>CM066035.1:881854856-886673719 GCA_033557465.1 Ichthyophis bannanicus | reverse complement strand
GGGGGGGGGGGTGTAGTAATAGGCACAGAGAGGGATATTAAAATAAGCACAGTAAACATGCTAACAGGCTTATTTAAGCAAGAATACTGTAAATTACACTGACAAGTTATTGAGAATGGCTGTTTTTTAGCTGCAGTTTTAAAACTTATCCAAAAAATAATCAAAACATATAGCCAAACATTCATTCACGCAGATTTCTGGAGTGGTGCCAGCACCTGGGGACCCCACCATCCTCTAATTTATATTTCACAAACAAACGCAATACGGATGGCCATGCCACACAAGACCACAGCCTTCAACCAGCAGCCGCAGATGGAGAAAGAAAAGGACTAATGATAGCGTTCCCACCGATTCCCACCCAGGGAACAGGAAAGTCTGAATTACCATTTATTTACCATTTAACCATGCTTACCAAAGCAATAGGGACACTGCCCAACCAAAGGGAGGAATACAAGTTTTTCTAATTTAGACCGTGCTACCATAAGCACAGGGATTCCCTGGGGCCACGGAGTGAGGATCGCACTTCTGACACCAAATGTAGGGGCTATGCTCCTTGTTGGTCACTTCCAGGAAGGAAATCCCGAAACCCTCATCTGCGGGGGTGCATGATCCGGCTGGCTGGAATCCAGCGGGAAATAAAAAACTCACAGACACACACAGAAGGGCAGTATGCAAGTTTATTCCAAAAGGGTGGCGGGATTGTCTGTATTTTTAAACATTAGCAGAGACATAGTCATACGGTCATTCACCCATCTTCTAGGGGCCCACTATAAAGCGTCTCAGTAACTGTGTAAATACAAGTCATCCTTGAGTAGAACAACTCAGTTTTTAGCTTACACAGAACAGTACCTTTTTACCATACCCACCAGAAATGTACCAAAGCGGGCACACAAATAGATTTCGGAATTTCTAGAGGATTCTAATTTCTCTTATGCAGGCCTCTAGATATGCACTTAAACTAAGCAATTAATTATTACAAAGTGCACATATATAGGATTTCGATTTCCCTAACACAAATAAAAAAAGTAAACTATCTAATGTCTCAACAAATAGGGAATGTCCTACACGAAGCGGTGGGTTCACCCCTAACAAACAAAGGGGACATGGGGAGGGGTGGCCTGCACGGAGCGGCAAGTACACCTTACTCTTGCCATCTTACTGGGAAGGACTAGATGGGACCATACTGGTTCTTATATGCCGCATTCCAATTTAATATGTTACTATGTATGGGGAGGCTTCTGCCAGAGATGGAAGGGGGGCAAAAATAGTGAGGATGGACATCCCAAAGGGGAATTACAGATCAGACCCCGTACTGTATGTGCCTTTACCCTTACGTGTACTTGTATTAAAAGAAAGAGGCTCCATGTGGGGGGATTATTCGTGTGTGCAGTGGCATTCCAACAATATTGGGCAACACCCTAGGCAGATGCCCCACCCTGCCGAAGACAATGCCACCCCTGTGACAATGCGGACATCTCCCCCCCACCCCCCCCACGAGCCCTCACAGAGGAGGCATGCGGTGGCAAGCATTACCTTTGCTGGCTTGCCATGTTGTCTATCTCCATGCCCCTCTCAGCCAAAATCTCACCAAGAAACCGCTGCACCATGAGACTTGCGCTAGGAGGCAAGCAGCCTACCAGACTGAAGAGGAGGCAGCATGGCAAGCCCAGCAAAGGTATGCTTGCCGCCCCGTACCTCCTTCATGGGGGCCAGGGAGAAGTACCCACCCCCCCCCAACCCCGCCTGGTCAGTACCCAGGGCAGGCCGCACCTCACCGCCCCATCCTTGGCACTCTCACCGCACTATGTGTCGGGGATTAGCTGGCTTGCTGAAAATATAGCCAAACTGTGTCATAGCCAGCTAGATATAGGAAATAATTTCCATCACACAGTCTAGCCATAGCAAAAACTACAACAATGGAATCAGTCAATCTAGTGTCTTTTTATCAGGAAAAGTGAGCCCCAAAATAAAAAATCACAAAATAGTCAAAGTAAATTGACAAATACCCAATGACATTTTTGTATAGTACATTCTTTTTCTTGAAACTACTGGGCATTTCAGTATTACGAAGTATTATGCCAAGTCTAGGAAGTGCTATGGGGTTGATTCGCCCAAATTATTTTTAGTTCTGGAGAGCAAGTTGCGATGGGGCGGGGGGAAGGCTTAGAGAGCCAATTATTATAAAAAGTGAAGAATGAGAAATATTCATTAAAAAAAATTGTCATAGCCTACAAAAGTTGTCCATAAACCTGCAGAAGGAAGAATTACAACAGAAATATCATCTTCACTGCTGTTGTACTTTATCTTGAGGAAAGGCGCGTACAAATCAGATAAAGCATAGTTACTCACCTGTAACAGGTGATCTCCGGGAACAGCAGGAATTTAGTCTTCACATATGGGTATCGTCGGGTACTGACGGAGCCTGCGCGGGAACGCTCCCCAGCGTCCAATAGGAAAGCTTTTGGGAGCATCCCACAGCGCCTGTGTGCTGCCTTCCCATGTTTACCAACTGTCCCTCTCCAGTTGAGTTTAAAGTGGAGTGGAGGAGTGGCCTAGTGGTTGGAGCAAGGTACTTCAGGCCG
Source organism: Ichthyophis bannanicus (assembly GCA_033557465.1). Taxonomy (NCBI): domain Eukaryota; kingdom Metazoa; phylum Chordata; class Amphibia; order Gymnophiona; family Ichthyophiidae; genus Ichthyophis; species Ichthyophis bannanicus. The sequence goes on along the minus strand of CM066035.1, from coordinate 886,671,137 downwards.
GAAGGTTGGGGGTTCAAATCCCACTAGAGGACAGCAACCTTGGGCCGGAAGGACTGGGGTTTCTAGTCCCACAGGTGCTCCTTGTGGTCTTGGGCAAGCCACTTAACCCTCCATAGCCCATGTTCCATGTAAAATAGTTATCTCCAAGTTATAATGCCCTGTTCAATGTAATTTCAGTTTGTTCAATGTAAACGCACTGATGCAGAATAGTGCAGAATATAAATAAAGCTGAGACAAAGAGAGAGAGATACAACTCCTAGGGGAGGTGGGTGGGTTGTGAAGACTAAATTCCTGCTGTTCCCGGAGATCACCTGTTACAGGTGAGTAACTATGCTATCTCCAGGAACAAGCAGGAATGTAGTCTTCACATATGAGGACTCCCTAGCTGCAGATGCCAGGGAGAAAGCCCCCAAAGTTGCGTGCCCTTGTGAAAGGGCTCCACTTCCACCCATGGATCTCTGGCATCCTACCAGTACTGGTGGGTAGGAGTTGATTAAGTATGGAACAGGTGTTGAAGAACAGCCTGACCAAACAAGGCATCCCAGCGGGAGTCCTTGTCTTAGCAGTAATGGGCTATGAAGGTATGAACCGAAGCCCAAGTAGCTGCTCGACATATGTCGTCGATAGACACAGAGTGAAGATGAGCCATAGAAGCCGCCATGGCTCTCACATTGTGAGCTGTGGCATGGCCTTCAAGAGGAAGGTTTTTACTCTCATAGGCAAAAGATATATACTGTGCAATCCAGCTGGACAGTGTTCTTTTGGAGAGTGGAAGTCCTAAATGACTAGGATCAAAAGCAACAAAGAGATGAGAGGACTTTCTATGTTGCTGTGTCCTTTGCAAGTAAAAGGCCAAAGCCCTTTTGCAGTCCAATGTATGAAGATTCCTTTCTGCATTTGAGGTGTGAGGCCTTGGGAAGAATATAGTGTTACAGGTCGTAACATATAGGAAGGTATACTGCTTGGTTTAAATGAAAAGGTGACACCACCTTTGGCATAAAGTGTGGATGAGTCCTAAGGACTACCTTATCATGATTGGAACCTTGTATAAGGAGGATCAGGACACCCCCAATCCGGCACGGGACCCCCTCACTCCCCATGGTACACTCCTGCTCTCCGCCTCCAGCGAACACAACTCCGACACGTACAACGACAGTGGGCTCGCCACCCTTCTCCTGAATTACGCCTTCACTTCCAACAGCTTTTTTCTGCATATCGCCAAGCAGTTCAATCTGCCAAGCGGGGTTTTCATGAAACCGAAATCTCCACTGCAGCAAGCTCATCGAGACAGCTTTTCGCCATCTTGCAGAGGCTCTCCACTGTTAGCTCTGATCAACAGCGTTTAGCCATGGCCCCCAATCCCCAGTCTCTTGCTACGTTCTTCTCTGATAAAATTCTCCAACTCCGCTCCTCCTTTTTACATCCCTCCCCTCCTCCGCCGTTGTCCCCTCTCTGTTCTGCCTTACCCTCTTCCCCGTCCAATCTTGCCCTAGCCCACTCCTGGTCCTCCTTCCATTCTGTCACTTCTGCTGAAGTCCTACAGGCTCTAACAAAATCAAACAAAACCACCTGCAAGTTAGACCCGATTCCTTCTTCTTGGCTGTCCGAACCTTCCTTAGAGCTCATTCCTACTATTACCACTATCATTAACACCAGCCTTTCAACCGGTTATTTCCCTTCACCTTGGAAATCAGCCATAGTTCGCCCTATCCTAAAACAATCTTCCCTTGATCCTTCTATTCTTTCTCAATTGGGTCCTGCTCAAACCTTCCTTTCGTAGCTAAGCTATTAGAGTGTCTTGTGTTTTGATCAACTAAATTCCCACACTGGAATCCACCAATACCCTTCACCCTCGCCCAAGCTGGCTTTCGTCACGGACATAGCACGGAAACGGTTCTTTTAGCACTTCTTAATGATTTGCATGTTGCACACGATCGTGGTGATATTTCTCTCTTGGTGTCTCTTGACTTATCTGCGGCCTTTGATCTGATTGATCACCATACTTTACTTTCTCGGCTATCAGATGTGGGATTACAAAGGCACAGTCTGGCAATGGTTCTATTCTTTTCTGACAGCCCGATCTTTTTCAGTTCACGTTGGTAATCAGTCCTCAGTTGCCTTTCCTCTCACCTGCGGTGTCCCACAAGGTTCTGTTCTTTCTCCTCTTCTATTTAATATCTTTCTAGCTCCTTTATCCCTAGAGATTCAACAGTTTCCTGTATCATTCTATATGTATGCAGATGATATTATTTTGCTGTTCCATACCTCCTCCCCTGACATTAGACATTACCCAACTAAACCTCTGGTCTTTCTCGGATCTCTTCTTGGTTGTCCCAAAATTTCTTACACTTGAATCCATCCAAATCCACAGCCATGTGGGTTTCACTGACTGGCTCCTGTCCTTCTCTGGCCCCTCTGATGGACTCTACTCCACTCCCCCTTGTTTCATCCTTCCGCTATCTTGGTATTATTCTCGACCCCAAGCTATCTTTCATCAATATCTTACTTCCCCTTATACGCAGATCCTTTGCCACTCTACGACAGATTAGGAATGTTCCGCTCCCTTCTTCCCGTTTCTTCCTTAGTCACCCTTGTCTTGGCCTTAGTTGTTAGTCGTTTGAATTATTGTAATGTCTTCTTCGCTAATCTCCCAAAGTATCAACTTCTACGCCTACAACGCATTCAAAATACCGCTGCCCGCCTCGTTACTTTCTCACGCCGTTTCGATCATATCACCACCTATCCTTTTCCGGCTGCATTGGTTACCTCTCTGTTTCCGCTTTCACTATAAGTTTCTTATTCTAATTCACCGTGCCCTTCACACTAACACTCCCCTCTATCTTGCAGACCGAATTTCCCTTCACACCCCCTATCCGCCAGCTTCGATCCCTTCATTGCAAATCGTCTGTCCCTTCCCTTCCCGTCACAGGCACACCTGAAACAAAAACCAGTCATGCTGCTTTTTTCTTCCTAGGTCCAACACTTTGGAATGCTTTACCACCGGTTCTCCGCCTGGAACCCTCATATCCCCAATTCAAAACTCTACTCAAAAACACATCTATTTCAGCAAGCCTTTCATCTTTCTCCCGATGGTCTTTCCTAATGTTTCTCCCAATTACCTATTATGTTTGTCCTGTCCATTTGTTTTGTTTAGTTGTGTCCTTTGTCTATATGTGGTCTAATCTTGTCCTCCCCTTTGGGCCTTTTTATCACGCCTGTTTTAAGAAAAACCCTGTTAATTTATGTTTTAACTATTGGCCCTAGTTTGTTTTGCAACGTTTTTGGTCTCTTTGTTATTTTATCTGTCTATGCTTTTATTTCTATATCTACTTTCCTGTTTTATTTTGGCGTTCCTTTCCTTGTTTGTGCACTGTCAACCTTTTATTGTACACCGCTTATGTTACGACGAAAGCGGTTTATCAAAATTTTAAATAAAGATAAAGATAAAGATCAGACACCAACACTTGCAGTTCACTGATGCGACGTGCTGATGTGATTGCAATAAGAAAGATGACCTTCCAGGAAAGGAATTTCAAAGAGGTAGTGGCTAATGGTTCAAAAGGCGGTTTCATGAGCTGCCCAAGAACCAGATTTAAGTCCCATGCCACCAGTGGTGACTTAATGGGAGGCTTACTTAAAAGAAGGCCTCTCATAAATCTCGCTATGAGAGGATGAGAGGAAATAGGTTGTCCATTTAGAGGCTTGAAAGAAGCTGCAATTAGCACTCAAATGAACTCTCACTGAATTGGTCTTAAGCCCTGCATTTGATAAATGAAGGAGATACTCCAGTAATGATTCCAGATGGTATCGCAAGAGGGTTAATACCCTTCTGCGAGCACCATATGGTAAACCTTTTCCACTTAATGCATAAGAGCAATCTTGTGGAAGGTTTCCTGGAAGCATGAAGGATATCCTTTACCTGCTGGGAAAGGTTAAGACCGTGAAGTTCTAGGCTGTCAGCAACCAGGCCCTGAGATGCAGAGACTGGGGGATTGGAATGCCACAGCATCCCGTCCTCTTGAGAAAGGAGATCTGGAGCAGATCCTAACTCCAGAGGCGGAGCTTGAGAGAGATGTAGGAGCAGAGGGTACCACATTTGCCGTGGCCAATGTGGAGCTATGAGAATCATATGACCTCTGTCTCTCTGAAGCTTGAACAGGGTTTGGGGAATTAGGGGAATGGGTGGAAAAGGCATACAGGAAGTCCTGACCCCCAATGGAGGAGGAAGCATCCCTGGCCTGACAAACCTGAGCAGGAATTCTGGAACAGAAACCGGGGAAGTTTGTGCATTCAGCGGACTTGCAAAAAGGTCTATGTCCGGGGTTCCCCAATTTGAAAACTTTTGGCCACCTGGTCTGCATGGAGAAACCATTCGTGTGGAAGCCAGACTTGACTGAGTCTGTTTGTCCAAGAGTTTTGAATGCCTGGAAGATACACCGCAAGGAGATTAATCTGATGTTCTCTGGCGAGGGACCATAATCACAAAGCTTCGTTGCAGAGCGACAGAGAGCCTGTTTTGCCCTGCTTGTTCACATAGAACATAGCTACTTGATTGTCCGTTTGAATTAGAACTATCTTGTAGCTGAGCTGGGTGTGGAATACTTGAAGAGCAAGGAAAATTGCTCTGAGTTCTAAGGAGATTGATGTGTAGCTAGGCTTCCTGTGGAGTTCAGGTATCCTGGGTAGAGAGGCCTTGCAGGTGGGCTCCCCAACCCACCTGTGAAGCATCTGTTGTTAGAGTGGCCTGGGGTGGGGGTTGCTGAAAAGGAGACCCCACCAAAAGGTTTCGGGGTGATTGCCACCATTGGACGGACACAATAAGGCGATCTGAGTTTGCTATTTTGTCTGGACAGGCAACCTGATGCCTCAGCCCACTGAGTGGATAAAGTCCACTGGGCTGCCCTCATATGGAGGCGAGCATAACGAACCACATGCACGGTGGATGCCATGTGGCCTAGCAACTGTAACATTTCCCAAGCAGTAAGGTGAGGGTTTTAGCACTGCTTGGGAAGCTAACTGCACAATGCGAAGGCAGCGGGGCTGTGGAAGGTAGGCCCTTGTTTGGTATCCAACAGAGCTCCTATAAACTCTAGGGACTGAATGGGAGCAAGGTTTGGTATTTTGGGATGTTTATGACAAGTCCCAAATACTGAAGGATGCGCATTGTGCGAGAGAGAGAAACCCTGGCCTCTGGCTCTGAAGGGGCTCGAATGAGCCAGTCATCTAAGTAAGGGAAGACGATATTCCCAGGGTGCGGAGAAATGCTGCCACCACAGCCGTGCATTTTGTGAACACCCTTGGTGCAGAGGCCAGGCCAAAAGGAGAAAACCCTGTATTGGGTAGTGTTTCCCTTGAAACAGAAAGCGAAGAAGGAACTTTCGGTGAGGTTGGATGGATGAGAACATGAGTGTACGCATCCTTGAGATCTAGAGGAACAAAGCCAATCCTGACTCTGAAGGTATGGCAGCAGAGTTCCTAGAGAAATCATTTTGAACTTCCCTTTGAACAGAAATTTGTTCAATTCTCTGAGGTCTAAAATGGGTCTGTGTCTTCCTGTTTTCTTTGGAATAAGGAAATAGGGGGAGTAAAACCCTGTACCCCATTGGGGACTGGGTACCTTCTTCTATTGCCCCTTGAGCAGGGAGCACAGTGACCTCTTGACCTAACCGGTCGTTGAGAGAGGTCTGAGAATTGAAACTGTCTTACCATTGTAGGAGGGGGCATGCCGAGGAAATGAAGCTTGTACCCCTCTCTTACAATAGACAGAGTCCAATTTTCTGCTGTTATCTGACCCCATCTGGGAGCAAAATGACATGACCTTCCTGGGATGGTGGAGGGTTCTGGGCCGTTAGAAGCACGGACTTTAAAACTTGCTTAGCTTATGTATATATTGCTGACCATCAGATTTACAGTGCTATTTTTTTTTTTACATAACTCGGACAACCCCTTTAAGGTTTTTTTGGCCAGGTATATCTTAAATGCACTTATGTGAATTAATTAATAGTAATTTGAAAAAATTTGATAAATTTGAAGACAATTTTTGCATGTTGTGGCAAATCATGACGTCTAGGAGTTTTTTCAATATTTTATTGTTTTCAGCACACCAAAATACATGGAAATTAGATGAAAATAATCAAACAGCTTTTTAGTCGCAGACCTGTGTTAATGCATTCCAACACACTCAGAGACTGAACACCAGTTCACCCAAATACAAAAGTATCTTTCCTTCTTCTCTGGAAGCCTTCCTACCGTACCTAAAGGCATTTACTTGGGTTTGAGCGTGAAGGGCTATACTCACTACTGCTGCCAATCATCTCCCGTTGCTTCCAGAAGCAACAATGTCAATTTTTAACATTGCTATTTTAATGTTTGAAGAAAATTAAGAAGGCCAGCTGCCAACAAAATCCTCTGATCTTAAAATTAATATCTCAAAAGCGCTATCATCCTTCCTCTGTTTTTTAAATATTGCTTCAAGCTTTTAACATGGTGTTGCCATTGGGGTCGAAGCAAGGGTATTGGGCACCCTAGGCAAACCCTTACCCCATACCTGAAGCAAGGATCAAATACAAATCTGCCCTGCTTATCCACAAAGCCCTCTATCAAACGCCGGACTACCCAACTCCGCTCTCTACTACCCCAGCCCACCCTCAACAGGGACAACCCGACAGACCACCAGCAACACCCTCACTATCCCCCACGAACGAACTAAGTATAATCAACGGACTTGCAACAGAGCTTTCGAAACTGTACAACACCTCCCTCTGGAAACTCCCTGCCAAGCCAAATCAGAAAACAACAGAGGACCTTTCCACATTCCGGAAGCAACTAAAAAACATCCTGTTTCATGAATACCTTGGACCAGAAACAGACATCCATCACTGACAACTCTTCCAGACCTTCTGACATATCCCCAGAACTACCTACTAAGAGACTCATGTCAATTGTCTAAGTCGTTACTTTCTGTTCAGATCATCAATGTTGGCCCCCCTGGTGATGGCTCCCCCTCTCTGTGAATTGATTACTGTCCCCCCCCCCCCTTTCTTTGTTAAACTGCTTTGACCAGGTGAAAAGCGGGATATAAATACAGTTAAATAAAAAAATAAATAAATATCTTCCCAACCCTGAGATTGTGATAATTAAACTTAATAATCATGATCACCGAAATGCCACTATCCCTCCCCCCCCTCCCCCCGCAACTATCCTGTAAAAATGCATAATTGGACAATATCCTTTTGAATATTAAACGTTGCTTTGTATGCATGGGTGCGTCCACTCTCCATGCAGGTAAAAGAATGTGCTGATATACAGTTACCAACTAGCTCCAGATGCATCCAACAGCCTTAATCTAGTCCTGGGTTTTACCCTATTGCATGCAAGGACATGTATTCTGATTTCTCTATTGCACTCAATAAGAAAAGCAAAACTACAAGTCCCTGCATGCACCTGGGTAAACTCAGGACTGGATCAAGCCTGTCGGGTGCATCTGGAGTTGGCAATCCTATGCTGATGGCTCTTTGAGTTTGTCTGACTGTCAGAAATCTATTGTTTTGCTTTGACTGCTGCTGTTCTTTGCCGTCCCTCTGAAGTTGCTGTTCTGGGTGACTGCCTGGTTTGTACTTTGATTCATAATATATGTATCTAGCATCTGTCAGGGGTGTTGAGAATGCAAACCTGTTTTAATGCCTATGACTGACTGTAGGCTCTATTTCTTAGATTTCCTCTTCATTTGTTTTTGACTCTCACCTTTAACATGTACACACCAATTCTCTTCTCTTATAGTCAGGCCAGTTTTCCTTCCATCTTGGCAGTCACATACTGTACATTTATTCAGTCACTCCCCATGCACACTTTCTGCATGAATGCAAAAACCTATATCCCAGCAATATCTCACATATTAATAAATACTGGAGAAACAGATGGATGAGTGCATTATTCATACCTATCCACATTTACAGTGCTGAGATACTGTATAACTATCCCCTGGGAGTCAATTTTCAAAGAAGTCTAGTCAGCCAAACAAGAACTCAGTGAGATAGGTAAAAGCCTTTGAATTTTAAAACTTTCAAGGCTGAGCAGTTAAAGATAGCTCCCTAAGCAGGGTTAGGTCAATGGGAGAAAGTTAGATGCGCGGTGTGTTGAGCTTTAGCTAACATAACCAACCAACTGCAGTAGTAGGCCTAAAATCCGGCTGGCCATCCTCACTCATCACTTAAAATAACAGAGATCAATATTCAATAAAATGCTTGAGGAATAATTTGAAATTACTAATCTAGATTCTCCAATTACTCCTGTATTCATCAGCACTATACATATCGCTAGTGCACTGAATATATAAGTATAAAATATTTATTTATTTTATTTATTTTTATTTATTGTTTTTTCTATACCACGCTATTCATCATCAGTGCGGTTCACAGGAAACATAATTGTGTAATGTAGAAATCTACAATGCACTTACAATAAACAGGGCGTTTAACAGGGTTAACAGGTTTAAACTATGTACAAGATGGTAGGTGAGATTCTACATGAAATTCAGCAATATGTACAGATCAAACAAGAAAGAATTTTACATAATTCAGTTGTAAGTCCCAGGGTAGTGGCTGGCTCTTCGTTAACTAGGCTAGAGTCGAGTATCAAAGGAAATGGTTTCGGTAGGGGTTGACTTAGGTGATCGGATTGGTGTGATGGGTGGGGGATTCAGGGGTGTTGGTTGGACAAGTGGGGGTGGATAGGTCGGATATTCAGCCAGCAGTGGTCAAAGCTTGTAAAGTGCCTGACTACTGTGGGCAAAAGTAAAACCGGATGTTCAGCACCAAACGCCAGATATCCGCTGGCACTGAATAGCCAGTTGTACCACCTATCTCAGTTGCTATCCAATAAGGAATGGCCGCTGAGCAGAACAGTGCTGGGCCTGCCCCAGAACTATCCGGGTTGTGCCGAGGCGGCCTGGGGGGATGTTCAGCAGCACTGGCCAGTTTGTGACACTGAATATTGAGCTGAGTGGGGTTTCCATGGTTACAGGGTCCTGCTAACTGCATAAACCCCTTTGAATATCAAATCCTATATATCAGTTTGTATCGCTGATTATCCCCAGGTGCTTTCACTGAATGCCTTGCTGCTAGCTGGCACCTGAGGATAACCGGCTATCAGGTAGCGATATTCGGTCACTCATCGGCTATCCCGTGGCAGCAAAGGTTAGGCAATGGAAAAGCTCACCTAAACTTCGCCCATAGCTATTTGGGCAGTGGCTCCAGCATTGAATATACGGGTTTAAAGTTCAGCGGCGACAGCTTTACGAGGGCTGGCTGTGCCACTGAATATCCCCCCATAAGTTATATGCTTGATTCAAATGGGCCAAAACCAAATATAGCGTTAGGGTTGCCAACTGGCTCCAGATGCGCCCGACAGACTTGATCCAGTCCTGGGTTTACCCCATTGCAGGCAGTGACTTGTAGTTTTCCATTTCTTATGGAGTGCAATGGAGAAATCAGAACTACATATCCCTGCATGCAATGGGGTAAAACCAGGACTGGATTGACCCTGTCGGGCGCATCTGGAGCCAGTTGGCAACCCTATATAGCGTGGCCCATTTGAATCAGGTAACTTTGCTCAAATGGGCCAAAACCAAATATAGCGTGGCCCATTTGAATCAGGTAACTTTGTTCAAATGAACATAATACCTCAAAATAATGCGAGCAAGCATCCCTTGGTTTTTAATGGCAGCTAAATTAGCCAGGTATTTGGCCAGTGGCTTGCTGAAAAACTCCCTTTCTAAGGTCTTCCCAGGCACACATTACTCTTATGGCCATAAGTAGCATTGCAACATAATTACAGCACAGATAACTAACTTCACAATAGTTCTACTATTATTTATTTATATTCGATGGTTTGCCTATCCATTATCACAGCAAAGCAAACTACAGTGAAACCACTGCCAGCCTATCACTGTCATGGATCATTTACATTTGATTAACTCACACCTTTTCAGTAATAGTTAAAAGTGCATCACTTTCAGGTATACTAGGTATTTCCTATGGGGTCTATTTGGCCCCCTGCCGGCCCAATCAAAAGCCTCCCCATATGAACAAGGAGTTTGTACGGGGAGGCTTAGACAGGGGCAGGACAGGGAGTTGCGAAGACAGAGTTAGGTTGGGTGGTGGGTGGTCTGTGACCCCGGACATACAGGGCCGATTCTGAAGTCGGCCCTGTACGTCCGGGGTCGGCAGACTGGACGGGGGACTTATTCCATCTCGGAGATGGAATAAGTTCCCCTGAACGTTGGGGGACAGAAGGCCCAGGCTGCGCAAATAAGGTGAGGGGATGAAGGGGGTTCCGCGCAGCCCAACCCTGGCCATGGAAAGCCAGATTGGGGGTCGGGCTGGGGGGAAAGGAAAGAGTGGTTGGCGGCTGGGGATCACGACTTCTGAATGGAGCTGCAGTTCTATGGTAACGGGACACCATGGCACCGCGGCTCCATTCAGGAACCTGACTGAGTTAGCTGGGCATGGCTCTGTACATGCAGGCCAATCGGAATCGTGTCCTGGCCTGCACATACAGACCCTAGACCCTATTCTGATGTTGCGGAGCACATCTGGCTCCCATGGGATCGGAATCGGGTCTACCTCTGTGCATCCCAATTCCGATCAGGCGCACAGGGGCCTGGACGCACAAGTTGCAATATGCCTCCACCCCTGTAAGGTTTACAATCTTGAGAAGATAAGTGACTTACCCAGTGTCACAAGGAGCATCAATGGAATTTGATCCCAGGCTTTCATCCTGCAGTTTTAATCATTAGGCTATTCCTCCTCCACTCAGTTATGCATCAAGGGGCATGTTATTTATTTATTTGACAGCTGCTTTATCCTGTGGTCAAATTGATTTACATTATAACAGAACAGTATACTTTAAATAGGGTAGTCAACCTGGGGAAATCTTAACACTTGGGTATATGTTACATAAAGGTATGTATATAACTTGGTAAACATTTAGGGGTAGTTATGGATGGGTATATCAGGGGGGAAGGGAGTCAATTTGGAGGAGTCTTAGCTAGGGGGAGGGGAAGAGAAGGGGAAGGGGTAAAGGAGCTGTGTGTTGGATAGTTATGTTTAGTTCTCTGAGAAGCAGTCTTTGAATAGGTGTGTCTTGAGGGCCTTCTGAATGCTATTATGTCCTTAGTGGCCTGTAGTTTTTCAGGGATAGAGTTCCATAGGGAAGGTGCAAATAGGGAGAAGGCCCTCTTGGATGCAGTAAAGTTGGTTCTCGTATATAGCGCTGGCATGCAGAAAGTGTTCTGGGAGCCAGTTTGTCTTTTTTTGTTGTCAGGTGTCTCATGTAATTGTGATTGAAGGTGGATTGGCTGTTGATGATTTTGAAGATGAAGCCCCGCAAAAGTAATGCATGTGTGGGCCGTGTTACTAGCACTAACGTTAGGAGGGCATGTGCTTCCGTTCCCGCAGTTAGTGTGGACCCAGGATGCAGCACCTTGGAAGCCGCCCGATCCCAGTCCTGGCTGCCCCTGTCATGGTCTGGGCGGCAGGGAACAAAGAGCAGGACAGTAGCAGCCCTTCTTGAGCCCATGCATGTTGTCCTGGTGTCATGGCGGCAGGATTCCATGACACTGGGGCTCCTGCAGAAGATAGGGAGGGCTAGCCGGGGTGGGAGATGGACGTCCAGGGACCAGAGATCGGGGCACAGCCAGCCCATCTGGCTCCCGATTTTGCACCCGCGGGACCGTCTGTCTCCTGCAATTTCAGAATCGGGGACTAATCCAGCCCATCCAGATTTTGGACGTCCGGACTGGCCCCTTTCAGTATCGGGCTCATTAACACTATGCTGGTCCATTGTGCAGTTTCAGAGGAGTTATGTTGGGATTGCCAATCCCCTCTTGTTGTTTGGCACTTTTAATGGTATGTTTACCAAGCTCTGTACCGTTAACATGTGTGGGCTGCATTACCAGTGCGGGGCTGTAGGCTAAGTACAGAAGAGGGCAGATACATCCCCCTGCAATTACCATGCTTGAGACAGCAATAGTTGCTACTTGTGCTGAGCCATTATGTTAGTTTCTGCCAACAATGCTGATGCCTGTGTATGAGAGTTCTTTCTTTCGCCTCACTCTGGAGGAAATTATAATTTTGAGAAAGAAATCTTGAATACCTAGGAGTATTGAACAAAGCATGGATCTTACTCCCTGGTCCGGCTGGAAAGTGGCCCTGTTATTTTCACTCTTCTCTTGCTCCAGCTTCAAGTCCTACTACCAGTACATTGATTGCATGACTGCCAGTGGGAAATGAAGCTAGAGGGAGAGAAAGCCAGAATAATAGAGGCTAGGTCAAGAAATGAAAACACGTCCTGTGATTCAGCAAGGAGAAAGCATGGATTTATAGGAGAGGCAAGGGCAACCAATTTTGTGACCCCATTGGAGCTCTGGGAGCTGTTTTAGCAATGCGGGATCAGGATGGCCCTAAATGATGATCTTTTTTGCAATACCAGTTGGCTGTTTAGGGATGTGACTTTCATGCTTGGGAGTCTGCAGAAGGCTGTTTGTCTTATCAAAGCATGGCACAGAAAAGCATTTTAAGGAAAAATAGCCATCAGATTCCTTTAACATATTTTATGGACACTAATGTTTAGGTTTCCTGATCTAGTTTATTAAAAGTGAATAACCTGGGCACAGTAATGCAAACCGTTGAGTGAATGCTGACTCCTGGTGATCCAGAAGCCCCTGGGGTTTCTTGGCAAGGTCTGACCAGAAATAGATTGCTATGCCTTTCTTTCAAGGCAATGGGGAGTCATGTGACTTGCCCAAGGCCACAAAGAGTACCAGTGGGAATCAAACACTGGTCTCTTGCTCTCCACTAAGCTACTCCTCCACTCCAAATATATAGAGACTATATGTTTTATTGTACAGCAGCTTAATGACATGCTTATATACTGTTTGCCTATTTTACTAGTTATTCTTCACAGCGCTACAGCTTATAACCTACTGGTTTGACATTGAAATCTGTTTAACAGATGTGGTTTAAATCAGCAATATGTTAATGTCATCGCTGTCTTCCTACAGTGACAGACTTATGCTGTGACTTTTGTGTGCATCGACATTGCCTATAGTTTCTAGATGTACATTGACTGCATGGCTATCATGCTGTTGATTCCTACATTCTGTATCTTTCTCCTGCATATTTTTTTCAATGAGTAAAATATTTCTGAGCTGTCCATACAGTTGAGTGTTTTTCTTTTGATCCATATCTAAAATTTAGCATGCCCTTGGACTTTCACAGCCTGTTCATATGCAAAGAATTTACTGCTCAGTAGTTACTTTTATTCTGGCTGTGCATTTGTCCCTTTGCTGCAGTTTTCTTACAGCACTGGGTTTGAAGGAGAAATACTAGCATAATGTGAAAAGAGTTTTAGAAAAAGAGAGGTGAGGTGTAGCCAACATTAATAGTAATGAGGAAGGCACCAATCTATAGGTTACAGGGTGGCACCAGAAACCCTAGCACCGGCCCTGTTTTTATGTAACAAGCCCTGTGGCAAATAATGTTCAATAGTAGTATTAGCTCGTCTGAACTGTTAGTAAAAGAACCTCTAACTATGAGGCCGGATATCTGTTTCAATCTAACTGCTCAAGCTATACGGTATTTTGCAGTTAGAATCAGGACAATCTTCAGTGTACACAAATTCAGCCGGTTATCAATGAATATCATGCTAAGGAGATTATCCAAATTTCAAAAGGGCAAATTTTTAAAAGCTCATTTCTGCAGAAATTTTTTTGAAACACTTCTCTCCACTTAGCTTTATTTTTTATTGCTTGTCATCAAGTTTTACATGAAAGAGTAATGAGAAAAGGAAACACAGATTGGAAGTTTTAAGGAGAAAAAAACAAAAAGAATGAAAAACTTACTCTGTATAAATAGCCCACAATCAGAGGTGGCAAACTAATATCAGAGGAAGCTGGACTGAAGAAAATTTTAAAAAGAAATGCGTAGGACTAACTGTTACCCAAATTAATATACCCAGTTTAAAGATCAATCTTGGTCAAAATTTGAAGCTCCCTTCACATCTAAGAAAAATCTCAACTGAGAAAGCTCATAGAAAACATAATTATTTTACAAACAAATTAAATGTTTACAAGGAAATCTTAATTGAACTTTAGCCCCCATAGAGATCACTTCTTGGCACAAGGCAGAAAATTTCTTCTTTCTTTCCTTAGTCCATCTGGAAACATCCAGAAATATTTAAACTCTGTAATCAATAAAAGGAGGGTGACAGTCCAGCCGGATGAGAGGGAGGACAGTGGAGTGCATGATCCCTGGGCTTGGGGCTCTCTGAAGAGGCCTGGTCTCAGTCTGTCTTCTTGGGTTTTTTTATGAACGATGTCAGCATCTTGCAGATTTTTCAATTACTGACCTTTTGAAATGGCCGTCATGGTATTCACAATAACAGTTAACACAGTCATTTACTTTGTTCTGTCATTTATTACTCTCATACATTTAAAACCAATTTTTAAACACTGTAGGGGGCCCAGAAAGGTTGTCTGCCCTGGGGCCCATGCTGGCTCTCAGTGCCCCCGACCTCAGTTACAGACAGTCCTCTTCATCCTCCTTCCTTCCTACAAGGGGAAGTTGATAAATAATATATCATCTGAAGAGGTGGAAAAGTATCCCAGACCCAAATGACGCCTGGGACAGCCAAACTGTTTCCCTTAAGGCAAGTCCCGGGAGTGCCCGTAAAGAATGATAATGATGAAGTGGTAGCGGGACCCTTAACTTATGTGTATATCCCTTTCTCTACAACTGATTTATTAAATTGGAGGTCGCACTATGCCTCCTATACTAGTAAGCCCCAGGAGCTGACAGAATTAGTAACTAGTATTATGGAAACTCACCAACCCACTTGGCCAGATTGCCGTCAGCTCCTGACCACCCTATTCACTACAGAAGAACGAGCGAGAATTAGAAAAGCAGCTATCGAATGGATGGCAGAAAACCCTGCAGCTCCGGCGCAGGGGCAGAATATAATAGATCGTAGAGAAGCAGCTCAGAGAGAATTCCCGAATGAAGACCCCCAATGGGATCCAAATACAGATGAAGGATCCACAGCCCTAGCCCGTTTTCGCCAAGGCTTTTTACAAGGCCTGAGAAGGGGGGGCCAAAAAGCTATGAACCTTTCCAAAGTTACAGGAGTTATCCAAGGAATAGATGAGAGCCCAGCAGATTATTATGAAAGATTAACTGAAGCTTACAGAATGTATACTCCCTATGATCCCGAGGCACCAGGAAGTTTATGCATGGTGAATTCTGCTTTTGTAAACCAGTCTCAACCAGACATTAGACGTAAATTACAGAAATTAGAAGGGTTTGCGGGCATGAATGCAACACAGTTATTGGAAGTCGCTCATAAAGTGTATGTGAATCGTGATACTGAAAGACAGAGAGAATGTGATAGAAAGATGAAGAAGAAAGCTGATTTTTTGGCTGCGGCCATAGTTGAAAAGAAAAGGGGAGGTGTCCCTAGTCGAAGGAGCAGAGGAAGAGGGCGGGGTCAAGGCGGAGGCCGGACCCAGAGACTAGGCGTGAACCAATGCGCCTATTGCAGAGAGGAAGGACATTGGAGAGATACGTGCCCGCAACTCGAAGACGCCCAGCAAGATGACGACAACGATCATCAGTGGCGAGAAGAAAGACGAGGCCGTCCCCGAGGCCGAGGAGGAGCCAATCGAGAACAATTCCAGCGAGAGAGGGGAGGAGGAGCCATTCAAGCATTGGCCACACAAGCCCATGATGAGGATGACGTGGATTAGGACAGACCGGGCTCCAAGTTTGCTTTAGGTCTCCAGGAGCCTATGGTCGAAATACAAATAGGAGACCAATTTATGAACTTTATGGTTGATACTGGAGCAGAACATTCAGTAATAGACAAAAAGATAGCCCCATTCACCAAAAAAGCAGTCACCATTATAGGAGCAACTGGTGCCAAAGCCACAAAGTCTTTTCTTCAAAACCGGATATGCAGTCTAGGAGGACAGCAAGTAACTCATCAATTCCTTTACATGCCCGAATGTCCAGTACCATTACTGGGACGAGATATGCTAGCCAAGCTTCAAGCACAAATATCTTTCTCTGAACAAGGAGAAATGCAAATGACAGTGAATTCTCAAGCCAAACCAGCAGGAGTAATGCTGCTGACAGTTCCCCGAGAAGAAGAATGGAGATACTACATTGATGATTCGATTCAAGATACCTATTTTGAACAAACTTTAAAGAACATTCATGCACCACTTGAAGTATGGGCAGAAGGCAGTCCCCCAGGCCTAGCCAAGCATATAGCACCAGTGATTGTAACCCTCAAGCCTCGTGCTACCCCAGTGCACGTCAAACAGTACCCTCTCCAAGAGCCGCAATTGAAGGCATTCATCGCCACCTACAGAGATTGCTCGAGTATGGCCTACTAAAAGTATGTCAATCCCCATGGAACACCCCACTTTTGCCAGTAAAGAAACCTGAGACAGATGATTATCGCCCAGTGCAAGATTTGAGAAGAGTAAATGATGCAGTTGAAACTATACATCCAGTTGTGCCCAATCCTTACACTCTCCTAGGACTGATACCTGCTGAAGCTACCCATTTCACTGTACTGGATTTAAAAGATGCATTCTTTTGCATAAGATTAGCCCCTGTAAGCCAAATATTGTTTGCATTTGAATGGCAGGACCCCATCTCTGGAAGAGGAGGCCAACTCACCTGGACAAGATTACCCCAAGGATTCAAGAATTCACCTACCATCTTTAGTGCTGCACTAAATCAAGATCTTTCAAGCTATCCAGTAGCCCCGGGGAAGAGAGTACTTCTCCAGTACGTGGATGATCTGTTGATAGCTGCCGTATCAGAAAGAGAATGTATCTTAGCCACCAAAGATCTCTTGCAGTTACTAAATGAAGCTGGATATAAAGTTTCCAGAGCCAAAGCACAACTATGTCAAACAGAAGTGAAATACTTGGGTTTTCGTATTACCCAAGGAAGCAGAAGATTAGGCAGAGAAAGAAAAGAAGCAGTATGTAGAATTCCAACTCCAACAACCAGAAAGCAAGTCAGAGCCTTTCTGGGAGCGGCAGGATATTGCCGAATCTGGATACCCAACTTTGCCCAAATTGCCAAACCACTGTATGAAGCCACAAAAGGAGAGGAGAAGTCACCACTGGAGTGGGGACTTGAACAGGATACAGCCTTCCAGAAGTTAAAAGAAGAATTGATGTCATCACCAGCACTTGGACTACCAGATGTCCACAAACCTTTCCACTTGTTTGTACATGAAGCACAGGGAAATGCCTTAGGCATGTTGACTCAGAAATTAGGAAATTGGGAACGACCTGTAGCCTACCTATCGAAACAATTGGACCCTGTGGCCAAAGGATGGCCACCCTGCTTGAGAGCAGTTGCAGCTACAGCGCTACTAGTGAGTGAGGCAGACAAACTCACACTAGGACAGAACATACGAGTCACTGTGCCACATGCAGTCCTTGCCCTTATGGAACAGAAAGCAAATTATTGGCTCACCAATTCCCGAATGTTGAAGTACCAGAGCATGTTATGTGAAAACCCACAAATACAACTTGAAGTGAGCCATGCCTTGAATCCAGCTACCTTGATACCCATCAGTGAAGAACTCCCAGAACATGACTGTATCGAAGTCATGGAAACTGTGTTCTCTAGTCGACCTGACCTAACAGATGTGCCCATAGACAATCCCGACCAGATCTATTATGTTGATGGGAGCAGTCTCATCCTTGATGGACGACGCTGTGCCGGATATGCAGTCGTCACTCAACACGAAGTAGTTGAATCATCAGCCCTAGCCTCAGGCACATCAGCCCAGAAAGCCGAATTGATAGCACTCACCAGAGCATTGTTGTTAGGAGAAAAACTTGTGCTGAATGTATATACAGATTCCAAATATGCTTTCACTACCTTGCATGCCCATGGAGCTCTCTACAAAGAAAGAGGACTCATCACATCCGGAGGAAAATCAGTCAAATATGGTCCCGAGATATTGATGTTACTTGATGCAGTCTGGGCCCCAACACGTGTAGCTGTCATGCATTGTAGAGGACATCAAGCAGGAAAAGGAGAAGTTGCTCGAGGGAATAGATTTGCAGATGCCTCAGCACGACAAGCAGCTATGACAGGACAGATTGCCCCACAAGCTATGCCAATGCAAGCAGCATTGTTTCCAGTACCCTTGAATCTATGGACCCCACGATATACCACCAAAGAATTAGATTACTATTGTGACAAAGAAAATGGAGTATTGAAAGATGGATGGATTGAGCTGCCACCAGAAGAGGGCAGTCAACCTCCGGGAAGAATAGTAATTCCTGAACTGTTAGGACCATCCTTTGTCAAAGCTTTCCACGAAGCCACACACTATGGGAAGAGTGCTATGGAAAAAGCACTCAGACCACATTTCTACATCCCTCTGATGACAACCATATCAGCCTCAGTAGCACGACAATGTCAAACCTGTGCCAAGAATAATGCCAAGCAAGGCCTTATTACAGCACCCCGAGTTCAGTCAAGAGGTGTCACCCCCATGCACAACCTCCAAGTTGATTTCACCGAAATGCCAAAAGCCAATGGATACCATTACCTACTAGTATTAGTTTGTACTTTCTCTGGGTGGGTAGAAGCATTCCCAACCAGAACTGAGAAAGCCCGAGAAGTTACCAAAGCCTTAATGAGGGAGATTGTCCCCAGATTTGGAATCCCAGCCGTAATAGGGTCAGACAATGGACCCTCATTTGTCTCCCAAGTTACTCAGCAGTTAGCAAAAGCTTTGCAGATACAGTGGAAGCTCCACACTGCATACAGACCCCAGAGTTCAGGGAAAGTTGAGCGAATGAATCGTACATTGAAAGCCCAAATGTCTAAGCTTTGTCAGGAGACACACTTGAAATGGCCCCAAGTGCTCCCCATAGCTTTACTCAGAATACGCTCAGCCCCTGTAAAGTCAACAGGATTTTCCCCTTTTGAAGTTTTGTATGGTAAACCCCCACCAATAGTGCAGGGAGTCAAAGGAAGTTTAGCCCAGATTGGTTCAGAAGTAACCAGACAAGAACTCCTAGCTCTTAGTTTTGTTCTGCAGACTCTCCATACGTGGATCCAAGACCAGTTGCCTATCAACTTGACGGAACCCTTGCATCCTTTCAAACCTGGAACTTCGGTCTGGATCAAAGATTGGAAGAAGATACCGTTGGAACCCCATTGGAAGGGACCGTACACCGTCATCCTGTCTACCCCAACTGCAGTAAAGGTAGCCGAGATCGACGCCTGGATCCACCACAGCAGAGTCAAGCCCGCCGCCGATCCTGAACCAGAGCGGTGGACAGCAGAGCAGCACCCTGATGTACCCTTGCGAGTTACTTTGAGACGGCAACCAGCAGCATAGACACTTCATCACAAGTGCTTTGCAGTAGCCAAGTCTTTCGAAGAGGATTGCTGTTTTCCATGCAGCAACAGTTTTGTTTCAACGAACCCAATTTGTGTGTGTGATTTGACACACTACTTTGAGACTACATTGACTAAGCCAGACTTCACAAGCCAACTGAATTGCTAAGTTGGTTAATGTGTGCTGGACATCTTGAGGATCTTCAATCAACACTCAGCACCCGTTAAATTGCTTCATTAGCAAACGGGACGAAGAATAATAGACCGTCGTGATCAAGATCAGCAAGCTGAGGATTCAGAAGAACTCCAATCAACATCAACATGTATCTTTGTTTCTGCTTTGCCTTGGTTGCCTTCTTCGGAGGTTTTGAACAGACTTATGCTCTACCTCCATGCACCGCTTGCATTACTTCTACTAGAACTGGACTGAAAGTAACTCAGACTTTGCTTTACCATTCTTACTATACCTGCAAGGGAACAATAACTCGGTGTATCTATAACACCACTGAACTAAATGTTTGCACTCATGGCAAAATCAAAGCATGCTATAATCCGCATCAGAATCCATCCTATTACACGCTAGAAATAAGATGGAAGGATGCAGATGGACCTATATTAGCTGCTACACCACCACTTAAGGACATTACTAAACCTGCTGTTTTGAATTTTGATGCATGTAATGCTATTAACAGAGATAGTCAGTCCACCTGTGGTACATGGGAGAAAGCGTATCGAAATGACCATAAGTATATGGGTCCAGAAGGTGCCACAAATTGGTGGAAGTGTACAGGTAAAACAGGATCAGGGTATAGTACTGCTACAGCGGCAGATTACTATTGCCCATATTGGGAATGTGTTTTCTATGCTACCTGGAACACTGGTATAACTGATGAGAAAATAGATAAGCGGATGGCTACTCTAACCAAGCCAACCACAAATGATAAATGTCAGAAAGATGCTTGCAACCCCTTACATTTGCGTGTACATAACCCCCATGCATGGAAACAAGGATATAAGTTTGGTTTACGTATTGCAGGAGGAGGAACAGACCCAGGGACCATTGTGTATATTAGATTGAATACTCAAGCCCACAAGTCATCTAAATATCATATTCATAATACCTTTTATGAAGCTATGCATGTAAATAAGTTTGAGATCCCTCACCCTTCACAGAATTTGTTTCTAGAATTAGCCGGAGCAGTAGTATCTAGTCTTAAGATCACAGATTGTTATTTCTGTGGCGGAACCCAAATGGGAGACCAATGGCCCTGGGAAGCCCAAGAATTGAATTATTCCATGATTTACAATCAGACTGAATTACACAAGACAACCAGTGAATGGGTGTTAGCGCACTCAATCGTTGGACGTCTTTGCTTTGCCAGAACTGGACCCCAGTTCACCCAAAAGGTAGGACAGCTGGTCTGTCTTAGCCAGAAATACTATAATGCCACGACTAAAAAGACAGCTTGGTGGTCAGGAATCAGACATCCTGAACCTCCTAACCCATTAGCTAGATTTCCTGAACTTGCAGGTCTATGGACTAACCTTGCCAAAGTCCAAGCCTGGCAAGCCCCACCTGGCCTATATTGGATCTGTGGAAACCGAGCATATGCGCAACTCCCGCCACAATGGGGAGGAGCATGTGTCTTAGGAACCATCAGACCTTCTTTCTTCCTGTTAAACACTGAACATGGAGAACAATTAGGATACCCTGTATATACTACCCACAAACACAAAGGAGCATCAAGACAGAGAAGAGAGGCCTTACAGATAGGCAAGTGGGAGAAGTGGCGAGGTGATGATTGGCCACCAGAAAGAATTATTGAGTATTATGGACCTGCCACTTGGAATGATGATGGTATGTATGGTTATCGTACCCCAATTTATATGATCAATCGTATTATTCGCTTACAAGCAGTAGTTGAAATAATAACCAATGAAACTAGTCATGCTCTTACGCTCTTAGCTAGACAAAGTACTCAGATGCGCACTGCCATATACCAGAATCGCTTAGCCCTTGATTATTTGCTAGCAGCTGAAGGAGGAGTATGTGGTAAACTGAATTTAACTAATTGCTGTTTGAAAATAGATGATAAAGGTCAAGTAGTTGAAGAAATTGCTAAAGATATGCAACGACATGCTTATGTGCCGGTACAGACTTGGCACGCATTGAAATTTCCTAACTGGTTTGCTAACCTTTTCTCTTGGCTGGGAGGATTTAAGACTTTCGTTATCTTAGTACTAATCCTTGTTGCTGTTGTCCTCTGCTTACCATGTTTAATCCCATGTTGTATGCGTTCCCTTCATAGTGCTATTGATAGTACAGTAGAGCGGAAGACCGCAACTAGAATAATGGCTTTATACAAAGCTAGCCCTAGTGGAACTAGTAAGAATCCTTTGATCAGGATGTGATTCTTCTAAAAGTGATTTAATTCTCACACCTTATTGAGAAATAGGGTGAGATTAATCAAAGGGGGGAATGTGGCAGGTGCAGGCCTGTGACCCACGGTGTCTGACATAGGCAGGCCAGCATGGCTAGCTTGACCTGTAAATGAGGCCTGTGGAGAGGCATATAGGATTGCACATCCCCCAATATGCTGCTATTGTAAGAAAGAACTCAGTAGAAATATTGAATTAGCTTAGGTAAGCAGAACTGCAGAATTAAGAAATGGAAAAATACAGAAAAGATGTGTTTTAAAAGATACTGATAAGAAAAAGTACATTTGCTGAGAAATAATAAGGAGTGCTGACAGATGAGTTACAGAACCTTGCTCATCTGCACGCACAAATGGTCCCATAACCTTGAAAGTGTGAAAGTAACAAGTTGATGAACTGGCCATTGTAATTGGGACTAGAAGGGGGGTAGGCAGGTGTCATGCCTACAGAAGCCCACAGAAGGAACATAATTGGAGAAACTTATCAGTACCGGGACCAATAGAAGGGCTACGGGAGGTACGGGAGAGTACCGGGACCAATGAAATGTTTTTCTATACCTAGAATGGAACAGAAGTCTATAAAAGTTGTTGTAATGCTTGAAAACTTTGCTCAGCCATTTTGAAATTGCCTTGCTTGAGACTTGTGCACAAATAAATGATTTGGACCTTCTGAACAGACTCCTGGTATCATTGGTTTGTCTGCGCTTTGCTGCTACACTTCAATATCTCTTCAAGGAACTTACGAAGAGAGCAACTGTACTTGTGGGAAATTAAGAAGCCATAAATTCAAATGTCTAATATAATTGTCAGAATTCTCAAATTTCCTATGCATCACCAGCCTATCCTGAGACATACTAGTTTAAACAGTTTTATCTGTGTCATTGAAGATGTTAAGTCCTTTGGCTTAGAAGCTTGAGCAGCTGTCTGTACCTGCAGGTCTTGAATCTTGTCTGAGTTCCCCAACAAAATTTCATTTCATTTCAGTTACTGGATATTTTACCCGTCCTTACAGAAAGCCCAAGGCAAGATACAGTAAAACATAAAAATAATAAAAATGTACATCTTAAAACAAATTAAATAACAAAAACAGCAGCAAAATCATAGCATCATCAAGACATTGCAAAGAACTTACTCAGCAATCCTGAGAAAATAAATGTCAGTAGTATAATGGGTACACTACTCGTCAAACTGATTGACAGGTGAGATAAGGATGACAGGAGCCAATCAGCGCCCACTTCCGGGTTTGTGCCACACCCACGCCCCACCCCACAATGTTGGCATTAGCCAATCAGCACCCACTTCCGGGTTTGTGCCACACCCACAGCCTCCCGCCCTCAACCATGCCCCTGCCTACGTCACCGGAAATGATGTCACCGGAAACAGGGTGTCATTAGAAATGCTATGTCGCTTTTCTGATGACATCAGCGGAAGCAGAGTGACTGACTCTGGAAATGTGTTTTGCTTCTGGTTAATGTTTACATCTGCAAAAAGCAGGAACCCTGGAAAACAAAACAAAAATGCTTTCTCTCTCCCACTGCCCCAGTTCTTTTTTCTCACAAAAACTGATTCTTAGCACAGGGGTATACAGGCTTTTTACAGAGGCACAGACAGGGTAGAAGATTTTCTTTACAAATGTTAAACCTCAAATTGTAGCAGCGAAGTGCACGCAATGAATAAAACCAGGAGTCAGTTGCAGGTTCCAAGCCAATTTATTGTGCACAGGCTCAGACAAGGAGCGCATCCAAAAGTGACTGAGCAATGGAGAACAGAAACAAATTCCTTATATACAGTTTTCACAGTTTGATACAGGCAAACTTTCTATTGGTCCTAGCGCCCCCTGCACCTGTCCAATCGGGGACCCTCTCTGGGCCTAGCACCCTGTTCCCCCTTCGCAGGCTATTCTAACAAAGGCCCAGTTTTTAGACATAGATACATTTCTACTGCAAGGTCATTTCTAGCTCAGAGAATGTGAGAATGCAGAACACTGGAACATATCTATCATCAGCATGGAAGAATTTAATAAAGGATTCATACAAACTTATCAAAAGCAGTTAAAAGCAGTTTAAAGCAGTTTAAGACAGATTCTCAGACTTTCACTGACTTTGGTCTTTCTCAGCACTACTAGTCTCAGGTGGGGGTAGGGACTCAGGCCTAGCTTACAGGCCTCCCATACATTCACAGGCTATTGTAGGCCCTAGCCTGCCACATTCCCCCCTTTGATTATTCTCACCCACAAGTGAGAAAGGGTGAGAATCAAATCACATATTATACTCGTGTAACAGCATCATTTTGGAGTATAGGGTGATATTGCCACATAGCTAGTACTTTAGTAACTGTTTTCCGTTCTACAGTGCTATCAATAATTGAGGTTATCATGCGTAAGCAAAGGGGTACAAAACATGGGAGAAACAAGCATGTAGCCAATATTAATAATACAATGAATAGAAGTGTTTTCAGGCCGCCCAACCCTGAAAACATAGAACCAAACCATCCATCAAATTTCAAGCCATGCCAGGTCTGGACTGGTACATAGGCTTGCTTCCGCATCTGATTAGCTATATCTTCTACAACTTGACCTTCATTATCAATTTGCAAATTACAGATAAATTCAACTTTCCACACACTCCACCTTCAGCTGCTAGCAAATAATCCAGTGCTAAGCGATTCTGATAAATAGCTGTACGCATTTGTGGACTCTGTTTAGCTAAAAGGGTTAGAGCTTTACTAGTTTCATTTGTTATTATTTCAACAACAGCTTGTAAGCATATAATACGATTTATCATGTACACAGGTGTGCGGTATCCCCAGGTCCCATCTTGTGTCCAAGTGGCGGGTCCATAGTATGAAATGATTCTCTCAGGTGGCCATTCCTCATCATCCCATTTATCCCATTGGCCTATTTTTAAAGCCTCTCGCTGACTTCCGGTATGGCGCTGAGCTGATCGGTCGCAAAAAGATCAGCTCCGGGCAACCACCCCACTGACTTGCAATTCCCAATATTTCTGACAAGCGGACAACCCCTGTCTGGCGTTAATAGTCTCGTGGTGTGAGACAGGGTAGTGCTAGCGCCGATAACAAGCGTCGGCTGCGGCTCAATGGCTAAAAAAACGCTGCGGAAGGAGCGAGCCCGGGGCCCCGACTCTAAGATGGCCGACGGGGCACCTAAAAGCCCTTCCTCGGAGGGCGAATGTAATATGGTGGCGGAGGTAAGCGCAGCTGTGGTGAAAGCGCTGGATGAGCGCTTCTGTGACCTCGGCGGCCAGTTGAGTGCGGTGGCCCAAAAGATCGCAGAATTTACAGGCCGCATGGAACAGGCTGAAGAGCGTATATCTGGAGTGGAGGATGTTCAACACACCATGGATGCCCGGCTGCAAGCTCTTGAGGCGCTGGCAAAAACCCAAGCCGAGAAATTGGATGATCTTGAGAATCGGGGCCGCAGGAAAAACCTGCGCTTTGTCGGGGTCCCTGAATCGGTGCTGGACTCTGCTCTTTCCCAATATCTATCCAGTTGGATGCAGCAATTGGTGGCGGGAGATTTGGCGCCTCCGATACAACTGGAGCGGGTGCATCGCTTGGGCCCGCGGCGTGAGGGGGCGGCGAGACCATGTGTGGTGATTGCCCGCTTTTTGGACTACAGGCAGAAGGAGGTGGTCTTGCGGGCGGCCAGGGCCCAGCAGCGACGTGGAGAAGGGGGACCGCAAATCTTGGTGTTCCAGGATTACTCCCAGCAGGTCAGCCAACAACGCCGAGCTTTTTCACTGATATGTGCTCAGCTGGCCAACAGAGCTATCCGCTTTACACTCTTATACCTGGCTAAACTTCGCGTGGAACACCAAGGCCGACTGAAAATGTTGGGAACCCCGGAAGAGGCGCGCACATGGCTGGCACAGCAGGAGGAGCCTCCCGTGACGGGAACATGATTAGGAGAACAAAGGTTTTGTGACTGTGACTGTAACCTTGCTGGAGAGCTATTACTTGGAAGTCGCAGCTGTGCTCATGCTGGATTTGGTTGGATTAAATGAGGGCCATGTCCTTCGGAAGAGCTTTACTATATAGTACTCTGGACCCTGGGCATATGTTGGGATGCTATTGTGCGGGGAGTTGGGGGGTATATGGCCTTGGTGAGGGTACGCTCCTTCCTTCCCTTTGGATGGCTGCTATTGGACTGGGGCTTTGACCTGGGGCCCACTTGGAGGGCTGTACCTCCCTCTCCTATCCCGGCTTATGGTTTTCCTTTACCTTCCACTCTAGTTCCTGCTTAGGGCGGAGGGGTTTAGCTCCCTCGATTCTTTCCTCCCTTTCTATGGGGGGTCCAGGTCAACATGAAGCCGCAGGAGGGAGAGGGGGGCAGGGGCGGGCGGGAGGAGGGACATACCTTCCATGTCTATTAGTAATTTCAGTTATTTTATTTATTTTGGTTCTGCTTTCCCACTTAGTTTTAGGCCGGAATTGAAGTGTCTCTATCTTGATGTCTCTTTTCCTGCTTTGCTCCTTTTTATTTCCCCCCTTCCCTCCTCTCTTCCTTTTTCTTTGGGTCCCCGGGTAATGGGCGGGGATCGGCTGTTTCTTCACGTGGGTCTGGGGGTGAAGTGGGGCGATCCCCCCGGGTAGGTGAAGCGCCGTAGGGGGGAACCGGTTTGGGGGGTTTTTGCCAAGGGGGAGGGGTTGGTGTGTTTCGCTGTTTGTCTGGTGGGCTGTCTCAGCGAGTCGAGCCTGGGGTCACTCGATGAATCCTGCTGTAGCCCCTGGGGACGCCTGCATGTGAATTGGCTCGGTCGCGGATGCCCGTGGGGCGAGCATCGCGGACTTGACCCGGGCTTGCCTCTCTTTAAGGGCCTCTCTTTAAGGGCTTCATTGTCTCTGTGTATCTAGGTATCTTTGTATCTCTCTCGCTAGCAACAATGTATGTCGGCGGTTCTCCGCGGGTGTACATGGTGCGGGGCGGGGTTTGACTAGGGGCTCCGTATATCCGGGCTTTTGCCTCCGGTGAACTTTCCCCTCCTGCTTCTGGCCGTTGTCTGACCCTGGCATGGCGGGGGGGGGGGGAGGGTTGTAATGAGTGCGGTAGCGGTTGGGGGAGTGGGGGGGCGGTACCTGGGTTTCTGGGTGCCTCTCTCCCCACCTTCGCTTCGTTTCTTTTTCTTCTCTCTTTTCCTCTCCCTCCTTTTCTTTTCTCTTCTTGTTTCCTTCTCGCGAGGGCTGCTCTAACGCGTCCCTCTGACGCGGGCAGCCCGAATGTGGGTGTCCAGAGTGGGAGGCGGTTGTAACGACCTGAGAAGGGGGGTGTGGCGACTGGCTTATGTGATCCCGCTCCCCTGGCCCCACTAGGTGCAGTAGCAACTTGGGCAAGGATGGGGGGTGCCGGGTCTGGGGCGCCCGAAGATTGGGGATAGGGTCTCTGGGAACTTAGAATGGTCTTTGGCCTTGGGGCATGTCCGGGGAGTGGGGGGGTTGTTGGCTGATGGAAGGGGGGGAGCTTGGGATGTTGAAGAGGGGTGGGCCCGAACGCCATAGGAAGTTGCCGGCCTCGGGTAGGCGGGTAGAGATAGTTAGGATAGATGGGGGAGGGGGGGGTCTCAGGGGTTTGGTTGATAAGGGGGGGATGTTATAGTTAAGGGGGGTGGGGGGAGGTAATCTGATTGATTTACATCAGAGGGGTGACGGGGCTACTAGCTGTTTGCATGGTGTATATGTGTTGCTGAGTTGGTATGCTTGTTGGGTGGGTTTGTATGTTGGATGGTTGGTGTGGATGTGGTTGGGGCAAATTTGGATTGCGTGGCAATGGATGGGGGGGGAGACCCTAGGCTGGGGGGGTCTTCGCCTACTGGATGGAAAGGTTATTTTCTATTGGAGGCCCAAGGGGAGTGTGGATACTGGGTAGTGCTGTTCGCTTTGCCACTTGGAATGTTTGTGGGCTAGGCTCCCCGATTAAACGTTACAAGGTGCTGCAGCACCTGAAACGCCAACGTGCCAATGTGATATTGCTTCAAGAAACACATCAATCGGAGGAAGAGCATGCCAAACTGCGTCGGGGCGCTATTTCACACGTTTATGGGGCCCCAGCTTTGGGACGGAAGAGAGGAGTGGCCATCTTAATTATCAAATCAGTTGCCTGGGTTGAGGAGCGTGTCGTCGCAGACCCAGAGGGCCGGTATGTCTGTGTATGGGGAGCGCTCAATGGACTGAAGGTGGCTATCTGCTCGGTATATGGGCCCAATGTTTATGAGGCAAGCTTCTATCGGGCTCTGGCTAATCTTTTGGAGGCTACAGGGGGCTATCAGGTGGTTCTGGGGGGAGATCTCAATGAGGTGCTGGACTGTGCGCTTGACCGCTCTGGCAGGGGTGGGGGCGGGAGCCCGAGGGCTCATAAGCACCTATGGGGGGTATGTGAGGCATATCGTTTGCTGGACATTTGGCGGGTTCTACATCCAGGGGAGCGCGATTATACTCATATGTCCTGGGCCCATGGGACGTGGTCCCGCATTGATTATTTTCTGATCTCTGAGGCTTTGTTTGGACGGGTAGCGGCATCAGTTATCGGGTCCCTGGTTCTCTCGGACCATGCGATTGTGGTGTTGGAGCTCCGCAACCCTGGTTCTGCGGGCAACCGCCTTTGGAGGTACCCTTTGGATCTTAGCAACGATGCTCAGTTTGGGGTACACCTTAGGAAGTGCTGGGGGGACTATATGTCCCTGAATGACATGCCGGAGACCTCTCCCGCTCTTCTTTGGGAAGCTGGAAAAGCAGTTATGCGCGGGGAGATCATTAGTTATCACGGAATGCAACATAAAAGATTGAATCAACAGATTTTGTCATTGGAGAAGGATCTGGCCAGGGCTCGAAGGAGGGTAGCTACCAGTAAGACTGCATTGACTCAACGCGCGCTACGTGACACTCAAATGGAACTAGAAACGCTTCTACACCGCCGGGCCCAGAAATCCTTGCTATACTATCGATTCAGGCTTTACCAACATGGCAACAGGGCTGGCAAGCTGTTGTCGGCTTTGGTGCGCCCGGAGGGAGGGACCAGACATATTGGGGCCATTCAGCACCCCGATGGGGCGGTCAGGCGGGACAAGAGGGCGATTGAGGCTGTCTTCACCGACTTCTATCGACATCTGTATGCGAATGAGGGAGACAGAGTGGAGGAGGGTCGGCTCTTTCTGAGCGGCTGTATCTTACCCCGCCTTACTGCTGAACAGCTGCAGCTCCTTAACCGGCCAATTGAGGGAAGGGAGGTCCAGGAGGGTATCAAGCGCCTAAAGAATGGCAGGGCTCCGGGGGTGGACGGCTTTCGCGGTGAATTTTACAAGCTTTTAGGCACCGCCTTGGTGGCCCCCCTGGTAGGATACTACGAGGATTTGGTACGCACAGGGAGGTTTCCCTATGAGGCGAATAAGGCCTTAGTTACTGTATTGCCTAAGCCTGGGAGGGACCCTCTTCTTCCGGGATCTTACCGTCCCATTTCACTTCTTAACGTGGATATTAAACTTTTTGCTAAAATTATGGCGGATCGGCTGGCCCCTTTGTTTCCGACCTTAATACATCCCAACCAGGTGGGGTTTGTCCGAGGCCGCCAGGTGTCCCATAATCTGCATCGGATCTTGCTCTCTATCTGTGCGGAGCACGTTGAGAGGCACGGCTCCTTACTTATAAGCTTTGACGCTGAAAAAGCGTTTGATAGGGTCCAATGGAGCTTTATGTATCAAGTTCTTGAGCTGATGGGCTTCGAGGGATTCTTTGTCGATGTGATTCGGCTGTTGTACGCTGCCCCGCTTGGGGCCGTCCTCGTGAATGGCGCAGTGACGGAAGAATTTGCCATCCAGAAAGGGACGCGGCAGGGATGCCCGTTGTCCCCGCTCTTATTTGTTCTCACTCTCGAACCTCTATTGCATAAGATCCGTGCGGCTACGCAGTTTCGAGGGGTGCCGATGGGCAAGGAGGAATTCCGTGTGGCGGCTTTCGCGGACGACCTACTAGTGCACTTGGGTGATCCGCAGGCTGGGTTGCCTCCTCTTTTACATCTCATACGGGACTACGGGCAGGCCTCGGGCTTTAAACTTAATTTGGATAAGTCAGAGGCGATGTTATTGGGGGCCGCGATGGGATGGACTTGGCAGGGTGCTTTCCCCTTGCGTTGGGCGGCGGGCTGTTTTAAGTATCTGGGGATCTATTTGCCGGCAAACCTCGGGGACCTTTATAGCTTGAATGTGGATCGCGTGATCGCCTCGATATCGTCCGCGGTGGCTAAGTGGCGGGCTCTGCCGTTGTCCCTGGGAGGGCGGGTGGCCCTGTGCAAGATGACTCTATTCCCAAAGCTTCTTTATGTGCTTCAGACGCTCCCGCTGTTTCTCAAACGATCTGATATTCGGCGGGTGGACCGCAAGTTCAATCGGCTGCTTTGGTGAGGGGGTAGGCCTCGGGTGCGGCTGAGCGTACTCATTCAACCTCGGGAGTTGGGAGGTTTAGGTTTTCCGGACGTAAGGAAATATAATACGGCCTGTCTGCTACGGTTTGTTCGTGATTGGTTGTGGGATTTAGAGGATTACTCGCCTTCCGGTGCACTTGCGGCTGTGGTAGCTCCATTACACCTGCATTATATTCTGCATGCTAAAGGCGTACGGGGGGTGGGGGGTGGTCCTATTCTTCGGCGAGTCCTCCTGGACCCGGTGAGACAGGCTTGGCGGTACTTCTGTGCCGGTCGCCGACTGGAGGCAGTACATACCCCATATCTTCCTATTCGGGGGAACGAGGACTTTGTACCGGGTTTGGGGGCATCGCTTTTTCTGGCATGGGATCGGATGGGAATCATTAATTTGGAGCAGGTGGTGACACCGGAAGGGATGATGGTTGACTTTGCCACCTTATGTCGACAATACCCCTTAGCTCCCAATGATGTTTTTCGGTACGCACAACTCCGCAGTTATGTTCGATCGGTTCCTGTGACCTCTCTGCATGGTGAGGTGAGTACGACGGTAGAGATGGCGCTGTTGGGGGGTGAGCGGGGTATGCGGGTGTCTTGGCTGAATAGGATGCTATGGGAAGGGGTTCCTCCCCTTGACTTGGCACCTCTTGCATCAGCCTGGACGGCTGATTTAGGGGAAGCGGTGAGTGCAGAGGAGTTACTACGGGGGCTGGTTGAGATACCCTCAGTGAGTATTTTCGTCCCGCATCGTGACACCCAATATAAGCTTTTACGAAGGTTACACTTTGCACCTCTCCGGGCGTGGCGGGCGGGGGTGGGCGGTGATCACTGTTGCCCATGGTGTGCAACCCCTCAGGCCACGTTGGGCCATATGTTTTGGCACTGTAGGTGTGTCCAGAGGTTTTGGGAAATGGTGCGTGCATACTTGTCTACCTGTTTGCCACAGCCTGTGATCTGGACGGCTAAGACTGTTGTGTTGGATATCTGGGATTTCGAGTGGTTGCATGAGTTGGGAGAAGTGAGCGGGAGATGGATGCGTTTGGTGATGGTGACTGCTCGCGTGACCGTGTTGCAGCAATGGTTAGATGCTAGGGGTCCCCTGTATGGCCTTTAGCGACTCCAGTTGCATAGGATAATGCTTATGGAGCAGCTGTGGGCCAAGTCATCGGAGCGGCGATGGCTACAGTTCTTGGAGGGATGGGGACCACACTTACACCTACTGCCCTGGCGAGCTCGTAGTCGGATTCTGAGGCGGCCATGAAGGCCATGTCTGGGGCATGTGGAATCTGCTTGGCCTACCCCCATGCCAACTCGGCGTGCGCGCGTGAGTGTTAGTCTGTCCGTCATTACCTCGGTTACCAAGGGAGTGTGGGGGGGGGAACTTATGGGGGTGGATGGGGGGGGAGGGAGCGGGTGAGTCTGGGAGGGGTGGGGGGATAGTCATAGGATGTTTGCGTGTGCTGGGGTATCTGGAGACGGGTTTGGGAGCAGAGCACACCCCAAACCTGGAGTACCTACTCAGGGTCTTTCTTTTATTCTTCTCTCCTTTACCGTCCGGTACACTTTGCTGACAGGATTTTTGGTGGGGGAGGGGTTCTGGTGGGGGGGGGGGTGCTTCTGGCTTTTTGGGGGCCAGCGGGGCAACTTCTGCCATCTAGGAAATCAGGGGCCTTGGTGGATTTGTCTTTTATGTACATAATGCACTTCGGTATAATCTTCTATACAAAGTTTGTATTTTGTGCACACTCTGTTTTCCATCACTCCCTTGAGTGGGGGATGGTTTTTGTCTTTTGTATATGCCCTGCTGCTGTTGTTGCTGTTGCTGTTGGTGTTGTTTGTTGTGGTTTCTTTTTGAATAAAAAACAGATTAATCGTAAAGCCTCTCGCTTCTGTCGACTTTTATATACCGGAAAACCTAATTGTTTCCCGTGGGAGATAGGCAAAAGAAAGAAGGAAGGCCGTATAGTCCCCAATACACATGCACCTCCCCAATTATTAGGGAGCTTGGCATATGCTCAGGTTCCACAAATTCAATGTAGTCTAGGTGGGGCTTGCCAGGTATTGTAAGAAACCAAATTAGTCCATAGCTTAGCAAGATTAGGAAAGATGAATTTGAGGGTTGGAAGGTTCCGGAGTGTTTACACCCGACCACCAGGACGTCTTCTTAGTGGTGGCATTGTAAAACTTCTGGTTTAGACAGACCAGCTGTCCAACTAGCATAGTAAACTGTGGTCCTGTGTGAGCAAAACATAAGTTACCAACAATAGGGTTAGCTAAGACCCATTCACTGGTGGCTTTATGCAGATCAGTTTGGTTATATGGGATAGAATAGTTCAATTCTTGTGCCTCCCAAGGCCATTGGTCTCCCATCAGTTCCACCACAGAAGAAACAATCAGAAATGTGAAGACTGGACACTACAGCTCCAGCTAGCTCAATGAACAAGTTCTGGGAGGTGTGGGGAATTGCAAACTCTGCCTTCATAGCCTCATAAAAGGTGTGATGTATTTGATAAGGTGAAGAAATATGGGTCTTAGTGTTAAGCTGTATATATAAGAAGGTTCCAGGGTCAGTTCCTCCCCCTGCTATACGTAAACCAAATCTGAACCCCTGCTTCCACTGGCTAGGGTCAAGTATGAGGAGCAGTAAGGGATTACAAGCACCTGTCTTACACTTCTGAGGCTCAAGCAAGGGTAGTCTTTCTAAATTGGCTTTACGATTATCCCCATCTTGTCCAGTAGGGCCACCCGACCAAGTAGCATAGTAGACACATTCTTACTTTGGACAGAAATATGCATCTTTAGATGGCTTACTGTAAGTGGATGGGGAATATTTCCCAGTACATTTTCCCCATCCGTATGCTCCTTCAGGACACATATATTTATCATCATAATA
Source organism: Ichthyophis bannanicus (assembly GCA_033557465.1). NCBI lineage: Eukaryota > Metazoa > Chordata > Amphibia > Gymnophiona > Ichthyophiidae > Ichthyophis > Ichthyophis bannanicus. Next base: position 886,637,945 of record CM066035.1, on the reverse strand, counting down.
GTAGGCTTGCTCCCAAGACCCACATTTGTAATAGTCATTTCTATTTATAAGATCACAAGCATCGAAGTATAGGGGTACGGGTCTTGTGGGATCAGAAAGTTGACGTGTGGCATTTATGAGGTCCCCATCCTCATCATTCCATCGCAACTCTAAAACATAATAAGAAGGGTTCTGACGAGGACTAAAACAAGTTTTGCTCTTTCCTTTTGTACAGATATTTAACTCTGTACCATTATACACTGTCATGGGGTAGACAGCACAAAAAGTGAAATGCTAAAGGCTAGTGCAGAGAATGAGCTTAATTGCCAGGAGATAGATAGCACTAAGCCTGAAACACTAAGAAGCAATACACAGGAGAAGCTCACTTGTCAGAAGCCGGATAGCATTGAGCCTGAGATAGTAAAGGACAGTGTGGGGGAAGGGCTTAACTGGCAGGAGTTATACAGCACAAATCCTGAAACATTAGGAAATAAAATGGAGGAAGAGCTTACCTTGAAGCCTCAGGAGCAAGTGAGGCATTCACAGGGCAGAGAGGCAGGAAGGAAGAAAGCAAACCTTCCACAGGGTTGGTGTGACACTGTGGTAGGCGAAGGCCTGTGATCCATGGTGTCTGAAGTGAGCAGACAGGCCTGAGCAGCTTGACCTGTAACTGAAGCCTGTAGTTAGGCCCAGAGGAATGAAAACCCCCCTGAATGATGACACCATAGAATTGAAACTTAACTCAGCTTAACTGAACATAGCTAAGCAGAAACGAAACTTAGAAAAGACAGAAAACAGCTCTAATTGGTACTGATAAGAGAGCACAGCTTCTATGGAATTAATTAACTCTGCAAAAAGCAAGGTTACAGTGCCCTGCTTCCCATATGTTTTAACTAGCTGAGCGACCTTGGAGGAGAGATGTAACAAGTTAGAGACACTGACCATTGTAATTGGGACTAGAGGGGGGGTGAGCAGGTGCTGAGCCCAGACCAGAGTCCCGATTGGGTAGCCATATCAGTACCGGGACCAATAGATGGGTGAGAGGGGTTACTGGGACCAATGAAAAGTTTGCCTATGTCTAGAATGGAGAAGAACGGTATAAAAGTTGTTGTTTTGCTAGAAACCATTGCTCAGCCATTTTGAAATTGCTTATTGCTTGAGCCATGTGCACATTAAACTGGCTTGGATCCTTGAAACGACTCCTGGTTTTATTTATTGCATGCTTATCTGCTGCTACATTTCTTGGTGCGTTGGCCGGGAAGTGCGAGTGGTGGATGGTGTTCAAGTGAATAAATCCACGTAATTCGCCTTGAGGTTTGGTCCAGTTGGAACCATGCCAATCCGAAGCAGGGGAATTTCCCTGGGCCCACCGATCCTCTTGAATCGGAGGGGGTTCTGCCTGGCCTCGGCAGGCACTGGGTCCAGCTGGCCAACACTTCCGACCCGGGGGAGTCCAGGATCCAACTCAGAAGCTTGGGAACCAGATCTGGTAAGTATAGTTTGAAAACCTGTCTAGACAGATGAGTTAGAACTGCAGTTTGAAACTTGTGAAACTTTGGTAAGAATTTGGAACTTGGAATTTGTAATCTCGAGAAAATTGGAATTTGGTAATGAGAGCACTGATCCCCTCTCAAGGACGGTCCTATTAACCTTGCATGAGTATGTGCGAGGTGAAGCCATCGTCCTTCTTGTTTGGTAAGACTTAAGTCTTTGTTTGAAAATCCTTGCATGGGTATTCGCGAGGTACAGCTGTTAAAAAAAAAAAAAAACTTGTAATCTCGAGAACTTGGAACTTGGAAATTGGTAAGAGAGCATGATCACCTCTCCGAGACGGACCGAGTACCCCTGCATGAGTATTCACGGGGCAAAACTCCCGTCTCTTTGTAATTGGGAAATTGGATAAGACTAGTCAGAATAGATAGAAAGGAATGCATTCTGAGATACGTTGCTAGCATGATGGTGTGAATGAAGTGTGAATGAGAGGTCTGGCAGCACGGACCAATCGAGTGTGGACTCTGGACTAGCGCAGTTCCTAGCCGGGTGACTGCGTCTAGGTCACGAAACGGAGGAAGCGTTTGGTGTATTGTCCGTCCTAACTGTGTATTTGATTTTTGTTATCTGTTGAAACTGCGAGTTCCCCTTCTGTTATAAATGTGAGATTATTCTGTTGAGTAATTTGTGACAGTTCACTGATTAAGAAATTGTATTAATAAAGCAGAACGAAGACGTAAAAACACCTTGAGTCACTTTAGAAATCAAGAAGCTGGTCTCACCCCAAGTTCGTTTTTCCTACTGCACAGTGAAACAAAACTGACAGGGGGCGTGTCTGGAGGAAAGAATGTACAGTGTCTTTCTAACCCTGTGCAGGCTTAAATCTCAATGCTGTTAGTTTGTGCTTATTTCAGGCAAATTGTACCTGTTTTATTCAATATGTTTTTAATAGTAATGTTCCTTCTGCTATGGTTAGGTATTATATACCATTCGATAGGAATATTTAGTCAGGATTTTAGTTTTGAAGGTCGAATTAACCTCATTGGAGCTCCGTAAACTGTTTTTAAATGATTCTTGCTAGCATGTCTCTGTGTGTTTGTGAAACTGTGATCATTTCGTTTCCAGTGAGTGGAGGGGTGTGGCTCACACAGCTTACTAGGGAATGAGACGGCCGTTCCTGATTGAGCAGCCTCTTGCTTGTGTAAAATAAAGGAAGTATATCTGTTGTTTCAAAAACTAACGGCAGATTGCAACCTGAGAATTGTCAGACGGCTGCCTAGGGTGAGAACTTACACAATCTTGGCGATGCATATATTCATATGATTCTTGCAAGGTATTGTGGGTAATGTAGTTCTTTCACTCCCAAACACAGCTGAAGACAATAATTGAGTTGTGATACCAGTGGTAAGGCCAATAAAATACTTATTTTATTGATGGGGTTTAATTCACCCAGCACAAATATGCTTGGTAGCAATATAAATGAGGTTACTTGCTTGCAGTGTTTAAATGGATAACATAAAGTCATAAAGCAAATCAGAAAACAACCTTCAGCTTGTCAGGCAATTAGCTAATGTTTTCTTAGCAAATAATTACCAAATACAAAGGCACAAAGAAATGAATAAACTTTGTTTGTTAGGTTAACTTCTGCTTATTTTCCACGCAGATCCCAGCAGTGATTCTCCCTTGCTCACGCACACAATCAGGTGCAGCTTTAATTACTATCAATTGACCAGCTGAAAGCCTTTAGCTGGCTGGCTGCTACTGTGTGAACCCAAATCCTGCTTTAAGAGCTGTTTGCAGTGGAAATAAAGAACAAAGTTAGGTTTCTTTGTGATGGCTGATGTGTTTGCTCACAGAAAGCTAGCAATAGCATTTAGATAGAGAACAGTCCATGTAATTAATAGTTTTATCTGCTGTATCTTCCCCTTCATCAATCAGCATAGGGTCACTATCATACATTGGCACAGACGAGTCTTTCATTAAGGCACTATCATGAGAATGCTTATTCCCTTGCTGCCATTCACTATTATAGATAGGGTCTGGATCAGTGTTCATACCTGAGCCTCTCCTGCTATCATAATTCCTCTCTGTATAGCCTGGCCAGTATGTAATCCAATTCTGATGTCCAGCCTTCCAATCTTGATCCCTGGACACTGGATCTCCTCTCACATACCTTCTGGCCTTGGTCTGAAAGTCCTTTCCACGTGCAGTCTTCTCTCTTCCAGGTAGCCACTGGTGATTCCTATCTCTGCCATTCCATTCCACTGGCTGACTCCAGTCCAATAGACTCTGCTGGCATTTGGAATACCTCCCAGTATAGGTACTGCCTTGGAATCTCCCAGACCTTCCAATGGCCTTTCTTCTCTTCCTTCCAGAGAGTTTCCTTCTCTCTCTATCCGCTTGGCTTGGCTTCTGCTTCTCGAGATGATGTTGGTGCTTGAGCTTGAAGCTGTTGCTGTATCTGTGTCTGTAGCTGTTATCTGAAGAATAAGCTCTATTCTTATTCTGTCCTAATGTGTGCTCCTCCCTAACACAGCGCAGCTGTGTTGAATCAGGCCCTGCCCTTTGAGATGAGTGCTTAGGGATTACCTCATAGCTCTCTTGATTGCACACACGTTTTCTCACTTCAGCCCCTCTCATGGCTGCTGGAAACCTGGTGCATTCTGGGACTGGTAGTCTTTTATGTGAAAACTCTGTTTTCTTACTTCTACCAGAACTGACAGGTTGCTTGTTCAGAGTCACATCATCTTTTCTATAGCTCCTACCTGAGCTATGATAAGCTTCCTTATCACATACCCCCCTGCTTAAGTTATTACGGACTGGTTTTACTGGTGAAACTTCTTCTCTACAGTCCGTAATACGGGAAAGTGCATCCGCATTCTTGTGTAATTTCCCGGCACGATGTTCAACTTGGAAATCAAACGCCTGTAAGGCCATGTACCAGCGTGTCAACCTGGCATTGTGGTTCTTCATTTGCTGCAACCACTTAAGTGGGGCATGGTCCGTGACCAACTGGAACTTTCTCCCTGTAAGGTAAAACCTTAAGGCCTCCACTGACCACTTGATAGCCAAACACTCTTTTTCTATCGTGGAATACTTTTGTTCAGCCGGTGACAACTTCCTGCTTAGGTACATCACAGGATGCTCCTCCCCATCATGGCACTGGGATAGGACCGCTCCTAGCCCTACATCCGATGCATCGGTTTGAACCAGAAAGGGTTTCTTGAAGTCTACTCCTTTCAGTACCGGTCCTGTACACAATTTTTCTTTTAAGACTGAAAACGCTTTTTCAGCTTCTGGTGTCCACTTTACCTGGTTTGGACAATTCTTTCGCAGCATATCCGTGAAAATGGCACTTTTCTCTGCGAATTGTGGTATAAACCGGCGGTAGTATCCAATAAGTCCTAAGAAACTTCTTAGTTGTTTTTTTGTTGTTGGAGGAGGAAAATTCCTGATGCTATCTATTTTGCTTAATAGAGGTTTAATTTTTCCTCTTTCCACTAGGTGGCCTAGGTATTTTACCTCCCTATTTGCAAAGGCACACTTCTTCGGGTTTAAATTGATTCCCGCTTGCTTCATAGAGCACAAGACTGCCCTGATCCTCTTCAAATGCTCCGCCCAGGTGTTACTATGGATTATGACATCATCCATGTATGCAAAAGCATAATTTTGGTGGGGTCGAAGTACCTGATCCACTAACCTTTGGCAGGTAGCCGCTGCTCCATGCAGTCCGAAAGGCATCCTCTTGAACTGGAAAAGGCCAACGGGGGTGCTGAACGCAGTCTTCGGCTTCGACTCCCTGGTGAGAGGGATTTGCCAATATCCTTTTGTCATATCAAGGGTGGTTAAGTATTGTGCCTGTCCCAGCTGGTCCAACAGCTCCTCAATTCTTGGCATTGGATATGCATCAAAAACTGATATGGCGTTTACCTGCTGGAAGTCAATACAAAATCTTAAGGATCCATCAGGCTTCGGTACCAGGACTATGGGGCTATTCCAGGGACTCTTTGACTCCTCTATTACCCCCATGTCCAACATCTCCTGGACTTGTGCCACTACCTCCTGTCTTTTGGCTTCAGGCAAGCGGTATGGCCTTTGACGAACCAATTTCCCAGGTGGAGTTATTATTTCATGGGCCACCAAATGGGTCTCCCCAGGTATGGGTGTCAACACATCTGGGAATTCCTTAAGCAACTTCCTAATTTCTTCCTGTTGTACCATTGTCAGGTCCTCACCTATTTGGGGCTCTGATTTCTCTTTACAATCAGATACCTGGGGTCCCAAATCTTCCTCTTCACTCACCTCCCTCTCTCGAGCACAGGTGGCAGCTAAGCTTTTAACCCCTTTGACATCAGTAGAACCAAAGCCTTTGGCTCCACGTTCAGAATTCTCTAGGGATGTGACCTCCTCCACAGGTGGAAAACCCAGCCTCTCACAGATCAATTGGGCAATTTTGTCTCCTGTCTTCACGTGATACTCATTCTGTCCAAAGTTAAATAACAGAACTTTAATATTGCCCCTGTAATCGGGATCAATTACTCCCGCACCCACATCGATGAAAAATTTAAGGGCTAATCCGGACCTTGGGGCTACTCTCCCATAACATCCAATAGGTATTTCCACTTGGAGACCGGTGTCAACCAGGGCTCTCCCTTGGCTAGGTACAGTCACATTTTCTATGCTGCACAGGTCAAACCCAGCAGACTGAGGGGTTGCCCGCTTAGGAGCTTGGGCCTTCTCTGAGACCTTATGGTACTTTAGGACGAATATCTGCTTTGGGGTAGCTTGGTCTTCTGGACGCTTAACCATCTTTTTAGCTGGGGTCTGAGGACTTCCAAATAAAGGCCCGGGAGCTACTACCATTAAACCTTCTCCCTCCTTCTTTCCTAGTCCTTCCACTAGACCCTGCTTAAATCTTGGCCAGTCTCTTCCTAGAACCAAATCAAAGGGTAGCCTAGGCACCACTGCTAACAGGACTTCCTCTTGTTTCCCTAGGCACTTAACCTTTAGCCTATAGGTGGGATAGGATGATGCAGCACCATGAATGCATCTGATGTGAACTTGGCTTTCAGGGGTTCTAGGCACAAATCTTTCTTGGGCCTCTATCCTCTTCCAAAGCCTTTTTGACATCATACTCTGGTCTGCCCCAGAGTCTAATAATGCATTTGTGGTAATTCCCTGCACATCAACCATCAAAAGAAATCCTTCCTTGGGCTGTTTTAAAACCAGACCCATTAAACTAGTGTGTGTCTGGCATCTCTTCTCTAAATGTCCCAATTTCCCACACTTGAAACATTTCTTTCTATTCCACTGTGTCATCTGGTTTGATACAGTACATTCATTTTCAGAAACATTCTTAATTATTCTCTTTTCTGATACAGCACATCTGGCCTCAGCATCCATCTTTAGAGGGCCACCCATTCTATGGCAAGCCTGCGTGGCTTCCAAGAATCTCTCTGCTAGCATGGTTGCCTCTCCAAGATTTTGGCAATTTTGCTGTATAAGAAAAACATTCAAATCTTTAGGTACCCCAAGCATAAATTGTTCCAGCATGATAATATCTAATAACATTTCTACTGTCTTTTGCTCAGGCTCCAACCATTTTACAGCTAGACTTCTAATTCTCTGACTCAGAGCCCTGGGTGTCTCACCCACTTTCAATGTAACAGCTCTAAACATTCGCCTATACTCTGAAATAGACAACCCTAGGCGATCTCTAATAGCTGCCTTTACATCCTTATAATTCAAAGCCTGGGCTGCTGGCATTGCTCTGTAAGCTGCAAGTGCCTCTCCAGTTAATGAGGCTGCCAGCCTTACTGCCCACTGGGTCTCTGGCCATGCTAGAGCCTGCGCCACTCTTTCAAAAGACTCTAGAAAATCATCAACATTATCATCTGGAGTTAATTTCCCAAAATTAAATGCCCCAATCCCTTGATTGAGTCCCACATTGTCCAAATGTGGTGTACCAGTACTAACTGCTGGTCTTGCATCTGTTCCACTTTGGCTCTGCAGCTGAACTAGAGCTTGCACCAGATCAAGCACTGGTTTCTGCTGTTCCATTAAGGCCTTCATAGCAGTGTCCTGGGCCTGCTGTGATAGCTCCTGCTGCTTGCAAAATTGGGCTGCCATCCACTGAGCCATCTCCCTCGGATCCATCTTGACCCCTGCAAGAAATAAAGAAAAAAAAAACCAAAGTGCAGCACCTTCCAACCAGGTGTGGGGTTTTTTTTCAACTTTTTTTTTTTTCAATTACCCCCTGTGCTTACACACATCCACCACTAGACATGCCCAGGTACATATTACCTTGTCTCAGTGATGAATCCAGCTTTTGCACAGGGTCTTTTCATCTGGGACAGCTTCCTGGAACAACCACTTCTCCTCCAAAGTGCAGATGAGGGAAAAAAATCTTCTTTCAGCTTCAAACTTGAATTTTATTTGTAATCCACAGCAAATAAATCCTCTTGGTGCAAAAGCAATCCGAAAAACTACGCCATTTGTCAGACGGCTGCCTAGGGTGAGAACTTACACAATCTTGGCGATGCATATATTCATATGATTCTTGCAAGGTATTGTGGGTAATGTAGTTCTTTCACTCCCAAACACAGCTGAAGACAATAATTGAGTTGTGATACCAGTGGTAAGGCCAATAAAATACTTCTTTTATTGTTGGGGTTTAATTCACCCAGCACAAATATGCTTGGTAGCAATATAAATGAGGTTACTTGCTTGCAGTGTTTAAATGGATAACATAAAGTCATAAAGCAAATCAGAAAACAACCTTCAGCTTGTCAGGCAATTAGCTAATGTTTTCTTAGCAAATAATTACCAAATTCAAAGGCACAAAGAAATGAATAAACTTTGTTTGTTAGGTTAACTTCTGCTTATTTTCCACGCAGATCCCAGCAGTGATTCTCCCTTGCTCACACACACAATCAGGTGCAGCTTTAATTACTATCAATTGACCAGCTGAAAGCCTTTAGCTGGCTGGCTGCTACTGTGTGATCCCAAATCCTGCTTTAAGAGCTGTTTGCAGTGGAAATAAAGAACAAAGTTAGGTTTCTTTGTGATGGCTGATGTGTTTGCTCACAGAAAGCTAGCAATAGCATTTAGATAGAGAACAGTCCATGTAATTAATAGTTTCATCTGCTGTATCTTCCCCTTCATCAATCAGCATAGGGTCACTATCATACATTGGCACAGACGAGTCTTTCATTAAGGCACTATCATGAGAATGCTTATTCCCTTGCTGCCATTCACTATTATAGATAGGGTCTGGATCAGTGTTCATACCTGAGCCTCTCCTACTATCATAATTCCTCTCTGTATAGCCTGGCCAGTATGTAATCCAATTCTGATGTCCAGCCTTCCAATCTTGATCCCTGGACACTGGATCTCCTCTCACATACCTTCTGGCCTTGGTCTGAAAGTCCTTTCCACGTGCAGTCTTCTCTCTTCCAGGTAGCCACTGGTGATTCCTATCTCTGCCATTCCATTCCTCTGGCTGACTCCAGTCCAATGGACTCTGCTGGCATTTGGAATACCTCCCAGTATAGGTACTGCCTTGGAATCTCCCAGACCTTCCAATGGCCTTTCTTCTCTTCCTTCCAGAGAGTTTCCTTCTCTCTCTATCCGCTTGGCTTGGCTTCTGCTTCTCGAGATGATGTTGGTGCTTGAGCTTGAAGCTGTTGCTGTATCTGTGTCTGTAGCTGTTATCTGAAGAATAAGCTCTATTCTTATTCTGTCCTAATGTGTGCTCCTCCCTAACACAGCGCAGCTGTGTTGAATCAGGCCCTGCCCTTTGAGATGAGTGCTTAGGGATTACCTCATAGCTCTCTTGATTGCACACACGTTTTCTCACTTCAGCCCCTCTCATGGCTGCTGGAAACCTGGTGCATTCTGGGACTGGTAGTCTTTTATGTGAAAACTCTGTTTTCTTACTTCTACCAGAACTGACAGGTTGCTTGTTCAGAGTCACATCATCTTTTCTATAGCTCCTACCTGAGTTATGATAAGCTTCCTTATCACAGAATGAATGGTTTAAATTCTGAGTGAATAAGAAAATTGTGTTAGGATTTTATCTTTGAAATCTGTACTAGTGACTAATGACGACCTTTACAATTCAAGATAAATTCATTTGTTTTAAAATTCCAAGACGTTATTACCTGATATACTGTGGCAAGCACCTGATAGAAGACATTTAGTGTTAAAAACAAAACAAAAAGAGGGTGTATATGCATTTTAGATATCCACCACAGCTATGGAAAAGTATCCGTTTCATGTCTTTTGAATATTTGCTTTCTGAACTAAAAAATAATAATTTCTTTTGCAGAGACATGCTGATTGGCAGCTAGTTGCTAAGTATTTTTATTCTAGTCATACGTAACAGATAGCTATAGTTCTCTCTATAAGATATTTTAAGAACTGTATCTAAATTGTATGTCTGTGCTCAATTTAAGCTTATGTTTACGGTAATAAGGTTTTTTAATAAGTGTCTTTTCAAGTATGATCAAGAATTTCAGTAAGGGATTTACTGAAGACTATGAAATGTCTCTGTCCCAATCAGGAATGCTATGTGAAAGGGAGTGACTTCTGCTAGTTATATTTCCTTAGTTCACCATATTTTGCCCCAGAATCTCTAGATATCCTGTCTCGTCACTCTCTCTCTCTCTGTAAGTAGCTCCGTTCAGAGTGCTTAAGGGGGGGATGGAGCCCAGTCCACCGATGATGTCACCCCCCGGTGGGCGTGAACTAATGTGCCCACAGCAGAGAAGTAGATCATTTAAAAAAAAAAATCAACCTCCTGGATAGAGCGTTGCTAGGAGAAACAGAACCCAGGAGAGGGGGGGAATCCACCCTGCAGATTCCCTAGTTTGCTAGCCACCTCCGCAGCAGGGGGATGTGCACCCCCTCTGGACCAGAAGTGAAAGTCAGCTGACCAAACTTGTTTAGAACTGAAAAAACTGCATTATACACTGAGAAGCCTTAGGATTTGATTGAACTAATGAACAGTATAATGCAGACCAGTAGCCCAGGAGAAGTTGTGTTTTTGTCAGTCAGTCCCAGAGAGATATAAAACAGAAATGAAACTAGATGGATTTGCGGGCATGATAGTTACTGGAAGTTGATTTGAAAGTATGTGAAATGTAAGACTGAATGTGGCAGAGAAAGTGAATGTAAAATAAAAAGACAGCAGATCAGCTTGGTGCTGCTTTCATTGAACGACGTGGAGGAGATTCTCCTAATCAAAGGACCAGATAACGTGTAAGAGGCCGCAGAAGTAGCAGGTCTCCACTGGGTGCAAATCAGTGCGCCCATTATAGAAAAAGAAGGACATTAGAGAAGTGAATGCCCGTATCTTGACTCCTTCCCAGGAGGGGAGGAGGGAGTACTTGATTGCAGAGTCATAAAACAATAAACCAAGCACAATGTTCTAGTAGGAGAAGGAAGTAGCTATAGAGTAAGTGGCAGCTAAAGAGTGCTACATCATGGATAAAGACTAGGCCAGATGCATCACCATTATCAGAGCTACTGGGGCTAAGTCCGCAAAGCCTTTCCTGCAGAACCGCATGTGTGAACTAGGGGGACAGAAAATAATGCACCAGTTCCTGTATATGCCTGAATGCCCTATTCCATTTTTGGAGCCGAGATCTGCTTGCAAAGCTTCAGACACAGATATCCTTTGCTGAAGAGAGAGAAATGCAAATGACTGTGAACCCAGAGCCTGCTGGCCTGATGGTGTTAACTGTCCCCCAAGAAGAAGAATGGCGGTTCTATTCACCTGCATCCAAAGCAACAAGCTGTACACTTACCAACCTCATAGCCCCACCTAAAGTATGGGCAGAAGATAACCCACTTGGCCTAGCGAAGAACATAGCCCCTGTCATTGTCACCCTCAAGCCAGTCAAGAAGCCTGGGACAGGTGATTACCGCCCAGTGCAGGATCTAAGAAGAATGAATGATGCAGCTGAAACTATACAACCAGTGGTACCAAAATCCTTATATTCTCTTGGAACTGATCTCTGCTGAAGCTATACATTTCATCATTCTGGACTTAAAAAGATGCCTTTTTCTGCATACGCTTAGCCCAAGACCCCACTACAAGGAGGGGGGGCCAACTCATCTGGACAAGATTACCTCAAGGATTCAAGAACTCGCCTCACTCAGCAAGGATTTGACAAGTTGTCCAGAAACTGCAGGAGAAAAAATTCTACTTCAATATGTGGACAACTTGCTCATAACCACCAACTCAGAAAGTGAATGTCTACAAGCCATCAGTGAACTTTTGCACCCTCTTAATGAGGCTGGATACAAAGTCTCAAGAGTCAAGGTGCAATTATGTCCAACAAGTTAAATACCTAGGATTCCAGTTGTCCAGTGGAATTCGACGCCTGGGACCCTTACCAGAACGCAAAGCAGCTGTATGCAGTATTCCTACTCCAACCACCAGGAGGCAAGTGAGAGCCTTCTTGGGTGCCACAGAGTATGTTGTATATGGATCCCCCATTTTGCGCTGCTAGCAAAACCGTTGTATCAAGCTATCAAAGGAATGGAAAAGTCTGCATTGGAATGGGGACTTGAACAGGATGCAGCCTTTTGATCTTTGAAAACAAAAAAAAACACTCTGATGTTGTCACCAATTCTGGGTCTACCAGATGTCCAGAAAACCTTTCAGTCTCTATGTTCATGAGTCGCAAGGAAATGTTCTAGGAGTGTTGACTCAATCTCTTGGACCTTATTTGAGAAGCTGTTACAGCTACAGCCTTCCTAGTAAGCAAAAAAAAACTAAAAGAAAAATCCCTTTGAGACAGAATCTTCAAGTTACTGTACCACACTCTGTTCTAACCAATATGAAATACAAAGGAAATTACTAGCTAACAAATCTATGAATGTTGAAGTATTAGAGTATGTTGTGTGAAAACCCCAGATACAACTGAAGGGTCAGTCAAGCTTTCAATCCTGCTATGTTGTTATCAGTTAGTCTTGATCCCCTGATCATGACTGTTTAGAAATTATGGACACTGTATTCTCAAGCCGCCTGGATTTGACTGATGTCCCTATGGAGAACCCTGAACAGACTTTCTTTGTGGCTGAAGGCAGTTTCATCATCAATGGACATTGTTGTGCTAGATATGCAGTGGTGACCCCTGATTTGGTAGTTGAGTCCTCAGCCCTGGCCCCAGAAACTTCACCACAGAAAGCTGAACTGATAGTCCTCACTAGAGCACTAACAATAGGAAAAGGGCTCTGTCTAAATGTGTACCCAGATTCCAAGTATGCCTTTACAACCTTGCATGCACATGGGGCCCAGTACACAGAATGAGGGTGGATAACCTTAGGAAGCAACTCCATTAAGTATAGCCCCAAGATATTGATATTAACAGATACATACTGCCTATAGATCTCAGAATTTAGGAAAAGTAGAATGTATGAATATAACCCTGAAATCTCAGTTGTCCAAACTTTGCCAAGAGGTTTACCTGAAGTGGCCCCAGGTTCTTCCCATAGCCCTTCTTAGGATATACTTAGCCCCTGCTAAGTCTTTAGGAGTTTCCCCTTTTTGAGATTCTGTATGGGCAACCCCTGCCTATTGTATAGGAAATAAAAGGAGATATGAGACAGATAGGATCTGAAATTATTAGACATGAACTATTGGTTTTAAGTTCTGTTTTGCAGAGTCTCCATACCTGGGTACAAAATCGATTACTCATCAATTTGCCTGAACCCCTGCATCCTTTCAAGCCTGGAGTCTCGGTGTGGATCAAAGAGTGGAGAAAGATACCGTTAGCCCTGCATTGGAAGGGACCCTATGTTGTCATCTTGTCAACTCCAACTGCAGTAAAAGTCGCAGAATTTGAACCTTGGATCCATCATAATCAAGGGAAGCCAGCAGCTGCTCTTGAACCTGATCACTGGACTACTGTGCAGCATCCTGAGACTCCATTGCACCTCACCCTACGACAACAGCCACGGACCTAAGACTTATTGGCCCCTCAGACACTGCACTATTTCAAGACTGTTTGTTTATCTGAAGGTAAGCTTCGCATCTGGAGAAAACTGCAATCATCAGAAAGAGACTGTGTTGTGTTAAGAAATTGAATCTTCTAAGAGACTGTGTTTAAATACTCTGAAAAGACTGTTTTGATCTTCTAAAGAGTGAACTGCTCTAAAGAAGCAATAATAGCCTAAGAGACTATGCTATGATATTTTAAGAAATTGAGACATCCCAGAGGACAGTGATACTTTGGAATCTACAGCCCTACTCCTGCCAAAAAGCTGGTAGGTCTACGTACGGCAGAAGCTTGAGGATCTACAATCAACCCTACATCTGTTATCTGTTGTGGAAGTCGACAGTTCCACCAATTTTCAGAGACTATGCCCATTATGAATCATTATTATTGCTTTATTCTGGCAACAGTTTTGAAGTGCTTTGAAATGACTTTTGCCTTATCTCCCTGGGCAGCCTGTATAAGTACAACATGAACTGGACCGAAGGTCACTCAGACCTTGTTTTATCATTCTTCCTATACTTGCATTGGTATACTCTCCAATCCAAAAGTTGTTCTAGATCTTGACTTTCTACAAGGCTATGCAAGCCACCGTTGCAACTCCTCATGCCTCCCAGAACTTGTTTCTTGAACTTGCTGGAGCAATAGCATCTAGTCTCCACACTTCTGACTGTTTCTTTTGTGGAGGAACTAAGATGGGAGATCAGTGGCCCTGGGAGACGCAAGAACTGAACTATTCTATCCTATACAATCAGACTGATTTACATAATACTACTAGTGAGTGGGTATTGGCCCACCCCATTGTTGACAGTTTGTGTTTTGTTCGGACCGGACCACAATTTGCTATGAAGATCGGACAGCTGGTCTGTCTAAATCAGAAGCTTTACGACAGCACAACAAAGATGCAACTGAACCTTCTAATCCTTTAGTTCTTTTTCCCACTCTTGCCAAACTATGGACTTTGACTATCTGCTTGTTGCTCCCTTGTTTCTTGCCACTTTGCTTGCGAATGATAACTTCAGTTATTAATAACACTGTAGAGCATAAGGCAGCTACAAAGATACTAGCTATGTGAACTTACTACCCTATACCACAGAGTGATACCTTTACCTAGTATTATGTGATTTGATTCTCACACCTTATTAACATGCGGGTGAGATTAATCAAAGGGGGGAATGTGGTAGGCGAAGGCCTGTGATCCATGGTGTCTGAAGTGAGCAGACAGGCCTGAGCAGCTTGACCTGTAACTGAAGCCTGTAGTTAGGCCCAGAGGAATGAAAACCCCCCTGAATGATGACACCATAGAATTGAAACTTAACTCAGCTTAACTGAACATAGCTAAGCAGAAACGAAACTTAGAAAAGACAGAAAACAGCTCTAATTGGTACTGATAAGAGAGCACAGCTTCTATGGAATTAATTAACTCTGCAAAAAGCAAGGTTACAGTGCCCTGCTTCCCATATGTTTTAACTAGCTGAGCGACCTTGGAGGAGAGATGTAACAAGTTAGAGACACTGACCATTGTAATTGGGACTAGAGGGGGGGTGAGCAGGTGCTGAGCCCAGACCAGAGTCCCGATTGGGTAGCCATATCAGTACCGGGACCAATAGATGGGTGAGAGGGGTTACTGGGACCAATGAAAAGTTTGCCTATGTCTAGAATGGAGAAGAACGGTATAAAAGTTGTTGTTTTGCTAGAAACCATTGCTCAGCCATTTTGAAATTGCTTATTGCTTGAGCCATGTGCACATTAAACTGGCTTGGATCCTTGAAACGACTCCTGGTTTTATTTATTGCATGCTTATCTGCTGCTACAACGCAGGAAGAATTGAGGGGGCTAATCTGATCCACCTGAACTCAGACTCACGTTCCACGTCAGGGGAGCTGAGAGATAAAGGCAGGTGGAAAATCTCACAGAGGCAGAGCAGGCATGGGAGGCAGTTGAAGGAGCATTGGCAGTTGGAGTCCGAAGCAGGACTGGAGCCAAAGTTTGAGTACCAGGAGGGAAGGAAAACTCCCAAGCAAGTGCTGATAGACACTTTACCGAGGAGAGCCAGAACTGAGGGAAGACCAGCTGGCCAATCCAAGAAGGGTAAAGAAAACTGCAGCAGGGTCTTCCCAGTCAGAAGGGTCCTCCTACCAAGGCAAGCTGCTCAGTCAATAGGAGGCAAAGGTCACATACAGGGAAGCACCCAGGAAACAGGAAGTAAGTTGCCATCAGTCAAGCAACGTAACCAGATTTCCCTCAGAGAACCAGGAGGCAAGACAGATAGAAAGTCTTGGCGAGAAGCAGAGGGATTGGAGCTTAGCTTTGGCAGAAGAAAAGATAAGTACCCAGTTTTTACTAAAGAGAGGAAAAGGAATCCCAGAGTTGGAGACCAGGCATATAGTCAAGGGGACTCCTATCTGTATAAGCCGTGGAGAGAGATCTCCCACCCTCTCCTGATATCTGGGACTTACGAGGGCAGCTCCAACCAGTGACAGATGAGGTTTACCCAGGGCAAGATACGGAGGGCAGCCTCCTAGGGGCTCAGTGTCCTTATACTGGAACAGGACCCAGCCCTATGCAATGGGAGAGCCATAGCACGGAGAATATCCCTGAAGCCATGGAGTATGAGGAGTATGTGTCTGAGGAGGCTAAGAGTCTTTATTGAAGTCAAGCAAGAAGTAGTATTTTGTGCACAGTGAAAATACTAGACGGTATTGCTGAAGGGTATTGTGCACAGTGAAATACTGGACTGTATTGCTGAGAATATTGTGCACAGGGAAATACTGGACTGTACCACTAAGAGATATTGTGCATCGTGTAAATACTGGACTGTATTGCTGAGAGAAAGCAGTATTATCCTTTCTGGTTTAAAAACCCTTTTGACCTGGTGAATTCAACCGTTTCATTTATGTTGTCCCGCATGCTGTAACATCCTAAAGGGAAGGGGAATAAAACCCATCTTTTCATTTGGACCACAACTACAGAGTCCTTATTTTCTTCCACAACACAATGCTACCCGGCTCTAGGCATCCGCCTAGGACTGGCAAGTAGTCACAACACGCACCGGCTAACTATACCAGTACAAGTGTAGTAAGAATGATAAAGTAAAGTTTGAGTAACCTTTATCCCAGTTCGGGTAGTAGTTATACAGGCTGCACAGGGGGGTAAGGCAAACGTTGTCCCAAGGGACCCCAGGGCTACCACAAAAATGAAACAATAATAGGAAATCATCATAATCACAGTCTCTGATGGATGGATTGAAACGTTGAGAACTCTGAACTTGAAGGCTTCTTTTCCCAGCTTCCACCGTACATAGACCTGTCAGCATCCGCGCCGTGTGACAGGAGTAGGGTTGTAGATCCTCAAGCTTCTGCCGTACGTAGACCTGCCAGCTTCCATGCCATGTGACAGGAGTAGGGCTGCAGATTCTAAAGACTTTCACAGTGGTGGCTGCCGTCGCAGCGTGAGCCGCAGTGGGGTTGCAGGGTCATTTACTGAAGTCCAATGACCAAGTTCAGAAGTGGCTGCTGGCTTTACTCGACTGTGATGGATCTAGGGTTCGAGTTCGGCAACTTTGACTGCTGTTGGAGTTGATAAGATAACAACATAAGGTCCCTTCCAATGCGAATTTGTGAGCCAGAAGTTTCCTTTGTGCTCCATAAGGGTCAAGACAGAGTGTGGTACGATGACTTGAAGATTTTGTCCCAAAGTGAGCTTGTCAGCTTCGCTCACTAAGAGGGCTGTGGCTGCAACAGCTCTCAAACAAGGGGGCCATCCTTTTGCAACCGTATCCAATTGTTTTGATAAATAGGCCACTGGTCACTGCCAAGATCCAGCAGATTGAGTCAACACTCCCAAAGCATTTCCTTGTGACTCATGAACATAGAGGCAAAAAGGTTTCTGGACATCTGGCAGACCCAGGGCTGGTGATGACATCAAGGCGGCCTTCAAAGATCGAAATGCTGTGTCCTGTTCAGGTCCCTATTCCAATGGAGACCTCTCCATTCCTTTGGTGGCTTGATACAATGGCTTTGCCAACAGAGCAAAGTTGGGTATCCATATTCGACAATAACCTTCAGCCCCTAGAAAAGCTCTCACTTGCCTCCTGGTGGTTGGAGTAGGAATACTGCATACAGCCTCCTTGCGTTCTGGTCCCAGGCGTCGGACTCCACTAGACAACTGGAATCCTAGATATTTAACTTCATTTTGGCACAACTGAGCCTTGGCCCTCGAGACCTTGTATCCGGCTTCATTCAGAAGATGCAAGAGATCACTGGTGGCTTGTAAACATTCACTTTCCGAATTGGTGGCTATTAGCAGGTCATCTACATACTGGAGAAGAACCTTTTTTCCTGGGTTCACAGGGTAGCTTGAGAGATCTTGATTTAGAGCAGCACTGAAGAGGGTAGGTGAATTCTTGAATCCTTGGGGTAATCGAGTCCAGGTGAGTTGGCCCCGCCTTCCTGTTGTAGGATCTTGCCATTCAAAGGCGAACAAAAGCTGACTGGTGGGGGCTAGGCGTATGCAAAAGAAAGCATCTTTTAAATCTAAAACGGTGAAGTAAGTAGCCTCAGCAGGGATCAGTCCCAGGAGAGTATAAGGATTTGGTACCACTGAATGTATAGTTACAACTGCATCATTCACTCGCCTCAGATTTTGTAATGGGTGGTAATCTCCCGTCCCTGGTTTCTTAACTGGGAGAAGGGGGGTGTTCCAAGGTGACTGGCACTCTTTAAGAAGTCCATACTTCAGCAGTTTCATCAGATGGCAGTGGATACCTTCAATAGCTGGTCGAGGAAGAGGATACTGCTTCACATGCACTGGTTCCGCTCCTGGCTTGAGGATGACAATGATGTGGGCTATGTTCTTCGCTAGGCCAGGTGGATTATCCTCTGCCCACACTTCAGGCGGAGCTAAAAGGTTGGTGGGTATACAGGAACTAACTGTCTTGGTCGGAGATACACTATAGAACCGCCACTCTTCTTCTCGGGGGACAGTCAGCACCATCAATCCAGCAGGCTTTGAGTTTACAGTCATTTGCATTTCTCCTCCTTCAGCAAAGGATATCTGAGCCTGGAGCTTGGCAAGCATATCTCAGCCCAAAAGTGGGATAGGGCATTCAGGCATATACAGGAACTGGTGCGTTATTTTCTGTCCCCCTAGTTCACACATGCGGTTCTGCAGAAAAGGCTTGGTGGCCCTAGCCCCAGTGGCCCCCAACAATGGTGACAGATCGAGAGGACAAAGGGGCCACTGGCTTTGCCACCACTGAATGTTCTGCTCCTGTGTCCACCATAAAGTCCATATATTGGTCCCCTATTTTCAAACTGACCATAGGCTCCTGGGGACCCAGAGTAAACGTGGAGCCCAGTCTGGCCTAGTCTTCAGCCCTATCATAGTCCTCGGCAACTGCCACTCCCTCAATAGCTTCTTCTCTCTCTTGCCGGAACTGTGCTCGGTTTATTCCTCCTCGACTCTGAAATCGACCTCCTGCTCTCCAAGTGCTCCCTCCTCTCCTCCGGGGGGTGGAGCCAAGATGCGTGCATTCATTTTTCCAATGTCCTTCTTCTTTACAATGGGTGCACTGATTCGCACCCATTGGAGGCCAGCTATTTCCACGGCCTCTTCCACGTTTTCTGGTCCTTCGGTTAGGAAAACCTCCTCCACGTCATTCAACTAAAGCGGCAGCAAGAAGATCTACTTTCTTCTTCATTTTCCGTTCACTTTCTCTGTAACGCTCATTTTCACGATTCACAAACACTTTCTGAGCAACTTCCATTAACTGTGCTGTATTCATGCCCACAAATCCATCCATTTTCTGTAATTTTCGTTTTATATCTCCCTGGGACTGACTGATAAAGGCTGCGTTCACCATACGCAGATTCTCCTGGGCTGCTGGATCGTATGGAGTATATAATCTATAGGCTTCAGATAACCGCTCATGAAAGGCCGCTGGGCTCTCATTCAGACCCTGGAGGACTTCTAACACTTTCCCGATATTCATAGCTTTCTGGCCTCCCTTCCTCAGGCCCTGCAACAAGGCCTGGCGAAAACAAGTTAGGGCCGCCGCCCCCCTTTCATCATTCGGATCCCATCCGGGATCTTCATTTGGGAAAGCTGCGGCGGCTGCTTGCGGACGATTCATATCTGCTCCTTCTACAGGGTTCTCTTCTAGCCAGCGGATAGCCGCTTGCCCGATTCGTGCTCGCTCCTCAGTAGTAAAGAGAGTGGACAGGAGCTGGCGGCAATAATCAGACCAGGTAGGCTGATGTGTTTGCATTATACTAGACATTAATTCAGTTAAATCTTGGGGCTTTTCAGTATAAGATGCATAATGCGTTTTCCAGTTCAATAAATCAGTAGTGGAGAAAGGTACATAGATTGGACTGGCTGGTCCTGGCGCCATCTGGCCCTGCTCATTCAGGACAGGTAAACCAGGTACCTGACGCAAGGGCATTAGGCGTCCCTCTCCTTTCTTCTTCTTTGCAGTGGCACTTCTTAAATCACATGATTGCCGGGTATAGGCATCCTCAACAGGTTACCCTGATCTGGCGAGAGAGTCTCCACTCTCGGTATCCTCAGGGGACGCTGGCCCTCCTGAAGTACTTGGGCTAGACTCAGGGCTATCAATCGGGGGAGGGGACTCTCTTTGCCGTTGTGGTGGTAATCGCTGGGCTGCTGCATCAGGCTCCGCCGGGAGTGCCGAAGCCGTAGGAACTAGCTTATATAGATACTGAGGTAAACGGGTCAGGATATCTGGGGACTCTGAGGCGGAATACACAGGTAGCTTCCCTTCCTCAAGCGTCCGAATCTCCCTTGTGGTTGCAACTAATATTCTACACTGTTCCTCATAGCACCGCCTTATCCAAGGGGGCTGCTTCTTACAAATACTTAACCAGGAATCTATATACGGGAACTGATCAGGGAACATTTTTCGTACAATCTGATGGACACGGGAAACTATGCTAATATCAAAGGTGCCCTCACGGGGCCATGAAATGACTAGCACAGGCCACTCCCTTTCTCAGAGCATTCCTAATCGGGATGGAGACATTTTAATCCCGTAGTCTCCGGTAAATCCCTTGCTGAAATTCTTGATCATACATTGCAACGGAGTTTGCGTGGACTCCATCCCTCCCATGATTACAATGACGTACACGACAACAGACAATAGGGGCGGGTAGTATGGCTGCAGGTAAGGGGTCCGTGCAGCCCAAAGAACAATGAAGGAGACAAACACCAAACGCTTCCTCCTTTTCGCGACCTGGGCGCGGTCACCCGGCCAGGAACTGCGCTACTCAGGAGTCCGCTCTCACGTGGTCTGTATTTCAAGACCTCTCATTCATACACACACAACCAAACATGCTAGCAACCTTTTCCCAAATTTTCCCAAGGCCTTACTGACTAACCATACCATAGGGTCGGTGGCTTCTGCTTCGCTAACCCTTATGCGAGGCGTACTAGGACCGCCCTAGAGAGATGATCAAGCTCTCTTTGTTTATTTTACCATACCATATTCCCAAAACTGACTATCTGAGTAGCAAAAAAAATTTCTACTCACCGGATCCGGTTCCCGATACCAAACCAGTACATGGGTTGGATCCTGGACGCCCCTCGGGTTCGGAGGTGTTGGCCAGCTGGACCCAATAGTCCGCCAAGGCCAGGTGGAACCCTCTCCGATACAAGAGGACCAGTGGCGCCTGAGGTTTCCCCGGCGGTCAGACAGACATGGTTCCAACTGGACCAAACCTAGAGACAAAATTACGTGGAATATTCACTTGAATACCATCCACTACTCGCACATTCCCGGCCAATGCACCAAGAATATGTAGCAGCGAAGTGCACGCAATGAATAAAACCAGGAGTCAGTTGCAGGTTCCAAGCCAATTTATTGTGCACAGGCTCAGACAAGGAGCGCATCCAAAAGTGACTGAGCAATGGAGAACAGAAACAAATTCCTTATATACAATTTTCACAGTTTGATACAGGCAAACTTTCTATTGGTCCCAACGCCCCCTGCACCTGTCCAATCGGGGACCCTCTCTGGGCCTAGCACCCTGTTCCCCCTTCGCAGGCTATTCTAACAAAGGCCCAGTTTTTAGACATAGATACATTTCTACTGCAAGGTCATTTCTAGCTCAGAGAATGTGAGAATGCAGAACACTGGAACATATCTATCATCAGCATAGAAGAATTTAATAAAGGAGTCATACAAACTTATCAAAAGCAGTTTAAAGCAGTTTAAGGCAGATTCTCAGTCTTTCACTGACTGTGGTCTTTCTCAGCACTACTAGTCTCAGGTGGGGGTAGGGACTCAGGCCTAGCTTACAGGCCTCCCATACGTTCACAGGCTATTGTAGGCCCTAGCCTGCCACAAAATAACATATCTTTTTGTTAGAGAAACCAGTGCTGTCCATGTGATAGAATTTTGCTTTTAAGACCACATGGTTAGAGAGAAGTATTCTGGCAAACACAGTGTAGTTCAGACTGAAATACAGAGAGAGAGAGAGAGAGAGAGCTGAGTTCAAATCCTACTACTACTAATACAGCTATTTTTTTGGAGAGAGAGAGCTGTGTTCAAATCCCACTACAACAGCTATTTTTTAGTGGCTTTGAAAAAACCAATACAGAGAGACAAGTCTGAACATGCCTCTCTAGGGTGTGGTAACACGTGATTGGTTGAAACAAGAGGCCTGTTCTGAGCATGCTCCAGGTGTTCTGAGCATGCTCCTGGTGTAACGCTGTGTGTCCTGTGTAGGTGAACATTTTAACACAGCGATTCAAAAAGAAAAAAATGTCTCTTTTTGGAACATCAAGCAGAATTTCCAGCAGGGCACACAACATTAATTACTTTCTTAAGGATCGTGATGCCATAGCAGTGGGGTATCCACCAATTGAAAATCCATTTGAACTATAGGAGAGTCCTGCAGAGCCTGAACATGAATTATCAGGGGTTCAAGGAGAGACAAGTATGAACATGCCTTTAGGATATGGTAGCGTGTGATTGGTAGAAAGAACAGACTACTTTAAAATACATAGGGTTTGTAGAATAAATCCATTCTGAAGATGTTGGCAAAATAAAAAGAATAGTCAAAGCACGGCAATCATGAAGGAAACCTTATTGAAGAGCATTGACCCCAAAGCAACAGGTAGAGAATGGGTAATTATGATGTTTATTACCTGCCCACTATACTATGCCATATTTTATTCTCACAATAATTTTTCATATTTATTATGTACTTTAATTAACTTCTTCCACCGTATTATAGTTATCTTATCCGCCTCCCCATCTAATTAACCAAAATAACCATGTATATTGTTGCCATGTATATAGTTATCTGTTAGATAGTTACCCTTGTTTTACCACCTAGTTTATGTACCCTGTTCTCTGTAAAAAAACAATGCTGTTTTGTACCATTGTGTTTTATATTTGTTCATATGTAAACCGCACTGATTAAAGAGCGCGGTATATAAGAAAAATAAAATAAATAAATAAATAAATAAATAAATCCTCTACTTCAAGCTGCTAAAAAGCAGGATAAAACAGTCAACAGAAACGATGTAGTTAGATGGGCTACTGGACAAGATGCTTATACTTTACACAGACCTGCTAGGGTCCGTTTTAAAAGAAACAAGACGATCGTGTCAGATGTGGATGCGCAATGGCAGGCTGATTTAGTTGATATGGCAGTCTTGTCCCATTCTAACAATGGCTACAAATACATATTAACAGTGGTAGACATCCTGTCGAAATATGCATGTGCTGCAAGTTTAAAATCGAAAACCGGTCATGAAGTTGCTAAAGCCTTTGAAAAAATATTTAATCTAGGTTGTATACCTGAAAAAATACAGACAGACAAGGGTAAAGAATTTTTAAATAGGTCCCTGAAGAATTTATTAAAACAAAGAGGGGTTCATCATTTTGTAACCAATAACGATGTTAAAGCAGCGGTGGTAGAAAGGTTTAACAGGACTTTGAAATCCAAAATGTGGCTTTATTTTACTACACACAACACCTTTAGGTACCAAGACGTATTGCAGGCTTTTGTGCACAGTTATAATCATAGTTTTCACAGAACAATAAAGACGAGGTCTGTAGATGTGACACACACAAATTCTCTGCAGATCTGGAAAAGAGTCTACGGTGATAGCATCAAGCGTAAGCACACCAAGAATCCCTTAAAGAAAGGAGATTATGTAAGACTTTCAAAAACTAAAGGAAAATTTGAAAAAGGTTACGAGCAAACGTGGACTGACGAGGTATTTATAATAATGGACATTTTAAACAGGGGACAGAAAGCGACATACAAGCTACATGATTATGACAGTGAAGTCATACAAGGTTCTTTTTATCCTGAAGAATTGTTAAAAGTCACCCTGCAACAGGACAGAATATACCGTATCGAAAAGGTTCTAAAGGTAAAAGGATGTGGCAGGAACAGATTCTACCTCGTGAAATGGAGGGGATGGCCTGTTAAATTTAACAGTTGGGTTAAAGCATCAGAGATTCAAGACATCTGATTTCTTTCTTTCTTTTGAAGCAGCATTAAAATAAAATTTAAAATGAATGATGGTGGCTTTTATATCACACTGCCTAGCAATGCCTCAGCAGGTGTGTTTCCCCGAAATACCAGCTCTAATTTTACCATACAACTAGCAAGGCCTTTGGACTTACAAGGACAGTGGGAAGTGGGGCTCGTGGAAATACAATATCCCAACACCTGGGAGAATATTAAGGAGGATCATAAGTATGTTGTTGCTTCCGCAGCAGGAAATATACAGCACCTTATAATCAGGAGAGGACATTACGCGACCATGCAGAGTTTAGTGGAATCCATGAATCGGGACATTAGCAACATCTTTAAATCGATGGCACCACTAATCATTTATGAACCCTATGCACGAAGAATCCAAATAAAATCAGAAGATAGGTCTACTATTTATGCGTATGGTGATTTGGCAACCATTTTGGGAATAGAAACTTACGTTAATACACAGCATTCCCATTTTCCAGCGGATATCATGGCCGGTTTTAATACCCTCTACCTGTACACAGATATTGTAGAGCACCAGTTAGTAGGTGACCATTTTGTGCCACTGCTGCGCTGTGTTCCAACTAAGGGGGTTGGGGACGAGTTTATCACGTTAACTTATGATAAGCCGCACTATGTCCCTGTGAACAAACAGCATATTGATACCATCACATTTGAAATAAAGACGGATCAGGACAGGCACGTCTCATTTCGTTACGGGAAGATGATCCTTAAGCTTCATCTGCGCCCCCGGAGGGTGACTGCTTTTTAAAATGTTTGTGGCTAAAGACTACGGAGACCCCAAAGCATACAGGCATTATTATACAACACAAGCCGGCTATGGGCTTTCAGGATATCATGGAGTACCGGTCATGTACAGGGCCGGTGTAGGCGGTGTTTTTCGCAGCCTCTTTAGAAAAGCTATGCCATTTTTGAGAAGGGGTTTTGAAATTATTAAACCACACGTGAAAGGCACCGCAAAAAACATAGCCAAGGATGTCATGAGTCATGTTACAACGGCTGTTCTAAATAAAATGAACCAGTATACAGAACAGGCAGGATCAGGACTGGCTGTGATTAGAAGAGCTGTTAAAAGAAAGAGAACCAAGTCTCAGGAGTTACCGCAAGGACCGCCCAAGCCTTTTAAAAGAAAGAAACCCATTGGTGACAGGTCTCAGAAGCTTAACCGCCGGCCTAAGAAGAGAAGCACTAGCTCTAGACAGCGAGATATATTCTAAAAAGCACCATGGCTTTTGTACACCACGGCTCTGAAGAGTGTGTTAAATCGGAACTGGACCTGTTTCAACTAGCACCGACCCAAACAACTATCGAAAAAAGTATTTATGTGGAAATTCCACCATTATCGGCTTTGTCGGAAACAGCCCCTTTGGACTTCTATATTGCAGGTCATGGTAGAGACTACATTGATTTAAATAGTACACTTTTTATTTACATTCTCTTATATACCGTGCTATTCTGCATCAGTGTGGTTTACATTGAACAAATTGAAATTACATTGAACAGGGCATTATAACTTGGAGATAACTATTTTACAGGGAACACGGGCTATGGAGGGTTAAGTGGCTTGTCCAAGACCACAAGGAGCACCTGTGGGACTAGAAACCCCAGTCCTTCCAGCCCAAGGTTGCTGTCCTCTAGTGGGATTTGAACCCCTGACCTTCTGGCCTGAAGTACCTTGCCCCAACCTCTAGGCCACTCCTCCACTTTTGCACCTAACCTGTAAAATTGTGGCAGAAGATGGCTCAAACATCGATCCGGCAGCCAAAGTAGCGCTGGTGAACTACCCAATCGCAGCTCTGTTTAGCCAACTGGAGGTTACCCTGGAAGACCAACTCATTAGCCAGAGCAACAACTGCTACCCCTACAGAGCCCTCATAGAGCTGCTTCTCAATTATGGAGAAGGATCCCTCAAATCACAGTTTACAAGCGGACTTTTTTATAAAGACACAGCCGGCAGCATGAAGTGAGAGAGATAGGATCTCGCAACGTCAGCTTTACTGAAAGGGCCCAATTTACGGCCTCTAGCCACAAGGTAGAGCTATTGGGGCATTTACATAGCGATCTATTTTTTCAAGAAAAGCTATTGATTAATGGTGTGGATCTCAAAATTAAATTGACCCGCAACAAAAACTCTTTCTGTTTAATGAGCGGTGATGCCGAAGAAAGTTATAAAATCCTTATCCTAAACGCTGCGCTCTTTGTAAAGAGAGTTAAAGTTTCCCCTGGAGTGCGCCTGGGACATGCGGAAGCTCTGCTGAAAGCTGATGTCAAGTATGCTATTGACCATGTGGGGCTGAAGGTGTTTAGCATACCAGCCGGAGCCCGTGTGACTAACCAGGAAAATCTCTTTTTGGGGCAGCTACCAAAACTCATTGTGCTGGGATTTGTGGATAATGATGCTTTCAGCAGTAATTATGCTAAAAACCCCTTCAATTTTAAACATTATGAGATTAATTTTGCTGCTCTATATGTGGATGGTGAACAAGTACCCGGGAAACCTCTTCAACCTGACTTTCAAAATGGATGTTGTGTAAGAGAATATATGCAACTGGTACAAGCAAGTGGCAAACATCTGAAAGACACAGCGTTGCTGATTGACCGTCAGGAGTTTTACAAAGGTTATACCCTGTTGGCGTTTGACCTTTCACCGGATCAGGAGTGTGCAGAACATTACTCGCTGATTAAAACTGGTAACCTGCGGGCTGAAATACGTTTTGCCAGCGCCTTACCCCATACAGTTAATATGATTGTTTATGGGGCTTTTGACAATGTGATAGAAATTAATCATAGAAGGAATGTTCTTTTTGATCATTCGTGAAAATGAACACCCTGCAGATCTTCCGTATTTTAAAGAAGGACCCCTGTGTTGCAGATTTCTTTTTAGATGTGCTACCCAGCAACTGGTTAGCGGATGTACAAATATCAAGGAAGCCAGTGTGTTTGGTGGTAAATACACACCCTCATAACCTACCTGGAGAACACTGGTTAGCCATCTAAATATGTGGAGATGGAACAGGGGAATTTTTTGATTCTTATGGACAACCCCCTGATAGCTTATTCTTTCCTGCCAGCATTATGAGCTTTTTCAACAAGCATTGTAAAGCTGTTTTATACCACAACAGACAATTACAGCACCCAATGTCTATGGCTTGTGGCTATCACTGTGTATTTTTCTTGCACCACCGCTGTAAAGGGATGCCTTTTGAAAATATTTTAGAAATGTATTCTGAAGATTTAATGCAAAATGATGATATGGTGTTACATTTTGTGAAACGCAACAAACAAACTTTGTGTAGATCTTTTAGAAATCCATTTCATAACCAGAAAGTGTGTGTTTCCTATCGTGAATGTTTTGCTGCTTCTAAATAAAAAGTAACCCCTCTAAGGAAGTTTTTTGAAAAGAAACCACTGTTTAGTCTTTTATTTTTTTTTTTAAACATTTTATTGAAAATACATTTTTACACACTCAACCACCGGTATCTGTGGGATAATTTATGTTTTTTGTGAGGGAGTAGCTCTTTGCTCTTTATTGGATGCGTGTACATTTTAGCAGCCTTCACAGACGGGTTCCCTTTGAGGCGTGCCAGTACATCTCTGTTGGCTGCATTACCCATCACCGTAGAGGGCATATTTAATTCGGCTAGGGTTTGCATGAACTCCTCCCAGCCCCTGGGTATTCTTCGTCGTGAAAGAGCTTGGGGCTGTGTAGCCTCATGAACGAGGTCAAGTAGGTTAGAGCCATTGACAGGGTTTCCCCGTATACAAATGTTCCATTTCCCTCCCAGGATGCCACATCCTTGTTTTTTAACAGTTTGTTAAGCAGCAACTCAGCATTTTTCCTATAGCGCATATTGATGCTGTTTAACACTTAAACAGCATCAATATTACAGGGTCTGCAGGTATAATATTTTCTAGAGATGCTGCCGTTGATGTCTCATCTGGTGCCTGTAGATACAAGTTTATTTTTTCTTTTTCCATATCCCTTTGTCTGTTAAGCACGAGATAGCGCTGTAGCACTTCTGAGTAACATTTAGCCTTTTCGTGTTCAGACATACCAACACTTTGCAGGATGTTTTTCATTTCTTCATCTAACTTATGAATGGTCCTGGTTCTAATATTTTCATCCCGATCTGGCGGGTTTCTCAAGCGCTCGAGTTGTTGACTAGGGACTATGTACATTTTTTCAGCGTGCTGCATTAGCGGTTTGTCAGAAGCCCCGTTATCAACGGTAATGCAAAACTTAACAGGGGCCCAATAAATCCACCCGACTGTCTCACCAATTGCTTCTTTTTTTTTTAATGGGTAGTCTTTTATCGCACAGACGCTTTATGGCGTGACGCTTTCCTTTTAAAACCTTTATCTGTTGTTGTAAAAGAGGAATGTTACCTTTTAGGGTGTTGAGAGCGATTTCAACTATAGCGGCTACCAAATCATTAGAAGCTGTATTCAGGATGGCTCTTCTGTGCTGCGGAGAGGCTTGAACCAAAAGTTATAAAAGGGGCGGGTTTCTCTTTGCACATTGAAACACAGGAGTGGAGGAGTGGCCTAGTGGTTGGGGCCAAGGTACTTCAGGCCAGAAGGTCAGGGGTTCAAATCTCACTAGAGGATAGCAACCTTGGGCTGGAAGGACTGGGGTTGTGGTCTTGGGCAAGCCACTTAACCCTCCATAGCCCATGTTCCTTGTAAAATAGTTATGTCCAAGTTATAATGCCCTGTTCAATGTAATTTCAGTTTGTTCAATGTAAACCACACTGATGCATAATAGCACAGTATATAAGAGAATATAAATAAATAAATTGAGACATGTTGTCTGAGACACACAAGCATGTATGAAGGGCCAGTTACATATTCATTTCTTTTTATGTGAGATTTGTGATTTTTCACAGTATACCGTAGTCCAATCTGGCGGGAAGATATCCGTCCTCAGTCTGTAAGCCTCAGGCGTTGTGTTATTTAAATCCACAACGAGATAACCAAACGGCTTTCTGGTGGCATCCTCGAAGACTTCTAAAAAGAATTTTGATTTTCCAGGGTACATCTGCCTGGCTAGAATGGCAATCTGTAACTTATCTCTAGGATTCTTAAAGGGCACCATGTATTTGGTATTTAAAGTTATAGTTTGGCTTGCTTTGCCTTGACAGAAAACATTTTGAACAAAGATATGATGCTCAGGTTTCTGTGATGCACATACTTGGTAAAGGCTTTCTCTATTTCATCACTTTTACAGGCAGAATCCATTAAGAACATAAGAACATAAGATATGCCATACTGGGTCAGACCAAGGTCCATCAAGTCCAGTATTCTGTTTCCAACAGTGGCCAATCTAGGTCATATGTACCTAGCAGTTTCCCCAAGAGACACAAGTTCCACAATGCTTGTACTGGGTCAAGCATTGATATCTTCGGTCACTTCTTAATAATGGTTTATGGATCTTTCCTCCAGGAACTTGTCCAAGCCTTTTTTAAACCCAGCTACACTAACAGCCTTTACTACATCCTCCGGTAACAAATTCCAGAGTTTGATTACACGTTGAGTGAAATTTTTTTTCTTTTATTAGTCTTAAATAGTTTACCCTGTAGCTTCATTGCATGTCCCCTAGTCTTTCTATATTCTGATAACGTAAACAATCGATCTACGTTTACCCGTTCCACTCCGTTCATTAATTTATAGACTTCTATCATATCTCCCCTCAGCCGTCTCTTTTCCAGGCTAAAGAGCCCTAACCTTTTTAGCCTTTCTTCATAGGAGTATCCTTCCATCCCCTTTACCATTTTGGTGGCTCTTCTCTGAACCTTTTCTAAAATCGCTATATCCTTTTTAAGATACGGCGACCAGAATTGCACACAATATTCAAGGTTTGGTCTCACCATGAAACGATATAGAGGCATTATAATATCTTTTGTTTTATTTTCCATTCCTTTCCTTATCATACCTAGCATTCTATTTGCTCTCTTGGCCGCCGCTGCACACTGGGCCGAGGGTTTTAACATGGTATCCACAATGACGCCTAAATCTTTTTCCTGGGTGGTGGTTCCTAATGTGGAACCTTGCATCGTGTAACCATAGTTTGGGTTGTTCTTCCCTAGTTGCATAACCTTGCACTTGTCCACATTAAATTTCATCTGCCATTTTGATGCCCAGTCTTCCAATTTATCAAGATCCTCTTGCAATTTTTCACAATCCGCTTGGGTTTTAACAACTTTAAATAGTTTTGTGTCATCTGCAAATTTGATAACCTCACTCGTTATTCCACTTTCCAGGTCATTTATGAATATGTCAAAAAGCAGCGGACCCAGCACAGATCCCTGGGGTACACCACTATTCATCTTTCTCCATTGGGAAAATTGGCCATTTAGCCCTACCCTCTGCTTTCTATCTTTTAACCAGTTCCTGATCCACAATAGTACACTGCCTCCTATCCCATGACTCTTTAGTTTTGCCAATAGTCTCTGATGAGGGACCTTGTCAAAGGCTTTCTGAAAGTCCAGATACACAATTAGATCATCAACAATAACCAAGTTTACTTTATTGGTTGGAAACATTCGTTCATCATTAAAAGTATCAGGCAAAGTGTCTATAAATGTAATAAAAGGATATTTATTTAACATTTCTTTATACAAAGGTTGCCAGCAACTGTAACACCACACAATATTGTTAGGCATGACAGTCAATACACGACTCGCGTGTTCTAACAGCTTTTTAACAAAGAAGCTCTTGCCTGAATTGGATGGCCCATCTAAAATACAAGAAAAAGGATGTGACCAGCGCACATCCATCACGCTAGTATCCATAGTGTAATGTGCTAAAGCCATCCTCCAACTTCACCCTTTTGTCATACACAACCTTTTGTGTTTTTTTAATCACACCAGTCTCTATTGTCCAACCCTTTTTGTTTCTTATAATACCAGGTTGCTGTACTCCTATCTTTTTCTGGGATAAATCTGCTGCCCCAGGCTTGTAGTCCAAAACTAGATTTCAAACTAGTGAAATTGATTTTCTGGCAGTTTTCAACGTTTAACGTAATCCCTTTCACTTTCATACAGGTCTTCCCGCTTGACAGCTTGTAACCATATGTTTTAGGCCCCGCTGATACAAACTCTGTGATATGTTCATCTGAGGGTATCTCACTTGTGAGCTCACCTAAATAATCACCCAAAGATGGGTTCCAATCACCCTCTCGACTTAGAAATATCACAGAATCTGTATCATGGTACAGACAGCGCTCTTGCAAACTATCTAGAAGATTGTACAACTCCAGGCGGTTGTAAAACAGGCAATGAAAACGTTGGTGCTACCCGACAATATACACTGGTCTTTTGAGTGCCTCCAAGACACACAGGCTGTTTCATCATCAATAAAATCGCATGATGAAACCTCGAATTCAGGAGAAAACAGATATTTAAAGAGATCATCAGGTTCTCTCACAATGTTTGTGGTAGGCAGGTTTGTTCTTTGACCAAATTTACCCCACAGGAAATTTAAGAAAGGTTTTGCTATTTGACGCTTAGCAGGGTTTACATTAATCTGATCTGCACGCAAACACACCCCCTCTTTTCTAAAGAAATCAGCTATGTACACATTTTGTTTTTCAGTATTATTGCACCATCGAGGGTAGCCAGAAGCCTCTTGTTTTTGATGGAGGTGCATTTTGATGTATTCGGAAAAGAGATTATCAGATTTTTGCTCGAAATGCCACATTTCATAGATTTCAGCAACCACATACCCTTTTGCAATGGCTAAATTCATCTCCACCGTACACCAAGTCCCCAAAAAAGCTCTCTCCTCATCCGTGTGGGCACACATTTCCTGTTGCCATGTGTCAGCACACGTATGACACAGTGGAAACATAAGCTTGCCGCCCAACCGTATGGGTAACACCGGGAAAAAGAGCTTTCGTGGTGGATATACTTTTGCTTTTATAAAACCAAAGTACTTTGTAGGGGGACCAAATTTGTCATAAATGATTTGTGGATGGCCTATTGGATATTCCTTTGTTTTATTGACAAAAGGGTATAGGCTGGTAAAATCATAGTAGTGTATTTTTTCCCCAGGTCTTGTTTTGTGGTACAGACAAAATGGCATTTGTTCTACCCCCAAAAAGGGCATCTCGTGGAATCAGAGGTTGCGGTAATGCGGACTCAGCCAGGAAATCTGCACAGCCCCCGTCATTTTCTTTTACCATCTGCTTCCACTCGTGCTCCCATAGACCTATGACCTTGAACCCCCGGCTTTCCAGGAATTCAGCTTTTAGCTGTGTTTTGTAATAAAGAAAACCATAGGTCGTGGCTGCTACAGGATTCTGGTCTTTATCATTATAACAACTTGGACAGCCGTGATGAAAACAACCATTAAATTCAAAAGCTGTTTCTACCCCATCAATCACGGCATAGCCATCAAGAAAATAAGACCCCACCTTTTTTTCGCCACCTTTCAGAGCATGTGTGATCTGTATATTTTCTTTGGCCTCTACATACAACAGCCATTGAATAGAGGGGGATGAATATCTCTTTGTTTGCCAGTGATAGTTATCTGGTGGAATGAGTGCCACAGTCTTGGGTTCTAAAAACATTAATCTGAACAAGGGTTATATATTGGAAAGGGTCTAAACACCTTGTTAGAATTTCTGAGATGTCACCCTGCTCTACAAACACTTCTTTCTCTGTCATTTTCATGATTTCAGCTCAGTAGAGAACACAGGCCTGCTGCAAAATAGATACATCCTGCTGGCAGTAATAAGCCAACTCTTTTTGCAAATTAAAAGTTTTATGCTGATTGTCCTTGTACCATTGTAAAAATTCCTCTTTTTCTTCAGGCAACATGTTACCCACACCGTAATGTTCAACACCCGACATGGGGCCCACATAATTTTGATTTTCCAGAGTATTAAAAAAGTGCGGAAAGTACCCCTTGCTGCCTGTAAAACCCATGGCTTGTGGAAGTTTGCTAAGTTTCATAGGCAGGAAATTTAGAGAGTCTATAAAACGAATAGCTAAAGGTTCAATGGTAATTTGTAAAAGTTTAGCACCTTGAACCAGCAGCCCTGTGTTCATCTTTTCCTTAAGCAGTTGTTTAAGAACAAAATACCCGTCATAATCTTTGGAATTATGGGCTATGAAGGTGTAACCTTTAAATTTTTTTTCAACAAAATCTGTATAAAGGCAGAAATACATTCGAGACCCTTGAATTCCCAGTTTCTTTTATCATTTAAGTCTGTCGCATATATGTAATTAGGGACATGCCAGCCTGTTTCTTGCATACATTCACAATCATAAAAATATACTTTTCAGATGTTTCAGTTTTACCAATAGGGATCATAAAACATAAGTGGACGCCATCCCCGGTTAGGGGTTCACGACATAGTTTACAATGCCAGCCCTTGCACTTATGTTTCTTGTCCACATAAGACTCACATTTCTGGCACAGTATCTTAGATAAACACGCCACTTGTGTCTATCTAAACACTCTTTAGAACGACAAAAGAGGTTGCAATTAGGTCATCTCTGTTGTACACCAACATTATTCGCACACGTTAGTGTCAAACAAAGATGGCACCACAATGTGCAATTATGATCGTGGCTGTACGGTTTCTGACAGTAACTACAGAAGTTGCACTCCCCATAGAATTTTTTGACATCGGTTATACCATAGAAATGGTCATCGTGTAGCAACAAGAACACAGTCTTAGGGAACACAGGTCTGTCTGATGTCTTAAAACAAACCCATGAATTTGTGTAAAGCACAATGCGTATGTTTATTTTTAAATGCTGTTCAAATATTGCTACATCATCGAGCATGATTTTTCTATGTACTGGCCACCCCAATTCGTTATGTAGTTTTTTAGCACCTTCTAACAATTTGACATCTGTCATTTTTACCTGTGACATGAGGGCTGTGAGGCTACCTGCAAAACACAGGTTATTATCAGTGTTATTCAAGTCTATCAAATACATCCTTTTCTTATGAATAATATGGATAAATGGTATAGTCTTTAAGACCCTACGAGCTCCTCCACCCTGATTTCTTATGACAAGTACAACAACACGGAATATATCACAAACCTGGATTTCTCTGTGACTCTGAAGGAGTTTAGCGTTCTGATTTAAGAAATCGTCAGCGTCTAATGCTTCTGGGTTTAACTTTCCAGAATACAAGGAATTGTGAAAAAGAGATGAGTGTAGATGCACCTGTACATAATCACCGGGTGAAACCCTGCTGCTAACCTCATCCAGAATATGTTGAATACCTTGCCGAATGGCGAATTGAGCCTCAGATAATGATGTTACCCTGTCTAAATTAATAAACCGAAATTCTTCTGAATAAATTACACCATTAAACTTGTCCAATTTACAATCCCACCTTTTCACAAACTGAACATAGTTAGCTGGTTCTGATTCTTCAGCGGGGCCTAATGCAAGATTATTTGCTCTGTCCTCTGAAACACTGTGATCAGAGACACGGCTTTCACCATGCTCGCCGTATTCTGTACCGGTGTTAGACTTCTCTCCCATAGGCGCTGGTTTTCTAACATTTTCTCTATCTGAAAAAGAAAACATAGGGGCTAATACTTTTTTCTTTTACAGCGGCCTTAAAATCTAGGTGCTGGATAAAACCAGAATACTCACTATTCTGCTTGTCTTTTAGCTTTCTGTAAGGTGCCGTCTGTTGATTAGGCTGGTCGCCTTGTTTTGTAGCAGCTTCTTGGTCTTTAATATTTAAAAAAAAACTATAAGACACATTATAAAAGAGAATAGCTGTTGGAAAATTAAAAACATCATACCTTTTAACTTTCTTTGCTGTCTTCTTTTTGTAAGAGAGAGTTTATTTGTACCCCGCGATTTCTGCTCCTATTTTTAAAGACAATCATGAGAGACAGAAACATTACATTGCCAATATTTTTAAAAAGTAAGACTCATATCTACTCACCATGTCTGAAGAGAGTTGCAGATGTTACAAGCTATAGAGACTATGTGGTATTTTCTGGCAGCTGAAAAGTACTGCACCTTTTTAAATGAAATTCTTTGATGGGGTTTACAGCCCCCAGACTCTTTAACTGAAACATCTCTGGATCTCATAATCTTATCATATGACCTGGCTAATTCACACTGCCTTTTTTTTTCGTAAACAGTACATTGTAATAGATGCTATATATTGTGTATGTGGACCTATGTGGCTAATACACATTACCCCATTCCCAGATGCCTTAAGTGGATTTTAGTTCTACAATAGAGTTCTGCTCTTCACATTCTTATCATATGTCCTATTGTGTGGGACACACCTAGATAAATCACAAGGTCCCATTTTTACAGACACCCCATTGTAGGTTTAATTAACTAGGCAATCCTAAAACACACCACACAAAGCTGTAGGTTCAAAATGTTTTATTTCAAATAAAATGTTTTCTTCTTGTGAAATGATTCATTTGAGCATTACAAGTTTTTAAAAAAATATAAAGGCATACATATAATTTTTTTTTCATCTGTATGTTCGGCTAATAGATTCTGGAAATACATACATTTTCATAAAAAGTCAATTTTTACAGAACTTGGTGTTTTTAAAGAACGATCTATAATCTCTGTCACAGATTAAACCTTCCACTAGCTCCATATCAGTCTGCCGCAGATATAAGCAAAATATTGAACAGTTGTCCTGGATTTCTACTGGTATTAAAATCTCTGATGAGTTCAAACAAAAAATTCAAATTTTCATAAACTAGGGCAGTTGCTTTCATTTTATGACCAACAATCATGGCAACATTTACAATAGGTCCTAGACACAACCTGTTACAAGTTTTATGGATTTTCTGTTGTATTTCCTTGTGTCCCCATCTTAGGCAATCGTGATGTCTTTGCCCTGGAGCATGTATTACACAAGCTGCACAGTCTGTATGCATAATGCCCTGCCAGCATTTCTTGATAATACAGCCCACCGTAGTTTGTATAACAGATTTAAATGTGCTTATTTCATGTAGTCCTTTTGGCTGGCTATGACATCAAATGTCTCCCTTTGATATGTACAGAGAAAGCACAAACAGCATAGATTGGTTGCTTGTATGTCTTCTACCTCTTGTAGGAGCGGAGATTCATTATTCCCTACAAAAAACAAAACAACGCCAGTGTGAAATTGTGAACCACCTCTTCTATAACACTTTTCTAAATAAAAAAAACCCTTCTCTTACCTCTGCTGATCCCAGTTCTTCCAATAAACAGTTTGCTTCCACATCTACAGCAGCGTAATATAATTCTATATCCTCTGGATCCATTGTGTTGTCAGTTGTTAAGTCAATTTCGGTGTCAGAATCGCAGGGTTCTTGAGAATCAAATAATATCTGACCATCTGGTAAATCTACAATCTCTGCTATTTCTTGTTCAGGCTCTGCCGGACTCTCCTGTAGTTCAAATGGATTTTCAATCGGTGGATACCCCTCTGCTGTGGCATCACGATCCTTAAGAAAGTAATTAATGTTGTGTGCCCTGCTGGAAATTCTGCTTGGTGTTCCAAAAAGAGACTTTTTTTCTTTCTGAATCTCTGTGTTAAAATATTCACCTACACAGGACACACAGCCTTACACCAGGAGCATGCTCAGAACACCTCGAGCATGCTCAGAACAGGCCTCTTGTTTCAACCAATCACATGTTACCACACCCTAAAGAGGCATGTTCAGACTTATCTCTCTGTATTGGTTTTTTCAAAGCCACTAAAAAATAGATGTCATAGTGGGATTTGAACACAGCTCTCTCTTTCCAAAAAATAGCTGTATTAGTAGTAGTAGGATCTGAACTCAGCTCTCTCTCTCTCTCTCTCTGTATTTCAGTCTGAACTACACTGTGTTTGCCAGAATACTTCTCTCTAAACATGTGGTCTTAAAAGCAAAATTCTATCACATGGACAGCACTGGTTTCTTTTTTTTTTTTTTTTTTTTATATTTATGCATTTTAACAATGAATCAAGCATAATACTTGTACAGTAAGAGACATTGTAGAAAAGGTTAATTAAACATAGTATCAAGAAAAATTATACAATGCTATTGGCAGTCCCCAAAAAAGGGAGAGAGGTCGCAGAACTATTACAGAGGGCCAGGAACACCCCCGCAAAAGAAACAAAGACAAATTAAAGGCAATACCAAGGGCACACAGGGAACCAAGCAAAATCACTAATGGTGGGGTATTGCTAGAGAGGGGAAGAAGTTACAATGTGAGCACTGATGAAAGAGGACAAATCCTCGGACTGAAAAAAAACATACTTATGAGACTGAAAGTTAACAATACACTTACAAGGATAACGAAGGACAAAAGTAGCACCCAAACGAATAACCCCAGGACGAAGCAACAAAAAGGATTTACGCCTACGCTGTGTTTCTCTAGAAACATCCGGGAACATACCAATTTTTTTACCCAAAAACAAACAATTACGATATTTAAAGTAAAGCCTGAGAAGCCAGTCTCTATCAGATGGAAGTGCCAAGGATACAATCAGAGTAGACACTGCAAGCTCTTCATCCTTAGGCGTCTGAAGAAGCGCTGAAACATCCAATATACTCATCTCTGGAAGACCCGCTGCTTTCTCCCCCGATTTCCGACCAGAAGGCAAAAAATACGCTTTGGTAACAGGAGGAATTAATTCTGATGATACCCTCAGAGATTCTTGCAAATACCTTTTAAAAAGGTCTGTCGGAGAGACCAAAGGCACCATAGGAAAATTGAGAAGACGGATATTTGAGGATCTGGCAGCATTCTCCAAAATTTCTAGCTTGAGCCTTGTTGCCATATTATCCTTAACTAAGGAATCAGTTACAGCGGAATTTTGAGATATTGAGTAAGTATTTGTAGAAACTTGAGTTTTAAGATCAGTAACCTCGGTGACAAGATTAGATGTTGAAACTTCTAAATTAGAGACCCGGGTCTCGGCCAAATTCAATTGTTGACTCACCATTGCTGCTAAACTAGAAATGGCGTCCCAAATGCTGTCCAGAGACACAACTGAAGGACGAGTCAAAGCGAACATTCGTGGCGTTCCTGGGTCTGATGCTAAAATCCGAGGAGCGCCTCCTTCAGCAGACTCACAGACACGCGGTCCAGCAGTATCGCCTTCCAAACCAACCACCGGGAAATTCACTGCTGTAGGTGACACCAGCTGCCCTCCGGAGTCCAGTACACCAGAGCCCCGCTCACTTACCGCTTCACCTACCCCAGAGATCGAGGGAGAAGCGGCAGCGCTGATTGGTGGAGGACCCGGGAGCCTCGGAGGCGAAGGCGGAGACCGACCACCAGGGGAGAGAGACATCCGGGACAGAAGACGCCGAAGAATCCTGAGCCGGCGATTCCAAGTCCCCTCTAATCTCCCCAATTTGCTGCTTGGTAAGCTGGACAAATCGGTCCATCGGCCCGGTACTAGCAGACAAGGAGGGTTTTGCAGGAACAGGCTCAGCGGGAAGAGCCCGTTGCTTGCCCTTTCTCTTAGGCATCCCAGCTCAGCAGATCCCTGTCACCATCTTGGAAATCAGACCACTCCCCTGTATCCAGCACTGGTTTCTCTAACAAAAAGATGTGTTAATTGAGGTTTAACATTTGTAAAGAAAAGCTTCTACCCTGTCTGTGCCTCTGTGAAAAGCCTGTATACCCCTGTGCTAAGAATCAGTTTTTGTGAGAAAAAAGAACTGGGGCAGTGGGAGAGAGAAAGCATTTTTTGTTTTGTTTTCCAGGGTTCCTGCTTTTTGCAGATGTAAACATTAACCAGAAGCAAAAGACATTTCCGGAGTCAGTCACTCTGCTTCCGCTGATGTCATCAGAAAAGCGACACAGCCCTTTTCTGATGACACCCTGTTTCCGGTGATGTCAGCAAAAAGCGACAGTCCATTTCTGATGACACCCTGTTTCCGGTGATGTAATTTCCGGTGATGTAGGCAGGGGTGTGGTTGAGGGTGGGAGGCTGTGGGTGTGGCACAAACCCGGAAGTGGGTGCTAATTGGCTAATGCCAACACTGGAGCGGGTGTGGGACAAACCCAGAAGTGGGCGCTGATTGGATGATGTCATCCTTGGGGACGGGGGTGGGGGCGTATCAAGGTGAGGGTTGTGGCCACGCCTGGGGGCAGGAGTGGGCAGGGCTAGATCACCATTCACTTCTATGGGAGGGTGTGTGGCCTAAGGCGGGACATACACCGGAAGTGAACGCTGATTGGCTCCTGTCATCCTTATCTCACCTGTCAATCAGTTTGATGAGTAGTGTACCCATTATACTACTAATGTCTTCACTGCCCTCCTGAAACCCATAAGATCGTCAATAAAATGAATGGTTAATGGAAGACCATTCCACATAAATGGTAGTGAACATGACAATGTCCAGGCCTGCATTCTTACTGAGAGAAACAAATTTGCTCTGGGCTGCTTAAACAATCAAATATCTTGAGAACAAGTAACTTGGGGAAGGATATGTTTCTGCAGATGAACCAACAAATATCTAGGACGCAACTGATGGAAAATCCTAAAGGTCATAGTTAATAACTTAAACATAATAGGCTGAGCAATGGGTAATCAATAAAGAGATCCCAATATAGGAGTAACATGATCCCTAGGTCCAGGTCCCAACAGGAGCTTGTTGACTGCATTCTGCACTCTCTATAGCTGACCTAAAGCCCTAACAGGAAGACCAGAATACAAAGCATTACAATAATCCAACCTCATGAGGATCAGTGACTGCAATGCCTTGATGATCCAAAAATATATGTACTTCCCTCAACTGCCATAAGTAAAAGAAACATATCTTCACCACCTTAGAACTCTATGGCTGCAATGTCAATGAACTATCTAACTCAAAGGAAAAAGCGGGATACAAAACTTGTTAAATAAATAAACCCCAAACTACCTACTTGTTCCTCTACTACCAATTGTACCCCTCTCCCCCACCAAAACAAAAAAAGTTGTATGTAAGAGAGGTAAGAGAGGCATGGGTGATGTACCCAAAGCAGCTCCATTTTCTGGCTATTCAATATTAGCTTGTTATCTCTCATCCACTGATCTACATCAAGCAAACAAGCCTCAAGCTTTTGCAGTTGACTCACCCGGGCTTTACCCAATGGAAGATATTACTGAATGTCATCTGCAAACATCTGAAAACAGATATCATACTGCTCGATGAGCAAGGCTAAAGAGTGAATATAGAGATTAATCAAAAGGAGAGATAATAAGGCCCTTTGAGGGACCCAAAACATAACAAACTCGTGCCTGTTGACTTTCAACCAACTTCTACAAACTGACCATGTTTGGTGAGAAAGGATTTCAGCCACAGCAAAAGCATCCCACCAACCCCAAAAGAAACCAGCCACTGCAACAATATACAATGATCAAGTGTATCAAACGCTGCAGAAAGATCCAACAATAAACAAAGTGCTACTTCCCCTCAAAATAACACCAGTAAGGCCATTTCCAGGCTATGAGAGCACCAAAATCCAGAGTGGCAATCATGAAGCAACCCTTACTATCCACACTGTCTGATTACCGAGTCAAAACCACCTTCTCAATCACCTTAGAAAAAAATGAGAGATTAGAAACTCCCAAGATTTTATTTATTTAGCAACTTTTTTAGAAGGATCCAAGGTTGGTTTCTTCAGTAATTAACAAACAGTAGCTACCTTTGATTCCTGCGATACAACCCCCTGACTCTGGAAGTTATTTCCCACTGACTGAAGCAAAACTCAAATCTCTTGTGATTACCATGAAAACCTGACTAGCCAGGTGTGTCTCAAGGACTGGATTGAGAATCTAAGCACTAGGGGGACAAGGATCCAATGAAGAGTACGTCACGTGCAATGAATTAAAAATAATTTGTTTTCTTCCAGTGTCAGGACCTGAAAATCCACAAATTCACCCCCTCCTATCAACTGCATTTGAACAGCTTCTAATCCTGACTGTTTCACTCAACCATCCACTTTACTTCAAGGCATACTAACTTTATCACAAAAGCAGCACACTAAGTAGTTCAAATCCACTTTTGGGATGGCAAGGTGCTGTTTCTCCTGAGTTAAATTCAGTAGCTCTCCAGACAGCCTAAAAAAACCTCCCTATTATATTGAGAGCAGTTTTCAAGACTTTTAGCATAATAAACTCTCTTTTCCACCATAATCACAGCTTTATATTTGCCTGCCTTAACCCACAACTGCTTTGTGTCTCTCGCCCATGACTTGCACCAACGCCTCTCTAATCTCTGAAGTTGCTGCTTCAGTTACCACAAAGCATATTTATCCAACCAAAACTTAATCTCCTTCACAGGAGTTACATGCTCATATATCTTTTACAACTCACAATTGTATACCAAGACTTGGTCCGAAATGGTGACTGAGGAAGACTTCACCTGAAGAACAACAGAAGCAGATTTAATAGAATCAAGATCAGCCAAGTCACACACTCTCTTGGAGCTAACTTTAGGCTCATTTTTTAAATCAGCAGTCACAATTTCTAGGGTTTCAGTTTAATTTTTTTCTACATATTTTTGTTTTTACTTTAGGTTGCAGTCACTTATTCTGTACTTGTTGAAAGTCTGTGTTCTGAGTGTGTGACTGAGGCCATGTGTTCATGGAGTTTGTACATAAGGATCTATACTGGATCTATACTGGATCTATATTTATAGTGCTGCTTCTTTTCTGGGTAGGCCCCTTGTATGAGTTTTGGAAGTTTATGCTGGTATGGTATGGTATGGTAGATTTGGCCTTGTAGATCTTCGGTGACTTGAGGTTTATATTAGTTTATGTTTATTGGCATTTGATATACCGCGCCTTTGTTACATCAAGGTGGTTAACAAAAAATAAAAAATAAAAGAACACAAGAACGGCCAAGGCCAGAAGGGAAAGAGAACTACAGTAAATGACAGGACAGAGATAGAGCATTCACACAGCTAGTTAGGGGACATGACAGAAAAGAGTCAGAAGGGGCTGGGAGGAAGGTCGAAGGCACTGCAGAAGAGGTGGGTCTTCGGTAGTTCTTGAATTTAGCATAGGAGGGTTCCTGGTGCAGGGCCGAGGGGAGGGAATTCCAGAGTGAGGGAGCCAGAAAAAGGAACGTGGAATGGCGAGTGGATTGGAGGTGCGCACATGACGGGGATGGGAGGACCAGATGGCCAATGTGAAGTGAACGGAGGCTGTGGGATGGTGTATGAAATTGAAGCAGGTCAGCTAGATATTGTGATGTAGAGGTGTGTATAGCACGATGAGCAAGGATATGGACCTTGTAACGGATGCCATAAGCCAGTGTAAATGAATCAGAGTAGGGGGTGATGTGGTCTTTACGATGAGTGTGGGTAATGATCTGGGCTGCTGTATTCTGCACTAACTGGAGCCAATGGTGGTGTGCTTAAGTAATGCCGGTGAAGACTAGGTTACAGAAGTCAAGTCTTGATATAACTAAGGATAGGAGGAGAGTGGTTAACACTGACGTGGACAGGAAGGGACGAATGGCGTGTATCTGATGGAGGAAGAAAAAAGACTAGCAAGTGAGAAGCGAAATGTGCTCATGAAAGGAAAGTGCAGAGTCAAGCATCACCCCAAAATAGCAAAGAGAGGGAACCAGGGGAATGGTATAGTTAGAGATGGCAGGAGCTAGAGTGGGTTGATGATCCTCCAAAAGTAAACCAGATCACTTGCGTCTTAGAGACATTCAAGTGCAGATAATTGGAAGAAAGCCAGTTAGAGACCCTGGCTAAGCAGTTGTTCAATGGAGTGAGGTCTGGTTGCTGAGGGCTGGTGTGGTGTAATAGGAGGATGTCATCCACATAGTAGTAAGCGGATAGCCCAGATTGCTGTATGAGAAGAGTGAGCGGGGTGAGAAAAACATTAAACAGGAGGGGTGCTAGGATAAAACCTTGTGGAACACCACAGCAAAGACAAACAGAATCGGAGGAGGTGCTACCAGAAGACACAGAGAAAGAGCAAGAGTAGAGAAAGGAATGGAACCACTGGAAAACTGCCCTGGAGCCCTGCGTCACGCAAACAAGAAAGCAGAGTGGAGTATTCTACCAAGTTTAAAGCTGCTGAGAGATTGAGAGAAACAGCTATAGAAATATCACCCTCGTCATGGGCAGTGTGCAGATCATTAAGGAAAGGTTGCATGATAGTTTCAACACTATAACCAGAGTGAAAACCAGACTGATGGGGGTGTAAGAGGTGGGTCGTATCCGGATGCTGGGAGAACTGTGAGAATACAGCCTTTTCCCGGGTTTTCGACAGGAATGGAAGGTTTGAGACTGGCCGATAACTAATGAGGTCAAGAGGGTCTAGGGACAGCTTCTTCAAAAGAGGATGAACGAGAGCGTGTTTCCATTCTGTGGGAAAAGTCCCGGAAGACAGACTGGAGTTGAGAATGGTGAGGATGAAAGGGAGGAGAGTTAGAGAGGGATCTAATAGCCATGACATTGGGATAGGGGCTGATGGACAGAAGGTCATATGTAATGTTGAAATGAGTTTAATGACCTTGGCTGGTGTGATGGGATGAAATGTGGACCATTAGTGTGAGAGGAATGCAGAGCAGGGTGGAGAGAGAGGAAGAGGAGATCCTATGGGAGGAGAGCAATTGGCAATAGACGAACATAAGGCTAAAACTTTAGAGGTGAAGTATGTGGCGATATGGGAAGGGGCAGTGCCGATAGGTATTTATTTTTATTTATTTATTTACAGTTCTTATATACCGCGCTGTTTGGTATCAGTGCGGTTTACAAATAACAGAAACTTGCATCAGAACAGGATCTTTTGCATACATTGTAACAGGGTCTGTAACCTGGGAATGTAACAGGGGAAACTATATACAATTAACAACAATAGTTGTGAACTATTTACAGTTTATATATCAACTTGGTAGATCGTAACGGAGAAGACCTTAAAAATCTAGGATCATTAAGGGAGTTCCTGAGTGTAGGTCTGTTTTGTGTCTCGTCGCTGGTTATGTTGTTGGAGCATTCGAGGCTTCGTGTGTAGGTTGTGGTGTGTGGAATGATTGTGTTGGATTAGGGTTGACAAAGTGTAGGCAGAATAAGTGGTGTTTTAGGGCTTTTCTGAACTGCGAAAGGTCATTGATTATTCGGAGTTGAGGTGGGAGGTCATTCCAACATTTAGGAGCATAGAATGCAAAGGTTCGGTTTCTAGTTGTTTGAGAACATTTAGTGAATTCAATTGGTGTAGTCAGCGTATTGATGGATACTGACCTTCTTAGCCTGTTTGCAGGAGTGATGGTCAAGAGTGCAGAGAGGGAAAGGGGGGATAGTCAGTTAATTGCTTTAAATGTTAGTAGTAGTACCTTGTAAGTGATCCTGGATTGCACCGGTAGCCAATGTAGGTCCATGAGTATGGGTGTGATGTGATCTCTTCTGGATATGCCGCAAAGAATGTGGGCTGCTGTATTCATTGCCATCTGAAGTGGATTGAGGGAATTCTTAGGAAGGTCTTTTAGGATGATGTTAGCATAGTCGAAATGCGGTGTTACAAGTGTTTGGAATATTGTTCTGAAATCGTCTGGGGCAAGTAGAGGTCTTAGGTGTCTTAATGTCCATATCTTATTGTAAATGGCCTTGGTGGTATTCTTTATGTGTTCCTTGAAGTTGAGTTGTTGGTCTATTGTGACACCCAGGTAGCGTATGACCGATTTACATGGTAGTTCTGCATCTCGTACCTTCAAAGATGTGGGGGGAGAGAAGTTCTTGTTCTTAGTTATAAATAGGACTTCGGTTTTCTTGAAGTTTATACACAGATTTTGGGATAAGAGCCCGTCAGTGATCGCGTTGAAGCACTCTACTAGTGAGGATAGGTCGGGGTGTCTGATTTTAATTGGGGTGAATATTAAGACATCATCTGCATATATCAGACTGGATATATTAAATGATCG
Source organism: Ichthyophis bannanicus (assembly GCA_033557465.1). Classification (NCBI taxonomy): domain Eukaryota; kingdom Metazoa; phylum Chordata; class Amphibia; order Gymnophiona; family Ichthyophiidae; genus Ichthyophis; species Ichthyophis bannanicus. Next base: position 886,593,070 of record CM066035.1, on the reverse strand, counting down.
GATGATATCACAGATCGGTTGCATATATATGTTAAAAAGTAGAGCAGATAGGGAGGATCCTTGGGGTACTCCCTGTTGTTGATGGAATGGTTCAGATGTTGAGGATCCTATTCGTACCTGTTGCCAATGGTTTGCTAGATAGGATTTACACCATTCCCAGGCCAAGCCATGAATTCCCTTTTCCTGAAGTCGATAGAGGAGTTGCTCATGGTTAACAGAGTCAAATGCTGCAGCAATATCAAGGAAGATGAGTAAAAAGCCATTTTCAATCTTGTCAATCCCTCTGGATAGGGTGTTGGTCAATAAGGTGAGTAGAGTCTCCACGCCATGGGATTCTCGTAAACCTTGCTGGCAGGGATCCAAAGGAGCTGATATGTCTATGTGTTGCTGCAGTTGTATTTGAACCACTTTCTCGATGAGTTTGGCTAGTAGAGGTATACTCGAGATTGGACGGTAGGAGTCTGTTCTTGTCGGGTCGAGTTTGCTGTTTTTCAGGAGTGGGCGTATAGATGTTTGCTTAAGGGTTGCTGGGAATGTTCCTGCTGCAAAGGAGAGCTTCATGATGTAGGCTAGAGTAGGGCTGAGGTCAGAGCGCATTGTTCTGATCCAGTGAGCAGGACAAGGATTGTTTGGGGCTGTAGTGGTGTTGATGGTAGCAATAAGGTCAGCAATGTATTTCTCTGCAGGAGGAATGAAGTTTGTTAGCTGTGGCTGTACTTGAGGGATGTAGTTGGTTGTGGGATTTGGTGCCACATTTGTTTTGATGATTTTAGATTGCAGGTACTTGGCATAGGGCTGAGGCTGAATTGATACCGTCTGATTGAGGGACGGTGTCTTAGTTAATGATTTAGCAATGCTAAAGAGGTCACGTGGTTTGTTTAAAGAGCGGAGGAGAAGTTCCGTATGGTGTTCTCTCATTTTCTCAGCTATCTTCTCACGGTGTTGCTTTAGCATGTTTTTGTAAGTCATTTGGTCAGATTCAGAATGGGATTGGCGCCATTTTCGTTCCTGCTTTCTTAGAAAATGAAGAGAAGATCTTAATTCAGCAGAGAACCAAGGGGCTGGTTTTCTTTTCTTTGGTGGCTTGTTGGAAGCTGTTGATCTGCTTGAGGATGGTAGCTGCGAGCAGGAATTTAGTGTGGTGTTCCATGTGTTGATCATCTCATCTAGGTTTTGAGCTGGTAGACGGAGTATTGGGAGAGCTTGGTTAATGAAGTCCTCTCTGTTTAGGGCTTTGAATCATGTTGACGATCCTGAGGAGGCTGTAGTTGTTTGGCTGGTTGGAGTTTCGCTTTGTTGATGTAGGATTTGGAAGGTTTTTAGACTGTGGGCGGACCATGGAACAGGGGTAGAAGAGGGGTTAATATTGTTGTTGGATTCTGACTGGGGAGCAAAAATGAGATTGAGAGTATTTCCACCGAGGTGTGTAGGAGATTTCACTATCTGTGAGTAGCTAAGGTCAGACATGGCATCCAGGAAGGTGTTAGCATGGGTGGGTTGTAGTGAGGCAAGGTTAAAATCCCCAATCAACCAGTTAGGTTTATGTGGGCTTCCAGTGTTGCAAGCAAGTTCTATTATGTTAGAGAGATCCTCAGGGGGTGAAGAAGGGGCTCTGTAGATGAGATTTATGCTGATGTGTTTATTGGTCACAGAAACTATGTTCATGTGCGTGAGACTTGTACAGGATAGTAGTTGGAATTGGAGGTTAGTTCTTGCTAGGATGAGTACTCCACCTCCTTTCCGGTTTGTTCTATGGCAGGTATAAATTGAGTAGTCGGGGGGATGAGTTGATTTATGGTGACAGTATCTGTGTCTGACAACCAGGATTCTGTAACCATAAGTATGTCTAAACTCAAATTATTAATTATTATTATTATTAATTATTATTATTATTATTAATTACAATAATTCATATTATTATTAATAATTAATAATTTGAGTTTAGACATACTTATGGTTACAGAATCCTGGTTGTCAGACACAGATACTGTCACCATAAATCAACTCATCCCCCCCGACTACTCAATTTATACCTGCCATAGAACAAATGATTAATTATTAATCTGTTGGATTGTACATAGTTTACCCCGGTTGTAAGCCCATGTTACGTTCCCTGTTATTTGTAAACTCAAGGCATGTCCTAAATGTCTGATTAAAAATCTGTTTTATGTAAACCGCACTGATAACAAATAGCGCGGTATATAAGAACTGTTAAATAAATAAATAAGATCTGTAATGGCTGGCCACTTTTTGCGGACTGAACGTGAGTTGATGAGAGCGCATTTTAGATTACTATGTAGGGAAGTGGGTTCGGGCTTGGGGTTATAGGTGCTATTAAGGGATATATAGAGCAGATGGGAATGTCTGACATGGTGTGTATATGATGATGTGTGATGGGGACAGGTGTGATTTCTTCTGCCTAGGCTATGTAGGATGGGGATATGGTTAGAGGTAAGAGTGAAAGCAGAGGTATTCTGGGTTGCGTTGGCAAGGAGGTAAAAACTAAGTATGGCGAGTAAAGAGGTGGCCATGTTAGGGTTGCTGGGGTCGTCAATGATATTATGGTTTGACTGGCGATAGCAACGATACCTAGTAGGCACAGAGGTAGGTGACTGATGGTTACAGGCTGCTTCGGAAGAAGCGGGTCGTTGGTAGTTACAGGTTGCTAGTAACAATAGAAAATGGACAAAAAGATACAGGCTACTGGCAACAGTAAAGGTAGATGAGGCTACAGTCGACAATATAAGTGGTCAAATAGAGACGGTACTGGTAACAGAAAGGCTAAAATGCAGGTTACTGGCAATAGTACAAGTGATCAATTAGAAGCAGGTTACTGAAAACAGTATACCAGTAGTTAGTGCATGCTACAGGCAACTGTAAGAATGAAGGCTACTGGCAACAGTACAAGTGATCAAGTGTAAACAATTGCTGGCCACAGTAAAAGTAAATGTAGACTGCTGGCAGTATAGTTAATGCAGGCTGCAGGCAACTGTAAGAATGCAAGCTACTGGCAACAGTATAGGTGATCAAGTTGAAACAATTACTGGCGACAGTAAATGTAGACTACTGGCAACAGTAAAGAGGTCAAGAATGTAACAGTTATACGAGGTTAAAGATATTGCTGGTAGCAGGGATAATATAAGGGTACTTTGTTTTGTCCATTCAGGTGACGTATACTTGCTGTGATGGAAAAGGTGGTCTTGCTGATGGTGAGAGCAAGCTCAACCCTGGGGGAGCTCAAGCTGCTAGTTAATTGTGGTGATGAAAACGGATCGCTTTGATGTTTCTTGGGCGTCTCAGAGAGGGCCGCTGCCTAAGGGCCGTGCCAAAGGGCCCTCTGGCGAGGCCCTCAAGCGCAGGCCTGCAAGGCGCAGGTGCACCTGTGGCGCTCCTTTTTAAACTGAGAGTGGGCTGCCTCGATTGGGCAGCACAAGGCAGACACGTTGCTGTGTTCTGCTGCGGGTGGAGCAGGCAGCTCGTCTCCCTCCTGGGAGAGCTGGAGAGCAGTGAGGCGTCGGCCCAGGTAGTGTTGTTTCTTGCGAAGAGGCTTCGGTCCGGGTGGAAGCTTTTCTCCCTCCTGGGAGAGCTGGGCGGTCAAGAGGCTGCAATCTGGGCGGCGCTCCTTGTTAAACTGAGAGTGGACTGCTCCGATTGGGCAGCACAAGGCAGACACGTTGCTGTGTTCTGCTGTGGGTGGAGCAGGCAGCTCATCTCCCTCCTGGGAGAGCTGGAGAGCAGTGAGGCGTCGGCCCGGGTAGTGTTGTTTCTTGCGAAGAGGCTTCGGTCCGGGTGGAAGCTTTTCTCCCTCCTGGGAGAGCTGGGTGGTCAAGAGGCTGCAATCCAGGCAGCGCTCCTTTTTAAACTGAGAGTGGGCTGCCCCGATTGGGCAGCACAAGGCAGACATGTTGCTGTGTTCTGCTGTGGGTGGAGCAGGCAGCTCGTCTCCCTCCTGGGAGAGCTGGAGAGCAGTGAGGCGTCGGCCCGGCTAGTGTTGTTTCTTGCGAAGAGGCTTCGGTCCGGGTGGAAGCTCTTCTCCCTCCTGGGGGAGCTGGTCAGTCAAGGTATGTTGTTAGTAGAGGAAGGAGGCTGAGGGGTTTATAGGGATTTCAGGACTGAGTATAACTGCCGCATAGAATTAGAAGCAGAGGAGATAGCATCAGAAAAATAAGAGCGTTTGGCTTGATGTACGTGCGTGCGATAAGTATGGTGGCAGGACTTAAAGAGCCGAAGAGCAGAGGAGGTACAAGACTTAAGCCAGAGATGCTCAGAATGGCACAGCTGCAAGCGAAGTAGACGGAGGCTGGAATGAAACCATGGTTGCCGAGAGGGATGTGGGGGTGGGCGTGGATGCAGTGGGGCTATACGATTAAGGGTGATAGTGAGAGAGGTGTTCCACAATGAGACCTGTGCGTCTAGGGAGAGAGAAGAGGAGTCCAGTGGCAGCAACTCATTGGCGGCAGGGAACTCTAGAATGGTACTAGGAGTTATATGCCTAGTGAGTCATCTGGGAGGCCCTGAGGAGGTGGTGCTATGGGAGCCACAGGGGTGCTGGCTAGGACAGGGACAGTCAAATACCAGTGTAAACTAGACATAGAAATGATTGGTCCAGGGGAGGGGCACCGTATGTAAGTCAGAGGGCTGATACAAAATAGGGGGTTAGGTGCACACTAGGTCAGGGGTATTGCCTACGATGTGAGTAGTGGAATGAACGTTTTGAGTGAAGGCAAGATCCTGTAGCAGTGAGATAAAGGCATGGTCACAGGCTGAAACTGGTGAAAGGTAGCGAATATTGAAGTCGCCCAAGAGGAGGAGTTGAGGGAACTGAATCAGTATAACAGAGATCGTGTCAAGGAGACTATCCCAAGATGGGGATAGAGAGAGGGGGGCATAGATCAGCAGACAATGCACAGGTGGAGAGGATAGAGGAGGACGGCTTCTGGGTATTTTATGGAGAGTGAGTTTATCTGGGCGACAGGAAGAGAGCTGCGATGGATCACAGCTAACCCTCTGCCAGTGCACCCAACATGAGGTATAGAAATAGCTGAGAAGGCAGGTGGGAGACATCTTGTTAGAAGAGGCTTCTCCCCCTCCTTCAGCCACGTCTCTGAGAGAAAAAGAAAATCCAGACTATTCCGTTCAATAAGGTCCTTGATAAGGAGTGTCTCGTAGCAGAGAGACCGATAACTCACCAGCCCTAGTTGAAGAGGTGTATGACGGCTCAGACCAGGACAGGGGTCTGCGAGACGGAAGGAAGTGGTAGAACAGGGGATCAGGTTCATCAGAACCTGCATAGAAGCTCTGGGAGCAGGAGCGCAAAGGAAACGGTGGCCCCAAAGGACGGGAATCAAGGCCATAAGAAAGAGGGCTAGAAGGACAATAGCTGAGCTAAGGAAGAGTTGCGTGAGGCAACTATGGGAGAGGGTATTGGTTACGGATTGAAGGAGGGAGGAGTATATATGCCTGGTACTGGAGAATGTTATGTTGTTGTTAGTGGGATGGCCAGAATCAGATTTTTTTTGGGACTATCACAGCCTGTTTGAATGATGTTAAGTATTTATGGCTAAGTAGTTATTTTTATTCTGGCCATATATTTGCCCATTCACTGCAATTTTCTTACAACATTGGATTTGAAGGAGAAATACTAGCATCACATGAAAAGAGTTCACAAAGGACTTTTGGGGAAAAGAAGGGTGGGGTGTAGCCAACATTAATAATAATGAGGAAGGGGCACTGATTTATAGGTTGCAGGGAAGTGCCAGAATCCCTAGCACAGCCCTGCCAAGGGCCGGCCATACACATACAGCAGGACAGCTTCAGACTGCGATTCGGGCTGTCAGTGGCCATTGTGGGCCCAAGTCAGCCCTGGGCAGTGACAGCGGAATTGAAAAAGAAAAGTGAAGTCACGGGGCTGGGCTCGAGCAGCATATGGGGTCATGCAGGCATCGGGGAGAGCCGTGATCACTGTGATTGCTCCTGTTTAAAGCACATGGTGCTTGTGGCTACTCCCGGATACTGCCGCCGTAATTCTCACAGCAGTCTGTAAGTGTGGGTTGCTCCTTTCCCATCAAACCATTTTCTTACACAGTCCAGCACTCTAGAGTAGCCACAAGCACCATGGAAGAGAGCTGATGCTGGGAGAAGCTGAAGCTAAAGGAGTAGCTTAGTGGTTAGAGCACTGACTTGGTAATTTCCACTAGCACTCCTCATAACCTTGGGAAGTCACTTAACTCTCCTTTGCCTCAAAAGAAAAGCCTAGCAATCTACTTCTGGTCACATGACCAAGAACATAAGATATGCCATACTGGGTCAGATTAAGGCCAGTATCCTGTTTCTAACATTGACCAATCCAGGTCACAAGCACCTAGCAGAGGGAACTGATGGGTTGCCAGGAGTGGGTATTGACTCAAAGGCACACATTGCATTGCCTAAAGCCCACTAGCAAGCTCTGTCTTTTTCCATCTCTGACAGATCTGAGGCCCTCTCTGGCTTGTGGGTTGAGGGCAATTGCCAGATTGCATCCCTCCTACTGACAATCCTGACATCTGCTGTCTTTTATTTTGTACAATACATGGGAAATGCATTTCTATTTCTCTTGTGTTGCACTACATGCAGCTAGGGTTGCCAACTGGCTCCAGATGCGCCTGACAGACTTGATCCAGTCCTGGGTTTACCCCACTGCATGCAGGGATATGTAGTCTTACTTTTCTTATGGAGTGCAATGGAAAAATCAGAACTACATGTCCCTGCATGCAGTGGGGTAAACCTAGGACTGGATCAAGTGTGTTGGGCGCATCTGGAGCCAGTTGGCAACCCTACATGCAGCATCTGGCTTTCTGAGGTCTTAGTTTAAGTTTTGTCTGTATATTTCTCTTTTCATTTTGTGCTCATTTATTGATAAAGGCCTGTCTGTATTATGTGTGTGTACAACCAATGCTGGGTATTCTGTTAGTATGGAATTTCTGTTTAAGAATGTGTAGCAATCTTGCTTGTTCAGTTTGCACACTGCCCTCTCTGCAATTATTTTTTAGTGACAGGTGGTGGGACAGGGTGGGGCAGGGGTGGGCATGGGTAGAGCATGATTAGCCCAGGTGGCAGGTTTTTCTCTTTCAAAAAGTTGGCAACCCGATTCCAGACTCTGTATCGGATAGGGCTGCCAACTGGCTCCAGATGCACCCGACAGGCTTGATCCAGTCCTGGGTTTACTCCATTGCATGCAAGGACATGTAGTTCTGATTTCTCCATTGCACTCCATAAGAAAAGCAAGACTAAAAGTCCCTGCATGCAATGGGGTAAACACAGGACTGGTTCAAGCCTATTGGGCGCATCTGGAGCCAGTTGGCAACCCTCGTATCGGAATGAAGAAAGGATTGTAGGTTGGTCAAAGCAAATGACCTTTAGTTGTAGTTCCAGGCACTGTAATAAACATAAACGAACAAGAACAGAACAAAATCAAGACTCTCCTCTTAGAAAGAGATAATCTGAATAATATCTCCAAACACTTGTTTTCCACGGGTCTGACTGTCTATTCTTAAAGTGGCAGTATATTACATCCCTCCCCTCCCCCCTCATTTTTTAAGTTTATAATTCCTGGTTAACATTTCCTACTGATACAGACAATTCTCTTGGAAAACCAGATTATAAATCTTGTAATATATTACATTGTTTTTAATGCAGTGACCAAGATTTCCTTTGTCCCTAACCCTTACTTTCCCTGAATGTCAGTATTCAGTGCAGACAGTGGATGCTGCTGAGTATCCATTCACAGCACTGCTGACACTATTCCTCAAGCACCGTTATACAGATGCTTAGCCAGGTAGCCGTTTAGGGCAGCTTTTTGCTGTTCTGTGGTATACGGCTAGCTATCCCTCTACAGCAGCACTGAGAATCACCACTATGTGGATAAACTACAGCTCTACCCTTACTTTCTCATAAGAACATAAGATATGCCAAACTGGGTCAGACCAAGGTCCATCAAGCCCAGTATCCTGTTTCCAGCAATGGCCAATCTAGGTCTCAAGTACCTAGCAGTTTCCCCAAAAGACACAGGTTCCACAATGCTTGTACTGGGTCAAGTCTTGGATATCCTGAGTCCCTTTTAATAATGGTTTATGGATTTTTCCTCCAGGAACATGTCCAAACCTTTTTTAAACCCAGCTACACTAACAGTTTTTACTAAATCCTCAGATAACAAATTTCAGAATTTGATTACATGCTGAGTGAAAAAATATTTTCTCTTATTAGTCTTAAATAGGTTACACTGTAGCTTCATTGCATGCCCCCTAGTATTTCTATATTTTGATAGCGTAAACAATTGATCTATGTTTACCCATTTCACTCCTTTCAATTTTATAAGACAATGCACCATTTTGCCCTTCCAAAGAAACCTAATCAAAATTGGGGATTATGCATTCATTTGAAATGACATGGAAATATGAATGGCATTTCTTGTGTAGTTTCATATTGTTTTTAATCCAAACATTAGATTAAAAAAATCCAAAATTCTGTTCCAAGCCTAATCCACATCCTGGTTGTCCAATTAGTGATCATCACTAAACTTGGTAAATGTCTTCAATAGAATACTTAGACATGGTTTCATAGAATTTCTGGTACAAGAACATGGCAAAAGATAAGTCTTTAGAGAAAGTCTCTATAGCAGCAGAAGTCAATAGGTTCACAAGAGAAAAAGTACAGAAAGTGTTTTTCACGGAGCTTCAGACCAAATATCTTTGAGCCAATCAGGAAACAAGAGCAAAGATCACCAGCAATAAAAGACACAGTTAAAAGCAAGCTGGCTCTCTTTCCTTATAGAGAAGCAATAGTTCTTCCTGCAAGTTAGCTGCCTTCTACCTGAAGGTCACTAGTTCAAAGCCAGCCTCCAACATGAGGAAAAAAAGCCATTTTGTTTTTTCATTTGCCCGAAACCTCTAGTAATCTTTCTGCTATGTTTTTTGTTTGGGCAGCAGCCTCAGCCATCTATTTAATTAACAAAATTGCCCTGAAATGAAAATTTATAAAAACAAAACAAACCTATAAATGACACAGGAAACTAAACAAAACAAATATTTTTGCCTATGCACTCCTAATCAAAACCTATTGAATTGATTCAAGTAGATTGGTAACATAGTGAAGAAATAATTTACCTTGGGGTCAGTGACTACCTTAATGTCTTCCATTTAGACCTACCAGGCAGAAATTCTAATTGAAGACCCCCAAGCAAAATATCAGAAAGGGCCTCCAGAGAAGGGGGCAATCCATCTCAGAAGATATAGAAGCAATTATAAGTGGGCCCCCTCTTTCTCTGGGCCCTCCTGCACTGCAGGGGCTGTTTGAGTGGAATTTACATCACTGCCCACCAGGTAAGATACAGAGAGGACCACCTCTTTTTAGTGTCTCATACCATAGAAATAACTCCCAAACTCTGTCTTGAGATGGATGAACGTGTACCTTCAGGTACTTTAACCCATTCGGAGTTAGTTAAACACATATCATGAAACTCCTCTCAGTAACCAGTTTAAAGGCATTGCATCTGATTTTGTCCAATTGATCTTGTAACACAATATATTTGCAAATATATTAATGGTCTGTAATAAGGCTGGTAATGAAGCTACTAAGAGAAACATCAAGCTGTCAGCACCATAAAGAGATATCATAGAAAATCCCTGAATTTGTTCATTTTGCTACGTTAAATAACAAGGATGATAGTGGGCATCCTTGCCGAGTGCCCCTTCTTAACTGTAATTTCTCTGTCAACTGATTATCAACCATTAGGCTCACAATTGGGCATTTATATAAAACCTGTAACATCTTCATATAATTTACTCCAGAAACATTGCATCACCTTAAACAAATATTCCCATTTCACCCTAAAAAGGGGCTTTTTGGCATCCAGAGACAGGGCAGTCATCAAGGAATTCGGCAATTTAACCAGATGTATTATATTACAAAACAACTTGGTGTTTTCAGACAACAGCCTACTTGTCCACCTGATCCATGTGGATAATACTGGCAAGCTCTTTTTATAACTGCATAAATGTTTGCCCTAATATGGCAGGTTGACTCCTAGAGGTAGTACCATGAGACTACTGCTAGGGGTCAAAAGCACCATTTTGAACCCGGTACCAACAGGGGATCACTCCTGTCAGCCTACCCCTAGACCACCAAGGTAGGCGCAGGTGATCTTAGGGGATGGGGAAGTCTTCAGAATGGAGGGGATGTAGATTCAGGATCTTTTGGGAGGGTCTACTACTGGGGCTTTGGGGGGTGCCAGGGTCTCTATGGAGAAGGGGGTTTTGTTTGGGGAAGCCCTGACTTCTTGGTAGTCCCAGGGATGGTATTCCCAGACCACAGGTTGTATTTTAACAACATGGCCCCTTTAAGACTGCAGCCTAAAGCAATGTGCTGCATGTTATTTTTCAAAGTTTGGGTGAAGTCTCCCCCTACCACAGCAGGTTTATTGCCCACTTCCACCAGGACTCTAGCCAGTTCTCCAAAGACATCTGACACATCAGCCATGGGCACATATAGTACACATTCACTGTGTAATAGCACTGCCCATCCATCTCTCTCAGAACCAGGAATCCTTTCCCGTCCATATCAGACTTATGGGAAACTAGTACAATACCAGAGTCGTATCTAAATGTAGTAATTACACCACTCTTTTTGTTTCGCGCAAGGGGCCACAACACTTGCCCCACTCATTTGACTCTGACCTTTTTGGGATTGCTAAAAAGTCAAGTGAGTTTCCTGCAACAGGACCACATCGACCATGCTGAATAATGTATGTCAAGATTTTTTTCTTTTAATTGGGTTATTCAGCCCCTTGATGTTCAGTCAAACCACTTTCAATTGTTTACCCATACTTTGACACTAAGGGGTATGTTTACTAAAACCCCAGTAATGTGCGGGCCGCGCTAGTGTGCGGATGCCATATAAGGAGTGGGCGTTTCTGTCTGAAAAAAGCAAAACCGGGATTAATAATGCGCTAATGTGCGCAGCGCTCAAGTGCGCCCCGCACATTAGCGCATGAGAAAGCTGCGCAGGAAGCATAGGTGGAGCGCTGATGCACTAGCACAGGAACAGAGCCACAGTACAATGGTTAAGACACTGACCAATGGTGCAGGGATCATGGGTTCAACCCCTCACTGTGCCCAATGAAGAAGGCTGGCTGAGGCATTACCTATTATGGGGAAGATTGCTTTAGGAGGCATATTATTTTTATTTTAATTATCTCTACTAGCAAATGCACTCTCAAAGCGTGTTAACATAAGGCGCCCCATAAGGCACATTTTAAAGTGCACTGTCCGCCAAGGCACCCTAGAATGTTGCTTATAGTGCACTTTAGAGGGTGCCGTATGAGTTACCGCAAGGTCACAGCACTGTTTTTGGTGGCAGCACTGTGCAGTTTAAGGAATGAAAATCATAAGTAGGTGCGCTGACATGCCAGGAGGAGCAGCAGTGGAGCACAATGGTGAAAACACTGACCAATGATGCAGGAGTCATGGGTTCAATCCCCCACTGTGCCTAATGAAGAAGGCTGGCTGAGGCATTATCTGTTATAGGTAATAGTGCTGTGGGGGGGCATTTTATTTTTATTTTAATTAGTGCTGGCAGCAAACACACCCTCAAAGTATTGTAACATAAGGGGCTGCATAAGGCGCCTCATAGGGTACCCCAGAGGGCACATTTTAAAGTGCACTGTCCGCCACGTCACCCTACAATGTTGCTGAAAGGGCGGCCTATGGGGCGCCATATAGGGTGCCCTATGAGGCAAAGCATGGTCATAGCACTGGGTTTGATGGCAGCACTGTGAATTTAAACACATGGAAATCTGAAGTAGGTGCGCTGGCATGCAAGGAGGAGCAGCAGTGTAGCACAATGGTTAAGGCACTGACTGCTGATACAGGGGTCATGAGTTTGCTCCCCAGTGTGCCTAATACGTAAGGCTGGCTGAGGCATCAGCTTTGCAATGTATGTATTGTTTCCTGCAGCACTTTAGTTGTATTTTATTAATTGCTGCCATCAAACATGCCCTCACGTGCCGTAATTGAAGGTGCCGCATAAGGCACCCTATAAGGCACTCCATAGGGCACATTATAAAGTGCACTGTCTGCCACAGCACCCTAAAATATCCCCTATAGGGCACCCTATAAGTTGCTCCACAGGATAACGTATAGTGCACCTTATATAGACGGTAACCATAAGGTGCCCTATAGGGCGCCCTATAAAGTGCCCTCTGAGGCACCTTATGGGTACAGTACACTGAGGGTGTTTTTGCTGGCAGAATAATGTACATTAAAAATAAATAATGCTTTGGGCAGCCCTATCAAATAACCCCACTGTGGGTTTGAACCCAAGACCTCTACTCCAAAGGCAGTGAAGCAACCATGGTGCTACAGCTCTACAGCTGCTAGCAAGCTCCTGGCTGGCTGCAGAGGGAGTGCATGTCACCACACAGACAGTCTGCTGTGGTCACAAGGATAGGGTTAGCACACACGTACCCATGATGCACTGCACATGCAAATCAGCTGTCCACAGATAAACACAAGATGGGGTATGCACCCCCACAGCACCTCGGCCTGGTAGGGGGAACTGACCATGTCCACCCCCACAGCACCTCGGCCTGGTAGGGGGTACTGACCGTGTGTGTTACTGGCACAGAGTAGCTACACACCGTCACATTGTGCGGGTACTGTGCTCACCCTGAGGGTGCAGTGAGGTGCCCTGCACCAGGTCCACAGCACCTTCCATGGCAGACATTGGCCATGCTGCAGGTCCAAAGCACTGTTAAAGTGTGAGATAGGTAGTTTCTGCAGAAACACCTTGGATATATCTGTCTGTCTCAGTCAGGTGTGACCCCCTAGGAGGATCATGCACCACCACCACCACCCCCCCCCTCCTCCTCCTCCAGGGCTGAGGGTGGCAAACAGGGTCTCCCATCAACAGATCCACATTCTACCTCCCTGCAATGGTAGCAGTAGAGGAGACCATCAACACCAGTCCTGCTGGGGAACAGACACCCAACAGGACAGTCAATGTAGCTCTGTACACATCCATAACACAATAGCAGACAGACATTAGGCCTGGATATGCTAAGCAGCACCCCACCACTATCTGATATTCTCCTGCAGTAAGCCCTCAGCCACTGCACCCTGCAAGACACTCCATCAAGACACATACCAGCTGCAAAAAGTCTGCTAGCTAGTCCATAGTGCATGTTTCTGGTGGCAATGCATGCACCCAGAACAGGGATGTCAGCATACCCAACAAGCAGATAAGTCAGTGACTGAGCTCCAAAAGGAAACCCATAAATATCACATGAAAGAAATACTACATAGCACTATGGGGGTGCCTAGCCATGCTGTGGTCACTGCACAGTCAGGGTGAGAGTGATCTCCCAGCAGGACATTCTCAGGTCAACCTTTCTGTGTAGGTGGTGGCCAGGCACTAAAATGGCCCAGCCAGTGCCCTATGCCCTGTGCAGATGCATCCTGGCCAGGCCACCCTGTCTGGCCTATACCCATGTTACCTTGCTCCTCATTATGCACATTGGCAGGCCAATACTGGCAACAGTACTGGCAATGTGGGCTGTGGAAGGTGTTTGCAGCCACCACACACTGTATAGACAGACACACACTCCCACACCTATGCCAGCATTGTGCTACTATAGAGGAGTTTAGCAGCCCTGCCCACCACACCAGTCCTGGGCACAGTACAGGCATGGATATGGTACGCAATACTGTTGGGGGTCACTCCCCAGGGTGGTAAACACTGTCAGAGACCAGACCTGAAGCACACAACGCAGACATCAGAAAGAGTATTATGAGGGAGCTCAATCAGCAAACTGTGCTTAACGTAGGAATTTCTATCTGCCAGTACTCATAGCAAACGTTTGATAGCTGTGTATCGTATACCCAGGTGTAGGGTGGCATTGCTAAGGTATGCAAGTGCTAGTATTGGGAGATGCACGCAGGGCCCAATGTCCTACCTCTCCAGGAGGCATTGGCCAATGGGGCCTGTGGGTGTGGGTGTGGGTGTGTCCGTCCCTGTTGACTGCTGCTTTACGGCAGAGGTTCCTACCTCCAGTCCTGGTTTGCCAAACACTGTTCGTGTTTTCATGCTGTCCCTCATGAATATGCATGAGCTACATCTGCATACCATGGGGGTGGTGCATAGATATGCAGCACAGGCATCTTTATTAGAGGCAGCATGGACCCTGAATGGTGTGGGGCCCTCCAGGACTGCATTTGGGAGACTCTGCTCTAGGTAATGTGCCTGTTTATGGTGTCTGTGCTCGGTGGGGTAAAATATAGGCGTATTAACCATGCGTATGTTCTCAGCATTAAAGGTTTGTCCTTACTATCACGGTTTAGTCTTGGAAAAAATATGTGGACTGGATTGGCAGGAGCCCCAGCTGGGCTTTGAACCTGTGACCTTTTGCTCTTGCACACACTGTCTGTGTGCACTGCACCACCGTGTTGCCACAGATATGCTGCATTCCCTGGGGAGACCATGACTGTACATCCGACAGGGCCTGTTTGTTGCAGTGCACGGCACCCACCTGGACAGGGCTAGGCCATGGTCTGCTGTGGCCACCAGCTGCTGCCACCTCCACCAACAGTACCGCTCCATCCTTAGATTGGAGACAGCATAAACCCTGAAGGATTTGTGGCCCTCCAGGACTGCATTTGGGGGAATCTGTTCCCAGGTAATGTGCATGTTTCTGGTGTCTGTGCTCTGTAGGGTAAAATAGAGGTGTTTGAGCCATGCTTATGTTCTCTGCAATAAAGATTCGTCTTTACTATCACGATATAGTTGTCGGTAAAATATGGAGACTGGATTGACAGACACCCCAGCTGGGGCTTGAACCTGTGACCTTCTGTCTCCAAACATGCTGGTTGTGTGCACTGCACCACCGTGTTGCCACAGAGACAGTACATTCCCTGATGATACCATGACTGCTTGTCTGGCAGGGCCTGTCTGTTGCAGTGCATTGCATCCACCTACACAGGGCTAGGCCATGGTCTGCTCTGGGCAGCTGCCACTGCCCCCCTCCACCTCCAGTACCCCTGTGCCACCATGCTGACATGCCCTTCTGCTGGTGGTGCTGGTGGTACGCAGTCTCAGGCCATCCTGTGTGTGGGTAGGCGGCTGCCTATGGTGTGGGTTCTGGGGTAGGGGTGCCTGCATATCTGTCCGCACGTCCCCCTATCACCGCCTGCCAATGTTCCGTGCCCTTGGGGGTACCTGCTGGGTACTATCCCCTGTGACACTGTGCTACACACTCTCGTGCCCATGTTGGGCACTCATCAGTTGCTGACTGGCTGCTGTTCAGTTTCAGCATTCCTATGTGCCATCTAGGCATCTGCCTAGTCCGCACTGTGCCCCAGCTGCACCACAGCATGTGCCGCCTGCAGCCCTCTTTATCCCCTTTCCCAGCATCTGTCCAGTTGCCCATTCCGATCTGCCCACCCTGCTGTTGTGGATATGTGCATGCCATAGGTAACTTGTCCAATGGAGAGGGAAACCCTGATCAGTGCTATTTCACTGTGGGATCATTCACCTTGTATGGGGACAGAGCGTAGACCCTTCTAAAATTCATATTTATTTTTTGGGGCATTTTTGGGAGTGTTTTTTGATGTTCCCCATTACTATCAATATTGCCCAGCTTGATTATAATTTTTTTATAATTTGTTGGGGTCATTTTTAATGTTTATTTGCCCTTTTGTTCCGTGCACATGTATCACACTGCTCACGTTTTGTAGGTTTCCCTGGTTTTGCTGTACATTGCTGACAGAAATGGTTTCTTTTCCCTTTAAATTGGCTCTAACGCGAGGTTTTCACTCGCGGTATTTTTTTCCTCAAAATTCAGCCCCGCTCCTGTGCGGGGAGCCTCTCCCCTCCCACTCTCCACCCATTGACCCCGTCTCTCCGCCCCTGGGGAGCCTTCCTCCGTCCTCCGGGAGCCTTTCCACGCCTTAATCGCTCATTTGCGCGCCGCGCACATGAGCGGGCCCGTTAGTGCGGCACGCACCTGTGCGGGGCACAAAAACACATCATTAGCGTGCGCTAAGGTACCTTAGCGCACGCTATTGTGCGCCGCGCACTTGTGCGCCGTTTAGTAAACATACCCCTAAGTACTGTTTATTTCACAATTTCACCTTTAAGCCTTGTATCTTCATAGGTCCCCTCCCCGCACCCCACTTAGTCTGAAAGCCAGAGTTATGATTATCCCTGATATCTCAGGACTGCCCCAAAGTCCTACCATATCTCCTAGCCCTGTCCTTCTGTCAACCTCAGAACAAACGGAGCTCATGTAAAAGTACATTTCCTTGCATTGAAGAGGAGGCAGTAATTATCTGGTCTGTTCTCTTCTAAATGAAGTACCACAAAATGCAAATTTGCTGATACAGCCAGTTGTTCATCAGGCCATACCAAATGGCAGGTAAAACTATTAATATAAGTAGTGCAGGTAAGGATATTATTATTTGTTGTTAGTATATTTAAATATCAGTATATATTTTTATCTACATGTATGTGATCTGCAGGATTTTTTCCTATTACCAGTCCTGTCGTTAAGTTGCTCAGTGCTATGCTGCGTATGTTTCTGTTTCTGTGTATTAAAAGCTTAATATACCACTTTTTGCATGGTTGGCAGCAATGTTGTTTACATTTAAAACTCAAAAATGTACAAAGGAAAAGAACTCCATTATAAAAACAGAACAGAACAGATAGAGCAAAACAGAAAGAATGAACTAAGGAGGAGGAAACTAATAAGGTACAAATTAAGCATTTTAAATTGTAGGGTTAAAAAGCTGTGAGTACCCAGCGGTCAGCACTACCCCTGCTCCCGATATTCTGGGAAAATCCTCTCAAAATAATGCGTCTTAAGAGCTTTTTAAAATTTTTTGAAACAAGATTCAAGGCATATATGATCTGGTATGGCATCCCAAGAATGTAAAACTAAAAAGTAAGGGCCTGATTTTCAACAAGGTGCCGAGGTCTGCCATACCCGCAGAAAGCTACCCATTCAGGAAAAGTGCTTGAATCATGAGTCATGTGCCTCCAAAATGGGCAAGCAACGAAAATGCAGCACAAACCAGGAACAGCAGCAGGCGCCCACCATGGCATATATGGGCAAGCGCAGGGCACGTAACCCAGGCACTGAACCCAAAGTACAAGCGATACCCATGTAAGTGTCCACAACATCAGCCAGAGAAGCAGGACAGCATGTATGCAGGAACCCATGCATTGCCCTTCCAGCGTACCCGTGCATTGCCCATCCAGCGTACCTGTGCATAGATAACACCATCACACAGGCCCCGCAGGCTGCATGTGCAAGAACCCTCTCTGGCTGGGCAGATAGACACCAGCGGCATGGCGGTGAGAAGAAGTGCAAACTTCAGCCCTGATGAGAATGAGAGCCTTGTTCACTCCATGCTGCAGCATGAGGGGGTCCTCTACCCCAGGAGGGGCCATCAGCCAAACCTTTGGCTGTCAACAGCCATATTAAGAGGCATCCAACTCCAGCTGCAAGGGTAAGGAGGCCACAACAGGCGGGGTGGTGGGATGAGCACCATGCTAGGCAGACCCTGGAAGGCACTGCTGTGTGCACAGGAAGACAGGGCTGTGATGCTAAGCCACATGCTGATGGCTGCCCCGATGTGTGCCTATCAGGTGATGGTGGGGATGGGCTATGTCTTGGTACAGGTGCCAGCCCTGATTGCACACAGCAGGGGGCATACCCACACACCAGGAGATGAGGGTGCTGCACCCCCTGGTGGCAGTTGATAGCAATGCCACAGGGCATGTACAGCAATGGTAATACCCAATGCAGGGGGCGCGGTGGTTGGGCTGGGCACTCAGAGGACTCCAGCAGCCAGTGTGGATGCCTGAGACACCTGCCCCATCCCCCAGCCCCTGTGCCCTGGTGCAGGGGTCTGGGAGACCAGTGGCAGAAAACACATGTGTTGCCTACCTGTAACTGCAAATGGCTCTGCCACCACAACCTGCCACCAGTGGGTATGCCCCTGCCCCCAGGAAGGGCATGTCGCCAGACCATGGCAGGATACAGGTATATACAAAAGGCAATATGATAGTGCCCAATTGAACTCATGTGAGTCCCCCCTCTCTCCCACAGGGAATATGGTGTGTGATACACCCTTGAGGCTTTCAAGTGCCACTTCCACACACTGCGCCAGAGGAGACCAAACAGCAGATGAGGGAGTGGCTTGCGGCTGAGGAAGGTCAGTGGGGTACACAGTGGTGCCCAGCAGATGCAGGAGGCGGCAGCCATGGCTGCCAGACTGGTGCAGGCAGACCACCTGGTGGTGGACTCTCTCTGTACAAATGATGGGAATGTGCTATGGGCAGCTATGCCATCTCCTGGTGCCATTATCCCATGTGTGCACCAACTGGCACCCAAGACATGCAGGTGTGCACACACCTTGCTGGGACATGGCACAGAAGGGCAGTACAGAGGCACACACTCCCAGCAGTGGCCCAGGGGCATATTGTGCACTTGCTGATGCTGCCTCCTGTGCCTTGGGGGCTGGCAGGGCATAACTTGGCATGTGAGAGGAAGAAAGAGCTGACTGGAGGTGGGCAAAGATGAGGGCATGCAGTGTGCACTGTGGAGGAGGCAGGCCCCTATGGGCTGAAGATGAGTTGAGCGATAAAGGTATGGGCCCTCCACAGGTGTGCCAGTCCCACCCCAGGGCCATGCCTGTGTGGACCAGTAACCCCCCCTGTTTTCCCCACAGCTGGCTCCAGGGGAGCCCAGGACACCACTGTCCCACCTCACTGACCACCCAGGAGCAGCGAAGCAGCACCACCAGAACATTCCAGCACCAGTACCACCAGCAGTGATGGGGATGAGGAGGAGGAGAAGTCATCCAGTGACATTGCAGTCGAGGACACCTCATCAGAGGAGGAGGACAGCGAGGGGGTAATGACACAGTGGTTGGATGGGGAGACAGAGGAAGAGGGATTGGAGGACAGGGGCAGGGTGGGGAGGCAGAGGAGGAGGGAAGGGAGGGCTAAGGGTAGGGTGGGGAGGCAGAGGAGTCAGAGAAGGAGGGATGGGAGGGCCAGGAGCAGGCTGGGGAGGAAGAAGAGTCAGAGGAGGAGGAATCAGAGGGCCAGTGCAGGGTGGGGAAGCAAGGGTGTCAAAGGAGGAGGGAGCAGAGGGAGTAACAGGGGGATGCAGGAACCACCCACCAAGCACCCCAGGTACAGCGGAGTGGCACAGGGCACCACCAGCAGGCAACCGTCAGGGGGCCTAGAGGTGGAGCTGCACCCCATGACTGTACCCCACAGCCCACAGCCATGCCCACTCACAAGCCTACCAAGGGACCATGTGCCTACCACATGGCTCAGCACAAGCCAGGTGCAACAGGCAGCAGGGTTGTGGTCCACCTCCCACAGCTGGGGGCCCCTACAGCCACCCCAGCACCTATGGGCACACTCTGTCTGTGCCACAACAGGCCCCTCTGTGCCACCACCCCCTTGTGCATCCAGTGACTGGGCTCTGGCTGCCCTGGTGGTGGAGGTGTGTCTCCTCAGGGAGAAGATGTACATTGCAGCACAGACCATCGCCATGCACCTGGAGCCCTCACTGCTGTAGTGACAGGGCACAAACAGGGCCCCCCTGCACTATAAGCAGTCTCCCAGGCAGGGTATGCCCTGCACTGGGGCGGTCAGCAGTTTGTACAGCTGTGCATTGTCTGCCACTGTTGGAGCACACCACACCATTGGAGCGGCGCACACCACGGTTGCCATGCCCACTCACTGAGTCGTGCAACCAACCCAGGTATTGCAATCTGGGCAGCCCTGCATGCCTATGTTGCCACCTCTCAGTGCTGTGCGGCTAAGGTGTCCTACGGCTGCAAGCTGTCACACAGATTTTCAAAATGTCGGTGCCTGGGGGCCTATGTGGGTACCAGATATGACTTTGGATGGGGCATGGCCCTGCTGTGCTTTCTACCCATGTATGCATAAGAGGACCTACGCAGGTAGGCAAACGCCACCTTAGTGCATTGTTGCTTCACAATGGCTGACAAGGTACCAACAGTAGCAAAGCACACAAGGAAGGCAAACAACACACCATCTGAGACTGCTACAGCCCTGGGGCTCATCCTGCAGCAGCACACTGCCCTCTTTGCAGCTGAGGATGTCAGCACTCAGCAGGCAGCATGGTGAAACATTGTCAGCAGGGTCAATGTGGTTCACCACCACAACCGGGACATGGAGGACATCAAGAAGAAGTGATGCATGATCCAGCAGGCAGCACAGGAGAAGAGGGCCAACAATAGAAGGCTGCTGCCTGCACAGTAATGCAGCCTCACCCCATTTGAGGAGCATGTGCTGCAGTATGTGGAGAAGGTCGCCATCTCTGGGGTTGCGGGCTTTGAGAGCTGCACCACAGGCACACAGGGGGTGAGTAGGAGTGCCCCATAGCCCAGTTGGGATCGTGTCTGTCTGTTGGACCTTGGGTGCTGCATGGGGTGGGTATGGTGCGGACCGTGCACCACCTGCTGGTTCTGTAGCGGACCGGATGCCACCCCATAGACTGAGCTGGCATGCCATGTCACTAACCTCTTCCATCTTTGCTCTCCCACAGACCTGCCAGGGCAACCGCCCTCCCAGTCTGGGACCAATGCAAAGGAGGGATCCTCAATGCCACCATAGAGAATGCCAGTGCCCAGCCAGGGTGCAGTGCAGCCATCATTGTTGGTGTGCCTGCCAGTGTAGCGGAGCGGCCCAGTGCAATGGCCAGTGCAGAGGAGCTGTCAGGTTCGCTACTCAAGACAGTGGGGCAGACCAGTGTGACCGCCAGTGCCAGGGAGCCAGACACAAATGGCACACTACTTGCTGAGCTACAGTTCACCATCCTGGAGGAGCCAGTGGGTGCAGGAGGTGATGGCCTGGATCAGGAGCTCCTGCAAAAGGGTATGCACCTTGTGGCAGGCACAGAGGGCATATTGTCTGAGCTGCAGGGCATCTGGCAGGACCTGCAGGCTGCAGAAGAGGCCAGGGAAGCAGAGCGTGAGGAGTGGTGGGACCACAGATTGCATGTGGAGTGCCACATGGAGGGGCACCAGCGGCTGATGAGGGAGATGGCTGCTTATCAGGCATCTATCGCTGGCTCCCTACACAGTTTGGTGAGCCTCATGCAGGCACAGAGGATGGGTGCTGGGACTGCCAGCGCAACAGAACAGATACCTGCTAGCCCTGAGCTAAGGCCTTCAGCCCACCCTGCTTGGGAAAGTGGTGACTGCCAGCACATCTTCTGACATCACTCCACTGCATCGCAATCTGTGTGTAGCAAGCATCCATGGCCAGCGGGGAGCCCTGGGGCAGGGGAATCATGTGGGGGGAAATAAAGAACACTCTGAACACATTGTCTAGTAATGGGCACTTTATTGGTGCTGGTGCAGGGCAGTCACCTCATAAACTGTCACATATCACCCGCGCACAGTAGGCCAGTGCCCTGGCCTGCTGCTGGCTCCCAGATTCTGCACCATCACCATCTGCTGCCTCTGGAGCCTCCCATTCTTCAACAACTCTGGCTCTGGGTCCGGCACTCCATGCATCCGTGCCAGGTTGTGGAGTATGCAGCATGATGCAAATATCTGGCATACCTGCTCCAGGCTGTAGAGGAGTTGCCCACTGCTTCTGTTGAGGTACCGGAAGCAGCTCTTCACACCCCAATTGCGTGCTCCACACACACCCAGGTCTGCTGAGGGGTGCTATTGTACCGCTCCTCCTGCCGGCTCATGGGATGGCACACTGGGGTCAGTAGCTAGGTCCTCAGGAGGCATCCATGGTAACCTGTGGGGGCAATATGAGCTGTGAGCATGAGCATTGGGGCGTGCATTGGGTATAGTCTACGGACAGCTATGGACAGCATGTATTGGTACTTATTTGTTGTGAAACATACAGTACACATCTATCACCTGCTGTTTGCAGTACCCATAGCATCAAACTACAGCTGGGGTGCATTCTGGGCCTGTCCTGTGGCTCATACATGTGCTCGCTCACCTAGCAGCCACGAATCTCCGAGCTGACCCCTGGCTGCTGCCTGTCCCAGGCTGGACTAGGCAAGGACAAATGCATTGTGACAGGACCCTGGGTAGCGGGCACACACATCAATGAAGTTCATGTTGGCATCCACAATTACCTGCATGTTCATCGATGTGTACCCATGCCTGTTCCGGTATGCCTTCTGCTCCAGCCATGGTGCCCACAGTGCAATGTGGGCACAGTCTATAAATCCAAGCACCGATGGGAAACCAGCAACACTGTAGAAAGCCTGCATGGTCTCCTGCCACATCTTCTGTGTCCAGGGGAGGGCTATGAGGTGGCACATCCTCTGCAGCAGTACGGCAAGAGACCATGCAGTGGCTGATAGTAGACTGCGTGATTCCAACAGTTGTCCCTATTACATGCTGGAAGCTGCCAGTTGCAAGGAAACTCAGGGTTGCAAGGAAACCCACTGGCAGGGCCTGGCTTCAGGATGTGGAGGGCTCCAGGTCCACACTGACTATGCTGCACAATTCAGTTATCGTTGTCCCATCCAGATTGTATATCTAGTAGACCTCCTCCTCCGTCAGTTGCAGGTAGCTCACTCTGGGCCTGTGTATACTGTAGCGCCCTCTATGGGTTAGGCGGTTGCCTATATGTAGTGGGCGTACCTCTTTATGTCCCTTATCACCTGAATTCCCAATGCTGAGGCTTCTCAATAATGTAGTTGTGTGGTAAGAACCAAAACAGCCGAGGGTTTCAAAGGTAACAGGAATTTTATTTTCTACTTAACCATTGAACTTCTTTGTCAGCAGTTCAGATATAACCAGAACAAAAATGGGATACTTCTCCATTCAAAAAGGAAAAACAAACTTTACCGCACAGTTCAAGCATTAGTCATTTCAAACAGCTTGTTTTAAACAAAGCAATAAACCTTGCCTTCAGTCAAGATTACATTCTTAGGTCCCAGGCTTGGTACAGCACAAATCTGTATCACTCAGGGCTCTGCACAGCCCCTTGGCTTCTTGGTTACATGCTGCTAAACCTTTGTATCATTCCTTTTTAAAGACAATGGCATTCTTCACTTTCAAGTTGCAAATATTGGCTTTTAACTTCCAGCATTCATAGCCTTCTTTGAGCCTGTCTGACTAGCTCAACATTAGTGCTTTAATTAACCAAATTTCCAGCAGGTCATAAACTTTCCAAAACTTCTGGCTTTTTCACTATTTTTAAAACCCATACAGCTTTTACTTCTTCTGACTCACACAGTAAGAGCAATCCATTTCAACATCAGAACATACACTTTCTGAAAGGTATTCTTCTACTTCCATACTTTCCTCATTTGGTTCAATTAGCACCTGGCTGGCCTCAGCGTCTCTAATGGCAGGTCTTTAAAATCTTAGTAATATCACGGGACAACGTGGTGTAAAGTAATGGACAAACAAAGTCATATGTAAGCTGAAATCTCAAATTGATTTCAGCTTACATATGACTTTGTACGGATCTCTTATTTAGATCTTCTGATACAGGTGGATAACCAACGTTTAATTACATCCCTTTTTAGGAAACCTACTGATCGCAATACACTTTTACATTTCAACAGTTTCCATAACCCGGCTCTGAAGAAGATTTTACCTGTTGGTCAATTTCTGCGGGCTAAAAGAATTTGTACCGAAAATAAGGACTTTGAGCACCATGCCCAAGCCATGGGGGATAGATTCCATAACAGGAAATATCCCTCTAATTATATTACAGAAGCATACACAAGGGCACGTATGTCAGAACGACAATCTTTACTTGTTCCTCGAAAGCGGAAGGAGGATGTAGGTTTGGTTTGTCCATTACTTTACACCACGTTGTCCCGTGATATTACTAAGATTTTAAAGAAGGAGTGGTATCTGGTCCAATCCTTGGAAGGGTTTGGAGATATACCTCTTACAATAGCCCACAAGCGAAATGTGAATCTGAAGAATTTGTTAGTTCCCTCTGCTCTTACGGAACGTGCCTTTGTTCCCCGAGTTAAGGGTCATCATCAGTGTGGTCGGTGTTCGGTGTGTGTGTGCACGCTCTGTCCATGAAAGAATTTGTGCATCCCGTTTCCCAAAAAAGATTTCATCTTAATGATTTCTCGAATTGTGAGACATCACATGTCATATATGTCATTCAATGTCCTTGCAGTAAACTTTATGTCGGTAAGACTGTACGTAGTGTGCGTACTAGGATTATAGAACACAGGAGTGCAATCAAACGAGGTAATATAGAAAAACCTTTGGTAGAGCACTGGATTCAACAAGCACATAAGATCTCAGACATTAAGTTTTTTGTCATTAAGAAGGTGAAGATGAACTGGAGGGGCGGTGGTGACATCAACAAAACTATCTTACAACTGGAACAGAGGTTTATTTTTATGTTGGACTCAATGGTCCCCAAGGGTCTCAATTTAGAACAAGATTTTTCTGTTTTTTTATGATTTGTTTTTATATTCTTGCGTTTTTTTGAGTTAACACGCAATACTTTTGTTTTTTGACTTTGGTGGGCTGATGTATAGTAGTAAATTTTATATACGGTTTGGTTTTATTTGGGTTTTATGGTGGTCAGTACCCCCCTTCCCCTCCCCCTTCTCCTTTCCCTCTCCCTCTCCCTTCTCCCCCCCCCCCTCCTTTCCATGTCTTCCTCCCCTCCCCTCCCCCCCCTTCCCCCCTCTCCTTCCTTCCCCCCCCTCCCCTTTTCCCTTTTCCTTTTTCCCCCTTCCCCTTCCCCCTTTCCCCCCCTTTTTTCCCCCCTTCCCCCCCTCCCTTCCCTTCCCTTCCTTGTATTTATTGATTTTTGGATTTTTAATATATTTTATAGAAGGTGGGATCAATTTTAATATGCTCCATATTATCATTTTAGATGCAGTATGCCTTGATGAATACTGTTTGGTACTGTTGTGTGATCACCGCTCTTTGAGTGTAGTCAGGAAGTTCGATTTGGGTATTGATGTTATCTTCCTGTATGGTATATATTTTTGTCCGCGGTACTCTATAATGTTAGTTTACAGCGGCATAATTTTTAAGAGGATGTTTGCTCCAGCTCATTTGAAACAGCTTTTTGTATAGGTTTAGTATGCTTTTAATGCATTTTAGCGCGATCGCCGGTCTGGTGTATGCATCTGATGTCATGTTTTGGGTTCCTCCCACTTTCCTGTACGCTCATGCGCCGGCTTTTTAAGTCCGGAGGACCTTACAACGGTTGATAACTTTGGCATATTTTTTGAGAGAGCGCATGATACATTTGGACCAACGTGGTAAGCTTAATTTGTTTTATAATATGCCTTCATGGCTCGTTTTCCTCGATTTGCTCCTAGTTTATAAATGATATGGCTTTGTTTTTAAGCTTTTGGCGGCGTTTTTGAGCGTCTGCGGTTTCAAAGCATTGTTGACTGAGTAGCCCGTGATATCTTTGTCACCCACTGTGAGTAAGCCTTCTTTACTTTTGTTTGAGGCCGTTATTTATTCTAGCTGCACTGTTAATGCCTGGTTTTGCTTAATATAGCTTGTGGCCAAACAGACTGGGCCAGCGTGAGGATTGTAAGTATTGTGGTTAGTTTATTAGCTTGGCATGGCACCATGGTTTTACTCTTTTCAGCACTGGTCTCCGGCATGCATCGATGACACTGATTATTAATTATATGCCTTGTTAGTTTTTTACATTTATATGTCTTATTGTTGTAGTCACATTATGGTGAGTCACTTAATTGACATGGCATAAAGTTTTGTTTTTTTAATTAAACAATTTTTACAAAATTTTTTATGTTTTATATACTTGGCCTTTGCATATATGTTTGACATCGATTATGTCTTTAATATTTAAATTATTTTCACCTGTTTTTTGACGGAACATTTTCTCCACCTCTTCTTCTTTTGGTTCATGTCTCCCCTTTTTTTCGTACCAGTATAACATGGGTATTTTCTTTTCTTCCTTTTTATTTATATAGCGTTCCAACATTTTATTAAGTTTAATTTTATTTGTTTTAACTATCCATGTATTTAAGTATGCAAGTATTTATTTATGTTGATTATGTTTTTAGTTATTTATATCTATTTGCTTTTAAGACATGTCGTATGGTTTATGTGATATTTGCATGTTTTCATTGGATGTTTTTGTTTTTAGTTGCCCTTTACCCCTGATGAAGTTTTATTAAACGAAACACGGCCTGTGTCGGGTGGGCAGCATCCACTGGTATTGTAATAAAAGCCTCTTCTTGATATATTTTGACTTGTTTCTTTCCTTGGACACATCACGTTCCTCTACTGTGGATTGTCTCTGACGTGACAGCTTGCTTACAGTTGGACTGTACTATCCAGCTTAGGGACTACTGCCAGAGAAATGTTTCTTTTTAATCCTAGGCCTTTCACTCTCACTGTATGCAGGGGATAAGATGAGGCTGCGCCATGCACGCATCTTATTTTTTATACTGCCTTCAGAGTGCTTTGAGATTAGTCCCCCTAAGGCTTGTATTTCCCTCCAAAGCTTTTGTGAAACCATTGACTGGCCTGCACCGGAGTCTAATAGGGCTTCTACAGGGATGTTCTCAACCTCCACAGCTAATAAGAATCCCTCCCCAGTCTCCTTGGATTGGGTGGTCACTAGTGCTGTTCTGGCCCGACAATCCCTTCTCAGGTGTCCTCTATCCCCACAAGCAAAACATTTCCTCTGACCATAACCAGTTTTCCACATAGGTTTCCCCTGTGTGACTTCTCCCAACATTGTCCTGCCTTTCTTTTCTGAAACGCCTGTGTCTGCCTGGTTCGAGGTACCCACCTTCATTTGGCTGACCACTCTGGCTTCTAGGAAGCGCTCTGCCAATGAAGTTGCGTCTTTGGTGCTTCGGCAGTCTTGGAGAATCAGGAAAGACTGCAGTTCTTTTGGAACATCTTCAACAAACTGCTCAAGTACAATGCTGTCTAATATAGAATCAACACTTTTGCCTGCTGGTGTTAACCACTTATAAACCAGGGTTTTAATGCAGTGGCATAAGGCCCGCGGTGTCTCGCCCTGCTTTAGCTTACACTCGCGTAAAAGACGACGGTAGACCATTGGGGTCAAGCCCATACGGTCTCTCACTGCCTTTTTGAGTTCCTCATAATTGGAGGCTAGATCAGTAAGCATGGCTCTATAAGCCGCTAATGCTTCCCCCGTAAGGGAGGCAGCCATGCGAACGGCCCACTGATCTTCCGGCCATCCTCTTAGGAGTGCAACTCGCTCGAATACCTCTAGGTAATCATCAATATCATCCTCTTTGGTCAATTGGCCAAAGGAAAAGATCCCTTTACCCAGAGTTCCCCGTCCTTGTAAGGCTCCCAAAGAACCTGATACAGTCCTTAAAGCTTCTGCTGTCTGCTTTTGCTCTCCGATCCAGGCACCCATCATCTCCAGGAGCGGTTGTTGTTGGGCCTTCAGCATGGCAGCTGTTCGTTCCTGCGTCTGGGCAGCCATCTCCTGCTGTTGCTGGAACCGATCCGCCATCCAGTTCAGTAGCTCTCCTCGCTCCATCTCTGGTTGCTGAAACGACAGAAAGAGAAAGCAAACACCAAGTGCGGCTCTTACAAAAGCAGCCCACTTTCCTCCAACTTTATCAAGTACTGCAGTACCCCTCCCTTGCAGCGGTATCCAGACTAACCCCTTCTATGTACGGGTTACCTGCTGCAAGTGTTGAGTCAAACTTATCAGCACAGCCGGCACCAGCTGGAAGATCAGCTCCGGTCCGTCCCTCTGCTGCTACTCCGGTCCAGGTTTTTCCTGCAGGGACTTGGTCTCCAGAGGACTTCTGTGGAGGCTTCCTCTGTACAGCTGTAAATATCCATTTTATGCTTGGAATATAGGACAGTAGATCATCCAACAACTACGCCAACTGTAGCGCCCTCTACGGGTTAGGCGGTTGCCTATATGTAGTGGGCGTACCTCTTTATGTCCCTTATCACCTGAATTCCCAATGCTGAGGCTTCTCAATAATGTAGTTGTGTGGTAAGAACCAAAACAGCCGAGGGTTTCAAAGGTAACAGGAATTTTATTTTCTACTTAACCATTGAACTTCTTTGTCAGCAGTTCAGATATAACCAGAACAAAAATGGGATACTTCTCCATTCAAAAAGGAAAAACAAACTTTACAGCACAGTTCAGGCATTAGTCGTTTCAAACAGCTTGTTTTAAACAAAGCAATAAACCTTGCCTTCAGTCAAGATTACATTTTTAGGTCCCAGGCTTGGTATAGCACAAATCTGTATCACTCAGGGCTCTGCACAGCCACTTGGCTTCTTGGTTACAAGCTGCTAAACCTTTGTATCATTCCTTTTTAAAGACAATGGCATTCTTCACTTTCAAGTTGCAAATATTGGCTTTTAACTTCCAGCATTCATAGCCTTCTTTGAGCCTGTCTGACTAGCTCAACATTAGTGCTTTAATTAACCAAATTTCCAGCAGGTCATAAACTTTCCAAAGCTTCTGGCTTTTTCACTATTTTTAAAACCCATACAGCTTTTACTTTTTCTGACTCACACAGTAAGAGCAATCCATTTCAACAGCAGAACATACACTTTCTGAAAGGCATTCTTCTACTTCCATACTTTCCTAATTTGGTTCAATTAGCACCTGGCTGGCCTCAGCGTCTCTAACGGCAGGTTTCAACTGCTCCAACAATTTCAAAACCTGTTCCCATTGGGAATCCTCACTACGCTGAGTTGCAGGGAAAGGATATAGGAGATCTTTCTTTTTTAATAAACCTTTTAAAACTTGCAAGGGGCTCACCTTGTTCCCAGCAACCTGTCTTCTCTCAGGCTGTGCCACAGGTAGAACCTTCTCCCCAGACTCTCTCACAGAGATTCCTGTTCCTTGCCTTCCACCAGCATTTCCCCCAGAATCAACTCTCCTGCGTTCCAAGCCAGCTGTACTCTTCCTACCAGCTAGGCTGACTTCAGGGCTTGAGTTGTCTGAATGCTGCATGCAATAAGGATCTCCTTTGAGGCTTCTGATAGAGCACTTCTCTCTTACACATGTCCTCCTAATCTCCTTACTTCCTGTAGTTTCAAGAGATTCTTTGCTAGTGTCCAGCCTGCTAGGGAACGTCTCCTCCTCAGGGGATTTCCCTCCTGGACTCCGCCCATGGACACGATCTCCTCCTGCTTTCCTTCTTCCTGGTCTCTCTCCTTTCACTCCTCCTCCTCCTTTCATTCCCCCTTTCGTTCCTCCTTCTCTGGAAGACTCTCCCTGCTTATATGATTGGCGCTGCCCTATAGCCTCAGACTCCACCCCCAGGCTTCCCTCGACACCTCCCCTGGTCACCATGGAGCTAGGGCGTGGCTCACTCTCTACATCTCTGTGCACAGAGTTTTTTTCTTTGGTTAGAGTTTTAACCCTTAAACTCCCTGAACCTTTCTTCTGCCCAGAGGTAAAAGGCTGTTTTTCCCCACTTTCTTTGGGCTCTATACCTGTCTCGCCACCACAATACGCAGGGCACGGTCTTGGGTCCTGTGTAGAACATTCTGTGTCGCTGCATGATAAATATGAATATATTTGACCATATTGCCAATGTTTTCATTTCTATTTCTCATTGGTCAATTACCAATTGATTCCTATGGAGTTAAGATTTGGAAGTGCTTTTGTGCATATATAAACAGGGCAGGGTGGTGACTGAAGTATAGGTAAGCCGCTTTGATCGAGTACATAAAGCTAAACCATAAGCAGTTTTAGCTTCTTGACCTCAGTCGCAGCCAGATGATCTCAAAAGTTCCATCTCAAAGTGGATTAAAAAATCCCCAAACAGCAACCAACCCTTGGCCCCACTCTCCCCTACTGAATGTCTGGCAGCCATCAGGGTAGCTATGCCCATCCTGCCACATAGCCCTGCCCTCGTCTTCCATGATCGATTGACATATTACAGCCAATCATTCACTTCCTACCACATCTCACTGATCAGCTCCCAGTTTGCTGCTGTGGGACCTGACTAATGAGATGCAGCCAAGGACTCTGACCTTTCTGAAGCCAATGTTGGCTTTTTCACATTTTTGTTCTATTTTCTGCAGTTTTCTTGCCCAAAGCAGAAGGCAAATCCTTCAAAAAAACAGAACCTGAGGTCCCAGCAAAAAAGTTGCCAAAGTGGACAGGAAAACCATGGAAATGGCAACAGTGATTATGATCAAAGTATGGCAGAAGTTGTGATGTCATGAGAGAAGCTCTGTATTTATATATTTAGCTCAGGAGTAGCTCAAGACATACCCTCCAGGAATTGACCCAATTTAGTTAGAAAAGACCTACATGCATTATCTGACTTTTATCTATCCTTCCAATGTAAATAGATTATGTATATAGTTAACCCTGTTTTCCAAGTTTATACTCCTGTTCGATGTAAACCTGACAGCTTGTTGTTATGGTCGTTAAGTTATAATGTAAACCGCACTGATGCTAAATAGCGCGGTATATAAGAAATTGTAATAAATAAATAAAAATAAAGTTACATTCAGGCACAGTAGGCTTCTTCCTATCCCCTTGTGGGTGTACAATCTTAGGGGTCGATTTACTAAAGTGTGTTACTCTTTTACACCTAAAGCACATTTAACAGAAAAATTAGCATGTATTACATACAAAGCCTTCACAGTAACTGTTGTGGTACGACCAGCATGTTCCCAACAATTAAGGTGCAGAGGAGTACCTTAACACACGGCACAATTATTGCAGGTGCACCGAACTCCACCTATTGAGGTATCTTTAGGTGCACCCGTGCAAAAGGCAATATTGACAGAGTTCATTATGTTCCTCTACACTATCTCCAGTGTGCTTACCACATTCACTCTCCACCCCGGCCCTACCCGACTAATTCAGCACCCCAACACGTGAGTGGCATTAGTGTGAAAATCAGCATGGAGTAACAGTATCGTAGGCCCGAGCAGGCACTTACCACATGCAAAAATACGTATTAACTGTTTAGCGCACCTTAGTAAAAGGGCCTCTAAGTTTGCACCTGAAGTAATAAAGGGTTAAGTGGCTTGTCCAAGGCCACATGAATTGACAGTGGGATTTGAAGAAGGCTTCCCTGATTCTCAGCCTGCTGCTCTAACCATTAGGCTACTCCTCTTACTGCAGATGAAAAAAGTGATAATGAGGGCCAGGCGTATTGTAATGAGGTATATTACACAGTTTAGAGCAAAAACAAAAAATTAGCTCATTTGATTTTCCCAAGATATCCAGGGCCTCTGGTACATTTTTCCTTTACAAAGGATATAATTATTTTTATTCATTGACCTTGGTAAGATACTTTCTACTCAAAATTTTACTAAACCCCAAAATTGAATGAATTAAGTCTAAAGGCATTCAAGTTCTCACTGATTGCTTTAGAACATAATCTGCTACTTTTGAATAAAAGTCAATCTCTTTTTACAAAAAACACAGTGAAAGAAAACTTAAATGTTGTCCCCACTGAATTCCGACTACAACTATTTAAGATTAAGGGCCATTTTTACTAAAGCATGGAGGTTTTTTGCACTTACCTTCATTAGGAGCAAAAAACAATATACAAAAAATGCAAAGCTTGTGCAGAAAATTCTTGGAGTGTGCTCGGCAGCTGCCCATTTACCTCACAGAGTAGACGTATGAAAGGTAATTTTATAAGGTTAACACATGTTTTTATGCCTGTCAATCGCACCTATTTTATAATGACACATGCGTACTTGATTTTATAAAACAAGGGGAACACTTTATAAATAGTTAAAGGCAACATGCATCTGCCTAGCCTTATTACGAAAGTTACTGTTCCTTGTACTTCCAGTAAATAGTTACTGTTCTTTGTGAACGTTGTTTAACCTGTTCAAAGTTCTATGTACCCCGTTTTGACCTTTGTGAAAGGTGGTCTAAAAGTTTAGCCAAATAAATAAATGCATTAAGTGGTGGGATACGTGTGGCAAGTCTAAGTGCGATCACTTACACCAAACCTAGAGTTGGTGTAAATTACTACGCCTAGATTTCTGAAGAACATGTGTAAATTATAGTACTGTATTTTATAATTTAGGCATGTAAATTTGTGTTCTACCCATAGCAAAATGGCACATAATTGGCCTAAGTATGTACTTATAAAATGGTAACTGGCTAAAGTACACTCGTAAAGGCCCATCCCATGTAAGTCACTTAAAATACATGATTTTCATGCTTCGATGGCACATAACTTTATGCAGCTCCTTATAAAATTACCTCCTTAGAACGGAATTTTGTAAGAATTCACTTAACGTTATGTGCCATCAATGCATGTAAATCATGGTATTTTAGTGATTTATGCATGTGTAAATGAGCATTTACAGGTGCAAATGATGTGGTCGCTATTTTTAAAAACTTATACATTCCAAGGAGCAGCTGTAAATCCCATCAGGGAAATTTAAGTATATATTTGGTAGTAATCAGTGATAAAAGAGAGCACCATTTGTTAGCATCAGACTGGATCAGCAGCTTAAAAGGAGTGCCTGACATCCACTAAGATCTCTTCTTATCATTATTGTGTACACATTCCTGATGAAGGAAAGAGATGTGTAACATAGATTTTGTGGGGTGTGCCACAGTATTAAGTTGTGAGATAAGTACATTAAAGCATTTATTAAAAGTGCTTCTGTATAATCAATGGCAGTAGGGAGGGATAAGGATAACAAAGATTAAGAAAAATACAAAAAAAGAAAATAAAAAATATTCATGGTATGGAGTAAAAGTTATCAAAATAAAAATAATTTTACAAAGTGTTTTTTAAACCAGTGAAGATTAGTCCTGATAGTCATGTAAGTACTCTTTTGGGACTGTTTATGGCTAATAAACTTAAAAAAGACAATTATCAGAGGTCCTTTTCTCCTTTTTGAAATAATATGATGGATATCAATCAGTTAATGTTGTGGAAATCTAAGTTCATACACAGGTATTCCCTTTATAAAATAGGGAATGCACATGTAAGTTTCAGCGCACCCACACCGCACCTCCTTGCAATTCCCACATATTAAGGATCTCCATGTGTAAATTCCACCCTTTCTAAAATCACTATTTACACATGGATGCTGTTTTCATTAGTAAATGCCGGAAATTCTACATGCAAATTGCAAATAAGGCTTCTAAAATAATGCCAAAAGTATATATGGCAGGATATGGTACAATAAAAAATTCCATTTCCTTAGTTGTAATCCATCGCCATTGGTGTGCATGTATAACATATTCAACAATCTCAGTCCTTACAAAATATCACATCTCCTAACTGTCCCTTTGTTTCCATCACATATTGCTGTGTATCCATAACCGCCATTGCCCCCTCCTTATTGGCTGGCTTCATGGTGATACCCTTTTCTTGTCATACAATTGCAATGGCTCTTCACTGATTATATTGTGAGGCATCCAATCATGATGCTGAAAATTCCCCATTTAAATTCATAAGATTTTAGACATTGGAAACATAAAAGTCGATATACTAAATGATTTATGTGGTTAATTTTGGAGTAGTTTATACAAGTATTTTTAATTTGGCACCAGCTTACACATAACTTTTGGCTGGACATCTTGATATCCATTTAGGAGAAGAAGGAAGGCATTCTGGGGGGAAACCAGTGGATGGTGTCAATATTCAGTGCTGTCCTCTTACTTTTGTCCATTTGAATAGGACCACATAAAGATCTGTCCTAACTTAAAATGGATAACTTATATGTTTAAGTTTAGGACAGCAAACAAGTTATAGATGATACAAATTTTTTGACAAACTTTCGAGAGATATACTCTCTTCATCAGATCTCTGAAGGGATAATGCAGTTACACTAGTTTTACGTAGTACATATACTTTTGCATATGTCATTAAGTATCAAAGCAGAGTTTAAGATACAGTGACAGTTTCCATCACACAGGTTCTGTCTGATCCCAAGAAGTCTACATCTGTCACTAAATTACAATGCAATGCAAAGGTGGGGAGATAGTAAACCTTTGCATTTCAGTATTCTATGGGCCCGATTCTAAGAGGCAGATAGTGGGGCAGCACATCCCGCTGGGACATGCACCCTGCTATCCACCTTGCCGGTATTCTGCCTCCGTCCCCCGCTGCACGCACAGAGCCACTGTGCATGCTGCGAGGGACGGACGCATGATATGGATAGAGAGTGGGCGGAATGTGGGCAGGCCGACCTCCGGAGATACAAGGCTGATCCAGTGACCACCCTGTATGTCCGGGGATCTCCTGGGGGATACTCTAAGGTGGAATAAGCACGAGGCATCCCCCCAAATGTGGCTGGCAGGCCCCCCCCCCCCCGAAGTAGCAGGCAGCACACGGTGGGTCCCTGCCACCCAATCCAGGCCCCGGTTGGCCCCATCGGGGATCAGGCGGCGGGGTGATGGGAGTCAGGGATATGGCAGGCTGGCTGGGAGGCAGTGTGGACATCTTCTGGTGGCTGCAGGGGCATGCCGGGCCATCCTTGGGCCTGATTCTGAATGCCACATTTCAGAATCAGGTCCAAATGGGCCTATCCTGCTTGGGCATGTCTCTTTCTGAATCGGGCTCCACATCTGATAATATCAATAGGCCCGATATTGAGTTGGGCAGGCCATGCGCCGCTGTGGCACATAGCCTGCCTGCCGACTCCCATAACCTGGGTTTTCACTTCCGCACTGCAGAAGTGAAAATCCAGGTTATCCTGTATGCCCCGGCAGCCGCAGAAGCTATATGGGTAGCAGCGAGTTTTGATGCTATCCACATAGCCTCTGCATCTTAAAGACAGAAGAGGTTTTTCCGAGCTTATCTTTAAGGCGCAGAGGGCTACACGGGTAGCATCAAAAATTGCTGCTACCCTGGCAACCCGCCCCCGTTCTGCCCCAGAATGCCCCTAACACGCCCAATGCTATGCGGATAGCATCTGAGTGTGCTAGGGACTTAGCTGGGATTTTCAAAGGGCACTACCCATATAGGTGTTCTTTGAAAATCTCGGTTAAAGCTTTTAAATGGGTAACTAAGGAAGTTACTGGTGTAAAGGCCTTTGAATATCAGGCCCAATGTCTCTATTCGGTTCTTTTTTGTCAGTATTGAAATATTTGATCATTTTGATTTCAAATGTTTTCCTTTCATGTATGTTCCTGAAGTTTCCTTTCGGGACCTTGATTATGAGGTCATTAAGAGAGTGATTTTCCTTTTAGAAATACTCAGTACTGGGCTAATGTTCTGTTTTTTTTCTCTGTAACAGTTTATGGCGTGTCTGTTAAGGTTGATATAGGGTCTCAGTTTTTGGCTTGTTTCTCCAATATAGCACTGTGGTAAGTGTGGCGTGCAGTGGGAAGGGACTTTCTTTAAAACACAGAAGTCAGCTGTTCAAGGAAAATAAAATCTGCTTTATTCTTTCCCAGCTTGTTAAACCTCCACAAAGCTGGTTCTCTCGGCCCCTCCTCCAGCCCCAGTTAAAGTTTCTACCTCAGAACTCCTTTGCACAGCTTGCCTTGGAAGAACTTCTGTCTCCATGGGCCTCTCTCCCTCCTGCAGCCTTCTGTGAGCCACGCTCTCCCAGGCCTGAACTCACAGCTGCAGGCTGTCTTAAAGGGGACTGTTCATAATCCCTTTGGAAAGGGATAGGTAGCATTCTATATACCCCATCATACTCCTCCCCATCAGCTCAACCATGCCCCATTAAGCACCTGCCTCACCTGGGACCTCCACTTTGAAAAGGAAGTCTGCATTCAGGTGAATCCGACCAGCCCTATGACAGACCTGGCTGTTGAATTCCTTATGTCAAACCAGCTATTTTTGGGGTTGGTGATTCATTATCAGCAGAAACGGATGGCCAAGCAGGTAGTATTTGAAGGTTTCAAGTGCCCATTTGACAGCCAGGACCTCCTTCTCGATCATCACATAATGCTTCTCTCCCAGGGAAGCAGTTTCCTGCAAATGAATGCTATAGGATGTTCTTCAGAAAAGTTCCTAGGCCCTCCTCTGAGGCATGAGTTTACACAATAAATGGTAGAGAGAATCAAGGCTCATCAGGATGAGTTCAGAGCACACAGCCCTCTTGAGACACTGGAAGGCCATGTCCAGGTCCAGTGACCACTGAATCTG
The DNA here is from genome assembly GCA_033557465.1 of Ichthyophis bannanicus. Lineage (NCBI taxonomy): Eukaryota > Metazoa > Chordata > Amphibia > Gymnophiona > Ichthyophiidae > Ichthyophis > Ichthyophis bannanicus. Next base: position 886,556,973 of record CM066035.1, on the reverse strand, counting down.
TTTGGGAGCACTCTCGATTAATGGCTCCGCCACCTCTGCAAAATTAGGGATGAACCAGCGGTAACAGCCAATCAATCCAGGGAAGGCATGGACCTCTTTCTTTGATTTCAGGGTGGGAACCTCTGCAGTGGCATCCACTTTCCATAGTTAAAGTTGTAGCTGCCCATTCCTGATTAAATACCAGGTATTGAACAGTCTGGCCTTCCAGAAAGCATTTCTTAGGGTTCGCCATCAACCCGGTCGTCTGCAGGCTGTCAACATGGCTTGTACTTGGGTTAGATAGGTGATCTAGTCTCTGCTGTAGATGACGATGTCATCGAGGTATGCGGCCGCATACTCCTTGTGCGGTTTCAGTAGCCAATCAACTAGGTGTTGAAACATGGCAGAAGCTCCATGTAATCCAAAGGACAGCACTGTAAACGGGAACAGACTTTGCAATGTTGAAAAAGAAGTCTTCTCCTTAGCAGTCGGAGTCAAGGGCACCAGCGAATATCCCTTGGTCAAATCCAAGGTTGCTATAAAGCGTGCTCCACAGAGTCACTCGATTAGCTCATCTACTCTGCGCATGGGATATGCTTCCAGTTTAGAAGCTGCATTGACCCTCCGGAAGTCAATGCAGAATCTGATGCTTCCAGTGGATTTAGGAAAAGATGATGGGGGATGACTCATAGGCTCTTCTATAACTCCCAGGTTAAGCATCTTTTCCAGCTTTTTGGCGACAGCCTTTCACCATGTCTCTGGAATCCAGTAGGGTCCTTGCTGGATAACTCCCCAGGGTCAGTAACAATATTATGATAAATGAGGCAGCTTCGTGCCAGGGAGGTGGTGAACACCTTTAGGTTCTGGTGGACCAAACCTTCTAGATCTCTTCTCTGGGCAGCAGAGAGCTGGTCTCCTATCGGGACCTAAATTGGATCTGAAGGGGCTGAAATTTCTGGCCCAGAATCATCTCCCTTTACCATTACAGCTGTCACTGGAGTCCACTTTTTCAATAGGTTAATATGGTAAATTTTGGCTTTCTTTCTTTTATCTGGCTGGGCAATCTTGTAGTTAATAGGCCCTCCTTTTTGTATTGGCATGAGTTATGAGGGGGAGGACTGAGTATCATCTCTGAAGTGGTCAGTGAAAAGGAAGGTTTTGAGTTGTTTCCTGATGTCCTTAGTGTCGTTGGTTGTCCTTACTTTCTCTGGCAGGGAGTTCCAGATGGCAGGTGCTGCTAGTGAGAGAGCCTTCTTCGTTATAGTCTTGTTAGCTTTGGCATATCAGGTGGGAGTTGGTATAGTTTCTCTGGTGTTCTGTCTCTTTAACCTGGGCTCTTTAACCTGGAAAAGAGACGGCTGAGGGGAGATATGATAGAAGTCTATAAATTAATGAACGGAGTGGAACGGGTAAACGTAGATTGATTGTTTACGTTATCAGAATATAGAAAGACTAGGGGACATGCAATGAAGCTACAGGGTAAACTATTTAAGACTAATAAAAGAAAATATTTTTTCACTCAACGTGTAATCAAATTCTGTGTAGCTGGGTTTAAAAAAGGTTTGGACAAGTTCCTGGAGGAAAGGTTCATAAACCATTATTAAGAAGTGACCGAAGATATCAATGCTTGACCCAGTACAAGCATTGTGGAACTTATGTCTCTTGGGGAAACTGCTAGGTACATATGACCTAGATTGGCCACTGTTGGAAACAGAATACTGGGCTTGATGGACCTTGGTCTGACCCAGTATGGCATATCTTATGTTCTTATGTTATGTTCTTATGTTCTTAGGTCTGTTGTTTACGTTTGTGCAGAGCAGATCCTGTACAGTTCCGGCTGACATATTGTTTCTGATCTTGAAGATGGTCAGCACTGTTTTGTATTTGGCACTTGAGGCGATTGGAAGCCAGTGTAGCTGAAATAGGAGGAGTGTTATGTGCTCATGCTTGGCTGACCCTGTGATGATGTGGGCCGCAGTGTTCTGAGCTAGTTGTAGAGGATGGTGGTTTGAGATGGAAGTCCTTGGAAGAGGGAATTATAGTAGTCCAGAATGGGGGTGATCACTGCTTGACAGACTGTCTGGAAGTGATCTTGACTGAGAAGGGGTTTTAGTCTTCGGATAATGGCCAGTTTGTGGAATGCATTCCTGGAGGTTCTGTTGATGTGAGCTTGTAAATTTAGGAAGCAGTCAAGGGTGACACTTAGGTAGCGAACTTCTTTTACTGGGATCAAAATGTCCGCTAAGGTGATTGATGTTGGGGGGTAAATGAAGTGTTACATGAGATAACTAGTGCTTTGGATTTTTTGAAGTTGACTTGGAGGTTGTTGGAGAAGAGCCAGTTGCTCATCTCTTGAAGACAATTTGTGATTACTGTATAGTCTGGTGTGTCAAGGTGGAATGGAGAATAGACCATAATGTCGTCTGCATAAATGGCATAGTGTGTCTTATGCTGTTTGAAAATATTGCAGACTGGCTGTATACAAAAATCGTACCTGTGTACAGATGTTTAACTATAAATAAGTTAGGCTCCACAGCATCTCCCACATGTCTCCCCCGACTCACGTTTACAACATGAGTTCTCTGTACTTCTTTTGAGTTACATTGTAAAAAACTTTGATTTTTAAGATAAAGTGGTACAAAAGACTTGTTAAATAAAATAAATCAATCAATCAGATTGCTGTAATATTTCAATGGGAATGCTATCAATGCCATGATTTTTGTTCTTTGATAAGGCTTTCAATGCTACTTCGACTTCTTCTTTCATCACCAATGGTTCTGGATCATAAGGTACAGGCTGAAATAACTGTTGGTCCACTTGATCTTTATCATATAATAATGCTGTATATTCTTTCCACTATTTTTTAATCTTCTCAGCATCATTCAACATGGATCCTTGAGCATCTTGTAACATCCCTGGAATTTTTCTCTTTAACTCTCGTAGCTTTAGGAAAACCGGTCTTGTTCTTCCTCTAATAGTTTCTGCTTCTATTTCCTGGCATGCATCATTGTAGTACTTCTTGTCTTGTCTTGCTGCACATTGGAAATCTCTGTTAAGTTCTGTGATTGCCTCTCTTTCTCCTCTGGCTTTAGCTTCTCTGCATTTCTGGGCAATTTTCAGAGTTTGTTCGGTCATCCATTTTGGCCATTTTTGCTTTTTCACCTTTTGTAGAAACCTTCTTGATGTCATCCCATAACTCTTCTGGAGCTCTGTCATTTGTATCTAAAGCAGCAAATTGATTTTGCAGGCAGTCTTTGAATTCTGGTGGTATATTCTCAAGGTCATATTTTGCTACATTAATGAGAAGCTTGTTCTTTTTCAACTTTAGTTTGAGTTTGCATGGTAGTAGTTGGTGATCTGTACCACAGTCAGCTCCAAGTTTTGTCTTTGTTGATGTTATAGAGCTTTTCTATCATTGACTTCCACAGATATAGTCAATTTGATTTTTGTACAATCCATTGTGTACAGTCACCGTTTGTGTTGCTGGAAGAAGGTGTTTGAGATGAATAGATTTATTTATTTATTTATACATTTCTTCTATACCGCCCCTTCCAGAGATCAAGGGCAGTTTACAGAGAACAGAGGACAGTTGTACAACTTTTACATGGAACAGCAGTATTAACTATTAACAAACAACTTTTACATGCAACAGTGGTATTAACTATTTACAAGGAACATATTGTACAAACAAACTTATGTGTCAACTTTGTAGTTACATATAAACAGGAGTCGGCCTCTTCTTTACTTGTCTTTTTCTTTGGTTAGGGTGGGGTGAAGCTCTGGGGTTGTTTAGGTAAGGGGTATGGGGGGGAGGGGTTAATAGGCTGTGGGTTCTGGAGGTTAGTAGTGTGGCAAAGTCAACCATTTTGAGCATGGGGGAGGTGAACAGCATAAGGAATTCACCTTAATCAAGGGGCCTCTGTTAGGTGTGCAGGGTCAAAAGGCCAGAGCCACAGTTCACAGGCAGAAAAAACCCAGCTGGAACAAGTTTCAGGAAATGCTTGACAGTGTAGGAGGGATAGATTGCAAGCATGAGGACAAAAACCCTCACTCTAGCAACTGCACTGATTATTCTGATGTCAGAAGGCAGGGGGATTACAAACACCTGGGAGAGAAAGAGGTGGGGTTGGATCCCAGTGAGTATAAACCTTGGTTAAATTATGGAGAGAGCAGTAGGAGAAGGAGGAGTGATTGGAGAAGTAGCTGGAGAAGCAGCAGAGGACAGACTTCAGAGCAGCAAGGACGATGGAATGCTGGAGAAGCCAGAGCAGGTGCTAACTTCTGGAGACAGGCTGAGCTACCCATTGCTGAGAGAGGTGATTTCCCTGAATCACGTTTGCAACAAAGGTGGGAGCCAGGAAGGAGAGAAGCTTTCAGACCACCAGAGAGGTTGTCAGCAGGGCACTCTGATCAAGTGGGTGAGTCAGAACCTATGCAATTGTGAGAACCAATGTCAGAGCTAGGGGAAAAAGAAGTTATGTTGATGGATTGTTCTTTATGCCAAGCTCTAGACTTGAAGTGTCTGAAGAAAGGCCAGCCTGAAAAGAACTGTTCCTCTTGCTGAAGTAACCTCAGAGCTAAGCAGTGAGAAAGTAAATTCCCGGGTGTTTTGAAAGGAGGAATTTACTGCAGCATAAGCTAGTGAAGTAAGGCTGTGATTCATGCTTCTGTGTCAGCTGTGTTGAAACTCCACAACGGAGAGAAAGTTAATTGGCTGCTAGAAGTGTTTGTGCTTTGCTCCTGTCTTATATGAAAAAGCCTGCTATAAGAGTCTTGAGGACACTTTGAATGCGTATTTCATAACCTAAGTTTGGTTCTTCACCTGGAAGTGCAGCCTAGAGAGAATTATGGCTGAGTGAAGATTAATTTGCCATAGAAGAAGTAAAGTTTGTTTTTCTATTGCTCTGATTGACAAAGGACAATAAGAAAAGTGGCATCTTGTTATATGTGAAAAGGCTAAGCTTCTGCAGTGAAGAGGACTTTAAAAGCCAATGTTGAGTTCTGTTTGTTTTGCCACCAACTTGCTAAATTTCAATCAAAGTGGTTTTCATTGAAACTTAAACTTGGTAACATACATTAAACAGGGACATTGATAACTTGGATTATTCTGAGGCAATGGAGGGTTAAGTGACTTGCTCAAGGCCACAAGGAGTGCTAGTGGGAATCAAACCCTGGTCTCTGGGTTTCCAAGCCAGTGTTCTAACCATTAGGCCACTCCTCCACTCTTCAAATTCATGCTTGTATCTTTCCATTCTGCCATAGCACTCGCCAAAAAGACTATTATGTCAATCTGACTAACTTTCTTGCCTCGGACCCTCACCATCTCTTTACTACTCTCAACTCTCTCCTCAAAGTGACTCCGCCTTCAACCTCTCCCTCCCTTTCTGCACAAACCTTGACTGACTATTTCCATGATAAAATCCACAAGATCACCCTCCAATTCCCCACAAAGTCAGCTACTTTCCCTCTTCTCCCCAACTTCCTCCCTCTACCTCTGCTACCCTTTCTTCCTTTTCAGTGATCTTTGAGGAGGACACTGCACACTTCCTTTCCTCCTCCAAATTCACTACCTGCTCCTCCGATCCTATTCCCACCCATCTCCTAAGCCCCGTCTCCTCCACTTTTGTCCCTTCCATCTTTCATATTCTCAATCTGTTGCTCTCCACTGCAACTGTCCCTGCAGCCTTCAAGCATGCTCTAGTTACACCTCTCCTCAAGAAACCCTCGTTGACATGCTAAGAATAGTTAATCTATCTTTGAATCAGGGCATTATACCAGTAGATTTAAAGAAAGTGTTTGCCCAGTTTTAAAGGGCTCATGTATCACCCAATTTCCAGTTTGCCATTATTGGCAAAGTTGATCGAACAGGTTGTGTTCCTTCAATTACAGTATCATATAGATCAATTTGAACCACCTAATGTGGTGCAACATAGTTTTAGGTGACATTATGGAGTATAAATTCTCATAAACATCATGCCTGCAACTTTATTAGTATTAGAGTATTATAAATGTACTAGCTGACATCAAAGAACTGCAGTTCATACGGACATGCTTTTTGATGTCACATCTAAATGTTGATCAGCAGCTCAGTTACTGTTGGTGTCGCAAATTGTGAAAGTGTGAGACATTCACATAGTAAGCCTCCACTTAAGTAAACCGGTGCATTTATAACTTTTAATTTGTTCTTTTTATCCATCTATAAAGAGGTGTTTCTAACATTTAGCTGTTTAACTCATTTTAAGGAGTCTCACAGATGCAGTGCAAGAAACAGATTTATACAAATTTGAAACGTACTAATAAAATGTAAGGGCAGTCCTGATGGCACTGCTGTGAATTGCGCTGCAGAGGACCTACATTTGATTCCAAGATTAGCTCTGTATTTGCCTGGGCTGGTTGGAGCTAGGGATGCAGAAGAGTCAATGTTCACGCCTACCTAGTGGCGGAAGTGCCAATCATTGCACAGTGATGAATGAGAACTAGTGACGGGACTTAGTGCTCACATTTGGAGGGGTCCAAAGAGGCTTTTAGTATGAGGACCCCAGCCAACCATTGTGACTGGGATGACGGCACTGAGTGAGTGTCCCAGGATAGTTGTGAACGATGGTGTTAGATTACAGCCCTGGTTCTCAGTGATCTGGAAGTCCAAAGGGGTAGGAAGAAACAGCCAAGTCAAAAAACACTATTAATTATATCACCATCTTGATTTCTCTTCAAGGTAAATAGTCCAATTCTTTCCTTGGGCAATGGAAGCTTTGGGTTAGCCAGGTCTGTTTTGTTGTACAGTAGAATTTTGAAATAATTTAAGCACAGCAGCACTAGAACCAGTGGCTTGGGGAATGGTAGACATTTTTTGTTACATTTTCCAGTACTTTATTGTTTCTTGGGGGAGGGGGGTTCAATTGTTTCATTGAAAAAAAATGCAATAAAGTGAATATTTTAAAAAACTGAACAAAACAAAAAAGTATTCAGTGTATACCTTTAATGTTTGCTTGCTCAGCTATACCCATGTTAGAATTAAGGGATTAAAACTGTACCCACATGCCATATATGCTCTTATTAGGGCCTTTTATAGTTATGGATTATGTGAGTGGAAGCAAACATAGTAAAATTATTCAAAAAAGCATGAGGTAAGCACAGAGGATCCGTAGTGGCAAGAGAATGATAATAAAGTACTGGGGGTAACCTAACAAGTGGAAGTTAAAGCCCTACATGAAGGGACCATGACTGAATCAGTGAACATGCATTGACCAAGGTATTTTTACAATACTGTAGCAGTGTTAACGCTGGTATCTGTAGAGATTATTTTAAAACTTGGCAATAAAGCATAGGAAGGGCTTAACTATTGGCTTCATAGTGGTCTTTAAGAAGCAAATTTGAAGATGTTAAGGCCTGAAATGACCTGTGAGCAGAGATGGTGGAGACCATCACTGTAATAGATTTTGGGCATGCTTGTGACAGATAGGGAGGACAGTCATAGGAAAATGTTTGAGAGATCAGGCATAAAGCGTTGGCAAGGGAAGAGTTGATGCTGAGTTGTATGAAGGAATTTATATGCACATTAACCAAAGTAGACAAATCTCAATTCGTCATTTCGTTCCATCATTTATTATGTTGCTATGTACCTAAGTGGGGAAAACTGAGACATTCTGGTTTTATCCAGGTTTTAACCCACTGCATGCAGGGAAATGTAGTTTGATTTTCATTCTGCATTCCCTAAGAAAAGTAGAAATTATATCTCCTCATTTGCAATGATGTAAAACCAGGGCTGGCTAAGCTAGTCTCTCTTGCTTCAAGCTATATAGTCAACCTAGTTACACAATCACTTCTTATGCAATAACTTATAGGGGCATGTTTATCTTTTATCTTTATCTTTATTAAAATTTGATAAACCGCTTTTCGTCGAAACATAAAGCGGTGTACAATAAAAGGTTGGCAATGCACATATAAAGAAAAGAACGCCAAAGTAAGACAGGAAAGCAGAAGTATAAAAGCATAAACAGGTAAAATGGACAGAACATAACAAAACAGAACAAAAGGGCCAGTATTTAAAAGCATAAAGTTACTAAAAACAAAAAATTACAGCAAGGATAAAAATAATAGGCCCACATTGGGGAAGACAGAGATAGACTATGGGTAAACAAAGTACAAGACAAGGACAAGTATACAAACATACAACAACTCATATCAACTGAAAAAAAACATCAGGGAGAACCATCGGGTGAAAGTTGAAAGGCTTGCTGAAACAGGTGGGTTTTGAATAGTGTTTTAAATTGAGAATAGGAAGGTTCCAATCGGAGAAACGGTGGTAGTGCATTCCATAGTACTGGGCCTAAGAAGAAAAAAGCTGCATGACGGGTTTGTTCGAGGTGTGCTTGTGACGGGGAGGGGAGGGACAGACGATTGGCGTGGAGAGAACGAAGCTGACGGTAGGAGGTGTGAAGGGTGTAAAGGTCAGCGCGCATTAATGAAAGTTAACGTGTGTTAAGTGCTGCAATGGCCCAAATAAATGAATGGGCAATAGCAGCACTTAATGCACATTAACCTCCATTAATATGCATTAACCTTCAGTAAACATGCCCCATAGAGTACATAAGAATAAGGAATTCCATACTGGGTCAGACAAAAGGTCCATCAAGCCTAGCATACATTTTACAGCAGAGACCCATGTAGGTCAAACGTCACTGGCACAATCCCAAAGAATCAGTTCATTCCTTGTTACTTACACCCAGGGAGCTGCAGTGTCTTTCCCAAGTCTACCTGGGACAATGGTTTACTGAAAATTTCTCTGAAAAGTTATCTAAACAATTTTTTTATGCCAGCTATGTTAACTGCTTTAACCACATTTCCCAGCAGCAAAAAATACTTCCTCCAATTATTTTTAAAAGTGCTACCTATTAGCTTTCTGGAGAGTCCCTTAGTCTTAGTCCCTTACTCTCATAGAACCTCAGATACAGTCTTTCTGCAAACTGCTATAGCTGTCGAAGTAACTTGGATATTAGTTTCCACTACTAAAAATAACCATCTATATAAAATTGATAATATTTAATGTTTTTAACAAGTCACATAAAGGGTATAGATAAATATTAAGAAGTACAGCTGAGAAAGTTGATCATTGAGGTAGTCCCATGCTTCATTTTATATCACCTAGAGAAAGAGTCATCTTTCACCACAAATTGTTCTCTATCAGCTAAATAGGATAAAAACCAATCAAATACTAACATGCCAATACCCAATGCAGCTAATAATGCAAGTAGATGTGGATGTAAAACAGAATCAAATGTTGCAGTGATATCAAGAAAAGCTGCCACTGAAGACTTCCCTTGCCCCAATGCAAAAACCCAACAATCAATAGTTGATGACAAAGGTGCCTCCTTACTACGCTCAATATGAAAACTGAATTGATATTCATCCATTACTGTTGTAATTGATCCACACAATCCTCTTATTTAATTTCACTAAAAATGGAAGGCAAGAAATTGGTTTATAATTAGACAATAGCATGGGATCTGCAACAGGACTCGTGCATATAACAACCCTTTTGAGAGAAAACAGTCGTGTTTTTGTGGTCAAGGGGCTATGAACCACTAGGCCACTTGGTTCCATGTAAAAATGTTAACGCAACATGTTTACATGGAACAAAGAATTTACCATGTTACATTGAACTGGTTCAGCAAACTGTTACATTCTAAGGATATAAGTAAACTATGTTACATTCTAAGGTTATGAGATTAAATACAACAGTAGGGGGAATGCAACTTTACAGATAAGCTTGGTAGCATGCTGTGTAGGAGCCACTACTAAGCTGTTCAGTGAATAGGTGAGTATCCAACCTCTTTCTAAAGACAAAGGTATCATCAATTGATCTCAGCTCAGGTGGCAACGAGCTCCATAGTGTTGGACCATTTATTGAAAATGTTCTCTAGCAGGTTGGCTCTGAACTTCTGGTCTTTTGAGATGGGATGGAGAGAAGATTTTGATGTGATTGCCTTCTTGCTCTAAATTCTGGAGCTTTCCATATCAGTGTGTGCAAACATTCGGCTGACTGGTTGTGTATGACTTTAAATGTAATCATTAATGCTGTATATTTAATACGGGATTGTATAGGTAGCCAGTGTAAGATTTTGAGCATTGGTGTAATGTGTTCCTGTCATGTGACTGCTGTGACTAATCGGGCTGCAGTATTTTGAGCTAGTTGTAAGGCTTGGATAGTATGTTTGGGGAGGCCACGAAGAATCAAATTACAATAATCCAAGTGTGGGGTGATTATGGCTTGCAATACAGTGTGGAAATGGTTGTGATCCAGCAGAGGGCGGAGGTTTTGTAGAATCTTCATTTTAAAACAGGCGGTAGATATCATCTTCTTGATATGTGTCTGCAGGTTGAGCCTCTGGTCTAGAATCACTCCAAGATATTTAACTTCCTTTTTAACCAGGATAGTAATGTCATCAGCTTTAAATATTTCTGGAGGGGAATATGAGGGGTTTCAAGATGGTAATGACTTCTGATTTATTACAGTTGATCATCAGATTGTTATCTTTTAATCAGCTTACAATTGTCTTCAGACAAGCTCTTATTGAGAAGAAATCCGGGCTTTTAGAGTTGAAGGAGGCATAAATCATCAAGTCATCTGCATGCAGATGATAATTGAGGTTGTAGCTTTGTGTAAGCTTGCAGACTGACTGCATGTACAATATAAGTTGAATAGCAGGGCAGAGAGGGAGGATCCCTGAGGTATGCCTTGTTGCTGCTTAAGTGGTTTTGAAGTTTTATTCTTTATCCTGTTTTGAAGAGAGCGCTCTGTGATGTAGGAATGGAACCATGAGAGGGGGGTGTCACTAATTCTGATCTTCCTCAGTCTGTATATGAGCTTGTTATGGCTTAGAGAATTGAGGGTAGCTGCTATATCTATAAAGATGAGTATGAAACCTTGCTTAGGATTCTCTATTCCTTTGAGTAGCGTGTTAATTAGTGAGATTAGCAGGGTTTCTGCACAGTGGTTTGGCTTAAAGTCATGTTGCTGTAGATCCAAGGAGGCAGATGCATCTATGAAATCCTGTACCTGGAGCTGGACTGCCTTCTCTATTGTCTTAACTAGGAGGGGGATGCTGGATATAGGTCGGTAGGAAGAGGGTAGTTTAGGGTCAGATGCTGGGCTTTTTGGTAATGGCCTAATGGAGGCGGTCTTTAAGTTCACGGGCATGTAGCCTTGTGAAAGTGATATGTTTATTCTTTTGAGGAGGATAGGTGAAAATTCTTGTTTCGACATCTTGATCCAAGAGGTAGGACATGGGTCAAGGGGAGAAGTGGTAGTTTTTAGGCAAGTCAGGATTTGTTCCAGTAGATCTTCTGAGATTGGATGGAAGGAAGTCCAGAGTTTGGTGTTCATTGAGTCGATCTTGGGTGAAGAGTCTGAAGGTGGGTTATCCATCTTGGTAGTGTTTATTTTCTAGATATGTTGCAAAGTCATTGGGCTGTAAAGTTGGTGTATCTTGGTTTAGAGGAGGTTGTGTGAATGACTTTACTAAGTCAAACAATTTTCTGGGGTGGTTTAGGGATTTAAGGATGGGATTGGTGTGGAATTACTTTTTATGGTTGTGAATTAGCTCATTATATTCCCTCTGCTTTATTGTGTATTCTTGTAGGTGGAGTGGGTCCTGGCTACACCTCCAGTGCCTTTCACTTAGCTTGAGTTTGGCTTCTTTTATCTTTTTGGAGTACCATGGTGCTTTGTGAACGTGTGGTGATAGCTTCTTCTTAGGAGCGAGAACAATCAGTGCAGTGGTGTTGTTCCAGGTTTCTATGCGAGCTATAAGGTCAGTGGACAATACATGGTATCAAGATTTGGTATAATAAGGTCAAGCATGGCTTTCTTGTCAAATTCCTTAAATCTTCGAGAATTATATATCTGTTACCGCCTCTCACTTTGAGGTTGTACTGGTATCTCAAAAGTGACCATGTGGTGGTCAAACCAGGGTATGGGTACAACCCGGTGGGGAATGCAAGTAGTGATGGATTGGAGACTGCTGGGGATAAATATGAGATCTAGAGTGTTTCCACCTATGTGCATAGGGGTTGTTATAATTTGGTTAAGATTCATCACATTCAAAGCATCTATGAAAGAGGTGGCATGTGTTGCAGGTATCAAGCTGAGGTTGAAGTTTCCAAGCATAATAAAGGGTTTAGCTCTGATGAATAGGAGCAGGCTATGTCTAGCAGGGAGGAGAGATAGTCAGAGTCAGCATTCAATGATCGGTAAGTCAGGCATATTATCATTTGTATGTTTTCTACTAGTAGCATGTTGATTGTGCTAGTGGAATGAGATGAGATTGCTCTAAGGTTGAGTTGTTTTCTCGAGAGGATGAAAATCCCTCTACCCCTGGAATTCAGTCTTGGGCAATTATGAAGGGTCATTGTTGAGGACGTGAGTTGATTTATCAAACCATTATTGGTGTCCATTAGCCAGGATTCAGTAACAAACATGGTATCTAATTTATGATTCTGTACGTAGTCGTATATGATGTGGATTTTATTGCGGGCAGAACAGGCATTGACAAGGCCACATCTGAGGGGTCGAGCATCCTGGCTGTGTCTATGGTGGGAAGTTGAAGATGGAATGGGGTGTGAAGCATTGTGGTCTCCTCTAGAAGTGTGGATGGCATATAAATCTGGCTAAGTGCCTTTCTGTATGAATGATTGGTATTACACTGTTCCATATATGTCCTGCGCTAGCTAGCCCTATTAGAAACAGCATGAGGAGGAGAAGTGTTAAACTAGTGAGCTGCTTCATGTCTTCTGAATGTAAGGAAGACCTGATGTTAAATATAACTCTGGGTGTAAGGAGCTTCATATGGCCTGCCCCTGTGGTGGCAGATCTTACCTTTTTACCAAGTGGGGATGCAGCGGGTATCTGATCTACATTCTAATCAGATTTGTCATGATGTGTTGAACGTATTGTCCAGAAGATCACGGTGACAGGGAACATGCACTCTTCAATCATGCCTTGGTCCATGCTAAAGGCCTTGCCTAAGGGCCCTTTGGCCTGGTCCTTCAGCACGAGCCTGCCAGGCATGCCTAGGAGGAGCAGGTTTAAATCTCCCACCTCTGTAGCAGTGTCCCAGTGGTGTGCTTGAGTGGCGATCAGGCAGCTCCGATGATGCTGAAAGTGAAGTTCAGTGCAGGCTAGTCTCTGCCAGGACAGATGATCTGTGCAGTTGCTGCTCTGACCTTTGTCGGGTTGCCAATCCTTTGTTGTGGGCGCACCTAGGAGGAACGGGTTTAAATCTCCCACCAGTGCAGGGGATTCATCAGATGACGGAGCTTACCACCTTCTGTAGCAGTGTCCCGGTAGTCTGCTTGTCTGGTGATCAGGCAGCTCTGATGATGCCGAATGTGACGTTCAGCGCAAGTTAGTCTCCGCTGGGACAGATGATCTGACTCTCATCGAGTCGCCTGTCCTTTGTTGCCCTTTGCAGTGTGCTGCAGCAGAGGCAATAAAGTCATGCTGTCGGATGGCTATGATTGCAATGTGCATGCTTGCAGAACCAATGTGCATAACACATAAAACAAATAATACTAACAATAATGTGTGCCCTGGTGATACAGCAGTTTCTGGGTTTTCTTAGCAGTGTGACCAGACATATATTGGCAGGCCTTACTACAGAGGTAATGGAGGGTGAAGTGTCTTTCCCAAGGCCACAAGTGGGATTTGAACCTTGGTTTGTTCCTCACCTAGCCAGTGTACTAACCATTTAGATACAGTTCCACTTCTCTATATAGTACTCTCTAGAATACACCAGACTACAGGTCCCTGCCTCCAATAGCCTAAATCCCAGACTTCATAGAACCTGGCAGGCTCATACCGAGAAAGTTGCAAACCACACCTAGGGCCCGCCTGCAGTGGTGCACATGCAGCACGGACTGCACTGGACACTCAGTTCTGCAGCTGTATAACAGACACACAAGAGCAGTAGTAAACACTTGTGCAAAGACCAAACCACATGTGAGGGCAAGATACCCTTCCCTCCACTGTACTGTACCTCCTAAGCCAAACAACATTCACACATAGAGGTCCACTGGGCTGCAGTGTTGCAGTAATTTCTGAGACAGCACATGTGCAGGGTGTGAATTCCCTTGCGACCTGCTGTATAATATAAGATAAGTACTTTTGCACATACACCAACTGCACACCTCAGTCATGACTCATGAGTTCCATCCCACACCATCCTGCCCACTCCAGGGGGCCATGCACACTTGCTCCGTCATCATACAAGACATGCAGGTATTGGACAAAGCTCCAGTGATCAGGGTCATCACTATGGCTGCAATGTGGGCAGTGTGCCAGTATTGGTTAGCCCCATTATTTCCCAGGATGTACCTCACCATCTGAGCACCAATATGCTACTTTTTATCTAATGGAGAATACAGCAATCCATCACTTAAGCTATGGAATGTGCAGAAATGTTGTGTGCTTCATGGACATAACAGCAGCCATATGTGCAAATGACCTTTTTCCCCGACCACCCTGAATGAGAGAAAGAGCACACATGATCTGGACCAAGTACTGCAAAAGGTGGTCTCTCCAGGTTCTGGAGCCGATCTGTTCTACTGCTAGAATACTGCAGGTGCTGAACGGGGTATGTTATGCTAAGCACTTTGTACTCTGTACAACTGCAGCATGTTGGAGTATGTCACCAGCTCTCCTTAAACCCCCATGTATAAGTGGGTAGAGGTTAAGTGAGTGGTTTTTCCCCACTGAAGCAGCTACTTTACAAATCCTGAAGCTGGGCTTTTTGGGAAATGTAGTCCCTTCACCGAATCAATGAGCAGCAGTTGTGGAAAAGTGGTTTAAGCAACCAAAGGATTTTATTTCCCCTCCCGGGGTGGATTTCACCATGAACAAAGTAACACAAACCAGGTATTTACTGGCATAAAGACAAAACAAAGGTTCTTTAACAGAAAAGGCTTACTTCAGCAATAAACAGGTTGATATCTAGCATTCCAACATAACAATGCTGTTTCTTCACAGCTCTCTGCTTCCCAATGCTAGTAGTGCTGTACTTTCTCTTTCAAAACATGCCTTCAGCGTAATGAGATTATTTCATTAGCAAGCGATATAGTACAGTCCATGATATCTTCATCAATATTCACACACTCAGGTTCAAAGTCCATTAACTCTTCCTGGCTAGAAGGAAATGTTTGTAACGGC
The DNA here is from genome assembly GCA_033557465.1 of Ichthyophis bannanicus. Lineage (NCBI taxonomy): Eukaryota > Metazoa > Chordata > Amphibia > Gymnophiona > Ichthyophiidae > Ichthyophis > Ichthyophis bannanicus. The sequence continues at coordinate 886,541,789 of CM066035.1, read as the reverse complement.
ACTCCTGATGCCATGCCCTTTCTAACTGCTTCAGGTTTCACCTGATATTCCTGAGTTAAATACTGGCTTTCACAAACGTTATCAGCACAGGTATTCTCTTCCCAGCTCCAACCCTCTGGGTAAATACAGTCACTGTAAGTATTTTTATACCAGCCTTTTGGCTTACCTTTTAGCCTAGCTGGTGGAGGTTTTCTTTGTGGCTTTGGACTGGCTGTAGGTTCCCAACCTAAGCCTTGCACAGAAGATTTCACTTGCCTTCCTGGCTTCCTTTCACTTCTGTGTTCCCCTGGATATTGCAGGTAATTCACTCTGCCCTTATTATATCCTTCCCTTGGGGTTTCTTTTCTTTTCCTGAAGAAAGACTCTGTCTCACCCTTCCACAGAGACTCTGGCTTTTTCCTGACACTGCTGTCTTCACCGTAGCTCTCATTAGCTTCCTTATCCAGCACACATGCCTCAGCTCCTACTCCTTCTCCAAACCCTTCTTCTCCTTCTAACTCCATAAGCTCAACTGAACTCTCTTTATCAGGGTGAATTCTAGGGCAGTGCTCAACTCCACCCCCTAGCAGGTGTCCTGCATTAGCTCGTGACTCATTCCCTGAATGGTAGCAGGACGTTTCTCTTGCCTCTGTGCTTGGTTTCTAAGGTAACCAGGAGCCATGTGCTTTTGTTTACAACTCAGCCCTACTCCTGTTCCTGGCTTTTTAGCCTCATCTAACGGGCTGGAAGGACCCACTATGTCACAAGTAGCATGTCCTATCTAGACCTTGTATCCTGCACCTGCTGACCAGGGACTCTCATATATCAGCATATATATAATGCTCTAGGAGTTGGGCAGCTCTTTCAAGGAACCTGAATGCAGTGAGTGGTCTTTGGCAGGAAGGGGTTTCTGACACCAACCAGCACAGCCTGCCAAAACCATAGCTACCAGCAGGTTACAGGCAGCCCAGGAAAGCAGCTTTCCTCTCATTCAGAGAAATCGTTTTGGCTAGATCCATCACAGTCAGCCTGCAGATGTTGTGTAACACTGGACTGTGTCAGCCACTCACACACCAGGTTGGCTAGTCACCACCCACTGCAGGTACACATAGCCATGATGAAGATCTTGGCTCTGTACAAACAGCATGGACAGCCAGCAGCCTGGCCAGTGACTGGAATGCCGTAAAAAAAAAACCAGCACCCTTGTCACTACAGCTTAATCCTATAAAGCACTATATGGATACATAGCCGTGACTTGGTCACAGTGAGAATGGCCTCTCAGCATGAGCAGCTGTGTTCAATCCAGCCGTGCTCGTGCCAGACCCATATTTTGATGGCTCTCAGCCATTTACCTAACCCCTGCTCATGTACATCCAACTGCAAACTGCTCTTTTATAGACAATACCCAAAATACTCTGCTACTTGTTTGTGTACCCTTTTTATATGAACTTAGAGACAACTAATACAATGTCAAGAGCATTGGAAACTGGCCAAGAGACAGGCTACGAGTGCATGTTAGCCCACAGTGGCCTACAAAGTCTGTCACATACCAGAAGACTGTGTCCCCCATACAGCTTTTGGCAGTAAGCACTGAACATGGTGGCATGCTTGTACTCCCAAATCATATCATGTCACTAGCCATGGACACTGAAAAAATGGCCAGTGCAGCAAATGTGCTCTCCCACACTTCCTACGCAGTTCTACCCCCCCCCCCCCCCAACCAAGAGCATGTGGAAGCATGGCAGGTTGGACATGGGGTTAGATGTTGGTACAGTTGCTGGCTACACATATACTGCTGTCCATAGCCTCTTTGTACTCTAACAATGTCCTTGTGGCTGTCCCACTCGGCACCCATGGAGAATGGGTGAGGCTGTCATTCAGGGCCTCTGATGTGAAACATGCAGAGACTGGGTAGGCCCTCAGAGCTTCTATGCATCTGAACAGAGCCTCTAGCCAGCAATGCCACCTACCAGAGGCACATTCAAAACAGGTATGGGACTGTTCCCCCCCCTCCCCCCACCTCCACCCCAGGTACTGCTTTCCCACATGATGCCAGGCAATGCAGAGATCAACATGAGAGCCTGTAGCACATTCCTCCTGCTGGAATTGTACACACACCATTCAGAGGTTAGTGTCCCACTGTCACAATCAGGCAAACCAATGCATGTTGTCTCTGTAAACATAAGGCTGGTTGTGGTTATGGAGTGTTACACAATGTCATGCTGACCGCTGTGGTCAATGATTAGTAGACAGTGTTGAGATAGTGTACATTTTATGCAGATGTCACTTACACGGATGCAGATGTCACTTATACGGACATGTGCCATGGAACTAAGAGACCCCCAGATTGCACTCTGTGACTGCAGTTTAGGACAAGAGCAAGGTGCATGCAATTACATGGCAGAATCTTTCCTGTCTCACCAACTCAGTGACCACTGGAAATTCACAGAGGCTGGCCCGCCACGTGACCCTAGCTCCCAATAGGCTGCAGCTGCCCCAAGGGGGCTGACAGTTTTGCCATGGATACAGCTATTATGGCATTTACCATTAATCAGGCCTTTCAGCTGTGCAATCAGGTGTGTCCTGAGGCCTGGAGGCTCAGTCAGAGGTAAGGTTTGCTGCACACAGACATGTGAGGGAGCTCTCCCCAGTAAGATCGTGCTCCCCCCCCCCCCCCCCAGTTCATTCCAGTGAAACCAGCAGGTGATATGGGAGCTGTACAGCAATATCATGTTGGGAGGTAAGTGTAGAGACATGCTGTGGGGATGGGCCTTGATGGTTTAACTGGGAATGCATTTGAGTGTCACAATTTTGGGGACAAGATGTATTCAGGCACAGCTAGTCAACCAGTGACTCCCACAGGTTGCAACTACTTACCTAAAACTATCCTTCTGGCCATAAATGGTGTCTCACACAGTTTGTGGAGTTGTAGAATAACTGACCATGCAGCATGTTGTATGCATAGCCATAAAGTCTAGGCATCACACGCATGCACAGTGCATTGTTAAAGTTCACAGTCCTCTGGACACACACACCCCTACAAACTCATGACGTCACTGTCCAAAAGAGGTGTAAGTTGGCCCTTAGGACTCCTTTAATGCCTGGACTTTGCTAACACCCACTCAGAGTGTGCACACGTACACATCGTTGATAAGGCCAGCTCCATGTATGTGTGCTATTAGTGCACTCTGCCACCCAGCAGGTGTTGGTACAGCTTCTCAATGTGGCTGACGAATGTCAGGACTCATGCTGAACAAGATGGGGAGGGTTGCACCTGCTGATACAGAAATGGATATGTAGGATAAAGTTAACAAACCAGAACATATCACTCTTGATCCACTGGCTGGTCTTGAATCTGTGACCCTTCTCACTCACACACAGTGACCATGTGTTAGGAGTCACAGAGCAGCCATGTGGGAGTATGGGTGCATTACTCCATGTGTATATATGTGGTTATTGTCAGGCGGCATGAGGGCATAAGCTGGGGTATGTCTCTGTCTGTGTACCTCTCTGCAGACTCTGTGCCATACCTGTCTGACAGGATATGTTAGGAAGGTGTGGGAGGGAAACAACTTGTTTAGGTGTGTATGTAGCACTGCATTCATATGCTGCTGGTTCAACTGATGTTTATGACTTACATGTGAGATCTGTCCTGCCAGAGGGGTGGGCCAGGATACATGTACAGACACATTCTAGCAAAGTGAACAACGTAAGCATTCCCTGATGTATGTTTATGGGCCAGTCCTGGAATAATCTCATAGTTAGCAGGCCACAGTGAATAGGTTCAATCCCTCCCTCCCTGAAAGCATGGCACTGCCGCTTCAGTGCTGTGAGTGGCCTTGAAGCAGCAGAGCACATGGGGATAGTCCTAGCATGTCACTCCTGCCCCTCTCTGAGAGGATATGTCGGAAGGGGCCAAGAGCATGCTGTGAGCACGCATGATGCTGCCTTAAGCCTCGCCACCCCACAACAGAGAGCAATTGCCATGCTCCCCTCCTCCCCTAGGTGAGACAATGGATGCTGGGAGGGGTGGTGGCATAGGAAATCCTCCCTTTCATGCTGCAGAGAGCTTCAAGGCACAGGAGGGGATCTGCTTATGTCAGCAGACACCTTTGGCCTGGCCCTGACAGTACAAACAGCAGCATTGCACCTGACATGCACGGCAGGGACAATGGTATCTTCTGTACCAGACAGAAGCTGTTGCTGCCACCACTCCCACCCTTACAGGCTGCTAACATGGTTGCATAGTGGCAGTGGCATGACTCCTTTGTGACAGTGGCAGAATGTATATGTGCCACCACTGTCACACCAAACATCACAGATGTACACCCTAGGCGGCTGCCTAGTTTGCCTATCAGACTGACCAACCCCACTGAATCACATAGCACTCCATTTGGCACATTGGCACCAACAACATAATGCCCTTTATTACAAGGGCACCATGCTGTGACTGGCAATGGACCACTACTATTACTAATTTCAGGGCTCCAGTCTAGGAGGTACACACTGCATACATGCGAATGGGCTCCCTGTATGGTATTACATGGGAAAAAAGGTTCTTTCCCTCCAAAACGAGCCCTTAACGCCAGCTTTGAACTGGCGTTAATGGTCCTGGCAGCTGTGCCTCTAATACCCATTAATAGCGTACGCTTAGGGGAAAACACACTGTCTCCGCCCATGTTCAACCCAGTTTATGCCCCTTCTCCACTCCTTTGTATCCTAATGCCTGTTTACAGGCTAACGGCCGATATACCTGGATTATCAACTCGTTAACCGCTAGTGAGCAATAATAATGCCTGCTAATGGCATCTTTGCGCCCTTAGTGCCATTTTAGTAATTGCACCCCATGTCTTTTTTCATGGATAGATGTAAAGACTTTATAGCTTGTAGAAATTCAACCTGAAACATTGTTAAAGCAGCAAACTCAAATGGTACATTAAAGTCTTCTAGTATAATATAATTTGAGATTTCAGCATGCAGAGCTCCTATATATTCTACTAGGGGTATAGGATCAATAACTTGTGACTTAGGAGGACAGTATATAAAACAAAGGCCCCAGGAATGACAAGAAACTAATAACATCTCACAACCAAGTATCCGTCACCTCCTCCTCTACCTGTTGTTGTAGAGCAATATTCATAATTATACCCAGATGAAGATAATTGATTTAAGATTAATAGATCACTGTCCAAAATCCAAAATTCAGGTTTTGCAGCGGAAAGTAAATCATACAAAATTTCAGCTTTGGGTCTAATCAACCAGGCATTAACTAAGTAAACATCTAGTGGGGCTCCTTTGAGGTTGTCGCAGGTAATGATGAGAAAATTAGATTTTCTCTAACCTGCCCATAATAACAATTTCTAAGACAGCAAGTTGTGGCGTAGCACTCTCACCCAATTATCACAGATATAATTTGCGTCTTAGCAGAACTTACAGAGATGGCCAGCATCAAATACCAAGAGAAATGTACCAACAGATAAAAAGACCAAAGAGGGGCATATTGAATGGCAGCAGCCGGTGCTATTAAAGCGGCTGGCAGTTGCCACTTTGTGCCCGGATATTCAGTGTCGGGAATATGCGGCCAGCAGTACCGAATATATGGTCTGGCCGCATTTTAGCTGTGCAGCCAGTTAACACTGGTTAGATAGCTAAAACGGTTAAAGTTAGGACAGCCTTTTTTCTGACCTAACTTTAGCTGTTTTAGATAGCCAGTTAATGGCTCAATATCGCTTGCTGCTCGTCTAACCTATGTCGCCGCCACTGGAATGCCCTGCTGCTAGCCGGTTAGCGTCGAAGAAGGGGATATTCAGCTGCATAAACCAGGTACGTGCCACTGAATGTCCTGGTCAGTGGGATTAACGTGGTTTACAGGTCTACAAACCGTGTTAATCCTTTCGAATATCCCCCTCAAAATGTACAAATATGTACCCGCGGGGCTCCCTCGCGTCTCTGTGTCTCCCTCGCGTCTCTGTTAAGCCCGCAGGGGCTGATGGGAAATTTCCCATCAGTCCCTGCGGGCTTAACAGAGATGCGAGGGAGACACTCTCCCTTCGCGCCTCTCAAAGCCGGCACGGAGGGAGGGAGGGAGTGATGGACGGACGATTCAGCTGGGCAGAGGGGGGCCCCGCGGGTCAGTCCATGCTGCCGCGGCAGCAGAGGGGGCCCTGCAGGAACAGTCCATGCTGCCACGGCGGCAGCCAGCGTTTTTTGGGTTTTTTTTATTAAATGTTACTTTAGGCCGAGGGGGGGGTGGGTAGGACTGGTAATGGGCTATTGGGGGGGGGGGCTGGGACTGGAAATGGGCTGGGGGGGTTAAGGCTGGAGGTGGGCTGATGGGGTTAGGACTGGTAAAGGGCTGTGGGCTGTGGGCTGTTGGGGGGGTAGAACTGGTAATGGGCTATGGGCTGTGGGCTGATGGGGGCTGTCTGGTAATGGGCTATGGGGGGGCTAGGACTGGAAATGTGCTGGGGGGGTTAAGATTGGAGGTGGGCTGATGGGGTTAGGACTGGTAATGGGCTGATGGAGTTAGGGCTGGTAATGGGCTGTGGGCTGTTGGGGGGTTTTAGAACTGGTAATGGGCTGGGGGGGTTAAGACTGGTAATGGGCTGTGGGCTGATGGGGGCTGTCTGGTAATGGGCTATGGGGGGGCTAGGACTGGAAATGTGCTGGGGGGGTTAAGATTGGAGGTGGGCTGATGGGGTTAGGACTGGTAATGGACTGTGGGCTGTTGGGAGGGGGTTAGGACTGGTAATGGGCTATGGGGGGGCTAAGACTATAAATGGGCTGATGGGGCGGGCTAACACTGGCGGTGGGCTGATGGGGTTGGACTGGTAATGGGCTGTGGGCTGATGGGGGTTAGGACTGGTAATGGGCTATGGGGGGGTTAGGACTGGTAATGGGCTATGGGGGGGTTAGGACTGATAATGGGCTATGGGGGGCTAGGACAGGAAATGGGCTGATGGGGAGGGGTTAGGACTTGAGGTGGGCTTATGGGGTTAGGACTGGTAATGGGCTGTGGGCTGATGGGGGGGGGTAGGACTGGCAATGGGCTATGGGGGCTGACTGGAAATGGGTTGATGGGGTTAGGACTGGAAGTGGGCTGATGGGGGGGTTAGGACTGGTAATGGGTTATAGGGGGGGCTTAAACTGAAAATGGGGTGATGGGGGTTAGGACTGTAAGTGGGTTGATGGGGGGGCTAGGACTGGTATTGGGTTGGGGGGTTGCTAGGACTGGAAATGGGCTGATGGGTGGCTAGGACTGGAAATGGGCTGATGCAGGGACTAGAAGGGAATGGATGCTGGGTGAGGCTGGAATTAGAAGGGAGCTGATGTTGGGAGAGGATTAGAATGGGATGGGGCTGGAAGAGTAAAATGGAGAAGGGAAAATATTTTGTGTGGGAGGGATAAAAAATCTACAGTTGGCCGGGTATTGGGAGAGTAAGTGGGGATTGAGGATGGAGGGGTAAAATTTGAGTGGATGAAATAGGAATGAGGAAAGAGCAAAAGGAGAAAGATTAGTATGTTAAAGCAGATGTAGAGAGAGAATGGAAAAAAACTAGAAGAGAGAAGAAAGGACAAATGGACAGCAGACGATCGAGAGTTAGCAGAAGACACGAAGAAACCAGAAGAAAGTGGCTGGAGCAATTGCAGCTGAAAAAAATGCACAAAAGGTAGAAAAATATCTCTTTATTTTGAATTTATTAATTGGAATATGTCAGCTCTGGTAAATGTGCATCATTAACGTCTGCGCTTTGTTTAGTACAAGAGCAAATTAATGTATAGTTTTATTTCTACAGTGTTGTACATTCCAAGTTTGGCTTTTGGGATTCCCAGTTTAATTATTGTCTTCCTGTTTCTAAATTGTGATTACTTGTTTGGTGATGGTCTATGTTCTGCATGTGTAACTGAGCTGAGGTGTTCTGTTTATATAATTCCTATTTGACATTGCCACTTGTTCTCTTTCCCCAGTAGGTCATGTATTGTTGTTCTCTGAAATGTATTGGTTTAATATTTGCAGTGTTGCCTTTTGATTGGTAGAGTATGGTGCTTTGTGAGTCCTGGTAGTGCTGTTAGGATACGGCGGGTTTGCTATGGGTTCTAAATGGGCAGTGTTTGTAGTAGTTCCTAATGTGTCTGGCAGTTGGCACTGGATTATAGTAATGTAGAAATCTTTTAGTCTTTCTTTATCCATACACTCATTAAGAGGCACGTTTACTAAAACTTAGTATATGGTAACATTATGCAAATATTTATGCAAATGAGGCCCCGCACCCCCCTTGGGCCGCCCCTGCTGGGGGCCCACAATTTTTGTTGGCGTAGGGCCTCACTCAAGGTAAATCCGGCCCTGCTTGTCCACATTAAATTTCATCTGCTATTTGGATGTAGTCTGGTCTCCCAGTCTCACAAGGTTCTCCTCCAGCCTCTCCCAATCCTCATGCAATTTAGCAACTTTGAATAATTTGGTTCCTCTTTCCAGAATGTTTATACGTATGTTAAAAAGCACTGGTCTCAGTACAGATCACTGAGGTATTCCATTATTCACCCTTGTGCTTTGAGCAAATTGACCATTGCATTCTATCATTTAACCAAGCCCCATTCCACACCTCTATTCCATGACTCTTTCATTTCCTCAGGAGTCTCTCATTATAGACCTCATGAAATGCTTTCTGATGGTCGAGATTCATATGAAGGCACATTTTAGAAAGTATGTGGAGATCGGAATTGAAACATTGAGGTCATGCTGTACACGATTCCGGTAGGAGTATTTTAGAAAAAGCTCTGCTAAACATGGGGCCTGTTCTAACATAGTGCAGGCGTGCACGTATATGTGCCCCTACATGGAGCCAGAGGACCTATTTTGCAAATCTACACAAGGGAAAAATCAATAGGGGAAACTGCCGCTTCCATGTGCAGATGTCAGCACTTATAATTCACGTGTTTATCAGCCATTTTGCAGACTTGCATGTATAAATGGCATTAATTAACTATAGATGCTGCTAGCTTTATCTAATTCCAATTTTGAGGGGGAAATAAACAACAGAGGATTAAGGAGGCTATCCCCCTTAATTCCTCCTGAAAAGAGCTCGCCGAAATGAGCACTTTTTGAAACCCTGTACGAGCCAGGGAGCAACTGTAACTCCGAAGGTGGACAATTGCAGTCATATATATATATTCCCTATATAAAATAGGGAATACGTGTAGATTTTTGACCCATCCATGGCACTCCCTAACCACACCCCCAATGTGACCCCTGCAATTTCTACAAAGTAAGGACATCCAGGTATAAATTTAGCCCTTGCTAAAATTTCCAATTTCATATGGATGCCATTCCCACATGTAAATACCTGATTTTACACAAGAAAATTGTGAATAAGGAGTCTAAATTAACCCCTTATATCAACTGGCTCACATTTATCCTTACGTTTTTTCATGCCTTCAAAAAATGTAACAGATTGTTGGTTTTGTCCTATTAAACTCTGATTATGTACTACTGCATGTTTTCCGTAATTTTGTTCTTTATAATAGTTCCTACTATTTTGTATGGCACTGATATCATGCTCACCAGTCTGTAGTTTCCTAGATCACGTTTAGAACCCTTCTTAAAAATTGGACTTATGTTGGCCACTCTGCAATCTTCAGGCACTGTAGACAGTTTTAATGATAGTTTACAAGTTACTAACAGGAGATCTGTGATTTCATTTCTGAGTTCCTTTAATATTCTCAGACATATACTCATCTGGTCCAAGTGATTTACTAATCTTTAGTTTGTCATTTTGACCTATAGGATTCCAGACTCACTAACATTTGTTTCAGTCCCTCTAAATCATCACCATTAAATACTATTTCTGGCATGGATAGCTTCCGTCCGTCTTCTTCATTAAAGAATGAAGCAAAGAATTCATTCAGGGCCCCATTTACTAACACTTAATGCACATTAACAAACGTTAGCATATGCTATCTGCTCCCATGCTCATACGGATATGTTGGACCATGGAAGCAGCACATACTAACACTATCAATGCATGGTAATTACTAGAAAACAGGGCACTTTGCGGCCCTTTTACTAAAGTGCATTGCGAAGTCAGTCTGGATATTGGTCCATGCTGAAGCCCATCATAACTGATTGCATGGGGCCAGGACAACAAGTGTGTGCTGATTTCCGCATTATCAGCTCAGCGTGCTTTGGGGTGGTCATTTTTATATTACTTACATATTTTTGGTATATGAAATTAATATAAAAAAAGAAGTAAAATATTTAGGTGTGATACTTGACAATAATCTAAATATGGATTCACATATAAAATATTTAACTAAAAATATACATTACAAACTCAAAACACTAAAACAACTAAGACCTTTGATTCTTCTACAAGATTTTATTAACATAATTCATGCTATTATTACCCCACATTTCGATTTTGCAAATACAATACTTAATGGTATTTCGAAACAAAATATTAAAAAGATACAAATAACTCAGAACTTAGCTGCTAGAACGATTATGAATATAAGCCCACTTGAACATATTACACCAATTTTAGCTGAACTTCATTGGCTACCAATTTACTCCCGAATCAAATATAAAATTCTTGTCACTACATTTAAACTTATAAATAAACTTGCACCATCTGCACTAAATACACTGATTAACATTGACATTGATAAACGATCTCAAAGGTGCAGAAACATAAATACTTTAACAATACCAAAAGATTTTACAAAAGCCAGAAAACAAACCAATAAGAGAGCTTTCTCACACTCTGCTCCAATACTCTGGAACAATTTACCTGACAACATTCGCCTACTGTCTGACATAAAAGAATTTAAAAAAAAATTAAAAACTCACTTATTTACATTACACTATAATACACTCCCAAAACAGAATTCTCAAAGGGATACAGGCTAACATTTATTTTTAATATTATATACCCTATTTTCAAAAATAAACGACACTAATACACTAATTTAACCATACTACACACTCATTTACATGATGATTAATAATTTAACTAGCAATGTATATATGTTCTAATATGTTATACTTGTAATGTTACAATTTTCCTTGTAATTTATAATTATCTGTTCTATGTAAAATGTCCTGGTATATCTCATACCAATTAACCTACTGTTACATGTAAACCGCACTTGAAACATGGGAAAGAGCGGTATATAAATAACTGTTAAATAAATAAATAAATAAATAAATATGTAACCTTTTTCATAATATATTCCACCTCAAATTTGTATTTTTTATTGTTTTAGTTTTTTTTAGTGGGTTATATATATTTATATAGCTATAAATATGTTTTGAGTTAATGCAATCCATGTCATAATCCACTTCATAATACATTCTCTATTATCTTTTAGCAGATATATTTTTAGTGTATTTTTGCTCTCTTTTGGTCACGTAGAAGACAGCTTTATAAAGTGGTGCCTGTTTATTGCACGTTTCACATGCATATTTAAATGCTGTTGTTTTTAAAGTATAGTACATGTATACTTAACTTTTATAAAATATCAGCATAAGTGATACAGGGCACACATTTAAATTAAGGCACAATTACTTATACCAGACCTAAAGCTAGTGTAAATGACCATGCCTACCTTTTGTAAGTACACAAGTAAATTATAGTATTCTAAAATAAATGCAATTACTTGCATGCTTCACCTGCACTACGCCCAGACTCCACTTGTGTACACGTCCACAGTGAAAGTACACTTGTTGTAAACAATGTGCATACTTTTACGCTAGTCAGTATTTTATAAGAGGCCACTTACATGCCTAAAGGACTAAAATACTAACAGTGAGGCATGGTGGCCTAAAAACAGGCAGCTCATTATAAAATGACCCCTTTTTTGTATTGTATATCCTTCACTTTATTATGGTGGACATGCAAATGAAGGTCAGCAAAGAAGTTATAGGTGATACCTTTTTATTGGACTAACAATGTATTTTTGGAAAGTTTTTGAGAGTTTTTCTCTCTTCATCAGATCAATGAAAAAGCAATGCAGTTAGATAAGCTTTAAATGGTATAGGTCTTAGGCTGAATCAATACCAGTTAAAGCCAATGTAACTTCATTACCGCTTCGCTGAGCTGATAAAGAGAGAATAACTCTCAAAAACTTGTCAAAGACACATTAAGGGACATGTTTACTAACGAATGCTAAAGGTTAGTGCTGAGTCTGCTGCATGCTAAGCATGTCACGCTTACAGTTACATTGGGGCCCCATGATAAAATCCACATGCCGACCAGTTATCACGTGAATGGGTGGAGAATGGGCTGGTTAGGGGCATAATGCATGCATAATAGACCATCAGAGTTAACATGGACATTTTGGGAACTCCCTAACCGTGCCTGCTGCTGTTAGCATGGGTGCACTTAACACTACCTCAGAAGGTGGCGTTAGGTGCATCAGTGTGCCCGATAGCACAGTGCCATGCATTAGCAATGTCCTAACAGTAGGGGGATTGATGCACCTGCACCCAAAAATTAGCCCTGGTCTCCATGCTAATTTTGCATCACAAACACTCACTACTGCCACAGGCTTTAGTAAACATGCCCCTAGGTTAGTTCAGTAGAAAGGTATCACCTACAACTTGCTTGTTGACCTTTATTTGCACCTATCCAAACGGACTAGCATGGCAACAACAATTATGTTTGACACAATAAATATTTGTATACTATTTTATTCCTTGTATGTAAACTGCATGATTTCATTTTTGCCAAAGGCGGTATACCTAATAGTGCAATAAATTAATAATTAAATAAACAATAATATTATCTTTTACTATTTTATATCCTGATAAGTTGTTTAGTACTTTTTTAGATCATAACATACTCCTACATGACACTTGGCTTTTTATTAGATATGTTTTGCATAAGCAATAGCACTTATTGGGGAAGCTCCATCTGTCTATCTGCCTGTCTGTTATATTTATTTATTTATTTATTTATTTGTTTTTCTTATATACCGTGCTATTAAGATCAGTGCGGTTTACATTACAACTGAACAATGCAACAATGTTTTACATAACACAATGTGCTTACATAGAACAGGGGTACAGTCATAATGGGAGAATAACGGGGAAACTATTTATAAGATATATACACATAAAATTTACATAGAGTTATATACAACTGATATTTAAGCTCTTCATATGATCATAGCTAGGTCGGCTGGGGAACAGGATACAGCCGTAGGGGGAGGGGCGGCTAACCATTTTCATGTTGGGTTAGGGCGTTGAGATAGTTAGAGCAGGGGGTGAATGCTTGTGTCTTGTGTTTTTCAGGACTGGTTTCAGGATAGTAGATTTGAAACAGATGGTGTTTTATTTCTTTTCTGAATGTGGTGAGGCTTGGTATGGATCGAATCCAGGTGGGAAGTTCATTCCAAGCTGTCGGAGCATAAATCGAGAAAGCTCTATTAGTAGTTGTTTTTGTGCACCTTGTGGTAAATTTGGGTACTATTAACATGTTGAGTAGTGCAGGTCGTCTTATTCTGTTCTCAGGGATATTGTTAATCAGATTGCTGATAGGTGTGGGAGACTGGTTGTTCAGTGCCTTGAAAGTCATGACTAGTACCTTGTATTGGATTCGGGCTTGTAGTGGTAGCCAGTGTAACTCCTTCATTACTGGTGTTATATGTCCCAATTTTGATACACCTGTTAGAACCCTAGCAGCTGAGTTCATGGCCAGCCGAAGCGGGCTGAGGGTTGCCTGTGGGAGGCCATGGAGGATGATGTTTGCGAAGTCAAGGTGTGGGATTACTAGGGCCTGAAATATTGTTCGATAGTCCGAAAAATCGAGTAGTGGGCGGAGGAGGCGGAGGGTTCGTATCTTGTGGTAAACTGATCTTGCAACGGTCTTTACGTGGGTTGTCATGTCCAGACGCCGATCTAGGGTAATTCCTAGATATCGGATTGTGTCTCTTGTTTTGAGTTCAGCATTTTTAACTTGCAGGTATGGAGGTGTGACGAATTTCTGGTTCCTAGTGATAAAGAGGACATCAGTCTTGCAATGATTGATCCTCAGGTTTTGAGTGAGGAGCCATTCAGCAACTGCATCAAAACATCTGATGATAGGGGAGAAATCGGGCTGCTCAATAGTGAATGGAATGTATAGTAGTATGTCGTCGGCATACACCAGGCATTCTACATTTAGGGAGCGGATCAGGGAACAGATAGGCTGCATATAAATGTTAAATAGTAAAGCAGACAGGGATGATCCCTGGGGTACTCCCTGCTTCTGTAGGAAAGGCTCGGAGGAAGTGTTGCCTGTTTTTACTTGCTGCCATCTATTAGTTAAGTATGATTCACACCATTGTAGTGCAGTATCCTGTAACCCTTTTTCTTGGAGACGTTGTAATAGTATCTTATGGTTCACAGAATCGAAGGCGGCTGCAATGTCGAGAAAGATGAGGATGAAGCCTTGGTGTATATTATCAATTCCTGTGATTAGTTTGTCGAAGAGGGTAGTTAGGATGGTGTCTACCCCATGCGATTCTCTAAAGCCATGTTGAGCTGGGTCGAGAGGTGACTCAGTGTCAACGTGTTGCTGGATCTGTCGCTGGACTATTTTCTCGATGATCTTGGCAAGCAGGGGAATACTTGATATGGGTCTGTAGGATTCAACTTTGGATGTATCAAGGCGACTGTTTTTTAGTAGGGGCCTGATTGATGTGTGTTTTAAGCTTTGTGGGAAGACGCCTCTTAGTAGTGATTGGTTGGTTATATTGCATAATGAGTGGCTTAGTTCATGTCGAAGTTCCTTTATCCAGCTTGCTGGGCAAGGGTCATTTGGGGCCGTGGTGAGATTAATGGAGGTAATGGTGTGTTCAATTTCTTTAGTAGATACTGCAGAGAAATTGAGTAGTAGGGTAGGCTTTGGTGTACTTGTTGCAATGGTTGGATTACAGGTGGATGGAATCATGTTAGATTGGATCATTTTTGATTGCAGGTAGTTCGAGTAATCCTGTGGTTGAGGCATGAGTGGGCTTACTGGTGCTGGGTCCCCTGTTAGTGATTTTACTATATTAAATAGGTCATGTGTCCTATTCAAAGACCGTTTTAGAATGGTTGAGTGATGTTGTTTCCTTTTTTCACTTATTGTCTCTCTGTGTAGAGCTAGATGTGAGTTATAGTTGTGATAGGCTACTGTAGTCTGATTCCTGCGCCATCGTCTTTCAAGTTTACGTAGTTGTAAGAGGGAAGCTCAAAGGTCAGTAGTGTACCAGGGGGCGTGCGCACGTTTCCTGGGTACCTTGTTGGTGGATGGGATACAGGCTATAGCTCTGATACTGTTGTTCCAATTCACTACAAGTTCGTCAGGGTCAAGGATAGGAACATCGAGGCGTGGCAGTAGCTTGATAAGTATGCTGGGCTTTCCTTAGAGCAGCATGAAACATCAAGAGTCCGCTGGACTTCCCAGGTTACTCTGGCACAAAAGAGGACTGCGCTTCCAGAAGAGTTGGCAGGAGTCCTCAGCTCTGGCTGGCAGAGAGAGGGGAGAGTGGCCCTACAAGAGTCCCCAGCTCCCACTGGCATGAAAAGTGGAAAGCAGCTCCAGAAGCGCAAGTGGGAGTCCCCAATTCCCACTAACTAAAGGAGAGAACAGTGGACCCAAAGCACCTGTGGGAGTCCCCGGCTCATGCTGGCAAAGAGAGAGGAGAGTGACCCTCTAAGTGCCAGTGGGAATCACACCCACACCAACACCCAACATCCCCATGACACACAGAGCACATACATACACACACGTAGGTCCCCAATACACAGTACTAACACATACACCCCTCCAAGACACACACACACCCCACCTGACACCCCCTCATACACACATACCCATACCCACCAGCCAACACTACCATGACACCCTCCATACTCACCACCTGACATCCCCAATGACATACACACCTTTCAACACCCTCATGACAGACAGACACACACACATTCCACTTGACATCCATATGACACACACACACACACACACAAAACTTGACATAGTAACATAACATAGTAATATAGTATATGATGGCAGATAAAGACCAGTATGGTCCATCTAGTCTGCCCAGTAAGGTGGCTAGAGTAGCTGTACCCACTGCTCCATGCAGGTCACCCCCTCTATGCCTTTGTTTAGGGTTGTATCTGCTGCTCCGTGCAGATCACCCCCCTCTATGAGTTGATCATCAATGTAAAACATGCCTCCTCTCTTCCTTATATATGGAGGTACACACACACACACACACACACTTAGGGGGTTTATAAAGCACTTTCCACGTTTAAAACCTGTTCTACACACACAGAATGACTATTGTAGAATTGCACGGTCAAGTATGCATATACGAGCACATGTCAATAAGACTGTACGTACTTAGACATGCTCTCCACATAGGCATTCCCAGCAGCAAACCTGCACACATAAGGGTACGTCTACTAAAGGGGAATGTTGGGGACACCTCCTGCAGATACCGACAGACTTTTGCAGCTAATACTGGACTTTTGCAACTATCGCCCAGCGTTAGCTACAAAATCCCAATGCCCTTTATTTAACATGTTTTATAAATCGCTTTCTCTAATCTCAAAATGGTTTACAATTAACAAAAGTGACTTAACTCGAGGAGTTAAGGTTTATATCAAACATAGGGGATAACATCAAACAGGAAAGTTTGGGTACAAGCAACTTGGGAGTAGGGTAACAAGCGGGTAATTTAACTCTATGTTTATTTATTTATTTATTTAACGTCTCTTCTATACCGCTCTATTCAAATCAGTGTGGTGTACATTCAACAGAACCTTATACAAAGCAGTCGGGCTGCATTGTATTTACAATAAACAGGGACTAAAAACTGGGGCGTAACTGGGGTAACTTTCTACAATTTATTTACATTAATGACTATACTTTACAACTGTAGTCTACTCAGGAATGGACAGATGGGGCTGGCTGCCCCTTTGCCTGTTGGGTGTGTTGTTAGGAGGGTTGAGGTGACTGGTGAGAGTGTTTGCAATCTGGTTTTTGCCGCTGGATTCTGGGTAGTGTCGTAAGAACAAGTGATGTTTCAGTGCCTTCCTGAATTGAGTCAGGTTAGTGATGACTCACATGGCTGTGGGGAGGGCATTCCAAACTCTAGGAGCATAGATCATGAAGGCCCTGTTAGATGTTGCCTGTGTGCATTTCATTGTTTCTTTTGGGATTATCAGGGTGTTCACCGTTGTGGATCTTCTGAGTCTGTTAGGGGGTGTAAGTTGTATTAACTCAGTGATGGATGTGGGAGGTTGATTGTTTAAGGCCTTGAATGTCATTACCAGGATCTTGTAATGAAGTCTGGCATGTATAGGTAACCAGTGGAGTTTCTTCAGGATTGGTGTAATGTGGTCCATCCTTGATACTCCGTATAGAACTCTTGCGGCTGAATTCATTGCAAGCTGGAGTGGGTTTAGCGTTGCTTGCAGGAGTTCATATAGGATAGTGTTAGCATAATCGAAGTGTGGGATTACTAGAGCTTGATAGATTGTTCAAAGGTCATTGGGGTCAAGTAATGGTCGTAGATGCCATAGAGTTCGTATTTTATGGTATACTGTCTTTACTGTGTTTCTTATGTGAGTTTTCATGTCCAGCCGTTGGTCCAAAGTGATACCTAGATATCGGATTGTAGGTTTGGCTATTAGCTCTGTGTTCTTCACTTTTAGTGAGGGCGGGGGGGTGAAATCTTGGTTCCTCATAATGAAGAGGACATCTGTCTTGCTATAGTTGATTCAGAGGTTTTGCATATGGAGCCAGTCCGCAACTGCATCAAAACAGCTTGCTAGTGGGGAGAGGTCTGGCTGGTCTGTTGCAAACGGCATGTATAGTAGAACATCGTCTGCGTATGCTAGGCAGGCGACATTGAATGATCGGATCAGTGCGCAGATGGGCTGCATGTGTATGTTAAACATTAATGCCGATAATGAGGACCCCTGTGGCACGCCTTGTTTTTGTAGAAACGGTTCTGAGGTTGTGGTGCCAGTCCTCACGTGTTGCCATCTGTTGGACAGGTAGGATTTGCACCAGCTTAGGGCTGTGCCTTGTATTCCCTTTTCCTCGAGATGCTCTACGAGTATCTCATGGCTCACGGAGTCAAAAGCCGCTGCAATATCCATGAAGATAAGGGCAAATCCTTGTCGAATGTTATCGATTCCTGAGATTATGGTATTAAAGAGGGTGGTGAGGAGGGTTTCAACGCCGTGTGCTTCCCTGAAACCGTGCTGGGCTGGGTCCAGAGGGGCTTCGGTTTCGATGTGTTGTTGGATTTGGCGTTGGACTACCTTTTCAATTATTTTGGCGAGCAGTAGGATGCTTGAAATCGGTCTGTAGGATTCAACTTTTAGTGGGTCCAGTTTGTTGCTTTTCAGCAGCGGCCTGATGGAGGTGTGCTTCAACCTTTGTGGAAAGGATCCCGTTGAGAAGGATTGATCCAAGATTTTGTTCAGGAATTGGCTTAGATCGCAACGGAGTTCTCTTATCCAGAACGCTGGACAGGGGTCATTGAGTGCGGTGGTGGTGTTGATGGAGGCGATGGTTTTCTCAATCTCTCTGTTTGATATCGTGATGAATTTGGTCAGTAGTGATGGGTGTGGTGGCTTGTGTAATAGAGTGTGTCCTGTGGGGTTTGTGCTCTTGTCTGTCTGGAGCATTTTTGATTGTAGGTAGTCTGCATAAGCCTGCGGTTGTGGCATGTATGGTTGGTCTGGTGCTGGTTCCCTTGTTAATGTCTTTACTATATTGAAGAGGTCGTGTGGCTTACTTATTGAGCGCTTCAGGAGGTCTGTATGGAATTGCTTTCTTCTCTCCATTATCTCTTCGCGATGCTTTTTTAGGTGGAAGTTATATGCGCTGTGTGCTTCGGTGGAGCGTGATCGGCGCCATCATCTCTCAAGCGTGCGCAGGCGGAGGAGTGATGATCGCAGTTCATTGGAGTACCATGCTGCATGCTCTCGTCTCCTTGGCTTTTTGTTCATGGCTGGGAGATGGAGTTGAGGCTGTTGTCCCAACTGGATATCATTTCGTCTAGGCCAGGGGCTGTGTTGTTGAGGAGTGGAAGGACTTTCTCCAGTATTTCTTCTTTGACGAAGGGTCGAAAACGTCTCGCTGGTGTTTTGGGAAAGGCAGTAGCTCTGTTGATGTTCTGATCGTGATGGTGGGTGGGTATGTGGAATCTAATCAAGCTGTGGTCGGACCAGGGTACTGGTGTTATTGATAGCGCGAGTTCATGAGTCGCTTCCACAGCTGTTTGTGGGGCAAAGATCAGATCCAAATTGTTTCCTCTCACGTGTGTGGGTGCGGTGATTAGCTGTTTGTATCCCAGCTCGTCAAGTGCTTCAAGGAAGGCTGTGGCTTGGGTATCTTGTAGAGTGGGTAGGTTGAAGTCGCCTAGCAGCCAGTTTGGGGATCTTGGATTATTTGTGCTGCAGGCGAGGTCAATTATTGTTGAGAGGTCACCCGGTGATGATGCTGGTGCTCTGTAGAGTAGATTGATTGTGCACTGATTGTTTGCTATGGTGATTGTGTCCAAGTGGGTTGTGCTGGTGGCATTGATCAGTTGAAAATGTAGTTCAGTTTTTGTGAGGATGAGTGCTCCCCCCCCTCTCTGATTGGCTCTGTGGCAGGTGTGGAGTGAGAAATTGGGGGGTAACATCTGGTTAAGAAGGACGTTGTCGCAGTCAGCCATGTCTCTGTGATCAGTAGGATGTCCAGGTCATGGAGGGTTATCAGATCAGTGACCACTGGCCATTTTGTGCGGATTGATGGGGCGTTGATGAGAGCACCGTTCAGCATACGCTGGTGCTGGTGTTTCTCGATGTGGGTCTTTTTGGTGTGTTGTAGTGGGATGTGCAATAAGTGGGGGTGGAGTTTGTGATTGGCTTCTGTTGAGGCGTGGTGAGGATTTCCTGTCCATCTCTTCCCATCGCTCTGTAGTGTTGGTATAAAATTGGAGCCTGGGTTAAGGGCATATGATCCAATGGGTAGTCCAGTGAAGAGGTAGATACTGGCTATTGTTATAAATGGGTGCATCATCTTGGCTGCTCCTACTGTGCCTTGGTTGAAGGGGGGCGTTATCTGTTCGAGAGTAGGCAGGTGGTCTATCGGGCCTACTAAAGCAGGTAAAACAGGCACTCTATCTGGTATGAGTACAATCAAGTAAATAGTCACGCTATCAGTTATGAATACAGGCAGCTATACAGGCACACTATCTGGTCTGTATACAGGCAGCTAAACAGGCATGCACATACTATCATATACTAACTATGTGTGCAGGAGTTCTTTTTACAGGGAATTTGGTTTAACTGATAGCGTCTGCAACATAGTAATTAAGGAAGAGGTGGGTCTTTTGCTTCCTTCTCAAGTCCTGGATGGTCTAGGTTGATGTGATGGGTTCAGGGAGTGCGTTCCACTTTGTAGGTGCGAAGAGGGTGAAGGCTCTGTTGCCGGTATATTGTGTGCTTTTAGACTTGAGAGAAGGAATTGCTAGAAGGTTTTGGTTTATGCTTCTTCATGATCTTGTTAGGAAACAGGCCCATAGTACACACACAAATTTACACTTTCTTTAGAGCAGCTGTAAATTTGCGCAACAGAATTTGTGCTCTAAGGGGGGAGGGGTCATTGCAAGAGCCTATTTTATAAAAGCGCATAGGCACCAAGGCATAAAAGAGACACATTTTTGGACATTTCACATAGGTATTTTGTTATAAACTTAGTTCCTTAAAGGATAATTTTGTAACAGGGCACCTAGACAGGGAAGGCACATAGGTGCATTTATGTGCTGGTAAGAATCAGTGCTTATGCATGTATTTTATAAGATATACAGATAGAGGAGTCGTTCCGATCCATGTTTAGTGGGTCTGAACGTCCGATCTGGATCTCCAGACCTGCTAAAAGTCCAGATTGTTCTGGCAGCCACAGAGCTCCCCACACATATTGCAGATTTGTGCAGGGAGCTCTGTTTGTGGGCAGGAGGAGGAAGGCCGTGGGAGGAGTGAGGGCAGAGAGCAGGTGGGAATGTGACCCCGGACATACAGGGCCAATTCTGAGGAGGTGGAATAAGTCCCCCTAGACGTCGGGGGACCGCAGAGCCGGGCCAGTTCCAAAAGGTGAGGGGCTGCAGAGAGTTCCCCTCAGCCCGACCCTGGCCATGGAAGGCCGGGTCGGGGTCGGGCTGCGGGGAAAGGACGTTCTTTTGTGCTTCCGGTAATCCTAGCTCCTGAATGGAGCTGCAGTGCCATGGCAACGGGACATCATGGCACGGCGGCTCCATTCAGGAGCTTGACTGACTTAGCCAGGTAGGTGCTGGACGTGCGGCCGCTCAGAATCAGGGCCCGGCCTGCATGTCCAGGCCAATAAACCCGATTCTGATCCTGCGGGCATGTCCAGCATCTACCCGGCTAACTCAGCCAAGCTCCTGAATCGGATGCTACCCCTGCATGCCCCGATTTTGACTGGCCATACAGGGGCAGGATATCTACAACAGAAATGGCCTCATAACTACTGGTCCCACCCCAGTTCCACCCAAACCCTGCCCCAGGAATGCCTATATGCATACTTGGAATGTGCACACTTTGCATTGCCAGCTAATATACCTCCAGGTGTAAGGAACTATTTCAGCATCTTACCTGCATAAAAGGCTTATAAAACTACTTCCTTAGTGCTGAAAATTTATTCATTTATTTATTTATTTAACTGGTTTTGGTATACCGTTTTTCTACTGGCCAAAACAGTTCACAATGAACAAGGTGCAAACAAATGAAAAACAGTAGAATAAGGTGCATAGAATGTACAACAAACCTTAGGAGCATAAGAAGTAATAGCTAGAAGCATGGTTACAACAAACTTCAATATAGTAAAGAGTATCATGGCAGAATGATTACATCCATCTTTGAAGAAAGGAACTTACAGCAGGCGGAGAAGTATAGGAGGGGGCAGGCCTGCAGTGGTGGGGTGGGGGGGGATGCTCTGTGTTGTAGAAGAGTGTTCCTGCAAAGGACTGATCAGTTGACATGCGCCATAGGTCTCTTGGAAGAGATACGTCTTTAGTTTTTTTCTAAAATCTAGCGGTAGCTGGATGCAATAGGCAGCCAGTGGAGGGATTTTAGTATGTGTGTGATGTTGGACGCTCCGAAAATAGTGCGTGCTGTGGTGTTTTCAGCATGTTGAAGCGGTTGGATAGTGCGTTTAGGTAGTCCTGGTACATAGAGTTGCAGTAGTTGAAAAGGGGGATAATAGTGGCTTGGCATACTGCACAGATGTTATCTGTGGATAGAATGGGACGCAGGTTATGTAAGGTTCAGAGCTTAAAATAGACTGTCCTGATGGTGTTCCAGATGCGGGCTTGGAAGTTCAGTTGCTGATTCAAAGTGATGGCAAGGTATCTGACCTGGGTTTTGACCTGAAGTTCCATGTTGTCAACTCTAATGGTTGTACAGGGAGTAAACATGGGGTCCCTGGTGATAATGGAGAATTTCAATTTTGCTGACGTTGACTGCCAGGTTGTGGAACTGAAGCCAGCTGACTATTTCTCTAAAGCAGTCTAAGAGAGTGGATTAGTCGAGAGCGGTAGTAGAGAAAAGAGTATATATTGTTATGTTGTCAGCTTAGATCTGGTAGCGGACATTGCAATTCTGAATTGTTGCGCATAGAGGCCGAATGTAGATATTGAAAAGTAGCGGAGAGAGTGAGGATCCTTGTGGCACTCCTTGAGGCAGAGTGAAGGGAGATGACGTGCTATGTTTGATTTTTACCCGGTGGGTTCACTGCGAACACCGCCATGACACACACACATCCCACCCAACACACCTATGATACACACATATACATACACCCCCAACAACCCCTCCATGACACACACATATATCGACACACACCAACACCTCCCAAATTATACATACATACACCAACCAACTCAAACCTTAATGATATATACACATATACATAAATAGGACTACAAAAGGGGACTGCTACTTATGGAGAAAGATCTGCAATTGTAAGTATTTACTTCTGGGAATTTTTCTAAATCTTGGGGAAAAAGGAATTCTTTAGATTAAAGCTGATTAATCTGTGAACCCAGTGTATTTGTTAAATCAGTCAGGGCCTAGCAGCAGCAAAGAGCTTTCAGTTTAAATTTAAAACACAGAAGAGAGCTTTTCTTGTTAAATTTAGAACCCAGCAGAGAGCTTCTAGTTTAAATTTCATACTCAGTCAGGGCCTAGTAGCAGCAAAGAGCTTTAATTTAAATCAAATCAGAGTATAACTTATCATAAAAGGCAAAACAGGGTCAGTATTCTTTGAGCAATAAATTATTTTAGAGACCTTTACAAAGAGGCCTTCTACATAGGGGGTAAGAGACCTGTGAAATTTTTTAAATAGGTGTTAAAGCCAGGTGGCAGATCAAAGGGCTATTTTGAAAGACTCCCTCTATCCAAGCAAGGACTGTGTTAATCACCCAGGAAATAGGTCACAGCTTACCTCAGAAGCACAGGCATAAATAGTTCAATCAGAGTCCTGTGATTCTCAGTCTTGAAGAACTACAAAAGGGGACTGCTACTTCTGGAGAGAGATCTGCAATTGTAAGTATTTACTTCTGGAAATTGTTATAAATCTTGGAGGAAAATGAATTCTTTAGATTACAGCTGATTAATCTGTGAACCCGGTGTATTTGTTAAATGAGTCAGGGCCTAGTAGCAGCAAAGAGCGTTCAGTTTAGATTTAAAACACAGAAGAGAGCTTTCTGGTTAAATTTAGACCCCAAGACTCCCTCTATCCAAGTAAGGGCTGTGGGACTCCCCCTGGAAATTGTTCACAGATTACATTAGAAACACAGGACAGGGTACTGTGTAGTAGCCAGCTTTTAATAAGTCTTCTTTCCCTCCCCCTCCCCGACACCCACCCACCCCTGGGATAATCATAGCTTTATAGGTGCTTAAACCTTTTAAAGGAAAGGAGGTGCCATATTCACTCTCAGGTGCATCTGTTTATCCTCATCAGGCATACATTAAGGACCTGAGATTAATTAAGCTTCAGGTGAACAAAGTACATTAAACATATTAGGTATAGTTTTATTAGTATAAGTATCCCCAGCAACGCTTAGTAAATAAAGAACTTAAATATCCAAAAACAACATTAAAACTAAGATGCAGACAGCAGTCCAGCAGCGAGATGGGGGCTTTCCAGTCTTTTGCATTGAATGTCACATGTATGATTTTCTCCCAGTTGGTGAGGAGTCTTACGTGTGCACTAGGTGCAAGGAGCTCTTTGCTCTCAGGGAACGAGTCCGATCTCTGGAGGCTAGAGTTGCAGAATAGGAGGACATAAGGAAGACAAAGAGGAACATAAATGAGACCTACAGGGATATAGTCCTGAAGTTCCACATCCAGTCTGTCAGAATCCCTGTTGCCATGGAGGAGAGAGGTCACGTGAAAAGAGAGCATCACCGTGGTGTGGCAGGATGTGATCCTGTAGCTAGTACCTGTCCTCCAGGTGATGTAAAACCCTCTTACACCAAGGAAGTTTCTCCAGGGCCATGTGCCCATGAGGGAAGGGTTAGGACAGCCGTTATAGTTGGTGATTCGATCATTAGGCATATAGATAGCTGGGCGGCTGGTGGACATGAGGATTGCCTGATAACATGTCTGCCTGATGTGAAGGTAGCGGACCTCATGCACCACCTAGACAAGGTCTTAGATAGTGTTGGGGAGGAGTCTGCTGTCTTGGTACATGTCAGTACCAATGACATAGGAAAATGTGGTAGAGAGGTTCTGGAGGCTAAATTTAGGCTTTTATGTAGGAAGTTGAAATTCAGAACTTCCAGGGTAGCATTCTTTGAAATGCTTCCTTTTCCACATGCAGGACCCAAAAGGCAGGCAGAGCTCAGGAGTCTCAATGTGTGAATGAGACGATGGTGCAGGGATGAGAGTTTTGGATTTGATAGGAACTGGGGAACATTCTGAGGAAAGGAAGGGCTCTTCCAAAGGGATGGGCTTCACCTTAACTGGGATAGAACCAGGCTGCTGGCATTAACCTATAAAAAAGGAGATAGAGCAGCTTTTAAACTAGATAATAGGGGAGAGCCGACAGTCGCCCAAGAGCGCATGGTTTGGAACAATGTATCCTTGAAGGATACTACCAAAAGAATGAAGTTAGGGTATATCAGCAGAGAGGTTCTAAAAAAGACAAAAATAGCCCAAATGCCCTTGAGTATGGGGCAGACAGCTTAAAGATTACAAATTACCCCTGCCTACCAATTGCCAGATTAATATGAATAAAATACAGTCTCTAAAATGCTTGTATGCAAATGCTAGAAGTCTAAAAAATAAGATGGGAGAGTTAGAATATATAGTACTAAATGAGAGAAGTTAGATATGATTGGTATCTCAGAGACATGGTGGAAGGAGGGCAACCAGTGGGACACTGTGATACCTGGGTACAAACTATATCGTAATGATAGAGCACATCAAATTGGTGGAGGGGTTGCGCTCTATGTTAGAGAAGGAATTCAGTCACAAAGGATTAAAGTTTTGCAGGAAACAAAATTCAATGTAGAATCTCTATGGATTGAAATGCCATGTAAAAAGGGGAAGGCGATGGCTGTGAGGCTGTACTATCAACCGCCTGGCCAGAATGAACAAATGGATGATGAAATGCTCAAAGAAATCAGGGAAGCTAACAAAAGTTACAGCACAGTAATAATAATGGGTGATTTCAATTACCCCGGTATTGACTGGGTCAGTGTTACGACAGGACATGCTAGGGAGATAAAGTTTCTAGATGAAATAAATGACTGCTTCTTGGAATAACTGGTTCATGAATCGACCAGACCTAGTGGAACACCAGATCTGGTGCAAGAGATAAGGGTGTTGGATCCACTTGGCTATAGTGATCATAGTATGATTGCATCTGATTTAATTAATCGAGGAGGGATGGTAAGGAAATCCAGAGTACTACCTTTTAACTTTTGAAAGGGGGACTATGATAAAATGAGGAAAACAGTTAAGAAAAAACTAAAAGGAGCAGTTGCAAAGGTTAAAGACTTACGTCAAGCTTGGGTGTTGTTTAAAAATACTATCTTGGAAGTCCAGACCAGCTGTATTCCACGCTTTAAGAAAAGTGGAAGTCCAAAAAACTACCAACATGGTTTAAAGGTGAGGTCAGAGAGGCTGTTGTTGCCAAAAAAGCATCTTTCAGGAAATTGAAAAAAGAGCCAAATGACAAAAACTGGAAACAGCACAAGCACTGCCAAGTTAAATGCAAGGCAATGATAAAGCAGGCAAAGAGAGAATTTGAGAAGGAGCTTGCTGTGGAAGCAAAAACGCGTAATAAAGACTTTTTCAAGTACATTTGTAGCAAAAACCCTGTGAGAGAGTCAGTTGGACCATTAGATGATAGAGGGGCAAAAGGGGCAATAAGAGGGGACAAGGCCATAGTGGAGGGACTAAATGAATTCTTTGCTTTGGTCTTTACTGAGGAAGATGTAGGGATGTTACCCATGGATGATACTGCGGAAGAATTGTAAAAAATATCGATTCACCGGGAAGATGTATTACAACTGTTTGATAAACTGAAGAGCAGCAAATCACCTGGACCGGATGGTATACATCCAAGGGTGTTGAAAGAATTGAAATATGAGATTGCAGATCTGCTATTAATAATCTGTGAACTATCATTAAACTCATCTGTAATACCTGAAGATAGGAGGATAGCTAATGTAATGCCGATTTATAGAAAGGGTTCCAGGAGTGATCTGGGAAACTACAGACCGGTGAGCCTGACGTCAGTACCAGGAAAAATGGTAGAAACCATCATAAAGAACAAAATTACTGAACATGTAGATAGTCATGGCTTAATGGGAGACAGCCAACATAGCTTTAGACAAGGAAGAACTTTTCTTATTAATCTGTTATGTTTTTTTGAAGGTGTGAATAAACAGACAAAGGTAAGTCAGTTGATATAGTGTATCTGGACTTTCAGAAAGCCTTTGACAAGATCCCTCATCATAGACTTTTGGCAAAACTAAAAGGTTATGGGATAGGAGGCAGTGTACTACTGTGGATCAGGAACTGGTTAAAAGATAGAAAGCAGAGGGTAGGGCTAAATGGCCAATTTTCCCAATGGAGAAAGGTGAATAGTGGAGTACCCCAGGGATCTGGGCTGGGTCTGCTGCTTTTTGACATATTCATAAATGACCTGGAAATGGGAATAACGAGTGAGGTGTTCAAATTTTCATATGATACAAAACTATTTAAAGTTGTTAAAACCCATGAGGATTGTGGAAAATTGCAAGAGGATCTTGATAAATTGGAAGACTGGGCACCCAAATGGCCGATGAAATTTAATGCGGACAAGTGTAAAGTTATGCACCCAGGGAAGAACAGCCCAAACTATGGTTACACGATGCAAGGTTCCACATTAGGAACCACCACCCAGGAAAAAGATTTAGGCATAATCGTGGATAACATGTTACAACCCTCCACCCAGTGTGCAGCAGCGGCCAAGAGAGAAAATAGAATGCTAGGTATCATAAGGAAAGGAATAAAAAATAAAACAAAGTATATTATAATGCCTCTGTATTGTTCCATGGTGCAACCGCACCTTGAATATCGTGTGCAATTCTGGTCGCCGTATCTTAAAAAGGATATAGCGTTATTAGAAAAGGTACAGAGAAGAGCCACCAAAATGGTAACGGGGATGGAAGGATACCCCTATGAAGAGAGGTTAAAAAGGTTAGGGCTCTTCAACCTGGAAAAGAGATGGCTGAGAGGATATATTATAGAGGTCTATAAATTAATGAATGGAGTAAAACGGGTAAACGTAGATCGATTGTTTACATCATCAGAATATCATCAGAATATAGAAAGACTAGGGGACATGTAATGAAGCTACAGTGTAATCTATTTAAGACTAATAAGAGAAAATAGTTTTTCACTCAACGTGTAATCAAATTCTGGAATTTGTTACCTGAGGATGTAGTAAAAGCTGTTAGTGTAGCCCGGTTTGAAAAAAGTTTGGAGAAGTTCCTGGAGGAAAGGTCCATAAACCATTGTTAAAGGGAACCTGGGAAATCCACTGCTTGCACCAATGCAAGCACTGTGGAGCCTGTGTCTTTTGGGGAAACTGCTATGTACTTATCACCTAGATTGGGCACTGTTGAAAACAGGATACTGGGCTTGATGGACCTTGGTCTGACCCAGTATGGTATATCTTATGTTCTTATCCCAATACACTAACATAAGAACATAAGATATGTCATACTGGGTCAGACCAAGATCCATCAAGCTCAGTATCCTGTTTCCAACAGTGGCCAATCTAGGTCATACGTACCTAGCAGTTTCCCCAAAAGACACAGGTTCCGCAATGCTTGTACTGAGTCAAGCATTGATATCCTGGGTCCCTTCTTAATAATGGTTTATGAACCTTTCCTCCAGGAACTTGTCCAAACCATTTTTAAACCCAGCTAAACTAACAGCCTTTACTACATCCTCCGGTAACAAATTCCAGAGTTTGATTACACGTTGAGTGAAAAAATATTTTCTTTTATTAGTCTTAAATAGTTTACCCTGTAGCTTCATTGCATGTCCCCTAGTCTTTCTATATTCTGATAACGTAAACAATCGATCTACATTTACCCGTTCCACTCCGTTCATTAATTTATAGACTTCTATCATATCTCCCCTCAGCCGTCTCTTTTCCAGGTTAAAGAGCCCTAACCCTTTTAGCCTTTTTTCATAGGAGTATCCTTCCATCCCCTTTACCATTTTGGTGGCTCTTCTCTGAACCTTTTCTAATAAGGCTATATCCTTTTTAAGATACGGCAACCAGAATTGCACACAATATTCAAGGTGCGGTCTCACCATGGAACGGTATAGAGGCATTATAATATCTTTTGTTTTATTTTCCATTCCTTTCTTTATGATACCTAGCATTCTATTTGCTCTCTTGGCTGCCGCTGCACACTGGGCCGAGGGTTTTAACGTGTTATCCACAATGACGCCTAAATCTTCTTCCTGGGTGGTGGTTCCTAACGTGGAACATTGCATTGTGTAACCATAGTTTGGGTTGTTCTTCCCTAGGTGCATAACTTTGCACTTGTCCACATTAAATTTCATATGCCATTTTGATGCCCAGTCTTCCAATTTATCAAGATCCTCTTGCAATTTTCCACAATCCTCTTGGGTTTTAACAACTTTAAATAGTTTTGTGTCATCTGAAAATTTGATAACCTCACTCGTTATTCCACTTTCCAGGTCATTTATGAATATGTCAAAAAGCAGCAGACCCAGCACAGATCCCTGGGGTACACCACTATTCACCTTTCTCCACTGGGAAAATTGGCCATTTAGCCCAACCCTCTGCTTTCTATCTTTTGACCAGTTCCTGATCCATAGTAGTACACTGCCTCCTATCCCATGACTTTTTAGTTTTGCCAAAAGTCTCTGATGAGGGACCTTGTCAAAGGCTTTCTGAAAGTCCAGATACACTATATCAACTGACTCACCTTTGTCCACCTGTTTATTCACACTTTCAAAAAAACATAACAGATTAGTAAGACAAGATCTTCCTTGTCTAAAGCCATGTTGGCTGTCTCCTATTAGGCCATGACTATCTACATGCTGAGTAATTTTATTCTTTATGATGGTTTCTACCATTTTTCCCAGTATTGACATCAGGCTCACCGGTCTGTAGTTTCCCGGATCACCCCTGGAACCCTTTTTAAAAATTGGCGTTACATTGGCAATCCTCCAATCTTCAGGTATTAGAGATGATTTTAATGATAGTTCACAGATTACTAATAGCAGGTCTGCAATCTCATATTTCAGTTCTTTCAACACCCTTGGATGCATACCATCCGGCCCAGGTGATTTGCTACTCTTCAGTTTATCTAATAGTTGTAATACATCTTCCCGGTGTATCGATATTTTCTTCAATTCTTCCGCACCTTTAAATACCACTTCAGTCATGGGTAACATACAGGGACGGCCCAAGGGGGTGCGGGGCCATGTGCGGAGACTCGGTGCGGGGCCTCATTTGCATAAGTGGCCTTATTTGCATAATGTTATCATACACTAACTTTTAGTAAACATGTCTCTTAATGTGTGTATGGATAAAGAAAGACTAAAAGATTTCTACATTACGAACGAACACAGAAAACAATCTAAAACCAGCAACAGCAACAAGGAATAGCAGAGCTCCATCAAGGTTGAGTCTGCGCACATCACCTATACAGCAGACCTTCAAATCGCAGCAAGTATAAAACAATACATGCAAAAACTTCTAATTTTCTGGTTTAATATTGCAATTAACTCTGAGACATCATAACAAAATCTACCATTAATGTGTTGATTATCTCATCTGCAACTGCATTTAATTTGAAAACTTAACCTTTAAATTAATTCTGAGAATGTACCTGCAAATAGCATTGCTAGTAATATAGTACTGTTGTCAGTATTTCAAAGGATATCTGCATAGATCACTGCTAGGAATATAGTACTGTTGTCAGTATTTCAAAGGATATCTGCATAGATCACTGCTAGGAATATAGTACTGTTGTCAGTATTTCAAAGGATATCTGCATAGTTCATTGCTAGTAATATAGTACTGTTGTCAGTATTTCAAAGTATATCTGCATATAACATTGCTAGTATTATAGTACTGTTGTCAGTAGTCCAAATCTGCACATACACTCACATTAAGCCGAGCCAAAAAAAAAACTGAAAATGCTTCACCCTAACATGCTCATACGAATATCATACACCTGTATATTATTAACAATAATAATTGACCTATCCTTATGTTTAAACCACAAAAAGCACATGACTATACCTATAATACACACACATACTCGAAATGACAGCCACATGGGACACACTCATCAAAACTACCCAAAAATTAATTATCACAGACTAATACACATACAACAAACAAACACACAACAAACAGATAATAAAATCTGTTCTAACCACTCATCCTCCCTAACATGTATCCTCATTAATGCACGATCAATGAAAAATAAATTACCCATATTTAATGACCTGATAACTGACTTAAAACCTGACATTTTATGTGTCACAGAGACATGGCTCACTGAAACAGATACAGTCTATCTAAATCAACTTGATAAAGAGAACTATGACACATTCTACAAACATAGATCCAATAAAAAAGGTGGTGGAGTTCTAATGATGACAAAAAAAACATTAAACGCCAAGCAAATCCAATCAAATATCAATAATAACATAGACACATTATTAATAAAAATCGGCCTCATAAAAATTTGCTTAATTTATAGACCCCCAGACAATAAAACAGATGGCCTCGATTCTCTTATTGAACTCCTCAGTTCATCTACTGACCAAAATCCTGTGATCATGCTAGGCGATTTTAACCTTCCGTCACTACCATCAACAGACTCTAAACTATTCCTAGACACCATAGCAGACATAGAGTACCATCAAATAATTAAAACTGCAACACATATCAAAGGAGGAACACTAGATTTGGTTCTTCTCCCTGAGATACTCTTCAAGCTAGTTAACTCTAATTCCACTGAATACACAGAGACACCTTGGTCTGATCATTTTATCATCAAAATAAATCTCTCATATCCCATCCCCAGCAGCAATAATTACATAAGAAGCACCCCCACTTCGAAATTCAAAAAATTTAATGAAACAGACTTCCTTGACTCAACAATCCCCTACTTCTTATCAACAACTAATTTGGATGATGCTGTTAACAACTGGAACGATACTATCAATAATGCAGCTAAAAATAAACAACCAAATAAAATGACCATATACACCAAAACAAATAGTTCACCATGGCTTAATAGCACTCTAAGAAAAATGAAAAAAGAACTAAGAAAACTTGAAACGAAATGGAGAAAAACCAAGCTGTCTGTACACAAGGATATATACAACAACTATCTAACAAATTACAAGGAAACAATTGACAGCACAAAGAAAAACTATTACGCAGCAATCTTAACAAAATCATACAATAGACCTAGAGAGTTATTTTCCATAGTCAGAAAATTAACTAATAATGAGCAAACTTCTAGCAACGAAATCCCAGACATCTCAGTTCAAACCCTAGCTAACCATTATCAAAACAAATCTAAGAAACCTGCCATGCCCTCAGAAAATATCAACATCACTTATCAACCTGTTGATGAATGGTCAGAATTTTACCCCATTTCAAAAGCGTCATTAAAAACAATCATCTCCAGCCTAAATACCACAACTTCATACTTAGATCCATGCCCAATATCATGGATAAAAAACACACTACCAACTCTACTATCCTATATTCTCCCAATAGTAAACCTCTCACTCACCCAAGGATACCTTCCATCCCCGCTCAAACATGCACAAATACGTCCAATTTTAAAGAACTGCAAACTAGATAAAACATTGCCAACATCATATAGGCCCATTTCTAGCATACCATTCTTGGCCAAAGTAATTGAAAAGGTAGTGCAACTACAGACACAGGAATTCATAGACTTATCTTACCCACTCGATGAACAACAATACGGTTTCCGGCCCCGCCATGGAGTAGAAACACTACTAGCAGTATTAATAGATACACTCCTAAAAGGAATTGACAATCACAAACAGGCGTTCATTCTCCTTTTCATTGACATATCAGCAGCTTTTGATAGCGTGCATCACTCAATATTGCTCAACAACCTAAGACAGTTAGGCATAAACTCCACCGTACATAAATGGTTCACATCATATTTACATAACAGAACACAAAATGTAAGAGCAGGTAATCAAACATCCAACACATACAAACAAGAAATAGGTTTACCACAAGGCTCAGCACTGTCAGCCCTACTTTTCAATATCTATATAAAACCGGTCTGCAATATCTTTAAAAAATTTGGAGTACAATATCACCTTTATGCGGATGATATCATGATGTACATACCTTTCACAATTCCTAACCTACCGATTCAACTTCTATCAGACTGCTACAATGAAATCACATACTGGCTAAAAAACCCAAAACCTCCATATAAACCATGCTAAAACTGAAGTCCTAATCGTAACAAAAAACCAAACATTCACTCCTCCAACCCACATAACATTACAAAACCAAGAAATTAAAATAAAAAATGAAATAAGATATCTAGGTGTCATTTTAGATACACACCTTACTATGGAAACGCACATTAGAAATACCTTAAAGAAAATCTACTTCAAACTTAAAATCCTCAAGCAATTACGCCCCCTTGTATTTATACAAGATTTTATCAATATAATACAGGCTACCATAACTCCACACTTCGACTTCGCCAACTTAATACTTATAGGCATTTCAAAACAAAACATCAAAAGGATCCAACTTGCACAAAATGCCACAGCTAGAATTATATTAAAGATAAATTCACTCCAACACATTACACCAATACTAGCATCCCTTCACTGGTTACCAATACAAAGCAGGATAACATACAAAACAATAATAACTACATTCAAAGCCCTATATGACATGGCCCCGAAGACACTCTGTAACCTAATAAGCAAGGAACCACCTAAGCCCACTCATAGAAAAGGACAATCAAATAAACTTAAGATGCCAAAAGAATATATACGAACTCACAAATTAACAAATAATAGAGCCTTTTCACACATAGCCCCAACAGTCTGGAACTCTTTACCAGAAGACTTACGATCACTAACAGAGATAATAGAATTCAGAAAAAAATTGAAAACCTACCTATTCACTAAACACTATAACACCATAGAAAACCCTCCACTCAACTTAGATAAAGGCTAAACATGAACCTGCCCAAAATCTAGATTATACTCCCTACTACAATCAATACGTACAAACATAAATGAATAATCATCCCATTCCTATGCATTGATACCCCACTTGTATATAGTTACAACTGTTTTAGGGACAGTACTTCTGTTTAAATTGTAACACAAACTGTGTTAGTTGATTTATTGAATTATTCTGCTTAGTCTTTTAAACCCTTTGTTGTACAAGTTAAGATGTTCTATGTAAAAAGTTATAATTGTTCTATGTAAAACAAGCTCTGCATTGTTAATTGTTGTTAATTGTACACCGCAACTGATCGCTGGAAGATGCGGTATATAAATAAGTGTTAAATAAATAAATAAATAAAATTACTATAATCCAGTGCCAACCGCCAGGCACATTAGGAACTACTACAAACGCTGCCCATTTAGAACCCATAGCAAACCCGCCGTATCCTGACAGCATTACCAGGACTCACAAAGCACCATACCCTACCTATCAAAATGCAGCACTGCAAATATTAAACCAATACATTTCAGAGAATACTGGGGAAAGAGAACAAGTGGCAATGTCAAATAGGAATTACATAAACAGAAAGAGTAGTTACTCACCTGTAACAGGTGTTCTCCAGGAGCAGCAGGAATCAGTCCTCACATATGGGTGACGTCGGTGCCGATGGAGCCCTCGTGCGGAGCATTTCCCCAGCTTTCAAAGAAAGCCTTTGGGAATTGCAGCGCGCATGCGCGGTCCCCTTCCCACCCAAGGGTGCCATCTTGCTCAGTCTGATGACATAGCTAAAAGACAGCAAAAAATTAGCAAAATAAATCATATGACTGCAACTCCAAGGGGAGGAGGGAGGGTTGTGAGGACTGATTCCTGCTGCTCCTTGAGAACACCTGTTACAGGTGAGTAACTACTCTTTCTCCAGGACCAAGCAGGAAGTCAGTCCTCACATATGGGACTCCCCAGCTTAAGGCTACCGGAGACCTCAAGCGGAAAAAAGAGCTCCCTCTAGCTCGTCAGTACGTAAGGAAGGAATCTTCTCTGAGAACGCCCCCGACCGGTAGCCCAACACCAGGGCCGGAGGGTAGGAGTTGCCTAAACCCCAAAGAGATTATGGAGTACTGCCTGACCGAAAGCACTGTCCCTGCGGGACTCCCTCTCAAGGCAGTAATGGGCCGCAAAAGTCTGGCTTGAAGACCAAGTAGCGGCCCGGCAGATGTCTGCCAACGGAACAGAACGGAGATGAGCCACTGACGCAGCCTTCGCCCTGACACGATGAGCCATGACTCGACCCTCCAATGAGAGGCCGGCTGCCCCATAAGCCCAGGCAATACAGTCAGCGACCCATATGGACAAAGTACGCTTGGAGACAGGTAGCCCCAACTTATTGGGGTCAAAAGAAACGAAGAGCTGAACAGCCCTCCGGTGCTCCCGCGTACGGTCGAGGTAGAAGGATAATGCCCTCCTACAGTCCAGGGTATGCAGGACCATCTCAGCCCGGTTGGCATGCGGCCTGGGAAAGAAGGTCAGAAGAACCACCTCCTGATTGAGGTGAAAAGGGGAGACAACCTTAGGAAGAAACTTCGGGTGAGTCCGTAAGACTACCCTATTCCTGTAGAACCTAGTGCCTGAAGTTCACTCACTCGCCTAGCAGAGGTAAGAGCTACCAGAAACAAGGTTTTCCAGGAGAGAAAACGGAGAGGGCAGGTAGCCATAGGTTCAAATGGCGGACAACTAAGCCGCTGTAAGACCACATTCAGATCCCACTCAGGGGCTGGTGGACGCAAAGGAGGCTTAAGCAGGAGGAGGCCTCTGAGAAAACGAGCCACCAAAGGGTGGTTGGAAAGAGGCCTCCCGTCCACCGGCGAGTGGTGCGCTGAGAGAGCACTGAGGTGAATCCTGACAGAGTTGAACTTAAGGCCTAGATTGGAGAGGTAAAGCAAATATTGCAATACTACCACTACCAAGCACGAGAAGGGATTCTCGCTGTGCTGAGCACACCATGTGGAGAATCTACGCCACTTAAGAGCGTAGGATTTCCTGGTGGATTGCCGCCTAGAGGCTAAGATTACGTCTTCCACCTCTCTAGGCAGGAGTAGGGGAGCCAAGACTACCCTTTCAGCAGCCAGGCCATCAGATGAAGGGACTGGAGGTTGGGGTGCAAGAGAGACCCCTGGTCCTGAGACAGGAGATCGTGTTGAATTCCCAGAGGCAGGGGAGTGTCCACCGCCAGTTGCAACAGGAGTGGGAACCACAGCTGCCTCGGCCACCTGGGGGCTATCAGAATCATTGAGGCCCTGTCCTTGAGGACCTTGAACAGTGTTCGAGACACTGGTGGCGTGGGAGGAAACGCATATAGTAGGCCTTGGGACCACGGAATCAGAAAGGCATCCGCTGCTACTCTGAGAGGATGCGGTTGTCTGGAACAGAATCTCGGGAGTTGCCGGTTCAGAGGGCTGGCGAAGAGATCCATGGTGGGGAGGCCCCACCTGAGAAAGATCTGCTGAACCACCAATGGATTCAATCTCCATTCGTGTGGTTGCAGGATCCTGCTCAGTCTGTCCGCCAGGTAATTTTCTTGACCGGGGAGGTAGACAGCCTTGAGGAGGATTCCGTGATTGACGGCCAAAGAGCACAGCCGTTGTGCCTCCTGACAAAGAAGGAAGGAGCCTGTGCCCCCTTGTTTGTTCACGTAGAACATGGCAACTTGATTGTCCGTCTGGACCAGTACAGACTGGTGAGACGTGAGGTGGGAGAAGGCTCTCAGAGCTAGGCGTATTGCCCGTAGCTCCAGGAAGTTTATCTGCTGAGCAGCCTCCCAAGGAGTCCAGAGACCCTGAGTACATGCCCCTTGGCAATGTGCTCCCTAACCTAGAAGAGAAGCATCTGTCGTCAGCACTCGAGAATGCGGAGGGGATTGAAAATTCACTCCGAGTACCAGATTCGGAAGATGAAGCCACCAGTGTAGAGAGGAGACGAGCAGGGTGGATACTCTCACCGAGTCTGCAAGGCTCCCTGTGGCCTGATGCCACTGAGTTCGAAGGCTCCACTGATCAGGCCGCATGTGCAGGCGGGCATTGGGGGTTACATGAACCGTGGAAGCCATATGGCCGAGAAGTCTCAGGAATTGCCTGGCGGAGACCAGGGAATTGCTGTGAAACTGCCTGGCTACATCCATCAACCGGAGGGCCCTGTCCACTGGCAGAAAAGCCCTCGCCTGAAGAGTGTCTAGCCTTGCTCCTATGAATTCTAAGTTCTGGGATGGGAGCAAAGTGGACTTTGCAAAGTTTATGACAAACCCCAAGTGCTGAAGCAGAGCCACAGTGCGAAGGGTGGCTTGACTGGCCTCCTGGGAAGACTGGCCCCTTATGAGCCAGTCGTCCAGGTATGGAAACACAAAAAGACCTTGAAGCCTCAGGTAGGCCGCCACCACCGCCAGGCACTTGGTGAACACCCTGGGAGCGGAGGTTAGGCCAAAGGGAAGTACTCTGTACTGGTAGTGGTTTCCCCCCACAACAAATCGGAGATATTGTCTGTGGTCTGGATGAATAAGGATGTGAGTATAAGCATCCTTTAGATCTAAGGAGCATAGCCAATCTCCCTGCTGGAGGTAGGGCAGCAGGATTCCAAGGGTAAGCATCTTGAACTTTTCCCTCTCCAGGAACTTGTTGAGGTTGCGCAAGTCTAGGATGGGTCTGAGGCCTCCTGTTCTTTTTGGTACCAGAAAGTACCTGGAATAAAAGCCGTGACCTCTCAGGTGGTGGGGCACTGGTTCCACAGCCTGTTCCTTTAGCAGACTTGCTAACTCCTGAAGGAGTAGGTCCCTGTGCAGAGGGAGTCTTGGAGGCTCCCCTGGAAAATAGGAGGGAGGTACCTGGTGAAAATGGAGAAGATAGCCCTTTTGGACTATATGGAGCACCCAGGTATCTGATGTGGTGGCTGACCACCTGTGGGCAAAGTGGGCCAGCCGGCCTCCTGTGCTGATGTGAGCCAGCTGAGGAGAAGAGGCTATGCTTGCTGAGTCAAAACCCCCCACCCTGCTGAGCAGGGGCCGGTGTGGGTGGCTTGGGGGCCTTCTGCCTACGGGGCCCATGACCCTGCCCCTTGGCCTGCTGACCCTGTTGGGGAGCTGCAGAGGCCTGATAATGAGGGTATTGTTTATAGGCAGAGCCCTTCTTCTTCTGAGAAGGGGCAGAGGTTTTTCTGGACAGCCTAGTCCTGGTCAGAGTCTCGGTCTCGAGTTCTGCAGCCTTTTCAGCCATGGGCTTGCCAAAGAGATTTTCACCTCGGCAGGGGGCATCGACCAACTTGTCCTGCACCCATGGCTCGAGGTCGGATGACTGTAGCCAAGCCTGTCAGCGGGCACCGATGCCGGCCCCGGCTACTCGGACCGAAGCCTCGAAGCCATCGTAGGCTGCTCGAGAGATAAACTTCGAGCACTCTCAAATACCAGTGGACAAGGCTTGGAACCGCTGCAAAGGTTCCTCGGAGAGACCAGCAGAGAACCTGGCAATCTCCTTTGTAAGCTGGTAAGTCTGGACATGGCAAGCAAGCATAGAGCCCTGGAAGCACTTCTTACCGAGGGCATCCAGGTTCCGGGCCTCCCGCCCGGGAGGCACCGAGGAGTGCATCTTCTGACTTTTCAGTCGATGCATGGCTGATTCCACAACCATGGAGTGGTGCGGTAATTGTGCCTTTTGGAACCAGGGGCTCTTGCGGACTCGATAGATGGAATCGACCCGCTTGCTTAACACCGGCGTCGAGGCCAGGGTCTCCCACATGCGGAAGAGCAGCCGCTCCAGCATCGGAGGAACCGGAACAGTAAAGGCCTCCTTTGGGGGAGAGTCATACTGGAGGGCCTCGAGCTCCTCGGCTCGAGGATCCTCCTCGGGATCCGCGGGGAAAGCCAAGGCCTTGGCCATATCCCGCACGAAGTCCGAGAACCGGGTATCCTCCGGTGGGGATCGTCTCCGAGGTTCGGACTCCGGCGAGTCCGATGGGACACACCAGTCCGATAAGTGTCAGGTGACTCTTTGTCCTCCGTCTCCCAGCCCGACTCCTCGGAGGAGGAATCGAGCGGCTCTGGTCGGGGGGGCACCGATGCCATCCACCCCGACGCCGAGGGTACAGGCGTCGATGACTATGGTCCCGAACGGGAGGCCGAGGGAGACCATGGCCGAGGATTGACTCGAGCCCACATGGACTCAAGGATTGGATCGGCCTTCGGGGTCGTCTTGGACATCGAGGTCCTGGTGGTCGGGGCAGATGCACTGGTGAGACCGGCGATCAATGCCCGCTGCTGTTCCATGAAGGCAGGAAGGCTGCTCTCCAAGGCAGTCAACCTGAGTCCGAGCTCAGGAGACCCAGCAGCCCCCGACTCGGGCCCCGACGTCGGCTCCCCTGGAGGAGAGTCCACGAGGACTACAGCACTCACGTGTCCATGAGACTCCATCTCGATACGAGGATGCTTGGCAGGCCTCTCCGACTCCGAAGACCCGGGACGGCTATCAGGGCTATGCGACCTGGCCCTCGAGGAACCAGGAGCGTCCACCGATGCCGCCCTCGCGGGTTTCTTCTTCCTGCGATGTTCCCGCGAAGGAGACCCCCGCTCAGAGGAACCCCGATGCTGCTCGGGCCGGAGTCCCGAGACGTCAAGGCCTCTGATGAGGTCCGGGCCCGTCCGGACGCGGAGTCAGAGAAGATCCTATCCTTCTGGTGCTGCCGACTCCTCAACGCTTTCGAGGACATTTTGCCACACGGACCACAGATCATCGGGTCATGATCGGGTCCGAGGCAGCGGAGGCAGCAGTCATGTGTGTCAGTAAGAGACATAAGTTTCTTACACCGATCACACTTTTTAAACCTGCTGGTAGCCATCGGGGGAAAAAGGGCCCCTGCGAGGTCAAAAGACCGGGCTGCCAGTGAAAAAAGAAAAATGGCGCGAACGCTAGTCACAAAGGACAAAAACCGAAAAAGAGAGAGTGGACTCGATACCGGCGTATCGGGCCAAGGCGGGAAAAGGATCCGGCGTCGAACCGAAGGTAGAAAAAGAAAAAACAGGGAAATCAACTTTTTCCTCGGGGAAAAACGAACTACGTCCGTCGGGCTCCGCGGAAAAAAGAAGACTGAGCAAGATGGCACCCTTGTGCGGGAAGGGGACCGCGCATGCGCGCTGCAATTTCCAAAGGCTTTCTTTGAAAGCTGGGGAAATGCTCCGCACGAGGGCTCCGTCAGTGCCGATGTCACCCATATGTGAGGACTGATTCCTGCTTGGTCCTGGAGAATACCTCAGCTCAGTTACACATGCAGAACATAGACCATCACCAAACAAGGAATCACAATTTAGAAACAGGAAGGCAATAATTAAACTGGGAACCCCAAAAGCCAAACTTGGAATGTACAACAACACTGGTGAAATAAAACTATAAATTAATTTCCTCTTGTACCAAAGCGCAGATGTTAATGATGCACATTTCCCAGAGCTTTCATATTCCAGTTAATAAATTCAAAATAAAGAGATATCTTTCTACCTTTTTTGCATTTTTTTTCAGTTGCAATTGCTCCAGCCACTTTCTTCTGGTTTCTTCATGTTTTCTGCTAACTCTCCATTGTCTGCTGTCCATTTGTCCTTTCTTCTCTCTTCTAGTTTTTTTTCCATTCTCTCTCTCTACATCTGCTTTAACATACTAATCTTTCTCCTTTTGCTCTTTCCTCATTCCTATTTCATCCACACAAATTTTACCCCTCCATCCTCAATCCCCACTTACTCTCCCAATACCCGGCCAATTGTAGATTTTTCATCCCTCCCAAACAAAATATTTTTCCCCTCTCCATTTTACTCTCCCAGACCCATCCCATTCTAATCCTCCCCCAACATCAGCTCCCTTCTAGTTCCAGTCTCACCCAGCATCCATTCCCTTCTAGTCCCTGCATCAGCCCATTTCCAGTCCTAGCACCCCATCAGCCCATTTCCAGTCCTAGCTCCCCCATCCATTTCCAGTCCGAGTCCCTTCATCAGCTCATTTCCAATCCTAGCCCCACCATCAGCCCATTTCTAGTCATTTCCTAGCCCCACCATCAGCCCATGTCAAATCCTAGCTCCCCTCCACTCAGCCCAATTCCAGTCCAAGCTCCCCCATGAGCTTACTTCCAGTTCTAGCCCCTCCATGAGTCCATTTCAATTCAAGCCCCCACCACAGCCCATTTCCAATCTTAGCTCCCCCCAACAGCCCATTTCCAGTCCTATCCTAGCTGCTCCATCAGCCCATTTTCAGTCCTAGCTCCCTTCCCTCACAGCCCATTTCCATTCCAAGCCCCCTCCCCATCAGCTATTTGCAGTTCAAACCTCCCCTTCCACTCAGCCCAATTCCAGTCCTAGCCCGCCATCAACCCACTTCCAGTCCTAACCCCCCATCACTCCATTTTCAGTTTAAGCCCCCCCTATAACCCATTACCAGTCCTAACCCCCCATCAGCCCACTTCCAGTCCTAACCCCATCAGCCCATTTCCAGTCAGCCCCCCATAGCCCATTGCCAGTCCTAACCCCCCATCAGCCCACAGCCCATTACCAGTCCTAACCACATCAGCCCACCTCAAGTCCTAACCCCTCCCCATCAGTCCATTTCCTGTCCTAGCCCCCCCATAGCCCATTATCAGTCCTAACCCCCATAGCTCATTACCAGTCATACCCCCCATCACCCCATTTCCAGACAGCCCCCATCAGCCCACAGCCCATTACCAGTCTTAACCCCCCCATAGCCCATTACCAGTTCTAACCTCCCCAACAGCCCACAGCCCACCTCAAGTCAAGTCCTAACCTCCTCCATAGCCCTTTACCAGTCCTAAACCCCCATCAGCCCACTTCGAGTCCTAACCCCAGCAGCCCATTTCCAGTCAGCCCCCCATAGCCCATTACCAGTCCTAACCCCCCCCAACAGCCCACAGTCCATTACCAGTCTTAACCCCATCAGCCCACCTCAAGTCCTAACCCCTCCCCATCAGCCCATTTCCTGTCCTAGCCCCCCATAGCCCATTATCAGTCCTAACCCCACCATAGCCCATTACCAGTCCTAACCCCCCATCACCCCATTTCCAGACAGCCCCATCAGCCCACAGCCCCGTACCAATCTTAACCCCCCCCCATAGCCCATTACCAGTTCTAACCCCCCCCCCCACACCCCCCCGCCCGCCTAAATTCAAGTACTAACCCCCCCCCCCCCCCATCAGCTCATGGAAAATTTAAAAAAAAAAAAAAGCTGGCTGCTGCCGCCGCTGCAGAATGGAGTGTCCCGCGGGGCCCCCTCTGCCCGGCTGAGCTCTCCCTACCCGACTGAGCCCCTCTGCGCCGGCTTTCAGAAACGCAAAGGGAGAGTGTCTCCCTCGCATCTCTGTTAAGCCCGCAGGGACAGATGGGAAATTTCCCATCAGCCCCTGTTTCCCATCAGCCCCTGTGAGCTTAACAGAGACGCGAGGGAGATACTCTCCCTTCGCGTATCTGAAAGCCAGCTCAGAGGGGCTCAGCCAGGTAGCGAGAGCTCAGCTGGGCAGAGGGGGCCCCGCGGGACAATCCATTCTGCTGCTGCCGCGGCGGCAGCAGCATCAGCCAGCTTTTTTTTTTTTATTAAATTTTTAAAAAAGCAGAATGTTCTTTGCGCGGAGCCCCCTGAAACGTGGGGCCCTGTGCAAAAAACATTCTTGCTCAATGGACGGGCTGGCCCTGGTAACATCCCTACATCTTCCTCAGTAAAGACCGAAGCAAAGAATTCATTCAGTCTCTCCGCTATCGCCTTGTCGCCTCTTAGTGCCCCTTTAACTCCTCTGTCATCTAATGGACCAACTGACTCTCTCACAGGTTTTTTGCTACGAATGTACTTGAAAAAAATCTTTATTTCCCATTTTTGCTTCCGCAGCAAGCTTCTTCTC
Organism: Ichthyophis bannanicus; assembly: GCA_033557465.1. Taxonomy (NCBI): domain Eukaryota; kingdom Metazoa; phylum Chordata; class Amphibia; order Gymnophiona; family Ichthyophiidae; genus Ichthyophis; species Ichthyophis bannanicus. The sequence continues at coordinate 886,499,097 of CM066035.1, read as the reverse complement.
AAATTCTCCCTTTGCCTGCTTTATCAATGCCTTGCATTTGACCTGCCAGTGCTTGTGCTGTTTCCAGGTTTCGTCGTTTGGCTCTTTTTTCCATTTCCTGAAAGATGCTTTTTTGGCAACAACAGCCTCTCTGACCTCACCTTTAAACCATGCTGGCAGTTTTTTGGACTTCCTTCCACTTTTCTTAAAGCGTGGAATATAGTTGGTCTGGGCTTCCAAGATAGTATTTTTCAACAACACCCAAGCTTGATGTAAGTCTTTAACCTTTGCAACTGCTCCTTTTAGTTTTTTCTTAAGTATTTTCCTCATTTTATCATAGTCTCCCTTTCGAAAGTTAAAAGGTAGTACTGTGGATTTCCTTACTATCCCTCCTCCACTAATTAAATCAAAGGCGATCATGCTATGATCACTATTGCCAAGTGGCCCCAACACCCTTATCTCTTGCACTAGATCTGGTGTTCCACTAAGGACTAGGTCTAATATGGCTTCCCCTCTGGTCGGTTCATGAACTATCCATGACATACACGCCTACATGCCCCAACACATACTGCCAGCATATACACAGCCCAAACACACCCAAGAATTCTATATTTTTCAACTTGTTTTCTTTTTTCTTTTTTTTTATATTTTGCTCCCTCTGGTGGTTGATGGCCTATACTCTCTTATCTTATTTTATATCATTATTAATAAGTATATTTTTGGAATACTATATGTGGACAATGCTGCTATGAGTTTTTTGATGTGTGAGTCAAACATTTTACTACTTTTAATTTTTGTCCTTTTTTTCTTCCTTTATTTCACATTTTCTAACTGGAGTCTAGCTGATTCAGTTGTATAATTTATTCAACACAAGTGCTAGGATGATCTAGCCACAAAGAAAGGTTAATTTTTTATACTACCTTCATTTTTTATTATGTCTTTTTATTTTGTCTTATACCATACGGCCTCCTAAATAATTTCTTTAATTTAAAAAGCAATGGATGAAAATGAAGGTTCAAAAACTCCCTCAGGGTTAATATATTATTTAGTAACACGATGTTGTTAGTACTATGCAATAGAGGTTTTTGACCCGTGTTGAGTAATTTAATCCTAGGATTTGTTGTGCCACCGATGTCAGTATTGATTAACTCTAGTTTCTGGCAGAAAGATGGAACATTGAATGCTGAATGCTGTATTCGTTTTTTAAAAGCAATTCAAAAGAAAGTGCAGTTATGTTTGCCACTTCATATGAAAGGTAGCGGAAATTCTATGGCATACACGCTGCTGTGTTGGACATGACAATGAATACTGGTTTCCAGTATGTCCTGTTGGGATATTTTGGTTTAGGAATAGTGCTGCTTAGGTTTGTCCTATATGCTGTCTGTGGATGTGATCTCTTGTACGGGCACCCTGTATGAATGGCACGAGAAGACAGCAAGTGGGCTATTCAAGAACAAGAAGGTGTCTGTGGCCTAGTACAGTCTGGAAGAAACCTTACTCTGCATAGGACTATGCGGTGTTAGGCCAGAAAGCAAATACAGGCCAGGCCAGAAAGCACAGTTACTTACCTGTAACAGGTGATCTCTGGGAACAGCAGGAATAAGTCTTCACATATGGGTACGTCGGTACCGACGGAGCCTGTGCGAGAACGCTCCCCAGCTTCCCAAAAAGAAAAGCTTTTGGGAGCATCCCACTGCGCCTGCGCGCTGCCTTCCCGCCTTTCCTAGCCATCTCTCCTCAGTTCGAGTTTAACGCTGAGACAATAGAGAGAGAGAGGAGAGGAAAGATAGAAAAGGAGATACAACTCCTAGGGGAGGTGGGAGGGTTGTGAAGACTTATTCCTGCTGTTCCCAGAGATCACCTGTTACTGGTAAGTAACTGTGCTATCTCCAGGAACAAGCAGGAATGAGTCTTCACATATGGGGACTCCCTAGCTAAGATGCCTGGGAGATACCCAAGGATATGAGACCCTGGAGAAGGGTCTACTTCCTCCTATGGATCTCAGGCATTCATCCAGGGAAGGAGGGTAGGAGTTGTTTAAGAATGGAACAGGTGTTTGAGGACAGCCTGACCAAACAAGGCATCCCGGCGGGAGTCCTTGTCCAAGCAGTAATGGGCTGTGAAGGTATGAACCGAGGCCCAGGTGGCTGCTCGACAGATCTGGTCGATGGACACAGAATTTAGATGAGCCATAGAGGTGGCCATGGCCCTCACATTATGAGCTGTGACATGGCTTTCCAGAGAAAGGTTCTTACTCTGGTAGGCGAAAGAAATACACTGAGCAATCCAATTGGACAGTGTTCTCTTAGAGACTGGAAGTCCCAAATGAGAAGGATCAAATGCAACAAAAAGCTGGGAAGACTTTCTATGTTGCTGTGTCCTATGTAAGTAAAAAGCAAGAGCTCTTTTACAATCCAGAGTATGAAGATTCCTCTCTGCACTGGATGCATGAGGAGCTGGAAAAAAGGCAGGTAAATATACAGTCAAACCTCGGTTTTCATGATTAATCCGTTCCAAAAAGTCTGACTAAAACCGAAACGGACTAAAACCGAAGCAAGATTTCCCATAGGAAATAATGTAAATTCAATTAATCCGTTCCAGACACCCAAAAATATTGACAAAAAGTACATTTTATAGAGAATAACTATATTTTTACATACAGAAAACAATGAGAAATACATATAAATGACTAATGAAATGGATAAATGAACATTTAACATCACATTTAACTTTATTGAAGACTCTTGTTGAGGGGAGAGGGAGGAGGAGAGGTTATTGTTTGGAAGGGGAATCCCCCTCCATAAGGACCTCAGGTATCAAGGCCCTATCCGGGGTTACTTCCCTTCTTTGTCTTTTACTGGCACTAGGACCAGCTTGAGAGTCACTGGACCCCTGTCGCACAAAAAATCTGTCCAGAGAGGTCTGTTTCTGGCGTCTCTTTAAGATTTGCCTAAAATGGAACAAGGCATTGTCATTGAACATGTTGCAGACACGGCTTGCAACAGCTTTGTTAGGGTGAAATTTCTCCACAAAACTTTGCAATTCACTCCACTTTGCACACATGTCCTTAATCACTGAAGAAGGCACCTTCTCTTCTCTCTCTTCTTCCTCCTCCTCTGAAGCAATTTCCTCAGCTACCATCTGTTGCTGTTCCACTTGAAGGTCTTGCAGCTCTTCAGTGGTTAGCTCTTCCCTGTGGTCCTCCACCAACTCTTCCACATCCTGGCCACTCACATCCAACCCCATGGACTGCGCCAAAGACACAATAGATTGCACAACAGGCGTAGGGTCATCAGGGTGAGCCTCAAACCCTTCTTCAAAATTCTTCTCGAGGACACATTCTGGCCACAATTTTCTCCAAGCACAGTTCAACGTCCTGGAAGTTACCCCCTGCCAAGCCTTATCTATAAGGCTTATGCAATTGAGGATATTGAAGTGATCCCTCCAGAACTCTCTTAGGGTCAATTCAGTGTCCGAGGTCACTTCAAAGCACCTTTGAAACAGTGCTTTGGTGTAGAGTTTTTTGAAGTTTGAAATGACCTGCTGATCCATGGGCTGGATGAGAGGAGTGGTATTAGGGGGCAGGAACTTCACTGTGATGAAACTAAACTCCTCCAACAATTGGTCTTCCAAGCCTGGAGGATGAGCAGGAGCATTGTCCATTAGCAGGAGGCACTTGAGTGGCAATTGATTTTCCAGGAGGTATTTCTTCACACTCGGGCCAAACACTTCATTGACCCACTCAATGAAAATTAGCCTCGTGACCCATGCCTTACTGTTAGCCCTCCACATGACACACAATTTACTCTTGATAACATTGTTTCTCTTGAACACTCGGGGATTTTCAGAGTGATACACCAGTAAAGGCTTCACTTTGAAATCCCCACTAGCATTACCACACAACAAAAGAGTTAGCCTATCCTTCATAGGCTTGTGTCCTGGCAGTGCCTTTTCCTCCTGCATGATGTAGGTCCTCTTTGGCATTTTCTTCCAAAAGAGGCCTGTTTCATCACAATTGAAGACTTGTTGGGGGAGGAATCCTTCAGCCTCTACGTACTCCTTGAATTCATCAACAAATTCTGCGGCCCCAAGTTTGTCCGAACTTGCAGCCTCGCCATGCCTTACCACACTGTGTATGCCAGTTCGCTTCTTAAATTTCTCAAACCAGCCTCTGCTGGCCATAAATTCAGTAACATCAGCACTCGTTCCAGGCATTTTCTTTGCAAGATCTGCATGCAACAGCCTTGCCTTTTCACAAATTATCGCCTCTGAAACACTATCTCCCGCTAACTGTTTTTCGTTGATCCACACCAACAACAACTTCTCAACATCTTCGATTGTTTGCGATCTCTGTTTCGTTAGCGCATTCACTCCTTTCGCAACATCAGCTTCCTTAATTTCGTTTTTCTTCAGCAGCATGGAACTGATCGTTGATGCAGACTTCCTGTACATCCTGGCGAGATCGGCCACGCGTACGCCACTTTCATACTTTGCTATGACTTCTTTCTTGAATTCTATCGTGTTTCTCACCTTCTTTATCAAAGGGTTGGCATTCGGAACTTTCTTTGGCCCCATGGTGGCTTATTTAGCAGTCACACTCAATGAATGCGGGATGATGCTCACTCAACGAGAAACAAAGGCAGACTGAATCACAAACGCACTTTGTATGGGCGCTGGATTCCGGGAAATGAGTGGCCGAGTCACGCAAGCAGGCGGACGAGTTTGATACAGACCATTTTCAGATCACTGCTCCCCTCAAAGTCTGTGTCAAGGCACAATGAGAACTTTTAGCAATTTGCAATCAGGAAGAGAGTCAATCCCACTTCTGGCCACAAGATGGTGCTGCAGAAGTATTTTTGGCAGACAAATTCTTTAAACTGCTGTGAAGGGAGAAAGGTTAACAGCACAGTCAAGATTCTTCAGCAAAAAAACATCCTCAAATTTTTAAAGAAAACAGAAAAAAAAAAAGAAGGATCAACAAAAAAAAAAGGCACCAGCCACAGCCACCGGAAACACCACTCTCCCGCTCAGCATGCGTTCCAGAGCCATGTGGCAATGGCTGCAGCAGCACGAGCTCCCGAAGTCTGAGCCAGCAGTAGAACAGCTCCTGTCACTTCTCTCAGCAAACACACAGATACAGTACCTTAGGACACCAATGTGATCGCTGACTCCATCTCAACAGCATACCCCGCAAGAGAAAGAACTGCCTGCCACATTCATTCAACATCTCCTGCTACCTCCGAGCCTGAGGGGGCGCTCCAGAGAACAGGCAGGCGGTGGAGAGATCGGGGCCTTCCTCTCTGCAATCCTTCCATGTCTGGCTCGAGGATGTTGCTCACCTGGGCAGGCACACGCAACAGCTGGGTTTGAAGTCTGCCCCTCCAGATCTCCTTCACGCACACACGCGATCGGTGAGTCCGGGGGGGGGGGGGGTAATGCTGCCGGGACTGGGCAGGCAGTGTACAGTACAGTACTCTGTTTGCAGGCACACGCGATCGGTGAATCGGGGGGGGGGGGGCTGTACGAAAACCGAGGCTATCGACGAAAACCGAGACAACATCTGAGTGGGGAAAAGACGTCGAAAACCGAAACCGACGAAAACCGGGGCAACCGATAACCGAGGTTTGACTGTACCTCTTGATTAAGATGAAAAGGTGAGACCACTTTAGGCATAAAGTGTGGATTTGTCCTAAGGACTACCTTATCATGATGGAACCTTGTATAAGGTGGATTAGTCACTAATGCCTGCAGTTCACTGATGCGGCGAGCTGAAGTAACTGTAATGAGGAAAATAACCTTCCATGAAAGAAACTTCAAGGAGGTAGTGGCTAAGGGTTCAAAAGGTGGCTTCATGAGCTGACCAAGAACCAAATTTAAATCCCATGCCACCGGAGGAGGCCTAATGGGAGGTTTAGTTAAAGTTAGGCCTCTCATGAATCTTGCAATGAGAGGATGAGAGGAAATAGGTTGTCCATTGATGGGCTTAAGGGATGCTGCAATAGCACTCAAATGGACTCTTACTGAATTTGTTTTAAGGCCTGCATTGGAAAGATGCAGGAGATAGTCTAACAGAGAATTTAAAGGTAGTGCTAGAGGGTCAAGACCCTTTTCAGCACACCAAATGGAAAATCTTTTCCATTTAAAAGCATAAGAACGCCTGGTGGAAGGTTTCCTGGAAGCATGGAGGACATCCTTCACTTGTTGAGAAAGATTCCAGTCTTGAAGGTCTAGGCCTTCAGTAACCAAGCTCTGAGGTGTAGGGACTTGGGGTTTGGGTGCCACAAAGTCCCTTCCTCCTGGGACAGAAGGTCTGGAGCAGCTCCCAAATCCAGGGAGGGGGCTTGGGAGAGATGTAGAAGTAGAGGGTACCACACTTGGCGTGGCCAGCGTGGAGCTATGAGGATCATAGATCCTTGATCCCTCTGGAGTTTGAACAGAGTCTTGGGAATCAAGGGAATGGGTGGAAAGGCATACAGGAAGCCCTGACCCCAATGGAGGAGGAAGGCATCCTTGGCCTGAACTCCCCGACACGGAATTCTGGAACAGAACCGGGGAAGTTTGGCATTCCACGGACTTGCAAAGAGGTCTATGTCTGGGGTTCCCCATTCTTGGAAGATTCTGAGTACCTGATCCATGTGCAGGGACCATTCATGTGGAAGCAGAACTCGACTGAGTCTGTCCGCCCAAGAGTTTTGGACTCCTGGGAGGTATACTGCCAGGAGATGGATTTGATGCTCTCTGGCGAAGGCCCACATTCTTAAAGCTTCGTTGCAAAGCGACAGAGAGCCAGTTCTTCCTTGCTTGTTTATGTAAAACATGGCTACTTGATTGTCCGTATGAATGAGGACTGTCTTGTAGCTGAGGAGGGTATGAAAGACCTTGAGAGCTAGAAAGACTGCTCGAAGCTCCAAGTGATTGATATGAAGGGAGGTCTCCTGTGGGGACCAAGTTCCTTGAGTGGAGAGGTCCTGTAGATGGGCTCCCCAACCTGTTTGGGAGGCATCGGTTGTGAGGGTTGCTTGGGTCAACAACTGTTGTAAGGGGGACCCCAGCAACAAATTTTGAGTGGACATCCACCATTGAAGAGACCAAAAAAGACGTTTGGTGGTTGCTATTTGATCTGAGAGAGCTCCTGAAGCTTGAGTCCACTGGGTGGACAAAGTCCATTGAGCTGCTCTCATGTGTAGGCGAGCATAGGGAACCACATGCACTGTGGAAGCCATGTGGCCTAGCAGTTGTAGCATCTCCCGGGCAGTTAAGTGGCTCTTTGACTGAATCTGGGAGGCTAACTGCACTAGACGTTGGCAACGGGGCTGAGGAAGGTAAGCCCTTGCAGTAGTGGTATCCAACCAGGCCCCTATGAATTCTAGGGACTGAGTAGGGGTGAGCTGAGACTTTGGGAGGTTTACCACAAGTCCCAGATACTGCAGAATGTGCCTTGTGCGGTCCAAGGAATTCTGGGCCTCTGACTGAGATGGAGCTCGAATGAGCCAGTCGTCCAGGTATGGGAAGACAAATATTCCCAGAGTTCGTAGAAATGCAGCAACTATTGCCATGCATTTGGTGAACACTCGGAGCAGAGGCCAGACCGAAAGGAAGAACTCTGTATTGGTAATGTTTTCCTTGGAAAAGAAACCGTAGGAATCTTCTGTGAGAGGGATGGATGAGGACATGGGTGTACGCATCCTTGAGATCTAGAGAACAAAGCCAATCCTGACTTTGAAGGTATGGAAGGAGAGTGCCCAGAGAAAGCATCTTGAACTTCTCCTTGCATAGAAATTTGTTCAATTCTCTGAGATCTAAGATGGGTCTGTATCCCCCTGTCTTCTTTGGAATGAGAAAATAGGGGGAGTAGAACCCTGACCCCTGATGAAGAAGAGGAACTTCTTCTATTGCCCCTTGGGCAAGAAGGTCGAGAAGAGATGTGGGAGAATTGAAGTGTCTCACCATGGTGTGTGGAGGAAGGTCTGAGAAATGAAGCTTGTAGCCCTCTCTTATGATGGAGAGGATCCACTGCTCTGATGTTATTTGCTCCCATCTGGGAGCAAAATGAGCCAACCTTCCTGGAATGGTGAGAGGCTCTGGCTGCTTTAGAGCCAGAAAGGCTAGGTTCTCTAGCATCAAGTCAAAAACCCTGAGGAGGATGGGCCTGCTGAGTTGCAGCAGCCCCTGTAGGCTTAGGCCTGGCCTGTTTAGGTTGCTGACGCTTAGTGGCAAAGCGACCTGTAGAAGATTGTTGGCCAGAAGTGGAAGGAAATCTGCCCTTTTTAAAGAGACTTTTTAAAAGGCTTTTTCTTGGCAGGAATGGAGGTTGACTTTGAAAGTCTATCCAGAGCAGAGTTTTCTGCATCCATTTGAGTGGCTTTTATTTGCCATTCTTTGCCAAATAGGTTTTCACCTGTACAGGGAAGATTTCCTAAGCCATCTTGAACCCAGGGCTCTAGATCAGAAGCCTGGAGCCAAGCAATTCTGCGAGCAGCTATGGCAATGCCCGAGGCTCTGCTGGCACCTTCAAAGGAGTCAAAGGCTGCCCTGTTGGAAAACTTTGAAATGTCTTGGGTATGCTTAAGCCAAATGAGGAATTCCTCCCTTTTATCTTCTGGAAGAAAAGGGAGGAAAGTGTGCAGTTTTTGTGCAACTTCCTTTAGAAACATACCCATGTAAAGGCTATATGAGTTGATTCTGGCAATAAGCATACTGGCTTGGAAGATTTTCCTACCAAAGGCATCCAAGGTCCTGCATTCTCTTCCTGGCGGAGCAGAAGAGTGTATCTTTGTACTCTTTATCCTCTTCATAGCTGACTGCACCACAATGGAATGGTGAGGAAGCTGAGTTTTCTGAAATCCAGGACAAGGAGGGACACGATACATAGTGTCCAATCTACGAGAATGAGGAGAGAGAGTGAGAGGAGTTTCCCATAGATAAATCATGTGTTCATAAAGAATCTCATGAATTGGTAAGGTGACTGCCTCTTTAGGAGCTCTAGAATAGCCTAAAATATCCATTTTTTTAGCTCTAGGCTCTGATTCAGAAGTTACTGAGATAGAAAGTCCTTTAGCTACTTCTCTTATGAAGTCTTGAAAGGACAAGACCTCTGGAGGAGACATTCTTCTTTTTGGAGAAGAAGGCTCTTCAGGAAGGGCTATGGATACTTCAGGAGACTCATCTGATGTATCAGAATCATCAGAGGAATCGAAGTATCGCCTGTCAGGGTGCTCTTCCAACGCTCGATACGCGTATCGAGCAGTATCGACATCGGGCGTCCCCGGTACCGGATCGGTACCGGTAAGCAGCCCTGGACAAGGAACCGCTGCTGCCGGTATCCTGGTCGATGTCGATGCAGTCGGTACCGGTATCGGTGCTGGAGCCGGTACCGGAGCCGATACCGAGAACGGAGTTTGTTTCGGTACCAGCGGCGTCGCAGCTTGAATGAAGGCCGTAATAGCCTGCTGCATGGACAGAACATTGTGATCCATCGACGCCATGAATGCCTGGAAGTCGGTACCGGGAGATTGTGCCGGTATCCCAGAGCATTCTAACAGTTGATTGGTCGAGGCCGTGCCATCGATGTCAACCTGTAACCCCATAGGAGGAGCTTTGGAAGCCGGAGCTTCCCGCCGGGGTTGTTTTGCTGGCGCAGGATCCTCAAGGGCAAGCCTGGAGGCATCTCGATGCTTAGAGGGAGATCTACCCTTCGAGGACCTGCTAGGTTTATGTTTGGTTACCTGAGATCCATCAGGAGAAGAAGACCTGGAAGATGTCGATGCCACCGACGGTGCATCAGCAGGAAAAAGCACATGGAGCTTGGCTGCTCGGTTCTGTAACCCCCGTTTAGACATTAGAGAGCAGGACGGACAATCCAGAATGGAGTGTTCAGGACCCAAACATTTAAGACACCATTCATGGGTATCTGTAACAGAAATAGTACCGCTACACTTAGTACATTTTTTAAACCCGGAGGCTGGTTTTTCCATGAGGGAAAATTTTCTTGTAGACCCTGAGGCCCAAGAAGAAAATACACTAAGTGAAGAGAAAATAGATATTTTTTTTTTTTTTTTTAAAGAAAGAAAGAGAAAAAGACCGGCGGTACCGGTCCGGAGTCGAGGAAGGCAGACACGCGACCAAAGAAATAAAATAAAATAAAGAACTTCTTCAGCGGTGACAGGGCTCGACCTGCTGGCTCCGCGGCAAAGAAGAACTGAGGAGAGATGGCTAGGAAAGACGGGAAGGCAGCGCGCAGGCGCAGTGGGATGCTCCCAAAAGCTTTTCTTTTTGGGAAGCTGGGGAGCGTTCCCGCGCAGGCTCCATCGGTACCGACGTACCCATATGTGAAGACTCATTCCTGCTTGTTCCTGGAGATAATAATTAACAGGAAAATAATTAAAAGAAAATTCTCTAGCCCTGAAGAATGAATGCAATCAGTGCCGGGAAATAGAAGACCATAGGTGGGCCCCAAGGAATGCAGGAGAGATACGCTCCACAGAACAGATAAGGAAGACCTTGGAATACAGCTGCAGACCCTAAGACATAACATGAGGGAGGGGGTCCCATCTGGAGAGCTTTAGCAAACTTTTGCTCTGGCAAAATTCTGCGCACAGCTCTAATTTGTGCAGACGGTTTTACAACTTTTTGTAGGAAGTATAGCAGATTTCTGCACACGGAACTAAGGCTTTGTGCAGGAATTGCTATGGAGGGTATAGGATATATAAGAGAGTAAGCTACAGAGCTCAGGGGCGTGACTTTCTCTCTCTATTCAGGGGAAGAACGTCTGCCCAAACTCAGATTCCCTGAGACAGACCTTTTTTCTGTGCTTGTGGTTTTTCCTGCTTGTACTAATAAAAGATTTTTGCAGACAAGTAACTGTGATCCGCGTTCTTTTTTTGGTTTTTCCCCTGGTGCACGGGTCCCATGTGCTCCAGGCAATCTTGATAACTATTAGGGATGCTTTTGTAGGTAAGAACCTGCCTACAGTCCTGAGATCTGTATGCCCTTAAGAATATTTCTATTATACATAAAATGTTAGTATTTTTTATGAGGTTGATCAATTTTGTGATGGCAGATGTATGCTAGATATTTTTATGGCAGACCAAGGTTTTAGCTAAACTGATATCAGCTTTAGGTTTCTTTCCTAAATTTTCAAATGTTATCTCCAAATCAGTTTTAATAGTTAGTGGCAGGAACCCTCCTAAACTGATTCATAGCACCCCCTTCTGGCATTCAATGGAAACAATGGAAATCAGTCTACAATGCTGGCGACGCTGTATGTTTTACTCTTCTATGATATGGCGGCTGTTCCGGGCAGTTCTGATTAAATGTTCATATTAGACATTTGTTTGATGTGGTCAACAGTGGAAGAATTATAAGACATTGTACATTGTGGCAAGCTATTATTGCCATCCTTATGCCTCCGATGCAGTTGTTAAGGGATTATTTTATAAGCACTATTCATGATTTACATGTGTATAGTATACACCAGCTTATACTATAATGTATATATGTAAATCGCATCCACATATAAATTGCCATTTTAGAAAGGCTCGAATTCACATGTAGATGTCATTAGTATGTGGAAGTTTCAAGAAGGCGTGTCAGGGGTGTGGTCTGGGCATGGCCTGGGTGGGATATATGCTCCCTGATACATGTAGAATTTTAAAAATATGTACGTTTTGGCCATTCTGTACAGGAGGGATTATCCTCCTTAAACTCCATAGTTTATTTACCCCTCTGTAGTTAAGTAGCAGGCACCTAAATACTTAAGTTTGCAAAATCAAAAATATCCCAAAAGAAAAGCAGCAAGGCACAGATAAATCAGAAACCAAAAAGCCCTCCAGTTAAAAGGTAACTACAGGAATATACAAGAATATCACAGCTATTGTCAGAGGGGGAAAACTCATCCACCCACTAGTTATGAAGCTCCTTTTTAATCACTTTTATTAAAGTCAAAAATAAACTTCTTAATTTTTTTCATGGCATAAATAGTAGCACTTATCTCAAAGAGTGCAGCTCAGTAGAAAATACATGAAGCCCCCGTAGAACATAGCATGTTTCGAGCCCATGAGTCCAGGGCTCTGCTTCAGGTTTTTAGGAAACTTCCCATGCCACAGATGGTAATAAAAGCAGCGCTTATGAAGAAACCCCAAAACGCTCATGTCTTTTGTTGAGAAAATGGCGTCTGACGTCAGAAATTGCCCACCAATCTAAACAAGCAGAGGGAGGATACCATAAAAAGGAAAATCCCTCTTGTGATAGGTGGAACATTAAAATAGGCTAGGCCAATCAATTTCAAGATTTAAACCCGATGGGGACAGAGACTCTAATTTAAAAATCTAGTATTGCTCCTTCCTTTGCAGTTTGGCCAGACGGTCACCATCCCATGGGTCAGGGGAACAAAATCAATCACTCTCCACAACAGTTGGTCAAAAGAATGGTTCTGTTGCATACAATGTTCAACAATGGGAGCCAATAGAGTGTAAGTCCGTAGCTGAGAGGCATGCTCACTGAGGCGTACCTTAATTTGACGGGTCATCCATCCTATATAGATGAGATCACAGGGACAAACAATCAGGTACACTACAAACACTGATGAACAAGATGTATGCCATCTAGATGTCAACCAAAAGTTCTTCTTAGCATAATACCAATGATGGCCCTTCAGAGTTTGCATACAATGTTGGCAATTACCACAGGCTTGATGGCTGAAATTTTCATGTGCATACTGTCACGCCCTTGCCCCTGGCCTCTGGCTTAGAGGGGCGAGGTAACGGAGAACTTCTCTTGGTGAGCTCAAATAAACTAGCTTTTCCTCAGGTGGATTCTGGGACATGTAGTTTGGCTCTTAAGAAGTATAGTCATGGTCCGATGTTAAATGACAGAATTTATTTTAAAGTAAAGGTTCAAGTAAACTGTACACAGGAATTTTGTCCATTCAGGATTGTTTGCAACAGAGCATTTAGATCAGTATAACTGCTTCACAGTCTTTTAAACACATGCAGCTGGTTAACAACGTTGCTCAGTCTTAGAGAAACAGCTCTGCTCAGCAAGGTAAAAATACTTCTTTCTAACCTTGTGTTTGTGAAGCACTTAATAGCAAAAGAATAACTCAGTTCCTCTAGAACAACCTCTTCTTTCCCTCCTTCCTTTCAGGATAGGTTTTAAACTCAAAATAAGAAAACAATTAGCAAACATTCACAAGCTTTCTCTTCAGCGTGACTAAGCACTTTCCTGAGAAATGCAAACACATGTGGAGTTTTCTTCAAACCCAATTCCTGGCTCAATTCCAGTTACCTGCTTCTAGGAGGCTTTCTCATTCAATGCTAGCCTTTAGCATAATGATTCCATACTTGTAGCTTGACACAGGGTACAGTCCATGGGGATATCTAGATCTTGCAATTCCTCCACTGCCAACTCAATCTGCATATCCTCTGGTGTTGTTAGGGCAGTGTCCTGTTCTGAGCTCTGGACACAGTGCTCAGAATACAGCCTCCCTGGGGGTTCTAATGTCTCTCCTGAGCTCAACTCTCCCCAATAAAGACAGTCAGTACCTGAAGCACTGGGCAGTTCTCCCTGGTTGTGCTCGCTACGGTTCCTTGTCTCCTTTCAGCCTTTCTGGAACAGCTCTCTGTATTTCTTTCTGGGTTCTCTCCTGGAGATCTGCAGGTGCTCCTGGTTCCACTCTTGATTCCCCTGAATCCTCTGAGTCTTCCGAACCTCCTGAGACCTCTGCCTTCCCAGAGCTTCTTCCTTCCTTTGAGCTTCCTCTTTCCTCTGAGCTTCTCCTTTCCTCTGAGGTTCTCCTTTCCTCTGAGCTTCCCCTTTCCTCTGCTTTAGCAGGGGTTTATATTTCCCTCTCCAGGGCTCCAGCCCTTCTTCCACTCCTCCCAGGTGATTGTAATCACCTCTCAAGCCTGCAGTTACGTCATAGGAGTTAGGGTGTGGCTGCCTGAACTTTCTCTCCCTCAGGTTTCTTTCTCTATGAGGGGCCTGAAATCCATGCCCTGCAGGGATTTCTCCTTTCTCTAAGTTAAAGTCATTGGCCTTTTCTATACTCATAGGCTCAAAACAGGCTTCCTTGTCACAATACACTGGACGGTCCACAATGGTACTAGAATGAACTAAACGGTCACATAAATTAGTCTCCCATGAGTATGCTATCCTCAAAGGTTTCTGAAACGAAGAATGAAGTTGTAATACCGGCCAATACTTATGAAGGAGTGCAGTTACCTGATGAACATTGTGCATATAAGGCAATATCCCTGTAATAAAATCTTCTTGACCACTCCTTAACTGGGGTAAAAACAACCATTCCCTGTGGCAATAACAGGCTCATTTATATGCCTCAGTTATCACCACTCGAGGGTAACCATGTGGTAACAATCAAGTGGACAACTCTGGTGCATGTTTCTGAAATTCAGAAATAGTAAAACACACTCGACGGAGCCTCAAAAATTGGCCGAAGGGCAAACCCCGACAAAGGGAAGCAGGATGATAACTGTAGTACCTTAGAAGAGTGTTCTGCTGAACAAGTTTACAGTAAAGGGTTGTTTGTAAACCCCCTGGTGTAGACAAGACCTGAATATGCAGAAATTCAATGGGCTGAGGTTCAATATGTGCAGTAAACTAGATATTAGTTTATAAAGGGTTAAGCCACATAATAAATTGTTGTAGAGATGCAAGTGAATTAGTCCATAGAAAAAAGATGTCATCTAAAAATCGCTTCCACAAAGATACATGCTTGAATGTTTCTGAAGGGTAAATGTATGTCTCTTCAAAGTCGGCCATATAAAGGGTTGCCAACAGTGATGCCATAGTTGCACCCATGACTATTCCAAAAATTTGTAAATAAAACTGTTCATCATATAAAAAAATAATTTATTGTCAATAACAAAAGAAGAAGAGCCAACAAAAAAGATTAAAAAGGAGCTTCATAACTAGTGGGTGGATGAGTTTCCCCCTCTGACAATAGCTCCAACATTTTCTATGTTTCTGTAGTTGCCTTTTAACCGGAGAGCTTTTTGGTTTCTAAGTTTGCAAAATGTCTCATATGCACATGTAAGTACCACCATGTACACATGAAAGTTACTAAATGCTGGCCTTTATGCATGTAGGTTGCTGGATTCCCTCTGTTTATTTTCCCCACGTGTAAATGTGTAAACTGGCTGTAGATCTCAATCCATGTGTGTTCCTGCATGTCCTTCTAGGTATTTTAGAAACCTCTGCATGTTTAGCAGAGCCATTTCTAAAAAAACCATCAGAAATGAGCATCTCCTGATCTGGACGTCTCAATTCCGGTCTCCATGTACTATCTAAAATGTGTTTTAAATCTCCTAAATGTAAGTTTTGGTTAAGAGACACAGAGGTAGAGGTTTTCTCACTAATTTATTCATAAAATCGGTAACCTTATGACGTTTTAATCATTTGAAGACATGGAGGGGAATTTTACAAAAGAAGTCCAAGTGCTATCTGGGACATCTAAGCCAGAATTGATGTCTGCAGGGGCCATCTACATAGATGTCCCCAGAATAGTATTCTAGAATCTTGACATCTAGTAATAGCCAAATGGTTAGAGCAGTGGAACAGGGAAGCCAAGGTTCAAATCCCACTGTTGCTTTCATTGAAATTGTGCTGAGTACTGGGGATGATGGAATGCTTTCTCCTCTACACTCTCTGGATGTTTGTCAGCCAAAATTAGCAAGTCTAAACTTAAATATGATGCCAGACATCCAGGATGCTTTTGGGATCAGGTAGAGACATCCAAGTCCCTGAGAACACCCAAGACACACCTCCGCCATGCCCCCGGTCAGACTTGGGGATCCTCATGCTGGGCATCTCCACAGACCGGGTTTCTAAAATACCTCTGGACCTCTCTGTGCTTTGGATGACACTATGCCTGTTTTGGAACATCCAAAGCATGAATAGGGCTTCCAAAATGACCCCACGGCATACACTGTATTAATCTTGTTAAGAGATATTTTGTAAAAATATTGTATCATGCATTAATGCTTTTGCAAGAATGAAATGGTTCAGTTTCTGTTTGTAGTATTGGTTTCAGATTATTTTTTATAGTGAATGGGTAACATGTATAGCCCAAAGCAGACATTATGCCTCGTTTTACTGAAAATGTTCATGTCTATATCATTTAGGTGCACTAGCAATAGAAGGGCCTATTGGTTTTAGAACTTCACTGGTTACACAAGCAGAATTGCCTCAGAAACATATTCCTGCTCTTGGAGATATGATACATATATTTGCATTGGATGACAACAATTTTTCAATTAATGACATATCATTTTCATTAATTTTTATTGTCTATTTTTTATTATTTACTGCATAGGGTTAACTATAATGGGATCAGTATTTAAAAGGACTAATCCAGCTAGTAACACCTGATAACTGGATAAGTTCCATTGAGGGAGTTATTCTATGGTACTATCCATATGGTACCGCTGAATATCTTCATAGACCACAGATAGTGAAAGCTGGGGTCATCTCCATCCCCCTTCCTCCTCTTCACTCCCAAATCCTTCCCTTAACCTCTGTCACTTTCCCTCCTTTTTTAAGATCACTGAAGAAGTAATCACACATCTTCTCTCCTCCTCTAAATTTACTACCTGCTCCTCTGATCCTATTCCCATCCATCTAGTAAACTCCATCTCCTCCACTGTTGTCCCTTCCATCTGTCATATCCTCAACGTATCGCTTTCTACTGCAACAGTTCCTGCAGCCTTCAAGCATGCTGTGGTTTCACCTCTCCTCAAGAAACCATCCCTTGATCCTACCTCTCCTTCTAATTATCGACCCATCTCTGTCTACCCCTTTATTTCTAAACTACTTGAACGTGCGGTTCACCACTGATGTCTTGAGTTTCTCTCCTCTCAGTCCCTTCTCGATCCACTGCAATCTGGCTTTCACCCTCTATATTCTACTGAGACAGCTTTTGCCAAAGTCTCCAATGACGTGTTCCTCAGCAAATCCAAGGGCTTTTAGTCAGTCCTAATCCTTCTTGGCCTTCTGCTGCTTTTAACACTATTGATGACACCTTCTCCTTGAGACCCTGTCTTCGCTTGAATTTAGAGGTTCTGTCCTGTCATGGTTTTCTTTCTATCTCTCCCACCTCACTTTTAGTGCATGTTCTAGTGGATTCTCCTCTACTGCTATCCTGCTTTCAGTTGGTGTACCCCAGGGCTCTGCCTTGAGACATCTCCTTTCTCTTTCTGTCCTTTGCTGCACTCATCTCCTCCCATGCTTTTTAGTACCATCTCTACGCTGATGAATCCCAGATCTACCTCTCTGCATCTGAAATCTCTCCAGGTATCCAGGACCAGTTCTCTGCCTGCTTATCTGACATTAGTGCCTGGATGTATCACTGCTATCTGAAACTGAACATGGCCAAAACAGAGCCCCTTATCTTTCCCCCTAAAGCCACCTCACCCCCTTCCTCCTTTCTCTATTTCTGTGGATAATATTCTACTACTACTACTGAACATTTGTATAGCACGACAAGATGTATACTGTGCTGCACAGACACATGTAAAAAACGGTCACTGCTCATCAGAGCTTACAATCTAGTCAAGACAGACAACACAGAAGCTGTAGACATGGGATACATCTAGGGGGAATGGTAAGGAAACACAAAGGAGATCAGGTGAGTCAAGATCCAAAAGTGGCAGTGAAGAGGTGAGTTTTCAGCCTGGATTTGAAAAGGGTCAGAGAAGGCACCTGACGTACAGACTCGGGTAGTTTGTTCCAACCATAAGGAGCAGCAAGGAAAGGAAAGAAGTCTGGAGTTAGCAATAGAAGAGAAGGGCACAGACAGAAGCGATTTGCCAGAAGAGCAGAGTACCCAAGGAGGGGTGTAGGGAGAGATAAGCGAGGAAAGGTAGTGAGGAGCTGCAGAGTGAATGTACTTATAGGTCAGCAGGAGAAGTTTGAACTGGATGAAGAAATGGATAGGGAGCCAATGAAGTGACTTGAGAAGAGGAGTAATATGAGTATGTCCCTGCTGATTTCAAGCATGCTGTAGTCACACCTCTCCTCAAGAAACCCTCACTTGATCCCACCTGTCTTTCTAACTATCGACCCATCTCTCTCCTTCCCTTCATTTCTAAACTACTCGAACATGCGGTTCACCACCGCTGCCTCGACTTCCTCTCCTCTCATGCCCTCCTGGATCCCTTACAGTCTGGCTTTCGTCCTCTACACTCTACTGAAACGGCTCTTGCCGAAGTCTCCAGTGACTTATTCCTGGCAAAATCCAAGGGCCTTTACTCTATCCTCATCCTTCTCAACCTCTCTGCTGCTTTTGACACTGTTGACCATACCCTTCTCCTCGATACCCTATCCACGCTTGGTTTTAGTGACTCTGTACTATTCTGGTTTTCCTCCTATCTCTCCCATCGCTCTTCCAGTGTGTGTTCTGGTGGCTCCTCCTCCTCTCCTACCCCACTCCCAGTTGGTGTACCCCAAGGATCTGTCTTGGGTCTGCTCCTTTTCTCTCTCTATACCCAGTTCCTTGGTGAGCTTATCTCCTCCCATGGCTTTCAGTACCATCTGTACGCCGATGACTCCCAGATCTACCTCTATGCCTGAAATCTCTCCGGCAAGCCAGACCCAGATCTCTGCTTGCCTTTCTGACATTGCTGCTTGGATGTCTCACCGCCGCTTGAAATTGAACATGGCCAAGACTGAACTTCTCATCTTTCCCCCTAAAACCTCCCCTCCCTTCCTCTTCCTCCTTTCTCGGTCTCTGTGATAACTCTGTACTCCTTCCTGTTCCCTCGGCCCGCAATGTGGGGATTGTCTTTGACTCCTCTCTTTTTCCACACATATCCAGCTCGTGGCTAAGACCTGTCGTTTCTTTCTCTATAACATTAGCAAAATCCGCCCTTTCCTCTCTGAACACACTACTAAAACACTTATCTACTCCTTAATCACCTCCCCTTTTGACTACGGTAACCTACTCCTTGCTGGTCTTCCTTTGAATCATCTCTCCCCCCTTCAATCTGTTTAACACTCTGCCACGTGACTAATCTGCCAGCCTCGTCATGCCCATATTACTCCTCTTCTCAAGTCACTTCATTGGCTCCCTATCCGTTTCCGCATCCAGTTCAAACTTTTTCTGCTGACCTATAAATGCATTCACTCTGCTGCTCCTCAGTACCTTTCTTCTCTTATCTCTCCTTACAACCCCCCTCGGGAACTCCGTTCTTCTAGCAAACTACTTCTTTCTGCGCCCCTCTTCTACTGCTAACTCCAGAGTTCACACCTTTCACCTTGCTGCACCTTACGACTGGAACAAACTGCCTGTATTGGACCACCAGGCACCCTCTCTAACCTTCTTCAAATCCAAGTTGAAAGCTCACCTCTTCGCTGCTGCTTTTGGATCTCGACTCACCTTATCTCCTCTTCTCTCCCCTTTTCTTTCCCCTAGTTTATCCCTGCTTACACTTTCTGTGTTTTGTCTTGACTAGATTGTAAGCTCTAATGGGCAGGAACTGTCTCTTACATGTCTGTTCAATGCTGCGTATGACTGGTAGTGCTTTAGAAATGCTTAGTAGTAGTAGTAGTAGAGTATGACGAGGCTGGTGGAAGATTAGCAGCGCAGCAGAGTGTTGAACAGATTGAAGGGGAGAGAGATGATTCAGAGGAAGACCAGCAAGTAGTAGGTTACAATCATCTATGGAAGGTGACTAAGAAGTGGATAAGTATCTTAGTAGTGTGTTCTGAAATGAATGGGCAAATTTTGTTGATATTGTAGAGAAAGAAATGGCAGGTTTTAGCTATCAGTTGGACGTGTGTGGATGAGGAAAGAGAGAAGTCAAAGATGACCCCAAGTTTGCGAGCTGAGGAGGCAGGGAGGAGTAGAGAGTTATCTACAGAGACTGAGAAAGAAGGAAGGGGAGAGGAGAGTTTTGGGGGGGAAATAAGAAGCTCAGTTTTGGCCATGTTCAATTTCAAGTGGCGGTGAGACATTCAAGCAGCAATGTCAGAAAGGCAGGCAGAGATCCTGGCCTGAATTGCCAGAGAGATTTCAGGTATCGAGAGGTAGATCTGGGAGTCATCAGCG
The DNA here is from genome assembly GCA_033557465.1 of Ichthyophis bannanicus. NCBI lineage: Eukaryota > Metazoa > Chordata > Amphibia > Gymnophiona > Ichthyophiidae > Ichthyophis > Ichthyophis bannanicus. The sequence continues at coordinate 886,479,056 of CM066035.1, read as the reverse complement.
TAAAGATGGTACTGAAAGTCATAGCAAGAGATGAGTGCACCAAGGGTCTGGATATAGAGAGAGAAAAGGAGTGGACCCAAAACAGATCCTTGGGGTACACCAACTGAAAGTGGGATAGCAGTAGAGGAGGATCCACCAGAACAAACACTGAAAGAGCGAAGGGAGAGATAAGAAGAAAACCAGGATAGCACAGAGCCCTTAAAGCTAAGCGAGGACAAGGTATCATGGAGAAGGTTGTGGTCAACAGTGTCAAAAGCAGCAGAAATGTGAAGAAGAATAAGGATTGAGTAAAGGCCCTTGGATTTTGCCAGGAACAGGTCGCTGGAGACTTTGGCAAGAGCCATTTTGGTAGAATGAAAAGGATGAAAGCCAGATTGTAGAGGATCCAGAAGGGCTTGAGAGGAGAGAAAGTTGAGGCAACAGCGGTGAACCGCATGTTTAAATAGTTTAGAAATGAAGGGGAGGAGGGAGATGGGTCAGTAGTGGGAAGGACAGATAGAGTCTGGTGTGTGTTTCTTGAGGAGAGGAGTGACCACAGCATGCTTGAAGGTTGCAGGGAAAGTTGAAGTGAACGATAGGTTGAGAATATGAGAGATGGAAGGGACTACAGTCGAGGAGATGGAGCTAAGGAGATGGGTGGGAATAGGATCAGAGGAGCAGGTATGAGTTTGGATGAGGAAAGAAGGTGAGTGGCTTCCTCCTCAGAGATCATAGAAAAGGAAGAAAGGTTAGCAGAGGTAGGGGGAGAAAGTGGGAGTGAACAGGGGGAGGAGGGGAAGTAGCTGACCTCGTGGGGAACTGGAGTGTGATCTTGTGGATTTTGTCATGGAAATAGCCAGGGTTTGCGCAGAAAGGGAGGGAGGGGTCAGAGGCGGAGGCACCTTGAGGAGATAGTTGAGAGTTGTAAAGAGATGGCGAGGGTCAGAGGCAAGAGAGTTAGTCAGATGAACATAATAGTCTTGTTTGGCAAGTGCTAAGGCTGACTGGAAAGAGAGAAGCATGAATTTGAAGTGAAGGAAGTCCGCAAGGGTGTGGGATTTGAGCCAAGCATGCTCAGCTGAGTGGGTGCAGGAACATAGATAGTGGAAAGTGAAAGACAGCCAGGGTTGAGGTATAGTATGCCTCACGGGACATGGTATGGGCACAGCAAGAGGAGAATGCAGTGTTATAGGAAACTACTGCCTCATCAACAGACTTAGATGACATGGTGGAGGAAAAAGATGATGAGACAGTGGAGGAGAGAGCCAAAGGGTCAATAGCATGAAGATTTCTAAATAGTTTGGAGGAGACAGGGAGAGGTTGAGGCAGTAAGTGATGAAGAGTGAAGCTTAGCAGGTGATGGTCCGATAAGGGAAGAAGTGAGGTACAGAAGTTTGAAGGTAAGCAATTAGAGAAGAATACAAGTTCGAGGCAGTGGACTTGCTTGTAAGTAGGGGCAGTAGAGCAAAGCTGGAGGTTGAATGATGAGGTAAGGGACAGGAGCTTTAAAGCATAAGGGTCAGAGGGGGTATCAACATGAATGTTAAAATCCCCAAGATAAGAGAGGGGGAAGATGAATCCAGAAAGAAGGAAAGCCATGAGTCAAAGTCAGAGAGAAAGATAGAGGTGGATTCGTCAGGGGGTCAATAAATAACAGCTAATCGGAGAGATAATGGAGTAAAAAGCCGGATGGAATGGACTTCAAAGGAGGGAAAGGAGTGAGACTGAGGCAGAAGGAGGAGTTGAAATTGACAGGAAGGAGACAGTAGAAGCCCAACACCAACACCACGGCCAGTGGGATGAGGCATGTGGGAGAATTCTACTCCTCTGTGTTTCCTCATCTCAGAACCTTTGGATCATCTTTGATTCCTCTCTCTCCTTCTGCACATCCAACAGATAGTTAAAACCTGTTGCTTCTTTCTCTATAGCAATGGCAAATTTCATCCTTTCCTTCCTGAACACACGACTAAGACCCTCATCCATTCATTCTCTTGTCACCTCTTGACTAGGCTATTGCAACCTCCTCTTTGCTAGTCTTCCTCTGAATCATCTCTCCCACTTCAATCTGTTTAAAACTCAGCTGCCAGTGTTGCTATGCTCATGTCACCCCTCTTCTCAAGTCACTTCATTGGCTCCTTATCTGTTTCTGCATCCAGTTCAAACTTTTACTATTTATTTATTTATTTAGCTGTATTTATATACCGCTTTTCACCGGGTCAAAGCGGTGTTACATAGGGGTGGGGGAATTAAGTACAAGGGTAGGGCCATCACTGGGGAGGCAACATTGATGATTTTGACATAGGACAGACTTTGGACATAGGACAGACGTTGGACATAGACAGGTTAGGGTAGCTTTGAGTTTAGAGGTTCATTGTGGGTGAGATCAGGGGTTTGTGGGTTTTTCGGTGGTATTCGAGTTGAAGTATTGCTGGAAAAGGATGGTTTTTAGCTGTTTTCTGAAAGATAGCAGGTCGGCGTTGTTTCTGAGATAGCTCGGTAGAGAGTTCCATAAGGATGGAGCATAAAGTTCAAAGGCTCGATTGCAGGTCAGTTGCGAGCATTTGGTTCTTTTGTGAGGGACGGTGAGGGAAATGCTGGAGGTTTGTCTAGTAGATCTGCCGTGGGCTGGGCGAGCCAGTAGGGTGCGAAGCTGGGTGCCCTGTGTTTGGTTGATCGCTTTGTGGGTGAGTAGGATGGCTTTGTATTTTGTCCGTGCTTCGAGGGGGAGAATGTGTAGTTCTTTCAGAATTGGGGTGATATGGTCGGTTTTCTTTGCGCTCTGAATGATTCTCGCAGTGGTGTTTAATGCAGTTCGGAAGGGGTTGGTGTGTGTGGCTGGAAGGCCATGGTAGATTATGTTGCAGTAGTCCAGATGTGGGAGTGTCATGGCTTGCATCACTGTTCGGAAGTCTTGATGTTCCAGGAGGGGTCTGAGACGTTGCACTGTTCTTGCTTTATGAAATATAGTTCCGGAGGTTTTAGTGATCTGTTGCTTTAAGGTGAGGGCTTGGTCAATAATAATGCCCAGGTATCTTATATGTGGTTGTATTTGGATGCTTGTAGTTCCAATGATGAGGTGTGTGGGTGGTGTGAAGTCTGGGTCCTTTGTCACTATGAGGGCTTCAGTTTTCTTTATGTTGATGGATAGGTTGTTTGTTTGTAACCAGTCAGAGACTGCGGTGAAGCATGCTGATAGGTGGGTGTTTGTTGGGTTTGTGGTTGTAATGGGGGTGTAGAGCATGATATCGTCAGCATAGATGTGGAAGCTGACGTTGTGGGTGCGTATGACTGTGCAGAGTGGCTGGAGGTAAATATTGAAGAGCATGGCTGATAGTGTGGATCCTTGGGGTACTCCCTGGTGTTGTTGGAATGGGGGGGAGGTTGAGTCGCTGGTGCGGATTAGTTGTTGTCTGTTAGTTAGGTAGGATTGAAACCACTTTAGCATGGTGTCCTTGATCCCAATAGTCTGTAGTCTGTGTATGAGGATGTTGTGGGAGATGGTGTCAAAGGCTGCAGATATATCGAGGAAGATCATGGCGTATCCGGAGTGTCTTCCTTGAATTCCTGTGAGGAGGGTGTTCATCAGCGTGGTCATGAGGGTCTCGACTCCATGTAGCGGGCGGAAGCCGTGTTGTTGAGGGTCCAGTATGTTGTTAACATCCAGGTGTTCCTGAAGCTGCTGCTGGACGATCTTCTCGATTATTTTGGCTGTGAAAGGTAGACTTGCTATGGGTCTGTAGGATGCAGGGTCAAGAGGATCCAGGTTTTGCTTTTTCAAGGAGGGTCGGATGATCGTGGTTTTGAGTGTGTCTGGCATGTGTCCTCTGGAGAAGGATTCGTTGATGATACGGGTTAATGGTGTGCTCAGTTCGTTTTTTGATTTCTTTATCCAGTCAGTGGGGCATGGGTCTAGCGGTGAGGTGGTGGTGTGGAGGCAGGAGATAGTGGTTGAGATTTCTTCTGTTGATGTTTCTTTGAAGGTGGTCCAGTCACTATGCAAGTTGGGGTGGAGGTTCTCTGTAGTTGACTGTGCGGTTAGCTGCAGGTTTTGTGGTTGTTGTAGTTGTTTGTATTGACGGGCCAGTAGTTCTGGTGGAATCCGCGGTAATTGGTCAGAGTTGTTTGGTGTTTTTGTCAGCTTTTTGATTATCTGAAAGAACTCCCGAGGTTTGTTTATGGAGGTGTTGATGATTTTCATGTGGTAGATTTTCTTTGCTTTGTCAGTCTCATAGTGATACGCGTTGAGTTCGTATAGGTATTTTATTTTGTCATTTTCGTCGTTGGTTTTTCTCCATTTTCTTTCAGTTCTCCTCAGTTTTGTTTTTAGCTTTCGGAGACTGGGAGTATACTATCTAGCCCTTGTGGAAGGGGGTCTGGTGATGGTTATGTTTGTTGAAGCTTCAGATGCTGTGGAGATCGTAGTATTCCAGTTGTCTATGAGGTCTTCTCAAGTCACTTCATTGGCTCCTTATCTGTTTCTGCATCCAGTTCAAACTTTTACTATTGACCTATAAATGACTTCATTCAGCTGCCCCTACCTACTTTTCTTCTCTTATTTCTCCATACACCTCTCCTTAGAAACTCCACTCTTCTGGCAGATTCCTTCTACCTGTGCCCTTCTCTTTCACTGCCAACTCCAGACTTCACTCTTTCTACCTTGCTGCTCCTTATGCTTGGAACAAACAAAAGTCAGCACATCAAGCTCTATTTATGGCTCTGTTCAAATCTAGGCTAAAACTTTGAGACTGCTTTTGGATCCTGATCCCCCTGGTCTCCTGTTCACCTCCTATGTGTTTCCTTATCATTCCCCTAGATCAGGGGTCTCAAACTCCAATCCTGGAGGGCCGCAAACCAGTCAGGTTTTCAGGGTATCCCTATTGAATATGCATGATATATATTTGCATGCACTGCCCCCATTGTATGCAAATATATTTCATGCATATTCATTAGGGATACCCTGAAAACCTGACTGGTTTGCAGCCCTCCAGGACTGGAGTTTGAGACCCCTGCCCTAGATATATCCTAGTTCCCACTTGTTGTGTTGTCTATCTTGACTAGACTGTACACTCTTACAAGCAGGGACTGTCTCTTATATGTCTCTGTACAGCGCTGCATACACCTTTTGGCGCTATACAAAATGATAAGTAGTAGCAGACTTTAGTTATATGACTAGTACCAACTTTCAGCACCACTGATAACTTGCAATGCAGTGCACACCTTTGAATCAATGCTGACTCCTGGCGACCCAGAACCTTCTGGGTTTTCTTGGCAGTATGACCGAAAGTAAATTGCCAGGCCCTTCTTCCAAAGCAATGGAAGGTTAAATGACTTGCCCAAGGCGTGCCAGCCAGAATCAAACCCTGGTCTATTGGTTACCAAACCAGTGCACTAGTCACTAGGCTACTCCTCCCCTGAATATTGCTGCATTTTGGATAGTGCCTGCTCCTATCTAGATACTGCTGCTAAATCTCCAGAATGGTTTACCCAGAGCAGCGAACATTTTAAAACAACGTTGACTGCCATGGGTTTAATATTACCCCCAATGTATCTATATGTAAATTAATTATTGAAACGGACAATTTTAATAGCTATGCTTTATTTTCTTAACAGATACATAATGTTTGCTAATTTCATATAGCCCTGATATAGGGTTTGCCAAAACACAGCCATATTAAGTCTTTAATGGATGGATAACCTTTTTTTTTAATTAAAATCCGTGCTATTTATTAATCATTTTTTGCTCAATGTTTTTATCTGTTGTTAAATTATTATTCAATGTTAAATGTTCAATGTTAAATATTTTTGTGGTGTTTTTTCCTTTAAAATCAAGCCACAACAAACAGAGTCCTGAAACACTCCAACGTAACCAAAAACTGATGGAAGCACACCAGCTGAAAAGCTCAGCATAACCTTGCTTGGAAGTATTTTTGACAGGTTTAGAAGCAGGCCAAATGACAAACCTTTTCTTTTTTTATATTACAAATTGTATTAATTATTTCAGAGAAATAACAAAGAAACAGATCAGAATATAACACATAGGGGTCTGTCTACTAAACCGCAGTAACCGTTTGTAGCTATCACGGGGCGATAGCTGCAAAAGGTCTATAGTACTAGTAAAAGGCCCACAGTATCTGCAGGGGGTATTCCCAACCTTACCCCTACAGATACCGCAGAGCAACTGCATTTACCGCACATACCCACCAGCTCTGCATCGGTAGGTAGCGTGGGAAGTCCTGCTATGCTGCCGATGCAGGAATCGTGGGATCCTTGGCAGATGCAAGTACAAGTGCTTCCTCCCTGCTACCGTCTTTGTCATTGCCTCTACTCAAAATGGTGGTGATCTCGCAGTGCTGCCCCCTATTGTTATGATGCTAGGGAGCAGCACCACGAGAACGGCAACATTTATGTTAGTACTACGGCAGAAGTCTGGAGCAGAGGCCTCTGCAGTAGTATGAACAAAAAAGGTGCCATTCTCGCAGTACTGCTACCTAGCATCAGGACACTAGGGGGCAGCACTGGAAGATCGCCATCATTTTGAGTAGTGGTAAAGGTGAGGGCAGGAGTGAGGAGGACCACTCCTGCCCCCTGTGACTACTAGACTACTAGGGTTCTGTTCTTTAGTTATATAAGGCTTTAGGTATCTGCGAATTTCCCCGCTCCTTGAAATTTTGAAGATGTTCTTCGATTGTCTGCCATGATGTGCTATGCTGTGGCGAGGCGGCTATGGACCTGAGAGTTGATATTGAGAAGCACTTTTGAGAAGATAAGTAACTGTAACTCAGTTTGGACACGTTTTACTTTGTTTTTATTGACTGTATTCTCTTGTTATTGTAGGAGACTTGTCGTCTGTTCCTGTGCTGCCTTGTGCAGTTATTATTCGATGCTGACGCTTTTTGTGAATGCTTTGTTTGTGGAGTGTATTAGTGATGTGCTAACTGTTATGTTCCGGGTTATGATTGATGTGTTGTGAGATTGTTTGGAGATTCTAGCTGAGAATGTTAGTTTGAAGAGGCCTTGACCTATGATGTGATCGTCAGCTATTCCCTATAGTGAGATTTTCACTATATGTAGGGTACTAGCCATCCTGAGGTCATTCTGTGCCTTGATAGAGTATGGTTTCAGTTTTTCATTGACACTAAGATTTTACCTGAGTCGTGCATTGATTGAGAGTATTTGTTTCTTTTGTTCTTAAATTGCTCTCATACAGCTTTTTTGTGGTGTTTAGTTTTGCGCATACCATGACAGTCATGAACCTCACTCTAAAGGGTTGTGTTGTGTGCAGTGTTGCGTGTGTTGTGTTGGTGTGGTGTGTTGTTGTGTGATCTGTGAGTTGTGTTTGTTGTTTGTGTTGTATGTGTGTTGCTTGTGGGTATTTTCTAGTGTGTTATGTGTATGCCATGTTGTATTGTGTGTGTTATGTTGCATGTAAGCTGTTTGTGTTATGTGTCTCACAGGGGAGGTGTGTGTGCACGTCAGGATGGCTTATGTAAGTGTGTCTCAGGGAAGGAGTGGCTCTGGATGTAAGTGAGTGTGAACATGTATAGATGCGAACGGACAGATAGATGGATGAAGTCTCCCCAGTAGGCACTATTGCTTAAGCGAGATGTGACTGAAAGTGAAATACATATATGAAGCCCTTCAAGGCAGCCCATTGGTGATAGAGGTGTATGGGTGTGCATAGTGGGAAAAACATGGGGAGCATTCTCATAGAAATATTTCTAATCCCTGTGAGTGTGTGCGTCTGTCTCTGTGCATCTGTGTTGTGTATCTGATTGTGTGTGTGTTGTGTGTTTGTGTGTGTGTATGGATGTGCATCTGTGGAGCATGTGTGTCTCTGTGTTGGCCCTATGTGTGTGATTGGCAGAGTAGAGTAGAGGAGAAAGGCAGTTTAGAAGGATCAGTTCCCTAACTGCTACGCTTCACTGTATTAAAGTTTCCATGCTGTGGAAGCTGGAACTGCATCTCCCATAAAAATGCACTGAGGCTTTTTTGGGAACTTATTTCTCACAAAAGAGAAATAACATTCCGGTTTATGCCAAACTAAAAGTCTGTGTCAGAGGTGGGGGGAGCAGAAGCACCTGAAGATAGCAGGCACAAACGGCGACGCAGCGCTGGAGCCTTTGGCAAGTGCTGCGTTGCAGTTCCTTTGCCATTGCTGCTGCTGCTGCTGCTACTGGCCCTGGAGAGGGGCGACAGTGGTGGCAGTGGGGACAGGAGGCAGCAGGATGATGGGACCTGCCTAGGGCACCTCCAGTCCTTGCATCGGCCCTGATCGGAGAAAATATTTTTAGCTTAACACTTAATCTAACTCTGGAATTCATTGCCAGAGGATGTAGTGCATACTATTAGTCGGTTTAAAAGAGATTTGGCAAGTTCCCAGAGGAAAAGTCCATATACCATTATTAAAGTGGACTGGGGAAATCCACTACTTACCCCTTGGAAAAGAAGTATGGAATCTGTCTACCTTTTGGGAACCTGACAGATACTTGTGACTTGGATTGGCCACTGTTAGAAACAGGATATTGCGCCCAATGAACCTTTGCTATGACCCAGTATAGCATATCTTATGTTCTTAGGGATGTGTTATCAAGTTTAAAATCCTTATGATCTCCCATTGCTCTTTTTACTCAGGTTACCCGTACTATCGTTTTCCTTTGCTCGTTATACATGCCACTCTTAGAAATTCCATCTCCTCGTAGATTCAACCTTGTCTGGACTAGCCAAGCTGCTTTCGCCTATCAAGTCCCTGGGCTGTGGAATGCCTTACCATTAGATATTCACTCAGAAATCTTATATAAGAAATTCAAAAAATCGTAAGGGCCTGGTTATTTCAATCTCATATGCTACTTGTGGTTTCCGAGTGCATAAGATCTCGCTTTTTCCTTTTTAACTTCCTCCCTCCTCATGTTTCTCCATTTTAATTTCCAAGTCAGTCTTACTGGAACTATTGTTATGCTACTTCTCCCCTTTCCTTTTGTGAATTTAGGTCTTTGCCTTTGCTGTGTTGTCTACAAACCTGTATTATACAATTTAAACTGGAAATGTTGTAATTCGCCATGTTGAAATACTGTTTCGAATTGCGGTATACCAAATACTTTTTAAATAAAATAAATATTATTGAGATTTTATTAGTTCTACTTCATGCAGAGAAACTGTTTTTTGTAAAGTGTTGAAAAGGGGTCCCCAGAAGTCCCCTATATCTCCTCCAGCACCTTTCTGCCTTATTCTTTATGCATATGATATATGTCCTAACAGCATGGAAAGAAAAAACTGAGATGACAAAAAAGAGAGTTTCCAGTTATCTCTCAGCTAATGAGCATGGTTTTATATGTTATGTAAACAGAGTGGAGTCAATTTTGCCTGAGGAGCCCCTGTAGTGCAGGAGGGCCCAGAGAAGGAAGGGGCCCACCTATAGATGCTCCCATATTTTCTGAGGTGGACCCCTGTCCTCCAGGCACCCTGTCAAATATTTTGTTAGGGAGCCTTTTATCTGAACTTCTGCCACTATGCAAACATTATGCGATCTCTTGCTGTCCAGTCTTACGTCTCTGATTAGTTTTGTCTCAGTGCCCTAAACTGTTGCGTGTTTTTCCTTCCAGGTCATGGATTATATGGGACTTTTGAAATGCTGTCCTCCTGGAGGAAAACGAGAGAAGATCAGCACGTGAAAGAGAGAACCGCGGCTGTCTACGCAGATTCTATGATCTCCTTTTCTCTTACCACTGCGATGTATTTGGTAACTTTTGGGATAGGTGCCAGCCCCTTCACTAACATAGAAGCAACAAGGATTTTCTGTCGCAATTGCTGTATAGCAATTTTCTTCAACTACCTCTACACACTTTCCTTTTATGGATCCAGCCTGGTGTTTACTGGTTATATAGAGAACAATTACCGGCACAGTGTTTTCTGCAGAAAGGTGCCAAAGCCTGAGATATTGCAGGGGAAGCCTGGGTGGTATAAATTTCTTATGACAGCCAAGTTCAGTGAAGACACAGACACAGAGGAGACAAACTCTTACGAAAGTCACCTTTTACTTTGTTTCCTCAAGCGCTATTACTGTGACTGGATAACAAACACTTACGTCAAGCCTTTTGTAGTTCTGTTTTACCTAGTATACGTTTCTTTCGCCTTAATGGGCTACTTGCAGGTCAATGAAGGGTCAGACCTCAGTAACATTGTAGCAACTGAGACACGAACCATTACATATACAACTGCACAGCAAAAGTATTTTAGTAATTATAGTCCAGTCATTGGCTTTTACATCTATGAGTCCATAGAATACTGGAACACAAGTGTACAGGAAGATGTAGTAGAGTATACCAAGGGGTTTGTAAGAATATCATGGTTCGAAAGCTATTTGAATTACCTTAGAAAGCTTAATATGTCCACTGGATTGCCCAAAAAAAATTTTACCGATATCTTAAGGTATTCTTTCTTGAAAATACCACAGTACTCTCATTTTTCAGAGGACATCATCATTCCCAAGAAATACAATAATGACGTGGAAGTGGTAGCTTCTAGGATGTTCTTGGTTGCAAAGACTATGGATACAAGAAGGGAAGAACTGTATGATCTCTTGGAAACTTTGAGGAGATTGTCCCTCACATCCAAGGTGAAATTCATTGTTTTCAATCCATCGTTTGTATACATGGATCGGTACGCTTCCTCAGTGGGAGCGCCTCTACAGAACTCCTGCATCAGTGCTTTATTTCTCTTGTTCTTTTCTGCATTTCTGATTGCAAGCTCTTTAATTAATGTCTGGATCACCCTTACCGTTGCCTCAGTTGAGTTTGGGGTCATAGGTTTCATGACTCTGTGGAACGTAGAGTTGGACTGCATTTCTGTCTTGTGCTTAATTTATGGAATAAACTACACAATAGACAACTGTGCACCACTAATATCAACTTTTATCCTGGGGAAGGAATTTACAAGGACTAAATGGGTAAAAAATGCTCTGGAAATGCATGGGGTAGCCATTTTGCAGAGCTACCTGTGCTATACAGTTGGTTTAATTCCTCTTGCAGCTGTGCCTTCAAATTTGACCCGTACACTGTTCAGGTGCTTGTTTTTAATAGCGTTTGTCACATTCTTTCACTGCTTTGCCATTTTACCTGTGATACTGACTTTTTTACCACCCTCAAAGAAAAAGAGGAAAGAAAAGAAGCATCCAGAAAATCGTGAGGAAATTGAGTGTGTTGAAATGGTAGACATGAATAGCACCCGAGTGGTTGATCAAATTACAACAGTCTGATCGGTTTCTTTTTTAATTTCTTATGTTTCACCTTAGGTCTTACTGGAAGATAGTCTCGATGAAAAGAAGTGAAACATCTGTTGCTGGAATTCTGGGGAAAAATATAATTTAAAAAAATCATTCTGAAAGGGGAAGACAAAAATCCACTCTCAATAGCCAAGGGATATTAAAATTAACTATATAACAAAGGGAAAGACAATTTTAGTCATATTAACTTTTTGTTGTATCAAGCAATCAGTATTTTTCTCCTTCAATGCTGCAGATACTAGGGGTATGCACAGTGTGCATCGGCCATTTTTTGTTTTATTTCAAGCATTTATATGAATTTAATTTCAGCATTATTTTCATCTTTTTCACTGCAAGTTTTGTTTTTAGTGCATAATGGAGCATATTTACCAAAGGTTAACATGCATTAAAGAAAGTTTAAGTGCACTAAGGAGCATGTTTAGTAAGCCCGTGCTGGTAACGCGCATGCGGGCCGCATTACCAGCACAGGGTTTCTAGCTAACTGCAAAGAGACGTGTACATCCGTCCCCCTGCAGTTAGTGCTGAGAAGTCATGCTTTAACACAGCAAATGGGCTGTGGGTACAACTAACGCCACCCTTTGGGGTGGCTTTATTTGCACTCACGCTACCTGCGTGAAGCGCAGTGAGTGTGGGTAACTAACATTCATGCTAGTTGCAACACATCAGGAATATGCCTGTTTCATCCCGTCCCCACCCTGACACACACTACCAGGGTAGCACAGGGTTTTTAGCATGGGTGCCCCATGCTACCTTTTACTGTGCACATAAAAATAAAAGAGCCAGGACAGCATTTAACACACGTAAATTTTCATTAATGCATGTTAACCTTTAGTAAACATGCCCCATGATTTGCAAATAAAGTGTGCTAATAATGAAACTGAAAAAATGAAAGAAAATGATGTCACTTTATTGGTTTGGTTCATTTTGAAACACAGGACTGGTTTTTTGCATTTTTCATTTTTTTTTTCAAAACGAATGCACCCTAGCAGACACTGTGTTATCGCTATTGAGCCCAAACAGACTGAAAGGTCAACTGTCAAGGTTGAAATGGCACTAAGGGTCTGATTCTCTGTCTATGGACAAAAAGCTTAGTGCATCAGGCCCCGAGAATTCCTTTTACTAATGCTTAGAGAGCACTATCTGCTACATGGTCCATATAAATAAAGTGGGCCATGCAGATAACACACACTAAGCATTAATAAAGGGGACTCCTAAGTGTTCACTGATGATAAAGTTTTAAAAAAACTTTCTGCAAAGCAATAACTCAAGTAAATGAGTCAGCTCTTACTAGCCTTAGCCATAACATCTAGCTTCTCTTTTTCAAATTGAAAAGTTTATGCAACTTTATATGACTAAAAAGTGTTATCAAAAATATGTATACATTCACACTTCATTTCACTTCTAAAGGTGTTTATCAAATAAATCTATTTCTTTCTGAAAACATATGCTGCCAGTTCTTACATCTTTTTAAATTTAACAGATCACTTGCATGTGGAGTTACAATTAATGTGAATCCCTTGCTATGCTATAAGAGAGGAACAAATCTGATTAAAAACTTAGAAGCATGTTTATTAAAGAGCACTAAGCAGTTGATGTGTGTTTTACTGGGTGGTAACTGTTAGTGCAGGCCTGCAGTAACAGCTACCATGCATTAAAAATAGCCAGCATGCTAAAAATCCCACAGATTGCTTGGTGCACAATGAGGCAGGTTATGGCGGAGATTTGGCATAGACAAGACATTGCGGTTAGCGAGTGGTAATTGTCACGCACTGTCAATTTTGCAGTTAGTGCGGGTTCCCTTAACATCTCCTCAAGGAGGTACTGAGTGCACCCATACTAATTGTGAATGTACTTAATATGGGGTAAGGAACCGTCTTGGACAGTAACTACAGGGCACCTGCTGCCCACGGTCCCAGTAGTTAGTGCACCGTTTTTGCATTAACCATCTGCTAAGTTTTGCTGTTGCCACACTTTAGTAAACAGGCCCCTAGTTTTCCTGGCACATTACAAGTGCAGCATTTTTATAGCACTCTTTTCACTTCTTAAAACTGTGAAGGAAACAAACCTTGAAGGCATTGATTGATGGCGGATTCTTAATGCTTTTAGTTCACATAAAGCTACAGCTGTTAGCATTTTTTTTGCTAAGAGTTTTTTACATGACCTATTTAAAAACACGTTTGGTAGCTGAAGTCACTTAATATGTGTATAAAAAAATCACAAAACATGCCATGCATTACCTTTATTACTTTTTCAAGCAGCACTTTCTGGTCGTCAGTCTGGCCTGTTAAAAATGTGATGTTTTGATGAACAAACATCATCAAGAAAATTTTGGAAACCTGAGGACTTACAGTATTTTTATTTCTAATAAGAGATGAGCTACTTTTGAACAAGTAAAGAAGATTCCAGTTTCAAAGAGATTACACAGAGAGGCTCCGGAATACTTTCCTGCCGGTTACAACTCTCCATGCACCCCTCCTTCACAACATTGTTTTCTTTCTGCCTGCATGCCTATATTTACCCCGCACACAGGAATATCCTATCACTCCCCAATGACTTCCTGAATTCCCCTGGCAGCCCAATAACACTATTCTGACTCCCTCTTGTTGCTTAACCCATCCCTCTTGGGCAACAGAGCATCATGGCCTGGTCCAGTGGTCCGTGGACCCATGGGGATATGTGAAACCATTACAGGAGGTCTATAGGACACAGAAAAAGAATAAAAAAGAGAGAGGCTGGTGGAGACTGGTTGAGGAAAGAAAGAGAGATTGAAAGGAACTGTCTGGGGAGAGGGAGAGATAAAGAAACTGGTGAGGACCACTGGAGGGGGAGAGAGAGACTGGTAGATACAGAATAGGAAAGGAAGATAAAGAAGGTTAGCAGGCACAAGAGTCCAGGAAAAGTGGGGAGGATGAACCTGAGGGTTCCTGAACTTTTTGGAGATTAATAAGGGGTCCATACAACTAAAACTCAGGCTTATCATGTCCCATATGTTGCCTATACTGTAGAGATGTGCAGACAGCAAAAAGGTCATAAATAACAGATGTACAGACAGACAAGATCAAGACATAAGGCATTCTTTGTGTTTCTTATAAGAAAACATCTAAAGAAAACTGACAGCACTAGACAGGGGTATGTTCCTCTAGAAAACAGTGAAAACGCCAATAGTTTTCTGAAGAACTGGCTTCCATCATTAGGGCCTTGGCAATAACATCTTCTGTGCCCTCATTTCATTCCACTTAAACCTGTTACTAATTTGCAACACCAAGATTTCTGTTTTATTAATGATAAAGACATCAATAGGAACCTACAATAGAACCCACTTCAGATTATTTATAGATACTATAAACAGAGCTCTTTAGCTGTGTTTGTTGGTCCTGGAGAAAACTAAAGTCTTTTAAGCTGTGATGCCTTTTAAAGGACCAACACAAATCTTATTGTAGTCTATAAGCTGTCTAAATTACAAACATCCCAACTTCAGATGTTAGAGGTTAAAGATCAGTGGCGTAAATTCTGCCCAAGCAGCCCCTGCAGTGTAGTGAGGCTCCAAGGAAAAAAGGGGCCCACTTGCATTTGCTCCCTTATCTTTGGAAATGGACTTACCCCACCCTAAGAGCCCTTTAAAAATTTTTGCTTGGGGCCCATAATTTGAATTTCTGTCACTGATAAAAATCATGCACTTTTGTTGACCCTCTAAAAGGTATCTTAGGGGTATGTTTACTAAACTGCGTTAGTGCAATTCGCGTTAGGAGCCGCGGTACTAACAGAAACCCCAAATAAGGAGATGGGCGGTACATTGTCAGCACTAACGCGCGTTAAAAATAATTAACGAGCGTTACCGGGCGCCGTGACGCATCACTGCGCGTTAAACGTAAGAAGACGTACAGACACAAAGCACTGAAACAGAGCTGTAGCACAATGGTTACGGTACTGACTGCTGTTACAGGCAGCATGGGTTCGAGTCCCCAGTGTGCCTAACGCAGAAGGCTGTCCCAGGCATCACCCTGTACATTACAGAGGGAAAGAGGAGGCATGTTTTTTGTTACGCTGAGTATTGGTGTCAGAAAAACACCCTCGGAGTGTGCCTAGCCACGTACGTTGGTGCTTGCGAGGTTGTGTGCATAGCCCCGTGCGTAGCTGCGCGCCTACAATCGTGCGTGGGTACGTGTGTTTTTACGTGCGTGGGTACGTGTGTTTTTACCAGTGTGGGCATCTTATTTTACAGACTCTGTAGGGTGTCTTGCACCTATGCATTATGCTAGCAGATGTACGTGTGATGGCCTATGGTTTATCAGAGCCTGTGAGCAGGTGCTGGGGCTGCACAGGGTTGGATGGTGCCAGTCACACCCATGATGCACTGCACATGCAAATCAGCTGTCCACAGATACACACCATGGGGAATGCACCCACACAGCACCTCGGCCTGGTAGGGGGAACTGACCATGTGCACCCCCACAGCACCTCGGCCTGGTAGGGGGTACTGACCGTGTGTTGTACTGGCACAGAGTAGCTACACATCGTCACATTGTGCGGGTACAGTGCTCACCCTGAGGGTGCAGTGAGGTGCCCAGCACCAGGTCCACAGCACCGTCCATGGCTGAAAGAGGCTATGGCGCAGGTCCAAAGCAGTGTTACTGTGTGAGATAGGTAGGTTCTGCAGGACCACCTTGGACATCTCTGTCTGTTTCAGTCAGGTGTAGCCCCCATGCACCACCACCCCCCCTCCCCCAGGGCTGAGGGTGGCAAACAGATCCACAGTCTACCTCCCTGCAAAGGTGGCAGTAGAGGGAAACATTAACCCTAGTCCTGCTGAGGAACAGACACCCCACAGGGCAGTCAATGCAGCTCTGTACACAGCCATAACACAATAGCAGACAGACATTAGGCCTGGATATGGTATGCTGCACCCCACCACTATCTGATATTCCCCTGGTGCAAGCCATCAGCCACTGCACCCCACTCCATCATAACACCTACCAGCTGCAAACAGTCTGCTAGTGCCCAGTGGAGATGCCTGCACCCAGAACTGGGATGTCAGCATACACAGCAAGCAGATAAATCAGTGACTGGGCCACAAAAGGAAACCCATATTTATCACATGAGAGAAGTACTAGATAGCACTATGGGAGTGCCTAGCCATGCTGTGGTCACTGCACAGTCAGGGTGAGAGTGATCTCTCAGCAGGATATACTGAGGTCACCCTGTCTGTGTAGGTGGTGGCCGGGCACTACAATGTGCCTGTCACTGCCCTATGCCCTGTGCAGATGCACCCTGGCCAGCCCACCCTGTCCGGCCTATACCCATGGTACCTTGCTCCTCATTATGCACATTGGCAGCCCAATACTGGCAACATTGCTGGCAGTGTGGGCTGTGGAAGGTGTTTGCAGCCACCACACACTGGATAGACAGACAGCCACCCCCACACCTATGCCAGCATTGTGCTACTATAGAGGTGGTCAGCAGCCATACCCACCACACCAGTCATGGGCATAGTACAGGCATGGATATGGTACACAAGGCTGTTGGGGGGTCACTCCCCAGGGTGGTGAACACTGTCAGAGACCAGACCTGCAGCAAACACCGCAGACATCAGAATGATTGTTATGGTGGAGCTCAATGAGCAAACTGTGCTTAACGTAGGAATTGATATCTGCCAGTTATCATAGGGAATGTTTGATAGCTCTGTACCATATACCCAGGTGTAGGGTGTCATTGCTAAGGTATGCAACTGCTAGTATTGGGAGATACAGGCAGGGCCCAATGTCTTGCCTCTCCAGGAGGCATTGGCCAATGGGGCCTGTGGGTGGGTGTGTGGCCCTGTTGGCTGCTGCTTTACGGCAGAGTTCCCCAACTCCAGTCCTGGTGTTCCAAACACTGTTCGGGTTTTCATGCTGTCCCTCATAAATATGCATGAGCTACATCTGCATACCATGGGGGTGGTGCATAGCTATGCAGCACAGGCATCTTTATTAGAGGCAGCATGTAGCCGGAATGGTGTGGGGCCCTCCAGGACTGCATTTGCGGGACTATGCTTTAGGTAATGTGCCTGTTTCTGGTGTCTGTGTTTGGTGTGGTAAAATATAGGCCATGCATATGTTCTCTGCAATAAAGGAGTGTCTTTACTATCACTGTTTAGTGGTGGGTAAAACTATGGGGACTGGGTTGGCAGGAGCCCCAGCTGGGATTTGAACCTGTGACCCTCTGGTTTTACAGGCACTGGCTGTGTCTGTTGCACCACACTGTGGCCACAGAGGCAGTGCAGTCCCTGGAGTTAGTTAAACCGGCCTGACGAGTCAGAAACCCTGCTCTGCAACAGGTTTACTGTGGCCTCATTTACCTTGTATGCAGACAAAGGTGCCCATAAACCTCAGAAAAGACCTCAGAAAAGGGGCACACACCCATAACCAAGCTGGGCAACAATGATAACATTGGGAAACGTTACACCACACGCCCAAGACAGCTCCATTACAATGTAATGCTCTTTGAAAGGGTCTGCGGAGCGTAGACCCTTCCACACATCATTTCTTTTTATTTTGGTGCTTTCCAGGGCGTTTTGTTCCTTGTTGCCCATTGCTATCACTGTTGCCCAGCTGAATTATGCTTTTTAAAATGTTTCTTGTGGTCATTTTTAACGTTTTATGTGAAATTTTGTTCTGTGCACATGTATCACACTGCTCACGTTTTGTGGGTTTCCCCGGTTTTTCTGTACATTGCTGACGGAAATGGTTTCTCTTCCCTTTAAATGCCTTTAACGACAGGTTTTCATTCGCGTTGGAATTGAGCTCTGAAATTCAGCGCGTTAGTATGAGGGGAGCCTCTCCCCGCCCACTCTCCACCCATTGACCCCTTCTCTCCGCCCACTCTCCACCTTCTGCGCTGTTTTAACGCGCCGCGGAGCTTTACGATCGTTAACTACGGTTAACGCGCGTAGTATGACATTAACGGTCGTTAGCGCGTCGGTACGCGCGTTATACGGCACTTACGGTCATTAACGTCGTATAACGCGCGTTAGTCAAGTTTACCGCACTTTAGTAAACATCCCCCTTAGTCTACTGAACTGAAGTCTATGAGATACTTGAAGGGATTATACTAACACAAAGCACAGAATCAGTCATAGGTATGATGTTCTTTTCTCAAAAAGTCAGTCATTTAACAACACTATTAGAGAATGCATAGTTTGCTTCAAAGAAAACACCAGTATATCAATATTTGATTGAAAGAGCTTTATAAATTAAAATGCATATCAAAAAATCAAAGCACATCTAAAATAAAAATCAAAGCAAAAGTGCCCATCTTGGATTAATTGTAAATAAGAAGATTCCTAAATGCATATTTTCCAGACACAAGTTGAACTACAGTACTAGCATACCTACCATACATAGAGAAGGTAATTTTATAACAGGTCGCTAATGTGTGAAAGACAAATAGGCAGCTACTTTTAGCCTTTTTATAAAGATACATAGGCACCTATGTGTCTTGATAAAATACTAGCACAAACATGACAGAAATATTGGCTAGACTTTAGCTGTGGACATTTATACTGGCTCAGGAGCAGGCATAAACATTAGTGTGTAAAATACAGCACACTTGCATGTTGCACTTGCAGGTGTTGTGTTTTAGAAAATATGCAGCTGGATCATGACTCCATCCATGCTCTGCCCAAACTGAACCCTGAACATGCCTACCCTAAAGTTGTACACAAGTATATGCCTAATTGCACTGTCAGGGGTGGCTTATAATGAGGTTGAGTGAGGTGGTCGCCTCAGGCGGCAACTTTTGGAGGCAGCAAATAATGCCCCCTCAAAAGGCCACCTCACTCAATCTTCAAAATTTAAAAAAAAAAAGGGCTGGACAAGCTGCTGTCGCTGCTTCTCGGCAGCAGCAGAATCAACCTCTCCATGCCCCACACCCCACCGCTGTCCTGGAAGAGCCCTGCAGCTGCTGGCTGGCGCACCGGCTCACCTTTGCAGAGCCGCGAGAAGGAACAGTGTTTCCCTTCTTTCCTGCGGCTCTGTTAAAGTTGAGCCCACTGGCGCTGAGGGTAAATGAGGCATTTCCTGTCTCGTGAGACAAAAATAATTTTATTTTCATTTTAGTGATTGGATTTTGTGCTATCTTTATATTTTACACAGTATGGGGAACTACATCTCTTATTTATCTGATGTTGCATTGCATGCAGAGTCTGGCTTCTTGGGGTTTCAGTTTAATTTTTGTCTACATATTTTTATTTTTACTTTAGGTTGTAGTCACTTATTCTGTAATTGGTGAGGGTCTGTGTTCTGAGTATGTGACTGAGGCCAGGTGTTCTATTAACCTGGAATTTGTACATAGGGATCTATACTATACTGTACTAATTTGACTTCTTCAACTTTTCAAATAGGTCTATGGATGTTCTAGAGTCTGCTGCAGCATTTATAGTGCTGCTTTTTTCTGGGTAGGTCCCTTGTGTGAGTTTTGGAATATTATGCTAGTATGGTATGGTAGATTTAGCCTTGTTTATTATAGATGACTTCTATAGGGTTTTATATTAGTTCCCAGTATGCCTGTTACTGGAGAATGTTTGTATGTTAGTGAGATGACCAGATCAGATTTCTTTTTAATATATTTAGTTCTGTGGGTGAATGCCCTACTTCTCCTCTGTACCCATTGTCGAGGGAGAGGATTCTGTGGATGCAGAGTATATATTCTAAAAGAAAAAAGTGAGAACCATAATGCAGTTTATAACAGAATAAAATGAGTTATAATTTGATCTTACAAACTGTGCTGTGGTTCTCACTTTTTCTTTTAGTTCCTTGGTGTGAGAGCATCTTGCATTTCCTTTGTTTTTTACGAATATATATTTACATTAACATCATGCTGGTCCAGTGCGCAGTTTCAGGAGTTATGGTCGGGTAGCTAAGCCCTTCTTGGTGTTTACATTGGAATGGGAGGTGTTGTGTTGGGGTCACAAAGTCCCTCTTGTTTTTCAGAGGTTGGGAAGTGCCGTGTTGGGGGTGCCAAGTCGCTCTTGTTTTTGTGGAAGTGGGAGGTGCTGCATGAATGCGTCGAGCCCCTCTTGTTTGGCATATTTAGCAGCATGTTTCCTAGGCTCTGCAATGGTAAATTATGAACATAAGAAATGCCATACTGGGTCAGACTAAGGTCCATCAAGCCCACTATCCCATTTCCAATAGTGGCCAATCCAGGTCACAAGTACCTGGCAGGTTCCCAAAAAGGCACACAGGTTCCACAAAGCTTGTCCCACAGCAAGCAGTGGATTTCCCAGGTCCTCTTTAATAATAGTTTATGGACCTTTCCTCCAGGAATTTGTCTAAACCTTTTTTAAACCCAGATCCACTAACAGCTTTTACTGCATCCTCTAGTAACTAGTTTCAGAGTTTGATTACGCGGGCCGTAGCCAACTTCAGGGAGGCAGTTACATCCCCCTGCAGCAAAACAGCTGCCGGTGCAAATAAGGCCATCCACTGAGGTGGCATTAGCTGCACTCACACTACTTGCGCTGAGGCATTATCATAGCTTCTGCTGACAATGCAGACGCCTGTGTGTGAGAGTTTTCTCTCACCTCACTCTGCAGTAAAATATAATTTTGGGAATGTAGTATTTACAGTGATGCCGTTTATGGATGGGCTCCCTATGTGAGTTTTGGAAGTTGGTACTGATATGGTATGGTATGGTATAGTATGATATGGTAGATTTGCTCTATAGATACTCAGTGACTTTGTTGTATGGTTTTGTATTAGCTGACATTATGCCTGGTACTGGAGAATGTTTATTGTTGTTGTTGTTAGTGAGATAATCAGAATCAGATTTTTTTTTTAAAGATACTGAGTTCTATGGGTGAATGTCCTGGTTCTACTCTGCACACACTGTTAAAGAGGGTTCTGTGGATGCAAAAATATATGTTCAAAAAGAAACAGCAAGAACCATAATGCAGTTTATAACAACAAAATAACAAAATAAAAACGAGTTATAATTTAGTTTTATAAACTGTGCGTGGTTCTCACTCTCTTTTAGTTCCTTGGTGTGCAAACATCTTGCATTTCCTCCATATAATCTTATCACCTTTTTGGTTTGGTTCAGTCCCTGATTGGAGGTTTGAGAACGCCCCTACTGCCCCCCCCCCCATGGGGGGACATCTCATCCTTCACCTCAGGCAGCAGATTGCCTTGCGCCGCCCCTGTTCACCATGCATACTTTTACGCGTGAGGTATATGCCCAAGAAACTCTATAAAATTATCTGCAGAAAGGCCAACTTTCAAATCTATTGCTGTGGATAAAGTGATATTTAATGTACAGAAATGGGTATGAAATTGTCTGCCCTATGCAGAAGTAAATTTATGTGTGTACAGCCTGTGGATACATTACTTTATTCACAGGTTGAGAAAACAGTTCCAGTTGCAAGGATGGGTCGGGGGTTTTCTCTTACTTGAATGCTTATGAATTTTCAAAAGTATGTGCTGTTTAGCGCAGAAAGAATTTCTGTGCTAAATAGAAGGTATAATGTGTGCACTGTTTTCTTGGGGTACATGTGTAATTTCACTTTAAAAATCCAGTAGCACATTGAAAAGTATATCTAGACTTTCCACTAATGCAAGACGTTATAAAATTACTCCTTTAGGGGGTCATTCTGCACTATGCACAGCGGGGATGTATGTCCTGTCTGGATGCCAGGAACCATCCCCACTATTCATCCCCCTGCTGATCCCGGTGCAAAGACTCCCTGTATGTACAGAGATATTGTACGGGGAATCTGTGATGGGGCGGTCTGGAGGCAGATCGAGGATGGGGCATGGGCGGGCTGTGACCCTAGATGTAGAGGGTCAATTCTGAGGTCGGCCCTATACGTTGGGCTCGGCCAGTTAGACAGGGGACTTATTCCACCTCAGAGGTGGAATAAGTCCCCCTGGATGACAGTGGCGCCTGGCAGTGATGGACAGTTAAGGGGTGCAGAAGCATCCCCGTAACTCGAACCTGGCCCTGGGAGGCTGGATCGTGGGTCGGGCTGTAGGGAAAGGAGGCAGTCGGCAATTACGGTTCCTGAATGGAACCGCGGTGCCCTGGTGACGGGATGCCATGGCACTGTGGCTCCATTCAGGAGCCTGACTGAGTTAGTTGGGCTTATGGCTGGACGTCCGGGGTGCCAGAAATGGGCCACCCCCTGGACGTTCAGCCACTGTGCTGTGATTCTGCTCCCATGGGGACATCTAGCCCCTATGGGAGCAGAATTGGGTGCATCTGTTTGGACATCCAGACGGCCCTGGACGCACAAAGCAGAATTGGCCTCTTGGGGGCAATTTTCTGTAATCCTCATTATCATGTAAACTGCTTTGATTGTAGGATAAGGCAGTATAGAAAATCTGTTAAATAAAAAAATTATCTGCAATGCACAAGGGCACTTTTAACTCATGTACAGTGCAGGCGATTTTCAAAGTGAAACTACCTGAATTGTTTCCTTTTGGAATTGAAATGATCAAGTGCAAAATATACTTGCTAACGGGTAATTTTAGAAGAGAGAACCCATATCAGACTAACAAAAAGGTGCTTATTTTATGCCTGGTTTATAAAGGTACCAGCAATAATCCCTCAGGGGTAAATAGTACGCACCTAAATGAAATAATAACAAATCCCTTCTATTTCAATAATAATTTATAATTAAATACATTTTTTAAAAACTTGGCCATATTAAAACAAGTACAAGACTGCAGTTGTTATTTTTGTCATATGCAGACCAATAAAGATGCTGATTGGAGATAATTACTAATCTCCTCATGCAGATAACATGAGGAGGGATCTAGCTAAGCTTAAAGAATGGTCTAGAATTTGGCAGCTGAGATTTAAATGTTAAAAAATGCAAGGTCATGCATTTGTGCTGCAGCAATCCAAGGGAACGATATGGTATAGGGGATGAAGTACTTCTGTCCACAAAAGAAGAGCAGGACATAGGTGTGGTTGTGTCTGATGATCTTAAAGTAACTAAACAGGTAGAAAAGGCAAAGGCGAAAGCTAAAAGGATGTGTGGGTGCACAGGGAGAGGAATGGCCAGCAGAAAAAAGGAGTGCCTCTATATAAGTCTTTGATGCCTCTATATAAGTCTTTGGTGCAACCTTATTTGGAGTATTGTGTGCAATTCTGGAGACCACGCCTTCAAAAGGATATAAACAGGTTGGAGTCTGTGCAGAGGGTGGCTACTAAAATGGTTGGTGATCTTCATTATAAAGCATATAAGGATAGACTTAAGGATCTTAATATGTAAACGTTAGAGGAAAGGCAGGATAGAGATGATATGATTGAGATGTTTAAACTCCTCCATGGCATAAATGCACAGGAGGAGAGCCTCTTTCGATTAAAAGCAAGCTCTGCTATGAGGGGACATAGGATGGGGATGAAAAGGGATAGACTCAGGAGTATTATGCAGAAATATTTCTTTATGGAAAGAGTGATAGATGCGTAGAATAGTCTCCCAGTAGAGGTGGTAGAGATTAGGACAGTATCTGAATTCAAAAAAGCATGGGACAAACACAGAGGATCTCTAAAGGAAAAAAGGGGACTGTTGTAGTGGTTGATATGGAAGGACAGACTAGATAGGCCATGTGGTCTTTTTCTGTCATCATGTTTCTATGTTTCTATCTCCTCTAATTGGACTGATGCTCTGAGGTTCACTCTAATAATTTGAAACAATTTTTAAAATTTAATTTAAGTATAAGGAGAAATTAGGTCTTACCTGCTAATTGTCTTTCCTTGAGTTCTCCGGGCCAGTCCAGGGAACGGTAGGGTTGTCAATCCCCTTCAGCAGCTGAGGACTGAAAACTGCAAGTTTTTGCTGACAGCCTAAGCCACTCCCCCTGGTGTCAGTGCTCCAGTCTCCTCTTGCCAAAGCAGCTTAACACACACACTAGAAAGAGCAACCAACTGAGCTTTGCCATGACGCCTGTATGTAGATACTACATGTAAATAGTTCCCCTATGTTATCCAAGTTTGTATACCTGTTCTCTGTAAAAACAGAACAGCTTGTTGTTCTGCTCTTTTTGTTTCATGTGAACCGCGCTGATGTCAAATAGTGTGGTATATAAGAGATTGTAATAAATAAATAAATAAATATAAATAAACCAAAGAACCAAAACAAGAAAAACTAAGCACTGATAACTCTGTATATTTCCCCAGCAGAGAAGCTCACACGCAAAAAAACGCAATGTGGCTCACTCCTGCTTTTTTTTTTTTCTGTGGAAAAACAGAAAACAACACCCCCAGAGGACTCCGAGGAAGCCCCAAAAAAACACACCAACCAGAAATCAAATAAACTTCTCCGTAACAGCTCTTGCGCTCAGGTAGACATAACTTTTTTCTAAACTACTGTCTGACCAAACACTGGGTGGGCCCTGGACTGGCCCGGAGAGAACTCAAGGAAAGACAATTAGCGGGTAAGACCTAATTTCTCCTTCCTTCTCGTTTCTCCGGGCCAGTCCAGGGACCGGTAGGGCAGTACCAAAGCAGTACCTAAAATCGGGAGGGACCTACGAGCCCCGCCACAATGGCAGAGGCCGCGACTTTCTCATCCTCTCTGGTATGAACATCCAACCTATAGTGTCTAGTAAAGGTATGCAGTGAGGACCACGTTGCGGCCCTACAGATATCCACCAGAGGAACCAAAGCATACTCCGCCCAAGATGCTGCTTGACTTCGCGTGGAATGAGCCTTGAGCCCCTCTGGTGGTGACTTTCCCGCGGCTTCGTATGCTGCCACTATCGCACGTTTTACCCACCTGGCAATCAACGCCCTCGTAGCCACTTTACCCTTATGTGGGCCCGCGAAAAGAACGAATAACCTATCCGACTTGCGAAAGGACTTAGTGGCCTTGAGGTACCTCCGCAACACTTGCCCTAGATCCAACTTCTTGAGAGACCGATCCATCCGAAACCCCGTCAGATCTGAGAAAATCGGCAACATCACCGACTGATTTACATGAAAGGATGACACCACTTTAGGAAGAAAAGAGGGCACCGGCCGCAAAACCACCTTTTCCGCCAAAAATTGAAGGTACGGCTCTCGACAAGACAGCGCCTGTAGATCTGAAATCCTAGCCGAACACAATGCCACAAGGAACGCTGCTTTCCATGACAGCTCCTTCAAACTCCTCGATGATGCTGAATCAAACGGTGGCCGCGTTAAAGCTTCGAGCACCAAGTTCAAATCCCACGGAGGCACCACTTGCCGTATCGGAGGCCTGATAAGCTTGGCCGCCCGAAAAAAATGTTGCACATCTACATGAGCTGTCAACTTGCCACTCTGCACTGAACCTCTATAGCAGGCAAAGGGCGCGCCAAATGAACCCTGAGAGTGCTGAGCGCTAAACCTTTCTCCAGACCACCCTGAAGAAATGACAAGAGGTCTGGTAATGATGCCGACAAGGGACTAATGCTATGCTGCGCACACCAAGTCTCAAAGACCCGCCAGACTCGAACATACGGGAGAGAAGTCGACGATCTCTTAGACTGCAGCATCGTGGCCACCACTGATGCAGAATATCCTTTGTGTCTCAACCGGTCCCCCTCAAGAGCCAAGCCGTAAGCAAGAAGCAATCCACCTGCGGCATCAGCACAGGTCCCTGAGTCAATAGATTGAGCTGGACGGGCAGCCGCTAAGGTGTATCTATCAACAGTCGCACCAGATATGCATACCAAGGCCATCTGGGCCAATCCGGAGCAATGAGAATCACCATCCCCCTGTGTCCTGCTATACGCTGAATGACCCGGCCGATCATCGGCCAAGGAGGAAACACGTACAGCAGCTTGCCCAACGGCCATGGCTGGACTAGACCATCCAGGCCTTCCGACATGTGTTCCCTGCACCTGCTGTAAAACCGAGACGCTTTGGCATTGTGGAGAGTAGCCATCAGATCCATCACCGGCTGCCCCCAGCGTTTCATAATGTCGTGAAACACCGCCGCGTTCAGTTCCCACTCTCCGGGATCAAGAACATTCCGACTGACATAGTCGGCTTGCACATTGTCCTTTCCAGCTACATGCGCCGCCGACAAAGATACGAGATGAGTTTCCGCCCAAAGCATCAACTCTTGGCTCTCTTCCAGTAAGGGCATGCTGCCTGTACCCCCCTGCCGATTGATATAAGAGACCACCACTATATTGTCGGAGAAAACTCGCACTGCCCTCCCCTCGAGCAATTCTCCGAATTGTAGAAGTGCGAGATGAACCGCTCTGAGTTCCAAGCGATTGATCAACCAGAGGTCTCCTCCGCGGACCAGATCTATTCTGTACCAGGGAAATATAGCAGAATTACAGCCCCGCTAGAGCTAATCTGCTGTTGCAATTCAACTGAAAGAAATCCTTATCACTTTATCTCAGGGAGCATGCCAGCATCAACGTCCTGTTCAGCTGCTGAGGACTGAAAGACTGGAGCACTGACACCAGGGGGAGTGGCTTAGGCTGTCAGCAAAAACTTGCAGTTTTCAGTCCTCAGCTGCTGAAGGGGATTGACAACCCTAACGTTCCCTGGACTGGCCCGGAGAAACGAGAAGGAAAGTACTATTTAAATGAAAATGGATTTGTTATATTATTTGATTTAGAAAGATAACAGAGATGCCAATAAGTATTTATAACAGCATCAGGTCCAGTAGAACACAAGTTCTCATAAAACTAGAGGTGTAAATAAGTGCATGTGTTCTATGGATGTGCCCATGTACTTTATAAAATACACACGTATATCACAATTCCACCCTGCTTTATCCAAGCTATGCTCATAAGGTACATTCTAGAAAGGCCATTTAAAAAAAATAGGGATGTCCAAGTCAAAATGTCTCAAACACCATGGGAAGAGCAGCTGCAAAAGTGGGCAGGTGTATGTGCCTTGAAAACTCGACCTGGCAGCACCCAAAAAAGAAAAACCTCTCCGGAAAATGAAACAGGACTGAGACATGCAACTGAATGAGCCAAACACATGCATGTTTCTAAGCCATTTTAAGAACTTACACATCTGAGAATAAAATGTTGCCAGCTTGCAGGAACATAGACAAGCTGTCGCAAGATTTCAGAACGTGCACATGTATGTTCTGACATCTACATGTCCCAGCCTGCCATCTGAGAAACAAACATGCAGCAGAGCAATACTCAGCCAAACACCTGCATGCTTTCTTACAGACGTAAGAAGTGTTCTGGGAGTCACAGGACAACGTCCTCTTCCCCATACCACAATTCATTTGCCAAAACAAGCACTTCTTCTCATCCTATGAATGCCCCAGAGCAGTTATAGATCTAGACATAACTGTTGGTGGCCTGGAACATGCAGCACCACACATATACATTTGTCAAAGATCATCCTGATCATCACATGTCCCACCACACCTCCGTGCTGCCTGAACGTGCTTGCGCCAGACATATGTAAACCCAGCCCTTATAAATGGCTTTTGGGACAGGATGGTGATTCACTTATCTGAAATGGATTTTTCATACATGCAAATCACAATTTCATCTTCTAAAATAGATGCATTCATAAAACTGCATGGCCATATTAGCTTTTTTTTCCCCAAAAATACTTCTATACATTTTGACTGATATTTGCATGGCCAATCAAAAAAGGGAAAAATAGGGTGTGCCCATTCAAAAATAAAATACACGCTTTGGGGTAATTTTATAAGCTTTTTTCACAGATAAAAATCAGTTTTACATGAAGAAAAGGGCTTTTATAAATTTACCCTAGAAGATGCATGCATAATAGTAGGCACAGTGAGGTATAGACACGTAATTTTAAGAGACCTGGGTGTAGACATGTTCTGAAGCACAGTGCATTCATGATTAGCATACATATTTTATAAAATGTATGCAAGCATTTACACCAGCTCCCAAGCAGATGTAAATATCCATTGCTTCAATCTAGCTGCAGTTTCTGTCGGTTTATCCCCAGTATTCTATAAAGACATATAGAGGGAGATTTTAGAAGAGCCGTCCAAGTGCAATCTGGAACGTCTTAAGCCAGAATGTCTGAAAAAAAAAGCAGGCACGTCCAGGTGCAGACGTGATTTCACAGGCATGGTTGTGCCTGATATGGGCGTTTAAATAGACATCCTCAGAACCGTTTTTCAGAGCCTGACATCTAGGCTAGCCTAATGGTTAGATAGCGGGTTAGGAACAGCAGAGCAAGAGCTCAAATACTACTGCTGCTGTCATTGACATTGTGTTGAATATTAGGGAACAATGGAGTGATTTCTTCTCTACAGCCTCTGCATGTTTTTCAGTTAAAACAAGCATTTTTTAGACAAGACGGCAGACATCCATGACCTTTCTGTGATCAGGTGGGGACATCCAGGATCCTGGGAACACCCTAGCCACATCTACTCCATGCCCCCACGCCCCATTCAGACTTGGACATCCTCACATTGGAGATGTCCCAAAAGCTGGCTTCTAAAATGGCTTTGAATGTCTCTAAGTCAAATTTCAGATATGCAAAACACAACTAAGGCTTTTACATTGCCCCCCATAGGAGCACGTTTACTACAGCGCAGTAGCTGGTAGCAAGGAGGGTGTGACTCAAAGGTGACCATGCAAAAAATGCTGAGCTACCTGAGTAGCGTGCAAACAGATGGGGTTAAGGAGGAGAGTGGGTGGAGACTCAGTTTGTGGCTAGGGTGGGCATGCTAGTCACGCACTAGCTACACAAACACACCGCTAGCATGGGCACAACTAATGCCTGCTTCTGACCAGGCTGTAGTTACACCTACTTTGCTAGCACATCGCAAACGCGCAATTCATATGTGAGTGTTAGGACGGGGTTGGATAACTGGATGGTGCTGAATATTGAAGCCGACCAGTTAAAGTTATCGATGGGGGAGGGGGCGGATTTTAAAAGCAATTAACAAGGTTAGCAGACCTGCTAACATGTTAATCGTGGTGAGCGGGATATTCAGCATGGTTAATGTCGCTGAATATCTACAGTGGTTGCCACTGAATGCCCCAGCTAGTTGTGGTGCTATCCGGTCGACCCAGATACTAATGCTGGTGGATGGATATGGACCCACATTGAATATTTATTTATTTATTTATCTATTTCTTCTATACCGCCCCTTCCCTTACACCAGAGATCAAGGGCGGTTTACATGGAACAAGTTAACAATTTTGTATACTTCGGTATACATTTACATTGAACAGAAAATTTCTAACTTTTTTACCAATAATAAATGCGATAAACTGTCCAAACTATTTACATAGTTTGGACAGAATATGCGGGTATAAGGTTCAACAGTGGCAGTTAGCTGCTGTAGAAACTAGTTGCCATTGCTGAATATCACACCCCTCCCCCTCCCCCCCCCCCGGTCCAGTGTAGTCAGCTACATAAATAGGTGTTGTAAAGTTAATCAAATAAGTTGCCCGATGGACTTTAGGAATAGAATATTCCATGACCTGACTTAACAAAATAAGTCAACTTAATATCTGATTAACCATATAACTTACCAGCCATCGCCCTGCTGAATATCGTCCTTACTGCATGTAATAATATACAGCATCATCTGTTACATTTTACAAGCAGTCTCTAGTATTCTGAAATAAACTGCAAGTTATTTGGGCAACAGACATTCAGTTCTACTGAAATCAGTAGAGCAGCAGGGCCATTGCTGACTGCCAAAGGTTGCATGTTCTAAGCCTAAGAGGTACTATTTATGATACCAGAAACTCACCAGTGACTTTTCAAAACACTTATCCAGTTAGCAAGGGGGTATTCAGCAGGACTATCCTCGGAATATTCTGAGAGATCACCTTGGCACTATCGGGAGAGTGCTGGGGCCGTCTTTGGGTGGAGCGCCAAATTATTCATATACCAGCAACTTTGAGTGCCGCTGTATGGATATCTCGCCATCTAACGTAGTACATAAAAAAGCTGTTCCTAATTGCTATCCAGACAGCTAAATATCACCACTACACAGTTAATTCCAGCACTGGCCGCATTGCCCTGATATTCAGCACTATCCAATTATAGTGTTGAATATCCAGTTTTTATTTAGTCATTATGGTCAGCATTTAAAAAAACAAACAGTGACTACTATGGATAAATATTGACTGCTCAGTATGCACAAGAATATCACAGTACACATACTAGTATAATTTCGTCTAGAAAAAATCCTTGGAGTCTGTTGGTGAGTTGCTGTTGTTCTTTTGGCACTTTTTTCTAATTTGTTTTCCCCTTGCAGAAGGCCTCCTTGCCTTCGAAGCCTTTATAGAATGGTTCACCCCATGAGAAAAGAATAGATGATCTTATTGCAACATGTCTAAAAGGGGCTGTTGTAGCAATGCACCATGAAACAATGTGATTCCATGGGAGGCAGAATTCCACTGACAGGGCACAATACCGTGCAGCAAATTTAGTGCTGGACACTGGGCAATTTTGTGCATCAAGATTCTGAAATTGGATTTTACTCTGTTACATTAGCAGTATGGCGTTTCATGAGTGCATTTCAATTTACAAGTCTGCCATCTCAAACAAGATAGAAAAGTAAATCGGGGCAACTGGGAAAATGCCAGTGTAAATGGAAATTTCCCAGTGTCAGAACTTTCTGCTAAAGGTGTTATCCGAGGATTTCTGATTTAATTAAAACAGAGTATGTGGGTCTAGTCATTTTTTTATCCCCTCCAGCCTTTCATTGACCCTCCCTTATCCTCTTTCCTCTAATAAACACAAGCACAAGCACACTGGCTACTGCTGACCATTCTCGGTTTTGATCAAGCCTTTCACACATATGTGACAGAGTCAATTTAAAAATAAACTGTATACTATATAGATCTGATGCCTGTCTCTGGAACTGCCTCCTATTTAACAGTCACCACAATCATATCAATGTTAATATTTTCTATACTCTACTCTGTATTTACATCATGACTAGTACACAAAAAAAATCATTTTTTTCTTTCATACAGCAGAAGACATGGTGCTATATTTCCATGGTGTCATATTTGTACATGAAAGTATATTTGCACATTGTATGTCAGCTGCCTAATGGTAATAAAAGAATTAGGGGCTCTTTTACTAAAGTGTGCTAAGTATGTAAAAATACAAATTAACACGTATTAACAGCTACCAAGTGGGTGCAGTAACAATTACCACAAGACTGAGCCACTTAACACATGTTAAATCACATGATTTTATTTATTTTATTTTATTATTTATTACAATTTCTTATATACCGCACTATTCTGCATCAGCACGGTTTACATGGAACAGAAAAATCCGACAGGATAACGTGTCTGAGTTTACAATTAACCGGACATCAAACTTGGATAACAAGGGAGAGTTACAAATAACAGGGTAGCAAACTTGGAATACATAGGAGAAACT
The DNA here is from genome assembly GCA_033557465.1 of Ichthyophis bannanicus. Lineage (NCBI taxonomy): Eukaryota > Metazoa > Chordata > Amphibia > Gymnophiona > Ichthyophiidae > Ichthyophis > Ichthyophis bannanicus. The sequence goes on along the minus strand of CM066035.1, from coordinate 886,447,468 downwards.
ATTTACACATTAGAGTCATCATATAAAGTAACATGTAGTTAAATGATCCAGGACACCTAACTAAGTATGTTCTCATGGCTTCATAGCTGTGTTAGTGTAGCTGAGAGTTTGAGTGGTGCTGTAACAACTTAAAGCGAAATCGGGCAGCGCCTGGGCAAGTTATGGGCAGAGTGGACATGGACTGCACATTGCACTTATCGCAGAATAGTTGTTGTGCACTGTCAATGTCGTAATTAGTTCAGGTGCGTTTAATGCTACCTCAATAAGAGAAGATAAGTGCGCCTGCACTCATTGCGAATGAAGTTAACACGCAGTGAGTGACTTTTCTATGTGGTTAGTACAGGAACGTGCTGGACACGCTCCCAACAGCAACTGAACTTCTTTTGCACCTACCAGGTATAGAGTTTTGCTCCTAACCCACAGTAAGGGCATAAACTTACCACGCTTTAGTAAATGGGCCCCTTAGTGAGCAATAGAACACAGGGACTAGGCAGGAGAAAAATGTGTTTTTCTAATTTACTACAAACTCGCTTGCTCTTCTTCACCAATCCTGTCCCATGCCATTATTGTTAGATTTTTAATTAAGAATAATAATTTTTCAAGATGTACCCAACTACATACGTTCTCCAGCTTCAGAATGACCTACCGTTTCTAATGTCTACTAGTAGCAATTCTAGAAATTTCAGCACCGTTTTAGGAGAGGTGATATCCACTATAAATTATCTTCTATAGAAGGTCATTTCCTAACAGCACATACTAACACTGTTAACACCTGTTATTTGCCACAGAGCTCATTTTATTCAATGGACTCAGTGGTAAATGGCAGACATTAACAACATTAGCATGTATTATGAGTCAATAACTTCCATCATGATTTAAAGCTGGAAAATCTGCATTGGAATGTATGAGTATAGTTAATGCAACATTGCAAATAGTATATATTTTTATATCATTTTATTAACTCAGTATTCTATTAGCTGTATTGATCCGGGAAAAAAAGCTGATTCACTATGGCTGTTAAAAACATAAGAACATATGAAATGCCATACTGGGTCAGACCAAGGTCCATCAAGCCCAGTATCCTGTTTCCAACAGTGGCCCAAAAAGACACACAGGTTCCACAATGCTTGTATTGGGGCAAGCAGTAGATTTCCCGGATCCTCTTTAATAATGGTTTATGGGCCTTTCCTCCAGGAACTTGTCCAAACCTATTTTAAATCCAGCTACACTAACAGCTTTTACTATATCCTCCAGTAATGAATTCCAGAGTTTGATTACGCATTGAGTGAAAAAATATTTTCTCTTATTAGTCTTAAATGGATCACATTGTATCTTGATTGCATATCTTTCTCCTTTTTGATGGAGAAAACAACCTATCTATGTTTACCCATTCTACTCCATTCATTAATTTATAGATCTCTATCATATATTCCCTCAGCCGTCTCTTTTCCAAGTTGAAGAGCACTAACCTTTTAAGCCTTTCCTCATAGGGGTATCCTTCCATTCCCTTTACCATTTTGGTGGCTCTTCTCTGTACCTTTTTAAATTCTGCTATATCCTTTTTAAGATACGGCAACCAGAACTGCACACAATATTCAAGGTGTTGTCACACCATGAAACGATACAGAGGCATTATAATATCCTTGGTTTTATTCTCCATTCCTTTCCTTATGATTCCTAGCATTCTATTTGCTCTCTTGGCCGCTGCTGAACACTGGGCGAAGGGTTTTAACACGTTATCCACAACGACACCTAAATCTTTTTCCTGGGTGGTGGTTCCTAATGTGGATCCTTGCATCGTGTAACCATAGTTTGGGTTGTTCTTTCCTAGATGCATAACTTTGCATTGCCCACATTAAAGTTCATCTGCCATTTGGGCATCCAATTTTTCAATTTATCAAGGTCCTCTTGCAATTTTCCACAATCCTTTTGTGTTTTAACAACTTTGAATAATTTTGTGTCAACTGCAAATTTGATCACCTCACTCGCTATTCCCATTTCCAGGTCATTTATGAATATGTTAAAAAACAGCAGGCCGCAGCACAGATCCCTGGGGTACTCCACTATTCATCTTTCTCCAGTGGGAAAATTGGGCATTTAGCCCTACTCTCTGCTTTCTATCTTTTAACCAATTCCTAATCCACAATAGTACACTCTCTCCTATCCCATGACTTTTTAATTTCGCGAAGAGTCTCTCATGAGGGAATTTGTCAAAGGCTTTCTGAAAATCCAGATACACTGTATCGACTGTCTACCTGTTTATTCACACCTTCAAAAAAATATAACAAAGTAGTAAGACAAGACTTTCCAACCATGAGTTATAATGGTTTCTACCAATTTGCCTGGTACTGAAGTCAGGCTCACTGGTCTGTAGTTTCTCGGAGCACCCCTGAAATTCTTTTTAAAAATTTGTTTTACATTGGTCATTCTCTAATCTTCGGGTACTACAGATGATTTTAATGATAGTTCAGAGATTACTAATAGCAGGTCTGAAATTTCATATTTCAGCTCTTTCAACTCCCTTGGATATATACCTTCTGGTCCAGCTGATTTGCTACTCTTCAGTTTATCAAATAGTTGTAATACATCTTCTCAGTTTATTGATATTTCTTTAAATTCTTCCGATACATTGCCTTTAAATATCATTTCAGGCATGGATAACCTCCCTACATCTTCCTCTGTAAAGACTGAAGCAAAGAATTCATTCAATCTCTATGGCCTTGTCCTCCCTTAGCACCCTTTTTACTCTGTATCATCTAATGGTCCAACTGACTCTCACGCGCTTTTTGCTACAAACATACTTGAAAAAGTTTTTATTATTCCTTTTTGCTTCCACGGCAAGTTTTTTTTTCAAATTCTTTGTCTGCCTTATCAATGCCTTGCATCTATCTTGCCAGTGCTTTTGTTATTTCCTGTTTTCATCATTTGGCTCCTTTTTCCATTTCCTGAAAAATGTTTTTTTGGCTACAACAGCCTCTCTGACCTCACCTTGCTGGCAGTTTTTGGCCTTCCTTGCAGTAAAGAAAGTACTCCATCATGATAGAAGCAGTGGGGTTTGAATCCTGGTTTCCCCATTCCTAGCTCACTACTCTAATAACAAGGCTATTACTAGTCATCAGAAAGTGAATTTCCCTGTCCAGGAATCAAACCTGGTCTTCAGCAGTGAGATTGCTGAATCATGACCACTAGGCCACCAGTGAAAGCATTGTATTGTATCCTCAAAGGAGTAACTCAAAAAGATATTGCAATAGATTTTGAGGCCGTATGTATCTCTTCTTCAGAAGGGACCTGCAGAGTCTGAAACCCTCATGTGAGCCCAGTTCCACAGTAAAGAAAATCAACAAAACAAAAAATTCACATACGATTTAAATTCCCCTGAGAGCTGCTAACATGAATAGAATATATCGATATTGCTAGACAGCACTTCCGTTACAGTATAATGTTTTCTACAGAGAATTATGCAATGATTAAGAACATAACTTGTCAGCATACATTCTTTATGAGGAATGCACATATATGAATCTTACATACTATTTCACTTTTGTTTGCACTATGAGACAGTAGAGGCGAAAGGTCATTGGAAAAGGTCATATGTCACCTTTCTGACTCAGACTAACGACTTTGTAACTACAGTGCCTTGACAGTTGACCTTGCTAGGGCAAGGATAGCCACTTGCCTTTAGAACCAAATCTGTAGCAAGCAAATTAAGAAAACGTGTGTCAGTAAATAATTCAGTCAAATATTACAAAGAAAGTGCACCAAAAAAAAATCAAATTCTCTTCCATGTGAAAGAAGAATCAACGTGCAATTGAATACTACTCAAATGCATTTCTTGAATATGAATTTCATTTTTTATCAGTAGAAAAAGAGTGTTCAGCAATGGCATGTTTCAAAGCATATCATTTATGTTCATAATTTTCTGTAAGACTTTTTTTTTCTTTTTCATTTTCTCTCCAAAAATAAGATCTCTTGAGAAAATTCTCAGGCAGCAGTCCTTGTGGCTGAATAGCCCCCCAAACAGGCAAAGATATTTGCAATTGTAAGTACTCAGGGGTTCCTCTAAGGGTGGCTGGATATAGCTACTGTATCCTACCAGATTACAAAATTATGCACCACCAGGTAAAAGGACAAAATGACAAGCTGAAAATATTGTGACACTGTGTTATGGAATACAATCAAATGCAAATGTTTAGTAAACATAAATCTCTGTCATTTTGTATTTCTTTATACAGATTTAAAAAATAAAGCACACACAAAAAACAGTTGTTTCATTTCTGTGATTGCAATAAAGTTTCTCCAGTGGAAGAAGAATTGAAAGTAATAGATAAAAATGTTACTGCTGAAACTGATGAAAATCTCTTATTATAATCTCTTTTGCAGATATAACTCTAGAAGAGAGAGGGGTTGCATATACATTATTTTTAGAATCAGTACATTTAAGGTTCATGTTATCAATGATGTCAGACTTGAACAATTGTGATTTTCCTAAAACCAGTGAACTTGGGGAATTTTCAAAGGCAAAACAGTACAACATAAGCAGAGGTCAAAGATTCTTTGCAAATACCGAGGGAGTTTTCACCAGCACATATCGGATTAACAGCACCTGTAACCGAGCATGTGCTGGTGTGAGGGATATTCAGCAGCTATCCAGATAGTGCTGGGGCATTCCAAGGGCGGAGCAGAACGTTATCTGCACAACGGTGATTTTCTGTACTGTAACATAAGCACACACACTTCCGTCTACACTTCATCCACTACCAATGAATATTCTGTATGACACTTATTTGTGGCAAAACCTATGGTCACAGCTTTTATTCCAGCTTGCAAAATTTAAACTTCCATAACAGTATACAAACTATAACACCTCCCAGATCGGTTTCTTCCCATCATAATTAAATTGCTTGTCATTAGAGTCCCCTATCCCCCATCTCCACAGCCACACCCAGTCACTCAGCTAGTTGGTGGCAATCTAGCCATGAAGAGGTCCACTGACGCCTGTGGCCTTTCCATCTCTTCTCCCTCCTCCACACAAATTGCTGTGATGCCAAGCTGTGCCCCTGAAGCTGGAGGCAGTGTCACATGCAAGCTTCCACGCCCTTATTCTTCCTTTCCCATACCCAACAGCACCACTACTCACTCCGATCCTGGGAGTAATCAGATCCTCTCAATCTCCGCCAGCTGTGACCATAACTCTCCTCCTTCCACAACCCTTCCCTGACACCCCATCATAGGGTGGGTGAGATGGGATAATGCACTTCCCCCAGTCCCACCACCTCATCTTAACCAAATGCTGCCGAAGCCAATGGCTTCAATTACCCCCCATGCTTTATCATTGCTCTTCCTTCACCTCTCTGCCCAATCATTATTTGCCCTTCATCCACCCCTTCCCCTGTCTGTCTCACCTCACTACAATGATGCCTCAGCCTGACCTTACTCTTTCCTGCCTGCCACCCCAGTTCTCGGAGTACAAGCTTGGCCATAATGTAGTGCCCCCTGCCAAAATTCATGGTGGGGGGACACTGTTTATAAAAAGGTAGCTACTCACCTGTAGCAGGTGTTCTCCATGGCCAGCAAAAATTAGTCCTCACATATGGGTGACATCACTGATGGAGTCCTGCGTGAGAATGCTTCCCAGCTTCTATTGGAAGCTTTTGGGAGGCTCCACCATGCCTGCATGCTTTTTTCCCACCTGCAGCCATGGTGCAATCTTAAAACAGTCCGATAACATAGCTGTAGCAGAAGACAGCTCCTCGAGGAGATGGGAGGGTTGTAAGGACTAATTCCTGCTGTCCACAGAGAACACTTGCTAGAGTAACTACCTTTTCTCCATAGACAAGCAGGAATGCGTCCTCACATATGGGACTCCCAAGCTACAGGCTTCCAAAAACCGAGGAGGCCACCGAGAAGCCCAAAAGGGGCAAACTCAACTGTGAAATGGCGAGAGGTCAGAACAACTCAACCACCAACAATGTACAAAATGAGAGAATTCCTCTCTTCCCTTTTTCTTGTTTTTTTCTTTTTGGTAGCCAAAGTTGCTGTTGCGTTGGGAATCCCCATCTAGACAGTAGTGAGATGTGAATGTGTGGACCGAAGGTTACCTTGAAGCCCTGCAGATCTCTTCCATGAAGACCGAGTGTAAGTTGGCCACCTACGCAGCTGTAGCTCTGACACAGTGAGCTATGACATGACCATCAAGGCTCAGGCCTGCCTGGGCATAAGCAAAAGCCATACATTCTGCCAACCAAACTGAAAGAGAGCATTTGGAAAAGGCAGCTCCTAGTTTATTGAGGTCAAAGAAACAAAAAGCTGGATGGACTTTCTATGGGCCTTTGATCGCTCCAAATATTAGGCCAAGGCCTACTTGCAGTCCAACATCTGCAGCACAGCTTCCCCTCTGTGTGCATGAGGTCATGGGAAAAATGTTGGAAGAACAATTGACTGATTAAGGTGAAAGTCCAATAACACTTTCAGAAGGAATTTAGGATGAGTGCAAAGGACCACTCTGTTTTGATGGAATTTGGTGTAAGGTGGATGCACCACTAGGGCCTGAAGCTCGCTTATTCTGTGAACTGAAGTGACCACCACCTGAAACAGGACCTCGCTGGTCAAAAATTCAGAGGACAGGAACTGAGTGGCTCAAAGGGATCCTTCATGGGCTATGCAAGAACCACACTGAGATCCCAAGACACTGCAGGAGGCTTGTATGGAGGCTTCAAGAGAAGCAAGCCTCGAATAAAGTGAACAACTAAAGGCTGTACCAGATGGGCTTGCTTTCCACACCTCGAAGGTAAGCACCATTTGCACTAAGGTGGAATTTGTTGGAGTTGGACTTCAGTCCAGGACTCAGAGAGATGTAGAAAATACTCAAGCATCTCTTGTGTGGAACAGATGAAAGGGTCTAGGGCCTGGCCCTCACCCCAGACAGCAAACCTCTTCCACTTGCAAGAGTAAGACTTTATTGTAGAGACCCTCCTGGAGGCCAAAATAACTTTTGGTTACACTGTTCAGCAGGTTGAGCTAAGACAACATTAGCCTCTCAACATCCACACCATAAGGGCCAAGGACTGGATGTTGGGGTGCAACATTGTCCAGTCCTCTTGTGTCATCAGATCGGGTGCCTAGCCAAGGCATAGCAGCTCTAGATTGGAGAACTGCAGCAGACAGGGAAACGAAGGCTGTCTAGGCCAGTAGAGGGTGATGAAAATCATCATGCCACCATCTGCTATGAGCTTCAGGAGGGTTTTCGCAATGAGAGGTATTGGCAGATAAGCATACAGAAGACCCTCCTCCCAATGAAGAAGGAAAGCGTCCGAGCCTACTCTTTGCATGATCTTACTCTGGAGTAGAAGTGATCCACCTGATCATTCTGTGGGGTGGCAAACAGATCTATCAAGTCAGTGCCCCACTCTTGAAAGATGCAAGTCGCAACTCCACTGTCCAGCATTCACTCGTGCAGCTGGAGAACTCATCTCAGTCTGTCTGCCAGAGTGTTCTGCTTGCCTGGTAGGTATATGGCTCTCAAATCCATCCCATGCATACTGGCGAACTTCCACAGCCTGACTGCCTCCCTACACAGCATGTATGAGCCCATTCCTCCCTGCTTGTTGATGTAGAACATGGTGACCTGATTGTCGGTCCCTAACAGAACAATTTGGTTGGCCAGTCAAAAGGTCCTTAGGGCATTCACCACCGCTCTCAGCTCCAAGACGTTGATCTGATGAAGGATTTCTTGGATGGACCAATCACCCTGGTTATGCTTGCAAAAAAGGCCACTCCGTCGGTTTCGTGACATCTTATACTGAGGTCATGTCTCCACTTTGATGCCGTTTTTTATGTCTTCAATTATAGTTGTTGTTTTTTTAACTTTGTCTGCAGTATGCTGTACCAGATGCTTAAGGTTTGCATATATTTGGAGATGCCTTCAGATGAGGCAAGCCCAGTGGACTGAGGACTCAATGGACCTATTCCATGGATCCGCTCCGGGATCGTCTGTGTATCGCCACCTCTCTTGTTTAGTCATTACACTGGTGGATGGTCCACCACAATTTGCTCAAAGGTCTTCCTTTTCAGATTGCTCCATCCCAAAAACAGATTTATTTATTTTATTTATTTGCATTTCTTATATACCGCACTATTTGCGATCAGCGCGGTTTACATTAAACAAAACAGTATCCGACAATAAACAAAAGTCAGGTTATTACATTGAACAGGAAAAAGCAACTTGGAGAACATGGTAAACTATATACATGTGCAGGTGCATTGAACAGGGTAACTATATACATGTACAAATGAAATAAAAGCAGATATTGTTAGGTGTTGATCATACTTGGGGACACCCTATTCAAGTGTGGCAGGGGTTCAGGGCTATCAGTGAGGTATTTGGTAAAGAGAAAATGTTTTAAGGCCTTCCTGAACTGGCTCAAGTTGGGGATTGCTTTGATATGTGGTGGTAGGGAGTTCCAGAGACTTGGGGCGCAGAGATTGAAGGCTCTATTAGATGTTGCTTTGGTGCATTTTGTCGTGTCTATCGGTATCAATAGCATGTTGGCCTCTGTGGTTCTCCTTAGCCTGTTGGGTGCGAGTGGTTGGATGAGATCAAATAGCGAAGAGGAGGAGAGCCCCTTGGTGGCCTTGAAAGTCATCACCAAGGTCTTAAAACTGATCCTGGCTTGAATGGGGAGCCAGTGCAGCTGTTTCAGGAGGGGAGTGATATGCTCTCTTCTGGAAGCTCCAAAGAGTACCCGCGCTGCACTGTTCATGGCCAGTTGCAGGGGGTTTAATGTGGCCTGGGGGAGTCCATGTAGGATGGCGTTTGAATAATCAAAATGAGGAAGAATGAGGGCTTGATAGATGGTGCGGAAGTCTCCTGGTTCGAGTAATGGGCGTAAATGTCTGAGGGATCTGATTTTGAAGTAGATCGCTCTTATACAATTGGCTATGTGTTGCTTCATGTTGAGGTTCTGATCCAGTGTCACTCCTAAGTAACGTATGGCTGATTTTACTTGTAACTCGGCGTTATTCACTCTCAAATAGCTGGGTGGTGTGAACTTGGGATTTCTCGAGATGAAGAGGACCTCCGTTTTCTTGTGTTGTATGCGCAGATTTTGAGATAGGAGCCATTCGGATATTGTGTTGAAGCACTTAGTCAGAGAGGAGAGGTCTGGGTAATCCAGGGATATTGGCATGTATAGTAAGACATCATCCGCGTATAACATGCAACTTACATTGAACGATCTGATGATGTTACAGATGGGTTGGATATAGATGTTAAACATAAGTGATGATAGGGAGTATCCTTGCGGTACTCCTTGGCTTTGTAGGAATGGTTTGGATGCGGATCCGTCAGCTCGAACGTAACAGATGCCCCAAAGCTGGAATGGAGAGCTCATCTCGATGGGTTGTTTTATTTTTATTTTTTATTTATTTAACTAGGCTTATATACCGCTTTTTCTACTAATCAAAGCAGTGTACATTCAGGTACTTTATATATATTTTTCCTTTGTTCCCGAAGGGCTCACAATCTATATTTTTGTACCTGAAGCAACAGAGGTTTAAGTGGCTTGCCCAAGGTCACAAGGAGCACCTGCTAATGGGAGATACAGTGAGGGGGTTCTCCCACATTCTTGTCTGCACTCTTTGCAGGATACGGTGCACAGGCACTGTTAGGGCCTGAGGAGCACTGTAGGATTTCCGACTCCTCTGCCCTGGGCTCATCCTCAGTCTCCAAAGAGAATGGGATGGTCTTGGCCATATCCCTTATAAACTCCTGGAAGATGATGTCCTCAGGAGGATACTTGCACCAGTCAAGAAGTGGAAAAGGGTCCAATTGGAGCTCTGGGTATCTGTCCTCTGAAATGTTCTCTGACTCCACGTTGGTGATCCAACCCTCTGAATCCAACTCACAGAGGAAATCAAAGTACCTTTGAGCCTCTGCTTGAATCTCCCTCTTGCTTTGAGATGATCAGGAGCTCCTTTTGAAGTGGTGATGCAGCGATGCCCTCCTAGACTTCGAGGATGCATTGGACCCCGAGACACTAGAGAGGGATATTGAGCAAGCAGTCACTGGTGTCACTGGTCTTCAATGCCCTCATGTCAATGCCTCTTCTGCAGGCAGTGTGTGCATTTTCAGGAACGACTGCATGGTGGCCAACATCGATGCAGCCAACATTGAGGACCCAGCATGCTGCATTGCTAGCAGTGCCAGAAGGCATTTGTCGAGCACCTGCAGAAGGCGCTTCACCATGACTGCCAATTTGGAAGGCTGCGGGGTCTGAGCAACTTTAACCGATTTATCCGTTATCTGTACAGGGGTACCAGTAGCCTGGTCTCAGCTGTCGGTGCCCCTCCAATGTCCTGGAGGATGAGCTCTTCTTCATTCAGGACACCTTAAAGGGGCACTCACACAGACTCCTATATCTCTCGATGCTTTGTCTCAAGGGGCTCTGATGACAATGCACCAGAGTCTTCACCCAATGTTCAGCATGGCCACCCCTCGATGTTGACAATGATGAGACTGAATCCTTCCTCGTCTTCAGGTGGAGCTCAATTGATGGCCAGTACTTCAGGGCACTATGGGTGCTAGGCTCCGATTGAGCTGAAAAGCTCCTTGATGTTGATGTATTACCAGTGTCTGATGCAGCTTTGAAGCCATTGAGACCGATGTCATCAATACCGAAGGCGTTGGATCAGACTTCTGAGTGTCAAAAAATGATTTGTGTCGTTCCTCTCAAATTTTGAGTCCCTTCTTGTCATCTGCAAATGCAAATTACAAGAACATTCCTCAAGAAAGCACTATTCCAATAAGCCATGTTTCCAATATACTCCATGCTATACACCATTATGGCAATTCTCCTTCTCGCTTCCACACACAATCAACATACGCAAACTGCACCTCAACCATGGCCTGGCCCACTCATACACTCAAAAACACATGCATCATACACAAGCAACATGCACAGAAGCCCACACCACCTAATACACATCCATACCTCACCCAAACATGCAACCATACCCTCAACTAATATACCCTCCATACACAGACTCCAATGCACTCTCATCAACACCCGCTCAATCAAGAATAAAATCCCTACTATCAGAGATCTATCATGCCATCACCTGGACATACTCTGCTTAACAGAGACCTGGATCACAGAAACTGACAACATACTACTGAACCAAAATGCACCAACTGGATACACCCTCTTCTAATGCCCCCACGAAAAACATAGAGGTGGAGGCGTGGTGATCATAGTCAAAACCAACCTCAACTTCCGATACCATTCAACCAAGAGCACAAATGAAGTAGATATCCTCACAATAACCAATAAGTGCATAGCAATCAATCTCTTCTACAGAACACCGACCACTACCTCCAATGACCTATCAAACATCCTGAACAATGTACTCTCAGCACAGAACATTAGCAAAGACCTCATAGTCCTAGGAGACTTCAACCTCCCATCAAGCCATGCCCACTCATTCCTGGAAGCAATGGCAGCAATGGACCTAAACCAACTCATACAAACATTCACGCATGAAAAGGGCAACACCCTAGACATGATCTTCCTCAATAACAATACTACTAATGCTGCCTCTCCCCCCCCCCCCCCATTGCAGTACAAGCACAACCGATACCATGGTCTGACCACAAACTGATCAACTTCCCCCTTCCCCATACTGACAGCTGCATTAGCTCTGCCCATCAAACAACAAAACACAGATTCAAAAGATTGAACCAGGAGAACTTTATACAGGAAATCCTTCTGCAACTACTGACTCCAGCAACTCCAGCTTACTCATAGGAAACTGGAACCACATCAGAGAAAGCTGCAACTGCAACCAACAGCCCCCCCCCCCCACACACACACACACACACATGCACGCACAAGAAACATCAAAAAATCTCATAGTACACATCAACCCTATGCGCCCAAAAAACACAACTGTGAAAGCACAAATGAAAATGGTGGAAGACCAAAATCGAAGAAGACAGACACAACTACCTACAACTCCTCAACGAATACCACACCACAACCGACAAGGCAAAGCAAGAATACCACACCAATCTAATCAACATAGCAATCAACCACCCAAGAGAACTTTTCAACATCATAAAAGAACTAACAAAGATATCCTCTGCTGACAACCATGACATCACAATCACCCCCCAACAGCTAACAATCCACTACAAGCAACTCCACCCCCAATCACAACTATCCCCCTCCCCCCCTCACTGAATCAACCATACACCCAAACCCTTGGACCTCTTTGACAGCATCAGCAAGGAACAAATTGAAAACATCATCTCATCTCTAACACAACCATCTTGCCCCTCGACCCATAAGAACATAAGATATGCCATACTGGGTCAGACCAAGGTCCATCAAGCCCAGTATCCTGTTTCCAACAGTGGCCAATCTAGGTCATACGTTTCCCCAAAAGACACAGGTTCCCCAAAAGACACAGGTTCCACAATGCTTGTACTGGGTAAAGCATTGATATCCTGGGCCCCTTCTTAATAATGGTTTATGGACCTTTCTTCCAGAAACTTGTCCAAACCTTTATAAACCCAGCTACACTAACAGCTCTTACTACATCCTCCGGGAACAAATTCCAGAGTTTGATTACACGTTGAGTGAAAAAATATTTTCTTTTATTAGACTTAAATAGTTTACCCTGTAGCTTCATTGCATGTCCCTAGTCTTTCTATATTCTGATAACGTAAATAATCGATCTACGTTTACCCATTCCACTCCGTTCATTAATTTATAGACTTCTATCATATCTCCCCTCAGCCGTCTTTTTTCCAGGTTAAAGAGCCCTAACCTTTTTAGCCTTTCTTCATAGGCGTATCCTTCCATCCCCTTTACCATTTTGGTGGCTCTTCTCTGAACCTTTTCACCTGGATCAAGGCAACCAAGAAGGAACTTAGTCACACCTTTTCCAGAATCACCCAAGCAGTACTCTAACAGGGTGAAATGCCACAAGCCCTAAAACTCTCCTTCATATGCCAGACATTGAAGAAACCATAATTAAATCCCTCTCACCCAGCTTCATACAAACCCATTGCCAGATTGCTGTTTATAGCCAAGATCATCGAAAAAGCCATCCAACATCAACTACAAGAAAATATCCACAAGAACAACCTACTTGACCCACAGCAATACGGATTCTGCCCATCTCATGGAATGGAAACCCTACTAACTACCCTGGTTGACACACTGATAAAGGGAATTCAAAACCCCAAACAAGGATTCCTACTAATCTTCCTAGACATATCCTCAGAATTTGACACGGTGAACCACAACATTCTCCTGCAGCATCTCTGTTACGCTGAAATACAAGGCATGGTCCTCAAATGTTTTCAGTTCTACCTGTCAGGACGACATCAACAGATAAAGATTGGATCAAACTCCTCCACCCCATTCAAACAAACACAAGGTATATCCCAAGGATCCACCCTCTCTATTTAACATCTACCTTCAACCTCTTGTATGCACATCAGATCCCACAACCTCAACTTCCACGTCTGTGCTAATGACATCATGATCTATGGCCCAGTAAACATACACCAACCATCCTTCTCCACACATCAAAAATGTTTCACCGCAGTCTCCGACTGGCTGAACAACAACAACCTAGCAATCAACTACAAGAAAACTGAAGCGCTACTTATAACGAAGGACAAAACATTCACCCCACCAAAAGCAATAACCCTGAACAACACAGAAATCAAGACCCGTTCAGAAATCAGATACCTCAAAATCACTCATGACTGGCACCTCACTTTCAAGGCCAATATAAGCAAAGTAACCAGAGCACTATATTACAAAGCAAAAACCATGCAACACCTCCGACCATACTTGAACCAGCAGATTTCCGCACAGCAATGCAAGCAATGGTCCTGCTTCATTTTGATTACTGCAATGCAATCTACCAGGACCTCCCACAGAGCACACTCATGCTCCTGCGGACTGCCCTCCACACAACAGCACGCATCATCCAAGGAGCATCAAGACAAGACCACATTACGCCCATACTCAAGCACCTACACTGGCTGCCACTACAAAGCTGCATAATATACAAACCTCATCCTAACCCACAAAGCCATATATTCCAACCACCCCACACACCTCAGCACACTTCTGGAAACCCCTCCACCAAACAGATTCAGACGCACCTCCACAATGAATACCCTGACCATTACCCATGCCAAGACCAAACACAATCAACAGGTCGGTGGACATGTATTCCATATCTACATATCATCACTCTGGAACAAGCTACTGGACCCCCTAAGGATCATCTCTGACCTCAACACTTTTAGAAAGCACCTAAAGATGTACCTCTTCTCCAAACACTTCAATCCCCCCATTTAACCCCCCACCCTATTTAGTCCCCCCAAAAATGCCTCAATTATTGCACATTTGTATATAGTCCTCCAACCCTTCCCCCACAACGCACCATTGCATGCTATATATAGTAATACTGTTTCAATGTAACCACCCCATATAGTTTCTTGTACACCACTTTGACCCAGAGAAAGGCGATATATAAACCCAGCTAAATAACTATGCAGTATAAAAAGCAGCACAGCCCCCTCTCTGTGTACATGCAAAGACGTCAGAAGAAAACAATCCAGTTACTGAACGGCATGTTTGATATAATTATTGATATTATTTTTCTGCAGACACTGCAATGTGCAGCAGTTATCACAGGGCTGTGTTCAAAAGTGGTGACAAATATCCTTGGAATGGGATACATTATTTCAGCATTTTCCTGGGACTGTTTTCTGATTCTATTCCAATAGAATCGAATAAATGAAAGGGAAAGAGAATGTTACAGCCCAGCTTCCATGATCTTCCATTAGAGGAAGTAAAAATGTGAAAATTCACAGGTCAATAAACAAAGTCAAATATCTGCATAACAGCAGCTGCTTTATGGACTTTGGCACTGGCCAGTACTATCTCTGGATATGCTTTTGTTTTTTTAAGTGCCATCAAGTCAATGCTGACTCCTGGTGACCCAGCAGCCCCTGGGTTTTCTTGGCATGGTATGACCGGAAGTAGATTAACAGGCCTTTTCTTTCATGCTATTCTAAAGTTGTCTGGATAGTTATCTTGATAACAGACTGAATATTGCTGCTATCCAGAGAACTCCAGTGGTTGGGGCACTGCATGTATATTCAGCACCACTCACAATCTGCAGAGCAGCTCTGAATATGCATGATTTATTTAAATGCCACAGTCAGCATTTTTAAAAAACACTGATCATGAAATTTACATGTCAAGCCATTATTTTCCTCTCCTAGGAAATAAAAGGCAGTTACTCACCTGTAGCAGGTGTTCTTCATGGACAGCAGGAGAAGTCCTCACATATGGTTGACATCATCCAACAGAGTCCCTATGCGGGAGCATTCTCAAGCTTTTGGAAGCTCACTGCGTATGCGTGCATCTTCTCACCTGTTGCTACGGCACTATCTTAGCCTCAGTCTAATTCTAGAGGAGAATTCAATTCCTAGGGAAGGCAGGAGGGTTGTGAGGACGTTTCCTGCTATCCATGGAGAACAGCTGCTACAAGTGAGTAAGGTGACATTTTACTTACCAGAAAATGTCCTTTCCTTGAATCCTGCTAGATCAGTTCAGACAAGTAGGTTGTGTCCCTCTACCAATAGACGTGGAGATAAAGAAACATTCCAGAGGCTTCTTATGACACAACCTGCCATTAACAGCCAGTACTGCTTGAGGCATATTTCAGTATTTGTATCCAAGCACATAGTCAAGAATTCCTGATCACACAAAACCTCAATGAAGATAACAAGGCTCAACAGAACAGGAACCATAACTATGTAAATATTAACTACAAAAAATCTGAGGTGCTAATTATCACCAAAAACCAAACTTACAATCCACCTCAACACTTACTATTTGATGATATTAAACTTGAAATCAAAGACGAGGTTAAATACCTAGGCGTAACATTAGATAAACATCTCTTTTTTCAAATGCATATTAAGAATACAATGAAAACAATATTTAACAAAATCTGTTTCCTCCATCACCTAAAACCCCTACTACAAAGTTCTGACTTTTGAACACTTATGATCATCCCACATTTAGATTATTGTAATAGTCTACTTCATGGTCCACCCAAAGTGTCCCTCCACCCTCTAATAATGGCTCAACATACTGCCGCTCACATTATACATAACTCACAATGGATCGATCACATAACCCCAATTCTATTTAACTTACATTGGTAACCCATAGAGAGCCACATAAAATAGAAGATACTGATGACGACATTCAAGATCATTAGAAAAATAACCCCGGTAGTTCTCTCCCAATTAGTTAAAACTGCACCCAACGATCGGCAAAGAGGAGAGAATACGATCAACTCCCTAACTACACCAACCGAATTCCGGAAGTCCAAACAATGCACAAATAGTAGAGCATTTGAGTATATCTCTCCAAAGCTCTGGAATGCTTTACCTATTAGCCTCAGAAATATTACAGACATATCATCCTTTCGTTCTCATCTAAAAACTCACCTTTTCGTAGAACATTTTGGCCATAATGAAACCTTAACCTATGAAGACCCCACATAAACTATAACCTTCTCTATATTGAGGCCCTCAATCTGTTAATTCACTTGTTAGCACCCTGCCGTTCCCTTTAACTTCCCCTCATTCCCCCAAGAACTACCCTTCACACTGAACGAATCCCTCTTTTATCTCAATTGTAAATAAGTTAAATATATATAATTATGTAACTCTTTGATTGTTCACCACCAGTTATATTTTTTTTTGTATCCGTTGTTTGAAATGTAAACCGCTATGATTACCTGAAATAGCGGTATATAAAACACACAAATAAATAAATGAATGTACCGGATGAGCTTCAGAAAGAAGGCTTGTCACAGAGAGTACACAGACCAACACAGTTTCCAAGGGCAGGTCCTGGACTTATCTAACAGGACTCAAGGAAAGGACATTATCTGGTAAGTAAAATGTCACCTTCCATATCATCCTGCTAGACTAGTCCAGACAAGTGGGACATACCAAAGCTATGACTCCACTTGGTGGGAAGAAGACATGGCATTTTTCAAGACTTTTTAGTCAAAGGTTGTGTCCACCTGAGTATGGATACCCAAGCTGTAATGCCTGGCAATCATGGAAAGCAATGCCCACATTGCTGCCCAATAAATATGAGGGGGCGACTGAATTGTGCTCACCCATGAGGATGCCTGAGCTTGAGTAGAATGCCTCATGAAGTAGGTAGAGTACTGGCCCTTGCCTTACTTGGCAGAGGGAACCAGGACCACTGGCCACAGACAGAGCAACCTTTCCAGTTTGACCTGAACAGAATCTCTCTTGGTCACAGATCCACATAGGGAGACAATAAAGGCATCCAAGAGAGGCTCCCTGCATTCCTGAATCTAGACATGCTGAATGATGTCTAGTACCCAGTGATCCTCAGTGACCCGAGCCCACTCCTGGTAGAAAAGGAGCAGCCTGATGCCCACTGGAGGCATCCTAGAATGTGTTCCCAACTCATCATTGTGCCAGACAGGAAGTGGTATTAGAAGAGGTGGTAGGTTCCTAGGGTCCGTGAGTCTCACAAAAGGACTGAGCCCAGGACCAAAAACTAAGTATTCCAGGGATTCCAGATATCAGGAACGAGGAAAATGGGCAGATTCCTACGAAGAAGACATTCCCATTCATTTTCCAGGTCCCTTTGGCTTATCTTCCAGGAGGTGAAGAGGCTTGGACTCACCCAAATCCTTAACCAGCTTCTCCAAGTCCTCTCCAAACAAAAACTTCCCTTTAAATTGGCCAGCAAATGAGTCATGACCTCAATCCAAATCGAGAACCTTTGGAAAGAGCTGAAATCTGTCACTGGTAAAAGGAATCCTAGAAACATTCATAAGCTGGAATAAATCGCAGTTGAAGAGTGGGAGAAACTATCAGCAGACAGATGTACGAAATTTATAGATGGCTATAAGAAACATTTGGAGGCTATCATCACTGCCAAGGGTTGTGCAGCTAAATATTAGTGAAGGGTGCCATTAATCCTGTCCAGGTTATATTTCGTTTTTTCTCAGAAATGACCACATCTAAGTTGCATAGACATCTTTTTTGTTGTATACTTTTGAACATACAGTACTATTAAAATATAATGACACAGTTGGAATATTTCCAATTATTTCTCAAGATATTGCACACAACATACCTAAAATGCAAGGGTGCAATAATGTTGACCACAACTGTATAGGCGCTTATGACCAGGAATGGCCATTGTCATCACAGGGTGCTGGGCTAGAATTTTGGACTGACTCAGCTTGGCTTTTTATTTGCTTAAAAACATTTATATTCCACTAATCCTACTACTACTACTATTTATCATTTATATAGTGCTACCATTCATACGCAGTACTGTACAGACATAAAAGAGACAGTCCCTGCTCGTCAGAGCTTACAATCTAGTTAAGTCGAGACAAAACACAGAGTAACAGTTAACATATAATACAACAGTTAACATATAATACAAAGTAAAAACACAAAATATGGAGCTTGTAGTCTAGACAGGACCAAAGACAGGGGTCAAGATCTAAAAGCAATGGTGAAGAGATGGGTTTTTAGTCTGGACTTGAATAGGGCCAAGGAGGGTGCCTGGCATATAGACTCAGATAGCTTGTTCCAGGCAAAGGATGCAGCAAGGTGAAAGGAGCGAAGTCTGGAGTTAGCAGTAGAGGAGAAGGGCACAGATAGAAGCTGTCTGTCAGAAGAGTGAAGTAACTGAGAGGGGTTGTAAGGAGAGATAAAGGATGAAAGATACTGAGGAGCTGAAGAGTGAATACATTTATAGGTCAGGAGGAGAAGCTTGAATTGGATGCGGAAATGGATAGGGAGCCAGTAGAGTGACTTGAGGAGAGGGGTAATATGGGAATGGCGAGGCTGGCGGAAGATTAGTCGAGCAGCAGAATGTTGAATAGACTGAAGGGGGAAGAGATGGTTCGCGGGGAGACCAGCAAGGAGCGGATTGCAGTAGTCAAGATGAGAGGTGATTAAAGAGTGGACAAGCTCGACGCACCTGGCAGCAGTTAAATGTGCTTTGGCAACGGGATTGGAAGGTCTCGAGTTGGCTCCCGTTTCAGGGTAATGTTAACTTCGCCCCGGGAACAGATTCTGTGGTCCTGCGGCGGTGGGCAGCGAACGGAATCTGCATGGTAGGGCATGTGGTGAACTCTACTGGTATGTGTAAATCTTTCTCAGTATTGCAAGCGGAGTATGATTTAGATCAGTCCCATATCTTCTCCTATATACAGCTCTCACATTATGTGTCGTCCCTGCCGACAGCCGAACTCCAGGAGGTGCGGTCGGCACAGATCTTGGAATTTTTTGCGTTAGGGGAGGACATCCATCCCTCTATTCGAATCTTGCGGGCCAGATTGGATAAGTACAGACAGTTGCCAGACTATCGACCTGTGGAATTGGCATGGGCCCGGGAACTGCAATGCGAGATTCCCCCGGGCACTGTTCTCAGGGGTCTTAGACGAGTAGCCGCCCTTGCGGAGGGGGTGCGGTGGAGGGAAATCCAGTTTAAATCTTTGACTCGGGTACACTTCTCCCCACGGCGGGCTTTCCGATGTCAGTTGTCACCTGACGGAGGCTGCCCGAGATGCTCCGCCCCCATGGCGACTTTGTTCCATGTATGGTGGGGTTGTCGACACATTCGTCCGTATTGGGCCAGAATCTCTTCCTACATGCAGGGGTTGTTGGGGCAAGTGGTGCGATGGGATGTCCTCTTTGTCACATTAGACTGCCTGGGCCGCACATGTCCTAAGGGCCGATGGGGACGCTTGCTGCTGCGTAAGGCTTGCCTGGTGGCGAAAGGGCCTGTACTCCGCCGTTGGCGGGAGAGATACCCGCCTACCTTCTGGGAGTGGAGGAATGCTTTTCACCAATTGATGCTGGCGGAGTGTAGGAGCGCCCGAGGCAACCCTCGCCGCTGGTCCGCCTTTCAGATGTTATGGGATCCATATATCCAACACTTAAGCCCGCGGGGCCGTAACGAGGTGTTGCAATGGGCTGCAGCCGAGACCACAGTGCCTATATGATGTTGGAGGGATGGTAAGTTCCGATATTGTACTGTACGGGTGTGACTCTGTTGGGAGTGGACCATGTCATTTTGGGAGGGGGGTGGGGAGGGTTCTTAGTTGTGTTTAATACTAAAAACGAAAATGTAACACCAGTATTTGATTCTGGCTCTCTGTCGTGGGGATAAGAGTCCCTCCCCACGCGAGGACTGATTGTTCTTTGTTGTACTTGTTTATTGCTGGTGTTTTAAAATAAAGTTTTGAAAAAAAAAAAAAAAAGAGGAGAACTATAAGGCAGGAGTGACCAAGGCCACCAAAGATGACAGATGCTTATCACTTATGGTGACTAATCATGCTACTTAGGGGTCTGTTTACTAAAGGCCGGTGTTGTGCGGTCCGCGGTACCGAGCGGGTGCCGTATAAGGAGTGGGCGTTCCGTCGTGAAGAACAGAAGCTGTGATTGACAGATGCGCTAAGGTGCGCGGCGCCCGTGTGGTTAGTGCCCTGTGACATTACGGCGTTTGATCTGTGCACATAGATCACACTGCTCACGGTTTTTGGGCTTCCACTATTGTGCTGCACATTGCTGACGGAAACGGTTTCTTTTCCCTGCACAGCACCTCTAACGCGAGTGTTTCACTGGCGGTAAATTTCTTTGCAGATTCGGGCACGCTCCTGTGCGGCGAGTCTCTCCCCTCCCACATTCCGCCCACTGACCCCGTCTCTCCGCCCCTAGGGGGCCTTCCTCCGCCCTCATTTCGCCTTGGCACGCCTCTTTCGCACATTACCGCCCCGCAAATGTGCGCGTTGTCGGCGCACGCTTGCGGGACCCGTTAATGTGCCGCGCACTCGTACGGGGCGCTTAAGAGCACTTAAATACATCTTTTAGAGCGCTCATGTGCGCCCCGTACAAGTGCGCCGTTTAGTAAACAGACCCCTTAGATATGAAATCTATCATAAAATATGGATGGTGAGACTTGAAAAGATAAGCACAAAAACAATTTTAGCACCATTCGGTTGTGCTACCATATTCCAGTACAGTCCGCTCAGGTAATTTTGGTTCACTCCTGCTCCCCTCTTTCTCTCTCCCCCCTTGGGGGGTTTCTAAAAGTTGGAAAGTTTTTGTGCTTGTCTTTTTAAGGTTCATTATTTATGCATATATATGTTCAGGGATCACATACATTGACAAGAGTTTATGAATTATAAGTTTTTTGTACGATTTGATTTTATACCTGTTATCGATTCATTATTTATATTCTTATTCTTATTGTGTTCCTTCCTGCTGTTTTAACCATTGCATTTGTTATTTATTGGTTTTATCATTGCTGTTTTATTTATTTACAATGTATTTTTAATATCAAGGTGAGCCAACCCCTGAAGAAGATTTTATCGAAACACGGCCAGTGTCGGGTTAGGTCTCCCTCTTTTATATATATGGATCAATAAAGTTTGGTGAGAACCTAAAAAAAAAAAAAAAAAGAGTGGACAAGCATCTTAGTAGTGTATTCGGAGAGGAAGGGGCGAATTTTGCTAATGTTATAGAGAAAGAAACGGCAGGTCTTGGCTACTAGTTGGATATGAGTGGAGGAGAGAGAGGAGTCAAAAATAACCCCAAGATTGCGGGCTGAGGAAACAGGGAGGATAACAGCATTATCGACAGAGACAGAGAGGGGAGGAAGAGGAGGGGGTTTTGAGGGAGATTTTGGGGGGAAAGATAAGGAGATCGGTCTTGGACATATTCAGTTTAAGGCGGCGGTGAGACATCCAGGTAGCAATGTCAGAAAGGCAGGCGGAGATCTTGGTCTGCATGGCTGGAGAGATTTTAGAGGCGTAGAGAGGTAGATTTGGGAGTCATCAGCATAGAGGTGGTACTGAAAGCCATGGGAAGAGATAAGCGCGCCAAGGGACTGGGTATAGAGAGAGAAAAGGAGAGGTCCCAGGATGGAGCCTTGGGGTACACCGACTGGGAGTGGGGTGACAGAGGAGAAGGAACCACCAGAGCACACACTGAAGGATCGATGGGAGAGGTAGGAGGAAAACCAAAACTTAATTCTCTGCAGCTTATAGCAAACATTTGGTAGGTACTAAAGCCACTGTACCATATCTCACAAAGGATATAAAAAGACTGGAAACGGTTCAGAGGAAAGCGACCAAAATGATTTGGAGCCTGCGCCAGAAGATGTATGAGAAGAGACTTGAAGACCTAAATATATATACACTAAAGGAGAGGAGGGACAGGGGAGATATGATACAGACCTTTAAATACTTAAAGAGTATTAATGAACAAACAAACCTTTTTCAAAGATGGGGAAGCTGTAAAACTAGACAGCATAACATGAAGCTGCAAGGGGGTAAACTGAAAGGCAGCGTCAAGAAATACTTTTCACTGAAAGGATGGTGGATGCTTGGGATGTCAGAATTCAAAATGGCATGGGACAGATACAGTGGATCCCTTTATAGCAATAGGATAAAATCAAAATAAACGTAACTATCTCATATCTCAACAAATAGGGGTGACCTGCACGGTACGGTGGGTACACCCCTAAACAAAGGTATAGGGTGGAGTGACCCGCACAGAGCAGCAGGTGCACCTACTCTTGTCACCTTGCTAGGCAGACTAGATGGACCATGCTGGTCTTTATCTGCCGTCAAATACTATGTTACTATGTAAATTGTTCCTGTGGCAGAACTTGAAGCTGCTGACCTGAATCTTAAGAAATAATACAGAAAATTGATGAGGAAAAATTAAAGAAATGTTCCTGTTGATGGAGACAGTCTGAAAAGAAACACAAAATGTGATCAGATAGCTTGTTTGCCATACTGCACTAAAGAAAAGAACCATAGGGCCAGCTTAGCAAGAATGACAAAAAAGAGAAAGAAATGAAAAAATGCAAAAAAAACCCAAAACCAAACAAATTAGGAAAATGCAAGGAGGTTTTAGTAGCAAAGCCAGATGAAAAGTATGAAAAAGCACTTCTCAGAGTTCTGTGAGGCCACAGGATAAAAATGCATCTGACACTTGTCTAGACAGACAAAAATAAACTGAAAGAAATTAAGGGCTGCTGCAACAGTGTGCAGTAGAAGACTCACATTTTCCAGAAAGCTCTGGAAGATTCATGCCCATTGAGCTTCAAGCATGGCCATGTGACCAACTTGTGCAGTTTAATGAACCTCTTTTCTTCTGAAAAACCTGGTTCCCTAATGGCAGGAGGAAATACTATTGGCCAATATTTAAACTCAATGGTCAGCATAATTTTAAGCACTGGACGCAACATTTAAATACAAAAGCAGATATTCAGTGCCAAAATCTGGATATCCTCCAGTGCTGAATATCAAGTTTCACCACTAATCATCAGCACTATCCAGATAGCAAAAACTGAATAAAGTTAAGCCTGGTTTTCTTTGTGTGATTTTGTTCTCCTGTTAATAGTCTGAATATGACACTTACTGGGTAACTCCAAACTCCACCGCAGCTCTGCCAGAGACCACTCCACACGCTCCAGATAGTGCCTAAGCAGATAGTGCCTAAGCAGTAAGAGTAAATAGTCAGAAGCACTATCCAGACAGCATGCTGCATATCACTCTGGCTGGAACTTATCTGGTTAGCCTAACAATCAAATAAGTGCTTTTGAATATCAGGCCTTAGATACTACGATTAATATGCCAATATTATCAAGTAAATATAAATCATTTACTGAAAAAAACCCATAAACAATTCTTAGATGCAAGAAACAAATCATTTTAATATACCTTAGTTATAAAATTCATCATTCTTACTAAGTAAAATCCGGCTAATGTCACTATTTATTCCTGATCAAAATTCATCATTTTCTATCTACATACATTGATCACCATTTGTTATATATTTAATTATTTTTAGGCCTTCATATCTTACTACATATTTCATCTTTATTTATAATTACTCTCAATTTTATGCTCTCTGGAAAGCCTACTCTCCATACAGTCAAGCAAGTCATTTCTATAATTAATAAACAGAGCTTGCCTAATGGTGAACCATATAATATCAGTATTTATTCTCTGCCTTGCAATTTATCATTAATAGAGAAAGAGACAAAAAGTGATTACTATTATTGATAATGCTGTATCTTCCACCTTATAACTTCCCTGTGATTATTAAGAAGGGTGACATTTCTTATTTTATATATGCAGAGCTTTCTTGTATTCAATTCACATTTTTATGGGGAAAAAACCTAAAGATTAGGACATTTTCCATAGACAAGCAGGATATAATCAGCCATACAGATAGGTGATGTCATCACCGACGGCACCGGGCCAAACTTGTTTTCCCAGAGCCCAAAAGAATCTAGAAAACTCTTTGGGCATGTGCAAGTGATGCCTGTCACCCTGTTGCTCCAGTCTTCTTCATCTACAATGCCATGCAGAAATCACTCTCCCTTGCTCTTTTTATTTTCTCCTTCTTTTCAGTTTAATTATACTTTTCCCTCCTTAGTTGTGCGCTTACAAGTCATCTTCGGTGGAGCTGCCAAAAAATAATGAATCTTCCTCAGCCACCCTCATGGTGCCGTTGTTCATCCGACTACAGTCCCTGCATTGGCCTACAAAGCTACAGACGTTCCAGTTCTGCCTCACAACTACTGCTACTACCACTACTACTAATCATTTGTATAGTGCTACAAGGTGTACACAGCCTTGTACATATAGATGTAAGACACAGTCCCTGCTCCTCAGAGATTACATTCTAATCACTAACTACCTACCCAGGCTGCAGCATCTGAAGCAGACTCCTTCGGTAAAACAATCCTCGCAAAACTTACGTCCATCCTCCTACACACAAGCTACTGCTTTGGAAAAGCTGTACTTCAGTGAAGAGTTTACCAGGCAGCTACCAGCTCTGTCTCCAAACTCACACCAGACAATCTGCGCTTCAATGAAAAGGATTCACTTGGCTGCCACACAAGCACTATCCCTAGACTTGGACCAGACGTTCTATGCTTCAGTGAAGAGAGGTTTCCCAAGCTGCCACAAGCTCTGTCCCAAGACTTTGGGTAGACACTCTGTGCCTCAGGAGAAACAAGTTCATTGGGTGGCTGCAAACTCTGTCCCCAGACTTAGGCCAAATGCTCTTTGATTTTGCTAAGAGCAGTTTACCGGGCAGTCACAAGTTTTGTCCCCAGCCAAGGACCAGATGCTCTGTGCTTCAACAAAAAGAGATTTACTGGACTACCACAAACTCTGTTCACTGACCTGGGCCAGACGCTCTGTTCTTCAGTGGAAAGTTTACAGGCAGCTACATACAAGCAATGTCTCCAGACCAGAGCCTGACTCCCTGTGCTTCAGTGACTAGGAGGTTACCTGGCAGCCGCTTCAGTACAGGAGAATGTTGGGCACATTAGCTACAAGAGGGCCCTATACTCTGTACTTCAGTGAGGATGATTTTGCTGGCAGTTACACAACAGTTCTGCAAACAAATCAACCTCTCTTCAATAGCGGCATCCCTCATACAAACCAAAGTCCCCCATTCCCAGCAAACTGCTGATGCTGCTGCCTCCTTTATGCTGCTGAGGCTGCCTCCTTTTGATTGCCGCACACTGGGCTCAAGCTTGAAGGACCTAAGCCCATTGCAACAGTTTGCCAGCTGTGATGCTGTGGCAGCTTCCTTTTGGTTCCAACACACAAATTATTTCTCATAAGCGATCTCTGCTGTGCAACTGGAGTACCCCCTCTTCCCTAGGTGATATCATTCAGTGGAGTGTGGCGCAGCTCCCTCAACACCATCCACTCTTCGAGGGGCATATGCAATGCCACTTTTCTCCAGTCCAAACCCCAGCATGGCCCAGAACCCGAGACCCTATCATCAAGACCGTGCAGCCATGACAACAATATATTAGTGATCCAAGGTCTTTTACTGCCAGGACGTGACAGCATCCTCGATAACAGATAAATCAAACACCTATCCACAGTAAGCTACATAACAGTATTTGAATTCCCCTTCTCTGCAGTCAAACTTAGTTCCCCATGGCCAAACGTCATGACTCCTTGCCCATGTGGGGCAAGCTCACTCCCCTGGGCTACCCAAGCTGACCCGCAGCGCTGTCCTCAATACCTGCCCTGCCCTTCGGGGGCTGTGCACTGGCCGTTGTCTCACCATTATTCCTCTGCTGTGCAAGGCCTACTGGGGTTTCTTGGGTGACAAGCCTCACTCCTCCTCACGCTCATCCAGAGCATACAGGAGGGATTTGCACTCCTCACTCAGCTCTAAATTCAACGGTATCCCTCAAGCACTGCATACAATTTATGAGTCATCCCCCCCGGGGGAAGGGCCCTAATCCCCAGCCTCGACTCCCGTAGCAGGCAGCCCTCAGAACTCCTCAGGTGCATGAGCTGTGCAAATATTTCCACTCCAGGAATTATAGAAACAAAAGAGAGCATGGGAGGCCAAACATCAAGTAACTGTTCGGACCTGCTCTCACCATGAATTCTCTATTCCCTATTTCCACTTCTGTGAGAATACGGAATCCTGATATGCCAAGGCTACCTCTGCATGCCTTCCCCCATACCCCCATACAAGTTGTTCCATATACTATTGTACCACTGTTGTATATAGTTAACCAGGATATCCTTTATCAGATAACCCTGCATTGTATTTAGTTTCCCCTATTTCGCCAAGTTATACTTCCTGTTAAATGTAACGACCAGACATGTGTAAACTGTCGGATGTTTTCTGTTCAATGTAAACCGCGCTGATGTCTAATAGTGCGGTATATAAGAATTGTTAATAAATAAAATAATAAATACCCATATCCATACTGGGAGGAAAATACCCCCCTCCCCTCCAAAAAAATAGGACAGTCAGCAGTAAAGGCAGGTGCAAGAGGTATCAATGTCCAGGAGAAGGAATTCCGGATCCAAAGGGAAGCATCCCCCCTCCCATATAGTTTATCTCTAGCTTCCAGTGCCATCTTTGAATCAGACTCAGACTGAACCTGGACTGCTTACTGTCTATAGGT
Organism: Ichthyophis bannanicus; assembly: GCA_033557465.1. Classification (NCBI taxonomy): domain Eukaryota; kingdom Metazoa; phylum Chordata; class Amphibia; order Gymnophiona; family Ichthyophiidae; genus Ichthyophis; species Ichthyophis bannanicus. The sequence continues at coordinate 886,420,382 of CM066035.1, read as the reverse complement.
AGAAGCCCCCAGAACCAAAACCTTGACTCTCCACTCATCATCCAAAATCCTGAACAAGGTATGCATGACAATTTGCCTGGCAGACCTTTAGGCAACCACCTAGCAACAAGCCAGGTTTGGTCCTGCAAGGTTCACCATAGTTACCCAGGAGCTCAACCAATCCTTTTTATTGTATAGACCACCAAACTTACAGATCATACTATAGGCGCACCCTCCGCCACAGCAACACCACACACTCTGTTCATGTGCAGGCCAAATCACACAGGCCTCTACCCAGACCCCAGGAAGATATCTCATTGAGAGACCTAATTTCTCCTCCAACCACAATAAACACCACAGAAGTATTCTCATGTCCCATCAGTGCAATCCACCCTAGCCAAAGGCACAAGGTGTTCCCTCCTGTTCCTAATAATACTCCATACTCAGCCCTCAGTGATTTCCTCTGGCAGGGGCTGTGGTTATCACATTAATCAATGAGGAGTCAGGATTACCATCAGCCTGATTTTTCTCAGGCATACAGCAGCAGTTACATTCTCCTGCAAGAACTGTAGAGGTGCCCTCTTCTTTCCCTTTTTCTAAGGGATGAAATGCTCATTGCATCTCACTGAACAAACACAGCATTACGTCCAGGAGCAAACACTCCATAGGATGGCCACTCTTTCTCTCTCTAAAAAAACAAAAAGACCAATTAACCAATGTCTCAAACAACAATTCTAGTAGTTGCACTCCTCTGAAGCCAAGACTGTGGGCAGTGTACAAGCCTGAATTGAGCCATGCACAGAACTACCCTGAAACACTTTGTTTTCTGAGGTTACTCGGTGTTACAGTTTAGCAGGGATGAGCAGCAGACACCCCCTCCAGTGGTTCACTGTTTGCCAGGAGGCAAGCATTCCTCCAGACTTGCAAACAGCAAGCATCCATTTGTAGATCCACTGTGGATAGCTTTAGCATGGTAAATAAACCCTGCTCCTTCTCTGTTGCCCAAGGATAGGCATGAACTACTCGTCAGACCAACAAATAGTATCAACTGCTCCAAAAGGATGGGATCATAGCAACAGCAAAGGCTGCAAACTCCGCAGAAATATTCAGATATACAGTAAAATAAAATGCATAAATGTGTTAGGATGAGTAACAATTTCAGTAAGATTGCTTTATTTCGATTCTGGCTTGTTCCCTTTCATTTTTGTTTCTCTCTCTGTTTGGTATTGAAAAAAAAATACATATATATATATATACTATGGCCTTCATTCTAGATGTGGGCCATGCAGCCCTGCAATCCACCTAGACTCTATTCCCCCACCGGCCCTCCCCATATGTTCTGTTCTTCAGGATGGGGAAAGCCGGCAGGGGGGGCCGCCTGGCAGCACATACAGGGCCGATTCAGGTCACGGCCCTGTATGTGCTGCCGGGTCTGCTGGGGCGTGCTGCTTCCTCAGAGGTGGAATAAGCAGCACAAATTTTGGGATCGGGGCAGGTGAGCCACCCCCAGTGCCAGAGCCAGGTGCGGGGAGGTCTCTGCTGCCAGATCTAGGCTATGAGAGGCCAGCCGTGAATCGGGTTTTTGGGGGCTGGAGCCATGGGTGCCAGGGACGCCTGCAGGGAGAACGTCTCCGCAGGTGGAGGGGGCACACTGGGCTGTCCTCAGGCCCGATTCTGGCTACCACAGGAACGTTTTGTTCCCAAGGACCAGAATCGGGTCCTAAAGGCCCTGTATTCAGGGGGGACATCCAGACGGCCCGGACATCCCCCTCCTGGAATGGTAAGCTCTCTCTCTCTCTCTCACTCTCTCTCTCTATCTATTTATATATATATATATTGCGACGCCCTTGCTTGGGCCCGAAGGCTTACAATCATAGAGCGGCCTTATAGTGTCCCTTTAAATAAAGCTTCCCTTGTTTGTCACCAGAGGGATTCTGGGACTTGTAGTTGGCTTACTTATATAAGGACAAATGTAGTTGTGAGATCGGTGGTTTAAGGTAGCAAGAAAATTTATTATTTTGCAGGATTCCAAGGCATTAAAGTTCAAAAACACAAAAGCCAAAGGATGCTTCTCCAACATAAGAGTAAATCAGGTTAACAGATGAAAATGCAACAAAAACCTTCTATCACTGGGCAGCAGCTTTCATTCAAATAAACTTTCACAAAGCACAGCTTCTTGTGGTCATTACACATATTAGGTAAACTTTTTAACAGCTGCTTTTTTCTTTTCCAAACCAAAACTTTTACTAAAGGCAGCTTCTGGGCTTCAGAAGCTCACATACTTAGTAGGACACAGTCTTGGCTTTTTCCAACTCTTGACAGTCACAGAAATTAGTCACTATATTTTTTCACAGTTTTTCAACCCTGTTCAACAATGCTCAGTTCTCCTTTAGACAAAAAGAGCAATCCATTGGTGACAATTCTGTCTCAGCTTCTGGCATACAAGAATCCACCTGCATCTCTTCTATGGACACCGTGTACTTCTTACTTCCACCAGTTTTATAAACTTGCCCAGCCTTCCTGTCTTCTAAAAACTCTTGGAACTACTTCAACAGCAAATCACCCTGAGAAGGCACACTTGTACTGGGAGGGTAAAGCTTCCTCTCTGCAAACAGTTTTCTTAATGCTTCTAGTGTTAAAAGCTCAGTTTCTCTGCTCTTATCTGGGTTTCGGTTCTCTTCATACATAAAACTATCCACCCACCTCTTAGCAGATGTTAGGTCTGGCTCCTGGACACTAGCGGATGTAAACTGTTTTTCTGCAAGGTGTTCTGGTTTACATGTACTGGCTTTACCTTGGGGCGGGTCTCTCAGGCAGCTACTGATTCCTTTCCTCCTGATATCTTTCAGGCTATGGAACTCAGCCTTCTGGTGCCTCTCTCCACTCCTTCCCAGATAGCCACTCTCTTGAAAGTTTCCTTGGAACCTTTCTTCCTTTCCAGGATCTCTCAGAGTTTCTCCTTCGTATGCCTCTGTTGCTCTGTCTGCTCTGGCTGTAGATCTATTCCTTTCCAGCTTCTCCTGGACCTGCTGGCTCTGCTGGCTCTGCTCTCTCTGCTGCTTCTCCTGGGTGTGTGTCTCCCTTCTCTCCTGTGTGTCCTGCGTGTCCTTTCTTTGCTCTGAGTGTGTTTTTAAAAACTGTTTGCTGCCGGGCACTCCCTTGCCAATGCACAGGTGTGACCAATCATTAAGCAAGCTTGGCTCTATGTCTGAACTAGGGCATGGCCTGGCCTCAGAAGAGAGCTGAGTTTTTTTCTTGCCTGCCTTGCAAACACTGTGCACAACTGAACTGTCACTTGTTTTAAAGGGAAAAACAGGGTTTTCTTCCACTTCCATCTCTTCCTGGGAGCTCTCCTCACCACACATCCCCCCCCCCCCCTTAAGATATCACGGGCTGGCATAATTTTATTTGCACAGCACGTGATTTTACTCAAGGCCTCTGCGGGGTTGTGTATCCTTTCTGACTTCTTGGCCCCGGGGTCTATTGGGGCTAGCTGAGCTAACGCTACTCTTTCATGCCAAGGTTTCAAGACATTTATATGATAAACCTGCTGGCGGCCTTTTCTATTCTCAACTAGGTATGACACTGGCCTTATCGGCTTTATCACCTTACAAGGCCCCTTCCACTGGCTCTCAAATTTGGGGGTGGGACCTGCCACCATCACAATGACTTTCTCCCCAACCGCTAACTGGCGAGACCTTGTGCCCTGATCGTAATAGGTTTTCTGTTTAGTTTGGCTATTCCTTAAATTTTCTTTCGTGACTTGGGAGGTGCGGTGTAATCTGCCCTTCAGGTCCCTTAAAAATTGGGGTACTCCTACTTCTTTTACATCGGGTTCTACCCACTATTCCCGTAATATATCTAGAACGCTCCAAGGGGGGCGGCCGTACATTAACTCATATGGCGCTGTCCCTAAGGATGCTTGCTTCCTCTCCCTGCAGGCATAAAGGACAAATGGGAACATTGTGTCCCAGTCAGCCATATTTCCCTCTAAGCTTCGCTGCAGCATTTTCTTTAGAGTCTGATTCTGCCTCTCTACTAGACCGTTCGTCTGGGGATGGTAAGCAGAGGTTTTAATGTGCCGGATCCCAAATGCGTCCCACACTTGAGCTAGATATCTAGACATAAAATTGCTTTCTCTGTCTGTAAGTACTTCACGGGGAAACCCTAATTCGCAGAACAATTTTATCAGCTCTCCCGCCACTGCTTTTGCTGATATGGTATGGAGGGGTATTGCCCAAGGAAATCTTGTCGCCTGGTCTACCACAACCAGCATATATTGGAAACCAAGGGGTGTCTTTGTTAATGGTCCCACAATGTCCATAGCTATTCTATTGACAGGCTTCGAGATCACCGGTAAGGGAACAATAGGTACCTCCCTTGGGTGAGCTGACGAGACCCGTTGGCATGAAGGACAAGCTTCGCAAAATTTGGCCGTTTCTTTAAAAACACCTGGCCAATAAAAATGCGCCAAAATCTGGTCTAGGGTTCCTTGTACTCCCTTATAACCTCCAATTGGGTGGTCGTGTGCCAGCCTTAGCACTAAAGTTTTAAACGTTGTGGGCACTACCAGTTGTTTGCGTTCATTTCCTGTTCGGGGATCTAAGCTTTCCAGCTTCTCCTGGACCTGCTGGCTCTGCTCTCTCTGCTGCGTCTCCTGGGTGTGTGTCTCCCTTCTCTCCTGTGTGTCCTGCGTGTCCTTTCTTTGTTCTGAGTGTGTTTTTAAAAACCGTTTGCTGCCGGGCACTCCCTTGCCTCTGCACAGGTGTGACCAATCATTGAGCAAGCTTGGCTCTACGTCTGAACTAGGGTGTGGCCTGGCCTCAGCAGAGAGCTGAGTTTTTTTCTTGCCTGCCTTGCAAACACTGTGCACAACTGAACTGTTACTTGTTTTAAAAGGAAAAACAGGGTTTTCTTCCACTTCCATCTCTTCCTGGGAGCTCTCCTCACCACAATATATATATATATAAAATACAAATTTATATTTGTGTGTGTCTCTTAATGTTTCCCTGTGAACCCCTATGAAGGCATTTAATGGCAAAACTGAGCCAGAGCAGGCGGGTTTTAATAGATTACTTTTGAGATGCTTATGGACTCAATCAACTCATGGTATGTTTGTGTCCAAAACAGCAGGAAGCCTGCTTCCATGTGGACTCTCCAATTGATGGAATGCTGCAATCCAGTGGTATGCTCCAGGTCATTACCACACAGCCATATTTTCATATTCTGCATTGTGTTGCTCCTTCATTCTTGTCTCACAACTCCCTTGGCTGCCAGGGCCCAAATGTTCTTTTTGTCCTTACAGAGAGCCAAGTGTCCTACTCTCTCCTTCGGTGTACCAGAGTTTGGTACAGCCCCACCTAAACCCTCTCTTTCACCAGCTCAGAAGCTGCACTTGCTTACCCACTCTCTCCTTGGCCCTCTATAAGCCTATTATTCAGCTGCTTTAACAATAGACTTCCTCCTGCAGAGGTAGATTGTTAAAAAAAATAGAAAGAAAAAAGGGAAGAAGAAAAGCAGTGAAAGAAGTAAAGAAGAAAAAATGCCTCAAAACAATTGCTAAGCACTTTTGCATTGGTGCCCAGCCACAAAGCTATCCTGGCCTAGTTCATCCAAGTGATCAAACTTCCGTCTCTGCCACCCTGGGATGAAATCACATCAAGAACCAACCCAGCTGCAATCCAATGAAATTCTGGCAGAGTATATTCAGTAAAAAAAATAAATAAATAAAAGGGAAAAAAATAAAACGAAGAAGTAAAAGTCTGCTGCTCTATCCTGGGCAGCTTCATTCCGCTTTTGTAGACACTCCCTGTCACATTCCCCACATCAACTCTGAATACTTGGGGGGAGGTGGGCACCAGCAGTCAGACAGAACTTACCCTACTCCCAGCCTCGTCTCCATCTCTTCGTAAACTATGCGCCCAATGCAAAGACATGGGTTGCGGGGCTGCACTTCCCAGCAGGACGTGCAGCCCCGCAAGCCATCTGGGCTCGATACCCTCTCCAGCTCTCCCCACACGTCCAGAACAGCAGGAAGGGGAGAGCCAGTGGGGGCAGGAGGGAGCAGGATCTAGGCAGAGCAGGTGCGGGCCAGCCCGGCAGGGCCAATTCCGGTCACAGCCCTATACATCCTGCCTGGTCAAAGGGGATATGCTGCTTATTCTACATCGAAGGTGAAATAAGCCACATCGACCCTGAGATTGCAGCCAGAGATCCCTCTCTGGGACCAGGGCCAAGTGCAGGGTGGTCCTTGCCGCCCAATCCAGGCCCCGGCTGGCCAGCAATGGGTCGGGGGCAGGGAAGAGGGGAGCCAAGCCGTGGCAGTCAAGAGAGCCTGCGAGGAAGATGTCCCTACAGGCAGCGGCACGCCTGGCCATCCTCAGGCCTCTTTCTGTGTACTGCAAGAATGTTTTGTTCCCATGGTCCAGAATCAGGTTCTAATGGGCCCATCTTCAGACGTACCCCTCTGGGAATCGAGCTGTATGCCTACTGTTCTCCTATTGGAAAACCATAACCAGTACCAGTTTTAACCTACCTCAGCTTAATTCCCCGGATAGGACTCTTAGGAATTCAAATACCCCGCCCTTTCAGTTGGGATTTGTTTTTTGTGCTGTACTCTTGACTGGGCTCACCAAGTTAAAATCATCCCTTGGTTCTTTGGCTCCCGTTCTCTACATTCATTTCAAATAAGGAAACCCGCATACACAGAATTATATCAATAACAGTACTACTTAACTTAAGCGGAGGAATTCGGGCCTACAAACTTGAGCAGTTCTCCCATAATTCCTACTCCAGTTAGGCCATAGTACTTCTTTTATTAGGTAAAAACTGCTACATGGTACAAATTTGTCTTATCACTCTACATCATACTTTGCACTACTTTTTGTTTATCTATATGTTACAAGTCAAGCTAAACACTACATGTTACAGGTCAGATTGGGCACAGACATTGCTCATACATAATCAGGACAAAAAAATCATTCTGTCTCCATAAAAATTCTCTCTCAGAAAACAATTTCATCTGCAAAATATGACCTTGGCTTCTCTCCTACATTTCTCTTTCCAGGCTACTAGTGAATTCCAAGCTGCCAGGCTTCATGCTGTTCTCATTTTCCATATTATTAACTCTTTCAGAGGGCCCTGGTACCCCAACTTTGAGTCCCTTTCAACAGTCCCCCCTCTGATTCTTTAAAGAATCACTACAAATTAATGACAGCTCGTCCAAATTCAAAATAAATCTTCTGCCACAGTGGGGAACACTTTACACTTCACTTTGCAGATGCCCCTTCAGTGTCCTAGGCACCACATCTGGTTCATAGGTGAACTTCATCTTGCTAGTTGGAAGTAGTTTTTATACATGAATGACCAAAAGAGCTGGTACCAAAGACTGGCGGAGATTCAATAATCCTTTATTGTCCCCAATGCGTTTTGGCCTGTGCCTTCTTCAGGGGGTATGGAGAACAAGCCTCAAAAAATACAATACACAAAATAAAACATGTAATATCATATAAGTAAATCAATAAAATATACCATAAATATCAAATCGTAAAACAAAATAATTTAAAAATCATGACTCATAAAACATAAACCTGGTGTAAATCGACATATAAAGATAACTAAGGGGTATGTTTACTAAACTGCGGTAATCATACATAACGTGCGTTATGTAACGTTAACGATCGTAAGCGCATCATAACGCGAGTTATGACGCGCTTACGATCATTAACATTACATAACGCGCGTTAACCGCAGTTAACGATCGTAAACTCCCGCAGCGCGGTAAAACACCGCAGAAGGTGGAGAGAGGGCGGAGAGAAGGGGTCAATGGGCGGAGAGTGGGCGGGGAGAGGCTCCCTTCACACTAATGCGCTGATCTGAAGAGCTCAATTCCAACGCGAATGAAAACCTGCCGTTAAATGCACATTACAGGGGAGAGAAACCATTTCAGTGTCAGCAATGTACAGCCCAGGCAGGGAAACCTAAAAAAAGTGATAAGTGTGATACATGTGCACAGAACAAAAGGGCACATAAACACTGAAAATGACCCCAACAAACTGGAAAAAAACCATAACCAAGCTGGACAATAGTGGTATCAATGAGAAATATCAACCCCTCCCCCCTGAGTAAGCTCCATAGAACAGATATAAATCGTGGAAGGGTCTATACTCCGTCCCCATACAAGGTGAATGAGCCCACAGTGAAATAGCGCTGCACAGGGTTTTCCCCACCATCGGACAGGGTTCCTATGGCGTGCACATGTCCCGCAACATCAGGGCGGACATGTCGGAACGGCAACTGGACAGATGCCGGAGAAGGGGATACAGAGGGCCGCAGGCGGCACATGCTGTGGTGCAGCTGGGCCACAGTGTGGACTAGGGCGATGCCTAGGTGGCCCATATGAATGCTGAAGCAGCAGAGCAGCCAGACAGCAACTGCTGAAGGCCCAACATGGGCACAACTGTGTTTCCCACAGTGTCACAGGGGATAGTACCCAGAAGCTACCCCCAAGGGCACGGAACATTGGCAGGCGGTGCTGGGGGGAAGCGTGGACACCTATACAGGCACCCCTACCCCAGAACCCGCACCATAGGCAGCCGCCTACCTGCACACTGAATGGCCTGAGACTGCGCACCACCAGCACCACCAGCAGAAGGGCATGTCAGCATGGTGGCTGAGGGATACTGGTGGTGGAGGGGGCAGTGGCAGCTGCCCAGAGCAGACCGTGGCCTAGCCCTGTGTAGGTGGGTGCTGTGTACTGCAACAGACGGGCCCTGTCTGATGAAAAGTCATGGTATCACCAAGGAATGTACTGACTCTGTGATAACAAGGTGGTGCAGTGCACAAAACCAGTGTATTCAGAAGCAGAGGGTCACAGGTTCAAGTCCCAGCTGTGGTTCCTGCCAACCCAGTCCCCATATTTTACCCACTACTACAACGTGCTAATACAGACAGCACCTTTATTGCAGATGACGTAAACATACCCAAGACACCTACATTTTACCCTACAGAGCACAGACACCATAAACATGCACATTACCTAGAGCAGAGCCTCCCAAATGCAGTCCTGGAGGGCCAAACACCATTCCGGTTCCATGCTGCCTCTGATAAAGATGCCTGTGCTGCATTCCTATGCGCCACCCCCATGGTATGCAGATGTATCTCATGCATATTCATGAGGGACAGCATGAAAACCCTAACAGTGTTTGGCACCGCAGGACTGGAGTTGGGAACCTCTGCCGTAAAGCAGCAGCCAACAGGGGCAGACACACCCGCACCCACAGGCCCCATTATACAAAGCCTCCTGGAAAGGCAGGACTTTGGGCTCTGCGTGCATCTCCCAATACTAGCACTTGCATACCTTGGTAATGCCACCCTAAACCGGGGAATATGGTACACATCTATCAAAAGGTTGCTATTTATTTATTTATTTTATTTTATTCTCTTATATACCGCGCTATTCTGCATCAGTGCGGTTTACATTGAACAAACTGAAATTGCATTGAACAGGGCATTATAACTTGGAGATAACTATTTTACAGGGAACATGTATGAGTACTGGCAGATAGCAATTCCTAGGTTAAGTACACTTTTCTGAGTGAGCTGCATCATAGCAACCTTTCTGATGTCTGTGAAGTGTGCTACAGGTCTTGTGTCTGACAGTGTTTACCAACCTGGGGAGTGACTCCTACAGTATTGCGTACCATAGCCATGCCTGCACTGTGCCCAGGACTGGTGTGGTGGCCTGGGCTGCCCAACACCTCTATAGTTGCACAATGCTGGCATAGGTGTGGGGAGTGTGTGTTTGTCTATCCAGTATGTGGTGGCTGCCAACACCCTCCACAGCCCACACTGCTAGCACTGTTGCCAGTATTGGCCTGCCAATGTGCATAATGAGGAGCAAGGTACCGTGGGAATAGCCTGGATAGGGTGGCCGGGCCTAGATGCAACTGCACACGGCATAGGGCAATGGCTCAGACATTGTAGTGCCTGGCCACCACCTGCATGGACAGGGTGGCCATAGCATGTCCTGCTGGGAGGTCACTCTCACCCTGACTGAGCAATGACCATGGCATGGCTAGGTTCCCCCATAGTGCTATATAGCATTTCTCTCATGTGATATTTATGGGTTTCCTTTTGGGGCCCAATCACTGACTTATCTGCTTGGTGTGTATGCTGACATCCTCGTTCTGGGTACATGCATCTCCTCTAGGACCATGCACTATGGACTAGCTGGCGGACTGTCTGCAGCTAGTATGTGTCTTGCTGGAACACCTTGCAGGGTGTAGTGGCTGGAGGCTTGCTGCTGGAGAATGTCAGATAATGGTGGGGGGCAGCTGAGCATTTCCAGGCCTGCTGTCTGTCTGCTATTGCGTTATGGATGTGTACCATTCTGTCTGTTCCCCAACAGGACTGGGGTTGCTGGTCCCCTCTACTGCTGCCATTGCAGGGAGGTAGACTGTGGATCTATTGGTGGGTGATCCTGTTTCCCACCCTGAGCCCCAGAGGGTGGGTTGTGTGGTGGTACATAATCTGCCTATGGGTCCATACACCCCCCCCCCCTTCACCTACAGCAGGTAACGATGGCACCAACACAGGATATGCACTATTCTGGGTGCAGCATCGCCCATAGGGACTAGACATGACCGAGACATACAGCAGGACACAGATGTATCCTAGGTGTGTCTAATAGAACTACCTATCACACACTGATGGGGACCTGCAGCATGGCGTATTTCAGCCATGAAAGGTGCTGTGGACCTGGTGCTGGGTGCCCCACCTCAACCTCAGCGTGGGCACTGTACCCGCACAATGTGACTGTCTGTGGCTACTCTGTGGCAGTGCTACACACGGTCTGTTCCCCCTACAAGGCCGAGGTGCTGTGGGGGTGCATACCTGATCTTGTGCCCATCTCTCGACTGCTGATTTGCATGTGCAGTGCATCATGGGTACGGGTGGGTTACCCCTATCCTGGTAACCACAGCAGACAGTTTGTGTGATGACGTGCAGTCCTGCAGCCAGCCAGGGCTTTGTTCACATCCTTATAAGGTGTCCTATAGGGGACATTATAGGGTGCCTTGACAGACAGTACACTTTATAATGTGCCCTATGGAGTGCGTTATGAGGTGCCTTATGCGGCACCTTAGGTTATGCCACCGTGAGGGTGTGTTTGCTGGCAGCACTAATTAAAATACATGTCAAATGCCTCACCAATCGCTACTTAAATGTAAAGGGTGCTGCCTCAGCCAGTCTTTATTTATTTTATTTATTTATTTAACACTCATTTTTATACCGCATCTTCCATAGATCAGTTGCGGTGTACAAATAACAACAATTAACAAAGCGAAGTTTGTTTTACATGGAACATCTTAATTATCCATAGAACATCTTAGAATATCATAAATTAGAAGTTAAGTCTAGGAACTAAACAGTGATTTTAAACTGGAACTGTGTTAAAACAATTAACTAACAAAATGTAGTGTGTATATACATAAGACAGTACATAACAGATACAACTATATACATGAGGAGGTATTAGGGTATAAGAGAGTTGGATATACATTAGGCCCACTGGGGAATCGAACCCATGACCCCTGCACCATCAGTCAGTGTTGCAACCATTGTGCTACAGCTCTGTTGCTGTGTGTGTATGCCTGCGCGCCTTCTTAAGATTAACGCGCGGTAACGTGCCCTGTAGCGCTCGTTCATTTATGGCGCCTTGTAATGCGCATTCTTGGCTCGTTCTCTGAAACGATGTACCGCCCATGTCCTTATTTGGGGTTTCTGTCTCTACCGCGGCTCCTAACGCGAATCGCACTAACGCAGTTTAGTAAACATACCCCTAAAAACTTTAAAAACATCTAAATAGTACATAAAAAGTACTATATAAAGCAATATGCATAAACATATGTGTAAGATAAAATCCATATAGGTACTCATAAACGATAAAGTAACACTTGCATGTAAAAAGTGCACATATAAATCAAGAGTACAGTGAAAACATAGCAATAAGACATAGATATACTTAAAAAGTGAATAACTACATCAAATTATGTAATAAATAAATAAAAAGAATAAAAAGTGATAAAAGGAGATGAGGAAGACATATATAGTACCTTGAATGATCCAGCCAATGTGTAGATGAAATCCACTGGAGAGGAGGCAGATAAATAAAGATTTGAACATATATAAATAAATAACTGGTAAAAAAGGGGGAGGGGGTTGGCACAATGGGGGAGAGAGAGAGAGAACTACTATATAATGACTAAGGAGCTTATCTGCCCAAATCACATATTGTAAAAGAAAATTCACTTTTAATGAACAATAAAATGTGTGAATATAAAACATTTTGAATATAATTTTTTTTATATAATAAACCAAAAGAAGCTTCAAAAAACAATAAAAAGAAGGGGGGATTGAATGACCTCAAAGGAATTATTATATAAACTATGTGTAAATTGACAAACGTCCTATTGTAAAAAGCCAGATTAAGAGGCATATCTCATTGGACCAAAACCCATCTAACAGGACTCAGGAACGGAGAGATAAGATCTATGTATTAACTGACCAAACAAAAGATTAAATTAGACTTACCTGCTAATTGTAGTTCCTGGAGGAACTCCAGTCTAGTCCCGGAATCCTTGGGGATGTAACAGAGCAGTGAAAACAATCAACGGGAGGGTCCTGCTAACCCCGCCTGAAGCACCGCCGAACCAAAACAGGCATCTCTTTTCGCCTGCACATCCAGGGGGTAATGCTTCACAAAGGAGTGAAACAAACAAAGACCATGTCACCGCCCTACATATGTCCTCCACTGGCACTAGGCTACATTCCGCCCAAGACGTGGCTTGCGCTCTTGTGGAATGAGCCCTCAATCCTTCTGGAACCCAACGGCCCCGTAAAAGATACGCTGATGCTATCGCCTCTTTTAACCACCGAGCAATCGAACCCTTAGAGGCCGCTTCTCCTTGCTGAGGCCCTGCAAACAGAACGAACAATCTGTCCGATTTTCGAAAACTAGCTGTCCTAGTTAAATACCTTTGCAAGGCCTGCTTAATATCCAAGCGATGCAACTACTCCGCATCCGAATCTCCCCTTTTGGCTGCAAAAACTGGTAAAGACACTACTTGGTTCATATGAAACCCCGAGACTACCTTAGGCAAGAACGAAGGCACCGTCCTCAACACTCTCTTAGAGTCTGAGAAGGACAGAAAAGGCTTTCTACAGGACAGCGCCTGTAACTCCGACACTCGCCTTGCAGACGCAATAGCCACCAGAAACACCACCTTAAGGGTTAGATCTTTCAACGTCGCCTCCGCCAAGGGCTCAAAAGGCGCCTTTCTCAACATCTCCAAGACCAAGGGAAGGTCCCAGGACGGGACTAACTGCCTACATGGCGGCCTCAGTAAAGCCACCGCTCTTAAAAAATGCTTGACATCCGCATGACTACCCAGGGAATTGCCGAGCACCTTACCTCTGTAACAGGACAATGCTGCCAACTGGACTTTCAACGACGACGACGCTAAGCCCTTCTGAAACCCGTCCAGTAAGAAAGCCAGCACCTGTGGTACTGATTCTCTTAAAGGAACAAACTGCCTTTCCGCACACCAAGCCTCAAATATACGCCACACTCTAACGTATGCCAGAGATGTAGACCTCCGTCTCGCCTTCAGAAGAGTCACTATCACCGCCCCCGAATAACCTTTTGCTCTCAACCGAGCCCGTTCAATAGCCAGGTTGAAAGCGAGAATCGATCCACTTGGGGCATGCAAAGGGGTCCCTGAGTCAACAAATCCTTTTGCACCGGAAGCTTCCAGGGCACTTCCACCACGAGTCTCACCAGGTCTGCGTACCACGGCCTGCGTGGCCAATCCGGAGCAATGAGTATCACTCTCCCTCTGTGAAGCTCGATGCGCTGAAGCACCCGACCAATCAATACCCACAGAGGAAACACATACAGAAGTTGGTCCTGAGGCCAAGCTTGAACAAGAGCGTCTAGACCCTCGGACATTCGTTCTCTTCTCCTGCTGAAGAACCGACTGACCTGAGCCGACTGAAAAGTCGCCATGAGATCCATCACCGGAATTCCCCATCGATCCACTACCAGTGCGAACACCTCCGGATGAAGAACCCACTCCCCCGGGTCTACCTTCACGCGACTCAAGAAATTGGCCTGCACCTTGTCCACTCCCGTGACGTGCACCGCCGACACGGCCACCAGATTCCATTCCGCCCACTCGAACAAGCTGTCTGCCTCGGATTCGAGTGCCACACTGCTGGTGCCCTCTTGCCGGTTGATGTAGGCTACCGCAGTCGCATTGTCCGAGAACACCCGAATGGCCTGCCTGTGAAGGAATGGACAAAACTCCTGTAACGCCAATGTCACCACTCTCAACTCCAATCTGTTGATGGACCAAGCCTTTTCCTGAGCGGACCACGCTCCCTGCGCAATCCGACCTTGACAATGGGCTCCCCAACCTTGAAGACTGGCATCTGTTGTAAGGGCTATCCAAGCTGGCGCTTCCAACGACATGCCCTTCTCTAGATTCCCTGGATTTAACCATCATTGCAGAGCTTGGCACGTCTGAGGGGGACACGCCAATCTCCGGGACAAGGCATCTCTTTGATGGGACCATCGTCTCAACAAGGCTCTCTGCAAAGGTCTCATGTGGGCCCGCGCCCATGGAACCAGATCCAGTGTCGCCGCCATGGTTCCCCAGGTCAGGCACAACGAGAGCGTACACTCTTGCTGATTCAACAGGAACACTCCACTGATTCCTCAAAATTGCAAGCAAGCACAACTAATTGCAATATAGAATTGTTGAACAGGATTATCTTATCTAATGCTAACTATAATACATCTACTGTTAGCATTAAATTATTACAAATTATTTGAATATTTGTAGACCAAGCTAACTTGTAGCATGCTTCTATCTTGCATCTACATTCCTTAATTTATTCTCTTATCTGCCAAATTAAACGTTAGGTTGCATGCTTATAGACACGTCTCTCTTATCAAGTGCACATTTGTACATATGCATATCACTAATTATTTTTGTGATTTATTCTCCAGCAGTTTACAAGATATAGTTAATCTTATTATTTAAGGGGTTACAAACATGAAAATATAACTGGCAGTTTATGGCAAATAAATTAGACTCATTTCAATTGTTTACCAAAAATTCTTAGGAAGGCTCTCTTATCTAAGGTAATGGCTTGACTCATTACTTTGAATATGGTCAGTAATATTAACATAGACATCTAAGCTCACAAAGGAAG
This sequence comes from Ichthyophis bannanicus, assembly GCA_033557465.1. Lineage (NCBI taxonomy): Eukaryota > Metazoa > Chordata > Amphibia > Gymnophiona > Ichthyophiidae > Ichthyophis > Ichthyophis bannanicus. The sequence goes on along the minus strand of CM066035.1, from coordinate 886,405,127 downwards.
GAAATCAGGACACAAAACAAAAGCAGATACATATGTATCATTACACAAACACAAAACTTTTAAAAACAACTTATATCTTTCCCAAGACTTTTTAATGAATCATTGTCTCCCACCATGTAAGGACAACCAACTCAGGACTAGTGTGCAGCCTTCCTAAATCATTGACTGCCATTTCATATGTTTATGTTTATGTTTATTAACTTGATTGACCGCCCTTCATTGGTAAGCAGAGCGGTTTACAAAAAAAAATTAATTCTTCATTACAGTAGGCACAAGGCCGGAAAGAGAAAGGAAAATTACAACTTAATAAAAAGTGGAGAGGCAGAGACAAGAGAGAAGGGTCAGCAGAGGAAGAGGAGAAGGCTAGGAGGGAGAGGGGTTGAAGGCAAGGGAAAAGATTTGGGTTTTCAGGGCGTGTTTAAAGGTAGGGTGGTGGGGCTCCAGACGGAGAGTAGAGGGAAGGGAGTTCCAGAGAGCCGGACCTATGAAGAAAATGGCAGAGGAGCGGGTGGATTGGAGGTGAGCAAGTGAGGGGGGGGAGGTAGTGTGAGGCGGTTGAGGTGGAAGGAGCAAGGGGTGTGCCAGGGGGTGTGAAAGTGAATGAGATCGGCTAGGTACTGTGTTGTGGTGGTGTGAAGAACTTTGTGGACGAGCGTGAGAAGCTTGAATTGGATACGGAAAGAAACGGGAAGCCAGTGAAGACGGAAGAGGAGGGGCGTGACATGGTCTCTGTGGGAGGAAGAGGACACGAGACGGGCAGCGGTGTTCTGGATTCGTTGAAGATGAGAGAGTTGGAGCTTAGAGAGGCCAGAAAGAACGGAGTTAGCAAAATCGATACGGGAGATGACAAGGGCCAGCAGCAAGGTGGCAAGAGCGGAGGGTGAGAGGAAGGGGCGAACGGCGCGAATCTGCCTTAGATAGAAAAAGGAGGTTTTGGAAACGTGAGAAACATGGGCAGAGAAAGAGAGATCTGAGTCGAAAATTACCCCAAGATACCGAAAGGTGGAGACCAAAGAGATAGGAGTGGCAGGGAACGAGGGGGCGATTGAGGGGGGCTGGTGACCATAGGGGAACCAGATAGCTGTGGTTTTTGAGAGGTTGAGATGCAAACAGTTATGGGTCATCCAATCGGAGATAGCGGCCAGGCAGGAGTTGAGGGGAGCGAGATTGGGACAAGCTGCGGAGGTGTGGTAGAGAAGGAGGATGTCGTCTGCGTAGTAAAAAGCTGAGATACCAGATTGTTGGATAAGGAGTGTAAGAGGAGTCAGGAAGAGATTGAAGAGGAGGGGAGCCAGCACAGAACCCTGGGGGACCCCACAGGGGAGGGGAAAGGAATCAGAGGAGGGGAAAGAAGGGGAGGAGGATAGAACAGCACCAGAACGAGAGGAAAGGAAGGAGTGGACCACCGGAAAACAGTGCTACAGAGGCCAGCATCATGCAGTCGGGAGAGAAGAAGGGAGTGATCTACAAGGTCGAATGCAGCAGAAAGATCAAGGGCCACCGCCACCGAGATTTCACCACGGTCGTGGGCTACATGCAGGGCGTTAGTGAAGGCAAGAAGAATAGTCGCAACACTGTGCCCAGGACGGAAACCGGATTGACGGGGGTGAAGGAAGTTGGTGGAGTCGAGGTGATGAGATAGTTGGGCAAAGACAACCTTCTCAAGAAGTTTAGACAGAAAGGGAAGGTTGGAGACTGGGCGGTAGTTGTTAGGGTCAAGAGGGTCAAGAGAAGGTTTCTCAATATCTCAAACATCGAAACTCCTCCTCCTCCTCCACAATATCATATCTCAAACATCGAAACTCCTCTGAAAAATTCCCTCCTAAAGTGCTTCATTACCACTAATCATTGGATGTCTTCGTGCTACAAGGTTTTGCAATATCACCATGTTTTCATACATACAATAAGACGGACTGCCTCTCTTAAATGCTAAAGTCCGTGCCTTAGACTGAGTCTGTCTGTACTTAATATTCACAATCCTCCATACTTCCTTGCCTTCAATGCAGAGAAAAACAGATACTGGCATGGCACCAACTGATTTCATGCTCTACTCCTGACCGGGCTCATCGAGTTAAAATACTCCCTCGATTCTTTAGCTCCAGTTCTCTACATTCAGTGCAAATAAGGAAATCCGCATACACAGAATTATATTAATAACAGTACTACTTAAGCTTAAGTGGAGGAATTTGAGCCTGCAAACATGAGCAGTTCTTCCATAATTCCTACTCTAGCTAGGCCATAGTACTTCTTTTATTAGGAAAAAACTGCTACATGGTACAAATTTGTCTTAGCACTCAGTGTCATGCTTTGCACTATTTTTTGTTTCTCTACATGTTATGCGTCAAGCTAAACACTACATGTTACAGGTCAAACTGGGCACAGACATTGCTGATGCATAATCAGGACAAACAAAAACATTCTGCCTCCATAAGAATTCTCTTTCACAAAAATTTAATCTGCAAAATACAATTTAGGCTTCTCTCCTACATACAGTATCTCTCTCCAAGCTACTAGTGAATTCCAAGCTGCCAGGCTTCAGACTGTTCTCATTTTCCATATTATTAACTCTTTCAGAGGACCCTGGTGCCCCACTTCGAGTTCCTTTCAACAGAATTCACAGTTTAGGACAATTATCCAGAGGGTCGTAATGAGTCGACATTGACTCAACGGCACTTAACAACAACAATCAGGCATATACCCATGTAAATCACATCCACATGTAAATGGCTATTTTTAAAAAGGGTCAAATTTACATGTGGATGGTCTTAGTATATAGATGTTTCGAGGGAGCGTGCCAGGGTGTGGTCTGGGCAGGACAAAAATCTCTATACATGTATTCTCCATTTCATATAGGGAATGCACATGTAAGGGCAAAATTCTCTACATCCAAATTTACACCTGCTCCCTGGCACATGTAGGTTTTTTAAAAAGTGTGCATTTCAGCCAGTCCTTTAGAGGAGGGGACTGGGTGGGTTGTGGCAGGAACGTGGGCATGGAAGGTGATTCACAGTTAGTGGGGGCATTTTGGGCTGCAGTACATGACCATGCACCCCTTTTAGCACAGTGTCATGCATTAATACCATGCTAACAGGGAAGGAACATCCAAAGATCACTGTTCACCTCATCTCCCCACCCCAGCCCCCCACTCCCCACAGCAGCCACCAGAAAACTCATCAGTAAGAGCTGGAAGGGTTCAGAAGATGGAGGGATGCTTATGCCATTGGGGGATCGGGGTGAGGGATTAATCTGCATGCAGGGAGAATCAGTGGATGAGAGGTGATTTTGTTTTGTGCCTGACCATTTATTTAGACTCTGGATTTGGCACATACTGGCACTTGCACATGCCTTGGCGCAGGTGCATCAGTTAAGATCATAAGAACATAAGATTTGGCATTCTGAGATTGACCAAAGGTTCATCAAGTCCAGTATCCTGTTTCCAGTAGTGGTCAATCCAGGTCACAAGTACATGACAGGATCCCAAAAGGTAGACAGACTCCATGCTACTTATCCCATGGATAAGCAATGACTTTCCCCCAGTCCACTTTAATAATGATTTATGGGCTTTTCCTCCAGGTACTTGTTCAAAGCTTTTTTTAAACCCAGGTACACTAACAGCTTTTACTACATCGTCTGGCAACACTAAGGGGTATGTTTACTAAATGGTGGTAAGGGAGCAATCATTTCCATGCGTTAAAGGCAGGGATAAGGGGTTATCGTGTGGTAAGTGTGCTGGGCATGTTAGAGGTGGTCCGGCGTTAAGGAGTGTAGTGGACACTTACCGTGTGGTAATAGAACATTAAGGGGTGGTAGTGAATACTTACCGTGCAGTAACAGGACATGCTGCAGGAAGGTGTCTGACATGCACCTTAATGCATAAAAGCCACTGAAACACTGAAAGGGGGAAAGGAAGCCACTGGAGAAGGTATGGATGCAAGCACAATTGGAGGCTGATGGAGTTCACTCACCTGATGCATGGCAATGTGGCAGTATGTGTGATGAGCATGTTTGACCGTACAGCAGGCCTATGCTGTTGACCAGGCGAGATAGGTGGCTGCCTAGTGATGATGGTCAGTGTGGGTGTTGTCTGAGTCATGGGTGAGTGGTGGCAGCAGGGGAGTCAGTGGAGGGAATGCAGCAGAGGGGGGCGCTGTGACAAGCATGCAGTCCTAGATCCACCTGAAAGCATTCACTGTGCTGTAAGCTACATTATGGTGTCTGTGAGGTGTGGACATGTATCCAGATGTACTGTCAGTGTGTGGCATGCCATAGGCCAGGACAGTGTCTGGGTGGAGACAGCATGTTCCTGATGTGGGCAGCAAAGGGAGGATTGTCCATGAGAGAAGCAGTCACAAGAGAGTTGTGCATGATATGGCTAACTGCTGCAAATAACCACTGATGGCCATGGTGGGGTAGCTTACTGCCAGTAAGCTGCCCCACCATGAATCTCCCTGACAGTCAAATAGTTGGTTCAGGGCTGTGCCATGGATCATCTAAGCAGAGAATTTGCATTGTGTGTGGTGGGTGGATGTATGGGAACATACAGGCCAAAGGCATTTGGTGAGTGTGAACCAAAGGTAGCAGTGCCATGGGCTACATGAAACACCATTTGTGCAAGTGGGACTGGTGCCTCAGCCTGTGCAACTACAAGACAATATACCCGACAGAATGACATGATAGAAAGGGACAAGTTGAGCCCATTTGCCCCATGTGGGGCAAGTAATGATGGCAGAACAGTGCAAGGGATGGCTATGCAACGAGTGTTAGGTGCCTGAATGTATGAGATATATCCTCTTTACGTAAAGCTGGGAGATCACAATGATGGCAAAACAGAAAACGCATCCATACCAGTTGACCCAGATATCTGCTGTGTATACATCACTGACCCGCTACAATACGCTGCAGCAGAGCCACTAAAAAGCCATGCTCACATATGTCCATGATGGGGAATGCCATGTTGGGCTACCCAACATGTGGTCATAATGCATAGAAATGTAGAAGAATGATTGTCTGCAGGTCACAGCAGAGCCAGGACTGTGCAAGCACACTCAACAAACCCTAGACCTTTGACCATAGAGACATTGCACCAACCAGTAGGCTACACCTCCACAGCTTTATGCAGATGTATAGAGCCTGCAGATCTCTGATCAGACTGTTTGCTGTCTGTGCTGGCATAGGTTGGGCCGCTACTACCCATGCGGCACTGCACATGCAAAACTGCAGTCTACAGCTGAAGAACCAATGGAGAATGCACTGATACAGCATATCAGCTCCATAAGACGCACTGATTGTGTGTATTACATGCACATAACATCAGCAAGCCGTGCTGCAGAGCGGTTTCAGCTATCACCCTGAGGGTGAGGAGGGGTGCCCAGCACCTGGTCCACTGAACCTGCACTGTTAGAGGTAATCTCTACTGGCCATACTGTAAGTCCACATCACTGCTAGTGTGTGGCAGGTATGTCTGTAGTGTGTTATGCTTTTCTCTTTGCTTCCTGCAAGCTGAGGGTGACAGTGGCAGCAACAGCTTGGCTCTGTGCTCTGCCCATGTTGGACACTAGCCCTCTAATAACAGTGCAGGTTAGTGGCCAGTGTCAATATACTGCTGCCATGGACAGCCACTGCAGTGGGGTGTATAGGTTGCTGTGGGGCTACTGCTATGGTCCTGCCAGGACCCCAGTGAGTAGGTCATGAACCACTGCTGCCCCAAACATTGAGAACTAACAATTAACTACAGCACGGGCAGAAAAACTGCCCCTGTGTCAGCCAAGCACAAACCAACAGTTGGTTTGTTGGTCAGCATGCACGGCATGTGCAAGTGTGACTCGAGCACTCTGCCTTGGGATACTCAGCATTGACACCCAGCTGTTTCTCAGTGATTGTCAACCCCAGACAGAGAACACATCCACATCACTGGAAGCAGACATTATAATAGCTCTATGTGGATACATAGCCGTGCCATGGTCACATTTTGGTCATAGTGAGAGTGCCATCTCAGCATGACATACAGTGGCCACCCAGGCAAAGCACGTGGCAGACGGGCACAATGGCGTCTCGGCCAGTAACCCTACCATTGTGGCAGACACATCCAGGCCAATCTTCACTGTTTCAGGTGATACCCACAATCCTCTGCTTGGCCTTATTCACATTTTCCAAACAGGCTGAGAAAAACTCAGAGAATGTGAGCCAAAGTGCAGTGCAGAAAGCCACAGGACAAAGGGAAGCCATAAACACACACATGCATACACTTTCATTGGCGCACTGTGCAAAAGTGGAGATGGTTGGCATTCATGCATGACACTCCTGTCTCAATGTCAACTGAAGGACTGATAACATGTGCTCTGTTTGCAGGCACTATTACCATGCCTTGGCCTCACCACATGTTGCTCCAACCAGCTGTGGATAGTGGAGCCTGTCAGTGCTGCTGGTGACTGTTTCCACCCTTGTTGGCCAGCTCCTTGGGGGTTGCACATGCTGGAGATGTACTTCCACTGTCAGCTAAACCTTGTCCACAGGAAGATGCAATACACAAACCCCAGTAGGGATCTAAACGTGTGACCCTCTACACATTGTAATGAGGAGAGCCCTGCTGAGCCGATGGAAATAGGAAAAGATAGTGAATATACCTTTAAGGAAAGAGACATTCCTGAAATTCACAGGTTCCAGACTGCAGTCAAAGAAAGAAAGCACGGAGTTGATAGAGCCAGTTCGCCACACCCAAGCTCTGCTGACGTAAGTGCAAGCTTAGGGGGTGATGGTAAACACCTGTGCAGAGACAGAGAAAGGCTAGCTAAGAAGCAGCCTTATAAACCCTGCTCAGAAGGGGAGAAGGGGGTTCAGGATCAGGTTGCGGTTCAAACTGTTTGTGTTCCATTTCCAGTCCAGAATCATGGGCAGGTTCAGAGAGTTCAGCATGTTTCAGCTGTTCCAGGAGTTCAGAGAGAGGAACTCAGAGGAGGAAACATCAGGGGAAGGAGAAGGACGTGGAAGGAGCCTGAGAGCCAAGAAACCACGTGTGCTTTGCTTAGAGAAAGAAAGCAGGGAAGTCTTCTACCTCGGGTCTCGGACCGAAGGTTTCAAGCTGCTCAAAGGTGGGTGAACAAGGCTATAGCTAGAAGTAACCAGAACCCCGCCTGGAGCAAAGAACCATGGCTGAACAGCGGAGAGGAACCAAGGCAACTGAACCAGGGAGAGATATCCCATACTAGAGGTACAGACATTCCTTACCGGGGAAACCAGTGCTGGAGGGAGGTCCAGAGATTTCCCCAGAGCATTCACCGAGGAGCAGATTGTGGGAGTTCAGAGCCAGACGTATATGCTTTGGAACAAAAGGATATGCAAGTGGACTGTGTGGAGCAAAACTCCATATCAGGTGAATTGCCAATGGATTGTACATTATGCCAGACAGAAGCTATGAAAGTCTGTTGATAAGAAATGCTTGATAAAGAAAGGTCTTGAGAAGCAGTATGAATGAACCTAGTTTTGTTTTGCTAAGAAATACCTACTAACTCAAGAGAACGTTGCCAGCTTCTACATTTTTGTGTTTAAAGGAGCAGAAGGTAAATGAGGACATTTAACTTTGCTTAAACAGAGAAGCTGTATTTTGTTTTGCTGATTACCTTATGAAAACAACTGCACATGTTTTAAAAGCTTATGAAGCTTTCTCAGTTCCAGCTTATGTATAATTTCTGAAGTATTGCTTGGAGAAGAATATCCTGACGTTGTGTGTTTGAACCTTAGTGCTTTTTGGGGAAAAATAAACTTTTGTCTTTGCCTTTAACCCTTGGCTTACACGACTATCTTTGAACGAGGAAAAACTACAAGTCTCAGAATGCCTCCCTGTGGACAAGAATAGTGTTTAATTCCTTTATTAGAGGACTAAAAATGGCAGCCCTATGCCTCTAGGCCCTCGGCCGGGGCTGGGGTCACGACAAGTGGCGTAGTTCTTGGATTTTTCACGCATGCGCCAGGATTTTCCAAACACCTCAGGATTTGCATAGAAGACAAACGCATGGCTGAGCTGCGCAGAGGATTACAGTGGGAAAACGTAGGCAGGTCAACTGAGTCACAGAGGACAGCTGAGACCTTCACTTTTGAGAGGCTTGAATCTACGCCTGTTCTCGGGTAACCTGTAGATAATTGGGCTAGTAAAGAATTCAAGTGCAAAAGTGCAGGAATCCCAAACAGCTTAAGCCAAGAGACTAGCTGAAGTGTTGTTGTCGTACCGCACTTGATGGTGTTTTTCTTTCTTTTCTCCCTTACAGAAAACTACGGCTATGGAGTGCAAGGACGTACTGCAATGGATGCAGCTCAATTTGAGAAACAGAGGGAGATGTCATACCAGGCCCAGGAGCAGGTCGCAGCTGTGATGCAAGCACAACAAAAACCTGTATTGGACATGATGGAGGCGATGCTGGCTAGCCAGAAGAAGACGGCAGAAGCGGTACAAACCCCTCCAGGCTTTGCAGGGACAGTACATACCTGTGGGGTAGGGCAACAGTCTTGTGGGACATTTACTTTTGGACAGTTGTCTGCAAATGATAACATAGACGATTTATTGGAATCGTTTGATAGGGTTGCACACACAGTAGGCTGTCCAAAGGAGCAATGGGCTGTACGCCTGGCCACATCCCTCACTGGTGAGGCATTGGCGGCGTATAGGGCCATGCCCACGGCACTTGCTAACGACTATGATGAACTAAGAAAGGCCATAAGGGATCGCCTAGGATTAACCCCGATGGTTTATCATCGCTTGCTAAGAAGTACAAAATTAAAACCTGGTGAGATGCCAAAAGCTCTTTGCCAGAGGATCAGAAGCTTAGTAGAAAAGTGGTTGACACCAGAGGATAAAACCATAGAATCTGTTATAGATAATATTGTGTTAGAACAATTCATGGCCGCAGTCCCAAGGGACATACAAGCCTTCCTGATATTGCAAAACTGCCGGACTGCAAGTGAAGCAACCTTGCTGACAGAACGCTATATAGAAGCGGAATTGGCGGGTCAAGGAAAAAGGGACGCTTCAAAAGCAGCAGGTTTTGAATTATCAGAAAGGAAGTTAGGGCCAAAAGAGGATGGTATGAAAGTGTATATGCCTATGCAAAAAAGCCACTGTATAAAGAGAAAATGTTTTCGGCGTGGTGTTGAGGGGCATTTGCAAAAGAATTGCAAAGCACGAACAGCACTGATAACTGCCGATGGAAAAGGAATCAGGGAAGGTTTTCTTATGTCTGTAGATGTGCAGGGCATTGCTACTGATGCTTTACTAGACTCTGAAGCAGATCAGAGTATGATTTCTAGAAAACTCTGGCAAGTGATAGAAACCCAGGGTGAGGCAGGCCCGAGCCAACCTGAAGGAAAGGTTAAGATTAGGTGCATTCATGGGGCATCGTCCTTTTATCCCGTACATAAAGTGATAGTAAAAGGCTTAGGGGTGAGAAAGGAAATCCTGCTAGCAGTAGTCCCAAGGTTACCATATGACCTGGTGCTTGGTAGAGAATGGCCCCAATTCAAGAGGGGATTAGAGAAGGGTCTGCATCCACGGGCAGGTTTGGTATCTACACGTGCCCAGTCAGAAGCTTTAGATAGAGAGGAAGAACCGCCCGATGAGTCAGTATGTGATCTTCCCTCTCATGAGGACCTAGTAACTCCCCCATCGGATAAGAATAAGAAAAGAAAAGGGGAGAAGTGCCGGGAAAGGCGGTGCAGGGCCCAAAACAGAGCTGAGTTAGAAGAGGGACAAGGGTTGCCTTGGGTCCCAGCTGAGCTAGTGGAAAAGTTCCCATCCTTTCCCAAGGAGCAGCAAGCTGATCCCGCTCTTACTCGGGCATTTGAATACGCCCGGGTGGAAAGGGATACCTTTCCAAAGTTCCTATTAGATCAGGGAGTGTTATACAGGGAAAGTCTGGATCCCCGCTCTGGGACCATCCGTAAGCAGCTGGTGGTGCCTACAGCGTTTAAAACGGTGGTTTTGAGATTATCTCATGACCACCCGGTAGGAGGTCATAAAAGAGTACAGGGGACTCTGGACAGATATTAGCTCATTTTTACTGGCCGGGCGTTTTTAAAGAGACCTCACGATTTTGTGAGTCCTGCCCTTCTTGCCAACGAGTCACCCCCGTTCGTTCATCAGAGGTACCCATGCTCCCCATGCCCGTAATATCAGAGCCCATTCGCAGAATAGCAATGGATATAGTGGGCCCTCTGGTAAAGACACCCCGAGGGTTCCAATACATGTTAGTCATAGTGGATCAAGCCACCAGGTTTCCCTGGGTCATTCCCCTGCGTAACATATCTGCCAAAATGGTAGCTTCCGAGGTGATAAAATTATTCTGCGAGGTAGGTTTCCCACAGGAGGTGCTCACAGACCGAGGCAATAATTTCATGTCTAAGTATTTGGCCCAGGTGTGGGATGCCTTCGGGATCCAACATGTTAAAACTGTCGCGTATCAACCGCAGTCAAATCGCCTGGTAGAACGACAAAACCAGACATTGAAGCAAATGTTAAGGCGAGGCTTGGACGGTAACATGGCAGAGTGGGATACGATGCTTCCCTTTGTCTTGTATGCCTGCCGAGAGCGAATACAGGCATCCTTGGGAGCCTCCCCTTATGAATTAATGTATGGGCGGGCTCCACGAGGAGTTTTGGATATATTGCGAGAGCAGTGGGTTGAGCCTGAGGTGGAGGAAACAGGAGTACCCCATTTTTTGAGGGATTTAAGGGGACGGTTGCACCAAACCTCTCAAGTGGCGGAGAAAAATTTAAGAGCCAGTCAGTTGTGCCAGAAAAATTACTACATTCGGGGTACAAAACCCCATCAACTAGTTGTAGGTGAGAAAGTAGTAGTAATGGTGGCGGGCGCCATCCCAAAATTTGAGAGCCGGTGGAAAGGGCCATATAAAGAGATCAAACAGGTAGGTCCCGTATCTTACGCAGTAGAAAATGGGAGGGGCCGCCAACAGGTGTACCACGTAAATGTTCTGAGGCCCTGGCATGAACGAATAGCATTCGCTGAGCTGGCTGAAGTACAGAGAAATACAGACACCCTAGCAAGAATTACGAGCTGTGTGGGTAAAATCTCGCCAGCCCGTAATATCTTAAGCGGGGGGGGATATGTGATGAGGAGAGTCCTGCTGAACTGATGGAAATAGGAAAAGATAATGAATATACCTTTAAGGAAAGAGACATTCCTGAAATTCACAGGTTCCAGACTGCAGTCAAAGAAAGAAAGCACGGAGTTGATAGAGCCAGTTCGCCACACCCAAGCTCTGCTGATGTAAGTTCAAGCTTAGGGGGTGATGGCAAACACCTGTGCAGAGACAGAGAAAGGCTAGCTAAGAAGCAGCCTTATAAACCCTGCTCAGAAGGGGAGAAGGGGGTTCAGGATCAGGTTGCCGTTCAAACTGTTTGTGTTCCAGTTCCAGTCCAGAATCATGGGCAGGTTCAGAGAGTTCAGCATGTTTCAGCTCTTCCAGGAGTTCAGAGAGAGGAACTCAGAGGAGGAAACATCAGGGAAAGGAGAAGGACGTGGAAGGAGCCTGAGAGCCAAGAAACCACGTGTGCTTTGCTTAGAGAAAGAAAGCAGGGAAGTCTTCTACCTCGGGTTTTGGACCAAAGGTTTCAAGCTGCTCAAAAGTGGGTGAACAAGGCTATAGCTAGAAGTAACCAGAACCCCACCTGGAGCAAAGAACCGTGGCTGAACAGTGGAGAGGAACCAAGGCAACTGAACCAGGGAGAGATATCCCATACTAGAGGTAAAGACATTCATTACCGGGGAAACCAGTGCTGGAGGGAGGTCCAGGGATTTCCCCAGAGCATTCACCCAGTGAGCAGATTGTGGGAGTTCAGAGCCAGACGTATATGCTTTAGAACAAGAGGATATGCAAGTGGACTGTGCTGAGCAAAACTCCATATCAGGTGAATTGCCAATGGATTGTACATTATGCCAGACAGAAGCTATGAAAGTCTGTTGATAAGAAATGCTTGATAAAGAAAGGTCTTGAGAAGCAGTATGAATGAACCTAGTTTTGTTTTGCTAAGAAATACCTACTAACTCAAGAGAACATTGCCAGCTTCTACATTTTTGTGTTTAAAGGAGCAGAAGGTAAATGAAGACATTTAACTTTGCTTAAACAGAGAAGCTGTATTTTGTTTTGCTGATTACCTTATGAAAACAACTGCACATGTTTTAAAAGCTCATGAAGCTTTCTCAGTTCCAGCTTATGTATAATTTCTGAAGTATTGCTTGGAGAAGAATATCCTGACGTTGTGTGTTTGAACCTTAGTGCTTTTTGGGGGAAAATAAACTTTTGTCTTTGCCTTTAACCCTTGGCTTACACGACTATCCTTGAACGAGGAAAAACTACAAGTCCCAGAATGCCTCCCTGTGGACAAAATAGTGTTTAATTCCTTTATTAGAGGACTAAAAATGGCAGCCCTATGCCTCTATTCACTCGGCCGGGGCTGGGGTCACGACAACATATACACACCAACTGTGTGTGTTGCATCACAGTGCTGCCTTATGGTGATAATAACTCCTGTTGCTGACATGCTTCTCTTCAGCTGGTCTTTGGCACATGCTGCAATGCGCATGGCACACACGACCAGGACAAAGCTTCTGTCGGCTGCAGGCTAGTGCCACTTTCCACACCACCACCAACACCCCACCATGCAGACATGACCATGCATTGTCAGGGGGTCGCAGTCCCAGCATGTTAAACATATGGGTTTGGCAGGCACCTTGGGCACAACGGCCAAATGGGGAGGGCAGGGGCACATATGGATGGCCACACGGCCCTCGCCCCCCCCCCCCACCAGCTGCCCATGCAGGAGCCCCATCACTGCCTGCCACCAAATGCATCTCGGGGGGAGGATGGCAGCCACTGCTGTGGTATTTCCCCGGGCACCTGCTTTTTCCAGCTATCTGGAGGGCTACAGCTTCTGGCACTATTGACCTCTTCCCCCACAGCTGAGTTCAGTGGCAGTGGGGGGGGGGCAGCCTGGATCTCTGCCTGGGGTGCCAGGATCCTTGGACCAACCCATGTGGCACATTGCCTTTCTGCAGCAGTAGCAGGACTGTGTGTTGCCACTGTCACTGTGGGATCATGACAAACATCACAGATGGTTCTGCAGATGGCAGAATACCCCTTTGTGGAGAGGCTAAAAAAGGTTGGGGCTCATCAACCTGGGGAAGAGATGGCTGAGGGGAGATATGACAGAGGTCTATAGATTATTGACTGGAGTGGAACAGGTAAATATAGGTTGCTTTTTTATGCCATCAGACTGAAGAGACTAGGGGACTTGCAATGCGGCTAGTGTAACCCAATTGGGTCTTCTAGGTGAAAATATTTTTTCAGTCAACATGTAATCAAACCCTGCAATCCATTACCGGAGGATGTGGTAAAGGCTATTAGTGTAGCTGGGTTTAAAAAAATTTGGACGGGTTCCTGGGTAACGGTCCATAAACCATTGCTAAAGAGGACCCGGCTATGCACTGCTTGCCCCATTACAGTTATTGGGGATCCTGTGTGTCTTTTAGGGAAACTGTTATGTCCTTGTGACCTAGATTGTGCACTGTTGGACACAGGATACTGGGCATGATGAACCTTGGTCTGACACAGTTTGGCATATTTTGCAGTCTTATGTTCCTATGTGCCATCTAGGCAGCTGCCTGGTCCCCCCTGTGCACCAGCAGCCCCCACTGCATGACCCATATGCCACCTCATTTGCCCCCATTTGCACCATCAACATAGTGCCCTTTCATACTTGGGCACTATACTGTTGCTGCTAATGGAGCACTGCTATCACTCTCTTGGACTCCCCTGTGTGTGCATCACATTGCAGACATAAAATAGGCTCTCTCTCCTCAAAACACACCCTTTCCGTGAGGTTTTGAATTGGGTTAGGGTTCCTGCCATTCAGGTGCCCGCGTTAAGGGAACAAGCCTTGTTCCTGCCCACTCCCTGCCCATTGACTCCCCACTCTCCGCCCCCTGCATGCCTTCTCTCCACCCACAGGTACCGTTAGCACGCGCTAAACTATCTGGTACCATTAGCGCATGCTAAAGTGGCTTTTTGCATGCGCTAAGGGTGCAGATGTGCAGTTAGCATGCACTAAAGGCACATTTGCTCCTTTTCCGCGTTTTAGTAAACATACCCCTAAAGGAGGACAAGGCCATAGCAGGGAGACTAAGCCCTCATCCTAGAATGTAGGTTGCAGGGCTGCACGTCCCACTGGGACGTGCAACCCCACAATCCTCCTAGACTCTATTCCCCCACTGGCTCTCCCCATACATCCTGTGCTTCAGGATGGGGAGAGCTGGTGAGGGGTGGAGCGGGGCGGAGCAGGAGGGGGCTGCCTGGCAGCATGTACAGGGCCGATTCGGGTCATGGCCCTGTATGCGCTGCCAGGCCTGCTGGAGTGTGCTGCTTATATCACCTCAAAGGTGGTATAAGCAAAACAATTTGCGGGATTGAGGCAGGTGACCACCCCCAGGATTCAGCAGTGGGGCTTTGGGGGGCCAGAGCGTGGAGGACATCCCCATAGGCAGAGAGGACATGCCAGGCCATCCTCTGGCCTGATTCTGGCTCCCACAGGAATGTTTTGTTCCCATGGACCAGAATCGGGGCCGTCAGCGGTGACATCTCCCTCCCAGAATGGGGCTCCATGTGGATTCTTTGCTTCGATCTTTACTGAAGAAGATGTAGGGAAGTTACCCATGGAAGCCATCCAGACAAAAATGCAAATCTCAATGCATATGGTGTTAGTACTCAATAAAAATTAGAAAACCAGTGTAAAAAAATACAAAACAGAACAAAAACGGCACTGAAGTAACACCACCACCCAATAGTGGAGAAAAAAAGACCTCAGTAAATGTTATCACCAAATGGCTGCAGTGGCTCTATACCACAGTAACCACTCAAACACGCTAACAACTGGTACAAATAGGCTACAGAGACCCACCATCACTGATCAAAAATACTCCACATTAATGTTTCAAATGTTGCATAATTAATATTGCATATGTTGCATAATTAATCTTCAATGATTCTCAATTCAACATATCATCAACGGCATCAACAGCACCAATAAGGCATGTGAATAATTCAGGCACTTAGCTTAGCTGTAGAACAGGCTGTAACACTGTCTGGCTCCAATGCTGGGTGTTTCACCAAAGCTGCATCAGAGAGTAGGACCTGCCCAATATCACCATGCCACTGAGGACAAAAGTGAAAAAAATCATGCAATTCATATAACTTCAAGTTACCAATCAAAGTTACCAACAACTCTGAGGAATCCCACTATCCCATATCAACAAAGTAGCAGAGGTAAAGCAGGACCTTGTACTCACAGACCACTGTAGTCCAGAACCAGCTTATATCCAGAAATGCCCTCATACCAATCAAACTAGCAAAACATGCCGTACATGTGCTCTAAAAGGGGTTTGCAG
Organism: Ichthyophis bannanicus; assembly: GCA_033557465.1. NCBI lineage: Eukaryota > Metazoa > Chordata > Amphibia > Gymnophiona > Ichthyophiidae > Ichthyophis > Ichthyophis bannanicus. The sequence continues at coordinate 886,389,681 of CM066035.1, read as the reverse complement.
TAAGTGGAACTTCAACTACATCATAGAACATCCACCTACTGGTTTTCTAATTTTTATTGGGAAGTTATGCATGCCTGAAATGGTATATAAAGGTGATGTAGCGGATGAATTGAAAGAAATATCAATAAAGATGTATTACAACTGTTTGATAAACTGAAGAATAGCAAATCACCTGGACTGGATGGTATATATCCAAGGATGTTAAAGAACTGAAATATGAGATTGTAAACCTACTATTAGTAATCCGTGAACTATCATTAAAAACATCTCTAGTACCTGAGGATTGGCGCATGGCCAATGAAACTCCAATTTTTAAAAAGGGTTCAAGGGGTGACCCGGGAAACTACAGACTAGTGACCCTGACATCAGTACCAGGCAAAACAGTAGAAACCATTATAAAGAATAAAATTACTGAACATGTAGATAGCCATGGTTTAATGGGAGAAAGACAATACGGATTTAGCCAAAGAAAGTCTTACTAATCTGTTATATTTTTTTGATGGTGTGAATAAACAGGTAGACAAAGATGAGCCAGTTGATATAGTGTATCTGGATTTTCAGAAAATCTTTGATAAGGTCTTTCATGAGTGACTCTTGAAGAAAATAAAAAGTCATGGGACTGGAGGCAATGTAGTATTGTGAATCTGGAGCTGGTTAAAAGATAGAAAGCAGAGAGTAGAGCTAAATAGCCAATTTTCTCAATGGAGAAAGGTGAATAGTGAAGTACCTCAAGAATCTGTATTGGGTCTGCTGCTTTTTAACATATACATATATGACATGGAAATAGGGATGAGTGAGGTGATCAAATTTGCAGATGACACAAAATTATTCAGTTGTTAAAACACAAGAGGATTGTGAAAAATTGCAAGAGGACCTTGTAAATATGGAAGACTGGACGTCCAAATGGCAGATGAAATTTAATATAGACAAGTGCAAAGTTATACACCTAGGAAAGAACAACCTAAACTATGGTTACATGATGCAAGGTACCACTTTAGAATTCACCACTCAGGAAAAAGATTTAAGTGTCATCATGGATGATACATTGAAACCCTCCACCCAGTGTACAGCGACAGCCAAAAAAGCAAATAGAATGCTAGGAATCATAAGGAAAGGAATGGAGAATAAAACAAAGGATATTATGATGTCTCTGTATCATTCCATGGTGCGACCACACCTTGAATATTGTGTGCAATTCGGGTTGCCATATCTTAAATATGTTATTGCTGAATTAGAAAAGGTAAAAAGAAGAGCGACAAAAATGGTAAAGTAAATGGAAGGATACCCCTATGAGGAAAGGCTTAAGAGGTTGGGGTTCTTCAACATGGAAAAGAGATGGCTGAGGAGGAATATGATAGAGGTCTATAAATTAATGAATGGAGTGGAACAGGTAAGCATAGATTGGTTGTTTACTCCATCAAAAAGTAGAAAGACAAGAGGACACACAATGAAGCTACAATGAAACCTATTTAAGACTAATAAGAGAAAATATTTTTTTTACTCAATGCATAATCAAATTCTGGAATTCATTAATGGAGGATGTAGTAAAAGCTATTAGTGGAGCTGGGTTTAAAAAAAGGTTTGGACAAGATCCTGGAGGAAAGGTCCATTGTGGAACCTATGTGCCTCTTTGGGAACCTACTAGGTATCTGTGGCCTGGATTGGCCATTGATGAAAACAGGATACTGGGCTTGATGGATCTTGATCTGACCCAGTATGGCATATGTTATGTTCTTATGTTCGGACCTGGTTCCCGGGCCCTCACTCCACAGGAGATTATGAACTGGAAAGAGAGTACGGGGAACTAAGGCCACATCTGGAAATCAGTGGCCACCCATGGGCTTTTATTGTAAAGCTCCTACAGTTTCAGGACCATGAATTTATCATTGAGGAAGCTCAAAAAACTGGTTTTGTGATGTACAAAAACTGGAAAATAATGGTGTTCCCAGATTTGGCTGTGGAGATAGTCCACTGCAGGAGAGAATTGTTAAAGTGCCGGGAGCTGTTAGAACAAAATGTGTTTAAGGCTGCAATCTGGCACCCGGCTTGACTAATGCTCCTAGACAACATTGTCTGCAAATTTTTCACCTCCTTGGAGGCTGTGGACAAGTATATTCAAACCCTTCCAACCAATTCAGAAGTGGAGGCTCCCAGAAGTGCAATAGACCAGCGCAACGGAAACCACCATACTAGCGGCCAGGGAAAAATCAGAGGCCTGCAAGGTGACAAAGCTGCCCAGCTTGGTTTGGGAGCCAGCAAGGTGATGGAGGACACCGCCAGGCAGTCGGTGGAGGTAGGACAGATGGAGGCAGCCTTGATGGGAGCTGATACAGGGGTGAGTTGAAGCAACATAAACAGTCAAAGATGATTTTCTGCTGTGGTAGTAGAGGGAGATATTATGGCATGTAGCCCCTTTCCCTGGACTTCTTTGGACTTGATTGGTCTAGGCCTGGAAAATTAAGAGGTATAGGTGGCTCAAGTGGTGCCTAGTCTGGGTGTTACTATAAAAGTTTGGGGAGGGCACCAGATAGTAGGGATTGCTCCCTTGGGTATACTCTGGAGGAGGAAGGAAGTGGAATTGCTGTGCAGGAGGTGGGAGCGAAGAGGAATTGCACAGGAGTTTGTAGCTGGCCATAGGGAGTCTGAAATAAAAAATGGAAGAGGTCGCAGGGGAAGTGGGGGTTGGGTGGAAGTGGAGAGGGTTGAGTGTTGTTGGTTATTGTTCTATAGCTGCACTGCTCAGAGAGGTGTGTGGGGATGGGGGGGAAGTGTGAATGGGATATGAAAGGGCGAAGTTTGTATGATACCAGGAAGTATGTCTATGGGGTTGAATGCTCATGGCAGGATATAAAATAGGATCCCTTAATATTAGGGGGATTTACCACCCCATTAAAAGAAAATGGGTTCTAGGTCTCCTGCTTCGCACTCAGGTTGATATTGCCCTACTTCAAGAGACTCACCTGACAGCAGCAGAGCATAAGAAGCTCCAAGCGCAAGGGTATGAACAGATGTACTGTTCAGCCTATAATTCAAAAAAGCATGGCGTGCATAAAAAGGTTCCTTTTGTGATGTATGCCATGGGAAGGAATACACAAGGGCAGGTGGTTTGGATAACGAGAAGAATGGAGCAGTGTGAACTTTCTATACTTAATTTATACACTCCCAATGGAAAGAAGGGCTCCTTTTTTAAGGATTGGATAGGGGAGTTCGTGAAGGTGGCCAAAGAAGGCTGGATGATCGCAGGGGACATGAACTGTGTTCTGGGGGCAGCGAATCATTCCAACTAATGTGGGGAAACTGCATAAAAGGAAGAGGAAGGAGTTGCAGGAGTGCTTGAAGCAAAGGGATTTGGTAGGCATTTGGTAGAGGCAGAATGGGACTTGTAAGTACAGATGTTATGCGCCTCATACTAATACCTACTCAAGGCTGGATTTCTTGCTGATACCATGAGCGAGCATGGAGAGGTTTGATGGGTTGGGGATTCACCTTCTGGTGATATCTGACCATGGTATGGTAGTAGACAGGTGGAGGCTGAGGGGCCAGGGGAGAAGTTGGATTGGTCAAGGTGGTGGGCAAATGTCTCTCTTCTTCGGAGGGCAGTAGTGGTTGATAAATTAAAGCAAGAATGGAGGCACTACTTGTGGGTTAATGATAATGGGGAGGTGTCCGAGGGCTCTTTATGGAATGGGGGAAAGTCTTTCTTCAGGGTCTTCTGATCCAGAAGGCCTTGCAGATTAAAAGAGAAGGGAAAAAGAAAAAGATGGAACTGTTGTCCCAGATAAATGATCTTCAGCAGGAGCATTATAGGGCTGGGAAGCGAGTGGTCTTGCGGCAGTTGACCGTGGTCCGTGCTCAGTTCCATGCTCTGGAGACAGAGAGGATAACACTTCTTCTCAGGTTAACTAAACAAAATTACATAGAACATGGAAATAGGACGGAAAAACTGCTAGCATAGCAATTAAAAAACAAAGAATTGATTGTTGGTAGCAGAAATTGAGGGAAAGGGGGGATGCGGGGATGCTCCACAAAGTGGATGTGTGGGGAGTTCTGGAGCTTTTATAAGCAGTTCTATACTTCAGAATGTATGGCCCAGGGGGAAGACATAATGGCGTATCTGACACCACTCTCCCTCCCCTAGTTGGATGGGGAGGAGAATGGCTGTCTTGGGCAACCAGTTAGCAAGGTGGAGGTGCAGGAACCAATTTGTACCTTGCCCTAGGGGAAGGCAGTGGGGAGAGGCATATACCTGGTCGAATTTTATCAGGCATTAAGAGACATTCTGTCTCCTTTGCTTGCAAGGAATTTTTCCATTGCTCTTATGGGGGAGCCCCTCCCAGAGACTATGACCCTGGCTAACTTAATAGTGCGTCCTAAAGAGGGTAAGCCTTGGACTAACTGTGGAAGCTACCACCCAATTGCCCTAATTAACAGCAATGTGAAATTGTTTGCCAAAATGTTGGCGAGGAGGGTAGAGGGGATGTCTCTCTCCATACAAAGATTCGACATGTCCAAGCCATGATATTTTCAATAATGTCACATAGTAACATAGTAAATGACTGCAGATAAAGACCAGCATGGTCCATCTAGTCTGCCCAGCACGATGGCAAGAGTAGGTGCAGTTGGACAGTGAAAAAGATAGAAAGAAAACTGATGCCTTTGAATTATGGTGCTGGCGAAGAATACTGTGTTATGGACTGCCCGAAGAACAGACTAGACAGTACTAGAGGAGATCAAACCTAAGTTTTCTTTAGAAGCTCAGATGACAAGTGTGACAGGGTCAGGCACTACAGGTCCCAGAATCCCTTGGGTTAGGGATGGGAAGGCCCTGCCACTGGAAAGCCAGTTGGTGCAATTATGGAGAAAACACCTGAGGAAGAGGGGGGAGCTGATATTCCTCCCTGATAGGCCAAGGAGGATATAAAGCAGCTTCCCAAGTACCACAGGGGACTCTTCTAGCTGGGAGTCAACCTCACACGTGTTCACAACAATTTCTGAGATGCCAGAACCTATGCAGCAGGGACAAGCAGATCCCTGGGACTGTAGCCTAGAGGACATGGAGCTACAAGGATCCGGATATTCAGATGTGTGTGTTTCCTGAATTACTTTATGGTGGATTTGGACTGGGCCTGGGAACACTAGGGCAGGTGTGGGGAAGGCTTCCCCAACCGTACTTCAGCCATTGAGGAGTAAAGATTTGCCCAGATTTAATACAGTGGTTTAAAATGATGGAATGGACTGAACTATTAAGGATCTGTCTTGGATGTTATGGACTGTTAATGGCCGAAGGGATATCAGCAGGAAGCCCTCTTGATGGGGCTGAGCCAGTGAGAGCCTAGTCATGCTGTGTGGGATCCAGGAAAGCATGTCCAACTAATTCTGGACAGTAGACTGGGAGGAAAACCAGGACCGGCTCACTTTGAGGCTTGCTTGTTACTAGAGACTGGAGATGTGCCCCAGTTGAACCAGTGTAGGTGTTAAGACAGCCATGAGGTATTGATAGGATGGTTGCTGATAGCAGAGTAGCTTCTCCTTCATAGCAGAGCACATAGAAACTTGAAGCAGGTACTACGTCTAGAATGCCTTTTCTCCCGCACAGCGCATGTCAGACTCGGCGTGTGACACAAGACTTCAACTTTCATACTTTGGACACATCATGCAAAGGGAGAGATCATTAGAGAGACATCATGCTTGGCAAGGTTGAAGGTCAATACAAAAGGGGAAGGCCAGCAATGAGATGGATCGATACAATAATAGCAGCTATGGGTAACTCTATCAACAATCGGCTGACTGACTGAAGACCAAATACAGTTTAGGACAACTATCCAGAGGGTCGCCATGAGTCGACACCGACTTGACAGCACTTAACAACAACAACAATAATTATGCAACAGCTAAAGCCAGGGGCTGGATCACCAAGACTCAGTATTGACTCAATGGAACACATACAGGGGTCTAGTGTAAGAGTCTAAAAGGAAATTACACTTACCTGGTAATTGTTCTTCCTTGAGGGACGACAGTTTAGTCCTCCACCACTGGGTTGTGCACCTCCTCCTGCAGCATGGAGACTGGGCATGTCACAAAAATGTGACCTCACTGGATGTAGTCTGCTGGCCTCTCCCATCATCCCCAGTGAACTATTGACAAAGCACACTTAAAGGAGCAACAAATAAGTAGCTAATAAAAACATCTTAAGTGAATACATAACAACTACTTTATACAAGAAAATTTGGACGGAAGCTAGGCTTATACCCTTGTGCCTTTTCCTTCTGCCTCTACCATAAAGGTAAACAAGCAAGATCCAGAAGGAACAAAGTCGCATCGAAAGACAACTACCTACCTGTTATATCATCTTGCTCCCGGCTGAACCCCCACTGCGTAGCATACTACCCTGGGTGGGAATGAGGATTAAACTGTCATCCCTCAAGAAAGAACAATTACCAGGTAAGTGTAATTTCCATTTCCTTATTGGTCCTCCAGTTTAGTTCTCCACCACTGGAATGTAACAGAGCAGTACTTATTGGGAGGGTCCCTTCCAGCCAGCCTGCAACACCACCGCCCTAAATACAGCATCCTTTGCTGCCAAGACATCCAGGCAGTAGTGCTTACTGAAAGTGTGAAGAGACGACCACGTAGCAGCCTGACAAATTTCCACAGGCGACACTAAGCTGTGTTCCGCCCATGACGCCGCTTGCACTCTGGTAGAATGGGCTCGCAATCAACTGGTACCTGTCGCCCCGACAACAGATATGCCGAAGCAATCACCTCTCTGATCCATCGAGAAATGGAGGCTTTTGCCACTGCCTCCCCTTTACGGGATCCACCGAACAACACGAACAGACGGTCGAATTTACGAAAACCCTCAGACACCTTCAAATAGCGAAGTAACACTCACTTTAAGTCCAAGCAGCGCAGACCCTGGTCCGCTGCGTTATCCTCTAACGAACCCAGCACCGGAAGAGAAACCGTCTGGTTTAAATGAAATGGAGAAACTACCTTGGGCAAAAAGGAGGGAACCGGGCGAAGCACCACCTTTTCTCTCGAAAAAGACAGGAACGGCTCTCTACAAGACAATGCCTGTAACTCAGAAATTCGCCTCGCTGAGCAAATGGCCACCAGAAACACCATCTTCAACGTCAAATCCTTTACGGATGCCTGATATAAGGGCTCAAAAGGCTCCCTAGCCAAAGCACCTAAAACCAAGTTGAGATCCCATGGCGGAACCACAACTCTGCGAGAGGGACGTAACCGAGTTACTGCTTTTAGAAAATGCAACACGTCGGCATGTGCACCGAGCGCTATCCCCTGCACCTTGCCCCTATAGCAAGCCAGCGCTGCTAACTGTACTCTCAAGGAACTGGCCGCAAGGCCCTTTTCAAAACTGTCCTGCAGGAAGCTCAAAACCACTGCAACGGATGCGGTCGCTGCACGCACTTGTTTCCTTGAACACCAATCCTCAAACATACGCCATATGCAAACATATGTCAGAGACATAGACGTCTTCTGTACTTTAAGTAAAGTCGCAATGACTGCTCCAGAGTAACCTTTTTTCCTTAACGCGCCCTTTCAATGGCCAAACCGTAAGCGAGAACCGATCCACGTGGGGCATCCGCAGAGGCCCTTGAAATAACAGACTGTCTGACGTCGGTAACCTCCAGGCTCTCTGTCGAGGAGGCGAATGAGATCGGCAAACCACGGACGCCTTGGCCAGTCCGGAGCCACCAGCAGCACTCTCCCTGGGTGAGCCTCGATACGCTGTACCACCTGACCTCTGAGCGCCCACAGCAGGAATACATATAGGAGACCCGACACCAGCCAGCGTTGTAGTAGAGCGTCAATCCCCTCCAACATCCATTCTCGCCTCCTGCTGAAGAACTGACTGGCCTTCGCTGAGTGAAAGGTCGCCATGAGATCCATGATCGGCGGCCCCCACCTGTGTATCACCTGTGCAAACACCTCCAGATTCAATTCCCATTCTCCGGCATCCACTTGAACTCTGCTAAGAAAATCCGCCGTCACATTGTCTTTCCCGGCAATGTGTGCCGCCGAAATTGCTTGTAGGTGAGGTTTGACCCAAGGAAAAAGCACCTCTGCTTCCTTTTCCATGGTCATACTTCTTGTACCACCCTGCAGATTGATGTAGGCCACCGTTGCGGAGTTGTCCGACAGAACTCTGACTGCCCGACCCCGCACCGTCACCTCGAATGATTGCAATGCCAAGGCCACTGCTCTGAGTTCCAGTCTGTTGATGGACCACGTGCTCTCCTGAACCGACCACAGACCTTGCTTGAAGAGATGCCCGCAATGCGCTCCACATCCCGCAAGGCTGGCATCTGTCAACAATGGTAGCCACTCTGGCTGCTCTAGGGGCATCCTGGCCGTCAAGGATTCCGGAAGTAGCCACCAGTTCAAAGCCCCCCGACCGGACAGGGCAGAGGTCTGCTCAGCGGATCGGATTGATGGTACCAACGGTGAAGCAACAATCGCTGCAACAGCCGCATATGCGCTGTGGCCCAAGGTACCGCTTTCAAGGTCGCCGCCATCATACCTAACACCCGGAGATAATTCCAGGCCGCAGGAGCCGGCATGGCCAGGAACATGTACCCGATGATCCGGCAGCAATACAGCTCCTCTCTGGGTGTCGAATTGCACCCCAAGGTACTCGAAGCTCTGGGACGGAATCAGATGACTTTTGCTCATATTGACTACCCAGCCGAGGTTCTCCAAGAATTTCACCACCTTGTCCATAACTCGCTCTCTCTCGGCTTTGGACTTTGCTTGAATTAACCAATCGTCGAGATAGGGATGAACTAGGACTCTCTCTTTCCGTAATGTCGCCACCACCACCACCATGACCTTGGTGAACGTCCACGGTGCCGGCGCCAGACCAAAAGGCAATGCCTGAAACTGATAGTGCCCCCACGGAAGAGCGAAGCGCAGGAACTTTTGATGAGCCACTCTGATCAGTATGTGTAAATGGGCTTCTGTGAGATTGAGAGATGTCAAGTACTCCCCTTGGCGTACCGCAACAATACTATTTAGCACTTCTAGAGCATCACACATGCAGCGCTGCACAACAATGATGGACCGCAAGGTTTCCATCCTGAAATGTGACACCCGGAGACAGCAGTTCACCCCTTTTAGATCCAATATGGGACGAAAAGCTCCATCCTTCTTTGGTACCATGAAATAAATTGAGTATCAATCCCTGCCACAATCTTCCTGGGGCACCGGGACAACCGCATCTAAGTGCAACAGTTGATTCAGTGTGCAGCGGACTGCTTGGGTTTTCTGCTGCCCTTTGCAGGGCGACTAAACAAACGAATCCCGAACTGGCCGCGCAAACTCTAGCGCATAGCCATCCCGGATTATCTCTAACACCCACTGATTGGACGTTATTTGGACCCAGGCAGGAAGAAAGTGCTGAAGTCACCCGCCTATTGAACAACCTCCTGCCGGGGTCCCCCTCACTTCATTGCGGTTTTCGATTGGAAGCTGAGGCTGCCGCTGCAAAAGCTCTACCTGCTCCTCGAAACCCCCGAAACCCCTGGGCCCGAGGAGCAAATCTTCCTCTCTGGAAGCCGCCCAAGCGAGAAGTCCAAAATCTCCAATAATCCCGAAAGGAACCCCAAAAGGGCGACGCGGACTTCCCTTGTTTTGGCTTATCCTCCGGCAGACGACACCTTTAGACTTTATCTCCTTTACAAACTTATCGAGATCCTCCCCAAACAACAACTTTCCTTTAAAGGGCAGCTTACCGAGACATGCTTTAGAAGAACCGTCTGCCGCCCAATTCCACAACCACAAGGATCTGCGAGCGGCAACGAGTGATGCCATACTATTAGCCAGAGCCCTGATCAGATCATAATGCACATCTGACAAATAAGCCGACCCCGACTCCAGGCGATCCAAGTCTCTCAGATCCTCCTGCTCCAGCTGAGCGGACTGCCGCAAACACTGCGACCATCGAAGACAAGCTCGTGCCACCCACACCCCACAAATGGACGCTTGCAATGACATCGCGTTGGCTTCAAAGGATTGTTTCAACAAACCATCTAACTTTCTATCCTGTGCATCCTTCAAAGCAGAGCTGCCTTCAACCGGAATAGTAGTCTTCTTGGTCACCGCAGACACCACTGCATCAACCCTCGGGGACCAAAGCCTCTCCTTGTCCTTATCTGCTAAGGGATACAGCCTATTCATAATCCGCGCTCCTCTTAGCCCTGCCTCCGGCTGATCCCATTCATCCTTTATCATCCGGTTCACCACCTTGTGAATGAGAAACACCACCTGCGTTTGTCTCACTGCCTGAATAATTGGGCCTTCCCCATTGTTGTCATCGACAGGCTGTTCAGTGGCAAGTTTAAGCGTCTGAAGGGACTCCGTGATAAGCGCTGTCAAGTCATCCCTCCGGAATACCCGAATAATTTTTGCCTGGTCCTCCGGTTCAGGAATCTCTCCTTCTTCCAAGTCTTCCTCTCCTTCCAGGTCAACCTCGATGTTCTCCGACTCCTGCCCCTCCAACTCCAAAATCGAAGGCTCTAGAGGCCTTGCCCGCTTTGGTGGTCTCGAGGAACCTGGAGTTGCCTCCGTCGGACCGGACTGTGGCAGCGCCACAGACAACGACAGAGACTCCGGCACTTTCCCCTGTTATCTTAAACAAAACGCCTGATGCATAATTAGCACAAAGTCAGGGCAGAAATCTCCTGGTTGCGGACCCAAAGCCGCCAGAGCCCCCAAAGGACCGGCTGGCGACTCGAAGCCGGCCCCTGGCGAAGTGGCCAGCGGTACCTCTGCGGCCAATCCAGCAGAGGACCCCTGCAGATCCTGTCCTACCTTCACCTCCATCTGCTGCTCCATGCTAGAAGAAACTTGCGCACAGCCCCAGCAAATCCCAGAGTCGGCAATAGCACCTCTATGGGTACCGCAAACTACACACTGAGGCTGCGATGCCATCGCTTACGGCCCTGCAGCAAAGCCACTCTGCGTGCCTTCCTTCCAATCTGTCTTTTTTTTTTTAAACTATGCCTTCAGTGTAGTCTCGTTTCTTTTTTTTTTTTTCTTTAAAACAGCCAAGACTGCCAAAAAAGTGACAGGATGCAAAACTGTACCCCAAAAGAAGTCGTTCTGCCCCCAAAGTCAGGAAACCCCCTTGATCTCCTAATCACTAACATCAAGAAAAAAAGCCTAAATCAAAATCAAAATCAAATGAAACTATTTTAAAGAAAGACCTAAGAAGCTCGAGAAGAGCAACAGTACCCAAAGGGTGACTGGAGAGCTGCGAGATTCAGCTGCCTGCATGCAGACATGCTGCTAAAATGGCTGCCGCTGCCTGTCTGAGGCAGAAAAAAAAAAGGCGCGAAATTCGCTGATCCTGGCTGCGCGGGCCTGCGGATGTCCTCCTGCTCTGAGCCCAGCCACTTTGCCCATACTCACAGCACCAGCGCTCCCGGAGCACTGTGATCGTAGTACCCACTACCGCGGTGCTGCAGACCACGCGGCTCTGCTCCACCCACAAGCGAGCGTAGAGCTGCCGGACCAAATTCCGGCAGAAAAATGAGCGAGTCTGCCGAGTCGCAGCCAGCTCTGTGCTGCCGAAGCCTGACCCGTCTGCTACAGCCGAGCTCTCCCCCGTACTGATCAGGGGGGGAGAGATCAGAGCCGATAGTGAGAGGAACAGCAGAATAGACAAATTTAAAGAGTGACAGGACAATCCGGATCAGGCACAAGCCACAGTATGGGCTTTTTTTTTTTTTTTAAGATACAGCCCCCCAAATTAAACAAAGTTTAAAATTAGGGACAAATTAACCCAAAACTATCTGAACACTATTCTAAACTGCTCCTTATCTGTTCTCAAGTGAGCCCAGCACTTAGGCTCATTACATCTTCCTGCTGCATGGAGACTGGACACACTGGGGATGATGGGAGAGGCCAGCATACTACATCCAGTGAGGTCACATTTTTGTGACATGCCCAGTCTTCCATTCTTCAGGAGGAGGTGCACAACCCAGTGGTGGAGGACTAAACTGGAGGACCGATAAGGAAGGGGGGACATTCAAAAGGATTTAGCTGGTTAGCAGGACCCGCTAACCGGCTAAACCCCAGCGATCCCAAAATTCAGCAGAACTATTTGGATAGTGCCGCTGAATATTGCCACAGACCACAGTAAAGACACCCGTTAAAATTGGGACAGTCTTTGGGCGGAGCAGAGGCAGTCCGGCAGGTATCCAGTTAGCAGCAAAATTCAGCCACTAAGTGGATAGCTAAACCGCCTAAATTTAGGACAGCTCAATGGCTGTCATCACTAACCAGACAGGAAGCACCTTGTCCATCAAAACCAGATATTCAGTGCCAGATGCTGGATAATCGGCAGTGGTTAGGCACTTTATCTGTCTCCTATTTTATAAAGGTATATAGGCACCATGTGGCCTTTATAAAAGCATAAAACAGATGCCTTTTGAGATTTTTCACATCGACGCCCTGTTATAAAACTACCTCCATGTGCATTCAATTAGGTGGCCAATTCAACTGTTCTTTTATAGGTATTCTCCAAATTACTTTATATGGTCTATTATGTGACTGTTCTAAGCCCTTCAATGTGTTTTATATTTATCTTTGCAGTTCATCCATAGCACTTTTTATACAAAGATGAACTTTCCTCATACAAATTAAAGTATATAAATTATCCATTTAAGTAGTTTTTACAATTATGTATTGTACAGCGAAAGTGACATTTGGTAACATCATCACATAAGTCGTCAGAGCACGTTCCCCAGAAGTTACAAACAAACCACTGGTCATTGTGCTTTTTTACTTGCTCCTCCATATTTTTTTTAAATTTTATTTCTATCGCAATTTAAAGTACATCAAGGCATAACCTTTGAAATAGAAATACATACCGAACCATACATCACAAGATACACAGGAAAAACAAAAACCTGGAATAATGAAGCATCATTAGAAGTCCGCAGTATGAGGAGAGGAAGATCCAAGATTCCATACCATGGGAAGATGGAAACAGGAAATAATGAAACAAGAAACAGAATAGGCTACAAAGTCCCCAAAATACATTGTCCCATCTACAAACCTTCAGGCTAGCCTTTCAGCTGCTTAACATCTAAGAAGAAACATAACTGAGAAGGTTCAAAGAAATAATAACTCTTATTCTGATAGGAGAGGACACATTTACATGGCAACCTCAACTGGAACCTCGTGCCCAAGGCAGCAAAATCTGTATTTCCCCACCCAAGAATAGCACATCAGACTTTTTAAATGCAAATGCATCAATGCTTCTTTATCTTGAAGGAAAACAAATGAAACCAAAGGAGTAACCCTACCCCCCACCCCCCCTAGGGTTGCCAACCAGCCGGTTTTCAGCCGGCCTGGCCGGTTTTCCTGTGGCCAGGCCGGCTGCCGGCAGAGAACTGAAACCGGCCATTGAAAAGCCGGTTTTTTGCTCTGGCTGCGAGATCGGGAGCGGCCAGAGCAGAAAACCAGCTTTGCACTTGCGATCGCAATTGCGATTACAGTCCGACTTCTGGCCCCGCCCCCTTGCAGCCACTGCTTCTGCTTCTTACAGAGCAGCGGCTGCAATAAAGTTAATTTAAAAGTAAGGAAAAACCTGTGAGGGGCCTTCCGGCCCTATGAAACTCTTTCTGCAGGGCCCGTCCCCCTTTTCAGCCAGGGACCCTGCAGAAGGAGTTTCATAGGAGCGGAGGGCTCCTCACAGGTTTCCTTACTTTTAAATTAACTTTATTGAAGCTGCTGCTCAGTAAGAAGCAGGAGCAACAGCTGCACGGGGGGGGGGGGGGGGGGAGTTAAGCTGCACAGGGGTTAAGCTGCACAGGGGGGGGGGGTTTAAGCACCACGGGGGGGAGGAGGTTTAAGTTGCACGGGGGGGGGGGTAACCTGCACAGGGGGAGTTTAAGATGCACGGGGGTGGGGGGTTTAAGCTGTGGGAGCGGGGTTTAAGCTGAACGGGAGGTTAAGCTCCATGGGGGGGTTAAGCTGCAGGGCAGGGGTTTAAGCTGCACTGGGGAGGTTAAGCTGCACTGAGGAGGGGGGTTAGGATACACTGAGGAGGGGGGGTTAAGCTGCACTGGGGGGAAGGTGAAGATGTACTGGGAGAGTGAAGCTGCACTGGGGGGGGAAGGTGAAGCTTTACTAGGAAGGTGAAGCTGCACTGGGGAGGGAAGGTGAAGCTGTACAGGGGTGGGGGGGGGCCGAAGGCTCCACACAGGTTTAAATTTATTTTTATCTTAACTTTATTGCAGCCGCTGCCCTGTAAGAAGCAGGAGCAGTGGCTGCAAGGGGAAAGAGGTGGCAGAAGGGACTGACAGGTGGAAGGTGAGGGCTGGAAGAGAACTGAAAGGTGGGGAGGAGGTGGCTAGAAGGGAGCTGACTGAGGGGGTAAGGAGGGGGCTCAAAGAGAGCTGACATCTGGGAATGGTACTGGTAAGTGACTGGGTAATGGGGAGGAGGCTGGAAGAGAGGGGACACTGGGACTGGAAGGGAGCAGAAACATGGGGATGGCTCTAGAAGGGGGATGGACAGAGGGTAGGGTGACTGGAAGGGAGATGACACGGGGAAGGCACTGGGAGTGGAAGTGAGCTGATACCTGGGATGGTGTTTGGACTACAAGGGGCTGGACAGTGAGGAAGGAGGGGAACTAGAAGGGAATGGACACCACTGGGAACACAAGGGAATTGGCATTGAAATGTAATGGGAGGGGAGGACTGAAAAGGGGGCTGGATGGAGGGTTACTGGGACTGGAAATAGGCTGATGGAAGGAAGTGAAGAAAAGAAAAGAAGAGACAAGAAATGACAGATGGATTATAGACCATAGAAAACGAGCTAAGAGAAGATGGGAAAATGGAAGCTTCAGATTGGAACCAGCATGATCAGTGAATAAAATGGTCAAACAACAAAGGTAGAAAAATCATTTTATTTTCAATTGAATAATTGGACTTTGTACTATCTTTATATTTTACACAGTATGGGGAACTGCATCTCTTATTTATCTGATACTGCACTGCATGCAGATACTGTCTTCTTGGGGTTTCAGTTTAATTTTTGTCTATATATTACTCTTTTTGTTTTGTGCTCATTTATTGATGAAGAACTGTCTGTATTGTGTGTGTGTGTGTGTGTGTGTGTACAACCAATGTTGCGTGTTCTGTTAGTATAACATTTCTGTTTAAGAATGTGTAGAAATCTTGTTCGTTCAGTTTGCACATTGCCCTCTCTGCAATTTTTTTGGGGGGAGAGGGGGTGGAGCAAGGGTGGGACGGGGTGGGCCAGGGGGTGGGGCAGGGGTAGGATTAGGGTTGGGGTGGGCATGGGCGGAGCGTGACTAGCCACAAAATGCAATGTGTGCCTTCAAGTCAGTCCTGACTCCTGGCAACCCAGAAGCTCCTGGGTTTTCTTGGCAGTGTCACCGGAAGTAGACTGCCAGGCCTTTCTTCCGAGGCAATGGAGGGTTAAGTGACTTGCCCAAGGCCACAAGGAGTGCTAGTGGCCACAGGTGGCGGGTTTTTCTCCTTCAAAAAGCTGGCAACCCTACCCCTCCCCCCCCCCCCATTTATTTAGCTTGCTTGTTTCTTCCATACCCACCTTTGCACTTCCTATATACCTCACAGCATAATTGGTTGACTCTACCTTCAAGGATCTGTTAGGAAGTTACACACCACTCCTCTTTCACATATTTGGCCCCTTCCTGTGGAATGTGCTCCCTCCTTATTAAACTCAGAACAGAATCTATCTATCTGAAGTTTACAGCAATGGTTAAGACTTGATATTGTGCCTAGGCCCTTAATGTAGTCCTTTTTCTGATGGTCCTGTCAGCCAAGGTTGACCAGGAAATTGCTTGGTTCTCTCTGCTACTGAAGCAAGGCTGTCCGGCCTCCTCCTTTTTATATACATGGCCTTCTTCTTATATTATTATATTGACATTTGTCTTGTTTTTAGTCATTATAGATTTCTGGTTTTAGTCTTTTTTAGATGTTTGCTGCATATCAAAAGGCAGTTAATCAAATCTAAATTGCAGGCTAGTGAAACCAGTGATAAATGCTTATATGGTTAAATAGCGCATTTTGCTACCTATTAGTAATTCTGGGCCACAGTCTTTTTATTAGTGCATGTATATAAACAGAGATTGAAAAGAGACACCCTCTGCTTTAAGGGGCTAATAAAACCCAGCAGCTAATTTGCAGTCCTGCATGCCTGCAAGATCTGTGGGGAGTATGATAGTTGTCCTGTAAAATGCATATACTTGACTTTACCCAAGTGACATATTGTGACATGCTACATTTAGATAGATTGCTTTCCGTGAATAAATTTGAACCCAAAGCTGTGTACAGCATGTTATTGGCATGCTAATTACTTGTGTGATTTCTCAAAAATTGCAGCTATACATTTAGACGTACGATCTCCCTAGAGCACCTCTTTTTTTATGTAGTCACATTTATATCAACATGTTTATGCTTGTTTTCTATCAGCCAGTATATTCATGCCACCTCCACTCCCCTAAGTCAATTCTATGGGAGATATTTGCAGAAACATCTGTACTTCTTTGTCTTTTCTTCTGGCTAGCAACATGTAAATTAAGTTCATTAAACTTTTTTTGAAATGGGAAAGTCATTGCTATATAGACTCATTCAAAGATCTTACCTTCACAAAATCATTTCAGTAGATTTTATATCCTTTAGTTCCTGAGGATAACATTAAAGGGTAGCGAATATCAGGGTAGCGAAAAATAAGAAGAAATGCATATTCGAGATATTTGTCCTGCCCCAATATACTAAAATTGTTACTTTAGGGATACTGAAATGCCACGGCAGTCTGTGACATGTAAATATCCACCAGATATTCAGTGGCAGTATTCGGATTGTGGCTGCTGCTGATTATCCAACCTATGTGCCCACTGTCTGCATAATTGTAGCATTTATCTGGATAGTAGCGATGTTCAGCCATTATCCGGATAAGTTATCCAGGCAGCAATTTAGGCCAGCTTTTACTGTGGCCCAACCAGGGGCAGCTCAAGGCAATCTGCTGCCTGAGGCGAGGGATGAGATGGTGCCTCCTCCCGCCCACCCCCCTCCCTCGTAGTGGTGGGAGGCTTTTTCAAAATGCCAATCAGGGACTGAACCAAACCAAAAAGGAGATAAGATTATACGGAGGAAATGCAAGATGTCTGCACACCAAGGAACTAAAAGAAAGAGCAAGAACCACAGTACAGTTTATAAAACTAAATTATAACTCAGGTTTATTTTGTTATAAACTGCGTTATGGTTCTTGCTTATTCTTTTTGAAGATATATTTTGCATCCACAGAACCCCTTCCCTCAACAATAGGAGCAGAGCAGAAATGATAATTACACTTACCTGGTAATTGTAGTTCCTTGAGTGACAATGAGATTGAGATTGCAGACCTGCTATTGGTAATCTGTGAACTTTCATTAAAATCATCTGTAATACCTGAAGATTGGAGGGTCGCCAACGTAACACCAATTTTTAAAAAGGGTTCCAGGGGTGACCCAGGAAATTACAGACCGGTGAGCCTGACGTCGGTACCAGGGAAAATGGTAGAAAACCATCATAAAGAACAAAATTACACAGCATGTAGATAGTCATGGCCTAATGGGAGACAGCCAACATGGCTTTAGACAAGGAAGATCTTGTCTTACTAATCTGATATGTTTTTTTGAAGGTGTGCATAAACAGGTAGACAAAGGTGAGTCGGTTGATATAGTGTATCTGGACTTTCAGAAAGCTTTTGACAAGGTCCCCCATCAGAGACTTTTGGCAAAGCTAAAAAGTCATGGGATAGGAGGCAGTGTACTATTGTGGATCGGGAACTGGTTAAAAGATAGAAAGCAGAGGGTAGGGCTAAATGGCCAATATTCTCAATGGAAAAAGGTGAATAGTGGAGTACCCCAGGGATCTGTACTGGGTCCGCTACTTTTTGACATATTCATAAATGACCTGGAAAAGGGAATAACTAGTGAGGTTATCAAATTTGCAGATGACACAAAACTGTTTAAAGCTGTTAAAACCCAAGAGGATTGTGGAAAACTGCAGGAGGATCTCGATAAATTGGAAGACTGGGCATCCAAATGGCAGATGAAATTTAATGTGGACAAGTGCAAAGTTATGCACCTAGGAAAGAACAACCCACACTATAGTTACACGATGCAAGGCTCCACATTAGAAACCACCACCCAGGAAAAAGATTTAGGAGTCATCGTGGATAACATGTTAAAACACTCCGCCCAGTGTGCAGCGGCGGCCAAGAAAGCAAATAGAATGCTAGGTATCATAAGGAAAGGGATGGAGAATAAAACAAAGGATATTATAATGCCTCTGTATCGCTCCATGGTACGACTGCACCTTGAATATTGTGTGCAATTCTGGTCACCGTATCTTAAAAAGGACATAGCGTTATTAGAAAAAGTACAGAGAAGAGCCACCAAATTGGTGAAGGGGATGGAAGGCTACTCCTATGAAGAGAGGCTCAAAAGGTTAGGGCTCTTTAGCCTGGACAAGAGACGGCGGAGGGGAGATATGATAGAGGTCTATAAATTAATGAATGGAGTGGAACGGATAAACGTGGATCAATTGTTTACACTATCAGAATATAGAAAGACTAGGGGACATGTAATGAAGCTACAGGGTAAACTATTTAAGACCAAATAAGAGAAAATATTTTTTCACTCAACGTGTAATCAAACTCTGGAATCTGTTACCGGAGGATGTGGTAAGGGCTATTAGTATAGCTGGGTTTAAAAAAGGTTTGGACAAGTTCCTGGAGGAAAGGTCCATAAACCACTATTAAAAAGGGACCCAGGATATCAATGCTTGACCCAGTACAAGCATTGAGGAACCTGTGTCTTTTGGGGATATTGCTAGGTACGTATGACCTAGATTGGCCACTGTTGGAAACAGGATACTGGGCTCGATGGACCTCGGTCTGACCCAGTATGGCATGTCTTATGTTCTTAACAGTTCAGTCCTCTACCTCTGAGTTGTCAACCTCCTCCTGCAGCTTGGAGACTGGCATGACAGAATCATGACATCACTGGATATAGCCTGCTGGATACTCCCATCAGCCCCAGTGTGAACTATTAAGAAAGCAGACTCAAAGGAGCAACAAATAAGTAGCTATGATGAGAATTGCAACGTAAACTGAACCACCATTTCAACTATTTAGGCAAAAAACTTTCTTACACCCTTCCCTGCAAAACACACAAGTAGGCATAAGGAAGAGTGAAAATAACAATTCCAAAGACAGACCTACCTGTAATCCATTCTTTCGCACTACTGAACCTTCACCATCCATGAGAGAACCCCGGGTGGGATTGAGGACTGAACTGTTGTCACTTAAGGAACTACAATTACCAGGTAAGTGTAATTATCATTTCCTTATCGTTCCTCCAGTTCAGTCCTCTACCTCTAGGACAGTGATGGCTAACCTTTTTGAGCCAGAGTGCCCAAACTGCCGCACAAAACCAAAGAATTTCCTCAAAGTGCCAGCACGTCAATTAAACCTTAACAACAAGATTTTAGTATCTAAAAACTCTTTATAAAGTTGCCTGAACTATGTAACATCATTTGTAAAGGTTGGAATCTTTGTATTGTCAGAGAATCAATTTGATTCACAATCCTTTGGTTTTCATTTCAATTTATTGGCAATTTATAATGTTTTAATGATTTCATTCAATTTAATGAATTTAGGAAGAATTTGATTCAGTTACACAATATATTTTAAATGTATTATTCACATAACATGTCAAATGTATCCTGAGTAAAAAAAAGATAAACTTCTTAAAACTGTTAACTGTGTCAGGACTCGGTGTGTATTCCCAAAGAATCTATACATGAAAAAAAATTAATGTGATGTTTGTTGTTGCATGCATGCTGATAACTTGTCAAAGAGATATCTTTCTACCTTTTGTGCATTTTTTTTCAGTTGCAATTGCTCCAGCCACTTTCTTCTGGTTTCTTCATGTTTTCTGCTAACTCTCCATCATCTGCTGTCCATTTGTCCTTTCTTCTCTCTTCTAGTTTTTTTTTTCCATTCTCTCTCTCTACATCCGCTTTAACATACTAATCTTTCTCCTTTTGCTCTTTCCTCATTCCTATTTCATCCACTCAAATTTTACCCCTCCATCCTCAATCCCCACTTACTCTCCCAATACCCGGCCAATTGTAGATTTTTTATCCCTCCCACACAAAATATTTTTCCCCTCTCCATTTTACTCTCCCAGCCCCATCCCATTCTAATCCTCCCCCAACATCAGCTCCCTTCTAGTTCCAGCCTCACCCAGCATCCATTCCCTTCTAGTCCCTGCATCAGCCCATTTCCAGTCCTAGCCCCCCATCAGCCCATTTCCAATCCTAGCAACCCCCCAACCCAATACCAGTCCTAGCCCCCCCATCAACCCACTTCCAGTCCTAACCCCATCAACCCATTTCCAGTCAGCCCCCCATAGCCCATTGCCAGTCCTAACCCCCCCATCAGCCCACAGCCCATTACCAGTCCTAACCCCATCAGCCCACCCCAAGTCCTAACCCCTCCCTATCAGCCCATTTCCTGTCCTAGCCCCCCCATAGCCCATTATCAGTCCTAACCCCCCCATAGCCCCCCCATAGCCCATCATCACTCCTAACCCCCCCCCCAGCCCCCCCATAGCCCATCAGAACTCCTAACCCCCCCCCATAGCCCATCAGCACTCCTAACCCCCCCAGCCCCCCATAGCCCATCAGCACTCCTAACCCCCCCAGCCCATCAGCACTCCTAACCCCCCCACCCCCCCAATAGCCCATCAGCACTCCTACCCCCCCCCAGCCCATCAGCACTCCTAACCCCCCCCAGCCCCCCCATAGCCCATCAGCAATCCTAACCCCCCCAGCCCATCAGCAATCCTAACCCCCCAGCCCAGCCCAGCCCAGCCCATCAGCAATCCTAACCCTCCCCCCCCCCCAGCCCAGCCCAGCCCAGCCCAGCCGAGCCCAGCCCAGCCGAGGGAATTTTTTTTTTTTAAAGCTGTCTTCTCCCGCTGCCAGGGCCGCCGCGGCAGAATCGAGTGTGCTGCGGGGCCCCCCCTGCCCCGCACAGCCTGCCCACCCCCAGGATCCGCTATCTCGTCGCAGCCCACAGTGACACGCGCCGGCTTTCAGAGCGCGAAGGGATTAGTTTCCCTTTCGCGGCTCTGTTAAGCCCGCGGGGGCTGATGGGAACTTCCCATCAGCCCCCGCGGGCTTAACAGAGCAGCGAGGGAGAAACTCTTCCCTCGCTCTCTGAAAGCCGGCGCGTGTCACTGTGAGCTGCGACGAGAGAGCGGATAGAGGGGGAGGGCAGGCTGTGCTGGGCAGGGGGGACCCCGCGGCACACTCGATTCTGCCGCGGCGGCCCCGGCAGCGGGAGAAGACAGCTTTTTTTTTTTTTTAATTTTACTTGCGGACCTTCCCGCATGCCAGCTGCAAGGCCTTTGCGTGCCACAGCTGGCACACATGCCATAGGTTCGCCATCGCTGCTCTAGGATGTACCAGAGCAGTCATCATTGGGATGGGCCCTTCCAGCCGGCACGTAACACCGCCGACCCAAAACAGGCATCATTCACAGCTGCCACATCAAGACGGTAGTGCCTGCTGAAGGTATGCAGAGACGTCCAAGTAGCTGCCCTACAAATTTCTCCTGGTGGAACTAAACTAGGCTCCACCCAGAAAGACGCCTGTGCTCTGGTGGAATGCGCTCGCAACCCTGCCGGAACCAACCGACCTTGAAGAAGATAGGCGGAAGCAATAGCTTCTCAAATCCACCTGGCAATGGAAGCCTTTGCAGCCGGCTCTCCCTTGCGAACACCTCCAAACAACACAAACAACCTATCCGACTTGCGAAATAGTTCCGACACCTTCAAATACTGCCTCAACACCCTTTTTACATCCAACCGTCGTAAACTGTGTTCCCGCTCGTCTCCCCCCAAGGCACCCAGAACTGGTAAGGAGACGGTCTGATTCAAGTGAAAGGGCGAAACCACCTTGGGCAAAAAGGACGGAACCGGATGCAGCACCACCTTTTCTCTAGAAAAGGACAAGAACAGTTGCCTACAAGATAATGCCTGCAACTCCGAGATGCGCCTAGCCAAACAGATGGCCACCAGAAAAACCGTTTTTAACGTCAAGTCCTTCACTGACGCCCGATGCAACGGCTCAAAAGGCGGTTTGGCTAATGCTGCTAATACCAAATTAAGATCCCAAAGCGGAATCATCACTCTACGCGGTGGCCGTAATCTTGAAATCGCTTTGATAAAACGCAACACGTCCGCATGGGCACCGAGCGCAACGCCCTGAACCTTGCCTCGATAACAGGAGAGAGCTGCCAACTGTACATGCAGCGAGCTGGCTGCTAGACCCTTATCAAAGCCGTCCTGTAGAAAACTTAATATCGAGGAAATGGAGACCGTAGCCGCCCTGATCTGCCGCCTTGAACACCAGTCCTCAAAGATACGCCAGATACGCACATACGCCAGAGACATGGACTGTTTCCTTACTCTAGGCATCGTTGCGATGACCGACGCCAAATAGCCTTATTTCTTTAACCTGGTCCTTTCAATGGCCATACCGTAAGCGAGAATTGATCCACTTGAGGCATGAAAAGAGGCCCTTGCCTCAACAGATCCGCCCTCACGGGCAATCGCCAAGGATTGCCGTCGAGGAGACGCACGAGGTCCGCGTACCACGGCAGCCTCGGCCAGTTGGGTGCTACCAGCAGCACCCTTCCCGGATGAGCACCGATTCTCTGAACTACCCGGCCGATCAACGCCCACAGAGGAAAGACATACAGAAGACCTGGGAGTGGCCACCAATGTAACAACGCATCTATGCCTTCCGACATTCTTTCCCGCCTTCTGCTGAAGAAACGATTGGCCTTTGCCGAGTGGAAGGTCGCCATTAGATCCATTATTGGCCTCCCCCAACGGCAAACTATCTGTTCAAAGACATCCGGGTGTAGCTCCCACTCCCCCGCATCTACCCGGACCCTGCTGAGAAAGTCAGCCATCACATTGTTCTTTCCTGCGATGTGCGCCGCCGAAATCGCTGTCAACTGACTCTCTACCCAGGCGAATAACAAGTCTGCCTCTTCCTCCATGGCAGCACTCCCTGTGCCGCCCTGGCAATTGATGTAGGCGACTGCCACCGAGTTGTCGGAGAGGACTCAGACCGCCCGACCTACTATCGATGCCTCGAAGGCCTGTAGCACCCGGCAGACTGCTTGGAGCTCCAGCCGATTGATTGACCACGGGCTCTCCAGAGGAGACCAAACTCCCTGTGCAAACCTGCTTCCGCAGTGGGCTCCCCAGCCTCCGAGACTGGCATCTGTTAACAATGGCAGCCACTCCGGCTGTTCCAGCGGCATTCCGGCTGCCAACGACTTCGGAAGCAACCACCATTGAAGGGACTGTCTGACCTTGGCTGGACACGGAAGCCGTTTGCTCAAAGAATCCGACTGATGCGACCATCGGCGAAGCAGTGACCTCTGCAGAGGCCACATGTGCACCTTGGCCCAAGGCACTGCCTCCAGCGTAGCCGCCATTGTTCCCAGCACACGAAGATAAGTCCATGCCGTCGGAGCAGGGGTGGCCCTGAACTTGCGAACCAGACTTCTGAGACCTCGGGCTCGCCTCTCCGGCAAAAACACCTGCCCGCTCCTCGTGTCAAACCGCACTCCCAGATACTCGAGGTTCTGCGAGGGCTTCAATTGGCTCTTGGCGGGATTGACCACCCAACCAAGACTCTGTAAAAACTTTATCACTCTGCTTGTTACTTGAATGCTCTCCGCCTCGGACTTGGCCCAAATTAACCAATCGTCAAGGTATGGATGTACCACGATTCCTTCTTTGCGTAACGCCACCGCTACCACCACCATGATTTTGGTGAAAGTTCACGGTGCCATTGCCAGACCGAAGGGCAATGCCTGGAACTGATAGTGCCCCCAAGGGAAAGCAAACCTCAGAAACGTTTGATGAGCTGCCTGGATGGGAATGTGTAAGTACGCTTCCGTAAGATCAAGAGATGTCAAGTACTCTCCTTGACGCACTGCCACAATGACCGAACGCAAGGTTTCCATCCGGAAATGCGGTACCCAAAGGCAACGATTTACGCCTTTCAAATCCAAAATGAGCCTCAACACTCTGACCTTCTTTGGCACCACAAAATAAATGGAGTACCGACCCACTCTGTACTCTGCCTCCGGCACCTGCACAACCGCCCCTAATTGCAGGAGCCGCTGAAATGTACTGTGAATCGCCAAGGTTTTCTGTTGTCCCCTTCAGGGTGACATGACAAAGGAATCCCACACGGGATGCGCCAATTCCAACGTATATCCCTGACAAATTATCTCCAACACCCACTGATCATACGTGATGTGGGTCCAAGCAGGATGAATGAACAGCACCCAACAAATTAAACCAAATCAAAGCAACTAAACTATTCTCTCCTAAGGCTCCTTATCTGTCCCTCTAGTGAGCCTTAAGCTAGGCTCACGATGTCCTCCTGCTGCATGGAGACTGGTCACACTGGGACTGATGGGAGTATCCAGCAGGCTATATCAAGTGATGTCATGATTCTGTCATGCCAGTCTCCAAGCTGCAGGAGGAGGTTGACAACCCAGAGGCAGAGGACTGAACTGGAGGAACGATAAGGAATAGAATTAGGACATTCACCCACAGAACTCAATATCTTAAAAAAGAAATCTGATTCTGATCACCTCACTAACAACAACAAACATTCTTCAGTACCAGGCATACTGTGAGCTAATACAAAACCCTACAACAAAGTCACTATCTATAGAGCAAATCTACCATACCATACCATATCAGCACCAACTTCTAAAACTCACATAAGGAGCCCATCCAAAAAAAGCATTTTTACTCTTTGCAAAGTTGATACCCTTTCTCCTTGGAATGTTCATCTTCAGATAAAGTTGACGATGCGGGCTGGGAGGATTTACTTAAATTACAAAAGAAAAGGGTCCGGATGGAACTTCACTGCCTTTCGCTAATAGAATATGTTTCACTCAGACATATCCCCAGAGAGCTACGAGTATACAAAGAGCCCAGGATGTTTATTTCGGACACCGGATTCGTAGATAAATGGAACCAGATTTTGAACAAATGTTCTATTGATTTGATGGTTCACATTATAGAAACCACAAAACAACATATCGAAAGTTTGACTGAAGAAATCGAAACCATTACTACAAAATTAAAATCTACGGAAACAGCAGAGATGATGAAAAATAAATTGGATAATTTAACTACTCAGGTGACTTCACTTCGGGAGGAAGTAAAGAAAGTTAAGGAGAAAAAAATTACGTCATGATTATAATCACTACACCAAGGGATACGTTTATCCCTGGATGAATTTGAAACGGAAGCAAAACTTTAAAAAGAAACAAGTTACTTTTGATAACACCTCTGAAGACACTGATTCGGCTGATTCCGAAGGTTCCGGTCGTCGGAAAGATTTTTTGGACGAAACCAGAAAAAACAACAAAATCAAAAAATCCGCCGATCTGCCAACAAAATCACAGCGAGGGGGATCTTCCCGTCGTCGGATGTAGATTCCCTGGTAGTTAATGTTTCTGGTAAAATTATACCAACAGAACAATTAGCAGTCCTTAACAAAGGGCTATCCTTTGTTCCTAGGTTGAAATACGATTCCTTCCAACTACGTGTAGATGTTGAGCAGTTGATTAGAAAATTACATTTGCAGATATATTTTGACCAACAAAAAACTTCTGAGATAATTGATTCAGATTTGGAACGTGTACCTTTACCTTTGAAGTCGTCTTGGTCTCCACCGACCCCTCCTCCTTCTGCTTTACTATTGTATAGAGATCTGATTCTGCAAGATTTAAAATCAGCTGAGTCCACACGATCACCTGTTCAGCATGCTATCACCACCTCTGAAAGAGAAGCATTACAGGCTCTCCAGTCACGTTCAGATTTAGTTATTCGCCGGGCTGATAAAGGTGGAGGGATAGTAATTTGGAGCCGTGAACAGTATTTGCACGAGGCTTTCCATCAGTTGTCTGATCCGAAAGTTTATAAAAAGTTGGACATTGATTCCACATCAGATCTTCAACAGAAAATCAGGAGTGTTACTACACATGCATTGGATAACAAACTTATCTCCAAAAAAGAATGGCATTTTTTGAATCCGTCAAATTCCAATATGGCTAAGTTCTACTTGGTTCCAAAAATTCACAAAAATTTACACAACCCCCCTGGACGTCCGATAGTGTCTACTCGGGGTTCATTATTAGAACCACTTTTGGTTTTTCTTGATTCCTATTTAAGACCTAGAATGGCCAGTATACCTTCGTATATACGGGATTCTTCTCATTTTTTGCGAATCTTATCCAACAACATGGAGGCAGCTATTGAACCAGACCTGATTTTAGTGACTTTGGACGTTGTATCATTATACACCGTCATTCCTCAAAATCAAGCCCATTCTGTAGTTATGACAACTCTTCAAGAACGGGGTGACCTTTCTGAACAGCAGTTGAATTTATTGTCGGAGTTGGCAACATTAACTTTGTACAATAATTTTTTTGTTTTTGAGGATACCATTTACCTCCAACTGTCTGGGGTGGCCATGGGCGCTACATGCGCTCCGTCGGTTGCCAATCTTTACATGCAAAAATTTGAACATGAATGGCTTGATGTCTCTCCATATACAGTCTCTGTAAAATTATGGCGACGCTACATAGACTATATATTCATACTATGGCAAGATACAACTGCACATTTGCTCCAATTTCATGAATGGTTGAATAGTAGAGATGATAATATAAAATTCACATTAAATTTTCATAAGGAACAAATTACCTTTCTGGATATTCTTGTTAACAAATCTCCATTAGGATGGAACACTTCAATTTTTCGTAAATCTATAGATAAAAATGCAGTGTTACATTATAGTAGTGCCCACCTATTGCCTTTAAAGGACAGTTTACCTTTGTCCCAGTTCATCCGGTATCGTCAAAATTGTTCTGACATCAGTGAATTTAAGATTCAGTCACAGCAATTGAAAAACAACTTTTACCAACGAGGGTATCCTTTTCAAGTAGTGGAAAAAGCTTATAAGCGGGCTCTCTATACTAATCGGGATCTTCTATTGCATCCCTTTGAACGGACTGAATCAGCGGCTAATTCACAGCAAGTTAATTTAGTCACCAATTATACTCCTTTTAGTTCTCATCTTAAACGCCGGGTTAAACGCCATATGAACGTTTTACATAGCATTCCAGGTCTGGAAAATCATATAGTTTGCTGCGTGTGGAAGAGATCACGTAACTTCAAGGAGTTATTAAGTCCAACATCTTTACGATCTTTGCCATCTCCTATATCTCGCCCTATGGGTGGGCATGTTAAGTGTGGAACTTGCAATGTTTGTAACATTACTCAAGAGTTGTCAGAATTCAATCATCAAGGTAGAATATATCAACTTCGTCAAGCAACCTCGTGCGGTTCTACACATGTAGTCTATTGTGTAAAATGTCCTTGTGACTTACTCTACATTAGAAAAACTACACAACCATTTAGGGTTCGAATGAATGAACACAAGAGCAAATTGAAATGCCGCAGACGAGAAGCACCTATGGTTGATCATTGTCTTGAGTTTCACCATTCTTATGAGGATCTAAAATGTTTTTGCGTGGAGCAGGTGTTAAGACCAAAACTAGGAAGGACACGGGAACAAGCATTATTATATGTAGAACAACGATGGATACATCAACTACAAACCACCATTCCAGGGGATTTGAACATGCGGATAGAATGGGAGGCTTGCTTCTAATGAATGAGCTCTGTCACGTGTTTAATAAAGCCATATCCATTTAAATCGGTCCGCATGCGCTATTTCAAACCAGCAGTAGACGCTGAAAAAGTCATTAGAGTTCATCTGTTTCCTTTTCTGAACCATTTAAAGGTATGGATGTTTTTGAAATGATTCCTCTATTTTTAAATGAAATTGTTGTTGAAGTGAAAGTTTTGACTAAAACATATTCATTTTATTTGTAGTGCTTTTGTGAATTTCCCCTGATGAAACCTCCAGGGTGAAACGCTTTTATTTAGCGCGCTTGATAGCGTCGGGACTGTGAATTTCAACGGTTGAACTTCCTAAGTTTTCCACGACAGCCGAAGGAAAGCTAAATTGCAATTCTTGAGATTTCTTAGGAAGCCATAAGTTGCATTCTTATCAATAAGCACTATATTATTTAAGCTTTCTCTTGGTAAAATTATTCTATTTTGAAAAAAAACAGTGGCTGGAGTGATTTTCCTAAGGTCGTTGATATATATAGGGCATTCTACCATTCGGCGGTTTTAAAAGCCGGTGGTGGCCCGCGATTCGGAGACCTTAATGCCACTGGTTAAGAAGATTTGTGTTCTTCATTGAGAGGAACCAGCAATTCGCATAAGTTAAGAGTCTAATACAGCATACTTTCTGGATTGCATGGGGAGAATTGCATTCATTTGACATACTATTGCTCTCCTGATAAGGGACCATCATTTGTTAATATATCAGTACAAACTAAAAACAGAAATATGTAGTCAAAAATATGCTTTTACCCATTAATGTTAAGTTACAGGATTTCTTTCACAAAATTATACTTTACTGCAGAGTGAGGCAAGAGAAAGAACTCTCATACAAAGGCATCTGCATTGTTGGCAGAAACAAACATAATGGCTCAGCACAAGTAACATGAGTGCAACTAATACCACCTCAGTGGGTGGCCTTTGTAGCGCCAGCAGCTGTTTTGCCATGCTGAAATGCAGTAACTGCAGGGGGATGTAACTGCCTCCCTGCCGTTAGCCTACAGCCCTGCATAATCAAACTCTGGAATTAGTTACCAGAGGATGCAGTAAAAGCTGTTAGTGGATCTGGGTTTAAAAAAGGTTTGGACAAGTTCCTGGAGGAAAGGTCCATAAACTATTATTAAAGAGGACCTGGGAAATCCACTGCTTGCGCTGGGACAAGCATTGTGGAACCTGTGTGTCTTTTTAGGAACCTGCCAGGTACTTGTGACCTGGATTGGCCACTGTTGGAAACAGGATAGTGGGCTTGATGGACCTTAGTCTGATCCAGTATGGCATTTCTTATGTACATATTTTATTAGTGCAGATCCTAGAAAACATGCTGCTAAATATGCCAAACAAGAGGGGCTCAACAGCACCCATGTAGCATCTCCCACTTCCACAAAAACAAGAGCGACTTGGCACCCCAACACAGCACTTCCCAGCCTCTGAAAAACAAGATGGACTTTGTGACCCCAACATAACACCTCCCACTCCAACATAAACACCAAGAAGGGCTTGGCAACCCCAACATAACTCCTGAAACTGCACTATGGACCAGCATAGTGTTAATGTAAATATATATTCCGTAAAAAAAAAAAAAAATGCAAGATGCTTGCACAATAAGGAACTAAAAGAAAAAGTGAGAACCACAGCACAGTTTATAAGACAAAATTATAACTCATTTTATTCTGTTATAAACTGTGTTATGGTTCTCACTTTTCTTTTTGGATATATATTCTACATTCACAGAAGCTTTTCCCTCGACAATGGATGCAGAGCAGAAGTAGGACATTCACCCACAGAACTCAATATATTTAAAAACAATCTGATTCTGGTCATCTCACTAACAGACATTCTCCAGTAACAGGCATATTGGGAACTAATATAAAACCCTACAAAAGTCACCTAAGATCTACAAAGGCCAAATCTACCATACCATACCAGCACAAACTTCCAAAACCCATACAAGAGGCCTACCCAGAAAAACCACCAATAGTTAAACTCTGAAAAAAATATAGTGAGAAGACCCTCTCTGTTTTTTGTCGGAGTATAACACACCAAAGTGGGGGGAAGCAAAACCACCCTCTCGCTGTGGTTACTCCATTTTAATCATTTGAAAAAGTAAACTGTGTAATTGAATTATATCACTTAGCTACAATCTGCCTGAAGCTCCTTTTTGCCACAGGAACCAAAGTGCACGCTGCAATCTGCCTCGAGATCCTTTTTACCACAGAGACGAAAAGATACGTGGCACATTTCGGGTCTAAAAAATTTTTGACCCTGCATCAGGTAAATTAAGGGCTTGTAGTCGAAGAACTTCAATCTTCAAAAGGCAGAGCCATCAATCTACCCAGAAAAAAGCATAAGAACATAAGAACATAAGATATGCCATACTGGGTCAATCAAGGTCCATCAAGCCCAGTATCCTGTTTCCAACAGTGGCCAATCTAGGTCATACGTACCTAGCAGTTTCCCCAAAAGACACAGGTTCTGCAATGCTTGTACTAGGTCAAGCATTGATATCCTGGGTTCCTTCTTAATAATGGTTTATGGACCTTTCCTCCAGGAACTTGTCCAAACCTTTTTTAAACCCAGCTACACTAACAGCCTTTACTACATCCTCCGGTAACAAATTCCAGAGTTTGATTACACGTTGAGTGAAAAAATATTTTCTTTTATTAGTCTTGGTTTACCCTGTAGCTTCATTGCATGTCCCCTAGTCTTCCTATATTCTGATAACGTAAACAGTCAATCTACGTTTACCCATTCCACTCCGTTCATTAATTTATAGACTTCTATCATATCTCCCCTCAGCCGTCTCTTTTCCAGGTTAAAGAGCCCTAACCTTTTTAGCCTTTCTTCATAGGAGTATCCTTCCATCCC
Organism: Ichthyophis bannanicus; assembly: GCA_033557465.1. NCBI lineage: Eukaryota > Metazoa > Chordata > Amphibia > Gymnophiona > Ichthyophiidae > Ichthyophis > Ichthyophis bannanicus. The sequence continues at coordinate 886,358,936 of CM066035.1, read as the reverse complement.
CTTTACCATTTTGGTGGCTCTTCTCTGAATCTTTTCTAATAACGCTATATCCTTTTTAAGATACGGCGACCAGAATTGCACACAATATTCTGGTGCGGTCTCACCATGGAACGGTATAGAGGCATTATAATATCTTTTGTTTTATTTTCCATTTCTTTCCTTATGATACTTAGCATTCTATTTGCTCTCTTGGCTGCCGCTACACACTGGGCCGAGGGTTTTAACATGTTATCCACAATGACGCCTAAATCTTTTTCCTGGGTGGTGGTTCCTAATGTGGAACCTTACATCGTGTAACCAAGTTTGGGTTGTTCTTCCCTAGGTGCATAACTTTGCACTTGTCCACATTAAATTTCATCTGCCATTTTATTTTGATGCCCAGTCTTCCAATTTATCAAGATCCTCTTGCAATTTTCCACAATCCTCTTGGGTTTTAACAACTTTAAATAGTTTTGTGTCATCTGCAAATTTGATAACCTCACTCATTATTCCCTTTTCCAGGTCATTTATGAATATGTCAAAAAGCAGCGGACCCAGTACAGATCCCTGGGGTACACCACTATTCACCTTTCTCCATTGGGAAAATTGGCCATTTAGCCCAACCCTCTGCTTTCTATCTTTTAACCAGTTCCTGATCCACAGTAGTACACTGCCACCTATCCCATGACTCTTTAGTTTTGCCAAAAGTCTCTGATGAGGGACCTTGTCAAAGGCTTTCTGAAAGTCCAGATACATTATATCAACCGACTCACCTTTGTCCACCTGTTTATTCACACTTTCAAAAAAACATAACAGATTAGTAAGACAAGATCTTCCTTGTCTAAAGCCATGTTGGCTGTCTCCCATTAGGCCATGACTATCTACATGCTGAGTAATTTTATTCTTTATGATGGTTTCTACCATTTTTCCCGGTACTGACGTGAGGCTCACCGGTCTGTAGTTTCCCGGATCACCCCTCAAACCCTTTTTAAAAATTGGTGTTACATTGGCGATCCACCAATCTTCAGGTATTAGAGATGATTTTAATGATAGTTCACAGATTACTAATAGCAGGTCTGCAATCTCATATTTCAGTTCTTTCAACACCCTTGGATGTATACCATCCGGCCCAGGTGATTTGCTACTCTTCAGTTTATCTAATAGTTGTATGGATATCTAGGGCCCACTGAAGTATTTATAGCAGCACTATAAATACTTCAGTGGGCCCTAGATATCCATACACCTATTTAAAAAGCTGGACAAGTCAAATTACTACAGTACAGTATAGATCCCTACGTACAAACTCCATGTTAACAGAACACCTGGCCTCAGTCACACACTCAGAACACAGACCTTCACCAAGTACGGAAAGTGACTACAACCTAAAGTACAAATAAAAAATATGTAGACAAAAATTAAACTGAAACCCCAAGAAACCAAACTGTGCATGCAGTGCAACATCAGATAAATAAGAGATGCAGTTCCCCATACTGTGTAAAATATAAAGATAGCACAAAGTCCAATCACTAAATTGAAAATAAAATTATTTTTTCTACCTTTGTTGCCTGACCATTTTATTCTCTGATCATGCTGGTCCCAATCTGAGGCTTCTGCTTTCCTGCCTTCTCTTTGCTCTCTTTCTATGGTTTATAGTCCATCTGCCATTTCTTGCCTCTTCTTTTTTTTCTTCACTTCCTTCTATCAGCCTATTTCCAATCCCTGTAACCCTCCCCAGTATCACCACCCTTTCCAGTCCTCTCCTCCCAGTACCTTCCAATGTCAACCCCCTTGCATTCCCAGGACTGCCACTGGTGTCCATTCCCTTTCAGTCCCACTCCTTCCCTACTGTCCAGCCTCTTCTAGTCCAAATACTATCACAGGTATCAACTCACTTCCGCTCCCAGTGGCACCTTCCCCCCCCCCATGTCAGCTCCCTTCCAGTCACCCTATCCTCTGTCCATCCCCCTTTCCAGTGCTATCCCCATGTGTCAGCTACCTTCCAGTCCCAATGCCCCCTTCTTTCCAGCCTCTTCCCCTTTACTCAGCCACCTACCAGACCATCCCCAAGTGTCAGCTCCCTTCCAGTCCTCCTCCAATACCATCCCCAAGTGTCAGCTCCATTCCATCCCTCTCCTCCCTTCCCTAGTGTCATCACCCTTTCAGTCCCCCTCCAGTATCATCCTCAGGTATCAGCTCCCTTTCAGCCCTCTCCTTCCCTATGTCTGCTCCCTTCCTGCCCACACTCCTTGTGTCAGCTCCCTTCCAGCCCCCACCTTCCCCCTTGTCAGCTACCCTCTAACCCCACTTCCCCCTGTGTCAGCTTCCTTCCTGCCCCACCTTCCCCCTCATTCCTGCCCCTACTTCCCCCCCCCCTCATGTCAGCTCCCTTCCTGCCCCCACCTCCCCCCTTTGTCAGTTCCCTTCATGTCCCCACCTTCCCCCCATGTCAGCTCCTTTCCTGTCCCCTCCTTGCCCTGGTAGTCGCATCTCCTGCGTCTTACAGAGCCATGGCTGTGACAGCACTAGTAATTTAAAATAAAAGTAAGACCAGTGCGGAGCCTTCTGGCCTCTGCTATGCAACCCCTGCTGCTGCATTCTGCTCCCTCTAGTGTAAGTGGGATGGGGCAGCAGGGGTTGCATAGCAGAGGCCAGAAGGCTCTGCACCTGTTTTGCTTTTATTTTAAATTACTAGCGCTATCACAGCTGCGGGTCTGTAAGATGCAGGAGCTGCAGCTGCCAGGGGAAGGAGGGGGCAGGAAAGGAGCTGACACGGGAGGAAGATGGATGCAGGAAGGGAGCTGACATGAGTGGTGGGAAGGTGGGGGCTGGAAGGGAGCTGACATGAGAGGAGGGAAGGTGGAGGCTGGAAGGGGGTTGATTCTGCCGCTGCTGAGAAGCAGCAGCAGCAGCCTGTCCACCCTTTTTTTTTTTTTTTACTTTAAAGGAGGAGGGAGGCAGCTATTTTGGGGGCATTTTTTTGCCAACCCCAAAAATTTGCCACCTGAGACAGCCGCCTCACTCCACTTCATTAAAGAGCCACCCCTGGGCCCAACCTATCCAGATAAGCTTTCCAGATAGTGGCTGAAAATCACCACCATCCAGATAAGTGCCATGATTATTCAATGGCCACACTGCCTTAACTCCAACCATAGATCACCCCTGCATTAACTGGATAGTACTGACGTGGTCTGTGGAGGTATTCAGTGGCATTATCTGGATACTGCTGCTAAATATCTCTTAGTGTCCTTATCTGAATGACCTCCCTGTCTATCCAGATAAGAACATTTGAAATTTTACCCCTTATTAATTAGCAAGCCCTGCTATAAACAGATGGCCCGATATTCAAAGGCACTTATCCACTTAGGAGCACCTGCTACTGGATAAGTGCCATTGAGAGGAATATTAAGTGGCACTAAGAGGATATTAAGTGGTACTAAGAACAGCCACAGCACTGTGCGGATAGTGCCGGGGCAGTCCCCGGTGTTATTCATTTAGTGGTGAGATACAAACCACATACAGTTAGACCACAGAAAAGACAGGCCTAACTTTATGCGGTTTGCTATTCGGATAGCGGCTGAGGAGCACCACTAGTCAGCGCTGTAACCAAATATTCAGTGATGGAGGACATCTGGATTCTGATGCTGAATATTGGCTTTCACTTTCAGTATATTTTGTTGAAAGGTGGTTATAGCAAAACCCAATAAACCATAAATGCCACGGTCGGTGCTTTAAAAAAAAACTCCAACCACAGAGTTTAAATATCAGCTCTAGAGATCTTATCCTACAGCAGCTGATACACAACAAAGACATTAGAGATTTCCACATCAGACATTTATGAGTATGTAGCAATGACCTGCTAATGCTCTTATAGTGAAATGCCTGAAACTTGGATTGTATAGGGAGAGTCGTTTTGTAACAGGCCACCTAATTTGTGTGGTAGGTGTGCACATGAGTTACAACAGTTTTTAAAAGGATGTATGTGCATATTCCCCCTTTGAAAATTACCCCACAGAAAGTGCATACACACAGTTAAACCTGCTCTTTGCACACACAAATTTACTTTGTACATGTACGCACATTTTTTATAAAATATGCACCTAAGTCCCATCCCCATCCCTAGGAACACCTCCATCCAGGTTGGATAAACTTGTGAGTGTCTAGGGACTGATACTATATGAAGCTGCATAAAGATACGTATGTAAGTTACCTATTTTCAGGGACTTATGCATGTATTTTAGGCAGTTGCTAGAGCAAGCACATACTAAGACGGATTATGTATACTTGAAAAAGCTAGGTGCTCACATTTAGTTTGTATATGTCTTTACACCACGTAGGCCCCTATTTTATAAAATACGTGTGTAGTTCACTTTATAAAATATTCCTCAAATATTTGCATACTCATGTGCTTAAACTCCATGGGACTTTATGAAATGACCCTTATAAATTGTATGTACATACGTTTAGATGCATATACGAGAGGGGGCTGATAAGTCTCTGGCCTTGTAACGAATCAGAAAGCTAAGGGCACATGTCAGTTCCTGAGATCCAAATGATCTCTCTGCAGTTTTATATGGTACCACTCTATTTGTCTATTCTACTGCAAATTTTGGTATCATCCGTAAACAGGCAAACCTTACCTGATAGCCTTTGCACAATATCACTAACAAATTTATTTATTTATTTATTTACATTCTCTTATATACTGCACTATTCTGCATCAGTGCGGTTTACATTGAACAAACTGAAATTACATTGAACAGGGCATTATAACTTGGAGATAACTATTTTACAGGGAACATGGGCTATGGAGGGTTAAGTGGCTTGCCCAAGACCACAAGGAGCACCTGTGGGACTAGAAACCCCAGTCCTTCCGGCCCAAGGTTGCTGTCCTCTAGTGGGATTTGAACCCCCGACCTTCCAGCCTGAAGTACCTTGCCCCAACCACTAGGCCACTCCTCCACTCCAAGGACCAAGGACATATCCCTGCGGCACACCACTGGTACCAAATAAAATGAAACTACAAAGAGATCATTCGTACCTCCAAAAATGAAGTGTGCCCAGGGCCGGATTTACCTTGAGTGAGGCCCTACGCCAACAAAAATTGTGGGCCCCCAGCAGGGGCGGCCCAAGGGGGGTGCGGGGCCTCATTTGCATAAGGGGCCTCATTTGCATAAATATTTGCATAATGTTACCATATACTAACTTTTAGTAAACGTGCCTCTTAATGAGTGTATGGATAAAGAAAGACTAAAAGATTTCTACATTACTATAATCCAGTGCCAACTGCCAGACACATTAGGAACTACTACAAACACTGCCCATTTAGAACCCATAGCAAACCCGCCGTATCCTAACAGCACTACCAGGACTCACAAAGCACCATACTCTACCAAACAAAAGGCAACACTGCAAATATTAAACCAATACATTTCAGAGAACAACAATACATGACCTACTGGGGAAAGAGAACAAGTGGCAATGTCAAATAGGAATTATATAAACAGAACACCTCAGCTCAGTTACACATGCAGAACATAGACCATCACCAAACAAGTAATCACAATTTAGAAACAGGAAGACAATAATTAAACTGGGAATCCCAAAAGCCAAACTTGGAATGTACAACACTGTAGAAATAAAACTATACATTAATTTGCTCTTGTACTAAACAAAGCGCAGACGTTAATGATGCACATTTACCAGAGCTGACATATTCCAATTAATAAATTCAAAATAAAGAGATATTTTTCTACCTTTTGTGCATTTTTTTCAGCTGCAATGGCTCCAGCCACTTTCTTCTGCTTTCTTCGTGTCTTCTGCTAACTCTCCATCGTCTGCTGTCCATTAGTCCTTTCTTCTCTCTTCTAGTTTTTTTCCATTCTCTCTCTAGTAACATAGTATATGAAAGCAGATAAAGACCAGTATGGTCCATCTAGTCTGCCCAGCAAGGCTGCAAGAGTAGCTGCACCTGCCGCTCCATGCAAGTCACCCCTCCCTAGGCCTTTATTTAGGGGTGTACCCACCACTCCGGGTAGGCACACATTTATTTATTTACTTAATGTTTTGTTTTGGGGTTTTTTATACTGCCTTTTCAGGTAATCAAAGCGGTTTCAGGTAATCAAAGCGGTAATCTACATCTGCTTTAACATACTAATCTTTCTCCTTTTGCTCTTTCCTCATTCCTATTTCATCCACTCAAATTTTACCCTTCCATCCTCAATCCCCACTTACTCTCCCAATACCCGGCCAATTGTAGATTTTTTATCCCTCCCACACAAAATATTTTTCCCTTCTCCATTTTACTCTTCCAGCCCCATCCCATTCTCATCCTCCCCAACATCAGCTCCCTTCTAGTTCCAGCCTCACCCAGCATCCATTCCCTTCTAGTCCCTGCATCAGCCCATTTCCAGTCCTAGCCACCCATCAGCCCATTTCCAGTCCTAGCAACCCCCCAACCCAATACCAGTCCTAGCCCCCCATCAACCCACTTACAGTCCTAACCCCCCATCACCCCATTTTCAGTTTAAGCCCCCCCTATAACCCATTACCAGTCCTAACCCCCCATCAGCCCACTTCCAGTCCTAACCCCATCAACCCATTTCCAGACAGCCCCCCATAGCCCATTGCCAGTCCTAACCCCCCCCCATCAGCCCACAGCCCATTACCAGTCCTAACCCCATCAGCCCACCTCCAGTCTTAACCCCCCCAGCCCATTTCCAGTCCTAGCCCCCCCATAGCCCATTACCAGACAGCCCCCATCAGCCCACAGCCCATTACCAGTCTTAACCCCCCCCAAAGCCCATTACCAGTTCTAAACCCCCCCAACAGCCCATTACCAGTCCTAACCCCATCAGCCCATTTCCAGTCTTAGCCTCCCCCCAGCCCCTTCCAGTCCTAGCCCCCCATAGCCCATTACCAGACAGCCCCCATCAGCCCACAGCCCATTACCAGTCTTAACCCCCCCCAACGCCCATTTCCAGTTCTAAACCCCCCCCAACAGCCCACAGCCCATTACCAGTCCTAACCCCATCAGCCCACCTCCAGCCTTAACCCCCCCAGCCCATTTCCAGTCCCAGCCCCAGCCCCAGCCCCCCCAATAGCCCATTACCAGTCCTCCCCCCCCCCATCGGCCTAAAGTAAAATTTAATTTAAAAAAAAAACAAAATGCTGGCTGCCGCCGCGGGGCCCCCACTGCTGCCGCAGCAGCATGGACTGACCCGCGGGGGCCCCCGCTGCAAGCTGAATCCGGCGGTCCATCGGTCCCTCCGTGCAGGCTGTGAGAGGCGCGAAGGGAGAGTGTCTCCCTCGCGTCTCTTAACAGAGATGAGGACACTCTCCCTTCGCGCCTCTCACAGCCTGCACGGAGGGACCGACGGACCGACGGATTCAGCTTGCAGAGGGGGCCCCCGCGGGTCAGTCCATGCTGCAGCGGCAGCAGAGGGGGCCCCGCGGCAGCAGCCAGCAGTTTTTTTTAAATTTTATTTTTAAAAAAAAGCAAATTTGTTCTATTTTTGTGGGCCCTTGCCAGCTGTGGGCCCTACGCCATGGCGTACATGGCGTATAGGTAAATCCGGCCCTGAGTGTGCCCTTAGCTTTCTGTTTTATTACAAGGTCAAAGACTTATCAGCCACCCCCCGCTCCCTGTACAACAGACAACCTTTTGTGAATTTTCACATAGGTGCTCTGCTATAAATTCAAACCTTTAAGATAGTTAATTTACTCAGTAAAAGGGTAATTTGGAAAGAAGATGCCTTTAAACATTTCCAAAAATATGCCTATTTTATGAAAGTTTTATAAAGGCAGCCTAGGTGCTTATGTGTGTTTATAAAATGCCATGAGCTCCTAGGATAATTCTTACTAATGCACAAATACCTTTACACACATTTAAACCTTTTTAAAGTACATGCTTACTTTGCAACTCCCCCACTGTTTCCCCAAGCTAAGTCCCTCAGGAACGTCTTTGTACAGATTGTGTAAAAGTGTGCCTGCTGTTCTTGGCATGTATACATGCATGCAATTTGTGTACAATTGTGGAAAAAATGTATAAAATTATCCCCTAAATGGTTTTCAAAGTTGTCCTCATACTCTGCGGTCTAGGCAGTTACTATAAACTACTATAGAAACATAGAAAAATGATGACAGAAAAAGACCATATGGCCTATTTAGTCTGTCCTTCCATATCAACAACTACAACAGTCCCCTTTTTTCCTTTAGAGATCCTCTGTGTTTGTCCCATGCTTTTTTGAATTCAGATACTGTCCTCATCTCTACCACCAAAAAAAGCACAAGAAGCGAGGGAGTAGAGGATCACTGGTTTATTGAAAGTGAAGCTCCAACGCGTTTCGGCAGAATTGTCTTCTTCAGGGGGCACACATAGGAGGCACAGTGTACCATTCGGTCTTTACAAAGACTCCATGTGGAGATACTGAGATATGCAGTTTTTAAAGGCTCAGCATCATAGCAGTGACTCACAGTATGAAGTTGTGCTCTAACCTTGTGTTTCCTCATCTCTACCACCTCCACTGGGAGTCTATTCCACGGATGCACCACTCTTTCTGTAAAGAAATATTTCTGCATATTACTCCTGAATCTATCCCCTTTCACCCTCATCCCATGTCCCCTTGTAGCAGAACTTGCTTTCAATCGAAAGAGGCTCTCCCCCTGTGCATTTATGCCACAGAGGTATTTAAACGTCCCAATCATATCACCTCTATCCCGCCTTTCCTCTAAGGTGTACATATTAAGATCCTTACGTCTGTCCTCATATGCTTTACAATGAAGACCACTAACCATTTTAGTAGCCACCCTCTGTATTGACTCCATCTTGTTTATATCTTTTTGAAGGTGCAGTCTCCAGAATTGCACACAATACTCCAAATGAGGTCGCACCAAAGACTTATAGTGGCACTATCACCTCCTTTTTTCTGCTAGTCATTCCTCTCCATATGCACCCAAGCATCCTTCTAGCTTTTGCTGTCACCTTTTCTACCTGTTTAGCTACTTTAAGATCATCAGACACAACCACGCCTAGGTCCCGCTCTTCTTTAGTGGACAAAAGTACTTCACCCCCTATACTATATTGCTCCCTTGGATTGCTGCAGCCCAAATGCATGACCTTGCATTTTTTAACATTAAATCCCAGCTGCCAAATTCTAGACCATGCTTCAAGCTTAGCTAGATCCTTCCTCATGCTATCTACACCTTCCTGGGTGTCTACTCTATTGCAGATTTTGGTGTCATCCACAAAGAGGCAAACCTTACCCAACAGCCCTTCCGCTATATCACTAACAAAGACGTTGAAAAGAATCAGACCAAGGACAGATCCCTGGGGCACACCACTGGTAACTTCCTTCTCCTCAGAGTGAGCTCCATTTACCTGAACTCTATGTCGCCTCCCACTCAACCAATTTTTAACCCAAGCAGTAACTTTAGGGTCAGTGCTCAGTTTGTTTATAAGTCGCCTTTGAGGAATAGTGGCAAAGGCTTTACTGAAATCTAAATACACCACATCTAGGGCTCTCCCTCGGTCCAACTCCCTGGTTACCCAGTCAAAGAAATCAATCAGATTTGTCTGACAAAACCTGCCTCTGGTGAATCCATGCTGCCTCAGATCTTGTAATCCACTGGACTCCTGAAACCTCACTATTTTCTCTTTCGGCAGCGTTTCCAATAACACTGGTCAACATTGAAATCGTTACTGACTTTAAAAGGCCCTAATCTGTAGTATCTTAGTGAGCTGAATACAAATATAACATTTAAAAAATGTTATTGGTTCTCGTTTTGAAGATATTGAATGTAGTTCATTTTTGACATTTCACCGTGTAAATTTATCTAGTAGGACATCAACAACATCCCAATAAAGCCTTGAATGATGTAATATTGCATCACATTGTATAATACCAACATGCACACATCATCCAGAGTTGATTGAATCATTTTCTGATGCAATGCAATACTACTGCCAGACGGCTGCTGAAGCCACCTGACGTCAGCAGTGTACTATACGCAGTCGGAAAGGTTGAGCATTTAAAATATTTCAGACTGTGTGCGAGACCGTTTAAGCTACTGTTACATGCAATTTTTATTAATCATGTAACTTTAGCCATTTAGGTACAATACAGAACAGTAATGCCGCGAATGTGCGTTAATACCGTTGACAATTTCTGCTACATTTGTGGGGAAGTGACATTTGCCAACCAGAAGAAAAGTATCACTTCTCAACTGAAGAAGGCATATCATCTTTACTTCAGATGCAAGATTGGTGACCAAGACAAGCCTTGGGCCCCGCATATATGTTGGAAACAGAATACTGGGCTTGATGGACCTTGGTCTGACCCAGTATGGCATATCTTATGTTCTTATGTTCTTATGTACAACACAGCTTTCACAGTGGTTGAATTGCAAAAGACCATCAATGCCGTTTGCAGTCCACATGGTGTGGAGAGAGCCAAGCAACCACATAAATGATTGTTACTTCTGCTTTGTTCCTCCTCTTTCCAGCGGAATAATGAAGCAAAAGAAGTTGAGCATAGTCTACCCAAACATTCCGTCTGCATTGAGACCAGTTCCACATGGTGAGGGACTTCCTATTCCAGAACCTCCATCAGAATATTCTCTTGATTCATCTGATGAGGACAAGGATGAGCCGACCTGTTCTTCTCCTGGTCTGTCAGCATGCAGTGACCCAGATTTTCACTGGGATGCATATCAACTCCACACAAAATAACACAGGAAGAACTAAATGACCTGCTCCATGATTTAACTTATCCAAGAACAAGGCAGAATTGCTAGGATCAAGACTCCAACAATGGAATCTTCTAGAAGAAGATGTCAACATTACTTCATATCGAAAGCGCCACCAGCAGTTGGAGCCTTTCTTCAGAAAGGAAAGTAATCTGGTATTCTGTTCCAATATTGAAAGCCTCATGAATGCCTTAAAAATCACTCATGACCCACAACACTGGAGACTATTTATAGACTCTTCAAAACTGAGTCTGAAGGCTGTGCTTTTGAACAATGGAAACCGTCTTCCATCTATTCCAGTAGCCATCCACATGAAAGAGGCATATGATAACTTAAAGCATCTACTGACTTCCATTAACTATAACAAGTACAGCTGGCACCTCTGTGGTGACTTTAAGGTAGTTGCCATTTTAATGGGACTGCAGCAGGGATATATGAAACACATGTGTTTCTTAAGTGAGTGGGATAGCCGAGCAAGGGATTGGCACTACTTGCAGAAGGAATGGAATCGCAGACAAAATGTAACAGTTGGAGAGAAGAATTTCCAGCACCCAGCTCTGGTTGAGGCTCACAAAATCCTGCTACCACCCCTTCACATCAAATTAGATTTGATGAAAAACCTTGTGAAAGCCATGGACTGCACTTCGCCAGCTTTCCGATGCCTGCATGAAAAATCCCCTCGACTCAGCGAAGCAAAGATTAAAGAGGGAGTTTTTGTGGGTCATCAGATTTGAGAGCTCTTCAAAGATGACCGGTTCAACAACTTGCTGCAGGGTGATGCGAAAGAAGCATGGAATGCTTTTTGCCTAGTGTCAACAAACTTTCTTGTGAATGTTAGAGCAGAAAACTACAAGGAACTAGTAGAAGACATGCTGATGCAGTATCAGAAACTTGGCTGCAATATGTCTCTAAAGATCCATTTCCTTGATTCCCATCTCGATTTCTTTCCTGACAACTGTGGTATGGTTAGTGATGAACAGGGCGAACGTTTTCACCAGGATATCACAACGATGGAGCAAAGATACCAGGGAAAATGGTCCACTACAATGCTGGCTGACTACTGCTGGACACTCCCCAGAGAAGCTCCCAAACAGCTGTACAAGAGACAAGCGAAAAAATCTAAGAAGTAGTCTATGACTTGTTTTTTTACAGGTATTAGCCGAAGGCCTATTATATTTACTATTGACATGCATTTCGTGATGTAAACATTAATTCTTGTAGACTGCAAAAAACTAGCGCCAACTTTGCAATTTCACTGTCATATTCGTGTTCAGCATATAAAAATTGATAAGAAATGACTATTTTTATTTCAGTAACATGACTTTTGTAAAAATTTGTTGACCAGTGTAATTTACTCACCACCGATGTTAAACTAACCGGCCTGTAGTTTTCAACCACATCCTTACTTCCGTTTTTGTGTAAAGGCACCACATGAGCCTCTCTCCAGTCCTTTGGCACCACTTCAGACTCCAACGAGGCATTGAAAAGGTCAGTCAGTGGAACTGCTAGAATGTCCCCAAGTTCCCTCAGTATTCTAGGGTGTATCCCATCCGGTCCCACTGCTTTGTCTACTTTAAGTTTAGCTAGTTTCTCACAAACACTGTCTTCTGAAAATTGTTCAAGATGCCCCTCACTTCTGTTCCTGTTTGTGGGTGTTTTCTGAGGTCCTGTTCCTGGTATTCATTTGTGAACACAGAACAGAAATATTTGTTAAGCAATTCCGCTTTATCCTCATCAGCTTCTACATCCATTTTATTGCATTGGCTATTTCCTCCTCTTTTTGAATCTTTGCTTTCCTGACTACTTTGCTAGCTTCTCTGTTTTTCCAAATATAGATGCCTGTCTTCCTCTCTCTGTGATCTTTTGTATTTCATGAAGGCCTCCCTCTTTTTCTTCACCTTTTCAGCTACTTCTTTCGAAAGCCATAGCGGTCTCCTTTTCCTTTTACCTTTATTTATCATCTTAACAAAAAGGTTGGTTGCCCTTAAAATATCATCTTTCAGTTTTGTCCACTGTTTTTCTACATCCCACAGCTGTTCCCATCCCGCTAACAACTCCCTGAGGTATTGGCCCATCTTGGCAAAGTTAGTTTTCCTAAAGTCTAAGACCTTCACTTTTGAATGGATTCTAACAACACTAGTCCTTATACTGAACCACACCATCTGGTGATCACTGGCAGACAAGGGAGCACACCAATCCAAGGAACTATTAACCAGAATCTCTCTGCGCTCCTGGGTTTAAAATATCTGGGTTCATACCAGTGGCATAAATTCCACTGAGGGCCCTCCATTGTCACAGTGGCACCCCTCCTCATTGCCCCCCTCATGCAGTGGCAACAGCGATGGCAAACTTACTTGATGATCTTTGCCACACTGCCTCCACTCTTCTAAGTTTACCGCATGCCCAGCAGCTTTTCCCCGCTGGGACGAAGACCTGTGGTGTTGCCATTATCGCAAGACTTTGGTTTGGCAGGGAACAGCTGCCGGGAATGAGGCAAACTTACGAGAGTGGAGGCAGCACGGCAAAGATCAAGTACGTTTGCTGCGCTGTCTTACCATTGTTGTGCAGGCCCCCTTTCAGCTTGGGGCCCCCCTCCCCACATTGCAGGATCTGCTTGGGTGGAATTTACGCCACTGGTTCAGACTTGTGAGGAGACTGGAAACAAAGTGGCAGCAATTATTAAAGATTTGGCATTTAACACTCTCACATTCACCTTTCTCAATAAATAGAGTCCAGGCCAGAAGTCTGTATTCTGAACCAAGGGTTTACTCAAAAATTAGGATCACTGGAAAACAATTTCAACATTTAACATCTGAAAATAGAAGCTTCATCTTGTAATGTATGGGGTGTAGTTTACCCCTTTCCTTTCCACAGTCTGCATTCTACTTTATACAATGTCCACTTTATTCCAACCCCACTTAGCTTATTGACCAGTTACTGGTACTTGTTAATTTTAGTTCTCTTTCACGTCCTTCTTCTCCCTGAAGGTACTGGGATTAAGGCTATTAGAACCTTTGTACTGTGAAGACTCCCATACTTAGATACCTTTGTGGTTTCAGTCTCTTGTGTGGTTCCTTCACCTTGTACTGTTTGTTGCAGATCTCTGCAGGAACAATCATCTTCAGGCTGAGCACCCACCTGCATGGATGCAGTGACCCCACGTCTCTTCTATTCTTCTTGGCTGGTTAAGGGTGGTTGGTGAAGTTCCTTCTCCTACTTGGTTAACGACCTCTGGCTGTGTACCAGAGGCATTTGTCCTCTTTTGGGTCAAACACCCACCTACATCATATTGATGCAGTGATTAGGGGTCAAAGACAGGAAACTGTCTTTGGATGAGGTTCTTACAGGATTTTCCCTCTCAGAGGAGTCCCCTCCTAACCTGAAATAGCTGGCAGCCAGAACTTCCCCTGTCCTTGAAAAGTTTGGACCTTTCTCTAGCGACAATGCATGATGAAACTGCTCTCAGTGCAGAAATTCAAGCAGTGTCTACACTGCGTTAGCAAGATAGTAATGGGAACACAAGTGTCATCAGTATAACAATAAAAAAGAATAATTGTGCCTTTTGAATCCATAATAGAAAGGAAGGGAATTAAATGCAGACAAAATATTTTGACTCCAACATCACTGAGTTATCTTCACACTGCTATACTATCTGAGTAATTCTGGTGTCATCATCTGCTAGCCTCTGGAAATAAACCAGAAAGCATTTGGGGGTTGAATTTTATTCCCTGCTGTCTATGGGTCAAATATACTAAAGGGTTTTTTATTCCATTTTCTATGTATAAGAAAAAGATTAAAACCTCAAACCTTTCCTTTCAGTCTCATGTATACATTTTTAAAAGTATCTTGTACACATTAATACATGTATTTTTGAATGCTATAATTTTGATAAAAACCTGATAAAAAATTTTGTAATAAATGCGTTTTTCATATCAATTTAGTTCAGAGGGGACGATGAAGGAAATTATTAGTCATTAATGGCAGCTTATTAATTGCTGTAGTGTTTGACTGTTTTCTGATGTTTCCAATTAATTACAAATAGTATTGCCACTATCTTCAAGATCTGGGTATATACCTGGGCATATTTTTTAACATACATACCTATACCAGATCTTCCTGCTAGACCAGCCCATACTAGTGGGTTGTCTCGCTCTGCCAGCAGATGATGGAGACAGAGAAAAAAAGACAAACCATCACTAGCATAAAACCAGGGGCAGCTAGGGGCACCCTCCAGTATTTTTCCATGTCTCCGGCAGATGGCGGTTGCTGTCACCTGTGCAGCATAGGCCTGGAGCTCCTGGCGGACGGTTGGGAATGACGAATAGTTGAGTTCAGTCATTAAGGGATGGCCTGGAGAAGGGTTTGACTTGGAGTTCCCTGAGGGTTCAGGCGACTGCTCTTGCCTGCTTTCGGGAGGCCCATGGCGGGCTGCTCTCTTGCATCGCACCGGGACATGGCGCATTTCATTCAAGGTGTTCGTGCTTTGCATCTGCGGGTACATCAAGCGGTTTGACCATTGGATCTGGCGCTCATTCTTCGGGCACTCATGTGGTCTCCATTCAAGCCCCTGAAACGGATTATACTTAAAAATCTTTGAAGACCATCTTTTTCGTAGCTGTTACCTTGGAATGCAGAATAACCGAGTTGTAGGCGCTTTCCTCTCAGGATCTCTTCTGGACCTTTTCATCAGAGAGAATGACCTTGTGGCCGGTACCTTCCTTCTTGCCCAAGGCGTTGTCTCCTTTTCATGTTAACTAGGCTATTTCTCTGCAGGCCTTTTCTCTAGTAGAAAAATTATGCACTATCCAAAATAGGCAATCCAATGCTTCAAGAAAAGCTCAATAAAACATGACATCAGTATCACAATAAAAATTATTTTATTGAAAATATTTAAAAACATCACATACCGCTTATAGCACAATTTTTTAAATATCAAACTAATAAGGCGTCTTATCAGTGAATGACTTGGAATGAGTTGCATTGTCCCACTGCAACTGAAGCAGAGCCGGGTGGTGTCATTGTGGTCAGGTCTCAGGCAGCAGGGGGGCTGGGGGGTCTCTAGGTACTTGAACAGCCAGCAGCACTAGGCAGCAGGTGCAGCATGGCAGGGGGGCAACCTGCATGCAGTGTGGGTTGTGCAAGCAAAATGTCAGGCACTGCTGCTGTGTAGGCAGTAAAGCACACACCATTACATGCTAAATGATCACCATGCATATAATGCTTGCAGACAGAAGGATGGACTAATTAAGATGAAAGGGCGAGACAATCATCTGTAAGAACTTTGTTTGGGTTTACAAAAATACTTCATGTTGAAGAAACCAAGTATACAGACTGTAATGGACCAAGGCCTGGAGCTCGTGCTGACATTCTATCTAGTAAAATGAGCTGGGCTGATGCTACACGGTAAGCCCAGTAAGCACAGCGGGGGGGGGGGGCATTAAAACCTTTCATAAACATGCTCCTATATTGCAGCTATGCTTTGCTTCAATATTGATTATAGATTTTCTTTGCAGATCACATTAAAGCTTAGGCTATCACATCCTGTTCATACAATAATAAGAGCCCGATATTCATTTGCCTGGATCTTCTAAGGGCTATGCGCCGATGGGCATAGCCCTCCCCGTCGACCTCCAAACCGGATATTCAATGCCGCGACCATGAATATCTGGTAATTGACCCCAAAGCTGGAGGCCATCGAAGCTAACCATGCAGCAGCGATATTGGCTGCTGTCCAGGTAGCCAATATCGCTGCTGCATGATTAGCACCATCTTTGCCTCCGCTCCATCCCGGTACACCCCAACACACCCCGATGCTAACCGGATAGCATTGGGGCACATAGGGGACTTAGATGGGGATATTCAATGGCACTAACCATGTAGGTGACATTGAATATCCCCATCTAAGGCATTTACATCATTTACTGGGCTGTAAACCGTGTAAATACCTTTTGAATATCAGGCCCCAAGTATTTACTGCTCAGTACGTATTTTTATTTCAGTTATTCATTTGCCCCTTCACTGCAATTTCTTTACAACATTACAACATTCAATTTGAAAAGAGTTCACAAAGGTGTTTTTGAAAAAAGGGGGTGGAGAGTAGCCACAATTAATAGTAATGAGGGAGGCGGTGCCAATCTATAGGTTGAAGAGGGGCACCAGAAACCTTAGCACCGGCCCTGAAAATGGGTGTCTTCTAAGAAAGAGACTTCAGCTGAGCCTGATTAAGAGGTTCAAAAGGAGGTTCAGTAAGGTACTGCATAACTATGTTAAGGTCGCAAGTTGGTTGGGGCTCTTGTATTGAGGGTCTCAAGTTCCAGTCCCTTCATGAATCATCGAATGAGAGGATGCTTAGAAACAGATGTCATCTGAATGGTAGTATGACAGGATGTTTTTATTTATTTGACAGGTTTTCTATACTGCCTTAGGGCCAAGGCGGTTTACAGTGAACAACAACAATCTTAACTGAGATACAGTTACATAGAACTTGAGGGAGATAGAACTAACAGAAATGGGGATAACTTATTTCAGGGGAGAGGGTGCTGGTTATCTTGAAGGATGTTATGTGGTTTCATTGGTGCCGTAATGTTCTATGAAGAGGTGAGTCTTTAGTAATTTCTTCAGTTCCTGAGTAGTCTGCGCAGATCTTATGGGAGGTGGGAGTGAGTTCCAGATTGAAGGGTGAAGAGGGTGAAGGCTCTGTTGTTCGTTTGCTGGGTGCATTTTGTCTTGAGGAGAGGGACGACTAGTAAGTTTTGTGTCATTGATCTTCTTTCCCTTATTGTAGGAGCTCTTCTGATTAATGAGCTGAGGCATGGGGCTGATAAGTTGTGTAGGATTTTGTATGTAGTGGTTATGACCTTGTGCTTTATCCTCTGGGCTACTGGCAGCCAGTGTAAGCTCTTGAGGGTGGGTGTGATGTGTAGATGTCTTGAGGTGCATGTTAGTATTCTAGCCACAGTATTTTGGACTAGTTGGAGTGGGTAGAGAGCATGTTTTGGAAGCCCCTGGTACAGGATGTTGCCATAGACTAGATAGAGTAGTTACTCACCTGTAACAGGTGTTCTCCAGGAGCAGCAGGAATCAGTCCTCACATATGGGTGTCATCAGCGCCGATGAAGCCCCAGCGGAGCATTTCCCCAGCTTTCTATGAAAGCCTTTGGGAATGCTGGCACGCATGCGCGGTTCCCTTCCCGCCTAAAGGTGCCATCTTACCTCAGTCAAATGACATAGCTAAGAACAGCACACAAAAATGTAAAACAAACTATGTACAACTGCAACTCCAAGGGGAGGAGGGAGGGTTGTGAGGACTGATTCCTGCTGCTCCTGGAGAACACCTGTTACAGGTGAGTAACTACTCTTTCTCCAGGACCAAGCAGGAAGTCAGTCCTCACATATGGGTGACTCCCTAGCTCTGGGCTACCAGGAACCCAGGCTGAACAAGAGAACTCCCTCTAGTCACAGCATCAAAGAAATGCTTTTCAAGGACACAACCTCCACCGGTAGCCCAACAGAGGGCAGGAGGGCAGGAGTTGCCTAAACCTCAAAGAGATTCCGGAGTACTGCTTGGCCAAAAGCACTGTCCCTACGGGACTCCCTCTCCAGACAGTAATGGGCCGCAAAGGTCTGGCTTGAAGACCAAGTTGCAGCCCTGCAGATGTCTACCAAGGGCACAGAGCAGAGATGAGCCACTGAGGCAGCCATTGCCCTAACACGATGGTGCCGTGACCCTACCCTGCAAAGGAAGGTCAGCCACCTTGTAAGCCCAAGTGAAACAGTCAGCCAGCCAGATGGACAAGGTACGCTTGGACACAGCCAACCCCAACTTATTGGGGTCAAAGGAGACGAAGAGCTGAGTAGCCCTTCTATGTCCCTGCGTACGGTCAAGGTAAAAGGATAAGGCCCTCCTACAGTCCAGGGTATGCAGGACTGCTTCAGCCTGGATAGCATGAGGCCTAGGGAAGAATGTTGGAAGAACCACCTCCTGGTTGAGGTGGAAAGAGGAGACAACCTTGGGGAGGAACTTTGGATGAGTCCTAAGGACTACCCTGTTCCTATAAATCCTGGTGTAAGGTCTATCACAGACCAGGGCCTGAAGCTCACTCACTCGCCTAGCCGAGGTGAGGGCTATCAGGAAGAGAGTCTTCCAGGAAAGGAAGCGTAGAGGACAAGTAGCCATCGGCTCAAAGGGTGGGCGAGTCAGTTGCTGCAAGACCACATTCAGCTCCCACTAAGGAGCAGGAGGATGGATGGGGGACTTGAGCAAAAGCAAGCCCCTGAGAAAGCGGACACCAAGGGGTGACCTGACAGAGAATGTCTCTCCACCAGTGAGTGATGAGCTGCTAGAGCTGAGAGGTGGACCCGAACAGAATTGGACTTAAGTCCCTGATTGGATAAGTGCAGTAAGTACTGAAGCACTACTGGCACAGTACAGGAGAAAGGATCCTCTGTACGTAGCTGACACCACACAGAAAACCTCTTCCATTTGAGGGCATAGGTTTTCCTAGTGGACTGTTTCCTAGAGGCTAGGACAACCTCCTCAGCTTCCTGAGGTAGGCCCCAGGGAGCCAAAACTACCCTTGCAGCCTCCAGGCCATCAAATTGAGAGCTTTGAGATTGGGGTGCAGAAGGGAACCCTGCTCCTGTGAGAGAAGGTCGGGCTGCAACCCCAGAGGTAGTGGGGAATCCACTGCCAGCTGAAGCAGAAGTGGAAACCAAGGCTGCCTCGGCCACCTGGGAGCTACCAGCAGGACCGAGGCCTTGTCCTGAAGAGTCTTGAAAAGAGTTCGGGCCACCAAGGGCGTGGGAGGAAACGCATACAGGAGGCCCTGAGACCAGGACATCAGAAAAGCATCTGGTGCTATCCTCAAAGGATGCGGTTGCCTGGAGCAGAACTTGTGCAGTTGCTTGTTCAGGGGACTGGCAAAGAGATCTATCCAAGGAAGACCCCACTTCAGGAAGATCTTCTGAATGACCAAGGGATGCAGCTGCCACTCGTGGGGCTGCAGAATTCTGCTCAACCGGTCAGCCAGGCAGTTCTCCTGGCCTGGAAGGTACACCGCCTTGAGAAGAATGTTGTGCTTTAGGGCAAAGGAACAAAGGTCTTGAGTCTCCCGACAAAGGAGCTTTGACCCAGCCCCGCCCTGTTTGTTCACATAAAACATGGCTACCTGGTTGTCTGTTTGAATCAAGACTGAGCGGTGAGCTAGGGCCAGAGAAAAAGCCTTGAGAGCTAAGCGGATAGCTCAAAGTTCTAGGAGATTGATCTGTTGGGCTGCCTCCCAGGGAGACCAGAGGCCTTGAGTGCACTTGTCCAGACAATGAGCACCCCAGCCCCACAGAGAGGCGTCGGTGGTGAGGACCACCGAGTATTCTGGCATTTGGAAGGGCATCCCCTTCAGCAGATTGGGTGGATGCAGCCACCAGCTGAGGGAGGCCAAAAAGGGTCTGGACACCCTTATCTTGTCTCTTAGTCGGCCTGTGGCCTGAGACCACTGAGTCCTAAGGCACCACTGTGCAGGCCTCATATGGAGCCTGGCATTGGGAGTCACATGCACTGTCGAAGCCATGTGGCCCAGAAGTCTGAGACAGAGTCTGGCGGAGACCAGGGATCAGTTTAGAAACTGTTTGGCCACGTCCATGAGTCTTTGAGCCCTGTCTTCTGGCAAGAATGCCTTTGCCAGTTGAGAATCCAACCTTGCCCCTATGAACTCCAAGTTCTGGGAGGGGAGCAAAGTGGACTTTGTGAAGTTTATGACAAAGCCCACGTTTTGAAGAAGAGCAATGGTTCTGAGGGTGGCTTGTCTGGCCTCCAGGGACGTCTGACCCCTGATGAGCCAGTCGTCCAGATAGGGAAAGATAAAGATGCCTTGATTTCTCAGGTAGGCCGCAACAACTGCCAGGCACTTGGTAAAGCCCCTGGGAGCGGAGGTCAGGCCAAAAGGTAGTACTCTGTACTGATAATGGTGTCCTCCCACAATGAACCTGAGGTACTTTCTGTGGTCTGGATGAATGAGGATGTGAGTGTACGCATCCTTTAGATCTAAGGAGCATAGCCAATCTCCCTGCTGGAGGTAGGGCAGAAGTGTTCCAAGAGTAAGCATCTTGAACTTTTCTTTCTCTAGGAACCTGTTGAGGTTCCTGAGGTCCAGAATGGGTCGAAGGCTACCGGTCCTTTTGGGTACCAGGAAATACCTGGAGTAGAATCCGTGATTTTGCAAGTAGGGAGGCACAGGATCCACCGCCCTGTCCACCAACAGACCTTGGAGCTCTCGAAGGAGAAGGTCTGTGTGCAGGGGAGGCCTCAAGGGTTCCCCTGGGAAGTAAGGAGGAGGCAGTTGATGAAAATGCAGGGCATAGCCGTTTTGGACTATGTCCAGCACCCAACTGTGGGTGGTAATGAGAGGCCACTGGTGGGCAAAGAGTACAAGGTGACCGCCTGTGCAGGGCTGGGAAAGCAGGGACGGAGTGGCTACGCTCAAGGAGTCAAAACCCCCCACCCTGCTGAGTGGAAGCAGGGGCAGAAGGCTTGGGGGTCTTCTGCCTACGGGGCCCATTACCCTGGCCCTTGGCTTGCTGACCCTGGGGTGCAGCTTGGGCAGCCTGATACTGAGGGTACTGTTTGTAGGCAGTGCCCTTCCTCGGGTAAAAGGACTTTTTACCCAAGCCCTTCTTTTTATGTGAAGGGGCAGAGGTCTTCCTCGACAGCCTTGTCCGGGTAAGGTGCTCGGTCTCGAGCTGAGCGGCCTTCTCGGTCACAGGTTTGCCAAAAAGGTTCTCACCTCGGCAGGGGATATCGACCAACTTGTCCTAAACCCATGGCTCGAGGTCCGATGACTGCAGCCACGCCTGGCATCGAGCCGCGATGCCGGCAGCCGCAACTCGGGCCGAAGCCTCGAAGCCATCATAGGCGACGTGGGAAATGAACTTTGAGCATTCCCAAATCCCCGAGGACAAGGTCTTAAATCTCTGCAAGGGTTCCCCGGAGAGACCAGCAGAGAATCCGGCCAATTCCTTGGCCAGGTCTCGCAAGTACATGCCCATGTACAGCTGGTAAGACTGGACACGGCAAGCAAGCATAGACCCCTGGAAGCACTTTCTACCGACACCATCGAGGTTGCGGGCCTCCCTGCCGGGGGGCACTGCGGAGTGCATCTTCTGGCTCTTCAGACGATGCATGGCCGATTCCACAACCATGGAATGGTGTGGTAGCTGTGCTTTCTGGAAACCAGGGCTTTTGCGGAGTCGATAGATGGAATCGACTCGCTTGCTCAGAACCGGCGCTGAGGCCAGTGCCTCCCACATCCGGAAGAGGGGCCGTTCCTGCATCGGAGGAACCGGGACAGTAAAGGCCTCCTTCGGAGGAGAGTCGTACTGTAGAGCATCGAGCTCCTCGGCTCTTCCTCGGGATCGGCAGGGATAGCCAAGGCAGCGGCCATATCCCGGACGAACTCCGAGAACCTAATGTCCTCCGGAGGGGATCTGCTCCGGGGCTCAGACTGCGGTGAGTCCGACGAGATGCACCGAGTCTTAAAAGTATCGGGAGACTCCTCATCTTCCGTTTCCCAGGCGGACTCATCCGAGGAGGAGTCAGGGTCCGACCCCGCGGGGCCCCGAGGCACCCGCCCCGACGCCGGGGGTACCGGCGTCGACACCCTCGGTCCCGAACCTCGAGGGACCAGGGAGACCTCGACAGAGGACGACTTTGAGCCACGAGGGTCTCGAGTATCGGCTCGGTCTCCAGGGTTGACTTCGAAGTCGACGTCCTGGTGGTCGGGGCAGATGCACCAGACAGGCTGACCATCAGTGCCCGCTGCTGCTCCATGAAGGCAGACAATCTGCATTCCAAGGCTGTCATCCTGAGACTCAGCTCGGGAGACGCAGCAGCCACCGACTCGGGCCCCGGCAGCGCCGGGCCCGACGTCGGCTCTCTGGGAGGAGAGTCCATGAGGACTACGGGGCTTACGTGTCCAGCAGACTCCGGCTCCATGCGAGGAACTTTGGCAGGCTTCTCTTGGTCCACGGGCCCGGGATGGCGGTCGGGGGTCTTAGACCTGGCCCTCGAGGGATCAGGGACCTCCTCCGACGCCACCCTCGGGAGCCGCTTCTTCCTCTTGCGTTCCCGGTTGGGGGACCCCCTGTCCAAGGATCTTCAACGGCACTCGGGATCGGAATCCCGAGATGTCGAGGCCTCAGACGAGGTCCGGGCCCGGCCGGAGGCAGAGTCCGAGAAAAACCTTTCCTTCTGATGCTGTCGACTTTTAAGTGCCTTGGAAGACATCTTCCCACATGGCACACACGACTTGGGGTCGTGGTCAGGGCCGAGGCACCGAAGGCAGCAGTCGTGTGTGTCAGTGAGAGACATAAGTTTCTTACACCGATCACACTTTTTGAAACCACTGGAAGCCATCGGGGAAAAAAGAGCCCCTGCGAGGTCAAAAGACCGGCCTTCCAGGGAATAAATGAAAAAAAGGGCGCGAACGCCAGCCACGAAGGACAAAAACCGAAAAAGAAATAAGCGGGCTCGATACCGGTGTACCGAACCTGGCGGGAGGGGAACCGGCGTCGAACCGGAGAAAAATAGCGAAAAAATCGCCGAAGAAAAAATCACTTTTATCCGGGAGAACAGGACACATGTCCGGTGGGCTTCTCGGAAAAAAAGAGACTGAGGTAAGATGGCACCTTTAGGCAGGAAGGGAACTGCGCATGCGTGCCAGCATTCCCAAAGGCTTTCATAGAAAGCTGGGGAAATGCTCCGCTGGAGCTTCATCGGCGCCGATGACACCCATATGTGAGGACTGACTTCCTGCTTGGTCCTGGAGAAAGGGTGTTATGATAGTTTGGAATACTGAACATAAGAACACAAGATATGCCATATTGGGTCAGATCAAGGTCCATCAAGCCTGGTATCCTGTTTCCAACAGTGGCCAATCTAGGTCACTAGTACCTAGCAGTTTCCCCAAAAGACACAGGTTCCACAATGCTTGTATAGGGGCAAGCAGTGGATATCCTGGGTCGATTTAATAATGGTTTATGGACCTTTCCTCCAAATCTTTTTTAAACCCAGCTACACAGACAGCTTTTACCACATCCTCTGGTAAGAAATTCCAGAGTTTGATTTCACGTTAAGTGAAAAAATATTTTCTCTTATTAGTCTTAAATAGGTGCCCTGTAGCTTCATTGCATGTCCCTAGTCTTTCTATATTCTATGATGTAAACAATCACTACTACTACTACTACTACTACTACTCTTCAGCACTTATAAAGCGCCATGCACGCAGCGCTGCACAGCTAACCTACAAGAGGTAGCCAACATACAAGAGTAATCTATGTTTACCCATTCCACTCCATTCATTAATTTACAGACCTCTATAATATCTCCCCTCAGCTGTCTCTTTTCCAGGTTGAAGAGCCCTAACCTTTTTAGCTTCTCTTAATAGGGGTATTCTTCCATCCCCTTTACCATTTTGGTGGCTCTTCTCTGTACCTTTTCTAATAACACTGCATCCTTTTTAAGATATGGCAACCAGAATTGCACACAATATTCAAGGTGCACTCGCATCATGGAACGATACAGAGGCATTATAATATCCTTTGTTTTATTCTCCATTCCTTTCCTTATGATACCTAACATTCTATTTGCTCTCTTAGTTGCCGCTGCTGCATACTGGGTGGAGGGTTTCAGCATGTTTTCCACGATGATGCCTAAATATTTTTCCTGAGTGTTGATTCCTAATGTAGAACCTTGCATCGTGTAACCATAGTTTGGGTTGTTCTTTAATAGGTGCATAACTTTTCACTTGTCCACATTAAATTTCACCTGACATTTGGATGCCAAGTCTCCCAGTTTATCAAGATCCTCTTGCAATTTTTCACAATACTCATGGGTTTTAACAACTTTGAATAATTTTGCATCATCTGCAAATTTGATTACCTCACTCGTTATTCCCATTTCCAGATCATTTATGAATATGTCAAAAAGCAGCGGACCCAGCACAGATCCCTGGGGTACACCACTATTCACCTTTCTCCACTGGGAAAAAGAGTAGTTACTCACCTGTAACAGGTGTTCTCCAGGAGCAGCAGGAATCAGTCCTCACATATGGGTGACATTGACGCCAATGGAGCCCCCATGCGGAGCATTTCCCCAGCTTTCTAAGAAAGCCTTTGGGAATACTGCACGTATGCGCGGTCCCCTTCCCGCTTAAAGGTGCCATCTTGCTCAGTCTGATGACATAGCTAAAAGACAGCACAAAAAAAAATGTAAAAATGAACTATGTACAACTGCAACTCCAGGGGAGGAGGGAGGGTTGTGAGGACTGATTCCTGCTGCTCCTGGAGAACACCTGTTACAGGTGAGTAACTACTCTTTCTCCAGGACCAAGCAGGAAGTCAGTCCTCACATATGGGACTCCCCAGCCTCAGGCTACCGGGGACCCAGAGCTGAAAAAAGAGCTCCCTCTAGCCGCAGCATCAGAGAAAGGATTTCACTGAAACACACCCCCACCGGTAGCCCAACCAGAGGGCTGGAGGGTAGGAGTTGCCTAAACCTCGAAGAGATTCCAGAGCACTGCCTGACCAAAAGAACTGTCCCTACGGGACTCCCTCTCCAGGCAGTAATGTGCCGCAAAAGTCTGGCTTGAGGACCAAGTTGCAGCCCTACAGATGTCTGCCAATGGTACAGAGCGGAGATGAGCTACTGAGGCAGCCATTGCCCTGAAACGGTGGGCCGTGACCCGACCCTGCAAGGGAAGGTCAGCTGACCTGTAAGCCCAGGTGATACAGTCAGCCACCCAGATGGACAAGGTACGCTTGGAGACAGGTAACTCCATGTTATTAGGGTTAAAAGATACGAAGAGCTGAGTAGCCCTCCTATGCCCCTGCATACGTTCAATGTAGAAGGATAAGGCCTTTCTACAGTCCAGGGTATGCAGGACTGTCTCAGCCCGGCTGGCATGGGGCCTAGGGAAGAACATTGGAAGAACCACCACCTGGTTGAGATGGAAAGAGGAGACAACCTTTGGGATGAACTTAGGATGAGTCCTAAGGACTACCCTGTTCCTATAGAAGCGAGTGTATGGCCTGTCACAGACCAGGGCTTGAAGCTCACTCACTTGCCTGGCCGAGGTCAGGGCCACTAGGAATAGAGTCTTCCAAGAAAGGAAGCGGAGAGGACATGTAGACATCGGCTCAAAAGGTGGGCGAGTCAGTTGCTGCAAGACCACATTCAACTCCCACTCAGGGGCCGGTGGACGGAGAGGAGGCTTGAGCAAGAGCAAGCCTCTGAGAAACCTGGACACCAAGGGGCGAACCGACAAAGAGTGTCCCTCCACCAGTGAGTGGTGAGCTGCCAGAGCAGAGAGGTGGACCCGAACAGAATTGGACTTAAGGCCCTGATTGGACAAGTGCAGCAGGTACTGAAGCACTACTAGCACAGTGCAGGAGAAAGGATCTTCCTTGCGTTGCTGACACCACAAGGAGAACCTTCTCCACTTCAGGGCATAGGTTTTCCTGGTGGACTGCTTTCTAGAGGCCAAGACCACCTCTTCCACTTCCTGAGGCAGGCCCCAGGGAGCCAACACTACCCTTGCAGCCTCCAGGCCATCAAATTGAGAGATTTGAGATTGGGGTGCAGAAGGGAACCCTGATCCTGAGAGAGAAGATCGGGTTGCAACCCCAGAGGTAGTGGGGTTTCCACTGCTAGTTGAAGCAGAAGTGGGAACCAGGGCTACCTTGGCCACCTGGGGGCTACCAGAAGTACCGAGGCCTTGTCCCTTAGAATTTTGAACAAGGTTCGGGCCACCAGAGGCATGGGAGGAAACGCATACAGGAGGCCCTGGGACCAAGAAATCAGGAAGGCAACTGCTGCTAACCTCAGGGGATGCTGTTGCCTGGAACAGAACCTGGGTAGCTGCCGGTTCAGGGGACTGGCAAAGAGATCTATGGATAGAGGTCCCCATTTCAGGAAAATGTTTTGAACCACTAATGGGTGCAGTTGCCACTCGTGGGGCTGCAGAACCCTGCTCAACCTGTCTGCCAAGAAGTTCTCCTGGCCAGGGAGATAAACAGCCTTGAGAAACATGTTGTGCCTGAGCGCCAAAGAGCAAAGGGCCTGTGCCTCCTGACACAGGAACCTGGACCCAGTGCCTCCCTGTTTGTTCACACAGAACATGGCCACTTGATTGCCCATCTATACCAGAACAGACTGGTGAGCCAAGGTGTGAGAGAAGGTTTTGAGGGCTAAGCGAATAGCCCGGAGTTCCAGTAGGTTGATCTGTTGTGCGGCCTCCCATGGAGACCACAGGCCCTGGGTGCACCTGTCCAAACAATGTGCACCCCAGCCCTGCAAGGAGGCATCGGTCGTCAACACCACTGTGGAAACAGGCACCTGAAAAGGCACCCCCTGTAGTAAGTTGGGGGGGTGTGTAGCTACCACTGTAGAGAGTTCAGGAATGGTTTGGACACCCGTACTTTGTCTGTGAGGCTTCCTGTGGCTTGCTTCCAATGAGTTCTGAGGCACCACTGTGCAGGTCTCATGTGGAGGCGGGCATTGGGGGTCACATGCACTGTCGATGCCATGTGGCCTAGGAGCTTTAGACAGAGTCTGGCGGAAACCCATGGCATGCTTAGAAACTGGTTTGCTAAGTCTATGAGCCTTTGTGCCCTGTCTTCTGGCAAGTAAGCCTTTGCTTGCAGGGAGTTCAGCCGCGCCCCTATGAATTCCAGGTTCTGGGAGGGGAGCAAAGTGGAATTTGCGAAGTTTATGACAAAGCCTAGGTGTTGAAGGAAGGAGACAATTTGGAGGGTGGCTTGCCTGGCCTCCTGGTAAGTCTGATGAGCCAGTCGTCCAGGTAGGGGAAGACAAAAACACCTTGATTCCTCAAGTAGGCCGCCACCACTGCCAGGCACTTTGTAAAGACCCTTGGGGCGGAGGTTAGGCCAAAGGGCAGTACTCTGTACTGGTAATGGTTTCCTCCCACAATGAACCTGAGGTACTTTCTGTGGTCTGGATGAATGAGGATGTGAGTGTACGCATCCTTTAGATCTAAGGAGCATAGCCAATCTCCCTGCTGGAGGTAGGGCAGAAGTGTTCCAAGAGTAAGCATCTTGAACTTTTCTTTCTCCAAGAACTTGTTGAGATTCCTGAGGTTGAGAATAGGCCTGAGGCCACCGGTTCTCTTTGGTACGCGGAAGTATCTGGAGTAGAAAACGTGACCTTGCAGGCAGGGAGGTACAGGCTTCACCGCCTTGTCTAGAAGCAGACCTTGAAGTTCTTGAAGGAGGAGGTCTGTGTGCAGAGGAGGTCTTGGAGGCTCTCCTGGGAAGTAGGGAGGAGACAACTGCTGGAAATGGAGCATATAGCCCTTGTGGACTATGCTCAATACCCAAGCATCTCCTCTAATGGGTGGCCACCTGTGGGCAAACAAGGCTAGACGACCTCCTGTGCAGGGATGGGTCAGCAGAGGTGGAAAGGCTATGCTGTGGGAATCAAAAAACCCCTCCCTGCTGAGTGGGAGCAGGAGCCGGAGGCTTGGGGGTCTTCTGCCTACGGGTCCCATGTCCTTGCCCCTTGGCCTGCTGACCCTGCTGGGGAGGCCTGGTACTGAGGGAAAGGTTTGTAGGCAGCTGCCTTCCTCGGGTAAAAGGACTTCTTAGCCGAGCCCTTCTTCTTATGAGAAGGGGCAGAAGTTTTTCTGGACAGCCTTGTCCTAGTCAGGTGCTCGGTTTCGAGCTCAGCAGCCTTCTCGGCCATGGGCTTGCCAAAAAGGTTTTCACCTCGGCAAGGGACATCGACCAACTTGTCCTGCACCCAGGGCTCGAGGTCCGATGACTGCAGCCATGCCTGGCGTCGGGCCCCGATGCCAGCTGCCGCTACACGGGCCAAAGCCTCGAAGCCATCGTAGGCCGCTTGGGACATGAACTTTGAGCATTCCCGGATTCCCGAGGACAAGGTCTTGAACCTCTGCAAAGGTTCCCTGGAGAGGCCAGCAGAGAACCCAGCAATTTCCTTCGCCAGGTCTCATAAGTACATGACCATGTACAGCTGGTAGGATTGGACACGGCAAGCAAGCATCGAGCCCTGGAAGCACTTTCTGCTGAGCGCATCCAGGTTCCGGGCCTCCCTACTGGGAGGCACCACAGAGTGCATCTTCTGGCTCTTCAGACGATGCATGGCCAATTCCACCACCATGGAATGGTGCGGCAGCTGCGCCTTCTGGAATCCAGGGCTCTTACGGAGTCGATAGATGGAATCGACCCGCTTGCTCAAAATCGGCGTCGAGGCCGGTGCCTCCCACATCCAGAAGAGGAGCCGTTCCAGCATCGGAGGAACCGGCACAGTAAAGGCCTCCTTCGGAGGAGAGTCATACTGGAGGGCCTCGAGCTTTTCAGCTCGAGACTCCTCCTCGGGGTCCGCGGGAATCGCCAAAGCCTTGGCCATATCCTGGACGAACTCCGAGAACCGGGTGTCCTCCGGGGGGGGACCTACTCTGGGGCTCGGACTGCAGCGAGTCCGAAGGGACGCACTGAGTCCGAAAGGTGTCGGGGGACTCCTCGTCCTCCGTCTCCCACGCGGACTCATCCGAAGAGGAGTCAAGGGGCTCCGACTGTGCGGGCCTCGGTGGCACCCGCCCCGACACCGAAGGCACCGGCGTCAATGCCCTCAGTCCTGAGCGGGAGGTCGAGGGTGATCGTGACCGAGGACGACTTCGAGCCTTCATGGTCTCGAGTATCGGCTCGGTCTCCGGGGTCGACTTAGATGTCGATGTCCCGGTGGTTGGGGCAGATGCACCAGCGAGGCTGGCCATCAGTACCCGCTGCTGATCCATGAAGGCAGACAATCTGCACTCCAAGGCTGTCAGCCTGAGTCCAAGTTCAGGAGACTCAGCAGCTACCGACTCAGGCCCCGGCAGCGCCGGGCCCGACGTCGGCTCCCTAGGAGGATAGTCCTCAAGGACAACAGGACTTACGTGCCCGGCGGACTCATGCTCCACGCGAGGTATCTTGGACGGCTTCTCCTGCTCCAAGGGCCCGGTGCGGCGGTCGGGGGTCCGAGACCTGGCCCCCGAGGAACCAGGGACCTCCTCCGATGCCGCCCTCACGAGCCTTTTCTTCCTCTTACGCTCCCGATTGGGGGACCCCCTGTCCGAGGAACCCCGGCGATGCTCAGGGTCAGACTCCCAAGATGTCGAGGCCTCAGACGAGGTCCGGGCCCAGCTGGAGGCAGAGTCAGAAAAAATCTGTTCTTTCTGATGCTGGTGGCTCCGAAGTGCCTTGGTGGACATTTTGCCACACAGGACACAGACCTTAGGATCATGATCCGGTCCCAGGCATCGAAGGCAGTAGTCGTGTTTGTCGGTGAGAGACATCAGTTTCTTACACCGGTCACACTTTTTGAAACCACTGGAAGCCATCGGGGGAAAAAAGGACCCCCGCGAGGTCAAAGGACGGCCTTCCAGGGAAAAGAAGAAGAGGGTGCAAACGCCAGCCACGAAGGACAAAAACTGAAAAATAGAAGATGGGCTCGATACCGGTGTACCGTACCCGGCGGGAGGGGAACCAGCATCGAACCGGAGAAGAACAATGAAGAAATCGCAAGAAAAAAGTCAACTTTTCCGGGTGACACAGACAGACGTCCGTTGGGATCCACGGAAAAAGAAAGAATGAGCAAGATGGCACCTTTAGGCGGGAAGGGGACCGCGCATGCGTGCAGTATTCCCAAAGGCTTTCTTAGAAAGCTGGGGAAATGCGCCGCATGGGGGCTCCATCGGTGTCGCTGTCACCCATATGTGAGGACAGACTTCCTGCTAGGTCCTGGAGAATTAGCCATTTAGCTCTATCTTTATCTTTATCTTTATTTAGCAAATTTGATATACTGCCTTTTACAAAAAGTATTAAGGCGGTGCACAATACAAACAATCTTGGCTGCAAAGAGAAAAGGACAGAAAGGAACGCCATTTAATAGATAGGAAAGTGGACAGAGAGAAAGGGGCAGCATAGATAGGAGGAGGCAAGCTGTAGAAAACAACAGGATAGATGAGACAGGACGTGGTAAACGGACTAACATAACGAATAATGGACAGGGGTGACAAAGACAAGTAATGAAATAGATTGCAACTAACATACCAGACGGACAGATTATGTAACAGGTGTACAACAAACCACATAAGGGAGGGCTGAGGCGGGGAGGCAGCAAGGAGGTTGGCTCAGGGGGCCATGAGTGCGAATCAGAGGAGTGGAAAAAATGTTATAGCCCTGAAAGGAGTGATGAGCGGGTAGGTGTATTCGACTGGGTGGTGGTGAACGAAGGGAGAGGGAGATCAAAGGCTTGGCAAAAAAGAAAAGTTTTAAGCATAGTCTTGAAATGGGGGAAGGATAACTCGGTACGAATAGCTTTCTATCTTTTAACCAGTTCCTGATCCACAATAGTACACTGTCTCCTATTCCATGACTTTTTAGTTTTGCCAAAAGTCTCTGATGAGGGACCTTGTCAAAGGCTTTCTGAAAGTCTAGATACACTATATCAACTGACTCACCTTTGTCTACCTGTTTATTCACACTTTCAAAAAAACATAACAGATTAATAAGACAAGATCTTCCTTCTCTAAAGCCATGTTGGCTGTCTCCCATTATGCCATGACTATCTACATGTTCAGTAATTTTATTCTTTACGATGGTTTCTATATCTGTAGTTTCCCGGATCACCCCTGGAACCCTTTTTAAAAATTGGCGTTACATTGGCCATCCTCCAATCTTCAGGTATTACAGATGATTTTAATGATAGTTCACACATTACTAATAGCAGGTCTGAAAGCTCATATTTCAGTTTTTTCAACACACTTGGAGGTATACCATCCGGTATAAGTGATTTGCTACTCTTCAGTTTATCAAATAGTTATAATACATCTTCCCGATGTATGGATATTTCTTTCAATTCTTCCACAGTATCACCTTTAAATACCACTTCAGTCATGGGTAACATCCCTACATCTTCCTCAGTAAAGACCGAAGCAAAGAATTCATTTAGTCTCTCCACTAAGGCCTTGTCCCCTCTTAGTGCCCTTTTTACCCCTCTATCATCTAAAGGTCCAACTGACTCTTTCACAGGTTTTTTGCTATGAATGTACTTGAAAAAGTGTTTATTATGCATTTTTGCTTCCACGGCAAGCTTCTTCTCAAATTCTTTCTTTGCCTGCCTTATCAATGCCTTGCATCTAACCCGCCAGTGCTTGTGCTGTTTCCAGTTTTCATCATTTGGCTCCTTTTTCCATTTCCTGAAATATGCTTTTTTGGCAACAACAGCCTCTCTGACCTCATCTTTAAACCATGCTGGCAGTTTTTTGGACTTCCTTCCACTTTTCTTAAAGCATGGAATACAGCTGGTCTGGGCTTCCAAGATAGTATTTTTAAACAACACCCAAGCTTTAAGTTTTTAACTTTTGCAACTGCTCCTTTTATTTTTTTCTTAAATATTTTCCTCATTTTATCATAGTCTACCTTTCGAAAGTTAAAAGGTAGTACTGTGGATTTCCTTACCATCCCTCCTCCATTAATTAAATCATATGCGATCATGCTATGATCACTATTGCCAAGTGGCCCCCAACATACTTATCTCTTGCACCAGATCTGGTGTTCCACTAAGGACTAGGTCCAAAATGGCTGCCCCTCTGGTCGGTTCATGAACCAACTGCTCCAAGAAGCAATAATTTATTTCATCTAGAAACTTTATCTCCCTAGCATGCCCTGCCGTAACACTGACCCAGTCAGTACCGGGGTAATTGAAATCACCCATTATTAATATTGTGCTATAACTTTTGTTAGCTTCCCTGCTTTCTTTGATCATTTCATCATCTATTTCTTCATTCTGTTCAGGCGGTCGATAGTACACCCCCACTGCCATCGCCTTCCCCGTTTTACATGTAATTTCAATCCATAGAGATTCTACAGCAAATTTTGTTTCCTGCAAAACTTTAATCCTTTGTGATTCAATGCCCTCTCTAACATAGAGCGCAACCCCTCCACCAATTTGATCAGCTCTATCATTACGATATAGTTTGTACCGAGGTATCACAGTGTCCCACTGGTTGTCCTCCTTCCACCATGTCTCTGAGATACCAATTATATCTAACCTCTCATTTAGTTTTATATATTCTAACTCCCCCATCTTATTTTTTTGACTTCTAGCATTTGCATACAAACATTTTAGAGACTGTATTTTATTCATATTAATCTAGCTATTGGAAGGCAGGGGTAATTTGGAATCTTTAAGCTCTGTCTGCTCCATACTCAAGGGTGTGTGTTAGACTGTTGCTGAGGGTGTGCAGTATGTGAAATCCTGCTGGTAGAATGAAGGAGATCATTACATAATCAGACCATGGAATAGGGTCAGTTTGAATGTTGAATTGGGTTGCAGGGAGGAGTCTGGGTGTGCATATAAGGTCTAGGGTTTCCCCTTTGGAGTGTGTAGGTTCCTTGATGAGTTGGTGTAATTGAAGTGCTTCCATGGCATTGGTGAACGAAAAGGCTTGTTTGTCAGAGGTCGATGTGAGGTTTACTTCTCCAAGGAGGAGGAAGTGTTTGTGTGCAAGCTTCTTCTAGGAGGTTTGATAGGTCCTCGGTCTTCGAAGATAGTGTTTGGTATGTTAGGAAGATTGTGAGTATATTTACTCTATTGTAAGGAAAATCAGGGTTTCAGTTGAGTGGGAGTTGAATATGATGAAGTTCAAATGATTAGGACACCTCCTCCTCTTCTGCTTGTTCTGGGACAGTTGTTGAAAAACTTATAATGGGGAAGTAGTAACTGCTTAAGGAGTACATTCTCTGTTGTGGAAATCCAGGATTTGGTGATGCACATGAGGTCCATGTTACTGTTTAGTAGGTAATCCGCTAGTATAGGAAACTTGTTGCGGATGGAGCAAGCGTCAATTAATGAGCATTTGATGGGGGGGGGGGTAATTCAGTCTGGGAGATGTTTGCTGTAGAATGGTGCTGATTTCAAGCAATCAGTGTGAGGGCTTGGTGTAAGGTGGCTTGTGGCACGTGGCTGGGGGGGGAGTCTGGCTCTGTAAAGGGTGGGGATGTTGCTGAATGCCATTGCCACGGGATAGGGTAGGAAGAGGATGTGGATAGATAGTATCATCACTATGTGTATAGTTAAGAGTTTATTTAACTAGGACATTTATTTAACTAGGCTTATATACTGCTTTTCTATGAGTCAAAGCGGTATACATTCAGGTACTGTTGTTGCTGTTGTTAAGTGCCAACAAGTTGGTGTTGACTCATGGTGCTCCTCTGGATAGTTGTCCTAAACTGTGTTCAATCTTCAGTCAGGCGGCTCATTGTTGACAGTTGGCACATGTAGCTGCTGTTATTGTATCGATCCATCTCAATGCTGGCCTTCCTCTTTTGCATTGACCTTCTACTTTGCCAAGCATGATGTCTTTCTCTAATGATCTCTCTCTTAGCCTGATGTGTCCAAGTATTAAAGTCAAAGTCTTGTCATCTGAGCTTCTAAAGAAAGCTTAGGTTTGATCTCCTCTAGTAGTGATTGGTTTGTTCTTCAGGCAGTCCATGGTATACATAGTATTCGTCACCAGCACCATAATTCAAAGGCATCAGTTTTCTTCCTATCTTTTTCACTGTCCAACTTTCACATCCATATGATGTTATTGAAAATGCCATGGCTTGAACGAGTCAAATTTTTGTATGGAGAAAGACATCTCTGCTCTTGAGAATCTTGTCTAGGTCCGTCATAGCCATTCTGCCAAGAGCAATGCGTCATCAGATTTCTTGACTGCTTGTTGCTTCTTTATTGATAGTTGATCCAAGTAGGTTAAAGTTGTCCACTATTTCAATTTCTTCTCCATCAATGTTATTCATTTTGCCAGTTGTCAGGATCTTTGTCTTCTTAACGTTAAGGTGCAGACCCATTTTAAGACTATATTCCTTGATCTTTGAGAAGCAAATGTTTCAAATTGTCTTCACTTTCAGCCAGTAATGTGATATCATCAGCATAGCGAAGGTTGTTGATGAGTCTTCCACCAATCTTCACACCTCGGTTGTCTTCATACAGTCCTGCTTCTCTGATGATTTGTTCTGCATATAAATTAAAGAGGTAGGGGGAAAGTATTCAGCCTTGTCATACACCTTTGCTGATTTTAAACAATTCTGTTTCTCCAAGTTCCGTTCGAACTGTTGCTTCTTGATCAATGTAAAGGTACTGTATACGAGGTGTGACAAAAAAGAAATGAGACTGTCCTATAAACATGTTATTACAAAATCTACAGAGAAATTATGCATTATCCCCTTCAAAGTAATCCCCTCCAGAGTTAATGTACTTCTGCATTCACTTCTGCCACGTACAGAAGCACTCGGTAAAGTCCTCCTACTTGAGATCCCTCAGCTCCCTCGTCACAGTGGTCTTGATCTCTTCTACAGAGGTTAAATGAGTTCCTTTGAGCACAGTCTTCAGCCTGGGGAAGAGCCAGACGTCGCACGGTGCGAGATCTGGGGAATAAGGAGGGTGGTCGAGAGCTGTGATCTGTTTGTTGGCCAAGAACTGCCTCACACTGAGCACAGAGTGTGCGGGCGCGTTGTCATGCTGCAGCAACCACGACTTGTCTCTCCACATAGCCTGCCTGCTGCGCCAAATCCAGTCATGGAGGCAATTGAGAACCTGCTGGAAGAAGTACTGGTTGACTGTCTGACCCTCAGGCACAAACTCTTGATGGACCACTCCCTTCTGGTCGAAGAATGCGATCAGCATGACCTTGATCCTTGATTTGGATATGCGTGCCTTCTTGGGTCTGGGGGACAAACGAGTCTTCCACTGCAGGCTCTGTCTCCTACTTTCAAGGTCATACTGGAAGACCCAAGTCTCGTCTCCTGTGATGACTCGGCCAACAAACTCTGATCTTCTTCGATCTTCTCTAACAAGTCTCGACAAACATTGACCAGGTGCTCCTTCTGGTCATCCAATAAAAACTTGGGCACCATCTTGGTGCACACCTTCCGCATCCCCAGCTCCTGCACCAAGATGGTCCACACTGACTCCCTGTTCAGGCTGAGCTCCTCAGCTATCATCTGCACCATCAATCTGTGATCACTCCGCACCAGCTGGTTCACTCTGTCAATGTTCTCAGCCGTCTTTGTCGTGGAAGGCCGTCTGGAACTTGGGGTCATCCTCCACATCCTCGCGGCCAGTCTTGAAGTGTTTGTGCCACTCGAAGACTCATGGCCTTTTTTGTACCTGAGGCAACGGAGGATTAAGCAGCTTGCCCAAGGCCACAAGAAGCACAGAGTTTGTGTAGCATTGTGTAGTGCAGTGGTGCCAAGACTCACCAGAAGAATCTTTGGTGGTTGTCGTGACCGTTACCTGTTGGGCGGGCTGAATAGTTTAGAGATGGTGTCTCCAGTGATGGGCATGTTGTGCTAATGGTGCTTGTCTGTTGTGGATTCTTTTGTTGAAGGTGGGAATAGCATCACTGTCATTCACGGTGTGATGTTTACTGGTCCCTACCTACGGTCCCCACCTAAGGGCCATGCTAAAGGGCACTCTGGCAAGGCCCTCAGACACCGGCCTGCCAGGTGTGGGTATGCCTAGGGGTGTTGGATTGGAAAGTGTCCAGGGAGGTTCTGATTGGCCTTGGTGGTGAGGAGTGGGAGGAGCTTACCTTCCTGCTCCCGGCTGCTGATGCTGATCAGGGCTCTGATGCAATGGTGGTTGGTGCACTGGATTTGAAAGTGTCCAGAGAGGCTCTGATTGGCCTTGGTGGTGGAAAATGGGAGAGGTTTACCTTTTTGCTCCTGACTGCACTGACTGAAAAGGTTCTGAGTCCTGAGCCACATATATGCAAAGATATTGAAGCAGGAAATTAACAGAACAGGATAAAGGATTCACTGAGTTGGAGGAATAGTTAGTCTGAAACCTTTTCCATTTGAAATTATATGATCTCCTTGTAAAGGGCTTCCTGGACTCAAGGAGAATATCTTTTACCCTGGGGTGAAGTGAAAGAGTGCCAAATAAGTGTCATCCAACATACAACCATTAGGTTGAGGAAATAGGATTTGGGATGCAGTATGGTGAAATTAGACCTTACCTGCTAATTAGCTTTCCTTGAGGACATCCAGTGCAGTCCCGACATCTGCATTGTCAGCTCTCACCAGCAGCTTGGAGACTGAGAATGTCATCTCTGATGACATCAATGTTCTTAGGCAGCTGGCACAACCCACCAACCCCAGTAAACTATTGATAAAGCAGACTCACAGGAGCAACAAATAAGAACCCATTCTCTTATGAATTAATGAACTGTTTTTTTAGTACTCAACCTGTATATTTCGAGGTAAACACCGTCCCTCCAAATGGAAAGCCAGAAGCAATCCACCAACTTTGCGTGATTGCCAGTCCCCTCTGAGCGAACACTCTGATGCCTGCTCATCACTTCTATTCCCCAGAACTCCCTTGCCTGCCACAAGGGAAAGAAACAATCTGCTAGCCTTCACCTAACGTGATCCTTGAACCTCGATCTACCGATGACATTCTTCAGGCCTGGGATCGCTCCCACTGAAAACTTGGGTAGGTCCAGGACTGCACTGAAGGTCCTCAAGGAAAGTTAATTAGCAGGAAAGGTCTAATTTCACCTTCCTTATCATCCCTCCAGTGCAGTCCTGCCATCTGGGATGTAGCATAGCAGTACTAAACTCGGGAGAGACTTGCCTAAATGACTGCCGCACCGAATTTCGCATCCTCCATTGCTTGCACATCCAGAAGGTAATGCTTCACAAAGGTATACAAGGACATCTAGGTGGCTGCCCTTCAGATATCCACCAGAGGTATCAGGCTAAATTCGGCCCATGAGGCTGCTTCTGCTCTAGTGGAATGTACTCGCAATCCACACAGAACCTGTCTGTGCCGAAGGACATAGGCTGACGAAATGGTCTCTCGAATCCATTTTGAGATGAAGACTTTGGAAGCCGCTTCCCCTTTTTGCAGCTCCCAAACAGAAAGAACAAGTGGTCTGACCTCTGAAATGCCTCCACCCTCTTCAGATAGTGCCACAACGCCTGGCGCACATCCACGAGTCACGATAATGAGCAGAATAAAATATAAATAATCACCACGTTCAAACTACTCAATAACATCTCACCCTCATTCCTCTCATCTAGAATTTGCACACAAAGCTTTTAGGAACAGAAGAAAGAATAACCAGAACATACTTGCCATTTCATCCACAATCCGTAAAACAAAACAAATTACCAGTAGCAGAGCCTTTACTTACACTGCTCCAACACTATGGAACTCTCTGCCTGACGCCATCAGATCAATAAAAGACCTCCAGACAGTCCGGAAAGAGCTAAAAACACTTCTCTTTGTTGAACACTTTAGCAACAATGACTGATGCACAATTAATCACCCTGTCTAGATGCAACCCTTACCCACATGTATATAGTTGTTGATATCCTCCTAATTATCCGGAGGCAAGATGATACATTTTATATGTGTATAGTTGAATGGGGTTTTTTTGTAACTGTATATAGTTATCTCATGTTCTCTGTAAAACGGTTTGTTTAATGTAAACTGCCCCTGATCTCTGGAAGGGGCGGTATAGAAAAACTGCTTAAATAAAATAAATAAATAAACCCAGTTCTCGCCGAACTTCTGTGTCCACAAACACCGGCAAAGTAACCGGCTGATTAAAATGAAACTTAGAAAGGGCCTTGAATTCTGTCACTGTTTGCCCCCACCAAAATGGAATGGGACAGACATAGTGGATCCCTTTATAGCAACAGGATAAAATCAAAATAAGCATAACTATCACTTATATCTGAACAAATAGGGGTGACCTACACGGAGCGGTGGGTAAACCTCTAAACAAAGGCATGGGGAGAGGTGACCTGCACGGAGCGGCAAATGCACCTACACTTTCCGCCTTGCTGGGCAGACTAGATGGACCATGCTGGTCTTTATCTGCCGTCATATACTATGTTACTATGTAAGTAGGAGACACACTGGCTTGACTGCTACAGTTAAAGGCGGTAATAGAGATTCCATGAGACCAATGTGGCTGTGATCGATACTCCATTTATTTCATGGTCCCCAAAAAGGAAGGAACCTTTCGGCCTATCTTAGATCTAAAGCAGCTAAGTTGGTGTTTGCGAGTTCCCCGCTTGCCATTTTCAAACCGCCTTGCAAGGCGACGACACGAAGGCGACCGAGATGGCTCATGCCAACTCCAGAGTGTAACCTTCCCGGATGATTTCCAGAACCCACTGGTCGGACGTGATGCAGACCCAAGCCAGGTAAAAGTCCCATAGCCAACCTCCCATGGTAACCACCTCCGGCTGGGTCTTCCTCATCTCAATGTGACTTTTTGGGGGCCGCAGAAGTGGAGGGGTAAAAACCTCTCCCCGATCCTCAAAACCCTCCGAAAGGCCTGTCCCTGGGTCGTATATCAGAGGGGGTGCTAAGGCGCAAAGTGTAGCACCCTAAAATGCCGGAAATCTCACAGCTGACCCCTCACCAGGCCCACCAGCTGCCCCGGCCTCTGCTTATCTTCTGGAAGCCTGCCACCTCTGGTCTCTCCCAAATCCTTGACCACCTTTTCTAAGGCCTCTCCAAAGAGCAGCTTACCTTTGAATGGCAATTTGCTCAAATGAGACTTAAAGAAGACATTGGCCAACCAATTTCACAACCATAAGTAATGTCTGGCTCCCCGCTTTGTTCCTTTTTACTCTTCCGCTACTCTGATGGCCCAACCGGGTCCAGTCCCTGCTGCCTCATGCAGAATGCCCTATGCATGAGCAACACAAATTCCAGGGTAAATCCAGACCTTGGTAGTGTATCCGCCAGAACCCCCTTAAACGTGGAGGCGATGAGGGAAAGGCAGCTCCATATCTCTACCCTCGAGACCCTGCAAGTCCACTTCCTCGAGTACCAGGACCCCCCAGGGACACCCCGCTGGATGCTTGCGCCCTGCCCTCAGCTCCACTGGGGGTCCCCGCTTCCTCCAAGATATGGTATTCCAGGGAGTGTGTCTGCTTCACAGCCATGGCGAAGCCCTGCCACGGAGATGAAACTGCGCCTGGAGCCGCATGCCAGACACATGACCTTGGCTGGCATTGTAGCCTGCAACTAAGGAGCACTTTCAAACAGACACCACTGTCTGAAGAAAAAATGCTATATGCACGGTGATACAGCTACCCTGACAGATCTGCCTGGGCTCATCTCCTGTTTTTACTTTCAATTTAAAATTCCTGAACTGAAAGGAAAGAAAGCCTCCTTAAAAATAAGAAAACGCAATGGCAAATATTCTCCCGCATCAGTCTCTGCTTCCCCCCTGCAGTGCAAATTGAACTTGAGAAAATGGGCAGATTCCCACCAGTATAAAATGGCCTTGGCTCAGCCATGTGGTCTCCAACGTTGTCTGCCTCTGCTTGGCCTGACGGGCACTGCCAAAATTTGCCACAGCACTATCCAACTGAAAACCCCCCGATCTTACCTCACCAGGATGAAAACTCCCAGAGTGCTGCACGAGACTGAAAACTGAAACTTCTCCCACTTCCATGTGCAGTTGCTATCCCCCGCTACTGACGAGAAGACAGCGAAGTGCTGCTCAGGGCCAGACACACTTTCCCTACCTGTTCTCCACATGCTGACAGCGGCTCCTCACCAGCTCAGGGTTCGGGAGCCGCTGAGTCTGCCTGCAAGCTGGGAATTCACTTCCCCTCCCAGCCTGGAGAGTTAAATGTCTCTCCCATTGCCTTGTTCCTTTTTTTATTTTTTAACTTTGTTAAGGAAGACAATGAGCCCTATCACTGGCCAAATAAATAGAAATTACTGCCAAAATTACCAACTGTGCTCCTTATTTATCTCTTCAGTGAGCCCAAACTCTGGGATCAGCTCTCTCCAGATGCTTGGAGACTGAGTTTACTGGGGCTGGTGGATGGTGCCAATTGCCTAAGAACACTGATGTCATCAGAGATGACATGCTCAGTCTCCAAGCTGCTGGTGAGAGCCAACAACCCAGATGTTGGGAACCGCACTGGAGGGACAATAAGGAACGGATCATTCTATTTTGTGAGGAGGTCTGGTATGGTTGGAAAAAAAATTAGTTCTTCACACGTGAGGTGTCATAGGCATGAGAATCAAATTTGTCTCAGCCAGTAGGGGGCAACAAGAATCACTCATGCTGAATCTGAACATATCTTCTGTATCATTCTGGACAGAACTGGAATTGGGAGACAAGCACAGAGGAGATAGTCACCCATCAAGTTACAAAAGTCTCTACTGTCAGTAGAGCTAATGTCAGATGACGTGAGCAGAAGTGACAGTATATGTTGTTCTGATACATAGCAAATAAATCTATCTGGGGAATCTCCCCACATGGAATAAGTAATCCATCAATGACTGGTTCACAG
This sequence comes from Ichthyophis bannanicus, assembly GCA_033557465.1. Lineage (NCBI taxonomy): Eukaryota > Metazoa > Chordata > Amphibia > Gymnophiona > Ichthyophiidae > Ichthyophis > Ichthyophis bannanicus. Next base: position 886,317,803 of record CM066035.1, on the reverse strand, counting down.
ATTACACAGGTAGACTAAAAAAAATTTTTTTTAAAGTGCCTCTAATGTTTCGATTGATTTTTACGTTTTTTGGTGCGCTGAATCCAAATCTGGTAACCAATTTGCTCCATCACGTACAGATTTTTTGCTACATTGGGTTAGCAGTTTGAGGTGAACGTTTCAGATTGAGTGCGATCGAGATAAAAGTTTCTTGGATGAATTCTTTATACTAATTGTTTAGTAGTTATTCAAATAAGAATAAAGAAAATTGTAACAAGGCAGCACATAAGAATAGAGTAATGTCAACAAAACACACTGTGATGGTAGCAAAATTGTCTGCACTTAAAACAGCCACATACATGTGCACAAACATTGAGCATATAAGAGCGAGGTTAGACACAAAGCAAAGCAAAGAAATGTGCAAAAAATGTTGTACAGGTATGTATGTAAGAATAGAAAACGCAAACCGCACCATTGCAATACATGAAGACAAACACCCGATGGTGTGAAAATAAAATTCTAATAAATGAGATCCGACACTATGGTAATAACTAGCAAATTTTTATTTCAAAGTTTAGTAAAAACACGATATTTGTCAACACAGTTTAGATTTTAAAGTCATTCTTGGGTCAATCAATCTCCTGGTGGGCCCGTTTCTTCTTCCCCCGAATGCTTCTCTGGGTGCGCTGCTTGGCGTATTTTTCATCTGGGGTTTCCCGCAGCAGCAACCAGCAGAAATCAGCCATCATAGTGGTGTTCCATCTTCCTTGGTACCTTCTCTCTGCGTCCTTGATGTCCTGGTGAAACCTTTCACCTTGTTCTTCACTGTACGCCCCCAAGTTTTCGGGAAAGTAGTTCACATGGGAGTGCAAGAAATGGACTTTCAGGCTCATGTTACAGCCTTGTTCTTTGAAGGCATTGAGCATCCTGGCAACAATATCCTTATAGTTCTCATCCCGCCTGTTCCCCAAGAATTTGAGAACAACATCCTTGAAGGAATCCCAGGCTTCTTTTTCCTTCTCAGACATCGTTTCAGCGAATGCTCCATCTGAAATGAGTTTCCTTATATCAGGGCCAACAAACACTCCTTCCTTTAGCTTTGCTTCAGAAAGTCGGGGGAACTTTGAGCAAAGGTACCGAAAGCACTCACCATCTTTTGGAAGGGACTTGATGAATTGCTTAATGAGACCCAACTTAATGTGGAGAGGTGGTAATAGAATTTTATCACGAGGTACCAAGCTCTCATGAAGAACATTTTTTCACCGGGTCTCAAATACTCCCGAATTGGCCAGTCTTTTTTCCCCCAGTGTAGGTCACGGGCCCGGCTATCCCACAAGCAAAGGAAGCAGGGATATTTGGTGAAACCGGATTGCTGCCCTAATAGCATGGATAGAATTTTAAAGTCTCCACAAATCATCCACTTATGCTCATCATAACGAATCTTCTGAAGAATCAGGGCCAAATTCTCGTATTTTTCTTGGAGAATAACAGAGTGAGCAATAGGAACTGAAGCGAATGTGTTGCCATTATAAAGAAGAACACCTTTTATGCTGTCTTTTGACGAATCAATGAACAGCCGCCATTCAGCAGGATCATACTTGAGTTTAAACTTTTCCATCACTCCGTATATATCGTTGCAAAATACCAAATCTTCCTCTTAGCTGAAATACTTCAAAAATTGTGTCTCGCGGTTGCGGTACCAATAAAAAGTTGTTCCTGGTGACAATAGATTTTTCTGTTTAAGCCGAGAACCTAGCAGTTGGGCAGCATCTTTTGAGAGTCCTAAATCCCGGACTAAATCATTCAATTCAGCTTGAGAGAAAAGTTCAGGTTTCGGATCTGGTTCAGTTTCAAGCTCGGAAGTACTGGACTCATCGGGAAAAGCCATCTGATGAGTCTCATCATGATCAGAACCGTCCACACAAATATGATCCAAAGATTTTGTTGGTTCAGGCACAGGTACTTCGTTGCTATGAGGCATAGGCCTAATTGCTGAGGGAAGGTTGGGGTAACTTATTACGTTCTTATTTTTTAAGTTGTATCCCTTCACAATGCAAGAGCAAAAATAGCAGTCACTGCTGTGGTCTCTTTGTTCACGCCACATCATAGGTATTCTGAAACGAAATGCTTGTTTTTTACCTTTCATCCATAAGCGTAGATCTTCCTCACATGTCTTGCACACTTTGTGAGGAGCCCACGGTTTGTCTTGATCGCCTAACTTCAAACCGAAATAGGCGAAATATACTTTTTTAATAAATGCAGAAATGTTCCTCTGCCGCTTTTTCACGGTATATTCCCCACAAATAAAACAAAAACTGTCCGGAGAGTTGACGCAACCTCTGGCTCTGTGAGCCATCACAAATACACAGCACTGCAAACTACAACTGTAGTGAACCACTTCGGAATAAAGCTGGATTACGACTGAGCAAACAAAAGGTAATAATGAAATAAATAGTTCAGCATATGTATAATTATATGCGCCATGTTATTGTTCATGAAAAGTTAATGTTATTGTTCATAAAAAAGTTAATTGTACATAATTTAAAGAAAACACTATGTTCTATGTAAAACAATGTTCATTATGTTAATTGTAAACTGTTCATTATGTTATTTGTAAACCGCCTTTGATCTTGGGAAAAAGCGGTATAGAAGAAAAGTATAAATAAATAAATAAATAAAAATAAATAAATAAATAAATAACTTGCAAGAAACTGAAATTTGACAGCAACGTTCATGTCGCAACCACCGTGTTTGAGCGAGCGAACGAGTCGAGGCGAACAGGAAAGAACATGCGCCAGCGCGAGTACTGGATTTAGCCCCCCGCCTCCCAATTGTCCTGTTAATGTATAAAATGAATACAAAACACTCTAAAATATCATGAGGGAGTGTTTCTAGTTAGTTAACCATTACAACCTCTATTTTGGGCCAAGAAAATAAACTGCAGTCGGCTAAAAAGAAATTATGTGAACATTCCTTATATGGGTAAGAAATCTAATTTTGCAAGAAAACGTGACGTGATGGAACATTTTGGCTATTTTTCCTGGATTCAGCACCCCAAAATCTATAGGAATCAGTTGCAAAACTGGAGGCAGTTTTTTGGTAGTGTACCTTTGATATTAAATCAAGGATGTTTCCTTTGGAATGTGTGGGATGATTTAGGATTTGAGTGAAGTGGAGGGCATTCATAGCTTGGAGGAAGGTAGACGAATGATTAGGGGTTATAGAGTGTAAATTTAAATCACCTAAGATTATAAGGAGGCATAAGGCGGGTTGGGGAGAGCAGGCTGTGTCTAGAATCGTAGAGAGGTCAGATGAGACTGTCTGGGGTGCACGGTATAAGAGGTGTAAAGATAGGGTAGAGTTAGAGACTGTTATGGTGTCCATGCCTGATGTTGAGGTAGACTCAACTATAGAAAGTTGTAGGTTAAATCTGGCAATAATAGCTACACCTCCACCTCTGCCTTGTGTTCTGTTGCATGTATATATTGAGTATGCATTAGGACATAGTTGGTTTATTAGAACCATGTCAGTGTCTTGAAACCAAGTTTCAGTGAGACAAAATATATTGAGGTCATAGTCAGTTATGAGGTCATTGAGTAAGGGGATTTTATTTCTGGCAGAGCGAACATTGAGTAGGGCACATTTGAGGGGGGATGGGGGATGTTAGAGGGAGAGTTGGGCTTAAGGTTGGGATTTATGTTAATGGGTATGAATTTGCAGGTACGGTAATGGGGGTTATGAAAAGAGTGAGATAGAAGTGGTGGGATGGATAGGTGTCTGGGAGAGTGGATTATAGGACATAAGAACATAAGAACATAAGATATGCCATACTGGGTCAGACCAAGGTCCATCAAGCCCAGTATTCTGTTTCCAACAGTGGCCAATCTAGGTCATATGTATCTAGGAATGGGGACATTATGTGTCAGAGTTAGTGCATAGGGGAGGGTGAACAAAATGAGGTATAGGATGATGAGGGCAAACCTGAGGGCAAATGAGCAGGAGTTAGGAGGGGCCATTCTGGAAGGAGGGACAGGATCTGGTTGAAGGAAGGGAGGGAGCGGAAGAGGTCTAGTTGGAAATATGTCAGTTCAGAGGAGTGAGAATGGAACAGTAAATGTTACAGAGAGTTGGATACTTTTAAATTAGCAGGGTTGAATGAACATTGAATTGAAACAATAGAGTTGAAACAAATGTTACTTAAATTGAAATTGAGTACAGAGGCAAATGTTACATTAAGTTGGGATTGAGTACAGTTGAAACAAATGTAGTATTTAATAGTTGTAACAGTGTAGTAGCTGTTAATTTAGAGAGCAGTGGATGAGACAATAATTGGTTACACTTGAAGCACAAGTTAGCACAGTAAGAGTTAGGTAGTTATGCATAAAGAACAAGGGGAGGCTACCAATTAGCTGAAGAATACAGAATATATTTAGGATAGAAAGGTGATAAGGTGTTGCTTACAATTGAAGCTGGAGAGGGCTCAAATTGGAGTTAGGACATGAGGCTGCTGTGGTAAGAAGAGGCAGATGGCACACAATCTTGTTGTGATGAGTTCCACGCTTAAGGGCCACGCCAAAGGGACCTCTGGCGAGGCCCTCAGGTGCGGCCACGCCAGGCGCGGGCATGCCTTCAGTGTGCTGCTGCTTTTGTTGATGAGTTCTGGTCCCCGATTGGGCTGGGGGAGGTGCGGGAGGAGCAAGCGTGCTCTGTCCTCGGACATTGCATCCGAGGCAAAAAGGGTGCCGAGTTTCGCAGCTCTATTCTGCAGACCCCTCTTAGTCATCTTTCCGCAGAGGAGACACTCCGATGGAGAATGGTCTGGTCCCAAACATTTAAGACACCAGTCATGGGTGTCGGTAGCAGAAATAAACTGCTACATTTTGAACATTTTTTGAAACCACTAGTTGGTTTCTCCATTTAAAGAAAAAAACAGGGCCTATGGCTCAAAATGGCACCGAGGCACCAAGAGGGGACAGACCCTCAAGAAAAAGCTTTTTTTTTTTTTTTTTTTGAAAAAAGAAGAAAAGAAAGAAGACACCGATGGTACCGGTGTGAGCATCGCCGGGAAGGCAAACGCAACCACAAAAAATAATATTTTCTGCAGTAACAGTAGTTGCTGCCTGTCGCCTCCACGGAAAATGAAAAACTGAAGAGGAAGAGTTGGAAAGGTGGGAAGGCAGCAGCGCAGACACAGTGGGATGCTCCCAAAAGCTTTCCTATAGGACGATGGGGAGCATTCCCATGCAGGCTCTGTCGGTGCCGACGAAACCCATATGTGAAGACTACATTCCTGCTTGTTCCTGGAGATTGGGTGAATTTTGTTGATGCTGTAGAGAAAGAAAGAGTAGTTACTCACCTGTAACAGGTGTTCTCCAGGAGCAGCAGGAATCAGTCCTCACTTATGGGTGAAATTGACGTCGATGGAGCCCCCGTGCAGAGCATTTCCCCAGCTTTCTAAGAAAGCCTTTGGGAATACTGCATGCATGAGCGGTCCCCTTCCCGCCTAAAGGTGCCATCTTGCTCAGTCCAATGACATAGCTAAAAGACAGCACACAAAAATGTAAAAATGAACTATGTACAACTGCAACTGCCAGGGGAGGAGGGAGGGTTGTGAGGACTGATTCCTGCTGCTCCTGGAGAACACCTGTTACAGGTGAGTAACTACTCTTTCTCCAGGACCAAGCAGGAAGTCAGTCCACACTTATGGGACTCCCCAGCTTCAGGCTACCCAGGACCCAGAGCTGAAAAAATGAGCTCCCTCTAGCCACAGCATCAGAGAAAGGATTTCACTGAAAACATACCCCCACCGGTAGCCCAACCAGAGGGCTGGAGGGTAGGAGTTGCCTAAACCTCAAAGAGATTCTGGAGCACTGCCTGACCAAAAGCACTGTCCCTACGGTCCTCCCTCTCCAGGCAGTAATGGACCGCAAAAGTCTGGCTTGAGGACCAAGTTGCAGCCCTGCAGATGTCTGCCAACGGAACAGAGTGGAGATGAGCTACTGAGGCAGCCATTGCCCTGACACGGTGGGCTGTGACCCGAGCCTGAAAGGGAAGGTCAGCTGCCCTGTAAGCCCAGGTGATACAGTCAGCCACCCAGATGGACAAGGTACGCTTGGAGACAGGTAACCCCAAGTTATTAGGGTCAAAAGATACGAAGAGCTGAGTAGCCCTCCTATGCCCCTGCGTACGTTCAATGTAGAAGGATAAGGCCCTCCCTACAGTCCAGGGTATGCAGGACTGTCTCAGCCCGGCTGGCATGGGGCCTAGGGAAGAACGTTGCAAGAACCACCTCCTGGTTGAGATGGAAAGAGGAGACAACCTTTGGGAGGAACTTAGGATGAGTCCTAAGGACTACCCTGTTCCTATAAAAGCGAGTGTAAGGCCTGTCACAGACCAGGGCTTGAAGCTCACTCACTCGCCTGGCTTAGGTTAGGGCCACAAGGAATAGAGCCTTCCAAGAAAGGAAGCGGAGAGGACAGGTAGCCATCGGCTCAAAAGGTGGGAGAGTCAGTTGCTGCAAGACCACATTCAACTCCCACTCAGGGGCCGGTGGACGGAGAGGAGGCTTGAGCAAGAGCAAGCCTCTGAGAAACCTGGACACCAAGGGGTGAACCAACACAGAGTGTCCTTCCACCAGTGAGTGGTGAGCTGCTAGAGCACAGAGGTGGACCTGAACCGAATTGGACTTAAAGCCTTGATTGGACAAGTGCAGTAGATACTGAAGCACTACTGGTACAGTGCAGGCGAAAGGATCCTCCTTGCGCTGCTGACACCACATGGAGAACCTTCTCCACTTCAGGGCATAGGTTTTCCTGGTGGATTGCTTTCTAGAGGCTAAGACCACCTCTTCCACTTCCCGAGGTAGGCCCCAGGAAGCCAACACTACCCTTGCAGCCTCCAGGCCATCAAATTGAGAGATTTGAGATTGGGGTGCAGAAGGGAACCCTGATCCTGAGAGAGAAGATCGGGTTGCAACCCCAGAGGTAGCGGTGTTTCCAAAGCTAGCTGAAGCAGAAGTGGAAACCAGGGCTGCCTCGGCCACCTGGGAGCTATCAGAAGTACCAAGGCCTTGTCCCTTAGGATCTTGAACAAGGTTCGGGCCACCAGAGGTGTGGGAGGAAACGCATACAGGAGGCCCTGGGACCAAGAAATCAGGAAGGCATCCGCTGCTAACCTCAGGGGGTGCGGTTGCCTGGAACAGAACTTGGGCAGCTGCCGGTTTAGGGGACTGGCAAAGAGATCTATGGATGGAAGTCCCCATCTCAGGAAAATTTTCTGAACCACCAAGGGGTGTAGTTGCCACTCGTGGGGTTGCAGAATCCTGCTCAACCTGTCTGCCAGGAGGTTTTCCTGGCCAGGGAGATAAACAGCCTTGAGAAACATGTGTTTGAGAGCAAAAGAGCAAAGGGCCTGTGCCTCTCGACACAGGAGCCTGGACCCCGTGCCTCCCTGTTTGTTCACATAGAACATGGCCACTTGATTGTCCGTCTGTACCAGAACAGACTGGTGAGCCAAGGTGTGAGAGAAGGTTTTGAGGGCTAAGCGAATAGCCCGGAGTTCCAGAAGGTTGATTTGCTGTGTGGCCTCCCATGGAGACCACAGGCGCTGGGTGCACCTGTCCAAGCAATGTGCACCCCAGCCCTGCAAGGAGGCATCGGTCGTCAACACCACTGTGGAAACAGGCACCTGAAAAGGCACCCCCTGTAATAAGTTGGGGGGGAGTCCAGGAATGGTTGGACACCCGCACTTTGTCTGTGAGGCTTCCTGTGGCTTGTTTCCACTGAGTTCGGAGACACCATTGTGCAGGCCTCATGTGGAGGCGGGCATTGGGGGTCACATGCACTGTCGATGCCATGTGGCCCAGGAGCTTTAGATAGAGTCTGGCAGAGACCTGTGGTCTGCTCAGAAACTGGTTTGCCAAGTCTATGAGTCTTTGAGCCCTGTCTCTTGGCAAGTAAGCCTTTGCTTGCAGGGAGTCCAACCTTGCCCCTATGAACTCGAGGTTCTGGGAGGGGAGCAAAGTGGACTTTGCGAAGTTTATGACAAACCCTAGGTGTTGAAGGAGGGAGACAGTTCTGAGGGTTGCTTGCCGGGCCTCCTGGGAAGTCTGACCCCTGATGAGCCAGTCGTCCAGGTAGGGGAAGACAAAAACACCCTGATTCCTTAAGTAGGCCGCCACCACCGCCAGGCACTTTGTAAAGACCCTTGGGGCGGAGGTCAGGCCAAAAGGCAGTACTCTGTACTGGTAATGCTTTCCTCCCACAATGAACCTGAGGTACTTTCTGTGGTCTGGATGAATGAGGATGTGAGTGTACGCATCCTTTAGATCTAAGGAGCATAGCCAATCTCCCTGCTGGAGGTAGGGCAGAAGTGTTCCAAGAGTAAGCATCTTGAACCTTTCTTTCTCCAAGAACTTGTTGAGATTCCTGAGGTCGAGAATAGGCCTGAGGCCCCCGGTTCTCTTTGGTACGAGGAAGTACCTGGAGTAGAACCCGTGACCTTGCAGGTGGGGAGGTACCAGCTCCACTGCCTGGTCTAGAAGCAGACCTTGAAGTTCTTGAAGGAGGAGGTCTGTGTGCAGAGGGGGTCTTGGAGGCTCTCCTGGGAAGTAGGTAGGAGGCAACTGCTGGAAATGGAGCATATAGCCCTTGTGGACTATGCTTAATACCCAAGCATCTCCTGTAATGGGTGACCACCTGTGGGCAAACAGGACTAGACGACCTCCTGTGCAGAGATGGGACAGCAGAGGTGGAAAGGCTGAGCAAGATGGCACCTTTAGGCGGGAAGGGGACCGCGCATGCGTGCAGTATTCCCAAAGGCTTTCTTAGAAAGCTGGGAAAATGCTCCGCATGGGGGCTCCATCGACGTCGATGTCACCCATAAGTGAGGACTGACTTCCTGCTTGGTCCTGGAGAAATGGCAGGTTTTAGCTATCAGTTGGATGCATGTGGAGAAGGAGAGAGAGGAGTCAAAGACAACCCCAAAGTTGCAAGCTGAGGAGACAGGGAGGAGTAGAGAGTTATCCACAGAGACTGAAAAAGGAGGAAGGGGAGAGGAGGGTTCAGGGGGAAAAATAAGAAGCTCAGTTTTGGCCATGCTCAATTTCAAGCAGCGGTGAGACATCCAAGCAGCAATGTCAGAAAGGCAGGCAGAGATTCTGGCCTGGACTGCCAAAGTGATTTCAGGTTTAGAGAGGTAGATCTGGGAGTCATCTGCATAAAGATGGTACTGAAAGCCATGGGAAGAGATGAGTGCACCAAGGGACTGGGTACAGAGAGAGAAAAGGAGCAGACCCAAGACAGATCCTTAGGGGTACAACTGAGAGCAGGATAGCAGTAGAGGAGGATCCACCAGAACAAACACTGAAAGAGCAATGGTTGAGAAGAAAAGAATCAAGATAGCACAGAGCCCTTAAAACCAAGCGAGGACAACGTATCAAAAAGGTTGTGGTCAATAGTCTCAAAAGCAGCAGAAAGGTCGAATGGTGTCAAAAGCAGCAGAAAGGTGCCTATTGGTCTTCATAAAATAGGCATAAAATAAGCACTTTTCCCACTCTCTTACCTAGGCATCCTGTTATAACTGTTTAGCAGTTTAAATTTATCTAAAAGCAGACTGCATGCATTTCATAGAGCCCTGATAGTATTATAGTGAAGAAATTGTGCCATCTAGTGCATTCCAGAAATTTGATCTACTGCATATAAAGTATTCTACTTTTTTAACACCACTGCCCATACAAGTCCTCTTGTAGTCTTCATAAAGCTGAAAAGAAAAGTACATCATGGACTATGTTGCCATTCCAGCCTCATAAATACATTAGCAATTACAGAAAATACCAGGGAATGGTTTATCATCAGCTTTAGCATTGCAGTGCTGTGATGCTAGAATATATCATCTCTCCAGTAATGTGATGGAGAGGGCTCTTGGAGATTCTTGGGAGTTCCTTGTTAAAATATTTATGAAAAAATAAACACACCTCTCACCTTGAAGAGCAGAGCTGGCGAGTGCTCCTTGATAAGTAACTGGTAGCACATCAATGCCTGATAGAATATAAATAACAGGTTCATATTTCCTGCACAACCAGCTTCATAAATATGCATATAACGATGGCTGTTGAAAACAGATGAGTAGGGGCGAAATCTGTGACACAAAGACCTTCTAAAGAAAGAAGATTTTCACCACAGGAATTCCCTGTGCTAACCCAAGCAACAACTCACTCATGAATGCCAAAGAGCTTTTTATTATATTGTTTTATTATGTTCCCCGTAAAATAGTTATCTCCAAGTTATAATGCCCTGTTCAATGTAATTTCAGTTTGTTCAATGTAAATCGCACTGATGCAGAATAGCGCGGTATATAAGAGAAAGTGAATAAATTATTAAACAATAAATGTTGATTTTCTACTGCTAGATGATTAGCACCACTGAACTGTTCTGAATGTTTTGGTCAATCTGTGGATCACCAAGGAGATCCAATTAGTGTTTGTGCTACATTCTTTATGCCTGGTTCATATCAGCTTTAAATGAACAGATGCTCACCACAGAAATCTTTTGATAAATCTAGGTATGAACATCTCTCTTGGGGAATATACCCAGCTAAATGTACCATTGCTTCTAGTGAGTGGAGTGGAGGAGTGGCCTAGTGGTTGGGGCAAGGTACTTCAGGCCGGAAGGTCAGGGGTTCAAATCCCACTAGAGGACAGCAACCTTGGGACGGAAAGACTGGGGTTTCTAGTCCCACAGGTGCTCCTTGTGGTCTTGGGCAAGCCACTTAACCCTCCATAGCCCATGTTCCCTGTAAAATAGTTATCTCCAAGTTATAATGCCCTGTTCAATGTAATTTCAGTTTGTTCAATGTAAACCGCACTGATGCAGAATAGCTCAGTATATAAGATAAAATAAATAGTGATATTTTAGTACCCACATCCACAGTGCTTATAAATTGATGGGTCAATATTTAAACACCGTGGGGGGGGGGGTTTAAATGTTGGGAAAAATGTATAAATATTTTCCATATATTAAGCACCGCTATGTACAGCAGCACTGACTATACATATAGAGTGGTGAGCAGCATCACCATGAAGGTATCAGAAATATTCAGCCCTCTATAGCTATCCAGATACATTTAGGACAGCCTTTTTGCTATATGGATAGTGAACTGAGTATCGCCACTTTCTGTATAGTTAGGCAGAATGCCTGCACGCTGCCCTTACGGCACCCTGGCACTATCTAGATAGCACAGGAGCAATCTGTAACCATTTTCAGCAGTGCTCTCTGGATAGTGCTCCTGAAAATTAATGCATAGGGCACCTATCCGGATAATGGTTGTTGCTATCTAGATAATAAAAAACTAAGGGGTATGTTTACTAAAGTGTGTTAAGGGAGCAAGTGTCCCATTAAATGCCTGTTATTGGCACCCTTGTGCCCCTAACTCTGAGAACCCTGCCTGAATGAGCGTTAAAGGCTACCAAATCATTAAAGGACAGGAGGAGAGTCGGGTTTAACGGAGTGGAGAGTGGGCATTGACAGCAGGTGCTCCCTTAACGCCTGTTGTGCAAGAGTGTGTCAGAGCCCTTTAATGCTGGGAACCCTAACAGCAAGTAAAACCTCACAGAAAGCATAGTTACTCACCTGTAACAGGTGATCTCCGGGAATAACATGAATTTAGTCTTCACATATGGGTATCGTCGGTACCGACTGAGCCTGCGCGGGAACGCTCCCCAGCGTCCAATTAGAAAGCTTTTGGGAGCATCCCACAGCACCTGAGTGCTGCCTTCCCGCCTTTCCCAACTGCCTCTTTCCAGTTGAGTTTTAAAGCTGAGACAAAGAGAGAGAGAGCGGGAAAGAAAAGAAAAGAGAGATACAACTCCTAGGGGAGGTGGGTGGGTTGTGAAGACTAAATTCCTGCTGTTCCCGGAGATCACCTGTTACAGGTGAGTAACTATGCTATCTCCAGGAACAAGCAGGAATGTAGTCTTCACATATGGGGACTCCCTAGCTACAGATGCCAGGGGGAGACCCCAGAAGTTGTGTGCCCCTGTGAAAGGGCTCCACTTCCCCCCATGGATCTCTGGCATCCTACCGTGAAAGGTGGGTAGGAGTTGATTAAGTATGGAACAGGTGCTGTAGAACAGCCTGACCAAACAAGGCATCCCGGCAGGAGTCCTTGTCTAAGCAGTAATGGGCTGTGAAGGTATGAACTGAGGCCCAAGTAGCTGCCCAACAGATGTTGTCAATAGACACAGAGTGTAGAAGAGCCATTGAGGCTGCCATGGCTCTCACATTGTGAGCCGTGACATGGCCTTCCAGAGAAAGGTTCTTACTCTGATAGGCAAAAGAAATACACTCTGCAATCCAGTTGGACAATGTTCTCTTGGAGACTGGAAGTCCCAAATGAGAAGGATCGAAAGCAACAAAGAGTTGGGAGGATTTTCTATGTTGCTGTGTCCTCTGTAAGTAAAAGGCAAGTGCTCTTTTACAGTCCAAAGTATGAAGATTCCTTTCTGCATTTGAAGCATGAGGCCTTGGAAAAATTACAGGCAGGTAAACCGCCTGGTTTAAATGAAAAGGTGAGACCACCTTTGGCATAAAGTGTGGATGAGTCCTAAAGACTACCTTATCATGATGGAACCTCGTGTAAGGAAGATCAGCAACTAATACTTGCAATTCACTGATGCAACATGCTGATGTGATTGCAATGAGAAAGATAACTTTCCAGGAAAGGAATTTCAAGGAGGTAATAGCTAAAGGTTCAAAAGGTGGCTTCATGAGCTGCCCAAGAACCAGATTCAGGTCCCACGCCACTGGAGGTGGCTTAATGGGAGGCTTAGTTAGAAGAAGGCCCCTCATAAATCTCGCTATGAGAGAATGAGAGGAAATAGGTTGTCCATTTAAAGGCTTTAAAGAAGCTGAAATAGCACTTAAATGGACTCTTACTAAGTCCTGCATTAGATAAATGCAGGAGATACTCCAGTAATGATTCCAGAGGTATTGCAGAAGGGTGAAGACTCTTTTGCAAACACCATATGGAAAATCTTTTCCACTTGAAAGCATAAGAGCGTCTTGTGGAAGGTTTCCTGGAAGCACAAAGGACATCCCTTACTTGTTGAGAAAGGTTAAGACCATGAAGGTCTAGGCTCTCAGCAACCAGGCCCTGAGATGCAGAGAGTAGGGATTGGGATGCCACAACATCCCGTCCTCCTGAGACAGGAGATCTGGAGCACATCCTAACTCCAGAGATGGAGCTTGAGAGAGATGCAGGAGCAGAGGGTACCACACCTGCCGTGGCCAATGTGGAGCTATGAGAATCATGTGGCCTTTGTCTCTCTGAAGCTTGAAAAGGGTTTTGGGAATTAGGGGAATGGGTGGAAAGGCATATAGGACGTCCTGACCCCAATGGAGGGGGAAAGCATCCCTGGCCTGAGAACCCTGAGCCGGAATTCTGGAACAGAACCGGGGAAGTTTGGCATTCAACAGACTTGCAAAGAGGTCTATGTCCGGAGTTCCCCAAATTTGAAAAATGTTTGCTACCTGGTCTGCATGGAGAGACCATTCGTGTGGAAGCAGAACTCGACTGAGTCTGTCTGCCCAAGAGTTTTGAATGCCTGGCAGATACACCACCAGGAGATGAATTTGATGCTCTATGGTGAGGGCCCATAGTCGCAAAGCTTCGTTGCAAAGTGACAGAGAGCCTGTTCCTCCCTGCTTGTTCAGATAGAACATAGCTACTTGATTGTCCGTCTGAATTAGGACTGTCTTTTGTAGCTGAGCTGGGTATGGAACACTCGAAGAGCAAGGAAGATTGCTCCGAGTTCTAGGAGACTGATATGTAAGTGGGTCTCCTGTGGAGTCCAGGTGCCTTGGGTAGAGAGATCTTGCAGATGAGCTCCCCAACCCACTTGTGAGGTGTCTGTTGTTAGAGTGACCTGGGGTAGGGGTTGCTGGAAAGGGGACCCCACCAACAGGTTTTGGGTTGACTGCCACCATTGTAGAGACAAAATAAGGCGACTTGTGTTTGCTATTTTGTCTGATAGGCAGCCTGATGCTTGAGTCCACTGAGTGGATAGAGTCCATTGGGCTGCCCTCATATGGAGGCGAGCATAGGGAACCACGTGCACAGTAGATGCCATGTGGCCTAGGAGTTGTAACATTTCCCAAGCAGTGAGATGAGTTTTTAACACTGCCTGGGAGGCTAATTGCACAATGCGAATGCAGCGGGCCTGTGGGAGATAGGCCCTTGCTTTCCTGGTGTCCAACAAGGCTCCTATGAACTCTAGAGATTGAGTGGGAGTTAGGCTGGATTTTGGGATATTTATGACCAGGCCCAAATACTGAAGGATACGCATTGTGCAAGATAGGGAAATTCTGGCCTCTGACTCTGATGGGGCTCGAATGAGCCAGTCGTCTAAGTAGGGGAAGACAAATATTCCTAGAGTGCGAAGAAATGCTGCCACTACAGCCATGCATTTTGTAAACACCCTTGGTGCTGAGGCCAGGCCAAAAAGAAGCACCCTGTATTGGTAGTGCTTTCCCTTCGGTGAGTTGGATGGATGAGAACATGAGTGTACGTATCCTTGAGATCTAGACAACAAAGCCAATCCTGACTCTGAAGGTATGGCAGCAGAGTTCCCAGAGAAATCATCTTGAATTTCTCTTTGAACAGGAATTTGTTGAGTTCTCTGAGGTCTAAAATGGGTCTGTGTCCCCCTGTTTTCTTTGGAATAAGGAAATAAGGGAGAGTAAAACCCTGTACCCTGTTGGGAAATGGGTATGACTTCTATTGCCCCCTGGGCAAGAAGTAAACTGACCTCTTGACTCAACTGAGTGTTGAGAGAAGCCTGAGAATTGAACTGTCTTACCACTGTAGGAGTGGGCATGTTGAAGAAATGAAGCTTGTACCCTTCTCTTACAATGGAAAGAGTCCATTGTTCTGCTATCTGCCGCCATCTGGGGGCAAAATGATACAACCTTCCTGGGATGGTGGAAAACTCTGGCCCGTTCAGGGCCAGGAAGGCCAAGTTCTCTAGATGGGAGTCAAAGCCCCTGTGGAGGCTGAGACTGCTGGGCCGGTTGAGGCTTAGCAGTCTTTGATTTCCCCTGCTTTAGGGGCTGCTGTCCCTTTCGGGTGGACTGACCTGCAGAATGTACCTGCTGGGTATAGGAGGGATAAAACCTCTTCTTTTTAGAGAAGAATGGTTTCTTGTAGGATTTTCTCCTTGCAGGATCAGCTGTAGCCTTGGATAGTCTATCCAAAGTGGTGTTATCAGCATCCAGCTCATTAGCTTTCTCTTGCCAATTCTTGCCAAAGCGATTTTCGCCTGTACAAGCGATATTCCCCAGTTTATCCTGTACCCAGAGTTCTAAGTCAGATGCCTGGAGCCAGGCAATCCTGTGAGCACCTATAGCAATGGCAGAGGTTCTGCTTATTTATTTTATTTATTTATTTATTTGTGTGCTTTTCTATACCACCCCTTCCAGAGATCAGGGGCGGTTTACAGAGAACTTGTTTTAACGTTAAACATTAAATTATATAGAACATTTTGAGCACATAAGTAACTATCATACAAAGAACATATTAAACTATTTACATAGGTTGAGAAATTATTCATTATTTATCAATGATAGTACAGTATGGAAAACTATAAATGGCAGAAAAAAACTATTTACAATAACTATTATGGAAAATACTAAAAGTATGGAGTTCTATAATATGCAGAAGGACTATTTACAACAGCCATTAAAGTCTGACTATCATTCAGTGGGGATAGTGTATCAGGGTTGTCAGTGAGAACAAGCATTGGAGAGTGAGTCTTGGGTTTTATTTATTTTATTTATTTATTTAACAGTTCTTATATACCGCGCTATTTGTTATCAGTGCGGTTTACATAAAACAGAGTTTTACTCAGACATATAGGACATGTCTTGAGTTTACAAATAACAGGGAACGTAACATGGGCTTACAACTGGGGGTAAACTATGTACAATCCAACAGAAAACATGATTGCAAATTCTATTTACATTATGGTAACACATGTGTAGATTATATGGTTGCATTAACTGTTCAGTGGGAAGTGTGATTGGTTTGTCAACGTGAGATCTTGAGGTATTGGGGTAGGCAGTGATTCGTTGATGAGTTCAGTGAAGTACATAGTGAACAGGTGGTGTTTTATGGCTTTTCTGAACTGCATAAGATCAATGATAGATTTGATGTTGGGAGGGAGTTGATTCCAGCATCTTGGGGCGTATGATGAAAATGCTCTGTTATTTGTTGTTTGAGATCATTTTGTTGATTCACTAGGAATAACTAGTGTATTTTCAGCTGTTGACCTCCTAAGTCTATTGTTCGGGGTTTTCATGAGTAGAATAGAAATTGAGGATGAGGATAAGTTATTTATGGCTTTAAAAGTGGTAAGAAGGGCTTTATAAGTGATCCTGCAGCTTATCGGAAGCCAGTGAAGTTCCATTAATATCGGTGTAATGTGGTCTCTTCTTGATGTTCCAGAGAGAATGCGGGCTGCAGTATTCATGGCCAATTGAAGGGGGTGCAGAGTATTCTTGGGTAGACCGTGTAGCATGATATTCGCGTAGTCAAAATGGGGGTGACTAACGCTTGGAAAATTGTGCGGACGTCCTCGGGATTCAGCATGGGTCTTAGGAGTCTAAGGGGGATGTTTACTAAAGTGCGTTAAACGTGACTAACGCGCGTTATACGATGTTAACGACCGTAAGTGCCGTATAACGCGCGTACCGACGCGCTAACGACCGTTAACGTCATACTACGCGCGTTAACCGTAGTTAACGATCGTAAACCTCCGCGGCGCGTTAAAACAGCGCAGAAGGTGGAAAGTGGGCGGAGAGAAGGGGTCAATGGGCGGAGAGTGGGCGGGGAGAGGCTCCCCTCATACTAACGCGCTGTATTTCAGAGCTCAATTCCAACGCGAATGAAAACCTGTCGTTAAAGGCATTTAAAGGGAAGAGAAACCATTTCCGTCAGCAATGTACAGAAAAACCGGGGAAACCCACAAAACGTGAGCAGTGTGATACATGTGCACAGAACAAAATTTCACATAAAACGTTAAAAATGACCACAAGAAACATTTTAAAAAGCAGAATTCAGCTGGGCAACAGTGATAGCAATGGGCAACAAGGAACAACACTCCCTGGAAAGCACCAAAATAAAAGGAAATGATGTGTGGAAGGGTCTACGCTCCGCAGACCCTTTCAAAGAGCATTACATTGTAATGGAGCTGTCCTGGGCGTGTGGTGTAATGTTTCCCAATGATATCATTGTTGCCCAGCTTGGTTATGGGTGTGTGCCCCTTTTGTGAGGTCTTTTCTGAGGTTTATGTGCACCTTTGTCTGCATACAAGGTAAATGAGGCCACAGTAAACCTGTTGCAGAGCAGGGTTTCTGACTCGTCAGGCCTCTTTAACTAACTCCATGGACTGCACTGTCTCTGTGGCCACAGTGTGGTGCAACAGACACAGCCAGTGCCTGTAAGACCAGAGGGTCACAGGTTCAAATCCCAGCTGAGGCTCCTGCCAACCCAGTCCCCATAGTTTTACCCACCACTAAACAGTGATAGTAAAGACACTCCTTTAGTGCAGAGAACATACGCAAGGCCTATATTTTACCACACCAAACACAGACACCAGAAACAGGCACATTACCTAAAGCAGAGTCCCGCAAATGCAGTCCTGGAGGGCCCCACACCATTCCGGTGTCATGCTGCCTCTAATAAAGATGCCTGTGCTGCATAGCTATGCACCACCCCCATGGTATGCAGATGTAGCTCATTCATATTTATGAGGGACAGCATGAAAACCCGAACAGTGTTTGGAACACCAGGACTGGAGTTGGGGAACTCTGCCGTAAAGCAGCAGCCAACAGGGCCACACACACACCCACAGGCCCCATTGGCCAATGCCAGCTGGAGAGGCAAGACATTGGGCCCTGCCTGTATCTGCCAATACTAGCAGTTGCATACCTTAGCAATGCCACCCTACACCTGGGTATATGGTACACAGCTATCAAACGTTTCCTCTGATAACTGGCAGATATCAATTCCTACGTTAAGCACATTTTGCTCATTGAGCTCCACCATAACAATCATTCTGATGTCTGCGGTGTGTGCTGCAGGTCTGGTCTCTGACAGTGTTCACCACCCTGGGGAGTGACCCCCCAACAGTCTTGTGTACCATATCCATGCCTGTACTATGCCCAGGACTGGTGTGGTGGGTATGGCTGCTGACCACCTCTATAGTAGCACAATGCTGGCATAGGTGTGGGGGTGGCTGTCTGTCTATCCAGTGTGTGGTGGCTGCAAACACCTTCAACAGCCCACACTGCCAGCACTGTTGCCAGTATTGGCCTGCCAATGTGCATAATGAGGAGCAAGGTACCATGGGTATAGGCCGGACAGGGTGGCCTGGCCAGGGTGCATCTGCACAGGGCATAGGGCAGTGACAGGCACATTGTAGTGCCCGGCCACCACGTACACAGACAGGGTGACCTCAGTATATCCTGCTGAGAGATCACTCTCTCCCTGACTGTGCAGTGACCACAGCATGGCTAGGCACTCCCATAGTGCTATCTAGTATTTCTCTCATGTGATAAATATGGGTTTCCTTTTGGGGCCCAGTCACTGATGTATCTGCTTGCTGTGTATGCTGATATCCCAGTTCTGGGTGCAGGCATCTCCACTGGGCACTAGCAGACTGTTTGCAGCTGGTAGGTGTTGTGATGGAGTGGCTTGCAGTGGCTGATGGCTTGCACCAGGGGAATATCAGATAGTGGTGGGGTGCAGTATACCATATCCAGTCCTAATGTCCGTCTGCTATTGTGTTATGGCTGTGTACAGAGCTGCATTGATTGCCCTGGGGGGTGTCTGTTCCCCAGCAGGACTAGGGTTCATGTTCCCCTCTACTGCCACTGTTGCAGGGAGGTAGACTGTGGATCTTTTGATAGGAGACCCTGTTTGCCACCCTCAGCCCTGGGGGAGGGGTGTGGTGGTGCATGGGGGCTACACCTGACTGAAACAGGCAGAGATGTCCAAGGTGTTCCTGCAGAAACTACCTATCTCACACAGTAACACTGCTTTGGACCTGTGCTATGGACGGTGCTGTGGACCTAGTGCTGGGCGCCTCACTGCACCCTCAGGGTGAGCACAGTACCCGCACAATGTGATGGTGTGTAGCTACTCTGTGCCAGTACAACACACGGTCGGTACCCCCTACCAGGCCGAGGTGATGTGGGGGTGCACATGGTCAGTTCCCCCTACCAGGCCGAGGTGCTGTGGGGGTGCATTCCCCATGGTATGTATCTGTGGACAGCTGATTTGCATGTGCAGTGCATCATGGGTGTGACTGGCCCAATCCAACCCTGTGAAACACCAGCACCTGCTCACAGGCTCTGCTAAACCATAGGCCATCACACGTACATCTGTTAGCATAATGCATAGGTGCAGGACACCCTACAAAGTCTGTAATATAAGATGCCCACACTGGTAAAAACACACGTACCCACACACGAATGTACGCGCGCAGCTACGCACGTACCAACGTACGTGGCTAGGCACACTCCGAGGGTGTTTTTCTGACACCAATACTCAGCGTAACGAAAAACATGCCTCCTCTTTCCTTCTGTAATGTACAGGATGATGCTTGAGACAGCCTTTTGCGTTAGGCACACTGGGGGCTCGAACCCATGCTGCCTGTAACAGCGGTCAGTACCGTAACCATTGTGCTACAGCTCTGTTTCAGTGCTTTGTGTCTGTACGTCTTCTTATGATTAACACGCAGTAACGCGGCACGGCACCCGGTAACGCTCGTTAATTTTTCTAACGCGCGGTAGTGGTAACAATGTACCACCCATGTCCTTATTTGGGGTTTCTTTCACTACCGCGGCTCCTAACGCGAATTGCACTAACGCAGTTTAGTAAACATACCCCTAAGTGTTTTGATCTTGTGATAAATGGCTTTTACTGTGTTTTTTGTGTGTTCCTTGAAGTCTAGTTGATGATCAATTGTAACACCAAAGTAGCGTATGGACGACTTTACTGGAAGATCGGTGTCTCTTACTTTGAGACATGGAGGAGGTATGAAACGTTTGTTTCTTGTGATGATTAGGACTTCAGTCTTTTTGAAGTTTATCCTCAGGTTCTGGTTAAGGAGCCAGTCCGTTATCCTGTTGAAGCAGTTGATTAAAGTTGTGTAGTTGGGATTTGTGATATTGATCGGGGTAAAGATGAGCACATCGTCTGCATAGATAAGGCAGGATAGCCCAAAAGCACGGGTGATTTCACAAATTGGTTGCATGTATATATTAAAAAGCAGTGCAAAGAGGGAGGAGCCCTGGGGAACTCCTTGTTTTTGCCGGAAAGGTTCAGAGGTGTTAGTGTTAATGCGGACTTGTTGCCAACGATCTTCAAGGTATGATTTACACCAGTTCAATGCGAGGCCTTGGATACCCTTCTCATGCAGTCGTGCTAGGAGTTGGTGGTGGTCTACTGAGTCAAAGGCTGCTGCAATATCGAGAAAGATCAATGCAAAACCCTTCTTGATGCTGTCAATCCCACTGATGAGCGTGTTAGAGAGGAAGGTAAGGAGAGTTTCAACTCCATGGGCTTCCCTAAATCCGTGCTGGCAGGGGTCTAGAGGGGATGATGTGTCTAAGTGTTGTTGGATTTGTCTTTGAGTATCTTTCTCGAGTATTTTGGCTAGTAATGGAATACTGGAAATAGGCCGGTTAGGATTCCTCCTTCTTTGGGTCTAGGTGGTTGTTCTTCAGCAGAGGTCGGATGGATGTTTGCTTGAGGGCAGCAGGGAATACTCCAGATGAGTAAGATAGGTCCACGATCTTGGCTATGAATGGGCTAAGTTCTGAGCGCATTGTTCTGATCCAATACGCTGGACAAGGATCGTTAGGTGCAGTAGTAGTGTTGATTGTGCTAATAATGTTTTCAATGGATTCAGCCGAAGGGGGTGAGAGTTTAGTAAGTAGTGCTTGTTGCTGGATGGTTTTGGCAGGTTCTAGAAATGTGGTTGCAGTTGCTTTAACTACTTTGGATTGAATGTAGTTAGCATATAGTTGAGGATGTATAGATTCTTGTTGTGGCAGTGATGGTTCTTTAGTTAGAGATTTTACTAGGTTGAAAAGATCGCGTGGCTTGTTGAGTGATCGGTTAAGTAGATCAGAATGGTATTCCTTCCTCTTAAGCCAAGTTGTTTCTCGGTGATTTTTCAGGTGATCTAAGTAGGTTTCTTGATCTAGGGTGTTACGGGTGCACCTCCATTTTCTCTCTAGTTTTCTCAGATGCTGTAGGGATGCTCGTAGCTCAAGAGAGAACCATGGGGCAGGAGGCCTTTTGTTAATACGGTCATTAGGTGCTGGCTGTTTATTAGTAGGTGTTTGTTGAGCATATAGCCGAAGTGTATCGTTCCAGTTAGCTACTGTCTCGTTGAGGTTGGATGATGTGAGAGCGAGCTTTGGGAGTGCCTGTTTGATGATCACTTCCTTATCCAGTGGTTTGAAATGAACTGGGTTGTTTGATGTTTGGTTGTCTGGTTGGCTGATTGCGTTCCGTTGCACTGGGATATGGAAAGTTATCAGGTTGTGGTCTGACCAAGGGACAGGGGTGGTAGAGAGATTGAGGTTGTGTCTCGTGCTTGTGGCTGTGGTTGGAGCAAAAACCAGATCAAGGAGGTTTCCTTTATTATGGGTAGGGTCCATCACGATTTGTTTGTAGCCGAGGTTCGACATTGCTTCCAGGAATGTGCTTGATAAGGTGGGCTGCGTAGAGGCAAGATTAAAATCGCCTAGTAGCCAATTTTGTTTGCTGTGATCTTCAGGGTTAGCAGCTAGGTCAAGCAAGAAGCTGCCAAGTATATCGCCCATATAGTAAACCAATCTCTACTGCAAGGGATCATGCCAGCACAACTCAAGCAATCCCTCATACGACCCATCCTGAAAAACAAATCCCTTAACGAGAACGACCCAACCTCCTACCGCCCAATATCAAGCATACCCTTTCTAGCCAAGATCATTGAAAAGGCAGTCCAGCAACAATTGCAAGACCACATCGATGTCAACAATGCCCTTGATGAGCACCAATATGGATTCCACCAACACCATGGCGTGGAAACTCTTCTACTAGCCCTAATGGACAAGCTACTCAAAGGTCTTGAAAACAGAAACAAAATGTACATGCTCATTTTCATAGACATATCAGCAGCCTTTGACTCAGTACATCATTCCACACTCCTGGACAGACTTGCTTCCATAGGCATATCAGGGACCCCCCTGAAATGGTTCTCATCCTACATAAATAACAGAATGCAACAGGTCCACTTCAACAACACAAAGGCCGCCGCCTTCCCTCAAACTCAAGGCATACCACAAGGCTCTGCCCTATCCTCACTCCTGTTCAACCTATATCTGCGACCCATTTGTGAAATCCTACAGGACCACAAGATCAGTTACCACATCTATGCAGACGACCTGATGCTCTACACTCACCTCGACATAAACAACCCTGACCTCACCCAACTCGAAAAATGCCTAAGCGAACTACAAACCTGGCTGCAACGCAACAATATGTCAATCAACCATAAAAAAACAGAAGTGATGTGCATCTCCAGGAAACAAGAATTCAACCCTCCACCAACGGTTACCATAAACAACAACGTTTATACCACAAAGCCCAAAATAAAATACCTAGGAGTAATGCTGGACAGCAACCTAAATATGGACAAGCACCTCCGAATTACCAATCGGGCCATTTTCCACAAATTAAGAGTCCTGCAACCGCTACGGAACATTATTGATCACTCCGACTTCAGAACAGTGGCACAAGCCCTCATCATTCCCCACCTGGATTATTGCTACGCCATTCTACAAGATCTGCCTAAAAAAACCATTAACATTCTTCAACTGGCACAAAACGTAGCAGCCCGAGTCATCATGAAAAAAGGTCTAACAGAGCACATCACTCCCATCCTAATTGAGCTACATTGGCTCCCCATCACGGCCCACATCCAATATAAGATATTAGTAACCACATTCAAGCTTGTTCATAATGTAGCACCCTCTTACCTCAACACCTTAATCTCAGCACAACCAATCAACAGAAGCAGAAGAACAGTGAATAGCAATACCCTTCTATGTCCGACTGGATAAAAATTCTTAATAAATGTTCCTTAGACCTAATGATTTTAATTGTTAATACCTCTAGACGCAGGGCAGAAGTTCTCAAGCCTTCAATTGATGCCTCTATAGATAAATTGAAGAAATAAGATTCACATTTTGAAGCAGAAAAAAGGAAGTTTGATCGGAACACAGCTGAATATAAAAAGGATATAAAGGATATTAAGATCAACAAACTAAAAAGAGATGAGGAAGACTACAAATTAAATACAGTTTATTACTGGACACATGATGGTTCAGGTTTTAAATCACGTCCCAGAAGCTCTTCTTATAGAAAGTCATACACTTCACATCCTCCCCCTCGGTCTCCCAAGCCACAATATAGGAACAATTCAAGAAACCGTAATAGGTCTCATAATAAATCGCCTTCTACATCACCCAATTTAGAGAGGAGTCAAAAAAGAAGTCGCCGTCACTCTGGTGAAGCCCCTATTGAATCTGTAGATCCATCGGGTTCTTTATTTTCTGCCGTTCCCCCATCCACTCGTCATGAACACCGTAGCCCTCAACGGGTTTTTCAGATGGACTCTCTCTGGAGAGGAGGTGGTCGAAAATATCAACCTTACCCTCAAAAGTTCCAACCATATTCCAGACCACATCAACCCTTACCCCAACGAAAGAAAGACAGGGATCACCCACTAATGTCGAACAGGGGCGGCCCAAGGGGGGTGCGGGGCCATGTGCGGAGACTCGGTGCGGGGCCTCATTTGCATAAGGGGCCTCATTTGCATAAATATTTGCATAATGTTACCATACACTAACTTTTAGTAAACATGCCTCTTCATGAGTGTATGGATAAAGAAAGACAAAGATTTCTACATTACTATAATCCAGTGCCAACCGCCAGGCACATTAGGAACTACTACAAACACTGCCCATTTAGAACCCATAGCAAAACCCACCGTATCCTAACAGCACTACCAAGACTCATAAAGCACCATACCCTACCTATCAAAAGGCAACACTGCAAATATTAAACCAATACATTTCAGAGAATAACAATACATGACCTACTGGGGAAAGAGAACAAGTGGCAATGTCAAATAGGAATTATAAACAGAACACCTCAGCTCAGTTACACATGCAGAACATAGACCATCACCAAACAAGTAATCACAATTTAGAAAACAGGAAGACAATAATTAAACTGGGAACCCTAAAAGCCAAACTTGGAATGTACAACAATGTTGAAATAAAACTATAAATTAATTTCCTCTTGTACTAAACAAAGCAACGACATTAATGATGCACATTTCCCAGAGCTGACATATTCCAGTTAATAAATTCAAAATAAAGAGATATCTTGTACCTTTTGTGCATTTTTTTTTTTCAGTTGCAATTGTTCCAGTCACTTTCTTCTGGTTTATTTGTGTCTTCTGCTAACTCTCCATCGTCTGCTGTCCATTTGTCCTTTCTTCTCCTCCTCTAGTTTTTTTCCATTCTCCTCTACATCTGCTTTAACATAATAATCTTTCTCCTTTGCTCTTTCCTCATTCCTATTTCATCCACTCAAATTTTACCCCGCCATCCTCAATCCCCACTTAGGGGCTTGTTTACAAAGCAGCGGTTGAGGTGTGAGAGCGTAATCGGAGCTGCTGCCCCATTGATTTAAAGGGGGCCGCGATCGCGAACCACTACCGCGGATTTGTAAACAAGCCCCTTAGTATCCCAATACCAGGCCAATTGTAGATTTTTCTTCCCTACCACACAAAATATTCTTCCACTCTCCATTTCACTCTCCCAGCCCCATCCCCTTCTAATCTCCCCCAACATCAGCTCCCTTTTAGTTGCAGCCCCACCCAGTATCCGCTCCCTTCTAGTCCCCACATCAGCCCATTTCCAGTCCTAGCTCCCCCATCCATTTCCAGTCCTATCCGAGTCCCTTCATCAGCTCATTTCCAATACCAGCCTCCCATCAGCCCATTTCTAGTCCTTTCCTAGCCCCACCATCAGCCCATGTAAAATCCTAGCTCCCCACCACACAGCCCCATTCAAATCCACGCGCCCCAGGAACCTACCGCCAGTTCTAGCCCTCCAGGAGGCCAGTGCAATCCAAGCCCCCACCACAGCCCCATTTCCAATCATCGCTTCCCAACACCCAATTCCCAGTCCTATCCTAGCCCCTCCATCAGCCCATTTCCTGTCCTAGCTCCTTCCCCTAAGAGCCCATTCCAAGCCCCCCGGCCCATCAGCTATTTGTAGTTCAAGCCCCCTTCCACTCAGCCCAGTTCCAGTCCTAGCAACCCCCCCAACCCATTACCAGTCCTAACCTCCCCATCAGCCACTCCCAGTCCTAATCCCACCAGCCCATTTCCAGTCCTAATCCCCCATCACCCAATTTTTAGTTTAAGCCCCCCCCATAGCCCATTACCAGTCCTAAACCCACATCAACCCACTTTCAGTCTAATCCCATCAACCCATATACAGATTTAGCTCCCCCATAAGCCCATCACCACTCCTAACCCCCCCCCCCCAGCCCATCAACAACTCCTACCCCCCAGCCCATCACCACTCCTAACCCCCCCCCCCAGCCCATCAACACTCCTAACCCCCCCCCAGCCCAGCCAGCCAGCAACACTCCTAAAACCCCCCCCCAGCCCAGCCCAGACCCAGCCCAGCAACACTCCTAAAACCCCCCCCCCCAGCCCAGCCCAGCCCAGCCCAGCAACACTCCTAAACCCCCCCCCCCCCAGCCCAGCCCAGCCCAGCCCAGCCCAGCCCAGCGAAATTAAAAGAAAAGAAAACCTGTCTGCTGCCGCGGTCGGGGCCGCCGCGGCAGAATCGAGCGTGCCGCGGGGCCCCCCCTGTGCACGGCAGAGCCTGCCCTCCTTGTAGCAGCTCTCTCTTTGGAGCTGAAGTGCAGGCGCGCCGGCTTGCAGAGCGCGAGGGAAGAGTTTCTCCCTCGCTGCTCTGTTAGGCCCGCGGGGGCTGATGGGAAGTTCCCATCAGCCCCCCGCGGGCTTAACAGAGCAGCGAGGGAGAAACTCTTCCCTCGCGCTCTGCTCTGCAAGCCGGCGCGTCTGACTTTCAGCTCCAAAGAGAGCTGCTACAAGGAGGGCAGGCTCTGCCGTGCACAGGGGGGGCCCCGCGGCACGCTCGATTCTGCCGCGGCGGCACCCCGACCGCGGCAGCAGACAGGTTTTTTTTTTTTCTTTTCAATTTTACTTTTCAAAAAGAATGTTTTTTGCGCGGGGCCCCCTGAAACGCGGGGCCCTGTGCAAAAAACATTCTCGCTCAATGGACGGGCCGGCCCTGATGTCGAAAAGGCGATTAGATTGGGACCTGTAAATGGAATTATCAATTTATCTAAACATCACCTTACAGATATAGAAATTCAGGTCTTAGAAAAAGGCCTATCCTTCGTGCCAACTAAAAAACATGACCAGTTTACCACACATATTGAACTTTTTAAGTTCTTCCGAAAGTTAAAAATAATGAATTATTTTCATGGTTCTGATACCAATACAGATGATAAATCAGTCATAAAAAAATCCTCTACTTGGATGCCTCCGGCTAACCCTGACCCACTTATTATAGCATACGAGCAAGTCGTGTTATCTAAAGTTCAAGAATTGCACAAAAAGAAGAATAAGGTGTATTATAATTTTTCAAAGGCTGAAAAGGTGGCACTATATGACCTACGTAATAATAATGACATTATAATAAAACCCGCTGACAAGGGAGGAGCGCTGGTTCTACAAGATCGGTCTGCCTACATCAATGAAATTATGCGCCAACTCTCTAACAAAGAATTCTATGAAAAGATCTATGATGACCCAACAGTATTTTTACAACAAAAAATTGATACACTCCTTTATATTGGAAAAGAAGCAGGCTATTTAACCCCAAAAGAATTGTCATTCCTCAAAGTTTCACATCCGATTACTCCCACCATTTATATAATCCCCAAAATACACAAGTCTTTAGATAATCCACCTGGATGACCAATCGCATCGGCCATCGGCTCTCTCTTAGAACCACTTTCCAAATTTTTAGACATTTTTCTCAGACCCTTTGTTATGTTAGCAGATTCCTATGTACGTGACTCTACACATATCATAAACATATTACACGACTTCTCAGGATATACAGAACATTTACTTTTGGTTACTTTAGACATTAATTCTCTTTACACTAATATTCCCCAAACAGCGGCTTTAGAGATATTAGCTAATACCTTGATACAAAGAGAGAAACCCACCCGTATTCCTACCTTTTATCTTACCCAACTTGCCTCGCTCGCCATGACCGAGAATTATTTTTCTTTTAAGGGGATTTTTTACAAACAAATAAAAGGGGTTGCAATGGGGTCTTCGATGGCACCTGACGTTGCAAACTTATATGTTGCTAATTTGAAAAACAATTCCTACCCCTCAATCCTTTTAAAACTCAGATACGATTATGGAAGAGATACATCGACGATGTGCTCATGATTTGGGATGGAACTGAAACCACTTTACAACAATTTTTTCAATGGCTCAATAGTTTAGATTCTAACCTACAATTCGAAGGTCAGTATAGCACAGAGAAGATAGCTTATTTGGATATTTTAATCAAAAAAGGAAAAGATTGCTTTATCACAGACCTCTACCGGAAACCCACCGACTGCAATACTTTACTACACTATAATAGTTTCCATAATACCTCCTTGAAATATAATCTCCCTACCAGTCAATTTTTGAGGATCAGAAGATTGTGCACCAATGAAACAGATTTCGATAAACATGCGACAGAAATGCATCACAGGTTTAGCCAACGAGGCTACCCTAAAAAGAGTATAAAGAAGGCCTTTTTTAAGGCATGCAATACAGACCGCAGTTCTCTTCTCACAAAAAAGACCGCAAAAGAAAAACGGACCATGTTGTTTGCCCCTTAACTTTTTCCAATTTCTCTAGTAAAATTACCAAAATAATCAAACAAGAATGGCGGTTATTAACATCTTTGCCCACTTTTGTTTCAAAGAAAGTTATGGTAGCTTACAAGCGAAATCCTAATTTAGCAAATATTCTTGTACCTTCCGCTCTAACATATCACAAACCTTCACCAAGCATTAAGGGTCACTACAAATGTGGCAGCTGTTCTGTTTGCCCACACACCATTCTTGCGAAAAAAAATTTCATCCACCCGACAACCAATTACAAAGTACATCTACACACGGTCTCTAATTGCAAAACCGAAAATGTTGTTTATTTGATTTTATGTCCCTGCAATTTAGTTTATATTGGTAAAACTAAACGTCAAGTACGAACTCGCATCATAGAACACAGAAGTTGCCTCCAACGGGGCGTCCCAGATCGCCCCCTTGTCGCCCATTGGCTTAAAATGAATCACTGTATACAGGACCTGAAATACGTGGTTTTAAAGGTGGCAATTCCACATTGGAGAGGAGGAGACGTGGACAGGTCTCTCCTGAAGTTAGAACAGCGGTTCATATACAAATTTAATAGTTTGGAACCTAACGGCCTCAACCAAGAGATTGATTTATCCATTTTTTTGTAATCTTCAGTCCTTTAAGACATTTTCTCAGTAAGACCCAGCTGCCTATTATTATTAATGAGAAGTAATGATTGTATCCCCCCTTATTTTTATTTATATGAGATTGGAATTCCTATATTATACTTCTTGACGTGTTCCACTGATTCACAACTCAGAGATGCATTCAAAAAAAAATTTTTCGTACAAAAAAATTTTTTTTCCTCGTACAAGATTCAATTTTGAATGTAATTTTTTACAAAATTTTTTTAAATTATTTATTATATGAGTTTAATATATTTATTTATTTATTTATTTATCACAGAATAACACGAGGTTAGCATATTTATTTATTTATTTGAAGAACTATACGAAGTCCAATTTTTAGTCGGTTTTTAAGAGGTTCTACAATATTTAAT
Organism: Ichthyophis bannanicus; assembly: GCA_033557465.1. Taxonomy (NCBI): domain Eukaryota; kingdom Metazoa; phylum Chordata; class Amphibia; order Gymnophiona; family Ichthyophiidae; genus Ichthyophis; species Ichthyophis bannanicus. Next base: position 886,288,735 of record CM066035.1, on the reverse strand, counting down.
TATTTATTTATTCGTTCATTATGGTGAGTCACCTTTTATTCTTTTAACACACAGCTTTTATTAATATTTTTATTCTATACATACATGGTTTCATCCGGTCATTAGTTTTTACATACCGCGGCTTTTATGATCATTTTTGCATTTTTTATAATTCTATTAATTTCAAGTTTTACAAAACATACTCCATAGTTTTTATACAATGCCCTTTATAATGCCCCATCCCCACTCGTTTTTTGAGCTTACCAAGATAAAATGAAATGTATCAGTTGTAGTTTTATGATATATGGTTTTTAACATCGAGTTTTTATAATGCATAACTAATTTATTTTTTAATTTTTATTTTTAATTTTTTGGTTTTTACTGTAGTGCTTCCATAAGAGTAACACATTTTAATGATTTTTAGTATTATGTTTAGCAATCCAACACGTGTCCTAAATTACACAATTTCATTCTTCATTCACAGTTGCCGTTGCCTTGGGCAGTTATGTCACAATTTGGCAAATCCGCAATTTGCAAAGACTTTCACTTAGGGGCATGTTTACTAAACATTCCTAACGTGCGGGGCCGTGCTAGTGTGCCTGTGCCATATAAGGAGTGGGCGGTTCAGGCAGAAAATAGAAAAAAAACGGTAGTAAGCAACCGGACGTGTGTGCGTCGCGCTAATGTGCAGGGGTCGACATTAGCGCGTGGAAAGGCAAAGTGGCGCGCTCGCGCTGAGTATACAACACAACAGAGCCGTGGTACAACGTGAAGACACTGACCAATGGTGCAGGGGCCATGGGTTCAATCCCCCAGTGTGCGCAACGACAAAGGTCAGCTGAGGCAGTAACTGTAATGATTAACATTGTTTTAGGAGGAAAATAATTTGGAACGGCATAAGGCGGCGCACAGTTATTTTTGGGCGGCAGAAGGCGGCGCACAGTTATTTTTGGGCAGCAGAAGGCGGCGCACTGGTCCCCCTTGGGCGGCAGAAGGCGGCACGCTGATAGGCACAAGGCGGCGCGCTGATGCACAAGCACAGGAACAGAGCCACAGCACAATGGTTAAAACACTGACCAATGGTGCAGGGATCAGGGGTTCAACTCTTCACAATGCCCAGTGAAAAATGCCTGCTAAGGCAGTATGTATTATGTTGTGGAGTGCTGTAGGAGGCTGTATAATTTTATTTTGTTATCACTACTAGCAAACGCACTCTCCCAGCATGTTAACATACGGCGGCCCATAAGGCACATGTTACAGTGCACTGTTCACCAAGGCACCCTTGAATGACCCCTATAGGGCAGCATGTATGTTGCGACACAGGATAATGTATAGTGCACCCTATAGGGATGGCAACCATAAGGTGGCCTACAGGGCGCCCTATGAAGCACCCTCAGAGGCACCTAATGGGTATAGTAAGCTGAGGGTGGTCTTGCCGGCATAGACATATGTACAGTAAATAAAAATAAAGCTGTGGACAGCCCTACCAAAGGGCCCCACTGTGGGTTTGAACCCATGATCTCTGGCTGCACAGGCAGTGATGTAACCATTGCGCTACAGCTCCATAGCTGTAAGCAGGCCCCAGGCTGGCTGCAGATAGCCTACACGTCACCTCACAGACAGTCTGCTGGTGTCAACAGGATAGGGTTAGGCCACCCGTACCCATGATGCACTGCACATGCAAATTAGCTGTCCGCAGATGGACACAAGATGGGGAATGCACCCCCACAGCACCTCGGCCCTGTTGGGGGAAGTGACCGGGTGCACCCACACAGCACCTTGGCCTAGTAGGGGGAACTGACCGGGTGTTTTACTGGCACAGAGTAGCCACACACCTTTACATCGTGGGGGTACTTTGCTAACCCTGATTGTGAATGGTGGTGGCCAGGACCAGGTCAACAACACCTGCCTGGGCGGAGGGAGGCAAAGCGGCGTTCCAAAGCAGTGTTAATGTGTAAGATAGCTAGTTTCTGCACAAACACCATGGATATCCCTGTCTGCTGCCATCAGGCGGCACCCCCCCCCCTGGCAAACATGGTCCCCATCAAGGGATCCACACTCTACCTCCCTGCAAAGGTGGCAGTAGTGGGCAACATCAACCCCAGTCCTGCTGTGGAACACCACCACCCCCCCCCCCCCCCTAGGCAGGCAGCTCCATACACAGCCATAACACAATAGCAGACAGACATAAGCCCAGGGTATGGTAAGCTGCATTCCACCACCAGATATTCCCCTGCAGCAAGCCAACAGCCACTGCACCCTGCAAGCCATTATAGCAAGACATTTACCAGCTACAAACAGTCTGCTGGTTAGTCCATAGTGCATGTTCCCAATGGAGATGCATGCACCCAGAACTGGGCTGTCTGCATACACAGCAAGCAGATAGATCAGTGACTGGGCCCCAAAGAGAAACCCATATCTATCACATGAGAGAACTACTATACAGCACTATGGGGGGGGCCTAGCCATGCTGTGGTCACTGCACAGTCAGGGTGAGCGTGATCCCCCAGAAGGACATGCTTTGGCCACCCTGTCTGTGTAGGTGGTGGCCGGACACTACAATATCCCAGCCAATGTCCCTGCCAGGGCCCTATGCCCAGTGCAGATGCATCCTGGCCACGCCACCCTGCCCTGGCTATACCCATGGTACCTTGCACCTCATTATGCACATTGACTGGCCAATACTGGCAACAGTGCTGGCAGTGCAGGCTGTTGAAGGTGCTTGCAGCCAACACCCACTGTATAGACAGACACACACTTCCACACCTCTGCCATCATGGTGCTACGATTGAGGGGGTAAGTAGCCTTGCCCACCAAACCGGTCCTGAGCACGGCAAGGCATGGATATGGTACGCATTACAGCTGTGGTCACTCCCCAGGGTGGTAAGCACCGTCAGAGGCCAGGCCTGGAGCATGCCCCGCAAACACCTAACAGATTGTTTGGATGGGGTCAACTAGCAGTATGTACGTAACGTATGGATAACTGCCTGCCTGTGCTCCTAGCAAACGTCTCCGAGCTGTGTACCGTATACCTCAGGTGTAGGGTGACATTGGTAAGTTATGCAAGTGCTCGTTTTGGGTGCTGCATGCACGGTCCAATGTTCTGCCTTTCCAAGAGACATTGGCCAATGGGGCCTGTGGGTGTGGGTGTGTCTGCCCTTGATGGCTGCTGCTTTACGGCACAGATTCCCAACTCCAGTCCAGGTTTGCATCACACTGTTCGGGTTTTCCTGCTATCCCTCATGAATATGCATGGGCTACATCTACATGCCATGGGGGTGGTGCATAGATATACAGCACAGGCATTTGTATGAGTGTCAGCATGGAACCTGACTGGTGTGTGGCCCACCAGGACTGCATTTGGGTGATTCTGCTCTAGGTACTGCCCCTGTTCATGGTGTCTGTGCTCAGTGGGGTAAAAGATAGATGTCTTACCATTGCATATGTCCCCGCCATGAAAGGTGTGTCCTTACTATCACTGTTTAGTTGTGGGAAAAATATGTGGGCAGGATTGGCAGTAGCCCCAGCTGGGCTTTGAACCTGTGACCTTCTGTTCTTGTATGCACTGTCTGTGTGCACTGAACCACTGTGTAGCCACAGATTGGTTGGATTCCCTGGACTGTCCATGACTGTGGATCCGGCAGGACCTGTCTGTTGCAGTGGACTGTGCCAGCCTGCACATGGCTAGGCCTCTGTCTTCTGTGGTTAGCAGCCACTGCCCCCTGCACCACATGTACTTGTCCGCCAACATGCTGGCATGAACTTCTCTCAGAAAAAGCAGTTGACCTGATTGCAATGTGGCAGTATGGGACTGCATTTGGGGACTTGGCTGTAGGTAATGCCCATTGTTGTGGTGTGTGTGCGTGTTTGGGTAAAATATGGGTGTTTTCCCCCATGCATACAGGGGTGTCTGCGCTATCTTTATTTAGTGGTGGGTACATATAGGGACTGGGCTGGCAGGTGCCCCAGCTGGGTTTTGAACCTCTGCCCTCTGGTCCTAGAGGTAATGACTCTGTCCGCTGTACCACACTTTGGCCACAGAGACAGTGCAGCCCCTGGAGGCAGTAAGCCTGGCAGGATGGAGTCACAAACCCTGCTCTACGCAATTCTACTGTGGGCATATGCACCCTGTCTGGTGACAAACGTGCACATAAACCCCGGAAATGTCCACGGGAAATGTGGGACAAAATATCACCATGCTGGGCAACAGTGATATTAATGGGCAACCATAGCAAACACTCCCAGGAAAGCTCCAAAACGTGGAAATGTTTTTTGGAAACGTCTCCTCTCAGTAGACCCTTCCAAACTTCATTTCTTTTTTCTGGAGCTTTGCTGGGTGTGATTTCTGTATTTGCCCATCACTATAACTGTTCCCCAGCTGAATTACTATTTTTAATAGTTCTGTTGTGGTCATTTTCTATTTTTATTTTCACTTTTGTGCTGTGCACATGTATCACACTGCTCACGTTTTGATGGTTTCCCCGGTATACTTGTACATTGCTGACGGAAATGGTTTCTCTTCCCTTTAAATGCTTTCTACCGCGAGTGTTTCACTCGCGGTAGTTTTTACATGCAAATTCGGGCCCGATACTGTGCGGGGAGCCTCTCCCCTCCCACTCTCCACCCATTGACCCTGTCCCTCCGCCCCTCCGGAGCCTTCCTCCGCCCTCCTTTCGCCGTTCCACGCCTCTATCGGACATTTGCGGGCCCGCACTTGTACGGGGCCCGTTAGTGAGCCGCGTACTTGTGCGGGGGTGACACGCACGTGTGCGGGGCGTTTAAATGCGTTTCTGCGCGTTTCAGTGCCACGTTGCCGTGCGCTATTTTGCGGCACGCTATTTTGCGGATTTTAGTAAACATGCCCCTTAGAGCTGTTATTATCCCTTCTCTTTCCACATAAATTGTTCTTAGTACAAAAAAGAACCGCCGGTTTTTCTTGCCGTGATTTCAATGCACGATACATATTTCTTTGAAGTTACACTGAAGACAATTTTTTCAGCACTGGTTCTTAATCAAATAATGGTTTTGCAAATGATATTATTGTTCCCCTAGTTTTTACATTTATCTCTTTTTACATTCATCTCTTTTACACCTTTCCGGTGATTGGATAAAGATCGCCACGCCCCTTTTGGCGCAAAAGTCAGCATCTTCAAAAGAAACAGCGTTTTGAGACGAGCATCTTGATCCGATTTTGAGGCTCGCATTTGCACAGTCCTGCCAGTGGTTTTCTTTGTTAATACAGAGGTGTGATATCTTACAACAAAACGAATTTGAACAGGTAATTTAAAGCTATTTGTTTTTTGAGTTCTCATAAGAGCTTGATTTTAGCAGTTTATATGTTTTGATGAAGGCTGTTTTATTTATTTATATAGTACTTCACCAAAGAGCACCGAGTCTCGGCACCTTTGTGCCTGCATCAGTGAGTAGCTCTCCGAGATTAAATCAACTCTTCACAATTTTATACATAATTTCAATCATCCACAGTTGGAGGTTTCTGGTCACTATAGAGTTTTTTTAGATAAGGTTCATTTCAAATGCATAGTCCAACAAGTGTTAAAGCATTTTTTGGAAATCTCAAATTCAACTGATATTCTTTATACTTATTCAAACAAAGCACTTAAGCCCTGCACATACTACGTTTAAATGAGTTGGTTTCATATGACGTGGTTGGTTCGTCATTCACTGCACAAGCTTGTTAGGATGACATTTCAAACGCATGGTCAAACCAGAATTTTAACACCTCATCTTCTGAGTCTTCCTTTCTCACATAGTGGCATGGTAAAGGTCCCAGTGTCTCTGCACTTTCAAACGGCACCTCGAAGCATGTCTCAATGAGTTTTTTATCTAGTTTTACTGAAAAGAGTTGCATTTATCATTGTCAAATAAATAGTTTAATATCCCGGTTTTTAAGGCTTCAATCCTTGAACGTCTTTCTTTTTACTCGCTTAGTGGCACAGTAAAGACCCCAGTGTCTCTGCAATTACAACGGTACTTTGGTGTACGTCTCAGTGAGCAATTTCTCATCTAGTCCTACTTGAATGAGTAGTATTAATTGTGGTCACACAAGTAATTCATCACCCTGTTTTTTAAGGCTTCATTTTTTTAATGTGTTTCAACGACACAGTAAAGACTTTAGTGTCTCTTCATTTCAAACGGCACGTCTTAGTTTTTCTAGTTCTGCTTGAATGAGGTGTATTAATTACAATTTTCTGCCCTGCGTCTGTTTCTCTACTTTCTTCTACAAATTTGTTTACTATTTGATTTTTAATTATGATTTTTAACTTTTTTAATTTATTAAACTAATCTGTATATTTATAATTTATAATTTATTATTTTTATATTTATATTTATTATTATTTTTGTTGTACAAATATGGTTTAATTTTTAATTTTTAGTTTTAAAGCCAATTAGTTTATACAATTGTGTCCCGGTTGCCTTTTTAAAGTTATGTTTATGCATGTAATTAACTGATTTATATTTATTTTTCTTTGTAAGCAACTCTCCCCTTGAGAAAGACGCAAGCAGAAACGCGTCGGGGACCTTCAATAAAGCAATTTACATTATTTTTGAGCCACTGGGTCATCCATTGCTTCTGCTCGTTGTGTTCCTTACTGGTTTCTGCAGGAGCCCTGCTCTCCTGTGTGCTGCACCCTCTTACCTCAACACCTTAATCTCAGCACAACCAATCAACAGAAGCAGAAGAACAGTGAATAGCAATACCCTTCAAGTCCCGAGTAGCCTGAGAAATTTCAATGCTAGCACCACTAACAGAGCGTTCTCCTTTATGGCTCCACGACTCTGGAACCAAATGCCACACGAACTGAGAGCAAATAAGGACCTGAAGGACTTCAGGAAAAAACTAAAGACACCTATTTCAGACTCATTACAACCTAACCTAGTCAATGTAATCCTTTCGAACAACATAGCTACTAAAAATCATATTCAACAAGAAATGCATCCTGTAATTATGTAATTTATGTACATATGTAAAGCCCCCTCTCAAGAAATCAAATGTAAATCTGTAACCGTTTGCTGTGACTTTCACCCTCCCCTGCAATCCTACTGTATGCTTAAATTCTGGTCTGTACAACCGCTCCCTTTTGTATAGAAAACCGCCACTGATCGCTGGAAGTGGCGGGATACAAGTATACACTAAATAAATAAATAAAATAAATATCAGAGAGCTCATCTGAAGAGGCACTTGGTGCTCTGTAAACAAGATTGATGGTGTTGAATTTGTTGGAGATGGTTATTGTGTCTAGATGTGAACTCCTGGCTAAATTAATTCGGTATTGTAGAGCAGTTTTCACCAGGATGAAGACTCCTCCTCCTCTTTTATTTTTTCTGCTGCATGTGAAGATTGAGAAGTTAGGAGGGGTGAGTTGATTTAATAGTACAGAGTCCGTGTCTGAGAGCCATGTTTCTGTGACCATTAGTATGTCTAAGTTCATGTTGATTAGTAAATCGTTAATGGCTGGCCATTTATTACGGGCAGAGCGTGCGTTGATGAGGGCACAGGTGAGGTCATACTGAGTTTTTGTTTTGTTAACTCTTGCATTAGAGGTAAGATCTAGCGTCACGTAGAGCAAATGTGTTTGTCTTCTGTAATGGAAGCCTGAAGTATGCTGGTATTGATTGTGATAGTATTTTCTGCTTGTGTTTTGGAGTGTGGGGATTGTATTGTGATCTTGGAGAAATGCGTTGGAGTCACCGATGATACTGGCAAGGGTGTACAGGAGTGCCATTGTTATAGTGGGTATTGCCATGTTTTTCTGAGCAGTGTTGGTTCTGAGGGCAGGTTGCTTAGGTATCGTTTGAGATGCTCCTTGTTGTCTTTAGGTAAGAGAGTGGAATCTGGGGGCAAGGATTACATGTGGAGAGGGGAGATGTAAGCTGGCTATATGTAGCAGTGGCCGCTACTTCATATAATAGTAGTGGATATTTGTACGATAATCAGGGATATAATCGGATCATTTGCAATGCTTAGATATATTTTACAGCAAACTGAGGTACCTTTAGATTATTGTTATTATAGAGTGCAATTTGACTTGCTTACATGCAGAGTATAGCAATATTATATATAGATTAGTTACTATATATCCAGTATTCTGACTAGATTGAATTACTTAGATACAATTTACAGCAGTCTGAGATACAATAGATTATTGTTGTTACAATGTATGATTTTGACTTGCTGAGATAAAGAGTGCAGTAATATTTCTAGTTTAGATACTTTGTATTATAAAGTTCTAACTAGATTAGGCAGTTTGTGTCACTTACAGTCTCTGTTGTTAAGTTCGGGCATGTACAATATCGGTGGTCTGCTGTTGTTCCTTGTGAGACTCGTGTTTGGTTCATTAGATCAGCTGGGTTATAGGCAGAAGTTCAGCGTTATTTTCACGACCACAGGGTGTAGAGTCCGTTGATTCGGTGTTGTCAAATTTGGCACTTGTATGTGTACAATGGAAATGTTCGAGACTTGGAGGTTTGGATGATGATCGAGGAGAAGAGTGGGTTTAAAGCATATGGGTTCTTTGTTGCTGGCCCAAGCCTAAGGGCCACACCAAAGGGCCCTCTGGTGAGGTCCTCAGGCGTGGGCCCGACAGGCGCGGGCCCGCCTGGCGGCGGCTTCCTTTTAGACGTGCTATTCCCTCCTCCCACAGCCCCGATTGGGCTGGAGACTTGAGTGGGAAGGCTGGCTGGCCCGCTCAGGAGCTCGACCCCGATCGGGGGAGTTACAAGATGGATGCGGGTGTTGAAGAGATTTCCCACCAGCAGCGGCTTCCTTTTAGAGGTGCTGTTCCCTCCTCCCACAGCCCCGATTGGGCTGGAGACCTGAGCGGGAAGGCTGGCTGGCCCGCTCAGGAGCTCGACCCCGATCGGGGGAGTTACAAGATGGATGCGGGTGTTGAAGAGTTAGGTCGGGTAGACTTGTGTTAGTTGAGTCGTGTTTTCTTGTGTAATTTGTTTTAGTGTGGGTTGTAAGTTGTGATAGTGTTGGGTTAAAAGGTATGTTTTAAGTTCCTTCCTGAAAGAAATAAGGTCTTTAATCTCTCTCAGGCAGTATGGTAGTTTGTTCCATTGACTGGGTGCATAATAAAAGAAGGCAGTATTGGTTGTTACCTGCTTCAATTTTCTCATAGAGTCAGGAAATAGAAGCATGTTGAGGTTTGCTCTTCTTCTGTTTTCTGGGGGGGTCTGGATTAGTGTAGATAGATGTGACGGGGCTAGTTCATTAATGAGCTTAAAAATAGTGACTAGTGTTTTATATTGAATCCTACTGGCAACAGGTAGCCAGTGGAGAGCGTACAGAATTGGGGAGATGTGGTCAGATAGTTTGGCTTTAAAAATAATCCGAGCAGTAACATTCTGGGCCCTTTGTAGAATGCGCAGATTCTTCTTAGATGTACCTTGGAGTAATCCGTTACAGAAATCTAAATGTGGTATTATAAGAGCTTGGACAACTGTTCTGAAATCCCCAATGTCAATGAGGGGTCTGAGTTGCTGAATGGTTCTGAGTTTAAAGAATATGGTTTTGGCGGTTTGTTTTATGTGATGTGTCATGCTTAGTGTTTTGTCAAGGGTAACTCCTAGATATTTTACTTCAGATTTGACTGGAAGGGTGATGTCCATCAGGTTGACAACAGACGGGGGTGTGAAATTTGAGTTTCTGGATACAAAAAGTGCTTCAGACTTTTTGAAATTAATATCCAAATGTATTGAGCGGAGCCACTGTTCAGCTTCATGCACTCAAAAGCTGCACGATTAACAAACTTGGAAACATCCTGGGCATGTTTGACAAGTGTAAGATAATCCTGCCTCTTATCATCAGGAAGGAGAGGGCTCATAAGTTTGAGATCTCCTGTAACCTCCTTAAGGAACATTCCCATGTATAAGATGTAGGAACTAATCCTGGCAGAAAGCAAAGAGGCCTGGAATGTTCGACACCCAAAGGAATCAAGAGTCCTACATTCCCATCCTGGGGGATTAGAGGCATGTCTCTTTGCACTCTTGATCCTTCTCATAGCTGACTCCACCACTATGGAGTGGTGTGGCAACTGAGTTTTTTGAAATCCAGGACAAGGAGGTACTCGATACATGGTATCCAGTCTACGGGAATGGGGAGAGGTGGTAAGAGGTGTTTCCCACATTCTTAACATGAGATCATGCAAGGTCTTATGAATAGGCAAAGTAGCCGCTTCCTTGGGAGCTTTAGGATATTGTAAAATTTCCAACTCCTTTGCTCTGGGCTCTGTTTCAGGAGCCACTGTGATGGAAAGACCCTAGCCACCTCTCTGATGAAATCCTGAAAGGATATATCCTCTGGAGGAGACATCCTACGCTTAGAAGAAGGCTCTTCAGAGAGAAGTACTCCGGCATCGACAGAGCTGTCAGAGTCCTCAGAGTCATCGGAGGATTCAAAATATCTTCTGTCCGGGTGCTCTTGTAAAGCACGATACCTGTACCAATCGAAGTCGGTACTGGAGGGGTCCGGTACCGGCATGTCGATACCGGAGGAAATAGCATGACTCGGTGTTGGTAGCATACTCGCCGATGTCGATGCTGTTGGTACCGGTACCGGTATCGGTGCCGGAGCCAGTGTCAATACCGGTTGAACTGTCTGAAGCGGTCCCGATGCCACAAGGAGAGCCGCCAGACTGCGCTCAATAGCCAGGAATCTCTGGTCAATTGACGCTGCCGATGCCTGGGTGTCGGTACCGGACGAAGCGGCTGTTACCCCAGAGCATGGCACCAGGAGATCTGTCGAGGCCGAGCCATCGAGAACATCCTGGAACCCCGATGATGGTGCTTTGGAAACCGAAGCCTCCTGCCGGGGTAATTTTGCCGGTGCAGAATCCTCGAGGGCAACGCCAGAGGCATCTCGATGCTTAGAAGGAGATCTACCCTTCGAGGACCGGCTGGATTTATGTTTAGTTACCTGAGATCCACGGGAAGAAGAGGAAGCCCTGGAAGACGTCAATGCCACCGAAGCCGCATCAGAGGGAAACAGGGTACTGAGCTTAGCAGCTCGGTTCTGTCGACCTCTTTTAGACATCATAGCACAGGACACACAATCTGTGATGGAGTGGTCAGGACCTAAACATTTCAAACACCATTCATGGGTGTCGGTGACGGAAATGGTACCGCCACATTTTGTGCACTTTTTAAAACCTGAGGCAGGTTTTTCCATGTTAAGGAAAACTTTTGGCCCTAAGGCCCAAAAAGGCGGGTGCACCTGAAGAAAAGGAAAAACAGATATCTTTTTTTTTTTTTTATAAGAATAGAAAAGAAAGACCGGCGGTACCGGTAGAGCGTCGGGGAAGGCAGATGCGACCACAAAAAGAAATAAAGAAATAAGGGAATTCTTATGCGGTGACAGGAACATGACCTGCTGGCTCCGCGGAAAAAGAAGAACTGGAGAGAGGCAGTTGGGAAAGGCGGGAAGGCAGCACACAGGCGCTGTGGGATGCTCCCAAAAGCTTTCTGATTGGACGCTGGGGAGCGTTCCCGCGCAGGCTCCGTCGGTACCGACGATACCCATATGTGATGACTAGATTCCTGCTTGTTCCTGGAGATTAAGTGACCTTCTCTGAAAACAGAAAATCCACAAACTGTTCTATGCTGCGCATGGTGTTCCACAAGTGCATGCCATAAAGAGCTGGTGAGACATCACGTGGAACATGAGCATGGCATTCTGGTAAAACTTTCTTCCCAAAGAATGCAGGATCATAGCCTTCTTCCCCAAGGGTGCTGAAGAGTCTGACTTAGAGTTCCTGGTGGATCAGTCGATGTAGTGTATCTGGATTTTCAGAAAGCCTTTGACAAGGTCCTTCATGAGAGACTTTTGGCTAAATTAAAAGCTCATGGAATAGGAGGCAGTGTATTATTATGGATCAGGAACTGATTAAAAGATAGAAAGCAGAGGGTAGGGCTAAATGGCCAATTTTCCCAATGGAGAAAGGTGAATAGTGGAGTAACCCAAGGATCTGTGCTGGGTCCACTGCTTTTTAACATATTCGTAAATGACCTGGAAATGGGAATAATGAGTGAGGTAATCAAATTTGCAGATGACACAAAATTATTCAAAGTTGTTAAAACCAAAGAGGATTGTGAAAAATTGCAAGAGGATCTTAATAAATTGGAAGACTGGATGTTCAAATGACAGATGAAATTTAATGTGGACAAGTGCAAAGTTATGCACTTAGGAAAGAACAACCCAAACTATGGTTACACGATGCAAGGTTCCACATTAGGAACCACCACTCAGGAAAAAGATTTAGGCGTCATTGTGGGTAACATGTTGAAACCCTCTGCCCAGTGTGCAGTGGCTGCCAAGAAAGCAAACAGAATCCTAGGAATCATAAGGAAAGGAATGGAGAATAAAACGTAGGATATTATAATGCCTCTGTATCGTTCTATGGTGTGACCGCACCTTGAATATTTTGTGCAATTCTGGTCACCGTATCTTAAAAAGGATATAGTGGAATTAGAAAAGGCACAGAGAAAAGCCACCAAAATGAAAAAAGGGATGGAGGATACCCGTATGAGGAAAGGCTAAAAAGGTTAGGGCTCTTCAACCTGGAAAAGAGACAACTGAGGGGAGATACAATACAGATGCATAAATTAATGAATGGAGTGGAAAGGGTAAATGTAGATAGATTGTTGACGCCATCAAAATGTAGAAAGACTAGGGGACATGCAATGAAGCTACAGTATAACTCAAATAAAACTAATAAGAGAAAATATTTTTTTACTCAATGCGTAATCAAACTCTGGAATTCATTACCGGAGGATGTAGTAAAAGCTGTTAGTGTAGCTGGGTTTAAAAAAAGGTTTGGACAAGTTCCTGGAGGAAAGGTCCATAAACCATTATTAAAGGGGACCCAGGAAATCCATTGCTTGTCCCATTACAAGCATTGTGGAACCTGTGTCTTCTGGGGAAACTACTAGGTACTTGTGACCTAGATTGGCCACTGTTGGAAACAGAATACTGTGCTTAATGGACCTAGTATGGCATATCTTATGTTCTTATAACTTTATGTCGATTCACAAGCAGCTTGGGTCATGTTTTTAGAGTAATAAAGTACTGAGAAAATTATGCAAATTACTCCAATCAAACTGACTTTAACAGAAAACCTCAGAGGGTATTATGTTTTAATAATGAACGTTGTTGCACGGATGTTGTCTCAGACTATTCGGCTGTGAGTTACTGGATTAGAAGAACTCGTCATTAACACCAGCTCAGCCTTAGTACATCAATGACCACTTCCGGCAACTATGAAAACTTTCCTTTTACCCTCTCTCTTCCTTGTATCAAATTTCTAATTTCAACAATTGCTTGCACTTGCACTTAACTTTGTGTTTCTTCTAAATATATTCCAATATACATTGCAACTTGTAACTAGCACTTAGCTTCATGAATCTTCAAACGAATCTGGTACAGGACAAGGTACAGGACAAGGAAGATGTGGCAAGGTACAGGACAAGGAAGATTCATCTGTACCAGATTCGTTTGAAGATTCATGAAGCTAAGTGCTAGTTACAAGTTGCAATGTATATTGGAATATATTTAGAAGAAACACAAAGTTAAGTGCAAGTGCAAGCAATTGTTGAAATTAGAAATTTGATACAAGGAAGAGAGAGGGTAAAAGGAAAGTTTTCATAGTTGCCGGAAGTGGTCATTGATGTACTAAGGCTGAGCTGGTGTTAATGACGAGTTCTTCTAATCCAGTAACTCACAGCCGAATAGTCTGAGACAACATCCATGCAACAATGTTCATTATTAAAACATAATACCCTCTGAGGTTTTCTGTTAAAGTCAGTTTGATTGGAGTAATTTGCATAATTTTCTTATAACTTTATGACCATAGAGTGGTGCAGAAACTGAAGTTTCTCGAATCTGGGAGCTTTCTAGACTCTCTACATAGAGTTGACTTTGGTGACAGGAGGCACAGAAAGGGATGTCTCCTGCATTCCCATCTGCAGTCTCTGAAGGATGTGGTGCATAGGCACCATCACTGCTTCTTTAGGCAGATCTGGATATTGAAGAATTTCCAATTTCTTCAGCCTTGGGCTCCTCCTACATTTCCAATTGAAAAGGAATGAACTTAGCCATTTACCTGAACAAACCTATGGAAAGACATTGTTCTCAGGAGGAGACTTCTGTTGCTCATGAGGTGGAAAGGGATCCGATGGGAGCTCTCCTTCAAGAAGTATTCAGAGGAGTTATTTATTATGCAAAAATGCTCAGACTTAGACTCTGAGAGATACTCAAGTGATGCCTGAGTCTCTGCCAGGACAGACTGCCTCTCTGTATGGAAGTCTGATCTCCTTCGGGAGTGTTGGCGTATCAATGGGCTTCTATACTTCGGTGATCGATATCAACCGGGCATAGGTCAGTATCAAGGCCCTTTGACAACTCAATGACGATTCATCTCCCACAAGCAGATGTAGAGTTCTGACAATCTGTTTGATACTATGATGCTGCTACTTCAGAACTGTCAAAGCTGTCATTTCCCAAAGAAGGGATCCATCATGAGTTTCTCCTTTATTCTCTTGGCCAAGTGCTCCTCTAGGGCTGACATGAATGAAGACATAAGGGTCTCAGCAGTCTCGTCAGTGTCTTCAGGATCGATTGAGGAATATTGGCTGTTTGATCATGGACTTTTGGAGGCAGGAGTGGCCCTTCTGATAGCAGGGAGGATGAGCTGTCTTTGCATCAGGGTCATATATCACCGGATTCCATGGGGCTCTCTGTGTCATGTTCTGATGAACCTCAGTGCTGAAGCAACAATGCCCAGTGCACAGTATCCAAGGTTCTTGAAGCCTTTGAAGATGAGGATAAATCCTTCCTCTTCCTTGGGGAAGGAATGGTGAAGCACTGATCCTGAGAGGCCCTGCTGTGCTTGGCTCCAACTAGCTGGAGAACTCTTCGATGCTGATACTCCGCCAGCATCTGGTGCAGTTCAGGGCTTCATGGTGACCAGTGCCACCAATGCTGATGGGCTGGTTTTCAGAATGCCAAATGGTGACATTTTACTTACCAGTTAATGTCCTTTCTTTGAGTCCTGCAAGACCAGTCCAGACAGGTGGAATGTGTTCCCCTACCAGCAGATTGGTGGAGACAAAGAACCAATGAAAAGCCCAGGTTTCAATGACATCACTCCCATGCTCCTATTCATCTCAACCACCACAGGTCCCTTCAGTATTCATCCCAAATCATATGGGAGAAACACAGCAAGTCTCACACATCCTTAACTGTGGGCAATAATGAGAGATCAACAGAAGCGAACTATGTACAGGAAAGCATAAACTTAAGATTGTCAGCAGATGATGAACCTGCAGAGCCAAGTATAAAAATCATAGCGGACCCAAGGGTACTGCAGCAGAATAGAGCAATACAGTTCCAGGAGTGGGCCCTGGAGTGGTCTAGCAGGACTCAAGGAAAGGACATTAACTAGCAAGTAAAATGTCACCTTCCTTATTGTCCAGCTAGACCAGACAGACAAGTGTGATGTACCAAAGCTATAATTCCACTAGGTGAAAAGAAGACAACAGCTCACAAAACCCTTGAGCCAAAGGCTGTGTCCGCCCTCGTGTGGACATCCAAGTGGTAATACTTGACAAAAGTGGAAAGTGATGCCCAGACTGATGACCAACAAATGTCTGCAGAGGCTACTGAGCTCTGTGCCATCTATGAGGACGCCTCGGGAAGAATGGGGACGCAAACCCTCCAAAACCGGGTGGAACCATAACAGTAAGGCAAAGACCTCCTTAATCCAGTGCCCCAAAGTTGACTTAGCTGCTGCCTCACTCTTGCATGGGCCAGCACACAGCACAAAAAGATGGTTGAACTTACAAAAGGAATTTGTAACCTCCAAGTACCAGGGAAGCATCTTCCCGGACATCCACAAGACAAAGATCCTTAATCTTCCTCCAACACTGCTCCTTAGAGGAGGAGGACAGGCAGACCACTTGGTTCATGTGAGAGAAAGCACCTTAGGCAAGAAGGAAGGCAAAGGCCAAATGGAAATGGCTTCCTTTAAAAAGGACAGATAAAGATCTCTGCAAGACAGAGCCTCTAGCTCAGAAATCTGCCTTGCGGAACAAAGCGTGAGCAAGAAGAGTCAAATCCATCAAAGTCGCATGCTTAAACGGCTCAAAAGCCCACTGCCATCAGAGTCCTGAGCACTACACACTGATCCCAGGAAGGGATCACAAACCAAAGGGAAGGGCTCAGTCGCCAACCCCCCCCCGGAGAACGTGCGAGACGTCCGAGTGCAAGGCTAGAGACTTGCCAGCCACTGGATCTCAGAAACAGGCCAAAGCTGCCATCTGGACTTCCAAGGAGCTAAGGGAAAAGGACCTTCTCCATCCTATAGAAGGCCAACAGAAATGGCACCTTGGCCACCTCAGGAGCAAACTGCTGAGCGCTGCACCACTACTCAAAGAGGCACCAGATCCACATATATGCTAGCTTGGTAGACCTCCTCCAGACTCTGAGCAGAATGGGGACCACCACTGCAGAGTAGACCTCACATGCTAGCTGTCTCTTTTCAAGAATCAAGCCATAAGTGAGAAGGGAACCAGGTCCTCCAGGACAATGAGTTCCTGCTGCAATAGGCTCCAAGACAGAAGCAACTGAAGAGAAGGTGCCTGCAGGACCCGCATCAAGTATTCAAACCATGCTCTCCTCGGCCATTCTGGTGCTACCAGAATAATCTTGCCCGGGTGGCATTCTATACACCAAATCACATGCCCTACTAGGGGCCACAGAGGAAACACATACAGCAGATGCTGACTTAGCTAAAGCTGGATCAGGGCATCTACACCCTCAGACCCTGCCTCCGTGTGGCGACTGTCGAAGTGGCAAACATTGGCATTGGAGTAGGTCACCATCAGATCCATTTTGGGGCAATCCCAGCGGCACAGAATCAACTAAAATGCCTCCTGGCACAACTCCCACTCTCCAGAATATAGAGTGACAAGTGAAGAAGTCCGCTTCCACACTGTCCACCCCAGCAAGGTGCTGAGCTGACAAGGCTAGGAGGATCTTCTCCACCCAGGCAAAGAAGAGAGCCATCTCCAGAGCTACCCCAGCACTCCTTGTGCCACCTTACCATGGCATTGTCCAAAAACACTCACACCGCCCAGCCCTCAACCAGGGGCCAGAAACACAAAAGAGCCAACCTGATGGCCCTTGCCTTGAGGTGGTTAATGGATCATACCACTTCCATGGGGTTCCACCGGCCCTGGGCCATATGATCTCAGCAATGGGCTCCCCAGCCTGAGAAACTGGCATCTGTCATCAGCAGGATCCAGGAGAAATTGTCCAGCGGCACATCCTTCCTCAGATGACAGGGCTGCTGCCAGCACCGCAGACTGGTCTTCACCATCATCGGGAGCGGGAGCCCGCACTCAAACGCCTGAGAACTCAGGGACCACAGAGTCCACAAGGACTGCTGGAGAGGCCACATGTGAGCACATGCTCATGGCACCACCTCTATAGTTGCCACCATCAATCTGAGGAGCTGAAGATAATTCCAGGCTCTAGGAGCTTGCTGTGCACAGAACATCACCAAGCAATCCAACAGTCTTGACTTTCTCCTCTGGCAGGAAAAACTCCCCAGTCAAGAGTCAAAATGTGTTCCCAGAAACTCAAGGGACTAGGAAGGCAACAGATGATGGCTTTTTTCTCCAATTGATCACCCAGCCGAGGCTTTCCAAAAAGAACATCACTCAGGACTCCACCTGAGATGCCTCTGAAAAGGGAGCAGGCCTGAAAGAGACAGTTGTTCAGATATAGATGGACACAGATCCCTTGGTGCCGCAGCCAATACCACCATGATCTTGGAGAACGTCCTTGAGGCAATGGAGAGCCTGAAAAAGAGAGCAGCAAACTGATAGCGAGAGCCAAGCACGGCAAAACGCAGATACTTCTGTTGATCCACCCAGATTGTGACATGAATATACGCCTTGGCCAGATCCAGAGAAGCCAAGAATTCTCCTCGGCGCACTGCTTAAATCACAGAGCGTAAGATTTACATCCAGAAGCGTAGGACATGCAAATGCTTGTTTATCCCCTTGAGGTCCAGAATGGGCCCAAGAAATGGTTCCCTTTTTTTTTTTGAACACCACAAAACAGATGGAGTATCTGCCCCTTGCCCTGCTTGTCTTTAGGAACTGCAACTTGACTAAGGTGGTCCGCACAGCGGCATATTTTATCGCAGACCCACAAGGAGAGATGATGAAAGCATAGCCAAAATGAAAGATGTCTAGCACCCCAGCAATCCTTGGTAACCTGGACCAATTCCTGAAAAAAAGGCAAAGCCTGCCTCCAACCAAAATCCCTAGGCCCATGCGCTCTACGAAAGGGCTGAGATCGAGCCTGAAGTCTATAAGGGGAATAAGGGCTCCCCAGGCCGGTAGCGATGAAATTCCCGAGACCCCCGTGAGTCCAACCAGTGCTCCCCTGAGAAGCGGGTGGAGGCTGACTGAAAAGGAGCTCCTGCTCGCTGTACAGGCCCCTAAGACCTGTCCTCCAGAAGGCAGAGGATTTTGTCTCACCCAGATCCTTTACCTGCTTCTCCCAATAGGAACCAACAGAAGCGTCCTCTAAGGCCAGATGGGCAACTGGGCTTTGGAAGAGGAGTCTGATGCCCCAAGTCAAAGCCAAGCCAACACCATGTCACTGTCGACAGGACCTAATCCCTGGCTGCTAGACATACCAGGTTGTACATGGCATCAGAAGGGAAGGCCTAGCAGGCTCCAAAGAGGGGTACAATCATCCAGCAGAAGAGACTGAATCCACTGGGGCAGGACTCAAAACATCACATTGCCAACTGAAGAATAGCAGCTGCTGTAGCAAAATGGTTCTTCAATACAAATCCACCTTTCAATCCAGAGTATCTTTCAAGGCCAATCTGCCTTCCACAGGAATGGTGGGTCCATCTGGTAACTATGTGACCTGCATATCCACCTTGGACATATCAAACCACACAACTCACTCACTCTCTGGGAGAGCATGCATCATCTTATACACCCCTAGCCCCTTAGGTGGGGAGTTGGGGAAATCCCATTCCAACTGGAACAGGCCCTTGAGCGCCTCCAGGAATGGAAGACAGTAGTGGATTTCTGCACCCCTTGCAGGAGTGGATTCCTCTTCGGTTCCTGCTCCATGTCTGGAACATCTGCCAAACTCAAGATGGATAAGATCCTGGGATCAACTCTTCCAGTTCCTACTTCTGGAACAGGTGGATAACATCGGCCTCCTCACAAGCCTCTGAAGGTGAGAGTACTACTTCTCTACATCACACATCTCAATCCAAGTCACAGTTCAAATCTCAGACAGATCCCAGCTGATCCCCATCTCCAGGAGGCACCTTTGCTGGAGACGCTTAACCATCAATCGAACAGGGCTTACACTCTCAGGCTGCCCCTCACGAGACAATGCTCGGGGGAAACCAGAGGCTGCAGGGTCTGAATTTCCAGGCCAGAATGAACAGGACTACTGTAAAAGGAAAAGAATCCCAGGGTGGACAATCCAGACTCCGGAAGCTCTCCTCGTGGCAATGACCCCAAACAAGGAGCGCTGGAGTGACTCTGGAGATGGATCTCCTGTTTGCCTGGTCAGAGAAGAACCTTCTAACCTTATAGGCTCAGCACATTGCTAGGGTGGATAATACGGAAGCAGACTTCCTCAGCCAGCACTCTCTGAATCCTGGCGAGTGGGAATTGAGTGTGGAGGTGTTTCAGTTGATTCTGCACCACTGGGGTCACCCCAGAATGGATCTGATGGTGACCTGCTCCAATGCCAACGTTTTTGCTACTTCTTCATTTGCTACACGGAGATGGGGTTTGACGACATCAATGCCCTGACCCAGCCTTGGCCAAATCAGCAGCTGCTGTACATGTTTCCTCCTGGGCGGGGTGTGCATCAGGACAGGATTGTTCTGGCATTGCCAAACTGGCCATGGAAAGCGTGGTTCGGAGACCTGATGCAGCTCCTGCAGGTACTTTTTCTTCAGCTGCCTCTGTCTCGAGGGCTATTGTGGCAGGGATCAATCGTCCTGGAGGATCCAGCTCCCTTCTCGCTTACATCATGGCTCTTGAAAGGAGACTGCGACTGCATAAGGGCTACTCTCTAGCAGTAATCTCTACTCTACTTGGTGTGCGGAGGAGGCCTACCAAGTTAGCATACGTACAGACAGGGACATACCTAGCCCTGTGCAAGCGGTGCAGCTGCACAGGGCACAAAGGTTTGGGGGACAGACAGGGCCATACCTAGCCCTGTGTGAGCGGTGCAGCCGCACAGGGCACAAAGGTTTTGGGGGGCGCATTTCGGCTGCCTGCTGTTGCCCTGCCGTTGCCACTTTTTCTTCTCTCAGCAGCAGCAGGGCAATAGCAGAAAGCCAAAATGCGCCCCTTAAGCCTTTTTGTGGCACTTTAAGCAGGTCTGGTCCCTCCTTCCTCTGACATGACATCAGAGCAGGGAGGGACAGATCTGCTTAAAGTGCCGGCAACTTGCACATCAGGCACACGCCTTCTCCTCCACCTCCATCCAGCCGCTTTCTGCTCTTACCCTGCTGCCCGCGCCACCATGGAGAAAACAGAGGCAGCAGCAGAGCAGGAGCAGGCAGCGGCTAGACGGAGGTAATGGGAGGAGAGGGGCATGCGCCCAACGTGCAAGTCACACAGAGCACGTGCAAGTCACGCAGAGCACGATTTTAGCTCGCTATGGCCCTACGTACGGATACGGTGCCTCTTTTAGTGCTGAGGCTCAGAGTACATGGGCAGAAGACTTGAAAAAAAGCAGTGATTCTGACCTCGATCATTGGTGTCTGCCAGCAAGGATCCCATCCCCTGTGGGCAGAAGGGCTTTAAAAAGCGGCGATTGTGGCTAAGAGCATCAGGGCAGAAGAGCAAGGTCACAGGAGCTTTGGTGTCTGCCCAGTCTGCAAAAAGAAGGTTAGAGAGGGTTTGTTGTACAGATGGCTGAATACATTTAAAGCAGCAGTAGGTTTTAATCAATGAGTAGTGGGAGGAATGGAGGATAAGGAGGGAGGTTGAGGAGGACAGAGTCTAGAAAGGGAAACAGAGTTTGGGGGTGGGAGATGGACAGCAGGAGAGGGGTTGAAGTTGAGGGGAAGGCAAGAGTGCAAGGGTTGGAGGATGAAGAGATGAATGCATGGGAAGTAAAGGGCATAATGTGTATGTGCAAAAGGTGCAGCCCTCTCCCACTAGACAAATGCAGGCAGCTCACCCTCTGCACCACACAAACATGCTCAGGCACCCCACCCTCCGCACCACACAGAGGTATAGCCGATAAGGTCAGTGAGGGTGGTTGAAGAGAGAGGAGGAGGAGGAGTAGGGCCATTGCCTTGTGTTGGTACTGTGCAATGACCCATTAAGAGCCTGATTAATTAAGGTTTTTTTCCATACAAATGGGAACACAGTCCTAGTAAATCAGGCCCTAAAACCTAAAAACGTAACTGCGCTACACCTTTTTGGGGGGGACGAGGGTGTGCATTGTAACCTAGATTTCAGTGGCTGGCTCCTAGATTCCAATAAAATTTGTCAAGCCCTGCATTAAGATGTATAGATAGAGGTTAAGATAACCAGTTTTGGAACCAGATTTGGATGCAAAGAGAGAGCATTAGTTGGGGGCTTCCCAAACCTGTCCTGGGACCCCAAAGCCAGTTGGGTTGTCAGGATCTCCACAATGAATATACTTGAGAAACATGCATATACTGGGTTTTCTTTGTATGAAAATTCATCTTATTCACTGTGGAAATTCTGAAAATTTGACAGGCTGGGAAAACCACAGAACAAATTTGAGAAGTTCTAAAAACATAGAAATACATCAGCAGAAAAAGACCATATGGCCCTGTCTAGTTTGCCCTTCCATTTCAAATACAATAGTCCCTTTTTTTCCTTTAGAGATCTTCGGTGTTTGTCCCATGCTTTCTTGAATTCAGATACTATCCTCGTCTCTACTACCTCCAGTGGGAGACTATTCCATGCATCTACCACTCTTTCTGTAAAGACATATTTCCGCATATTACTCCAGAGTCTATCCCCTTTCACCCTCATCCTATGCCCCCTTGATGCAGAGCTTACTTTCAATCGAAAGAGGCTCTCCTCCTGTGCATTTATGCCATGGAGTTAAACCTCTCTATCATATCTCCACCTCTCTATCATATCTCCGCCTTTCTTCTAATATATACATATTAAGATCTTTAAGTCTATCCCTGTATGGTTCATAATGAAGACCACTGACTATTTTAGTAACCACTGTCTGCACCGACCCCATCCTGTTTATATCCTTTTGAAGGAGTGGTCTCCAGAACTGCACACAATACTTCAAATGAGGTCACACCAGAGACTTATACAGAGACACTATCACTTCCTTTTTTCTGCTGGCCATTCCTCTCCCTATGCACACAAGCATCCTTCTGGCCTTTTCTGCCTGTTTAGTCACTTTAAGAGTATCAGAAACACACACAGATCCCGCTCTTCTTTTGTGAACAGAAGTACTTCACTCCCTACACTGTACCACTCCCTTGGATTTTTGCAGCCCAGATGCATGACCCTGCATTTTTTAGCATTGCCAAATTCTTGGACATTCTTCAAACTTAGCTAGATCCCTCCTCATGTTATCTACTCCTTCCTGGGGGTCTACTCTATTGCAAATTTTGGTATCATCCACAAAGAGACAAATATTGCCAGACAGCCCTTCCGAAATATTACTAACAAAGATGTTAAAAAGAATCGGACCGGAGGAAATGACGTCATATGGAGTGGCCGTGTAGAAGCCAAGCTCCGTGGAAGCAAAGGGGAAATTGCCCAAAAAGAGCACGCCGGAGCGGATAAAAAAAAGAGATAAACCAGCATAACAAGAGTTGTGGAAGTGTGGATTCATGGTGTGATGAAGAAAAACTCCACAGACTTAAAAGCATATGCGTATAAAACCGCTGCTGTGAACACTGGAGGAAAGAACAAAATGGCTGCAGTGAGTGCTGGAAGCGTGGAGGAAGCAGGCCCGACGAGGATGGGGGAAAGTAAGCAGACCAGAGAACTGGAGGTGCTGAGAGGAGAACTAAAAGGTTGGTTCAGCACTCTCAGGCAGGATTTAGCGCATTTTAAGACAGACGCACAAACCTGGATGGAGGAGCTAAAAATTGATGTGAGAGATATTGGGCAGCATGTGGAAGATATCGAGAACAAAATGGAGGTGCAGGAGGGAGAAATGCAGAAAATGCAGGACATAATGGATAATCTGGAAATGGAGTCGGAAGATTTGTGGTCTAAAGTGAAAGATCTGGAAAATAGATTGCGGAGAGCAAACATCCGAGTACGAGGGGTACCGGAGGATGTGGAAAAATCTGACTGTGGACATCTGGTAGAAAAAATTTGCCAACAAATTTTGGAAGCGGCAAGACAAGATGGCTCTAACTTATGCTGGAAAATAGATCGGGCCCATAGAGCACTAGGGCCAAAAAGAGAGGGCTATACCAGGGATATAATAGCCTGTTTCCACGAATATACAACTAAAAGTACGAGCTGCGAGGAAGATTACTAATTTTAAAAGGGACAATAACCAAATTGAACTGTATGCGGACCTCTCATCTATTACAATGAGGAAACGAAGGGAAATGGCAGCAGTCACTAAGACATTAAGAGAGAAATCAGTTAGATAGTGGCTATTCCCTTTTGGTCTCCAATTTTGTATTGAGGGGAAAACATATTATGTCAAAACAATAGAGGAAGCGGTTAAGGTGATGAAAGAGGCAGGTTGGACGGAGATACCGGTTAATCAACCCCCGAAGCACAACAAGGAGCGACGACAGGCAAGGGGAAGCGAATGGAGACGGGCGCCGCAAGGAGATCGCAGGCTGTGCAAACAAAAGCAACAGCTTGTCCAGAACATGGAAGGAGATGGATGAAGGACTGGACGTGATGGAGAGTATTAGGGGTTAACACACCAATGAATGTAAGCTTTACTACTGGTCTGTACTGGTTTTAGTGTTTTGCTGAACACGGTAGGAAAAAGGGGGGGAAAAAAAGGAAAAAACATTAAAAAAAAGACAAAAGCAAAAAAGATAGAGGAAAATCTAAAGTATAGGTGTTATGGGCAAAGGAAAAAAGAAGGAGGGAAGGTGTAGAGCTTCCAGGATGGTGGCGAGTCATGCCTCAAAGATATGGAGTAGATGGTGGGTTGGAGGAAAGAAATGGGGAGGGGGAGGGGATATGGGTGGTGAGGAGTGGGAGGGGGGTATAAGGGTTTCCAGATACACATTAGTGGCATGGCAGGAGGGGGAAAATTGACAAATGGAGAGATTTGGGGTGCTGATGATGACTGTAAGGGGGCTGAACTCCCCGATTAAAAGACAGAGAATGTTCAAAGAAATAATCAGACTTAAAGGGGATATTGTCTTTATACAGGAGACACACTTGAAAAAATGTGATGAATGGAGGGTGGCACATAAAAAATTTACAGGGAAATGGTTTGCATCTAACAGATTGGAATTGAAAAAAGGGGGAGTGGGAATTTTGATGAATGGGCAAATATCTTGCTCTGAGTGTGTGGTGCAGCAAGATAAAGGGAGAAGATATCTTATAATTAAGATGAAGATACAGGAGCATATGTACACCCTAGTAAATATATATGGTCCAAACGTGGCCCAAGGGGCATTTTATGATCGTTTAAATAAGTTAGTGGCGGAATTTGTAGAAGGAAAGATAATCATGGGGGGGGGGGGATTTCAATTTAACATCCAATCCCGTACTGGATAATTCAACTGGGAAATTGATGGGATGTGCTAAAAGTAGGAGGAGCTTGCAATCAATGAGAAAAAATTTGAGGGTGGTTGATGCATGGAGGGAACTGAAAGGGCGGGAAAAAGTATTCACGTTCTATTCAAAGGTACATAAATCCTTCTCGAGAATAGATATGATATGCGTGTCAAAAGCATTAGTGGCAGGACTAGGACGATGTGAGATTGAAGAGAGGACATGGTCCGACCATGCACTAGTTGGATTGAACTTAATATGGGGAATAAGGGAAGGAAGCAAATGGGATGGACAATAAATGAATCCTTATTGGAAAATATGGAAACAACCCAAAAACTAAGAGAAAAGATAAAACTTTATTTGAAGGAAAATGATAGGGAGGACTGCAAGATTGGAACATTATGGGAATGTTTGAAAGTGGTGGTAAGAGGGGATTGAATATCTATAGGCATCTATATGATATTGGCTCCCAATCAGCTCACGTATCAGATACAAGACAATCCTAAACATATTCAGGATCAAACACAGGAACTCAGCCCTCAGCCTCATTCCCCTCATACAACCTGACGCCAGTACAAGACCCAGAAGAAGAGCCACAGCAGATACAATCAACACGCCAAAAGACTACACAAAGGCATGCAAGTCCACCGCACGAAGAGCGCTGTCAATGGCAGCACCTGGAATGTGGAATGCACTCACGGACGAACTGCGTGCCACGGAAGGCACTAAGAACTTCAGGAAACAACTAAAGACTCTGCTATTCCTGGAGCACTACGGCCCGAACACATATTGAGACCTCCAACCATGGACTAACAACTTGCCCACACGCTCTTTGCACATTCACTGCATAAAGCTCATGATGTAAATAGCGCACATGTACCTGTATAAAGCTCATGATGTAAATAGCGCACACTAATCAACACACCCACACACGCTCAATTCACTGTACATTATATGCACACCTTGAACCCAATTACAATTCAATTGATTGTTTGCTGTGTAACCACCTTGATTAAAGGAAAAGGCGGGATAGAAATACCATTAAATAAAAATAAATAAATAAATATGAAGAAGCTTAAGGAAGGACAAAAGGAATCCTTAAGGGGAAAGATTAGGGAATTGGAGAGCTTGCAATTACAGGGGAGAGTAGAGAATTCAATCACACAGGATCTATTAAAGACGAAAAGGGAACTGAATGAGCTAGAACTTGCAGAGATTAAGCATGCGCAAGATACAATAAAGCAACAATTCTTTGAATTCGGGAATAAACCTAGTCGATTGCTAGCACATGCATTAAAACAAAAGCATTATAGGAATTTTATCACTAAAATCAGGGATGCACAGGGGAAGGAAGTGAGATAAGCTGAATTGATTCAGCAAAGATTTGTGGAATTCTATATATAACTCTTATAAGGCTGAGAATAGTAATGTAGGGGAAAATATAGATAAATATTTACAGATGGAACTGCCAAGGTTAGCAGAAAAAGAAGCAGAACAACTTTCTTACCCCATAGAGGAAAAGGAAGTCCTAGAGGTGATTAAAACACTCCCACCAAATAAAGCCCCGGGGCTGGATGGTTTTACGAATAAATTTTATAAAATATTTGGTGATGTTATCTTTGGTCCCCTAACTAGACTTTTTAACTCCTTTAAGGAAGGGGTGGAAATACCAGAAACGATGTGGACAGCAGGAATTACAATTCTGCCTAAAGAGGGGAAAGATCCTAGTCTGTGCGGATCATACAGGCCAATATCCCTACTGGGAACGAACTTTAAAATATTCACTAAAGTGCTAGCGAATAGGATACTCCCGTACATGTCCAAGCTGGTGCATGAAAACCAATCTGGATTTGTTCCTGGGCGCCATACAATAGATAATATGCAAAAAGTGTTAAATGCAATGTGGAAGGGGAGGAGAGAGGGAGAGCAAATGATTTTATTGACAACAGACGTGGAAAAAGCGTTCGACAGCGTCTCATTGCCATTCTTATTTAAAGTACTAGAACAAATGGGGAGTGATGGGAATTATTTGAAGTGGATTAAAGCCACCCATGCACAGCCAATGGCAAAGATTCGGGTCAATGGGGACTATACAAGGCCGTTTGAATTGTTTAGAGGAACGAGGCAGGGGTGTCCTCTGTCCCCGCTGCTCTTTGTGCTCTCCATGGAACCATTAGCTCAGAAGGTGAGGGAATGCTTGGAAATTAATGGGGTAAAATGAAAAAAGCGGGAAAGCAAAATATCTCTATTTGCAGATGATCTGTTGTTTATGTTGACTAAGCCGAGGGAGTCTCAGGCAGCTCTATAAAATCTATTGTTGGAGCTTGGAGACCACACAGGTTTTAAAATTAATGCTACAAAATCAGAGATATTAAATATATCGGCAAGCGTAGAGATGCAGGCAATGATAAAAGCGCAATTTCCCTTTAAGTGGGCAAAACATAGTATTAGGTATCTGGGGATTTACTTAACCTCTAGGGGACTGATATGTTCAGAGAAAATTATATAAGAGTGGAAAAAATAATCAGGAGGGAATTAGAAAAGTGGAATAGGAAAACATTATCATGGATGGGAAGGATCTCAGTTATCAAAATGATGACCTTACCTAAATGGTTATATCTATTTACGAATCTCCCTATGTGGGTCTCAAAGAACTACATTGGGAAATTATAGCGGATTATTTGGCAGTTCATAGGGGGAGGGGGAAGAAAAATAGGGTAGCTGGGAGGATTCTGATGAGGCAGAGAGAACAAGGGGGAATGTCTGTGCCAAATTGTTAAATTATTGGGAGGCAGCACAAATGTATGCTATTGTGGAATGGGGGGCGGAAGAACAGAAAGAATGGGTTCAGATGGAATCAGAGGATTTGGAAGATGGGATGATAGGAGACTATGTATGGCTACCTAAGAATGTAAAAAGAGGGTATCAAGGGCAGAACCCACAAAACACACTACGAGTGTGGAATAAGTGGAAACAGCTTTGACTGGGGGGAAATGGAATTTCTAGGCTGGTACCAATTCAGGGAAATCCAGATTTCCCACCGGTGTTGGAGAACGCCTTTGAAAAATGGGAAAAGCAGGGACTACGAAGAGTAGGCCAATTGATAGAGGGTATGGCCATAAAAGAGTTTGCGGAGCTCGAAATACTGTACCACCTTGATGGGAAAGATGTACAGTATATAGCTATTTGCAGCTCAGGCATTACATTCAGCAGAGAATCCTACCAGAGCTCCAGGGGGAGCTCACTGGGATTGAGAAATTCTTCCTGATGGGACAGAAGAAGAAGAAGGTCTTGACAAATTTTTATAAGATGATATATAGGGCGACGGGCAGGGAAAAGTATCAAAAAGCCTGGGAAGCAGATTTGGGAGTATGATGGGACGACTCAGTGTGGGAACAAATATATTTGAATAGATACAAAGGATTACTGGCCATAAATTAATTGAGAATAACTATAAAATATTGTATAGATGGCACTTGACACCAGTAAAGCTACATAAAATATATGAGCATTTGGAAGATAAATGTTGGAGGGAGTGTGGTGGGAAAGGAACATACCTCCATATCTGGTGGAATTGTGTGGCAGTGAATAAAATGTGGTTAGAGGTGTTTGATATGTTGGGGAAGATATTGGGGAAAGACATTGCACCGCAACCAGCCACAGCTATGTTGGGGATGAAACCCCCAAATTTGAATAAGGCAGAGGGTACCTTTGTTGAGTTGGGCTGTGTCACGCTTAGAGTCATACTTGCACGAAAATGGAAACAAGTAATAGTACCGCATTTGGCAGAATATGAAGGGTCATTGTCACAGATTTATTTAATGAGTAAATTAAAAGTGATCAAAAGGGGTAGACCACAAAAATGTATGCAAGTGTGGGGGAAATATATACAGTGGACAGCACTTCCTTAACTATAAAGATTGCTTCATTTACTTAAATTGTTTAATTACTTAACCTGTCTTGTATAGTAGTAGAAGGAGTGTGTACTTGGGACTCTGGGGGGGAGGGGTAACAACAAAACCTAGAAATACATGACGAACGGGAATGTTGGCATGTGCGAGGTTATTCAGCTGTATGGACATTATGTGAGTTATGTTATAAATGTTATGATACTGTTGTCAAGTTTCTTGAAAAATATAAATAAATTAAAAAAAAGAATCGGACCAAGGATAGGTCCCTGAGGCACACCCCTGGTAACATTCTTCTCCTCAGAGTTCGCTCCATTTACCTGTACACTTTGTCACCTCCCACTCAACCAATTTTTAACCCAATCAATAACTTTAGGGTCCATCCCTAGGGTGCTCATTTTAAATTTATAAATCACCTGCGTGGAATGGTGTCAAAGGTTTTACTGAAATCCAAGTCCAGACTCCACATCTAGGGATTTCCCTCGGTCCAACTATCTGGTCACCCAGTAAAAGAAATCAATCGCATTTATCTGACAAACCTTCCTCTGGTAAACCCATGCTGACTTGGATCCTGCAATCCACTGGACTCCAGAAACCTCACTATCCTGTTTTCCCCTTCAATCTATACAAAATTATGCTGCTTGATTAATCTTCCGCCAGTCTCGCCATGCCCACATTACTCCTCTTCTCAAGATGCTTCACTGGCTCCCTATCCAATTCCACATCCAATTCAAACTTCTACTGACCTATAAATGCATTCACTCTACGGCCCCTCAATACCTTTCATCTCTTATCTCTCCCTACATCCCCTCTCGGGAACTTCGCTCCTCAAACAAATTACTTCTATCTAGGCCTTTCACTCGCACCGCTAACTCCCAACTTCACTCATTTCACCTTGCTGCACCTTACACCTGGAACAGCCTACTTGTATCTATACACCAAGCACCCTCCCTGGCCCTCTTCAAATCCAGAATGAAGACCCACCACTTTACTGTCGCTTTCAGATTCTGACTTCCATCCTCTATCCTGACCTGACTCCCGTCAACTGTCATGACTAAATTGTAAATACCTTATTTTGTTTGCCCCGAATTGACTAATGCTCTGTATTGTCTCGATCAGACTGTAAGCTCTGACGAGCAGGGACTGTCTCTTACATATATGTCTGTACAGCGCTGCATGCATAGTGCTATATAAATGCTGAATAGTAGTAGTAGTAGTTTTAGCAGTGTTTCCATTAATTTACTCACCACAGAGGTCAGACTAACCAGTCTGTAGTTCTCAACCTCATCCTTATTTCCGCTTTTGTGTAAAGGGACAATATGTGCCTTTCTCCAGTCCTCGGGGACCACTCCCAACCCTAAGGAAGCGTTAAAAAGGTCAGTCATTAAAGCCGCTAGAGCATCCCCAAGTTCAGCATAGTTGCTTATCTGTAACGGGGGTTCTCTGTAGGACAGCAGGGGTATACAGTCACATTAAATGGTGAAGTCCCCAGACTGAGCCTTGAGCCAATCTCCCACAGCTCAGAGAAGCTTTGTTGCTTCACTTAGCATGCATGCCTGCTTCCTGCCTGCTAGTGCTCAGAGAATCAGTTCAAGCAAAAAGAAATCAAAACAAAAAAATGGAGATGAGGACGCCAGCCCATATGATGGGAGTCGACTCCAGTGATGATGTGTTGTTTTTGGTTGTTTTTTGAGGGGAAAGTGGGTGGGAAAGTGTGAAATGTCTTTGCAATCAGGGCGACCCCAGACTTAGCTTGGGTGGAGGAGAAGAATTATGTTGCAAACAGGTTCCGGAGGACAGCCTGGCCAAAGGTAAAGTCCGTCATGGATGAACAATCCAAACTGTAGTGTCTAGTGAAGGTGTGGATAGATGACCAGGTAGCTGCTTTGTAGATGTCCTGGGTAGAGACAGAAGCCAGACTGCCTATGGAGGCAACTGTGGCCCTGAGCCAATCCAATGTATGTAATTTCTCCTCCGGAGAGCCCACAGAGGCATCCGGAAAGAAGCCAGGGAGCACTATAGGTTGGTTGATGTGAAAATCAGAGACCACCTTCAGAAGAAAGGTGAACTTAGACTTACCTGCTAATTTTTGTTCCTTTAGGAACTCCAGGCTAGTCCTGAACCTTTGGGTTCTTGCTCCTCCTCCAGCAGCTTGGAGACTGAGAAACGTCACTTTTGTGATGTCACCCGGTATAAGTACCCCGGATCCGCCTCCTGACATCAGTAACCTATTGACAAAGTAAACTCACCAGAGCAACAATTAAGTAGTAAAATTATTAGCCATTAAACTGTAATTTAACTGATAAGAGAACTAAATGGGGCGAACACTAAAGAAAACTCTGTGTCCCCCACAACTTATCAGGTAATATGCTGAGATCCCCATTTCCTGACAGAAAAGAGAAAGAGGATCCCCATCCACTCTCCTAAGAAGAATTTCTCCCTTCATGGACCCAGCGCGGTAACGTCACCCGACACGCTTACCTGTTACACATCCGCTGCTTCAGGCGCTAGGCCACTTAAACTTTCGGGAGGGATACAGGACTAGCCTGGAGTTCCTAAAGGAACAACAATTAGCAGGTAAGTCTAATTTCACCTTCCTTAGCGTCCCTCCAGGCTAGTCCTGAACCTTTGGGGATGTAACAGAGCAGTGCAAAGAATCAACGGGAGGGACCCGCTAGCCCCGCCTGAAGCACCGTTGATCCAAAGTAGGCATCCCTCTCCGCCTGCAAATCCAGGCGGTAATGTCTAACAAAAGAATGCAAGGAAGACCAAGTAGCCGCCTTACAAATTTCCACCGTGGGAGCCAAACCATATTCCGCCCACGACGTAGCCTGCGCTCTAGTCGAATGAGCCCGTAAGCCCTCCGGAACATGTTTACCTTTCAAAATATATGCGGACGCAATCGCCTCTTTAATCCACCGAGCAATCGAAGCTTTCGACGCAGCTTGCCCTTTGTGCGGACCCCCAGTCTATCTGAACGCCGGAACGAAGCAGTAGCCTTCAAATACCTCCTCAAAGCCCTCCAAATGTCCAGTCTATGCAACTGCTTATCAGCGGTAGCACCCCCGCCTTCCACAAACACCGGCAGAGACACCACCTGATTTACATGAAACGGCGAAACCACCTTGGGCAAAAATGACGGAACTGGTCTCAAAACCACCTTGGACTCACTAAAAACCAGTAAGGGCTCCCTAGAGGATAAGGCCTGTAACTCCGAAATCTCCCTGGCGGACGAAATAGCCACCAGAAACACCACTTTCAAGGTAAGATCCTTTAAGGACGCTCTCACCAAGGGCTCAAAAGGCGCTCGCACCAACGCCTCCAGCACCAAATGCAAGTCCCACTGAGGAACTATCCGCCTATACGGGGGACGCAACAGCACAACCGCTCTCAAAAACCGCTTGACATCTGGATGTCCTCCTAGCGCCCGTCCGCCTACTTTACCTCTGTAGCAGGATAGAGCCGCCAACTGCAGCTTCAGGGAGGCCGCTGCCAACCCTTTATCATACACTTCCTGCAAAAACGCCAGAACCTGAGGAATCGAAGCTCTCAAAGCCGTAACCTTGTTGACCGCACACCAAGCTTCGAACACTTGCCAAACACGGACATACGCTAAAGAAGTCGATCGCTTACGAGCCCTCAACAACGTATTCACCACCGCCGGCAAATAACCTCTCGCCGTCAACCTTGCCCTTTCAATAGCCAAGCCGTAAGCGAGAACCGATCCACCTGAGGCATCAGGAGCGGTCCCTGAACCAATAAGTCCCGCCGAACCGGCAACTTCCAAGGCTTGTCTCCCAGAAGCCTGATGAGATCCACATACCACGGGTGCCTTGGCCAGTCCGGGGCGATTACAATCACTGGGCCTCTGTGAAGCTCTATGCGCTACAGAATGCGACTGATTAACACCCACGGTGGAAACACGTAAAGCAGACAGTCCTCCGGCCACGGTTGGATTAGGGCGTCTAGACCCTCCGACATTCTCTCCCGCCACCTGCTGAAGAACCGACTGGCCTTTGCGGTTTGAAAAGTCGCCATGAGGTCCATGACCGGGGGGCCCCACCGCCGCACCAGCATCTCGAACACCTGTGGGTGGAGAGCCCACTCCCCCGGATCCACTCTCACTCGACTCAGAAAATCGGCTTCCACATTTTCCACTCCTGCGACATGCGCTGCTGACACTGCCGCCAGATGCCTTTCGGCCCACTCGAACAACTGATCAGCTTTGGCCTCCAGCGCCATACTGCTGGTACCCCCCTGCCGGTTGATGTAGGCCACCGCTGTCACATTGTCGGAGAATACCCGCACCGCTGTTCCGTGAAGGCACCCCCGAAAGGCTTCGAACGTTAGAAATACCGCCCTCAACTCCAACCTGTTGATCGACCAGGTCCTTTCCTGAGCGGACCACAGCCCCTGTCCGTATCGCCCCAGGACATGCGCTCCCCAACCGGAAAGGCTGGCATCTGTTGTGAGGGGAATCCAATCCCGCACTTCCAACGGCATCCCGTTCTCTAAGGTCTCTGGCCGTAGCCACCATTGCAGGGAGAGACGCGTCTCAGGCCGACAGGGCAACCGGAGAGAGAGACTGTCGTTCTGGTGGGACCAGTGCCTGAGTAACGCTCTTTGCAGCGGCCTCATGTGTGCCCTCACCCAGGGCACCACCTCTAGAGTTGCCGCCATCGTTCCTAACACCTGCAGGTAGTGCCAGGCCGTAGGGCAACGTCTTTGGAGAAACTTGCGAAGCAGACGCCGCAACCCCTGCGCCCGGCTCCGCGGTAGAAACACCTGGCCAATCCTCGTATCAAACCAAGCTCCTAGATACTCCAGGTTCTGAGAAGGACTGAACCTGCTCTTTCCCCGATTGACTACCCAACCGAGGCTCTCCAAGAACGCCACTACCCTGACTGTGGCCGCTTCGCTCTCCTCTCTGGACTTCGCCCGAATTAACCAGTCGTCCAGATAAGGATGCACCAGGATGCCCTCTTTTCTCAACGCCGCGGCCACCACCACCATCACTCTCGTGAAAACTCACGGCGCCGTCGCCAGACCAAACGGTAACGCTTGAAACTGAAAATGTCCCATTGGAACCGCGAACCTTAAAAACTTTTGATGGTCCTGCCTGATGGGAATATGCAAATAAGCCTCCGACAAATCGAGGGACGTAAGAAACCCGCCCTTGCGTACCGCTACTATGACCGATCGCAACGTTTCCATCCGAAAATGAGACACTCTTAGACAGCAATTTACGCGTTTGAGATCCAAAATGGGCCGAAAGGTCCCTTCCTTCTTGGGTACCACGAAATAAATGGAGTACCGACCGCAGTCGCACTGGTCTGGGGGAACCGGAACTACCGCTTCGAGGGAGAGCAGACGGTCTAGGGTCTCTTTTACCGCTGCATACTTGGCCTGTGCTTTGCAGGGGGACTGTACGAAAGAGTCGGTCACTGGACGCTGAAGCTCCAAGCCATAACCCTCCCAGATAACTTCCAGCACCCACTGATCGGACGTGATTTGGGTCCAAGCAGGATAAAACTTTCGCAGGCGACCCCCTATCGGCCCCTGCCCCACCTGAACCGCTCTGGCTTCATTGTGATTTCCGGAGATTGGAGAAAGAGGACGAAGAGGCCGCAAAGCCTCTACTCGCCCCTCTGAAGCCTCGAAAGCCTTGACCACGAAAGGGAAAGCGCCCCCTTTGCAGCTGTCCAAACCTAGGGGGACGAAAACGCCGAAAGTCGCGCTGCTGTCCCTTAGCCGACTGCCCCGCGCGACCTTGCTTCTGCTTATCCTCTGGGAGCCTACCACCCTTGGACTCCCCCAAATCCTTCACCAAGTAGGGGGTGAACTCAAACACCCTGATGACGTAGCGTCACCGCTACCCCGACCATGACCTTGGAAAAGGTGCAGGGAGCTGTGCCAGACTGAAGGACAGCGCCCAGAACTGATGGTTCACCATTCTGGGTCAGCACTATAGAATCCCCTGATGATTGCGGTATATTGGAAAGTGAAGGTATGCTTCTGTGAGGTCCAGGGATGCGAGAAACTACTCGGGTCGCACTGCCTGCATGACCAACTTCAGTGTCTCCATACGAAAACGAGGAACACGGAGACAGCGATTGATGGCCTTAAGGTCCATAATGAGCCAAAAAGTTCCGTCCTTTTTGGGCACCATGAAATAGATGGAGTACTGGCCCAAGCTCCTTTCGGTCGCTGGGACTGGACAGATTGTTCTTAGTTGGAGCAGGCGCTGCAGAGTCTCATGTAATGCAACCTGCTTGGTGACTGAACCGCAAGGGGAAACAAAGGCATTCTGGATGGGTTTGGCGCAATCAAGGACGTACCCGCGCATTACCACCTCGAGCACCCAACTGTCCGATGTGATCTGGGTCCATTCACAGGAGAAAGGCACAAGCGCCCCCTATCTGTGGCACCCCAGAACAGGCCCGAAGCCAGTCAACGGGAGGAGCGCCCTGCTCTGGTAAACTTAGTGGAGGAGGAGAAATTGTCCCGTAAGCGGTGAAACCCCCGAAAGGGCTGAGACTGGGCTTTGGAGCCCTGTCCGAGCACCGAGGAAAAGGACTTTCGGGCCTGAATTGGCGAGATTCCTGAAATCAGGACCGGCCTGAGGCTGCTGCAAAGGAAGATCCACCGGACTTACGGAGGGAGGTCTTGAGTCTATCCTCTGGGAGACGTTGAGGTTTGACTTCTCCCAAATCCTTCACCAGCTTTTCCAAATCTTCACTGAACAATAGACTACCCTTGAAAGGGAGACTAGCGAGTCGAGACTTTGACGCAGGATCTGTATTGCAATGGTGGAGCCAGAGCCAACGATGCACCACCATCACTGCGGCCACCAAACAAGTTGCAAGGCGAAGTAAATCATAGAGGGAGTCCACCAAGAAGGCAGTAGACTATGTCAGATGCGCCAGCGAGGGATCCTCCAGTAGTAACTGGATCCATCGCAACAAGGTACACGTTGCCAGCCCCCCACACCTATCACAGCGAGAAATGAAGAGGCGAAAGCCGTCTTCAAAAGACCATCCACTTTGCGGTCAAGCTGATCCTTCAGAGCTGTGCTGCCTTCCACCGGGATAGCCGTATGCTTCGTGATCAATGTCACAAGAGCATCCACTTTAGGAAACCAAAGCCACTTGTCAATCTCTGCTGGGGACCAGGCATCGATCCAATCAAGTCAGCAAGTGGAGCGTAAGGATGCATCTGGAAAGTCCCACTCAATGGACACCATTTGCTGAACATCCGCAGCAAAAGAAAAAGCCCCACTATGATTTATTTATTTATTTATTTACAGTCTCTTATATACCGCACTATTCAGCATCAGCGTGGTTTACATAGAACAAAAATGCTCAGTACAGTTAACACGTATGAGTTTACAGATAACAGGGCAAAAAACTTGGATAACAGGGGTAAACTATTTACAAAACTTGCTACATAGAGTCATATGAACAGGAGAGTTTCATAGAAACATATGCACCACTAAGGGTTAGAGTATCTGTCTTGGCGTGTTGTTGAGATTCCAAATATTTGCTTAGCGAATTGTATCGTTGGACTCTATGGGGTGTCGTTGGGCTCCATGAGGTGCTTGTTGAAAAGGTGGAATTTGAGGGCTTTCCTAAACTGCGTTAGGCTCTTAATAGCGCGGATACCTGGGGGTAATGCATTCCAGCATCTTGGCGCACTGAGACTAAAGGCCCTATTGGCTGTAGATGTAGTGCAATCTGTTAGTGCTTTCGGGACTTTTAGAGAGTTTATAGCCGTGGATCTTCTTGCTCTATTTGGAGATGTGGAATGGATGAGGGTAGTTAAGGATGCAGAGGAGAGCTTGTTAACAGCTTTAAAAGTGAGTAACAAGGTCTTGAAAACGATTCTAGCCTGGATGGGTAGCCAATGTAATTGTATCAGCAGAGGCGTCACGTGGTCACTCCTGGAGGCTCCATGGAGGACCCTTGCTGTCGCGTTCATGGCGAGCTGCAGCGGGTTCAAGGTGGATTGGGGAAGACCTTGTAGGATGGCATTGGCATAGTCAAAATGAGGTATGATCAACGCCTGGTAGATTGTCCTGAAATCATTTGGTTCCAGCATGGATTGTAAATGCCTAAGTGAGCGGATCTTGTAGTATATTGCTCTGACTGTGTTTCCTATGTGGGCCTTCATGTCTAGGCGTTGATCCAAAATGACGCCCAGGTAACGTATTGAAGGTTTAGATTGTAACTCAGCTTCTTTTACATTAAGATATTGTGGCGGGGTAAAGTTAGGGTTCCTCGTAATGAAGAGTACTTCCGTTTTCTTATGTTGTATTCGGAGGTTTTGGGAGAGAAGCCAGTCAGATATTGCATTGAAACAGCTCGTCAGTGGGGAGAGGTCCAAATGTTCAGTAGAGAAGGGTATGTAAAGCAGGACATCGTCAGCGTATAACATGCAATCAACATTGAAGGACCGGATGGGGCGTGGCTGGGAAGGAACCTTAGACTAAACGGAATACACCAGACACAGGTCTTTAGTATGGATTTGCTAGAAAATGCTTACACTTTTTACTCATTTCCCTCTTTGATAAAAACAAGAAGTCTCCATTAAATGAAGTCCTCACTGCCCAGAACGTTGTCCATCACAGCAGGGAGCATGTCACTGGGCATGACTTTTGGGAGAGGGGTGGAAAAGGGGGAACAGCCCAGTATAAATCAGCTATGCAGTTGGGTCTCAGAACCCAAGCAAACCGGAATTCGATCATTGGAGAACATAAGATATGCCATACTGGGTCAGACCAAGGTCCATCAAGCCCAGTATCCTGTTTCCAACAGTGGCTAAGCTAGGTCATAAGTACCTAGCAGTCTCCCCAAAAGACACAGGTTCCTCAATGCTTGTATTGGGTCAAGCAGTGATATCCTGGGTCCCTTTCAATAATGGTTTATGGACCTTTCCTCCAGGAACTTGTCCAAACCTTTTTATTAAACACTGCTACACTAACAGCTTTTACTATATCCTCCGGTAACAAATTCCAGAGTTTGATTACAGGTTGAGTGAAAAAAATATTTTTTCTTAATAGTCTTAAATAAGTTAGGAGAGAGTGGAAGCAGACAACCCCATGGCGCCAAAGCTTGCAGGTAAATGCTGTGGGGCTGTTTCAATCCATTACTGCCACTGTAGGTCCTCTTGAGGGATGACAGCTGCGGCAATGAGTACTCCCCAGAGAGCTGTCACTCTAAGCACCTGCCTAGTTTGCCTAATGTCAGCGCTGGCCCTGGGTGTTCCCAATTCCCACCCCTTTGGCAGCCTCCTGTCAATTTATTTTTAATTTTGTGATTTGAATATGTTTTTAGAACTTACATCCATTTTTTTTATATTTTGCTCAGTATGGGGAAACGCATCACTGTTTCTCTTTGCCTGCTTGGAAGTGATATTCTTGCTATCATCATGGGATATATGAGGAGGAGTAATGGCTCTTCCTCGAGGAGGAGGAGGAACGATTCCGATGGCCAGCGCTGAGACGGGCACTTGGGGTCTCGGGGGCGGGGTTCGGCCGCTTCTCCGCCCCGTGCTGCTCGGGCCCTCAGCGAGGTCGGACGGACGAGCAGCATGGAAGCGGCGGCGGCTAGGAGGCGACAGTTGCTGTTCCTCTGCGTCGTCTTGCTGGCGGCGGGTGGAAGACGGGCGGCGGCGGGGAATCGCGGTGCCGGCTCGGACGAGGAGTGTCACTTCTACGCGGGCGGGCAGGTGTATCCAGGAGAGGCTTCCCGCGTCCCCGTCTCCGACCATTCGCTGCACCTCAGCCAGGCCAAGAGTGCGTGTTCCTCCGCGCCCCCAGCCGCGAAGCGCCCAACGGCTAACAATGGCCGTTGGGTTCGAATTCGAGGATGCAGGATCCCAAAACGAGTGGAATTGGGTTGCGGCCCCGCATTAGGGGACGGGACTGGATTGGGATGGGATGGGAACCCTAGATCCGGAGAGAGCTCATGAAACCTGGAGCCGTGGGATTGGGGTGTGATGGAGGGAGAGCCTGGGAGCCTGTGGTTTTGGGATGAAGGGAGCTGGGAAGGCGGGTTATTGAAAAACGTAATCATTCTCCTAGCGTTTGCAGGTACTTTTTGGAAGGCGAAGGCTCAAATTTGCTGTTCGCTCTTCGCCTAGATTCAACGGTGTTGCATCGCCAGAGGAGGCTAGTGACAGGCACGTCTGCACAGTATCCCCCACATCCTAATGCAGTGAGCGGTGGGGCCTGGTGCCCCGTTTGCAACACTTATAATTGCGTTCTAATGACCGACGCTGCAGCAAACAATCCCTGCAGCATAGCCCGGATCTTCGGAAGGACACGTCAGACGAGCCGATCGGTTTCGTTTGGCTGCACTGTCACACTAATTCAAATGGCCTGTTTGCTTTTTTTTTCTCTTTCCTCTTCCAGTTTCCAAGCCAGCACCTTATTGGGAAGGAACAGCAGTAATCAAGGGTGAATTTAAAGATCTGAAGTTAACAGATTATCGGGGAAAATATCTTGTGTTTTTCTTTTACCCTCTAGACTTGTAAGTGTGTTTTGAATAATTAAGTATTTGAGATTTAATTCTATTAAAATTGAAAAACCTTTCAAACATATACGGGGTTTGGTTTAGTGTTTTCTTGCAGGCTGCCATACCTGCACTAAGAAGACATGCTAATTCCAAAGTGAAAAGAACTTGCAGTTTCTAGTCAACTTCTGCTCTGCTGTTTGTATTAAACAAAAAATAGACCAAGTGCTTTCTATATATAAATTAGAAAACGCTCAGCCATGCATGTTGAACCTAAGATCTCTTTGTGGCATAAACGTTCTAGGTAAATGCGTTTAAGATCAGCTATTTTTCAAGAACTAGCTAAATGCCTAGAGACCAGTCACATGTCCTCCTGATTGCTGAGAGGTTGGTTGGTGTTCTCCATGGTGGCTCAGTTCTTTGCTAAATCCCACGGGATACATCTTGGTGGTCAGCATTATGAAACTGCAGTGCATGTATTGTAGAGGACTCTAGTCCAGAATTAATTTTAGGATTCTACAAATAATTATTTTGCAAGGTATATTTTAATTTGCCTGTGTTTTTTATCAATTTAAACTGAATTTTAACCTTGACATACAAAGGAGCATGTTTACTAAGGTGTGTGCCAGTAGCGTGCAATCATACTGCTAAATTAGCACGAAGGCCTGTGCTATTTTGGGGTATTTGTGTCCTTTTCCCTGCTGATAGTGCAGTACCGTGCAAACTGATATGCAGGTGCACCTAACATCCGCCTATTGAGGTAGCGTTAATTTGGCCCACACTAAGAGGAACAGGTATAGTTTAGCATTCCTCCAAAACACTTGCACTAACCGTGACATGCCATCAGTGCCCATGTTATGCCCCTAACCCACCCATTCTCTACCCAGATGCACGCTAATCCCACACTAACGATTAATACAGTTTAGTAAACATGCCCCAAAATTGTGAAAATATAGTATGCCTACTTTGTTTTTATGTCCATCTATTCATATGTTTTTTTGTGTATGTACTTCACCAAGATAATGATTCCTATTTCCATCCTGATTACTTTTTGCAGTAAGAAATGTCAGTGGCATTGCATTCTGATGCTGTTTAAAGGAATAACCATATCCTGTTTGCTTACTTCTTTGTAAAGCACATTTGTGTGTCCAACGGAGATTATTGCCTTCAGTGACAGAATTGAAGAATTCACATCTATTAATACTGAAGTAGTAGCATGTTCGGTGGACTCTCAGTTTACACATCTAGCCTGGTATGTAACTTTCATATGTGAATCAATTTGGCATTGTTATATTGCTTTTTTTAAATTTGAGATTCCTTATCGGTCGTACAGTTCAGTCCTCCACCACTGGGTAGTGCACCTTCTCCTGCAGCATGGAGACTGGACCAATCAAAACTCCTGACAGCACTGGTACCTTCTGCTGGTCTTCCCATTAGCCCCCAGTGTGTCCAGTCTCCATGCAGCAGGAGGATGTAGTGAGCCTAGGCTGGGCTCACTGGAGGATCACATAAGGAGCTTTAGTCAGGATTTAGATTTCAATTTGGATTTTTTATTTGGGTCCCTTCAACTTCTTTTTTTTTTCTCTGTAGGTGTCTATCCCTTTAAAAAAAAAAAAAGGTAATTCAGTGAGCCGGATCGCTGCCTGTGTCTTTTTCCTTGCCTCTGTTATTCTTGCATGCAGTAAGTACTGCAGATCACTCTCCCTTGGGCTGTACGGGGGAGAGATCTGTCAGTGATGAGGTCCCGCACAGTTCTTGCTGGCATCAGCTGAAGCAGGGAGCTTTTCTGGTGTGCGAGTGCTCGTGCGGACAGCCGACAGGCCTGCCCTCGCCGTGAATGTCGCTCTGGGCTGTGCTGAGCAACGGCGCGGCTTGCAGGGCTCAGCGGAGGAGGTAAGCTGTGGCTGCGGGCTGTTTTCCGGCGTCGGGGGAGTTGCTTTTGTAGATGGTGCGGTACTTCGGAGGCCTTCCGTTTTGGCGTGAATTTTTCTGGCGGCGGCCATTTTCTTTGATTCCCGCCTTGCCTCCAGCCGCGAGGATGGTTGTTCATCGAGCCTTTTTTCTTCCCTCGAGTTGATCGGACCGGCAGCAGCACAGCTCGGTTCCTCCTCGCGGTTTTATTTCTGGTGCTTGAGCTGACAAGTCTTCTGGACTACCTTTTTTAATGCTCGGACTAGGGGAGTTAAAAAAAAAATTTCTTTCCTGTGAGGTGCAATTGAGAAGCTGCATTAAAGACAGCGCTTCAAAGGCGTTTTCTGTCTGGTCTTGCTTCCTGGGCCTAGCGGGTTCTTTGTAGAAGGGCTTGGTCCATGTCAGCGCGCCCACAGTGCGTGGTCTGCAGTACGCTGTGGCCTGGTTCCCACAACAGTTGCCCAAATATCACCAATCAAAGAATTACTTAGACGGCAGTTGCTTTAGCTACAAAGACTTTTATTTTAGCATAGCAAAATAATAGTGTCATGCAGAACAGCAAAGCCTGTCTAGAGATGGCGGACAGCACTTTCTGTATGGGGAGAAAGCACTGCCCAATGATCCTTTAAAATGGCTGGTTTATATATACATTTCTCCTTGTCTCAAATGTCTGCTTCAAATTAGTTTCAGTGAATTCATCATAAGTTCTTAAGTGTCTGCAAGGCCCCAGGCGTCCTGTAACACTTTTCCCCAGGGGAGGATCCCTTTACATTTATACATCTGGATCTGCTTTTAGGTCTGCTTATCTATGCATGGCCTGTGACCTCTGCCCCTTCCTGTGTTTTTCCTTCTTGGCACTAATTGAAACCTTCAGAGCAAAAGAGAGAGTGCTTGTACTCATTAGTTTGAATTCTTTGCTTGGCCTGTATTTTCTTGCTGATATTGCTAGGCCCAATATTCTGCATACTTCTATCCAGAATATGGTTACCCAATAGCAGGCCGCATCTATTATCTTATGGCAAGCATATACTCTCATATAGCTCATATGTATTGTCTTCTGTGCCATCCATATACTGTGTAGTTTCACTAGGCAAGGGTGCAGTCATATAAAGCCAATATATAAGCAGACCTAAGTCAGACTTAAGTCAAATTTCCCAACAACGCGCAGAGGCACGGTGTCTGAGACAGGGATTTGCCGTGGCTGTGTCTCTGTGTCTACCTGCGTGGAACAGCAGATGGAAGGGAACGCGGCTCAGGAGTCTCTGGTTCTTCCTGGAGGGCTGGTAGGAGAGTCTTCGGTTGTCTCCTCAGCAGGGCCTCCCCCTGAAGTCCCTACGGGGTTTTCAGCGGCTCCTTTGTCAGTGGGGCCGGAACTGTCCCTAGGAGATTTTTCGCCAGACTTCGTCCTTATCATGCATCAAGCCTTCCGCTTGGGACATCTGGGTAAGTTGCCGGACGCCCTGTCCCCAGGCTCGGTAGGGCCACTGTCTAGGCCGGACACGGTCAGTGCCGCCTCCTCAAGACCGGCCAAGAGGACGTGCTATTCCGACCCCGATACCGCCGAACTGGAATGGTGGGAGTCGGAGGACGTGGATCTTGATCTGGAGTCGGGTTAGGAGGAGCTCGAAGAAGGTGAAATTCAAGAGCCAGAAGATCAAGCACGCATTATACAGGTTTTTCGTAAAGAAGAATTTCTGCCGCTTATCACGGAGGCTCTTCAGACCCTCAACCTCGTTACAGTGCAACCGACGGAGGAAGAGGGGTTGGAGGAACCCCTCATTCAGGCGGTCAGGGAATCTCAGACGGTATTCCCTGTCCACCGGGTGGTGGATTGGATGATTCAATATGAGTGGGATGATTGGATGATTCAAAATGAAGCAGGCTTGAAAGGAATCAAGATGATGAACAGGCTTTATCCTTTAGCCAACAAGGATAAAGAGAAGTTTCGGTCCCCACACTTTGACGCAGCAGTTTCAGCGGTTACGAAGAAGACCACAATCCCGGTGGAAGGGAGCGCGGGCTTGAAGGATGCGCAAGACAGGAAAGTGGATGGCTTACTAAAGCAAGCATTTGAAGCGAATGCTCTGTCATTGCAGGCGCCTATCTGTGGGTCCTGGATAGCGTGAGCTTGTCTTCGTTGGTCCCCTCCCAACGGTTATGGCAGGCTGAGCATCTTGATCAGCAGAGCATGATGGAGGTAACCCGCATCGAGTCGGGTTCGGCATATTTGGTGGACGTTCACTACGATCTAATTAGAGCCTTAGTTAATAGTACAGCTTCCTTGGTTGCCGCCAGAAATTCCGTTTGTTTGAGGAATTGGGTGGCCGACGGTTCCTCCAAGTCCCCTCTCAGTAAGCTTCCATTTAAGGGAAAGTTGTTGTTTGGAGAGGATCTGGATAAGCTGGTTAAGGACTTGTGGGAGTCCAAGGGCGGCAGATTCCCGGAAGATAAACCTAAGCAAGGGAAGTCTGGTCCGTCTTCCCGGGGACAGTTTAGAGACTTTAGACATTTTCGTACGTCTCGCCTAGGTGGCTTTGCCCGGGGTAGGTTTTCTTCTAGAGCCCAGGGATTTCGTGGGTTTCAGGGGGCAGGCAGGAGTTTTGCTGCAGCCTCTGCTTCGTCCTCGCGCAAACCTCAATGAAGCGAGGCGGGCCTCGACAGGAAGTCTCTCGATTGGGGGGCGGCTTCGGGAGTTTCTTCCTGCCTGGGTCCGTATAACGTCAGATCAATGGGTGCTGGAGGTCGTGCACGAGGGTTATGCTGTAGAGTTTGCCTGTCCGG
Source organism: Ichthyophis bannanicus (assembly GCA_033557465.1). Classification (NCBI taxonomy): domain Eukaryota; kingdom Metazoa; phylum Chordata; class Amphibia; order Gymnophiona; family Ichthyophiidae; genus Ichthyophis; species Ichthyophis bannanicus. The sequence goes on along the minus strand of CM066035.1, from coordinate 886,244,853 downwards.
TTTGACACTCCTTTGTAATGTCCCCCAGCAAGGGACTTCGAAAGGCTGTGGCGATCCAGCTAATGGTGGAGCATCTCTTGAGGTTCTCAGATTACGGGTTGGGCCGCTACTCTATTTATTTCGTGGTGCCAAAGAAGGACGGGTCCCTCCAGCCTATCTTAGACCTTAAGGGCGTAAATTGTTGCCTTCGTGTTCCCCATTTCCGCATGGAAACGTTGCAGTCCGTCATGGTGGCAGTTTGTCAAGGGGAATTTTTGACATCCCTCGATCTCTCCGAAGCATATCTACACGTTCCCATCAGGACAGCTCATGAAAAGTTCCTGCGGTTCGCCTTTCCCTGGGGACATTATCAGTTTCGGGCGTTACCCTTCGGGTTAGCGACGGCTCTGCGTACTTTCACCAAGATCATGGTAGTGGTGGCAGCGGCGTTGCGCAGGGAAGGCATTCTTGTTCACCCCTACTTCGCCGATTGGTTGATTCGCACCATATCTCAGAAGGAGAGTTTACAGGCAACAAAAAGAGTCATAGAATTGCTTCAGAGCCTTGGCTGGGTGGTCAACGAGGGAAAGAGTCACCTCGACCCGTCCCAAGTTCTTGAATATCTAGGGGTACGCTTCAACACATCAGTAGGAACGATTTTTCTCCCAAAGCGTTGGGCGTTCCTGCTTCGCCATCTGATATGCTGCTTCCTTCGCTCTCTGGCTCCGTCAGCTTGGTGGTACCTATGGGTGCTGGGCACCATGGCGGCAACCTTGGAAGTGGTGCCGTGGGCCAGATTTCACATGCAGCCGTTGCACAGAGCGTTATTACGTCGCAGGTCTCACCAGTCAGATTCTCTGAACAAACGTCTCCCCTGCCCTCTCTGGGTACGACGGGCCCTTCAATGGTGGCTGACTCCAGGGTCCCTGGAAGCGGGCATGCCTCTGGAGCAGCCGGCCTGGCTTCCCTTGCTAACCGACGCCAGTCTCGCGGGGTGGGGAGCTCATTGCAAGGGGCGGTTCGCGCAAGGAGTGTGGTCCACCCAAGAGAGGGCTTGGTCGATCAATCGCTTCGAGCGGTCTTTCTGGCACTTCAAGCGTTCGAGAGCACAGTGAAGGGCTGAGCAATGAGAATGTTTTCGGACAATTCGGCAACAGTGGCCTACATCAATCGGCAAGGCGGAACGGGAAGTACGGCCATGGAAGAAGAGACAGACGGTCTATTCTCTTGGATAGAACCGAGATTGCAGGCCATATTGGCAGCGCACATCGTGGGAAAGGACAATGTGAAGGCAGATTTTCTCAGCAGAGTCTGGGTGGACGCTAGCGAATGGGAGCTTCATCCGGCGGTGTTTGCCCAGATAGTACGCAGATAGGGAGCACTGGTGATGGATCTCATGGCGACGTTTCAGTCTGCGAAAGTGAGTCGATTCTTCAGCAGGCGACGGGAGAGGATGTCCGAGGGAATCGACGCTCTGATTCTGCCCTGGCCGGCGTCAGGCCTGCTGTATGTCTTCCCTCCGTGGGCGCTCATAGGACGAGTGGTCCAGCGCATCGAGGCACACCGTGGAAGGGTGCTCTTGGTGGCGATGGACTGGCCAAGACGCCTGTGGTATGCCGACCTGGTTCGTCTTCTGGACGGGGAGCCTTGGAGGCTGCCGGTAAGGGAGGACCTGTTGCTGCAAGGTCCCCTACTCATGCCTCCAAGCGGATCGATTCTCACTTACGGCTTGGCCATTGAAAGGACGCGGTTAAGGAAGAAGGGTTATTCTTCTGAAGTGATTTCCACGTTGCTGTGGGCCAGGAAGAAGTCCACTTCCCTGGCGTATGTGCGGATTTGGCATATTTTTGAGGACTGGTGTTTGCGTCATCGCACTCGTGCTGTGATGGTGGCTGTGCCCGTGGTGCTCAGTTTCTTACAGGATGGATTCGATAAGGGGTTGGCGGCCAGCTCTCTGAGGGTTCAGCTGGCGGCTATAGCTTGCTATAGGGGCAAGATACAGGGTGTGGCCCTGGGATCTCACGTGGATGTACAGCGTTTCCTTCGGGCGGTGTCTCGGCTTCAGCCGGCTCGCAGAATTATGGTTCCGCCCTGGATCTCGACCTAGTGTTGGGAGTCTTTTGAGCCTTTGGGTGAGGCGTCGCTTAAGGATTTAATGCTAAAGATGGTGTTCCTGGTGGCCATTTGCTCGGCGAGACGGATTTCGGAGTTGCAGGCGCTATCATGCAGAAAGCCGTTTTTGTCTTTTTCCAGAGAGAAGGTGATCTTGCGTCTGGTTCCGTCGTTTCTTCCGAAGGTGGTTACTCCGTTCCATTTAAATCAGTGGGTGTCACTGCCAGCGGTTTCCTCGACAGACGTGTCAGCTTCCGATCGTATTTTACATTGTCTCGATGTCAAGAGGGCCTTGCGGCGCTATTTAAAGGTCTCGAGTTCTTTCCGCAAGTCAGACCGTCTTTTCTTTTTGTTTGGAGGACCTCGTAAAGGCGAAGCGGCGGCAAAAAGCCTCCATTTCCAGATGGATAAGGGAGGCGATTGCATCGGCTTATATTTTGCATGGGCATTCCATTCCAGGGGGCTTACGCGCGCATTCTACTCGAGCGCAGGCAACATCTTGGATGGAACACGGTTTGGTTCCTCCGGAGGAGATCTGCAGGGCAGCTACCTGGTCGTCGCTGCATACGTTCAGTAGGCATTACCGTCTCGATGTTCTGGCAGCTGAGGATGCCTGCTTCGGGTCGACAGTATTACGGTCAGGCTGCAAGGGTCCCTCCCAATGAGTACTGCTCTGTTACATCCCAGTGGTGGAGGACTGAACTGTATGACCGATAAGAAAATGGAAATTACACTTACCTGGTAATTGTTGTTCCTTTAGGGAGTACAGTTCAGTCCTCATTCCCGCTCGGAGTGTCTGGAGCAGACAAGGATTTGCAGGGACGATGGTTGCAGGTAAGAAGAGTACAGTGTTATGATGCTTGCAGCCTTTCTTGCTTTTGGTTGAAGAATTACTCTATGCTTTCTCTCTCTCTGTCACTGCTCTCCCTCCTTTTTTCCTTGGTGGCGATTCGGGGGGTGAGGGGGCGGAGATAAGGAAGTTATGATTGGTGTTCTCTTTAACGTTAATTCTTAGTTAGGTTTTATGGATACTTTTGGCTTCTTATTTGTTGCTCCTTGGAGTCTGCTTTGTCAATAGTTCACTGGGGGCTGATGGGAAGACCAGCAGAAGGTACCAGTGCTTTCAGGAGTTTTGATTGGTCCAGTCTCCATGCTGCAGGAGAAGGTGCACTACCTAGTGGTGGAGGACTGAACTGTACTCCCTAAAGGAACAACAATTACCAGGTAAGTGTAATTTCTATTTTCACATGGATTTTGTGATAAAAATATACTGTTCGACTAATCAGAATTTTTAAAATACTGTCCTGCCAATCCCTTATCCCAAGTTTGGACAACCAGGTGATTAGCTTTGGTGGTTATAGACCTTGGGCTCTCTTATGACTTGCAGCTTTCTGTTGCCAAGTAGAAATTTGGGTTTGTTTCCTAATCTGGCTTCTGCTCATAAGGCTTGAAGTGACATGAAATACCCCTTTGAACCCTGGAGGCGAAAGGAATAGCGTAGAGGTTAGAACAGTGGGTTGTGAACTAGGGAAACCAGGGGTCAAATCCCATTTGGCACTCCATGTGACTTTGGGCAAGTATCTATTGCCTCGGGTATAAAATTATAATACAGTCCTAGGCTCAGGGAAATAACCTACTGCACCTGAATTTAGCTGTCCTTCAATTACTACTGAAAAGGTGTGAGCTAAATCCAAAGAGACACTTGGTAGTAAGCCTGAAGCACTATTATTGAAGTCTCTGTTATCAGAGAGTAGTAGGTGGAAAGCAGATTGCAAACTGCTTGATTTCTCCCTTATGTAATTTAAATGCATGGGCGTAGTTGGGGGGAGAGGGCTCAGAGGGGGCATTGTCCCACCAAACTAACTGCCCTTTCTTGCCCATTTGATTTGTGCTGGCCTGCTGCTGCATCCCTGCATATATTTTGCATCAGAAGGGGCAGAATGGCAGGACCTTTGAAGCACATAGATGTTTGAAAGAACCTGTGTTTACTCTAGATCTTACTGCTGCTACAGCCGTCTGACCTTCAGAGTCATCAGTAGTGGTAATTCCGGGGAGGGAGGAGACAGAGACCATAGGTGCTGAGCATGCTGGGGAGACGGGAAGAGAACAAATGCTGGGCATGGAGTGGCCAGGGAGATGCTGGACACGGGGTGATAGGGAGAGAGAGAGCAAGGGAGATGATGGACATGGGTTAGTGGGATAGGGAGAGAGAGAGAGAAGGGGGGAATCCTAGCCACAAGTGGATGGGGTGGAGAAAAGAGGGGGCACTGGATGGGGGGTAGAGAAAAGGAAAATGCTGTGCATGGAGGAGGGGTTGAGAGAAGGGAAGAGTAAAAAATTGGGAAATAAGCAGGGGAATGGGAGGACTTAAGGGTCGAAAAATGATAGAAGCAGTAAAAAACAAAGGGGGAGATTGAGGACTGGAAGGTAAGAAGGAGAATTGAAATCTGAGTTGATAGAAACATAAATGTGAGAAAACTGAAAGGAAAAGCTCAATGTCTGACACTGAATAAAGTAAAGACAGGAGAGGAGAGAAGTGGCAGGTGGCTTGGAGACCCTAGAAAGCAGAGACCAGAGACTGAGATAAACACAATTAGAGAATAAAACGGCCAGACAATGAAAGTAGAAAAAATAATTTTATTTTCAGTTTAGTGATTGGAATGTGTCAGACCTTGCAATTTACATTTTCTATCTTTTTATTTTGCACAACATAAGGTCAACTGAATCTGTCTTTGGTGTTGCAGAGTCTGGCTTTTTGTGTTTTCATTTTAATTTTTGTCTACATTTGTGTTCTGTGTGACAGGTCATGTGGTCTGTTAGAAACTCCATCCTATTTAGAGATCTGTAGTAATCCAGCTTGTTCTGTTTTCTGAGTGGCTGTATGAATGTTCTTGTCCACTGCAATATTTATGATGCTTCCCTTTTCTTGGTAGTTTCCTTGTGTGTGTTAAAGTTAATGCTGTTACGGTAGATTTTTCTTCATAGGTCCTGAGTGATTTTTATAGTGTTTTGTATTACTTTCACAATATGCCTACTACTGTTAGTTATCTTCAAGTTATAATGCCCTGTTCAATGTAATTTCAGTTGTTCAATGTAAACCGCACTGATGCAGAATAGCACGGTATATAAGAGAATGTAAATAAAAAATAAATAAAAAAAATACTGGTGATTATTTACATTATTACCGAGAACACCAGAATTAAAAATAATTTTTAACACGTTGAGTTCTATGAGGAAATGTCCTAATTCTGCTTTCCACTCATTGATTGGAGAAGTTTCTTTGGGCGCATGATACAGTATACGTTAAAAAGAAATCTTGGACAACTGCACTGTGTATAATAATTTTATTTGGATATTATAACTAATTTTATTTTGGAAAACTTCCCAGTTTATAACACCAGAATAAATTGCGCAGCAGTCCCTTTTTTTGTATGCAAGCACTGTGCATCTCCTTTTGTTTTCTGAAGAATACATGTTTACATTTAATATTGTGTTAGTCCAGTGTGCCATATCAGAAATCAATATGGTTTATATTTGATTCCTGGGCTACATATTTATATGCAGCAAAAATTGTAGCAGTTTAATTAACATTGCAGAATTTTCAAAAATTATATTACCTGAGAATATATTGCTTTCTTTTTTTCTTAAGAAAACCACCTGACTGGTGTTCTGAGTGACCCCCCCTGTTCCTTGACTAGAGCTTTGAGTAGGCCCCTCTTTCTTGGGAACAGGGGGTAGTGCCAGTTCATCTCTTGCCTTAGGCAATAGATTGTCTTGAACCAATCTCAGGACTAGCAGGAGGAAGGGAAGATGCTGGTAGAGGGGCAGCTACATCTACTACTACTAATCATTTTTATATTGCTACAAGTCGTATGCAGTGCTGGACATAGAAATGTAATCAAGACAGAAAAACATCACAAAATTGAGGAATAGAGTAAGATAAGATACATATAAGTGGTAGGCAAGAGAGTGAGAAGCATCAGGATCCTATGGCAAATAGCCAATGTGGGCCACTGGTTCATTTAAATCTTGACTTCCTGCTTCCTCATGCTGCAATCACCATGCTGCTGCATCCTTTTTTGCTTTTGGTTCTGGCTCCGCTCCACCAAGTGCTAGGGTAATAGAAGGTGCAGAAAGAAACGGCTCTTGCCAAAGTCTCCAGTGACTTCTTCCTGGCCAAATACAAGGACCTTTACTTGAGCCTCATCTTGCATTACCTTTTTGCTGCTTTTGACGCTGGTGACCACCATCTTCTCCTCAATATCTTGTCCTCGCTTGGTTTTAAGAGCTCTGTTCTTTCCTAGTTCTCTTATTTCTCCTTCCGTACTTTGTGTTTGTTCTGATGGATCATTTTCTACTGCTACCCCGCTCTTAGTTGGTGTACCCCAGGGGTCTGTCATGGGACCACTCCTTTTCTCTCTCTATACCCAGTCCTTTGGTGCACTCATCTCCTCCCATGGTTTCCAGTACCATCTTTACGCTGATGACTCTCGGATTTACCTCTACACCTGAAATCTCTCTGGGAATCCAGGCCTGTATCTCTGTCTTCCTATCTGACATTGCTGCCTGGATGTCTCACCAGCGTTTGAAATTGAACATAGCCAAAACTGAGCTACTTATCTTTTCCCCTAAACCCACCTTCCCCCTTCCTCTTTTTCTATGACAACGCTCTACTCCTCCCTGTTTTCTCAGCTCACAATGTTGAGGTCATCTTTGATTCCTCTTTCTTTTCCACCCACATTTTATTTATTTAACACTTCTTATATACTGCCTTTCATGATATCAAAGCAGTTTACATTGAGCAAACTGAAATTACATTGAACGGGGCATTATAACTTGGAGATAACTATTTTACAGGGAACATGGGTAATGGAGGGTTAAGTGGCTTGCCCAAGACCACAAGGAGCACTTGTGAGACTAGAAGCCCCAGTCCTTCTGGTCAAGATCGAAAACACAACAGCTGAATGAGAGTAACTTCTTAAACAAGAACCAAGAACAGTTAAGGCAAAAACTTTGCTACTTCTGTAATGTGGAACCTCCCCACTCCAAGGGAGGAACTCAATGCCCCGGAGCATAGCGCCTCCCTCTCCCCCCCACGCCCCACAAGCTTATCACCTCTTCAAGGCCACTTTTGGATCCTGATCCATTTAGTCTAAACACATAGGAGACTAAATGGATCAGGATCAAAAAGCGGCCTTGAAGAGGTGATAAGCTTGGGGGGGAGATAGGCCTATGCTCTGGGACATTGAGTTCCTCCCTTGGGGTGGGGAGGTTCCACATTACAGGCAAGTGGCAAAATTTGTTGCCTTAACTATTCTTGTTTAAGAAGTTACTCTCATTTGTTCCTAATGGTGGGTATTTTGTATGCTTCTGTAACATTTCTCTTGTGGAGTCTGCTTTGCTATTAGAATATTGGTGTGAGACGGTGTGCACAGAGCCCTTATTGACTGACATCATTAAAACCTGTGGCTCTCGGTCTCCATCTGCTGGAGAGGGGCATAAACTATCCTCAAACATAATGGTTCGAGCAGTACTACCAGCGCTGTACGAAGTCAGCTATGTTAACAACTGAAGGTGTGCAGGTGGAAACGCCAAGGCGGGAAATGGCATCCATGCTCAGAAGTCCAAAAGACTTTTGAGCTAGGGGACAGTCTGGTACTCATGGCTCCATTGCAGACGACACCATTATAGTGTAACTGCATATCCCTGCATCTACAGTATGGAGAACCTCTGTTACAGGTAAGCAACAACGCTTTCTACTTGATTAAATTCATCTATTTTCTGATTATTTTCTCATACTGGTAACTGACAGAAGGGAGCAAGAAAACCATGACCAACAATGGATGAAAATAGATTGAGGGTAACCATCACTGTCAGAAATGCAAGAATGCCCATGCAGGCTCAGAAAATTCTAGAGTTTTCGAATCATCACCATCCTTGCTGTCCATGGAGAAACTAGCTTGCTATTGGGAACAGTGAAAAATTTGAAACTTTAACAAAAATAATTTTTTGATGTAAACCACTTTGGGCAACCTTAACAGACAAGGAAGCAATTTATCAATAGGGAGGAGTGGCCTAGTGGTTGGGACAAGGCATCTCGGGCTGGGGGTTCAATTCCCACCTGGGGACAGCAATCGCAGGCCGGAGGGACTGGGGTTTCTAGTCTTATAGGCACTCCTGGTGGCCTTGGGCAAGCCACTTAACCCTCCGTTGCCTCAGGTACACAGATTGTGAGCCCTTTGGGGACAAGGGAATGTATCCAGTACCTGTTTGTAGTGAATACATAATGTAAACCGCTTTGATTGAAGGATAAGGCGGTATAGAAAACTGGTTAAATAAATAAATAAAATGGTAAGAAAGGAGACACTTCTGGTCCCAAGGATTACTATTTGGAGGAAAAGGGGGATCCTTCAGGATAGCTTCATATCTGCTCTGGATTTTGATTTTCCTGTAGCTAATCAAGTAAAAAATAAAATATAATTGTTTTCTCTTTGAAATGCAAACATATATATTTCTCTCTTGTTTGTCAAAGGATTAATACACCACGAAAGCAAGGGGGACTAGGACCACTTCAGATTCCACTTCTTTCAGATTTAACACATCAGATATCTAAAGATTATGGGGTATACTTGGAGGACCAAGGACACACGCTCAGGTAATTTTACCTAAAATGATAATTTGAACATTTTTATAAAGCACAAAATCTAATTTAAACAACATTAGGTCCATGTAGTTGCTCTTTATGACTTAAGATACACACTCTTCAGCTTCCTAGTGTGCTAAAATAATAGAGAAAGCTGATGGGTGCAACCACATATAGGAGCCTTGAGATGTTTTTTTCCTGCTACAAGGCTATTCCGTGATTGTTTGTATTACATTTGAGAGGCCGCAAGGACTCTTTTTTTCTGAGCTTTAAAAGCACCTCTAGAGCAGTTAGCAGAAAAATACAAATTCACCAAGATTTTCATTTCTGTTTTATTCTCCTTTGCTTTACTCCTCTGTAAGTTTAATATAGTTGTGGTCAGCATTATTGGTGGTAACCTTGCATTTTTGGTATGTTGTATACAGTATCTTGAGAAATAATTGGAAATATTCCAACTGTCTGTCATCATCGTATTTTAATAGTATGTTCAAAGGTATACAACAAAAAAAATGTCTGTGCAACTTAGACAACATAATTTCTGAAGAAAAAAAAAGCAAAATATGACCTAGACAGGATTAATGGCACCTTTCACTAATATTTGGTTGCACAACCCTTGGTAGTGATGACAGCCTCCAAAGGTTTCTTGTATTTATTTATTTAACTGATTTTTATATACTGCTCTATTTCGCAGTCAGAGCAGTTTACAAACAACATTGAACAGTAAGATTGTTTACATGAAACAGGACTGATAACTTGGATAATTTAACAGGGTAAACTGTGTATTAACAAGTAATTTTCTGGGGGTATAAGAGGTGAGGATAGCTGTGTAGATGAGCTCTTAAAGCAGTTCAGCCAGGTAGGACTCTTTTTTTTCTTTTATGTGATGTTGTCATAATATTGCCGGGAAAAGTGTGTCATTGTAGCCATCTATAAGTTTTGTATATTTGTCTGCTGGTAGTTTCTCCCACTCTTCAACTGCAATTTGTTCCAGCTCATGAATGCTTCCGAGATTCCTTTTACCAATGGCAGATTTCATCTCTTTCCAAAGTTTCTCGATTTGAATTGAGATTAGGACTCATTGCTGGCCATTTTAAAACAGTCCATTTGTTCCTTTTTAACCATTCTTTTTTACTTTTGGATGTATGTTTTGGATAATTGTCCTGCTGAAGGACTCATGTGCTACTTAGTGTCAGAAAGGTAGGTCTTTCACTCCAGAATACCTTGGTAGTCCTCTGACTTCATGATTCCTTTAATACATTCCAGGCCTCTTAATTCCTGAGGCAGCAAAACAGCCCCACAATATTATGGAACCTCTACCATATTTAACTGTAGGAAGGACATTCTTTCCTTTTATAAGTTTCATTTCTTCACCTATAACTGTATCGCTGATCTGCATGGCCAAAGAGCTCAAGTTTAGTTTCATCTGTCCATAGAATATTTTCTCAGCAGGATTGTGGTTTCTCAAGCTGGGTTTGAGCAAAGATCAGACGTACCTTTTTTATGTCTGTCTTTGAGCAGTGGGATCCCTTCTCGGCCTTCATCCATTAAGTCCTTCTTTGTTTAGTGTATGGTGCGGAAACCACCACTCCAGATTGCTGCAGGTCAGCATTAAGCTTTTTGGATATTGTACATGGTGGTTTTTCAACAGTTCACACTAACCTTCGAAGTCTTGGATTCATTTTCCTCTTCCCACCACGTCCTGGGAGATTCTTGACAGTTTCATGAACAGAAAACTTCTTAATAATCTTGCAAACTTGAGACATAGGAATCCCAAGGTCTCTGGAGATGGCTTTGTACCTCTTTGAAGTTTGATGTTTGGTGATAATGGTTTTTCTGTCTGTCTCGGGCAGTTCTCTTGTCTTCACCATTGTGAAAATAGAACAGGGAGTGAATGTGGCCATTTTAAACATTAGAGCCACCATTCATTGGTTGATTGAAGTCCTGTGATAACTGTCAATTGATCCCAGGTGTGTCTAATTTTACTGCAGTAGGAATGTGGTTCTTCTGTTCAAACTGATTTGAATTGTTTATAAGAGTGCCAATAAACATGTCCTTTTGTAGTAAATCCCGAATTCCCCCCCCCCCCCCCATCAAAATTCCAAAAATATTTTTGTCTGAACCGTTGCCGTGAGTTAAACGCCTCTCATAGCAAAATGTTCCTTTTATTCATTTTACACGAGCTATTACAGCTCTTAACTATTTATTTAACATTAAGGAATGTGCACCAAGCAAGCCCCTCTCAATCTCAAAGACAATGTAATTTAATAAAATCACCGTAGTCCAACTTATCTGTAGAGTCACATCTTTTATCACCAACTTCAGACTCCCAGGGTCTTCCTCTCCAGCGATGGAAAAAAACAGCTGAGCTGAGCTGTTGGAGCTTCTCCCTTCCGAACTGCTGAGTCCTCAATATGGAGTAACCCCATTACTCACTGAATTTTACTGCTGTGGTACTGGCTATAGCGCTGTAGTGCTGCACAGCGCCATGTTTCAGGCCTTATTAATCTTTCGGCCCTTCTTCAGGCTTAACAGCCTCAATTAGCCAATACTTCAGCTCGTATTTCCTTGACTGAATGTTGTACCAGACAGACTCAAATCATTATAAAGGGGAGTTTCCAAATGACGTCAAACATTCAAGGTCCTCCTACTCCTACTTGTTAACTCATACTATGCTCCACCAATCTAACTCCAAGTTCAAACCCTGGGGGGCAACCATCCTTAAATATCCATCGTTGTTCTAACTTCTGTAATCTCATCAGTCTATCACCACCTTTGAATGACGGGGGAATTTGATCTATAATCCGCCAGGTATAATCCATAAGCCTATGTAGTATATATGCTAATTTGTCCTTGCTTATTGAAATATATTGGTAGGACAATTAGACCAGTTAAGATTCACCTACAAGAACATCGATCTTGATTAAATATGCATGTGATGTCAGCCCCATTGGTTCCCCATAGTGTGCAATTGGGTCATTCCTTTCAGGATTATACCTGGCGGATTATAGATCAAATTCCCCCATCATTCAAAGGTGGTGATAGACTGATGAGATTACAGCAGTTAGAACAACGATGGATATTTAAGGATGATTGCCCCCCAGGGTTTGAACTTGGAGTTAGATTGGTGGAGCGTAGTATGAGTCAACAAGTAGGAGTAGGAGGACCTTGAATGTTTGACGTCATTTGGAAACTCCCCTTTATAATGATTTGAGTCTGTCTGGTACAACATTCAGTCAAGGAAATACGAGCTGAAGTATTGGCTAATTGAGGCTGTTAAGCCTGAAGAAGGGCCGAAAGATTAATAAGGCCTGAAACATGGCGCTGTGCAGCACTACAGCGCTATAGCCAGTACCACAGCAGTAAAATTCAGTGAGTAACGGGGTTACTCCATGCGGAGGACTCAGCAGTTTGAAAGGGAGAGGCTCCAACAGCTCGGCTCAGCTGTTTTTTTTTTTTAATCGCTGGAGAGGAAGTCCCTGGGAGTCTGAAGTTGGTGATAAAAGATGCGACTCTACAGATAAGTTGGACTACGGCGATTTTATTAAATGACATTGTCTTTGTGATTGAGAGGGACTTGCTTGGTGCACGTCCCTTAATGTTAAATAAATAGTTAAGAGCTGTAATAGCTCGTGTAAAACAAATAAAAAGAACATTTTGCCACGAGAGGTGTTTACCTCATGGCAATGGTTCCGACAAAAATATTTTTGGAATTTTGATGGGGGGGGGTGGTTCGGGATTTACTACAAAAGGAGCTTTTGGCATAGGTTAGACTTTTTTTGCCCTTTTGTGTGGTTTAGCATTTTTAATAAACATGTCCTGGCAGTGTCCCAATTTTTATACTATTTCCTACAATTTCATTTTTGAATTGGTCTTGTTTTATTTGATTCTTTTATGTGTCGAATATGTGTGCACATATAGTCCAAAGCTATTTCACTGGCCACTTTATTTTTTTTTTTGGCAATCTTGAACATTAAGGGGTTGAACTGCAAAGGTGCCGATAAGGTTGACCACAACTGTAAATATAAGATGTATTGTCTTGACAAAATGGAAAATCCTAGTAAAAGACATCCAGTATTTCATGTATATAATACTTTACACAACCCCAGTAACACTTTCCAACTGCAAGATGTATACAACTCTAAATTTCCAGAACCAAATCTTTAGATTTTGAGAGCAAACACTTGCCATTTGAAACCTGGGCAACATGGAATATCCAGGTAGATAGACAGAGAGAGAGAGCGTCTTTAAAAAGTTTGCTCATCACACATGTGACTATTTTCCTGTCCGCATGGCCACAGACTTCTTTAGCCCTTTGGTGTCTGACAATGGATTTATTCCAGTCTTAATACATTGGCTTGTTAGGAATTTTCAGACATGCTTATATTCTAGAAGATCAAAGATTGCGTTGAGCATTCCACAAACTATAGATTTGTTTCTGCATACTTAGAAATAAAGGTTGACAACAAGTTTTAGGTGATATGATTTTATTAAACTAACTTAAATACTTTTTGCAATTAAGCTTTTGAGATCAAATCAGTGCGCTGATTTGACGAGGGGGAATATAGCTCTTGAAAGGTAGTTATGAATATATTAAGTTTGTCTAGTAAATAAGGCAGCTTATAACTTGTTTAACCTTTGATTCTGTGTAGTCCATATAGTAACCACATTATTTTCTCCATCCAAAAAACTCAAGTTTTTGTATGTGTGACAATCTTTAGACTTAGAACTATTAGCATTTTCTGCCTTTTATAGTATAGTCCATGCCTCTAATTTGCCAGAGGTAGGAAGGTCTTCATCTCCTGCTCTCACTTTCTTAAAGATGATGTTTATGATTATGATTTTTGCAGAGGCCTTTTTATTATTGATGATAAAGGAGTTCTTCGGCAAATCACGATGAATGACCTTCCTGTGGGTCGCTCAGTAGATGAAACGCTCCGTCTAGTCCAGGCATTCCAGTACACTGACAAGCATGGAGAAGGTGATTTTTTTTCCCTGTAATGAAATTTGGTTACAGATGTATGGACCTGTTTCATTCTTCATTTGGAGTTTGGCTTTAGCTGATAGGGTTGTTATGGGAGATTTTAGGGGTTGGTAAGGATTGTTTATATTTCATTTAGGTGATGCAGCCTGGTCATCCCGTAATCAGAAGAGGATTGGTGCTGGGCAGTATTAGGGGTTTTCTCTATTTTATTTCATACTGTAAACCGCTTGTATTGGAATTTGTGATGTAAGTTGCTTTGGGTCCCATTTTGAGCAAGAGGTGGTATATAAGTATTAATATAATTATAGTGGTGGTGGTAATCTGAAATTCCAAATCATCCTGCTAGACCAGTCCAGACTAGTGGTTATATCCCCCCAGCATATGATGGAGACAGAGAGAAAAACAGAAGCTTAGTGACATCACCTTTGATTCATAACCTTGCACCCCTAGGGATCAGCTTCAGTACTTTCTCTGTCTCCAGCAGATGGTGAATCTCTACTTTGCTCCTGCAGATTTCAGAGAGAGTTTCTGTCAGTGTAGCTTTCCTTTGGGGCTTTTCTTGAGCACACAGTGGTGCTTTCTGCCTTTGTGGCAGGTGGTTCCATTTCATTTCCAGAAATGGAACCACCTGGTCAAGAGGATCAGAGGAACATCTCTGAAGGGATGTGCTCCTGCTCAGGAGGAGCAGTGCAGCCTTCCATGCCTTTTGGACACACAAGTCTTCCAGATTTTCAGACAGTCTTACTAGATAGCTTACCAGCGTCCAATAATTTTTTTTCTTCAGTTCCTTAAAGCTAGTTAAAAAAAAAAAGTTCAAGGAAGTTTACTCAGGCAGACTTCAGCAGCTTTCCTATTTATTTATTTAGCTAGGCTTCTACTTTTCTCTGGGTCAAAGTGGTATATATTGACTGGAGGATATAGTTGTTACATCAAATAGGAGTTGGCATATATACATGGGAAGTATCAAATAGTGGTTACATTGAATGGGTACATCAAACAGTTGTTGGCTTATGTACACGGGTCGATCAGGATCTCGCTTATAATATGTGTAGCAGTTTAACTTATATACATAGAGGGACTAACTTATTTACAGAGTATCTGCTTGTGTGTTCAGGGGAGGGGGGAGGTGTATTGGTTTCTGGTTGTATGTAAGGGGGGATTATGTGGGTGGGCCAAAGTGTTCAATGAATAGGTGTGTTTTTAGGCGTTTACAAAAGGTGAGGAGGGCACTGATATTTCTGATTTGATTGGGAAGGGTGTTCCATAGGGAGGGTGCAAGCTTGTTTGTTACTCCTTGTTTTGGCATGTGGGATAACCAGTGTTTGCTCGTGGACAGTCTTGTAGCTTTGCTGGGTTGGAATGTTTGGAGTAATGTGTGAAGGTGTGATGTGGGGTTGGAGTGAAAGGCTTTGTGTGAGTAATACAGTTTTGTACTTGATGCGGCTATTCAGGGGTTAGCCAGTAAAGCTGTTCCTCCTGTTTAGTCCTCAACCTCTGGGTAGTGAACCTCCTCCTGCAGCTTGGAGACTGGGCATGTCAAATTCATGACATCACTGTATATAGCCTGCTGGTCTCTCCCATCAGCCCCCAGTGTGTCCAGTCTCCATGCAGCAGGAGGACGTAGTGAGCCTAGCTTCTGGGCTCACTTGGGGGAACAGATAAGGAGCATTTAGTGTGACAAATTCTATTCTGATTTTACTTTTGATTTTTACCTTTAATTTTACTTTTAATTCAGTTACCTTTGGTTAATTGGCAATCAGGGATTAGTTCCCTTTAGTTGAGGAGCAAATTTCCTTATATTTACAGTAATTTTAAATTTGAGTCTGGCTTTTTAAATTAGTAGCAGCTCTCGCCTTCCCTCCTTGTCAGTTATTTTCACTTACTGCAGGCATTAGCCGGTGCGGATCTCTCTCACTTGACGGTACGGGAGAGAGCTCCGGGATCTGTACAGCCACACTGAAGCTGTGTGAGACGGAGCCTCTCCGTTGCTGCGGGATTTTACTTTTACTCTGTGGAACCGGCTGAGCGATCCTCGCCGTGGCTGCCGGGTGCAGCAGCACGGCTTGAGGATCGGATGAATTCAAGGCGGTAGGAGCAGGCTGCATGGCTTTCGGGCTCCGTCGGTCTGCTGAGGCCTCCTTTTTGCAGCGGCTGTTCTTGGTGCCAAAATTCGTTGGGAAAGGGGCGGCCATTTTCTCTCTAGGTATTTGGACCGCGTAGCGGGAGTTGCAGCGAGCTGCCTGTGTGAGGAAGACAACAGGCAGAATAGCTAGATTTTTAGGTCTAGTGTTTCTTTCTTTTGTTTGTAGGTTTTTTGAGGCTTGGGGGGGTTCCTCAGCCTTAAGGGGGCTGTTGTCGGTCCTCTTTATTTTTAAGTTTATTCTTAGTTTTATAGGACAGCAGTTTTGGCATTGATCTCTGATGCCACATGTTCTCTCCCTCCTAATCATGTCTCTGAGAAGCATCTGTTAAGTCCCGGGATATTAGGCAAATTTTCAGCTTTTAGGTTCTTCAAGGGCAGAGCCCTAACTTGTAGTTGGAAGGAGGGACAGGCTGGAAGTGTGCTTGAGACATTAGCTCTTCATTATATTCACGGTCTGCAAATGTATTCTATAGTGAAAGTTGCCCAAACACCTGTGGTTTCACAGGGACAGGTTTAGTAAACCTTAGGATATAAAAATGTATATAATAATAATAATAACAGTTAAACTGTCAACCAAGAAGTGCCTATGCTACGGTCTATGGCCACCAGAGGGCAGCTGGTACACTCAGTAGTGCCTTTCTGTGACCGTGTGTATGCAGCCATCATCAGATTGATCTCTGCAAGTCAGGGAAGAAATAACCACAGGGCCACCTCATAGGCACTCAGGGGTTAGTGACTAAACAAGCAACTGTAATGTTCTGCAAATCAAGATTGTATGACCAAGATTTAAAGCTTTTAACTTCTGTATCGTTTGTCAGGCTCTGGTGCCCTAAAGGCCACCGGATGGCAGCGCTGCTCATGAATCACATATAGTATTCAGTGCCCCCGTCCCTGGGGGGGTTTGTAAAATATGAAATCGGATTCTTCAAAAGGTTCACACAGGCAGCAACCTCTACGACCTCCACTTGCAAGGTTGTCGGTGTATCCCACCGCTATTTCTCTGACTGCAGGAAGGCCGGGGGGGGGGTGGGGTGCCTTTGTGTTTCATAGCTCCACTTAGCATGCCCTTCCCAGGAAATTCTCATCTATTTCTAGAGCCTGTGCTGTCAGAGCAGGGCTTTAAGCACTTAGCAGGGGCACTGACCCGTCTGTGCCATCTTGTTAAAGGGCCCGTGCTGAGGGTGAAGAGAAGGACGCCTAGGTAGCACAGTCTGGGGCTTAGCGCTCCAGGGCACTGGACGGTTACATAGCAGAAGTCAATACTCTGTGTATTCTCCATGCATTCAGCCTATGTTCAAGCATGCTCACTGCACTGTGTTTGGGTGACAGGTGCTGGATCACCCGTATATGTAGATGGGCATTTGGTATGTGCTCACAATTGCGTAGGCATGATTTTTGGGTGCACTCTTTGCAGAGTGAGACTGCATTTCTTTGCTCAGACTTTATTATCAGGCTAAGGTAATTTCTCCAGTAATGGGGGAATGTCTGTTGTAATAAAGTGCGTGAGGTCCTCATGGTGTTACATGGGGTTGGAGATGCAGTCGTGGGATCTGCTGTGGAGTGAGCCGTCCGGAGGAGCTACAGTGTCACAGTCACCAGTTTCCCTTTCTCTTTGGGCTTTGGGTAACCCCTCTTTCTCTCTGATGGCCAGGACGCAAGGTCCCCGGCCCACTGGACAATCTATTCTCAGCCTTTTCTCAATGCTGGCAGAAGGACTGGGAGAGCGAGAAAGGAAGACCAGGAACCAGCACCAGCTCTGATGTCTCTCCACTGCCAGTGTTTGCTACGGTCACATATTCCCAGTCAGTTATTTATTCAAGTATACTGATTGCCTGCAGGTCAGGGTGGCATACAGTCGATTACGGTATTTCTATTTCCCTTGTCCCTGAAGGGTTCACAATTTGTTTTGGTACCTGAGGCAGAGGGTTAAGTCGCTTAAAGGCCAGAAGGACCACCTGTGGGACCAGAAACCCCAGTTTTTATGGCCCAAGGTTGGTGGTCTCGATTGGAATTCAAACCCTTGGTCCTCTGGCAACTTGCCTCAACCACTAGGCCGCACTGCTCCGTGTGAGCTAGCCACAGGGCCATAGGCAGAGACCTTGGGGAGGTTCCGTTCATAAGGATACGAGAAATGCCATACTGGGTCAGACCAAGCTCTTTCAGGTTCAGTATCCTGTTTCCTAGGGTAGCCAATCCAGGTCTTAAGGACCTGGCTGGTTTCCAAAAAGACAAATAAGCTACTCAATGCTTGTATTGGGGCAAGCGGCGGATTCATGTATGCTCATATTTTAAGGGTTCCGTTGCATGTACAACAGATGTGACGCTCTGTTGGGTTGTGTGTCTTGTAGAACATCTTGAATTGGTGAAAGTTGGTATAAAAAAAAACTAATAATTTTCCAGGTTCTCTCTAATAAAAGGTTATGGACCTTTCCTCCTGGAGCTTGGCCAAAAAAAAATACTTTGTTAAACTCGCTACGTTCGGAGATTGTTTTGCACAAGGCTCTTGGAGTACACAGGAGACCCAGTGGTCAATCAACCGACTGAAAATGCGAATGATATGCCGGACGTTGCAGGCGTTCAAAGCTACGGTGACAGGTCGAGCGGTGTGAGTATTGTCCAACAACTCCGCGGCGGTGGCCTACATCAATCGTCAGGGCAGAACCGGAAGTGTGGCCATAGAGGCTGCGGCAGAGGGTCTGTGTGTGTGGATAGAGCTTTGGCTGCCAACGTTTTCGGTGGCGCATGTTGCGGGTAAGGACATTGTGACAGCGGATTTCCTCGGCTGGGTCTGAGTAGATGCCGGAGAATGGGAGTGGCATCCGGAGGTGTTCGCACAGATAGGTCGCATATGGGGACAGCCAGTAATGGACCTCATGGCGGCGTTTCACTCTGTGTAAACGGGTCGCTTCTTCAGCAGACGACGCAAAAGGTTGGAAGGCATCGGTGCACTGTTTCAACGGCGGCCGTCGTCAGGTCTTCTCTATGTCTTTCCACCGGGGGCACTCGTAGGTCGAGTGGTTCTGCGTATCAAAGCGCTTCAGGGAAACGTGTGGTTGGGGGCCTCGGGCTGGCCGAGGCACCCGTGGTATGCCTACCTCATACGGTTGCTCGACGGGAATCCAAGGAGGTTTCCGACATTGGAGATTCTGTTGCTACGGAGTTCCCTTTGAATGCCTCAGGTGCATCGGTTTTCGCTTACGGGGTGGCCATTGAAAGGGCAAGCTTAAGGAAAAAAGTTGCTCGGCAGCAGTCTTTGCCACCTTGCCGCAAAAAAAAAAAAGTCAACGTCCCTTGCATATGTGCATATATGGTGCATCTTTGAGGACGGGTGCTCGTGGAGACACGCAAGTGCGACAAGTGTCAGTTCCCTTGGTATTAAGTTTTCTGCAGGACGGATTTGGTAAAGGCAGGTCCTAGAGAGTTCAGTTAGCAGTTCTGTCTTGCTATAGGGGCAAAGGACAGGGAGTGGCTCTCATGCACAGGTCGATGTAGTACGCTTTCTCAGGCAGTTACCAGACTGTAGCCCTCACGTAGGATATTAATTCCACCGGGGAAGCTCAAGTTGGTTTTAGGAGCGTTAGCTAGCGCGCCATTGGGGCCCTTGCAACAGGCTAGGTTAAGGGTTTTGCCTTGAAGACGGTATGTTTGATGGTCATCTGTTCGGCGAGGCGATTTTTGGAGTTGCAGGCGTTGACCTGTCAGGAATCGTTTTTTGTCTGTCTGGCGGCTGGTTCCGTCGTTGTTGCCAAAGGTGGTTTCTACATTCACCTAACTAAAATGGTCTCTCTTCCAGCGCTAGGTGCGGCGGAGGGGAGCGTATTGAACCATAGCTTGCGCTGTTTGGACGTCAAGAGAGCGCTGCGGCAGTGTTTAAAGTTTTCAGAAACTTTCGGAAGGCGGATCATCTCTCTTCGGGGTATTCGGAGGGCCCCGCAAAGGGAAGCGGCGGCAAAGGAGTCCATTTCTGGATGGATTGGAGCGGCGAGTGCGTCGGCTTATCTTCTACGGGACCGTACAGTACCAGGGAGCTTACGAGCTCACTCTACCAGAGTGCAAGCGTCTTCTTGGATGGAGCACAGTTTGGTTCCACCAGTGGACATCTGTAGGGAGGCCACTTGGTTGTCTCTCCATACTTTCAGTAAGCACTACCGCCTAGATGTTCTGGCAGCTAAGGATGCCGTTTTCAGGGAGGCGGTGTTGAGATCCGGCTGGAAAGGTCCCTCCCAATGATTACTGCTCTGATACATCCCAGAGGTTGAGGACTAAACTGGAGGAACGATAAGGAAATAGGAATTACACTTACCTGGTAATTGTGGTTCCTTGAGTGACTCCAATTTAGTCCTCATTCCCGCCCAGGGATGGGGTCTTAGCAGTGGTCTTTCTGTTGGGGGAAGTGCAAGGTTAATAGTGGCTATAGGCCTTCTCTGGTGTTCAGTCGTTTTGATGCTTCCATTTGTGTTGCGCTATATTGTTATATTGTTATATTATGATATTGTTATATGTATTGCTATATTGCTCTGGATTGTTTAGGGCTAGGCATTCGACGGAAAGGAGAGCATGCAGGAAGCAGTCCCTTTCCTTCTGGAAGGGGAGTAGTAGGGTAGATAGGTTATATGTTCTGTGTGCCCTTGAATATAATGTTAAGTTTAAGCAAAAAAAAAGTTACTGATTTTTTTGTTCCTTTGAGTCTGCTTTGTCAATAGTTCACTGGGGGCTGATGGGAGAGACCAGCAGGCTATATCCAGTGATGTTATGAGTTTGACATGCCCAGTCTCCAAGTTGCAGGAGGAGGTTCACTACCCAGAGGTTGAGGACTAAACTGGAGTCACTCAAGGAACCACAATTACCATAAGTGTAATTCCTATTTTTAAACTAGACAAGATGGTTGCTTGTTCATTGGCAGTGAGTATTTCTTTCCCCTGCTTTCTGGCAAGCGTTCTCGCCAGGTGCAGTTTCTTTCCCCTCCAGTCTCACTTCTGTCAGGCCATCGCCCCTCCCCCCCCCCCCCCCCTGCTCTCTGCGCTCCCTCAGTACTTCTGATATTTCTAGCCTACCAGCAAAGGAAAAACAGCTCTGTTGTTCTCTGGTGCTTTTCGCTGCAGTGCTCACCTGGCAGGGCAACTTTTGTCGGGGGCTGCTTTTTTTTCCCACAGTGCTTTTTGCTGGGACACCTTTTCGGTTGGCGTGGTGCCTTCCTCACTGTCTTCAGGCTTCTCTGCGGCTTCCCTCCACTTTTTTACAGCACAGCCGCCATTTTGTTTTAGTGGGACAGCTCCATTTTTTTTTGGTCTTTTTCTTTGAGACGCCTTTTTTTATTTTGAAAACTTTATTTAAGTCCACCAACAAGTCAAGACAAAACATCATACAAACATCTCCACGGGGGGTGTACTCTGATCCCCTCCGGGAGTCAACTTACAAAAATATAATAGGTGGATGTTTACATTTTATCCCATTCCCCTCATCTATTCCATCCCCCCTAATCCCCCCTCCCACCAACCATCCCCCATTCCACCACCAACGTCCTAACCCAAGCTAGTCATCAAAGGGCAACTCAAACTAATCCATCCACACTACTCTCCTTGGTCAACTCACTTAGCTCCCCAACTGGAGGGTTTCATTGCGACTACGAGCCCCAAGTTGCTGAATATAGGGTTCCCAAATTGACAGAAAGATTGTCCAACGCTTGGCACTGCCCCGCGCCATCCAGCGCTCTGTTAACATCAACTGATGGAAGCTATTCCTCCATTCACTAAAAGTGGGCGACTGGCATTCTCTCCACAGATGGAGAATCGGCCCCTTACCCACCAAACAGGCCTTTCGCATGAGCAAGCGTTCTCCAACTTTTGCAGGCCCTGGGATCGCCAACAGATCAAGTGTGACAAAGGAGCCAGTCCATCAAACACGTTGCTGAAGTAATGTACTAAGAAAATTGCCTATCCGGGCCCAGTAGGATCGTACTCCCCGACAGCTCCACCACATATGTACCAGAGTCGCCAAAGACTCTGAACAACGTGGGCAAGAACCATCTGTCTCCAGGCGACTTCGCAATGCCCGCCGTGGTGAGAAATGAGCCCTAGTCACACATTTAAATTGAATCGCCATCGCGCCCCTTGCGCCACACGGACAATCCTTTTCAAAGCCGCAGAAACCGACCCCGGAGCAACCTCCCCACCTAATTCAGCTGCCCAAGCCATTTCAACTCCACTATAATCAGGGAGAGCCCTATACTGTTCTAAGCTGAGTTTCAATTTAGAAATCGAGGGTGGACGCTCTTCTCCCAACTAAAAGAATTCCAAAATACGGGCCGATCGCTCAATCTGCAGCGCACCGCTCGGCAAGGAGGCCACATAGTGGGAGACTTGTATATATGCAAAACAATGAGTAGTGGGTAGATCATACTCCCGACTCAAAGTCCGAAAGGACTTACATCTGCCCTCAGAGTCTACTAAGTGCCCTACATTTCGGATACCTCGTGACCACCAATCTCGAAACACCACCGACTCAGATCCAGGAGTGAATTGAGCGTTCCCCCGCAATGGTAACCAGCTAGAAACCCTCCACGCATCATTCCAGTTTTTATTAATCTGCTGCCAGGTACGCCGAACCGAATCAACCAATGCACTCCGCCGAACAGAATCCGGTAGGCCCCTATGCAACCCATGTACGAGCCCCAACAAAGTCGCGGGAGCCACTAAGCACTCCTCTAAAGCCCTAGGTGTGTATACTTCAGTCCCTCCTAACCAATCTCCCAAGTGTCTGGCCTGACAGGCCAGCGCATACAGCTTCAAATCTGGCATTCCCATACCCCCATCTCGCCACTTACCCAGTAGCCGATTCCATGGGATACGCGCCTTCTTCCCCCGCCAAAGAAACATCTTCAAAGAAGCTTCCACTCTACGCAAATCTCGACCCAGCAACCAGACCGGCAGGGTTTGCAGCCAATATAAGATTCGAGGTAAGATGATCATCTGCACTGCCGCTATTCTCCCAGCCAAAGATAATGGGAGGGGTTCCCAGGCTTTTAACTGCACAGCCAATTGCCATAGGATACGATCCAGATTACGCCTATATAACTCTTGTGGTCTTCCAGTCAGTACTATACCCAAATAAACAAACTCCCCATCCGCCCAACGTAGGGGGAAGGATCCCCTCCATGAACCACGAAGATGCCCCATAACATCCACCGCTTCAGACTTATCCTTGTTAATGCGAAGACCTGCGAATTCCCCGAACCGCCGGAATTCCTCCAATAAAGGTTGCAAGGAAGTGGCCGGGTGTGTCAGATGGACCAGCAAATCATCCGCGAATGCCGAAATAACAAATTCCTGCGAGCGCATCCTCACTCCCTTTACCGTTCCCGAGGTTACAATGGTACGAATCAGAGGGTCTATTGAGAGAACAAATAGCAGGGGAGATAGGGGGCAGCCCTGTCGCGTACCCCGTTCTAACCCAAAATCCTCCGATAATAACCCGTTACACAAAATGCCTGCCGTTGGTGAAACATATAGACTCTGTACCATTTTGCAGAAGGCATCTCCTATGCCATAGTGCGGCAGGAGTCTCCAGAGATATTGCCAGTCTACCCTGTCAAAAGCTTTTTCTGCATCGAAACTAATCAGTAACGATGGAATTTGACAGGCATGCACCCACTCCAAAGAAGCCAGAATCTTCCGAAGATTCCGAACTGCGTACCGCCCTTTTACAAACCCCACCTGTGCATCATGGATTAAGTGGCCTAATACCCCCGCCAACCTTTCGGCCAGAACTTTCGCAAGCAATTTGAGATCAAAATTAAGGAGGGATATAGGTCGATATGAAGCCGCCGATAACGGGTCTTTACCCGGCTTTGGGATCAGGGTGACATGAGCATGGTTCCGCCCCCACAAAAATGCTCCCCTCTCTGCCCTCCCGTTAAAAACCTCTCGCAATAATGGACTAACACAATCCCCCAGAATTTTATAAACTTCGGCCCCCTAGCCCGTCCAGTCCTGGCGCCTTGTAGCATTGGGCGGAGGAAATAACAAATTGTATCTCTTGAAGGGAAATGGGCTGATCTAGTACTTCCCTCTGTTCCTCGGTAAGCTGAGGCAATTCCAATGCTTTCACATAATCCTGCATCGCCTCATGGGGTCCGGATTCCGCTGCGTACAAATTTTGGAAGAAACTCCGAAAGACCTTTGCGATTTCCGTGCTCTCCTTATGAACACGTCCCTGATCGTCCCTTATAGCCGCCACACATGCAGAGCCCCGGCGCGCTCTCAAACAGCGAGCCAACAGCTTGCCAGGCTTATTTCCAAAGCAATGCAATTTATATCGATAATACAGAACTGACTTCTTGGCTCGCTGATGTAACAGCTCATTGAGATCAATCTGAGCTTCCCATAACTGTTTCTTATTCAAAGGTGACGGCGCATGAGCACATCTCCGGCAGAGTTTAGTAACCTGACGTTCAAGCAGGATAATGCGTTCTGCCATCATCCGACGCCTCCGAGCAGTATATCCTATTATATCCCCCCGAAGGACCACCTTCGTTGTCTCCCATACTAATTCAGGATCATCTAAATGACCATGGTGGTCACTGGAAAACTCCTTCCACCTCTGACGGATAAACTGGCGGAATTGCCCGTCCGAGTACAATTCTAAGGGAAACCTCCACAGGTGCGTCCGAGTCACATCCCTTCCCCAATGTAATTCAAGCCATACCATCGCATGGTCAAAAACCTCCAGGGGACCAATCTGGGCAACCTCCGTGTTAGCAAACAAGGATCCCGAGGTCAATACATAGTCTATGCGTGCGCTAGTACCATGTGCCCTAGATTGATGCGTAAAGTCTCTTTCTAAGGGATGCATCAATCGCCAGGGATCAAGTATGCCCAATCTCTTACAGAACCGTTTCAGCATCTGGGAGGGCGCCACCCTCTCTCGCCCTCCCCCTCCCCTAGATGTATCCAAGTCCACATCGAGGACTCCGTTAAAGTCCCCTCCCAGGATCACGGGACAATCCGGAAGTTGCTCTACTTTTGAGGCCACACCACTATAAAAACCTTGATCAGCAACATTGGTGCCATAAAGGTCTCCAATAATCACCGGTTTCCCCTCTAAGTGACCATATATCAACAGGGATCTACCCATATTATCAGCTAAAACAGTCTCCGCCACAAATCGTATGCGTTTATGAACCAGTATAGCTACTCCTCCCTTATGCCCTTGAGCCGGGGATCCCCAAACTTGACCCACCCAGTTCCGACAAAGCTTACTATGCTCAGCAGCCGTTTGGTGGGTTTCCTGGAGAAATGCAATATCACACTTATGCCGAGCCAGTGCCTGCAGTACTTTATATCATTTGATGGGGTTCCCCAGTCCACAAATATTCCAAGTAATAACTTTCAGAGCAATGGGGCAGTGCCAAGGTTCCACCATAGGAATATCACCAGTCGTGCTTGAGGGACCCCCCCAGCCTGAGGCCCCCCATCAGCTAGTACGAAAAAATCGTGCCCTCTACAAGCAGTGGAATGTGTACTATCCCCACCCCTCGTCTCCCCCTTTCTCCCGCCCCCCCACCCTCCCCAAACTCTCAAGTCCAATCATTAATGGACAACTTCCCTTGGCAAACGGGATCGCCCCATCAAGCCCAACCAGCAATGCCTACCGACTAAGCTAAATATATCCCTCGAGATTAACCGCTACTATAAGGAGATTCATATCCCTCCTCTGTCTCTCCCCCCACTCTCCTCGACCCGACCCCTCTCAGCCTGTACCCTTGTTCTGATACACCACAGTCTACAGACCCTCCCCCTTACCAGATATCTACCTCACTTGTCCCTCCGAGCTGCTAACTCCTTCCCCCCCTTAACATGGCTCCATCCCTCCCCAGCCTAGCAGCCCCTACACCACAAACCCAGTAGCCGTTTTATATGTCTGCTACCCAAAGAACACTCGCTGCTCAGTACACAGCCGGAGGCATCAATGGATCCCCAGTATTGCCTCACCCCAGGGCGCTAAGATAAAACAAAAAACACCATCTGTGCACATAGGACAACACGGGGGAAAACGTCACCCAACTATTAGGCTGCTGCAGCAGTAAAGAGGAGGCATCAGTAAATGCATAGAGTTACTTAACCAGGCAGGCTCCCTCTACCATTCCTACCAAACATACTCTCCACAGACTCCCCCCCCCCCCCCGCAAACCTCTACCCCCTATAAACAATCCCGCCATTAAGTTCTCCCAAAGAAAAACCAGCACCGATATGCTAGCATTAACAATGCGATATCTAACTAATCGAACTCTCAGGATCCCCTCCTACAAGGCTTACCTTCCACTTTTAGCTCCCCCCCCTCCACCCACACAGAGAGCCATATCTAAGTATCCCCCCCCCCCCCTCCGATCCTCTCGCCGGCCCGCAGCGCCTAAAATCGTGCAGGCCATTGTTCGCCCCTTGGCCCTCCACTACGTCTCAAGAAATTAACAACCATAGGAACAAAGGGGGGGCACAAGTAGGTAGCTTTAACACATCTACCCATCGACTACTAATCATCTAGCAGCCCTCCACCCTTCCCACCATTGTATTCCCTCGCCTCCCTATCAACCTACATAGAAGTCACACATGGAGGAAAAAAGACAAATGAAACAAGTTAATAAATATACAATGTCTCCAACTAAGTAGCAAGTACTACAAAGCAAATGAAACTGTGTAGCGCTGTGTAGCAAACCACTCTGAGTTCTGAAACAAACGTTGTTAAGCAGCTTTAAGGATCGCGGGGAGTCCTCTGTGGAATGCGAAATCCACGGCAGTCTCTAGGGCTTTCTTGTTACCCACTGGGACATCTGGTCACCTCTCTCTTGGCCCACCGAGAGTCACGGGGCCGGCTCAGTAGTCAGGGTCTCCAGGAATGCAGTAGCCTCGGCCGGGGTTGTCACATAACGAGTGTGTCCTTGATGCTCTGTCCACAACCGGGCAGGGTATAGTAAGGAGAAACGCACACCTTGGTTCAAGAGTTGGGTGCAGACCCCGGAAAAGGCCCGCCGCTGCTGGCTGACAATCACCGAGTAATCTTGGAACACCAAAATTGGGTCAAGGTCCTGCTGGTGTCTTCGTCGGCCTCGAGCCGCTTTCAGCACCGTTTCTTTTTGCCGATAGTCTAAAAAGCGGGCAATTACCGCACGCGGCCTCCTCGCCTGTTCTCTGCGTTGGCCCAGCCGATGCACTCGCTCCTATTTAATAGGGTCCTCTCTCGGGCCTGGCAGTAGCCTCTCAATCCAGGATTGCAAATAGCTAAACAAGGCACCATCTGCGACACTCTCAGGTATGCCAATAAAACGCAGGTTTTTGCGTCGACCCCGATTCTCCAGCTCGTCGAGTTTATCTCCCTGCTGTTTCGCCAGGGTCTCCAATGCTGCCACCTTAGCTACCAAGGATTGTTGGGTGTCTTCCACATCCGAAACTCTAGTCTCGGCCTGATTCAGTCGCTCCACCACATCCGTGAAACATTGGCCAACCGTTTGTAGCTGATCCGCTAGTTCCTGGAACCGGGTATTAAGCGCCTGAACCACCGCGACACTCACCTCCGCTACCAGATCAGATGTGCCCCCCGCTTTCGGGCTGGATGGTGAGCCCTCCGCCATCTTACTCTCCGTGGTGCGGGGTTTCTCCTTTCGGAGCGTTTTCGATGCCATCAGGCTGGTACTGGCCAGTATAGCACGTCAGACACTACTTTATAGCCTCCGTGCGGTGTAGTAAGCAGACACTTGCGGTTAAGAGCCACTATTGCAGGATTTTAAAGCTGTTTTACGGGGCAGATTACCCGGAGCTGATCGTGCGACGTCTGATCAGCTCATTGCCCAACTGGAAGTCCTTCTTGAGACGCCTTTTTAAAATTCTACGCCCCTTTTCCCACCAAAAATGCCTTCTTCCCTACAACGTTGTCTGGGCTGTGGGAGGAAATGCCTTTTTTTTTTTTTTCAATTTAAGAATTTTTTTATTTAGTAACTTGCAGTATAACATACAAACAGTTCCACCATCCAATTTACCTTAACATCATTCCAGTAGTGGCACCTAGCTAGTACCCTTCTTCATCAGCTCCTTTTACGCCCTCCTCCTTTTACCCCACCCAGCTTAACACATATTTTCAACATCCACCTCCACTTGGCTCGCCTTTACAATAATAATGAAAATAATAATATGCCACATAAAAGAATAATAATAATAATAACAATAGTAACAACAATAATTATAATTATAACTACAATTATTGTAAAATAAAAGGGGGGTACCAATATCAACCACTACAATCCCCCCTCCTCCGCCTTTTATGCGAAGGTCAGCTTCCGAAAAGGTTCTGAGCTGTTTCCTCCCAGACCCGTACCACTCAATCACATCTCCCCCCCCCCTACCGCCCTAAGTACCCTACCCTCTCCCCCCCCAAATTGTACCACACCACTCAGCACCCTACTTTTCTATTGCCCCCTATTACCAACAGTTAAGCTGTTTATCCATTATACCACTCCCCCCTATACCATCCTACCCTCCCCCCTCAATCCTTCATCCAGGCATGCCACACTCTCTCCCTCCAAACCTCATAATCCTGCCAGATCTCTGCATGCTTTGCTGCTTTATTACGACCACATGCTCCCACCTTGCTTACCACCCATAGAAACTCCAATTTCCCAATGATTTCCTTCATCGTTGGTATGGCCCTGTTTTTCCATTTCTGTAAGGCTGCAAATCTAGCTGCCACCACACAATAGCTGAGGAAGATGGCCAGCCTCCAATTCCCTTCTTTCTCCCCCTCTGTCAGGACCATTTGTGCTGGGGTAAGTTTGATCTGTACCCTTGTGACATCTCTATAAAAACACTCCATCTCTCTCCACAAAGGCTGAATTCTTGGACATCCCCAAACCATATGTAGGAGGTCGCCCCGCTCTCCACAACCCTTCCAACAACTAGCATCCCTATCCTGATAGATGGTTTGCATCCAGAGCATCCGTAGCCTAAATTTGAGACAGTTCTCCACCAATGTCGTTCCCCACGCTAGCCGCCTTTCCCCCTCGTATATTCCCTTCCACCTCCCCTCCTCCCATGTACCCCCCAATTTTTCCTCCCATTGTTCCTGCCAGCAGGCTTTCCCCTCTTGTTTGGCATTTAAGATCCGATATAATTTGGAGACCAGTCCCTTTACTGTATCCTGTTTACTCATTAATTCCTCAAACCCCGTTGGACCGCGTTGTAGGTTCTGCCTAACCTCCTGTCTTTGCAAATAATACCACAATTGCATATAAGCATGGTATTCATTGTCCCTCACCCCATAGTCCCTTTTAAGGTCTTCATAGGGCTTTATCTTTCCTGCCACATCCAACACCTGCCCCACCCTTTCCAGCCCCCTTACTGCCCACTTTTTAAAGATACCGCCCATTCTCCCAGGGACAAAGGTGCCCATATTCTGCAGGTGAGTCTCTCTGGACAAGCTTGTCCCTTGCAATAAATAGTTCTTCCACTTACCCCAAATTTGCAGCGTTAACCTCTGTTGAGGAGTCTGCCGCCCTCTCCCCATCCCTTTCTCCTCTCCAACCCACACCACTGCCTCCATACACTCCCCACACTCCTCCATATGGACCCATTGCGGGGTTTCCCCCCTTTCCCTCCATACAAACAGAGCTATCAGCTGCTCTGCCTCATAGTACTTTACCAAGTTAGGTACCCCCAGCCCCCCTTCGTCCTGCAGCCTAAACATTGTGAGCCTACCCACCCTCGGCCTCTTTCCCCCCCCAAATAAACCTCTTAATCGGGACCTGTAGCGCCTTAAGACATTTCCTCATGACTTTACACGGTAATGCCATGAAAACAAATAACAGCCGTGGTAGCACATTCATCTTTATGGTAGCTATCCTCCCCATCCATGACAGGTGTAGCCCCTTCCACCTTTCTAAATCCCTCCTTATCGCCCCTATCAAGGGTTTATAGTTCCAATCCTGTAGGTTACTTATGGAGTTGCCTATCTGAATATCCAAGTAGCAAAAGCTACCTTGCACCCACTTAAATGGGACGCTTTCCCGCAATCTCTCTTCCAGGCTCTTTGTGAGGTTAAAGCCCAATATTTATGTTTTGTCCAAGTTCAGCTTATATCCCGACACCTCACTGTACCTCTCTATAGCCCGCAACAGGTTTGGTAAGCTGACAAAAGGGTGACCCAGAGTGTAGATTACATCGTCAGCCAAGAGTGCTACTTTACTTAAATGCCCCTGCACTTCAATCCCCCGAATATCCACCTGCCCCCTAATATAATCCGCCAGTGGCTCTATTACTAAGGCAAACAATAAGGGTGACAAGGGACACCCCTGTCGTGTTCTCCTGCACAGCTTAAAACTATCAGAGTACCCCCCCCCCCCCCCCATTTACCTTTATCCTAGCCCTTGGGCAGTCATACAGCGCCCTAACCCACTGCAGAAATTGTTCTCCTAACCCTACTCTGGCCAACACCTGCATCATAAATTGCCATTCCACTCTGTCGAAAGCTTTTTCAGCATCAACCGTCAAGAAGACAACCTCCTTCCCTGTTTCCTGCAGGGACCAGATAACACTCAAAAGCTTCCGAATATTCTCCCCTCCCTGTCTTCCTTTAATGAACCCCGTCTGATCCCTATGTACCAACTTCTGCATTACCTTCTGCAGCCGAGCCGCCATGATTTTGGCCAACACCTTGGCATCCAAATTAATAAACAATATGGGCCTATAGGCTCCACATTGGGTGTGGTCTTTCCCCTCCTTCGGTATGTTATATCTGCTTCCGCCATAGATCTGGGGAGCCCCTCCCCCCGTAACACCCCATTGAATACATCCATTAATAACCCCCCTATCTCATCCTGCATAACTTTGTAAAATCTTGCCGTATAGCCATCCAGACCCAGTGCTTTCCCTTCCTTAAATGAGTTCACTGCTCCCTTCACCTCTTCATAGCTCACCAGCAATGTTCCCTCTAATTTTCTGTAGGCTGTGTGCGCATAAAATATCAGCTGTGTGCAATTTTTGAAGGAAGGCTAAATTTTTGTGCGCCACATAACGACACTTGGAGTTATATACTTTAAAATTTGACTACACATCAGAATACAGTATGTACACCACATTGATTTTTATCAAATTAAATGAAAATAGACAATTACTAAATCGGGAAATTTCTAGTAATTACAATCATAACTTTTAAATTTTAAGACGTCTGTGTTTTCTATCAGAATCAGAGCCGTAATTTTGTGCGCTCTGTTGTAAAGTATGTGCACTCGCTCGGCGAGGTGTGTGCGCGCGCACAGCTTAGAGGGAACAGTGCTCACTGGTCTCCTCTGCCTTATACAACATTGCCCATTGTTGATTGCGCACACCCCCGATTGTTGACTTCTGCTGCCGCGCCTTTAACCGGCAAGCCAGCCTTCTCCCCACCTTATTCCCCCCTTCATTCCACCCCTGTTTTAATTTTGCCAAAATATGCTCTATCTCTGCTGCCCTCAGCTGGCTCAACTGCCCTCTGACTTTTAACAATTCCCTCAACACCTAGGGGTCAGCTCCCGCTTGGTGCCTTTTTTCTAGCGTCTCAACCCGCTGTATTAATCACTCTTCCACTGCTCTTTTTCTTCTTTTCCTGGGCTGCTATACTAATCAGGTGCCCCCTCACAACTGCCTTCAACCCATCCCACACTACCCCCGTGGTCACCTCACCATCCAGATTATGCTCCAGATACTCTCTGATCACCCTCTTAATCTTTCCACATATTTCTTGTCATTCAAAAGTGATTCATTCAGCCTCCAAAATCTCACACCCTCATCCCTCCCCCCCCAGATCAAATGCAGTATGTACTGGTGCATGGTCAGACCATGTAATACTCCCTATTTCCACCTTTTTCGCTTTAGACACCCACTTCCCACAACATATCCAACCTGCTATATGTACCATGGACAGCCGAGTAGAAGGTGTAGCTCTTTTTTCACCTTGATGCTGCACTCTCCACATATCTACCATGCCCAGTCGCTCCTTTAGTTTCAACAGGCTTCTCCTCTGCTTCCTTCCCCCACACCCCTCCTCCACCACCCCCTCTCTTATCCAGCCTTGGGTTTACCGTGATATTAAAATCTCCCCCCATTATCACCGGCGTGTCCCCCCACCCCTCCAGTTCTGCCAGCAGCCTGTCATAGAAATCGTCTCTCTGTGTATTGGGCCCATAAATACTTACTACCCACACCTCTTCCCCCTTTAACTTTAGTTTAACTGCCACCCATCTTCCTTTGCAATCCCTCCGTTCCTCCACCACCGCATCTCTATATTTATGCCCAATCATTATCCCCACCCCATCCTTCCTTGGTTGATCCCTTTGACCCGCCAACAGCACTCTAGGATAAGTCCTGTAGCCTATGAACCCTTCTTTGCCCACTTTCAAGTGCGTCTCTTGTATACATAAAAGATCGGCCCCAACCTTAGGCCCTCACGTTCCAGCAGGCGCCTCTTACGCCAAGTTTGTAGCCCTTTAGTGCTTACTGTTGCCTCTATCAACTGCTCCCTATCCCTACACCTTCCTCCCTTCTGGTTCTTCTTACCCCCCACCCCTCCCCCCTTTCCCTCCCTCCCCCACTTCCCTGCCCCCCTGCCTCGTCTCTAACCAGGCTGACTTGGAGTGGTGAGTCACCCGCCACCCCACGGTACCCCCCCCCGCCTCTTCTACTCCCTGTCCCCTCCTACCCTTTCCACTCCCTCCCTCTTCCCTGCCCCACCCTTTATACCCCCTCTACCCTCCCCCTCCCCCCGTAGACCCCTTAACCTCCCATTACCTTCCTTATACACCAGTCCTTTTATCCTGCAATGATTTCAAACAGATTTTATCCCTTCACAATTTGTCCTCTTTATCAGCCCAGCTTCAGCTTGGACTCACTGTCGATCATCTTTTCGCTCCTTTCCGCTGCAATCTCCAGTAGTCTCCATCATTCTCCCCATGACGCTCCTGCTGCGCTCTCCCTTGCTGGTTCCTCCTCGCTCCCTCCTGCGCCACTCTCGACCACTCCGCTCTGGCTTCCTCCGCTGGGCCTTCCATACCTGCCACCCTTAGGGCTGACCACGCTGCCTCCAAGGTTTGTACTCTCCAAGTTCTGTCACCCTTTGAGAAGGCCAGGCCAAATGGGTAGAGCCACCGATACCTCACCTCTTCTTTCCTGAGGACTTTAGTAATTGGGGCCAACTCTCTCCTCCTCTGCAGGGTCCCCAAGGAAAGATCAGCAAATATGGCCACCGAGTAGCCCTGCCACTTGAAATTACTCAGTCCTCTCATTTTAGCTGCAATTTTCTCCTTTACTTTATAGTCTTTGAGGCAAATAATTATATCCCTAGGCTGGTTGTTGCGCACTGGGCTCAGTGCCCTATGGGCTCTATCCAGCTGTATTCTCTCTACCATTTCTTCCTTAACTCCTTG
The DNA here is from genome assembly GCA_033557465.1 of Ichthyophis bannanicus. Lineage (NCBI taxonomy): Eukaryota > Metazoa > Chordata > Amphibia > Gymnophiona > Ichthyophiidae > Ichthyophis > Ichthyophis bannanicus. The sequence continues at coordinate 886,211,555 of CM066035.1, read as the reverse complement.
CCTTAGGGCCTCCAGGCACACCGCCTCCATTACCTTTGCACTTTGTCTTTTTCTGGGTCGTCATGATCCCCTCTCTCCGCTCTCTTCACCGCGCCGATTCTCCTATCTCTCTCCTTCTTTTTGGGACTTTTAAACTCTTATGTTGCTGCGGTCGGTCAGGAGTTTACCGCTCACGCAGCCATTCAAGCGGGTGACGTCACTTCCTCCAATGCCATATTTTTAAAAGAAAATCTCTGCGATGCCTATGCTGCAGATCAGGGTAACCCTTTTTCATTGTCGAGACAGGATATCCCTAATGCCCCTGAGCCTATCCTGTTGGGACTCTCTGGGTCGGCCTTGGTAGTGTCCTCGGGAAGCCCTTCCCCCTGGTGCTTCTCCCTGAACCTCAGCTTCTCCTTTCTCAGCAATCTTCTCAGCACCAACAACAGCTTCTGCAGCCTCGAAAGCCTGGGAATTCTGATCTCCAATTCAAGAACCTCTTCCGCCAGGCTTGGGATTTGTGCCATTCAGGATCCTCTTCTGCACCAGGCGCCACAGCCCATCCCTCTAGGAAGTGCTCCAGACCAGCCTCGGCTACACATGGCATGTGCCAGGCCAAGGAGGCCTTCTCCCCTTTAGGGGATTGGCACCCTGTTGAAGAGGATAGAGAGTGCCTTTCGAAAGAGCAGTCTCTCAGCTTTGGGTCTGACCGTGAGGATGGGGAGCTTTTGCCCCTGGAGGATGATCCTAGAGCCCGTGAGCAGAGCCAGGACATCCGGTTGTTCCGCAACAAAGTGCTCACAGCTCTAATCACTCAGATTGTGGACGCTCTTCACCTTTTTGAACCACAGCAGGCTCCAGATCCGTCTAAGCCTCAAGTGGATCCTATCATTGTGGGGATCAGGAAACCGTCTAAAGCTTTCCCTCAGAGCTGCAGCAAATGGTTTCCTTAGAGTGGAATTCTCCAAATGTATCCCTGCACTCAGCACAGCGTCTGGGCTGCTTCTATCTTTGGTCCCCAGAGGACCTTGATAAGTAGTTGCACTTTCCTAAGGTCGATGCGCTTGTGACCGCAGTCACGAAGCACACGACCATACTGCGCTCCATAATCAAACTGACCGCAAGGTAAAAGGACTCCTAAAGACAGCCTTTTTCTCCTCTTCTTTGCCTCTGCAAGCCTCAATCTATGAAGGCCTAGCTATGCATGCTCTGCTGTGCTGGCTTCAACTGCTGCCAGCGGACCCCACATTGGTACGGTATCGGTTACCGCCTATGTGGCAGACGCTTTCAATGATTTGCTGCGCTTAGTGGCTTGCTGCGTTGCCACTGCCATCACAGTGGCGCAACGCTGGCTCCCTTTTAGTTCCAAATCCTGTTTATTTGGTTCACAATGCAAACATAATGCAAACAAAAACATGACAGCAAGACAGAATAACACCATGAACAACTATATCTCACTATTGCTTATCCCACCCTCCGAGCTTCCCAAGAACCCCAGGCATCATCACTAGAATGCGTAATCATTGCCCAGACATATCATAAAATGTAGATTAACAGTAAAATCATAATTAAATCAATATCGGTAACACTATCTACGAAGTACATCGCCCTGAAACCATGCAGCTTATAAGCAAAGGACAACATTAATATACGCAAAATTATGCATGACATCAAATAGCAGTAAGAACCAACCCCTGCCATCCCGTTGAAAGAGAAGACACCAGCCCACCACACAGACCCTTACAAACACACCATTGTCCCTCAAGAAACAACACTTGGAGTAAGCAGACAAGATCAGATGTGGGGAAGGAAGGAAAAAAAAGAGATACTTTCCCTATCCCCCCAGCCCACCCAGCAGTCCAACAGTTACAACACTCTCTTCCCTCTACCTAGCTCATTCATTCTGCCCACTCAACACTAGCAAGACAAAAGAACATCCAGGTAATTGTTCAAAAATGCACTTCGCACAGCTGAGGAGGCTGAAGCAAGGAGAAGCTCCCAAAAGGCGAAATAGTTTTCCTGAACCACAGAACCCAGTGCCTCGACTGTCCAGTGCTCCATTTCCATGAGTTCATGTAAAGCATTTCCCTGTTGCTGTATCTCTGGGGCCTCCTCATCCAACCAATGCCTAAGAATGATTCTCTTAGCCATCAAAAATCCTCGCTCACAAAAGCCCCGGTGAAGGAACCATTGCGGCCCAATCCCCGGAATAGCAGCCAAACAAGCACATTCTGGGGAAGGGACCACTTCACGAGATAACCAACCTCCCAGCCTACCACAAACTCAGGACCAAAAATTTTGTAGCCGAGGGCATGAGCAGAAACTGTGCAGCAGTGATCCTGGAGCTTGTGCACAAAACCCACTGAGAGTACATGCTCAAAGCCCCACTTTATGCACCCAAACATTATGTATATAGGCCTGTCGTAATAGTTTATATTGAAGCTTCTGCAAGTATGCTATTTCCATGAGAGAGGCACATTGCACAAAAAGAAGCGGAGAGCCCAACCAAGACCATTGCAGCTCCATTGATACACCAAGGTCTCAAGGTAATGATCTGGCGCAGGACACCCCAATTGCTCCAAACCCTGCGACCCCTCTCCAGCCCCCCATGGCTGAGACTGAGTCACACAGACCACCTCACTGAAACACATGGGGCTCTTTTTGCCAGAGAATGTAAAGATAATGATCCAGTGGAGGCAGGCAAAACCTCCAACATAGCTGTCCGAAAGATTCCATGTACTCTGCCTGCTCCATACGCAAATCTTCTACATACCTAAAGCCCTGTGAGTATCACCACTGGGGAACTACAGTGGTCAGACCCGGGAGAAAATCAGATTACCTACCAAAGGTGGTAACCCCATAGTTCTCCAAGAAATGTGATAACACAAACATAGATTCTCCCAAGCCGCACTTGGGGCTCAAAGGTATGCACTTCTTCCCGCCCCTCCTACCAAGTTAGATGACTCAGTATGCGATACATACATTGAGTAACATGGGGCACACCACCAGTTCAGGAGGGACAGAGGGGCACACTCCTCCATGCCAGTCACCAAGTCCTTAAGATGCCATGCCATACACCTCAAATTATACTCCTTCATGGATGGCAGCTCCACCCCCCCCCCCCCCCATTCCTCACGGCTCCGCACCAAGGCTGCAAATGATATCCTCGTACACTTTCCTTGCCATAGAAATCGCCCCAGATGCTGCTCCAATGTGCGCCATTGTCTACGGGTTACCCACAAGGGGAGGTGTCAAAGAACATAAAACCACCGAGGAAGCTCCATCATTTTAGACAGTGCCACTCTACATTTGAGGGAGAGAGGCAGCCCCATCCACTTCTGAAGATGTTTGGCTGTTTGTATCAATATTGGCAAAATATTGCTGGCATTTAATGCAGAGAGAGCAGTCGGGAGTTGAATACCCAGATAGCAGATTGACCCCTCCGCCCATACCAGTGGAAAAGTCCCCTTCCAGGCCACCAGAATCTGGCCACTCACATCCAGCGCCATTGATTTACTTCTTTTGATACACACCAAAATACTACCATATTCCTCAATGAACTGCAGTGCTTGGGGAAGGGAACAGAAGAGAGTTGGTCCCGCAAGCACAGAAGAAGATTGTTGGCAAAGGCACTAATGTTGACCTCTACAGGTCCCAAAGACATGTCCTGCACCCGCACATCTGCCCGCAACACCAAAATCAATGCTTCTAACGAGAGCACAAAACGTAGGGGGGGCAGGGGGCAACACTGCCATGTGTCTCTGCCCATCGTGATCAGATCTGACAATACTCCATTAATAGCCACCAACGCCTGTGGTTCTGCATAAAAGGTCTGAACCTACTGAAGGAAAGCACCTGTGAATCCAAAGCCCGAAATGCTGTTAGAAGATATGACCAAGATACTCGATTGAATGCGTTTTTGGCATCAAAGCTCACAAAAAAACAAAGGAAGCTGATGGGATAGACGGATCTTCATAACCAACAAGAGATTTGTAATGTTCTTTGTCGTGCTCCTTCCTGGTACAAACCCCACTTGGTGGTCCCCTGTCAGCCTTGGGAGGATGTCATTCAAGTGGTGGGTCAGAATTGAAAGGAGCTTCACATTGAAATTAAGAAGCAAAATGGGTCTGTATGGTGCTTGATCCAGGGGGTCCTTCCCTGGTTTAGGAATAAGAGCGATGGTAACACGACGCAGGTCCCTGGGGAACCTGCCCTCGGCTAAGACCTCTGTAAACATATCAACCAAGGCCGGAGTCATTTGTTGCTCTAAAATGTTATAGTACTCTGCCCCAAAGTCATTGGGACCTAGAGCATGCTGAGTACCTCTGCTATACGGGCAGGGTGATGTTGCAGGTGTCCCTCCCCATACCTCACCACTGAAACATCGGGCACTACCCCACTCTCGCACCACCCTAGTGAGCAATTTGCCTGATTTATTACCAGAATGGTAGAACCGATTCTTATAGTAATGCATGGAGAGGACCTGTTTTGTAGAAGAGCATTCAGGGCTGACTGGACAGTCAAAAGATCCTGTTGCTCTGGAGTTAGATGCCAAATTGAACGACGCTTTTGCACCAGCAAAGATTTCTCCAATTGCAAAATACTCTTGTCCAGATGCTTACATTGCTGGACAGTATAGGGCTGGACAGCCTCCCTCAATGCTGCTTTACTCGCCTCCCTGAACAGTAGGGATGTATCCCTATGGGACCCATTAAATACACTCATAATCCTCCCATTCATTTTTCAGAAATTGTCGAAACTCCTTATCCTCCCAAAGATAGACTGGGAAATGCAAACTCCAGTTTACTTAACGCTGGCTCTCCCAGTCTGCCCATACCATAGCATGGTGTGAAATGTAAATAAGTTCAATCTCCACACAAAGGATCCGGCTAAAGCTTCCAGAAGATGCCAGTATGTAGTTGAGGCATGACCAGGTGCTTAAACCCTGGATAGGTGCATGTAATCACCAATATCCGGATGGAGGGCATGCTACACATTGATCAATCCATCCATTCTACACAAATAACCTATCCCCTTATTCCTCCAGCCTTGGGACCAGGAACGCCCTGAGCGGGTCATGAGGGCAATTGAAGTTGCCTGCCAAAAACACCTGCCAATGGGCATCTTGTGCAATTCGCTGCTGCACCTTAAAAATGAATGGTCATATTCATTTGGCGCATAAACATTTGTTATCAAAATCTCCTCCTTGTTCAAGGTGGCCTGAAAGAAGATATAATACCCCTGTAGATCCATTTCCTGGTCAGTCACCTCCAGAGGGAGAACTTGTTACACCAAGACAGCCACTCCCCCTTTCTGTGAACAGAGGAGGCCCCATACACAACATCTACCCAATCGTGCCGCAACTTCCTATGTTCCAATGCACTCAAGTGGGTCTCTTGGAGCATAGCCACCTGGACCCCCTTACGCTTCAGGGCCTGCAGGATTTTTGTGCGCTTAACCAACGAACTAATACCACCCACATTCCAGGAGGCCATACATACCTTAAGTGACATACCCTCTCCATAAGGTAACTACGCTGCCATCGTCCATTAAGCGCTCGGGAGCCGCCCAGCCTCAGCCCCTAAGCACCCAAACCCCACACACAGAAGAAGAAAGAAAGTTGGTCTGCAGGGTTCCTATCCCTCCAAAACTCAACCCCCTCCCCTCCCCTCTCCCCATTCCCATCCACATTCATAACACACATACTACCACCACCACCGCATCCACACTCCATTCTGAAGCAGCCTACAACCACACATTCCAAAGCAACCACAGCAGCCACACATCCACCCCCAAAACCCACACTCACCTTTCACTCATCCCCCCCCAAACTGTCCATACACGATTACAAAAGCACCCAACACAGATCCCACCCAATAAGAAACCTTAACAACATCATACTGCGCTATTGCGCAGTAAGCCACATAGTAAGCTCCAGGGGTATCAATTTACTAACAACATCAGGTTATGTTATTATAAGGTCAAATAGCCCATGGCAAAGAAAGTCCAGGAAGGGGCCATGCGTAAGTGGCCGAGGTTGCTGGGCACCACCAATGTGGAACATTCAGTCACAAGTCAAGAGACCATCATCATTCAGAAGAAGTCTCTGGAGTCGTCAGTGGCTGCACTTCCACAAACTTTCTCGTGGCTGCCACATGGTTGAAAACCTGTGCTGCTCCTTCATAGTAGATCTTCAGAGTCGCTGCATAGGCCAAAGTGAAATGCACATTTCTCTTGACAAGCTCAGCACATAGCTGGGCAAATTCCTTCCACTTCGCTGCTAAGGAGGCAGAATAGTCCTAGAACACCAAAATGACTTGATTTTCAAGTCATAGTCCCGTCTTTTACGGTAGCCTTGCAGGAGTTATGCTTTGTGGGAAAATTTGAGGATTCTCTCCAGCCCCAGTCTCGGCCGGGTCCAACCCTCTGTTTTAGCCCCTGGCAGTGGGCCTGTTCCACCCAGACGAAGCCCACCAGGGCCTCAAGACCTAGCTCTTCAGATAGCCAGTTCTCCTAGAACCATTCTCTAAATCATCCACTTTGGCAATCAGTGCATCAATATGCATTTGATGTTTCCTGAGATCCCTGTCACATTGAACTTCGGCATCTTCCAGGGAAGCTACCTAATGCTCAACCTCTTCCACTCTCCATCCTACCTCTGTGAGTGCTTCCCCCTTTTGTTTCCAGTTTCTTCAGAACTTGATCAAACTTAGGTTCTAGCAGCTTAACTACAGTACTTAGGCTAGCTCCTCTGTGGCTCTGTGCTTTCAGCACTCAACGAAATCTGTTGCAAAACCATGGCCACCATGATGTTGTTTTCGCAGGCTAGTTTCTCACTTTTCTTTTTTGTGGCTGAACACATTGTAAAGGCTTCGCGCTGAGCAAGATCAACACCCTGAATCTTCTTACACTCAACAGGGGTGAGCTGGTTCAGAAACGGGGATGAAAGTCAGCACCTGAAAGATTCTTCAGTAGGGCAGCCCCAGACCGAGATGAGTCATCCTTGCCCGCTCATGTGCTCACGTGACTCCCCAAGCTTCCCTTTAAGGGTAGACTCGTCTTTGTGGAAGATCTGGTTAAACTAGTGAAGGATTTGGGGGAAGTGAAACCTCAACATTCACCAGAGGATAGACCCAAATCCGGTTCTTTTCATCCCTCCACTACATCATCCTCATCCTCCTCTTACAGGGTGCGCTGCGCTTCAGGGACTCAGCATTACCGCCCTGGAAAATCCAACTCTGCCTCGAACAAATCATCTTCCAAGCCACAGTCCTTTTGTGGTGTTCAGTGCATGAGAGACAATTACTCCTCCTCCAACATGTTTTCAGGGCCCACAAGGTCTTCCTGCTGACTGACTCAGGGTCCATTCCAGGTTTCTGTCTGTCAGTGGCTGGTTGCACCTTTTCTCCCATAAATAAGACCCACATAACCTCGGACAGATGGGCGCTCAAAAGTTGTCACCCACAGGTATGCCCTCCACTGTGCCAAGCCCATTCAAGATGCTTTTCTCATATCCCCATGTGGTTTGACCACCAAGAAGATTGCAGTGCACATAACTCTTCAATACCTCCTTCAGCTTTAAGCCGTATGTCTGGTCCCCCTGCTCGGAAAGAGGCACCAATTGCAGGACGGCTCCTTCTGACCTATTCTGGACTTCAAGGGTGTCAACCACTGCCTTCACGTATTTCGATTCAGGATGGAGATTCTGAGATCCGCCATTCATGCTGTCCATCAAAATGAGTTTCTAGCATCCCTGGACCTCACAGAAGAGTATTTTCACATCCAAATCCATGAGGACCATACGTGGTACGCTTGTGGCCTTGGGACAACACTATCAATTCCGAGCTCTGCTGTTTGGCCTCGTCACAGCCCCTCATACCTTCTCCAAGGTAATGGTAGTAGTCACAGCATTTCTACTCCATCAGGGCATCAGAGTTCATCCATACCTGGATGACTGGCTTATCAGGGCCAAGACTCACAAGGAAGCAGTATTGTCGGTCTCTCGTGTCGTCTGCTTTCTGGACTGTCTTGGTTGGGTGGTTAATCATACCAAGAGCTGTCTACAGCCAACTCAGTCTCTTGAATTTCTTGGTGCTCACTTCGACATGAAGAGTCTCTCTCACCCTGGACAGGTGCAAGAAGCTTTGCATGCAGCTCTGTGCCTGGTAGCTCCCAGGGCATGGGATTACCTGCCTCGGCACCATGGCAAATACCTTAGACGTAGTCCCCTGAGCTCAGGCTCACATTAGAGTTCCCTACTGTCTCTCTGTTCCCCTTGCACTCGGGACTATCGGGTCCATCTCCCCATTCCACCAGTGGTATGCCATAGCCTGAAGTGGTGGTTCTGCCACACCACACTTTGTGAGGGATTCCTTTGGAGACCCCTCACTGGATGTTCGTAACTACCGATGCCAGGCTAGGGGGGTGCACTGTCTAGATCACACAACACAAGGAGCTTGGTCCAAGCCCGAGACCGCCTGTATGATCAATCGCCTCGAGGTGCATGCTGTCCATCTGGCGCTGCGTCACTTTCAGCCCCTTCTCCAGGATCAGGCAGTTAGGATACTCTCCGACAATGCTAACAAAAGTTACAATACAGTAATAATGGGTGATTTCAATTACTTTGATATCGACTCGGTCAATGTCACAGCAGGACATGCTAGGGAGATAAACTTTCTAGATGAAATAAATGACTGCTTCTTGGAGCAGCTCGTTCATGAACCGACAAGAGGGGAAGCTATTTTGGACCTAGTCCTTAGTGGATCACAGGATCTGGTGCAAGAGATAAGGGTGTTGGGGCCACTTGACAGTAGTGATCATAGGATGATTGCATTTGATTTAATAAATGGAAGCAGGACAGCAAGGAAATCCACAATACTACCTTTTAACTTTCAAAAGGGAGACTATGATAAAATGAGGAAAACAGTTAAGAAAAAACTAAAAGGAGCAGCTACAAAGATTAAAGATTTACATCAAGCATGGGCTTTTGTTTAAAAATACTATCTTGGAAGCCCAGACCAGATGTATTCCACACTTTAAGAAAAGTGGAAGGAAGGCCAAAAAATTGCCAACATGGTTTAAAGGTGAGGTCAGAGAAGCTGTTGCAGCCAAACAAGCATCTTTCAGGAAATGGAAAAAGGAGCCAAATGACGAAAATGGAAAACATAAGCATTGGCAAGTTAGATGCAAGCATTGATAAGGCAGGAAAAGAGAGAATTTGAAAAAAAAGCTTGCCGTGGAAGCAAAACGCAAAATAAAAGCATTTTAAAGTACATTCTTAGCAAAAAACCTATGAGAGAGTTAGTTGGACCATTGGGTGATAGAGGGATAAAAGGGGCGCTAAGGGGAGGACAAGGGTATAGTGGAGAGACTGCATGAATTCTTTGTTTTAGTCTTTATTGAAGAAGATATAGGGAAGTTACCCATGCCTGAAATGGTATTTAAAGGTGATATATTGGAAGAATTGAAAGAAACATTGATAAACCAGGAAGATGTATTACAAGTATTTGATAAACTGAAGAGTAGTAAATCACCTAGACCAGATGGTATATATCAGAGGGTGTTGAAAGAACTGAAAGATGAGATTGCAGACCTACTATTAGTAATCTGTGAACTATCATTAAAATCATCTGTAGTACCTGAAGATTGGAAAATGGCCAATTGTAATGCGAGCTTTTAAAAAGGGTTCCAAGGAATGGTCCAGGAAACTACAGACCGGTGAGCCTGACATCAGTACCGGACAAAATAGTAGAAACCATTATAAAAAATAAAATTACTGAACATGTAGATAGTCATGGTTTAATGTAAGAAAGCCAACATGGATTTTGCCAAGGAAAGTCTTGTCTTACTAATCCATTATTTTTTTTGAAGGTGTGAATAAACAGGTAGACCAAGGTGACCCGTCTGATATAGTGTATCTGGATTTTCAGAAAGCCTTTGACAAGGTCCTTCATGAGAGACTTCAGGCAGTGTACTATTGTGGATCAGGCAAACATAAGGAAGAGCGGATGCTCTTGCAGAACAGATCAGGTAACACAGGAAGCAAGAGACGTGTGAAGGTCACAGGAATATTTATTGAAAGAACCCCAACGCGTTTCGGCAACGTCTTCTTCAGGCGGTATGCAGAGCAGCGTGAAGGATGCGATTTTCTGTTGTTTGCATCAGGAACTGCATGCATTGATTCTCAGGGTATCTTTCACGCTGCTCTGCATACCCCCTGAAGAAGGCGTTGCCGAAACGCGTTGGGGTTCTTTCAATAAATATTCCTGTGACCTTCACACATCTCTTGCTTCCTGTGTTACCTATTGTGGATCAGGAACTGGTTAAAAGATAGAAAGCAGAGAGTAGGACTAAAAGACCAATTTCCTCAATGGAGAAAGGTAAATAGTGGAGTACCTCAGGGATCTGTGCTGGGCCTGCTGTTTTTTAACATATTCATAAATGACCTGGAAATGGGTATAACAAGTGATGTGATCACATTTGCAGATGACACAAAATTATTCAAAGTTATTAAAACCCAAGAGGACTTTAATAAATTGGAAAACTGGACGATTAAATGGCAGATGAAATTTAATGTGCACAAGTGCAAAGTTATGCACCTAGGAAAGAACAACCCAAACCGCGGTTACACGATTCAAGGTTCCACATTAGGAACCACCCCCCAGAAAAAAAATTTAGGTGTTATTGTGGATAATATGTTGAAGCCCTCCGCCCAGTGTGCAGTGGCTGCCAAGAAAGCAAATAGAATGCTAGGGATCATAAGGAAAGGAATGGAGAATAAAAACAAGGATATTATAATGCCTCTGTATCGTTCCATGGTGCAACCACACCTTGAATACTGTGTACAGTTCTGGTCGCCATATCTGAAAAAGGATATAGCGGAATGAGAAAAGCCACCAGCATGGTAAAGGGGATGGAAGCCTACCTCTATAAGAAAGGTTTAAAGGGTTAGGGCTTTTCAACTTGGAAAAGAGATGGCTGAGGAAAGATATATGATAGAGGTGTATAAATTAATGAATGGAATGGAACAGGTAAATGTAGATAGATTCTTTACGCCATCAAAAAGTAGGAAGACTAGGGGACATGGAATGAAGCTTGTAGGCGGGTTCTTACCTACAAAGCATCCCTAATAGTTACCATGATTGCCTGGAGCACATGGGACCCGTACACCAGGGGAAAAAACAAAAACAAAAAGAACTCAGATCACAGTTTCTTGTCAGCAAAAAAAACCTCTTTATTGGAGTTTGCTTTGTTTAAATAAAGAGGGGTTTTTTTGTTAAAAAAGCAAAAACTCGGGAGGCCTGTTCGGGCGCCAATTTTTTTGCATATTCATAATTTGAATATAGACTGATATAAAGTTTAATTTTTTTTTAAGACTTTGCTAATGTACAATTTAAGAGTAATTTTTAAAAATTATTTTTTCTAAACGAGATTTTTTTCAATTTAGAGGATAGTTTTGAGAAGCAATAATGTTTGATTTTTATTGTGTGGAAACTAGAGAAACAAAATGGTGATGGGCAATGAAGAGGGTTGGAGCCATGTCTGTCCTCTGCAAAGTTTCTGTTTTTTTAAATACATTTTTGCTATTAGCCGTTTTGTTTTTTCAAAAGTACAACTTTAAGGTATCCTCTTATTTTTTTTTTTAAATTATTAAAGGTTTTTTTTTTCGGGGCACCATCTGATCTTACATAAACAAATCCTATTCCTATTAAAGTCAAGGAGAAAAAGCATGGTTAAGAGTGGAGGTTTTTCAGGAGGGTGCAATTATCTGTTCATGTCTTCACAACCAGACACTTGCCATAGGGATTTTACTCTCAAATGAAAAAAGGAGTTCAAGTATCTAAGAGAAACAGGGAAACGTGGAATTAGAGCAACTTCATGCAAAAAAAAAAATCTGTCTCTCACTCTTAACGTTTTTATTAGTATGGGCTGAAAAACGAACCCACCCTTACCACAAAAACAAAGTCTCTTTAAAAACACATATAAAATTAACAGAGACAAGATTTTTAAATTTAAAAAAACTTTAATAAATTTTAAAAAAGAATAAGAGGATACCTTAAAGTTGTACTTTTGAAAACAAAACGGCTAATAGCAAAAATGTATTTAAAAAACAGAAACTTTGCAGAGGACAGACATGGCTCCAATCTTCTTAATTGCCCATCACCATTTTGTTTCAATAGGTGCGGGATGAGACCTCAACCTATTGTGCATGCCCCTCCTTGCAAAAAAAACAGTTTCCACACAATAAAAATCAAACATTATTGCTTCTCAAAAACTATCCTCTAAATTGAAAAAATCCCGTTTAGAAAAAATAATTTTTAAAATTACTCTTAAATTGTACATTAGCAAAGTCTTAAAAAATTAAACTTTATATCAGTCTATAAGAATTTTCTGGTTCAATAAAGAGTTTTTTTTGCTGACAAGAAACTGATCTGAGTTCTTTTTGTTTTTGGTTTTTCCCCTGGTGTACGGGTCCCATGTGCTCCAGGCAATCTTGGTAACTATTAGGGATGCTTTGTAGGTAAGAACCAGCCTACAAGCTACAGTGTAACCCGTTTTAAGACTAATAAGAGAAAATATTTTTTCACTCAACACATAATCAAACTCTGGAATGTAACCGGAGGATGTAGTGAAGGCTGTTAGTGTAGCTGGGTTTAAAAAAAAGGTTTGGACAAGTTCCTGGAGGAAAGGTCTATAAACCATTATTAAAGAGGACCCAAGAAAATACACTGCTTACCCTGGGACAAGCATTGTGGAACCCGTGTGCCTTTTTGGGAACCTTCCAGCTATTTGTGTCCTCGATTGGCCACTGTTGGAAACAGGATACTGATTTGATGGACCTTGGTTTGTTACCAGTATGGCATTTCTTATCATGGAACTAAAGGCCTAACAAAGGGATTGAACTTAGATTCTGTGCAGTTATGTGGAAGGTCCTATCATTTGAGCTACATGCTGTATTTTTCATCTGTCCCATCAACATTATTACTTAAACCTGCGTGCCAAAAGGAGTGAATTATACATAAATAGCTTAGCCCAGTTCACCAGTTTCTGCTAATTGACTGAGTGTGGGCATCAAACTCATAACTCATTTTTACATATCCAGTCTAGGCAAGTGGATTGTGTTCCCCTTCTAGCAGATTGGTGGAGACAAAGAACCAATGAAAAGCCCAGGTTTCAATAACACCACTCCCATGTCTCTATCTACCTCTATCTACAATGTGGGAGGCTCCACTAGACAGCGGTCTTTTCAGTAGCCATAGGAGGAGGGAAAATTGGCTCAGCTCCATGCTCTTATTATAAGAGCCTATTGAGTAGTCAGAAATTGGAAGGATCTGAAAGAGTAAAGGAATCTCACACAACCTCAGTGCCCCCCCCCCCTCCTCCTCTGTTCCGCACTGCTCTGTCCGAAAGATTGCAGAAGGCTCTCGGAGGGGTCTGCCTGCCAGCCACCTTAAACGCAGTGCTACAAAACCAGTGAAAGAGCTTCAGAGGAGTGGAGCTGAGCCCGGCATGGATTCTCTGCCTGGGGCGCTTGGGGGCGAGTACCAAGGCTTGACCTTATCATTGTTCTTGTTTGGGGCTCCCAATTCTGTCTGTCTGGGAAACTATTCTGTGTGGACCACTGATGATAGTTGACACAGTCACCGCAGCCTTAGCACGCGCTGTTGTGATATTTACCTTAATCCTGTCTTTTTCCAGGAAACCTTGTTTGGCCTGTGGCAAGCAAGGTGCCTGATCTGTGGCATCTGTACCCTGCTCTTCTTGCATGGCAGCTTCTGAGTTGTCTCTGGAAGGATAACCCCTGACCCCGAAGTTCAGGCAGCCATGCTATATGCCGCTTAACCTCTAAGGGGCTCGATAGTGACTATGTCCTCTGGTGTACGGAGATTATCTCTGCAAGCAGTGCTTCCAGAATCCAGATTGTCCTCCCTGGATTTCTTTTCCTTTTTTCCAACAGACCTGGTCATTCTGACATGGAAATTCAGATCCTATGGCCTCAGGTTCTCTCTCATGAGCGGGCAGGCTGAGAGTGGAAGCCCTCTTCAATTGCCTATGACTCAGCATCTCCAGCAAAGAGTGCTCCCCTGGAGATGGGTGATCAGCTGGGATCTGTCCGAGATTTGGACTGTGCTTGGCTTGAGATGTCTGTGGATAAAGAAGTACTCTCGCCTTCAGAGGATTGTGAGGAAGCTTATATTACCTGCCTGTTCCGCGAGAGGAACTGGATGCATTGATTCTCAGGGTCTTATCCACTTGAGCCTGGTAGATGCATCCACTCCTGAAAAGGGGTGCAGAAGTCCTCTACTGTCTTCCCGTTCCCGGAGGCGCTCAAGGGCCTGTTCTAGTTGGAGTGGGATTCCCCCGACTCCCTGCCTAAGGGGCTAAGAGGGATATAAGAAGAAGCACACTCTCCTGGAGAAGGAGTACGTTGTGTGCTTTCATATTTCCAAGGTAGATGCACAGGTCACTGTGGTTACCAGATGATTCATCATCCCTGTGGAAGATTTATTGGCCTTAAGGATACTCTGGACTGAAAAATAGATTCATATTGAAGAACCAGTTAGCTGTGGCAGCTACTATTCTTAAGTTGGCGGAATGTGCAGTCCTGACATTGTGAGCCCTGCTCCAGTAGATTCAGTCTCTTTCTCCGAATGATTCTATCCATCTTTTGGAGTCTGCTATGACCTTCCTTTCTGATGCCATGTTCAGCCTGGTACATCTAGCAGCCATGGATTGTGCCCTGATGTTAGTGACATGGCGTTGGCTTGGCTCTGACACGGGGCAGCAGACTCATCTTCCAAAACCCGGTTGCCCGTCTTGCCTTAGAGGGACACTTCTGTTGGATCTGATTTAGAGAAGCTGATGCAGGACCTGGGCAAAACTAAATCTTTCCGCCTTCCGGAGCACAGGTCCAAGGAGGCCTTTGACAAGGGCAGGAGCCCCTTTTCCGTCAGCCTCTGCCCGCACCTCGTGGGTGCGTTGGTCATACTCTCTGAGGTTTTGAGATTCCCGTTGCTACTGGCCTTGAAAGCCTTTCTTTCTCTCTGCGTATGGACTTTGGACTCATTCTCTGTGCTTTCGTGAAGTGCTTGAGCTCAGAGACCCGGTTCCATCCAGAGGAAGACCTTCCCGGACTGCACAGTGAAAGTTTGGGGACCCATTTCCTGGTTCTTCCGGGTGGGGGCTAGCTCTGCCTTTTTTCTTTCAGGAATAGGTCCGGGTCACCAAGGATCGCTGGGTGCTAGTTCCCATTCAGTACAGCTATGTTTGAAATGAAAAGAGCTAGCCCGGCTGCTTTCATCTTCTCCCCTTGTGGGTCTGTGAACAGCAGGGCCACCATGCAGATCACTTTGGACAAGTTGCCTCTCCTGAAGGCAGTGGTGCCGGTTCCCCCAGATGAATGAGGCAAGGGCAGGTATTCCATTTGTGTCATGGTGCCGGCACAAAAGGAACATTCCAGCTCATTCTGGACTTTAGTGAGCTTCTGTATGGAACTTTGTGAGCCATGATTCAAGCGATGGACTGAGGAGGAGTTCCTAGCATCTCTGGACTCTCACCTTCAGTTCGCCGCCCTCCCATTCAGTCTCTTCAGTGTCCTAAGGATGTTTTCCATGATCGTGGTGGTGGCTGCGGCGCTATAGCACCAAGGGATCTGTGTGCACTCATATCTGGACCATTGGCTCATCAGACCTCATTCTTTTTCAGAGGCTTCTTGGGTAGCTCCCTGAGTTTGTAATAAGCCTTGGCTGAGTGATCAATTGGTGAAAGAGCCAGTTGATGCCTTCCCAGTCCCTGAAGTTCCTGGAAGCACATTTCAATACTCGAGTGTACAGATTCTTTCTGCCAGAAACGAAAGTCAATGGCTGTTGGATTGCCTATCACTGTTCTGTTTGCAGCAAGCTTCCAGAATCCGATGATCTTCAGTTCCTCGAATTGATGGCAGTGACAATCAAGATGGTGCTATGGGCACAGGCTCATATGCAGTCGCTACAATGGTCCTTACCAACTAAGTAGTCCCAAAGATCTCAGCAACTGGAGCTCAGGCTTTCGCTCCCAATGATTGTGGTGGCAGCAGCACAGTCTTTTGGGGAAGGGTCTGCTGCTGGACAACTGCTCCTTGATCCTTCTGACGTCTGATGCCAGTCTCTCTCAGGCTGGGGAGCCCATTGCCGTTGGAACCATAGGGAGGCAGTGTGCTCGATCAAATGCGTTGAGACAAGGGTCATCAGATTGACTCTTTGACATTAACGACCCCAGGTCGAGGGCCGAATAATTCGAGTGTTTTCAGACAATGCCACAGTGGTGGCTTATCTCAGGCAGCAAAGAACCTCTTAAGTTTGTCGGCTCTGCACTTTGCCAGGGTGGATACTGTGGAAACAGATTTTCTCAGTTGGCACTCTCTGGTTCCAGGAAAGTGGGAGTTGAGTCAGGAGGTGTTTCTGTTGTTGCTGGGATCGCCCCGATAGGGATTTGATGGCGCTCCATTCTAATAGAAACATGACGGCAGAAAAAGACCATATGGCGTATCTAGTCTGCCCTTCCATATCAACTACAATAGTCACCTTTTTTTCCTTTAGAGATCCTTTGTTTGTTCCATGCTTTTTTTGAATTCAGATACTGTCCTTGTTTCTACCACCTCCACTGGGAGACTATTCCACACATCTACCACTCTTTCCATAAAGAAATATTTCCGCATGTTACTCCTGAGTCTATCCCCTTTCAACTTTATCCTTTGTCCCCTCATTGCAGAACTTGTTTTCAATCGGAGACTCTCCTCCTGTGTATTTATGCCACAGAGGTATTTAAACATCTCTATCATATCTCCTCATATCCTACCTTTTCTCTGTCTGTTCTTGTATTTTATAACGAAGATCACTAACCATTTTAGTAGCCATCCTCTGTGCCGAGTGCATCCTGTTAATATCCTTTTGAAGTTGTGGTCTCCAGAATTACACACAGTACTCCAAATGAGGCGCTTTATCCTCATCAGCTTCTACATATTCCTCCTCTCACTAACATAGATCCTCCGCCGTCAACACTATCCCAATCTGCTGCTGCCATCTGGGCAGCAGCAGAATAGGATAGTGTTGACGGCGGAGGATCACATTTCTGTGACAACGGCAACAACACCAAACTTAAACTGCGCGAAAGAAAGGCCCGGCAATCTACTTCTGTATCCTGCCATGAAAACCCAATGGATAGTTATAACAAAACAAATTGTGCTATAGTGCTGGAAGATGAGACCCCCAGGTCGAAAGGCACTCAACTAAATACTGCGGAAGAGCTGAAGACTTCTCAGAGTAAAGCCAGCATTTATGATGTGGTTGGATCAAAGCCCTCGTGACGTCTGACTGCTGATGTAGCTGCGCATGAAATGAGAGTCAGAAGCTGTAAAGATGTCTTATGCATTGGAACATGGAACATACGAAGCATGAACCAAGGGAAGTTGGAGGTGGTCAAGAATGAAATGGAACGTGTACAACTTGATCTGTTGGGTGTCAGCGAACTGAAAAGGACTGGCATCGGACACTGTGCATCAGATGATCACACGGTCTACTATGCTGGAAATGAAAGACAAAGAAGAAATGGTGTTGCATTTATAATAAAGAAGAAACTTGCAAGAATTGTAATGAAATACAATGCAGTCAGCGAACACTTAATCTCTATTCGTCTACCAGGAATGCCTATCAAAACAACTATAATTCAAGTATATGCCCCAAGAACAGCTGCAGAAGAGAATGAAATTGAAGAGTTCTATGAACAAGTACAAGCTGAAATTGACAGAACATGCAAACAGGATATCCTTATAGTCTTGGGTGACTGGAACGCAAAAGTTGGCAACAAAGAAGAAGGCAAAGTAGTTGGAAAATATGGACTTGGCAACAGAAATGAAGCTGGAGAATTCTGCAAGAACAACTATCTATTCATCTCAAACACCTTCTTCCATCAACACAAGCGGCAACTGTACACATGGACTTCACCCAATGGATTGTAAAAAAATCAAATTGACTACATCTGTGGAAGTCAACGATGGAAAAGTTCTATAACATCAACAAAGACAAAACCTGGAGCTGACTGTGGTACAGATCATCAACTACTAGTATGCAAACTCAAGCTAAAGTTGAAAAAGAGCAAACCACTCATGAATGCAGCAAAATATGACCTTGAGAATATACCACTGGAATTTAAAGACTGCCTCCAAAATCGATTTGCTGCTTTAGATACAAATGACAGAGCTCCAGAAGAGTTATGGAATGACATCAAGAAGGTTGTGTTGGAAGAAAGCGAGAAGTCTCTACAAAAGGTGAAAAAGCAAAAACGGCCAAAATGGATGACTGAGGAAACTCTGAAAATTGCTTAGAAGCGCAGAGAAGCTAAAGCCAGAGGAGAAAGAAAGACAATAACAGAACTCAATAGAGATTTCCAACGTGCAGCAAGACAGGACAAGGAAAAGTACTACAACGACGCATGCAAGGAAATAGAAGCAGAAACTATTAGAGGAAGAACAAGATCCGGCTTTCCTAAAGCTACAAGAGTTAAAGAAAAAGTTCCAACCTCATATTGGAATGTTACAAGATGCTCAAGGTTCTATGTTGAATGATGCTGAGAAGATCAAGTAAAGGTGGAAGGAATATACAGAGTTTTTATATGATAAAGATCAAGTGGACCAACAGCTGTTTCAACCTGTACCTTATGATCAGGAACCATTGGTGATGAAAGAAGAAGTTAAAGCAGCATTGAAAGCCTTATCTAAAAACACAAAGCACCAGGCATTGATAGCATTCCCATAGAAGTATTACGGCAATCTGATGCAGCTGTTACTGTACTTTCAAGGCTTTGCCAAGAAATATGGAAGACAACATCATGGCCAACTGACTGGAAAGGATCTGTGTTTATACCAATACTAAAGAAAGGTGATCCAACTGACTGGAAATTATCACACAATCGCTCTTATCCCAAATGCCAGCAAGATTCTACTGAAGATTATTCAAAAGAGACTATAACCATACCTGGAACAAGAACTACCTGAAGTGCAAGCAGGGTTCAGGAAAGGGCGAGGAACGAGAGACATCATTGCGGATGTGAGATGGATCCTTGAAAAGACTAAAGAATACCAAAAGGATATAATATAATAAGAAATTCTATTCTTTGTATATAGGTTTTTTACAAATATGTACAAAGTTTCCCAAAGTTATAATCCCAGTTGAACTCTCCTGTTATATGTAAACTCACCACAGCCTGTTGCTTGCAATGAGTATTCCTGTTTTAATGTAAACCGCGCTGATGAGAAAGAGTGCGGTATAAAAGAGCTATAAATAAATATTTGTGCTTTATCGACTATAGCAAGGCTTTTGACTGCATAAACCATGAGAAACTCTGGGCCACATTAAGAAGCATGGGTATACCAGAACACCTGATCGTACTCTTGCACAATCTGTACATTGATCAAGAAGCAGCAGTTCGAATGGAACAAGGAGAAACAGAATGGTTTAAAATAAGCAAAGGTGTAAGACAAGGCTGCATACTTTCCCCCTACCTGTTTAATTTATATGCAGAACAAATCATCAGAGAAGCAGGATTGTATGAAGACAACAGAGGTGTGAAGATTGGTGGAAGACTCATCAACGACCTTCGCTATGCTGATGATACCACATTACTGGATGAAAGTGAAGATGATCTGAAACATTTGCTTCTCGCAATCAAAGAACATAGTCTCAAAATGGGCCTGCACCTTAATGTAACGAAGACAAAGATCATGACAACTGGCATAATCAGCAGGTTCATCGTTGAAGGAGAAGAAATTGAAATCGTGAACAACTTTAACCTACTTGGATCAACTATCAATAAAAAAGCAACAAGCAGTCAAGAAATCAGACGACGCATTGCTCTTGGTAGAATGGCTATGAAAGACCTAGATAAGATCCTCAAGAGCAGAGATGTCTCTCTCCATACAAAGATTCGACTTGTTCAAGCCATGGTATTTTCAATATCATATGGATGTGAAAGCTGGACAGTGAAAAAGATAGACAGGAAGAAAATTGATGCCTTTGAATTATGGTGCTGGCGGCGAATACTGTGTATACCATGGACTGCCCGAAGAACAAACCAGTCGGTACTAAAGGAGATCAAACCTAAGCTTTCTTTAGAAGCTCAGATGACAAGACTTCAACTTTCATACTTTGGACACATCATGCGAAGAGAGAGATCATTAGAGAAAGACATCATGCTTGGCAAGATAGAAGGTCAGCGCAAAAGAGGAAGGCCAGCAATGAGATGGATCGATACAATAACAGCAGCTACGGGTACCTGTCTGTCAACAATGAGCCGCCTGACTGAAGACCGAACACAATTTAGGATAGCTATCCAGAGGGTCGCCATGAGTCGAGTCCGACTCAACGGCACTTAACAACACTAACATATCTGAAAAATGTCTTATCCCCCATTTTATGGCATTGGCTAATTCCTCTTCTTTTTGTATCTTTGCTTTCCTGACTACTTTCCTAGCTTCTCTTTTTCCAAATATACATGCCTGCCTTCCTCTGTGATCACTTGTATTTTCTGAAGGCCTCCCTCCTTTTCTTGACCTTTTCAGCTACTTCTTTTGAGAACCATGTAGTTGTTGTTAAGTGCCATCGAGTCGGTGACAACTCATGGCGACCCTCTGGATAGTTGTCCTAAATTGTGTTCAGTCCGGTGGCTCATTGTTGGCAGACTGGCACCCGTAGATGCTGTTCTTGTATTGATCCATCTCATTGCTGGCCTTCCTTTTTTTGCATTGACCTATCTTGCCAAGCATGATGTCTTTTTCTAATGATCTCTCTCTTTGCATGATATGTCCAAAGTATGAAAGTTGAAGTCTTGTCATCTGAGCTTCTAAAGAAAGCTTAGGTTTGATCTCCTCTAGTACTGACTGGTTTGTTTTACGGACAGTCCATGGGATACACTTTATTCGTCGCTGAAGGGCTTCCGTTTGCCCCCCCTCACCAGCAACCTGCAGGGCTCTTGGAGTCACAGAAAACCACACTCAAAGCAATGAGAAGGGAATCTAAAAGACAGCAATAAAATACCACACACTTCTATATAGATACACCAAAGCTTGGCGGAGAGAAACAAACAGAAACAAATTCTCTTTGTTTACTCTAACCATTAGCTATGGTTTACTTTATTTATAAGGCTCTTTTGGAGGATACAGCATAATTTCACTTTATTATTCTACGTCGGGTATTACGTATTCATCACATCATAGGTCATTTTCTAATCAGCATAGGTCAGTATGAGGAGACATACATGTATTCCAAGACATAACTGTTTACTTCTGACTGCTTGATATCTAGTAACCCTGAGACTGAAAGACTAGAGGACAGCCTGCCCCTTTTCTTATTTACAGGACTTGTACCTCTTCACCTACTTAGTAAGCAAATATATGAAGTTTATTTCTAAGCAAAGTTCTGAACAAAATTAACTCTCTCAGGTTTTCTTTGACAATCCAATAGTGTACACCGCCCTGTACAGACAAGCTTACTTTCAGTCCCTCCTCTGATTCTGTAAAGAATCATTCCCAAAGTAAGGAAACTCAGACATTGCCATTAAAGTGGAATTAAAACTAGATTCTGGGTCAATCTGTAACATCATTGTAGGGGTCAGTGATTCCACTGATTTCTTACAGCAAGCTGATAGTACACAGAGAATTAATGCTCCTAAAATGAGAATCCCCAAAATGCCAAGCAATGATGCTAATAAGCCTTGCAAAGGCCTGGATAATGAATTCCAAAATGAAGAAACAGAATCAAATAGAGCTGAAAAAGAACATCTCCAGGAACAAGCAGGAATAAGTCCTCACATATGGGTACATCGGAACCGACGGAGCCTGCGCGGGAAAGCTCCCCGGCCTCCCACAGCGCATGCACGCTGCCTTCCCGCCTTCCTGACCAACTCTCCTCAGTTCTTCTTTTTCCGCGGAGCCAGCAGGTCGTGTTCCTGTCACCGCTGAAGAAATTGTTATTTTAATTTGTTTCTTTGACCGCGTGTCTGCCTTCCCCGATTCCGGACCGGTACCGCCGGTCTTTTTTCATTTATTTCTTTAAAAAAAAAATAATAATAATAACTTTTTCCTCACTTGGTGTGTTTATTCTGTGAGGCCTCTAGGCCTTCTCAGATTCTCCCTCATGGAGAAACAAGCCTCTGGTTTTAAAAAAATGCACCAAGTGTACCAGTACTATTTCAGTCACAGATACCCATGAATGATGTCTTAAATGTTTTGGGCCTGACCATTCCATTCCGGATTGTCCATCCTGCTCTCTGATGTCCAAACGGGGCTTACAGAACAGAGCAGCAAAGTTTCATATGCTGTTTTCTGCGGATACTCCAGCATCAACATCCTCCAGGTCTTCCTCTCCTGATGGATCTCAGGTAACCAAACATTCTTCAGGCAGGTCCTCAAAGGGCAAATCTCCCTCTAAGCAGCGAGAGGCCCTTGGCTTTGACCCTGAGGACCCTGCCCCTGCCAAACAACCCTGGCGGGAAGCTCCGGCTTCCAAAGCTCCTCCTATGGGGTTACAGGTAGACATCGATGGCATGGCCTCGACCGATCACCTGTTAGACTGCTCTGGGGTACCGGCTAACACCGGTACTGACATCCAGGCAGTTGTGGCGTCTATGGGTACTACGGTACAATCCATGCAGCAGGCCATACTGGCTTTCATTAACGCTGCAACGCCCTCGGTACCGCGACAATCGGTTCCGACTCCGGTTCCGGTACCACAACTGATACCGGTACCCAGAGCATCTACTTCCAGTAGTATGCCGGTTCCGGAGATTTTCTCGATACCAATCCGGTTCCCGGTACGCCCGATGTCGATACCGGTCGGTACGCGTATCGATCTCTGGAAGCTAATAGGCGGTATTTTGAATCTTCTGAAGATTCTGATACCTCAGATGATTCTGCTGATGTCTCTTTTACTCTTCCTGAGGAGCCCTCTTCTCCAAAAAGGAGAATGTCTCTTCCAGAGGATTTGTCCTTTCAAGACTTCATTATTGAAGTAGCTAAAGGACTCTCCATATCTGTAACCTCTGAAAAGGAACCTAGAGCAAAAAAATTGGATATTTTAGGATACTCTAAGGTTCCCAAAGAGGCAGCCACCTTACCCATACATGAAATTCTTCAAGAACACATGATGGATTTGTGGGAGGCTCCTCTCACCCTATCTCCACATTCTCGACGTTTGGACACCATGTATCGGGTTCCTCCTTCTCCTGGTTTTCAAAAAACTCAGCTCCCTCACCACTCTATTGTGGTGAAGTCTGCTATGAAAAAGATAAAGAGTACCAAAAGGCACTCTTCTACCCCTCCAGGAAGAGAATGTAGGACTCTGGATGCTTTTGGTAGAAAAATCTTCCAAGCTAACATGCTTATTGCCAGAATCAATTCATACAGCCTCTATATGGGCATGTTTTTGAAAGAGATTGCACTGCAGATACGTCATTTTCTCCCCTTTATCCCAGAGGATAAAAAGGAGGAGTTCCTTCTTTTGCTAAAGCAAACTCAAGATGTTTCAAAGTTCTCCAACAGAGCAGCCTTTGACTCTTTTGAGGGAGCTAGCAGAGCCTCCGGCATTGCCATAGCTGCTCGCAGACTTGCTTGGCTCCAGGCCTCTGATTTGGAACCCTGGGTACAAGAAGGCTTGGGCAATCTGCCCTGTACAGGTGAAAATCTGTTTGGCAAGGAGTGGCAAATCAAAGCCACTCAAATGGATGCAGAGAAGCTGCTTTAGATAGACTTTCTAAGTCTACCTCTACCCCTGCCAAGAAAAAACCTTTTAAGAAGCCTTTCTATAAAAAGACCAGATTTTCCACAAATACTGGCCAGCACTCTTCCCAAGTTCGCTTTGCTCCTAAGCGTCAGCAATCTAAACAGGCCAGAACAAAGTCTACAGGGGCTGCTACAGTCCAGCAGTCCCAACCCCCTCAGAGTTTTTGACTTGATTCTAGAGAACTTAACCTTTCTGGCTCTGCAACAACCAGAGCCTCTCACCATTCCAGGAAGGTTAACTCATTTTGCTCCCAGATGGGAACAAATCACATCAGAACAGTGGACCCTCTCTATCATCAGAGAGGGCTACAAACTACATTTCTCCAGCCTTCCTCCCCATACCATGGTGAGACAATTCAATTCTCCCCCATCTCTCCTGTACCTGTTGGGTCAGGAGGTGACCACTCTTCTCGCCCAAAAGGCAATAGAAGAGGTTCCTCTTCCTCAACAAGGGTCAGGTTTTTACTCCCCTTATTTTCTCATTCCCAAGAAAACAGGGGGGTACAGACCCATTCTGGATCTCAGAGAATTGAACAAATTTCTATACGCTTTCTCTAGGCACTCTCCTTCCATACCTACAGAGTCAGGACTGGCTTTGTTCTCTAGATCTCAAGGATGCGTACACACATATACTCATCCATCCATCCCACAGAAAATTCCTACGGTTTCTGTTCCAGGGAAAACATTTCCAATACAGAGTACTTCCCTTCGGTCTAGCCTCTGCTCCAAGGGTATTTACCAAATGCATGGCAATAGTAGCTGCATTTCTACGCACTCTGGGAATCTTTGTCTTCCCATACCTGGACGACTGGCTCATCCGAGCTCCATCTCAGTCCGAGGCTCAGACTTCCCTGGACCACACCAGACGCATACTGCAGTATCTGGGACTCGTCATCAATCAGCCAAAGTCTCAACTCACCCCTACTCAGTCCCTAGAATTCATAGGGGCCTGGCTAGATACCACCACTGCAAGGGCCTATTTTCCTCAGGCCCGTTGCCACCATCTAGTACACTTGGCCTCTCAAATTCAGTCCAGAAGCCACTTGACTGCCAGAGAGATGCTACAACTGCTAGGCCACATGGCATCCACAGTTCATGTGGTGCTTTATGCTTGCCTACATATGAGAGCAGCTCAATGGACTTTGTCCACCCAGTGGACCCAAGCATCAGGAGCTCTCTCAGACCAAATAGCAACCTCAGAACGTCTTTTTTGGTCTCTCCAATGGTGGATATCCACTCAAAACCTGTTGTTGGGGGCCCCCTTCCAACCTTTGTTACCCCAAGCAACTCTCACTACAGATGCCTCCCAAACAGGTTGGGGAGCTCATCTCCAAGACCTCTCCACTCAGGGCACTTGGTCTCCGCAGGAGACCACCCTTCATATCAACCTTTTGGAGCTGCGAGCAATTTTCCTTGCCCTCAAGGTCTTTCATACCCTCCTCATCAACATGACAGTCCTTGTTCATACCGACAATCAAGTAGCCATGTTCTACATAAACAAACAAGGAGGGACTGGCTCTCTGTCGCTTTGCAACGAAGCTCTAAAATTGTGGGCCTTCGCCAGAGAGCATCAAATCCATCTCCTGGCAGTATACCTCCCAGGAATCCAAAACTCTTGGGCAGACAGACTCAGTCGAGTTCTGCTTCCACACGAATGGTCCCTGCACATGGATCAGGTACTCAGAATCTTTCAGAAATGGGGAACCCCGGACATAGACCTGTTTGCAAGTCCGTGCAATGCCAAACTTCCCCGGTTCTGTTCCAGAATTCCGTGTCAGGGAGCTCAGGCCAAGGATGCCTTCCTCCTTCATTGGGGTCAGGCCTTCCTGTATGCCTTTCCACCCAATTCCTTTGATTCCCAAGACTCTGTTCAAACTTCAGAGGGATCAAGGATCTATGATCCTCATAGCTCCACGCTGGCCACGCCAAGTGTGGTACCCTCTACTTCTGCATCTCTCCCAGGCACCCTCCGTGGATCTGGGAGCTGCTCCAGACCTTCTGTCTCAAGAGGAGGGGACTTTGTGGCACCCAAGCCCCAAGTCCCTTCACCTCAGAGCTTGGTTACTGAAGGCCTAGACCTTCAAGATTTCAATCTTTCTCAACAGGTGAAGGATATCCTCCATGCATCTAGGAAACCTTCCACCAGGCGTTCTTATGCTTTTAAATGGAAAAGATTTTCCATTTGGTGTGCTGAAAAGGGTCTTAACCCTCTAGCACTACCTTTGAATTCTTTACTCGAATATCTCCTGCATCTTTCCAATGCAGGACTTAAAACAAATTCTGTAAGGGTCCATTTGAGTGCTATTGCAGCATCTCTTCAGCCTATCAATGGACAACCTGTTTCCTCTCATACTCTTATTGCAAGATTCATGAGAGGTCTAACTTTAACTAAACCTCCCATTCGGCCTCCTCCAGTGGCATGGGACTTAAACGGGTCAGCTTATGAAGCCACCCTTTGAACCCTTAGCCACTACCTCCTTGAAATTTCTTTCCTGGAAAGTCATTTTCCTTATTGCAATCACTTCTGCTCGCCACATCAGGGAACTGCAGGCTTTAGTGGCTAATCCACCTTATACAAGGTTCCATCATGATAAGGTAGTCCTTAGGACAAATCCTCACTTTATGCCTAAAGTGGTCTCACCTTTTCATCTTAATCAAGAGGTATATCTACCTGTCTTTTTTCCAGCTCCTCATGCATCCAGTGCAGAGAGGAACCTACATACGTTAGATTGTAAAAGAGCTCTTGCCTTTTACATCCACTGGACACAGCAACATCGAAAGTCTTCTCAGCTTTTTGTTGCTTTTGATCCTTCTCATTTAGGACTTCCAGTCTCAAAAAGAACACTGTCCAATTGGATTGCTCAGTGTATTTCTTTTGCTTACCAGAGTAAGAACCTTTCTCTGGAAGGCCATGTCACAGCTCACAATGTGAGAGCCATGGCCACATCTATGGCTCATCTTCATTCTGTATCCATCGATCAGATCTGTCGAGCAGCCACCTGGGCCTCGGTTCATACCTTCACAGCCCATTACTGCTTGGACAAGGACTCCCGCCGGGATGCCTTGTTTGGTCAGGCTGTCCTCAGACACCTGTTCCATTCTTAAACAACTCCTGCCCACCTTCCCTGAATGGATGCCTGAGATCCATAGGAAGATGAGGAACCCTACGGGGGGGATCTCCCCGGCATCTTAGCTAGGGAGTCCCCATATGTAAGGACTTATTCCTGCTTGTTCCTGGAGATAGCACAGTTACTTACCTGTAACAGGTGATCTCTGGGAACAGCAGGAATTAGTCCTCACAACCCACCCACCTCCCCTAGGAGTTGTATCTCTCTCTTTCCTTTCCTTTCTCTATTGTCTCAGCTTTAAACTCGAACTGAGGAGAGTTGGTCAGGAAGGCGGGAAGGCAGCGCGCATGCGCTGTGGGAGGCCCCAAAAGCTTCCTTTCTGGGAAGCTGGGGAGCTTTCCCGCGCAGGCTCCGTCGGTTCCGACGTACCCATATGTGAGGACTAATTCCTGCTGTTCCCAGAGATCACCTGTTACAGGTAAGTAACTGTGCTTTACATAACTATCACTTGAAACAAAAGTACTGTTTCTAACTTTATCTAATAGGCCTCTTACTATTTTTCCATTATTATCAAGCATACTACAACAAAAACCAACTATTACTCCACACACACCATTTTCCTTTGTTAGGAGATGGTCTAAAGCCATTCGGTTCTGGGCTGCATAGGCTGACACTTTGTTCACTGCACCTTGCAAGACACTAATTGCCTCAGTGAGGTCTAGGGCTGTAAGTTCAACAACTGCCTGTAGTCGCATAATCTGGGTACCATATTCTCTGGTGGGTGCTATAGCTCCAAATGTTGAAAGCCACACAGTACCTGTGAATGCATCTATTTGAGATTTAGTTAAAGGTTTTGTAGTGTCTACCAGTTGTTGAGCAGCCTCTATGGCCTTATCCTGTGAAGAAACATCCCTTTTTCTTCTAACAGAATTGTTCAGGGTTGATAATAAAGTAATGTTCTGGTAAGGTACAAATCGCAACGGGGTATCTAATTGGGCTATATAACAAGTACCTGACCAACCTCTGGGAAGCTCTGTATACGCAAACGTACCACACACAAAATAATGTCCTTCTAAAGCCACTAAGCCATCTTCCCAGATTGTCAAATTCTGAGGACAAGATATATTCTGAATACAATTATTCAAAGCCCACTGAGTCATGGCCATTTCATTAAGCCCTTCAGACAAATTACGTTTCCAGGGATGATAATACCCTAGTAAAGGGAAACTCCAGTTAGGTATGCCTAGGTCTGAACTAGAGGCATTCAAAGGGTAGCCAGAACTATTATATTGTAGTAATTCATAATCATGCACCTGGTTCCCTTGAACTGACATTAATTGTACCACTGAAATATAAGAGATTCCTACAAGGGATTTCTTATACCAGATTGTATAATAGTAATGCTGCATAATTCTTCTAACATTACATGGAGTATCCCCTACCTTTCTTCCCTTACCCTGAGCCATAAAACATATTGGAAGATGTTGCAGAGGCATAGGACTAACTATTCTAGGTTCTGGGCCTGTATGAGACCATTGTACAGAAGTTAGATTAAAGGCTATGTCACGAAACTCCTCAAAGGTCTTAGGCCTAACCCTAGGTAGAAATTCATGCTGAGTAGCTGTCACAGATGGAAGACACAATGCACAATCTGATAAATTGAAATGTTTTGTCACTGAGTGTACCTGTGACTTGAAAATATTTGAATATTCATCATAACATTCCCAAGGTTCTAACTGCAGCACCGCATTACTACTACTAATATGCCTCAGCACAACTAAGAGTAGATATAAAAACATTCTTAGCAAAACTTTTAAATATCTAAAACTATAATTACTTAAAAATATACTAAATCAAAACTGAAAGTATACCTACTCTTCTTAATACTCTCCTTTATATAATGAGGATATATACTATAGCTATGATTAGCCTCTAAGGCTCAATAAGTTCATGAAGTAGAGGTTAAGTACCTAAAGGTCATTATATATATATATCAGAAAAAATACTAATCTAAAATGACCTCATCCCACTAAGCAATACTATAAATGCCGAACAAGAGCATTTTGCATGAATGGTCCATTCAGAATTTTCTTAATACAATCTTTTTCTGTGATGTCACCATTCTTTTCACTGAAAGTACTTTAAATCATAAAAAGTCTTTTCTGCAATATCACTGTTGTCCGAGAAGTCTGCGTTGTATTTCTTGAATCATGGATGCAGGGAATCTTCTGAATCTTGAGGGAGCCGCCTTACACTGCGTAAGATGTATCCAACGAGAATGTCCTTCCACTTTACAGGCTGAATATCCCACCAGAAGTACACGAAATGGACCTAGGAATTTTGGAGCCAGAAGCGTCTTTGGATGCAAATTCTTAATCAGGACCCAATCCCCTGGTTTCATGTCCGGATGGGATGATGCTGGAGGAGCATCTTGTTGAGGATTCACCTTCAATAAAGGGGAAACAGACAGGGCTGAGTGCAATCGTGCACAATAAGTCAAGATATCGCTGCGCAACAACTGGGGGTCTGGGATAACTGCCAAGGCATGTGGAGAAGTAGCTGGACGTCCAGTAACTATTTCATATGGTGTCAGACCTCCTCGAGCGCGCTGGGGGGAGTTACGCACCGCCATAAGGGCAAAAGGAAGGGCTTCTGTCCAATCTGTAGCCCAATCCTGTGTCATAGTGCGCAAGAAACCTTTGAGAGTCCTATTCATCCGCTCCACTTGGCCAGAGCTTTGCGGGTGATAGGGCGTGTGGAACTGTCTTTTTACACCAAACCAATTTTCAATATCCTCCCAGACACGTGCAATGAAGGCCGGACCCTGATCAGAAGAAAGAACAAAAGGTACACCCCAGACAGGAATAAATTGAGTGAGCAACAATTTTATGGCAACCCCAGATGTCATACTGGTAATGGGATAAGCCTCCACCCAACCAGAGAAAACACAAGTGATCACCAACAAATACCGCCTCCCCCCTCTGGCACAGGGCAAATCAGTAAAATCAAGCTGCAAAATCAGAAACGGGCCAGAGGGCTTGGGAAGAGCAGCAGCAACCTTCAGAAGGGGCCCCACCCTGCCAGCCTGCAAGCAATCCAAGCAAGCAGCATACACAGCCTGTGCCACAGAAACAAACTTCGGCTGCAGCGGATAAGTGAAGTTTATGATGCAGGAACAAAGCAAGCGGAAACAAAAGAGAGTCAGGGCAAATCAGTAGGCGCTCCTTCTTCCAGTAGCCCTGAGTATCACAGGATGCACCCTATGAAGTCCATAGAGTTTTGGTTTCAAGGGAAGTGTCTTTATACTGCTGTAAAAGAGAGGACAGGGAGAACAAAGTCATGTTAGAAGGCTTTAAATACAGCAGCGTTGGTGACACTAATGCCTGAAGAGCAGCCTATGGTTACACGATGCAAGGTTCCACATTAGGAACCACCACCCAGGAAAAAGATTTAGGCGTCATTGTGGATACCATGTTAAAACCCTCGGCCCAGTGTGCAGCGGCGGCCAAGAGAGCAAATAGAATGCTAGGTATGATAAGGAAAGGAATGGAAAATAAAACAAAAGATATTATAATGCCTCTATATCATTCCATGGTGAGACCGCACCTTGAATATTGTGTGCAATTCTGGTCGCCGTATCTTTAAAAAGATATAGCAATTTTAGAAAAGGTACAGAGAAGAGCCACCAAAATGGTAAAGGGGATGGAAGGATACTCCTATGAAGAAAGGCTAAAAAGGTTAGGGCTCTTTAACCTGGAAAAGAGACGGCTGAGGGGAGATATGATAGAAGTCTATAAATTAATGAATGAAGTGGAACGGGTAAACGTAGATCGATTGTTTACCTTATCAGAATATAGAAAGACTAGGGGACATGCAATGAAGCTACAGGGTAAACTATTTAAGACTAATAAAAGAAAATATTTTTTCACTCAACGTGTAATCAAACTCTGGAATTTGTTACCGGAGGATGTAGTAAAGCCTGTTAGTGTAGCTGGGTTTAAAAAAGGTTTGGACAAGTTCCTGGAGGAAAGGTCCATAAACCATTATTAAGAAGTGACCGAAGATATCAATGCTTGACCCAGTACAAGCATTGTGGAACTTGTGTCTCTTGGGGAAACTGCTAGGTACATATGACCTAGATTGGCCACTGTTGGAAACAGAATACTGGGCTTGATGGACCTTGGTCTGACCCAGTATGGCATATCTTATGTTCTTATGTTCCGTGCTTCTTGGTCTGCAAAACGATTGCCCTCAGAAACTAAATCACCAGCAGAGGAATGTCCTTTACATTTCAAAACTGCAACCTGTGCTGGCAAAAGAACGGCTTGTAACAAGCGGTGAATGTGTTCAGCATGTTTAATTGGTTTATTAGCAGAAGTTAAAAAGCCTCGTTGCAACCAAATATTACCAAAATCCCATAGCACACTCATTGCATAGGAGCTATCTGAATATATATTTGCTAGAAGATATCTAGAGAGTTCAAGAGCACGTGTCAATGCAAAAACTTCTGCTAACTGGGCACTAGAAAATGGTAGGGAAGCTGATTCAACCACATCATCAATTGTGGTTACTGCATAGCCCACACAAAGTTTTCCCATTTCATCTCTGAAGGCTGAACCATTCACAAATAAGGTTACATCCGGGGCTGGCAGGGGCACAGGTGAGAGATCAGGTCTAGCACGGGAAGAAGTTAAAATACTTTGAAAACAATCATGGGACCCATCCTCCTCCACCAGATCTGCCAAAGGAACCAGGAGCATAGATGGATTGCATATGGATGTAGTATATATCTTTACATGAGACTGAGAAACTATCAATTCAAGAGTCAATAAACGTGTGGAAGATAAAGGTTGTGTTTTAGTTAAATGGAGCAACCTAGAAATGGAATGAGCCACATATACCTCAAGAGGGTGCTGTAGCACCAAAAAATCTGTAATTTCAATTGCAAATGCCACTGAAATCGAACTGCGCAAGCAGGGCGGAAGTCCCAAAGTCACTGAATCAAATCGCTTTGAAAAATATCCTATCGGCTTGCGACCAGTTGGAAATGCTTGCAAAAGCACACTTGTAGCAGATATGGCTGAACTAGCCACATACAATTTAAATGTTTAAAGAATAGTCTGGAAAGGACAAGCATGGAGCAGTGCTTAGTGCAGTCTTTAAATTTACAAAAGCTTCCCACTGTGATAACGTAGGTACAATGAGACCCTGTGGACCCTCTTTCCCAATCAACGCATAAAGCGGAGCTGTAAGGTCTGAAAAATTAGCTATCCACTGTTTACAGAAAATCAATAATCCCAGAAATCTACGTAACAATGCTGGTGTCGCTGGAAAAGATAATGACAAAATAGGTTTCAATCTGGCAGAAGTAATTTCACGACCAGCTGGAGTTAAAACAACACCCAGAAAAGTAACATTTTGAGATACAAATTGCAATTTAGACAAATTGACTTTCAGTCCTAATTTGGCAATATGAGCTAACAAAGATAATGAGTCTGCTAAACAGATCTCATAACTTGGTGAACATAAAAGCAAATCATCCACATATTGAATTAAAGAGGATTGGTCAAGCTTCACATCTAATAACGCAGTTTTTAGGGCCTGCGAAAAGTACGCAGGACTGTCCGTATAGCCCTGGCATAGTCTAGTCCATGTGTACTGCTGATTGTCAAAATGAAAAGCAAATAAAAATTGGTTTTCTTTGCTAATTTGCACTGAAAAATAAGCAGAACTCAAATCTACAACAGAAAACCACGTAGATTTTGGAGGTACCTGTGTCCAGATATCATGCGGATTAGGTACCAAGGGAAAGATTGGCAAAATTACCTTGTTAACAGCTTGCAGATCT
This sequence comes from Ichthyophis bannanicus, assembly GCA_033557465.1. Taxonomy (NCBI): domain Eukaryota; kingdom Metazoa; phylum Chordata; class Amphibia; order Gymnophiona; family Ichthyophiidae; genus Ichthyophis; species Ichthyophis bannanicus. Next base: position 886,178,851 of record CM066035.1, on the reverse strand, counting down.
TGCACAGATCGATAAGTCTCTCTGTCAGCTTTCAGTACAGGAAGAATCGGAGTATTACACAGCGATGTAGTAGGATAGATGACACCTTGCATCTGTAAGTCTTCAATTACCGGTCGAATTCCATCTATAGCAGCTGCTGATAGTGGATACTGTTTGAGTCTAGGAAGTTGTACACCAGGTTTTACGGTAATCGTCACAGGAGGAATTGAGAGACATCCGACATTTGATCCTGGGACTGCCTACAGAGTTGATGGAAGTTTTTTGAGATCAGGGTGAATAGCTGTGACATCCGCAGGGGGCTGCACTTCAGAGAGAGAATACAACTGAAAATGTAACTTTCCACTCATCCAGGATAAAGTTGCATGATGTGAAGCCAGGAAATCACAACCCAAAAGATTCACTGGTAATGTGTCTCCTACCAGAAAGTTAGTAGGGTATACAGTCTCTCCAATCTGCAAAGGCAAAGCTTCAAGTTTACGGTGAGGAATTATCTTACCTTCAATGCCTTCACAATGCACTGTTGGAGCATGTGCTAGAAGGGTTTTATAAACTGCAGGCAGATCCTGTAGACGCAGCGCAGATGATGTAGCTCCCTAATCAATGATGAATTTCACAGTAGAGCCTCCCAGTTTAGCTTCTAACTCACCCTGAGAAGTTACATTCAGATTCAATAATAGTCATGCATCCCAAGAATCACAGTCTTCTGGGTTAGAAAAACATTGATATACAGGAGTGAACTCAGCAGGTGGGGGAGGAAGGCACGCAGCTCTCTGGCCATCTAAATTCCGATTCTGTGGACAGTCTCTCTGTAAATGGCCACACTCACCACATGTATAACAAGCACGCATTCCTCTAGCTTGTCCACGCCCTCGCTGAGAAGTGCTTTGCTGAGAAGTGCCTCGCTGAGAATTCCCATAGTTTCCTCTGAACCTGTCTCTCCCCCGCCCCCTTCCCAGGGCTGGATGCATAGAAGCAATTTGTAAATTAAGCAGTTTAGTCTTCTTTACATCTAATCTGGCTTGTTGTTCCTGCAATTCCTTGAGATATTTCAATTCACTGTACCGTGCACCCTCCAAAATTGCATCAGCTGATCTAGCAGGCCAATCTATTATTGAAGTTTCCAAAATTTTCTTTATTCTTGGAATCAAACCATTTACAAAAATATTAGTAAATCCAGAAAGTGTATCTTCTGTCTCGCCAGAATAATCTTTAAATGCTAGCATACACCTAGTGTGGAAAGCTGTAACTTTCTCACCCCTTTCCTGTGTTAAAGAAGTAAGCTTTGACCAATCTCTCACAGACTTACATGCTACTTTAAGAGATTCTAACAAATTCTCTCTACACAGAACAAAACTATCTCTTTGTATCTGGTCTTGAAAATCTGTTACAGGGTCTGTCTGTGGCCATACCCAATTATCATCTCTAATTGGATGAGTTACCTTATGAAAATCAGCTGGATTAATAAAAACAGCTCTAAGCAGATTATCTAGATCTGCCCAAGTAGGATTATAACTATTAATTATTTGAGACCATAAGGACACAAATCTACCTGAATTTTCCCTGTAATTAGGAAAGGTTTTAGCCAAATCAAATACTTCTTTAGGACCTCAGTTTGCAGGTACAATCATTGCACCTGTAGGTCCTGTTGGATATACATGAAAAGGATATGCAGGTACTGTATCTTCCTCTACAGATTTTGCATTTACAGAACATGAATCATTATGCTGGCGTAAACCAGTCTGAAGAAAACTTATATCACCATATAATTGATCACATTTCTCCTTATAGGTAAAAAAATGCTTATCCAGATCTTTTTCAATAGCATCAATAAGTTTACTAGAAATTCCCAATTCCTTTGTAGCAGAAATATTATTCCTTACTATTCCTTTTAAGGATTCTATCATATGTACAATACTTTCTATTTCACGGCTAAGAAGTGCATCCACTTCTCTAAGCTGAATATTACAATTACTGTATTCTCCAATCTTTGCATCTCCCAATATCTTCTGTTTATTCCTTATCTCTTCTCTTAGTTCAGCTGCACGAGTGATCCTCCCTCTTCCAGAAACTACATGACTCTCAGAAGAAACAGGGGGAGACAATGGGGATGCACTTGGGACTATTCCAGCTCCAATTACCAATGCAGCCACATCTGCATCATATTCTGGAGAAAGAACGGCTGGGAATTTCCCCGCACGTTCATTATCTTTCTCTTGTGGTTCACTCGCTTTACCAGCATTGTTTAACACAAACAAATCATTCTTCGTAACATGTGCCATTCGTTGCCACCAATTAAACACCAGCTCTTCACGGGCATCACATAATTTATGTTTAGCCTGCAAAGCACATTTCAGATAACGAAGTTTATCTATAGAAAAAGTTCCCTCCAAAGGAAACTGTAAAAGCACATTATCGTTAGTCACTGCATGCCAGTGTACAATATAATTAGTAGCCATATCCCCATACTTCTCACGCATACAATAAGAAGGGCTACCTTTCTGAACAGCTAAAACTTTAGCTTTGTTATGCCATTCACGCAACTGAAATAACAGATTACCCATTGCTGTCACCATACAATACTCACAAACACCTTCCGCCCTTGCCAGGAATGGAGAAATCTGCAGACCGGCACGGCACCAACTGAAGGGCTTCCGTTTGCCCCCCCTCACCAGCAACCTGCAGGGCTCTTGGAGTCACAGAAAACCACACTCAAAGCAATGAGAAGGGAATCTAAAAGACAGCAATAAAATACCACACACTTCTATATAGATACACCAAAGCTTTGCGGAGAGAAACAAATTCTCTTTGTTTACTCTAACCATTAGCTATGGTTTACTTTATTTATAAGGCTCTTTTGGAGGATACAGCATAATTTCACTTTATTATTCTACGTCGGGTATTACGTATTCATCACATCATAGGTCAATTTCTAATCAGCATCGGTCAGTATGAGGAGACATACATGTATTCCAAGACATAACTGTTTACTTCTGACTGCTTGATATCTAGTAACCCTGAGACTGAAAGACTAGAGGACAGCCTGCCCCTTTTCTTATTTACAGGACTTGTACCTCTTCACCTACTTAGTAAGCAAATATATGAAGTTTATTTCTAAGCAAAGTTCTGAACAAAATTAACTCTTTCTCAGGTTTTCTTTGACAGTCCGATAGTGTACACCGCCCTGTACAGACAAGCTTACTTTCAGTCGCCAGCACCATAATTCAAAGACATCAATTTTCTTCCTTTCTACCTTTGTCACTGTCCAACGTTCACATTCATATGACGATATTGAAAATGCCATGACTTGAACAAGTCGAATCGTAATATAGTGAGAGACATCTCTGCTCTTGTAAATCTTGTCTAGGTCCTTCATAGCTATTCTGCCAAAAACAATGCGTCATCGGATTTCTTGACTGCTTGTTGCTTTTTTATTGATAGTTGATCCAAATAGGTTAAAGTCCACTATTTATTTCTTTTTTACATTTTTTTTTATTTTTATAATTGAAATACTTTACAGACAAGTAAACAAGAAAATTGAATAGCAGTTTACCATATAATAATACATAATAATATCCAACCAATAATAAGGGCTCATCTCTTAGCCCACATATGGGGAAAGTCCACTATTTCAATTTCTTCTCCATCTATGATAAACTTATTTATTTTGCCAGTTCTCATGATCTTTGTCTTCTTTACATTAAGGTGCAGGCCCATTTTAAGAATATGTTCCTTGATCTTCAGAAGCAAATGTTTCAGATCGCCTTCACTTTCAGACAGTAATGTGGTATCATCAGCATAGCGAAGGTTGTTGATGAGTCTTCCACCAATATTCCCACCTTCATTGTCATCAAACAATCCTGCTTTTCTGATAATTTGTTCTGCATATAAATTAAAGTAGTAGTGAGAAAGAATGCAGCCTTGTTGTACACCTTTGCTGATTTTTAACCATTCTGTTTCTCCTTGTTCCATTCAAACTGTTGCTTCTTGATTAATTTAAAAGTTGTGCAAGAGAATGGTCAGATGTTCTGTTATACCCATGCTTCTTAATGTGGTCCAGAGTTTCTCATGGTTTGTACAGTCAAAAGCCTTGCTGTAGTCAATAAAGCACAAATAGATATCCTTTTGGGATTATTTTAGTCTTTTCAAGGATCCATCTCACATCTGCGATGTCTCTCCTTCCTTCCCCTTTCCTGAACACTGTTTGCACTTCAGGTAGTTCTCGTTTCAGGTATGGTTGTAGTCTCTGTTGAATAATCTTCAGTAGAATCTTGCTGGCATGTGGGATCAGAGTGATTGTGCGATGATTTCCACAGTCAGTTGGATCACCTCTCTTTAGTATTGGTATAAACACAGATCTTTTCCAGTCAGTTGGCATTGATGTTGTCTTCGAAATTTTCTGGCAGAGCCTTGTAAGTATGGTAACAGCTGCATCAGATTGCTGTAATACGTCTATGGGAATACCATCAATGCCCGGTGCATTGCTCTTTGATAATGCTTTCAATGCTGCTTCGACTTTTTCTTTCATCACCAATGGCTCTGGATCATAAGGTACAGATGAAACGGCTATTGGTCCACTTGATCTTTATCATATAAAAACTATGTTCTTTCCACCTTTTCTTGATCTTTTCAGCATCATTCAACATAGATCCTTGAGCATCTTGTAACATTCCAATTCAAGGCTGGAATTTTTTCTTTAACTCTCGTAGCTTTAGGAAAGCTGATCTCATTCTCCCTCTAATAGTTTCTGCTTCTATTTCCTTGCATGTGTCATAGTACTTCTCCTTGTTTTGTCTTGCTGCACCTTGGAAATCTCTGAGTTCTGCGATTGCCTTTCTTTCTCCTTTGGCTTTGGCTTCTCTGTTTCTGGGCAATTTTCAGAGTTTCTTCGGTCATCCATTTTGGCCGTTTTTGCTTTTGCACCCTTTGTAGAGACTTTTCACTTTCTTCCAACACAACCTTCTTGATGTTATCCCATAACTCTTCTGGAGCTAAGTCATTTGTATCTAAAGCAGCAAATTGATTTTGCAGGCAGTCTTTAAATTCCAGTGGGATATTCTCAAGGTCATATTTTGCTGCATTCATGAGTAGCTTGCTCTTTTTCAACTTTACTTTGAATTTGCATACTAGTAGTTGGTGATCTCTACCACAGTCAGCTCCAGGTTTTGTCTTTGTTGATGTTACAGAGGTTTTCCATCGTTGACTTCCACAGACGTAGTCAATTTGATTTTTGTACAATCCATTGGGTAATGTCCATGTGTACAGTCGCCGCTTGTGTTGCTGGAAGAAGGTGTTTCATGTGATCCAGCGTCAGGAAGGATTATTATGGTGGTGCTAGATTGGCTAAGCAGAGTATGATTTTAAGATCTGATTCGGCTTCTGCCCGTGCCAGTTAATTTGCCTCCATCTCGGGGCCTATTGGGTTGGGGGCCCCTTGTCCTGGAGGACCCAGCTCCCCTCTCACTTATGGCTTGGCTCCTGGAAGGAGACAGTTAGCGCATATGGGCTACTCTCTGGTGGCAGTTTTTCACTCTGCTCAGAGACCAGAGGAGGTCTACCAACTTGGCATACATGCAGATCTGGTGTCTTGAGTACTGGTGCAGCGCATGGCAGCTGGCTCCTAAGGCAACCTAGATGCTGTCTCTGTTGACCTTTCTACAGGGCAGTCTAGAGAAGGGCCTCTCTCTCTTAGCTCCCTGAAGATTCAGGTGGCAACTTTGGCCTGTTTTAGAGGTCCATTGGCTGGTAGGTCTCTAGCCTTACACCTAGATGTTTCATACTTTCTTCAGGGGGGGTTGGCATCTGTGTCCTCCCTCCATTCTGTGGTCCCTTCCTGGGATCTGTGACTGGTGCTCGGGGCCCTGATGTCAGAGCCCTTTGAGCCATTGAAGCGCGCTACTCTGAAGGATTTGAAACTCAAGACTCTTCTTGGTTGCGATTTTGTCCCGTAAGGAGGATTCTGGTCTTGTCTATATCCTTACTTATCCTTTTCTAAGGAGCCCTTTTCCATTCGGCCTGTGCCTTCCTTCTTCCTCTTATGTGAACCAGGTGGTTTGCCCCTCCCCCTCCTCTAAGGAGCAGTATCGAGGGAAGGATAAGGATCTTTGCCTTGCAGATGTATGGAGGGTTCTTCTCCAGTTCTTAGAGGTTATAAATTCTTTTTGTAAGTCAGACCATCTTTTTGTGCTGTTTGCTGGCCTGCACAAGGTGACATGGTAGCTAAGTATGCATTCAGGCGCTGGATTGAGGAGACCATTGCCTCAGCGTATCTGTTGCAGAACCAGCTGTTCCTGCGGATTTGCATGCCCATTCTACCGGAGTGCAAGTGTTCTTGTGGGCGGAGCAGAGTGGAGCTCGATAGTCGGGCAGCAACATGGGCATCACCTTCCATTTTTGTCAAGTATTTCTGCTTTGATGTCCACCCTCAGGCGGACATGGCCTTTGGTTCTAAGGTTCTGTGAGCAGCTGTGTTGTCTTCCTGTCCAATGGAGGCTTAGTTTTGGTACGTCCCACTTGCCTGGACTGGTTTAGCAGGACAATATGGAAGGTGACATTTTACTTACCAGATAATGTATTTTCCTTAAGTCCTGCTAGGCCAGTCTATGGCCTGCCCCAGGAACTGTTTGCTCTGTTCTTCTGTGGCAGTACCCTTGGGTCTTTATTGATTTATATACTTGGCTCTGCGGGTCCATCATCTATGGACAGTCTATGCTTTCTTGAACATAGTTCTCTATTATTTGATTACTCATTGTTGCCCACGTTGAATGTGTGTGAGGCTTGCCATGTTCTTCCATATGCTTTGGGACGAATGCTGAAGAGAACTCTGGTGGCTGAGGCAGATAGAGGCATGGGAGTGATGATGTTGAAACCTGGGCTTTTCATTGGCTCTGTGTCTCCCCCAAGCTGCTGGTAGGGGAACTCAAGACTTTGGTAGTGGCATTCTTTGTCTAAACAATATACTTGTTTCTTTAGAATGTAGAGTTTAAGTATTTTTTATTGATTCCCAGCTACCAATTTAAAAGGTTAGTACAGATAAGACAAACCTTTTATAAGCTTTTTTCTGCATTCTACAAGCTTCACGGTTGGCATAGGTATCGGAAATTGAACTTTTCAAAGACTGCCTTGATAGTATCCTCTGGGTGACTGGAGGCATTTAAAAATTCTGTTACCTTCCCAAGAACACAGGCATATGCTATTAATGACAGTGTCATGTTTTCTTGAGGGGGGGGTTGTCTCGTCATTGCATTTACTATGTTTGTTTATAAGGTACAACAGATTTTGGGTGGGAGTCGATATGTGATAGCAGCTGTATGTCAGTTAATGTGTAATTTGAATAACAGAGCTTAATGATAGTGTTTTGGGCTAAGAATAGTTTGATTCTTCAAGTGGTATTCTTTCATTTTCAGGGCTTATTAAGAGGATGTATGTATTAGATATGCACCACTAGACAGAAGAATGGTTGAATTATATGTTTGTACCTTACTAGCTACATGGTTTCAACTTTATTGCTTCCGTTGAAAGACAGAGGGTCAAGATCCGTTGAAAGACAGAGGGTCATGTAGTGCTGTGTACATTAAAATGTAATATATGCTAATTAGAACCTTAGCATGACTGAATCCATGAAGTCTTTTTTATTGCTTAGAAAAGGCCATGTGCTAACATTGTCTTTTTCTTGTTTTCATAGTTTGCCCTGTAGGTTGGAAGCCTGGCAGTGAAACAGTAAGTCACTGTTTATTATATATTTAATATTCATAAAGAGACAATTTTAAACTGCTCACATTAGGACAAAGTCCATACATGCTTTTTACCCTTGTATCTTAGACTGATTTTCAAAGGGAACAGATGGGGATAAAGTATGAGTGGTTACTCGTATCTGCTAGATATTTGCAGGAAGTATGTACAAAAATATTTAAAAATGCCATTTCCATATCATCCTGCTAGACAAGGCCAGATAAGTGGGTTGTGTCCCCCTGTAAGCAGTGGTGGGGGCAGGGAAAAAATCCAGAAGCTGCTTAAGATGTTATCCCTGCTAGGGGCATACTTCAGTATTTATCTGTCCCCAGCAGATGGTTTATTCAGCTCTGTTGAAAAACCTTGATTTAGCTCATGAGCAGCCACTCTCTGAGGCGACTTCCTCACAGGAACTCGACAGCAGATGGCCCCTGTCAGGGTCATCCTAACACTGCTGTTCTGGGGTTTCCCATGCAAATGAGGAGAAATTTGGTTCAGTTCCCAGTTTTTAGCAGCTTTAAGACTGGTTGTGAATCCAGAATTGTTGGATCAAGACCCTTCCATCTTGCACAGCCTCCTTCCCCCGGCTCTCCCTCAAAGATTCGGACTTAGCAGCAGGAGAATAGTTCTGAGCCCAGCACAGTTGCCTGTCCTGGGCTTCTCGGGAGTGATTATCAGATTTAAGTTACTATCCACAGACCATGTTTTGGGTGACCTGACCTCATCCATTGAGTGGTTCAGGGCCATTTCAGTGTGAGCCATTGGTCGAGCATGGTCTCTCACTTTGATTCTATAGGAGATATTGTCAATAGCAGATAAATACACATGTATAAATACTCTGTCTGTCTAGGGAAAACTACTATCCTCCTTTTCCCAGGATTCCTTAGAACTACCTGGCAAACAAACCACATGATAAAACAAGAACCAGCCCTGTGTTTGTATATAAATTAGACTTTATTTCTGATAGCAAAAATAGTGGAAATATTAGCATAAATTAGTTTTCTAGGGTAGTATGTTATGCAGCTCTATGTTACAATTGCCAAGAGACTTAATCTCTGTTTTAGGAACCAATGTCACTGATTTGCTCTGTACTCAGATGTACAGTAAATTATCTGCCTGTCTAAGCTAACCTCAACCTCAAGGGGGAAATTAAAGACCAGTTCCTTAGCCCTCACCAGAATACTTGTGGCTGGGTCCAGGAAATTGTCTCTGGTGCGGCACAAAATTAAAATATGGCAGAGGTTCAATGTCGCTGAGATGAACTGCATGGTCACACCGAGCTGCAGGTCTGTGGGGAAGAGTTTCATACCATCCCGAGGTTTTGCCCTTGGACACTATCTGACTTTCCAGCCAGAGAGAAACAGGCAAGCGAACAATCTATGTCAAAAGTTAAAAGTTCCCAGGTGTTCTGCCAGCCTCTGTACATGTTTGAGTGCTGCAGGTGTGTTCTGCTGGGTTGTGTCTGTGTTCTGCCTTGCGTCCCTGACTGTGTCCAGCGTATAATTCTTGGTCCTGATGGGGCAATGATTGGCTGGTCTCAAAACCTGTATGTCATCTTCAGCAAATCTGGTAACGGCTAATAGGTGGTCCTTCTGCAAATAAAGGTCCATCATGCTAGAAAGTTGCTGGTGTGCAAGTTCATACATTGTTGCGAATGCTAGTAGCAGTGAAGGTCTCAGCAGTGTTCTGCACATAGCTGGGGAAAAAATACTTATACTGTGAAGTATCATAAACTGGCAGAATTGCTTGATCTGCAAGCTTTAATGCTGAGTTATAACAAAACAGGAAACCATCTTGTTTAATTCAGTCTTTAGTTCAGAGCAGGCCCCATCTTGTAACAGGAAGCCATGCTATTGATTCAGACGTTGTTTTTTAACAGGTACCAGCCCTACAATTCCTGCCATGTGCTCTTGCTATCTACGCGCATTAGCAGTTGGAAGAGGGTGCCACTGCACAGAGCCTGGCAAAGGCTCCTCCATGGAGGTGTTCACAGCAGAGATTGATTTCAGAGGACTCGGTCTCCCTTCTGCTCAGGATCCTGAGATGAGCTGTGATAGCTCTGATGAAGACTCCAGATTAGAGGACCAAGATGATCTCTCATCATCCATCAGTTCAGATGAGCTGGCAGTTCGCCCTGCAGCCATCTGATGCCCAGTTGTGGAGGTGAAGCTGCAAGTGCATTCCCTCTTTCAAGGGGTTTGGAAGCCTTCTAAGGCCTTTCCCTTCCCACAGGTTCTCAAAAGCATGGTTTTCATGGAGTGGGACCTGCCCAGTTTCCCTTTGGAAGGGATCAGGGCCATTTCAGTAGCACCTGTGACCTACTACTGGCCTTCGCCCGTTGTGTGTTCCTTAAGTACAGAGCAGACAGAGCTTAAAGATTCCAAATTACCCCTGCCTACCGATAACCAGATTAATATGAATAAAATGCAGTCTCTAAAATGCATGTTTGCAAATATTAGAAGTCTAAAAAATAAGATGGGAGAGTTAGAATATATAGCACTAAATGAGAGAAGTTAGATATGATTGGTATCTCAGAGACATGGTGGAAAGAAGACAACCAGTGGAACACTGTGATACCTGGGTACAAACTAGATCATAATGATAGAGCTGATTAAATTGGTGGAGGGGTTGCGCTCTGTTAGAGAGGGCATTGAGTCACAAAGAATTAAAGTTTTGCAGGAAACAAAATTCGCTATAGAATCTCTATGGATTGAAATTCCATGTAAAAAGGGGAAGGCAATGGCAGTGGAGTTGTACTATTGACTGCCTGGCCAGAATGAACAAATGGATGATGAAATGCTCAAAGAAATCAAGGAAGCTAACAAAAGTTACAGAACAGTAATAATAATGGGTGATTTCAATTACCCCGGTATTGACTGGGTCAGTGTCACGGCAGGACATGCTAGGGAGATAAAGTTTATAGATGAAATAAATGACTGCTTCTTAGAGCAGCTGGTTTATGAACCGACCAGAGGGGAAGACATTATGGACTTAGTCCTTAGTGGAACACCAGATCTGGTGCAAGAGAAGGGTGTTGGGGCCACTTGGCAATCATGATCATAACATGATCGCGTTTGATTTAATTAATGGAGGAGGGATAGTAAGGAAATCCACAGTATGACTTTTTAACTTTCAAAAGGGAGACTATGATAAAATGAGGAAAATAGTTAAGAAAAAACTAAAAGGAGCAGTTGCAAAGGTTAAAGCCTTACATCAAGCTTGGGGGGTGTTGAAAAATACTATCTTGGAAGCCCAGACCAGCTGTATTGCACGCTTTAAGAAAAGTGGAAGGAAGTCCAAAAAACTGCCAGCATGGTTTAAAGGTGAGGTCAGAGAGGCTGTTGTTGCCAAAAAAGCATCTTTCAGGAAATGGAAAAAAGAGCCAAATGACAAACGGGGAAACAGCACTGGCAAGTTAAATGCAAGGCATTGATAAGGCAGGCAAAGAGAGAATTTGAGAAGAAACTTGCTGTGGAAGCAAAAACGCATAATAAAGACTTTTTCAAGTACTTTCGTAGCAAAAAACATGTGAGAGACTCTGTTGGACCATTAGATGCTAGAGGGGTAAAAGGAGCAGTAAGAGGGGATAAGGCTACAGCAGAAAGAGTGAATGAATTCTTTGCTTCGATCTTTACTGAGGAAGATGTAGAGCTGTTGCTCATGACTGAAGTATTTAAAGGTGATACTGCGGAAGAATTGAAAGAAATATTGATACACCGGGAAGATGTATTATAACTATTTGATAAACTGAAGAGTAACAAATCACCTGGACCGTATGGTATACATCCAAGGGTGTTGAAAGAACTGAAATATGAGATTGCAGACCTGCTATTAATAATCTGTGAACTATCATTAAAATCATCTGTAATACCTGAAGATTGGAGGATCGCCAATGTAACGCCAGTTTTTAAAAAGGGTTCCAGGGGTGATCTGGGAAACTACAGACCGGTGAGCCTGATGTCAGTACCGGGGAAAATGGTAGAAACCATCATAAAGAACAAAATTTCTGAACATGTAGATAATCATGGCTTAATTGGAGACAGCCAACATGGCTTTAGACAAGGAAGATCTTGTTTTACTAATCTGTTATGTTTTTTTGAAGGTGTGAATAAACAGGTAGACAAAGATGAGTCTGTTGATATAGTGTACTGGACTTTCAGAAAGCCTTTGATAAGGTCCCTCATCAGAGACTTTTGGCATAACTAAAAAGTCATGAGATAGGAGGCAGTGAACTAATGTGGATCGGGAACTGGTTAAAAGATAGAAAGCAGAGGGTAGGGCTAAATGGCCAATTTTCCCATTGGAAAAAGGTGAATAGTGGAATACCCCAGGGATCTGTGCTGGATCCGCTGCTTTTTGACATATTCATAAATGACCTGGAAAAGGGAATAACCACCACCCACAATACGCTCAAATCATCAGTTGACCAGCAGGGAGCTTGCTGAGGATATGGACATCAGTTTTGGATCGGTACAATCCATTCTTGCTGTCGATTTAGGGATGAGACGTGTGTCTGCAGAATTTGTGCCTAAACTCCTGTCTCCTGATCAAAAAGAAGATTGACTGTCCGCAGTCAGAGAGTTGTTGGAATGCATGTTGAAAATGATTCCGATTTCATCAAAAAGATTATTACTGGTGATGAATCATGGGTGTATGGTTATGATCCATAAACTAAAGCTCAATCCTCACAATGAAAGACTCCAAACTCTCCAAGAAAGCACGTCAGGTGAGCAGCAATGTCAAGGTCATGCTCGCAGTTTTCTTTGATTACCAGGGTATTGTTCATCATGAGTATGCTCCAAAAGGCCAAACTATCAATAAGGAGTACTACGTCCAAGTTCTGACTCGTTTGAGAGATGCAGTTTGTCATAAAAGGCCAGAGTTGTACAGGAATGGTGAATGGTTACTTCATCATGATAATGCTCCAGCTCACGTATCACATCTTGTCCAGCAGTTCTTGGCCAAACACGAAATCGAGCAAGTCCTTCAGCCTCTGTACTCGCCTGACCTCGCACCCTGTGACTTTTTCTTGTTTACAAAACTGGAATGTATTTATTTATTAGCTTTTCTATACCGCCCCTTCCAGAGATCAGGGTGGTTTACGTTGAACATAACACAACTTAAGAGGCATTTCAAAATTGTTTCCAGCAGTGGCACGAACACTGGAAGAAATGTGTTTTATCGGAAGGTGACTACTTTGAAGGATGAGTGCAATAACCGTCAGTGTTATACTACTTGTGTTATTGTACAAGTCTTGTTACTTTTTGATCCCACCTCGTATGTGTTTCCTCAGTGGCCTCTCATAGGACATGTGATTTGTCACAGAGCACCATTTGGGCCCAGTGGTTCAGGTGGCACCAGTCTGGCCACACAGGCTTTAGTTTGCAGATCTGATATGGATCCTGCAGGGACCACCCTTCTGCCTTCTACTGGCCTAGGTGCTCTCGAGGCAGGGGCCAGTTCTGCTTGATGATCTGCTCCCTTCTCACTTATGGCCCACCTCTTGAGAGGTGATGCTTAGTGTGTAAGGGTTGTTATTCTGCTTTGGTTTTCATGCTTTTGAGAGCGAAGAGAGGCTGTACCTACCTTACCTATGTGTGTCCCTTCCTTCTTGCTCAAAATGGTGTCATCTTTTCATCGGGTAGTCTGTCTACCTTCCTTTCCTAAGGAACAGTGCCAGGAGAAGGATAAGGACCTTCACCTGGTGGATGTCAGGCATGTACTGCTGTGATACTTTTAAAGTCACTGATTTTTTCCAGAAATTGGACTGGCTTTTTGTCCTCTTTGCAGGTCCACATAAGGATGACATGGCCACTAAGGCTACCCTGTGCCGCTGGATAAAAGGAGGCAGTAGCCTCAGTATCTGATGCAGAGCCAGATGGTTCCAGAGGGCTTGCGTGCATGCCTTCCACTGAAGCACAGGCTTCCTCCTGGGCAGAGCATAACTCGGTCATTCCCATTGACATTTGTCAGGTGGCAATGTGGTCATTACTTTCCCCTTTTGCCAAGCATTACTGCTTGGAAGGCTACGCTCGTAGTGCAGAGATTTTCAAGGTGACAGTATCTTCTTCCCATCCCATGAAGTCGTAGCATTCATAGATCCCACTTGTCTGGACTGGTCTAGCAGGACAGTATGGAAAGTGACATTTTACTTAACAGGTAATGTTCTTTCCTGAAATCCTCTAGATCAGTTCAGGAACTTGCCCTATGCCCTGCAGGCTCTTAACCTTCTTGTCAGACCTTCTGTCTAAAGATTATCCTGTATATAGTTGTTGTTGCCTTGTTCTCTGCAGACAAGCAGGGGGAGGCAGGCACACTCCATAGGTGTCGTCGTTGACGGCACCTCCATATCGGGCTCTCCCTTAGCTCAGAGAAGTCTTTTGGACTTCTCTAACATAAGGAATGCCGTACTGGGTCAGACAAGATCCATCAAGCCCAATACCCTGTTTCCAACAGTGGCCAATTTAAGTCACAAGTGCCTGGCAGGTTCTCAAAAAGATGCACAGGTTCCACAATGCTCATCCCAGGGTAAGCAGTGGATTTCTCAGGTCCTCTTTTTAATAATGGTTTATGGACCTTTCCTCCAGAAACTTGCCCAACCCTTTTTTAAACCCATCTACACTAACAGCTCTAACTACATCCTCTGGTAATGAATACCAGAGTTTGATTACACATTGAGTAAAAAAAAAAATTCTCTTACTAGTCTTTAATGGGTTACATTGTAGCTTCATTGTGTGTCCTCTAGCCTTTTACTTTTCGATGGTGTAAACAACTGAACTACCTTTACCCGTTCCACTCCATTCATGAATGTATAGACCTTTATCATATCCTCCATCAGCCATCTTGTTTCCAAGTTGAAGAGCATGTGCACCTCTGCCACCTCTCCCCCCCAACCCCTCTGGCGGCAGCCTCACAGCATCCAGTTGAGAGCCTGCAGTCTCAGGCCTGTGGCTCCATCCCTTCCCCTTGGCATTATCTCAATTATCCCATGCAACCATGGATTCAAGGAGGCAGGAAGATGAGGCTAAAGCGAAATCAATGCACGGCAAGCCTCATAATGAACCAGTGATGAGCAATAAATTTAAGAAACTGAGATCATACTCCACAGATCCTGGCTTAAAAGTAAGTTAATGACTCTTGCTATGTGCAAAACTCACCCATTTGGAGAAATTGCCCCGAAAGAAACCAGATTCAAGGGATAGCTCCAGAGGTAAGGCCCCCAAGCAACAGGCTCAAAAAGAACAGTCAAACCTTGGGAAGCCCCATGCTAAACTTGCTCAGCTTTGGGAAATCTCCATGCCCTCCCCCCACCCCGCCCTGATTCTGGGGAGACCACCTACTCAGCAAGGGACCATAAGTCCAAACTCCTCCACTAATAGAAGTTGCCTGTTCCTTTCTGAACATCCCCTTTTCCCACACAGGTTCAGAGGACTGTCATATTCAGAAGGATCTTTCTGGCCCTCTTCCAGATTAGAACCCTTTAGAAGAAGCATAGGAGGACCTCTTATATCCTAAATTTCTGCAAAATATCTCCCAAGCCCTAGCACACAGTGACTTGCAGACTCCCATGAATAGATGTGACTTCCAATCTATCTCCAGAGCCTGTAGTGCTCCTAAAGAAATTTTAGCCTTGCCAGTTCTTCAAATTCTGCAAGACTTGCAAGCATCTATTTAGAAGAATCCTGCCTCTGTACATGCCAATTCATATCACCTAAATCTAAAGTCTAAAATGATACCTTCTCCTGGATTTGGACATTAGCAGCTACTGCATCAGTCCGTAGTCTCTGATGCGGTCTTCAGGAAGATTAAAAGTACTAAATATGTGCTTGACACCGCTGGGCAAAGAGCAAAGAACTCTCGCCGCCATTGGCTGCAAATCCTACCAGAATAGTCTCTTGGGCATGTGAGTACTGGCACACCAACTCCAGATCCTGCACTACGGCCATGATCATCATCTTCAGTTCGAGGACCCTGGAAGATCAGGCCCAGCTGCTTATTAGCCTACATGAATCCTTATACCACTTTATTTGCATGTTCTACCGCTACAGACATTTCTGCAAGGTGCACTGCCTGGTTCTGGGTGTCAGGACTGTGTGATAGCCTGTCAGATGCTCCCTGCCAGGGCAATATCCTCTTGCACCTTAGACCCAAATAAATTATCTCGAAGGTCAAGAACCATTTCTCCACTGTCAAAGAGCTAGCAGCTCAACCTTCGGTACCTGCGTCACAGATTAGATGTCCACAGACACCATAATATCAGAAGGCTTACCATTGCCAGTATTTCCAGCAATTTTACTGCTGTCGCAGATTCCAGCCGTATTCCAGACACCCGGCACAATGCATGACTGGAACAACCTATGCCCTGCGTTCCTGGCCCAGAGAGTGGAAACAAGTTCCTAACCCTACTCCCCCTCCAAAACCCAACCTCTGTTTTTGACTACATACCAGTAGGCATAAGAATCCAATACTTCAGGGAAGCCTGGCAATCCATCACAATGACTCACTGGGCCATCAACATCATTCAAAGGGGATATCGCATCAATTTCTCAAAGCCCCCCCCCCCTTCACCCCCACCCCGGACACCAGACCACTGAAGCACAGGCTTCCTCCTGGGCAGAGCATAACTCAACCACTACATCAAGCAGGAAAAGTTCAAGATGAACTCTCTCGGCATAGTCTTAACACTATTGAGCCGGAACGATTAGTTAGCCTCCCTGGATTTAAAGGATGCCTGTGCCCACATCCCCATTCATCCAAAGCACTGGAAATATCTTTGCTTCAAATTCAATGAACACCATTACCAGTACAAAGTTCTTCCCTTCTGACTGTCCACAGCATCACTAGTCTTTACAAAATGCCTTGCAGTCATCGCCGCACAAACTCTCCGTCATCAGGGGTACTGTGTGTATATCCCTATTTCTATGACTGGCTCATCTTTGTTGCGTCCAAAACTGCAGCGCAAAATACCGTTTAAGCTACAATATCCCTGTTGTAGGTAAAAGTCCAAACTGCAGCTTCATCAGAGCACTCATTGACACACTCAGGGGGAAAAGCATACCTTCCCAGCGACAGTACCAGAATTTTGGAAAGCCTCAGCATCAATTTCACGTGACTTCCGTCCACCCCACCCACGCTATTCTCTAGCTCTTCAGACACATGGCAGCCTCCTTCCATGTTGTTCCTCTCGCCAGGTGGTACATGCGACCATTACAGAAGCACCTCAGACTCATCTGAAAACAGCACTCTGTCCTTTCACACATGAATCTCTCCAGAGAAAGTTACCAGGGATTTCACTACAGCCTGTGCTGGTGGAGCATCCCCTCCAATCTTTGGCAAGGCTGCCCCTTTCAACCACTGCAGCACCAGCTCACATTCACCACCAATGCTGCTTCTTACAGATGGGGGGGGGGGGGGCGCACCTTCGATTATGTCGGGAAGCCACATGCCTCTGGCATCCTCAGAGTGACTTACCTTCCAGGGACCCAGAATCAGCTGGTGGACACCCTCACGAATGGTCATTGGAAGATGATGACATTCACATACTCTTCAGCAGTTGGGGCAACCTGGAGATAGACCTCTTTGCATCAGACGAGAATGCAAAATATCCAGTCTTTTGCTCCCTTTGCACAATGGTGCACCGTTTGGCCCATGATGCATTTGCCATTTCCTAGAATCACCAACTTCTCTACGCGTTTCTGCCATTCCCACTCATCAGCAAGAGACTCATCAAAACTTGACTGGACAGAGCAACCATCATTCTAGTTACTCCCCAGTGGCTCCAACAACCATGGTTCCCACATCTCATGTTGGCAGAGGAAGGTCCACAATCACTGGGCACACATCCGTTTCTTCTGACTCAGAACCATGGCACCCTTCTCCATTCAAACCTCATCAGCCTCTCCTTGGTGACCTGAAAAGCCGCATGACCTAGAAGGGAGAGACCTGCTCTCTGATAAGGTCCATCAGATAGTCGTGGCATCTTGAAGGCCAGCAGCTTGCCTTTCCTACCAGCATAAGTGGTCCCACTTCTTTCACTGGGCCACAGAACAGAACCAGATTCCATTGTCTGTTCCCTCAGCACCGTTCTTGCATATCTCCTACATCTCTCCCAGTCGGGATTGCAGACCTCGTCAGTGCAATACCATCTCTCGATCATTGTCGTTCACCAAGCCTTTGTGGAGGGGAACCCATCTCTGTCCATCCCTTCATATCGAGGTTCATGAAAGGCCTTGAACACTAAGCCTCCCTTCAAGTCACCTTTTTCAGTGTGGGATCTTAACATTGTCCTCTCTGAGCTCAAGAAAGTTCCCTTCAAACCCATTTCTTCAGCATCTCTAAAGCACATCACTTGGAAGACTGCCTTCCTTGTAGCCATTACCTTAGCTGGAAGAATCAGTGAACTTCAAGCGCTGGTTCACTACCCACCAAATATGTAATTCCTGTATAACAGAGTTCTCTTGCGTATGCCCCAGAAGTCATGTCTGAATTTCATCTAAATCAGTCCATTATATTACCAGTGTTCTTCCCGAATCCGCCAGCAGACTCCCCAGAACAAGCCATCCATGCTTTGGACTGTGTAAGCGAGCTCTATTATACTATCTACACGCAACCAAGGAGCTGAACACCACTTCGCAGCTCGGTTACCTTTAATCCCAGTGATCCATGTTAACTAGTTTCAAAGAATTCTATCTCCTTCTGGATAGCAAACTACATTTCCTTGTGCTGCGAGCAAATCTCCAGTCCCCAGACGCATTAACCCACACCAGCTGCGGGCCTTGGCTACTTCGGTATCTTCTCAAGACATCTGCAAAGCAGTCACTTGGACTTCGTCACACTTTCACAAAGTGTTATAGTTCAGACTCTTCGTCAGAATGGGATTCTGCCTTAAGCAAGTAGTCCTTCGGAACCTCTTTGCATCCTGAACTTCATGATTTCCGCCTTCCTGCATTATGCCCAGGCTGCATCCTACCATCATCCTCAAAGCGGCTCTTAGCTCTGGACTCACCTGTGGAGTGTGCCCGCTTGTCTGCGGGGAAAAAGCATAGTTGCTTACCTGTAATGGAGGTTCTCTGCAGACAGCATGGGTATGCAGCCACACTTATCCTCCCGCCTGTCCCCACTACAAAAAAAAAAGAGAAACCAAAGATAAGTACAAGCACAAAGGAAGGAACAAGTAATTACTTCTTTCTGCTTATTCTTCTGATCTTCAGTTATATTATGAACGCTCTGAGCTGAACTTTCAGACAGGAAGATGCAGGCAAGAAGTCCAAAAAACTTCTCTGAGCTAGGGGAGAGCCTGGAAAGGAAGCACTATAAAGGACGACGCCTATGGAGTGTTGCTGTTTATCCCCGATGTCTGTGGAGAAGCCCCATTACAGGTAAGCAACTATGATTTCCGCGATCCTTCCTTCGAAATCCTCACTGAGGTGAGGTGCAGTCAGAGGTTTTTGACCATGTGCTTGAGTATGAATACTGAATTATGCTCCTAGCTGCATCAGCTAGAATAGCAGGGATGATGTCTTAAAAAGCTTCTGGATTTTTTCTTTGTCTCCACCTCTGCTGGCAGGGGGACACAATCCACTTTCTGGACTGATCTAGCAGGACTTCAAGAAAGAATATTATCGGTAAGTAAAATTTCACTATATGCATGCTACCTCTCTTGATCTAAACATGTCCCCAGGAATGCCCCTTGCTGTGTGGCTAAAAGTCCGTGCATTGTGGAACAATGCACAGACTTCTGGTCTCATTAAAGTAGGGGCAGTGGTTCCCATTCTTTTTTTTCCATTGGGACACACCTGATGGACTGTGCTCGCATATGTGACATACTGCACATATCGATCCTCTAACCTAGTATAGCAGTTCTAATGAGCAATATAAACATACTCTGCAGCCACAGAAGCCCTATTTCTCCCCGAACAGTAGGTGCAGAGTAGAACTAGGATATTTCTCTGTGAAATTCATCATACAAAAAATATTTTGAGTCTGTCTTCTAACAGCAACATAAATCTCTCCACCACCCCTACTCAATACACATATAGCAAACCTTCCATACCATAGTAGCACCAATTCTTATGATTCAGAACAGCAAGAACCCCAGCTATTTACACTTGGGGGAATACTGCTCTCACTCCCCTACTTGATCCGGTTCAGCCTGCGTTGGTGGGCATCTCGCCACAACATGCTGAAGGACATGCCTCTCGAGAAACCGTCCTGAGTCCTCTTCACGACCAACGCCAGTCTGACGAGCTGGGGGCTCACTGCCTCAGACACACGGCTCAAGGACTCTGGATTCCACGAGAAGCTTGGTGGGCCATCAGTCTACTCGAAGCCCGGGCCATCCGGTTAGCCCTGTTGTGGTTTCGTGACCACCTGCACGGACAGACGGTGCAAGTCCTGTCCGACAATGCAACAGCGGTGGCATACGTCAGTAGCCAGGGTGGTACCAAGTTCCGCGGGGTGGCCCGGGAGATCTCTCCTCTTCCCTTAGGCCAAACTGCATCTGCAGGCTCTCATTGCCCAGCACCTCGCAGTGGAGGACAGTCTGGAGGCTGACTACCTCAGCTGTCACCTCCTCGATCCTGGGGAATGAGAATTTGCCCTTTGGGCCTTCACCCCCTTTGTCTCCCACTTGGGAGCTCTAGAAATGGATCTCGTGGCGACAAATAGCAATGCTAAGGCCCCCACCTTTTTCATTTGTCGCCGGGAGATGGGGTCCAGCAGTCTGGACACACTCATTCCAGCCCTGACCTTCCAACCTCCTATGTGTTTCCGCTCTTGGCCACGATTCCCTGTCTCCTGTGTCGGATCGAGAAACACTCGCATCTCTCATTCTGGTGGCTCCAGATTGGCCTTGTCGCCCATGGTACATGAATGTGGTGCGGCTTCTGGACGCCCTACCGCTGCATCTCGGAGCCTGACGGGGACTCCTTCAACAAGGCCCGTCCTCGTGGAAGATTCCACCGCCTTCTTGTTTACGGCATGGCCCTTGAAAGGCACCGACTGAGACGCCAGGGCTATTCCACCACTGTGGTGACCATGTTGCTCAAAACCCTCTGGAGATCTACCTCCATGACTTACACCTGCATGTGGCTTCTCTTGCGAATTGGTGTAGACAGCGTCGCCTTTCCCCATAGCAGGCCATGCTTCCTTCCATTCTCACATTTCTTCAGGATGACCTCGATAAGGACCTTGCATGGAATTCTGAGAGTACAAGTAACGGCTCTTTCTTCCTTCCATGGACCCATGGCGGGTCGCTTATCGTGATGTCCATAGTTTTCTCTGGAGGGCCTGAGCCCTACGGCTCCCAGTACATCACCTGGTCCCTCCTTGGGACCTCGGACTCATGCATGCCCCTTTTGAACCCCTCAAAAGGGCTACTATAAAGGATCTCTCTCTCAAAACTGTGTTTCTGGTCGCCATTACCTCCGCTAGACATATCTCAGAGTTGCAAGCATTGTCATGCCGTGCCCTCTTCCTGACATTTTCACCTGAAGACGTTACCCTGCAACCCGTATCTTCCTTTTTACCAAAGGTCCTTTCCTCCTTCTATGTTAACCAGATCCTATCCTTGCTGGCCTTTTCTCACGAACAGTTTACTAGCTCTGACAAAGGTCTTCATTATGTGGATGTTCAGCATCCTGCTGCGCTACTTGGAGGTGACAAACTCCTTCTGTCTCTCTGATCACCTCTTTGTTCTGTTTTCCAGACCCCGTAAGGGTCACGTGACATCGAAGGTGTTCCTGGGCTGCTGGATTTGTGAAACTCTGGTTTCAGCTTACATCTTAAATGGTCTGTTCCCTTGGGACTCAAGGCCAATTCAATGCTAGCTCAGGCAGCTTCATGGGCGGAGTCTCCTTCTGCATCACCCTTGGACATCTGTCAGGCAGCAACTTCGTCATCCTTGGCTACCTTTGCGCATCACTACCATTTGGACATACAAGTTCAGGCAGCCGCCTGGTTTGGTTTGAGTGTGCTATCTGCTGTGCTCTCTTCCCATCTAGAGGGAGGAGTAGCTTTTGTACATCCCACTTGTCTGGAATGGTCTAGCAGGATGGCATGGAAGGTAAAAGTTTACTTACCATTAATTTCCTTTCCTGGAGTCCTGCTAGGATCCACCCCTTTAGCCTGGTGTGAGGGCTCATGCCTGGGTCCTAGAGTCTGTGTATATTGTGCTCACAGCATCTTCTGTACATAGTTTTTCATGAGCTGAGGTCCCTTAGAAGGTTTTCGTGCCTGCTATTGCTTGTTACGAGTAACAAGCTGTGCTTGGGTTTTATACCAAGAATAATGTCACAGCATAGATTAGCCTTTTTACTTTTCTCTGTCTCCAACATCTGCAGGCAGGGGGATTTAACCCACTTGCCTGGATTGGTCTAGCAGAACACTAGAAAAGGAAATTAATGGTAGTAAAATTTCACCTTCTTGAATCTTGGGACAAGTTGTTCCATTCCCACCTTATTTATTTATATATTTTTTTCTTTATCAAAGCCAAAACTGCCAGGGGAACACTTGCCCCTTATTTCACAAAAAACACATACTCTTGTCTGGGAAGAAAAAAGCTCTTCCTTATTCTTATGCAACCAGACAACAGGCACAGAGTACATGCACTGAAATGGTGATGTAGAAGAGTGCCCAGTCGTGTACATCATGGTCTCTTCCAAAAAAATAAATAAATAAGGGGGGGGGGTCTGCTTTGTAAACATTGGTGTCTGGATGTTGATAGCAAATCACCATTTCAAGGCTTTTATCATCTCCCCATTTAATTAGAGACTTTTGGGGTACCGCACTCTTGCCTCCTTTTAATGCACATTTAGAGAGGAGAAACAAAACAAAACAATGTGAATAACTTTGTGGTTTATACTGACAGCTGTTGCCATAAGGTTTTTTTCTTTTAAGATTGCTATGTTTGTTGACTTCACATTGAAGTGCTGGTAGTTCATTGAACAAACCCTTACATCACAGGCCATGTCTCCAGTGCATCAGTCTGCTGCAGTATGCCTTAAAAAAAAAAACCACAGCAAAAGGATGTATCTCCTCAATCACAAGTTTTTCATGACAATTTACACTACCTTCCAATCCTGACCTACCCTTCCTTGTTTCTAGTGCTAGCTCAAAACGATGAACCCTCTAAAGGTAGACCAATAACTTTTGGTACATTAAACATACCTCAACCGTCTGCTGCCTTTCTCAAGCAACCTTGCATCATTTTCCATAGTTCAACTGCTAGCTCTAGCTTTCATTACACTGTTGATTCAATTCCCTAAGGCTAATCTACACCTCCGCAATGTTCTTCTATCTCCTGAGTTGCTAAAGACATACTAACTGGACAACCACAGACAGGAGAATGCAAACAGGACAACTGCCCTGGACCTCAGTCCTCAAGGGTGTGGGGGGGGTCTCATGTCTGCTCAAAGCTGAAGGAAACATAGCCTGCCAGTGAACTTTGGGCAGTACAGTGTAGGGGGTGAGGTACTTCTGACCACGAAAGAGTGGGACCCAGGCATAATTGTAGGTAAAAACAGGTAGAAAAGGCAACTGAAACCCAGAAGGATGCTTGGATGTATAGGGAGAGGAATGGCCAGCAGAAAAAAAGGAGGCGATAATGCCTCTGTATAAGTCTCTGGTGTGACCTCATTTGAGTTTTGTGTGCAATTCGGGAGACCACACCTTGAAAAGGATATAAGCAAGTTGGAGTCTGTGCAGAGGGTGGCTACTAAAATGGTTAGTGGTCTTCGTTATGAAGCATATGAGGACAAACTTAAAGATCTTAATATGTATACTTTAGAGGAAAGGTGGGATAGGGGAGATATGATAGAGACCTCCATGGCATAAATGCACAGGAGAATCTTTCAATTGAAGGCAAGCTCTGCTACGAGGGGACATAAGGTGAAAGGGGATAGACTCAGGAGTAAGAAGTGGAAATATTTCTTTATGGAAAGAATAGTAGATGCGCGGAATAGTCTCCCAGTGGAGGTGGTTGAGATAACGAGAGTATCTGAATTCAAAAAACATGGGCAATCAAAGAGGATCTCTAAAGGAAAAAGGGGGACTATTGTACTTGATACGGAAGGGCAGACTAGATGGGCCATGTGGTCTTTTTCTGTTGTTATGTTTTATCTACAGTTGGTTCTGTAGAAAAACAGAATGTTTGACCAAAGCCAGATCGACTACTTGTTCAGTTCAGCAAGCCAGAATCCCAACCAGCCAGGCAGCCCTCATCTGTTATAAAAACGCTGCTGCAGGCAGAAGCACAGAGCCATGAAAGGCTGATCGCCTTATCTCAAATGAACAAGCAGGAGACGGTTCAGTGCAAGGTTTCAAGATTGCACATGGACTGAGCAATAGAGAAGTTTGGATAAGCTGCTTAAGTATATACTTATTCAGTACATAAGCTTGTAATTCCAGAGCTTATGGTGCTAAGGGTGACTGATTAAATTCTGTTGTTCAGTTTCTTTTGTTCCATTGAGTTTACTCAAGATTGAGGGCTAGTCTGCACATTGCTAAGTGGGCTACCAGTCCCCTTTGCCCACAAATTGCATTTGAGGCTGAGCCTGTAATCTCTCATGGGGATGGGTCCCAGGGTCCTCCATCATCAAGCTTATTCAGTGTCACACCGTAAAAGAGGCCTTCTCTGAAACACCTTAAGTGCATCTCCCACAAAAACAAAAGAAGCAAATATATGGTGATGAATAAAAATTCATAAACCTGTCTTACTGACCTGCTTCAATGATCTACATTAGTGATTTTCAATCCAGTCCTCGAGGCACACATAGGCCAGTTAGGTTTTCAGGATTCCCACAATGAATATTCATGAAATAGATTTGCATACAACAAAGGCAGGACTAGAAACCTCCAGTTCATCCTGCTAGACCAGTCCAAACTAGCGGGTTAAGTCCCCCCCCCCCCAGCAGCTGATGGAGACAGAGAACCAACCAGAAACTTCAGCTACGCCCCTCACTGGCTGTAACCCAGCATCCCCTAGGGGTGAGCTTCAGTTTTCCTCTGTCTCCAGCAGTTGATGGACGTCAAAATTTACCTCCAGACAGGCCCTTAGAGGGGGTTCTCTCAGTGCAAGCTTTTCTTGTCTTACTTACCGGATGTCTGCAGGACACACTAGAGGTGTTTTTTCCTGGAATCACCCGAGAGACTCCTGATCAAGAGTACCTCAGTAAACAGGAGGGGCAGTATCATTTCTCAAGAGCAGCAACAGTATGCCCTCAAAAACATGTCTTCCTACCTCAAACAGCCCTGTTAATCTTAACCGTATTAAGTTAAAAAAAATAAAAAAAAAGATACTGGGGGCCTGGCTAGGGAGTACAGTGCTTGCACGGAGCGTTGCAGGACCAAGAGAGTTGCCTGTCAGCCTAAGCATTGTTCACCGCAGTGAGTGTTACCTGCCGCGGTTCTTCCTTTGTCCTGTCCAGCCCTCTGTGGTGGCGCAAGAGATTGTAGGACCTTGGGGCGTCTCTGCCCCCCCCCCTCGAAGATGTTGTGGTTAGGCTGGGTCCTGCAGGAGCGGCTTATGTCAAATTCCTCCAGCACAGCAGTCCTCTGCACGGTGCTGTTAGTTGCAGGGCTACCACTTCTTTTCCCTGAGACGGAACGGTTTGTGGGCTGCTTGCTTGCATCACCTGGTTCCAATTGATGCTATAGCGGTTACGGGAACGCCTTCTGCTGTGATTCCAATGCAAAGGGACAGGAGGAGAGTAGTCTTTTGCTACGGCTCCTTTTTTCCCCACAGGAGCCTTTTTTTTTTTTTTTTTTTTTACAGCATGGCAGTCGCCATTGTGGTGTTGGCTCTGGACTGCACACTACATTTTCTTTGTAGACCCATGTCCTCTGCACTTGCATGCTGCCTTGGCTGTGGCCGTAAGCGGCATCACATCAGGGACCAAATGTGTGCAGCCTGTGCTGCAGATCAGGGGACGGCATCCTGCATTGCAGCAAGTCAGGATATTCAGATTGAAAGGGAACCGAGTATTCCTTTAAACGAGACAGACGTCGGATAACAAGGGGCTGATGCAACTCCACTGATTTTATCATCAGAAGGTCAGTCTGGGACGCAAGCAGGTTTCTCATGAGACAGCCAGAGGTTGATAATCAGTTTATGGAATTTTTCACCAATGCCTGAGCTTTGTGGTGGTCCGGGGGCTATAATTTTCCCAGGAAGGCACCCTTGCCGATAGCTGAGCAGGGGCCTGTAGTCAGAAAAAGACCCAGGAGTGATCAGCAGTTGCAGTAACAGTGCCTTTCTCTAGAGGAATGGGCCCTGTCCGACGATGCCTTGGAGGGCTTGTCAGGCCCCCAAAGTGTCAGTAGCACTTCGGAGCAAGAGAAGGGAGAGCTATCTCCCTGGAAGGTGACCAGGATGACCAAGAAGATGGGCAGGATCTATGTCTGTTCAGTAAGGACAAGCTTCCCGCCTTAATTGCACAAATTGTGGAGTTCCTCTATCTCACGGACTCTACGGATGGCTCACAGTCAAACCCCATTGTAGTAGGCATCCATAAGCTTTCCAAGGCTTTCCCTTTTCCGACTGAGCTCCAGCAAATCGTTTCCATTGAGTGGGACTCCCTGGATGCATCCTTACGCTCCGCACGGCAACTGGGTCAAATATACGAGGGGGTACCCAAAAAAAAACAGGAATAACATTGCCGTGGGCGGAGCTTGTGTAGTACGCACTTCTGCCGCTAGGTGTGTATAGTGCAACTCATTGTCGGTTCAGAGCCGCCTGTGTTGTCGACCTGGCTTGTTCTGTTCATCTGCAGTGATTGTTTTTGCTAGCGCTGTTTTGTTCTTGTTTCTTTTTTTATGATGACAAGTTTAAGTGAACAACGTGCAGCTGTGAAATTTTGTTTTCTACTCGGTAAAAATGCTGCTGAAACTGTTTTAATGTTGAAAACAGCTTATCAAGATGATGCTATGGGAAAAAGTCAAGTGTACCAGTGGTTTGCTCGGTTTAAAAATGGCAACATGTCGATTGATGACAAACCTCGTTCTGGGCGTCCATCAACTGCCCGAATCGACGAAAATATTGAAAAAATTAGAGAGCTTGTGCTCACAGACCGTCGACAGACAATTGATCAACTGTCAGAGATTAGTGGGTTATCTTGGAGCTCGGTTCAGCGAATTTTAACGGAAGATTTGGGAATGAAAAGGGTTGCTGCCAAGTTTGTTCCTCGGGTTCTGACTGACAATCAAAAGGAACATCGAGTTGAAACATGTCGTGTTTTGAAACAACAGCTTGAAACTGATCCAGATTTTCTGTCAAAGGTCATTACAGGTGATGAGTCATGGTGCTATGGTTACAACCCAGAAACAAAGCAACAGTCAAGCCATTGGAAGACATCATCGTCACCCCGTCCAAAAAAATGTCGTCAAGTCAAATCAAACATCAAAACAATGCTGATTTGCTTTTTTGATGCCAAGGCGGTAGTTCATTCAGAGTTTGTTCCCCCAGGTCAGACCGTCAATCAAACCTTTTATTTGGAAGTTTTAAGAAGATTGTGCAACAGTGTTCGTCAAAAAAGACCCGATTTGTGGCAGACAGGAGACTGGTTCTTCCACCACGACAACGCACCTGCACACACAGCCATCTCTGTTAGACAGTTTTTGGCTAAAAATGGCATGGTTCCGCTGCCCCACGCACCTTACTCGCCTGACCTGGCTCCGTGCGACTTTTTCTTATTTCCACGCATGAAAGGACACCGATTTGACAACATTGAAGACGTCAATAAGGGGCATGAAAGGACACCGATTTGACAACATTGAAGACGTCAATAAGGGGCATGAAAGGACACCGATTTGACAACATTGAAGACGTCAATAAAAAAAAGAGGGAGGAGCTGTCAGCCGTTTCTAAAGATGACTACAAAAAATGTTTCGAACAGTGGAAGCACCGGTGGGACAAATGTATCAGTTGTAATGGAGAGTATTTTGAAGGGGGATAAGGTTGTTTTGTAAAGAATTTGAAATAAATAGCTTTTAAAAAATAATTCCTGTTTTTTTGGGTACCCCCTCGTATGCTTGGGCCCCAGCGTAAATCAACAAGTGGCTTCGATTTCCTAAGGTAGACGTGTTAGTGACTGCTGTCACCAAGCATACTATTGTTCTAGTGGAAAGGGACACAGCTCTGAAGGATCAACTAGACTGTAAAGTGGAAAGTCTTGAAAACAGCCTTCACCACCTCATCCCTTGCCTTACAGGCATCCACGTGCGTAGGCTTAGCTACTTATGCCTTGTGATGGCTCCAGTTGCTGCCGGAAGACCCTATGCTCGCGTGCCTAGAATTAGCCACCGCCTTCCTGGCGGATGCCCTTTACAATCTCCTCAGACTCGCCGCTTTTTCCATAGCCGCACTGACTGTGGCATATTGGCTCTGGCTCCGCCATTGCAATGCAGACCCAGTGTCAAAGTCTCGTCTGGCTAGACTGCCGTTTAAGGGAGAGGATTTGGAAAAGTTAGTGAAGGACTTGGGAAAGGTCAAACCTCAACGTTTACCTGAGGATAGACCTAGAAATTCAGGTCACAGATCTGCTGGTCCTTCTTAGCGGCACCCTCGGGGCGGTCTTTTTTTCAGGACTCCCAGAGATATAGACTAGGGAAGTCCTTTAACTCCACGTCCAGACGAGGTTTCAAGGGTCAGCCTCAGCCCTTTCGTGGATTTTGCCACTCACAGGACTATTTCTCTTCCTCCACAGAGGCCACCGGGGGAGGACGCCCCTCCCGCTGTCGGTGTTCGAGCCTGTTCCACAAATAGGGGGGTGCTTGCGCCTTTTCTCCTGTGAAAGGGCCAAAATTACATCAGACAGTTGGGTTTTGGGAGTGATAAACCGGGAATGTGCCCTCGACTTGGCCAAGTCCATACAGAATGCCTTTCTTGTCTCGCCGTGCGTTCCCCCCCACAAAGCTGCTACTCGGGGCAATCTGTCCTGTGCCAGTACCAGTGCCCAAGAGAACGTGGGGTCGGTACTCCATCTATTTCGTCATCTCAAAGAAAGACGGAATCTCCAGACCAATTCTGGATCTCAAGGGGGTCAACCGCTGTCTTCAGGTGCCCCGATTCCGCATCGAGACTTTGAAATCAGTCATTCAGGCGGTAAGACCTAGGGAATTTCTCGCGTCCCTAGATTTCAAGGAGGCTTATCTTCACATTCCAATTGTCTACGATCATCAAAGATTTCTCCAGTTTGCCATCCTGGGTCTACACTATCAGTTCTATGCTCTGCCCTTCAGATTGATACAAATATCCCTCCAATAAATTATCTGGGCTATGCACTTCTAGTATTGGCCCTTCTCGTTCTCAACTATTTGTCTTCTTGAGGTCTCAGACTGTAACCAGCGCTGGCTACAACGGACACAAGTCCTTAGCATCAGCACTATTTTGCATCAACGACCTCTATCAAATAATGTGTCAATGTATACAATCCGTTATTCTATTGTTCTTTATACTTATCTTAGCATTTTATACTCAAATTTCATGCTTATCTTAGCGTTTGAAATGCCCCGACGCCACCATCCGGGTCCGTGCGTGCGTTTCACAGATGTGGGTTTCTTCAGGGGGAATTAAATATCTCAAGCACTCAATCTGATGTCATCTCTAATCCGTTAGCGTCGTCTGACTTCTATAATCCAAGATTGCAGCACTGCCAATGAAATGGTTACAATTAACTCTGTTGCATGCCACTCGTCAATTCAGTTCTTGAAGTACTTATTAATGTTTAAGGAATTACCTGCCAATACATACAAAGTCTAATTCAATTACCTTAACACACCGTGCTGCTGTACATTTCTCTCTGAGCCACTCGGTCCAAAAAGACGCTGCGCATGCAGGTCTATGGTTCTACAGACTTTTAAATGCTACGTCTGTGCGTGCTCTGGCAATTACGTAGCTGTTCTACTATTCGTCTTGTTGCTACCTACATGTTACTTAAGATGGTATATTATCTCTACAGATACTTATGACTGCTTCGCACAACATTTTCCGCGCATATTTGCCACATTTATAATTCTCATAATATTGTCAATATCCGATGTTCAAATTTCACATAGCCTATATGTAATCTGAGCTATTGGGGCTATCAAGCCTTCTAATAGCTTTTCCCAGGACTCAGCTGGCATGTTCTAAATCACCGACGATCCCAATAAGGGCAGACCAAAATTAAATCAGTGTCAAAACTATATCAAAAACACGCTCCCCATTCAATCATGTTGTTCAGGCCTGCAGGGTATACTGTGTTCAATTTATAGATCCATCTTTGTTCACATATGATCAGTGTTTGCTGCTGTGATTTCCCTTCTCGACCATTCAACACTCTCTCTAGACAAAAACACCTGAGTTCCTCAAAAGTGGGAGGAGTAGGGAGGCGTAGCCTAGTGGTTGGGGCAAGGTACCACAGGCCGGAAAGTAGGTGGTTCAAATCCCACTAGAGGACAGCAACCTTGGGCCGGAAGGACTGGGGTTTCTAGTCCCACAGGTGCTCCTTGTGGTCTTGGGCAAGCCACTTAACCCTTCATTGCCCATGTTCCCTGTAAGTATTAGTGTATGTGTGTCATATCCCCTCGTGTTAAATGTATCCCCCAACCGCTTTGACCCGGTGAAAAGCGGGATATAAATGCAGATAAATAAAATAAATAAATAAATAAGTGTGTTGCTGTTGTAAACAATGTGCTACTATTGGGGCTTCTATAGTTTTACATTTCAACCTGCTACGGTGTTCATTCATACGGATTTTACTATTTACGAATAGTAGAACAGCTACGTAATTGCCAGAGCACGCACAGACGTAGCATTTAAAAGTCTGTAGAACCATAGACCCGCATGCGCGGCGTCTTTTTGGACCGAGTGGCTCAGAGAGAAATGTACAGCAGTACAGTGTGTTAAGGTAATTGAATTAGAGTTTGTATGTATTGGCAGGTAATTCCTTAAACATTAATAAGTACTTCAAGAACTGAATTGATGAGTGGCATGCAACAGAGTTAATTGTAACCATTTCATTGGCAGTGCTGCAATCTTGGATTATAAAAGTCAGATGACGCTAACGGATTAGAGATGACATCAGATTGAGTGCTTGAGATATTTAATTCACCCTGAAGAAACCCACATCTGTGAAACGCACGCACGGACCCGGATGGTGGCGTCGGGGCATTTCAAACACTAAGATAAGCATGAAATTTGAGTATAAAATGCTAAGATAAGCACAAAAATTTGAGTATAAAGAACAATAGAATAACAGATTGTATACATTGACACATTATTTGATAGGTCGTTGATGCAAAATAGTGCTGATGCTAAGGACTTGTGTCCGTTGTAGCCAGCGCTGGTTACAGTCTGAGACCTCAAGAAGACAAATAGTTGAGAACGAGAAAGGGAAATACTAGAAGTGCATAGCCCAGATAATTTATTGGAGGGATATTTGTATTATTCTGCTTATAGCTACCCTCTGTGAAACGACTAATACTAGGAGTGAATTAACACTGCCCTTCAGATTGGCAACAGCTCCCCGCACTTTTTCCAGGGTCATGGTGATGGTGGTGGTGGTGGCGGTGGCAGTGGCGTTGCAAAAACAAGGGATTCGGGTTCATTCCTACTTGGATGACTGGCTGATCCAGGCAGGTTCCCTCTACAAGGCACTCTCAGCAGTACGAGTAGTGAGTTTTTTGGAATGTCTCGGATGGATTGTCAATCGGGCGAAGAGTGCGTTATGCCCATTGCAGTCACTGGACTTCCTAGGGGCCCATTTTGACACAAACAGGGGCCGCATATTTCTGACGGAAGAAAGAGCAAGGAAGATATGCAGGTAGATACAGACCTTCACACGGCTGGGAATACCTACAGAACCACCTTTCCATGGCAGCCACCTTGGATGTGGTTCCTTGGGTACGAGCGCACATGCGGCAACAGCAGGATGGACCAGATTACAGTGTGCCACTTTCGCTCTCGGCCCGTTATTCCCTACAATGGTGGCTCGCTCGCGGCAACTTGATGAAGGGGTCCCTCTAGAGATTCCAAATTGGATCAGCCTAATAATGGATGTGAGTCTCGTCGGCTGGGATGCGCATTGCCAAGGTCACTCGGTGCAGGGCTCCTGGACTTCAGCAGAGGTCAGGTGGATCATCAACTGCCTAGAGGCCCAAATGGTGCGTTTAGCACTATAGCACTTCCTTCCACTCCTGAGGTCACGAGCAATCTGAGTGTTGTCCGACAATGCGACGACCGTAGCCTATCTCAATAGGCAGGGTGGCACCAAATTCCCAGGAGTGGCCCGGGAAATGGGATTTTTCTTCCTGTGGGTGGAGTGTCACTTGCAAGCTCTGTCGGCACAGCACATTGCAGGAGTGGACAATGTCCAAGTGGATTTCCTCAGCCGGAATGCCTTGGACCCTGGCAAGTGGGAGCTAGCGACTTGGGCCTTCAACTGCATTGTGCAGAAGTGGGGTCGCCCGTTCCTGGATCTAATGTCAATAGCGTCCAATACCAAGGCGCCGCTCTTCTTCAGCAGGAGGAAGGATCCAGGTTCAAGTGGTCTCAACACTCTGGTGTAGGATTTACGTCTTCCCTCCGTGGGCAATGATTGGCCTGTACTACGGCAGATAACATCACATCGGGGGCAGGTGGTCCTGGTAGCCCCTGACTGGCCCCGTTGCCCATGGTATGCTGATCTGATGCAGCTAATCAGGGCTTCACCTGTAGTGCTGGGCTCCTGCAGGGGTCTCCTGCAGCAGGGGCCGGTTCTCTTAGGTGACCCCGCTCCCTACTTGCTTACGGCCTGGCTCTTGAGCAGTGTAAATTAGTTCGTAGGAGTTACCTGGAGTCCGTAGTAGCCACCCTGCTTTTGAAGCCCAAAGGGCGTTCACATCTGTGACACATGCCCAGGTCTGGTGCTGTTCCGCACGTTGGTGCAAGCAGCGTTCTCTCTTTCCATGGCGCGTGCAGATACCACACATCCTTTCCTTTTTGCAGACAGGTTTTGAAAGTAGGCTTGCTCTCAGTACGGTAAAAGTGCAGGTGGTGGCCTTATCATGCTTCCGTGGTCCGCTCGAGGGGCGCTCCCTAACCTCGCATGCTGATGTGGCCCGATTTCTTCAGGGAGGGATCGTACTCTCAGTCCTCCCCATCGTCCAGTAGTTGCGTCTTGGGACTTGTCTGTCATCCTCCACACGCTTGGGCAGTCACCCTTTGATCCCCTGAGGTTGGCCACTCTGCTGGATCTGACCCTCAAAGCATTTTTTCTGGTAGCGATCACTTCAGTGCGGTGCTTTCAGAGTTCCAAGCCTTGTCCTGCCGAGAACAGTTCTTATCCTTCTCAGCAGAGGGAGTCTCCCTAAGGATTGTTCCAGCCTTCCTACCTAAGATTATCTCCACTTTCCATGTGAATCAGATGGTGTCTCTTCGATCTTCCTTGAAGGAGCAATGTGTTGGTCGCAATGCCAACCTCCATTTCCTGGATGTATGACATACCTTGTGGTGTTACCTAAAGGCTACCAATCCCTTCCGCCTCTCAGACAGACTCTTTGTCTTGACAGCCAGAGCTCGTAAAGGTATGGCCACATTGAAGTCCACTATTGCCCGATGGATCAAGCGAATGATTGAATCTGCCTGTATTTTGCAGAGTAAGCCTGTCTCGGAGGGGTTATGGGCTCATTCTATGAGGGCTCAAGAGGCATACTGGGCAGAGTGGTCGCAGGTCATGCTACTGGATGTTTGCAGGGCGGCAACGTGGTCATCTTACTGTATTTTTGCTCGGCATTATCACTTGGACCTCCAAGCCAGGGAGGTGGTGGGTTTTGGAGCCACCATTTTGGCCGCAGCTGTGTCCCGTCCAGAGATGGAGTAGCTCGGGTACTTCCGGCTAGTCTGGATTGGTCTAGTAGGATGAACTGGAAGGTGAAATTTTGTTTACTGTTAACGTCCTTTCCTGGAATCCTGCTAGACCAGTCCAGAGCCCACCCATAATTCTGATCTGCAGGGCCAAGGCTCGCATTGCCTACAGCGTAAGATTACAACTGGTTTGCCAGTGGGCTTGGTTTCTGCTAGGCACCGGTTCTGGTATATACTTCTGGAAAGCCCATGTTCTCGAAAGCAAAAAAAAAACAGATTGGTTGAATTGTTTTCTTTTCTTGGTAGTTTACTGTTCCTGGTTTGAGGACCTTATGCTTTGATAGTGGTAAGCTGAAGCTGACCTCTAGGGGGATGGTGGGTTACAGCTACTGAGGGGTGTAGCCGAAACTTCTGGTTGGTTCTCTGTCTCCATCAGCTGCTGGCAGGGGGACTTAACCCGCTAGTCTGGACTGGTATATCAGGATTCTAGGAAAGGAAATTAACGGTATGTAAAATTTCATGATAAGAAGGGAAGGGACTACACCCTCACAAGAAAGCAAAGCAAAAAATAGAGCTCTACATTAGCTGGTTGATGCAATTATACCATACTGGTGACTTAATTGGTTTTATATATATTGTGCCCTGACATACCTGCCTCTGACGCAGGCATTGTTTGCCAACACAAGGTCGTTTCCTTTATTTTAGTACTCCTGCTTTTTTTTGTACAGTGAAGGCAGTACATGGAAGTTTCTCTCATGCATATTCATTGTGGGAAGCCTGAGAACCCAACTGGCCTAGGTGTGCCCTGAGGGCTGGGTTGAGAACCACTGATCTACACTTTAATTTATACCCCCTCCCACCCTTTTTTTCTTTTTGTTTAACAGAATTATAATGCCCTAGATCTATAGGTTTTTTTCTACCAAAACAAGAAAAATAAGCTCTCATATCCTGCATGCTGCTTATTTTTCTGCTCCCCATGGCTTTATCTCAGTTAACATCCCTCAAGCAGGGATGAATTCCCTCACATAAATAATATTCTCCAGGACCAAGCAGGAAGTCAGTCCTCACTTATGGGTGACGTCGGCGCCGACGGAGCCCTCGCGGAGCAATTTTCCCCAGCTTTCAAAGAAAGCCTTTGGGAATTGCAGCGCGCATGCGCGGTAGTCTTCCCGCCCGAAGGTGCCATCTTAGCCAGTCTTCTTTTTTCCGCGGAGCCCTACAGACGTCCCCGTCTTGTCCCCGCGAAAAAGTTGATTTTCCTCTGTATTTATCCTTTTTTCTTTCGGTTCGACGCCGGTCGTTTTCCCGCCCGGACTCGCGACGCCGGTCTCGAGTCCTCAAACGGTTTTTTTTTTTCGGTTTTTCTGACTTAGTCAGTTTTCGTTTTCGTTTCTTCCCTGGCAGCCCGGTCCTTTGACCTCGCAGGGGCCCTTTTTCCCCCGATGGCTGCCAGTGGCTTTAAGCGGTGTGGTCGGTGTGACCGAAATATGTCACTCACCGACTCACACGACCTTTGCCTCCGCTGCCTGGGCCCAGATCACGAGGAACTGATCTGTGGGCCCTGCAGCAAACTGTCCTCGAAGGCGTTGAGAAGTCGGCGGCATCAGCGCGAAAGAATCTTCGCTGACCCCAGCCGTACCCGGACCTCGTCGGAGGCCTCACTGTCGAAAGGCTCCAGTTCGGACCGTCGACGGAGCTCCTCCGACCGGGGTTCTCCCTCCGGGGACCATCGACGGAAGGAAAAACCCGCGAGGGCGGCGTCGGTGGACGCTCCTGGCTCCGCGAGGGCCAGGTCGCATAGCCCCGACAGCCGCCCCGGGTCCTTGGAGAAGGATCACCTCCCGAAGCGACCTCGCCTGGAGTCGGAGATGCCTGCCCGGGTAAGTCCTGTTGTCCTTCTGGACTCGCCTCCGCGTCAGCCGACGTCGGGCCCGACGCCGTCGGGGCCCGAGTCGGGGGCTGCTGGGTCGCCTGAGCTCGGACTCAGGTTGACGGCCTTGGAGAGCAGATTGTCTGCCTTCATGGACCAGCAGCGGGCACTGCTCGCTGGCTTCGCTGCCCCGACCGCCGGGACGTCGACGTCCAAGTCGACCCCGGAGACCGAGCCGATCCTCGAGTCGATGAGAACTCGAGTCGATCCTCGGTCGAGGTCGCCCTCGGCCTCCCATTCGGGACCGAGGTCGCCGACGCCGACTCCCTCGGCGTCGGGGCGGCTGGCGCCGCACCCTGCCCGAGCCGACCCCACCGAGTCCTCGTCGGAGTCGGTCTGGGAGTCGGAGGAAGAAGAGTCACCTGATTCTTTCCGGACTCGGTGTGTCCCATCGGACTCTCCGGAGTCCGAGCCTCGGAAGCAGTCCCCCCCGGAGGATGCCCGGTTCTCGGATTTCGTTAGGGATATGGCCAAGGCTTTGGCCTTCCCTGCGGACCCCGAGGAGGAGCCTCGAGCCGAAGAGCTCGACGCCCTCCAGTATGACTCTCCCGCGAGGGAGCACTTTACTGTGCCGGTTCCTCCTATGCTGGAACGACTGCTCTTCCGCATGTGGGAGAGTCCGGCCTCCTCGCCGGTCCTGAGCAAGCGGGTCGATTCTATCTATCGAGTCCGCAAGAGCCCTGGCTTTCAAAAGGCGCAGTTGCCACACCATTCCATGGTAGTGGAATCGGCCATGCATCGTCTTAAGAGCCAGAAGATGCACTCCTCGGTGCCTCCTGGAAGGGAGGCCCGTAACCTGGATGGCCTTGGCAAGAAGTGCTTCCAGGGCTCTATGCTCGCCTGTCGTGTCCAGACTTACCAGCTCTACATGGGCATGTATCTCAGGGATCTGGCTAAAGAGCTAGCCGGCTTCTCCGCTGGTTTGTCCGAGGAACCCTTGCGGAGGTTCCTAGCCTTGTCCACAGGTATTCGGGAATGCTCAAAGTTCATGTCCCGGGCAGCCTATGATGGCTTTGAAGCCTCGGCTCGAGTAGCCGCAGCCGGCATCGGTGCCCGCCGACAGGCTTGGCTTCAGTCAATCCGACCTTGAGCCCTGGGTACAGGACAAGTTGGTCGATGTCCCCTGCCGAGGCGAAAACCTCTTTGGCAAGCCCATGGCGGAAAAGGCTGCACAAATTGAGACTGAGACTCTCACCAGGACCAGGCTTTCTAGGAAGACCTCCGCCCCTTCCCAGAAAAAGAAGGGCTCGGGAAAAAAGACCTTTTACCCGAGGAAGGCGGCTGCCTACAAACAATACCCCCATTATCAGGCCCCTGCAGCTCCCCAACAGGGCCAGCAGGCCAAGGGACGGGGTAACGGGTCCCGTAGGCAGCAAGCCCCCAAGCCTGCGCCACCAGCCCCTGCTCAGCAGGGTGGGGGTTTTTGACTCGCTCAGCATAGCCTCTCCCCCCCCGCTGGTTCCCCCCAGCACCGGAGGCCGGCTGGTTCACTTCGCCGACAGGTGGTCCAGCATCACCGCAGATGCCTGGGTGCTTCAGGTCGTGCGAGAGGGCTACCTTCTCCACTTCCATCAGGTCCCTCCCTCCTATTTTCCGGGAGAGCCTCCGCGCCCCCCTCTGCACAGGGAGTTGCTCCTTCAGGAGTTAGCAGGTCTTCTGCAGGATCGGGCGGTGGAACCGGTGCCACACCACCTGAGAGGTCAGGGCTTCTATTCAAGGTATTTTCTGATACCAAAGAGAACAGGAGGCCTCCGACCCATCCTGGACTTGCGCAACCTCAACAAGTTCCTTGTGCGGGAGAAGTTCAAAATGCTTACCCTTGGAATCCTTCTGCCCTACCTCCAGCAGGGAGATTGGCTATGCTCCTTGGATCTAAAGGATGCTTACACGCACATCCTCATCCACCCAAGCCACCGCCAATACCTAAGGTTTGTGGTGGCAGGAAATCATTACCAGTACAGAGTACTGCCCTTCGGCCTGTCCTCCGCACCGCGAGTCTTCACAAAATGTCTCGCGGTCGTGGCGGCCCATCTCCGGCTTCACGGCCTCTATGTTTTTCCGTACCTCGACGACTGGCTCATCAGAGCAGCGTCCGCTCAGGAGGTCACCACCGCCACGTGCCGCACGGTGACTCTGCTGCAGCACTTGGGCTTTGTCATCAACTTCGCAAAGTCCACTTTGCTCCCCTCACAGGATCTCGAGTTCATCGGCGCAAGGCTGCACACCCCTCAGGCGCGAGCGTACCTACCGCTCGACAGGGCTCAGCGGCTCATGGACCTAGCCGACCGCTTTCGCAGCCAGCCCCTGGTCTCCGCCAGGCGCTTCCTGAGACTGCTCGGCCATATGGCTTCCACCGTCCATGTGACCCCCAATGCCCGCCTGAATATGCGGCCTGCTCAGTGGTGTCTCCGCCAGCAGTGGCGACAGGCCACGGGCGGCCTAGCAGACCTGGTGCGCGTCTCCGAGCCGCTGGTCTCGTCTATCCGGTGTCGGTGATCTTACAGTACTTGCTACACCTCTCTAATCTGGGACTTAAGTCCAACTCCGTCAAAGTTCACCTCAGTGCTCTTTCCGCACATCATGTGCCGGTGGACGGCAGACCTCTCTCCAACGACCCTCTCGTAGCGAGGTTTCTCCGAGGTCTCCTACTACTTAAACCACCTCTGCGCCCGCCAGCGCCTGACTGGGACCTGAATGTGGTTTTACAGCGGATCACCTGTCCGCCTTTTGAACCTATGGCTACCTGCTCTCTCCGTTTTCTGTCCTGGAAAACGCTGTTCTTGATAGCCCTCACTTCCGCTAGGCGCGTAAGTGAATTACAGGCCCTCGTGTCTGATCCCCCCTACACTCGGTTCTACAAGAATAGGGTAGTCCTACGGACTCACCCAAAGTTTCTGCCTAAAGTGGTCTCCCCTTTTCACTTGAATCAGGAGGTGGTACTTCCAACCTTCTTTCCCAGACCACACTCCAGCCGAGCTGAGACGGTCCTCCATACCCTGGACTGTAGAAGGGCGTTGAACTTCTACCTTGACCGTACGCGGGAGCACCGTAAAGCTGCGCAGCTTTTTGTGTCCTTTGACCCCAATAAATTGGGGCTCCCGGTCTCCAAGCGTACTCTGTCCATCTGGGTTGCGGACTGTATCTCTTGGGCTTATGGGGCAGCCGGACTCGCCTTAGAAAGTCGAGTCACGGCTCATTGCGTTCGGGCAAAGGCCACGTCAGTGGCTTACCTCCGCTCTGTTCCGCTGGCAGACATCTGCCGGGCCGCTACTTGGTCTTCGAGCCAGACTTTTGCGGTCCATTACTGTCTCGAGAGGGAGTCCCGTAGGGACAGTGCTTTCGGACAGGCAGTCCTCCGTAATCTCTTTGAGGTCTGAGCAACTCCTACCCTCCATCCCGGATGTGGGCTACCGGTGGGTGATAATTCAGCGAAGATTCTTTCCTTCTGTGCTGCTGAGCTAGAGGGAGCTCATTTTTGTGCTTAGGGTCTCCGGTAGCCTTGAGCTTGGGAGTCCCATAAGTGAGGACTGACTTCCTGCTTGGTCCTGGAGAAAGCGTAGTTACTCACCTGTAACAGGTGTTCTCCAGGAGCAGCAGGAATCAGTCCTCACTACCCTCCCTCCTCCCCTTGGAGTTGCAATCGTCTGCTTATGTTCTTTTTGCAAATTTTTATGCTGTCTTTTTTAGCTATGTCATCTGACTGGCTAAGATGGCACCTTCGGGCGGGAAGACTACCGCGCATGCGCGCTGCAATTCCCAAAGGCTTTCTTTGAAAGCTGGGGAAAATTGCTCCGCGAGGGCTCCGTCGGCGCCGACGTCACCCATAAGTGAGGACTGATTCCTGCTGCTCCTGGAGAACACCTGTTACAGGTGAGTAACTACGCTTTTCCAGTTATGCATCCTAGCAGCTAATCACACTGCTTACTTTCCGTTTTGCATCTGAAAACTAAATTGCTTCAACATACCACAGCACTACTGCCTGTTTTGCTGGGGCTATTTGGTACCATTCAGAAAACCCTTTTCCTGCCCTTGCACACCCTCTGCTTTGGAATTGCTGATATGTGTGATTTATATCCTAGTTGCCAAGGAGCAAAGGCAGCTACTTACCTTTATCAATGGCGCTCTGTGGACAGCAGGATAAAATCGCCACACAATCCCTCTCACCTCCCCTTACACTTGAAATCTCACATACTCCCTGAGCTTTGGAACAGATTGAGGGGGAAGGAGTAATGATCATCCAAGAGGGCGCACTTGCACCTGCCCAGAAATTTTTCTGGGCTCTGGGAGAGTGAATCCGACCTTGGTATCACCCATATATGTGTTGCTGATCATCCTGCTATCCATGGAGAACTACTGCTCTAGGTTAAGTAACACCTTTTTAATATACACATGCATGTGTATAAAGTATGTGCAAGTATTTACACCTGCTTGCTAGCAGGTGTAGTTAATCGCATCTACATTCAAGGTGTGTTCTCTGTGATGTGTACTAATATTTTAATAAAATAGCTCCTATCCATGGTGCCTTGTTAGAAAAAAATTAGTCTACACATATGATGTACCATACATTAAGTGGCAAGAACTGCACCTTACCTTTCCCTACCATATTCTGTGTTTTTAGTTAGTGAATGCCAGTTCCTACGTCAAGTGTCAAGCCACTTTTCTGTTAACATGGCACGTGCTAATTTTCGCACTAACTGCTTAACATATTTTAGTGAAAAGCCCCGCCTGCCCGATATTTATGAACAGCATAAACATGTTAACTGTGCATGTGAGGGCAAATTTCAATTTCTTCTGCTTTGTTACATATCCATGTCCTAGGGGTGGTATATTAACATTTTAATAAACAAAAGAGAGGAAAATTTTAGAAGAGGCAGGTTGACATTTTTCACACTCATCTACTCTGTCTTTTGCACATCAACTACAGCAGTTAGAATGGATCCCACTGTGTTTTGTTTAGAAAACATAATTTATGGAAGTTACTAGAGGGAGACTACTGCAAGATGCATTGGCATCTGTAGCCATGCCTGCTTTGTGTTTGGTTTAATTAGATCAAACCTGAGGATGTCATGAAAGTCTGGTGGCCAAGAGAAGAGCTGTAAGTAACTTCTAAGGCACTTGATTACAACTATTAGCTTATACAAAGAGTTTCAGGTTCACCTGAGCTGCCAGGGAAGATGAAGACTTTTCTGAATAAGGAAATTGCAAGAACAGTTTTTATTTTTTATCTTTCACACAATAAAACAAAAGGTCTTTATGCTTAGATAGCAGCTTATTAGAGGGAATAAAGAAAAATGTTCCCTTATGGGGTCAGGATGGGTGATGTATTTTGCATTTGATAAGTGTGACTGTTTCTTTGTACAGATAATCCCAGATCCAGCTGGAAAACTGAAATATTTTGGCAGACAAAACTGAAAATACATCAGTTCATCTACACAGGTCCTGTATGTCGATACTTGTTCAAATGGGTTAATAAATTACCAATAAACACAATCGGTTTTGATATTATATTGTGCGCATGTATTTTGTGGTATTAAATGTACTGATTTCCAGTACTTGTGAAAAATGGAAGCTTTAATTGAAGTATTTTATTTTATTTATTTATTACAGGCTCTTATATACCGCTCTATTCAGAATCAGCGCGGTTCACAATATAACAACATACCATAACAACAAACTGTTAGGTTTTACAGAGAACAAGGTCAGAGAACTTGGATAAAACATGGGACGTCATTACTGCAACTATTTACAAGAGTATTTACAAGTATACAAGTAGTGAGCCTTTAACAACTTTGGAACACTTTACATAATACTTTAACTGTTGGTCAATCAGTAAATCATTCCACAGAACTGAAGCAACACAAATAAAAGATTGTGATCACGTTTTTTGATAGTTTGCAGTACTTCCCAGATGGTACAGTTAAAATTTCCACTACATGACCTCAGCCATAGATAAGTTGATGAAATATTGTCCCTATTAGTCAAATATTTTGAGCCCAACTCATACATCAGTCTGAATTTTGTCCTAAATAACACTAGCAACCAGTATGGTTGAATTAGAACTAGAAACATGATGGCAAATAAAGAACATATGGCCTATCCAGTCTGCCCTTTCATACCAACCACAAGCTGTACAGTCTCTATTTTCCTTTAGAGATCTTGTTTGTCCCATGCTTTTTGAATTCAGATACAGTTTTTATTTATTTATTCATTCATTCATTCTATGAGTTTTCTATACTGCCTTTTCCAGAGATCGAGGGCAGCTTACAAAGAACAAAACCAGTTACATAAAACATAGTTATAATGTAGGATTCTATATTAGTAACAAAGATCTATAATGATGAATATCATCTTTACTGTCTCTACTGGGAGACTATTCTATGCATCTACCACTCCTTCCAGAAAGAAAAAGGTTTGCAAATTACTCCTGAGTCTCTCTCCTTCCATCTTCATCCTATACCCCTTCGTTGCAGAGCTTTCTTTCAGTTGAAGGAGGCTCTCTTCCTGTGCATTTGTACCACAGAGGTATTTAAACGTCTCTATCATATTGCTCCTTTTCCTCCAAAAGTATACATATTCAGATCTTTAAGTCTGTCCCATATTCCTTATTGGGGAACCCAGTAACCATTTTGGTAGTCACCTTCTGCACAGCAGAGCTGCCAAGTTATCCAGTTCCAGGAGTGAGATTTTAAACCAGTACTGGTTTTAAATTTACATTGCAGTTCAATATGGTAGTTGTAGTTCCTGATTTTACCCATTGGAATCAGTGCTACAGGTCCCATAATGAATCAGAATGAAACTGTCAGAAATCCAGGACTGGCTTAAAGTCTCACTCCTGGAACTGGGTAACCTGGCAACACTGGCACAGACTCCATTCTGTTTATATCCTTTTGAAAGTGTAGTCACCAGAACTGCACACAATACTGTAAATTAGGTCTCACCAAAGTCTTATACAGATGCATTATCATCTCCCATGTACCCAAACATCCTTCTGGCTTTTGCTGTTGCCTTTTTTAGAGAGATAAATCCTCATACTGGAAATGGGATTGAGTGAGGTGATAATATTTGCAGATATACAAAATTATTCAAAGTACTTAATACGAGGATTATGAAAATTGCAAGAGGACCTTGAAAGACTGGGCGTCCAAATGGCAGATGAAATTTAGTGTGGACTAGTTCAAAATTATGCACTTAGGGAAGAACCACCCAACTACAGTTGCACAATGCAAGGTTCCACATTAGGAATCACCACACAGGAAAATGATCTGGGAGTCATCGTGGCTAGTACATTGAAACCCTCTGCCCAGTGTACAGCCACAGCAAAGAAAGGAAATAAAATGATAGGAATCATAAGGAAAGGAACAGAAAATAAAACCAAGACAGATTATAATGCCTCTATCATTCCATGGTGCGACC
The DNA here is from genome assembly GCA_033557465.1 of Ichthyophis bannanicus. Lineage (NCBI taxonomy): Eukaryota > Metazoa > Chordata > Amphibia > Gymnophiona > Ichthyophiidae > Ichthyophis > Ichthyophis bannanicus. The sequence continues at coordinate 886,135,961 of CM066035.1, read as the reverse complement.
GCACCTTGAATATTGTGTGCAATTCTAGTTACCATATTTTAAAAAGCCTACAGCAGAATTGGAAAAGTACAGAAAAGAGCGGCCAAAATAGTAAAGGGATAGCCCAATGAGGAACAGCTTAATCGGTTAGGGCTATTCCACTTGGGAAAGAGATGGCTGAGGGGAGATACAATTGAGGTCTATAAAATAATGAATGGAGTGGAATGGGTAAACAGATCGGTGGTTTACTTCTTCAAAAAGTAGAAAAGCTAGGGAGCATGCAATGGTAGAAACATGACTGCAGAAAAAGACCACGTGGCCTATCTAGTCTCCCATCAACTTTAGAGATCCTCTGTTTGTCCCATGCTTTTTTTGAATTTGGATATTGTCCTTGTCTACCATTTCCACTGGGAGACTATTCCACTCATCTACCATTCTTTCCATGAAGAAACATTTCTTGCATATTACTCATGAATCTATCTCCTTTCACCCTCATCCTATGTCCCCTCGTAGCAGAACTTGCTTTCAAACGGAAGAGACTGTCCTCCTATGCATTTATGCCATGGAGGTATTTAAACATCTCTATCATATCTCCCCTATCCTGCCTTTCCTCTAAAGTATGCATACTAAGATTTTTAAGTCTGTCCTCATATGCTTCATAACAAAGACCACAAACCATTTTAGTAGCCTCCCTCTGCACTGACTCCAACCTGCTTATATCCTTTTGAGCATGCGATCTCCAGAATTGCATACAATACTCCAAATGAAATCGCACCAGAGACTTATGTTGTTGTTAAGTGCCATCGAGTCGGAGTCGACTCATGGCGACCCTCTGGATAGCTATCCTAAATTGTGTTCGGTCTTGAGTTAGGCGGCTCATTGTTGACAGACTGGTACCCGTAGCTGCTGTTATTTTCTCGATCCTTCTCATTGCTGGCATTCCTCTTTTGCGTTGACCTTCTGTCTTGCCAAGCATGATGTCTTTCTCTATTAATCTCTCTCTTCGCATGATGTGTCCAAAGTATGAAAGGCAAAGTCTTGTCATCTGAGCTTCTAAAGAAAGATTAGGTTTGATCTCCTCTAGTACCAACTGGTTTGTTCTTCGGGCAGTCCATGGTATACACAGTATTCGCCGCCAGCACCATAATTCAAAGACATCCATTTTCTTCCTGTCTGTCTTTTTCACTGTCCAGCTTTCACATCCATATGATGTTATTGAAAATACCATGGCTTGAACAAGTCGAATCTTTGTATGGAGAGAGACATTTCTGCTCTTGAGAATCTTATCTAGGACTTTCATAGCCATTCTGCCAAGAGCAATGCGTCGTCTGATTTCTTGACTGCTTGTTCCTTCTTTATTGATAGTTGATCCAAGTATTGTTGCTTCTTTATTGATAGTTGATCCAAGTAGGTTAAAGTTGTTCACGATTTCAATTTCTTCTCCTTCAACGATGAACCTCTATCATATCCCACCTTTCCTCTAAGTCTGTTCTCGTATTTTATAACGAAGATCACTAACCATTTTAGTAGCCATCCTCTGCGCCGAGTGCATCCTGTTAATATCCTTTTGAAGGTGTGGTCTCCAGAACTGCACACAGTACTCCAAATGAGGAGCTTTATCCTCATCAGCTTCTACATATTCCTCCTCTCACTAACATATCTGAAAAATATCTTATCCCCCATTTTATGGCATTGGCTAATTCCTCTTCTTTTTGTATCTTTGCTTTCCTGACTACTTTGCTAGCTTCTCTTTTTCCAAATATACATGCCTGTCTTCCTCTGTGATCGCTTGTATTTTCTGAAGGCCTCCCTCCTTTTCTTGATCTTTTCAGCTACTTCTTTTGAGAACCATGTTGTTGTTAAGTGCCATCGAGTCGGTGACAACTCATGGCGACTCTCTGGATAGTTGTCCTAAATTTCCTAAATTGTGTTCAGTCAGGTGGCTCATTGTTGACAGACTGGCACCCGTAGATGCTATTCTTGTATTGATCCATCTCATTGCTGGCCTTCATTTTTTTGCATTGACCTTCTATCTTGCCAAGCATGATGTCTTTTTCTAATGATCTCTCTCTTTCCATGATGTGTCCAAAGTATGAAAGTCGAAGTCTTGTCATCCGAGCTTCTAAAGAAAGCTTAGGTTTGATCTCCTCTAGTACTGACTGGTTTGTTTTACGGACAGTCCATGGGATACACAGTATTCGTCGTCAGTACCATAATTCAAAGACATCAATTTTCTTCCTTTCTACCTTTTTCACTGTCCAACGTTCACATTCATATGGCGATATTGAAAATGCCATGGCTTGAACAAGTCGAATTGTAATATAGAGAGAGACATCTCTGCTCTTGTGAATCTTGTCTAGGTCCTTCATAGCCATTCTGCCAAGAACAATGCGTCATCGGATTTCTTGACTGCTTGTTGCTTTTTTATTGATAGTTGATCCAAATAGGTTAAAGTCCACTATTTCTTTCTTTTTTACATTTTTTTATTGATTTTCATAATTGAAATACTTTACAAACAAGAAAATTGAATATCAATTTACATATAATAATACATAATAATATCCAACCAATAATAAGGGCTCATCTCTTAGCCCACATATGGGGAAAGTCCGCTATTTCAATTTCTTCTCCATCTATGATAAACTTATTTATTTTGCCAGTTCTCATGATCTTTGTCTTCTTTACATTAAGGTGCAGACCCATTTTGAGACTATGTTCTTTGATTGTGAGAAGCAAATGTTTCAGATCATCTTCACTTTCAGCCAGTAATGTGGTATCATCAGCATAGCAAAGGTTGTTGATGAGTCTTCCACCAATCTTCACACCTTTGTTGTCTTCATATAATCCTGCTTCTCTGATGATTTGTTCTGCATATAAATTAAACAGGTAGGGGAAAGTATACAGCCTTGTCTTACACCTTTGCTTATTTTAAACCATTCTGTTTCTCCTTGTTCCGTTCAAACTGTTGCTTCTTGATCAATGTACAGATTGTGCAAGAGTACGATCAGGTGTTCTGGTGTACCCATGCTTCTTAATGTGGCCCAGAGTTTCTCTTGGTTTACACAGTCAAAAGCCTTGCTATAGTCGATAAAGCACAAATAGATATCCTTTTGGTATTCTTTAGTCTTTTCAAGGATCCATCTCACATCCGCAATGAAGTCTCTCGTTCCTCGCCCTTTCCTGAATCCTGCTTGCACTTCAAGTAGTTCTTGTTCCAAGTATGGTTGTAGTCTCTTTTAAATAATCTTCAGTAGAATCTTGCTGGCATGTGGGATCAGAGCGATTGTGCGATAATTTCCACAGTCAGTTGGATCACCTTTCTTTAGTATTGGTATAAACACAGATCTTTTCCAGTCAGTTGGTCATGATGTTGTCTTCCATATTTCTTGGCAGAGCCTTGTAAGTATGGTAACAGCTGCATCAGATTGCTTTAATACTTCTATGGAAATGCTATCAATGCCTGGTGCTTTGTTCTTTGATAAGGCTTTCAATGCTGCTTCAACTTCTTCTTTCATCACCAATGGTTCCTGATCATAAGGTACAGGTTGAAATGGCTGTTGGTCCACTTGATCTTTATCATATAAAAACTCTGTATATTCCTTCCACCTTTTCTTGATCTTCTCAGCATCATTCAACATAGAACCTTGAGCATCTTGTAACATTCCAATTCGAGGCTGGAACGTTTTCTTTAACTCTCGTAGCTTTAGGAAAGCCGATCTTGTTCTTTCTCTTTCTGCTTCTATTTCCTTGCATGTGTCGTTGTAGTACTTTTCCTTGTCCTGTCTTGCTGCACGTTGTAAATCTCTGTTGAGTTCTGTTATTGTCTTTCTTTCTCCTCTGGCTTTAGCTTCTCTGCGTTTCTGGGCAATTTTCAGAGTTTCTTCCGTCATCCATTTTGGCCGTTTTTGCTTTTTCACCTTTTGTAGAGACTTCTCGCTTTCTTCCAACACAACCTTCTTGATGTCATTCCATAACTCTTCTGGAGCTCTGTCATTTGTATCTAAAGCAGCAAATCGATTTTGCAGGTAGTCTTTAAATTCCAGTGGTATATTCTCAGGGTCATATTTTGTTGCATTCATGAGTGGTTTGCTCTTTTTCAACTTTAGCTTGAGTTTGTATACTAGTAGTTGATGATCTGTACCACAGTCAGCTCCAGGTTTTGTTTTTGTTGATGTTATAGAACTTTTCCATCGTTGACTTCCACAGATGTAGTCAATTTGATTTTTATACAATCCATTGGGTGAAGTCCATGTGTAGTGTCGCCACTTGTGTTGATGGAAGAAGGTGTTTGAGATGAATAGGTCGTTGGTCTTGCAAAATTCTATCAGTCTTTCTCCAGCTTCATTTCTGTTGCCAAGTCCATATTTTCCAACTACTTTGCCTTCTTTGTTGCCAACTTTTGTGTTCCAGTCACCCATGACTAGCAGGATATCCTGTTTGCATGTTCTGTCAATTTCAGCTTGTACTTGTTCATAGAACTCTTCAATTTCATTCTCTTCTGCAGCTGTTGTTGGGGCATATACTTGAATTATAGTTATGTTGATAGGCATTCCTCGTAGACGAACAGAGATTAAGCGTTCGCTGACTGCATTGTATTTCATTACAGTTCTTGCAAGTTTCTTCTTTATTATAAATGCAACACCATTTCCAGCATGTGATCATCTGATGCAAAGTGCCCGATGCCAGTCCATTTCAGTTCGCTGACACCCAACAGATTAAGTTGTACGCGTCCCATTTCATTCTTGACCACCTCCAACTTACCTTGGTTCATGCTTCGTACATTCCATGTTCCAATGCGTAAGACATCTTTGCAGCTTCTGATTCTCATTTCATGCGCAGCTACATCAGCAGTCAGACGTCCCAAGGGCTTTGATCCAGCCACATCATAAATGCTGGCTTTACTCTGAAAAGTCTTCAGCTCTTCCCCAGTAGCTAGTTGAGTGCCTTCCGACCTGGGGGTCTCACCTTCCAGCACTATAGCACAATTTGTTTTGTTGTAACTATCCATTGGGTTTTCATGGCAAGATACAGAAGTAGATTGCCTGGCCTTTCTTCCGCGCAGTTTAAGTTTGGTGTTGTTGCCGTTGTCACAGAAATGTGATCCTCCGCCGTCAACACTATCCCATTCTGCTGCTGCCCAGAGACTTATACAGAAGCATTATCACCTCCTTTTTTTCTGCTGGCCATTCCTCTCCCTAAACACGCAAGCATCCTTCTGGCTTTTGCAGTAGACTTTTCTACCTGTTTAGCTACTTTAAGATTGTCAGATACGATTACACCCAGGTCCCACTCTTCTTTTAAGGACAGAAGTACCTCACCCCCTAGACTATACTGCTCCTTTGGATTTTTGCAGGCCAAATGCATGATCCTGCATTTTTCAGCATTAAATTTCAGCTGCCAAATTCTAGACCATGCTTCAAGCTTAGCTAGATCCCTCCTCATGTTATCTACTCCTTCCTGGGTGTTTATTGCAGATTTTGGTATCATCTGCAAACAAGTAACAACTATAATGTGGCACTTTTAAGACCAAGCATAGAGAATATTTTTTCACTCAGCGCGTAATCAAACTCTGGCTTTCATTACTGGAGGATGTAGTAAAAGCTGTTAACATAACATAGCTGGGTTCAAAACGGGTTTGGATTAGTTCCTGGTGCAAAAGTCGATAAATCATTATTAAAGGAGACCAGGGAAATCCACTGCTAACCCATGGGACAAGCAGCAGGGGATATATATATCTTCTCCGGGAACAAGCAGGAAGTCAGTCCTCACATATGGGTGGCGTCAACAGAGCCCACGCGGAGCAAATCCCCAGCTTTCAAAGAAAGCCTTTGGGATTGCTGCCATGCATGTATGGTCCCCTTCCCGCTCAAGGGTGCCATCTTGCTCAGTCTCCTTTTTTCCACGGAGTCCACCAGATGTTGTCTGTTTTTTGGGGGGGTTTTCCCCGGAAAAAGCTGATTTTTTTTCAAGTGTTTCACTCATCTCTGGGCTTGCACCAGTACCTTTCCCGTCCCGACCTCGGTATTGGGGTCGATTCTTTTACTTTAAGTTTTATTTTTCTTTTGGCGTTCTTCGCTCCCTTTTTCTTCGCTGGCAGCCCGAAGGGTCTTCAACCTTGCTGGGGTTCTTTTTCCCCTCATGGCTACCAGCGGTTTTAAAAAGCATGATCGGTGTGGTAAGATTATGTCCCTAACCGACACACATGACTCCTGCCTCCGGTGCCTTGGCCAGGACCATGACCCAGCGGTCTGTGGCCTGTGTAAGAAAATGTCATCCAAGGCCTTGAGGAGCCGCCAGCAGCAGCATGACAAAACTTTTCCCGACTCCCCGGTGCCTCCAAGAACCAGGACTTCATCTGAGGCCTCAACACCTTAAAAGGAACATTCCGAACCAGAGCGTTGTCGTGGGTCCTCGGAGAGGGGAGTCTCCCTTGAGGGAACCAAAGAAGAAGAAGCCCTCGAAGGCGGCGTCCTTGGATAGCTTCAAGCAGCCAGGATCCTCCCAGGCCCGGTTGCGGAGCCCTGGGCGTCCGCTCGAGCCGGAAGGATCCAGTTGTGGACCAACCTCAGCAGGTAGACAGTCCTCGTCGAAGATTCCCTTCCTGGGGAACCGGCGTCAGGCCCGAGTCCATCAGTGCCCACGCCAAAGGCTGTGGAGCCACCGGGACTGGTGTCCAGGATGGCGGCCTTGGAGCGCATTGTGACAGCCTTCTTAGTCCAGCAGTGAGCGCTGATGTCTGATACGTCTGGTTCCTCTGCCCCGACCACCGGGGCGTTCAACATCGAAGACGGCTCTGGAGGCCGAGCCGATCCTCGAAGCCATGTGGGCCCGAGTTGATCCTCGACTGAGGTCGCGCTCATTCTCCCGCTCATCAGGGCCGAGGTCGTCACTGACAAAGTCTTCGGGGCTCAGGGCATGCGGCGCCAGGGCCCTCAAGGCCCGAGGAACACCATAAGTCCTCCTCGGAGTATTCTGGCTGGGAGACTGAGAACAAGGAGTTCCTCGGACACCCGTCAGCACCGAGATGTCCCTTCCAATTCCCTGGTCTCTGAACCTCGGAGAAGGTCCCCACTGGAGGATATGGGCTTCTTGAACTTCATCAAGAAGATGTCCAAGGCCTTGGCTTTTCCTACGGAGTCCGAGGAGGATCCTCGGTCCGACGAACTTGAGATCCTCCAATATGAGGCTCCTCCCCGGGAATCGCTCACGGTGCCAATTCCTCCCATCCTGGAGCGGTTTATGTTCCGCATGTGGGAGACACTGGTGTCGATGCCAGTGGACAGCAAGCAGCTCGACTCGATGTATCGAGTCCGCTGGAGCCCTGGGTTGCAGAAGTCACAGCTGCCACACAACTCCATGGTTGTGGAGTTGGCCATGCATCGACTGAAGAGTCAGAAGATGCATTCCTCGGTGCCCCCCCCCCAGGCAGGGAGGGCCACACCTTGGATGCGGCATCGGTGCACGCTGCCAAGCTTGGCTCCAGTCATCCAACCTCAAGCAATGGGTACAGGACAAGTTGGTTGATGTCCTGTATAAGGGGGAAAACCTCTTCGGCAAACCCATGACCAACAAGGCCGCAGAGCTGGAAACTGAGTTCAAGATGGACTAGGCTCTCCAAGAAGACCACTACCCCTCCCCAAAGGAAGGGCTCGGGTAAAAATCTCTTTTACCCGAGGAAGTCCACTGCTTACTGAAACTACCCAGCTTACCAGGGCTCCCCAGCAAGGGCAGCAGGCCAAGGGACAAGGGCATGGCCTGCGTAAGCAGAAGGCCCCCAAGCCCCAGGCGCCAGTTCCGGCCCAACCTGGAGGGAGTTTTTATTTTTTATTTATTTATTTATATATATATTTATATACCGCATCTTCCAAAGTTCAGTTGCGGTTTACAATGAACAACAATTAACAAAGTAAATTTGTTTTACAGGGAACGTCATATTATAACAGAACATATTTACAAGGAACATCATATTATAAGTAAACAGTCAAACAATGTGAGATAAATACAAAGTGGCACAGATTAACTATATACAGTTTTTATATGTATATATATACATGGATGTGAAAGGATGTAAGCTGAGAGGTAATCGTGGGTGTGTGTTTTTGTTTGTGTTAAAGGCTTTTGCTTAATGTGGACTGAATACCTGTTTAACCTTTGTCTAGTGCAGGCGCTGAGTTATCTATGTTATAGTGTTTGGTGAACAGATAAGTTTTCAATTTTTTACGGAATTCCATGATTTAGGTTAAGATTCGTAGCTCTTCTGGGAGGGAATTCCAGGTCATTGGGGCTATGTGGGAAAAGGCTCTGTTTGTTGATTTATGGGCTCTTGTATAATCTTTTGGGGTCTTTAATCTGTTTAATTTTCCTTTTCTGTGTGTGGGCTTGGATGGTTCTTTGTGTATTAAGTTACATAGCATGGTTGGGGCCATGTCGTATAACGCCTTAAATACAGTTATTATTGCTTTGTAGGTTATTCTACTTTGAATTGGTAGCCAATGGAGGGAGGCTAGTATTGGTGATATGTGTTGGAGTGAGTTAATTTTCAATATGATTCTGGCTGCTGCGTTTTGCGCTAATTGCAATCGTTTGATGTTTTGTTTTGATATGCCTATTAAGATTAGATTGGCAAAGTCAAAATGTGGAGTTATTGTTGCTTGGATTATGCTGATAAAGTCTTGAGTAAATACTAGCGGTCGAAGTTGTTTGAGGGTTTTGAGTTTGAAGTAAATTTTCTTTATGGTATTGCTAATGTGTGTTTCCATCGTTAGATGGGTATCTAGTATAACGCCTAGATACCTTATTTCGTTTTTTATTTTAATTTCTTGGTTTTGAAGTCTTATGTGTGTTGGTGGAATATAAGTTTTGTCCTTGGTCACAATAAGAACTTCTGTTTTAGTATGGTTTATGTGGAGGTTTTGTGTTTTTAGCTACGTTGTGATTTCGTTATAGCAGTCCAATAGTAGTTGTAGCGGTATATTGGGTATCGAGAATGGTATATACATCATAATATCATCTGCGTATAGATGATATTTTACTCCAAAGTTTTTGAAAATGTTGCAGACAGGTTTTATGTAAATATTGAAAAGTAGGGCTGACAGCGCTGAACCTTGTGGTAATCCGATCTCTTGTTTATATGTGTTTGAGTTTTGATTCCCAATTCTTACATTTTGCGTTCTATTATTTAGGTAAGATGAGAACCAATTATGTACTGTGGAGTTTAAGCCTATTTGCCTCAAGTTATTGAGCATTATTGTGTGGTGTACGCTATCAAACGCAGCTGATATATCAATAAAAAGTAGAATGAAGGCCTGTTTATGGTCGTCTATCCCTCTTAGGAGCGCATCTATTAGAACTGTGAGGAGTGTCTCAACTCCATGACAGGGTCGAAAGCCATACTGTTGCTCATCGAGCGGGTAAGATGAGTCTAGGAAGTCCTGAGTCTGTAATTGAACCACTTTTTCAATTATTTTAGCTAAGAAAGGTATGCTTGAAATAGGTCTATATGATGCAGGCAAGGTTTTATCAAGTTTGCTATTCTTAAGGATTGGCCGTATTTGAGCGTGTTTGAGTGCGGGCGGTAGGTAGCCTTGGGTCAGAGAGAGGTTCACTATTGATAGGATATAGGGTAATAGAATTGGTAGTGTATTCTTTATCCATGTTACTGGACATGGGTCTAGGTATGAGGTTGTGGTGTTGAGGCTGGTGATGATATTTTTTAGTGTCTCTTTAGTTATGGGGTGAAACTCTGACCATAGATCTGATTGCTTGCATGATGATTTGATAGTGTCTATAGACATTGATGGCATTTTTGCTTTGTTTTGGTAATGGTAGGCTAGGGTTTGAACCGAGATGTCGGTGATTTCATTGTCAGAGGTTTGAGGGTTGGTTAGGTTTCTTACAATGGTGAATAATTCTCTTGGCCTGTTATATGATTTTGATAGTATTTTAGCATAGTATTCTTTTTTTGTACTGTCTATGGTATCTTTATATTTAGTGAGTTGGTTATTATATATTTCTTTATGTATTGTCAATTTAGATTTGCGCCAGTTGTGTTCTAGTTTTCTAAGATTTCTTTTCATTTGTTTTAATGTGTTGTTGAACCATGGTTTAGTATTTGACTCAGGGTAAGTGGGCTTTTTGTATGTGTGGTTAATTTTGGCTGCATTGTAGATGGTTTCATGCCAGTTCTTGACAGTGTCATCTAAGTTAGTTGCAGATGAAAGGAGGTGGGGAATTATTAGGTCAATAAATTCTTCATTGTTGAATTTTTTGAATTTTGATGTTGTAACATTTATGGGTTGATTGTTAGTGCTATTAAAGGGGTATGTAAGATTTAATTTTATAATGTAGTGATCAGACCAGGGTATCTGTGTACATTCAACTGAATTGTGATTTATTAGCTTGAAGAGTGTATTAGGGAGAAGGATAAGATCGAGTGTTCCACCTTTTGTGTGTGTGGATGTGTTTATTATCTGATGATATTCCATGTCTGATATTGTATCAAGGAACAGTTTAGATTCCAGTGTTGGTAGCGAGGGAAGGTTAAAGTCTCCAAGCATGATTATAGGGTGTTGTTCTGTGGATGAACTGAGGAGTTCGATAAAGGCGTCAAGGTAATCTAACTTTTGGTTTGGGGGTCTGTATACTAGGCAGAGTTTCATGGGACCGATCTTTATTAATAGTGTATCTGTGTCGTTGGAGATGTTTGACTGGATTGATTTGGCGCTTAGTACTTTTCTTGTCATTATTAATACGCCTCCGCCTTTTTTATTGGTTCTATGTTTATAGAAAGTGTCATAATCTTCATTATTAAGTTGATTTAAGTAGACTGTATCTGAATCGGAGAGCCAAGTTTCTGTGACACATAATATGTCTGGTTTGGAGTCTGCTATTAAATCATTAAATATGGGCAGCTTGTTTTTCATTGACCGTGCATTGATAAGGATGCATGAGAGGGATGTTAGGTTATTGGTGCATGTTCCCTTGGTTGTATGGTATGGGTATGTTTTTATGTGAATTAGTCTATGGAAGTTTGGTTTAGGATGGTTGTTTGGATAAATGTGTCCGATATGGTTGTTGTCCCGAGTGAGTGAGTGAATTATGGGAATTGTTTTATAATTTTTACTGTTTAGGCTTAGTGTTAAGTCAATAGTTAGAATTGCTTAAACTAGACTGATATTAAATAGATTCATTAGCAAAATGTTTGTACGTGTCATTTTAACTGTTTTGTGGTTAGTGGCGCTAAGCAGTTATATGATGGGGTAAAATAAATGAGAGAAAGAAAGTCACTAGGTGGTTGTGTTATGCAGAGAATAGACTAGGTGGTTGTGTTATGCAGAAAATAACAACAGTATTGATTAATGATAATCTGCTAAAGACAACTGTAATAGAATGTATGGTTGTTACTTATTAGTTAGCTACTTATTTACAGCAGTTCTGAGTGATGACTTACTGTCTAGCAACAGTAATTACTTACTACTGGCAACAGTATCAAGTGATGTCTTACTACTGGCAACAGTATCAATAATTTACTACTGGTAACAGTATCAAGTGATGACTTACTATTGGGAACAGTAATAGGTACTGTTGAAAACAATGATGTAGAGAGAGCTAGTGAAGTGTTCAATTGTGATATCAATATCAATTGTTGCAACAGTTTAATCAGCATTGATTAGTTATGTATACTATTTGTCGCACTGTAAATCTTTAGGCTCTGCAGCGTAGCCCCCTCTCCCAAACAGAGATCAGCAGCCTAAAGGAGGCCGCTTTACCCTTTATGTCCACAGGTAGGGAGCTATAACCACCGACTCCAGGGCATTAACCCTTTGAAGGTCTACTTTAAAATTTTAATCTACATTCTGCAGCCGGGTTAATTTTTGCATATTTCAGGAAAATTGTACCCGTCTTATTCAATATGTTCTAATAGTGATTTTCCTTCTGCTATGGTCATGTATTATATACCATTTGATAGGAATATTTAGTCAGAATTTTGGATCCCGAGAGTTTTGGGCTCGGCCTGGAAAGGGTTAAAGGTGGTCAGGGAGGATTACTCCCGCCATCTGAGCCAAGTACCTCCACATCGCTTCCCTGGAGAGCCCCTCAGGTCTCCCCTTCACCAGGACCACTTTCTGAAGGAGTTGGCAGGCCTTCTCGAGAACCAAGCAGTGGAACCGGGGCCCACCACCTCAAGGGCAAGGGGTACTACTCCAGGTACTTCCTTGTGCCAAAGAGGACAGGGAGCCTAAGGCCCATCCTCGACCTGTGCAACCTCAACAAATTCCTGGTGAGGGAGAAGTTCAGGATGCTCTCCCTTGGAACATTGCTGCCTTACCTCCACCAGGGAGGCTGGCTGTGCTCCTTAGACCTAAAGGATGCCTATACTCACATCCTAATCCACTCAAACCACAGGCAATACCTACGCTTTGTGGTGGGAGGCAATCATTTCCAATACAGGGTACTTCCCTTCAGCCTAGCCTCGGCCCCCAGGGTATTCACTAAGTGTCTGGCAGTGGTCGCCGCCTTTCTCAGGCTCCAGGGAATATTTGTCTTCCACTAGCTCGACAACTGGTTCATCAAGGGCACTACAGCCTCCGAGGTGCAGCAGGCCACGACACGCACTACCCAGGGCCTGCAACATTTGGGTTTCGTTATAAACTACCCCAAGTCGAACTGTTGCAAGGGTTGGAATTCATTGGGGCAAGAATAGACACCCTTCGGTCAAAGGCCTTCCTGCTCGCAGATAGGGCAGCCAGGCTCATGGTGCTAGCCAGAGAGATGCAGCACTGCCCCTCGGTGCCAGCCAGGTATCTTCTGCGCCTTCTCAGGCACATAGCTTCCATGGTGCATGTCACTCCAGATGCCCGCCTCTACATGCAAACAGCACAGTGCTACGGGACACCTCCAGGACAGGGTCCGAGTGACCTGACAGCTGGTAAAGTCCCTAATCTGGTGGCTGTCGCCCCAGCACTTGGAGGCGGGCATGCCTTTCCAGACTCCCAACCACTCAAGGGTCCTCACCTCAGATGCCTCCCTGCTGGGCTGGGCAGCCCATTACGAGGACTACCGCACCCAGGGCACTTGGTCCCCAGACAAAAGCACTCAGCAGATCAACCTCCTGGAACTGCATAAGAACATAACATAAGAACATAAGATATGCCATACTGGGTCAGACCAAGATCCATCAAGCCCAGTATTCTGTTTCCAACAGTGGCCAATCTAGGTCATATGTACTGTAACAGGGTAGACCCTGTACAGACAGAGGAAAGGCAGGCCAGCACAAGTGAAAACAGAAAAAGTGACAGGGAAAACAAGAAAGTGTCAGATAGTTACCCTGAGCAACGCAGGAACACGTGCAAAAGCTCAATCAGGACACACCCAGCTAGCACAGGAAGGGAATTCACTTCACCTGACAGGGTTCAGCTAACTAAGGGTGGAGCAAGCGAACGCTGGTTTAAAACAAGCTCTCAGACAGTCAGAGACAGTTTAGGATTCGGATCAGGATTAAGGCAAAGCCAGGAGCTGGTGCCAGAGCTGAGAGAGAGAGAGAGAGAGAGAAGCCGTGGCAGCCAAGGACACACTTGGAGAAAATACAGAGAGGGCAGCTAAAGCCCAGGGAAGCATGGCACAGGTATGAGAATGCAAGAGAGAGTGATAATGAAACTCTGGAGCAAATAGAGTGCCCATATGAAGGTCAGAGGGAACCCGAGGACCTGAATAAATCAGAGAGATATCCACAGCCAAATAGTGTGTATGAGCAAGAGAAAAGCTTTTACTTACCAGATAAAGCTGAAGAGTTTTGTAATTGTAAGTTCACAGCTCCGTCTGAAACTCCGTCACGAGCACTCCGATTCAGCTCAGCTGGGTTACAAAAGGGAAACCTGGATAGGTTGGAAAGTTCCCTTAATTATCCCACGAGCAGAGCAAGTAAGGGGCTAAGCTCTACTCAAAAGTACCAGCAGGGGCAGTGCCTGGGAAATCTCTATTCCAGTATATATGGTAATACCCAGAGAGGCTCTAGCCCGGTGAAAGAAAAGAACTTCCTGGTTGACGTGCTTAGGCAACAAGTCTCTCATAGTACTCCTAAAGTACAGAATGAATATACCAGTCAACCAGAGATGATGGAATACCAGAATGCTGAGGAGAATGATACACAGGAATTAATGGATTGTTCTTTATCATTAATTGAACCTGAATTCTCCCTGAGATAAGGAAAGTAACTTGGTGTCTTAACTTCAGTAATACAGCAACAAGCCTGTAACTCTCTCTCTCGAGGCAGAACAGAGGTATGCTCTACTCTCAGCTACCAGGGGAGAGAACCTTACAGCAATATTTAAGCTTTTTGTTCTTTTGTTGATTTATCCTTTAAAAGCTGAAGAAAGCAAGTTATGTTTACATTTGTTATTGTACATGAGATGTCCAAGCAAAGCATATAATTTATGTTCCTTGAAGATAAAATACCCTCAATGGGACGGGGAATAAAAACCCTTTGATTTGAAGAAAGAAGTGTTTGCGTTTATATTCATAAAGGCACAACTACCACCCTCCAGGGGCCTTGCAATACAGGAGGCTACCGCTTGGCAGAGGAGGTGTGACAGTACCTAGCAGTTTCCCCAAGAGACACAAGTTCCACAATGCTTGTACTGGGTCAAGCATTGATATCTTCGGTCACTTCTTAATAATGGTTTATGGACCTTTCCTCCAGGAACTTGTCCAAACCTTTTTTAAACCCAGCTACACTAACAGCCTTTACTACATCCTCCGGTAACAAATTCCAGAGTTTGATTACACGTTGAGTGAAAAAATATTTTCTTTTATTAGTCTTAAATAGTTTACCCTGTAGCTTCATTGCATGTCCCCTAGTCTTTCTATATTCTGATAACGTAAACAATCGATCTACGTTTACCCGTTCCACTCCGTTCATTAATTTATAGACTTCTATCATATCTCCCCTCAGCCGTCTCTTTTCCAGGTTAAAGAGCCCTAACCTTTTTAGCCTTTCCTCATAGGAGTATCCTTCCATCCCCTTTACCATTTTGGTGGCTCTTCTCTGAACCTTTTCTAAAATCGCTATATCCTTTTTAAGATACGGCGACCAGAATTGCACACAATATTCAAGGTGCGGTCTCACCATGGAACGATATAGAGGCATTATAATATCTCTTGTTTTTTATTTTCCATTCCTTTCCTTATCATACCTAGCATTCTATTTGCTCTCTTGGCTGCCGCTGCACACTGGGCCGAGGGTTTTAACATGGTATCCACAATGACGCCTAAATCTTTTTCCTGGGTGGTGGTTCCTAATGTGGAACCTTGCATCGTGTAACCATAGTTTGGGTTGTTCTTCCCTAGGTGCATAACCTTGCACTTGTCCACATTAAATTTCATCTGCCATTTTGATGCCCAGTCTTCCAATTTATCAAGATCCTCTTGCAATTTTTCACAATCCTCTTGGGTTTTAACAACTTTAAATAGTTTTGTGTCATCTGCAAATTTGATATCCTCACTCGTTATTCCACTTTCCAGGTCATTTATGAATATGTCAAAAAGCAGCGGACCCAGCACAGATCCCTGGGGTACACCACTATTCACCTTTCTCCATTGGGAAAATTGGCCATTTAGCCCTACCCTCTGCTTTCTATCTTTTAACCAGTTCCTGATCCACAATAGTACACTGCCTCCTATCCCATGACTCTTTAGTTTTGCCAAAAGTCTCTGATGAGGGACCTTGTCAAAGGCTTTCTGAAAGTCCAGATACACAATATCAACCGACTCACCTTTGTCCACCTGTTTATTCACTCCTTCAAAAAAACATAACAGATTAGTAAGACAAGATCTTCCTTGTCTAAAGCCATGTTGGCTGTCTCCCATTAGGTCGTGACTATCTACATGCTGAGTAATTTTATTCTTTATGATGGTTTCTACCATTTTTCCCGGTACTGACGTCAGGCTCACCGGTCTGTAGTTTCCCGGATCACCCCTGGAACCCTTTTTAAAAATTGCAGGTCATTCATCTCACACTGAAGGCTTTTCATCATCGCCTAGGTCCTAGTATAGACAGACAACCAGGTGGCCATGTTCTATGTGAACAAGCAGGGAGGCACGGGGTCCCGTGCCCTCTACCAGGAAGCCCTGGATCTGTGCTCTTATGCAGTCCAACAGGTCATCCTCCTCAGAGCAGTATACCTGCTGGGCCAAGACAACTTGCTGGCCGACAGACTCAGCAGAATTCTCCAGCCGCACGAGTGGCAGCTGGACCCAGGGGTAGCCAGCAGGCTTTTCCAGACTTAGGCGGTGATGGACCTGTTTGCAAGCCCAGACAATCACCAGTTACCCTGCTTCTGCTCCCGACAGCCTCACCCCGCCAGGGTGGCCGCCGATGCATTCCTGGTCTCATGGTCAAAGGGACTTCTGTACGTTTTCCCTCCGACACCACTGATCACCAGGACTCTGTTCAAGACACTCCATGATAGGGCCTCCGTCATCTTGGTAATTGATAGGATTGGACTCTGCATGCAAGCATCGATCCCTGAAAAGCCATTTGGCTGAGGATCCGGTCTTCTCTGTCTGGGAACACTGAGGAATGTATCTTTTAGCTCTTGAGTCTGTGCATGGCCGACTCAGCGACCATCAGGTTGTGGGGAAGTTGAGTTTTCTGGAACCCCAGGCTTCGGTGGACTCAGTACATGGAGTCTGCTTACTATGGGCACTGATGCCAGTGTCTCCCACATACGGAGGAGGAGGCGCTCGAGAATTGGAGGGATGAGCACCATGAGGGTTTCCTTGGTGGGGTGGGGTGGGGGGGCTCATACTGGAAAATCTCCAGTTCCTCCATGCGGGGGTCCTCCTCAGCTTTGGTCTTGAAGACAAGCACCTTAGCCATTTACTACACAAAGTCCAGGAAGGCGATGTCCTCGGGCGGGGAATGGCACCAGGAGACGGGTCAGAGTGCATGCCTCAATGTCGCTCAGTGTCCGGGAACTCCTCATCCTTAGTCTCCCAATCTGGTTCAACGTCCCAGGACATGGTCATGGCCCCATCCTGAGGACCTCAGCCCTCTGAGGACCTGTGATCCAAGCTGCGGACACTGGCCGGAGAGGACCGATGCCCTGAGGAACAGGACCGGGATCTCATCCTCTGCCGATAGGTCTCTCAAGGCCAGTAGTGCTCGAGGATTGGCTTGACTTCTGGGGAAACCCTCTATGTCAAGGGTCCAGTTGTTGGGGCGGATGAACCGGACATAAATGCACGTTGCTGGGCCATGAGGGCAGAGATACTGTGCTCCAAGGCTGCTATCCTTGTCTCCATGCTACTTGGCTCCACAGTATTCGATGCGGGCACCAATGGTTCGAGTCTGGCTTTGGCTCTGTCGAGGAGGAGTCCTCAACGAGGATGGCCTCGGGTGTCTGAGACTGGTCGCCGGATGCAGATGACTCCTTCCAGGACAGCTTGTGAGGCCGCTCTCGCTCCAGCCCCTCGGACTCACACCGTGGACTTGGATTTTCCTGTCTTCCCAGACCCATCCTCCAAGGTGGTCTTTAAGGATTTCGACTTCTTGCGTTCCATCTTTGGGGATTTCCTCTCAGAGGACCCACAGCTGTGGGATTCTGAGGCAGCCTGGGCAGCGAGGTACTGGAGTGGGCCCTGGAATGTGGTGTCGCTGGAGAAAGAGCTTTTCCTGCTGCAGCTGATGGCCTTTGCGGTCATGGCCTTGCAAAGTTTGCGGTCAGAGTTGTCATTGGTCTGGCCCAAGGCAGCTGAGGCAGCAGTCATGTGGATCGGTGAAGGACAACATCTTACCGCATCCATCACACTTCTTGAAACCACTGGAGGCCATTGGGAAAAAGTGAGCCCTGCCACCCGGGCCCAGGTCCGAGGCCTATGACCAAAAAAGGGCACAAAGTGCCGGTCGAGGGATACCTCGAGAAGAGAAAAGAAAAAAAAAAAGGGAACGAAACCGAAGAGCGATGCTGAGGCGAGCTGGCTCGGGGGGGCGGGAAAGGAACCAGTATGTGTACCAGATACAAGACCAAAACGGCACTGGACAGACATCAGGAGGGCTCCATGGAAAAAAGGATACTGAGGAAAGATGGCACCCTTGGACAAGAATGGGACCATGCATGTATGGTTCATCTCCCAACGGCTTTCTTTGAAAGCTGGGGAGATGTTTCTGTGCGGGCTGTCGGCACAGACATCACCCATATGAGAGGACTGACTTCCTCCTTGTTCCCAGAGAATTTTGTTTTTTCACTGACTACATAATTGAACTTTGGAACTCTGACAAATTCCTGGAGGAAAAGTCAAACTTATTACGGTAGAACTGGGAGCAAGTAGCCTGAAAACTATCTACTTTTTAGGATCCTGCCTACTACTTGTGACATGAATTGGCAACTGTTGGAAATGGGATACTGAGCTGAATTGACCTTTGGTGTGACCCATTATGGCCACTGTTCCCTCTAAGGTGTGCGCGTGTGCGCGCGCACACACACCTCGCCGAGCGAGTGCACATACTTTACAACAGAGCGCACAAAAATTATGGTTCTGATTCTGATAGAAAACAACACAGACATCTTAAAATTTAAAAGTTGTTGTGTATTTACGGTTTTCACAAGTTCTACAATTATTTTCTAGTGCAGTCAATGTGGTGTACATACTGTATTCTGACGTGTAGTCAAATTTTAAAGTATATAACTCTGAGTGTCGTTATGTGGCGCACAAAAATTTAACCTTTCTTCAAAAGCTGCACAGCTGATATTTTATGCGCACACAGCCTACAGAAAATTAGAGGGAACATTGATTATGGCAATACTTATCTTCAAAGTATTTTAATGGAGGTTTCTCCATGGACAAGTTGGGAATGGATCCATTCCTCGATGACATCATTGGCATCACCCGGATCCATAAGAACATAAGATATGCCATACTGGGTCAGACCAAGGTCCATCAAGCCCAGTATCCTGTTTCCAACAGTGGCCAATCTAGGTCATACGTACCTAGCAGTTTCCCCAAAAGACACAGGTTCTGCAATGCTTGTACTAGGTCAAGCATTGATATCCTGGGTCCCTTCTTAATAATGGTTTATGGACCTTTCCTCCAGGAACTTGTCCAAACCTTTTTTAAATCCAGCTACACTAACAGCATTTACTACATCCTCCAGTAACAAATTCCAGAGTTTGATTACACGTTGAGTGAAAAAATATTTTCTTTTATTAGTCTTAAATAGTTTACCCTGTAGCTTCATTGCATGTCCCCTAGTCTTTCTATATTCTGATAACGTAAACAGTCGATCTACGTTTACCCGTTCCACTCCGTTCATTAATTTATAGACTTCTATCATATCTCCCCTCAGCCGTCTCTTTTCCAGGTTAAAGAGCCCTAACCTTTTTAGCCTTTCTTCATAGGAGTATCCTTCCATCCCCTTTACCATTTTGGTGGCTCTTCTCTGAACCTTTTCTAATAACGCTATATCCTTTTAAGAAACGGCGACCAGAATTGCACGCAATATTCAAGGTGCGGTCTCACCATGGAACGATATAGAGGCATTATAATATCTTTTGTTTTATTTTCCATTCCTTTCCTTATGATACCTAGCATTCTATTTGCTCTCTTGGCTGCCGCCGCACACTGGGCCGAGGGTTTTAACATGTTATCCACAATGACGCCTAAATCTTTTTCCTGGGTGGTGGTTCCTAATGTGGAACCTTGCATCGTGTAACCATAGTTTGGGTTGTTCTTCCCTAGGTGCATAACTTTGCACTTGTCCACATTAAATTTCATCTGCCATTTTGATGCCCAGTCTTCCAATTTATCAAGATCCTCTTGCAATTTTCCACAATCCTCTTGGGTTTTAACAACTTTAAATAGTTTTGTGTCATCTGCAAATTTGATAACCTCACTCCTTATTCCACTTTCCAGGTCATTTATGAATATGTCAAAAAGCAGCGGACCCAGCACAGATCCCTGGGGTATACCACTATTCACCTTTCTCCATTGGGAAAATTGGCCATTTAGCCCAACCCTCTGCTTTCTATCTTTTAACCAGTTCCTGATCCACAGTAGTACACTGCCTCCTATCCCATGACTCTTTAGTTTTGCCAAAGGTCTCTGATGAGGGACATTGTCAAAGGCTTTCTGAAAGTCCAGATACACTATATCAACCGACTCACCTTTGTCCACCTGTTTATTCACACTTTCAAAACAACATAACAGATTAGTAAGACAAGATCTTCCTTGTCTAAAGCCATGTTGGCTGTCTCCCATTAGGCCATGACTATTGTCACGGGTCGTCCAGGTAAGAGACTCCGTGTGTCCACTAGGCGACTGCCTAGGGTATTGTGGATATACTTAACTGCCTCCTCTTCTATACACAGAGTCAGTCAGTCAGAGTGGTAAAGTAAAAGTGGGGTTTGTCACCCTTACACCCGCTCCCTAACCTTGAGGGTTAAGGAGGGATGGGCCTTGTGTAGTTGTGGGGGCCAATGAAAGTCGGGAACAAGAAAATTTATATTCACCAGGATTTTATTTTCCCCGCTCCTTGATGGTCAGGAACAGGTGAGAAGGTTAAGCAATCAGGAATTATACAGAACAGAGGCTTTCAATGCTGTGCTTCAGCTTATTCTTCTCTGAGGAAAACACATTACCTCATGTGTCTTCTCTGTGCTGTATTTACAAAAATGCTTTGGTAAGAAATAATATTGTTTTATTTTGCAATTAGGATACAGTCCAGCTTATTTCAAAGCTTCAATAAGCTTCCCTTTCAATTGCTCAAAACAGTATTTCTTTCATATGCTTTTAACATATCCTAGGTTAGCATTACCAGAATGAACTGTCAGGTATAATCATTCAAGCTTTGCACTTATCAGTTTTCTCAATTAACCCAATTGAGCAGTCCATCGGCTGGTTAATTTCAATCATGGGACGTGGAGCCGGTGTGGGAATTCCTATTCCAGGATTACTCCCTGCTTGAATGCTAGCCTCTTCTGAAACAGTTCTTTTATTTAAGAATTGTCTAAATTCATTCAGGAGTTGTTCTGCCTGTCTCCTAGCAGGACTATTGGGTAAATCTTCTCCTTGCTTAAGCAGGTAATTATCTGCTCCTGGTAAGCAAACACTGCTCTCCCTCTTTAGACACTCTGTGCCCGTGGTGGAGTTACCCCTCCCCCACTTATCTCCGTTAGTGAGTGGTGTAATCACAGGTTCCTTTGCACAAGCTCTGCTCTTAAGAAAAGCTTCAAAGGTAGGACCTTCAGTATCAACATAGCCTAAACCTTTTGTAAACAGTTTGGCTGAGTTCCTCTCGTCAGCTTTCTTGTTAAAAGCAGGAACTACTGGCTGAGAAAAGCTTGGCTTATTTAGAGAGCTTTCAGGCTGTAACCAACGTCTCTCACGTTGCCTAAAACTATCCTGTACTTTAAAATCAGGACTCTCTCTTTCTGGCTGGTAAAACTTATTAAAGGAATTAAGAGCAGCAGGTACCTTAAAATGAGACCGGTCAGAAAATGCCTTGCCAGCGTGCCTTTCTCTCCAAGGGTAAAAACTGTTTCCCCACAACGTAGGCTTTACTCCTGGTTCTAAATCAGTTTCCCTTCTGTTGCAGCTGGGCAGTGTTTCTGTAGCAGGGTCAAAGGGTTCTGCAATCAAAAGAGCTTCATGCCTTCCCAATGCCTTTTGCCTTCTCTCTTGTGGATTCAAACCACCTTTTCTTCTCAATTCATTTGTAGTGTTCACTTCTCCATTCCTTCTAATTCCACTCGTCCTCCTCACTCTCCTTCTCCTTCTCCTTCTCCATCTATCAGTGTCTTCCCTCTCTCTACTTAACAAGGGGTCCCTGCTCTGGGAAGCCCGCCTCCTACTAGGGCGTGCCCAATCCACAGCTCTGCTTCTCTCCTCCCCTGAGGTGAGCTGATTGGTTGCCTGTAGGTTGTGCTGAGAATGGAAAACTCTGTCTTTTCTTGCAGTACCTGAACCAACCAGAGGGTCAGTATCAGTTTCCATGGCTTCTGCATTTGCCACTGCGTCACAGGTTTTATTCCCGTTCCCTGGCGGATATCATTACTTTGCAAACATACAGAACGAAGAAACAAACTAAACAAAAACAGCTGGAATAATCTTTCTTTCTTCCTTGTTCCTTTCACAAGACTTCAGCATAAAGATGTTATTTCATCTGACAAACATATCGTGCAATCCATCGGTTCAGGCTCAGGGTAAATGTTACTGCTTTCCCATTGTGTTAAACCTGGACTGCGTCTGTTACTCCCTGGGTCACATTCAGTACATGTGCTGGAGCTGGGTTCACTTACTGGGGGTAGATAAATTCTCTCTTCTCCCAGGCACTTATCTAAATCAGGATTGTAGAATCCTTTTGTATAGAAAGTCTCTTTGTGATAAGCCTCCCCTGGCTCCCTTGCTTGGAAGTCTGCACACCTTCCTGTATTGAAACTTTGCTCAGTGCAGGACTTATTAAAACTCTCAGCTTCTCTCCTCTCCCAAACCCAAGGCTTTAAACCTGTTACCTTATAAACGGGTCTGGTGTCAGCTGTGGAGTTTCTCTCCCCTGGCAAAGCTTCTCTGGCTTGAAGAAAGTTTCTCCGTGATTTGGGTAAACTTTCTGAGGCAGTGCACCACTTCCTGCTTGTGTGAAAAACCTCTCTGGGACTATCTCTCCAGAGATCAGTTTCTCTACTGCTCCAGTTCCCTTTCCTGGAGCTTCTCTTGAGAGTTCTGGGTCCTCCCAGACCTCCAAAGCCTCCCCTGGAGTTAGAACGTCTCCTGGGATTCTATGTCTCTCTCTGCCTCTGAGCCTTGCTTGTCTGATGCTGGAACTCCACCTGCATCTGACTGCCACTCTCCTCCTCAGAGTCAGTTTGGCTTTCTCTCTGGCTTCCTCTCAAACACCGACTTCCCTTGGTGCTTTCCTGGGTGCCTCTGGTGCTTCTGGTGCCCTCGGTACCTCTCCTTCCTGGTTCTAACCAGGGCTTTTTGTACCTCCCCCCTCTGCACATTACGTCAGCTTCTGGGGACAGGTGTTTTTGATGAGATCCCTCAATTCTATCTGCGTCACTGCTAAGGAAAGGAAACCTCATTTTAAACCTCTTCTGCTCTATTTGTGCTGATGGCACCGGGTGCTCAGCCCTTCTTAAACATGCTGAATCCTCCTGCCTAGGCAAGTTTGAGGTGAGTTCTTCCTTTTTGCTAGTTTCCACAGATTCTCTATAGCTTACTGTATCACACTATCTACATGCTGAGTAATTTTATTCTTTATGATAGTTTCTACCATTTTTCCTGGTACTGACGTGAGGCTCACCGGTCTGTAGTTTCCCGGATCACCCTCGAACCCTTTTTAAAAATTGGTGTTACATTGGCGATCCGCCAATCTTCAGGTATAAGAGATGATTTTAATGATAGTTCACAGATTACTAATAGCAGGTCTACTATCTCATATTTCAGTTCTTTCAACACCCTTGGATGTATACCATCCGGCCCAGGTGATTTGCTACTCTTCAGTTTATCTAATAGTTGTAGTACATCTTCCCGATGTATCGATATTTCCTTCAATTCTTCCGCACCTTTAAATACCACTTCAGTCATGGGTAACATCCCTACATCTTCCTCAGTAAAGACCGAAGCAAAGAATTCATTCATTCTCTCCGCTATTGCCCTGTCGCCTCTTAATGTCCCTTTAACTCCTCTATCATCTAATGGTCCAACTGACTCTCTCACAGGTTTTTTGCTACGAATGTACTTGAAAAAATCTTTATTTCGCGTTTTTGCTTCCGCAGCAAGCTTCTTCTCAAATTCTCTCTTTGGCTTCTTTGTCAATGCCTTGCATTTGACCTGCCAGTGCTTGTGCTGTTTCCAGGTTTCATCGTTTGGCTCTTTTTTCCATTTCCTGAAAGATGCTTTCTTGGCAACAACAGCCTCTCTGACCTCACCTTTAAACCATGCTGGCAGTTTTTTGGACTTCCTTCCACTTTTCTTAAAGCGTGGAATACAGCTGGTCTGGGCTTCCAAGATAGTATTTTTCAACAACACCCAAGCTTGATGTAAGTCTTTAACCTTTGCAGCTGCTCCTTTTAGTTTTTTCTTAACTGTTTTCCTCATTTTATCATAGTCTCCCTTTCGAAAGTTAAAAGGTAGAACTGTGAATTTCCTTACTATCCCTCCTCCACTAATTAAATCAAAGGCAATCATGCTATGATCACTATTGCCAAGTGGCCCCAACACCCTTATCTCTTGCACTAGATGTGGTGTTCCACTAAGGACTAGGTCTAATATGGCTTCCCCTCTGGTTGGTTCATGAACCAGCTGCTCCAAGAAGCAGTCATTTATGTTATCTAGGAACTTTATCTCCCTAGCATGTACTGCCGTGACACTGACCCAGTCGATACCGGGGTAATTGAAATCGCCCATTATTATTACCGTGCTGTAACTTTTGTTAGCTTCCTTGATTTCTTTGAGCATTTCATCATCCATTTGTTCATTCTGGCCAGGCGGTCGATAGTACACCCCCACCGCCATCGCCTTCCCCTTTTTACATGGAATTTCAATCCATAGAGATGCTACAGCAAATTTTGTTTCCTGCAAAACTTTAATCCTTTCTGACTCAATGCCCTCTCTAACATAGAGCGCAACCCCTCCACCAATTTGATCAGCTCTATCATTACGATATAATTTGTACCCAGGTATCACAGTGTCCCACTGGTTGTCCTCCTTCCACCATGTCTCTGATATTCCAATCACATCTAACCTTTCATTTAGTGCTATATATTCTAACTCTCCCTTCTTATTTTTTAGACTTCTAGCATTTGCATACAAGCATTTTAGAGACTGTATTTTATTCATATTAATTTGGCTATTGGTAGACATGGGTAATTTGGGATCTTTAAGTTCTGTCTGTTCCATACTCGAGGGCATTTGGACTACTTTACTCTTTTTTGGAACCTCTCTGCTTTTGGTAGGATCCTTCAAGGATACATTCTTCCGAACCATCTGCTCTTGGGCGACTGTCGGCTTTCCCCTATTATCTAGTTTAAAAGCTGGTCTATCTCCTTTTTAAAGGTTAATGCCAGCAGCCTGGTTCCATCCCAGTTAGGTGAAGCCCATCCCTTCGGAAGAGCCCCTCCTTTCCCCAGAATGTACCCCAGTCCCTAAAAAATCCAAACCCCTCATCTCTGCACCACTGTCTCATCCATGCATTGAGACTCCGAAGCTCTGCCTGCTTTTTGGGTCCTGCATGTGGAATGGGAAGCATTTTGGAGAACACTACCCTGGAAGTTCTGGATTTCAACTTCCTACCTAAAAGCCTAAATTTAGCCTCCAGAACCTCCCTACCACATTTTCCTATGTCATTGGTACCGACTTGTACCAAGACAGCAGACTCCTCCCCAGCACTATCTAAGACCTTATCTAGGTGGCGCGTGAGGTCCGCTACCTTCGCACCAGGCAGGCATGTTACCAGGCGATCCTCACGTCCACCAGCCACCCAGCTATCTACATGCCTAATGATCGAATCACCAACTATAACGCCTGTCCTAACCCTTCCCTCATGGGCACATGGCCCTGGAGAAACTTCCTCGGTGCGAGAGGGTTTTACATCACTTGGAGGACAGGTCCTAGTTACAGGATCACTTCCTGCCACACCAGGGTGATGTTCTCCTGTCACGTGACCTCTCTCCTCCATGGCAACAGGGATGCTGCCAGACTGGAGGTGGGACTTCAGGACTATATCCCTGTAGGTCTCGTCTATGTACCTCTCTGTCTTTCTTATGTTTTCCAAGTCTGCTACTCTAGCCTCTAGAGAACGGACTCGTTCCCTGAGAGCAAAGAGCTCCTTGCACCTAGTGCACACGTAAGACCTCTCACCAACTGGGAGAAAATCATATATGTGACACTCAATGCAAAAGACTGGAAAGCCCCCATCCCGCTGCTGGACTGCTGTCTGCATCTTAGTTTTAAGTTTTTGTTTAGATCTTTAAGTTCTTTACTTACTAAGGGTTGCTATGGATATTTATATCAATAAAACTGTACCTAATACATTTAATATACCTTGTTCACCTGAAGCTTAATTAATCTCAGGTCCTTAGTGTATGTCTGATTTGGGTAACAAGCTTCACCTGAGAGCACCTGTCTTTTAAGATGTGTAAGTACCTATAAAGCTACGATTATCCCAGGGGTGGGTGGGTGTGGGGAGGGAGGGATGGAAATAACACTTATTAAAAGAGGGCTGCTACACAGTACCCTGTCCTGTGCTGCTGAGGTAAGCTATATTCTTATTTGATTTAAATTATATCTCTTTGCTGCTGCTAGGCTCTAACTTATTATGAAATTTAAACTACAAGCTCTCTGCTGGGTTCTAAATTTAACCAGAAAGCTCTCTTCTATGTTTTAAATTTAAACTAAAAGTACTTTGCTGATACTAGGCCCTGAGTGACTATTAAATTAAAACTATAAGCTCTCTGCTGGGTATGACCTTTAACTCTCCAGTTATACTCAGGAGAACTTTGTAGCTCATCAAGTCTGCCCAGTAGCCTCAGCATTTGGTGATGGTAAGCTTCCTGCCTGAATCTCATACATCTACATGACCCACCAGATGCACAATCTGAGCACTTCACAGCAAATATAATTAAAGACACAAAATATTGGTGAAATGGTAAAGGTGCAGTCAGTCCCCATATAAGGCAGCACTGGGGACTGACTGAAATATTTCTGAAAAAAATCCAGTATCGGGGAACAGCCAGCCCTGATGTTGTGGGTAGGCTGTGATATTTTACTGAAGCTCGCTTGGTCCTCAGGAAGCAAGTAAGCTAGGCAGCTGTGCCTTCACCCACAGCTTCCTCTCAGCAGCCTTTAAAGGGCCACAGCCTGGAAAATCTCACAAGGGTAAAAAGAAAAATCACAAAATCTAAATAATACCAAAAGGGAACAGAACAAATTGCCTCTTCAAGCATAAAAGAAAACATAGGGGAAACATAACCTCAGCACAGCCTCCATAGCCCATGTTCCCTGTAAAATAGTTATCTCCAAGTTATAATGCCCTGTTCAATGTAATTTCAGTTTGTTCAATGTAAACCGCGCTGATGCAGAATAGCGCGGTATATAAGAGAATGTAAATAAAATAAATAAATAAATATAAAATAACATAACATAACATAAAAGAAAACATAGGGGAAATAACCTCAGCACAGCCTCCATCAAAGCAGACAGCTGAGGCATATTCCTCACAGAGGGTGTCAATCCTCCAGAAGCAGTAGAAAGTGCCCATTACAAACTTGGGTGAGAGTAACACCACTGCATTTTCCAACTAAGCTGCTCTTGTATGCCTCTGCCACCCCTGCCTCACCCTCATTTGGCAACGCCACAAGTACTGCTGCTTGTTCCATATCGGAGCTCAAAATCCTCTTCACTATGGAATCTCACCAATTCCCTCACATACTGGATGGCAGTCGCCTATACCCTTCTCTTGGAGAACCTCTATCACTAAATGAGAAACAAAGGGAGACACCGTTTTCTAGAACCAGGAGAAATAGAAAACTGTGATACGGATTACAGTTAACTGATGAAGAGGAGGAACCAGCGTGAGGAAATTTCCTTTCTCCAGGACCAAGCAGGAAGTCAGTCCTCCCATATGGGTGACATCGGCACCAACGGAGCCCCCATGCGGAGCATTTCCCCAGCTTTCAAAGAAAGCCTTTGGGACTGCAGCACGCATGCGCGGTCCCCTTCCCGCCCAAGGGTGCCATCTTGCTCAGTCTTCTTTTTTCCGTGCAGCCCAACAGACGTGTTTCGTGTTCACCCGAGAAAAAAGTTGAATTTGATATTGGAACTGGGATTTTTTTTCCTTCGATTCGACGCTGGTTCCCTTTCCCGCCTGGGCCCGGTACACCGGTATCGAGCCCTGACTTCTTTTTTCGGTTTTTGTCCTTCGTGACTAGCATTCGTGCCATTTTTCTGTTTTTCACTGGCTGCCCTGTCTTTTGACCTTGTAGGGGCCCTTTTTCCCCCGATGGCTGCCTGCGGGTTCATGGTCTGACCACAGCCTTATATTATTCCAGATGCCATCACACCAAGTACAAAATGTCAACCAGGCCACTATTGAACCCACAGCCGCCTTCTCAAAAAGGTTCCAGCAATTCAACATGGATGACACGTTGACGAAAATTCAACCGCTCCTAAACCCCCCATCACAAAGCCTTGACAACACGATCACCGCATGGAATGACTGCCTTGATGCCGAAGAAAGTGCTTCCAGGGCTCTATGCTTGCTTGCCGTGTCCAGGCCTACCAGCTGTACATGGGCATGTACCTTTGAGACCTGGCAAAGGAGATTGCCAGGTTCTCTGCTGGTCTCTCCGAGGAACCTTTGCAGAGGTTCAATGCCCTGTCATCGGGGATCCGAGAGTACTCGAAGTTTATTTCTCGAGCGGCCTATGATGGCTTCGAGGCTTCGGCCCGAGTAGCCGGGGCCGGCATCAGTGCACGCTGTCAGGCCTGGCTACAGTCATCTGACCTTGAGCCATGGGTGCAGGACAAGTTGTTCGATGTCCCCTGCCGAGGTGAAAACCTCTTTGGCAAACCTATGGCTGAAAAGGCTACAGAACTCGAGTCCAAGACTCTCACCCGGACAAGGCTGTCCAGGAAAACCTCTGCCCCTTCTCAGAAGAAGGACTCGGGGAAAAAAGGCCTTCCTTGTCGTCCCTCTAGTCTAGTCCCGGACATCTGGGTATAAGCACCTCCTCCCGCAGCCTTGGAGACTGAGCCCATCACCTTTTTTGGTGACACCAATATAAGTAGCCGAGGATCCGCCCCTCTGATCCAGTAAGCTCAGTCTCCAATGCAGCTGAAGGAGGTGTGAGCCACGAAGGGGCTCACTAGAGCAATTAGTTGGTTAGGTAGTATAAAAAAATATATATATAAGCTAAGAGGCTGAATCCGCTTTATTGGTCTGCCTGAAGTTGCCTACGGCTTTAAATTTCAGCAAAGGTTTTGCCTGCTGAACAGCTGTGTGCTTACCGGCGAAATTTGTTCCTCCTCTCTCCCCCCCTCCCGGCAGGTACTGTGTCCAGGTGGAGTGTGGGAGCTGCTGTTGGGGCCTCCGTCTCCCGATCCCGAGCTGTGGGTGAGGAGACGTTGAGGAGACCCGCCCCGCGCTCTGCAGCCTTGCCGCGGGCTTTTGGGCTGCCACGGTGAGTCGGGTGCCGGAGAAACATCGGAGGAGCAGGACCGGAGGAGAGCCCGGGTGCCGAGAGGGCCGCATTAGCGCACGCGGTTTCCAGGCGGGTGAGGAAGCCTCGGGGCGCGACGACCAGGCCCGGATTAAAAAGCGCGACATTCTGCTGGCGCTGAGGTAGGCAGTGCACGGCCTTTCTCACGCTGCGTTTTGGGCGGGAAACGCTGCGCGCCGGCGCGTGTTTTTTCTTAGGCGTTTCTCTTCAAGGTTGGGGTGCACATTGCCAGGGAGCATGCACTCAAGGCCTCTGGTCTCCTTGGGAGGCCACACAGCAGATCAATTTTCTAGAGCTCAGAGCGATCCGCTTAGCCCTCCGGACTTTGTCTCATGTCCTCTCTCACCAGTCCATCTTAGTTCAGACGGACAATCAAGTTGCTATGTTCTATGTGAACAAGCAGGGAGGCACAGGGTCCCGACCTCTCTGTCAGGAAGCACAGGACCTGTGCTCCTGGGCAGTCAATCATGGCATACTTCTCAGGGCGGTCTACCTCCCTGGACAAGAGAATTACCTGGCAGACAGGTTGAGCAGGATTCTACAGCCACACGAGTGGCAGTTGAATCCTCTGGTGGTTCAACAGATCTTCCTAAGATGGGTCTTCCCACCATAGATCTCTTTGCCAGTCCACTGAACCGTCAACTGCCCAGGTTCTGCTCTAGACAACCGCATCCTCTCAGAGTAGCAGCGGATGTGTTTCTCATTCCATGGTCTACAGGACTCCTATATGCGTTTCCTCCCACACCTCTGGTGCCCAAGACACTGTTCAAAGTGATCTGGGGACAAGGCCTCGGTGATTCTGGTGGCCCCCAGGTGGCCAAGGCAACCCTGGTTCCCGCTTCTTTTGCAACTGGCGGTGGACACTCCTCTTCCTCTGGGGATGCAACCAGATCTCCTGTCTCAGGAGCAGAGATCTCTCTTACACCCCAACCTCCAGTCCCTCAATCTGATGGCCTGGCTGCTGAGAGGGTAGTTCTAGCACCCTTAATGCTGCCTAGGGAAGTGGAGGATGTGGTCTTGGCCTCTAGGAGGCAGTTCACCCGGAAGTCTTATGCTCTCAAGTGGCGTAGGTTCTCCACCTGGTGTGCTTAACACAAGCAGGATCCTTTCTCCTGCCTGGTACCAGTGGTGCTGCAATATTTGCTTCACCTGTCCAATCTTGGCCTTAAATCCAACTCTGTTAGGGTCCATCTCAGTGCTCTCTCTGCGCACCATTCACCGGTGGAGGGTCAGTCTCTCTCTGGCCACCCTTTGGTGGCTCGCTTCCTCAGAGGCCTACTTTTGCTTAAGCCTCCAGTTCATCCACCTGCCCCTGAGTGGGGTTTAAATGTGGTCTTGCAGCGGCTTACTTGCCCACCATTTGAGCCTATGGCTACTTGTCCTTTGCGCTTTCTCTCCTGGAAAGTGTTGTTTTTGGTAGCTCTTACCTCAGCAAGGCGAGTGAGCGAGCTTCAAGACCTGGTGTCAGAGGCACCATATACTAGGTTCTATAGGAACAAGGTAGTCTTACGGACTCACCCCAAGTTCCTTCCCAAGGTTATCTCCTCCTTCCACCTCAAACACGAGGTGGTTCTTTCGACTTTCTTTCCCAGGCCGCATGGCAGCTGGGCTGAGATGGTCCTGCATACCCTGGACTGTAGGAGGGCGTTGTCCTTCTACCTTGACCGTATGTAGGAGCATCGAAGGGCTGTCCAGCTCTTCCTTTTGACCCTAATAAGTTGGGGTTACCTGTCTCCAAGGGTACCCTGTCCATATGGGTAGCAGACTGTGTCGCCTGGGCGTACAGGGCAGCCAGCCTCTCATTGCAGGGTCGAGTCACGGCTCACCGTGTCAGGATGAAAGCTGCGTCAGTGGCTCATCTCCGCTCTGTTCTGTTGGCAGACATCTGCTGGGCCGCTACTTGGTCTTCAGGCCAGACTTTTGTGGCCCACTACTGCCTCGAGAGGGAGTCCCGCAGGGATAGTGCTTTCGGACAGGCGGTACTCCATAATCTCTTTGAGGTATAGGCAACTCCTACCCTGGTGTTGGGCTACCGTATGGGGGCGTTCTCAGAGAAGATTCTTTTCGTACATGCTACGGCTCTAGAGGGAGCTTAATTTTTCAGCTTTGGGTCCCCGGTAGCCTTAAGCTGGGGAGTCCCATATGTGAGGATTGACTTCCTGCTTGGTCCTAGAGAAAGAGTAGCTACTCACCTGTAACAGGTGTTCTCCAGGAGCAGCAGGAATCAGTCCTCACAATCCTCCCCCCTCCCCTTGGAGTTGCAGTCATATGATTTATTTTTGTTTTTTTGCTGTCTTTTAGCTATTTCATCTGACTGAGCAAGATGGCACCCTTGGGCGGGAAGGGGACCACGCATGCGTGCTGCAGCCCCAAAGGCTTTCTTTGAAAGCTGGGGAAATGCTCCGCATGGGGGCTCCGTCGGCGCCAACGTCACCCATATGTGAGGACTGATGCCTGCTGCTCCTGGAGAACACCTGTTACAGGTGAGTAACTACTCTATCCTAAATGTCCTCAAAAATTAGTAGAGTCACTTTCTGTATCCTCCTGAGACACCTTGTAATCTACAAGGATTTAATTCTAGTACAAATACTCCTAAAGAAACTTTGGCCATTAAGTGCTCCAGGATTTGTAGCTCCAGATATGACAAACATCCTTGGCAGCAGAGGAATCTTCATCTTGCCTGAATGAACCTGCTCTCAGCTGATCTCTAAAACTAAAGCAGGGTCAGATCTGACTAGTATTTGTGTGGGTGACCACTTTGGAATATCAGAGCTGTAAACTCACTGCGTGGAAGAATGGCCTGGAAATCTACTTCTGGCCGCACCTTACCAAGAAAACCTAGGGGCTGGGTTGCCAGGATTTAGCATTGACTCGATGGCACACATTGCAATTTGCCTGTCAGTAAGAGCAGTAGCCAATGTAAGTGTACTCTGCACCTTCCCTCACTGGCAATCCACCTGGGTTCTTGGGAACAGATGTCCACTTTCAGAGCAATGAGAAGGAGCAAGGAGAAGGAGGGAGGAGTGGCTCAGTGGTTGGGACAGGTTACCTCAGGCCGGAGGTTCAATTCCCACATGGGGACAGGTAACCTCAGGCCGGAGGGACTGGGGTCTCTAGTCCCATGGCTGCTCCTTGTGGCCTTGGGCAAGCCACTTAACCCTCCATTGCCTCAGGTACACTTAGATTGTGAGCCCTGCGGGGACAAGGGAATAAAAAGTACCTGTTAGTATACATGTAAACCGCTCTGATGCGTAAGTAAAGGGCGGTATATCAAATGCCTAAACCATAAACCATAAAGTATGGTTAACAAACAAACCACACTTGTATTATAAAAACCACCAAAACTTTGGGAGAGCAAACCAAGGTAGCACCTTGTTCACTCTACCGCCATGAACTCCGGCTATTTTATTTATAGGTCAAAATTCTATTACAGAGCATAATTTTCACCTTATTGTTCTACGTCAAGCATCGTGTATATTCATAATGTGCATCATGAGGAGACATACATATATTCCCAAACACTTGCAGTTATGATATCTCTGACTTAGAGCCTGCGAGACTGAAAAACAACTTCTCCCTGCACTATCTTTTTCATAACAAACCTAGTGTCTTTGTTCAGCCTAGTTATTTCAGTAGCAAGGTTGTTGCTGAGTAATATGTTCTGGAATGTCTGCGGTGTTAACACTTTCCGAGGGCTTTTAGTAATATGATGTTTGTAAGTACCCTGACTGTGTACATAGCCCTGTACAGATAAGCTTCCTTTCAGTCCCTCCTCTGCTTCTGCAAAGAATCATTTCAAAGATAAGGAAACTCAGACATTGATATTAAAGAAGGATTGTAAATAGACTCTTGGTCAATATGTAACATCATTTTAGGGGTCAATGAGTCCACTGACTTCTTACAGCAAGCAGACACTACACAGAGAATCAATGCTCCTAAAATAAGAAACCCTATAAAACCAAATAGTGATGCTAATATGTCTCGCAGGGGCTTAGACAATGAATTCCAGAAAGAAGAAACAGAATCAAAGAAATCAGAAAAAGAACTGACATAACTACTACTTGGGACAAAAGAATGATTTCTAACTTTATCTAGTAGGCCTTTCACTACCTTTCCTTCATCATCCAGCAGAGAATAACAATGATTAATCCACACACTCCATTTTCCTTCGATTCTGGGCTGCATAGACAGACACCTTGTAACACACTAATTGCCTCTGTGAGATCCAGGGCTTCCTTTCAGCCAAGAAGCTGGACAAAGTATAAAGTATAGGCAGCACCAGGACATAAGCATTTTTAACTGCCACATCAATCAAAAGTGAGGGAGGCTGTACTGATTTTAAAAAAAACCAACACACAAAATCTTACAAGTATGCCCCCTTAGAAAGGGAACCTAGAACCTTCAACACAGTGGGGGGGAAGGTGTATTAGAGTTCAATGCTGAATCTATGATTCACAGCGCACCAGTTACAGATGTTGCACTACTAAATCTCAGAATCCAACATAAAAAAACGGAGGTTCTCTTTATCTCAAGGAACTCGAACTTCATACCACCTACATGCCTGGAGGTTCAAGATGCCAAGCTGCAAGTAAAACCCCATATCCAATACCTAGGAGTGACTCTTGATCAAAACCTTGACATGAAGACTCACATATCCAA
The DNA here is from genome assembly GCA_033557465.1 of Ichthyophis bannanicus. NCBI lineage: Eukaryota > Metazoa > Chordata > Amphibia > Gymnophiona > Ichthyophiidae > Ichthyophis > Ichthyophis bannanicus. The sequence goes on along the minus strand of CM066035.1, from coordinate 886,102,110 downwards.
CACAATAAGAGCAATTTACTTCAAGATCCGCTCCCTTAGACATCTTCACCAACTGATTGATCCAGATGATTTCCGTACTGTTTACCAGGCTCTAATCATTCTCCATTTCGATTTCGCAAACTCTATACTACAAGGGCTTCCTCAATCTACCTTAAATCCTCTTCAACTCGCCTTGAACAGTGCAGCGAGAGTACTTTTTGGAGTATCCAAAAGAGACCATGTAACACCCCTTCTAAAACAACTACACTGGCTTCCTATTCAAGCGAGAATTACTTTCAAGACACTGCTCCTGGCCTTTAAAGCATACAAAGGTCTCACCTCCACCTCATTATCGGATATGATACAACCAATCATACCCAATAGACTAAGAAGAACCACGGAACTAAATATGCTAATCGTACCAAAGGAAGTCACAAGATACAACTCTACAACATCGAGCAGAGCCTTCAGTCTATGTGCCCCAAAACTTTGGAACACCCTTCCTTCACACATTAGGGCCATCTCTGATCTCAGCCAGTTCAGGAAGGCCCTGAAACATCACCTTTTCCTCAAATACTTCCCAGGGAACAAAGAAACACAATCACACCCAAATATCAATAACTACATTCCAACCACGTAAACTTTCCTGTCTCAACAGCACATTACACTACTTCACTAGATTAACAGTATGCTTTTCAGACACTATGACACTGTTATGTAAATAGTTGTTTTGTAAATAGTTGCTCCTGTTATCCAAGTTGATTTTCCTGTTAACTGTAATGACCAGATAAATGTAACTTGTCTGAGGTTTCTTGTTCCATGTAAACCTCGCTGATAACGAATAGTGCGGTATATAAAAAATGTTAATAAATAAAAAATAAATACTACAGCTATTAAACTCAGCAAACACATACAAAGGTACAGTATACAGCAAGTGCTGGAATAGATATAACAGATGGGAAAGAATATGCATCTTCAATAGATTAACCTGACCCACCCAGGATCACCATTTATCAGTCCAATCCACAAGATCTTTCTCGATTTAGGAAATCACTGGGGTACATGATTTTTAGCCAAATAAATGAGCACCTAGACTCAAGGTACCGAAATTATGTGATCATCCTCTTAAAGTAGGACAACCCCTCCGGCAGCTGACAACCAAGCCCTATCAAAAGTACTTCAGATTTTACTACACTGATGTAGTAACCAGTTTGTCATGTTCAGCCAGCCTCTCTAACAAGAGCCCAGCTGACTAACCAAGATTTGTCAGGTAGATGAGAATACCGTTGGCATATAAAGAGATTTTGACTTGATCCTTAATCCACTGTACAAAGAGCTCAATCACTAGATAAAATAATAAAGGTGAGAGCAGGTATGCTTGCCATATACCCTGTTGTATAGGCCCAGCACTGTCTGTATTTCCAAAATTTATGCTCTAGGCCTTTGATACAGCAATCTCACATAGGCAACAAACTGATGCAAAAGCCCAAACTGTTCTAGGACAACAAACAAATACCCCAGCCTACTCAGTCAAAAACTTTATCAGCATCAAGGGCCAGGATTGCCTCTGCTACTCTTCCTCTCTTTAGCTAAATGGATAATTATTATTAAACATTTATTAAGCACAACTAGGCATATGCAGCGCTGTACAAATAGAAAGGCAGTCCCTACTCGTTAGAGCTTACAATCTAATCAAGACAAAGTTAGAAAGTATAGAATAGGGAAGGGTAAGGACATACAACAAGATCCAAAGGCAGCCTCAAAGAGGTGAGCCTTTAGCAAAGATTTGAAGAGGGGTAGAGATGAAGCCTGTTGTACAGACTCAGGGAGTTTGTTCCAGGAATAAGAAGCAGCAAGGTGAAGGACTAAAGTCTGGAGTTAGCAGAGGAAGAAAAGGGCAAAGAAAGGAGCAAGCTAATAGAAGAGCAAAGTTCACGAGGAGGGGTGTAGAGGGGAGAGATAGTAAGGAGCAGCAGAATGAATGCACTTGAAGGTTAGAAGGAGGAGTATGAATTTGATATGGAAACGGAAGAGAAGCCAATAAAGTGATTTGAGAAGAGGGGTTATATGAGAAATGAGGTTGGCGAAAGATTAGACGTACAGCAGAGTTTTTAACAGATTGAAGGGGATTCAATAATAAATAACCATCTCATGTTAGCTACAGCAGACCTCCCATTAACAAACCCCAACTGGTCCTTATTAACCAGAAGAGGAAGCACTTGCTCGAAATGGAGTTGCAACTCTTTGGCCAAAATGATTACACCCACATTGATAAAGGATATAGGCCACCATAAGCTACATTTGGGCGTATCCTTGTCTTCCTTTGTTTATACTATGGAGAAGAGTAGTTGTGGCCTCGAGCAGTTTGTCTAGGAGATGCCCACCTGCCAGAAGACCCTCTCCAGATGCAGGACCAAGTTCAACAAATTCTTAATCAGAATCAATAAAATAGCCTCCCAGACCCAGGCATTTTCCCTTATGTAGAATCTTAATTGTTTCAATTGACACCATAGCCTCTGCAAAGAGCGTTATAGAAAAATGAAATAAACCATAACCTCACCAGCCAACAACTGCTGATCCTCCATCAACTGAGGCAAATTCATCCACACAAAAAACTCCTGTAATTTTTCCGGAAAAGCTAAAGTGATACCGGCATGCAAAGTGCATTCAAAACACCTCCTTAATTTCAGTGATATCTGACATCAATCTATCTCCCATCTTTTGTAAATGAATTATAACTTTTCCCCTCTTCTTACGTATGACCTTACTAACAGGACACTTGCCTTGTTTCCATGAAAGAACCGTTTTAAATAGCGTAGACTCTTTTCTACTGATCTGACGACCATCCAACTCGGCCCTCACAACCAACAAAGCTCAAACACACCACCTTAAAGCATGTATGTTTATGCCTTTGCTCCTAGCTAGCAATCTTTGATTCCAGCTACTTACACTTAGTCAGTTCCTTTTTTAAAGATTACTAGTATACACTATGATATGACCCTGCAGAACCAGTTTAAATGCCACCCACCATGTCCCAAGAGCAACCTCTCCCAGCAGGTTAAACTCCACTCATTCCGCTATGACCTTTTGTACCATCATCCAAAAGTGGGAACTGCACATTATGGACACATTAAAATGCCAACATTCCAACTTTGCCAGATCCAGTTTGCTCAGTGGTCCAAAAAATGTGCATGATAAAATATCTGCTTCCCTCAGACAATCATTTGCTGCAAAAAAAAAAAAGTCAGTATGACTATATGACTAATACCTGCCTAAATATGTTCTATGTAACTGACTCATTTGAGTTTATTTACTGTTCTCTGTAAACCACTTTGGTCTAAAGGCGGTATATAAAACCTGCTAAACAAATAAATAGCATGTATAATCCAGAACCAATGGGTGCTGAACCCTCCAGACATCTAAGAGAGAACATGCCTCCATGAATTCCACCAGCTCTCTCAAGGGGCCACCTCCTCAGTTGGTGCTAGCCAATCTATCAATGGTGCATCCAGACATGCATTCCAGTCCCCTCCCAAAAGGAGCGAACCATCCAACAAATCTTCAAGCACATCTCACAGCCTACAAAAGAATTCTTCCTGACCAGTGCTAGAGACATAAATAAAGACAAGAACCAACCCACATGCTGTTAGTGAGATATCAAGAAATCTGTATCGCCCCTCTAGCTTAACTTGGTGGACCACAGGAGAAAGATGCAACAAAACAAAACACCCCAACTATGTGAGTTATAAGAAGCCCCAAATACTTGTCGTACCCAGCCCTGAGCCACTTCACTAGGCCCCATGTGCATCATTATCTGCACATTAAGAGTTTTAAAATAATTAGGTAGGCACTTCCTCTTAATTGGGGAGGATATCCCAGCACATTCAAATCCATTACATTTAAATCAGAGGCCATCCTGCACCACATCAGAATAATGCATAGCTGACCCCCCAGAAAGGACCCAATGTCCAGCCTCCAGCTATAAAGTAAAAACCACAGGATAGAATCTTATACCACATAGAACACTATGTTGCAAACACATGCGTGACAACCCAACCATTTTTGAGAAATATGACAGCAGAAAATGCAATATGGCCTATCTAATCTGCCCTTCCATTTCAACTACAATAGTCCCCTTTTTTCCTTTAGAGATCTTATGTGTTTGTCCCATGCTTTCTTTAATTCAGATACTGTTCTCGTCTCTGCAACCTCTACTGGGAGACTTCCATGAGTCTACCACTCTTTCCATAAAGAAATATTTCTACTGCAAGACAAGACAAGGAAAAGTATTACAATGACGCATGCAAGGAAAAGAAGCAGAAACTATTAGAGGAAGAACAAGATTGGCTTTCCTAAAGCTATGAGAGTTAAATAAAAAATTCCAGCCTCGAACTGGAATGTTAGAAGATGCTCAGGTACTATATTGAATGATGCTGAGAAGATCAAGAAAAGGTGGAAAGAATATACAGTTTTTATATGCTAAAGATCAAGTGAAGCAACAGCCGTTTCAACCTGTACCTTATGATCCGGAATCATTGGTGATGAAAAAATGAAGTCGAAGCAGCATTGAAATCCTTATCAAAAGAACAAAGCACCAGGCACTGATGGCATTCCCATAGAATTATTACAGCAATCTGATGCAGCTGTTACCATACATACAAGGCTCTGCCAGGAAATTTGGAAAACAACGTCATGGCCAACTGACTGGAAAAGATCTGTGTTTATACCAATACTAAAGAAAGGTGATCCAACTGACTGGAAATTATCGCACAAATCGCTCTGATGCCACATGCCAGCAAAATTCTACTGAAGAGACTACAACCATACCTGGAACAAGAACTATCTGAAGTGCAAGCAGGGTTCAGGAAAGGGCAAGGAATGAGAGACATCATTGCGGATGTGAGCTGGATCCTTATAAAGACTAAAGAATACCAGAAGAATATCTATTTGTGCTTTATCAACTACAGCAAGGCTTTTGACTGTGTAAACCAAGAGAAACTCTGTGCCACGTTAAGAAGAATGGGTATACCAGAACACCTGATCGTTCTCTTTCACAATCTGTACATTGATCAAGAAGCAACAGTTCAAACGGAACAAGGAGAAGCAGAATGGTTTAATATCAGCAAAGGTGTACAACAAGGCTGCTGCAAACGTTCCCCCTACCTCTTTAATTTATATGCCAAACAAATCATCAGAGAAGCAGGATTGTATGAAGACAACAGAGGTGTGAAGATTAGTGGAAGACTCATCAACAACCTTCGCTATACTGATGATACCACATTACTGGCTGAAAATGAAGATGATCTGAAACATTTGCTTCTCATGATCATGGGCATGCACCTTAATGTAAAGACGACAAAGATCATGACAACTGGAAAAATCAATAAGTTCATCATTGATGGAGAAGAAATTGAAATCGTGGACAACTTTAACCTACTTGGATCAACTATCAATAAAGAAGGAACAAGCAGTCAAGAAATCCGATGACGAATGCAAACGTTGGACAGTGCAAAAGATAGACAGGAAGAAAATTGATGCCTTTGAATTATGGTGTTGGTGGCAAATACTGCGTATACCATGGACTGCTCGAAGAACAAACCAGTCAGTACTAGAGGAGATCAAACCTAAGCTTTCTTTAGAAGCTCAGATGACAAGACTTTGTCTTTCATACTTTGGACACATCATGCGAAGAGAGAGATCATTAGAGAAAGACATCATGCTTGGCAAGAGGAAGGTCAACGCAAAAGAGGAAGGCCAGCAATGAGATGGATTGATACAGTAACAGCAGCTATGGGTAACCAGTCTGTCAACAATGAGCCGCCTGACTGAAGACCGAACACAATTTAGGACAACTATCCAGAGTCAACACCAACTTGACTACACTTAACAAGTGTATCATTATCACCTCCATGTTCATTTAGAAACATGTTTATTGTAATTGGTTTTGTTAAATGTAAACCGCCTTGATTCCAAGATAAAGCGGTATAGAAATAAAATAAATAGTAAACATCAGAAACCTCTGATACTCAACCCAACAGACCCTCCTACAGCCACGTTCCCCTCATACATACCCTCCAGCCAATGTCCATGCACACATTGCAAACAAACATAACTTCTACTCTCTTTCTGGCAAAGCCCCACATATCCTCCTTACATACACAACAGACATCCAAAGCAAGCCCCCTGAATACATTCACACTGTATACACACTCTTACTGCCATCACTGCATACAAAACGTAAAAAAAGTAAAGCAATAGAAAAACTAGCTAACAAAATTGGCATGAAAGCTATACTCAGTAAGTCCCACTCCAGATGAAACTACTAAAAATTCAATCCAGAGTTTCACTATGATGAATCATTGGAGAAAAATAATCATCTTGTTGCTTAGTCTCTAACTCTGTGCATCTTTTAAGCAGTTTTTCCTGCATGCCAAATTTTATCCCGTTCCATTAAATTTTCAGAGGTAGTTTGCCCCCAGTCAGGCATTCTCGACCCCCTTATATAAAAAAATCCAAATTATCAATGTCCCTGTTTAGCGGTATAAAAAAACCTGTTAAATAAATAAAAATAAAATATATAATTCTTTCCAACTTCCTTGGGCTTGGAAAGGATAAAATTATTAGTGGTATTCTAACTACAGACATCTGCTCATATCCACAAGATCTTCATTCATATTAAGCAAATATACATGCACCCTACAAAAAATTATCTGTACTTTTAATCATTAATATAACTGAAGCAGTGGGGAACTTAACTTTATGCCATTTTAATTACATTATTGGTATGGGGTGGGGGAGGCTAGTTATTCTGTACTTTTAGTTTTCCAGATCATTCAATATTCTCTAATCTCTCCTCCCAACTAACTCAGCCTAGTCATCAGCTGTGGATCCTGCACCAGCACTCTTTTGAATCCCTGCAATCATGGGCTCTAAATCTGAATACTCTCGACAATCACCGAGACTTCCTCTTGAAGGCCTGTGAATGTAGCCCCTGCAGCCAACCCAGGCAGCAGAGGAGCTGACCCAGGAATGGAAAATATCTTCCACATGGCAGTGCACAGATCTGCCACTGAGCCACCAAGTCAGCTCTTTTACTACATTTTTAAACTTGAAAGCCTTCGACTAACAATTCATCAAGCAGAACCTCAAGTGAGAGGAAAGAGGATACAATAAGATTTTCACATTAAGAAAATAAAGACATTGTAAAACTTTATTTTTGTTCTGTTTATAAAATGTTACAATAGATTGGCATCGTGTTACATTTGTATCAAACATGGCATGACTTCCTACTAAATGTCACAAGTCATAATCTGGGATAGTGAAAAACAGCAGCTACAGAAATCAGCAGATTCTTTAACCTTAAATGATTTTGTTTTGTTCTTTGGTACAGGTTCTCTCTCTGTCACTTTCTGGATTAGGCACCAGGCCTCCTCCTGAGCTGAACTAGCAGCTGCTAGGAAGCAAAACAAGGTAGAATAAATAATGGGAAGAGGATACCAGAGATGAGGAATTATGAACCTGCTGCAGGTTTCAAGCATTTTATTACACAAATTAATTCCATCCTTTCCCAAATTGACTTTAATTCAGCCATTGCAGCAACTGTTTTCAGCTGGGCGCCATAAACTAGGGCTCCTTCCAGAACCTGCAATCAAGGGCACCTAGTCAGAAAATGGCCATCCAAGTCAGGATATCCAAAATTTGCAATGCATTTTACAAAAATTTTTCCGAGCATGGAGCCTCTTGCAAAACATATATAGCATTGTGAGAAGAAAAATATATCAGTTTAGCAAGATGCATAGCAGAACACAGTTACTTGCCTGCAGCAGATATTCTCCATGGACAGCAGAATAATTCATCATACATGCTTAGTGTCTCCGACTGAACCCTCACACAAGAACCTTTTTTAGCTCCTCTTAAAAGCTTTAAAGGGCTCAATTGTGAATGCTCTTGCCTTTCCACCTGCCACTGCCATGCCATTTGCCAGAGTCTGGTAACCATCTAAGCAGGAATACAACTTGAAGGGGAGGTGGAAGGGAGGTGATGAGGACGTCTCTTACTGGCTACACAGAACACCTGCTAGAGGACAGTAACTTTTCACCGTGGACATGCAGGATAAATACTCACACATGGGATTCTGTAGTTACCAGCTGCCTCACAACAAAAAGGTGACTAGAGTGTCACAATTGGAAGACACCAGAAAATAATAGACTAGAACAAATAATGTAGAGGTAATAAAGATGTTAAAAAAATAGGCCAAAAAATGGTCAATTGTAGAAGGTGAGGCAACACAGAACAGAAAAGAAATGGGCAAAGAAAAATGGAGTTGGATTCCAGTCCCTGAACAGGTTCTGAAATATGGCTTGGTCAAATCTGTCATGTCGAAAATCCCCATCCAAAAAGTTATATGATGTAAATTATGAACTGAAGTCCAGGTTGCAGCTTTGCAAATCTCTTCCATGGAGACTGTGGGCACCAAAGTAGTCATGGCTCAGACATTGAGAGCCATGATATGACCCTCCAAGACTCAAGCGTACCTGGAAAGAGATCCATTTGCAAGCCAAATTGAAAGCATGCGTTTGGCAACAGCAGCTCCTAACCTATTTGGGTCAAAAGAAACAAAAATTGGTTGGACTTTCTATGAGCTTTGATCTGCTCCAAATATGCCGCCAAGGCTGTTTTACAGTCCATGTACAGTGCATTTTCCCCCTTGTGAGCATGGGGACTTGAGAAAAAAACATTGATAGGACAACTGACTGATTAAGATGGAAATCTACCACCACCTTCAAAAGGAATTTAGGATGCACCTGCAAAATCACCCTATTACTGAAAAACTTCATTAAGGCTGGATAAGTTACTAGGGCCTGGAGCTCACTAACTTTGTGCGTTGAAGTTACCACCATGAAAAGACAAGACCTTCCAGGTCAAAAATTTCAGGGTGCAGGCATTCAGCAGTTTCAAAGGAGCTTTCATCAGCTGAATTAAGACCACATTCAGAGACCCCAAGACACTGCAGAAAGCTTTAGGGGAGACTTCACAAGAATCAAGACCCTAAAATGAACAACTAAAGGCTGCAAAGAAATGGGCTTATCTTCTTTTACTTACAGTGGTAAGTGCCAATTACATTGAAGTGAATCCTTACAGAGTTGGTTTTCAAACCAGTCAAATGCAACAGGTTTTCAAGCAGTTTTTGAGTGGTACATTAGAAAGGAGTTAAGGCTTTCCCCTCACACCAGATGTCAAGCTTCTTCCATTTTAAAGCATAGGATTTTCAACTAGAATCTCTTTAGGAAACCAAGAGGACATTGGTAACACCAGCCAGCAGGTTGGAGGAGAACAAAGTCAACTTCTCAACATCCAAATTGTGAGAGCTAGAGACTTTATGTTGGGATGCAGCATTGTCCCCTCATCCTGCATAATAAAGAGTTGGTGAATTGCCCAGGCGAACTGGATCTTGGATGAAAAGTTCCAGGGGGAGAGAGAATCATGGTTGCCAGATCAATAAGGAAGGATGAGAACTATCATGCTTCCATTGTCCTTGAATTTCAGAAGAGCTTTTGCAATCAAAGGAATAGAAACTTACAAGTACAGAGGTCCCTCTCCCCAGTGGAGGAGTGAGGCATCTGAGGCTAGTTTTTCATGTCCCTACCCTGGAGCAGAACTGAGGCACCTAAGTGTTCTGAGAAGTGGCAAAAAAGAACAATCTATTAAGAGGGTGACCCTTTCCCAAAACATGGATACAGCCACCTCCCAATCCAGGGTCCATTCATAAAGATAAAGGACTTGGTTTAGTCTGTCCTCCAAGGCATTGTCCTTGCCAGGCAGGAATGTGATTCAGAGCTCAATCCCTTGAGAAATGGTGAAATTCCACATCCTATTTCCCAGAACAGATGATATAAGCCTGTTCCTCCCTGCTTTTGACAGAGAATGTGTCTACTTGATTGTCCATTTGAATCATCCCAATTTGGTTGGCTAAGTGTTTAGAGCATTCAAGATTGCCCTCAGTTCCACAAAATTAATCCGATGGAAACTCTCAGACAGATCACATTCCCCAAGTGTGGAACCTATCTAGATGAGCTCCCCAACCCAGCTTCAATTCATCTGTCCTGAGTAACTTTTCATAGGGAGGAATTTAGAAAGGAAGACCTCTGACCAGATTGTTATGATCCATCCATCAGAACAGAGTCCTTGAGGGGAAGAGCGACAATAAGGACATTGCAGAGTCTGTTCGTGGCCTAGGTTCACTCAGTGCTCGAGGTCCACTGAGATTGTCTCATATAGAGACATTTCACTCCATCGGTCCACTTCTCACAGAGTATATATCAGCAATATAAGTTAAGGCTCTGCATCACAACTAGAAAGTAGCATTAGTTCTAATTAAGACTGTAAAAACTCAATGATGTAAGACTAACCCAACCAAACCTTTCATAAGGAGCTACGTGGTCTCAGTATTCATGGACAAGAATTAGAAACTTCTGATTCACTGTCCCCACTTTCACATCAATGACCACTATGTTGTAGCCACCTTTTTTTTATATTATTCTTAAAAAAGTCTTCATCAGGAGAGAGAAATAACAAAAATCGCTTAGCTTGTATTCAACCGAGCTTAAACTTCAGTCAGCTTCCAATAACACTTTACTTCATTCCCGCTTAAACTTCAGTCAGCTTCCAATAACACTTTACTTCATTCCCGACGCTAACCAGCGCTAGGCGTTTCGCCAAACAAGGGTTCTTCAGGGGAAGTGCTAAGCTTCTAAAACACAAAACACAGTGCATGTAGACAGTACTTTCTTCACACAATGTCATCCAAAAATACAAAACTCACTATGTAGTGCAAGGAGCATCTTCTACTCACTTTTTCACAACTACGCCAGCGTTCCATCCACATGTAAATGTTGAGCTGCTATGCAAGTGTGCAGAACGCCGCGCATGCGCTTCTTAAATATCGAGAAGCTCAGCGTGAATGGAGCCAGCTAACCGTGACATCACAGGCACAACTCCCATTCCACGCGAACATTCAAACCCAAGGGAGCAACTGTTTGTAATGAATGTATCCAGCGTTGTTCCAAATGTAGCAATGTTTCCTCTCTTGTGCAACCTTGCTGCGGCCGCTGTATTTGAGTTATGCAGGAACAGCGTAAGTCTTCAAAAGCATGTTGTAGAGCCACACAATGCTCCACCATAGGAGCCTCAAGCCGTTTGCATTTCAATTTACTTTTGTGTTCGTTCATCCGAATCCTGAATGAACGATTGGTCTTCCCTACATACAGCAAGGACAGCGTACACAATAGACCACGTGTGTAGAGCCACAAGAAGTGTTAGTTCGTAACTTATACACATGTCCATTATGAGTAAAACAGTCACACACTCTTGAGTCACGGAACAAATTGTACAGTTACCACAAGCCTTATGGCCATAACTTTCCACACTTGATAAACTAGGAGATCGAAGAACTGTCGGACTCAATAAATCTTTAAAATTCTTCTGCCGTTGCCAGACACACCGTGTATGGTACTGTTGTAGACCAGGTATAGCAGATAAGATGTTCTTATGTCTATGTAAACTAGCCTGCAACTGTTTGCTTAACGGAGAATAAGCAGTTATTAAATTAATGCTATCCTCATCTGACAATCTCAGATGCTTAGGATGTAATAATAGATCTCTGTTGAGGAACCGTGCCCTAGTGTATGCCTGCCTAATTATTTGCCGTGGATAGCCCCGTTGAGCAAAATTACATCACAATTGGGCTGCTTGCTGCCGAAATTCTTCTACAGTGCTGCAGTTGCGTCTATATCTAACAAATTGAGAAAAAGGTAGGCTATTACGCAACCGCCTTGGATGAGCACTTGAATAATGAAGAAGAGTGTTTTTATCAGTGCTCTTTCGATAAATAGAAGTTGACCAGCCTGCCATTGTCTTTTGTATCTGTATATCCAAAAATGAAATATGTGTCTCATGGCATGTCATGGAAAAATGAAGATTCGGTTCACACGAATTTAACCAGGTCAAAAACTCTTGTAAGGAAACACGATCTCCTGCCCACAAGACAAATATGTCGTCGATGTAACGCTTCCATAGTTTCAATGACTCTTGATACGGACACTGTTGAATCCATAGACACTCAAATTTTTGCATATACAAGTTAGCCACGGATGGAGCTACACAGGCTGTCTCTCATTGAATATCTACGGAGGCGCCATAAACCACGAGGATTAAGGATTTACAAGGAACCTCAGATGTTTGTGTCAGATACAGGATTTGTTACTAAATGGAATCTCATCCTAAACAAATGCTCAACTGATTTGATGGTACATATAGTAGAGACCACTCAACAACATCTTCTCACTCTGCGGAGATTGAAGCATTGCTCATTTCATTGAAGACAGCGGAGAAAACCGAGATATATGAGGACAAGACGAAAATGATACAAACTCAGTTGTCTACATTGCATAATGAAGTTAAACAAACTAAAGAGAAAAAGTTACATCGGGATTATACGGATTATACCAAGGGATATGTTTATCCTTGGATGAACATCAAACGCAAGTCATTCACAAAGAGGAAGCAGGTCACATTTGAGAACACCTCCGAGGATACTGCCTCTACGGATTCAGAAGGAGCATCCCGTCAAAAGGATTTTTCGGAGGACACCAGCAAAGAAAAGAAAAAGAAAACCGACAGTACTCGGAGCAAGGCCACAGTGACAGACCGTCCTCGTCGCAGGATGGAACCTCGTTAGTGGTGAATGTATCAGGATTGGAGGTCTCTAAGAAGATGTGTGAAGTGTTGGAAAAAAGCCTGTCGTTTGTCCCATATATTAAGTTTGATTTTTTCCGTTTTAGAGTGGATTTGGAGAAATTCATTAGAAAACTACATTTGAAGTTATTTTTTGCTCAGAATATTACTCAACAGACTGGCCAACAGCGTTGGATAGTTTACACTTGGCGAGAGTAGCGTTGCCTTTAAAGTCCAAATGGACCCCCCCCCAGGTCCACTACACCCCTCATTAATTCTGTATCGGGATTTGATTATACGTGATATGCTACAAGCGGTTGAATCGCAGAAGACAGTATACACTTCTCTTTCATCGAAGGAATGATATGCACTGCAAGAATTACAATCCCGCACTGACTTAGTCATAAAGAGGGCGTATAAAGGAGGTGCGGTGGTGATCTGGAGTAGACAACAATATTTAGAGGAAGCATCTCGTCAATTAGAGGATGCACATGTGAATGTTAAGTTAGCAACTGATCCTACCAATTTGCTTCAAGATCGAATTCGTCATCTTACAAAGACAGCTATAGTAGACAAAGTAATCTCCAAAAAAGAATATGTTTTTTTGAATGTTGTTGAACCGTCATTTTCCAAATTTTACCTCGTCCCCAAGATACATAAAGACTTGAGAAAGCCCCCTGGTCGTCCTATAGTCTCTACGCGTGGATCTTTGTTAGAACCCCTGTCAATGTATCTAGATTCTTATCTTTGATCTTTGATGCCTGCAATTCCGTCATATATTAAAGATTCAACACATTTTTTGAATATACTACATGAATATGATCAGCTAGCTTCATCAGCGAGTGTGCTTCTGGTTACTTTTGATGTAACTTCTTTATATACGGTAATTCCCCAAATACAGGCTCATGGGGTGGTTATGGGAGCGCTTAGAGGACGGGGGGACCTGTCCGTCTTACTACTTACCTTTTTATCTACAATAGCGGAATTGCTATTGTTTCATAATTTTTTTTATGTTTGAGCAACAATTACATCATCAAATTTCCGGAGTGGCCATGGGAGCCACGTGTGCTCCATCCGTGGCTAACTTGTATATGCAAAAATTTGAGTGTCTATGGATTCAACAGTGTCCGTATCAAGAGTCATTGAAACTATGAAAGCGTTACATCGACGACATATTTGTCTTGTGGGCAGGAGATCGTGTTTCCTTACAAGAGTTTTTGACCTGGTTAAATTCGTGTGAACCGAATCTTCATTTTTCCATGACATGCCATGAGACACATATTTCATTTTTGGATATACAGATACAAAAGACAATGGCAGGCTGGTCAACTTCTATTTATCGAAAGAGCACTGATAAAAACACTCTTCTTCATTATTCAAGTGCTCATCCAAGGCGGTTGCGTAATAGCCTACCTTTTTCTCAATTTGTTAGATATAGACGCAACTGCAGCACTGTAGAAGAATTTCGGCAGCAAGCAGCCCAATTGCGATGTAATTTTGCTCAACGGGGCTATCCACGGCAAATAATTAGGGAGGCATACACTTGGGCACGGTTCCTCAACAGAGATCTATTATTACATCCTAAGCGTCTGAGATTGTCAGATGAGGATAGCATTAATTTAATAACTGCTTATTCTCCGTTAAGCAAACAGTTGCAGGCTAGTTTACATAGACATAAGAACATCTTATCTGCTATACCTGGTCTACAACAGTACCATACACGGTGTGTCTGGCAACGGCAGAAGAATTTTAAAGATTTATTGAGTCCGACAGTTCTTCGATCTCCTAGTTTATCAAGTGTGGAAAGTTATGGCTATAAGGCTTGTGGTAACTGTACAATTTGTTCCGTGACTCAAGAGTGTGACTGTTTTACTCATAATGGACATGTGTATAAGTTACGAACTAACACTTCTTGTGGCTCTACACACGTGGTCTATTGTGTACGCTGTCCTTGCTCCTTGCTGTATGTAGGGAAGACCAATCGTTCATTCAGGATTCGGATGAACGAACACAAAAGTAAATTGAAATGCAAATGGCTTGAGGCTCCTATGGTGGAGCATTGTGTGGCTCTACAACATGCTTTTGAAGACTTACGCTGTTTCTGCATAACTCAAATACAGCGGCCGCAGCAAGGTTGCACAAGAGAGGAAACATTGCTACATTTGGAACAACGCTGGATACATTCATTACAAACAGCTGCTCCCTTGGGTTTGAATGTTCTCGTGGAATGGGAGTTGTGCCTGTGATGTCACAGTTAGCTGGCTCCATTCACGCTGAGCTTCTCGATATTTAAGAAGCGCATGCGGGGCGTTCTGCACACTTGCATAGCAGTTCAACATTTACATGTGGATGGAACGCTGGCGTAGTTGTGAAAAAGTGAGTAGAAGATGCTCCTTGCACTACATAGTGAGTTTTGTATTTTTGGATGACATTGTGTGAAGAAAGTACTGTCTACATGCACTGTGTTTTGTGTTTTAGAAGCTTAGCACTTCCCCTAAAGAACCCTTGTTTGGCGAAACGCCTAGCGCTGGTTAGCGTCGGGAATGAAGTAAAGTGTTATTGGAAGCTGACTGAAGTTTAAGCGGGAATGAAGTAAAGTGTTATTGGAAGCTGACTGAAGTTTAAGCTCGGTTGAATACAAGCTAAGCGATTTTTGTTATTTCTCTCTCCTGATGAAGACTTTTTTAAGAATAATATAAAAAAAGGTGGCTACAACATAGTGGTCATTGATGTGAAAGTGGGGACAGTGAATCAGAAGTTTCTAATTCTTGTCCATGAATACTGAGACCACGTAACTCCTTATAAAAAGTTTGGTTGGGATAGTCTTACATCATTGAGTTTTTACAGTCTTAATTAGAACTAATGCTACTTTCTAGTTGTGATGCAGAGCCTTAACTTATATTGCTCATATAGAGACATGCCTAGTGAGTGGAACTGTTGATACCATAAGGCCCAGTATTCTCAACATGGCTCAAACTGAAATCTGCAGACTCTTTTATACATCCTTCACTATCAACCGCAAGTGGGCGAGTCTATCATGTGGAAGAAAGGCATTTGCAAGAATCATGTTTAGCAGAACTTTAATGAATTTCAATTGTTGTGATGGGCTCAAATTGTATTTGGGGTAACTGATGACTAACCCTAGCAGCTACAACACCCAGATGGTAATGCATACAGATTCTTGAATTCCTTCTTGGGATCTGCTGTGACAAGAGAGGCATTTTGTGAAGATGCAAGGAGTGGACGTGATGATAAAAGGCAGTGGGGCACATTCACTAACTTCCATGCTAGAAATGTAGATGTGGGCCATGTTACCAGTACAGTGGGTCAGCAGTAATTGCAGAGAATGTGCTTACATTCACTTGCAGTTTGTGTGGACCTAACATTCCTGTGCTGAAAAACCAGAACAACTAACGCCACCCACTGAGGTGGCATTAGTTGTACCCATACTACTGTCATCAAGCATAGTAAAGAGAGTGGGCTACTAATACCTGCGCTAGCCACGATGCACCAGGAATGCTCTTGTCCCACCTAGTCACCACCCTAATGAATGTTGCCAGGGTTTTTTTGTTGTTTGTTATTGTTAAGAGCCATCAAGTTGGTGTCGACTCATGGCAACCCTCTGGATAGCTATCCTAAAATGTGTATGGTCTTCAATCAGGCAGCTCATTGTTGACAGACTGGCACACGTAACTGCTCTTACTGAATCAATCCATCTCATTGCTGGCCTTCCTTTTTTGCGCTGACCTATTTTGCCAAGCATGATGTCTTTCTCTAATGATCTCTCTCTTCGCATGATGTGTCCAAAGTATGAAAGTCGAAGTCTTGTCATCTGAGCTTCTAAAGAAAGCTTAGGTTTGATGTCTTCTAGTACTGACTGGTTTGTTCTTTGGGCAGTCCATAGTATACACAGTATTTGCCACCAGCACGATAATTCAAAGGCATCAATTTTCTTCCTATCTTTTTCACTGTCCAACTTTCACATCCATATGATGTTATTGAAAATACCATAACTTGGAGAGAGACATCTCTGCTATTCAGAATTTTGTCTAGGTCCTTCATAGCCATTCTGCCAAAAACAATGCATCATCGGATTTCTTGACTGCTTGTTGCTTCTTTATTGATTGTTGATCCAAGTAGGTTAAAGTTGTCCATGATTTCAATTTCTTCTCCATAATAAATTAATTTATTGATTTTTCCAGCTGTCATGATCTTTGTCTTCTTCACATTAAGGTGCAGGCCCATTTTAAGACTATGTTCCTTAATGGTGAGAAGCAAATGTTTCAGATCATCTTCACTTTCAGCCAGTAATGTGGTATCATCAGCATAGCGAAGGCTGTTGAGGAGTCTTCCACCAATCTTCACACCTCTATTGTCTTCATACAATCCTGCTTCTCTGATGATCTGTTCTACATATAAATTAAAGATGTAGGGGGAAAGTATGCAGTCTTGTCATTCACCTTTGCTGATTTTAAACCATTCTGTGTCTCCTTGTTCCGCTCGAACTGTTGCTTCTTGATCAATGTACAGATTATGCAAGAGAATGATCAAGTGTTCTGGTATACCCATGCTTCTTAATGTGGCCCAGAGTTTTTCACGGTTTACACAGTCAAAAGCCTTGCTGTAGTCAATAAAGCACAAAGAGATATCCTTTTGGTATTCTTTAGTCTTTTCAAGGATCCATCTCACATCCACAATGATGTCTCTCGTTCCTCACCCTTTCTTGAAACCTGCTTGCACTTCATGTAATTCTCATTCCAGGTATGGTTCTAGTCTCTGTTGAATAATCTTCAGTAGAATCTTGCTGGCATGTGGGATCAGAGCGATTTGTGCGATAATTTCCACAGTCAGTTGGATCACCTTTCTTTAGTATTGGTATAAACACAGATCCTTTGCAGTCAGTTGGCCATGATGTTGTCTTCCAAATTTTCTGGCAGAGCCTTGTAAGTATGGTAACAGCTGCATCAGATTGCTGTAATACTTCTATGGGAATGCCATCAATGCCTGTTGCTTTGTCCTTTGATAAGACTTTCAATGCTGCTTTGATTTCTTTCATCAGCAATGGTTCCCAATCATAAGGTACAGGTTGAAACGGCTGTTGGTCCACTTGATCTTTATCATATAAAATCTCTGTATATTCTTTCCACCTTTTCTTGATCTTCTCAGCATCAATCAACATAGAACCTTGAGTATCTTGTAACATTCCATTTCGAGGCTGGAATTTTTTCTTTAACTCTCGTAGTTTTAGGAAAGCCGATCTTGTTCTTCCTCTAATAGTTTCTGCTTCTATTTCCTTGCATGCATCATTGTAGTACTTTTCCTTGTCCTGTCTTGCTGCACATTGGAAATCTCTGTTGAGTTCTGTGATTGCCTCTCTTTCTCCTTTGGCTTTAGCTTCTCTGAGTTTCTGGGCAATTTTCAGAGTTTCTTCCGTCATCCATTTTGACCGGTTTTGCTTTTTCACTTTTTGTAAAGACTATTCGCTTTCTGTCAACACAACCTTCTTGTTGTGAGGGTAGCTTGGGATTTTTAGTGCAGGGTCTCTGTGCTATTTTTTAGCATGGTTACAAAACTGTTGTTTAGTAAACATGCCCCAGTATGCAGTTCTGGAAGTGATGTTTCCCCATGACAAAATCGAAGATACCTCCCAGTATTTGAATGTGGGTGGAAGTATCCTTTAGATCCAGAGAACAAAACCAATCCCCTTATTGGAGAAAAGGTAAGGAATGCCCAGTGAAACCATCCTGAACTTCTTTGACTAGAACTCGATTCAGGTCTCTCAGGTCTAAGAGTGGTCAGAATCTCCCCATTTTCTAGGTCACTAGGAAGTACCTCAAATAAAACCCTTGCTCTACCTGCCCTAGTGGAATGGGCTCAATCGCATGTGCAGATGAATAGTGGCAAGTTCCTGAAGACCAACCTCCTGATGTTGAGGGCAAATGGAATGGTCCCTCAATGGGAACCGAGAGAGGTGAAATCATTCTGACACCACACAATTGTAGATGCAACAAGATGCAGTTTATTTCTTCTAAAACAAATGCCAATCTACCCTACACAATCATGTTTCATCAGAAGTGACTTCTTCAGAGGTATCTAGTGTAGAACACAAATATAAATAAATCAAATCATATACAAAATAAATTATAAAAACAAAATATAAATTACACATATATAAAAAAATGAAAAAAAATTTCCAATTGTATAAATGTTCCCAAAAGAGAGGGACGATACAGATATTATGAGAACTCACCTATATGATTGGAAATTTATTTTTTCCCATTTTTTTATATATGCAGCAGCAGCCAAGAAAGCAAACAGAATTTATTTAACAGTTTTTTTATACCTTTTTATCATTTTAGTCAAAGCAGTTTACATTGTAACTTAAACTTGGTAATGTACATTAAACAGGGACATTAATAACTTGGATTCTTCTGAGGCAATAGAGGGTTAAGAAAATGCCAGGAATCATAAGGAAAGAAATGGAGAATAAAACCAAGGATATAATGCCTTTGTAGCGTTCCATGGTGTGACCACACCTTGAATATTGTGTGCAGTTCTGTTCACCATATCTTAAAAAGGTTATAGCAGAATTAGAAAGTTATAGAGAAGAGCCACCAAAATGGTAAAGGGGATGGAAGAATACCCCTAACAAGGAAAGGCTTAAGAGGTCAGGCCTCTTCAAGACGGCTGAGGGGAGATATGATACAAAGCTATAAAATAATGAATGGAGTGGAATGGGTAAACGTAGATCAGTTGTTTACTCTTTCAAAAAAGTAGAAAGACTAGGGGACACTCAATGAAGCTACAATGTAGCCCATTTAAGACTAACCCGAGAAAATATTTTTTCACTCAATGCGTAATCAAACTCTGGAATTCATTACCAAAGGATGTAGTAAAAGCTATTAGTATAGCTGTGTTTAAAAAAGGTTTGTGCAAGTTCTTGGAGGAAAAGTCCATAAACCATTAGAAAGGATTAACGTTTTGCAGGAAACAAAATTTGCTGTAGAATCTCTATGGATTGAAATTCCATGTAAAAAGGATAAGGCGATGGCAGTGGGGGTGTACTATCAACCGCCTGGCCAGAGTGAACAAATGGATGATGAAATGCTCAAAGAAATCAAGGAAGCTAACAAACGTTACAGCGCAGTAATAATAATGGGTGATTTCAATTACCCCGGTATTGACTGGGTCAGTGTCACGGCAGGACATGCTAGGGAGATAAAGTTCCTAGATGACATAAATGACTGCTTCTTGGAGCAGCTGGTTCATGAACCGACCAGAGGGGAAGCCATATTAGACCTAATCCTTAGTGGAACACCAGATCTAGTGCAAGAGATAAGGGTGTTGGGGCCATTTGGCAATAGTGATCATAGCATGATCGCCTTTGATTTAATTAGTGGAGGAGGGATAGTAAGGAAATCCACAGTACTATCTTTTAACTTTCAAAAGGGAGACTATGATAAAATGAGGAAAATAGTTAAAAAACTAAAAGGAGCAGTTGCAAAGGTTAAAGACTTACATCAAGCTTGGGTGTTGTTGAAAAATACTATCTTGGAAGCCCAGACCAGCTGTATTCCATGCTTTAAGAAAAGTGGAAGGAAGTCCAAAAAACTGCCAGCATGGTTTAAAGGTGAGGTCAGAGAGACTGTTGTTGCCAAAAAAGCATCTTTCAGGAAATGGAAAAAGAGCCAAACGACGAAACCTGGAAACAGCACAAGCACTGGCAAGTCAAATGCAAGGCATTGATAAAGCAGGCAAAGGGAGAATTTGAGAAGAAGCTTGCTGCGGAAGCAAAAACGCGAAATAAAGATTTTTTCAAGTACATTCGTAGCAAAAAACCTGTGAGAGAGTCAGTTGGTCCATTAGATGATAGAGGAGTTAAAGGGGCACTAAGAGGCGACAGGGCGATGGCGGAGAGACTGAATGAATTTTTTGCTTCGGTCTTTACTGAGGAAGATGTAGGGATGTTACCCATGACTGAAGTGGTATTTAAAGGTGCGGAAGAATTGAAGGAAATATCGATATATCAGGAAGATGTATTACAACTATTAGATAAACTGAAGAGTAGCAAATCACCTGGGCCGAATGGTATTGTGGCGCTCCCTACTGTCTAGGCGGTTGCCTATAGGCAGGGGCGTGTCATATAATGTCCCTTTTTAATATGGGTTCCAGAGCTAGTGCTTCTGGGTCTTGTAGTTGTGTGAAATAAAAAGGAATCCGAGGGTTGAAGGCAAACATAGGAAATTTATTTGTGTCTTTTCCTTTGCAAAGAACTTTCTTTGAAGCTCAACACATGTTAACAAAAATAGGATGTACTCTCCAACCAAAAGAAGTTCCAGTCAAACAGGATTCTGACAGTGACAAATGTTACAATTGCTTCATGCAGCTTGTTACACCAAAAGTGTTTCTTCCCAAAGTCCAACAGTCAGAAAAAACAGCTTAGCTGGCTTCAGCTAACTTCCAGCAAAGGCATCAGCCTTTCCAAACTGAGTAAAACTTTAAACAAAGCTTCTTTTGCTTATAGCTGTTTTCTTAATCATTCAAATCAATCTTGAATCATTTCCTCTCAGCTCTAAACACCAGCAATTCTCCTTTTAAACATTTCCAACATTCAAGACATAAGACATTCAGATAAATGGCTTCTGGCTTTTTTTTCCAGCTTTAAAAAAACCTACAGCTTCTTCATTCTGTCTTCATACAAAAAGAACAATCCATCAAGGAGTCTAAGGAGTCTTGTTCCATATCACAAGGCTCTGTCTGCATGTCTTCATAATCAGACTCTGCTGTCTCCTGGCTTAACTCGGGCTGAGGGGACGTAGGTTTAATCTCCTCTAAGAGTTTTAAGACCTTTTCCCATTGGGACTTCTCTCTGTGCTCAGGGATTTTAGAATGGCTGTAGAGACCCTTATCTCTCAACAAGCTGGACAAGGCTTCTAACTGGCTCACCTTGTCTTTCGTGACCCTTCTCTTCACAGACCCTTCCAGAGGTAAAACTTCTCCCAGACTCATGCAGGGCTGCTCCCGTACCTGGACTATAGTCAGCAACTCTCTCAGGATAGACTCTCCGGTCTCCAGACCGTGCTGCAATTCCTTTACAGCATGGGCTTCTCCCTGGACTGTATTCCCCAGTGTGCTGGCTGCCTTGGGACTCCCTTCTATGACTGTCTCTGGAAAACCTCTCTCTTTCCTTTCCCCTGAAGGATCCTTTCCCTTCAGTTTGCCTCAGGAGCTCTTCTCCCTCCTTTCTCTTGGCAGGCTCCCTTCTTTCTGACCCCTGGAGCTTAAATGTATGTAGCTGCTCTCCCCATTCCAACTCCTCCTTCAGGTGCTTCCTATTACCTTCCTGGGTTGCCATGGAGCTTGGGCGTGGCCTGGACTCAGCAGCTCTGTGTATGTGTTTTTTTTTCTTTGGCTGCAGTTTCAAACTCCCTGCTCTCTGAGCTATCTCTCTGCTTGCAGGTAAAAGTTTGTTTTCCAGCTATTTCCATGGGCTCTGATGCCCCTTCATCACCACAGTATACATCCAAGGGTGTTGAAATAACTGAAATACGAGATTGCAGACCTGCTATTAGTAATCTGTGAACTATCATTAAAATCATCTCTAATACCTGAAGATTGGAGAATCGCCAATGTAACAGCAATTTTTAAAAAGGGTTCCAGGGTGATCCGGGAAACTACAGACCGGTGAGTCTGACGTCTGTACCGGGAAAAATGGTAGAAACCATCATAAAGAATAAAATTACTCAGCATGTAGATAGTCATGGCCTAATGGGAGACAGCCAACATGGCTTTAGACAAGGAAGATCTTGTCTTACTAATCTGTTATGTTTTTTTGAAGGTGTGAACAAACAGGTGAGTCGGTTGATATAGTGTATCTGGACTTTCAGAAAGTCTTTGACAAGGTCCCTCATCAGAGACTTTTGGCAAAACTAAAAAGTCATGGGATAGGAGGCAGTGTACTACTGTGGATCAGGAACTGGTTAAAAGATAGAAAGCAGAGGGTTGGGCTAAATGGCCAATTTTCCCAATGGAGAAAGGTGAATAGTGGTGTACCCCAGGGATCTGTGCTGGGTCCGCTGCTTTTTGACATATTCATAAATGACCTGGAAAGTGGAATAACGAGTGAGGTTACCAAATTTGCAGATGACACAAAACTATTTAAAGTTGTTAAAAAACAAGAGGATTGTGGAAAATTGCAAGAGGATCTTGATAAATTGGAAGACTGGGCATCAAAATGGCAGATGAAATTTAATGTGGACAAGTGCAAAGTTATGCACCTAGGAAAAAACAACCCAAACTATGGTTACACAATGCAAGGTTCCACATTAGGAACCACCACCCAGGAAAAAGATTTAGGCGTCATTGTGGATGACATGTTAAAACCCTCGGCCCAGTGTGCAGCGGCAGCCAAGAGAGCAAATAGAATGCTAGGTATCATAAGGAAAGGAATGGAAAATAAAACAAAAGATATTATAATGCCTCTATATCGTTCCATGGTGAGACCGCACCTTGAATATTGTGTGCAATTCTGGTCGCCATATCTTAAAAAGGATATAGCATTATTAGAAAAGGTTCAGAGAAGAGCCACCAAAATGGTAAAGGGGATGGAAGGATACTCCTATGAAGAAAGGCTAAAAAGGTTAGGGCTCTTTAACCTGGAAAAGAGATGGCTGAGGGAAGATATGATAGAAGTCTATAAATTAATGAACGGAGTGGAACGGGTAAACATAGATCGATTGTTTACGTTATCAGAATATAGAAAGACTAAGGGACATGCAATGAAGCTACAGGGTAAACTATTTAAAACTAATAAAAGAAAATATTTTTTCACTCAACGTGTAATCAAACTCTGGAATTTGTTACCGGAGGATGTAGTAAAGGTTGTTAGTGTAGCTGGGTTTAAAAAAGGTTTGGACAAGTTCCTGGAGGAAAGGTCCATAAACCATTATTAAGAAGGGACCCAGGATATCAATGCTTGACCCAGTACACGCACTGCGGAACCTGTGTCTTTTGGGGAAACTGCTAAGTACGTATGACCTAGATTGGCCGCTGTTGGAAACAGGATACTGGGCTTGATGGACCTTGGTCTGACCCAGTATGGCATATCTTATGTTCTTATTATTAAAGAGGACCAGAGAAATCTACTGCTTACCCAGAGATAAGCAATGTGAAATTCTGTGTACATTTTTGGGAACCTTGCAGATACTTGTGACCTTGTTTGGTCACTGTTGTTTATTGGGCTTGATGGACTCTTGGTCTGACCCAGTATGACATCTCTTATGTTCTTATTTGTTTTTATGAAATATTGTTTGCATACGATTCAATTTATTATGTATTTTATGCTGGACATGCTTGAGGAAGTCACTTCTGATGAAACAGTTGTATAGGGTGAACTAGCATCTGTTTTTAAAAAAAAATAAACTGCATCTTGCTGCATCTACAATTGTGTGATGTCAAACTGATTTTACTTCGTTCCTTGGTTCCTGCTGATACATGTGCGAGTGTGTGTGCTGGTTTGGCCCGATGGTCTCTCAGTGGGCAATCTGAAGGGCGTTCGAACAAAATCTGTAACCATCTATACTTTTAGAACCCAAGATTTGAAGGTTCGAAGCGGCCACCGTCTGGGCAAAAAGTGAGAGCCTCGCACAGACTAGAAGGTCATCTGAGTAGGGTATAGAGATGCTAGGAGTCGGTCAAAATCCTGCCCCAGCTTTGGCTGGGATGCAGTCTAGGATGTCTGGACCTTCTCCTGCCAAGGTCGGGTACAGGTAGGTTGCTTGGAATGGGTATAGTGGGGGGACAGGAAAAATACCTATGCCTATGAGAGTTATAGGATCTTCACTGCCCTCCCACTGTTTAACCTCTAAGATGAAAAAGCCAGGTCGGAAGTGTGCCTGGAGAGAGAGTTTTAAGCATGTCAGAATGCTGCTTAATCTTGGCAGCAGCTTCTTGCAACTTATCTCTGACGAGACTATCGGCACGGCATAACATATTAGCAAGTTGCTTCTGGACAATGGATCTGCAAATTGGATGTCTGGAGCCATAAGAATCTCCGGGCATAGTCGTAAAGGAGGCTCTCGATACCATATCAAAAATATACATGGCACGGACATTATATTTCACTTACTCCTTTCCTTGACTCACAAGAGCTCAGCTTTCTCTGGAGGGAGATAGTTGGACAGATTGTTGAGGCTGTGCCTGATGTTCTGTAAATGCATGCTTATGAAGAGCCGATAGGATATCATGCAGGGCACGAGCATGGCATTCTGGAAGATCTTTCTCCCAAAGAATCCAATCTTTGGGCCTCCCTCCCCAGAGCCGTGCCAAGGAATGAGCAAAAACCATGCCATTAAACTTTAGGTGTAATGTGGTAAAAAAGAAAGGATGTCCAGAGAATTCTACAGTAAAAGACACCCAAGGCAAATTGCATGCCAATAGTAGGCGGGAAGGCAGAGGCACAGTTGAATCCTTCTAAAAGCTTGCAGAAGGAGCTGGGAAAGGTTCCCACCCGAGGGCTTGGTCGGTAATGTCACCCATACGTAAGCACTTATCCTCCTTGTCTGCAGAGAAGCCATTTTACGAATGAAAATACAAAACACAACATTACTCAGTGCTTTCCAATTGCAAGTAATGCTTCTTGCATGTTGTTTAAGTGGTGCATTTTTTAAACTGCACATCCAAGGGGAAACAAGTAAGGAACGGTCCTCCAAAATTCAAACCTTTTACTGTTCAAGGTGGTTTTCAACACCAGAAAAGTAAGCACAATCCCAAATCTAAGCAAGAAGTTAGTCCATAGGCACATGTGATATAAAGGAACTGTAAATCCTGATGAGGAGATTTTTCTGGGATTTGTTTCAGCTGCAAACAAGCCATGTATGTGTATCACCATTCTAAAATACAGAATATACAGCCCTTGAAAATCCATCCAAACCATACTTCTTTCAATACAAGCAGCAGTTTTTCTAAAAATCAATATTACTTTACAGATGCAAGTCAGCTTTTTCCACATGCAAAAGACGCCCAACATCTAAAATTACCTCCTAAATATTCAGCCATCGTGAAACATGTGCAGAACTAAGTAGACCAGAAAAATGGAGCTAAAGTGGGCATTTTGCTTTCCTTCACTTGGGTCATCATGTTCCAAAGAGTTTGGCTTCTAACTAATTTTGAAGGAAAGGAATCAGAAAAAAAAGAAATGACCATACAACAGTCTCAAGAGATATACTGAGCAAATGGAAAGTAAGCGCAGGGTATTAAGAGTGTCAAATCAGTTATCAGACTGTATGCCACTTTAAAGATGTGGATGGGTATAGCATTCAAGCATGGCATAAGGAACTTTGCCAAAAATCTCAGAAAACCTAAAAAAGGAAAGATAGCTGTTCACAAGTGAAGGATTGAGAGGCATGCACGCACAACTATAAAAAGTCTTGTACAGCCATTGAAGATTTTGGTGCAGGGTTGAAAATTGCATAGCAGTAACAGGCGGGAAGGCAGGCACAGGCATGCATAGCTAAACCCTTTTAAAAGCTTGCAGAAGGATCTGGGAGATATTCCCATGAGGGCTCAGTCAATAATGTCATCCATATGTAAGCACTTATCCTGGAGAATTCCCCAGTGTGCTGGTGCAGTAGCCTAAACCAATAGTTCTCAACACGGTCCTTGGAGTACACCCAGCCAGGTGGTTTTTTTGGATAACTGCAATGAATATGCATGAGATAGATTTATAAGTGGTTTTGATATATTTGACGAAAGGCAGTATGGTAAAGCCTTCAACAAACAAAATATCTGTTTGCACTGCCTCTCTCGTATGCAGTTCTATCCCATCCATATTCACTGTGGAAATCCTGAAAACTTGACTGGCTGGTTGTGTCCTGTGGACCGGGTTGAGAACCATCAGTCTAATTAAATCAGCCAGCTTTGCAAGTCAGTGCAACCAACAATATAGTGAGTCAAACAAAAGAACCCCCCCCCCAACACAAAAACAAAAAAAAAGGGAAACCCGTACAGTGGAGCCTAATGAAAACAAAAAAACAGGAAACCAAATTGGAATTATATACATTTTTTGTCAGATGACTTGTATTGACGGAGGGTTAGTCCCCTTGCTACAAGTTCTCCATTTTATTCTTAATAGCAAAGATTTAAAAGAGATTTCCTTCAATAGTGACTTATCTGATTTCAAACTTGTAGGACGGCAACGCTTTCAGAAGACACATATGATACTAAATAAGGATCAGATTAGACACTCATCTTTTTCGACTGGTCACAATCCAAAACGCTCACTTATCCTTAGAGAATTTAAATCCTCTAAAACCTGACAAATTTTTTCAAGACAAGTAACATTCTCTCTTCTTCCCTCACCATTTAGTAAGGCAGTCCAAAGCAAATTATGGTGCCCTTTTACTAAAGGGCACTAAGCAGTTAAAGTGCAATTTTGCGCAGGGCCCACAGAAATTACCACCATGGGGTCATGAGCATGCTGGGTGTGGTTAGGGTCAGAGAGTGGGAATAATGAGCATATTGCAGTTAGCATAGAGGGGTATATCGCATGCTGTCAACTAACACCATGTAAAGGTGAAGTGCACCGGCAGTAATTCACAAGAGCCCGAACACACACTAAGGGGCCCGGCCTGCTTGGTAACTGTTGGGCACATGATGGCCGCCTCCCCAACACTTACTGCAAAGCAGTTACACCTAACATTTGTTGATTTGGGCGCAAAACGCTCATTAGGTGCCAAAAGCTAGAGCTATTTAGTAAAAGGGTCCCTAAAAGTAACAGCTGGAGTCTCCTATTCACTGAGGCTAGCAGGGTCTGAACATCATTTCTCTCCAATATCTTTCTACTGTTTTCTGTTTTGTCTTGTCTTGTTACCCATAGATGCCCTTGTGGCTATAAAATTGCCCTACAAAGCAGCTGAAATTGCGGCACTAGGACACAGGAGCTGGTGTAAGTGTGTACACATTTTATAAAGAGTGCATATAAACCATGACTCCACCTGTGCTTTGCTCAAAACCCTCTCTGAGCATACCTACATCTAAGTCGCATAAAAGGATGCACATTCTTGCCATCACATGTACTTTTACATGGGGGTAGCTTTATAAAACAGGGAGGAGTGGCTCAGTGGTTGGGACAGGTTACCTCAGGCCGGGGGTTCAATTCCCACATGGGGACAAGCAACTTCAGGCCGGAGGGACTGGGGTCTCTAGTCCCATGGCCACTCCTTGTGGCCTTGGGCAAGCCACTTAACCCTCCATTGCCTCAGGTACACTTAGATTGTGAGCCCTTTGGGGACAAGGGAATAAAAAGTACCTGTTAGTATACATGTAAACCGCACTGATTCTAAAGAGCACAGTATAAAAATAAATAAATAAAAGGCTCTTGCATGTGTAAAATGCCTCTTATAAAAACAAGTGCAAAGTTATACACTTAGGGCCCGATTCCGTCCTGCACGTAGATCCCCTCTGTGTGTCCAGTCTGAACACTTCTAGCCCCAGGGGATCAGAATCACGATCAGGCATGTACATGCAGGCTGGGACTGCAATTCAATCCGGCCTGCACGTACATGCACAGCCCGACTAACTCAGCCAGGGCTTTTAAATGGAGCACCATGGCATCATGTTGCCAAGGCACCACGGTTCCATTTAAAAGCCACGATGCCGGCCACCAAATAAAAGTGTTTATTCCCCACAGCCCGACCCCTGATGACCCCCAATCTGGCCTCCTAAGGCCAGGATCGGGCTGCATGGAATAAACCCTGGGCCCCCCCCCCTCCTGACCGATCCGCACCCTGGGTTGTGTAAAAAAATCATGTCCATGGAAGTTATTTCACCTCGGAGGTGGAAGAACTTCCCCAGACATTTCGCCGACCCTGGACGTACAGGGTCGACATTAGAATCGACCCTGTACGTCAAGGGCCGGCGACCACCCACTGCCTGCCCACACGCCACCTCCGGGCCGCCCATTCCCCGCCCCCGTCTAACTTCCTCACACAACCGGCAGGGAAGTTAGTCGGGGGCAGGAGCCAGCACGAATAGCAGGTTTGGACATTCCATCAGGCTGTCCATCCCCACTATTCGTAGCATAGAATAACCCTCTTAGGGAAGAAAAGCCCGAACTACAGTTACACAATTCAAGGTTCCACATTAGGAACCACCCAGGAAAAGGATTTAGGTGTCATCGTTGAAACCCTTTGCCCGGTGTGCAGCAGTAACCATGAAAGCAAATAGAATGCTAGGAATCATAAAGAAAGGAATGTATCGCCTCTGTATATTGTGTGCAATTCTGACCACTCTTTTAAAATGGATATAGGAGAATTAGAAAACAGCAACAAAAACGGTAAAGGGGATGAAAGGCTTAAAAGGTTAGGGCTCTTCAAAGAGACGGCTGAAGGGAGATATGATAGAGGTCTCTCTCATACATATTCATTGTGGATATCCTGAAAACCTGACTGGTCTCTGGGGGTCCCAAAGGATTGGGCTGAGAACCACTGCGCTAGAGCCATCATTCATTGGTTGATTCAAATTATCTGAGTACTGACGATCACAGGTGTGTAATTTTACTGCAATGGGAATGTGGTTATTCTGTTCAAACTGATTTGAATTGTTTATAAGGAAGCCAATAATCATGTCCTGGCAAAGTACCAGTTTTTATACTATTTCCTACTAATTCCTGTTTTAATTGGTCTTGTTTCATTTGATTCTTGAACGAGTCAAATATGTGTGCATATATAGTCAAAAGCCATTCCACTGGCTACTTTTTTTTTTTTTTTAAGAAGATATTGGATATTAAGGGGTTGAACTGCAAGAGTGCCAGTAATGTTTCCCACAACTGCAAATGATGGCAGATAAAGACCAGCATGGCCCATCTAGTCCTCCACGCAAGGGTTGTAATTGCCACATCATGCAGGTTTGCCCCACTCTATGCTTTTTATTTTGGGAGGCAGACCTTCAATCATGCAAATTTATCTTATGCATGTTCACTTGGACCCAATCTGAAAGGTCATCAGATCTGATGCAGAAACTCCTACACTAGTCACGATGCTTCTAACAGGAAGCACATGTAAAGGAAGTAGGTCAGAATGAATTACAGCAAAATACTGGTGTACATGATAGCTCTGAAGGATGTAACAGTTAAACCGCATTGAATATATTATGTATTTACAAAAGAAATAATCTCCTCTTATATTCCTTGGTCTATTTATTTATAAAATCTTTTATACTGCTTTCCTTTCCATATGTTCAAAGCCGTAAAATATACATGCATAGCAAAAGAATGGTCGGAAACTGTTGTGTCCCGTTTGTTCTCTCATCCCATGATCCAATCTGAAAGTGTTCTCCGCAGACAGCAGGGAAACCTTTTGGTGCAGATTGTCCTATGCCACTGCTGTGGTCTATGGTGCATTTATACCTTTCATGGCTGCATCAAAATGCCGCTTCCCATCTAAAAACAGCATTGACTCTTCAGGCAGAAGAAAGAAAAAAAAATCAACAGTCATGAAAAAAAAAACTGTACCCTTAACCCTTACTTTATTTTATTATGTTTTTGCTTGGCCTTAGTGCCATAAAGACAGACTATAAAATGTTTTGACTTAATCTAATTTAATAAGGCATTTCCTTAGCGCTCCGCAGTGCAGTCCTCAACTTCTGGGTTGTCAACCTCCTCCTGCAGCTAGGAGACTGGCATATGCAAAATCATGACATCACTGGATATATCCTGTCAGCTCCCCTCCTACTTCCAGTGTGACCAGTCTCCTTGCAGCAGGAGGTTGTTGTGAGCCCCGGGTTGGGACTCACTGTGAGGAAATAATAAGCAGCTCGTGCTTTTTATTGGGCATTTTTTTTTATCCCCTTTTTAATTTCTCTTTTTTTTTTTAATTACTGGGCTTCTGTTTCTTTAAATTTAGTCAGCCCGTTTGCAGGGAGGAGGGGTCAGTGCTCAGCACTAGTGGGGCCTCCTGTCTCTCCTCCGTGTCAGCCCTGCCTGCCTAGCTCAGTTAACTGCTTTTTCTTATTTTATTCCTTTCTTTATTTTTTGATCGGGTCCTTTAATAGCAGGCTGTTCGGGCTCCGTGGAAGTTCTCTCCCCCCGGACCATACGGGGGAGAGCCCTTCGTCGGCTGAGGACCTCCGGTGTTTTCCCCGGGTGCTGGTCCTTGAGGCAGCTGATCGCGGGGTTCCTTTCCCCCGAGGCGGTCTGTGCGGCAGCGGCAAAGGCTCCGTTGGGCTGAGGTACATCGGGGATGATTTTCTAGCTGCTCGCTGTTTCTGGTGCCCTTTTTGCCGCGGGGCTTTGGACGCGGCGGCCATTTTGACTGCGCTTGGCCCGCCGCGTGCTTTTCGCTCTCCTGGGCTCCGGGGCCTTGCGGTAAGTCTCATTTGTATTTGGTTTCTGCAAACGTTATTTTATTCTTTTGTTTTCTTTGAGTTTCGTTTCAGATTCCTTTCTCTCCCTTTTCTTTCCCGCGGAGGGCGTCTCCCCGGGGGGGGGGGGTTTCCCCTCGTGTGTTTTTTGCTGGCATACCGTTTCTGGTCAGGCCAATGCCACAGAGGCCCCTCTGCATTATTTGTGGAGCCCGGAGAGGTCCTTTATCGGTTTTGGGTGTCTGCAGGGGTTGCGCGACCCTTTCCTCTCTTATGGAACAGAAGTTAGAGGTTGGAGAGCCTGCAGGCATGGCTGAGCTTCCAGACATGGAGGCTGAGCAGTCTTCACGCCAGGGTGCGCCGGAGGCCCGGCCCGAGGGGTCGGCTGGGCCCTCGGCGCCCCCGCCAACCGGCCTGGCGGTGGGACCCGGGGGTTTTAGTCCCAAGTTTGTTCTGCTAATGCACCAGGCATTCTGTTTGCGACAGCAGGGCGCGGTGCCGGGGTCGGCTCCTCTGCTGTCCCTTGCAGTCACTCAGGACGTGGAGGGGGCTTCGAGTGTCCCCCCACCGGCTCCAAAGAAGGCTCGTAAGTACGCAGCAGTGGTAGCGGATGAGGAGTGGCCTGAGGGGTCTGAGGAGGCCTGGGATACGGAGGGGGATCCCCTGGATCTCGAAGAAGGGGAGCTTCCGGAGCCTGAAGACCAGGCCAAGATTATTCGAGTGTTTCGCCGCGAGGAGTTGCCCGGGCTCATATCAGAGTCTTTGAAGGTCCTGAATATGGCGTCTCCGGTGGCGAAGGATGTAGAGATCGAGGATCCGGTTATTCAGGCGGAGCGCCAATCGCGCATTGTTTTTTCCCTTGCACCGGTTAGTGGACAAAATGATAAAGGATGAGTGGGATAAGCCGGAAGCCGGATTGCGGGGCCTTCGCACCCTGTCTCGTCTGTATCCCTTGGCGGAGCCGGATAAAGAACGTTTTCGTGCTCCGCGGGTGGATGCGGTGGTTTCGGCGGTTACTAAGAAAACCACTATCCCGGTTGAAGGGAGTGCGGCCTTGAAGGATGCCCAGGACCGGAAGGTCGATGGCTTGTTGCGGCAGACCTTTGAGGCCGATTCCGTTTCGTTGCAGGCGTCGGTGTGTGGTGCTTGGGTGGCTCGGGCGTGTTTACGCTGGGCCCAGCGGTTGCGTATGTCCTCACACCTCGAGGAGGAGGATGTGAAGGAGTTAGATCGCCTGGAGTCTGGGGCGGCGTATCTAGCGGACGTTCATTATGACTTGATTCGCGCGCGTTGGCTAATAGTACGGCTTCGGTGGTGGCAGCCAGACGTTCTGTTTGGCTCAGGAATTGGGCGGCGGATGGTCCGTCTAAATCTCGTCTTAGTAAGCTTCCTTTCAAAGGCGGTCTTCTCTTTGGAGAAGATTTGGACAAGCTGGTCAAGGACCTGGGGGAGTCCAAGGCTGGTCGCCTCCCTGAGGACAGGCCTAAGCCGCTTCGTTCGACTTCCTCAGTTAGGGGTCAGTCTCGTGATTTTCGCCGGTTTCGGTCCCCTCGCTATGCGGGTTTTTCTAGGGGCCGCTTCCAGACCCGCGCGCAGGGGTTTCGGGGCTACAGAGGTTCCGCGAGAGGCTTCTCTGCAGCCTCCCCTTCCACGTCTCGTAAACCACAATGAAATGAGGCGGGTCCCGGCGGTGGGCGTTTCGGTAGGCGGCCGTCTGCGGGAGTTCCTCTCCGCTTGGACCCTCATTACCTCGGACCAGTGGGTCCTCGATATCATTCAACACGGTTACGCCCTCGAGTTTGCTCACTCCGTTCGGGATTCCTTTATCCGCTCACCATGCAAAGGGGTCTCCAAAGCGGCAGCGGTAGCCACCACCCTCCAAAGATTGTTACTGTTGGGTGCGGTAAAGGAGGTGCCCAAAAGCGATTACGGTACGGGGCGCTACTCGATTTATTTCGTGGTGCCCAAAAAAGGCGGAGATTTGCGACCCATCCTGGATCTCAAGGCGGTCAACCGCTGCCTGCGGGTACCGCACTTTCGCATGGAGACCTTGCGGTCGGTTATCGTCGCGGTGCGTCCCGGGGAGTTCTTGACGTCGCTGGATCTGACGGAGGCGTACTTGCATATCCCCATTCTGGAGGCTCATCAACAGTTTCTGCGGTTTGCTCTCCCGTGGGGGCATTATCAGTTCCAGGCGCTTCCTTTCGGTCTGGCGACTGCTCCTCGCACCTTCACGAAGATAATGGTGGTCGTGGCGGCGGCCTTGAGGCGCGAAGGGATCCTAGTCCATCCCTATCTAGACGACTGGTTGATTCGTGCGAAGTCCAGGGAGGAAAGTCTGCAGGTTACGGACAAGATGGTCCATTTTTTGCAGAGCCTGGGTTGGGTGATCAATTTTGCGAAGAGTCATCTGGAACCTACCCAGGATCTCGTATATCTCGGAGTCCGTTTCGACACGCGTTCGGGTCGCGTGTTTCTTCCGTCTCCGCGGGCCGAAGCCTTGCGCGCGCTCATTCGGAGATTCCGAGTCACTCACTCCGGCTCCGACAGCCTGGGACTACCTGCGAGTGCTCGGCACCATGGCAGCGACTCTAGAAGTGGTCCCGTGGGCGAAGGTACACATGCGTCCGTTGCAGCGGGCCCTGCTCCGTCGCTGGTCGCATCAGGCGGACCCCTTAAGCAGGCGGCTGCCTTGTCCCTTGACAGTCCGCAGGTCCCTCCGGTGGTGGCTTCTCCCTCAATCTTTGGCGACCAGGATGCCCCTGGATCACCCCGATTGGTTGCCTCTCTTGACAGACGCCAGTCTAACGGGCTGGGGGGCGCACTGGTGGGTTCCTTACCTTACTCCATTGCTGTTAAAGTTTTAAGGTTTTAAACTTTCTCTTAACCTATCTGCAGGGGCTACCCCTCCCCCACCCCCTGCAGAGTTACTGTTGTAAACCTCCATTTTTCTGAGCTGCACGTGGGTTTGCTTACATTGCCTTCTGTTCTATAAGAGGAGGAGTGCTGTTTTAGAGCTCTTCCAAAAGGAGATTTTTGCTGTGTTGCTGCATAACTGAGTCTGTCTCCAAATAATTGTGAGTCTGTCTCCCCATATTTTGTCTTTTTTTCTAATTGTCCTCAGTGGTGGGTTCCTTACCTTACTCCATTGCTGTTAAAGTTTTAAGGTTTTAAACTTTCTCTTAACCTATCTGCAGGGGCTACCCCTCCCCCACCCCCTGCAGAGTTACTGTTGTAAACCTCCATTTTTCTGAGCTGCACGTGGGTTTGCTTACATTGCCTTCTGTTCTATAAGAGGAGGAGTGCTGTTTTAGAGCTCTTCCAAAAGGAGATTTTTGCTGTGTTGCTGCATAACTGAGTCTGTCTCCAAATAATTGTGAGTCTGTCTCCCCATATTTTGTCTTTTTTCTAATTGTCCTCAGTGGTGGGTTCCTTACCTTACTCCATTGCTGTTAAAGTTTTAAGGTTTTAAACTTTCTCTTAACCTATCTGCAGGGGCTACCCCTCCCCCACCCCCTGCAGAGTTACTGTTGTAAACCTCCATTTTTCTGAGCTGCACGTGGGTTTGCTTACATTGCCTTCTGTTCTATAAGAGGAGGAGTGCTGTTTTAGAGCTCTTCCAAAAGGAGATTTTTGCTGTGTTGCTGCATAACTGAGTCTGTCTCCAAATAATTGTGAGTCTGTCTCCCCATATTTTGTCTTTTTTTCTAATTGTCCTCAGTGGTGGGTTCCTTACCTTACTCCATTGCTGTTAAAGTTTTAAGGTTTTAAACTTTCTCTTAACCTATCTGCAGGGGCTACCCCTCCCCCACCCCCTGCAGAGTTACTGTTGTAAACCTCCATTTTTCTGAGCTGCACGTGGGTTTGCTTACATTGCCTTCTGTTCTATAAGAGGAGGAGTGCTGTTTTAGAGCTCTTCCAAAAGGAGATTTTTGCTGTGTTGCTGCATAACTGAGTCTGTCTCCAAATAATTGTGAGTCTGTCTCCCCATATTTTGTCTTTTTTCTAATTGTCCTCAGTGGTGGGTTCCTTACCTTACTCCATTGCTGTTAAAGTTTTAAGGTTTTAAACTTTCTCTTAACCTATCTGCAGGGGCTACCCCTCCCCCACCCCCTGCAGAGTTACTGTTGTAAACCTCCATTTTTCTGAGCTGCACGTGGGTTTGCTTACATTGCCTTCTGTTCTATAAGAGGAGGAGTGCTGTTTTAGAGCTCTTCCAAAAGGAGATTTTTGCTGTGTTGCTGCATAACTGAGTCTGTCTCCAAATAATTGTGAGTCTGTCTCCCCATATTTTGTCTTTTTTTCTAATTGTCCTCAGTGGTGGGTTCCTTACCTTACTCCATTGCTGTTAAAGTTTTAAGGTTTTAAACTTTCTCTTAACCTATCTGCAGGGGCTACCCCTCCCCCACCCCCTGCAGAGTTACTGTTGTAAACCTCCATTTTTCTGAGCTGCACGTGGGTTTGCTTACATTGCCTTCTGTTCTATAAGAGGAGGAGTGCTGTTTTAGAGCTCTTCCAAAAGGAGATTTTTGCTGTGTTGCTGCATAACTGAGTCTGTCTCCAAATAATTGTGAGTCTGTCTCCCCATATTTTGTCTTTTTTCTAATTGTCCTCAGTGGTGGGTTCCTTACCTTACTCCATTGCTGTTAAAGTTTTAAGGTTTTAAACTTTCTCTTAACCTATCTGCAGGGGCTACCCCTCCCCCACCCCCTGCAGAGTTACTGTTGTAAACCTCCATTTTTCTGAGCTGCACGTGGGTTTGCTTACATTGCCTTCTGTTCTATAAGAGGAGGAGTGCTGTTTTAGAGCTCTTCCAAAAGGAGATTTTTGCTGTGTTGCTGCATAACTGAGTCTGTCTCCAAATAATTGTGAGTCTGTTCTCCCCATATTTTGTCTTTTTTTCTAATTGTCCTCAGTGGTGGGTTCCTTACTTTACTCCATTGTGTGTGCCAATAGTTCAGGAACAGCCTACTAGCTAGTGACACTTAGGTTCCCGCCCACCCTACCCCTCACCCCACCCACCCCAGGGGCTACATTGCCTATATAGTGGTCACAGACGTGCCATCTGTCATTCCAAACTTGGGTTAAAAGCCACATCGTATTCTTCTTTTCTTCTTCTTCCTCTTCTGGGACTGCATAAACATGTCGTGTATTCAGTGCAATAACTGCGGTACGTTCATTCAAAGACAAATCATCTGGAAACTAAGAGCTTGTCCTATATGTCTAAAGTCAGCTGCCATGCATGATGAACTAACTCTACTAAGGAAAGACCTAGCTGCCATGCATATAGAAGTATCTCTACTGAGGGAGGAACTGGCTGCAATGAAGCGCACCTCTCCTAGGATACAAACTGAACAAACTCCACCACCGCTCCCACAAAGAACCAAACGCCCCAGGAACAAATGGATCACAGTGGGTTCTGGTAGATTGCGACCTGTAACACAAAGACATCCTATACATCAAGAGATATCCCTGCACAATGCCTTCTCTGCCTTGGCTAATGAGGATGCCCAATTCAAAGAACTTGAAGGGCCTTTAAATGAGTCAGACGATGCCCAATCCCCTGCTAATGCACTAAATATGAAGAAAACCTCACCAAACAGAAAACTACTACTAATTGGAGATTCCATCATCAGAGGCACCAACTTGGGAACACAGTTCAAAGGAGAGAAGATAGTCATGTGCCTACCAGGCTCTTCAGCCAGCAGGAATACAAACCAAGTTGTTGAATTACTTAGTGCAAAAAGTGAACATTCCAAACTTGATGTTATTATCCACCTAGGCACAAACGACTTGGCTAGGAACAGTGCCTCTACAGCCCAAAAGGACTTCCAATCTCTGGGGGAGAAACTCAAGCACGTTGTTAACACTGTTGCATTCTCAGAGGTTCTACCTGTTCTTGGTAAGGGGACAAAAAGACTGCATCGCATTAACAGCTTTAATACATGGCTCCAGACCTGGTGCAGAGAAGAAGGATTCGGATTTATTGGCAACTGGGACAACAGATGGATCAACAAGAGACTATACTGTGCTGATGGACTACATCTCTCTTCCACAGGGAAAAGAATCCTAAGTGAAAAATTCAGGCAGTATGTGGACATGCATTTAAACTAGGAAAAGGGGGTGACGGATGTGGAAGGTCAACATCTGCATGCCACCCCCAACAAAAGCAGAACAACCTCAGAAACAGCCACACTTTTAAACCACACATCAGAAACATGTGGGAGGAAGTGGGCAGAACAAAATCAATGCAAAATACACACAAGCCAGGAAAGTGCTGGAAAGCAATGAGCACAAATGCTCGAAGCTTAGCCAACAAAATTCCAGACCTGGAAGCCCTAACGGCAGAAACAGACTTGGACATTGTGGCCATTACAGAAACATGGTTTAATGAATCACATGATTGGGATATAGCCATAGCTGGCTATAATCTATTCAGGAGGGACCGAGAAAATGGAAAAGGAGGAGGAGTAGCCTTGTATGTCAAAAGCAATATTAAAGCTACTGAAATGCAGGGGACATGGGGAAAAGAAGAAGCGCTCTGGATTGCGTTGGAGAGAGGAGATGGCACTGTCATCCATATTGCTGTAGTCTATAGACCTCCGACTCAAATTGAAGAGAGAGACAATGAATTGATTAGAGATATTGCCAAGATAGCATCAAAGGGGGAAGCAATCATATTGGGTGACTTTAATCTACCTGATGTGGATTGGATTACTCCTTCTGCACATCTGGAAAGAAGCAAAAGAATTGTGGATGCTCTCCAAGATGCATTATTTAGACAAATGGTGATGGAACCAACCAGGGAAAGCTCAACGCTGGATGTAGTGCTCACCAACGGTGATAGTGTGTCAAATGTCTGCGTGAGTGCCCCTGTGAGCAACAGCGACCATCACACGGTGTGGTTTGAAATAAAAGCCATGGCACAGGCCAATCATAGCAAGCTCAGAGTCCTAAACTTCAAATACACTAACTTCAATCAAATGGCAGAGTATGTAAAGGAGGAGATGACGGGGTGGGAAGAGATAAAGGAAGTGGAATTGCAATGGGCTAAACTAAAGGAGGTATTGAAAGGAGCAACAGATAAATATGTAAGAATAGTAAATAAAAGCAAGAGGAGAAGGAAACCTATTTGGTTTTCCAAAGAGGTGGCTGCTCATATAAAGGCAAAAAACACAACTTTTGCAAAATTCAAAAGCTTGCAGACCGAAGAACACAGAAATGAATACAGGATCAAACTCAAAGAGACAAAACGAGAAATAAGGATAGCAAAATCAAAGGCAGAGGAAAAAATGGCTAAAGATGTTAAGGGTGGCAACAAAAATTTCTTCAGGTATATTCGGGAAAGGAAAAAGATCAGAGTTGGAATTGCAGGACTCAGAAGTGCTGGGAAAGGACTCGTGGAAAGTGACACTGAAAAAGCAAAATTGCTAAACAATTACTTCTGCTCTGTGTTTACTAAAGAGGATCCTGGGGATGGACCAGCTGTGACTCCCAAGTATAGGAATGGGAATGAAGTGGATACCACACCATTCACAGCAGAGGAGGTGTTAGAACAACTTGCTAAACTGAAAGTGGACAAAGCCATGGGACCGGATGGGATACATCCCAGGATACTGAAAGAGCTCAGAGAGGTTCTTGCAGGACCGTTAAAGGATGTCTTCAACAGATCCTTGGAAACAGGAGAGGTTCCTCAGGACTGGAGAATGGCTGATGTCGTACCTCTACACAAAAGTGGTGACAGGGAAGAAGTGTCAAACTACAGACCCGTGAGCCTTACCTCGGTGGCAGGAAAAGTAATGGAGGCGCTCCTGAAAGAGCGAATAGTGAACTTTCTGAAAACCAACAGCTTGCAAGACCCGAGGCAACATGGTTTTACCGAAGGACGATCTTGCCAGACAAATCTGATCGAGTTCTTTGACTGCGTGACGAGGGAACTAGATCAGGGGCATGCAATGGATGTCATCTACCTGGATTTCAGCAAAGCCTTTGATACTGTTCCTCATAGGAGGCTTATCAACAAACTCAGTAGCTTGGGGATGGGTCCCAAGATGGTAAACTGGATTAGAAATTGGCTGACTGACAGACGACAGAAGGTGATTGTACATGGAGCTCACTCGGATGAGAGGAAGGTGATTAGCGGGGTGCCCCAGGGTTCGGTCCTGGGCCCGGCACTGTTCAATGTATTTGTGAGTGATATTGCTGAAGGACTGAATGGAAAAGTCTGTCTTTTGCAGACGACACAAAAATTTGCAACAGAGTGGACTCCCCTGAGGGAGTGGTTAACATGAAGAAAGATCTACAAAAGCTGGAAGACTGGTCTAAAGCTTGGCAACTACGATTTAATGCAAAAAAGTGCAGTGTCATGCACTTGGGTAGCAGAAATCCAAGAGAAATGTACAAGATAGGGGGAGAAAGGTTGGTATGCACAGTTCAGGAAAAAGACCTTGGTGTGATTATCTCTGCTGATCTCAAGGTGGCAAAACAGTGCGACAAGGCAGTGGCAAAAGCCAGGAGGATGTTGGGCTGCATACAAAGAGGGATTACCAGCAGAAAAGAAGAGGTACTTATGCCACTGTATAGGTCACTGGTGAGGCCTCACTTGGAATACTGCGTTCAGTTTTGGAGACCATATCTTGCAAAGGATGTAAAAAGACTGGAGACTGTTCAGAGGAAGGCGACCAAAATGATTTGGAGCCTGCGTCAGAAGCCTTATGAGAAGAGACTTGAAGACCTAAATATGTATACCTTGGAGGAAAGGAGGCACAGGGGAGATATGATTCAGACCTTTAAATACTTAAAGAGAAATGATGAACAAACAAACCTCTTCCAGAGACGGGGAACCTGTAAAACTAGAGGGCATAACATGAAACTGCAAGGGGGTAAATTGAAAGGCAATGTCAGGAAATATTTTTTCACTGAAAGGGTGGTGGATGCTTGGAATGCCCTCCCGATGGAAGTGGTAGGGGCGAACACGGTGACGGAATTCAAAAAGGCATGGGACAAACACAGAGGATCCCTTTACAGAAATAGGAAAAAAAAACAACAAAATAAACGGTACCATCTAACTTCCGAACCATCTAACTTCCGAACCATATAACGTCTCAACAAATAGGGGTGTCCTATATGGAGTGGTGGGTTTACCCCTGAACAAGGATATGGAGAGGGGTGGCCTGCGCGGAGCGACAGGTGCACCTACTCTTGCCATCTCGCTGAGCAGACTGGATGGACCATGCTGGTCTTTATCTGCCGTCAACTACTATGTTACTATGTTACTATGTTACTGCCAGGACAGCTTTGCGCAGGGCCTATGGTCAAGAGTGGAGGCGTCGTGGTCGATCAATCGCCTGGAGCTGCGGGCCGTCTTTCTAGCTCTTCAGGCTTTTCAGCACTTGATACGGGGTCGAGCAGTGCGGGTGCTGTCCGACAATTCGGCGACGGTGGCTTACATCAATCGGCAGGGCGGCACGGGAAGTGCCGCAATGGAGCAGGAGGCGGGTCAGTTGTTCCGTTGGGTGGAACCGCGTCTCCCGTTGATTTCGGCGGCTCACATTGCCGGAAAAGACAACGTGACGGCCGATTTTCTCAGCAGAGTTCACGTGGACGCCGGGGAATGGCGGTTGCATCCCGACGTCTTCAGTCAGATTGTGGAGCGCTGGGGTCTGCCGGTGATGGATCTCATGGCGACCTTCCTATCTGCACAGGTCCTTCGATTTTACAGCAGGCGAAGAGAGC
The DNA here is from genome assembly GCA_033557465.1 of Ichthyophis bannanicus. NCBI lineage: Eukaryota > Metazoa > Chordata > Amphibia > Gymnophiona > Ichthyophiidae > Ichthyophis > Ichthyophis bannanicus. The sequence continues at coordinate 886,061,307 of CM066035.1, read as the reverse complement.
GGATGTCGGAGGGCATAGATGCGCTTCTCCAAGTTTGGCCGCGTCAGGGTCTTCTCTACGTTTTCCCCCCGTGGGCGTTGATCGGTCGGGTCGTGCAGAGGATAGGTCGTCACCCAGGGAAAGTTCTTCTGGTGGCTCCCGATTGGCCTCGTCGGCCGTGGTATGCGGATCTAGTTCGCCTCCTGGACGGTCGTCCCTGGCGGCTCCCGGTGCGATCGGATCTCCTGGTTCAGGGTCCTCTTTTCATGCCACAAGTGGATCGGTTCTCGCTTACGGTTTGGCCATTGAAAGGGCACGCTTAAGAAAGCGGGGATACTCGGCAGCGGTGATTGCCACGATGCTCGCCTCTAGAAAGCGCTCCACGTCGTTGGCCTATGTGCGGATTTGGCGCATCTTCGAGGATTGGTGTTCTCGACATTGGATCCGGGCGGCTACGGTGGCCGTTCCCGTTATTCTGGATTTTCTGCAGGATGGTTTCGCGAAAGGGCTGACGGCCAGCTCCTTGCGGGTGCAGCTGGCAGCGTTGGCCTGTTATCGAGGTAAGATCAATGGTGTGTCGTTGGGGTCTCATCCGGATGTTCGACGGTTTTTAACGGCGATTTCCAAGTTGCGGCCTTCCCTTCGGGTTGGCGTTCCCGCCTGGGATCTTAATTTAGTTCTTCGGGCCTTGTCTTGCTCTCCTTTTGAGCCGTTGAAAAGCTCCTCTCTGAAGGATCTCACCTTGAAAGCTGTCTTTCTGGTGGCAATTTGCTCGGCGAGGCGTATTTCCGAGTTGCAAGCCCTGTCTTGTAGGGAGCCGTTCCTGACCTTCTCGGATGATAAGGTGGTGTTGCGTACCGTGCCATCCTTTCTACCTAAGGTGGTCTCTCCTTTTCACATCAACCAAGTGGTTACCTTGCCGGTTCTCGGTTCTCGCTCTGAGCCTCCCCTCGATCGCGATCTACGCCGGTTGGATGTTCGAAGAGTGTTGCGTCGTTACTTGCAAGTCACAGATTCTTTTCGTAAGTCGGATCGTTTATTTGTGCTGTTTGGCGGCGCGCGTAAAGGGGAGGCCGCAGCGAAAGCTTCTATCGCCAGGTGGCTGAAGGAGGCGATTTCGGCGGCTTATTTGCTTCAGGGTCGTGTGGTGCCGTCGGGCTTACGGGCGCATTCCACCAGGGCGCAGGCTTGCTCTTGGGCGGAGCATCGATTGGTTTCCGCCGGGGGCTATTTGTCGGGCGGCTACGTGGTCGTCCTTGCATACCTTTAGTAAGCATTATCGTTTAGATGTGGAGGCGGCGAAGGATTCTCGCTTCGGGGCGGCTGTGTTGTCTGTCGTCCGGAACGATCCCGCCCATTAGGTACTGCTCTGGTACATCCCAGAAGTTGAGGACTGCACTGCGGAGCGCTAAGGAAATAGTAATTACACTTACCTGGTAATTGTAGTTCCTTTAGCGACGACAGTGCAGTCCTCCATCCCGCCCTATTTCGGTCATTTTCAGGGTTCCGGAGTGGAGTTTCGGATTGAAGAATTTATACAGGTGAGCCGACTCCATTCTCCTGTTTCTTTTCGCTGTCTTTGTAGTCTGCCTCTTGTCTCTGCGGCTGTTGCGTGGCAGGCAGGGATGGAACACCAGACGGGCGCACTGTTGCCGTAGTGTTTTCAAAAAAAAAAAAATACGTATGAAAAAAAAAAAAAAAAAGAAGTTTTCTGGTTGTCTGTCACGTACTAGCTACTTATTTCTTGCTCCTTTGAGTCTGCTTTGTTAATAGTTCACACTGGAAGTAGGAGGGGAGCTGACAGGATATATCCAGTGATATCATGATTTTGCACATGCCAGTCTCCTAGCTGCAGGAGGAGGTTGACAACCCAGAAGTTGAGGACTGCACTGTCGTCGCTAAAGGAACTACAATTACCAGGTAAGTGTAATTACTATTTATAGCCTGCTTCTATCCATAATCAGGATTCAAGGCAGATTACATGAAACACTGCAAGCAGGAACAATATCCCTTAATACATACAAAATTTTACTATTACCTCTGTATCTGGCTAACAGCAAAACACAAGTTTTAGATGAACATATTTGGGCACAGAAATCCAAGGATGCAAGACCTGATGGAATAAGGGAGGGTAAGGTAGTGATGCCCCAATCGGACGAGAGCTCCAGGCCACTGCCTTGTGCTAGTGTTTTGCTACTTAAAGGTCAGAGACGATTGCTTCTCATCTGACAGGAGCGCATCATTACCTCATCCACAAAATCCTTTACAGCATCATTTATAAACAAACTGAATGGAAAAAGACTCAGATCCTTGATGCACCCCATCGGTCCCTCCTGATGTAACCTACACCTGATGATACAAAGCTCCATAAGAGACATTCACTTTTAAATATGGAATTCTTTATCGGTCATAATACCTTTTGCTGAAATACCATAAGAACAGCTCAGACACACAAGTTTTCAAGGCTGTATGGGCAACTGATAGATCCAGATTGCTACTTACCTCCATATGTTTTGGGTATAATCTGTGGGACTTCACTTTCAGACATAAAGGTGAAATGGAAGATGTTTGTTGTCTTGTTTGTTCTAGTTTGTGAGTCAAACACCTCTGTGTGCACACGGACCTGGATGTGACTGCCCTCTGTGTAACAAACCTGGTAAATGATAAAGCAAAATTTAGTGATGTGCCTGGCACTTATCGAAGACGTGCAAAATGAACCTGAACATTTGACACAAAAGACATTATACACATTGTAAGGTTAACCATACATACACTAAAATAATACTCGTACAACACTGAAAAAAGAAATACAACATATTTCCATCAGTACTTGACTGCAACAGTCTCTATACAATCAGGATGGGATGAATGACTCAATTATCTTGTTGACCTTGGACTTGAACAGCCACTATAAAATTCAGGAGGCTGCCATGCCATTTGTTTATAAGAAGTGTACACCAAACTATACTGAGTAAATCTGATAAAATGGGATTTAATCATGTTGATTGTGCAAGATTTTGAAAAATGTTATATATTGTTTTATTTCTTCAAGAATAAATCAGCCGCTCATACACATACAAGAGAAAAACAATGAAAACCTTGGGGATCAAATAACCTATACTGGAAAAAAAATGAAAATCTAACAAAGAAACCAAGAAGTTTGAAGGAAGTGAATGAGAAGGCCCAACTGCAAGAAGACTGAAAAATGCTTCTCACTGCAAACTGCATGCAAGAAACACATTCAGCTGTCACTACAGATAAAAAAAGGCCTGAGAGGACTCCATAGGGTGGTAAACATGTGGAAAGTCCCACATGTGACTTTGCTGACTTTTCCAGAAATCTGTATGAGATCTGACGATGTCAATGACATTTTATTTATTTATTTTATTTTTATTTATTTACATTTCTTATATACCGCACTATTCGACATCAGCGCGGTTTACATCGAACAAAAATTCAGACAGAAAACATGTGTCTGAGTTTACAATAAACCGGGCAACAAACTTGGATAACGAAGTAATTACAAATAACAGGACAGCAAAACTTGGATAGCAAGGATAACTATTTACATCTTCGAGTTACAGAATACATGAATATGTAATTAATGGTCAAAGGACACCTTACTACGTGAGTTCTCCTGGCTCACTAGGTGATTTGGAGTCGCTATAACTATTGGAGAGGGACGTGCTTCTGTGCTCTCTGGGAAGTATTTGAGGAATAAGTAATGTTTGGGGGCCTTTCTAAACTGAGTTAGGTTAGCGATTGCTCTGATGTTTGTTGGTAAGGCGTTCCAGAGTCTTGGTGCACGGAGACTGAAAGCCCTGTTTGCTGTTGTTGTGGTGCATCTTGTTAGTTCTCGAGGAATCATTAGCATATTTAATGCTGTGGATCTTCTTGATCTATTCGGGGTTATGGATTTGATGAGGTCGGTTAGTGGAGGAGGAGGAGAGACTATTTACCGCCTTGAAAATCAGTAGCATTGTCTTGAAGATGATCCTGGCTTGTATAGGAAGCCAGTGTAACTGCTTCAAAAGGGGCGTCACATGGTCTCTCCTAGATGCCCCATGGAGAACCCTCGCTGCGCTATTCATTGCGAGCTGTAAGGGGTTCAAAGTGGATTGAGGGAGACCTAGTAAAATGACATTGGCATAATCAAAGTGAGGCATGATCAGAGCCTGGTAGATGGTACGGAAATCCTCTGGTTCAAGCAAGGGGCGAAGATGTCTGAGTGAACGGATCTTGTAGTATATAGCTCTTACAGTGTTAGCTATATGTGCCTTCATGTCGAGGTTTTGATCAAGTGTGACACCTAGGTACCGTATTGTGGGTTTTGTTTGTAGATCAGCTTCTTTCACCTTCAAGTATTGCGGAGGGCTAAAATTCGGGTTCTTCGACATAAAGAGCACCTCTGTCTTTTTATGTTGAATCCTGAGGTTTTGTGACATGAGCCATTCCAATATGGCATTGAAGCAATTGGTCAGGGGGGAGAGGTCCAATTTGTCTATGTCGAACGGCATACAGAGCAGGATGTCATCCGCATATACCAGGCAACTTACATTGAAAGACCGGATGATATTACAAATGGGTTGCATGTATATGTTGAACATCAAGGCAGAGAGGGAGGATCCCTGTGGAACCCCCTGACCTTGGTGAAATGGTTCTGACATTGCTCCACCGGATCGAACGTGCTGCCATCTTCTGGACAAGTATGATCTGCACCATTCAAGTGCAGTTCCACTGACGCCTTTCTCTTTTAGCCGTATTAGGAGAAGCTCATGACTTACAGAGACGAAGGCTGTGGCAATGTCTAGGAAAACTAGTGCAATTCCCTGTCGGATGTTGTCGACACCAGAAATTATATTATTGAGGAGAGTGGTAAGGAGTGTTTCCACACCGTGTGACTCTCTGAAACCATGTTGGCAAGGATCCAGTGGAGCAGCAGCATCAATGTGGTCTTGTAATTGTCTTTGTACCTCTTTTTCGATTAACTTTGCGAGAAAAGGTATACTTGAGATGGGTCTGTAGGAGTCTACCTTTTGGGGATCTAACTTACTATTTTTTAGAAGCGGTCTGATAGATGTTTGCTTGAGGGCAGAGGGGAACGTACCAGTGGTGAAAGACAGGTTCATTATTCTGGTTATTATTGTGCTGAATTCACTGCGCAGTTCCTTTATCCAGAAAGCTGGGCAAGGATCTGTCTGCGCAGTGGTGGTATTGAGGGACATGATCAAGTCTTCGATGCGCATCTTGGCAGGAGTAGAAAAGGCAGTTAGAGCTGTTGGGCAATCTTGGACTGTGGAAGCAAATTCTATTGAAGGTTTGTTTGTCTGGGCAAGCTTGGATTGTAGGTAAACTGCAAACTCCTGGGGATGGATCTCACATTGCTGTTCAGGAGCTGGTTCTTTAGAGAGAGTCTTGACTAAATTAAACAAATCATGAGGTTTGTTTAAAGAGCGCTTCAGGGTATCTGTGTGGTACTGTTTCATCTTCTCTGTGATGGCATTGCGGTGGACGGATAGCTGATAGATGTAAGCTGCCTGGTCTACCATGGAGCATGACCGACGCCAGCATTTCTCAGGACTCCGTAGTCGGGAGAGTTATAGTCTCAGATCCGCAGTGTACCATGGTGCTGAAGCTCTTTTCCTTAGCGGTCTGCTGAGTGGTGGTCGAAGCGCTATCGTGTTGAGACTACTGTTCCAGCAAGTGATTAGATCTTCCAGATTTAGGGAGGTCTCATTACGGAGCGAGCACGTTCCAGCAAGGATACGATCTCTGTTGAATGGAAGGAAGCTTCTAGCAGGAAATCTAGAGCTATTGCTTGGAACACTGTCTATCTTTGATTGCCTGTTGTGAGTGGGAATCTGGAAGAAAATAAGTTTGTGGTCTGACCACAGCACAGTAGATATGGACATCACGGTGTTGTATGATTGGTCATACACTGACTGTGGGGCAAAAACAAGGTCAAGAGTATTTCCCTTCACATGAGTAGGTTCCTTCACTAATTGTTGGTATCCAAGGGTCTCGAGAAAGGCCGATGATTGGTTATCTTGGAGCGCTGGCAGGTTAAAATCACCTACAATCCAATTTGGGGTATTAGGATTCTGGATGTTGGATGCTAGGTTTATTATAGTTGGGAGGTCATCTGGGGAGGCTGTAGGAGCTCTATATAGAAGGTTTATAGAGCAGAGCTTGTTGGAGATAGAGACTAACTCTAGGTAGTCGGTGCTAGTGGAGTCGTCCAGCTGGAAATGTAGGTCTGACCTGGTGAGGATGAGCACTCCCCCTCCTCTCTTGTTTTGTCTATGACTAGTAAACACTGTGAAATTTGATGGAAGGAGCTGGTTGAGTAGGACATTGTCTTCCGAAGAAAGCCACGTTTCGGTAACCATGAGAATATCGAGGTTATGAAGGGATATTGTGTCTGCAATCACTGGCCACTTCTTCCGAATTGAGCGGGAGTTGATGAGGGCACATTTTAAGCTTTGTGGGTAGAGGCTTTTGTCCTATTTAGCTTTCATAGAGTGTTGGAGTGAAATGTGTAATAGATGGGGGTGATGTGAGCGAGAGTCCCAATTATAGCTGTGCTTAGGTATACCTGTCCATCTTCTACCATGGTTCTGTAGGACTGGTATCTGATTGTACTCTGGGATAGAGCTCGAGAGATTGAGAGGCAGCTAGAGAAGAGGAAGTAGAGGCCAGCTAAGGTGGTGATAGGAAGCCCCATCTTACTAACTCTAGGTGCTATAACAGAGACAGTGAGTTAGTTCTAGTGTGGGAGAGAGTTCTGTATGCTTCTAGTGGGTTATTTATTTATTTATTTATTTACATTCTCTTATATACCGCACTATTCTGCATCAGCGCGGTTTACATTGAACAAACTGAAATTACATTGAACAGGGTATTATAACTTGGAGAAAACTATTTTACAGGGAACATGGGCTATGGAGGGTTAAGTGGCTTGCCCAAGACCACAAGGAGCACCTGTGGGACTAGAAACCCCAGTCCTTCCAGCCCAAGGTTGCTGTCCTCTAGTGGGATTTGAACCCCCGACCTTCCGGCCTGAAGTACCTTGCCCCAATCACTAGGCTACTCCTCCTCTCCACTCGTTGGTTCTTGTTGACGTTGCATACAGGCAAATCGTACTAATCTAGGTATAGATAGGTTCTGGAATGCAAATCTATTTTCAAAGGTAGCACAGGTTAGCCAGGCAGATTGTAAACGAGGTAGCTCACTACTAACGAAGCAGGATCAATGAGATCGGTGTCATATATCTAACTGTCAGGCTAAACAAAGGGTGCAGGAGTCCGTGCACCAGACAATAAGTATATCCGAGGGAAAGCTAGTTTCTAGAAGTGCTGGATCATTTAGAATGTTCAAGTTAATCTACAAAGCTTATTACTAGCATATGAGGTGAAGTATGTAATCAGAGTAAAACAATGTTACCAGTTCGGTAAATATAATAATACAATGTTACCAGTTTGTTGTCTAGTCATAGCACTCCTTGACGTTCTGTGCTTGGTAGGCATCGGCGCGGGACAAGAAGGAGTCAAACGAGTTGGAAGGTTGATATTCTCCGGTCAGGCGAAACTTAGGAAAATTAGGGAGCTGCTGAGCGTCAGTGCAGTCGGCCAAAGGATAGAGATTGGAGGTGTCGATGGTAATGCCTGGAGGGCTTCTTAAAAACAGCGTAAGTACCTCAGAAGTTGTATACAAGGAAATTCGAATGCAGCTGAAACCGCGGTCCTCGCCTAAGGGCTGCGCCAAAGGGCCCTCTGATGAGGCGCGGGCCTGCCCGATCGGCACTCCTTTTAAATTGCCTGATGGCTGCCCCGATTGGGCAGTGCTCCCTGGTGGGAGTGGTCTGGTGCTCCGGCCCGCTCGATCCCCGCCGGGAGAGCTGCTGGAAGGGCCGGAGTGCTGGGCCGGAAAGGACCACACGCCCGATCGGCGCTCCTTTTAAATTGCCTGCTGGCTGCCCCGATTGGGCAGTGCTCCCTGGTGGGGGTGGTCTGGTGCTCCAGCCCACTCGATCACCGCCGGGAGAGCTGCTGGAAGGGCCGGAGTGCTGGGCCGGAAGGACCACGCGCCCGATCGGCACTCCTTTTAAATTGCCTGCTGGCTGCCCCGATTGGGCAGTACTCCCTGGTGGGAGTGGTCTGGTGCTCCGGCCCGCTCGATCCCCACCGAGAGAGCTGCTGGAAGGGCCGGAGTGCTGAGCATCCTTCACTGTGGGGCTGATCAAAAGTAGGCAATCTCTAGTCTGTGGACACCAATCCACTTGGGTTTCAGGATATCCACCGAAACTGGTTCCATACAAAATCTCTCATGCATTTTGATAAGAGAGAGATCCTTGCTTTACTCCTTGAATATTCTCACAAAAAACTTAAGGCTAACCTAAAAAAAAAGTATTATTTCAGGTTTGCTTTACATTTTGATTTCCCTCTTGGATAGGTTCCCATGTGATCAGCACCCCACAAATGGGGTCTGTCTCTGTGAAACAATGGCAGCACAGTCTCCTAATTCTCTCTTAGGTTTTATCAGTTTTTTGTTCCCTAGTGCACCTCTGCATGTTCAGCATGCTGAGCTGGGAGAAAGCGTAGTTACTCACCTATAACAGGTATTCTCCAGGGACGGCAGGAATCAGTCCTCACATATGGGTGACATTGGCGCTGACGGTGCCTCGCAGAAGCATCTCCCCAGCTTTCAAAGAAAGCCATTAAGAGATGCCATCATGCATGCGTGGTCCCCTTCCCGCCCAAGGGTGCCATCTTGCTCAGTCAGATGACATAGCTAGGACGGTAGTAAAACTAAAACAAGGTAAAGGAGACAACTCCTAGGAGAGGAGGGAGGGTTGTGAGGACTGATTCCTGCTTTCCCTGGAGAACACCGTTACAGGTGAGTAACTATGCTTTCTCCAGGAACAAGCAGAAGTCAGTCTTCACATATAGGACTCCCTAGCTCCATGCTGCCGAGGACCGAACCACAACAGCACCAATGGTGACCAAATCGGATAGCCGTGAGTTGCAGAAAATGAGTCCCCAAATGAGAGACTCTGCAAGACCCTAGTGTCCAGCAGGACTATCACTCCGGTAGCCCAAACACAAATAGGTCGGAGGGCAGGAATTGCCTAAACTCCGTAAAGTTTACAGAGTACTACCTGGCCGAAGACACTCCCGATGGGACTCGCTCTACAGGCAGTAGTGAGCTGCGAACGTATGAACTGAAGACCAGGTGACAGTCTTGCAGATTTCCGTCACCGGCACTGAGAGCAGGTTCACCACTGATGTGGCCATCACTCTCACAGGTTGAGAGCCCCACTTGCTCATAGGTGAGACCAATACAGTCCGCCACCCAAGTGGACAGAGTTCACATAGTCACAGGAAGCCCCAGTCTACTGGGGACATAGGAAATGAAAAGCTGAGGAAGGAACTTTGCAATGGCCCTGGGTCTGCTGTAGGTAGAAGGACAGGGCCCATTTGCAATCCAATGTATGCAGTATCGTTTCCTCCTGATTGGCGTGAGGCTGAGAGAAAAAGGTGGTAAGGACCACCTCTTGGTTGAGGTGGAAAAGAGATACCACCTTTGGGAGGAATTTGGGGTGAGTGCGGAGCATCACCCTGTTCTTGTAGAATCTAGTGTATGGTGGCTCTGCCACCAAGGCTTGAAGCTCCCTTAATCTGCGAGCGAATGTGACAGCTACCAGGAAGGCCACCTTCCATGACAGATACCGCAGATACCAAGTAGCTAAAGGCTCGAAGGGTGGCCTGGTGAGCTGTGAGAGCACCACATTAAGATCCCATTCCGCCATTGGGGGGTGGATGTAGGGCTTAGATAGCAGGAGGCCCCTGAGGAACCAAGAGACCAGGGGTTGACCTGAGAGAGACTTCCCTTCGATCGGGTCGTGGTATGCAGCAATCACACTCAGGTGCACCCTTACTGAGTTGGACCTCAGTCCCATGTGTGACAGATGCAGTAGGTATTGCAGCACCAGTTGCACCAAGCATATCGAGAATCTGTACCACTTAAAAGTGTATGCTCGCCTCGTGGAGGGCTTGCGGGAGGCCAGCAGGACCTCTTCGACCTTTCATGGGAGGTTGAAAGAGGCCAAGACTACCCTTTCAACAGCCACACTGTTAACATTAGAGACCCTAGATTGGGGTGCAGGAGGGGGCCCCCCTGAATCATTAGGTCCAGGGCATGGCCCAGTGGGACCGGGAGTGACGCCGACAGGGAGAGCAGTAGTGAAAACCACGGTTGTCTGGACCACCTGGGGGCAATTAGTATCAGTACTGCCCCATCATGCTGGACCTTGAAGAGGGCCCTGGTGACCATAAGGGTTGATGAAAAGGCATAAAGGAAGCCTTACGTCCACAGGATAAGGAAGGCATCCGCCAATACACTTGCCAAATGCAGCTGCTGCAAGCAGAAGTGGGGCAACTGCGCATTGTCCGGGATGGCAAAGAGGTCCATCATGGGCATCCCTCAGAGGCGGAAGAGCCTTGAGGCCACCCTGGGATTCAGGTGCCATTCGTGCGGCTGGAGCACCCTGCTGAGTCTGTCCGCCAAGAGGTTGTCCTGGCCTGGGAGGTGGACAGCCTGCAGGAGCATGTTGTTGCAAGTCACAAAGGACAGGAGGGTCACTGCCTCCTGGCATAGGGAGTACAAACCCGTACCCTCCTGCTTGTTGACGCAGAACATGGCAACCTGGTTGTCCATCTGTACCAGTACTGACTGGTGCCATAGGCGGTGGCGGAATGCCCGTAGGACCAGAAAGATTGCCCTGAGTTCCAGAAGACTGATCTGAAACAGGGATTCCACCTGGGACCAGCTGCTTTGTGTGCGACGGTCCTCGCAATGCGCCCCCCCCACCCGAGGAAGGAGGCGTCCGTGGTCAGGACTCTCTGGAGTGGGGGTGCCTGTAAAGGCATTCTGGCCCGGAGGTGGCAAGGAAGTTGCCACTAGTTGATGGATTCTGCCAGCTGGTGGGTTATCCTGAACTTGTCCCACAATCTGCCCGTGGCTTGCGTCCACTGAGTGCGGAGACACCACTGGGCTGTTTGCATATGGGTCACGTGGATCATGGAGGCAAATTGGCCCAGAAGGCAGAGGAGGAGATGGGCTGCCACCAAGCGACAGTGCTGCACCTTTGCCGCTAACCCTCTGAGGTGTTCTGCCTGTTCCCTGGACAGGAAAGCCTTGGCCTGCAGGGTGTCCAGCAGAGCACCTATGAACTCCAGGCTCTGGGATGGAGTGAGATGGGATTTTGGTAGTTGATGACAAACCCCAGGTACTGCAGCAGGAGAGTTGTGTGCCCTGTGGCCTTTTGGGTCTCTGCAGTCGTGCTACCCCTGATAAGCCAGTCGTCCAGGTAGGGGAAGATGAAGGCCCCTTGCAGACATAGGTGGGCAGCGACCACTGCTAGGCATTTTGTGAAGACTTTCAGTGAGGAGGCCAGGCCAAAGGGTAGCATTCTGTATTGGTAGTGCCCTCCTCCTACCTCAAACTTTAGGTACCGCCTTTGGGAGGGGTAAATCAGGATTTGTGTGTCAGCATCCTTTAGATTTAAGGAGTAGAGCTAATATCCCTGGTGGGGGTATGGCAGCAGTATTTCAGGGGACAGCATCTTGAATTTCTCCCTCACCAGAAACTTGTTTAAGTTTTGCAGGTCTAGGATGGGCTCGAGGCCCCCAGTCCTCTTTGGGACAAGGAAGTACCTGGAGTAGAAGCCTTTGCTCCACAGGTCTGGGTACAGGTTCTGCTGCATTGTCCCTGAGAAGACCTGCGCGCTCCGTGAGCAGCAGGGTCTGGTGAAGGAGGGGTCGCACCGGCTCTCCAAGGAAGAACCCGGTTGGAATCTGCTATAGGTGGAGGAGGTATCCCTCCCTGACCTGCAGTACCCATAGGTCCAAGATGATTGAGGCCTATCTGTGGACAAAGAGTGCCAGGTGCTCCCCTGTGGACTGGTGAAGGTCTCCTGGGGGAAGGGAGGCCCTGCCCTTGGAGTCAAAAGCTCCCCCCAGGTTGGGTGAGAGCTGGAGTCTGGGGCTTAGGCACCTTTGCCTTCTGCGCCCCCTGCCCCTGCTTCTTAGGGTGAGAACCCTGTTGATGGCCACAGTAGGGCTGGTACTGATGACCCTGAGCAAAGGCACCCTTTTTCCTCAGGAAAAGGGCCCTTTTTCCCGTCAGTTTCTTGTGGGGATGTGAGGTCTCTTTGGAGAGCCTCTGATGGGTCACAAAAGCGGCCTTGATCTCGGCAACCTTGTTGGTCATGGGTTTGCCAAAGAGGTTCTCACCAGTACAGGGGACATCGAGCAATTTGTCCTGGACCCACTACTCTAGGTCAGATGACTGCAGTCAGGCCTGGTGCCAGGCCCCGATGTCGCACACTGCAACTCAAGCCGTCGACTCAAAGCCATCATAGGCGGCCCGGGAAAGGAACTTAGAGTAGTCTCGCACTCCCGAGGTCAGAGTCTGGAACAGTTGTAGAAGTTCCCTGACAAGGACTGCGGCAAATCCCGCTAGCTCTTTGGCCAGTGCCTTAAGGTACATGCCTATATAGAGTTCATAGGCTTGGATCTGGCAACCCAGCATCAAGCCTTGATAACATTTGCGCCTGAGGGCCTCCAGGGCCCGGGCCTCCCTACCAGGAGGGATGGAAAAGTTGATCTTCTGGCTCTTGAGCTTTTGTATGGTCGACTTGGCAACCATGGAGTTGTTTGGGAGTTGGGAGTTATGGACCCCGGTCCTTTCTGGACATGGTACATAGCATCAAACTGACGGCTAACTATTGGCACTGATGCCGGCATTTCCCACATTCGGAATAGCAGCCTCTCAAGGATCAGTTGTATGGGCACCATGAGGGTTTCTTTGGGTGGAGTCTCATACTGGATTATCTCCAACTCCTCGGTGCGCAGGTCCTCCTCCGCCTCGGTCTGCACCGAGAGGGCCCTGGCCATATCCCTGATGAAGTCATGGAAGGCCACGTCCTCGGGAGGAGAATGACAATGAGGCGCCAGGGGAGAAGAGTCTGAGAGAATGTCTCGGTGCCTCCTGGTGTCTGGGGACGCCTTGTCCTCCATCTCCCACTTGGAGTTGAGCGGTGATGAGGAATCTGAGACCCTACGACTCCTTGTGTCAAGGCTGGTGTTGAAGGGTCAATGGCCTGCAGAGGACCTGGGGTCCAAGTTGCAGATGCTGGCTGGTGAGGACTGGATACCCAGCAAAAAGGGACCAGGACCTCGACCAGTTCAGAGGGCTGTCTCAAGGCCGGGGTGCTTGACACTCAGCTCAACAACCGGGGACTCCCTTGCAGTAGAGGGCCCAGTCGTCAGGGCAGATGAGGCGGAGGAACCAGCCATCATTGCCTGCTGCAGGGCGAAGATAGCAGTGATGTTCTGCTCCAGGGCTGCCATCCTGGTTTCCAAGCCAGGAGGCTCTGCAGCTTTTGGCGAGGGCACTGAGGATTTTGGGCCCGGCCCTGGCACTTTTAACAGTGCATCCAATGAGAACTATGACCTCAAGGAACCTCACACGTTCTCCACCAGCTGAGGAATCCTTCATAAGGACCTTGGTAGGATGCTTCTCAGTCACCCGAATCCCTACATGAGGTTTTACTGGGTTTCTCCGGTGCAGCTCTCGGCAGACTTAGACTTCTTTTTCTCTGGCTCCAGAGTCTTCTCGGGGGCCCCGCAGCCACATGACAAAGGACGCCCGGGCATCTCAAGACGTGCTGGGCTTGGAGCTCGGTGCCGGGGAGGTGGGAGCCAAGTCGGACCTGGGGAACTACTTTTCCTGCAACTCCGATCGTTTCCTAATTAGTTTTGGCTGACATGGCCTGGCCTTGGTCGCAGGAGGTGCTGTCATGATCTGGGCCCAGGAAGCGCAGGCAGAAGTCATTGGTGTCAGTAATGGACATGGTTTGACTGCAGCAGTCACACTTTTTGAACCCACCGGGAGACATGGAGGGAGACCTCGATAGAAAAAACACAAAAAAGAGCCAAGAACAGCGCTGGGGAGCACTGACTCGAGGTGGGAAGAGGAACCGGTTTGCCTACCAGAAAACTACGTTTTAAGAACAGTTTTGTCAATGATTTTTCCAGGGGAACAAGATCTACGTCCATTGGGTTCCGCAGAAAAAAGAAGACTGAGCAAGATGGTACCTTTGGATGGGAAGGGGACCACGCATGCATGGTGGCATCTCCCAAAGGCTTTCTTTGAAAACTGGGGAGATGCTTTCAAGAGGGCTCCATCAGCACAGACGTCACCCATATGTGAGGACTGACTTCCTGCTTGTTCCTGGAGAACCTCAGGGATATTCAGATTAAAAATGAACTTGTCTTGGGACTTCCGGTGACGTCATTGGGATAGATGGCGGCTTAGCGATCGCGCTCCGCCATCCATGCCTGTAAACAGTGGGAAATGCGCCCTTAAATGAGTAATTAGCACAGAGAAACACAGCGCAGGAAGTAGGGCGCCAAGCTGAAAGTAAAGCCGCGGAAAGGAGAGCACGGATCCCGGTTAGAGCGTAGTGGGGAGACGAGGAGCTCTGAAGGCCGCCTGAATTGCTGACCGCGTGGTGCAACAGAGTGGTGGGGGCGGACGGACAGTGTTCCAGCTGGTGAGTCAGCGAGTGGGCTGCCGTGTCTCGGAAAGGCAGGCAAGATCGAGCCTGGAGGGACAGGAGGGAGCGCGAAGTGAGCCAGCAGAGGGGACTCAGAGCAGACCAGCAGAGAGGCAGCAGGTAGCGGCGGAGACAAACAGCAGAGACGAAGTCACGTGGTCAGCCAGAGAAGAACGACATGTGCTGGCCAGAGAGGAGTGCCGCTGGGCAGCTGGGAAAGAGGAGCGGAGAACGGGTGTGCTGAGCAAGGCCAGGAGGCCTGAGGGGAGGGGAGGAGCGGAGAAACGGCGCTGGTGCCATAAAGCCTGAGGTCGGTGAGTGCAGGCGAGAGGAGGGGACCCTGGGGAGCGGAAGAACTGAGCCTGTCCAGGGCTGGTGTGGAGTCCGAGTGATCATGTGGCACAGCGGGACTTGCAGGGACTGGAGTTAGGCCCTGGAGAAGTGGAGAGCATTGTACAGGTCCGCTGAGTCGAAAGAGCAGCCTGACCGAGGAGGGAAGCTGGACACTGTTTGGAAGAAATAAAACAACTATATATTAAAGGAAAACAAAAAAAAAGAGAGGGTTGTACACAGTAGTGGCCCTCTATTAGTACAAGACAAAGGTGCTGCCCCCCAGGGGAGGCCCAGAAGAGGGGTTGAGAGTTTGTTGGAAAAGGCAAGTGACTGCAAGCAAGAGCCTCGGACACACGGTCCGTGGGGAGGGAGAAGAGTGAGCATGGATAAGGCAAAGGGGAGCCAAGCAGTGCGAAAGAAGTTGGTGGAATACAGATCCTCATATGCGACCACAAGAGGAGGAAAGGAGGGAGAGAAGGATGGTGGGCTACAGCGAGAAGATCCTACTGAGCAGGAGGAGGAGATGGAGTGTGCGTTCAGCCCAGGAATGGGGGCAATGCTAAAAGGTTGGTTTACAGAGCTGAAGGAGGAGATCAAGATGGAGCTCAGTGGGGTGAAAAATGAGCTGAAGGAGTCCATACAGGCTCTGAGACAAGATATTGTGGACATTGGCAATTGTCTAGACGAAGTACAGAGCCAGGTGGAGCAGCAAGGTGACATGCTCGAGGAGGTGCAGAGAGGGTGGGAGGAAGTGAAGAGCTGGCAAGCCGAACAACAGATGAAACTGGAGGACCTGGAAGACCGCTCTAGAAGGTGCAACCTTAGAGTGCGGGGCCTCCCAGAGGAGGCGCAGAATAAGGATTGTGAAGCAGTGTTAGGAAAAATTTTAGAGCGCTGCTGCATCAAGAGGGGCCTGATTAAGGTGGAAAAGACGAGAGTATCAAAATAGAGAGAGCGCATAGAGGCCTGGGGCCGGTTAGGGATATAGTGGTGTGTTTGAGTTCTTTCAAGACTAAAGAAAAGATACTCAGTGCAGCCCAAGCGGAGCGACAATTTATCTGGGAAGGGCACAGGCTTGAGCTGTTTCAGGAACTATCCTTGGGTACCCTCCAGCACAGAAGAAACCTTAAAGAAGTGACGACTTATTTGCGAAAAGAG
Source organism: Ichthyophis bannanicus (assembly GCA_033557465.1). NCBI lineage: Eukaryota > Metazoa > Chordata > Amphibia > Gymnophiona > Ichthyophiidae > Ichthyophis > Ichthyophis bannanicus. The sequence continues at coordinate 886,045,217 of CM066035.1, read as the reverse complement.
GACTTGAGATATAAATAGCTATTCCTATTTGGACTGTTGATGACTGTAAAGGGACGATCTAGAAAGGTGCAGACAAGTGAGGAAGCCTGGAAAGCGCTTAAAGGCCTTAGATTATCGAACTTGCCAAAGGGGGAGAGAAGGATATCCGGATCGGCTACAATGGGAGGAGTGACCAGTGCAAAGAGGGGTGGCCTACAGTTGCACAGAGTTCCAGCGATGGGGAGAAGGCTGGCGAGGCTGAACAGAGAGAGCACAGGAGAAGCGCCAGAGACGGAGAATGGAGCGGGTTGAAAATGAGGACATTGTAAAATTGTGATTCTGATGGTGTAGTGGTGTAAGGGGGGGGAAGGGTAGAGGAATGTTGGTAGTGGGGGGGGGAGATGGATAGAAGGGGGGGGTAGTAGGGGGGGTGGAGATCTGGAGTTAGTCCAGGGAGGTAGATGTGAGGAGGGAGGGGGGTTTTCAAGGGGGAAGGAGGTGGAGGTGGGTAGGAGCCTTGGGGTTCTAGAGGAGAGGGCAGAGAGGGGGGGGTCAGGAGGCAGGCGGCCTGAGTACGTCATGGTAACGGAAGACGACTCTCTTTATGGGAGAGGGGGATTAGGGGTGGGACATGGGGTGGAAGGGGCTGGGGGGGAGGGGATGAGGGTTTAGAGGTGGGGAAGGTGGGGGGAGGGGAAGGAGTAGGAGAGTGGGGGGGCTAGGGGAGGGCAAGGGGGTAAGGAGGGGGAGGGGAGGCGGAGTGGGTCTGCGAAGGAAAGTAGGGGGGGCAGAAGAGGGGGAACAAGATCTTGGTGAATTGAAAATTGTTACACTGAATGTGAAAGGTTTGAACTCACCCTTTAAGAGACAGAAATTGTATAAGGAATTACCTAGGCAGAAAGCCTCCATTGTATTATTGCAAGAGACACATTTGTTACGGAAACATGAATCAGTGGTGAGACCAAAAGGGTATGGAAAGCTGTTGTTTGCGTCTAATATGAATGAGCGGAAGAAAGGTGGGGTGGCTTTGCTGACTGATGGGAGGTTGAAGGTAGAGGTGCATTCGGTCATCCGAGATAGGGGGGGTAGATATTTAATGGTGCGAATGAGGGTAGGGGAGGAATGGTTGTATGTGATTAATGTGTATGCACCCACTGGGACACAAAGAGTGTTTTGGAAGGAGGTGGATATGAAAGTGAGCATGTTGGGGGAGGGAGCAAGGATATGCGGAGGAGATTTCAATATGCCCTGGGAGATTGGGAGAGATTGCACGGGGAAGGGGGGAAGGGAGAAGGGCAGACAGGAAACGATATAAGAAGTTTGTACAAGACCATGATTTGATTGATGCGTGGAGACTGATGAACCCGGGAAGGCGTCAGTACTCTTTTTTTCTCAGCGGTTCATGGCACCTATTCAAGGTTGGACACCATTTGGGTGGGGAAGGAGATAGCGGGAAGGGTGCGAGGGGGGGGGGAATGGAGGCGATTACATGGTCAGACCACACGCCGGTGATTGTGCGCATGAGCTGTCAGAGAGAAAACAAGGGGGTACAGTATTGGAGACTGAATGAGGCCCACTTGGGAGATCCGAGGGTGGTGAAGGACTTGGAAGAGATGATACCAGTCTATTTTAAAAGAAATGCAAATGGAGAGGTAAGGGCGGGGGTGGTATGGGATGCCTTTAAGGCGGTGGTGCGAGGCATTTTGGTAAAATGGGGGGCGAGAATAAAGAGGGAAAGGAAGGAAAAGGAACTACAATTGCGGCAGAAGCTGGTCAGGTTGGAAGAGGCAGATGCTAAGGAAGGGGCTGGGAAATATAAGGGGAAGGTGTTGGAAACTAGGGCCAAGCTAAATGCGTTGGAGGCTGAAAGGATACAGTATCAGCTGCAGTTGTTGAGGCAGGAATTTTTTGAAGGAGGAAATAGGGCAGGAAAGTATCTTGCGCAACGCTTACAGAAAGAGAGGAATAGGCGACAGATCACACAGCTCAGATGCCGGGGAGTGGTGGAGCGCGATGAGCAGAAGATAAGGGATGAGTTTGTGGGGTTTTACCAGAGATTATATGAAGCAAAGCCAGACAGGTCGGAAGTAGATGTGAGGGAATATTTGGAGGCAGCGGGACTCATAAAATTGGGGAAAGGAGAACGCGGGGCTTTGGATAAAGAAATGCAGGAAGGGGAAGTGGAGCAGGCAATTAAGGATCTGAAGCCAGGGAAGGCTCCAGGACTTGATGGACTGCCGGGGAGCTTTTATAAAAAGTTCAAAGGAATGCTGTTGACGCCGTTGACAGGGGTGTTTAATTTACCAAAGGAGGGGGAACGGTTGGCGGAGACGATGGGGTGGGCGGGAGTGGCTTGATCCCGAAGGAGGGAAGAGATCCTATGGACTGTGCGTCATACCAGCCGATCTCGCTGATAAATGTAGATGCGAAGCTGCTGGCTAAAAAGTGTTAGCGGGCAGACAATAAAATATTGGGCGAGTTAGTTCATGAAGACCAAGCGGGGTTTATACCAGGGAGGCAGGTGTCTGATAATATAAGGAAAAATTTGAATATAATTTGGAAAGCAAAGCAGAGGCCTGGTCAGACAATACTGCTTTCGTTGGACGCGGAAAAAGCGTTCGACCAGGTATCGTGGAAATTTTTATTTGCAGTGCTGGAGCATATGGGTTTTGGTAAGAGCTTTGTGGATTGGGTGAAAGCGTTATATGAGGGGCCTAAAGCGTGTGTGAGAGTGAATGGATGTTACAATTGTTTCCCCTGGGGAGGGGAACTAGACAAGGGTGCCCGCTTTCACCGTTGCTCTTTGCATTATCTTTGGAACTGCTGGCAGGGAAGATTCGGGGGAATAACAGCATTAAGTGGGTAGGGGTGGGGCAGAGGGAATACAAACTGGCAATGTTTACGGATGATATCATGCTTATGATCACTAGGCCTCTGGAAACATTGCCTGCCATTATGAAGGAGGTGGAGGAATATGGGGGCCTGGCGGGGTTTTGTATAAATTGGAGTAAGTCCGAAATTTTAAACTTGACAGGTGGGATAGAGCTGCAAAGGAGCTTGCAGCATAAATTTCAATTTAAGTGGGCCAGTCGTTCAATACAGTATTTGGGAGTCCAATTGGGAAGAGAGTTGGAAGACTTATATGAGTTAAACTATAAGAAGCTCTTTGGGCGGGTAGAAATGCAGTTGGAGGGCTGGAAAAGGGGTTATATATCATGGATGGGGAGGATGGCAGTGATTAAAATGATGTTACTACCCCAGTTCCTCTTCTATTTCCAGGTACTGCCAATTAAGATACCGGCCAAGGTGTTAAAAAAGGTGCAGAAGCAAGTGGAGGGGTTCATATGGGAATACAAGCGCCCTAGGGTGGCAGTATGGACTTTACAGGCTCCCAGGGGGGAGGGAGGAATGGGGGTGCCAAATTTTGGGAAGTATTATCAAGCGGCACAGTTGAGAGCAGTTTATTCTTGGCTAAGGGAGTCAACGAAGCACTGGGTAAGGATGGAAGAGGTGGGACTGAGGGCAGGGGAGTTGGAGAGGTTGGTATGGGGGGGTATAGGGCAGCGAGGGGAGAACTCCCTTGTAGGCCATACGTTGCATATGTGGCAGCAACAGAGGAAGCGGATAGTAGGGGATAAGAGATGTGCACGAACAATGTCGCTGCTGGCTTGCTGTGAGGAGGGAATGGGACCGGATGTGGGAGTGTTGCAAAGATGGGCGCAGCAAGGCTTAAGCCATGTGTCTCAGATAAGAACATAAGATATGCCATACTGGGTCAGACCAAGGTCCATCAAGCCCAGTATTCTGTTTCCAACAGTGGCCAAGCTAGGTCATATGTACCTAGCAGTTTCCCCAAGAGACACAAGTTCCACAATGCTTGTACTGGGTCAAGCATTGATATCTTCGGTCACTTCTTAATAATGGTTTATGGACCTTTCCTCCAGGAACTTGTCCAAACCTTTTTTAAACCCAGCTACACTAACAGCCTTTACTACATCCTCCGGTAACAAATTCCAGAGTTTGATTACACGTTGAGTGAAAAAATATTTTCTTTTATTAGTCTTAAAAAGTTTACCCTGTAGCTTCATTGCATGTCCCCTAGTCTTTCTATATTCTGATAAGGTAAACCGATCTACATTTACCCGTTCCACTCCGTTCATTAATTTATAGACTTCTATCATATCTCCCCTCAGCCGTCTATTTTCCAGGTTAAAGAGCCCTAACCTTTTTAGCCTTTCTTCATAGGAGTATCCTTCCATCCCCTTTACCATTTTGGTGGCTCTTCTCTGTACCTTTTCTAAAATCGCTATATCCTTTTTAAGATACGGCGACCAGAATTGCACACAATATTCAAGGTGCGGTCTCACCATGAACGATATAGAGGCATTATAATATCTTTTGTTTTATTTTCCATTCCTTTCCTTATCATACCTAGCATTCTATTTGCTCTCTTGGCCGCCGCTGCACACTGGGCCGAGGGTTTTAACATGGTATCCACAATGACGCCTAAATCTTTTTCCTGGGTGGTGGTTCCTAATGTGGAACCTTGCATCGTGTAACCATAGTTTGGGTTGTTCTTCCCTAATGCACTTGCACTTGTCCACATTAAATTTCATCTGCCATTTTGATGCCCAGTCTTCCAATTTATCAAGATCCTCTTGCAATTTTCCACAATCCTCTTGGGTTTTAACAACTTTAAATAGTTTTGTGTCATCTCCAAATTTGATAACCTCACTCGTTATTCCACTTTCCAGGTCATTTATGAATATGTCAAAAAGCAGCGGACCCAGCACAGATCCCTGGGGTACACCACTATTCACCTTTCTCCATTGGGAAAATTGGCCATTTAGCCCTACCCTCTGCTTTCTATCTTTTAACCAGTTCCTGATCCACAATAGTACATTGCCTCCTATCCCATGACTCTTTAGTTTTGCCAAAAGTCTCTGATGAGGGACCTTGTCAAAGGCTTTCTGAAAGTTCAGATACACAATATCAACCGACTCACCTTTGTCCACCTGTTTATTCACTCCTTCAAAAAAACATAACAGATTAGTAAGACAAGATCTTCCTTGTCTAAAGCCATGTTGGCTGTCTCCCATTAGGTTGTGACTATCTACATGCTGAGTAATTTTATTCTTTATGATGGTTTCTACCATTTTTCCCGGTACTGACGTCAAGCTCACCGGTCTGTAGTTTCCCGGATCATCCCTGGAACCCTTTTTAAAAATTGGTGTTACATTGGCGATCCTCCAATCTTCAGGTATTAGAGATGATTTTAATGATAGTTCACAGATTACTGATAGCAGGTCTGCAATCTCATATTTCAGTTCTTTCAACACCCTTGGATGTATACCATCCGGCCCAGGTGATTTGCTACTCTTCAGTTTATCTAATAGTTGTAAGACATCTTCCCGATGTATCGATATTTCCTTCAATTCTTCCGCACCTTTAAATACCATTTCAGTCATGGGTAACATCCCTACATCTTCCTCAGTAAAGACCGAAGCAAAGAATTCATTCAGTCTCTCCGCTATCGCCTTGTCGCCTCTTAGTGCTCCTTTAACCCCTTTATCATCTAATGGACCAACTGACTCTTTCACAGGTTTTTTGCTACGAATGTACTTGAAAAGGTCTTTATTTCGCGTTTTTGCTTCCGCAGCAAGCTTCTTCTCAAACTCTCTCTTTGCCTGCCTTATCAATGCCTTGCATTTGACTTGCCAGTGCTTGTGCTGTTTCCAGGTTTCGTCGTTTGGCTCTTTTTTCCATTTCCTGAAAGATGCTTTTTTGGCAACAACAGCCTCTCTGACCTCACCTTTAAACCATGCTGGCAGTTTTTTGGACTTCCTTCCACTTTTCTTAAAGCGTGGAATACAGCTGGTCTGGGCTTCCAAGATAGTATTTTTCAACAACACCCAAGCTTGATGTACGTCTTTAACCTTCGCAACTGCTCCTTTTAGTTTTTTCTTAACTGTTTTCCTCATTTTATCATAGTCTCCCTTTCGAAAGTTAAAAGGTAGTACTGTGGATTTCCTTACTATCCCTCCTCCACTAATTAAATCAAAGGCGTTCATGCTATGATCACTATTGCCAAGTGGCCCCAACACCCTTATCTCTTGCACTAGATCTGGTGTTCCACTAAGGACTAGGTCTAATATGGCTTCCCCTCTGGTCGGTTCATGAACCAGCTGCTCCAAGAAGCAGTCATTTATTTCATCTAGGAACTTTATCTCCCTAGCATGTCCTGACGTGACATTGACCCAGTCGATACCGGGGTAATTGAAATCACCCATTATTATTACTGCGCTGTAACTTTTGTTAGCTTCCTTGATTTCTTTGAGCATTTCATCATCCATTTGGTCATTCTGGCCAGGTGCTCGATAGTACACCCCCACTGCCATCGCGTTCCCCCTTTTATATGGAATTTTAATCCATATAGATTCTACAGCAGATTTTGTTTCCTGCAAAACTTTAATCCTTTCTGAGTCAATGCCCTCTCTAACATAGAGCGCAACCCCTCCACCAATTTGATCAGCTCTATCATTACGATATAGTTTGTACCCAGGTATCACAGTGTCCCACTGGTTGTCCTCCTTCCACCATGTCTCTGATATTCCAATCATATTTTATTTATTTATTTATTTATTTGAACAGTTTTTATATACCGCTGTTTCCAAGGATCAACAGCGGTTTACATTACAACAAAAGTTATACAGTTAAACAGTTAAACAGTTACATAGAACTTTATGAACAATTTGAACAATATTACATTATAACGTGAGTTGAAAAGAACAATATTGATTATTTATTTATTTATTTATTTATTACAGTTTCTTATATACCGCGCTATTTAGAATCAGCGCGGTTTACATCATAACAAAACGACCATTACGACAAACTGTCAGGTTTTACATTGAACAGGAGTACAAACTTGGATAACTGGGTTAACTATATACATAATCTATCTATCTAATGTAATTACAATATAACAACAATATTTGACTATGTTACAGAAGACTGTATATCGATAATATATTATAATATAACAGGAATAACAACAATATCAATATTTGAACTATAATACATTTAAACTATATAACAGGTATCGTATGTTACATTGATTATATAAATATGTGTAAGGAATCATTTTATGATGAGTATCGTTTGCAGTAGAGGATGTCTAATTATAGATATACATTTGGTTAATGTAATAGATTCAGTTATGGTGGTTGGGAAATTATAATTGTTTCCCCATTGTTGTAGTGTTGACAAAATAAATGTGTTTTTAAATCTTTTCTAAATGTTAGTAGGTCTTTAGATTCTCTTAATTGGTCTGGAAGATTGTTCCATAGTATAGGTGCAACAAACGAAAAGGCACTATTACTAGTTGATTGCTTTGATTTTCTTATTAGATCTGGAACTGCTAGTGTGTTAAGGTTTTTTCTCCGTCTTTTCCTAGTTTCTAGGGGACTGTGAAGAAGAGTAGTTAAGTATGATGGGGCTATGTTATTAATTAATTTAAAAGTGGTTAATAGTATTTTGTATTGAATCCTACTGAATATGGGTAGCCAATGTAGTGTGTATAAAATGGGGGTAATGTGGTCAGATAGTTTGGCTTTGAATATAACTCTTGCTGTTACATTTTGGGCCATTTGTAATATTTTGATGTTCTTCTTAGTTATGCAATGTAGTATACTATTACAGAAATCAAAATGTGGGATGACCAAGGCTTGTGTAACGGTTCTAAAGTCTTCATCTTGTAATAGTGGTCTTAGTTGTTGTATAGAGCGCAATTTGTAATATATTGTTTTTGTTAGTTTTCTAATGTGTGTAGTGAAACTGAGAGCTTTGTCTATGATGACTCCTAAATATTTTATTTCTTCTTTGATAGGGAGAGTCGTGTTTAGGATTTTAATGTCAGATGGGGGGGTATATTTCGTGTTTTTTGTCGCAATCATGACTTCAGTTTTTTTGATGTTAATAGATAAGTTGTTTAAACGGAGCTATTCTTCAGCTTCTATTAGGCAATTTGTTAGATTGTTATGGTTTGGGTTGATTATGTTAAATTCTGAGAATAGCATGATGTCGTCCGCGTATATATGATATTTAATCTTGTATTTTTTGAATATGGTACATATTGGCTGGAGGTATATGTTAAATAATAAGGCAGATAATGCAGAGCCTTGGGGTATACCTTTTTCTTGTGGGAATGGGGATGAAGATGCTTGGTTATGATGAACGTATTGTGATCGATCGGATATATATGATTTGAACCAGTTCAAAGTAGTATTCAGTAAACCTATTTGTTTAAGTCTTGATATAAGTATGGTATGATTAATGCTGTCAAAAGCAGCTGAAATGTCTAGAAAAACTAAGATGAATGCTTGTTTTGGATTGTCCAAACCTTTGTTAAGAGTGTCAAGTAGTGCAATGAGCAAGGTTTCAACACCATGAAAAGGGCGAAATCCGTATTGGTGTTTGTCAAGGGGGGCAAATGTATCTATATGATCTTGTAACTGTAATTGAACAGTTTTTTCTATGATTTTGGATAGGAAGGGGATGCTAGCGATCGGTCGATAAGATGATGGGTCATTTATATTTAATGTATTGTTTTTTAATATGGGACGGATTGCAGATAGTTTTAATTCTTTAGGTAATATCCCTTGTAGAAGTGATTGATTCACTATATTTAGGATAAAGGGTGCTAGTTCTTGTTTAGTTTGTTTAATCCATGAGACTGGACAAGGATCGAGTATGGATGTGGTTGTGTTTATATTTGATATTATATTGAGTAGCTGTTTCTTATCTATAGGTTGAAAAGTATTCCAGGTGTGATTATTAGAGGAAGGAATATTTTGGAGTGGTGTAGTTATTGTAGATGATTTAAGTTTGCTAGCAAAATAGTCAGCCATATCTTGTATGTTAATTGAGGCTGATTGTTGTTTATCTATGGGATTTTTAGATAATGATTTTACAATTTGAAACAGTTCTCTAGGACGATTAATAGATTTGTTTAGGATCGACGCATGGTATTGTTTTTTAGCATTGTTTGTTGCTGACCTGTAGGAGTTGAGATTTGTGAAGTATAATTCTTTCAGGTCAGATGTTTTTGTTTTTCGCCATTCTTTTTCAATTTTGCGAAGGTTTTTTTTGATTAAAGCTAGTTCTGTTGTATACCATTTTTCTGATGATCTAGTTTGATATTTTTTTTGTATATTGTGTATTGGTTTAGATGCTGATTTTATAATTGTATTCCATATAGTTGTGGCTTCGTCAAGGTTGTTTAATTCTGTGGAGAATTGTGGGATGATTGTGTTGAGGAATTCTTCAGGAGAAAAAGGTCTATATTTGGGTCCGTGATGATTTTTATGTTGTTGAGAGGAGATAGTAGATGGTATATTAATAGAGAATTTTATTATAAAGTGGTCAGACCATGGGATTTGGGATATTATAGGAGGCGTATATTCATGTGTTATAGTAAAGGACAATGGGAGAAATATTAAGTCCAGAGTATTTCCTTTATTATGAGTTGGTTGGTTAATAATTTGTTGATAGCCCATATCTTCCATAGATTCAAGAATGATTGCAGATTGATTAGTATTGCAAGTTTTTAAGTTAAAATCTCCCAGGATTATATAGGTTTTTTTTGTGGATGTTTTGCATGCTGTTTCTAGTATAGATGTAATATTTTGAGTATCTGATGTAGGTGGTCTATAAAAGAGGCAAATTGCTAAGTTCCTGTTTTCTATCATTAGTATATCTGTATTATCATTAGATTCACTAATGGAGGTGGAACAATTCAAACTTGATTTTGATAGTATTAAGACTCCACCACCTTTTCTTTGATTGCGGTTACAGATGGATAAGGTATAACCTTTTATTTTTAATTGGTTTATTAAAACAGTATCAGTGTTGCTTAGCCAAGTCTCAGTTAGGCAGAGGAAGTCTGGGTTCTCGTCAGTGATGATATCTATAATGATTGGAATCTTGTTCCTAACAGATCTTACATTTATGAGGATTATTTTCAAGTCTTGAATGGGTGGGTTCAGTTTTTTTATTTCATTGTCTGTTTTTGTTTGTATGTTAATTAATCTTCTTATACGTGTATCTGTGTACTTAACTGTTAATGGGCTATGTATGAGTGAATATGGTTTGTGGTTAGTAATGAATATTCGATTAATATGTTGAGGGTTGGTGTGCTGATAGGCCATTCTAGGATGGTGGTAGTGCGGGTATTGTGGTTGGTAGCATATTGTAGGAGAGATAAGTATGCTTATGGCAATACTTATGATATATAAAAGATGTATTATGATCTGTGCAAGTTTCATTTTTGCTATGATTAATATATGACGTGGACAAGTAGTATGTGAGAGTGTGAATAATTTGTTTTGATAGAGGAGCAAGTTATGGAAGGTATTGGAAATAAGAGTTTGGTTTCTATTTTAAGTGGGAAGGATAGGAATATCCTATTGTTGATATATCTATTTATTTTTAACAGTGCAATCTATTGAGAGAGGTACTTGCAACAGTGTGATCAAATGTGAGGAGTACTGGGAGCAGTGTATACAGATTAGTAATATTGGCAACAGTGTATACAGATTGGTAACAGTGTAAATATAAGAGAAAGGTACTAGAGATAGAGACGATAAAATGTTGTTTGAGAGGATGCTATCAGCAATGAATGGCAATGTATTAGCAAACAACAATATGGGACACTGTATTGATCTTGATTGAATGAGGCTTCTAACAGTATGGTTGTTTAATATCTACTGACAACAGTAGTTATCAACATCTATTGATAATTGATAGCAGTAGCTATCAACATTTACTGATAATTTGAGAAGGTGCAACTGGTAAATTAGTGAATTGTGTGATCGTTATAGTCTAACATACTTATTGATATACTATTGACAACAGTAAAGAATAAACTACTGGTACAGTAATGAATACAGTAATGAATCGCTACAGACAACTGTACTTATTGAGGATATCTAACCTTTCATTTAGTGCTATATATTCTAACTCTCCCATCTTATTCTTTAGACTTCTAGCATTTGCATACAAGCATTTTAGAGAATGTATTTTATTCATGTTAATTTGGCTATTGTTAGACATGGGTAAATTGGGATCTTTAAGCTCTGTCTGCTCCATACTTGAGGGCATTTGGGCTACTTTACTCTTTTGGTGGGGAAGGGATAAGGGAGTTTGCAGGCATTAGGGATTTATACAAATTGCGGGAAAGTGATCGATTTGCATATTTGCAGGTTGGCTCGTATGTCAGGCAGAGGAAGCGCTGGCAGGACACTGTTAAGAAGCCGGGATGGTTTGAGGGCAGCTGCCTAGGTTCGTTGGGGCGGAAGGGGGTTATTTCAAGAATCTACAACGGCCTGACTACGAGAGGGGAGGAGAAATTCAGTTATATGCTGGCTTGGGAGAAGGAGCTGGGGGTGCTTTGGGAGATGGAAGAGTGGGAGCGGATAGCCTTAGGAGTTGCGAAATCTTCAACAGCTACTTCCCTTAGAGAGAATGGGTGGAAAGTGATGACTAGATGGTATTTGACGCCGCAACGCTTGTTTAAAGTGGGGGTTTGTCAGTCGGATGAATGTTGGAGGCTGTGTGGCGAGAAAGGCACCTGGTTACATATGTGGTGGACTTGTCCGGGGGTAAATAGATATTGGGAGAAAATCGGGGAGTGCATTAGGAGCATTACAGTGCATAGGTTGGAATTGACGCCAGAGATCTGTTTGCTGCTTAGGCGGGGGGACGGGGGGGACGACTCCTGGAGCATAGTGTGGCAATGTATTTTGGCGGCAAGATGTGAGATTGCACAGCACTGGAAGAATTGTTGGTTGCCACCTATAGGCAGTTACGCCAGGTGATTGTCGGAGCTGTATCAAATGCATGTGATCACAGGGATAAAAAAGGGTCTCGGGGTGAAAGTGGACAGACAGTGGAGGGGGGGTCTGGGAATGGCTACGTAGGGGTGAGTGGAGGGAGGGGGCAGGGGAGAGCGGGGGGGAGTTGGGGGAGGGGAGGGGAGAGTAGGGTAAGGAAGCGCTCTGATGCTTAACAGTGAGTGGATGGGGGGTAGGGGAGGGGGGGAACAGGGGGGTGGTAGGGATAGGTATCAAGTTTAGGGATTAGAGGATTGGATAGAGAATGTGAGTGAGGGTGGCTATAGTGCATGGTGTATGAGGTAGCTTGGTGATCTCCAGGACAAGCAGGAATGAGTCTTCACATATGGGTACGTCGGTACCGACGGAGCCTGCGCGGGAACGCTCCCCAGCGTCCAATCAGAAAGCTTTTGGGAGCATCCCTCAGCGCCTGCGTGCTGCCTTCCCGCCTTTCCAACTGTCTCTCCTCAGTTTTTGTTTTTCCGCGGAGCCGGCAGGACATCTTCCTGTCACCGCAGAAATTTTTTTCTTTAAATCTTTTACTTTTTGTTTTCTTGTGGTCGCGGCTGTTTCCCCGACTCCACTGGTACCACTGGTGGTTTTTTCTTTTCTTTTTTCTAAAACTCAGGGGGGGGTTTTCCCTCTGTTTCTGTCTTGAATTTTTGGGCCTGTAAGGCCTCTCCATTATGGAGCCTTCTTCTCCTAAGAAGTGTCTTAACTGTGGAAATACAGCTTTCTTTTTAGACTCCAATAACTGGTGTCTAACCTGTTTGGGTCCTGACCCTTTTCCTTCAGAGCCATCAGGCTACAATTTTATGAGAAGAAATTCTCCATTTCGAGTTTCCCTCGATGCAGTCTTCCCTTCCAGTGTAAGGGCACCGACCATTTCTTCTCTACAGGATCAGGTAACCCACAAACAGTCTGTTAAGGCTAGCCAATCCTTGGGTGGTAGGTCTCATGCCAAGCATGACGGCGGCTCCGGCCTTGCCCTCAAGACCCCATTGGCTTCAAGACCCCGGCGGGAGTCTTCGGTCTCCAAAGCCTTTCAGGGGTTTCAGGTTGTTCCTGGGGCTCACCCCTCACAGAACATACCTGAGCCATGCTCGGGGGTGGCATCCGCTTCGAGCAGTACCGATAACCCGGCATTGGCACTGGTGTTGAGCGATCCACTCCTCACCAGGGATCATCATCTGGTGTACTCAGTGCCTTCGGGACCGATCGATACCCAGATTGACTTTCCAGTATCGGCAGCTCCGTCGATACGACCCCTGACGTCGGTACCATCTAGACATGCATTGATAGATTCGCTTCCTTCGATGCCGAGTCTAGAATCGATATCTAGTCTGGAAGACTGGGTACCGACGCGTTTCGGAACCAACACGCACCGATTCCGGATGCCCGGTACCGAGGATATTCACCGAGACTTTCGAATTTCCTCGGTACCGTTTGAGCAGCCTCCGATGCCTGTTTCGATGTTGGTATCGCCTTCGATTCCGGCTCAGCTACCAGTATCGGTGTCGATGCTGGCACCTGCAGTAACATCGGGACCAGCTCCATCCATGCTTTTTTCACCAGGATCGCTCCTTTCTATACCTAGTTTGGAGTCGATACCTAGCATGGACGATACCGTACTGACGGTTTCAGGTCATACCCGCCAGTCCCAGTATCCATTCATTAGAGATCCTGTTTTGCACCGCATAAGTACTGGTGCCCAGCCTAGTTCTTCGAATTTAGCCTGTCCAGGGATTGTTCCCATTGGAGATCCTTCTTTTCAGAAATTTCTCCTTGACATGGCAACATTCCTGGCTATTCCTATCCCTGGCTATGATCCTACACAAGGTTTTTCTGGGAAAAAGGAAAATATAATGCTTCCTTTACATCATTCCTTACAGGATCTTCTTCTGAAAATATGGGAAACACCTTTAAGGGCTTCCTCACCTTCTACAGCAACTACTCTTCTGTATCAGGTGCCCCCCTCTCCAGGGTTTCAAAAGACTCAACTTCCCCATCATTCCATTGTAGTGGAATCAGCAATGAGGAAGGTAAGAAGCAAGAAGAAGCATTCTTCTTTCCCGCCAGGTCGTGCATCTAGAACACTAGATGCCTTTGGACGTCAAACCTTCCAAACATCTATGCTGGCAACAAGGATTCTCTCATATATTTTTTATATGAGTCTATCCCTTCAGGAGGTCACAGAGAAATTATCTCTTTTGACTCCTTTTCTTTCAGAGCCCAAGGCTGCAGACTATTCTTTGCTTCTTAGTCATAGCCAGAATATCTCTAGGTTTCTTTCTCGTGCTTCCCTAGACTCTTTTGAGTCTGTTAGCAGAACCTCTGCTATAGCCATAGGAGCACGACGTAGAGCCTGGCTCCAAGCTTCAGACTTGAGCAGATGGGCACAACAAAGACTGGGTAACACTCCTTGTACTGGAGAAAATCTCTTCAACAAGGAGTCTTTGCGTCAGGTTGCTCATTGCTCCACTGACGTCCCTGCTTCTGAGGGCCATCCTAAACCTTCTCCTTCCCCAGCAGGTAAGAAATGCCCTACCAAACCTCCTTTTCCTAAAAGAAGAAGGTTTTATTCTTCTCCTGCCCATCATGCCGATGTTCCCAAACAGGGGAAACCTCGCCCTGGTCTGAAGAATCCAAACTCAAGCCAGGAAAATTAACCCTCAATGGGGTTCTAATTGATCTCTTATAACATACAGTTCACTTCTTCTCAGCAGAAGTTTTTTCACAGTTTTTTCATTTAAAACTCTACGCTTGGATTCCTGTTTCCAGGACATCCACTTGCTCTCAAGTTGGCTGAGCTGTCAGGAGATTCATGTCTGTGGATCACAAGGTTTTCCTCCTCTTCCTTCCATGAAGAGAGGTTTGCCAACTATCTCATGATAGTTTCCCTGTACCACCATGAATTTTTTCCTGTTACAGACTTACCATATAGCAAGTCTCCCTTCAGCTCCTATTTTTTCTTTACCCTCTTTTTCAGGGACTCCCCTGTATGAGTGCTACCATACCACTGGAAGGCTTCTTAGCCTTTCTAGTCTTCCTTTCCTTTCCAGTGTAGAGTTTTTCTCTGGAGTTGCCTCCCTGCTTTCATTGGGCAGCTCATCAGACATGATCAGGATTTCTCCTCTTGTTCTGTCTGTTCTCTCTGTTACACACTGAGGAAGTCTCTCTGCTGTTCTATTCAGCAGCTGTCCATGCAGGAGTTCCAGTGCTTTGACTACTGGTACTTTCTATGAGTTCCAGTCTTGTCTTCCACTACTTTCTCTAGTCTTAGTAGTGTTTCCAAGATAGTGCTCATCTATCTTGGAAAATCCTTATTGCTTCTTTTCTGTCATCTCCAAATCCCTGGAGTTGGCAGCATAACTGAGGTGGCAGCTCATTTCCTCCAACAGCCACTTTTATTCCCCAATTCTCCTGCATAGTGCTCTCTGCAATCCTACTGAGAAGCTTTCCACTATGGGCCCTTGCTAGAGAGCATGAGGATTTTTTCTCTAATTTCTATCCTATATGGTTGAAAAAGGCTTCCTCAGTCATTCCTCGTGACTGTAGGGGTTCTTTATACCCTTCTGTTTCCTTTTAATAAAGGACTTAAGCCTTCTATGTGTGACAGTCTAAAGAGTCACCCAGTTTCTACAGGAAATATGTTCTTTTTCCTTGCAGCTGGTCCTCATGGTATCCTAATCCTTCTTGGACAGCACATATTTAATTAACCAACGCATGATACCCCCCCCCCCTTGTTCCTCAAGTGGGTCAACCTGGTATCTCATCCTATGCGTTTTCTGTCCATTTACCATGCGAGAGTTCTATAGGACTCAGAACTTGCTGTTTACAGACTGATATTATCCTCTGTTTTTCACACAACCATCCTGGTTATTCCACTGGATGGCATTCCTGCACCATCCTAGCCAGTGAGAATAGGTTCTCTATATATCTCCTCAAGTAGGTTCCACCTTCTTGTTGTTAGATGAATCTTTCTCCTTCACATCTCCTATGTGAATGTTCTTATGAACATATCTCTATCTGCTTAGTTGCAGACATTTATCTTTAGACATCTCTATACATGTATGTATATATTTCTATATATTTCTCTATAGATACATATGTCTGTAAGCTGTGTGTGCATATCTATGCCCCTCCAGTTCCCACTATAGACATATACATATATATATATATATATATATATATATACATATCTACCCCTGTATATATATATATATCCCTATGTATATGTATATCTGTCGAGATGCTCCCTTATAGGTAAGATATGTATTACCATACTTATCTCTCTGTCTATGCTTATAAAGGGTTTTTACCTTTCTATAGGTTCCAGACAGTGGGCTTGCATATCTTCATACTGTCCCTCAGTATGTCTGGGTATTATGCACACAACCACTTCTGTGGTACTGACAGCTCCTACTTAACCCTAGGTCTAGATATCCCTGAAGCTCCATGCTTCACTATCTTTCCTATCTCTCAACAGATAGGAACGACAGCCTGGATCTTCAGTAGATCTGAAGTTTCCACCCTTCAGACATCTATCCTCCTTGGGAATATGGGCTTTTTTCCATACCCCTTCTTCCCTTCAGGACCAGGCTAGTTGTCCAAATCAGTCAGTCTTCCTCTTTTGCTCCTAAATGTTACTAACTCTGTATCCAAAGGAGTTTCCAGCTTTTTCCATAAAGCTTCCACTGAAGACCTGACGTTTGGGTACTGCCCCAGGTGACACCTGGGTCACCTGTCAATTCCAGATTTGGACCTTCGCCTTCACTTCAGTGAGATCACCTTGAACATTCCTCTGCTGGATCTCCAGTAGACTTCATCAGCCTCTCTACTTCCTGCAATCCAGTAGGTGAGGTCCATATTGTGTTTGTTCATGTCAATATTTTCAGGATAATTGTCATACATACAAGGACTCCTTATCTGTAGTCCTTAGGTTAGCTGTTTTTCCTACAGCTCCTCTCTTTTCAACTCCTACCCTCCATCCTCAGGATGCCTGCCCATATGAGGTGTAGCATATTCCAATCCTCACCATACTGGGGCTCCGGGCATCTTAGCTTGGGAGTCCCCATATGTGAAGACTCATTCCTGCTTGTTCCTGGAGATAGCACAGTTACTTACCTGTAACAGGTGATCTCTGGGAACAGCAGGAATAAGTCTTCACAACCCACCCACCTCCCCTAGGAGTTGTATCTCTCTATCTATCTTCCTTTCCTCTTTCTCTCTTTTGTCTCAGCTATAAAACTCAACTGAGGAGAGACAGTTGGAAAGGCGGGAAGGCAGCACGCAGGCGCTGAGGGATGCTCCCAAAAGCTTTCTGATTGGACGCTGGGGAGCGTTCCCGTGCAGGCTCCATCGGTACCGACGTACCCATATGTGAAGACTTATTCCTGCTGTTCCCAGAGATCACCTGTTACAGGTAAGTAACTGTGCTGTGTACGAATGTGGGAGTAGGAGGTGCGGAATAATACACTCGATATTAAGCAAAAGAGGCACTAAACAGGCTGGTCGGTGAGTGTAGAGATTTATTTGTTATTGGGATAGGCCAATCAATAGTCACACAATAGGGCGGTGTGAAATTGGTTACTGAGATGCATTATAGTAAGTGGGGCTCAGTAGGGCCCGGAGAGAAGGATATAGAATTGTATATGTTTCTAAGTTTTATGGGTGGACGGTTTATACGCTATACACGCAGTGAGAGGGTAGCTCTACATGGGAATGAGAATTTTTAGCCTGTATAAAGATAGTGAAGCTTGTGAATTTTAAATTTGGTTTGGGATTTAAAGTTATGTGCTGTTTATTGTGAACGGTAATGTATTATATGAGGTGTGATAATAAAAACTTTAAATTTGAAAAAAAATGAACTTGTCTTGTACTTTTCCCTTGCTCTCTTTGATTTACTGTGTCTTACTGTTTTTACTGTCCCATTTTGATTCTATTTTTAATTATTTTAAACCACTTAGAGATAGTAAGCGATTGGCGGTATGTCAACAGAACTGACAACTGCCGCAACCTTATCCTAATTTTTGGACAATAAGCAGTGGTAGCTGTGTCCTACCTGAGAAGCCAGGAAGAGCAACGATCCAATCTCAACCGGTCTCTGAAACAGGATATCATCCACGGCCACAACATAAGGTCTCGAGCCTCTTACAAAGAAACACATTTGTAGTGATTACGTTTAGCTCAAATGCTTATCAACTCTACCTCCTGACACAAAGGAACTTTATTATTGTTAACGTTGACATTTCATTTTCATCTCTTCGCTCAGTACTTATGTATTTATACACAGTAAAGTTTACCTAACAGGTTCCAGCTCAGCATAGAGCTGGTCAGGCCATGTATATAGTTTATTGTATATGATTTATACAGACTACCCTGTTTCTTCCAAGTTTTCAAATCCCTGTTACTTGTAAAATGCACTACAGTTATCCTGTATGTATATGTTTTTGTTCCATGTGAACCGCGCTGATGACAATAGTGCGGTATATAAGAAATATTAAATAAATAAATGTAGAACCTGATAAATCCACTGAAATCTGTGATCATAGTCTCTACCCCACCTCTGATCTGATCAAATGGCCTAATTTATGGCAAAAAAAAATGATACTCACCCAAAGGTGCAAGCAGTGGCCCATCCCAGTTCAAATGCTTTCCTCATTAGAAAACCACCAAAGATTCTGTTAAATATGTTACGCTCCTGCATTAGAAAGCAAAAAGAAGAAGTTAGGGGGGGGGGGGTTGTTTAATGAGAAAACACCATTAAGTATATTTTTAACCTAATACCAGAGAAGCTGCACATGAAACCAGAGCAAGATTTTCCAAAGCAGAACTATTTTGAAAAAGAAACAAGAACTGAAAAAGTATCACAAAATCTATGATACTACAATGTTCTTAGCTCTATTGCAGCACATAAAAAGTGCCCCCAAGATTTTACTTCTTAAGTATTCCCTGTAGTTTCTAAGCTATGGCACATCATCTCTTTGAATCCTATCGCTTACTCAGATTTACGTTAAATCCAGCTTCAGAGTGATTTAAGTTATCTACAAAAGGGTAGAACATTATAACCAAGCTCCCCTCTTTTCTATGGCAGCCCTCGTGTAAATCCTGCAGCAAAATTTAAGATTCTACAGTGATTATGTGGCGAATGCTTTTCATCATTTATGTTTATTCTTTTTCATTATTTTTTTCCTTTCTCCATTTTAGATTTCTCTGTCCTTCTTGCTTCTTCCTCTATTACCCACCCTCTCTTCTCTCTGTAAAGAAGTTGTTTCTTCTCACACCTGCCTCTGCTGCTCCAGTCTGCTCTTTTGCCCTCTTGCACCTCTCCTTCTTGCTTTCGACGCTAGTTTTCTGCCTCTCCCTCTGCCTATTCTGTTTCCTAACTACCTAACGGACCGATGCAGAAAGCTAGCGCAGCCTTTAAGCACACACACCACCACGTTTTCTGCATTCAAAAAGTTGTGAAGTGTGCTTAAACAGACGTAAACCCCCACGGAAAAACTAACGCCCAATTAATGCCATTGTATTTAAATGCATTTATTTATTTAACCAGTTTTGTATACCACCTTATCTTTCAATCAAAGTGGTTGACAATACAACAAAGGGCTAACATGTTGAGGGCATGGGAAAATCATAAACAATACATTACAATATAAATACAGTACAAACAGTAAATTATAGTATTATCTCATAGTAAAATTGGATATACAAACTGATCAATTTAAATTATTTGACCAAATGATTCTATGAATAAATAAGTCTTTAAAGATATGTGAAAGTCTTTGATGTCTTCCTGAGCTCTTAATTCTTCAGGAATAGAATTCCATATCTCTGGTGCCATAAAGGAAAATGCTCTTTTAGAGGTCATTTATTTTGATTTATTGAAGTTTAAAGTTGTACTAATACTAATGTATTTTAATTAGCTGCATGGTATGCTTGATGCAGAGACAGGCGTAGATGATTTTGCAACCAACCATAGCGCCAAAAGCTTTACTTCAGCGTCTGAGGTGACTTAAACCTCTAATGCATGCTCCCAACAGTATTTTAATGGCATCAGGCAAAGCCCCCGATGCCATCAAAACACTGTTGGAGGCCGTGCCCTGACAATAAAAGAATCCCTGGTGGTCTAGCAACCCTTGTATCCCTGCCAATTAAATACAAAGAAATAATCTGGTGGTCTAGTGGCCCCTAAATTCAGCCCCTCCCACCCGGTACCTTAAAATAAGCGGGAGCGCCACCTATGCGCACCCGCTCTGCGTCTGCCATCTTGAAAAATAGCAGCGTCTGGACCTGCGCGGTGTATCCTGGGATGCACTGGGTGGGTCAGACAGCCATATAGCATGCACCGCACAGGGCCAGATGCCGTCATTTTTCAATATGACAGACGCAAAGCAGAAGTGCTTAGGCAGCACTCCTGCCTATTTTAATGTACCGGGTGGGAGGGGCTGAATTTAGGGGCCACTAGACCACCAGGTTATTTCTTTGTATTTAATGGAAGGATACAGGGGCTGCTAGACCACCAGGTTATTTCTTTATATTTAATGAGGGGGGGTTACAGGGGCCGCTAGACCACCAGGGATCATTTTATTGTTGGGGCACCAGCCCCGAACAGTATTTTTATGGCATCGGGGGGCCTTCCCTGATGTCATCAAAATACAATCGGGGATCAGGACCACTGGACCATCAGGGATTCTTTCATTGTTGGGGCACTGGTCCCCGACAGTATTTTGATGCCATCGGGGGCCTTTCCCGATGACGTGATCGTCCCCGATGCCGTCAAAAACTGTCAGGGCTAATATGCAAATTATCCACAAGGTGCCCAGAGAGCAAGCCAAAGTAGCGTAAGCTTCTTGTGCGCATGTGTTTGGCTTCTTCTCCCACTTTAACGCCGCAGTGGCTCATTTGCATGTGTACGGTTAACGCGGGAGTCAGGTGCATACCCTATCCTTCCTGCGTCGCACGCTAAAATATGTGCGTGGTCAGGAATATGGAATCGCTTCAGCATGGTCCAGCGCCGGCTTTTTGCATCGGCCTGTAAGTCAGTACATCAGGCTCCATCTCTGGCACTATTCAAATCCAGGCTAAAAACCCACCTCTTCAAGGCTGCTTTTGGATCCTGATCCCTTTATTCCCCTAGTCACCACCTACGTGTATCTCATCATGCCTTTAGATTTACCCTAGTCCCTAATTGTTTCAGCTGTCAGTCTCAATTAGATTGAAGCCCTAGGAAGCAGGGACATATATATGTACAATGCTGTGTATGCCTTGTAGCACTATACAAATGGTAAGTAGTGGTAGTTTTATCTCCTTCCTCCCAGTTTTCCACACATCTTCTCTCTCCTTCCCTCCCTTTGAGTTACAGTAAAAAAAAAAAAAAAAGCCCAAATGCTCTCAATCTTCCTTTCTTTCACGGAAAGGACAATGGATATATGGAATAATCTAGTGAAGGTAGTAGAAACAAAAGCAGTAACGGAAATCAAGAAAGCATGATGCAAGTGTTGCAGAGTGAGCTTGTTCCAACCTACTCTAGAGCAGTGCTTTTCAAACTGTTCTCCCATATGACCCCCTTTTAACAAGTGAAAATCCATGCGACCCCAGAGGGTGATGAAACCAAAATAGCAGATCTCCAGCTTCCTTCCCCTCCCCTCCACTCATCTAAAGCAGGAAGGCAGCAGCAGTCAGCAGAGTCCCTTGTGTCAGTGTGTGCTTACAGATCCCCGTACTCAGCATGAGTTTCCAGAGTAGGCAAGGGCCTATGAATGTTCACTGGCCCACAGGCCACATACTGACCAGTGACTGCTATTACTTGGCATAGGTCACAGTGAAAGCTCAGAGAGCTAGGGAAATGGCCACGTTTCTGTGATCTTATCCACTGAAGTGACCCCATTGAGGGTCACGACCCCAAGTTTGGGGATCACTACTCTAGAGCATGATGCAGCAAGAATCTTAAACAAGACTTAAGAACATAAGATATGCCATACTGGGTCAGACCAAGGTCCATCAAGCCCAGTATTCTGTTTCCAACAGTGGCCAATCTAGGTCATACTTTATTTAGTATGTAGGGCTTTTCATCTGGTTACAGCTTGAAATGGAATGAATAGCATCTCCTCTAAAGTATCAGTGAGAACAGAATTTTAATCGCTGAAAATAAAATAGCGCCATCTAGTGGCCTATCAATAGCTTACAGACTCATTTGAGCTTCAAACATGGCTCTTGCATAGTTCAATAGTACAGAGCATCCCTAGTTGCAAAGAAAGGAAAGTAAAAGCCAGAGATCAACTGAGGTCTACAGCAATTCATCTAGGAAGACTAGATGGGCCATATTATCCTCAGTGATACTGTATTATCTGCTTTAGTGCAAAAGGGATTATGGACACTTTTATTATGATCTATGCTCCTCCCAGTGAAGGATATATTGTGGTTGCCAAAGCCGTGAGCAAACTAAACTATTTGCTAGACTAGTCCTCTTCAGGAGTTGCCATAATGGTATAGCCTCGAGTGTTGGTCAGAGAAGCCTATGAATATATTTTGGTCATCAGGTTTACAGCCATCTGTCCTGCTTCCAGTTTCATCAGATTAAGGGAGCTGGAAACTGAGAAAGCAAACCTCTCATCTCTCTGCAGTGGATGAAGCAGGTCACACAGTACAGTCCCTGAGGTGCTGCTTCTGGCATTTCACTACAAGACATGGCTCCTAAGGGATGCAGCAGCAGAGTGGAAAATAACCCTGGTCGGATAGACTAAATCTCTCATTCTGCGTCTGTCTTTTAGAGGGACAGAGGACCAGATCTGAGCAAATGAAACTTTTTTCCACTCCTGCGAAAAGCTTAGTTACTCACCTGTAACAGGTGTTCTCCAGGGACAGCAGGAATCAGTCCTCACTTATGGATGACATCTGCGCCGACAGAGCATTTCCCCAGCTTTCAAAGACAGCCTTTGGGACATGCTACCACGCATAGCTAGGACAGTATTTATTTATTTATTTATTTAACATTTCTTCTATACCGCGCTATTAAAATCAGTGCGGTGAGGACTTCCGGTGATGCGGTGAGCCCGTGCGGACGCACGCCGCTCGAGCTCTGGGCCCCCTTGCTCCTCCGGCGCCGCTGAATGTTTGACGGGGCTAATTTCGGGGCTCCCACGCACCCCCCGAGCTCCCTTGCCCAGATCGCAGCCCGGTGGGATGATCCGGCGCTCCCCTCTCACCTGCACCCGAAGATCTGAGGAGGCGGCCTGGATCCACGCGGCTCGCGCTGCAGGCGCCGCGCTGGGGTGAGTGCCACGTGGTGGGGTGAGTGGCCAGTCGGCGAGTAGGGACAGCCTGCAAGGGATTGCAGGGGGACCCCTGCGGCGACCGCGGCTCCGCGGCTGGTGCTCGTCCCCCCCTTCCTGCCTCCAGCTCGTCTCCAGCTTGTGCCTTGAGTGGTTGCCTGATGCGGGAAAGACCAGGGGAGGCTGAGATCCCCTACCGGGCCTGGCTGTGAGCTGCCCCTTGTTTTGCCTGCTTCCACCCGCAAAGGACCGAGAAGAATTGACTGGGGCCCTCCTCCCCCTCCATAGGAGACAGTGACCCGTGCCTCCTTTTGCCAGCTGGGAGCCTGCGACTTGTTTTTTGCGCTGGGGCATGCAGGACTGAGCCTTGCCCCCCCTGCCTCCGGCACCCTGGAGTTTCTGACCGGCGCCCTGCTTTCGCCATCGTAGAGCCTGCAACCTGTGCCCCGCACCCGGCCTCCAGTGCACCGGAGCCCGAGACTGAAGCTTATCCCCCCCTGCGTATAGGGGCCCGGGACTGGCGTTCTTTCTTCGGCGTACTGCCCCACCTTTGGCACCTGCCTTTCATCTAGCGCCTCAGAGCCCTGCACCCCCACTTTATCTCCTGTGTACAGAGGCCTGAGCAGCCCAGGCGACACCTGAGGCTCGGATCTGGGACTGTGCTGCGAACCGAGGAGGTCGACGACTGAGACCCTCGTCGCCCGGCGTGTGGAGCGGGGACGGGAGAGAGACCCCCCCTCCACCTGAGTGGACCACAGCAGAGGCCTCGGCGATGGCGGCGAGGGGAGGCCGCCGGGTGGAGAAGGAGAAGACCCCCCTGCCGCCCAGGGGGGGGGAGCAATCCTCACCGCTGAAGGGGGAGGCTAAGACTACAGCAGAGATGGTGGACGAAATTTCCATAGCCGTAGCGGGGGCGCTGTCTGCTCAGTTCGAGGACCTGCGGGGCCGTATGGACCTTGTCCAGACCTCAGTGGAGGCCTTGGGCGGTCGACTACAAGAGGCGGAACACCGGATAGAGCAGTCAGAGGAGCACGTGCTGGAGCTGCAGCGGGAGATGGCTCGGGTGAAAAAACTGCTTCAGGGGCAGGAAGCCAAACTCGATGACCTAGAAAATAGATCCCGCCGCAATAACCTGAGATTTCTTGGGATCCCAGATACCGTCGAGGATCGGGACCTACAATCCTACTTAGAAGATCTGGTGAAACAACTCCTGGCGAATGAACCGGAAGGTGCCTCAGTGCAAATAGAGAGGGCACACCGGGTTGGACCTAGGAGGACCAACGATGCCCGACCCAGGGTGACCATAGCACGGTTCCTGAGATTCCCACAGAAAGAAGCGGTCCTGCGTGCAGCGCGAAAGAAAGGGACCATTCAGAAGGACAATGCCCGGATACGTATTGTTCAAGATTACTCAGCAGCCCTGGGGCAGCGGCGACGAGATTATGGACCATTGTGCCAGACCCTGATAGACAATAATATTAAATTCATGGTGCAATATCCCGCCCGATTGGTCTTCACCCATGATGGGATCCGTCGGACTTTTGACTCCGCGACAGCAGCAACGCCCTACGTGGAAGAGATACGGCGGAGGGCCGCAGTGGCAGCCGAGTCCTGAGGATCAGAGGGGAAGACTATTGCCTTGGTGAACAAGTTTCGAGCATCCTGCTTTGGACTGTAAAGTGATGGTGAGGGTAATTGGTGTGGGGGCGGAGGGTTGCCGGGTTTGTCTTGACTGCCTTTAAGTAGAGATGTTGGTTGTTTTCTCTGGGTGTGGGGGGTGAGCGGGGGGGGGGGGGTGTGGCCCGGGGGTGGGGTGGGGGTTTGGGGGGGCGGGGGGGGGGGGGTGGCCGGTGGCGGAATCGGGGTGCTGGAGGAGTGGGGGGGTACCACACGCATCTAGGAATTCACGGAAGAGGAGAAGAGGATGGTAGTAGAAATAAGGAATCGAAGGGGGGCGGAGGGAGGGAGGGGGAGGGAAGGAGGGGGAGAGGGAGTAGTTAAGGGGGGGGAAAGGGGGGAAAGGGGGGAAGGGGGGATAGGGGGTGGGGGGGGAGACGGAATGCTGTACTTTTGGGGACCAGTTGAGGTAGGGACGCCGAGGACTGTCTTGGAAGGGCTAGGGGGGAGGACCCCAGGCTGGGGGGGTGTCTTCCCTATATTTTGTATGGTATATAACAGACATTTCTGTGCCCAGTTTAATATTACATGACACTTAAGATAATCTCCTGGAATGTTTGTGGCCTGGGTAGTCCGATCAAACGGGCAAAAATTTTGCAGGCCCTGGCTAGGCAGGGAGCAGACATCGCTATGCTTCAGGAAACCCACCAGACTGCCGACGAACACCGTAAACTCTGCCGGGAATGGGTGGGGCAGGTCTGGGGGGCCCCAGCTCTTGGTAAGAAGGGAGGAGTAGTGCTTTTGATACACAAACGTGTAAGGATGGAGGTGGTGAAGGACCTCGTTGATCCGACGGGCAGATATGTACTGGTGCGGGGAGTCCTTGAGGGGAGGCCGGTAGTTCTTGGTAGCGTGTACTGTCCCAATGTACTTGATTTGTCCCTGTATGCGCGCATTGCCTCCACACTTGAGACGTGGCCGGAGCTCCCCGTTATTTTGGGGGGGGACTTCAACGGGGTCATGGACGTCGATCTCGATACCTCTAAAGCGGGGGAGCAAAGAGAAAGAATGGCGACGGTTCGGGCAATGCGACGTTTCTGTTCCAGGCTGGGGTTAGTGGATCCCTGGCGATTACTACATCCGGTCGAGCGGGACTACACACACCAATCCCGGGCCCATGGCACCAGTGCACGCATAGACTACTTGTTGTTATCCGCTGGGCTGTTTGCCAAGGTGGGGGACGCCCAGATAGGGCCTGTAGAGATATCTGACCATGCATTTGTGTGGATGGAAGTCTTCTGGAGTGGGAGTACTTCACGGGCCTTCCAATGGCGTTTTCCATTGGAATTATATAGAGACGCCCAATTTCGCTCATTTATTCAGCGGCGGTGGCAGGAATTCGAAGCCGACCATAGGGGTCATCAAGATGACCCAGAATTGCTCTGGGAAACAGCGAAGGTCGTACTGAGGGGAGATATAATTGGATTTCTTGCCAGAAAACGACGATTAAGGGCCGAACGTATTATGGCCTTAGAGAGCTTGGTGACGAAATTGCGACGCCGCTGGGCTCACACTCCTACTGCGGGGTTAAAAAAGCAGCTATGGGACTCTCAAATGGAATTAAACGAACTTTTACACCAGAGAGCAAAGAAGTCAGTATTGTATTATCGCTATCAATTGTACCGCTATGGGGACAAGCCGGGGAAGTTATTGGCTCGGTGCCTTCGCGGACCCCGGGGCTCTAAATTGGTGCCCGCTTTGCGAGATGATCTTGGGACCTTACACAGGGAAAGCCCGGCGATAGCGCGTGTCTTTCGCTCCTTCTTTCAGAATCTTTACGCTGCGGAGGCGACTTCTCCCACGCAGATGGCGGATTATGTGAGGGGACTGGACTTGCCTCGCCTCTCAATAGAGCAGAGAGCACAGTTAGATCAGCCAATTACGGTGGCTGAGCTGCAAGGGGCTATTTCCAAAGCCAGTTGCTACAAATCCCCAGGATCCGATGGACTAGGCGCCGAATTCTATAAAATTCTCAATGAACAGATCTCCCCAACGCTGGCTGCCGTACATAATCGGAGAGCGCAGCAGGGCTCTTTTCGGTGGGGGGCTAACCATGCTCATATTGTTCTTATCCCCAAACCGGCAAAAGACCCTCTTTCTGCAGCCTCGTATCGTCCGATTTCCTTGCTTAATTTCGACCTTAAATTAATGGCTAAGATCTTGGCGGACCGCTTGGCGGAGTTCTTGGGGCAGCTGGTCCATGAGTCCCAGGTCGGTTTTGTTAAGGGGCGATACGCGGTCCGTAACTTACGCAAGATCATCGCGTCTTTAGAATGGGTTCAGCATAGACATTTGACCTCTCTCTTGATTAGCTTTGACGCAGAAAAAGCCTTTGACAGGGTGGATTGGCAATACTTGCGATTCATTCTCCCTCAGTATGGTTTGGGGCCGTCGTTCTGTAACATGGTCGACAGTTTGTATGCCAATCCTACCGCAGCGATACTCTGTAATGGGGTCATATCAGAGCCTTTTTCGTTGCAGAGGGGGACCCGTCAGGGCTGCCCCCTCTCTCCTCTCCTTTTTGTTCTTTCTTTGGACCCTCTTTTACGCCGAGTGGCGGGTATGCGGACAATCCAGGGAGTAGGTATTGGGCCTCAGGTATTTAAGATTTCGGCCTTGGCCGATGACTTGTTGGTGCACTTGCTTTCTCCCGGGGACTCCCTACCCCTTCTTTTACAGGAGTTCCGCGCCTTCGGGCAGTTTGCAGGGTTTAATATCAATAGGGATAAGTCTGAAGCCCTTGATGTCTCTGGACGACTTCGGGGCAGCTGGGTGGGCGAATTTCCCCTTCGATGGGCTGAGCACCAGTTCCTATACCTGGGGATTGTACTGTCCTGTCATTCAGATCACCTATATAGGATTAACTTGCGACGGATGTTGACTAAGGTGAGGACTCAGCTGCAGGCGTGGCTACCCCTCCCTCTCTCCCTTATGGGGAGAATTGCAGCGATCAAATTGGTCCTCCTGCCGCGGATCTTATATTGGCTACAGACCCTCCCTGTTTGGATCCTTCGTCGGGATATCCGGCGCTTTGAGGCGGAATTTCGGGGCTTTTTATGGAGGGGGTCGAGAGCTCGTATCTCTTATCGTAGACTAATGGGGAGGATCCGCGGGGGGGATGGGGACTCCCAGATCTTGGTGCTTATGTACTGGCCTGTCAAGCCCGCCATTTGGGGGACTGGCTCGGGGATAACGATTTTTATACCCCTAGGGCATTTGAGGAGGCATACGTGGCACCCCATTCGTTACGGGCCCTTTTGCACCTGGAGGTAAGTAGGTGGCCTACGCATTTGGCGGACAGCGTGTTATTGGCCCCGGTTTATAAAACCTGGCGGAAATTGAATGCCTATTGGGGCCGTCGGTGGCAGGTGTCGAGCTGGTTACCTATTCGGGGCAATGCCAATTTTACCCCAGGCACTGAAACCGCGACGTTTCGTCTGTGGGGGAAGAGAGGAGTGCATACTCTGGGCCATGTGGTGGACCTGGCGGGCAAACCTAAGCCCTTTCCCATGCTATCCCGCGAATATGAATTGGGGCCCCTACATTTCTTTGCATATATGCAAGTGGCCCACTACGTGGCTTCCCTTCCAGGGTCGGAACTCTGTGGCGACCGCTCGGCCCAGATAATAGCATTTTTTGGGTTTGGCGAAGTCGAACGGCCGTCTATTCGGACCTTCCATCTTCGGTTGGAGCAGTTTCGACCACAGCCAGACTACAGCGGTGTGGAAAGAGCCTGGGGGGCGGAACTGGGTCGGGAGATTCCCTGTGGCACTATTCTGGTGGCCCTCCGGAGAGTGGCGAGCCTGGCGGATGGTGCTCGCTGGCGAGAAATTCAAATTAAGTGTTTAACTAGGGTTCACTTCTCTCCGCGGTGAGCCCTTCGCTGCCATTTGACTGTGGATGGTAGCTGTCCACGCTGTGCGGAGCCCCTGGCGACCTTGTCTCATATGTGGTGGGGCTGCCGGCGCATACGCCCCTACTGGCATAGAATTGCCCTATTTATGGCCGACCTCCTTGGACAACCTGTTCACTGGGACGCGGCCTTGATCGTCTTGGATCTCCTGGGTCTCACCTCTCCAAAGGGGAAATGGAGTCGCTGGCTGGTGCGGAAGGCATGTCTGGTGGGTAAGGGCCCCATCCTACGTGGGTGGAGGGACAGCCACCCTCCCTCTTTTTGGGAGTGGCGGAACTCCTTCCATCAACTTATGCTCCTGGAGTGTCGGGCAGCGCGAGGTCATGTGAAGCGATGGTCTGCTTTCTGGTTACTGTGGGAGCCCTATATTCAAAAATTGAGTCCTCGGATACGTAATGTAACCCTGCAATTAGGCTGTTGATAGCCCTGTTTGTATGTGGAGACCTACTGAGGTTCGGTAATGTTATATATATGCTGGTCCGGGTGGGTACTGCTTTTGGGGGGGAGGGGGGGGAAGGGTTTATCGGGGGGGAGGTTGGGTGGGGGAGGGGGGAAGTAGGGGTACTATCCTAAAAACTATGTAACCATCTATGTATCTCGAGCCTTGGGGATCAGAGTCCACCCCAGGGAGCGATTGTCTTTTGTTCTGTATTTGATGTTTTGTTTGATGGTTCAAAATAAAATATTGAAAAAAAAAAAAAAATCAGTGCGGTGTACATCGAACAAAACATACTACAATGCATACAAGCAACATTGAGTTTTACATAGAACAGGGAAAGAAACATAGGACAACCGGGGTAACTATTCACAGGGTAACTATTTACAGATTACATTAGTATTGTCACCAGTACTCTAAGCTAATTTGGTATCATCTTCATTTTGTGTGGGAGGGACAGGCGTAAAAGTGGTGGGTGGGCAATAGTATAGGCTAGCCATTTTCTGGTTGTAATAAGGTGCTGTGGTAGCTGAGACATGAGGGAAGTTTACCCGATGTGTGGGTGTCAGGGTTGGTGTCAGGGTAGCATATTGTGAATAGGTGGTGTTTCAAAGCTTTACGGAATAGGATTAAGCTTTTGATGCCACGGATTTCATGTGGAAGGGCATTCCAATTTAGGGGAGCGAATATAGAGAAAGCCCTGTTGGAAGTGGTCTTAGTACATGACGTCATCATCTTGGGGACTATTAAGGTGTTCATTGCAGTGGATCTCCTGTCTCTGTTTTCCAGGGTGCTGTGAATTAGTTTGCTAATCGGTGTAGGTGGGTAGTTATTCAGGGCTAGTAGTAGTAAAAAACTACTGCTAGCCCTAGTTATTCAGGGCTAGCAGTAGTAAAAAACTAAAACAAGGTAGGGAGGCAACTCCCGGAGAGGAGGGAGGGTTGGATGAACTGATTCCTGCTGTCCCTGGAGAACACCGGTTACAAGTGAGCAACTACACTTTCCTTATCGTTTCTCCGGGCCAGTCCAGGGAACGGTAGGGTTGTCAATCCCATTCAGCAACTGAGGACTGAAAACTGTAAGTTTTTCCATGACAGGCTTAGCCACACCTCCTGCTGTTCCTGCTCCAGTCTTTCAGTCCTCAGCAGCTGAATAGGACGTTGATGGTCTCATCTCCGTGCTCTAAGTTTGTTAGCAGTTCTTTTTCTTTATTTCTTTCTGTTTTGGTGCAGTTGGTCCTAGCGGGGCTGTTTCTGCATGCTTCCTGGCACTACTTTTAAATTTACATGATAAACCTGCGGTTCCCTGGCTGCGAGTGCCTGCGGCCTTAAAGGGCAGAGCCTGCCTTTTCGGGGTTCCTACGGGTGAGGGGATCGGTTCTGGGAGCCCCACGAACCTCTCCCTCTAATCTGTCGCCGCGGTTCCATTCTCCGCTAGTGGCGGGGTTGCCGGAACGCGAGCAGGGCCTGCCTGGAGCTTCGGCAGGTGAGTCAGAGGCTTCTTGTTTCCGGGGGAACAGGCGCGGCGTCCCCTCCGGCTTTGCAGTTCAGAGCACGCCGTTCTTCTGCAGTTCAGAACGAGCCGTTCTGTCTGCTCGTTTTCTTTTTTCGGCGAGAGCCTGTTTTGGCGGCGCGGTTTGTTTCCTCGGGGTCTTAAGAAGGGTTTTTGAAAATGGATGGCAAGGCTCAGGGTGACTTGGAAAGGCCTCTGAATGCCTCGGAAAAGGTGGGAACGGCGGCCATTTTGATGGAGCCAGCCGTTCCTGTCACGGTGCCTCACAAACAAGGAAAAAGGAAGGCCAAGTCACATAAGCCTGCGCTTCCTGAAACAGAGCCCTCTACACGGTTACCACCATCTCCGCAGGGGTTTTCCTCCTTATTTTCTCCAGAATTTATTTTGGCACTGCATAAGGCCTATTTATTGAAAACCTCTCAAGGGGACAGTTCTATTTCTTCTCCCCCTCTTCTGGATGGAACTACTTCTGAATTGTCTGGGGAAGATCCTGGAGAGGGTCCTTCTCCGAAGGACATTAAGGTGGGATCCGACTTAGGAGGCCTGGAACCTCGCCTACCCGATCCTCTGGGGATGGAGGAGGGGGAACTCCTATCCGAAGCGGGCTTGGACTTTGGTCTAAGTGAATTGGAGGAAGGGGAGATTGCGCCAGGCGAGGACCCTAATGTCTTTAGGGTTTTTCGCAAGGAGGAGCTCGGGGCGCTCATCTCCCACTCCTTAGCAGCTCTCAATATTCCTCTTCCCTCCTTAGCTCAGGAGCCTCTGGAAGATCCTTTGTTGCAGGGTTTCAGAACGGAGAGTCGCTGTTTTCCAGTGCACCGCGTAATCAAGCAGATGATTGAGGCTGAATGGGAATTCCCTGAGGCTACTCTGCGTGGTGGTCGAGCTTTAAGCCGTCTCTACCCTGTACCGCAGGAGGAGAAGGATCTTTTGAAAATGCCAAAGGTGGATGCTCTAGTCTCTGCGGTAACGAAGAAGACCACTAACCCTGTGGAAGGGGGTGCGGCGCTTAAAGATTTACAGGACCGCAAGCTGGAAGTGCTCTTGAAGCAGGCTTTTGATTCCAGTGCTCTGGCACTGCAGGCGTCCATTTGCGGCGCATATGTCTCTCGAGCTTCCATCCATTGGCTGCAAGGAGAGGTTCCTCCGGATGGGGGTGACGGCTCTTCCATTGAGGGCGCTAAGTTAGAATCGGCGGCGGCATATTTAGCGGATGCTTGTTATGATTTAGTTAGAATTTCGGCAAAAACGATGGCCTCGCTCATTGCGGCCAGGCGATTCCTTTGGCTTCGGAATTGGGCGGTGGATGCCTCTTCCAAGTCCAGGTTAAGTAAGCTTCCCTATAAGGGCAGGTTGCTCTTTGGTGAGGCCTTAGAAAAAATTGTGAAAGATTTGGGAGACTCCAAAGGGGGTTGCTTGCCAGAGGATCGGCCGAAAGCTCTCCGTGGGGGTACGCTTCAGCGGGGGCAAAATCGAGATTCCCGAAGATTCCGCGGAGCGTGCTTTGCACCCTATTCCAAAGCTCGGTTCGGTCCCCGCGGCCAGTCCTTTCACGGAGCGCGCAACTTTGGCAGGAACTATTTCAACTCCCCGCAAAGTTCCGCTAAGAAGTCGCAATGAAGGTGCGCTGGTCCAGGGGGAAGCCTACAGAGTTTTCTCTCCGCCTGGACCACAATTACCACAGACAAGTGGGTGCTAGAGATTATTCGAAATGGGTATGCCCTAGAGTTTGCGCAGCCGTTAGAGGATGCCTTTATGGTCTCTCCCTGTGGTCAAGGTCCCAAGAGACAAGCGGTTACAGACACGCTTCTGCGCTTGCTCCGCCTTCGGGCGGTGGTTCCAGTGCCTCCAGACCAATACGGGTTAGGTCGATACTCGATCTATTTTATCGTTCCAAAGAAAGAGGGTTCGTTTCGCCCCAATTCTCAATCTCAAGGGCGTGAATCGTTCGTTGCGGGTGTCCCATTTTCGTATGGAGACCCTGCGATCCTTTATTCGGGCAGTTTGTCCTGGGGAACTTCTCTCGTCCATCGATCTCACGGAGGCTTATCTGCACATTCCCATCAGAGCAGATCATCAGCGGTTCTTGCGGTTTGCAGTTCCGATGGGGCATTTTCAGTTTCGGGCCTTGCCCTTCGGTCTGGCCACAGCGCCCCGAATTTTCACGAAGGTAATGGTGGTCATAGCGGCGGCGCTGCGAAAAGAGGGCGTCCGGGTGCATCCTTATCTGGACGACTGGCTGGTCAGGGTCGGATCGTTTCCGGAAGCGATCACGGCGACCTCGCGAGTTGTGCAGGTCCTGGAGGAACTCGGCTGGGTTCTCAACCGGGCCAAGAGTCACTTGCAACCGGTACAACAGCTTACCTATCTAGGAGCTTTCTTCGACACAGCAGTGGGGTCGGTTTTCCTGCCCGAGAACAGGGTGTTGAATATCATCAGTCAGGTTCGGGCATTCTTGCTTCTGTCGGCTCCTTCGGCGTGGAAGTACTTGCAACTCTTGGGGTCGATGGCGGCGGCGTTGGACTTGGTACCGTGGGCCAGAGCGCATATGCGTCCGCTTCAGCAGGCGTTGCTGTCCCGCTGGTCTCCGTAGCTTCACCCACTCACGCAGACCTTGGTTTGCCCCTTGGAAGTGCGCGTCAGTCTGGAGTGGTGGCTGAATGCGTCTCATCTTCGGGCAGGGGTCCCTCTGCAGGATCCCGAGTGGGTGCTAGTCACCACGGATGCGAGTCTGTCCGGCTGGGGTGCTCATTGTCTGGGGCAAGTGACGCAGGGTCTCTGGTCATCGGAAGAAAGGACGTGGTCGATCAATCGTTTGGAACTCCGAGCAGTTCGTCTTGCCTTGCCTCGGTTCGAGGAGTTGATTCACGGGAAGGCAGTACGAGTTTTTTCGGACAATCTCGTAACGGTCTCGTATATCAATCGCCAAGGGGGTACCGGCAGTGTGCCTCTGCTGAAAGAGAGCCAGGACTTGTTCCTTTGGGCGGAATCTCGTCTCCTCGCCCTGTCAGCGTCTCACGTGGCAGGAAAGGACAATGTGCAAGCCGATTTTCTCAGTCGCCATACTCTAGATCCCGGAGAATGGGAGTTGAACGCGGCGGTGTTTCACGATATTACCAGCCGCTGGGGAGTGCCGGTGATGGACCTCATGGCTACCTTCCTCAATGCCAAGGCGTCCCGATTTTACAGCAGACGCAGGGAACGCATGTCGGAGGGCCTGGATGGGCTGGTGCAACCGTGGCCGTTGAACACTCTGCTTTATGTTTTCCCGCCTTGGCCGATGATCGGCAGAGTTCTCCAGCAGATAGCGCGGCACCGGGGGACCGTGATTCTCATTGCTCCGGATTGGCCTCGTCGGCCTTGGTACGCGGATCTCGTTCGGCTCCTGAAAGAGCCTCCTTGGCGTCTGCTGGTTCGTGTCAACCTGTTGGCCCAGGGTCCGGTGCTAATGCCGCAGGTGGATCGCTTCTTGCTTACGGCTTGGCTCTTGAAGGGCGATGGCTGACGCGTCGCGGTTTTTCAAAGTTGGTAGTCGCCACGATGCTTCAATCCAAGAGACCGTCCACTTCTCTCGCCTATGTTCGGGTCTGGAGAGTTTTTGAATCATGGTGTGAGGAACGGGGTTTTAACCCTTTGTCGACTTCTCTTCCAACACTTTTGTCTTTTCTGCAAAATGGTCTGGAAAAAGGTTTAGCTCTCAATACTCTCAAGGTTCATTTGGCTGCGTTGTCCTGCTATAGAGGTTCGATTCGCGGGCGTCGTTTGACGGCCCATGTGAGGTGCAACGGTTTTTCCGTGCGGCCAAGCTGATCAGGCCACCGTTGAGGACAGTAATCCCTCCGTGGGATTTGAACGTCGTTCTCGAATCGTTGTCTCGGTCCTCGTTCCATTCAGCTTCCCGGTTGAGGGAATTGTCTTGGAAGACAGCTTTCTTGGTGGCTTTGTGTTCGGCTCGGAGAGTTTCCGATCTTCAAGCTCTCTCCTGTCAAGAACCGTATCTTCAGTTCTTGCCGGAAAAGGTGGTACTGCGTCCGGTTCCTTCTTTTCTGCCTAAGGTGGTTTTGTCGTTTCATGTGAATCAATCCGTATCGTTACCCGTTTTCTCTGATTTGTCGGGATCACCTATGGATCGTTCGCTAAAACGGTTGGATCTCGGGAGAGTGTTGCGAAAATACCTCAAGGCTACGCAGTCTTTCCGTAAGTCCGATAGGTTGTTTGTGCTTTTTGGGGGACCGCGCAAAGGTGCGGCAGCGTCTAAGGCTTCAATTGCCAGATGAGTGAAAAATGCTGTTGTAGCGGCTTACGAATCCGCGGGGAAGCCTCCTCCGCAGGGGCTTAAGGCTCATTCTACCCGTAGTCTAGCGACGTCCTGGGCGGAACATGCGCTGGTTCCTCCGGTGGATATCTGTCGAGCGGCGACGTGGTCCTCTCTGCATACTTTTACAAAGCACTATAGATTGGACGTGCTAGCCAGGGCAGATGCGAATGTGGGGGCTTCAGCCATTGTAGCAGGGCTAGCGGGTCCCTCCCGTTCTTAGGTACAGCTTTGGTACTGCCCTACCGTTCCCTGGACTGGCCCGGAGAAACGATAAGGAAGGAGAAATTAGGTCTTACCTGCTAATTGTCTTTCCTTGAGTTCTCTCCGGGCAGTCCAGGGCCCACCCAGTGTGACATTTTTGCTTCTGATTCAGTTCTCCTATTCAACAAGGGTGTGCATCTGCAGGAGAATGTGAACCTTTCCCGTAAGCTTTCAGTATATTGACGTAGAGGGTTTCTTGGGGCTCCCTCGTGTTTGGGGGAAGGGCTTGGCTTCTTTTGAGCTTGCCTTTTCCATTACAAATTCAAAAAAAAAAAAAAATTCTTGGTTGCTTGCTTGGGTTTGGCTAAAGTGAGCACTTTCCGGAGGCCACATTGCTTATTAGCGAGTGGGCTCCCTGCTAGGGAAGTTTGCAATGTTCTTTTTGGTTTTGTTCTTTTCTGTTTCTAGTCTTAGGTGTTAAGCTGCTTTGCCAAGAGGAGACTGGAGCAGGAACAGCAGGAGGTGTGGCTAAGCCTGTCATGGAAAAACTTACAGTTTTCAGTCCTCAGTTGCTGAATGGGATTGACAACCCTACCGTTCCCTGGACTGGCCCGGAGAGAACTCAAGGAAAGACAATTAGCAGGTAAGACCTAATTTCTCCTTCTCCAAGAACAAGCAGGAAGTCAGTCCTCACATATGGGACTCCCTAGCTCCAGGCTACAGAGGACCGAACCATGACAGCACCAATGGCAATCAAGTCGGGTAGCCGTGAGTTTCAGAAGATGAGTCCCCACAGAGACTCTGCAAGACCCTAGTGTCCAGCGGCACTATCACTCTGGTAGCCTGAACACAGAAGGGTCGGAGGGCAGGAGTTGCCTACACCCCAAGAAATTTACAGAGTACTTACTGCCTGACTGAACGCACTGTCCCTGCAGGAGGCAGTAGTGAGCTGCAAACGTGTGAATCGAAGACCATGTGGTGGCCTTGCATATCTCCGTCACTGGCACCGAGCGCAGGTTGGCCACAGACATGGTCATCGCTCTCATGCGATGCGCTGTGATCCGATGCTCATGGGAGAGACCAGCTCATTCATAAGCGAGGGCAATACAGTCCGCCACCCAAGTGGACAGAGTTCGCTTAGTCACAGGGAGCCCCAGTCTGCCGGGGTCATAAGCACTGTTCCCTCTAAGCTGTGCGCGCGCACACACCTCGCCGAGCGAGCGCACATACTTTACAACAGAGCGCACAAAAATTACGGCTCTAATTCTGATAGAAAACAACACAGACGTCTTAAAATTTAAAAGTTATGATTGTAATTACTAGAAATTTCCACTTCATTTAGTAATCGTCTATGTTCATTTAATTTGATTAAAATCAATGTGGTGTACATACTGTATTCTGACGTGTAGTCAAATTTTAAAGTATATAACTCCGAGTGTCGTTATGTGGGGCACAAAAATTTAACCTTCCTTCAAAAGCTGCACACAGCTGATATTTTATGCGCACACAGCCTACAGAAAATTAGAGGGAACATTGGTCATAAGACACGAAAAGCTGAGGAGCTTTGCGATGGGCCTGGGTCCGCTGTAAGAAGAAGGACAGGGCCTGTTTGCAATCCAGTGTATGAAGTACTAGTTCCTCCCTGCCAGCGTGAGGCCATGAGAAGAAGGTGGGGTGGACCACCTCTCGGTTGAGGTGGAAAGGAGATACCACCTTCGGGAGGATTTTTGAGGTGCGTGAAGAGCACTATCCTGTTCTTTTAGAACTTTGTATATGGTGGATCTGCCACTAGGGCCTGGAGTTCGCTCACTCTTCGAGCAGATGTGAGGGCCACTAGAAAGGCTACTTTCCAAGACAGGTACCGCGGATGGCAAGTTGCTCGAATGGCAGTCTGGTGAGCTGTGAGAGCAACGTGTTGAGATCCTACTCCACTGCCAGACGGCAGAGAGTGGGCTTGGAAAACAGCAAGCCCCGGAGGAACCTGGAGACCAGAGGCTGACCCAAGAGGGCTTTTCCCTTGATAGGGTGGTGGTGAGCGGCTATCATGCTCAGATGCACCCTCACTCAGTTAGACTTCAGTCTGGTGTGTGACAGGTGTACATGAAATGAGACAGGGTTCTCCCTTCTTTCTGCACAGCAGGTGGAGAACCTTCTCAAAGGCATTAGCCTTCTGGTGGAGGGCTTTCGGGAGGCCAGTAGGATCTCCTCTCTTTCTTTTATAAGATTGAAAGAGGCCAATGCTACCCTTTCAGCAGTCACGCTGTTAGCATTAGGGACCCCAGGTTGGGTTGCGGGAGTGAGCCCCCCTCTTGAGACAGGAGATCCGGGGCTCGGCCCAGTGGGACTGGGAGTGCACCGACAGGGAGAGCAGCAGTGGGAACCAGGGCTGCCTTGGCCACTTGGGGGCAATTAGTATCACTGACGCCCTCTCACTCTGGACCTTGAAGAGGGTCCCGGTGACAGGGGGGAAAAAAAGGGGGAGGGTCGGTAGGAACGCATAGAGTAGTCCCTCGGATTATGAGATCAGGAAGGAATCTGCCGCCACTCTCTCCAAGGTGCAGTTGGCGCGAGCAGAAGCGAGGCAACTGCATGTTGCCCAGAGAGGCAAACAGATCCATTGTGGGCTTGCCCCAGAGGTGGAACAGCCTCTTGGCCAAACTGGGGTTCAAGCGCCACTCGTGCAACCAAAGGACTCTGCTCAGCCTGTCTGCTAGGCAGTTGTCCTGGCCTGGGAGGTAAACTGCTCACAAGAACATGTTGTTGTAAACCGCAGAGAGGTGGGCCACCACCTCCTGGCAGGAGGAGTACGAACCCATGCCCCCCTCCTTTTTGATTTAGAACATGGTGACTTGGTGACAGCAGAGGAAGGCTGTCGGAGCCTGTGTCTCACGGTGGAGGAGAAGCAATGCGGTCCCGCCCCACTGGGCCGATTTAAAATCGCTGGCATCCAGCTGAGACGCTGTGAGAGCAGAGGAAGGCTGTCGATCGGAGCCTGTGTCTCGCGGCGGGGGAGGAGCGCTGCGGTCCCGCCCCCTGGGCCGATTTAAAATCTTCGGCCTACCGCAGAACGCAACCCACGGGCGCACACCCGTGGTCGCGTGACCAAAGGGGCTTGTCACGCCCCTTTGGAGCCCCTTCGGAGTACCAGGGGAGCACATGGGTAAACGGAGGAAGAAGGTTTGTTGCTTCCAGTGCCAAGGCCATCAAGATCGTAGGCCCCATGGATCGACAGCTACAGAGTGCTCTGGTTGAGCAGGATTTATCCATGGGCTCTGTGAGTACTGTCTCAGATAACTCTTTAGTTGCGCTAGGGCTTGCCTTACCCGGACAGGAAGGTATTTTGGAGGGTGTGCTGTCCTCCAGTGATGGAAAACTGGTGGAAGAACCCCCACTGGCTGAGTCAGAACTTCCTTCCTTGTTGCCAGATATGGATAGTCATAAGTCTTCTCTTCCTTCTGTGTTGGATTTTTCTGCTCCTACTCCACTTGTTAGTCCTCCTGTGGAAATTTCACTGCGAGACGTATGGGAAGTTTTAGCACGCATTGAGTTTTCTCTGCGTGCTTCTCTTTCCCAGGTCTCACAGTTCTCTAAGAAGTAGTGCAGACGTTTTCTGCTCAGGATGATTCTATTACTAAATGTAAAACTTCTTTAAATAAATTAGAGGGTCAAGTCTCCGTGGTTCAGGCTGCAGTTTCTTCTTCTATTCGTGATAGTGTTACTGTGCATCATCAGATAGAATCACTGGAAAATGCTGTTCGTGCTAAAAATTTACGTTTTTTGAATTTTCCACGTACTCATTATCTTTCTCAGAGTATATTGTTGTATAAATACTTTAAAGAGGTTCTATTACTTCAGGGGTCTCAAACTCAAATTGCTTCGAGGGCCAAATGAGGACTTGTAAAATAACCCGGGGGCCGCATGAGACGTGGGACCTCATTTGCATAGGGGACCTCATTTGCATAAATATTTGCATAATGTTACCATACCCTAACTTTTAGTAAACATGCCTCTTAATGAGTGCATGAATAAAGAAAGACTAAAAGATTTCTACATTACTATAATCCAGTGCCAACCGCCAGGCACATTCGGAACTACTACAAACAAACACTGTCCATTTAGAACCCATAGCAAACCCGCCATATCCTAACAGCACTACCAGGACTCATAAAGCAGGTTGGCCACAGGTGAATTGGCCGCAGGTAAAGGTGTTTATAACAATCTGATGCAAGGAATGCTTCAAAGCTGTGTTAGAGATGCCATTTGGCTTCAACACAGCCAAGGGGGTCAGATGTGGTTCCTGTAGATAAGTGCACTTTTTACACCACAGTCCCTCTTCTAATAAAAAGAACACATGTACACACACAAATGCATATGTATACATGTGTACGATATGCACACAAACACATTAATTAAAAAAAAATCTCTTATACAACTTTCTCCCACTAAAAAGGACTGCAATTAAAAATCTGCAGAATTGAATCATCAGCCCAGCAAATAAAGGTGGCACTGTACTGGTCATGGATACATAGGAAGATACAGAAGAGAAGTAGGCAATTGCCAAAAAATAAATACATTTCAGAAAAAAAATTAGCAAGGAGCCAACACAGGAATATACAAACAGAAAAATGTCAACATATCTCCAAGGCAGCTACAGTCTCTGCAGAAAATCCTGACATCAATCCATCCCTCTATTGTTAACTTCTACATACTAAATAAAATCCATAAACCCTGGCAGACAGATTATATCAAATACTGGCATACTTAGAGAAACTATCTAAAAAGGGTATCCTCAAGCCCTAGTGAAAACACAAACAGCTTCTATAACTCAAAAGACCCTGCGTCAGACCAAAACTTCCCCACAGAATTCTAAGGACCGTGGAAGGACAAACAATCCCAGTGGAACCCATTTTAAAGAACAGACCAGGGTCTCACGTCGCAACTACTGATTGGTTACTGCTCAAGCCAATGGAAAGGAGAAAGCAACAATGCAGACCCCTGACCAATAGGCTAAATTCACATAGGACTGTGCCAATCAAGTTCCAGGTTCAATCCCGATGTAGCAACCGTATTCCATCTGAAAATCCAACGCTGTTCGCATGATTGTAAAGCAGCCTCCCGATCACCACCTCTGATTGGGGGAGGAATCCAATCCAAAACACGCCATTGAAATTGGGAAAAGCGGCGGCTTTCAGAGCCGCGAAGAGAGAGAGTTTCTCTCGCGCGGTTCTGAAGAGCAGCGAGAGAGTCTTCAGAACCGCGCGAGAGAAACTCTCTCTCTTCGCGGCTCTGAAAGCCGCCGCTTTTGGAGCTGATGAGGAGAGGACTCTGCCAGGCAGAGGAGCCCGCGGGACGCTTAATGCGGCGACGGCAAGTTTGGATTTTTTTTTTTTTTTACATGCCGGTAAGTGCTTCGCGGGCCGCATGCGGCCCGCGGGCCGCGTGTTTGAGACCCCTGTATTAATTGAAGATGCTAATGCTATAAAAACGTATTTCTATATATTATGTTCCTATTACTCCTACCACGGAG
This sequence comes from Ichthyophis bannanicus, assembly GCA_033557465.1. Lineage (NCBI taxonomy): Eukaryota > Metazoa > Chordata > Amphibia > Gymnophiona > Ichthyophiidae > Ichthyophis > Ichthyophis bannanicus. Next base: position 886,004,487 of record CM066035.1, on the reverse strand, counting down.
GCTTCATCTTCTCCTATTGCTAAGGAAAGAGAACATTTTCTCTCTCTGTCTTTGGACGTTTCTGCTTTTTTGGAGTCTTCTACTGATGAGATTAATCAGCGAGCTACTTTAATTGCTTCTTTTGTCTCATTAACGGATAAAAATTTGATTATGCGCTTGTATTTTGCAAAGAAAGATCAGGCTTTTTGTGGTAGCTCAATTCAGATTTTTCCTGATGTATGTAGACTTACTCAGAAACGTAGGAAAGCTTTTCTTTTGTTAAAATCTCGATCCTTGGCAATGGGTGCCTCTTTCTTTTTAAAATATCCTTGTAAATGTATTTTGATTTATGAGCAGACTAAATATGTATTTATGGATTCAGATCAGTTGGAAGTGTTCCGGCTTAGTAAAGAAACTGGTCAATGTTAATGTTTTTCCTTCCTTTCCAAGTTAACAGGGCTATTATAGTATATTTCATAGGCTCCGTTTATATTGCTTTGGTATTTTGTATGAGGATTTATTGTATACTATCCTTTCATTCACACTTTCCTTGACGTGGACTTGATTGTAATGCCTGTTTATTTTCTAAATAAAGATTATTTTGAAACTGAAAAAAAAAAAAGACCATGGTGACTTGATTGTCCATCTGGATCAGTATGGACCGGTATCAAAGGCTGTGGCGGAATGCTCATAGGGCTAAAAAGATTGTCCTGAGCTCCAGGAGATTGATCTGTAGGAGCGATTCCTCCTGGGACCAGCTTCCCTGTGTGCGGCAGTCCCCACAATGCACCCCCCCCAACCTAGGAGTGAGGAATCCGTGTTCGAAGTTCTCTGAGATGCGGGTGCTTGGAAGGGCATTCTTGCCTGGAGGTAGCACAGGTTTTGCCACCAGTTGCAGGATTTTGCCAATTGGAGGGAAACCCTGACCCTGTCCCATAGCCTGTCCTTGGCTTGCCACTGTGAGTGGAGGCACTACTGGGCCATCTGCATGTGCAAGTGGGCTGAAGGGGTCTCATGGACTGTAGAGGCCATATTGCCCAGTAAGCGGAGGAGGAGATGAACTGGTACTGACCTGCGACCTTGTACCCCCTCCTGCCAATTGTCTGAAGTGTTCTGCCTTTTCTCTGGCCTGGGAGGACCGCCTTGACCTACAACGTGTTGAGCTGAGCGCCTATAAACTCCAGATTTTGGGCTGGAGAAAGGTGGGATTTGGGGTAGTTGGTGATGAACCCCAGGCGCTGCAGAAGGAGGGACACACGTTCTGCCGCCTGACTGGCCTCTGAGGCTGTGCCGCCCCTAATTAAACAATTCTGTAGGTAGGGGAAAACGAAGGCCCCTTGCAGACGCAGGTGGGCTGCCACCACTGACAGGCATTTGGTGAAGACCCTTGGTGAGAAGGCCAGGCTGAAGTGCAGTTCCCTGTACTGGTAGTGCCCTCCTCCTACCTCAAACCTTAGGTTTTGCCTGTGGGAGGGATGGATTAGGATGTGTGTGTACGCATCCTTTAGGTTCAAGGAGTACAGCCAAGCTCCCTGGTGGAGGTAAGGCAGCAGTGTTCCAAGGGAGACCATCTTGAACTTCTCCCTCATCAGAAACTTGTTTAAGTTTTGCAGGTCTAGTTCTCCTTGGGACAATGAAATACCTGGAGTAGAAGCCCTTTCTCCATAGATGTTTGGAATCTACTGTGTTGTCCCTGATCAGACCTGTGAGCTCTGTGAGCAGAAGAGTCTGGTGAAGAAGGGGTTGCATCGGCTCTCCTGGGAAGAATCTGGGTGGTATCTGCTGTAGGTGGATATGGTATCCTTCCCTTACCACTTGCAGTACCCACTGGTCCGAGGTCATGTTGGCCCATCTGTCGGCAAAGAGCACCAGGCACCCCCCTGTGGGCTGGTAAAGGTCTCCTGGGGGAGGGGAGGCCCTGCCCTGGGAGTCAAAAGCCCCCCCACCCCCCGGGTTGAGTGAGAACTAGAGCCTGAGGTTTTGGTGCTTTCGCCTTCTGAGCCCCATGGCCTTGCCTCTTAGGGTGAGAACCTTGTTGCTGGCCCGAGAAGGACTGATAGTAGTGACTCTGTGGGATGAGGTCTTTTTAGAGAGCCTCTGGCAGGTCACCACATCAGCCTTGATCTCGGCAGCCTTGTCGGCCATGGGTTTGTCGAATAGGTTCTCCCTGGTGCAGGGGACATCAAGCAGCTTGTCTTGGACCCATTGCTCTAGGTCGGCTTGTCGTCAGGCACCTATGTCGGCTCCTAATACTCGAGCAGCTGACTCAAAGCAGTCGTAGGCTGCTCGGGAGAGGAACTTCGAGCAATCCTTGATCTCCGAGGTCAGGGACTGGAAGCTTTGGAGATGTTCCCAGACAAGACCAGCTGAAAACTCCTGGATTACAGCCTTCAGGGTACATAGGCTTAGGTCCAGTACCCCAGCATCGAGCCCTGGTAACACTTGCGCCCAAGGGCGCAGAAAGCTCTGGCCTCTCTTCTGGGGAGATCGGAGGAGTGGGTCTTTTGGCTCTTAAGCTTTTGCATGGTTGACTCGACAATCATACATGGCATCGAGGCACCGGCTCACCACTGGTACCGACGCCAGTGTCTCCCACATTCTGAGCAGCAGCCACTCGAGGATCAGCTGCACGGGCACCATGAGGGTTTCCTTGGGTGGATACTCATATTAGAGGATCTCCAGCTTCTCGGTGCACAGGTCTTCCTCCACCTCGTTCTGCACCAAGAAGGTTCTGGCCATGTCCTTCACAAAGTCATGAAAGGTCACGTCCTCTGGAGGAGAGTGGCGCCAAGGTGCCGGGTCCATGGGAATATCTCGGTGTCATTTAGTTTCTGGGTATGTCTTGTCATTGGTCTCCCACTCGGAGTTGAGTGGTGATGACGAGACCGAGACCCTGTGACTCATTGTCTCGAGGCCAGCACCAAGGGGTTGGCGGCCTCCGGAGAACTTGGGGTCCGAGTTGCGGAAACTAGTCGGGGAGGATCGGATGCCTGAGGTATGGGACCAGGACCTCGACCGGCACAGAGGGCTTACCCGAGGCCAGTGGCACTCGGAGCTCGGCTCAATGACCAGGGACTCCCCCGCATTCAGGGGCCTGGTCGTCGGGGCAGACGATGCAGATGAACCAGCCATCATTGCTTGCTGCAGGGCCAGGATAGCAGTGATATTCTGCTCTAGGGCCACCATTTTGGTTTCCAAGCCAGAAGGCTCCGCAGCTTTTGGTGTGGGAACAGAGGATCTTGGATCCGGCGCCGGCACTCTCGCAAGTGTGTCCTCAATCAGGACTATGACCTCAAGGAACCTTGCATGGTCTCTGCCGGCCGAGGAATCCTTCTTGAGGATCTTGGTAGGGCACTTCTCGGAGCCGCCCGAGTCCCTCTGGGTGGTTTTACTGGGTTTCTCCAGGCCCACCTCAGTGGACTTAGAGGACTTTTTCTTCTTTGTCTCAGGGTCCGAAGTTTTCTTGGAGGAGCCGCCGCAGGACTCACAGGATGCTCAGGCCTCTCAGGAAGTGCTGGGATTGGAGCTCTGCATCGAGGAGGCTGGGGCCGAGTCAGATCTGCAGAACAGTTTTTCCTGCAACTCCAACCTCTTTTTGTTGGTCTTAGGCATCATGGCCTGGTACAGGTCGCAGGAGATGCGTCATGGTCCGGTCCCAGGCAGCACAGGAAGCAGTCATGAGTGTCGGTCACTGACATGGTTTGACTGCAGCGGTCACATTTTTTGAACCCGCTGGGGGACATGGTGAGGAGCACCCGGACGGGGTCGACGACCCCCAGGAGAAAAAAGGAACAAACGTCGGTTGAGGCAAGCCTTGATCATAAAAGGAAAGAGGGGAAGAGAACAGTGCTGAGATCAGCGCCGGCTTGAGGCGGGAAGAGGAATTGGTATGCAAACTGGGAAAGCTAACTTTTAAGGATAATTACATGGATTTTTTCCGGGGAAACAGGAGAGATATTCATTGGGCGCAGAAAAAAGGAGACCGAGCAAGATGGCATCCTTGGGCGGGAAGGGGACCACGCATGCGTGATAGCATATCCCAAAGGCTTTCTTTGAAAGCTCGGGAAATGCTCCGCGTGGGCTCTGTTGGCACCAACATCACCCATATGTGAGGACCGACTTCCTGCTTTTTCCTGGAGAAATGATGCGTTAGGTACCTATCCAGGATTCCAGATGAGAAAGGAAAAAGGTGTAAAGAGGAGAAATTCAAGCATTTTGAGAAACTGGTATAATAAAATAACTGGGGAGCAGAGAGTCCAAACACCGGTCCATAGGGAACCTAAAGTTCAGAAAGGAATTGAGTGTGTCCAAGGAAAGCGTGCATGCAAGGATCAGGAAACCCTACACTACTTTGAGCTGTGTACTGTGAAAGCTGTTACAATTTGCACCGTTACGCTTTGAAAATCTTTTACGCATTACAAATTATTTTTGCAACACCAAAACTGTGTGCAGTGACCTCGTTAAGTAGTCTGGTCATACATCTTAGGCTGCGGAACTTAATCTTGCTATCTAGTTGTGTCCCCACTCTCAGTTTTAGAGGTATATTCTGAAGGAAGGCTACACTATTTTTCTTTTTCTGTCCATGTTCCTAGCTCTCTTTGCCGACGTGTGCTGTGGGAGCAGCAGTGATTTCTGGCATTGGGGAGGAAGGCAATGGCAGATAGTGGCTGGGAGTTAGTGCAGGTAGAAAAAGAATAGTAGTGACATGTCGGCAGGACTGGGCATGGGCAGTAGGATCATAGAGGAGTCCAAGTAGCAAGTTGTCAAGAAGAAAAGGGAAAATCAGCAGCCGTAGCTGTAGTTCACAAGCCCATGAGTGGCAAATTTTCTGCAACTGTGCCAGCTCCTGCAATCATTCTAAACTGCGGACCCTAGTTATAACTAGCAGGATACGAAGACTTCATTTGGCACTTATTACTGTCCGTCAAGAATACCTGAGGATGGCAGATCTCCAAGCCTTTAAGTTTCGCATCTTCCATCCACACCGAATTGGAAGGCAACACGCGACTCCGAAAACTCACAGTCCTGTAGAATTAAAGTTTTCAACATAATATGATCACCAACCACTTTTATGGTTTTTGAAAGTAAAATATTATTTAACATAATTATAACATGAGGTCCAAAGATGCTCATCAGAATCTTATGCAAACACTGGGTTAATTTTATAAGGAGCTTGAGCGTATAAGAACAGCATTTTACATGCTCAGGCAAGATTTTATAAAATTGTCGGGGGTATGCGTGTATACAAATTACGTGCACAGATATATATATATATAGTGCTGCACAATGAACACAAAGGCGTTCCTGGGGGTGCAGAATAAATGGAGCAGGGCTGGGAAGGGATTGGCACTTATGTGCATGTGTGTCTATTCTTACTGGTACACCTGTCTCTGCATAGACCCATCTCTCAGGGAAAGGTAGCTGGACTTACTAATGCCACAGAACCAAGTTCAAGGGTTAAACACAGAAACTGTTGCACCTTACAGCAGGCTTAGCAACAGCTCATTCCACATAGGCAAGCACAATCCGCAGCATTCACAACAAGGTGTCCACAGGAAGTACTAGTCAGCAATTTAAGACTGCCATAAGGTTTGGAGGGGAAGTGAGGTCCAAACATCTCTTCGAAGCTTACTCATTCCATGTCTTAACACTGTATATAAAGCCCTACTTAAAATGGCAGCAGACGCCTAATATTGCAGGATCTGCTAATTCTTCAAAATCATAATTTAAGTTGAGCCTTCTCTATCAAACTGTTCCGCACAATTTTGCCTCTGTTGCCCATTACTCAGCCACAACCATTTCGAGTTCATCCCATGATTAAAGTAAGGTCTTAGCTGTAAGCCGGCAAGCGAGCCCCTGGGTCCGCTGCCTGCCTTACCCCGATTGCAAGCTGCTATTTCTGTTGCCACCTGCCTTGTATCCAATGTATTCAGAAACATATCATGCACAATGGTCCTTTCTTCTGCAGTGGGGGCCATTTTCAGTAAGGATGCAGTGCTGAAATCCACTCGCCTCATTTTGTTTACTGAAGAAAATCCCAGTTAAGAAAACAGTTTTTAAAATATACATACAAAACAGATAAAGCATATGCCCACACAGAGGATGGAAAGAATTCCAGGAGCCAGGCTCTGCATGCTTTCCCCACTTGCTAAAATATACATTTTCCACAAAGCACATTGACTCCACTGCACGCACAAAGCCTGATTTTCCCCCCATCACAGGCAGCTAGCTCTTCCAGTGTACATAATTCCTGAACTGGGCAGAGGCCACTAATTTCATCAGGCTGTGTTTTTGAGATGGGAGATGGCCAAGCATCTATTACGAACCAAAAGACTACAAAGAGTGAAATAATTTACCAAGGGAACTGAGCCCAGAGTTAAAAGTCTACTGCATAAATCCACTATTATATTTGTAGGACCACAAATAGTAATGATATGTCCCCATAAAAGTCAGTTTTCACAAAACTATTCGGCAGAACCTCAGTAACCTTTCCTAGCATTCTCTCCTTAAAAAATCCCAACTTGCTTTGTTCAGTTTTTTTAAAACCTTATGGATGTTTGAAAAATTTTGGAATCTTGTGGTTGGATATGTGAGGGAAAAAGGTGCTGGGGATAAACTAAAAGCTTTCATGCGCTGCTACTCGGGAAGGTGGATCACAATAGAGAAAGACAACAGAAGAGTATCCTGTATCTTACAGGTTGGTCATGCTCTACAGCTAGCAACTGGGATTAATCACTGGCAAGAGATGTGGAAGCTTAACGTATGAAAGTAAATTTTGTTGATTTTATGCATTTTTTTAAGTTTATATATCCTTTAAAGGAGCCATGCCATTATAAATATGTTACACTCCATTCTATAGAAGTGCCACACAGGATTTTAGCACCCCTCCAAGATGCTGACTTAGGCTTTTTCAATTATCTGAACTTCCTACAAACCTAGTTACAAATGAGTTAAATCCAGCAGTGTAAATATTACCCAAGCAGGCCCTGCAATGTGGGGGAGGCACAAGCAGGAAGGGGGGTCCACACGGCAGCACGGCAAAGTTATTTTTATCAGTTTTCCGTGCTGCCTTCGTTCCAGGACCAGAGGTGTTCTCCCATGCCAAAATCTCCAGACTTGCAATGGAGGCAGCGCAGCAGATTAAAGTAAGTTTGCTGAGCGGGGCTGCCACCACTGGAGCTTGGGGGAGGTTGGCGGTGGGGCGGGGGTCATGGTGCTGCCACCACTGAGGGTGGGCATGGGGGGCCAAAATAGGGGGGCCCTCAGCAAAACATTTCTTTGGGGGGCCCCCCACTAGAACTTTCACCATTGGTTAAATTAACACAAGATTTTCATCACAGGACTGCAATAAGTAAAGAATTCCGTACTTTCTCCTTGCCTGAAGAGACTTTCTTCCTCTGGACCTTCAGGAATTAATGGGTTGACAAAAGCCGATCTATGCAAAGACAGAATAAATATTAATCGCAAAAACTGTAAGAACTCTTCAAAACGATTTTTGTGAGAAAATTTTGGCGTTTCCAGAAGGGTGGCAGGAGTGTTACAGTATGAGAAACAGGAATGCAAGCCCCTCCTTCCCCCAGCACCTCCGTTCCCACATGCCGCACTGCAAACCCTGCTCGGCAGGGACCACCTGACAGGATGAGAAAGTCATTCGGTCTCCAGACCTGTGCAATATTTGGCTTCTTTGTTGAAACTGCCAACACTGGGGTCAGTTAGTACAACCCTGCAGTAACAGTTTTGTATGGTGGCAGACTAAGAAAACCACATAGGTCAAAGAGTTTTCACATGGTAGTGACTCTTGGTCACTACCAACCAGAGTCAGACTGGTAGATGGTGACCCTGAGATGAAAGGCTCTGTAGCCCTCTGCCGATCCACTCAGTCATACAGTCGTTATGATTATACTTCATCTCATGGCTCCAATCATTAAATCTTACCTCTTATTTTCAGGGTCCCTGGCCACCATGACAAATGTTGCGTCTAACACAGGACTATAAGCACCATCATGGAGCTATGGTATAGAGAAACGCTCGTTACACATAAAATGCTTATAGTTAAGAAAACTCAATACATTCATCAGGAAAATCCACACATACACAAAAAGAAATCAAAGTTATTTAAGTGCAAACCAGTACTCATTTGGCAGGTGGACTACTGTATATTCAAGCTACCTTGCCTGCTTCTGAAATGTAATTCCAGCAATTTGTGTCCTGGGGCAAATTCATACCGAGGTTTCCTTAAGAAATATTCATATCCCTGGGCTTCTTATTTAAAACAAAGATGTGGACAATTCAAATGTGTGCATATTTTGGGTCAATTTAAAATTAAGCCAGAGACGGCAAGGCTGTCATCCTAGATAAACACATACAGGCTAATGCAGAAAAGCTTCGCGCAACATTTTATGGCACTTTTCCCATGCTAGGCTTGCGCTCCAATACAGGAAGCGAGCTAGCGCCGGAAAAACACCGAAGAAACAACACCATTAACCTGCCGCGCACTTGGCATGCAAATCGCTGCATAAGTAATTGCACCCAATGTAAAAAACTGCGCTGAAACTTAGTGCAGTTTTTTACACTGTTTTTCAATGCTGATCTCCACGCCAGCTTTGGGCAGGCGTAAAGATCCAGTCAGGAGCAAAACTATCATCTGAGGTAAAGTTTAACACTTCACCTCAGATGATTCAGGCATCGGGGAAAGCCCCCAATGCCATCACAATACTGTCAGGGGGCCAGTGCCCCCAACATTGACCCTCCGACAGAAACCAAATCCCTGGCAGGCCTGATCCCCCCAACCCACCCACCCACCCAATTAAAAAAAAACAAACCCTGGTGGCCCCCAAACCCCCCCATCCAGCACCTTTAATCTGGAGCAGGAGCATTGCCCATACGCTCCCCACCCCTGCACCGCCATCTTGAAAAATGGATGCACTGCTTGGGACCAGGCACTGCTATTTTTCAAGATGGCGGCACAGTGGCGGGAGTGCGTGGGCAACACTAACGCTTCAGTTTAAAGGTACCGGGATGGTGTAGGAGGTTTGGGGGTCATCGAGGATTTTTGTTATTGGGTGACTGGGGGATCGGGGATGCTGGGCCACCGGGAACTTTGCTTCTGTTGGGAGATCAGTATCCGGAGGAACACTGGACCCCCAACAGTATGCTGATGAAAGACCCGATGCCCAGATCATCTGAGGAGAAGTATCAGACTTCCTCTCAGATGACCCTGTTTCTCCAGGACAGCATGCCAAACTTGCCCCGACTTCTGTGTGCGTGTGTTTGGCTTGCTCTCCCAGTTTAAGGCTGACTTTTGTGCGCTGGGTAATTTGAATATTGCATTCCAGTGCAAAGAGTCAGCGTTAAAGTCACGCTATGAAACCCTGCTCTAAAGCACTGGGCTTTAGCAGAGGATTTCTGCATTGGCCCGTTAGTGAAGAGAACAAGAAAACAAAACCTTAAAGAGGTTGAACTCCAGATCATAGCAGGACTTATATAGTGGACTTCGTACAACTGACTGTCCCAACAAATCCTTTCAGAGACATTCTAATATCACAATAAATGGGAGGAGGACATGGAAGGAAAACATTGAGCAGCTGTATGCAAAGTTAAAATAAATTTCTCCAAAGCAAATTAAGCCACTCTTCTCCTGAAGGCCAGCCCAAAGAGTAAATGTCCCTTCCACAAAAGCTTAGAAACCACCTTTGCAACACTACTCTCTCATGAATCCATTCGTTTTTCTTTTTATCACTCCTCTAAATTTCTTCTCGATTGCCTAATTATATTATGACTCAACATCCCAACACTGTGTTCTGTTCCTCTTTATATGACATTTTTGTTAGCAAAAAAAAATACATGTACGCTTTTTAGACAAGAGCAGCAAAGAACTTGTATTTGTTGAAAAACAAGAACAGTTTGTTCAAGAAAGAGACATCATAAATGAGCCACACCTGCAGCATGTGCATCTTGACTTCCATTGAAGTCTTCCCTACCCAAGAAACGTTCCCAATGAACTTGATATCACAGTCTGGATAGATGATCTTTTTGCACAGATCTGAAAGAGAGTTCAAATAAAATTACCAAAATTCATCTAACTGCACAGACCATTTATCGTGAAAGATGCCGCATGCCCTAAAAGAAGCAATGTAATTCAGAAAAATACATCTGGATAAACACTAAGTTCTCCAGGAACAAACAGGAAGTCAGTCCTCACATATGGGTGATAATGGTACCAACAGAGCCCACGCAGTAATCTCTCGCCAGCTTTCAGAAAAAGCCTTTGGGAGATCAACCACACATGAGTGGTTAACTTCCCACCCAAGAGAGCCATTTTCCCCTCAGTCTTTGCTTTTCTGCAGAGCCCACCAGACGTACTATCTGCACCCTGGAAAAAGTGGGCTTTCCTTGCGGTGAATTCTTGCTGTTTTCTTGCTCTTTTTCTCTGTCGCATACCATCAACTTCTCGCGGTCCCAGAACCGTTGCTAAATCAGCGTTGTGTTTTTTTCTCAAGTGCTTCTTTTTATTTCGCAGTGCATCAGATTTTCTCTCGCACCCTACTAATTAGGACATTGGAGTGTGACCTTATGGGGGATGTTTTTCCTGCTATGTCCACAATTAGTGGTTTTAAGAAGTGCAGCAATTGTAACAGGACCATGTCCATCATAGACCTCCCCAATTGCTGCCTTTAATGGCTTGGGGCCTAATCACAATGCCTCTTCTTGCCCGTTCTGTCTTCAGATAATGAGCAAGGAGCGTAAGAATCATCAAAGGCAAAAGGAGATGCTGTCTGGTCCCAAGTCCTCGGCCTCAGCATCAGCTTTGGAATAGACACCCTCAGAGGACTCTGACCCGGGCGGCCGCTGAACTCACTTGGAGCCCCAAGGTCACAAAGCATCGGACTAGGGACTGTCTGTGGAGGACTATCCCCGGAAGGAATGGACTTTGACCAAGTCCTTGTTGGGGGGCGATGTCGGTACTGAAGGTAAGACCCACAAACACTAGCACCACAGCCCTTGGCAGGACTCTGAGAGTGAGGGTCAGGAGCGGCCCCCAAAGCTGCCCTGGTGAGAAGCCATTCCCACCCCCTCAGAAGATTACCCTTGGGCTGCTGAGGCAATCACCATCGGTGAGTCCTCACCAAGGGAACCGGCGTCAGGACAGATATCCTTGGTGCTCACACCGGTGGCTGCAGAACCTTCAGGCCTCAAAGCAAGAATGGCATCCCTGGAATGCAGCCTCACTGCCTTCCCGGCAAGTCAGAAGACTTCAGTTCCAGTTACCTCCGGATACTCAAGGCTGGTAATGAGCTCCTCTACTGTAAGGGCCTCTCTAGAAGAGATCCAGCCTGCCCTGGAATAGCATACCCTGTGGACTGAATCCGAAGACAAATCCTAGTCTCAGTCCGAGCCTAGGGCTTCTCCACAGAGTGCTTCGGAATTGGACTGACAGGAGTCCCGATTGCCATCATCACCCCAGACTGCACATCAGCATAATTCCCGCCAGCACTTTGAGTTCCCTTCCGATTCGGAATGCGAGACGGACAAAGAGTCCCCCGATACCGCTCAGGATCAGGACATTCTGTTGGATCTCTCTCTTCCTCAGGAGTGCCAGAAGTCCCCAGCGGAGGGCCTCTCCTTTCTGGTCTTCGTCCAGGACATGGGCAAGGCCCTCATCTTCACCATCAAGGCAGAAGGAGCCTTAGGCGGAGGACCTGAACATACTTCAGTATGACTCTTCTCCCAAGGAGGCCATATTGGTGCCGTTGCCTCCCATCTTGGAGAACCTCCTTTTTAGGATGGGGGGAAACCAACCCTGGTTACAGTTCCCGTTGTGAGCAAGCAACTCGATTTCATGTATCAGTTCCACAAGAGCCCCAGCTTTGAAAAAACTTGACTACCACCCAACTCCATGGCGGTGCAGTCGGTCATGTGCCAGATCAAAAGCCAGAAGATACATTCCTAGGTGCCCCCGGGTCGGGAGGCCTACACCATGGATGGGTTTGGTAAGAAGTGTTTCCAGGGCTTGATGCTCATGGCCCATATCCAGGCTTACCAGCTGTACATGGGCATGTACCTGAATGACCTGGCGGGTTCTCAGCTGAGCCGTCCGATGAATACCTCCAGCTCTTCAGGAGCCTGGGGCCCACAGTCAAGGAGTACTCCAAGTATGTGACTCGCACGGCCTATAAAGCTTCAAGTCTGTGGCTAGAGTAGCTGCGGTAGGCATTAGTGCCCGCTGCCTGACATGGCTACAGTTCTCAGACCTGGAGCAATGGGTTCAGGACAAATTGGTCAATGTCCCCTAATGGGGACAGAATCTCTTCGGCAAGCCCATGACGGACAAGGCCGCTGAGTTGGAGACCAAACTGATAACAAGAACCAGGCTCTCTTGGAAAACCGCTGATCGTTCCCGACAGGCTTTGGGGAAAAAGTCCTTCTATCCAAAGAAGGCCACCTATGGAACATACCCCCAACATCAGGTCTATCAGTCCTATCAAGCTCCCCCGCAGGGGAAGCTGACCAAGGACCTAAAGCCCCCAAACAGAGCCTGTGCCGCAGTCGTGGGGGCGGGGGGGGGGGGAAGTTTGACTCTCGGGGCATAGTCCCTCTTCCCAAGGGAGGTCAGGAGCCGTAGTACATAGGGGGGCATCTCATGTTTTTTGCCCACCATTACCACAGACACCTGGGCACTTCAAGTAGTAAAGGAGGGCTACCCTCCTTCACGTCCACCAGACACCCCCCCCCCTCATTCTTTCCAGGGGAATTTCCTCTGAATTCCCACCATCGGGACCTCCTTCAGAGAGAATTTGCGGTTCCTTCAGAGAGAATTTGCGGCTCTTCTCGCCGACAAGGCAGTGGAGCTCGTCCTGAGGCACAGGGTTCTATTCCTGCTACTTCCTAGCTTATTTATTTTTATTTATTTAAAGGGTATTTCTATCCCGCCTTATCCTTCAATCAAGGCGATGTACACAGCAAACAATCAAGGAGTTGGCATTTGTGTTCAGGTATTCTTATATTGTACAGTGGATGTGTATGTGTATGTGTGTGGGTAGGTTGATTAGCGTGCGCTATTTACAGCATGAGCTTTATACAGTGCTATGTACAATGAGCGTGCGGATGAGACGTTAGTTCGTGGCTGTTGCTCCCATCATGTGTTTGGACCATAGTGTTCCAGGAAGAGCAGAGTTTTTAGTTGTTTCCGAAAGTCCTTAGTGTCTTCTGTGGATCGCAGTTCGTCAGGGAGTGCGTTCCACATTCCAGGTGCTGCCATTGATAGCGCTCTTCGTGCGGTGGACTTGCATGCCTTTGTGTAGTCTTTTGGCGTGTTGATTGTGTCAAATGTGGCTCTTCTTCTAGGTCTTGTGCTGATGTCGGGTTGTATGAGGGGGTTGAAGGCTGTGGGCAGAGTTCCTGTGTTTGATTCTGAATATGTTTAGGACTGTCTTGTATTTGATTCGTGAGCTAATTGGGAGCCAGTGTAGGTCTTTTGGCATGGGGGTGATGTGGTCTTGTTTTGATGCTCCCGATATTATTCGTGTTGCCGTGTTTTGGGCCATTTGTAGCGGTCTGAGCGACTGTTTTGACATGCCTGTATAGATCGGGTTGCAGAAGTCGAGTATGGGTGTTATTAGAGCTTGACAAACTGTGCGGAAATAATCTTGTGTGAGGAGTGGCTTGAGGCGTCTGATTATTCTCATCTTGAAGTATGCGTTTTTGGTGGTCCTTCTGATGTGTGACTGTAGGTTTAGCTCCCTATCAAGCGTTACTCCGAGATATTTCACCTCCTTTTTTAATGGTATTGTTGAATTGTTGACATTGATGGAGGGTGGCGGGCTGAAGCTGTTGTTTCGTGTGACGAGAAGTGCTTCTGTCTTGTTGTAGTTTATGGTCAGGTTGTTGTTATGTAGCCAGTTGGACATGTTGTTCAGGCAGTCTGTTATTCTGGTGTAGTCAGGGTTGTCGAGGTTGATTGGGGTTTATATCATGATGTCGTCTGCGTAGATTGTGTAATGCATTTTGTGCTCTTTCATGATGTTACAGATCGGTTGCATATAGAGGTTGAATAGTAGTGCAGATAGGGTGGAGCCTTGTGGCACCCCTTGCTTGATCTTTAAGGGTCGTGAGGTGTTGGGACCGATCTTGACCTGGAACTGTCTGTCAGTTAGGTAGGAGTTGAACCATTTCAGGGTGGTACCGTTTATTCCGATGCTCTGTAGTCTGGTTAGGAGGATTCTGTGGTCCAGTGTCGAATGCAGCTGAGATGTCTAGGAAGATCATTAGTGTTCCTTTTTTGTGGTTGTCTATGATTTGGAATACGTCACTGAGTAGATATCACAGTAGTGTTTCGACTCCGTGGTTTGGGCGGAAGCCGTGCTGGTGTAAGTCCAGTGGGGCATGTGCGTCGATATGGTCCTGGAGTTGGTGTTGTACAGCTTTTTCTATAATCTTTGCCAGTAGCGGTATGCTGGAGATTGGTCTGTACGCTGCTGGGTTGCTCTTGTCTAGTGTGGAATTCTTCGGGATCGGTCGTATGGTAGCTAGCTTCAACTGGTCTAGCATGGTTCCTTGTGTCAGTGAGTTGTGTACTATGTTGTGTATGGTGTTGATGAAGCTTTCCTTCGTTGCCTTGATCCAGGTTACCGGGCATGGGTCTGTTGGCACGGTGCTTGTGTTGAGCGCTGTGATGATGTCAGAAAGCTGTCTTGTGGATGGGGTGTTGAATTTCTCCCATGTTTTGGTGGGTCGTTGTGGTGTAGAGTCCATCTTTTCTTGAAGATGATCTGCGAAGGCTTGTGGGTCAATCTGCACGTCTTTTTCGGGATTGGGTTCATTTATTAGGTTTTTTACTATCGCGAATAGTTCCCTTGGTTTGTTGTAGGCCTTTAGAATGATGTTTGTGTGGTGCTCTCTTTTTGTCTGGTTAATGAGTTCATTGTATTTCTTTTGTTTCGTTAGGTATAGAACCTGTGTAGTGGGAGATTTGGAGCATCTCCAGCGGCGCTCTAACTTTCTTGGATGTCTTTTTGCGTTGCGTATGTCTTTTGAGTACCATGGGGTGTGCTGTCTTTTGGTGTTGGATGCTTTTCTTGCTTTGTGTTCATTGGCTTTGGCTGCAGCGTTGATGACATTGTTCCATTTGCTTATTTGCTCGTCTAGATCGTCTGTTTCAGGGTCCAGGTGGGGTAGTGTGTCCTGAAGGAATTGGTCCTTGTCAAAGCTTTTGAATCTTCTTTGCACGGGTGGTGTGTTTATTGTCTTGTTGTGTCTCTCCCCTTGAGATATGATTTCTATTTTAATTCTGTAGTGGTCTGACCACGGTACTGGAGTAACTGTGGGTGTTGAGATGTCACCTCTGTCAAATAGGTAGTTGGGGGCGAATATGAGGTCTGGAGATGATCCGTGTCTGTGTGTCGGAGTGTTGATCAGTTGAGTGTATTGTAAGGAGTCCATAGTTTGTAGGAAGGTTTCTTTGTCTTTGCTGGTCGCAGAGCTGAGGTTGAAGTCTCCCAATAGTAGTAGTGGCTTGTGACTTGTGTTGACTGCGCAGACAGTCTCTAGTGTGGAGGCTAGTTCATCTGTTGGAGCATGGGGAGCTCTGTAAATGAGACACAGGGCCATCTGCTTGTTTTCTACCATGTTTGTGTTGCATTGGTCTGAGTTTAGGGAGTTTTGGGTCTTGGGTTTTAGGGTGTTCTTTGCGATAATCAGGACCCCGCCTCCTCTCCTTTGTGTGCGTGGGCTGTTGAATGCTGTGTATGCGGGGGGGACTAATTGATTGAGGAGTACATTGTCAGTGGGGGTGAGCCATGTTTCGGTGATACATAGGATATCGGGTGTTGTTTGTCTATGTGGTCTTTGATCGTGTTTATTTTGTTCCTTATGGATCTGGTGTTGTTGAGCTCTATGGAGGTGGTGTTTGGGGTGTTCGCTGCTTTGGGGTTATGTGTTGGGTTTGTGTGTGGGTTGTGCTTGTGGTTTGAGTGTTTGTTGTTTTTGAGCTTCTTGGGTGCGCTCCAGATTGTGTGCTGTGGAGGGGTGTACGTTGGCAAGGGTGTTGATATCCATAGGATCTTTGTAGGTGTGTGGTGATTGGCTGTGTGCTGGGGGATAAGGTGGGTTAGGAGGAGGTATACCGGCAGGTATATTGTTGTGGCCATGTTGAGTTTGGATGGGCTTACTTGGCTGTTGCAGCTTTGTTGTTTTCTTTGCCGATGGGTCTTCTCCTGGAGTTTTCTGCTGTCTAACCTCTCCGTGTCCTCTTAGTGGTTGTGTTGTGGCTGTGCCTGTGGCCGCGCCTAAGGGCCATGCCAAAGGGCCCTCTGGCGGGGCCCTCTGGCGAGGCCCTCAGGCGCGGGCGCGCCCTGATGGGGCACCGCTTTTATGCTGCTCTGTTGTTGCTCCCACTGTCCAGATTGGGCAGGAGCTTCTGAGTGGGAGGATTTCCCGCTCAGGCGCTCTACCCCAATCGGGGGAGCTGCGGAGGTCAGCGAGGGGGTGGTGTTGGCTGGAGTGGCTCTCTTCTGGCTGGGGAGCCGCTTTTATGCTGCTCTGCCTGCTCTGTTGTTGCTCCCACTGCCCCGATTGGGCAGGAGCTTCTGAGCGGGAGGATTTCCCACTCAGGTGCTCTACTCCGATTGGGGGAGCTGCGGAGGTCAGCGGGGGGGGGGGGGGTGGTGTCGGCTGGAGCGGCTCTCTTCTGGCTGGGGCACCGCTTTTATGCTGCTCTGCCTGCTTGGTTGTTGCTCCCACTGCCCCGATTGGGCAGGGGCTTCTGAGCAGGAGGATTTTCCACTCGGGCGCTCTACCCCAATCGGGGGAGCTGTGGAGGTCAGCGGGGGGGGGGGGGGGGTGTCGGCTGGAGTTCCCAAGAAGATGGGTAGGTTGCAACAACCCATTCTAGACCTACATAGGGATCTCATCCGCTTCTTAGTGAAGGAGAAGTTCAAGATGGTATCCTTTGCTGCCTTACTTCCACCAGAGAGACTGGCTATGCTCCTTGAATCTCAAAGATGCCTATACCCACATCCTGATCCACCCCTTGCACTGGAAGTACCTCTGCTTTGTCATCAGCAGGCGTCAGTACCAGTACGGGGTCCTCTCGTTTGGACTGGCATCCGGCCCTAAGGTATTTACAAAGTGCCTGGCTGTGGTCCTCACCTTCCTGCGGCTGCAGGGCATGTTAAGTCTTCCCTTACCTAGACGACTGGCTGATAAGGAAAGGCCCTACGTCGCGCCACATAGCTCCTGGAGACCTTGGTTTCATAGTAAACTATCTCAAGTCCATCTACAGCCCGGCCAGTATCTGGAATTCATTGAATCCCTCCTCGATACCACTCAGGCCCATGCATTTCTTCCACCCAACAGGGCTCAGGCCCTCTCTGTCTTGGCAGGAGAGGTCCAATCCGCTCCAATGGTCTCAAGTCGGTGGATGTTACACCTCCTGGGGCACATCGCCTCAACGATTCAAGTCACACCCTCAGCCCATCTCCACATGTGTCGGGCCAGTGGACTTTCTGCACTCAATAGAAGCAGGCGACGGGACGCCTGTTGGACAGGGTTCAGGTCACCCTGCCCCCCCCTCCTACTCCCTCATCTAGTGGCAACGGTCAAGCAATCTTCTGGTGGGGCTCCCTTTTCAGGATTCCGCAAATCAACAGATCCTCCCCACGGATGCCACAAAGCTTGGCTGGGGAGCCCATTGGAATGGTTTTCAGTCTTAGGGTCTCTGGTTGCAGGAAAACAGCCATCTCCAAAATCAACTTCCTTGAACTCCGAGCAGTCGCAAATGCCCTGCAAGTCTTCCAGCCCTATTTGGTGAATCAGGTTGTCCTTGTTCAAATGGAAAATCAAGTGGCGATGTTTCTACATCAACAAACAGGATAGCATGGGGCCCTACCTCCTCTGTGGGGAGGCGATCAGATTATGGAATTTCACAAACTAGCTGGGTATGCTCCTCTGGGCCTTCTAGGGCAGGAAAATGTCCTAGCGGACTGGCTCAGCAGGGTGCTGCAGCTTCATGAGTGGATCCTCAGCCCGCCAGTGGCATAGAATATCTTCCATAAGTGGGGCACTCCAGTGATGAACCTTTTCACCAGCTCTCACAATGCTCAGCCATGTCTGTTCTGCTCCAGGATTCCTTGCCAGAACTATCTCGTGGCTGATGCATTTCTTCTCCATTGGGGTGAGGGCTTGTATGCTTACCTGCCCATGCCTCTGGTGGCCAAGACCCTCTTCAAAGTCCAGACGGACAGGGCCAAAGTGATCCTAATCGCCCCATGCTGGCTCCGGCAGCCATGGTACCTGCTGCTGCTCCGACTTTCTCAGGCACCACCCAGTCCTCTGGGTTTTGCCCTGGATTTGATCTCTCAGAACGACGGGTCCCTCCTGCATCCAGTTGCTAACTCTGACAGCATGGATGCTGAAAAGATAACCCTCACTCAACATTACTTGCCTAGGGACATTAAGGACATCCTCCTCGCATCCTGCAAGAATTCCACCAGACGAGCATAGGCCTTCAAATGGCACAGGTTCTCGGTCTGGTATGCGGATACTGGTTTCAACCCATTCTCCTGTCCTATGCAGGTGGTCCTGCAGTACTTTCTGCACCTCTCCTGGGCTGTATTAAAGTCCAATTCTATCAGGGTGCATCTGAGCACCCTGGCGGTCTACCATCATATGGTAGACAGGCGTTCCCTATCAGTCCATCCTCTTATTGGGTCACTTCATGCGAGGCCCTCTTGCTCTTGTGGCAGCGTGGGACCTGAATGTGGTTCTGGGTAAACTCATTGACCTTCTTTTTGAACCACTGACCTCCTGCCATCTCAAGTACCTTTCGTGGAAGGTAGTCTTCCTAGCGGCTCTCACTTCAGCACGCAGGGTTAGCAAGCTGCAAGCGCTGCTGGCTCATACCCCTTATACTAGGTTTCATAGGAATAGGGTGGTTCTCCGCACACATCCTAAGTTTCTTCTTAAGGTGGTTTCCCCCTTCCACCTCAACCAGGAGGTGGTTCTTCCCACCTTCTTTCCCAGGCCGCACTCGAACAGGGAATACCTTGGATTGTAAACAGGCTTTGGCTTTCTATCTTAATCAGAAGAAGTCAACTGTTTTGTTTCTTATGACCCAAACAGATTTGTGTGGTGGTCTCTAAGCGCATCTTTTCCACCTGAGTGGCTGACTGCATTTCCTTCGCCTATGGACAGGCAGGTCTTTCTCTGGAGCATCATGTGATGGCCCATATCATTCGGGCTATGGCAGTCTCTATGGCTAACCTACACTCCGTCTCCCTGCCGAGATTTGTCGAGGGGCCACCTGGTCCTCTGTTCATATCTTTGCAGCTCACTAGTGCCTCAAAAGGAAGCCTCCCGGCGCAACAGAGCCTTCAGCCAGGTCATTCTTCAGCACCTCTGAGAACTGATGCAACTCCTTCCCTCTGACCCTTCCTTTTGTCCAGGCTACCAGAGAGTCAATTCCTTTGCAGATGCTAGGGTTGTATACCAATGCTTGGGGCTCTTCAGTGTCTTGCAGCTGCCATTCAAGGTTTGATTTTTGGGTTGCCCATGGCTATTTACAGGTTTCTCGGTAGCCTATAGATGGGGAGTTCCATATGTGAGGACTGACTTCCTACTTGTTCCCAAAGAAAGTGTAGTTACTCACCTGTAGCAGGTATTCCCCAGGAACAGCAGGAATCAGTCCTCACTACCCTTCCTCCTCCCCATGGAGTTGTTTTTTTTTTGGCTTAAGTAAACTATGTCATTCTACTAAGGGAAAATGGCTCCCATGGGTGGGATGGTGAGGGAGATTATCTCACGGGTTCCCTTGGTGCTGATGTCTCACCCATATGTGAGGTCCAATTCCTGCCGTTTCAGGCAAACACCTGCTACAGGTGAGTAATTTCGTTAAACTGGCACATTTATGGCAATATGTAAGGAATGTCTACCACTAGGGCTTTTTTCAATTTGCAGTTTTAAGGCTCTCTCTGCTAGCATTCTTCTTTTCCTTATTCAGGAGGTCCTCTGCTTTTCACCTTACCAGAAGGAGGACAAAGTAGCTTTCATCTCAGCTATTCAAAACACTGGACTTCATCCCTCGTCATGGGAACTTGCCCACACAGAATTTTTGAAAAGTGAAAATCCAGCACTGCAATCATTCTGTACATGACTGTGGATGCTGGGTCAGCCCCTACTATGTTTAGCTGTCCCCAATCTGATCCTAGCCACTCTGATTTCAGATCTGATAGCTAACACCACACTATCAGGACTGAAGCAATCCTAGATTTCACTGGTGAACATTGAAATCGTTACTGACTTTAAAAGGCCTTAATCTATAGTATCTTGGTGAGCTGAACACGAATATAACATTAAAAAAATTTATTGGCTCTCGTTTTGAAGATATTGCATGTAGTTCATTTTTGACGTTTCACCGTGTAAATTTATCCAGTAGGACATCAACAACATCCCAAATAAGCCTTTAATGATGTAATATTGCATCACATTGCATAATACCAGCATGCACACATCATCCAGAGTTGATTGCATCATTTTCTGATGCAATGCAATACTACTGCCAGACGGCTGCTGAAGCCATCTGATATCAGCAGTGTACTATACGCAGTCGGAAAGGAAAGTAATCTGGTATTCTGTTCCGATATTGAAAGCCTCATGAATGCCTTAAAAATCACTCATGACCCACAAGACTGGAGACTATTTATAGACTCTTCGAAACTGAGTCTGAAGGCTGTGCTTTTGAACAATGGAAACCGTCTTCCATCTATTCCGGTAGCGCATGCCGTCCACATGAAAGAGACATACGATAACTTAAAGCATCTACTGACTTCCATTAACTATAACAAGTACAGCTGGCACCTCTGTGGTGACTTGAAGGTAGTTGCCCTTTTAATGGGACTGCAGCAGGGATATATAAAATACATGTGTTTCTTATGTGAGTGGGATAGCCGAGCAAGGGATTGGCACTACTTGCGGAAGGAATGGAATCGCAGACAAAATGTAACAGTTGGAGAGAAGAATATTCAGCACCCAGCTCTGGTTGAGGCTCACAAAATCCTGCTACCACCCCTTCACATCAAACTAGGTTTGATGAAAAACTTTGTGAAAGCCATGGACAGCACTTCGCCAGCTTTCCGATACCTGCATGAAAAATTCCCTCGACTCAGCGAAGCAAAGATTAAAGAGGGAGTTTTTGTGGGTCCTCAGATTTGAGAGCTCTTCAAAGATGACCGGTTCAACAACTTACTGCAGGGTGATGCGAAACAAGCATGGAATGCTTTTTGCCTAGTGTCAACAAACTTTCTCAGGAATGTTAGGGCAGAAAACTACAAGGAACTAGTATAAGACATGCCGATGCAGTATCAGAAACTTGGCTGCAATATGTCTCTAAAGATCCATTTCCTTGATTCCCATCTCGATTTCTTTCCTGACAACTGTGGTATGGTTAGTGATGAACAGGGAGAACGTTTTCACCAGGATATCGCAACGATGGAGCAAAGATACCAGAGAAAATGGTCCACTACAATGCTGGCTGACTACTGCTGGACACTCCCCAGAGCAGCTCCCGAACAGCTGTACAAGAGACAGGCAAAAAAATCTAAGAAGTAGTCTATGACTTGTTTTTTTTACAGGTATTAACCGAAGGCCTATTATATATGTACTATTGACATGCATTTCGTGATGTAAACATTAATTCTTGTAGATTACAAAAAAACTAGAGCCAACTTTGCAATTTCACTGTCATATTTGTGTTCAGCATATAAAAATTGATAAGAAATGACTATTTTTAATTCAGTAACATGACTTTTGTAAAAATTTGTTGACCAGTGATATTTTCAGGAGGACCTCTAGGGAGCCTGGAATTTGTCTGTTTATTTCTCCCACAAACAGTCACACAGCCCAGGATTCCTAAAGATAAGTTTAATAAGCAGAACTACGAGACAGCATACTTACTCGGAATCTAAAGCAGCTGCTTTTTACATTAACTTTGGTGTATAGAAGCCTTCTTTTTTTGCCAAGTCCTGTTGTTTAGGAAACCCTTTATTACCAAAAACCATGAGGACCAGCTCTATTGGTTTGACTCCCTCTCTCAGAGATTAGAAAAGTCTAGGTTTTTCGGAGCATTCACTGGACTTCCTGCACAGCCACTACCTCATAAGCCCCTCCATTTAATGCAGAGCAAAAGGAGTCAACTCCTTGAGAAGGAGGCCAATACGTGCATCTGTTCATCAGCTCTTTGGTTATTTTTATTATAAATTTGCACTCTTTTCACTGGGAAGGATTCAACATGACTTTGGGTAGTTTAGGATGAAATGCTGCACTTCCAGGATGTAAAAGATCATTTGAAAGGACTGTCACACATCCTCCAGGTATGAACCTTTCACGAACGAGTTATCAAGGCAGAACAAAGGTTTCTCATCTCCAAATATGTGAGCATCTATTACTGCTAGGTATTTTGTAAATACCTTTGGAGATACTGAGAGTCTGAATGGAAGTACTTGGTACTAACAGTAGATACCGTTCACTGTGAAATGGAGCAACTTTAGAAGTAGAGGGGGATCAGGATATGCATGGACCCTTCCTTGAGATCCAGAAAGCATAGCCAGGGGAGAAGTGTCTGCTAGAATTCATTTTAAACTTCTCAGACCAGCAGTTTATCGGATCTCTGGGGTCCAATATCTGCCTCAGACGTTCCAATTTCTTTGGCATTATGAAATATCTGGAGACAGCCGATTCTGCCTTGCTTCCCCTTCACTGCAGACTGCTCAACTGCCAATCCCTGTGGTCGAAAACGGCTCTCCTTCATGACTTTATCTGAGCAGTCTCTCGATCTTCTCCTGCTAACTGAAACCTGGCTCAGACCAGGCAATGAACCTATTCTGAATTGCTGTTTGCCACCTAACTACTCATTCCTCTCTACCCTACGGGCTACTCGCTCAGGTGGTGGAGTTGCCATTATATATCGCTCCTCCCTGACCATCACAGAGGCGTCTTCTAATATCCTTCAATACCCAGAATCACTATTCTTTCATCTTGCTACACAACCCCTGTCTTATTTTCTCCTGCTTTATTCCCCACTTTCAGTGTCTATCTCCCTATAGGACTCTATTTTGCTCACTATTTCTGAGGCTTCCCTCCACTACCTTTATCTTTATATTCTTGGCGATTTCAACATCCACATCGATTCCCCAGCTAAGGCGCGTGATAGGCACTTCCTCTCTCACCTCTCCGATCTCCAGTTACTTTCCCTACTCATTCTGCAAGTCATTATGATTTGATTATTACATCACCCGCTATCCCTTTTCCGCCTACACAATCTTCTGCTCACTCCCTTCCATGGACAGATCACTATTTCATTCACTTTTTCTCTCCCTTCCTTTCTCCGCCCCATCTAAAGTACCTTCCCCCTCAGGTCCTTTCAGATATTCCCGCAAGCTCACTCCAGATACCCCAACCTCATTCCCCTTCTCAGATTCTATCCCCCCCCTCCCCCCGGTCCCGACTTTCACGCTCTTCCTGTAGATAATCAGGCTCAACTATGGAATTCCCTCCTTGCCACTGCGCTTGACCAAACTGGCCCACTCCACACATTCCTTCCTAATCACGCCACCATGAACCCTGGTTCCACCCCGGTCTTCAGCTCGCACGATCCCACCTTTGGCGCATTGAATGCCACTGCAGCACCACTCCCCTGCTGCCTTACAGTTTTTCCGCCAGGCCTACAGATCCTACCGCTCTTTGATCTCTGTTGCTAAAAAGGACTATTATTCGGCTGTTATAGCCAATCCTTCCTCACAACCCAAGCAACTCCATTCTATTCTTTCTGATCTCTCAAAGTCCCCATCCCAGTCCACTCCTGCTGATATACAACCTTCTCCGTCACAACTAGTGAACTTATTTCATAATAAGAAGATTATGACTCTGCAATGTGAATTCCCACCTATCTCCCTTCCCGCCATTTCTGGCTCCCCCTCTTCACCTTCTTCTGCGCCTCCATCATTAATGCATACTTGAAATACCTTTCACACTATGCCAGCGACTACCTTCTCTAAGCTTCTCTCTATGGACCGGAAAACCACCTGTGGTCTAGATCCAGTACCATCCTCATGGTTATCTATTCCCTTGCACTTTACCCTGTTGCCCTCACCATCATTAATAGTAGTCTTTCTACGGGCTCATTCCCTAGCATTTAGAAACAGACCATAGTTCGCCCGCTATTGAAGAATCCCTACTTTGACAGTTTAGCCCCTGCCAGTTACAGACCCGTTTCCAACTTACATTTTCTTTCCAAAATACTCGAGAAACTGGTCTTTCAAAAATTAACTGCACATCTCGAATCTACCAATTCCCTTCACCCCCACCAATCTGGTTTTCATAGTGAACACTCAACTGACACTATTCTCCTATCTTTGCTGAGTGAGGTTCATCATTCTTGGGATCATGGGAATATCATTCTTGCTATCTCCTTGGATTTGTCCTCAGCCTTTGACCTCATTAATCATGATCATCTTCTCACATGACTTCATGACATCGGTCTCCATGGCACTGTCTTCAATTGATTTCATTCTTTCCTTTCACAACGTTCTTTCAAAGTCACTATGGGTACTCTTTCCTCCCCCTCCTATCCTCTTTTCTGGTTCAGTCCTCAGGGTTCAGTCCTGGCCACTCTCCTTTTTAATATTTTCCTTGCACTACTGATTCAGGAACTTGACATCACTTTCTACTTCTATGCTGATGATATTCTCCTGCTTCTCTGTATTGACCCTCATGCTCCTAACCTCTCCCCTGAATCTCTGCCTTAACCATGTTGCAACCTGGCTGAACACTAATCATCTCAAACTCAATGCATTCAAAACAGCAACCTTGCTTTACGGTCCACTATCCCCTCTTCCGTTTCACCTGTCATTAATGGAACGCATATCAGGCTCACATCCGCTATCTTGGAGTTATTTTAGATTCACATTTCTCCTTTCACGAATACATCAGCCAGGTTGTACAATGATCCTTCTTTTCTCTCCACCCCATCAGAGCTGTTCTTTCCTTTCTGTCTTCCCCTGCTCTGATCACCTTGGTTGTTTCTCTTGTGCTTTCTTGGCTAGATTACTGTGATTCTGTCTTCACCAGCCTCCCCAGTATGAACTTAAAATGACTTCAATTTATTCAATACAATGCCACCAGGTTACTATTTCATGTTTCCTGTTTTGATCATGTGATCCCATTACTTATCCGTTTACATTGGCTTCCTGTATATTTCCGCATCAAATTCAAAATACTCACACAGGTTCATAAAACACTCCATAATGGTACCCCACAATATCTCTCCTTCCTTATAGAGTAGTTACTCACCTGTAACAGGTGTTCTCCAGGAGCAGCAGGAATCAGTCCTCACATATGGGTGACATCGACGTCGATGGAGCCCCCGTGCGGAGCATTTCCCCAGCTTTCTAAGAAAGCCTTTGGGAATACTGCACGCATGCGCAGTCCCCTTCCCGCCTAAAGGTGCCATCTTTTGTTCAGTCATATAACATAGCTAAAAGACAGCACAAAAAGTGTAAAAATGAACTATGTACAACTGCAGGTCCCAGGGGAGGAGGGAGGGTTGTGAGGACTGATTCCTGCTGCTCCCGGAGAACACCTGTTACAGGTGAGTAACTACTCTTTCTCCAGGACCAAACAGGAAGTCAGTCCTCACATATGGGACTCCCCAGCTTCAGGTTACCGGAGACCCAGAGCTGAAAAAATGAGCTCCCTCTAGCCGCAGCATCAGAGAAAGGATTTCACTGGAACATACCCCCACCGATAGCCCAACCAGAGGGCTGGAGGGTAGGAGTTGCCTAAACCTCAAAGAGATTCCACAGCACTGCCTGGCCGAAAGCACTGTCCCTACGAGACTCCCGCTCCAGGCAGTAATGGGCCGCAAAAGTCTGGCTTGAGGACCAAGTAGCAGCCCTACAGATGTCTGCCAACGGTACAGAGCGGAGATAAGCTACTGAGGCAGCCATTGCCCTAACACGGTGGGCCGTGACAAGACCCTGCAAGGGAAGGTCAGCTGCCCTGTAAGCCCAGGTGATACAGTCAGCCACCCAGATGGACAAGGTACGCTTGGAGACAGGTAACCCCAAGTTAGGGTCAAAAGATACGAAGAGCTGAGTAGCTCTCCTATGCCCCTGTGTACGGTCAATGTAGAAGGATAAGGCCCTTCTACAGTCCAGGGTATGCAGGACTGTCTCAGCCCGGCTGGCATGGGGCCTAGGGAAGAACGTCGGAAGAAACACCTCCTGGTTGAAATGGAAAGAGGAGACAACTTTTGGAAGGAACTTAGGATGAGTCCTAAGGACTACCCTGTTCCTATAGAAGCGAGTGTATGGCCTGTCACAGACTAGGGCTTGAAGCTCACTCACTCGTCTGGCCGAGGTCAGGGCCACTAGGAAGAGAGTCTTCCAAGAAAGGAAGCGGAAAGGACACGTAGCCATCGGCTCAAAAGATGGGCGAGACCACATTCAACTCCCACTCAGAGGCTGGAGGACGGAGAGGAGGCTTGAGCAAGAGCAAACCTCTGAGGAACCGGGACACCAAGGGGTGAACCGACAAAGAGTGTCCTTCCACCAAGGAGTGGTGAGCTGCTAGAGCAGAGAGATGGACCCGAACAGAATTGGACTTAAGGCCCTGATTGGATAAGTGCAGCAGGTACTGAAGCACTACTGGCACAGTGCAGGAGAAAGGATCTTCCCTGCGGTGCTGACACCACAAAGAGAACCGTCTCCACTTCAGGGCATAGGTTTTCCTGCTGGATTGCTTTCTAGAGGCCAATACCACCTCCTCAACTTCCTGAGGCAGGCCCCAGGGAGCCAACACTACCCTTGCAGCCTCCAGGCCATCAAATTGAGAGACTTGAGATTGGGGTACAGAAGGGAACCCTGATCCTGAGAGAGAAGATCGGGTTGCAACCCCAGAGGTAGTGAGGTTTTCACTGCTAGCTGAAGCAGAAGTGGGAACCAGGGCTGTCTCAGACACCTGGGAGCTACCAGAAGTACCGAGGCCTTGTCCCTTAGAATCTTGAACAAGGTTCGGGCCACCAGAGGCGTGGGAGGAAACGCATACAGGAGGCCCTGGGATCATGAAATCAGAAAGGCATCCGCTGCCAATCTCATGGGATGCGGTTGCCTGGAGCAGAATCTGGGCAGCTGCCGGTTCAGGGGACTGGCAAAGAGATCTATGGATGGAAGTCCCCATTTCTGGAAAATCTTTTGAACCACTAATGGGTGCAGTTGCCATTCGTGGGGCTGCAGAACTCTGCTCAACCTATCTGCCAGGAAGTTCTGCTGGCCAGGGAGATAAACAGCCTTGAGAAACATGTTGTGCCTGAGCACAAAAAGGCAAAGGGCCTGTGCCTCCTGACACAGGAGTCTGGACCCCGTGCCTCCCTGTTTGTTCACATAGAACATGACCACTTGATTGTCTGTCTGTACTAAGACAGACTGGTGAGCCAGGGTCTGAGAGAAGGTTTTGAGGGCTAAACGAATAGCCCGGAGTTCCAGTAGGTTGATCTGCTGCGTAGCCTCCCATGGAGACCACAGGCCCTGGGTGCACTTGTCCATACAATGTGCCCCCCAGCCCTGTAAGGAGGCATCGGTGGTTAACACTACTGTGAAAACAGGTATCTGGAAAGGTACCCCCTGTAGCAAGTTGGGGGAGTGCAGCCACCACTGTAGGGAGTTCAGGAATGGTTTGGACACCCGTACTCTGTCTCTGAGGCTTCCTGTGGCCTGTTTCCACTGAGTCCTGAGGCACCACTGGGCAGGCCTCATGTGGATGCGGGCATTTGGAGTTACATGCACTGTCGATGCCATGTGGCCCAGAAGCTTCAGACAGAATCTGGAAACCAGTGGAATGCTGAGAAACTGGTTTGCTAATTCCATCAGCCTCTGCGCTCTGTCTTCTGGCAAGTAAGCCTTTGCTTGCAGGGAGTCCAGCCGCGCCCCTATGAACTGTAGGTTCTGGGAGGGAAGAAAAGTGGACTTTGCGAAGTTTATGACAAAGCCTAGGTGCTGAAGGAGAGAGATAGTTCGGAGCGTGGCTTGCCGAGCCTCCTGGTAAGTCTGACCCCTGATGAGCCAGTCGTCCAGGTAGGGGAAGACAAAAATACCTTGATTCCTCAAGTAAGCCGCCACTACTGCTAGGCACTTTGTAAAGACCCTTGGGGCGGAGGTGAGGCCAAAAGGCAGTAATGGTTTCCTCCCACAATGAACCTGAGGTACTTTCTGTGGTCTGGATGAATGAGGATGTGAGTGTACGCATCCTTTAGATCTAAGGAGCATAGCCAATCTCCCTGCTGGAGGTAGGGCAGAAGTGTTCCAAGAGTAAGCATCTTGAACTTTTCTTTCTCCAAGATCTTGTTGAGATTCCTGAGGTCGAGAATAGGCCTGAGGCCTCCGTTTCTCTTTGGTACTAGGAAGTACCTGGATTAGAAACCGTGACCCTGCAGGCGGGGAGGTACAGGCTCCACTGCCTTGTCTAGAAGCAGACCTTGAAGTTCTTGAAGGAGGAGGTCTGTGTGCAAAGGAGGCCTTGGAGGCTCCCCTGGGAAGTAGGGAGGAGGCAACTGCTGGAAATGGAGCATATAGCCCTTGTGGACTATGCTCAATACCCAAGCATCTCCTGTAATGGGTGGCCACCTGTGGGCAAACAGGGCTAGTCGACCTCCTGTGCAGGGATGGGCCAGCAGGGATGGAAAGGCTATGCTGTGGGAGTCAAAAAAACCCACCCTGCTGAGTGGGAGCAGGAGCCAGAGGCTTGGGGGTCGTCTGCCTACGGGGCCCATGTCCCTGCCCCTTGGCCTGCTGACCCTGCTGGGGAGGCCTGGTATTCTGGGAAAGGTTTGTAGGCAGAAGCCTTCCTCGGGTAAAAGGACTTCTTACCCGAGCCCTTCTTCTTATGAGAAGGGGCAGAGGTTTTTCTGGACAGCCTTGTCCTAGTCAGGTGCTCAGTTTCGAGCTCAACCGCCTTCTCGGCCATGGGTTTGCCAAAAAGGTTTTCACCTCGGCAAGGGACATCGACCAACTTGTCCTGCACCCAGGGCTCGAGGTCCGATGACTGCAGCCATGCCTGGCGTCGGGCCCCGATGCCAGCTGCTGCTACACGGGCTGAAGCTTCAAAGCCATTGTAGGCCACTTGGGACATGAACTTTGAGCATTCCCGGATCCCCGAGGACAAGGTCTTGAACCTCTGCAAAAGTTCCCCGGAGAGGCCAGCAGAGAACCCGGCAATTTCCTTCGCCAGGTCCCGCAAGTACATGCCCATGTACAGCTTGTAGGACTGGACACAGCAAGCAAGCATCGAGCCTTGGAAGCACTTTCTGCCGAATGCATCCAGGTTCCGGGCCTCCCTGACGGGGGGCACCGCAGAGTGCATCTTCTGGCTTTTCAGACGATGCATGGCTGATTCCACCACCATGGAATGGTGCGGCAGCTGTGCCTTTTGGAATCCAGGGCTCTTACGGAGTCGATAGATGGAATCGACCCGCTTGCTCAAAACCGGCGCCGAGGCCGTTGCCTCCCACATCTGGAAGAGGAGCCGTTCCAGCATCGGAGGAACCGGCACAGTAAAGGCCTCCTTCGGAGGAGAATCATACTGGAGGGCCTCGAGCTCTTCGGCTAGAGGCTCCTCCTCGGGGTCCGCGGGAATTGCCAAAGCCTTGGCCATATCCCAGACGAACTCCGAGAACCGGGTGTCCTCCGGGGGGGACCTACTCTGGGGCTCGGACTGCAGTGAGTCCGAAGGGACACACCGAGTCTGAAAGGTGTCGGGGGACTCCTCGTCCTCCGTCTCCCACGTGGACTCATCCGAAGAGGAGTCGGGGGGCTCCGACCGCACAGGCCTCGGTGGCACCCGCCCCGACACCGAAGGCACCGGCGTCGACACCCTCGGTCCCGAGCGGGAGCTCGAGGGTGACCGTGACCGAGGACGACTTCAAGCCTTCATGGTCTCGAGTATCGGCTCGGTCTCCGGGGTCGACTTAGATGTCAATGTCCCGGTGGTCGGGGCAGATGCACCAGCGAGGCTGGCCATCAGCACCCGCTGCTGATCCATGAAGGCAGACAATCTGCACTCCAAGGCTGTCAGCCTGAGTCCAAGCTCAGGAGACTCAGCAGCTACCAACTCAGGCCCCGGCAGCGCCGGGCCCGACGTCGGCTCTCTAGGAGGAGAGTCCTCGAGGACAACAGGACTTACGTGCCCGGCGGACTCCGGCTCCACACGAGGTATCTTGGACAGCTTCTCCTGCTCCAAGGGCCCGGGGCAGCGGTCGGGGGTCCGAGACCTGGCCCCCGAGGAACCAGGGACCTCCTCCGACGACGCCCTCATGAGCCTTTTCTTCCTTTTACGCTCCCGATCGGGGGACCCCCTGTCCGAGGAACCCCGGCGATGCTCGGGGTCAGACTCCTGAGATGTCAAGGCCTCAGACGAGGTCCGGGCCCGGCCGGAGGCAGAGTCAGAAAAAAGCTGTTCTTTCTGATGCTGGCGGCTTCGAAGTGCCTTGGTGGACATTTTGCCACACGAGACACAGACCTTAGGATCATGATCCGGTCCCAGGCATCGAAGGCAGCAGTTGTGTGTGTCTGTGAGAGACATCAGTTTCTTACACCGATCACACTTTTTGAAACCACTGGAAGCCATCGGGGAAAAAAGAACCCCCGCGAGGTCAAAGGACCAGCCTTCCAGGAAAAAGAAAAAAAGGGTGCGAACGCCAGCCACGAAGGGCAAAAACCGAAAAATAGAAGACGGGCTCGATATCGGTGTACCGAACCCAGCGGGAAGGGGAACCGGCGTCGAACCGGAGAAGAACAATGAAGAAATCGCAAGAAAAAAAAAACAACTTTTCCGGGTGACACGGACAGACGTCCGTTGGGCTCCACGGAAAAAGAAAGACTGAACAAGATGGCACCTTTAGGCAGGAAGGGGACCGCGCATGCGTGCAGTATTCCCAAAGGCTTTCTTAGAAAGCTGGGGAAATGCTCCGCACGGGGGCTCCATCGACGTCACCCATATGTGAGGACTGACTTCCTGCTTGGTCCTGGAGAACATACCACATACTCCCCACCATTCTGTCCATATGAACCGTTTCCCTCCCAGGCACATTTAGAATCTACTCGCCACTCCCCATTTTATTTTCTCGGTCTCTTCCTCTGGAATAACCTACCTCCTCTCTTCCGTTTAGAACCTTCATTCACAAAATTCAAAACAATGCTCAAGTCTTATCTGTCTTGCTCAGCCTTTGACCTCTCAACTGATTCTGCTTAACTTATACCTCCCTGTGATTGTTGTTGTTGTTAAGTGCCGTCGAGTCGGAGTCGACTCATGGCGACCCTCTGGATAGCTATCCTAAATTGTGTTCGGTCTTCAGTCAGGCGGCTCATTGTTGACAGACTGGTACCCGTAGCTGCTGTTATTGTATCGATCCATCTCATTGCTGGCCTTCCTCTTTTGCGTTGACCTTCTATCTTGCCAAGCATAATGTCTT
Source organism: Ichthyophis bannanicus (assembly GCA_033557465.1). Lineage (NCBI taxonomy): Eukaryota > Metazoa > Chordata > Amphibia > Gymnophiona > Ichthyophiidae > Ichthyophis > Ichthyophis bannanicus. Next base: position 885,972,998 of record CM066035.1, on the reverse strand, counting down.
TCTCTAATGATCTCTCTCTTCGCATGATGTGTCCAAAGTATGAAAGTCGAAGTCTTGTCATCTGAGATTCTAAAGAAAGCTTAGGTTTGATCTCCTCTAGTACCGACTGGTTTGTTCTTCGGGCAGTCCATGGTATACACAGTATTCGCCGCCAGCACCATAATTCAAAGGCATCAATTTTCTTCCTGTCTATCTTTTTCACTGTCCAGCTTTCACATCCATATGATGTTATTGAAAATACCATGGCTTGAACAAGTCGAATCTTTGTATGGAGAGAGACATCTCTGCTCTTGAGAATCTTATCTAGGTCTTTCATAGCCATTCTGCCAAGAGCAATGCGTCGTCTGATTTCTTGACTGCTTGTTGCTTCTTTATTGATAGTTGATCCAAGTAGGTTAAAGTTGTTCACAATTTCTATTTCTTCTCCTTCAACGATGAACCTGTTGATTATGCCAGTTGTCATGATCTTTGTCTTCTTTACATTAAGGTGCAGGCCCATTTTGAGACTATGTTCTTTGATTGTGAGAAGCAAATGTTTCAGATCATCTTCACTTTCAGCCAGTAATGTGGTATCATCAACATAGCGAAGGTTGTTGATGAGTCTTCCACCAATATTCACACCTCTGTTGTCTTCATACAATCCTGCTTCTCTGATGATTTGTTCTGCATATAAATTAAACAGGTAGGGGGAAAGTATGCAGCCTTGTCTTACACCTTTGCTTATTTTAAACCATTCTGTTTCTCCTTATTCCGTTCGAACTGTTGCTTCTTGATCAATGTACAGATTGCGCAAGAGAACGATCAGGTGTTCTGGTATACCCATGCTTCTTAATGTGGCCCAGAGTTTCTCATGGTTTACACAGTCAAAAGCCTTGCTATAGTCGATAAAACACAAATAGATATCCTTTTGGTATTCTTTAGTCTTTTCAAGGATTGTATCTGGGGTTTTTTACTATATGTCCTACTGACCTTTTTGTTGTCATTCTACTGTAACTTTCCTGTTTTTATTGGCGTTCTTTTATCCTTTGATATTATGTGATTTTGATTTTTAATTGTAAACGCTCTGATGTTACCACTAAGGGCGGTATATCAAATTTTAATAAATGAAATAAAAAGAAAATCCTGTTGGCTGTCTGGTCCTCGAACATGCTCCACTGCAATTTCCTGAAGAAGGGGTTTAGTCTCTTCCTGTAGACAAAAATGTTGGAAAAAATCTGATATGGAGTCCCCAAATGTGATAATCCGATAGTATTTTGGAGAAATGTAGCCAATATACTTGGCTCACTATTTTAATGCCCATTTGTTGTTCATTACTGCTTGCTAGCGCATGGAATTTAAAATTCTCCCTCCCATTGGAAGGGATGCCATAGTGGAAAGAATAATTGTGCTGTTTGCTTTCAAAATCTCAAGAGTCTTAGGCTGAATTATGGTGTGGGCCTTTTATCCCTTTGTCAAGATCTTGGAAACTGCTGCCTCTGGTATGGGTGGCAACTCCTCTGGAGAAAAAAAATTGCCTTTTATAGGGAAAGGGCTGTTTAATAGAAGCAGTAGATTGCTCCACTGAGGCTAAGGGTCTTATCCAATCAACTATCTCCTTTATTTTATTCTCAAAACAGTATTTGCTAGAGCATAAGAATGCTCTCAATTTGTCTAGTATGTCTTCATAGACAAGGTCAAACTTGAAAGCTGAGGGTGCAGAAAAGATAAGTTAAGAGGACAGAAAATGGAGAATAGGGATAGAAGGAGAAAATAAAATTATCAAAACAGGACCAAGCTGAAGTTTCATCTAATGGAACGAGCTCAGAGTCTCTGTCTTGAAGGCCCTGAATAGTGGTGCTCTCTCAGGAGCATTCATGTATAATTCAATCCAGTCCTAGGCATCTATAGTCGATGGAGTATGTGTCCATGATGGACATTTTCCATTCAGAGGGGCATCTTCTGAAATCAATGACTGTGCCCACCATGATAAACAGTGTGGCAGCCAGACGGAACTAATTCTCAAGATGAAAAATTTGTTAAAAGAGTGGATATCGAGAAGATTTAGGAGGAGGAAAAAAAAAAAAAAGCACGAGAAAGAAGAAAAAGTCCTCTCAGCAGCTAATCACAGATGAGAACAATTTCCGGGAGCTCGCTCTGGTGAAGACGCACTAAGGGCACTAGTGAGGTAGCAGGCTACATGGGAACTTGTGCATGTGCTCAATAAAGCATCCTAAGTCTTGCTGAGCTCTGAGAGAGTCAGTCCGTGTTCATTCCCCTACTAGCGCAGCCGTTCTATCCTTCTTGTTGACGGAGACGTACTTTATTATCAGGGTGCTGTAGTGGTATTTTCTGTATAGTGTAGTTAAAACTATCACGTGACACTGCATGATATACACTGCAGCAGAAAACTGTGTAATTTCAGGAGCATTAGGAGTAGCTACATTAAGGACTGCGATTATACAATCACAACTGCGGACGCAGCCAATTGTTTTTCTCCGACATAAAAGACGGACAAAAAAGGCCGTATGCACTGGAGTATTTTCAATTAAACAATTACACAATAGTAGGTACAGAGGTAATATCAGAGGCCTACATTAAAAGTTTAGTATGAAGTTATAAGCAATTTGTTTCTTTGCATTATTCTTCATCAGTGATGATCAAGAAAGTTGCGACTTTCCAGCAGAATGAGCACTGGCCAAAAGGGCAATAGAAAAGCTACAGAAGTAGCTGAGTCAACAGCTCCGTATGCCAACTTGCACTGGAATAAGAAGAGTTGGATAACAAAATCAAGGAATTAAAAATATATTTTTTTAGTGTGTAGACTGCTGCGGGTTCTTATTCTTTCCTTGGTCAAGATGATATATTCTGGATATCTAAAACATCAGCTTGGAATTCACTAGCACGTCTCTACCAAGTGAAACCAGATATATTCTGGATAATTTTTACTTGCATAGTTAACCATATCTGACACTTTTAAGCTTTCTTGTTTTTCTTTGTTCATACCAACTACATCCATTCTCTTCTCTCTAGATTCTGAAGGCCTGATATTCAGAACATCGAATATTTAAATGCTGCCGTGGTCAGCCACGGCTTTTAAACGCCATCTGGATATTCTTTGCCAGTAGTGATGCCAAATACTAGATACTGCAGGCAGCACTGGCAACGATCCAGAGAGGGGCGATATTCAGCTGCTATCTAGATAGCCTAGAGCCCTTAAGAAAGATCTTTTGCCGTCCTGCGTTATAAGGGTGGAAATTATTCATATAGCAGCTGAATATCGCCGCTATGCAGATGGAGGGCTGTGCTGGGGACTATCTGGATAGTGCCGAGGTGGTCTCTGGAAATACTCACGACACTATCTAGATAATGCCACCAAAGGTCTCTCTCAGCGCCCTTATCTGGATAAACCTTCATGATTATCTGGATAAGTGCTTCTGAATATCGGTCCCAGCATTTCTTTCTTCCTATTTAGGCACCTAGCTCAACAGAAACCGATTTCCACCTTCATTTGCAACTATCCAGGGTATTTTTTCCTCCTCCATTTTATATCGTCTTTATATGTAATCCTAACCATTGTAGCTCCCTCTGGAACCCCACCAACATGGAAACTACATCTAGTAAGTAGGTGTCACCACTGAGCAACAGTTGAGGCTTCCCCCTCCTTCCCTCCCTCAAGAGGCAATAAACACCACCTCTGCAGCAACCCCTATGGTTGGCCCAGACAGCAAGGACCTGACCCATAAAATCAGATACATCAGTCTCCAAGCTAACTTTGTACCCCGAGCTTTAGATTTGGGTTTATTCCGCCATTAATGCTCTTACATGACACAACGGCCACATCATCAAGTCTGACTGACAAGTACTCCTAAGTAGGTGAGAGAGGATGTCCTACAAAAGAAAAAAAGGACAGATTTGTGTTATTTACCAATTTTATCCACCAGGGCTGTGACAATAGACAGAGGAGACGTCTGTGGAGCTTCAGTTTTGGTGTGCGTATAGCATATGAGAACTAGAGAGAAGAGAGGTGGAGATAGTGAGTTACAACAGTCTTCCTGTGAGCAAGCAAGCAAGCCAATACACAATCTAGGTACAACTAGGAAATAGCAAGGGAGCTTTGTATGCGTTAGGCTGTACTGGGCAAGACTCAGCCCTCCCCTGTCCAATGGAAGCATACGCAAGCTGCTCCATCAACATGCTGCAGTCTTACTCTGAGCCACCTATAAAAGTGGGCTTTTGATTCTCTGGAAATTAAAGAGAAGGCACCAAGCAGCGGTGTAAATTCTGCTCAACCAACCCCCCACAGCATAAGGGGCCCAGGCACAGAGGCGGACAATAGGCCCCAACGACCCCACACTACGAAGGCAAAGGCAGAGCACGGCAACCGGCAAACTTATTTCAAAATGTCTCCTACGGTTCCTGCTTTCTGCTAAAAGTCCTTCTTGCCCAGCACCCGGCATCTCTCACTACCAGGCTAAAGCCTCACAACAACCACGATGAACCACAGCTGTTATTACGAGACTCCGGATGCTGGGCAAGAAGGACTTTTAGCAGAAAGCAACAGCGTGTGTCCTCCAAACTTATATGGAGTTGCATGGTGTATTTCCTGCAGAACTTACATTACATGGTATAATCGACATTATCTTAAAAACAATCTATTAGCATTCACACCCTTGTGCATTTATCATATTCTGCTGTAGAAAACATAGAATTCAAAATGGATTAAAGCAGAAGTCCATTTCCCTGACCTAGATAACATACTGTATACTCTGAACATGGAAGGACAATTAAAGAGAGATTCAAAAACTAAGAAAAGGAAACGTGGCTCTATGTGCAGGTTTTCGAACAGCAACAATAACATTTTTGCCTCTTTTCCCCCATCTTGTAAACCACTTTGCTGTTTGTCTCCTGAAAAGCATTGGAGGAATTACTAAGTGGTTACAGAAGCAGGCTGTGAACCAGGAGAGCCAGGAATTCCCCTACTCCTACCGACTCTCTTTGTGATCGGGGACAAGTGACTTTACTCGCCATTGCTTCAGGGGCAGTTTAAATTGAATCCATCTGGCAGGAAATCGTTGATGCATCTGAATGTAATGTACTGTGAGCTCAGATTTAGAAAAGACAAGTAATAAATATAAAAATAAAATCCAAATATCAAATGAATAAATCCAACAAAACTAAAGGCTTTATTTCATAAGTTTTCACACCCCGACTCAATACTTGGTATTCAAATCAGTTCAGCTATTGTGTCTGAATACAGGTGGGCCCTATTTAATTTATTATGGGCCTCGTTAAGGCAACTATTGAGCTAATTTGGGTTAGCTATAGCAAAGGGTGTGAAGATTTATGTAATCAGTTCTTTGATGTTCTTATTTTTTTTAAAAATATAGTATTATTCAAAAAGTATATAAGTTGAAAGTGAAGAATATGTTGTGTAGATCAGTGAAACATAATCTTAATTTAATGCATTTTGAATTTTATTTATTTTGACAGCAGAATGTGAAACATGTGTACTCTCAAAAGGCACGATAAACAACAGTCAGGATTTTAAACATCTTCTAACATAGAAAGCATAACTTAAAAGCAATACCTCCCAAGCTGTCAAGATCCTCCAGAATCCTACCAAACCTGTTAAATAAGGAACACAAAATCTAGGGTTACCCCCTTGAAAAATGCCCGTCTACCTCAGCAGGGATAAATACACAAACCTTTGCCCACCCAAAAAAGGAGGTGCAATTTCAAAACAGGTGCAAATTTATAAGACAAAAATGGAGCCTGCTCTTTCGGCTGGCCACATTTTCAAAGGCAACCCTCTAGCCCCTAGGTTGTCTTTTTTTTGGGAGGAGGGTTAACACTTTTTCCTCCTTCCGATCAAGTCCAGCCTTCACAGTAAAAATCCTCAATTAGGGGTCACAATCCATGGCTCATTCCCAAGTCTGGCCACTAGGTGGTGCTATTGTGCAATGTCCAGGACTTCCTCCTCCTTCCTTCACAGCAAGCCCAAATTCTGTGTAAAAAAATATTCTCCAGGACCAAGCAGGAAGTCAGTCCTCACATATGGGTGACATCGGCGCCGACGGAGCCCTCGCGGAGCAATTTCCCCAGCTTTCAAAGAAAGCCTTTGGGAATTGCAGCGCGCATGCGCGGTCCCCTTCCCGCCCAAGGGTGCCATCTTGCTCAGTCTTCTTTTTTCCACGGAGCCCTACAGACGCTGTTTGTGATCGCCGCTGAAAAAGTTGATTTTATTTGTTTTTCTTTTCTCGGTTCGACGCCAGATCCTTTTCCCGCCCGGACCCGATACACCGGTATCGAGTCCGTCCGTAATTTTTTCGGGTTTTGTCCTTCGTGACTAGTGTTCGCGCCATTTTTTCTTTTTTCACTGGCAGCCCTGTCTTTTGACCTCGCAGGGGCCCTTTTCCCCCCGATGGCTGCCAGCGGGTTTAAAAAGTGTGATCGGTATAAGAAACTTATGTCTCTTACCGACACACACGACTGCTGCCTCCGCTGCCTCAGACCCGATCATGACCCGATGATCTGTGGTCCGTGTGGCAAGATGTCCTCTAAAACGTTGAGGAGTCGGCAGCAACAAAAAGAAAGAATCTTCTCTGACTCCGCATCCGGCCGGGCCTGGACCTCGTCAGAGGCTTCGACGTCCCGGGACTCTGGTCCTGAGCATCGTCAGAGTTCCTCTGAGCGGGGGTCTCCTGCCCGGAAATATCATCAGAAGAAGAAACCCGCGAGGGCGGCGTCGGTGGACGCTCCTGGTTCCTCGAGGGCCAGGTCGCATAGCCCCGATAGCCGTACCGGGTCCTCGGAGTCGGAGAGGCCTTCGAAACATCCTCGTCTCGAGATGGAGTCTCCTAGACACGTGAGTACTGTAGTCCTCGTGGACTCACCTCTGAAGGAGCCGACATCGGGCCCGACGCCGTCGGGGCCCGAGTCGGGGGCTGCTGGGTCTCCTGAGCTCGGACTCAGGTTGACGGCCTTGGAGAGCAGTTTGGCTGCCTTCATGGACCAGCAGCGGGCATTGATCGCTGGCCTCGCCGGTGCATCTGCCCCGGCCACCGGGACGTCGACGTCCAAGTCGACCCCGGAGACCGAGCCGATCCTCGAGTCCATGCGAGCTCGAGTCGATCCTCGGTCACGGTCTCCCTCGGCCTCCCGTTCAGGACCAAGGTCGTCAACGCCGACACCCTCGGCGTCGGGGCGGAGGGCATTGGTGCCCGCCCAACCGGAGCCACTCGATTCCTCCTCCGAGGAGTCAGCCTGGGAAACGGAGGACAAAGAGTCCCCTGGTACTTTTCGGACTCGGTGCGTCACATCGGACTCGCCCGAGTCCGAACCTCGGAGACGGTCCCCCCCGGAGGACACCCGGTTCTCGGACTTCGTGCGGGATATGGCCAAGGCCTTGGCATTCCCCGCGGATCCCAAGGAGGAGCCTCGAGCCGAAGAGCTCAATGCCCTCCAGTATGACTCTCCCCCGAAGGAGGCCTTTACTGTACCGGTTCCTCCGATGCTGGAGCGACTTCTCTTCCGCATGTGGGAGAGCCCGGCGTCGGCACCGGTGTTAAGCAAGCGGGTCGATTCCATTTATCGAGTCCGCAAGAGCCCCGGGTTCCAAAAGGCATAACTACCGCACCATTCCATGGTGGTGGAATCGGCCATGCATCGATTCAAGAGTCAGAAGATGCACTCCTCGGTGCCTCCCGGCCGGGAGGCCCGGAACCTGGATGCCCTCGGTAGGAAGTGCTTCCAGGGCTCTATGCTTGCTTGTCGAGTCCAGACCTACCAGCTCTCTATGGGCATGTATCTCCGGGACCTGGCAAAAGAAATTGCCGGGTTCTCTGCTGGTCTCTCCGAGGAACCTTTGCAGAGGTTCCAGGCCTTGTCCACTGGCATTCAAGAGTGCTCGAAGTTTATCTCTCGGGCAGCCTACGATGGCTTCGAAGCATCAGCTCGAGTAGCCGGAGCTGGCATCGGTGCCCGCCGACAGGCTTGGCTTCAGTCATCCGACCTCGAGCCATGGGTACAGGACAAGTTGGTCGATGTCCCCTGCAGAGGTGAAAACCTCTTTGGCAAGCCCATGGCTGAAAAGGCTGCACAGATCGAGACCGAGACTCTGACCAGGACTCGGCTGTCCAGAAAAACCTCTGCCCCTTCTCAGAAGAAGAAGGGCTTGGGGAAAAAGCTCTTTTACCCGAGGAAGGCGGCTGCCTATAAACACTACCCTCATTATCAGGCCTCAGCAGCTCCCCAACAGGGTCAGCAGGCCAAGGGACGGGGTAATGGGTCCCGTAGGCAGCAGGCCCCCAAGCCCACAACACCGGCCCCTGCTCAGCAGGGTGGGGGTTTTTGACTCTATCAGCATAGCCTCTTCCCCTCCGCTGGTTTCTCTCAGCACAGGAGGCCGGCTGGTCCACTTTGCCCACAGGTGGTCAGCCATCACATCAGATACCTGGGTGCTTCATATAGTTCAAAAAGGCTATCGTCTTCACTTTCACCAGGTACCTCCCTCCTACTTTCCAGGGGAGCCTCCAAGACTCCCTCTGCACAGGGACTTACTCCTTCAGGAGTTGGCAAGTCTTCTTCAGGAACAGGCTGTGGAACCGGTGCCCCACCACCTGAGAGGTCAAGGCTTTTATTCCAGGTACTTTCTGATACCAAAACGAACAGGAGGCCTCAGACCCATCCTGGACTTGCGAAACCTCAACAAGTTCCTGGCCAGGGAAAAGTTCAAGATGCTTACCCTTGGAATCCTGCTGCCCTACCTCCAGCAGGGAGACTGGCTATTTTCTTTAGATCTAAAGGATGCCTATACTCACATCCTTATTCATCCAGACCACAGACAATATCTCAGGTTTGTTGTGGGAGGAAATCATTACCAGTACAGAGTCCTGCCCTTTAGCCTATCCTCCGCCCCCAGGGTGTTCACCAAATGCCTAGCAGTGGTGGCGGCCTATCTAAGACTTCAAGGCCTCTTTGTATTTCCATACCTGGATGACTGGCTCATCAGGGCCCAGTCTTCCCAAGAGGCCACTCATCGCACAGTGACTCTGCTCCAGCACTTGGGCTTTGTCATAAACTTCGCAAAGTCCACTTTGCTCCCCTCTCAAAATCTCGAATTCATCGGCGCAAGGTTGACCACACTTCAGGCGCGGGCCTTCCTGCCTCTAGACAGGGCACACAGGCTCATGGATCTAGCCAGCCACTTTCGCAGCAATTCCCTGGTCTCTGCCAGGCAATTTATGAGACTGCTCGGCCATATGGCTTCCACGGTCCATGTAACCCCCAATGCCCGCCTGAACATGCGACCTGCTCAATGGTGCCTTCGCACTCAATGGCATCAGGCCACGGGGAGCCTGGCGGACTCAGTACAGGTATCCGACCTGCTGGTCTCTTCTCTGCGGTGGTGGCTTCATCTACCAAACCTGGTGCTGGGAGTGGATTTTCAATCTCCTCCGCCTTCTCAGGTGCTGACAACCGATGCTTCTCTCCTAGGTTGGGGAGCACATTGCCAAGGGACATGTACTCAAGGCCTCTGGACTCCTTGGGAGTCTGCTCAGCAGATAAACTTCCTAGAGCTCAGAGCCATCCGCCTAGCTCTGAGATCCTTCTCCCACCTCACTTCTCACCAGTCTGTGCTGGTCCAGACGGACAATCAAGTTGCAATTTTCTATGTGAACAAACAAGGAAGTATAGGCTCCTTCCTTCTCTGTCAGGAGGCACGGAGACTGTGCTCTTGGGCTGTCCTTCACGGCATCCTGCTCAAAGCTGTCTATCTCCCAGGTCAAGAAAATTACCTGGCAGACAGGCTGAGCAGGATCCTCCAACCTCACGAGTGGAGATTGGATCCGTTGGTGGTTCAGCAGATCTTTCTCAAGTGGGGCCTCCCCACCATGGATCTATTTGCCAGTCCCCTGAACCGGCAACTTCCCAGATTCTGCTCTCGACAACCGCATCCTCTCAGAGTGGCGGCGGATGCTTTCCTGATTCCATGGTCCACAGGCCTCTTGTATGCCTTTCCTCCCATGCCACTGGTGTCTCGGACGCTCTTCAAAGTTCTCAGAGACAGAGCCTCGATGATCCTAGTAGCTCCCCGGTGGCCGAGACAACCCTGGTTCCCGCTTCTAATGCAGCTGGCGGTGGACACTCCTCTTCCTCTGGGGTTTCAACCCGATCTCCTGTCACAGGATCAGGGGACTCTCCTACACCCCAACCTCCGGTCCCTTCATCTGATGGCCTGGCTGCAGAAAGGGTAGTCCTTGCTCCCCTCCTGCTGCCTCGTGAGGTGGAAGAGGTCGTCTTAGCCTCCAGGCGGCCCTCCACCCGGAAGTCCTACGCTCTAAAGTAGCGTAGGTTCTCCGTGTGGTGTGCTAAGCAGTCTGAGAATCCCTTCTCCTGCTTGGTGGCAGTGGTCTTGCAATATTTGCTTTACCTCTCCAATCTGGGCCTTAAGTCCAACTCTGTCAGAGTCCACCTCAGTGCTCTCTCTGCGCATCACGCACCGGTGGATGGCAGGCCTCTTTCCAACCACCCTTTGGTAGCTCGTTTTCTCAGAGGCCTCCTTCTCCTTAAGCCTCCTTTGCGCCCACCAGCCCCTGAATGGGATCTGAATGTGGTCTTGCAGCGGATTACCTGTCCGCCCTTTGAACCTATGGCTACCTGCCCTCTTCATTTTCTTTCCTGGAAAACCTTGTTTTTGGTAGCCCTTACCTCTGCTAGGCGCGTTAGTGAACTGCAGGCCCTAGTGTCTGATCCTCCTTACACTAGGTTCTACAGGAATAGGGTAGTCTTACGGACTCACCCTAAGTTTCTTCCTAAAGTGGTTTCTCCTTTTCATCTCAACCAGGAGGTGGTTCTTCCAACCTTCTTTCCCAGGCCACACTCCAGCTGGGCTGAGATGGTCCTGCATACCCTGGACTGTAGGAGGGCCTTGTCCTTCTACCTTGACCGTACGCGGGAGCATAGGAGGGCTGTTCAGCTCTTCGTTTCTTTTGACCCCAATAAGTTGGGGCTATCTGTCTCCAAGCGTACTTTGTCCATATGGGTTGCTGACTGTATCGCTTGGGCTTATGGGGCAGCCGGCCTCTCATTGGAGGGTCATGTCACGGCTCATCGTGTTAGGGCGAAGGCTGCGTCAGTGGCTCATCTCCGCTCTGTTCCATTGGCAGACATCTTCCGGGCCGCTACTTGGTCTTCAAGCCAGACTTTTGCGGCCCATTACTGCCTGGAGAGGGAGTCCCGCAGGGACAGTGCTTTCGGTCAGGCAGTCCTCCATAATCTCTTTGAGGTTTAGACAACTCCTACCCTCGGGCCCTGATGTTGGGCTACCGGTCGGGGACGTTTTCAGAGAAGATTCCTTCCTTCTGTGCTACTGAGCTAGAGGGAGCTCATTTTTCCGCTTGAGGTCTCTGGTAGCCTTAAGCTAGGGAGTCCCATATGTGAGGACTGACTTCCTGCTTGGTCCTGGAGAAAGAGTAGTTACTCACTTGTAACAGGTGTTCTCCAGGAGCAGCAGGAATCAGTCCTCACAACCCTCCCTCCTCCCCTCGGAGTTGCAGTCCTATCATTTCGTTTTTGCTAAATTTTTTGCTGTCTTTTAGCTATGTCATCAGACTGAGCAAGATGGCACCCTTGGGCGGGAAGGGGACCGTGCATGCGTGCTGCAATTCCCAAAGGCTTTCTTTGAAAGCTGGGGAAATTGCTCCACGAGGGCTCCGTCGGCGCCGACGTCACCCATATGTGAGGACTGATTCCTGCTGCTCCTGGAGAACACCTGTTACAGGTGAGTAACTACTCTTGCTGGCTCATGTCATCTGTGTTGTATTTTACAGACTTCTGATGTGTTCTGTGTAAGTCCTTCTGTCTGACTCCTATAGCATGACTGCTCAGCCTTCTAGATTTCCACCTCCTAGCTGTTACTCCATGAAAATGCACTATCCATAGCATGCAATGCATTCCCCAGCCACCAGGACACACTGACATCAGCAGCAATAAGGGCACAACTTCCATTTCACAAATCAATTTCACTGAGGAGCAACAAAAAGAGAGAAAAGTCATCTAAATTCTCCCCACCCTCCAAAAGATCTTTTCTAGAAGCCATAGAACAATCAGAGAGCCCAAACCTTTTATTTCCACAAGCTCATTTTTAGCAGCATTGAATTACCTCAAATCTTGAATGATAAGGAAGAACTTAGTATTATGGTTGCCCAGTTAGTCATCTTGAATATGTAGAAATAAAGGGTCAAACAAGTTACAGGTGAAACACCTTAAAAAGTTGGTCAATAAAACCATGTCACCTACAAATTGTCTGTTGACCCTTATTTCTATATATGGGAGAACAAACATACACAAGGTCATTCTGAGGCGCGAATAGCGGGGATAGATGTCCCGTTGTACGGGGAGGTTAGACGGGGGCGGGAAAGGGGCGTTGCAGGGGAGGAGTTAGGGCGGGCAGTGGGCAATCGGCGGCCCCAGACGTACAAGGCCGATTCCAATGTCGGCACTGTATGTCCAGGGCCAGGGGCCTGAACAGGGAACTTATTCCACCTCTGTTGGATCTGGCAGGCTCGAGACGCAGAAAAGGTGGAGGGCAGAGGAAATTCCCCGCAGTCCGACCTTTACCTTGGGAGGCCAGATCAGCGGTCGGGCTGCGGGGAATGAACATTTTGATCAGAATCCTGGCTCACTCTGTGCATCCGGTTCCGAGCGGGTGCACAGAGGGCCAGCACGTCCAACTCGGAATCAGGCCCACAGTGTACAAAAATACTATACAAAGATATAAGGCTAACCAGCTTTTACAATCAGAGTGAACCTGGAAAAAATATTGGGCCCGATATTCCAAGCGATTAACGCAGTTAGCCGTGAACGGGATATTCAGCGGCACTAACACCGTTGTTGCTGCTGATTATCTGCAACTGCCGGTTCTACACGCCACGATGATAACTGCTTAGCGTCAGAGGCGTTCTGGGGTGGAGCAGAGGCAGCGCTGGCACCAATTGGTAACCAAGCAGCGGCAATATTGAGCCGCTGCCCGGTTAGCAATATGCAGCAATAGCCAGGTACAGGTAACCCTGGCTTAACTTTAGCCGCATATCGCTAACCGGGCAGTGGCTTAATATCATTGCTGCTAGGTTACAGATTAGCCTAGCATGAACTATCTGGGTTTAATATTCAGCACCAGCAGCTAGCCACGTTAGCAGCATTAACTACCGGCAATGAATAGCGGGCCCCTTATTCACTGTGGAACTGATATTAAAGCACAAGCTTAACAAAGATGACGGTAGTGCAGGAGCAACATTCTCCACTACAGTAAGACAAAGACAACCATTTCTTTCAAGGCAACGGTTCAGTTTCCTTTTTTTGTGGGTTAAAACTGAAGTTATAAAGTGTAAACATCAAGTGATGTACAATCGTTAGGTTTAGTTCCAATACATGAACCCAAATGGCTGACTGAAAATTTTCAATAAGACGATGTAAAACAAAACTTTTTGCTATCTTCAACCCTGAACGTTCTATTTGACAGGCATCTACCTTACACTGTTGTGCACATTAAGGTACTTCTCTCGCAGTTGAGGCTGAGTGCCTAAGGGCAACACCACCTCAATACGACTGTCCTTCATTCTCCGCGGAGGCAGGTCCTCCTGACGTTTGGCCAACAGGGACTGCAAAGACTTCCTTTCCTTCATAGCCTGGACGTGGTCACTGAGAAGAAAAACAGTAGACGAACTCAAATGAAAAAGAATGAACAGAACACCAATGGGACAGCTCTCAATGACATGTAATGTCAAGACACAAGCAACTATTCTGGTATGACAAATATGTACAAGTCTTGCCAATGTAGAAGGAAAGAATTGTTAGTTCTGTACGACGCAAAAATAACTGCAGGGATCTGATCGGGTTACATTTTAGGCCTGACTGTAGGGTGGGATGTATTTTGCTACCACAGGTACTGTTTCCCCAAGGATTATACAGCATGTCTGCTGTTCATTCTTTTGGAGGACATTTTTCTCTTTTTATCAGTCATGTCTGGGAAATGTGCATCTCTAATATTGCTTTGTTTTGTACAGTACAAGGGGAAATTTATTTTTATTTCTCCTGCATTGCATGCACATAAAGTCTAGCTTCTGGGAGGTTCCAATTCAGTGTTTGTCTGCATAATTCTTTTTCTAATCTGTGGTCACTAATTTTGTATTTAGTGATGGTCTGTATGCGTTTTGCATATGTGACCAAGGTGAGGGATATGTAATGGTTCAGTTTGCTTTATTTTCCAATCTGCAGCTCCTAATGGGCGCATTTGTGTTCTAGGACTTAGGGATATGTTTACTAAAGGGCGGTAACATAGCAGTGGCTACGTTAATGTGCGATAACATTACCAAATGTAACGTTAACGCGCGCTAACGTTACCAGATGCAACGTTAGCGCACATTAACATCTCCGGCAGCGTTAAGTCCCACAGAGGGCGGAGAGAAGGGGTCAATGGGCGGGGAGAAGCTCCTGCTATACTAATGCCGGGAACTGAAGGGCCAAACATTACCGCGAGTGAAAACCTGTCGGTAGATGCACATTTGCAGGAGAGAGAAACCATTTCAGTGTCAGCAATGTACAGCATAGGCAGGGAGCCCAAAAAAAGTGATAGTAGTGCTACATGTGCAGCAACAACATAGTGCCCAGGTATGAAAGGGCACTATGGTGATGCTGCAAATGGGGCTGCAGGTGGGACATGCAATGGGGCAGCTGGGGCACAGGGTGGGCTAGGCAGATGCCTAGGTGGCACATAGGAACGCAAAATCTGGAAATCAGCAAGACAGCAACTGACCAAGGTCAAACATGCCCACGAGTCTGTGTCCCACAGTGTCCCAATCCAGGGGACATTACCCAGCAGGTACCCCAAAGGGCACATAACATTGTCAGGCAGTGCCGGGGGGAAGCGTGGATGTCTATGTAGGCACCCCTACCCCAGACCCCACACTCTAGGCAGCCGCCTACCTGCACACTGGATGGCCTGGGACTGCACACCACCAGCACCACCAGCATATGGGCATGTCAGCATGGTGGGGGAGGGGTGCTGATGGTGGAGGGGGCAGCGGCATCTGCCCACAGCAGACCAAGGCCAAGCCCTATTCAAGTGGGTGGCGTGCAGTGCAAGAGACAAGGTCTGTCTGATGAACAGTCATGGATGGTATCCCCAGGGACTGATTTGCTTTTGTGGCAACAGTATGGTGCAGTACACACAGCCAGTGTGTCCTGGGGCAAAAGGTCACAGGTTTAAGTCCCAGATCTGGCTCCTGCAGACCATATCCCTACACGTTACCCCACATTGCACATACAACATAAACATGTGCACTCCCGAGAACATCGGCCAACAGGGGCACAAACACCCACACCCACAGGCTCCACTATCCAAAGCCTCATGGAGAGTCAGGCTGTTGGGCCTGGACCGGAGCAGCACTTACCACCAAAGCACTACTACTAGCACCTGCATACCTTAGCAATGCCTGCACTGTGCTCAGCACTAGTGTGGCGGGCAGGGCTGCCAACCACCCCTATCTTTGCACAATGCTGAAATAGGAGTGGGAATGTGTGTATGTCTATCCATTGTTTTGTGGCTGCCTACTCCTCACTGGGCCCACAATGCTTACACTGTTTCCAGCGTTAACCTGCCAATGTACATAATGAGGAGCAAGGTGTTGTGGGTATGGTCTGGACAGGGCAGACTGGGCAGGATGCCTCTGCACAGGGTGTGGGGGCAATGGCTGGGACATTGTAGTGCCCGACCACCACCTGCATGGACAGGGTGGCCACAGCATGTCATGCTGGGAGGTCATTCTCACCCTGACTGAGCAGTGACCATGGCATGTCTAGGTTCCCACAGAGTGCTATACAGTGTTTCTCTCAAGTGATATCTGTGTGTTCCCTGTTCTGGGGCCCAATCACTGAGATACCTGCTTGGCGTTTGTGCTTACATCCCACTTATGGGTGCACATAGTTCCTCCGGGGACATGCACTATGGACTGGTTAGCGGACTGTCTGCAGTCAGCATGTGTATGGCTGGAATGCCGTGCAGGGGGTGCAGACTGACTGTGCCCTCTGCTGGTGAATGTCAGATTGTGGTGGGGTGTAACAAAAATATTTATTTACTCGAATATTCACCTCGTGAAACTAGTAGGACATATTGCAATTGTGTACTAAGGTCTCAGTTAAAACATGCGCAGCTGTTTGTAAAAAGGGGTTCATTCAAATTCACCCCCCTTACTAGCGCTGCTGTTCACATCAATGACCTTTTCTTGTGTACACTCCGACAATTACCATCCTTTTTTAAAATTATTTTTATCCAAGTTTTCTTAATATTATTAATTCATTATAAATTTTCTCATCAAATGTTAAGAAGTTCAAATCATTCTACATGTGATCAAAAACTAGCCCACTCTGCTCCAACTCATAAAGTTATATTTTGGTGAAACTTTGACAGATTTTCTGACTCATATATTTAAAAAAACTCCGTGTTGGCATTCCTTTCTCCAAAAATATATATTAGTATACTATTTGTAGAAAAAATATATATGCTTTTGATCCTTAGCATCGAATGCCATTTGAAATATCAATCATTATGCTATGTACTTAGCTTCAAATGCCGTCAGAAAAATCAATCGTCGTGCTGAGTGGCTATAATATGCTGATGCTAGCGGCTGCAGTTTGAATCCCAACGCCGTGTGTCTAAGGCGCCCAAGCGTTTCACATAGAGTGCTTCTTCAGGGGATCATATATCCATATAACATGTGTAGACTTTCCATTTGCATCCCATCGAATAGAGGAAACAGTATCTTCAAACTCAAATTCAAGACACACGGCGTTGGGATTCAAACTGCAGCCGCTAGCATCAGCATATTATAGCCACTCAGCACGACGATTGATTTCTCTGACGGCATCTGAAGCTAAGTACATAGCATAATGATTGATATTTCAAATGGCATTCGATGCTAAGGATCAGAAGCATATATATTTTTTCTACAAATAGTATACTAATATATATTTTTGGAGAAAGGAATGCCAACACGGAGTTTTTTAAATATATGAGTATCTGTCAAAGTTTCACCAAAATATAACTTTATGAGTTGGAGCAGAGTGGGCTAGTTTTTGATCACATGTAGAATGATTTGAACTTCTTAACATTTGATGAGAAAATGTATAATGAATTAATAATCTTAAGAAAACTTGGACAAAAATAATTTTAAAAAAGGATGGTAATTGTCGGAGTGTACACAAGAAAAGGTCATTGATGTGAACAGCAGTGCTAGTAAGGGTGGTGAATTGAATGAACCCCTTTTTACAAATAGCTGCGTATGTTTTAACTGAGACCTTAGTACACAATTGCAATATGTCCTACTAGTTTCACGAGGTGAATATTCGAGTAAATAAATATTTTTGTTACACTCTAGTAGTAATTGCTCGATTAATTGGACCAGTTCTTTGTATCAGGTTGTGGTGGGGGGCAGCTGAGCTTTTCCAGGCCTACTGCCTGTGTGATAAGTACAGATCTGCATCAACTGCCCTGGACAGCACACTTTCGCCAGCAGGACTGGGGTTGATGGTCCCACAGCCCTTCATCATGCCCCTCTACTGCCTCCATTGCAAAGATGTAGAGTGTGGGTCTGTTGGGGGCAGATCCTGTCCACCACCTTGACCCAGACAGGGCAGGTTGGTAGGTGGTGCTACATAATCCGCATGTGGGTCCAGACACCCCCCCCCCCCCGCTCTTATAACAATTTGATATGCTTAACTTGGGTGGCTCCTGGTCCCCAAGGGCTAAATGTGATTGGGGAATACAGATGGACACAGGATTATCTTAGGTGTGGCTGCAAGAATACCCGTCACACACTGGCAATGATAGGGCCCTGCAGCAAAGCCTATCTCAAGCAACCCGGGTACTGCGGACCTGGTGCTGGCCACTCCACCTCACCCTCAGGGTGAACACAGAACTGGCACAATGGCATAGTGTGTGGCAACCCTGTGCCAGTATCACACACGGTCAGTTCCTCCTACCATGCTGAGGTGCTGAAGAGCTGCATACCCCATCTGGTGATCAGATATAGACTGCTGTTCTGCATGTGCATTGCATCATGGGTACTGGTGGGTTTAACCTATCCTGGTAGACACAGCAGACAGTTTGTGCAGTGACCTGCAGTCTTTCTGTAGCCAGCCATTGCTGAGACAGACGCCATAGAGGTATAGTCCACTGGTTAATACAATGACTTCCTAGGCAGAGGTCATGGGTTCAATCCCTCCGTGGTCTCATTTTCTTAGGCCTGTCCGAGGCAAGTCCTTTTCATTCCTGTGACAGTCATATCTCTGCACATCTGTGCTGCCAGCACATAGTACTCTCATCACAGTTGCAAGCCATCCTTCTTTCCGTCTATCTGCTTCTGTCAGCTGTGTAGCGTCCTGTCTTCATGTCCTGCACTGGTACCCTTTTCTGCATTGCGGTTCTTCATGCTTGCCTCTCCTGTGTCTGCTCTGCATGGCACTACTACTCCTCTTTCCTCCTATCATTGCAAATATCTTGCCACCTCTACCTCCACTGGGGGACACGTATTCCCATCCTCTTCCACCCACTGTCATTGTAGCACTTTACATTGTCAACACCCTGTGCATCGGTACAGCTGCTTACAATATATTTGTCCATTTTACAGGCTGCATGCAGATTTGCCAGGTCCATCAGCTCCCACCTCTACTTCCTTCCATCACTTGTCCATTGCCTTTCATTGGTGCTCTGTGCAGTGTTAGGGTTACATCAGTTTTTTGCCCTTACATTTCATGCTTGTCAATTTGGGGCACCTTACTGCCCTTGGGCACCATATCTTGGGTCACCTTAACATCCTTAGGGCACCTTATACGGCACCTTAGGTTAAGGCACCTTATAAGGTGCCTTAACATAAGCAGTCTCATGAGGCGCCCTATAAAGCACCTTATCAGCCTTGTAATGTGTTTTGTTTCTCAGCTTTAACGTGCAATGTCCCGTTAACGTGCGCTAACTGGCCAAGGCGCCCTTTAACGTGCGTTACATGGCCATTGCTACCTTAACGCCGGTACACCCACTTCCTTATATGGCATTACTCACGTTAACGCTGCACTTATCGCCGGTAAACATACCCCTTAGTGAAATTTTTGCAGTGTTGCTTTTTCATAGGGAGACTTGTTGCTTTTTGAGTTACGGAAATTAGTGCTTTTATGTCATGATACATTTTCCACTTAAAAAGCCAAGTGCGTGTTTTTGTAGGGTTCAATGTCACTCCACATGGAGGGTAATTTTAAGCCTATCTTATACAGTAGAGGACAAATAGAGTGCCTACTTTTTTTTTTTATAAAATATTAGTGTAAGTGGCCAAAACTGAGCCTAACGTTCAGGTGAATTTTTACTCCAGCCAAAGGGCATAGATGCCTACACCAAGATTTTTCAAATACACACAGAAATTAAATATTTAAAATATTTTATCATTTACATACATATGGCCCTTACACAGGTAAATGACTAAACTACCAACATTTAAGCGTGTTATATGCCCCTAGATCTTGGCGGCTCCTTATAAAATTATCCCTAAAAGGTCCAACAGTGAAGGGAGCTTCTGTCACTGTTATAAATTTGAATATCCTTTTTAGGGTGGCGCGTATTAAAAAGAGAAGCATCTGAGTTAGGCTTTTACACCCATTGTCTGAAGTGTTGTAAATGTGGTGTAGTTGCTCATAGACTGGAAGTGCAGAGTTTATGTTAGGGTTCTACCCTGTTCTGTACAGCTTGGGGTTACTGATGGACAATAAAGGACATGCTTTCAAATAATGTTAATCATTCTACTGGGGAAGAAAGAGAGGGTCTGAACTGATCACAGGTCTTTATTGCATAGAAGGCCCTTAGAGCCGTTTCATTTTCTTTTTTCAAGGGTCTTTATAGTCAACTTAATTCCCCAAATACAATTAAATGTCAAGACAAGGTGTGCAGTCTAGGATGTGCTTTTTTCTTGGTGATTTAGGTAAAAATGTGAATTACTGTTGAAGACCGTCTTTTTCTGGAAAACTGCAATTTTTGCCTCGCCGAGATTCACCTATAAGGCCCATAATTTGTAACGTACCTCTAGCAGGTTGAAGGGTTTTTTTTAGAACCTTTTGAGATAGACGATAAAAAGATCAGTCCATCTGCAGACAACAAACATTTGAGCTCCGAACTAGGAATCTCTCAGTGACTTTCAACCTTTTACATCTCACAGCACACTGACAAGGTGCTAAAATTGTCAAGGCACACCATCAGTTTTTAACGATATATTTTACCATTGAAAAAACGAGTGTTAAAATTGTATTTAAAGCTGAATAACTAACATTTAATCATTGCTATTTCAAAAAACAAATCTGTGCTTGATGATATTTCATGATGTCCCTTCTCTTGAGGGTGGATAGCTGACTAGCATACCCTAAAGTGAGGGGTGGCCAACTCCAATCCTGGAGAGCCACAAACCAGCCTACTTTTCAGGGTGTCCCTAATGAATATTCATAAGATACATTTGCATACAATGGGAGGCAGTGTATGCAAATATATCTCATGAAATTCATCATATTAAACCAAATAACCGCATTGAGAGCGAAGTATCACAAAAAGAGTATTAGTCCACTCCCACAGTCATTCAATATCTCAAACTATCAACATTGATACTTCAACAGGACTAAAATTCCCAAAAAGGATCCCGCTCTATAGATCCAGTCTTAAAAGGAAAGAAAGATCAGCCAGTCATACAAATCTCAACATTTTACTTAACAGGGGAGAAAAAGCCTCAGGATATTATCACATCCCTCTATGCGGCAAGTCACAGCCGTAGGGGAAATAAAACATTCAACATCACTGGCTTTAAAAACTCCCCCTTTTATATTCTAATTTTTATTTAAAATGAGAGACTTAAAAGTACTTTTTCAATCTCTAATATTTCTTTAATCAATTTTTATCTATGCAATTTCTATCTGTGCACTATTCAACAATTACTGGTACCTTCTTTACCCACAATCTTTAAGAGGCAAAGCCAAAACAAATATAGTGATCACCCGGGGAATGCACAGGGAAGCGGTTACACACACCAGCTCGCAAGCATATTCCTGCAAACAAAATGGAGCATAGCAATTAAAGACTTTCACAAGGGCTCCCACAAAGTCCCCATCAATATGGTGAAATTAGGCCTTACCTGCTAATTGTCTTTTCTTGAGTATTTCCAGTCCAGTCCCAACACAGATGGGTAGTCACGCCTGTCCAGCAGCATGGAGACTGAGCATTTCAGACTTCTGACCTCAGCATACTTAGGCAGCCGGAAACTCCTCCCAGCCCCCAGTATCGTACTACAAAAATAACTACTCCTCTACCAATAATAAACCCAAAACAAAATAGAGGAAACCCAAAACAAAACTGCGTGCTGTGTCTTAGGTTTCCTCTATTTTGTTTTGGGCCAGTATCCTACTGACAAAGCAGAGTTAGAAGAGGAAGAAAACATACGCATCCTGCAACACCAGGCTGATAATTAAGAACAAACCGAAGACACACTTTGAGAACTAAACTCCGTAAGTTCCCTTAAAGAGAACACCAAGGAGGAAAAAATCTCCCTATGAGGAAAAGGAAGGCTCCCAGGTGAACCATAATGCCCAAAGACCCGACCTACCTTCTGTTCGGGTACATCCATGGTTCACCCAATTCCACCACCTCTTTTTTTTGTAGAATGGACTAGGCCCGCTCACTTCTATCTTCCTTTGACCGTTCCACAAGGCCTTATAGATGTCCTTCTTTGAGGTCTGGGATCACAGTCTGAACTAACGAGAATCAGTTAGCAGTGGGTCAGGGACTGGACTGGAGATACTCAAGGAAAGACAAGTAGCAGTTAAGGTCTAATTTCACCTCCCTATTGTATACTATGGCTATTTGGTTCACTTTCAGTGGTCCCATTCCCTCAGTCTCTCCCCTGCTATCTTCCTCCCCCATCCCAGTCGTTCCCTCCCTTCGTTATCTTGGCATCACCCTGGACTCTGAACTATCATTTCATGAACACATCTCCTCCGTGGTCCAGTGCTCTTTCATCTCCTTGAGACAAATCCATGCCATCCATCCTTTTATCCCCATTTCCTCCCTGACCACTCTGCTCATTTCCCTTGTTCTATTATGCCTGGATTATTGTAACATCTCTTTTGCCGGTCTCCCTCAATACCAATTGCGCAGGCTCCAACTCAACCAGAACACCGCCACCCGGATCCTCACTCACGCTACTCGTTTCGATCATATCACTCCTCTTCTCATCAACCTTCACTAGCTTCCTGTGCCCTTTCGGACCCAGTTCAAAGTTCTCACCTTCGTCCACAAAGTCATCCACAGTGGTGCCCCTAACTACCTTTCCGACCTGATTCACCTTCATACCTCCCAATGCTCTCTCAGATCAATTCACACCAACCGCATGTTCCTCCCCTCCCCCTCCTCTGCCCGTCTAGAATAGACTCGCTCTGCTGCATTTTTCTTCCTTGGCCCCAAGCTTTGGAATTTGCTCCCCCTTGAATTCTCCTTTCCCAAATTTAAAGCTGGTCTGAAGACTCATCTCTCTTCTGTGCCGCCTTCAAGCTTCCCCCTCCCTCTTACCCCTCCAGCCCCCCCTTAGTCTCCTGAGTGATTTGTCTTCCCCTGTTTGTCCATTCTCTGAATTTCATGCTTGTCTCTCGCCTTTTCTCTACCTCTGATTCTATCCCTTTCCTGTCACATCAATGGAGTTCCGTTTCTTTTTCCTGCAGTCAATTTATATTGTAAACTGCCCTGATGCCTCGGTGTGGGCGGTATATAAAGAAATGAATAAAGATAAAGATCCTCCAGTCCAGTCCAGTCCAAAATGGATGGGATGTAACAAGACAGTACTAGCCCTGGAAGAAATCTGCCCAGCCTGAATCACTGCTGCTCCAAAACTTTTCATCCCTCGCTGCTTGCACATCCAAGTGATAATGCTTTACAAAGATATGTAGAGATGCCCATGTTGCGGTCCTGCAGATATCCGCCGGTGAAATCAGGCTCGACTCCGCCCAGGAAGCCACCTGCACCCCTGTTGAATGGGCCTGCAGCCCCACTGGTACCACTTTATGCTTGAGTCTCTCTCACCCACTGGGAAATGGAAGCCTTGGATGCCGCCTCTCCCTTGCAAGGGCCTACAAACAGAAAAAACAAATAAACAATCAATCTTCCTGAACTGACCTGTGATTTTCAAGTAATGCCAGAAATTCGACAAACATCCAGAAGTTGCAAAAGGGGTTCCAACTGGGGATCTCCCTCCCCCGAACACACCGTAAGTGTAACCAGCTGATTAATATGAAATGCAGAAATCACCTTCGGCAGGAAGGACAGAACCGGATGTAGTACCTACCACCTTTTCCTTAGAAATGGAAAGAAAAGGTTCTCGACAAGATAAAGCTTGCAACCCTGAGATTCTACTGGCCGAACAAATAGCCACCAAGAAAACAGTCTTTAAAGTGAAGTCCTTCAGCGAACACTCGGCTAGCGGCTTGAAAGGTGTATGGTCAGTGCCGAAAGCACTGAATTGACGTCCCATGTGGGAACTATCAACTTTAAAAGGTAGGCGAACCTGCTTTACAGCCCGAAGGAAATGCACCTCATCTGAGTGAGCTGCTAACGTCTTCCCCTGCACCTTCCTCCGGTAACACACCAGTGCTGCCACCTGCAACCGCAGGGAATTACGCGCTAAGCCTTTTCCAGCCCATCCTGAAGAAAGGCCAGCAATTCCAGGAGGGGAGCCTCCAGGGGTCTCGGTACCTTATCTACGTACCAGCTCTCAAAGATCCTCCAGACCCTAATGTAAGCTAGTGACGTGGAACACTTATGCGCTTTCAGTAGAGTTGAAATGACTGTGCCCGAATAACCCCACTTAACTAAGCGCGCCCTCTCAAGAGCCATGCCGTAAGCAAGAATCGATCCACCTGTGGCATCTGGACCAGATCCTGCACCAGCAGGTCGCTCCTGTTTGGGAGCCGCCAGGGATCGTCCGTTAGCAACCTTATGAGGTCAACATACCATGGTCTGTGCGGCTAGTCTGGCACAATTAGGATGACCATTCCCGTGTGCCTCAATCTTCTGCACCACCCATCCGATCAGGACCCATGTGGAAACACATAAAGCAGATCTGTTACCAGCCAAGGTTGCACTAGTGCATAGAGGTTCTCCGACATCCGCTCCCTTCTTCTGCTGTAGAAACAATTCACCTTTGCAGATGTTAGGGTCACCATGAGGTCCATAACTAGGGGACAACAGCGGCAAACCAGTTGGGTGAACACCTCATCGTTTAGCATCCATTCGCCAGGATCCACTCGGACTCTGCTGAGGTAATCAGCCACCACGTTTGTTCTTCCAGCCACATGTGCCACCGACAATGCCTGGAGATTGTCCTCCGCCCAACCTGGCAAGGACGCAACTTCGTTTTCCAATTGGATGCTGCCCATGCCCCCTTGCCTGTTGATATATGCCACCGTGGCGGCATTGTCCAAGAACATTCGTATTGCCTTCCTCAAAGAAGATCCATGAAACTCTGGAGGGCCAAGACTACCACTCACAACTCTAGTCTGTTTATGGCCAAAGCAGATTCTTCCATCGACCAGCTGCCCTGTGCCACCTGTGCCTGGCAGTGGGCCCCCCCAGCCTGACAGGCTTTCATCCGTCATAAGGTCAGTCCACTCCGGTGTCTCCAAGTGCATCCCCGCTAACAATTTGTCAGGCCTCAGCCTCCACTGGAGTCTTATCTTGATTTCCCTTGGGCAAGGTAATCACTTTTCCAATGGGTGACGTTGGGCTGACCATCTCTTCAGGAGGGAGTTCTGTAGCGGTCTCATATGTGCCCATGCCCGTGATCCCCCTCTTATGCTATATTGGTAGCCTCTGAGTAGCTCCTCCTACAGTTCGGTGGGTCTCTCTCTTATTGGAGGCGATTCTCTTTAAAAATGATTGCTTTAGACACCAAGTTTGTGCTGGGATTTTTCCTGGCTCCACATTCTTTGCCCCTGAGGGAGCACATATGGGTGAAATGAAGATCTTTGTTGGGCAACAGAAGCTAGTTGGATTAGACATCAGCAATTCCTAAGCTAAATACATTGGTGGGGACTTTGTGGGAGTGCTTGTGAAAGTCTTTAATTGCTGTGCTCATTTTGTCTGCAGGAATGTGCCTTTGAGCTGGTGTGTGTAACAGCTTCCCCGTGCGTTCCCCGGGTGATCACTATATTTGCTCTGGTTTTACTTCTTAAAGATTGAGGGTGAAGAGAATACCGGTAATTGTTGAATAGTGTATAGATAAAAGTTGATTAAAGAAATATTGGAGACTGAAAAAGTACTTTAACTCTTTCACTTTAAATAAAAAAGGGAAGTCTTTTTAAGCCAGTGATGTTGGAGTGTTCTATTTCCCCTATGGCTGTGATTTGCCGCATAGAGGGATGTGATAATATTCTGAGGCTTTTTCTCCCGTTTGGTAAAATGTTGAGATTTGTATGACTGGCTGATCTTCCTTTCCTTTTAAGACTGGATTTATAAAGCGGGACCTTTTTGAGCAAGTCTAGTCCTATTGAAATATCAATGTTGATAGTTTGAGATACTGAGAGTGTATTAATACTTTTTTATGAATATTCATTAGGGACACCCTGAAAATCAGACTGGATTGTGGCTCTCCAGGACTGGAGTTGGCCACCCCTGCCCTAAGTCCTCCTCCAGCGTTTGAAGCCGTGACAGGTTCTTGCTCTTCTTTGAGTTCATAGCAGAGAAACCAGCCTCACACAGATAAGATCTTGAGAAAGGAAGAAATGCTTTAATCGCCATCTTTGTGATGATGGGGTATTCCTTTCGGAGAGACAACGAGGCTATATCTGTTGATGAGTGTTTCAGTCTTCCATTATTTCTGATTTCCATTAGCTCACCGTCTTCTGCCACAGTTAATTCTGCTGACTCACAACCACGTAACACAAACTGATCTCCTACCCAGTCCAAGGAAGATACATCAAATGACAGAAAATGTACGAACAGCACACCCGAGCCAAAGAACAGCTAACTGAAGAATGAAACTGGTTCTGCCCTCCCTCAAACTCCCTCAGTGGCCTTGACTAATAAATAACCCTCCCTCAAATTCCCGCGGCACACCGAAGTGCTGCGGCACAGTGGTTGAACATCACTGCTGTAGTCATACAGGGAAATAATTATTGTAATGTTAAAGCAAGCGGACCAAGATTGCATTCCTTGTCTTACTCCTCATTCCCATCTGCATGTTATTTGATGTAGTTTTGGCCTTGATTCTAGATATCATGCATCTGGGACTCGCTGTGGAGATCTAAATAACATGCAGCTGTGACTCTGTTAATCTATCACCTGTAATGGAAAGACAATCATGCCTATGTTCTTATCCAGATTCTAGTTTGCAGGAGGACGACAGGACTCTAGAGGATCCAATACATTAAGAAAATAAGGTCATAAAAATAAAATAATATTTTCAACAATATTTTCCCCATGGGGAGGGGGTTTTGTGTTTACTTGGAGGAGGCGGGTTTGTTTAACACACTTGTTAAATGTATCACTCTGCATGATGCTGTTTATTGAACTTGATGTAACATGAGAAAATGTATCACTGCTCTATCTAAAATTGCATAAACACTGGAAAGAATTATTATATATATTAGTAACCGTGACTACAGATTTCTGTGAAAAGTACATTGAACAATCATTAAAAACTAATCATTTTAAATAATCAGTTCAACAGGCATATTTAGTCTGATGTTTAAGATCTTCTGATTTTTTGAAAAACAGCTCTAAGCCAGAATAATTTCAACAAACACATTTTTCTTTGCTCTCTCCCATATCCTTTTCAGTTTACCCTCTACTGTGATTTATCCAGCAAGCGATATATTTGTAAAATTAAAAAGCACAAACTCAGATTCCATTTTCACCGAGGTGGATAATGTCGGAATCCCATCTTTTGCTTTAAATCGCTCAATGAGCTATCTACGGAAACAAGCACAGCCTCGTTGAACTGAATTTCTCAGAATGGATTGCTCCGGGTGGGTTGCAATAGTGACCATAAAACAATTTAAAAAATATATATATATATATATAACACAGTCCCAAATGATGTGCTTTGATATTATATCTTGCATTCATATGCTGTTGTTTCTAATGATTGTAATGGAATGAGAAGGTAGTATTACGCAAATGTGGTGACAGGCCCCAATTCTTTCCCTAGAGAGGCTAGGAGAGGGGTGGGACTACATTAGGGCTTTTTTAAAATTATTTTGCATCACACTAAAGATTAATGGATGCATTTTATTCTAAATGATAAAAACTGTTTTAGGTTCCCCAAAGGGAGGGGGGGGGGGGAGACAAGAAACTATATAACCCTAAGAACAGAAAAAAGTTCCTGAAATTCAATGGTGCCCTGCTGCATTTTCACATCTGGAAGTTAAGGATTCATGAGGCACTCGCCATCAAGAATAATGATGTTCTAAACAAAACCAGCCTTATATAAATAAAGAATTCAAATTATTTTCTATAGAAATTGATTGCCAATAAGCTATAGCAATCTCCCACTTTTTTGTCAATTTTTAGGTATTCTGCTATAGCACGGGTGCACAAGTCCTCAAGGGCCGCAAACAGGCCAGGTTTTCAGGATATCCATGAGATGGGACTGCATGCAAATTACCCCCATTGTATGCAGATTTATCTAATGCCTATTCATAAGGCCCTATCCTGAAACTTGGCCTGTTTGCGGCCCTCAAAGACTGAATTTGTGCACCCTAGTGCTATATGCAACAGAAAAAAATCGGAATGCAAACATGCCATCTACGTGCACGAATATATCCTCTAGCAACATTTACTGAACAGCTGGATATGGAAAAATCTATTACAGTTACAAAATGTATATACTGTAAGCAAGATGACAGAAATGATGTTTCTTCCTATATCCTTTTTATCGAGATTTACTTTTTTCTCCATCTGCAGCTAGCAATTAACAGCAGTGCTATTTGTTTCTCCTCTGAGACTTCCCAAGTCCGTATTTTGACAATATCATCTGAATACAGACATGAGATTATATAAAAGACATTTGTGCTGGCTGGATAAGAACACCTAAATTCTATCTTAGAGGTAAAAGGCAAATGTTATTGTACAAAGACTTTAGACACTGAAAAAAAAAAGCCTGGATCAGCCATTTGAACTGACCGATGAAAGCTTTTCCGGCCCAAATACATTCTCTGTATGCGAGTCATTCTTAGTTTGGGAAAATAAGAACCAGCAGGAACTCCACAGCCAAGACAAGGCTGTAAAGGATGACTGTTCTAGCCATCTGCTGAAGACCATAATCCCTACGTTGGACACAAGTAACCAAATCTTCCATTGAATATCGGTTAAAAATCCCAAAAATCAAAGACTGCAGTTTGCCCCACCATGGAAGCCAACAACTAACAAAGATCATTCCCTCTAGCCTCGACTAGAACGGACAATGAGAAAGACAGCTGCTGGGATAAAAAGTGGGACATGGATTGGGTGCACAGGTGTTAAAATGGTTGTCTCGTTTGTGGTAAAAAAAAAAAACAAACACCTAGGGCAACTTATAAAGTGGAAAACACATCAATTAAGATGTTCTAAACAAGGTCATCAACCCAGCAGCTGAAGCTTATGATGCCGTATCAACGTGCGAGAAGAATATTGATATGTCATTTCAGCACATACGGAAAATGGTTTGGCCTGAACTTCCAAATTAAATTATCTTCTAGCCAGTTCTCTCCAAGTGTCCATAGCTGCAGTAAAGAAGGAAATAAAGCAGATGGCATACAGTCACTGTACAGTACCTCCAATTCGTAGAAGCTCCCACTATCGCCCTCAATCTATTGCGCACTGAAACAAAATCAGAGCAAATTAGTGATTGCAAGATAAAGACTGAATGAAGAAAATCAAATAAACAAACTAGAATAAATAAAACGGTTTAGGCCACCCTTGTCACCAAGAAACCACCAGCAGCTGAAGCCAGATGCAAAACAGGCAAGAATGAAGAAAGTAATAAATAAGACTGTCTGCAATTATCTCTAAGGCCTGTAAGGTTTTGCAGTTACTGGGAAGTAATTTCCAAATTAAGGCATGGTAATTGCAAAACGTTTACATAACTTGCTGGGGTTCTTCCCGGTATTTATGGGAGGGCTGCCATACAGTTAACACAGAGAAAAAAGTGGCTATGATGCATTAAACCACAGGAGACAGCATGCGATGCAGTTAGTTACATGCCTTGAGGTGGCGTTAACTGCTCTGCATTACTTGTCATGATAATGGCTAAAGCACAGTAACTACCTCTCCATTAACTGTAAGGTGCAAACCTTACCAATCCCATGCCTCAAAATGCAAAATTTTCATGTTCTGTTTAATGCAAGTATTACCATGCGCCAAGGTAACTGGTGGTTTGTGTTAATTCCTGCATTAAACAGCTAACATCGCTTAGTAAATAGCCCCAAACGCCAATGGCTTCCAAATTCCCATTTCACCAACTTTGACAGAGGTCCTTGGAAATAATTTGGTTAAGAAAGAGGCTGCTGTGGAAATGTACCTCATCAAACCTGTGTATAACTATCTGAAAAGTTAAAGGCAGAGAAGCGGGACTCTCAGTGCTCAGGAAATAAGCCTTCAGCCAAAGAGAAAGAGAAGAGCATTATCCGGAGAACAACCTGCGCCCTACCTTTCATCAAAAAAAAAGCAAACATGCACACATCCACCCAAAAGCCATGCAGCATCCCATCCCCTTTACGTCACAGGCCGCGGGCTCTATAGGGATCCAAGAGTTCACCACACATGCCCTATCTAACTAGTTCATACCGAGACTACTCGTACAAAGCACAGGGTGCAACCCACTCAAATGTTTGGATGGAGAGCGCTTCTGCCTTGCATCTAATGTCATATAGTTAGAGATATTTGGACCACACAGCTGGGCGGGGGGGGGGGGGAAGGGTCTCGAGAGGAACCCTCTGTTGAGTGTTCTAAATCTGCTGGACATTTGCCGATAGCACAGCTGCTCAAATGGGTGGGGAAATGATGTAGAAGAAATCTGTAATTGTATCACTCTGAGAAAGCATACTGGCATGACGACATCTCAACCTCAAGGTTGTTTTTTAGTTTGGCTCAATAAAGCTTTTGGCAACAGCACTTAGTTTAGCTGGTTTTCAATAACTTCCAGAGGTTAAAAAAAGGGGAAGGCTTCAACTTCTTGTCAAATCTTTTTGTGTTCCTGTGCCTCCAGAACTCAGGTCTCAATTAAAAACAAGGTATTTGTCAATCTGGCTTTTGCTGTCATAAAAGAGGTATTGCTAGCATCCAGGACCCTACTTAGCCCTGTGCGAGCGGTACAGCTGCACAGGGCGCAAAGGCTTGGGGGGCGCATTTCAGCTGCCTGCTGTTGCCCTGCCGCTGCCACTGACACTTTTTCTTCTCTCAGCTGCGGCAGGGCAAAAGCAGACAGCCAAAATGTGTCCCTTAAGCCTTTTTGCGGCACTTTAAGCAGGTCTGGTCCCTCCCTCCTCTGACATCAAAGCAGGGAGGGACAGATCTGCTTAAAGTGCTGGCGGACTTGCACATCAGGCGCGCACCCTCTGCTTCACCTCCATCCAGCCACTTTCTGTTCTTTCCCTGGAGAAAACAGAGGGCAGCGGCAGCAGCAGGGCAAGAGCAGGCAATGGCTGGATGGAGGTATGGGGAGGAGGGGGGCGCACGCCCGATGTACAAATCGCACAGGGTGTGATTCTAGCTCGGTACAGCCCTGCTAGCCTCTGCTCTGCAAGACTCCTGAGCCACACAAATAAACCTGGAGAGATTTAATCCCACATCATTTCATCTTGTATTACAACAAAGATATAGGGCAGGAATGCACAAGTCCAGCCCTCGTGAAACACAGACAGACAAGGTTATCAGGATAGTCCTAATGAATGTGCATAACTTTACATACAACTGAGGTCGTATGTCTACAGATCTCTCTCATGGACTGTCTGCAGCCCTCAAGGATTGAGCTTGGGCACCCCTGACATAGCAGCAGGCCCAAGAGATATTTAGCCCTGCACTGAGCAGATTTACTTCTGGGCATAACTGTTGGCACGTCTCCAAATTTCAAAGCATCAAGGGCACAAAAAAAAAACTAAACTAAACATAAAGATCTGGATAAAGTACTAAGTGCCATGAAAACCCAGAAGAGGGACTGCTACAGCTGGAAATAGAGCTGCATTTTGAAGTATTTATCTTCTAGAATATACTCTAAATCTTGGGGGAAAAGGGGAAGTCTTTGGGTTAAAGCTGATAAATCGGTGTATTTTAGAACTCAGTGTTTTTGCTGAGTCAGTCAGGTCTTAGTACCACCAGAGCGCTTTTCATTTAAATCAAATCAGAGTATAGCTTAGTATAGAAAGTAAAATAGAGTAAACAGTTACTGAAATAAGTTTGTTTCTACAGCTTTTTTTATTTAAATCAGTTAGGAGGCAAAACATCTGTTAAGTTTTATTTATTTATTCAGTTTTGTATACCACCTTATCCTTTAATCAAAGTGGTCACAACACAATTGGGGGATACATTTAACACGAGGGGATATGAGACACATACGCTAATACTTACAGGGAACATGGGCTATGGAGGGTTAAGTGGCTTGCCCAAGACCAAAGGAGCACCTGTGGGACTAGAAACCCCAGTCCTTCCGGCCCAAGGTTGCTGTCCTCTAGTGGGATTTGAACCCCCGACCTTCCAGCCTGAGGTATCTTGCCCAAACCACTAGGCCACTCCTTCCTCAAGTTGTCTTAAATAGGTGTTAAACGCAAGTGACAGATCAAAGGGGCAATTTGAAAGGCCCCCTCTATTAAACCAAGGCTTGTGTGAATCACCCAGGAAATTGGTAAAACTTTACCTTAGAAGCACAGGTCAGGGCACTGTGTAGCACGCCAGCTTTTATTAAGTCTTCTTTCCCTCCCATCTATCCCAGGGATAATGTTAGCTTTACAGGCTCTTAAACCTATTAAAAGGGAAGAAGGGGCCCTTATTCACTTTCAGGTGTGGCTGGTTATCCTCATCAGGAATACATTAATTAAGGACCTGAGATTAATTAACTTAAGGTGAACAAAGTCTATTAAACGTATTAAGGTATACTTGTATTAGTGTAAGTATCCCCAGCAAACCTAAGTAAACAAACAGCCGAAATACCTAAACCAAACCTTAAAACTAAGTTGCAGACAGCAGTCCAACAGCAAGATGAAGGCTTTCCAGTCTTTTGCATTGAGTATCACATGTATGATTTTCTCCTAGATGGTGAGGGGTCTTACGTGTGCACTAGGTGCAAGGAGCTCTTTGCTCTCAGGGAACGAGTCCGATCTCTAAAGGCTAGAGTAGCAGACTTGGAGGACATAAGGAAGACAAAGAGGTATATAGACGAGACCTACAGGGACATAGTACTGAAGTCCCACCTCTAGTCTGGCATCCTCCCTGTTCCCAAGGAGGAGAGAGGACACAAGACAGGAGAGCATCACCATGGTGTGGCAGAAGTAATCCTGTAGCTAGGACCTGTCCTCCAGGTGATGTAAAACCCTCTCGCAATGAGGATGTTTATCCAGGCCCATGTGCCTATGAGGGAAGGGAAAGGACAGCCATTATAGTTGGCGATTCAATCATTAGGCATGTAGATTGCTGGGCGACTGGTGGACATGAGGATCGCCTGGTAACATACTTGCTCAGTGCGAAGGCAGTTGACCTCACAAGCCACCTAGACAAGGTTTTAGATAGCGCTGGGGAGGAGTCTACTGTCTTGGTACATGTGGGCACCAAAGACATAGGAAAGTGTGGTAGGGAGGTTCTGGAAGCCAAATTTAGGCTTCTAGATAGGAAGCTGAAATCCAGAACTTCCAGGGTAGCATTCTCCGAAATGCTTCCTATTCCACAAACAGGATCCAAAAGGCAGGCAGAGCTCCGGAGTCTCAATGCGTGGATGAGACAATCGTGCAAAGAAGAGAGTTTTGGATTTGTTAGGAGCTTAGCAAAATTTTGGGGAAGGGATTGGCTTCACCTTAACTGGGATGGAACCAGGCTGCTGGCATTAACCTTTAAAAATGAGATAGAGCAGCTTCTAAACTAGATAATGGGTGACTGTCAGCATTCCCCTAAGAGCACATGGTTCAGAAAGATGTATCCCTAAAGGATACTAGCAAAAGACTGAAGTTAGGACATATCGAAAGAGAGGTTTCAATAAAGACAAAGGTACCCAAATGCCCTTAAGTACAGAGTAGACAGAGCTTAAAGATTCCAAATTACCCCTGCCTACCGATAACCAGATTAATATGAATAAAATACAACCTCAAAAATGCTTGAAGTCTAAAAAATAAGATGGGAGAGTTAGAATACATAGCACTAAATGAGAGGTTAGATATGATTGGTATCTCAGAGACCTGGTGGAAGGAGGACAACCAGTGGGACACTGTGATACCTGGGTAAAAACTATATTGCAATGATAGTGTAGACCAAATTGATGGAGGGGTTGCTCTCTATGTTAGAGAGGGCATTGAGTCACAGAGGATTAAAGTTTTGCAGGAAACAAAATACATTGTAGAATCTCTATGGATTGAAATTCCATGTAAAAAGGGAAAGGTGATGGCAGTGGGAGTGTACTACCGACCGCCTGGCTAGAATGAACAAATGGATGATGAAATGCTCAAAGAAATCAGGGAAGCTAACAAAAAGTTACAACACAATAATAAAGGGTACTTTCAATTACTCCAATATCAACTGGTCAGTGTCATGGTAGGACTTGCTAGGGAGATAATGTTTCTAGATGAAAAAAATAACTGCTTCTTGGAGCAGTTGGTTCATGAACAGACAAGAGCAGAAGCCATTTTGGACCTAGTCCTTAGTGAAATACAAAAATTGGTGCAAGAGATAAGAGTGTTGGGGTCACTTGGCAATACTGCTGCTACTACTACTACTACTGAGCATTTGTATAACGCTACAAGAAGTACGCATTACTGCACAGACACATGTAAGAGGCAATCCCTGCTCATCAGAGCTTACAATCTAGTCAAGACAAACAACAAAGTAGCTGTAGACATGGGATATGTTGAGGGGGAATGGTGAGGAAACACAAAGGAGATCAGGAGAGTCAAGATCTGAAAGCAGCAGCGAAGAGGTGAGTTTTCAACCTGAATTTGAAAAGGGTCAGAGAAAGCTACTGACAGACTCAAGTATTTTTTTCCAGGCATAAGGAGCAGCAAGGTGAAAGGAGAAGTCTGAAGTTAGCAATAGAAGAGAAAGGCACAGATAGAAGCGATTTGCCAGAAGAACAGAGTTCCCGAGGAGGTGTGTAGGGAGAGATAAGAGAGGAAAGATAGTGAGGAGCTGCAGAGTGAATGCACTTATAGGTCAGCATGAGAAGTTTGAACCGGATGCAGAAACAGATAGGGAGCCAATGAAGCGACTGGAGAAAAGGGGTAATATGACCATG
The DNA here is from genome assembly GCA_033557465.1 of Ichthyophis bannanicus. Taxonomy (NCBI): domain Eukaryota; kingdom Metazoa; phylum Chordata; class Amphibia; order Gymnophiona; family Ichthyophiidae; genus Ichthyophis; species Ichthyophis bannanicus. The sequence continues at coordinate 885,938,487 of CM066035.1, read as the reverse complement.
ACGAGGCCGGCATAAGATTAGCCGCACAGTAGAGTATTGAAAAGATTGAAGGGGAGAGAGATGATTCAGGAGACCAGCAAGGAGTAGGTTACAATAGTCAAGACAGGAGGTGATTAAAGAGCAGACAAGTATCTTAGTAGTGTGTTCAGATAGGAATGGGTGGATTTTGTTGATATTATAGATAAAGAAAACAGCAAATCTTAGCTATCAGATGGATATGTGTGGAGAAGGAGAGAAAGGAGTCAAAAGACAACCCAAGGTTGCGAGCCAAGGAAACAGGGAGGAGTAGAGAGCTCTCCACAGAGATTGAGAAAGGAAGAAAGGGAGAGGAGGGCTTAGTGGGAAAAATAAGCAGCTCAGTTTTGGCCATGTTCAATTTCAAGCGATGGTGAGACATCCAAACAGCAATTTCAGAAAGGCAGGCAGAGATCCGGCCCTGGATTGTCAGAGATATTTCAGGTGTAGAGAGGTAGATCTGTGAGTCATCAGCATAAGGATGGTACTGAAAGCCATGGGAAGAGATGAGTGCAGAGAGAGAAAAGGAATGGACCCAAAAAATATCCTTGAGGTACACTATCTGAGAGCAGGATAGTAGCAGAGGAGGATACACCAGAATAAACACTGAAAGAGCAATGGGAAAGAAAAGAAGAGAACCAGGATAGTACAGAGCCCTTAAAACCAAGTGAGGACAAGGAATCAAGGAGAAGAGTGTCAAAATCAGCAGAAAGGTCAAGAAGGATGGGGATTGAGTAAAGGCCCTTGGATTTTGCCAGGAACAGGTCACTGGAGACTTTGGTAAGAGCCATTTAAGTAGAATATAAAGGACGAAATCCAGATTGTAAAGGATCCAGGAGGGCTTGAGAAGACAGAAGGTCGAGGCAACAGTGGTGAACTGCAAGTTCAAGTAGTTTAGAAACAAAGGGGAGAAGGGAGATGGGTCAATAGTCAGAAGGACAGATAGGATCTAATGAGGGTTTCTCGAGGAGAAATAGTGATAGCGATCGTGATCATAGAATGACTGCGTCTGATTTAATAAATGGAGGAAAGATGGCAAGGAAATCCACAGTACTTTCAAAAGGGAGACTATGACAAAATGAGGAAAATAGTTAAGAAACAATAAAAGGAGAAGCTGCAAAGGTTAAAGATTTACATAAAGCATGGGTGGTTAAAAATACTATCTTGGAAGCCCAGACCAGCTGTATTTGGCACTTTAAGAAAAGTAGAAGGAAGGAAATCCAAAAACCTTGCAGCATAGTTTAAAGGGGAAGTCAGAGAGGCTGTTGTAGCCAAAAAAGCATCTTTCAGGAAATGGAAAAGGAGCCAAATGATGAAAACTGGAAACAATATAAGAACTGGCAAGTTAGATGCAAGGCATCGATAAGGCAGGCAAAGAGAGAATTTGAAAAAAAAGCTTGCTGTGGAAGCAAAAACATAATAAAAATTTTCTCAAGTACATTAGTAGCAAAAAAACTGTCAGTCAGTTGGATCATTAGATGACAGAAGGGTAAAAGGCGCACTAAGAGGGAACAAGGTCATAACGGAGAGACGGGAAGGTACCCATGCCTCAAATGGTATTTAAGGTTGATGCTTCAGAAGAATTGAAAGAAATATTGATAAACTGGGAAGATGTATTACAACTATTTCATAAACCTTCTCTGGAAGACCAAAGAGCAGACACAAAAAAGACTGGCGAATGTTCAATTCAGGTGAACCCCTTTATTAGTCCCAACGCGTTTCGGCTCAAAAGCCTTCTTCAGGGGGTCTTTAGAGGGAGCAAACCTCAAAAAAATAATAACATTAAATAAGTATAAATGAACATAATCATAAAACATTTAAAAACCAATAGGTTATAAAATCATAAACATGCAAAATACAATAATTTTAATAACAATAATAAAAATTGAAAATAAAAATGCTCATCTATATGTACCATGTACAATATGGTAACATAAAACAACTTTCATAAAAAAGTTATACTAAACAAATAAAAACACAGATAAAATGCAAATTAATGAAGACAGAACCTAGATTGTTCCTCATTATTCCCAAAAGTACAAATCAATGATAATGAGATAATAAAGACCACAATCATGACATATTTAGAGTTTACAATTCGATAAATATCCTAGAGACATGTATTTTATATTCCAAAGTACAATTAAAAAGTTAAAGGAAAAGAAATGTAATGGAAGAACAGGGATGAGGAGAATAAGCAAAAAGGTTTTTGACAATACCTTTCCTTGCCTATGGTGTATACCAACCACTAAAACGATAAGGATAATCAATAATGATTAAAAGGGGAAAATCCAAAAAAGGCATAAATATAGTTAACAATAGAGTTTATTCTAACTACCTATAGTTAAAAGTCAGAGCCTGAGACTATTCCAATTGAGAGCTAAATATTGCCATAAGACATTTTATTGATTATTGTTATTAAAATTATCGTATTTTGCATGTTTATGATTTTATAACATATTGGTTTTTAAATGTTTTATGATTATGTTCATTTATACTTATTTAATGTTATTATTTTTTTGAGGTTTGCTCCCTCTAAAGACCCCCTGAAGAAGGCTTTTGAGCCGAAACGTGTTGGGGCTAATAAAGGGGTTCACCTGAATTGAACATTCGCCAGTCTTTTTTGTGTCTGCTCTTTGGTCTTCCTCGGTCGTGTGCAGGCACCTACGGCTCTTTGTTCCATAAACCTTCTCTGTCCTTTTTTAAATTCAGGCTGAAAACTCACCTCTTTGCTGCTGCATTTGGATCTTGACTCACCTGGCCTCCTTTGTGTTTCCTTACTATTCCCACTAGATATATCCCATTTCTACAGCTACTGTGTTGTCTGTCTTGACTAGATTGTAAGCTCTGATGAGCAAGGAGCGTCTTTTAGATGTGTGTGTACAGCACTGCGTACATATTGTAGCGCTATACAAATGCTCAGTAATAGTAGTAGTAGTAGAGTAGCAAAATCACCTGGACCGGATGGTATACATCCAAGGGTGTTGAAAGAACTGAAATATGAGACTGCAGATCTACTATTAGTAATCTGTGAACTATCATTAAAATCATCAGTAATACTTGAAGATTGGCGAATGGCCAATGTAACGCCAATTCTTAAAAAGGGTTCCAGGGGTGATCCGGGAAGCTTCAGACCGGTGAGCCCGACGTCAGTACCAGGCAAATAGTAGAAACTATTATAAAGAACAAAATTACTGAACATGTAGATAAGTCATGATTTAATGGGAGAAAGCCATCAAGGCTTTAGCCAAGGAAGGTCTTATCTAACTAAACGATTATATTTTTTTGAAGGAGTGAATAAACAGGTAGACAAAGATGAGCCAATTGATATAGTTGATAACATGGATTTTCAGAAAGACTTTGACGAGGTCCCTCATGAGAGATTCTTGGCAAAATTTAAAAAAGTCATGGGATAGGAGGCAGTCTACTATTGTGGATCAGGAACTGGTTAAAAGATAGAAAGCAGAGGGTAGAGACAATTTTCCCACTGGAGAAATGGTAAATAGTGGAGTGCCCCAGGGATCGCTGCTGGGTCCGCTGCTTTTTAACATATTCATAAATGACCTGGAATTAGGAACAAGTGAAGTTATCAATTTTGCAGATGACACAAAATTATTCAAAGTTGTTAAAACCCAAGAGGATTGTGAAAAATTGCAAGAGGACCTTGATAAATTGGAAGACTGGACATTCAAATGGCAGATGAAATTTAATGTGAACAATTGCAAAGTTATGCACCGAGGAAAGAGCAACCCAAACTATGGTTACACGATGCAAGGTTCCAAATTAGGAACCACCATCCAGGAAAAAGATGTTAAGTGTCATCACGGATAACAGGTTGAAACCCTCCGCCCAGTGTGCAGCAGCGGCCAACAAAGCAAACAGAATGCTAGTAATCGTAATCAAAAGGAATGAAGAATACAACAAAAGATATTATTATGCCTCTATCATTCCATCATGCGAATGCACCTTGAATACCGTCTGCAATTCTGGTCCAAGAATATAGCAGAATTAGACGAGATACAAAGAAGAGACACCAAATTGGTAAAGGGGATGAAAAGATACCCCTATGAGGAGGGGCTTAAAAGTTAGGGGTTTTCAACCTGGAAAAGAGACGGCTGAGGGGAGATATGATAGAGGTCGATAAATTAATGAAAGGAGTGGAATGGGTAAATGTAGATCGACTGTTTACACCATCAAAAAGTAGAAAGACTAGTGGGCATGCAATGAAGCTACAGTGTAACCCGTTTAAGACTAATAAAATCTTTTTTCACTCAACGTGTAATCAAACTCTGGAATTTGTTACTGGAGGATGTAGTAAAAGCTGTTAGTGTAGCCGGGTTTAAAAAAGGTTTGGACAAGTTTCTGGAGGACAGGTCCATAAACCATTATTAAAAAAGGACCAGGGAAATCCACTGCTTGCACAGTACAAGTATTATGGAATCTGTGTGTCTTTTTGGGAAACTGCTAGGTACTTGTAACCTGGATTGGCCACTGTTGGAAACAGGATATTGGATTTCATGGACCTTGGTCTGACCTAGTATGGTATATCTTATGTTCTTAACTCTATATACTGCTTAAATAAGATGCATTCCTTGTCTAGAATTTAACCCTTTTCAGGCCGAGCCCAAAACTCTCGGGATCCAAAATTCTGACTAAATATTCCTATCAAATGGTATATAATACATGACCATAGCAGAAGGAAAATCACTATTAGAACATATTGAATAAGACGGGTACAATTTTCCTGAAATATGCAAAAATTAACCCGGCTGCAGAATGTGGATTAAAATTTTAAAGTAGGCCTTCAAAGGGTTAATGCTCGTCTCCTATCATGCCCTGATCTCAGTTTCCTCCTCTGACCTTTAACAATGTTAAAAATATGAACAAAAACAAGTTTCTTATACTCCAGCAAGTATTACAGCACCATAATAACACAATTCGTAAAAGCAATAAGGAGAACATAGAATTAAAAAAGTAATTACTCATAATTAAATGGAGAAATTATATTTTTACAATAATTCACACTGGAAACAGCAAAAAAAATTTTTAAAAAAAATCTTTACAGTGTTATCAAAAGAGATTTGGCATGGTGCCAGTGACTTATTAAATGTTATGCCTGTGAAAACAGAGACCCCAAATGTTGCATTTAGAGAAATCCAAACCCCCCATGGCAGACAAATCAGCAGGTCTAGGCAGCAGAGAAGGACCACGAGGCCCATCTTCTCCATCCAATCTGACTACTGGTGCCGTCCAATCTGAATGCTGGTGCAATTTTCATTTGGCGATTGATGTTTCTTCCAACCGGAACAAGAATCTCAGTGGTATGATTTTAGGGGAAACAAAATAGCAACTGTGTTCATTTCAATATCAGTTTTTCAAATTAATACAGCCACAAGACACCTTCTTATGACTGAACTAGTATGGTGGGGTTACTCAGATGATGGTAATTGGAATCATATTTTTTAAGGATCAATTGTTAAGAGCGTTATACAAAGCTTGGTGATATATTTTCTTGAACCCCTAAAGGGAGCCAAGAGGAAGCAAGCGTGGAGTTTAGCTTAAATATTAGAAGCATGCCAACTGTTAATATCACATACCATCATTTACATGTATGGGAGCATAGCCTGTAAGGATATAAAGAAAAGCAAACACAAGACAGTCAAGCATTATTAAATTCAAAAGAAGAAAGGAAAGGACAAAACACATTTTAGATCAGATTGCTTTGTTGCTCTTTCACTTCAAAAAGGAGAGGCCAATATTCAAACAAGCAAAGCTCCCAAATTTAGGAATCTAAGGTAGAATCCTAAGTTAGGTGCCCAATGCCAGTGGAACATTCAACTAAAATTTAGGCTAGCTAGTTGTTTTCCTATATTTAGGATCCTGGAGTTAGGTGCTTATTGGTGAAAATCAGCACTACACTGCAAAGATTTTCCCTCACCCTAAAGCTGTCCACTTTTAGTATCTTAAAGTCAGGAACTCAGCTCTAGTCAAAATTCCAAAGGGCAAATTAAAGGGGTAATTTTACAAGCCATTTCTGCAAGTGAAACATTATGTGCAAAAATAGGATATATAGGTACAAAAAGCATGTGCTACCCACCTCTTAGTGCATACTTTTATGTCCAAAGAGTGGAAAAGATCTTTAAGGAGGAACTGTCACTTATATAATATGCATGTTATAACAGATGCATAACGTGTATAAAAATGACCAGGACTATTTCATGAGCCTCAGGGCAAGTATAACTCCATGTAGACATTTTATAAAAGGCACATATTAGCTTACGTTCCATATATAAAACAGGTATAGTTGTGGTCAACATTATTGACACCCTTGCATTTTAGGTATGTTGTGTATAATAGTATGTTCAAAGATATACAACAACAAAAAAAGGATGTCTGTGCAACTTAGATGTAGTCATTTCTGTGAAAAAAAAACCACAAAAACACAAAATATGACTTGTACTAATATTTGGTTGCACAACCCTTGACAGTGATGACAGCCTCCAAACATTTCTTGTAGCCATTTATGTTTCATACATCTCTCTGCTGGTAGTTTCTCCTACTCTTCAAATGGGATTTGTTCCAGCTCATGAATGTTTCCAGGCTTCCTTTTACCAATGCCAGATTTCAGCTCTTTCTAAAGGTTCTTGATTAGATTCAGATCAGGACTCATTAATGGCTAGTTTAAAAAACAGGTCATTTTTTCCTTTTCAATCATTCTTTTGTACTTTTGGATGTATGTTTTGGGTCACTGTCCTGCTGCAGGACCCATGACCTTCGACCTAGACTTAGCTTTCTGACACTAGGTAGCACATTTTGCTCCAAACTACCTTGGTAGTCTTCTGACTTCATGATTCCTTTAATACATTCCAGACTTCCAGTTCCTGAGGCAGCAAAACAGCCCCTCAACATTATGGAATTTCCACCATATTTAACCATAGGAAAGATGCTTTTTCCTTATAAGCTTCATTTATTCGTCTGTAAATCTATTACTGGTCAGCATTGCCAAAGAGCTCAAGTTTTATTTCATCTATCCACAGAACATTTTCCCAGAAGAATTGTGGTTTCTCAAGGTGGGTTTGGGCAAAGATCAGGTGTGCGTTTTAGTCTATCTTTGGGGTCCTCCTTAGCCTTTGCCCATGAAACCCTTCTTTGTTTAGTGCGCGGCATATGGTGTGAGTTGAAACCACCACTCCAGATTGCTCCAGGTCAGTCTTAAGCTCTTTGGTGTTTTTCCAACAGTTCGCCCTAACCTTCAAAGGCTTCTAGGATTAATTTTCCTCTTTCCACCACATCCTGGGAAGCTCTTGACAGTCCCATGAGCAGAAAACCTCTTAAATGCATTGTAAACTGCAGACACAGGAATCCCAAGGTATATGGAGATGGCCTTGTACCCCTTTGAAGTTTGGTGATAATAGCTTTTCTGATGGTTTCAGGCAGCTCGCTTGCCCTCACCATTGTGAAAATGGAATAGGGAGTAAAATGTGGCCATTTTAAACATTAGAGCCATCATTCATTGGTTGATTCAAGTCATGTGAGTACTGACAATTGATCACAGGTGTGTCCAAGTTTATTGCAATGGGAGTGTGGTTCTTCTGTTCAAACCAATTTGAATTGTTTATAAAAGAGTGTCAATAATCACGTCCTAGCAATGTCCCAGTTTTACATTATTTCCTACAATTTCCTTTTTTACATTGGTCTGGTTTTATTTGATTCTTTTATGTTTCAAATTGTGTGCACATATAGTCCAAAGCCATTTCACTGGCCACATTGTTTTAGGAGATATTGGACATTAAGGGATTAAACTGCAAGGGTGCCAATAATGTTGACCACAACTGTATGTTTTATGCACATTTCACCTGTTAGGAGCCTAATAGAGTAATCTTCTAACTCCTAAACCTTTTAAAAATTGGTCGATAAAATTATTGCAACTTTCACATCCATCTCCACTATATTACAAAACAGCCTTGCTGAATGCCAAACTCAAATGAACACATCTGTTATGCACACTACATTATTCAATCAACATTAGTACATCTATTAACCATTTCGACAGAGATTATAATTTGCTAGCTGAGAGACCTAGTTTTGTTTGTGATACTGGTCATCCTTGATACATTCAGTCATAATTTTTCAAATCAGACCCAACCATATTCGTCATTCTCTCAAGTGAACCAGGATATCTGTGGACTTTCTTGAAACAAAAAAACAAAGTACAATCCAATTTCAAACATACATCATGTTGACTTTGGCTTTGGCTTGTTGTCAGTATGACATTTCTGGGCCAATCAAATGCCATAGAGTAGTATGTTAGCATATGGATCACCGTTCTGTATGCTAAACTCATGCTGTTCTCTTCCAACACACGGCTCAGTAAGCTCAAACACTTCATCAGTAAGTTTGTCTGGAAGTAGTTAGATTCTAAGTAAAATGGATGCCTTTACCTTCAAACACAAACACAGCAATTCAAAGGTGCAACAGGCTCCACTTCACTTTACACATTACTATATACAGAAGGACCCCAACTTACGTAACTCAGACATACATTGACCCGGATCCATGTCGAAAATTTCTGACATGTGCAAAAAATATACAGAACTTACAGTAATGTAAAAATGCCGTCAATTGCAAGAAAACTCCTTAAATTGCGGTGTGTGGCAACAACTCAAAGCTAATTCCTATTAACGATGGCTGGTGGAAATGGAGGGCCTTCGTGCAAGCATCATGTCATCAACTTGGAGATCAAAATGAAAATCATCCGCAAGCATGAAGGTGGCCAAACCGTCACCTCATTGAAATTGGCTATACACCATCTACAAGCAACACCATTGTCAAAGATGCCACCACATAAAAGAGCATGCTCAAGGTACTGCTACAATGAAGGCAACAATAATCACTAAAAACATGAAGGAGCCATTAGTGTGATGGAAAAATTGTCAGTTTGGATGGAAGACCGATCTCAAAAGCATGTTCCCCTAAGCCTGCAGTTAGTTCAGGTCAAGGCCAAAAACCTTTTTGAAGGCATCAAGACCAAGCATCCAGATGGCACTCAAACCTTTTCAGCCAGCAGGGGTTGGTTTCAGCGTTTCAAGAATCGTGCAGGGTTTAAGAACGTGAAAGTTTCCGAACAGGCTGCAAGAGGTGATGCCAAGGATGCAAAGCAATACCCTGAGTGGCTAAAACAAATCATTGACGAAGGGACCTATCTTCCAGAACAAATTTTCAATGATGAGACTGACCTTTTCTACCATAAAATGCCATCCAGGACGTACATTTCAAAGGAGGAAAAGACCATGCCCGGGCACAAAGCTTCCAAGACGGTCACGCTTCTATTGGAGGGTAATGAATCCAAAACATACAAGGTAAAGCCTCTATTCATCCACATGTCTGAGAACCTTCATGTATTGAAAGGCATCGCAAAGGCTACTCTCCCTGTGCATTTCCAATCATACAAAAAGGCATGGGTAACCAAATTCCTATTCGAGGATTGCTTTGTGAATTGATTTTTGCCCAAAGTGGGAAAGTACTGTCAGGAAAACAACCTCCCTTTCAAAATTCGGCTCATCTTAGATGAGGAGTTAAATCGAGCTTGAGGCAGCAAAGCTAGCTGATAACGAACAGCATGACACTGAAGAGCTGGAAGTGCAGCCCAAACATTTCACGGTGAAGGATATGTGTGTAGCTGTGCAATTGTTGAATAACCTCTATGAAGCTCTAGAAAGACAGGACTCCGATGTATCATGGTTTCTGCGATTTCAACGCTCGTCAACGATGCTTTCTCATATTATAAAGAGATGTACAAAGAGAAGGAAAACTGTTCAAACTTCTCTTGACCAATTTATCGTGAGACGAGAAGAACAGAGCACCAACAGTGACCCTGCATTTGGAGAAGAGCCATCGTCTGCTCCTTTTGCCACTATCCCTGCCTAAGAAAGTGACTCCAGTGTTGATTATTTCCCCACAGTATTATGTTTTCTGTTGATTTTGAATAAAAATATTAATATTTATTATTTTGTCGCTTCTTACTAATGCGTATACTATAACATCACTCCGAATTAGGTAAATATCGACTTGCATAAGTGGATCGTTCTGTGATCCTATATGTAAGTCGGGGACTTTCTGTACTTTTAATCAAAACTTTATATATATGTAGTTTCCCTTAGATATACATATATGTTTTTTCTGTTGTAGTGATTAAAAGTATACAGTAGTTTGTAAAGTGAATTAAAGTCTGTTGCACCTTAGAGTTTATTTGTGTTTGAGAAGCTTGGGTGTCAGAACATTGTATGGATGAAGTTTACTTTACCTTCGGCCATATCCGGAAAACTCTCTTTAGACTGTGACCCACTAGTTCCTGATGCCAATGACCTCCCCAACACATATGGGGTCTTCCATGAAGCACGAAATCTGGAAATAAAATAAAGATACATAAGTGTATCGCTAACAGCCACACCTAGAAAGAGAAAGTCAAATTTATGTTCACGTTTCCTTCCACGTTCAAACACTATGTTCAAACTTTTGTAGCAACTTTACGGCCAGATCTTTGCCATCACGGGGCCCTTGTTCTCAGGTCCTGTCCAGTCAACTTGGTTTTTAGGATATCCACAACGAATATGCAGCGCTTTCACTGAATACAAATATATCAGCACCTACTAACATTCAACTAACTTATATTAAAAACAGACCAAATGGGGAGGAAAACAAGTCCCCAGATTGACTGAAGATTTCCAAGTTTCATTCCTCATACTGGAAAGCAGCAGGATGTGGTTAGCTCTTCACGGGTGTGATAACATAAGAAATGCCATACTGAGTCAGACCAAAGGTCCATCAAGCCCGTATTCTGTTTCCAAATGTGGCCAATCCAGGTCGCCAGTACCTGTCAGTTTCCCAAACGTTAGACAGATTCCATGCTGCTTATCCCAAAGGTAAGCAGAGGATTTCCCCAGTCCACTTTAATAATGGTTTATGGATTTTTCCTCCAGGAACTCGTCTAAACCTCTTTTAAACCCAGCTACATGCACAGCTTTTCCTTCAGCCTCCTTGTAAAAGCCTTGAGCCACAGAAACAGCCAAATATTTAAATATATTAAAATTTACCATTCGTCTGTCTCCAAACTTTCTTAACAGAAGCAGATATGTTTCTTACCAGATTAAAAAAAAAATCTTGTCGTCATCAAAATAAGCAATAATGTCAACCATCAAGACAGCCAGCTCCCTGGTACTATATAATTTGATTAGTCACTTAACATATGTTATACGTATATGCATTTATACACAATACTCACATATCCTGAAACTGACCTCATCCATAAGCCATAAAAAAAAGTCCAATGCTACCCCAATTTTCTTAAAATTCACATGGCTGAGTGCATGCCCAAAATCTCCGATCAGACACCAGCCTTTCAAATATGCAAATATGGTAAGGCAATGGTTAGGGGTAACAAAGAATGTTTTTCACAAAACAGAGTTAATTTTGTACACCGTGATTCCTTGACCCCCACTCCCAAGTGAGAAATCCCCCCCTACCCAACCAAACTCTTAAGTTACCATACGTACAAGTGACCTCCTGGCTTTTGTTGTGTTCTACAAATAGTTTTTAGCATCAGAGAAGTTCCACTTTGTGTCAGCCAGACCTGAAACGATTAAACCCCCTCCACCCCCAACTTAAAAACAGGCATTTTCTGCCTTTCCCGAGTAAGCTATAACATTGAATAATCTCAATACACACACAGCATTTTAATGTTGTTGGTTAGGAAGCCAGCATCCTGGGTTAAGACTGGTTCTCCAACACCTGATCCAGAGAAATCCAACCCCAAATTCAATAGTCTTCTCTGCACAGACCTGCGTCAAGATCCTGTACCACCATCTGTATCCTTTGGACAGACTTATCGGAGTTTCCCCAGATCAATGGAAAAAGTAAATCTATAAACCCTGTTCTTTTTTCACCGTTTGTGGTTTGGTGATCTTGTCTTTTTCCTTATAAATTATTAGCACTGTGTTACCAACTGGTGATTCCAGCATTTTATCTGTCGGTCTGCAGGTGCACTTCTAGGATCTGCAGGAATTAGCTGTGGGACAGAGTACTTGCCCAGAGGCAAGCAGGAACTTTATTAACAGGCAGAAGGTTGCCAGAAGGCAGGGTCTAGGACCCTCTAAGATAAAAGTATGCCAGGGGATCTGTATTTGTGGGTGAGGTTCCCAAGAGTGGAGTAAGCACGGGAAATAGAAACAGCATGCATACTTTTGTATTTTCATAAAATGTGAATGTTTTATGCAAAACAAAAGACCTGCATAAAAAAATGAAATTGAGGTGTCTGCAGATACTTTTTCTTGGGCAATTTTCAAAGTAAAAGCAGGCAGGTACTTTTACTTTGAGAATTAATATAATGCCCGTAGTTAAAAAGTACATATGTACATAGTTTTACCTGTTCTCCAAGTTTAAATTCCTTGTTTCACTGTAAGTCCAATGTAGACCCCCCACACTGGACATTTATGTTACTTGTGAACCGCGCTGATGTTAAATAGTGCGGTATATAAAAAAATGTTAAATAAATAAATAAAAAAGTACCAATGGACTTTGCAACTATCCAAGCAGGCTGAAAATTGCCTTAAAAAGAAAAAAAAAGAGTTGAATTAGCACAAAAGTTTAAAACTTGTTCAGCAGCACCAATTGGGAAGGCTTCCTTCATAGCTACTGACCATTTGCACATCTTTCATAGACATTCATGACTCAGCTTAAAAAATGCCATCTAGAGCGTATCTCATGTTTACTTATCTCGTGCTGGGATCAGAAGTGGCCGTACATTTAGGATACAAACTCCAAAAGGGATTTCTTTGAAAACTGGAACAGGTATATAGGTAGATGGGATTATCCAGGGGTGGGGGAACAAAATAGGAATTATGTACCTTCTAAATGGAGTCCGAGTCTTTCTGGACCAATCCTCATTTGTGGGTAATATCTCTGCATCCGTAGCTGGGACAGAGCAAAAATCATGTGACTTCCATTAATTTACGAGTTGCTGCAGCCTGAGCGCTCTCAGTATTTGGCCATCAACAGCAAAAATCCTCCCCCCCCCCCCGCTATGTTTGCATCAAGTCCATGAGCCTAACAATCTAGTCACCTAATGCCACACATGCATCTTCACGGCATGCCTCCAGAGCTTCACCCATAACTACCTACACAAGGAGGGAAATCAGAACTGGTCTGGAAGGACTGAAGGAACTACAATTATCAGTACATAATTCATATTTCTTTGACATCTTTGCCAGGTCAGTCCTCACTCATGAGATGTCCCAAAACGTATCTACTCAGGTAAGGAGGGAAGAGGCCAAGGCACTCAACAGCACACTGGTTCCAAAAGAAGCCTCCAACCTATAGTGCTTAGAAAATAAATTAACGACCATGTTGCAGCCCTATGGGCCCCTTCTCCACTCAGGAGGTTGCCTACTTGCACCCTCGTACAGTGAGCTCTCAGCCCTTCTGGGACTGGGCAACCATCAAGAACACAGGCTGAAGCAATGGCCTCCTTGATCCATCTAGACAAAGAGGCTTTAGGGGCTGTTTTGCCCTTCTGAAATCCATCAAATAGCACAAAGAGCTATTCAGTTTTTCTGAAGGGCTTTGTGACCTTCAAATAAATTATGCAATGCCCTATGGACATCCAGAGAATGCTAAAGGTTATGGCCTTCTCCAAACACTTCATGTGGAAATGCTGGTAAAATAAATAGCCTGATTCACATGAAAATCCGATAATGCTTGGGACAAAAAGGAAGATATCATTCGAAGTGTTACCCTCTTCTTGTGGAAAACCAAAAAAAGGTTCCCTACATGAGAGGGCCTGTAACTCTAAAATATGCTTGATCAATGTGATGGCCATCAAAAACCACAGTGTTAAGAGAAATATCTTTTAATGTAGCCTTCTTCAGGGGCTCAAAGGGGGGCCTAGTGAAGCACACAATTCCAAAGTCAGGTTCCACGAGGGAAATTGGAGGCTTAACAGGAAGCCTCACGTGTTTTCACTCCCCTTAAAAACTGCACCACATCCACATGAGATAATAGTGACCTACCTTTTATTTGTTTCCTGATATAAGCAACTGTTGCCACCTTCGCCTTCAGAGAAATGGCAGTTAGCCTTTCGTCAGAGAGGGTTATAGAAGAGCCTAACAACTCCAGTATATCTACTCTGAAGGGGTTGTGTCCCTGAGTACAACACCAATACTCAAAGATCTTTTAAACCCTGGCATACACCAACAATAGATGGCTTTCAGGCCTTCAAAAGATTCTCAATGAACAGCCCACAGTAGCCCCTTCTCAACAATCTCCTCCACTTAAAGAGCCAGGTTGTAAGACAGAAGGAAAGAGGATCATCCATCAAAGCCAACCCCTACCTTAACAGCCCTCTTGCACTTCCTAATAGGAGTACATCTCCCAACCTAACGCTTCACCAGGTTCGCATACCATGGTCTTCTGGCCCAAACCAGGGCCACCAGGATTACCCAATCTGGGTGATCTCAGATCCTTCTCATTATTCTACCCACTAGAAGCCAGGGCAGGAAAATATACAGACGTTACTCCCCATGGCTGCATGAGAACCTCTATTGTACAGGATCCCATCTCCTTCCTGTGGCTGGAGTTCCAAACCTCGACAGTGGCCCTGGTTGCTATCAGATTCCAAAATACATGAACCCTACCTATCCATGATGTGGCAAAACTTTTCATCTGCAAATTACTATTTGCTGGAGTATGCTGGCTGAGAAAGCACAGTTACTTACCTGTAACAGGTGATCTCTGGGAACAGCAGGAATAAGTCTTCACATATGGGTACGTAGGTACCGATGGAGCCTGCGCGGGAACGCTTCCCAGCGTCCAATCAGAAAGCTTTTGGAAGCATCCCACCATGCCTGCGTGCTGCCTTCCCGCCTTTCCCAACTGCCTCTCCTCAGTTAAGTTTTAAAGCTGAGACAAAGAGAGAGAGAGGAAAGGAAAGATAGAGAGATACAACTCCTAGGGGAGGTGGGAGGGTTGTGAAGACTTATTCCTGCTGTTCCCAGAGATCACCTGTTACAGGTAAGTAACTGTGCTATCTCCAGGAACAAGCAGGAATGAGTCTTCACATATGGGGACTCCCAAGCTAAGATGCCTGGAGTCCCAGCATGTTATGGATTGGAACATGCTACTCCTCATATGGCCAGGCATCCCAGGATGGTGGGAAGGAGTTGAAACAGAAAGGTGCTGTAAAAGACAGCTAATCTAACATAGGACTGCAGATAAGAAGTCCCTGTGTGGATGACAATTATCATCAAATATACTGAAAATGAAATATTGCAATATGGACCTCCCCTAACAGGATTGTACAAAAGTATGGAGGTTCATGGGATCTACTGGGGATCCAGTAGAGGAACCTCAAGGAGGACCTCACTGCAAAAGTAGAGGTAATAAACCTGTAGGAAAACATAATGGAGGTCAGGAATTCTGAAAGGTAAGAGGTAACCCCAGGGGTAAACTGGGGTAGTACCAAAACTGTAAGCCGTCAGCGGAAGGCTTTATAAAAAAAGACCAAACTCTTTTGGCTACAGAGTGACTCGTTGATAGGAGCAAAAAGAGGAAAAGGCTGACTGATTTGGACAAACAGGCCTAATCCTTGTGGGAAGAAGGGGTATGGAAAACCCTTATATCCCAAAAGAAAGGACAGATGCCCGAGGCGTTAGCCTCAGAATGACTGAAGATCTGCAATGTCTTTCCTAACTGATGTCAGGTAGGAAAGATACTGGAACATGGAGAGCTTCATGGGTACCTAACCTTTAAGGTTATGGTAGAAATGTTGTTAACTACTACTGGAATGGTGGTGTGTGTAGCACCCCAAACATGCTGGAACAGCATGGTATGGGTAGAGCCCAACTGTCAGAATCATATAGATATATCTATCTATCTATATGAGCATAGACAGTCCGATAGATAAGTATGTAAATACACATCTACCTATAATAACACACAAATGACAGACTATATATATATATATATATATATATATATATATATATAGGCCTATATATAAGTGTCTGCAATTAAGCAGACAGAGATATGCCTATAGAAAGTATATTCACATAGGAGATGTGAAGAGGAAAGATTCAGCTAATAACAAGAAGGTGGAACCTACTTGAGAAGATATATAGAGAATCTATTCCCCCTGGTTATGATGGAAGGAGTCAGGGGAAAAATCTCCCTGACAATGAACAGACTAGATTACTGCAAGAATGCTAGCCAGTGAAATAACCAGGATGGTTACGTGAAAAGCAGAGGATAATATCAGTCTGCAGGCAGCAAGTCCCAAGTCCCTCAGAACTCTGGCATGGTAAATGGACAGAAGACACAAAGGAATGAGATACCATGTTGACCTACTTGAAGGGCAAAGGGTATCATGCGTTCTTTAGCTAAATATGCGCTGTCCATGAAGGATTAGGATACCATGAGGACAAGCTGCAAGGAAAAAGAGAGCATATTCCCGGTGGGAATCCTGAGAACCAAACGAGGGAATTGAACAACTCTTTAAGCTTTCACGTAAGGGAAGGCCCATGTCCTTTGCTTTAGAAAGGAGATAGTAGGGTAGGAAGAAGCCTTCCAGTCATGAGGGGCATGACTGAGGGAGCCTTTTCCAACCATCTAGGACAGCTGTTTGAGGAAATCCTAATACTCTCTAGCAAGGGCCCATAGTGGAAAGCTTCTCTATAAGATTGCAGAGAGCATAATGCAGGAGAATTAGGAGATAGAACTGGCTGCCCAGCACCTAGTTCGACTATGCTGCCAAACCCAAGGGAACTGGAGATGGCAAGAATAGAAAACAATCTGAGAAGCTTGTAGTGATAAGATTTGCCAAGAAAATGAATGCACCGTCTTGGAGTCACTACTAAGGCCAGAAAGAATATAGTGGAGGACAACTCTGGATGCTTGTGGGGAAGAACCAGTGGTCCAATCACTAGGGCTCCTGCATGGGCAGCTGCTAGTACGACATCAGAAAGAAACTTCCTGTTAAAAAACAGAAAGAACAGACAGAACAGGAGTAAGAAAACTCTGGACCTGTCTGAAAGCTGCCCCAAGCAAAAAAGAAGAAGGAGTTAACTCAGAGAGGAAAACTCCACACTGGAATAGTGACAAAACTAGAAGGGCTGAAGAGAAGCCCTCCAGTGTAATAATACCACTCTTACAGGGGAAATGTAGAGAAGATAGAGCTGAATGGAGACTTACAATGTGGTAAGTCTATAGAAAGGAAAAATTCATGCTGGTACAGAAAACTATCGTTTGATAGTTGTTAAACCTCTTTCCCTAGCAGGAAGAAGAGGAGAAGCTGTGACCTATAGGCATGAACATCCTAAGAGCTCGTATAACAGAGAAAAATGGATGTCTTGTGAAAAGAGATCCATGCCTAGAGTTTAGAAAGAAGCAGTGGAAGGCTTCTACTGAGAAGAAGCCAACTGCAGGCTCTAAACCCCAAGAGACACAAAAAATATGTGATTAATCAGAAACCCTGCAGATGCTGGGTTTGGTGAGCCTGGTGAGAGTTTGGATTCTTCAGACCAGGGCGATGTTTCCCCTGTTTGGGAACATCTGTGTGATGGGCAGAAGATGAATAAAACCTTCTCCCCCTAGGGGAAGAAAGTTTGGTAGGACATTTCCTACCTACTGGGAAAGAAAAGGGCGTAGGACAGCCCTTAGAAACAGGCAAGTCAGTGAACCACTGAGTAACCTGACGTAAAGACTCCTTATTGAAGAGATTTTCTCCAGTGCAAGGAGTGTTACCCAGTCTTTGTTGTGCCCATTTGTCTAAGTCTGAAGCCAGCCTCTACGTCGTGCCCCTATAGCTATGGCAGAAGTCCTGCTAACAGACTCAAATGAGTCTAGGGAAGCACGAGTAAGAAACCAAGAAATATTTTGAATATGACTAAGCAGTGAGGAATAGTCTGCAGTCTTGGGTTCTGAAAGAAAGGGAGTCAAAAGATGCAATTTCTTTGTGACCTCCTGAAGAGATAGACTCATATAAAAAATATATGAGAGAATTCTTGCTGAAAGCATGGATGTCTGGAAGGTTTGACGTCCAAAGGCATCTAATGTCTTAGACTCACGACCTGGCGGATAAGAAGAGTGCTTTTTCTTACTCTTCACCCGCCTCATTGCTGATTCCACTACAATGGAATGATGAGGAAGTTGAGTCTTTTGAAACCCTGGAGAGGGGGGCACCTGATATAGGAGATCAGTTGCTCTGGAAGGTGGGGGTACCCTTAAAGGTGCTTCCCACATTCCTAGAAGAAGATCCTGCAAGGAATGATGCAAAGGAAGCATTATGTTTTCCTTTGCTTCGGTAGAAACAGAGCCTTGTGTAGGATCATGTCCAGAGATAGAGATGGCAAGTGATGTTGCCATATCCCAGAGGAAACTCTGAAAAGAAGGATCTCCAAAGAGAACCTCCCTTGGACAGGTTAGATCTGAGGAACTAGCCTGGGCACCGAAGGATGTATCTGCACGGTGCAATATGGGATCCTTAACGGATGGACGCTGGTACTGGAGGTCAGGACCAGCGACAGTCAGTAGTACATCGTCCATGCCAGGAATCGACTCCAAACTTGGTATAGAAGGGAGCGATCCTGTTGAAAGAAGCATGGAAGGAGCTGGCCACGATGCTACAGTGGATACCGGTACCGATGTCGGAATTGAACCAGACACAGACATCGGAACAGCCATCGGTGACAGCTCAATCGGTACCGAGGTAACCGAAAACTTTTGGCAGTCACCCTCGGCACCGAGCCTCCGGTATCGACAGGTCACGGTACCAAGGCGTGTCGGAACCGCGTCTTCCAGACTAGAGATCGATTCCAAACTCGGCATTGAGGATAATGTAGACATCGGTACCGACTTCGGTACCGTGTCTGATACCGATGGATGAAACCCAGCTGGTGGCAATCCAAACGGCATCGGAGGAACCGAGAGTTGTGGATCCGAACCATCGGAACTGAGCCTTCGGTACCGACGGGAGCCGGTACCAAGGCGAGTCGGTACCCAGTCCTCCAGACTGGAGATCGATTCCAGACTCGGCATCGAAGGAAGCGAGTTTATCGATGCATGTCTGGAGGCTACCGACGTTGGAGGTAGTATCGGTGCCGGTACCGATAGTGGAAAGTCAGTCTGGAATGTATACACCGGTCCCGTAGGTACCGAGGACGGAAGACGACGATCCCTGGTGAGGAGTGATTCGTCCAACACCAGTGCCGATGCCGGGGTATCGGTACCGCTCGAAGCGGATGCCACCACCGGACACGGCTGTGAGGGGTGAACCCCAGGAACAACCTGAAACCCCACATAGGCTTTGGAGGCCGAAGACTCCCGCCGGGGTTTTGAAGCCAATGGGCCCTCGAGGGCAAGGCCGGAGCCGTCTACATGCTGTGAATGAGACCTACCACTCGAGGGTTGGCTAGTCTTAACAGACTGTTTGTGGGTTACCTGATCCTGTGTAGAAGAAGAAATGGTCGGTGCCCTGAAGTTGGAAGGGAACCTCATATCGAGGGAAACTCGATGTTGAAAACCTCTTCTCACAATAGTGTTGCCCGAGGGCTCTGGAGGAAAAAGGTCAGGACCCAAACAGCTTAGACACCAATTATGGGAGTCTAAAAATAAAGTTGTACCGCCACAGTTTGAACATTTCTTGGAGAAAGTGGCTGGCGGTTCCATGAAGGACATGGAGAGGCCTGGAAGGCCTGAAAAACCGTAAGACACTGAGAAGAAAAAATATTCCCTAAAAGGAAAAAATTTTACAAGAAAAGAGAAAGAAACACCGGCGGTACCGGTGGCGACGGGGAGACAGCCGCGACCACAAGAAAACTAAAGGATTAAAAGAAGAATTTTCTGCGGTGACAGGAGGACGTTCTGCCGGCTCCGTGGAAAAACGAAAACTGAGGAGAGGCAGTTGGGAAAGGCGGGAAGGCAGCACGCAGGCATGGTGGGATGCTTCCAAAAGCTTTCTGATTGGACGCTGGGAAGCGTTCCTGCGCAGGCTCCGTCGGTACCGACGTACCCATATGTGAAGACTCATTCCTGCTTGTTCCTGGAGATAATATGCTACCGCATTCAGCTTCCTTGTTACATGTAAGGCAAATTAGAGCAATTAAATGTTGCTCAGCCAAACCCATGTGTAGGGCTGCATCCACCACCATCCTGCTTGCTCATGTGTGCTACTGCCATGGCATTGTCTGACAACACACGGATTGCCCAACCTGACACCAACAGCTAAAAGCTCTTCAGCGCCAGTTGAATGACCCTTATTTCCAATCTATGCCCAGGGTCACTCCCATGGGGACAAGACTCCTTGGACAAAATTTCCTTGGCAGTGGGCACCCTAGTAAGGACACCTACTGCAGCAGCAACAAGTAGACCCCCTATCAAAGGCGTTACCCAACAGCCACCACCTTAGGCTGGATTTGATATCTGTATGCAGCAACAGTCTGATTTTGTAATTTTAAGACCAGGGAGAGCATCTTGATAGTGGCAACCTCTGTAACGGATGCAAGTGCATCCGTGCCCAGGGCAAAATATCTACTGTGGATGCCACAGATCTCAGAATTCACAAATAATCCTTGATTCTGAACTTGAACTGATCTCACAAGACCTGAACCTGTAGTTGCAACTTTTGTGCTCTGGTATACGTCAACCTGATGGTCCCAACCCAAGTGTTGAATCAAGCTCCCAGGAACTCTAGGACCCGAGATGGGACAAGGCTGCTCCTCTTCCGGTTCGCCACCCAGCTCAGAGACTCCAACAACTGAATGACTCTGGCTGTGAACAACCAACTCTCCTCCATGAAGTTCCCCATATCAGTCAAGCATCTAGATACAGGAGAACCAAAATACCTTGTATCTCCTCAACGATTTTACCACACTGACCATCACTTTTGTAAATACACAGAGTGCCATAGCCAACCCAAATGGCCACGCCTGAAACTGGAAGTGCATACCCAAAATTGCAAAGCTGGGGTACTAATGAAAATCCCATCTCACAGGGCTACAAAAATACACCTCTGAAATATCCAGGGAGGTTAGATATTCCCCTGGCAATGCAGCCGCCATGACCAAATACAGGGTTTCTATGCAAAACCTAGGAACTCAGAGAGAAGCATTTACCTCCCAAGTCCTAAATTGGTTGAAATATGCCCCCTTTCTTGGGGACCATAAAATATCTGGCATATTGCCCAAAACCTTCCTCTCCCTTAGGAACCAGAACAATGGACTCCAGGGTCAACAAGCAAGCCAGAGCTCCCCGTATGGGTGCCACATCCAGGGGTTATGAGGGGCCTGATTCCAAAAACACCTGTTCAAATCGGTGCATTCAACTCAGGGGAATACCCATCCCAAATGTCAGAGGTAAGCTACCACTACTACTACCACCACCACCATTATATAAATACTAATAGGCAGCGTGTATAAGTACACACAAAAAAAAAAATACAGCCCCTGCTCTACAGAGTTTACAATCTGCTAAAACAAACGAAATAACTGGGGCAAGAGAATTCCTAGAGAAATTATTAAGATGAAAACAAGAGAATAAGGTGTCACAATCCAAAGGCAGTTTCCTGGATTTGATCAGGACCAGGAATGAAGCCTGATGTACCAACTCAGGTAGTCTATTCCAGGCATACGGTGCAGCAAGGTGGAAGGAACAGAGTCTCTAGTTGGCAGTAGAAGAGAAGGGCATAAATAACAATAATTTGCTTGTTCAGCAGAGCTACAGTAGAGGGGTATGAGGAGAGATAAGAGAGGAGGTAGTGAGAAGTTACAGAATTAATGCATTTGTAGGTCAACAGGAGAAGTTTGAACTGTATAGGAAACAGATAGGGAGCCAATGAAGTGATTTGAGAAGAGGGGTTATATGAGTATAGCAACATTGGCCGATTATCCATGCAGCTGCGTTTTCAACACTGAAGAGGACAGGGCTGGTCCCAGAGTTGGCTCAAAGTGCTGCTGTCCTAGGCAAACCTTAAGCTTTATTCCCCCTCTGGCTATCAACATCTATTATTTAGCTTTGAATGCTCTGCATTTTGCTGCCCCCCAGAATTGCCATCCTAGGCGGCCACCTAGTTTGCCTAGTGGTTGGGCCGGCCCTGGAAGGGAAGATAAATGATTCAACAGGAGACCAGTGAGAAGCAAGTTGCAGTAGTCTACACAGGAGGTGACGAGGGAATGGATTAGGGTTCTGCTGGTTGTTTGAGAGGAAGGGACAAATTTTGTTGATGTTATTTTATTTAACAAGTTTTATATACCGCCTTTCTTACATTCAAAGAGGTTTACATACAACATTGCAATTTTTAGAACTTTACACTGAACAGGTAATCAAACTTGGAGTTAAGGGGGAGGATGCTGTACAAGATCTACAACTGGAAATAACAATTAAATGTAGAGGGGTAGGATACACCGGGGACAATGGTGGAAAATATGTTTGTGTGTGTAATGTGTTGAGGTGTTGAGTAAGGGAATTCTCTAGTGATAGTAAGTGTGTTAGTTGGCTGGGTGATTGTACAAACTATGACCAGGGAGGAATGATGATCTCCGATCTGGGGGAAACCAATTACTAGTGTAAGGATTATACATTGGTTGTTCACAACGCTCCTGGAAAAGAAAGGTTTTCAGGGCCTTTCTGAAGTCCGTTAGGTCTTTGATAGCTCTTATGTTCACAGGGCGTGCGTTCCAGATCACTGGAGCATAGATTGAGAATACCCGCTTACATGTTTGCCTTGCTCAGGGTTTTTTTTTTTTAAAACACTTTATTTATAGACCACCAAGAAAACATCAATATACATTATACAAACATCTCCAAGGGGGGGGGAGGGTTGTACTCTGATCCCCTCCCGGAGAAATCTCATAACAAAAATAAGCAGGTGGGTTATAACAAGGTATCCCCTCCCCCCCAGCCTCCGCCCCATCCTCCCCTCCCCCCGCCCATAGCTACACTCCGCCCATTATCCATTAGAGACCTATATCTACATTCCACTTAACTCCCTCCCCTACCCACCTACGTAGCCTTCTTCAACTACCTACCTGTAGGATTTCATTAGGACAACGAGCCCCTAAACTTTGGATGCAGGGTTCCCAAACAAGCATAAAAGCTGTCCAACGTTTGACACTGCCCCGTGCGAGCCATCTCTCCGTTAACATGAATTGGTGAAAACAATTACGCCATTCCCCGAAGGTAGGTGCCTCCCGCTCTCTCCAAAGGCGAAGGATTGGCCCCTTCCCCACCAGACAGGTCTTACGCATCAGCAAACGTTCCCCTGCTCTCATAGGACCTGGGAAGTCGATCCGGTCTAGTACCCCAAAGGGGGCAGACCAGCGCAACCTCTGCTGCAGAAGACCACTTAGAAACCTTGAAATCCGAGCCCAGTAGGACCGGATGCGCCTACATTCCCACCACATGTGCAACAAAGTCGCCAGGGCCTCTAAACATTGAGGACAGCGACCATCCGTTGTTATATGACTACGCAGCGCCCGCCGCGGGGAGAAATGAGCCCTAGTTGAATTGTAGATCTCTCCACCGTGCCCCTTGTGCAATTTTCACTATCCGTTTCAAGGCCGTACGAACCATTCCGGGAAGTACCTCTCTGCGCAGTTCCGCCGCCCATGCTTCCTCTACCGTCCAATAATCCGGGACTACCCCAACCCAATCTAATCGAATCTTTAATTCCGATATCGATGGCGGATTGTCCCCCCCTATTCCAAAAAATTCCATGATCTGTGCCAAGCGTTTTATTCTGAGCGCCTCCCTCGATAGGGAAGACACGTAATGAGAGACCTGTATATAAGCAAAGCAATGTCTGGAAGACAGATCATATTCCCGACTCAAGGTCAGAAATGACTTACATTTTCTGGTAGGATCGACTAAATGCCCTACATTCCGTATGCCTCTATCGCTCCAATCCCGGAAAATTGCCGTCTCAGATCCTGGAGTAAACTGTACATTCCCTTGTAATGGTAACCAGCTGCATGCGTTCCACGGAGTGTTCCAGAACGTATTGAGTTGTTTCCAGTTCTTTTAGCCGAGCCAATCAACTCACTGTGCACTATCCTACTAAGTAAATCACGATTCGCCCCATGTAGGACCCCCATCAATGTGTATAGGGCCACTAGACATTCCTCCAGGACCCTCGGCGTATAGACATCCGTCCCTCCCAACCAATCCCCAATATGCCTAGCCTGGCAAGCCAGGACATAGACCTTTAGGTTTGGAAGTCCCATCCCCCCTCCCATTTCCCCAGCATCCGGATCCACGGAATACGTGCCCTACCCACCCTTCCACAAGAATGCTCTAAGAAGAGATTCCAACCTGCGCAAATCTCGACTTAACAGCCAAACCGGCAAGGTCTGTAGCCAATACAGAATCCGCGGCAGTATCACCATCTTAATTGCTGCCACCCTCCCCGACAAAGAGAGCGGAAGATGTCCCCATTCTTTCAACTGGGTTTGCAGACCCCTGATGGTACGATCCAGGTTACGCCCGTATAGTGCATGGGGTTGTTTAGGAAGCACAATACCTAAATATTTAAACTCCCTGTTGGCCCATTTAAGAGGGAACCCCTACCATCGCTCTCGCAACCGGCCCGAAATATCCAAAGCCTCCGATTTATCTTTATTAATTTGCAGTCCCGCAATACGCCCAAATCGCATAAGTTCCGCCAACATACACGGCAGGGAACGATCCGGGCAGAGCAAATGCACCAGGAGATCGTCTGCAAAGGCCGCAATCTTAAACTCTCGCGTCCCTATCCTAACACCCTTTATCTCTCGAGAGGCCTCTATAGTCCGTATCAAGGGATCCAAAGAAAGGACAAACAATAAAGGCGAAAGTGGACAACCCTGTCGGGTACCACGTTCCAAGGGGAAAGCCTCCGAGAGCATCCCATTACAAAGTACCCCGGCTGATGGTTGTGCATATAGGCTTTCCACCATGCTACAGAAATAACCACCCAGACCATACCGTGGGAGCAAACAACGCAGGTATTGCCAATCAACCCTATCAAAAGCCTTTTCAGCATCAAAGCTAACTAGCAAGGAAGACAACTGCCGGTCATGCACCCACTCAAATGAGGCCAGTATTTTACGCATGTTCCAGACCGCGTATCGCCCTTTAACAAACCCCACCTGGGATTCATGCAACAAATCCCCTAACATTCCTGCCAGTCGCACTGCCAGAATCTTCGCCAACAGTTTTAGATCAAAATTTAGCAATGAGATAGGCCAATACGATGAGGCTTGAACTGGGTCTCTGCCCGGTTTAGGGATCAAAGTGATGTGAGCATGATTGCGCCCCCACCGAAACCCTCCTTGTTCCGCACGTCGGCCAAACACCTCGACTAACACGGGGCTTACATATTCCTTGAGGATTTTATAGAACTCCGCGCCTAGACCATCCGATCCTGGCGTTTTATAACAGCTTGCGGTAGAAATTACTGTGCACACCTCCTGCACAGAAATTGGCTGCTCCAGCAGCGCCCTCTGCTCCTCGTTCAACTGAGGCAGGTTCAACTCCCTCAAATATTCATGCAGTTCCATACGGGGCACAGACTCCGCTGCGTACAGTGATTGAAAAAATGTGCGAAATACACGAGCAATCTCTGTGCTTTCTCTATATAACTTTCCCCCATCATCCCGGAGTGCCGCTACTAACGATGAACCTCGATGGCCCTTCAAGCATCTGGCTAGTAGTTTCCCTGGTTTATCCCCATCGCAGTACAATTGGTAGCGATAGTAAAGAGCCGACTTCTTGGCCCTCTGATGTAAAAGTTCATTGAGATCTACCTGTGCTTCCCAAAGCCTCTTCTTATTCGCAATTGTCGGAGTGCATGCCCACAGACGTCGCAAGCCAGTGACCTGTCGCTCGAGGCGAATGATACGCTCCGCAATCATCTGGCGTTTCCGGGCCATGTATCCGATAATCTCACCCCGGAGCACCACTTTGGCCGTCTCCCAAACTAATTCAGGGTCGTCCTTATGAGATTGATGGTCACTTTCGAACTCCCACCAATGCTGCTGTATAAATTGCTGAAATCGAACATCATGATATAACTCCAGCGGGAATCTCCATATCTGCGGCCGTGCGAGATCCCTCCCCCATCGCAGCTCCATCCAGACCATCGCATGGTCTAAGATCTCCATGGTGCCGATCTGTACGTCTCCTGTCTGAGCAAACAAGCCCCCTGACAGCAAGAGATAGTCAATATGAGCGCTGGAACTATGTGCGCGAGACTGGTGAGTAAAATCTCTCTCTAGCGGATGTACCAACCGCCACGGGTCTATCAGGCCCAATCTTTTACAAAAACGCTGCAACATTCGAGCTGTTGGAACTCGATCTCTCGCCTCCTCCCCTCGAGAAGTATCCAAGTCTACTTCGAGGACTCCATTGAAATCCCCACCGAGAAGCAGGGGACACTCCGGCAGCCGTTCCACCTTGGAGGCCTGGTCGCTATAAAAACTGGGGTCCAGCACATTAGGCCCATACAGGTTCCCCACAATCACGGGCTTCCCCTCTAAGTTCCCATATAACAACATAAGTCTCCCCTCCTCATCTCCCACAGCAGTTACCATCTCAAATCGGACTCGTTTGTGAATCAAGATAGCTACGCCCCCTTTTTTACCCCTAGCAGGTGACCCCCACACTTGCCCCACCCAATCTCTATGCAATTTACTGTGCTCATCAGCCGTCTGGTGGGTTTCTTGCAGAAGTGCGATATCACACCGCTGTCTGGCTAGCGCCTGCAAACTTTTATATCTCTTGATGGGAGTCCCTAGTCCACAGACATTCCATGTAATAATCTTCAGAGTCACGGGGCAGTGTCAAGAACCAGACACAACAATCCTTATTTGCATATAAGGGGCCCCCCCAGCCTGGAACCCCTCCTTCTTGTTAACTGAAGGCTTACAGATCTGACAGAAATATAGCATTGGAGTGTACGCTATCCCTCCCCCTACAAACCTTCCCCTCCCCCCCGTCCATCCCCCCTCTTCCCCTCCCCCCTACTTCAATACCTCCTAGTCCCCCCATAGGACCAAACTGACTTCCTCTGGCATTCGGATCTACCCCTCCTCCCAGATCACCCTATACCCTGAACGTCTAGCCTACCTAGTAAGTTCCAATACCACCCCCGTCCCCTTGTCATGTATCCCAGGTCCCTTTCCCCCTCCCCCCTCCAAATCCAACCATAGCACGTGAGACCCATACCTAATTCCTTGCATCCCCACTCCTGCATCGGGCTTCAAAAACACCCTGGGTGTCACACTACACCCCGCAGGCTACGTGTTAGTGGAGAAGAACCACCCTGGATCAAACTGCTCCCTCTCCCCTCCCAACCCTCTACCACTCTTCCCCCAACTACCCCTGGTACCGGACAAGACTAACCGGGCCATTCCCTCACAGCCCATCACAGCCGGTAGCAGAGCTTCTCCCATAGGTCACCAATCCCAACAGGCCCCCAACTATTAGGCTTTCAAATTCCATCCCCCGGGCCTTAGCAGACGATGTCACCACCCCCCCCCCCTCGCGCCATATCAAGGACCCTAAAGGCCAGACTAACAGACCCCCCCCCAGTGTGTACACCCCCTATCGGCCTACCCCTCACACTTAAGCAAAAATAAGGATGCTCAGAAAAACCGTGCCCCCTTCCCCTCCCCATAGCAAACATGTTAAAACCACTCTCTAGTCCTCGTGTTCTAAAAAGAAAACAAAGACCTATTACCATGACATTGCAGTCAACAGTGCTGCAACCGAAGCAAAGGGAGAGGAGAAACAAAAAGAACAGTTACAGAAATGTAGCAATGTGTATCTGCAACCCATACTCACAAAGCAAACAGCACACTACCAGCTTTAGCTAAACACTCATACGCACATTCTCCCCAAGGCACCCTTCTCCCAAATCAGGCCAGGACATCCCAGCCAACAGGGTCAGTCTCAGGGACGCTGGGGAGGCCTGGCAGTCCGCAACGCCACAGGCCCTCCCAAGTCTGCCCTCAGTCCAGAATGTAATCCTCCGATGAAACTTCTCTTGTCATCAGCATTTCGCCTCCATTCTCATTGGGCCGGATCAGCGGTGTCAGTCAGGCTATCCAGGAAAGATTGAGCCTCCCCTGGTGTCCGCAGGAATCTGGTCTGTCCCTGGAAGTCCACTCGCAGTCGGGCCGGGTAGAGCAGGGAAAAGCGCACCCCCTTATTCATCAGCTGGGCACATGTAGAGGAGAAGGCCTGTCTTTGTTGACTCACTAGGGCCGAGTAATCTTGAAAAACCAAGATATGTTCCGTGTCTCCTTTTTGTAATTTACGGCCTCGAGCAGCCCTCAACACCTCTTCTTTCTGCCGAAAGTCCAGAAAGCGCGCGATGACCGCACGCGGCCGCCTCGCCTGCTCATGTTTAGGGCCGAGCCTGTGCACTCGCTCCAGCCGTATGGGGCCCTCCCCCTTGCCGCTCAATAACTTCTCCATCCAGGCACTCAAGAATCCAAGCAGGGTGCCATCCGCCACACTCTCTGCAATCCCGACGAATCAGAGGTTTTTACGACGCCCCCGGTTCTTGAGGTCATCTAGCTTTTCGCCCTGTTGTTTCACCATACTCTCCAGGGCTTCTATTTTGGCTTTCATGGACTGCTGAGTATCCTCCATATCGGAGATTCGTGTTTCCGCCTGCTCCATGCACCCCGTGAATTCAGTAAAGCGCTGGCTAACATTTTGCATCTGCTCCGCCAGTTCTTGGAAGCGGGCATCTAGTGCCTGTACCACCGCAGCACTTACTTCAGCCACCAGGCCCTGATTGCCATCTGATTTAGGGCTCTTAGGTGCCCCCTCCGCCATCTTAACCTCCGGGACATGCGGCTTCTCCCTCCGTGGTGGTTTCGCTGCCATCAGCCCGTCTCTCACACTGGAATCGCTCACTTCCACTCTCCTGATACTTCCTCAACAAGTAGCCAGTGAGATTTGTGGTGATCCCCCACTTTTTAAAAGAATTGTTGCAGATTTTCGGGGTAGAGTACCCGGAGCCGATCGTCCCCTGTCTGATCAGCTCATTGCCAAACCAGAAGTCTCTTACTCAGGTTTTTATAGCGGGGGCGAATAGCTGATTCTCCAGGACCAGAATTGGAGACCCCTGTTATAGAGAAAGAAAAGAATAATTAGGCCTTACCTGCTAATTAGCGTTCCTGAAGGAACTCCAGTCGAGTACCTTTACTCTGGGTTGTGCCCCCCTTCCAGCAGCTCGGAGACTGAGCACATCATCTTTTTCTGATGACCCTAGGATATACAGTAGTGGCCAAAAAATTAAGGCAGAGTCCAAAATATCAGAATTTTATTAGAAAAGTACGTGTTATTGTCACTTTCACGGTCAAAAGCTTTAAGAACCAAAGATATATATGTCATTTTCAAAGTTTAGTCAGGAAACAGTATGTGTCAATATTTGATAGGGTGTCCATGATTTTTCAGCACAGCCTGGATTCTTGTAGGCATACTGTTAACTAGCGTTTTACAGTATGCCGTAGTGATTTCGTTGACCCATACATGCTTAAGTATGTCCTTTAAATCTGCTTCTGAAGTTGGACGGTGTGCTGCCACCTTTTTCTTCATAAGATTCCAACAGTTTTTAATTACATTGAGATCCGGAGAGTTTGATGGCCAACTTGGTAGCAGTTCGATCTTGTCAACAAACCAGTTTTTGACTGTTTTTGCAGTGTTGCACGGTGCCAAATCCTGCTGAAATATAGTTGTGCCAGAAACATTTATATGTATTTTAACTTTACTATTCAGCACAGATATGTATTTTTCAGCATTTACTCTTTCACCTTTCTCAAAAATGTGCAAGCCACATCGTCCATTCGCCGAGATACCACCCCATACCATGACCGATGGTGGGTGTTTAACAGTCTTGATCGTGTACTTCGGATTTAGTCTCTCCCTGCTGGTCGACAGATGTAGTTGTAACCACTCCCACGTACTGGTTGAACATTACCCTCTCCCACCATTCAGCAGATTTGTCTTTCATCTTGCTACAAAACTGTATGCGGGCAGCAATTTGTTTCCTGGTCATCATAGGCTTCTTGGCAGGTCTTCTGGCCATGAGTCTGAATTCATCCACAAGCTGTCGTCGGACAGATCTGGCACTTATTTTTATTCCTCGATCATTAGCTAACTGAGCCACACGTTGAGATAAAGTATGTGGACTAGATGTAATAATGCTTTTGAAGAATAGGTCATCTTGTCCAGTAGTTATCCGTCTGCGCCCACATTTCGAACAACGTGTACAGCCACCTGATTTCAGAACATTCTGAACTGCACACCTTGATATATGCAAATGTTTTGCAATAGCAAATTGTGAATATCCTTCAGCATGGAGTGTGACAACTTGTCCCTTTACAAAGTCATTAATATTGCACTTTCTACCCATCTTGATTGTATATTTTACATGTAACTTTCAATCTTTTCCTAGTTGTAAAAATTCAAAACTTCATCCAAGAAACCTACTACACAGTGTAAGTAAACTAAAATGGACGCCAGACGCATGGTGTGACTAATCGCCATGCTGATTAAATAAGTAAGCATGTGTGACATCTCCACAGTACATTATTTAACAATAAACTGTAGAAAAGGATACCTGCCTTAAATTTTTTGGCCACTACTGTATACAGTACTGGCACCTCCCACCAGATTCAGTATCCTATTGACAAAGCAGACTTAACGGAGAGACAAATTATGTAACAATAATGAACCATAACTAAAACTCTAATAAAACGCAACTCCCCCCTCCCTCAGAAAAGAATTCCTACATCCATCAGGAGGAGGAAGCTTACCTGAGCTCACAACTGCCATTACCTAGGCACCTTGCTCATCCACACCGCCCCATCACCGGAGTCCTCCCGCAGGCCATCGCCCATCTGATGCTTCGGGCCGGCGAAGCCTGTTAGGAAAACAAGAACAAACGGAAACTGGGAGGGATCAGGAATTGGACTAGAGTTCCTTCAGGAACGCTAATTAGCAGGTAAGGCCTAATTACTCTTTCCTAGCGTCCCTCCAGTCCAGTCCCTTTACTCTGGGATGTAACAGAGCAGTTCAAGCCTGGGAGGGGCCTGAGAGGCTGGACCGAAGCACCAAATCCCCAAAACCCACATCTCCAGCGGCGTGAACGTCCAACCTGTAGTGCTTGGCAAAGGTGTGCAGAGAAGACCAAGAGGTCGCCGTGCATATCTCCAGCGGGGGAACCAGACTAAGTTCCGCCCACGAGACCGCTTGAACTCACGTGGAATGAGCTCAGAGCCCGACCGGCGCCGGCTTTCCCTTAAGCATATTACGCTGAGGAAATGGCCTCCTTGATCTATCGTGAAACGGACGCCTTGGAAGCTGCCTCACCTTTGCGCGGTCCCACAAACAGAATGAACAATCTCTCAGACTTGCGAAAGGAAGCTGTCCGATTCAGGTAATGCTTCAGCACCCTACGCACATCCAACAAACATAAGCGAGCATCGCTTACCCCCTGCCCCACCTCTGAAAAAGAAGGGAGAGAAACCGTCTGATTTACATGACAGGACGAAACCACCTTGGGCAAGAAGGAAGGAACGGTCCGGAGGACTAACTTCTCCTTAAAGAAAGAAAAGGCGGACGACAAGACAGGGCCTGAAGCTCGGAAATACGTCTGACCGAACAAATGGCTACCAAGAAGACAGCCTTAAGAGTCGCGTCCTTCAACGAGGTTCGCTGCATCGGCTCGAAAGAATCTCCGCCAGGGCGCCCAAAACTAGGTTAAGATCCCATGGAGGAACCGGCGACCTCAGCTGAGGTCGTAGACGCCTTACAGCCCTTAGAAACCAACTTACATCTGCATTTTCTCCTAAGGACTTGCCCTGAATCTTGCCTCTGTAACAAGAGATAGCCGCCAACTGCACACGCAGAGAACTGGCTGCCAGGCCCTTATCAAAGCCTGCCTGTAAGAAATCCAAAAGCTCCAGAACCGAAACAGAAAGGGGCCTCTTCTGCCGCTCAGTACACCATCCCTCAAAAACATGCCAGACCCTCACATAGGAAAGAGAGGTTGACCATTTACGGGAACTCAACAAGGTGGCAAGTACTGACCTAGAGTAACCCCGCTTCAGAGCCGTGCCCTTTCAATAGCCAGACCGTATGCTAGAACATATCCACCTGCGGCATTCGCACTGGTCCCTGCGTGAGAAGATCCTCCCTTATTGGAAGGTGCCACGGACGGTCGGCCAACAGCCTCATGAGATCGGTGTACCAAGGGCGCCGAGGCCAATCCAGGGCTATGAGGACCACCCGACCTGGGTGAGCCTCTATCTG
Organism: Ichthyophis bannanicus; assembly: GCA_033557465.1. NCBI lineage: Eukaryota > Metazoa > Chordata > Amphibia > Gymnophiona > Ichthyophiidae > Ichthyophis > Ichthyophis bannanicus. The sequence continues at coordinate 885,906,126 of CM066035.1, read as the reverse complement.
ATGAAGAATCCTGCCTATGAGTGCCCAAGGGGGAAAAACATATAATAGCCCCTCGGAAGGCCATCTCTGAACTAGAGCGTCCAAGCCTTCTGACATCCTTTCCTTTCTTCGGCTGAAGAACCGAGCCGCCTTGGCCGATTCCCACCGTGCCATGAAATCCATGACCGGAGTCCCCCAACGGAGAACTACCTGGTCGTAAACTTCCTGGCAGAGCTCCCACTCCCCGTGGTCCATTCTGTTTCTGCTTAGGAAGTCTACTGTTACATTTTCCACTCCAGCGATGTGTTGCGCCCACAAGGCCATTAGATGAGCCTTGGCCCACTCCAATAGGCCCTCTGCTTCCTCCTCCAAGGGAGGACTGCTTGTGCTGCCCTGACGGTTGATGTAAGCTACCGCCGTCATGTTGTCAGACAGTACTCTGATGGCCCTTAGCTGGACTCAGGACTGGAAGGCTCTGAGGGCCAGAGCAACTGCCCGCAACTCCAGCCTGTTGATCGACCACAGACTCCTGGGGGTCCCAGAGGCCCTGGGCGAACTGACCCTCGCAATGCGTCCCCAGCCGTACAGAGAAGCATCTGGTGTCAGCTGTACCCACTTTAGGGTCTCGAGGGGCATGCCGCGCTCCAGGCTCTCTGGGCAGAGCTACTACTGCAAGGTTTCCTGGTCCCGAACGGACAGATGAGAGCAACGGACATGGGCTGCCACTGATGAGACCAGCGCCGGAGCAAGGCCCGCTGCAGAGGCCGCATGTGGGCCCTGGCCCAAGGCACCAACTCTATTGTTGCCGCCATCGTCCTCAGTATCTGAAGGTAAGGCCAGGCTGAGGGGGCCTCCATGGCTAGAAACTGAAGCACTAGCCGCCTTAGCTCCGTTGCCCTGCGGCCCGGTAAGACCACTATGCCCATCTCCATGTCGAACCTTGCTCCGAGATACTCGATCTCCCGCGAGGGACGCAACTTGCTCTTCGCCAAGTTGATCACCCAGCCCAGGCTCCGTAGGAATGCGACCACCTTGGATGTTGCCTCCTGACTTTCTTCCTCGGACTTTGCCCGAATCAAACAGTCATCGAGGTAGGGGTGGACTAAAATCCCCTCCTTGTGCAAAGCCACAGCCATCACTACCATGACCTTGGTGAAGGTGCGCGGAGCCGTTGCGAGGCCGAACGGCAACGCTTGAAACTAGAAATGGCCTTCTGAGACAGCAAATTGCAGGAATTGCTGATGTGCCTCACGGACGGGAATATGCAGATATGCCTCTGTAAGGTCTAACGAGGTCAGAAACTCTCCCTGCCTTACGGCTACCAACATCGACTTCAGCATCTCCATTCGAAAATGAGGCACCCTGAGGCAATGATCGACTCCCTTTAAGTCGAGGATCGGCTGAAAAGTACCCTCTTTCTTGGGTACCACAAAATAAATAGAGTATTGACCGCAGCCGCATTGGTCCAAGGGTACCAGCACTACGGCACCTAGCCCCCGTAGTCGCGCCAAGGTCTCCTTCACCAATATCCTTTTTGCTGGAGACTTGCAGGGGGAGAGCACAAAGGAAGGAACAACGGGCCTTGCGAACTCGAGAGCGTAACCCTCTCAGACTACCTCCAGGACCCATTGATCGGACATGACCCGGGCCCAGGCTGGGAAGAACTGCCGAAGACATCCCCCCACCGGCAGAACTCCCGGCTGGGCCCCCGTTGTTTCATTGTGGCTTTCTAGGGCCCGAGACAGAGGAAGAGGCACCAAACCCCTTTCCCGCCCCCCAAAACCCCTGAAAACCCTGCCCCCTAGAGGGGAAGCGACCCCTCTGAAAGGAGGAAGACCGGAAACCCCAAAACCTCCATGACTCCCTAGTTTGGGGTTGGGACGGAGCGGGAAGACGGTTCTGCTTAGGCTTATCCTTGGGGAGTCTACCTCCCTTGGACTCTCCCAGTTCCTTTACTAACCTGTCCAGGTCTTCCCCAAAGAGAAGCTTTCCCTTAAATGGGAGTCTGCTGAGCCGGGCCTTAGAAGAACCATCCGCAGCCCAGTTGTGGAGCCAAAGATAGCGGCAAGCCGCCACTACCGATGCGATGTTCTTAGTCAGTATGAACTCGTCAGGAGCTTGGCTATCGGCCAAGTAGGCAGCTCCAGATTCAATTCTTGCCGCCTCCCCTGGCGAATCTGGCAGAGAGACCCCAGCCAACTGAAGCTGCTGAGACCACCGCAGACAAGCACGGGCTACCCAGGCCCCACAAATGGACGCCTGGAGGACCAGCGCACTAATGTCAAAGGCCTGCTTCAGCAGCGCATCCAACTTTCTATCTTGAGTGTCCTTAAGAGCAGCACTGCCCTCCACCGGAATCGTGGTCTTTTTAGTGATCGCCGACACTACCACATCTATTCTGGGGGAACGGAGTAATTCCTTTTCCCCCTCCGGTAACGGATACAGCCGTGCCATAGACCGTACCCACCTTAGTCCTGATTCCAGTTGATCCCACTCTTCTTGAATCATCTGCTTAACTACCCGGTGTACAGGAAAAACTTTCAGGGATTTCCTGACCGCCTGGATCAGCGGATCCTCCAGCACTTCTTCCGCTGCTGGCACTCCCGGTGCCACATTAAGAACTTTGAGAGATTCACCTATCAATGCCGGTAATTCCTCCCGTCAGAAAACTCGAACAATCCTCTCTTGTTCTTCTTCCGGTATTTCACCTTCCTTGAGTTCTTCCTCGTCCTCCCCCAACTCCCTGTCCATAGACTCGCCCTCTGGGATCTCGGACAGTGGTGGATGGAGTACCTCCTCGTGAGAGAGTCTAGCCCTCTTCAGCGGAACCCCTGCCTCCTCCAGAACCTTAGAGTCGGAGTGCTGCACTATAGCGCTTGCCTGCGCCACTCCCTGCTCCTGTGTTCCTTGCTTATGCAAACAGAACGCCTTGTGCATAAGCAGAACAAATTCAGGGGAAATGTCCCCCCCTGCTGAAAACCTCCAGAGCTCCCAAGGAGGTAGGGGAATAGTGGACTGCTCGGGGGGAGATGGAAGGCCAGGAGCAGCCTGAAAAGCGACATCTGGAGTGTCTACGGATTCCTGAGAGGCAGGAGAAAGCGGATCCTGTGAACTACCTGCCTGCATCTCCTGCTCCACTGAGGCCGCCTCCGCAGCGCAGCATCTACATACACCGGTTTCAGAAACAGCCCCCCGTGCATGTGCCGCAAAGCAAGCACTGGGGTCTAGCCGGCATAATGGTGTACTCCAACTCCTTCCAAAAGTACTACCCAAAAGAAACAAAAAAAACACTATATATTTTTTTTTCAAAAACACTGCCTAGACCCTGTCTAACACCAAGATCCAGGAGACTCCACCGAATCTAAAGGTCCTGGGCCCCAGGCTTGCCTCAGAACACTCTTAGTAGCAAAAAAGGAAGCGCCAAAAAATGTCGTGCGAAAATGGCAAAGGCCTACCTTATCTGCGCTGATTTCCCCTCTGCAGAGAACAGCCAGGCTCTTGCCACACGCTGGCAGAGACCGCGTGGTCCTGCCTACATGCCACGCGGCTCACCGCCATGCCCCTGCCTCTTCAAGCATCCGCTCTCCTGTCGGCAGTTTTAACTTCTGCCGTTCAGCTCCTGTCGCCGATGTCCGCTTCTTCCCACCGTCGCACTCAGCCGCCAGGAGGGCTTCAGCAGCGAGGCGGGAAGACAGCGAGGGCCCCTGGCAGAAGATTGACACTGGCACAGGAAACCTTTCTCTCCTTCGGTCCCCGATGAAAACTGGCTGCCGGAGCAGAGAAGAGAGACGGCAGAGACCACTCCTTCTCCTGCCCTACTCCTCCAGCTGGTGCCCAAGGACCTCACCTCCCCTGATCCCCGTGGACCACTCTGTTAGAGAGAAGGAGGAGGGAGGGGACCACCCTGGAGAGCTACCTCGCAAATGAAAAGAAATAAAGGTATAGAACCCCAAAAAGAAACTTTAAACCAATTTTTAAAATAAATTCAGCCCTAAGCTAAGTCTCTCCAGGAAGCCTGTGCTCTGGATTACTGACGCCCTACAGCTGCTTGGAGACTGAGCAAAACTGAATCTGGTGGGAGGTGCCAGTTAAATATATATATATATATATAGATAGATAGATAGATAGATAGATATAGATATAGATATAGATATAGATAGATATATCCTAGGGCAGGGATCTCAAACTCAAATTGCTTTGAGGGCCAAATGAGGACTTGTAAAGTAACCCGCGGGCCGCATAAGTCGCGGGGCCTCATTTGCATAAGGGGCCTCATTTGCATAAATATTTTCATAATGTTACCATACAAAGCGCAGACGTTAATGATGCACATTTCCCAAAGCTGACATATTCCACTTAATAAATTCAAAATAAAGAGATATTTTTCTACCTTTTGTGCATTTTTTTTCAATTGCAATTGTTCCAGCCACTTTCTTCTGGTTTCTTCGTGTCTTCTGCTAACTCTCCATCGTCTGCTGTCCATTTGTCCTTTCTTCTCTCATCTAGTTTTTTTTCCATTCTCTCCCTACATCTGCTTTAACATACTATTCTCATTCCTATTTCATCCACTCAAATTTTACCCCTCCATCCTCAATCCCCACTTACTCTCCCAATACCCGGCCAATTGTAGATTTTTCTTCCCTCCCACACAAAATATTTTTCCCCTCTCCATTTCACTCTCCCAGCCCCATCCCAATCCTCCCCCAACATCAGCTCCCTTCTAGTTCCAGCCCCACCCAACATCCGCTCCCTTCAAGTCCCCTTATCAGCTCATTTCCAGTCCTATCCTAGCCCCACCATCAGCCCATTTCCAGTCCTAGCTCCCTCCCCCTCACAGCCCATTTCCATTCCAAGCCCCCCTCCCCATCAGCTATTTGCAGTTCAAGCCCCCCTTCTACTCAGCCCATTTCCAGTAATAGCAACCCCCCAGTCCATTACCAGTTCTAGCCCCCCTATAGCCCATTACCAGTCCTAACCCTCCCATCACCCCATTTTCAATCTTAGCCCCCCCCCCATAGCCCATTACCAGTCCTAACCGCCCCATCAGCCCACTTCCAGTCCTAACCCCCCATTACCCCATTTCAGTCTTAGCCCCTCCATAGCTCATTACCAGTCCTAACTCCCCCCATCAGCCCACCTCCAGTCCTAACCCCCCTCCCCCCCATCAGCCCAGGTAAATTAAAAAAAAAAAAAACCCTGGCTTCTGCTGCTGCGGCAGAATCAGCTATCCCGCAGCCCCTTCCCATCTGCCCGGTAGAGCCCTCAGCTCAGCTCCATCAGCGCAGCTTTCAGGGCCACCCGCGAAGAGAGTATTTCCCTCTTGCGTGGCTCTGCTCTGCTCTGATGGAGCTGACTGAGGGCTCTGCCGGGCAGATGGGAAGGGGCCGCGGGACAGCTGATTCTGCCGCAGCAGCAGAAGCCAGGGTTGTTGTTTTTTTTAATCGACAGTTGATTCTGCTGCTGCCACAGCAGCAGCAGCAGAAGCCAGGGTTTTTTTTTTTTTGTTTCCTCTCTGTCGCGGGCCGCACAAAGTTCTCTCGCGGGCCGCGTGTTTGAGACCCCGGTCCTAGGGTCATCAGAAAAAGGTGACGTGCTCAGTCTTCGAGCTGCTGGAAGGGGGGCAAAACCCAGAGTAAAGGGACTGGACTGGAGGGACACTTAGGAATGACAGCTTTCAGCTATCTGTTATAGAGAGGGGTCTCCAATTCCAGTCCTGAAGGGCCGCAAATCTGTCAGGTTTTCAGGATGTCCCTAATAATGAATATGCATTAATCCTACTCCTCACACTTACAGTCCAAAAACTCTTCTCCCGACATATAATTCAAAAACAGATTTTTAATGTATATAAATCACTTACCATGAACTTAATCCCAACTACAAACAATCAGCAGAGACTCAGTAGTGAGTAGACAAACAGACTAAACAATGGGTAGGAGAAAGGCCTCAGATAACTTAACCTCCCTCTATGTGGCTACTCAAAGCCATAGGGGAACAAACAGCTCCACATCTTAGGCTGAAAAAAATCCTCCCATCAACAAATTCTAAAATGTTTTTATTACAAAATACTTAAAAACCTCTAAACAACATCTACAGCAGGAAGTACCCCAGGGCACCCTGACAGTAACAACCACTCAAATGGTGTTATAACACCAATTCTATAGGAGCTATTTAGACCAGAATCACAGAGCAACACAGTGGCTACCTATAAAGGAATAAAGAAAGGAGCAGTCACAAAACTTCTCAAACACAGTTCAAAGCCTGCCCGCAGCCCCATACTTAGCTCAAGACAGCGGCTCGTCAAACTCTTCAAGCTTGCGGCACTCTAAGCTTCAAACACTCCTGCACAGGCCGCCGAAATACCAGGCACCACTGCTATACTCACCACTGAATCCATCACCATACCATTTCTCAGAATAACCCATATGTCAGAGGTAAGCTGGTCCCGCCACCCACCGCTTCAAAAAAGAAAGCAGCTACGGGAATATTTCTCTGTTCCCTCCCAAGCTGAGCTGCGTGTGCAGGAGCTCAAGCCCAATCGGGGCTGAATCGTCCAATTGCACTGACGCTGGCTTTCTCCCGGCCTCCCAAGCTGAGCCGCGTGTGCAGGAGCTCCAGCCCAATCGGGGCTGTGGGAGGGGTGAGGGTCTCCCTATTTAGGGCCCCCCTCACCAAGGGTCCTTTGGCGTGGCCCTTAGGTGTGCCAAACGCGTCTCCTCAAGAACAACCCGTCCACCATTCATCCTCCACCCTATGACATGGGTAAGCAGCTCAAGCACCTCCGCCGCCTCACCCCCCATCTCACTACCTGTAGCAATCCACTGCTGCCTCATTGCTTGTAGGTTATCATCACATGCTGCTTGCCTAGACAACCCACCGTTGCCCCATTGCTTATAGGTTAGCAGTGCTGCTTTGCCTGAATATTTGCTACTTTGCTGGACAATCATTTGCTGCTTGCCTGGACAATCCATTATTGCCTCATTGTTTATAGGTTAACACTTGCTGCTTTATCTGAACATTTGCTGCTTTGCTGGACATTGCTTGCATCAAACATGCTACCCACTGCCTACATTGTATTTGCTACCCATTGCTTACATTGACCTTCACTGCACAAGCTATATAGTTCCCCACTACCCATTGCTTGTTGTTTTAACTCATACTGTATAGCGTGTAGTCCCCATCTGTAACTCAACTACACTGCATAGCCCCCACTACTCCACTTCCATGGCCCCACATCACATCATCCTTCTCTTCCTCTTACTTCCCAACTGTCTCCCCTCCTACCAGCACCTTCACTCCTCTCCCCCCCTACTCTCCCTCTACCTTCCTCACTTCTCCCTCCATTCTGTCCTCTAACCTAGCATCCGCTCTTGAGCTTCATCACACCCTCCCCCGTATTCAGCCAGCCCCTCTCTCCCTAAGGCAACCCCACCCTCACTTACACCATTCTGCCTCCGCGTTACCCCGCTCTCTACTACTCCTTCTCCTATCAAGTAATATTAACCCCAACCCTGCCCCCCCCCCCCCAATTTCTGTCTCACTCTAAGAAGAGTTCCTCTCCACCTTATCTAACCTCATCCATATCCCTCTCCTCCCCCCTTCCGCCTCCCCTCACTCATGCCCCAATCACTCATCCAGAGATACCAACCTCAACCCTATCCCCCCCAGAGGTCGGTCGCACTCTAAAAGGAGACTGGGCATCAAAATGGCAGATGAAATTTAATGTGGACAAGTGCAAGGTTATGCACCTAGGGAAGAACAACCCAAACTATGGTTACACGATGCAAGGTTCCACATTAGGAACCACCACCCAGGAAAAAGATTTAGGCGTCATTGTGGATACCATATTAAAACCCTCAGCCCAGTGTGCAGCAGCAGCCAAGAGAGCAAATAGAATGCTAAGTATGATAAGGAAAGGAATGGAAAATAAAACAAAAGATATTATAATGCCTCTATATCATTCCATGGTGAGACCGCACCTTGAATATTGTGTGCAATTCTGGTCGCCGTATCTTAAAAAGGATATAGCGATTTTAGAAAAGGTTCAGAGAAGAGCCACCAAAATGGTAAAGGGGATGGAAGGATACTCCTATGAAGAAAGGCTAAAAAGGTTAGGGCTCTTTAACCTGGAAAAGAGACGGCTGAGGGGAGATATGATAGAAGTCTATAAATTAATGAACGGAGTGGAACGGGTAAACGTAGATCGATTGTTTACTTTATCAGAATATAGAAAGACTAGGGGACATGCAATGAAGCTACAGGGTAAACTATTTAAGACTAATAAAAGAAAATATTTTTTCACTCAACGTGTAATCAAACTCTGGAATTTGTTACCAGAGGATGTAGTAAAGGCTGTTAGTGTAGCTGGGTTTAAAAAAGGTTTGGACAAGTTCCTGGAGGAAATGTCCATAAACCATTATTAAGAAGGGACCCAGGATATCAATGCTTGAACCAATACAAGCATTGTGGAACCTGTGTCCCTTGGGGAAACTGCTAGGTACATATGACCTAGATTGGCCACTGTTGGAAACAGAATACTGGGCTTGATGGACCTTGGTCTGACCCAGTATGGCATATCTTATGTTCTTATGTATGAGATCATCACGTAACCCTTCTAATATCAACATCCCCCTTCATCCCCCTTTCACTCCCCCTCCCTCATGTCCCTCACAGAGAGCAAACTCATCCAGAGACTACTACCCATACCCTGGCCCCCCTCGATCTCTGCATTACTCCGACAATAGAGCTGACAATAAGTCCTCACGTAACAGCCCCTCTAGACCGCTGTCTTACTCTGGAAAGAAGTCCTCACGTAACTTGTCCAACCTTATCCATATCCCTCTCCGTTCCCCTTCCTCTCTCCCGTTCTCATGTGCCCTATGGAATGCATGCTCAGCCTCCAAAAAGCTTCCTTTTATTCATGATCTCTTCATCTCTAATGCGCTACACCTTCTTGCCCTAACTGAGACCTGGCTCCTCCCAGACGATACCACATCCGCTGCTGCTCTCTGCCATGGGGGCTACCAGTTCTCCCATACACCTCAATCGACTGGCCACGGTGGTGGTGTTGGGCTTCTACTTTCTCCCTCTTGCCAATTCCAACCCCTCCCGCTGCATCAATCACACTCCTCCCTCTCTTTCGAAGTCCACTCCATTCGCCTCTTCACACCACGTCCCCTCTGAGTAGCTGTTATCTATCGCCCACCTGACACATCCAAATCGACCTTCCTTAACGACTTAGACTCCTGGCTTTCCGTCTTTCTGGATCCCTCTTCCTCCACCCTTATTCTTGGCAATTTTAACATTCACGTCAATAACCCCTCCGATCCCCATGCTCTAAAGTTCCTCGCCCTCACCTCCTCATTTGACCTCCAACTTTGCTCCACTGCCCCAACCCACCTGCACGGCCACTGCCTTGACCTGATACTCTTCTCCAATTCCTCTCCCTCAAACTTCCGCAACTCAATCCTTCCCTCATCTGACCATCACCTTTTAACCTTTAATCTTCAGCTTCCGTTGTCTCAACCTCGTCTTTTCTCCTCCGACCTATTTAGAAACCTTCATAATATTGATCCCTTCCGCCATTTCTCCATCTCTTTCCTCCATTATGTCCTCCAAATCCGTCGATGAAGCAGTATCCTCTTATAATGCTGCATTATCCTCTGCTCTCGACACTCTTGCCCAACCCAATCCACGCCCTGTCAGACGTTCTGTTCCCCAGACCTGGCTGTCATCCACCACCCGCTATTTACGCACCTATACCCGTTCTGCTGAACGTGTTTAGACCAAATCCCGCTCCCCGGAAGACCTTCTACACTTCAAATTCATGCTTGGCTCCTTCCAATCAGCCATAGCACGTGCCAAACAAGAATACTACATCCATCTGACTAACTCCCTTGCCTCTGACCCTCGCCGCCTCTATAATACCCTTAATTCTCTCCTCAAGGTGCCCCCGCCCCTGGTCCCGTCCTCCCTTTCTGCCCAAACCCTAGCAGACTACTTCCACAACAAAATCCAAAAGATTACCCTTCAATTCCCCACCTCCTTATCTACCTCCCCTCCCCACCCATACCTCCTCTGCTACCCTCTCCTCCTTCCCTACTATCTCCGAAGAGGAAACCACACTCCTTTCCTCCTCCAAACCCACCTCCTGTTCCTCTGACCTTATCCCTACCCATCTCCTACACCCCATCTCCCCCACCATTGTCCTCTCCATCTCTCACATTCTCAACCTTTCACTTTCCACTGCAACTGTCCCCATTGACTTCAAACAAGCTGTTGTCACACCTCACCTCAAGAAACCCTCACTCGATCCCACCTGTCCTTCTATCGACCCATCTCCCTCCTTCCCTTCATATCTAAACTACTAGAACGAGTAGTCCACCGCCGCTGCCTCAACTTCCTCACCTCCCAGTCCCTCCTGGACCCACTACAATCCAGCTTCTGTCCCCTACACTCCACTGAAACAGCTCTTACAAAAGTCTCCAAGGACTTGTTCCTGGCAAAATCTAAGGGCCTCTACTCAGTCCTCATCCCTCTCGATCTCTCTGCTGCCTTTGACACTGTCGACCACAATCTTCTCACCACCACCCTTTCCTCGCTTGGTTTCAAGGGCTCCATACTATCCTGGTTCTCCTCCTACTTCTCCCATCACTCCTTCAGAGTATGCTCTGGTGGCTCCTCCTCCTCTCCCATCCCGCTCCATGTTGGTGTACCCCAAGGATCCATCTTGGGCCCCCTCCTTTTCTCTCTCTATACCCAGTCCCTTGGCACGCTCATCTCCTCCCATGGCTTTCAGTACCATCTCTATGCCGATGACTCCAAATCTACCTCTCTACACCTAATATCTCTCCAGCAATCCAGACCAGGATCTCTGCCTGCCTTTCTGACATTGCTGCCTGGATGTCTTATCACCGTTTGAAGTTGAACATGGCCAAGACTGAACTCCTTGTCTTTCTCCCCCCCCCCCCCAACTCCTCTCCTCCTCTTTCCCCCTTCTCAGTCTCTGTGGATGGATCCACGATCCTTCCTGTCCCCTCGGCCAGCAATCTGGGGGTGATCTTTGATTCCTCTCTCTCCTTCTCCACACATATCCAGCTCGTAGCTAAGACCTGCTGCTTCTTTCTCTACAACATTAGCAAAATCCGCCCCTTCCTTTCTGAGCACACTACCAAAACGCTTATCCACTCCTTAATCTCCTCTCGCCTAGACTACTGCAACCTACTCCTTGCCAGTCTCCCCATGAGCCATCTCCTCCCCCTCCAATCTATTCAAAATCATGCTGCTCGACTAATCTTCCGCCAGTCTCGCCATGCCCGCATTACTTCTCTCCTCAAATTGCTTCACTGGCTCCCTATCCAGTTCCGTATCCAATTCAAGCTTCTCCTGCTGACCTATAAATGCATTCACTCCACGGCCCCTCAATACCTCTCTTCCCTTATCTCTCCCTACATCCCCTCCCGGGAACTTCGCTCCGCTACCAAATTACTTCTAGCCAGGCCTTTCACTCGCACCGTTAACTGCCAACTTCGCTCCTTTCACCTTGCTGCACCTTACGCCTGGAACAGCCTACCTCTGTCTGTATGCCAAGCCCCCTCCCTGGCCCTCTTCAAATCCAGATTGAAGACCCACCTCTTCACTATCGCTTTCATATCCTGACGTCTATCATTTATCTCAAACCGACTCCCATCAATTTTCATGACCGAATTGTAACGACCATATTGTGCTTTGCACCAAATTGACCAATGCTCTGTATTGCACCAAAATGACCAATGCTCTGTATTGTCTCAACTTAACTGTAGGCTCGTACGAGCACAACTCTTGTATTTTTGCCTGTACAGCGCTGTGTGCATGGTGCTATATAAGTGCTAAATAATAATAGTAGTAGTAGTAGTAGCAGTGTTCCCGCAGCTCTGCTATCTTTTAAACTGCTGGACCGCAGCATTTGCGACAGTAACAAGCTGTTTCTCAAAAGAAACAGAAAATGCTTATTATTGTCTTTAGAAACTCCGTGACCCAGCAATGTGAAAGACAGCAGAACCACGGGAACAGAGAAATGTTCCCGCAACTGCTTTCTTTTTTAAAGGACAAATCGGAGCAGACATGGGGGGGAGCTTAAAAGCAGCAGACACGGGAGGGGGGAGCTGGAAGGGAGCAGACACGGGAGGGGGGAGCTGGAAGGGAGCAGACACCGGAGGGGGGAGCTGGAAGGGAGCAGACATGGGAGGAGGGAGCTGGAAGGGAGCAGACACAGAGGGGATGGGGATGGAAGGTGGCTGGGTAATAGGAGGGGGTTGTAAGAGAACTGACGGGGGGAAGGTGGGGGCTGGAAAGAAGCTCACATGGGGGGTTGGAAGGAAGCTGACACCTGGGGATGGGACTGGAAAGCGGAGGAGAGGGCGACAAAGGGAATTGGCACAGAAGAGGGCACTAGGACTGGAAGTTCGTTGATAGCTGGAATAGTATTTGGACTAGAAGGTGCTGGACGATGGAGGAGGCAGATTGGAAGGGAATAGACACCAGTGGCGGTGCTGGGAATGCAAGGGGGTTGACAATGGAAGATACTGGGAGCGGAGGATGTAAAGGAGGCTGATACTGGGGAGGTTACTGGAACTGGAAAAAGGCTGAAGAAAATGAAGGAAGCAAAAGGAGAGACAAGAAATGGCAGAGGGACTATAGGCCATAGAAAGAGAGCTAAGAGAAGACAGAGGAAAACAGAAACCTCAGATCAGGACCAGCATGATCAAAAATCGTCAGACAACAAAAGGTAGAAAAAGTAATTTTATTTTCAATTTAGTGACTGGACTTTGCGCTATCTTTATATTTCATACAGTATGGGGAACTGCATCTCTTATCTGATGTGGCACCGCATGCGGAGTCTGGCTTCTTGGGGTTTCATTTTAATTTTTGTCTACATATTTTTATTTTTACTTTAGGTTGTGGTCACTTATTCTGTACTTGGTGAGGGTCTGTGTTCTGAGTGTGTGACCAAGGCCAGGTGTTCTGTTAACATGGAGTTTGTACATAGGGATCTGTACTGTAGTAATTTGACTTGTACAGCTTTTCAAACAAGTGTATGAATGTTTTGGGGCCCACTGCAATATATATAGTGCTGCTTTTTTCTGGGTAGGCCCCTTATTACATGCGTTTTGGAAGTGTATGCTGGTATGGTATGGTAGAATTGGCCTTGTAGATCTTCAGTAACTTTTGCAGTGTTTTATTAGTTCACAATATGCCTGGCACTGCAGAATGTTTATGTTGTTGTTAGTGAGATGACCAGAATCAGATTTGATTTTATTTTTTTGACTAATCACAGCCTGTTTGTATGATGCTAAATATTTATTGCTAAGTATTTTTATTTTGGCTTTATAATTGCTCTTTCGCTGCAGTTTTCTTATAACACTGGATTTGAAGGAGAAATACTAATATCGCTTGAAAAGAGTTCACAACGCGGTTTTGGTTAAAAGGAGGGTAGGATGCAGCCAACATTAAAATAATGAGGGAAGGGCACCAATTTATTGGTTGCAGAGGGGTGCTAGAATCCTAGCACCGGCCCTTTCTGGGAGTGCATGCCAAATGTAACATTTAAAGTAATGATGTTGAATTACTTGTTTTTACAGGTTTGCTCTGACAGTGACTGTATTATCATGATTGTTAAGTTTAATTATAAAAATCTCAAGGCTGGGGAGTAGGGGCTTGAAAGCCACTTGGCAGGATGGGCTCAGACACAAGGCTGAAGAAGGTTTGCCTAAATCACTTGCACCAGCCCTGCTTACCCTTTGTGTCCAATATACAAACATTTCATTTTATTAAAAACAACTACATGAATGGGCTCTGCTATTATAAATTCTATAACCTACACAATGCTTAAACTTCAGGACCCGATTACCAAAAAGGTTTTCTTATTTTGTGTCTTTAGTAAAAATGCTTGGTACATCCGATCCTAATTTTCAGGACACCAACTGGGTAAACAAAGAAGGAAACTACATATTCTTGTTTTCAAATGCTTTCATGTTTCTCTCTTAGTTCCGGGCTTTTCCTGGCTGAAATTTCAGGCACAGCTCTGCTGCAAAAATAAAACAATTAAGTGTCACTATCGCCTACCTGAGTGTCAAAAGCATCCTGGAGAAATAATGCAGAGAATGTTCGCAAAATAAAAATTCCATTGGCGGCAAGGATCGCACTTCCTCAGTCTGACCACACCCTCGAACTCCTACGTGTAACTCAGTCCTCCACAAAGCCAAAGAAACCTTCCTAGACCTGGACAGAAAGTCACCTAACCACAGAGACTCACAGACCAATCTGTCAAAAGAAGTTCTTGAGGCTACTTGGCCATCTTGTGGTTGTCTAAAATACATTCAGACTTCACCTTCCCCTTTGATTTCAATAGGAAATTAAATTATTTTCACAAACGCATACTTCTAGGCTACATCACAACAAATCAGAACCTAAGACTTTGCTAGGCTCGTTATACTCACTAGAAATGTTGCAGATGTATTATGTAGACTAGCCTAGGAGAATATTAAAGACTAATTCTAGTACTTTCCCTAACCAAACCCTAGTATCTCTCTCTCCCTGTCAATGCATCAGTCAACATGTACCATTCAGCATCCTCGACTCCAACACACTTTCTAATTTGACCCCAGCCTAAGGTTATCGCATTTTTTTGCAGGCAAATCTGGGCCACAACTGAACTGTAGGGGGGTGGGCAAAGGGACACCTTAGTTCCAGGTTTGAGCAACAAGGCGTTGTAGCAGCAAAGCGCAGACAAACCAATGATACCAGGAGTCTGTTCAGAAGGTCCAAATCATTTATTTGTGCACAAGTCTCGAACCAATCAATTTCAAAATGGCTGAGCAAAGTTTTCAAGCATTACAACAACTTTTATAGACTTCTGTTCCATTCTAGGTATAGAAAAACATTTCATTGGTCCCGGTAACCTCCCGTACCTCCCGTACCTCTTCTATTGGTCCCGGTACTGATAAGTTTATCCAGTTATGTCCCTCCAGTGGGCATGACACCTGCATACCCCCCTTCTAGTCCCAATTACAATGGTCAGTTCATCAACTTGTTACTTTCACACTCTCAAGGTTATAGAACCAATTTGTACGTGCAGAGGAGCTGGGCTCTGCAACTCATCTGTCAGCACTCCTAATTATTTCTTTGCAGATGTACTTTTTCTTATCAGTAACTTTTAAACATGTCTTTTCTGTATTTTTCCATCTTTCAATACTGCAGTTCTGCTTACCTAAGCTAATTCAATACTTCTACTGGGTTCTATCTTACAATAGCAGCATATTGGGGGATGTGCAATCCTATATGCCTCTCCACAGGCCTCATTTACAGGTCAAGCTAGCCATGCTGGCCTGCTTATGTTCAGACACTGTGGGTCACAGGCCTGCACCTGCCACATTCCCCCCTTTGATTAATCTCACCCTATTACTTAATAAGGTGTGAGAATTAAATCACTTTCTGAAGAATCACATCCTGGCTAAAGGATTTCTACCAGGACTGGCTGTATATAAAGCCATGATTTTTGTTGTGGTCTTCCGCTCTACTGTACTATCAATAGTATTATGAATGGAACGCATACAACATGGGATTAAACATGGTAATAAGAAAATAACAGCAACAAGGATTAGTACCAATACGATGAAAGTCTTAAATCCTCCCACCCATGAAAAGAGGTTAGCAAACCAATTAGGAAATTTCAATGAGTGCCACGTCTGTACTGGCACATAAGCATGTCTTTGCATATCTTTAGCAATTTCTTCAACTACTTGACCTTTATCATCTATTTTCAAACAGCAATTGGTTAAGTTCAGTTTACCACATACTCCTCCTTCAGCTGCTAACAAATAATCAAGTGCTAAACGGTTCTGATATATCGCAGTGCGCATCTGTGTACTTTGTCTAGCTAGAAGCGTAAGAGCATGACTAGTTCGTTAGTTATTATTTCAACTACTGCTTGTAAGCGAATAATACGATTAATCATATAAATTGGGGTACGATAACCATACATACCATCATCATTCCAAGTGGCGGGTCCATAATATTCAATGATTCTTTCTGGTGGCCAATCATCACCTTGCCATTTCTCCCACTTGCCTATCTGTAAGGCCTCTCTCTTCTGTCTTAGTGCTCTTTTGTGTCGGTGGGTAGTGTATACTGGGTATCCTAATTGTTCTCCATGTTCAGTGTTTAAAAGAAAGAAAGAAGGTCTGATGGTTCCTAAGACACATGCTCCTCCCCAGTGTGGTGGGAGTTGTGCATATGCTCGGTTTCCACAGATCCAATATAGGCCAGGTGGGGCTTGCCAGGCTTGGACTTTAGCAAGGTTAGTCCATAGACCTGCAAGTTCAGGAAATCTGGCTAATGGGTTAGGAGGTTCAGGATGTCCGATTCCTGACCACCATGCTATCTTCTTGGTCGTGGCATTATAGTACTTCTGGCTAAGACAGACCAGCTGTCCTACCTTTTGGGTGAACTGGGGTCCAGTTCTGGCATAGCAAAGACGTCCAACGATTGAGTGCGCTAACACCCATTCACTGGTAGTCTTGTGTAATTCAGTCTGATTGTAAATCATGGAATAATTCAATTCTTGGGCTTCCCATGGCCACTGATCTCCCATTTGGGTTCCGCCACAGAAATAACAATCTGTGATCTTAAGACTAGATACTACTGCTCCGGCTAATTCTAGAAATAAATTCTGTGAGGGGTGAGGGATCTCAAACTTATTTACATGCATGGCTTCATAAAAAGTATTATGAATATGATATTTAGATGACTTGTGGGCTTGGGTATTCAATCTGATATACACAATGGTCCCTGGATCTATTGCTCCTCCAGCAATACGTAAACCAAACTTATATCCCTGTTTCCATGCATGGGGATTGTGTATACGTAAGTGTAAGGGGTTACAAGCATCTTTCTGACATTTATCATTTGTGGTTGGCTTGGTTAAAGTAGCCATTCGTTTATCTATTTTCTCATCAGTTATACCAGTGTTCCAGGTAGCATAAAAAACACATCCCCAATACGGGCAATAGTAGTCTGCTGCTGGGGCAGTACTATAGCCTGGTTCCTTTTTGCCTGTACACTTTCTCCATCCCGTGGCACCTTCTGGACACATATACTTATGGTCATTTCGATACGCTTTCTCCCATGTACCACAGGTGGAATAACTATCTCTATTAATAGCATTGCATGCATCAAAATTCAAAACAGCAGGTTTAGTAATGTCCTTAAGTGGTGGCGTTGCAGCTAATATAGGTCCATCTGCATCCTTCCATCTTATTTCCATCGTGTAATAGGATGGATTCTGATGCGGATTATAGCATGTTTTAATTTTTCCATGAGTGCAAACATTTAGTTCAGTGGTGTTATAGATACACCGAGTTACTGTCCCCTTGCAGGTATAGTAAGAATGATAAAGCAAAGTCTGAGTTACTTTCAGTCCAATTCTAGTAGAAGTAATGCAGGCAGTGCATGGAGGTAAAGCATGAGTCTGTTCAAAACCTCCAAAGAAGGCAACCAAAGCAAAGCAAAAGTAAAGATGCATGTCGATGTTGATTGGAGTTCTTCTGAATCCTCAGCTTGCTGATCTTGATCACGGCGGTCTTTTATTCTTCGTCCCGTTTGCTAATGAAGCAATTTAACGGTTGCTGAGTGTTGATTGAAGATCCTCAGGTTGTCCAGTACACATTGACCAACTTTTTAGCAATTTCAGTTGGCCTGTGAAGTCTGGCTTAGTCAATGTAGTCTCAAAGTAGTGTGTCAAATCACACACAAATTGGGTTCGTTGAAACAAAGCTGTTGCTGCATGGAAAACAGCAATCCTCTTCGAAAGACTTGGCTACTGCAAAGCACTTGTGATGAAGTGTCTAAGCTGCTGGTTGCCGTCTCAAAGTAACTCGCAAGGGTGCATCAAGATGCTGTTCTGCTGTCCACTGCTCAGGTTCAGGATCAGCGGCGGGCTTGACTCTGCTGTGGTGGATCCAGGCGTCAATCTCGGCTACCTTTACTGCAGTTGGGGTAGACAGGATGACGGTGTACGGTCCCTTCCAATGGGGTTCCAACGGTGTCTTCTTCCAGTCTTTGATCCACACCGAAGTACCAGGCTGGTAGGGATGCAAGGGTTCCGTCAAGTTGATAGGCAACTGGTCTTGGATCCACGTATGGAGAGTCTGCAGAACAAAACTAAGAGCTAGAAGTTCTTGTCTGGTTATTTCTGAACCAATTTGGGCTAGACTTCCTTTGATTCCCTGCACTATTGGTGGGGGTTTACCATACAAAACTTCAAAAGGGGAAAATCCTGTTGACTTTACAGGAGCTGAGCGTATTCTGAATAAAGCTATGGGGAGTACTTGGGGCCACTTCAATTGTGTCTCCTGACAAAGCTTAGACATTTGGGCTTTCAAGGTACGATTCATTCGCTCAACTTTCCCTGAACTCTGGGGTCTGTATGCAGTGTGGAGTTTCCATTGTATCTGCAAAGCTTTTGCTAACTGCTGAGTAACTTGGGAGACAAATGAGGGTCCATTGTCTGACCCTATTACTGCTGGAATTCCGAATCTGGGGACAATCTCTCTCATTAAGACTTTGGTAACTTCTCGGGCTTTCTCAGTTCTGGTTGGGAATGCTTCTACCCACCCAGAGAAAGTACATACTAATACTAATAGGTAATGGTACCCATTGGCTTTTGGCATTTCGGTGAAATCAACTTGGAGGTTGTGCATGGGGGTCACACCTCTTGACTGAACTCGGGGTGCTGTAATAAGGCCTTGCTTGGCATTATTCTTGGCACAAGTTTGACATTGTCGTGCTACTGAAGCTGATATGGTTGTCATCAGAGGGATGTAGAAATGTGGTCTGAGTGCTTTTTCCATAGCACTTTTCCCATAGTGGGTGGCTTCGTGGAAAGCTTTGACAAAGGATGGTCCTAACAGTTCAGGGATTACTATTCGTCCAGGAGGTTGACTGCCCTCTTCTGGAGGCAGCTCAATCCATCCATCTTTCAGTACTCCATTTTCTCTGTCACAATAGTAATCCAATTCTTTGGTGGTATATCGTGGGGTCCATAGATTCAAAGGTACTGGAAACAATGCTGCTTGCATTGGCATAGCTTGTGGGGCAATTTGTCCTGTCATAGCTGCTTGTCGTGCTGAGGCATCTGCAAATCTATTCCCTCGGGCAACTTCTCCTTTTCCTGCTTGATGTCCTCTGCAATGCATGACAGCTACACGTGTTGGGGCCCATACTGCATCAAGTAACATCAATATTTCGGGACCATATTTGACTGATTTTCCTCCGGATGTGATGAGTCCTCTTTCTTTATAGAGAGCTCCATGGGCATGCAGGGTAGTGAAGGCATATTTGGAATCTGTATATACATTCAGTATAAGTTTTTCTCCTAACAACAATGCTCTGGTGAGTGCTATCAATTCGGCTTTCTGGGCTGATGTGCCTGAGGCTAGGGCTGATGATTCAACTACTTCATGTTGAGTGACGACTGCATATCCGGCACAGCATCGTCCATCAAGGATGAGACTGCTCCCATCAACATAATAGGTTTGGTCAGGATTGTCTATGGGCACATCTGTCAAGTCGGGTCGGCTGGAGAACACAGTCTCCATGACTTCGATACAGTCATGTTCTGGGAGTTCTTCACTGATGGGTATCAAGGTGGCTGGATTCAGGGCATGGCTCACTTCAAGTTGTATCTGTGGGTTTTCACATAACATGCTCTGGTACTTCAACATTCGGGAATTGGTGAGCCAATAATTTGCTTTCTGTTCCATAAGGGCAAGGACTGCATGTGGCACAGTGACTCGTATGTTCTGTCCTAGTGTGAGTTTGTCTGCTTCACTCACTAGTAGCGCTGTAGCTGCAACTGCTCTCAAGCAAGGTGGCCATCCTTTGGCCACAGGGTCCAATTGTTTCGATAGGTAGGCTATAGGTCGCTCCCAATTTCCCAATTTCTGAGTCAACATGCCTAAGGCATTTCCCTGTGCTTCATGTACAAACAAGTGGAAAGGTTTGTGGACATCTGGTAGTCCAAGTGCTGGTGATGACATTAATTCTTCTTTTAACGTCTTAAAGGCTGTATCCTGCTCAAGTCCCCACTCCAGTGGCGACTTTTCTTCTCCTTTTGTGACTTCATACAGTGGTTTGGCAATTTGGGCAAAGTTGGGTATCCAAATTCGGCAATATCCTGCCGCTCCCAGAAAGGCTCTGACTTGCTTTCTGGTTGTTGGAGTTGGAATTCTGCATACCGCTTCTTTTCTTTCTCTGCCTAATCTTCTGCTTCCTTGGGTGATACGAAAACCCAGGTATTTCAATTCTTTTTGGCATAGCTGTGCTTTGGCTCTGGAAACTTTGTATCCAGCTTCCTCTAGTAACTGCAAGAGATCTTTGGTGGCTAGTATACATTCACTTTCTGATACGGCAGCTATCAACAGATCATCCACGTATTGGAGAAGCACTCTCTTTCCCGGGGCTACTGGATAGCTTGAAAGGTCTTGATTCAGTGCGGCACTAAAGATGGTAGGCGAATTCTTGAATCCTTGGGGTAATCTTGTCCAGGTAAGTTGGCCCCCTCTTCCAGAGATGGGGTCCTGCCATTCGAATGCAAACAATATTTGGCTTACAGGGGCTAATCTTATGCAAAAGAATGCATCTTTCAAATCCAGTACAGTGAAATGGGTAGCTTCAGCAGGTATCAGTCCTAGGAGGGTGTAAGGATTGGGTACGACTGGATGTATGGTCTCAGCTGCATCATTTACTCTTCTCAAATCTTGCACTGGGCGATAATCATCTGTCCCAGGCTTCTTTACTGGCAAAAGTGGAGTGTTCCATGGGGATTGGCATACTTTTAGTAGGCCATACTCAAGCAATCTTTGTAGGTGGCGATGAATGCCTTCAATTGCGGCTCTTGGGAGAGGGTACTGTTTGACGTGCACTGGTGTAGCACTAGGCTTGAGGGTTACAATCACTGGAGCTATATGTTTGGCTAGGCCTGGGGGGCTGCCTTCTGCCCATACTCCAGGTGGTGCATCAATGCTTTTCAAAGTTTGTTCAAAATAGGTATCTTGAATCGAATCGTCAATGTAGTATCTCCATTCTTCTTCTCGGGGAACTGTCAGCAGCATCACTCCTGCTGGTTTGGTTTGGGGATTTACTGTCATTTGCATTTCTCCTTGCTCAGAGAAAGATATTTGTGCTTGAAGCTTGGCTAACATATCTCGTCCCAGTAGTGGCACTGGACATTCGGGCATGTAAAGGAATTGATGAGTTACTTGCTGTCCTCCCAGACTGCATATTCGGTTTTGAAGAAAAGACTTTGTGGCTTTGGCACCAGTTGCTCCTATAATGGTGACTGCTTTTGTAGTGAATGGGGCTATCTTTTTGTCTATTACTGAATGTTGTGCTCCAGTATCAACCATAAAGTCCATAATTTGGTCTCCTATTTGTATTCCGACCATAGGCTCCTGGAGACCTAAAGCAAACTTGGAGCCCGGTCTGTCCTAATCCACGTCATTCTCATCATGGGCTGGTGTGGCCAATGCTTGAATGGCTCCTCCTCTCTCTCGCTGGAATTGTTCTCGATTGGCTCCTCCTCGGCTTTGGGGATAGCTTCGTCTTTCTTCTCGCCACTGATGGCTGCTGTCGTCATCATGCTGGGCGTCTTCGAGTTGCGGGCACGTATCTCTCCAATGTCCTTCCTCTCTGCAATAGGCGCATTGGTTCACGCCTAGTCTCTGGGTCCGGCCTCCGCCTTGACCCCGCCCTCTTCCTCTGCTCCTTCGACTAGGGACACCTCCCCTTTTCTGTTCCACTATGGCCGCAGCCAAAAATCAGCTTTCTTCTTCATCTTTCTATCACATTCTCTCTGTCTTTCAGTATCACGATTCACATACACCTTATGAGCGACTTCCAATAACTGTGTTGCATTCATGCCCGCAAACCCTTCTAACTTCTGTAATTTGCGTCTAATGTCTGGTTGAGACTGGTTTACAAAAGCAGAATTCACCATACATAAACTTCCTGGTGCCTCGGGATCATAGGGAGTATACATTCTGTAAGCTTCAGTTAATCTCTCATAAAAATCTGCTGGGCTCTCATCTATCCCTTGGATAACTCCTGCAACTTTGGAAAGGTTCATAGCTTTCTGGCCCCCCTTTTCAGGCCTTGTAAAAAGCCTTGGCGAAAACGGGCTAGGGCTGTGGATCCTTCATCTGTATTTGGATCCCATTGGGGGTCTTCATTCGGGAATTCTCTCTGAGCTGCTTCTCGACGGTCTATTATGTTCTGCCCCTGTGCCGGAGCTACAGGGTTCTCTGCCATCCATTCAATAGCTGCTTTTCTAATTCTTGCTCGCTCTTCTGTCGTGAATAGGGTGGTCAGGAGCTGACGGCAATCTGGCCAAGT
Organism: Ichthyophis bannanicus; assembly: GCA_033557465.1. NCBI lineage: Eukaryota > Metazoa > Chordata > Amphibia > Gymnophiona > Ichthyophiidae > Ichthyophis > Ichthyophis bannanicus. The sequence goes on along the minus strand of CM066035.1, from coordinate 885,883,722 downwards.
GGGTTGGTGAGTTTCCATAATACTAGTTACTAATTCTGTCAGCTCCTGGGGCTTACTAGTATAGGAGGCGTAATGCGACCTCCAATTTAATAAATCAGTTGTAGAGAAAGGGATATACACATAAGTTAGGGGTCCCGCTACCACTTCATCATTATCATTCTTTACGGGCACTCCCGGGACTTGCCGTAAGGGAAACAGTTTGGCTGCCATGGGTGTCTTTTGGGATCTAAGGGTTATCGTTGTTGCCTTTGCAGGAGTCGCTTTCTTTTTCTCAACAGGTTTTCCTTTGGGTTTCTCTCTCACTGGCGTGCTAGTGCTAACGCTAGCTTTCTCAATTATTTGTACATTTTCCTCCTCATCTGGGGGATTCTCTCTTTCTCCTTCTTCGGTCTCCACTTCTGACTCGCTTTTTAGGTCCTCCTCTTCTTTTCCCGCTAATTCTTCCTCTTTCTCTCCTCCGGGAGGGGGATCAGGGGTTGGGTCCCGCCTCGGCTCTGGCCGTCTCTGGGGTTCTGGGGCAGGACGCCGGGCTACTCTTACTGGACCTGGGGTTCGGGGCTGCCTGAGAGTTATTTCTGGGGAATCAGGATCTGCCAGGATGGGCTTCTTTCTGGCTTTCTTATCCTGCTCTTTCATTCTAGGCTGTTCCGTTTTCTGTCTAGAATCTGTTTTAGCTAACATTATTCTGCACTGTTCCTCATAACAGCGCTGCGCCCAGGGGGGCGGATCTTCACAAATACTTAACCAGGAATCTATATAGGGGTACTGGTCGGGGTGCGCTATCCGCACTCTACGGTGTATTGACTGAATAATCTCTACTTTGAACGTTCCTTCTCGGGGCCAGATGGGGTCTAGATCGGGCCACTCCCTAGTACACAAAATCTGCAAACGGGCTGCTGTCATTTTAATACCATAATCTCCTGAATATCCCTCTTTAAAATGTGCGATCATACATTCTAATGGAGTGTTTCTAGTAGACCCCGCCCCTCCCATTTCGATGTGTGCGCGCAACAACAGACAGAAGGGAAAAGGAGGGCGGACCGTGGGTAAGGGGTCCACACGGCCCTGGAAACGTATAAGGAGTACAAATAACAAGACAAGACGACAATCGCTTCCCCCTTTTCGCGACCTGAACGCGGTCGCCCGGTCAGGAAATGCGCTAATCAGGGGTCCGCCTTCACTTGGTCCGTGCTGCCAGACCTCTCATTCACACTTCGTTCACACAATCATGCTAGCAACGTATCCCAGAATGCATTCGTTTCTATCTATTCTGACTAGTCTTTTCCAATTTCCCAATTACAAAAAGGATGGGGGTTTCACCCGGCGAATTCCCATGCGGGGTTACTCGGCCCTTCCTTGAGAGTTGATCATGCTCTCTTACCAATTCCCAATATCTCGAGATTACAAATTCCAAAGTTCCAAGTTCCAATGGCAGTACTGCGCTTTCTATTTCTGTCTAGACCCAAAATCAAAACTATACTCACCGGATCCGGTCCTCAAACTTCCCAAGCAGGCGCATGAGTTGGACCTCGGACTCCCCTCACTCGGGTTCGAGACGTTGACTCCAGCCGGGCTCGTCACCCGCCGAGGTCCGACCAGCTCCCTCCGATACAAGGGACCGGTGGCGCCAGGGAGCAGCCCTCGTCGGAAGGGCGCGATCCCGGCAGGACCAAGCCTATAGAGGCGGAAAGTCGTGGTATATTGCCCTATATACACTTTGATTCCACAACTTCCCGGCCAACGCACCAAGGAATATGTAGCAGCAAAGCGCAGACAAACCAATGATACCAGGAGTCTGTTCAGAAGGTCCAAATCATTTATTTGTGCACAAGTCTCGAACCAATCAATTTCAAAATGGCTGAGCAAAGTTTTCAAGCATTACAACAACTTTTATAGACTTCTGTTCCATTCTAGGTATAGAAAAACATTTCATTGGTCCCGGTAACCTCCCGTACCTCTTCTATTGGTCCCGGTACTGATAAGTTTATCCAGTTATGTCCCTCCAGTGGGCATGACACCTGCATACCCCCCTTCTAGTCCCAATTACAATGGTCAGTTCATCAACTTGTTACTTTCACACTCTCAAGGTTATAGAACCAATTTGTACGTGCAGAGGAGCTGGGCTCTGCAACTCATCTGTCAGCACTCCTAATTATTTCTTTGCAGATGTACTTTTTCTTATCAGTAACTTTTAAACATGTCTTTTCTGTATTTTTCCATCTTTCAATACTGCAGTTCTGCTTACCTAAGCTAATTCAATACTTCTACTGGGTTCTATCTTACAATAGCAGCATATTGGGGGATGTGCAATCCTATATGCCTCTCCACAGGCCTCATTTACAGGTCAAGCTAGCCATGCTGGCCTGCTTATGTTCAGACACTGTGGGTCACAGGCCTGCACCTGCCACAGCGTAGAGGAAGAAAGAAGAGGCATTACCTGCCCCTCTTCCCCATCCATCCCATGACAGCAACAATATCACTTCCAAGCAGACAAACTGACAGAGAAATAGAAACAATAATGTATTTTGCCCATACTGTTCAAAATAAAAAGATAATGGATGTCAATTCTAAAAACTGACATATATAAATCATTTAATTTAAAATATTTTTTTTTCTCTGTCCCCATTTCTGGAATTGGAGACAGGAGGCTGCCAAACAGGTGGGAGTCAAGGACACAGCTCTAAAATTGGAGACATCTGGTAACCTTACTCCAGCACTCCCCACAGTGTCCCTCCTGGCTGACCACAGCACTCTTCCCACTATCCTCTCCCAGAGCTGCCAAGTCACCCAGTTCCAGGAACAAGACTTTATGACCAATCCTGGTTTTGAACTTACATCCCAAAGCAGTGTTGCTGTTGTAGTCCCTGAATCCACAGGTTGACATCAATGCTGTAGGCCCCATCATGCACTAGGATGAGGTTGTTAAAAAACCAGGACTGGCTTAAAGTAACTTGGCAGCTCTGTCTCCCCCTCTTTGATATCCTCACTCTCCACAGCCAAATCCTAACATCTCCTGTAACCCCACAATTCCCTCCAGTATCCCCTCTCCCTGACTCCAATACTCCACCATAGCATGACTCCCACCCCCACACTGAGCACAGCTCTCTGAGTTGAGCTGCCAAGTTTCCCAGTAACAAGAGGGAGATTTTAAGCCAGTCCTGGATTTTGACAAGTCCATTCTGTTGCATTATGGGCCCTGCAGCATTGATGTCAAGTGTGAAATCGGGGACTACCTAGGGTTGCCAACTGGCTCCAGATGCGCCCGACAGGGTCAATCCAGTCCTGGTTTTACCCCATTGCATGCAGGGATATGTAGTTCTGATTTCTCCATTGCACTCCATAAGAAATGGAAAACTACAAGTCACTGCCTGCAATGGGGTAAACCCAGGACTGGATCAAGTCTGTCGGGCGCATCTGGAGCCAGTTGGCAACCCTAGGACTACCACTACTACTCTGATTTGGGATGTAAATTCAAAACCAGGACTGGCTGAAAAGTTTCCATCTTGGAAATGGGCAACTTGGTAGCCCTGCAATCTTTTCTCAGCATCTCCTGACTGACTTCAGCATTTTCTTCTGTCAGATCCCAGCCTGTCCCCTCCCCTCCCATCCCAGGCTTCATTCCAGTCAGCTACCACAGACCTCTGTCAGCTGTCTGCTCCATCATGTAGCCACATCCGATGAGACAGGCTTTTGGCATCCTTCAGTACCTGAGCCAGTACCTCACTGGCTCTGCAGATAAGCTCTTTTGGGAAGCAACATAAAATAACTGAATACTCATCACACTTACATCTAGCAGTACTATAAAAAATAGTTAATATTATTATTATTAGACAAAGAAAGGGAGTAAAAGCATCTGCAGAAGCTGTGAACTGTGTACCTCCCCCATGCTGTTAAACTACAGTCATTGCCCTTGATCAGACTGCCTGAGAGAAACGTTATGTTCTGTATTTTAGGAATGAATCAGTGGCCATGTAATAGGAAGTTAAAGTGTTTGAATATTTAAAGCAAGAAATAAAGGTGTTTTTTGATGTGCAGGAAGTGTCCTATCCCTTTAAAGTTTAAGGGACGAGAAGGAAACCTTCCTGTGTTCTAGTTTTTTCAAGGTCGCAGGGGATTTCAGCAGCAATCATCAGGCCTCCCTGGAATGATTCCCACAGATTGAGACAGGAAATCGGTATCACCTGAGGCAACCATAGAACATATCGTTTCCTGGGGACACATTCACAGATATATTAGTAACCATGGCTAAACGTGCAAAGTAATAGATTTGCTGCAGTAAGCTATTAGCATTAGGAAAATGCGTGCAATTTTAGCCTTTTTTTATGACAGTCTCATATTATGTATCCTGACTAGCAACATGTACACCAGTCTGCAAAAGATAGTTTCTCTTGTTGAGTTCTTCATGCACAGGGAAGACAAGTCTAACCGGAAGAAACCTAAGTAATGTGATCAAGAGGGGCTGAGACGTTTGCACTGCAATGTGGGACTAATCCAGCTCATTAGGACCACCTATGGGAGACTGGGAGATCACCAGCTCAAGGGCCTTGATGGATTTATTTAGCTTTGGTTTACACCTTTTCATCTGCAGCTCAAGGTGAGTTACATTCAGGCTTGGTAGGTATTTCTTCACTCTCAGCCTGTTGTGCTAAGCATCAGTCTACTCCCCTGTCCATCACTGCTGAAATGAACAAACAACTGTGAAACAGGTGGGAGCACTCTACACTTAGCAGCTGATGTTGGCACTTTTCAGCTGATCCTCTGCCACTCATTGCTGCTACGGGTGAGGTGCAGAGCTGCCAGCTTCCTTAACCCAAGCTTAGTCACTCTGCTTGTGTGATGTGGGCAGATGGGCTGGAGAGAATGGGTGGCAAGGAAGGTATTGCTTCCTGCATAGGACCAGAATAGCCAAAGATCAAGTGACATGGGAGTGAGTTCCTTTACAAGCTGTGCTATTGTTTTTTTGTGAAATAAATGGCAGTTAGACTACTTGTGTTTGAGACAGGAGAGCTCCAGCTCTACAGAAAGGTGGCTGGGATTCTAAATTGGAGCACCTAGTAAGTATTGCCAACAATCTCCAGATTTCTTCAACAGATTGACATAGTTCTGGATTCACCCTACTGTGTGCAGGGACTTTAGTCTTGCTTTTCTTAGGAACAGCAATAGTGAAATCCAGAACTATAAATGTGTATGCAGTGGGGTGAACTTGGACGTGGGTGTGTGCTGTCAGGTGAATCCAGAGAGTATGGGCTAAGATCCTTCAGCTGTTAGGCCTAATTTCTCTGACTTGTAGCCCCCAGATTCTACACAGGCCTTTTGGGTCTCTGAGCAGTGATTTGTATTTTTTCCAATGGGTATGTTTTTTCCTCTGTGTCGTCTCTTTTCCCCCCTCCTTTTCATTTTAAGTGCTCTGAGGCTCAGCAGTAGTCTAAGTCAGCATCTGTCACCTTCCTTTGTCCCTTTTTAATACCAGGGTCAATCTGCTTTTGAAGGATTCTTTGTTTTTGTTTCTTCTTGGGGGGGGGGGGGGGGTGCTATTCATTTCTGTTAAGTATTTATTTCCTTTTTTTATTGATCTCTCCTCCAAAGTTTCTCTTCGGTTAAAATGCTGGTTTGGAGTGTTTTTGTGTCCCAGTGAAAGAAGGGAAAGGTGATTTACAAAAGGGCAGCAGAGTGGTAGAAGCAGTTAGCAAGGGAACCTCTGTGAAATTTCCCAGGTTTTTGGTTTTCCCACAGCCTGGTTCTTCTGAGGCCCCCCTCCCCAGCTATACATTCCCCCTGGAGGGGGCATGCCAAGACTGGGCAATGGCCTCTCCACTTTGGCCTCAGTGGCAGCAGACCTGGAGGCTGTGTCAACACTTGTATTGCTTTATGCCCACCTATATTAGTTCCAAATCCCATCAAAAAATTCATCCTGGCTATACCAGTGCCCCTAATGGGATGTGAAGAAAGCCCAGACAAAACTCCGTTTGAAATCCTCCAGGAGAGATCCCGCATTTTACTAGTGGCTTTTGTTCCTTGTACACAAAATATAGTTGTAGTCAACATTATTGGCACCCTTGCATTTTAGGAGCATTATGTACAATATGTTGAGAAGTAATTGGAACTATTCCAACTGTATGTCATCATAATATTTTAAAAGTATGTTCAAACATATACAACAAAGCCAAAAGATGTTTGTACAACTTAAATGTAGTAGTTTCTGAGAAAAAAAATATGATCTGGACAGGATTAATGGCACCCTTCACTAATATTTGGTTGCACAACCCTTCACAGTGATGACAGACCCCAAACGTTTCTTGTAGCCATCTATAAGTTTCATACATATGCCTGCTAGTAGTTTCTCCCACTCTTCAACTGTGATTTGTTCCAGCTCATGAATGTTTTCAGGATTCCTTTTGCTAATGGTAGATTTCAGCCCTTTCCAAAGGTTCTCAATTGCGTTGAGATTGCTGGCCAGTATAAAACTGTCCATTTTTGCCTTTTAAATCCTTCCTTTGTACTTTTGGATGTATACGTTGGGTCTTTATCCTGCTGGAGGACCCATGAGCTTTGACCCAGACCTAGCTTTCTGACTCTAGGTAGCACATTTCACTCCAAAATAACTTGATAGTCCTCTGACTTCATGATTCCTTTAATACATCCCAGGCCTCCAATTCTCAAGGTAGCAAAACAGACTCACAACATTATGGAACTTCCATCAAATTTTAACTGTAGAAAGTTTTTTTTGTTTGTTCTTTTTTTTTTCTTTCCTTACAAGCTTTATTTATTTGCCTGAAATGTATCGCTGGCCTGCATTGCCAAAGAGCTCATTTCGTTTCATCTGTGCACAGAACATTTTCCCAGAAAGATTGTGGTTTCTCAAGGTGGGTTTGGGCAAAGATCAGACATGTCTTTATATGTCTGTCTGTGACCAGTGGGGGTCCTCCTTGGATTTCACCCATGAAGTCCTTTGTTTAGTGCACAGCATATGGTGCAGGTTGAAACCACCACTCCAGATTATTTCAGGTTAGCCTTAAGCTCTTTGGATGTTGAATGTGGTGTTTTTTCCAACAGTTCGCACTAACCTTCAAAGACGTCTTGGATTAATTTTCCTCTTTCCACCATATCCTTGGAGGTTCTTGACAGTTCCATGAGCAGAAAACATTGTAACAACATTGTGAACTATAGACACAGGAATCTGAAGGTCTTTGGAGGAGACCTTGTACTCCTTTGAAGTTTTGGTGATATTGGCTTTTCTGACATTCTCAGGCAGCTCTCTTGACTTCACCATTGTAAAAATGGAACAGGGAGTGAATGTGGCCATTTTAAACATTAGAGCCATCATTTGATTTAGCTGTTCTTTTATATCATTTTTTGCTGGCTCAAAGCGGTGTACAAAAAAACCAAGAGGATACATTGAACACATGAAACGGCAACTTCATGTACATGATATTTTTAACTTTCAGTATATACATTGAATACATGGAATATAATTTATGTACAAGTGTTTTATAAGCTATATACATAATTCAGAACACAGGGGACTGTGTAGGTAGGGAAGGTGAATGTTGGCATTGGTTGGGGTGGGAGTCGGGGCTTTGGTGGGAGAGGAGTTGTGTTAGGTCCAAAGTGTTCTGCAAACATCTGAAAACACATCTCTTTGTTGAAGGTATGGAGTTCTGTAGCACTTCTGACTTTGAGGAGCGAGTTCCAGAAGGTCAGTGCATAGAGTCGAATGCTGTTGCACAGGCTTGCTGGTTGCTCTTTATTTTTTCATGAGGACAACTAGGGCATTCCTGGTGGTTTGTCTGCTGGCTCTGTTGGATTAAAAAATGTGGAGTAATGTCTGCAGATGGGAAGAGGAGTGTCCATTTCAGGCTTTGTAGGTCATCAAGAGGGTCTTGTATTTGATATGGTTCTTTAATAGGAGCCAGTGGAGTTATTTGAGGATAGGCATAATGTGGTCTTGTTTTGCTGCTTCTAGCATGTGTGCTGCTTTGTATAGAGCTGTGCATAGTGGTAGGATGGTAGATTGTGGGAGGCCTTGGTAGATGGAGTTGGAGTAGTTAAAATGTGGGAGAATTATTTCTTGGAGTGATCTGTAATCAAGGAGGTCTAGGATTAGGCGCAAGCATTGTAGGGCTTGGATTTTGTAATACATCACTCTGGCAGTGTTTTTCACTTGTTGCTTGAATGTAAGGTTCTGGCGCAGGGTGATGCCAAGGTATTTTACTTCTAGTCCAACTTTGATTTGAGTATCGTCTAGTATAATGGAGGTAGGTGGTGAGAATATGTTGTCTTTGGTGACAAATAGCACATATTGTCTTTCTGTAGTTGATGGCTAGGTGATGCACAGTGAGCCATTGTGAGATTTTGTTGCAGTATTGTTTGTAGTTTCATATAATTGGGTTGTTTTGGTGTTGAAGGGTGTGTAGAGCAGAATGTCATCTGCATAGATGTTGTATAAGAGGTCATGAGATTTGATGAGTGTGCACAGTGTTTGGCGATATAAGAGCAGCAAGGAGGGGTTGAGCCTTATGGCAAGTCTTGGGTTTGGAAGTAGGGAGTGGATATGATCTCATCCATTTTGACTTCTTGTTGACAGTTGGTCAGGTAGGATTGAAACCATTTTAATATGGTGTCTTGAATTCCAGTTGCTTGTAAATGTTGGAGGATTGCATGGTTGACTGTGCCGAATGCAGCAGAGATGTCGAGGAAAACTAGGATGAAGCCTTGTTGCATGTTTTGGATTCCATGTATGATGAATGAGACAATAGGGTTTCCACTTCATGGTGTGGGTGGAATCCATGTTGAGGGTCAAATGGTGCATGTCTGTCAATATGATCATGAAGCTGTTGGTGAACAGTTGTCTGTTTTTATGATTTGGGCCAGAAAGGGAAGGCTGGCAATTGGTCTGTATGATGCTGGATCCATGGGGTTGAGGTTGGGTTTCTTTAGGGTGAGTCCTATGGAGGAGCTCTTTAGGCTATTGGGCATGTGGCTTTGAACTAGCAACATTTTGGGTGATCATTGATTCAAGTCATGTGCATGCTGACAATGGATCACAGGTGCATCCAATTTTACTGCAATGGTAATGTGGTTCTTCCATTCAAACCACTTTGAATTCTTTATAAGGGTGCCAATAATCATGTTCTAAAAAATAAGGTGAACAAAAATAATATCCTATTCCCTGTACCTGCCTATCAAAATTAATTATATAGATTATTTTTTTGTCTGATCACCTGCCATGGGAAGGAACCCCTTTCTTGTAGTAGGTCCTCCTTTTTAATCAAGTAAACATTAAAAACAGCTGTACACACAGCTTAGATCATCACAAGGTGAACTCTCACCAGAGTGCACCTAAAAAATTATCCTGGCTATCCCGTCAAATGTATAATGCTGAAAAAACGCTGAATTCCAAATCCAACAACGCGGTATGAGGGAATCTGCTATTAGCTAAGACAAGGACCGCCAGCCAAATAGAACCATGCCACAAATAGCAAAAATAGTCAGCTTAAAATAACACCATTCTATTCATGCACTTAGCTAATATGATGCACATTGTAGCAAAGGTAACAACCCATTGGGCACTGCAACACAACGCTGTTTTTCAAGCTCTTCGTCCTCCTGGCTCTTTCTCAAGCAAAGTGCACTCTTTTTGCCAGCAGAGTGCGCCAGACTGCAACTACTGCTGTGGCAAAGCTGATGACTGCCCGCCAGTGGCAAAGAGTACCACAGTCTACAGATTTTGACTGCCTGCTGGCCATCTGAAGACTGAGGTAGCTGCCCATGCAGTGATGAAGAGGACACCTAATCAATAAGTAATTTTTAAAATTATACATATGGGAATTCAAGGGAGGGGTGCAGGAGAACCAGGATCCAGAGTCCAAAGTAGGATGGTAGGGAGCCCAGAGCGGGAAGGGTGGAATGGCAGGGATCCGGAGAGGGAGATAAGAGTGGCAGGGGGAGTAAGATGAAGTGAAGAGAGGCTCGGGGACTGGGGGAGAGAGTATGGGAGAGATGGTGGAAGATAAGAAAGACTGCACAAGAGCGAGCATTGAGAATTTGAGTGAATGCGGGAAGGGGCTAAAATGCCTCTGTGGAAAGGTGGTGATTGGAGAGTGGGTGAAAGACAGAAAGGAATAAGAAGCTAGGAAAGAAGTGAGACATGGGAAATGGGAGAGCTAGAAGAGATGAGCTGAAGGTGAGACAGAGAGATGGAAAGCTGATAGGAAACAGAGTACTAGAGGGAGAATGTAATCTGAGTGGATACAGAGAACGTGGAGGAAAGAGCTAAAAGAGAGAGATCAAACTATCAGAGGGAATGGAAGAAAGTAGGAGCAAAGAGAAATGGCATAGACAACAGGCACTGGTAAGAGTTAGGTGAAGACAGGAAAGCAGAACAGAGACTGGCCATAATGACTGAAAAAATAAATGGTCAGCAACAAAGATATAAAATAAAATACTTTTTTCTGACTTTATTAACTGGAATATATTAGCTTTGGAAAATATGCTTTGCTGATATGTGTTTTGTTCAGTACAAGTTTGGCTTCTTTGGGTTCTCGGTTAAATTATTGTCTTTTTATATTTATATTTCTCATTTGTGAACCCTTGTTCTGTTGGGTGAGGGGTCTGTCTGTATTTTACATGTGTGGCGGCTACTACTATTACTGATCATTTTGTATAGTGCTACAAGTCGTATGCAGGGATGTACAGGCAAATGTAAAAGACAGTTCCTGCTCTTCAGAGCTTACAGTCTAGTCGAGACATACAACACAACAGCTGAGGACAAGGATACATCTAAGGGAATGGTAAAGAAACACAGAGGAGACTACGCGGATCAGGATACAAAAGCGGCCTTGAAGAGGTGAGCTTTCAGCCTGGATTTGAAAAGGGCCAGAGATGAAGCCTGACGTACAGACTTTGATAGTTTTCTTCTAGGCATAAGGAGCAGCAAGGTGAAAGGATCAAAGTCTGCAGTTGGCAATAGAAGCAATCTGCCAGAAAAGCGGAGTTCCTGAGAAGGGGTGTAGGGAGAAATAAGAGAGAAAAGGTAGTGAGGTGCAACAGAATGAGTGCACTTATATGTCAGTAGGATAAGTTTGAACTGGATACAGAAACGGATAGGGAACGAATGAAGTGACTTGAATATAGAGGTTATGTGAGCATATCAAGGCCGGTGGATTAGCCATGCAGCTGAATTTTGAACAGATTGAAGGGGAGAAAAATGATTCAGAGGGAGACCAGCAAGGAGGAGGTTGCAGTAGTCTAGACAGGAGGTGACTAAAGAGTGGCTAAATGTTTTAGTAGTGTGTTCAGAAATGAAGGGGCAAATTTTGCTGATGACAGAGAAAGCTAAAAACTGTCATTGTCTATATCAGTTGGGTGTGGGTGGAGGAGAGGGAGGAGTCAAAGACAACCCCAAGGTTGCAAGCTGAGGAAACTGGGAGTAGTAGAGCGTTATCCGTACAGATGAAGGAAGGGGGAAGTGGGTTTAGGGGGAAAAATAAGAAGCTCGGTTTTGGCCATGTTCAATTTCACATGGTGGTGAGGCATCAAAGCAGCAATGTCAGATAGGCAGGCAGAGATCCGGGCCAGGATTGCCAGAGAGATTTCAGGTGTAGAGGTAGATCTGAGAGTCGTCGATGCAAAGATGGTACTAAAAACTGTAAGGGGAAAATAAGTTTTTTGTTGTGCAGAGGGACCATGAGGCCCATCTGTGAATACCTAGATAGAAAGGAATGTGTTGTGCTAAGACAAGATTCAGTGATCTTCACAGAGACAGGTACCAGTTTGTATGGTTGCTAATTAGCAATACTAGGAGCAGGGCTATGCTGCTGGGATGGGTTTATGACGTGTATATATGTTTTTGATACTGTATAAAAAGATAGACTGCACTTCTAACATACGGAATAAACTTACATGCTACTTATGTGCGTGTGTGTGTTTGTTCCCCTGGGATTCCAGACAGAGAAGATAAGGTAATTCCTCGACCCAGAGAATTAGAGGATGTCACAAGGGTAAGTGCTGGGAAAGGAAAGAACAGATACCCTTACAAAAACCATGGGAAGAGATGAACGAACCAAGGGTCTGGATATAGAAAGAGAAAAGGAGTGAGCCCAAGACAGACCCTTGAAGTACATGGAGAGCAGGCCATTGCTGCTACCCCGATCGGTGCCCCACAGCACAAGGGCAGGGAATTCTACAGCGGGCCAATCGAGGCTCTCCTGCCCTTTACCACCAATGAGGAAGCAGAGCAACGCACAGCTTAAAAAGCAGCAGAACTCGGGCGCACTTGCGCCGGAGGGCCTTGCCAGAGGGCCCTTTGGCATGGACCGCAGGTGGGGACCAATAACCTACCAGAACAGCCACCAAGGAATGACCAGCTGACACCAAGAATATACAATCAAGCCTGCATCAAAAATATGAAGGTACAGCAGAAACCATGCCTCCCTTTCTAATCCCTAATATATAACCATCATATAATTAAACCCATAATCTAATCTCCATTTTTGTTTGTCGGAGCCTACCGGGGGAGGGCTAGAACAGTATACCTAACCCCCTCCAGACGGTAGACTACTTTTATTTTATATTTCACACCCCAGTGTATTAAATAACCACTTATCTTTAAAAGTAAAAGTAACTCTTCTGATTTTCCAAAATTGCACGACGTGCACGTTTCGGGTAAGAACCCTGTTTCAAGTGCTCCAGTCAATTCAGATGTGCAACAGAAAAACGCCGTCCCTGCGGCCATGGGCATTCACTGATGAATGCCCATGGCCGCAAGGACGGCGTTTTTCTGTTGCACATCTGAATTGACTGGAGCACTTGAAACAGGGTTCTTACCCGAAACGTGCACGTCGTGCAATTTTGGAAAATCAGAAGAGTTACTTTTACTTTTAAAGATAAGTGGTTATTTAATACACTGGGGTGTGAAATATAAAATAAAAGTAGTCTACCGTCTGGAGGGGGTTAGGTATACTGTTCTAGCCCTCCCCCGGTAGGCTCCGACAAACAAAAATGGAGATTAGATTATGGGTTTAATTATATGATGGTTATATATTAGGAATTTGAGATTTTCCATCATTGGTGGGGTCCTTTTTGTTTAGTTCCCTTTCTAATCCCAACATACCTAATAACAGCATTTCTACATGCACAATCCTACACACCCATTCATGCCAGCATAACACACAACCCAAAATACCCCACTCATAATACACCCCCGAGGCAAACAACAGATACCACCCTCACCAAAGATGCACACTCATCCCACTCACTCCAGCACACACCTCTACCCCCAACAACCGCACAAGCTCTCTCAATCTCTCTAATAAATGCACGCTCAGTGAGAAATAAACTCCCCATGCTCCAAGATCTGATCACATCACAAAAGATTGCTATCCTCTGCATAACTGAAACCTGGTTAACAGAATCAGATAGTGCTCATGAACCAACACCTAATGGATATAGTCTTCACAACTGCTCCCGAGCTCATGCCAGGGAAGGAGGAGTAGCCATTACAGCAAAATCCAACCTCCACTTCCAGAACTATGCATAAGAAACCACTAAAGAAGCGGACATAACATACTCAAATCGCCAACAAATGCCCAATATACCAAGCACCTATAGCACACTCAGACCTGTCGGACATTCTAAAGCAAGCGTCGGAGAGTACCAGCACCAAGAAAGACCAGATAATCCTTGGAGATTTCAACCTCCGATTATTACAGGAGAAACATGCCAATGCCTTCCTTGATGCAATGGAACTGACACAAATAATCCATGGCCCAACCCATGAGAAGGGAAATACCCTAGATCTCGTATTCCTTAACTCTCGAAATGCCATCACATGCAAGAACCCTAGGATCACAGCTGTCCCGTGGTCTGACCACCATCTCATCACCTTCACCAGCTCTTATCAACAAACATACATCAAAGAAGATGATCGACTGACAAGAAGATTCAAACCATTCAACAAAGACGACTTCCTAAATCAAGTACTAACAAAAATACAACCTGAGATATCTGAGATCGAAGCACTAGTCAACAACTGGAACACTGTAATTGCCTCAGCAGCACAAACGATGACAAACCACATAGGAAGCAGGGTGAGATCAGAGACAGCTTGCTGGTTCACACCCACCTTGTGGAAATTGAAGACCCAACTCAGAAGAACAGAGAAAATGGAGCTAAAAATAAATGGACAGAGTGAGATACATGAGTGAGCTGGACAACTACTGCATAGAAACAGATAACACAAAAAGAGCCTATCACTCAAAGATTATAAATACATCTATCAATAGGCCATATGAGTTCTTTGACATCATCAAAAAGCTAACAAAATACCCTTAACCATTCAAACCAATTCCCAAACATATTACCGAAACAACTGGCAGCACAATATAAACAGCTCCAACAACGACCCACTTCACTGCCCATAACAGTAACAGAAGCTCATAATACTGCCCCTGGCAAAGAATAGGGTACATTTGAAACGATCTCCAAAGAAAGGATAGAAACCACCATCTCAAGTCGAAACACCACCACCTCCCTACTTGATCCCTGCCCAGTGAATTGGATAAAGAAATCAAAACAGGACTTAAGCTCAGCACTAGCCCACATAGTAAACGAATCAGTTGGACAAGGACGAATGCCGGACAGCCTTAAGACATCTATCATCTGCCCAACCCTCAAGAAGCCCAATCTGGACCCCCTGGATCCCACCTCTTTCAGGCCAATAGCAAGTCTCCCATTCATCGCAAAGATCATTGAGAAGATAATTCAATAGCAACTGCAAGATCACCTAGACAAAAACACACTGGACCCACAGCAACACAGATTCTGTCCTTCTCATGGGGTCAAAACCCTCATGATATCTCTAGTAAACACCCTAGTCAAAGGAATACAGGCCAAACAGGCTGGATAAGCCATGATCTTTCTGGATATATCAGCAGCGTTCCACACTATCACACAACACCCTCCTACACAGACTACAGGAGATTGTCTTGAATGCCAAAGTTCTACAATGGTTCCACTTACCTAACTGATATCAACTAATCTGAACCAGCATGGCAACCTCCTCTCCATTTCAACAGACCCAAGGAATACCGCAAGGCTCAGTACTCTCCCCTATGCTCTTTAATATCTACTTCCAAGCACTCTGCACAATAATACAGTCTCACAATATCAACTACCACATATACGCAGATGACATTATTTTATTTATTTATTTAAAGTTTCTTATATACCGCACTATTCATCAGCGCGGTTCACATTAAACAAAAATCTCTCAGTACAATTGAACAAGTATGAGTTTACAGATAACAGGGCAAAAACTTGGATAACAAAGGGTAACTATTTACAATACAAACGCAATTGACTATTTACATAAAGTCAACTAATAGAGAACAGAATATACAGATGTATATACCTCATGAGTATGTCTTATGAAATACTTATGATTATGCACATGAGTATTTCTTATGAAATAATGGGTAGTATTATGGTGGCTGGAAGTACAGTGAATAGGTAGTGCTTGATAGCCTTTCTGAAATGCTTCATGTCTCGTATTGCTCTAATGTCTGGAAGGAGTTTATTCCAACATCTAGGAGCATAAGATATAAATGCCCTGTTAATTGTTGATTGGGACCAATTTGTGGATTCGCTCGGTATGACTAGGGTGTTTTCAGAGAGTGGTCTCCTTGATCTTGTGCTAGGAGTTTGACTGAGGTCTGAAATCGTTGCAGGCGATATTTTGTTTAAGGCCTTGAATGTGATGAGGAGAGCTTTATAGTTAATTCTACATCCTATTGGGAGCCAGTGTAGATCCCTTAGGATTGGTGTAATATGGTCTCTTTGATGCGGGCCGCAGCATTCATTACTAGTTGCAGGGGGTTAATGGTGTTCTTAGGTAGACCTTGTAATACAATATTCGCATAGTCAAAGTGCGGAGTGACTATTGCTTGGAATATTGAACGGAAGTCGTTGTATTCTAACATGGGTCTTAGGTGGCGTAAGGTTTTTATCTTGAAGTAAATAGTTTTTACCGTCCCTTTTATGTGGTCAGTAAAATCCAGTCGATCGAGAATCACACCTAGGTAACGAATTGTATTCTTGATTGGGAGCTCCACGTCCCTTACCTTGAGATATGCTGGGGGGGAGAAGAGTTTGTTTCTTGTGACCACTAAAACTTCGGTCTTTTTGAAGTTGATTCTCATGTTTTGATCCATAAGCCAATCTGCTATTGCATTGAAACAGTTGGTTAAATTAGTGTAATTTGGACTCATGATATCAATCGGGGTGAAAATAAGCACGTTGTCAGCATAAATGAGGCACAAAACATTAAAGTATTTGGTGATTTGGCAAATTGGCTGCATATAAATATTGAAGAGTAGCGCAGAGAGGGAGGAGCCTTGTGGAACACCTTGCGTTTGGAGGAATGGTTCTGATGTTTTGGAGTCGATGCAAACTTGTTGCCAATGATCTTCCAGGTATGATTTACACCAGTTCCATGCTAGGCCATGTATGCCCTTTTCGTGGAGTCGCGATAGTAGTATTTTATGGTCAACTGAATCAAACGCAGCGGATATATTGGAAGATCATTGCAATGCCTGACTTTATATTGTTGATCCCGCAGATGAGCATATTGATTAAGGAGGTCATGAGAGTCTCGACTCCATGCATTTCCCTGAATCCATGTTGGCATGGATCTAGAGGGAAGGAAGTGTCGATATATTGCTATATTTGGCGTTGAGTCTTTCTCCAGTATTTTGGCAAGAAGCGGGATACTGGAGATTGGACGGTATGATTCTTCCTTCTTCGAGTCCATCTGATTGTTCTTTAATAGAGGATGTATTGAAGTCTGCTTAAGTGCAGCTGGGAAAGTTCCCGAAGAGTAGGATAGGTTTGCAATTTTGGCTATGTATGGACTGAGCTCCGAGCGCATTGATTTGATCCAGTGTGCTGGGCATGGGTCGTTGGCTGCGGTAGTGGTATTCAAAGTAGCAATTAGTTCTTTAACGGTTTTGGACGATGGAGGTGAGATAATGAGTGGTGCTCGAGACTGTGGATTTGGGGGATGCTTGTGATGAATCCGAAATTGTTCTGGTTAGTTTGGATTGGATGTAATTAGCATACTGTTGAGGGTGGATATGTTCTTGCTGCAGCGGTGAAGGCTCCTTGGATAGTGATTTAACTAAATTGAATAGCTCGCGTGGTTTATTTAGTGAACGACTAATTTAGCATGATGTTCCTTCCTTTTGGACCACATTAGTTCACGATGACTTTTAAGGTGAGCCATGTATTCATCATGAATGATGATCTCATGAGAGCGTCTCCACTTTCTTTCTAGTCTTCTAAGTTGGAGCAGCGATGTTTGAAGATCAGGAGAGAACCAAGGGGCATTTTGCCTTTTGTTGGAGTCATTGTTAGGAGCAATCATATTGTGCATTGTAGGTAGTTGGGCATATTGTTGGAGTGTATCGTTCCAGTTATCAACCATTTCATTGACATTGGTAGTTGACATTGACAATTTAGGTAGCACTTGTGCGTTGAAAACTTTGATGTCGAGATTTAAAACATTTATGATGTGGTGGAGGCACGCCTTTTGGTAAATTTAGCAGATTTGGATTTGAAGGTATCTGGAAGGTTATCAGGCTATGATCTGACCAAGGGACCGGGGTGATAGTGAGGTCTAGCTGAGAACTATGGCCTGTGACTGCAGGAGGAACAAAGATGAGGTCAAGGATGTTGCCATGTTGGTGGGTCTTGAAGTCGACAATTTGCTTGTAGTCGAGATTCACCATGGCATCTAGTAATGCGTTGGCAGAGGCAGGTTGTAACGAGGCGAGATTAAAATCACCTAGCAGCCAATTTGGCTTGTTGGGGTTATCAGGATTACATGCAAGGCTAATTACATCTGAGAGGTCCTCAGAGCGTGCATTTGGAGCAGCGTAGATAAGATTGATTGAGTTATTCTTATTGGATATGGTTAAAATGTCCAGATAATGAGTGCTCTTAGCTAGACTTACTCTGTATCGTAAGGAGGATTTAGTGAGGATGAATACTCCACCACCTCTTCTGTTCTCTCTGTTACATGTATAAATGGAGAAATTCGGGGGAGTCATTTGATTTACTATCACTGAGTCTGATTCTGATAGCCAAGTCTCAGTGACCATTAGTATATCTAGGTTACGGGTAGATATTAAATCTGTAATGATGGGCCATTTGTTGCAAACAGAGCGTGCGTTGATAAGAGCACACCTCAGGTCACATCTAGATTCTGTTTTATTGATTGTTGTGGTAGATAGATCTAAGGTAATGTAGAGTAGGTGAGACTGCCTCTTGTGATGAGCGTACGGCAGAGGTTGGTGATGATTGCCGTAGTGTTTTCTGCTCGTTCCATGTAGTATAGGGATGGAATTGCAGTCAAGCAATAATGCTTCGGCAAAGTGGATGAAAATGGTGATGGTGTAAAGAAGAGCATGAGTTATGTTAGTGATGCACATGCTGGGCATGATGGTTGGTTAGTTCTGATAAATTGTGTTGAAGAGGTGCTTGTGGTGTGTAAGATGGCACCAATAGCAGAAGGTATATAGGAGATGTTACTAGACGGGCTGACACTAAAACCTTTTTGTTACAATGTAGTGTATGAGAGTGTAGCTACAAAGAACAGTGTTTAATGTAGAGTAAGAGTAAGTTTGTAACAATGATACATAACAGGTACATAAGCATTGGTATACTTGGTAAAAACTTAGTATCAAGATTCAGTTCTGGAATATCAGATAAATTTAAAATAGACACATTTTATGATTGTTACTTTAAGGCAAATAGTGAGTAGATAAAAACTTATCATCTCTGAGCTAGGAAAACATCATTGGAGGGTACCATAGCATATGAGACAGCCTGCAGGCAGGAGAGTGTCAATTAACGAATGTTATTTCTTTTAACATCGTCGGTTTCTTCAGCAGGATTCAGGAGAATTTATTGTTCCATTCAATCGGGCCCGCGCCTAAGGGCCTAGCCAAAGGGCCCTCAGGCATGGGCCCGCCGGATCGGCGGTGTTTTTAAACTCGCTTCACGCTGCCCCGATTGGGCAGCTTCCTGCAGGGGGGTGGTCTCCCGAACTCTGTCTCTGGCCCGCTCATCACAACCTCAAATTCAACGAACATACATCTAACAAACTGCTTCAATGATGTCTCCAGATGGCTTCAATAAACCAACCTCGCTATAAACATTAAAAAAAAAAAAAAAAAAAAAAAAAAACTGAAGCCCTATTTGTTACTAAGGATCAAACCTTTGCCTCCCCACCACACCTCACCCTGGGAGCAACCCAAATAAGAGTTCAATCTTACATAAAATACCTGCGGATCATCCTTGATCAAACACTTTCATTTCAGCAACAGATCACAAAAACTGCAAGAATAATCCTCAAAGCAAAGATGATACAGCATCTCGGACCACTCATTGACCCACAGGATTTCAGAACAGTCATACAGGCAATGACGCTCCCTCACCTGGATTATTGTAACACAATATACCAAGAAATTCTGGTCACCTCCACCAAGCCGCTATGGACAGCCCTCAATACAATGGCAAGAATCATCCAAAGAGTGAAGAAACATGATAACATCACCACGGTCTTGAGAGATTTCCACATCCTACCACTAGAAGCCCGGATCAAATATAAAACACTGGTACTGATCCATAAGGCACTTCACCAACAACAAACATCTCATCTCCAAACCCTACTCCCCCGGCTGAAGTGTGGAAGATCAACATGTCGGACCACAAGCAATGCACTCACTGTGCTACATGAAAGAACAAAGTTCAATCAACAAGCCTATAACTGAGCATTTGAATTATACGCCTCCTTGCTTTGGAACTCTCTTCCTACCCAAATCTAAAGCAACAAAGAACTCTTCTCATTCAGAAAACAGTTAAAAAAAACCATCTATTCTGGGAGCAGCTAGGATCGGGACAGGACAGCACCCACTAATGCCTTGTCCATGATCATTAAATAGACTGAGACTGAGTGAAAAAACAGAACTGCAAATAGTCAATGGAAAAAATCCTGAGGCCTACCATGTCAGGAATGTAAACATGTCTGCCCCCTTGGTGATGGTATATGCACCCCCCCCCTCCTTAAATATGAACTGAACTGTTTAATGTATCTCCTCTTGTTTATTGTAAACCACTTTGACCCGGTGAAAAGCGCTATGTAAGTGCAGCTAAATAAATTGCAGCAGAGGAGGATCCACCAGAACAAACACTGAAAGTGCGATGGGAGAGAGAAGAGAACCAGGATAGCACAAAGCCCTTAAAACCAAGCAAGGACAAGATATCAAGGAGACATTGGTGGTCAACTGTGTCAAAAGCAGCAGAAAGATCAAGAAGGATGAGGATTGAGTAAAGGCCCTTTGATTTTGCCAGGAACAGGTCACTGGAGACTTTGGTAAGAGCCATTTCAGTAGAAAGTAAAGGACGATAGCCAGATTGCAATGGATCCAGAAGGACTTGAGAGGAGAGAAAATCAAGGCAACGGTAGTGAACCCACGTGAACATAAGAACATAAAACATGCCATACTGGGTCAGACCGAGGTCCAACAAGCCCAGTATCCTGTTTCCAACAGTGGCCAATCTAGGTCATACGTACCTAGCAATATCCCCAAAAGACACAGGTTCCTCAATGCATTGATATCCTCGGTCCCTTTTTAATAGTGGTTTATGGACCTTTCCTCCAGGAACTTGTTCAAACCTTTTTTAAACCCAATTATACTAACAGCCCTTACTACATCCTCCGGTAACAGATTCCAGAGTTTGATTACACGTTGAGTGAAAAAATATTTTCTCTTATTTGTCTTAAATAGCTTACCCTGTAGCTTCATTACATGTCCCCTACTCTTTCTATATTCTGATAGCGTAAACAATTGATCCACGTTTATCCGTTCCACTCCATTCATTAATTTATAGACCTCTTATCATATCTCCCCTCAGCCGTCTCTTTTCCAGGTTAAAGAGCCCTAACCATTTTAGCCTCTCTTTATAGGAGTAGCCTTCCATCCCCTTCACCAATTTGGTGGCTCTTCTCTGTACTTTTTCTAATAACGCTATGTCCTTTTTAAGATACGGTGACCAGAATTGCACACAATATTCAAGGTGCGGTCGTACCATGGAGCGATACAGAGGCATTATAATATCCTTTGTTTTATTCTCCATCCCTTCCTTATGATACCTAGCATTCTATTTGCTTTCTTGGCCGCTGCTGCACACTGGGCGGAGGGTTTTAACATGTTATCCACGATGACTCCTAAATCTTTTTCCTGGGTGGTGGTTTCTAATGTGGAGCCTTGCATCGTGTAACTATAGTGTGGGTTGTTCTTTCCTAGGTGCATAACTTTGCACTTGTCCACATTAAATTTCATCTGCCATTTTGATGCCCAGTCTTCCAATTTATCCAGATCCTCCTGCAGTTTTTCACAACCCTCTTGGGTTTTAACAGCTTTAAACAGTTTTGTGTCATCTGCAAATTTGATAACCTCACTAGTTATTCCCTTTTCCAGGTCATTTATGAATATGTCAAAAAGTAGCAGACCCAGTACAGATCCCTGGGGTACTCCACTATTCACCTTTTTCCATTGGGAATATTGGCCATTTAGCCCTACCCTCTGCTTTCTATCTTTTAACCAGTTCCCAATCCACAATAGTACACTGCTTCCTATCCCATGACTTTTTAGCTTCGCCAAAAGTCTCTGATGGGGGACCTTGTCAAAAGCTTTCTGAAAGTCCAGATACACTATATCAACCGACTCACCTTTGTCTACCTGTTTATGCACACCTTCAAAAAAACATATCAGATTAGTAAGACAAGATCTTCCTTGTCTAAAGCCATGTTGGCTGTCTCCCATTAGGCCATGACTATCTACATGCTGTGTAATTTTGTTCTTTTTGATGGTTCTACCATTTTCCCTGGTACTGACGTCAGGCTCACCGGTCTGTAATTTCCCGGGTCACCCCTGGAACCCTTTTTAAAATTTGGTGTTACGTTGGCGACCCTCCAATCTTCAGGTATTACAGATGATTTTAATGAAAATTCACAGATTACCAATAGCAGGTCTGCAATCTCATATTTCAGTTCTTTCAACACTCTGGGATGTATACCATCCGGTCCAGGTGATTTGCTACTATTCAGTTTATCAAATAGTTGTAATATATATCTTCCCGGTGTAGCGATATTTCTCTCAATTCCTCTGCAGTATCACCTTTAAATACCACTTCAGTCTTGGGTAACATCCCTACATCTTCCTCAGTAAAGACCGAAGCAAAGAATTCATTCAGTCTCTCTGCTATAGCCTTGTCTCCTCTTACTGCCTCTTTTACCCCTCTATCATCTAACGGTCCAATTGACTCTCTCACAGGCCTTTTGCTACGAATGTACTTGAAAAAGTCTTTATTTTGTGTCTTTGTTTCCGTAGCAAGTTTCTTCTCAAATTCCCGCTTTGCCTGCCTTATCAATGCTTTGCATTTAACTTGCCAGTGCTTGTGCTGTTTCCAGTTTTCATCATTTGGCTCTTTTTTCCATTTCCTGAAGGTTGCTTTTTTGGCAGCAACAGCCTCTGACCTCACCTTTAAACCATGCTGGCAGTTTTATGGACTTTCTTCCACTCTTCTTAATGCGTGGAATACAGCTGGTCTGTGCTTCGAGGATAGTAGTTTTAAATAACGCCCAAGCTTGCTGTAAGTCTTTAACCTTTGGAACCGCTCCTTTTTAGTTTTTTCCTACCTATATTCCTCATTCTATCATAGTCTCCCTTTTGAAAGTTAAAAGGTAGTACTGTGGATTCCTTTACTATTTGTCCTCCAATAATTAAATCAAACATGATCATACTATGATCACTATTGCCAAGTGATCCCAACACCCTTATTTCTTGCACCAGATCTGGCGTTCCACTAAGGACTAGGTCCAGTATGGCTTCCCCTCTGGTCGGTTCATGAACCAGCTGCTCCAAGAAGCAGTCATTTATTCCATCTAGAAACTTTATCTCTTTAGCTTGTCCTGCCGTGACACTGACCCAGTCAATACCGTGGTAATTGAAATCACCCATTATTACTACTCTGTTGTGACTTTTGTTAGCTTCCATGATTTCTTTGAGCATTTCATCATCCATTTGTTCATTCTGGCCAGGCGGTCGATAGTATACTCCCACTGCCATCACCTTCCCCTTCATAAGTGGAATTTCAATCCATAGAGATTCTACAGCAAATTTTGTTCCCTGCAAAACTTTAATCCTTTCTGACTCAATGCCCTCTCTAACATATAGCACAACCCCTCCACCAATTTGATCAGCTCTATCATTACGATATAGTTTGTATCCAGGTATCAGTGTCCCACTGGTTATCCTCCTTCCACCATGTCTCTGAGAGTGCAATCATATCTAACCTCTCATTTAGTGCTATATATTCTAACTCTCCCATCTTATTGTTTAGACTTCTAGCATTGGCATACAAGCATTTTAGAGACTGTATCTTATTCATATTAATCTGGCTATTGGTAGGCATGGGTAATTTGGAATCTTTATGCTCTGTCTGCTCCTTACTCAAGGGCATTTTGGCTACTATACTCCCTTTTGGAACCTCACTGCTTTTGGTAGTATCCTTCAAGGATACCTTCGTCCGAACCATGCGCTCCTGGGTGACTGTCGGCTTTCCCCTATTTTCTAGTTTAAAAGCTTCTCTATCTCTTTTTTAAAGGTTAATGCCAGCAGTCTGGTCCCATCCTGATTAAGGTGAAGCCCATCCCTTCGGAAGAGCCCCCCCTTTCCCCAGAATGTTCCCCAGTTCCTAACAAATCCAAAACCCTCATCCTTGCACCATTGTCTCATCCACGCATTGAGACTCCGGAGCTCTGCCTGTCTTTTGGGTCCTGCACGTGGAACAGGAAGCATTTCGGAGAACGCTATCCTGGAAGTTCTGGATTTCAACTTCCTACCTAAAAGCTTAAATTTAGCCTCCAGAACTTCCCTACCACATTTTCCTATGTCATTGGTACCAACATTGTACCAAGACAGCAGACTCCTCCCCAGCACTATCTACGATCCTATCTAGGCGGTGCGTGAGGTCCGCTACCTTCGCACCAGGCAGGCATGTTACCGGGCGATCCTCACGTCCACCAGCCACCCAGCTATCTACATTCCTAATGATTGAATCACCAACTATA
The DNA here is from genome assembly GCA_033557465.1 of Ichthyophis bannanicus. Taxonomy (NCBI): domain Eukaryota; kingdom Metazoa; phylum Chordata; class Amphibia; order Gymnophiona; family Ichthyophiidae; genus Ichthyophis; species Ichthyophis bannanicus. The sequence goes on along the minus strand of CM066035.1, from coordinate 885,859,529 downwards.
ACAGCTGTCCTGACCCTCCCCTCATGGGCACGTGGCTCTGGAGAAACGTCCTCGGTGCGAGAGGGTTTTACATCACCTGGAGGACAGATCCTAGTTACAGGATCACTTCCTGCCACACCAGGGTGACGCTCTCCTGTCACGTGACCTCTCTCCTCCATGGCAACAGGGATGCTGCCAGACTGGAGGTGGGACTTCAGGACTATTTCCCTATAGGTCACGTCCATGTACTTCTCTGTCTGTCTTATGTCTTCCAGGTCTGCTACTCTAGCCTCTAGAGAACGGACTTGTTCCCTGAGAGCAAAGAGTTCTTTGCACTTAGTGCATACGTAAGACCTCTCACCAACTGGGAGAAAATCATACATGTGACACTCAATGCAAAAGACCGGAGAACCCCCATCTCGTTGCTGGACTTCTGTCTGCATCTTAGTTTAAAGCTTGTGTTTAGGCCTTTTAAATTCTGTATATAATAAGGATTGGTGTAGATGCTTATACCAATAAAAGTGTATCTAATACACCTTGTGTACCTGAAGCTTAATTAATCTCAGGTCCTCCGTGTATGACTGATTTGGATAATGAGCTGCACCTGAGAGCAGCCCCTTTCCTCTAAGATGTGCAAGTACCTATAAAACTACAATTAACCCAGGGTTGGGTGGGTGCTGGGGAGGGAGGGAGATAAGTGGTTCAAGTAGTTTAGAAACAAAGGGGAGGAGAGAGATGGGTTGATTAATTACTCCAGTTACAGTGGAGAGCAATAGGTTGAGAATATGAGAGATGGAGCTTAGGAGTTGGGTGTTAATAGGATCAGAGGAACAGGTAATGAATTTGGAGGAGGAAAGAAGTGTGGTTTCCTGAGGTATGAGGTTCTGTTAGCATATAGTTCCTGTATGGGATGAGGATAAAGCACAATTGCTTAACAAATATTTCTGTTCTATATTCACTGATGAAGGGCCTGGAGCAGGACCTCGGAAAACACCCACAACTAGCAACAGAAGCGAGGGGAATCTCTAATGATTTTCAGAAGACTGTGTTCAAGAAGCTCTAACTAAACTAAAAGTAGACAAAGCCATGAGTCCAGATGGCAGGGCCGGCCCGTCCATTGAGCGAGAATGTTTTTTGCACAGGGCCCCGCGTTTCAGGGGGCCCCGCGCAAAAAACATTCTTTTGAAAAGTAAAATTGGAAAAAAAAAACCCACCTGTCTGCTGCCGCGGTCGGGGCCGCCGCGGCAGAATCGAGCGTGCCGCGGGGCCCCCCTGTGCACGGCAGAGCCTTCCCTCCCCTGTAGCAGCTCTCTCTTTGGAGCTGAAGTCAGACGCGCCGGCTTGCAGAGCACGAGGGAGGAGTTTCTCCCTCGCTGCTCTGTTAAGCCCGCGGGGGCTGATGGGAAGTTCCCATCAGCCCCCGCGGGCTTAACAGAGCAGCGAGGGAGAAACTCTTCCCTCGCGCTCTGCTCTGCAAGCCGGCACGTCTTACTTCCCCCCCAACGATAGAGCTGCTACCGGGGAGGGCAGGCTCTGCCGTGCACCGGGGGGCCCCGCGGCCCGCTCGATCCGGCCGCGGCGGCCCCGACCGCGGCAGCAGACAGGTTTTCTTTTTTTTTAAATTCGGCTTGGCTGGGGGGGGGGTTGTTAGGACTGCTAATGGGCTGGGCTGGGCTGGGGGGGGTTGTTAGGACCGCTAATGGGCTGGGGGGGGTTGTTAGGACTGCTAATGGGCTGGGCTGGGCTGGGGGGGGGTTGTTAGGACTGCTAATGGGCTGGGTTGTGGGGGGGGGTTGTTAGGACTGCCAATGGGCTGGGCTGGGCTGGGGGAGGGGGTTGTTAGGACTGCTAATGGGCTGGGCTGGGCTGGGCTGGGGGAGGGGGTTGTTAGGACTGCTAATGGGCTGGGCTGGGCTGGGCTGGGCTGGGGGGGGTTGTTAGGACTGCTAATGGGATGGGCTGGGATGGGCTGGGGGGGGGTTGTTAGGACTGCTAATGGGCTGGGCTGGGGGGGTTGTTAGGACTGCTAATGGGCTGGGCTGGGGGGGGTTGTTAGGACTGCTAATGGGCTGGGCTGGGCTGGGGGGGGTTGTTAGGACTGCTAATGGGCTGGGGGGGGGTTGTTAGAACTGCTAATGGGCTGGGGGGTGGGGCTGGGGGTGTGGGGGTGTGGGGGGGGGTTAGGACTGCTGATGGGGAGGGGTTAGGACTTGAGGTGGGCTGATGTGGTTAGGACTGGTAATGGGCTGTGGGCTGATGGGGGGGGGGTTAGGACTGGCAATGGGCTGATGGGGTTAAGACTGGAAGTGGGCTGATGGGGGGGTTAGGGCTGGTAATGGGTTATAGGGGGGGCTTAAACTGAAAATGGGGTGATGGGTTAGGACTGGAAGTGGGTTGATGGGGGGCTAGGACTGGTAATGGGTTGGGTGGTTGCTATGACTGGAAATGGGCTGAGTGGAAGGGGAGGCTTGAACTGCAAATAGCTGATGGGGAGGGAGCTTGGAATGGAAATGGGCTGTGAGGGAAGGGAGCTAGGACTGAAAATGGGCTGATGGAGCAGCTCGGATAGGACTGGAAATGGGCTGTTGGGGGGAGCTAAGATTGGAAATGGGCTGTGGTGGGGGCTTGAATTGAAATGGACTCATGGAGGGGCTAGAACTGAAAGTAGGCTCATGGGGGGGGGGGCTTGGACTGGAATTGGACTGAGTGGAGGGGAGCTATGATTTGACATGGGCTGATGATGGGGCTAGGACAGGGGTCGGCAACCCGCGGCTCCGGAGCCGCATGCGGCTCTTTCTCACCTTTGCCGCGGCTCTGGAGCACACTGCCCGCTTTAAACGTCGCGTTATGGGCTCCCTCCATGTCAGCTCCCTCCCTTCTTCTGCAGTCGCGGTTCCCTGTCTCTTAGGGAACCGCGGCTGTGCTTTTAAAATCATCTCGGAGCCCTTCCTGTCTTGACGGGCTCCGTGCAGCATTGTCCCGCCTCTAAAGGAAGTTTTGGAGGCGGGACAATGCTGCACGGAGCCCGTCAAGACAGGAAGGGCTCCGAGATGATTTTAAAAGCACAGCCGCGGTTCCCTAAGAGGCAGGGAGCCGCGGCTGCAGAAGAAGGGAGGGAGCTGACATGGAGGGAGGGAGCTGATATGGATGGATGGATGGATGGAGGGAGGGGGGCTGACATGGAGGGAGGGAGCAGATATGAATGGATGGAGGGAGGGGGCTGACATGGAGGGATGGAGGGGGCTGGCAGGGAGGGATGGAGGGGGCTGACATGGAGGGAGGGGGGCTGACATGGAGGGATGGATCGAGGGGGGCTGACATGGAGGGAGGGAGCTGGTATGGATGGAGGGAGGGAGGGGGGCTTGGATGGAGGGAGGGAGGGGGGCTGACATGGAGGGAGGGGGGCTGACATGGAGGGAGGGAGCTGATATCAATGGATGGAGGGAGGGAGGGAGGGGGCTGACATGGAGGGATGGAGGGGGCTGACATGGAGGGAGGGAGCTGATATGGATGGATGGATGGAGGGAGGGGGGCTGATATGGATGGAGGGAGGGAGCTGATATGGATGGAGGGAGGGGGGCTGACATGGAGGGATGGAGGGGGCTGACATGGAGGGATTGGGGAGGCGGGCTGACATGGAGGGAGGGAGCTGATATGGAGGGAGGGAGGGAGGGGGCTGACATGGAGGGATGGAGCACTGGTAATGGGGTTGAGGGGACGAGCACTGGAAATGAGCTGATTAGGGGAGGCTAGGACTGGTAATGAGCTGATGGGGGGTAGGACTGGTATTGGGCTGATTAGGGGAGGCTAGCACTGGTAATGGGGTTGAGGGGGGATTAGCACTGGAAGCGAGCTGATTGGGGGGCTTTGACTGGGCATGGGCTGATTGTGGGGAGGGGAGGATAGAGCTGCTGGCCCTGGAAGATAACTGGGGCTAAGGCTACAAATGGGCTGATATGAGGGGATGGGAGAATGGAACTGGATCTGAGAGGGGCTGCCATGGTATTTGTACTAGAAGGGACTGGTCAGTGGGGAAGGAGGGGGACTGGAAGGAAATGGACACCAGTGGCAATCATGGGAATGCAAGTTGACTTTGGAAGGTACTGGGAGTGAGGACTGGAAAGGGGCTGATATTGGGGAGGGTTACTGGGACTGGAAATAGGCTGATGGAAAGAAGTGAAGAAAACGAAAGAAGAGAAGAACTGGCAGATGGACCATAGACCACAGAAAGAGAGCTAAGAGAAGACAGGAAAGCAGAAGCCTCAGATCGGGACCAGCATGATCAAAGAATAAATTGGTCAGACAACAAAGGTAGAAAAAATAATTTTATTTCATATTAGTGATTTGACTACAAAATCATCATAATTTTGAAATCAAATATTGTTACTTCTTGTTATATTTTCTGGCGTATTTTTTTTGGTGTGCGAAGGAAGAGGGGTAGTCTTATACGGCGAGTATAGGCCAAACACCTATATTTTAACAGGAAAAGTAGGGGGTCGTATATAGCATTAAGGTAAGAAACAATATATGCAGTGTTAGATTTGTTTTAAATGTCGCAATGGTTTTGCGGCTCCCAGTTTTTTTTTTTCCCTTCGGAAACGGGTCCAAGTGGCTCTTTATGTCTTAAAGGTTGCAGACCCCTGGGCTAGGAAATGACTAGAAATGGGCTGATGGGGGGCTAGGATTGGAAATGAGCTGATGAAGGGACTCAGACTGAAAATGGATGGGGGAGCTAGGACTGGAAATGGGTTGATGATGGGCTAGGACTGGAAATGGGCTGATGCAGGGACTAGAAGGGAATGGATGCTGGGTGAGACTGGAACTAGAAGGGAGCTGATGTTGGGGGAGGATTAGAATGGGATGGGGCTGGGAGAGTAAAATGGAGAGGGGACAAATATTTTGTGTGGGAGGGATGAAAAATCTACAATTGGCCTGGTATTGGGAGAATAAGTGGGGATTGAGGATGGAGGGGTAAAATTTGTGTGGATGAAATAGGAATGAGGAAAGAGCAAAAGGAGAAAGATTAGTATGTTAAAGCAGATGTAGAGAGAGAGAATGGGAAAAAAAAACTAGAAGAGAGAAGAAAGAACAAATGGACAGCAGACGATGGACAGTTAGCAGAAAACATGAAGAAACCAGAAGAAAGTGGCTGGAACAATTGCAACTGAAAAAAAATGCACAAAAGGTAGAAATATCTCTTTATTTTGAATTTATTAACTGGAATATGAAACCTCTAGGAAATGTGCATCATTAACGTCTGTGCTTTGTTTGGTACAAGAGGAAATTAATTTATAGTTTTATTTCTACAGTGTTGTACTTCCAAGTTTGGCTTTTGGGGTTCCCAGTTTAATTATTGCCTTCCTGTTTCTAAATTGTGATTCCTTGTTTGATGGTCTATGTTCTGCATGTGTAACTGAGCGGAGGTATTCTGTTTATGTAATTCCTATTTGACATTGCCACTTGTTCTCTTTCCCCAGTATTCTCTGAAATGTATTGGTTTAATATTTGCAGTGTTGCCTTTTGATAGGTAGGGTATGGTGCTTTGTGAGTCCTGGTAATGCTGTCAGGATACGGTGGGTTTGCTATGGGTTCTAAATGGGCAGCGTTTGTAGTGGTTCCTAATGTGCCTGGCGGTTGGCACTGGATTATAGTAATGTAGAAATCTTTTAGTCTTTCTTTATCCATACACTCATTAAGAGACATGTTTACTAAAAGTTAGTGTATGGTAACATTATGCAAATTTATGCAAATAAGGCCACTTATGCAAATGAGGCCCCGCACTGAGTCTCCGCACATGGCCCCGCACCCCCCTTGGGCCGCCCCTGCCAGATGGGATACATCCAAGAATACTGAGAAGCTTGGGGACATTCTAGTGGCTCCACTGTCTAACCTTTTCAATGCCTCTTTGGAGTTGGAAGTGGTGCCAGGTGGTGAGAGGCACATGTGGTCCCTTCACACAAAGGTGGATGTAAGGATGATATTGAGAACTAAAGGTTGATTAGTCTAGCTTCTGTGGTTAGTAAATTATTGGAAAGTTACTAAAAGAGAGAATAGTGAGGTTTCTGAAGTCCAATGGATTGCAGGATCCAAGGCAGCATGGAGTCACCAAAGGCAGGTCTTGTCAGACAGAGCTGATAAATTTCTTTGACTGGGTGACCAGGAAGTTGGACAGAGGAAGAGCCTTACATGTGGTGTATTTAGATTTCAGTAAAGCCTTTAACACTGTTCTGCACAGGCAACTTATAACAAACTGAGCAACCTAGGGATGGACCCTAAAGTTACTGTTTTGGTTAGAAATTGGTTAAGTGGGAGGCGACAAAGGGTACAGGTCCAATTCTGTTTGACTTCTTTGTTCATGATATTGCAAGACTGTTGGATAAGGTTTGCTTGTTTGTAGACGATACCAAAAACTGCAATAGAGTAAACATACAGGAAGGAGTCATCAACATGAGGGGTCTAGCTAAATTTAAAGAATGGTCTAGAATATGGCAGCTGAAATGTAATGCTAAAAATTGCAGGGTCATGCATTTAGGCTGCAAAAATCCAAAGGAGTGGTACAGTCTAGGGGTTGAGGTACTTCTGCTCACGAAAGAAGAGTGGGACCTGGGCATACTTATGTTTGACAAGCTTAAAGTAGCAAAACGGGTAGAAAAGCTGATTGTGAAAGCTAGAAGGATGCTTGGGTTTATAGGGAGAGGAATGGCCAGCAGAAAAAAAGATAATGCCTCCCTATAGGTCTCTGGTGTGACCTCATTTGGAGTATTGTGTGCAGTTCTAGAAATTGCACCTTCAGAAAGATATAGGCAGATTGGAGTCTGTGCAAAGGGTGGCTACTAAAAAGGTTAGTGGTCTTCATTATGAAGCATATGAGGACAGACTTAAAGATCTTAATATGTATACTTTAGAGCAGGGGTCTCAAACACGCGGGCCGCATGCGGCCCGCGAGACAACTTTGTGCGGCCCGCGACAGAGGAAAACAAAAAAACCCCAAAACCCTGGCTTCTGCCGTTGCCGCCGTGGCAGCGGCAGAATCAATTGTCAAATTTAAAAACAAAAGACTTCTGCTGCTCAAGCAGCAAAATCAGCTGTCCTGCGGCCCCTTCCCCTGTGCCCGGAGATCCGAGTCTGCTTTATCAGCGGCGTGCTTTTCAAGCCGCGAGGAGAGTATTCCCCTCTCGCGCGGCTTGAAACCGCGCGAGAGGGGAATACTCTCCTTGCGGCTTGAAAAGCACGCCGCTGATAGAGCAGACTCGGATCTCCGGGCACAGGGTAAGGGTCCGCAGGACAGCTGATTTTGCTGCTTGAGCAGCAGAAGTCTTTTGTTATTAAATTTGACAATTGATTCTGCCGCTGCCACGGCGCGGCAACGGCAGAAGCCAGGGTTTTGGGGTTTTTTTGTTTCCCTCCTTCGCTGGCCGGTAATGAGCTATGGAGGGGCTGACTGAAATGGGGTAATGGGGGTTAGGACTGGAAGTGGGCTATTGGCAGGGGGGGGGGTTATGACTGGTAATGGGCTATGGTGGGGGCTAGGACTGGAAATGGGCAGATGGGGGTTAGGATGGAAGTGGGCTATTGGCAGGGGGGGGTTATGACTGGTAATGGGCTATGGTGGGGGCTAGGACTGGAAATGGGCAGATGGGGGTTAGGACTGGAAGTGGGCTGATTGGGGGCGTTAGGACTGGTAATGGCCTATGAGGGGAGGTAAGACTGAAAATGGGGTGATGGGGGATACGACTGCAAGTGGGCTATGGGGGGGACTAGGACTGGTAATGGGCTATGGGGGGGTAAGACTGAAAATGGGGTGGGTGATGGGGGGGTAAGACTGGAAGTGCGCTATGGGGAGGTTAGGACTGGTAATGGGCTATGGGGGGGTCTAGGACTGGTAATGGGCTGGGGGGGTTGCTAGGACTGGAAATGGGCTGAGTGGAAGGGGGGCTTGAACTGCAAATGGCTGATGGGGAGGGGGGCTTGGAATGGAAATGGGCTGTGAGGGGAGGGAGCTAGGATTGGAAATGGGCTGATGGGGGGCTAGGATAGGAAATGGGCTGATGGTGAGGCTAGGATAGGACTGGAAATGGACTGATGCAGGGACTAGAAAGGAGCAGATGCTGGGTGGGGCTGGAACTAGAAGGGAGCTGATGTTGGGGGAGGATTAGAATGGGATGGAGCTGGGAAAGTGAAATGGAGAGGGGAAAAATATTTTGTCTGGAAGAGAAGACAAATCTACAATTGGCCAGGTATTGGGAGAGTAAGTGGGGATTGAGGATGGAGGGGTAAAATTTGAGTGGATGAAATAGGAATGAGGAAAGAGCAAAAGGAGAAAGATTAGTATGTTAAAGCAGATGTAGAGAGAGAGAGAATGGAAAAAAACTAGAAGAGAGAAGAAAGGACAAATGGACAGCAGACGATGGAGATAGCAGAAGACACGAAGAAACCAGAAGTGGCTGGAGCAATTGCAACTGAAAAAAAATGCACAAAAGGTAGAAAAATATCTCTTTATTTTGAATTTATTAACTGGAATATGTCAGCTCTGGGAAATGTGCATCATTGTTTGCACTTTGTTTAGTACAAGAGGAAATTAATTTATAGTTTTATTTCTACAGTGTTGTTGTACATTCCAAGTTTGGCTTTTGGGGTTCCCAGTTTAATTATTGTCTTCCTATTTCTAAATCTTTTAGTCTTTCTTTATCCATACTCATTAAGAGGCATGTTTACTAAAAGTTAGTGTATGGTAACATTATGCAAATATTTATGCAAATGAGGCCCCTTATGCAAATGAGGCCCCGTGTCTTATGCGGCCCCCGGGTTACTTTACAAGTCCTCATTCGGCCCTCAAAGCAATTTGAGTTTGAGACCCCTGCTTTAGAGGAAGGTAGGATAGATGTGATATGAATGAGACGTTTAAATACCTCCGTGTTATAAATGCACAGGAGGAGAGCCTCCTTTTGATTGAAAGCAAGCTCTGCTAAGAGAGGACGTGGGAAGTGGGATGAGGGTGAAAGGGGATAGACTCGGGAGTAATATGTGGAAATATTTCTTTATGGAAAGAGTGGTAGATGTATGGAATAGTCTCCCAGTGGAGGTGATAAATGTGAGGTTAGTATCTGAATTAAAAAAGCATGGTACAAACACACAGGAGTGGAGGAGTGGCATAGTGGTTGGGGTAAGGTACTTCAGGCCGGAAGGTCGGGGGTTCAAATCCCACTAGAGGACAGCAACCTTGGGCCGGAAGGACTGGGGTTTCTGGTCCCACAGGTGCTCCTTGTGGTCTTGGGCAAGCCACTTAACCCTCCATAGCCCATGTTCCCTGTAAAATAGTTATCTCCAAGTTATAATGCCCTGTTCAATGTAATTTCAGTTTGTTCAATGTAAACCGCACTGATGCAGAATAGCGCGGTATATAAGAGAATGTAAATAAATAAAATAAATAAATAAAAAGGGGATTATTGTAGTTGATATGGAAGGGCAGACTACATAGGCCCTGTGATCTCTTTCTGCCATCATGTTTCTATGTATAGAGTTCTGTAGCAGTTCATTTTTGTGTTTTCTCAATAGGAGACATTTTGATCTATAAAATGTATTGGTTTAAATATTTGTATTGCTGCCTTTTCTTAGGCAGAGTTGGCATTGTGTACGTCCTAGTTTTTATGTTGCTGTTACAAAAGGTTTGCTTTGGGCTATGAGTGGTCTTTTTTTGCAAGGTTTTATGTACATGGTAGTTAGCACTGGAAGGAAGTCATGTAGAAATCTGGTAGTATTTAACTCCACTACACATGTAAATTATATTCAGCCATGTACATTTTATTAAGCTCTTGTTGGGACAAAATGAGAGACAGGTGCCACCTTTATAGATTACCAGTTTATTGAGGTATCTGTCATTTTTCCACTTCGGACTGGGGATTCTTGGACCAGTCGAGCTTTGAGGTTAACTAGATCCACCCAGCACAGTTTGGCTAATAAGAATGTGATTACATGAATTATGAACTTTCCAAGATTATACCTACTGCAACATTGTAATATAGTTCTCATAAGTAACTAATGTACAATTAGCTTAAGTTCAATGTAAAGCTTCTTTCATGTTCGATTTAAACTGCCCCTGATTTCTGGAAGGGGTGATATCTAAAACCATGTTAAATAAAACTACCTTGAGATATCTGCATACAAGAGAAGCAGCATATGCAAGTCTTATTTATTATGAGTGTCCTGAAAGCCTGACGGAGTGGTTGTGGCAGCGACTGGGTTGAGACAATATGGCTACCTCTCGGAAGAATATTCATGTTGAGAAAAGAGAGGCTTGTGAAAAGCTCCATTAGAATTCACTTGTGGGGGAGAGGAGGGGTAGTACAGTAATCACTGGCACAGCACTACCCTTAGCCCTGACTGCACCAAAGAAAAGCCACCACCATGATACAGCGCGTGGAAGGATACCCCTAGGAGGAGAGGCTTCTGCTTGGAAGAGAGGGCTGAGGGGAGCTATGCTTGAGGTCTATAAAATGAGTGAAGTGGAACCTGCAAGTAGATCCGTTATTTACTACTTCAACACGTAGAAAGAGTAGGCCAAACGCTAACGTGCAATTTCAGCAGGACAGTAAAACGTTGTCGTTATCTGAATGCATTTCTTTGAAAGCTATCGGAGACGAGGGAGACGCTGTGCTGCTTATCACATTTCCTCCACTAAGTGGCGCTGGAACTTCGACCAGGTCTCCCTCCCCCGGTTTCCCCCTCCCTCGAGTTTAGAAGTTCTTGGTTTTTTCCACTCCCTCTGACTCACCGCTTCCAGGCAACCAATCGTGGTTCCGGAAGCTGACGTATGAGCCCCAGAGACAGGGGAGGAGCAAGTACTTCGTCATGATTGATTGGCCGAGGGGCGGGGTGCGGCCGTCTATAAAGGAGGGAGAGTGTAGGCGAACAGTTGCACAGTGCGTCTCTCTCTCGGGGCTGCTGAGTGGTGTGTGGGTTCACCGGGTCAGGTGCCTCCGACCGACTGCAGGAGGGGGAGGCAGCGCCTGGGAAACGAATGAAGAAACACCTCTTACTACTCTTCAAGTACAGGGGACTCGTGAGAAAAGGAAAAAAGAGCAAGAGACGAAAATGGCCGGAAAGTATAGCATCCGCCCGGCCTGTTCCAGCGACTGCAGCGACATCTTGCGGTTAATCAAGGTTAGAGCGGGAGCGTTGGGGTAGGCAGGAGAGCCTGGTCCATAAGTCGCAGGTGCTTCCGCCCCACGAAGGCGTGGAAAGGAGCGTCATGCCGCCGTCTTAAGGCGCTGACGCCAAGCAAGAGAAATGGGGGAGGGGAGTGTATTCAATTAAAAATCATGGAAACGTATTAAAATAGTAGTAAAATCCAGGGAGTTAAGGGGGGGTAGGGAGAACAAAGGAAAATAAGTAGGGCCAATAAAAAGATATAACCTCTTAGTCCGAGAGGCATGAAAGTGCAAATGACCTGCCATTTACCACTTGCTTGGTACCTGCGATATCTCTCAAAAATAAGATTTAGTTGGGTTTTTTTTTAGGAGGGGGTATTGTATTTTGACCTGCAATCTTGGGGTATTCTGCAGATGAAGTACTGACAAGATCTGCTTGCCCAGATTTTGCACTATGATCGTGTATAGACTATTATAATGCCTGTCTTGCCCCTATTTCTGAAAAGTGGTGGGGGACAAGGCTCTGTCTCCCCCCCCCCCCCCCCCCCTCACCTTCTTGCTTTAGAAGACCTTTTCTGGACTGCTGTGAGGTTACTGGGTAGGAAATGGCATATATTAGCTATTGATCCTGGTTTGCCTTGTGTTAAATGTTTTCCCTCCACCAGACATGGGAATGTTCACCGGGTTATTTAGCAAGGGAGTGGCCTCTAACTTCATGGGCCGAGAACCAGGCAAGCAAGGTTCTCACATATCTTGTGACCTTGGACAATTCATTTTATCATCTGTTGCCTTAAGTAAAAGTCTCCACCCCACAGATCTTAACTTGGAGCCATCTTGATGTAGATTTGTTAGGTAAATGCTAAGAGTGCTGCTTGTATTTGCTGCATGTAAGGCTATATTTGTCAGGCTCGCAGACCAGATTATTTGTAGTTGTACAAGGCATTGCCTTATTTGGTTTGAAATGAATGCTTTTTTAGAGGAACAGTATTTTTTGTGTTGGGGCTTTCCTCGGCTGAAACCAAGATGTTAATTTTGGCCTTTTCTCTTTCAGGAGCTGGCTAAGTATGAGGACATGGAGAACCAAGTAGTATTAACTGAAAAAGGTAGGAACCCTTAGTGGTTACAAATCCTTTGAGTGGGGATCTAACTAATATAGATCTTGATGACTCTATTTACCACCTTTTAGATCTTCTTGAGGATGGATTTGGCGAGCACCCATTTTATCATTGCCTTGTTGCAGAGGTACCAGAAGAACACCAAACAGCTGATGGTAAGCTTGTTGGTGCATGTTCATGGGGGGGGAGGGGAAGAGACAAGCAAAATCTGATTTAAGGCTTATCGAAGACCAATCTTGCAGTTTTTGACCCAGACTTGCTATTGTGTAACCCTTGTTGAATCATATTTTTCTTTAATTTGTCCCAATCCTCAGGTTACAGTCTCTAGCTTCGCCATGTACATGGCCCTTCCGTGTACATGGGTGGGCGGGGAGGTAACTAAAAAGATCCGTTACTCAATAAAGTAGATGATCATAATAAGAGGTAAGGCATACAGGGAGAATACCATTCCCAAATCCAAAAGCTACACGGTAGATCAGAATTTATCTTCAACAAAATGTGCACAAATCTTGTCTTATTCTTAAATACAGAGTTTAAGCATTTTAATTCAGCTAAGGCAATTTGAGGATGGGGTCCTATAACAAACTGTATTGAGTAATGGTCATGGTGCTGTCAGCAGTGGCTCGATCAGAAGCTGACTGGACACTTTTACTAGTTGCAAGGTCAAATGTGGGCACCATAGAAGAACTGTTGAAAGGAAACAAGGCATTGGCAACACTAGAACTGATCTTTATTTCATGTTTAAAAATTGGAAGGGACATAACTAATTGTGCTCAGCTCAGAAAACAAAGTTAATATTCTGAACTGCCGTGTGCAAGGAAATAAAATTGACTGACTTGCATTCTGGGAAATAGCCTAATCTGGCAGAAAGGTCTTGAAATTTCTACCTCGATAAGATTGGTGTTTACACTGGAAGTAAGGATTATGGGTGGCTTCCATAGACATGAAATTCAAGACATTAATGTCTTGTGCATCTAGTCCATATCCATTATTTTCTTCCTTATTTTACTATAAAGCAAACTTTAGAAAAAAAAAGTTATGAACAGTAAAAGTAAATGCACTAACTGTAAAAGGATTTATGCATGCATGTCTTTGAATTATAAATGGATACTTGTCTGTTTTTGATGGAAACTTCATGCTACTTGAGATGTAACAATATTTGTATTTGCAGGCTACACTGTTGTGGGATTTGCAATGTACTATTTCACGTATGACCCCTGGATTGGAAAACTGCTTTATCTTGAAGATTTTTTTGTAATGAATGAATTTCGAGGTATGACTTCTTGTACGCCTTTTGACTTTTAAATCCAATATAACTAGAAAACTTAATTTCTAAACTTCCATGAAACACGCTGTTTTTCCTGGATTAAAATTTTGCCTTTTGGTAGATCAGATCTCATGGAATTCTAAGATGTTATCTCCAGGAACAAGCAGGAATGAGTCTTCACATATGAGTACGTCGGTACCGACGGAGCCTGCGCGGGAACGCTCCCCAGTGTCCAATCAGAAAGCTTTTGGGAGCATCCCACAGCGCCTGCGTGCTGCCTTCCCACCTTTCCCAACTGTCTCTCCTCAGTTCTTCTTTTTCCGTGAAGACAGCAGGTTGTGTTCCTGTCACCGCAGAAGAATTTCCTTGTTTGTTCTTTTGTTTCTTTTCTGTCGCGTCTGCCTTCGGCGGTACCGGTACAGCATCGAAGGTCTTTGTTCTTTTCTTCTTGTAAAAAAAAAAAACAACAAACAAACCTTTTTTCCATTCTTTTTCTTCAGGTGCACTTCAGTTTTGGGCCTTAAGGCCAAAACATTTTTTCCTTAAATATGGAGAAGCCTGCCTCAGGTTTTAAAAAGTGCACAAAATGTGGCGGTACTATTTCTGTCACCAACACCCATGACTGGTGTCTAAAATGTTTAGGTTCTGACCATTCCATAACAGATTGTGTCCTGTTCCATGATGTCTAAAAGAGGTCGGGTACCCTGTTTCCCTCTGATGCGGCTTTGGTGGCATCAACGTCTTCCAGGGCTGCTTCTTCCTCACATGGATCTCGGGTAACTAAACATAAATCCAGCCGGTCCTCGAAGGGTAGATCTCCTTCTAAGCATCGAGAAGCCTCTGGCCTTGCCCTCGAGGATTCTGCACCGGCAAAATTACCCCGGTGGGAGGCTTCGGCCTCTAAAGCATCATCATCGGGGTTCCAGGATGATCTCGATGGCGTGGCCTCGACAGATCTGGTGCCATGCTCTGGGGTACTGGTGGCTTCCACCAGTAGCGGCATCGATGTATCAGAGGATTCTGTCCATCGAACGCAGTCTGGTGGCTTTCCTTGTGGCATCGACGCCTGTGGTACCGCAACAGACTACTACGCCGGTACCGGCTCTGGCATCGGTGTCAGCTATGCCGATACTCTGTCTGCTGAAGCCCTCCGGTACCAGTATCCCAGTACCAGTGATTCCTGATACCGATCCCGGTCGGTACAGGTATCGGGCTTTGCAAGAGCATCCAGACAGACGATACTTCGATTTAATGAGGATTCTGAAGAGTTGGTTGATGCAGTGATGCTTCTTCCATCCTAAACGAAGGATGTCTCCTCCAGAGGATTTGTCTTTCCAAGACTTCATCAGAGAGGTGGCTCGGGGTCTCTCTATTACAGTGGCTCCTGAATCAGAGCCCAGAGCCAAGGAGTTAGATATTTTACAATATCCTAAAACTCCTAAAGAGGCAGCTACCTTGCCTATTCATGAGATTCTGTATGATCTCATGTTGAGGATGTGGGAAGCACCTCTAACCACCTCTCCTCATTCTCACGGGTTGGATACCATGTATCGTGTCCCTCCTTGTCCTGGTTTCCATAAAACTCAACTTCCTCACCACTCTATTGTGGTTGAGTCTGCAATGAGAAAGATTAGAAGTGCCAAAAGACATGCCTCTAATCCTCCAGGACATGAATGTAGAACCCTGGATGCTTTTGGAAGAAGAGTCTTCCAAGCTTCCATGCTTGCTGCGAGAATTAATTCCTATGGGGATGTTCTTAAAAAAAGTCACTGACCATTTGTAGACTTTAAGTCCTTTTATGTCTGAAGATAAAAGGCAGGAATTTCTCACTGGGCTCAAACATGACCAGGATATCTCCAAATTCTCCAACTGTGCAGCTTTCGACTCCTTTGAATGCGTAAGCAGAGCCTCAGCTATTGCTATAGGTGCACGTAGGATTGCTTGGCTTCAAGCATCTGATTTGGAGATCTGGGTTCAAGATGAATTGGAAAATATCCCTTGTACAGGTGAGAACCTGTTTGGCTTTTGCTTGCCAATCCTTACCAATCAGATGGATGCTGAAAATTCTGCTTTGGATAGACTATCCAAATCTACAGCTGCTCCTGCTAAGAAAAGGTGGTTTTTAGAAAAAAGGTGTTTTCTTAAAGGGAAGATTCTATCCTGCTTATAGTCAGCGGGCATCTTCTGAAGCTCAGTTCCCTTCCAAACATCAGCAAATCCTCCAAACGGAGCAAAGCAAAGGCTGCGAGGCCTGCTCCAGCCCAGCAACCTCAGCCCCCTCAGGGCCTTTGACTTTCTGCTCTAGAGAGAACTTAGCCTTCCTGGCTCTAGAAGGACCAGAGCCCTCCACCATTCCAGGAAGGTTATGTCACTTTGCTCCCAGGTAGGGGCAGATTACAGCAGAGCATTGGACACTCCATCATAAGAGGGGTACAAGCTTAATTTTTCAAGCTTGCCCCCTCTCACAAGAGTGCAACAGTTCAATTCTCCAACCTCCCTCCTCAGCCTGTTGGAGCAGGAGGTTGCCACTCTTCTTGCCCAGGGGGCCATAGAGGAAGTGCCTTTTCAACAACAGGGCACAGGGTTCCACTCCCCCTATTTTCTTATCCCATAGAAAACAGGGGGCTTCGGACCCATCTTAGATCTCAGAGTTGAACAGATTCCTAATCAAAGAAAAATTCAAGATGGTTTCTCTAGGAACTCTGCTGCCATACCTTCAGAGTCAGGATTGGCTTTCTTCTCTAGATCTCAAGGATGCGTACACTCATGTTCTCATCCATCCATCTCACAGAAGGTTCCTTCGGTTCCTTTTTCAGGAAAAGCACTATCAATACAAAGTGCTCCCTTTTGGTCTGGCCTCTGCACCAAGGGTGTTCACGAAATGCATGGCAGTGGTTGCTGCTTTTCTGTGCACCCTGGGAATATTCGTCTTCCCTTACCTGGACGACTGGCTCATTCGAGCTCCCACTCAGAGGCCAAGACTTCTCTCACCTGCACAATCCGTATCCTTCAGTATTTAGGGCTGGTAATAAACATCCCAAAATCCAATTTAGTCCCTACTCAGTCCCTGGAGTTCATAGGGGCATTTCTGGATACCACAGAGGCAAGGGCCTATCTTCCCCAGGCCCGTTGCCTTCGCTTGGTGCAGTTAGCGTCTCAAGCAGAGTTGAGACCCCTGCTAACTGCTCGAGAGATGTTAGTTACTAGGCCACATGGCATCCACCGTGCATGTGGTACCATATGCTCGCCTTCACAGGAGAGCAGCTCAGTGGACTTTATCCACCCAATAGACCCAGGCAGTAGGCTGCCTGTCGGACAAAATAGCAAACACAAGTCGCCTCATTTTGTTCCTCCAGTGGTGGAAATCCCCTCAAAACTTGTTGCTGGGGTCCCCCTTTCAACAACCTTTACCCCAAGCAACTCTTAAAACAGATGCTTCTCCAATGGGCTGGGGAGCTCATCTTCAGGACCTCTCCACCCAGGGCATCTGGTCCCCACAGGAGACTTGTCTACATATCAGTCTCTTGGAACTCGGAGCAATCTTTCTTGCTCTGTGTTTTCCACACCCTGCTCAGCCACAAGACAGTCCTTATCCACACAGACAATCAGGTAGCCATGTTCTATGTAAACAAGCAGGGAGGAACTGGCTCTCTGTCGCTTTGCAACGAAGCTCTGCGACTGTGGGCCCTCGCCAGAGAGCATCACATTCATCTTTTGGCAGTCTATCTTCCAGGTATTCAAAACTCTTGGGCAGACAGACTCGGTCGAGTTCTGTTTCTACACGAGTGGTCCCTACATATGGACCAGGTATCCAAGATTTTTCAAATTTGGGGAACCCCGGACATAGACCTCTTTGCAAGTCTGTGGAATGCCAAACTTCCCCGGTTCTGTTCCAGAACTCCGGCTCAGGGGGCTCGGGCAAGGGATGCTTTCCTCCTTCACTGGGGTCAAGACTTCCTTTATGCCTTTCCAACCATTCCCCTAATTCCCAAAACCCTATTCAAGTTTCAGAGAGACAGAGGCCACATGATTCTCATAGCTCCACATTGGCCACGGCAAGTGTGGTACCCTCTGCTTCTACATCTCTCTCAAGCTCCCTCCCTAGAGTTAGGGTCTGCTCCAGACCTCCTCCTCTCAAGAGGATGGAAAGTTATGGTATCCCAATCCCCAGTCTCTGCATCTCAGGGCTTGGTTGCTGAAGGCCTAGATCTCCAGGATCTTCATCTTTCTCAACAAGTGAGATGTTCTTTATGCTTCCAGAAAACCTTCCACTAGACGTTCTTACGCCTTCAAGTGGAAAAGGTTTACCATCTGGTGTTCTGGAATCGTTGCTGGAGTATCTCCTGCATCTGTCTAATGCAGGCCTTAAGACAAATTCAGTAAGGGTCCATTTGAGTGCTATTGCAGCTTCCCTCAGGCCTCTAAATGGACAACCTATTTCCTCTCATCCTCTTGTAGCAAGGTTCATGAGAGGCCTCCTTTTAACACAGCCTCCCATTAGACCACCCCCGGTGGCATGGGACTTCAATTTGGTTCTTGGTCAGCTTATGAAATCGCCTTTCAAACCTTTAGCTACCACCTCCTTGAAATACCTTTCTTGGAAAGTTATCTTTCTCATTGCAATCACATCTGCACACTGCATCAGTGAATTGCAAGCACTAGTAGCTAATCCACCTTATACAAGGTTCCATCATGATAAGGTGGTCCTTAGGACTAATCCACACTTTATGCCTAAAGTGGTCTTGCCTTTTCACCTCAACCAGGAGGTCTTACCTACCTGTGGTGGTTTTTTTTTTGTTTTGTTTTTTTCCAGGACCTCATGCATCAAGTGCAGAGAGGAATCTTCATACCCTGGACTGTAAAATATTTTTAGCCTTTTACTTACAAAAAACACAGCAACATAGAAATTCTTCCCAACTCTTTGTTGCCTTTGAATCCTTCTCATTTGGGACAGCCAGTCTCCAAGAGAACACTTTCTAACTGGATTGCCCAGTGTATTTCTTTCGCTTATCAGAGCAAGAACCTTTCTCTGGAGGGCCATGTCACAGCTCACAATGTGAGAGCCATGGCAGCCTCAATGGCTCATCTGAACTCTGTATCTATCGATGACATCTGTCGAGCAGCCACTTGGGCCTCGGTTCATACCTTCACAGCCCATTACTGCTTGGACAAGGACTCCCGCTGGGATGCCTTGTTTGGTCAGGCTGTTCTTAAACACCTGTTCCATACTTAATCAACTCCTACCCACCATCCCTCATGGGATGCCAGAGATCCAGGTGGGGAAGTGCAGCCCTGTTCCAGGGACACACAACTTATGGGCTCTCTCCCTGGCATCTAAAGCTAAGGAGTCCCCATATGTGAAGACTCATTCCTGCTTGTTCCTGGAGATAGCACAGTTACTTACCTGTAACAGGTGATCTCTGGGAACAGCAGGAATAAGTCTTCACAACCCTCCCACCTCCCGTAGGAGTTGTATCTCTCTATCTTCCTTTCCTCTTTCTCTCTCTTTGTCTCGGCTCTAAAACTTAACTGAGGAGAGACAGTTGGGAAAGGCGGGAAGGCAGCACACAGGCGCTGTGGTATGCTCCCAAAAGCTTTCTGATTGGACGCTGGGGAGCGTTCCTGCGCAGGCTCCATCGGTACCGACGTACCCATATGTGAAGACTTATTCCTGCTGTTCCCAGAGATCCCCTGTTACAGGTAAGTAACTGTTTTCTTTGAAAATTAAATGAAACACATTATGTTGAAAGCTTGTAACACTTTTGCCTCAAAGATTCATATGCATAGTTATAAAAGCAAAGAATTAAGCTGTTTGCTGCTTGTCAGAGCTGTAGAAATTACCTAATCCCCCCCTTTTTTTTCTTTTTTTTTCCTCTATTCCTTTCTCCCCTTTTATAAAACTTAGGATTTGGCATCGGATCAGAAATCTTCAAGAGGCTGAGTCAAGTAAGTAGTTTTCTTAGCTTAAGCTTTTAATTTAACTAAAAAATCCCAGTATTACCTAAAGGTCAAAGTAAAAGTGCAGAGTATACTGGTCAAAGTGTGTTTTTTGTGACATGTTAAATAGTTTATGTATGGAACAGTAGCAGTCCTTGTTTTGATCAGTATATTTAGTCATTTCAATGGATTGTCTGTTTGTCCTGTACCCCCCACCCCCAAAAATACACACGTAAAGACTACAGGCATCAGCTATCAAACTCAAACAAATGGTGCATATCAGTCTGGCAAAATGGCTTCTGTGGCTAGACGGGACTCCTAAAGCACCCTGGAAAGTTGGGCAAATGGAAAACCCATTCCATTAAAATTCTAAAGTCCTTTGTCCTTGCAAGCCAACCAGTCTGGGAGTAATGGTTCTTAACTGGTGCCCTGTAAAACTAGCCATTTCAGCTAAATAGTAGGAGGCCTTTTTTAATGTAGTGATTTGTATAGCCATGTATACAGTACTAAATCCCTTATTTTTAAAGGGCGCACTGGTTTTAATATGGCACAGTACAAAAGCTTCATAACCTTTGTACCCTTCACTTCTACGGTAGAGGAACTTCATGGTGGCCCTGTACTAAACTATTCTGTTGTGTTTGTAGCTTGCTGTCAAATGTCGCTGCAGTAGCATGCACTTCCTGGTAGCAGAATGGAATGAGCCTTCCATAAAGTTCTACAAGAGAAGAGGCGCCTCAGACCTATCTACAGAGGAGGGGTGGAGACTCTTCAAGATTGACAAGGAATTCTTAACAAGAATGGCAGCAGAAGAATGAAGGGGTTGTTCCAGGGATCATCGATATTGTGCAAAGCATGTTACTGCTTGCTTTCTGTACAACTTTTATAATGCTGTAGTTGTGAGCATTCAAAAGCTTTAATACCAGTGACATTGTAGCATTACTATGATCAGGAGTCAAAGGCTGGTGGTGAAATGTAAGGAGAGCAAGTTCAAAGAATTGATACAACACGATGTGGGTTACTGTTCCTCAGCTGTATATTTTATATGAAACTTCATTCTTGTGAGTCATTTGTATGTGTACAATGTACACACTGGTATGTAGGGTTTTTATTGTTACCTAGCTTTTTATGAATAAATTAGCTTCTACCTCTTAATTTTTGTATTACTTACTCAGATCAACCATCACTTCTGTGCATCTGTCAAGAGACGTCTGCTTAAAAATACTTTGTCTGTCAACATATTCATAGAACACTGGTTCTTGAAAAAGCACTGGGACTGTCGAGTCCTTATGGAACAAATTAAACACTTTAGCTCTTAAACACTTGTTGCGATTCTCACTAGAACTCCTGGTGGCCTTGGGCAAGTCAATTAATGTACTTTACCAAATTTAAGTTACAATGTAAACCACTTTGGACTGAAATGATATGACAATTTTGGGGGGGGGGTTATAATACACATAATTGAGTAAACAGTGGGAGGTTGGCAGTCATTACTTAAAATGTGGATATTGGAATCAAATAGCAAAAGTGAGGAATGCTAGGGTACATAGCAAGACTAGTGGAAAAAGATGGTCAAGATGAAAGGGGAGAGCAACATAAGTAAAGGTTAACGTCAATCTCTTCTGTTAAGAAGGCTGTTACCTAAATTAAAAATCCTGTTTCCATGAGCTCTTTAGTAATGAGACATCAATGGTGTTTTTGATTAGAATTGTGCAGAGTGGATGGGTCTTGTGGTCTGTTTCTTAGAAGTGGGTGTAATCATCTTTTTCAAACCTCTTTGTAAATGTTGGAAGATATTGCCAAAACAGTACATACACTCTGATATGTGATCTGTAACTGACATCTCTGCTTGCTGGAGTACAAAATTGCTGCATGGAAATAGTTCCAAGCAAATCTTCAGCCTTAGGGTATCCTGCACAAATTCAGTGACTACCAGTGTAACCTTTAAGTTCTAGTACTGTTAGCCTAAAAGTGGCTTATGGTAGGTTTTATGCTTATTGTAAGTGTTCTTATTTTGAATATGTGTGTTTTATTTGTAATTTAAGTCACCTGTAAACATATTTGGTCAAGCATCTCAATCTAAATTTACCACAAGTGCGGCATAGTCTGATTAGCACAAGCTATTATCCATACTAATGTGTCTTGCCTGTTTTCCCCTATATGTATCTAACTGCTTTCCTCATTTAATTAGCATTCCTTCTCTTATTCTTACTGGTTTTATTGTAAACGTCTGACACACTAGGGAAGGGTGGTATATTTTTAAATAAACCATGAATAGCAACACTATTGATTGCCTTACGTAAAGTTAAAAACAAAAGCTCTCGAGCCAGGGCTCGGCACATACCAGGTGGCCATGGTGACTAAAAATTACGCTGCTCATACTTTGGTTGCAATACTAAGGCCCCTGACAAAGGTTGACCAGCTGAAACCTGGCCAAGGCGGGCTCTATAATGAAACGCCTCGTTTATGCATGGTCGCCTTCTGCTTGTTTCTGGAGTTCCTGCACCATGTTGGTCCTAGCTTAGTCATGCAGTGTACGGAACAGGAAGTTCCTTTTCCAGACCAGATGACATCTGCACTTGAACATCCTGTCTACGTTCTTCACAGCCGTACTGTCAAGGGAAATGCATCTGGACCTTTGACTGCTTATTTCATTAGCAATTATAGATCCAACCAGGTTGAAGTAGTCTCTTCTCTAAAGATAAAATTAGACACTGGCCAAGTGTGAGGATCTTTGCCTTCACATTTAAGTATAGGCCTATTTTAAGACTCTTGACCTTGATCTTTAATAAGCAGATGTTTCATATCTTCTCTTTCAGTCAGTAACATAGTATTGTCAACATTGCAAAGATTGAATCTTCCACCAATGTTTATGCCTTGGTTGTCTTCATGCAGCCCTGCTTCTGTAATTTGTCCTACATATAATTCTTAAAAGTATGAAGCTTTGTCATATATCTTTGCTGATTTTTAAACCATTCATTTTCTCCTTGTTCTGTTAAAATTGTTGCTAGGAATCCATAAGAACAGGAATGGTGAATAAAACCAAGTATGTTATAGTGCCTCTGTATTGTTCCATGGTGCGAGAGCACCTTGAATATTGTGTGCAATTCTTGTTGCCATAGCTTAAAAATTATATAGCAGAATTTTAAAAAATGGACAGAAGTGTCACCTAAATGGTAAAGGGCATGGAAGGAGACCTCTGAGGAAAGGCCTTAAAAGGTTAGGTTAAGAGAAGGCTGAGGGGAGATATGAGAAAAGTCTATAAATTAATGAATGGAGTGAAATGGGTTAACTTTGATGGTGTAAACAACCGATCTATAAGTAGAAAGACTAGAGGACACACAATGAAGTGCTGCTGAAAGAAAATAGTGAGGTTTCTAGAGTCCAGCGAATTACAGGATCAGAGGTAGCATGGATTCACCAGAGGCAAGTCTTGTCAGACAAATCTGATTGATTTCTTTGACTGGGGGACCAGGGAGTTGGGCAGAGGGAGAGCCCTAGATGTGGTGTATTTAGATTTCAGCAAAGCCTTTGACACTGTTCCTCACTGGCAACTTATAAACAAACTGAGCACCTTTAGGGATGGACCACAAAAAGTTTTTGCTTGGGTTAGAAATTGGTTGAGTGGGAGGTGACAAAGGATACAGGTAAATGGAGCTCTGAGGAGAAGGTTACCAGTGGTGTGCTCCAGGGATCTGTCCTTGGTCCGATTCTTTTTAACAGTGATATAGCGGAAGGGCTGTCTGGTAAGGTTTGCCTCTTTTTGTGGATGATACCAAAATCTGCAATAGAGTAGACACCCAGGAAGATATAGATAATGTGAGGAGGGATCTAGCTAAGCTTGAAGAATGGTCTAGAATTTGGCAGCTGAGATTTAATACCTCTGTGGTATAAATGCACAGGAGGAGAGCCTCTGACTGAAAAAAAGTTCTGCTATGAGGGGACATGGGATGAGGGTGAAAGGGGCTAGATTCAGGAGTGATATGTGGAAATATTTCTTGATGGAAAGAGTGGTGGATCCGTGGAATAGTTTTCCAGTGGAGGTGGTAGAGATGAGGACACTATCTTAATTCAAAGAAGCATGAGACAAACAAGATTTCTAAAGGAAAAAAGGTGACTGTTGTAGTGGTTGATATGGAAGGACAGACTAGATAGGCCATATGGTCTTTTTCTGTCGTCATGTTTCTACAATGTAATCCATTTAAGAATGAGTGAAAAAATATTTTCTCTTATTAATGTGTAATCAAATGCTGGAATTTGTTACCGAAGGATGTAGTAAAAGCTGTTAGTGTAGCTGAGTTTAAAAAAGGTCCATAAACCATTATTAAAGAGGACCCAGGAAATACACTGCTTACCCCAGGATGAGCATTGTGGAAGCTGTGGACTTTGGGTACTTGCCAGGTACTTGTGACTTGGATTGGCCATTGTTGTAAACAGAATACTAGGCTTAATGAACCTTGGTCTGATCTAGTATGGCATGACTTATATTCTTATGCAACTACCTGAAGATTAGGTTTTTTCCTATTTCATATATCCCCTTCCATTTCATCTAGCCCAGTAAAGATTGTGTGCATGAGAATTAGCATAATATGCTCATGCTTCTCATTGTGGCCCAGAGCTTTTCATGATTTATGCAATCAAAGGCCGTGCTATAGTCTATGAAACAAATGTTGATATCCTTTTCTTGGTATTATTTTTTGAGTATACATTTCTGAACCACAATGTCATCTTTTGTTCCTTGCCCTTTCCTAAGCTCTGCTTCTGTTTCAGGTATGGTTATAGTATCCACTGAATGATCTTGAGTAGAATATTGCTGATGTGGGATCAGAGCAATTGTGTAAATTTGCTCAGATCATCTTTCTTCAGCAGTGATATGAGCACACCTTTTCCTTTCTGTTGGCCATGTCTCCAAATTTCCTGGTAGACCCTTTGTAAGTATTGTAACGGCTGCATCCCATTGCTATAATACTTCAATGAGAGTGCCATCGGTGCACAGTTCTTCATTGTTAATGCTTTCAATGTTTCAACTTCTATCAGTCAACAACAGTTCCTGATCATAAGATAAAGGTTGAAATTGCAGCTTCCATATCGTCCTGCTAGACCAGGCCAGACAGTGGGTTGTGTCCCCCTACCACCAGATTGGTGAAAATGAAAAGCCCAACTTTCAATGACATCACTCCTGTGCATCTATTTGCCTCAGCCACCAGAGGTCTCTTCAGTATTTCTTTGTCTCCAGCAGATGATGGATCAGATTTTCTCCTCTCTGTAGAAAATCTGAAGATTGAGAGGAAAAGAGATTGATTAAACACTTGTGAGTAACCACCTTAGGTCCTAAAAAGGTGACTTTCTCACTTGAGCGTGATGTGGGACGCTCCACTAGACTGTGCTATTTTTGGTAGCCATAGGAGGAGGGAAGATTGGTTCAGGTCCACACCCTTATCATGATAAGGACCTGTTGAACAGCCACAAATTGGATCTACAGTATTTGGAAGAGTACAGCAGCCTCACACAACCTCAGTGCTCCCTCCCCCTGCTCTCTCCTGAAGATCACAGAAGGCTCTCGGAGCGATCTGCCTGCTAGCCACCTTTTACACAATGCTGTTAAAATAAACCCAGCCGGTGAACCAGTTTCAGGGAAGTAGAGCTGAACCTGGCAAGGATCCTACACCTGGGGATCTCAGGGCCTGAGTACCAAAGTTTGACCTTGTCCTTGGGTACTCCTGGTTCAGTCTCCGAGGGACACAATTTGGAGTGGACTGCTAGCGACCGTTGGCACTGTGTGTGGGGGGTTTCCCTGCTGTTTTTTGCATGTGTTAGTAATGATTTTGCCTATTGTGTGCTTGGGGGACATGTGGTCCTAATGTGCATTCCGCCCAAGTGGCTCCAATGTATGCTCCTTCCCTAGCAGACCGTGGTATATTAGAAGGGATCTTTATTTCTCATAATCAATGCCTGGCAGGGCCGGATTTAGCTAGAGTGAGGCCCTACGCCAAGAAAAATTGTGGGCCCCCCCCCATGTCCCCGTGCAGTCCTGGGCCCCCCCGTGTCCCCCCTCCGTGCAGTCCTGGGCGTGCCCCCCATGCAGTCCTGGGCCCCCCCAACAGCATCGCGGCTGTCTGAGGGGCTTCAGAGGGAGCCGGGGAAGCCCGCGCGAGGCCCCGGCTCCCTCTGTACAGCCGCCAGCGTGAAGAGCCTTTTCCTTCACGCTGGCGGCTGTTTCTGTGAAGCCGGGAATGCTGGGAAAGGTTAAAGGGCAACCTTTAACCTTTCCCAGCATTCGCGGCTTCACAGAAACAGCCGCCAGCGTGAAGGAAAAGGCTCTTCACGCTGGCGGCTGTACAGAGGGAGCCGGGGCCTCGCGCGGGCTTCCCCGGCTCCCTCTAAAGCCCTCCGGTGGGCCCAAGGGGGGTGCGGGGCCATGTGCGGAGACTCGGTGCGGGGCCTCATTTGCATAAGGTGTCTCTTGCATAAATATTTGCATAATGTTACCATACACCAGAGCTACTCAATTCCAGTCCTGGTGGTCCACAATCCTGCAGGTTTTCGGGATATCCCTAATAAATATGCATGAGATATATATGCATTGGAGGTATCCTGCCAACCTGACTGGTTTGTGGCCCTCCAGGGCTGGATTTGGAGACCCCTGCTTTACATCTCTGTCATTTAAGATTGTGAGTGAACAAGGTACAGATATCCTAGACATCAAAAGGGTAGATAGAATGTGTCACATTCCTCCTCGATTCTCACCACCACCAAAAAGTTGTCTAATAGATAATATTTTGGTGGTGGTGAGAAGCGAGGAGGAATGTGACAAATGCTATCTAACTTTTTTGATGTCTTGGACATCTGCACCTTGCCCACTCACAATCGTAAATGACAGAGATGTAAGGCAGGGGTCTCCAAATCCAGCCCTGGAGGGCCACAAACCAGTCAGGTTGGCAGGATATCTCCAATGCATATATATCTCATGCATATTTATTAGGGATATCCTGAAAACCTGCAGGATTGTGGACCACCAGGACTGGAATTGAGTAGCTCTGCCCTACACTAACTTTTAGTAAACATGCCTCTTAATGAGTATATGGATAAAGAAAGACTAAAAGGTTTCTACATTACTATAATCCAGTACCAACCGCCAGGCACATTAGGAACTACTACAAACACTGCCCATTTAGAACCCATAGCAAACCCGCCATATCCTAACAGCACTACCAGGACTCACAAAGCACCATACCCTAACTATCAAAAGGCAACACTGCGAATATTAAACCAATACATTTCAGAGAACAACAATACATGACCTACTGGGGAAAGAACAAGTGGCAATGTCAAATAGGAATTATATAAACAGAATACCTCAGCTCAGTTACACATGCACAACATAGACCATCACCAAACAAGGAATCACAATTTAGAAACAGGAAGACAATAATTAAACTGGGAACCCCAAAAGCCAAACTTGGAATATACAACAACACTGTAGAAATAAAACTATAAATTAATTTCCTCTTGTACTAAACAAAGCGCAAAAATTAATGATGCACATTTCCCAGAGCTGACATATTCCAGTTAATAAATTCAAAATAAAGAGATATTTTTCTACCTTTTGTGCATTTTTGTTCAGTTGCAATTGTTCCAGCCACTTTCTTCTGGTTTCTTCGTGTCTTCTGCTAACTCTCCATCTGCTGTCCATTTGTCCTTTCTTCTGTCTTCTTGGTTTTTTTTTCCATTCTCTCTCTACATCTGCTTTAACATACTAATCTTTCTCCTTTTGCTCTTTCCTCATTCCTATTTCATCTACTCAAAATTTACCCCTCCATCCTCAATCCCCACTTACTCTCCCAATACCCAGCCAATTGTAGATTGTTTATCCCTCCCACACAAAATATTTTTCCCCTCTCCATTTTACTCTCCCAGCCCCATCCCATTCTAATCCTCCCCCAACACCAGCTCCCTTCTAGTTCCAGCCTCACCCAGCATCCATTCCCTTCTAGTCCCTGCATCAGCCCATTTCCAGTCCTAGCCCCCCATTAGCCCATTTCCAGTCCTAGCCCCCCCCATCAACCCAATACCAGTCCTAGCCCCCCCATCAACCCACTTCCAGTCCTAACCCCCCATCACCCCATTTTCAGTTTAAGCCCCCCTATAACCCATTACCAGTCCTAACCCCCCATCAGCCCACTTCCAGTCCTAACCCCCATCAACCCATTTCCAGTCAGCCCCCCATAGCCCATTGCCAGTCCTAACCCCCCCCCATCAGCCCACAGTCCATTACCAGTCCTAACCCCATCAGCCCACCACAAGTCCTAAACCCCTCCCCATCAGCCCATTTCCTGTCCTAGCCCCCCCCCATAGTCCATTACCAGACAGCCCCCATCAGCCAACAGCCCATTACCAGTCTTAACCCCCCCATAGCCAGTCCTAACCCCCCATCAGCCCACAGTCCATTACCAGTCCTAACCCCATCAGCCCACCTCAAGTCCTAACCCCTTCCCATCAGCCCATTTCCTGTCCTAGCCCCCCATAGCCCACTCCCAGTCCTAATCCCACCAGCCCATTTCCAGTCCTAATCCCCATCACCCAATTTTTAGTTTAAGCCCCCACATAGCCCATTACCATTCCTAAGCCCCCATCAACCAACTTCCAGTCCTAATCCCATCTGCCCATATAGACTTAGCTCCCCCATAGCCCATAGCCCCCCCATAGCCCATCACCACTCCTACCCCCCCCATAGCCCTTCACCAGTCTTAACCCCCCCAACAGCCCACAGCCATTACCACTCCTACCCCCCCCCAGCCCATCACCAGTCCTAACCCCCCCAGCAGCCCACAGCCATTACCACTCCTAACCCCCCCAGCCCATCACCACTCCTAACCCCCCCAACAGCCCACAGCCATTACCACTCCTACCCCCCCCAGCCCATCACCAGTCCTAACCCCCCAACAGCCCACAGCCATTACCACTCCTAACCCCCCCAGCCCATCACCAGTCCTAACCCCCCCAGCCCAGCGAATTTTTTTTACAAAACAAGCTGTCGCTGCCTCTGCCGGGGCCGGGGCCGCTGCGGCAGAATCGAGTGTGCCGCGGGGCCCCCCCTGCCCAGCAGAGCCTGCCCTCCCCGGTATCACCTCTCTCAGCTGCCTCCCTCCAGTCACACGCGCCGGCTTTCAGAGCGCGAGGGAAGAGTTTTTCCCTCGCTGCTCTGTTTAAGCCCGCGGGGGCTGATGGGACTTCCCATCAGCCCCCGCGGGCTTAACAGAGCAGCGAGGGAGAAACTCACCTCGCGCTCTGAAAGCTGGCGCGTGTGACTGGAGGGAGGCAGCTGAGAGAGGTGATACCGGGGAGGGCAGGCTCTGCTGGGCAGGGGGGGCCCCGCGGCACACTCGATTCTGCCGCGGCGGCCCCGGCAGAGGCAGCGACAGATTTTTTTTTTTTTTTTTTTTAAATTTTAATGATGGATCAGAATGTTTTTTGCGCGGGGCCCCCTGAAACGCGGGGCCCTGTGCAAAAAACATTCCCGGTGGGCCCTTGCCAGCTGTGGGCCCTACGCCACGGCGTACGTGGCGTATAGGCAAATCCGGCCCTGATGCCTGGGCTATCAGGCATTGATTATGAGAAATAAAGATCCCTTCTAATATACCACGGTCTACATTGGATTCTTTCTACCTATGTGGTTACGTGCTTTTTTTGGTGGACTTCTTGCTCCTTCCCTAGCGTCTTTAACATGTGTTACATAAAAGTGCAGTTAACGCACACTTGCAGGCCAACACACCCTTAGCATGCGCTCTTGTGATACCTTAACTTTCTATGTCTTCCAGGAAACATTGTTTGACCTGTAGCAGGCAAGGAGCCTCATTCGTGGATTCTGGTCTCTGCCTTTCCTGTATGGAAGCTTCGGAGTCACCCCTAGAAGGCATACTTTCCCCCTCTCGGCCAGGGGTTGCAGTTAGTCTGCCCTTACCGTGCAGGAAGGTGTTAAGGGTAAGGATGTTCAGCCAGCTGGTGGCTCTGGTGACCATGCTGTGAGCCACTGTTCATCCTCTAGGGCAGTGGTTCTTAACCAGTCCTTGAACCCCTAGGCCAGTCGGGTGTTCAGGATAGCCCTAATGAATATGCATGAGATATATATGCATTAGAGATCCTGCCAACCTGACTGGTTTGTGTCCCTCTAGGGCTGGATTCGGAGACCCCTGCCTTACATCTCTGTTATTTAAGAATGTGAGTGGGCAAGGTGCAGATCTCCAAGACATCAAAAAGATTAGATAGAATTTGTCACATGTCTCTTTGCTTCTCACCACCACCAAAATATTGTCTATTAGACAACTTTTTGGTGGTGGTGAGAATTGAGGAGGCATGTGACACATTCTATCTACCCTTTTGATGTCTGTGAGTGGGCAAGGTGCAGATGTCCTAATCTTAAATGACAGAGATGTAAGGCAGGGGTCTCCAAATCCAGCCCTAGAGGGTCACAAACCAGTTAGGTTGGCAGGATATCTCTAATGCATATATATCTCATGCATATTCATTAGGGCTATCCTGAACACCCGAATGGCCTAGGGGTTCAAGGAGGACTGGTTAAGAACCACTGCTCTAGGGGGTCTGTGGCGGCCCCCTGGTGTCTGGAAGCCTTTTCCGAGAAGAGAGCTTCTGGAGTGTGGATTATCCTCCCTAGAATTCTTTTCCTTTTTGCAACAGGCCTGGTACTTCTGGTGTTGAAATTCAGACCCTGCAGCCTGTAGGTGTCCCCGGGTACAGGCTCTAGCCAGGTAGGCTGAAAGTAGAAGCCCTGTTCAATTACTTTTGGGTAAGTGTCCCCAGCGTGGGACACTCTCTGAAGATGAAGAACAGTTGGGAGCTATCTGAGATGTTGACTATGCCTTGGACCCAGATGAATCAGTATGGGGCTCTGATGTGGATGAGGACGAGGACCTACCCTCACCTTCAGAAGACTATGAAGAGGCTGGCATGATCTGCCTGTTTCGGAAGAGGGAGCTGGCGGCATTGTTTTCAAGAGTCTCATCTCTCTTGAATTTGACAGATGCTTCCAGCATGGAGCAGCAGCCAAAAGTACACCCACTTCTTCAAGGAGTGTGGAAATCCACTATTGTCTTCCCGTTTCTGGAGGTGATCAAAGATATGATCCAGTCCGAGTGTGACTTGCCTGGCTCTCTGCCTAAAGGGTTAAAGGTCTATAAGAACATAAGATATGCCATACTGGGTCAGACCAAGGTCCATCAAGCCTAGTATCCTGTTTCCAACAGTGGCTAATCTAGGTCATAAGTACCTGGCAGTCTCCCTAAAAGACACAGGTTCCTCAATGCTTGTATTGGGTCAAGCAGTGATATCCTGAGTCCCTTTTAATAATGGTTTATGGACTTTTCCTCCAGGAACTTGTCCAAACCTTTTTTAAACCTAGCTACACTAACAGCTTTTACTACATCCTCTGGTAACAAATTCCAGAGTTTGATTACACGTTGAGTGAAAAAATATTTTCTCTGATTAGTCTTAAATAGGTTACCCTGTAGCTTCATTGCATGTCCCCTAGTCTTTTTATATGTTTACCCATTCATTCATTTACAGACCTCTATCATATCTCCCCTCAGCCGTCTCTTTTCCAGGTTGAAGAGTCCTAACCTTTTTAGCCTCTCTTCATAGGGGTCTCCTTCCATCCCCTTTACCATTTTGGTGGCTCTTCTCTGAACCTTCTAATAACGCTATATCCATTTTAAGATACGGTGACCAGAATTGTACACAATATTCAAGGTGTGGTCGCACCATGGAATGATACAGAGGCATTATAATATCCTTTCTTTTATTTTCCATTCCTTTCCTTTCCTTTCCTTATGATACCTAGCATTCTATTTGCTCTCTTGGCAAATGATGATGCCTAAATCTTTTTCCTGGGTGGTGGTTCCCAATATGGAACCTTGCATCATATAACCACAGTTGGGGTTATTCTTTCCTAGGTCCATAACTTTGCACTTGTCCACATTAAATTTCATCTGTCATTTAGATGCCCAGTCTTCCAATTTTTCAAGATCCTCTTGCAATTTTCCACAATCCTCTTGTGTTTTGACAACTTTAAATAGTTTTGTGTCATCTGCAAATGTGATAACCTCACGCGTTATTCCCTTTTCCAGGACATTTATGAATATGTCAAAAAGTAGTGGACCCAGCACAGATCCCTGAGGTACTCCACTATTCACCTTTTTCCATTGGGAAGATCTAGGCTCTCCCGGAGAAGGAGCATGGCCAGTGATTTCACATTCTCAAGGTGGATGCACGGTCATGGTGGTTACCATAGAAACTTGATGACAGAAAAACACCACATGGCCTGTCTAGTCTGTCCTTCCATATCAACCACTGCAACATTCCCCTTTTTTTCCTTTAGAGATCCTCTGTGTTTGTCCCATGCTTCTTTGAATTCAGATTCTGTCCTTATCTCTACCACCTCTACTGGAAGACTATTCCATGGATCCAGCACTCTTTCCATCAAGAAATATTTCCGCATTTCACTTCTGAATCTATCCCCTTTCACCCTCATCCCATGTC
Organism: Ichthyophis bannanicus; assembly: GCA_033557465.1. Classification (NCBI taxonomy): domain Eukaryota; kingdom Metazoa; phylum Chordata; class Amphibia; order Gymnophiona; family Ichthyophiidae; genus Ichthyophis; species Ichthyophis bannanicus. Next base: position 885,827,535 of record CM066035.1, on the reverse strand, counting down.
CCCTAGTAGCAGAACTTTCTTTCTTGCCAAATTCTAGACCATTCTTCAAGCTTAGCTAGATCCCTCCTCATGTTATCTATACCTTCCTGGGTGTCTACGCTATTGCAGATTTTGGTATCATCCACAAAGAGGCAAACTTACGCTATATCACTAACAAAGATATTAAAATTAATCGGACCAAGGACAGATCCCTGGGGCACACCACTGGTAACAACCTCCTCCTCAGAGTGAGCTCCATTTACCTGTACCCTTTGTCACCTCCCACTCAAACAATTTCTAACCCCAGCAGTAACTTTAGGGTCCATTCCTAGGGTGCTTAGTTTGTTTATAAGTCGCCTGTGAGGAATGGTGTCAAAGGCTTTACTGAAATCTAAATAAGCCACATCTAGGGCTCTCCCTCTGTCCAACTCCCTGGTCACCCAGTCAAAGAAATCAATGAGATTTGTCTGATTGATGGGGTTGCCAATCCTGTGGAAGGTGGATCAGCCTTAAATGATGTTCTGGGCCACAAGGTTGATTCCTTGCTGAAGAGACAGTGCTGTGGCAGCAGCTATTCTACAGCTGGGGGTATGTATAAGCTTGATGTCTCAAGCCCTGCTTCTGTGGAATCAGTCTTCCACCTGATGATACTACTTCTCTCTTGGAGTTGGTTACAGCCTTCCTTTTTGATTAGTGCCCAGATGACTGTGTTACGGCATTGGATTTGGCTCAGTCACTGGGTGGTGGCTCAATGGGCCTTTAGGGAGAAGCTGGTGAAGGACCTAGGCAAGAAAAAAATCTTACTGCCTCCCAGAAGACAGAGCCAGGGGCCTGTGAAGTGGGCCACTGCCCCTTTCTCATCATCCTCCGCCCGACCACCAAGGGCGTGCTGGCCGGATTTCCGGGGGTCTCAAGATTATCATTACTACCACCTTGGTAAACATTTTTTCCCCTCTGCTTCAGGGCCTTAGGCTCATTCTCAGTCCTTTTGTGGAGCACATGGATCCATTGACTCAGCCCATCCAGAGGAGGTCCCTTCCAGGCCACACAATGAAGGTTTGGGGACCCATTCACTGGTACCTCCGGTAGGCAGCAGGTTTTGCCTCTTCTTTCAGGAATGTGCCTGGATTACCAAGGATTGCTGGGTGTTAGATACCATTCAATTCGGCTATGTCCTGGAATGCAAGGAGCCAATTCCCGATGCCTTCATAGTTTACCCTTGAGGATCTGCGATCAAAGGTGCCACGGTGCGGACCACCTTGGAGAAGTTGTTTCACCTAAAGATGGTGATGCCCGTCCCCCCAGACAAGCGGGGCAAGGACACTCTATCTACTTTGTGATGCCAAAGAAGGAAGGTTCCTTCGGGCCCATTCTGGACCTCAAAGGGGTCAATGCTTACTTGTCCTGCACTTTCAGATGGAAACCTTACATTCTGTAATTCAAAGAGTGCACCAAGGGGAATTCTTGGCTTCTCTGGATCTGGCTGAGGCGTATTTTCATATCCCAATTTGGGCAGATCAGCAGAAATATCTGCATTTTGCTATGCTTGGCTCTATCAGTTCGCCACCTTTCCTTTTGGGATCTCCACCACCCCAAGGACATTCTCAAAGGTCATGGTGATGGCGGCTGTGGCACCAAGGGATCTGTGTCCATCCTTATCTAGATGACTGGCTTATCTGTCAGAAGCGTCCTGAGTGATGTCCTTTTTGGAAAGCTTAGGCTAGGTGATCAATCAGGAAGAGCCAGCTTTTACCTTCCCAGTCCTTGGAGTTTCGACACTCAAGTGGGCAGAGGTGACAGTCAGAAGACTGTTGAATTGCCTGATGATATGTGTGTAGCAAACCCCCAAGGTCTGGGTTTATTTTCAGCTCCTCAGATTGATGGCAGCAACCATTAAGATGGTCCCATGGATGCATGCTCACTTGCAGCCGCTCCAGTGGTCCTTGATGACTCGATGGCCCCCGGGTTCTCTGGAGTTTGAGAGCAGGCTTCCGCTTATATTGAGGGTGAGGTCCAGCCTGCAGTGGTAGTAGCAACCCCGTCATCTGAGGAAGGTCACACCACTGGACAATTTCTCCTGGATCCTGCTGACAACAGATGCTAGTCTCTTTGGATGGGGAGCCCATTACCGAGACCATATGGCTCAGGGTCATTGGAACTGCAGGAAAGCAGTGTGGTCCTTCAACCACCTCAAGGCAAGGGTCATCAAGTTGGCTCTTCTGCATTTCCAGCCACTGGTCGAGGGCTGGGCAGTTCGAGTGTTTTCAGTCAATGACACGGAGGTGGCTTATGTCAATTGGCAGGGTGGCACAAGAAGCACCGGAGTAACCCTGGAGATGGATCTCCTGTTTGGGCAGAGAAGAACCTCCTAGTCTTGTTGGCTCAGCACATTGCTGGAGTGGACAATGTAGTAGCAGACTTCCTCAGCCTGCACTCTCTGAATCCTGATGAGTGGGAGTTGAGTCAAGAGGCGTTTCAGTTGATTCTGCGCCACTGAGGCTGCCCCAAAATGGATCTGATGGCAATCTGCTCCAACGCCAAAGTGTCTTCCATCACCATACAGAAATGGGGTCTGAGGGCACTGATGCCCTGACCCAGCCTTGGCCTAGTCGGCAGCTGCTATACATGTTTCCTCCGTGGTCCATGGTGGGGCATGTGATTCAGCATATAGAGTGCCACCCGGGCAGGATTGTTCTGATGGCACCAGATTGGCCACAGAAAGCATGGTTTGGAGACCTGATGCAGCTCCTTCATGCCCCCCTCTGAAGCTGCCTCCATCTCGTGGGCTATTGTGGCAGGGATCAATCCTCCTGGAGGACCCAGCTCTCTTCTCGCTTATGGCATGACATTTTTGAAAATAAATTGCTAGCGTGTAAGGGCTACTCTCCAGCAGTAATCTCTACCATACTTGGTGCCTGGTGAGGTCTACCAAGCTAGCATATGTACGGATGTGGTGCCTCTGACTACATGGCAAGAAGGTTGTGTAACACAACACAACCAATAATACTGTGCTGTGGAGGAGTGGAATCCAGACAGTGTCTGAAGGTCTGTACTGATGACCAGGTCGCCACCCTGCAGAAATCTTCTGTAGGCACAGAATAGAAATTGACTATGGGAATTGGCTGTAGCTCTCGAGTTATGTGGTGGAATCTTGCCTGGGCATGGTAACTCAGCTTTGGAGTAACAAAAGCTGATTATCTTGTTGGATTTCAAGTTACAAGTACACTTGGAGGCTGAGAGGCCAGGCTTGCTTGAGCCAAAAGTAAGAGGAGTTTGATTGATTGATTAAACTTATATACTGCCTTTTTGGTGCCTTTCAAGTAGTAGAGGAGGGCCTGACGACAATGCACTGTGTACAATATTGTTTCTGCTTGGGTGGCATGAGATTTGAGGAAGTATATAGGTAGAATTATAGATAAGGTGGATTTGGAAACTTCCTTGGGAAGGAACATCAGGTGATTAGTGAAGGATCAGCTTGTCAAGAAAAAATGGAGCATATGGGGAGTAGTGTACTAAGGCCAGAAGTTCACTAATTCTGGCTGACTTAATTGCGCATGAAAATGTCTTCTATGACAAATGCTTAGGTGAAGCCTGCCCCCAGGAGCTCAGAGTGACAATCATATTGATATACTGTGATATCATTGGTCCCAGAGTGGAGGTTAAACACTCAAGATATCCTTTAAGAACCTGGCCACTAATGGATGCTGAGAAATTGGCTTGCACACCACCTGTTCATGGTATGCTGCTAAGGCTGACAGATGAAGTCTCACCAAGGAAATCTTGAGTCCTGATTCAGACAAGCAGAAGAAGTAGTTCAGAATTTCATAAATGGAGCAGGTGGCTGGTTCAAGGTGGTGGTCTCTGCACCTTCTAACAAAGTGATTCCATTTAAGATGATATGTTTTTTTGGTGGAGTCCTTTCTAGCAGACAGAATGGCTTCTATTGCTTGCTAGACTGGAAACTGGGAGATCAAACAGCCTTCAACATCCAAGTCATCAGGGCTAGAGACTTGTGGCTGGGATGCACCAGCCTTCTCTCTTGTTGGGTCAGGAAGTGAGACTGCATCCCTAAACGAATTGGTTGATCCAATGCCAGGCAAAGCCACAGCTATTAGGGGCTATAAGGGTGACTCTTGTTTTGTCCTGGGATATTTTGCGCAGACTCTGCAGGATCAGAGGGAATGCATATAGCAAGCCTGGGTTCCACAAGATGGAGAAGTCATCTTTTGCCTGTCTGAACGCCATTGGTCTTATAGAGCAGAAGATAGGGCATTTGGTGTTTTCCTGGGTTGCAAATGGGTCCACTTCCAGGGTTCCCCATCTGCTGTAGCAACCAAACAGTGAGTGAGAATCAGCTGTGCCTACTTAGTTGGGAACTGTGTGTGAGAGAAAACTGCAGCCAATCTGAGCACTTTTCAAATCATTTAGAATCCCTTCAGCAAAGGCTCCAACGATCCTGTGAGCAGTGAGTGAGAATCAGCTGTGCCTACTTAGTTGGGAACTGTGTGTGAGAGAAAACTGCAGCCAATCTGAGCACTTTTCAAATCATTTAGAATCCCTTCAGCAAAGGCTCCAACGATCCTGTGAGCAGTGAGTGAGAATCAGCTGTGCCTACTTAGTTGGGAACTGTGTGTGAGAGAAAACTGCAGCCAATCTGAGCACTTTTCAAATCATTTAAAATCCCTTCAGCAAAGGCTCCAACGATCCTGTGAGCAGTGAGTGAGAATCAGCTGTGCCTACTTAGTTGGGAACTGTGTGTGAGAGAAAACTGCAGCCAATCTGAGCACTTTTCAAATCATTTAGAATCCCTTCAGCAAAGGCTCCAACGATCCTGTGAGCAGTGAGTGAGAATCAGCTGTGCCTACTTAGTTGGGAACTGTGTGTGAGAGAAAACTGCAGCCAATCTGAGCACTTTTCAAATCATTTAGAATCCCTTCAGCAAAGGCTCCAACGATCCTGTGAGCAGTGAGTGAGAATCAGCTGTGCCTACTTAGTTGGGAACTGTGTGTGAGAGAAAACTGCAGCCAATCTGAGCACTTTTCAAATCATTTAGAATCCCTTCAGCAAAGGCTCCAACGATCCTGTGAGCAGTGAGTGAGAATCAGCTGTGCCTACTTAGTTGGGAACTGTGTGTGAGAGAAAACTGCAGCCAATCTGAGCACTTTTCAAATCATTTAGAATCCCTTCAGCAAAGGCTCCAACGATCCTGTGAGCAGTGAGTGAGAATCAGCTGTGCCTACTTAGTTGGGAACTGTGTGTGAGAGAAAACTGCAGCCAATCTGAGCACTTTTCAAATCATTTAAAATCCCTTCAGCAAAGGCTCCAACGATCCTGTGAGCAGTGAGTGAGAATCAGCTGTGCCTACTTAGTTGGGAACTGTGTGTGAGAGAAAACTGCAGCCAATCTGAGCACTTTTCAAATCATTTAGAATCCCTTCAGCAAAGGCTCCAACGATCCTGTGAGCAGTGAGTGAGAATCAGCTGTGCCTACTTAGTTGGGAACTGTGTGTGAGAGAAAACTGCAGCCAATCTGAGCACTTTTCAAATCATTTAAAATCCCTTCAGCAAAGGCTCCAACGATCCTGTGAGCAGTGAGTGAGAATCAGCTGTGCCTACTTAGTTGGGAACTGTGTGTGAGAGAAAACTGCAGCCAATCTGAGCACTTTTCAAATCATTTAAAATCCCTTCAGCAAAGGCTCCAACGATCCTGTGAGCAGTGAGTGAGAATCAGCTGTGCCTACTTAGTTGGGAACTGTGTGTGAGAGAAAACTGCAGCCAATCTGAGCACTTTTCAAATCATTTAAAATCCCTTCAGCAATGGCGCGCCCGTGCCTTGCGGGCCCGCGCCTGAGGGCCTCGCAAGAGGGCCCTTTGGCGTGGCCCTTAGGCGGTGGACCGTGCGGGACCCACTATCTGCTGCTATATGCTCATTCTGTTCAGCGATATGCTGTTTGTAGTTAATGTAAGGTAATGTAATGTAAGTTATGTACTGTGTTCCCTGTTTGTACTCCTAGTGTTTTGTTGTGATGTAATGATAATGCAATGTATGTTTCCCTCACCTTTGTTTAACTTTGTGCTGTATTAACCGCTTTGATTGAAGGAAAAGGCGGGATACAAAACATGTTAAATAAATAAATAAATAAATAAATAAATTCAAGGACCACTTGTGTGGGTCAAGTTGTCTGCTCAGCAAATCTGATCTGACTGCTGTTGCAGGGCAGGATAGGTTGCCCACAGGATGACCTGCATGCTGTGAGTAAAACTCCAAACCTTCAGTGTTTCCTGGCAGAGAGTGAGGGAGTCTGATTCCTCCTCCTGCAGATGAGGATGGACTTCTCTTTGAGCCAAGATTCAAAAACCTGCAAAGCATGTCAAACAGCAAAAATCTCCAATATATTTCCATGAAGCTGTCTTTCTCAAGTCTTCCAGGTCCCTTGCATATGGATTTCTAACAGGTGTGCCCCCTCCCCATCCACATGGAGAAGCATCTTTCATGAGCGTGATCTGCAGCTGCTGCTCTGGAATGAGCATCCTACTGACAGATTGTGGCGATCTTGCAACCACAGAAGGCTGTCCTTCACCACCGATCGCAACAGGATCCTCCTGGACAAAAACTGCACATGCTGATACCAGTGATGTTTGAGATGCTATTGGAGGGTTTTCATATGCCATTCTATATCCTCCCTTTGATGATCCACAGTACCCAATGATCTGCAGGCCATGAAAAACTAGAGCCTGCCTCTCACTAGGTAATAATCAAAATGAAGGATTGGACTTCAGTGAGGAAGTGACAGATGATGGCTGCTGCTTCCACTCCTGGGTCCTTTGCCATTGTGCATATGCCTGTGCAGTTGGACAGTGAGGAGGAGGTTTGGCATATAGCTGGAAACACCTCTTCAGGATGAACTGTTGAAAGAACTGATGAAGCTTCCTAAAGATGGATTATTGAGTTCTGCAATAGTGAGATTGCAATTCCAATGGTTGAAAAGAGGGCACTATGGCAGTAGAACAGTTAACCTCTTCCGAGATAAGATACAAGATGCAGTAACTTATATAAAGTATACTTCCCAGGTAAGGCGTATCTGCCATCCATTCATGGAGGTCTTCCTGAATTCCTGGAGCCAAGCCATCCCATGGGCTCTACTAGCTACAATTGCTACATGTGAAGCCTCATCATAGGCATTATAAATAGGGTTCGGTAGGTGAAAGATGCTCTCTTGAATAGTCATGTGGATTTCCCCGAGCATGGCCCTGGTGGCTCATTCACATTCCTTCGTTGCCTCTGTAGCTTGTGGCACCAGGTCAGGGTGGGATTTGAGCATCTGTATCTGATGGGCAAGGATCTTCGGTGTCAGTATTGTTTCTTGATAGACTTTTCTGTCCACCACCTCCATAATCTTCTGGTTCTTGCTGGTACTAGGCCTGGCAAATCTTGACCTCATGAGGGCCTCTTCGAAGACTATCAACTAATGGGTGAGATGTGCCTGGGCCAATCTTATACTTAACCTCAAGGCACTTGGGGACCATTTGTATGGAGATAGGTGTGAGTTCTAGCTGTTTATTTAATTATTTACTGTTTGTCTAACTGTTTGTTTAATTATTTATTGTTTGTTTTAGTGGTGTGCTAGTTCAGCCCTCTCAGCTGTACTTACCTTGCCTCTCTCAACTAACTGGGCTTTGTGTGGTACCCCCATCCCCCTGCTGAGGGTTGACAGGGTACCTTGTAACTGCCCTCTTTAATAGGACTTATCTCCCTCCCTCCCTCCCCAGCACCCACCCACCCCTGGGGTAATTGTAGTTTTATAGGTACTTGCACGTCTTAGAGGAAAGGGGCTGCTCTCAGGTGCAGCTCTTAATCCAAATCAGTCATACACAGAGGACCTGAGATTAATTAAGCTTCAGGTACACAGGGTGTATTAGGGGTATTAGATACACTTTTATTAGTATAAGCATCTACACCAATCCTTATTATATACCGAATTTAAAAGACCTAAACACAAGCTTTAAACTAAGATGCAGACAGAGGTCCAGCAACGAGATGGGGGTTCTCCAGTCTTTTGCATTGAGTGTCACATGTATGATTTTCTCCCAGTTGGTGAGAGGTCCTACATATGCACTAAGTGCAGGGAGCTCTTTGCTCTCAGGGAACGAGTCCGTTCTCTAGAGGCTAGAGTAGCAGACCTGGAAGACATAAGAAAGACAGAGAAGTACATGGACGAGACCTACAGGGATATAGTCCTGAAGTCCCACCTCCAGTCTGGCAGCATCCCTGTTGCCATGGAGGAGAGAGGTCGCGTGACAGGAGAGCATCACCCTGGTGTGGCAGGAAGTGATCCTGTAACTAGGACCTGTCCTCCAGGTGATGTAAAACCCTCTCGCACCGAGGACGTTTCTCCAGGGCCATGTCCCCATGAGGGGAGGGTCAGGACAGCTGTTATAGTTGGTGATTCAATCATTAGGAATGTAGATAGCTGGGTGGCTGGTGGACGTGAGGATCGCCTGGTAACATGCCTGCCTGGTGCGAAGGTAGCAGATCTCACACACCGCCTAGATAGGATCATAGATAGTGCTGGGGGGGAGTCTGCTGTCTTGGTACATGTTGGTACCAATGACATAGGAAAATGTGGTAGGGAAGTTCTGGTGGCTAAATTTAAGCTTTTAGGTAGGAAGTTGAAATCCAGAACTTCCAGGATAGCGTTCTCCGAAATGCTTCCTGTTCCACGTGCAGGACCCAAAAGACAGGCAGAGCTCCGGAGTCTCAATGCGTGGATGAGACAATGGTGCAAGGATGAGGGTTTTGGATTTGTTAGGAACTGGGGAACATTCTGGGGAAAGGGGGGGCTCTTCCGAAGGGATGGGCTTCACCTTAATCAGGATGGGACCAGACTGCTGGCATTAACCTTTAAAAAAGAGATAGAGAAGCTTTTAAACTAGAAAATAGGGGAAAGCCGGCAGTCACCCAGGAGCGCATGGTTCGGACAAAGGTATCCTTGAAGGATACTACCAAAAACAGTGAGGTTCCAAAAGGGAGTATAGTAGCCCAAATGCCCTTGAGTAAGGAGCAGACAGAGCATAAAGATTCCCAATTACCCATGCCTACCAATAGCCAGATTAATATTAATAAAATTAATAAAATACAGTCACTAAAATGCTTGTATGCCAATGCTAGAAGTCTAAACAATAAGATGGGAGAATTAGAATATATAGCACTAAATGAGAGGTTAGATATGATTGCACTCTCAGAGACATGGTGGAAGGAGGATAACCAGTGGGACACTGTGATACCTGGATACAAACTATATCGTAATGATAGAGCTGAACAAATTGGTGGAGGGGTTGCGCTCTATGTTAAAGAGGGCATTGAGTCAGAAAGGATTAAAGTTTTGCAGGGAACACAATTTGCTGTAGAATCTCTATGGATTGAAATTCCATTTATGAAAGGGAAGGTGATGGCAGTGGGAGTATACTATCGACCGCCTGGCCAGAATGAACAAATGGATGATGAAATGCTCAAAGAAATCAAGGAAGCTAACAAAAGCCACAACAGAGTAGTAATAATGGGTGATTTCAATTACCCCGGTATCGACTGGGACAGTCTCACAGCAGGACAAGCTAAAGAGATAAAGTTTCTAGATGAAATAAATGACTGCTTCTTGGAGCAGCTGATTCATGAACCGACCAGAGGGGAAGCCATACTGGACCTAGTCCTTAGTGGAACGCCAGATCTGGTGCAAGAAATAAGGGTGTTGGGACCACTTGGCAATAGCGATCATAGTATGATCATGTTTGATTTAATCAGTGGAGGACAGATAGTAAAGGAATCCACAGTACTACCTTTTAACTTTCAAAAGGGAGACTATGATAGAATGAGGAATATAGTTTGGAAAAAACTAAAAGGAGCGGTTCCAAAGGTTAAAGACTTACAGCAAGCTTGGGTGTTATTTAAAAATACTATCCTCGAAGCCCAGACCAGCTGTATTCCACGCATTAAGAAAAGTGGAAGAAAGTCCAAAAAACTGCCAGCATGGTTTAAAGGTGAGGTCAGAGAGGCTGTTGCTGCCAAAAGAGCAACCTTCAGGACATGGAAAAAAGAGCCAAATGATGAAAACTGGAAACAACACAAGCACTGGCAAGTTAAATGCAAAGCATTGATAAGGCAGGCAAAGCGGGAATTTGAGAAGAAACTTGCTACGGAAGCAAAAACACGAAATAAAGACTTTTTCAAGTACATTCGTAGCAAAAGGCCTGTGAGAGAGTCAATTGGACCATTAGATGATAGAGGGGTAAAAGGGGCAGTAAGAGGGGACAAGGCTATAGCAGAGAGACTGAATGAATTCTTTGCTTCGGTCTTTACTGAGGAAGATGTAGGGATGTTACCCAAGACTGAAGTGGTATTTAAAGGTGATACTGCAGAGGAATTGAGAGAAATATCGCTACACCGGGAAGATATATTACAACTATTTGATAAACTGAATAGTAACAAATCACCTGGACCGGATGGTATACATCCCAGAGTGTTGAAAGAACTGAAATATGAGATTGCAGACCTGCTATTGGTAATCTGTGAACTTTCATTAAAATCATCTGTAATACCTGAAGATTGGAGGGTCGCCAACGTAACACCAATTTTTAAAAAGGGTTCCAGGGGTGACCCGGGAAATTACAGACCGGTGAGCCTGACGTCAGTACCAGGGAAAATGGTAGAAACCATCATAAAGAACAAAATTACACAGCATGTAGATAGCCATGGCCTAATGGGAGACAGCCAACATGGCTTTAGACAAGGAAGATCTTGTCTTACTAATCTGATCTGTTTTTTTGAAGGTGTGCATAAACAGGTAGACAAAGGTGAGTCGGTTGATATAGTGTATCTGGACTTTCAGAAAGCTTTTGACAAGGTCCCCCATCAGAGACTTTTGGCAAAGCTAAAAAGTCATGGGATAGGAGGCAGTGTACTATTGTAGATCGGGAACTGGTTAAAAGATAGAAAGCAGAGGGTAGGGCTAAATGGCCAATATTCCCAATGGAAAAAGGTGAATAGTGGAGTACCCCAGGGATCTGTACTGGGTCCCCTACTTTTTGACATATTCATAAATGACCTGGAAAAAGGAATAACTAGTGAGGTTATCAAATTTGCAGATGACACAAAACTGTTTAAAGTTGTTAAAACCCAAGAGGATTGTGGAAAACTGCAGGAGGATCTGGATAAATTGGAAGACTGGGCATCCAAATGGCAGATGAAATTTAATGTGGACAAGTGCAAAGTTATGCACCTAGGAAAGAACAACCCACACTATAGTTACACGATGCAAGGCTCCACATTAGAAACCACCACCCAGGAAAAAGATTTAGGAGTCATCGTGGATAACATGTTAAAACCCTCCGCCCAGTGTGCAGCGGCGGCCAAGAAAGCAAATAGAATGCTAGGTATCATAAGGAAAGGGATGGAGAATAAAACAAAGGATATTATAATGCCTCTGTATCGCTCCATGGTACGACCGCACCTTGAATATTGTGTGCAATTCTGGTCACCGTATCTTAAAAAGGACATAGAGTTATTAGAAAAAGTACAGAGAAGAGCCACCAAATTGGTGAAGGGGATGGAAGGCTACTCCTATGAAGAGAGGCTAAAAAGGTTAGGGCTCTTTAACCTGGAAAAGAGACGGCTGAGGGGAGATATGATAGAGGTCTATAAATTAATGAATGGAGTGGAACGGATAAACGTGGATCAATTGTTTACGCTATCAGAATATAGAAGGACTAGGGGGACATGTAATGAAGCTACAGGGTAAACTATTTAAGACAAATAAGAGAAAATATTTTTTCACTCAACGTGTAATCAAACTCTGGAATCTGTTACCGGAGGATGTAGTAAGGGCTGTTAGTATAGCTGTGTTTAAAAAAGGTTTGGACAAGTTCCTGGAGGAAAGGTCCATAAACCACTATTAAAAAGGGACCCAGGATATCAATGCTTGACCTAGTACAAGCACTGCAGAACCTGTGTCTTTTGGGGAAACTGCTAGGTACGTATGACCTAGATTGGCCACTGTTGGAAACAGGATACTGGGCTTGATGGACCTCGGTCTGACCCAGTATGGCATTTCTTATGTTCTTACACCAACTGTTGAGCTGCAGCTCCTATAAGACCTGGTGTACTGGGAGTATTTTGTCTTGGGGTGCCTTGATGGATTGCAGAATGGACTCAAAATCCTTCTTCAGCTTCAGTGTTTCCACCAATTCCAGGCCCAGGGACTTAAGCATTTTTGCCATAAACTTTGGGTATGACATGTCTTGAAGTTGTTCGTCCCTTGATGAACCCTCTAAGGAGGTGTCCTGGAGAGCTGTGTAGGAGACCTGAGGGCTGCACTCTCTTGGATCTAGTAGATAGCCTGAACATCTTCCCTTTCATGGATCCTCTGGGTCCCAGAGTGGTGGCCAAATTAGGGGATGACTCCTCTGCTTCATCTTAAGAGGAAGAGTGGGCCTAGTATGGGTGAACTAGGAGTTTAAGAATTATCTCCCATGAATTCATGGGCATTTTCCAGGAAGAAGAGAAAGGGTCATCCAGACCCTCCCCTGCCACCCAAAGAAGATCAAAACTCTCTCTTGCAAACTTTTACATAAGGTGCAAGAAAGCAACATTTGATTCATTCACAACATTTGGAGTATTGAGCTCCGAAAGGGTTAGGGGAGAAGAAAATCACCTGCATAGGCCCTCCATTTGCAAGAAGGGCCTTCCCTTGAGGAATCACAGTGTCTCTTGCCTCTGGAGAGGTACCCTGAAGAAAGCCTAAATTAAAGCCAGGTTTATTGTCACTGCTATTACCTCCACCCTCACGTTTCTCATGGGAGGTTTTACTCTTTTTTTTTTATTTATGCAATTTTACACATTAATACAAGAAAAACCTTGAACAAAGAAAACAATCCATCATCCTCATGTTTAACAGAAACATGAATCAAAAGAAAAATGCTAACAAATAGATTTCTGAATAGGCCTCAATAAATGGACAAGATGGGTCACAAATCAAAGGATAAATTACAAACATAGCCATAAAGGTAATAGAGCAGGCACCAAGGCGGTAACTACACCTATTTCACACTAAACTCCCCTATACATGAGAGCTATTTATAGGAGCTATATGGGAGGGGTCCTGCACCAAAGCTAGCCTAGAAGACAAGAAACTGGCCAATTGGGAAGGTTCAAAAAAGAGATAACTATGCCCATCTAATTTAACCAAGCACTTGCAAGGAAACTGAAGGAAAAATAAACCACCCAACTGTACCACCCCGGGACGATATAATAAAAACTGACGCCTCCTCCTCTGTGTGGCCCTACCAACATCAGGAAAAATGCATAAATGAGAATCAAGGAACACCTTGCAGGGCGACTGAAAGAATAACCTTAATAGCTAGTCCCGATCTGCCTCCAAAGCAAAGGTGACCAGTAAGGTCGCAACCATACCAGCCGCCGATGGAGATCTTTCTAAGAAGGCAGACAGGTCAAGACTATCAGCAGATAATGCCTGATTCTCCTCATGGACTACAGGAGCAGACTTAGCAGTAGGCAGATAATAGGCCTTTGAAATAGGGGGAAGAGATTCAACAGGAATTTTAAGAGTAGTCAACATGAACTTTTTAAACAGTTCCATCGGAGTAACCGAGGGAACCTTAGGAAAACTTAATACCCTAAGATTCCTGCCCCTAGCAACATTCTCAAGAAATTCCAATCGCCTATTGTAAACGGGGGCGCTGGGTGAGAATGTCCACAGTCTTGGCAAAGGCAAATATTAATATGACTTGCAAAGGATTGTGGGAAATGTAGTCCATTCATACCAGAATCAGCCGTTCACAATAAATTAGTTGTGCTTGCACGAGTATAAAGCCAAGAAAAGATATTTTATTTATGGGGTTATTTCTCCCAACACAGATTTGCTTGGTAGCACAGAAAGGATACTTGCTTTCAGTATTATACTTAGAAAAACAAAATCAAGAAAAACAACAACTGAACTTCTTAAGCAATCAAATCAAATCATAAAGACCTTGATGGGAACAGAAAGGTCTTTTCTGTAGGCTCCTGCTAATATCTTTTTAGCAGTGCTTCAAAATCCACAAAGTAATGAAAAAACTGTTCTTTTTCAAGGCTAACTTCTGGTATTTTCACACACACCCAGAAGTGTCTCTTCAGAGCTCACAGGCAATTAGGCAAGGCTCAATTGCTAACAATTAACCAGCTGTAAACCTCTTGGCTGGTTTACTTTCTAAACGTGGCTCAAATCCTGCTCAAAAGCTTTTCTGAGTAGATCAAAGAACAAGTTTATATTTCTTTGTGATGGTTGTTATATTTTGTAAAAGTATATTACCACAGAAGTTTAGACAGAGAGCAATCCATGTATTCACACTGTTCATTTACAATACCTCCTGCTTCTTCAATTATCATAGAATCAATATCATGGATTGGCACAGAGGAATTTCTTAATGGAGCACTCTCAGGACAATACTTGTTTCCCTGCTGTCTTCCAAGTGAATAGCTAGGGCATAGATCAGTGTTCATACATGAGCTTCCATTGCTGTTAGGGTTCCTCTCTAAATATCCTGGCCAGTATGTAGTCCAGTTTTTATGTCCAGCCTTCCAATCAAGATCCCTGGACACTGGGTCTCTCTTCACATACCTTCTTGCACTGGTCTTAGGGCCCCTTCCAAATGCAGCCGTCTCCCTCACAGGTCCCGTCCGGGGATTCCTGGCTCTGCAACCCCACTCCTCTGGTTTCCTCCAGTCCAATGGAGTATGCTTGCCTCTGGAATGCCTCCCAGCACACGTACTGCTATGGACTCCTTTAGACCTCCCAGATGCTTCTCTCTTCTTTCTTCCAAAGTGTTTCTTGCTCTCTCTGTCCTTGAGCTCTGGCTTCTGCTGCCTCTGCTCCTGCTGATGATGGTGATGATCATGAAGATTCTGCTGATGATTCTGCTGTGTAGAATAGGCTTTACTTTTAACCTGTTTAGAGGGATACTCCACCCTAGCACAGCGCAGCTGTGCTGAATCAAGCCCTGCCCTTGGAGATGAGTGCTTGGGGATTACCTCATAGCTCTCCTGATTGAACACACGTTTCCCCACTTCAGCTCTTCTAGTGGCTGTTGGAAACCTGGTGCATTCTGGGACTGGTAGTCTTTTATGGAAACATTCTGTTTTATTATTTCTACCAGCAAAGACAGGTTGCTTGTTCAGAGCCAATTCACCTCTATTATAGCTCCTTCCTGAACTATGATAAGCTTCCTTATCACACTATATAATACAGCAGAGTCCTTGGGAAATGTTTGAGCAAGTTCTTCGAGCTGCACCAAACGACCCTCACAGGAGGCCACCTTAGCAGCACAAGCAATTTGTCCCGATTCGTATAACTTCAACTGTTGCCCAAAAGTTTGAAACTGCTGCACAATAGACTGCAACTGCTGATTAATATTCAGAGACATCTTAGAAAAAGCAGACCACAGAGAATCAAGAGTCACTTGCGTAGGCTTCACCAAACAATGTCCCGATCCTTCTGAAAAAATACCTTGTACAGACCCCAGAGAGGGAGGAGACAGCTCTCCCGGGCGGTGAACGGGATCCGATGACTGCTGCATAGCACTCCTATCTCCTCCAGCGCCATTCGCCTTAATGGTCGGCGTCTGCACATTTCCTACAGCGCCGACCTGCTCAGCACACAACTCCATCAGGGGGGGCGCCGACTCCTCACCACCAACCCCGGGCTGCAGCTGAGAAGATTTTAGCTCAGGCTGAACTGGAGGCGTGCGAAGCTCCGGGCTGAGAGAGACCTCAAAGTCCTCAGCACTGTAGGGCCGTCCTTCCACCTCAACAGTGCATAACGGACTCACCGGAGCAACAATACCAGCCTTGGCCGGAACCACGAAGGAATCCATGGGTCCGGAGAACGCAGCTTTCTCAGCAACGGAACTCCCCTCCTTTGATTCAGAAGCCAGCTTTGCCTTTCTTTTCCGACCGGAATGCGGCATGAAAGAGCAGCGCTAAAAGGTAATCCCTTGTAGAAAAGAGGAGGGAAAACACAGAGCTGTGCTGCGAGCAACTGCTCAGAACGCCATCTTGCCGGGGGTTTTTACTCTTACACTTCCTTTAAGACTCCTTTTCCAGACAGGAGCTGAGACATGAGATGGCAAAGTGGGCAAGCGATCCCTGATTCGTGGGCCACTAGCTCCTTCATTCTCAAGTGCTCCTACTGTGAAAGACTCACACGGGTGGCTTGTTTTTCTCTTTTGCTGCCACTCCCAAAAATCTAAAAGCAGCTACTAATTGCCTCCTTGGACAACTGACCTGGAGGGAGAGCAAGAGAAGCCATCATGGTGGGTGTGTCCCTCCTGAAGAAAAGCCCTGCCAATGAAATTTAGGATCAATAACAAAAGAATTACCGAGCCAACCCCCCCAAACAAAAATATTTTTAAAAACACTTATCTTTTTGTCGGATGAAGCCGAGGGAAGTCAGAACTACACTCTAACACCTCCAGACGGCCTTATCCATTTTATTAAATAATTGTATTTCATTCAGAAAACTTAGCTTAATGTCCACCAAGATCCTTCAAAGAGCAGCACAACACAATCCTCTTCAAGCTTAGCACGACGTGCACGTTTCGGGATCCGTTCCCTGTATCAAGTGCAATCTCCTTCAAGCTGTGCCAACCGCCAAATGTCGCTGAGCTCACTTACTCGGTATATTTTCAGAAGGGAGTATTTTATTGGCTATCAATAGCGGTCATTTAGCAGAAAATCCAATCAGATAGTAGGAGCGCCCCACCACACCAGGGGAACCCCACCATGTCATGGAATACATTACATGAGGCTAGCCCAATCGACTTCTTTATTAAGACCAAAGGGGGACACCCTATTCAATTTAAAAATCCAAGTTTGTTCACGCCGCTGCAATAAAGCCATACGATCACCCCCTCTAGGATCTGGAGAAATTTGATCAATTACAGTCCAATGAAGGTCAAAAAACTCATGATTGTGTGACAGACAGTGATCAACTATCGGGGCAGATACCACCCTGTTGCGCACCCGAGATGCGTGTTCACTCAAACGGATCCTCACCATCCAATTCGTTCTACCCACATATAGTAAGGGACAAGGGCATTGTAGAAGATACACCACATAAGATGACTCACAGTCCGTATTCCACTTACGGTAAAACAACTGTCCCGTAATAGGATGAGACCACTCCTGGCCCCTTAACGTCGTGGTGCAGTATTCACATGTCCCACAACAACCATGCCCATAAATCTGTTCAGGTGGCACTGATGGACGATCGATTAATGGGGTAGACCGAACTACCAAATCACTAATATTAGATCAACAAGAGAACGCTATCATCAAGGGTTTGTCAAAACAGGGATGTAGGCCCAAAATGTGCCAATGTTTTCATAGAATTCTGACAAGGTCCATACTTAAATTCGAATAAGGTAATACCCCAACCACGGCATCCGATTGTTCATTGTCATGGCCGCCATAGAAGGTATCATTCAACAACCATTCCCGATGTACATGTGAGGCTCGAAGATATGCCGTGCATATCACCCTGTCAGGGTAACCACGCTGAGCCAATCGGGCACAAAGATCCCTCGCATGATATCTAAAATAATCCTTAGAAGAACAGAGGCGCCTCAAACGTAAAAACTGACCAAACAGAAGGCCCCTACACAAGGGCCCAGGATGAAAACTTCGATAATGTAGCAGGCTATTGCGCTGAACATCCTTACGGTATCCTTGAGGGGTTGGAGAGTTCTTGGGGCCCAGGAGTAGCTGATATGATCAAGATGTGGTTGAATGAACTGAAAGAAGAAATAAAAGTGGAAATTAGCGGAGTTAAAAACGAATTAAAAGAGACACTACAATCTCTCAGACAAGACATAGCAGACCTGGGATCCCGGGTAGAGGAAACAGAAACTAAGCTGGAACAACACAGGGAAGCAATGGAAGATCTTCAAAAAGGCTGGGAGGAGATAAAGCAAGCCCAGGAGGCAGGGCCGGATTTACCTTGAGTGAGGCCCTATGCCAACAAAAATTGTGGGCCCCCAGCAGGGGCGGCCCAAGGGGGGTGTGGGCCTCATTTGCATAAGGGGCCTCATTTGCATAAATATTTGCATAATGTTACCATATACTAACTTTTAGTAAACGTGCCTCTTAATGAGTGTATGGATAAAGAAAGACTAAAAGATTTCTACATTACTATAATCCAGTGCCAACTGCCAGACACATTAGGAACTACTACAAACACTGCCCATTTAGAACCCATAGCAAACCCGCCGTATCCTAACAGCACTACCAGGACTCACAAAGCACCATACTCTACCAATCAAAAGGCAACACTGCAAATATTAAACCAATACATTTCAGAGAACAACAATACATGACCTACTGGGGAAAGAGAACAAGTGGCAATGTCAAATAGGAATTATATAAACAGAACACCTCAGCTCAGTTACACATGCAGAACATAGACCATCACCAAACAAGTAATCACATTTTAGAAACAGGAAGACAATAATTAAACTGGGAATCCCAAAAGCCAAACTTGGAATGTACAACACTGTAGAAATAAAACTATACATTAATTTGCTCTTGTACTAAACAAAGCGCAGACGTTAATGATGCACATTTACCAGAGCTGACATATTCCAATTAATAAATTCAAAATAAAGAGATATTTTTCTACCTTTTGTGCATTTTTTTCAGCTGCAATTGCTCCAGCCACTTTCTTCTGGTTTCTTCATGTCTTCTGCTAACTCTCCATCGTCTGCTGTCCATTTGTCCTTTCTTCTCTCTTCTAGTTTTTTCCATTCTCTCTCTACATCTGCTTTAACATACTAATCTTTCTCCTTTTGCTCTTTCCTCATTCCTATTTCATCCAGTCAAATTTTACCCCTCCATCCTCAATCCCCACTTACTCTCCCAATACCCGGCCAATTGTAGATTTTTTTATCCCTCCCACACAAAATATTTTTCCCTTCTCCATTTTACTCTTCCAGCCCCATCCCATTCTAATCCTCCCCCAACATCAGCTCCCTTCTAGTTCCAGCCTCACCCAGCATCCATTCCCTTCTAGTCCCTGCATCAGCCCATTTCCAGTCCTAGCCACCCATCAGCCCATTTCCAGTCCTAGCAACCCCCCAACCCAATACCAGTCCTAACCCCCCATCACCCCATTTTCAGTTTAAGCCCCCCCTATAACCCATTACCAGTCCTAACCCCCCATCAGCCCACTTCCAGTCCTAACCCCATCAACCCATTTCCAGTCAGCCCCCCATAGCCCATTGCCAGTCCTAACCCCCCCCATCAGCCCATCAGCCCACAGCCCATTACCAGTCTTAACCCCCCCCAAAGCCCATTACCAGTTCTAAACCCCCCCAACAGCCCATTATCAGTCCTAACCCCATCAGCCCACCTCCAGTCTTAACCCCCCAGCCCATTTCCAGTCCTAGCCCCCCCATAGCCCATTACCAGACAGCCCCCATCAGCCCACAGCCCATTACCAGTCTAAACCTCCCAATCCCCATTACCAGTTCTTAACCCCCCTCACCTACAGCCCATGAACAGTCCTAACCCAATCATCCCACATCCAGTCTTAACCCCCCCCAGCCCATTTCCAGTCCTAGCCCCCCCCCATAGCCCATTACCAGACAGCCCCCATCAGCCCACAGCCCATTACCAGTCTTAACCCCCCCAAAGCCCATTACCAGTTCTAACCCCCCCCCAACAGCCCACAGCCCATTACCAGTCCTCCTCATCAGCCCACCTCCAGCCTTAATCCCCCCAACCCATTTCCAGTCCCAGTCCCAACCCATTTCCAGCCCCAGTCCCAGCCCCCCCAATTACCAGTCCTACCCCCTCCCTCTCCCTAAAGTAAAATTTATTTTAAAAAAAAAAACCTGCTGGCTGCCGCCGCGGGGCCCCCTCTGCTGCCGCGGCAGCATGGACTGACCCGCGGGGGCCCCCTCTGTAAGCTCGGTCCCTCCCTCCGTGCCTCCGTGTCTCCCTCCGTGCAGGCTGTTAGAGACGCGAAGGCAGACTGTCTCCTTCGCGTCTCTGTTAAGCCCGCAGCACCTGTTCTGCACAGGTTCTGCAATGCTTGTACTGGGTCAAGAATTGATATCCTGGGTCCCTTCTTAATAATGGTTTATGGACCTTTCCTCGAGGAACTTGTCCAAACCTTTTTTAAACCTTTTTTAAACCATTTTTAAACACTAACAGCTCTTACTACATCCTCCGGTAACAAATTCCAGAGTTTGATTACACGTTGAGTGAAAAAATATTTTCTTTTATTTGTCTTAAATAGTTTACCCTGTAGCTTCATTGCATGTCCCCTAGTCTTTCTATATTCTGATAATGTAAACAATCGATCTACGTTTACCCGTTCCACTCCGTTCATTAATTTATAGACTTCTATCATATCTCCCCCTCAGCCGTCTCTTTTCCAGGTTAAAGAGCCCTAACCTTTTTAGCCTTTCTTCATAGGAGTATCCTTCCATCACCTTTACCATTTTGGTGGCTCTTCTCTGAACCTTTTCTAATAACGCTATATCCTTTTTAAGATACGGCGACCAGAATTGCACACAATATTCAAGGTGCGGTCTCACCATGGAACACGATATAGAGGCATTATAATATCTTTTGTTTTATTTTCCATTCCTTTCCTTATGATACCTAGCATTCTATTTGCTCTCTTGGCTGCACGCTGGGCCGAGGGTTTTAACATGTTATCCACAATGACGCCTAAATCTTTTTCCTGGGTGGTGGTTCCTAATGTGGAACCTTGCATTGTGTAACCATAGTTTGGGTTGTTCTTCCCTAGGTGCATAACGTTGCACTTGTCCACATTAAATTTCATCTGCCATTTTGATGCCCAGTCTTCCAATTTATCAAGATCCTCTTGCAATTTTCCACAATCCTCTTGGGTTTTAACAACTTTAAATAGTTTTGGTGTCATCTGCAAATGTGATAACCTCACTCGTTATTCCACTTTCCAGGTCATTTATGAATATGTCAAAAAGCAGCGGACCCAGCACAGATCCCTGGGGTACACCACTATTCACCTTTCTCCATTGGGAAAATTGGCCATTTAGCCCAACCCTCTGCTTTCTATCTTTTAACCAGTTCTTGATCCACAGTAGTACACTGCCTCCTATCCTATGACTCTTTAGTTTTGCCAAAAGTCTCTGATGAGGGACCTTGTCAAAGGCTTTCTGAAAGTCCAGATACACTATATCAACCGACTCACCTTTGTCCACCTGTTTATTCACACTTTCATAAAAACACAACAGATTAGTAAGACAAGATCTTCCTTGTCTAAAGCCATGTTGGCTGTCTCCCATTAGGCCATGACTATCTACATGCTGAGTAATTTTATTCTTTATGATGGTTTCTACCATTTTTCCCGGTACTGACGTGAGGCTCACCGGTCTGTAGTTTCCCGGATCACCCCTGGAACCCTTTTTAAAAATTGGTGTTACATTGGCGATCCTCCAATCTTCAGGTATTAGAGATGATTTTAATGATAGTTCACAGATTACTAATAGCAGGTCTGCAGTCTCATATTTCAGTTCTTTCAACACCCTTGGATATATACCATCTGGCCCAGGTGATTTGCTACTCTTCAGTTTATCTAATAGTTGTAATACATCTTCCTGATGTATCGATATTTCCTTCAATTCTTCCGCACCTTTAAATACCACTTCAGTCATGGGTAACATCCCTACATCTTCCTCAGTAAAGACCGAAGCAAAGAATTCATTCAGTCTCTCCGCTATTGCCTTGTTGCCTCTTAGTGCCCCTTTAACTCCTCTATCATCTAATGGACCAACGGACTCTCTCACAGGTTTTTTGCTATGAATGTAATTGAAAAAAATCTTTATTTCGCGTTTTTGCTTCCATAGCAAGCTTCTTCTCAAATTCTCCCTTTGCCTGCTTTATCAATGCCTTGCATTTGACTTGCCATTGCTTGTGCTGTTTCCAGGTTTCGTCGTTTGGCTCTTTTTTCCATTTTCTGAAAGATGCTTTTTTGGCAACAACAGCCTCTCTGACCTCACCTTTAAACCATGCTGGCAGTTTTTTGGACTTCCTTCCACTTTTCTTAAAGCGTGGAATACAGCTGGTCTGGGATGCCAAGATAGTATTTTTCAACAACACCCAAGCTTGATGTAAGTCTTTAACCGTTGCAACTGCTCCTTTTAGTTTTTTCTTAACTATTTTCCTCATTTTATCAGAGTCTCCCTTTCGAAAGTTAAAAGGTAGTACTGTGGATTTCCGTACTATCCCTCCTCCACTAATTAAATCAAAGGCGATCATGCTATGATCACTATTACCAAGTGGCCCCAACACCCTTATCTCTTGCACTAGATCTGGTGTTCCACTAAGGACTAGGTCTAATATGGCTTCCCCTCTGGTCGGTTCATGAACCAGCTGATCCAAGAAGCAGTCATTTATGTCATCTAGGAACTTTATCTCCCTCGCATGTCCTGCCGTGACACTGACCCAGTCGATACCGGGATAATTGAAATCACCCATTATTATTACTGCGCTGTAACTTTTGTTAGCTTCCTTGATTTCTTTGAGCATTTCATCATCCATTTGTTCATTCTGGCCCGGTGGTCGATAGTACATCCCCACTGCCATCGCCTTCCCTTTTGTACATGGAATTTCAATCCATAGAGATTCTACAGCAAATTTTATTTCTTGCGAAACTTTAATCCTTTCTGACTCAATGCCCTCTCTAACATAGAGCGCAACCCCTCCACCAATTTGATCAGCTCTATTATTACGATATAGTTTGTACCCAGGTATCACAGTGTCCCACTGGTTGTCCTCCTTCCACCATGTCTCTGATATTCCAATCATATCTAACCTCTCATTTAGTGCTATATATTCTAACTCTCCCATCTTATTTTTTAGACTTCTAGCATTTGCATACAAGCATTTTAGAGACTGTATTTTATTCATATTAATTTGGCTATTGGTAGACATGGGTAATTTGGGATCTTTAAGCTCTGTCTGCTCCATACTCGAGGGCATTTGGGCTACTTTACTCTTTTTTGGAATCTCTCTGCTTTTGGTAGTATCCTTCAAGGATACATTCTTCCGAACCATCCGCTCTTGGGCGACTGTCGGCTTTCCCCTATTATCTAGTTTAAAATCTGCTCTATCTCCTTTTTAAAGGTTAATGCCAGCAGCCTGGTTCCATCCCGGTTAAGGTGAAGCCCATCCCTTCGGAAGAGCCCCTCCTTTCCCCAGAATGTTCCCCAGTTCCTAACAAATCCAAAACCCTCATCTCTGCACCATTGTCTCATCCACGCATTGAAACTCCGGAGCTCTGCCTGCCTTTTGGGTCCTGCGTGTGGAACGGGAAGCATTTCTGAGAACGCTACCCTGGAAGTTCTGGATTTCAACTTCCTACCTATAAGCCTAAATTTAGCCTCCAGAACCTCCCTACCACATTTTCCTATGTCATTGGTACCGACATGTACCAAGACAGCAGACTTCTCCCCAGCACTATCTAAGACCTTATCTAGGTGGCGCATGAGGTCTGCTACCTTCGCACCAGGCAGGCATGTTACCAAGCGATCCTCACGCCCACCAGCCACCCAGCTATCTACATGCCTAATGATCGAATCACCAACTATAACGGCTCTCCTAACCCTTCCCTCATGGGCACATGGCCCTGGAGAAACTTCCTCGGTGCGAGAGGGTTTTACATCACCTGGAGGACAGGTCCTAGTTACAGAATCACTTCCTGCCACACCAGGGTGACGCTCTCCTGTCACGTGACCTCTCTCCTCCATGGCAACAGGGATGCTGCCAGACTGGAGGTGAGACTTCAGGACTATATCCCTGTAGGTCTCGTCTATGTACCTCTCTGTCTGTCTTATGTTTTCCAAGTCTGCTACTCTAGCCTCTAGAGAACGGACTCGTTCCCTGAGAGCAAAGAGCTCCTTTCACCCAGTGTACACGTAAGACCTCTCACCAACTGGGAGAAAATCATACATGTGACACTCAATGAAAAAGACTGGAAAGCCCCCATGTCGCTGCTGGACTGCTGTCTGCATCTTAGTTTTAAGTTTTTGTTTAGATCTTTAAGTTCTTTACTTACTAAGGGTTGCCAATAAAACTGTACCTAATACGTTTAATATACCTTGTTCACCTGAAGCTTAATTAATCTCAGGTCCTTAGTGTATGACTGATTTGGGTAACACTTATTAAAAGAGGGCTGCTACACAGTACCCTGTCCTGTGCTGCTGAGGTAAGCTATATTCTTATTTGATTTAAATTATAGCTCTTTGCTGCTGCTAGGCTCTAACTTATTATGAAATTTAAACTACAAGCTCTCTGCTGGGTATGAAATTTAACCAGAAAGCTCTCTTCTGTGTTTTAAATGTAAACTTAAACTGCTGCTACTAGGCCCTGACTGATTTAACAAAAAATAGTGGGTTCACAGATTAATTAGCTTTAATAAACAAAATTCCTTTCAGAAAATTCCCAGAAGTATATACTCACAATTGCAGATCTCTCTCCAGAAGTAACAGTCCCCTTTTCTAGTCTTTCAAGACTGAGGATCACAGAGCTCTGGCTGAGCTATTTATGCCTGTGCTGCTGAGGTAAGCTGTGACCAACTTCCTGGATGATTAACAGTCCTTGCTTGGATAGAAGGAGTCTTTCAAAATGGCCTTTTGATCTGCCACCTGGTGTTTACATCAGCATCAGCATCCCCTTCCTAACTTCCCCCAGATAGTACCAACATCCCCCTCCTTGTCTTCCCTTCCTGCCAGCTCAGAGAAACCAGCATCCCTCCTCCCCCCACAGGCAGCGGCAGTCCACACCACCCCATTCATCCATGTCGCAGCAGCTGAAGGCCATTGGTTGATGTCAGCAGTGGCAGCCTCAGGCTTCTTGGGTCAGTTCTTTTCTCCTCGGCCTCAGCAGTGGAAGCAGCAATGATCTTGTGGGTGGCATGTTTCTTGATGACTGCATGAGATAATCAGTGCAACGTACCATTCACTTCTCTCTGAAGAAAGCTACAGTAAGATGGTGGAAATGATGATTCCACTTATTAAAATGCCACATGACCTGGAAACATGCAAAGATCATGATGTACCACTTCACAGGTTTCAGTGCAACACGGTTACAACAAGTATGGAGTTGTGTGGAGAAAAGATACCTAAAGCTAGCAGGGCTTGGGGATCCCCATCAGCAGCAATGTTTTCTCTTGAGGCATCAGAGGAGCCTGGGCCTCCCCATCCATGGCTACGCTTCTATTTGAGAACCCCTTGTATCTGTAGCCCCCCTAATGCCATCCCCGCTCCAACTCCCCACCATCATCACCTGAGCTGTGTTCAGAGTTGAAAATCCTTTTCATTCTTTTCAGCTGTGAAGGCCTTAGGAGCCCTATCAACCCCATTCCTCAGGCTTCCAGCTCCTTTCCGTAGAGTGCTGCATACGCCTTGTAGCGCTATACAAATGATTAGTAGTAGAACGATCTCTTGTCTTCAGCTGACAAGATCTAAGGAACAACTGCTCTGTTCCTGCTCTGTTCTTGTCCCTGGCTCCCCCTCCTAAGTATTTTTCATCTACATTTTAAACTTATGCACATATCTTTCCTGTTATCTGCATAACTTTCTGTTGCCAAGACAGATGCATGCGTAAGTTTCTACACATGTCCAGATGAAGACAGCCAACTGGCTAGGGTCCTGACTTTCTTACAGTACTTAACTATAAAAAATGTTTAGAAAGAATTTGGGCTAGGATATTATCTTCATGCAGTAATAGCATAATATTATTAAAACACAAAATCTAGATGGAAAAATGGATGTTCTTTAATAATGTACCAGTTTAATATGGGAGCATTAATCATTATATCCAAATGCAGGAACATGTGTAAAAGTCCTTTGACAGAGAACCATTTAAGTGTCCAGTTACTGCCTGTTTCAATGTGAAAAAATATCTGTTCTAGCAGTAGATTCCTTCAGGCATGTCTTGTCGTGGGACGAGCATGTAGCGGGGTCCCGGTCCAGTCCAGATGACACTTGGTAAGGAGAGAACAAGAGCAAGCAAGGCAAGAGAGAAAAACACATTTTCCAGGCAGATATCTTTTTATTCACTGCTAGAGCACGGGCTGGCTCACAGTAAGCTATCAAGGAGTCCAGCACTCACACAGGATACAAGCTGGGTTTTTATACAGTCTTAGCATAGCAGTTTGTCACGTGGGTTAGAGCAGAATAGCAAGTTGGAAGAATTCTCTGGGCCCCTTGCTTATCTAGGTGGCTTATCTGGAATGTACCTTACGGCTAGGATTCCCTGATTGGTCATTTGAGGGGTGGCTACTGGCTACCTTATCTCTCCCTGCAGTCTAAGGTATTTGTGGCTAACGCCCTACTCCTTTGTGCGTGTGCCTGAGAAGATAACTCTAGCAAAGGCATCTCTCTACCCCCCCCCCCTTCCCATTCTTTTGTCAGTTTGGTTGTAAAGGTAGTTTATCTGGTTTTAGCCTGTGGGTGTTCTTGTGCAGCTGCTCCTGTCTTTGTTGCCAGATATTTCAGCCAGCAAGCCATTTTCTTCTAGCATGCTATCCCCTTTCCCATCTCATGTCTCACTGTGGTCTTGACAACAATAGAGGGTATCTGGGTCGCTGATTGTGTGGATTACAAAACAAACTATTCCATAAGGAGAAAAAGTAGGTGAAGGTTCATAACAGGCTGGGGATCAATACAGAAATATTGCAAGACAGGGAGCCTGAAAGGAAGTTGTGAAAAACAAGAGTCAAAGCACACATAGAAACTGAAATCATAAACCTGAGAGAGGCCTGCATCTCTTATAGGGTCAAGAAGGTCCTTTCTGTAAGAAGGCTTTTGACCGTCAAAATTCCTTTGACTTTGAGCTAGGAAAATTGGAAAGAATCCATTTCCTCGGGAAGGAAAAAGGCCGCGTCTGCAAACTGGTGTCATCAGTGTGCAAGTGATCAAAACTTGGGCCATGATTCATCTCCCACCATACTGGTCCTGTAAAACTGACAGAGGGAAAGGAATTTCCCCTTGACTTGGGGTTGCTAGGAAAAGAAAACAATTTGGCAACCTAAATTGTTAGGCTGGATACAGTGACTTTCTAGCCCCACGCACCGATTTTAGGAATCCGAAACACATCATCATGCTCCTGTTCTCAAGGTCTGGTCAGCCTACCATCTCTTGGTTTATACAAGTTATGTTAATGGCTCTGCTACCTGCTGTTCAATAAAAATTCAATTTAATTTGGAAAAAACTCATCCGAGACCAGGCATAGCAACACGTCATGTTTACAACCACAGCTTGGGTAGTAAATTAAACCAGTCAGACCTGCTCAACTGAGCAAGGAAATCAGGCCCTTATAGTAAACTAAATCCATTGGGGCTCATTTAAGAAAGAAAATGTTCCTTTAAGCTCATTTCTTATTCATAAGAACTGGTAGAAACATTGGAGCCACTATGCAAAGTCATTTACATGGTTTATAGAGCTGTAAACCATGTAAATGCCCCTAAGCGGGATATTCAGTGTCACTAATATGGTTAGTTCTGCTGAATATCCCAGAGTAATGCCGCTATACACCCCGATGCTATCTGCTTAGCATGGGAGGGTGTCAGGGGCGGTACCCAAGGATAAGCATGCAGCGGCATAACTTGGGTGCAGCAAAAGCTGTCCTAACGTTCGCCGCCAGAGC
The DNA here is from genome assembly GCA_033557465.1 of Ichthyophis bannanicus. NCBI lineage: Eukaryota > Metazoa > Chordata > Amphibia > Gymnophiona > Ichthyophiidae > Ichthyophis > Ichthyophis bannanicus. Next base: position 885,799,815 of record CM066035.1, on the reverse strand, counting down.
TAACTGGGCAGTGGCTGAATATCGCCCCTGCACGGGTAGCTTCTGCACTGTGTGCGGTGACCCCGGATATTCAATGCCAGTGGCCAGATATGGCTCCGGATTGAATATCCGGGCTTAAAGTTCAGCGGCAACGGCTATGCGCCTTAGAAGCGCATAGCCATCGCAAATGAATATAGATTTTGCACCCTTAAACTGAAACTCTAAGAAGGAAGGTCCAAGGGGTACCTACTAATGAAAAGGCATCAGCAGCACGCGGAGCTATTTTATGACTGGTTCCTTCAAGGGCCGGCATAATCATTAGGCAAAATAAGCAGTTGCCTAGAGCAGCGGCTTCTCGAGGGTGACAAAGACGAGCTGCAGTCAGTCACACCAACACAAAGAACCGTCAGCACATCCTTTACCCACATGGGGGCTATGCAATGTTCAAACAGCCCACTTTACTTGGTAGCACACTGATGATTGCGGTATGTGTGACCGGAGACAGAGAGAAGTCTCGCTATTTGGTTTTTTTTAGTTGAGTAATCATGACCTGAATGGTCTTAGTAGGGGAGTGAAGAAGAGCGCTGTCCGCACAGGTCCATAGATAAAGAAGGCTGGTTAGTACGAAGACACCAAGGGAAGCACAGAAACATTCACACGGGCTCAGGAGTCCAAAAGACTTCTCAAAGATAGGAGAGAGCAAAAGAGGAAGTGACATCATTGATCCTGATGGCTGCTTCAGCATCTGCTTCAGCGCAATGCTCTCATAAACTGTGCATAGCCTGCAAAGTTTTCTTTGCATCTAATGCAATTGAAACTATGGCCATGCCACCCTGAGTTTGTCTAATCTTGGAAGCTAAGCAGAACTGGACTTAGTTAGTACTTGAATGGGATTCCACCTTGGGATATCAGGTGCTGTAGGCCTACTGTGCAGAAGAAAGGCCAGGCAATCTACTGCCAGTCACATCTTGCCAAGGAATCCCAGAGAATAGTCACAGCATGGATAACTATTCAAAGGGTTGCTAGGAGTTGACATTGACTTGATGACACTTAACAACAGGGTACAGTAATTGAAAAAAAAATGGTGTAGCTATTTTGTTTTCTAAAGAACAACAGCCCATTCTCCACTATAAATACACAGACCCAGAAGGTCATTTCTGATCCTATAAGTTTCTCTATATGGGGAGTCTGTCTGTTAGTAAATGTTGATGCATTAAATGCTAGCCATAGAGCCTTTTTTAAGAGACTGGAAACAGAGTTACAAGAGGGTCCTTAGGGATCTTTTATTCTTATGGGGGACTTTAATCTAACAGTCATCCCAGTCTTGGTAACTCAAAGCTAACTAAATATAAGGGGAGGGACTTTAATAGACATAGAGAAATTTTGGCACAATTAGATCTAGTAGATGCCTGGAGGCTTGCACCCTAAATTACGATCTTTCTCCTTTTTTTCCCCTCTAAACTATTCTTATCAACAAGGCGTGGTTCAAAAAGGTTCAAAGTGTGGATATTGTATCCATCTTCTGGTTGGATCACAGTCCAGTGTGGTTGGATCTGCAAATGGGGGTAAAAGATAAATCACTACAGACCGGTGAGCCTCACGTCAGTACCAGGAAAAATGGTAGAAAACATCATAAAGAATAAAATTACTCAGCATGTAGATAGTCATGGCCTAATGGGAGACAGCCAACATGACTTTAGACAAGAAAGATCTTGTCTTACTAATCTGTTATGTTTTTTTGAAGGTGTGAATAAACAGGTGGACAAAGGTGAGTCGCCTATCTGGACTTTCAGAAAGCCTTTGACAAGGTCCCTCATCAAAGACTTTTGTCAAAACTAAAGAGTCATGGATAGGAGGCAGTGTACTACTGTGGATCAGGAACTGGTTAAAAGATAGAAAGCAGAGGGTTGGGCTAAATGGCCAATTTTCCCAATGGAGAAAGGTGAATAGTGGTGTACCCCAGGGATCTGTTCTGGGTCCGCTGCTTTTTGACATATTCATAAATGACCTGGAAAGTGGAATAACGAGTGAGGTTATCAAATTTGCAGATGACACAAACCTATTTAAAGTTGTTAAAACCCAAGAGGATTGTGGAAATTGCAACAGGATCTTGATAAATTGGAAGACTGGGCATCAAAATGGCAGATGAAATTCAATGTGGACAAGTGCAAAGTTATGCACCTAGGGAAAAACAACCCAAACTATGGTTATACGATGCAAGGTTCCACATTAGGAACCACCACCCAGGAAAAAGATTTAGGCGTCATTGTGGATAACATGTTTAAACCCTCGGCCAGTGTGCAGTGGCGGCCAAGAGAGCAAACAGAATGCTAGGTATCATAAGGAAAGGAATGGAAAATAAAACAAAAGATATTATAATGCCTCTATATCGTTCCATGGTGAGACCGCACCTTGAATATTGTGTGCAATTCTGGTCGCCGTATCTTAAAAAGGATATAGCATTATTAGAAAAGATTCAGAGAAGAGCCACGAAAATGGTAAAGGGGATGGAAGGATACTCCAATGAAGAAAGGCTAAAAAGGTTAGGGCTCTTTAACCTGGAAAAGAGACGGCTGAGGGGAGATATGATAGAAGTCTATAAATTAATGAATGGAATAGAATGGGTAAATGTAGATCGATTGTTTACGTTATCAGAATATAGAAAGACTAGGGGACATGCAATGAAGCTACAGGGTAAACTATTTAAGACTAATAAAAGAAAATATTTTTTCACTCAACGTGTAATCAAACTCTGGAATTTGTTACCGGAGGATGTAGTAAAGGCTGTTAGTGTAGCTGGGTTTAAAAAAGGTTTGGACAAGTTCCTGGAGGAAAGGTCCATAAACCATTATTAAGAAGGGACCCAGGATATCAATGCTTGACCCAGTACAAGCATTGTGGAACCTGTGTCCCTTGGGGAAACTGCTAGGTACGTATGACCTAGATTGGCCACTGTTGGAAACAGGATACTGGGCTTGATGGACCTTGGTCTGACCCAGTATGGCATATCTTATGTTCACTGAGATTTTGGCACATAAATGATTCCCTGCTTACAGAGGAGGAAGCTTTACAGATTGAGAAAGATACACATGAATTCGTGAGTTGCATAGATATGGGTGAGCTTTCAGCCTCAGTACTATGGAAGGGATTGAAAGCGCTGATGTGGGCTAGCTTGAAGAAGAGGGAAACGGAAGAAATTGGTGGAAGCACACCAAGGCACTTTGAGAGGAGTAAAATGGAAAAGAGATCAGCAGATACCCAGATCAGCTGCAAGACCCTAAATTATTTATTTATTTAACCAGTTTTATATACCACCTTATCCTTCAATCAAAGTGATTTTCAGCGAACTAGGTTGGGTACATTTATAACAGATGGGGGAAAGGAGATTTATTTATTTATTTACATTCTCTTATATACTGAGCTATTCTGCATCAGTGCAGTTTACATTGAACAAACTGAAATTACATTGAACAGGGCATTATAACTTGGAGATAACTATTTTACAGGGAACATGGGCTATGGAGGGTTAAGTGGTTTGCCCAAGACCACAAGGAGCATCTGTGGGACTAGAAACCCCAGTCCTTCTGGCCCAAGGTTGCTGTCCTCTAGTGAGATTTGAACCCCTGACCTTCTGGCCTGAAATACCTTGCCCCAACCACTAGGCCACTCCTCCACTCCTGGATGGAGGGGAAATAAATTATGCCAGGAAGGCAAGCACAGCAGAGCACCTGATTGGCTGGAAGGTTTTTAATTATTCTAGGCGGACCAGCACAGCACCTGGATTGGTGGGAAGGCCCTCAATTATGTCAAGAGAATCATCATAGCACAGTATCCAGATTGCCTGGAAAGCCCTAAATTATGTTAGAAGGATCAGAACAGCAGCCAGATTGGCTGGAAGACTCTATATTATACCAGGGGGACTAGCACAGCACCCAGATTGACTGGCAGGCCCTAAAACAGCAGAGGAGAGCCAAAGCAACAGTAGAGGTGGTGGCAGGAGCCCAGACCGCAAGAGTGGGGGGGAGTTCAGCTAAGCTGTGCACCTGCAAGATAGACTCATGACACTAAGGACATTGGTTCCCAGCATAGTAATCTTAAGGAGAGAGTAAGATCCAACGCCTCCCCCCTCCATGGTGAAAGAAGCATTCATGGAGTGCTTAGATAGAAACATAGAGACATGATGACAGAAAAAGACCAGATCGCCAATCTAATCTGCCCTTTCATATCAACTACTGTAGTTCCCTTTTTTCCTTTAGAGATCTTCTGTGTTGATCCAATGCTTTCTTGAATTCAGATACTGTCCTCATCTCTACTACCTCCACTGGGAGACTATTCCATGCATCTACCACTCTTTCCATAAAGAAATATTTCCGCATTTTATTCCTGAGTCTATCCCCTTTCACCTTCATCCTATATCCCCTTGTTGCAGAGATTTCTTTCAATTGAAAGAGGCTCTCCTGTGCATTTATGCCACGGAGGTATTTAAACATTTCTATCATATCTCCTCTCTCCTGCCTTTTCTCCAAAGTATACATATTGAGATGCTTAAATCTGCCCCCTTATGGCTTATAACAGACCACTGACCATTTTGGTAGCCACCCTCTGCACTGACTCCATCCTGTTTATACTGTATCCTTTTGAAGGTGCGGTCTCCAGAATTGCACATAATTCTCCAAATGAGGTCTTACCAAAGACTTATACAGAGGCACTAACACCTTCTTTTTTCTGCTGGCCATTCCTCTCCCTATGCACCCGAGCATCTATCTGGCTTTCACCGTTGCCTCTTCTGTTTAGCCACTTTACGATCATCAGAAACAATCATGCCCACCCCTCTTTTGTGGACAGAAGAACTTCACCCCCTATACTGTATCACTCTCTTGGATTTTTGCAGCCCAAATGCATGACGCTGCATTTTTTGGCATTAAATCTCAGCTGCTAAATTCTCAACCATTCTTCAAGCTTAGCTGGATCCCTCCTCATGTTCTCTATGCCTTCCTGTGCATGTACTCTATGACAGATTTTGGTATCATCCACAAAGAGGCAAACCTTACCCGACAGCCATTCAGCAATATCACTAACAAAAATGTTAAGAATCAGACCGAGGACAGATCCCTGCGGCACACCACTAGTAACATCCTTCTCCTCAAAGTGAGCTCCATTTACCTGTACACTTTGTCACCTCCCATTTAACCAATTTCTAAGCTAGCCAGTGACTTTAGGGTCCACCCCTCGGGTGCTCAATTTATTTATAAGTTGCCTGTGCAGAACGGTGTCAAAGGCTTTACTGACAACTAAGGACACCACACCTAGGGCTCTCCTTCAGTCCAACTCTCTGGCTATTTTCTCCTCTTTTTGTATCTTTGCTTTCCTGACTATTTTACTAGCCTCTCTACGATTTTCCAAATATAGATACCTGTCTTCCTCTTTCCGTGATCTCTTTTATTTTATGAAGGCTATCCTCTTTTTCATCACCTTTTCAGCTGCTTCTTTTGAGAACCATAGTGATTTCCTTTTTTTATTTATAACAGGTTTTTCCTTTTCTTTTTACATTTATTTACCTTTCTAACAAAACGGTTTGTTGCCCTTAAAAAATCCTCTTTCAGTTTAGCCCATTGCTTTCCTACATCCCCCAGCTGTTCCCAGCCCACTAGCGACTCTTTGAGGTATTGTCCCATCTTGGCACAGTTAGTTTTCCTAAGGTCTAAGACCCTCACTTTTGAATGGACTTTATCAGCCCTAGCTCTAATATTGATGCAAAATGATCTCCCATTATAACATCAGAAACCTTTTCCCTATAGATAAGCACCAAGTCCAGTATGGTCCCTTCACGTGTGGATTCTGTTACCAGCTGCTGGAATAGTTCTTTCTGTAGAGACTCCAGGATCTCCTTACTTCTAGATGACACCACAGCAGGGATGTGCCAATCAACATCCAGCATATTGAAATCACCTATCAGTAACATGCCTCCTTTCATGGCAATACTGTGTATGTCTTATATTAAATCTCTGTCCATTTCCTCTGCTTGTGAAGGAGATCTGTATATCACATCAGTGTAAATGGATTTCCCGTTCCCTCTTTCTAGTTTAACCCACAGTACCTCTCACTCCCTTGTAAGCCTGTAATTCTGTAACTTTAATATTATTTTTTTACATATAGTGTCACTCCTCCTCCCCTTCTGCCTCTCCTGTCCTTCCTGAATAAAGTGTAGACTGGTATAATTACATCCCAGTCATGGTTGACCATGAACCATGTCTCCATAACCGCCACTAAATCCAAGTCAGCCTCTTCCATTAAATCTTCAGCATCTGGGATCTTATTTCCCATACTATGGCATTTATGCACAATGCTTTCCATATATTGCCCCTTTTACCCATTTCTACAGAGGTATTTCATATTTTTAATGTTTCACTAACCTGAGGGCTTCTACTTATCTGGAGGCTTTCTTCGCCCATCCCCAAACAAATCTAGCCAACGTGATGTAAATTCCACTGAATTGTTCCCTTCCACCCTCTCCAGTGCGCCTACTGTACTATACAGAGATCGTTTCAGCAAGTGCGGTTCTCCAGAACATCTTGTCGATCTTCTAGCACCTTGCATCAATCCTTGAGATGTTCAGCTGTACTACTGTACATGGCAGGAGCATTTTCCAGGCCAATAACTTTGCCTTCCAGTCCTTAAATGTGCTCCTTCTGTTCAAACACAGATGAAATTAGCTCCTCCACTTTATCAATAACTATCTTGTATCTGTAGTTTTGGTCACCTGTTCAGAAAATTGATTGAGAACCTGCCCAAAGAATCCTGTATTGCCATCCAATGCGCGCTCCACTGTTTCTTCCCTTCTTGAGGAAGATTCATCTGGCAACCATAGCCTGCTCCTGACGAGGCCTATTCTCAGTATTCTGAGGTTTTCCAGCTTTTTCTGCCCATACCCTTTGGATAGTCTTTTTAGCCGCCACCTTAGATATGATATAGGTGTATTCAGACTACCAGCTCTGCAGAAATTAATAGGATAAAGAAGGAAGTGTCAGGAGCTCTTCTACAGCACTCCTTTTTCATCTCATCCATCACATTATCTCCCCCTAGATTTGTGTACTCGACTTCACTGGGAGCAAGGTCTATCAGAATGCAATGCTCAGTTCTCATATAGCTTCTTACTAGTTCTTCATGGGCCAATGCACACATAACATTCTGCAGAAAGTAAGAGATCTTTCAAGCTATCCCCCTCAAGAGAAGTGTTATGCCAATGTAGCACTACTGAATGGAGTAAAGAATGTGGGAAACACTTGATTAAGTTGACCTACAATGTTGGTTTTTTTTAATGATTTTGAAACTTGTCATAAGAGTTAGCACTCACAGACTCTCATGGTCAGATGAGCAGAAAGACTAGCCGATGCATCCTGCAAGGGAGAAAACCAATTTGAGGCCGAGGTCAAAGAGGTGGTGGATCAGATAAAGGACTAGAGTGTGATGCTTCAGACCCTTACAACCACTTCTGACCTGTCTCCACATCATCCAGGTGGGTATGTCAACTGGGGTTCCCAGGAGGAACGTCTTTCTACTGAAGAGGTGTTATCCACACACATAAAATCTGAAATGGGGTTCTGATCAAATCCAGGAATACATTCCATTATACTTTCTTTAGTGCCTTCTTGTGATAGTAGGGAGAGGCTAAGGTTTTATGTGAATCACTGACCCAATGTAACCGCAGATAGTTGGGTTCTCACTGTGATATGGAACAGATACATAACTGTTCAACTGAAAATCCTACAAAATTTTCCACTGTGAGGCTTTTGCTCTACCTATTTGCATCAGGACCTGCTCCTCAGTGAACTCTTAGAGGGCAAAGCAATCAGCCACAACCAGCGGAATGTAGGCACAGATTTCATTCCATCTATTTCCTGATCTCAAAGAAAATAGGACTTTGCCCTATACTAGACCTCAGGCCCTTGAACACATTCCTAGTAAGGGAAAAATTCAAGCTTATGTCCCTAGACACCATAAAAATGCCCTTTCTGGGAAAAGGAGACTGGCTATATTTCCAGGATTTAAAGGATGCTTACAGCCATACAGAAAGTTATCCAGGTCATAAGAAAGTATCTCAGATTTTTAATAGGAAACAACCACTTCTAGTATCACGTACTATTGTTCAGACTCCATGTCTAGCAGCAGTCACAGTACATCTATTGGCAAAGTAGTGGAAGTGGGACAACACTGGGATAAAAATATATCCTACAACTGAAAATCTCATACGTATAAAAGTCTTAAAATAAATCTGTACATCAAGGGACATGTTTACCAAAGCGTGCATGATTAATGGTTAGCAGAGGACTGTGGCAACCATTACAGCGTGCTAAAAACGTAGCCGTGGTAAAAATCCCATGCTAACCGCTTAGCACGTGACAGGGTGGGGATTGGGTGGGTTAGGGGAGGAGAGTGGGCGTTGGCTGCACACTGCAGATAGCGCAGGCATCATTAGTGTGTGCAAATGGTCAACATTGCCGATAGCACAGGTGCACTTTCTGCCACATCAATGGCTGGCATTAAGTGCCTCTACATTATTTGTGGCTGCACTTGTAGCGCGGTGAGGCGCTCCTCCCTGTTGCGTTATCTGCCTGAGCATATGCCAGGAATTCTGGATATGCCACACACCCCTGCACAAATTTTTGGCACCTAACATGCACTAAAGGAAAAATCTAAAGGGCCACTTTGGTCAACATGCTCCAAAGTTCAATCAAGGTATGCAAATAATTTTGGAATAACAAAATGTACTCAAGGTTCACAAACTATCTCACAGCCAAACCAGCTTGCCAAAAATGCCTCGGAAAACAAAAAAGTCATTGCACAACCTTGCTTAAACAGCATTTATTTTTAGATTGTTTTATCGTTTAAATATCATCAAATACTTCACAAAAACAGGGTGCTCATTAATACTACTGAAAAAATAATTCGTCAATCGTAAGTATACTTGTAGCATCATCATTACATTCTTAAAAATACATCCGAAAATACTGTACCCATGGGATTTTCAGTTGTATGATGCAGGATATTTATGCAAATTGGAGATGCATTTGCTTCCTTATTTGAAAAATTGGCTGGTCAAGAGCACATCTCAGGAAAGTGCTGAAGAATCAGTAAATAGAGCCATCTGGGTGTTGGAGTTGATAAGGTTCATTGCAATTACTCCAAATACCACTTGGCCCCATTATCTAAATGGGATTTAAAGTAATCACCATTCCCAGTCTGGTAGCCGCAGTGAAAGGAATAACGAGGAGCTAACAAAGCTCTGCATAGGACATGTTAAGGATGTTGAACCTGATGACAACAGTACATGCCACACTCCCTTGATGCATCTCAGTATGGGAGAGATCCAGTGGACCCTATGAACTGAACGGATATGAGCCACTCGACTTCAGCAGCTCAAGGTGGGTTCAATCAAATCTGGCCAAAGGGATCTCTTTCCAGATTTCTGCAAGCCAAATTGTCCTAACCCTAGGCTCGCCCAACCTGGACTAAGGAGTTCATGTAGAGAGGCTCCAAATCCAGGGTCTATGATCTGCTCAGGAAAAGCAGCATCAATTCAATTTCCTTGACTTAAGGGGATTTTGGAATGCTCTATGGATATCAAAGATCAATTATCCAACAAAATTATATTAATCATAAATAAGCAGGGAGGTACAGGACCATATCTCCTCAGCTGGGAGACGATCAGAATGTAGAACTGGGCCATTTCTCTAGGAATGACTTTAAGAACCACAGGGGGCATTTTCAGTGACGGCGGTCAGCACTCTTAAAGCCGTTGGCCATTGCCGCTTTAAATTAAGCTTGGTTATTCAGTACCAGACCATTTCTAGTGACTGGCACTGCATATCTGGTTTGCCTGGATTACATTTTAGCAGCAATATTCAGGTGCCAACCAGCTAACTCATAGTGCCACTCCCACTCCGTCCCTGGAACACCCCATCACTAACTGGATGGTGATGGGGCATTTAAAGGGGGGATATTCAGTGGGTTAGTGCTACTGAATATCCAGGTGAGCAGCATTTATGCAATTTGAAGGTTTGAAAGCTGCATAAATACCTTTGAAAATTGTCCATCGCCCCTTCCCCCCACTGTCAGGCAGACAAAAACAATTGCGTAAGCCATTGCTTGGAAGTAGAGCCAGAGATCCAGCAAACCAGCTATTCCGCAAGCAGGGAACACCCATGGTGGATCTGTTTGTTTCTCCTTTGCACAGAAAACTTGCACAGCTCTGTTTGAGCAGGGGCTCAAAGTGTAAACTAGATGCTTTTTGCCTGAATTGGTGAAAAGGTCTTGTGTGTGTGTACCCTCCAATTCTTCTTCTGGCAGATGCTTTGCTAAAATGCAGACGAGACTAGAGAACATAAGACAGATTTGGTTACCAATCTGATGGGGAATACCCCGTCTCTAGTAATAGAACAGTGCTCCATCCAGTCAGATAGTCCTCACAGCCTGGATGCTGAAAGGATAGCATTTGCTTCCCTCGCACTGGTGGATAATGTGTCTTACATTCTGGTTTCTAGAAAAGACTGCACCAGAAGAGCTTTAAAGGAAGTGGTTTGCCTTATGGTCTGAGGAAAGGCCCTGGATCGTAATGGATAAAAGCATTTTGGCCCTTGGGCCACATAATGATAAAGTGCAATTTCTAAAGGCTAAGGAGGAAGGGGGGGGGGGGGGAGTGTCCCCACCTGTAGGTCCAGATTTATGCATAGCCAACTGCCAATGGCACTTAACTTTGATATACACTGAAGTATTGCCACAGTCATGTCTCCCTCCGGGGCTGCCATGTTTTCTGCCTTTCACTAGGGTCTCCATTGTAATTGGAAACCCCTGCAGGAAGAAGAGGAGGGAAGGTACCTCAGAGCCTATTAGCGGGTAAGGGTTGGTAGGCCCTACGCTAAATTTTGTTTTTCAAGCTACTGCGGTGAAGCCAATACGTAGGTATCAGAAGACCACCGAGATAAAAGGATTGGTGTTCGGGCGTGAGGGTGGTGTGAAAGGAGATGAACCCCCCTTTCTTGTTAACCATGGACACATTCAATTTTAACCCAATCTTGCCCAACAGAGTTCTGGTGTAGGAGCGATGGTGGGAGGAAGGAAGAAAGGGATGGATCCCATCCTTCTACTTCCATGTTTGTATCCCTTCAGGTTCTTTTATTCTCCTATCTTCCTCCTTTCAGGTTTCTCTCCTTATCCACCTCTGCACCGCTGTTTCTTTCCTCACTCTCTAACCAAGTTCTGCTTTCCTCTCCATCACCAACCCTCACCCAGGATCCTCTTTTCCTGCTTCTCTTGCCTGTCAAATGTGCTGCTATTTTACAGAGCTATAGTAATAACAATAGTCAGCGGCATAGCAAGGATACAGTGAGTAATTGTTGCTTGTCCCATGTTGTTCTTCCTCTTCAGATATTGCTGCTGCTGAGAAGAAAGAGGAAGGTCACCCTGCTATCACAGTGACTTAGGGGGAGGACAACAGGCCACTACTGCTGCTGTGAAGGAGGGGGAGCAGCAGGCCACTCTATAGCTCAAAGCCAAGCAACTAGTTGAAGGTGTTTCTTGCCTGGTTTCTCAGTGTTAGGGACTACCAACCCCACAGTGCAACTGTGGGGGGTGGAAACTCACAAGCTAAGGGAGGAGGAGGGGCCCGGAGATGTCTTGCAGAGAGGAGAAAGAAAAGCAGAACTAGAGGCTTGCAGCTCACCACTGCAGTCAAACTACTGATTCAGTAATGGTCACATGAAGAAAAGAGGAACAATGTTTTCTTACAGGTCAGTCAACTCTTCAAGGCTCTCCCCTTATCTCATGCTCATGTCATTAGGATCAAAATATCTACATGTATGACACGGAGATTCATACGTGACACCAAGGGCCCCTTTTGCTAAAGCCTGTTAGCCGATTACCATGTTCTAACAAGCAGCAACTGGCAAGTGGGAGCGCTGTGTCTGCCGCTGCACACTAAAACACATGTTAATCAGCGATCGCAGGATAGGAGAGGAAATGGGCAGAGTGTGGGGTGCAAAGCACATTATTGCTAGCACCAGGGCAATTGCCACATGCTAGGTGGCAACTTGGCTCTTAATGCGAATTCACCCAAGGACTCCCCTATGGGAATTGTTAACTGAACTGTCCTTGCTGAAGCACATATTAGAGTGGTCTGTCACATGTTAGCTGCCGGGGAACATACTGGTCACATCTCTGACAGTTAGTGCGGAGACTCTGCAATTAACATGCTTTTGTTTGGTGCGTCAGTTGCAAATCCTAATCGGCCTTATTACAAGGGACCCTGGGTCTCCTGCTGTTGGAAGGGAGCAGGAGCCAGCTTTAGAGCATCAGTAGGCCCATAATACAGCATTTTAAAATTTCATTTAATAATCCATTTATAGTTTTATATCGACACTTTTTAGATAAAAGCCTGGCCAGAAACACAACCGGGAACAGCCTAAAGTTATCCATGGGCTAGATCTAGCTCATGAGCTGTAATTTGTCCAACTGCGCCCTAAATCCCCTCGCCTGTCCTACACAAAAACTGCTTGAACACCTTGACTATCACTTGAAGATCAACTCACTAGAGTTCGCCTCTGTGCAACTGGTTCCTACCAGGTAAACCCAACTCTCTGCAGCCTTTTATTAGATTACGTGAGATTTGCTTCAGTTGAAGCCACCCATCAAGCTGCCTGCTGTGTCATGGGACCACACTGGGGTGTTAACCCAGTTGATGAAAGCTCCTTTTGAGCCAAATACAAATGAGGAAAATTAGAAGCACCTGGTATAAGAGGCTTGGGGAGGGTAAGCCTTCCCAGCCCCAACCATGCCCTAAAAGACAGGGGAACACTGCTAGTTACACCAGTAGAAAGCATACCGACCTCTCCCTCCACGGCTGTGTAAACCTTGCTCCTGTGCTCAGCCCTCATCCCTACCCCCCAATTCTGGCTGCCATGTGGTGGCCACTGACTCACAGCAACCAATCAAAATGAGGCATCTTGTTCTTGCGCACCACATTGGGCTACCAGAGTCTTTCTGTTCCTACGTGGTGCAGCCAAGCATGCTCGAGGGTAGGGCTCACCACAACACCATGGCTTTTGCTCACAGAGTCAGGTCAGTGCAGCAGACACCACTGACACAATAAATAAAATTGGTTGCTGCTTGCTTGGAAAATGTGAGTATGCGATGAAAGAAGGGTGATAGGAAACTAGGCAGGGGATAAGAGACTCGCACTAGCAGAGATTGAAAGTGAGAAACAGGGAAAAAGCAATAGTTGGTGAAGGCATGGAAGATAGTAGATGAGGGCTGGGGAGGGGTGAATGTAGAGAGTACATGTACAAGACGGGACTATGTGAAGGCAAGGAAAGGAATGAGAATAGAGCGGAAGGGGAGTAGTGTGATGGGGCACGGATGAGTAGGTGAAATAGAAAGCTGGTAGGCAATAAAAAGATGAAAATAGGAAGCCTGAGGACTGGGAGGGACAAAAAGAATGAGAGAGAGAGGTGGGAAGGGGGAGGCAAGCAATAGTAGAACTGATAAGGAAGAAAAGCTTGAAGGGAATGGCTGGAGAAAGAGATCCAGCTTGGGATGGTAGGAGTTAGTAAACCAGAAAGGAGGCAGCAATTGGAAGTGAGAACGTGAACCGGATATCTGGGCTGGTGAGGATGGAGAGCTCAGAGGAGGAATGGAGGGCAGATCTGAGGCAGGGAGAAGAGGAGGGGGAGAAAGTGATGTGAAATATAGTCATGAGTAAACAGAGAGGAGAGACATGAGATGAAAGGGAAAGATCACTGTCAGAGCCAGATATAGGGAAAGAAGTGAAGCTAACAGGAGACAGTGGAAACTCAAAATGGAAAGGAGGCTCTGGAAAAAGTTTGGAGAATGGAGAACAGAAAGGCGCCAAAGACAGACTAAAACTAAGACCAGAACCAATATAATTAGAGAAAACAAATGCCCAGACAAGAAAAGTAGAAGATATTTTATTTTATGTCTAGCGATTCACTGTACATCTCTGATATCTTTATTATTTGTGTTTGGTTTTCTAGTGTGGCACAGACTATGTGCATAGCGTTGGATTTCATAGGGTTCCTGTTTCTAATCTGTCATTTATGCCCCGTCTGTATTCTGTATGCTGATCTGTGGCAGCTTTCCCAGTGCATACACACACATTTCTATAACAGCTGGGGAGGTGTCCTGATTTCCAGAACGACATGTGTACATTTTCACAAAAGAAAAAGAAGTATCGGTACAAATTTCAGGTGCAAATCTCTGTGTGTGTACTTTCCTGAGTCACTTATCAGGATAGCTGTTCCCTTTGAAAACCGATTTACAGTATGAAAGCAAAAAGCACCTGCATGTTGAAAAAGTCAAAAGTTGGTAATGTATTGCTGGGCAGACTGGATGGACCATGCTGGGCTTTATCTGCCGTCATTTGCTATGTTACTATGTATCTGTACTCCACACAACTATAAATTGTCCATTTCTGTTATCTAAACTTTAGGAAATAAAGCTGTAGACAGGGCAGTTGTTTGGTGATAAGAAACAAAACAAAACTGTGTATGTGGCAGATTTATTTCTCTTCAGAACTGTCAACTCTAATCGCATCCTTGGAGGGGACTGTCTGTCCACACTCTCCATTCCTCTGCATACTCAGCCCCAGCCCCAGCCCCAGCCCCAGCCCCAGCCCCAACCCACTTTAGCTTCCCCGAACAGCCAAGTCGCACTGCCTAGACCTAGGAACTGGTGTATCTTACACTGAAAGTCTTATTTTTTTATTGTGATCAGTTTTGGAACATGGGCAAATGTGCTTCCAATATTATTTTTCCAGAGCAAATAGGGGACCGGGCCTTACCCAGTTTGGATTGCTAAAGAGTATTAGCCTTCTATCTGGAATGAACAGAAGCCTTTAGAAAGTGTATCTAACGTTTTGCTTCTTTTGACCCAAACAAACAGAGTTGGTATTGTACTCCTGGGGGAATTCTGCGCAACAGAGAATTTGCTATACAAAATTCTGCACAGGCACCGGCATTGGCACACCCAGGAAGCAGGCTCAGGGCACACCAGCTTTAAGCTGGCTCATTGTTCTTTTCACAGTCAAGAGAGCATTTCCCTTCGCTTCCGTGACCATACAAATACTTCGGATGCCGGCACTGCAACGTTTTGACAAGCTAAACAGAAGCATGTACTATTTCCTGCCATAGACAGGATGTGCTTCCGTTTACCTTCTTAAAACATGCAGTAGCAGCATCCGAAGTATAGCACAGCCCTAGGAGTGAAGGGAAATGCTCCCGCGGCTGTGCTAAAAATGCCACTGTGGGTTGGGCTGGCGAGTAGCTGGGGGTTGGAGAGAGACTGCTTGTAAGTCAAGGGGGGTGGGGGAGTGGCTGGGGTTTGGAGAGAAAGAAAAGTGTAAGTATTTGCCTGGAAAGAAAAAAGGAAAGATAAGGTTTAGAGCATGGGGAAGGCAGAAAGATGATGAGGTGGAGCTATGTGCATGATGGTAGACCTTAGGGACGGACAGTAGTAGGGATCTTGCTAGAAGTTGGAGGGAGCGAGAACAAGGGGAATGTTTTGGGGGGAAGGGGAGAAAACCGAGATTGGAGCAGTAGAACAGAGGAGGGAAAAGGCAGGGCAAATTTCAGGTCTAGAGGAGAAGTTAAGCTTTATGAGGGAGAATTCTGCACTAAAAAATTGCTAATAAAATATACAGAATTTACAATACCTTATGCCAAATTTTCTAAATTTTTGCAGAGAATTTTACATTTTTTTGTACAGAATTCTTCCAGATGTAGTATTGCAGGGTGGGGGGCACAGGCACCATCAAAGTCCAGGGCAGTCTAGGGGAGGAGAAAATAAGGCTATTTGAACTGCTTCTGAGCAGATTTCGTACACTCTCAGCCTCTGCTGGTTCACATTCAGATAATTTTACTGGCGTGGCAATTTTAGACACGTTGCCAAAGTAGTACATTTAGCAATTAAGGTAACAAAGAAAAGAGAAAAAGACAGAGGGAGATATGTAGCAACAACAGAAGAATGAAAATTATAGTTTATAGAGAAGACAATAGTTAGGGCCGGTGCAAGGAAATGAGGCGCCTTCGGCGAACCTCCTTCCAAGCGTCTCCCCCCACTCTGATGGCTGCCACGTCTGCGCCTCTCTAGGAGTAATACTTTTAAAATGACACCCAAGTTACTTTCTGCTCCAGGCTGCGGTGCCTTTCATCCTTCTGCCCCCCTTTGTTTCCACTTCCTGTTAGCATGGGAGCGGGTATGAGGGTAGACGCTGCTTCTACCCCCATACAAATCAGAGGGGAAGAACAAACAGTATTGCAGCACCAAAGCTGAAGGTAACTCCGGTTCTTTGGTGCTGTTTTAAAAGTATTGCAGCCGCATGTCCTGGAGAGAGGTGTCAGTGACGGCAAAGTTGGCATTATGGTCACGCCAGCCCTGACTGCAAGAACTCAACGAGAGAGAGTGCACGCCAGAATCCTCATGCTCCGACTGGCTCGTCTCTAGCCAACAGTGACATGAAGGCCTTGACTTACATCAGAAACCAGCAGTGAAGCCTTCCCTCTGCCACCTCCAGCTGATTTGACTTCCTGTTTCTGGAGGAAGAAGGATGTGACAGAGGGAAGGCTTCGGGGTCGGTGAGAGGCAACATTTGTAAATCATTGCTGCTGATGACCATCGTTGCAAGTACAAGCACATGGGAGGCTCGCAGGTGGAGGGAAAGAAGAGAGATACTGGACCACGGCAGGTGGGGGATGTTGGGAGGGATATGGGAGCAGGTGCAAAGGTCAGTTGCACTTCGTCCTTAGCAGTAATGGTACAGGCTAGGAGATAAGGATCTGGGGGCTGGTTTTGGCCCATGGGCCATAGTTTGGGAGCCTTGCTTTAATTAAACTAAAGCAAGTTCTCTACTACGTTGGACTCTTGTCAGCCAGCTTATGATTTTGTTTAGCAATGGATCCTAAGAAATTGAAGGAGCATACTTTCAAGATATTAAAAATATCCATGCCTTTATAATGATGGAGTCAATATTTAAAAGGTAACTTGGTTAGCAGCACCTGGAGCCTGATAAGTCCTGCTGAGAGAAATATTCAGTACCACCACCCTGATAACTTAGGACAGCCAAAGAACCATTCTGAGGTTATGGTCAACATTATTGGCACCCTTGCATTTTAGGCATGTTGTGTACAATATCTTGAAAAATAATTGGAATTATTCCAACTGTATGTCATCCATAGTATTTTAATAGTATATTCAAAGGTATACAACAACAACAAAAGATGTCTGTGCAATTTAGACGTAGTAATTTCTGAGAAAAAAAAATATGACCTGGACAGGATTAATGGCACCCTTCACTAATATTTGGTTGCACAACTCTTGGCAATGATGACAGCCTCCAAACATTTCTTGTAGCTATGTGTCTGTCTGCAGGTAGTTTCTCCCACTCTAACTGCACTTTTGTTCCAGCTCATGAATGTTTCCAGGATTCCTTTCACCAGTGGCAAATTTCAGCTCTTTCCAAAGGTTCTCGATTGGATTGAGATCAGGACGCATTGCTGGCCAGTTTAAAACAGTCCATTTTTGCCTTTTTAACCATACTTTTGTACTTTTGGATGTATATTTTGGGTCATTGTCCTGCTGGAGGACCAATGACCTTTGACCTAGAAATAGCTTTCTCACACTAGGTAGCACATTTTGCTCCAAAATACCTTGGTATCCTCTGAAGTCATGATTCCTTTAATACATTCCAGGCCTCCAGTTCCTGAGGGTGCAAAACAGCTCCACAACATTATGGAACCTCCACCATATTTAATTGTAGGAAGGGTGTTTTTTTTCCCTTATAAGCTTCATTTCTTCACCTGTAAATGTATCACTGGTCTGCATTGCCAAAAGCTCAAATTTGCTTTCATCTATCCACAGAACATTTTCCCAGAAAGATTATGGTTTTTCAAGGTGGGTTAGAGCAAAGATCAGGCATGCCTTATACATCTGTCTTTGAGCAGTGGGGTCCTCCTTTGTCTATGCCCATGAAGCCCTTCTTTGTTTAGTGCGCGGATTATGGTGCAGGTTGAAACCACCACTCCAGATTGCTCCAGGCCAGCCTTAAGCTCTTTGGATGTTGTATGTGGCATTTTCCAACAGTTTGCACTAACCTTCAAAGACTTCTTGTAATAATTTTTCTCTTCCCACCACGTCCAGGGAGGTTCCTGACAGTTCCATGGGCAGAAAACTTCTCAATAACGTTGTGAACTGTAAACACAGGAATCCCAAGGTCGTTGGAGACGGCTTTGTATCCCCTTTGAAGTTTGATGTTCGGTGATAATGGCTTTTCTGATGATCTCAGGCAGCTCTCTTAAAATGGAGTAGATGTGGCCTTTTTAAACATTAAAGCCATCATTCATTGGTTAACATAAGATATGCCATACTGGGTGGTTCTTCTGTTCAAACTGAATTGAATTGTTTATAAGGGTGAAAATAATCATGTCATGGCAATGTCCTAGTTTTTATACTATTTTCTTTTTGAATTGGTCTTGTTTTATTTGATTCTTTTATATATGTCAAATGTGTGCATATATAGTCCAAAGCCATTTCATTGGCTACTTTTTTTTTTTTTTAAAGATTGGACATTAAGGTGTTGAACTGCAAGGATGCCAATAATGTTGACCATAACTGTAAGTGCTATACAAAGATCCAAATATTCACTGACAGGCACTATCCAGATTTTTTTTGTTTTGTTTTACCCACAGTGACTGGCTTTTAAGAATAAAACACTGGCTGCCTTGAGCTCAGTATCAACCCATATAATTTTGTATGGGTGAAAGCCACCTGAGAGAGATGCCCACCTTACCCAGGTTCCTAGATTTGTAAACCAAAAATTTGGTAACCTTTGGATTGGGCTGATAGAGAGTGTGGAGAGCAAAAAAGAGGTTTGCAATCTGGTCTTCTCCTCCTCTCCTCCCCTCCATACTACCATTCTGGACTCCCTATGTCCTGCCTCCCCCAAACAGAACAGGCAAGCTGGTGAGATCCTGCTATCTTCTGAGAATATCCTTTTTCCTTCTTGTCCCGCTCTCAAAAAAAAAATCCCAACCCTCTAGTTTCCTCCAGTTTCAAGAGCCCGATTGAAGGATCAGACAAAAACAAAGTACAAGCACTGAAAATCTCTCTGCACAGTTTTGAATAAGGAATATTTTGCCTAAAGAATTAGTCTCAAAGAGAAAACCTGCATAAAGAAGGCAGCAGCAGCAAAACCTAAGCCAATCTAGAGCTTCTGTCTGAAATCTTAAACTTGGTGCTCAGAAGCTAATTTCCTCTTTTTTTTTTCAACATAACTTTTTGCTTACACATCAAATTCTGCAGAATATAATTTTTCCTTCCCAAAGCTCCGGGAAACTTTGTAACTCCATCACCTCATCCTGCCTAACCCTTCTATCCAGTTCACTCTCCCTGAACAGTTGTGGCAGGCGAAAGGGCTTATTTATAAACTTTGTTTAAACTGGATGTAGGCTTTTGGCAGCCAGGAACACACAGACATTTTATTTCTTTGAACGTGTTGTTCTCAGCCTTTTCAAAGAGAGAGGCCCGCAAGAACTCACTTGTACATTTAACACCACCAAATGAACTGATGAATTTAAAAACTACTTCTCAAAACCATCATGTTGTCCAGAAGCCAAACATCATAACAAGCAGAGAAAGCATGAAGAGCATGACTTATGGAATTCTTTCCAACCGCTACATGTCTGTGTATTAGTGCATTGCACAAATCTGTCTGTTATATCTGCATTGCCTGTGTATTTCTATGTATGCGCATGTTTGTCTGAGCATGCTTTTCTGTGTATGCATGAATTCTGTGCATGCATGGCTGTGCTAGTATATGTATGTGTGTGTGTGTAGTTATATCTGTGTTGGTTCTCTATGTGTCAATGATTGGGAGAGGAGATGAAAGGGGAGGGGGCTCTTTGAATGCAACACTGAGGGGAGGAAGGATGGATTGTTAGGACTTATCCTGCTGTCCACATCGGCAACTGGGGACAAGCAGGATAAGTGCTCACATTTGGGATTCTCTAGCTACAAGCTGCCTCAGAAGGAAAAAGGGGAAAACTGGTGTCACAACAAGCTGACACTGTATGTGTTTGGTGGTAATAGGCCATTCAGAATTGTATACTTTTTTTTTTGCTCTTATGCTCAATTTTCTTTTTTTTCTTTTTGAAAAGAGTCAGCCTCGAACAGAAAATAGCTAGGCCTAGGGGGGAATATAGTTGAATTCTATTCCCCGAATAGTTTCTGCTGTCACATTGGGAGCCCCTTTCCAAACAGCAATGAGAGGTGAATTTGTGGACAGTACATGTTGTAGCTCTGCAGATGTCTTACATGGAGGCCAATCTCAAGTAGGCCATCGATGCAGCCATGGCTCAGACATTATAAGCCATGACATGACCCTCAAGAGTCAAGCCAACCTGGGCATGGGAAAGAGATGCAATCCGCTAGCCAAACTTAAAGTGTATGTTGGTGGAAGCCTCCAATCTATTGGGTTAAAATAAACAAAAGGTTGGGTGGACTTTCTATGGGCTTTAGTTTGCTCCAGATAGAAGGCCAAGTCTGTCTTGCAGTCCAACATATGCAATGCATTTTTCCCTTTGCGATCATGGGGTCTTGGGAAAATTTTGGAAGGACTATTGTCTTATTAAGGTGAAATTCCAACAGCACCTTAGGAAGGAACTTTGGATTAGTACACAAAGCCATCCTAATGTTGAAAATCGTAGTACTGTATAGGGTCAATCAATTCCTAAAGCTTGGAGCTTGCTAATTCTGTGCACTGAGGTCACCGCTAACAGACATAAAACCCTCCCGGTCAGTTATTTCAGTCTTTAGATATCTAGTGGCATGAAAGGAGCTTTTCTCAGCTGAGTTAAAACAATGAAATTCCAAGACACCATGGGAGTTTTAAAGAGAGGCTCACGGTCCGGTGACATGGTGGGCTGAGTAGGACGTCTCCTGCTTAGCTCCGGAGCTCGCGCCCTCCCCCCCGGTTACTAACCTTGCTTTTCGCCGCTAAAACTTATCAGAGTGAGGGGGAGCCGGTACTCCATTGGGAGCACTGGAACTTGCGCGCCTTGGGCGGATCGCGAGCTTATGGCTGCCAAAACACCCCGCCGGGAGCAGCCTTGCGGCAGTGAAGCCAAGATGGCCGACGGGGCTGCTGACGGGCAAGTGCTGATGGTGGCGCCGACGATGGTGGCGGAGGTCTCGAAGGCTGTAGTGGAAGCCTTGGAGGGACGCCTGGGTGGCTTAGCATCGCAAATTACCGCAGTTGCCCAGGCAGTAACAGACTTCACGACCCGAGTGGAACAGGTGGAACAGCGTGTGGGCTCGCTTGAGGACACGTGCGCGCAGGATGCGGCCCGCGTCAAGAAGCTGGAGGAGGCCCTGGCGCGACACGAGGAGAAGCTCGAGGATCTCGAAAACAGAAGCCGGTGCAACAATCTTCGATTTATTGGAATTGCAGAGTCGGTGCAGGAAAAGGACCTCAGGCAATATCTGGAGACCTGGCTGCCTAACAATCTACCCCTGGAGGCGGAGATGGGTGCCATAGTGTTGGAGAGAGCGCATAGACTGGGGCCTTACAAATCGGGGGACAACCGGCCCAGAGCGGTAATCGCACGCTTTCTAAACGCCTCACAGAAGGAGGGGGTCTTGAGAGCTTCGAGGCAGCAGCACCGTGAGGGAGGTGAAGCCTGCAAACTCCTGATCTTCCAAGACTATTCTGCCGGGGTCTCACAGCGGCGCCATGCATTCAAGGACGTCTGCGGGCAGCTAATAGAGCGGGGCCTACGCTTCACTATGGCCTATCCGGCGACCCTGCGTGTGGACTGCGAAGGCGGAAGACGGACATTCTTGTCTCCGGAGGCGGCACTGGCCTATTGTAATGGCCTGGGTTGACCGGAGGAGCGACCTTGGAGGACTCACCTACAAATGTTCCTGCTCCCGCCTGGACTTCCTACTATGGATTTATGTGCCCCATTCTGTTTTTTTTCATTGGTAATGCTGAGGACTTGTTCCCGGCTGTAAGCGAGCCCGGGGGATCTGCCTTCTCGTCTCTCTCTCCCTTCCTTAATTTCTTTTGATTCCTTCACCTTCCCCCTTATGTTCTTATTTTGGTCTTCTTTATTATCTCAATTAAATTTATTTATCCCACCTTCTTTCTTTTCAAATCTCTCTTTCTTTTTAATTTTTCTTATATTTTTCCCAATTCAGTTTCTCCTCCCATCCCCATGGCTTTCTTTAGTCTCATTGTTGGTTCTCTAATTTCTTTATTTGGACTCTTGTATTGTTTGTTCAAAAGCGGTTTATTATTTGCTGCTTATCTCTCTGGTATCTGCTGCCTTTTCTCTTGTACTATGTTACGGTGTTATAGTGGGCAGGCGGAGAGGTGGCTACCTCCCTCCTTATATGATGTTTCCTGCTAATTTGTTTGTTCAGTGGGGGAACCGGGCCGGTTGACGGTCCTGTGGTGCTCTCCGTATATGGGGGGAAGCCTGCAGCTCTGCTCGGTGGCGTTTGGGCTGGGCTGAGGTGCGGGATTCCAGTGGTGGGTGGGGGGATTATTGGAGAACCCGGGAGAGTCACTAGCATGACTCCTTGGTCCCGACATGGCCCAGGTCGCTTCCATGCGGTGGCGTGCGGAGTGTCTGGTCCATGGCACTGTCTGTGGGCCCGTGCCGCCTGTGCCGTCTTGGCCGGGGGTTAGCTGTCAATGGGAGGGAGGGGGGGACCCTGTGGGAGGCAGGCCGAGATTATTGTATGTTTGACTGCACGGAGAATGCTCGCAGTTGCTCCGGCGCTGCCCCACTGGATCTCTTGGTTTGCTAATCCTTTTTGTCCTCTTAATTTGATTAGGATCATTGCATCGGGGAGTGGGGCGGGAGGGCGCGGGCTCGTGGAGAGGTTCGGGACGGGATGGCTGGGGGCGGAGGGGTCTTGCCTTTTCGGAGGGGGGGGGGAGCTCTGCATGTCTAGGAGGTCATGGAGTGGCCAGTCGACGAGGCGGACTGGTGGGTGATGCAGGTTTGGGTTGGGGAAGGGGGGGTTGGTTGTCTGGTTGGGACGAGGGGGGGCAGTGGGTGGGTGGGAAGGTCGGGGGGAGGGGGGGTTCAAAGTGGGAGGTTGGGTAGGGGTTGTATCGGATGTGTTGGATTGGGTGCTGCATGGTGGAAGACTGAGAGAGTGTTTGCTGGTGTGGATTCTGGTATTCTCAATGTGGTGGTTGGGGGAGACCCTAGGCTGGGGGGGTCCTCGCCTTTTGGTGCATAGGTTCTGTATTTCTGGATGTTTTTTTCCCATAACATGCAATGACTGCTGGGGTTAAGATCGCATCCTGGAATGTTTGTGGCCTTGGTTCCCCCATTAAGCGCTATAAAGTGCTGCAGCAATTGAAACGTAAAGGGATAGGGGTTGCCATGCTACAGGAAACGCATCAGTCTGGTGCTGAGCATGGAAAGTTATGTAAAGGCCCTGTTAGTAAGGTTTACGGAACCCCAGCGCTGGGGAAGAAACGGGGTGTGGCCATCTTAATTACTAGCTCTGTAAATTGGGTGGAGGAGTGAGTGGATGCTGATTCTGAAGGCCGATACGTCTGTGCGTGGGGGGTGCTGGCTGGGCTGAAAGTGGTTCTGTGCTCGATCTATGCCCCCAATGTATACGAAGCTCGGTTCTTTCAGGCGCTTGCTAAGGTCCTGGCGGGGACCACCGGGTATCAGGTTATCCTTGGGGGCGACTTTAATGAAGTGTTAGATGCCCATATGGATCGCACTGGGCCGGTTGGGGGTAGAAGTCAGCGCACCCGGCGACGCCTCTGGGGGTTGTGTGAGGGGCATCAGCTTCTGGATATTTGGCGGGTCTTGCATCCGGGTGATCGGGAGTATACTCATCAGTCTAGAGCGCATGGCTCATGGTCCCGAATTGATTATTTCTTGATCTCAGAGTCCCTTTTCGGTTGGACTCAGTGTGTTGAGGTGGGTCCTTCTGTGATTTCCGACCATGCGATGGTGATTTTAGAGCTGTGGGGTGGTGACCCTGGCCGGGGCCGGCTTTGGCGCTATCCTCTGGAGCTGGGGGGTGACGTGCAGTTTGAGCATTATCTTCGGGACCGATGGAAGGACTACGTGGCCCTTAATGATCAGCCGGGTCTTTCTCCTGCTCTATTTTGGGAAGCGGGTAAAGCCGTTTTACGCGGAGATATTATTAGCTATACTAGCTTGCAGCGTAAGCGATTGAATCAGCAGATCCTTCGTTTAGAACGGGACATGGGGAAGGCATGGAGACTGGTTGCGGGGTGCCCGAACGAGGTTAACCGTCGTAACATGCGGGTGCTTCAGACGGAGTTAGAGATGCTTCTCCATAGACGGGCGCAAAAATCTATGATGTATTATCGGTACAAGTTATACCAGCATGGGAACAAGGCTGGTAAGTTACTGTCTTCTTTAGTGAGGCCCGCTGGGGGGGGGACGTACGATTGGGGCGATTCGGCATGCAGATGGGACTCTGCGACGGGGAGCGGCGGATATTGAGGTGGTTTTCACGGATTTTTTCCGACAGCTTTACGCTAGGGATGGGGCTCCGGATACGGCGGGTCGGGACTTTCTCAATAACTGTAAGTTGCCCAAACTTAGTGCGGAGGGCCTACAGGCTCTTAGTCAGCCACTAATGGGCCGGGAGGTTCAGGAGGGGATCAAGAATCTAAAGTTGGGTAGGGCCCCCGAAGTAGATGGCTACCGCAGTGAGTTTTACAAGATATTGGGCGATCTTGTTGTGGCGCCTCTTGTGGGGTATTTTGAAGCATTGGTCGGGCTGGGGAGGTTCCCGTTCGAAGCCAATATGGCGTTGATTACTATCCCTGCCAAAGCCAGGCCGGGATCCGCTTTTGCCGGGCTCGTACCGCCCCATCTCACTTATCAATGTTGATATCAAACTCCTGGCAAAAATCATGGCAGACCGGCTGGCAAAGTGTTTGCCGGACCTGATTCATAGCGACCAGGTGGGCTTCGTGAGGGGCCGCAATGCTGCTTTCAGCGTACAATGTATTTTGCTCTCACTGTGTGAGGGGCAAGTGGCTGAGCAGGGTTCTTTGCTAATTAGTTTCGACGCTGAGAAAGCGTTCGACCGGGTCAATTGGGGCTTCATGTACCAGACTTTGGAGGTGATGGGGTTCTCTGGCTTTTTTGTCGATGTGGTCCACCTATTATACTCTGAGCCGCAAGGGGCCATTATGGTGAATCGTCATAGGTCAGCGGCCTTCCCCATTCAGAAGGGAACCCGCCAGGGCTGCCCACTTTCCCCGCTCCTCTTTGTTTTGACATTGGAGCCGTTACTGCTCCGGATCCGGGCGGCCACGGAGTTTCGAGGGATTCCAGTGGGGGCGACTGAAGTCCGGGTCGCGGCTTTTGCGGACGATCTGCTTGTTCATTTGGGAAACCCTCAGGAGGGACTCCCCCATTTGCTCCGACTTATTAAGGAATATGGGGTGTACTCGGGGTTTCGCCTCAACTTAGATAAGTCTGAAGCTATGCTGGTTGGCTCCGCGGCCCAGCGAGGTTGGATCGGGGACTTCCCGCTGAAGTGGGCGGATGGTCATTTCAAATATTTAGGCATCTATCTGCCGGCAAAAGTGCGGGACCTTTACCGTCTTAACGTCTCTAAACTAGTGGATGCCGTTACGACCTCTGTAGACAAATGGCGAGATCTGCCGCTTTCTCTGGGTGGACGGGTGGCTCTATACAAGATGGCATTGTTTCCCAAGATTCTCTACATGTTGCAGACTCTCCCGTTGCTCCTGAAGCGGGTAGACCTTCGGAAGCTGCAGGTTCCTCTGACCCGTTTTCTTTGGCAGGGACGGAAACCTAGGGTCCGCTTAGCAGTACTGCAACAGCCCAGTTCTCTGGGAGGCATTGGCCTCCCGGATATTCGGAAATACAATCTAGCCTGCTTAGTGCGGATCAGGCATGACTGGCTTTGGGACTTGGAGGACTGCTCGCCATTGACGCTTCTGCGGGAGGCAGTTAAACCTTTTCACCCGCGCTATCTTCTTCATGCGCCGGTGCCGGGGCTTGCCCGCGAGCTTCGTGAGGTGGTCTTAGACCCGGTACGGCAGGCCTCGCGCTACTTTTGTGCGGGGCGCCGACTTATGCCACGTTATTCTCCTTACCTCCCCATACGAGGCAATGCTGATTTCCTACCCGGCCTGGGAGGGCCGGTATTTGAGAGGTGGGCGCAGATGGGGATAGAGAATCTGGAGCAGGTACTAACACCTGATGGTGCGGTGGAAGATTTCCTTTCATTAGGCCGGCAGTACCCGCTGGGGGCGTGGGATGTTTTTCCCTTTATGCAGCTTCGCAGTTATCTTCGTGTGGCATTGAGGGGGGAGGTTAGCTCTGCCTTGGAGGGGGCGCTCAGGGGTTCGGATCAGGGGGTACGTGTCTCGGGGCTTCACCAAATGCTTTGGGAGTTAGTGGAGCCGCTCGCGGTGCAAGAGTTGGCGACGGCTTGGACGGAGGATCTGGGGGAGGTGATAACCCCGGACAGGTTGTTGAGCGGCTTGGCAGCTATCCCTAAGTTGAGCGTGCTGGTACTTCATAGGGATGCTCAGTTTAAAATATTACGCCGTTTACACTTTGCGCCTCACCGGGCATGGAGGACGGGCCTGGCCCCCACCCCCTGCTGTCCTCGGTGTAATGAGTCCCGGGCTACATTGGGGCATATGTTTTGGTCGTGTTCACAGGTTCAGGTCTTTTGGGGGAAGGTGAGGGCTTACTTGGTCCAATGTGTACAGCAACCCTTGCCCCTGCAGGCCGGTAACGTGGTGTTGGACATTTGGGACGATGAGTGGATAGCGGATCTGGGGTCCGTGACGATACGTTGGATCCGTTTGGTGCTGATGCTGGTGCGTATGACTGTACTACAGAAATGGCTGGATGCAACCGGACCTGTGTACGGTGTCTGGAGAGTGAAGCTTCATGAGATGTTACTCATGGCCCGGATGTACGCAGCTGGGCACCCGCGGCGTTGGCAGCGGTTTCTGGAGGGCTGGGGTCCTCATTTGTCTTTTTTGCCTTCTCGAGTTCGGCGTAGGGTCCTGGGAGGCCTTTAGAGAATAGACTGGTTCTTCCTTTGGATGACTTTTTCTAGCGCACCTACATGATGACTGAGGGCAGATTGCTCCGATATGGGATAAGGGGGAGGGGGTGTAAGGGGGAGGGGGTGGGAGGGGAAGAGGGGGAGGGGAGGGGAGGGGATGTTAGGGGAGGGGCAAAGTATGGCTGTTGGGCATGAGCGAGTGTGTGCGGTGTTGCTTGTCAGTTCTGATGTACGGATGGGCCTGGGAGAAGAGTACACCCTGGGTCTGTCTGCACGAATTGGCACACAGTGCAAACGGCCTAGGGGGGGAGGTGGATGGGGGAGGGGGAGTGGTAGCGCCGAGGGGAGGCATGTTTTATCCTACTGTACCTGTTGACTGTGAGTCTGCGGTGGGGCTGATGGGGGTGCTCAAGGGGTGGGGGGGTCTGAGTCCCTGCTTGTCATTGTATGTACTCCCTGGTTGCGCCCTGGCTGCCTAGCCTAGTTGGGATGGCTGGAATGGGGTGCTGTCCTTAGACATGTTTTTGTTGCCTCTGCTGCCATCCCTCCTCTGCTGCTGCTGTGCTGTGCTCTGCTCTATCTGCCATTGGTATATGGGATGTGGACTGTTTTCACCTTCTCCCCTAGTGGTATGTTTGATTTGTTGCTTTGATCATTGTATTTTCTGTTATAATGTTTTGATCTGTAAATGCCTGCCTGTTTCTCGTGGATGTGGCTGTTGGAAATTGAATAAAAAAGTTTGAACATAAAGAGAGGCTCATAAGAAACGAACAACTAAAGGCTGCAAAGAGATGGGTTTACTTTTTTATATGACAGTGGTAAGTGCCAATTGCACTGAGCTGTACCTTTACAGAGTTGGTCTTTAGACCACACACTCTGACAAATGTAGAAGTTATTCAAGCAGTTTATGTGTGGGACATGAGATGGGATCTAGAGTCCTTCCCTTACACCAGATGGCACACCACTTCCATTTAAAATCATAGAACCCCCTCATGGAATCTCTCCTTGAACCCAAGAGAACATTAACTACACCAACTGGCAAGTTCAGCCCCTGAACAGCCACAATGTGAGCACTAGAGATTTGATGTTGGGATACAACAGAGTCCCTGATCCTGCGTAATAGGGATTGGTGATGTGCCAAGACAAACTGGTTCCCTGATGGATAATTTGCGAAGAGGGAACCATGGCTGGCTGGGCTAAGAAGGTGCTGTTTACTCCTTCAAAAACATAGAATGATTAGGGAACACGGAATGAAGTTACAAAGTAGCACATTTAAGATTAATTGGAGAAAATATTTTTTCACTCAATGCGTAATCAAACTCTGGAATTTGTCACCAGATGATGTAGAAGAAGCTGTTAATGTAGCTGGTTTTAAAAGAGGTTTGGGCAAATTCCTGGAGGAAAAGTCCATAAACTATTATTAAAATGAACTGGGGAAAGCGACTGCTTAGCCCTGGCATAGGCAGCTTGAATCTGTCTATCTTTAGGGAACCTGCCAGGTACTTGTGACCTGGATTGGCTACTGTTGGAAACAGGATACTGGGCTTGATGGACCTTAGTTCTGACCCAGTATGGTATATCTTATGTGCCTATGTTCATAGCACCCCTGTCATCTGAGTTCTTTTTGACGCTCTTCACTATCAGAGATATAGGAGGATATGTATACAGAAGACCCTCTCGGCAATTAAAGAGGAATGCATCCAAGGCTAGGTCACCATACACCTTACCCTGGATCAGAACTGAGGCACCTGTCTGTTCTGAGGAGTGGTGAACAAATCTATTGAGGGGGTGCCCCACTCTCAAAAGATAGAGGAGACTGTCTTAAGGTTTATTCGTGAGGTTGAAGGACATGACTCAGATTGTCCATCAGGATATTGTCCTACCAGTCAAATATATGGCACTGAGAATTATCCCATGAATAATGATATTGTTCCATATATGACTATCTCCCTGTATAAGTAGTACAGATACTATTGCTCCCTGCTTGTTGATGTGTAGCACATGGTTTCTTGGCTACAGGTGTAATATGCAGAAATACTTCTTTACGTAAAGATACCTGGCATAGTCTTCCTAGTAAAGGCAGTAGAGACACAGACTGTATCTGAATTCAAGAAAGCATGGGACAAACACACACAATCGCTAAAGGAAAAAAAGGGACTACAATAGTCGTTATGGAAAGGCAGACTGGACAGGCTATATGGTCTTTTTCTTCCATCATGTAATAAATAAATCATGTCTCTCTCTTGTTCCTCAGCCTTTCCTGAAACCTGCTTGATCTTCAGGCAGTTGTCGCTCCAGGTACGGTTGTAGTCACCACTGAATGATCCAGAGTAGAATCGTCCTAGCATAGGGGATCAGAGCAATTGCACAATAATTTCTACAATCAGTTGGATCACCTTTTGTCAGTACTGGTATGAACACAGATCTTTTCCAGTCAGCTGGCCATAATATTTCCTTCAAAATTTCCTGGCAGAGCCTTTTAAGGATGGTAACAGCTGCATCTGATTGTTGTAATACTTCATTGGGAATACCCAATGCTTAGTTCTTTAATGCTTTCAGTGCTGCTTCAACAACTTCTTTCATCACCAACCGTTCCGGATCATAAGATACAGGTTGAAACAGGTGGTGGTCCACTTGACTTTTATGGCTGGACGACTGTTATTCTTTCTGCCATTCGTTGATCTTCTCAGCATTATTCAACATGTATTCTTGAGCATCTTTTAGCATTTAAATTCAAAGCTGGAATTTTCTCTTTAACTCTCGTAACTCTAGAAAAGCTGATGTTGTTCTGCCTCTAATAGTTTCTGATTCTACTTCCATGCATGCATCATTGTAGTACTTCTTTGTCTTATCTTGCTGCATATGTTGGAAATCTCTGTTAAGTCCTGTGATTACCTCTTTTTCCTCTGTCTTTCTTTAGTTTCTTTGCTTTTCTGGGCCCTTTTCAGAGTTTCTTCAGTCATCCATTTTGGGCGTTTTTGCTTTTTCATCATTTGTAGAAACTTCTCACTTTTTTCGAGCACAACTTTCTTGATGTCATCCCATAACTTTGCTGGTGCTCTGCCATTTGTATCCAAAGCAGCAGTCTTTAAATTCCAGTGGTATGTTTTCAAGATACTATTTTGCCATGCTCATGAGTGGTTTACTCTTTTTCAGCTTTAGGTTGAGTTCATTACTACTGCTACTACTTCTACTGAGCATTTGTATAGCACTACAAGATGTACGCAGCATTGCACAGACATGAAAGACAGTCCCTGCTCATCAGAGTTTACAATCTAGTCAAGACAGACAATACAGAAGGTGTATACAAGGATACGTCTAGGGGGAATGGTAAAGAAACAAGATGATCAGGTGAGTCAAAATCCAAAAGCAGCGGCGAAGAAGTGAGTTTTCAGTCTGGATTTGAGAAGGATCAGGGAAGGCGCCTGGCATACAGACACAGGTAGTTTGTTCCAGGTGTAAGGTGCAGCACGGTGAAAGGAGCGAAGTCTGGAATTAGCAATAGAAGAGAAGGGCACAGATAGAAGCAATTTGCCAGAAGAGCGGAGTTCCCAAGGGGAGGTGTAGGGAGAGATAAGAGAAAAAAGGTAGTAAGGAGCTGCAGAGTGAATGCACTTATAGGTCAGCAAGAGTAGTTTGAACTGGATGCGGAAACGGATAGGGAGCCAGTGAGGTGACTTGAGAAGAAGGGTAAATATGGGCATGATAAGGCTGGCAGAAGATTAGCCACACAGCAGAGTGTTGAACAGATTGAAGGGGAGAGAGAGGATTCAAAGGGAGACCAGCAAGGAGTAGGTTACAGTAGTCAAGACGGGAGGAGATTAAGGAGTGGATAAGTGTCTTGGTAGTGTGTTCAGAAAGGAATGGGCAACATTTGTTGATGTTATAGAGAAAGAGTTTGTATACTAGTAGCTGGTGATCTGTACTACAGTCAGCTCCAGGTTTTGTCTTTGTTGATGTTATTGAGCTTTTCCATTGTTGACTTCCATAGATGTAGTCAATTTGGCTTTTGTACAAGCCATTGAGCCAAGCCCATGCATTATTGGCAGAATTCTATCAGTCTTTCTTTCTTTTTATTTTAATTGGCGTTTCTTCTATACTGCCCCTTCCTGAGATCAGGGGCGGTGTACAGTTAAACGACATTATTACATAGAACAAGGTTTTAACTGTCAGTGAGTTCAACAAATATCTTAACTATATATATACACAACTGTGAACTTGAATTATTTACAAAGGGTGAGGTGCATCAACTTCATAATACATTGGGTGGTAGTTATGAAGAGGATTGGTTTATGGGTGGTTTTCTTCAGCTTCATTTCTGTTGCCAAGTCCATATTGTCTAATCACTTTGCCTTCTTCATTGCTAACGTTTGCGGTCCCAGTCACCCATGACTATCAGGATATTTTGTTTGCATGTTCTGTCAATTTCAGCTTGTACTTGTTCATTGAACTGATCAAGATTTTCCTGTTTTGCAGCAGTTGTTGTGGCATATACCTGAATAATAGTAGTTGTGTTGATGGACATTCCTCATAGACTAATAGAAATTAAGCGTTCACTGACTGCACTGTATTTCATTATAGTTCTTGCAAGTTTCTTCTTAATTATCAATGCAATACCATTTCTTTTTTCGTCTTTCAATTCCAGCATAGGTAGACCATGTGATCATCAGATTCAAAAGGCCCGATGCCAGTCCATTTCATTTCACTGATGCCCAACAGATCAAGTTGTAAACGTTCAATTTCATTCTTAACCACATCCAACTTATCCTTGGTTCATGCTTTGTATAGTCCATGTCCCAATATATAAGACATCTTTGCAGCTTCTCTCATTTCATGCACAGCTACATGAGCAGTCAGACATCCCAAGGGCTTTGATTCAACCACATCATAAATGCTGGCTTTATTCTGAAAAGTCTTCAGCTCATCCCCCAGTAACTCTGAGTGCCTTCAAACCTGGGGGTCTCATCTTCCAACAATATAACACAATTTGTTTTGTTGTGACTATCCATTGGGATATGGAAGTAGATTGCCAGGCCTTCTTCCATGCAGATAATATCTAGTGTTGTTGCTGTTGTCACAGAAATGTGATCCTCCTGCCGTCACACTGTCCCATTCTGCTGCTATCCAGATGGGTGGTTTATCTTAGTATGGCACCTCAGCTGAGACATGTCCATCCTGGGAGACCCTGCCAGTAGTTAAGTTATAGATAGCTTAACTCTCAGCATTACTGATCCACACAATTTTATTTTATTTATTTATTTATTTATATTCTCTTATATACCGCGCTATTCTGCATCAGTGCGGTTTACATTGAACAAACTGAAATTACATTGAACAGGGCATTATACAGCACGGCAAGCAGCAAACTATGTGAGGGAACAACCCTTGATTCCCCATTTTTGCCATCTGTGAACACAAGATACAATGAGAGGTATCATGGTCAGGCACAAATCACTACAAGCACTAATTGTATCTATTATAAACATGGTCCTGCTGCATTGGGAGTGCTTTTTAACCCCACTGGAGGGTTTCTGGGACATCTCATCCAGAATAATAGCCACAGTGAAATCAAATGACTGGACTGTGAAAAAAAAACATTGTCTGGAGCGCCCAAGGCCTAAATGCAGTCTATATCATAAGATTTGCCACACAGGGTCAGACCAAAGGTCCAACAAGCCCAGTATCCTGTTTCCAACCGTGGCCATGCCAGGTGACAAGTATCAGGCAGATTCCATTCTGCTTAGCCCCAGGATAAGCAGTGGATTTACCACAGTCCACTTTAATAATGATTTATGGATTTTTCCTCTAGGAACTTGTCCAAACCTTTTTTGAAACTCAGCTACAACAGCTTTTACTACATCCTCCAGCAACAATTTCCAGAGATGAATAATGCATTGAGTGAAAAACAAATGTTCTCTGGTTAGTCTTAAATGTTATAGTTAGTAGCTTAATTACATGTCCTCTAGTCTTTGTAGTTTTTGAACGAGCCAACAACCGATTCATATTTACTCATTCCACTCCACTCATTATTTTATAGACCTCTAGCATCTCGTCCCTCATCCTTTTCTTCTCTAACATGAAAAGTCCTAATGGTTTAAGCCTTTCCTCATAGGAGTATCCTTCCGTCACCTTTATGACTTTGGTTGCCCTTCTCTGTACCTTTCCTAATTCTCGACATCTTTTTTTTAGATATGGCAACCGGAACTGCATGCAATACTCAAGGTATGGCCGCACCATGGCACGATACAGAAGAATTGGTTTATTCTCCATTTCTTTCCTTTCTTGCCTGCCAATGGACACAGTGCATGGCATTTTATATATATTGTCCATAACGACACCTAGATTCTTTTCCTCAGTGGTGACTCCTAATTTGGAAGCAGGGCTGGTGCTAGGGTCTCTGGCTATGCCCTGCAACCTACAGATCGGCACCACTCATCTCTCATTACTATTAAGGGTAGGCTGCACCCCCCACCCCCAACCCCACCCTTTCCCAAAATTCTTGTGTGAACTCTGTTCACATGATGCTAGTACTTCTTCAAATCAAATATTGTAACAAGAAAATTGCTTGTAAAGGGGCAAATGCATCACTAGAATAAAATCAGTACAGAGGATTAAATATTTAACATTTTATGAACAGAATTAGAAAAGGTACAGAGAAGAGCCACCAAAATGATAAAGTGGATGGAAGGATACCTCTATGAGACAAGGCTTAAAAGGCTAGGGGTCTTCAGCATAGAAAAAAGTTGGTTGAGGGAAGATATGATAGAGGTCTGTAAATGTGGAATGGGTAAATGTAGATTGGTTGTTTACTCCTTTAAAAAAATAGAAAGATTAGGGAACATGCAATGAAGCGACAATGTAGCACATTCAAGACTAACCGGAGAAAATATTTTTTCACTCAATGCATAATCAAAATTCTGGAATTTATTAGCGGAGGATGTAATAAAAGCTGTTAGTGTAGCTGGGTTTGAAACAGGTTTGGACATGTTCCAGAAGGAAAAGTTAATAGACTTATTAACAGACTGGGGGAAAGCCACTGCTATCCCTTGTTATAAGCAGAATGGAAGCGACAGTGAGCACTAAGAAGCAGGACTCAACAATCCCAACAGTCGACAGTGGCAGCATCAATGTGAAAATCTCCACTTGGTTGGACTTTGAGATTTCTTGGAGAACGCTGCGTCACAGCTGCCTTTGGAACTGCTGCAACTGTGAAACATGCAAAGACTTTCCTGGCATTACAACCAGGCTGGCCAAAAGTGGAAAGATCATTCCACAGCCTCCCATGAAATCCAGTGGTTCCTTGTAATGAACAGACAGTGATGCCAACCACAAGCTTCAGGCCCTGTACTACAGTGCACATATGTCTGATCAACCAAGCGCTGCACCTAAAGCTTCCCCCCACTCCCTCTGTGGCTGGCTGCCTGGCCAGGGCAAAAGGTTAATATCACCCTAACAGCATGCCACCAGAGGGAAAGGAGGAGGTCTGGCAGGTTTGGTGCCCTGCAGCAAAGAAGAAACCAGTTGAAAAGTGCACACTTCACAGAGTAAAGCCTTTGACACTGTTCTGTACAGACAACTTTTAAATAAACTGAGTGTCTTAGGGATGGACTCTAAAGTGACTGACTGAGTTAGAATTTGTTGAGTGGGAGGTGACAAATGGGTACAGGTAAATGGAGCTCACTCTGAGGAGAAGGAAGCTACCATTGGTAGGGCAAGGCTCTGTCTTTGGTCCAATCCTTTTTAACATTTCTGTAAGTGATGTTGCAGAAGGGCTTTGCAGGTGAAACCAAAATTTGCAGTAGAGTAGACATCCAGGAAGATGTCAACAACCTGAAGAGGGATCCAGAATAGCTTTAACAATGGTCGAGAATTCAGCAGCTGAGATTTTACTAAAAAAAAAATGCAGGTTCATGCATTTGGGCTGCAAAAATCTAAGGGAATGGTACACCAAAGAGTGTGAAGTATCAGCCACAAAAGAAGAGCAGGGCCGGGGTGGGGGGGGGGGGGGGGGGGGATTGTTTTTGATGATCTTAAAGTGGTTAAACAGGTAGAAAAGGTAAAGGCGAAAACCAGAAGGATGTATGTGTGTGAGGTAGTGTATTAATATCTGTTGGGGGAAAACAGCACTCTTTCTGTGTGCAAAATCATACATATCGGGAGGGGGAGGGGGGAGAGGTGCATGGAAGAAGAGTTTAGAGATGATAAAATGTTTATAACTGTGAAATAAATATATAGGTATGTATGTCTCTCTCTCTTCAGGCAGTGTGTGTGTGGTGTGGGGACAGAGTGCCTGTGTATGTGTGGTGCAGGAGTGGGGTGTCCGTGTGTGTGTGCGCTGATCAGGTGACTATGTGTGTATGTTTGTGTGGCATGGGGGAAGGGTTCTTCTGTGTGTGGGGTGCAGAGATGGAGCGCCCGTGTGCCTTCTAGGATAGGGGGCTGTGCCTTTTAGCATTGATTCATTCTGCCCTTTTCACCTCTCTTCAGCATCCAACCTTTTGCCCTCTTCGCCCCTCCCTGCAGACTCTCTCTTGCTGCCTTCTCCCCCCCCCCCTCTCTGTTCCCTTTCCAGCCTCTGTCCCCTACTCCCCCTTTCATTCTCACCCCTTGTCCTCCATTCCTCTCTCTCCAGTTTGAATTTCCCCAAATCACTGCTCCTTTAAAAGTGCCCTACCTCTTGTGCTTCTTTGGCTCCAGCACCTGCAGCTGCGATCGGCAAGAATGATTTTTTTCTCTTTAGCCTGCGGAATAGGCTGCTTCCATGAGCATAAGCACCACTGCTGGCTGCGATCACCTCTTTAGCTCGCAGGAACAGCCTGGCCTGTGAGCACACAAAAGTACCTGCTGCCTGTGATCACGGCTCTTTTGTTCTTCAGCCCACCGGACAGGCTGCTCCCATGGGCACCAGCACCACAACTGTTCACCTCTTCGGCCTGCATGAGTAACCTGTTGAGTACTTGAGTGCTTATGAGCAGGAGGTATAATGCATACATTATCATTTTTCTGGTTTCCATCGTGGTCTAGTCTTGCTCCCATTGTATCTATTTGAACAGTATGCAATAAATTATGCAATCGTACAGACTTTAACAAAGCATCGTAGTATAAAGATATTCATAGGCAGTATACAATAAATGGTTGGGTAATGTAGAATGGTTGGACAAAGGCAGCAAGTTGAGAGCGGAGGGATAGTAAGGGTAATGATGGTTGTCTTTATTGTAGACGGAACATATTGCTTTACTGGTAGACTATAGATAGGACATACAAGTTTGGAATCTGAGAATATGGGGTCGTTGCTGGGCCTAACAGATAGAAGGAGAGACAGCGCACTCATGACAGAGTATAGCAGTTTGGACAACAGTAATGCAAGAATGTTTGCAATTGTGTAACATGTGACAGTAAAGATGCAACACTGTTGATAAAATGCATGTAAAAATGCTTGAGATTGTATGTGACTGTATGTATTGTGTAATGATTGATTATGCAGTGCCAAATTTGGCAGAGTACTAGATTTGGGTTCGGTGATGGCGGTCCTGTGGTCTGTTGAGTTCAGTTTAGAGTCATGAGTGTTCAGTACTTTTGTCAGAAAAACGTACTGAGGTGTGGGTTGATTGAAGTTGTAGCGGATGTGGAGATATCAGGGGAGATGTGGCCTAGTGGACAGGGCAAGTTATCTCCGGCTGGAGGGCCAGGGGTTCAAATCCTGCTAGAGGACAGCAACCTTGGGCCGGAAGGACTGGGGTTTCTAATCCCACAGGTGCTCCTATGTGCTTGGGCAAGCCACTTAACCCTCCATTGCCTCGGGTATAACATGTAGATTGTGAGCCCTTTGGAGACGAGAGAAAAATATATATACAATATTTGAATGTGCACCGCTTTGACTGGTAGAAAAGTGGTATATAAGCCTAGTTAAATAAATAAATCTCAATGTAAGGATTTGTGCTCCCGCCTTCATTCCCTGCCTAGAGGCCCTCGGGTGTGGGCACGTCTGTAGCGTGATGCTTTTTAAGCCGGTCAGCTGGAGTTCTGATGGGGCCTTGGCGGGGGGAGTGGGGAGGAGCAGGAGGGACCAGGAGCTCCTGCTTCTACCCCTGATGTTGAATCAGGACCCGGCGAAGATGGTGAGTCTGGCGGCGAGATGAGTGGTGATTGGGGGGGGAGGAGGGAAGAGCAAAATCAAGGGAAGAGAGTGGGACACATTATCACCCGCACCTTTACCAAACATATACTAGCACACACTGATACATCAAGACACACATGAAGGATGCCGTCTAAAGTGTGCTCTTTGAAGTTGCCTGATATTCTAAACTTGTTTAAGAACAAACATGCATTTCCTCCTCTGCCTCGCCAACTTATGCTGACACAGGATTCCTTTACCTTTTGAACTTGCAAAGGAAGAATTCCTGTACCACAGTCACAAGTGCATAGAGGAAAGGCTGGCAAGCATCCAGAATACTTGTTTAAAGATGTAAATCGGGTGCATATCCAGTGAAGATTTCTAAAAATAAAAGACACCATCATGCATATCCCATTTCTACTCCTTGTGATCTTGGGCCAGTCAGTCACTTAACCCTCCATTGCCTTAGGTACAAACTTAAGACTTCTTCCCTCCGTCTGGAATCACAATTCACTATCTTTAAACAAAATCTCAAAACCCATCTCTTCTCCATAGCCTTTAATGTTCCCTCCCCATTTGTGTGAGTCCTTTTCTACTGTACCTATCTGCCTTTTGTCTCCTGTCCTGTGTTCCCCTGCTCTCGCTTTTCTGTCCTTTATAAAATATGTACATTTCTTTTTTTTCTTTTCTGGCCTTGGCCACATTTATGTATTATGTATTGTTTATATGCATTCTGTGATTTATGTATTTTATGACCTTTTTATGTATTTTTCTATTGGCCACAGTTTTTATGTATTATGTATTGTCTATATGCATCGTGTGATTTATGTTTTTTATGACCTTTTATGTATTTTATTATTGTACACCACCTTGATTGTTTTGAAAGGCGGTTTTTATCAAATAATTAAACCTTAAACTACAAGCCCTCTGCAGACAGGAAAATACCCACTTTACACCTGAATGTAACTTGTCTTGTACTTCTGAGAAAAGGCCCAAGCTAAATCCAATCTGATATTATAAAACACAAATACATAGAGAAGAATTCCAGGCTGACACTACAAAGTCCGAGAGCTACTAAATTCATGAATGTAGGTAAACTCATTTCATACAGCACTGTCTCAGTCAGAGCGGGCTTAACCATTAGACAATCTAGGTGATTGCCTAATGTTAAGCCAGAGTCTAGAAGGTGGTCAATTTTCAAATAGCTGTTAACCCAATTAAATGTGCTATTTGAAAAGGGCCCTCATTAAGAGTGTGAGTGTGTGTGTGTGTGTGTGTGTGTGTGTCATATACATGTATATACATATATGATCTTTGATCCACACACTGCATTACTGAGTCTGCTCCACTTTTTTCTCACGGAGAGAAAATTAAAGCTATTTGTCTCTTATTGGAACAGAGGGACCTTCAGAACATCTTAGTCATTCCTTAATTCTTCAATTCGATCACTGCAATTCATCACTAGTGAGGGGGGGTGAGGGTGGCGACAGCTAAAAAGACTCCAATCATTTTAAAATGCTGTAGTTACATTCCTATATGGAGTCAATCAGTTCTCTAATATTACCTACCCCCCCCCCCTTTTCTTTTTTTGGCAAAACACCGTCTGCCCATACAGTACATAGTGCATTTTAAAATCCTTCGTACGCACAGTGCTTTGCTTGCAGATCAGCCTCAATATTTTGCTACCACATACCTTGAGTCAATCTCTCTCTCAGGTCAAAAGAGTCAGCCCAATTATATTTACCATCGCCATGGATGATACAAAATTATGTAACCTATACAGCTTCTTTGTTCTTAGCTCCCTCCATAGATTAGGATAAAAAATTAACCACTTTAGACTTAAAAGGGCACTAAAAATGTATTTGTTTGAACACACCCTTCTAGATTTCTGTTGAATTGTTCCCTGATGTCTTTCATAATTTCAACTAATCGTTCACCCACCAACTGGGCAGCCTGACTGAAATTTTTGAATACGTTTTTGTTTCCCTTGTCTCCTTAGTTGATGGTGTGTAAGTTAATTTTTCTGTTGTGTCAGTCTTTATATCTGCATGGCAATTATTTCCCCTTGAATTTGAATTAGTTTTTATTTTCTCGACAGATTGTTTTTTAAAATAATTTGTAGCTGTAAATCGTTTTGCTGTTCTCTACCTTCCCTCTCTCCCTACACCCCTCTTCGTGAACTCTGCTCTTCTACTGGTTTGCTTCTCTTTGCCCTTTTCTTCCACTGCCAACTCCAGACTTTGATCCTTTCACCCTGCTGCTCCTTTATTTATTTATTTATTTTATTTGAACAGTTTTTATATACCGCTGTTTCCAAGGATCAACAGCGGTTTACATTACAACAAAAGTTATACAGTTAAACAGTTACATAGAACTTTATGAACAATTTGAACAATATTACATTATAACATGAGTTGAAAAGAACAATATTGAGTAATGTAATTACAATATAACAACAATATTTGACTATGTTACAGAAGACTGTATATCGATAATATATTAAAATATAACAGGAATAACAACAATATCAATATTGGAACAAACTTGCTGAGTCTGTACATCAGGTTCATCTCCACCCTTTCTCAAATCTATGCTAAAGGCTCACCTCTTCAAGGCTGCTTTTGGATCCTGATCCCTTGTGTCTCCTTAACCTTGAGCAACTCACTTCACTTGCCATTGCCTCACGCACAAATTTAGATTGCAAGCTCTCTAGAAACAGGGACATACTGTACCTAAATGTAACCCACATTGAGTTTCCAACAAAAAGATGTGAGCTAACTTACACAACCATCTCTTCCTAGGTAGTGGGAATCGGGGGGGGGGGGGGGGGTGGGAGGAGGAGGGGGGAGTGGGAATCTCCTTCAGAGCCCCAGTTATGAATTGGGTTACACAGCTGCAACCATTCCTGAGATCAGAAGATTTTCAAACGGTAATGCAAGCAGTAATCTTAAATCATCTTGACTACTGCAAGTCTATTTACATTGGGCTTCCTTAGAGAACTCAGGTGAGATTACAGGTAGCACAAAACACAGCAGCTAAGACACTTACAGGAAGTATGCAGTGGGATAGATTTTCGTCATTGCTGACGTCTAATCTCCCTACAGGTGAGATCTAAAATCTTATATCTAGCTTTTTTGGGAGTAGTCTCAAAATTGTGGAATTCCCTGCCCCTCTGCTTTAAGGAAACTGCTAATTATTCCTTGTTCTACAGTAAAGCGTAGTTACTCACCTGTAACAGGTGTTCTCCGGGGACAGCAGGAATCAGTCCTCACATATGGGTGACGTCGGTGCCGATGGAATCCTCACAGAAGCATCCCCTCAGCTTTCAAAGAAAGCCTTTGGGAGATGCCACCACTCGTGCATGGTCCCCTTCCCGCCCAAGCGTGCCATCTTGCTCAGATGACATAGCTAAAAGTCAGCAAAGATAAAAAATGGTAAAGGAGCAACTCCAAGGGGAGGAGGGAGGGTTGTGAGGACTGATTCCTGCTGTTCCTGGAGAACACCTGTTACAGGTGAGTAACTACACTTTATCCAAGAACAAGCAGGAAGTCAGTCCTCACATATGGGACTCCCCAGCTACAAGCTACCGAAAGCCCATAGCAAAAAGCAGGGTCTCCTTCATGGGGAGCCGCAAGCAGCAGCAAGTGAGTCTGTATCCACAGACCACAGTAGGACACCTGTGTCCGATGAACCAGCACTCCGGTAGCCTGAACACAGAAGGGTCAGAGGGTAGGAGTTGGCTAAACCTCGAAAAGGTTACGGAGCACAGCCTGGCCGAAGGCACTGTCCCATCAGGACTCTTTCCAGGCAGTAATGGGCTGCAAAGCTATGGACTGAAGACCAGGTGGTGGCCTGGCAGATGTCCACCATCGGGACAGAGCGCAAGTTTGCCACCAAGGCTGCCATGGCCGTGACACGGTGCGCCATGACACAGCCTTCCAGCAGCAGCCCTGCTTGCTCATTGGCGAGGGCGATACAGTCCGCTACCCAGGTGGACAGTGTATGCTTGGTCTCC
This sequence comes from Ichthyophis bannanicus, assembly GCA_033557465.1. Taxonomy (NCBI): domain Eukaryota; kingdom Metazoa; phylum Chordata; class Amphibia; order Gymnophiona; family Ichthyophiidae; genus Ichthyophis; species Ichthyophis bannanicus. Next base: position 885,758,572 of record CM066035.1, on the reverse strand, counting down.
TCCTCCCCCAGCCTACTGGGGTCATAGGAGATGAAAAGCTGAGAAGCTTTGCAGTGGCCCTGAATGCATTGGATATAGAAGGACAAAGCCTTCTTACAGTCCAAGGTGTGAAGGACCTTCTCTGCCCGACTGGAGTGAGGTCTTGGAAAGAATGTAGGGAGCACTACTTCCTGGATGAGATGGAAGGGTGATACTACCTTCGGAAGGAATTTGGGGTGTATGCGAAGCACCATTCTGTTCTTGTAGAACCTGGTATAAGGTGCCTCTGCCACTAGGGCCTGACGCTCGCTAACTCTGCAAGCGAAGGTGAGGGCAACCAGGAAAGCCACCTTCCAAGAGAGGTAGCAAAGGTGGCAAGTAGCTACAGGCTCAAAGGGTGGGCGAATGAGCTGCCCCAAGACTACATTAATGTCCCATGCGGTTGCCAGAGGGCGAACCGGGAACTTTGATAGGAGCAGGCCCTGAAGAAAATGGGTCACCAAAGGCTGGACCAAGAGGGGCTTGCCATCCACCGGGTGGTGGTGCACCACCAGGGCACTAAGGTGCATCCGGACAGAGTTAGTCTTGAGCCTGGATTGTGAGAAGTGGAGAAGGTACTGTAACACCAGTCCCACCGGGCAGAAAGGGTCAGCCCCGTGCTCGGCGCACCAAGCTGAAAACCTGCGCCTTTTGAGGACATAAGCCTTCCTAGAAGAGGCCTTGCAAGAGGCCAGCAAAATCTCTTCCTCCTCAACCGAAAGGTTGAAAGGGGCCAGAGTTACCCTCTCAGGAGCCACGCTGTCAACAAAAGGGATCCCAGGTTGTGGTGCAGAAGACAGCCCCCCCCTCTTGAGACAGGAGTCCCAGAGAGGTCCCCAAGGGGATGGGGTTTTTCACAGTCAACCGGAGGAGCTATGGGAACCATGGTTGCCTGGGCCACAGAGGGGCTATCAGGATGAGCGAGGCCTTATCGTGGAGCAGCCTGAACAAGGTTTGGCAATCAGTGGTGTGGGAGGGAAGGCGAACATGAGGCCTTCCGACCATGAGACAAGGAACGCATCTGCTGCCACTCTGCCGGGAACAGAAGCAGTCTGAACAAACCCTACTACAGTGAATGTAATTATATCAAAGAGAAAATTCACCGATAAAGTCCCCAAATTTTAAACTCTTTTTGTTGGAGTATACCAGGGGAGGAATGAAACTGTTATTCATCCACACCTGCCGATAAACTCTTTTTATTCATAAACAGGTCCTAAGGACTTTCAAACTCAATTGGCTGAACCATTCCGTTTCAAAGGAGAACCTCCAATGAAAACAGGGAACACCCCACTCACAGGGGAATCCCTACTATCATTAGTTAATCACAACAAACGCTATCTCATGATGTCATCAAATTATTCACAGAAGACTATTCCAATCAATCTCACGATTAAGTCCATTCGGATGCATGGTATTTAAAATGAATATCCAACGTTGCTCAAGCCATTGAAGCTTGTACGTCCTATCCCCCCCGCACGGATCATGAGGGACCTGATCTATGATCATCCAACGTAGATCTTCAAACAAATGATAAGTCACACAGTGATCAACCACTGGTGCTGATGTAATCTGTTGATGCATACGAGATGCGTGTTCTGCAAGTCGTTTTCTAATAGGGCGAACCGTTCTGCCCACATACAATAAATCACACGGGCAGTGCAAAATATAAACCACAAAGGATGATGAACAATTTGTAGTCCAACGGCAAGTATATTCCCGAGCTGTAGTTGGATGTCGCCAAACTATTCCTGAAACCGTCGTTGGACAATAACTACAATCATTGCAAGGTTCATGATCTCGTGAAGTCAGTAATGGATCTACCGGTCTGTCGATCGGCGAAGCTGATTTAACCAAATAATCACTTAAGTTTGACCCTATAGAAAAAGCGATCATCAGGGACTTATCAAAACATGAATGCAGACGCAACATAGACCAATGGCTATGAAGGATCCGTACCACTTCAGAACTACGTTCAGTATACGGTAAAACTCCCACCACGTTTGTGAAGTAGATGTCAGATAGGCCGGATCTAATAACCATTCATGCTGCACGATAGGCACGACGATATGCTCTATCCACCACTTGAATGGGATAGTCCCTACAAAGGAGTCGGTGCTTTAAATCCAAAGCATGACGTTTGAATTCATTCAAAGAAAAACACAACCTGCGTAGCTGGAGAAATTGACCAAATGGTAGTCCCCTACAAAGGGGACTGGGATGGAAACTCCGCTAATTTAACAGACTGTTGCATTGTACTGTTTTCCTAAAAAGGGTAGTTTTCAATTCCCCTGCCTCCACATAAACTGTCATATCCAAAAATTCAATTCTTTGTGAATTAATATGTTCAGTAAAACGAATATTAGATTTAAGGGAATTAAGCCAAATTATAAAATTTTTAAGTGATGCCAAATCTGACGTCCAAATAAAAAATATGCCGTCCAAGAACCTCTTCCACATAATCACATTAGCAAACTGAGAAGAACCCAATATATACTTATCCTCCATATCGGCCATATAAAGAGTGGCTGTTTTCATTGGAGGTTCTCCTTTGAAGCGGAATGGTTCAGCCAATTGAGTTTGAAAGTCCTTAGGACCTATTTCTGAATCAAAGGAGTTTATCGGCAGGTGTGGATGAAAAACAGTTTCATTCGTTGCTCGCATAAAATACAAAACCCTAGTAACCACTTTTAAACTCATCCACAACCTGGCACCAACTTTCCTCACTAACCTAATCGACATGCAACCTGCTAACAGAAACAGGAGAACCACCAACTTAAACAACCTACATGTAAGATCAGTTAAAACAGCCACAAGCAACAGAGCATACTCCTATACTGCTCCCACACTCTGGAACCAACTCCCACCTGAGCTGCGCTCAATCAACGACCTGATAGACTTCAGAAAAAAACTAAAGACGTACTTATTTCAACAGGCTTACAACATGTCCTGAACAGTAATGCATTCAACCAGTACCTGCATAACCAAAATGTAGTCAGGTGTAAAATGTATATATGTAAATCTCCCTCTCTCCCCTTCCTAACTGTGTGTGGTGCATATTCCCATGAATCACATTGTACATATTGTGAAAATGCTTTGCCTTTGATCTGACAACCTTAACATATAATCCTGTAAATCACGCTGTAATTTTTGAAATCTGTCTTTGATCTGACAATCTCCGTCACATAATCAAACCGCTCCTGATCGCTGGAAGTAGCGGTATACAAATATATGCCAAATAAATAAAATAAATAAATACCTCCCCTGGTATACTCCGACAAAAAGGGAACAGAAGCAGGGCAACTGGAAGTTGTCCAGGCTGGCGAACAGGTCCATCACTGGTTCCCCCCAGATCTGGAAAAGCAGATTGGCTACCCTGGGGTCCAGCTGCCACTCGAGCAGCTGGAGGATTCTGCTCAGCCTGTCAGCCAGAAGGTTGTCCTGGCCTGGTAGGTACACTGCCCGTAGGAGGATACCCTGTTGGATTGCATACGAGCAGAGGACCACTGCCTCCCGACAGAGGGCACGAGACCTTGTGTCCTCCTGTTTGTTCACATAGAACATCGCCACCTGGTTGTCCGACTGGACCAGACCAGCTGGTGATGCAGGCGGTGGCAGAAGACTCACAGGGCTAAGTAAAAGGCCATTAGCTCCAGGAGGTTGATCTTCTGGGTGCTCTCATCTGGTGAACAGTTGCCCTGGATGCGGAGCTTCCCGCAGTGGGTTCCCCCAGCTGAGTAGGGAGGCGTCCATGATGAGGACCCTTGAAGGGCTCGGGGCCTGAAAAGGAATGCCCGCCTTGAGATGCTGGAGAGATTGCCACCAGACCAGGGACAGTCTGCCAGTTGGTGGGTTACAGATACTCTATTTTGGAGGCGCCCCATGGCCTGAGACCACTGGTCCCAGCAACATCACTGCGCCGGTCTCATGTGGAGGCGAGCATCTGGGATGACGTGGACCTTGGAGGCAATATGCCCAAGGAGGCACAGAAGAACGGTACTGTATGTCCTGTGCCAGAGTTCTGTTGGCTTGGTCTCTGGGCAAGAAGGTCTTCAACTAGAGAGTGTTGAGCTTTGCCCCACTGAACTCCAAACAGTGTGCCTTGAGTTAGTTTATCTAATACATGACCATCATCAAATACGAACCCACAAAATTAATATAAAATTATTTTTTGTCGGAGCCCACCGAGGGAGGGCTAGAACTGTTTACCTAACCCCCACCTGACGGTAGACTACTTTTATTTTATTTCACCCTAGTGTATTTAAAACGAGTACTTATCTTCAAAACCAGCACTGCACTTATTATCTTCCACGTTGCAAATGTTGCAAATCACGAAAGTGCACAACGTGCACGTTTCGGGTGTGTGCCCTGTTTCAAGTGCTCTTCATTCGTTCAAATATGCAACACTGTTTCAAGTGCTCTTCATTCGTTCAAATATGCAACAAAAACGCCGTCTTCGTGGCGATGGGCTATCTATAATGAATGGCATCGACAGAGCCCTAAACTTTAAATCGAAGAGAACCAATCAGAATCGGGAAACACCTCACTGTCAGAGGTATCCCCGCTGCCATTGGTCACAATCTTGGATCATGACTAAAAACACATGAACTCAACGTCATAAAATGGTAATCCAATCAACAGCCCGATTCAGACCATGGGGGTGGACCGTATGCAAAGCGAAAATCCATCTTTGTTCCAAACGCTGTAATTTTTGTTCTCGATCACCCCCCCGTGGATTCCAAGGGACATGATCTATTACAGTCCAAGTCAATTCCTCAAAAACATGAGGAATTCCTACACAATGTTCCACCAAAGGGGCTGTTAAAACTCGATTCTTTATCCGTGAAGCGTGCTCTGCAAGACGTTGGCGCATTGGACGAATCGTACGCCCCACGTACAAAAGTTCACAGGGACACTTCAACAAATATACCACATATGAGGTGAGGCATGTTGTTTTCCATTGTCGGACATAATTTCGACTAGTAAGGGGATGTTGCCAAACCAAACCAGAGATTGTCCCTTCACAATATTTGCACATATTACAAGGATGATGGCCCCCCTCCTGCCCTGGTGAAATTGGTCTATCTCGTGCCAAAGTTGTCTTCACCAATTGATTATCCAAATTGGTACCCCTTGTAAATGCCAAACGTAAGGGTTGTTGAAAACAATCATGCAAGGTTAACATTGGCCAATGAGAACGTAGAATTTTTGCAACTTCTGTACTTCTATCAGTATAAGGTAATACCCCTACTATTGAATCCCCCTCCGCTGATTTTTTGGAAGAGTAGTGAGGGTCCAGTAACCATTCACGATGAACGTGCTTAGCACGATGATAAGCTTGTGAAACAACCTGAGAAGGATATCCCCTTGCCAGCAGCCGATGTGTCAGTTCAGAGGAATGCACTTTAAACTCCCCCATAGAGTGGCAAAGACGTCGGAGGCGTAAGAACTGACCAAAGGGGAGACCCCGTTTAAGGGGACCAGGATGGTAGCTATGGTAATGAAGCAGACTATTTCGCTGCACAGGTTTGCGATATAAAGTAGATACCAATCTTTCATCTTCCACCATAATCAAAATATCCAAAAATTCAATTTTATCCTGTGCAACCTGTTCTGTAAAGGTAATATTAATTTTTAATTGGTTCAACCAAGAGATGAAATCATGGAGCGAGGATTGATCTGATGTCCAAACAAAGAAAATGTCATCTAAGAATCGTTTCCATAATTTCACATGTTGATACAAGGATGAATGTTGGATGAGATCCTTCTCCATTTTTCCCATATACAGGGTAGCCAAAGATGGGGCCATAGTTGCCCCCATCGCTATCCCAGAAATTTGTTTATAAAATTTACCTTCCACTAGAAAATAGTTCTGTGTCAATACCAGCCGTGCTAAGTCCAACAAAAAGGATCGTGGAAGTCGATTGGGAGCTGAATGAAATGAATGCTCTAACAATTCTAATGCTTCCGTCTGGTCTATGTTGGTATATAAGGCGGTGACATCTAAAGTCACCAAATAAGCTCCCAGAGGGATCGTAAATTCTGAAATAACTTGCAAAAAGTGAGTGGAATCCCTCAAAAAAGATGACACTATCCGAGCCTCCGTCTTTAAAAACACATCGCAAAAAACAGAAAGGGGTTCTAAGATGGAGTTCCGACAGGAAACAATAGGTCTTCCCGGAGGGGACACTAACGATTTATGAATTTTGGGCACAAGATATAGAGTGGGAATTGTGGGATGAGTCTTTAGCAAAAACCTCTTTTCTTTCGAAGTTATCCAACCATATTGATGGGCTTCTTCTACTAGGAGCTGAATGCGACTCTTCAACTCTGCCGTAGGATCGGCTTCCAGTAACTGATAAACTGTGGTGTCTTGAATATGAACCATTAGTTGTTGAAAATAGACCTGTGAGTCTAACACCCCAAGCGCACCTCCCTTGTCCGCTCGCCAGAACACCAATGTGGGGTCTGATGTCAATTCCTGTAAAGATACCCAATCTTCCTGAGTCAAATTCGAATATCGTTTCAAAGAGGTACGTTCTAATTCTTCCACATCCCGTAAGACCAATGCTTGATATGTAGAGATGATCGTATCTCTACCTGCCTCCGTAGGCAACCAACGGGATTTTGGTTTTACCATCGACCCATCATCTATCACTGGTTGATTTTGAAAAAAAGCCATAACTCGCAATTTGCGAAAAAAATCTATGAAGACTCACGCGCATTGTAAAAGGATCATATCTCGTCGTGGGTACAAATGAAAGTCCATAGTTCAAGACGCGTTCCTGAGAAGGAGATAGAGGCTTCCCCGTCAAATTGACCACTAAAGAGGAGGTTGTTCTTGTCGAGAACGGGACCGAGTATGAGGAGGCTCCCACTCGGTTTCTTGATAATAATCCTGAGAGCGCCCCTCCTCGACCCCTCCGAAAATCCTGATGATTACGACGAGGTCTACGGGTATTAGCTTCCCCCCTAGTTGATGTTTGTCTACGCTCAATTGTCGAAGAACTATCATCTGTGTCTTCCGAAGAAGCATCAAAAGTGACCCGCTTTTGCGAGGAATTATCTTTCTCATACATCCAGTAGTATACATGCCCAATTTAATAATCACCATTGTCCCGAGAAAAATTTTTTATTTTTAGAGACTTAAGATAGTCAGAAAAACTCTTTATTTGCCTGTCTATTTCTTCCATCTTTGATTTAAAGGGAAGCTCCCCCAATGCTTCTTTCAAAGGAATGGACGCCTCATCTAGTTCTTTCTGAAGTTTATCTTCCTCCTGAATTGTCCGTTCCAGAATCAGCGCTATCAGATCGAAGCTACATTTGTTGGAAATCATGTTCCATTTGGAGACAAACTCAACATCCCACTTAAATAGTTTGGGTGCTCTTGTCATCCTTAACCCCCTTGGGATAATGCGAGTTTTTAAATACTGTGTCATACTAGCTCCATGTAATTGGGCCCTCACCAAACGTTTTCGGAGGGTTTTAAAAGCCATTACAGAAAATGAAGCTGAATCTTCTGTTTTATCTGCCTGATAGAAGTACAGAAGTTGCAAAAATTCTACGTTCTCATTGGCCAATGTTAACCTTGCATGATTGTTTTAAACAACCCTTACGTTTGGCATTTACAAGGGGTACCAATTTGGATAATCAATTGGTGAAGACAACTTTGGCACGAGATAGACCAATTTCACAAGGGCAGGAGGGGGGCCATCATCCTTGTAATATGTGCAAATATTGTGAAGGGACAATCTCTGGTTTGGTTTGGCAACATCCCCTTACTAGTCGAAATTATGTCAGACAATGGAAAACAACATGCCTCACCTCATATGTGGTATATTTGTTGAAGTGTCCCTGTGAACTTTTGTATGTGGGGCGTACGATTCGTCCAATGCGCCAACGTCTTGCAGAGCATGCTTCACGGATAAAGAATCGAGTTTTAACAGCCCCTTTGGTGGAACATTGTGTAGGAATTCCTCATGTTTTTGAGGAATTGACTTGGACTGTAATAGATCATGTCCCTTGGAATCCACGGGGGGGTGATCGAGAACAAAAATTACAGCGTTTGGAACAAAGATGGATTTTCGCTTTGCATACGGTCCACCCCCATGGTCTGAATCGGGCTGTTGATTGGATTACCATTTTATGACGTTGAGTTCATGTGTTTTTAGTCATGATCCAAGATTGTGACCAATGGCAGCGGGGATACCTCTGACAGTGAGGTGTTTCCCGATTCTGATTGGTTCTCTTCGATTTAAAGTTTAGGGCTCTGTCGATGCCATTCATTATAGATAGCCCATCGCCACGAAGACAGCGTTTTTGTTGCATATTTGAACGAATGAAGAGCACTTGAAACAGCGCTGCATATTTGAACGAATGAAGAGCACTTGAAACAGGGCACACCCCCGAAACGTGCACGTTGTGCACTTTCGTGATTTGCAACATTTGCAACGTGGAAGATAATAAGTGCAGTGCTGGTTTTGAAGATAAGTACTCGTTTTAAATACACTAGGGTGAAATAAAATAAAAGTAGTCTACCGTCAGGTGGGGGTTAGGTAAACAGTTCTAGCCCTCCCTCGGTGGGCTCCGACAAAAAATAATTTTATATTAATTTTGTGGGTTCGTATTTGATGATGGTCATGTATTAGATTGTTAGAGTTCCATCATTGGAGGGGTACTTAATATTTGGGGTAGTTTATGGCAAAACCCAAGTGCTGCAGAACCTGGATGGTGCATGTGGTGGCCTGCTGCACCTCTGAGGCCATGCCTCCCTTTATGAGCCAGTCGTCCAGGTAGGGGAAGACAAAGACCCCCTGGAAATGGAGTAAGGCGACCACGACTGCCAGGCATTTTTTAAAGACTCTTGGGGCAGAAGACAAGCCGAAAGGGGGTACCCTGTACTGAAAATGCCTGCCCTCCACTATGAACCGAAGGTACTGCCTGTGGTTGGGGTGAATGAGGATGTGGATATAGGCATCCTTGAGGTCTAAAGAACATAGCCAATCTCCCTGCTGGAGGTATGGCCGCAATGTTCCAAGAGAGAACATCTTGAACTTCTCCCTCACCAGGAATTTGTTGAGGTTGTGCAGGTCGAGGATGGGCCTATGGCCCCCTGTTCTTTTTGTCACGAGGAAGCACCTGGAGTAGAACCCCTTGCTCTTGACATGGTGGGGCACCGGTTCCACCATTTTGTCCTCGAGAAGACCTGCCAACTCCTTCAGTAGAATGTCCCAGTGGAGGGGAGACCTGAGGGGCTCTCCGGGAAATAAGGGGGAGGTGTCCGAGTTAGGTGGAGGAGGTAACCCTCCCTGACCACCCGAAGTGCCCAGGAGTCAGTGGTGATGGTCAACCACTTCTGGGCATAGTGCGCCTGATGTCCCCCTGTGGGCTGCTGATCTCCTTGGGGTAGATAGGCTTTTTACCTCAGCCATTCCATCTAGAGACGCTGCCTTTGATGGTTTCTTCTTCTTCCTGGGTTCCCTCGAGGGAGGCTCCCTTTCTGAGGACCCACAACGGGGCTCCAGTTTGGAAGGTTCTGCCTGAGGTATCGAGGCCTCAGACAAGGCCCTGGCCTTCGGAGACACTGGGGATACCTTATCGTGCTGCTAGCGGCTCTTGAGGGCCTTGCTGGACATCCTTTTGCAGAGACCGCAGGCTGCCGAGTCGTGGTCTGGCCCAAGGCAGCGGAGACTGCAGTTGTGTGTGTCAGTCCAAGACATAATTTTAGAGCACCGATCACACTTCTTAAAAACACTGGGGGAATAAAGTACTCCTGCGAGCTTGAAGACTCTCCGGGCTGCCAGTTGGAAAAAAGGCACAAAGGTGCCAGAAAAAGAAAGAATGAAAACTACAAAAATAGACCCGAACTCGACGCTGAGGCAACGAGGTCAGGTGGCGGGAAGAGTACTAGTACGATACTGGAGGCGAGTATGAAAACTCGAAGGAAAAATCAACTTTTTCTGGGGACAAGCCAGACAAACGTCTGAGGGGCTCTGCGGAAAAAAAGGAAACTGAGCAAGATGGTACACTTGGGTGGGAAAGGGACCACACATGCGTGGTGGCATTTCCCAAAGGCTTTGTTTGAAAGCTGGGGGGATGCTTCTGCGAGGGCTTCGTCGGCATCGATGTCACCCATATGTGAGGACTGACTTCTTGCTTGTTCCCGGAAAATTTGAAGATTCATCTTTTCACGTTGGGTTAACATCACACTTTTCTCTCTCAAGAATTGTTTTTTTCAGAATAGCAATTATATACTACTAATTTCTATAGTGCTATGGTGCTGATATTGAAAGCCAACTGTGTGCTCAACACCAAGTAGTGAAAACATGATTGGCTTATCTGTAGAATTTCAAAATTCAGATGGACAGTACCGGACTTTAAATGAACATCCCAACCTTGCCGTATAACTATGGGCCAGGTTAGGGGTTGAGTGAAGGTGCCCCAGAACATCCCCAGATAGCGGTGATATTCAACTGCTAAACAGATCATTTTTTATTACTTTATTATTTATAGTATGTACATTTCTGCTTAAGGTATTGAATTATTTTATAAAGTTTCTTTAAATGTCAAAATTTTTCTTAACAGTTACTTTTACATTTTGTTATTTGCATTGTCGTTGTCTGTATTAGCTTTGTTATAAATTTTTGAATAATGGCAAGAATGTTAATAAGCTAACCTACTGATATGTAATTAACTTTTGATTGTTTGGGTTCCATTATTTATTTGGTATTTTACTTTTACCACCCATCCAAGCAAGTAAAGCACAGTTACTTACCTGTAACAGGTGATCTCTGGGAACAGCAGGAATAAGTCTTCACAAATGGGTATCGTCGGTACCGACGGAGCTTGCGCGGGAACGCTCCCCAGCGTCCAGAAAGAAAGCTTTTGGGACCATCCCACAGTGCCTGCACGCTGCCTTCCCGCCTTTCCTAACCGCCTCTCTCCAGTTCAAGTTTTAAGCTGAGACAAAGAGAGAGAGAGAGGAAAGGAAAGATAGAGAGATACAACTCCTAGGGGAGGTGGGTGGGTTGTGAAGACTTATTCCTGCTGTTCCCAGAGATCACCTGTTACAGGTAAGTAACTGTGCTATCTCCAGGAACAAGCAGGAATGAGTCTTCACATATGGGGACTCCCCAGCTAGAGATGCCAGGGAGATCTCCAAGGTTGTGAGTCCCTGAGAAGGGCTCTACCTCCCCCCATGGATCTCGGGCATCCAACCAGGGATGGGGGGTAGGAGTTGATTAGGTATGGAACAGGTGTTTGAGAACAGCCTGACCAAACAAGGCATCCCGGCGGGAGTCCTTGTCCAAGCAGTAATGGGCTGTAAAGGTATGAACCAAGGCCCAGGTGGTCGCTCGACAGATTTGGTCGATGGACACAGAGTTTAGATGAGCCATAGAGGCTGCCATGGCTCTCACATTGTGAGCTGTGACATGGCCCTCCAGAGAAAGGTTCTTACTCTGGTAGGCGAAGGAAATACACTGAGCAATCCAATTGGACAGATTTCTCTTAGAGACTGGAAGTCCTAAATGAGAGGGATCAAAAGCAACAAATAGTTGAGAGGACTTTCTATGTTGCTGTGTCCTTTGTAAGTAAAAAGCCAGTGCTCTCTTACAATCCAGGGTATGAAGATTCCTCTCTGCACTTGATGCATGAGGTCCTGGAAAAAAGGTCCTGGTTCAGATGAAAAAGTGAGACCACTTTAGGCATAAAGTGTGGATTAGTCCTGAGGACTACCTTGTCATGATGGAACCTTGTATAAGGAGGATTAGCCACCAAGGCTTGCAGCTCACTGATACGGTGAGCTGAGGTGACTGCAATGAGAAAAATAACCTTCCAGGAAAGGAATTTCAAGGAGGTAGTGGCTAAGGGTTCAAAGGGTGGCTTCATAAGCTGGCCAAGAACCAAATTCAAATCCCATGCCACTGGAGGTGGTCTAATGGGAGGTTTAGTTAAAAGAAGGCCTCTCATGAATCTTGCAATAAGAGGATGAGAGGAAATAGGATGTCCATTGAGAGGCTTAAGGGATGCTGCAATAGCACTCAAATGGACTCTTACTCAATTCGTTTTAAGGCCTGCATGGGATAAATGCAGCAAATACTCTAGTAAAGAATTCAGAGGTATTGCAAGAGGGTTAAGACCCTTCTTTGCACACCAAATGGTAAACCTTTTCCATTTAAAAGCATAGGAACGTCTAGTGGAAGGCTTTTTGGAAGCATGAAGGATATCCTTCACCTGCTGAGAAAGATGCAAATCTTGAAGGTCTAGAACTTTAGCAACCAGGCTCTGAGATGAAGAGACTGGGGATTTGGGTGCCACAACGTTCCCTCCTCCTGGGACAGGAGGTCTGGAGCAGATCCCAAGTCCAAGGAGGGAACTTGAGAGAGATGAAGAAGTAGAGGGTACCACACTTGGCGTGGCCAATGTGGAGCAATGAGGATCATAGACCCCTTGTCTCTCTGAAGCTTGAACAGTGTCTTGGAAATTAGGGGAATGGGTGGAAAGGCATAGAGGAAGTCTTGCCCCCAGTGGAGGAGGAAGGCATCCCTGGCCTGAACTCCCTGACACGGAATCCTGGAACAGAACCGGGGAAGTTTGGCATTCCACGGACTTGCAAAGAGGTCTATGTCCGGGGTTCCCCAAATTCGAAAGATCCTGGTTATCTGGTCCCCATGGAGGGACCATTCGTGTGGAAGCAGAACTCGACTGAGTCTGTCTGCCCAAGAGTTTTGAACCCCTGAAAGATACACTGCCATGAGATGAATTTGATGCTCTCTGGCGAAGGCCCACAATCTCAAAGCTTCATTGCAAAGCGACAGAGAGCCAGTCCCGCCCTGCTTGTTCACGTAGAACATGGCTACTTGGTTGTCCGTATGGATGAGGACTGTCTTATAGCTGAGCAGGGTGTGGAAGACTCTGAGAGCTAGAAGAATTGCTCTGAGCTCTAAGAGGTTGATATGTAGAGATGTCTCCTGTGGAGACCAGATGCCCTGGGTGGAGAGATCTTGTAGATGAGCTCCCCAACCCTTTGGGGAGGCATCTGTTGTAAGGGTTGCTTGGGGTAGTAACTGTTGAAAGGGGGACCCCAGCAACAGATTTTGAGTGGACTTCCACCACTGGAGGGACCAAAAGAGGCGACTGGAGGTTGCTATTTTGTCTGACAGGCAACCTAATGCCTGGGTCCATTGGGTGGACAGAGTCCACTGAGCTGCCCTCATGTGAAGGCGAGCATAAGGAACCACATGCACGGTGGATGTCATGTGGCCTAACAGTTGTAACATCTCTCGAGCAGTTAAATGGGACTTTAACTGAATTTGAGAGGCTAACTGCACCAAGCATAGGCAATGGGCCTGGGGGAAGATAGGCCCTTGCAGTTGTGATATCCAGCAAAGCCCCTATGAACTCCAATGACTGAGTAGGGGTGAGTTGTGATTTTGGGATGTTTATTACAAGTCCCAGATAGCACAGTTACTTACCTGTAACAGGTGATCTCTGGGAACAGCAGGAATTAGTCCTCACATATGGGTACGTCGGAACCGACGGAGCCTGCGCGGGAAAGCTCCCCAGCTTCCTAGAATGGAAGCTTTTGGGACCTCCCACTGCACATGCGCGCTGCCTTCCCGCCTTCCTGAACAGCTCTCCTCAGTTTCGAGTTTATAGCTGAGACAATAGAGAGAGGACAGGAAGACAGATAGATAGAAGATACAACTCCTAGGGGAGGTGGGTGGGTTGTGAGGACTAATTCCTGCTGTTCCCAGAGATCACATGTTACAGGTAAGTAACTGTGCTATCTCCAGGAACAAGCAGGAATAAGTCCTCACATATGGGGACTCCCTAGCTGAGATGCCTGGGAGATCCCCCTCCAAGGGTTCGCCATCTTCGTATGGATCTCAGGCATCCATCCTGGGAAGGTGGGCAGGAGTTGTCTAAGAATGGAACAGGTGTTTGAGGACAGCCTGGCCAAACAAGGCATCCCGGCGGGAGTCCTTGTCCAAACAGTAATGGGCTGTAAAGGTATGAACCGAGGCCCAGGTAGCGGCTCGACAGATCTGATCAATGGAAACAGAGTGCAGATGAGCCATAGAAGTTGCCATGGCTCTCACATTGTGAGCTGTGACATGGCCTTCCAGAGAAATGTTTTTACTCTGGTAAGCAAAGGAAATACACTGAGCAATCCAATTGGAAAGTGTACGCTTGGAGACTGGAAGTCCCAAATGTGAAGGATCAAAAGCCACGAAAAGTTGAGAAGACTTTCGATGTGGCTGAGTCCTATTAAGGTAAAAGGCTAGAGCTCTTTTACAATCCAGAGTATGAAGGTTCCTCTCTGCACTGGATGCATGAGGAGCCGGAAAAAAGACCGGTAGATATACCTCTTGATTAAGATGAAAAGGCGAGACCACTTTGGGCATAAAGTGGGGATTCGTCCTAAGGACCACCTTGTCATGATGAAATCTTGTATAAGGTGGATTAGCCACTAGAGCCTGCAGTTCGCTGATGCGGCGAGTGGAAGTGACTGCAATTAGGAATAGTACCTTCCAGGAAAGAAATTTCAAGGAGGTAGAAAATAACGGCTCAAAAGGTGGCTTCATAAGCTGACCAAGCACTAGATTCAAATCCCATGCGACCGGGTGGGGTCTGATGGGAGGTTTAGTGAGAGTCAAGCCTCTCATGAATCTTGCAACAAGAGGATGAGAGGAGATAGGTTGTCCATTTATAGGTTTCAGGGATGCTGAAATAGCACTTAAATGGACTCTTACAGAATTCGTCTTAAGGCCTGCATTGGAAAGATGCAGGAGATAGTCTAAGAGGGAATTCAAAGGAAGTGCCAGAGGGTCAAGGCCCTGCTGAGCACACCAAATGGAAAAATGTTTCCATTTGAAAGCATAAGACTGCCTCGTGGAAGGTTTCCTAGAGGCATGAAGGATATCTTTCACAGGTTGAGAAAGATTAAAGTCTTGAAGACTTAAGCCTTCAGTAACCAAGCTCGGAGATGTAGGGATTTGGGGTTTGGGTGCCACAAAGTCCCCTCCTCCTGAGACAGAAGGTCTGGTGCAGCTCCTAAGTCCAGGGAGGATCCCTGGGAGAGCTGTAGAAGCAGAGGGAACCACACTTGGCGTGGCCAGCGTGGAGCTATGAGGATCATAGAGCCGTGATCTCTCTGGAGTTTGAACAGAGTCTTGGGAATCAGCGGAATGGGTGGAAAGGCATATAGGAACGCCTGACCCCAATGGAGGAGAAAGGCGTCCGTGGCCTGAGCTTCCTGACACGGAGTCCTGGAACAGAACCGGGGAAGTTTGGCATTCCACGGACTTGCAAAGAGGTCTATGTCCGGGGTCCCCCATTCCTGAAAGATTCTGCTTATCTGGTCCACGTGTAGGGACCACTCGTGTGGCAGCAGAACTCGACTGAGCCTGTCTGCTCGAGAGTTTTGAACTCCTGGAAGATACACTGCTAGCAGATGAATTTGGTGCTCTCTGGCGAAGGCCCATAATCTGAGAGCTTCGTTGCAAAGCGACAGAGAGCCCGTCCCTCCTTGTTTGTTTATGTAAAACATGGCCACCTGATTGTCTGTCTGAACCAGGACAGTCAGGTTGGCAAGGAGGGTATAGAAGACCTTGAGGGCAAGGTAAATTGCTCGCAGTTCCAGGAGGTTGATATGAAGGGTGGCCTCCTGTGGAGACCAAGTGCCCTGAGTGGAGAGAGTTAGCAGATGGGCTCCCCACCCCAATTGGGAGGCATCTGTTGTGAGGGTTGCTTGGGGTAGCAAGGGCTGAAAGGGAGCCCCCAACAACAGATTCTTGGTGGATATCCACCAATGGAGGGACCAAGACAGACGGTTTGAGGTTTGTATTTGGTCTGAGAGTGCTCCCGACGCCTGAGTCCACTGGGTGGCCAGGGTCCATTGAGCTGCTCTCATATGAAGACGAGCATAGGGCACCACATGTACTGTGGAGGCCATATGGCCCAGGAGGCGTAGCATTTCCCTGGCTGTCAAGTGAGTACTGGACTGGGCTTGGGAGGCCAAGCTCAGCAGACGCTGACCCCGAACCAGTGGAAGGTAGGCTCTTGCAGTGGTGGTGTCCAACTGGGCCCCTATGAATTCTAGAGACTGAGTAGGGCTGAGTTGAGACTTGGGAAGGTTTACCACCAGTCCCAGATACTGCAGAAGGCTCCTTGTGCGGTCTAGGGAAATCTGGGCCTGCGACTGAGTTGGAGCTCGAATGAGCCAGTCGTCCAGATATGGGAATACGAAAATCCCCATGCTTCTGAGAAATGCGGCTACGACTGCCATGCATTTGGTAAAGACTCTTGGGGCAGAGGCGAGACCGAAGGGAAGTACTCTGTATTGGTAATGACTTCCCCTGAACAGAAAGCGAAGATATTTTCTGTGGGATGGATGGATGAGTAGATGTGTATACGCATCCTGCAGGTCTAGAGAACAAAGCCAGTCCTGACTCTGAAGGTATGGAAGGAGAATGCCCAAAGAGAGCATTTTGAATTTCTCCTTGTACAGAAATTTGTTCAATTCTCTCAGATCTAGGATTGGTCTGAATCCCCCTGTCTTCTTTGGAATGAGAAAATAGGGGGAGTAGAAACCTGACCCTTGTTGATGAAGAGGAACCTCTTCTATGGCCCCTTGGGCAAGCAGAGAAGAGATCTCCCGACCCAACAGGGCTAGGAGAGGAGATGGAGAATTGAAGGGTCTCACCATGTGATGAGGAGGAAGGTTGGAGAAATGAAGTTTGTAACCCTCTCGGATGATAGAGAGGGTCCATTGCTCTGTTGTGATTTGTTCCCATCTGGGAGCAAAGTGAGCTAACCTTCCAGGTATGGTGAGAGGTTCTGGTTGGTCCAGAACCAGGAATGGCAAGTTCTCTAGGGGCAAGTCAAAACCCCTGAGGGGGTGGAGCCTGTTGAGCTGTAGTAGCTGCTGCAGGCTTTGCTCTTGCTTGTTTCGTTTGCTGACGTTTAGCCGCAAAACGAGGTTGAGAAGATTGCTGGCCAGTATTGGAAGCATATCTGGCCTTCTTATAATAAGGCCTCTTGAAAGACTTCTTCTTAGTGGGAGTAGAAGTGGACTTAGAAAGTCTCTCTAAGGTGGCATTTTCAGCGTCCATTTGAGTGGCTTTAACTTGCCACTCTGCACCGAATAAGTTCTCACCTGTACAGGGCAGATTCCGTAAGCCATCTAGAACCCAGGGTTCCAGATCAGAAGCCTGGAGCCAAGCCAGACGTCTGGCTGCAATAGCAATGCCAGAAGCTCTGCTGGCTCCCTCGAAGGAATCAAAGGCAGCTCTGTTGGAGAACTTAGAAACATCTGAAAGTTGTTTCACTACAGAAAGGAAGTCCTCCTGTTTATCCTCAGGGATAAAGGGGGCAAAATGCCGCACTTTCTTGGCAAGTTCCCCTAGGAACATGCCCATATAGAGGCTGTAGGAATTAATCCTGGCTATAAGCATACTAGCCTGGAAGATTTTCCTACCAAAAGAGTCCAGTGTCTTACATTCCCTTCCTGGAGGTGTCGAAGAGTGCCTTTTAGTACTCTTGATCTTTTTCATTGCAGACTTTACCACAATGGAGTGGTGAGGCAATTGAGTTTTCTGAAAACCAGGAGAAGGAGGGACCCGATACATGGTGTCCAACCTACGGGAATAAGGAGACAGAGTTAAAGGGTTCTCCCAGAAATCCATCAATTGTTCCTGAAGGATTTCATGGATAGGCAGGGTAACTGCTTCTTTAGGAGACTTAGAGTATCCTAAAATATCCAATCTTTTTGACCTTGGTTCCCTTTCAGAGGAGGTAGTGATAGAAAGGCCTTTAGCCATTTCTAAAATAAAGTCCTGAAAGGACAAATCCTCTGGAGGAGACATTCTCCTTTTTGGAGAAGAAGGTTCCTCAGGAAGGTCAAGGGAGAGCTCTGCAGACTCATCAGAGGAGCCAAAATCCTCAGAGGAATCGGTGTATTCTCTAGTTTCCTCCAACGCACGATACGCATACCGATCGGTATCGACATCGGGCGTACCGGGTATGGAAGCGGTATGGAGCGAAAGCCCATACGGTACCGATTTGTGTTTAGAAGAGGAAGGCCTGGGTTCCGGCATGGCGGACGATACCGGAACCGGGCCCGGAACCGCTGGAAGCGGTACCGATGGCGTTGCAGCTTTAATGAAAGCCATGACGGCCTGCTGCATGGATTGGACAGTATTGCCCATAGACGCCACGGCTGCCTGGATGTCGGTACCGGTATGGGCCGGTACCCCAGAGCAGTCCAACAGGTGATCTGTCGAGGCCGTGCCATCGATGTCAACCTGTAGCCCCTGAATTGGCGTTTTGGAAGGCAGAGCTTCCCGCCGGGGCTGTTTGGCTGGGGCAGGGTCCTCAAAACTAAGAGCCTCTCGATGCTTTGAAGGAGATTTGCCCTTTGAGGACTTGCCCACAGAAGGTTTGGTTACCTGAGATCCATCCGGAGATGATGACCTGGATGACTGTGATGTTGGATTCTCTGAAGCAAACAGCACATGGAATTTGTTGGCCCGGTTCTGCAGCCCACGCTTAGACATTTGGGAGCAGGAAGGGCAGTCCGGAATGGAGTGGTCAGGCCCCAAACATTTAAGACACCATTCATGGGTGTCTGTGACTGATATTACAGCAGTACACTTGGTACACTTCTTAAATCCAGGGGCTGGCTTCTCCATGTGGAGAATTCAAGTAGGCCTGAAGGCCTAACTGAAGTGACCAAGTGCTGAAAAATAATAAAAGAAAAAGAAAATAATTTTTCAAGAAAGAAAAAGGAAGACCGGCGATACCGGTATCGGTATGGGAAGGCAGGTACGCGGTCTAAAGAAACAAAACAAAAAACTACAATTTCTTCAGCGGTGACAGGATACACGACCTGCTGGCTCCGCGGAAAAAGAGAAACTGAGGAGAGCTGTTCAGGAAGGCGGGAAGGCAGCGCGCATGTGCAGTGGGAGGTCCCAAAAGCTTCCATTCTAGGAAGCTGGGGAGCTTTCCCGCGCAGGCTCCGTCGGTTCCGACGTACCCATATGTGAGGACTTATTCCTGCTTGTTCCTGGAGATACTAAAGAACACACCTTGTGCAGGCTAGGGAAGCCTGGGCCTCTGACTGGGATGGAGCTCGGATGAGCCAGTCGTCCAGATATGGGAATACAAATATTCCTAGAGTGCGTAGAAATGCAGCTATTACTGCCATGCATTTTGTGAACACTCTTGAAGCAGAGGCCAGACTGAAAGGAAGCACTCTGTATTGGTAGTGCCTTCCCTGATAAAGTAACCGAAGGAACCTTCTGTGTGTTGGATGGATGAGGACATGGGTGTACGCATCCTTGAGATCTAGAGAACAAAGCCAATCTTGACTCTGAAGGTATGGAAGGAGAGCACCGAGAGAAATCATCTTGAATTTCTCCTTGCATAGAAACTTGTTCAATTCTCTGAGATCTAATATGGGTCTGTAGCCCCGTTTTCTTTGGGATAAGAAAATAGGGGAAGTAGAACCCTGAACCCTGTTGAAGGGGTACTTCTATTGCCCTTTGGGCAAGAAGGGTAGGAATCTCCTGACCCAGAAGGTCGAGGAGAGATGTTGGAGAATTGAACTGTCTCACCGTGGTGTGAGGAGGAAGGTTTAAGAAATGAAGCTTGTACCCCTCCCTTATGATGGAGAGGGTCCATTGCTCTGCTGTGATTTGTTCCCATCTGGGAGCAAAATGAGCTAACCTTCCTGGAATGGTGAGAGGCTCTGGTTCTTCTAGAGCCAGAAAGGCTAAGTTCTCTAGTTGTAAGTCAAAGGCCATGAGGAGGCTGAGGCTGTTGGGCCGTAGCAGTCCTTGCAGCCTTAGGCTTGGCTTGTTTAGGTTGTTGCTGACGCTTTGCAGCAAAACGACCTGCAGAAGATGCC
Source organism: Ichthyophis bannanicus (assembly GCA_033557465.1). NCBI lineage: Eukaryota > Metazoa > Chordata > Amphibia > Gymnophiona > Ichthyophiidae > Ichthyophis > Ichthyophis bannanicus. The sequence continues at coordinate 885,738,645 of CM066035.1, read as the reverse complement.
TGATGACCATAACCAGGATAATATTTCCCTTTTTTGGGAAAGAAAGCCTTTTTGAATAACCTTTTTCTAGCAGGAGCAGAAGTAGACTTTGAAAGTCTATCTAAGGCAGAATTTTCAGCATCCATCTGAGTGGCCTTTGCTTGCCAATCCTTGCCAAAAAGGTTTTCACCTGTACAAGGAAGATTTCCTAATCCATCCTGGACCCAGGGTTCCAAATCAGAAGCTTGTAACCAAGCAAGTCTGCGTGCACCTATGGCAATAGCCGAGGCTCTGCTGTCACACTCAAAAGAGTCAAAGGCTGCACGGTTAGAAAATTTGGAAATATCCTGGGCATGTTTAAGCCAGGTGAGAAACTCCTCCCTTTTATCTTCTGAGATAAAAGGAGATAAAGTTAGCAGATGATCAGTAACTTCCTTTAGAAACATCCCCATATAGAGACTATAGGAGTTGATTCTGGCAGTAAGCATATTGGCCTGGAAAATTCTCCTGACAAAAGCATCCAAGGTTCTGCATTCTCTTCCCGGAGGATTAGATGAGTGTCTTTTTGCACTCTATCTTTTTCATAGCAGACTCCACCACAATAGAGTGGTGAGGAAGCTGAGTCTTATGAAAGCCAGGACAAGGAGGAACACGGTACATGGTGTCCAACCTGCGAGAATGAGGGGAAGTAGTAAGAGGTGTCTCCCATATGCCCAACATGTGATCATAAAGGATCTCATGAATTGGTAAAGTAGCTGCCTCTTTAGGAGCCTTAGGATATTGTAAAATATCTAATTTCTTGGATCTAGGCTCTGGTTCAGGGGCCACTGAAATAGAGAGGCCCTTGGCCACTTCCCTAATGAAGTCTTGAAAAGACAAGTCTTCTGGAGGAGACATTCTTCTTTTTGGAGAAGAGGGCTCCTGAGGAAGGAGTACCGATGCTTCGACAGAAGCCTCTGATTCATCAGAGTCTTCGGAGGAATCGAAGTATCGCCTGTCTGGATGCTCTTGCAGAGCCCGATACGCGTACCGAGTGGTATCGACATCGGGAGTGATCGGTACCGATGGGCATCACAGGACAGGGTACTGCTGCAGTCAACACTGAAGCCGATGTCGATGCAATCGGTACCGGCACCGGAACCGATAATCGGTGCCGGAACTGGTACCGACAACGGAGTTTGTTGCGGTACCGGAGGCGTCGTAGCTTGTATGAATGCCGTGATGGCACGCTGCATGGTCAGAATATTCTGATCCATCGACGCAACCAATGTCTGGATGTCGGTACCAGTGGAAACCACCGGTACCCCAGAACATGGGAACAGGTGATCGGTCGAGGCCACGCCATCGATGTCAACCTGTAACCCCATAGATGGAGCTTTGAAAGCCGGAGCTTCCCGCCGGGGTAATTTTGCCGGTGCAGGATCCTCGAGAACAAGCCCGGAGGCATCTCGATACTTAGAGGGAGATCTACCCTTCGAGGACCGGCTGGACTTATGTTTGGTTACCTCAGATCCATGGGAGGAAGAAGCAGCCCTGGAAGATGTCGATGCCACCGAAGCTGCATCAGAGGGAAACAGGGTACTGAGCTTTGCCGCTCGATTCTGTCGACCTCTTTTAGACATCATGGAACAGGACTCACAATCGGTGATGGAGTGGTCAGGACCCAAACATTTTAGACACCAGTCATGGGTGTCGGTGGTAGAAAGAGTACCGCTGCACTTCGTGCACTTTTTAAACCCGGAAGCGGGCTTTTCCATGAGGAAAATTCTTCTAGGCCTAAGGCACAAAAGGAAAAAATTGCACAGAAGTGGGAAACGGTAGTTTGGTTTTTTTTAAAGAAAGAAGAAAGAAGAAAAGACCGGCGGTACCGGTCCGATGTCGAAGGCGGCAGACGCGCGACCAAAGAAATAAAGAACTTCTTCAGCGGTGACAGGAACACGACCTGCTGGCTCCGCGGAAAAGAAGAACTGGAGAGAGGCGGTTAGGAAAGGCGGGAAGGCAGCGCGCAGGCGCTGTGGGATGCTCCCAAAAGCTTTCTTTCTGGACACTGGGGAGCATTCCCGTGCAGGCTCCGTCGGTACCGACGATACCCATTTGTGAAGACTCATTCCTGCTTGTTCCTAGAGATGAAAGGTTCAGCAGGGTGGACAGCAAAGTAATCAAACAATTTTTATTGCCACCAGAGCATTATTAACAGATCTTTACCGTCGTTGAGTATTGCGATCTGCTGCCTGAAAAGTCTAAATTAGTGATCACCTGAATACCCCACTGGCTGGGGAGGGAGGCAGTACACACACACACACCCTCCTCTTGGCTTCCATAGGTTGGTCATGTACTTTTCTTCCAGGCTTTCAGAGTCTGTTGGCCACTGATCTATTTTTTCAGAAATAACCTCTACATTACTGGTGTTTCAGCCTCAGAAATGTTTAAACTTGTTATTTTACAAAGCTCAAATAGTCACTTTTGTGACAATGAGGCTGGATAACCCATCTTTGAAAGTTCCAGATCGCATTTACTCACTTTACTGACCAGAATTACCAGCTGAGCCCTATGAAACAATGTTTAGGGGTTGGTTCTATCCATTCCTTCACCTGTCCACTGAGAAGAACTTCTAGGGAAATTTACCCAACAGATTCAAACTAGGACCAGTGTGAGGATGCTGGGTGCCCCGGGCAAACTTTCAGCTTTACATTCCCCCTCCCCCCAAGATTTTGATAATATAGACAATCATGATCATAACACATAACAATTCTTCTAGTTTGCGTGGTTGTCGGAATCCATTGTTTTGACTGTGGGGTGCTAAAGGGCTGCAGCCGTCCAGAAGTTACCATCCTAGACAACTGCCTAGTCTTGCCTGATGATTGGGCCAACCTCGCATTCAAACTTGGGTGGATGGGAGGGATATGTTAAAGAGCACCGGTCTGGCATCTACACAATTGTAAATGACTTTGATCTGATAAGGATAAGGTGATTTTTAACAGGGTCAAAGCTGAAAAAAATTCCAAGCATAAGCACAGTTTTCCCACTTTCTGACTGGTTTTCTTTCCCTTTAGTGATGAACTATAAGAGGCTCTGATTGGCTAAAGGAGAGGAGGAATAGAGGAGATATGATGCAGACCTTTAAACACTGAAAAGGTATTAGAGAACAAAGATGCTTTTTTCAAATAAGGGGAAACTCTAGAACTAGAGGACATGCTATGAGGCTACAAGGAGGTAAGATCAAAAGAAACATCAGGAAATATTTCTTTACGGAAAGGGCAGTAGATGCCTGGAATTCCCTTCCTAAAGTGGTGGAAGCAAAAATTGGTGCTGGAATTCAATTCAAAAGGGAATGGAATAAACACAGTGGATCCCTTAAGAGCAAGGGAATGGTACTCAAGAATGGAGCACCTCAACTCAAAACATATGTGGAATGATTAAGAATCCTGAGGAAATTAACCTGCACTTGCAGTAGGTGCAACTCCCAAATAAAACACGCTACATGGTGGGGCTGAGACAGTTGTGCCTGTGGATGGGCTCCCGGACCATGCAGCAGGGGGTGGGGGGGGGGGGGGGGGCTGGACCGTTTGTGAAAAGAACACACCACCTGGCACAGCTAGGATAGTTGTGCCTTTGGCTGGGCTCCCTTGATCTATGATTGGGGGGCCCTGGACTAGTTGCAGAAAGAATGACAGTTTTCTGGTCTCACAGCAAACTGGGGACTTGGCAAGGTATGACCGAAAGTAGACTGCCAGACCATTTTTCTTCAGAGTCAATGGAGGCTAAAGTGACTTGCCCAAGGTCACAAGGATTTCTTGAATTCTATAGTAGCTGTTGCTTTAACCACTACGCTACTCCTCCACAGGTTACTATGTAAGAAGGCTGGGCAAACTATGGTCTACAGATGTGTCTTCAAATGATTAAACATCTTTAATGCTAAGAAAAAGCAAATGCATCGATGGTATGCACTTAAAAATAGGAAGATAAGCTTTCCAATATTTGACTGTTTTAGCTGTACTCCCTTATGGCCTTTTCTTATCAGAGAGTTGTGCACTCAAGAAACAAAAACATTTAAAGAAAAATCTATTCTCAAACCCTGTTCTGGATAGAAAATCCAGTGATGTTCCTATCGCTGTTTGTTTGCTATCTTCCACTTCCCCTCTACAAGTATGGATGAGGCAAGGAATTGGTAGTAGGGGCTAGGACCTAGACAATACATTCAATTGGTATAGTATTCCTTGGTAAATTTGTTGAGAGATGCTCAGCAAACCATATTATTCCCATGTTACTTCAACAATCTTCCAGGGGAAGCAAGGCTGAGAGTACCAGGACCTAGCCACCTAGGCAAACCTTAAGCCCCCCCCCAGCTGTCAGAATCTATTGTTTACTTTGAATGCTCTACTCTTTGTCACCCCCACCTATCCAGAAGTTGCCTCCCTAGATGACTGCCTAGTTTGCCTAATGGTTGGACCGGCCCTGTCTCCAAACGTAGTTTGGTCCTGCCTAAACAGTACACTTACTCAAGATGTTGGAAATGTTTTTGAGAGAGACAAGAGAAACGTGGAATAAAAGCAAGCGTTTTGGTTTAATTTAGTTTTGTACACAATATTGCACTATGTACATGAACAGTATGGAGAATCATAATTCTAAGAAATAGATTAAGTACAACTTCTGGCAGTTGAAACAGTCGTGGGGCCTCATCAGATAAACTGAATCCTTCAATATGCACAGAGCAAAATTTCAGTCCTTTGAGGCAGAAATCACATCTACCAGGATAAAAGACCACAGTCCCATTCTTCAGGCTCTTTACACAATGTTGATTGTCCAAAAGGTTTCAACTGCATCCAAAAGAAAATGGAAATAAAGTAATCATCAGTTTATTGCTACTGGCTCCATGTGTAAAATGATAAAGATGCATATATATGTGTCATATCCAGGGTGGCCCAAAAAAAGTGATTACATCTCGTAAATTAAAAGCGTAAACAGTTTACCTATTTACCTTTTTTAGCTATATAACGTCTTTATTTCGACAATTTCCGGTCGCCATCTTTTTTTTTTAAATTTGTCAATCGTTTACATCTGTCTTTTTGAATTTTTAAATAACTTATATGCTACGAGATGTTCTCACTTTTTTTTGGGCCACCCTGTATATATGATGGCATAACGTCCCTGCTATATACATCTCTTTGATCTGTGCATTTTCCCAAGGTTCATGATTTTCAAAAATCTTTTTACATGATTCACTAAGAATTTACTGGAGTAAGGTGGCCTTCCCTCTCCCCAACCCAGAGGCAAAAAACATGCATGCAAACAGTACAGATATTTTTACCTGTAGGGAAAAAATGGAAGAGGAAAAGTATATACACAGAGATTTACTTTTCTTTTCCAAGCAGGTGCAAAGTACCCATTTTGTATAGGATTTTGAAAAGAATCATGCAAACTCCCTCCCACCCCCCTCTCCCCGAGTCCAATATATCCACGGGTAGACTCCAAATATGGGGATGTAATTGTGTGATGGGCCATTTCTGGCCAAACAGAATTCTTATTCTAGAGTCAGTGGCCACTTTAAGCAGTCCTAGGGCAAGTCAGAGAGCAGTCCTTTGCCACCTGTACTGCTTTGAAGAAGGGTTAGAAGCCTCCACTGACAGAACATGCTCCTGACGTTTACTTTCATGTATCCTACATTCCCCATTAGAAACTCAGACAAATGGTCTTCATGAATGCTGAAGCTTGGATTTATCTTAACCAAACCTGCGGCATTCCCGTGCCTTTGGTCATGTTGCATATGTAGAGCGTGGCACTGGGCATGCGCTTAAACACTCACCACAGTAATATTCTCAAAGACTAAGTTAACAGTAATCAAGTAGGAAGACCTTACAAACTCTATACACTTTTTTAAAATTTGATTGAAAAGAATTAAGAAAAAAAAAAGACGACAATTTAGAGGTCCGATATACGCTGGCAATTTTGGTAGATCTACTGAAAATAAAATGCTCAAGCTCTTTAAGTTTCTATCTACAGACAGTGGTGAAACAAGGGTTTCTGTCACCCTAGGCACAACTCCAAGCTGCTGCCCCAAAAAAGACTGTGCCTCTGTCTGGCCCACCATACTATCCTATCCCCTCCCCCCCCCTTGTGCTGAAGAAGCGGTGGCTGAACTGCCCCTTAAGCGCTGCGTCAGGCCTTAAAACACCCATGCGCATGCATACTTACGGCCTGCTGCTCCCGTCTCCCCCTCCAATGCAACTTTCTTGGAGATTGGGCAGGACGGCAGGCTGGAACTGCACGCACATGCACGGGCGTTTTAAAGCCTGCCATGGTGCTGAAGTAGCAGTTCAGCTGCCGATTCCTAAGGAGTTGGGGTAGTGATGCTGCCCATCAGGGTCTTCCACCCCAGGCGACTGCCTAGTTCGATGGGCTGTCTTTTCTTTAGAACCACAGAGTTTAAGACTGACCCCTTCTTCCTTTCACTCTTTCACTAAAGCACAGATACACAGAGTCAGGGGTTCATACTTTTGATGCGAGTGTGTGCGCATGTTCTGGATAAATGGCAACATGAATCAGACTTTTCACTAGGCTCTACCTGATTACTGGGCCTTGTTGCTGGGCTTCTTCTCTGTTTGAGTTACTCCTTCAGCTGGGGTAACGTCTGCGACCACCGAATTCTCTGTTGCTAATTCAGACTTAAAAGGAAACAAAAGAACAGTACATTTCAATAGACTGGTACCTGCAGCAGTATGCTTCACAGCCCTTGGGTGGGGAGGAGAGAGAGAAAGAGGGCATCTCAGACGTCACATGGAGGAAACCGCTAAACTATAATTATGGAGAAATAGATTAAGCACATTGCGAAGATTGGGTGAAATCAAACATTTCTTTCGCTGAACAGAAATCACATTTCTATGAGAAGCAAAACTGGGATAGCAGCAGGAATAAGTAATATTCAACAGAACTTGTCCACTGAAGCGCTAGTATTAGAAAGACAAAGAACTGGAAACAGACTTAAACCTCACAACTACCACGTGGTGTGAAGGCTAGCAGTGTCTCTCTTGGCTCAATGGCTCTCAGGGCGGATCGGGAGTGGGAAAGTCCAAGTCTGAGCAATCTGCGGTGATTCTTCTACTGGATAAGATGGGAAAGGAAGGGGGGAGGGGGGTTGGGGACCAACTGGACTTGTCAGCAGCTGCTTTGGGGCTTTTCAGGTGATTTTGCTCTCTGCGGTTATGTTTACTATTTCTTTAACCCCAGAGGCTCCCAAGCACATTTCCTTTCAAGACCTAAAACTGTAGTTTGTCAGATCAACTGGGTGCATGAATTAACAGTCTCATCAGCACAGATGCACAGTTAACATTTAAGGACTCCTTTTACTAATCTCCGCTAATGTTTTTCGCTGAACATGTGTTTGTTCCGCAGTGCAAAGTCTTGACCACCTGCTCCAGTCACTTAATACATGGCACAGTTGACAGGAGCGCACTATCTGCCACCTGAACTGCAGTCGCACACTACTACTGTGCTCTCCATGCGCACACTCCACCCCTAACCTGCCCACTCTGTACAGCATCATGCGAGTGCCAGCTAATGTGCGTTTTGGCAAACGGTAGGTGGTAGGACCTCACATTAGCACTCGCCGCGGTTTAGAAAAAGTGGCTTTAAGTTTTGTATATTCAAATAGTTCCTGTCCATCTATCTGCATCACACAATTGGCAGGCAGGGAATGTCATCTTGGAACAAGCCATAGAACAAGGCTTGTGGAGCATGTCTTCTCAACTACTAAACCGGCCTTGACTGCAGCCAGATCCAGCCCATGGAATCAGTTTTACTGGTATTTTTTGCCATTACATCAAGACAGACAAGGCAGTAAAATTGGCAGGGTTTAAGTATGTCTTCAAATGACTGAAGATCTTTAATGCTAGGAAATAAAGGAGTTGATGGTTTGCACCTTAAAAACCACAGAGCGATCATCCATGGGAAAGAACAGTTAGAAATAATGCAAATCTATCCCTACGGATGGTTTTGGGTGCCTGAGAACAAAACTATCACAAACTTCCTGCCAATCAGGAACAAAAAGGCATGTGGGGGGAGAGAAGAAAGATTGCAGTTGGGTGACAGGAGAGGGAAGGAGGTGAGAGAGAGGGACCAAGTTAATGATTCTCATCAGCTGCAGTTTAACAGGTCCTCGCTACAAGTTTCAAGGTAAATAATGCGAGGATTGCAAAATTCAACTCCAGGACTGAAAGAGACAAATCACTCCCCTGCTCTCTGGGGAGCTATTCCTTCCAAAGGGCAGATAAATGAGGCGGCAGGAGGTTAAATTAGAGACTTGCTCTATTATTCTGGTTAAGTTTTCAACTGTTGAAGTTAAGGAAGGTACATTAAAAAGCTATTGTGCAAGAAAACATTCTAATCTGCTTTAATACAAAACAAACATACCATGATTAAAGAACTGGCAGATTCCCTCCCAACCCATGTAAAACAACTTTTATCCAAGCTGAATGCTAGAAAGGTCATCTAAGTTTGTCTAGACACATGGAAACTTTTCATCAGTTTTTACCCCACTAATCTGCAAATGTGTCATAAGAACATAGTACTATGCAATAAAAGATGATGATCTTCAAATCTGTTAAAAATGCACCTATTTCACCTTGCTTTTGACCTCCCTCTTTCCCAGCCCTAATCGCCTCCTCTTCTCTCTCCTACCGCCTACTCTCCTTTTCTTCTTCCTCTGTCCTATCTGAATTGGTGGTCCTTTCACTCTCTCTTTCTTACAGCCTGTTTGGTAATTGTAAACCACTCCGATGCCCAGTAGTCATGGGCAATATATCAAGTGTACTAAGAAAGAATAAAAGGAATAGTCCAAAATATCCAAAATGCACAATATCCCACTCCTAAAGATGTAGAGCCACTAATTATCAGCCAGAAAAGGCTATCAATATATCAAACTATTATTATTAAACTGTTAACGAGACCCTCAGTTTGGGCAATAACACGTATAACAAACAGTACACTGTCCTTAGAATGTTTTAAAGAAAAAAAAACGTATTATATGCAGTAAGAATCACTTACCTGCTTTCCAATGTCCCAAAAAGATCTAGATCTAGTTTATATCTTTTCTAATCTTATAGGTTCTTATTCTATAATTTATTTTCACTGAAAATACTTAATTCCTTTATGTATATCTTTAAACTTCAGTTTTACAGATGGTGGTGAAACCTGGTGAGGAGTATCGGGGAGGGGGGTTAGAAAGCTGTATATCATGACAACTGAAGACAGAGAGACGTTTATAGCTTTACCTGTCACTAGAAGAACTCCAGACTGATTAGGGGTAGCCATGCACTGCTTAGAGAAGAACGATTCAAATTTCTTTTTCTATTAAATCCAGGGTGTTATTATGGCATTGGAGTTTATATTGTCTGCAGACCCAGGTCCAGAAAACAGGGTTTGATGGCAGCACATCCAATGACCTAATCGAAGGCAAGGCTGAAATTGTAGTTTCTGGACTTTAAAATCTTGTCAACCTTTGAGAACTTTGGCTATTAGAAGAGAATAGGTTACAGAGACGCGAAGCTAGCACGGAATACGCCTCAAACCAAGAGGGTGCTGGTTTACGGCAGTGGCTATGGGCAGTCAACCTCTGTGAAAGCATACTTTTCTATAACAGTTCTTTGAATCTTTGCTAACAGCCACTGGTAATTGTTTTGAAGTTTGGAAAATGCATAGGATATTCAAAAAGGGAGACTTGCTCTGTATTAATTTTTAGTTTTCTCTGTTCTCCGTGGAAAAGCAGGGTAAGCCCTCACTTGCGGGTAATGTCACTGATGGAGCCCTGTGTGGGAACCTTCTCAGCTCCTTTTAGAAGCTTTTTAGAAAGCTCTTTGCACATGTGCACCTATTTCCGCTTGCCGCCGCCGCCGCCACACCCGAGTACTTCAGTCTGTTTTTCCTTGGAGCCGATTACACGTTTCTTAGGTTCATGCATGTCACTGTCATTTTCAGCTGGTTTCATTGTGTACACTGTACATGTTCTCATTAACCCGTTTGCTGTACATTTCTTCTTCCTATTAGATTTCTTTAGTCAGATTTTTCTGTCATGAACAGGCTGCATTTAGGCCTGAGGTTCAATGGTTCAGATTCATATTTTTTTTTCCTTTATAAAACTTTTGAAAATTGAGCCACTTAATTTCGCTGCAGTTATTTTCACATCGGATATGTCCCAGAAACTCGCCAGTGGATTTAAGAAGTGCACCCGCTGCTACAGGATCATGTCCATCATGGGTCCCCCATGAATTATATCTGCAGCATCTGGGGTCCAATCATAACCCCTTTTTATGTCATTTGTGTTTGCGGATGACAAAACAAGGGTTTAAGGGTTGTGAGGTAAACATTTTGCACTGAGAAGACCGGCCCATCAGTATCAATCACTATGGTCTTGACTCAGAAGCTGCATCAGATGCCGGTGATGCATTGGCCTCAAGGGGTCCTCAAGCTAACTTGGAGCAGACAATCAGTAGGAATTCTCGATTCCACCTCAAGAAAGAGGAAGGATTCATTCTAGACTTTGAAGGCTTTGAAATCCTCCAATGTCACATCAGGTGGAGTCTTTGTTACATTGGCATCAGGGTTCATCAGAGCATGATACCAGGAGCACTGGTGAACTGAGCAATACATCCCAAAAACAGCCCTGATGTGAGGAAACTCGTCCTCCATGCTATCAGAGAGGCCATGCTAGACTCCAAGGATGAGCAAGCCTTCTGATACTCCTCAATCCATTACAATGACATTTGCCAACACTGCTGAGGACCCCATGTCTTTGCTCATGGCAGCCCTCAGGGAATGTTTCACTAAGATAATGGAGGAGAAGATCATGATAATGCTTTCTTTGCAGGATCTGATAGCTCCAATTGCAAAGTAGTAGCATGGAGACAATTTTTGAAACTATGCGTCTGCCTGAGGGAGACAGGTTGACATTGAGATCTTGAAGGATCACCAAAGACCCCACCCAACCACAACAGGACAACACTCTGAACCCTCAGGACATGGCGGACTTCTTAAAAACCAAGCGCATAGCTCAACCACTCATGCTGTGATTATCACACCTGCATCAAGCAACGCTCCTGAGGCCTTGGCACCATGGACCACCTTCGGAGACGTGACACCTGAAGAACTCTAAACTATCATCTCACACATCAACACAACCACCTCCCCACTAGATCCATGCCCAGTAGTATGGATAAAATCTACAAGAACACCCCTCCTACCAGTTATATTACATATCCTTCACAACTCCCTCACCCATGCCAGCCTCTCCCCCACCCTAAAACAAGCCTCAATCAGACCCCTCCTAAAGAAACCCCACTTAGTGTCACATGATCTGTCACATGATGCCTATATAAATATACCTGTTCTGAAAGGCCCCTGACTCTGCAACACTACTAAGCAAGCAAAATGAAGACCAAGGAGCACTCCAAACAGATCAGACAAAGTTGTGGAGAAGTATAGATCAGGGTTGCGTTATAAAAAAATATCCCAAATTCTGGATATCCCACAGAGTACCATTAAATCCATTATAACAAAACGGAAAGAATATGGCACCACTACAAACCTGACAAGAGAAGACCGCCTACCAAAATTTACAGACCAGGCAAGAAGGGCATTAATCAGAGATACCACAAAGACACCAAAGATAACACTGAAAGAGCTGCAAAGATCCACAGAGGAGATGGGAGTATCTGTCCATGGGACCACTTTAAGCCATACATTCCACAGAGCAGGGCTTTATGGAAGAGTGTCCAGAAAAAAGCCATTGCTTAAAGAAAGAAATAAGAAAACACGTTTGGAGTTTGCACAACAGCATGTGGCAGACCCCCCCAAACACATGGAAGGTGGTTCTCTAGTCAGATGAGACGAAAGCTGAACATTTTGGCTGTCATGGGAAATGCTATGTGTGGTGCAAAATCAACACTTCCCATCATCCCCACAGTGAAACATGGTGGTGGCAGCATCATGCTGTGCGGATGTACAAGGGTTGCTCAGAAAGTAATGCCCCACATGTTTTTTCTCAGTCCAGAATGAAGATAGAGGTGTGAAATTGAAAGGGTAGTAACTTGGAACTTCAAAGGACATGTGTGTAATTTTACAGTCATCTGACAAATAGTGATCCTTCAAATGGTGTCTGAGTGACACACAGTACAAACAACAAGCTGTAATTGAATTCTTGGTGGAGGAGAAAGAAAGTGTGAGAAACATTCACAAACGGTTGTGTGCTGTGTATGGAAGTTCTGTGGTAGATAGGAGGTGCGTTGGACGATGGGTGAAGAGAGTAAAGGCTTCAGGAAGTGGTAAAATGGAACTGGAAGATCAGCTGCGGTCTGGGCGCCCTGCCTCAGCCACCAGTCCAGACAAGTTGCAGCGCGCTGATGACATAATTCGTGCGGATCGGCACATCACGAGTCGGGAATTGTCCGTACAGCTTTCTGTCAGTAGAGGTAGTGCAATGGCAATTATTGACTCTTAGGGATAAAGGCCTCCCCCCCTCAGCTTCAAAACGCTCCAACAAATCAGAGCAGATGTCTTTCCTTTGGCGTTTGTGTTCAGTTGTGAGACTTCGAGGAACCCATCTTGCACAACACCTTTGAATATCACAAAGAGTCAATAATTGCCATTGCACTACCTCTACTGATGGAAAGCTGTATGGACAATTCCCGACTCGTGATGCGCCGATCTGGACTGGTGGCTGAGGCAGGACTTTCTTTCTCCTCCACCAAGAATTCAATTACAGCTCGTTGTTTGTACTGTGTGTCACTCACAGACGCCATTTGAAGGATCACTACTGCCTCGCTATTTGTCGGACGACTGTAAAATTACACACGTGTCCTTTGACGTTCCAAGTTACTACCCTTTAAATTTTATACCTCTATCTTCATTCTGGACTGAGAAAAAAAACATGTGGGGCATTACTTTTTGAGCAACCCTCGTATTTCATCGGCAGGGACAGGAAAACTGATCAGGATTGAAGGAATGATGGATGGCACTAAATACAGCGCAATTCTTGAGGAAAGCCCGTTTCAGTCTGCCAGAGATTTGAGACTGGGACGAAGGTTTATCTTCCAGCAAGACAATGACCCTAAACATACTGCTAAAGCTACACTGGAGTGGTTTAAAGGGAAACAATTAAATGTCTTGGAATGGCCTAGTCAAAGCCCAGACCTCAATCCAACTGAGACTCTTTGGCATGACTTGAAGATTGCTGTACACCAACGCAACCCATCTAACTTGGAGTTGGAGCAGTTTTGCCTTGAGAAATGGGTGAAAATCCCAGTGGCTAGATGTGCTAAGCTAATAGAAACATACCCCAAGAGACTTGCAGCTGTAATTGCAGCAAAAGGTGGCTCTATAAAGTATTGACTTGGGGGGGAGGGGGGAGAATACCTATGCACACTCATAATTTCTGTTTATTTTGTCTTACTTATTGTTTGTGTTACAATAAAGGATATTTTGCTTCTTCAAAGTAGTAGGCATGTTATGTAAATCACATGGTGCTAACCCTCAAATCTCCATTTTAATCCCAGGTTGTAATGCGACAAAAGAGGACAAACACCGAGGGGATGAATACTTTCATAAGGCACTGTATGCTGACGATATAATGATTTTCAGTCCATTCTCCACAACAACCCCTGACTACTCCAAACTCATTACCTGCTTCAAAGAAATAGTCAATTGGCTCCAGCTCCACAACCTTGCAGTCAACTTCAGCAAGACGGAGTTACTACATGTCACAAAGGACCCCACTTTCACACCCTCCTCTTCCATCAGATTCAACAATTTAGACCAAGTCAAATACCAGGTCAGATATCTTGGCATCACCCTGAGCCAGCATCTGAACTTCCAAACCCATATCTGGAACACCACCAAGTCAGTCTACTTCAAACTGAGGACCCTACGCAACCTATGCCCCCTCCTATCCCCAGAGCACTTCCATTCTGTATGCCAAGCCTCCATCATCCCCATCTTCGACTACTGTAATGATATACCAAGGGCTCCCCAAATCCATTATCTTCCCACTACAGTTTGCCCAAAACACCGCCGCACGCACTGTTTTTAGAGCCTCCAGACACAACCACTTCACACCCATATTAAGAACTCTCCATTAGCTCCCAATAGCCTCTAGAATCAAACACAAAGTCCTTACCATCATTCACAAGGCCCACCACCACATCAACTCAGTGCACCTTCAGCTGCTTGTCGACAGCCTCAAGACTAACAGACCATGAAGGCAGAGCACGCAGAATCTATTCTGCCTGCCTACACAGATTTGCAAGAGCACCCAACATGCTCACTTAAAAAAGCATTCACACTATATGCCCCCACCCCCTAGAATGCCTTACCCTCTACACTGCGGAACATCCAATCACACCAAGCCTTCAGGAAGAACCTGAAAACATACCTCTTCCTCAAACACTTTGGCACAGAACAGCCAATGGATCCACAGTACAACAACCCCCACCCAGTATACAACATCCTTCCTACCCCACCCCTGTAGGCGCCCACTCAAAAACAGTCCCCCCCGCACTAGCCTTTTGTCCCCCATATAAAATCCCATTTAACTGTATTGTTAGCTCTACATGCTCACTATATTAAACACGTTACAATGTTTCTCAATACTGCTGTTGAGATATCACCCGTTTGTACCCTCACTGTTATTTTATGTTTTGATTTAACTTGCCTACACCACCACCGTTACCCCCCGCTTTTACACATTGCTGACTGTACACAGTTTTGACTGGTAGAAAATCGGTATAGCAAAACCAGTTAAATAAATAAATTGAAGGGCCTTGATGCCAACCCCTGCCCGACAGATGTCTGTATCCAGTACATCGCAGATGGGATGATCCCCCAAAACATCAGTCTATTCATGTGCTGATACTCTTGGAAGAGCACCAACCCCATACAATGCAAAAGCTGATCTAGGCAGAGGCTCAGATGTACATTAGTACCTCTCTGAGTTTGATTTCAAGTACTCTTGGCTACAGTTCCGAATACTACTTGGATAAGAGATCTCCAGAACTCCCATCAGACCCTCTCCATCTCATCAGTGATGCAAGTCTCCTCCTGAAGATATGTTGAACACAGAGGAGGAGACACGGGTTGAAGAATTGGAAATCCTCCATTATTAGTCCCCCCCTCCCCCAAAGGGAGCAGTAACAGTGCATGTGAATCACATCTTTCAGAGACTGCAGATGAGAAAGTGAGACCCCCCCATCTACTAGTACTACTACTGAACATTTGTGTAGCACTACAAGGTGTACGCAGTGCTGCACAGACACATGCAAGACGGTCCCTGCTCATTAGAGCTTACAATCTAGTCAAGCCAGACAACACAGTAGCTATAGACATGGGATACATCTAAGGGGAATGGTAAGGAAACGCAAAGGAAATCAGGTGAGTCAAGATCCAAAAGCAATAAGGTTGACTGTATGTATAGAGTTCAAAAGGCTCCAGGATTCGAGAAGCTCTAACTTCTACACCACTCTATGGTCATCAAACCCGCCCTCAAAAGGGCCAGAAGTTCTAGAATGCACTGTCTGGTGCTCTGGGGAGAGAGGCTAAGACCATGGATTCTTTTTGGAGAAAGCTTTAGCAGAACACTATGCTTGCATCCTGCATGCTGTCCTATCAGCTCTTCCTGGGCATGCACTTGTGGAGCACCATGTGTAGTCTAGATGACTTTGCAGGGTTCTTCCTCAAGAGGTCTTGCAATTTTGCTCCTTAATGAGACATGAGAAGGAGTGTGGAAAATACATAATCTGAGTGACCTATGATATTTTCAATATGGCAACAGACGCTTTCCAGTTATACTCCGCTTCAAAATTGCTTTTTCTCCCCTGTGGGGGTCTTGTGCTTCCATGTTAATTCAAATTACCATGCCATTGTGTTTCCTTTCTTTTCAGTTTCATTGGTTTATTTTTCTCCATTTTTTTGTGGCTCTTAGATGCCAGTGCCTCAGCCAGGCCTTGCTTTATAGCTACTTGATTTTGCTGCAGGGACTGGTCACCGGCTTAGAAGCTGTTTCTGTACGCTAGGACCATATCCACCAGATATGGTGCTTCCGGTGTCCAGGATGTTCATCGGCTGAGGTTGTGAAAAGCAGCACAAATTGCAGATCGAAGGCTTCTGGGGCTGCTTCAGACGTGGGCAGAACACAGACATCAAGGAGTCTTGAACCCGCTTAGAACAGAGTCCCGGAGCATCGGTTATCGATCGATCTCCATCCAGAGAGGGGACAGATTTGGCTTTGTGGATCCAGACATCACAGAGTCATCAAACCGAGCACAGATTCTGGTGGCGTCTACATCAGAACTCATCAAGCCAGAGTAGCTGGGGCCCCACTGCCTTCAGAATCAGCAGAGATGGAGAGGCGCCCGGCATGCCAGAGCCTCAGAGTTGTCAGCGTCGACCAACCGGCCTTCAATCGAACCTCAATACCTTCAGAATCTGAGGCCTTTGATGGGCTCTCGAGAAGCGCACCATGGAGGTTCTTGCCAGGTGCAGCATGCAGAGGCCTCTACATAGTCTACACCGACATCGACCCATCCATCTTCGGGTCACACGCCTTGCCTGCAAAGGATGCGTCGACACTGAGGCAAAAGACCCGACAGTGGTGCTGGTCCAGCCAATATCCCACCCCGAGGAACTTGCGCAATGAAGATTATCTGTGTAACCTCGCTTTTGATGGGGCTTTTGATTCCCTCGATCGTCAAGATGAGTTCCAGTCAAAGATACACACTTTGTCTGGGAGATGGATTCCACGGACGGATAACCAATGGATCTCACTGCAGAACGATTCTCCAGGACCACCATTGGACCCTTTGTCACTTCTTGAACATTGAAATTCTCCTCCTGAAGACATGAACTTCCAGGATTTTGTGAGAGATATGGACAAGGCCATACAGTTCTCCCTAGAGAGGGAAGATGAACCCAGGGCAGATGAGTTAGAGAGCTTGCAGTACTCCTCGGCACTTAAGGAAGTGCTGACTATGATTATACATTGCATCCTGCAAAGAATGTAGATGAGGATATGGGAAAGGCCTTTCATGGTACCTCCAGGGAGTAGAAGAATTGATTCTATGTAAAGGGTCCAAAAAGCTCCTGGTTTCAAGATATCTCAGCTCTTGCACCAGAGTCTGCCCTGAAGAGGATTAAAAGTACCAAGACTCATTCTTTGGCACCTCCAGGAAGGGAGGCTTGGACCTTGGACTCTTTCAGGAGATGTTTTCAGGGCTCAATGCTTGTAGCTCGAGCGGCCTTATACTAGCTCTACATGAGAGCATGTTCCTAAAGGACATTATGAGAGACCTAGCTGACCTGTCCCAGTTCCTTCCTCCCGAGAAGCTGGAGCAGTTTCGCACCCTAGTGGATCATGGCAAGGAGTGCTCAAAGTTCCTGGTTTGGGCGACCTATGATGCTTTTTGAGACAGTGTCGAGAACCTGCTGCAGTAGATATTAGGCCCGAGACTCACCTGACTTCAGTCCTCTGACTTAAAACAGTTGGTTCAAAATAAACTGGGAGGCATACTGTGCCATGATGAGAATTTGTTCAGTGAGCAGGTGGAGGAGAAGGCTGGCATCATGGAAAAGCAGCATATCACTCTTATCAGGCTTTGAAGGCACCCCCAAAACCTCCCAGCAGAAGCAACCAGCTCCTTGCCAGCAACAGTACAGAGAGAAGCCCCAGAAAGCCCAACCAGGGCTGCAATCAAAGCCCAGAGCGGGATTTTGATTGGTTTTTCTGGAGTATAGCCAATCTAGCAGGGGCTACCATGAGAAATCCTCCAGTGGGGGAAGGCTCACTCTTTTCCCCAGAGATGGCTCTGCATAACCTCAGACCTATGAGTGCTACAGATAATCCAGAGCATATACAGGCTGCACCACTTCGAGCTACATCCAAGTTGGCCCCCGAAAGCGTATCACCTCGACTTTCTGAATCAGGAACGCCTTCAGAAGGAAATCTCCACCCTCCTGGCCGATCTAGCCATCGAGCTCATGCCGCAGGAGCAATTAGGGTGGTGGTTTCTCTACAGGTACTTTCTCATCCCCAAGAAAACAGGCGGATTCCGTTCCATGGTTTTCTTGGGTGTTTATTTTCCAGCTAGTTAGTGGTTCTTTCAGTTAACAAAAAAAATTGTGTTTATCCATCTCTCTGAACCACAGACACTATTAATGATTATGTTTTCTAGTTAGGGGTCATTAGTAAAGAAAAGGCACAAAACCTAAGTGGAGGACAAACTGGGGGGGGGGGGGGGGAAGGGTACTAGGGAAAGTGGTGTTTTTCTTGGTATTTAACCAATAAACCCCTATTTTAATTTGTTTGCATTGAGGGTGCTTAATTGAGATTTATCAGTTAAAATCTAAAATCAGAAGTCCTAACTATATCACAACTCAAGAAAAGATGGGATAAGCACAGAGGATCCTCTGAGGTGGAAAAGAAAGTGTAAAATTAGAGATAGAGTAGGGGGCTTTACTGTGGCGTTACAGAGGCAGAGACAATAGGTAGTTAAAACGTGCCATCAATTTCTAGGTTTTAAATTACAACTTCTACATTACCTTATGCCTTTTTAAAGTTGCTCACTTTTGTTTTCAGTGAAGGATCTAGTAACCAAAACAATCCAGTGGAAGATTTCCTTTATGGGAGCAAAATGTTGCCAAGGTTCACGAAAACCTGCCAGTCAATAGTTGACAAAACTGCTGAGTACATCATATCCCAGGATATGAACAAAACAGGGGATCTGATTAAGCAAGAGATTAACAAGTAAGCCAAAATAAATGTTTCCCTCTGTAGATAGCTAATGCTGTATGCAGAGTGCTGCAAAGTGCAGGTATGCAAAAAAAAAAAAAAAACCAAAACCCCCCCAGAAAAAATCTCTTATATATGTATGTGCATATGCATGTATTTTTAACAAACTTATTGAAGGTCTGGGAAATGAACTCACCGACTTGGTTAGAAAAATGTGCCTCAGTGCAGAAAAGTCAATCCATGTAGATGGCTAGTTGCCAGCATGCATGTCCTACACAAAGGAAAATCAATTTGATTGGCAGTCTATTTTAGCTCATAGGTCTCCTCTGTACTAGTACAAGCAGGGAGGAGTGGCCTAGTGGTTGAGGCAAGTTACTTCTGGCTGGAGGGCCAGGGGTTGAATCCAGCTACAGCAGGGGCAGTTCTACCATGAGGCCACCTGAGGTGATGGCCTCAGGTAGCACTGGCTCTGTTTTAATTTTAGATTTTGTAGCCTCTGGCCTGCCTCTGCTTTGCCACGCAGGAACCCTGCAAGTGATCAGGTGATTTGTCCGGTAGCGGCAGCACTCAAGCTGTCTTTCTCGCTGCAAGCATTCTTGAGGAAACAAAAGCAGCGGGAAAGCAGAGGCAGGCCAGAGGTGGAAAATCTAAAATAAAAATAGCTAGAGTGCCGCCGCCACCACCGGATAATCGTTTGCAGGAAGAGAAGTGCAGGTGGAGGGAGGTGGGACAGGAGGACAAGTGCTAGACAAAGGGGAGAAACAGGGGAACAAATGCTGGACAAAGGGGAGAGACGGGGACAAATGCTGGACAAAGGGGAGAAACGGGGACAAATGCTGGACAAAGGGGAGAGACAGGGGACAAATGCCGGACAAAGGGGAGAGCACAGTTACTTACCTGTAACAGGTGATCGCTGGGAACAGCAGGAATAAGTCTTCACATATGGGTACGTTGGTACCGACTGAGTCTGCGCGGGAACACTTCCCAGCGTCCAATCAAGAGCTTTTGGAAGCATCCCAGCACACCTGCGTGCTGCCTTCCCGCCTTTCCCAACTGCCTCTCCTCAGTTAAGTTTTAAAGCTGAGACAAAGAGAGAGAGAGGAAAGGAAAGATAGATAGAGATACAACTCCTGGGGAGGTGGGAGGGTTGTGAAGACTTATTCCTGCTGTTCCCAGAGATCACCTGTTACAGGTAAGTAACTGTGCTATCTCCAGGAACAAGCAGGAATGAGTCTTCACATATGGGGACTCCCAAGCTGAGATGCCTGGAGTCCCAGCATGTCATAGGCTGGAACATGCTATCTCCCAGAACACCAGGCATCCTGAGGATGGAGGGTAGGAGTTGAAGAAAGAAGGATGCTGTGGAACAGCTAACCTAGCATAGGACTGCAGAGATGGAGTCCATGTGTGGATGATGATGGTCATCAATGATATTGCAAAGGATATTGCAATATGGACCTCCCCTGACAGGATTTCAGAGAAGTATGGAGGTTCATGGATCTACTGGGAAACCTAGTAGAGGAACCTTGAAGAGGACCTCACTGTAAGTGGAGGTAATAATCCTGTAGGAAAACCAGTGGAGGTCAGAATCTTGAAAGGTAACAGGTAACCCCAGTAGGGAAACTGGGGTAGTCCAAAAACGGTGGGCCTTCAGCGGAAGGCTTTATGAGAGAAACCCTAGCTCTTTTGGAGGCAGAGTGAGTCACTCTTAGGAGCAAAAAGAGAAGGCTAACCGATTTGGACAAACAGGCACAGTCCTTGTGGTGAGAAAGGGTGTGGGAACTCCTTATATCCCAAAAAGAGAGGACAAATGCCTGAGGCGTTAAAGCCTGTGATTAACTGAAGATCCACAATGTCTCTCCTAACTGGGGTAAGCTAGGAGAGATATTGGGTACGGAGAGCTTCAGAGGTACCTAAACCGTGAGGTTATGGTATAAAAATTGTTGACTACCACAGGAGTGGTTGTGTGTGTAGAATCCCAAACCTGCTAGATAGCATAGGTATGGGTAAAGCCCCTCTGTCAGAATCATATAGCTATATGAGTATAGACAGTGAGATAGATAAGTATGTGGATACATATCTATCTATAGTAGAATATCTCAACAGATACATATATTCTTATATGTCTGTCTATATATATATATATATCTCTCTATCTCTCTATCTCTCTCTCTCTATCTCTCTATCTCTCTCTCTCTCTCTCTATATATATATATATATATATATATATATATATATATATATATATATATATATATATATATATATATATATATATATATATATATATATATATATATATATATATATATATATATAGACAGACATATAAGAATATACCTATAGTGAGATATGGCAGGGCATACAATACACAAAAAATAAATATGGATATGTAGGCCTACATATGGGTGTCTGCAATTAAACAGACAGATATGCCTACAGCACAGTGATCACATAGGATATGTGGAGAGGAAAGATTCATCTAATAACAAGGAGGTGGAACCTACTTGAGAAGACATATAGAGAATCTATTCCTCCTGGTCATGATCTGCAAGAATGCTAGTTAGTGAACAATAACCAGGACTGTTACGTGAAAAACAAAGGACAATGTCAATGTGCAGCCAGCAAGTCCCGAGTCTTCCAGGACTCTAGCATGGTAAGTAGACAGAAGACGCCTAGAGATGAGACACCATGTTGACCTGCTTAAGGGCAAAGGTATCATGTGTTCTTACCATGAGGACAAGCATATCCCCGATTGGGAATACTATGGACCAAAGCAGGAAACTGGCAACTCCTTGAGCTTTCACGTAAGAGAAGGCCTATGTCCTTTATATCAAAAAAGAAGATAGTAAAAGAAGGGAGAACCTTCTAGTCATGGGAGACATGACTGAAAAGCCTTTTCTAACCAGCTGGATAGCTGTTGGAGAAAAAAAACCCCATGCTCTCTAGCAAGGGCCCATAGTGGAAAGCTTCTCTGTAGACTGCAGAGAGCATGATGCAGGAGAATGAGGAGATAGAACTGGCTGTTAGAGAGCCAGTATCTCTGCCAACTATGCTGCCAAACTCAGGAAAATGAAGATGGCAGAATAGAAGACAATCTAGAAGCTTGTAGTAAGATGATCTCCAAGAGAGATGAAGCACTGACTTGGCGCCACTACTAAGCACTGTTCCCTCTAAGCTGTGCGCGTGCGCGCGCACACACCTCACCGAGCGAGCGCACATACTTTACAACAGAGCGCACAAAAATTACTGTTCTGATTCTGATAGAAAACAACACAGATGTCTTAAAATTTAAAAGTTGTTATGTATTTACGGTTTTCACAAGTTCTACAATGTTTTCTAGTGCAATCAATGTGGTGTACATACTGTATTCTGATGTGTAGTCAAATTTTAAAGTATATAACTCCGAGTGTCGTCATGTGGCGCACAAAAATTTAACCTTCCTTCAAAAGCTGCACAGCTGATATTTTATGCGCACACAGCCTACAGAAAATTAGAGGGAACATTGCTACTAAGATTAGACAGAATGTTAGTGGAGGACAATCTGGTTGTTTGTGGACAAGAACCAGTGGTCCAAACATTAAAGCTCCTGCATAGGCAGCTGTTAGCAAGACAGCAGAAAGAATCTTACTGTTCAAAAACAGAAAGAACAGACAGAACAGGAGTAGGAAACTCTGGACATGTCTGATAAGCTGCCCCAAAGCAAGATTGAGGAGAGGAGGTAAACTCCGCACTGGAAAGTAAGAAAAGTAGAGAGGCTGAAGAAAAAGCCTCCCAGTAAGTAATTCCCTCTTACAGGGGAAAAACTTGGTAAGAGGGTGAAGAGAATGGAGCTGAAGAAGATTTACGAAGTAGGAAGTCTATAGAAAGGAAAGATACATGTTGGCACAGGAACTATCATTTGATAGTGGTTAGACCTCTTTCCCTAGCAGGAAAAAGAGGAGAAACCTGTGACCTATAGGCATGAATATCCTGACAGCTCATAGAAATATAGAAAAAATGGATATCTTTTGGAAAGGGATCCATGTGTAGGGGTTAGAATGAAGCGGTGGATTGCCTCCATTAAGAAGAAGCAACTGTAGATGCTAACCCCAAGAGTCACAAGCATCTGATGATGAGTGATCAGAAACCCTGCAGATGCTGGGTTTGCTGAGCCTGGTGAGAGGTTGGATTCTTCAGACCAGGACGATGCTTCCCCTGTTGGGGAACATTTGTATGATGGGCAAGTGATGAATAAAACCTTCTCCTGTGGGAAGAAAGTTTGGTAGGAGATTTCCTACCTAGTGGGACAGAAGGTGTAGAACAAACCTTAGGAACAGGTAAATCAGTGGATAACTGAGTAACCTGACGTAAAGACTCCTTGTTGAAAAGATTTTCTCCAGTGCAAGGAGTGTCCCAGACGTTGTTGTGCACATTTGCCAAGTCTGAAGATTGGAGCCAGGCTCTACGTCGTGCCCCTATAGCAATAGCAGACGTTCTGCTAACAGACTCAAAAGAGTCTAGGGAAGCACGAGAAAGAAACCAAGAAATATTCTGGATATGCTTAAGCAGTGAAGAATAGTCTTTACTCCTAGAATCTGGAAGAAAAGGAGTCAAAAGATGTAACTGCTTTGTGACCTCCTCAAGAGAAAGACTCATATAAAAAATATATGAGAGAATTCTTGCAGAAAGCATAGATGTCTGGAAGGTTTGACGTCCAAAGGCATCTAGTGTCTTAGACTCACGACCTGGCGGATAAGAAGAGTGCTTTTTCTTACTCTTTACCCTCCTCATTGCTGATTCCACTACTATGGAATGATGAGGAAGTTGAGTCTTTTGAAACCCTGGAGAGGGGGGCACCTGATATAAAAGATCAGTTGCCCTGGGAGGTGGGGGTACACTAAAAGGTGTTTCCCACATTCTTAGAAGGAGATCCTGCAAGAAATGATGCAAAGGAAGCATTATGTTGTCCTTTGCTTTGGCAGAAACAGAGCCTTGTGCAGGATCATGTCCTGGAATAGGAATGGCAAGAGATCTTGCTATATCCAGGAGGAAACTCTGAAAAGAGGGATCCCAAACAGGAATCTCCCCTGGACAGGGTAGATCTAAAGAACTAGCCTGAGCATCCACAGAGTTATCCAAATATATAGGAATAGAAGATCCTGCAGAGTACAGTGTGGAATGCTTAAAAGATGGTTGCTGGTACTGGCCGTCAGGAGCAGCCCCCATCCTTACCACATCGTCCATGCCAGGTATCGACTCCAAGCTTGGTATAGAATGGAGTGATCCTGTTGAAAAAAGCATGGCAGGAATTGGCGACGATGCTACTGTGGGTACCGGTACCGATACTGATACCGGTACCGATGTCGGAGTCGAACCCGACAAAGACATCGGAGCAGTCATCGGTGACAGTTCAATCGGTACTGAGGTAACCGAAAACCTCCGGCCGCTATCCTCGGTACCGAAGCACCGGTATCGATCGGGGTTGGTACCAAAATCTATTGGTACCCAGTCCTCTAGATTAGAGATCGATGCCAAACTCGGCATCGAGGGCAAAGAGCCTGATAAACGAAGCATGGAAGGCACCGACCGTGAAGGTAATGAGGACCATCGGTACCAACTTCGGTACCATGTCTGATACCAGTGAAGGAAAGGCAACCAGTGGCAACTCAATCGGCGTCGGGGGAACCGAGAGTTGCAGATCCGAATCATCTGAACCGAGCCTTCGGTACCGTCGAAAGCCGGTACCAAGGCGAGTCAGTACCCAGTCCTCCAGACTGGAGATCGATTCCAGACTCGGCATCGAAGGAAGCGAGGCTATCGATGCACATCTGGAGGGTACCGACGTCGGTTGGAGTATCGGTGTTGGTACCGATAATGGAAAGTCAATCTGGAGGGTATCCACCGGTCCCGAAGGTACAGAGGACGCCAGATGACGATCCCTGGTGAGGAGTGTTTCATCCCACACCAGTGCCGATGCCGGGGTATCAGTACCGCTCGAAGCGGATGCCACCACCGTACACGGCTTAGGTATGTTCTGTGGGGGGTGAACCCCAGGAAGAACCTGAAACCCCTTATAGGCTTTGGAGACCGAAGACTCCCGCCGGGGTTTTGAAACCAGTGGGCCCTCGAGGGCAAGGCCGGAGCCGTCTACATGCTGCGCATGAGACCTACCACTCGAGGACTGGCTAGTCTTAAAAGACTGTTTGTGGGTTACCTGATCCTGTGTGGACGAAGAAGGGGACGGTGCCCCGAAGTTGGAGGGAAACTGTATCGAGGGAGCCTCGATGTTGAAAACCTCTTCTTACCAAACTGTTGTCAGGACCCAAGCAGGTTAGACACAGACTTCGAGGGTCCAAAAATAAAGTTGTACCGCCACAGTCTGAACATTTCTTGGAGAAAGTGTCTGGCGGTTCCATGAAGGAAAAAGAAGAGGCCTAAAAGGCCTAAGAGACCGTGGGACACTATGAAGAAAAATATCCCGTGGAAAAGGAAAATTTTTCAAGAAAAGAAAAGAAAACACCGGCGGTACCAGTGGTGTCGGGAAGACAGCCGCGACCACAAAAAAAATAAAAACAAGAATTTTCTGCGGTGACAGGAGGACGTCCTGCCGGCTCCGCGGAAAAACGAAAACTGAGGAGAGGCAGTTGGGAAAGGCGGGAAGGCAGCACGCAGGCGTGCTGGGATGCTTTCAAAAGCTCTTGATTGGATGCTGGGAAGCGTTCCCGCGCAGACTCAGTCGGTATCGACGTACCCATATGTGAAGACTCATTCCTGCTTGTTCCTGGAGATAGACAGGGAGACATACTGGGCAAAGGGGGAGACGGGGGGACAAGTGTTAGAAAAAGGGGAGAGCAAACAGGGGGATAAATGCTGGACAAAGAGGGAGATGGGAGACAAATGCTGGACAACAGGGAAGCATGACAAGAAGACAAATGCTGGAGAAGGGGAAGCAGGGAGACAAATGCTGGACAATGGGTGGGGGGGAGAGAGACAGGACGACAAATGCTGGACAACATTGGGGAGGGGGGAACAGGAAGATAAATGCTGGACAACATTGGGGAGGGGGGAACAGGAAGATAAATGCTGGGCAACACTGGGAAGGGGGGGCGAAAGGAGGACAAATGTTGGAAAACAGGGGAGGGGCAAGAAGACAAATGCTGGAGGGGGGAAGCAGGGAGACAAATGTTGGATGGGGGAGAGTACGGAGACTTGCCGGACAATGGGGGGTACAAATGCTGGACAACAGAGAGGAAGAGCTGGGGAATGGAAAGACTGAGGGTGAAGGTTGAAAAGCGGTAGGTAGATGGCGTAAAAAAGAGGGAGATTGAGAACTGGATAGTAAGTAGTGAAATCTGGGTGGCCAGACAGAGAGAGAAATAAATGTAAAAGTTGGAAAGAAAAAAATAAATATTCAAGATGGAAGGAAGTGAAGAAAACAAAAAGAAGAGACAAGAAATGGCAGATGGAGTACAGACCGTAGAAAGAGAGCTAAGAGAAGACAGAAGAAAGCAGAAGCCTCAGATCGAGACCAGTATGATCACAGTATAAAATGGTCAGACAACAAAAGGTAGAAAAAATTTTATTTTCAAATGAGTGATTGGACTTTGCACTATTTTTATATGTTACACAGTACAGGGAATGGACTCTCCTATTTCTCTGGTATTGCATTGCATGCAGAGTCTGTCTTCTTGGGCTTTCAGTTTAATTTTTGTCTACATATTTTTATTTTCACTTTAGGTAATCTTCACTTATTCTGTACTTGGCGAGGGTCAGTGTTCTGAGCGTGTGACTGAGGCCAGGAGTTTTGTTAACCTAGAGTTTGTATGAAGGGACCTGTACTGTTGTAATTTGACATGTTTAGCTTTTCAATAGGTGTATGGATGTTCTAGGGCCCGCTACAGTATTTATAGTGCTGCTTTTATCTTGGTAGGCCCCTTGTTGTATGAGTTTTGGAAGTTTTTGCTGGTATGATATAGTTGATTTGGCCTTGTAGATCATTGGTGACTTTTGAAGGGTTTTGTATTAGTTCACAATATGCTTGGTACTGGAGAATGTTTGTTAGTGAGATGGCCAGAATCAGATTTTTTTTTAAATTAGATACTGAGTTTTGTGGGTGGATGTCCTAGTTCTGCTCTGCATCCATTGTTGGGGGGGGGAGGGGGGTTCTGTGAATGCAAAATATATGTTCAAAAAGAAAAAGCAACCACCATAACACAGTTTAACAACAAAATAAAAATGAGCTATTTAATTTTGTTTTATAAATTGTGCAGTGATTCTCTCTCTCTTTTAGTTCCATGGTGTGCAAACATCTTTTTATTTCCTCCACATTATCTAATTGACTTTTTTAATTTGGTTCAGTCCCTGACTGCAGTTTTGAGAAAGCCTCCCCCCCCCCCCCGGCTCGGGGGGAGGGGGCGCCATCTCATCCCTCGCCTCAGGCAGAAGATTGCTTTGAGCCACCCCTGCGCTAGAGAACAGCAACCTTGGGCTGGAAGGACTGGGTTTCTAGTCTCACAGGTGCTCCTTGTGGCCTTGGGCAAGCTACTTAATCCTCTGTTGCCTCAGGTACAAAAACAGATTGTGAGCCCTTCAGGGACAAGGGAAAGCACAGTTACTTACCTGTAACAGGTGATCTCTGGGAACAGCAGGAATTAGTCATCACATATGGGTACGTCGGTACCGACGGAGCCTGCGCGGGAAAGCTCCCCAGCTTTTCAAATGAAAAGCTTTTGGGGCCTCCCACTGCACATGCGCGCTGCCTTCCCGCCTTCCTGACCAGCTCTCCTCAGTTCGAGTTTAAAGCTGAGACAATAGAGAGAGAGGACAGGAAGATAGAGGAATAGAGAGACAACTCCTAGGGGAGGTGGGTGGGTTGTGATGACTAATTACTGCTGTTCCCAGAGATCACCTGTTACAGGTAAGTAACTGTGCTATCTCTAGGAACAAGCAGGAATAAGTCATCACATATGGGGACTCCCTAGCTGAGATGCCTGGGAGATCCCCCTCCAAGGGTAACCATCTTCGGATGGATCTCAGGCATCCATTCTGGGAAGGTGGGCAGGAGTTGTTTAAGTATGGAACAGGTGTTTGAGGACAGCCTGACCAAACAAGGCATCCCGGCGGGAGTCCTTGTCCAAGCAGTAATGGGCTGTGAAGGTATGCACCGAGGCCCAAGTGGCTGCTCGACAGATCTGGTCTATGGAAACAGAGTGGAGATGAGCCATAGAAGTGGCCATGGCTCTCACATTGTGAGCCGTGACATGGCCTTCCAGAGAAATGTTCTTACTCTGGTAAGCAAAGGAAATACACTGAGCAATCCAGTTGGAAAGTGTGCGTTTGGTGACTGGAAGTCCCAAATGAGAAGGATCAAAAGCCACGAAAAGCTGAGAAGACTTTCGATGTGGCTGAGTTCTATTGAGGTAAAAGGCGAGAGCTCTTTTACAGTCAAGAGTATGAAGGTTCCTCTCTGCACTGGATGCATGAGGAGCCGGAAAAAAGACAGGTAGATATACCTCTTGATTAAGATGAAAAGGCGAGACCACTTTAGGCATAAAGTGGGGATTCGTCCTAAGGACCACCTTATCATGATGAAATCTGGTATAAGGTGGATTCGCCACCAAAGCTTGCAGTTCACTGATGCGGCGAGCCGAAGTGACTGCAATAAGGAAAAGGACCTTCCAAGAAAGAAATTTCAGGGAGGTAGATACCAATGGTTCAAAGGGTGGCTTCATAAGTTGACCCAGAACTAAATTCAAGTCCCATGCTACCGGAGGAGGCCAGATGGGAGGCTTAGTGAGGGTTAGGCCTCTCATGAATCTTGCAATAAGAGGATGAGAGGAAACAGATTGTCCATTTATAGGTTTCAAGGATGCTGTAATAGCACTTAAATGGACTCGTACTGAATTCGTCTTGAGGCCTGCATTGGAAAGATGCAGGAGATAGTCTAGTAGAGAATTCAAAGGAAGTGCCAGAGGGTCAAGACCCTGTTGAGCACACCAAATGGAAAAACGTTTCCATTTAAAAGCATAGGAACGCCTGGTAGAGGGTTTCCTAGAGGCATAAAGGATATCTTTCACTGGTTGAGAAAGATTAAACTCTTGAAGGCTTAAGCCTTCAGTAACCAAGCTCGGAGATGTAGGGACTTGGGGTTTGGATGCCACAAAGTCCCCTGCTCCTGAGACAGAAGGTCTGGTGCAGCTCCCAGGTCCAGGGAGGAGCCCTGGGAGAGCTGTAGAAGGAGAGGGAACCACACTTGGCGTGGCCAGCGTGGAGCAATGAGGATCATGGATCCGTGATCCCTCTGAATTTTGAACAGAGTCTTGGGAATCAAAGGAATGGGTGGAAAAGCGTACAGGAATTCCTGACCCCAATGCAGGAGAAAGGCATCGTTGGCCTGAGCTCCCTGACACGGAGTCCTGGAACAGAACCGGGGAAGTTTGGCATTCCACGGACTTGCAAAGAGGTCTATGTCCGGGGTCCCCCATTCCTGAAAGATTCTGCGTATTTGGTCCATATGTAGGGACCATTCGTGTGGGAGCAGAACTCGACTGAGTCTGTCTGCTCAAGAGTTTTGAACTCCTGGAAGATATACTGCCAGAAGATGAATTTGGTTCTCTCTGGCGAAGGCCCATAATCTGAGAGCTTCGTTGCAAAGCGACAGAGAGCCCGTCCCTCCTTGTTTGTTGATATAAAACATGGCCACCTGATTGTCTGTCTGAACTAGGACAGTCAGGTTGGCAAGGAGGGTGTGGAAGACTGTGAGGGCAAGGAAGATTGCTCGCAGTTCCAGAAGATTGATATGAAGGGTGGTCTCTTGGGGAGACCAGAGTCCCTGAGTGGAGAGATGTTGAAGATGAGCTCCCCACCCTGTTTGGGAAGCATCTGTTGTGAGGGTTGCTTGGGGCAACGAAGGTTGGAAGGGGGTCCCCAACAACAGATTTTTGGAGGATGTCCACCACTGGAGAGACCAAAACAGACGTTTTGAGGTGAGTACCTGGTCTGACAGCAGTCCCGATGCTTGAGACCACTGGGTGGCCAATGTCCATTGAGCTGCTCTCATATGGAGACGAGCATAAGGTACCACATG
This sequence comes from Ichthyophis bannanicus, assembly GCA_033557465.1. NCBI lineage: Eukaryota > Metazoa > Chordata > Amphibia > Gymnophiona > Ichthyophiidae > Ichthyophis > Ichthyophis bannanicus. The sequence goes on along the minus strand of CM066035.1, from coordinate 885,708,835 downwards.
AACCGTGGAGGCCATGTGGCCGAGAAGTTGCAGCATTTCTTTGGCTGACAAGTGATTTCTGGACTGAGCCTGGGAGGCCAAGCTTATTAGCCTTTGGCCTCGGACCAGAGGGAGGTAGGCCCTTGCAGTGGTGGAGTCCAATTGGGCCCCTATGAATTCCAGGGACTGAGTAGGGATGAGTTGGGACTTGGGAATGTTTACCACAAGTCCCAGATATTGAAGAATACGCCTTGTGCGGTCCAGAGAAATCTGGGCTTCTGACTGAGATGGAGCTCGGATGAGCCAGTCGTCCAGATATGGGAAGACAAAGATTCCCATGCCTCTGAGAAATGCGGCTACGACTGCCATGCATTTTGTGAAGACTCTTGGAGCAGAGGCCAGACCGAAGGGTAGTACTCTGTACTGGAAATGTTTTCCCTGGAACAGAAATCTTAGATATTTTCTGTGGGATGGATGGATGAGTATATGAGTGTACGCATCCTTGAGATCTAGAGAACAAAACCAATCCTGACTCTGAAGGTATGGAAGGAGAAGGCCCAGAGAGAGCATTTTGAATTTCTCCTTGAATAGAAACCTGTTCAATTCTCTCAGATCTAGGATAGGTCTGAAGCCCCCTGTCTTCTTTGTTATGAGAAAGTAAGGGGAGTAGAAACCTAACCCCTGTTGTGGAGGAGGAACCTCCTCTATTGCCCCTTGGGCAAGGAGAGAAGAGACTTCCTGACCCAACAGGGTCAGAAGAGATGGGGGAGAACTGAATTGCCTCACCATGGTATGGGGAGGAAGGCTGGAGAAATGAAGTTTGTAGCCTTCTCGGATAATAGAGAGGGTCCATTGCTCTGATGTTATTTGCTCCCATCTGGGAGCAAAGTGAGCTAGCCTTCCAGGAATGGTGAGGGGCTCTGGCTGTGCTAGAGCCAGAAAGGGCAAGTTCTCTAGAGGGAAGTCAAAACCCCTGAGGGGGTTGAGCCTGCTGGGATGTAGCAGACACTGCAGGCTTTGACTTTACCTGCTTAGATTGTTGTCGCTTAGCCGCAAGGCGAGGCTGAGCAGATTGCTGGCCAGTATTTGTGGAAAATCTGGTCTTTTTATAGTAAGGCCTTTTAAAAGGTTTCTTTTTGGTAGGGGTAGAAGTAGACTTGGAAAGTCTATCTAGAGTGGCAGTTTCTGCATCCATTTGAGCAGCTTTAATCTGCCAGTCTTCCCCAAATAAGTTCTCACCGGTACAGGGCAGATTCCTGAGGCCTTCTACAACCCAGGGTTCTAGGTTAGAAGCCTGGAGCCAAGCGAGACGTCGGGCTGCAATAGCAATTCCCGAAGCTCTGCCTGCAACCTCGAAAGAATCAAAGGCTGCCCTGTTGGAGAACTTGGAGACCTCTGAAAGTTGTGTCACCATAGAAAAAAAGTCCGCCCTTTGATCATCAGGGATAAAGGGGGCAAAATTCTGTATTTTTAGGGCAAGTTGCCCAAGATACATGCCCATATAAAGGCTATAAGAGTTGATCCTGGCTATAAGCATACTAGCCTGGAACATCTTTCTTCCAAAAGAGTCTAGGTTCTTACATTCACGCCCTGGAGGGGTAGAAGAATGCCTCTTAGGACTCTTTATTTTCTTCATAGCAGACTTCACCACAATGGAGTGGTGAGGCAGCTGAGTTTTTTGGAACCCAGGCGAAGGAGGGACCCGATACATGGTGTCCAACCTGCGGGAATGGGGAGACAGTGTTAAAGGAGTCTCCCACAAATCCATCAAGTGTTCTTCAAGGATTTCATGGACAGGCAGAGTGACTGCCTCTTTAGGAGCTTTTGAGTATCCTAAAATGTCCAATTTTTTTGATCTGGGTTCTCTTTCAGAAGATGTAGTAATAGAAAGTGCTTTAGCTACATCAACAATGAAATCCTGAAAGGATAAATCCTCTGGAGGAGACATCCTCCTCTTGGGAGAAGAGGGCTCCTCAGGAAGAGTAAGCTCAGAGTCATCAGAGGAATTAAATTCATCAGAAGAATTTGAGTACTCTTTCTGTGCTTCCAATGTACGATACGCATACCGATCGGTATCGACATCGGGCGTATCGGGCATGGGATCGGTACCGGGCGAAAGCCGGAATCCGGTATGCGAAACCGATCGATGTTTAGAAGTCGATGGTCTCGGTTCCGGTGTAGATACCGGAACCGGGGTCGGTACCGATGAAATCGGTACCGAGGGCGTCGCAGCCTTAATGAAGGCCAGTACGGCCTGCTGCATGGTCTGGACAGTACTGCCCATAGACGCCACTACTGCCTGGATGTCGGTACCGGTATGGGCCGGTACCCCAGAGCAGTCCAGCAGGTGATCTGTCGAGGCCGTGCCATCGATGTCAACCTGTGACCCCATGATTGCTTTGGAGGCCGGAACCTCCCGCCGGGGTTTTTTGGCCTGGGCAGAATCCTCGAACTCAGAACTGAGAGCCTCTCGATCTTTAGAAAGAGATTTGCTTTTAGAGGATTTGCCCACAGAAGTTTTGGTTACCTGAGATCCATCCGGAGAGGAAGACCTGGACGACTGTGATGCTTCTGAAGGAAACAGCACATGGAGCTTGTTAGCCCGGTTCTGCAAACCGCGTTTAGACATCTGGGTGCAGGATGGGCAGTCCGGTATGGAGTGCTCAGGTCCCAAACATTTGAGACACCATTCATGGGTGTCTGTGACAGAAATGACAGCACTGCATTTGGTACATTTTTTGAAACCAGGGACTGGCTTCTCCATGAGGAGAAATGGTGTAGGCCTTAAGGCCTAACGCCGGGTACCAAGCTGTGCTGAAGAAAAATAAAAAAGTATTTTTTTTTTTTTTTTTGATATAGAAAGAAAGAAAGACCGGCGATACCGGTATCGGTATGGGGAAGGCAGGTACGCGGTCTAAAGAAACAAACAAAAGTAACAAATTCTTCAGCGGTGACAGGAACACGACCTGCTGGCTCCGCGGAAAAAAGAAGAACTGAGGAGAGCTGGTCAGGAAGGCGGGAAGGCAGCGCGCATGTGCAGTGGGAGGCCCCAAAAGCTTTTCATTTGAAAAGCTGGGGAGCTTTCCCGCGCAGGCTCCGTCGGTACCGACGTACCCATATGTGATGACTTATTCCTGCTTGTTCCTAGAGATAAATACATATACAGTACCTGAATGTACATTGCTTTGACTGGTAGAAAAGTGGTATAGAAGACTAGTTAAATAAATAACTAAAATAAATACTAGTGGCTGGTGCCAAAGGTTACTCTGTACAGCTAAACAGACAATAAAAAAAATGGAAACATCCCAAGATATTACTGCGAAAGTTGAACAAAAGTAACATCACTTTGTTCCCTCCTCCCTTCATTTAACGCATAGTGGTCCTCATAGCAAAACTGACAAATGGAAGATGCAAACCTACAAACATCACCAGTCTTCCCTAGAAAAATTGGATCACATCATATCTCTGAAACTCCAATGGGCAACCTAAAGTCTTCCCATCCTGGAGAGAAAACAAATGCATCTCTGCCCGCCGCTGTTCTGTGAAGTGAAAAAACATTATCTAAATTTACTCCACGTTTTGTCTTCAGCAATTCCTACTGTTTTCAGGCAGTGACAAAGGACCTTACCCAAATGCTTGACTCATAACTCATTAGTGGGGAGTGAAGCAAACACCAATTATTTTTTTGGTTTGGAAAGAGATGGTACTACCATTTACGCTGGTGTAGACTGTGACCTCAGACTCAGCGGAAATGGACAGAGACTTGATCAACGATATTGCAAAAGGCAGTAAGTAAAAAAAGACTTAAATCTGCCAAATGTAGTATGGAATATCCCATCTGCAAATATGGAAAGAACTAGAAAGATTACTGATGTCCTACAAGAAGCTTTGCTCAGGCAATTGGTGAAAGAATCCACCAGGAAAGGATCAACACTGGATCTGATGCTCACTAATGGAGACAGTATGTATAATATCTGGGTGAATGACCACTTGAGCAGCAGTGATCACCATACGAGTGCTCTGAGGTAAAAGTCAAGGATGAGTCCAGTCACAACAAATTCAAAGTCTCATATTTCATAAAAAGTGACTTCAGTAAATTGGGAAAGCACCAGGAGGAGGAGCTGGCAAGGTTAGAAGAGATAAGGGAAGTGGAAAGACAGTGGGCTAAACAAAAAAAAGTGGCTATAACAAGGGAAACCGATCTGTATGTAAGGGAAATACATAAAAGCAAGAAGTAATCATGTGATGTGTTGAGGGAGTGCGAACATGTTCAGTACTTTCTCCACGCTTTCCCCTTTTCATTGAGCCAGTGGACCCTCCAGACTGACAATTTCCTACTTGCACAAGCATGGAGGCAGCAACACAGCCTCGCTGTTTTGGGCACTTTGGCGGTAGCTTGTGGCCCCAACCGATGAAGTCAACACTGGGATTGAGAGAAGCCAGTAGCAGAGTTAGTCAAGATGGTGGATGTGCCAGCGTCACTGGGCTCACTGGCACAGGCCTTGCTGGGTGGCAGATGTGATAGCATCGGGCACTCACTTTGATGGCAAGACAGGCAAGCTTGATGTCCTGAGACAGACCCTAGAGAAATTTGGAACTCTGCTCAGCCAGGTGGAACAGTACATTTCCCACCAAGATAATGTGGTGGCAACAATACAGTGGGAAATTCAGTCCCTGAAAGACACTGAGACCCGTCATGCTGACAAGATGGACAACTTAGAAAATTGCAGCCGACGTAATAATTTGCGGTTTGTCGCTATCCCAGAGCCCGTGAAGGACCAGAAACTCCAGGGCTTTCTTGAAACATTGCTGCCACTGGTACTGAAATTGGGAGATAATTTAGGCCCTCTGCTTGTTGAGATGGTTCATCGGGTGGGCCCTGTTCATGCATAGGACCAGAGGCACAAAGATAGAGTATTAAGGGCAGCACAGGCCTTGGGCCCATCCAGCATGAAGGTACACGCACATCAGGATAGTCCAATATAATTCGGCTCTACTCAGCCAGAAATGGCATGCATATGCCGCCGTATGTTAACAGTTGTTGGATGCTAAGATCAAGTTTGCAGTGCAGTATCTGGCTCATTTTTGTGTTTATTGCAATGGGACCTCCTTGGCCTTTGATTCTGTGGACTCGGCTCAATCCTAAGTTCAGGACTTGGTGGCTGCCTCCAGGGAGGACCAGGCATGACTTGGGCTTCTTACTGTGGTATTACATGAACCTTGAGCCTCAGTTTCACATAACTGAACTGGGAGATCATGGCCTAATGGGGTCTGAGGGAGGAGGGGCCTTGGTACATTAGCTTCCCATGCTGGGGACCTTCCTTTTTTCTCCCAGCTTATTTCTGGGCCCCCTCTGGCTCCGCTCTGGACCAGACATGTCGGCGCCTCTTATATGGATTGTATAACAACCAAAGAACCTATTAGGTCTCCCATATAAACATCCAAACCAACAAGGGAAACACACAAACAACTATTTTTGTTGGAACTCACACCATGAGGAAATCTCCCTCTCGTTGTGTGCTGTTCCGTTTTTATCTTAAATTCAAATAGGGACACAACCCTAACAAGGATTAGGGGGACATCAACCCCCTAATACCAACCGAAGGAAAATTCAATTCACATGAAGGCCAGAGCCTAAAAAATAAAGAAATGGATTGAGCAATGATACCTCTACTTGGTGGGCACTACTTTGACTTCCTACTGGATGCACAGCTGAGAGATGGGTGTGCGCACCTGAAATATAGCCTACTTCCGAAGTGGGGGTACATTGACTAGCTGGTGGATGACTGCAATGAATATCATGCTGTATCTGGTGGTTACTAGTGTGTGGCTGTCAAAACATTTCTGTTACTGGTTCCTTGCTTTTAGTTGACTTGTTGGGGCCTTGGGGAGGGTCGATGGGGGATGAGTATGCAGATATGCGTGAAGGGTGAGCCTGGTTGTGTGGATAGAGTGCTTGTGAGGGGAAGAGGTGTGAGCCTGGTTGCTGGACGGTAGGAGGGCTGGGGCTTGGAATGTTGATGTGTGATGGGGGGAACTCAGACACATCGGAATGTGACTAGCTGACAGAGATAGTGATTGCAGTGGGTGCAGCTGGGTTTGTAGAAGGGAGGGGAGCAGGTAGTGGGGAGTGGACCGAGGTTGTGGAGAAAATTATCGCTGGATAACTAGGTCCTTGTTTTGGTACCTGAGTGGGGGTCCTAGGCTGGGGGTGGAAATCTCCATACTAGTTGGGGTTTGTAACACTTATTTTAGGGTCCTGATAGCTGGGAAGTCGGCTGAGGGTTATATCTTTGAATGTGTGTGGACTGGGATCCCCAGTTAAGTGCCATAAGGTTTTGTGGGCACCGGCCCATCACAAATGTGAGATGGCTTTTCTTCAGAAAACTCACCAGTCTGAAGCAGAGCACAGTAAATTAAAACAGGATTGGGCGGGGCAGGTGTTTGGAGCGCCACGTGTTTGTGGGGAATAAAGCGCCACGTGTTTGTGGGGAATAAAGCGTCACGTGTTTGTGGGGAATAAAGGAGGAGTAGCGATTTTGATCCACAAGTGCATACGATTTGACTGTACCTCTGTAGTCTCTAATGCCACGGGGTGTTACATGTTGTTGGAGGGAGTTGTTGTAAAGTGTTCCTGTAGTGCTTTGCAATATATATGTGGTCCTAACTCCCCCAATCCACTTTTCTATGCCCAGCTTGCATTGGAGATTGAACCATTCCAGGAAAGGGAGAATAGTGGTGGGTGGGGACCTCATTGGGGTCTTAGACCCCCTGGTGGATACGTCGCGAGGAGATGAGAGCTCGCAGAGTGGGACTACACGCATCCTGTGGAGGTTTTGTTCATGTTTGCAATTGGTCGACCCTTGGCAACTTCTCAGACCTATGGAGAGAGGCTACACACGCCTTTCTCGGTTTACACAGAACAGGGCAATGTTTTGTGGGGGAAGTGGGTAACAGGGCATATATTACCTTGCTCCCTAAGCTGGGGAAAGACCCCTTACGTACCAAATCTTACCAGCCCATATCTTTAATTAACTTTAAACTCAAACTGTTGACTAAGATCATGGCAGATCGCTTGGCTTTGGTGTTACTCGGATTGCTGCATGAATCTCAAGTTGGCTTTGTCAGTGGTTGCTATGCAGCTAGTAACCTCCGTAAGATTGTGGCATCCTTGGAATGGGTCTGTAAGAGGGGCAGCCATTGCTGCTGATCAGTTTTGATGCCAAAAAGCATTTGAAAGGGTTGGCTGGGACTACCTATTTGAGGTACTGCCTCGCTATGGTCTGGGGAAGTCGTTCCTTCGGTTTGTGCAGTTGTACTCGGGACCGACTGTGGCAGTGCTGGTAAATGGGATGCTTTCGGAAGTGTTCGCCTTGGGTCACAGGACCTGGCAGAGCTGTCCCCATCACCCCTCCTGTATGTCTTATCTTTGGAACCCTTGCTACATCAGCTCTCCTTGAATCCTGACATTATGGGGGTTTGTATAGGGAAGTCTGAATTTAAAGTCTACACCTTTGCGGACAACCTACTGGTACACATCACGAATCCCCAGGCATTGTTGACAGCCCTATTGGGTAAGTTCCAGTGGTTTGGGGGGTTAGCAGGTGTTAAACTTAATATATATAAATTGGAGGTATTGGATGCGTCTGGACAGCCGAGTTAGAACTGGGTAGGAACCTTTCCACTCCATTGGGCTGACCAAGCATTTTCATATCTCTGAATCCAGGGGACCCCATTGGCTTTACTCTTAACTATATGAAACTGTTTACCCACCTGAAGCTGAAGATGTGTGACTGGATTACTCTTGCCTCTCTCTATGATGGGGAGAGTGGCAGCCTTCTGCATGACCCTCTTCCTCAAACTACTATATATGCTTCAAACCCTTCCGATTAGGCTTCTCAAATGAGAAACTGTCTTTGGAGAGGGAACACCGGCGGTTTATTTGGCGGGAGACCCTAGCATGGGTGGCACTGCAAAGGCTCCGTGGGGGTTGGTAGCAAGGGGGGAATTGGAATTCCAGATCTATGGATGCACACTTGCATCTCAGTTGCAGCATCTTTGGGATTGGCTTGGTTTTATGTTTATGTTCATGCTTCAGGCACTCGAGGAGGCTTTTATGGCTCCATATAACCTGTTGGGGTGCTACACTCCCGCCCCGTCTTCGCAATAGTTTGCTGGTGCGATCCATTAGGGAGGTGTGGCAATACTTATGTTTGCGGTGGCAGCTCTCCTCAATGGCCTCTGCTTTTCTACTGGTGCGCGGTAATGATAGATTCCTCCCCTTTGAAGCGTGGAAGATGAAGAGTCTGAAAGTGGTCTGGCAGGTAGTAGATGACACTGGGGTAATGAGACCCTTTCCAGAACAGCAGGAAGAATTTGGAATTACCAGTCACCACATCTTTGCATTTTATCAGCTTTGACATTTTGTGTTCTCTCTTCCGCAGAAGTCGTTGGTATCTAGGGCCTTGGATCATATAGACCAATTCTTTCAGTTTACGGACCAAGAATCTGTGTCTACTGTTACCCACTATCTGAAATCTCATGCACTGCACTGCAAAACAGAGCCACAATTAAACCATGAAAGGCTTAAGTCACTAACAGAAGGTGGTAATTTATCTAAAACTCCATGCCACGTTTTGAGCATTTTATGATGGAAAGCATGTAATAGGAACATAGAAAAATGATGGCATAAAAAGACTACATGGCCTATCTAGTCTGCCCTTTCATATCAACTACAATAGTTCCCTTTTTCCCTTAAGAGATCTTCTGTGTTTGTCCCATGCTTTTTTTTTAATTCAAATATGGTCCTCATCTCTACTACCTTCACTGGGAGATTAGTCCACATGTCTACCACTCTTTCCATAAAGAAATATTTCCACATATTACTCCTGAGTCTATCCCCTTTCACCCTCATCCTATATCTTCTCATAGTAGAGTTTGCTTTCAATCGAAAGAGGATCTCCTCTTGTGCATTTATGCCAAGGAGGTATTTAAATGTCACTATCATAACACCTAAATTTACAATTTATAACTACCTAGGAACAGAAACCTTAATTGATATTTTATTCAGAAGGATGCTTGGGTGCATAGGAAGAGGAATGGTCAGCAGAAAAGAAGGAGGTGATGATGCCTCTGTATAAGTCTCTGTTGCAACCTTATTTGGAATACTGTGTGCAATTCTGGAGACCACATCCTCAAAAGGATATAAACAGGATGGAGTCTGCAGAGGGTGGCTACTAAAATGGTTAGTGGTCTTCATTATAAAGCATATAGAGACAGACTTAAAGATCTTACTATGTATACATTACAGGAAAGTTGGGATAGAGGAGATATGATAAAAACATTTAAATACCTCACAAGAGAAGAGCCTCTTTTGATTGAAAGAAAGCTCTGCTACGAGGGGACATGGGATGAAAATGAAAGGGGATAGACTCAGGAGTAATATGCGAAAATATTTCTTTATGGAAAGAGTGGAAGATGCAGGGAATAGTCTCCCAGTGTAGGTAGTAGAGACGAGGAGCGTATCTGAATTCAAGAAAGCATGGGACAAAACAGAAGATCTCTAAAGGAAAAAGGAGACTATTGTAGTTGATATGGAAGGACAGACTAGATAGGCATGTGGTCTTTTCTGCTGTCATGTTTCTATGATTACCTTGATTAGCTGAACAAATGTTTTAAGGTTCAAGCTTTCTGCATTAAGGCTGCACAGTAATAACTTATAAAAAGCCATCTAGAAATGCCCTCACACTGCATTGTAGATAGATTATGTATATAGTTAACCCAGTTATCCAAGTTTGTACTCCTGTTCAATGTAAAACCTGACAGTTTGTTGTTATGGTCGTTGTTGTTATGATGTAAACCGCGCTGATTCTAAATAGTGCGGTATATAAGAAACTGTAATAAATAAAAATAAAATAAAATAAATCTAAATCACAGTATTTGTCTGAAAACAGTCAGAGAATTGTAGATGCTGTCAGGGCTGTAGTGAGGACTATGTAAATTGTATGGATGCACAAGGCACACTTCAAAAAACACCTAAAAACCTACCTCTTCAAAAACACTATAAAACATATCGGATACACAAACACAGAATTGATCCCAGCACTCAAATGTCCTCTCAAACAAAAGTCTATGCCACTTTACATACCGTAATTTAGAATTGTAAACTGTTAAATGTAAATAGTTCATCTACTGTTCAATGTAATAATGTTCTGTTCAATGTGAACCACTTTGATAAACTTGAAAAGTGGTATACAAAAAAATTAAAAGTGTTAAATAAATAAGTTCAGAAGGGGTGCTGATGTCATCTCTCGGCTTCCAGGAAGCCCAATAAGAGCAAGTTCTTGCACACAGCTGAGAGACCAGTTTCACAAGTCACACACAGCATGTTTCTAGATTGCTACAGCCCTAGCTACCATGTTATTTCACTTGGATATGTGAAAAAAGGGTCAATAAAAGGTAATATCTTTATATTGGACTATTGCAGTGTACCTTTGATAAGCTTTTGAGAAAGAACAATTAAACCTGATGGTGAGAGGATCAAACTGCAAACTGAATTACTGAGTATTCTGACAGTAGTTCTGCTTTCAGAAAATAAATCTTTGAGTCCAAGTCCTAAGACTCGGGCACTCAGGGAGGGTTAAGATGTGTGGGTTTCTTCAGAGAATGTTTTGATGCACTTGTGTGACCTTGCTGGTAAGTAAGTGCCATCCTTTTGTCCCTGAATTTATTCCGACAGCTTCACTCTGTTTTCACAGCTGGTAGTACCATTGTTTAAATGTGTACTTAAGCTATCACAGACTCCCTTAATTCCTTTAGTGTCAAAAATTTAACCCGCTTCCATCTCCTACCCAAATTCTGCTTCCTGTACAAGGATGTCATTGAACCAAGTCATGAGGAAAGGGGGGGGGGGGGGAGAATTAGTTCTCGTTTTTCAGCTTCTATTTCAAAGCTTTCTGAGAACACTTCAAAGCAAAAAAACAACCTTTAAAGGACTGTAAAATCAGAACTGCCTTACCTAGTTCCTTATGACCCGGATTACCCTGAAATTCTAAAGGCAAGGCAGATCATTAAGGCCATGCTGAGAAAACATAGCTAGTGCTCAGGATGAGAGCCGACCCAAGCAAAAGGCAGTCCAGGAGCCATACTAGGTGGGGCATCAGAGGGTGATGCCAAGGGATGGTAAGGTAGCTAGCCTAGTGCAAAGGGCGCCTGGGGACCGATAAACCAGGAGAGCCTCACTGGCAACACAGAGTGTGACCAGCACGTGGACTATGGCGACAGCTTCTAAATACAGAACAGGTGGAAAGACGAAGACGAGGCCAGGCATATGTAAAGTGGACAAAGGGTGATTCAGCAGATTGGAATTCCCTTTTGAGCTAGTGAGATCATCCAAGGTCATTCAAAAGGGTTGTATTATTGGTGGTTATAAAATCTTGTGAATTTGTTGTAAGTTGTTAATAAAAGCTGTTTCCACACTTAAGGACTAATTGATTTGACCAGCAGGGCAATACCAGGGGAAGGGTAGCCAAAGGGTAAGATGGACAGCACAGTAGTGCCATGCCATATGCCATGACTACCAAAAAACGTGCACAAAAACTAGAACCATGACTTAAGTTGAATTTTAATTTTGAGGCAGAATGTGTGCTGTCAAAGTCAATGCTGACCCCTGGCGACCCAGCAGCCCCTGGGTTTTCTTTGCAAGGAGTAACTGGAAGTAGATTGCCAGGCCTTTCTTCCAAGGCAATGGAGGGTTAAGTGACTTGCCCAAGGACACAAGGAGCGTCAATGGGATTTGAGCCTTGGCTTTCCTAGCTCTCAACTTACTGCTTTAACCTAGTATAGTAGCCTAGTGGTTAAGGCAACAGCCTGGGAGCCAGAAAGACCAGGGTTTGAATCAAAGTAGTTACCTGTAGCAAATGATCTCCATGGAAAGCAGGAATAAGTCCTCACTTATGGGTGACATCATCCAACGGAGCTCATGTGGGAATGCCCCCAGCTACTAGTGGAAGCTTTTGGGAGGTTCCACTGCACATACATGACATCTACCTGCCGCGGCGGTGCCATTTTATGACAGTCTAACATTATAGCTATAGTAGAATACAACTCCTAGAGACAGTTTCTCCAAAGAGGTTGATTTTGTGCATAATGCAAACAAAACAAATCCCACCCTGGTCGTACTAAAATCCACCAACCAAAAAAACCCACGGCCACCTTAATTCAAAATATATGACTAACTTTAAAAAAAAAAAAAAAATTAAAATCTTTTTAAAACAGAGAGAAAAGGCCTCAGTAGTTCTATCATACTCCCTCTATATGGCAGGAACCTGCCCGAAGGAGATATGTTTGTTCACCATCTCCAGCCAAAAAAACATTCCAATATAATTTTTATTATTGAATGTGGAGACCAAATTTTTATCAATTATATTTCAATAAAATAAATAAACTTCACCAAAATAAAGCGTTTCCACAAAAAAGTGTGAACACCAAACTTCACCACCACTTAGCGGTACTAATTCACCTGGTTTGACCTTGATAACTTACTTTAGTTGATTGTTGAAGCTATAATTTATGTGTATGTGACCCGGGTTTTTTTTTTTGGTTGGTTGGATTGGGCATACCATGAGAGTCATGAACCTCACTTCTAAGCCAGGGTATGCCGCGTATCATCTCAGTCTTTCAAATTTAATGCGTAGTACTTGCATCGTGCTAAAGAGAGCTTCCTTCTGAAGTTCTTGAAAGGTGAAATGTATAGATATTTTGGCAAGATCTGCTTGGAAATTCTTCTTTATCAAGCCTGTGGCTCCCAATACGTTGGAAGTATTTCGGTATCTTTCTTCCACATTTTCTTGCTCTCAGACTGCATTTCTTGGTATGTCAATATCTTCCTCTGAAGAGATTCCCTTCCTGGCATAGCACACCAGCAAGCTTGTCCTACACTGGATTGTTCCAAGTCTGAGGGCTGCAGCCAGGCGAGTCTCCGGGTGCCAGTACCCAAGGCAAAAGCTTTCTATGCTGCTTTAAAAGGTATCATAGGTTGTATGTACCATGAACTTCAAGCAGTCCCTGCCATGAGTCACTAGGGAATGATACTGTTCCAATTTCTCTGGAGGGAGATACTGGGACATACTAGTGAAGTCACACATGATGTTCTTCCAAAACATGCCCATATAGAGCTGGTAAGAGGCCATGGACCTCTGAAAATATCTTCTCCCCAAAGAGTCCCATGTCTGAGTCTCCCTCCCTGGAGGTGCCAGAGAATGAGTCTTGGAACTCTTGGATATCTTATGGGTGGATTCAACCACCAAGGAGTGGTGCAGAAGTTGGGGCTTCTCAAATACGGAAGCCTTCTGAATTCTATATATGGAGTCAAGCCTTCTACTGACCGGAGGTACAGTGAGGGAGTTCTCCCAGATTCTCATCTGTATACTCTGAAGGATGCAGTGCACAGGCACTGTCACTGTTTCCTTAAAGGCTGAGGAGTACTGTAGGATCTTCAATTATTCCACCCTGCGTTCTTTCTCAGTCTGCAAACAAACTGGAAAGGTCATCTCCTCAAGAGGAGACTTGCACCGCTCATGAGGAGGAGAAGAGTCTGACAGGAGCTCAGGAGAACTGTCCTCTGAAAAGTCTTCAGACTCGACATCGGTGACCCAGCCAGAGTCAGACAGAGAGGAAATCAAAGTACTTCCGAGTCTCTGCCTGGATCTCTCTCCTGACCTGCGGGATTCAAAAGCTCCTTCGGAAGCGATGATGCATTGATGCTCATCTAGTCTTCGAAGGTGCATTAGACACAAACACTAAAGAGTGATATCAGTTGGGGAGGTACCAGTGTCATAAGAACATAAGATATGCCATACTGGGTCAGACCAAGGTCCATCAAGCCCAGTATCCTGTTTCCAACAATGGCCAATCCAGGTCACGAGTACCTAGTAGTTTCCCCAATGCTTGTATTGGGTCAAACAGCGATATCCCGGGTCCCTTTTAATAATAATTGTTTATGGACCTTTCCTCCAGGAACTTGTCCAAACCTTTTTAAAACCCAGCTTCACTAACAGCTCTTACTATATCCTCCGGTAACAAATTCCAGAGTTTGATAACAAGTTGAGTGAAAAAATATTTTCTCTTATTAGTTTTAAATAGGTTACGCTGTAACTTCATTGCATGTCCCCTAGTCTTTTTATATTCTGATAACGTAAACAATCGATGTTTACCTGTTCCACTCCATTCATTAATTTATAGACCTCCAACATCTCCCCTCAGCCGTTTTTCCAGGTTGAAGAGCCCTAACCGTTTTAGCCTCTCGTCATAGGAGTAGCATTCCATCCCCTTTACCATTTTGGTGGCTCTTCTCTGTACCTTTTCTAATAACGCTATATCCTTTTTAAGATACAACGGGCAGAATTGCACACAATATTAAAGGTGCGGTCTCACCATGGAATAATACAGGGACATTATAATATCCTGTTTTAATTTTCCATTCCTTTCCTTATGATACCTAGCCTTCTATTTGCTCCTTGGCCGCCACTACACACTGGGCGGAGGGTTTTAACATGTTATCCACAATGACACCTAAATCTTTTTCCTGGGTGTTGGTTCCCAATGCAGAACCTTGCATCATGTAATCATAGTTTGGGTTGTTCTTTCCTATGTGCATAACTTTGCACTTGTCCACATTAAATTTCATCTGTCATTTGGATGCCCAGACTTCCAATTTATCAAGATCCTCTTGCAATTTTCCACAATCGTTTTGGGTTTTAACAACTTTAAATAGTTTTGTGTCGTCTGCAAATTTGATAACCTCACTTGTTATTCCCTTTTCCAGGTCATTCCCTTTTCCAGGTACTCCGCTATTCACCTTTTTCCATTGGGAAAATTAGCCATTTAGCCCTATCCTCTACGTTATCTTTTAACCAGTTCCTAGTCAAAGGCTTTCTGAAAGTCTAAAAACACTATATCAACCGACTCACCTTTGTCTACCTGTTTATTCACACCTTCAAAAAAACATAACAGATTAGTAAGACAAGATCTTCCTTGTCTAAAGCCATGTTAGCTGTCTCCCATTAAGCCATGACTATCTACATGTTAAGTTATTTTGTTCTTTATGATGGTTTCTACCATTTTTCCCGGTACTGATGTCAGGCTCACCGGTCTGTAGTTTACATAAGAACATAAGATATACCATACTGGGTCAGACCAAGGTCCATCAAGCCCAGTATTCTGTTTCCAACAGTGGCCAATCTAGGTCATATGTACCTAGCAGTTTCCCCAAGGGACACAGGTTCCACAATGCTTGTATTGGTTCAAGCATTGATATCCTGGGTCCCTTCTTAATAATAGCTTATGGACCTTTCCTCCAGGAACTTGTCCAAACCTTTTTTAAACCCAGCTACACTAACAGCCTTTACTACATCCTCCGGTAACAAATTCCAGAGTTTGATTACACGTTGAGTGAAAAAATATTTTATTTTATTAGTCTTAAATAGTTTACCCTGTAGCTTCATTGCATGTCCCCTAGTCTTTCTATATTCTGATAAGGTAAACAATCGATCTACGTTTACCCGTTCCACTCCGCTCATTAATTTATAGACTTCTATCATATCTCCCCTCAGCCGTCTCTTTTCCAGGTTAAAGAGCCCTAACCTTTTTAGCCTTTCTTCATAGGGGTGTCAGGATCTTTCAATGCCCCGATGTCTATGCCTCTCCTGCAGGCAAACCGTGCATCTCAAGAATCAGTTGGACAGTTGCCAATGTCGATGCAGCCAATGTTGGGGCCCCAGCCTGCTGCATAGCCAATAGAACTGCGAATGCCTTCAGAAGGCATTTCTCCATGGCTGCCAACTCCAAAGGCTGTAGGGCCTCAGCAACTTTGATCAGTGTACCTGGAATCTATTCAGGGTTATAGATGACTTGGTCTCGGCTCTCAGCAGGTTGTCAATGCCAACCCAATATCCTGGAGGATGAGCTTGCCTCTTTTCGGGGCAGCTTGGAGGGGTGCTCACAGACCCTCATCAGTCTCGATGCCCTGCCTCGATGGGCTTCGACACTGGTGCACCAGCACCTTCACCCAGCGCTCAGCGTGATCTTCCTTTAGTGTTGACGAAGATGAACCCGAATCCTTTCTCATCCTCGGGTGGAGATCAATCGATGGTCAATGGTCTTCAGCTCTATGGATGCTCAGCTCCTAGTGAGCTTGAGAACTCCTCGATGTTGATGCATCACCATTGTCCAATGCAGCCTTTGAAGCTATTGAGGCTGGTGCCATTGATGACCATGTCAACAGATCGGACTTGTGAGCGCCAAAAAGGACTCTCAGCCCTTGAGTCCTCTTTTTATTATTTGCAAACACAAATTACAAGAAGAGGGCTGATGATCGGTTCCCCAGGCACTGAAGGCACCAATTGTACATATCCATGAGGATATGGTCCTTGAACACTGGGAACACTTTTTAAGCCTGTTGGCCAGTTTTTGGGACATATCATCTAGAAAAACAGCCATGACAGTAGACAGAAAGAGAAACAGAAAAACCTCAAAGGTGGCAGAATCCTCAGAGGGGGAAAAATTATAAGAGTGGCAGAGACAACGTGAAACACATTCATTGGGCTCTGTGGAAAAATAAAGACTGCCCTAAAATGGCGCCATGGCGGCAAGTGGGAAGATGGCATGCATGCACAATGGAACCTTCCAAAAGGTTCCACTGGTAGATGGGAAGCGTTCCCGTGTGGGCTTTGTCAGATATCACCCATACGTGAGGACTTCATCCTGCTTGTCAACGGAGAACCACCGATACTCTTTATGGCCCTGGGAAGTCACAACCCTCTATTGCCTCAGGGACAGAAAAATACTTTCTGTATCTGAATGTAATGGAAAGACATGAGCTGAATGCTAATAAAAAAACCAGTGGATACTATAGCAGTTATCCAATATAAAAGTTATGTGTAAATCTCGTTGGTGGTATCACATGTTGCATAATCTACACTATGCCAATATTCCTTATTGAGGGCAGTCTAATATAAACCATGGACTTCATTTCTGGTCCTCAAAGGAACAAACCTAATTAATCTGGCTCACAGACCAAGTGTATGCTGCTCTCACTCATGAATGGAGATATTCCAAAAAGCAGACTGACTGGCAGCTCACAAAGGCTGGAGTTGACGAAACGCCAATATAAAATACAAAATGCTTAGAGGCAATGTCAACTCCAAGAGCATGCTGTAAAGATTAGTAAGGATACAACACCTTTCAATGTTAACATCCCATAAACATCTTTCAGTGACAAAAGTCACTCATTTCCTTAAATATTTTGCAATACCACTTGCTTACTCACTTCCCCTTCTTACTCTTGGCAAATACCGTACAAAAGCTGGTGCTTACATTAAAACAATTTGTTCAAAAAGAAATTCTATTGCCTTTTTTTTGGACCCAGCAGTTTTCTCTGAAGGAATGGGACAAATAATTGTGAACAGTGACTAGCCCTCGACCCTATATTTATTTTGGGTGCTTGACTAAAAAGGGTAGTTACTCACCTGTAACAGGTGTTCTCCAGGGACAGCAGGAATCAGTCCTCACATATGGGTGACGTCGGCGTCGACGGAGCCCTCGTGTGGAGCAAATCCCCAGCTTTTCAGAGAAAGCCTTTGGGAGTTGCTATCACACATGCGCAGTCCTCTTCCTGCCCAAGGGTGCCATTTTTCTCAGTCAAATGACATAGCTAAAAAAGATGGCAAAAGAAGAAATAAAATAATAGGACTGCAACTCCAAGGGAAGGAGGGAGGGTCGTGAGGACGGATTCCTGCTGTCCCCGAAGAAAACCAGGTGAGTAACTACGCTTTCTCCGGGAACAAGCAGAAAGTCATTCCTCACATATGGGACTCCCCAGCTATAGGCTACCGAGAACCCATAGCTAAAAAAGGCTCCCTCTATGAGAGCTGCAAGCAGCCGCAATAGAAATCCAAACTAAGGGAACAGCACTCCGGTAGCCTGAACACAGAAGGGTCGGAGGGCAGGAGTTGCCTAGACCTCGAAAAGGTTACGAAGTACAGCCTGGCCGAAGGAACTGTCCCCTCGAGACTCCCTATCCAGGCAATAGTGGGTTGCGAAAGTCTGACTCGAAGACCAGGTGGCGGCCCGGCAGATATCTGCCAGAGAAACAGAGTGCAAATGAGTCACTGATACCGCCATGGCCCTGACCCTATGGGCCATAACACGACCCTCCATCGGAAACTCGGCTGCCTTGTATGCCCAGGTAATACAGTCTGCTACCCAGGTGGACAGCGTACGCTTTGATACCGCCACCCCCAGCTTACTGGGGTCATAGGATATGAAAAGCTGAGAAGCCTTCTGATGCGCTTGCGTATGCTGGATATAGAAGGCCAACACCCTCTTACAGTCCAGGGTATGCAGGACCAACTCCTTGCGACTGGCATACGGCCTGGGAAAGAAGGTAGGCAGAACCACCTCCTGGTTGAGGTGAAACAAAGAGACCACTTTCGGAAGGAACTTGGGGTGCGTGCGAAGCACCACTCAGTTCTTATAGAACCTGGTGTAAGGCCTTTCCGACACTAGGGCCTAGAGCTCACTCACCCTCCGGGTGGATGTGAGTGCCACCAAGAAAACCACTTTCCAAGAATGATAGCGTAGATGACAGGTAGCCATTGGTTCAAAAGGCGGCCTAGTAAGCTGCCCCAACACCACATTCAGGTCCCACTCGGTCGCCAGGGGGCAAACTGGGGGTTTCAAACGAAGTAAGACTCTCAGAAACCGAGAGACCAAGGGCTGGGCGGAGAGAGGCTTCTCATCCACTGGAAAGTGGTTCGTCGCAAGGGCACTGAGGTACACCCTTACAGAGTTGAACTTGAGGCCCAAATCAGAGAGGTGGAGAAGGTATTGCAGAACCACCCCTACCGGCAAGAGAAAGGGTCCAACCCCTGCTCCTCACACCACTTCAAGGCATAAGTCTGTCTAGTCGACGGCCTCCGCGAGGCCAGCAAGACCTCCTCAATATTCTTTGGGAGGAGGAGCGGAGCGAGAAAGAGTAGTTACTCACCTGTAACAGGTGTTCTCCAGGAGCAGCAGGAATCAGGCAGACATAAGGGTGATGTCGGCGCCGACGAAGCCCTCGTGTGGAACATTTCCCTAGCTTTCAAGGAAAGCCTTTGGAAATGCAGCGCACATGCGCAGTCCCCTTCCCACCCAAGGGTGCCATCTTGCTCAGTCTGATGACATTTATTTATTTATTTATTTATTTATTTACATTCTCTTATATACCGCGCTATTCTGCATCAGTGCGGTTTACATTGAACAAACTGAAATTACATTGAACAGGGTATTATAACTTGGAGATAACTATTTTACAGGGAACATGGGCAATGGAGGGTTAAGTGGCTTGCCCAAGACCACAAGGAGCACCTGTGGGACTAGAAACCCCAGTCCTTCCGGCCCAAGGTTGCTGTCCTCTAGTGGGATTTGAACCCCCGACCTTCCGGCCTGAAGTACCTTGCCCCAACCACTAGGCTACTCCTCCACTCCACATAGCTAAAAGACAGCAAAAAAAAAAAATCAAAATGAATGATATGACTGCAACTCCAGGGGAGGAGATAGGGTTGTGAGGACTGATTCCTGCTGCTCCTGGAGAACCCCTGTTACAGGTGAGTAACTACTCTTTCTCCAGGACCAAGCAGGAAGTCAGTCCTCATATGGGACTCCCCAGCTCTAGGCTACCGGGAACCCTAAGCTGAAAAAAAAAATGGCTCCCTCTCAAGAGCCTCAGCATTCGTGATAAGAATATCCTCTGAGCACGCCCCCATATGGTAGTCCAACACAAGGGCCAGAGGGTAGGAATTGCCTAAACCTCAAAGAGATTATGGAGTACCGCCTGTCCGAAAGCACTGTCCCTTCGGGACTCTCTCTCCAGGAAGTAATGGGCTGCAAAAGTCTGGCTTGAAGATCAAGATGTGGTCCGGTAGATGTCTGCCAATAGAACAGAGCAGAGATGAGCTACCGACGCGGCTTTTGCCCTGACACGGTGGGCCGTGACTAGACCCTGCAAGAGGAGGTCAGCTGCCTTATACGCCCAGGCGATACAATCTGCTACCCAAGTGGACAATGTACGCTTGGAGACAGGTAACCCCATCTTATTAGGGTCAAAGGAGACGAAGAGCTGAGTAGCCCTTCGATGCCCCCGCGTACGTTCTAAGTAAAATGGCAACGCCCTCTTACAGTCCAGGGTATGCAAGACTGTTTCAGCCCGGCTGGTATGCGGCCTGGGAAAGAAGGTTAGAAGAACCACCTCCTGGTGAGGTGGAAAGAGACCACCACTTTTGGAAGGAACTTGGGATGGGTCCATAGGACCACCTTGTTCCTATAGACCCGTGTGTACGGTCTATCAGAAACAAGAGCTTGTAGTTCACTCACATGTCTGGTCAAGGTAAGAGCTACCAGGAAGAGCGCTTTCCAAGAGAGGAAGTGCAAATGGCAAGCAGCCATCGACTCAAATGGTGGGCGAGTAAGTTGCTCTGTTCTATTGGCAGACACCCCTGTAAGGAGTCCAAAAGTAGTTTGGACACCTTTACTCTGTCTCGGAGGTCACCTGTGGCCTGCGTCCACTGATCTCTGAGGCACCATTGAGCAGCCCGCATGTGCAGACGGGCATTTGGAGTCACATGTACCGTGGATGCCATGTGGCCCAGGAGCCGCAGGTAGTGCCTGGCGGAGACATTTGCTTTGGAACTGGTTGGCCAAGTCTATCAGTCTGTGGGCCCTGTCTTCGGGCAAGTAAGCTCTTGCCTGAAGGGTGTCTAAGCTTGCCCCTATAAACTCTAGGTTCTGAGAGGGGAGCAAAGTGGACTTTGCGTCGTTTATGACAAAGCCCAGATGCTGAAGAAGAGAGACAGTGCGAAGAGTGGCTTGTCGGGCCTCCTGGAGAGAATGGCCCCTGATGAGCCAGTCGTCCAGGTATGGGAAGACAAAGGAATCAGGGAATTTGAGATAAGCCGCCACCACCACTAGGCATTTGGTGAAAACCCAGGGGGCAGAGGTTAGGCCAAAGGGAAGTACCCTGTACTGAAAATGGTTTCTTCCCACCACAAATCTGAGATATTGTCTGTGGTCTGGATGTACGAGAATGTGAGTATAAGCATCCTTTAGGTTTAAGGAGCATAGCCAGTCTCCCTGCTGGAGGTAGGGCAGCAGTATCCCAAGGGTAAGCATCTTGAACTTTTCTCTCTCCAGAAACTTGTTTAGGTTTCGCAAGTCTAGGATAGGTCTTAGGCCTCCTGTCCTTTTTGGTACCAGGAAGTACATGGAGTAGAAGCCTTGCCCTTCCAGGTGGTGAGGCACCGGTTCCACCGCCTGTTCCTTTAGAAGACTTGCCAACTCCTGAAGGAGGAGGTTCCTGTGTAGAGGGAGTCTTGGAGGCTCCCCTGGATAGTAGGAGGGGGGTAGCTGGTGGAAGTGGAGCATGTAGCCCTTTTGGACTATGCTCAGTACCCAGGTATCCCCTGTGATGGCTGGCCACCTGTAGACGTACAGGGTCAGCCAACCCCCTGTGCTGAGTGGAGCCACTGGCGGAGGAGAGGCTATGCTATGGAAGTCAAAACCCCGCTCCCTGCTGTGCAGGAGCCGGAGCTGGCAGCTTGGGGGTCTTATGCCTATGGGGCCCATGCCCCTGCCCCTTGTCCTGCTGGCCCTGTTGGGGAGCTGGAGAGGCCTGATACTGAGGGTAGGATTTGTAGGCAGCACCCTTCCTCTGGAAAAAGGGATTCTTTCCCGAGCCCTTCTTTTTTTGAGAAGGGGCAGAAGTCTTTCTGGACAGTCTTGTCCTGGTGAGAGTCTCATTCTCGATTTCTGCAGCCTTTTCAGTCATGGACTTACCGAATAGGTTGTCACCTCAGCACGGGACATCGACCAACTTGTCCTGTACCTATGACTCCAGGTCCGATGACTGTAGCCAGGCCTGACGGCATGCACCGATGCCGGCCGCGGCTACCTGGGCCGAAGCCTCGAAGCCATCATAGGCTGCTCGAGAGATAAACTTCGAGCACTCTCGGATCCCTGTCGACAAGGCTTTGAACCTCTGCAAGGGTTCCTCGGAGAGGCCAGCTGAGAACCCGACAATCTCCTTTGCTAGGTCCTTTAAGTACATGCCCATGTACAGCTGGTAAGTCTGAAACCAGTCCAAAGGCGTGGTGTGGTGAAAAAATGGAGCTTTATTGTACAAATGCCAACCCGACACAGGCCGTGTTTCATCACACTTCGTCAGGGGTTTATCTGGCATATACTAAAAATATAAACACAAATACTTAAAAACAAAGGAACAAAAACAATAGCAACATGTTCCATAAATTAATAATAAAGTAATTAACAATAAGATAATAAATGATTCATTAAAAATAAAACATCATATGAAAATAAACAGATAAATACAAAGAACAAACGAGTATACCCAAAGGGTTAAAAAATGTGACATAAAAACAAATACCTCTATAAAAGACCATTAAACAAAGGGTCTTCTAACGTACTGTTTCAGACAACTATGAATCTGTATGCTTTAAAGAAAGGATAAATAAATAAATTAACATCAATCAAACAATACATATAGAAATTATGAACAGTGGAACATGGAAGGGCAGATACATTTAAAAAGATATGGATGGGAGATCACGTGAGCACATGAGCGGGTAAGGTGCTCCTTGCCACGCTCCCGGGCCGCTTAAGAAACTTTTGCTTATACCGGAGGCTAACGGAGGAGAAGTTCGAAAAATTTTACTGGTGGCTGTCGGAGTGTCGAGGGCAGCTTTGGAGAACGCGCCGACCTTAACCGGGGTGAGATGAAGGCAGCTACGAGGAGGGAAAAGCCGGCCACCTCCCGAGAAAACAAAATGGCGACCGACAGGAAAGGGAGCAATGAGCCTGGATCCCCCGGTAAGGACAAACGGTGAAACATTGCATGAGGAGACGGCGCAGGAAGTAGTCCGCTTGCTAGAGCCCAAATTTGACTCCATAATGAAAAAGTTGGAGGCAATGGGGGAAGCATTCGCTGAGCAAACGCGGAGAATTGAGGAGATAGAGCAGCGCGTGACTGTGCTGGAGGAGGGTGAGCTCACGCTCGAACGAGCTACACAGAAGCACCAGGAGCAACTTGAAGCGCTGACGCTTAAAATAGATGACCTAGAGAATCGGTCACGGAGGAACAATCTCAGGCTGGTCGGTGTGCCTGAAGCACGAGTGGACAGTCAGCTATTTGATCTGTTTGAGACATGGTTGCCGAAGGCGCTGGGCCTGGAGAATCTGATTGGCCATATCAAGGTGGAAAGGGCTCACAGACTAGGCCAGCGCGTGGAGGGCAGAGACCGGCCGCGACCGGTGCTGGCCAGGATTTTAAATTTTCAACACAAAACCCTCCTCCTACAGGCCTATAGGAAGCGGAGAGACCTCAAGTTAGATAATTCTCCGATCTTAATGTTTCAGGACTACTCCGCAATCGTGGCAACCAGGAGAAAGGAGTTTTCAGCTATATGTAGTGACCTTGCCAAGGGCGGCATCCGCTTTGCGTTAAGCTACCCGGCTACGTTGAAAATCTTCCACAACGGCAAATCTCACTCATTTGAGCAAGCGGCTGTGGCACGGGACCTGGTGGCCACCCTCTTGAGCAAACCCCCGTCTGGGGGCACTTAGGGACAATGAGCTGGTGTTTGGCTGTGCAGCAGAGGGCACGTTGTAGCGCTGGCCTCTTTTGCCTGCTTGACCTGAGGACATGTGCCACTGCCATAAAAGATTGACTGACTCCGCAGCAACCTCCCCTACTACGGCGTTGAGTGGCCCGGAGGTGTGGACAGTGATCTAGCTCCTGTTTGGAGCGTTTCTGCCTCGGCAGGACAAAGTAATTGGCCGGGGTATCCCGGAGGGTAGGGGGAGGGGGGGAGTGTGTGGTGGATATTGAATGTGTGGGGTGCTGAGAGAAGTTTGGAGTGTTATAAGTTTCTTTAGTGTGTGTGGTTCTGTTTTTGGGGATAGGAGGGGTAGGGGGGAGGAGGGTGTGGGGAATGGGGGTGGGGAGGGAATGGGAATAGGCAGGGGAGGGGAGCCCGGGAACTTTTGGACCTCCTGGTTGCACAAGGGCGAGGGGAGAATCCTTCTCTGGGGCCGAGGCTGGGCGGTCCCTGGAGTAGATAGGAACAGTCTTGCAATAAAAGGCCATAGCACTAAGATCAAATACCCAGAATGTTAAGCTAATCTCCTGGAATGTGGGTGGAATATGCTCCCCTGTCAAGCGCACGCAAATTTTGCAGGCGTTGAAAAGAAAAGGGGCGCATATAGCCTTACTCCAGGAGACTCATCTTAGTGAACAAGAACACAAAAAGCTGGTGAAGGACTGGGTGGCGAGCGTGTATGGGGCCTCCTCTGGGGGGAAAACGGCGGGAGTAGCAGTACTGGTGAAAAAAGGTATACCATTTGAAGTGAAGAAGATCGAATCTGACCCGAAGGGACGCTATGTTTTCCTTCAGGCCAAATTGTACAATGAAGAGATTTGGATAGGCAACATCTACGCCCCCAATGTATATGATCACGCCTTCTTTAAGCTTTTATTGGGCTTTGTGCAGAAAGTGGGGGAGGGGAAATTACTGCTAGCAGGGGACTTTAATTGCCCCCATGACCCCCAGTTGGACAAATCCGTACCAAGCGGGGGTGGGGCTTGGTCCAAAAAAGGGGTGGGGTACCTGTGTAGAATGGGAGGTTTGTTGGATGTGTGGCGTACCCTCCACCCGGGAGACCGTGTTTATACTCATCAGTCGAGAGCCCACCTTACCTGGTCACGGCTCGACTATATCTTGGTGAGTGAACAGGGGATATCTAAGGTGGATCAGACGGGTATAGAGCCTGTAGCCATATCCGACCACGGTATGGTCTGGGTGACCTGGGAATGCCAAGGGGTGAGCAGGGCGAGCTGGCGCTTCCCGGCTTACTTATGGGAGGATACAGAGTTTCGTAGTTTTTTGGAGACCCAATGGGATGAATATGTCCTATTTAATGATACTTCTGAGTGCCCGCCCCTCCTCTTCTGGGAAGCCAGTAAAGCAGTCCTGAGGGGAGTGATCATGGCTTACACTGCTAAAAGGCGCCGACATTTGGATCATAGCATCCTGGTTTTGGAACGTAGTCTACAGGCCCTACAGCGTAACCTTAGTAACTCATGTGGACGGGGAGCCCGAGTACGTCAACAGGAATATGTCACGGCACAGTTGGCTCTTAATGAGCTTTTGCAGCGACGAGCCAAGATGTCCCTGCAATACTATCAGCATAAATTGTATAGATATGGTAATCGGTCTGGGAGGCTCTTAGCTAAACTGGTTCGTGACCCGGGAGGAGCGCGTTTTGTCCCGGTTCTTCAAGATGCGGAAGGGAAACTGCAGCACCAACCGCAGCACATTGCCGAAATCTTTCGGCGTTTTTATGCCTCCTTGTATACAGAGGAACGTGATTGTACCCAAAGTAGAGCGTTCCTGGCTAGGGTGAAGTTACCTCAGCTAACTGAGGAGGACCTGCGGGGTCTTAATGCCCCTTTGACCGGGAAGGAAGTTCAGGATGCCATTAAGAGAGGGAAATCACATAAGGCCCCGGGCCCCGATGGGTTTGGAGCCGAGTACTATAAGATGTTGTCCCCTAGGTTAACCCCCAGTATGTTGGCAATGTATGCGGAAGCTCTGCAGGTGGGAGGCTTCCCCAGAGACATGCGCTGCGCGGACATTACTGTCCTCCCGAAGCCGGGGAAAAACCTATTAGAACCTGCATCATATCGGCCTATCTCCCTTATTAACACTGATGTTAAGATCTTGGCTTCGATACTAGCAAAGCGGCTGAACCCTCTGTTACCATCCTTGATAGATGAGAGGCAAGTAGGTTTCGTGATGGGTAGGGATGCGACTAAGAACATTGCTAAGTTACTTCTGGGGATGGAATACTGCATTGCGAAGCACTCGCCGCTATTATTAGTAAGCCTGGATGCTGAAAAAGCGTTTGATAGGGTTGCGTGGGCCTATCTGTGGAATGCTTTGGGTGGTTTTGGGATCCAAGGAGAATTCGCCCATTGGGTCCGGGTGTTATATCAGTCTCCCGCGGCAAGAGTTGGCGTGAATGGGGTCTTCTCAGAGCCCTTTACTCTGGAAAGAGACACACGGCAGGGCTGCCCACTCTCTTCACTTTTATTTGTGTTGGCGTTGGAACCGCTATTGCGGGCTATCCAACAAGAGGTTCAGGTAGCGGGGATTAAGATGGGGGAAGAGGAGATGAAACTCAGTGCTTTTGCGGATGACATGCTTCTCTGTTTGACTGAACCTCAGGAATCCCTGCGGAGGGTACTCCTACTCATTCAGGATTACGGCAGCTTTTCGGGCCTAAAGCTTAACATGTCTAAGTCCATGGCATTAGATGTTGGCGGAAGGGTGAAACCTGTTTGGCGTGGGGTTTTTCCCCTCGCGTGGGCGGAGGGTTCCATCCGGTACTTGGGAATCCAGCTGCCTGCAAGCCCAGATACACTTTACCAAGCGAACGTGGAGGGCATGCTCGAAAGGGCCAGGTTAACGTTTCAGCGGTGGCGACCTTTTCCGCTGTCCTTGAGAGGTCGCATTGCTTTGTTCTCCATGGTAGAATTCCCCCGATGGTTGTATATGCTGCGGCTCTTGCCGCTCTGGATTCTAGCTAGGGATTGGAGATTGTTCGACAGATATCTGAGTGGGTTCCTCTGGGGTGGGCGCCGCCCCCGAATTCCGCTCAAGGCCCTGAGGAGACGAAGGGAGGAAGGGGGGCTAGAACTCCCATCGCTACGAAACTATAATCTTAGATACTTAGCTCGACATATATGGGGTTTGTTAGATGCGGAGGGTGGGTGTGCCCCAGTTCAGCAACTACGGGAAATTTCTTCCCCCTGTCACGGCTTGTACTTGCTCCATAAGGTGCGTAAGCGAGGTCTGGGGGATAAGGGGGACAGTACCTATGTGAGAACCTTAAGGGTGGCTTGGCGGGAGCTGTGTGGGAGGGCCGGCTGGGACCCGAACTGCTCTCTCTCTTGCTGCCACTAGTGGGGAACCCGGATTTTTTGCCGGGGTTTGCGGATTTCACGCTCTTTCATGTGTGGCGGCAGAAGGGACTAGTTTGCCTGGGTGATTTGGGTAGAACAGCCGGTGGTGCCCTAGAAAGCTATCAGAATTTGAGTAGTACCTATAGACTAGCACCCCGGGACTTTTATGGTTACCTCCAAATTCGCCACTATGTGGATCAGTTGCGTAGGGGGGTCCCAAATCTATTGCTCACGAAGGACCCGAGGAAGCTGATTGGGGGCTGGGTGGAGAAGGATACGTTGGACTGGGATGAGAAAAAGCAGCTGCTCTGCCCATTGGTAGCTTCTGATTATCTCGTGGTTCTGGTCCAGCGCTGGGCTAGAGATGGCCTGCAAGGATTGACAGTGGAGATCTTGCAGGCTGCCTTTGAGAGGGTTCCCAGGGGTGCTGTCTGGATGTACTTGCAGGAGATGCAGTACAAGTTCCTGTGGCGAGCGTACACTAGCGATAAGTGGGCACACAAAGTAGGCTTACGGGCGACAGCCATGTGTGGTTGGTGCCAACAGGAAGAAGGGACGTTGTTTCACAAGTTCTGGGTCTGCCCCAGGGTTCAGGGCCTATGGCAACAAGTGACCGCTAAGATGGGGGATTGGCTGCAGTCGGAGGTCCCCATGAGGTGGGAGGTGTGTCTGTTTCACTGCTGGGAGGGGACTCTCTCTTTACTCACTTCTTCTCATAGAGCTTTGCTTGATAGGGGCCTCCTTCTGGTAAAGAAAACCTTGTTGGGTAATTGGTTGGAGGGCTCCCCCCCACAGCTTGCGAGCTGGGATAGATCCCTGATACACTTGATGTATATGGAAAAGCTCACGGCGAAGCAGTTAGGGGGGAAACATTGGGAACGCTTCTTGGAGCTTTGGATACCGCTCATGAACACCCTCCCAGAACGGGATCGCAGTGCAGTCTTGAATGTTTAGAAGACTTTCTCTGATGCGAGCATGTGTTAATGGCATGGGTGTAGAGTTGGTTGTGGCTGATTTCCCCCCTGGATTTCGGCCTGGCAATGTGGGGTCTCTGGTCCCGGGCATTGGGGTATCCTTGCAGGGTGGGCGGGGGAGGGTGGGAAGGGGGGGGGGGGTAGGGAACGTTTGTAAAGTTTGTAAAGTTTGTACTATTTTGCACAGTTGTGTACTAAACTTACATAGTGTGTAATAATTTGCCTAGTTTGTATAATAAGGTCCAGGATAGCTTGGTACTCTTGCCAGCCTACTCTTGCTAGCCTACTGTTCTTCTGTAGACTCTCCTGGTGATTGTACCTGGGGGTGGGCGAGAGCATTACGAAGGCCTTGGTGATGTCTGAGCATGATGTGTACTCTTACTGTTAATGTCAATGGCTTGGTCCGCTGTGCATTGTATACTGTTATGATGTTATATTTTGTTTTGGGAACAATAAAAATCAATTTGTAGTAAAAAGATATGGATGACTGAACATGAATGTATATAAAGCGAAGAAGAGAAGCAGGAGTGAGTCAGCGGTAAGAGAACATTTACAACTAATTGAAAAGTTACCATCTTAAACATGCATAAAAATGGGAAAAGGGGAGGTTAAATATATGTAACCACAAAGGACATTCTGAAAGACGGCTAAAAACATCAAACTTAAAAACGGAGCTTTGTATCAAAACCACAATGTTTAAAAGGGGTTTAAACTACCTTTAAACAGCTAAAAATATCACCTATAAAAATAATGGAAGTGTGCACGCGAACGTGAAACACCATCCAAATCTTAGCGTTGTAAAACAAGATTGAAAACACATCTTTACAACAATTTGCTCATGATTATAGACCATAACCGTCATAAATACCAAATCTAATCCGTGAGCGTTTAATGTGCATGATAAATCATCATCATAAAGATGTCTCTTTTTTTCAGTCCTGTTCAGTCATCCATATCTTTTTTTCACACCCCTGGGTACTGAAACCCATTACAGATTCATAGTTGTCTGAAACAGTATGTTACAAGACCCTTTGTTTAATGGTCTTTTATAGAGGTATTTATGTTTCTATGTTTCACTTTTTTAACCCTTTGGGTATACTCATTTGTTCTTTGTATTTATTTATTTTCATATGATGTTTTATTTTTAATGAATCATTTATTATCTTATTGTTGTTAAATTACTTTATTATTAATTTATGGAACATGTTGCTATTGTTTTGTTCCTTTATGTTTTTAAGTATTTATGTGTTTATATTTTTAGTATATGCCAGATAAACCCCTGACGAAGTGTGACGAAACACGGCCTGTGTTGGGTTGGTATTTGTTCAATAAAGCTCTGTTTTTCCACCACACAACGCCTTTGGACTGGTTTCTGCTTTTTGCGTGGTACTTGCTTTTGTAGTGTTGTACCCAGCTGGTAAATCTGGACACGGCGCAAGATAGCATAGAGCCCTGGAAACACTTTCTACCGAGGGCATCCAGGTTCCGGGCCTCCCAGCCGGGGGACACCGAGGAGTGCATCTTCTGACTCTTCAGGCGGTGCATGGCCGATTCCACAACCATGGAATTGTGCGGTAGCTGCGCCTTTTGGAACCCAGGGCTCTTATGGACTCGATAAATGGAATCGACCAGTTTGCTAAGAACCGGCGCAGAGGCCGGTACCTCCCACATACGGAAGAGCAGCCGTTCCAGCATCGGAGGAACTGGTACAGTAAAGGCTTCCTTCGGAGGAAAATCATACTGGAGGACATCGAGCTCCTCGGCTCGAGGCTCCTCCTCGGCGTCCACAGGGAATGCCAAAGCCTTGGCCATGTCCCTCATGAAGTCCGAGAACCGGGTATCCTCCGGGGGGGGGGCCTTCTCCAAGGTTTGGAAGCCGGGGAGTCCGAAGGGACACACCGGATCTGGAAGGTGTCAGGAGACTCCTCGTCCTCTGTCTCCCACACCGACTCCTCCAAGGAGTTGTCGAGCGGCTCCGGCTGTGTGGGCCTCGGTGCCACCAGCCTTGATGCTGAGGGCACCGGCGTCGACGACCTCGGCCCCGCACAGGAGGTTGAGGGGGACCTTGACCGAGGATCGACTTGAGACTTGATGGACTCTAGGATCGACTCGGTCTCCAGGGTCGACTTAGACGTTGAGGTCTTGGTGGTCGGGGCAGATGCACCAGTCAGACCGGCGATCAGCACCCGCTGCTGTTCCATGAAGGCAGCCAAGCTGCTCTCCAAGGCCGTCAGCCTGAGTCCAAGCTCAGGAGACTCAGCAGCCCCCGACTCAGGCTCTGATGGCATCGGGCCCGACGTCGGTTCTCCCGGAGGAGAGTCCACGAGGACAAAAGAACTTACGTGACTCGGGGACTCCGGCTCCATGCGAGGTAGTTTGGAAGGCCACTCCGACTCCGAGAGCCCTGGGCGGCGGTCAGAGCTACACGACCTGGCCCTTGAGGACCCAGGGGCCTCCACCAACGCTGCCCTCACGAGCTTCTTCTTCCTTTTGTGCTCCTGGGAGGAAGACCCCCTCTCAGAGGAACCACGATAGTGCTCGGGGTCAGACTCCCGAGATGTCGAGGCCTCTGATGAAGTCTGGGCCTGGCCAGACGCGGACTCTGAAAAAATTCTCACACGTTGATGCTGACGGCTCCGAAGTGCCTTCGACGACATTTTGCCGCACGGGCCACAGACCAGCGGGTCATGGTCGGGCCCAAGGCATTGGAGGCAGAAGTCATGTGTGTCAGTGAGAGACATAAGTTTCTTGCACCGATCACATTTTTTGAACCCGCTGGCAGCCATCGGGGGAAAAAGGGCCCCTGCATGGTCAAAACACAGGGCTGCCAGTGAAAATAACAAAAAAGGCGTGAACACTAGTCACGAAGAACAAAAAACGAAAAAAGAAATTCCGGACTCGATACCAGTGTACCGAGCCAAGGTGGGAAGGAGAACCGGCAACGAACCGGAGAAGAAAAAGCGAAAATCGCAGGAAAAAAAAACCATCTACTTTTCCCAGGTGACAAGAACTCATGTCCGTTGGGCTCTGCGGAAAAAGAAAGACTGAGCAAGATGGCACCCTTGGGCGGGAAGGGGACCGCGCATGCGTGCTGCATTCCCAAAGGCTTTCCTTGAAAGCTGGGGAAATGCTTTGCACGAGGGCTCCATCATAAGAACATAAGAACATAAGGTATGCCATACTGGGTCAGACCAAGGTCCATCAAGCCCAGTATTCTGTTTCCAACAGTGGCCAATCTAGGTCATATGTACCTAGCAGTTTCCCCAAGGGACACAGGTTCCACAATGCTTGTACTGGTTCAAGCATTGATATCCTGGGTCCCTTCTTAATAATGGTTTATGGACCTTTCCTCCAGGAACTTGTCCAAACCTTTTTTAAACCCAGCTACACTAACAGCCTTTACTACATCCTCCGGTAACAAATTCCAGAGTTTGATTACACGTTGAGTGAAAAAATATTTTCTTTTATTAGTCTTAAATAGTTTACCCTATAGCTTCATTGCAAGTCCCCTAGTCTTTCTATATTCTGATAAGGTAAACAATCGATCTACGTTTACCCGTTCCACTCCGTTCATTAATTTATAGACTTCTATCATATCTCCCCCTCAGCCGTCTCTTTTCTTACAACGATCACACTTTTTAAAACCACTGGAGGCCGCCGGGGAAAAAAGGGCCCCCGCGAGGTCAAAGGACCGGCCTTCCAGGGAAAAGAAAAAAAAGAGCGTGAACGCATGCCATGAAGGGCAAAACCGAAAAAGAGAGATCGGGTTGATACCGGCGTACCGAACCCGGGCGGGAAGAGGAACCTGCATCGAACCGGACAAAAAGAGGCATGAGAATTGCAGAAAAAAATCCAACTTTTCCGGGTGACAACGACAGACGTCCGTTGGGCTCCACGGAAAAAGACTGAGAAAGATGGCACCTTTGGGCGGGAAGGGGACCGCACATGCGTACTCCCAAAGGCTTTCTTAGAAAGCTGGGGAAATGCTTCGCATGGGGGCTCCATCGACATCACCCATATGTGAGGACTGACTTCCTGCTTGGTCCTGGAGAAAGGTTCTTACTCTGATAGGCAGAGGAAATACACTGTGCAATCGAGTTGGACAGTGTTCTCTTGGAGACTGAAAGTGCCAAATGAGAAGGATCAAAAGCAAACAAGAGTTAAAAGGACTTTATATGTTGCTGTGTTCTTTGTAAGTAAAAAGCTAAATCTCTTTTACAGTCCAAAGTATGAAGATTCCTTTCTACATTTGATGCATGAGGCCTTGGAAAAAACACAGGCAGGTAGACCGCTTTGTTAAGATGAAAAGGCGAGACCACCTTTGGCATAAAGTGTGGATGAGTCCTAAGGACTACCTTGTCATGATGGAACCTTGTATAAGGTGGATCAGCCACTAGTACCTGCAACTCACTGATGCGACGTGCTGACGCGATTGCAATGAGAAAGATAACTTTCCAAGAAAGGAATTTCAAGGAGGTAGTAGCTAAGGGTTCGAAAGGTGGCTTCATGAGCTGGCCAAGAACCAGATTTAAGTCCCATGCCACAGGTGGTGGCTTAATGGGAGGCTTAGTTAGAAGAAGGCCTCTCATAAATCTTGCTATGAGAGGATGGGAGGAAATAGGTTGTCCATTTAAAGGCTTGAAAGAAGCCGCAATAGCACTTAAATGGACTCTGAGTTAGTTTTGTCCTGCATGACGTCACCCATATGCGAGGACTGACTTCCTGCTTGGTCCTGGAGAATTACCCTTTCAGCAGCCATGCCATCAAGTTGATGGAGCTGAGATTGGGGTGCAGGAGAGAGTCCCCCTCCTGAGATAGGAGGCGTGGGGAGGACCCCAAGGAAATGGGAGCCTCCACTGCTAGCTGCAGAAGAAGCGGAAACCAGGGTTGCCTGGGCCACCATGGGGCGAAAAGAATGACCGGCTCTATCCTGGAGAATCTTGAACAGCGTCTTGGCCACCAGAGGTGTCAGGGGAAATGCATACAGAAGGTCCCCAGACCATGATATCAGAAACGCATCGGCAGCCACCCTGTGAGGGTGGGGCTGCCTGGAGCAGAGGACGGGGCTAATGGTGACTGTCTGGACTTGCAAATAGGTCCATCACAGGCCGCCCCCAAGTCTGGAAGAGCCAATTGGCTACCCCGTGGTCCAGCTGCCATTCATGGGGTTGAAGAATCCTGCTGAGCCTGTCGGCTGGCCAGTTGTCCTGGCCCCGCAAGTAGACTGCTCGGAGACGAATGCCATGCTGGGCTGCGAAGGAGCACAGGTCCAGGGTTTCCTGACATAGGGGACGGGACCCCATACCACCCTGTTTGTTCACATAGAACATGGCCACCTGGTTGTCTGTCTGCACCAAGACTGGTTCGTGGGCCAGGAGCTGCCTGAAAACCACTAGAGCTAGGCGGATGGCATGGAGTTCCAAGAAATTGATTTGTTGGGTCCTCTCGCTCAGGGACCACACCCCCTGGGTACGGAAACCCTGGCAATGGGCCCCCCAGCCCAGCAGGGAAGCATCTGTTGTAAGAATCCTCGTGTGTAGAGGAGCCTGGAAAAGCATTCCCGCCTCCAAGTGATGCGGTTGGAGCCACCAGGTCAGGGACCATACCAGACATCTGGACACTTTGACCATGTCCTGGAGGTGCCCCGTAGCTGGGACCACTGTCTCTGAGGCACCATTGAGTGGTCTGCATGTGGAGGTGGGCATCCGGGGTCACAAGGACTGTGGAAGCCATGTCTTGGGCAAGCCACTTAACCGTCCATTGCCCATGTTCCCTGTAAAATAGTTATCTCCAAGTTATAATGCCCTATTCAATGTAATTTCAGTTTGTTCAATGTAAACCGCCTTGATATCATGAAAGGCGGTATATAAGAAATGTTAAATAAATAAATAAATAAAAATGTGGCCGAGGAGTTGCAGAAAGTGCCTTGTGGACACTACAGACCTGCAACTCACTTGTCCTGCCAGAGCCCAAAGCCTGCTTGCCCTGTCTACAGGCAGATAGGCCTTTGCTTGAAGGGTGTCGATTCTGGCCCCAATGAACTCCAGCTCCTGAGTCGGAGTGAGACTGGACCTGGGGTAGTTGAATACGAACCCTAGGTGTTGCAGCAACTGGATGGTGCGAGTTGTGGACTGGTGGACCTCGCTGGCTGAAGTGCCTCTGATGAGCCAGTCGTCGAGATAGGGGAAGAAGAAAACCCCTGAGCCTGAGGAAGGTGGCAACCACCGCCAAGCACTTTGTGAATACCCTGGGGGCCGAGGTCAGGCCAAAGAGAAGTACTCTGTACTGGTAATGATTGCATCCCACCACAAAGCACAGATACTGTCTGTAGCTTGGGTGTATGAGGATGTGTGTATACGCATCCTTTAGGTCTAAGGAGCATAGCCAGTCTCCCTGGCTGAGGTAAGGCAGCAATATTCCAAGGGAGAGCATCTTGAACTTCTCCCTCACCAGGAACTTGAGGTTGCACAGGTCGCGGATGGGTCTGAGGCCTCCTGTTCTCTCTGTTACCAGAAAGTACATGGATTAAAAGCCCCTGCCCTGCAGGTGGTGGGGCACCAGTTCTACCGCCTGATCCTTGAGAAGACCCACCAACTCCTTCAGAAGAAGGTCCCGGTGAAGGGGAGACCCAAGGGGCTCTCCCGGGAAGTAATGAGGAGGCACCTGGGCTAGGTGAAGAAGCCCTCCGGGACCACCTGTAAGGCCCAGGCATCAGTGGTAATGGCTGGCCACCTGTGGGCATACAAAGAAAGTCGGCCTCCTGTGATCTACCTGGCTCCTGTGGGAAGAGGGGCCATGCTGCAGGAGTCAAAAGCCATTACCAGGCAGGGCCGGTGCCGAAGCCTGGGGGCATTCTGCTTACACGGGCCATGCCCCTGTCCCTTGGCCTGCTGTGCCTGTTGGGGAGCCAGGGAGGCCTGAAAATGGGGATAGCTTCGGTAAGCAGCACCCTTCCTCGGGTAAAAGGGCTTTTTACCCGAGCCCTTCTTGTGAGAAGGGGCAGAGGTCTTCTTGGAGAGCCGTGTCCTCGTCATGTACTCGGTCTCCAGCTCTGCAGCCTTGTCGGTCATGGGTTTGCCAAAAAGAGATTCTCTCCTTGGCATGGGACATCGATCAACCTGTCCTGAACCCATTGCTCGAGGTCCGACGACTGCAGCCATGGCTGGCAGCGTGCACAGATGCTAGCTGCAG
Organism: Ichthyophis bannanicus; assembly: GCA_033557465.1. NCBI lineage: Eukaryota > Metazoa > Chordata > Amphibia > Gymnophiona > Ichthyophiidae > Ichthyophis > Ichthyophis bannanicus. The sequence goes on along the minus strand of CM066035.1, from coordinate 885,673,618 downwards.
CTACCCGGGCTGCCGATTTGAACCTGTCATAGGCCACCCGAGACAAACTTCGAGCACTCACAGATGGCTTTGGACAGGCCCCTGAAGCACTGCAAAGATTCCTTGGAGAGACCAGCCGAGAACCTGGCGAGTTCCTTCGCCAGGTCTCTCAGGTACATGCCCATGTACAGCTGGTATGCCTGGATTTGACAAGTCAGCATAGAACCCTGGAAGCACTCTCTGCCGAAGGCATCCAAGTTGTGGGCCGCTCTGCCGGGAGGCACCAAGGAGTACATCTTCTGGCTCTTCAGCCTGCGCATGGCCGATTCCACAACTATGGAGTTGTGCGGCAGCTGAGACTTTTGAAATCCAGGGGTCCGGCAGACTCAATACATCGAGTCGAGCCGTTTGCTGATCACTGGCACCAATGCTGGTGTCTCCCACATGCGGAGCATCAGTCGTTCCAGGACCGGAGGCATGGATACAGTAAGGGCCTCCCAAGGGGGGGCCTCATACTGGAGGATCTCGAGCTCATCGGCTTGAGGATCCTCCTTGGACTCCGTGGGAAATGCCAAAGCCTTGGACATATCCCGCACGAAGTCCAAGAACCTCATGTCCTCCGGAAGGGACATTCTCCGAGACTCGGATACTGGGGAATCAGAAGGGATATCCCTATGCTGGCGGGTATCCAGGGACTCCTCATCTTCGGTTTCTCACGCCGATGCCTCCGAGGAGGAATCGAGGAGCTCAATCAGGCATTGAGGGTCCCAGCGCCAATCGCCCCGATGCAGACAGGCTCGGTGGCGATGACCTCGGTCCCGAACAGGAGGCCCAGTGAGACCTCGGCCGAGGATTGACTTGAGCCCAAAAGGCCTCGAAGTTTGGCTCGGCCTCTGGGGTCGACTTCGACGTGGAGGGCCCGGTGGTCGGGGCATAAGAACCCATCAGGCCAGCTATCAGCGTCCACTGCTGCTCCATGAAGGCAGTGAGACTGCGCTCCAAGGCCACCACTCTGGACTTGAGTCCAGAAGGCTCCGCAGCCGATGGCTTGGGCCCGACGCTGGTTCCCCCGGAGGGGAGTCCTTGACGAGGACGGTTGGTACTTGCCTCAGCTGATCCGTCTCCTGACGAGGCATCTTTGCTGGGCGCTCCTAAAGATCCCGGTCGGTGCTCGGGGCTCCGCGACAGGCTCGGGGAGGAGCCAGGCCGCTGGGAGCCATCCTGAGACACCGCTTCCGAGGAGTTCTTCCTCTTGTGCTCCCTCGAGGGAGACCCCCTTTCCGAGGGACCTTGAAGCTGCTTGGGCTCAGAATGCTTCCCCCAAGACGTGGAGGCCTCGGACGAGGTCCGGGCTCTCGGTGGCAAGGACTCTGAAAAAATCCTATCATGCTGCTGCTGGTGGCTCCTCAAGGCCTTAGAGGACATTTTCCTACACGGACCACAGACCATCGGGTCATGGTCGGGCCCGAGGCACCGGAGACAGCAGTTGTACATATTGGTGAGGGACATAAGTTTCACGCACCGATCGCATTTCTTAAACCCACTGGCAGCCATCGGGGGAAAAAGTGCCCCTGCAAGATCGAAGACTCGGGCTGCAGTGAAAGAGAAAAAAAAAGGCATGAACAACGCCAGTCATGAAGAACAAAAACCGAAAAGAGAGACGGACTCGATACTGACGTACCGAGTCGAAGGTGGGAACTACCATCGGTAGCAACTGGTCAAAAAACAAGAGAAAAATAAACTTTTTTTCGGGGACACAGGGACTATATCCGAAGGGCTCCTTGGAAAAAAGGAGACTAAGCAAGATGGCACCCTTGCGCGGGAAGGGGACCGCGCATGCGTGATAGCAACAGAAAACTGGGGATTTACTCTGCACGAGGGCTCTGTCGGTGCCGATGTCACCCATATGTGAGGACTGACTTCCTGCTTGCTCCCGGAGAAAGGCAAGGTTTACTGGATAATGATACATGAGATTAAGTTAACAGTGACCAAGTTTCTTATCAGAGTTCCATACATGCAAAAAAGTATCACTGCAGTGTTCAAATTTACTTAGATTTACAAATGGAGGGGGAGGGACGTGAGGAGGAGGCACTTTCAAACACTGAAATCACCTCAGAAATTAAGCAAAAATTTGAATAGAAGGATTTATCTTAAATTTTGTTGATTTTAAATGATATTGCAATTATCAAAGAAGTTCCAACTTTGCAAATACTTCTGCTTTAAATAATTTTTCAAGCTAATCACAGAGCAAAGAGCTGAACTTTACCCTTGTGAAATTAAATGCTCGATGCACAAACCCTGTGCTAGAGCCCAGGTCTAAAGCTCGAGTGCAGGTTTAGTGTAGAGGGTTTGCTTGGTGATGCTATATGCAAACAGCATGTAAATGAGTTGTAAAAAGCATAGTTGTTTACCTTTAATGGGGGTTCTCCACAGACAGCAAGAGTATCTTTGTAGTCCTGTTTACTTCATTTGATATTTTTTTTCTTTTTGTGGGGATGGCAGGAGGAAAAGTGTGACTGCATCCCCCTGCTGTCTATGGAGAACCCCAAATAAAGGTAAGCAATTATACTTTCTCTGGAGACGAGCAGGGGGATGCAAGCACACTGTACTAGTGAATCCGGAGTGGAGGGCCCTTCAATAGTGAATGTAGTCTGGTGGCCTGAGACTCACAATGGGAGGAGCGGTGAGATCATGGTGCACAAATAGGTTGCGGAGGACAGCTTGCCTGAAGGCAAGGTCCTGCCCCAAGGAGGAATTGATGTTGAAGTGCTTAGTGAAGGTGTGAATCGATGACCAGGTGGCCATTCTGCAGATCTCCTATGCAGAGAAAGAAGACAGACTGACTATGGAGGCTGCCATAGCTTGGAGACTATGGGGACCAATGTGTCCAAGGGATGGTACCTGGGCATGAGTGTAGCAGAATGAGATGCAATCTGCTATCCAGGAGAAGTTGGTTTGCTTAGATTCTGGCTGACCTGGGTTGTTTGGGTTAAATCTGACAAAACGGTGAGGACGATGGTATCCCCTTCCATCACTCGTAAGCAGTACAAAAGAGCCCTCATGCAGTCTACAGTGAAGGACTTTGTCTGAAAAACTTGTGTGTGGCCCTGGGAAAAAGGCCGCTAGAACAACGTTCTGGTTGAGATGGAAGTTCGAGACAACTTTGGGGAGGAGCTTTGAATGAGTCCAGAGGATGACACTGTTGTGTAGGAACTGGGTATATGGGGAGTAGTGAACCAAAGCTTGAAGCTCACTAACCCATCGTGCTGAGGTTATCGCCACCAGAAAAATAGTCTTCCACGTGAGGCGTTTGGAAGAGGCAGACCCAAAGGGTGGCTTCATGAGTTCAGAGAGGACAATGTCGAGGTTCCACACTGGTGGGGGTGGTCTGACTGTGGATTTATGTTCATAAGCCATTTTATAAAATCGGGCCACTAACGGGGTTTCCCTGCAGTGGGGGCATGGAAAGCTGCAATGGCAGAGAGATAGTATCTTCCAGAGGTGTTATGCAGCCCTGAATGGAACAGGCAGAGTAGGTATTACAGGATCTGACTGACAGGACAGGACACTAGGTTAAACTGGTGTGCTGTGGGCCACGTTCCGAAGCGGGACCATTTCCTTTGGTAGGAGTGCTGTCTCACTGATTTTCTGGAAGCTGAAATGATGGCAAGTACTTCGTCAGAGGGAGTTGCCTGACATCACACCCTGGTCACCCTCCAGGCAGCAAAGGACAGACTCCCGAGATTGGGATGCAGCAGTTGACCATTGTGCTGGGTGAGAAGAAAGGGCTCTCTCCCCAGCAGAAGGAACAGCTCCCCATCAATGCAAGGTGGTGGGAGAACCAGGCTTGCCTGGGCCAGTGCGGGACAATCAGGATGATGTTGGCCCTATCTTTCCTTATCTTGAGCAGGACCCGTGTCAGGAGCAGGAAGGGGAGGGAAGGCATATAGGAGCCAGCAACCTCAGATCACAAAGGTGTCGTGGGCCCAACAATGTGGGCTCGGCCAGATGGAGTAGAAGAATGGGCCACTTTGCATTCTCACCAGAGGTGAAGAGGTCCACTTTTGGGGTACCCTACTTGTTGAAAACGCGCTGGAGGACCCAGTGGCTGAGGGACCACTCGTACAGATCTAGGTTCTGACAGAGTATCTGCCAGTTGGTTTTATGTTCCAGGCAAGTAGGTTGCTTGTAACGTGGTGCTCAGCAACCAGGCAAAGAGGCAAAGGTGGGTGGCTTCTCAGCACAGCTGGAGGCAGTCAGATCCTCCCCCCCACCCTGCTTATGGATGTAGAACATGGTGACTTAGTTGTCTGTCTGACTTGTCAACAGGCCCATTGCTGGAAGGCTATGAATCCGTAGAATACAGCTCAGTTCCAGAACATTTATGTGCAAGGCATCCTCCTGGGCCAACCATGTTCCCTGGGTGGTGAATGGTAGCATGTGTGCCACCATTCATAGGTGGCTGCATTAGTGGCTAGGGTAAGCTAGTATGGAGATTCTTGAAATGGACAACCATCTTTGAGATTTGATGGTGTGGACCCACCATCAGAGCGATCAATGGAGAGCATGAGAATGGCAGTCGCACAGAGAGACCTTCATGTGAAGAGACAGTGTTGGTTTCAGTTGAGTTTGAGGTACCACTGCAGTGGATGCATGTACACAGCTGTGCTAGCGGAACAACATGGACATGCAGCCATGTGCCCTGGGAAGTGATGGATCGAATGTGCCAAAGCATGAGGGCAATGAGCCATCCCTGTGCTGAGATGCATGCCTTGACGGTGATGGTATCTATGCATGCTCCAATAAAGCAGAGAACCTGCTGGGGGTTCCATCTCTGATTTTTTTTTAGTGTTTATGACAAATCCCAACCTCTGTAGTGTTTGGACGGTGCTGCATATGGCATGCACTGACCAGTCTTTGAAGGCAGAAAAATGAGCCAATTGTTTACGTAGGGGTAGACAAATGATCCCCACAGCATAGGTAAGCCACAACCACCATAAGGCACTTTGTGAAGACTCATGGGTCTGATGATAAACCAAAGGGCGGCACTTTGTATTAGTAATTCTGGTCTCAATCTGAATTGAAGGTATTTCTAGTGGTAAGGATGGATAAGGATGTGGGTGCAGGCATCCTTTAAGTCCATAGAGGCTAACCAATCATTGAGGCACAACAGTGTGAGGATGGTGCGGAAGGAATGCATTTTGAACTTTTCTCATTTGACACAGGGTGAGATCTAGGAGGTCGAGGATGGGACAAAACCTGCCGAATGGTCTATGGAATGATGAAAAATCTTAAGTAGAAGCCCTGATTGAGCTGGCCGAAGGGAACTGGCTCTATAGCTTGATTCTGCAGCAGTCTGTTTATCTCCTGTTGCAAGATGGGAATGTGCTGAGCAGGTGTTCTCTCGCTGCTGGAGGCTGTAGAGTGAGACAGAGGCAGGTTCCAGAAATTTATCTTGTATCTTTGGCAAAGATGTTGAGGACTCAGTGATCCGTTGTTATGGATTGACAAGCCTCCCAGAAGTAATCAAAAAGGTGGGGTTGGGCTTGATTTCAGAAGCAGAGACAGTGGGATGCTGTTTCGTCTCTCGAGGTTAGGGATGTTTGTTATAGGGAGGTCTGGAAGTGCGCTGTCCTGGAGGCCAGGGGAATGGCTGAAACCTTCTGCCCAGGTAGAATTGCTGGAAGTAGTGGTAATGGTATGCCCTACAGAACTGAGAGGGCTTCCCTCAGATCTCAGTGGGATTGTGATGTGGATTCTGATGGTTGGGCAGAGAGCTCCCTCACCATGGAAGAGTGGTCTTTAACACTAGAGACGGGCTTCCTGCACCTTGGAATCAAAAAATCTTAAACATCATAACCACAAATAACCAACAAATAAACCAACAAATAACCAAATAACCAACAAATAAACCAACAAATAAATAAACATCATAACCAACAAATCTTAAACATCATAACCAACTTAAACACCACTACCTCCCCCCTCGACCCATGCCCAGCCGCTTGGATGAAAGCAACCAAGAAAGACAACGCAAAACCCATCGCGCACATTGTCAACCAGTCTCTGAAACAAGGAATCATGCCGTCTCATCTCAAGAAATCAATTATTAGACCCATATTAAAAAACAAGTCGCTCAACAAAAGTGACCCTGCATCATATCGCCCAATCTCAAGCATAGCTTTCCTAGCAAAGATGATTGAAAAAGCGGTCCAGCACCAACTCCAGGACCACATGGACGAGATAAAAGCCCTAGATGAACATCAATACGGATTCCGTCAGAATCACGGAGTGGAAACACTACTACTGGCACTCCTTGACAATCTACTTAGGGGCCTCGAGAACAAAAACTCCATGTTCATACTCATATTCATTGATATCTCAGCGGCATTCGATACAGTACATCACACCACCCTTTTGGACCGCCTGGCCTCGCTAGGTATAACAGGGACCCCCCTGAAATGGTTCACATCATACATATCCAATAGGATGCAACAAGTGCAATTCAACAACGACAGAGCTGATGCTTTCCCCCAAACCCAAGGGATCCCTCAAGGGTCTGCCCTCTCATCCCTACTGTTCAATTTGTATATAAAGCCGGTATGCAGTATTTTCCAGAAATACAACATAAATTACCACATATATGCCGACGACGTGATGTTATACACACAGCTTGACATAACACAGCCTAACTTCAGTCCACTAGAAGAATGCCTTGACATGCTCCAATCATGGCTTCAGCAAAACAACATGTCAATAAATCACAAAAAAACAGAGGTCATGTTCATGTCCAAGAAAGCCAATTTCATCCCGCCCACCACAGTCACACTAAACAAAAACATATACGATACAAAGCCTGTAATAAAGTATCTAGGAGTCCTACTTGACAGCAACCTCAAGATGGACAAACACCTCAGAACAGTTAACCGAGCCATCTTTTACAAACTCAAAATCCTTCAACCACTCCGCAATATCCTCGAGAAATCCGACTTTAGGTCTGTTGCTCAAGCACTAATCATTCCCCACCTGGATTACAGCAATGCCATTCTACAAGGGCTTCCAAAGAGCACACTAAGCATCCTGCAAATGGCTCAGAACGTGGCTGCAAGAGTCATCATGGAAAAGAAAGTCACCGACCACATAACCCCAGTTCTAATGGATCTGCACTGGCTCCCAGTGGCCGCCCGCATCATCTACAAACTACTCATCACAACATTTAAACTCATCAATGGCATCGCACCATCATACCTCAATAACCTAATCACTATTCAACCTAGCAACAGGAGCAGGAGAACTATGAATCTCAACACCCTATGTATCCCGACCAGCATAAGATCTGTCAAGGCCGAAACAAGCAATAGGGCGTTCACATACTCAGCGCCAATCCAATGGAACCAACTACCGCATGAATTAAGGCTCACAAACAACCTGAACGAATTTAGACGAAAACTGAAAACCTATCTGTTTCAAACCCACTACAACTTGATCTAACTGCAATACCCTACCTCAACCAGATCTCCTCTGCCGCACTCGGCAGCATATAATCTAATAGTATATAGTCATGTATAACTTGTACACCTTGGCAACTAATTCCGTACAAATTGTATATAACCATGTATAGCCTGTACACCTTGGTAACTAATTCTGTACAAATTGTATATATGGGGCCCCACCCAATCTACTGAAATCAAATGTATACCTTGATCTGTGTGCTTTAATCAAATGTGTATCGTATCCAAATGCTTGTCCCGTGTTAAGTAATCATTGACTAATCAAAATGTAAAACTGAAATCTCAATGTACCGTACAATACATTATGATTCTGTAAAGTAAACCGCTGCTGATCGTAGGAAGCAGCGGTATACAAGTGTTTACTAAATAAAATAAATAAATAAATAAATAAAAAGGCTGTCCTCTCTGGCAGGGCACATCTGCAAGCTGATCATGGAGGTCTTCTTGGAGGCCAGACACTCACAGCCAGGCAGTATATGCCTAGCTGAAATGGCCATGGCTGAGGACCAGGTGACAGAGTCATAGGCACTGTAGGTAGCGTGGATAATGTTTTATTTTATTTACATAGGGGTGGGGGAATTAAGTACAAGGGTAGGGCCATCACCGGGGAGGCAACAATGATGATTTTGACATAGGAAAGACTTTGGACATAGGACAGACGTTGGACATAGACAGGTTAGTGTAGCTTTAAGTTAGAGGTTCATTGTGGGTAATGTGATACAAGGACTCATGCAGATTGTCCTGAAGGTGTGTGTGGCCTTCAATTGCTGAGCTAGCTGGATCATCCAGTTGCAATGGGAGATTGTGGTGGTAGTGAAGAATCAGAATTTGAATTGCCAGGACCTGTATGGTCAGAAGGGTGTTCTGGTAGGATTTCCTGTTGATGGCATTCAGAGTTCTCTGCTCCTTGTCAGGTGGCATTTGCATTACCAAGTTTGCACCCTTGGATTTTTTTTAAGACAGCTTCTGAGACTACTGACTTCCTGTTTCCCATCAGCCTGGCCGGCTTAACAGAATCGTGAGAGGGAAACCCTCCCTTCGTGGCTCTGAAAGCCGTGCCGAGGAGAGTGATCGAGGGAGGGCTCTGCCGGCAGGAGGGAGGGCTCTGTTGGGCGGGCGGAGGCCCTGCGGGAGACACTTGATTCTGCCGCTGCCAGGGCGGCGTCAGCAGCAAGTTAGTTTTTTCTTTTAAAGTTTCCCTGGGCTGATGGGAGGAAGGGAGGGGGTTAGGACTGGTAATGGGCTGGGGGGGGGTCTAGGACTGGCAATGGGCTGATGGGAGGGTTAGGACTGGCAATGGGCTATGGGGGGGGCTAGGACTGATAATGGGCTATGGGGGGGTTAGGACTGGTAATGGGCTGTGGGGGTCTAGGACTGGTAATGGGCTGATGGGAGGGTTAGGACTGGCTATGGGGGGGCTAGGACTGGAAATGGGCTGATGGGGGTTAGGACTGATAATGGGCTATGTGGGGGTTAGGACTGGAGGTGGGCTGATGGGGGGGGGGGTTAGGACTGGTAATGAGCTATGGGGGAGGCTAATACTGGAAATGGGATGATGGGGGGGGTTAGGACTGGAGGTGGGCTGATGGGAAGGGTTAGGACTGGTAATGGGCTGATGGGGGGGTTAGGACTGGAGGTGGGCTGATGGGGGGTTAGGACTGGTAATGGGCTGATGGGGGGGGGCTAAAACAGGAAATGAGCTGATGGGTTAAAACTGGAGGTGGGCTGATGGGGGGGTTAGGACTGGTAATGGGCTATAGGGGGGCTAGGACTGGAAGTGGGCTGATGGGGGGTTAGGACTGGAAATGGGCTATGGGGTGGCTAGGATAGGACTGGAAATGGGCTGTTGTGGGGTGCTGAGATTGGAAATGGGCTGTGGTGGGGGCTTGGAATGAAATGGACTCATGGAGGGGCTAGAACTGGAAGTAGGCTGAGTGGAGGGGAGCTAGGATTTGACATGGGCTGATGATGGGGCTAGGAAAGGACTAGAAATTGGCTGATGGGGGGCTGGGATTGGAAATGAGTTGATGGAGGGACTCGGATAGGACTGGAAATAGATGGGGGAGCTAGGACTGGAAATGGGCTGATGATGGGGCTAGGACTGGAAATGGGCTGATGCGGGGACTAGGACTGGAAATGGGCTGATGCGGGGACTAGGACTGGAAATGGGCTGATGCAGGGACTAGAAGGGAGCGGATGCTGGGTGGGTGGGGCTGGAACTAGAAGGGAGCTGATGCTGGGTGAGGATTAGAATGGGATGGGGCTGGGAGAGTGAAATGGAGAGGGGAAAAATATTGTGTGGGAGGGAAGAAAAATCTTCAATTGGCCGGGTATTGGGAGAGTAAGTAGTGATTGAGGATGGAGGGGTAAAATTTGAGTGGATGAAATAGGAATGAGGAAAGAGCAAAAGGAGAAAGATTAGTATGTTAAAGCAGATGTAGAGAGAGAATGGAAAAAAACTAGAAGAGAGAAGAAAGGACAAATGGACAGCAGATGATGGAGAGTTAGCAGAAGACATGAAGATACCAGAAGAAAGTGGCTGGAGCAATTACAACTGAAAAAAAAAATGCACAAAAGGTAGAAAAATCTCTATTTTGAATTTATTAACGAATATGTCAGCTCTGGGAAATGTGAATCATTAACATCTGCGCTTTATTTAGTACAAGAGGAAATTAATTTATAGTTTTATTTCTACAGTGTTGTTGTACATTCCAAGTTTGGCTTTGGGGGTTCCCAGTTTAATTATTGTCTTCCTGTTTCTAAATTGTGATTCCTTGTTTGGTGATGGTCTATGTTCTGCATGTGTAACTGAGCTGAGGTATTCTGTTTATGTAATTCCTATTTGACATTGCCACTTGTTCTCTTTCCCCAGTAGGTCATGTATTGCTATTCTATGAAATGTATTGGTTTAATATTTGCAGTTTTGCCTTTTGATAGGTAGGGTCTGGTGCTTTATGAGTCCTGGTAGTGCTGTTATGATACGGTGGGTTTGCTATTGGTTCTAAAAGGGCAGTGTTTGTAGTAGTTCCTAATGAGCCTGGCGGTTGGCACTGGATTATAGTACTGCAGAAATCTTTTAGTCTTTCTTTATCCATACGCTCATTAAGAGGCATGTTTACTTAAAGTTAGTGTATGGTAACATTATGCAAATATTTATGCAAATGAGGCCCCACACCAAGTCTCAGCACATGGCCCCGCACCCCCCTTGGGCCGCGCCTGCCTTTTGGGTTAGCCTTTACTAAGGATGGTGTCACATGGACAGTGCATGTGGTGGAGGAGATTATGTAGCACTTAGAGATGGAAGTTGAAGCCTTGACAGTGCAAAGATGAGAGAAGGGACTGCAGGAGACTGACCTGAGCAGATGGCAGGTGGCAGAGAAACAGACCACCAGACGCACTCAGCGCAGATCGGCAGGGAATGAAGATTCCAGCAGTAGCAAGGCCAGGTGAAAATGGATGGTGACACTACTTGGACTGACTGAACTATACCTTTCAAGAGCTTTGTATGGACAATGGTTTGGGTAAAGGGAGGTTGGTGTGCCTTCCAGCCCTCCAGAGGAGGGAGATGTGTCGTTGAGAGTGTGGGGAGTGTGCTTCTGAGGTGGGTTGGTGAGCAAGTATGGCTGGGTATGTGAGGGAGTGTGTGTGTGTGTGATTGATTGATTTATTTAGCTGCATTTATATCCCGCTTTTCACCGGGTCAAAGTGATGGGTGGTGCGAGTGTGGTGTTTGCAAGTGGTACAAGTAGGGATATGTATGCAAGATTTAGATGTCTGGTAGGAGAAGAGGAAGGTGTTTGGTTGGCTCTCTTGAGGACAGGGGGATAAATCCTTAAGGGAATGCCACAGAAGACCTGTGGGATGGGGTGGGGGGAGGGAGTGTGAGGGTACTGGGAGTGGCTCTTTGGGAAATTGGGTTTTGAGAGAGGGATTGAGCATGGGTAAACAGCTTAAGGTGGTAATGTTAAATGTTAAAGGGCTGCACACTGGTGCTAAGAGACAAAGGCTGTTTCGTGATGCTAGGTGATGCAAATGCAATGTGTGCCTTTGGGTCAGTCCTGACTCCTGGTGACCCAGAAGCTCCTGGGTTTTCTTGGCAGTGTCACCAGAAGTAGATGGCCAGGCCTTTCTTCTGAGGCAATGGAGGGTTAAGTGACTTGCCCAAGGCCACAAGGAGTGCTAGTGGGAATCAAACCCTGCTTGCTTGGTTACCAAGCCAGTGCTCTAACCACTAGGCTACTCCTCCACTCCAGATGATAGGAAGCTGATATTTTACGATACAAGAGAGACATTTAAAGCTGTGTGAAAAGCATCTATTGGGTAATAAGCAATATCTTCATGTGTTTTTGATGTCCAACCTAATGCAACCAAGGTAGGAAGGGGTTGGTATTTTGATTTCAAAGAAGCGTAAGGTGAGGAAGGAGTTGCACAAAGATAAAGGGGGCAGATATCCGATTTTACAAGGGAAAGTAAATGATACTGCAATGTCCTTGGTGGGGATCTATGCTCCAAATGTGCAGCAGAGTACATTTTTTGATCATTTGAGGTGGGTGTTGGATGGTTTAAAGTTGACCTAAAGGCTGCTAGTGGTGGAGATTTTAATTTGCCTTTATTTATTTATTTAACTGTATTTATATCCCACTTTTCACCGGGTCAAAGCGGTGGGACATATAACCGGGGGGGGGGGGGGGGGGGGGAGGGGGGGGGAATCAAATGTAGGGGGGGGGCCATCACCGGGGGCTCAACATTGATGATTTTTGGGATGAACATATAGACTGACAAGATAGCATAGTTACTTTTTTGGATTTCTTGGAGAGAAATAGGGGGGTTCCTATTCAGAGATGTTCTTGGAATAGGATGGTTTTTAGCTGCTTTTTGAATGATGGGAGAGCACCGTTGTTCCTGATGTGGTTTGGTAGAGAGTTCCAGAGGGATGGAGCATAGAGTTCAAAGGCTCTGTTGCAGGTCCGTTGAGTTGCTTTGGTTCTTTTGTGGGGGATGGTAACGGAGCTGTTGGAGGATTGTCTGGTTGTTCTGCTGTGGGTTGGGCGAGGCAGTAGGGCGCGGAGTGGGGTGCCTTGTGTTTGGTGGATGGTTTTGTGGGTGAGTAGAAGAATTTTGTACTTGATTCTTGCTTCGATGGGGAGAATATGAAGGTCTCTCAGAATTGGGGTGATGTGGTCTCGTTTCTTTGCATTGTGAATTATTCTCGCCGTGGTGTTTAGGGCAGTTCGGAGGGGATTGGTCTGTGTGGCAGGTAGGCCATGGTAGATTATGTTGCAGTAGTCCAGATGAGGGAGTGTTAGAGCTTGCATTACTGTCCTGAAGTCTTGTGGTTCGAGGAGGGGTCAGAGGCGTTGTACCGTTTTTGCCTTGTGGAATACAGTTCTCGTGGTCTTGTTGATTTGTTGCTTAAGGGTTAGGGCTTGGTCAATGATAATGCCAAGATATCTTATGTGTGGTTGTACTTGAATTTGCGTGGTTCCCATGGTGAGGTGAGTGGGTGGTTTGAAGTCTGCGTCTTTTGTCACTATAAGGGCTTCGGTCTTCTTTATGTTAATGGATAAGTTGTTCTCTTGTAGCCAGTTGGATACGTCGGTGAAGCAGGTTGATAGCTGGTTGTTTGTTGGGTCCGTGGTTGTAATTGGGGCATAGAGCATTATGTCGTCGGCGTATATGTGGAAGTTGACATTGTGAGTGCGTATGACTGAGCAGAGTGGACGGAGGTAGATGTTGAAAAGCATGGCTGATAGTGTGGATCCTTGAGGTACTCCTTGATGTTGCTGGAAGGGGGGTGAGGTGGAGGTTTTGGTGCGGATCAGTTGCTGTCGGTTGGTTAGATAGGACCTGAACCATTGGAGTACAGTATTTTTGATCCCAATTGTTTGGAGTCTGTGGATAAGGGTGTTATGGGAGATGGTGTCGAATGCCGCTGAATCCAATTCTGGATACCTCAAATAGAGCTAGTGAGGAGGGTAGGCAACACAGACAGAAACTGAAGTTTTAAGGATCACTTTGAATTAGTGGATGCTTGGAGGTTCAGGAAGGCGAAGCAGAAAGATTTGACTTTTTATTCACCAGTTCATAAGACTTATTCGAGTTTGGATATAATACTGGTTGACTAAAGAACAGTGGGTAATCTTGAGGGGGATACACACAGAGCCGATGGGTTTGTCTGACCATGCCCCAATCTGGCTGATTATGGGGGAAGGATAGTGGGAACAGGGATCTTAAATTCTGGAGGCTTAATGAATCGCTGTTGGGAAGGGCTGAAGTGAAGTGTGTGGGCGAAATAGGAGGGAAATACGGGAGTATTTGGGGTTCAATGGTGCGGGTGAGGTTCCTCCTGCAGGGGTGCGGGAGGGTTTAAAAGCTTATATTTGAGGGTCCTTTATTTCTGTTGCCACACATTATAAACAAAACGGGAAAAAGAGGCAGAGGAGGCGGCAGTTACTGCATTTAGAGAAACAGTATAAAAGTACATAATCGGGTAAGATTTGGAGAGAACTAGAGTGGGTAAGAAAGGCCTTTCTCAGGGCCAGCTCAAGTGTTTCTGCTGCCCTAAGCAGAAACCCCAGCTGCACCAAGTCATTCCTGCTGAGCTGTGCCGCTCATTCAGTCTTGGAGGGGAGGTAGGCAGCGATAGTATTTTAAAAGTGCGGCTTTGTGCTGCTGCTTTATTTCCCGTGGCAGGCCATGTGCTTCAGACACATGGCCTGCCACTTCTGACTCCCATATAGTTATAGTTTATTAAATTGGATATACCGCCTTTCGGTGTACAAACAGTCAAAAATCAAAAGTAATTGGCCAATGGCCTGGAAAAGGAAAAGAAGTTACAATATTGATAGGACAGTAAAGAAAAGAACAGGCATACTAGACAAAGGGAGCATACAAGCAGAAAAGGGGTCATGCAGAAGGGGAGGGGAGGTTGAACGCAATGGAAAACAGATGGGTTTTCAAGAGAGATTTAAAGGTGATGAAGTTTTGTTCTAGTCTGAGAGGGGTGGGTAGTGAGTTCCAGAAAGCTGGTCCAATGAAGAAGGCGTCAGAGATACGTGTGGACTGAAGGTGAGCTTGGGAGGGAGATGGAAGGTGAAGGCGATTGACATGGAGTGACCCTAAAGTGCAGCTGGGGTTATGGGAGCGGATGAGGTCGGCAAGATATTGAGGAGTGTGAGTGTAAATGACACGGTGTATAAGGGTAAGAATCTTAAAGCGGGTGCAAAATTCAATAGGGAGCCAGTGTAAATGAATGAGAAGAAGAGTGATATGATCAAATCGGGAAGAGTTTGTAATGATGCGCGCTGCCATGTTTTGAATGCATTGGAGTCTCTTAGATTGTGAACAGGAAATGCCAATAAGTACCGAGTTACAGAAATCGAGACGGGAGGTGATCAGTGAAAGAACCAGAACAGTGAGGGCTTGGGGCGTGAGGAAAGGACGAATAGCCCGAATCCGACAGAGATGAAAAAAAAAAAAAAAAGGAGGATTTTGTGACAGTAGAAATATGATCGTGAAAGGAGAGACCAGAATCAAAGAGGACACCAAGATAGCGGAAAGAAGAAACTAAAGGAATGGGAGAGCCAGCAAAGGATGGGGCCAGGTGAGGGGAAGGACTGCCATGAGGGAACCAGATTGCAAGTCTGACAGTAAGGTGCATCAAGAGGGATCAGAAGTGGCAGGTCAGGTGTGCTGAAACGCATGGCTTGCCGCAGAACAAAGTTGAGGCACAAAGCCACTCACTTGGGTCGGACACCCTAGGCAGCCACATAGCTCGCCTAGTGGACGAGCCAGCTCTGGCCCTTCTCAATTTGGAAGGGGAAAAGATAGCATGGGATTTGGACAGAGTGAAGTAGAAGGTATTTGAGGAAGGGAACAGAGGTAGTAGGTTGCATGTGAACAAACTGCAAAAGAAAGAACTGAAAGCTACAATACTACAAGTAGGGATGGGCAGCTGAATTGTAAGGATGTTGATATTAGCTAGAGATCCTTATAGAAATTCACAAAACTCAATCAAAAAGAAGATCTATCCATTTCCCAGCAGAAAGTTCAGGAGTACTTGGCTATAACAGGACTGCCAAGCTGAAAGAAGGAATGTCCAATTTGGATAAGGAAACCACAGGAAAGGAGTTACAACAGGCAATAAAGGCTCTGAAATCAGGGAAGGCCTCGGGACTAGAAGGGCTATCTGCAGGGTTTTTGTCATACTTTGACACCCTGTCTGGTAAACGTGCTCAGTGGGGTAAGGGGAGATGGACGTCTGGCAGATTCTATGAAAGTGGCTGGAATAATAGTTTTGCCAAAACCAGGGAAAGATCCTGCACAATGCGGTTCTTACACACCAATTTCCCTACTTTTTCTTGATATGAAGCTGTTCACCCGGATTCTGGCGGATAGGTCGGCGGGGAAGAGTTTACATTTATTATTTATTAATTTTACAATACCCTAGGAACACGAAGCTAACATTTATCTCTTGATAAAACCGCCCTGGGCGGCAAAGGCATCAGAGTAGTATACAAATTTAAAAAAACAGCACAATGAGAAGAGAGAAGGGGAGCGCCATTAACTGACAGGAAAGGAATTTAAAAGGAAAAACAAATTTTTTTTTTATAATAAATCCAATAAGGATCATTAATAGAATGTGATCATAGCCCAAAACTAGGGGGGTAAATCCAAGATTAAGAACCCGTGGGAAGACAGGAAAACAAGAGGAAAGAGGTACATTATATCGGCAAAGCATACATTAATAGCCCAAATATATCACCAGAATCAACCCTGCAATTAATGTGTATTTAGTTGAAAAGGCTCAAAGAAATGATGTGTTCTATTTTGATAGAAAAGCACACATTTACATGGAAACCTCAGTTGGAATTTTGCACCCAAGGCCAGCACCTCGGACCGAAACTTTAAAAATGTCTTCCTCCTGGCCTGCGTCCACTTGGACACATTTGGAAATATCTGTATACTGTCACCCATAAAAGTCACACCAGATTTCTTAAAGAATAAATGAAGTAACACTTCTTTGTCTTGAAGGAACACAAAAAACATCAAAAGTGTTGCTCTAGCCTCCACCACCGCTGCTGAATGCTCCAGCAAGTCGGACAGGTTCCCCAAGTCCAAACACAGTCTTCAGAAATATCAACCGGAGGGGCAGTGAGTTTCTGTGAAGCATCTTTTACTGCAGGGGGAAGAAAATTGATCTTTTGGAGAGGAGGAAATCTGGCCTCAGGATAACCAAAAGTTTCCTTAAGGAACCTGTTAAACAGGTCCCTAATTGGAGAAACAGATGGACATGGAAAATTTAACTCCCTAAGATTCAAAATTCTGAGTGTTCTCCAAATTTTCAGTTTTCCGTTGATAAATCAGTCGATCCTGGGTAAGTACTCTTTGTTGTGCATACCTGCTGAAATTTACCTTCAAGCCCAACTAGAGTTCTGTTGGGATTCCATACCTTTATCCACCTTCTTTAGCCGCTGTGAGAATGAAGTTGTAGCCTGGAATACTCCTGTACATACCAGATGGAGTCCAGACTCACTTCTTGAGAATGAAATAATGCAGGACATACCGTTGCTGAAATAAAGGACTCCGGAGAAGACACACACTCTCCCGACAATGCAACTGTCTGGGAGCTGTGAAATATCAGACTGACATCGCAGGCGCCGCTTCTGAGGTCTTCGGGGAGGCAGCACCGACCTTCACGTCAGACATCTCATTCCCCAATCTAACAGGCGAGGGAGGGATGGAAGGGCCCATCAGGCTCAGCGAAACATTGCTGCCCAAGCTGGGCTCTCCCTAGCCTCAGCAGCCAGATCGCCCGATTGACCACAGCATAGATGTCCATCATGCCTTGCCGGACACAGCCACTGCAGGAAGACCCCCCCTTGCCCTTTGCCTCGGCATGAGGTAAGTACAAAGCAATGAGGAAATTAGGAGCAGTCAACAATGTATCCTACTCAGACACCATCTTGTATCCTCTGGGAAGATTTTAAAATTTGTGTGGGCAGACCAATCGGGATTTATGCTGGAGAGGATGGCAGAAGATAACGTTAGAAGGGCACTGAATTTAATCTGGAGAGCGAAAAATTGCAAAAAGTCCCTCGGTAATTGTAGGAGTTGATGCAGAAAAAGCATTTGATATAGTTCACTGGGATTTTATGCTGTCCACTATGCAGAGGATGGGAATTGGAGGGGTTTCTGGGATGGATTAAAGAAATTTATAATGGATTGAAAGCCAGAATAAAGGTAAATGAAGAGTATTCAGAAGTGTTTGAGCTAGGTAGTGGAACAAGACAAGGGTGTCCCCTTTCACCCCTTTAGTTTGCCCTCTCTCTTGAGCCTCTGACGGGGAGAGTAAGGGGCAATGGTGATATGAGGGATAGAGTGTGGAGGGGTGTCACATTAAATGATGATGTATACAGATGATATCTTGTTCACCTAAGCCCAACCTCGATTGACTATGCCTGTAGTGGTTAAGGAATTGAAAGACTATAGTGAGGTGTCTAGTTTTAAAATTAATGAGTAAAATGGAGGTGATGAAAATGTATTTGACTGGGGATGAAGCGAATCCCTTTGGGAGGAATTGGGATTTAAATGGGTGGTGAACACCTTAAAATATTTGAGAGTACAACTCACCCTGAGAGCAATTATGGATCCCTGGAGGGGAGATCAGAGATCTGGATAGGTGGGGGTTGGATTGGGATTATCGTGGGTAGGAAGAATAGCCACTGTAAAAATGAATATTTTACCACATTCTTTTATATCTGTTCCAAGTGCTCCCAGTCAAGGTACCAGAACAGTTTTTGAGAGGGATCCAGTAGAAGATCTTTAGCTATATTTGGCGAAGGCGACAACCCAGAGTTGCCTACAAGATATTATATAAACAGCGGGGGAGGGAGGATGGGGGTGCCCAGTTTGCAGCTATATTATGTTGCTTCACAGCTGAAGACTATCAGAAGTTGGAAGCCGGGGAAGGTGGAAAAGTCGTGGGCCTGCCTGGAGCAGGAAGAAATAAGGGAGATACCTTTAAGAGCATTGTTGTTGAGATCGGACCTAAAGGAGCTGTGTAAAAAGATATCTAATCCACTAACAAAAGGGATGTTGGCCTTGTGGAGTAAAGCAAGGGGACAAGAGGTAGGAGGGAAGAAAGTATGGCTACATTCCCCAATCTGTAAGCCTCCGGGGAGGATCTATAAGCAATTCCATGGATGGAGGGTTGGCCTTGGAAATGGTAGGGCAACTGGTCCTGAAGGAGGAGATATTAAAACTATGGGACAATTGCAGGAATAGTTTAACATGGGAGAGGAAAAAGGTTTTAGGGCAGAACAAGTGAGAGATTTCGTAGTGGATTTGCAGGAGAGGGATAGCTTGAATAGAGTGCCTCCTCCCCCCACTCCCCAGAGGGCCTCTATGAGAAGCATTCTGGAGGCAGGGGTCTATTAGTGGGATTATATGGGCTCCTATTTAATACACAGAGTTGTAATAGAGTTTTCAGAAGGGGTGGGAATGGGTTCCTCGAGGATGGGCTTTGCAGGATAAATGGCAGCACGTTTTCCATGCTGTAGCAAGGTTGAATGTTTCAGCCCAGATACAGGAGAACTTTTATAGGATGCTTTATGGAGCATACCTTATCCAGAAAAATTGTCTAGATGGGACTAGAGGAAGGGGAACTGTTAGAAAGGGTGTGGGAGCCGGGGGGACCTATTTACACATTTGATGGGACTGTCCGAAATTGAAGGAGTTTTGGGAGAGGTTATGGGCTGTTTGGGAGGGGGATGTTTGGTTGTACTTTGGAGCATAGCCCTGTTTAGGGATTATTAAATTTGGGGAACACGGATAATACTGGGGAAGATTGACTGCCTTAGGCATGGTAGCGGCGAGAAGACTGATTGCAAGGAAATGGAGACAGCTGGATCCACCAGATATGTCCAAGTGGTGGGGAATGACGTATGATATATAATTGGAGGAACAGGATTATAGCATTGCAAAACAAACCATTGAGGAAGCACCAGAGGATGTGGTCGGGACTGGGTGACAGGTTTTTTGAGGAGAAATGAGCTGAACCAAGTTGTTTAATAGAAGGAGGGGGTTGGGTGGGGTTATGTTTAAAAGTATAAAAGCTGGGGAGGGTGATTCCAGTTCAATCCAAATAAATATTGATTTACTATATAAAACATTGGTGGACTGGAGTACTATAATGACTCTGTTATTATCAGTATTATTTTTATTGGTTATATTATTATATGGTATTCCAGGCTCATCTGTTATAGAGTAGGTTAGGGGAATGTTGGGAAGGTGGGAGGGTTGGGGGTGAGAAGGGGGGTATAGTTTTGCAATGTGATAAAAGAAACCAAAGGAGCGGAGCTATAACTTAATAGGATTGTTGCTTTTTTTTTTTTTTTTTTTTTTTAGGTGGACGTGTATTATGAATCTTTTCTTTTATCACTTGCTGCTGCCTCTGTGTTGTGGTAGGGCACTAACTGTGGAGTTCGGTTTTGTGTTCTGTAAGATGTTTTCAATAATACTTCAAATTACAAAATAAAAAATATCTAACATATTTTCTGTTCATCACTTTATATATTCCAAAAAATCAAAATTTCTTTGAGAACAATTTTCTTCATTTCTACTGATGCCTCCACCAACTTTAGTGAAACTATGTAAAACAGCACTCTGTCCTGCAACAGGGAAAATAATTCATGGTTTACTTATCTGTCCCACAAATATCCATGTCCTTTCCTGCTGTAGTCTGTGTTGGCAGTTCTGCTTTTAATAATCCCAGCCGCATGTACGAAATATTTCGTCTATCAGCATGCCATCAGCGTCCTTCTCACCACATAGAATGCTTTCTCCTTGACAAGAGTGATTTTCAGCATTCTTCCAGTTTCACATTAGTCTTCTATAATTCTATTTATATGCTAAATGTGGTATACTTAGAGCTCAGGAAAGCATTTGACACTGTTCTATACAGGTGACTTATAAATAAATTGAGCATCCTAGGGTGGACCCTAAAGTGACTGGATTAGAAAATGGTTGAGTGGGAGGCAACAAAAGGTAGATGAAAATGACTTTCTTCCCCACAGTGGTGCCAATTTGGTCCAATTATTTTAAACAATTTCTCATGTGATATTGCGTAAGGGCTGTCGGGTTTAGGTTAGACTCTTTGTGGATGATACCAAAATCTGCAATAGGGAGGTGTAGATAACATGACGAAGGATCTAGCTAAGCTTGAAGAATGGTTGAGAATATGGCAGCTGAGATTCAATGCTAAAAAACGCAGGGTCATGCATTTGGGCTGCAAAAATCCAATGAAGCAGTACAACATAGGGATGAAGTACTTCTAGACACAAAAGAAGAGTGGGACCTGGGGTTGATTGTTTCTGATGATCTTAATGTGGTTAAACAGGTAGAAACGATAATGAGAAAAGCCTTTAAAGATGCTTGGCTGCATAGGAGGAGGATGACTGGATAGGTCATATGGTCTTTATTTGCTGTCATTTTTTCCAGGTTTCTATGCACCAGCTAATCGTATCGTTCCAAAACATATAAATTGCTGCTAAGAACCCTTGTAATCTGGTTTCACCAATATTTCCTTTATTTAAATTAATATCATTGTTAGATGTTATGTTATGCTAATATTTACATGGGAGTGCCCCATTCTCTCTCAGCATTCATCCCATAGGGGTTATTGTATTTAACCTGCATATTCATTTTCTCCTGGTAATTCAGAATTTTATCCCTATTACCTCCTCTCAAATGGTTAAGAATAGGATCAATCACTGACCACCTTAAAGACCGGAAGATATTTAGCTGTGCTTTTATACCTCTTTTCTCTGGGACAAAGCGGTTTACAAACAATTCAAATTTACAGTAACTATGTGGAGCATAAACATTAGCTATGTACAAATAACAACTATATTTACATTAATTTGAATGTGTTGGGGTGCATGGATGTGTGAGTTGGAGATTGTTAAAGTGAAGAGTAGGGGGGGTCTATTGCAGTGGCTTAATTTGGTGAGACTACGTTACATGACCATAATGTTAAATGAACAGATGGATCTTCAATTGTTTCCTGTATGTTGAAAGATCTTTGATGCTTCTGATTGTGTCTAGAGCAGCGGTTCTCAACCTTTTTTGTACCGTGCCCCCTTTTACCATTGGTCAACTTGTGACTACCCCCAATGATAAAATCAAATGCGTCTCTCTTCCTTTACCGTTAACGCAATGTCACTGTAATCATTTGTTGAATTATTAATATATTATAGGCCTTTATAATATGTTTTTATTTATAAAATTTACTTATTTAAACCACAATAATTAATCAGAACAAGAAGTAACAATATTTGATTTCAAAATTATTTTGATTTTGTAGTCAATGGTTTTAGTATGCTTTATTCAAAAAGACTGATGAAGGGCAATGGTGTGAACTTTCTTGGCTTTGGCGATTCTGAGAGCCACCAGCTTCAACAGCGGCTATGTTTTGCTGGTGAAACTTTCCGCCAATAACCAAGTCAGCTTTTCTTGATTCCATCAGCTTTGTTCTGAAAATACCAAATATCCTTGCCTACAAAGGTGGGATGCATACTGTCAAAATGCCGTTTCAGTTTGTTTGCCTTCATGGATTCCGCTGACAGAACTTTGTTACAAATAATGCATTGTGGTTTCTCAATCCCTGCTGAAAATATGGAGGTGAAACCATACTTTAAAAAGTCATCGCAATATTTTCTTTTCTTGGTATTCTTCTCTCTGTCATTCATTTTCAATGGAGTCACTGGTGTTATATAATATTACATAGAAAATTTAATTTTAGTAGGACCCATGTCCGCCATTACAAAACCAGAAGTGATCTAAATAACGTCTCGAGGTGCATCGTTTCTGACGAACAGGTAAAATTAAGTAAGGATAGCCTAAGTAATATATAACTTGATTAAATTCAAAGTATTTGGCATTTTAGGCTTTGCGATCAAATTAGAACAATAATTCCCGGGATTTGTCAGGCAACCCCTGGTAAATCCTGGAGGCGACCCCTGTGGGGGTCCCGACCCACAGGTTGAGAACCACTGGTCTAGAGGGTAGGGGATATAGTACAAACGCTCTTGCACAAGCCTGCTGTGTGCTCTTTGATTTTGAGAGAGGGACAATTAGGGTGTTTGTTGGACTGGCAGCTGGCTTTATTGGAATAAAAGGGGTGAAGGAGACTGCAAAGGTGGGAGAAGGAGAAACCAATTTGTGCTTTGTGGATCGTCATCAGTGTTTTGTATGATGTGCCTTCACACAATGGGGAACCAAGGCAGTCAAAATATTGTGTCTTAACCTGTGATTCATGTTCTGCCAGTCTCGCTTTCAATGGTCTGCTAGTTCACCCTACATACATTTTAGGACAGTCACACGTTGTCATACATACCATATATGTAGATGCAGAGATTGTACAGTATTTGGCGTCATATATGTTATTTCTGTAAGTGGATCTCTCCAATTAGTACTCTCAATTATTTGCACAGGCTTGACATTTAAAGTGACTTAATGTGTCTTAGAATTTCCTTCCTCCACCAGATTTCATCACCCAATCTGCAATGTTTTTTCTTCTTGTATGTTATAATTGGATAATCTCAGAATACTGAATGAATTCATAATATATTCCAGTGTTTATATATTATCACCCTAATTTGATTTGTTTTTGTGGAATATGGAAGAACACCTGTTTATTCAGAAGTCTGTAGTCTAATAACAATCTTTGTGCATATAATATGCTGTATGTAAAAATGTAAATAGATGAAGGAGAATCGCTTTTAAATGTATGATAGTTCTTTAAGGTCTATGTGTAGACCCTACTATGTGTGCTGTGTATTACCCCTGTTCTCTCTATCTATGCCCCAAATTTCTGTCTTGATTTTGTGACATATCCCAAAATTATAATCAAACCGCTTCTGATCGCTGGAAGTAGCGGTATATAAGTGTTTGCTAAATAAATAAAAATAAATAAATAATACCCTTTTGTATCCCTTCTTAAGGATCGACAAACAAAAAATCTTTTAGATATTGTTAAGCACAGAAACAGTGATAATGCTAACAATAAAAAGAGCTCCAATAATTCCCATAGACGGGAACATACTTCTGTGGATATATGTATATGTGATCTAGCAAAAAATTATGCAAGGGAATTATATAAACAAGAAGAGTGTTTTGTGGTTATGAAGGAATGAGTAATATAGCATGGTAGAACTTTATTATTATAGCCAAAGATATATATTCAATACTGAGGATAGGGTTGAGGCCTGTGAAACTCTCAGCTCCATGTTTAACCACTGAGAATCAGAGCAGAATCTGTCTCTGTAGGTAAGTGAACACAACTTTGCTGGAAACTTGGAGACTTAAAAGCTTGGATCAAAAGAGACTGTGGACTCTGGAAAATCCTATAATTTAAATTCTTTAAAAAATATATAAATTATTCATTGGCTTGGCTTAAGGGTTTAGAACTAAAGTTTGCCCTAGTTTCAGTTAGGCTTTTTAGACTACTAATACAAAACAAACAATTAATTTTTTTTCCCACCTAACCTAGGCACTTCCCTTAATTTATGGGTAGTTTTCCCAACTAAGAGTGAATTTTGCCATCACAGAATAATTTCATCAGAAAGTGATTAACCCTTAACAGATTAACAGCTCAGAGGGAAGCAAAAATGAACTATTATCATATAATTAAAAAAATCCTGAAGGCCCTCATTTTAGTTTATGTATCCCTAGTCCCTTAGCAACAATTAAACAACTCTTTTCAGAAGTTCATAGAGGAACACAGAAGAGAATACAGGATAAAACTAACAGATAAAAAAAGAAATAAGGATAGCAAAATCAAAGGCAAAAGAAAAGATGGCTAAAGATGTGAAGTGTGGCAACAAAACTTTTTTCAGGTATATTCGGGAGGAGGAAAATCAGAGGTGAAATTGCAGGACTCAAAAGTGACGGGAACAGATTTGTGGAAAGTGACATTAAAAAAGCAAACATGCTAAATACTTCTGTTCTGTTTTTACTAAAGAAAATCCTGGAGAAGGACCATCTGTGATTGACAAATATACAAATGGGAATGGAGTAGATACCACACCATTCACAGAAGAAGATGTGTTAGAATAAAACTGAAGGTGGACAAGGCCATGGGACAGGATGGGATACATCCCAGGATGCTGAAAGAGCTCAGAGAGGTTCTTGCAAGGCCGTTAAAGGATGTTTTCACCAGATCCTTGGAAACAGGAGAAGTTCCTCAGGACTGGAGAAGGGCTGATGTGGTACCTTTTCATAAAAGTGGTGACAGGGAAGAAGTGACATACTACAGGCCCGTGAGCCTTACCTCTGTGGCGGGAAAGGTAAAGGAGGCGCTCCTGAAAGAGCAAATAGTGGACTTTCTCAAAACCAACAGGTTGCATGATTCAAGACAACATGGTTTTACCAAAGGACGATCTTGCCAAACAAATCCGAGTGAGTTCTTTGACTGGGTGACCAGAGAACTAGATCAAGGATTCCTCATAGGAGGCTAATCAGTAAACTCAACAACTTGGGGATGGGTCCCAAGATGGTGAACTGGATCAAAAATTGTTTGACTGAGGGACGACAGAAGGTGATGGTTAAAGGAACTCACTCGGAAGAAAGGAAGTTGAATGTTAAATGTAATTGACCAGACATATGTAAATTGTCGGATGTTTTTTGTTCAATGTAAACCGCGCTGATGTCTAATAGTGCGGTATATAAGAATTGTTAATAAATAAATAAAATAAATAAATAAATAAATTAGTGGTGTGCCCCATGGTTTGTCCTGGGGTCAGTACTGTTCAATGTATTATTGAGGGAGGAGTGGCCTAGTGGTAGGGGCAAGTTACCTCAGGCCGGAAGGTCAGGGGTTCAAATCTCACTAGAGGACAGCAACCTTGGGCCGGAAGGACTGGGGTTTCTAGTCCCACGGGTGTTCCTTGTGGTCTTGGGCAAGCCACTTAACCCTCCATTGCCCATGTTCCCTGTAAGTATTAGTGTATGTGTCTCATATCCCCTTGTGTTAAATGTATCCCCTAATTGTGTTGTGACCACTTTGATTGAAGGATAAGGTGGTATACAAAACTGTCTAAATAAATAAAATAAAATAAAATAAAATGTATTTGTGAGTGATATTGCGGAAGGACTGAATGGAAAAGTCTGTCTTTTTGCAGATGGCACAAAAATTTGCAACAGAGTGGACTCCTCTTGGGGAGTGGATAACATGAGGAAAAGATCTACAAAAGAATGGTCTAATGCTTGGCAGTTAAGATTTAATGTGAAGAAGTGCACTGTCATGCACTTGGGAAGCAGAAATCCAAGGGAATTGTATGCGATAGGGAGCAAGAGATTGGTGTGCACGGAGCAGGAGGAGGACCTTGGAGTGATTGTTTCTGAGGATCTCAAGGTGGCGAAACAGTGTGACAAGGCAGTTGCAAAAGTCAGAAGGATGCTGGGTTGCATACAGAGAGTTATTACCAGCAGAAAGGAAGAGGTAGTAATGCCACTGTACAAATCGCTGGTGAGGCCTCTATTGGAATATTGTGTTCAGTTTTGGAGACTGTATCTCACAAAGGCTATAAAAAGACTGGAAAGTGTTAAGAGAAAGGCGACCGAAATGACTTGGAGTCTGCGTCAGAAGACGTATGAGAAGAGACTTGAAGACCTAAATATGTACACTCTGGAAGAGAGGAGGGACAGGGGAGATATGATTCAGACCTTTAAATACTATTAATGAACAAACCTCTTCCAAAGATGGGGAGGCTGTAAAACTAAACGGTATAACATGAAGCTACAAGGGGGTAAACTGAAAGGCAATGTCAGGAAATACTTTTTCACTGAAAGGGTGGTGGATGCTTGGAATGCCCTCCCGATGGAAGTGGTTAAGGCAATACAGCAACAGAATTCAAAATGGCATGGGACAGACACTGTGGATCCCTTTATAGCAACAGGATAAAATCAAAACAAACATAACTCTTATATTTCAACAAATAGTGGTGACCTACACGGAGCGGTTGGTACACCGCTAAACAAAGGCATGCGGAGGGATTATCTGTATGGAGCAGTAGATGCACCTGCTCTTGCCGTCTTGCTGGGCAGATTAGATGGATCATACAGGTCTTTATCTGTCGTCATATACTATGTTACTATGTCACTATGTAATCAGTACAAAGATGCAGATAGAAGCAAGATGGGGTCTATCTAATCTTTTGCACTAAGTACCATATGTATGATTATTTCTTCGTCAGTAAGAGATCATGGGTGTGCCCTTGGTGCAAAGAGCTTCTGACTCTCAGAAAACAAGTCAGAACTCTGGAGGCTACAGTAGCAGACTTGGTGGAGCTGAGCTTTACTGAGAGGTATATAGAAGAGACATGCAGATATTCTCTCAATTTGGGGAAAGCAGCTTCCAAAACAGAAGCAAAAGAGTGGTGGCCATCACATACTCACCTCTCTTGCATCAGCAGGAACATCACGGCAATGGAACTAAGCAAAATTCTCACTCCATTGCTCCCCAAGCAGGCTCAATTTATGCCAGTAAGCTTCGCTCGATAGTCACACGTCACTCCACAGCGATGCTAACCAATTAAATTGACTCACCATAGGCAGACCCCCACCTGGCAGACCCGATCCTAAGGGTCTAGCTGAAAGGCCCTTAGGGTGTGGACCTCATTGCTAGGCATACTATGCCTTCCTCCATAAAGGTAAGCCAGCAATTTATGATTCACAAACCTCAGTTCCCACACAATATTGAGGCAGTCCTCCACATCTATAGTTAATAAAAGACAGACAAATATTAGCCCATAATAAAATAAAAGGGCATCAGACTTTAATGTCAAGACCAGCTATTAACTATTGACTCGCAAGTCAGATAAGACAAAAGATTTCTACAAACTGTGCATACTATGATATAATAATAGCCATGATCACACACACTGAGACCTTAATACCATACATAAGCTTTATTCCAATAATCCAGCATATACAGTTAAAGGACAATTAAATGTTAAAATTACAAGAACATTATAGCATAATCAATAAAAGAAGGAATATCATTAAAAAATAAATCCCTAATTCACTCAATCAACTAAAAGAATTCTGACATTGTAAAATTCCTATTAAGAACACCTATCAAAAACATAAAGGATAAAACCATAAGACCACAGCAACTCGAGGACCTCTAAGTAAATTCAACAATAACACCATCAAACCAAAACAAATACTATACACCAAGGTCACCAATGCCTCCTTAGACACTTTCAACTAAACACCACAGAAAACATAGAAAACATAATTCTAGTCTAAACACTACATCACCACCACTTGATCCTTTTCCGTTAAGCTGGAGCAAAATAGCCTGTACTGAACTAGCTACTATAATGTCAAGATAATACAACTTTCATTCAAATAGGGCTACATACTCTCCAGCCTACAAAGTGTATCTGCATGCCAAGTATACTCTGGAGAAGAGGAGGGATAGGGGAGATATGATTCAGACCTTTAAATACTTAGAGTATTAATGAACAAACAAACCTCTTCCAAAGACGGGGAAGCTGCAAAACTAGAGGGAATAACATGAAGCTGCAAGGGGGTAATCTGAAAGGCAATGTCAGGAAATACTTTCACTGAAGGAGTGGTGGATGCTTGGAATGCCCTCCCGATGGAAGTGGTGGGGGGCAAATAAAGTGACAGAATTCAAAATGGCATGGGACAGACACAGTGGATCCTTTTATAGCAACAGAATAAAATCAAAATAAACAACTCTCTCTTATATCTCAGTAAATAGGGGTGATCTACATGGAGCGGTGGTTACCCCCCTAAACAAAGGCATGGGGAAGGGTGACCTGCACGGAGCGACAGGTGCACCTACTCTTGCCGCCTTGCTAGGCAGACTAGATGGACCATACTGGTCTTTATTTGCAGTCATATACTATGTTACTACAACAGCTCCAAACAGCCCAACCTCATACAAACCCATATACAGACTATCTTTCCTAGCCAAAATAATGGAAAAAAATAGTAGAATAGCAACTACAAGATCATATAGATACACACGCTCCACTAGAACCACAACAGCACAGCTTCAGACCACATCACGGAAATGAAACATTACTAACTTCACTCACAGACAAACTTTTAAAGGGGATTGAAAAACCCACACAGAGCTTCTTACTGATATTCCTTGATAATGCATCTGCATTCGACTCATTCTCTCACAATATCCTACTGGCATGCTTACAGGCAATTGGGATACATAACACAATATTAGAATGGTTATACCTGTTGTTGTTGTTAAGTGCCGTTGAGTCGGAGTCGATTCATGGCGACCCTCTGGATAGCTATCCTAAATTGTGTTCGGTCTTCAGTCAGGCAGCTCATTGTTGACAGATTGGTACCCGTAGCTGCTGTTATTGTATCGATCCATCTCATTGCTGGCCTTCCTCTTTTGCGTTGACCTTCTATCTTGCCAAGCATGATGTCTTTCTCTAATGATCTCTCTCTTCGCATGATGTGTCCAAAGTATGAAAGTCGAAGTCTTGTCATCTGAGCTTCTAAAGAAAGCTTAGGTTTGATCTCCTCTAGTATCGACTGGTTTGTTCTTCGGGCAGTCCATGGTATACACAGTATTCGCCACCAGCACCATAATTCAAAGGCATCAGTTTTCTTCCTGTCTGTCTTTTTCACTGTCCAGCTTTCACATCCATATGATGTTATTGAAAATACCATGGCTTGAACAAGTCGAATCTTTGTATGGAGAGAGACATCTCTGCTCTTGAGAATCTTATCTAGGTCTTTCATAGCCATTCTGCCAAGAGCAATGCGTCGTTTGATTTCTTGACTGCTTGTTGCTTCTTTATTGATAGTTGATCCAAGTAGGTTAAAGTTGTTCACAATTTCAATTTCTTCTCCTTCAATGATGAACCTGTTGATTATGCCAGTTGTCATGATCTTTGTCTTCTTTACATTAAGGTGCAGGCCCATTTTGAGACTATGTTCTTTGATTGTGAGAAGCAAATGTTTCAGATCATCTTCACTTTCAGCCAGTAATGTGGTATCATCAGCATAGCGAAGGCTGTTGATGAGTCTTCCACCAATCTTCACACCTCTGTTGTCTTCATACAATCCTGCTTCTCTGATGATTTGTTCTGCATATAAATTAAACAGGTAGGGGGAAAGTATGCAGCCTTGTCTTACACTTTTGCTTATTTTAAACCATTCTGTTTCTCCTTGTTCCGTTCGAACTGTTGCTTCTTGATCAATGTACAGATTGCGCAAGAGAACGATCAGGTGTTCTGGTATACCCATGCTTCTTAAAGTGGCCCAGAATTTCTCATGGTTTACACAGTCAAAAGCCTTTCTATACTCGATAAAGCACAAATAGATATCCTTTTGGTATTCTTTAGTCTTTTCAAGGATCCATCTCACATCCGCAATGATGTCTCTCGTTCTTCGCCCTTTCCTGAACCCTGCTTGCACTTCAGGTAGTTCTTGTTCCAGGTATGGTTGTAGTCTCTTTTGAATAATCTTCAGTAGAATCTTGCTGGCATGTGGGATCAGAGCGATTGTTCGATAATTTCCAGTCAGTTGGATCACCTTTCTTTAGTATTGGTATAAACACAGATCTTTTCAGGTTAGTTGGCCATGATGTTGTCTTCCATATTTCTTGGCAGAGCCTTGTAAGTATGGTAACAGCTGCATCAAATTACTACAATACCTCTATAGGAATGCTATCAATGCCTGGTGCTTTATTCTTTGATAAGGCTTTCAATGCTGCTTCAACTTCTTCTTTCATCACCAATGGTTCCCGATCATAAGGTACAGGTTGAAACGGCTGTTGGTCCACTTGATCTTTATCATATAAAAACTCTGTATATTCCTTCCACCTTTTCTTGATCTTCTCAGCATCATTCAACATAGAACCTTGAGCATTTTGTAACATTCCAATTCGAGGCTGGAACTTTTTCTTTAACTCTTGTAGCTTTAGGAAAGCCGATCTTGTTCTTCCTCTAATAGTTTCTGCTTCTATTTCCTTACAAGTGTCATTGTAGTACTTTTCCTTGTCCTGTCTTGCTGCACGTTGGAAATCTCTGTTGAGTTCTGCATTTGTCTTTCTTTCTCCTCTGGCTTTAGCTTCTCTGCGTTTCTGGGCAATTTTCAGAGTTTCTTCCGTCATCCATTTTGGCCGCTTTTGCTTTTTCACCTTTTGTAGAGACTTCTCGCTTTCTTCCAACACAACCTTCTTGATGTCATTCCATAACTCTTCCGGAGCTCTGTCATTTGTATCTAAAGCAGCAAATCGATTTTGCAGGCAGTCTTTAAATTCCAGTGGTATATTCTCAAGGTCATATTTTGCTGCATTCATGAGTGGTTTGCTCTTTTTCAATTTTAGCTTGAGTTTGCATACTAGTAGTTGATGATCTGTTTCACAGTCAGCTCCAGGTTTTGTCTTTGTTGATGTTATAGAACTTTTCCATCGTTGATTTCCACAGATGTAGTCAATTTGATTTTTATACAATCCATTGGGTGAAGTCCATGTGTACAGTCGCCGCTTGTGTTGCTGGAAGAAGGTGTTTGAGATGAATAGATCATTGGTCTTGCAGAATTCTATCAGTCTTTCTCCAGCTTCATTTCTGTTGCCAAGTCCATATTTTCCAACTACTTTGCCTTCTTCTTTGTTGCCAACTTTTGCGTTCCAGTCACCCATGACTATCAGGATATCCTGTTTGCATGTTCTGTCAATTTCAGCTTGTACTTGTTCATAGAACTCTTCAATTTCATTCTCTTCTGCAGCTGTTGTTTGGGCATATACTTGAATTATAGTTGTGTTGATAGGCAATCCTCGTAGACGAATAGAGATTAAGCGTTCGCCTACTGCATTGTATTTCATTACAGTTCTTGCAAGTTTCTTCTTTATTATAAATGCAACACCATTTCTTCTGTGTCTCTTTCATTTCCAGCATAGTAGACCATGTGATCATCTGATGCAAAGTGCCTGATGCCAGTCCATTTCAGTTCGCTGACACCCAACAGATCAAGTTGTACACGTTCCATTTCATTCTTGACCACCTCCAACTTCCCTTGGTTCATGCTTCGTACGTTCCATGTTCCAATGCATAAGACATCTTTACAGCTTCTGACTCATTTCATGCGCAGCTACATCAGCAGTCAGACTTCCTGAGGGCTTTGATCCAACCACATCATAAATGCTGGCTTTACTCTGACAAGTCTCCAGCTCTTCCCCAGTAGCTAGTTGAGTGCCTTCCGACTTGGGGGTCTCATCTTCCAGCACCATAGCACAATTTGTTTTGTTGTAACTATCCATTGGGTTTTCATGGCAAGATACAGAAGCAGATTGCCGGGCCTTTCTTACGCGCAGTTTAAGTTTGGTGTTGTTGCCATTGTCACAAAAATGTGATCCTCCGCCGTCAACACTATCCGATTCTGCTGCTGCCCAGATGGGTAGTTTGTCTTGGTCTGGCACCTCAGCTGAGACCTGTCCATCTTGGGAGACCCTGCCAGTAGTTAAACTACCGATAGTTTAGCTCTCAGCATCACTGATGCACGCAAGCCCTCACAGCACGACAAGCTGCAAACCAAGTGAGAGTGGTTATACCTAACAGAATAATGCATTCTGTTCTCTTCTGGTTATACCTAACAGAATGCAAACAATTTAAGATGGGAACACAAATTCACCCCTTATATTCAACAATGGGGAGTACCCTGGGGCTCTGTGCTATCTTCACTGCCATTTAACATATACATCCAACCAATATGCAAAATTATACAGGCCCATAACATATTCTACAATATCTATGTATGCTGAAGTCATAATTCTAACCTTTCTCCACATTAAACCCAAACTACTCACCATTAATAAACTGCTTCAATGCAATAACATCCTGACTATCAGCAGACAATTTAAGAATAAATTATTAAAAAAAAAAAAAAACAAACAAACCTGAAGCACTCTATATAATGAAGAAAAGGCATCACCCTCAATGCGATGTATATACGTGTAAATACTTTTCTGTTAGCCATTCAGATGTAATTAGTTAAGACTGTTATCCAAGTTGAGTTACCTGTTCTATGTAATTACAGTGTAACCCCCCACTGTAAGATGCTCCTATGTTCCATGTAAACCGCACTGATATCGAAGAGCGCGGTATATAAGAGAAATAAAATAAATTTCAACCCTCCAACAATCTTACTAATCAAAAACGAAGAATTGGATGTGAAACCTGAAGTTCGTTATTTAGGAAAAACCCTTGATTAACACCTATCCTTTCAGTCACGCATTAACCAGAAATATCACAAAATAAGGACTCTTCAACAATTGCACCTGTTTCCAGAGGCCACAGATTTCCACACAATGTTCCAAGCTATGATTCTCCCATACTTGGACTACTACAATATTATATACCAAGGAATTCCAAAACAAGCTTGACACCCCCTTCAAATGGCACAACACATAGTTGCACGTATCCTTTATGGAACGTCAAAAGTTAATCATGTCACAGCCATTCAAAAACAACTACACTGGCTACCACTGATAGGCCAAATTAAGTATAAGGCCCTAATAACCACATACAAATTAACTCACAACTTATCCTCACCATATCTACAATCCATCTTGCACAAAATTCCAAACAGAACCAGAAGACCATGTATGCAAAACACATATACCATACCACTCAAAAAAGCCAAGAGCACCCAAGCAACTTGTTCATGTGCTTTGTTCTACATACTAGGTCTTTGAAATGCACTAGCAGAGAAGATAGAGCAACTTCAGACCCTGTAACATTCTGCAAGGAATTAAAGATGCTGCTCTTTAGGGAAAACTTTGGAGCAGAAACCCAGCATACGCAGACCTAGCTAATGACTCAAAATGCTAAACAAACAGCATAGATTCAGTAGCAGCCTCATAATTGTTTTATTCACTGGTTATCCATGCATCCGAGTTAAGAGTTCAATGTTATATGTAAATATCTAAAGTTACCACTGTAAACCGCTTTAATTCTAGATAAAGCAGTATATAAAAGCAAATGAATAAATACTGAAAATAGTAGAGAAGTCCCAACTCCAGTCTAGCAGCCTCTGTGCTGCGTTAGAGGAGAGTAGTCACCTGGAAGGAGAGTTATCAACTTCGAATGGCAGAACGTGATCCTGTAAAATCCTCTCGTACCAAGAACATGTTGCCAGGGACTTTTGCCCAAGGGGGAAGACTTACAATGGCCATTCTAGCTGAGGATTTGATCATTAAGTATGTCAATAGCTGGGTGGCTGGTGGGCGCGAGATTTGCTTGGTTACTTGCCTGCCAGATCTCACATGTACCTTAGATAGGATCTTAGACAGGGTTGGAGAACTAGTTTTCCTGGTACATTTTGGTACCAATAACAAAGGAAAAAGTGAGAGGGAGATTCTGGAAACTGAATTTAGGATTTTAGGTAGCAACCTGAAATTCAGGATCTCCAGAGTAGCTTTTTCAGACATGCTTTCTGTTCCGCACACAGGACCCTCTGGAGTTTAAGTGTGTGGATGAGATAATGGCTCAGAGAAGAAGGCTTTAGATCTGTTAGAAAATGGGCAACATTCTGGGGAAGGGGGAGCCTATACCACAAAGATGGGCTGCACCTTAACCAGGTTAGTACTCAGGCAGCTGCTGTTAATATTTAAAAAGGAGATAAAGCATAGTTGCTCACCTGTAACAGGTGATCTCCAGGAACAGCAGGAATTTAGTCTTCACATATGGGTATCGTCGGTACTGACGGAGCCTGCGTGGAAACGCTCCCCAGCGTCCAATTAGGAAGCTTTTGGGAGCATCCCACAGCGCCTGCATGCTGCCTTCCCGCCTTTCCCAAATGCCTCTCTCCAGTTGAGATTAAAGCTGAGACAAAGAGAGAGAGAGGGAAAGAGATAGATAGAGAGATACAACTCCTAGGGGAGGTAGGTGGGTTGTGAAGACTAAATTCCTGCTGTTCCCGGAGATCACCTGTTACAGGTGAGTAACTATGCTATCTCCAGGAACAAGCAGGAATGTAGTCTTCACATATGGGGATTCCCTAGCTTTAGATGCCAGGGAGAGACCCCAGAAGTTGTGTGTCCCTGTGAAGGGCTCCACTTCCCCCCATGGATCTCTGGCATCCAACCAGGGATGGCGGGTAGGAGTTGATTAGGTATGGAACAGGATTTGGAGAACAGCCTGACCAAACAAGGCATCCCGGCGGGAGTCCTTGTCCAAGCAGTAATGGGCTGTGAAGGTATGAACCGAGGCCCAAGTGGCTGCTCGACAGATATCATCGATAGACACAGAGTGCAGATGAGCCATTGAAGCTGCCATGGCTCTCACATTGTGAGCTGTGACATCGCCCTCTAGAGGAAGATTCTTACTCTGATAGGCAAAGGAAATGCACTGAGCAATCCAGTTGGACAGTGTTCTCTTGGAGACTGGCAGTCCCAAATGAGAAGGATCAAAAGCAACAATGAGCTGAGAGGACTTTCTATGTTGCTGTGTTCTTTGCAAGTAAAAGGCTAAAGCTCTTTTACAGTCCAAAGTATGAAGATTCCTTTCTGCATTTGATGCATGAGGTCTTGGAAAGAACACAGGCAGGTAGACTGCTTGATTAAGATGAAAAGGCGAGACCACCTTTGGCATAAAGTGTGGATGAGTCCTAAGGACTACCTTGTCATGATGGAACCTTGTTATAAGGTGGATCAGCTACTAGTGCCTGCAACTCACTGATGCGGCGTGCTGATGTGGTTGCAATGAGAAAGATAACTTTCCAAGAAAGGAATTTCAATGAGGTAGTAGCTAAGGGTTCGAAAGGTGGCTTCATGAGCTGACCAAGAACCAGGTTTATGTCCCATGCCACCGGTGGTGGCCTAATGGGAGGCTTAGTTAGAAGAAGGCCTCTCATAAATCTTGCTATAAGAGGATGGGAGGAGATAGGTTGTCCATTTAGAGGCTTGTGAGAAGCTGCAATAGCACTCAAATGGACTCTTACTGAGTTAGTTTTAAGTCCTGTATTGGATAAATGAAGGAGATACTCCAGCAATGATTCCAGAGGTATCGCAAGGGGGTTAAGACCCTTCTGCGAACACCATATGGTAAACCTTTTCCACTTGAAAGCAGAAGAGCGTCTTGTGGAAGGCTTCTTGGAAGCATAAAGGACATACTTTACTTGTTGAGGGAGGTTAAGATCATGAAGATCTAGGCCTTCAGCAATCAAGCTCTGAGATGCAGAGATTGGGGATTGGGATGCCATAACATTCCGTCCTCCTGAGACAAGAGATCTGGAGCAGATCCTAACTCCAGGGAGGGAGCTTGAGAGAGATGTAGAAGCAGAGGGTACTACACTTGCCGTGGCCAATGTGGAGCTATGAAAATCATACGCCCTCTGTCTCTCTGAAGCTTGAATAGGGTTTTGGGAATTAGGGGAATGGGTGGAAAGGCATAAAGGAAGTCTTGCCCCCAGTGAAGGAGGAAAGCATCCCTGGCCTGAGTGCCCTGAGCCGGAATTCTGGAGCAGAACCGGGGAAGTTTGGCATTCAACGGACTTGCAAAGAGGTCTATGTCTGGGGTTCCCCAAATTTGAAAAATCTTGGCCACCTGGTCTGCATGTAGAGACCATTCGTGTGGAAGCAGAACTCGACTGAGTCTGTCTGCCCAAGAGTTTTGTATGCCTGGGAGATACACTGCCAGGAAAAGAATCTGATGTTCTCTGGCGAGGGCCCATAGTCGCAAAGCTTTGTTGCAAAGCGACAGAGAGCCTGTTCCCCCCCGCTTGTTCACGTAGAACATGGCTACCTGATTGTCCGTATGAATGAGGACTGTCTTGTAGCTAAGCAGGGTATGGAACACTAGAAGAGCAAGGAAGATTGCTCTGAGCTCTAAGAGATTGATATGTAGATGAGTCTCCTGTGGAGTCCAGGTGCCTTGGGTGGAGAGATCTTGCAGATGAGCTCCCCAACCCACTGGTGAAGCATCTGTTGTGAGAGTTGCCTGGGGTAAGGGTTGTTGAAAAGGGGACCCCAGCAACAGGTTCTGAGTGGACTGCCACCATTGGAGGGACAAAATATGGCGATTTGTGTTTGCTATTTTGTCTGACAGGCACCCTGATGCCTGGGTCCATTGAGTGGATAAAGTCCACTGGGCTGCTCTCATATGGAGGCGAGCATAAGGAACCACATGCATGGTAGATGCCATGTGGCCTAGCAGTTGTAGCATTTCTCGGGCAGTGAGATGAGGTTTTAGCACTGCTTGAGAAGCTAACTGCACCATGCGAAGGCAACGGGCCCTTGCCTTTTTGGTATCCAGCAAAGCTCCTATGAACTCTAGAGACTGAGTGGGAGTTAGACTGGATTTTGGGATGTTTATGACCAGACCCAAATACTGAAGGATACGCATTGTGCAAGATAGAGAAGTCCTGGCCTCTGACTCTGATGGGGCTCGAATGAGCCAGTTGCCTAAGTAGGGGAAGACAAATATGCCTAGAGTGCGGAAAAATGCTGCTACCACAGCCATGCATTTCGTGAACACTCTTGGAGCTGAGGCCAGGCCAAAAGGAAGCACCCTGCATTGGTAGTGCTTTCCTTGAAAAAGGAACCGAAGAAACTTTCTGTGAGTTGGATGAATGAGAACATGGGTGTACGCATCCTTGAGATCTAGAGAACAAAGCCAATCCTGACTCTGAAGGTATGGCAGCAGAGTTCCTAGAGAAATCATCTTGAATTTCTCTTTGAACAGGAATTTGTTCAATTCTCTGAGGTCCAAAATAGGTCTGTATCCCCCTGTTTTCTTTGGGATAAGGAAATAGGAGGAGTAAAACCCTGTACCCTGTTGATGAATGGGTACTTCTTCTATTGCCCCTTGGGCAAGAAGTATAGTGACCTCTTGATCTAACAGGTTGCTGAGAGAGGTCTGAGAATTGAACTGTCTTACCATTGTGGGAGGGGGCATACACAGAAAGTGCAGCTTGTACCCTCTCTTATAATGGAGAGTGTCCAATGCTCTGCTGTTATCTGCTCCCACCTGGGGGCAAAGTGACATAACCGTCCTGGAATGGTGGAAGGCTCTGGTCCATTGAGGGCCAGGAAGGCTAAGTTCTCTAGATGAAAGTCAAAGGCCTTGTGGAGGCTGAGACTGCTGAGATGGTTGAGGCTTAGCAGTCTTTGCTTTCCTTTGTTTAGGTGGTTGCTGACCCTTCTGGGCAGGCTGACCTGCAGAACCTCCCTGCTGGGAATAAGAGGGATAAAACCTTCTTTTTTGAGAAAGGCTTCTTGAAAGATTTTTCTCGCAGGATCAGCTGTGGCTTTGGATAGCCTATCCAAAGTGGCGTTGTCAGCATCTAATTCATTGGCTTTTTCTTGCCAATTTTTGCCAAATAGATTCTCATCTGTACAAGGGATATTGCCCAGTTTGTCCTGCACCCAGAGCTCCAAATCAGATGCCTGGAGCCAGGCAATTCTACGTGCACCTATGGCAATGGCAGAGGTTCTGCTTATGCACTCAAAACAGTCAAAAGCTGCACGGTTGACAAACTTAGACACATCCTGGCATGTTTGACCAGTGTGAGAAAATCCTGCCTTTTATCCTCAGGAAGAAGAGGGCTCAAAACCTCTAAATCACCTGTGACTTCTTTAAGGAACATTCCCATATATAAAATATAGGAACTGATCCTGGCAGAAAGCATGGAAGCCTGGAAAGTACGACGTCCAAAGGCATCCAAAGTTCTACACTCATGTCCTGGAGGATTAGAGGCATGCCTCTCTGCACTCCTGATCCTTCTCATAGCTGATTCCACTATAATAGAGTGGTGGGGAAGCTGAGTTTTCTGGAATCCAGGACAAGGAGGGACTCGATACATGGTATCCAGTTTGCGAGAGTGAGGAGAGGTGGAGAGAGGTGTCTCCCACATTCTCAACATGAGATCATGTAAGATATCATGGATAGGCAAGGTAGCTGCCTCCTTAGGAGCTTTGGGATATTGTAAAATCTCCAACTCCTTAGCTCTGGGCTCTGTCTCAGGAGTCACAGTAATGGACAACCCACGAGCCACTTCCCTGATAAAATCTTGAAAGGAGATATCTTCTGGAGGAGACATCCTACGTCTAGGAGAGGAAGGCTCCTCCGGGAGAAGTATCCCAGTACCGGCAGAGCTATCAGAATCCTCGGAGTCCTCCGAGGATTCGAAGTATCGTCTGTCTGGATGCTCTTGAAAAGCCCGATACCCTACCGACCGAAGTCAGTACCGGGGGTAATCGGTACCGGTGTATTGGCACCAGAAGGCATCGCATGACTGGGCGCCGGCAAAGCCGATACCGATGTCTATGCTATCGGTACCGACACCGGTACCAACATCGGTGCTGGTACCGGTTGAATCATCTGACGCGGTTCTGAGGGCGTCGTTGCCGCCAGGAGAGCCGCCAGACTGCATTCAATAGCCAGGAACCT
The DNA here is from genome assembly GCA_033557465.1 of Ichthyophis bannanicus. Taxonomy (NCBI): domain Eukaryota; kingdom Metazoa; phylum Chordata; class Amphibia; order Gymnophiona; family Ichthyophiidae; genus Ichthyophis; species Ichthyophis bannanicus. The sequence continues at coordinate 885,634,668 of CM066035.1, read as the reverse complement.
CTGGTCTATCGACGCTACCGATGCCTGGGTGTCAGTACCGGAAACAGCCGGTACCCCAGAGTATGGCACCAGTAGTTCTGCCGAGGTCGAGGCCTCGAGAACATCCTGGATCCCCGATAATGCTTTGGAAGCTGAAGCCTCCCGCCGGGGCAATTTTGCCGGTATGGAATCCTCAAGGGCAACGCCAGAGGCATCTTGATGCTTGGAAGGAGATCTACCCTTTGAAGACCGACTGGACTTATGTTTAGTTACCTGAGATCCAAGGGAGGAAGACGAAGCCCTGGAAGACGGCGATGCCACCGAAGCTGCATCAGAGGGAAAAAGGGCACTGAGCTTGGCAGCTCGGTTCTATCGACCCTTTTGGACATCATGGCACAAGCCATGCACTCGGAGATGGAGTGGTCAGGACCTATACATTTAAGACACCACTCGTGGGTGTCGGTGACGGAGATGGCACCGCCACACTTGGTGCATTTTTTAAAACCCGAGGCAGGTTTCTCCATAGTGGAGGAAATTTTGGGCCTAAGGCCCAAAATGGCAAGTGCACCTGGAAAGAAAAGTTCGGAAAAAAGAAACTATACATCTATATCTATATATCTATATATATATATAAATATATATCTATATCTATATCTATATCTATATATATATTTATTTATTTTTATTTTTTTTTTAAAAGAAAGAAAAAAGAACCGGCGGTACCGGTATAGCGTCGAGGAAGGCAGACGCGACCACAAAAAAGAAGAATAAGGAAAATAATTTTCTGCTGTGACAGGAACACGACCTGCTGGCTCCGCGGAAAACAAAGAACTGGAGAGAGGCAGTTGGGAGAGGCGGGAAGGCAGCACGCAGGCACTGTGGGATGCTCCCAAAAGCTTCCTAATTGGACGCTGGGGAGCGTTACCGTGCAGGCTCCGTCGGTACCGACGATACCCATATGTGAAGACTATATTCCTGCTTGTTCCTGGAGATAGCAGTTTTTAAACTAGAACTTGGGGAAAAGCAGACAGTCACTCAGAGTGCATGGTTCAAAGTTAGTTATCTTTGAAGGATACCATCAAAACAAGGAAGTTAGGACACCCTGATAGAGAGGCTACAGTAAAAGTCTAAAGTAGCCCAGGCGCCTTTAAACAAAGAGCAGAAACAGTTGAAAGATTGCACATAATCTCTATCAACTGCTAAGAAGGTTGTAAATTCAAACATAATTTGAAATGCTTCTATACAAATGCTAGAATACAGAATACAGTATTAGATGAGAGATAGAATAAAATAAGAGTTAGAATATATAGCAGCAAATGAAAACATAATAGGCATCTGGGAGACCTGGTAGGAGGAGGATAACCAATGGGACCCTGTAATACCAGGGTACAAATTATATCGCAATGACAGGATGGATCAAATTCGTGGAGGGGTGGTGCTATATGTTAAAGAAAGCATGAAGACAAATAGAATAAAAGTTTTGCACTACTGAATCCTTATGGATAGAAATTCCATGTATGAAGGAGAAGAAAATAGTGGTAGGTGTTTACTACCATCCACCTGGACAGAACGAGCAGACAAATGATGAAATGTTATCAGAAATTAGGGAAACTAAGAAATTGGCAGCACAATACTAATGGGCGATTTCAAATGCAATGTGTGCCTTCGAGTCAGTGCTGACTTCTGGTGACCCAGCAGCTCTTGAGTTTTCTTGGCAGTGTGACCAGAAGTAGATTGCCAGGCCTTTCTTCTGAGGCAATAGAGATTTAAGTGACTTGTCCAAGGTCACAAGGAGTGCTAGTGGGGATCGAACCCTCGTCTCTTGGTTACTAAGCCAGTGTTCTAACCACTAAGCTACTCCTCTAATCCACTACCTCCACTTCAATTACCCCAATATTGATTAGAAAAACATTACACTATAACATGTTAGTGAGAAATAATTCCTAGATGAAATAAATGACTGCTTCATGGATCAACTGGTTCAGGAACTGACAAGAGATGGAGTTATTTTAGACTTAGTTGGTGTACCAAATCTTGTGTTTCACAAAAGACCAACTGTGATGGGACCCCTTGGCACTAGTGGTCATATGATCATATTTGGCTTAACTGGAGTGAGTACTCAAAGGCAATCTAGTATGTCAGCATTAAATTTTCAAAAGGAAGACTATAATAAAATGAGGAGAATGATTAGAAGAAAACTAAAATGAGCAGCTGCAAAGAATTTACATCAGGCATGGACATTGTTTACAAATACAATGTTGGAAGCCCAGACCAGATGTATTCCACACATTAAGAAAAATGGGAGGAAAGCCAAATGACAGCCAGATTGTTTAAAAAGTGAGGTGCAAGACTATTAAATTCGAAAAGAAAGCACCTTTCAAGAAATAGAAAAAAAAAAGGAATCAAATGATATAGGAAATAGCATTTGCACTGGCAAGTGGTTGGGGCAAGTTACCTTAGGATGGACGGCCAGGGCCAGGGATTTGAATCCCGCTAGAGGACAGCAACCTTGGGCTGAAAAAACTGGGGTTTCTAGTCCCACAGATGCTCCTTGTGACCTTGGGTGAGCTACTTAACCCTTCATTGCCTCAGGTCCAAAAAAAGATTGTGAACCCTTCGGGGACAAGGGAAATATATATACAGTGCCTGAATGTACACCGCTTTGACTTGTAAAAAGAAAAAAACAGTATATAAGCTTAGCTAAATAAATAAGTTAAATACGAAGTATTGATAAGGAAGGCATAAGGAAAATGTGAAAACAGCTTGACAGAGACAAACGCACAACAGAACTCTTTTTAGACATAACTAAAGTAAGAAGCTGGCAAGGAGTCAGGTGGTCTATTAGATAGTCAAGGAGTAAAAGGGGTACTCAGGGAGGGCAGGGTCAAGCTCAGAGACTAAACGAATGGATGTCTACTCATATTCCTTGATTTATCCTCTGCCTTCGACTCCCTTCCCCACCATCAACTTCTAAACAGACTCCATGAAATAGGACCGAGAGGCACAACCCTAAACTGGTTCCGCTCCTACTTAGATGATAGAACGCAACAGGTCCGCATTGGAAATGACACTTCCCTTCCATTTACCCTAATACAGGGGGTCCCCCAAGGATCTAGTCTATCCGCTCTACTATTTAACATCTTCCTTCAACCTGTCTGCAAGATTTTCCAAAGCTATGGAATTCAGTACCAACTATATGCGGACGATATGATGTGCTTCACTCCATTTAACCTTGCAAACCCTAATTTTACTAAACTAAGTGAATGACTTACTAGACTAAACTCTTGGCTCTCCCAGCACAACCTCCTAATTAATCAATCCAAAACCGAGGTTCTTCAAGTATTTTCCAATGCTTCATACACTCCACCTCCAACCCTTACCATTGGCGATTTCTCACTCACTATAAAAAAACCAAGTGAAATATCTTGGTATTATACTTGACCAGAACCTCTCCTTCACTGATCAGATAAAAAGAACCTCTAATTCAATATACGCAAAATTACGTACCCTTCGGAACCTCAAACCTCTCTTAAGCCCTGACTCCTTTCGTACTGTCTGTCAGGCCTTTACTATCCCTACTCTTGATTATTGTAATCTTATCTACCATGGCCTTCCCAAGAACAGTATACAACCGATCCAAATGGCCCAGAACACGATAGCCCGGTTTTTAACCAACTGCCCCAGACGATCCCACATCACACCCTCTACGATCTCCACTGGCTCCCCATTCAATCCAGAGTTCAAGGTACTTACCCTTACACACAAAATCATCTCCAATGAGTCAGCTCCATGCCTCTCCTCACTCCTTCCCTCCATCAACAATACAAGAACACGCTGCTCCATCACCAAAAACCTACTGCCTATCCCAACAAACAAGAGATACAGCAAACAATCTACTAGTAATCGGGCCTTCTCCCTATATGCCCCATCCTTATGGAATGCCCTCCCTCACGAGCTGCGAAACTGCTCTGTCCACTCTGAGTTCCAGAAGAAGCTAAAAACTCATCTCTTCCTGGAACATTTTTCCCTACCACCATAGTACTTCTCCCTCTGCCTCCACCTCCTCACTCCTGCTTTTCAAACTCAAATTCATTCATGCAACTATGCGGCATCCTTTATGTAATAGTTGATTATTGTAAAAAGTTTCACATTTACGCCTCCTCTCTCCTGCTCTCTCAATTTCAATCATGCAACCATGCAGCATCCTTTATGTACCTATGTAAATAGTTGATTATTTTAATTTATTTTATTTACATTCTCTTATATACCGCGCTATTCTGCATCAGTGCGGTTTACATTGAACAAACTGAAATTACATTGAACAGTGCATTATAACTTGGAGATAACCCTCCATAGCCCATGTTCCCTGTAAAATAGTTAAGTGGCTTGCCCAAGACCACAAGGAGCACCTGTGGGACTAGAAACCCCAGTCCTTCTGGCCCAAGGTTGCTGTCCTCTAGTGGGATTTGAACCCCCGACCTTCCGGCCTGAAGTACCTTGCCCCAACCACTAGGCCACTCCTCCACTCCTATTATTGTAAAAAGTTTCACATTTACGCCTATGTATCCTTGTTACAACGTTACACTGTAAACAGTTGAAATATACTGCCATTATTTGTTTTATGTAAACCATCTTGATTTGTAGAAAGACGGTATATAAAAAATATTAAATAAATAAATAAATAAATAAATAAACTGTTTCCTGTTTCACCAGGTGTTTGATGACTGATTTTGTATCTGGTTTTATGCTTTGTTGATGTGTCTATTATTTATGGTTTTTTTTGTGCCGCCTTGAACTGTGTGATTAGGCAGGTTATAAATGTTGTAAATAAATTCTTTGTTTCAGTCTTTACTGAGATGTGAGGAAGCTATCCATGCCAGAAAAGGTATTTAAAACATCAATGAGTCTACTTCAAGTGACGTCACGGAGCTCGATGGCTCCATCCGAATTCCACAGTGAAACAAAAAACCACCCCTTCCCGTCAAAGGTGGATGGGGAAAGATCCTCTAATATCCTCATGTCAGTGAGAAAGCGACTAGAGGGATTTCAATCAGCATACGCTTGGAGGAATGCCAAGGCAACGACGGATATGGCGAAGCAGGTGGCAGCAAGCGGTTCAGAGTTCGGCAGAGGAAAGGTTGGCGATCGAGGGAGAAACTGAGGGGTCTGAACTTAGGGGCTGGCTGCAAGCCTTCAAGAAAGATATCCAAGCCAACCTAAAAGCTATGAGGCAGGATCTTAAGGCAACTCTGATGAATATACAGCAGGATCTGGGGGCACTGCGAAAGTGTGTAGAAGAAATGGAGGAGAGCGTGGACAGACATGTGGTGGGACTGCAGGAAATGGAGACGGAGCAGAGCCCAGCATGAGGAGATCAAAGAGAAGCTAGAGGAGATTGAAGATTGAGCGTGGCGCTGTAATCTATGCATCAGAGGGATTCCTGAGGCAGAAAAATTGTAAAATTGTACCCAGGTGGCTCAGAAGGTATTTCAGCACATCCTGAAACTAGTGAGAGGTGGAGATGAGGAAGTAGGCCCGGTGGGTGTGGTGCAAGCACACCGAAGTTTGGGGCCTCGACAGGATAAACAGCCACGGGACATGATTGTCTGCCTGAGTTCCTTCCCAATGAAAAAGAAAACATCCTTAATGTGGCAAGGAAATACGGGCACATTGTGTAGGAGAACAGTGAAGTGGAGGTCTTCAACGATTTATCCAGAGGTACCTTGGAGAGATGCATGGGGATGAAAGAGGTGACGGCCTATTTAAGGCAAAATGGACTGCGTTATAAATGGATGTTCTCCTTTGGACTTTTGCTAATGGTAAAGGGGACGTCCAGAAAAGTAAAAGTAGTAGAGGAGGCATGGGCAGCGTTGAAGGAGCTGGGCTGTGAGAACCTGCTGAAGCAGAAGGAGAGGGAGAGTGCACAGAGGGGTAACGAAACAATGTCCAGGACAAAGCCCCGGACACAGTCCTACTCGCAATAGCAGAGAATGGCAGCGAAGGGGAAAAGATTAAAGAGATTGTCCCAAGAAAGAAAGGAAGACAGAGCAAGCACAGACCCCTGAGACTAATTACAGAGAGTTAGTGAGATGCATCTGGGTCAATACAGCCAGAGACACAGGGTCTCATGGACATTGAACTTATCGAGCATTCTCAAAGGGGGGGAAATGATTGTAATATGATTAACGGAAAGGGGAGGGGGAGTAACACTCAACTATAGGAACAGAAGTAAGGGGGCTTATTTGGAGGGGAATGAGGGAGGGTAAGGGAGGGGGGAAGGAAAGCGAAGGGGGAGTGATACGGGTGTACTGATGGGATGGGATTGGGCAAGAGGGAGTCAACAAGGAAGCGATGAGAAGAGGGATAGGACATGACACACACGGAAGAATGGAAGGTGGGGGCAACAGTGGAGCGAGACCTCAAAAAACAGGGACACAAGTGGTGTGTGCAAGATGAGGAAGGGAACTGGGGAAGAGGGGAGGGAAGGGTGAATAGGAGGGCAGGACACCCTGGGAGCAAAGGGGAGAGAGTTTAAGAAATAAGGGGATGACACAAATAGGGTCACGGAATGTAAAAGGTTAAATTAGCCTATGAAGCGCCGACAGCTATACCAGGATGCCGAGAGAAACAAATGGGATATAATACTAATACAAGAAATGCATCTAAGAAAACGGGATGTGGGACAGATGAGGAATAGGAAATTCCCAGAACAATTCTATTCAGGGGACAAAACTGGGAGTTGGAGGGTGGCGTAGCTATACTGGTGTGGGAGGGATTCAAATACAAGACAGTTTTAGAGACCAGGAAGGATGGATGGTGGGCATAAGGGGGAAGCTGGGGACAGAGGATGTCACAATAGTAAAAGTATACGGGCTGAATGGGAAACATACCCTTTTTTGGAGAGAGGCAAAGAAATTACTCGCTGAATGGATCCAAGGGAAGCTATTAGTAGTGGGGGACTTCAATGCAGTGTTGAACCCAAGACACGACTGCCAACCCAGCATCCTGGAAGGAGGAGGGAGCAATAGGAAAAGTTTAGCCCAGCTTATGCGCTATGATGACTTAGTGGATTTCTGGAGGGAATTTAATCCAGGGGGAAGGGAATATACATTCTACTCGTCACCACATAATAGATGGAGCAGAGTTGATATGATATCAATTGACAGGGAATGTATGAGGGAGGTTAAGGAGGGGGGAACAGAGCCGATAACATGGTCTGATCATGGACCAGTATGGGTAGAGTTCCAGGGGAAACGCCAAGAGGGTATAAAATTCTGGAGATTAAACGAGAGCCTACTAAAATGGAAGGAGGTAATAGAGAATATAAGGGTAGCAATAAGGGACTCTTTTTCCCTTAATGATACGAGGGAAATTCGTGATGTGACACTATGGGAAGGGCTCAAGGCGGTAATCCGAGGAAGCTTTATTATGTGGGCGGCAAAAGTTAGAAAGGCTGGGACACAAAGGGAAGAGGAATTGATCACAGCTATTAAAACAGCGGCAATAAGCTATCAACATACAGGAGCGAAACGAGAGTGGGGTAAGGTAGGCCAGCTATGCAGGGAATTACAAAGTTTGCAAACCGAAAGGCTAGTCTTTGCAATGCAACAAGTGAAGTAAATGTATTATGAATTTGGAGATAAATCAAGCAAACTGCTGGCAAGGAGGCTGAAGCAGAAGAAATCTCAGAATATGATATACTAAATTAGGGGTACAGACGGGACTATATGCAGGGAAGAACATAAGACCAGAGTGCAATTTGCTCAGTTTTATCAGGTGCTATATACCCAGCAGGAAGGGATTGGGGAAGAGCAAATCCGAGGGTATTTGGAAGGAGTGGAGCTGCCAGTCTTGTCGGAAGAAGCACGCCTTATTCTGGAGGAGGAGATCACGGAGGAGGAAATTGGGAGGGCAGTGAGAGAATTGGCAGTGGAAAAGCCCCAGGGTTGGATGGACTCCCAGGTAGCTTCTACAAACTTTATTTGTGTGAAGTGGTGAACCTTCTGGGACACGTTTTCAACGGGATGTTATAGGAGGATGGGAAATTTATTTATTTATTAACATTCTCTTATATACCGCGCTATTCTGCATCAGTGCGGTTTACATTGAACAAACTGAAATTACATTAAACAGGGCATTATAACTTGGAGATAACTATTTTACATGGAACATGGGCTATGGAGGGTTAAGTGGCTTGCCCAAGACCACAAGGAGCACCTGTGGGACTAGAAACCCCAGTCCTTCCGGCCCAAGGTTGCTGTCCTCTAGTGGGATTTGAACCCCCGATCTTCCGGCCTAAAGTACCTTGCCCCAACCACTAGGCCACTCCTCCACTCCTATTGACTTGGGAAATGCTCACAGTGGGTATTATGGTACTGCCAAAGCCAGGGAAGGATCCCATGCAGTGTGCTTCTACCGGCCAATTTCACTGCTTAATGTGGATGTCAAATTGTTGGCAAAGATCCTGGCAATGTGGCTAGTCCCATGGATGGAAGGGTTGATAAATAGGGACCAAACTGGGTCTATACCCTGGAGGAAGGCGACAGATAATATTAAGAGGGCAGTAGACTTGGTGTGGGCGGCGCGACAGGATCAAGATAATGCCGATGTCAACTGATGCCGAAAAGGCTTTTGATAGGGTGCACTGGGCCTTCCTGATGGAAGTGATGGGAAAGATGGGTTTTGGGCTAAATTATGAGAAGTGGGTGAAGAGATTATATAAAGGGCCAAGAGCGCAGGTTAAAGTGAACAGGAGCTATTCAGAGGGTTTTGTGCTAGGGCAGGGAACCAGACAAGGTGCCCGATGCCACCACTCTGCCTTGGTGGTTGAATCCCTGGCACAAAGGATATGGGGGAATATCCAGATACAAGGGATGGGGCAGGGAGGAGCTGAACACAAGGTGTCATTGTTTGCAGATGATATCTTATTATATCTGGGAAGACCTCAGCAGACACTCCCAGTGGTGATGGCGGAGCTAAATAGATATGGTGAGGTGTCAGGTTTTAAAATGAATATTGAAAAAACAGAAGTGTTAAACGTCATTGTACCCCGGGAAGTCGAAGCCCAATTAAGGAGGCAATATCCAATATGCTCGGTGGATAAATTGCTTACATATTTGGGAGTACAAATTCCTGCGAAATATGAAGCAGTGTATAAGATTAACTATCCAAGGCTTTTTGAGATGATGGGCAAGGGAGCTGGATGGGTGGATGAGACTAGAAACCTCTGGGCTAGATCGAATAGCGGGAGTTAAAATCAATATCCTCCCCAGATTATTATACCTATTCCAAGCCTTGCCAATTGCAGTACTGGACAGAGCTCTACGTACATTGCAGAGGAAGGTATTTCAATACATTTGGCGAAGGAAACTGCTGAGACTAGCTCGAGAGGTAATGTACACTCCCAGGGGGGAAGGAGGGTTAGGGGTCCCCAACTTCAGGGATTACTACAGGGCAGCCCAAAAAAGACAGAGTGGAGAATGAATAAGGGGTATAAACCGTATGTTATTCTTGAACATAGTGGGGGTAGGCTAGAGGCTTGGCTATGGGCCACAGGGAAGGCTAGAAACTAGTGGGGATGGGAACACCAGGAATGAGGCAAGTGCTTGGAGTATGGGATCAGATATGGGCTCAGGAGAATAAGGGGCAGAAAGTCAGTCTCTCACTAATGACCCCATGAAGGGGGTGGAGGGATTTATGATGGGTGGAGAAGAAGGGGGTTAGAATGTTTCTACCAATTCCTGGAGAAGGGGTAGATTAAGGCCTTTGAGGAGCTAAGGGAAGAATATGAACTACAGGAGAAGGACAGATTTGCATACCATCAGGTATGTCATTATCTTCAAGGGGAGGAGAGGAAGAAAGGGAGCTATCAGCTACGGAAATAATCTGGTATGGGAAGAAAACATCTAAGGGACTAATTTTGGCATTATACAAGGAGATAGGAGAAATGGGGAATAAAAATTTTAAATATATGGCAGAGTGTGAGACAGACCTAGGGTGGACAATGTCCAATAAAGATTGGAAACAAATATGGGACCAGATCGAAAGGGCCCCTTGGTCCATAGCATCAGAGAAAGTTGCTATAAAATTCTGTTCAGATGGTATTAAACACCAGAGAGGTTGCATCAGATATTCCCCTTGGTATCCCTGAATTGTTGGCGGGGATATGGGGAAAGGGGTAGTTTTTGGCATATTTGGTGGGGATGCCCTATGATAAAAGACTATTGGATGAAGATAAAGGGGAATTTGGGGACAGAGGTGGAATTGAACCCTAGTATTTATTTGCTATCATGGTGGAGGGAGGTTCAGCAGGGAGGTAGGAGTAGGATGGTGATTGCTTGCTTGAGTGCCGCAAGATGTGAAATCGCAGCAGCATGGAAGCAGGTAGAGGCCCCTTCATTAGAGAAATATGAAGAGAGGCTTAGATATATACTACTCATGGAAAAGTTAACAGTGGCCCGATGGCAAAAAGCAGACCGCTATGAATCAGTGTGGGAGCATCTCTGGCGTGTCTTGGAGAGGGGAGGGTGAGTTGCTCGGGGATATGAGGGTACATTGGGGCAAAGGGGGGAGTGATAAGGACAGGGGGAAGGATGGGGAAGGGAAGGGGGTGGGCATAGGTCAGGATGGGGAGGTGACGAGGGCAAAGTACGTAAGGGCCGAGAGCGGGAGCGTTATAGCATAATTCAATAATCGGGGGGGGGGGGGGAGGGACGGGACAATTTTCAACAAATGAGGGGTGTGGGGGTATATAAAAGAGTGGTAGATGCAGACTAAGTTAATGAAGGGTCATTACATAGCTAAACCCCGGCAATAACGTACAAAAGTAAAAGGTTTTGGCAATATTTCCACTGTTTATAAGAATCCCAGAATCCCACAAGGGAGAGTGCTAGTATGGGGGATTTTGGAATAGACTATTAAAGCATATTTAGAAAGCGGTGTTATATAGCAACACTGGATTATTATCCTTTTTGTTGTTTTCTTGTTTGATAATGTACAGATGACTGACTGCTTTTGATGCCTGTACATGGATATATTCTTGATAATAAAAACTTAAATAAAAAAAAACAAAAAACACATCAGTCAGAAGAGCTGAATCAAATAAAACTGAACCTGGAAGATGTAGTAGAACAAGATGTCAAACTAAAGAGCAGCAAATCACCTGGGCAGGAGAATATGCATCCAGAGAGTGCTGAAAGAACTCAAAGATTAAATTGCAGACTACAATTTGTAACCAATCACTACAATCATCTATGGTACCAGAAGACTGGAGGGTGGCCAACACAACACCGATTATTGAAAAGGACTTGGAAATTTCAGACCAGTTAGTCTAACATCGATGTCAGGCAAAATGGTGAAAACCTTTATAAAGAACAGAATTACTGAACACATGGACAGACATAGTTTAATGGGACAAAGTCAACATGGATTTAGCCAAGAGACGTTTTGCCTCACCGATCTGCTCCCTTTTTTTGAAGGCATAAACAAACATGTGGATAAAGATGAGCCAGTTGATATAGTATATTTAGGCTTTCAGAAAGTGTTTGACAAAGTGTTTGATGAAATTAAAAAGTCATAGCATCGGAGGCCATGTCCTTCTGTGAATTGTGGATTGGAAACTGGCTGAGAGATTTAAAAACAAAACAAAAGAGAGTAGGGTTAAATGGTCAATTTTCTCAATGAAGGCAGGTGAATAGTGGAGTACCCCAAGGATCTGTGCTGGGACTGGTGCTTTATTTTTTTTAAACTTCAAAAGTTTTTTTTTTTAATTGATTTTTGTTGCCAAAGATTAATAAATACACTGCAAAATCACCAACACAAACCCCCTCTTCTCTCCCACCTCCCCTTAGCCCTTTACACCATCACAGATTGGAGCTAAACACAAACTCTAAAGCATCACAGCTTAACTTCTTGACCTGTGACACGGTCCCTCAAGTTGGAGACTTTCGCTAGGAAGAAACCCTCCCCCCCAACCCCAACGCGCCACACACTCAACCAGCCATTACCTGGGCTGCAACCATCTCTAGACACACTCCCACTATCATTGCATCTTTTCCTCTCCCCCTCCTGAGAGCTGTTAGTGTATGCATCAAATAAAGATTTGCATGACGCGCAACATATCCATCCAGCCCTGGCAATTCAGGCTTATTCCAGTGCACTGCCAATTCGCAATGCGCTACCACAATAGTGTTGCAACACCCCTGAGCGGTTGCAAGGCACCTTGTTGACCCCCTTTTGCAACAAGAAATATGCTAGGTTTTGGGGTAGTGGGTGGCCCACGATCGCTTCCATCTGTGTAAGCACCTCCTCCCAGTACCTCTGCACCTTTGGGCATTCCCACCATATATGAAACAGTGTACCCTGGCCCGCACATGCCTGCTAACACCTCTCTGTCCTAATTATTCCAGCCTTACATAAGTCTCACAGGGATGAGATACCACTGAAATAAAGCATAGTTACTCACCTGTAACAAGTGATCTTCGGGAACAGCAGGAATTTAGTCTTCACATATGGGTATCGTCGGTACCGACGGAGCCTGCATGGGAACGCTCCCCAGCATCCAATAGGAAAGCGTTTGGGAGCATCCCACAGCGCCTGCGTGCTGCCTTCCCGAATTCCCAACTGTCCCTCTCCAGTTGAGTTTATAGCTGAGACAAAAGAGAGAGGGAAAGAGAGAAAGAGAGAGAGATATAACTCCTCGGGAAGGTGGGCGGGTTGTGAAGACTAAATTCCTGCTGTTCCCGGAGATCACCTGTTACAGGTGAGTAACTATGCTATCTCCAGGAACAAGCAGGAATGTAGTCTTCACATATGGGGACTCCCTAGCTGCAGATGCCAGGGAGATGGCCCCAGAAAGTTGTGTGCCCTTGTGAAAGGGATCCACTTCCCCCCATGGATCTCTGGCATCCTACCAGGGATGATGGGTAGGAGTTGATTAAGTGTGGAACAGGAGTTGAAGAACAGCCTGACCAAACAAGGCATCCCAGCAGGAGTCCTTGTCTAAGCAGTAATGGGCTGTGAAGGTATGTACCGAAGCCCAAGTAGCTGTTCGACAGATGTCGTCGATAGACACAGAGTGAAGATGAGACACTGAGGCTGCCATGGCTCTCACATTGTGAGCTGTGACATGGCCTTCAAGAGGAAGGTTCTTACTCTCATAGGCAAAAGATATACACTGTGCAATCCAGTTGGACAGTGTCCTTTTGGAGACTGGAAGTCCCAAATGACCAGGATCAAAAGCAACAAAGAGTTGAGAGGCATTTTCTATGTTGCTGTGTCCTCTGCAAGTAAAAGGCAAAGCTCTTTTACAGTCCGAAGTATGAAGGTTCCTTTCTGCATTTGAGGCATGAGGCCTTGGAAAGAATACAGGAAGGTAAACCGCTTGGTTTAAATGAAAAGGCGAAACCACCTTTGGCATAAAGTGTGGATGAGTCCTAAGGACTACCTTATCATGGTGGAACCTTGTATAAGGAGGATCAGCCACCAACGCTTTGCAATTCACTGATGTGATTGCAATGAGGAAGAAAACCTTCCAGGAAAAGAATTTCAAAGAGGTAGTAGCTAATGGTTCAAAGGGTGGTTTCATGAGCTGCCCAAGTACCAGACTGAAGTCCCATGCCACTGGTGGTGGCTTAATGGGAGGCTTCGTTAAAAGAAGGCCTCTCATAAATCTCGCTATGAGAGGATGAGAGGAAATAGGTCGTCGATTTAGAGGCTTGAAAGAAGCTGCAATAGCACTCAAATGGACTCTCAATGAATTGGTCTTAAGCCCTGCATTTAATAAATGAAGGAGATACTCCAGTAATGATTCCAGAGGTATCGCAAGAGGGTTAAGACCCTTCTGCGACCACCATATGGTAAACCTCTTCCACTTAAATGCATAAGAGCGTCTTGTGGAGGGTTTCCTGGAAGCATGAAGGATATTCCTTTACCTGCTGGGAAAGGTTAAGACCCTGAAGTTCTAGGATTTCAGCAACCAGGCCCTGAGATACAGAGACTGGGGATTGGGATGCCACAGCATCCCGTCCTCTTGTGAGAGAAGATCTGGAGCAGATCCTAACTCCAGAGGCGGAGCCTGAGAGAGATGTAGGAGCAGAGGGTACCACATTTGCCGTGGCCAACGTGGAGCTATGAGAATCATATGACCTCTGTCTCTCTGAAGCTTGAACAGGGTTTTGGGAATTAGGGGAATGGGTGGAAAGGCATACAGGAAGTCCTGACCCCAATGAAGGAGGAAAGCATCTCTGGCCTGACAACCTCGAGCCGGAATGCTGGAACAGAACCGGGGAAGTTTGGCATTCAGCGGACTTGCAAAGAGGTCTATGTCCGGGGTTCCCCAAATTTGAAAAATTTGGGCCACCTGGTCAGCATGGAGAGACCTTTCGTGTGAAAGCAGAACTCGACTAAGTCTGTCTGCCCAAGAGTTTTGAATGCCTGGAAGATACACCGCAAGGAGATGAATCTGATGCTCTCTGGCGAGGGCCCACAGTCACAAAGCTTCGCTGCATAGCAACAGAGAGCCTGTTCCACCCTGCTTGTTCACATGGAACATGGCTACCTGGATTGTCCGTTTGAACTAGGACTGTCTTGTAGCTGAGCTGGGCGTGAAATACTTGAAGAGCAAGGAAGATTGCTCTGAGCTCCAGGAGGTTGATATGAAGACAGGCCTCTTGTGGAGTCCAGGTACCCTGGGTAGAGAGGTTATGCAGGTGGGCTCCCCAACCCACCTGTGAAGCATCTGTTGTTAGAGTGGCTTGGGGTGGGGGTTGCTGGAAAGGAGACCCTACCAGAAGGTTTTTGGGCGAGTGCCACCATTGGAGGGACAAAATAAGGCGATCTGAGTTTGCTATTTTGTCCGACAGGCAACCTGACGCCTGAGTCCACTGAGTGGATAAGGTCCACTGGGCTGCCCTCATATGGAGGCGAGCATAAGGGACCATATGCACGGTGGATGCAATGTGACCTAGCAACTGTAACATTTCCCGAGCAGTGAGATGAGGTTTGAGCACTGCTTGGGAAGCTAACTGTACAATGCGAAGGCAGGCCCTTGCCTGTCTGGTATCCAGATGAGCTCCTATAAACTCTAGGGATTGAGTGGGAGCAAGGCTGGACTTTGGGAAGTTTATGACAAGTCCCAAATACTGAGGGATGCGCATTGTGCGAGACAAAGCAACACCGGCTTCTGGCCCTGAGGGGGCTCGAATGAGCCAGTCATCTAAGTAAGGGAAGACAAATATTCCCAGGGTGCGGAGAAATGCTGCTACCACAGCCATGCATTTTGTGAACACTCTTGGTGCGGAAGCCAGGCCAAAAGGAAGAACCCTGTATTGGTAGTGCTTTCCTTGAAACAGGAATCGAAGGAACTTTCGGTGAGTTGGATGGATGAGAACATGAGTGTACGCATCCTTGAGATCTAGAGAACAAAGCCATTCCTGACTCTGAAGGTATGGCAGCAGAGTTCCTAGAGAAACCATTTTGAACTTCTCTCTGAACAGGAATTTGTTCAATTCTCTGAGGTCTAGAAATGGGTCTGTGTCCTCCTGTTTTCTTTGGAATAAGGAAATAGGGAGAGTAAATCCCTGTACCCCATTGGGGAATGAGTACCTTTTCTATTGCTCCTTGAGCAAGGAGCATTGTGACTTCTTGACCTAACCAGTCGTTGAGAGAGGCCTGAGAATTGAACTGTCTTACTATTGTAGGAGGGAGCAAGCTGAGGAAATGAAGCTTGTACCCCTCTTGTACAATGGACAGAGTCCAATTTTCTGCTGTTATCTGACACCATCTGGGGGCAAAATGACATAACCTTCCTGGGATGGTGGAGGGTTCTGGGCCGTTCAGGGCCAGGAAGGAAAAGTTCTCTAGACAGGAGTCAAAGCCCCTGTGGAGGCTGAGTCGCCTAAGGCTTAGCTGCTTTTGGCTTCCTTTGTTGCCTAGGTTGTTGCTGCTGTCCCTTTTGGGCAGACTGACCTGAACGATGTCCCTGCTGGGTATAGGAGGGATAAAACTTCTTCTTGCTGAAGAATGTTTTCTTAGAGGATCTTTTCCTCACAGGATCAGCTGTAGATTTGGACAATCTATCCAAAATGATATTGTCAGCATCTATCTCATTAGCTTTTTCCTGCCAATGCTTGCCAAAGAGATTCTCTCCTGTGCAAGGTATATTCCCCAGTTTGTCCTGCACCGAGATTTCCAAGTCAGATGCCTGGAGCCAGGTAATTCTACGTGCACCTATGGCAATAGCAGAGGTTCTTCTTATGCATGCAAAGCAGTCAAAGGCTGCACGATTCACAAACTTGGAAACATCCTGAGCATGTTTATCAAGAGCAGAATAATCTTGCCTTTTATCATCAGGTAGAAGAGGGCTCATAAGCTCTAAGTCTCCTATGACTTCCTTAAGGAACATCCCCATATACAAGATATAGGAACTGATCCTAGCAGAAAGCATGGAAGCCTGGAGGGATCGACGTCCAAAGGCGTCAAAGAGTCCTACACTCACGTCCTGGAGGATTAGATGCATGCCTTTTTGCACTCCATCCGTCTCATGGCTGATTCCACCACCATGGAATGGTGTGGTAATTGAGTCTTTTGAAACCCAGGACAAGGAGGAACTCGATACATGGTGTCAAGTCTTCGAGAATGAGGAGATGTGGTTAGAGGTGTTTCCCACATCCTTAACATAAGATCATGCAAGATCTCATGAATACGTAAGGTAGCTGCCTCCTTGGGAGCTTTATGGTACTATAGGATTTCCAATTCCTTTGCCCTAGGCTCTTTTTCAGGAGCCACTGTGATAGAAAGACCTCAGGCCACATCTCGGATAAAATCCTGAAAGGACATATCCTCTGGTGGAGACATCCTACGCTGAGGAGAAGAGGAATCCTCTGGAAGTAGTACTCTGGTATCGGCAGAGTCTTTGGAGTCTTCAGACTCATCCGAGGATTCAAATATCTCTGATGTGGGTGATTGTGCAAGGCACGGTACTGGTACCGATCGAAGACGGCATCGGAGTGCTCCAGTACCGACTTGTCGATGCCGGATAGAGACGCATGACTCGGTCCCAGTAGAATACCTGCCAATGTCGATGCAGTGGGTGCCACTGCCAGTACCAGTAACGGTTGAATTGTCTGAAGCGGTTTCAGGGGCATCGAGGCCATGAGAAAAGCCACCAGACTACGTTCAATAGCCAAGAATCTCTGGTCTATCAACGCTGCCAATGCTTGGGTATCGGTGCCGGTTAAAGCAGCCGGAACCCCAGAGCATGGCACCAGTAGTTCTGCCGAGGTTGAAGCCTTGAGAACATCCTGGAGCCCCGTTAGTGCTTTGGCAGCCGAAGCCTACCGCCGGGGCAATTTTGCCAGTGAATGTCCCTCAAGGGCAACGCCAGAGGCATCTCGATGCTTAGGAGATCTACCCTTTGAGGACCGGCTAGATTTATGTTTAGTTACCTGAAATCCATGAGAGGAAGATGAAGCCCTGGAGGACGTCGATGCCACGGACACTGTATCCGAGGGAAAAAGGGTGCTAGGTTTAGCAGCTCTGTTTTGCCGGCCCCTTTTTGACATCATTCCACAGGCAAGGCACTCTAAAATAGAGTGGTCAGGACCTAAACATTTGAGGCACCACTCATGGGTGTCGGTGACGGAGATGGTACCGCCACACTTAGAACACTTTTTAAAATCCAAAGCGGGTTTTTCCATTTTAAGGAAAAAAATTGGGCCTAGTGCCCAAAATGGTGCGTGGCACCAGAGAAGAAAGTTACTGAAGAAAGACTCCAGAAACAAAGGGGTTTTTTTCCCAGAAAAAAGAAAAGAACCACTGGCCGTACCGGTATAGCATCGAGGGAAGGCAGACGCGACCACAAAAAAGAAGTATAAGAAGGGAATTTTCTGCGGTGACAGGATGTGCGACCTGTCTGCTCCGCGGAAAACGAAAAACTGGAGAGGGACAGTTGGGAAAGGCGGGAAGGCAGCACGCAGGCGCTGTGAGATGCTCCCAAAAGCTTTCCTATTGGACACTGGGGAGCGTTCCTGTGCAGGCACCGTCGGTACAGACGATACCCATATGTGAAGACTACATTCCTGCTTGTTCCTGGAGATAAGCTTATGGCCATGTCTACTACACTGGAGGCCACCAATAACACCGCTATATTGTTGAGTATGCCTTCCCACGTTTGTTCCCCCAACTTTCCCCCAAGTCTTTTTCCCCACTTAAGCATGTAGCTCAACTCCTACCCCCCTTCCCCTGTATTTAATCCTCTATAGATGTGGGAAAGCTGCCATTTACACCCCAGTGTCCCCAAACAAAGAACCTCAAACCAAGATCTGTCTCGGGTCAGGTCCTGTGCCACTTCCCTCTGTCCCAGAAAGTTATGCAGCTGTAAATAGCTAAAGCAATCCGTCTCTTCTAGCCCATACAGTGATTAAGAAATAAGATATGCCATACTGGGTAAGACCAAGGTCCATCAAGCCCAGTATCTTGTCTCCAACAGTGGTCAATCTAGGTCACAAGTAGCTAGCAGTTCCCCTAGAAGACAGGTTCCCAATATTTATTTTTGTTTATTTATTTATTTAGCTGTATTTATATACCGCTTTTCACCGGGTCAAAGCGGTGCTACATAGGGGGGGGGGGGGAATTAAGTACAAGGGGGGGGCCATCACCGGGGTGGGCAACATTGATGATTCTGACATAGGACGGACTTTGGACATAGTACAGACATTGGACATAGACAAAGGCTTTGAGTTAGAGGTTCATTGTGGGTGAACTCGGGGGTTTGTGGCTTTTTCGGTGGGGGTCGAGTTGAAGTATTCCTGGAAAAGGATGGTTTTTAGCTGTTTTCTGAAAGATAGCAAGTTGGTATTGTTTCTGAGGTAGGTCGGTAGGGAGTTCCATAAAGATGGAGCATAGAGTTCAAAGGCTTGTCTGCAGGTCCGTTGTGAGCATTTGGTTCTTTTGTGAGGGACGGTGAGGGAAATACTGGAGGCTTGTCTAGTCGATTTGCCGTGGGCTGGGCGAGCCAGTAGGGTGCGAAGGTGGTTGTCCTGTGTTTGATGGATAGCTTTGTGGGTGAGTAGGATGGCTTTGTATTTTGTCCGTGCTTCGAGGGGGAGAATGTGTAGTTCCTTCAGAATTGGGGTGATGTGGTCGGTTTTCTTTGCGCTCTGAATGATTCTCACAGTGGTGTTTAATGCAGTTCGGAGGGGGTTGATGTGTGTGGCTGGAAGTCCATGGTAGATTATGTTGCAGTAGTCCAGATGTGGGAGTGTCATGGCTTGCATCACTGTTTGGAAGTCTTGATGTTCCAGGAGGGGTTTGAGACGTACTGTTCTTGCCTTGTGAAATATAGTTCCGGAGGTTTTAGTGATCTGTTGCTTTAAGGTGAGGGCTTGGTCAATAATAATGCCCAGGTATCTTATCTGTGGTTGAATTTGGATGCTCGTAGTTCCTATGTTGAGATGTGAGGGTGGCGTGAAGTCTGGGTCCTTTGTCACTATGAGGGCTTCGGTTTTCTTTATGTTGATGTTGAGGTTGTTTGTTTGTAACCAGTCAGACACTGCTGTAAAGCATGCTGACAGGTGGGTGTTTGTTGGGTTTGTGGTTGTAATGGGGGCATAGAGCATGATATCGTCAGCGTAGATGTGGAAGCTGACGTTGTGGGTGCGTATGACTGTGCAGAGTGGTTGGAGGTAGATATTGAAGAGCATGGCTGACAGAGTGGATCCTTGGGATACCCCCTGATGTTGCTGGAATGGGGGGGAGGTTGAGGCGCTGGTGCGGATTAGCTGTTGTCTGTTAGTTAGGTAGGATTGAAACCACTTCAGTACGGTGTCCTTGATCCCGATAGTCTGCAGTCTGTGTACGAGGATGTTGTGGGAGATGGTGTCAAAGGCTGCGGATATATCGAGGAAGATCATGGCGCAACCGGAGTGTCTTCCTTGAGTTCCTGTGAGGAGGGTGTTCATCAGCGTGGTCATGAGGGTCTCAACACCGTGTAGCGGGCGGAAGCCGTGTTGTTGAGGGTCCAGTATGTTGTTAACATCGAGGTGTTCCTGAAGCTGTTGCTGGACGATCTTCTCGATTATTTTGGCTGTGAAAGGCAGACTTGCTATGGGTCTATAGGACGCAGGGTCTAGAGGGTCCAGGTTATGCTTTTTCAGGGAAGGCCGGATGATCGTGGTTTTGAGGGCGTCTGGCATGTGTCCTCTGGAGAAGGATTCGTTGACGATGCGGGTTAATGGTGTGCTCAGTTCGATTTTTGATTTCTTTATCCAGTCAGTGGGGCATGGGTCCAGCGGGGAGGTGGTGGTGTGAAGGCAGGAGATGGTGGTTGAAATTTTTTCTGTTGATGTTTCCTTGAAAGTGGTCCAGTCGCTGTGCAAGTTGGGGTGGAGGTTCTCTGTAGTTGACTGCGAGGTTAGCTGCGGGTTTTGTGGTCGCTGTAGCTGTTTGTATTGTCGGGCCAGTAGATCTGGTGAGAGCTGTGGTAGTTGGTCGGAGTTGTGCGGTGATTTTGTCAGTTTTTTGATTGTCTGGAAGAGTTCTCGAGGTTTGTTTATGGAAGCGTTGATGATTTTCATGTGGTAGATTTTCTTTGCTTTGTCAGTCTCATAGTGGTATGCATTGAGTTCATATAGGTATGTTGTTCTGTCATTTTCGTCGTGGGTTTTTCTCCATTTTCTTTCAGTTCTCCTGAGTTTTGTTTTTAGCTTTCGGAGACTGGGAGTATACCATCTAGCCCTTGTGGGAGGGGGTCTGGTGGTGGTTATGTTTGTTGGAGCTTCAGACGCTGTGGAGATCATAGTATTGGGACATGCAGTGGATTTTCCAGGTCCCCTTTAATAATGGTTTATGGACCTTTACTCCAGGAACTTGTCCAAACCTTTTTTAAACCCAGCTACACCTACAACATTTACTACATCCTCCGTTTACGAATTCCAGAGTTGGATTACACATTGAGTGAAAAAATATTTTCTCTTATTAGTCTTAAATAGGCTACACTGTAGCTTCATTGTATGTCCCCTAGTTTTTCTATATTTTGATGGCGTAAACAATCAATCTACATTGACTCGTTCCACTCCATTCATTAAACTATAGACCTCCATCATATCTCCCCTCTGCCGTCTCTTTTCCAGGTTGAAGAGCCTTAATATTTTTAGCCTCTCTTCATAGGGGTATACTTCCATCCCCTTTACATTTTGGTGACTGTACCTTTTCTAATTCTGCTATAACCTTTTTAAGATACGGCAACCAGATTTTCACAGAAAATTTGAGGTGCGGTCGCACCATGGAACAATACAGAGGCATTATAATATCCTTGGTTTTATTCTCTATTCCTTTCCTTATGATTCCTAGCATTCTATTTGCTTTACTGGCCGCTACTGCACACTGGGCAGAGGGTTTCAATGTGTTATCCATAATGATGCCTAAATCTTTTTCTGGGTGGTGGTTCCTAATGTGGAACATCGTGTAATCATAGTTTGGGTTGTTCTTTCCTAGGTGCATAATTTTGCAATTGTCCACATTAAATTTCATCTGCCATTTGAATGTCCAGTCTTCCAATTTATCAAGGTCCTCTTGCAATTTTTCACAATCCTCTTGGGTTTTAACAACTTTGAATAATTTGGTGTCATCTACAAATTTTATTACCTCACTCATTATTCCATTTCCGGGTCATATGTTAAAAAGCAGCAGACCCAGCACAGATCCCTGGGGTACTCCACTATTCACCTTTCTCCATTGGGAAAATTGGCCATTTAGCCCTACCTTCTGCTTTCTATCTTTTAACCAGTTCCTGATCCACAATAGTACACTGCCTCCTATCCTATGACTTTTTAATTTTGCCAAGAATCTCTCACGAGGGACCTTGTCAAAGGCTTTCTGAAAATCCAGATACATACATCGACTGACCCATCTTTGTCTACATGTTTATTTACACCTTCAAAAAAATATAATAAATTATAAAGACAAGACCCTCCCTGGCTAAAGCCATGTTGGCTGTCTCCCGTTAAACCATGACTATGTATGCGTTCAGAAAGTTTATTCTTAATAATGGTTTCTACCATTTTTCCTGGTACTGGCATCAGGTTCACCGGTCTGTAGTTTCCCAGATCTCTCCTGGGACCCTTTTTAAAAATTGGTGTTACATTGACCATCCTCCAATCTTCAGGTATTACTGATGATTTTAAGGATAGTTCAAGGATTAGTAATAGTAGGTCTGCAATCTCATATTTCATTCTTTCAACACCCTTGAATGTATACCATCCGGTCCAAGTGATTTGTTACTCTTCAGTTTATCAAATAGTTGTAATACATCTTCACGGTTTATCAATATTTCTTTCAATTCTTATACTGCATCAGCTTTAAATACCATTCAGGCATGGGTAACTTCCTTACATCATCTTCAGTAAAGACCGAAGCAAAGAATTCATTCAGTCTCTCCGCTATAACCTTGTCCTCTTTGTGCCTCTTTTACTCCTCTATCATCCAATGGTCCAACTGACTCTTATAGGTTTTTTGCTATGAATGCACTTGAAAAAGTTTTTATTATGTATTTATGCTTCCACAGTAAGCTTTTTTTCAAATTCTCTTTGTCTGCCTTATAAATGCCTTGCATCTAACTTGCCAATGCTTATGTTGTTTCTAGTTTGTGTCATTTGGCTCCTTTTTCCATTTCCTGAAAGATGCTTTTTTGGCAACAGCCTCTCTGACCTCACCTTTAAACCATGCTGGCAGTTTTTTGGACTTCCTTCCACTTTTCTTAAAACATGGAATACAGCTGGTCTGGATTTCAAAGAGTATGCTTGATGTAAATCTTTAACCTTTGCAGCTGCTCCTTTTAGTTTTTTTCTTAACAGTTTTCCTCATTTTATCAGTCTCCCTTTCGAAAGTTAAAAGGTAGTAATGTGGATTTCTTTGCCATCCTTCCTCCATTTATTAAATCAAACATGACCATGCTATGATCACTATTGCCAAGTGGCCCCAATACCCTTCTTTTTAATATATTTGTTAGTGATATAGTGGAATCTATAGGGATCTAGTTAAGCTTGAAGAATGGTCTAGAATTTGGCAGCTGGGATTTAATGTTAAAAAATGCAAGTAACTGTAAATAGCTAAACCATTTCGGTTTGTAAAACTGTTCTATGTAACCGGTTTATTTAAAGGTAAACCGCCCCTGATCTCTGGAAGGGGCGGTACAGAAAAACTGTTTAAATAAATAAAATAAGGTCATGCATTTGGGCTGCAGCAATCCAAGGGAGCAATATAGTATAGGGGGTGAAGTACTTTTCTCCACTAAAACGAGTGGGACCTCGGTGTGGTTGTGTCCGATGACCTTAAAATAGCTAAACAGGTAGAAAAGGTGACAGCAAAAGCTAGAAGGATGTTTGGGTGCATAGTGAGATGAATGGCTAGAAGAAAAAAGAAGGTGATAGTGCCTCTGTATAAGTCTTTGGTGCGTCCTCATTTGGAGTATAGTGTGCAACTCTGGAGCCCGCACCTTCAAAAGGATATAAACAGGATGGAGTCAGTACAGAGGGTGGCTACTAAAATCGTTATTGGTCTTCATTATAAAGCATATGAGAACAGACTTAAGATCTTAATATGTACACTTCAGATGAAAGGCAGAATAGAGGTGATATAATTGAGATGTTTAAATACCTCCGTGGCATAAATGCACAGGGGAGAGCCTCTTTCTTTTGAAAGCAAGTTCTTCTATGAGGGGACATGGGATGAGGATGAAAGGGGATAGATTCAGGAGTGATATGCGTAAATATTTCTTTACGGAAAAAGTGGTGATCCGTGGAATAGTCTCCCAGTGGAGGTGGTAGAGATGAGGAAAGTGTCTGAATTCAAAAAAGCATGGGACAAACACAGAGGATCTCTAAAAGAAAAAAGGGAACTGTTTTAGTTGTTGATATGGAAGGACAGACTAGATAGAAAAATGACGAAAGAAAAAGACCACTTGGCCTATGTTTCTATCTCTTGTGTTCCACTAAGGACTAGGTCCAAGATGGCTTCCCCTCATCTGTTCATGAACCAGCTGCTCCAAGAAGCAGTCATTTATTTCATCTAGAAACTTTTTCCCTAGCATGTCCTGCCATGACACTGACCTAGTCGATACTAGGGTAACTGAAATTACTCATTACTACTATTCTGTAAATATTGTTAGCTTCCCTGATTTCTTTGAGCATTTCATCATCCATCTGTTCATTCTGGCCAGGCGGTCAATAGTACACCCCCCACTGCCATTGCCTTCCCCTTTTTACATGGAATTTCAATCCATAGAGATTCTACAGTGTATTAATCCTGTGTGACTCAATGCCCTCTCTAACAGAGTGCAACCCCTCCACCAATTTGATCTACTCTATCACTGCGATATACCATGTCTCTGAGATACCAAATCATATCTAACATCTCATTTAGTGTTATATAATCTAACTCCCTCATCTTATTTTTTTAGACTTCTGGCATTTGCATACAAACATTTTAGAGGCTAAATTTTATTCATATTAATCTGGTTACTGGTACACAATGGTAATTTGGAATCTTTAAGTTTTGTTTGCTCTGTACTTAAGGGCATTTGGGTTGCTTTTGTCTTTATTGGAACTTCTGTTGATATGTCTTAACTTCAATCTTTTGCTAGTATCCTTCAAGGATACATCCTTCTGAACCAGGTGCTCTTGGGCAACTGTCGGCTTTTCACTATTATCTAGTTTAAAAGCTGCTCTCTCTTCTTTTTAAAGGTTAATGCCAGCAGCCTGGTTCCATCCCTGTTAATGTGGAGCCCATCCCTTCGGAAAAGCCCCTCCTTTCTCCAGAATGTTGCCCAGTTCCTAACAAATCCAAAACCCTCATCTTTGCTCCATCGTCTCATCCACGCATTGAGACTCCGGAACTCTGCCTGCCTTTTGGGTCCTTTTGGAACGGGAAGCATTTCAGAGAATGCTACCTTGGAAGTTCTGGATTTCAACTTCCTATCTAAAAGCCTAAATTTGACCTCTAGAACCTCCCTACCACATTTTCCTATGTCACTGATACCAACATGTACCAAGAAAGCAGACTCCTCCCCAGCACCATCTGACCTTGTCTAGGTAGCGCACAAAGTCAGCTACCTTCGCACCAGGCAGGCATGTTACCAGGCGATCCTCAAGTCCACCAGCCACTCAGCTATCTACATGCCTAATGATCGAAACACCAACTATAATGGCTGTCCTAACCCATCGCTCATCAAATGATTTAATCTTCCCACTGTGGACCCCTTTCAGTTCCCAGCGACGCAATCTTTGTGGCCCGGGTCCCTTATTCTCACGCAAACAGGCGGCCAAGGGCATCACACCAAACACTACCTTACCAGCTAGCAAACTGTGTTAGTAGCGGTGCAACAGGCCTAGTGTCTATCGTACAAACTGATTGCGTTCTCCTACGCTCCTCTGGACCCAGTTCCATGCTCAATAGATGCGTCTGTTGCTATGTTCCTCTCCAGTTGTACAAATTGCTTGTTCAGATCCCTTATACAAGATTAAACACCCTTAAGTTGAACTGCCTTGTAGTACAGCTGTATGTCCGGCATACCTGTTCCACCATCACTCCTGGAGTGCTACAGAACCCATCTGGCTACCAGCAGGGCACGCTTGCTCCAGACAAACTGGGCTATTTTCCTTTTGAGGACCCATAGCACCCTTGCAGGTACCTCCACTGGGAGCGCCTGAAAACTATAAAGAAAGCAAGGCAACAGCATCATCTTGATCGTCGCTATCCTTCCTAGCCAAGACGCCTTGCCCCATTGGCGAAGCAGGCTATCCACCTCCCCCAACAACTGTCGATAATTCAACTCGTACAACTCAGAATGTTGCACACTGATCCATACTCCCAGATACCCGATTGCCTCCCTTGCCCACATAAAAGGAAGAGACTGTTGCAGGCATTCCCACACCTCCACTGGGACAGTCAGATTCAGAATCTGACTTACTCCTTCAATTCTCACATTATGAGTGGTAGGGAAATTTGCAGTCTTCCTACTACCATAATGACACTGTCAGCAAAAAAGAACCATACGGTACTCCCAACTCCCCACCCCAATACTCCTAATGTCCCTACTCATTCATATCCAGCAATATATTGATACATCCTCCCCTCTTGATCCGTGCCAACATGGATTTAGGGAAATGCATGGAGTCGAGACTCTCATGACCTCCTTAATCAACACGCTCATCTGTGGGATCAACAACATAAGGTCTGGCGTCGCCATGATCTTCCTTGACATATCCGCGGCGTTTGACTCAGTAGACCATAACATACTACTAGCACGACTCTACGAAAAGGGTATACAAGGCCTAGCATGGAACTGGTGCAAAACATACCTTGAAGATCGTTGGCAACATGTTCGCATTGACTCCAGAACATCCGAACCATTCCTCCAAACGCAAGGGGTTCCACAAGGCTCCTCCTTATCGGCACTCCTCTTCAACATATATATGCAGCCGATTTGCCAAATCACCAAATCCTTTAATGTCTCCTGCCTTATTTACGCAGACGACGTGCTTATCTACACCCCGTTTGATATAACAAGTCCAAATTATACTAACCTAACCAACTGTTTCAATGCAATAGCGGATTGGCTCTTAGATCAAAACATGCGAATCAATTTCAAAAAGACGGAAGTTTTATTGGTCACTAGAAACAAGCTCTTCTCCCCCCCTGCATATCTTAAGGTACGGGACGCTGAGCTCCCAATCAAGAATACAATTCGTTACCTAGGTGTGATCCTTGATCAACGACTGGATTTTACCTCCCACATAAAAAATACAGAAAAAAGATTTACTTCAAGATAAAAACATTACGCCACCTAAGACCCATGCTAGAATACAATGATTTCCGCTCAATATTCCAAGCAATAGTCACCCCTCACTTTGACTATGCGAATATTGTATTACATGGTCTTCCAAAGAACACTATAAACCCCCTGCAACTAGCAATGAATGCTGCGGCTCGCATCCTAGTTGGAGCATCAAAGAGAGACCATATTACACCAATCCTTAGGGACCTTCACTGGCTCCCTATAGAATGTAGAATTAGCTATAAAGCTCTCCTCATTACATTCAAGGTCTTCAACAAATTATCACCAGCAACGACTTCAGATCTCATCAGTCTAACTCCCAATACAAGATCTAGGAGACCATTTGCCGAAAACACCCTAATCATTCCGAGTGATTCCACAAATTGGTCCCAATCATCGATCAACAGAGCATTCAAATTCTATGCGCCTAGAGGTTGGAATAAACTTCAGCCAGAAATTAGAGCAATACGTGACATGAAGCAGTTCAGAAAAGCTATCAAGCACTACCTCTTCACTGAATACTTCCAGCCACCGTAATGCTATCTAATATATCAAAAGACAGTCTAATAGCCAGAAGCATAAACACTACACCCTAAAATTAAGAAATTTTGGATTTAATTACAGCTGTACACTATATTCTCTGCTCTGTTAGTTGTTTTATACAAACAGTCAATCATTATTGTATTGTAGATAGTTACCCTTGTTGACCAAGTTTTCTGCCCTGTTATCTGTAACTCATACGTATTTCAAATGTACTGAGATTGTTCTGTTCTATGTAAACCGCGCTGATGATAAATAGCGCGGTATATAAGAGACTTTAAATAAATAAAATATTAAATAAATAAATATCCGGGCTTCCAGAGGCTCCAATGAAAGCACAAACAGAGGGGAGACTTGTTCCTGGCAAAATCCAAGGGCCTGTACTCTGTCCTCATCCTTCTTGACCTCTCTGCTGCTTTCGACACCGTTGACCACAACTTTCTCCTCGATACCCTGTCCTCGCTTGGCTTTAAGGGCTCTGTACTATCCTGGTTCTCCTCCTATCTCTCCCATTGCTACTTCAGTGTGTGTTCTGGTGGCTCCTCCTTCTCCTCCGCTACCCCGCTCCCAGTTGGTGTACCCCAAGGATCTGTCTTGGGTCCGCTCCTTTTCGCTCTATACCCAGTCCCTTGGTGCGCTTATCTCTTCCCATGGCTTTCAGTACCATCTGTATGCTGATGACTCCTAGATCTACCTCTCCTCACCTGAAGTCTCTCCGGCAATCCAGACCCGGATCTCTGCCTGCCTTTCTGACATTGCTGCATGGATGTCTCACCGCTGCTTGAAACTGAACATGGCCAAGACTGAACTTCTTATCTTTCCCCCTAAAACCTCCCCTCCTCCTTTCTCAGTCTCTGTGGATAGCTCTGTACTCCTTCCTGTTTCCTTGGCCCGCAATCTGGGGGTTGTCTTTGACTCCTTTCTCTCTCTTTCTCCACACATATCCATCTCGTAGCTAAGATCTGCCGTTTCTTTCTCTGTAACATTAGCAAAATCCACCCTTTCCTTTCTGAACACACTACTAAAACGCTTATCCACTCCTCAATCACCTCCCGTCTTGACTACTGTAACCTACTCCTTGCTGGTCTCCCTTTGAATCATCTCTCTCCCCTTCAATCTGTTCAGCACTCCGCTGCACGGCTAATCTTCTGCCAGCCTCGTCAAGCACATATTACTCCTCTTCTCAAGTCACTTCACTGGCTCCCTATCCATTTCCGCATCCAGTTCAAACTTCTCCTGCTGACCTATAAATGCATTCACTCTGCGGGTCCTCAGTACCTTTCTTCTCTCACCTCTCCTTACAACCCCCCTCAGGAACTCCGCTCTTCTAGCCAAATGCTTCTATCTGTGCCCTTCTCTTCTACTGCTAATGCCAGACTTCGCTCCTTTCACCTTGCTGCACCTTACGCCTGGAACAAACTACCTGTGTATTCTGACAATGAGAGCTGTGCTGACTCAAGGGAAGCACAGAAAAATAGTGACTATGTCTTTAAGACAAGAGACAGGCAAGCTTTTCAGAGGGCTAAAGCTACAGCCAAGCAAAAGAAACATGTACTTGCTGAGGCTAAGCCACGCCCAAGCCCCAACGTGAGTGCAGGCTTGGACTCTAATGACAACTACCTGTGCAGAGAGAAGGGTGTGGTAGCTAGGAAGCAGCTTTTTAAACCTGCTTCAGTGCAGAGAGAGAGAGCAAGAGGAAGGACGAAGGAAGGATAGAGGAGCAGCAACAGGAAGGAGCAAGGAGATGGGGGAAGTTTAACTCCACGTGGGAGAAGCAGTTCCAGCAGCAAAGGAAGCAACCCGTGTGTGAAAGGTACGCTTGAGCCAGAGACCAGCCGATGTATAGCTGGGGAGGTTGCTGAAGAGCTGGGACAGAGTGCAGTGCAGTGTGTGCAAGAGACAGTTCAGAAAATCCAAGCTGCCAGAAGGGGGGTAAAAGCTGTTACAAACTAACGTAACCAAGACCCAGCCAAAGGCAGAGACGTAGTGCTGAACACAGCTGAAGCAGTTAAGCTTTTGCTCCAGGGAAAGAAGCCCCACGCTCCTGATACAACCAATGCTTACCAGGGAGAGCAGTTCTGGAAAGGACTTTTGAACTTTCTACAGTATAGTAAGTTGGAAAACATTATTAAAAATCCTGAAAGAGATAAGCAATTTGCAGAACAGGAAGTTATGCAAATTGACACTCTTGAGTCAGATTCAGTGTATGACGAATCACCGATGGATTGTTCTTTATGCATGAGGGAAATTGAAAGCTGCTAGAAAGGACTGTAAAAAGAGCTTTTGGAGAGCAGTCTTTCCTTAGCCAGGAAAGTGCTAAGACCTTCTTTAAGCTAAAGAACTTTGCTAAGAACAGAGTTTGAATTAAAGCAGCATTATTGGAAAATGAACAGAATTTACCTACGCTGTTTGAATGAACAGAAGCTGTAACACAGGTGCTGAGATGTGTACTGAAAACAGCTGCCATGTTTAAAGAAGTATTGCAGTTCTTTAACTTCACGTGTACTTTTGTTCCTGTAAGTTTTTCTGTTTTGGAGAATAATCCTTTTGCCTGCATTATCGTTGAATTTAATGCGTGGAAAGAACCCAAAAATAAATTTCTTGTTTTCGCCTTAAACAACCCCAGTGGTCACACACTACTTTGTCTTTAATGAAAAGAACTACAAGTCCCAGGATTCCTTGCTGGAGACAAAAATAGTTTTATTTAAGGACAAATATGGCAGCCCTTTGCCTCTGAGCCACTGGCCCAGGCAGGCGGTCACGACAGTATGTACGCCAAACACCTTCTCTAACCCTCTTCAAATCCAGGTTGAAAGCTCACCTCTTTGCTGCTGCTTTTGGATCCTGCCTGACTCACCTGATCTCCTTTTTCTTTCCCCTTATTCTACCCCTGCTTACACTTTCTGTGTTTTGTCTTAACTAGATTGTAAGCTCTGATGAGCAGGGATTGTCTCTTACATGTCTGTGCAGTGCTGCGTATGACTGGTAGCGCTTTACAAATTCGTAGTAGTAGTAGTAGTAGTAGTAGTAGTAGTAGTAGTAGAGGGAACACTGCCTGGTACCCCGTTGTAATGAGAAAAAGTGGGAATATCCCCCAGTCACATTGACACAAGCCTGAGGTCTAGTGTACATGGCCTGAATCCATTGTCAAAAACCTCATCCTGCTCAGAACCACAGGCATAAAGTCCCACGACACATGGTCAAACGTTTTCTCTGCATAGAGAAAGAGGAGCAGCACCTGCTCCTTTCATTGCCAGGCCACCGAGATAAGATTAAGGATCTTGTGCACATTATCAGAAGCTTGTTGCCCAGGCATAAATCCCATCTGATCTGCTCCCACTAAGCCCAAGATAACCTTATTCAGGTAGGTCACTAACACCTTCACGAACAGCTTCATATCCAGATTGAGCACGGAGATTGTGTGATAGGAGGCATAGGCCTGAGGGTCCTTCCCCTCCTTAGGGATCAGAGAGATTCCCACCCACCCCATCGTGTCCACCAGCAAGGCCCCTTCCCTAGGTAAATTAAACAGCCATTCCAGCAGAGCTAAAAGAAGCTCCCCATATTGTTTATAAAAGTGGGCCGCGAGTTCGTCCAGGCTAGGAGCCTTGTCCAGTTTAAGCTGCTTAAATTGCTCTCCGGATTTCATCTGGACCAATTTCCAACTTCAACTCAAAGGCAGTCCTGAGCTCTAATTTATTCAGAGGGGCAGAATCGAGGTAACTGGCAATATCGGTCTCAGGTGCCCGGGTTGGGGTTGTATACAATTTCTGAAAGAAAGCTGTAAACGCGCCTCTCATCTCCTCCCCCTCCCGGTGCAAAACCCCTTTCTGGTCCCGCACCGCCAAAATCTGAGAGCACAGTCAGCGCCATCTCAACTGGCACGCCAAGTACTTTCCAGCTTTATTGCCTCCCTCGAAGCCCTCCTGCCACAGAAGCCGCATCCATTACCTAATCTCTTCAGCTTTTATCGCACTAATGTTAGCATGCACTTCTGGCGCACTAGCTCAAGCTGCCCCTCCCTGCCGAGCTCCTACTACTACTACTGAATATTCGTATAGCACTAGACATATGCAGCGCTGCACAGACACATGTAAAAGATGGTCCCTGCTCAGAGCTTACAAGCTAGTCAAGACAGACAACACAGTAGCTGTAGACATGGGATACAGCTAGGGGGAATGGTAAGGAAACACAAAGGAGATCAAGCGAGTCAAGATCCAAAAGTAGCAGCTTAGAGGTGAGTTTTCAGCCTGGATTTGAAAAGGGTCAGAGAAGGCACCTGGCCCTTCCCCATCCCATTGCTCCAGTCTCAGCAGCTCGGACCACAAAGGCAGCAACCGAGTTCTCTTTTCTCATTTGATTCTAGACCTAAATTTAACAAACACTCCCTGGAGCGTAGCTTTGAAGATGTCCTACACTGTCCCTCACCCCACCTTCCCATTATCATTACATTTGAAAAATTCCCCTATTAGCCCTTCTACCTCAGCCTTCATATGCTCATCCTCCAGTAACTCTTCATTAAGCTTCCAGAACTGGCAATCCCTATTCTCTGCCTGTATAGAGATTTGTACTTCAACTGGGGCGTGATCAGACCATGTAATTCCATCCATTTCAGCCCCTGTCAGCATCCCAGCTAGCTCCTTTCCCACCCATACCATATCAATCTTGGAGTAAGATCATGCACGTGGGAATAATAAGAAAACTGACGCCTACTAGGGTGCAGAAATTGCAAAGCATCAACCATCCCCTTGCCCTTCATGAAAGATTTTAACTTAGCCCGTCTGTCCGACTCACCTCCCTCCCACCCCTGTACTATCCCTCCCAGGGTCCCATGTCAGATTGTAGTCCCAACCCATGATAAACAGCCCCTCCCCACGTTCATCATTTTCTCACCCGGTTCTACATAGAAGTCACCGTGAGTTCCTGTGGGTGCACAGATGCAGACCAATTTAAACCACTCATCCCCCAGTTGTACCCCATGCTAGGTAATTCCCCTTTTTGTCCCTGAATCTAACCCACCGTAGTGCAAAGATTGGCAGCCAAGACAATTGCCACTCTGCCCTTCTTAAGCCCCACCAAATTCAATACATATAACCGGGTTGGGCATGCCTTCTCAGAAGGTAGGCTTCCTGCAATATAACAATGGAGGCCTGTTGCTTCTGCATCTCTTTGTATAACTTCTGTCTCAAACGGGGAACTCAAGCCTCTTATACTGAAGATCTCGATCTTCAGCTCACCTATTGTTACTCCCATACCCCGCCCCTCCCAAATGTTCCTACACCCCCCTCTTTCCCACCCCCACCTCCAACCAGCCACCTACCATCTATCTCTAAGACACAGGCTGCCACCACCGTCGCAGGATGGCATGGCCCCATGCAAGCCAACCCCCGGACTCCCTGCTTCCCTCCCGCTCATGCACCCCACTTGCACTTTCCCCTCACACGCACTTCCAACATTCTCTCGCCTGCACATTCGCCCTTCTCCCAACACAGTTCACATAAGCAAGCAACACCCAGCCTCCAAATGCTAATCCACAAAACCCCAGACACAAGGTTAAAGCAAGGCAAACAGCAGAACCTCGAAAGAAAAAGCACTCAACAAGCATGAACATAAGAACATAAGATATGCCATACTGGGTCAGACCAAGGTCCATCAAGCCCAGTATTCTGTTTCCAACAGTGGCCAATCTAGGTCATATGTACCTAGCAGTTTCCCCAAGAGACAAGTTCCACAATGCTTGTACTGGGTCAAGCATTGATATCTTCGGTCACTTCTTAATAATGGTTTATGGACCTTTCCTCCAGGAACTTGTCCAAACCTTTTTTAAACCCAGCTACACTAACAGCATTTACTACATCCTCCGGTAACAAATTCCAGAGTTTGATTACACGTTGAGTGAAAAAATATTTTCTTTTATTAGTCTTAAATAGTTTACCCTGTAGCTTCATTGCATGTCCCCTAGTCTTGCTATATTCTGATAACGTAAACAATCGATCTACATTTACCCGTTCCACTCCGTTCATTAATTTATAGACTTCTATCATATCTCCCCTCAGCCGTCTCTTTTCCAGGTTAAAGAGCCCTAACCTGTTTAGCCTTTCTTCATAGGAGTATCCTTCCATCCCCTTTACCATTTTGGTGGCTCTTCTCTGAACCTTTTCTAAAATCGCTATATCCTTTTTAAGATACGGCGACCAGAATTGCACACAATATTCAAGGTGCGGTCTCACCATGGAACGATATAGAGGCATGCCACCAAGCCTTCACCCAGTTTGTGCCCACAATATGTATGGACTGCTGAAACTGTACCAGATTCACGAAAAAAAAACTCAAAACAGACCTTTTCACTGAGATCTTTCAATCATTTTCACTGAGATCTTTAACCATTACTTCCCACATGCTTTCTACCAAATGTCATATGTTACCTCAACCTCCGTGTTTAAGCCAGTTTTATCCCCAACCCCTCCCATATAAGTTACTGCTTTTTGTTACTTCCACTACTATGTTCAACACAAGTTATGAGACCCTCTAGTTCTCTAACCTAGTTCTGTTAATGTTGTATGCAAACCCCTTTGACTGAATGAGGAAGTGGTATATAAAACCTGTTAAATAAAATAAATAGGTTTATAGACCTGAATGTCGATGCTTCTGTAAAAGTGCTTAAACTTGTTTTGTGGTCATTGATTTTTCTCTCCTTTCCTATTTTCTGTTCTTCACTGGGGATAAAATTCTATTGACATCTGGGACGTCTAAGTCAGAACATTTGGAAAAAAAACAAAAAAGCAGGCACGTCCAGATAGAGACACGATTTCGGACGTGCCCAATATCGACATCTGTGGGGGTATCTACACAGACATCCCCAGAACCATATTTCAGAACCTGGAAGTCTAGGATAGCCTAATGGTTAGGTAGTAGTCTAATAACAAGGCAGCCAGGGTTTAAATCACGCTACTGCTATTGCTGGCATTGTGCTGAGTAATGGGGATGATGGATTGACTACACCCTTCAGTATGTTTTTCAGCCAAAATGGGCACTTTTCATGCCTGTTCGTGCCTGGAGCAGGTATAAACTTAGATGCAACATCGGATGTCCATGATGTTTCTGAGATAAAGCGGGAATGTCGAGGTTCCTGGCAATGTCCCAGCCATGCCTCCACAATGCCCCTGTTCAGACTTGGACATCCTCATGCTGAGAACGTCCCCAGAGCCGGCTTCTAAAATGTCTCCGGAAATGTCTCTGTGCTTTGAGCATGTCTATGCCCGTTTTCAGACATCCAAAGCATAAATAGGACTTCCAAAATGACCCCCAAATGTAAGTGAAAAAGGTTACAAAATATGATTTGTTGTAATAAGAATGTTGTCTGTCTTGTAATGGTGTCAGAAGAGTTTAAAGTTTAAAAAAAGACAAAGTACAAAAGACCTTCAATTCTTATCATGAACTGCAGTATTATAATAGTTTTAAAACCTGAAAACATTGAGAGAATCTTTCCAAGCTTTTTCTAAATCTTACCTTTTCACTGGCCTTTTTAACGGATTTCTTTCTCTTCGTGACATCTTTCCAAAGAAACTCTAGGGCCAAATAGCTTTGCAAGCCCCAATCATACAAGGTTGATCCTGTTCCCTTCAGATCAAAAAGGGGCACAGAAAAAGGATAATCAGATCACTGACAAAAAGTGTCTCTTTATGAGCCAGCAAAAAAATAAATCACTAGTATGGTGAATATGTTTAATTAAAACTATTATTTACGGAATTATATTCAAATGAGGACAAACACCTTTACACTAGAATGACGATAGGATTGCCAAACCTAACTATGTCTTTATGAGAACAGGATGGATCCCAGCATTCACTCCTGATGAACATCCTTAACCAGCTCCGCTGTCTGTAGGAAGGATTTGTTGACCAACTAGTCAATATAGGGCACAACAGGAGAAAACTGAGAAGTCTGGCGTCAAATTAAATGGTCAAGGACTACAAATGTGAGAAAAGTAGGAGAGGCTGAATACAAAGACATCACTGGCACACCCCAGAACCAACCTCTGTACCAAAAATGGTATTTGATGATGACAATGAGGGTGAAGATGTCATTCTAGTAACAAGTCACTGTGTACAAATGACTCTTTTGGCCTATGTTGTGCTAATTCTGACTTGTACTCAATGGACTGTCTCAAATCCCTTTTAAAGGGGAACATTTTATTTAAGGCCATTAAAGTCTGTTGTAGCTGAATCTGTCTCTTTTCAAACTTTTTATATATTTTGAATTTGAAAATGATATATTTTACATTTGGGAGTGCTTTATTGTGCTTTGCATAAATAGCATAAAAACAACAATGCAAAGATTGGAACGCACAGAATATAAGTGCTAGAATTGAATTAAATATTCTGTTGCATGGTGAAGGCAGAATGAAAAAAGATCAGAATCTTTTCTCTTTCTGTAGTGAACATCCTTGGAAAATTAGTTGAACTCCTTTTACTAGCCAACTCCTGATATTGGCTATAAAAGGTGGGCATCGCAAGTTTTGCATTTGAATTTTCACGGATGGAGTGGATTGCCCTACTGAGTATTCCCTATTCGGCTGCACTGGCAATGCCACCAGGCTAGGGAACACACAGTGGCCCATGCACGGAGGCTGCACTGTAGCAGAGATGCAAAGAAAAGTGAAGAGTAAGCACACCGCCTCTGTGGTAGTAACAGGAAGCCTCTGCCAAAGGAGAGGGTAGGAATGTGGCAGGGACTTGAGCCCTGCCGTGGCTCCAAGGCCCTGTACTTCTTTCATTTCATTGCTGCAGGTAATGCTGTATCCTCCCAGCAGATGTGGCAAGGCGAAATGAGAGAAGAAAAAAAGGAGGGCAGACGCTGGACAGGGTGGCGCGAGATGAGAGAATGAGCAGATACTGCACGGAAGGAGATTTCTGATTATGGAATTACAAAAAAGTATAGGT
This sequence comes from Ichthyophis bannanicus, assembly GCA_033557465.1. Lineage (NCBI taxonomy): Eukaryota > Metazoa > Chordata > Amphibia > Gymnophiona > Ichthyophiidae > Ichthyophis > Ichthyophis bannanicus. The sequence goes on along the minus strand of CM066035.1, from coordinate 885,598,377 downwards.
ATGGGGTGGGGGAGAAAACAGGAACTAGAAGAATATGGGAAAGGGACAAGCTGAAATTGGCTGCGAGGGTGGGAGGGGTGGTATTCAGCAAAACAGAAGGGGAATCAGGAAGAACAACAGAGACTCTGATTATAGTGGAGAGGAGAAGTGGGGACAGAGGGGGAAGATGGGCTGGAAAATCTAATAAATTAGAAGATGGAAAGTAGGAGGTAGACAAAGGGTTAACAAAAAAAAAAAGGCGATTTAAGGACTGGGAGGGAAAAACAGGGGCTGCAATATGAAGAGATTGTATAGAGAAGATAGAGGAGTAATACCAAAAAGACTGGAAGGGGTGAAGGAAAGTGCAAGATAATAAAAGATTTGGAGACGGCAAGGACAGAGGTAATTATAGTGAATGGGGATGATAAGACATGATTGTAAGGGGAAGATGGTGAAAGAGGATGACTGAGGCAATGGGTAGATAGAGAAAACTATATAAAGAGGCAGAGTCTGAGAAATAGAGCAACATGAAATAAAAAAATCAAAAGATCAATGTTAAAAATGGGGAAGGAAGAGGAGGAAAGAGAAAAGAACAGAACACTGATTTTCAGATTCTTACTATACCATCTTTCAAGCAAGAATAGAAAGGCTGTTTACAATATTAATAAAATGACTGGAGAGAGGGCAGATACAAAGAGGGCAATTCTATGATCTCACACACAGACAGAGCATGTTGCCATGCACATATTTGGGGCCTGCTCATCTGAGCTTATAATCTAATCAAGATGAAAAGAAAAAAAAAGAAAATCGCAAAACTGAGGACTAGAGTATGGCAAGATACACATAAGCAGAAGCAATGGACAAGAGAATTAGGCGCATCAGGATCCAAAAGCAGCCTCAAAGAGCTGGGTCTTCAGCCTGAACTTAAACAGGGCCAGAGAAGGAGCCTGACGCAGTGACTCAAGTAGTTTCTTACATGCATATGGAGCAGCAAGGTGGAATAAATGAAATCTAGGGTTGGCAGTGGCAGAAAAGGCACAGATAAAAGGGATCTGCCAGAGCAGCGGAGTTCCCGAAAAGTGTAGCGTGAGATAAGAGGAACAGTGGTGAGGAACCGCAGAAAGAGTAGTTATTCACCTGTAACAGGTGTTCTCTGGGAACAGAGCAGAAATAAGTCCTTATATATGGGTGACTTCGGCACCAATGGAGTCCTCACGGAAGCATCCCCCCAGCTTTCAAACAAAGCCCTTTGGGAGATGCCACCACACACACATGGTCCCTTTCCCGCCCAAGGGTGCCATCTTGCTCAGATGACATAGCTAAAAGATGGCAAAAAAGAAAAGACGGTAAAGAAGCAACTCCAACGGGAGGATTGTGAGGACCGATTCTTGCTGTCCTCAGAGAACACCTACCGGCTACCGAAAGCCCATAGCGAAAAACACACTCACCCTCAAGGGGAAGCAGTGAATAGCAGCAATTGAGTTCATGGCTACAGACTACAGTAGGACCCCTGTGTTCGATGGAAATCAGCACTCCAGTAACCTGAACACAGAAGGGTCTGAGGGTAGGAGTTGCCTAAACCTCGAAAAGATTATGGAGCACAGCCCGGCCTAAGGCACTGTCCCGTTGGGACTCCCTTTCCAGGCAGTAATGGGCTGCAAAGGTATGGACTGAAGACCAGGTGATGGGTCTGGCAAATGTCCACCATGGGGACAGAGTGCAGGTTTGTCACAGAGGCCGCCATGGCCCTGACACTGTGCGCCGCGACACAGCCTTCTGCTCATAGGCGAAGACAATACAATCCACCACCTAGGTAGACAGTGTACGTTTGGTCACCGCCTTCCCCAGACGACTGGGGTCGTAGGAGATGAAAACTTTGTGGTGGCTCCGAGTACGTTGGTTGCAGAAGGATAAGGCCCTCTTACAGTCCAGAGTGTGAAGGACCGTCTCACCTCTACTAGTGTGAAGCCTTGGGAAACAGGTGGGAAGCACCACCTCCTGGTTGAGGTGGAAGGATGATATCACCTTCAGAAGGAACTTAGGGTGTGTTTGGAGCACCACCCTGTTCTTCAGAACCTGGTATATGGTGCCTCTGCCACTAAGGCCTGGAGCTCGCTGACTGCAAGAGGAGGTGAGCACAACCAGGAATGCCACCTTCACGAGAGGTATTGCAGGTGGCAGGTAGCCAGAGGCTCAAAAGGCAGGCGAGTGAGCTGCCCCAACAGCACAATGAGGTCCCACTCGGTCACCGGAGAGCAAACCGGGGGCTTCGATAAGAGCAGACCCCCTTAGGAAGTGAATCACCAGTGGCTGCACCAAGAGGGGTTTGCCATCCATTGGGTGGTGGTGCGTCACCACCAGGGCACTGAGGTGCACCCTGATGGAGTTCGATTTAAGTCCTGATTGCGAGAGGTGGAGAAGGTACTGTAGCACCAGTCCCACCGGGCAGGAGAATGGATCAATCCCATGCTCTGCACACCAAGTTGAAAACCTGCACCATTTGAGAGCATAAGCTTTCCCAGTAGAAGCCTTACGAGAGGCCAGCAGGATCTCCTCTACCTCACCCGAGAGGTTGAAAGGGGCTAGGGTCACCCTTTCAGCAGCCAAGCAGTCAGCGACAGGGACCCCAAGTTGGGGTGCAGAAGAGGGCCCTCCTCCTGAGACAGGAGCCCTGGAGATTTTCCCAATGGGATGGGATTCTCAACCAATAGCTGGAGGAATGTGGGAACCATGATTACTTCGGCCATCGAGGGGCTATCAGGATGAGCGAGGCCTTGTCACGGAAGGTCCTGAACAGTGTTGGCAAATAGTGGTATGGGAGGAAAGGTGTACATGAGGCCCGCTGAACACAAGACAAGGAACGCGTCTGCCGCCAACCTGGAGGGATGGGGCTGCCGGGGAGCAGAAGCGGGGCAATGGCAGTTGTCCGGGCTGGCGAACAGGTCCATCACAGGTTCCTCCCAGAGTAGGAAGAGCCCATCGGCCACACTGGGGTCCAGCTGCCACTCGTGCGACTGGAGGAGCCTGCTCAATCTGTCGGCCAGTAAATTGTCCTGCCTGGCAGGTATACTGCCCATAGGAGTATGCCCTGACAGGCTGCATAGGAGCAGAGGACCACCGCCTCTCGGCAGAGGGCACGAAACCCCGTGCTCCCCTTCTTGTTCACATAGAACATCGCCACCTGGTTGTCTGTCTGGACCAACACCAGCTGGTGACGTAGGCGGTGGGAAAAAGCTTGGAGGGCTAAGTATATTGCCCGTAATTCCAGGAGGTTGATCTGCTAGTTGCTCTCGCCCTGCAACCAGTTGCCCTGGGTACGCAGTTTCTCGCAGTGGGCTCCCCAGCCGAACAGGGAGGCATCCATAGAGGTACTGGAGAGTCTGGAGGTACTGGAGAGTCTGCCACCAGGTCAGAGAGTTCGCCAACTGGCGGGTCACTGAGACCTTGTCCCGGAGGTGCCCCGTGGTCTGTGTCCACTGGTCCTGGAGGCACCACTGCACGGCCCTCATGTGGAGGCAGGCGTCTGGGGTGATGTGGACCATGGAGGCCATGTGCCTGAGTAGACTCAGGAGGAGCCGGGCAGGCACCGAGGAGCGGTGCTGTACGTCGAGGGCCAGAGCCCTGAGATGGTCGGCTCGGTCTCCGGGCAGGAAGGCCTTTGCCTGGAGGGTGTCCAGTCTTGCCCCTATGAACTCCAGACATTGTGTAGGAAGGAGGTGGAACTTGGGATACTTTATCACAAACCCCAAGTGTTGTAGGACCTGAATAATGCACGCAGTAGCCTGCTGCACCTCTGAGGCTGTGCCTCCCTTTATGAGCCAGTGGTCCAGGTAGGGGAAGACAAAGACACCCTGGAGGCGGAGTAAGGCAGCTACGACTGCCAGGCATTTTATGAAGACCCTTGGGGTGGAGGCCAAGCTGAAAGGCAGCACCCTGTACTGGTAGTGTCCGCCCGCCCACTCACCATGAACCGCAGATACTGCCTGTGGTTGGGCTGAATGAGGATGAGGGTATAGGCATCCTTCAAAATCCAAGGAGCATAGCCAATCTCCCTGCTGGAGTTAAGGCAACAATGTTCCAAGGAAGAGCATTTTGAACTTCTCTCTCACCAGGAACTTGTTGATGTTGCGCAGGTTGAGGATGGACCTTAGACCCCCTGTCCTTTTTGGCATGAAGAAGTACGTGGGGTAGAACCCCTTGCCCTTGAGATGGTGCGGCACTGGTTCCACTGTTTTGTCCTTGAGAAGACCTGCAAGCTCCTAGAGTAGAAGGTCCCAGTGAAGGGGAGACCTGCGGGACTCTCCCAGAAAATAAGAGGGAGGTCTCTGAGTCAGATGGAGAAGGTGGCACTCCTTGACCATCTAAAGTGCCCAGAAATCGGTGGTGATGGTTAGCCACTTTTGGGCATAGTGAATCAGACACCCCTCTGTGGGCTGCTTACCTCCTTGGGGTAGAGAGGCTATGCCCAATGAGTCAAAAACTCCCCCCTGGCTGGGCTGGGGCAGACATCTGGGGTTTGGAAGCCTTCTGCTTACGAGGGCCATGCTGATGTCCCTTGGCCTGCTGACCTTGCTGGGGAGCCAGGGAGGCCTTAAAAGGTGGGTAGTTTCTTTAATCAGGCCCTTTTCTTGGGTAGATGGGCTTTTTAACTGAACACTTCTGTTGGTGAGGGCAGCAGTCTTTTTTAGAGAGCCTGGTCCTCGTTATGAACTCAGTCTCCAGCTCAGCAGCTTTGTCGGTCATGGGCTTGCCAAACAGGTTCTCTCCTTGGCATGGGACATCAACCAATTTGTCCTGAACCCATTGCTCGAAGTCCAGTGACTGTAGTCAAGCATGGCATTGGGCACTGATGCCCGCTGCCACTACTCGAGCTGCTGACTCGAATCCATCGTAGGCTGCCAGAGACACAAACTTGGAGCACTCATGGACGGCCTTAGCCAGGTTCCTGAACCGCTGCAGGGGTTCCTTGGACAGACCAGCTGAGAACCCGGCGAGTTCCTTTGCCAGGTCTTTCAGGTACATGTCCATGTACATCTGGTAGATCTGGATGCGGCCGATGAGCATTGAGCCCTGGTAACATTCTGTCAAGGGCGTCCAAGGTGCGTGCCTTTCTGCTGGAGGGCACTGAGGAATGCATCTTCTGACTCTTCAGTCGATGCATGGCCGACTCCACTCACCATGGAGTTGTGCAGCAGCTGTGACTTTGGAAGCCCGGGCTCCAGCAGACTCTATACATCGAGTCAAACTGCTTGCTCACCACTGGCACCGACACTGACACAGACACTGGAGTTTCCCCACATATGGAGCATAAACTGTTCCAAGATAGGAGGAATGGGCACTGTGAGCAATTCCCTCGGAGGGGCCTCGTACTGGAGAATTTCTAATTCATCTGCCTGAGGGTCTTCCTCCAATTCGGTTGGGAACACCAGGGCTTTGGACTTGTCCTTGACAAAGTCAAGGAACCCCATATGTCCTCCAATGGAGACCGCCGCCGGGGCTCTGAAGCAGGAGAGTTCGAGGGGGCATCGCGATGAGGACGGGTGTCGGGCGACTCCTCATCCTCCGTCTCCCACTCTGAGTAGTCCGTCGAGGACTTGAAGGAAGGATGATCCACGGGCCCCAGGGCCGACCCAGGCCTGTGGCCCTCCAAAGCCCTGTGGCCGGCGCAGAGTGCACTGGCTGGGGATTATCACGACCCTGTTAAGTGGGAACCGGATCAAGACCTCAGCCGATGATCGGCTTGGCCTCTGGGGACATCTTCGATGTCGAGGGCTCGGTGATCGGGGTAGATGAACCAGAAGTACCGGACATCAGTGCTTGCTGATGGTCTATGAAGGCAGACAAACTGCACTACAGGGCCGACATTCTGGACTCCAAGCCAGATGTCTCTGCAGTCATTGGCACGGGCACAGAGGGACTTGGGCCAGACGCTGGTTCCCCTGAAGGGGAATCCTCAACGAGGATGGTGTCTGGCGACCAAGGCCGGTCCAAGGTCAACTCCTTTCGGGGGACCTTTGCAGGCCGCTCCCTCTCCGATCCCTCGGACAAGCATCTCAGACTGCGGGACCTAGCTCAGAATGTACCCGGCCTATCTGATCCATCCAGGGACATCGCCTTCAAGGTTTTCTTCTTCTTGGGTTCCTTTGAGGGAGACTCCCTCTCTGAAAAAGCATGGTGCCGCTCAGGTTTGGAGGGGCCCACCCGAGATGTCGTGGCTTCAGGTGAGGCCCTGACCTTCAGAGGTACCAGAGACTCACGAAAAAAGTTATCATGCTGCTACTGGCAGCTCTTGAGGGCCTTGCTGGACATCTTTTTGCAGAGACCGCATGCTGTAGGGTCATGGTCCGGCCCAAGGTAGAGAGAGAGCAGCAATCGTGCGTGTCAGTCAAAGACAATCTTGGTACACTGATCACATTTCTTGAAGACACTGGCAGCCATGGGGGAAAAAAGTACCCCAGTGAGGTTGAAGACCCACGGGCTGCCAGTTGGAAAAAAGACGCAAAGATGCCAAAAATGAAAAACTACAAAAAGGGACCAGAGCTCAATACCGAGACAGCGAGGTCGGATGAAGGGAAGAATACCGATGCAATACTGGAGGAGAGTATGAAACTCAAGCAGAAAAATCAACTTTTTCCGGGGACAAGCCAGACGAACGTCTGAAGGGCTCCATGGAAAAAAGAAGACTGAGCAAGATGGCACCCTTGGGCGGGAAGAGGACCACGCATGCGTGGTGGCATCTCCCAAAGGGCTTTCTTTGATAGCTGGTTGGATGCTTCCACGAGGGCTCCGTCAGTACTGACGTCACCCATATATGAGGACTGACTTCCTGTTTGTTCCCGGAGAATGAATGTATTTGTAGGTAAGCAGAAGTTTGAACTCACAAGGAGAATCTAGTTTCTTGGTGTTCCTATTTCATATTTGTAGTTCCTTATTCTGTACTCTGTGAGGGTCTGTGTTCTGCATGCATGACAGAGGTAGTGATTCTGCTTTGTGTGTAGTTTTGGTGTAAAGGTCTCTACAATTTTTGCTTATGTTTTTCTGATAGGGCGTTTACTGCCGTTCTAGGGCTTAGCGTAATATTTGCAGTGCTGCCTTTCATATGTAAGATTGTTGCTGTCTCAGTTATGTATGTATTGGTGCCAGTTTGATATGGCAGCTTTGCTACTTTTGTGTGAATTATGTTTTTTCAAAACAGGGTTGTTATATTTCACAATGTTTCCTGGCAGTGGAAAAAGTTGATGTTGTTGCTACTGAACTGAAACTAGAATTTAATTTTTTTTTAAAATGATCAATTGTAAGGGGAAACATCTAGTTCTTCATTCTCTGCGATTCTGTCAGGATCATGATCCAAGTGTATTTCTGGTGCAGCAATGTTATTTTTCATATAGGGTTTTTTTTAAATGAGCTGTCCATATTGTACCATTTTGTATTCTGGCTTGTCAACATCAGCACATCTTATCCACTTATGAGATGGCAGAGCGTTTACAGATATAGATTGAGTTGGATAAACAGAGTTCTTTTTTGGGGGGGGGGGGGTTATAATATGATACCCATAGGCTGGAAAAACAGAAAGTACACTCTGGGCTGATAGTGTAGTTACTCGCCTGTAACAGGTGTTCTCCAGGGATAGCAGGAATCATTGCTTACATATGGGTGACGTCGGAGAGTCAGAAAGCTTTTGGGAGATGCACCATGCATGTGTGGTCCCCTTACCACCTAAGGGTGCCATCTTGCCTCAGTAGAATGATATAGCTCAAAGGCAAGAAATGACACAGTAAGCAACTCCACAGGGAGGAGGGAGGGTTGTGAGGACTGATTCCTGCTGTCCCCGGAGACCACCTGTTACAGGTAAGTAACTATGCTTTCTCCAGGAACAAGCAGGAAGTCAGTCCTCACATATGGAGTCTCTAGCTACAGGCTACTGAAAATCCGTAAAAGTCACGGGTGACCAGGAAAAGGTGAGCCATGAGCAGCAACAATGAGTCCTTGAGAAGACAGGCGCTCAAGTGTCCAGTGAGAAAACCAGCACTACGGTAGCCTGAACACAAAAGGCTTGAAGGACAGGAATTGCCTACACCCCGAATAGATGACAGAGTACCACCTAGTCAAAGGCGCTATTCCTATGGGACTCTCTCACCAGGTATTAATGAGCTGTGAAGGTATGGACTGAGTACCAGGTGGCGGCTCAGCAGATTGCCGACAAGGGACCAGAATGCAGATTTGCCACAGATGCTGCCATGGCTCTGATGCTGTGTGCCGTGACCCAGCGCTCCAGCAAAAGCCCGGCCTGCTCATAGGAGAGGGTGATGCAGTCCCCCACCCAGGAGGACAGAGTTTGCTTGGTCACCACTGGCCCCAGTCGACTGGGGTCATAGGAGACGAAAAGCTGTGATGCTTTGCAGTGGCCCTGGGTATGTTGAAGGTAGAAGAACAAGGCCCTCTTACAGTTCAGTCCAGAGTGTGAAGAATGGTCTCCGCCCTGCTAGCGTGAGGCCACAGAAAAAAAAGGTGAGGAAGCACTACCTCCTGATTGTGGTGGTAAAAGGGAAACCACCTTAGGAAGGAACTTGGGGTGTGGGTGGAGCACGACTCTGTTCTTATAGAACCTCATGCAGGGTGGATCCGCCGCCAATGCCTGGAGCTTGCTGACCCTGCAAGCCAACATGAGTGCCATCAGAAATACAACTTTCCAGGAAAAGTACAGCAGGTGGCAGGTAGCCAAGAGCTCAAATGGTGGGCCAGTGAGCTGAAACAGCACCACACCGAGGTCCCACACTGCCACCAGCGGGCAGACAAGAGGCACAGGCAGAAAGAAACCCTGAAAAAAGTGGGTTATGAAAAGTTGGACGTAGAGGGACTTGCCCTTGATAAGATGGTGGCGGTGCACTGCGGGTGTGCTCGGGTGGACCCTGACAGAGTTGGACCAGTCCTGCCTGGGACAGGTGAAGCAAATATTGCGGCACAAGCTGCACAGAGCACAAGAACGGGTTGACCCGGTGCTCTACGCACTACACAGAGAATCTGCACCATCTGAAGATGTAAGCCTGTCTTGTGGAGGTCCTACGAGAAGCTAAGAGGACCTCCTCTACCTCCCTTGAAAGACTGAAAAGGGCTAAGACTACCCTTTCAGCAGCCAGGCCGTTAATGTTAGAGACCCTAAGTTGGAATGTAGGAGGGAGCCCTCCTCCTGCGACAGCAGCCCTGCGGCACACTCAAGGGGGAGTGAGGGAGGGGTGGATAAGCAAAGGAGCAGTAGGAACCACGGTTGCCTGGGCCACCGGGGGGTGGGGCTACCAGAATCAGTGATGCCCCGTCGCACTGAGCCTTGAAAAAGGTCTTGACAATCAGCAATGTTGGCGGGAAGGCAGAGAAGGCCCTCCATCCATGGAATGAGGAATGCATCTGCTGCTACTCAGGATGGGTGTGGCTGCCTAGAGCAGAGGTGGGGCAGCTGGGTGTTGGCCGGACTAGCGAAAAGGTCCATCTGTGGAGTCCCCCAGAGCTGGAAAAGCTGGTAGGCCACTCTGGGTCTAGTCACCACTCGTGCGGCTGGAGGACCCTGCTCAGCCTGTCCTCCAGGGCGTTGTCCCAGCCCAGCAGATACACTGCCCGCAAAGCATCCTGCATTGGTTTGCATATGAGCAGAGCACTACTGCCTCTTGGCAGAGGGTATACAACCCCATGCCCCCCTGCTTGTTGATGTAGAACATCGCCAGTTGATTGTATGTCTGGACCAGCACTGAGTGGTGTTGCAGGTGGTGACGGAAGACTCAAAGGGCCAGGGGATATGGCCCGAAGCTCTAAGAGGTTGATCTGCTGCAAACTGTTCAACTGCAATCAACTGCCCTGAGTGCAGAGGCCATCGCAGTGGGCTCCCCAGCCTAAGAGGGAGGCCTCCGTGGTTAGGAATCTCTGGGGAGCAGAGGCCTGGAAGGGCATCCCAGTCAGGAAGTGCTGGGGGCCTTGCCACCAGGTGAGAGAGTTGGCCAGCTGAAGGTTCATCACCACCCTGTCCTGCAGTCAGCCCATGGCCTGGGTCCACTGGGAGCAGAGGCCCCACTGAGCATCCTCATGTGAAGGTGGGCATTTGGGGTAACATGAATTGTGGATGTCATGTGACCTAAGAGGTGGACAGAAGGTGGGCAAGCACTGACTGTCAGCGTTGCACGGCCGCAGCCAGCACCCTAAGGTGATTGGCTCTGTCCCAAGGGAGAAAGGCCTAGGCCTGAACTGTATCTAGCCTTACCCCTACAAACTCCAGACACTGTGTTGGGAGATAATAGGACTTTGGGTAGTTTATTACAAACCCCAAGTGCTGCAGGATGAGGATGGTGTGTGCTGCTGTCTATTGCACCTCTGCGGCAGTATGGCCTCTTATGAGCCAGTCGTCCAAGTAGGGGAAGACCAAGGCTCCCTGGAGACGAAGGTAGGTCGTGAATACCATCAGGCACTTGGTGAACACCCTTAGTGCAGAGGCCAGGCCAAAGGATAGCACTCTGTACTGGTAGTGGCCGCCTCCCACCACGAACCTGAGGTATTTCATGTGGTTGGGATGGATGAGGATGAGAGTATACACATCCTTTAGGTCCAAGGAGCATAGCCAGTCTCCCAGCTGGAGGTATGGCAGCAGTGTTCCAAGGGAGAGTATCTTGAACGTCTCCTTCACCAGGAATCTGTTTAGATCCCACAGGTACAGAATGAGCCGGAAGCCTCCAGACCTTTTGGGTATGAGGAAGTACCGGGAGTAGAACCCCTTGCCCCTGAGGTGTGCAGGCACCAGTTTCACCGCCTTATCCTTGATAAGGCCTGCAAGCTCCTGCAATAGTAAGGTCTGGGGTAGGGGAGTCCTGGGGGGTTCTCCTGGAAAGAACTGAGGGGGCGCCTGTGTCAGGTAGAGGAGGTAACCCTCCTTCACCACCTGCAGTGCCCAGTAGTTGGTGGTGAAGGATAGCCACCAGTGGGCATTCAGAACCAGACACCTCCCTGTGGGCTACTGGGCTGGGCTTCCTGGGGGAAGAGAGGCTAAACAAAAGGAGTCAAACCCCTCCCCCCCAGTCTGGACCAGAGCCGGTGCCTGGGGTTTGGGAGCCTTAGGCTTACAAGGAACCATGCCCTTGTCCCTTGGCCTGTTGCCCCTGTTGGGGAGCTGGGAAGGCCCGGTACTGTGGGTAGTTTCCATAAGCCTCTCTCTTCCTCGGGAAGGAGGACTTTTTACCCAAAGTCTTCCATCAGGAAGGGTCAGCGGTCTTCTTGGAGAGCTTGGTCCTCGTCAGGAACTCAGACTCCAAATCTGCAGCCTTATCAGTCATGGGTATGCCGAAGAGATTTTCTCCCTGGCAGGGGACACTGACCAACTTGTCCTGAACCCACTGCTCTCCAGGTCGGAGGACTGTAGCCAGGCCTGGTATTGGGCACCAATGCCTGCCTCAGCTACTCTAGCCGCCGACGCAAAGTTGCCCGAGGCTGCCCAAGTCATAAACTGGGAGTACTCTATGACACCTGAGGCCAGGGTCTGGAACCATTGGATAGGTTCCTCAGAGAGACCAGCTCAGAACCCGGGGAATTCCTTTGCCAGGTCCCTTAGGTACATGCCCATGTACAGCTGGTAGGTCTGGATCTGGCCAATGAGCAATGAGCCCCGGTAGCACTTTCTAACCAGGGCATCCAAGGCCGGGCCTCCCTACCTAGGGGCATTGAGGAGTGCATCTTCTGGCTCTTAAGATGCCGCACGGCTGACTCCACCACCATGGAGTTGTGTGACAGCTGTACTTTCTGGAAGCCGGGACTCCAGTGGACTTGATACATTGAGTCCAGCCATCTGCTCACTATGGGCACTGATGCGGGGGTCTCCCACATGCGGAGGAGTAGCTGTTCCAGGATTAGGGCAATGGGCATCATAAGTGCCTCCTTTGGAGGAGCCTCAGACTGGAGGATTTAGAGTTCTTCTGTTCGAGGATCCTCCTCTGACTCAATCTCAAAAGCCAGTGCCTTGGCCATGTCCCACACAAGGTCAAGGAAGGTCATGTCCTCGGGTAGAGACCGATGCCGGGTCTCGGTGGGAGATGGGTTGGAGGGCACATCCTGGTGCCGATGGGTATCCGGGGATTCGTCATCCTCAGTTTCCCAGTCCCAGTAGTTGGTAGAGGTGTTGAGGACGGTCCAGATCAGAGGTCGGGCCCTGAGCCTTATGGATCCCAGAGGTCATGCGGTCAGAACTGCGGGCACTGATTGGGAAGGACCAGGATCCCAAGGACCGGAACCAAGATCAGGACGTGTGCCGAGGGACCTCTTGAGGCTGGTGGCACTTAAGGATCGGCTCAGTGTTCGGGGAATTCCTCAAGGTCGAGGGCCTGGCAGTTGGGAGTGATAACCCGGCTGAGCCGGGCATCAGAGCCCTCTGCTGGGCCATGAAGGCAGACAAACTGTGCTCCAAGGCCACCATCCTGGTCTCGAGGTCAGATGGCTCCGCAGTCTTCGGCGCAGGCACTGAAGGACTCGAGCCAGACACCAGCTCTGTTGAGGTGGCGTCCTTCACCAGGATGGCCTTGGGGTTCCGAGGCCAGTTGCCGGATGCTGATGATTCCCGTCAGGGTATTTTGGTCAGTCGCTCTCGCTCTTTTCCCTTCGGACTCATGTTGGGGACTGTGGGTCCGGGGCCTGTGGGACTTGCCCATTTTCCCAGGTTCATCCACTGGCATGGTCTTCGAGTGTTTGTCTCTTCTTGGGCTCTTCCTCTGGGGTCCAGCTAGAGGACCTGTGGCCTCAGGGTTCTGAGGCAGCCTGGTCTCCCAAGAGTTCTGGAGGGGGCCTTGGAGTGCGGTGTTGCCGGAGACTCCGGTGCAGAGTCTGTCTTATGGAAGAAGGACTCCTGCTGTTGCTGATGGCTCTTGATGGCCTTGGAAGTCATCTTTTTGCAGAGACCACAGTCCAAGGGGTCATGGTCCGGTACTAGGAAAAGGAGACTGAGGCAAGATGGGGATCATGCATGCATGGTTCATCTCCCAAAGGCTTTCTTTGAAAGCTGGGGAGAAGCTACCACGCGGGCTCAGTCGGTGCTGACGTTACCCATATGCAGGGGCTGACTTCCTGCTTGTTCCCGGAGAAAGTTTCTTACAATTTGTCTGCATTTACAATATATATAGAATTTATTTAGGCAGATCTGAGCAGAAGCTATAGAAAGACTCATTCTAAGGAAACTCACAGATATGTAGCAAATAACCAGAGATGCTTCTAGGTTTTGTCCTTCCCCTCCACCAGGATGGCAGGTATAGGGATACGCAGGAGGAGAAGTAAGAAGCAGAGCTGAGGAACGTTAAGAACACATGAAGAATCTGGAAATTTAGGGCTGCTCAGGACATAAAGCTCTGGCTTCTGAGTTATCAAGTTTGTGTTCTGCCTTGCTGAAAACCAGCAACTCTATCAGCTCCGAGGAAAGGAGAAAGCAAACAGTCTGGTGATGCAATGCTCCTGAGAAAACAGCTGTCAAAACAGAGTGAAGAAAGATAATGGCCTTCTGCAAACAGCAATGCTCTCTTCAGGTACCACAGACAACTATATTTCCCTCCTACAGAGCATGTAGATTAAATTAGTAGAAGATAGTTTCTAGTTTCCTGTTATTACTGGCCTGTTACTAATGTTAGGATCCTTTGCAGACGGCTCTGTGCTACTGAAAAAGAAGTCAAGCCCAGGAGCTTTAGATGGCTTTTCTGAGAGACAAACAAGGATACAACTGATATTCAAGCTTTGCTAGGACAGACGTCACTCAACCACAGGAAGCCTTACACTCTCTCCATCACTGCCATGACCTTTAAAGAAACAGTGAGGTGGTTTTCCTTTGCTACTGTGCCTCTTGATTTCCATTTTTAAAGGATTAGAGTTCATTAAAAAGAAAGTGGAGGTTTTTTTAAAACATGTTTTGCAAATCTGGGTCATCCTTGGAGCAGACAGGGCTCCAAAGGAGCTACAGTACTTACAAGTGACTAATTGTTTGTGCAGAACAGCCAGCACAGGACATAAACAGTCAAAAATGTAATAACATTTCCATTCATCTTTATTTCTTATAAGCTGAATGCCTAAAGCAAGTCTGCATTTATTTAAGATGTTCACCTGTTGCCAAAAGTAGTGTCTCTGATGGAGCTGAACTTGATTGTTAGACAGTAATTTGTCTTTTCCCCTCCACCCAGTTATAGATCTGTTGCTTTCCAGAACCCTACCATCTGCCCCTCTTCCCCCATCCCTAGAGGCAGAGAGCTGCCCACCTGTAGAAATCCGGGAACTGACCTTAGCAACTGTGACCGCTTGTTGTGGGTAATACAAGGAAGCTGCAAGCCCCACGAAGCCCAGTGGATACACCATTCGCTTTAACTTGGAACCTGTTCAATGTTGGAAAGGATATGAACAGTTACTGCAATGTACAAGCTACAGACATTAGCTCATAATTCCATCACTTAATTTCTCTGAAAGAAAAAAAAAAGTTACACCATATTCCTGATTTCTCTCTTTAATAATATTTTGTGATATTTTTTCCACTTGCAAGAAAAGCAGGAAGTAAAACCTTGCAGAGATTATTGCCTGTTCTTCAGTACCCTACTCTGTAACCTCAACCCTCTTACCTTTTTTTTTCTTTATTATCAGATATGTTTCACATCAGGCAAAATTGCCTGTTGTTGAGGGTCAATCCATCTGTCTGTCCGTACACATAAAGCTATGCCCGGGAAGATAGAATGCAGCAGGCCACACCCTTCACCTTGTCCCATACCACACACTATCACACCCCACTCACCCCCTTACTACCACCCATATCTTAATATAAACTCAAATATATAGACAACACTAGTCAAAAAGTTGCCTCATACAGCTTCACTGCCCCTGCTACCCTAAGGAGACACACTACCATGTCTCTTCACTACTTCCGCCCACCCATCCCCCCCCCCCCAAGCATGTAAGAGTTTGCAAAGAAAGGAAAAGAAAACATGACGTTTTGTCACACTAAGTTCATTAATCCTCTTGCAAGTCTGAAGTGCACCATCTACTCACTCAGCAATAATTCATGCCATCAGTGAAACATGCCTTTTTGCATTGCTTGCAGTATGCACTTTTCAACTGGTTAAAATGAGCAAACGATTCTCGACATGCCACTAAGCGTATAAACAGCCAGCTAGTTGCATTGTGCTTCCTCTAGGTAGATTGTGTGCAAGCATACTGTGGAGCTGTATCATTTACCACATAGGGATAGTTTATTCGATAAACCACTTCAGCAAGAATATCAGAGTGATTCACAATATAATGAAGCATCTAAAAAATACCCAGCAGGTGAGGAAGTTTACAGGAAGTGCATATCGTCCTTGCTTTGGGCTTTGAGGTGCATGGACTGCGACATGTTTGAAATGCAACTAAACATGTCCAGTAAAAAAAATGTTATTTAAGCTCCAGACTTCTTGTTGTATCACTACTGCCAGGCTACAATTCCTGCCCCCCAACTACACCCCTGCCCAGGAGTTGAAATGGGCACCACTCACTGCCATTCTAACGAGATGGCTAAGGTCCGATCGAGATCGTTGTATATCGGCACCTAGGAAGAGAAGCTAAGAAAGCTGCTAAAAATAAAAACCCAAAGTAACAATGGACATGAAGGAAGGAAGGAGGCAGGACAGCTACTGCTCATCCAGGAAAGCTTCAGGGCTCAAAGTGATTAGAGTAGTGAAATACTTCATGCCTTTGAGGGGAAGAGGAACAAGGAACTACCAGACTGGTCCCTGAAGAGCAGCTAGTTATGTAAGCCAACAGGGATCTTTCAAAGGATACCGTGAGAATGCCGCCAATAGAGGAGGAGAGACAGAATGGGGGGAGGAGGGACAGAAATCCTGAAAGCCGATGCAGAGATTTGGACACCGAAATAAAACTTGATGAAAAGCACCTAGCCCCCGGATAAGCAATCTTCACCGCGTGGTTCCTACTCTT
This sequence comes from Ichthyophis bannanicus, assembly GCA_033557465.1. Lineage (NCBI taxonomy): Eukaryota > Metazoa > Chordata > Amphibia > Gymnophiona > Ichthyophiidae > Ichthyophis > Ichthyophis bannanicus. Next base: position 885,582,438 of record CM066035.1, on the reverse strand, counting down.
CACAATGCAGCTTAACTGAACAATGCTCTCTTTATTCCTTTTGTGAGAGATGATCCAATATAATAGCAAAGCTGCACTTTGGACTAGGATGATAGGGAAGGAGTGCAAGCCAGCCACATTTGGGGACTGGGGGGGGGGGGGGGGGGGCAGGGCTTTGTTAAGAGTCACAATATACAGATAAAATCCTGCACAAGGGAAAGGCTGGTCTGTTCAGTAATTTTATTCATGGGGCAAAAGTACAAGTCTATAAATGTGTGTGCACCTGCAGAGTAAAGTGCTGAGTATTTATCTAACCTATTCGTTTACACTTAATCTTAGCTAAAATACCAAGAACAGACATTGATAAGCTGGTTCCAAGAAGACCCTCTGTTCCTTTTCTCCAAGCTAAGGAGTTATCTCCTACAGACTTAGCAATCAAGCAGCTTATCTAACACCACCTAAACTTCACTGTACCATTTTACTGTCTCACATCTGTAAACATAGGGGCCTGTTTACTAAAGTGCAGTAAGCAGACACTGCATGAATTAGTGCAGGGCCTTACTGAGGGAAGATCGCGCCCTGTGCGACTTGCACATTGGGCGCACGCCACCCCCCCCCCCTGCGGCGGTAGAGAAGAGGCACGCCCGATGTGCAAGTTGCCGGCATGCTAAGCAGATCTGTCCCTCCCTGTTTAGGAAAGATCTGCTTAGCATGCCGGCGAGAAGGTTTAAGGGGCGCATTTTAGCTGTCCTACCATTGCCTGCCGCCGCAGAGAAGAAAACGTGGCGGTGGCAGGCAATGGAAGACAGCTAAAATGCGCCCCTTAAGCCTTTGCACCCTGTGCAGCCGCACTGCTCGCACAGGGCTAGGTAGGGCCTGAATTAGTGTACGATAACGGTTAGCGCCTGCCCACAGTAACCATTACCATGCTGGTATGACAGTGCACATAATTCATGCAGTAGCTCATAGCTTGTTATGGGATGGGAAATTAGCATGGACTGCTACTGCGGTTAGTGTATGAAACAATACTGCAAACGTGCCCTGTTGCAGTTCGTGCAGGTGCACTTACCACCTTCTAAATTGGCAGACAGTGTATTTGTGCTCATTACTGGTACACTTACCCTGTAGTAAAGAACTTGTGTGTGTGGTAACCAGGGTGGATTGTGACTAAAAATTGACCCGAGCATGAGGATCCTGTCTCTAGCCCTCCCCTTAGTCTTTCCCTCTGATGCTGCAACCTCTACTGCTCCAAGCTTCCGCTGCTATTGCTGCACACCCGAGTCTCAGCAGTCCGCCCTCCTCAGAGTCTGGCCTCTTAAAGGTACAGGGGCTCATGAGCGGACAGCTAATCCCTATACTGCTGGCCTGCAAACCCTGCGTCTTTGATAGACTAGAAGAGAGAGTACATGAGCGGCTCACTGGGGAATACCAGTCCCTCAATAGGGCAATCCACCACTGGCTTACTGTAGGGAAACATGTGGTTAACTCCATGTTCATTTTTGCATCTAACATGTGGTAAGTGAAAAATCTTCCACACTTTAGGAAAAGGGTCCCAAAGTTCTTTTTCAAGTAACTTAGCCTGAAACCTGAAATCTTGTTCTTCTGATCAACTTATCTAGCCTTGCTGGGTCCCTTATTTCCCAGCGATGCTGCTCTTCTTCGGACAGCTGCTTCTGACATCATGGCAGTTAGCAGGCCCACGTATCACACACAATTTCTAGTTGATACTGAAACTTAGCTTTCAGCGAAGGGAGGTGTGGTGTTGTCGTAGATGCATTCTCAGGGTTAGATGGTCTTGTTTGAATCTAGGGAGGGGAAGCAAAGAGAAGTGTTAGTGATTTTTAAGAAGGATTTGGCTTTGGTTAGATGTGAGGTAGCCCAAATTGAAAATATGGAGGAGGTGTTAGTAGTCATGGCTGATAAAAGGAAGCAATCAGGATTGCTAGTAGCACATTTCCCTGCTTGGGATTTCTATTTCAAGGGGGGTGGGAAGGACGTTTTTGAGCTGCAGTTGATTTGAAATTACACATTCCGGGATTATGGATCACAGAAGATTTTTATCTCAAAATTTTGATGCTCCATATAATGCTGGTACTACATTTTTTGGGATGGAATTGTTGGAATTATTGGTAGACAACCATATACACGTTCTGGGAAATGTCCTGGCTCTCATTGTAGGCCCTTTAGGTATGAGTGAGAAACAGAGAAAGGCTAATTAATGAGAAAGTACCATGGATGGACCATTTCCTTGTAATTCCTTCAGTGATTATAGAGAAGACTGTCAAATGGGAGGAGACTGCAGTAAAGGTTGGTCCGAGGATATACCCATATCCTGCTGTTGCAATGTTCCTTAGGAAAGAAGTAGAGAAAGAAGTGGGAGGGGGCAATGGTGTAGTTTGGGGAGCGAGGGGGGGCACTGCCCCCCAAACGAGCTGGCTGCAATTCAGTGGCAGCCCCCCCCCACGCCGCAGTCTCCAACTTAAAAAACAAAAAACACACCACACACACACACTGTCTCCTGTTCTGGTCCTTCTCCTTTTGACACATGCTTCACATCAGAGGGGGTGGGACCAGACTATCCTTCCTAGCACAGAGTCGGAAAGACCCATGCTTCTTTTTTTTTTCTTTTTTTATATAAATGTCAGAGGGTTGGCCTGTTGCCACCACTGCAGACACAGAAAAAGCAGAGGGGGGGGGGGGAGAGGAGGTGGAACAGCTGAAGGGAAATGCTGGGCTGATAGACATGAGGGGAGGGGGGGAGTAGAATAGCTAGAAAGGAAATGCTGGGCAAATGATGGACACAAGGGGGGGAGGCAGACAGCAGATTCTGGACCAAAAGGGGGAGGGTGGAAAGCAGATACTGGACATAGGGTTGAGGAGTACAGAACAGACAGAGTGGGGGATATAAGAGGATAGAGAGAAGATGATGGATATGGAATGGGGAAGATGCTGGACATGCGGTAGGAGTCAAAGGAATGGAGGGCACATGCTGGAGACAGGGTAGGAGGCACCATAGGGTAGGCAACAGATGCCAGACACGGGGTAAGAGAGAGGGGAGACGCTGGGCACGAGGTGGGGACAGAGGGGGATGCTAGACATGGGGTGGGGTGAGAGGGGGAGATGCTGGACATGAGGGGGGGGAACAGGATGAGAAAAAAAAGGGGAGAAGCGTGGAACTGGGGAGAGAGGGGGAGACAGGACAGAGAAGGGAATAGATGCTGAACACAGGGAGAAAGAGAAAGGAGAGAGTAAAAGACTGGGAAATAAGTGGCAGGGAAAGGATAAAGAGAAGGAGCGGCTGTGTTAAAGGTTGAAAAATGATAGGCAGCTGCAGTAAAAAGAGGGAGATTGAGAACTGGATATAAGAAGGATAAATGAAATCTGAGTTAATAAAGAGAAAAATAAATGAAAGAAAACTAAAAGGAAAAGAAACATCAGAGATGGATGTAGGGGAGCCAGTGAAGAAGGCAGGAGGGAAGTGGCAGATGAACTGCAGATTCTGGAAAAGAGAGTTAAGAAAAGGCAGAAGACTCAGAATCCAGACACAGGGACCAAGACAATTAGAAAAATAAAATAGCTAGACAACAAAGGTAAAGCACTTCTTTTCAGTTTAGTAAATGGAATGTGTCAGTTTTTGGATTTTATATATGCCATCTTTATATTTTGCACAGTAAAGGGGGAAATGCATCACTGTTTCTAGTTCTTGTATTACACTGCATGCAGAGCTGGCTTGTTGGGGTTTCAATTTAATTTTGTCTACATATTTCTACTATGACTTTGCTATAATTTATTCTGTACTTGGTGAAGGTCTAACTGTGTTCTGCCTGGTGACAGAGACCAAGTATTCTGTTAGTATGGTGTTTCTATGTAGGATCTGTAGTAATCTGGCTTGTTCAGTTTTCCAAGTAGGTATAATGATGTTCTAAGGCCCACTGCAATATTTTTGGTGCTGTTCTTTTCTGGGTAGGCTCCTTATTGTTTTAATTTTAGAAGCTGGTATCATTATGGAATAGTAGATTTGCCTTAAAGGTCTTCAGTGACTGCAGTAGGGTTTTGTGTTAGTTCAGAATCTGCCTGGTACTGGAGAGGCCTTATATTGCCGCTAGTGAGAATTCATTGGACCTGAAGAGAACAGCGTAGATAATAGAGGTACTGGCAAAAGTCAAACGCCTCTAAAGATAAAATAATTGGTATGTGTCAAGGAGAAAAAGAAAGCCTACTACTCTAATAGACTTACAGAAAAGGGGAATTCTTTTCCATATAGTAAAAAGAATTGATAGGTGAATGTGTTAGCTCAGAAAGACAACATTTTCCAGCAGCTGAACAGTATAATCATTGTTTTGTAGATAGGACTGATGCTATTCAGAGATCTTTAGGGACAGGAGAAATTACTGGATGTGTTCACTCCAATATCTTTGGGAGAAATGCAATTTCATCTGTCAGTTTTGAAGGCTGGGCACAGTTAACTGGACCCCTGTCATTCTAGGCTGGTTAAAGAATTTCGCAGTAAGATAGTGGTTTATTTGTAACTCATGATTAATGAAGTTATTGACAAGTGGACAAGTGCAGCGTCAATTAAAAAGTTGGTTGTGCAATCTATATTAAAAAAAAACACACACACACCAATCACAGTTGGTGGATAACTACTAGGGATGTACATTCATTTGAAACATAGGAAATGTGAATGATATTTTCCATATCATTTAATGGCATTTTTTTACCCAAATTAACTGGATAAAACTCCCCACAAAATTTTGGATTTTTACCCATGCTGTCAACACCACACCTTATTACCATACGCAACACTGAGTGATGGGATGCACTACTAACAATATCATTCCGCCCTCCCCGAAACAAAAATAAAATGTAAAAAATGCAAACATAAACGACATCAGAATCTGAACAAAATAAAAATTTTTGGTCTACACACCCCTAATTAATATTGTTATAGGCCTATTGGCAACAAGACATTTTGGCTAAATTGTTTTATAGGAAAGTTAATGCTCAGATTGATTTATTTTTATTTTTTTTAAAGGATTTTCATAAACTGGGTTATTGCAAGTCAGGTTTTCGAAAATGTCACACTACTGATTCTGTGCTCTTGGATAAGAGTAATTTGGTGATATTAGTGTAGCTATATTTTAAGGCAGCCTTGATCTTGTATAATCACCAGCAGTTGAGGTTTTGGTGTGAAAGGTTAGGTGGAGAGGTTAGGTGGAGGTGACTGGAGTACTGTCTGCTTCAAAACAGATACTGGTAGGGGTGCCTTAGGATTAAGTTCTGTCACCCCTACTGTTTAATGTTTGTTTTCAGTCATTACTCATAGGCCTTGTAATGAAGGGCACCTATCTGCCAATGATAGTCAGTTGGCAATTCCTTTTTCAGATAAGGGGGATACAGCAATGTGAAATACTCAATTGTTTTGCAAATCGTTGCAGTGGTTGCAGATCAGTCAGTTTAAATGTAATGGAGCTACGCCTGTGGCAATGAAGGTGGAAGTAGTGGATGTGACCTACCTTTAGGATTGGATGATTTGGCATGTCGGCCTAAAACTCCTGTCACAGCCTGATCCAGGGACCTGGGGTCCTAGGATGTCTATATACACCTATAACAGTCCTTTTTTCCTACTACAACTCAATCAAACTTCAACAATATAACATTTCTTTTAGCAATGACATAGGCATCATAAAGGGATGTGCCACATGGGCCCTGGCCCTACCAAAAATTGCAGCTGGCAGGTAGCAAGCTGCCCGCAGGAATCCCATCCCTTGCAGGCAGAATAGAAAGAGAAGTCATGATCACGGCAAAGCCTTCCTGTCTGCCCATGGGAGATCGGATCCCTGCGGGCAAAACAAGGGTCTGCCCATGGGGCGGAGCTTGGGGAGAGGTAGGGTGGAGCTTGGGGCGGTTCTTGGTCCCCCCTAAATAACTCAGTGTTACACAATTCTACCTAAAGAGTAGTTACTCACCTGTAACAGGTGTTCTCCAGGAGCAGCAGGAATCAGTCCTCACATATGGGTGACATAGATGTCGATGGAGCCCCCATGCGGAGCATTTCCCCAGCTTTCTAAGACAGCCTTTGGGAATACACCCACGCATGCGCGGTCCCCTTCCCGCCCAAAGGTGCCATCTTGCTCAGTCAGGTGACATAGCTAAAAGACAGCACAAAAAACAAATAAACTATATACAACTGCAACTCCCAGGGGAGGAGGGAGGGTTGTGAGGACTGATTCCTGCTGCTCCTGGAGAACACCTGTTACAGGTGAGTAACTACTCTTTCTCCAGGACCAAGCAGGAAGTCAGTCCTCATATATGGGCGACTCCCTAGCTCTGGGCTACCAGGAACCCAGGCTGAAAAATAGAGCTCCCTCTGTGAAGCCCCAGCATCAGGGAAAATATTTCACGGAGAACAGATCCCACCGGTAGCCCAACAAGAGGGCTGGAGGGCAGGAGTTGCCCAAACCTCAAAGAGATTCCGGAATACTGCCTGACCAAAAGCACTGTCCCTACAGGACTCCCTCTCCAGGCAGTAATGGGCTGCAAAAGTCTGGCTTGAGGACCAAGTTGCAGCCCTACAGATATCTGCCAACGGTACAGAACGGAGATGAGCTACTGATGCAGCCATTGCCCGGACACGGTGGGCTGTGACTCGACCCTGCAAGGGAAGGTCTGCTGCCCTGTAAGCCCAGGTGATACAGTCTCCCACCCATATGGACAAGGCACGCTTGGAGATAGGCAACCCCAAGTTGTTTGGGTCGAAGGAGATGAAGAGCTGAGTAGCCCTTCTATGACCCTTAGTACGATCAATGTAGAAAGACAAGGCTCTTCTACAGTCCAGGGTATTCAGGACCTCCTCAGCCCGGCTGGCATGAGGCCTAGGGAAGAATGTTGGAAGAACCACCTCCTGATTGAGGTGGAAAGAGGAGACTACCTTCGGGAGGAACTTAGGATGAGTCCTAAGGACTACCCTGTTCCTATAGAAACGAGTGTATGGCCTGTCACAGACCAGGGCTTGAAGTTCACTCACTCATCTGGCCTAGGTCAGTGCCACTAGGAAAAGAGCCTTCCATGAAAGGAAGCGGAGAGGACACGTAGCCATCGGCTCAAAGGGAGGGCGAGTAAGCTGTTGCAAGACCACATTCAACTCCCACTCAGGGGCTGGCGGACGGAGAGGAGGCTTTAGCAAGAGCAATCCTCTGAGGAACCGGGACACCAAGGGGTGAACTGATAAAGAGTGCCCTTCCACCAGTGAGTGGTGGGCTGCCAGAGCAGAAAGGTGTACCCTAACAGAATTGGACTTAAGACCCTGATTAGACAAGTGCAGCAGGTACTGAAGCACCACTGGCACAGGACAGGAGAAAGGGTTCTCCTGGCGCTGGTCACACCAGAAGGAGAACTGTTTTCACTTCAAGGCATAGGTCTTTCTGGTGGATTGCTTCCTAGAGGCCAAAACCACCTCTTCAACTTCCTGAGGCAGGCCCCAGGGAGCTAGTACTACCCGTGCAGCCTCCAGGCCATCAAATTGAGAATTTTGAGATTGGGGTGCAGAAGGGAACCCTGATCCTGAGAAAGAAGATCGGGTTGCAACCCCAGAGGGAGTGGGGTGTCCACCGCCAGCTGTAACAGAAGGGGGAACCAGGGCTGCCTCGGCCATCGGGGGGCTACCAATATGACCGAGGCCCTGTCCCTTAGAACCTTGAACAAGGTTCGGGCCACCAGGAGCGTGGGAGGAAATGCATACAGAAGGCCCTGGGACCATGAGATCAGGAAGACATCCGCTGCAAATCTCGTGGGATGCAGCTGCCTGGAGCAGAACTGAGGCAGCTGCCGGTTCAGGGGACTGGCAAAGAGGTCTATGGATGGAAGTCCCCATTTCAGGAAAATGTTCTGAACCACCAAAGGGTGCAGTTGCCATTCGTGAGGTTGTAGAACCCTGCTCAATCTGTCTGCCAGGAAATTTTCCTGGCCAGGAAGATAGACTGCCCTGAGCAACATATTGTGTTGAAGTGCAAAAGAGCATAGGGCCTGTGCCTCCTGACACAGGAGCCTGGACCCCGTGCCCCCTTGTTTGTTCACATAGAACATTGCTACCTGACTGTCAGTCTGCACCAAGACAGACTGGTGGGCCAGGATGTGAGAGAAGGCTTTGAGGGCTAAGCATATCGCCTGGAGTTCCAGCAGGTTGATTTGTTGTGTGGCCTCCCATGGAGACCACAGGCCCTGTGTGCACTTGTCCAGACAATGTGCACCCCAGCCCTGCAAGGAGGCATCGGTTGTGAGTACCACAGTGGAAACAGGTACCTGAAAAGGAATTCCCTGTAGAAGGTTGGGGGGGGGGTGTAACCACCACTGCAGGGAGTTCAGGAATGGTTTGGACACCCTTATTTTGTTTCTGAGGCTTCCTGTGGCCTGCCTCCACTGAGTTCTGAGGCACCACTGTGCAGGCCTCATATTCAGGCGGGCATTGGGGGTCACATGCACTGTCAATGCCATATGGCCCAGGAGCCTTAGACAGAGTCTGGCGGAAACCAGTGGGTTGTTTAGAAACTGGCTGGCCAAGTCCATCAGCCTCCCCGCTCTGTCTTATGGCAAGTAAGCTTTTGCTTGCAGGGAGTCCAATCTTGCTCCTATGAACTCTAGGTTCTGGGAGGGGAGCAAAGTGGACTTTGCAAAGTTTATGACAAAGCCCAGTCGCTGAAGGAGAGAGACAGTACGGAGGGTGGCGTGTCTGGCCTCCTGGAGAGTTTGACCCCTGATAAGCCAGTCGTCCAGATAGGGAAAGACAAAAATTCCTTGGTTTCTCAAGTAGGCCGCTACCACTGTCAGGCACTTTGTGAAGACCCGTGGGGCGGAGGTTAGGCCAAAGGGCAGTACCCTGTACTGAAAGTGGTTTCCTCCCACCACGAACTTTAGGTACTGTCTGTGGTCTGGATGAATGAGGATGTGATTGTACGCATCCTTCAGATCTAAGGAGCATAGCCAATCTCCCTGTTGGAGGTAGGGCAGCAGTGTTCCAAGAGTAAGCATCTTGAACTTTTCCTTTTCCAAGAACTTGTTGAGATATCTCAAGTCCAGAATGGGCCGGAGACCCCCAGTCCTCTTTGGCACAAGAAAGTACCTGGAGTAGAAGCCCTGACCCAGCAGGTGGGGAGGAACAGGCTCCACTGCCCTGTCTAGAAGGAGACTTTGCAGTTCCTGGAGAAGGAGTTCTCTATGTATAGCAGGCCTTGGCAGCTCCCCTGGTAAGTAGGAGGGGGTACCTGATGGAAATGGAGCAGGTAGCCCTTCTGGACTATGCTCAGTACCCAAGCATCGCTTGTGATGAGCGGCCACTGGTGGGCAAACAGGACCAACCGACCTCCCGTGCTGAGATGGGCCAGCAGAGGTGAAGAGGCTATGCAGTGGGAGTCAAAAACCCCCTCCTTGCTGAGTAGGAGCAGGAGCTGGAGGCTTGGGGGCTTTCTGCCTACGGGGCGCATGTCCCTGCCCCTTGGCCTGCTGACCCTGCTGGGAAGAAGGCCTGGTATTGAGGGAAAGGTTTGTAGGCAGATGACTTCCTCGGGTAAAAGGCCTTTTTCCCTGAGCCTTTCTTCTTATGAGAAGGGGCAGAAGTTCTCCGGGACAACCTTGTCCGAGTCTCGGTCTCGAGCTCAGCAGCCTTTTCGGCCATGGGCTTGCTGAAGAGGTTTTCACCTCGGCACGGGACATCGACCAACTTGTCCTGCACCCATGGCTCGAGGTCCGACGACTGTAGCCAGGCCTGGAGTTGAGCACCGATGCCGGCCGCCGCTACCCGGGCCGAAGCCTCGAAGCCATCGTAGGCCGCCCAGGAGATGAATTTGGAGCACTCCCAGATCCCCGAGGACAAGGTCTTGAACCTCTGCAAAGGTTCCCCAGCGAGACCAGCAGAGAACCCGGCTAACTCCTTAGCCAGGTCCTGTAAGTACATGCCCATGTACAGCTGGTAGGACTGGACATGGCAAGCAAGCATCAAGCCCTGGAAGCACTTTCTGCCAATGGCATCCAGGTTCCGGGCTTCCCTACCGGGGGGGGCACCACAGAGTGCATCTTCTGACTCTTCAGACGATGCATGGCCGATTCCACAACCATAGAATGGTGCGGCAGCTGCGCCTTCTGGAATCCAGGGCTCTTTCGGACTCGATACATGGAATCGACCCGCTTGCTCAAAACCGGCGCCGAGGCCGGTGCCTCCCACATCCGGAAGAGGAGCCGTTCCAGCATCGGAGGAACCGGCACAGTAAAGGCCTCCCTGGGGGGAGAGTCGTACTGTAGGGCATCGAGCTCCTCGGCTCGAGGCTCCTCCTCAGGATCCACAGGAACAGCCAAAGCCTTGGCCATGTCCCTCACGAACTCTGAGAACCGGGTGTCATCCGGGGGGGGGGATCTACTCCAGGGCTCGGACTGCAGCAAGTCCGAAGGGACACACCGAGTCCGAAAGGTATCGGGGGACTCCTCGTCCTCCGTCTCCCACGCAGACTCATCCGAGGAAGAGTCGAGGGGCTCCGACCATGCGAGCTCTGGTAGCACCCGCCCAGACGCCGGGGGCATCAGCATCGACGCCCTCGGTCCCGAACGGGAGGTCGAGGGAGACCGTGACCGAGTCCAGACTCGGACCTTCATGGCTTCGAGAACTGGCTCGGTCTCCGGGGTCGACTTGGACGTCGACATCCCGGTGGTCGGGGCAGATGCACCAGTCAAGCTGGCCATCAGCACCCGCTGCTGATCCATGAAGGCAGACAGTCTGCACTACAAGGCTATCAGGCTGAGTCCAAGCTCAGGAGACTCAGCAGCCACTGACTCGGGCCCAGACGGCACCGGGCCCGACGTCGGCTCCCTGGGAGGAGAGTCCTCGAGGACAACAGGACTTACGTGCTCGACGGACTCCGGCTCTATATGAGGCACCTTAGGTGGCTTCTTCAGCTCCAAAGGCCCGGGGCGGCAGTCAGGAGTCCGGGACCTGGCCCTCGAGGAACCAGGGGTATCCTCCGACGCCGCCCTCACGAGCTTCTTCTTCCTCTTATGCTCCCGACTGGGGGACCCTCTTTCAGAGGACCCCTGATGAAGCTCGGGGTCAGACTCCCAAGACATCGAGGCCTCTGACGAGGTCCGGGCTCAGCTGGAGGCAGAGTCAGAAAAAATTCTCTCCTTCTGATGCTGCCGGCTTCTGAGTGCCTTGGTGGACATCTTTCCACACGGGACACAGACCTTGGGATCATGGTCTGGCCCGAGGCAACACAGGCAGCAGTCGTGTGTGTCGGTAAGAGACATGAGCTTCTTACAACGATCACACTTTTTAAAACCACTGGAGGCCATCGGGGAAAAAAGGGCCCCCGCAAGGTCAAAAGACCAGCCCTCCAGGGAAAAAGAAAAAGAGCGCGAACGCGTGCCACGAAGGGCAAAAAAACGAAAAATAGGGATCGGGTCGATACCGGTGTACCGGACCCAGGCTGGAAGGGGAACCGGCGTCGAACCGGACAAAAGAGAGCGAAAATCGCAGAAAAAAATCAAACTTTTCTGGGTGACACGGACTCACGTCCGTTGGGCTCTACGGAAAAAGAAAGACTGAGCAAGATGGCACCTTTGGGCGGGAAGGGGATCACGCATGCGTGGGTGTATTCTCAAAGGCTTTCTTAGAAAGCTGGGGAAATGCTTCGCATGGGGGCTCCATCGACATCGATGTCACCCATATGTGAGGACTGACTTCCTGCTTGGTCCTGGAGAACTAATGTTAATTCTGTTGAAACTTCCAAATTTTATCTCCCTGTTCAATGTAAAACTCAGTTATTACAACGTAAACCGCCTTGAATCTAAGATAAGACGGTATAGAAAATGTGTTAAATAAATAAATAAAAAGCCCTTCCACCATATAGCTCCTCTTTTCAAGTCACTACATTGGCTCTCCATCCGCTTCTGTGAACAGGTCAAGCTTCTCTTCATGCTGCATTCGCTCTGCAATTCCTCGTTACGTATCTTTTCTTCTCACTTCCTACGCCCTTCATAAACTTCATTCATCAGGCATGTCACTCCTGTGTCCTCCTCCTCCATCACCAACTTGTAAATCCACTCTTTCCAGCTTGCAGCGCCATATGCCTAGAACTGCAGGTCATACCTTCTTCTCTGGCCATATTCGAACATGGTCTAAAACGCATTTTTAAGGCTGTCATCAACGTTTAACCATTTCTCTATATTAAATATAGCGTCTCTCCTTCTCATCCCACATGAGGAAAATCAAAATCATCTACTACAAACTCAAGACAGTCCAGTACCTCAAACCACTCCTAACCCACCACGACTTTTGCATAGTTCTGCAAGCACTCATTTTCCAACAAACCGACTACTGCAAATTCATCTTCCAAGGCATACCCGAGTCAGCAATCCACCTGCCTCAACTTTCCCTCAACACTGCAGCCCGCACCCTCTGCAACACCCAGAGAACTGAACACATAACCTCCTTACTCATCCAGCTACAATGGCTACCTATCGCTGAACACAAAATACAAATCCATCCTCGCAATCTTTAAAGTCAATGGCCTATCATCCATCCACCTTCAATCACTAATATAAAAGACACCCAAAAATGAAAAAGACGAACTGGCTCCCTCAACACTCTATGCATATCATCACTATATACACCACAACCAGCTCCACCACATCACATCATCCCTCTGGAACGCAATCCCTTGCAACCTACGTGCTACAAAGGACTTAACAGCATTCAGAAAAAGCCTCAAGACTGCTTCTCAGAAGACATAACCACCACCCAATATGCAATATCCACAATCACAGTCCTCCCTCCCCCCTTCATATTCAACAACTATGTTATGAACCCTCCAAATTAATTTCCCCATTTTCAAGTATCACTGTGATATTATCTTCCCCTACTAACATGATAAATCAACCCCCTTATGTAATGAATACTCCAAGTTGATTACCATGTTACAATGTAAACTGCTTTAACCACAGGATAAACCGGTATAAAAAAAGTTAAATAAATAAAAAAGTATGTTTATCTTGACTAGATTTATTTATTTATTTAGACAGTTTTGTATACCGCCTTATCCTTCAATCAAAGCGGTCACAACACAATTGGGAGATACATTTAACACACGGGGATATGAGACACATACACTAATACTTACAGGGAACATGGGCAATGGAGGGTTAAGTGGCTTGCCCAAGACCACAAGGAGCATCTGTGGGACTAGAAACCCCAGTCCTTCCGGCCCAAGGTTGCTGTCCTCTAGTGGGATTTGAACCCCCGACCTTCCGGCCTGAAGTACCTTGCCCCAACCACTAGGCTACTCCTCCCTCATTTTGATAGGCTCCACTGAGCAGAGACTCTCTCTTATGTACACCTGTATAGCTCTGTGCACATTTAGCAGTGCTTTGGACCAGACCCAACTTCCCTTTACAGTGTGACAGAGGAAGGCACTGAAACAGCTCCAGTGTTGTCTCTAGCCCTGACAGAGGGAGGAAGCTTCAAAAGTGCAGGCAGACCCCATTCAGCCTCATAAAGACAAAGAATGGGAGCCACCTTGGATCATCATACTCTGGTTGCCTTTCCAGAGTTGTCATTATAGAGTTCAAGATGTTTGGTGACAACGTTTGAGGAAAGAAAAGTTGGAATAGGCTGAAGGGAATAGCCTGAAGGGAAAGTTGAAATAAAGGTCGAGTGGATGGAAAAAAAAGAAATGCACACCAACTACCTCTTGACAATTAATTCATGCTGATGACCACTCACTCTCGATATAATTACTTCAGAAAAATCAGAAATACTCAGTCATCATCATTATTATTTATTATGCAGTAATAATTTATAGTGCGCCTAGTCACACAAACGAGATCTAAATTTTATAGATGAACACTTCAGACACAAAAGTGCAGCCCCTCTGGTAACCCAAGATCATGTTTCTGTTGCCTCTTCCAGAGGGAAGAATGAACCATATTGTTATTACTTCCCACTTATGGTTGGGAACTGGGATGTGGAAAGGAAAAGTGACAAGCCCTAGCTCAAAATCAGATGCTAAAGGGGATCTGTACTCATGTCCTAGAGGTTCTCCAGTCTTGCAGATAGCATAGTTACTCACCTGTAACAGGTGTTCTCCGGGAACAGCAGGAATCAATCCCTCACATATGGGTGAAATTGGCACCGACTGAGCAGATGCGGAGCATTTCCCCAGCTTTCAAAGAAAGCCTTTGGGAATGCTACCACGCATGCATGGTCCCCTTCCCACCCAAGGGTGCCATCTTGCTCAGTCAGTGACATAGTTAAGATGGCAGTAAAAACAACAACAAAAAAAACAAACAAACAAGCACAGTAGGGAAGGCAACTCCTAGAGGAGGAGGGAGGGCTGTGAGGACCGATTCCTGCTGTTCCCGGAGAACACCTCTTACAGGTGCGTAACTACTCTTTCTCCAGGAACAAGCAGGAAGTCAGTCCTCACATATGGGACTCCCTAGCTCCAGGCTGCAAGGACCGAACCACGACAGCATCAACGGTGGCCAATCGAGTAGCCATGAGTTGCAGGAGGCGAGTCCCAGCTGAGAGACTCTGCAAGACCCTAGCGTCCAGCGGCACTATCACCCCAGTAGCCTGAACACAGAAGGATCAGATGGCAGGCATTGCCTACACCCCGAAGATACTTCAGAGTAATGCCTGGCCGAAAGCACTGTCCCTGCGGAACTCGCTTTCCAGGCAGTAGTGAGCTGCAAACGTATGACTTGAAGGCCCTGTAGTGGCTCTGCAGATCTCCGTCACCGCACTGAGCGGAGGTTGAATACTGATGCGTCCACTGCCCTCACGCAATGCACTGTGATCCGGTGTTCCAGGGCAAGGTCTGCTCTCACAAGTGGCTGCAGAGTGCTCATAGGGCTAGAATACTGTCTGGAGCTCCAGGAGAATAATCTGTAGCATGACTCTTCCTGGGACCAGCAGCTCTGCGTGCGGTGAGCTCCGCAGTGAGCTCCCCATTCCAGAGGGAGGCGACTGTGGTCAGTGTCCTCTGCAGTGAGGTCATCCGGAAAGGCATTCCGGCCTGGAGGTGGCACAGGTCCTGCCACCAATAGAGGGATCTCACCAACTGGCGAGTGTTCCTCACCCTGTTCTGGAGCCTGTCCATGGCCTGTCCCCCTTCACTCAAACAAAGTTTTATTTTTTGCGCCTCTGTTTTTAGCAGATTCCGCAGAGTTTGTTTACAAGTAACCTATGAATGGACTTACTCAGTTCTACTAAGTTTCCAGTATTAAGAGTTACATACTAATGGTGACTATCTCAAAGAGTTAGCAACAGGAATTCAGTCACACGGGTCATTGTACCCACGGTGCACATTTTACCTCTCCCCCCGAAGAAGGCGTCAGCCGAAACACGTTGGGGATTTCAAAAAAGCACCTTACCTTTAGGCACCCGTGTCTATCCTCATTCTGGGTCCACTGAACACAGAAACCACTGAGCTGTCCACATGTGTAAGTGGGCTAAGGGTGTGACATGGACCGTGGAGGCCATGTGGCCCCTGGGGGTGGGGAGGAGGTGGGCCGGCACCATCTTGCGCCATTGGACCTCCCCTGCCAGCTATCTGAGGCATTCTGCCGTCTTGAGGGAGGGAGGCCTTGGACCGCACCGTATCCAACTGAGCACCTATTCCAGGTTTAGGGCTGGAGAGAGATGTGATTTGGGGTAACTGATGTCAAACCCCAGGTGCTCCAGGAGGAGAATGGTGCAGCCTAGCTGGTCTCTGTGGCTGTACTGCCTCAGATGAGTCATGTCATCCAAGTAGGGAAAGATGAACACCCCTTATAGGCACAGATGGGCGGCTACTACTGCTAAGCACTTTGTGAAGACTCTTGGCAAGGAGCCTAGACTGAAGAGATGTACCCTGTACTGGTAGTGGGCCCCCTCTGACCACAAATCTGAGAAATTGCCTGTGAGAGGGATGGATCAGGATGTGGGTGTGTGCATCCTTTTGGTCTAAGGAGCACAGCCAGTGTTCTTGGTGGAGGTAGGGCAGCAGTGTTCCAAGGGACAGCATCTTGAACTTCTCCCTCACCAGAAACTTTTTCAGATATTTCCTTGTCCCCAAAAGAACTGGGGGCCTCAGACCCATTCTGGACCTCGAAAACTGGAGTAGAAGCCCTTCCCCCAAGGTGTTGGCTCTACTGCCTTGTCCCTGAAAGCAAGAGGGCCTGATGAAGGAGAGGTCGCACTGGCTCTCCTGGAAAATACCCTGGTGGGGTCTGCTGGAAGTAGAGGTGGTAACCTTTTTTTTTTTTACCACCTGGAGCACCCACTGTGACCTCGGCCCACTTGTGGGCAAAGAGTGCCAGGCAGCCGCCTGTGGGCTGGTGAGGGTCTCCCTTGGGGGAGAGAGGCCCTGCCCTGGGAGTCAAAAGCTCTCTCCAGGCTGAGCTGGGGCTGGGGCCTGCGGCTTTGGGGCTTTTGGCTTCCTGGGCCCGTGTCCCTGGCCTTTAGGCTGGGGTTCCTGCTGCTGTTGGCCTGCGAAGGATTGATGATGACTACTCTGGTGAAAAGGCCCCTTTATCCCCCCCTCGAGAAAAGTGGCTGTTTCCCTGTTAATTTCTTTTGGGGGAGGGCAGAGTTTTCTTTGAGTGCCTCTGCCGGGTCACCACCTCAGCATCTATCTCGGCCACCTTATCAGCCATAGGTTCTCCCCGGTGCAAGAGATGTCCAGCAGCTTTTCCTGGATCCATTGCTTGAGGTCCGAGGTCGGTAGCCAGGCCTGGCACCAAGCACCAATGCCTGAGGCAGTGGCTCGGGCTGCAGACTCAAAACCATCGTAGGTGGCCTGGGACAGGAACTTGGAACAGTACTGGATGGCAGCAACCAGAGTCTGGAACCAATGAAGGGGCTCCCCGGAGAGCTTCGCCGAGAACCCAGCGAGTTTTTGAATGAGGTCCTTCAGATACTTGCCTAGGTAGAGCTCATAGGTCTGTATCCAGCAGCTCAGCATGGATCCCTGGAAGCAATTGCATCCCATGGCGTTGAGGACTCTATGCCTGGGGGGACAGAAGAGTAATTCTTCTGGCTCTTCAGCTTTTGAATCAAGGACACCGCCACCATAGAGCTGTGCAGGAGCTGGGATTTCTGGAAGCTCAGGCTATTCTTGATGAAATAGATAGCACTGAGGCATCAACTGACCACCAGCACGGAGGCCGAGGTTTCCCACATCTGCAGGAGGAACCGCTCGAGGATGGGTTGCACCGCTATCGACAGTCTCCTTTGGAGAGGACTCATACTGGAAGATCTTCAGTTCTTTGGTGCGCGGATCCTCTGACTCAGTCGGGACTGAGAGGGCCTGGGCTGTGTCCTGGATGAAGTCGTGGAAGGCCACGTCCTCAGGGAGGGGGGGGGGGGCAATGGTGCCGGGGCTCCAGGGGAGACTGCTTGGAAGGGACGTCACGGTGCCGGGAGGTCTCGGGCGAGGCCTTGACATTGGTTTCCCTGTCTGAGCTGGAGGGTGTTGAGGAGGGTGTTGAGGTCCCCGAGGAACAGAGATTCCCCGGTGGGTCTCAGGTCAGACTCCCAGAAACTAGCCGGGAAGGACTGGATCCCCGAGGATCAGGACCGGGACCTCAATTGGTGTTGAGGACTCGCCCGAGACCGGTGGCGCTCGGGGCCTGGCTTGACGCCAGGGGATGCTGCCGACTCAGACTCCAAGGGCCCGGTCAGGGCAGATAATGATGAACCTGACATCGCCTGTTGCATGACCAAGATGGCAGAGATATTCTGCTACAGAGCCACCATTCTGGCCTCGATGCCAGAAGGCTCCGCAGCTTTCAGCATGGGCACTGAGGGTCTCAGGCCCAACATCGGCACTCTCGCGAGTGCATCTTCGATGAGGACCACAGCCTCGGGGAGCCTCGCAGGGTCGCCTCCGGCCAAGGACTCCCGCTTAGAGACCTTAGGAGGGTGCTGCTCGGAGTCACCCAAGTCCTGCCATGGGACCTTGCCGGGTTTCACTGGTGGAACTTCGACTGGCTTTGAGGATTTTTTTATTTTTCTTGCCAGGGTCTGGGGTCTTGATGGAGGAGGTGCTGCCGCGGGACTCCGAAGACACCTGAGCCTCATGGGAGGTGCTCGGCTTGGGGCTCAGCGTCGGGGAAGCCAGAGCCGAGCCGGACCATGGGAACATCTTCTCCTGCAACTCTGACCTTTTCTTGTTGGTTCTCGGAGTCATAGCCTGACACAGGTCACAGGTGGTACATCGTGATCCAGAACAAGGCAGTGCAAGCAGCAGTCATGAGTGTCTGTAAGAGACATGATTTGACTGCAGCAGTCATATTTTTTGAACCCGCCGGGAGACATGGTGGAAGACACCCGGCCGGGGTCGACGACCCTCGGGTGAAAAAAGGCACAAAACACTGGTCGAGGCAAGCCTTGGAGAAAAAGAAGGGAAAGCCGAGGACGGCATCAGGTACAGCGCCGGTTTGAGGCGGGAAGAGAAACTGGTATGCAAACCAGAAAAAAAAAAATGTTATGTTTTAGGATAATTTTTAGAGGAATTTTCCGGGGAAACAGGACAAGCGTTCGTTGGGCTCCGGGGAAAAAAGGAGACTGAGCAAGATGGCACCCTTGGGCAGGAAGGGGACCATGCATGCATGGTAGTATTCCCAAAGGCTTTCTTTGAAAGCTGGGGAAATGCACCGCATGGGCTCCGTCGGCGCAGATGTCACCCATATGTGAGAACTGACTTCCTGCTTGTTCCTGGAGAACAATGCTCTAAGCATTAAACGACACCGCTGCAGAAGGATGCTAAAACGAGAAGATTATCTTTCCAAGTCCTGTTTCAACAATATTATGCCAGCTAGAGCTTGCTTACATTCCTGCTTAAATTATAGCCAATCTATAAATACTGCTTATTTTGAAGCATATCGTCTTTTTTTAAATCTTTGCTATATAGTGTAACTGTTAGCGCATAGCAGCAGGAGCCATTACTGCACTGGCATGACATTTTGCACTAATTCATGCACTAGCTGCATAGCCTGTTATGGGATGGAAAATGAGCATGGACTGCACATTGCAGTAAGCATACGGTCACTTAGCATGGCGGCACTTCCTGCTCTCACTCAGGCGGCTATAAGTACATCCATGCTATCTGCAACTGCACTTACCATGCAGTGAAGTACTTTTCTGTACATTAACTGTATGGAAACATGCTGAGCACACCCTCAGTAGTTAACACAAAAGCTTTGCACTTACCACGCGTTAAGTGCAAAATCTTACAGCCCATACATTGTTTGATTTATTGTAAATTGTGTTGAGCATACTGGAAATCAAAATACAAATATCTTCATCAGTAAAGGATTTGGAACCACCACCTACCTCTAGCAAGAAACAATCCAACAATCCCAGCAAAACCAATCAAACCAAGTCTTGGGTAAAATCCAGGAGGTGCATCTCGCAAGAACTCGTAACTCCCTAGAACAAATGAAGAAAACAAAAAAACAACTTTGCATTAACAGCTTTCAATTCTTACACTGCTTGAGTGCTAGTCATGATAGTGACTGTAACAGACTGCATTTTTGGGAAATGCTATGATAAAGTAATGTGCCTGCATCTGCTTTCCCTTTCTGTAATTGTGTTCCCTCTCCCCATAACGACTGAAATATTTATCCTATTTCACTTGATTACCACCACAGATATCCTGCCCAGTGAACCCTGGCTCATACATGCATGACCTCGATACCCCCGATACTTAAAATCCCTTTTTCACTTTGTCTCCTATAGGGAAACGCCCAGTTCATTCCAGTTATTTGTAATTCTCAATGAGATCAGACTAGATAGTCATACTGCTGAGTATTTTGAAAGCTGCCCTGCCACTGCTCAATACAAGAAAACTCGGTGTAATGTAATATTCACATATCCTATTTACTCTGTTTCACTAAGGGAAAAAAAAACATGTTACATGAAATTTGCTAAACATGACAGTGATCCAATTTCATAGAACCACGTTCAATGCAAAATAAGTTACTAAATATGCACTTGGCATTTTTATTTTCCATTCATCTTGTAAAAAAAGCTAGAATTTAAACATTAAACATTTGTAAACTGACAGGCAAGGTGAATGGTTTTAAGTTCAGCTTAAACCAAATTCTAGGAAAAGAAGGGAAAATAAAAGATAGCACAGTATAAAACTGAAGATCTCCACCCATCAATATCAACATCAACAGAAATGAAATCATCCTGGGCTTCACAATGCAGATTGTCCTTGAGACACGGCATCACTGTGGTTGCCTTTACCTATTATGGTATACACAACTATACCAATCTATGGCTCAAACATATTTATTAAATATTCTACATACGACCAGCAACAATCCAACCACAAAGGAGATATATAAGACAAGACTAAATATGCAATGAGTGGAAAGAAAGAAAAAAAGAAACCTAAACAGCCAGGATTGTGGTCATAGAACAATAAAAGAAACACACACTTTGTCATGTTCTATTTTAGTAACAACATCCCCCACACTCCCTTCCCACCTCTTTCCTAACAGAGCAGAGCACCCTCCCCCCATCTCTCTGGCAACCCCCCCCCCCCCCTCCAGAGTCTATGTGTGTGAGGCAACCCTTCTGATCCCAACAATATAATCCACTAGCCACCAGTCTGGCAATTCATCCTAAATGGAGTATCCAACTACAGGCTTGTGAAAGGCAAGGTTTGAAATATAGGGCTCCCACTCCTCCCAAAAGTACTCCCATGGACGACCACTCATCCGCACCCCCACCTGCTCCAGAACCAAAAAGATCATATAAAAATAGCAAATCACTCCATACAAACATACATACATCAATGTCCAAAATACTTGGTGATATACTGTTTTTAAAACTATTAGCAATCTCAATTGTAGTCTCAGACCTCAGTGGCGCTTCACACCATTAACTTGGTAGAAAATCAGCGCTATGATAGCATCAATGACTACTGAGAGAGAACTCTTTTCCTTTTTTGTTTATGTATAAATATCACCAGTTCTCCACCACCTTCGTGTATATAGCTATTGAAAAGCTTATCTTTGTTGAAGTTTTCTCATTGAGTTTCCTTTGCTGAAATTTTCTCATTAGATCTCTACGCCTCCCTCGGCACCTTATGAGCGTTTCACTCCTCGCCGGAGTTTCTTCAGGAGGGTCTGAAAATGAAATAATGCCTTAACAATAGCTCTGTGCTAGCCATAAAAACATTTCTGAACATTGACTGTGACTGTGATTAGAAAAACTTAAAAAGATTTTGTTATTCACCTGCCATGTAATAAGACAAACATATAACCTTGTGTAGCACTACATCAGTGGTTTACGCTATCAGGTGCCCCTGCAACAAGCTTTATATTGGAAAAACAAGTCGTTCTTTAAAGATCCGGATGCTTGAACATAAAAGCCATTTACGATGCAAGCAGTTGACAGCACCTATAGTTCAACACCGAGTATCAGAAGCATGATTTTGTTCATCTACGGTGTTTTTGCATAGATCGGATTCAGACAGCAATGAAAGGAAAAACTTTGGACGAAACTCTGCTTTTTTATGAACAACGCTGGATTTTTACTATTAACACAGTGAAACCTTTTGGCTTGAATTCTTCCATAGAGTAGCAGGTTTGCAGTTAATGAATTATGGCTTTTCTGCCTAAGGTATCAATGGATGCCGGCTGTCAAGTATAAAAATCAGGTAGTGGGTTATGTCCGCATGCGCGGCGTTTTTTGCACAGCAGGAAGCCATAAGTGAACGCGGGCAGCAGTCTTCGAGTAAGTAGCGAGCTGACAAAAGGGTTTTTTCTTATTACATGGCAAGTGAATAACAAAATCTTTTTAAGTTTTTCTAATCACAGTCACAGTCAATGTTCAGAAATGTTTTTATGGGTAGCACAGAGCTATTGTTAAGGCATTATTTCATTTTCAGACCCTCCTGAAGAAACTCCGGCGAGGAGTGAAACGCTCATAAGGTGCCGAGGGAGACATGGAGATCTAATGAGAAAATTTCAGCAAAGGAAACTCAATGAGAAAACTTCAACAAAGATAAGCTTTTCAATAGCTATATACATGAAGGTGGTGGAGAACTGGTGATATTTATACATAAAAAACAAAAAAGGAAAAGAGTTCTCTCTCAGTAGTCATTGATGCTATCATAGCGCTGATTTTCTACCAAGTTAATGGTGTGAAGCGCCACTGAGGTCTGAGACTACAATTGAGATTGATAATAGTTTTAAAAACAGTATATCACCAAGTATTTCGGACATTGATGTATGTTTGTATTTATTTATTTAATTGGATTTCTATATCGCCTTATCATGTAATCAAAGCGGTTTAACATACGAAAAACACAAAACGCAAAAGTGAAAACAATCAGTGATAATAGGTACATAGTTTGATAAAAATATGACATAGTGTCTTGGAATAAGTTGCGCTATCTACATGGTGAGCTATACTATAATGTGAGCTATTATACAACATATATATGACTGATTTTTCCAAAAATTAATTAATTGTTTACATGACCGTAGTATTCAATAAACAAGACCGTTTTCAGTTGTTTCCTAAAGTCATTGAGGTCTTGAGCTGCTCGTAAATCATAAGGTAGAGAGTTCCAGATGGTAGGTGCCGCAAAAGAGAATGCTCGCTCCGAGGTGACCTTACGTGTTTTTCTATGTTTTGTATGGAGTGATTTGCTATTTTTATATGATCTTTATCACACTCCACGAAGACCAAGTTTAATTTCTTGTACCAGAACCAAAAAGGCCATGAAGCTAAATTCTACACTTCCAGTAGGACAGCTCATTGTTCGGGAGCCAACCCCGCAAGATAAGCCTCCGCGCCAACAACAAAACTCGACCCACCCAATTGCACATTGGGACATC
Organism: Ichthyophis bannanicus; assembly: GCA_033557465.1. Lineage (NCBI taxonomy): Eukaryota > Metazoa > Chordata > Amphibia > Gymnophiona > Ichthyophiidae > Ichthyophis > Ichthyophis bannanicus. The sequence goes on along the minus strand of CM066035.1, from coordinate 885,559,578 downwards.
TAGCCCTTCCAAATGAGCAGAAAGGCTCAAAACATGGGAGTCCAGGACCCAGGCTACCTTGCACCCAAAACATGGAAGGGAAGCACAGAGCCACGAACACTGTGGACATGCTGCCAAGCTACTACAATCCGCATGAAACGACTGATTGGTATAATCTGTATACTTTACTTTACTTTGCTCCCAATCTAATCAGTACTAACCTGCAGATCACAGAAAGCAAGGCCATTAGTTAATCCTGCTGTCTCAGGCTAGAGGAATTAGGAAGGCTGAGGTGTTGTTTAATCTCTACTGAAGGAGATGGAGAGCCAACAGTCTGACCTTCCAAGGTTAGAGGGATGGTCACAACAATGTAGATTCTGGCACACTACTGCCATGGATGTCAACACCTTGGGCACAGTATTCCCAAAAGTAAACCAGTGTACATAAAGTCCATATAGATTTTTCTTGACAAAGTGTTTGAGGAAGAGAAAATGTATACTTTATGCCAGTGGCATACCAAGGAGGGGGGCAGTGGGTGTGTCCCACCCCAGGTGCCGACAGAGGGGTCCACACTTTGGAGACAGTATGGCAAACATACTTTTAAGAGAGGTGTCTTTCAATCAAGGCCGGCTCTTCTCTCCTGGCCAAAGTTTCATGATTGCTCTCTGGACCAACTCCATCCCGTTTATATCCTTTTGAAGAAGTGATCTACAGAATTTTCTAGAGTACTTCTAATGAGGTCTCACTAGAGACTTCTACAAAGACATCATCATGTCCTTTTTCCTGCTGGTCATTTCTCTCCCTATGCACTCACCTTTACCACTGCCTTTTCCACGTGTATGGCCACGTTAAGATCATTAGATATGATCACCTCTAGGTCCTGCTCTTCTTTCATTAACTGAAGTCTTTCATCTCTATGTTGTACCTCCCTTCGGCTTTTGCAGCCCAAATGCATGACTTTGCCATTTTTTTGTAATTTTAATTTTTTATTGATAAAACCCCCTTTTCACAACCCATAACTGGGTTCTGGAGGAATAGCCTAGTGGTTAGAGCAACTGCCTAGTACCCAGATACAGTCATAGTACAAAACCACAACACTATAACATCCATATAAAACTGAGAAAAAGAAAGAAGAGAGAACAAATGAAAGTATACAGCCTCCACAATAAAATGACATTCGAGGCTAGTTAGCATTCCTGCTCCTCTTTCCATCATTTACAATTTTACACTTTTATAAATCTTATAGTGATATAATTCTGAAAAATTTTCTAGTTTGTATATTTCCCCCTAACAACCCCCCTTCCCCCCACCCCTAGTAACCAAGCGTATACAGAATTTTAGTATGAAACTAACAATACTACTAACAAGAAAACAGACAAAATGCTCTACCCCTAAGCATTTGTCCCTCCCCCTTCGTCAGCTAATCTCCTTGGAGTTGCTCATTACCCCTCAAAAACCTATCTCCCAATACTGACCACATCCTCTTGTGCTTGCTCAACTGCTTATTGCGCAACGCTGTGACCCTAGTCCACCTATATCTATCAAACATCATATCCCAAAACGCCAATATTTCAGGCAGGTCAATATGGCCCCATTTCCTCGCAAATCAATCTCCTTGCTGCCACCATTCCCAGTGCAACCAGCTTCAAATTTTCCTCTCCAATGCTATCCACAGCCCCAAGATTTAATAATCCCCAAACAGGATTATGTTCCAAAGTACAGCCAAAAATCCCTTCCCACGTCCCCTCCAAAACCACCTGAATTTTCAGGCACTCCCACCAGATATGTAGAAAAATCCCTAGCCTCCCATATCCTCTCCAGCATGTACCCAAGTCTACATCCCACCTAGACAGCCTATCTGGGGTGAGGTACATTCTATATAACACCTTGTAACAGTTCTTCTTTAGTTGTGCTGAAACACTCATCTGTGCTACTGTTTTATAGACTTCCTCCCTATTCTCCTCTAGGGCTCCCACCTCAGGTCTCATTCCCAACTCCTCCGGAAGCTCCATTTCCCACCCTGTCCTGTAAGTGAAAGCTCGTATAGTTCCGCCAACAAGCTCCTTCCTCCCTTGTCTCTCTCAGAGACTTTCTAAAGGGCAGGCCTCTCTGTGCAAACCATCCTTCCCCCGCAGATGTCCCACATCTCACCTGGTCTACTCTAGACCCCTCATTATCTCCCAAATTATACTGCACTCGTAATTGATTCACAGTTTTTGTTTTCCAACCCTCCAAAACTAGTTGTCCCACAGTTTCCAATCCCTGCTCTCCCCAACACAGAAATTATGGATAAAACCTCTCTGGGAAAAACAAAGGATTATAACATATTGGGGAGTGTGAGGGGAGGGGGGGAGTGTGAGGGGAGGGGGGAGGGTCACATGATGCAGCGAGCCAGGGAAGTTGCCTTTCTTCTGGCTCCGGGGCTTCCTGCCTAGTTTTTTTCTTATTTTATCTGCATTTTGCCTGATTTTTTGCCCCAATATCTTCTTTTGAGTGTCACTATACGAAACCGCCCTTGGTTTGGCAATCCTGCCTTTCGCTCACATGATGGCGGCTACATCTCTCCATAAAGAAAAGAGCCGAGCTCCTGAAGTCAAAATGGGCGACCTGTCCCCAGCTAGCCCGCATGCTGAGCAGCTCTCCAGCATGGTGGAGGAGGTCTCCACCGCAGTTATTGCAGCATTGGAGAGGAGGTTCCAGGGTGTCTCTGAGCAAATCGTGCAGGTTGCCTTGGCTGTTAGTGATTTTGGCAGCCAAACTGATCAAGTAGAGCACAGGATAACAGACATGGAGAATGCCCAGCAATTACAGACCCAAACCTTAAAGAGGCTGGAGGATCTCATAAAACAACAGGGAGAGAATTAAATGGTCTAGAGAACTGGGGCCAGTGAAAGAACCTCCGGATCGTGGGACTAGTGTAGTCAGAGGCTGAGGCAGAGTTGCAGGGATATCTCGAGACCTGGCTACCCTTAGATCTTACCTTGGGTGCCTCTGTCGGGAATATCATCATTGAAAGGGCTCAACAGTTGGGCCCCTGCCGGGATGGAGCTGACTGCCTGAGGGTAGTAACTGCCAAATTCTTCAATTATGTGCAGAAAGAGGCAGAACTGTGTGCGGCGAGAGGTCAATGCAATCTACCTCAAGGCAGTAAGAAATTACTTGTCTTTCAAGACTATTCCCCCCCTGGTCAGCAGACGCCGAGAGGAGTTCACTGAGGTCTGTGGTATGCTGGTGACCAATGGACTATGGTTTTCTCTCCTTTATCCTGCACAATTAAGGACTAAGCACCAGAGAGGTCACGTGATGCGGTGAGGGCAGCAGACGTACTCTGCTTGCGCTCTGGTCTCCTTTGGCCCAAACCGGGACTTTAAAGCCGTTCTGAGAGCTGAAACTAAGGTTAAAATACTTTCTACCTTGCTGGAAAATCAATTCGTGGCTATAGCTGCTGGCGGGAAGTGGTTGGCGATATGGCAGCAACTGCTAAAACCGCTCAAAGAGAGGAGGAGCATGGGGCCACCGCAGCTAAAATGGCAGACACTATAACAATGCCAGGTTCACCGACTTCTCCGGCTTTCCTAGAGGAGGTCTCTACTGCAGTAGCAGAGGCACTGTCCACACAATTCACGGCATTACATGAAAAGATGGACATTTTGCAGAATTCGGTGGGTGCCTTAGGGAGTCGACTCCAAGAGGCTGAAGATCGTATTGGACGAGCGGAGGATTGCCTAGAGACACTAACACAGGAACTGACGACTCTGAAATCTCAAGTGCATTCACAAGAAACAAAAATTGACGATTTAGAGAATCGATCAAGGCGTAACAATTTGCGGCTGATGGGCATTCCAGATTCAATTGCTGATAAAGACCTAAAGCGATATTTGGAAACTCTGCTTCCTCAGCTGTTCAAGGGAATAGATGGTGGTGGCAAATTGTTTATTGAAAGAGCACACTGCGTGGGGAGCAAGCAATCCCGAGATCAACGGCCGAGAGTGGTGCTTGCAAAATTTTTACACTTCCCTCAAAAACAAGCTATATTAAGAGCCGCACGGCAGAGAGGAGACCTAATGCATGAGAACTTGAAAATCAGAATTGCCCAAGACTATTCTGTCGCTCTAAGCCAGCGGCGCAGAGCTTATGCCCCCTTCTGCCAAAAACTGATCAATGCCAAAATCAAATTCTCAGTTCAGTACCCTGCCAGGCTGCACGTGCTCCACGAGGGGACCCACCGGACATTCGAATCAGCGGCATATGCAGGCCCATATGTCGAGGAGATTGTGAGGGGAGAGCGAGTCTCCCCACCTAGCCCATGAAGTTGTTTCAGACCCTGCAGTGCAATGAACCTTCTCTGGGGGAGATGGCGATCTGGGAGAGTGCATCTGGCTGGAGGAGGTTGTGGTGGCCCGGAGGCCCCCACCAGTTGTAAGAGTGATTCCTGGACCTTGCGGACCCTCCCGGGTAATTCTGGAGCTGTGATCTGATACGGGAAAGGGAACAGTGGGATGTATAATTGTAAGGAATGATATATGTTGGGCCTTCCCTAGCCCATAGCTCCAACACAAACTAAAATAAAGAAAACGGTGGCTTTATGGGGTGAGTGAGAATAAGTGGGCCCCCTGTTTTAGTTATTAGCCAAGGTGAAGCGGGAGGGGGGGCTCTAGACCAGAGGCGTAGAGTATCTCTCTTTTCACTTGCTGCAGTGAAAAGCGCCGTTGCTTCAAGGTGTAAGATATTCTTAGCCTTGGTAATTCGAAGGACTTAGCACTGTTTGTAAGTCGAATCCTTCTATATTACCCTTCCTCAAGATAGCTTTATACTGAGTGCTGGGTTTGGCAGCTGGCAGCAAGCAGCGAAGAGGCCTATTCCCATAGAATCCTGGATGGTGCAGTGGGAAGGAGGATAGCAATTAAGTCCTCTACCTTTCTCACACTATCAATCTGGCACGGGGCCTGCCCTTTTGCAACATTTAGAAGCATTGATCTTTTTTTTTTTTTTGAACTGCCGACACTCCTTCCCCCTTGTGGCCTCAAGTGGTGTTAGGATCCACGGCCACAATCTCCCACGGGCATTGATCCATCCTCTGGCGTATGGCGAGATCCAATTGGCTGATACGCCGGGGGAATGGGCACTGCGACGTGCGGGGTCGGGGGGGCTCTTCAGTGGGGAGGGGGCTGGGGGCCTTGGGTTCTATCGGGCCTTGTCCCGATCCCGGAAGGAGATCTCGGCAGGGCTCCCAGGTTGCAGTCCGGCTGCCTCTGTAGCCCCGGTTGGAGGTGGGGGGCCCCACGGGTGACATTCTCCTCCTCCCAATGTAAAATGTTTTTTATGCTGTTATGTATTTCTTATTTGTTAAGGCATGACATGTCAAGGTTTGTTGATGTTAACAGGGGAATGTTTTTAAAAAACGTGGGTTGAGCTCTCAGATGGAGCGAATTACGGGGTAAAGGGTACGGAGGAGACCGTACGCATTTTTGTTGACTTTGAGGGAGTAATATCAGTCTACCCAGTAGAGGACGGGCAGAGGATAGAGAGACAATTAGAGAAGGTGGGGTGGGGGAGCTGGGGAAGAAGGGGTATAGTCACACCCTCGAAAGGGGTAAACTGCATGTGATGAGCTACTTGAGTAAGGGTGGGGGGGAGCTCTGGGCTGGGGGAGTTCCCTCTGGGGAACTGGTAACTATGATGTTGAGATGCCGAAACGTTACCCTACCGTCCTGAAGATAATTTCCTGGAATGTTTGTGGCTTAGGGAGCCCAATTAAGAGGTCTAAAATATTGCAGGCCTTAGCTAGGCAAAAAAGCGATATAGCCTTGCTCCAGGAAACCCCCCAGACTGCCGAGGAGCATAGTAAACTTTGTAGGGATTGGGTGGGGCAGGTGTGGGGGTCCCCGGCCAAGGGAAAGAAGGGCGGAGTGGTTATCTTGATTCACAAGCGTATACGTTTTGATGTAGAAAGGGAAATTACTGATCCATCTGGGAGATTTTTATTGTTACACGGAGCTTTGGAGGGGAAGCCTGTCATTCTCGGTAATATTTATAGTCCCAATGTGTTGGACCCTGATTTATATATTCGTCTAGCTTCTAAAATAGAGCAATTGCCAGAACTCCCACTAATTCTGGGAGGAGACTTTAATGGCGTCATGGACGTGGAACTTGATAAGTCTAAAGGCGAAGGGCCAAGGGAGAGACTTCAGACGGCTCGGGCGTTGCTCCGACTGCGTGCAAGACTGGGATTGGTGGAGGTTGCACCCTTCCGAAAAAGATTACATGCATCAATCTCTGGCACATGGTTCTAGTGCGTGTATTGATTATCTGTTGATTTCAAAGGGCTTGTTTGCTACTATCGGGGACGTGCAGATAGGCCCCATAGAGATTTCAGATCATGTACTAATTTGGTTGGAGATGCGCTGGGGCGGTAATAACCCCAGGGCACATCTTTGGCGTTTTCCTTTAGAACTTTATAAAGACACTCAGTTCCGTCAATTTCTCAGAAGGCGATGGCGGGAGTTCGAGTCTGACCATAGTGGGCACCAGGAAGACCCCGAGTTGGTTTTGGAAACAGCGAATGTGGTCCTACGAGGAGATATCATAGGGTTCTTGGCAAGGAAGCAGAGATTGCTAGCGGAACGTATCATCCGCCTGGAAAAGTTAGTTACGAAGCTGAGACGGACGTATCCACATAGCCCGAGTGCAGGAACTAAGAGGAAGGTTTGGGAGACTCAAACAGCATTAAATGAACTCCTGCATCAGCGGGCTAAGAAGTCCGTAATATATTACCGCTGCCAATTATACAGCCACGGTGATAAACCGGGGAAACTGCTGGCTCGAAGCTTACGCGGCCCTAGGAGTTCAAAGTTGGTGCCAGCGCTTAGAGATGATCATGGGGAGCTCCACAGAGAGAGCCCGGAGATTGCCTGAGTGTTCTGCTCTTTTTTCCAGAAACTTTATACGGCAGAGACGGGCTCTCCCAAGCAGATGATAGACTATTTGAGGGACTTAGACTTACCCCAACTGACTGAGGTGCAAAGAGCGCAGTTAGATCAGCCGATAACAATACAAGAGGTGCAAACAGTTATTTCTAAGGCGAGCTGTTATAAAACACCAGGATCTGATGGGTTGGGCGCTGAATTTTATAAGATCCTCAGTGAACTTGTATCCCCGACCCTAGCTGCAGTCCACACCAGGAGAACCGAACAGGGTTCCTTTCGATGGGGAAGCAATCATGCCCATATTATATTTATCCCAAAACCGGGGAAGGATCCCTTGCGGGCGGCTTCATATCGGCCTATTTCACTCCTCAACTTTGATCTCAAACTCCTGGCAAAAATTCTAGCGGATCGCTTAGCGGGAGTCCTAGGCCAGTTGGTCCATGAATCGCAAGTTGGGTTCGTGAAAGAACGATACTGCAATCTGCGAAAGATACTAGCATCGCTAGAATAGATGCAGAGTAGACGAATGCAGTCCTTGTTAGTAAGCTTTGACGCGGAAAAAGCTTTCGATAGGGTTGATTGGCAATATCTGCAGTACCTGCTCCCGTGTTACGGACTTGGGGCCTCCTTCTGTGGTATGGTTGGAAGCCTGTATGTAGAACCGACCGGCGATTTATTGCAATGGGGTGCTGTCAGAGGTTTTTCATTTAAGACGTGGGACTAGACAGGGATGTCCTCTTTCCCCCCCTTTTTGTCTTGTCCCTAGACCCTTTTATACGTAAGGTGGAGTTATCTCGTGGGATATGGGGGATTCGCATCAGCCCGCATCAGCCCGCATGAGTTCAAGATATCCGCTTTTGCAGGCGACCTTCTCATGCACCTGCTTTCACCCCGAGAATCATTATCTACGTTGCTGCAGGAATTCAAGACCTTTGGGCAGTTTGCAGGCCTTTGTATCAACAGGGACAAATCGGAGGCCTTAGATATATCAGGTCGGTTACAGAGCGGTTGGAAAGGGGACTTCCCTCTTAAATGGGCGGAGAACCATTTTGTGTACTTAGGGATTCTATTGACGCGACAGCCATCCCAGCTTTATGGGTGTAATCTGAACCGTGTTATGGACAGATTGCGGGCCTAGCTACAGGCGTGGAGACCCCTCCCATTATCTTTATCGGGGAGAATTGCTGCGATCAAAATGGTCGCATTACCGCGGATACTTTATTGGCTGCAGACCTTCTGGTCTGGTTGTTACGGCGGGACCTTCTGCGGCTCGAAGGGGTGATTCGGGGATTTCTGTGGAAAGGGGCGAGAGCACGTATCCCTTATAGCCGTTTAGTGGGGAAATGGAGGCAGGGGGGCTAGGGCTTCCTGATCTGGGAGCATATCCACTGGCCTGTCAGGCTCGGCATTTGGGGGATTGGCTGGGTGGAACGGAGGTATATACTCCCAGGGCCTTAGAGGAGGCCTACGTGGCCCCAAATACCTTACTTGCTCTTTTGCATCAGGAGAACCGCACTCTACCAAGTAATCTAACAGAAAGTGTGTTGCTGGGTTCGGTACGACGAATCTGGCGGCAGCTGAATGTATATTGGCAAAGAAACTGGAAGGCCTCGAGCTGGCTGCCGATTCAAGGTAACGCTTATTTTACCCCAGGAACGGACACAGCGATTTTTCGAGACTGGGCGGAGAGAAGAATTCAAAATATCGGCCATGTTGTGGAACCCTCTGGGAAATGCAAACCGTTTTTGTCGCTTTGTCGTGAATATGACTTGAGGACGGGTCACCTTTTTTCATATCTGCAGATATCTCATTATGTGGCTTCTCTGCCAGAAGCAGAGCTTCATATTGACCGGTCGGTGCAGATTTTAGAATTTTTCGATTTGGGAGGGGAAAACCCGCCGTCAATAGGGGTGCTGAAAACTCGGCTAGATCAGTATAGACCTCTCCCAGAGTACCGAAGTGTGGAGTTGGCCTGGGCTGTAGAGATGGGGCAGGAGGTCCCCCCGAGTACTGTCATTAAAGCCATACGACGGATAGTAGACCTGGCTGAAGGAGTCTGCTGGAGAGAAATGCAATTTAAATGCATAACCAGGTGTATACTTCTCTCCTCGACGGGCCTTCCGAAGCCATCTGACCTCGGATGGGAGGTGTCCGCGGTGTTCAGAACCGCTAGCGACCTTATGGCATATGTGGTGGGGATGTCGGCTCATTCGGCCCTACTGGGCAAAAATTTCTTCTTTCATGACGGGGCTGTTGGGGCAGCAGGTGGGCTGGGCCGCCTCGCTTGTCACCCTGGATCGGTTAGGACTCACGCATCCAAAAGGACAATGGGAACGGTTGCTAGTGCGTAAGGCATGTCTGGTGGGTAAGGGGCCACTCCTGCGTAGATGGAGGGAATGGAGTCCGCCTACCTTCTGGGAGTGGCGGAACTGCTTCCATCAGTTGATGCTCATGGAGTGTAGGAGTGCCCGGGGCAGTGTCCAAAGGTGGCCAGTTTTTCAGATGCTCTGGGACCCCTATATTCAAAATCTGAGCCCTCGTAGTCGTAACGAAGTTTTGCAGATGGGCAATTAGAGGAAAGTAGTAGAGGTGTGTAGCTGAGATGGTGGAAGACTGAGTAGCAATCCTAGTTGAGATGTCAACTGTGTGGGCTGGGTGGTGACTATGGGGGAGGGTGGGAGGTGGGGGTGGGAGGGAAGGGGGTGGACATAAAATGTTAAATGCACCTGTAATTTGGTTGGCCTCTGTGTTGGGGATAAGAGACAACTCGGAGACTCTGAGACTGTTAAAATGTTCTGAATGTTACTGTTTATTGGTGGTTTATAAATAAAGGATATTAAAAAAAAAAAAAAAAAAAAAGAAGATTGAGCAGCAATGATAACAAACACTACTTCTCGTCTACTGTGGAGGCTCTATCTTTCGTGGGGGGCCTATCCACGTAATGACTCCTCTTGCAATACACACTAACTGATAACTTGACATTGCCAGTATGATGGGCCTTCTGTATTTGTCCGATGGTGCTGATGGCTGCAGCGGGCCCATCTGCCCCTTTGGCATTCTGAAACTCTTTGGACTGATCCTGCCGGGTGGCTTCACCTCCTTGACCTCCAGATGCCAATGTGACTCATTCAGTGGGCCTCTGTAGATGCCTTCTGTCAGCATATGCGTCCACATCAAAGCTAAGAGGCAATGGGCTGGGGCACTGCCTCATGCTCTACTATGGACTGCTGCCACATCAAGCTGGACATTTCTATATGGACTTACTTTACTCAGTACTCTTAATCCCCCCCCCCCCTTTGTTTTTATACTTTTCTTTTAATTTTCTCTGTTTCGCTTTGTCCTCCCTTTGGTCTGAATCTGAAGCCTTTGCTCCCTTTCTTCCCTACTTGGGGTGGTGTTTTTCTGCTCCCTTAAATGGCAGCAGGGTGTATCCTCATGCCTCTTCTACATGCTGCCTCCCTAGCATAGCTTCTCCAGATCTGGCACCTATGTTGTTTACCTCCCTCCCATCCTTTTTCTTTCCTTTCTTATTTTTGTATTTTTATTAATGGCTATTTATTTATTTATTTAAACGTATTTCTATACCGCCTTATCCTGAAATCAAGACGGTCTGAACAGCAAACAATCAATAAGATACAGTGTATAGTGTGCACATGCAGTGAGTAGTGTATGCGTGTGAGTGTGTCTGGATGTTGATTCTTGTGGTGCTATTTACAGCGTGCACTATTTACAATGCTATGGGTATCAGTTCCTTGCTTAATTACAATTATAGTGACACGTGGGGGGAATTGAGGTGTCTGTTGCATGGTTTAAGTAATGTCACCGTAGTGTTCTATGAAGAGGGTTGTCTTCAGTAGTTTCCTGAACTCTTTAACGTCTGTTGTTGAACGCAGTTCGTCGGGGAGGGCGTTCCAGATTGTTGGTGCCTCCTTTGATAAAGGCTCGTTTTTCGGTGTCCTTGTGTACCCTGTTGATATCTTTAGGTGTGTTGACACGGTTGGATGTGCCTCTTCTTCTCGGTCTTGTGCTCTTGTCTGGTTGTATGAGTGGGTGTAGGCTGAAAGCTGATGATTGATGTTTGATTTTGAAAAGGTTTATGATTGTCTTGTATCTAATGCAGGCACTGATAGGCAGCCAGTGGAGCTCTTTTAGGGTGGGTGTGATGTGTTCTTGTCTTGTGGTGCCAGCAATTATGTGTGCTGCAGTGTTTTGTGCCAGTTGCAATGGTCTTAGTGTCTGTTTCGTTAGACCTAGATAGATTGGGTTGCAGAAGTCTAGGATTGGGGTTATTAGTGCTTGACAAACTGTGCGGAAGTGTTCCTGAGTGAGGAGGGGCTTGAGGCGTCGTACTAGTCTCATCCTGTGGTATGCATTTTTGGTGGTTCTGCTGATGTGGGACTGAAGGTTCAGTTCTTTGTCCATTGTCACTCCGAGGTACTTCACTTCTGATTATATGGGTATGGTTGTGGTGCCTATCTTGATGTCGCGGGGGGGGGGGGGATGAAGTTGGAGTTTCGTGTGATGATTAGCGCCTCGGTCTTGCTGTAGTTTATGGTCATGTTGTTGTCTTGAAACCAGGTGTTCATATGTGTGAAACAGTCTGTTATCTTGGTGTGGTCTGGGTTGTCGAGGGTGATTGGTGTGTATCTCATTATGTCGTCTGCATAGATTGTGTATTTTATCCTGTGCTCTTTTATGATGTTGCATATTGGTTGGATGTAGATGTTGAATAAGAAAGCTGATAGTGTGGATCCTTGGGGTACGCCTTGCATGACATTTATGGGTCGGGATGTGTTGGGCCCAATCTTGACCTGTATCTGTCTGTCCGTTAGGTAAGAGTGGAACCACCTCAGTGTGGCTCCATGTAGTACGATGTTCTGTAGTCTTGCTAGTAGTGTTCCGTGGTCGACTGTGTCAAACGCTGATGATAGGTCAATGAAGATCATGAGTATTCCGTTCATGCTGTTGTCTATGAGGTGTAGTATGTCATTAAAGAGGTATAGCAGGAGTGTTTCAACTCCATGGTTGGGGTGGAAACCGTGTTGGTTGTGGTCGAGTTGTGCGTGGTTGTCGATGTGGTCTTGTAGTTGATGTTCTACCACTTTCTCAATAATCTTAGCCAGTAGTGGAATGCTTGAGATGGGTCTGTAAGCTGCTGGGTTGTTTTTGTCGAGTGCTGATTTCTTCGGGATTGGTCTTATTGTGGCGAGTTTTAGCTGGTCTGGCATGATACCTTGTGTTAGAGAACTTTTCACCATGTTGTGTATGGTGTGGATGAAGTTTGACTTTGTTGTTTTGATCCATGTGACTGGGCATGGGTCTGTTGGGGCCGTGCTTGTGTTGAGGGCGGTGATGTGTGAGAGCTGCTCTGTGGATGGGTTGCTGAATTTGTCCCAAGTTTTTCTTGGGGTGGTGGTTGGTTTGGTGCTCGTGTTAGTATTCCTTCGTGGAGCTGAGTGGAATTTGTCTTGGATGTGGTCTGCGAATGTTTGTGGGTCTATTTGCACTTCGCTGTCGGATTTGTTCTCCTTGGTGAGTGTTTTCACAATTTCGAAGAGCTCTCTCGGTTTGTTGTTTGATTTGAGTATGAGGTTGGTGTGGTATTCTCTCTTTGTTTGGTTGATGAGATCGTTGTACTCTTTTTGTTTTGCTAAGTATAGAGTCTGTTTGTTGGGAGACTTGGCATGTCTCCATTGCCGTTCTAACTTCCCGAGTTCTCTTTTTTTGATCCGTATGGTTTTTGAGTACCAGGGTGTGTGATGTGCCCTAGTGCGGTGATCTTTCTTGGGTCTGTGTTCGGTGGCTTTGGAGGCTGCATTGATGATGCTGTTCCATTTTCTGATTTGATCGTCTAAATCCTCTTCTTCCGTATTCAGGTGCGGTATCGTGTCCTTGAGAAATTGGTCCTTGTTGAAGCTTTTAAATCTTCTTTGTGCTGCTGGTTTGTCTAGGTTTTTGTCATGGCTTTGTCCTTGTGGCATGACCATTGTTTTGATTATGTGATGGTCTGACCATGGGATGGGGGTGATATCTGGTGTAGATATGTTACCATTGTCTGTTAGAAAATTGGGTGCGAATATGAGGTCTGGTGATGATCCGTGTTTGTGTGTTGATCATTTGGGTGTATTGTAAGGATCCCATAGCTTGTAGGAAGGCTTCTGCATACTTTGTGTTGGAGGATTTTAGGTTGAAGTCTCCTAGTAGTAGCAGGAGTCTGTTGCTGGTGTTGAAGGCACAGACCTCCTCTAGAGTGGATGCTAGTTCGTCTGGTGGTGCATTCGGGGCTCTGTAGGTGAGGCAAAGTGCCATCCGTTTGTTTTCCACAGTGATTGTGTTGCATTGATCGGTGTTTGATGAGCTTCGTGACTTGAATCTTAGGCTGTTCCTTGCGAGGATCAGGACCCCTCCTCCTCTTCGTTGTGTGCGTGGGCAGTTGAATGCTGTGTATGTGGTTGGTACTAGCTGATTAAATAGCACATTATCGGTGGGGGTGAGCCATGTTTCAGTAATGCACAGTATGTCGGGTCGATGCTCTTCTATGTGGTCTGCTATTGTGTTAATTTTGTTTCTTATGGATCTGGCATTGATGAGCTCGATTGTGATTGTAGTCGGGGTGCTTAGCTGAATCTGCGCTTTGTTTGGGTTTGTTAGTGTCAGTTTTGCCTCCTGTGCTTGGGGGTCTTGATTGTGTTCCAGTGTGTGTACTGTGGGTGTGTGAAGAGTTGTGCTGGCTGCCATGGAGTGCTTGTTAGTAGGGTGTGGTTGGTTGCCTGGTGTGGTAAGAGATGGGTGAGGAAGAGGCTGATGGGCAGAATCCATATTGTGTACATTCTTATGCGGTCAGAGTTTGGTAGATGTTGCACTTACTTTGCTCTGCTGGTGTTGTCTTTCTTGTCTTCAATGTCTGAGTTTGGTTGCTGCTTGTGGCTCTTGCAGCGTCGGGTTGTGGCTGTTTCTGTGGCTGCACTGGGGTGCCACGCCTAAGGGCCCTCAGGTTCGGTCCTCAGGCGCGGTTCTGTCAGGGGTGGGTGGATTCTGCTGGGCTGGTGATTTTCGAAAGTGCTCCCACTGCCCTGATTGGGCAGGAGCTTCTAAGTGGGGTGGCTTCCTGCTGAGTCGTTCCACCCCGATCAGGGGGGCTGGATGTACTGTTTGGTGCTGTTCTTTGTTTCCACCTTTGTACCGCGCCTAAGGGCCACGCCAAAGGGCCCTCTGGCGAGGCTCTTAGGTGCGGGCCTGCAGAGCAGAAGCGCGCTTGGAGCTGGCTTTTAAGCCAGCTCTGCTGCTCTGCTGTAGCTCCTCCCACTAACCCGATTGGGCAGGAGCCTCCGGGCGGGAGATCTGGCTGCTTCTCCCGCTCGGGCGCTCTACCCCGAATCGGGGGAGCTGCTGAGCTGCGTCTGCTTCTGTCCCTCGTCGGAGCTGGCTTTTAACTCAATTGGTTTGTCTACCTTTCATCTTCCCCCTCACTTACTGTGTTCCCTGCCTTTCCTATTTTTTTTTTTTTTTTTTTTTTTTTTTTTAGTGCCGTCAAGTCAGTGCTGACTCCTTGCAACCCAGCTGCCTCTGGGATTTCTTAATAATGTATCATCAGAAGTAGACTGCCAGCTTTTTCTTCCAAGGCAATGGAGGGTAAAGTGATTTGCCAAAGGTCATAAGGTGTGCCAGTGGGAATCAAACCCTTGATCTTCTGGGTATGAGGCAGCTGCTCTAACCGCTAGGCTACTCATCTCTATTTTATGGGCAATGTTGGGGGCTTGTAACTTCTTGACCTCATCTTTGTACTCCTGTCATTATCCATGCTGTCTTTGGGGCATGAGGAGGAAGCGAGAATGCTTGTGTTCTGGGAGTGAGCCAGAGATGCCGCAGAGGTCAGATGGGATGGGGATTGTGAGGGGTGCATAGGTCTTGGGTGGGGCGAGATTGGGGTTGTGCATTCTGCTTCCTGATCTAGGTGCTGAGAAGGGGTGGATGGGTTAGCCTGTACTGAGGAGAGAGGTGGGAAGTAGGGGTTTATATGAGAGGAAGGTGTACATATGTAGTATGGATGGTGGGCGGGGTAGGTTTCAGATAAGTGGTGTGAGATCTTTCTCTTATGGGCGAGGTGCTTGCATGATGATATGATCATGAGGCAGTTGGTGTGGATGGTGGATGTGTTATGTTGGCAGTGTCATGCAGTAGGTTGGAGGGTGGGGTTGTATGAGGGGGAGGGGGAGGCTCAGGACGGCTTTTGATTACTGTAATCCATACGAGAGAATTTAAAGAGTTCTGGACCCTGCAGCGCAGACCACATCAGTGTCGATCTGAAGGATCTCCCCAGGCTGGTGGGATACATGCTGTTAACATTATGGAAGGGAAGGCCATGGTTACTTTTGTACGTGAGGGTTTTGTGTGTGCTATTTGGTTGTATTTTGGTGGGTGATACCTGATGGGGGAATGCGTGCGAAAGAGTGGCATAGTGATTGTAGTTGGAGGTGCAAGAGGGTGAATATGGGTGACTCATTTTTGCTGGCAAGGTGTGGCCCTGACGCATTTACGGAAGACCCTATAGTGGAGGGCTGGATGGGGGGGGGGGGGGGGAAGATGTAGGGATTTGGTTGATGTGACTGTGCTGTGTAATGGATGAGAGGAGCGTACTTTCAGAGTTCAGGAGTGGAGGAGTGGCCTAGTGGTTGGGGCAAGGTACTTCAGGCCGGAAGGTCGGGGGTTCAAATGCCACTAGAGGACAGCAACCTTGGGCTGGAAGGACTGGGGTTTCTAGTCCCACAGGTGCTCCTTGTGGTCTTAGGCAAGCCACTTAACCCTCCATAGCCCATGTTCCCTGTAAAATAGTTATCTCCAAGTTATAATGCCCTGTTCAATGTAACCTCAGTTTGTTCAATGTAAGAACATAAGAACATAAGACATGCCATACTGGGTCAGACCGAGGTCCATCAAGCCCAGTATCCTGTTTCCAACAGTGGCCAATCTAGGTTATACGTACCTAGCAATATCCCCAAAAGACACAGGTTCCACAATGCTTGTACTGGGTCAAGCATTGATATCCTGGATCCCTTTTTAATAGTGGTTTATGGACCTTTCCTCCAGGAACTTGTCCAAACCTTTTTTAAACCCAGCTATACTAACAGCCCTTACTACATCCTCCGGTAACAGATTCCAGAGTTTGATTACACGTTGAGTGAAAAAATATTTTCTCTTATTTGTCTTAAATAGTTTACCCTGTAGCTTCATTACATGTCCCCTAGTCTTTCTATACTCTGATAGCGTAAACAATTGATCCACATTTATCCGTTCCACTCCATTCATTAATTTATAGACCTCTATCATATCTCCCCTCAGCCGTCTCTTCTCCAGGCTAAAGAGCCCTAACCTTCTTAGCCTCTCTTCATAGGAGTAGCCTTCCATCCCCTTCACCAATTTGGTGGCTCTTCTCTGTACTTTTTCTAATAACGCTATGTCCTTTTTAAGATACGGTGACCAGAATTGCACACAATATTCAAGGTGCGGTCGTACCATGGAGCGATACAGAGGCATTATAATATCCTTTGTTTTGTTCTCCATCCCTTTCCTTATGATACCTAGCATTCTATTTGCTTTCTTGGCTGCCGCTGCACACTGGGCGGAGGGTTTTAACATGTTATCCACAATGACTCCTAAATATTTTTCCTGGGTGGTGGTTTCTAATGTGGAGCCTTGCATCGTGTAACTATAGTGTGGGTTGTTCTTTCCTAGGTGCATAACTTTGCACTTGTCCACATTAAATTTCATCTGCCATTTGGATGCCCAGTCTTCCAATTTATCCAGATCCTCCTGCAGTTTTCCACAATCATCTTGGGTTTTAACAACTTTAAACAGTTTTGTGTCATCTGCAAATTTGATAACCTCACTAGTTATTCCCTTTTTCCAGGTCATTTATGAATATGTCAAAAAGCAGCGGACCCAGTACAGATCCCTGGGGTACTCCACTATTCACCTTTTTCCATTGGGAATATTGGCCATTTAGCCCTACCCTCTGCTTTCTATCTTTTAACCAGTTCCCGATCCACAATAGTACACTGCATCCTATCCCATGACTTTTTAGCTTCGCCAAAAGTCTCTGATGGGGGACTTTGTCAAAAGCTTTCTGAAAGTCCAGATACACTATATCAACCGACTCACCTTTGTCTACCTGTTTATGCACACCTTCAAAAAAACATATCAGATTAGTAAGACAAGATCTTCCTTGTCTAAAGCCATGTTGGCTGTCTCCCATTAGGCCATGACTATCTACATGCTGTGTAATTTTGTTCTTTATGATGGTTTCTACCATTTTCCCTGGTACTGACGTCAGGCTCACCGGTCTGTAATTTCCCGGGTCACCCCTGGAACCCTTTTTAAAAATTGGTGTTACATTGGCGACCCTCCAATCTTCAGGTATTACAGATGATTTTAATGAAAGTTCACAGATTACCAATAGCAGGTCTGCAATCTCATATTTCAGTTCTTTCAACACTCTGGGATGTATACCATCCGGTCCAGGTGATTTGCTACTATTCAGTTTATCAAATAGTTGTAATATATCTTCCCGGTGTAGCGATATTTCTCTCAATTCCTCTGCAGTATCATCTTTAAATACCACTTCAGTCTTGGGTAACATCCCTACATCTTCCTCAGTAAAGACCGAAGCAAAGAATTCATTCAGTCTCTCTGCTATAGCCTTGTTTCCTCTTACTGCCCCTTTTACCCCTCTATCATCTAATGGTCCAATTGACTCTCTCACAGGCCTTTTGCTACGAATGTACTTGAAAAAGTCTTTATTTCGTGTTTTTGCTTCCGTAGCAAGTTTCTTCTCAAATTCCCGCTTTGCCTGCCTTATCAATGCTTTGCATTTAACTTGCCAGTGCTTGTGCGGTTTCCAGTTTTCATCATTTGGCTCTTTTTTCCATTTCCTGAAGGTTGCTTTTTTGGCAGCAACAGCCTCTCTGACCTCACCTTTAAACCATGCTGGCAGTTTTTTGGACTTTCTTCCACTTTTCTTAATGCGTGGAATACAGCTGGTCTGGGCTTCGAGGATAGTATTTTTAAATAACACCCAAGCTTGCTGTAAGTCTTTAACCTTTGGAACCGCTCCTTTTAGTTTTTTCCTAACTATATTCCTCGTTCTATCATAGTCTCCCTCTATCCTCCACTAATTAAATCAAACATGATCATACTATGATCACTATTGCCAAGTGGTCCCAACACCCGTATTTCTTGCACCAGATCTGGCGTTCCACTAAGGACTAGGTCCAGTATGGCTTCCCCTCTGGTCGGTTCATGAACCAGCTGCTCCAAGAAGCAGTCATTTATTCCATCTAGAAACTTTATCTCTTTAGCTTGTCCTGCTGTGACACTGACCCAGTCGATACCAGGGTAATTGAAATCACCCATTATTACTACTCTGTTGTGACTTTTGTTAGCTTCCTTGATTTCTTTGAGCATTTCATCATCCATTTGTTCATTCTGGCCAGGCGGTCGATAGTATACTCCCACTGCCATCACCTTCCCCTTCATAAATGGAATTTCAATCCATAGAGATTCTACAGCAAATTTTGTTCCCTGCAAAACTTTAATCCTTTCTGACTCAATGCCCTCTCTAACATAGAGCGCAACCCCTCCACCAATTTGATCAGCTCTATCATTACGATATAGTTTGTATCCAGGTATCACAGTGTCCCACTGGTTATCCTCCTTCCACCATGTCTCTGAGAGTGCAATCATATCTAACCTCTCATTTAGTGCTATATATTCTAACTCTCCCATCTTATTGTTTAGACTTCTAGCATTGGCATACAAGCATTTTAGAGACTGTATCTTATTCATATTAATCTGGCTATTGGTAGGCAGGGGTAATTTGGAATCTTTATGCTCTGACTGCTCCTTACTCAAGGGCATTTGGGCTACTATACTCCCTTTTGGAACCTCACTGCTTTTGGTAGTATCCTTCAAGGATACCTTCGTCCGAACCATGCACTCCTGGGTGACTGTCGGCTTTCCCCTATTTTCTAGTTTAAAAGCTTCTCTATCTCTTTTTTAAAGGTTAATGCCAGCAGTCTGGTCCCATCCTGATTAAGGTGAAGCCCATCCCTTCGGAAGAGCCCCCCCTTTCCCCAGAATGTTCCCCAGTTCCTAACAAATCCAAAACCCTCATCCTTGCACCATTGTCTCATCCACGCATTGAGACTCCGGAGCTCTTCCTGTCTTTTGGGTCCTGCACGTGGAACAGGAAGCATTTCGGAGAACGCTATCCTGGAAGTTCTGGATTTCAACTTCCTACCTAAAAGCTTAAATTTAGCCTCCAGAACTTCCCTACCACATTTTCCTATGTCACTGGTACCAACATGTACCAAGACAGCAGACTCCTCCCCAGCACTATTTATGATCCTATCTAGGTGGTGCGTGAGGTCCGCTACCTTCGCACCAGGCAGGCATGTTACCAGGCGATCCTCACATCCACCAGCCACCCAGCTATCTACATTCCTAATGATTGAATCACCATCTATAACAGCTGTCCTGACCCTCCCCTCATGGGGACATGGCCCTGGAGAAACATCCTCGGTGCGAGAGGGTTTTACATCATCTGGAGGACAGGTCCTAGTTACAGGATCACTTCCTGCCACACCAGGGTGATGCTCTCCTGTCACGTGACCTCTCTCCTCCATGGCAACAGGGATGCTGCCAGACTGGAGGTGGGACTTCAGGACTCTATCCCTGTAGGTCTCGTCCATGTACTTCTCTGTCTTTCTTATGTCTTCCAGGTCTGCTACTCTAGCTTCTAGAGAACGGACTCGTTCCTGAGAGCAAAGAGTTCTTTGCACTTAGTGCATACGTAAGACCTCTCACCAACTGGGAGAAAAATCATACATGTGACACTCAATGCAAAAGACCGGAGAACCCCCATCTCGTTGCTGGACTTCTGTCTGCATCTTAGTTTAAAGCTTGTGTTTAGGTCTTTTAAATTCTGTATATAATAAGGATTGGTGTAGATGCTTATACCAATAAAAGTGTATCTAATACCCCTAATACACCTTGTGTACCTGAAGCTTAAGTAATTAATCTCAGGTCCTCTGTGTATGACTGATTTGGATAACGAGCTGCACCTGAGAGCAGCCCCTTTCCTCTAAGATGTGCAAGTACCTATAAAACTACAATTACCGCAGGGGTGGGTGGGTGCCGGGGAGGGAGGGAGGGAGATAAGTCCTATTAAAGAGGGCAGTTACAAGGTACCCTGTCCTGAACCCTCAGCAGGGGGGAGAGGGGTACCACACAAAGCCCAGTTAGTTGAGAGAGGCAAGGTAAGTTATAACTGAGAAGGCTGAACTAGCACACCACTAAGACAAACAATAAATAATTAATAAACAGCTAGAACTCACAGCAAGGTGTCACAGGAGGCAATATCCACTTGTAAACCGCACTGATGCAGAATAGCGCGGTATATAAGAGAATGTAAATAAATAAATAAATATGGGACCATATAAATCGGATATACAGCAACTAGGTGCATAACACTTCGCAAGTACTTCAGTTAGAGAAAGAGCTCTGTGTGGCCTGCCACACAACCAACTGCTGCCCGGAAGGCCGCCATGCGCATGCTTCAGACAGAAATCAACTCCCTCTTGCACGAGCGGGTTCCTAAGTCTGTGCTCTACTATTGATATTGGTTGCATAAATTTGGGAATAAGACAGGTCACTTTCATTCTGGCTTACTCAAAACAGGCGGGAGGGCAGTGCCTGTGGGAGCCCTGCAGGACAAGCAGAATCAGATTTGGAACATCAAGTCTCAAGTGGGGGAGATTTTCCACAGTTTCTATTAGAAGCTATACCAGGCAGACTGGATGCACTTGAGTCTACCCAGGAGTACCTTGCCCTGCTCGACACCAGAGCAGCAGGAGGCTGTTAATGTGTGATTAAGCAATTAGGGGACCACTCCTTTGGAGTCCATGGGGCATTTTATAAAATTGATGTCTACTAGTGAGGCGTGTCCACTGTCAGCTTATTACACTGACTTGGTGGCTAAACAATGTTTTCCATACAAGCCAAATCGGGCAGTCATTGTTCTTCCCAAACTGGACCACAACCCTCTATTACCTAGCTCTTATTATCCTATTTCGCTGCTGAATGTGGATATACAATTGCTTGCTAAGATCATGGTGGTCCACTTGGTCCAATTTACGCCTCAGCTTGTTCACGAGGCCCAGGTTGGTTTTGTGCACCGTCAGTATGTGGTTAAAAACATGCACCGTATCCTTGCCTCACTACATATGGGTGTATAGAATCGCGTCTCCTCTCGATACGTTTTGATGCCATGATGGCGTTCAATCATGCTACTTGGACATATATGTATCTTGTGCTGGAGGCCCTGGGAATGGGGGGGGGGGGGTATTTCTTGGATGTAATGTGGCTTTTATACTCTGATCCGAAGGGGCAGGTGCTAGTTAATGGATTCCCGATGACTAATTTACCTTTTAGAAGGGGGACCAGACAGGGTTGCCCTCTATCTCCTTTGCTTTTTGCCCTGACACTACAGTCCCTGCTAGTGCACATTCGTATGCACTGGGCCACCTGATGGGGGCCCAGACAGACAAATCGGAATTCAGAGTATCTACTTTTGCTGATGATATTCTCGTCTATTTTGCCTGCCCACAAGACACTCTCCCTTTTCTCCTAGAGGAGTTTGCAGAGTTTTAATTTAAGGCCAGAAAAAATTCCAATCTTGATAAATCTGAGGTCCTACCAGTGCAGCTCATAGTCTGCATGGGGTGGGCGAGCCATTTCTCTCTTAAGTGGGCCAATGGGTGTTTCAAGTATCTGGGTATACAGCTACCAGCTGATCCTGTGAGACTTTATTGTCTGAATGTTGGAGCACCCTTAATGGACATGCATTCTCGAGTGGCTAGGTTGTGAGATCTCCCACTCTTTAGGGGAGATGGGGCGCATTGCTTTGTTCAAAATGGTACTCTTTCCCCGGTGGCTTTGCATCTTGCAGGTACTTCCAATCCTGCTTTCTTGAAGAGATCTTCGTTCTTTTGAACATACTCTCAACACTTTTCTGTGGTGGGGGAAACTGATCTAAATGCGCCTCAGTGTACTGCAGCAGCCCTGAGATCGGGGGGAGGGGGGTATGGGTGTCCCAGATCTACAGCACTATAATGTGGCATGTTTGTTGTGGAACATGCAGGATCTGCTAAGTGCAACCTTGGATTACACGCCTCTCCACCTGGAGCAGGAGGTGGCCTCCCTGCTGGCGCTTTGGTACATACTCCACTCCCCCTTCTGCTGCACTGTCAATTTTGGTCACAGATGGTGTGTTCAGTTATGCGGAAGGTGAGGCGGTTGGTGTGTCATTAATGTCAGTGCAATCCTAGAAGCAGCAAAGAAGCAGGACCCGCCACACACGGTGGCAAGGAGAAAAGGTTTATTATGGTATCCAACGAGGTCAAACCCTACACATGTTTCAGCATCAGGCTTCCTCAGGGGTTTGGGACCTCATGTTAAATACAATAATAGTAATAATAAAACATAAGACAAGGAAAATGAAAAACAACCGCTTGAGTAAAAACAGTCCAAAAGATATAATTACTAATTTATTTTTATAAATACATATAGACACATATTATTGTTATCTATAATGACAGTAATGATTAAACAATAAAATCACCATTAACAAAAATCATATGTGATTAAAACAATAAATACCTATAGATATAATAAAATCATAGTATAAATATACTTAGGCGGAGGACTTTAATTGATTAGCTAATTAATTTTGTTGCTCATGCAAAGTGCAAACATACGAACATATGCATATAAGTATGTAAAAAATCAATATAAACATATATAGGCTCACCTACAAAGAGGAATATTCAAACAGGCAATTCTGCAAATAATATGGCTAAGAGGTCAACACTATAAATAATAAAACATAACGAAACAAGCAAATAATAAAATATTATGTATAAAAAAGCATAATGGAGCCTAAAAGTGGTGCTAAGCCACCACCCGCCGGCACTCGAAGCTCCCCTGATCGGGGTAGAGCGGCTGAGCAGGAAATCCTCCCGCTCAGAGGCTCCGGCCCAATCGGGGCAGTGGGAGCAACTTTAAAAGCAGCGGCCCAGCAGGGCGGGCCCGCGCCTGGACACAGCCACAGAAGCAAGACAGCCAACAGCCGCAACAAAACCACAAGCAGCAGGCGACCACAGCCAAGAAAGCAACGAAAACCAACACCAGCAGATCAAAGTAAGTGCAGCCATCCACTAAAGTCCGACAGAGAAAACATATACACAACCCTGATCCTGCCCATCAGCCTCCTCCTCACCCAACTCCTGCCACCTCAGGAAACCAACCACAACCTACTACCAAACACTCCATGGCATCCAGCACTGCTCTACACACACACACCCAGTTTACACACTGGAACACACACAAGACACCCAAGCACAAGAGGCGAAACAGGAACAAGACCAACACGCATACAAACACAAACAAAGCACAGAGACCACTAAACACCCCAGCTACAATCACAGTAGAGCTTATCAACACCAGATCCATACGAAACAAAATTAACACAATAGCAGACCACAGAAGATCAATGACCTGACATTCTGTGCATCACAGAAACATGGCTCGCCCCCACTGATAATGTACTACTTAATCAATTAGTACCATCCACCTACTCAGCATTCAACTGCACATGCGTACAACGGCGAGGAGGGGGGGGGGGTCTTGATCATCGCAAGGAACAGCTTAAGATTCAAGTCACGAAGTGCCTCAAACACAAACCAATGCAACACCATCACTGTGGAAAACAAACAGATGGCCCTATGTCTCACCTACAGAGCCCCGAATGCGCCACCAGATGAATTAGCTTCAACTCTAGAAGAGTTGTGCCATCAACACAAATCACAAACCCCTGCTTCTATTAGGAGACCTCAACCTAAAATCTACCAACACAAAGGATGCAGAAGCTTTTCTACGAGCTATGGGATCCTTACAATACACCCAACTGATCAATATCCCGACACACAGACACGGATCATCACCAGACCTCATATTCGCGCCCAACTATCTAATGGACAGCGGTAACGTATCAACTCCCAATGTCACACTTGTACCGTGGTCAGACCATCACATAATCAAAATAAAGTTTACGCCACAAGGGCGAAACCACGACAAGAACCTGGACAACCCACCAACACAAAGAAGATTTAAAAACTTTGACAGGGACCAATCTCTAAAGGACACTCTACCCCACCTGAACACGGAAGCAGAGGATCTAGACGAACAAAACAGAAAATGGAACAGCATCATCAATGCTGCTGCCAAAGCCACCGAATACAGGCCCAAGAAAGCTCGCCGCACCAAAGCACATCACACACCCTAGTACTCAAAAGTCCTATGGAATGAGAAGGGCGAACTCAGGAAGTTGGAATGGCGATGGAGACACACCAAGTCGCCCAACATTCAAGCACTATACTTAACAAAACAAAAAGAATACAACGAACTCAACCAAATGAAGAAAGAATACCACACTAACATCATACTCAAATCAAACAAACCGAGAGAGCTCTTCGAAATTGTGAAAACCCTCACCAAGGAACAGAAAACCGAGAGCAAAGTGCAAATAGACCCACAAGCATTCGCAGACCACATCCAAGAAAAATTCCATTCAACTTCACAACGGAAAACAGACAAGCAAAAAACCAACCACCCCCCTCAAGAAAAACTTGGGGCAAATTCAGCACCCCATCCACAGAGCAGCTCTCACACATCATCACCGCACTCAATACAAGCACGGCCCCAACAGACCCATGCCCAGTTACATGGATTAAGGTGACAGTGTCAAACTTCATCCACACCATACACAACATGGTGAATAGTTCACTAACCCAAGGAATCATGCCAGACCAGCTAAAACTCGCCACAATAAGACCAATCCCGAAGAAATCACCACTCGACAAGAACAACCCAGCAGCCTACAGACCTATCTCAAGCATCCCTCTACTGGCTAAGATTATTGAGAAAGCGGTACAACATCATCTACAAGACTACATCGACAACCACGCACAACTGGACCTCAACCAACACGGTTTCCGCCCCAACCACAGAGTCGAAACACTCCTGTTATACCTATTTAACGACCTACACCTCATGGACAACAGCAAGAATGGAATACTCATGATCTTCATCGACATTTCATCAGCATTTGACACAGTGGACCACGGAACTCTACTAACAAGACTACAGAACATCAGATTACACGGAGCCACTCTGAGGTGGTTCCACTCCTACTTAACGGACAGACAGATTCAGGTCAAGATCAGTCCCAACACATCCCAACCCATAAAAGGTCATGCAAGGCGTACCCCAAGGATCCGCACTATTATTTAATCTCTACATCCAGCCAATATGCAGCATCATAAAAGAACACAGGATAAAATACACAATCTATGCAGACGACATAATGATACACACCAATCACCCTCGACAACCTAGACTACACCAAGATAACAGAATGTCTCATGCACATGAACAGCTGGTTTCAAGACAACAACCTGACCATCAACTACAGCAAGACCAAGGCACTAATCATCACACGAAACTCAGACTTCATCCCTCCTTGCAACATCAAGTTAGACAATACACCATACCCATACAGCCAGAAGTGAAATACCTCGGAGTGACCATGGACAAAGAACTGAACCTTCAGTCCCACATCAGCAGAACCACCAAAAATGCATACCACAGGATGAGAATACTCCGACGCCTCAAGCCCCTCCTCTCTGAGGAAAACTTTCGCACAGTCTGTCAGGCACTAACACCACCAATACTAGACTTCTGCAACCCAATCTATCTTGGCCTAACAAAACAGACACTCAGGCCACTGCAATTGGCGCAAAACACAGCAGCACGCATAACTGGAACCACAAGACAAGAACACATCACACCCACTATAAAAGAGCTCCACTGGCTACTAATCAGCTCCCGCATCAGATACAAGACAGCCATAAACATTCAAAATCAAACAGTCATCAGCTTTCAGCCCATACCCACTCATACAGCCCGACAGCAGCACAAGACTGAGGAGGAGAAGCACATCCAACCGTGTCAACACACCAAGCTACGCAAGGACACTGAAAAACTAGCCTTATCAAAGGCGGCACCAACAATTTGGAACGCCCTCCCTGATGAACTACGGTCAACAGACATTAAGGACTTCAGGAAACTGCTAAAAACGACTCTCTTCATAGAGTACTACGGTGACATCACTTAAACCTGTGCAACAGACAATACCCCAGCTCAACCAACCTCCTCTCGCGACACGATCATAGTATTGAAGTAAAGTCCTGATATACATAGTATTGTAAATGGCGCACATTGTAAATAGCTCACCAAGAATCAACTACCATCTACACACACATGCACTCACTGCTCAATGCATGCACACACTAGACACAGTATTTTGTTGATTGTAGGAGATGGCGGTATAGAAATCCGTTTAAATAAATAAATAAATAGGAAAGAGATACATTGGAGGATAAAACTGCAGATAAACAGAGATAAGGATCAAAAGTCAATGACTACATAGTCACAAAGTGAGATATCAAACCTCACTAAATGAGACAAATATTGAATATACATCAAGAATTGCATACTATTTAAGTCCCAATGTAAGGGGATATACAAGAAGCAAACAGGAAACAAGAGGAGCAAGTCAGAGAAGAGTCTGTGTAGCCATGTCTACAATAAAACTGGCCATGAATGTGCCCCAGGTACAGAACATATCAGTTTCTCAATTGAATGTCCTAATCAAAAACAAACTGGTGAACCTAGGAATGCACAAACCTTACATTTAACCCTTTCCAGGCTGAGCCCAAAACTCTCGGGATCCAAAATTCTGACTAAATATTCCTATCAAATGGTATATAATACATGACCATAGCATAAGGAAAATCACTATTAGAACATATTGAATAAGATGGGTACAATTTTCCTGAAATATGCAAAAATTAACCCGGCTGCAGAATGTGGATTAAAAATTTAAAGTAGGCCTTCAAAGATTAAGGATGCATCAGTGTAACGTAAATATGGGTATGATCCTCAATGGAAACTATCAGAAGGCAACCTAGCCACATATGAACAAAGAAAAAAACCCACATAAACTACCTATAGTGTGTCAGAGTTAAACAACTGGATCGCCGAGTTGCCAAGGACTGATCTACAAAGCGTGGTTACTCACCTGTAACAGGCGTTCTCCAGGGACAGCAGGAATCAGTTCTCATATATAGGTGACATCGGCGCCAAAAGAGCCCCTGCAGAAGCATTTCCCCAGCTTTCAAAGAAAGCCTGTGGGAGATGCCACCACACATGCATGGTCCCCTTCCCGCATAAGGGTGCCATCTTACTCAGTCCGATGACATAGTTGGATTTGCCATCTTCTTTTGTTGGCTCTAAGGGAAGAAGGGAGAGTTGCAAGGACGGATTCCTGCTGTCCCTGGAGAACACCTGTTACAGATGAGTAACTATGCTTTCTCTAAGAACAAGCAGAAAGTCAGTCCTCACATATGGGACTCCCCAGCTACTGGCTACCGAGAACCTGAAGAAAAAACAAAACAAAACACGGTCCAGCCGTGAGCAGCCGAAAGAAAGTCCAATGAAAGGCTCTAAGGACCCCAGTGTCCAGGTAGAACCATCGCTTCGGTAGCCTGAACAAGAAGGGTTGGAGGGTAGGAGTTGCCTAAACCCCGAACAGATTATGGAGTATGGCCTGGCTGAAGGTGCTGTCCTGTCAGGACTCCCTCACCAGGCAGTAGTGAGCACCAAAGGTGTGAAACGGGAACCAGGTGGCGGCCCAGAAGATGTCTGCCATAGGGACAGACGTAGGCTTGCAACAGAGGTGTGTGCCGTGACCCAGCGTGCCATCGAGAGCCCAGCCTGATTGTGAGCGAAGGCGATGCAGTCCACCACCCAGGTGGACAGGGTCTGCTTAGTAACAGCCTCCCCCAGGTGACTGGGGCTGTAGGAAATGAAAAGCTGGGAGGCTTTGCGGCGGCCCTGGGTATGTTGAAGGTAGAAGGACAGGGCCCTCTTATAAACCAGAGTATGGAGATCGGCCGCAGTCTTGTCGACACGGAGCCATGGAAAAAAGGTTGGGAGCATCACCTCCTGGTTGAGGTGAAAGGCGGATAACACCTTCGGAAGGAATTTAGGGTGGGTGTGAAGCATGACCCTATTCTTACAGAAGCTGGTGTAAGGTGGCTCAGCCACCAAGACCTGAAGCTCGCTGACTCTGCGGGCAGAGGTGAGCACAACCAGAAAGATGACCTTCCAGGAGAGAATGCAAAATTGCAGATAGCTAGAGGTTCAAAAGGCAGCTTAGTGAGCTGCGTCAGAACCACATTGAGGTCCCATTCCGCCAAGAGTAGGCGGATGGGATGCTTAGAGAGCAGAAGACCCCACATAAATCGGGTAATGAGAAGCTGCGCAGAAAGAAGTTTGCCCTCTAAGGAATGATGGCGTGCCATGAGCGCGCGCTCAGGTGCACTCTGACGGAGTTGGATTTGAGTCTGGCTTGCGAAAGGTGAAGCAAGTACTGCAGCACCGTGTGCACCTGGCAAGAGAATGGATCAGCTCATTGCTCCACACACCATACTGAGAATCTGTGCCATTTGAAGGCATAGGCCTGTCTCGTGGAGTTCTCACGAGAGGCCAGGACGACTTCTTCCACCTCCCTTGGGAGGTTGAAGGGTGCTAAGGCTAGCTGTTCAGCAACCATGCAGTTAATGACAGGGACCCCAGTTTGGGGTGAAGAGAGCCCTCCTCCAGGGTCATTAGCCTTGGGGTGTTCCCCAAAGGGACCGGGAGATCTGCCGAGAGCTGGAGCAACAGGGGAAACCCAAGGCTGCCTGGGCCACCAGGATCATGGAGGCCTTGTCTCATAGGACCTTGAAGAGGGTTCGGGCAATTAGTTGGGTGGGAGGGAAGGCATACAGAAGGCCCCCTCTACTACCTGGGATGGATGTGGTTGGGGACAGCAGAAGCGGGACAGCTGAGCATTGGTCAGGCTGGCAAAGAGGTCCTGACAAGGGGTTTCCCAGAGTCGGAAGAGCTGTTGTGCCACCCTGGGGTCTAGCTGCCATTCCTGCAGCTGGAGGACCCTGCTCAGCCTGTCTGCTAGGGCACTGTCTTGGCCCAGAAGAGTACCACCCTGAGGGGCATTCCCTGACTGATCGCGTATGAGCAGAGAGCTACTGCCTCCTGGCAGAGGCGCTGAAACCCTGCACCCCTGCTTGTTCAGGAAGAACATCGTGACATGGATGTCCATTTGGACTAGCACCGACTGGTTCCACAGGCGGTGGTGGAAGGTCTTGAGCACCAGAAAAAATGGTCTTGAGCTTCAACAGGTTGATCTGTTGCTGGCTCTCCGCTAAGGACCAGTTGGCTTGCATGCGCAGTTCCTCGCAGTGGGCACTTCAGTCCGGTAAGGATGCATCTATGGTGAGGACCCTCTGGGGGTTTTGGGCCTGGAAGGGCATGCCATCCTGCAGGTGCTGTGTGCCCTGCCAGAGGCTGCCTGTGGCTTGTGCCCACTGTGAGCGGAGACACCAGTGAGCTGCCTGCATGTGCAGGCGGGTGTTGGAAACCACATGGTCTGTGGATGCCATTTGGCCCAGTAGGCGGAGAATGGACTGCACCGACACTGCGTGATGGTGATGTGCCTCAGGGCCCTGGCCACCGAGGTGATCTGCCCTGTCCAAGGGAAGAAAGGCCCTGGCCTGGAGAGTGTCCAGTCTAGCTCCTATGAACTCCATGTCCTCAGAGATATAGTAAGGACACTGATGCTGCAGGCGGATGTGGGTGTAAGCATTTTTTTAGGTCCAAGGAGCATAGCAAATCTCCCTGCTGGAGGTAGGGCAACAATGTTTCAAGGGAGAGCATCTTTAGCTTCTCCCATACAAGGAACTTGTTCAGGTTTTGCAAGTCCAAAATGGGTCTTAGGCCCCCTGTTCTTTTTGGGACTAGAGAATAACAGGAGTAGAACCCCTTGCCCCTGAGGTGGAGGGGTTCTGGTTCTATGGCCCCATCCCTGATGAGGCCTATGAGTTCCTGCAGTAGCAGGGCCTGGTGCAGGGGAGTCTGAGGGGGCTCTCCGGGAAAGAAAGGGGGAGGCTTCCGGTCCAACTAAAGGAGGTAGCCATCTCTGAACACCTGGAGGGCCCAAGTGTCTGTGGTTATGGCCAGCCACCGTTGGACAAAGTGGATCAAATTCCCCCTGTCGGCAGTTGCTCCCCACTTGGAGGAGAGGCTGTGCTCAGAGTCAAAATCCCGACTCGACCTAGGCAGGAGCCGGTGTTTGGGGCTTAGAGCCCTTAGGCTTGCATTGGCCTTGGAGTACTCCTTTGCCCTGGTGATCCTGCTGCGGAGCCTGGGGGACCTAGTATTGGGGATATCCTCAGTAAGGCTGGCCTTTTCTGTGAAAAGAGGGCCTCTTCCCTGATGGTTTCTTCTTTAGGAAGGGTGGAGGTCTTCCTGGAGAGCAGAGTCCTAGTGACGAAATGTCTTGATCTCCACTGCCTTATCCTCCATCGGCTTGCTGAAGAGGTTTTCACCTAGACAGGGGATGTCAAACTTCTCCTGGAGCCACTGATCAAGGTCCGATGCCTGAAGCCAGGCTTGGCATTGGGCATCCTAGCGTTGGACTCTAAGCAGTCGTAGGCGGCTCGAAACATGTACTTCGAGCACTCCCCAATGCACTTTGTGAGGGTTTGGAATCGCTGGAGGTTATCGCCACCGAGACCCGCCAAGAAACCGGAGAGTTCTTTTGCTAGGTCTCAGAGATACATGCCAATATACAACTGGTAGGCTTGTATTCAGTGACCCAGCATCAAGCTCTGGTAGCATTTCTGTCCAAAGGCATCAAGGGCACGGGGCTTCTTGACTGGGAGCATGAAGGAGTTGAGTCTTTGGACTTCTCTGCCGGCGCATGGTCGAACATCACCATAGAGGTGTGAGAGCTGCGCTTTCCGAAAGCTGGGGCACCGATGGACCCGGTACATAGTGTTGAGGCATTGGCTAATTATTGGCATTGATGCCGGTGTCTCCTACATCCGAAGAAGTCTCCACCCGAAGATGGCAGGGATGGGGACCGTAAGGGCCTCCTTAGTGGGAGCCTCATAAGAACATAAGATATGCCATACTGGGTCAGACCAAGGTCCATCAAGCCCAGTATCCTGTTTCCAACAGTGGCCAATCTAGGTCATATGTACCTAGCAGTTTCCCCAAAAGACACAGGTTTCTCAACGCTTGTATTGGGTCAAGCATTGTTATCTTGGGTCCCTTTTAATAATGGTTTATGGACCTTTCCTCCAGGAACTTGTCCAAACCTTTTTTAAACCCAGCTACACTAACAGCCTTTACTACATCCTCCGGTAACAAATTCCAGAGTTTGATTATACATTGAGTGAAAAAATATTTTCTCTTATTTGTCTTAAATAGTTTACCCTGTAGCTTCACTGCATGTCCCCTAGTCTTTCTGGTAACGTAAACAATCGATCTACGTTTACCCGTTCCACTCCATTCATTAATACTGGACAATTTCAAGCTCCTCCGTGTGAGGGTCGTCCTCTGATTCCGTGGAGAGACAAAGCATTCGCCATGTCCTGGACAAACTTGAGGAATGATGTATCCTCAGATGGGGACCGGCGCCGTGACGCCAGGGGAGATGGATCAGAGGGGAGATTGCGGTGCTTACGCATCTCTGGGAAGCCTCATCCTTCTACTATCATTTTGAGTAGTCGGTTGAAGACTCGAGGCCAGATGACTTTTGAGGCGTCGGGCTCAGATTGGGTCTTTGGTAACACATGGCGGCTGCTTGGCTGGAGCCACAAGCACTTGCCAGGGAGGATCTCGCTCCCAAAGAACAGGAGTGGGATCAAGACCCTTGCCGAGGATCAGCTTGAGGCTCAAGGATTGTCTCGGCAGCCCAGGGCGTCCTCGACATCAAGGTCCCCACGATTTTGATACAAGCACCAGTGGGGCCAGGCATCGACACTTGCTGAGATGCAAGGAAGGCAGTGACACTGCGTTCCAATACCGTCATCCTGGCTTTCCATTCAGAAGTTGCAGCCTTCGACGCAGACATTGGGATGACAGTTTGGTGAGGAGAGGGAATCTTCAACAGGACAGGCCTTGGAGGTCCATGATCCGTCGCTGGAGGCCTCGGCATCTGTTCTGGGTACCTTAGCCGGCCAGTCCCGCTCAGACTACTTAGATACCCCCTCCAGGGACTGTGGGACCTGGCACGGGACTTTCCATTTGTGTCCAATTCTAAGGATGAGGTCCTTGAGGATTTCTTCTTCTTGCGTTCACTCTCTGGGGAACCTTTGTTGGAGTGGGCCTGATCAGGCGCCATGGGGACTTAAAGCGTGAAGCTACCGGAGATACTGGGACAGAATCTGACCTTAAGAAGATGATATCTTGCTTCTACTGATAACTTTGGATGGCCTTCGCAGACATCTTTTTTGCACAGGGCGCAAACCCCTGGGTCACAGTTGACACCTAGACACCGGAGGCAGCTGTCATGTGTATCAGGTTGGGGACATGTTCTTTGTGCACCAATCACATTTTTTGAACACATTGGCCATTAGGGCAAAAAGGATCTCTGCAAGGTCGAAGACCCTTGATGACTGTCCAACAGTGTACTGTGTGATAACATGAAACCACTGCTACATCGGTCATTTAGAAATGAGGCAATTGACATCAACTTTCTTAGTGACCAATTGGGGGCAATCACAGTTCCCACAAAAAATTAAAAAATAAATAGATAAAAATGAACCAAAAGTGACCAGATATGATAAATAGAAAAAACAATCCCCAAAGAGCTAATTTCCCAAAACGAACCTTATGCCTTTATGAGGGGAAATGAAAGTGCTCAAAAACCATCAGAAGGAAAACATCACAGAGAATCTGTACAAAAAGTCACAGTGTCTCCCATAGTATTTTATTATCCTCAGATACAGGGTTCTAATGACTTGAACATGCATACAAATATAAATTGAATATAAATTATAAAAATGTTAAGAAAAAAACATGAAAATGAATCCTGAAGAACTTTATAATCAATCAGAGGCAGCAGTGTGACATAAAAGCTACACTAGTGCATAACAAACAGTAGAACGTGCAGATCCCATAAAAGGTTCAAAGGGCCTATAACTTAAAATATAAAAAAAAGACATGTCCAAGGTGTTTGACTGTATAGTCACCACAATAAAACACAGAAAGTCCCATAAAAACATGAGGGGCATAAAAATATCTCAAGACAAACAGGTGATCATTAAAATTTGTGCTTGAAGTTAAATGCAATAAGAGCCAAAAGGGGCAAAGGAATGGGGTCCAAAGTGCTCTTCAACCTGGACAAGGAAAACTCTGTGCAGTTAAATATAAAATAATTATCAAAGCCAGCAGGCCAACATAAAAATGTACTCACTCACTGAATAAAAATATGTGAGGACCGACTTTCTGCTTGTTCCTGGAGAACGGGGTATGTTTGCAGTCTGGTCTCCCCCACTTGACTTGTGGTGGGGGTTTGGAATGCCTTAAGGATTTGTAAACAGAAAATGTACTTCTTGTTCACACCACCAGAGTACAGCTGTGTAACTCTGCATTTGGGGCACTGGCTTGTATATATTTATTCACTAAATGTTTTACTTCTTTTCGTTTGGAGGTGGCACTGTGCCCACTGTTTGTTGCTGTTAATAAAAACGATTTAAACCTAATTTAAAATAAAAAAAAAATCAAAAACAAAAAAAAAGTAGACACCATCACATATTGGGGAGTTTAACCATACCTGCCTAACCCTACACCTCTTGCCTGCGTACCTTTTCCCACAGGTATAGAGTGCAGTGTGTCAGAGGATTAGATATCCTTTTGCATACCTCTCAAAGAACCAGTCTCCACAGCATTGCCCTTAAGAGAGTTCCCCCCAATATCTCCTTTTCCAAGGGAACCCACAGTTTCTCCACCACCCCCGCTTTCCAGCTCGAAACACACACCTTTCAACTGTGAGGCAAGATAGTATAGCCATAAATTGAGCACTCCCAGCCCTCCCTCCCCCTGTTGTCTATATAATACCCCTCGGTAACCTTGGGTGGCCTTTCCCACCATATAAAGCTAAAGGTCTTCTGCTGAATCTCTCAGATACTGTTCTGGAAGCTTTACTGGTAGTGAATGGAACAGGTATAGGAAATGTGGCAAGACTTACACTAGCAATTCTTCCTACCCACATTAAGATCTCTGGCTATCCTCCCCTCCAGAGATCCATACTTACTGTGAAAATGCTCACCTCCTCCAGGGTAAGTTGCATTCCCAAGTACCTTAAGGAACCAGTTACCCATTTAAAACCAAACCCTTCCAGTAGAGACCTCTCCCGACAAATACACCTTCATCACTTCCGTCTTGTTCATATTAATTTTAAAGCTCCTTAACTATGGGCAAAGTCAGTTGGGGTTGAGCTAAGGTCAACAGAATGTCATCAGCATACATCAATTTATGCAAAATCCCTCTGCCCTCAATCTTCCTTTTATCTCTATTTCCCTTATCCTCCCCACCAAAGGCTCAAGCAAGAGGGCAAACAGAAGAGGCAAAAAGGGGGCATCCCTGTCTGGTTCCCCTTCCCAACCTCAAAACGCCTCCAAATACCCCTCATTACCCTTTATTCTGGCTTCAGGCCCATTGTAAATTTCCCTAATCCATCCCAGGAATCCCTCCCCAAATCCCATCCTCTGCGCAGTGGACATGAAATCCCAGGGCACTATCAAATGCTTTTTCTGTGTCTACCCCTACAATTACCGAGGAAAATTTTACTGCTTTTCGCTTTCCATATTATATTATCCCCGCCACCCTTCCCAGCATAAATCTTGATTGGTCTCCCCCATCAATTACAGTATTTTACCCATCAACCTGTCTGCCATGGTATGGGCCAGCAACTTAATTTAGAGGTTAAGTAGGAAACTTGGCCTACAAGACCCACATAGTACAGAATCTTTCCCCAGTTTGGGCAATACCATTAATCCCAGCCACTTTCATAGAGTTTCCCAGGAACCCTCCTTCCTGCACCCCATTAAACATTTCCACCAGACAGGGTGTTAAGATGTCCCCAAAGGTTTTATAGAACCTAGCCAAGAGTCCATCTGGGCCCGGGACCTTCCCAGGTTTCAGTGACTTAATTGCCTGTTGAATCTCCTGCCCTGTAATATCCTTATCCAATACCTCTTCCCCTCCAGCCCAGGTAAACCCACTGGGGGTTATTCTAAGCCACGAATAGCAGGGATGGACAGCCCAATAGGACATCCATCCCCGCTATTCGTGGCTTCTCCTGCCCCCAAATAACTTCTCCGCCGGTTGTGCGGGGAAGTTAGACGGGGGCGGGAATGGGCGACCCAGGGGAAGTGTCTGAGCAGGCAGTGGGCGGTTGCTGGCCCTGGACGTACAGGACCGATTCTAATGTCGGTCCTCTACATCCAGGGCCGGCGACATTTTCGGGGAAGTTATTTTACCTCCGATGTGGAATAACTTCCCTGGACATGTTTTTTCTAACATGCTGGGGTGCGGATGGGGCAGAGGTGCCAGGGGACATTCCTCACAGTCTGACCCTGGCCAGAGGAGGCCAGATTGGGGGTCGGGCTGTGGGGGAATAACCACTTTTTTCAGGCGGCCGATATGGTGGCTCTTCAATGGAGGCGCTGTGCCATGGCGCTGCAGCTCCATTGAAGATCCTTGATAGAGTTAGCCGGGGACAGTCCTGCATGTGCAGGGCGGACTGAATCGTGGTCCTGGCCTGCATGTTCAGGACCTTTTGCGATTCTGATCCCGTGGGACTAGACATGCCCCGTGGGATTAGAATCGCAATCCCTTCTGTACATCCTGTCCAGAGGGGGATCTATGTCCGGGACAGAATCGGGCCCCACTGTGTTTGAAGTACCTCTGGACTTTCTGCTGGGAAACTGATATAGCCTTCTGATAGAGATCCCAGTAAAAATTCACAAAAAAAACCTCTAATATCCCCATTCTTATAGTTCATCTGCTCCTTATTTAACATACTTTTACATACTGCTCCTTCCAGAGATCAAGGGTGGTTTACATTGAACATAAAAGAAGTTATTAAGTTCAATGTAAAGTTTTATGTACAATTAACTTGTGAGAACTATCTTACAATTAACTAAATATAATGTTGCAGTAACTATATACAATGTTGCGGTAGGGATGAGCTCAGATACATCATTGTTTATGTGTTCACATTGGTGATGGACAGATATTGTTGAGTCTTTAATTAGTTGGAATTTGGGATGTATCATGGGAGTTTCCATAGTACTCCTCATCTTTAATCCTTAGTATTGTGTCTTTCAGTTTTCTCTCTGTTTATTCGCTAGCATCCTACTAGCTTTACTTCCCTCTTCAAAAACCCTGTTTCATCCTATCCAACCCTCATGCTTTCTTTTCACCCTCCAGGTCTAAAAGTGCCTCTTTCACCCTCTCCAGTTCTCACCAGATTGTGAGTATTTGTTCATTTTTTCCCCAATATGTTACCTTACCCCTCAACTGCTTCCTTCTCCCTTTCATAATGTGATGCCTCCAAGATAAACGATCCCCGAATATAAGTTTTTAAACCTTCCCACACCCCTGCTGTAGATACCCCCCTTTATTAAAACTTAAAATACTCCCTCCTTTTTCACCCACATACATCTGCCTTCCCTAAATCCCCCAACAAGGTTTCATTAAGCCTCCAAAATTTAAGTTCACTTTCCCCATCACCCCCCTCCATCATCAGCCAAACTGGGGTGATAAGACCAATCCCTTGGGGCAATATTTTACTACCCCTCCCAGTTTACCCACCGTACTCCTCTTTATTAATATCATATCTACCCTTGAATAAGCCTTGTGCACAGAGAAATAGAAAATGAAATCCTTCCTCTTCGCATTCCTAGACCTCCAGGCATCCACCAATTCAAAAAGTGCCATAAAAGACTTCAATTTCCGTCTCTGCTTTCTACTCACATCATTGGCTCAATTGGAGGTGTCCAGGAGAGGATGCGGAGGCAAATCATAATCTCCCCCTACCACCAACCTGGTACACAAAGTTAAACCCTCCAATACACCCCCCCCCCAATTGATAAAAAAACAAACAAACCCCACTCCTTGCTGTACATTTAGAGCATAAATCCTCACCAAAGTCACAGCTGCATAATTTACTTCTGCTTGCAATGTCAAATATCTACCCCCTTTGTCCTTATGCATCTCCTTGATTTCCACTCTACATTCCTTTGAAATCACAACCCCCACCCTTCCCTACGTGGTTGCGTTTGGGTGGTAGCTAGGAAAACACGAGGATACTGTTTGTTACCCAATAAATGCCTTTCAGATTGCTTTGAATGTGTCTATCAATAAAATATCAGCTCCCCACTGCTTAGCATCTCTAAAAGTCTTTGTAGAAACATAGAAACATGATGACAGAAAAAGACCACATGGCCTATCTAATCTGTCCTTCCATATCAACAACAGTCCCCTTTTTCCCTTTAGAGATCCTCTGTGTTTGTCCCATGCTTTTTTGAATTCCGTTACTGTCCTCATCTCTACCACCTCCACTGGGAGACTATTCCATGGATCCACTAATCTTTCCGTAAAGAAATATTTCCGCATATCACTCCTGAATCTCTCTCCCCTTTCACCCTCATACCATGTCCCCTCGTAGCAGAACTTGCTTTCAATTGAAAGAGGCTCTCCCCCTGAACATTTATGCCACGGAGGTATTTAAACATCTCAATCATATCACCTCTATCCCGCCTTTCCTCTAAGGTGCACATATTAAGATCCTTAAGTCTGTCCACTTATGCATTATAATGAAGACCACTAACCATTTTACGAATAGTAGCCACCCTCTGTACTGACTCCATCCTGTTTATATCCTTTTGAAAGTGCAGCCTCCAGAATTGCACACAATACTCCAAATGAGGCCACACCAAAGACTTATACAGAGGCACTATCATCTCCTTTTTTCCTAGCTATTCCTCTCTGTATGCACCCAAGCATCCTTCTAGCTTTTGCTGTCGCCTTTTCTACCTGTTTAGCCACTTTAAGATCTTCAGTTAGCCACTTTAAGATCTTCAGACACAACCACGCCTAGGTCCCGCACTTCTTTAGTGGATAAAAGTACTTCACCCCCTATACTATATTGCTCCCTTGTATTGCTGCAGCCCAAATGCATGACCTTGCATTTTTTAACATTAAATCCCAGCTGCCAAATTCTAGACCATTCTTCAAGCTTAGTTAGATCCCTCCTCATGTTATCTACACCTTCCTGGGTGTCTACTATATTGCAGATTTTGGTATCATCTGCAAAGAGGCAAACCTTACCCGACAGCCCTTCCGCTATATCATTAACAAAGATGTTAAAAAGAATCAGACCAAGGACAGATCCCTGGGGCACACCACTGGTAACTTCCTTCTCTTCAGAGTGAGCTCCATTTACCTGTACCCTTTGTCACCTCCCACTCAACCAATTTCTAACCCAAACAGTAACTTTAGGGTCCATCCCTAGGGTGCTCAGTTTAAGTGTCGCTTGTGAGGAACAGTGTCAAAGGCTTTACAGAAATCTAAATACACCACATCTAGGGCTCTCCCTTGGTCCAACTCCCTGGTCACCCAGTCAAAGAAATCAATCAGATTTGTCTGATAAGATCTGCCTCTGGTGAATCCATGTTGCCTCGGATCCTGTAATCCACTGGACTCCAGAAAGCTCACTATTTTCTCTTTTAGCAGCGTTTCCAATAATTTACTCACCACCGAAGTTAAACTATCCAGCCTGTAGTTTTCAACCACATCCTTACTTCAGCTTTTGTGTAAAGGCACCACATGAGCCTCTCTCCAGTCCTTTGGCACTACTCCCGACTCCAACGAGGTACTGTAACTTTGCACCAGTGTGTAGCCTTTTAACATTTAATGTTACCACCTTCAAAACACTTACCCATTATTCTCAAATCCCTTTCTCTCCCCTGCCCCCAAATCTCCCAAAGAGCCACTCTATATACTCTCTCCCTCTATGGCAATCCCTCAAGGATTTGATGCCCCTTCCCCAAGACTACCCATCATCCGTATTCATGCACTGTACCTGTTAAGCACTTCCTCCACTCATATTCCGATTCGGTTCTCACAAGCTACCAAAATGTTCCCCGTCCCATGCATACACCCCCTCCTCCATGGCCCCATTATTCACATTCACAAATACTCCCCCAGAGTTCATCCGCCCCCCCCCCCAAACACTCAGCAGTCCATTCACATCATCAAGGAGGTAAAAGAGGCATAATAAAACAATCCCGCTTCTCCCCAATAACAATACCCAGGCAAAATTATAGTTCCAAGCTATAGTAATCTGAACGGTATCCAGTAAGTCCAATTTCCATCACCACTCCGATCCAGACTTACTGCTACTGGAATCTTCACTCCCCACCGATCATCTTCAGGTGTGCCAGATGTTCCGCTTTCCCGCCACTTGCCAAGAGCTCAGTCTGCTCTCTAGAGACCTTTCCTGCCTTTTACACCGGAGGTCCATCAGCTCCCGCCTCTTTGAGTGCACACATTTATTTATTTAGGTATTCTTATATACCGCCATATCTGTAAGTCAAAGCAGTTTACAGATTGAGCAATGTGCAAGGTGGTTTTACATAGCCTCATCAACTGATCCCACTGTCTGTATAACTCCATCCTTAGTGAAAGCTAACTCAAAAGGGTACAGCCAGTGATATCGAAGATCTTCCTTCTGTAGGCACCAAGTGATCTTCCGGAAATCTCTGCACCGCTGTAGTGTTATCTGTGAGAGATCTGCAAACACCACAACTTTTTGACCTTCCCACATAAAGGTCTTCAGGGCATGCATTCATTGTGCAATCCGTTCCTTCACTTCATAATTACGAACACACTCATATGAACAATGTCCTTCAGCACATTTGGTCTGGGTGCCCCAGCGCCGTGTGGGCTCTATCCAACTGAACCTCAACATCTTGCCACAGGGAATCCAGAGTCCAGGACAGCTTTACAGATCCGGATCGCCACTGCTTTCACATCATTAAACTCAGCTGCCTCAGGGATGCTCCCGATTCTCAAGTTATTGTGGCGCAACCTGCTCTCAATGTCGTCCAGCTTCTCAAATGTTTGTTCCCTCAGAGTTACCAGGTTCTTAATAGTGGATGTCATAGCACCAATGGCTTCATCATGTTCTGCCACCAATCCTCCCCAATTACTCCACGCGGTAACTCAGATCGACCAAATGCAGGGGCCATGCTCAGCATCTGCCCTGCATTCAGTGCATAGAGCAGCCACCTACTGCATGGGTCCACATTTCCTAGTATGGGAGCACCCACACTACTTGCGTAAACAGGGAGCGCGGTCCCTGACAGAGAACAAGTGCCGTGTGGAGACCCATTCCCTTCGCAGAACCAGCCCTCAATTATGAACAATGGAATAAATGGGATGCTTTTGGTCTTAGTTAAGCACGGTTTCATGCATTTAAGAAAAATTACAGTTGTGGATTTGGAGAATTGATTTGGACACTTTTTGTGCATTTCATTTTTTGAGTAAGCTTTTTGCGATTTATTACAAGTGACAAATGTCAGGAATTCAGCAATATGGATAGCCTGGCAGTCAAACTTTTGCATTACTGTATCTGAAATTTTCTATGACTATTCTACAGTTATGAGGAATAAAAAAGAGACACATTTTCTATTAGCAATATAATGCCATCAAGGGATTCCAGAAACAAGGCTGATAGCAAATTCTACTATTTAAAAAAATGCATCCATGCAATACTAGAAAGAAAGGTGGGTCCTCAAAGGTTCATGAGCATTTAACTCAATACTGGCCCCTGAATACAGGGGATAACAGTAAGTTAATTTGACTGAGCAGGAAACAAGTCCCTAGGCCTCATATGAAAATGGGCAAAGCAAACCATCGGAAAAGAAACTGCTCCTGAAGATTCATATTGCATAACCAAGGAAACATGTGATCACCGAATGAGTCACGCACTTGCATATGTCTCAGGCAAATGTCAAAGACTTCTTTGAAAAGAACAGGTCACATCTGGATACACTTCAGGTAATTTCATAATTTAAATACCTGAATCCTTATCCAAAAAAATATGAACCCCATTTACCTTTACAGCTTTCAACAGCAGTTGTTAAGTTTGGTCTGGCTTTAGCATAAGCATCCTAAACAGAAGGGAAAAAAGCAAAATAAGCAAAAATGATTTTTTAATGGTGTACTCTCAAAGAAAACATTTTGTTAACCATGAATAAAAGTTTTATAACTTATCTGAACTCCATCATGACTATGATTCTGAATTTGTACTATCCTCTTACTCATCTGCTCTCTGTTAAGACCATCTCAATAAAATCTGCAAGAAACTTCACAGCTAAAAAACACAGAACAGTTACATCCTTGTTTGATTCAGCAGATAACTTCAGAAGGCCCCAGCAACTTGTTTGCTCCACCTTGTGGTATGTTCAGATTCTTCTTTTTCTTATACATCTTCACTCGCAAAATTGCAAAGCTGAAATTAGTGTCGTGAACTTTTCAAAATCACAAACACAATGACAGTATTGACATTATGTAAAAAAGTGATTCCCAGTGCAATGACTTTCCCAAGGTCAACATGGACATAACAGGTCCTCTGGTCATCAGAAGAGTAGGAAAAATTAGAGCGCTTGCAGAACAGAGTTTTTACTCATTTGATCATTAGTGATGTATTCCCTACCATGTCTAAAAGCACATGGATGGCAGGCTGGAGCATGATAACACAGAGGAAGAAAAGGGCTGCTGATCATTTTCTTGGTTCATAAATTCACCTGCACCATTTTTTTTTTGTTTCTTGTAATTGAACAAGTTTAGAAAACCACAGTTTTGATAGTTCACTTTACTCTCCACAGTAAAAGGGCTGTCCTCTTAATCACGGAAAATCTGAATTTTGTCAAAGGCAGCCTTACAAACAACTATGATGGTGAACGTCAGACATTCCAGAAAGTCGCCTTCCAAAACAAAAGCATTCTGGCGCCGACTGTGATTTAGGGGTCTGTTTACTAAGCTGCACTAGCGGCTTCGGTACAAAAT
Organism: Ichthyophis bannanicus; assembly: GCA_033557465.1. Classification (NCBI taxonomy): domain Eukaryota; kingdom Metazoa; phylum Chordata; class Amphibia; order Gymnophiona; family Ichthyophiidae; genus Ichthyophis; species Ichthyophis bannanicus. The sequence continues at coordinate 885,517,507 of CM066035.1, read as the reverse complement.
CGGAGCCGTGGCCCCATTTTATTCCATGGGGCCTCGGCTCAGATACTGCACGGAAGCCACTAGCGCCACTTTGTAAACAGACCCCTCAGTCTCTCTCAGTATTTTCTGTGTTGCTTTTCATACAGTAAACCAATTTGATACAACAGCATCACTTTAGGATAAATCCAGAGATTAAAGATTTTATTTTTCATGTTTTGTAATTTGTGAGGACTCTTAAAAGTCAAACACTCACAAAAACTGGACTTTGTCCCATATTTAATTACCATGTGTAGTATTCAAAATTGATCTCCATTTTATTTGTGTGTTTCAGAGGCTCTTGGACATGGAGATGACAGCCCTCATGTGACTGATCTAATAGTGAAAATATGTGGTTAAACAAAGGACATCAGAAAATGATCATCCGAACTTCCCTAAACTGGAGGCCTAGGATTTGCAGTTTAAGAGGCTTCTTTTAAATGGAGCAAGAAATTGCATAGCCACAGCACAAGAACCACCATGGAAAGTCTGGGAACACTGCACAGTAAGAGCAAAAATAGTGGCTGAGCAGGGAGGTGCAGCCACTTTTCTACAGCAAGGGACCTATATTGTGGTAGTTGCCATGGCATCATAGAAAATAAGGGGGGGGGGCGGACATTTTTAATGTCACCTTCATGTGTAGTTCTATACAGAAAAACCTCTAGGTCAAAACAGCGAAGGAAGGAAGGAAAGCAGAAAAATAGAGAGAACAAACAAATTGCTCCATGGTTGAGGGTGAGAGTCAGAGCTGACTTTTTTGGCTTTTATCGTCGTAATTCGCCTGCCCCTGATGCAGAAATCTAAACTATTCGGCCGGGTAGGGCTGAGCAGAAGTGAAGAGAGCTACAATGAATGATTATTTAAGAAGCCTACAATGAAGGACAACGAGTGACAAATGCCAAGTCCAAATAAGTGCGTTGTCTTAATAAAACATTCTTGTAGGACATAACAGCAGCAGGTTGAACAATGACAGGAAAGCTTAATTTATGGTGGAGGACAAATATTAACTGAATAAAAACAAAGGGGACATATGAACACTTTAAAAGCAAGCATTTTTGAAAGTTTAAGAATGATATGGTTTTGAACAAAACAATGAAAAAATGTTTGTAAAAAATAATTTAACTAGTTTAGTTTACACTTGACTTACCGCCTTTAGTGAACAGCAACAAGGCTGTTTACAATTCAAATAAAAACAGTTCAACAGTGGAGGAGTAGCCTAGTGGTTAGAGCAGCTGCCTAGTACCCAGAAGATCAAGGGTTCGATTCCCACTGGCACTCCTTGTGACTTTGGGCAAGTCACTTTGCCAGCCTTTTCTTCCGAGGCAATGGAGGGTACTCTACTTCCGGTGATACATTGCCAAGAAAACCCAGAGGTAGCTGGGTCGCTATGAGTCAACACTGACTTTATGGCACTAAAAAAAATTTAAAAATATTTAAAATACATTAAAAGAGAAACAAAATTGGAAATAGGTTGGTGCAGTCCAGTACAGTCAATTCTCGTTATCAGCGGGGGTTACATTACTGAAAAACCCCACAGAAACAAACTGCTGATAGAGTAGTTTAACAAAAATCATACATAACACCAAAATGCAATCTTATCTGGAACTGCGTCAGCCTTTTTTTGCCATGATTTCCATAACAGCGCAAACATGATGATGCAGAACGATGTGGAGACTTAACATAACAGAAGCTGCAAGAAGACGCAACTGCCGAGAAAGGGTCTCCCTTACTGCTGCTGCCTTGCAGGGAGATAGCACGAAGGAGTTGCCCACTGGTCGAGCTATGTCGAGGGCATAACCTTCGCGGATAACTTCCAACACCCACTGGATGGAGATGATCTGGGCCCAGACTGGGTAAAACTCCCGCAGCCAACCCCCTACGGGCTGCACTGCAGCCTGGGCCTCCCTCGCATCATTGTGTCTTCTTGGGTCCGGAGGGAGCCTTGAAACCCATGTCCTCTAGCTGGAAGTCTACTGCTTTGATAAGGTGCAAAACGAATGGAACGAGAATGCTTGAAGTTGCGTAGCTTCCCTCTGGCCATTGAGGCCCCGCGGAATGGTTTCTGCTTATCCTCTGGTAACCGCCCACCCTTGGATTCCCCGAGTTCCTTGACCAGCTTGTCAAATTCCTCCCCAAACAGCAACCTTCCTCTGAAGGGGAGTCTGCTAAGTTGGGCCTTGGACAAGGAATCCGCCGCCCAGTTCTAGAGCCACAAGTAATGGCAAGCTGCTACAATAAAAGCCATGCTGTTCAAAAGACTCCCAATGAGGTCATAGTGAACAACCGCCAGATAAGCCGCCCCCGACTCTAGTCTGGCCGCTTCTGCCGTCTGGTCTGGTTCTCCTTGTGGTTGAAGCCACTGTGACCAGTGCAGACAGGCCCTAGCCACCCAGGCTCCGCACACCGAGGCCTGCAGCAAGATAGTACTTACATCAAAAGCCTGCTCCATGAGGGTGTCCAACCTCCGATCATGAACATCCAGGATTGTCGTCTTTTTAGTAACTGCCGAGACTGCCACGTCCACCTTTGGGGATCGGAAAAGCTCCCGATCCTGATCCGCCAGTGGATAGAGACGTGCCATTGCCCGAGAGCCTCTCGGGCCTGCCTCTGGGAGATCCCACTCATCCTGAATCATCTACTGCAGGGGAAACACTCTCTGCGTTTTACGCACTGCCTGTATGAGAGGGTCCTCCAAAGACTCCTCCATCGCGGGGAGGGCCGAGGCCATATTCAGAGCCTTCAGTGACTCAGATATGAGCGCCAATAGCTCCTCCTTCTGAAAAACGCGCACCACTTGTGCCTGGTCCTCCTGATTGGGGGATCTCCCCATCCTCCAGGTCATCTTCTCCATCAAACTCGGTATCACGGTCCTCCACCGGATCTCTGGACAATGAGGGCTGACTGTGCCCCTCTACCTCGGGCCATGCCCTCTTCACCAGTGGCATGCCCGGCTCACAGTCTGAGTCTCCTGGCTGCTTAGAGCTTTGCGGGGACACCGAGGGGACCTCCACCACACCCTGCTGATGCAAGTAGAAGGCCCTATGAAAAAGCAGCACAAATTCTGGGGAAAACATACCTGGAAGGCCCATCTCCACCAGATTTGAAGTTGCGGAGGGTCCCGGGGTTGCTGGAGGACCGACAGCAGGCTCCTGCCCTACCAGCCCGGTCCCTGACTCTTGATCCACCGCTAGGGAAATAGAGGGAGAGGCCTCCTGACCCCCCTTGCCCTGTAGGGACTACTCAATGGAGGTGGCCTCCTGTGCACAGCCCCTACAAATGCCTTCCGCAGAGACTGCGCCCTGAAGCAACCCGCAGACAAGACACTGAGGCCTAGCCGGCATAACACTACCGCAAGGGCCCTCACCCCGGCCCCGAAGCACTCCAGAAATCCAGCCGACCCAGCCCCAATCAAGCTGCAAGGCTGCTGTATAAGAGACAAAACCGCATCTTGCTCTCCATTTTTTTTCTTTTTTTTTTTTGGCAGCAAGGGTCTCAACCTGCCAAGAACACTCCAGGCGACACGGAGCCTGCTCTTACCCTGGCCGAAGAAACAAAAGCAAACTGGCAGCAAAAACAAAGAAAAAAAAAAAGGGACTGCAGCGCTTCTCACACCACACCGCTCTGCAGCACAGACCATGCGGCTGCAGGCTTCGTCAGGAAACAAGTCGTGCCAAAGAGTCCCGCCACTCAAATGCATGCCGCAGCTGACAGCAACAATCTCCAACTCACCCACACTCCCAAACTCAGCCGTCAGCACAGCTTTGGCTGCGGGAGGGGCCTCAGGGGGAAGACTTCCTCAGATCACCTGTTGGCTGTCAGCTCCGGCGACTCCTCACCCACTGAAGGGTTCGGGAACTGCCACTGCCCACTGAAGCCTCAACCTCACCACCCCTGAAAAGCACTGGAAGGGGGGCTGCTCCTTCGCCAAATGTGTGTTTTGTTTTTTTTTAAAAACTTAGACTAGTCTGCCAAAGAAAGGAAAAAAAAAAAACCAGACAAGGAACCCAAAGAAAAACCCAAAGCTAAACTAAACTCTAGCTCCTTAGTTGTTTCTACAATGAGTCCAGCACCCTGGCTCACCACCTCCTCCAGCTGCTTGAGACAGAGTATACTGGTGAATGTGGGCGGTCCTATGGAATAAGTACCAGTGACATCAAAACATGACATGCTCAGTCTCCAAGTTTCTGGAAGAGGTACACTACCCAGAGGTGCAGGACTGGACTGGAGGGACAATAAGGAACTACCATTACTTTCATGAATGTCTGAGGAGCCACAGTCAAACCTAATGGCAAGGCCTGAAACTGAAAATGTCCCATAGTAACGGCGAAAAGGAGATACCACTGATGATCCAGCCGAATGGGAATGTGTAGATAGACCTCGGTGAAATTCAGAAAAGTCAAAAACTCGCCCTCTCTCACCATCACAAATCACGGAACACAAGGTCTCCATATGAAAATACAGAACTCGCAAGGTCTGACTGACATTTTTGAGATCGAGGACAGGGCAAAAGGAGAGCTCCTTTTTGGGAGCTACAAAATAAATGGAGTATCGACCTTGACCTAGCTGGTCCGAGGGCACTTCGACCACTGCTTGAAGTTGGATCAACCTGTCGAGTGTGTCTGCAACTGCCTTTGCCTTAACCAAAGCCTTGCAGGGAGTCAGCATAAAAGCATCAATGAGAGGATGAGCCAACTCCAGAGCATAGCTGTTGCGAACTACTTCTAAGACCCACCGATTTGATGTAACTTGGATCCAAGCAGTGTAAAAAGTCTTGAAGCCAACCTCCTACCAGAATCAACTCCGCCTGGGCCTCCCTCACTTCATTGTGACTTCTTGGAGGTACCTGCCTCTGCAGCATAATATCCTTTACTTGAACCTCTACCTCCTCGAAAGGAATGACCCCTGAAAGAATAGCAAGACCTCTGAAAAGCAATTAACTGAACAGCATGAAAGAAAAATCCCTGAACTAGCTCCTTACCGAAGCTATAGACTTTGCAGCCCTAGCCTTATCCTTCGGCAGCCTAGGTACTTTAGTCTCACCTAAATCCTTAATTAACTTCTCCGGCACTTCCCCAAAGAACAGCTTACTCTTGAAAGAAAGCTTACCCAGGCGAGTTTTATAAGTCACATCCGTGGACCAGTTTTGCAGCCAGAAAAAAATGACGAGCCGACACCATTGAAGCCATGCTCTTAGCTGAAGCTCAAACCAAATCATACAATCTATGGAACTCTTTGCCATCATCACTCAGACTAGAATCAACTTACTCTGGCTTTAAATCCCAACTAAAACCCCCATCTCTTCACCATAGCATACAATCTCCCAGCAACTCCAAACTGACCTGGTCTATTTCTGTTTGTCTACAATCTCCTCTCTATGTCTTGTTTTTATGTCTCTGCTATTTTCTCTTTACTCTCTACATTGTAGTTCTTTTCCTTTTTCCTCAGGCCTTTGGCCGCAACTTTTGATTATTTTGATTGCAAACCGCCCTGAAGTCTTGAAGGGCGGTATATCAAATGCAAATAAACTAAACTAAACTAAACAAGGCATCTGCTAAATACACAGAACCCGACTCCAACTTAGCTCCCTCAGTCAACAACTCCTGAACTCCAGAACTAGAGTCTGGCAAACTCTATGCCCATCTCAAACAAGCCCTAGCATCATACAATCCACAGATAGACACCTGCAAGGCCAGGGCATTGATTTCAAAACACTGTTTCTTTCCTGGGTATCCTTCAAGGAGGCTCCACCTTCAACTGGAATGGTGATCTTAATGGAATCGAAACCATGCATCAACTTTTGGCAGCTTGAGAAGATTCTTTACCTCAGGAGTAATGGGATATGATTTTTCTCAGAGTCCTTAATTTATGATAGACATGCTTTGAAGGTTAACTGTTGATCTATTGTTATGCCCAGATATTTTACTTTTGTTTTATCTTTGACGGTCACACCGTCTAATTGCAGTGTCGGAGGTGGAAAAAAGGTTGGGTTGGTAGTTATGAATAGAGCTTCTGTTTTCTCTTGGTTGATGGTCAGATTATGAAAACTGAGCCATTTTATTTAACTCCTCATATACTGCCGTACCTACTACTCATAGTGGTTTACATAGAATTAATTGGAATGAAACACTTGAACTTTATACTTCAACATTTACTTCAATTAAGCATTTCTGCAAGCAGGTGGTGTCGGGAGAGATGGGATCAATGGAAGTGAAGAACATAATGTCAGTGTAAACTTGATATAGAATTTTGTGTGATTTGAATATCTGGCATAACGGTTGGATGAAGATATTGAAAAGGAGAGCTGAAAGACTTGAGCCTTGTGATACCCCCATTTCCTGAGAGAACTTATCTGATGTCATTTGACCGAATTTTGCCTGCTGTTTTCTGGAGTCCAAGTAGGAACAGAACCAGCCAAGGTAGAGTTTGGGAGCCAATCTCAGAGAGCCTGTGAAGTAGCAGGTGGCGTGGAAGGAAGTTAAAGGTGGAGATGATGTTTAGGAAGATTAGTATGAAAGCTTTGTTGGTGCTTTGGAGGCAATTAGAGAGTGTGTCTAGTAGGAAAGCAATAAGAATTTTGACTCTGTGGAACTGTCTAAACCCATGTTGGTAAGGGTCTAGAGGAGCATGCTCATCAAGGTGGCTTTGAAGTTGTGAGGGAACAATTTTCTCTATTATCTTAGCGAGAAGCAGTACGCTAGACATTGGTCTGTATGACTTAGGGAAGAATGGGTCAAGCTTTGTGCTCTTCAGGAGAGGACGAACTGAAGTCCATAACTTGTGGGTTCGAATTGTGTCCAAAACTTGTGGGTTATTCCTTTAGGGCTTGGTGTCACCAGGGATTGGGGTCTGGTGAAGGGGGAGGTTTCTGTTTAGTGTTTAAGAAGCCATATTTTGAGGGCATATTTTATCTTATGAAATTCCTGCATTGGGTTCTGTTATGAGTATTTTTGCTATGGAGAATAGTTCTCTTGTTTTTTTTTATGATGCTAGTGATGAGATTGCTGTAGTATTCCTTTTAATGTTTCAATGTTTCATCATTGTATAGTTTGAGCTGTCCCATGTAGGAGAATTGAAGGAGGGATCTCTTGTGGCTCTCCATTTTCATTCTAGTCTGCGTAAGTTACTTTTCTGTTTCTGGAGGATGGAAGAGAACCATGGGGCTCCATTGGGGTGCTTTGTTGGAGTCTCTTGGTAGTGCAAAAGATGCATTGGCTAAGGCTTGGGTTATTTTGTTGAAATCCACTTCTGTAGCTTTGATGTATTCTAGTTGTGGAATGACTGTTTTGATGAAGAGGTCATTAATGAGTTCTCAAAATCTCTGGGCGAGTGTGATGTGGAAGTCTGTGCTGCTTGTTGTGGGGGGGAAAGGAGGAGTATGAGGAATCGAATGGCTGCATGGTCAGGCCAGGGTACTGGAAGGATTTATTTATTTATTTATTTAGACAGTTTTGTATACCGCCTTATCCTTCAATCAAAGCGGTCACAACACAATTGGGGGATACATTTAACACGTGGGGATATGAGACACATACACTAATACTTACAGGGAACATGGGCAATGGAGGGTTAAGTGGCTTGCCCAAGACCACAAGGAGCATCTGTGGGACTAGAAACCCCAGTCCTTCCGGCCCAAGGTTGCTGTCCTCTAGTGGGATTTGAACCCCTGACCTTCCGGCCTGATGGTGTGAGGTGCATGCTGGGGGTCAGGCAGGAAGATTGCAGGCATGAAAATGAGGTCATGTGTTTCCTTTCAGTGGGTTGGTCTGAAGAGGATCTGGGTGTATCCAAGGGATCCCATGGCATCAAGGAAGGCATTTGCCTGAGACACAGAAACATAGAAATACGACAGCAGAAAAAGACCCCAAGGCCTATCTAATCTGCCCTTCCATATCAATCACTACAACTGTCCCCTTTTTTTCCCTCAGAGATCTTCTATGTTTTTCCAAGGGTTGCAGAGCAGAGATGGCATCCATCTGTCCAAGAAAGGTCAACGCATCTTTGGTAGTAGACTGGCTAATCTACTGAAGAGGGCTTTAAACTAGATTCGTTGGGGATGGGTAAAGAAAGCCCCCCGGTAAGTGAAAGCCCCCAGGTAAGTGATACATTAAATACCTTTATGGAAATAGGTAACAGGGGTAACATATGGAAAGCAGTGTGTATTAATGCCCGTAGCATGGGAAATAAGATCTCTGAAGTTGAAGCTTTTGTGGGAGTGGCTGACTTGGATTTAGTGGCAGTTACAGAAACATGGTTCACAGAAAACCATGACTGGGATGTAACTATACCTGGCTATACTTTATTCAGAAAGGACAGGGTAGGAAGAAGGGGAGGAGGAGTGGCACTATATGTAAAAACTACTATTAAAGCTTTGGAATTACAGAGCTTAAAAGGGAGAGAGGAGGCATTGTGGGTTAAACTAGAAAGAGGGAAAGAGAAATCTATTTGCACTGGTGTGCTATACAGACCTCCCTCACAAGAAGAAGAGGTGGACAGAGAGTTAATTGAAGACATACGCAGCATTGCTAGGAAAGGGGAAGTGCTACTTCTAGGAGATTTCAATATGACAGATGTTGATTGGCACATTCCTGCTGCAGTATCATCTAGGAGTAAGGAGATCCTGGATTCTCTACAGGGAGAACTATTCAGGCAATTGGTAACAGACCCCACACGTGAAGGGGCCATACTGGACTTGGTGCTTACCAATGGAGAAAGTGTTTCTGATGTTGTAGTGGGAGATCATTTTGCATCCAGTGATCACCAGATGGTGTGGTTCAGTATTAGGACTAGGGCTGTTAGAATCCATTCCAAGGTGAAGATCTTAGACTTTAGGAAGACTAACTTTGCAAAGATGGGCCAATACCTCAGGGAGTCGTTAGTGGGATGGGAACAGCTGGGGGATGTAGAAAAACAGTGGGCAAAACTGAAAGGGGGTATTTTAAAGGCAACCAACCTTTTTGTTAAAAAGGTAAATAAAGGCAAAAGGAACAGGAGACCGCTATGGTTTTCGAAGGAAGTAGCTGAAAAAGTGAAGAAAAAGAGGGAGGCCTTCATGAAATACAAGAGAACACAGAGAGAGGAAGACAGGCATCTGTATTTGGAAAAACTTAGAGAAGCTAGCAAAGTAGTCAAGAAGGCAAAGATTCAAAAGGAGGAGGAAATAGCCAATGCAATAAAATGGGGGATAAGACATTTTTCAGATATATTAGTGAGAAGAGGAAGGGCAAAAGTGGTATTGTCAGACTCAAGGGTGCAGGGGGGGAATATGTAGAAGCTGATAAGGATAAAGCGGAATTGCTTAACAAATATTTTTGTTCTGTGTTCACAGATGAAGAACCAGGAGCAGGACCTCAGAAAACACCCACAAATAAGAACAGAAGCGAGGGACATCTTGAACAATTTTCAGAAGACTGTGTTCGTGAGAAACTAGCTCAACTTAAAATAGACAAAGCGATGGGACCGGATGGGATACACCCTAGAATACTGAGGGAACTTGGGGACGTTCTAGCAACTCCACTGACTGACCTTTTCAATGCCTCGTTGGAGTCGGGAGTGGTGCCAAAGGACTGGACAGAGGCTCATGTGGTGCCTTTACACAAAAGCAGTAGTAAGGATGTGGTTGAAAACTACAGGCCGGTTAGTTTATCTTCAGTGGTGAGTAACTTAATGGAAACGCTGTTGAAAGAGAAAATAGTGATGTTTCTGGAGTCCAGCGGATTACAGGATCCGAGGCAGCATGGATTCACCAGAGGCAGGTCTTGTCAGACAAATCTGATTGATTTCTTTGACTGGGTGACCAGGGAGTTGGACCGCGGGAGAGCTCTAGATGTGGTGTATTTAGATTTCAGTAAAGCCTTTGACACTGTTCCTCACAGGCGACTTATAAACAAACTGAGCACCCTAGGGATGGACCCTAAAGTTACTGCTTGGGTTAGAAATTGGTTGGGTGGGAGGCGACAAAGAGTACAAGTAAATGGAGCTCACTCTGAGGAGAAGGATGTTACCAGTGGTGTGCCCCAGGGATCTGTCCTTGGTCCGATTCTTTTTAACATCTTTGTTAGTGATATAGCGGAAGGGCTGTCGGGTAAGGTTTGCCTCTTTGCGGATGATACCAAAATCTGCAATAGAGTAGACACCCAGGAAGGTGTAGATAACATGAGGAGGGATCTAGCTAAGCTTGAAGAATGGTCTAGAATTTGGCAACTGGGATTTAATGTTAAAAAATGTAAGGTCATGCATTTCGGCTGCAGCAATCCAAGGGAGCAATACAGTATAGGAGGTGAAGTACTTTTGTCCACTAAAGAAGAGCGGGACCTAGGCGTAGTTGTGTCCGATGATCTTAAAGTAGCTAAACAGGTAGAAAAGGCGACGGCAAAAGCTAGAAGGATGCTTGGGTGCATACGGAGAGGAATGGCTAGCAGAAAAAAGGAGGTGATAATGCCTCTGTATAAAAGTCTTTGGTGCGACCTCATTTGGAGTATGGTGTGCAATTCTGGAGACCGCACCTTCAAAAGGATGTGAACAGGATGGAGTCGGTGCAGAGGTTTGCTACTAAGATGATTAGTGGTCTTCATTATAAAGCATATGAGGACAGACTTAAGGATCTTAATATGTACACCTTAGAGGAAAGGCGGGATAGAGGTGATATGATTGAGATGTTTAAATACCTCCGTGGCATAAATGTTCAGGGAGAGAGCCTCTTTCAATTGAAAGCAAGTTCTGCGACGAGGGGACATGGGATGAGGGTGAAGGGGATAGATTCAGGAGTGATATGCGGAAATATTTCTTTACGGAAAGAGTAGTGGATCCGTGGAATAGTCTCCCAGTGGAGGTGGTAGAGATGAGGACAGTAACTGAATTCAAAAAAGCATGGGACCAACACAGAGGATCTCTAAAGGTAAAAAGTGGACTGTTGTAGTTGTTGTTATGGAAGGACAGACTAGATGGGCCTTGTGGTCTTTTTCTGTCATCATGTTTCTATGTTTCCCATGCTTTTTTGAATTTAGATACTGTCCTCATCTCTACCACCTCCACTGGGAGACTATTCCACGCATCCACCACTCTTTCTGTAAAGAAATATTTCCGCATATTTCTCCTATCCCCTTTCACCCTCATCCTATGTCCCCTCGTAGCAGAACTTGCTTTCAATTAAAAACAGGCTCTCCTCCTGTGCATTTATTCTACGGAGGTATTTAAATGTCTATCATATCACCTCTATCCCGCCTTTCTCTAAAGTATACATATTAAGATCATTAAGTTTGTCCTCATATGCTTTATAACAAAGACCACTAACCATTTTAGTAGCCACCCTCTGTACCGACTCCAACCTCTTTATATCCTTTTGAAGATGCGGTCTCCAGAATTGCACACAATACTCCAAATGAAGTCACACCAAAGACTTAAACAGAGGCACTATCACCTCCTTTCTTCTGCTGGCCATTCCTCTCCCTATACACCCAAGCATCCTTCTAGATTTCACCGTCACCTTTTCTACCTGTTTAGCTACTTTAAGATCATCGAACACGGCTTCCGGTGACATGGTGGGCTGAGTAGGACGTCTCCTTCTTAGCTCTGGAGCCTGCTCCCCCCGCCCCCCCCCCGGTCACTTACCTTGTTTTCAGCCTTTGATTTTTACCGGAGTGGGGGAGAGAGGTTACCTTAGCTGGGGGTGCCTGGATCTGTGATCCTCGGGGGACAGTGACCTCATGGGAATGAAAACTCCTCGGCGAGAGAGGCCTCGAGGAGGAGAAGCCAAGATGGCCGACGGGGCTCCCGACAGGCAGCTGCTGGTGGCCGCGCCGACGATGGTGGCTGAGGTTTCGAAGGCGGTAGTGGAGGCCTTGGAAGGCCGCCTGGGAGGCTTAGCATCACAAATCACGGCGGTGGCTCAGGCAGTTACTGACTTTACTAGCCGGGTGGGGCAAGTAGAGCACCGCATCGGCTCTCTAGAGGACACGCGTGTGCAGGATGAGGCCCGAATCAAGAAGCTCGAAGAGGCCCTGGCGCGGCATGAGGAGAAACTGGAGGCTCTTGAAAACCGGAGTCGGCGGAACAACCTCCGCTTTATCGGTATAGAGGAGTCGGTGCAGGAAAAGGATCTTCGGCAGTATATGGAGCGGTGGCTGCCTGCAAACTTACCTCTGGAAGCGGAGCTAGGTGCCATAGTATTGGAGAGAGCGCATCGGTTGGGGCCATACAGATCTGGAGATAATAGGCCCAGGGCGGTGATTGCACGATTTTTGAACGCTACCCAGAAGGAAGGAGTCTTGCGAGCCTCGCGGCAGAAGTGGCGTTCGGGGGGTGAAGCCTGCAAGGTTCTGATCTTCCAGGACTATTCTGCTGGGGTCTCGCTGCGCCGCCGAGCTTTTAAAGGAAGTCTGTGGTCGGCTGGTGGAGCGGGGACTGCGATTCACTATGGCATACCCAGCGACCTTGCGTGTTGACTGCGAAGGAGGCCGACGGGCATTTGACGCCAGAGGCAGCAATGGATTACTGCAACTGCCTTGGATGACTGACGAGGACTCCCCGAGTTGAGCTGATTGCGAATACTCCTGCTACCATCCACAAACTTAACTGAGCAATTATGAACCCAGCCCTGTGTGTTTTTGGTGGGGGTGACTGTGCTGTTTGTGGGCGCATGAGGCCCTGGAGGGATTTTTCTCTCCTTTCTCTCCTTCTTCCTTTCTCTACTTTCTTCTTAAGGGATTTTTTCTCTTTTCTTTCGTTGGTTATAGCTTTTCCCTCTTCACCGTCTCTCTTGTTTGTTTGTTTTTTATTTTGCTCTCTTATTTATTTGTTTTATTTTCTGCTCGATTCCTTTTCGTTGCTCTGTATTCCTTCATTTGTTATTTTATTGATATTGTTTTGCGTTGGCATGGAGATGGGAAGTTATTTTTCTTCCATAATATTTCCGGGAATGGCCGACTGGGCTGTGCTGTGGCAGTATTAAGCATGGCGCTCGGGGGACGGTACTCACAGCAGCTATAGTACTGTGGAGATTGGAGGCTGGGCTGCTGTGCGTGCTTCCTCTGGTTGGGGGTGGCGGCCACTTGGGACCCCAGAGAGGGCCCTCTCAGACTGCGTTGTCTGTCTCACCATGGAATATATTACTGGCTGGGATATGGGCTCCCAATGACTTGGGTGCGCATTTGCCAACACCCCCTAGGCCTGGTGGGAACCCAATTAGCCCTGTTGTTTTGGCGCCCTTGCTAGATGGGGGGAGGATGGGAAGTTGAATGTACAATGGAGAATGTGCACAGCTATCTATGCCTGTCTTACTGTCTGATTTACACTCATTATACGATGGCGGTCAGTGGCTTGGGAGCTAATGTGTTGCGCCCTATTGGGTTTACCTATCTTACTTGGTAAGGGATGTTGGAATGGATGGTGGGGGATGGTGGTGGGAGCGTGAGGAGGGGCCCCCTGTAGAGTTCGGGAGGGCGAGGGCAGTGTCACTGACTACCTCGGGGGGGGAGGGGCTCTACATGTTTCGGAAGTCGTGGAGTGGCCAGTGGTGGAGGAGGGCTGGTGGTTGGTGCAGGCTTGGGATGAGGGGTGGGGTGGGGGGGGGCAGGGACTTGTTGGGGTCGGGGGGGGGACTATGGTTAGTTGGGGTGGGAGGGAGGGTAGGCGTAGGACTGAGGTTGGTTGGTGGGAGGGGGATGTGTCTGATGTGCTGGGTTTGCTAGGGAGGTTGGTTGGCTGTTTGAATGTTTGTGTGTGGGTTTGGAAGTCTCGGGAGATCTTGTTGTGGATGGTGGGGGGGGACCCTAGGCTGGGGGGGTCTCAACCATATGGAGCATTGGATTTGTGTTTTTTGGTGGCTTCTTGACACAGTATATAATGAGTGCGGGTACTAAGATAGCTCCTTGGAATGTCTGTGGCCTAGGCTCCCTGATAAAGCGCTATAAAGTGATCCAGCACTTGAAACGTAAACAGATTGGGGTGATCATGCTACAGGAGACGCACCTGTCCGCTGCGGAGCATGAGAAGCTATGTAAAGGCCATGTAACCAAGGTCTACGGATCCCCGGCGGTAGGGAAGAAACGGGGTGTGGCCATACTAATCACTAGGTCTGTGAGCTGGGTTGAGGAGAAAGTGGATATTGATTCAGAAGGCAGGTATGTTTGTGTGTGGGGGCAGCTGGCAGGTATGAAAGTGGCTCTTTGCTCGGTCTATGCACCTAATGTGTTTGAGGCCCGATTTTTTCAGGCTCTTACCCGGCTCTTGGCGGACACTACTGGATATCAGGTTATTCTTGGGGGTGACTTCAATGAAGTGCTGGATGCACGTATGGACCGTTCTGGGTCAGCTGGGGGTCGGAATCAGAGGACCCGACGGCGTCTATGGGGATCGTGTGAGGGCCATAAGCTTTTGGATATCTGGCGGATCTTACATCCGGGCGATCGGGAATATATGCATCTGTCTAGGGTGCATGGCTCATGGTCCCGAATTATTTTTTGATCTCGGATTCCTTACTTAGTTGGATTCAGTCTGCGGAGGTAGGTCCCTCCGTCATTTCGGACCATGCGATAGTAATCCTGGAGATCAGAGACTGTAATCCTGGTCGGGGTCGGCTCTGGTGCTACCCACTGGAGCTCAGTGGGGACGTGCAGTTCGAGCGGTATCTCAGGGAACGTTGGAAGGTCTATGCGGCCCTTAATGACCAGCCTGGGATTTCCTCTACCCTCTTCTGGGAAGCGGGAAAGGCCGTCTTGAGAGGTGACATTATCAGTTACACCAGTCTGCGGCGCAAGCAGCTAAATCAGCAGATCCTTAGTTTAGAAAAGGATCTGGGGAAAGCGCGGAGGTTGGTGGCTGGATACCGGACTGCGGTGAATCAGCGTAAGTTGCGGGAGATTCAGACGGAGCAAAAATCATTGTTGTATTACCGTTACAGGCTATATCAGCATGGGAATAAGGCGGGTCGACTGTTGTCCTCTTTGGTGAGGACTCCAGGGGGACCGAGAACTATCGGAGCTATTCGACATGCAGATGGGACCTTACGGCGGGGAGCAGTGGAAATTGAGGCGGTTTTTACTGATTTTTTCTGGCAGCTTTATGCAGGTGAAGGGGCTCAGGAAACGGCAGGCCGGGACTTTCTCAAGGGCTGTCTTTTGCCGAAGTTGAGTGAGGAAGGCCTGCAGGCTCTTAACCAGCCACTAACGGGGCGGGAGGTCCAGGAGGGGATTAAGAACCTAAAGATGGGCAGGGCTCCTGGGGTCGATGGCTACAGGAGTGAGTTCTACAAGGCCACGGGTGATGCTGTAGTGGTGCCCCTTGTGGGCTATTTCGAAGACTTGGTTGAGCTGGGGAGGTTCCCATTTGAGGCCAATAAAGCGTTGATCACCGTATTGCCAAAGACCGGGAGAGACCCGCTTTTGCCCGGCTCGTATCATCCTATTTCGCTTCTCAATGTAGACATTAAGCTTTTGGCCAAAATCATGGCGGATCGGTTAGCAAGGTTCTTGCCGGATTTGATACATTGGGATCAGGTGGGGTTTGTGCGGGGCCGTCATGCGGCCTTTAGTGTGCAACAGATCTTGCTTTCTATGTGCACAGGGTCTTTGGCTGAGCATGGCTCTCTCCTTATTAGTTTTGACGCTGAGAAAGCGTTCGATAGGGTCAACTGGGGATTCATGTACCAGGTCCTGGAGGCGAAGGGGGTTTCCGGTTTCTTTGTGGATGTGGTCCGTTTACTCTATGCTGACCCGCAAGGGGCTCTTATGGTAAACGGCAATATGTCAGCAGCTTTCTGCATTCAGAAGGGAACTTGTCAGGGCTGCCCACTGTCTCCGCTTTTATTCGTTTTGACGTTGGAGCCCTTGTTGAACCAGATTCGGAGCGCCACGGGGTTTCGGGGCGTCTCTGTGGGAAGGGAAGAGGTTCGAGTTGCGGCGTTCGCCGATGACTTTCTCGTACATCTGGGTAGTCCTCGGGAGGGGCTACCTCAGTTGTTACAACTTATCAGGGAGTATGGAGTGCCCTCGGGGTTCCGATTGAACCTGGACAAATCCGAAGCAATGCTGTTGGGTTCTGCAGTGCAGCAGGGCTGGCCGGGCGATTTTCCTTTGAAATGGGCGGCGGGGCATTTCAAGTACTTGGGTATCTATCTGCCGGCGAAATTGGAGGATCTTTACCGCCTCAACGTTTCTAAACTAGTAGCGGCCGTGTCGACTAATGTGGATAAATGGCGGGACTTACCGATATCTCTGGGGGGTCGCGTGGCATTGTATAAGATGGCAATCTTTCCTAAGATTTTATATATGCTCCAGCTTCTCCCATTGTTTTTACAGCGCTCTGACCTTCGGAAAAGCGTAGTTACTCACCTGTAACAGGTGTTCTCCAGGAGCAGCAGGAATCAGTCCTCACATATGGGTGACGTCGGCGCCGACGGAGCCCTCGCGGAGCAATTTTCCCCAGCTTTCAAAGAAAGCCTTTGGGAATTGCAGCGCGCATGCGCGGTCCCCTTCCCGCCCAAAGGTGCCATCTTGGCCAGTCAGATGACATAGCGAAAAGACAGCAGAAAAATTGCAAAAACTAAATCAGAAGATTGCAACTCCAAGGGGAGGAGGGAGGGTTGTGAGGACTGATTCCTGCTGCTCCTGGAGAACACCTGTTACAGGTGAGTAACTACGCTTTCTCCAGGACCAAGCAGGAAGTCAGTCCTCACATATGGGACTCCCCAGCTTAAGGCTACCGGAGACCCTAAGCACAAAAATGAGCTCCCTCTAGCTCAGCAGCACAGAAGGAAGGAATCTTCTCTGAGTAATCTCCAACCGGTAGCCCAACATCCGGGATGGAGGGTAGGAGTTGCCTAAACCTCGAAGAGATTACGGAGGACTGCCTGTCCGAAAGCACTGTCCCTGCGGGACTCCCTCTCGAGGCAGTAATGGGCCGCGAAAGTCTGGCTCGAAGACCAAGTAGCGGCCCGGCAGATGTCTGCCAATGGAACAGAGCGGAGGTAAGCCACTGACGCAGCCTTCGCCCGAACCCGATGAGCAGTGACTCGACTCTCCAGCGAGAGACCTGCCGCCGCATAAGTCCAAGCGATACAGTCAGCTACCCAGATGGACAGAGTGCGCTTGGAGACAGGGAGCCCCAATTTATTAGGGTCGTAAGACAGGAAGAGCTGAACCGTCTTACGGTGCTCCCGCGTACGATCAAGGTAGAAGTTCAGCGCTCTTCTACAGTCCAGGGTATGCAAGACCCTCTCAGCTCGGCTGGAGTGTGGCCTGGGAAAGAAGGTCGGAAGCACCACCTCCTGATTGATGTGAAAAGGGGAGACCACTTTTGGAAGAAACTTAGGGTGAGTCCGCAGGACTACCCTATTCTTATAGAACCGAGTGTAGGGAGGATCAGACACCAGGGCCTGCAGCTCACTAACGCGTCTAGCGGAAGTGAGGGCTACCAGAAATAAGGTTTTCCAAGAGAGAAAACGGAGAGGACAGGTAGCCATGGGTTCAAAAGGCGGGCAGGTGATCCGCTGTAAAACCACGTTCAGGTCCCAGTCAGGGGCTGGGGGGCGCAATGGTGGTTTGAGAAGAAGGAGGCCCCGGGAGAACCGAGCCACGAGGGGGAGGCCGGAAAGAGGCCTGCCTTCCACCGGCACATGATGTGCCGAAATAGCACTGAGGTGAACCTTGACCGAGTTGGACTTGAGCCCAAGATTGGAGAGGGAAAGCAAGTACTGCAAGACCACCGACACCGGGCAGGAGAAGGGATCTTGAGACCGTTGATCACTCCAGTTGGAAAAGCGACGCCATTTAAGGGCGTAGGATTTCCGGGTAGAGGGTCGCCTGGAAGCCAGCACGACTTCCTCCACCTCCGGAGGCAACAGGAGGGGAGCAAGGACTACCCTTTCAGCAGCCAGGCCATCAGATGGAGAGATCTGAGGTTGGGGTGTAGGAGGGACCCCTGATCCTGGGTCAGGAGGTCGGGTTGAAACCCCAGAGGCAACAGGGTATCCACCGCCAGCTGCATCAGAAGCGGGAACCACGGTTGCCGGGGCCACCGGGGAGCGATCAGGATCACGGAGGCCTTGTCCTGAAGAACCTTGAAAAGAGTTCGAGACACCAGCGGCATGGGAGGAAAGGCATACAGAAGGCCCGTGGACCATGAGAGCAGAAAAGCATCCGCCGCCACTCGGAGGGGATGCGGTTCCCGGGAGCAGAATCGAGGAAGTTGCCTGTTCAGAGGACTGGCAAAGAGATCCAGAGTGGGAAGGCCCCACTGGAGAAAGATCCCCTGAACCACCAACGGGTCCAATTGCCACTCGTGCGGTTGGAGGATTCTGCTCAGTTTGTCTGCCAGGTGATTTTCTTGACCTGGGAGATAGACCGCTTTGAGGAGGATTCCCCGGCTGACGGCCCAAGCGCAGTGCTTTTGTGCTTCCCGGCAGAGAAGGAAGGAGCCCGTGCCCCCCTGCTTGTTCACGTAGAACATAGCAACTTGATTGTCCGTCTGGACCAGCACTGACTGGCGAGACGTGAGGTGGGAGAAGGCCCTTAGAGCCAGGCGAATGGCCCTGAGTTCCAGGAAGTTGATCTGCTGGGCAGATTCCCATGGGGTCCAGAGACCCTGAGTACATGACCCCTGGCAATGTGCTCCCCAACCCAGGAGAGAAGCGTCGGTCGTCAGAACCTGAACCGGCGGAGGAGACTGGAAAAGCATTCCGAGCACTAGGTTGGGTAGGTGAAGCCACCATCGCAGAGAAGAGACTAGCGGGCTGGAGATGCATACCGAGTCCGCCAGTCTCCCCGAGGCCTGATGCCATTGAGAGCGAAGGCACCACTGAGCCGGCCGCATGTTCAGGCGGGCATTGTGGGTCACATGGACCGTGGACGCCATATGGCCGAGCAGCTTCAGGAAGAGCCGGGCCGAGACCCGGGAATGGCTGTGAAAACGGCTGGCGAGAGCCATGAGCCGTTGAGCCCTGTCGAGCGGCAGAAAAGCCCGCGCCTGAAGCGTGTCCAACCGGACGCCGATGAACTAGAGGTCCTGAGAGGGGAGCAGAGTGGACTTTTCGAAGTTTATGACAAAGCCCAAGTACTGGAGCAGAGCCACAGTACGCTGCGTGGCGTGAGTGGCCTCCGTGGCGGACGGGGCCCTGATGAGCCAGTCGTCCAGGTACGGAAAGACAAAGAGGCCTTGAAGCCGGAGATAAGCCGCTACCACTGCGAGACATTTTGTGAAGACTCGTGGTGCAGAGGATAGGCCAAAGGGCAGTACTCTGTATTGGTAATGATTGCCCGCCACCACAAACCTTAGGTATTGTCGGTGGCTGGGGTGGATGAGGATGTGAGTATAGGCATCCTTTAGATCCAAGGAGCATAGCCAATCTCCCTGCTGGAGGTAGGGCAGCAGGATTCCAAGGGTAAGCATCTTGAACTTTTCCCTCTCCAGGAACTTGTTGAGGTTCCGCAAGTCTAGGATGGGTCTGAGGCCTCCAGTCCGCTTTGGTACCAGGAAGTACCAGGAATAGAAACCGTGACCCCGCAGGTGGTGGGGCACCGGCTCCACCGCCTGTTCCCGAATAAGACTTGCCAACTCCTGAAGGAGTAAGTCCCGGTGGAGAGGGGTTCGCAGAGGCTCCCCTGGAAAGTAGGGGGGAGGTACCTGGTGGAAGTGCAGCCGATAGCCCTCTCGAACTATGCGGAGCACCCAGGCGTCTGACGTGATGTTGGACCACCTGTGGGCAAAGTGGATCAGCCGGCCTCCCGTGCTGAGAGAAACCAGCGGAGGGGGAGAGGCTATGCTGAACGAGTCAAAAACCCCCACCCTGCGGAGCAGGGGCCGGTGGCGCAGGCTTGGGGGCTTGCTGCCTACGGGATCCGTTACCCCGTCCCTTGGCCTGCTGACCCTGATGGGGAGCTGCGGAGGCCTGATAGTGGGGGTAGTGTTTATAGGCAGCCGCCTTCCTCGGGTAAAAGGGCTTCTTTCCCGAGCCCTTCTTCTGGGAAGGGGCAGAGGTTTTCCTGGAGAGCCGAGTCCGGGTGAGAGTCTCTGTCTCGAGCTGGGCAGCCTTCTCGTCCATAGGTTTACCAAAGAGGTTATCACCTCTGCAGGGGACATCGACCAACTTGTCCTGCACCCAGGGCTCGAGGTCGGAAGACTGGAGCCAAGCCTGGCGGCGGGCTCCGATGCCGGCTGCGGCCACTCGAGCCGATGCCTCGAAGCCATCATAGGCTGCTCGAGAAATGAACTTGGAGCACTCTCGAACACCAGTGGACAGGGCCAGGAACCTCCGCAAAGGTTCCTCCGAGAGACCAGCAGAGAATCCGGCTAGTTCTTTAGCCAGGTCCCGGAGATACATGCCCATGTAGAGCTGGTAAGTCTGGACCCGACAAGCAAGCATAGAGCCCTGAAAACACTTCTTACCGATGCCATCCAGGCTGCGGGCTTCCCTGCCGGGAGGCACCGAGGAGTGCATCTTCTGGCTCTTGAGCCGATGCATGGCCGATTCCACCACCATGGAATGGTGCGGCAGCTGTGCTTTCTGGAAGCCAGGGCTCTTGCGGACTCGATATATGGCATCGACCCGCTTGCTTAATACCGGCGACGACGCCGGGCTCTCCCACATGCGGAAGAGAAGTCGTTCCAGCATCGGAGGAACCGGTACAGTAAAGTGCTCCTTCGCAGGAGAGTCATACTGGAGGGCATCGAGCTCTTCGGCTCGAGGCTCCTCCTCGGGATCCGCAGGGAAGGCCAAGGCCTTGGCCATATCCCTTACGAAGTCCGAGAACCGGGCATCCTCCGGGGGGGACTGCCTCCGAGGCTCGGACTCGGGGGAGTCAGAAGGGACACACCGAGTCCGGAAAGAACCAGGTGACTCATCCACCTCGGATTCCCAGGCCGACTCCTCGGAGGAGGAGTCGAGCGGCTCCGGTCGGGCGGGCACAGACGCCGTCCGCCCAGACGCCGAGGGAGTCGGCGACGACGACCTCGGCCCCGAACGGGAGGCCGAAGGTGACCTCGACCGAGGATCGACTCGAGCCCGCATGGACTCGAGGATCGGCTCGGTCTCCGGGGTCGACTTAGACGTCGACGTCCCGGCGGTCAGGGCAGACGCGCCAGCGAGGCCAGCGATCAATGCCCGCTGCTGGTCCATGAAGGCAGTCAAACTGCGCTCCAAGGCCGTCAACCTGAGTCCGAACTCAGGAGACCCAGCAGCCCCCGACTCGGGCCCCGACGGCGTCGGGCCCGACGTCGGACCAGTCGGAGGCGAGTCAACGAAGACAACAGCACTTACGTGAGCAGAGGAGTCCAGTTCCAGACGAGGCTGTTTGGACGGCCGCTCCAGCTCCAAAGACCCGGGACGGCTGTCGGGGCTATGCGACCTGGCCCTCGAGGAGCCAGGAGCGTCCACCAACGCCGCCCTCGCGGGCTTCTTCCGCTGATGTTCCCGGTTAGGGGACCCCCCCTCAGAAGAACTCCGGCGGTGCTCAGAGCCAGATTCTCTGGACACTGAAGCTTCTGACGAGGTCCGCGCTGATGCTGCCGACTCCGCAAAGACTTCGCGGACATTTTGCTACAGGGCCCACAGATCATTTCTTCATGATCGGGGCCCAGGCAACGGAGGCAGCAATCATGTGTGTCGGTAAGAGACATGAGTTTCTTACACTTAACACACTTTTTAAAGCCACTGGCGGCCATCGGGGGAAAAAGGGCCCCTGCGAGGTCGAACGAACGGGCCGCCAGGGAAAAAGGAAAAAAGGCGCGAAGATGTCGCGAAGGACAGAAAAAAAACGAAAAAGAAGGGGAGACCTCGCAACCAGCGTCGCGAGGCCGGGCGGAAAAAGGACCGGCGTCGAACCGAAGAATTACTGACAAAAATAAGGAAAAAATCAACTTTTCGGCGGTGACTATTAGACAACGTCTGTAGGGCTCCGCAGAAAAAAGAAGATTGGCCAAGATGGCACCTTTGGGCGGGAAGGGGACCGCGCATGCGCGCTGCAATTCCCAAAGGCTTTCTTTGAAAGCTGGGGAAAATTGCTCCGCGAGGGCTCCGTCGGCGCCGACGTCACCCATATGTGAGGACTGACTTCCTGCTTGGTCCTGGAGAACTGTACGCTCTCCTCAATCGATTTCTCTGGCAGGGGCGGCGGCCCAGGGTGCGATTGGAGGTATTGCGGCAACCCCGATAATTGGGTGGCCTCGGCCTCCCGGACATTAGGAAATACAATATAGCTTGCCTGCTGCGCTTTGTGCGAGACTGGCTTTGGGATCTAGAGGATTGTTCGCCTCTGGGGTTGCTTCGGGAAGCGGTTAAACCCTACCATCCTCGGTATCTTCTTCATGCTCCAAGGGTTAGGGGGATAAACTGAGCTCTCCGTGAGGTGGTACTGGACCCGGTACGGAAGGCATGGAGGTCCTTTTGCGATGGCTGTCAGCTCTTGGCGCGCTATTCTCCCTATCTTCCCATACAGGGTAATGCTGACTTTTTACCAGGTCTGGAAGGGCATCAGTTTGAGCGGTGGGCGCAGTTGGGGATAGAAAATCTGGAACAGGTAGTAACGTCGGCCGGGGTGGTGGAGGACTTTTCCATGCTTTGTCGGCAATATCCTCTGGGGACGTGGGATGTTTCCCCTATATGCAACTTCGAAGCTATCTTCGTAGTGTCCCCAGTGAAGCTTTGCGCGGGGAGGTTAGTTCTGACTTGGAGGTAATGCTCCGGGGAGCAGAACAAGCGGTGAAGGTTTCGTGGCTCCATAAAATGCTTTGGGAGTTTGTGGTACCGATTGCTGTGGAGGAGCTGGCAAGCGTGTGGACCACTGAGCTTGGTGAAGTGGTAACTGCGGATGGGTTGCTACGAGGCTTGGTAGCCCTTCCTGAGTTAAGCGTGATGGTCATCCATCGGGATGCTCAGTTTAAAATATTGCGCCGTTTACATTTTGCACCTCATAGAGCGTGGAGGGCGGGACTCGCTGCCACCCTGGTTGTCCTAGGTGTGGTGAGCCCCGAGCCACGCTGGGGCATATGTTTTGGAAATATTCGCAGGCTCAGTTTTTTTGGGGGAAGGTGGTGGTCCACTTGGTTAAATGTGTGCAACAACCTTTACCCTTGAGTGCTGGCAATGTGGTGTTGGATGTGTGGGATGATACGTGGAAGGGTGACTTGGGAACAGTGGTGCTGCGCTTGGTGTTGATGCTTGCCCGCATGACTGTGTTACAGCAGTGGCTGGATGCAAAAGGCCCCGCATATGGCCTTTGGAGAGTGAAGCTACATGGGATGATGCTTATGGACAGGATATATGCTAGGGGGCACCCAAGGCGTTGGCAGCGGTTCTTGAAAGGCTGGGGATCCCATCTTTCTCTCCTGCCTCCTCGAGTGCGTAGTCGGGTCATGGGTGGGATTTGAGGATTAGGTCTGGACTTGTTGGATAATCCTTTCTTACCTGAGAACCTGGTCTGGTGGTTGTTGGTAGTGTTCCGGGGTTGGGGGGGGTGGGGGGGGGTGGGATAAGGGGGGGCGTGCGTGGTTGGGAATGGCTGTGGGAGGTGCTGCCTGTTACACTTTTGCCTGAGGACGGACCCGGGAGAAGAGCTCACCCTGGGACTGTTATGGTTGTGTTGGGGGTGCTGTGTGGTATTCTGGGGGTAACGGGGGCGTAGGGGGAGTTGGGGGGATATTTTGGGACCATATCCATATCGTGTTTGCTCTGTTTGCTCTGCTTGGCTATGAGGCTATTTGCTGGGGATTTGGGGGTGGAAGAATTCGTGTTTTTGACTGTTACTGCCATTGTCCTGGGGAGTGCCCATCTGCTATGTACATCGGGGGTTGTAGTCTCCAGTCTTGTACTTTGGCGCCTTCGGTGTATATTGGTATTTGTTATATTTTTATACTGTTATAATGGGGTTCTGGGTGTTCGTTTCTCCCCCATTTTCAAAGATACTTCGTTTTAAATGTATCTTTTCTTATATACTTCCTTTCATTTATTGTAATTGATTGGCTGTATTACTCTTGGGTGTTGTTTGTGGAAATTGAATAAAACAGATTTGAACATAAGATCATCGAACACAATCACGCCTAGGTCCCGCTCTTCTTTTGTGGACAGAAGTACTTCACCCCCTATACTATATCACTCCCTCAGACTGCTGCAACCCAAATACATGACATTGCATTTTAACATTAAATCTCAGCTGCCAAATTCTAAACCATTCTTCAAGCTTAGCTAGATCCCGCCTCATGTTATCTACACCTTCCTGGGTGTCTATTCTATTGCAGATTCTGGTATCATCCATAAAGAGGTAAACCTTATCCAACAGCCCTTCCGCAATATCACTAACAAAGATGTTAGACCTGGGAGCAGAGGCTAGATTAAGGTCTCCGAGTATTACCAGAGGTTATTATCTGTTCAGACTGGAACAGGCTGTTTCTAAGAGCATGGCAAGATCAGAAGCATTGCCATGAGGGGCTCTGTAAGCTAGGCAGAGCGAGATGAAATTTGTTATGTTTAAGGTGTCAATATCTGTAGCAGTGCTAGAATCAGTGACATTGAGCTTCAGAGTCTCTTTAGAAATGACACAGACATCTCCACCTCTGCTGTTAGCTCTGTATGAAGGGGGACATAGCTGGTTTAGGAGTACTGAGAGGGAGTCACTAAACCATGTTTCAGTAATGCATAAGATGTCTTGAGCATGTTCCTGTATAAAATCAGTTAGGATCTGGTGCTTGTCCCTGGCACAGCGTACATTAATGACAGCACATGTTAGAGGAGGCATCCATTTGCCTTGAGTGTTGTGGTTTTTGTCTCCGATAGTTGTTTGAGGAATCTTTACTAGGAAGCAGTGACTTTTCAGAAATCATGAGTTCATCAGGTGAGTTGGGGTTCCCTCTAGTGGGTAATCTGTAGTTATGGTTATGGGGATGCGATAATTGTGACTTAACTACCTTAAAGAGACAGCCAAATTAACAGAAGAAGTTGTAAGATGCGCATGATGTAAGATAGTGTACCTTTGTCCTTTTCTCTTCCATGATAGCCCAGGATGGTGTGTCTCAGTGGTAGTTTTTTGTGGAGCAGCTTTCTGCCAGTCTGGTAGCGTAGGTTCTTTCAGGGTCTTTCGTCCTACTTTTGTGCAGGTTTGTTCTGGTCCCCGCCTAAGGGCCCTTTGGTGAGCCCTCAGGCATGGGCATGCCTTCACACGCTATAAATGAAAGTCCGGTGCTGCGTCCTGATAACTCCTCCCCATTCCGTCTATATGCAGCCTATCTGCGATATCATCAGGTCCTTCAATGTGAAATGTATGATATACGCCGACGATATCCTACTCTACATGCCATTTTCCACAATGCAAATGGACTTATTGCCTATAACAAACTGCTTCGATGTAGTCTCACAATGGCTCCTGTCACAGAACCTCCGCATTCAGCATAAGAAAACTGAGGTTCTCTTTATCACAAGAGACCCCAACTTCACCCCACCACCACATATAAGTGTCAAGGGAGCTGACCTAGGCACCAAGGATACAATAAAATAACTCGGAGTCACACTAGACCATAGACTCGACATGAAATCACACATAAACAATATCGTAAAATCTGTATACTTCAAAATACGCACCCTCAGACACCTGCGTCCCCTACTAGACCACGAAGACTTCAGAACCATCTACCAAGCTCTGATACTGCCGCATTTCGACTTCGCCAATTCCATTCTACAAGGACTACCACAATCCACCATAAGCTCCTTGCAGCTCGCAATGAACACCGCTGCCAGGGTTCTTCTAGGAGCGGCCAGAAGTGAACACATCACACCTATCCTCAAACAGCTCCATTGGCTCCCCATACACGGAAGACTTACATACAAAACCCTCATTCTCACATTTAAGGCCTTAAATGGTTTATCGGCCACATCACTTACCGCACTCATCCAATCCGTTCCATCAAATAGAAATAGGAGACATGCAGCATTAAACTCACTAACAACCCCAAAGGCTATTACAACGTGCAGCCTATCAACATCAAACAGAGCTTTCATGTTTAGCGCACCAAAATACTGGAATTCTCTCCCACCTGATCTCCGTGCCATAACCGACCTAACCCAGTTCAGAAAAGCCCTTAAATTGCACCTTTTCATCAAATACTACCCCACATGAACCGTAACATAACAACCTCACCCTAGCACATTCCACAATATCCCTCTTGTCCCAAGCACCCCTGCTAATTCTATGTAAATAGTTTGAGCATGTTATCTAGCTAATAGATTATATACTCCATGTAAATAGTTATCCCATGTTATCCAAGTTGATACTCCTGTTATATGTAATACCAATCAGCCTGTTGTTCTGGTGTCTTTCTGTTATTTGTAAACCGCGCTGATGTCAAAGAGTGCGGTATATAAGAAGTTGAAATAAATAAAATAAATAAATAAAATTCCCTACCACCAGGACCTATCAGGATGCAGCACTGGACTTTCATTTATAAGGCGCGAAGGCACTGGCCACCTCTCTGAGCCCTGATCGGCCGCAGAAGGGAGTGGGTAGAAAGTGAGCTCCTCCCCGCTCCCCACCACCAGGACCTCACCTTCTACACACTCCCTTCTGTTGTGGCCGATTGGGGCTCAGAGAGGTGGCAGGCGTTACATGCCCTTTAAATGAAAGTCCAGTGCTGTGTCCTTATAGGTCCCTGTGGTGGGGAGTGGGGAGGAGCTCACCTTTTACCCGTTCCCTTCCGCTGTGGCCGATCGGGGCTCAGAAAGAAAGAAAAATGCTTCATGTGTTACCAAAACGTTTAAATGTGATACGAAAAGCTATTGGCAGTCAGTGACAACAATGAAAGAGGAGGGTAACCTGATTAAGCACAGTTAGTTACCTGTAACAGGTGATCTCTGGGAACAGCAGGAATAAGTCTTCACATATGGGTACGTCGGTACCGACGGAGCCTGCGCGGGAACGCTCCCCAGCTTCCCAAAAAGGAAAGCTTTTGGGAGCATCCCACAGCGCCTGCACGCTGCCTTCCCGCCTTTCCTAACCAACTCTCCTCAGTTCGAGTTTAAAGCTGAGACAATAGAGAGAGAGAGGAAAGGAAAGATAGAAAAGAGATACAACTCCTAGGGGAGGTGGGTGGGTTGTGAAGACTTATTCCTGCTGTTCCCAGAGATCACCTGTTACAGGTAACTAACTGCTATCTCCAGGAACAAGCAGGAATGAGTCTTCACATATGGGGACTCCCTAGCTGAGATGCCTGGGAGATCCCCAAGGATATGAGACCCTAAAAGGGGTCTGCGTCCTCCTATGGATCTCAGGCATCCATTCAGGGAAGGAGGGCAGGAGTTGTTTAAGAATGGAACAGGTGTCTAAGGACAGCCTGATCAAACAAGGCATCCCGGCGGGAATCCTTGTCCAAGCAGTAATGGGCTGTGAAGGTATGAACAGAGGCCCAGGTGGCTGCTCGACAGATCTGGTCGATGGACACAGAATTTAGATGAGCCATAGAGGTGGCCATGGCCCTCACATTATGAGCTGTGACATGGCTCTCCAGAGAAAGGTTCTTACTCTGGTAGGTGAAAGAAATACACTGAGCAATCCAATTGGACAGTGTTCTCTTAGAGACTGGAAGTCCCAAATGAGAAGGATCAAAAGCAACAAAAAGCTGGGAAGACTTTCTATGTTGCTGTCTCCTATGTAAGTAAAAAGCAAGAGCTCTTTTACAATCCAAAGTATGAAGATTCCTCTCTGCACTGGATGCATGAGGAGCTGGAAAAGAGACCACTTGATTAAGATGAAAAGGTGAGACCACTTTAGGCATAAAGTGTGGATTTGTCCTAAGGACTATCTTGTCTTAATGGAACCTTGTATAAGGTGGATTAGCCACTAAGGCCTGCAGTTCACTGATGCGGCGAGCAGAAGTGACTGCAATGAGGAAAATAACCTTCCAGGAAAAAAATTTCAAGGAGGTAGTGGCTAAGGGTTCAAAAGGTGGCTTCATAAGCTGACCAAGAACCAAATTTAAGTCCCATGCCACCGGAGGAGGCCTAATGGGAGGTTTAGTCAAAGTTAGGCCTCTCATGAATCTTGAAATAAGAGGATGAGAGGAAATAGGTTGTCCATTGATGGGCTTAAGGGATGCTGCAATAGCACTTAAATGGACTCCTACTGAATTTGTCTTGAGTCCTGCATTGGAGAAATGCAGGAGATAGTCTAACAAAGAAGTTAAAGGTAGTGCCAGAGGGTCATGACACTTTTCAGCACACCAAATGGAAAATCTTTTCCACTTAAAAGCATAGGAACGCCTGGTGGAAGGTTTCCTGGAAGCATGGAGGATATCCTTCACCTGCTGAAAAAGATTCAAGTCTTGAAGGTCTAGGCCTTCAATAACCAAGCTCTGAGGTGAAGGGACTTGGGGTTTGGGTGCCACAAAGTCCCTTCCTCCTGAGACAGAAGGTCTGGAGCAGCTCCCAAGTCCAGGGAGGGGGCTTGGGAGAGATGCAGAAGCAGAGGGTACCACACTTGGCGTGGCCAGCGTGGAGCTATGAGGATCAAAGATCCTTGATCCCTCTGGAGTTTGAACAGAGTCTTGGGAATCAAGGGAATGGGTGGAAAGGCATACAGGAAGCCCTGACCCCAATGAAGGAGGAAGGCATCCTTGGCCTGAACCCCCTGACACGGAATTCTGGAACAGAACCGGGGAAGTTTGGCATTCCACGGACTTGCAAAGAGGTCTATGTCCGGGGTTCCCCATTCTTGAAAGATTCTGAGTACCTGATCCATGTGCAGGGACCATTCGTGTGGAAGCAGAACTCGACTGAGTCTGTCTGCCCAAGAGTTTTGTATTCCTGGGAGATATACTGCCAGGAGATGGATTTGATGCTCTCTGGCGAAGGCCCACAATCTTAGAGCTTCATTGCAAAGCAACAGAGAGCCAGTTCCTCCTTGCTTGTTTATATAAAACATAGCTACTTGATAGTCCGTATGGATGAGGACTGTCTTGTAGCTGAGGAGGGTATGGAAGACCCTGAGAGCTAGAAAAACTGCTCGAAGCTCCAAGTGGTTGATATGAAGAGAGGTCTCCTGAGGGGACTAAGTGCCTTGAGTGGAGAGGTCCTGTAGATGAGCTCCCCAACCTGTTTGGGAGGCATCTGTTGTGAGGGTTGCTTGGGGCAACAACTGTTGGAAGGGGGACCCCAGCAACAGATTTTGAGTGGACATCCACCATTGGAGAGACCAAAAGAGATGTTTGGAGGTTGCTATTTGGTCTGAGAGAGCTCCTGAAGCTTGAGTCCACTGGGTGGATAAAGTCCATTGAGCTGCTCTCATGTATAAGCGAGCATAGGGTACCACATGTACTGTGGAAGCCATGTGGCCCAGCAGTTGTAGCATCTCCCTGGCAGTTAAGTGGCTCTTTGACTGAATCTGGGAGGCTAGCTGCACTAGACGTTGGCAACGGGCCTGAGGAAGGTAGGCCCTTGCAGTGGTGGTATTCAACCAGGCCCCTATGAATTCCAGGGACTGAGTAGGGATGAGCTGGGACTTTGGGAGATTTACTACCAGATACTGCAGAATGCGCCTTGTGCGGTCCAGGGAAATCTGGGCCTCTGACTGAGATGGAGCTCGGATGAGCCAGTCGTCCAGGTATGGGAAGACAAATATTCCCAGAGTGCGTAGAAATGCAGCAACTATTGCCATGCATTTGGTGAACACTCTCGGAGCAGAGGCCAGACCAAAAGGAAGGACTCTGTATTGGTAATGTTTTCCCTGGAAAAGAAAACGTAGGAATTTTCTGTGAGATGGATGGATGAGAACATGTGTGTACGCATCCTTGAGATCTAGAGAACAAAGCCAATCCTGACTTTGAAGGTATGGAAGGAGAGTGCCCAGAGAAAGCATCTTGAACTTCTCCTTGCATAGAAATTTGTTCAATTCTCTGAGATCTAGAATGGGTCTGTATCCCCCTGTCTTCTTTGGAATGAGAAAATAGGGGGAGAAGAACCCTGACCCTTGTTGAAGAAGAGGAACTTCTTCTATTGCCCCTTGGGCAAGAAGGGTAGTTATCTCCTGACCTAAAAGGTCGAGAAGAGATGTGGGAGAATTGAAGTGTCTCACCATGGTGTGGGGAGGAAGGTCTGAGAAATGAAGTTTGTAGCCCTCTCTTATGATGGAGAGGGTCCACTGCTCTGATGTGATTTGCTCCCATCTGGGAGCAAAATGAGCTAACCTTCCTGGAATGGTGAGAGGTTCTGGCTGTGTTAATGCCAGAAAGACTAAGTTCTCTAGCATCAAGTCAAAAACCCTGAGGGGGTTGGGACTGCTGGGTTACAGCAGCCCCTGTAGACTTAGGCCTGGCCTGCTTAGGTTGCTGACGCTTAGCAGTAAAGTGATCTGTAGAAGATTGTTGGCCAGAAGTGGAAGGAAACCTGCCCTTCTTGAAAAAAGACTTTTTAAAAGTCTTTTTCTTGGCAGGAATGGAGGTAGACCTTGAAAGTCTATCCAGAGCAGAATTCTCTGCATCCATTTGAGTGGCTTTAATTTGCCACTCTCTGCCAAACAGATTTTCACCTGTACAGGGCAGATTTCCTAAGCCATCTTGAACCCAGGGCTCTAAATCAGAAGCCTGGAGCCAAGCAATTCTGCAAGCAGCTATGGCAATGCCTGAGGCTCTACTGGCACCTTCAAAGGAATCAAAGGCTGTCCTGTTTGAAAACTTGGAGATGTCTTGATTATGCTTAAGCCACATGCAGAATTCTTCCCTTTTATCTTCTGGAATAAAAGGGAGGAAAGTGTGCAGCTTTTCTGCCACTTCTTTCAGAAACATACCCATATAAAGGCTATATGAGTTGATTCTGGCAATAAGCATACTGGCCTGGAAGATTTTCCTACCAAAAGCATCCAAGGTCCTGCATTCTCTTCCTGGAGGAGCAGAAGAGTGTCTTTTTGTACTCTTTATCCTCTTCATAGATGACTGCACCACAATGGAATGGTGTGGAAGCTGAGTTTTCTGGAACCCAGGACAAGGAGGGACACGATACATAGTGTCCAACCTGCGAGAATGAGGAGAGAGAGTGAGAGGAGTCTCCCATAAATCAATCATGTGTTCATGAAGAATCTCATGAATTGGTAAGGTGACTGCCTCTTTAGGAGCCCTAGAGTATCCTAAAATATCTAATTTTTTTGCTCTAGGCTCTGATTCAGAGGTTACTGAAATAGAGAGTCCTTTAGCTACTTCTCTTATGAAGTCTTGAAAGGACAAGTCCTCTGGAGGAGACATTCTTCTTTTTGGAGAAGAAGGCTCCTCAGGAAGGGCTATGGATACTTCAGGAGACTCATCTGATGTATCAGAATCAGAGGAATCGAAGTATCGCCTGTCAGGGTGCTCTTCTAACGCTCGATACGCGTATCGAGCGGTATCGACATCAGGCGTCCCCGGTACCGGATCGGTACCGAGAAGTAGCCCTGGACAAGGAACCACAGCAGTCGGTATCCTGGTCGATGTCTATGCAGACGGTACTGGCATCGGCACTGGTGCCGGTACCGGAGCCGATACCGACAACTGAGCTCGTTGCGGTACCGCCGGCATCGCAGCTTGAATGAAGGCTGAAATAGCCTCTTGCATGGACAGAACATTCTGATCCATCGACGCCATGAAAGCCTGGAAGTCGGTACCGGGAGAAGGTGCCGGTACCCCAGAGCAATCTAACAGGTGATCGGTCGAGGCCGTGCCATCGATGTCAACCTGTAACCCCATAGGAGGAGCTTTGGAAGCCAGAGATTCCCGCCCGGGTTGTTTGGCTGGTGCAGGATCCTCGAGGGCAAGCCCGGAGGCATCTCGATGCTTAGAGGGAGATCTACCCTTCGAGGACCTGCTAGGTTTATGTTTGGTTACCTGAGATCCTTCAGGAGAAGAAGGCCTGGAAGATGTCGATGCTACTGCCGGTGCCTCAGCGGGAAACAGCATATGGAGCTTAGCTGCTCAGTTCTGTAACCCCCGTTTAGACATTAGGGAGCAGGAAGGACAATCCGGAATGGAGTGTTCAGGACCCAAACATTTAAGACACCATTCATGGGTATCTGTAACAGAAATAGTACCGCTACACTTAGTGCATTTTTTGAACCCGGAGGTTGGTTTTTCCATGAGGGAAATTTTCTTGTGGGCCCTGAGGCCTTAAGAAGAAAAATACACCAAGTGAGGAAAAAATATCTATTTTTTTTTTTTTTTTTTTTTTTTAAAGAAAGAAAGAAAAGACCGGCGGTACCGGTCCGGAGTCAGGGAAGGCAGACATGCGACCAAAGAAATAAAATAAAATAAAGAACTTCTTCAGCGGTGACAGGGCTCGACCTGCTGGCTCCGCGGCAAAGAAGAACTGAGGAGAGTTGGTTAGGAAAGGCGGGAAGGCAGCGCGCAGGTGCTGTGGGATGCTCCCAAAAGCTTTCCTTTTTGGGAAGCTGGGGAGCATTCCCGCGCAGGTTCCGTCGGTACCGACGTACCCATATGTGAAGACTCATTCCTGCTTGTTCCTGGAGATAATAGTTTAGAATGCATAAGTAGTTTGATAGCCACATTTTGTACTCTTTGCAGGTGTTTGATGGACTACAAAGGAAGACCATTATTAAGAGAATTACCATAATCTAACTTACTAACTACCAACGAAAGGAAGGTTGCTCACCTGTAATGATGTTTTTTTGTGGACAGCAGGATAATTAAGCCACACAAGATGGCAATGTCATCCTTGACAGAACCTGGTTGAACAATGCTCTCCCAGAACCCAGAAGAGTTCAGAGAACTCCTCTGAGACTGTGCAAGTGACAACCTCTGCGTGACTGTTGCCCCTCCCCCTCAGTCAGCTGGTGAAAACCAGGCAGAGCAGCAGCTTTAACCGCGAGGGGAGGCAGAAGGGATTATGTGGCTGAATTATCCTACTGTCCATGGAGAACCATCATTACAGGCAAGCAACCTTTGTGAGCAAGCAGGATAATAGTCAGCCACACAAGAGAGTGAGTCCAGAGCTGAGGGTGCAAGGGTAGAGCATCTGGATTCCCGGCCAGTCCTCCTTGCACCCGGGGAATTAGGCAGAGGGCGGTTGAAGCGAAAGAAAGGATAGATTGTCCTTCAAGTGGTCAGTCCCCCAGAAGGATGACCAAAGGATGGTGGATGGTAAGCAGCGGAGGTGGAAGGGTTGGAGCAGGTGAAACCCCCCCTTCCTCCCTAGATTGGATGGGGGAAAATTGGAAAGAGGCAGTCCATGAGCAGAAAACTGACAGTCAGTGACTAGCAACTAATGACTGCAAAAATGCTTTGATTGGTTTGCAAAATATAGCTGAAATGAACCTAAGGGTCTTAGGGGAATTGAACCCACCCCTATCTGAAGGCCAGTCACCAACGAGTAACTGCTGGATGGAAAAGCAAGAGAGCGCGCCAACACAATCCCAGTTGGCGGTGATTCCACTGGAGCCCTCTTAGAACTGTATGTGGAACGAATGCAGATGCACATGCACTATTGTAGCTGTGTCCTGTGACAGCAGTTGCATAATGGAAACTACTCAGAAACGAGACGGATAAGTGCAGACAAAGAATACTACTATTATTTTTTTTTTTTTGGAAAGTCCTCTGCAGGCTGAAATGGTTGACATGATGTTTGACCGGTTATGTGTCTATGGTCGTCGCTTTCAATCAGGAAGAAGGATTTGGGAGGTAATGGATTGGGCATTCCGTGTTTGGGGATAGAGGCAGTAGTAAAGATGGTGCATAGAAAGCAACCCACCTTCAGGAGTGGAGCGGACAGCCACTAGTGGGGGGTGGGAGCACAGAAGAAGGAGTAGGGGTGTTCCGTTCTTCACAGGGAGTCGAAGGAAAGGATACGTTCTGGGAAGAGTGTATGTGCGGCCTCCAATGGCGAGGAGTACCAGGAACCACACAGCTCATAACTGTGTGGAGCGGCTTGAACCCTTCTATGCTCCTGAGAATCTGGCAGGAGTCCTTGGTCTGTGTTGACTTGTTCCTGGCAAAATCCAAGGGCCTTTACTCTGTCCTCGTTCTTCTTGACCTCTCTGCTGCTTTTGACACTGTTGACCACAACCTTCTCCTCGATAACCTGTCCTCGCTTGGTTTTAGGGGCTCTGTACTATCCTGGTTCTCCTCCTATCTCTCCCATCACTCTTTCAGTGTGTGTTCTGGTGGCTCCTCCTCCTCTGGTACCCCGCTCCCAGTTGGTGTACCCCAAGGATCTGTCTTGGGTCCGCTCCTTTTCTCTCTCTACACCCAATCCCTTGATGTGCTTATCTCTTCCAATGGCTTTCGGTACCATCTGTATGCTGATGACTCCCAGATCTACCTCTCTACGCCTGAAATCTCTCCGGCAATCCAGACCCGGATCTCTGCTTGCCTTTCTGACACTGCTGCCTGGATGTCTCACCGCCGCTTGAAACTGAACATGGCCAAGACTGAACTTATCTTTCCCCCTAAAATCTCTGCTCCTCTTCCTCCTTTCTCAGTCTCTGTGGATAACTCTGTACTTCTTCCTGTTTCCTCAGCCCGCAATCTGGGGGTTGTCTTTGACTCCTCTCTCTCTCTCCACACATATCCATCTGATAGCTAAGATATGCCGTTTCTTTCTCTACAACATCAGCAAAATCCGCCCTTTCCTTTCTGAACACTCTACTAAAACGCTTATCCACTCCTTAATCACCTCCCGTCTTGACTACTGTAACCTACTCCTTGCTGGTCTCCCTTTGAATCATCTCTCTCCCCTTCAATCTCTTCAACACTCTGCTGCGCGGCTAATCTTCTGCCAGCTTCGTCATGCCCTCTTCTCAAGTCACTTCATTGGTTCCCTATCCATTTCCGCATCCAGTTCAAACTTCTCCTGCTGACCTATAAATGCATTCACTCTGCGGCTCCTCACTACCTTTCTTCTCTTATCTCTCCTTAGAACCCCCCCTCGGGAACTCCGCTCTTCTAGAAAACTGCTTCTATCTGTGCCCTTCTCTTCTACTGCTAACTCCAGACTTCGCTCCTTTTACCTTGCTGCGCCTTATGCCCGGAACACACTACCTGTACCGGTACGCTAGGCACCTTCTCTAACCCTCTTCAAATCCAGGCTGAAAACTCACCTCTTCGCTGCTGCTTTTGGATCCTGACTCACCTGATCTCCTTTTTCTTTCCCCTTGCTTTATCCCTGCCTACACCTTCTGTGTTTGTCTTGACTAGACTGTAAGCTCTGATGAGCAGGGACTGGTCTCTTACATGTCTGTGAAGTGCTGCGTACGACTTGTAGCGCTATATAAATGCTCAGAAGTAGTAGTAGCATACGGGGCCGACAAACCCCTCAGTACTGCCACTGCCGGAGAAATCTGCTGCAGTCTGGGCTAGCACTGCCGGCAAAGTGAATTTCTTGTGGAAAAACAAAACAAAAGGAATTTGAAAGAAACAAAATAAAAATTAGATGCATAAAGGAGATCTACATCTGCATCAAGCTTTACATGAAGACGACCAAGGGGGAGCAGCAACAGGCGCACAGAGGGAGTCACTCGTACATGCTCAGAAGAATTCTCTGAACTCTTCTGGGCTCTGGGAGAGCATTATCCAACTAGGTGCTGTCAGGGATGACATCACCCTCTTGTATGGTTGAATATTATCCTGCTTGTTCATGGAGAAAGTACCAGAGAGTAAGCGCTGGTTTATCCAGAACAGAGCAAAACGCTTTAATTGTTCAAAGAGTGGAAAAAACACCCTTTCACTGTGATGACTGATAAGGAGAGAGAGTCCAGTGACGGGAGTTATTGAGCGACATCACTGAATAATATAATGGCTCCTATCTGATACTAGTTTACATTTATGTGTAGATCATGCAAAAGCTTTTACCTCACACCAGGCTGTATAAGGTCCTACTGAATGTCGCAGCCAGGAAATGTTCTCCTCTAACTGGGTCTGCTGTTCTTCCACATATTTGACCTCTGGAACTGGATTAGTGTAGAGCGAAAGCTGAAAAAAAAAACCCTGCTACTTAGATGAAACCTTTGAGTACACAGTTAACTTTTAAAACAAATATTATGAACACATTACCTGCCAGATGCAGGTACACCAGTGGTTCCCAAACTAGGAGTTGGGACCGCAAATGGAGGCACATAAGTGGATGGAGTCATGAAAACAGATCATTCTTCCTCTGGGCCTCCATTATGACCTATGCCCAGTAATGTAAGTCTGCATGGGGACTGTAATCTTTGTAGTTTTCCAGGTCATGCTGCGACTTAGTAAGTGGAAGAGACTTTTCACCCTGAAGAAAACTACAGCACGATGGCTGAAACATCGGTTCCACTTCAGAAAAAACTGCAAAGATCATGATACTAGCCACAGAAACCTAAGAGAACATGGGTGCCATGAATTAAATCATGGGGGGCCATGAATTGGGAACATTCCTCGACCCTGTACCCCCTCTCCTCCTGTGTGGGCTTCCTGAAAACTGGAAATCTATGCAGAGTACTGGGCCCTGTGTGCCTGCTGCTGTTGCCTTCACACTCTGGATAAGTGGGAGGAGGAAGTTGGCGACAGAAGGCAAGGGAATGTAGCCCTGCTATCATTTATTCTATACTTATTAAACTGTCTTACATCAAAAGAACACCAGAGCGGCTTACAAGGAAAGACTAGGGGACATGCAATGAAGCTACAGGGTAAACTATTTAAGATAAATACGAGAAAATATTTTTTCACTCAACGTGTAATCAAACTCTGGAATTTGTTACCGGAGGATGTAGTAAAGGCTGTTAGTGTAGCTGGGTTTAAAAAAGGTTTGGACAAGGTCCTGGAGGAAAGGTCCATAAACCATTATTAAGAAGGGACCCAGGATATCAATGTTTGACACAGTACAAGCATTGTGGAACCTGTGTCTTTTGGGGAAACTGCTAGGTACTTCTGACCTAGATTGGCCACTGTTGGAAACAGGATACTGGGCTTGATGGACCTTGGTCTGACCCAGTATGGCAGATCTTATGTTCTTACACCTACATAACAGGACAGAAAGAAAATGGGTACAATGGGCACAAGATCAAATACTCTGCTGCTTTTCTTTTTATGATAATATGGAGTCATGAGAAAAGTTTTGGAAGCACTGCTTTACACTGATAGCAGATATTCGGCAAATGGAGTGGAACACTAGCCTAGCGGTTAGAACACTGGCCTGCGACAGAGATATCTGGGTTTGAAATCCCACTAACACTCCTTGTGACCTTAGGCAAGTCACTTAGCCCTCCAGTGCCTCAGGTACAAATAGATTATAAACCTGCTGGAGACAGACACATACCTACTGTTCTTGCATATAACTTGCCTTGAACTACTACTAGAAAGGCATGAGAATATATATATAATCTGGTCTACATAGCTTTAATGAACTGGGAGCTTGTTGTGCACCAAGGGCAGAATTTTACTAGAAAGGTCAAGGGGTATACCCACGTAACCCCTCTCCCAGAAAGTCTACAAGCTGAATTAAGAACATGAGTCAGTAGATCCATAGCAGGAACATTTTAGAATTTAATGTGGTATTTAAATGACATTTGAGGTGACCAATACTCAAAATATATTCTCCCATTCATTTGAAGAACTGTAAATGCACCAAAAGCCTTGACAAAGTATCTTGGATCTTATACATAAAAGTGTTCCAGCTTGTAAGATTAGGGAACTAATTCTAAAAGACAGTGGTGCATAGCATTAGAACAATGACCATTAACATTCCCCAAAATATTCCAGTTTTGCTCATCATGCTAGACTGTGGTAACCAATTCCACCTTTTGGTTACCGCTAAACTCTTATTACATTGATGAAGCAGCAGAATAGGGGACGGCAAGGAAGGCGAATCAGCATGTTTATTCTGAATCACACACACACTGGAACTTTGTTAATGTATATAGCTCGATCTTTAAATCGATAAATCAAGGACGTCCAGGTAACCAATTGCTTGCACACTGCAGTGCATTTCCATGCTTGGTACTAGCAGTGCCACTATTAAAAATGTGTGGAATAAGGGAAGGAGAAGAAGCTGTCATAGTGTATATTCTACAAAAAGTGTTCAAGACAAAAAAAACCCCAAATAAATACATGGCCAAGCAGCAAACCTTCCCAGGCTCTAAGGCAAGTCCATTGTTGTTGTTGTTAAGTGCCATCAAGTCGGAGTCGACTCATGGCGACCCTCTGGATAGCTATCCTAAATTGTGTTCGGTCTTCAGTCAGGCGGCTCATTGTTGACAGACTGGTATCCGTAGCTGCTGCTATTTTATTGATCTATCTCATTGCTGGCCTTCCTCTTTTGTGTTGACCTATCTTGCCAAGCATGATGTCTTGCTCTAATGATCTCTCTCTTCGCATGATGTGTCCAAAGTATGAAAGTCGAAGTCTTGTCATCTGAGCTTCTAAGGAAAGCTTAGGTTTGATCTCCTCTAGTACCGACTGGTTTGTTCTTCGGGCAGTCCATGGTATACACAGTATTCGGCGCCAGCACCATAATTCAAAGGCATCAATTTTCTTCCCGTCTATCTTTTTCACTGTCCAGCTTTCACATCCATATGATGTTATTGAAAATACCATGGCTTGAACAAGTCGAATCTTTGTATGGAGAGAGGCATCTCTGCTCTTGAGAATCTTATCTAGGTCTTTCATAGCCATTCTGCCAATAGCAATGCGTCATTTGATTTCTTGACTGCTTGTTGCTTCTTTATTGATAGTTGATCCAAGTAGGTTAAAGTTGTTCACAATTTCAATTTCTTCTTCTTCAACGATGAACCTGTTGATTATGCCAGTTGTCATGATCTTTGTCTTCTTTACATTAAGGTGCAGGCCCATTTTGAGACTACGTTCTTTGATTGTGAGAAACAAATGTTTCAGATCATCTTCACTTTCAGCCAGTAATGTAGTATCATCAGCATAGCGAAGGTTGTTGATGAGTCTTCCACCAATCTTCACACCTCTGTTGTCTTCATTTAATCCTGCTTCTCTGATGATTTGTTCTGCATATAAATTAAACAGGTAGGGGGAAAGTATGCAGCCTTGTCTTACACCTTTGCTTATTTTAAACCATTCTGTTTCTCCTTGTTCCGTTCGAACTGTTGCTTCTTGATCAATGTACAGATTGCGCAAGAGAACGATCAGGTGTTCTGGTATACCCATGCTTCTTAATGTGGCCCAGAGTTTCTCATGGTTTACACAGTCAAAAGCCTTGCTATAGTCGATAAAGCACAAATAGATATCCTTTTGGTATTCTTTAGTCTTTTCAAGGATCCATCTCACATCTGCAATGATGTCTCTCGTTCCTCGCCCTTTCCTGAACCCTGCTTGCACTTCAGGTAGTTCTTGTTCCAGGTATGGTTGTAGTCTTTTTTGAATAATCTTCAGTAGAATCTTGCTGGCATGTGGGATCAGAGTGATTGTTCGATAATTTCCAGTCAGTTGGATCACCTTTCTTTAGTATTGGTATAAACACAGATCTTTTCCAGTCAGTTGGCCATGTTGTCTTCTTCCATATTTCTTGGCAGAGCCTTGTAAGTATGGTAACAGCTGCATCAGATTGCTGCAATACTTCTATAGGAATGCTATCAATACCTGGTGCTTTGTTCTTTAATAAGGCTTTCAATGCAGCTTCAACTTCTTTCATCACCAATGGTTCCCGATGATAAGGTACAGGTTAAAACGGCTGTTGGTCCACCTGATCTTTATCATATAAAAAACACTCTATATATTCCTTCCACCTTTTCTTGATCTTCACAGCATCATTCAACATAGAACCTTGAGTATCTTGTAACATTCCAATTCGAGGTTGGAACTTTTTCTTTAAACTCTCGTAGCTTTAGGAAAGCCGATCTTGTTCTTCCTCTAATAGTTTCTGCTTCTATTTCCTTGCAAATGTCATTGTAGTACTTTTCCTTGTCCTGTCTTGCTGCACGTTCGAAATCTCTGTTGAGTTCTGCGATTGTCTTTCTTTCTCCTCTGGCTTTAGCTTCTCTGCGTTTCTGGGCAATTTTCAGAGTTTCTTCCGTCATCCATTTTGGCCATTTTTGCTTTTTCACCTTTTGTAGAGACTTCTCGCTTTCTTCCAACACAACCTTCTTGATGTCATTCCATAACTCTTCCGGAGCTCTGTCATTTGTATCTTAAGCAGCAAATCGATTTTGCAGGCAGTCTTTAAATTCCAGTGGTATATTCTCAAGGTCATATTTTGCTGCATTCATGAGTGGTTTGCTCTTTTTCAACTTTAGCTTGAGTTTGCATACTAGTAGCTGATGATCTGTACCACAGTCAGCTCCAGGTTTTGTCTTTGTTGATGTTATAGAACTTTTCCATCGTTGACTTCCACAGATGTGTCAATTTGATTTTTATACAATCCATTGGGTGAAGTCCATGTGTACAGTCGCCACTTGTGTTGCTGGAAGAAGGTGTTTGAGATGAATAGATCATTGGTCTTGCAGAATTCTATCAGTCTTTCTCCAGCTTCATTTCTGTTGCCAAGTCCATATAGAGTAGTTACTCACCTGTAACAGGTGTTCTCCAGGAGCAGCAGGAATCAGTCCTCACATATGAGTCTCACAAATGGGTGACATCGACGGAGCCCTTGCGGAGCATTTCCCCAGCTTTCCAAGAAAGCCTTTGGGAATGCAGGCACGCATGCGCGGTTCCCTTCCCGCCTAAAGGTGCCATCTTGCTCAGTCAAATGACATAGCTAAAAACAGCACACAAAAATGTAAAAATAAACTATGTACAACTGCAACTCCCAGGGGAGGAGGGAGGGTTGTGAGGACTGATTCCTGCTGCTCCTGGAGAACACCTGTTACAGGTAACTACTCTTTCTCCAGGACCAAGCAGGAAGTCGGTCCTCACATATGGGTGACTCCCTAGCTCTAGGCTACCAAGGAACCCAAGCTGAACAAGAGAACTCCCTCTAGTCCCAGCATCAAAGAAAGGCTTTTCACTGACAGAACCTCCACCGGTAGCCCAACGGAGGGCTGGAGGGCAGGAGTTGCCTAAACCTCAAAGAGATTCCGGAGTACTGCCTGGCCAAAAGCACTGTCCCTGCGGGACTCCCTC
Source organism: Ichthyophis bannanicus (assembly GCA_033557465.1). Lineage (NCBI taxonomy): Eukaryota > Metazoa > Chordata > Amphibia > Gymnophiona > Ichthyophiidae > Ichthyophis > Ichthyophis bannanicus. Next base: position 885,476,500 of record CM066035.1, on the reverse strand, counting down.
TCCAGACAGTAATGGGCCGCAAAAGTCTGGCTTGAGGACCAAGTTGCAGCCCTGCAGATGTCAACCAACGGTACAGAGCGGAGGTGAGCCACTGAGGCAGCCATTGCCCTGACACGATGGGCCCTGACCCGACCCTGCAAAGGAAGGTCAGCCGCCCTGTAAGCCCAGGTGATACAGTCAGCTACCCAGGTGGACAAGGTACGCTTGGACACAGCTAACCCCAAATTATTAGGGTCAAAAGATATGAAGAGCTGAGTAGCCCTTCTATGACCCTGCGTACGGTCAAGGTAGAAGGATAAGGCCCTCCAACAGTCCAGGGTATGCAGAACTGCTTCAGCCTGGCTTGCATGAGGCCTAGGGAAGAATGTTGGAAGAACCACCTCTTGGTTAAGGTGGAAGGAGGAGACAACTTTTGGGAGGAACTTTGGATGAGTCCTAAGGACTACCCTGTTCCTATAGAAGCGGGTGTAAGGCCTGTCACAGACCAGGGCCTGAAGCGCACTCACTCGCCTGGCCAAGGTTAGTGCTACCAAGAAGAGTCTTCCAGGACAGGAAGCGTAGAGGGCAAGTAGCCATCGGTTCAAAAGGTGGGCGAGTCAGCTGCTGCAAGACCACATTCAACTCCCACTCAGGAGCAGGAGGACGGATTGGAGGCTTGAGCAAAAGCAAGCCTCTGAGAAAGCGGGACACCAAGGGGTGAACCGACAGAGAATGTCCTTCCACCAGTGAGTGGTGAGCTGCTAGAGCTGAGAGGTGGACCCGAACAGAATTGGACTTAAGTCCCTGATTTGATAAGTGCAGTAAGTACTGAAGCACTACTGGTACAGTACAGGAGAAAGGATCCTCTGTACGTAGCTGACAACACAGAGAAAACCCTTTTCCATTTGAGAGCATAGGTTTTCCTAGTGGACTGTTTCCTAGAGGCTAGGACAACCTCCTCAACTTCCTGAGGTAGGCCCCAGGGAGCCAAATCTACCCTTGCAGCCTCCAGGCCATCAAATTGAGAGCTTTGAGATTGGGGTGCAGAAGGGAACCCTGATCCTGAGAGAGAAGGTCGGGTTGCAACCCCAGAGGCAGTGGGGGATCCACTGCCAGTGAAGCAGAAGTGGAAACCAAGGTTGTCTCGGCCACCTGGGAGCCACCAGCAGGACCGAGGCCTTGTCCTGAAGAATCTTGAACAGAGTTCGGGCCACCAAGGGTGTTGGAGGAAACGCATACAGGAGGCCCTGAGACCAGGGAATCAGAAAGGTATCCGCTGCTATCCGCAGAGGATGCGGTTGCCTGGAGCAGAACTTTGGCAGCTGTTTGTTCAGTGGACTGGCAAACAGATCTATGGATGGAAGTCTCCATTTCAGGAAAATCTTCTGAACCACCAACGGATGGAGCTGCCACTCGTGGGGCTGCAGAATCCTGCTCAACCTGTCGGCCAGGTAGTTTTCCTGGCCAGGTAGATATACAGCCTTGAGGAGTATGTTGTGCCTGAGAGCAAACAAGCAAAGGTCCTGCGCCTCCCGACAGAGGAGCTTGGACCCAGTTCTGCCCTGCTTGTTCACATAAAACATGGCTACCTGGTTGTCTGTTTGAACTAGGACAGACTGATGAGCTAGGGTTGGAGAGAAAGTCCTGAGGGCTAGCCGAATAGCCCTGAGTTCCAGTAGATTGATTTGCTGTGCGGCTTCCCAAGGAGACCACAGGCCCTGGGTGCACTTGCCTTGACAATGAGCTCCCCAGCCCTGCAGGGAGGCATCCGTGGTCAGCACCATTGTGAACCCAGGAATTTGAAAAGGCACCCCTGCAGTAGATTGGGTGGGTGCAGCCACCAGTGGAGGGAGTTCAGAAATCGTCTGGACACCCTTATCCTGTCTCTGAGGCTGCCTGTGGCCTGTGACCACTGAGTCCAAAGGCACCACTGTGCAGGCCTCATATGGAGCCTGGCATTGGGGGTCACATGTACTGTCGAAGCCATGTGGCCAAGAAGCCTCAAGCAGAGTCTGGCGGAGACCAGTGACCTGCTGAGAAACTGGTTTACTAAGTTTCAGTCTTTGGGCCCTGTCTTCTAGCAAGAACACCTTTGCCAGCAGAGAGTCCAACCTTGCCCCTATGAACTCCAAGTTCTGGGAGGGGAGCAAAGTGGACTTTGCGAAGTTTATTACAAACCCCAGGCTTTGAAGAAGAGCAATAGTTTTGAGGGTGGCTTGTCTGGCCTCCTGGCACGTCTGACCCCTGATGAGCCAGTCGTCCAGATAGGGGAAGACAAAGATTCCCTGATTTCTCAGGTAGGCCGCCACCACTGCCAGGCATTTGGTAAAGACCCTGGGAGCGGAGGTGAGGCCAAAAGGCAGTACTCTGTACTGATAATGGTTTCCTCCCACAATGAACCTGAGGTACTTTCTGTGGTCTGGATGAATGAGGATGTGAGTGTACGCATCCTTTAAATCTAAGGAGCATAGCCAATCTCCCTGCTGGAAGTAGGGCAGAAGTGTTCCAAGAGTAAGCATCTTGAACTTTTCCTTCTCTAGGAATTTGTTGAGATTTCTGAGGTCTAGAATAGGCCGAAGGCCACTGCTTCTTTTGGGTACAAGGAAATACCTGGAGTAGAACCCTTGACCTTGTAGGTGGGGAGGCACAGGCTCCACTGCCCTGTCCACCAACAGACCTTGGAGCTCCTGAAGGAGGAGATCTGTGTGCAGGGGAGGCCTTGGAGGCTCCCCTGGAAAGTATGGAGGAGGCAGTTGGTGGAAGTGTAGCAGATAGCCCTTGTGGACTATGCTTACCCCCCAACTGTCTCCAGTGATGTGGCCACTTGTGGCAAACAGGGCGAGGCGACCTCCTGTGCAGGGTTGGGAGAGCAGGGATGGAGAGGCTATGCCTAAGGAGTCAAAATCCCCTACCCTGCTGAGTGGGAGCAGGGGCTGGAGGCTTGGGAGTCCTCTGCCTACGGGGCCCATTACCCGGCCCCTTGGCCTGCTGACCCTGAGGGGGAGCCTGGGAGGCCTGGTACTGTGGGTACTGTTTGTTGGCAGTGCCCTTCCTCGGGTAAAAGGGCTTTTTACCCGAGCCCTTCTTTTTGTGAGAAGGGGCAGAAGTCTTTCTAGACAGCCTTGTCCTGGTGAGGTGCTCGGTTTCGAGCTGTGTGGCCTTATCGGTCATGGGCTTTCCAAAAAGGTTCTCACTTCGGCAAGGGACATCGACCAACTTGTCCTGAACCCATGGCTCGAGGTCCGATGACTGCAGCCATGCCTGGCGTCGAGCCGCGATGCCGGCTGCCGCAACATGGGCTGAAGCCTCGAAGCCATCGTAGGCAGCACGGGACATAAACTTGGAGCATTCCCGGATCCCCGAGGACAAGGACTTGAACCTCTGCAAGGGTTCCCCGGAGAGACCAGCAGAGAACCCAGCCAGCTCCCGCAAGTACATGCCCATGTACAGCTGGTAAGAATGGACACGGCAAGCAAGCATTGAGCCCTGGAAGCACTTTCTACCAAAACCATCCAGGTTCCGGGCATCCCTGCCAGGGGGCACCGCGGAGTGCATCTTCTGACTTTTCAGGCGATGCATGGTCAATTCCACTACCATGGAATGGTGTGGCAGCTGCGCCTTCTGAAAGCCAGGGCTCTTCTGGAGTCAATAGATAGAATCGACCCGCTTGCTTAGAACTGGCGCCGAGGCCGGTGTCTCCCACATCCGGAAGAGGAGCCGTTCCAGCATCGGAGGAACCGGAACAGTAAAGGCCTCCTTCGGAGGAGAGTCATACTGTAGGGCCTCAAGCTCCTTGGGGTCCGCAGGGATAGCCAACGCAGTGGCCATATCCTGAACAAACTCCGAGAACCGGGTATTCTCCGGAGGGGATCTACTCCGGGGCTCGGACTGCGGCGAGTCCGACGGGACTCACCGAGTCTGGAAGGTATCGGGGGGACTCCTCGTCATCCGTCTCCCGACTCAGCAGCCACCGACTCGGGCCCCGGCGGCGTCGGGCCCGACATCGGCTCTCTAGGAGGAGAGTCCACGAGGACTACAGGACTTACGTGTCCAGCAGACTCCGGCTACACACGAGGTACATTTTGCGGCTTCTCCTGTTCCATGGGCCCAGGGCGACGGTCGGGGGTCTGAGACCTAGCTCTCGAGGAGCCAGGGACCTCTTCCAACGACGCCCTCACGAGCCGCTTCTTCCTCTTTCGTTCCCGGTCGGGGGATCCCCTGTCCGAGGAGCCCCGACGGTGCTCGAGATCCGATTCCCGAGATGTCGAGGCCTCAGACGAGGTCCGGGCCTGGCCGGAGGCTGAGTCGGAGAAAAGCCTTTCCTTTTGGTGCCGATGACTTCGAATCGCCTTGGAAGACATCTTTCCACATGGTCCACAGATCTTAGGATTGTGGTCAGGACCCAGGCACCGAAGGCAGCAGTCATGTGTGTCAGTGAGACATTAGTTTCTTGCACCGATCACACTTTTTGAAACCACAGGAAGCCATCGGGGAAAAAAGGTCCCCGAGAGGTTAAAGGACCGGCCTTCCAGGAAAAAAGAAAAAAAGGACGCGAACGCCAGCCACGAAGGGCAAAAACCGAAAAAAGAAGAGCGGGCTCGATACCGGTATATCGAACCCGGCGGGAGGGGAACCGGCGTCAAACCGGAGAAAAAATAGCGAAGGAATCGCAAAAAAATCCAACTAATTTCCGGGAGGACTAGGACACACGTCCAATGGGCTTCACGGAAAAAGAGAGACTGAGCAAGATGGCACCTTTAGGCGGGAAGGGAACCGCGCATGCGTGCCTGCATTCCCAAAGGCTTTCTTGGAAAGCTGGGGAAATGCTCCACAAGGGCTCCATCGACGTCGATGTCACCCATATGTGAGACTCATATGTGAGGACTGACTTCCTGCTTGGTCCTGGAGAATTTCCAACTACTTTGCCTTCTTCTTTGTTGCCAACTTTTGCGTTCCAGTCACCCATGACTATCAGGATATCCTGTTTGCATGTTCTGTCAATTTCAGCTTATACTTGTTCACAGAACTCTTCAATTTCATTCTCTTCTGCAGCTGTTGTTGGGGCATATACTTGAATTATAGTTGTGTTGATAGGCAATCTTCGTAGACGAATAGAGATTAAGCGTTCACTGACTGTATTGTATTTCATTACAGTTCTTGCAAGTTTCTTCTTTATTATAAATGCAATACCATTTCTTCTTTGTCTCATTTCCAGCATAGTAGACCATGTGATCATCTAATACAAAGTGCCCGATGCCAGTCCATTTCAGTTCGCTGACACCCAACAGATCAAGTTGTACACGTTCCATTTCATTCTTGACCACCTCCAACTTCCCTTGGTTCATGCTTCTTACGTTCCATGTTCCAATGCGTAAGACATCTTTACAGCTTCTGACTCTCATTTCATGCGCAGCTACATCAGCAGTCAGACTTCGAGGGCTTTGATCCAACCACATCATAAATGCTGGCTTTACTCTGAAAAGTCTTCAGCTCTTCCCCAGTAGCTAGTTGAGTGCCTTCCGACCTGGGGGTCTCATCTTCCAGCACCATAGCACAATTTGTTTTGTTGTAACTATCCATTGGGTTTTCATGGCAAGATACAGAAGTAGATTGCCGGGCCTTTCTTCCGCGCAGTTTAAGTTTGGTGTTGTTGCTGTTGTCACAAAAATGTGATCCTCCGCCGTCAACACTATCCCATTCTGTTGCTGCCCAGATGGGTGGTTTGTTTTGATCTGGCACCTCAGCTCAGACCTGTCCATCTTGGGAGACCCTGCTAGTAGTTAAACTACCGATAGTTTAGCTCTCAGCATCACTGATGCACACAAGCCCTCACAGCATGACAAGCTGCAAACCAAGTGAGAGTTAGCAGGTTTTAGTCCAATTACTGTCATCCTAGAGAAAATTGGTAAAGCTTAACCTTTCAATTAAAATAAAACAAAACAAATTTTATTATTTTAATTTTTAATGTTTCCTATGTAGGAATCACTGTTGACCACATCCACACTGAAGCTGCCCTCTAGAAATATTGCCCCCCCAAGTCACTATGGCAAATGTTTTCCTCCAATAACGCTGACCCAAGTGGAGCCTAAAGCCATGCAGTTGTTACTACTGTAGTCTGGATCTTGCCTGGTCTGGAGTACCAAGGACTACTCAGTGCCCTAGCCTTCATCACTTGCTATACACACTACTGTTAGTGGTTTTTTCTGTTTACACAGTGGCGACATAGAAAGTCACTGAGTCACCGAGCAAAGCAAAGTTAACAGTAATGCCAGCCAGCATAGCACAGGTAGTCGTAAGCCCTGCTTAAAGGTCACGTCTGCAAGAAGGTTGGGGAAGGGAGCAGGGGAGGGAGAAGACAGGAGATGAGGTTGGATTCCCCCATTCTGCTGCGACTTGGTGGGCAGCTGCCTGCTCCCAGGCCAACCCACAGCAGGCAAGACAGCCTATGTCTGCCCTTATACATAAACACACCCTCTGCGGAAGGACAGGCAGAAAGATAACGCAATAGGTGTGCCTATTCTATAAAAGGTGGCTAGAAACATACGGCCGACGGATCAGTTACAAGGTATAAGTGAGATGTTGCTTGGGGTTCAGGGCATGTCTTGTACTTACCTATTCGCTGCTTGCCACCTTAGGTGACCGAGCAAGGTGGACCTTTGACTGACACACTGTGCCAGTTCTTATGTTTTCATAACTATCACTTTTATTCTCAGACTGAGCGGGCTGTCTCTCTGAGCAAACTGAGCACCTCACCAATTAGGGAGAAGTGGCCTGGTGGTTGGGGCAAGTTACCTCAGGCCAGAAGGTCAAGGGTTTAAATCCCACTAGAGGACAGCAACCTTGGGCCGGAAGGACTGGGGTTTCAAGTCTCACAGGTGCTCCTTGTGGTCTTGGGCAAGCCACTTAACCCTCCATAGCCCATGTCCCCTGTAAGTATTAGTGTATGTGTCTCATATCCCCTCATGTTAAATGTATCACCCAATTGTGTTGTGACCACTTTGATTGAAGGATAAGGTGGTATACAAAACTGTCTAAATGAAATAAATAAATTCTTGTCCTTAAATAGAGTATCTAGGATAATACTCTTTACATTTTTACTCTGCAGTTTCTTCCTGCTTCTTTCAGCTTCCGGCTTATTTGAGCTGGGCTCTTTCCACTATTTTACAGCCTCTGATCCAGACGCTGCAGCAATTGCCTTGGGACAGAGTCAGTGCACCAGAACCCTATGATTATAGGCCCTAAATCCAGTCGCTAGGTGGAGGCAGTATTGCTTGCCGACTATGACTTCCTCCCCCCCTCTTCGCTCTCCCCCCACCCCCCATCACAACCCCAGGGATACCAGAGCAGGGAACTGAACCACCCAACTCGATCTGCATGGCAGTCTGCAGCTCTACCACTCAGCTGCCAGGCTAGCTCTAGCAAGCCATCTCATCACGTATATTTGACTTCCTACAAACAGTCCCTCCAAGCAGGTCCTACTTAAAAAGATACTTAAAAGGTTCTATTGTGCTTTAAAGAGACCTGTTTGACTTCAGCTCACTCAGCAATCCATCACACCTCCTGCAAAGGAGCGATTAAGCAGACAGAGGAGCTCCCTTTCTAGCACATTTTAAATCTGAGCACATATTTTTCAAATCTAGACTGATATTTGTTTTTCTAGTGGGAGATATTAATATCCAGTTACTGGGTGACCTTGGATTTATCCCTGTAAGCCGCAGCATTTCTCAAGGGATTACCAGCACTTACTCCCACAAGGGGGAGATTTATCTGCGCTACACAAAGGGAGGCCATGCGAATAACAGGAGAAAATGTCAACAAAAACCAATTACGGTTTTAAAGATAATGCTGATAGTGTGTGTGGCTATAGCACACTACTGCAGCTACAAATGATGCAGGGTACATTTTTATTCTGGATGTTGAGGCCTGGGAGGACGTAATGGAAGAATTGTAGTTAAACAAATGAGTTGAAAAGTGTACACTGTAAGTGTGATCAGGGCCAGCCCCCCACTAGGCGAACTAGGCCTTCACCTAGGGCAGCAGACCCTGGTGGGCAGCATCACTAACCCAACCCCCCAGGAAACGACAGCTGAACTGCTGCTTCAGCACCATGGGAGGGGGGGCTTTAAACCGCCCATGTGCATGCCCACAGTTCTAGCCTGCCGTTCCTGCTCGCCCGCCAAGAAAGTTGCATCGTGAGCGCACATGCGCATAGGCACTTTAAGGTCCGACGCATCACTGAAGGGGCAGTTCAGCCGCCGCCGTTTCAGCGCAAGGTGGGGGCGACACGGCAGGATGGACGGAGGTACAGGCTTTTTTGGGACGGGGTGGCAGCGGCACAGAGGGTCTGCCTAGGGCAGCAGAAACTCTTGTGCCACCACTGAATGTGATCCAATGGCACATTTCCCCCCTTTTGCAGAATCAGGCAAGTGAGAGGGGCATAATGCGTGTTTGTGTCCCTGTGTGCATGAGTCTGTTCATCACAGCAGTTTCCTATCCCTACCCTTCAATACCCTCCCTCCTGCATTCGTTCCTTCCCTTCCCCTCCCCTCTCAACCAACGTTGCACTCTCTCCTTCCCCTGCCTTTCATTCTCTCACCTGCACACTTTCAAGTCTCAGCTCCTGGAGTCTCACCCATTCCCTTATGCTTTCCCTGCTTTCTTCCTCTCTCCATGCTCCTCACACATGCCTTCCCGCTCTTCATGAGAGTGGGATCAGGGTCTCCTGCAGCAACTTCTGGCCACAGAAGCCCCCCTCTCCCCCACTTCATGCTAGTGAGACTGGCGCTCCCACAGATTCTTCAACTTGCTGCTTTGGAGGGAGGGGGGCATGCGCATCTGTTTGTCTGTGCATTCTTGCACATCTGCAAACGGATACTTATGGAGAGACACTTGTAAAAGGTAGAGCTGTACATTCATCGGTGGGCATCTGGTTTATTTGGATACCTAAAAAAGTGAAGAGAGCATCTGGGAATGCCACCAACAGATCTCTAGCAAAATGAAATTATCCAGCACAGCTCTTCAAGGCTTATAAAAAAAAAGGAAAGCAGTGGACACACATGTGGCAGAATAGAGACAGACTGTTATTCTCATGTTTTGCTCTACCTTTTCTCCCAAAATTAGTAACAAGTTGTAAAAGTGCATGTCGAAAGCACTGCAAAAAGGCATTTCACTGATGGCATGAAGGGTTGCTAGAGATCTATCTCTCTATACTCGTGTATGTGTGTGCATTAATGGACTTTTAGTGTACTAATACCACGTGCATTTATGTGCAGTGCAGAGGCGGGGCAGGCGTGCCCATGAGCGTGCAGTGCAGAGGTGGGATGACTGTGTGTGTGGTACAGAAGTGGGGTGTATGCCTTATTTGGTGGACTGACTCTGCCTGGTATATCTCAGGATACACACTGTGGGGTCAGGAGCCACAATTTGGCAGTGTAGAGACGGAGGCATATGGGTTACATTCCTGTCTCCCAACTCTGGAGGGAGGCCTTGCCTGACCCTGCAGTTTAGGGGGGCAGGGGGAACCAGATTGTTTGCAGTTCACTTATGCCACTAGGGGTTATGGGACATCCTGAGGTGAAGCGTCACACGTCATCTTGATGACCAGCTTCATCTTTCCACCAGCCTGAAACTAGCATAAAAAGATTCAGTGCTACTAAAAATGTAAAAAAAAACGGTTCTAGATCTTAAAAAGTTTTTTGTTTTGTTTTTTTTAAACACATTGGTAGCAATTTATTATGCTGCAATTTTCATGCATTTTGTAAGCCTTCAGTGCTATCCTTTAGCGCAGTGGTTTTATGCCGATTTTCCCATGCTAATATATTTCTTCCTACATTGGGGAGCAAGATTAGCATGGGAAAAATCAAGCCTTAACCGCTGCGCTAAGGGATAGAGCGGCTTTCTATATCACGCTGTCCATCTTCATAGCCATAGCTTTGTTTGCATATGCACAAAGCTATGCGTATACAATAGACAGACTGCCCTCAACATCAGGCAACTTCGCTTGATGCAAAACATACCTAAAGACCTGCATGAACCTAGGGTGGCATGCTAACTGATCTGCAGCAACAGCGGGATTTAAGCTCTGCACCACCCCGAGTACAAATATTTAACAGGTTTTTTTATACCACTTTATCATTTCAGTCAAAGCAGTTTATATTGTAACTTAAACTTGATAATATACATTAAACAGGGACATTGATAACTTCGATTTATTTTTTGTGAGGCAATGGAGGGTTAAGTGACTTGCCCAAGGCCACAAGGAGTGCTAGTGAGAATCGAACCCTAGTCTCTTGGTTCCCAATCTAGTGCTCTAACCATTAGACTACTCCTTTAAACAAGCTTTGGCTCTCAGTGTCCTTGGGGGACCGTTTCGTTCTGTTCATGTGAGATTATTTCTTAAACTCCACAAGAAAAACATATCTGTAAGCACCAGGGATGGTCTTGTCACCAGACAAACTAGGCAGCTGCCTAAAGCAGCACCATTAACCACTTAGTTAATCTGAAGGAAGTGGGCAGACAATGGGTAAAGGGGCGAGTTGTCCGACAGTGAAGTGCCTGGCCATGGCTACCAAGGAGTAACATAGTAAATGACGACAGATAAAGACCAGCATGGTCCATCCAGTCTGCACAGCAATATGGCAAGAGTAGGTGCACCTGTCGCTCTGTGCAGGCCACCCCTCTCCATGTCTTTGTTTAGGGGTGGACCCACCACTCCATGTAGGACACCCCTATTTGTTGAGAAATTAGATGGTTCAATTTATTTTGTTTTTATCCTGTTGCTGTAAAAGGGATCCGCTGTGCTTATCCCATGCTGTTTTGAATTCCGTCACCGTGTTTGCCCCCACCACTTCCATCGGAAGAGCATTCCATGCATCTACCACCCTTTCAGTGAAAAAATATTTCCTGACATTGCCTTTCAATTTACCACCTTGCAGCTTCATGTTGTGCCCTCTAGTTTTGCAGCTTCCCCGTCTTTGGATGACCTTGCTACTCTGCATCAACTCCCCAGACCTAGTGGCCATCCACATGCTGCTCTGCCTAGCCAAAAACATCAATAGGGCAGTGGCTCTGCTGACAAAGTCCTAGGCTGTTGCCAGGCTACAAGCAAATGGACAAATGCCTAGGGGGAGAAATTCAAAGTGATAGCAAGAGCACTGCTCACAGCAAGGACTTCTTTCAACCTTTCTCACTCTCCCCTCTCCCCAACGAAGTCTACAATGAGGTGGTAGATACAAAGGCAAAGGCAGGGGAGGTCAGCAGAGTGCGCCGAGAAGCTTCCTTGTAGCTGCAAGTAGTTCTTCATGACTTGGTACAGATGAAGGGAGGGGTGATCACCCTGATCTAGGGCAAGGGAAAAGGAGTGAGATGCTGCACATGGGAATGGTGGTAAATGGAGTTGCAGGTCACCTGGGGAAGAGAGAAGAGGAGATACTGGACAACGTGAGGGGTAGGGAAGGGGAGAGGAGATGTTGGCATACGGTGGGAGGCCCTTAAGGAAACTGGAGGGGGGGGTGCATGACTGACTTTGCCTAGGGCATCAAATACCCTTGACCAGGCCCTGGTAAGCAGTGTACTAGTTTTACTGGGAATCTGCAGCATAATGGCAATCTGTGTTAGAACTAAAGCCAGATCTTCTTACACAGCTGTGGAGTTCTCAACCTTCTCTCTTTTCATAAAGCAAGACATGAACCTAACATAGTAACATAGTATATGATGGCAGACAAAGACCAGTATTGTCCATCTAGTCTGCCCAGCCGGCTGTAAGAGTAGGTGACCCTGCCACTCTTGTCACCCTCCTTATGCCTTTGTTTAGGGGTGTACCCACCGCTCCGTGTAGGTCACCCCTATTTGTTGAGATATAAGAGTTATGATTATTTTTATTTTATCCTGTTGCTATAAAAAGGGATCCATTGTTTCTGTCCCAAGCCACTTTGAATTCCATCACTGTATTTGCCCCCATCACTTCCATCAGGAGGGCATTTCAAGCATCCATCACTCTTTCACTGAAAAAGTATTTCCTGACGTTGCTTTTCAGTTTACCCCCTTGCAGCTTCATGTTATGCCCTCTAGTTTCAACGTGTAATCAAACTCTGGAATTGTTACCGGAGGATGAGGTAAAAACGGTTATTGTAACAGAGTTTAAAAAAGGTTCGGACAAGTTCCTGGAGGAAAGGTCCAGAAACCATTAAAGATGACCCAGGAAATTGACTGCCTGCCCCAATACAAGCATTGTGGAACCTGTGTGTTGTTGCTAGGTTCTTGTGACCTGGATTAGCCACCGTTTGAAACAGGATACTGGACTTGATGGACCTTGGTCTGACCCAGTATGGCCTATCTTATGTTCTGTTGGTCTGGGGGAGGCAGCTGGGAAGAGTTATCCTTTCTTGTTCCTACCAGCTCCAATTCCAGGTTCAAAATGGCACCCAGGATCCTGTAGGTCTACTGTTCCAGGATCCTGCGCTGGCTGAAGCAAGAGAGATGCTCCTGCCAGCCTACCCCCTAAACCACAATGAACTTCAAAAGGTAGGCCCAGTGGCTTCTGGGGACTTGGCAGAAGTGGGGGGGGGGGGGGGGGAACCCAGGGGAGGAATTTGTTTTTTTGCATGGAGAGAGCAGTCATTGGTGGTGCCAGGGGAAGGGACCCATGGACCCCCTGTTTGAATACCACAGCACAGTCTCTTTAAAAGTTTCATTGCCTGGAATATCAGCCTGCATATTTGTAGCCCGATACTCCTGGCCAGGAATACCACCATCATCTGATGGCGTTATTCCTTTACCACGGGAGTCACTAACCAGCAGTGCCGAGTTCCTGCAGATTAGCGACTCCCACTGTAAACTAAACTGTGTTCAAATGTCTGATTTTACCACAGCTTAGTAACTAGCTATCTATATGATAAGAGATCAAAGAGGTACAAGAATAAAAGACTGAAGCAATTACAGTAAGGTGTCGCTCTAGCCTGTCAGGACTCTCCCCAGCTCTCTAACCAAAGCAAAGGCGAAAGGATGTTCCGATCAACATCTTCCGTTATAAAAGTTTAATATTTTTAGGGCTTGATGAATGCTCCCCTATCACACATCCATCTGCGTGACATAGAATTAACCCCAATGCATCAGGGACACCTTTCAGCAGGACTCCCAGGGGAACGCTGCAACAAGACTTATTGTTTATCACTCATCAGACATCTGGCAGTAGGTTGTCAACAGACCTGCTGCCAAAAGTCAGGCAAAACACCCATCAACTGAAAGAAATTGTTTTCAAAATGACAGGTTGCATCTAGAAATATTTTATTTTAGTTTGGTAGACTCAGAAGTAACATATTTCTTCACAGAAGAAAAAAAACTGATAAAAGGGTGGCAAGCACATGAAACAGCCTCTCCTCTACCCCCAGTGGAGGCAAAAATGTGATCTGAATTTAAGAAAGCCTTAGGTAAGCACAGAGGACCCTTAGTAACTGAGAAGGAAAAAGAAAAGCAGGCGATCAGGTAGGATTTGCAATATCGCAACAGGAAGGGAACATAGGCAGATTAGTTTGGCCCCGCAGATTATCTGCCACCTGTTTCTCCATTTTCTGTATTTGGAATGCCTCCTAGGAAAAGTTAATGCTAACATTCCCTAAGCATCCGAAAGGGCTGGAGACAAACACACGGGGGAGAATGATCAAAATAGATGGAAACAGTCAAAGCTACCTCCCAAGCAAATATGCTCTCATGACTCCGTACACAAAGACACTACATAGAGAAACTGTGACCTGCCTCTTTGCTATTTGATCATGCTAAAATTCTGCCTTGTCCGTGGATTGCAATGCAAGCCCACGGTAACATTTAGACGCTAATAAATCAATAAAGGTATTTAGCTCATGACTTTTATGCCCTATGCACGGAAGTGTTTATTTTCTAGCTAATTAAGGGTTGTTTGGTGGAACCAAATATGTACATTTGTGTCATATAGGAGTCAACAGCCCAGAACAGCACAAAAACCAGAGTTGATGTACAAGATAACGAAGAGGAGAGGGGTGCGAGTACTAGGGGGAAGTGGTTTTCTTAAAGTGTTTATCCAAGAAACACAATTTATTTTTTGCATTAGGAGCGTTTTAGTGGTGGCGTTTTAATCAGCTAAAACCTAAAATAAGAAGCCCTACATCTACTGCTGAACTCACTTCTGTCCTATCAGACTGTTTACTTTTTTTTTACAATGAGAAGCAAGGGGAAACATACTTGAAGACCTTTTCCTTGTATATCTGCCAATTCCTTATCTCAAACTGTTTTACCTCCTCCACTTTCAGCAGCGCCTTTTCAGACATGTCTTTCTCACTGGTTGCATGTACCCGGAAAGAAATCAAACCCAGGCTGGCAGGGAGAGCCGTCAGTCTCAGGACCTAAACAGAAAGGCATTGAAAGGACACTGTATTAATTGTAGAAGTAGGAACGCCTTCATCAAATCAATATGCATATCTGTGTGTATCTGTATATAAAGCACAGGAAAATACAAGAAAAAAAATTTGCTTGGTGCATATTGCCTTCTCTCTTCCTCATTCCCTCTGTTCTTCTACTGATCGCATAAGACAGAGGCTAAGTGGGATTTTTTTTACATCATATCTTTTTTTTTTTTTTAATTTTCTGTTTTTCTTTTTAAACCATGTTTACCATTTCAAAAGACACATCAACCATGAAGGGAGTATTCCAACATCATGTCCATATAAACATGTGGAGTTTGCTGTAAGCACAGAGATCTGTGTATGCAACAGACAGACATTTACATATAAACTGAATTGACTTCTTAACTCTGATGTCTTGCACAATTTGTTTAATAGGATATTAGTAGGAATGTGCATTCACTGGTGTGCCTTAAAAATATTTAGGGTATGCAAAATCGATTTATTGCTCATTAACCTATGAGATAACATGCACAACAAACATTTAACATGTGCAAATAAACTTAAAACAGAAGATCTAGAGAAAGGCCAAAACTTTGAAACAAACTGAAATTTCTCCCTGTGCATATCCCTAGATTTCTTTTATACAACCACTTGTTTCATATTAGGCAATAATACCTATTGTCAAGGGTCAGTTTTGTGCAGTATTCGGACAAAGAATGAAGAAACAAGGGTGAAATCACAGAGAGTGGAGAGAAGGAACTCGAGTGAAGGTTCACTCCTCTGCTTGCAAATCTGAGGTGATCTGCTAGAGATTCAAGGCTGAGCGCCTACTCCTTTCTGGTCTCTCTTTGACTCATTTCTCTCCCCTTCAATCTGTTCAGCACCCTGCTGCGCGGCTAATCTTCCGCCAGTCTCGTCATTCCCATATTACTCCTCTTCTCAAGTCACTTCACTGGCTCCCGATCCGTTTCCACATCCAGTTCAAACTTCTCCTACTGACCTATTAGTGCATTCACTCTGCAGCTCCTCACTACCTTTCTTCTCTTATCTCTCCTTACAGCCCCCCTCGGGAACTCCGCTCTTCTGGCAAACTGCTTCTATCTGTGCCCTTCTCTTCTACTGCTAACTCCAGACTTCACTCCTTTCACCTTGCTGCACCTTACGCCTGGAACAAACTACCTATGTCTGTACGCCAGGCACCTTCTCTGACCCTCTTCAAATCTAGGCTGAAAACTCACCTCTTCGCTGCTGCTTTTGGATCTTGACTCACCTGATCTCCTTTTTCTTTTTCCTTCCTTCTTGTTTTATCCCAGCCTACACCTTCTGTGTTGTCTGTCTTGACTAGATTGTAAGCTCTATGAGCAGGGACTGTCTTTTACATGTCTGTGCAGCACTGCGTACGACTTGCAGCGCTATACAAATGGTTAGTAGTAGTAGTAGAAGGTGGGAAGCCCAGGCCCTGTCTGCCAAGTAAGAGAAGATACAGATAGCAGAGGAGAGAGGAGGGAAGAGGAGGGATGCCCCTAGCCATACCCCACTTGCTGGAGGCTCAGATTACTCTTGTATTCACTCAGTTTCTAGCAGTGCTTTTTCATCTTCCTCTGTACTCACGAAACTCCCCCCTCCCCTCCCCTCAGCCATTCATTTACTCAGCTCCTCTGCCACTAGTTACCTCTTATCCATTCCGCCTTTTGCTAGTTGTCACCCTTTCATCCACTCATTCAGACCCTCTGGCTCTGACAACACCCTTAAGTGGCTCACTTTACTACTATAACCACTGTATCCACCTACAGACTCTGCCCTTCCCACCACCCCTCATACTTTGATACTTGATCTCCCTACCATTGATAACACTCCATCCTCTTACTCAGTCCTTCTCAACCCCCCCTCTCCATCAACTCAGTCACCCCAACTCAAAACCCCTGCATCTAGTCACTCAGTCCCCATCTGAGACTGGGCAGCAAGACAGAGCAGCAGCTGCGATGAGTTGGGAGGTAGCTCCTCTCAGGTTCTGCTAGCAACCAACCCGAGCTTTACAACTGCACTTTTAAACAATGGAAGAGTCCTGGCATGCCTACGCCTAAGGGCACTTCAGTGTGGCCCTTAGAGTGGTCTGCAAAGCACCACAAGAAAAAAAAAAAAGATTCAACCCTACATAGGTGCATTACAAAGTCGCCCTCCACACCCAAGTAGTCCTCCAGTAACAGTAGCTCCTGCTTCAATGCCTCCCACCTTCGGATCCAAGTACTATTCCCTTTAGAAAAGCACAAGCTTCCATTCTCATGGCTCGCCTAACTAGATACTACACTGTTGGCCACAAATCAGTCAGTGCTTCAGACCTACTCAGATTTGTTGCACTCCAGAGCGACGTTCTATGCATGTCTCAGTAATTGTCAACTAATATTTAACCTCAGCTTATTCCACAGTCAACATGCTTCACCTTTACTCTTACATCTTTATTGTACTCCTAGCCTCTTATGCAATCACACATACATCAGCACTCCCCACATCGGTCATCATCCCCATCATATACCAGCCTCACAACAGACTGCAACCTTTCATTCTCAAGCCTCGTACCGGGAATTCTTATAATTTCTCAAGCCTTGTACCTCCAACCCCCTCAAGTGCATCCTCAAAGCCAGATCCATCCGTAACAAAATCCCCATCCTGTTCGACCTTATCAAGGACAACCACATTGACATAGCATACATTACAGAATCATGGCTTGAGGAACCTGACAACATACTCTTGCCAAACCAAATTGCCATATCTTCCTACCATCTCTTCAACAGCCACAGAGCTCACAAAAAGGAGGAGGAGGAGTGCTTATTATAGCTAAGGAGGATCTCCAACTCAAAACCAGTTCCAGCTTCACTCATGACTGATACCATAACCATATCTAACTAACTCCTACCTATCCATATGCCTGGCATACAGACCACCACTAGCAGGGTCCAATGACCTCTCCCCACTCATCGAGGAAGCATGCTCAGAGTTTCATACTTCTGGGGGACCTCAACCTACCAACCTTATCCACCAAATATGCTTCCTCCTTCCTACATGCAATGGAAGCACTCCAACTCAACCAGATCATCTCAGAAGCAACGCACATTAAAAGGTAGAACACTAGACCTCATTTTTACTCCTAACTGGCTCACCAGCACCTCTCCTCTTTGATACAAAGTTCTTCAGTACTCTGGTCTGACCCCACAGCCTGCTCACCTTCTTCCTCCCAAACAGCCCCAGACCACCTACACATAACCCTCCCACTGCATATGCAAGGAGGTTTTGGACGTTCAACAGAGACTCATTCATTTGCACCTTCCAACCATTAACACAAGAGGATACAGTACTAGACAACCCAAACAACCTTGGTGTCCTTATCTCTCAGTGGAAATCACTTATTCCATCCTATGCCTCTAAGCCCAATATATAGCCAAGATGAAAAGATTGCACCTAGTACAATGGTTTACACCCAAGCTTAAAACCCTGAAAAACAAGCTCAGACAGCTGAAGCACAAATGGAGACGTCACAACCCAGATACTCAGCTAGCATATACCACTGCTCAAGCACACTACTGTTCCCTCACTCTGCTAAAGAAAAAAGGAATACCATACCAGCCTACTCAACTCCTCTTAACCAGCCCAGGGAACATAGCTCAGCATCTCCTCAAGATAGCTTCCACTATGAAACCCAGCACCTCTATTGCGCCAACCAAAATGGCTCAATACCTATAATCTAAACAATCACAGTCCTCATTAACATCACTTCCCCACTAGCTATGTTGCCAACCCTGTCGACATGAAGCATAAGGACCTGGTCAAACTTTAGACCCCTGTCCACCAAGCAGCTGGAAGAAATTATATTAAATCTCAACAGCACTACATCCCCTTTAGACCCCTGCCCATTCTCTTGAATCAAAATCACCAGGCAAGAGCTCGCTCCAGTCATTCTGCAAATCGTCCAATCATCACTTTTTTGAGCTATATGCCTACCACCCTGAAGCAAGTCTCCATCAGGCCATTAATAAAATCCCATGCACTTGACCCAGCTGTGCCTTCCTCTTACAGAACTATCTCAAGCATTCCTTCCCTTACCAAAATCATTGAGAAGACAGTTCAAATTCAGACTCAAGAGTTTGTAGACTCCCACACCCCCCTCATTGAGCACCAGGATGCCTTTAAGCCTTCCCATAGTACCGGACACTCTACTGACCTCTCTCCTAGATACATTAATCAAAGGTACAGAAAAAGCCACACAAGGCTTCATCCTTATATTCTTGGACATATCTGCAGCCTTTGACTCAGTTATGTATACCCAACTCATCTCACGTCTCTATACAATTAGCCTCAGAAACAAAACAAAACAAAACAAAAAAAAACCTTTACAGTGGGTAACAGACCATTCACAGCAAGTAAGAATAGGTTCAAAAACCTCTAACCCGTTCAAGCTTCTTCAAAGCCTACCACAGGGCTCAGCACTACCTTGATGTTTAAACATTTTTATCCAACTCCTCTGCAATATAATTCAGAACTACAAGATCCTCTCTGCCACCTGTATGCTGATGATATCCTCATATACACAACATTCTCCACCAGCAACCCTGACTACTCCATAAACCAGCCGATACCTCGAAGCAGTCACTCGGGCTCAACCTCCACAATCTGCTCATTAACCCTAATAAAAAAGCCCTTCACTAAGCACCCCCACCTTCTTTCCTCCAGCCACAGTGAGCATCGCAAACCTAGCATTGCAAGTAAAATAATAAGTAAAATACCTGGGCATAATCCTGGACCAAAACCAGGACACACACAGCATGTTACTAAATCTGCATACTTCCGTATCAAGACTCTACAGAACCTCCAACCTTTGCTTGACCACGACTTCAGAAATGTTTGCCAAGCCTTCACCACCCCCAGATTTGACTATGCTAATATTATCTACCAGGGATTCCCTAAATCCACCCTACACCCTCTCCAGCTCATAGAGAATGCTGTAGCCAGAATAGTCATGGGAACCAATCGGCATTCACCGAACACCCATATTGAAGCAATTATACTGGCTTTCCATCTACACCAGAGTGAAATACAAAGCTGCATTGACCATCTTTAGGACCATCCACCACCTTTCAGCAGACAGACAGACATTCTTCAGCTTCTTCTTAACCAACCCCTAAGTAAGAGAACACCAAGAAGAGCCAATCACAACCTCCTTGCAGTACCAGCATCAATCGCCCCTACCAACTGCTCCACATCCAACAGAGCATTCTGCTTCTATGCGCCAACCATCTGGAACTTGCTCCCCCCCCCCCCCCCAGAGTTACACTCACTCACAGACATTGAAGATTTCTGCCGCAAGCTAAAAACTTTCCATTTCCTGAAAAGCTTGGCTTGGTCACCCAGCCGCCCTCTCATTAGTGGCTCACACCAAAAGCTAATTCATTATCCCTCATTGTTTCTCCTGCAGCCCACCCGTCAAATGAGCCTTCCCTCTACTCACCCACTTGCTAAGCTCCAGGCCCTAGCCCAATATTGTATTTTAATCTTTATAATGTGCTAGCATCTGTTTTGTTTTAGTCACTATTACCTATATATCACACTGTTTATATTGTTGCCTTTGTTCCATGTAATGTCCCTGTAAACCGCTGTGATTAGTAGATACAGCGGTATAGAAAAGATGTTACCTAAATAAATAAATCTTTACTCATAACATCCCCATCCATTTAGTCTCCCTGCCAGTGTTAACTGTTCCATCTACTCAGTCACTCAAACCCAAACTATGTACTCCATTAGTGAAATGCATTGCTGTGCAATGCTTAGCACATGCGCTTTTCAATTTGTTTAAAATCTACATCTGACAGATGATCTACGTCCCAATTGGACTATTCTGGGAATGGCAGGCAGTATGTAGTTCCAATCCAAACAAAAACAAGATTGATAGTTCAAGTGATTACTCTGGCAGTAAGGGTAATGTTTCTGCAAGAGGCTATAAAATCAGCTTCTACTCCTTTTGTAGACATCTATTTTTTTTTTGTTTATGAATAAAATGTACAAAATATTCTTAAGTAAGTGAACACTAATGCTCATCTCATTACTGCAGAAAATGAACACTGTGTGTCAGCTGATTAACACAGCATAAAAACCTCTACTTGGGCCAGCCCAGTGGCTCAGGCAGCAAGTACAGAATTCTTGAAAAAAAGCTATATAAAAATGTACCCCTAAGAGTCAGGCTGCAAGCACCTCCATTCCTGGAGGGGCTTCATTTCAAGCAAGGTCATTGGGTGACTTAGTAAACATTCACTGCCTGAGAGTTCCTAAAAAATGGGGGCTATTTCTGTTCTATAACATTTTTTTTGGCTGCTTAAGTTACTGGCTTATTTTTTTGCAGCTGTTTGCAGAATGAAACTTTTCCGTTTTAGGCAAGGCCTTTTCTTATTGCTATTTTTCTTCCTTTCTTGTAGCCTTCAAGTTCACAGAGGAGGAGAGGTAGCAAATATTCTTTGAAGTCTCTGTACTACAGAAGAGTTTGGAACATTCACACTGGCAAAGAGCAATTGTGTTGTCTCCTTTGAGGGGAGGCACAAACCTTTTCTTTACGTCGAAAAGCACTTTCTCCAAGGAGGTCCCTTTTCTGCCACAGCTCCTGTTCTCTCAATCTAGGAATAAGCGTACTCAAAATAGCTTAGACCAGCGATGGCGAACCTATGGCACGCGTGCCAGCTGTGGCACGCGAAGGCCTTGCAGCTGGCACGCGGGAAGGTCCGCAATCGGAAAAACAAAAAAAAAAACCTGTCTGCTGCCGCTGTCGGGGCCGCCGCGGCAGAATCGAGCGTGCCGCGGGGCCCCCCTGTACCCGGCAGATCCTGCCCTCCCCGTAGCAGCTCTCTCTTTGGAGCTACAGTCAGACGCGCCGGCTTGCAGAGCGCGAAGGGAAGAGTTTCCCTTTCGCGACTCCGTTAAGCCCGCGGGGGCTGATGGGAACTTCCCATCAGCCCCCGCGGGCTTAACAGAGCAGCGAGGGAACTCTTCCCTCGCGCTCTGCAAGCCGGCGCGTCTGACTGCAGCTCCAAAGAGAGAGCTGCTACGGGGAGGGCAGGCTCTGCCGGGTGGGTACAGGGGGGCCCCGCGGCACGCTCGATTCTGCCGCGGCGGCCCCGACAGCGGCAGTAGACAGGTTTTCTTTTTTTTTTAAATTTTCCCTGGGCTGGGCTGGGCTGGGGGGGGGGTGGGGGTTAGGAGTGGTGATGGGCTGGGCTGGGCTGGGCTGGGGGGGGGGTTAGGAGTGGTGATGGGCTGGGCTGGGCTGGGGGGGTTAGGAGTGGTGATGGGCTGGAGGGGGGGTTAGGAGTGGTGATGGGCTGGGCTGGGCTGGGCTGGGGGGGGGTTAGGAGTGGTGATGGGCGGGGGGGTGATAGGAGTAGTGATGTGCTGTGGTCGGGGGGGTTAGCATTGGAGATGGGCACTGGGCTGGGGGGGTTAGGAGTGGTGATGGACACTGGGCTGGCTGGGGGGGTTAGGAGTGGTGATGGGCGCTGGGCTGGGGGGGTTAGGAGTGGTGATGGGCGCTGGGGGGGCTTAAACTAAAAATTGAGTGATGGGGGATTAGGACTGGGAGTGGGCTGATGGGGAGGTTAGGACTGGAAATGGGCTGGTGGGATTAGGACTGGGAGTGGGCTATGGGGGGCTAGGACTGGTAATGGGTTGGGGGGGTTGCTAGGACTGGAAATGGGCTGAGTGGAAGGGGGCTTGAACTGCAAATAGCTGTTGGGGATGGGGCTTGGAATGGAAATGGGCTGAGGGGAAGTGGGGGGCTTGAAGAAGGGAATGGATGCTGGGTGAGACTGGAACTAGAAGGGAGCTGATGTTGGGGGAGGATTAGAATGGGATGGGGCTGGGAGAGTAAAATGGAGAGGGGAAAAATATTTTGTGTAGGAGGGATGAAAAATCTACAATTGGCCAGGTATTGGGAGAGTAATTGGGGATTGAGGATGGAGGGGTAAAATTTGTGTGGATGAAATAGGAATGAGGAAAGAGCAAAAGGAGAAAGATTAGTATGTTAAAGCAGATGTAGAGAGAGAGAGAATGGAAAAAAAACTAGAAGAGAGAAGAAAGGACAAATGGACAGCAGACGATGGAGAGTTAGCAGAAAACATGAAGAAACCAGAAGAAAATGGCTGGACCAATTGCAACTGAAAAAAAATGCACAAAAGGTAGAAAGATATCTCTTTATTTTGAATTTATTAACTAGAATATGTCAGCTCTGGGAAATGTGCATCATTAACATCTGCGCTTTGTTTGGTATAAGAGGAAATTCCTATTTGACGTTGCCACTTGTTCTCTTTCCCCAGTATTCACTGAAATGTATTGGTTTAATATTTGCAGTGTTGCCTTTTGATAGGTAGGGTATGGTGCTTTGTGAGTCCTGGTAATGCTGTCAGGATACGGCGGGTTTGCTATGGGTTCTAAATGGGCAGCGTTTGTAGTAGTTCCTAATGTGCCTGGCGGTTGGCACTGGATTATAGTAATGTAGAAATCTTTTA
Organism: Ichthyophis bannanicus; assembly: GCA_033557465.1. Classification (NCBI taxonomy): domain Eukaryota; kingdom Metazoa; phylum Chordata; class Amphibia; order Gymnophiona; family Ichthyophiidae; genus Ichthyophis; species Ichthyophis bannanicus. Next base: position 885,453,606 of record CM066035.1, on the reverse strand, counting down.
GTCTTTCTTTATCCATACACTCATTAAGAGACATGTTTACTAAAAGTTAGTGTATGGTAACATTATGCAAATATTTATGCAAATAAGACCACTTATGCAAATGACGTGCTGGCACTTTGAGGAAATTCTTTGGTTTTGTGCGGCAGTTTGGGCACTCGGGCTCAAAAAGGTTAGCCATCACTGGCTTAGACCCTCTACTCTATTGCTGCTGATGCCCAAAGGAGCAATGCTCCCAATGGCTGCGTAATCAGATATGCAATAAATGAGAATTAGACTTACCTGCTAATTGTAGTTCCTTAAGGAACTCTAGTCCAGTCCCGGAACCATAGAGTTTAGAACCTCCACCAGCAGCTTTGGAGACTGAAAGATGTCATCGCTTTGATGTCACTGGTATAACTAGGCAAGAACCGCCCCTCTTCCACCAGTACCTATTGACAAAGCAGACTAAGCAGAGCAACAAATAAGCAGGAACAGGAAAACAAAATATGTAAACACTCTGTAAAAAACTATGTAAAAACTACCACTCATGAGGACTTTTCCCTTGCGCCTCCGAGCCCCCCAGGCCCTGCTGCTCAAGCAAGGCCTCACTGTGACACTCCTGTGCACCTCCCTAACAAAGAAAACCTATCTTTTTTTTCCTTGGAACTTCAGGCTGTTCATTGTGTAATACCCTGGGAGGGGTCCGGGACTGGACTAGAGTTCCTTAAGGAACTACAATTAGCAGGTAAGTCTAATTCTCATTTCCTTTGCGTCCCTCTAGTCCAGTCCCGGAACCATAGAGGATGTAACAGAGCAGTGAAGATCAACGGGAGGGACCTGCAAGCCCAGCCTGAAGTACCACTGAGCCAAAACGCACATCCCCCCTCGCCTGATCAATCCGATGGTCCTCGTTGCATTCTTTTGCTAGGCACTAAGTCGCCGCCTTACAAATGTCCTCAACTGGCACTAAACTGAATTCTGCCCAAGACGCCGCCTGTGCCCTGGTCGAGTGCGCACGCAGACCCACCGGAACCACCTTACCCCTCAACAGGTAGGCCGATGCAATAGCCTCCTTCAACCACCTAGAAATCGAAGACTTCGCCGCCACCTCTCCTTTTCGCGAACCTCCAAAGGCGACAAACAGCCGGTCTGACTTTCGGAAAGCCGCCGTTCTACGGAGATACTTCTTAAGCACCCGAACGTCCAAACGATGCAACCGACCGCCCGACTGAGCCTTCTGTTCCAAAGAAAAAACCGGGAGTGACACTACCTGGTTAACGTGAAACCCCGACACCACCTTAGGCAAAAAGGCTGGGACCGTGCGCAAGACCACCTTGTGATTGAAAAAAGACAATTACGGCTCTTTACAAGACAGCGCCTGCAACTCCGAAATCCTTCTAGCGGAGCAAATAGCTACCAGAAAAACTGTCTTCAATGTCAAGTCCTTAAGGGAAGCCTTATCCAATGGCTCGAATGGCGCTCCAATCAACGCCTCTAACACAACATTCAGATCCCACGGAGGGACTGAATTACGCCTCGGCGGCCGCAGAAGCAGCACCGCTCGTAGAAAACGCCGAATATCGCTGTGCGCCCCTACCAGCTGCCCCTGAATCTTCCCATGGAAGCAGGAGATGGCCGCCAACTGCACCCTCAAGGAACTAGCCGCCAGACCTTTTTCCATGCCATCTTGCAAAAACGAAAGAATATGAGGCAGAGAGGCCTTTAAAGGTTGCAGATCTCGCTCCCCGCACCACGCTTCGAACACACGCCACACTCGGGTATACGCGAGCGACGTGGAACGCCTCCGCGCTTTCAACAACGTAGAAATGACCGCCGCCGAGTACCCCTTGGACCTCAGCCTAGCCCGCTCAAGAGCCATGCCGTAAGCGAGAATCGACCCACCTGAGGCATGCGTAACGGCCCCTGCAGTAAGAGGTCTTCTCGAACCGGGAGCCTCCACGGCCTGTCTATTAGCAACCGTATCAGATCCGCATACCATGGTCTTCTGGGCCAATCGGGTGCTACCAGAATGACCATGCCGCGGTGCCTCTCTATACGCTGAACCACCTTTCCTATGAGCGCCCAAGGCGGAAACACAGAGAAGCCCATCCACCGGCCACCACTGCGCCAACGCATCGAGGCCTTCCGACATTCGCTCTCTCCGTCTGCTGAAGAACCTTTCTACCCTTGCTGACTCAAAGCTCGCAATGAGATCCATTAATTGGGGTCCCCCAGTGCTGCACTAGCATTGCAAAGACCTCTGGGTGTAGACTCCACTCCCCCAGATCCATTCTGCGGCGGCTGAGAAAATCTGCCTCGACATTCTCTACTCCGGCCACGTGCTGCGCTGACAACGCCTCCAAATTCCGCTCGGCCCAGCGCAATAGCTGACTTGCCTCTGCCTCCAGCGACGCATTCCCCGTGCCGCCCTGGCGATTGATATAAGCCACTGTCGTCGCATTGTCGGACAGCACTCGTGCCGCCACACGACCTAAGGTCTCCTGAAACTGCCGAAGCGCTAGATACACCGCTCGCATCTCCAGCCGGTTGATGGACCACCGCTTCTCCTGCAACGACCATTGCCCCTGGGCAAACCGGCCTTCGCAATGTGCCCCCCAGCCCGCGAGGCTGGCATCCGTCGTCACCAGCCACCAGGATGGAGCCTCTAGTGCTACGCCCCCTTCCAGGCTTTCGGGCTGCAACCACCATAGAAGCTCCTGCCACACCGCCGGGGGACACACCAGTCATTGAGACAAAGCGTCCCGCTGATGAGACCAACGCCTGAGAAGAGCGCTCTGCAACGGCCGCATATGAAACCTGGCCCACTGCACGACCTCAATTGTGGCCGCCATCGTTCCGAGCAACTGCAAATACTGCCACGCCGTCGGAACCCTGCACTCCAAAAAACCTCCGCACGAGCTCCCTTAGGGCTTGTGCCCTCTGGCTTGGGAGAAACACCACTCCTTGCTCTGTCTCGAAGCGCGCTCCCAAGTATTCTAGGAGTTTGAGAAGGAAGCAGCTTGCTCTTTGCAAAATTGACCACCCAGCTGAGACTTTCCAAGAACTCCACTACCCGACTGGTGGCCGTAGCACTCTCCTCCCTGGACTTTGCTCGAATCAACCAATCGTCCAAATAAGGATGCACCAGAATCCCTTCCTTGTGGAGCGCCGCCGCTACAACCACCATGATCTTCGTGAATGTCCGAGGTGCCGTCGCCAGCCCGAATGGCATTGCCCGGAACTGAAAATGCCCCATTGGCACCGCAAAGCGCAGGAACTTTTGATGTTCGCGGCGCACGGGAATATGGAGATACGCCTCCGTGAGATCTAATGACGTTAGGAATTCTCCCTTTCTGACCGCCGCAATGACCGAGCGCAAGGTCTCCATTCGAAAATGGGTTACTCAAAGGCAACGATTCACCCTTTTTAAATCCAGAATTGGCCGAAAAGTGCCCTCCTTCTTTGGAACGACAAAATAGATGGAGTATCGACCGCACCCGTATTGATCCGCCCCGAGTTGCCTCAGCCGCCTTAGCGTGTGGGAGACTGCTCGGAGCTTCCGCGGAGCTCTGCACGGGGAAAGGACAAAGGAATCTAAGACGGGCCGATGGAGCTCCAGAGCATAGCCTTCTTGAATGGCCTCCAACACCCATTGATCCGTGGTAATTTGGACCCAGGCAGGGTAAAACTCCCGCAACCTTCCTCCCACGGGCACCTCCGCCACCTGGGTCCGCCTTATCTCATTGTGATTTTTTTCCGTTAGAGGAGGGGAAGGACGTAAAACCCCTGCCCGCCCCTCGGAAACCGCGAAACGCCTGGCCACACTGAGGAAAACGCCCCCTCTGAGATTGGCCAAAACGCGAGGACCGAAACCTACGAAAATCCCTCGAGAGCCCCCTGGATCCAGTCGCCCCGCGGCCCTGCTTTAACCTATCCTCCGGGAGGCGACCGCCCTTGGACTCGCCAAGGTCTTTGACCAGTTTCTCCAAAATCTTCACCAAACAAAAGCTTCCCTCGAAAGGGGAGCTTACTAAGCCGCGCTTTGGAAGACCCGTCCGCCGACCAGTTCTGCAGCCAAAGATACCGACGAACCGCCACCACGGAGGCCATACTCTTGGCCAGTCCTCGAATAAGATCGTAGTGGATATCTGACAAATACGCTGTGCCCGACTCCAGCCGTGCTAATTCCTCCGCCTGCTTATCCAGGAGTCCTTCCTGCAGACGCTGGGACCACCGTAAGCAGCCTCTTGCCACCCACGCTCCCGCTATCGAGGCCTGCAAGGAAAGGGCACACATATCAAACACCTGCTTCAACAAAGTATCCAATTTCCAGTCCTGTACATCCTTTAACGCCGCGGCGCCCTCAACTGGAATTGTGGTTTTCTTAGTAACCGCCGACACTGCCGCACCCACCTTCGGTGAACGGAAAATCTCTCTATCCTGGTCAGAAAGTGGATATAACCTTGCTAAGGCCCTGGTGCCCCGCAGCGCTGATTCCGGGGAGTCCCACTCCTCTTGAATCATGTCCCGAAACACCCTATGAACCGGGAACACTCGTTGGGACTTCCTAACCGCTTGCAATAGAGAATCCTCTAACGCTTCCTCTGCCGTCGGCGCCACCGCGGGCATGTTTAACGTCTTTAGTGTTTCAGCAATCAGCGCTGGCAGCTCTTCGCGCCGGAACACCCCAACCACTCTACTCTGCTCTTCCGCGTCCGGTAACTCTCCTTCTTCTAGCTCCTCCTCTGAAACGCCTTCCCCCTCTAAATCAGACACCTCTACCTCATCTTCCACCACCGAAGACGGGCTCTCCTCCACCGCCTCCCTACGCCTCTTGCCCGGGCCCGCCTCCCCCTCCAGGAGGCCCCCCAGCCGTTTCTGACCCTTTGGTCTTTGGGACTGTGCTTCCAGCCCGGGCTGCAGCAAGGCAAACGCTTTCTGAATAAGGGAGAAAAAATCCACGGGAATACCAGACACACCTCCGCCCTGGCTGCCTCCCGCCACCGCGGAAGCGCCCGCAAACGAAGATGGCCCCGCCGCCGGCTCTGGGAGATCCAAGGAAGGCGGCTGGGAATCTCCTACCTCAGAGAGGATCGCTGCCGGCTCTGCAGCTGGCCCCCCTAGAGCCTTTTCCATAACTGCTGCCTCTAAAGAACAGCCCCTGCACACACCAGACTCCAAAACCTTGTGCGCCGCACCCCACAGATGAGACAGCGGGGCTTAGCTGGCATCTTCTGTAGGAGTCCACTACTCTACTTGTGCCACCTCCAGTAGTGAGAAACCCCAGGTTCCTGTGTGCTGAAAAAAACAATAAGATGAGCAGTGCAATGGCCCAGCCAGACAGAGTCTCCTCACAACAATCACCGTTCACGTGTCTTTTTTTTTTTTTTTTTTTTTACATTAAATCGAGGTAGAACTGCCCCACTAGCTGAAGCTCGTCAGACTAACTCTAAAACGAAGCCCCTAAGGCTGTGAAATGAACTATGGACACTCTGTCTCTAAAAACACGGCACCTAAAATGGCCGCCGCCAACGTTCCCGCGCAAAATACACCGCTAGAAATAAACCACACGGCAAGACCCCAAACTTCCTCCCCCGCCTCCCGCTATAATGGACAAAAGAGTTCCAAACCTTCTCAAATTTAGCACTTCCATTATGTAATGCAGTTAATCTCTCCATTAACCCCTCTTGATGCATCTGAGCCCACCACGAGTGCATTGTGGGTTGCTGTATCCCCTTCCAGTGTAAGGTTATTTCGCACCGGGCCCCCATGGCAAAGAACGCCAATAAATGTCCCCATTTCCCATAGCATCCCTCCCCTCATACCCCAACTGCTCTACTTTTAAAACACACCACATTTATTTATTTAACAGCATTTCTATACCACTTTATCCTAAGGTCAAAGTGGTTCACAGCAAACGGAACATTATACATAGAACATGCAACCATTGGGCCCAATTCAGTTTTGCAGACCTGGTTAGGGAAGAACAACCACTACAGGCATTGTGGGTAGTGGGTATGATACTTCTTCTGCCAAAACTGCCCAGAAGATGAGTAAGCAACCCTAGGTAGCCACCTTGCCCTGCTGGGCATGTCCTGTAGGACATAGGCCACTGGTAATATGAGGTCTCCCGAGTAGAAATCCCTGTTCACCCGGGTCATTCCCTGTTCCATTCTCCTACTTGTGAGCATCAATCCTGGACAGTGTCCATTCTTAATGCCAACTGGGTCATCGCTCCTGGATAATGCAACCTTACAAGGTGGCAGCACCAGCAATCCTTGAAAAATCTTGTGGCAACTGATGCTGACCTCCTAATCTAGCAGGCAGATTCAAAGAATGGACAACTTCTCCATGTATATTGGGCATTAAAGATCCTCTCAAACTGGCCTTTAACGTCATCCTGGTGAACATGTGCTGACCCAGGCTGACAGGTCTAAAGTGATGAAAGATACTAGAATGCTTCCAGTGTTCTCGGTCTAAAACAATGCACAAAAGGTCTGGTGGGTCAAGCATCGATTTACCAGTCAGCATTGCGATGACTGCCAGCCATCAGAGCACAAAGCGCGCTAGCTTATGTCACACCCTGGTGGGATGGAAGGCACAGACACTTACCTAGAGCCAGCCATCTCTGCAAAACATACTTGCTTCACTCTGGAGTCACTCAGAGGAATGAGACACGGCCACTCAAGAGCAAATTGAGTGAAGAATGCCAGTCACATTTTTGAAGGAACAACAGAGAGGGGTCAGCCCTCCATGTAGAGGTGCCCAAAGGATTAGTGTACCCAGAAATCTAGCTAAAGTAAAGAGCACTGCAACTTATGCCCACAGCAGCATAATGGCACTTCTATCACACTCACGTATGAGATGCTCCTCGGCAATGTTGGCTCCTGGTGCTATCACATGGATGTAACAGTTCTTGAATGTATGCTGTATCCTCTGCATGCGTGTCTTATGTCTCCTTTCCTATCCCATGATGGAGTTCCTTTCTATTCTATCTATATGTTAAAATATACTGTAAAGTAACTACGTAAACTGCTCTGTCTGCCCCATGCACTACATGATAAATGAACCACTTAACCCTCCATAGCCCATGTTCCCTGTAAAAAAAATAGTTCTCTGTGTGCTGTGCTTTCCTGTCTAAGCAATGTGTTTATACCTCAAAAATTTCCTGTCATGATTTGACAATTTCCAATCTGTAATCAAACCGCTGCTGATCGCTGGAAGTAGCGGTATACAAATGTATACTAAATAAATAAATAACCAGAGAGTGCAAATGGAGTGCCAACTCTGGCAAAGATACAAGGAGTGAACCACAAAACGTCACACTCTTACAATACCGAGAGTGGACACCAGCCGCAAAGTACATGCTGCCACCCAACGCCATACAATGAGTACATAAAGCACACAGCCTCTATTTTCTTTTTACCCTCCAGCTTTGTCTGGATTTTATGTGATTTATTTTTATTGTACACCGCCTTGATTATACTTGAAAGGCGGTTTTTATCAAGTTTAATAAACAAACATAAACATAGTGCCATACACAGGCACACTAAATGTACAGATTCCTGGGCCACCCACAATGCAGGCAATGTATACAGACACCAACATCACATATGACTTGCGGACTCCAGCATCACACACAGAACGCACAGGGCATGAAGACTCCAAAGCCATCCATGGGCGCACTGGGTACACAAATTTGAGTACCATACACAGAGCACTCCCCAAGTACAACCCCAAGAGATCCTAAAAAGACATAAGCTAGAGAGCCAGACCTGGCCTCGATCAATGCATGACAATCCCAGAGCAGTTATCGGAGCCTTGGCACCACTGAAATCAATGGGGCCGCGGCTCCGATAATGATCGGAAACCACTACCACGGCTTTGTAAACAAGCCCCATAGTGTATCAACCAGCTCACCTTTATCAACCTGTTCACTCACACCTTCACAAAAAAAAAAGTAAGATTAGTGAGACAAGACTTTCCTTTGCTAAATCTATACTGGCTTTCTGCCATTTAACCATGACCATCTACACATTCAGTAATTTTGTTCTTTATAATTATGGTAGTGTGGTGTGTGGTGGAAAGGTTTAAGAGACAAAACAGGTAGTCAAGAAAACAATGTCAGCTTTATTCTATCCCAGCTGTTAAACCTTCACAGCCCGTTGATAATACCTCTGGAGAAGGATGGGCAATACTCTATAAACCCCAATCACACACCCTCCCCCTCAGCTCAACCATGCCCCGCTGAGCATCTGCCTCGCCCGGGACCTCCATCTGGGAAAGGAAGTCCATGTTCAGGTGAGTCCGACCAGCCCTATGGCTGACCTGGAACTAGTAGTTTTGAAGACTCAAAATCTACCGCATAATACGAGGTGCTATCAAAAAATAATCGAGACTTGTACAATAACACAAGAAGTGTAACACTGAAGGAGACTGAGTGCAATAACCTGTCAAAGTAGTCCCCCTTCGATAAAACACACTTTTCCTCCAGCATTCCTGCCACTGCTGGAAACAAATTTTTGAAATGCCTCTTTCGTAATGCTGTGAAGCTGCTGTGGCGAATTTTGCTTAATGGTCTCCAAGTCATCAAATCTCCTTCCTTTCAGGGGTAATTTCAGTTTTGGAAACAAGAAAAAATCATAGGGTGCAAGGTCAGGTGAGTACAGAGGCCGACGGATTTGCTCAATTTGGTGTTTGGCCAAGAACTGCTGGACAAGATGCATGAGCTGGGGCATTATCATGATGAAGCAACCATTCGCCATTCCTGTGCAACTCTGGCCTCTTATGACAAACTGTATCTCTCAAATGAGTCAGAACTTTGACTTAGTACTCCTTATTGATGGTTTGGCATTTTGGCACATACACATGATGAACAATATCTTGGTAATCCAAGAAAACCATGCTTGACCTGTCTCCTCATCTGACAGGCTTTCTTGGGTCTGGGACAGTCTGGAGTCTTCCATTCTGAGGATTTATTTATTCATTTAGACAGTTTTGTATACCACCTTATCCTTCAATCAAAAGTGGTCACAATACAATTGGGGGATACATTTAACATGAGGAGATATGAGACACATACACTAATACTTACAGGGAACATAGGCAATGGAGGGTTAAGTGGCTTACCCAAGACCACAAGGAGCACCTGTGGGACTAGAAACCCCAGTCCTTCTGGCCCAAGGTTGCTGTCCTCTAGTGGGATTTGAACCCCCGACCTTCAGGCCTAACGTAACTTGCCCCAACCACTAGGCCACTCCTGAGCTTTAGTTTCTAGGTGATAACTATAAACACATGATTCAACGCCAGTAATAATCTTTTTGATGAAATTTGAATCATTTTCAACGCATTCCAACAACTCCCTGGCTGCAGACAGTCAATCTTCTTTTTGGTCGGGGGTAGGAGTTTTGGCACGAATTTTGCAATCACACATCTCATCACCAAAACGAAAGTAAGAATGGACTGTGCTGACCTGAAACTAATGTCCATGTCCTCAGCAAACTCCCTGATAGTCAATCGACGATTTGAGTGTATTGCAGCACATACTGCTTCAACTTTATCTTCATTCCTGCTCATGGATGGCCTTCCAGAATGGTAGTCATTGGCAACACTTTGGCGGCCCTCTTGGAAACATTTGTACCAGTCAAACCCTAACACAATTCATGCAATTATCACCATACACTTGCTGTAATTTGTCATAGGTCTCTTTGTATGAATCTCCAAGTTCCTAGCAGAATTTAATGCAAAATTGGCTGTTCAAATTTTTCACTCATCATAAATCTGAGGAACTGCTTTTACACGATACCAAACATCATGCGATTAAAAAAGAGAGTACAGGTGTGCTGCAGCGCACACGTCACTGCATGCTTAATAGTATCATGGTGCGACATATTATATAGCTACACAATTCGATACTTTTTCATCACATCTTGTACAGCCGTTGGACTCTATGCTGAGTCAGCCACTTGAGGGGTTGGTTGTCCATTATTAGCGTAAACAGACCCCCAAATAGGCAGTATTTGAGGGTTTCAAGCACCCACTTGACAGCCAGTGCCTCCTTCTCAATCACTGCATAATGCTTCTCCCAAGGAAGCAGTTTCCTGCTGATGAATGCGATAGCGGATATTTTTCACCCCCACCTTCCTGGGCCAAGAACAGCTCCTAGGCTCAACTCAGAGGCCTTGGTTTGCATAATAAATGGTAGCGAGAAATCAGAGCTACTGGCAAACTGGAATGCCAGGTCCAGTGACCACTGGATCCATTCAAGAGCTTTCTTCTGAAGGAGATTGGTAAATGGCTCTGCCACCTCTGCAAAATCACATAGTAACATAGTAAATGACGGCAGATAAAATCCAGTATGGTCCATCTAGTCTGCCCAGTAAGATGACAAGAGTAGGTGCACCTGCCGCTCCGTGCAGGTCACCCCTCTCCATGTCTTTGTTTAGGGGTGCACTCACCGCTCCGTGTAGGACGCCCCTGTTTGTTGAGAAATTAGATAGTTAAGTTTATTTTGATTTTGTCCTGTTGCTGTAAAGGGGATCCACTGTGTCTGTCCCTTGCCATTTTGAATTCTGTCACGGTATTTGCCCCCACCACTTCCATTGGGAGGGCATTCCAAGCATCCACCACCCTTTCAGTGAAAAAGCATTTCCTGACATTGCCCTTCAATTTACCCCCTTGCAGCTTCATGTTATGCCCTCTAGTTTTATAGCTTCCCCGTCTTTGGAAGAAGTTTGTTTGTTCATTAATTCTCTAAGTATTTAAAGACTAAGTAGGGATGAGCGGTAGTAATAACATGAATCTCTTTCTTAAAGTTCAGGATGGGGACATGGGCAATAGCATTCACCCTCCATAGTTGAGATTGTATCTGTCCATTCCTGATTAAATACCCTAGGTATTGAACATCTCAAATCCCAAAAAACATTTCTTGGGGTTGGCCGTCAGCCCGGCCTTCCACAAGCTGAGCAACATGGCTTGTACTTAGGTTAGATGGGTAGTCCAGTCAAGGTATCGTCAAGGTAGGCAACTGCATACTTCCTTGTTCGGTCTCAGAAGACGGTCAACTAGGCATTGAAAAACAGCACTGTAAGCTGAACAGACCTTGCAGTATTAAAAATCAATCAATCAGTCTTCTCCCTGGCAGTCAGGGTCAAGGGTATGTGTTAGTACCCCTTGGTCAGATCCAAGGTTGATATAAAAGCATACACCCCTGAATCGCTCGATTAGTTCATCTGCTCTGCGTTTGGGATACGCTTCCAGTTTAAAATCTGTATTGCCCTCCAGAAGTCAATGCATAATTTGATGCTCCCATCGGGTTTAAGAATCAAGACAAAGGGTGATTAGTCACTCATGGACTCTTCTATAATTCCCAGTTTAAGAATCTTTTCCAGCTCCTTGGCGACAGCCTGTCACTGGGCCTCCGGAATATGACAGGATCGTTGTCGGATAACCACCCCAGGGTCAGTAATATCATCATGACAAAATGAGATGGGATCGTTCCAGGCTGGTGGAACACATCTTCAGGTTCTGCTAGATCAAACCTAAGATCTCTTCTCTAAGTAGCAGAGAGCTGTTCTCCAATCGGGACTTTAGCTGGATCCAATAGGGCTGAAATTTCTGGCCCAAAATCATCTCCGTGTACCATCGTAGCCACAACTAGAGTCCATTTTTTCAATAGGTTATTATGGTAAATTTTGGCTTCTGTTTTTCTAGCTGGGCAATCTTGTAGTTAACAGGCCCTATTGTCTCTTCAATCTCATAAGGCCTCTGCCATTTACACAGTAAGTAGCTCTCAGATGAGGGCAGCAAGACAAACTGTCTCCTGGTTAGAAGGTGTCGTGCATGGCTACCTGATTGTAGCCCCTAGCTTGTTTGACTTGGGTTTTTTCCAGACTGAGTTTGGCCACCTCTTTGGTTTTCCTCAGCCTGTCATGCATTTGTATAATATACTCCACCAAATTATGCCTGGCACATGGTTCTTCTCCCAGGTTTCCCTGATCACATCTGATATGCCTTTTGGCTGTTTTCCAAAGAGCAACTCAAAAGGCGAAAACCCCATAGAGCTCTGGAGGTACCTCGTGGATGGCAAACATCATACACAGTAGGAGAACATCCCAATTCTTCCCACTCTCCAGTACGAACGTTAACATCTATTTCAGAGTTTTACTGATTTGTTCAACGAGGCTGTCTGTCTGTGGGTGATATATTGATGTTCGCAACATCTTGACCTTGACCAGAACACACACTTCTTCATTACCTTGGATACAAAGGGAGATTCCTTGATCTGCAAGGATCTCATTGGGTTTTCCAACCCATTAAAATACTTCCCAGAGGGTGATTGCAATCATGGTAGTCTTCATATTCCTTAGAGCAATGGCCTCTAGGTAGCGGGCAGTGTGGTCTAGTATGACTAAAATATACTTCTTGCCTCGGGCGATTAGCAACAAGGGACCTACCAGGTCAATGGCCACTCTTTTAAATGGGTTTACAATGACAGGCATAAGAACATAAGATATGCCATACTGGGTCAGACCAAGGTTCATCAAGCCCAGTATCCTGTTAACAACACTGGCCAACCTAGGTTACAAGTACCTAGCAGTTTCCCCAAAAGAAACAGGTTCCACAATGTTTGTATTGGGGCAAGCAGTGGATATTCTGGGTCCACTTTAATAATGGTTTATGGACCTTTCCTCCAGGAACTTGTCCAAACCTTTATTAAACCCAGTTAGTTTTACTGCATCCTCCGGTAACAAATTCCAGAGTTTGATTACACGTTGAGTGAAAAAATACTCTCTCTTATTAGTCTTAAATAGGTTACCCTGTAGCTTCATTGCATGCCCCCTAGTCTGTCTATATTTTGATGGTGTAAACAATCAATCAATCTAGGTTTACCCGTTCCACTCCATTCATTAAATGTATAGACCTCTATCATATCTCCCATCAGCCATCTCATTTCCAGATTGAAGAACTCTAATCTTTTCAGCCTCTCTTCATAGGGGTATCCTTCCATCCCCTTTACCATTTTACTGGCTCTTCCCTGTATCTTTTCTAATAACGCTATATCCTTTTTAAGATCCGGTGACCAGAACTGCACAGAGTATTCAAGGTGCAGTCACACCATGGAACAGGCATTATAACATCCTTTGTTTTATTCTCCATTCCTTTCCTTATGATACCTAGCATTCTATTTGTTCTCTTGGCTGCCACTGCACACTGGGGCGGAGGGTTTTAACATGTTATCCAGAATAACGCCTAAATCTTTTTTCTGGGTGGTGGTTCCCAATGTGGAACCTTGCATTGTGTAACCATAGTTTGGGTTGTTCTTTCCTAGGTGCTTAACTTTGCACTTGTTCACATTAAAATTTCATCTGCCATTTGGATGCCAAGCCTTCCAATTTATCAAGATCCTCTTGCAATTTTTCCACAATCCTCATGGGTTTTTAACAACTTTAAATAGTATTGTGTCATCTGCAAATCTGATAATCTCACTCGTAATTCCCATTTCCAGGTCATTTATGAATATGTTAAAAAGCAGCAGACCCAGCACAGATCCCTGGGGTACTCCACTATTCACCTTTCTGCATTGGGAAAATTGGCCATTTAGCCCTACCCTCTGCTTTCTTTTAGCTAGTTCTTGATCCACAATAGTACTGCCTCCTATCCCATGACTTTTTAATTTTGCCAAAAGTCTCTCATGAGGGACCTTGTCAAAGGCTTTCTGAAAGTCCAGATACACTATATCAACCGACTCAACTTTGTCTACCTGTTTATTCACACCTTCAAAAAAGCATAACATTAGTAAGACAAGACTGTCGTTGGTTAAAGTCATGTTGGCTGTCTCCCATTAAACCTTGACTATCTACATGTTCAGTAATTTTGTTCTTTATGATGGTTTCTATCATTTTTCCCAGTACTGACATCAGGTTCACTGGTCAGTAGTTTCCCGGGTCACCCCTGGAACCCTTTTTAAAAATTGGTGTTACATTGGGCATCCTCCAATCTTCAGGTATTACAGATGATTTTAATGATAGTTCACAGATTACTAATAGTAAGTCTGCAATCTCATATTTCAGTTCTTTCAACATCCTTGGATGTATACATTACAGTCCAGGTGATTTGTTGCTCTTCAGTTGATCAAATAGTTATAATACATCTTCCTGGTGTATCAATATTTCTTTCAATTCTTCCGCAGCATCTCCTTTAAAAACCATTTCAGTCATGGGTAACATTCCTACATCTTTCTCAGTAAAAACCGAAGCAAAGAATATATTTAGTCTCTCCGCTATGGCCTTGTCCCCTCAGAGTGGTAAAAGGGGCACTAAAATTATTTAATGGTCCAGCTGACTCACAGGTTTTTTGCTACGAATGTACTTGAAAAAGTCCTCATTATACGTTTTTGCTTCCACAGCAAGCTTCTTCTCAAATTCTCGCTTTGCCTGCCTTCTCAATGCCTTACATCCAACTTGCCAGTGCTTGTGTTGCTTCCAGTTTATCATTTGGCTCCTTTTTCCATTTTCTGAAAGATTCTTTTTTGGCAACAATAGCCTCTCTGACCTCACCTTTAAACCATGCTGGCAGTTTTTTGGACTTCCTTCACAGACACAGACACTAGAGGGACATGTTGGAGTCTAGCAGGGTTATGAAGATGACAGGTAGGGCATGAATGGCAATATAACTGTACCTGTTTATAGATCCCAGACCAGAAAATCAGGCTAAATCATGCTCTAGTATTTTCTCCACCCCCAGGTGTCCTCCTAATAAATGGCTATGGGCTAACGATAACACCTGCTGATGATAGTTCCTTGACCCTATCAGTTGTTCTACCGCTTCCCTGACTAGGGCCTCCTTGGTCATGCTGTATAATATAACAACCTTTAGCACAAAATAAGGAAAGGTTCTTGCAGGGTGACTTTAGTGCCCTTTTTACCCCTCTATTATCTAAGGGTTCAATTTATTCTCTCACTGGTGTTTTGCTACAAAGATACTTGAAAACGTTTTTATTATGCACTTTTACTTCCATGGCAAGTACTTATGTTTCCTATTTTCGTCATATGGCTCTTTTTCATTTTTTTGAAAGATTCTCTTAGTTACAACAGCCTTTCTGATCACACCTTTAAGCCATGCTGTCTGTCGTTTGGCCTTCCTTCCACCTTTTTTAAAGCATGGAATACATCTGGTCTGGGCTTCCAAGATATTTAATACTACTAACACCCAGGCCTGATGTAAACTCTTAACCTTTGTAATTGCTCCTTTAGCTATACAGCTAAAAAGTCACAATAACCTGGTAAAGGAGCCTACCAAACATCAAGAATATAGTCACAGTTCAGCGTCTTCTCAGTAGGTACACACCCTGGAAATGCCAGGTGCCTCCTGATCATTCTGCCCAGACTTCGGGGGTTCCCCTCTGGGGCTTACAAGGCGGAGGGGTTACACTCTATGTTACAGAGGGCATTGAATCACACAGGATTAAAGTTATGCAGGAAACAAAATACACTGTAGAATCTCTATGGATCAA
This sequence comes from Ichthyophis bannanicus, assembly GCA_033557465.1. NCBI lineage: Eukaryota > Metazoa > Chordata > Amphibia > Gymnophiona > Ichthyophiidae > Ichthyophis > Ichthyophis bannanicus. Next base: position 885,438,113 of record CM066035.1, on the reverse strand, counting down.
AATTCCATGTAAAAAAGGGGAAGGCGATGGCAGTGGGAGTGGACTACTGATCACCTGGCCAGAATAAAACAAATGGATGATGAAATGCTCAAAGAAATCAAGAAAGCCAACAAAAGTTACAACACAGTAATAATAATGGGTGATTTCATTACCCCAGTTTCAAATGGGTCAGTGTCACAGCTGGACATGCTAGGGAGACAGTTTCTGGATGAAATAAATGACTACTTCTTGGAGCATCTGGTTCATGAACCGACAAGGGGGAAGCCATTTTGGACCTAGTCCATAGTGGAACACAAAAATCTTGTGCAAGAGAAGGGTGTTGGGGCCACTTAGCGATGCTTATATACCCCTTTTCACGAGGAAGTCTATATTTTATTTTATTCAAAGAAAGGGGTTAGTATAAGAATGTATCTTACTTTGCCAAATAGGACCAAACATACGTATGTTCAGTGGAAGTACCAAATAGGGCACTTATCACAAGCATTCTTCAGGAGAGGGAGTAGCCGCCTAGTGGTTGGGGCAAGGTACTTCAGGCCAGAAGGTCGGGGGTTCAAATCCCACTAGAGGACAGCAACCTTGGGCCGGAAGGACTGCGGTTTCTAATCCCACAGATGCTCCTTGTGGTCTTGGGCAAGCCACTTAACCCTCCATTGCCCATGTTCCCTGTAAGTATTAGTGTATGTGTCTCATATCCCCGCGTGTTAAATGTATCCCCCAATTGTGTTGTGACCGCTTTGATTGAAGGATAAGGCGGTATACAAAACTGTCTAAATAAATAAATAAAAAAATATATGCCAGTGTGGTGTGCTGCCAATACTCCTTATTAAGGGGCCTATATTTAATCGTTTCACCAAATCCATACTTGGGCCAACCAAACGTAATCTGCGATCTAATGAATAAAAACTGTCACCAGAATGGCACCATCATGGCTTTCTCTAATAGTACCATAGGTTATGCAAATGCCTCCGTATAATCATCTATCATATGGGACTTGCTGCCATGCTCCGTATAATCATCTATCATATTGTACTTGCTGCCATGTCCCAGAATGACTAAAATAAAAAACAAACAAACCCCCCCCCCCCACACACACACACACCACAACAAAACACCACACACACCTTTAAAAATAACCCCTTTTTTTGAATAAAATAGAAAATAGACTGCCACGGAAAGTGGAACCCGACAAGCAAGACCAATTTGTAAGTTCATTTCCTCCTCCTTCCACACTTGTGCTGGTTTTATTTTGATTTATTTATTCACTATACATGTTTCATATGGATATACATACAAATTTGTATGTGTTTGACATATGCTCCATAATATTAAATGTATACATCACACTATGGCACGATAAACATGTTGTGTGTCTTAGAGTTGTCAAACCAATCTGTCTTTTTTTAATATATACATATTTTAGATATACAATTTTTATCCCTTAGACTTTGAGTGTAATGTTTAAGGTTCTCTGCAAGAAGTAATTTTGTTTATTTCCTTATTAGTGTTTGAGATTGCACGAATAGGCATTTGTATCATTGTTTTAGTTATTCACTACTTTACCGTGACAATTAATTATATACATTTAATTTGTTTTGATGATTTTTATTGTATATTGTTTGTGTGTTATGATTTATATTTTATTTTGTATTTTTATATTTTGATGTCACCCCCTGACGAAGGCAAGTGCCGAAACGCAGCCGTGTTGGGGTTGCTGGTCTCTTAATAAAGGACATCTTTTGCTTCACGGCTCACTCCTAGTGGTTTTCTTCCTATCAAGTTTTAATAAATATAAACAAATAAATTTGCAGAGGACACAAAATTATTCAGTTGATAAAATGCAAGAGGACTGTGAAAAATTGCAAGAGGACCTTGATAAATTGGAAGACTGGGTGTCCAAATGGCAGATGAAATTTAATGTGGACAAATGCAAATTTATACACTTAGGCAAGAAGAACCCAACCTGCAGCTTCATGAAGCAAGTTTCAACATTAGGAATCACTATCCAGGAAAAGTATTTAGGCGCCACTGTGGCTGTGAATCTGTGAAGCAGGCTTTTGGTGTCATATTTCACGTGTAGTGCTGGGCTGTGGCCATTCCTGCTGGGCCAAGGTGTTCCTAGTGGTCACTGGTCCCAGTGTGTGCAGCACAGGGACTGTACGTAAAAGCCTTCCCCTTTGCAGGGGTGCTTGACCCATCACCCAAGGGCTAGCACTGTTGCAGAGAGGTGCTGCACAGAAGGCAAGGCTGGAGGGGTATGATCCTCTAATCTTATACCCTTTGCAAGATACGTTAAAGGCATCAGCTCCAATGATTTTGGGATATGGTCAGCATAAGAGAGTGGCTACATAAGACTGTGCACTGCAGTGCTGCCAGGGGCACCAAGGATAATGCTAGAAGGGTAGGACTGTAGTATGGTGATGAGCCTTACCTTCATCACTGTCTGCCTGCTGGCTACTCTGCGCTCTCCAACCTCTGCCCTACATGCAGGAGGGAGGGGGTGGGGGGGTGTTGCTCTACTCTATAGGAACACTCTTTCTCTCTGTGCTCCCCAGTGAGCCCTGGGCTGGTCCTGAGAAGCTCATTGTTAAGATGGGCACTTTCCAGTCTTTCCACCTTGTGCTCCTGTACTGTGCCCCTTCTCTCCACAGTTCAACCAGACACTTCTGGACCTAACTGTAGCTTTGCCCAAGCTCCTTATCGTTGGTGATTTTAACATTCATTTTCACTCTCCCTTCAGGCCCTAGGACCATTCCTTCATCCAGTTTCTAGATGATCATGGGTTTTACTAATATGTCCTGGCCCAACCCATTTGGTGGGCCACACCCTTGACTTTGTCTTGGCACAGCACAACTTTCTCCCTCATCCCATTAACTTCTTATTACACTCTTGGGCTAACCATTTCCTGGTCAAGTTTCTTCTAGGTGCTGTTAGTACACCTGCCAATTCTCCTCCTTCTGCCAGACCCTTTCCCACTAGTCGACACCTTACTCCAGATATGCTGGCTCTCTTCCCTCTAGTAGACAGTCTCTTCTTGAGTTCATCTCCCTCCCCCTGGATCAGCAAGCGGATTTATATTTCTCCATCTTTGCCCATCAGTGATAGCTCATTGCACCACAATCTCAAGCCCATCACTCTACTCGTCACTCAGCCCCCTGGTACCACCCTGATCTCTGCCTATTGAAAAGGCAGCTCAGGGCTGCTGAAAGAGCCTGGTGGAAGTCTAGGGATATGTCCTCTCTTCTGCTCTTTAAGGAGCACCAGTCATTATAGGGCCCAAGTCTTCTTATTACTTATTTTATTTAAGTTCTTTTATATACTGCCTTTACCCCAAGGCGGTTTACAATGAACAGCACATAATCTCAGAGATTTGTTTTACGTTGAACAAGGGTGTAAACAACTTGGAGTTAAATATGGGGGTTAAACAGAGATTATGAATGAGTTAACAAATCAGAGGTGGATAATGCATATTTAATTAGGCCCAAAGTGTTCCATGAATAGTGTGTTTTAAGTAGTTTCTTCATATCTTGAGTAGATTGAGCAGATCTAATGGTTTCAGGTAGAAAGCTCCCGATCATGGTGGCATACATATAGCGAGAAGGCACTGCTGCTTGTCTGTTGTGTACATTTGGTCGAGAGGAGGGATGGTCAGAAGATTCTGGTTTGCTGATCTTGGATGCTCTTGTGATTTGATCACTGAGGCAGGGAGTGGAGAGGTTATGAAAGATTTTGAAGGTGGTAGTTATGGATTTGTGCTTAGTCCGTTTAGCAATTGGAAGCCAGTGCAAACTTTTTAGGATTGGAATTGTGTTGTCTATTAGTTCTGCCTGTTAGAATTCTGGCGGCAGTATTTTGTACCAACTGGAGTGGATACAGTGCCCGTTTTCACAGCCCTTGATAGAGTATGTTACCGTAATTGAGGTGGGGTGTAATGATGGCTTGAAAAACAGATCTGAAGTCGTTGTCTTGTAGAAGAGGGCATAGAGGTTTGAGGAGTCTAAGTTTCCATTATGCTGTATTTGCTGCATTCTTGATGTGTGCAAGCATGTTGAGGTTAATGTCAATAGTTATACCAAGGTACTTGATTTCCTTTTTTAAAGTAATTTCAACATCATGCATTGTGAGCTTGTCTGGCAGTTTGAAGCTTTGGTCTCTTAATAATAGTATTGCTTCAGTTTTGTTTTTGTTCACTGCAAGATTAAGGTCAGCAAGATGGCTTGTAACAGCAGAAAAGACATCAGAAATGATTGTGAAGTCCGGATTGAGGGTATTGAATAGCATATAAAACATATCATCTGCACAGAGATGAAAGTGCATGTTCCATTTTCTTAATAGGTTAGAGATGGGCTGTATATAGATGTTAAATAGTAAGCCAGACAGGGACGAACTTTGAAGGATATCTTGTGTTAAGTTAAATGGTTTTGAGTTGCCGAGTCCAACTTTTACTTGCATGGTTATGTCTGAGAGATAGGATATAAACCATTTTAAAAGGTGCTGTTAATGAGACCTATGTTTCTGAATCTGTCTAGCATGGTGTAATGTGATACCAAGTTGAATGCTGCGCTGATGTCGAGGAAGATTAGGACTAGGGCTGTTAGAATCCATTCAAAGGCGAGGATCTTAGACTTTAGGAAGACTAACTTTGCGAAGATGGGCCAATACCTCAGGGAGTCGTTAGTTGGATGGGAACAGCTGAGGGATGTAGAAAAACAGTGGGAAAAACTGAAAGGGGATATTTTAAGGGCAACCAACCTTTTTGTTAAAATGGTAAATATAAAGGTAAAAGGAAAAGGAGACCGCTATGGTTTTCGAAAGAAGTAGCTGAAAAAGTGAAGAAAAAGAGAGAGGCCTTCATGAAATACAAGAGATCACAGAGAGAGGAAGACAGGCATCTGTATATGGAAAAACTTAGAGAAGCTAGCAAAGTAGTCAAGGCAAAGATTCAAAAGGAGGAGGAAATAGCCAATGCAATAAAATGGGGGGATAAGACATTTTTCAGATATATTAGTGAGAAAAGGAAGGGCAAGAGTGGTACTGTCAGACTCAAGGGTGCAGGGGAGGAATATGTAGAAGCTGATAAGGATAAAGCGGAATTGCTTAACAAATATTTTTGTTCTGTGTTCACAGATGAAGAACCAGGAGCAGGACCTCAGAAAACATCCACAAATAGGAACAGAAGCAAAGGACATCTTGAACAATTTTCAAAAGACTGTGTTCGTGAGAAACTCTCTCAACTTAAAGTAGACAAAGCGATGGGACTGGATGGGATACACCCGAGAATACTGAGGGAACTTGGGGATGTTCTAGCAGCTCCACTGACTGACCTTTTCAATGCCTCGTTGGAGTCGGGAGTGGTGCCAAAGGACTGGAGAGAGGCTCATGTGGTGCCTTTACACAAAAGCGAAGGTAAGGATGTGGTTGAAAACTACAGGCCGGTTAGTTTAACTTCGGTGGTAAGTAAATTATTGGAAATGCTGCTGAAAGAGAAAATAGTGAGGTTTCTGGAGTCCAGCGGATTACAGGATCCGAGGCAGCATGGATTCACCAGAGGCAGGTCTTGTCAGACAAATCTGATTGATTTCTTTGACTGGGTGACCAGGGAGTTGGACCGAGGGAGAGCCCTAGATGTGGTGTATTTAGATTTCAGTAAAGCCTTTGACACTATTCCTCACAGGCGACTTATAAACAAACTGAGCACCCTAGGGATGGACCCTAAAATTACTGCTTGGATTAGAAACTGGTTGGGTGGGAGGCGACAAAGAGTACAAGTAAATGGAGCTCACTCTGAGGAGAAGGATGTTATCAATGGTGTGCCCCAGGGATCTGTCCTTGGTCCGATTCTTTTTAACATCTTTGTTAGTGATATAGCGGAAGGGCTTTCAGGTAAGGTTTGCCTCTTTGCGGATGATACCAAAATCTGCAATAGAGTAGACACCCAGGAAGGGGTAGATAACATGAGGGGGGATCTAGCTAAGCTTGAAGAATGGTCTAGAATTTGGCAGCTGGGATTTAATGTTAAAAAATGTAAGGTCATCATGCATTTGGGCTGCAGCAATCCAAGGGAGCAATATAGTATAGGGGGTGAAGTACTTTTGTCCACTAAAGAAGAGCGGGACCTAGGCATGGTTGTGTCTGATAATCTTAAAGTAGCTAAACAGGTAGAAAAGGAGACGGCAAAAGCTAGAAGGATGCTTGGGTGCATACAGAGAGGAATGGCTAGCAGAAAAAAAGAGGAGGTGATAATGCCTCTGTATGTCTTTGGTGCAACCTCATTTGGAGTATAGTGTGCAATTCTGGAGACCGCACCTTCAAAAGGATGTGAACAGGATGGAGTCGGTGCAGAGGGTGGCTACTAAAATGATTAGTGGTCTTCATTATAAAGCATATGAGGACAGACTGAAGGATCTTAATATGTACACCTTAGAGGAAAGGCAGGATAGAGGTGATATGATTGAGATGTTTAAATACCTCCGTGGCATAAATGTTCAGGGAGAGAGCCTCTTTCAACTGAAAGCAAGTTCTGCTACGAGGAGACATGGGATGAGGGTGAAGGGAGATAGATTCAGGAGTGATATGCGGAAATATTTCTTTACGGAAAGAGTAGTGGATCCGTGGAATAGTCTCCCAGTGGAGGTGGTAGAGATGAGGACAGTAACTGAATTCAAAAAAGCATGGGACAGACACAGAGGATCTCTAAAGGTAAAAAGGGGACTGTTGTAGTTGTTATGGAAGGACAGACTAGATAGAAATATGACGACAGAAAAAGACCACATGGCCTATGTTTCTAAGATCATCACGAATCCTTGTCGAGACTTGTCCAGGCCTATGATGAGCCGGTTGAAGAGATCCGTGAAGAGTGTGTCAATGTCATGCTGGAGGCAGAAGCCATGCTGTTGGGGGTCCAATGTAGCGTGAGAATCTATATGGTCTTGGAGTTGTTGTTGTATAGCTTTCTTGATTATTGATTATGGGATGCTGGTGATTGGTCTGTATGAGTTGGGGTGTGTTGTGTCTAATGAAGTCTTCTTTAGTGTTAGACAAATTGATGCTTGTTTGAGAGCTGGGGGTAGGTATCCTTTGGAGAGGGAGGTGTGGACTATCTTTAATCACTATTTGTCATAAATGTCTCCGCTCAGAACCCAGAGTCCCAAAGTAGTTTTTTTTTGCCATTAATTCTTCCTCCATGGCCCCCCCCCTATAACTGAGCCTTCTCCAGACGAGTTAGCCGCATTCTTTGATTCTAAGATTGTAACAGTTAGATTTGGACTATCAGTGCAACCGTCTTTCATCCTTCCTGCTCCCCAGACTCCCCTGGGCCTGATCTTACTTACACTCAAGGTAATTTTGCCCCAGTCACTCTTGCAGTGCTATCTAAGCTGGTCTCAACCATCAGAAAATCTACCTGTCCTTTAGAACCCTTTCCTTCACCCTGGTTGGCCGAAAACTCCCTGGGCCTTATCTCCTATATACATTCCATGACAGAGTCTAGCCTATGCACTGGCTAAGTTCCACAGGCCTGGAAAAAGGCCTTAGTCCACCCCTGCTGAAGGGCTCTAAATTGGGACAGTAATGAGCAAGGCCCATCTCCAATCTGCAATTCATCTCTAAGTTAACCAAACACTTGATGTTATCACAGCTTACTGACCACTTGGACCACACTCTACTACTACATTCTCACCAATCTGGATTCCACTCCTCCCCTAATACCCATTCTTACAGCAGTCCACAATGATCTTCACTGTATTCTCAATCAAAGATTCTTTGATCTAATCATGTCCCTTGACCTCACTGCTGCATTTGATTTAGTTGACCATAACCTTCTCTCTCGCCTGTTTGATAAAGCTCTTTGGGGAACTTTTTTATTTTCATTTTAATTTTATTTTATTTAGCTGTTCTCTCCTAGTTCTCCTCTCTCCTTTCCCATAGGGCCTACCAAGTCAGTTAGCGCAACTCCATCTCTGCCCCCTACTCCCTTCCTTGTGGTGTCCTACAAGGCTCGGTGCTGTCCCCCATACAGTTCAATGTCTTCCTTAGACCTTTAGCTAACCTCATCAGTCCCTCAGTATTCTATTTTATATGTATGCAGATGTTGTCCTTCTAATTACACATAACCGATAGCTCATCCCCAGATCTTTCTACAATCAACGAAGTCCTTGTGAGCATCTCTTCTTGGCTACATTCAAACTCACTAAAGCCAAATCCCTCCAAAACCACTAACACCTGGATTACCAGGTCCAACTCGGCTCCATCACTGGCCCCATCCCTTGGTTCCACCCCCATTGCCCTACACGCCTCCTTTAAATATCTGGATGTTCACAGACTCAGACCTTGCCTTCTGGACTCACATTGGTCACCTTACCAGATCAGCCTTCTCAGCCTTGTGCAGATTTCTCCCTCTCCGCCCTTTTCTTGACCCGCCCATGCAAAACTTCCATCCTCCTCAGAATTATTATCTCATGTCTTGATTACTGTAATGTTGTGTTTTCCAGTCTCCCCATCCATCAACTGAAGAGATTACAATAGATTCAGAACACAGTTATTCGTGCACTCATCCCTGCCAAGAAATTAAACCACCTGACTCTGCTCTTCATTTAGTATCATTGGCTTCCAATCACTCAACGTATCCAATATAAGATCCTCACCCTGACTCACAAGACCCTCCTTAATCTTTTCTCATTCACCATAAGTGCCCCCCTGCTGTCTTTTCTCCCTACAGGCTAACAGGCTTGTCCAGCTGCCTTCATCTCAGGTTAAATATGAAACTACCAGGCAGTCCACTTTCTTCTGAGTAGCCCTGTCCCTTTGGAACTTCCTGCCTTCCCACATTAGTCTAGAGCAATTGTTTTCCAAATTCAAATCCCTCCTGAAAACATCTCTCTTCGAACAGGCCTTCAACTTGGGTTCAGCCTAAGGGTACTGCGGACTGCACCTGATTGGCTTTCGATCCTCTGTATGAGCAACCGACTCTCTCTCTCTACGTCTTTTCTGTCTTCTCATTGTAATTCATTTCTGCTTTCACAACTGATTTTGTTTTTACTATGTTCCCCATCCTGTATGTTTGCAAAGGGCAGTACATCAAAACCTAATAAACAATAAACCTCAAAAGGACAGGAACAACTGCTCGACATGTGACGATCAGCACCTGTGATGCTGGGACAGTCTTGGACATTCTCAACTAAACATCTGCCATAGTGCAAGGAGTTGGGAGAACTGTGGGATCAGAGACAGAAGGAAATGCTTGTCATTGGCTTTTTCTTTTTTGGACTATCTTTCTGCTGGGCACAAGCAGTTAAGAGGCACTGCATAGGCTCGGTACCGAAGGGAGCTCTATTCAGTGTTGGAGATCTAGACCCCAAAACTTTGTGTCTGGGACCCAGTGATCAACAGCAGTGCCTGAAAAGAGACAAGGCATCTGCAAGTGTTGAGTCCACCCAGGTGCAAGTCAGCCCCGAGTGAATCTGCATTGTGGTCGATGCTGCACAATGACACATGGAAGAAGAACCAGCTTATTTTTCTAAACTTAGGCACACCAAGAGGGCCAGAGTGTGAGAGAGAGGAGGAGCTCTGGGACAGATTGATACCCCTGTGAAGGTATCAGGGCCAGCCCAAGGGTTTCTGCCTTCCTACGCAGGCTCTCCATGCCTCCCCCCTGACATCCATCTACCCACCTGAGGAACAGAGATGGCATGCCAAATCTTTCCTTTGAAGATGCAGTAGATCAACCACCACTTCAGTGCTGCAGCGAGCTTTAAAGCACCCGCGCACATGCGGACATTCGCAGCCTACCACTCCTGCTCCCTCCAATGCAACTTCCGTTGGAGGGGACAGAAGTGGTAGGCCATGACTGCATGCATGAGCACACACGTTTTAATGCCTGCTGCAGCACTGAAGCAGCAGCTGAACTGCCTCTGCTTCAGAGGAAGGATTGGCATGCTGCCCGCCAGGATCTTCCACCTTAGGCAACTGCCTAGTTGATAGGTCAGCCCTGCCAGATATGCAGGGTCTCCTGCTTAAATTGCTGCTTGAATGGGGAAGGAGGAGAAATCAGGAATTAGCACCGGCTGCATCTCTCTGGTAGGGAGACCAGGCCCCCTACTCCATGCCGCCACCACCACCACCATAGTCACGGGGGGGGGGGGGGGGGGGGGAGAGAAAGAGGATGGGATTCAGCAGCACACGTTGCCCAGAATCACGCTACTGCTGCTATAGGCTCCAAGCTAAGTGGGGTTGAAGCATCAACAAAGGATACAGCATCTGAGAACACGGAAAATTGCAAAGCAGAAGACAGAGTGTCAGTGAGGAGTCCCAATTGCAGGGTACATGTACGAGGCCTCCAAGCTCCACCTCAGTGGCAGAGCCCCAAAAGGTCCTGAGCACTGGATGTAGGACCTGGGATCAGAAAAGCAAGTGATGGTGGATGATCGGCTCTTGGTCACACTGCCTGTCATGCAATCAGAGAGGCAGAGAAGGCTCTCCCTTTCAATGACACTTCTTCCTGTACACAGGTGGCCACATGGAGATCATGTCTCCAATTATCAGCACCATGGGCCTCACACCTCTGCAGTGCCACACCCTAGAAATCTTGTTTCTTTGACTGTCCCTGTGCAATGGGTGGCCCAAATCGGTGAAACAGATTGAGCCAACAGCTATATGCTGAAGGGTGCAGAAAGGCAGTGGGGTGGTTCAGCCTCAATGGAGCCCCGGATGCTGAGCCCCTGTTCCCAGAACCCCAGAGGGTCAGAGTGTCTGAGGAGAGCAAGGGCATCTGCACAGCGTGGGCTCTGGAGGGAGCATGTTGGTGCCAGGGAAGTTGGAATAGACACTCTGTGCTGATGACCCGCAGCCCACACTTGTGGAGGAGGGATTGCTTCATCTATGCTCTGTTGGCACGGGGAGGCACTGCAACAGAGTCTGTACTGAGTGGGACTGGCCTGGAGCTTGTCACGGGATCTTTGCCTCCGGTCCTGGGACTCCTATGAAGAACAGTGGACAACGTTGGAGGTTGGCAGAACTAGGTTCCCTAGCCATAGTTACAGCAGAGGGGAGATCCTGGAGCTGAGACTTTTCCCAAGAGAGTGCGGGCCCACTGTGAGGCCATGTGTTCTTCCGATCATAATCAACTGGAGCTCAGTAGACCACACACGTTGGCAGGTCAAGCTGCCATTTTTGTGGGCTTGGTAAATGAGATATCCCCGTGTCTAAGGGTCATGTCCCCTCCATGATGTCCCCCGATCCATGTGTGCAGTGGAGACTGCCCGCTGGATCTCTGCCATTCATCCTGGGCTTGGGATCCCAGAGGGCCCGAACTTCTTTTCTTCATTGTTGTATGTCATAAGGAATGTCATTTTAAGAAAGGAAAAAAAAAATAAAATATAAGAGAGCAAGAGAATATGTCTGCATGGCCGGGCAGACAGGATAGATTGAAGCAGGGTGGGATGGTCGCTTTAGCTGGGGGAAGGGGGTGAGAGGCTAACACATGCTCAGAGGGCCCCCCCCCCCCCTTTTTTTTTTTTTTTTTTTTTTTTTTTAAAGGGTGTTCTTAATAAATGGAGAGCAATTTCCATCCTGGTGCCACTGATGACGACATCCATGTGTGGCTGCTTTGTCCTGCTTGTCCAAGAAGAAAATCATAGATGAACAGCTATTTATAGAGAAAACAGGTATGGATTAGCAGCTCTCAGCAATAACTATCCATCTTGTTAAATGCAATAAGCCCCAATGACATTATCTGAATTCAAAAAACTGGGTGAGCTTACTTTCTAATAAACCTCGATTTAAAAGATTTGCGAGCATAGGCAGGACCAGAGAGCAGTGTGGAGAGGATGTTTCTCCCTCAGAGATATCATAATACACAGTGCTAAAGTAAGCAGAATTTGGTTCTTACTTTGCCCAGATATTTGGAGTCTTAAAAATCTTATGCCCTAAGCAACTGCCTTTGCCTAAATCCAAGCCTAGCCTCTTATAGGACACGCTTAAAAAACTATGTATGTTTTATGCAAAAATACTCAGAAAGCTGATTAAGGGACAAGGGCAGTTGTTGTATAAACTGATATCCTGGTGAAAGATCCTTTTTGGCATCTAAGCTATCACCATTTTGTCCCTTCCAGGTTTGCATACTCATAGACTAGCTCAAAAGGGTGATGTAGCTTTGCACCCAGTGTGTGCACGTGGACACGCACACATATATCTCTCTCTCTAAGCTGGGAGAGGGGAGGGATGCGTTGAATGAAGCATATAGAAACAATGTTGGTTGCATTTCATAAATTTTATCCAAACTAAGTGCGATACTATATCAAACCATTAGACTGCACTTTCAACAGATTTCAAAGGATAGATTTTACAGCTTAACAGGTGCTACAGTTTCACTGATGGCAACAGACATTGCTGCACTTCACCACCACTGACTGGCAGAACACATAGCAAATCAGTAGCAAACTACACAGTTCATTTACTAGGTTTCCCGCACATAGCAATCATGAACAAAGCTATGTTTATAAAAACTTGATATATCGCCCTTCGCAGGGGCAAAAGAGTGCTTTACAATATAAAAACATAGTTCAGTTTAAAAATTAGAAAGGAACGTCAATACATAGTAGAAAAGAAAGTGCACACATTCATGAATAGAGGGGGGGCGGGGGGGAAAAAAAGAGGACAGGAAGGAAGAGGAATCAGGGGGGAGGGAGACTGAAGGTCTTGTTGAAAAGATAGGTTTTGAGTAAAGCCTCAAACTTGGTAAAGGAGGGTTCAAGGTGGAAGTTGGGGGGGGGGGGGGAGGTTGTACCATAAAAGAAGGGCTGAGGAAAACAGAAGGCAGAGTGGCGAGTGGATTTGAGGTGGGCCTGGAAAGCATTGGGGGGGGGGGGTGTAAAGGCGGTTCATATGAATGGAGCAGAGGGCATGGTGTGGGGTGTGAGGGATAATTAGTGAGGAGAGATAAAGGAGGTATACCAGTATGGAGTGCTTTATGGACCAAGGTGAGAATTTAGAATTGGAATCAGTACTCAATTGGAAGCCAGTAGAGCCAGATGAGTAGGGGGTGACGTGGTATGAGCGAGAAGCATCAAAGAGTAGTTTGGTGGAGGTAGTTTGGATGACTTGTAGGTGCTTTAGTTCTTACAAAAGAAGACCGTGAGAAGAGGATTGCAATAATCCAAGTAAGAAAGAATGAGAGACACGAGTAAGTAGTCAGAACGAAAATAGGAAGGAACGGGCAGACTGACCTGATTCAGCAGAGGGAGAGGAGGAAAGAGTGCTTGACAATGGAGCTGATTTGTTGATGGAAGGTGAGCTATAGTACTCTGATAGGGTGCCACTGTCCAAAACCAACAGATATTGCCATGCTTCACCACTATTGTGAGGCCATATACACAGCAACCAGTAAGAAATTACATATAAAGTCAGAAGGTGTTGTACATTGCAGTCATTAAAACAGTTATGTAGTTAAGTCACTAGGTTTCCAGAAGAATTTACAAAGAAAAATGCATCCGAATCAATAATTAAAATACTCGTACTACAGTAAGGCTACTAAAATAGTTATAAAATAATGCACAAAAATGTAGCCCTCCAAACACACCTACAATATGGCTCAATCCCAATCTGCTTTTCTTCACTGGCAAACACATAGAAAGATTTATAAAAAAAAACAAACCCTTTTATAGTGGCAAAAATGAAGGGGCTTAAATTTTACAGTAGCTACATTCACAGCATCAAGACTTTCTGTCCTACCGCTACTACATTTGTCATGGCCCCCATGTGCCTTTATCAAGTAAAAACGCCCATACTCTTCAATCAATATCAAATCAATAAATTTTGCCACTTATCCGAACACTCTTCATCTCAGCCAAAACGCATCCATGGTGGCTGCTAGAACCAATAAAATTCAAAAATCACCGCCAACCTAGGCTGGTGTTTTCACCATGAACATGCTCATGGCTTCTTAAGGGAAATCAGCTGCATTAGAACATCAAAGCACAAAAAATAGGCAAAACGTTCCAAACAAAAACAAAATACAACAAACGCAATAGCATGAAAATCAAAATCATCAAAACCAAAAGCAGCAGCCCCAACTCTGCTTTGATCGTACAATGGCATCTGGCTCAACATACCACGCCTGTGTGGTGTAGCATTTAAACAAGGGATTCTGGAGATGCGACTGGCTTAATAAAACCCACTGCTAATGAGAATGGTGAGGGGAAGGGCAATGTTTGTGTCAATGTGAACAGAGATATATATTTAATTGATGCACTGTGCACCCGTGGGGGTTGAATAACCAATTGAATGGCAGTAGTAGTGTGTTTCTTTTCTTTGTTGCAATGGTTAAAAAACATCCTTTAAAATCTATTGACAGTGGCATCTAATGGTTTCATATACTATCATGCTTAAATTTTTTCTTATTCTTCTTTCCAAACCAATAGAATACCTGGGTGCCACACCATTCAAGCTGTCTCTGCCCCTCTCTTCTCTAAGACAAAGGCACACAGAGACAAAACACAGCTACATACTCACACACCCTGGAAACAAACATGCAGAAGGGTTGGAAAGAATGTCATGAACCACGCACTGCATACTTTCATCACTTGCCCGTGTGGTTCAACAGTCAAATATGTTAACAGTTCAGAACTAGAAAAACATTAGAAAAGAAAGTATCGATTTGAACAGATGAAAACATGCACAACTAGGAAACAGCTCTATTTCAGAAGTCTATTTCAAAACAAGCTATCTATTTTCCAATTTCTAAAGCAGCAAGTTAAGCAAATACTGTTGGGTCTTATTGCTGTGGCGAATTTGATTCTAGAATTCTCTCTGTAAAAACGTCTTACACTTGAAAAGAGCAGGCCAATTCTAGCTGTGCTACAAGAAATTTTAATACTCAACTGCCCTCTATAGGCTAAAATGCACACATGACATCTATTATACAACTCTGAAAACTAATTCTTGTTTTTCATTTTGATTTTGTGACGTTATAAATGGATAGAAAAAGCTAAAATCAATCAGGCTGACGGAGTATCATACTAGAAAATAAGACAGAAAACTAGATGGGCCATCATTTATTACGTAACTACTGCCATCATTTTGCTCATTCTGACCCAACCCAAAATCTAGTTAAGAAATGTAACAAACCTTGGCATAAACACCCCACTGATCTAGTTCCGCTCTTTACTTGCTGTGTACGATCAGTAAGGTAAGTCAAGAAATGCAACATCCAGCCCATTCAAACGCCAACGGGGAATACCCCAAGGGTAATACCTCTCATCCTTACTCTTCATCCTCTTCTTTCAACCAGTCTGCAAAATTTTCAAACACCTCCTACCACATCTATGCAGATGACCTAATGTTCTATACCCCTATTTCCATAACCAACCCGGACTACATCTCTATAAAGCTTGTTTCAATGCAGCAGCAGAATGGCTACAAAACAACCACCTCTCAAAACTATAAAAAGTCTGAAGCCATGTTCAACTCCAAGGATCCCTCCATCACTCCTCCAGATACAATCATAATGGATAAGATTGCTGTCCCAGTTACATAGAAAGTCAAATACCTTGGAGTTACCCTAGATCACCAATTGAACATGCAGGCTCACATAAAGAATATCACTATTACTGCTTACTACAAGATGAAGACCCTGAACAACTTTCACCCATTCCTGGACCCCCAACCACTTCTGAACAGTATGTCAGGCTATCATCATCCCACAATTAGACTACTGCAACTCCATCCTTCAAGGTCTTCCAAAACATGCCCTTCATCCACTTCAGCAAGATGGATAACTGGCACATCAAGACATGAACATATCACCCCAGTGCTCAAGAATCTACACCGACTCTCTATACAGGTATGAATCAAATACAAAGCTATTATGCTCACTTACAACTCCACCCATGACCAAGCTCTTGATTGCCTCTACAACCTCATCCAGAAACCATCTAATATAAGACTAAGAAGATAACGCAACCAGAACTTGCTGAAGACATCAAGTACCCAAGCAACGTGCCAGAGATCCTTCTATATATATGGTCCCACACTCTGGAACTCACTTCCAAGTAAACTAAGAGACACCAAAGACTCCAGTGACTTCTGTAAAAAGCTAAAGACTTTTCTATTTCATGAATTCTTTGGCTCTGAACCCTTATACAAATGTCCCTCTTTCCATCTCTCTCCCCCTCAATATAACCTCCTCACAGTATCCCGACATCTCTGTTGTGACATAGTGGGTCCTTCTAGCCCATTTAATGAAGCTAAAAAGTCAGGAACAAAAGTAGAGCTGAGCTGTAAACAGAAGCACATGGCTCCTGGTTACGGTGGGAACCAGGCACAGAGGCAAGAGAAACACCGGTGCTATCATTCAAGGGGTGAATCACAAGGTAATGCAGGACACCTGTTAGGGGGTGGAGTTGAGCACAGCCCCAGAATTCACCCTATTAAAGAAGGTTCAGGTGAGTTAAGTAAGTGGAGTTAGGTAGGCAGAGAAGGAGGGAATGAAGAGTTGGCTGAAGAAGCAGGAAGTGAGGCATATGAGCTGGAGAGAGAAGCTATTGAGAGCTACACTGAAGACAGCTATGCCCAGAGTAAGCCAGAGTCTCTATGGAAAGGAGAGACAGATTCCTTCTTGAGAAGAAAGAAAGAAACCCCGGAGGACAGGATATAACAAGGGCAAAGGAGATTGTCTGCAATATCCTGGGGAGCACAGGAGAGACAGAAAGCCTAGGAGGCAAGTGAAATGCTATGAGCAGGGCTTAGGTTGGGAACCTACAGCTGTTCAAAAGCACCAGAGAAAACCTCCACCAGTAAGGCTGAAAGGTAAGCCAAAAGGCTTGAATGTAATTAATTACCGTGACTGTTTGTACCCAGAAGGGTGGTGCTGGGAAAAGAATACTGGGCCTGATAGTCTGGTGAAAGCCAGTATTTGACCCAAGCATATCGTGTACAGCCTGGAGCAGTAAGAAAGGGCGTGGCACCAGCAGTGCCGGTTCAAACATTTCCTTATGAGCAGGAGGAATTGATGGACTGTGAACCAGAGTGTATTGATACTGGAGAAGATATAGATATAATGGACTGTACATTATCTCTGACCAATGGAATAGTTTCATTACGGTGAAAGCCTGTTTGAGAAGAGAGTACAGCACAGATTTCATGTGGAAACAGAGAGCTGTGAGGAAACAGCGTGGTTTTGTTTGAATGTTTGTTTTCACCTTGGTTAATGCTGAAGAAAGCCTTTTTTCTGTTAAGGAACTTTTGTTTGTCCAAATACCAGTAAATACCTGGATTGTGTTTTCTGTTCATGGTAAAATCCACCCCGGGAGGGGAAATAAAATTCTTTGGTTGCTTAACCACTTTTTCCACAATTGCTCCTTATTGATTGAGTGAAACGACTATATTTCCCAAGAGGCATTGCTCCAGGATCTGTGAAATAGCTTTTTCAATAGGGAAAAACCCACTCCCTTAACCTCTACTCGGGGGTTTAAGGAGAGCTGGTGACACTGTATATGGCCATATCCACAGCATGCTCACCATTGTATATATAGTTCTACCCTGTTCCTAACCCTCCATTTCTCCCCTAGCTTTCCCAAGCACCAAAGATTTTGTAACACATCCTATAATCATTGTTCTTTGTATAACTAGGTTTCTATGTATAGCACTGTTCCATGTACAACCAAGTTTACTGTTCAATGTAAACCACATTTATAATCTAAAAGGAGGTATAAAAGAACCTTTAAATAAATAGAATAGTCCAGTCAAAAATCTTTATTATAGTGAAATGTGATCAAAAATATTAGGTTTTGGACCTTTATGACAAAGGGGGTGAAAAATGGTTTGTGCCTAGCTCCTGTCTGGCTAATACTGCAGTGAACAGTCACACATTTGTACTGCATCCGTTTTGCTGCCATTCCAAACTGGCAAAGTCAACCTCTTCCAGCCAAGTTTAACATATGACAGAATGTTCATCCAAAGATAATCTATTCAGTACTCCTGGGGGATTCTGCACAGAGCTTCTCTCCTCTACAGAATTCTGCACATGGGCATAAAGACAGCAGAGGTTCCCATAGTTTTCTGGCTCCCCCTTTGGCCCAGAGTAGATCAGCACAAGAGGAGGAAGACAGCAGCTGCTCTTATGCCACCCGAATCTCACTTCCAAACTTGAACCGCTCTGGCCACATGGTTCAAGTCAGAGGTCAGAACCAGAGTGATAAAGGATGACAACCCGGCACAATGTACAGCCATTTTCCTTCTCCCCTTGTGTCAATCAGCAGGGGCGTAGGAACAGGAAAGGAGGGGGGCAAGTTTGAATTGTGTGCTGTGGGAGAGGGGACGACAATAAAGGGCGAGAGAGAGCTATTGGGGAATGTGTGCCGGGGGGGGGGGGTGGGGGTATTTGAGAAACAGAGATAGTTGGGGGAAGGGAGAGCAAGAGCACTATGCCAATCCTGGAGAAGGGACAGAGAAAACAGAGGATTGAACCTGCAGGAGAGGGGAAGGAGATCAAGCCTAGAGAGGAATTCAAGCTAAGATGTGGAGTGAAGCTACTGGAGGGGGGAGAAACCAAGCCTTTACGACTGTGGAATTCTACAAAAATTACAAATAAAGGATGCAGAATTTTATAACTGTTTAGAGAATTCCCCCAGTAGTCAAACCAAGGAAATAGTGGCTGAAACCATATTTTTCATCACTTAAATGCACTAGAATCAATTTAGAGACTTTCAGCAATGTTCACTAAAACTTCAATGCACTGAGAAATTCAGTATATATAGTTGTGCTCAACATTCTTGGCACCCTTCATGTGAACTGCAGTGGAGTGACTTAAATTGCAATCAGTGATGCCTAATGGCCTCAATTTGGAAATAGATTGAAAACCAATCCAAGTAAGGCAAAACCTCAATACAAAGACCACCAATTTGTCAGATGCCAGGTTTTATGAATTTAATCCATCTGCTGTTTAATCATGACTAGAGATATAGAACCGGAAACGGATATGCAACGAGGTTACTATGCTTGAAGAGCTAAGAAGGCACGAAGCTTGAAACACTACGTTGTGTTGCAGTACCTGGTCGAATGATGTTTGGAACACTGAAGAAAGGTTCCTTGCAGGACAAGGCCTGCAACTCTGACACCCACTTGGCAGACGCTATAGCCATCAGGAAAGCCACTATAAAAAGGTCAAATTCTTAAAAGGAGGCCTTACAGATGGGCTCAAGAAGTTTGCCTTTACTGTGCCTTCAACACCAAAGGACTCCACTGAGGAATCAACGAATGCAATGGCAGACTGATTTGCTTCCTTGAGGAAGCAGGAGACAAATCGGGGTGTGCCACCAATGACATCCCTTGAATGTGACCCCTGTAACACACAAGGGCCCCCAACTGAACTTTGAATGAGTTCAGGAAAAAGTCATGCTCCAGACCAACTGTATGAAAGACAAAGCAGCAATTATGTCTGCCTTCCTGGCCTCTAGGGACCAAAAGGAATACCATCTTTTGAAACTCTCCAGACTCTCACAAATTAAGAATATGAGGAACCCTCCAGGCCTCAAGCAGGGTGTTCACTACCACTTCAGAGGAACCCTTCTTGGACAGCCTATGCCTCTCAGCAGTCATGCTGTAAGCAAGAAGGGGAGGGGGATCCTCTATCACCAGAAGCCCTTGCCGCAGGAGGCCCTCTCGAGGAAGCAAAAGGGGTGATCCTACCAAAAGGTTCACAAGATCCACATACTAAGGCACACCTGAATCCAGCACAGAAGATGGTTCAACAAGGTCACAGAGAGAAGATATACAAAAGCCCCTCTTGGGGCCTTTCCTGAAGCAGAGCATCCACGCATCCTTCCTGTGGCTGAAATGTTCTCCACTTTAGCATTCTTTTGTGTGGCCATCAAGATAAATGCTCGAAGGCCACCCCTCTGCACTATGACATCAAACACATGAGGCTTAATCACACACACCAGCATTCACACTGTTCTCTCAAAAACGTTGGCCTGCCCTTTGTCTATTCCTGTGATGTGTGCTGCTGACAGGCAAACCAGATGCACCTCCATCCAACAACACAGCTCTGCCATGTCAAAAGTCACTCCGACACCACAAATTCCATCTTGCTTGTTGACATATGCCACCGCTGTGGCATCATCCAATAACACCTGGACTGCTTTTCCCACCAAGAGAGACTGGGATCTTTCTAAAGTCAGGCAAGATTGCTCTCCTCAGCAGGTTTCCTGAGCACAGTCCATGGATAAACTGGCCTAGACAAAGAGCCCCCTTGCAGCTGAGGTAACAACCACTCAATTAGCGCTTCCAGGAGCACTCCAGCCATCAGATGGTGGGACTGCAACTATATCAACTGCTTCTTGACCTCCTGGGAAAGGGGAAGGGTCTTGACAAACAGAGAATAGAAAGACCAAAGGTCTAGCTGGTGTCTCTGAAGAGGGAACACGTGTACCCTGCCCCATGGAACCAGCTCCAGGGTCAACATCATGGACTGGAGCATTTGGAGGTATCTCTAGCTTGTGGAGCTAAATGGACACCAAATGCCTTTAGAAAGCTCTGAGGTTTAAGGAACATCTCCCCCATGAGAAAAATTAAAACCTGGAGAGCACTGAACCAAGCTCCAAGTACTGGGAGGGATTCAGACTGTTCTTGGGACAGCTGGATCATCAATCCCAGCCTCTCTTTTCCATCCAATGAATCACTAGGATCATGTGGTCCCTGGACTTTTCCAGGGAGTCAGATCAAATCAGCCAATCATCCAAGTCCGAGAGAACTCCGAGGTCCTGCCTGCGAAAGGACACTGTCACTACTCCTATGGCTTTCGAGAAGGTGCGAGGGAGCTGTGGCCCGGCTAAAGGGCTGCATACAGAACTGAAAATGGAGGCCAAGAACACAGAAGCGGAGAAAACACTGATGCTGCTCCTGCATAGGAAAATGAAATTACACCTCTGTAAGATCCAGGGAAGTGAGGAACTCCCCTGTCTGACACAATAACTGATCTGATGGTCTCCATACAGAAACGGGGAACTTTGAGCTTTGCACTGACCACCTTCAGGTCCAGAATGGATCAGAAAGAACCTCCCTTCTTGGGCACCATGAAGTAGAGGGAATACTGCTTCTGACCCCGCTCTGCAGATGACATGCGTAGAATAGTTTGCAACTACAGGAGGCATTATAGAGTATTCTAGATAGTCACCCACTTATGCTGGGACATTTCACAGTAGGAGTCTTATAGAGGTTCTGCTAACTCCAGTTCGTTACCTCTGACTGAAGGCCTCAAAGACACACTGAGTTGATGTGATATGGACCCAAATCTAAAAAATAGCTTAAGAAGCCCCTTCAATTGACTGCCCCTCAGAAAGGGCCTGCCAGATCTCACTGAGAGGGGGGTTTACTGGCCCTGAATGAAATGCTACTGGAGTCTTAAGAATGCCGAGAGCCCCAAAAGGACTACTCCTTCATGGGCTTAGGCCCATAAGATGGGTAGGCCTAGCTGCTCCTAGCAGTTGAGGGCATCTTCAGGCTCCATGCATGGCCCTATGAGAGTCACTCCTAGCCTCTCGTCCGGGAGTCTCTGTGGGTAAGCCTCCTCTGAGATCTATCACCTACTTCTCCAGGTCCACCCTGAAAGGTAACTGGCCCTTACAGGAAAGGTTACTCAGAACCAGCATCTGCTAACCAACTGAGGAGCCAGAGCTACTGACTGGCTGCTACTACTACTGCTGCCATGGACTGGAAGAGATTCTGAGCAAATCGTAGGAGGGCACCAACCACATAGGCGGCCCATGACTGCAATCATGCAATATTCAGGCTGTCCAGCAGCTGCTCTACCCAAGCTAGGAGGGCTTGGGCCACCAAGCTTGCACACAGTGCTACTTGATTGCATTTGCAGCAGTGTCCCTTCATGTACCCAAGGCAATAGAGGGTTAAGTGACTTGCTCAAGGTCATGAGGAGCAGAAGTGGGATTCAAACCAGGCTTCCCTGGTCCTTAGCCCTCTGCTCTAATCATTAGACTACTCCTCACAATAAAAACCAGTATCACAGAACCTCCCCATACCAGCAGCATGGCCAGAAGACTCCCATGCAGCTTGGCAGGAACGTTGCTAACCATATATGCAGATGGCCTAATGCAGTGATGGCTAACCTTTTTGAGCCCGAGTGCCCAAACTGCCGCATAAAACCAAAGAATTTCCTCAAAGTGCCAGCACGTCAATTTGCATAAATATTTGCATAATGCTAACATACACTAACTTTTAGTAAACATGTCTCTTAATGAGTGTATGGATAAAGACAGACTAAAAGATTTCTACATTACTATAATCCAGTGCCAACCGCCAGGCACATTAGGAACTACTACAAACACTGCCCATTTAGAACCAATAGCAAACCCGCCGTATCCTAACAGCACTACCAGGACTCACAAAGCACCATACCATACCTATCAAAAGGCAACACTGCAAATATTAAACCAATACATTTCAGAGAATAACAATACATGACCTACTGGGGAAAGAGAACAAGTGGCAATGTCAAAAAGGAATTACATAAACAGAATACCTCAGCTCAGTTACACAGTTGCAATTGCTCCAGCCACTTTCTTCTGGTTTCTTCATGTTTTCTGCTAACTCTCCATCATCTGCTGTCCATTTGTCCTTTCTTCTCTCTTCTAGTTTTTTTTTCCATTCTCTCTCTCTACATCCGCTTTAACATACTAATCTTTCTCCTTTTGCTCTTTCCTCATTCCTATTTCATCCACTCAAATTTTTACCCTCCATCCTCAATCCCCACTTACTCTCCCAATACCCGGCCAATTGTAGATTTTTTATCCCTCCCACACAAAATATTTTTCCCCTCTCCATTTTACTCTCCCAGCCCCATCCCATTCTAATCCTCCCCCAACATCAGCTCCCTTCTAGTTCCAACCTCACCCAGCATCCATTCCCTTCTAGTCCCTGCATCAGCCCATTTCCAGTCCTAGCCCCCCATCAGCCCATTTCCAGTCCGAGCAACCCCCCAACCCAATACCAGTCCTAGCCCCCCCCCCCCATCAACCCACTTCCAGTCCTAAACCCCCATCACCCCATTTTCAGTTTAAGCCCTCCCCTATAACCCATTACCAGTCCTAACCCCCATCACCCCATTTCCAGACAGCCCCCATCAGCCCAAAGCCCATTACCAGTCCTAACCCCCCATAGCCCATTACCAGTCCTAACCCCCCATAGCCCATTAACCTGCCTAACCCCTCATCATCCCATTTCCAGACAGCCCCCATCAGCCCACAGCCCATTACCAGTCCTAACCCCCCCTAGCCCTTTAGCAGTCCTAACCCCCCCTAGCCCTTTAGCAGTCCTAACCCCCCCATAGCCCATTAGCAGTCCTAACCCCCCCCAGCCCTTTAGCAGTCCTAACCCCCCCCCAGCCCATTAGCAGTCCTAACCCCCCATAGCCCATTAGCAGTCCTAACCCCCCCAGCCCATTAGCAGTCCTAACCCCCCCTAGCCCTTTAGACGTCCGAACCCCCCCCCCCTAGCCCATTAGAAGTCCTAACCCCTCCCCCCCTGGCAAATTTTAAAAAAAAAAAGCTGGCTCTGGCTGCTGCCGCTGCCGCGGCAGAATGCAATGTCCCGCGGGGCCCCCTCCGCCCGCTAAGCCCCTCTGCAAGGGCTTTCAGATTCGCGAGGGAGAGCGTCTCCCTCGCGTCTCTGTTAAGCCCGCAGGGGCTAATGGGAAATGAGACGCTCTCCCTCGCGAATCTGAAAGCCCTTGCAGAGGGGCTTAGCGGGCGGAGGGGGCCCCGCGGGACACTGCATTCTGCCCTTGCCGCGTACGTGGCAGCAGTCAGAGCCAGCTTTTTCTTTTTTGCGGACCTTCCTGCGTGCCAGCTGCAAGGCCTTCGCGTGCCACAGCTGGCACGCGTGCCATAGGTTCGCCATCGCTGGCCTAATGAGTCCGTATGTGTTTGGCAAAGTCTTGCCTTACCAATTTATTCGATTTTTTGAATCTGTAAACAAGCACATGGAGAAAAGGTGAGCCAGTTGATATAGTATGTATCCCCTGAGATATGTGGTCCCTCACTGGGTCATTAACCTCTGTGGGGAGACCCTGGATACATAGTTGAGTGAAGAGACTCTGTCTTGCCTAGAGCCATAACTCCTAGGTTGTACTGTTCCTAGTATTAAGACCCACAAAGGCTAGGAGGCTGTTGACCTCTGGCATCTTAAATGTTGGAAGCCAGTGTATTAGTCCAGTCCAGTTTACTTAAAATCTTTAAATAGTGAAACAAGTGAAAAAATGAATAAAGAATTTCTGTACACAAAACATTAAGGGGCTTGTTTACAAAGCCACAGTAGCGGTTTCCGAAAGTTATCGGAGCCACGGCTCCATTGAAATCAATGGGGCTGTGGCTCCGATAAACGATCGGAAACCGCTACCGCGGCTTTGTAAACAAGCCCCTAAGAGTCAGTCCATTCTCCTTATTTTCCTTTTAGGCTGAGGAACAAGTCTTCTCCAGATTGGAATTTCCTCCCCCTCCCCCCCCCAAGCCATCACTACTACTACTTATAGTCAAATACCTCTACGTTTCAGGAGAAACGACATAGACTAAAGGCTACAAGCACTTCCTGTAGAACCCTGGTCCTGCTCATTCCAGGTCTGAGAGTTGGCCTCCGATTCCCCTACTTCTCTGCCAGGATCAGAGACCCCCTATTCCTTCATTATCCAGAGCCTCCTTCTGCCTCTGACTCCATAGTGTCTTTAACGGGTATATCAAACACTATCCATCTATCTGTTCTCTGGGATGTGCTGGACGGATCTTTCTTTGGTGTCTCATATTTCAGCATTAGGTTTTTCTGGCCTTGAGGAGAATTTGTACCCTTAGATCATATTTTGATTTGAAATCATTAAAACACAGTTATTCCGTCCCTTGTGATGACAAAACTAAATTATTGCAATTCACCATTAGTCAAAAGTAACTTCAATAAAGTTGAAGCAGATTCAAAATGTGTTAGATTACTTCAGTGAGGATGCTAAAAGGGGCTAAACCACATGATCATGTTACCCCTCTTCTGAAAAGGCAGCATTGGTTGCTGGCTCAATTCAGGATTAAAGTTTAAGAGCGTTTTTCAGACTTTGCACTCTGGGGTTCCATCATATTTGTTTTCTTTGTTAATACCATATGTTCCATAATGAACTTTGAGAGCTCAACAGGTGAATCTTTTAGTTATTCTTTCGTACAGAATTTTATGTTATGAACTTCATGTAAATCCTGTTATACTAATGTGGCTTTGGAATTCACTGCTGGGTCAGATTCGGTTGGAACACCTTGAAATTTAAATCAGCTTTGAAGACGTGCTTTGTTTTTTTGTTTTTTTAAAGAGGCATTTATGGCAGGTTGGCCTACATCACAGCTGCTTTAGAGTTGGGAGGGGTCCCAGAGGAGTGGTAAGGGCACATATGATCCTTCTACATAAAGTAAAGGATTGATCTCTGTGATAATTAAATGAATGGAAATGCTGCTAAAACAGAGGATACGGAGATTTCTGGAATCCAATGACTTACAGGATTTAAGGTAGCATGGTTTTACAGAGGCTGATTTTTCTAGAAAAATTCAAAATTTCTCCGACTGGGTGACCAGACAGTTGGACAGAGGGTGAGTGCTAGATGTGGTATACTTAGATTTCAGTAAAGCCTTCGACGCTGTTCCACACAAGCGACTTATAAATTGAGGTCCCTAAATTGATCGACTGGAATAGAGACTGGTTGAGTGGGAAGCGAAAAAGGGTGCAGGTAAATGGTGCTCACTTTGAGGAGAAGGATAGTATCAGTGGTGTGTCATAGGGTTCTGTCCTTGGTACAATTCTTTTTAACATTTTTGTAAATAATATTGCGGATGGGCTATGGGTAAGGTTTGCCTCTTTGCAGATTATTGCAGATTTTTGATATTGAGTAGACACCCAGGAAGGAGTAGATAACATCAGGAGGGATCTAGCTAAACTTGAAGAATGGTCAAGAATTTGGCAGCTGAGATTTAATGCTTAAAAAAAAAATGAAGTGTTATACCTTTGGGCTGCAAAAATCCAAGGGAGCAGTACAGTATAGGGGTGTGAGGGACTTCTGTCCACAAAAGAAGAGCAGAACCTGGGAGAGACTGCTTCTGATGCTTAAGGGGTTAAACAGGAAGAAAAAGCAACAGAGAAAGCCAGAAGGATGCTTGGGTACAAAGAAAGAGGAATGGCCAGCAGGAAGGAGGAGGTGAGAGTGCTTCCGTGTAAGTCTTCAGCGAGACCTCATTTGGAGTAGTGTGTGCAATTCTGGAGGCCACACGTTCAAAAAAGATAAACATGATGAAGTCACTGCAGAGGGCGATTACCAAAATGGTCGATGGTCTTTGTCAGAACGCTTATGGGGAAAGACTTAAAGATCTCAAAATGTATACTTTGGAAGAAAAAGGGAATGGGAAGATATGACAGATGCATAAATACCTCCATAGCATAAATGCACAGGAGAGTCTTTCAATTGAAAGCTCTGCAATGAGGCAGCATAAAAAGAAGATAAAAGGGGATAGACTCAGGAGTAATTTGTGGAAACATTTCTTTATGTAAAGAGTGGTAGATACATGGAATAATCTACCAATGGAGATAGTAGCCTAATGGTTAGAGCACTGGCATTGCCCACTAGCGCTCCTTGTGGCCTTGGGCAAGTCATTTAACCCTCCATTGCCTCAGAAAAATCCAAGTTATCAATGCCACTGTTTAATGCACATTACAAAGTTTAAGTTACAATGTAAACCATTCCAACTGAAATGATAAAACTGTATAAAAAAAATTTAATAAATAGTAGAGACAGGGACTCTATGTGAATTCAAGAAAGCATAGGACAGACACGGGAGGATCTCTAAAGGGGAAAAAGGGACTGTAAAGCTTAGTAGTTGATAAGGACCATACGGCCTATCCAGTCTGCCCTTTCCTATATGCTGTCATTTTTATGTTTCTATGCATTGTCTTCCCCTGCTTATTGTTTCTACAGTTGGACGTGTAAGATAATGGATTGCCATGCTATTACTTCTTACTCGATGCATTCTTTTATCAGTTAAGAGGTATCTGGATGTTTTGACTGCTAAATGTTCACCTTTAATGATTCCATTATAATTAAGAGCCCTGATGTATTTGTACTTAAGGTGGTATATCAAATACTACTAAAGCACAGAAACACTGTGGTGGTAAATGGCTTATCCAGCCAAAGTATCTAGCAGTTTGCCCAAAAGACACAGGTTCCACAATGCTTGTATTGGGACAAACAATGGATTTCCTGGGTCCCCTTTTCCTCCAGGAACTTGTCCAAACCTTTTTTTAAACTTGGCTAAACTAACAGCTTTTACTACATCCTCTGGTAACAAATTCCAGAATTGGATTACACGTCACGTGAAAAAATATTTTCTCTTATTAGTCTTAAATAGGTTACACTGTAGCTTCATTGCATATCCCCTAGTCTTTGTATATTCTGATGACTCGACAATCGATCTATGTTTACCCATTCCACTCCATTCATTAATTTATAGACCTCTCTCATATCTTCCCTCAGCAGTCTCTTTTCCAGGTTGAAGAGCCCTAACCTTTTTAGCCTCTCTTCATAAGGGTATCCTTCCATCCCCTTTACCATTTTGGTGTCTCTTCTCTGTACCTTTTCTAATAACGCTATATCCTTTTTAAAATATGGTGACCTGAATTGCACACAATATTCAAGATGCAGTCACACCATGGAACAATACAGAGGCATTATAATATCCTTTGTTTTATTCTCCATTCCTTTCCTTATGATTCCTAACATTCTATTTGCTTTCTTGGCCGCCGCTGCACACTGAGCTGAGGGTTTCAACAGGTTGTTAATCGACGATGACGCCTAAATCTTTTTCCTGGGTGGTGGCCCCTAATGTGGAACCTTGCATCATATAACCAGTTTGGGTTGTTCTTTCCTAGGTGCATAACTTTGCACTTGTCCACATTAAATTTCATCTGCCGTTTGGATGTCCAGCCTTCCAATTTATCAAGGTCCTCTTGCAATTTTTCCACAATCCTCATGGGTTTTAACAACTTTGAATATTGTGCATCATCTGCAAAATTTGATTACCTTGCTCATTATTCCCATTTCCAGGTCATTTACTAATATGTTAAAAAGCAGCAGTCCCAGCACAGATCCCTGGGGTACTCCACTATTCACCTTTTTTTCCATTGAGAAAATTGGCCATTTAGTCCTACTCTCTGCTTTCTATCTTTTAACCAGTTCCTGATCCACAATAGTACACTGCCTCTTATCCCATGACTTGTTAATTTTGCCAAGAATCTCTCATGAGGGACCTTGTCAAAGGCTTTCTGAAAATCCAGATTCACTATAATCAACCAACTCACCTTTGTCTACCTGTTTATTCACACCTTCAAAAAACAAACAAACACATAACAGATTAGTAAGACAAGACCTTCCTTGGCTAAAGCCATGTTAGTCATGGCTTAATTGGAGACAGCTATCTACATGTAGAGTAATTTTGTTCTTTATAATAGTTTCTACCATTCTTCCCAGGCTCACTGGTCTGCAGTTTCCCGAATCACTCCTGGAACCCTTTTTAAAAATTGGTGTTACATTGGCCAATTGGCATTACATTGGCCTCAATGGCAAGGAACACCCTAACCCCGCAATACTGAACATTGAGTGGTATTAAAGATCACCACCTATAACTGGTAAAACCACTAGAGGTCTCTACGAGTATATTTAGATTTTCACGTTCCACATGAGACTCAGGACATTAAACCAACTCAATGAAACCACTTAACTCTTGAACAGCTGAACTACCACTTAATACTGTATGTTTCACAAAATACTTGTGTAAATATGTTCTCTGTAAAATACACTCTCTGTAAATAAGTTATGCCTCAGTGCATCTCCCACATGTCCCCCCCCCCCTCACGTTTTTTGTAAATTTGTGTTTTATAAAACGTTCCCTGTAACATGTGAGTTATAATGTAAACCGCTTTGATTTAATGAGAAAGCGGTATAGAAAACCGTTTGATTGATTGATCGATTGATTTAAAAGCCATGGGATAGGAGGATTAGTAACTGTGTAAAACACAGGAAACACAGTAGGACTAAATGGTTGATTTTCCACATAGATATAAGATCAATAGCAAAGTATCCCAAGGATCTGTACAGGGACTGGTGCTGCTTAACATTCATAATTGATCTAAAAAAAGTGCAATGATTGAGGTGGTCAAATTTTCAGATGACAAAAAGTTATTGAAAGTTGTTAAAACAGAGGATTATTGCTTGTTTCATTTATTGAACATAACACTCCATGGTGTTGCGTTAGGGAGGGCGTTTTGTGGTTTGTATTGATTGCATCAATAAAGAATATTTTTTTTAAATAAGAGGATTGTATGGCATAGCAAAAATACAGTATTACAATAAGAGCCTAGACCAGTGATGGCTAACCTTTTTGAGCCCGAGTGCCCAAACTGCCGCACAAAACCAAAGAATTTCCTCAAAGTGCCAGCACGTCAATTAAACCTTAACAAGATTTTAGTATCTAAAAACTCTTTATAAAGTTGCCTGAACTATGTAACATCATTTGTAAAGTTTGGAATCTTTGTATTGTCAGAGAATCAATTTGATTCACAATCCTTTGGTTTTCATTTCAAATTATTGGCAATTTATAATGTTTTAATGATTTCATTCAATTTAGAAACAGGAAGGCAATAATTAAACTGGGAACCCCAAAAGCCAAACTTGGAATGTACAACAACACTGTAGAAATAAAACTATAAATTAAATTTCCTCTTGTACTAAACAAAGCACAGACACTAATGATGCACATTTCCCAGAGCTGACATATTCCAGTTAATAAATTCAAAATAAAGAGATATCTTTGTACCTTTTGTGCATTTTTTTCAGTTGCAATTGTTCCAGCCACTTTCTTCTGGTTTATTTGTGTCTTCTGCTATCTCTCCATCGTCTGCTGTCCATTTCTCCTTTCTTCTCTTCTAGTTTTTTTCCATTCTCTCTCTTCATCTGCTTTAACATAATAATCTTTCTCCTTTTTTAGTCTCCCAATACCTGGCCAATTGTACATTTTTCTTCCCTCCCACACAAAATATTTTCCCCCCTCTCCATTTCACTCTCCCAGCCCCATCCCCTTCTAATCTCCCCCAACATCAGCTCCCTTTTAATTCCAGCCCCACCCAGTATCCGCTCCCTTCTAGTCCCCACATCAGCCCATTTCCAGTCCTGGCCCCCCATCAGTCCATTTCCAATCCTATCCGAGTCCCTTCATCAGCTCATTTCCAATACCAGCCTCCCATCAGCCCATTTCTAGTCCTTTCCTAGCCCCACCATCACTCAGCCCATTTCTAATCCAAGCCCCCCATGAGCCTACTTCCAGTTTTAGCCCCTCCATGAGTTCATTTCAATCCAAGCCCCCACCACAGCCCATTTCCAAACTTAGCTCCCCCAACACCCAATTCCCAGTCCTATCCTAGCCCCTCCATCAGCCCATTTCCTGTCCTAGCTCCCTCCCCTAAGAGCCCATTCCAAGCCCCCCTTCCCATCAGCTATTTGCAGTTCAAGCCCCCTTCCACTCAGCCCATTTCCATTCCAAGTCCCCCTCCCCATCAGCTATTTGCAGTTCAAGCCCCCCACTTCCCCTCAGCCGATTTCCATTCCAAGCCCCGTCCCCATCAGCTATTTGCAGTTCAAGCCCCCCACTTCCGCTCAGCCCATTTCCATTCCAAGCCCCGTCCCCCATCAGCTATTTGCATTTCAAGCCCCCTTCCACTCAGCCCATTTCCAGTCCTAGCAACCCCCCCAACCCATTACCAGTCTTAGCCCCCCATAGCCCACTCCCAATCCTAATCCCACCAGCCCATTTCCAGTCCTAATCCCCATCACCCCATTTTCAGTTTAAGCCCCCTCATAGCCCATTACCAGTCCTAACCCCCATCAGCCCACTCCCAGTCCTAATCCCACCAGCCCATTTCCAGTCCTAATCCCCCATCACCCAATTTTTAGTTTAAGCCCCCCCCATAGCCCATCACCACTCCTAAACCCTCCCAGCACCCATCACCACTCCTACCCCCCCCAGTGCCCATCACCACTCCTAACCCCCCAGCGCCCATCACCACTCCTAATCCCCCCCAGCGCCCATCACCACTCCTAACCCCCCAGCGCCCATCACCACTCCTAACCCCCCAGCGCCCATCACCACTCCTAACCCCCCAGCGCCCATCACCACTCCTAACCCCCCCAGCCCAGCCCAGCCCCACCCACCCAAAATTTAAAATAAAAAAAAGCTGTCTTCTGCCGCTTCCGGGCCGCCGCGGCAGAATCGAGTGTGCCGCGGGGCCCCCCCCTGTGCCTGGCATAGCCTGCCCTCCAGATCCTGCCTTCCCCGGTATCAGTCCCTGTTTCCAGCTTGCCACACGCGCCGGCTTTCAGAGCGCGAAGGGAACTAGTTTCCCTTTCGCGGCTCTGTTAAGCCCGTGGGGTCTGATGGGAACTTCCCATCAGCCCCCGCGGGCTTAACAGAGCAGCGAGGGAGAAACTCTCCCCTCGCGCTCTGAAAGCCGGCGCGTGTGACAAGCTGGAAACAGGGACTGATACCGGGGAAGGCAGGATCTGGAGGGCAGGCTCTGCCAGGCACAGGGGGGGCCCCGCGGCACACTCGATTCTGCCGCGGCGGCCCCGGAAGCGGCAGAAGACAGCTTTTTTTTATTTTTTTTAATGCGGACCTTCCCGCATGCCAGCTGCAAGGCTTTCGCGTGCCACAGCTGGCACGCGTGCCATAGGTTCGCCATCGCTGGCCTAGACATTTAAATAAAAAATGCAATCTAATGTGGACAAGCATAAAGCAATGTACATAGTAAAAAAAATTATCCCAACTACAGGTACAAAATTTTGAATTAAACAGTCATCACCCATGAAAAAGATTGTGGAGTTACAGGACAGTGCACTGAAATTTTCAGCCTAGTATGCTGTGGCTGTCAAAGCAAAATAAATGTTAAGGATTATTCAGACAAGGAAAAAAACACAAAAATTAGTGGAGTAGCCACCTAATGGTTAGAGCACTGGCTTGGGAACCAAAAGACCAGAGTTTGAGTCCCACTAGCACTCCTTGTGGCGTTGGGCAAGTCACTTAACCCTCCACTGCCTCAGAAATTTTCAAGTTATCAATGTCCCTGTTTACCGAGTTTAAGTTACAATGTAAACTGTTTTGACTGAAATGATAAAGTGGTATAAAAAAAAAACTCGTTTAATAAAATAAATAAAACGGAGAATAAGTTCCTGGAGGAAAAATCCTCTAAAAAAGTCATTAACCAGATAGACATCAAAAAGCCATCACCAATCTCTGGAGCTGAGCTAAAAGAAATAGATCTACTCAATGGGGATCTTCCAGGTACTCATGAGCAAGTCTGACCACAGCTGAAGAAAGAAATGGTTCAGTGGACCTCGGTCTGACTCTGCAAGGCTAGTCTTCTGGATTTTTTTAAAAATTTAGTTCAATTTTCACTATGAGCTCAAAAGAAGTTACATTCAGGAACACTACGTGAAATACCTATTAACCATCTCAGTTACTAGACAGTGTTAATGTGTTTTGTTTTACTGTGTATTATCTATTGTAAGCCTTATAATTCTCAATAATGGGCAACATTATTGGCACCCTTGCATCTTAGGTATGCTGTATACAATATCTTGAGAAAGAAATATTCCAGCTGTCTGTCATCATAAGATTTTAATGGTATGTTCAAAGGTATACAACAACAAAAAAATGGATGTTTGGAACTTAGGTGTAGTAATTTGAGAACACAAAATATGACCTGGGACAGGATTAATGGTACTCTTTATTAATATTTGGTTGCACAACACTTGGTAGTAATGACAGCCTCCAAAAGCTTTTCTTGTAGCCATCTGCAAGTTCCATACATTTGTCTGCTGGTAGTTTCTCCCATTCTTCAACTGTGATTTGTTCCAGCTCATGAATGTTTCCGGAATTCCTTTAACCAATGGCAGATTTCAGCTCTTTCCAAAGGTTCTTGATTGGCTTGAGATCAGGACTCATTGCTGACCAATTTAAAAAACAGTCCATTTGTTCTATTGTAACCATTCTTTTGTACTTCTGGACACATGTTTTGGGTCATTATCCTGCTGGAGGACCCAGACCTAGCTTTTTGACACTAGGTGGCACATTTCGCTCCAAAATACCTTGGTAGCCGCCCTCAGACTTCATGATTCTTTTAATACATTCCAGGCCTTCAATTCTTGAGACAGCAAAACAGCCACACACCATTATGGAACCTCCACCATATTTAACTATAGGAAGGGTATTTTTTTCCTTATAAGTTTCATTTCTTCACCTGTAATTGTATCACTGGTTTGTTTTGCGAAAGAGCTCAAGTTTGGTTTCATCTGTCCACAGAACATTTTCCCAGAAAGACTGGTTTCTCCGAGTGGGTTTCGGCAAAGATCAGGGATGCCTTGTTATATCTATTTTCAGCAAGGAGGACCTTCTTTGTTTAATGCATGGTGTATAGTGTGGGTTGAAACCATCACTCCAGATTGTTCCAGGTAAGCCTTAAGTTCTTTGGATCTGGTACGTGGTGTTTTCCTAACAGCTCGCACTAAACTTTGAAGACTTCTTGGATTAATTTCTCTCTTCTTACTATGTCCTGGAAGGCTCTTGACAGTTATCTGATCAGAAAACTTCTTAACGTTGTGAACTACAGACATAGGAATCCCAAGGTCTCTGGAGATGATCTTGTACCTCTTTGAAGTTTGGTGATAATGACGTTTCTGACAGTCTCGGGCAGCTCTCATCTTCCCCTTTGTGAAAATGAAACGGAGTGAATGTGGCCATTTTAAACATTAGAGCCATCATTCATTGGTTGATTCAAGTCATGTGAGTAATGACAATCATAAATGCATCTAATTTTACCACAATGGGAATTCCATTCTTCTGTTCAAACTGATTTGAATTGTTTATAAGGGTGCCAATCATATCCTGGCAATGTCCCAGTTTTTATACTATTTCCTTTTTTAATTGATTCTTTTATGCGTCAAATGTGTGCATATATAGTCCAAAGCCATTTCACTGGCCACTTTTTTTGTTTTTAGGATATTGTCATGCCCTTGCCCCTGGCCTCTAGCTTAGAGGGGCGAGGTAACGGAGAACTTCTCTTGGTGAGCTCAAATAAACTAGCTTTTCCTCAGGTGGATTCTGGGACATGTAGTTTGGCTCTTAAGAAGAAGTGTAGTCATGGTCCGATGTTAAGGCAAATGACAGAATTTATTTTAAAGTAAAGTTCAAGTAAACTGTACACAGGAATTTTGTCCATTCAGGATTGTTTGCAACAGAGCATTTAGATCAGTATAACTACTTCACAGTCTTTTAAACACATGCAGCTGGTTAACAAAGTTCCTCAGTCTTGGAGAAACAGCTCTGCTCAGCAAGGTAAAAATACTTCTTTTTAACCTTGTATTTGTAAAGCATTTAATAGCAAAAGAATAAACACAGTTCCTCTGGAACAACTTCTTCTTTCCCTCCTTCCTTTCAGGATAGGTTTTAAACTCAAAATAAGAAAACAAGTAGCAAACATTCACAAGCTCTCTCTTCAGCGTGACTCAGCACTTTCCTGAGAAATGCAAACAGGTGGAGTTTTCTTCAAACCCAATTCCTGCCTCAATTCCAGTTACCTGCTTCTAGGAAACTTTCTCATTCAATGCTAGCCTTTAGCATAATGATTCCATGCTTGTAGCTTGACACAGGGTACAGTCCATGGGGATATTTAGATCTTGCAATTCCTCCCCTGCCAACTCAATCTGCATATCCTCTGGTGTTAGGGCAGTGTCCGGTTCTGAGCTCTGGACACAGTGCTCAGAATACAGCCTCCCTGGGGGTTCAAATGTCTCTCCTGAGCTTAATTCTCCCCGATAAAGACAGTCAGTACCTGAAGCACTGGGCAGTTCTCCCTGGTTGTGCTCGCTATGGTTCCTTGTCTCCTTCCAGCCTCTCTGGAACAGCTCTCTGTATTCCTCTCTGGGTTCTCTCCTGGAGATCTTCAGGTGCTCCTGGTTTCACTCCTGATTCCCCTGAATCCTCTGAGTCCTCCGAAATCCCGAGACCTCTGCCTCCCCAGAGCTTCTTCCTTCCTCTGAGTTTCTCCTTTCCTCTGCTTTAGCAGGGGTTTATATTTCCC
This sequence comes from Ichthyophis bannanicus, assembly GCA_033557465.1. NCBI lineage: Eukaryota > Metazoa > Chordata > Amphibia > Gymnophiona > Ichthyophiidae > Ichthyophis > Ichthyophis bannanicus. The sequence continues at coordinate 885,402,914 of CM066035.1, read as the reverse complement.
TCTCCAGGGCTCCAGCCCTTCCTCCACTCCTCCCAGGTGATTGTAATCACCTCTCAAGCCTGCAGTTACGTCATAGGGTGTGGCTGCCTGAAACTTTCTCTCCAAGGGGCCTGAAATCCATGCCCTGCAGGGATTTCTCCTTTCTCTAAGTTAGTCATTGGCCTTTTCTATACTCATAGGCTCAAAACAGTTTTCCTTGTCACAATATATTGCACATTAAGGGGTTGAACTGTTGTAGTTACGTATGTTACATTACTCCTTTTTTATATTATTTATTGTATTATGTTTTTAATAATTTATTTTGATTTTATCCTTCATTTTGAGGTTTACCCCACTGAAGAAGGTGTTTGCCGAAACATGTAGGGGTTCCTGTTTTAATAACGCATGGTAGATAGAGGGGGATGGGGAGTTCAGGGTCAGCCCAGCCATTAGGCAACTAGACAGTCACCTAGGGCAGCAGCTTCTGGGGGGAGAGGGTAGTGGTAAATAGTAGGGCATTCAAAATGAAACAGATTCTGCCAACCAGGGGAACGTAAGACTTAGGTTTGCCTAAGACACCAAATACCCTGAACCAACTATGGGGCCAGCCTTGCTCGGGGGTCTATTGGGCTGAGAGAGGGATGGTAGTAAGGAGAGGTGGAGATCTGCATTCTGCTGAGCAGGAAGGGGAGATGGATGGAAGAGTCAGGGCTCTGATGAGCGAGGAGGGATGGAGTAGATTCTGATCGGCTGGAAGAGGGATGTGAGAAAGAATGGCTGGGGTCTGCTGAGCAGGAAGGGGGGGGTCTGAGTCTACTGAGAAGCAACAAAAGGTAGGGAAGAGAGGATTCAGGGGTCTGCTGGGCTGAGAAATGGGTAGGAAAATCAAGGATCGGGGCAGGACTGGCCCAACCACTAGGCAACTTTTGGAAGGCGGCAAAGATCAGGGCATTCAAAGCTAAACAATAGATTTTGACAGCTAAGGGGGGTATATAGATTAAGGTTTGGTTATGGCGCCAACACCTTGAACCAACTCAAGTGCCAGCACTGACCAGGGGTCTGCTGCTAAGGAAGTGGGGTCAGGGTCTGCTGGAAAGGGAGAAAATAAAAATCTGGAGTCTTCTGGGCTGGGGATGATGATCAAGGGCAGAAAGAGGGGTAGTAGAGAAAGGAGTCTAATTGGCACATTAAGAGGTGGAGAAAAAAAGTGAACATAGAGAAGTGAGTGCAGGATCCCGTCCTTCTCTCCTCTGCCCTTTTAACCTTGCCTTCTATTTCCTTTCTCTATTCTCACCTTTCCTGTCGTAATTACAGTATGGTGTTCCTTTCCTTTTCCGGCAGTCTGTTTTTATGTATCGCAAACCGCTTTGATGTTTTTACTGCAAAGCAGTATATCAAAAGCAGAATAAAGATAAAGGGAAGAGTTAGAGGATATTGGGTGAAGATGGAAGAGTGAAAAAATGATTGGAAAGGGAGTTAATATGGGGATAACAATGGGGGAAAAAAGTCATAATACATGTTAGATCTGAAATTGTGCATGCCTTCTGTCTTTGGATTCTGCTTAATAGAAAATAGTTGTGTTTCCAGCTCTTCAGTTTTGCACTATATATTAGTATAGAGTGGTGCATTGGTATTTTCATTTCAGTTTTTGTCTCCACATTTGTGGTCAACAATTCTATTCTTGAAGGTGTTGTTGTTTTGTATGTAACCAAAGTGAAGTATTTTACTAGTGCATAGGGATCCGAGCTGTTGTATTTGTTGTGTCTTCCCAAAAGGACATGTGGTGGTGGTGTTGCCTTTTGTGTAGGGTTATTGCTTTTCCCAGTCCTGGGAATTAATGCTGCTATTGTGTGGCAGGTTTGTTATACATATGCTGAGTGGGATTGTTTGTGTAGGTTTTGTGTTCTATGACAATGTCCTTCCTTTTGCAGGGAGTGGGAGTGTTGTCTTTACCGAGATGTACTGAAATATTTTTGTTTTAGTGTCGTTTTCTAGTTGTGCTGTGTACCCATTCTTGGTGGCGGTGGGGTTCTGTGGATGTGGAGGAGCATGCTTATGTTTAACTCTAACATGTATGCAGCATGTCACATGTGCAAGCACAGAGTGTCAGAATCATTGCTCTACACAGCTCTCGCCCCGTGACCACGACCTAATGCTCTGCCGGCTTGCCTATCAAGTTCCAGCCTATATACACCCTGCTGCATTCAGTACTTGTGGGCAAGACTAGCTGTTGTTGATCTCATGGAGGAGGGACCCACAGCTGAGGGTCCCCAAACTTGGAGGTCGGGAACACAAATTAGGTCACATCAGTGGATTGGGGGGGGGGGGTTGCAGAAACATTGACATTTCCCCATCTCTCTGGGCTTTCAATGTGACCTATGCCAAGTCACCAGTCAGCATGTGGGCTGTGAGCCAGTTACCATTTACAGGCCCTTGCCCCTGCTGGGTAAGCTTCCTGTTAGGCTGGAAGCCCACGTGGAGTACTGCGGTCTAAAGCACGCACTGCATACTGACACTGCTGCTGTCGTCAGTACTATTATTGCACCTTCCTGCTTTACATGAGCGGAGGGGGTGGAAGGAGGTTGAAGAAGGTTGACATTAGTTTGATGTCATCATAAGAAATGCCATACTGAGTCAGACCAAGGCCCATCAAGAATAGTATCCTGTTTCCAAAAGTGGCCAATCCAGGTCACAAGTACCTGGCAGGTTACCAAAAAGGCTCAGATTCCACAGTACTCGTCCTGGAGCAAACAATGGATTTCCTAGGTCCTCTCTAATAATGGTTTATGGACCTTTCCTCCAGGAATTTGTCCAAACCTTTTTTAAACCCAGCTACATTAACAGCTTCTACTACACCTTCGGTAACGAATTTCAGAGTTTGATTATGCATAAAGTACAAAAATATTTTTTCTTAGTCTTAAATGGGTTACGTTGTAGTTTCATTGTGTGTCCTAGTCTTTCTACTTTTTGATGGTGTAAACAACTGTACAGGGCGAAGGGTCAGCTGTATCGTGGGCCAAACGGCTACCAAGCAGACACCTTCCTTCGTGCAAAAGGGAACCACACACAGAGAGGACTTACACTTCCCAATAAAATCTCACCTTATGCAGGACAACACACTCATACATGGTAATAACTATCTCATAGATTTTTCTTCCAAAAGAATCCTATTATTCCCTATCTTACAGAAACAAAAAGTCTAAGAACAAAGGAAAACAGTCCAGTGGAATTACAGATCTTACTCCTCTCACAGCAAGCAAACAGGATCATTCTGAAATTATCTCTGATGCAGATCTCTAAAACAGCTACAAGCCAGAATGTCTGGTCCTGTCTGTATGATTCTGTCTTACTTTCTGGCTCAAACAACAAACAAAAAGTACATCCTTCTGTCCTGTCCATAATACGAAAGAGAAGATGTGTGACAGGCATTCTGGACAAAGAGAGATCTGTGTAACAGACATACATAACACTAGAACAATTCACACAAGGCTAACTAGCGCGCACACACACACACCTCTCAGACATTACAACAGGGATACTGGGGCCATAGAGAACCCAGGGAATCCATACCCAAACAGCCTTCACTGCGCAGGAGATGAACTCATTGCCTATCTGGTCCTGTCACATTATATACCTTTGTTCAGGACTATTTACTATTTTTGCTATCCAGGCATTCTTCTCTAATTAGCTGATTACTGTTCCAGTTGTCTGGGGCCCCACTTGTGTGATTTGCCATGTTATTCTACTCATGTCTGTACCCCTCTCCGTTGAACCTTTCTCTCAGGTCCATGTCTGCAATTATCAGTCTGGGCCTGATTTATATTGTTATCTGACCTCTGCCCCTTCACTCAGTTCTTTGCCTGGTTCTCTCCCACCTCTCAGTTCCCAAAAAGTCTCTTTGGCTCCCCATATTCTGACAACTATACTGGGGGGCATTTGCTCTTCTTCATCATTTACTATGTTACTATGTAAAACTGGCATGTTTATATCTCATGGTTACCTCTTTACCATCTCTCTGTCCACCACCTACTGATAAGTATGTTTTCACATACCTCTGAAAGCTTCACGTACACATCACAGTACAATTCCAGCATTCAGACATTTTGATGAATTCTTTTTTTTTTTTTTGTGTGTTAACTCATTCTCCTCTGGCTCTAACACAACTGATCTACGCTTACCTGTTGCATTCCATTCAGTAAATTTATAAACCTCTATCCTATCTCCCCTCAGCCTTCTCTTTTCCAAGTTGAAAGCCCTTATCTTTTAAGTCTGTCCTCATAGTGGTATACTTCCATCTCCTTTACTGTTTTGGTGGCTCTTCTCTGTACCTTTTCTAATTCTGCTATATCTTTCTTAAAATATGGTGACCAGAATTGCACACAATATTCAAAGTGCAGTCACAGCATGGAACGATACAGAGACATTATAATATCCTTGGTTTTATTCTTCATTCCTTTCCTTATGATTCCTAGCATTCTAATTGCTTTCTTAGCCTCTGCTGCACACTGGGCGGAGGGTTTCAACATAAACCGCGCTGATTGTAAATAGCGCGGTATATAAAAAATTGAAATAAATAAATAAATTATCCATAACACCAAAATTTTTTTTCCCCCCAAGTGGTGGTTCCTAATGTGGAACCTTGCATCGTATAACCATAGTTTGGATTGTTCTTTCCTAGATGCATAACTTTACAGTTGTCCACATTAAATTTCATCTGCCATTTGAACGTCCACTCTTCCAATTTATCAAGGTCCTCTTGCAACTTTTCACAATCCTCTCGTGTCTTAACTTCGAATTAATTTGCATCATCTGCAAATTTGAACCCCCTCACTTGTTATTCCCATTTCCAGGTCATTTATGAAGATGTTAAAAAGCAGCGGGCATAGCAGAGATCTTTTCTGTACTCCACTAGTCACCTATTCTCCATTGAGAAAATTGGTCATTTAGCCCTACTGTTTTCTATCTTTTAATCAGTTCCTGATCCACAATAGTACACTGCCTCCAACCCATGACTTTTTAATTTAGCCAAGAGTCTCATTAGGGACCTTGTCAAAGGCTTTCTGAAAATCCAAGCACACTATATCAACCGACTCACCTTTAGTAAGACAAGACTTTCCTCAGTTAAATCCATGTTGGCTTTCTCCCATTAAACCATGACTGACTGACAGTCAATCTACATTTCAGTAATTTTATTCTTTATAATGGTTTCTATCAGGCTCACCGGTCTGATCACCCATAGAGCCCTTTTAAAAAATTGGCATTACATTGGCCATTCTCCAATCTTCAGGTCCTACAGATCAAACAACCCACTCACAACAAGGGTAATATGCTGGACCCGTTATTCCTTCCACCATCCCTTGCTCACAGATCACCACCTACCACTGCCCACCCTAGCCATTGTCCCCTAGTCAGACCACAAAACACTCACTTTCTTCCTCCTGCACAAAACGTGCCCTCAAGAAGAGGCTAACCCACTGTTTGCAGAAGGAGAAAATTTTCCTTACCATTTATTTCCTTTCCTGGAATCCTGCTAGACCAGTCCAGACAAACAGGTTGTGCTTCCCTTCCAGCAGATGTTGGAGACAGAGAAAGACTTTCAGAGCCCTGATTGGTTGAGCTCTGGCAGGTAGTGGCATACCCATAGGGGTCCTCCTCAGTATAGTCTGTATAGCCAATGGAATGTAACGAAGAAAAAGAAAACCCCGGCTAACAGGGCCCAAACCCCCCCCCCCCAAAAAAAACAAAACAAACTGCTTCAACTATATACACAAAGAAAATTCGCTGAAATGAGCCGACTCTCGGATATATCCCTGTATGTTAAACTTCCTTTAGAACATCCAAAGGATGGTTGGCTTACGGCACCAGTAAACTGCAATTGACAGCCGGGCGGGAACTGGACTGGTCTAGCAGGATTCCAGGAAAGGAAATTAATGGTAAGGACAATTTCTCCTTCCATTTCATCCTGCTAGACCAGTCCAGACAAACGGGAAGTACCCAAGCTAATGACCTCCCGGGTGGGAAGAGAGCTGCAGAAAGCACCCCTGCTCCAAACTGACTGTCTTCACACACCTGGACATCCAGCCGGTAATGTCATACAAAAGTCGACAAGGACGCCCAGGTTGCCGCTCGACAGATATCAATAGGAGCGACTTGCGAGCGTTCTGCCCAGGAAACGGCCTGTGCATGGGTGGAGTGTGCTCGAATACCCGTAGGCACCGGTCTACCCTGACCAATATAAGCTGCCTCAATGGCCTGACAGAGCCATCGGGCAATAGTAGACTTAGAGGCCGCGAGGCCCTTTCGAGGCCCTGCAAACAGAACAAAGAGATGATCCGATGCTCGAAAAGAATTGGTAACCTTCAGATACCAACAAAGAATTCTCTTGAGGTCTAATGTTCTGAGGTCTTTATGCTGCCCTGCGCACTGATCTTTTGAAAAGACCGGGAGAAACAGCGGCTGATTGAGGTGAAAGGACGTAAGAACCTTCGGCAAGAAGGAGTGAACCGCTCTAACCGAGACGCCCTCTGACGAAAAAGAAAGACAGGAAAGAGCTTGTAATTCGGAAATCCTATGAGCCAAAGTTATTGCTACCAAAAACACCGTCTTGAGCGTCAAGTCTCGAAGAGAAGCCTCTTTAATGGGCTCAAATGGTCGAACCACAAGGGCTTTTAAAACCAAGGACAGATTCCAAGGGGGTACTACGGCCCGTAAGGGCAGACGTAACACCTTTACTCCCTTGAGAAAATGAGCCACATCGGAATGCAACGCTAATGAACAACCACGCACCGGGCCCCGGAAGCAGGTTAAGGCAGATACCTGAACTCGCAGCGTTCCAAGGGCTAAGCCCTTCTGCAACCCCTCCTGCAGAAACGCGAGGATATCCGGAACAGCTGTACACCAGGGGGAAAGCTTATAATTCGAACACCAGGACTCAAAAATGCACCACACCTGAGCATATGCCAGGGACGTCAAGGACAGACGAGCCTGAAGGAGTGTAGACTCCACTTCACCTGAGTAGCCTTTGCGAACTAGCATGCGGCGTTCAAGAGCCAAGCCGTAAGCGAGTAGGGATCGACGTTTTCCATGAACACCAGACCCTGACGGTGGAGGGAGAAGGACGCCATCAACAGCAGAGGGACTCCCTGAGACAAGTGCACCAGATCCGCGTACCACGGTCTTCGGGCCCAGTTTGGCGCTACCAGAACCACAGGACCCTTGTGATCGATGATGCGATGGAGAACTTTGCCGATCATGGCCCACGGAGGGAAAACGTATAGAAGGACGTGATTCGGCCAAGGCTGTGCCAACGCATCTATCCCGTTGGACCCGTGTTCCCTCCAGCGACTGAAAAAAAAACTGGTACCTTGGCATTTGCTGCTGAGGCCATGAGGTCCATTGCAGGCAGGCAACCCCATCTGTGCACTATGTCCTGAAAGGTCTCTGAAACAAGCTCCCATTCTCCAGGATCGAGAGTGTGTCGACTGAGAAAGTCGGCCGTGACGTTGCCGAGTCCCGCGATATGCTGCGCCGAGATGGCTAGTAAGTGTTTTTCCGGCCATGGAAGCAGAAGATTCATCTCTCTTGTTACTCCTGGACACTTTGTACCTCCTTGGCGATTGAGACAGAACACTGTGGTTGCATTGTCGGAGAGGATGCGAACAGCCTGACCCTTGAGAACGTGTAGAAAGCACCGTAAGGTGAGGCGAACTGCTCAAGCTTCTAGTTGATTGATCGACCAACTTGCTTCGTGAGGCGTCCAGGTACCCTGCGCTGTGTGAGTAAGGCAGTGAGCCCCCCAGCCGGAAACACTGGCGTCTGTTGTCACTAGAATCCAGCGCGGACTCTCCAGAGGGACTCCTTGAAGGAGATTGCTCGCAGAGAGCCACCAACGAAGGCTGTTCCTGACTTCCAGCAGAAGCGGGAGATGGAGTTGGTAATTTTCTGATACCGGGGACCACCACGAGAGAAGCGCCTTCTGAAGACAATGCATATAAGCCCTTGCCCAGGGAACTAGATCAATGGTGGCCGCCATCATCCCCAGAACCTGCAGATAATCCCAAACCCGAGAGGAGGACTGAAGTAGGAACAGGCGAAGTTGAGCTGACAACTTGAGAAAATCGGTCCCTTGTCAAAAACACGCGACCCCGACAGGCGTCGAATCTCAACCCGAGGAAGTCGATTTGCTGAGATGGTTGAAGACAACTTTTGGCGCGATTGATGACCCAACCTAAATTCTCCAGAAAGGAAACAACCTTCGCTACCATGCTGCAGGCCTCCGGAAGGGAATCCACTCGAATAAGCCAATCGTCTAGGTAGGGATGTACGTGAATGCCTTGCTTGCGCAGAACTGCGGCTACTACTACCACTACCTTTGAAAAGGTCCGTGGAGCAGATGCTAGGCCAAAGGGCATTGCCTGAAACTGAAAATGCTGCCCGAGAACCGCGAAGCGGAGGAAACGTTGATGCTCCGGCCGAATGGGAATGTGAAAGTAAGCTTCTACAAGAACTAGTGACGCGAGGAATTCTCCCTTGCGGACTGCCTGAATGACCGACCGGAGCATCTCCATTCTGAAGTGAGGCACTTGAAGACTGCGGTTGACACCCTTGAGATCCAGGACTGGGCGAAAGGAACCATCTTTCTCGGGCACCACGAAATAGATGGAATAACGGCCTAGTCCCCTTTCTGGAGCTGGGACAGAACGAATGGCATTGAGCAGGAGGAGCCATCGCAAGGTCGCCTGAATGGCCAGCCTCTTCCCAGGCACTCCCATCGGAGAGAGGAGGAAGGGATCAGAAATAGGACGGCAGTAGTCGAGGTGATCCTGTAACTAGGACCTGTCCTCCAGGTGATGTAAAACCCTCTCGCACCGAGGACGTTTCTCCAGGGCCATGTGTCCATGAGGGAAGGGTTAGGACAGCCGTTATAGTTGGTGATTCGATCATTAGGCATGTAGATAGCTGGGTGGCTGGTGGACGTGAGGATCGCCTGGTAACATGCCTGCCTGGTGCGAAGGTAGCGGACCTCACGCGCCACCTAGATAAGGTCTTACATAGTGCTGGGGAGGAGTCTGCTGTCTTGGTACAAGTCGGTACCAATGACATAGGAAAATGTGGTAGGGAGGTTCTGGAAGCTAAATTTAGGCTTTTAGGTAGGAAGTTGAAATCCAGAACTTCCAGGGTAGCTTTTTCCGAAGTGCTTCCTGTTCCACACGCAGGACCCAAAAGGCAGGCAGAGCTCTGGAGTCTCAATGCGTGGATGAGACAATGGTGCAGAGATGAGGGTTTTGGATTTGTTAGGAACTGGGGAACATTTTGAGGAAAGGAGGGGCTCTTCCAAAGGGATGGGCTTCACCTTAACCGGGATGGAACCAGGCTGCTGGCATTAACCTTTAAAAAGGAGAGCGAGCAGCTTTTAAACTAGATATTAGGGGAAAGCCGACATTCGCCCAAGAGCGGATGGTTCAGAAGAATGTATCTTTGAAGGATACTACCAAAAGCAGAGAGGTTCCACAAAAGAGTAAAGTAGCCCAAATGCCCTCAAGTATGGAGCAGACAGAGCTTAAAGATCCCAAAATTACCCATGTCTAACAATAGCCAAATTAATATGAATAAAATACATTCTCTAAAATGCTTGTATGCAAATGCTAGAAGTCTAAAAAATAAGATGGGAGAGTTAGAATATATAGCACTAAACGAAAGGTTAGATATGATTGGAATATCAGAGACATGGTGGAAGGAGGACAACCAGTGGGACACTGTGATACCTGGGTACAAACTATATCGAAATGATAGAGCTGATCAAATTGGTGGAGGGGTTGCGCTCTATGTTAGAGAGGGCATTGAGTCAGAAAGGATTAAAGTTTTGCAGGAAACAAAATCTGCTGTAGAATCTATATGGATTGAAATTCCATGTAAAAGGGGGAAGGCAATGGCAGTGGGGGTGTACTATCGAGCGCATGGCCAGAATGACCAAATGGATGATGAAATGCTCAAAGAAATCAAGGAAGCTAACAAAAGTTACAGCGCAGTAATAATAATAATTGGTGATTTAAACTACCCCGGTATCGACTGGGTCAGTGTCACGTCAGGACATGCTAGGGAGATAAAGTTCCTAGATGAAATAAATGACTGCTTCTTGGAGCAGCTGGTTCATAAACCGACCAGAGGGGAAGCCATATTAGACCTAGTCCTTAGTAGAACACCAGATCTAGTGCAAGAGATAAGGTTGTTGGGGCCACTTGGCAATAGTGATCATAGCATGATCGCCTTTGATTTAATTAGTGGAGGAGGGATAGTAAGGAAATCCACAGTACTACCTTTTAACTTTCGAAAGGGAGACTATGATAAAATGAGGAAAACAGTTAAGAAAAAACTAAAAAGGAGCAGTTGCAAAGGTTAAAGGTATACATCAGGCTTGGCTGTTGTTGAAAAATACTATCTTGGAAGCCCAGACCAGCTGTATTCCACGCTTTAAGAAAAGTGGAAGGAAGTCCAAAAAACTGCCAGCATGGTTTAAAGGTGAGGTCAGAGAGGCTGTTGCCAAAAACGCATCTTTCAGGAAATGGAAAAAAGAGCCAAACGACGAAACCTGGAAACAGCACAAGCACTGGCAAGTCAAATGCAAGGCATTGATAAGGCAGGCAAAGGGAGAATTTGAGAAGAAGCTTGCTGCGGAAGCAAAAACGCAAAGTAAAGACCTTTTCAAGTACATTTGTAGCAAAAAACCTGTGAAAGAGTCAGTTGGTCCATTAGATGATAAAGGGGTTAAAGGAGCACTAACAGGCGACAAGGCGATAGCAGAGAGACTGAATGAATTCTTTGCTTCGGTCTTTACTGAGGAAGATGTAGGGATGTTACCCATGACTGAAGTGGTATTTAGAGGTGCGGAAGAATTGAAGGAAATATCGATACATCGGGAAGATGTATTACAACTATTAGATAAACTGAAGAGTAGCAAATCACCTGGGCCGGATGGTATACATCCAAGGGTGTTGAAAGAACTGAAATATGAGATTGCTGACCTGCTATTAGTAATCTGAACTATCATTAAAATCATCTCTAATACCTGAAGATTGGAAGATCGCCAATGTAACACCAATTTTTAAAAAGGGTTCCAGGGGTGATCCGGGAAACTACAGACCAGTGAGCCTGACATCAGTACCGGGAAAAATGGTAGAAACCATCATAAAGAATAAAATTACTCAGCATGTAGATAGTCATGTCCTAATGGGAGACAGCCAACATGGCTTTAGACAAGGGAGATCTTGTCTTACTAATCTGTTATGTTTTTTTGAAGGAGTGAATAATCAGGTGGACAAAGGTGAGTCGGTTGATATTGTGTATCTGGACTTTCAGAAAGCCTTTGACAAAAGGTCCCTCATCAGAGACTTTTGGCAAAACTAAAGAGTCATGGGATAGGAGGCAGTGTACTATTGTGGATCAGGAACTGGTTAAAAGATAGAAAGCAGAGGGTAGGGCTAAATGGCCAATTTTCCCAATGGAGAAAGGTGAATAGTGGTGTACCCCAGGGATCTGTGCTGGGTCCGCTGCTTTTTGACATATTCATAAATGACCTGGAAAGTGGAATAACGAGTGAGGTTATCAAATTTGCAGATGACACAAAACTATTTAAAGTTGTTAAAACCCAAGAGGATTGTGGAAAATTGCAAGAGGATCTTGATAAACTGGAAGACTGGGCATCAAAATGGCAGATGAAATTTAATGTGGAGAAGTGCAAGGTTATGCACCTAGGAAAGAACAACCCAAACTATGGTTACACGATGCAAGGTTCCACATAAGGAACCACCACCCAGGAAAAAGATTTAGGCGTCATTGTGGATACCATGTTAAAACGCTCGGCCCAGTGTGCAGCAGTGGCCAAGAGAGCAAATAGAATGCTAGGTATGATAAGGAAAGGAATGGAAAATAAAACAAAAGATATTATAATGCCTCTATATCGTTCCATGGTGAGACCGCACCTTGAATATTGTGTGCAATTCTGGTCGCCGTATCTGAAAAAGGATATAGCGATTTTAGAAAAGGTTCAGAGAAGAGCCACCAAAATGGTAAAGGGGATGGAAGGATACTCCTATGAAAGGCTAAAAAGGTTAGGGCTCTTTAACCTGGAAAAGAGACGGCTGAGGGGAGATATGATAGAAGTCTATAAATTAATGAACGGAGTGGAACGGGTAAACGTAGATCGTTTGTTTACCTTATCAGAATATAGAAAGACTAGGGGACATGCAATGAAGCTACAGGGTAAACTATTTAAAGACTAATAAAAGAAAATATTTTTTCACTCAACGTGTAATCAAACTCTGGAATTTGTTACCGGAGGATGTATTAAAGGCTGTTAGTGTAGCTGGGTTTAAAAAAGGTTTGGACAAGTTCCTGGAGGAAAGGTCCATAAACCATTATTAAAAAGGGACCCAGGATATCAATGCTTGAACCAATACAAGCATTGTGGAACCTGTGTCCCTTGGGGAAACTGCTAGGTACATATGACCTAGATTGGCCACTGTTGGAAACAGAATACTGGGCTTCATGGACCTTGGTCTGACCCAGTATGGCATATCTTATGTTCTTATGACAGACCACAGGAAACAACATTGAGAACCCATTGATCAGAGGTTACAGCTGCCCAGTGATGACAAAAGAAGGCCAAACGACCTCCCACCGGGGGGAGACTCTCGAGTGGGCTGCTCGTCCCATCAGCGGGAAGAATGCGCGGTCGCAGAGAACTTCCCTGTTCCTGAATAGGAGTCCCCGCCCTTCCGAACACCTCGAAAGGACTGACCCCTTTGCCCAGCTCGGCTAGCGGGAAGTGAGGAGGCAGCCGGTTTGTAAGAACGAAATCTCCTTGAGTCGCGAGGTCTTGAAAAACGTCAAGAGCTCTGAGTATAGGAGTGAAAGGACCGCCGTGGAGCGGGCTTCAGGCGATCTTCTGGCAGCCATTGCGGTTTAACCTCTCCAAGATCCTTTACCAACTTGTCGAGATCCTCTCCAAACAAAACCTCCCCTTTAAAGAAGTTTCAAGAGCCGTGTTTTAGAAGCGACGTCCGCCACCCACTGTCACAGCCATAACCACCTCCGTGCTACTGTAATTGATACAATGGAACGAGCTGAAAGACGCAACAAATCATAAAACGAATTCGCTAAGAAAGTTGTGCCGGATTCCAGACGTCCCAAGGCCGGATCATCTGGCAGACGCTGAATCCAGCGCAATAACGCTCGGGCCACTAAACCACCACAAACAGTCGCCTGTAACGTCATAGTGGATGATAAAAAGGCTGTCTTTAAAAGATTTTAGACTTGGGGGAGTGGCTAACTTTCAAGATGGCGTTACCTTCAGTTTGATCCGGAATGCCAAAGAGGAAGGGCAAGTCTAAGATTCTCCCTGCTGAGTCTGGACTTGCGGTGGCGGGCCCGATGGATCGTTTTGTTCGGATTTCAGATGATCAGTGTAGGGAGATTAGAGCGGGCTTTGCAGCGCCTGTAGTGGAGTCTCAGGCTGCTGCCGCCCTGGAGGTGTCTCTCTCCCCTGAAGAATACTCTCCTCCGGTGCCACCTGCTGTATTGAGGTCTCCCCCGACATCTCCAGGCTCCGCCCGTGGTGGGGGAGGTTGTTGAGTCTGTGCAGGGAGCGTCGGGGGTTATCCTTGCAGCCCGGAAGCCACCGTTTGCAGATATTTCGGCTGGAGGAGATGGCCAGGTTCCAGGTCCCGCTGATGGCGGCGGTTTGGTTGAGGATTCGATGGGTGAGACTGTTCCTGACTTATCTCCTTTGCTTACTTGTACTCGCCCTTCTGTTGTGACTCTAGAAAGCATCTGGGAAGCTATTATTCAGCTGTCTACGGCAGTGAATCAGCAGTTGTCTCTTTCCTTGGTGAAAGTTGCTACAGTTAAGCAGAAAGTACTTTCCCTATCAAGTGAAGTTGCTGAAACTCAAGCAAGAATGGATTTATCTGAACAGAAACTTGAAGCGGTTTCTCAGTTAACTGACTCCCTAATGAAGGATAATGTTGGTTTAAAACTGAAGTATGAGACATTAGAGAATGCTACCCGTGCGGCAAATGTTTGTGTCCTTAATTTTCCTATTATACCTGGGGTGGCCCCGCTGGATACATTTAAGAGATACTTGATAGAGTCACTATCTGTACCCTCGGAATTGATTCCACCAATAGTAAGAGCTTTTTATCTTCCCACTGGGAAGAAAGAGGGTAGAGTTACTATGGGTCAGTTAGAGTTTGATACTTTAAATGTCTCTGCTTTATTACAATCTCTTAGGGAAGATGATTTATTAGTTTCCACATTGTCAGAGGAAATAGCAAAAGAAACGAGCAGAGAGTGGTTGCACAAATTATTTTATAGGAAGAGAACCAACTTGTTTTTGGGCAAAAAAAATTGCTATTTTCCCCGATGTCTCTAGAGACACACAGAAGCGACGGAAATCCTTTTTGTTGTTACGACCTGGGGTTATCCAATTGGGGGCTACTTTCATGTTAAGGTTCCCTTGTAGATGTATTATAAATTATCGTTCTCATAAGTATATTTTCTTTCAGCCTACTGAATTATCTTCCTTTATCGCCGCCAGGGTTGTTACATCTTTACCTGTATAGGCCATGTTCTTCCTAGTTGGAAGGTCGCCTGTTTCTATATATTTGCCTTGTTACTCTTTATAATAATATGAGGTGGGGGTTTGTTTCCTTTACATTCACGTGTTATGTCGCTCCCTTTTAATGTGGGCTTAAGATGTATTGGTGAAGTGATATTGATTGCCTGTTTTGTTTCTTTCTTTGGATTATTTCTCACACAGTCCATCTTTCTGTACAAGTTTAATGCTTGGTTTAGTATTGTAAAAATTTGATAAATATAAAATAAAATTAAAAAAGCGCATTTTAGACTTTACGGTCTTGTTGATCTTTGAGTGCTGCGCTGCCTTTCACAGGGATGGTGGTATGTTTAGTCACGCCCGATACCAAGGCATCCACCTTTAGATAGGACAGCCATCGGTCAATTTCCATCAGAGGGCAAAGATATAGCTGACTGAGACGGCGTACCGTCTGGAGAGGAGAATCAGGCGTGTCCCACTCTCGAGAAACCATTTGCTGCAATTCCGCAGGGAAAGGAAAAGCCTTAGAAGGTCTACATATGCCCTGCAAGATCGGGTCCACTTGAGATTGCGGAAGAGCAGCGTCGAGTCAGGCGGATTGGAGAGCCGCAGAGCCTCAGCAACCTGCTCTAGCAAAGGAGCCAACTCCTCTTTCCAGAAAAGACGGATATCCTGCGAATCATCCATTGTAGTGAAGGAAGAATCAGAAGGAGAATATTCACCATCTTCACAGTCTGAGTCAGTTAGGCTGTCTTCCGCAGAAAATCCATCAACACCTGGAACCACAGAGCCGTCAGATAACTTACTAGGAACCTTTTTGGAAGGACACCCTGCCTTGCGGTCTGACCCCTTATGGGTCCGCTTACGATGTGAAACTGCCTCTGTATCCTTTTCTGAGGCTAGCACCAACGTAGGACCCCCAGCCGAGGAGTCCGTCTGCCAGGGAGTCCATGCTTGGCGAAATAGCACCAAAAACTGAGCCTCTGAAGGCACTGTCTGAGATTCCTGTCGTAAGGACGTGGGCTGTGGAGTTAAACAGGGAGCAGCCTGAGGAGGCAAACCGTGCAGGGCGTCAAGGGCTGAGCCTGGTGGACTCGAAGGAGCATCCAGGGATGTGCCCGCCAATGAAGGGCCCTGAGAAGATTCCCCGGGATGGGAAAGGCAGGCAGAACACATCTTGTCAGCCAAATCCTTCTGCCCGAGGAAGGCATGACCGGTTTTTTTTTGTTTTTTTGTTTTTGTTTTTGTTTTTTTTTAAACTATGAAGCTGAGTTATAGAGACCCTTCAGAAGCCCACAAGCCTGAGGCAAGAAGAACGGAAGGGCAGAGCAGGAAGGCAGAATGCTACGCTATCGCAAATGGCCGTCAGGAACGAGACCGTGCATTCGTGAAAATGGCCGCCGGCTCAAAAAGCGCACAAAGGTGAAAACACAGCCGAGATCTTCAAAGACGTAAAATAATAAAAATATCTAACAGCCGATGACCTGCGCTTGGCTGGAAGACAGACAGGAAGAGCCCGCAGGTTTAAAACAAGCCTACAGCTCCTGTTCTTTTGGTGGAAGTACCCCGCATTGCTCGTCTGCTTATGAGGAGCTTAGAAGTCAGGAAAGCTGTCACTTACAGTTTAGACGACACCGCCAGCCAGCAAAGCACATCCTTATTAAGTTTCCCGAAGTTAGACGATCTCCATACAGCCTGCTAACCCTCTTGGTTAGGGCTGAGGTCCTTCGGTGGATGGAGCTGCACTGATCTCTCTAGTCAGGAGCTCATCTCAAGAAAGCCCGATCTGATTCTTACTGGGAAAACCCAGAGCAACACCTCATGTGAAGCCTGGGTACATCCAGGGGCAACAAACCCACAAAAATTAAGAGAATACCTAAATAGAAATAAAGGAAATAAAAGTGAGGAGAGATAGCCCACAACACTCCTTCATCTGCTGGAGACAGAGAAATACTGAGGAGGACCCCTACGGGTATGCCACTACCTGCCAGAGCTCAACCAATCAGGGCTCTGAAAGTTTCTCTCTGTCTCCAACATCTGCTGGAAGGGGAACATAACCCGTTTGTCTGGACTGGTCTAGCAGGATGAAATGGAAAACAAACAAAAATACTACTACACCTTCAGTGCTCATCCAAGAGCCTAGAATCACTTATCAAAAGCTGGAACTCTATCATAAACAATATAGCAATAAACCAGCATCCTCTCCCAGCTAACAATCATAACCACAAATCAGCTGTGTGGTACTCTACACAACTCAAAAACATGAAATGTAGTCTAAGAACACTGGAAAGGAAATGGAGACACGACAAATCAACTATCAACCTTGACAACTACTTTTCCAAAATTACAATAATACCAAAACAGCCACAAATAGGGCATAGAAGGAGAACCACACCAACATGATTCAAAGATCTTTAAACCATCCCAGAGAGCTATTTGATTTAGTCAAAAACTTAATAAAACACCTCGCACCAAAGCAAGAGGCCTTGAACCTCACCCCACAAAACATTGCAGAACACTTCCAGACACTGACATGCCCACCAGGCAACCAGACCCACACGACAACTTAACCAGCTCACAACCACATAACCTCCAGAATTTCTCGGGACTCATTCTCAACCATCCTCCCCGATCACTTGGGAAAAAAATCATCATAAACATTAAAACTACTACATCCACGTTCGACCCATGTCCAGTCAGCTGGATCAAAGCTGCATGAACGGAGCTACTACCCATAATACTTCAAATCACACAATTATCACTGCAACAAGGATACATGCCCATTGAACTAAAATTAGCCTCCATTTGTCCAACACTAAAAGCATCATCTCACCCAACATAACTAGCCTCATACCATCCATGGGCAGACTAGATGGACCATACTGGTTTTTATCTGCCGTCATATACTATGTATGTTACTATATTACCATGTCCAATTGCCAGCCTGCCATTCCTGCAAAGGTAATAGAGAAAGTAGTGCTTTCACAACTGCAAGACTATAAAGGACACCAGTGTTCGTTAACTATCCATTTGACCCCAACAATATGGAGTGGAGGAGTAGCCTAGTGGTTAAAGCAACTGCCTAGTACCCATAAGATCAAGGGTTCGATTCCCACCGGCACTCCTTGTGACTTTGGGCAAGTCACTTTAACCTCCACTGCCTCGGAAGAAAAGGCTGGCAATCTACTTCCAGTGTGTATTACTAATTAAAGATTTATTTGGATTTTTGGATCAGCGAAGAATATTGTACATAGAATATTTCATGTGAGAGTTGGATCAGCAAAGAATGTTGTACTCTTGAGCCATGCTGAATTAGGAATTGGCTTGCTAGCCCAGGAGCTGATGGCTGAGCCTGGGGTTACTTTAGGTCAAGGAGTGATAATGGAGCTGAGCTTGGGGGTTACTTTAGGACAAATTCTCTGAGCAGGCAACAGGTTTGGCCGGACAAAACTGGATGAATGACTCATAGATAGCTGACACCCTGTTGTACAGGACCACGGGTACAGCATTAACCCTAGCCAATCATGATTTGAGCATGCAGCATGTTAGCCAATTATTTGTAATAGCATGCAGCAGGCAAGATCTTAGTTAGGTACTTTAGGGGGACTCTCGGGAGGAAAAGATGGGACTGCAACTGATATACGAGGCAGACGTGTTTCTGTAGTTTTTTTCCCGGATTTTCCTCCTGAGAGTGATCGCTGAACAGTCCCCTACCTGGAGTGAGCTACAATAATCCGGTGATGTATTGATGCTTAACTTCTTGCTTATTAATATTCCAAAAGGACTTAATTTAATAAAACTCATATTGCATTTACTAAAGTGTCTATGCCTAGTCTGTGAGCTAGTGAATGACAGGGTTAACTTGTATTGTATTTGCCAGAGTGCTTATACCTAGTCTGTGAGCTAGTGAGTGATAGGGTTATAGGAAGTGTAAAATTTGGCAATACACAGTGATACATTACCATGGATTGCTATGAGTCAATACTGACTTGACAGCACTAAAAAAAAAAATAAAAAAAAAAATAAAAAAAAATAATATGGCTTTAGATCCCAACATGGGGTGGAATCCCTGCTCACCGTTCTAACAGTCAACCTTATCAAAGGCATCGACAAAACAAAGGATTCATCCTCATATTCTTGGACATCAAAGCCACCTTTGATTCCATCCCACAGAATTAGACAAAGGCACCATGCTAAAATGGTTCATATCATAGCATACCTAACAGATCGCCATCTCAAAGTAAAATTGGGCAATAAAACTTCAAAACTATACACAAAGCAACAGAGTCCCCCAAGGCTCTGCCCTATCCTCAATGTTATTCAACCTCTTCATCCAGCCAATCTGCTCTATAATACAAACACACAACCTCCTCTACCATGTATAGGCTGATGTTATGTTTTACGCTCCAATCAAGACCACTAACCCAATCATCACCCACATAAAGACATGCTTCATCTCCATATCAACTTGCCTCACCAAACACAATATTAATATAAAACTTCAAGAAAACTGAAGTCTTATATATCTTCAAGGACACCAACTACTCACCACTCACATACATAACTGTTGACGGAGCCCAACTAGAAGTCAAACCTCAAGTACTCTACCTGGGGATCATCCTTGATCAAACCTCATACTTTCCTCCTTATATCAACATCACCACAAGAACCATACACCACAAACTCAAGATGGTACAACATCTAAGACCACGCCTAGACTCAAACGATTTCTGCACAAGTCTTCAAGCATTCACATTCTCTCACTTCGACTACTATAATCTCATTCTAGAAGACCTTCCTAAATCTGCACTTCAATTAGCCATGAATTGTGCAGCACGCATCCTCTGAGATGCCCCCAGGACAGAACATATAACCCCAATACTCAAACAACTTCACTGGCTGCCCATCACTCAACAAATCAAACACAAGGCTATCCACATGATCTTCAAGCTTTTCACCTATCTCCAATCAGTAATACAGAAAATGCCTAATGACAGATCTAGGAGAACCAGCTCCCTCAACACACTCCACATACCAACTTTAAACATGAAAACCAACTCACCACATCCAAAAAAGCCTTCTCCCTCTTCACACCAGCACTGTGGAATGCGTTACCAGACTATCTCCATGCCATGAATGATCACATTGACTTCAAGAAAAAACTAAAAACTCATCTATTCCTCAAACTTCACCTATTTGATTACACAGACAATGATCCGCTAGACTAGCCATCCTTTCACAACCCTCTTTCCCTTCCCACCGCCCCCAGCAACCCCCTCAGCCCACTCTCCCTTCCCCACCCACATATAGAAATCCCACACCTATTAGATGTTATTACCTTTATTTATGCCAACAACTGTTTAATGTTTACAGTTCTGTGTTCTTACCAAAATTGTTATTGTTTCATGTAAGTCAGTTCTATGTACCCCTCTAAATTTTCTTTGTTCCATGCAAGCCAACTTGGCCAAGTTGTTCTATGTAAAACTGCTTAGGCTCGTAGATTAGCGGTATATAAACACAGTTAAATAAATTATTTTAATGATAGTGCACAGATCACTAATAGGTCTGCAATCTCATATTTCAATTCTTTCAACACTGTCAGATTTATACCACCCAGTCCAGGTGATTTACTACTCTTCAGTTTATCAAGTAGTTGTAATACATCATCCCGGTTTTTCAATATTTCGTTCAATTCTTCTGATATATTATCTTTAAATACCATTTCAGACATGGGTAATTTCCCTACATCTTCTTCAGTAAGGACCAAAGCAAAGAATTCATTCAATTTTTCCGCTATGGCCTTGTCCTCCCTTATTGCCCCTTTTAGTTCTCTATCATCCAAGGGTCAAACTGACTCTCATAGGTACTTGAAAAAGTTTTTAATTATGCATTCTTGCTTTCACCGCAAGCTTCTTCTCAAATTCCCTCTTTATTTTTATTTATTTTATTTATTTATAGGTCTCTTCTATACCGCACTATTCAGCATCAGCGCAGTTTACAGTGAACAAAGAATTTACACATTTCCGATGGTACTTTGTGTTTACAGTTGAACAGGCAAAAATAACTTGGATAACAGGGGTAACTATTTACAAATTAAAACAGAATCATGAACATTTCTTGGTTTCAGTGTTATGGGTTTTGGGAGGTCTGTGAGGTGGTTGAAATAACTGCATTGGTTACTGGGTAATACAAGAGGAAGAGGTGGTGTTTCAAGGCTTTTCTGAATTGCAATAGATCCGGGATTGCTCGGATGTCTTGAGGGAGGCTGTTCCAACACCTTGGGGCACAGAACTTGAAAGCCCTGTCTGTTGTTGCTTTGGTGCAGTGTGAAATTGATTTTGGGACTACAAGTGTGTTGAGTGTTACTGACCGTCTGTCCTTATTTTGAAGTGTCATCTGGATCAGATCCGTCAGTGACTCAGATGAGAGCCCTTTGATGGCCTTGAATGTCAGTAGTAATGACTTGTAAGTGAGTCTACTTCGTATCGGGAGCCAATGGAGTTGTTTTAGAATGGGTGAGACATGGTCTTTCCTGGATGCTCCGTGTAGGACTCTTGCTGCGGCATTCATTGCCAGTTGCAGTGGTTGCAATGTGGCTTGAGGGAGCCCTTGTAAGATTGAGTTCGCATAATCAAAATGTGGCATGATTAGGGCCTGATAGATGGTTCTGAAATCATTCGGCTCTAGCAGGGATCGTAGGTGTCTAAGGGAACGTATTTTATGGCATACCGCTCTTACAATGTTTCCTATGTGCGCCTTCATATCCAAGTGCTGGTCTAGAGTGACGCCGAGGTATCTGATAGTGGGTTTGGTCTGGAGGTCTGCATCCTTCACCTTCAAGAAAGACGGAGCAATGAAGTTTCGGTCTTTTGTGATGAACACCACCTCCGTTTTCTTGTGTTGGATCTTGAGGTTTTGGGATTGCAGCCAGTTGGATACTTCATTTATGCAGTTTGTTAATGGAGTGAGGTCGGGGTTCTCTGTTGTAAAAGGCATGTATAACAGCACATCATCCACGTATATCATACAGTTGATACTGAAGGACCGTATCAGGTTGCAGATAGGCTGCATGTATATATTGAACATGAGGGCGGAGAGGGAGGAGCCTTGTGGGACCCCCTGCTTTTGATGGAACAGATCTGATGCAGTTTTGTTGGATCGCACCTGCTGCCACCTGTCAGAAAGGTAGGATCTGCACCACTCGAGTGCTTTATCTGTAATTCCCTTACCCTCGAGTCGTTCCAGGAGACGTTCGTGGCTCACGGAATCGAATGCCGCTGCTATGTCTAGGAAGACCAGGACGAACCCTTGGCGGATATTGTTGATGCCTGTTAATATGTTGCTGAATAGAGTAGTGAGCAGTGTTTCCACACCGTGGGCTTCTCTAAAGCCGTGTTGACAAGGGTCTAGTGGTGCGTTAGTTTCTATATGCTCTTCGATTTGTCTTTGTACCTCCTTTTCCATTATTTTTGCCAGCAACGGTATGCTTGATATTGGCCTATAGGATTCTGGCTTCAGAGGGTCAAGCTTGTTGTTTTTTAGCAATGGCCTTATGGATGTGCGTTTGAGGGTACTTGGGAAAGTTCCTGTTGTGAATGAAAGTTCCATGAGGCTGGATATGAATGGGCTCAGGTGGTTTCGTAGTTCCTTGATCCAGAACGCAGGGCATGGATCAGTTTGGGCGGTGGTCATGTTGATGCCAGCAATGGTGTCCTCGATGCGCAGTTTGGGTGGTATTTTGAAAGTAGTGAGTAGAGTCTGATCGTATGGTTCAAGGATCTTGCAAGGTGTTGGGATATTGTCAATCTGGCAGAGTTTGGATTGTAAATAGTCAGCGAAGGTTTGAAGGTGGATTTCGCTAGTATGTTGAGAGGTGGGTTCATTTGTCAAATGCTTGACGATAGCAAACAAGTCATGAGGTTTGTTGAGAGATCTTTTCAGCGTGTCTGCGTGGTAGCGTCTCATTGATTCTGTCACCGCGGCATGATGAGCTACTAGTTGTGACATAAATGCAGTTCTATCTTCCTCTGAGTGTGAGCGTCTCCATCGTCTCTCAAGTTTCCTTAGGGTTGTGCGTGAGTCCTTCAGCTCTGTTGAATACCAGGTTGCAGAGTGTCGCTTTCCATGGAGTTTGTTATTTGATGGACAAATGGCGATCGAACTGAGTTTATTATTCCAGTCTTTGCCTGCCTTATCAATGCCATGCATCTAGCTTGCCAATTTGTATGCTATTTCCCCATTTTCTTCATTTGGCTCCTTTTTCCATTTCCTGAAAGATGCTTTTTTGGCTACAATAGCCTTTCTGATCTCGCCTTAAAACCATGCTGGCAGTTTTTTGGACTTCCTTCCACTTTTCTTAAAGCGTGGAATACATCTGCTCTGGGCTTCCAAGATAGTATTTTTAAACAACACCTATGCTCGATATAAATCTTTAACCTTTGCAGCTGCTCCACTTGGTTAAGAAAAAAATATTTTCCTCATTTTATCATAGTCTCCCTTTTAAAAGTTAAAAGGTAGTACTGTGGATTTCCTTGCCGTCCTGCTTCCATTTATTAAATAAAATGCGATCATGCTATGACCACTAGTGCCAAGTGGCCCCAACATCCTTATCTCCTGCACCAGATCCTGTGTTCCACTAAGGACTAGGTCCAAATTGGCTTCCCCTCTTATCAGTTCATGAACCAGCTGCTCCAAGAAGCAGTCATTTATTTCATCTAGAAACTTTATTTCCCTAGCATGTCCTGCAGGGACATTGAGTGAGTCAATACCAGGGTAACTGAACTCACCCATTATTATTGTATTGTAACTTTTGTGAGCGTCCCCGATTTCGCTTAGCATTTCATCATCCATCTGTTTGTTCTCATCAGGCAGTCGGTTGTATACCTTCCCCTTTTAACATGGGATTTCTATCCATAGAGATTCTACAGTGTATTTTGATTCATGCAAAACTTTAAAACTGTGTGA
The DNA here is from genome assembly GCA_033557465.1 of Ichthyophis bannanicus. Taxonomy (NCBI): domain Eukaryota; kingdom Metazoa; phylum Chordata; class Amphibia; order Gymnophiona; family Ichthyophiidae; genus Ichthyophis; species Ichthyophis bannanicus. Next base: position 885,379,360 of record CM066035.1, on the reverse strand, counting down.
CTCAATGCCCTCCCTAACATAAAAAACAACCCCTTCTCTAATTTGATCTACCCTATTCATTGTGATATAGTTTGTACCCAGATATCAGTGTCCCATAGATTGTCCTCCTTCCACTAGGTCTCTGAGAAGGCAATCATAAATAACCTTTCATTTAGTGCTATATATTCCAGCTCACCAATGTTATTTTTTAGACGTCTAGCACTTGCAATACAAATAATTCAGAATCTTTCAGCTCAGTACTTAATAGCATCTGGGTTACTTTTAGCTTTATTGGAACCTCTCTGTTGGGATGCGCTAACTTCCCTCTTTTGCTAGAATCCTTCAAGCATACATCCTTCTGAACCATGCACTCTTAGGTGACTGTCAGCTTTTTCGTATTATCTAGTTTAAAAGCTGCTGTATCTCCTTTTTAAAGGAGGGGGGGGGGGGTCATGCGAACTTTAAATTCTTAAATTGGGGTCATAAGGATAAAAACCTGAAAAGCGCTGACCTAGAGTGTCAAAAAGCCTTGGGCCAGCCCTGTGTACTATTATACATTTCTATAATACTATATGCAGAACTGTATAAACGCATAACCTGCCCCTTAAAGTTATAAGCTAGTCAAAATACAGACAAAACAAAACGCAGCTTTACGCTAAAATCAACAAGGGCATAATTCAGTAGAGTCACCTACATCAAACATGTCAAAAGTCCCAACACATAGAAAAACGGTGCCAGGAAGCAACCACACTAAGAAAAGTTTTCGCCTCTTTCCCTCTCACCTTCAACATGTCAGAACCGTACAAGAACATGCAGCGCCTTCTTCGATCTACGGCAACACCACAGCGACAATCTTCATCATCAACTAGTTCTTTCTCACTAAACGAGACAGCTTGAAAACGTCTCTACGCTCCCACCTTAGACTTCGCGTTCCAAGCCTCATTTTGTACTTCAACCCCGCCCCTAATCCTCTAACGTAAGTATTGATTGGCTGAAAGAAAAGATACAACTCCTTGTTTGCTCAGGAATCTACATTAATTTGTAGAAATGAAAACCCAAGCTTCCAGCCCCTCTCCCACCAAGAAAAAGATGGAGAGAGGAAGGGAATCGGCTAAGTTGAATTCTGTCGGGAATTCTACATAGCACAGAGAGAACGTATCCCTTCGCTCTTTCCCATCTCTGATGTCACGAGCGGAAGTGGATGGAAGAGCCGCCCCCGTCCCTAGCCCGATTGGTCCCTGGTTGCTAGGTAACATGACAACTCGAAAGCGTGGCCCCCGCGGCAATCTTGTGATTAAGAAAAGGATTGTCGACCTCGGTGCGGAGCAGCGGTCAAAGCCAAAATGTGGCACAACTTATACAAAAGTAGTTCCAAATCATCTTAGAACTAATAACGTAAAATTAAAAGGACAGCGGGCAAGGTCTAATTTGCTTAGACCATTTTATTGGACCTGGTTCACATTCACTAATGATTGCCTTTCAAGAGTGCTGCTCGTTTGGTCAGGTCAGTGGAGAATTATGATGTGCTTATCATAGTCATTTAGGGTCTGAGATGTGGCTCCTCAGAGCCAGTCACTTTAAAGCACTTTGCAGTAGATGCAAGTGCCTATTAATTAAGAACAAGTAACTGAAATAGTCGCAGATTTAAACACTACCACCTCACTACTTGATCCTTGCCCGACCAACTGGTTAAAGTTTTTATCATATCGGAGATAGCTGCATGATTCTCGACAGGTGATCTAATGTCATTTACTTCGGAGTTATGCCTTTAAGCTTAACCCCCCCCCCCCCCCCCACACACACACACACACTAACTAATATAGTCCTGGCTTTAAAACTGCATATTTATTTATTTAACGTTTCTTTTATACTGCCATTCAGATTATCAAGATGATTTACAATAAACTCAGTTGCACATGGAACAGTGTTTTTTGCATAGAAATCTAGTTTTTATTTATTTATTTCTCCAGGTCAAGGCAGTTATACAAAGAACAGTGATTATAGGATGTGTTAAAACAAATTTGGTGTTAGGGTTGGGAACAGGGTAGAATTAGGTACAGTAGTGAGCATGCTATGGGTATAGCTCTATACTGGGATGTCAGGATAGTGTGAGGAGGTTAAATGGAGGGGGGCACAAGGAGAGAGGGGTGGGAAGAGGGGCATTTGCTTTAGGTTTCTGTAAAAAAAACCTGTAAGTTTTATATAACTTCTTACCAGGATCTTATTGCCCTTACATTCTTGACTATGGACATAGAGAAAACTCTCCCTGAGCAGTTGGACCACTACACTGAAATAGGGTCTGTTACATCCTCAGTGGTATGGCTTCAGGCAAAGCCATTGCATAGAAACTCTTATTTATTTTATTTATTTATTTAAACACTTTTTTTTACCACGTTCTTTATTATCAGTGCGGTTTACAATTAACAATTCATGCACAAGACCAGTCAGATCTGGCTTGTGCTTACATTGAACAGGATCGGTAACTTGGAGCTGAAACTGGGTGAACTATTTACATATTACACAGTCCCTGCTAACAGAGTTCAACCCGCCGGCAGAAAAATACATCATAGATCTTATTGCTACTATCAACACCACTACAGCTCCAAATGACCCTTGTCCAGCATACTGGATCAGAACAATGTGCACTGAACTCAGTCCAACTCTATCCTACATCATGAAACTTTCTTTCTCATCAGGAACATTCCCGACAGCTCTTAAACAGACGTCCATATGCCCCCTCCTGAAAAACAACAGACTTGACCCAACAAGGACAGATTCATATCGCCCGATCTCAAGCATACCCCTTCTAGCTAAACTAATTGAGAAAGTGGTCCAAAGACAGATTCAGCAACATATCGACATTTCAGCCCCCCTCGATCCCTGCCAGCACGGGTTTCGTGAATCCCATGGTGTGGAGACTCTACTTGCCATGCTTACCAATACTTTAACCAGAGGCATAGACAAAACAGAAAATGGGTTTGTACTTATCTTCCTCGATATTGCCGCCGCATTTGATTCTGTTAATCACGAGCAACTCCTTATCCGACTCCAGGGAATCCAAGGCTTGGCTTGGAAATGGTGCAAATCCTATCTAGCAGACCAATGGCAACACGTTCGGATAGGTTCCTCAACATCTGACCCATTCCAGCAACAGCAGGGAGTACCCCAGGGCTCCTCCCTGTCTGCTTTACTCTTCAACGTATATATGCAACCCATATGTGATATTATCCGCTCATTTAACATTTCCAGCCTGATCTACGCAGATGATGTCTTGCTGTTCACTCCAATCAAAATTATGCAACCTGACCTCTCCCCCTTAGTAGATTGCTTCAACGCAATCACCGACTGGCTCCTAACTCAGAACCTACGCATAAATTTTAAGAAAACTGAGATATTATTTATCACAAAGAACAAGAACTTCTCTCCCCCCACTACTTTGAAGGTGAGAGATGCAGAGCTTCCATGCAAATCTGTGATACATTACTTGGGAATCTCGCTCGACCAACAGCTCAACTTTTAAGGAACACATAAAGAACACCACCAAGGCAATTTACAATAAAATCATGACGTTAAGGCACCTGAGACCTCTGCTAGCACAAGACGATTTTAGAACAATATTCCAGTCGCTTGTAACACCACATTTCGATTACGCAAACATTATCCTGCACGGTCTCCCCAAGAGCACCCTCAATCCATTACAAATGGTGATGAATGCAGCAGCCCGCATTCTCTGCGGCCTATCTAGAAGAGATCACATCACGCCCATACTTATGGAGTTACATTGGCTACCATTAAACAGCAGACTCACCTACAAGGCATTACTATTTACTTTCAAAGCAATCAACCTCATAGCCCCCTCATCCTTAACTGCTCTCATCCACCCCCAACAACAGGCTAAGAAGATCAGTAGCTGCAAACACGCTAATTATACCTTTGGAAGCGACAAAATGCACACAAACAACCAGAAATAGATCCTTTGCCTTCTATGCCCCGAGATGCTGGAACAACCTCCCACCACACATCAGAGCAATTAGGGACCTTGCTCGGTTCAGGAAAGCTCTTAAGCATCACTTGTTCCTCCTACACTTTGCCCACCCTACCCCAACGCAACCATTCCCCACACCACTACTCACTCATGAAGCCCCTAACACACCCATAACCTGACCTAGACAAAGCATAAATCACATCCTTCCACCATGTATTATAAATTGTAAATAGCCTCCCAATCACTACTGTTTGTACTTGCATATAGTTTGTATACTGCAATTGTACATATTTTCCCAAGTTACATCCCCAAGTTATCCATCCTGTTACAATGTAAGCCTAAGGTCGTTTGTCTGTGGCAATATTTTGTTACTTGTAAACCGCACTGATACTAAAAAGCGCGGTATAAAACTGTAAATAAATAAATAAATATTCGCCATCAAAGATGTGGCGAGGTAACTATTTACATGTTAGATGTTAGACCCAAACTGCATGGTTAAGACTGGGTCTTATCGGATATTACATTAATCTTTATTGTATGTATATCAACACGTTAATTGTTACAGTATAGGTATTAGTCATATTCATAGTATTCTGTCGTCGATCTGATATATATACACCTTAGATTGATACTGATGAACGTACCCGATGGGTGGTTCTGCAGCTCGGTTTGTCCTAGTTTGTTTGTAATGTGTTGGGTGCTGCTTGAGTGAATTGGGGCGTGGGAGGGGGTTGAGTATCGTTTGGCTGCGAGAAGTGTAGAAGGAATAGGTGATGCTTGAGGGCTTTCCTGAATTGTGTAAGGTCTCTGGTCGATCTGATATTTGGAGGGAGATTGTTCCAGCACTTTGGAGCATAGAAAGTGAAGGCTCTATTCCTAGTTGCTTGTGTACATTTTGTAGATTCCATGGCAAGCCTATTTGATAGATTAATAGAGGGTCTAGACCAGGGGTGTCCAAACCTGTCCTGGAGGGCCGCAATCCTGGCAGGCTTTTGGGATAGCCCTAATGAATATGCATTAGAGAGATCCTGCCAACCTGACTGGTTTGTGGCCCTCCAGGACTGAATTTGGAGACCCCTGCTTTACACCTCTGTCATTTAAGATTGTGAGTGGGCAAGGTACAGATGTCCTAGACATCAAAAGGGTAGATAGACTTTGTCACATTCCTCCTCACTTCTCACCACCACCAAAATGTGGTCTATTAGACAACTTTTTGGTGGTGGTGGGAATCGAGAAGGAATGTGAGAAATTCTATCTACCCTTTTGATGTCTAGGACATCTGTACATAGCCCACTCACAATCTTAAATGAAATAGGTGTAATGCAGGTGTCTCCAAATTCAGTCCTGGAGGGCCACAAACCAGTCAGGTTGGCAGGATATCTCTAATGCATGTATATATCATGCATATTCATTAGGGCTATCCCAAAAGCCTGCCAGGATTGCGGCCCTCCAGGACAGGTTTGGACACCCCTGGTCTAGACAAACTAGGTTCTGGATATGAAATGTTTTCCTTGATATGTCAACTGCCTTTTACGTGGTATGGTACCTCATGATTTACTTCTTTTGCAATTGTAATTTCTGGGTGTAGGGTCAGGAGTACACCATCTGTATCAAACATACCTATTGGACCGACAACAACATAGAAACATGTGTGACACCGAAGTTCTGCCCTATACCTTTAAGACACAGAAAGCTGCTGAGTTTGGCACAGATTCTGACAGGAAGGGAGATCAAAAGCTTCAGTTACCATAGGCAACCAAAGCAGGCTGAGACACGAGGTCTGAGGGCACGCCTAGTCAACAAACACTCCCCAAGTAATGAAGGAAACAGTTTGCACATGTGCAGGAAAACGCCCCTAACCATGTATAAGAAACGTGGTAGGCAAACAGAGTTAGATCGAGGCAGAAAGCTGGTAGGAGATCCAGCAGGAGTTGCAGTAAGAGAGGCTGAGTTGGATTCATGTGCTGATTCTGACGGTGGTTTTGGAGACTCAGAAGTTGAGAGTGATTTGGAAACTTGGCAAGTAAGGGAAGACTTGCAGCTCTCTAACAGAAGGTCAGAATACTCTCAGCCTAATGCTGTTTCGTTTGAGTCTTGGAATATAAAGCCAAGCAGGGCTTTGAAAAGAGACAGAAAGCCGTTTACCAGTAGAGGGATTAACTGCAGGAAACCCTCACCTGTGACGCAGGAAGAATTTCCCAGACACAGAGGTCAGTGGGGAGAACGGAGAGCAGCTGGTAAGGAACTCTGTATTACTGAAAGGCAGAATGGCCTAAGATATTTACAACCTTGGGAAAAGGAAAGTAAAGTGATTGAGGACATATGTATGAGTGAAGAAGATGATTGCATGTATTTAAAGCCTGGCAGAAAACTGCCAAGAGAGAGACCTAGTAGAAACAGAACAAGGCAGTTTTACAAACTATCTGATAATTATTTGCCATACTGTGGAGAGAGTGGTGAAGAGAAGCTAGGGACTGATTGGAGAAAGTTCCAGACTCTCTGCCCTAAAGAAGATAAGATAGTTGATGAACCGATGTGCACGGAGCAAAGTGAATGCTTTCCCTATGTTGAGGACATGGACTGTTCTTTATTAATAACTGATGAAACATCTCTACGCTAGTAGAAGATAAGTGTGCCTGGGAGAAAGATAAACGTGCACAGAGGGAACTGCCAAAATTATTACCTGATTTCTGTTTGTTATAATTATTGGTTCTGTTCAAGCAAGAAGCTGTGTTTTCCTTTCACCTTTTGTTTTTGCCAGAAGCATGGCTGCCTCTTAAGTTTGGTATTTTTGTACTGTTTTGAAAATCCAGCAAACCCCGGGAGGGGAATAAATCCTTATTTCAACCTGACCACTCCGTCTCAACTACACTTTCTTTCATAGAAGGGTCAGGCCCAGCAGTGTGCCTAGCTATCCACTACTAGTTCAGCCACTGCTGGTGACACATGACAGCAGAAAAAGACCACATGGCCTATCTAGTCTGCCCTTCCATATCAACCATTACAACTTTCCCCTTTTTTTCCTTTAGAGATCCTCCGTGTTTGTCACATGCTTTTTTGAATTTAGATACTGTCCTCATCTCTTCCACCTCCACTGGGAGACTATGCCATGCATCTACCACTCTTTCCGTAAAGAAATATTTCCACATTTTATTCCCGAGTCTATTCCATTTCACCCTCTTCCTATGTTCCCTCGTAGCAAAGCTTGCTTTCAATTGAAAGAGACTCTCCTCCTGTGTATTTGTGCCACGGAGGTATTTAAACATCTCAATCATATCACCTCTATCCCGCCTTTCCTCTAAAGTATACATATTAAGATACTTAAGTCTGTCCTCATATGCTTTATAATGAAGACTACTAACCATTTTAGTAGCCACCCTCTGTACCAACTATAACTTGTTTATATCCTTTTGAAGGTGCGGTCTCCAGAATTGCACCAAATGAGGTCGCACCAAAGACCTATACAGAGGCACTAATACCTCCTTTCTTCTGCTGGCCATTCCTCTCACTATGCAGTTAAGCATCCTTCTAGCTTTCACCTTCGCCTTTTCTACCTGTTTAGCTACTTTAAGATCATCAGACACAATCACGCCTAGGTTCCGTTCTTCTTTTGTAAACAGAAGTACTTCACCCCCTATACTATATCGCTCCCTTGGATTGCTGCAGCCCAAATGCATGACCTTGCATTTTGTAACATTAAATCTCAGCTGCCAAATTCTAGACCATTCTTCAAACTTATCTAGCTCCTTCCTAATGTTATCTACACCTTCCTGGGTGTCTATTGCAGATTTTGGTATCATCCGCAAAGAGGCAAACCTTACTCAACAGCCCTTCCACAATATCACTAACAAAGATGTTAAAAAGACTCGGACCGATCCCTGGGGCACACCACTGGTAACCTCCTTCTCATCAGAGTGAGCTCTGTTTACCTTTACCCTTTTTTGCCTCCCACTCAACCAGTTTCTAACCCAAGCAGTAATTTTAGGGTCCATCCCTAGGGTGCTCAGTTTGTTTATAAGTCGCCTTTCTGGTACGGTGTCAAAGGCTTTACTAAAATCTAAATACACCACATCTAGGTCTCTCCCTCGGTCTACCTCCCTGATTACCCAGTCAAAGAAATCAATCAGATTTGTCTGACAAGACCTGCCTCTGGTGAATAAATGCTGCCTCAGATCCAGCAATCCGTTGGACTCCAGAAACCTCACTATTTTCTCTTTCAGCAGCACTTCCAATAACTTACTCACCATCGAGGTTAAACTAACCGGCCTGTAGTTTTCAACTACATCCTTACTTCCGCTTTTGTGTAAAGAGACCACATGTGCCTCTCTCCAGTCCTCTGGCACCACTCCCAACTCCAACGAGGCTTGAAATGTTCAGTCAGTGGAGCTGCTAGAACGTCCCCAGGTTCCCTGAGTATTCTTGGGTGTATCCCATCTGGTCCCATCACTTTGTCTACTTTAAGTTGAGCTAGCTTCTCACGAACACAGTCTTCTGAAAATTGTTCAAGATGCCCCTCTCTTCTGTTCCTGTTTGCGGATATTTTCTGAGGTCCTGCTTCTGGTTCTTCATCCGTGAACACAGAACAGAAATATCTGTTAAGCAATTCCGCTTTATCCTCATCAGCTTCTACATATTCCTCCTCTTTACCCTTGAGTCTGAACCTCTTCTCACTAACATAGCTGAAAAATGTCTTATCTCCCCATTTTATTGCATTGGCTATTTCTTCCTCTTTCTGAATCTTTGCTTTCCTGACTTCTTTGCTAGCTTCTCTAAGTTTTTCCAAATATAGATAGATGCCTGTCTTCCTCTCTCTTGTATTTCATGAAGGTCTCCCTCTTTTTCTTCCCCTTTTTAGCTACTCCTTTCGAAAACCTTATCGATTTCCTTTTCCTTTTTTCCTTTATTTACCATTTTAACAAAAAGGTTATTTGCCCTTAAAATATCCCCTTTCAATTTTGCCTTCTGTTTTTCTGCATCTCCCAGCTGTTCCCTTCCTGTTAACAACTCCCTGAGGTATTGGCCCATCTTGGCAAAGTTAGTTTTCCTAAAGTCTAAGACTGTCGCTTTTGAATGGATTTTATCAGCCCTAGTCCTAATACTGAACCACACCATCTAGTGATTACCGGATGCAAAATGATCCCCCACTATAACATCAGAAATACTTTCACCATTGGTAAGCACCAAGTCCAGTATGGCCCCTTCACATGTGAGTTCTGTTACCAGTTGCCTGAATAGTTCTCTCTGTAGAAAATCCAGGATCTCCTTACTTCTAGATGATTTTGCAGCAGGGATATGCCAATCAACATCTGGCATATTGAAATTTCTTATCAGTAGCACTTCTCCTTTCCTGGCAGTGCTGCATATGTTTTCAATTAACTCTCTGTCCACTTCTTCAACCTGTGAGGGAGGTCTGTATATCACGCCAATGCAAATAGATTTCTCTTTCCCTTTCTAGTTTAACCCACAGTGCTCCTCTCTCCCTTTTAAGCCCTGTAGTTCCATAGCTTTAATATTATTTTTTTACATATAGTGCCACTCCTCCTCCCCTTCTTCCTACCCTGTCCTTTCTGAATAAAGTATAGCCTGGTATAGTTACATCCCACTCATGGATGTCCATGAACCATGTCTCTGTTACTGCCACTAAATCCAAGTCAGCCTTTCCCATTAAAGACGCGACATCTGGGATCTTATTTCCCATGCTACAAGCATTTATAGACACTGCCTTCCAGATGTTGCCCCTTTTATCTATTTCTATAAAGGTATTTAATGTTTCACTTCTTCACCCATCCCCAACGAGTCTAGTTTAAAGCCTTCTTCAGTAGGTTAGCCAGTCTTCTACTGAAGACACATCGAACCTTCTTGGACAGATGGATGCCATCTCAACTCTGCAGCCGTTGGAGCAGCATCCCATGGTCCTGGAAACCAAAACGCTCTCTAGGGTTGCCAACCGGCCGGTTTTCAGGCGGCCTGGCCGGTTTTTCCATGGCCAGGCCGGCTGCCGGCAGAGATGTAAAACCGGCCCTTGAAAAGCCGTTTTTTTGCTCTGGCCGCATGATCGGGAGCAGCCAGAGCAAAAAAACGGCTTTTCTCCCGACTCCCGAAGTCCGCGGGGGAGGGAGCCGGGGAAGCCCGCGCGAGGCCCCGGCTCCCTCTGTACAACCGCCAGCATGAAGATCTTTTTCCTTCACGCTGGCAGCTGTTTATATGAAGCTGCGATTGCTGGGAAAGGTAAAGCAATGCCCTTTAACCTTTCCCAGCATTCACGGCTTCACAGAAACAACCACCAGCGTGAAGGAAAAGGATCTTCACGCTGGTGGTTGTACAGAGGGAGCCGGGGCTTCGTACGGGCTACCCCAGCTCCCTCTGAAGCACCTCAGACAGCCGCGGGGCTGGTCGGGGGGGGGGAAGGCCAAGGACTGGATGGGCTGTGATGGGGTGTACCTGGACTGGAAATGGGCTATGGGGGGGGGACCTAGATTGGAATTGGGCTATGGGGGGGTGGTGGAATCTGGACTGGAAATAGGCTGTTGGGGGGTGGGGACCTGGACTGGAATTGGGCTGTGGGAGGGGGTGTACCTGGACTGGAAATGGGATATGGGGGGGGGGGACCTGGACTGGAATTGGGCTATGGTGGGGGGAGGGGGAACTTGGACTGGAAATAGGCTGTGATTAGTGGGGCTAGGACTGCAAATGGGCTGTGATGGTGGGGGGGCCTAGGACTGCAAATGGGCTGTGATGGTTGGGGGGGACTTGGACTGGAAATGGGCTGTGATGGGGGGCTAGGACTGCAAATGGGCTGTGATGGTGGGGGGGCCTAGGACTGCAAATGGGCTGTGATGGGGGGGCTAGGACTGGAAATGGCCTGTGATGGGAGGACTAGCACTGGAAATGGGCTGATGAACAGCTGGAATAGGACTGGAAATGGGCTGATGGGGGCTGGAATAGGACTGGAAGTGGGCTGACGAGGGGGCTAGGATTGGAAATTGGCTGATGGGGGAGCTTGGAGTGGAAATTGGCTGATGGGGGGACTGGAATGGAACTGGAAAAGAGCATATGTGGGGCTAGGACTGGAAATGGGCTGATGAGGAGCTGAAATAGGACTAGAAATGGGCTGATGGGGGGAGCTTGGACTGCAAATGGGTGATGGGCTAGAATAGGACGGGAAATGGACTGATGTGGGGGCATGGGAAAATGGGACTAGAAGGGAGTGGATGCTGGGTGGGTCTAGAACTATAAGGGAGCTGATTTTGGGGGAGGACTAGAAAGGGATGGGGATGGGGAATGAGAATGGAGAGGTGAAAAGATATTTTGTGTGGGGAAAAAAAGTCTACGATGGGCCGGGTATTGGGAGAGTAAGAGGGGATTGAGAATGGAAGGGTGAAATTTGAGTGGATGATAAAGGAATAAGGAAAGAAATGGGGGAAAGAGCAAAAGGGAAATGATCAGTATGTTAAAGCAGATGTAGAGAGAGAATGGAAAACATCTAAAAGACAAGAAAGGACAAATGGATAGCTTGCAGAAGACACGAAGAAATCAGAAGAAAGTGACTGGAGCAATTGCAACTGAAAAATAAAATGGCCAAACAGAAGGTAGAAAAATACTTTTTATTTTGAATTAACTGGAATATGTCTGGTCTGGGAAGTGTGTATTGCTAACATCTTTGCGTTTTTGTTTAGTGCAAGAGGAAATTACTTTATAGTTTTATTTCTCCAGTGTTGTACATTTCATGTTTGGCTTTTGGGGTTCCCAGTTTAATTATCTGACCAAGGGAGTTAGCCTACACTTATCCTTGGTAATTTTTGTAGGTGGGGCTGGGGTGCAGCATGGGTGGGACTGGGGGCGGGGCAGGGGTGGGACTAGGGGCGGAGAATGGGTGGAGCATGGTGAGCCACAGGTGTCGGGTTTTTCTCTGTGAAAAAGTTGGCAACCCTACCTGCAACCCCCAGCAGTTTTTCTTCGTGGCTGCTTATTTTTGCCCCCATTACAGGCGCAAAGCCTGAATGCACCCTTTTTTCAGCATTTTGAGACCCCAATATAAAGTCAATTGAATATTCACAAGTAAGTAGATAATATAATTCCACATTTCTTTTTTATATCAGCGGCCAAGAAAGCAAATAGAATGCTAGGAATCATAAGGAGAGGAATAGAGAATAAAACCACGGATATTAAAATGCCTCTGTATTGCTCCATGAGACCTCACCTTGAATATTGTGTACAATTTTGCTCACCTTATCCTAAAAAGGATATAGTGAAATTAGAAAAGGTACAGAGAAGAGCCACCAAATTGATTGGATGGAAGGATACCTCTGTGAGCAAAGGCTTAAGAGGTTAGTAGGGCCAGCGCTACCCGGTAAGCAGGGTAAGCACGGCAGGAGGGTGCCATCCTCCAGGAGGTGCCGTCATTAGATGCTCCCATCCCCCAAGCAGGGCTGGACCTAGGCAAGTGTGGGCACGAGGGGCCCCATGTGTGCTTGACCTGTTTCAGAGGGAGCCAGTGAAGCCCAAAGCCCGGCGCCCCAGCTTACCTCTGCACAGCCATGGGAGACAGGAAGTGTGCCTGTTTAATCTCCAGGACATCAGTGGCACCGGCGACTGCGACTTAGCACGGCCGTTGGAGTAAAGGAAAACGCTCTCGGGGCTGTTTACGCCTGCAACTGTGCAGAGGTAAGCCAGAGAGCCGGGCTTCAGGTCTCACCGGCTTCCTCTGAAGCCAGTCAGGTGCGCACGAGGCCCTTCATGGTGTGGGGGAGCCTTGGGACTGTAAGAGGACTGAGGATTGAGGACTAGAATGGGAAATGTGCTAATGTTGGGGGATGGGGAGACAGCTATTGAAAGGAAGATAATGCTGGGAGGGACTGGGACTAGAGGGGAGCTGATACTGGGGGACAGGCCTGGAAAAGGGCTGATGTTGGGAGATGAAGGTACTGGAAGGGAGCTGATGCTGGGACTGGAACTGAAGGAAGACTGATACTGGGGGGTAAGACTGGAAATGGGTTGATGCTGGGGGATGGAAAGGAGATGATGCTGGGAGGGACTGGGACTGGAGAAGTACTGATACTGGGGAGGGGCTAGAACTGGAAATCGGCTGATGCTGTGGGATGGGGGATTGAGACTGGAAGGAGATAATGCTGGAGGGGACTGGAGGAAGACTGATACTGAGAGGTTAGGACTGGAAATGGGCTGATGCTGGGAAGTGGAGGGACTGGGTCTGGAAGAGAGATGATGCTGGGAGGGGCTGGAACTAGAAGGGAGCTGATGCTTCGGGGGGACTGAAAGGGGGTGGGGCAGGCTGGTGGAGATAAAAGAAGCAGGGGGAGTGAGGATGGAGAGGGGGACAGATATTTTGTGGGGGAGGGAAGAAAAAAGGTCATACAGAGGGAACAGTTGAGAGGGAGGTGCATAAGAATGAATGCTGGGGTAAAAAGGAGGAAAGACGGGGTTAAGGAATATCAGAGGAGGAAGTAGCTGGGTGAGTGTGTGGAAGGGATGTGGGAGGCCGTACTGGGGAAAGGGAGATGGGGAGAGCAGGGACTGGGACTTAGGTGGAGACTTTAAAATTGGGTGGGAGAAAAGAAGAAGCAGATTCTAAGATTGGCTGGGTATCTGGAGAGTAAGTAGGGATTCAGATGTTGGGCCCAGTAGCTGGCACAACTCACTGTACATGAAGCTGCAGCTTACTGCAGCACCATCCCCAGCTTTATCTTTCATTCTGTAAGTTAGCAACAGCGGTTAATGCTGCCCATAGCATTCACTTTCAATGCGCGGGACCATTCACCGGACGTGAATACTGCAGACCGCACTGGCTGCTACGTGCTGACTTGGAGAAAGAAAGATAAAGCTAGGGATGGTGCTATGAGATCTTTCTGCGACTGACTCAGAAAAAAAAAGAAGATGCCAGGGATGATGTCGCACAATATTTTTTCCCAGGGGGGAGGACAGAGAGAGGGAGAAAAAGATGGGAGGGGGGTGGGAGGGAGAGAGAGTGAGTAAATAATGGACCAGGAAAAAAGAGGTGGGGGGGAATGGGAGGGCTGGGGTGAGAGTTGAAAAGGATAGGTGTAGGAAGTAAAAAAAAAAAAAAGGGGGAGACTGAGGACTGGATAGTAAGAAAGAGTGGTGAAGTCTGAGTGGACAGAAGCAGAGAAAAATAAATGGAAGAAAGCTGACGGGAAAAGATCAATATCCAAGATGGAACGAAGTGAAGAAAACAGAGGGGACAAGAAATGGCAGATGGACTAACCATAGAAAGAGAGTTAAGAGAAGACAGCAGAAAACAGAAACCTCAGATTGGGACCAGCATGGCCAGAGAATAAAATGGTCAGACTATAAAGGTAGAAAAAATCATTTTATTTTCAATCTTTATATTTTATACAGTACAAGGAAATGCATCTCTTTCTATTTCTCTAGTGTTGCATTGTATGCAGGATCTGGCTTCTTGGGGTTGCAGTTTAATTTTTATCTACCGTATTTTCCGGCGTATAAGACGACCCCCTACTTTTCCTGTTAAAATATAGGGTTTGGCCTATACTCGCCGTATAAGACTACCCCTCTTCCAGCGCACACCAAAAAAAATAAAAAAACATCAGATTTGATTTCAATATGGTAATTTTAATTCAAATGCTTATGACATGCAGGTACTTAGCAGGAAAACTGTCACTTATAAACATAAGGCTGTTTGTCATCAAACATGTAAACATAAAACAATGCAAGTGGATTAAACTTTTCCTAATTCACTCTAAAGCTGAAAGAAAGGATAAGACAATAGACCCATGGGAGCTGCCATGCTGTTTGTTTTCTAAGCTGCCAACCAAACTGGAACTGATGATGATAGGAGGAAGATATAACAAACAATAGAGAGAGAGATAGCAAGTGCCGGGCTAGTCTCTGGCGACGCATTATAACTGCAAGCTATTTTTACAGGTTTTGCTGGTGTGACAGTTTCCCTTTAAAAACCTTCAAAATCCTCCTGTTCGTCATCTGATATCATAAGTACATCAATGACATCTTGTGATACATTTGTAAGGCAGTCATCATATGGATCTAATTCCGTATCAGATGGTGTGGTCTCAGCTTCGGCTTCCTCTTCATCTTCATCTTGCCACAAGTAGTCGT
This sequence comes from Ichthyophis bannanicus, assembly GCA_033557465.1. NCBI lineage: Eukaryota > Metazoa > Chordata > Amphibia > Gymnophiona > Ichthyophiidae > Ichthyophis > Ichthyophis bannanicus. The sequence continues at coordinate 885,364,284 of CM066035.1, read as the reverse complement.
CCTCCATACCATCTAATGAATTTGATATGCCACACTTCTTGAAAGACTTGATTACTGTCTTTGCATCAATATCATTCCAGGCTTTTATGACAAACTTGCACAAAACATCCAGCTGTGGAGCACGCATGTTTCCTCCTTTTGTGAATGACTTTTCGCCGCTAACCATCCACTCATTCCACTGTTCTCGAATGCGATCTTTAAATGGCTTGTTTAGGCACACATCCAGTGGCTGTACCAACGATGTCAATCCTGCAGGAATAACTGCTGCATCTGTGTTTATTCTTGCAAGGCTTTGCTTGGTGCTGGGAGTTAAATGAGCCCTGAACACCAGTAGACTACGTTTTTGAATAAGTCCACCTGGTCGCCTGCTCCATACATTATCAAGCCATAGCTTTACCCCTTCTTCATCCATCCAGCCTTTTTCATTCACATGTACAACGCAACCAACAGGGAACTTGAGTTTTGGCATTGTTTTTCTTTTAAAAATAATCATTGGTCTCAGTTTTGCGCCATCAGCTGTGCATGCTAGTACCACTGTAAAACTAGACTTCTCATGTCCTGTTGTTCTAATTAAAATTGTTTTTTCACCTTTTGGATGAATAGTTCTATTTCCAACCATATCAAAATTCATTGGAGTTTCATCCATATTTCCGATACTACTTAACGCATAGCCATGTTTATTGCGCTGTTGTATTACGTATCGGTGGAAACTATTTACTTTGGCATCAAGATCTGCAGGTAATTTTTGTGCAATTTTCGTCTCTTGCCTCAGTGCCATATTATGCCTTTCCAAGAATCTAGTACACCAGGATACAGTGGCCTTAAATCTGTTGCTGTGGTCTGGGTTAGATTTGGCCCACTGAAGTGCAAACAAACGTATTTTATTACGTGTCACTACATAACCGTTTTGGCGATGCTCATTCACCATATCTGCTACATGTTTTTCAAGTTCTGGCCAATGTGGGGTGCCTCTTCTTAATGCACTTACCCCTTGGCATACTCTTTAATGCTTTTTCATTTGCTTTCCAGTCCCGAACCATCTTTTCTGTTACTCCATATTGTCTTGCAGCAGCACAGTTATTATGTTCCATGGCAAAGTTTACAACTTTAAGTTTGAAACTGGCTTCATATTTCTTTCTTCTTGCTGGTGAAGCCATGATGGGGTCTTCACTGTTAGCCATTTGTATGCTGTATGTACTGGGCTGTACTGTATGAAGGAATAAAGATACTGGTGCTGTACTGTATGTAAAGATACTGGTGCTGTATACTGGTGTTGCATGTATCTGTTCACCAGAGCAGAGACTCTCCACAGATGCTCCTGCTTCCCCCTGCCTTCCCTCAGAATCGCCAATCCAACCCAGTATAACAACCAGCCAATCCAACCCACTATAATAACCAGCCAATCCAACCCAGTATAACAACCAACCAATCAATCGGCTGGCAGGGAGAGGGGAGGAGCCCGGGATGCAGCGTCAGTCAGCTTCCCCAGTCCAGGTCAGAAAGTTGCTGTATACCGCCGTATAAGACGACCCCCGACTTTTGAGCATATTTTCATGGGTTAGAAAGTCGTCTTATACGCCGGAAAATACGGTACATATTTTTATTTTTAGATTGTGGTCACTTATTCTGGACTTTGGTGAGGGTTCTGAGCTCTCTGAGTGTGTAACCAAGGCCAGCTTTTCTGTTAGCATGGATTTTGTACCTATGGATCTGTATTGTAGTAATCCAAATTGTTCTAGGGCCTCCTGCAGTAATTACAATGCTGCCTGTTTTGGGTAGGCTCCTTATGTGAGTTTTGGAAGTGGATGCTGATATGGTGTGGTAGATTTGCTCTATAGATCCTCAGTGACTTTTGTATGGTACAATATGCCTGGTACAGGAGAATGTTTAACTTGTCGTTACTGAGATTACCAGAATCCAGGGCCGGCCCGTCCATTGTGCGAGAATGTTGTTAGCATAGGGCCCCGCGCTTCAAGGGGCCTCACGCCTACAATATCCTGTACATGCTCTTCAGCTTCTGTACACCTCCTTACAGCGGCTCCCGGCAGGCTCAGAAACATCTCCTTACGGCCGCCAAAGTGAAGAACGCCGTTTTTTTTCACTTCGGCAGCTGTGTTGTAATGTAGGATGCTGGCGCACTGGGGGTCAAAGGATATTTCCTGTGTCCCGGTACTCAGCATGCCAGCGACCTATATTACAACACAGCTGCCAAAGTGAAGAAAAGTGGCGCTCTTCACTTCAGTGGCTATAGGGAGGTGTTTCTGAGCCTTCTGGGAGCTGCTGTAGGGAGGTGAGCCGGGGCCTCTAAAGCCAGCTGCGGGGCTTTTCGGGGAGGGGGGGCTAGGGCTCAAAATGGGCTGGGGGGGGGGGCTAGGATTGGAAATGAGCTGATGGGGGGGAGCTTGGACTGCAAATGGGCTGATGGGGGCTGGAATAAGACTGCAAATGGCTGGTTGGGGAGCTAGGACTGGAAATGAGTTGATGGGGGGGGCTAGGACTGGAAATGGGCTGATGGGGGGGCATGGAGGAATGGAACCAGAAGGGAGCGGATGCTGGGTGGGGCTTGAACTAGAAGGGAGCTGATGTTGGGGAAGGACTAGAAGGGGATGGGGCTAGGGGAATGAGGATGGAGAGGAGAAAAGATATTTTGTGTGGGAGGGAAGAAAAATCTACAATTGGCCGGGTATTGGGAGAGTAAGTGGGGATTGAGGATTGAAGGGTGAAATTTGAGTGGATGATAAAGGAATAAAGAAAGAAGTGGAGGAAAGAGCAAAAGGGGAAAGATCAGTATGTTAAAGCAGATGTAGAGAGAGAATGGGGAAAAATACTAGAAGAGAGAAGAAAGGACAAATGGACAGCAGGACAATGGAGAGTTAGCAGAAGAAAGTGACTGGAGCAATTGCAACTGAAAAATAAAATGCCCAAATAAAAGGTAGAAAAATACTTTTTTATTTTGAATTTATTATGTCAGCTCTGGGAAATGTGTATCGCTAACGTCTTTGTGTTTTTGTTTAGTACAAGAGGAAATTAATTTAGTTTTATATCTCCAGTGTTGATGTGCATTCCAAGTTTGGCTTTAAGGGTTCCCAATTTAATTATTGCCTTCCTATTTCTAAATTGTCATCCCTTGTTCTTTGTTTGGTGACAGTCTATGTTCTGCATGTGTAACTGAGCTGAAGTATTCTGTTCATGTAGTTTCTATTTAACAGTCCCACGTGTTCTCTTTCCCCCAGTGAGATGTATTGGTATTCTCTGAGATGTATTGGTTTAATATTTGCAGTGTTGCCATTTGATAGGTAGGGTTTGATGCTTTGTGAGTTCTGGTAGTGCTGTTATGATATGGTAGGCTCCTTATTGTTCCTCCAGTTTAGTCCTCCACCTCTGGGTTGTGTACCTCCTCCTGCAGCTTGGAGACTGGGCAGGTCAAAGTAATGACATCACTGGATATAGCCTGCTGGTATCTCCATCAGCCCCAGTGTGTCCAGTCTCCATGCAGCAGGGGGACGTAGTGAGCCTAGGTGCTGGGCTCACTTGAAGAACAGATTAGGAGCATTTAGTGTAGTATTAGAGTTAGAGTTAATTTGATGCATTTCTTTTTATTTTCAGTTTTTTGGAAAAGCGGTTTAAAAAAAAACAGGGGCAGGATTTGATCCAGCCCTGGCTGTCCCATTCATTATATTTCTTTGGACACCTGATCCGTTTCCCAGCAGCTCTCTCCTCCTGGACTTTACGGAGGAGAGCCCTGCACTGCAAGAGGTTGCTCTATTCTGTTTTCCCGCTGGGCCCGGTTCGCCGGGAGTGATCGGGGCAGGTTGCAGAAACGGCAACAGCTGGTTCGGCGGCAGACCACTCGCTTCTGTATCGGGCGGCGCTGCGCTGATTGAGGCACCAAAGTGGTAAGCGATAGTCGGCAGTTCGGGGGATCATAGCGCAGGGGCCTCGCGTGTGAGAGCGCGGGCCTCAGTAGGACTCTGTGTGCAGCCAGCGGAGTTTGAGTGCCAAGTCGGGACCAGTTGTGTCCGGCGGCCATTTTGACCACGTGACTTGTTGTATGGCAGGCCTCCGCGGAGCGGATGGCAGCGGGGGATCAGGTAACAAAGTGGCAGGTAGGAAAATTCAATAGTAACATAGTAACATAGTAAGTGACGGCAGATAAAGACCAGCATGGTCCATCCAGTCTGCCCAGCAAGATGGCGAGAGCAGGCGCACCTGTCGCTCCACGCAGGCCACCCCTCCCCATGTCTCCGTTTCTGTCTAGGGGTGAACCCACCACTCTATGCAGGACACCCCTATCTGTCCAGACGCTAGATAGTTCAGAAGTTAGATGGTACCGTTTATTTTGCTTTTATCCTGTTGCTGTAAAGGGATCCACTGTGTTTGTCCCATGCCGTTTTGAATTCCATCACCGTGTTTGCCCTCACCACTTCCATCGGGAGGGCATTCCAAGCATCCACCACCCTTTCAGTGAAGAAATATTTCCTGACATTGCCTTTCAATTTACCACCTTGCAGCTTTATGTTATGCCCTCTAGTTTTACAGCTTCCCTGTCTTTGGAAGAGGTTTGTTTGTTGATCATTTCTCTTTAAGTATTCAGTAGTCTACCTTTCGTTTTGACTTTCCCTTTGCTACTCGTTTGAAGGCTCAATAGACGATGGAACCTCTGATTATATGGGAAAGAGGACAGTGCAGTTGCCTGGAGGGTTTCTGGCAGCCTTCCAGACCACAATCGCTCTGGTCTAGCTACAGTGGGATTCCCGGGAGGAAGCCCCGAGCTGGGGCAGTGCTTCTCCGGGATTTAGGCTGGCTCCCATCTCTGAGCTAGGGCAGGCAGCTATGCTGCAGTATACAGAAAGCATGAGGTATTGAAGTCTGTCCAGAGTTTTCCTCGGTTGGTAGCACTGCTGGCGGGGTGGTTCCAATCAGGTAAGGTAAAATTCATGACTGCACAAATGGTTCAAGACTGCAAGCTGCAGCCCTCAGCACAAGTGAGGCTTCATGCCTCGTGGAATTGTAGGGGACGGATGTTGCAAGGGCTGCATCTCATGAAGGACTATTTCTCTCTAGATCTCCTTCTGCAGGTATTCCAAGCTTAATGCTGCAGCGGCATGTGAATCAGGGGATGAAATCTGCTGATTCTGAGGTGCCGTTATCGAAGTATATCACTTGGAGGAAAAGCAAGTATATTCTTTGCTCATTCTAAAGCCTTAGTGGTTGATGCTGGTTATCCTTCAAGGTTCAGGGAGGTTTTTTGTCACAATCACGTTCACAATGAGTGTTCAATCACAGGTGGGAGATTTGGTGACAGGTGAAGGGAGCTTTCAGGTAAGGAGTCTTCCTCCTAGATAGCAACACCTGGCATTTCTGCAAGTATCTATATTACTTTAAAAAAAACCTCCACATTTTCTTGATGGTTTGGGACCTCCCTTTCAGATGGCCTGCATATAGCTGCTTTATGAGGCCTGCAAGGCTGCTAAGCAAGCTCTGCTCCAGGCGTGCCCTGCAGAAACTTTAAAGCCAAATTCAAATCTCGAAAAAAAAAATAATTATATATGAATCCCAATTTCAAAGTTGTCTTCCCTATTTGAAGAAGTAGAATACATGGAAAACCACACAAGTCTGATAAATCTTTCAGCTGGGGAAGCTGAAATGCCATTGAAATATGTCAGAGTGCATTTTCTTATACCACCGATTGAGAGGCTTTCAAAGAGGGTGTTTTCTGTCAGGGGCCCAGATGCAGGTACAGTGCCCTTGGAAGAGTCTGATTTGCATTGACAGAGTCTGCTCTGTCCTGCTTTATTCTCCAGTGGCTGCTTCCCTTAGTCATCCAAGTCAGTAGGGGGTTTAATCCCATACGAGCCTGAATAAGTAGAAATTGCACCTAAACGGTAGCGCGAGAGGTGGCCTACTCTGCGGCAAGCTCCGAATCAGGCGGCTACAGACTGTTCTCTGTCTCATCGTGGTCGGGCAGTTGCAACGGTCGACAGAAGACGCTGGCGGTGTGTCGGTCGTTGGATTCCCTACTGCAGTTGGTAGCGGTGGTGCCGGGGCCACTATCAGGATACAGCGTCGGTCGTTCACGGTTTGTTTCATGAGGCCAAAGAAAGACGGATCCCTCCGACCAATTTTGGCCCTAAATAGGGTGAATCGTGTCTTTCGAGTTACGCAGTTTCGGTGGGAATCCTTGCGGTCGGGCATTCTGGAGGTTTGCCAAAAAGGATTCTTGACTTCCCGCAATCTCACAGAAGCGTGTTACATGTTTCAATCTGACCAGATCATCAAAAGCTCCAGGGAGTTGCGTTTTCCTGGGGACAATATCAGTTTCAAGCATTGCCCGTCGGTTTGACGATGGCACTGGGAACGTTTATCGAAATGATGGTAGTGGTATCGGCAGGGCAGTGAAGGGAAGGCATTCTAGTTCATCCCTATCTTGTCCTTTGGTGATTCGAGCGAAGTCACAGGCCGACTGCCTGCAGGTCACAGACAAAGTGGTACAGTTCCGGCAAGGTCTCGGTTGGGTAATCAATACGGCCAAAAGTCATCTAGATGCGTCCCAGGACCTCGAATGTCTGGGGGGGGCGTTTCAACACTCAAAGAGGAGCGGTGTATCTGCTGGACCGTCGAGTTCATGTCTGGTGGGCCAGTTCAGGTATGCTCCGGTGTCCTCAGAATGGAGTTACCTTTCGGTAAGGGAGCAGAAGGCGGTGACCCTGGAAGTAGGACCATGGGCCAAATTTCTTATGCGGCCATTTCAGAGAGCGCTGCTTCGCCATTGCTCGTACCAATCCTTCTCGCTAAACAGATGTCTTTCTTGCCCTTCCCGGTTCCGACAGGCACTTCGGTAGTGGCTGGGTCTGGGATTTCGGAAAGCGGACATATCCCAAGAACAGCCAGAGCGGTTTCACTTGGTCAGTCACAAGTCTCGCGGGCTGCAGAGTATATTGCGGGGATCTCTGCACGCAACGCATTGAGACCGGTTGTGAGAGCACATGGTCAATCAGCTGACTAGAACTCCGAGCAGTATGTCTTGCACTACAGACGGCTGGAGCTACCGGGACAGGCCGAGCGGTGCGGGTACTATCAGACATCTCCGCGACAGTGGCATACATCAGTCGGCAAGGCGGAACAGGAAGCATGGTCATGGAAGAGGAAGCAGAGGTGCTGTCCCCTTGGTTGGAACCTTGGCTACACGCAATCTCGGCAGCGCACATTGCAGGGATGATCAATGTGATGGCGGACCTTTTTCAGCAGGGTCCAAGCATATGCAGGGGAATGGGAGCTGCGTCTGTACGTGGTTCCGAAAATTGTCCGCAGGTGAGGACCGCCGATTATGACTCTCAGGACAACCTTCCAGTAGATGTCGGAGGGGATCGAGGCCCTGCTGCAGCAGTGGGCGACGTCAGGTCTCTTCTATGTTTTCTCCCCGTGGATGCTCATAGAGCAAGTGATTCAGCGCAGGGAAGCTCATTGGGGAAGAGCGCTGTTGGTGGTCTCGGGCTGGTCGAGATGCCCATGGTACACCGATCTAGTTCAACTGCTCAACGGCACTCCTTGGAGGTTACCGGTATCACTGGATCTGTTGTGGCAGAGTCCGCTTCGAATGCCACAGTTGGCTCGGTTCTTGCTTACGGTTTCGCCATGGAAAGAGCAAGGTTACAGAGGTACGGTTATTCGGGCGTGTTCGATTGCATCTTTACTTCGAGCGCTATAGACGCAAAGTTCAGGGGTGGTCCCTGGAGCTCACGCGGATGAGCTGCGTTTCTTCAAGCGCTATTCAGGCTGCGGCCATTGCGTAGAATATTGGTTCCGCCATGGGATCTCAACGTGGTTTTAGGGGCATTCGATCAGGAAATCTTTCGAGCCGTTACACCAGGCATCTGGTAAGGATTTAGCTTTAAAGACAGGGTTTTTGGTAGATATCTGCTCGGTGAGGTAAATTTCGGAATTGCAGTCCCTGTCAGATAGAGAACCCAGAGGTTTCGGGACTAGACTGGTTCCACTCCAGGAACAACAATTGGCAGGTAAGTCTGATTTCACCTTTGCTATGGGTTCTAAATGGTCAGTGTTTATAATACTTTCTAATGTGTTTGGCGGTTGGCACTGGAGTATAGTAATGTAGAAATCTGGTAGTCTTTCTTTATCCAGACACTCATTAAGAGGATTGTTTAGTAAAAGTTAGTACATGTTAACATTATGCAAATATTTATGCAAATGAGGCTCCTTATGCAAATGAGGCACCGCAATGAGTCTCCGCACATAGACCCACATCCCCCCCTTGGGCCGCCCCTGCCAGAATCAGATTGTCTTTGTTCTTTTTTTTTTTAGATATTGAGTTCTATGGGTGAATGTTCTAGTTCTGCTCTGCATCCATTGTCGAGAGAGGGGGTTCTGTGGATGCAGAATATATATTCAAAAAGAAAAAACAGGAACGCAGTTTATAAAAACAAAATAAAATGAGTTATAATTTTAGAATTTGGTGTTATAAACTGTGCTGTGATTCTCGCTTTTTCTTTTAGTTCCTTGATGTGTGAACATCTTGCATTTCCTTTGTTTTTTCAGGATGTATATTTACATTAACACCTTGCTGGTCCAGTGTGCAGTTCCGAGTTATGTTGGAGATGTCAAGCCCCTCTTGGTGTTTATGTTGGAGTGGGAAGTGTTGTCTTAGGGTCACAAAGCCCTTCTTGTCTTTCTGAGGATGGGAAGTGTTGTGTAGGAGCCACTGAGACTCTCTTGTTTTTATGAAGGTGGAAAATGCTGTGTTGGGGCCGCCAAGTCACTTTTCTTGTTTTTGGTTAAGTGAGAGCTGCTGCATTGATGCTGTTGAGCCCCTCTTGTTGTTTGGCACATTTAGCAGAAAGTTTCCTAAGCTCTCTACTGGTAATATGTGGGGGTTGCCTTACTGGTGCGGGGCCATAGGCTGACTTCAGGGAGATAGTTACATCCCCCTGCAGTTACCATATTTCAGCATGGCAAAACGGCGGCAGGACCAACTAAAGTCACTCGTTGAGATGACATTAGTTACACCCACGCTACTTGCACTAAACCACTATGTTAATTTCTGCTGACAATGCAGATACCTGTCTGTGAGTTTTTTTTTCTCTCACCTCACTGTAGAGGAACGTATAATTTTGGGAAAGAAATCCTGAAAAGCTAAGATTAATGGAAAAAGAATGGAACTTGTTCCCTGATCCGGCTGAAAAGTGGCCATATTATTTTTGCTTTTCTGTCGCTCCAGCTTCACTTCCTACTGCCAGTACATTGTCTTCATGACTGCCAATAGGAAGTGAAGCTAGAGTGAGAGAAAGTTAAAAGAAATGAAAATACATCCTGTGATCTGCAAGGGAAAAGCATAAATTTATTGGTTTGTCATTGAAACCTCTTAATACATATGGTTTAAATCGGCAATATATTAATTTTGTCATTGTCTTCTATACTGCGATTATTCTTTGTATCAACATTTTATACCAATTTTGCTTATAGTTTCTAGATGTACATTGACCATATGGTTATCATGTTTTTGATTCCTATGTTCTGTACAAAATCTTTCTCCTGCATATTTTTTCAGTGAGTAAAATATTTTTGAGCTGTTCATACAGTTTTTCTTCTGATCCATGTCTAAAATTTAGCATGTTCTTGACTATCACAGCCTATTTATATGATGCGAAGTATTTACTGCTCAGTAGTTATTTTTATTCTGGCTTTGCATTTGCCCCTTCACTGCAATTTTCTTTCTATACTGGACTTGAAGGAGAAATACTAGTATCATGTAAAAAGTCCACAAAGGAATTCTGGGAAAAAGGGGGGTGGAGTGTAGCCAGCATTGATGATAAGTTGAAAAAGGGCAAGCCACTCATGAATGGAGCAAAATATGACCTTGAGAATATACCACTGGCATTTAAGACGGCCTGCAAAATTGATTTGCTGCTTTAGATACAAATGACAGAGTTCCGGAAGATTTATGGGATGACATCAAGAAGGTTGTGTTGGAAGAAAGCAAGAAGTCTCTACAAAAGGTGAAAAAGCAAAAATGGCCAAAATGGATGACTGAAGAAACCTGAAAATTGCCCAGAAACGCAGAGAACCTAAAGCCAGAGGAGAAAGAGAGGCGATCACAGAACTCAAAAGAGATTTCCAATGTGCAGCAAGACAAAACGAGAAGTACTACAATGATGCATACAAGGAAATAGAATCAGAAATTATTAGAGTAAGAACAAGATTAGCTTTCATAATGCTACGAGCGTTAAAGAAAAAATTCCAGCTTCAAATTGGAATGTTACGAGATGCTCAAGGATCCATGTTGAATGATGCTGAGAAGATCAAGAAAAGGTAGAAAGAATATACAGAGTCATTATACCATAAAGATCAAGTGGACCAACAGCCGTTTCAACCATTAGTGTTGAAAGAAGAAATCAAAGCAGCATTGAAAGCATTATCAAACAACAAAGCACCAGGCATTGACGGCATGCCCATTGAAGTATTACAGCAATTGGATGAAGCTGTTTACTTACAAGGCTCTGCCAGGAAATTTGGAAGACAAATTCATGGCCAACCTACTGAAAAAGATCCGTGTTTATACCAATACTGAAAGAAGATGACCCGACTGATTCTGGAAATTATCGCACAATCACTCTAATTCTACATGCCAGTGAAATTCTACTCAAGATCATTCAGCAGAGACTACAGCCATACCTGGAACGAGAACTGCCTGAAGTGCAAGCAGAGTTCATAAAAGGGCGAGAAACGAGAGTCATAATTGTGGATGTGAGATGGATCCTTGGAAAGACAAAAGAATACCAAAAGGATATCCATATGTGTTTTATTGTCTACAACAAGGCTTTTGACTGTGTAAACCATGAAAAACTCTGGGCCACATTAAGGAGCCTGGGTATACCAGAACACTTGATTGTTCTCTTGCACAATCTTTACATTGATCATGAAGCAACAGTTTGAATGGAACTAGGAGAAACAGAATGGTTTAAAATCAGCAAAGGCTGCATACTTTCCCCCTACCTCTTTAATTTATCTGCAGAACAAATTATCAGAGAAGCAAGACTGTATGAAGACAACCGAGGTGTGAAGATTGGTGGAAGACTCATCAACAACCTTCACTATGCTGATGATACCACATTACTGGCTGAAAGTGAAGACGATTTGAAACATTTGCTTCTCAACATCAAGGAATATAGTCTTAAAATGGGTCTGCATCTTAATGTTAAGAAGACAAAGATCCTGACAACTGGCAAAATCAATAAGTTCATCATGGATGGAGAAGAAATCGAAATAGTTGACAGCTTTAACTTACTTGGATCAACGATCAATAAAGAAAGCACTAGCAGTCAAGAAATCAGACAACATATTGCTCTTGGTAGAATGGCTATGAAGGACCTAGACAAGATTCTTAAGAGCAGAGATGTCTCCCTCCACACAAAGATTCGACTTGCCCAGGCCATGGTATTTTCGATAACAGCATATAAATGTAAAAGCTGGACAGTGAAAAAGATAGACAGGAAGAAAATTGATGCCTTTGAATTATGTTGCTGGTGACGAATACTGCATATAACATGGACTACCCGAAGAATGAACCTGTCAGTTCTAGAGGAGATCAAACCTAAGCTTTCCTTAAAAGCTCAGAAGACAAGACTTTGACTTTCATACTTTGGATACATCATGCGATGAGAGAGATCATTGGAGAAATACATAATGCTTGGCAAGGCAGAAGGTCACCATAAAAGAGGAAGGCCTTTAATAAGATGGATCAATACTATAACAGCATCTATGGGAACCACTCTATCAACAATGAGCCGCTTGGATGAAGAACGAACAAAGTTTAGGTCAACTGTCCAGAGGGTCGCCATGAGTCGACACTGACTCAGTGGCACTAAACATCATAATCTATTTACATGGATAAATCTTATCTATTCCATTTTTCCAGAATAACTCACTGTGCCTCTTTCTTCCTTCATAAGTCCTTCAGTTCTGTCACTTTATTTTAATATTATTACCACATTACTGGCTGAAAGTGAAGATGATCTGAAACATTTGCTTCTCACGATCAAGGAACAAAGTCTTAAAATGGGCCTGCACCTTAATGTAAAAAAGACAAAGATCATGACAACTGGCAAAATCAAAAAGTTCATCATTGAAGGAGAAGAAATTGAAATCTTGGACAACTTTAACCTACTTGGATCAACTATCAATAAAGAAGCAACAAGCAGTCAAGAAATCTGACAACGCATTGCTCTTGGCAGAATGGCTATGAAACACCTAGACAAGATTCTCAAGAGCAGAGTTGTCTCTCTCCATACAAAGGTTCGACTCGTTCAAGCCATGGTATTTTCAATAACATCATATGGATGCGAAAGCTGGACAGTGAAAAAGATAGGAAGAAAATTGATGCCTTTGAATTATGGTGCTGGTGGCGAATACTGCGTATACTATGGACTGCCCGAAAAACAAACCAGTCAGTACTAGAGTTGATCAAACTTAAGCTTTCTTTAGAAGCTCAGATGACAAGACTTTGACTTTCATACTTTAGACACATCATGCGAAGAGAGAGATTAATAGAGAAAGACATCTTGAGACAAGGAAACAACTACCAAGTCACATCAGAGGCAACGGAGATCCCCTATCATTCAGGAAACAACTAAAAACCGCCCTATTCCAGGAATACCTCAGACCAGAAACAAGCACCCACCACTGACTACCTCCCAACCCCTACCCCCGAACATATTTTCTAAGAGACTGAAATACAATGTCTATGTCTATGTCCCAAATATTTGTTGAAATCATCAATGTTGGCCACCCGGTGATAGCCCCAACCCCAGAATTTGATTATTGTCCACCCCCCCCCCCCCCCCTTTTAATGTTACGCCGCTTTGACCCGGTGAAAAGCGGGATATAAATACAGTTAAATAAATAAATCATGCTTGGCAAGATAGGTCACTGTAAAAGAGGAAGGTCAGCAATGAGATGGATCGATACAATAACAGCAGCTACGGGTACCAGTCTGTCAACAATGAGCCGCCTGACTGAAGACCGAACACAATTTAGGACAACTATCCAGAGGGTCGCCATGAGTCAACACCGAACTGATGGCACTTAACAACAACAACAACAGCAACATTCCCTTTTTTCCAGAATAACCCCCTGTGCCGCCTCCTTCCTTCATAAGTCCTTCAGTTCTGTCACTTTAATATTTTTTACATATAGTGACACTACTCCTTTTCTTCCTTCCCTGTCCTTCCTGAATAGATTATAGCCTGGTACAACTTAAGAACATAAGATATGCCATACTGGGTCAGACCAAGGTCCATCAAGCCCAGTATTCTGTTTCCAACAGTGGCCAATCTAGGTCGTATGTACCTAGCAGTTTCCCCAAGGGACACAGGTTCCACAATGCTTGTATTGGTTCAAGCATTGATATCCTGGGTCCCTTCTTAATAATGGTTTATGGACCTTTCCTCCAGGAACTTGTCCAAACCTTCTTTTTTAAACCCAGCTACACTAACAGCCTTTACTACATCCTCCGGTAACAAATTCCAGAGTTTGATTACACGTTGAGTGAAAAAATATTTTCTTTTATTAGTCTTAAATAGTTTACCCTGTAGCTTCATTGCATGTCCCCTAGTCTTTCTATATTCTGATAACGTAAACAATCGATCTACGTTTACCTGTTCCACTCCGTTCATTAATTTATAGACTTCTATCATATCTCCCCTCAGCCATCTCTTTTCCAGGTTAAAGAGCCCTAACCTTTTTAGCCTTTCATAAGAGTATCCTTCCATCCCCTTTACCATTTTGGTGGCTCTTCTCTGAACCTTTTCTAAAATCGCTATATCCTTTTTAAGATACGGCGACCAGAATTGCACACAATATTCAAGGTGCGGTCTCACCATGGAACGATATAGAGGCATTATAATATCTTTTGTTTTATTTTCCATTCCTTTCCTTATCATACCTAGCATTCTATTTGCTCTCTTGGCCGCTTCTGCACACTGGGCCGAGGGTTTTAACATGGTATCCACAATGACGCCTAACTCTTTTTCCTAGGTGGTGGTTCCTAATGTGGAACCTTGCATCGTGTAACCATAGTTTGGGTTGTTCTTCCCTAGGTGCATAACCTTGCACTTGTCCACATTAAATTTCATCTGCCATTTTGATGCCCAGTCTTCCAATTTATCAAGATCCTCTTGCAATTTTCCACAATCCTCTTGGGTTTTAACAACTTTAAATAGTTTTGTGTCATCTGCAAATTTGATAACTTCACTCGTTATTCCACTTTCCAGGTCATTTATGAATATGTCAAAAAGCAGCGGCCCCAGCACAGATCCTTGGGGTACACCACTATTCACCTTTCTCCATTGGGAAAATTGGCCATTTAGCCCTACCCTCTGCTTTCTATCTTTTAACCAGTTCCTGATCCACAATAGTACACTGCCTCCTATCCCATGACTCTTTAGTTTTGCCAAAAGTCTCTCATGAGGGACCTTGTCAAAGGCTTTCTGAAAGTCCAGATACACAATATCAACCGACTCACCTTTGTCCACCTGCTTATTCACTCCTTCAAAAAAACATAACAGATTAGTAAGACAAGATCTTCCTTGTCTAAAGCCATATTTGCTGTCTCCCATTAGGTCATGACTATCTACATGCTATGTAATTTTATTCTTTATGATGGTTTCTACCATTTTTCCCGGTACTGATGTCAGGCTCACCGGTCTGTAGTTTCCCGGATCACCCCTGGAACCCTTTTTAAAAATTGGTGTTACATTGGCGATCCTCCAATCTTCAGGTATTAGAGATGATTTTAATGATAGTTCACAGATTACTAATAGCAGGTCTTCAATCTCGTATTTCAGTTCTTTCAACACCCTTGGATGTATACCATCCGGCCCAGGTGATTTGCTACTCTTCAGTTTATCTAATAGTTGTAATACATCTTCCCGATGTATCGATATTTCCTTCAATTCTTCCGCACCTTTAAATACCATTTCAGTCATGGGTAACATCCCTACATCTTCCTCAGTAAAGACCGAAGCAAAGAATTCATTCAGTCTCTCCGCTATCGCCTTGTCGCCTCTTAGTGCTCCTTTAACCCCTTTATCATCTAATGGACCAACTGACTCTCTCACAGGTTTTTTGCTACGAATGTACTTGAAAAGGTCTTTACTTCGCGTTTTTGCTTCCGCAGCAAGCTTCTTCTCAAATTCTCCCTTTGCCTGCCTTATCAATGCCTTGCATTTGACTTGCTAGTGCTTTTGCTGTTTCCAGGTTTCGTTGTTTGGCTCTTTTTTCCATTTCCTGAAAGATGCTTTTTTGGCAACAACAGCCTCTCTGACCTCACCTTTAAACCATGCTGGCAGTTTTTTGGACTTCCTTCCACTTTTCTTAAAGCATGGAGTACAGCTGGTTTGGGCTTCCAAGATAGTACTTTTCAACAACAGCCAAGCCTGATGTACGTCTTTAACCTTTGCAACTGCTCCTTTTAGTTTTTTCTTAACTGTTTTCCTCATTTTATCATAGTCTCCCTTTCGAAAGTTAAAAGGTAGTACTGTGGATTTCCTTACTATCCCTCCTCCACTAATTAAATCAAAGGCGATCATGCTATGATCACTATTGCCAAGTGGCCCCAACAACCTTATCTCTTGCACTAGATCTGGTGTTCCACTAAGGATTAGGTCTAATATGGCTTCCCCTCTGGTCGGTTCATGAACCAGCTGCTCCGAGAAGCAGTCATTTATTTCATCTAGGAACTTTATTTCCCTAGCATGTCCTGACGTGACACTGACCCAGTCGATACCGGGGTAGTTGAAATCACCCATTATTATTACTGTGCTGTAACGTTTGTTAGCTTCCTTGATTTCTTTGAGCATTTCATCATCTATTTGGTCATTCTGGCCAGGCGCTCTATAGTACACCCCCACTGCCATTGCCTTCCCCCTTTTACATGGAATTTCAATCCATATAGATTCTACAGCAGATTTTGTTTCCTGCAAAACTTTAATCCTTTCTGACTCAATGCCCTCTCTAACATAGAGAGCAACCCCTGCACCAATTTGATCAGCTCTATCATTACGATATAGTTTGTACCCAGGTATCACAGTGTCCCACTGGTTGTCCTCCTTCCACCATGTCTCTGATATTCCAATCATATCTAACCTTTCATTTAGTGCTATATATTCTAACTCTCCCATCTTATTTTTTAGACTTCTAGCATTTGCATACAAGCATTTTAGAGAATGTATTTTATTCATATTAATTTGGCTATTGTTAGACATGGGTAATTTGGGATCTTTAAGCTCTGTCTGCTCCATTTGGGCTACTTTACTCTTTTGTGGAACCTCTCTGCTTTTGGTAGTATCCTTCAAAGATACATTCTTCTGAACCATCCGCTCTTGGGCGACTGTCGGCTTTCCCCTAATATCTAGTTTAAAAGCTGCTCTGTCTCCTTTTTAAAGGTTAATGTCAGCAACCTGGTTCCATCCCGGTTAAGGTGAAGCCCATCCCTTCGGAAGAGCCCCTCCTTTCCCCAGAATGTTCCCCAGTTCCTAACAAATCCAAAACCCTCATCTCTGCACCATTGTCTCATCCACGCATTGAGACTCTGGAGCTCTGCCTGCCTTTTGGGTTCTGCGCGTGGAACAGGAAGCATTTCGGAGAATGCTACCCTGGAAGTTCTGGATTTCAACTTCCTACCTAAAAGCCTAAATTTAGCCTCCAGAGCCTCCCTACCACATTTTCATATGTCATTGGTACCGACATGTACCAAGACAGCAGACTCCTCCCCAGCACTATCTAAGACCTTATCTAGGTGGCGCGTGAGGTCCGCTACCTTCGCACCAGGCAGGCATGTTACCAGGCGATCCTCACGTCCACCAGCCACCCAGCTATCTACATGCCTAATGATTGAATCACCAACTATAACGGCTGTCCTAACCCTTCTCTCATGGGCACATGGCCCTGGAGAAACTTCCTCGGTGCGAGAGGGTTTTACATCACCTGGAGGACAGGTCCTAGTTACAGGATCACTTCCTGCCACACCAGGGTGATGCTCTCCTGTCACGTGACCTCTCTCCTCCATGGCAACAGGGATGCTGCCAGATTGGAGGTGGGACTTCAGGACTATATCCCTGTAGGTCTCGTCTATATACCTCTCTGTCTGTCTTATGCTTTCCAAGTCTGCTACTTTAGCCTCTAGAGAACGGACTCGTTCCCTGAGAGCAAAGAGCTCCTTGCATCTAGTGCACACGTAAGACCTCTCACCAACTGGGAGAAAATCATACATGTGACACTCAATGCAAAAGACTGGAAAGCCCCCATCCCACTGCTGGACTGCTGTCTGCATCTTAGTTTTAATTTTGTGTTTAGATCTAAGTTCTTTACTTACTAAGGGTTGCTATGGATATTTATACTAATAAAACTGTACCTAATACGTGTAATATACCTTGTTCACCTGTAGCTTAACTAAGCTCAGGTCCTTAGTGTATGACTGATTTGGGTAATGAGCTTCACCTGAGAGCACCTCCTGTCTTTTAAGATGTGTAAGTACCTATAAAGCTACGATTATCCCAGGGGTGGGTGGGTGTTGGGGGAGGGAGGGAAATAAAACTTATTAAGAGGGCTGCTACACAGTACCCTGTCTTGTGCTGCTGAGGTAAGCTATATTCTGATTTGATTTAAATTATAGCTCTTAGCTGCTGCTAGGCTCTAACTTCTTATGAAATTTAAACTACAAACTCTCTGCTGGGTTCCAAATGTAACCAGAAAGCTCTCTTCTGTGTTTTAAAACTAAAAGTACTTTTCTGATGCTAGGCCCTGAGTGACTATTAAATTTAAACTACAAGCTCTCTGCTGGGTATGAAATGTAACCAGAAAGCTCTCTTCTGTGTTTTAAATTTAAACTTAAACTGCTGCTACTAGGCCCTGACTGATTTAACAAAAATAGTGGGTTCACAGATTAATTAGCTTTAATACAAAGAATTCCTTTTAGAAAATTACCAGTAGTATATACTCACAGTTGCAGATCTCTCTCCAGAAGTAACAGTCCCTTTTTCTAGTCCTTCATTCTAATCGTTGTTTTCCATGACTACCACTATATCCAAGTTAGCCTCTTCCATTACAGTTTATAAATCTGGATCTTTTTTTTGCATACTGTGGGCATTGGTATGTACAGCTCTCCAGATGTTACATTTTTTCCCATTTTCTATAATATTCTGTAATGTTTTTTACTTACCTGAGGGCTTTTATTTACCTGGGGACTTGGTTCACCCATCTCCAGTGATTCTAGTTTAAAGCCTTCCTCAATAATTGCCAGTCTGTTGCAGAAGACACTTCACTCCTTCAATATATTGACACCATCTCTGTCAGCAGTGTTTGGAAAATTATGTCATGGTTCAGGAAGCCAAAAGATCTCCATGACATCTGCACAGTCAGGTATTCGTCTATAGGATGCAAGCCTCTTGACCTTGGCCTTGAACCTCGACGGGCAGAATTAAGGAGAACACCACCTGCACGTGTATCTGCTTCATCTTCTCTTCATATCTACAAACTCACTTTTGATATGCTTGGGTAGTGTCACCACCAGGGGGCAGACCGCTTCCAATCCAGCAAGCCTGCGCCTGATGGCGAAGAAATAGTTGTGCAACTCGAGTGGTAAAGCAAAAATGAGGTTTTATTCCCCTCCCGGGGTTGGATTATTCAAACAGGTAAACAGAACACAAGCACTTAAACAAAAGTATCCATATCTTTTGGCAAAACACAAAGAACATAAGGGCAGTATCTTCTTGCTTCAAAGTAAGAAACACGGATATATATTTATCTGTAGCACACAGCCTTTCTGCGTGAAACCCACACGTAGTGTTTTCCTGTAACACTAGGTTTTAGCTCTGGCTAGCATACAGACATTTTCTCAGATGAAATCAATGTGCAGTCCATCGGGTCACAGGTGGATGAACATTCACTGAGGGTGTCCACTAACATTGGTTCCTGCACATTTCCAAAGCCTTCCTTGTTTCTATCCTCTAGTTGGGATAGAGGGTATTCTTCTCCCTTCCTGCTATCAAGCTTTAGCCTGCAGGGTTTTCTTTGGGGTTTAGAGATTCCTACCAGGTCCTCATCTGACATGCATACGTCCTCTGGTAAATCTCTTTGCTTCTCTGAAGGCAGTGAATGCTCTCTGCTTAAACGGCTAGGTTGGGAGTTGCTGCCCTGCCCCCACCTTAAGCTTCCTGTATAAGGCTGCTCTGCATTCACACGATAAGAACTTTTGTCCTTCTTAACTTTTAACTGCCCCCATTCATTCCCCAAGTCCCAGCTTCTTGGTACATACTGTTTTGACACTGGCTTGCACTCACTCCGGCTAGAACGTAGCCTCCATGCTCCAACGTCTCTGTAATCAGCAGGGCATGCACACCTGGCTTCTGCACGAGTAAGCTGCTTCCTCTTGGTGGATTCTGGGTAGCTATGTGGGTGAATCCTTCCTGGTTCTGATTCTGAGTCACTTCCTAGGTTAAAGTGAGAGACTCTTCCTGGTTCCTCCCAGCCAGCTGCTGTAGGTAAGACAGGCTGTCTTCTTTGCCTACACTGCTCACGCTGTTCCAGGTCTCTTACACTCAAGTCTTGTTCCAAGTCTGACTCCTCTAACAACTCCTCTCCTCGTGGCAGCTCCCTGGAGGTGTTGCTCTTGTAATGACCCCCCTCTGTGTTCCCTGCACTGTCCTTATAAGGGCTGTAAGTACTTCTACCTCCCAGGTGTGTGCTATCAGGAACTAGGGCGTTTCTCTTTGCTAAATGTTTTCTCAGACCTCGTGGCTGCCTTTGTTGTCGTTGTCCCTGACAACAGCTGCCCACAGGGTCTGTTCTCCCGTCAGCTTTAGAACTGAAATGCTGTGAGTTTTGCATTTTTAAAGTAGAAATTGGGGCTTCTTCATCACATATCCCCCCCCTTAAAACCTTACGTGCTGCTGACGTCCTCGTCTGACAGCACGTAAGCTGAGGGTGACTAACCCCTCGTCTCTCTCTTTTGACCAGTTGTACTGACGCCGATCGTTCTTGCCAGGGTTTTAATAAATTCAAGTGGTATACCTGTTGACGCCCCCCTTCATGCTCAACTTTATAGGAGACTGGGCCTACTCTGGCTACCACTGTGCAGGGTCCCTTCCACCTAGATTCAAATTTTGGACCTACAGCTGGCACTAGGACCAACACCTTGTCTCCTATGCTCAATTGCCGTTCTTTGGTCCCCCGGTCATAGTACCTTTTTTGCCGGCGTTGGCTCGCCTGTAAATTTTCCATGGAAACCCGGGAAGTCCTTTCCAGGCGGTTCCTGAGGTCCCTGAGAAACTGGGGAACCCCTACTTCCTCTGCCTCAGGCTCGCTCCATTGCTCTCTCAGGATATCGAAAATCCCCCTCGGAGCTCGGCCAAATAGTAACTCGTAGGGCGATGCCCCTAAAGATGCCTGCCTACGCTCTCGGCAAGCGTACAGTACAAAGGGAAGTAAATTATCCCACTCCCCCATCTGTCCCTCCAATCCGCATCGCAACATTTGTTTAATTGACTGGTTTAGTCTTTCAACCAGTCCGTTGGACTGCGGGTGATAGGCGGAGGTCCGGATGTGCCTTATCCCAAAGGCATCCCACACTAAGGCTAAATATTTAGAGGTAAAATTGCTCCCTTGGTCCGTTAGGATCTCTTGTGGGAAACCTATTTCACAAAATAATTTTATTATTTCTAAGGACATTGACCTAGCGGAAATATTCCGTAGCGGAATGGCCCACGGAAATCTAGTGGCAACATCTACAATCACCAATAGGTACTGGAAGCCTCTTGGCGTCCTAATTAAGGGTCCTACAATGTCCATAGCCAGGCGTCGGACTGGCGTGGCAATAGTGGGTGTGCTAATCATGGGCACCGGTTTCGGTTTTGTGGCAGTGACCTTCTGGCACGCAGGACAAGACTGGCAATAGCGGGTGGTCTCCTTAAAGACGCCTGGCCAGTAAAATCGGGCCAATATCTGGTCTATTGTGCCTTGTATGCCTTTGTGGCTACCCACGGGATGATCGTGTGCCAATCGCATTACTATTGTTTTAAAGGTGGTTGGCACCACTACCTGCTTGCGGATGGCCCCAGTATACGGGTCTGTACTTTCCCGGTATAACAGCTCACCCTCTAGCAAGAATCGAGGCAAGATGGCCCTACCCTCCTGAGCAGATTCGAAAGCTCTTTTTAGAGCAGGATCTGCCCTCTGCTCCTTTGGGAAGGATGGGAACTTCTGGACTAATTCGGCAGGGACCCATGGCAAATCTTCCCCTGCTACTAGCTCTGCTCTCCCTTGGGACCTATTTCTTTGCTCCCGACGTCTCTCTGCCTTCCCCTTTCTTTCTTTGGAAGGAAGGTTTATCAAATCATCATGTGTGGGGAGTATATCTACTAGCTCCTCTCCTTGGCCTTCCTCTTCGTCTGGGGTTTCTTCCTTATCAGCGGGGTCTACCCCTATCTCGGAGGCTTTGGCCTGGGATCTGGTAGAAACTAAAGTAGTTTTCCTACCTAGGCCCTCTTTAAGACCTTGGTTAAACGGTGGCCAATCACGGCCTAAAACAAGCTTATAAGGGAGATGAGGAACTACAGCTATCTGTATCTTCTCCTGAGTGTTCATTCCTGTCACAGACACTCCATATCGTGGGTAAAATATAGATGTGCCATGCACACATCTCACTTTGATTTTGTCCCTTGCTTGCTTTTGTGTGAAAGGGTTACGGGCGGTAATGGTCTGCCACATTTCCTGTGAGACCATGCTTTGGCTAGCTCCAGAATCCAGGAGCGCCAAAGCTTTTACCCCTTCTATCTGGACCTCTACCTGAATGCCCTTCTCTAGGGGGTTCTGTCCTCCCACAACTAGAGCATTACGTGCATTACACTTTCTATACCCATGTCCAGGCTGGCCACAGTTAAAACATTTCATTTGAACCATTTTCCCCATACTGGCACACATTGCATTGCATTGTTACCAGACATCTTAACATTACATGCACTATCACCATATGCACTGCTTTTAAAAGACTTTCTCACACCATGCATTCTATTAATGCCAGCCACTTTCAAAACACTGCCTCCGGAGGTACTGGCTAATTCAGCCTCAAAATAGTTCTCCGTAAGGATGGCTGCGTCATTGGTAGAATTGCATTTTTGTAACAATATAAATGCTTTTATCTCCTGTGGAATGGCCTCCAAATACTGTTCCAGGAGGACGGTATCAAATAAGGACTCGACCGTTGCCCTTTCTGGAACGAGCCATTTGGTCGCTAGACCTTTTAATCTTTGTAATAAGGCTTTAGGCGTTTCCTTATCTAGGAGTTTTGCCTCTCTAAAGAGCCTTCTATAATGCATGGGTGTTAAACCCAGCCTATCCCTGATAGCTATTTTTACATCTGGGTAACTGGAAGACAGACCAACGGGCATGGTTTTGTATGCGGCTAGCGCCTCACCAGACAAGGTCATGGCGAATCTTACTGCCCACTGATCGGTCGGCCATTTAGCCGCTGCTGCAATCCGCTCAAACGCATCGGTGAAGTCATCGAAGTTATCATATGACTTCAATTGTCCCAGTGATAAAGCACTATATTCATGGAGTCCTACCGCCCTTGGTTCTGCAGGCTTAACGTCTGCTGCGGTAGCAGTTCTCTTGATAAGAGTCTCCAATAACTCCAATAGCGGCTGCTGCTGCTCTGTCATTGCGTTGATCATTCGCTCTTGGCTTTGCCGGGCCAGCTCTCCTTGGGCTTTCCATTGGACCTCCATCCAGTCCTTTATTTGCTGGGGATCCATCTCTTACTGCGTCACGCACCTGTAAAGAAAGAGAAAAGACAAGCCCACCAAGTGCGGCACAAAACAAGGTGTTTTCTCTATATGTAAATTTTTTTTTTCTCCTTTTTTTTCACTTGCTGCTCCTAGCACCACAGCTCCCCTTTTCTCTGATCCTAATCACCCCGTGCCTTCCTACCTTTACCTCAGCACGGTGAAGGATCGTGCGTTGAGAAAGCTGTAGGTTGCTGCACTCCAGGTCAGGAACTGAGAAAATCCACTCCGGTTTTTCTTTTCCTCCGTCAGCAAATTTTTCCTCTTTTCAGCAAGGTAAATCCTTAGGTATCTTCGGTGCTGTGCTGTGTTGTTTCTCCGCTTGAAAAAAATCCGAAGAACTACGCCAGGTTATGTCACCACCAGGGGGCAGACCGCTTCCAATCCAGCAAGCCTGCGCCTGATGGCGAAGAAATAGTTGTGCAACTCGAGTGGTAAAGCAAAAATGAGGTTTTATTCCCCTCCCGGGGTTGGATTATTCAAACAGGTAAACAGAACACAAGCACTTAAACAAAAGTATCCATATCTTTTGGCAAAACACAAAGAACATAAGGGCAATATCTTCTTGCTTCAAAGTAAGAAACACGGATATATATTTATCTGTAGCACACAGCCTTTCTGCGTGAAACCCACACGTAGTGTTTTCCTGTAACACTAGGTTTTAGCTCTGGCTAGCATAAAGACATTTTCTCAGATGAAATCAATGTACAGTCCATCGGGTCACAGGTGGATGAACATTCACTGAGGGTGTCCACTAACATTGGTTCCTGCACATTTCCAAAGCCTTCCTTGTTTCTATCCTCTAGTTGGGATAGAGGGTATTCTTCTCCCTTCCTGCTATCAAGCTTTAGCCTGCAGGGTTTTCTTTGGGGTTTAGAGATTCCTACCAGGTCCTCATCTGACATGCATACGTCCTCTGGTAAATCTCTCTGCTTCTCTGAAGGCAGTGAATGCTCTCTGCTTAAACGGCTAGGTTGGGAGTTGCTGCCCTGCCCCCACCTTAAGCTTCCTGTATAAGGCTGCTCTGCATTCACACGATAAGAACTTTTGTCCTTCTTAACTTTTAACTGCCCCCATTCATTCCCCAAGTCCCAGCTTCTTGGTACATACTGTTTTGACACTGGCTTGCACTCACTCCGGCTAGAACGTAGCCTCCATGCTCCAACGTCTCTGTAATCAGCAGGGCATGCACACCTGGCTTCTGCACGAGTAAGTTGCTTCCTCTTGGTGGATTCTGGGTAGCTATGTGGGTGAATCCTTCCTGGTTCTGATTCTGAGTCACTTCCTAGGTTAAAGTGAAAGACTCTTCCTGGTTCCTCCCAGCCAGCTGCTGTAGGTAAGACAGGCTGTCTTCTTTGCCTACACTGCTCACGCTGTTCCAGGTCTCTTACACTCAAGTCTTGTTCCAAGTCTGACTCCTCTAACAACTCCTCTCCTCGTGGCAGCTCCCTGGAGGTGTTGCTCTTGTAATGACCCCCCTCTGTGTTCCCTGCACTGTCCTTATAAGGGCTGTAAGTACTTCTACCTCCCTGGTGTGTGCTATCAGGAACTAGGGCGTTTCTCTTTGCTAAATGTTTTCTCAGACCTCGTGGCCGCCTTTGTTGTCGTTGTCCCTGACAACAGCTGCCCACAGGGTCTGTTCTCCCGTCAGCTTTAGAACTGAAATGCTGTGAGTTTTGCATTTTTAAAGTAGAAATTGGGGCTTCTTCATCACAGTAGGAACCTAGTAGTATCATTTGTGCCAACATGGATGAGCTGCATTTGATAACAGCAGGCATGAAGAGTCTCTGCAAACTCTCCATAATGCATTGGATCTTGGCACCAGAGAGACAGCACGCTTCCTGGAAGGCAGATGGACACCTCTGTATCCCTCGGAAGGGAGTCACCACCAACTACTATCCTTTGCTTCCGAGTGGTTGCTGATACTACAGTTTTGGGGGTTTTGTGCTCTAGCATCTTCTGTTCCTTGGATGTTGCTGCCTCTTTCATTTCCAGGACTGCATATCGATTCCTCAGTCCTAGAGAAAGTGGAGTCGGGTTGTTGAGTCTGCAGGCACTGTTGGTCTATAGCTGTTGTCATCTTTTTGCATATGTCATCTGCTGGAGATCTTAGATGCCTCTAGAACAGCGTTTCCCAATCTGTGGGTAGCAACCCCAAATAGGGTCGCAAAATCCTCATTTGGGGTTGCGATCACACGTTGTGCTTAGGGGAGGAGCAGCTGCCCTATCGAGCATTCTGGCAGAGCAAAGGCAGCATAAAGTAAGGCAATCACTCCCAAAAGAGCAGTGGCTACTTCACTTCTAATCCAGCTTTCATCCCATGGCAGCAATCAAAGGAAGCACAAGTGCAGAGCATTTCCAATACATGTGCTCGTGTGCCTCTAAGGTCCTACCGGCCATCCCGGTCCTGCCCCCTTTGGCGCATACTTGCGCATCAGAGAGAGCGGGGACAGGGATGGCAGGCAGGGTCTTAGAGATGCACAAGCGCCTGCATTGGAAAGGCACTGCACTTGTGCATTTTTGGGGGCGAAGGCTGGATTAGAAGTGAGGCAGCCACTGCTCTTTTAGGAGCGATTACCTTACTTCGCCCATATGTGTTATCAGAGGGGCTGGAACAGGGAGATCTGGTAGGGCCTTAGAGGTGAGCGTGTTTCAATTCAGACCCCTGCTTTTGCTTTCTTTGGGAGGGGATATAAGAAGATAGAGTGGTGATGTGGGACATCAGGGGAGACAGAGGAATGATGCCAGATATGGAGAGGAAGGGCCAAAGGAGAGAGATGCTGAGGCTAGGGAGATGTTAGACATGCGGGACTAGGGAGAGAAAGAGAAGGCTGCAAAGGCTGGTGAGACTGAAAATTAAGGGTAGGGCTAGGGAGGGAGACAGGAGATACTGAGCATGGGAAGGAGGAAGGGAGACAGACAGAAGAGATACTGGAAATGGGAGGACTAGGGAGACGAGATGCTGAACCATGAGGACAGGGCTAGGGAGACAGAGGAGATGTTGGATATGGGAGCTGGACTTGGGAGACAAAACAGATGCTGGACATGTGTTGGGTGGAGAAGATGAATTCCCAGAATAATGGCTTCTGTATGTGAAAAAAGCCCAAACGGTCAGGTTTAAACAGCAATTATTTTTTATATGATCAATTCATCTTCTCCACCTGATGCAGGGCCATAGGATTTTTGCTGGCCCGAAACGTGGCACGTTGTGCTAGCTTCATGAATTCTGCGATGGCTGGATTAAGCTAAGTTTTGATTAATTTTCTCAAGCATTTAAATGATTAAACCGGAGTGACCACGGCGAGGGGCAGGTTGGAGTTCCTTCCCCTTTGTATGGTTACTCCAACAAAAAAGAAAATAGTATAAGAAAAGGTTTTTCCGGGGCGGAGCCTGCTGTCCAGCGGGGTAGACGCTTCGCGCTGAAGCTCCCGAGGGGCCTACTTAGAATCCTGACTTAACATCTGCATAAACTTAATATTTTATACCGAACTTACCGGGGTGCCTTGGGGGGAATGGCGACCCACAAACCAGTGCGCTTGGACTTCGGGTCTCCCTCTTCTTTACATGGAAAACGCTCCAAAACAGAGTTGTCTTCCCCACCTAAGATGGTTCCACCTCGGGTAAGCCCTGAATTGCAACAGGAGATCTTGGAGGAAATACGTGGTGTGAAGGAGCTGGTACAGTCCAACGGAGAGGCGCTCCGAGCCATGCGAGAAGACTTTGGTATGCTTCAGGACCGGCTTGAAGGTCTTTCACTACGGCTGGACAACATGGCGGGGGTCCTCGATTCGCACGCGGTGCGTTTGGTGAACCTGGAAAGGGCTGAGCGTCACATACAGGATCTTCAAAAAGAGTTAGAGGATTGCAATAATCGTGCTCGTCGCAACAATGTCAGGCTCATAGGAGTTCCAGAAGGGGCGGAAGCAGGAGATATCAGAGAATTTCTGGTCAAAACTCTCCCTTCCTTGCTGAAGATTACCTTTTGCAGAGATCTGGAAATTGACCGAGCATATCGTGCTCCTACCAACATCGTACTCAATCGGACGACCCCCCGGCCCATTATATTCCGTTTACTGAGGTATCAGCAAGTTGAGCAAATTCTCAAAGCCGCCCGGGTGATGCCACATCTGCAGTTTGACGATCATAAAGTCTCTTTCTTCCCCGACTTGGCAAAGCCCACAGCTGACCGGCGGAAGGGACTTCTTGCTTTTCGTCCTAGACTTCAACAGTTACAGGCTCGTTTTGGCCTCTTATATCCAGCGAAGCTCAGAGTGACTCTTCATAACCAAACTAGAACCTTCGAAGATCCTGCTCTGCTAGCAACATTTTTAGATTCCAAAGAGGCAGACCAGATGCGCTAAGTCAACAATTCGGATGGACTCCGCTGGAACTGCCCGCCATTTTGAATGGCCCGGCGCGGTGATTATTGCCTGGAATAGAGACTGCCTGGACCTTCCTTTCTTTTATATCTACCTCTCTTGGTCTCCTTTTCCTCCATGATGTGCACCTCGGTTGGATTCGGAGCACGCACAGACATACCGGTTATATGTTTCAATTTAGGCCTTCTCTGGGGTTTCACCCCGCAGACATCAGGTCGCCTGTAATTTCTGGGATTTTGCTTCTTCTCTAAGGCACTTCGGTGCTTCTACTGTTATATAGGGCGCTTCATGATTTTTCATTGGCTTATTTTCTATCATATCGTGTGTACAGTCATTTATAGTTGATATGAGGGACATTGCGCAACTCGGTGCGCCATCATGTTCCTTTCTCAGAATGTTTGACTTTGTTGTATGGCCTTATGTATGCTCTTAGTATTGAACGTAAGAGGCATCAATAGTCCAATCAATAGAATGACCATTCTTAGTTATTTTAATCATGACCATACTGATTTAGTGTTTCTTCAGGAAATCCATTTCACTTCTGTCGAACCACTGAAACTTGCTGCCAAACCTTATATGGTGGCTGCCTATTCCCCGCCGTTTCTGAGCGTGGTGAGGTAGCCATCTTAGTTGAGAAATTTTGCCAATCACTGTAATGGATACTAGCTCTGATGGGGAGGGTAGCTGGGCCTGTGTATATTTTAAGGTTAGAGATAGTGCATTTGCGTGTCTTGGTATTTATGCTCTGAATGTGGATGACCCTGTCATTGTTATTCGGCGGTGACTTCTACCAAGTACTTGTTCCTTTGATAGATAGCCTGCCGCCTAGAATGAGTGGTCCGCCCAAGAGTCTCCACACCCTGCCAGCCCTGATGACAGATTTTGCGTGAATTGCTATATGGAAGTTGCTTCACCCCTCAGACTTAGAGCTTACCTTTTCTCAGCCCCCCCCATCACTCACATTCTAGATCAGATTTTTCCTATCTCCTCAGTACTGCTATCTCAAGTAGACAAATACTCCTGATAGGTTAGCCAATTGGAATGCCATCCAGTGCGCTTGATGCGGGACATGCTATGTGGCCTTTGGTCTACTACACTCCTGTTACGTATGATTGTCCCGCATTACAGTATTACTGGAGTCGGGTCTGAGGTCGTCTTCATTCTATTTTATATATTTCGGATCCCCTCTTTAGGAAGTTTGTGGGGCTCCGCTTAGCTGCGGGGATCCCCTCTCTTCCAAAATTGGCTTACTTCTTTTAATCTTTATGCTGGGTATTGCTGTCTCCTATTTCCTCAATCACGAAATATTGGGAAACATATCTGTCTTTAATTGTAAATATGCGCAGTTACCCAGTATGTCTGCCTCTTCCGGTCAAACTATTCACTATTGGTCTAGCTAGAAGGCGCTCAACGATTATGTTCAAAATTTCGATGCTCTTAGTTGACTGTTTGATTCTGTATTAATCTTTGTCACATGCTCATCTGGTATCATAGATTCTCCTTCTGTTTGTTTGATGTACAATAATTGTTGTATGTAGGCGCTCATATGATGATTCTAATCAGCTTAGAGAAGAAGCATTGGGGTGGGGGGTAATTGGGGTTGCTTTCTTTATTGTATGTGTGTATTTGTTTCTTTTGATGTGTTGTTACTTTGTTTGTTGTAAAATGAAAATAAACGTTTAAAAAAAAAAAAAAATAAAAGGTTTTTCCTGCATGTTTGTTTAATTTAGCCTATTTTCACGGAGGTTTATGCCAGGGTTCTTCATTTGGGTTTACTTTTTTACCTTGTGCTGGGGTTTCTTATTGACTGGACATGTGTTGGGGCAGGGGAGCTAGGGAGGCAGAAAGAAGTTAATAGACATGGGACAGAGAGGAGAAAGAACTGGATGGGGAAGGTGAGAGAGGAGAAAGTGAAGATGCTGGACACAGGTGGAGGAGAGACTGGGAGAGTTAGTGAAATACTGAGCAATGAAGCTTGGGAAGGAGACCGAGATGGGAATGGCAAGGCTGGATGAGGAAAACAGATGGAAAGCTGTGGGTAAATGTAGTAAACAGCAGGAGACTGACAACTAAATAGTATAAGGAGAAAGAAAAAAAACTGAAAAGAAGGGATCACGTCATCACCTACATCACTGAAGACAGGAGAAAGAAGAAATTACAAATTGACAAGTGACCCTGGAAACAAGAATTAAGCGATAACGGAGGAAAGCAGAAACCAGAGCCACATGATTAGAAAAATAAAATAGCCAGAAAATAGAAAAAATAATCATATTTTCTATTTAGTGATTTGAATATGTGAGCTTTTGGAATGTACATCTGCCAGGGCTGGTAATAGATATGGCTGGGGACCAGCTCAGGGCAAAAATTCTGGAAGGAGACCTCAAAGCCCACTAGCAAGCTGAGCTTGCTACAGCTTCAGACATACACATGCTGCCCCCAGTCATTTATTCCTCACATCTGAACAGACACGCTGCACCCAGACACTCGGCCCCACATATGTGCATGCGCACACACACACACCATCTCCCAGATACTTAGTTCACACACACACACACACACACACACTGCCCCCAAATGCTTAGCCTCCACACTGAAAATGTGTCAGGCATGTTAAATACATCAGATAATTACTTTAAAAAGCATAGATTTACGTATTTATATGCTTATATATGTTGTTTGAGTGACAATTTTATTTTGTTAGTATCTGGGGTCATGTACATTTTTCAGCTAAAATGGGGTCACTCCAGAAAAAGATTTGGGAAGCACTGCTGTAGAAGCTTTTCATCAATGTACCTCTCATTGTCACAGATGGGTCTAAGCTTTGCCATGTCCTCTCTCGTTTCCTGAACTTATTTCCTGAAGGATTCAACCTGCAGGAATCTTGCACACTGAACCATTTCCATATCCTTGAGATGCAGAAGTGATAACTTGGGAACTCTGCTGTTCTGGCAAATCGCTTCTATCCATGCCCTTCTTTTCTATTGCTAACTCCCGACTTCGCTCCTTTCGCCTTGCTGCTCCTTATGCCTGGAACAAACTACCTGAGTCTGTACGTCAGGCACCTTTTCTGACCCTTTCCAAATCCAGGCAAAAAACTCACCTCTTCACTGCCGCTTTCGGATCTTGACTCACTTGATTTTCCTCGTGTTTCCTTACTATTCCTCCTAGATGTATCCTATGTCTCAGCTACTGTGTTGTCTGTCTTGACTAAACTGTAAGCTCTGTTGAGAAGGGACCTTTTACATGTCTGTGCAGTACTGCGTACGTCTTGTAGCGCTACACAAATTTTCAGTATTAGTAGTAATGGGGTGATAGTTTTCATATAAAAAGTCAGGTATATGAAAAAGGATAGATTTTACTGATAAGACAGCTGAGGACAGGGTACGAACTTTGGAAGGTCTTTTTCCCATTTTTTCCAAAAAGCACCAAACCTCTAATGGCAGACACTAATACCTCTGTTCAGACTCCCCTCAGGGCAATTTTGCTAAATGGGTTAGTTTAGCGCATACAGTGACAGTCATGAACCCTGCTGCTAAGCCTTGGGTATGTGGAATGTGATCTCAGTCTCTCAAATTTACTGCTAATGCTCGGCATAGTACTTGCATCATGCCAAAGAGAGCCTCCTTCTGGAGTTTGTAAGATGTAACATGTATGGGTAATTTATCAAGGTGTGCTTGGAAATTCTTCTTAATCAAGCCTGTGGCACCCAAAATGATGGGAAATAACGTGGTATCTTTATGTCACATTTTCTTGGTCTCGATTGCATTTCTTGATACTTTAAGGTCTTCTCCCTCTTCACACAATTCACAGAATAGTTACTTGGGACTGAAATTTCTATGCCATTCTGGTGGTGTTCTCCTTTACCACTATGTCTGGCTTTCTTGCATCCAGCGTTTTATCAGTCGGAATGGGAGTATCCCAGTTGATCATAACCTCTTCATTCCCTGAATTCTCTTAGAGTCATGATCTCAGTACTTTTCAGACACAGTGATGTTGTACTGTTTACAGAGTTTCCAATGGACGAGGCATGCTACTTTGTTATGCCTTTCTGTATAGAAATTTTCTGCCAGCAATACTTCACAGCCAGCTATCAGGTGAGTCACTGTTTCCAGTTCTTTCTTACAGAATCAACATATGTCTGTTTTGCCAGTTTCTTTCAGTGCTCACTGTAAACCATTTCGTCCATAGTCTGCTGTTCTGGGCTGCTATTACCAATCTCTCATCTTTCGGTTTCAGTTCACCTCTCCTTAGCCATTCATGTGTCCATTCTTGATCAACAAAGAGTTCCTGGAGTAATACTTTGTATTTCCCACTGTATTTGTGCATTTGCCACTTGTTTTTCCTTGTTTGCTGATCTAATTATTTGAAGAGTTTTTCTCTTGTTTTGCATATTCTGTTGCTTCCTTCCCTGTGTGTTCTTGTGGCTTCTCATTCATTCCTTCTAGTCATCAGAACGCTTGTCCAAGTTTGATGATGGAGGCAGATTCTGGACGTTTCCTTTTATTTTTCAGTACTTTTTGCATATTTTGATCTGATGATGCTGTTAGGTAAGTCTGGAGGCCTATGATAGTAGCTCTGTATGTGTAATCAATTTCTATGAGGCCTAGTCCTCCTTCAGCTCTTGACATACACTGATTTTTGTAAATTACCTCATGAGCATGGAGGGGTTTTCTTGTTTCCAACATCCAATTTTTCAAGATCTTTAAGAAGCCAATCTACAGTTCCAAAGCTTGTATGAGAGTACAGGAATTGCCAGCTGATTAATGACTTATATCTTATTCCGTGATATTAAAGCACTCTTCAATAACAATTTTACTCTCCTATAGTATTCTTTACTGATTTTTTTCTCTCAACAATTTCTGCATGGGCGTTGTTCCTTCCTCTACTCCGAGATATTTATAAATGCCTTCCTGTTCAAGTTCCTTGATATCACAGCCCTCAGCCAGGGAGATGTTTTTCATTATGCTCAATTTTCCTTTAAAAAAAAAAGTTGCCTTAGCACATTTTTCAAGGCCAGAAGTCATCCTGATGTCATCAAAAAAGCTTTTCATAAACAGAGTTGTTCTGCTAATTGTTGGTCACAGGAACTATAGATGTTACCTCTGGGTTGTTACCTTCTCTAGGATTCGGTCCTACTTGTTTATTCACCTATAATTGGAGTCTTCAGTACATCATCTCCTCCTGTCATTAAATACAGCTGTAAAAACATATATGTGGAGAATTGGCTTCAATAGAATGCTGACCATTCTGTTTTGACATTTAAACCAGGTGGTGTCACTATTTTAAATTAAAGATCCACTGCTGTTCTCTTCACCATAGTTTTAAATTAAACTCATTTTCCTGCTGTCCAGGTGGGATTTGATCCAGTGGTACACTGCTTAGAGCATCAACACTCTTTTACAGATCTGAAGCTTGTGATAATGTATCAAATCCCATCTGGACGGTGGAGTGGTTATTTTAATTTAAAACTATGGTGAAAAGAACAATGGTGGATATTTAGTTTAAAAGCAGTGACACCACATGGGTCTAAATGCCAAAGTAGAATGATCAGTGTTCTATTCAAATCAGTTCTCCATATATATGTTCTCATAGCTGTACAGTATTTAATGACAGGAAGAGATTAGGTATGTCATCTAACACATGTGGGTAAATGATTAGTATATGAATGAAAGCACGTAAGAGTTGTTTTGCCACGTCAGTGATGGCAAGCTGCAGAGAATGCCAGTACTTTTCTTTTTACAGATTTGAAGTTCACGATAGCAGATCAAATCCCGCTGGACATCAGAGAGATGATTTTAATTTGAAATTTTGTTGGAGAGAACAGCAGTTGAGCTTTAATTCATATGCAGTGACTCCACATGCTTTAAATTCTGAAATATAATGGTCAGCATTTAATTGAAACCAGTTCACAGTTGTATTAATGATAGTAGGAAATGGCATAAGGCTTGTTTTTAAAAATAGAGGATAATGGGAGTAATAAAATGCTTAAGCCACAAGCATCTGTGTGCTAAACCAGTCCAGACAAGTGGGTTGTGTTGCCCTACCAGCAGATTGGTGGAGACAAAGAACCAATAAAATGCCCAAATTTCAATGATATCACTCCCATGCCTATATTTGCCTCAGCCAACAGAGGGCTTTTCAGTATTTCTTTGTCTCCAGCTGATGGTGGATAAATTTTCTCTACTCTGAAGAAAATCTGAACAATTGAGAGGAAAAGATTGATTTCAACACTTGTGAATGACCACCTTAAGAGTGAGTCTCACTGGAGCGCAATGTGGGAAGCTCCAATAGACTGCAGTCTTTTCGGTAGCCAAAGGAGGAGGGAAAATTGGTTCAGCTCTATGCTCTTATTATGATAACAGACGGTTGAGCAACCAGAAAATTGGAAGTATTTGGAAGAGTTCAGCAGCCTCACATAACCTCAATGTCCCCTCCCTCCTCTTCTGTTCCCCACTGCTCGCTCTCGAAGATTGCAGAAGGCTCTCAGAGGTATCTGCCTGGCAGCCATCTTAAATGCAGGGTCTGAAAAGCAAAGAAGCAGTTTAAGGGGAGTAGAGCTGATCTTGGCATGAACTTTCTGCCTGGAGGGCTCTAAGGGGCTGAGTACTAAGACTTGTCCTCATCATTGTCCTTGTTGGGAGCTCCCAATTCCATCCATCTAGGGCACTATTCGAGGTGGACTGCTGGTGATTATTGGTACAGTGTGGGGGTTTCTCACCCTTTCCTGCACATGTTAGTAGCATTTTTACCTTTGTGCACCTGGCGGTCACACAGTCCTTCCACATGTTCCACCCGAGCAGCTCCAATGTGTGTTCCTACCAAGTACCCGTAATGCGTGTTGCTGTGTAATTGCTGTTAACATGCGACTTCCAGACCGTCGCAGCCTTAGTGTGCACTGTTGTAGTACTTTCCTTAACTCTCTGTCTTCTTCCAGGAAACATTGTTTGGCCTGTGGAAAACGAAGTGCCTCGTCTTAGGCTTTTGGACTCTGCTCTTCTTACATGGCAGCTTCTGAGTCCGTCCCTGGAGGGCTTGCCTCCCTCTCTCTCAGCCAAGGGATGCAGTTGGTCCAGTCTTGCCTGTCTCATGGCAGGAGGTGGTGGATGGCACTGTGGGTAAGGATAGCCAGCCAGTTGGAGGTTCTGGCAACTGTGCTGTTGACCCCCAACCATCCTCTAGGGCAGAGGTACTCAAATCCAGTCCTGGAGGACTGCAAACCAGTCAGGTTTTCAGGATATCCCTAATGAATATGCATGAGATAGATTCAAATACATTGGAGGCAGTGCATGCAAATATATCTCATGCATATTCATTAGGGATATCCCAAAAACCTGACTGGTTTGCAGTCCTCCAGGACTGGATTTGAGTACCTCTGCTCTAGGGGTTTGGTGGCAGCTATATTCCCTAGTGTAGCAGGGTCATTTCCACGAGAAGAGCTTACAGCCTCTGGATTGTCCTCTCTGGAATTCATTTCCTTTTTATAACAGGCCTGGTCATTCTGGTGTGGAAATTCAAAAACTGCAGTCTCTGGGTTCCCCTGATCACAGTGTCATGGGGAGCAGGCTGAAAGTGGAAGCCCTGTTCGATTGCCTATGGCTAAGCGTCCCCAATGAAGGTCGTCTCCAGGAGATGGGGAACATCGAGGATCTGTCCGAAATGTGGACTGTGACTTGGATTCAGATATCTCGGTTTTGGGCTCTGATGTGGACGAAGAAGTGCTCTCACCTTCAGAGGATTGTGGCGAGGCTGGTGTTGTCTGCCTATTCCAAAAGGAGGAACTGGTGACATTGTTTGTTGGTGTCTCATCCACCTTGAGCTTGGCAGATGCTCCAGATATGGAGCAGGAACCAAAGGTGCATCTACTCCTGGATGCAGAAATCCACTACTGCCTTCCCATTTCTGGAGGTGATAAAGGACATGTTATGGTTGGAATGGGATTCTCTTGACTCCCTGCCTAAGGGACTAAGGGTGTATAAGAAGATGTATGCTCTCCAGGAGAGGAGTGCGTTGTATGGTTTGATATTCCCAAGGTGAATGCATAGGTCATGACTTTTACCAGATGGACCACTATTCCTGTGGAAGGTAAATCGGCCTTAAAGAATACTCTGGATCAAAAGATGCACTCAGTGTTGAAGAATCAGTTTGCCACTTGCCACTGTTATTCTTCAGTTGGCGGTATGTGCAGGCCTGATGTCTCAAACCCTGCTCCAATGGATTCAGTCTCTCCCGCCCGATGGTACTACCTTTCTTTTGGAGTTGGCTATGGCCTTCCTTCTGATGCCATGTACAACCTGGTAGGTCTGGCAGCCAGGGATAGTGCCCTGTCAATGGTGACATGGCATTGGAATGGGTGGCAGGCTGCAGACACATCTTCTTAAAGCCCAGTTGACCCAACTGGCCTTGAAGGGAAGCCTCTTTTGGGGATAGTTTGAAGAAGCTGATGAAGGACCTGGGCGAGACAAGATCTTATTGTCTTCAAGAGGACAGGTCCAAGTGGCCTGTGAAGTGGGCAGAAGCCCCTTTTCCATCCACCTCCAGCAGCTTCTCGTGAGCATGCTGGTCAGACTCCCGGGGGTCTTAAGACTCCCATTGCTATTGTCCTGGAAAGACTTTATTCCCTCTGCTTCTGGATTCGGGCTCATTCCCAATACTTACGAGGAGCTCGTGGGCCTAAGTACTTGGTCCCCTCCAGAGGTGGTCCCTCCCAGGCTTCACAATGAAGTTTTGGGGGCCTATTCCCTGGTTCCTCTGGTTGAAGGCAGGCTGTGCCTTTTCTTTCAGGAGTGGACCCAGGTTGCCAAAGATTGCTGGGTGCTAGACACCATTCAGTATGGCTATGTTCTGGAATATAAAGGGCTAATCCCAGATGCTTTCATCTCCCTCTGAGGCCATGAACAAAAGGACACTGTGAAGATTGCCTTGAACAAGTTGCTGCTCCTGAAGGCTGTGGTGCCCATTCCCCCGGATGATCGGGGCAAGGGCAGATATTATATGTCTTTCATGGTGCCAAAAAAGGATGGATCATTCCAACCCATTCTGGACCTCAAGGGTGTCAATGAACACTTGCGTGTCCTGCACTTCTGGATGGAAACTTGGCGATCCATGATTCAAGCAGTATGCCGAGGGGAGTTCCTTGGCTGAAGCATATTTTCATATCCTGATCTGGGAGGATCAGCAAAAGTATCTGTGTTTTGCCATACTTGTCTCTCACTTTCAGTTTGCCACCCTCTCATTCGCACTCTTCACTGCCCCAAGGATGTTCTCCAAAGTCTTGGTGGTGATGGTGGCTGCAGTGCTATGGCCCCAAGGGATTTGTGTGCACCCATATCTGGATGACTGGCTCATCCGACCTCATTCTCTATCAGAAGCATCTCAGATAGTGACCCGAGTGGTGTCCTTTTTGGAAAGCCTCGGCTGAGTGATCAATCGGGGATAGAGCTAGTTGATGCTTTCCCAGTCCCTGGAGTTCCTAGGAGCACATTTTGATACTCAAATGGGCAGAGTCTTCCTGCCAGAGGAGAAAGTCAAAAGGTTGTTGGATTGCCTGGCGTTGTTCTGTTCGCAACAGGCTCTCAGAGTCCGGGATTATCTTCAGCTCCTCAATCAAGGCAGAGACAGTCAAGATGGT
This sequence comes from Ichthyophis bannanicus, assembly GCA_033557465.1. Taxonomy (NCBI): domain Eukaryota; kingdom Metazoa; phylum Chordata; class Amphibia; order Gymnophiona; family Ichthyophiidae; genus Ichthyophis; species Ichthyophis bannanicus. The sequence goes on along the minus strand of CM066035.1, from coordinate 885,327,424 downwards.
GCTGTGGGCACGTGCTCATATGCGGCCACTCTTAACAGTCCTTACAGACTAAATGGTCCCCAAGTTCTCAGTTGTTCAAGCTCAGGCTCCTGCTTCTGCTGATGGTGAAGGCCAGCCTGCGGTGGTAGCAACAGCCCAGTCATCTGAGGAAGGGCGTGCTGCTGTACAATTTTTCATGGATCCTTCTGATGACTGATGCCAGTCTCTCAGGTTGGGGAGCCCATTGCCAAAATCGACTAGCCCAGGGCCATTGAAACTGCGGGGAGGCGGTGTGGTCCATCAACTGCCTTGAGGCGAGGGCCATCACTGTTCTGCGTTTCTCGCCCCTGGTCAAGAACCAGGCAGTTCGAGTGTTTTCAGACAACGCCACTGCAGTAGCTTTGTCAGTTAGCAAGGTGGCACGAGGAGTGCAAGGGTAGCCCTGGAGTTAGCACTCCTGTTTGCCTAGGCGGAGAAGAACCTCCTAGCTCTTTTGGCTCAACACATTGCCGGGTGGGCTATATGGAAGCAGACTCTCAGCCAGCACTTTCTGGATCCAGGAGAGTGGGAGCTGAGTCAGGAGGCGTTTCAGTTGATTCTTCACCACTGGGGTCGCCCCGAGATGGATCTGATGGTGACTCACTTCAATGCCAAAGTGTGCTGCTTCTTCAGTTGCCACAAGGAGACAGGATCCAAGGGCTTCAATGCCCTGGTTCAGCCTTGGCCAAGTCAATGCCTGCTGTAAGTTTTTCCTTTGTGGCCCCTGGTGCGGTGTGTGATGCGGCATGTAAAGCGCCACCCGGGAAGGATTGTTCTAGTGGCAGTAGATTGGCTGAGGAGACTGTGGTTCAGAGATTTTATGCTACTCCTGCAAGCTCCATCTCTTTGTTTGCCTCCCTCTTGGGGCCTATTTCATCAGGGGCCAATCATTTTGGAAGACCTGGCTCTCTTCTCGCTTATGGCTTGGCTCTTGAAAGGAGACGGCTAGCATGTACCAGCTTCTCTTCTGCAGTGGTTTCCACTCTGCTCAGAGTCCGGAGGAGGTATAGAAACCTGGCATACATGCAGGTTTGGTGTCTCTTTTAGCGATTGTGGGGTGCATGGCAGCTGGCTCCTGAGGCAGCCAAGGTGTCATTTCTGTTGGTCTTTCTGCTGGAAGGTCTGCAGAAGGGACTTCCTCTTAACTCCCTGAAAGTTCAGGTGGCAGCCTTGGCCTGTTTCAGAGGTCTGGTGGCTAGTAAGTCACTAGCCTTGAACCTGGATGTTGTGTGCTTTTTTTCAGGTGGTTCGGTGCCTGCATCCTCCCATCCAGTCAGTAATCCTTTCCTGGGATCTGTGTCTGGTGCTCAGGGCTTTGATGTCGGAGCTCTTGAGCTGTTGCAGTGCGCTGCTCTGAAGGTATTGATGCCCAAGATGGTGTTCTTTGTCGTTATTTGTTCCGCAAGGCAGATTACCAAGCTGCAGGCTCTGTCTTGATGAGATCCTTATCTGCCTTTTTCAGAGGAGAGCGTTTTCTTTCGGCCTCTGCCTTCCTTCTTGCCTAAGGTGATTTCTCCCTTTCAGATGAACCAGGAGGTTTACCTGCTCTCCTTCTCTACGGAGCAGTGTCGGGGGGAAAAAATGTTTACAAGAACGTTCATAGCAAAAAACTGTGAGAGAGTCAGTTGGACCATTGGATAATAGAGGGATGAAAAGGGCGCTAAGAGAGGACAAGGCCATAGTGGAGAGACTGAATGAATTCTTTGCTTCAGTCTTTACTGAAGAAGATGTAGGAAAGTTCCTCATTACTGAAATAGTATTTAAAGGTGATGTATCAGAAGAATTGAAAGAATTATCGATAAACCGGGAAGATGTCTTAAAGTTGTTTGATAAACTGAAGACTAGCAAACCACCTGGACTGGATGGTATACATCCAAGGATGCTGAAAAAACTGAAATATGAGATTTCAGACCTACTATTAGTAATCTGTGAACTATTATTAAAATCATCTGTAGTACCTGAAGATTGGAGAACGCCAATTTTTACAAAGTTCCAGGGGTGATCCAGGAAACTACAGACTGTTGAGCTTGACTTAGTACTAGGCAAAATGGTAGAAATCATTATAAAGTATAAAATTACTGAACTTGGAGATAGTCATGGTTTAATGGGAGAAATCCAACATGGATTTAGCCAAGAGAGATCTTGACTTACTAATCTGTTACATTTTTTTGAAGGTGTGAATAAACAGGTAGACAAAGGTGAGCCATTTGATAACATGGATTTTCAGAAAGCCTTTGACAAGGTCCCTCATGAGAGACTCTTGGTGAAATTAAAAGTCATGGGATAGGAGGCAGTGTACTATTGTGAATCAGGAACAAGTTAAAAAAATAGAAAACAGAGAAGGGCTAATGGCCAATTTTCTCAATGGAGAAAGGTAAATAGTGGAGTATCCCAGGGACCTTTGCTAGGCCCGCTGCTTTTTAACGTATTCATAAATGATCTGGAAATGGGAATAACAAGTGAGGTGATCAGATTTGCAGATGACACAAAATTATTCCAAGTTGCTAAAACACAAGAGGATTGTGAAAAATTGCAAGTGGATTTTGATAGATTGGTAGGCTGGACATCCAAATGGCAAATTTATTTTATTTATTTAGCTAGGCTTATATACCGCTTTTCACCGGGTCAAAGCAGTTTACATTGAACAAAAACCTTAGTTACATAAAACATATAACAACAAATTATGTACAAATCGTATATTTTAACTTTTTACAGGTAATAGTTCTAATATATTTGACATATCTACAGTACAGGTCAGGGGGTAGGAGGTGGGGCCATGGTGTTCAGAAAATAAGAGGGTTTTCAGGTGCTCACGGAAGGATATGTATCTTATAGTGTCTGGTAGGGCATTCTATAGAGATGGTGTGTAGAATTCAAATGCTCTGCGGCAGGCTTGCAGATTAGACTTTGTCTTGGAGTGCGATGTAGTAAGTTTGTTGATTGTGGAGGATCTTCGGGGTCTGTTTGGGGTGAGTGTCTGTAGGAGGGATTGGAGGTGGGTGGCTGGGTGGGAGTGCCTTGCTTTATTGTTAGCAGCAAGGATTTATATTTGATTCTGCTGGTGAGTGGCAGCCAGTGGAGCTTTTTGAGGATGGGGGTGATGTTGTCACGTTTAGAAGCTCCTTGGATTGTGCGTGCGGCAGTGTGTTGGGCAGTTTGTATTGGGAGGAGGGTAGATTGTGGAAAACCTTAATAGATTATGTTGCAGTAGTCTACATGCGGAAGAATAAGGGTTTGGAGTGCAGAGCGAAAGTCATTATAGTGTTTTAGTTTTGAAATATATTGTTTTGGCTGTCGTTATTTGTGTCTTGAAGGAGAGTTGTTGGTCAAGAACAATCCCAAGGTATTTTAGCTCCGGTTGAACATGTATCTGGATGTTGTTTAATGTTGTTGAGGTGGAGAGGGGTGATTGAGGAGTCCTTTGTAATGAACAGAGCTTCAGTCTTCTTGTAGTTGATTGTTTAGGTTATTTGGCATTAGCCAGTGGGAGACATCTGTAAAGCATTCTTGGATTCGTGTATATGATGGCTGTTTTGTGTGGAGCGGACAGTATAACATAATGTCGTCAGCATACATGTGGAAATTGATGTTGTGCTCTTTGATGATTGAGCAGAGAGGTTGGAGATATAGATTGAAGAGGGGTGCAGATAGTGTGGACCCTTAGGGTATTCCTTGCATTTGTTGGTATGGTTTGGAGATGTTTGTTCCCAGTTTTATCTGCTTTTGCCTGTCAGAGAGGTAGGACTGGATCCATTTGAGAACTGTATCTTGGATGCCACTTGATTATAGACATTGGAGGAGTGTTGTGGTTGACTGTATCGAAAGCTGCGGAGATGTCTAGGAATATTAGTAAAAAAGCTTAGGATAGATCTTGTATGTCTTGAGTTAGTGTGTTGAGAGAGGTCATCAGAGTTTCTACTCCATGTAGTGGGTGGAAACCATGCTGTTGGGGGTCGAGAAGGCAGTTGTCGTTAATGTGGTCCTGGAGCTAAAGCTGTACAGCTTTTTTGATGACTTTAGCTAGGAAGGGGGGGATAGTGATAGGTCTCTATGAGGCAGGGTCCAAGGGGTCGAGGCTGTGTTTCTTTAAGATGAAATGGATAGAGGAGAGTTTGAAGCATTTTTGCATTGTTCCTTTTTGTAGTGTTTCGTGTGTTACTCCAGCAAGGACTGGACTGAGTTTGGTTATGGCTGTCTTAATCCAGTTGGCTGGACATGGTTCAAGTGGGGAGGTAGTGGTGTTGAGAGTTGTTAGTATGTTCTCAATAGTTTCACTGGTGATAGTACGAAAGGTGGACCAGCCTGTGAGGTAGGGAGGATGGGTGTTGGGTTGGTTGGGGGGGTGGTTTAGGTGGGGGTGGAGCTGTGTATAGTGTGCAGTTAGTTCTTAGTGGTTGATGGTAGGTGTTGGGTTGTGGTTGGTGAGTGGGTCTGTGAGGTGTTTGGCTAGGTCAAATAGTTCCCTTGGGCAATTGATGGAGATATTGATGAGCTTTGTATGGTAGTCCCGCTTAGCTTTATCTGTGGCTGTATGGTAGTTAGAGTTAGGTAGTTGTGATCGTCTATCTGGGTGGTCTATCGCCATTTCCGTTCTAGCCGTCTTAGCTTCGTTTTTAGTTGTCACAGACTGCAGGTGTACCATGGAGTTTTACACATATGCTGTTCTCTGGTTGCATCGAGTTGGCTGGGCGGTAATTCTGCTGCTTTTCCAAGTATTTGGTTCCAGTTGTTTGTGAGTACAGTTGGATCAGTTGAGACCACCTCTAGGTTCGGTATGATGTCTTCTAGGAAGGTGTCCTTATTGAAATGCTTGAACCACCAAGGGGTTTGTTAATATTTTGTCTGGGGTATTGGGGGTTTGAGGAGGAGGGAAAAGACAATGAGGCTGTGGTCAGTCCAGGGCATGTTGTGCATTTTCTAGTGTGTGAGAGGGGCAGATGAAATTTAATGTGGACAAGTGCAAAGTTATGCACCTAGGAAAGAACAACGCAAACTACGATTACATGATGCAAGGCTGCACATTAGGAACCACCACCCAGGAAAAAAATTCAAGCATCATTGTAGATAATACATTGAAATCTCTGTATTGTTCCATGGCGCGATCACACTTTGAATATTGTGTGCAATTCTGGTTCCATATCTTAAAAAGGTTGTAGCAGAATTAGAAAAGGTACAGCCACCAAAATGATAAAGGGGATGGAAGAATACCTCTATAGGGTTTGACTTAAAAGGATAGGGCTTTTCAACTTGGAAAAGAGACAGTTGAGGTGAGATATGATAGAGGTAAACATAGATGGGTTGTTTATGCCATCAAAAAGTAGAAAGACAAGGGGACACGCAATTACCCTTCAACATAACCTGTTTAAGACTAATAAGAGAGATTTTTTTTTTCACTTAACGCATAATCAAACTCTGGAATTCGTTACTGGAGGATGTAGTAAAAGATGTTAGTGTCTCTCGGTTTAAAAAAGGTTTGGGAGGGAGGAGTGGCCTAGTGGTTGGGGCAAGGTACCACAAGCCGGAAGGTCGGTGGTTCAAATCCCACTAGAGGACAGCAACCTTGGGCCGGAAGGACTGGGATTTCTAGTCCCACAGGTGCTCCTTGTGGTCTTGGGCAAGCCACTTAACCCTCCATTGCCCATGTTCCCTGTAAGTATTAGTGTATGTGTCTCATATCCCCTCGTGTTAAATGTATCCCCCAACCGCTTTGACCCGGTGAAAAGCGGGATATAAATGCAGCTAAATAAATAAATTGGACAAGTTCCTGGAGGAAAGTTCCATAAACCATTAAAGAGGACCCAGGAAATCCACTGCTTGCCCCAGGACGAGCATTGTGGAACCTGTGTGCATTTTCGGGAACCTGCCAGATACTTATGATCTGGATTGGCCACTCTTGGAAACAGGATACTGGGCTTGATGGACCTTGGTCTGAGCCAGTATGACATTTCTTATGTTCTTATGTTAACCCTCCACCCATTGTGCAGCAGTGGCCAAGAAAGCACATAGAATGCTAGGAATCATAAGGAAAGGAATGAAGAATAAAACTAAGGATATTATAATGCCTCTGCTCTTCAACTTTGAAATTAGATGGCTGAAGGGAGATATGATAGAGGTCTATAAATTAATGAATGGAGTGGAATGGATAAACATAGATTGGTTGTTTACACACCCTCAAAAAAAGTAGAAAGACGAGGAGACATGCAATGAAGCTACAATATAACCCATTTAAGACGAACTGCATTAACTGTTGGGAGCATGGCTGGCATCTGCCCTGCATTTACTGAACAGAGCAAACACCTACCACATAATATAAGCATCAACTGAAAGCACGGTAAGTACATTTGTACTATCTGCAGATGCAGTTATCACAATCCCATTGGCACTCCTTATGTCCTTGAGAAAGCCTTCTAACTCTCTATTGCCTCAGGTACAAGCTTAGATTTTGAGGGAAATTCTTTCTGTACCTAAATGTAACTTGCCTTGATCTTCTCTTGTAAAAGCATAAGCTAAATACTAATAATAAATAAATAAGAGAAAAAAATTCACTCAACGCGTAATCAAATTCTGGAATTCATTACGGGAGGCTGTAGTAAATGCTGTAAGTGTAGCTGGGTTTAAAAAACATAGAAACATAGAAACATGATGACAGAAAAAGACCACAAGGCCCATCTAGTCTGTCCTTCCATAACAACAACTACAACAGTCCACTTTTTACCTTTAGAGATCCTCTGTGTTGGTCCCATGCTTTTTTGAATTCAGTTACTGTCCTCATCTCTACCACCTCCACTGGGAGACTATTCCACGGATCCACTACTCTTTCCGTAAAGAAATATTTCCGCATATCACTACTGAATCTATCTCCCTTCACCCTCATCCCATGTCCCCTCGTCGCAGAACTTGCTTTCAATTGAAAGAGGCTCTCTCCCTGAACATTTATGCCACGGAGGTATTTAAACATCTCAATCATATCACCTCTATCCCGCCTTTCCTCTAAGGTGTACATATTAAGATCCTTAAGTCTGTCCTCATATGCTTTATAATGAAGACCACTAATCATCTTAGTAGCACCCCTCTGTACCGACTCCATCCTGTTCACATCCTTTTGAAGGTGCGGTCTCCAGAATTGCACACCATACTCCAAATGAGGTCGCACCAAAGACTTATACAGAGGCATTATCACCTCCTTTTTTCTGCTAGCCATTCCTCTCCGTATGCACCCAAGCATCCTTCTAGCTTTTGCCGTCGCCTTTTCTACCTGTTTAGCTACTTTAAGATCATCGGACACAACTACGCCTAGGTCCCGCTCTTCTTTAGTGGACAAAAGTACTTCACCTCCTATGCTGTATTGCTCCCTTGGATTGCTGCAGCCCAAATGCATGACCTTACATTTTTTAACATTAAATCCCAGCTGCCAAATTCTAGACCATTCTTCAAGCTTAGCTAGATCCCTCCTCATGTTATCTACACCTTCCTGGGTGTCTACTTTATTGCAGATTTTGGTATCATCTGCAAAAAAGGTTTGGATAAGTTTCTAGAGGAAAAGTCCATAAACCATTATTAAAGAGGACCTGGGAAATCCACTTCTTACCCCGGGATAAGCATTGTGGAACCTGTGCCTTTTTGGGAACCTGCCATATACTTGTGACCTGAATTGGCCACTGTTGGAAACAGGGTACTGGGCTTGATGGACCTTGGTCTGACCCTGTATGGCATTTCTTATGTTCTTATGATCTTCATCTTGTGGATGTCCGATACTTGGAGGTTATGAATTCTTTTCGTAAATTGGATCTTCTGTTTGTACTATTTGCTGGCCTGTGCAAGGGTGTTGCGGCAGCTAAGTCTACATTGGTGTGCTAGAGTAAGGAGGCCATTGCTTCAGCATATCTGTTGTGCATTGGCCAGTTCCAGAGGATTTGTGTGCCCGTTATACCCATACGCAAGTGTCCTCATGGGCCGAGTGGAGCTCGGTAACCCCTGCAGACATTTGTCAGGTGGCAGCACAGGTATCACTTTACACTTTTGTCAAGCATTAACGCTTGGATGTCCACATGCAGGCAGACATGGCATCTGGCTCCAAGGTTTTCTGAGCTACTATATCTTCTTCCTGCTAGTGAAGGCGTAGCTTTAGTATGTCCCACTTGTCTGGACTAGTCTAGCAGGACGATAAGGAAGGTGACATTTTACTTACCAGATAATGTTGTTTCCTTGAGTCCTGCTAGACCAGTCCAGGGCCTGCCTCTGGAACTGTGTTTGCTCTGTTCTTCTTTGGGTCCTCTATGATTTTTATTTATTTTATTTTATTTAAAACTTTCTTATATACCGCCTCTTCCAGCGATCAAAGGCGGTTTACATATAACAAGTGTAACAAGAACAGGTTTTACATGGAACAGATTCTAAATTATTTACAAATAACAAGTGTAACAAGAACAGGTTTTACATGGAACAGATTCTAAATTATTTACAAATAACAAGTGTAACAAGAACAGGTTTTACATGGAACAGATTTTTTAAATTATTTACAAACAACTTTTAAATCAACAATTTTTCTGAGTAACTATATTATTAATTGTAAACAACTATATACAGGAGTAGTAGAATAGGTAGTATTGGTAGACATTTGTTGGATTTAATCATCAGTAGGGTTTCATTTGGACTTTTCTGATGTGTTTACGGTGTAAACGTCTGTATTTAAGGTGGGTTTGAGAGGTATATTGTGTTTGTGAAGTGTTCTGTGAATAAGTGGGTTTTAAGTTCTCTCCTGAAGAGATGGAGGTCTTTTATCATTCTAAGATTTAAAGGTAGCTTGTTCCAGAGGGCGGGGGCAGCATATGAGAAGGCTCTAGAGCTCGTAGTTTTTTTTGTTTTACGGATAGTATTTTGTATGCCTAACGAGTATGTTGCGTTTTGTCTTCTAGTTCTGTGTTCTGGTGGGGCTTGTAAGAGGGTGGTTAGATGTGATGGTGAGATGTTATTGATGAGTTTGAATGTGGTTATGATTATTTTGTATATTATTCTGCTATTTATGGGGAGCCAGTGTAGTTCAAATAGGATGGGAGTTATGTGGTCTGTCAGGCGAGCTTTTGTTACGCGAGCGCAGATATTTTGGGCTTTTTGGAGGAGGTTAGTGTTTGCTAGTGGTAGACCATTTGTAGACCAGATGTATATGCATGGCTCTGCAGGTCCATATTCTATTGACGGTCTTCGGTTATGCTTTTCTGTACATAATTCTCTTCTTATTGTTCTCTCATTGTTGCTGACGATGAAGTTGTGTGAGGCTTGCCATGTTTTCCCATATTCTTTGGAACAGGTACTGAAGAGCCCTCTGATGACTGAGGCGAATAGAGACATGAGAGTGATGTCATTGAATCCTGGGCTTTTCATTGGTTCTTTATCTCCACCAATCTGCTGGTAGGGGGTCATAACCCACTTGTCTGTACTGGTCTAACAGGATTCAAGGAAAGGACATTAATCCGGTAAGTAAAATGTCACCTTAAACTGTTGACATAAGCCCCTGGTGCAGGCTTCTGCAGAAATATCGTTAGGAATGTTGTTGCAGTTTTGCAAAACTACAATGCTACAATGTTGCAAAATTAACAGTCTTACAAACTTACCCAGCTGGTAAATGATTGAAGTGTTGTTTGTCCATAGATGCCAAAATGGATCAGAGTGTTTGGTAACAGCACAAAGTGTTGATGCAAAAACGTAAAAGAAAACAAAAACAGAGGATTTTTGAGAGGGAAATGAAGACACAGAATGGTATTTGTGGCTGAGTTAAGTCCCTAGCAGTCTGTTGGTGATGCCTCTTTTTGCATATTAAATGAAAAAAGATGTAAAAAACACCAATGATAGCATATTATTTATTTGTTTGAGAGGTTCAAATCCTACATTTCACATAGATTAATACGCGTCCAAATTGACCAACAAGCATCAGAAACATTCCCCCAAGGACAGGGAATACCCCAAGGATCAGCCCTTTCAGCCCTCCTATTTAACTTGTACCTGCAACCGATAACAAACATATTTAAAAAACACAGGATTAACCATTTTATATATGCCGATGACATCATGCTAGCTATCCCCATAACCATTAAAAACCCTACATATGACTCGCTATCCAAATGCATGGCTGAGACAACCTCCTGGATGGAATCTAACCACCTCAGCATCAACCTCAAAAAAACTGAGGCAATGTTTGTAACAAGATCATCTATAACTGAGAACACATACCCAGAAACAATCACAATCAACAAAACCTCCATACCTGTTAGAAAACAGGTAAAATACTTAGGAGTAATAATAGAGCACACTCTCACCATGCTGCCGCACATAAAACAAACAGTAAAAACCATTTTCTATAAACTCAAAACTATCCAGCACCTAAGGCCACTCCTCGAAACACAAGACTTTAGATCCGTAGTAAGTACACTGATCACCCCTCACTTCGACTACTGCAATAGTCTCCTAATAGGCCTTCCTCAAAAAAGCACATACCTTCTACAAAGAGCACAAAACATCTGTGCAAAAGTAATTGCCAAAGCTCGCCTAACAGACCACGTAACCCCAATACTGCTGGAACTCCACTGGCTCCCTATAAACAGCCGAATCAAATATAAAATTATCCTAACAACCTATAAACTCATAAATGACATAACCCCCTCACACTTATCCACACTACTGCACTCTCCAACATCGACAAGGGCCCTCAGACAAAACGCAGCCCACTCCCTTATCATACCAAAAGTCATCCGGAAAACTAAGAATACCACTAGCTCCAGAGCATTCTCATTCACTGCTCCTACACTCTGGAACGACCTCCCTATTGAACTTCGCACCATTAGAGACCTCATCCAATTCAGGAAAGAATTAAAGACCTACCTGTTCACTGAACACTTCGAAATCCCCTACTCCCCCAAAGCCAGCTCCACAACAAACGTGGTTACACACGCACAAGCTCCTTTAACCCCAACAATGTAACCACAAGCCTGCCCCCCCCTCATACACGCCCCAAAGACGACAAAAAAGGAACTAAATTCCAGCACCTACACCAATATCTGCCCCATACACCACACACACCACACGCTGTAAATACACATTTGTATAAAGTTTGATGTTTTGCTTTAATACCTACAAAGTTTAAATTTATTGTTCAATGTAATTAGTTGATTTCTGTTGTTCTATGTAAAATGTATACATATGTGTACAAGACTGTTAATCTGTTATATGTAAACCGCCCTTGATCTCTGGAAGGGGCGGTATAAAAGAAATAGTTAAATAAAAGAAATAGTTAAATAAATAAAAAATAAATAAATATTATTTAAAGAATAAGAGAACTATATATGTTGATGTGATTAAGTGCCTGCTTTGCTAGTGGGGTCTTCCCAGAGACGTGTATTATAGATTAGTGGTGTCTATGATAAAACAATATTTAATATTTCTGGCATTTGAAAAACTATGACCAAGATTATAGTTGTACAAAATAAGGTTATAAGTTTTATTAGTGTGAATTCTGATTTTAAGTACAGAAGATAAAAGCAAATATTTTATATGACCAAATTCTTTTTTTGAAATGTGTTTTTAATTTGCAGTTCCTCAGTTTTACACATAATGGATGTACCTTCCTCATCTAAGATTTCCATTGATATCAGGTTTGGTAATCTTGGTAATCCATCAGTTTTAGTCAATGAAACATTGCGGGCAGTCAATGAAACAAAAGTGATACAGCCAGACATACAAAACAAGTAAGTATTTTTCTCACTCTGTTTTTTCTTTCAGATTAAAGTGAGAGTAAAGGACGTTAGATTATGGTTTTACTGGAAGCTCGACCAGAAAACCAAAAATCATTTCCTCATCGCCCCTCCAGTCCAGACGTACAGTTTATGCACACCTGCCAGCAGATGGAGACTCAGAACCACTAGTTTGATTTTGACATCATGGTATAAAGGGTCCTGTGCAGCCTCACTCTCACCAGTATTTCTCAGTCTCCAGCAGATGGAGGTTTGCTAAACCTGTGCAGTCTGAAGTGGATTGGAAAGGATGAGGATTTTGGGGTGTAAGTTAGCTGTTGGTAGCCCTAGGAGACCTGGGATGCAGAACCTGGTGGTGCCAGGTCCACTGTTCCCTCTAAGCTGTGCGCGTGTGTGCGCGCACACACCTCGCCGAGCGAGCGCACATACTTTATAACAGAGCGCACAAAAATTACGGTTCTGATTCTGGTAGAAAACAACACAGACGTCTTAAAATTTAAAAGTTGTTGTGTATTTACGGTTTTCACAAGTTCTACAATATTTTCTAGTGCAATCAATGTGGTGTACATACTATATTCTGATGTATAGTCAAATTTTAAAGTATATAACTCCGAGTGTCGTTATGTGGCGCACAAAAATTTAACCTTCCTTCAAAAGTTGCACAGCTGATATTTTATGCGCACACAGCCTACAGAAAATTAGAGGGAACATTGGCCAGGTCCCTCCCCCCCACCCTGCCACCACACCTTTTCCGAGGTTGGGGGAAAGTCTGGTTGTAAGAGTCCCTGTGGGGGCACTTTTCCCTTCTACTAAGGAAAGAGGATCATATGAATATAGCGGGTATTGGTGATTCCCTCTCCCCAATATTTGGGAGGGGGCTGGGAAGAGTGTGCTGCTTTTTTGAATTGACAAAAAAATAGAGAAGATTCTTTTCCTTATCGTTCCTCCAGTTTAGTCCTCAACCTCTGGGTAGTGAACCTCCTCCTGCAGCTTGGAGACTGAGCATGTCAAACTCATGACATCACTGGTTTCTCCCATCAGCCCCCAGTGTGTCCAGTCTCCATGCAGCAGGAGAATGTAGTGAGCCTAGCTTCTGGGCTCACTTTGGGGAACAGATAAGGAGCATTAAGTGTGACAGATTCTATTCTGATTTTACTTTTGATTTTTACCTTTAATTTTACTTTTAATTCAGTTACCTTTGGTTAATTGGCAATCAGGGATTACTTCCCTTTAGTTATTAGGAGCAAATTTCCTTAGATTTAAAGTAATTTTAAATTTGAGCCTGGCTCTTTAAGTTAGTAGCATCTCTCGCCTTCCCTCCTTGTCAGTTATTCTCACTTGCTGCAGGCATTCACCGGTGCGGCTCTCTCTCCCTTGACGGTACAGGAGAGAGCTCCGGGACCCGTACAGCCACACTGAAGCTGTGTGAGATGGAGCCTCTCCGTTGCTGCGGGATTTTACTTTTACTCTGTGGAACTGGCTGAGCGGTCCTCGCCGCGGCTGCCAGGCACAGCAGCGCAGCTTGAGGATCGGATGAATTCAAGGCGGTAGGAGCAGACTGCGTGGCTTTCGGCCCTGCAGGTAAGGCCTTCGGGCTCTGTTGGTCTGCTGAGGCCTCCTTTTCGCAGCGGCTGTTGTTCTTGGCACCAAAATTCGTTGGCAACGGGGCGGCCATTTTCTCTCTAGGTATTTGGACCGCGTGGCGGGAGTTGCAGCGAGCTGCCTGTGTGAGGAAGACAACAGGCAGAATAGCTAGATGTTTAGGTCTAGTGTTTCTTTCTTTTGTTTGTAGGTTTTTTGAGGCTCGGGGGGGGGGGTTCCTCAGCCTTAAGGGGGCTGTTGTCAGTCCTCTTTATTTTTAAGTTTATTCTTAGTTTTATAGGACAGCAGTTTTGGCATTGATCTCTGATGCCACATGTTCTTTCCCTCCTAAGCATGTCTCTGAGGAGCATCTGTTAAGTCCCGGGATATTAGGCAAATTGCCAGCTTTTAGGTTCTTCAAGAGCAGAGCCCTAACTTGTAGTTGGAAGGAGGGACAGGCTGGAAGTGTGCTTTTGTGTATTCTGTAGTGAAAGTTGCCCAAACGCCTGTGGTTTCACAGGGACAGGTTTAGGAAACCTTAGGATATAAAAAAATATATAATAATGACAGTTAAACTGTCAACCAAGAAGTGCCTGTGCTACGGTCTATGGCCACCAGAGGGCAGCTGGTACACTCAATAGTGCCTTTCTGTTACCGTGTGTATGCAGCCATCATCAGATTGATCTCTGGCTGCAAGTCAGGGAAGAAATAACCACAGGGCCACCTCATGGGCACTCAGGGGTTAGTGACTAAACAAGCAACTGTAATGTTCTGCAAATCAAGATTATATGATCAAGATTTAAAGCTCTTAACTTTGTCGGGCTCTGGTGCCCTAAAAGCCACGGGATGGCAGTGCTGCTCATGAATCACATATAGTATTCAGTGCCCCCATCCCTGGGGGGGGGGGGTAAAATACGAAATCTTATTCCTCATCAGGTTCACACAGGCAGCAACCTCTAAGACCTCCACTTGCAAGGTTTTGGTGTATCCCACTGCTATTTCTCTGACTGCAGGAAGGCCGGGGGGTGGGGGGGTGCCTGTGTGTTACATAGCTCCACTTAGCATGCCCTTCCCAGGAAATTCTTATCTATTTCTAGAGCCTGTGCTGTCAGAGCAGGGCTTTAAGCACTTAGCAGAGGCACTGACCCGTCTGTGCCATCTTGTTAAAGGGCCCGTGCTTAGGGTGAAGAGAAGGATGTCTAGGTAGTGTAGTCTGGGGCTTAGCGCTCCAGGGCACTGGAAGGTTTCATAGAGGAAGTCAATACTGTGTGTATGCTCCATGCATTCAGCCTATGTTCAAGTGTGCTCACTGCACTGTGTTTGGGTGACAGGTGCTGGGTCACCCATATATGTAGATGTTGTGATGAGGTATCTAGTACAGAGCCTATGCTATATGAGGAAATGGCTAGCTCAGAGCCTATGGTAATAGGAAAAGAGGAAGAGCTTACCTCACAAACACATAGGCAGCAAACATATTCAGCTTTTAAAAAGCCCAAGTATAGTGGAGAAAACTTTCCATTCACCAAAGGTGACGCAGTAGAAAGCCAAAAGGCTAATCAAGCTCACCTGAGTGGAAGGGCATGTACAACGTGCAGAGAACAGGAGCATAAAAACTATAGGGAAAGCCCAGTAGAGGAGCAAAGGGAGGGGCTGGAGCCAAGGCAGCAAAGGCAGGAGCAGAAGCCAAAGGGTGGAGCAGGCAGTAGCTGCAGAAGAGTCTCCCAAGCCAGAGGGGGCCTCGGTCACTGGAGAGAGTAACCAAGAGGAAGGAAGTCCTCTCAACCAGCAGACCTTGCTAGAACCAGGAAGTAAAGGAAGTGTCCCGGTAGCAAGAGGCAGCAGACACAGACTCTCTTCAGAAAGTGATTTTAGCTTGGACCCGGCTACAGAGACGTGGAAGTCTTAGAGAGGAGCCAGCCAAAGCCCAGAGAGAGAAGCTCATTACTCGGGGACAAAAGCTAAGTACCCTGTTGTAGCTAGAGGGAAAAAGCCAGGCATTGCCAGCAGAGCAAAGCCCAGTAATTGGGAGGAAAATCCCTATTGGAGAAGGAACCTGAGAGATACAGTTCCTAGCACAGGACTCTTGAACCCTGTTGATGTAGAGCACTTACCAAATAGAATAGCTAGTGTCATTCAAGGGAAGAGCTGTGAGGATTTCAGTTGTAAAGATTGTTATGTGCCTCCAAATACAGACCATGAGCAGATGCAATGGGAAAACCAGGTGTGTGATATAGAACTGGATTCCATGGATTGCATGCTTTGTCTGTCTGATGAAATTACATCCCTATGTTAGCCAGGCAAGCAAGAGTTCTGTGATACATTGTGCTGGCAAAGAGTTTATTTTCTATACTGTGAAGAAACAGTTTTCTTTTGTGTTCCTTTGTGCTGTTCATAAAGAATCCTATGTGGGACGGGGAATAAAACCCAAACTATTTCTTTTGCCTTAATTACACGGCTACTGATTATTTCCAGTTCATACTGCTAGACCAGTCCAGACAAACGGGTTGTGTCCCCCTGCTAGCAGATCGTGGAGACAGAGAATTCTACCAGAGCTCTGATAGGCTGGACTCTGGTGATATGGTCCTACCCCTAGGGGTCTCCCTCAGTATTTCTCTGTCTCCAGCAGATCTGGTTGCTTTTGTTGTTTTTCCCTCAAAATTTTTAAAATTATTTAGAATCCCTTTGGGGATTGATATTTCCACTTGCCTGTTGCTGCCAGTATAGTTTCACTGTGCACCAGGGTGTTTGCAGTTGAGCTCCTGTTTCTGACACAGTAGAGCTCGCTGACAGGAAGAATCCCCAGCATCTGGCCATGAGGGCTTGTTAACTGGACGAAGGCCTCCCTAAAATCAGGTTTCTCTGTATCTTGAGGCTCCTGGATGCACCCAGATTACACAAGAGGTGTTACTCTGGGTTTCCCAGCAACTTGATTCCCCAGATAAACTTGTAGAGCTCCTGGGCCTGGCATCAGTAGAGCTCCCAATTTTCTTTAAGTAGCGCTGAGTCTTTGCCACGAGAGCTTAGACAGCAGGAGGATCAGGTATCAATTTCTGAGAGAAACTGTAAGTAAACTGTTTTTTCTTACTTGCCTCAGCTGCCATGGGTTTATTTCAACTGCATCGGGACTGGCTGTCTCTGACCTGATTTCTTCATTTCCGGTTTCATCAGGGTCTGTTCATCTGGGTTTGAAGTTCCTATTTTCTTCATTTTAATTTCCTGGATGCACCCAGAGCACACAAGAGGTGTTTCTCTGGGTTTCCCAGGCTTCTCTCCTTAATAGCTGTATTTTCTGTAATCAGCAATACAACAGGGTTTGAACTTCTGATTTCACTGTCTGTGCAGCTCCCCTTTTCTCCAGAAACACCTTCCAGCCCCTGACATGAGGGTCTAAGTGGCTGCAGAGGGACCAAACTCTAATTTCTCTACCTTTCAGTCACTGTAATTACCTTACACTGACTTTGAAAGTTTCTCTTCTCCATGGGAACTCAGCTCCTCTGTACCAGCACAGTGAATAACTGACAGTTTCCTTCTCCCCTCTGTTTCTGGTGATTCAGGGTTCGTCAGAATTTGAATTTTTAAGTTGCTAGCAGCACTCCTTGCCTCTTCCCCAGCGATTTCGCTGCATTTTTAAGGTTTTTAGAGCTTAGGGAACTTTTATTTTGCAGATTTTCTGTGCCAGCTGCCATTTTGAAAATCAGGAGGGATTTCTCTTCAGTGTTTTTTTGGAGGGAGCAGCTCTGGACAGCCATTTCAAAACATTTAAACATGCTGTGAAGGCACAGGGAGTTTCAAAATCCCTTTTCTTTGAAGGGTCTTCTGTTTCCCTAAGCCTACCTTGATTTTTGTTTACAAAAAAAGGGTTTAAGCCTCTGCAATGCCTGTTTCTCTGCACAGCTGTATTATATGTAATAATAAGAAAAAGCAGTTAATAGATTGCTTGTGTTCCACCTGCATGCTGCATCCAGGAGAATCTTCTTCCTCCATTCCCTCTGCGCTGCCAGCTGGGGACATCAGCGCCTTAACTCCTCCCTCCTTAGAGCCCCTGCAGCAGGATCTTCCTGCAGAAAAGATTCAGTCAGCTCCCATTTTGCTTCCACAGCCGCTGGACGCCACGGCAGCCTTGGCTGACAGGGAGTTCCTGACGCTCTTCCGCATGGCACCTGTGGCGTTCTGAGTCTGTTGGTATACCTTCAGCACCCGCCCGGTAGCACACAAGGATATGGTGGGGTCTCGCAAGCGGTCCCGAAAGTCCTCAGACCTTAAAGCAGTACGTCCTTCTAGGAACGTTGCATGTGGCTTGCAGGACACTACGGATATTCCAGAAGACTTTAAATCGTCGGAGGTGAGCCCTGACTCATTGGAGAAAGAAGATGGGGAATATTCTCCGTCTGATTCTTCGCTGACAGTTCACGAGGGCTCTCAAGATATCAGACTTTTTCGGAAAGGGAAGTTACCGGCCCTATCACACAGGTGATGGAGTCGCTACGCCTAGTCGACACACCTGATCCTCAGAGTTCTCAAACCCTCTTGCAGCCGGATCCCATTTTACAGGGCATTCGTAAGCCTTTCAAAGCTTTTTCCTTTCCAGCCGAGTTACAGCATATAGTATCTCGAGAGTGGGACTCTCCAGATTCCTCTCTACGTACGGCATGCGGTATTGGTCAGTTATATCCTTGGTCTCCTTCTGACTTGGACCGTTGGCTGACATACCCGAAAGTTGATGTGTTAGTGACCGGGGTCACCAAGCATACCACAATTCCGGTTGAGGGCGGAGCAGCACTCCGCGACCAGCAAGATGAAAAAAAAAAAAGTGGAGAGTCTGCTAAAGACGGGTTTTTCGTTGTCCGCTCTTTCCCTTCAAGAAGGGGTGTGCGCAGGTCTAGCAGCACGGGCCTCCCTTCAATGGATTCTGCAGCTTCCAGGTGATCCCGAGTTGTCTCGTTTAGGATCCATCGCTGCATTTCTGGCAGAGGCCTTCTCTGATCTCTTGCGGCTGTCAGCTCGCTCCGTAGCACCGGTGACAGTAGCTCGGAGATGGCTCTGGCTGTGTCAATGGGCAGCGGATGTTGATTCGTTCAAAGACTCCAGCGTTTAGCTGCCATTTGTCCAGTTCCACCGTTGGACAGAGGACTAGGCCGTTACGCTGTCTATTTCGTGGTGCCAAAAAAAAAAAAAAAGACGGCTCCTTTCATCCTACCTTGGATCTCAAAGGTGTCAATCGCAGTCTGCGGGTACCACACTTTCGAATGGAGACTCTGCGATCCGTTATTCAAGCGGTAAGCAAGGGGAAATTCTAGCTTACCTCAATCTCGCAGAAGCATTCTTTCACATTCCCATTCGAGAGGGGCATCAGCGACTCGTTCGATTCGCGGTACTCGGTCAACGTTTCCAATTTTGTGCGATGCCCTTCGGTCTAGCTTCGGCGCCTCAAACCTTCTCCAAGGTAATGGTGGTAGTAGCTGCGGCCTTATGCAGCCGCGGCATCAGAGTTCATCCTTATCTGGACGTCTGGCTCATTCGCGCAGACTTTCTCCCCGAGGCTTGCAGCACAGTCTCGGTGGTTGTTGCCTTTCTCGAAAGCCTCGGCTGGGTAATCAACCACATCAAGAGTTGTCTTCAGCTGCCCAGGAGATCGAATTTTTTTGGGGGGCTTGATTTGATACAGCCTTAGGTCGGGTCTTTTTGTCAATGCCTCGATTCCTCAAGTTAACTTCTCAAGTTCGCAGTCTCCTAGCACAGGTCGCGCCTCGAGCATGGTGTCCAGAGGATTATCCAGTTCAGTTGCCTCTACTACCGGCGGTGAGACTTTGCCTCCGTTGGTGGCTCCGGCCCCACAGTCTCGTCTCCTTCGAGGGGTTCCCTTGGAGACTCCGCGCTGGGTGTTGGTAACGACAAACACCAGTCTCTCCGGTTGGGGAGCGCATTGCGGCTCGCACTCAACGTAGGGGATTTGGTCTCCTCGGGAGGCCCGGTGGTCCATCAATCGCCTTGAGACGCGAGCGGTGCGCTTAGCCTTGTGAAGGTTACAGCCTCTTCTGCGACGTCAGGCGGTTCGAATTCTGTCCGACAACGCTACGACAGTGGCATACCTCAACCGCCAAGGGGGCACAAAATGTCCAGGTGTATCGAAGGTAATGGGTCTTCTCCTTCCGTGGGCGGAGAGGCATCTGCAGGCGATCTCGGCGCAACACATCGCGGGGGTAGACAATGTAAAAGCCGATTTCCTCAGCCGACATGCTCTGGATCTGGGGGAGTGGGCTCTGGCGTCAGAATCCTTTCAGTCCATTGTTCGATGATGGGGTCTACCGGCAATGGATCTCATGGCTACGGCGCAGAATACCAAGGCACCGATCTACTTCAGCCGTTGGAGAGACAACGGGTCGCACGGGACAGATGCTCCGTCTCAAGTGTGGCCAACCCATCTCCTTCTGTATGTCTTTCCTCCCTGGTCCATGATCGGCAAGATTCTCCAAAGAGTCAGGGAGCATCGCGGCACAGTGATCCTGGTAGCACCGGATTGGCCTCGCAGACCGTGGTATGTGCATCTCGTCCGGCTGTCTCGGCCGTCTCCTCTACGCCTGGGGGCTTTCCCAGGGCTCCTGCTCCAAGGGCCGGTGGAAATGGGAAACCCGGCTCCTTACTCGCTTACGGCCTGGCTCTTGAACGCCGCAGGTTAGTTCAGAAGGGATATTCGTCGAGTGTGGTGGCGATAATGCTTAAGGCACGGCGGTCTTAGACGTAGCTGGCTTATGCTCGTGTGTGGCGTCTCTTTGACACTTGGTGTTCGCTACGTCACATCTTGCCCTGGTGTTGCAACATCCCGGATATTCTTTCCTTTCTGCAGGCCGGTCTAGATAAGGGTCTGGCGCTCAGGGCCTTGCGTGTTCAGGTTGCCGCACTAACTTGTTTTCGAGGGCCGATAGCGGGGCGTTCTCTCGCCTCGCATGTGGACGTTTCGTGTTTTCTTAAAGGGGTTCAGACATTACGGCCCCCGATACGTCCTTTAGTTCCTTCTTGGGATCTCGCTCTCATTCTCCGTGCCCTTGTTGCTCCTCCCTTTGAGCCCCTGAAGGCATGTTCCCTTAAGGATTTAACGCTAAAGACAGTTTTCCTAGTGGCCATAACCTCGGCACGTCGGATTTCCGAACTTCAGGCTCTCTCTTGTCGAGACCCCTATCTCTCGTTTTCTTTGGCGGGAGTTTCTCTTCGAACTGTTCCATCCTTTTTACCTAAGGTGCTTACCCCGTTTCATGTCAACCAGCCTCTTTTCTTGCCTACCTTTGAAAGAGAGCAGTGTTCCGGTCACCTTCATCAATCGCGTGCTGTGGACCTGAAGAGAGTGCTTTATCGGTATCTTAAGATCATGAACGCCTTCCGTAAGACCAATCATCTTTTTGTCCTGTTTGCGGACCCTCGATGGGGGTCCGCAGCCTCCAAATCCACCATTTCTAGATGGTTGCGAGGAGCTATTGAGGCAGCTTATATACTGCAAGGCAAGCAGGTTCCAGCAGGGCTCCGAGCTCACTCCACTCGGGCTCAGGCTTCGTCTTGGGCCGAGCGGTCTCAAGTAGCCCCTCTCGACATTTGCCGGGCGGTGACATGTTCATCGTTGTCCACGTTTGTCCGTCAGTATAGATTGGACATTCACGCTCGGCAGGAGGGTCAGTTTGAAGCTGCAGTGCTGTCGTTGGCATTGACCCCCCCTTGAAAGCAGGTAGTTTGGGTACTGCCCGTTTGTCTGGACTGGTCTAGCAGTATGAACTGGAAGGAGAAATTTCACTTACCGTTAATTTCCTTTCCTGGAATACTGCTAGACCAGTCCAGGACCCACCCTGCTGTCAGTTACGGTGCTGCTAGTGCGATGAAGCTGCTGGCCTCTGTTCCTTCCTTGTCAGTATGCCTCACCATGAGGGCCCAATGGCTGCGTTATCGGTCTTAGCAGCCTTCAGTTCTGGGGATACTTTCAGCTCCCTTGTACATAGTTGAATTAAACATCCACTATGTGTGGTCTTATGGTTTAGTTGCGTTACATGTTTGGGTTCGCTTTACAGACAATACTGAGGGAGACCCCTAGGGGTAGGACCATATCACCAGAGTCCAGCCTATCAGAGCTCTGGTAGAATTCTCTGTCTCCACGATCTGCTAGCAGGGGGACACAACCCGTTTGTCTGGACTGGTCTAGCAGTATTCCAGGAAAGGAAATTAACGGTAAGTGAAATTTCTCCTTCTTTAATAAGGCAACCCACACCTCACGGCCCTAGGCGGGCGCCTAACAGGGCCAAAAGGGGGTGCTGGTGACAATGTGCATTTTGTATGTGCTCACAATTGCTTAGGCATGATTTTTGGGTGCACTCTTTGCAGAGTGAGACTGCATTTCTTTGCTCAGACTGTATTATCAGACTAAGGTAATTTCTCCAGTAATGGAGGGATGTCGATTGTAATAAAGTTCGTGAGGTCCTCATGGTGTTACATGGGGTTGGAGATGCAGTCGTGGGATCTGCTGTGGAGTGAGCCGTCCAGAGGAGCTAAAGGGTCACAGTCACCAGTTTCCCTTTCTCTTTGCTCCCAGATCCTAGCCCCTCTTTCTCTCTGATGTCCAGGCCACAAGGTCCCCGGCCCACTGGACAATCTATTCTCAGCCTTTTCTCAATGCTGGCAGAAGGACTGGGAGAGTGAGAAAGGAAGACCAGGAACCAGCACCAGCTCTGATGTCTCTCCACAGCCAGTGTTTGCCACGGTCACATATTCCCAGTCAGTTATTTGAGTATACTGATTGCCTACAGTCGATTACAGTATTTCTATTTCCCTTGTCCCTGAAGGGTTCACAATTTATGTTTTGGTACCTGAGGCAGAGGATTAAGTCGCTTAACGAAGGCCAGAAGGACCACCTGTGGGACCAGAAACCCCATTTTTTATGGCCCAAGGTTGGTGGTCTCGTTTGGAATTCAAACCCTTGGTCCTCTAGCAACTTGCCTCAACCACTAGGCCGCACTGCTGCGTGTGAGCTAGCCACAGGGCCATAGGACCAAGCGCAGCCTGTTACTTCCAAGGCAGAGATCTTGGGAAGGTTCCGTTCATAAGGATACGAGAAATGCCATACTGGGTCAGACCAAGCTCTTTCAGGTCCAGTATCCTGTTTCCTAGGGTAGCCAATCCTGGTCTTAAGGACCTGGCTGGTTTCCAAAAAGATAAATAGGCTACTCAGTGCTTGTATCGGGGCAAGTGGTGGATTCATGTATGCTCATATTTTAAGGGTTCCGTTGCATGTATAACAGATGTGATGCTCTGCTGGGTTGTGTGCCTTGTAGAACATCTTGAATTGGTGAAAGTTGGTATAAAAAAAAAATTATAATTTTCCAGCTTCTCGCTAATAAAAGGTTATGGACCTTTCCTCTGGGAGCTTGGCCAAAAACTTTGTTAAACTCCGCTACATTTGGAAATCGTTTCGCGCAAGGCTCTTGGAGTACACAGGAGACCAAGTGGTCAATCAACCGACTGGAAATGCGAGTGATACGCTGGGCGTTGCAGGCATTCGAAGCTACGGTGACAGGTCGAGCGGTGCGAGTACTGTCCGACAACTCCGCGGCGGTGGCCTACATCAATCATCAGGGCAGAACTGGAAGTGTGGCCATAGAGGCCGCGGCAGAGGGTCTGTGTGTGTGGATAGAGCTTTGGCTGCCAGCGTTTTCAGTGGCGCATGTTGGGGGTAAGGACATTGTGATGGCAGATTTCCTCAACTGGGTCCGAGTAGATGCCAGAGAATGGGAGTTGCATCCGGAGGTATTCACGCAGATCGGTCGCATATGGGGACAGCCAGTAATGGACCTCATGGCGGCGTTTCACTCTGCATAAATGGGTCGCTTCTTTAGCAGATGGTGCGAAAGGAGGTCGGAAGGCATCGGCGCACTGTTTCAACGGCGGCCGTCATCCGGTCTTCTCTATGTCTTTCCACCGGGGGCACTCATAGGTTGAGTGGTTCTGCGTATCGAAGCTCTTCGGGGAAACGTGTGTTTGGGGGCCTCGGGCTGGCCGAGGCGCCCGTGGTATGCCTGCCTCATACGGTTGCTCGACGGGAATCCATGGAGGTTTCCGACATTGGAGATTCTGTTGCTACAGAGTTCCCTTCGAATGTCTCAGGTGCATCGGTTTTTGCTTACGGGGTGGCCATTGAAAGGGCAAGCTTAAGAAAGAGTTGCTTGACAGCAGTCTTTGCCACCTTGCCACAATAAAGAAAGAAAGAAAGAAAGAAAAGAAAAGGTCTACGTCCCTTGCATATGTGCGTATACAGCACATCTTTGAGAACGGGTGCTCGCGGAGGCACGCTCGCATGACAACAGTGTCAGTTCCCTTGGTATTACGTTTTCTGCAGGACGGGTTTGGTAAAAGCAGGTCCTGGAGAGTTCAGTTAGCAGCTCTGTCTTGCTATAGGGGCAAAGGACAGGGAGTGGCTCTCATGCACAGGTCGATGTGGTACGCTTTCTCAGGCGGTTACCAGACTGTAGCCCTGTCGTAGGATATTAATTCCACCGGGGAAGCTCAAGTTGGTTTTAGGAGCGTTAGCTAGCGCACCATTGGGGCCCTTGCAACAGGCATAGGTTAAGGGTTTTGCCTTGAAGACGGTATGTTTGATGGTCATCTGTTCGGCGAGGCGATTTTCGGAGTTGCAGGCGTTGACCTGACAGGAATCGTTTTTTGTCTGTCTCCAGACAGAAGGTGGCCTGGCGGCTGGTTCCGTCATTGTTGCCGAAGATGGTTTCTACGTTCACCTAACTAAAATGGTCTCTCTTCCAGCGCTAGGTGCGGCAGAGGGGAGCGTATTGAACCATAGCTTGCACTGTTTGGACGTCAAGAGAGCACTGTGGCAGTGTTTAAAGGTTTCAGAAACTTTCGCAAGGCGGATCGTCTCTCTTCAGGGTGTTCGGAGGGCCCCGCAAAGGGAAGCGGCGGCGAAGGAGTCCATTTCTGGATGGATTGGAGCGGCGAGTGCATCGGCTTATCTTCTACGGGACCGTATAGTCCCAGGGAGCTTACAAGCTCACTCTACCAGAGTGCAAGCATCTTCTTGGACAGAGCACAGTTTGGTTCTGCCAGTGGACATCTGTAGGGAGGCCTCTTGGTCGTCTCTCCATACTTTCAGTAAGCACTACCGCCTAGATGTTCTGGCGGCTAAGGATGCCGTTTTCAGGGAGGCAGTGTTGAGATCTGACTGGAAAGGTCCCTCCCAATGATTACTGCTCTGATACATCCCAGAGGTTGAGGACTAAACTGGAGGAACGATAAGGAAATAGGAATTACACTTACCTGGTAATTGTGGTTCCTTGAGTGACTCCAGTTTAGTCCTCATTCCCGCCCGGAGATGGGGTCTTAGCAGTGTTTTTTCTGTTGGGGGAAGTGCAAGGTTAAAAGTGGATATAGGCCTTCACTGGTGTTCAGTCATTTTGATGCTTCCATTTGTTTTGCGCTATATTGTTATATTATTTTGTGATTATTGTTATATATATTGCTCTGGATTGTTTAGGGCTAGGCATTTGACGGAAAGGAGAGCATGCAGGAAGCAGTCCCTTTCCTTCTGGAAGGGGAGTAGTAGGTAGATAGGTTATATGTTCTGCGTGCCCTTGAATATAATGTTAAGTTTAAAAAAAAAAAGTTACTGATTTTTTGCTCCTTTGAGTCTGCTTTGTCAATAGTTTACTGGGGACTGATGGGAGAGACCAACAGGCTATATCCAGTGATGTCATGAGTTTTTGACATGCCCAGTCTCCAAGCTGCAGGAGGAGGTTCACTACCCAGAGGTTGAGGGCTAAACTGGAGTCACTCAAGGAACCACAATTACCAGGTAAGTGTAATTCCTATTTGGTCTGCCGGGAGTTCACCTTTGGTTGGCAAGGGTAAGTGAGGAGTGTAAGTGCTCTGTGGACTCTTCAGACTCCGGTGTTCTCTTGAGGAACCCATAGCCAACATCCTCTTATATGGGGAGAAGGCTTTTTTTGTTTTGGTGTAATTGTTCGAAATGCAGCTTGGGAAGCACCCATGATGAATCTCCGTGTGAATCAAGAGGACCCTGTAGCCGATGTCCTCTTAGATGAGGAAAAGGTTTTTATTGCTATGGTGTAATTGTTTGGAACTCAGCTTGGTAAGCAACTAGGTTCTTCTCTTTTTTTTTTTTGTCAGTTCAAAAAAACAGCATAATCTTCCTGGCTCCCTCCCAAATGTTGGGGAGGAGAAAGAGGGAATCACCGCTATCCCCTGTATTCTCTCTGATCCCCAAAGTAGAAGGGACAGGAAGAGAAGGAAAAACTGCCCCCATGGGGACTCTTCCAACCAGCCGTTCCCCCATTCTGGGAAGGGTGGTGATAGAAAGGGGGGGGGAGGGTTAGGGATATGGCGCCACTAGGTTCTGCACCCCAGGGCTCCTAGAGCTAGTAACGGCCAACCTACACCTCAAAATCCTCATCCTTTTCAAACCACTTCAGACTGCACAGGTTTAGGAAACCTCCATCTGCTGGAGACTGAGAAATACTGGTGAGAACATGGGCACTTCCACATCTCTGTGTGAATCTTACTTTCATTGCTTCTACTGTGGGGAATGGGCTGAGCAGTAAAGTTCACCGCCGATGGGGGCTGGGCCGCACAGTTGCTTTCCGTTTCCCAGGGACCGCATGAAGAGACGGCCAGCTCCAGTTATAAATTTGCCTCAGTTTTTCCAGTGCCAAATTTTATTTTGGTCAGTTTCAGTTCTGTTGGGGTCAACTCCTCATGTTGGTTACAGCGATTTTATGTAAAATAAATTTTTAAAAAGATGTTATAGCTTGGCGGCCTTATACCTCAGACTGTGAAGCTTTTGGAGCAAATGGCTGCCATTTTTCATCTTATGAGGTAACTTGCTTCTATCTTGTGTTTCTACTGCTGGGTGAAAACAAAACAAAAAAAAAGGATGAAAATGATGTATCTCTCCTCTTGACTCCCGTGGGCTCAGTAGCAGTTGGGAGTGTAAGAGTTTCGGGCAGGAACATTATTTTCTTGTCACAGGTTCAGTCGTTAGATGACTGTAGCTTAGTTGGGTTGGTTTCACTTCTGTAGTCGTTGTCTATGTTTTCTGCCCAACTTATTGAAAAAGAAAACTTTTAATAAGACCTGCATCTGTGGGCTTTTATGGCTTCTTCTCTAACACATAGAACAGCAACTTATGGGATGGTCTTGCTGCCTCCAGGATTTCCAGCCATCTTGGGCAGTATATCAGCTGTCGGGGCCAGTTTGGTTAAGTTTATTCAGGTTCTTCTAGTCTGCGATTCCTAGGATCTGTTCTTATTTTTTTATAAGATTTTTGTCGTATCAGGCAGCTTATCATGGTAAAGAAATGGGTTGGAAACTCTATCCGTGATGGCTGCATAGACACAGGAAGCCAAGGAATGGATATTTCAGGTCCTGAATGGTCTTGCATAAATGAGATCAGCAGAACTAGCAGCTTTTTTGGTTCTCAGTTGTCTATTAAGTGCTTTTTTTCACAGTGTGAGTGTGTTCAGGCACTGCGCTATTCTTTTCACCGTAGTTGCATAGTTGTTTAGGAGTTTGTTCCAAGTAGTTTTCTTTGATAGGTGACGTGGTTCCAAACCTAATCAGTTTGGGTCATTCATTCAGAAAATTAAAATTGGCCTTCTTGTAGTAGCATAAAATCTAAAGAAAGTGTGCCAGGTTTCTCAGGGTTCCACAGCGGAAACTAGGCTCTTTTCTCTCCCCATGAGGTTGCCAACTGTTTTCATGTTCTGCTACTTGGCCTGGAAGGATCTCCTAGTAAGGAGCTAGGAACTACTTATGCAGCACTTTACATTGCGACAAGCCTTACTCGGTGTTTAGCAGGCTGCTGACAGTATTTATTTATTTTTATATACCGCACTATTTTATTTTTTTTTGGTATAATATTTTAATTGAAATTTTCAAAAGGTAGTACAACTTTCAACAAACAATAAAACAGAAAATAACATAGTCCACATCCAGGGGAGTAGTGTATATCAGCAATATATCACATAATCAAAGGAAAAGAATAAAATAAGAAAACAGCTTAGGAGAGAGCTAGTGCCCAATATACACAAAAAACTCTAATTTCTAGCTATACTGAATAACAACAAAAAATTTTCCCAATTACGGTTGTGGGGAAACCTGATTTTGGAGAAAGGATTCCAAGGATGAGATCTCGGAAAAAACATACTTTGGTGCCCCTTAAAGTAACCAAATATTTGCAAGGGAATTTAAGGAAAAAGGACGCACCAAGAGCCAAAATGCGTGACTTTAAAGACAAAAAAGCCTTGCGCCTGAGCTGAGTTTGCCGAGAAACATCGGGAAAGATATTAATCTTCCCCCCACAGAAATCAGCATTCTTATTAAGAAAAAACAGACGCATAACTGTGTTTTTATCAGCCTCAGAAGAGAAAGACACCAAAAGTGTGGCCCGGGAAGAAATTAAATCATGAGAAGATTCAGTAAATTTAGAAACATCTAATGAATCTAATAAAGGTCTAGGAGCTACCCCTGGGGAACCTTCACCAGGAGGAGCCCCCATCACAGGCAAATAATATATCTTATTTATAACCGGTCTAGCATTATCTTCAAACCCTAAAACTTCAGATAAATATTTATCGAACAGTATCTGCGGAGACAATAACAGAGTATAGGGAAAATTTAAACATCTAATATTAGCGGCCCTTAAAGTGTTTTCCAATAATTCCTGCTGGGCATGAAGAGTAGTGCTATCCTTAACAAAAGATAAAGAAAGTTTCTGTAAAGAATCACATTGAGTTTCTAATTTCTGACACTTATTATCCAAAACAAACAATTGAGAATCATATTGAGCCATTTTAGCTATAGACATAGTCGAAAATTCTGAGAACTGAGAAACAGCAGAAGCTAAAGAAGCAATAGAAGCCTCTATTCGTGAGAGGACTGACCATACATCAACCAATGAGATATTTTGAACATCCACATTCATAACAGGCAAACCATCAGGTTGCAACCTCACAGCAGGGGTTTTCAAACTCTGCCCTGCTTGCTGAAATTGACTCTATTGGCCCTGTGACTTCCTCTCCTGTTATGGATGAGCGGTCCCGTGTCGCTGATAGTTTACCTCCAGTTGCTCTTGTGGAGAAGATCTGTGACACCGCGGTAGTTCCTCTGCCTCGGGTTATACCGCGCTATTTTAAATCAGTGCAGTTTACATTGTAACAACTTGGTACATGAAACATTATACACAGAACATTTGAACTTGGTACTTAAAACATGTATACATGGAATATTTGAACTTGGTACATAAAACAGGATATTAAACATCATGGATTACAGATTAACAACTATTTACAATCCATCGGTATTGTGTAAGTTTGTGTGAGAACATCATAGTGAGCTATGTTATATTTATTTATTTAGACAGATTTGTATACCACCTTATCCTACAATCAAAGTGGTTACATGACATCACAATTGGGGTTACATTTGATATGAGGGTAGTTTGCAACATTTAACATGAGGGTGTTTAACAACATTTAGACAGCACAAATGGAGGGTTACATTTAGCATACCTTCGTGAGTCTAGATGGGCTGATTGGTTATATGATCGAAATATAGCTGGAAGAGGTGTGTCTTTATAGCTTTTCTGAAGGTGGATAGGTCGGTGATTAGTCTGATTGGAGCAGGTAGGGAGTTCCAGGGCGGGGGTGCAAATAGTGAGAAAGCTCTGTGACTGGTAAATTGGGAGCATTTACTAGCCATTGTGGGACTAGCTAGAGTATTTGTCAGGTTTATTCTTCTGACTCTGCTGTCGGGTGACCAGTTTACTAGATTACTGAGGGAGGTAGCAGAAAGATGGTGAAGGATTTTAAATGTAACAAGGAGGGCCTTGAACTTAAGGCAGCTGGAGATTGGAAGCCAATGTAACTGCATTAGGAGCGGTGTAACATGCTCATGTTTGGAGACTCCATAGATGGTTCGTACAGCTGTATTCATGGCCATTTGTAATGGATTGAGGGTGTAGGCAGGTAGACTGTGTAGAATGTTGTTAGCGTAGTCAAAAGGAGGAATGATGATAGCTTGGAAGATGCTGCGGAAGTCAGTCGGCTCAAGTAGAGGTCATAGTTGACGAAGAGAGCGAATTTTGCAGTAAACAGCCTTGGTAATGTTGTTTATATGTGTTTCCATATTCAACTGTTGGTCCAATGTGATTCCTAGGTATCGTATCTCACTTTTGGTCTTCAGTTTGGCTTCCTTAACTTGAATGGACTCTGGTGGTGTAAATGTTGGATCCTTTGAGATGAATAACACTTCTGTTTTATTAGAGTTGACTTTCAAGTTGTGAGAATTTAGCCAGTCAGATACATCATTAAAGCAGCCAATAATTTTAGTGTAGTTGGGGTTGCTTGTGGAGAACGGTGTATAGAGTAACACATCATCAGCATAGATGTGGTATAGAATTCCAAAGGTTTGTATGTCTCACATATTGGTTGGATATTGTGGCGGCGCCATGCCCTGTTAGGCGGCTGCCTAGTGGGGCGCGCCGGTCATCACTCTTCTTTTAATGCTCCAACGTATTAGCTGAGGCTCTTTTAATGTAGTTGTGGCTTGCTTTGCAAGCAGTACGAGTGGATGAGGCTCACAGGACAATTTGTGAAATAAATTGATTTTTCTTTTTCTTTGCGGAGTCAATTTTGACAAATGACCTTGACAAGGCTAACAAAATGACAAACTGAAAACAGGATAATTTCTCCAGTAAACTTTCTCAGCAAAATACTTTCCAAGTAGTTTTCTCCACTCTTGGGTTAACTTTGACTTCTTCAGTTTAACAAACCAGCATAACACTGTTAACTGCACAGTTCAACCAAACTTAAACTTCAGTAAGACCGTTTTGAACTCTGTTATTCACAGCTGCTGCAGACTAGGGTACAAATCATGTGCTGCCTCTTAGATTAAAACCAACAGCCTTCTTAACATGGCTTTAGCAGTGGTAAAACTGGCTGCTTTTAAAACATGAGGTTTCTATCTTTTGTCTGCCCTTCTCCTTGGCATTAATTGACACCAGCACTCATTATCTTCTTACCCTGTCTCATACAGTCTTCCATAAAAGCTTTAAACATTGCTTACACAAAGCCCACATTCCATTGACTCTTCTGAGGACATTGGACTATCTGGATAGAGCTCCACTTCCCTCTCCTCCTGTGTGCTGTAAGGCTCAGGGCTTGGGGCACGTTCTGGAACGCTCAGCTGCACTTCCTTTAAAAGTTTAAAAAGCTTTCCCCATTTAAGATTCCTGCTCCCCTTTTTAACTGGGTCAGAGCCTCTTGCCCCTCTTTCCCTTAACAACTCAACTTCAGGAAATATATGAGTTGCTTGGCTGGCAGAAACTCTCCTTTTATAAGGCTTTCTGTACTGTCTGTTTAAGGGCCCAGGACTTGAGCTGCTGTCTTCAGAATCAGACGTATAGTTCTGAATCCTTCTCCAGCTCCTTTCTTGCCCACAGCCTTGACACTTGCCTTGGGAGTTGTGGCTGGTCCCTTTTGAACCACCAGGTCTCACAGCCCTGTAATGCTGTCTCTTCTCTTCCCCTGGTCTCTCTGGACTCTCTGCCTCTCCTCGTGGCTTCTGTCCTGCAGTCTTTCCTGCCCTCTGGCCGTCTCTCTCTGCAGTCTTTCCTGTTCTCTGGGCGTCCTTCTCTGCCCTCCTTCCTGTTCTGCCTCACTTGCTGAGTGACACAGCTTAAATGTTCTGTAGCTTGTTTCCTTCTCTGGCCCCACCCTCTCTCTCCCTGCAGCTGCTCTGGAGGCTGGGTGTGGCTTCAGGCTAGCTCTGCTAGTGTGTGCTTTAGTTTCTCTTTCTGTCTGGGAGCTATGCTTTGGTGAGCCCATCCCCCGTTTATGAAAAAAAAACTATTTTTTTCAGTTTTAAAGGGCTGTGCTGCATGTGCATCACCACAATATATAAATTAAATAACAAAGCAGACAAGGAAGAGCCCTGTGGTACACCTTGATTTTGTTGGTATTCTGATGATGATTGGGAGTCAATGCTAACTCATTGTTGACGGTTTGTTAGATATTTTATTTTTTATTTTTTATTTACATTCTCTTATATACCGCGCTATTCTGCATCAGTGCGGTTTACATTGAACAAACTGAAATTACATTGAACAGGGCATTATAGCTTGGAGATAACTATTTTTTTTTACAGGGAACATGGGCTATGGAGGGTTAAGTGGCTTGCCCAAGACCACAAGGAGCACCTGTGGGACTAGAAACCCCAGTCCTTCCGGCCCGAGGTTGCTGTCCTCTAGTGGGATTTGAACCCCCGACCTTCCGGCCTGAAGTACCTTGCCCCAACCACTAGGCCACCAGTCCAAAGCTAGGCCCTGAATGCCCTTTAGTTTTAGTTGATCAAGCAGGATTTTGTGAGAGACTGTGTTGAATGCTGATGCAATATCCAGGAAGATTAACATGACGCCTTGTTTTTTATTTATGCCTTTTATCAGGTTGTCCATGAGTGAGGTGAGCAGAGTTTCAACACCATATTGACTCCGGAAGCCATGTTGTTGGTGATCCAATGGTGCGTAGCAGTCAATATGGTCCTGGATCTGCTGTTGAACAATCTTCTCTAATATCTTCGACAAGAAGGGGAGGCTAGATATAGGACGATAGGAGTTTGGATCTTGTGGGTCCAGCTTAGGGTTTTTTAGAATGGGTCTGATGGTGGCCATTTTCAATGGATCTGGAACTAGACCTTTGGAGAAGGAGAGGTCAACAATCCTTGATATGTAAGGGCTTAGTTCAGAGCAGGTTGTTTTGATCCAATGAACAGGGCATGGATCTGTAGGAGAGGTAGTAGAGTTGAGGCTTCTTATTATGTTCTCTATTTGATTGGTGGAATACGGGTAGAAGACATTTAATGTAGGTATATTGGTACAATCCTTATTAGGAGTGGTCATGTGGGGGTCTTCTGTATTATGGAAGGTCAGTTTGTTTTTATTTTGGAAGTGTGAGGCGAATTCTTGGGTTGAGGTGATTTAACATTTTGTTGACCTCATGGGTCCTTGGTGAGTGACTGTACTATTCTGAAGAGTTCCCGGGGCCTATTGAGGGAGCGCATAAGGATTTTTGTGTGGTACTCTCTTCTTCTCTGGATGATGTTAGTCCGGTGCTCTTGTAAGGTCTTCATATATATTTCTTGATCCTGTGGAAGCCTGGTATGGCGCCATTTTCTCTCAAGTTTCCTTAGATGTAATAAGGACTTACGTAGATCAGCAGTGAACCAGGTGGCGGTATGAGCCTGTTTTTTGTATTGTGTCGTCTGGGTTATAAGTGCCGCCTGACTTAGGGTGGAATTCCATGTATGTATAAGGTCTCCTAATTCAATGTTAGCAGGGTTAAGATTTGGGATCGCTTCTTCAATGAATTTTTCTTTGTTGAATGGTTTAAAACAGCGGTTCTCAACTTGTGGGTCGTGACCCCCACGGGGGTCGCCACAGGATTTAGCAGGGGTCGCCTCACTCCAGTTTAAAAAAATAAAATATTGCACAAGTTGCTGCCGCTTCTCGGCAGCAGCAAGCTCACCGCCTCCCTTCTTCTGCAGCCGTGGCTCTCTGTCTCTTAGAGAATCGCGGCTGTGCCTGTGAAAATGTTGCAGAGCCTTCCCGTCTCTCGATGGGCTCCGTGCAGCATTGTCCCGTCTCCAAAGGAAGTGGTAAACAACTTCCTTTGGAGGCGGGACAGTGCTGCACGGAGCCCGTTGAGAGACATGAAGGCTTCGCAACAGCTTTACCGGCACAACCGCGGTTCCCTAAGAGACAGGGAACCGTGGCTACAGAAGAACAGGGCAGTAGCAGGCAGACAAAGGGAGAGGGGAGGAGTGGTAGGGAACCTGCAACGGGGCTGACATGGGGGAGGGACGGGGCTGACATGGAGGGAGGGATGGATGGAGGGAGGGAGGGTGGGGGGGCTGACATGGATGGATGGATGGAGGGAGGAAGGGAGGGGGCTGACATGGATAGAGGGGGGCTGATGATGGATGGAGGGAGGAAGGGAGGGGTCTGACATAGACAGAGGGAGGGGGGCTGATGGGGGGAGGAAGGCTGAGATGGATGGATGGATGGAGGGAGGGAGTGGGGACTGACATGGACAAAGGGGAGAGACGGGGCATACTGGACAGACAGGGGATAAATGTTGAACAGAGAGGAGAAACAGTGCGGGTTAGGATTATAATGGGCTGATGGGGGGCTAGCACTGGTAATGGGCAGATCGGGTGGGGGGCTAGGACTGGGAATTGGTTGATTAGGGAAGGCTAGGACTGGGAATGGACTGATCAATGGGGGGGTTGGGACTGGTAATGGGCTGATATGGGGGTAGGACTGGTAATGGACTGATGGGGGGCTAGCATTGGAAATGAGCTGATCGGGGAGGTTAGGACTGGAAATGGGCTGATTAGAGGAGGCTAGGACTGGTAATGGACTGATGGGGGGTAGGACTAGTAATGGGCTGATTAGGGGAACCTAGCACTGGTAATGGGGTTGAGGGGGACTAGCACTGGAAGTGAGCTGATTGGGGGGGCTTCAACTGGAAATGGGCTGATGGTGGGGAGGGGAGGATAGAGCTGCTGGCCTTGGAAGAAAACTGGGGGCTAGGGCTACAAATGGGCTGATGCGAGGGGATAGGAGAATGGGACTGGAAGGGAGTGGATGCTGAGAGGGGCTGCCATGGTATTTGGACTAGAAGGGGACTGGAAATAGGCTGATGGAAAGAAGTGAAGAAAACAAAAGAAGAGATAAGAAATGGCAGATAGACCATAGACCACAGAAAGAGAGCTAAGAGAAGACAGGAAAGCAGAAGCCTCAGATCGGGACCAGCATGATCAGAGAATAAATTGGTCAGACAACAAAGGTAGAAAAAATAATTTTATTTCATAATTTTGAAATCAAATATTGTTACTTGTTGTTGTGATTAATTATTGTGGTTTAAATAAGTAAATTTTATAAATAAAAACATATTGCAAAGGCCTATAATATATTAATAATCCAACAAATGATTACAGCGACAATGCATTAATGGTAAAGGAAGAGAGACACATTTGATTTTATCATTGGGGGTCATCACAAGTTGACCACTGGTAAAAGGGGTCACGGTACAAATAAGGTTGAGAACCACTGGTTTAAAACATCGTGTTGGTAAAGGTGTTGTCATGGAGTTTGTGTTTGAGTTAGGGAGGGTAGATGGAATGTGGAATAGTATGACCTTATGGTCTGACCATGGTACTGGCGTAATTAGTGGTTGGGGGATTTTGCTGGATCTTAAGGTGTCTGAAGGAGCAAAAATACGGTCCGATGTGTTTCCTTTCATGTGAGTTGAAGCCTGTATTCGTTGGTTATAGTTTAATACATACATTGCATCAATGAAAGCAGTATTATATGGTCCGACATAAAAAAACGGTTTTGGATGGGAGTGTTTCTTATCCCTTCACCTTTTTGTGTATATCAATGAAAGCAGTAGCATTTTTCTTTGATAATGCTGGGAGATTAAAGTCTCCTAAAATCCATAGAGGTCTAGAATTTGGAGAGTGGTTGCAGACTAGGTCAAGGGCAATGGTAAGGTCATCTGTGCAGGTGGATGGAGCACGATATGAGTGCTGTAGCTAGGTGCTTATTTTCAATAGTGATGGTGTTGATGCTATTTGAGTTATGTGAGGAAAGGCACTGGAACTGTAATTCAGATCTAGCCAAGATGAGTGTGCCATCACCTCTTCTGTTAACTCTTGGACAGTTAAAAATGTCGTAGTTGGGGAGTTTGAGTTGATTTAGAAGGACTGTATCAGTGTCAGTAAGCCAGGATTTGGTAATATAGAGAATGTCTAAGTTTTATTTATTTATTTATTTATTTAACATCTCTTCTATACCGCGCTATTACAATCAGCGCGGTGTACATTGAACAAAATACTGCAATGCATACAGGCAACATTGAGTTTACAGAGAACAGGGGAATATATAACATGGAATAACAGGGATAACTATGTACAGCCAACATTATATTATATATATACTTTAACTATATACAATATTCAGTTGTGGTTTTCTGTGTAGTCTCGAATAATTGGCCATTTGTTCTTAATTGATCTTGCCTTTATGAGTATGCAAGTTAGTTGTTTCTCTTCTGGAGCTTTCCGTGTGGCTGATTTTCTTGAGTTCTGTTATATGATATATATGAGACGTTGTCTTGAGGTATGGAGAGTTCTTGGTGTAGAAAATCCATCATCTTGTCTATTATGGCTGTAAGCATGTATGGTGGAGATTAGTGCTTGTTGTTGTGAGAAAGATCCAACAGGTATGATGGAATGAGCCAGACAGCATAGGAACATTAAGAAAGGAATCCTTTCAGGCATTTTAAAGTGTGATAAGGGTACTGGTTTAGTTGAATTGAATTATGATGTTGTTCAGGAAGGATAGTGCCTATTCTGTGCCTATATCTTGCTTATTGATTCTGGGCAATACTAGCAGTGTAAAGAAAGGTTGAACAATTATACAGATGTACTGGTGCATAAAAGCAATATAGGATATGTTATATCATACAGATAGACATATCAGTGTAATACAGAGACTATGTTTGAATAAAGGGTTTGCAAAGGTGTTACTTTCATTATGCAGATCTCAAGGAGGAAGTACTGATTAGGGAGGTGATTTAACAGTAATCATGACAATAGTAGGTAGATCTGTTGCATATAGTAATTAGCACTATAGTGGGTGACATATGTTGGACTTACAGACTATGTAGATGGTTCATTTATGAAGAACTGAATTGTCTGACCAGAAGGCTGCAACTCTGGTATTCTCTTGACTCGTTCCGTGTCCTGATTGGTCTCGGCAGGTGGGCTGGGGATGAGCGTTCCTTTCAGCTGCACTCCCCGTCGCCGATCGGGTCCCGGTGTTGTTGGGGTGTCGCTTGTGGATTTGTTGGTGAGGGCTTGCTGGTATGGGGTTTTCTCAGTGCTTTGTTAGAGTTGTGCATTTTCCTTTGGATATCTATATGTTGGTGTGGAAATTGATTGGTCTTCTGGAGGTTGATTGGTTTCTTCCTGCTGTATGTCGGCCTTGCCAAAGGGCCCTCTGGCGAGGCCCACCAGACGCAGGCGCACCTGGTAGCACTGTAAATTTAAAATTGCCGCTGGTGTTCTTCTTCGGCCTGATTGGTCTTGGAGATGGGGAGCAGGGAGGAGCTTACCTTCCTGCTCCTGTCGCTGATGCCAATCGGGCTGGAGTGGAGTATCATGCTATATGTATGTTCTTCGTACTTCCAGGGGTTGCTATGGATATAGGCTACTGCAGTGGCCATTATACTGGATAATAATAAGGGGTGATTTATCTTTATCTTTATCTTTATTCACACAATTTGATTAACCGCCCAGGCCGAAGCGTCAGGGCGGTGTACAATACAATCACAGGCTACCGGAAACAAAGTCAGAAAGGAACGCCAAAAAAACGGATAGGAAAGAAGGGGATAGGATAAAGACAGAATGAAAGAAAAGCTGATGGGCAGAGAAGGGGGAGGGCAGAAAGGAAGGGAACGGGAATGGACTATCGGGGGGGTGATCATGGAGGGAGGGCACGACCAGAGGACAGAACACCGTCAGCAGGAGGGGGAAGGTCGAAGGCTTGACAGAAGAGATGTGTCTTGAGAAGGTTCCTGAAACGGGGGTAGGAAAGTTCTAAACGCAGAGACAAAGGGAGTGAGTTCCAAAGGGCAGGACTCAGGAAAAAGAAGGCAGAGTGACGGGTTAATTCTGTGGGCCTGGGAAGGAGAAGGGAGGAAAAGGCGGTTACCAAAGGCAGAGCGAAGAAGACGTGGAGAGGGCTGAAGATGAATGGCATCTGACAAGTATTGAGGGGTGTTAGAGTGGAGGGCTTTGTGCGTGAGGATAAGGACCTTAAAGATGAAACGAAATTTGACTGGGAGCCAGTGCAGAGCAAGAAGACAGGGGGACAACATGAGAGCGTGCTGGGGAACCGGTGACGAGGCGGGCAGCGGCGTTCTGAATGACTTGAAGGCGGCGAAGCTGAGTGGCGGGGAGACCTGCGTAAATGATGTTACAGTAATCCAACCGGGTCATAACTAAGGACCAGGACGAGGGTGACAACTGAAGAAGAGGGGAGTGATGATTGGACAGCCCGGAACCTACGTAGGTGAAAAAAGGAAGTGCGGATAACGGCTGAGATATGATGGTGAAAGGAGAGGGACGAATCCAAAGTGATCCCCAGGTACCGCAGGGTTGAGACCAGAGGGATGGGGCAGGAAGACATAACTGGTGACAGGCTAGGAGGGGGAAGTCCGAAAGAAAACCAGATTGCGTAGGACTTAGCAGGGTTGGCATGAAGAAAATTAGAAGCAAACCATGAGGAAACTGTAGAAAGACAGTGGTTGAGAGGGGCAAGATCGGGGACGGAGGAGGAGGTATGGTGAACCAGCAGAATATCGTCGGCGTAGATGTAAAAGGAAATACCAGATTGTTGGATTAGCAGGGCTAGTGGGGCGAGGAAAACATTAAAAAGAAGGGGGGCAAGAATAGAACCTTGAGGGACGCCACAGATAGAGAGAGATGGAGAGGAGGCGGAGTTGGATGAATGAACAGAGAAGGAGCGTGCAGACAGAAAGGAACGAAACCATTGCAGTACGGTCCCACCAATACCACAGTCAGACAGACGAGCCACGAGTGTGCGATGATCAACCATGTCAAAGGCAGATGAAAGGTCCAGAGACACCACCACAGAGAAATCACCACGGTCGTGAGCACAGTGCAGTTCAGACAGGAGGGCTGTGAGGATAGTCTCGGTGCTATGTCCCGCACGAAAACCGGATTGACGGGGGTGAAGGGCAAAGGTAGAGTCTAAGTGAAAGGCAAGTTGAGAGAACACCACTTTTTCGAGAATCTTTGAGAGAAAAGGAAGGTTAGTGACAGGTCGCCAATTTGCGGGAGTGGCGGGATCAAGAGTGGGCTTCTTCAGTATGGGGCGGACGATGGCGTGTTTCCAACTGGAAGGGAAAAGACCGGAGGACAGGCTAGTGTTGAAGATGGAGAGTATGTAAGGTATGAGAGCAAGGTCCGGGTTCAGCAGCCAGGACGAGGGTAAGGGGGCAGGTGGTCCGGTGGGCGGAAGAGATACGTTTGAGGACTTCCGGTGCAGAGACGGGGGAGAAGGCACGCCAGGTGTGGGGAAAGGCGAGGGAAGGGGGTGGGGAGCTGACAGCAAGGAGAGCAGAGGGAGAAGCAGGGGGAGGGGAAAGAGGAGGGGGGCAGGCAGGGAAAGAGGAGCGGAGGGAGAGAACCTTGTTGGTGAAGAAGGAGGCAAGGTTAGATGGGCTAGGGGCAGAAGGGGGGGAGTGAGGAGGGAGAGAGGAAGTGGAGGAGAGGGACTTGAGGATAAGAAAGAGACGGCGAGAGGAGTTAGAGGAAGTGGAAATGAGCTGAGAGTAATAAGACTGTTTAGCGGAGGTTATCTGAGAACGGTAGGAAAGATGGGCTTGCCGAAAAACTAAAAGGGAGTCGGGGGAACGATGTTTCCGCCACAAGCGTTCCGCCCGGCAGAGGTGGGAGCGAAGAAGGAAAAGTCCGGAATGGATTAATTCCGAATGGAAGGAGAGACAAGGATGATCTATGACACAGAGCTCTCAGTTCTGACCTTGCGAGGACAATGCCGAGGCTTAGTTTTTGATGCCTTTTCAGTGTAGTATGCGCAGCTTGGTCATGCTCTCCGAAAGACGCTCGGGGCTGCCTCTCCTGGGGTCCCATGGTGAGCAGCGAGTATGCTTGGCTTCTGCATCTTTCCACACTGCTTTAACTAGATGTTAGGGAACAGCGGATTCCTTGAGTAACCTAGTAAGAGTAGCTGCTCTCCCATCTCTTGGAGTAGGTCTTGGCCTTTGATTTCTCTTGTAAGAGATTTGCGCATTTACTGAGGTTTGGGGTTGTGAATAGGGGTCACGGTTACTAAGAGACCAGACTCATATGTTCCCTACTCAGTGTCAGATTAGGGGGTTGAGATGCCTTTTAGCCAGTGGTCTACTTTTGGCTTCAGCA
Source organism: Ichthyophis bannanicus (assembly GCA_033557465.1). Classification (NCBI taxonomy): domain Eukaryota; kingdom Metazoa; phylum Chordata; class Amphibia; order Gymnophiona; family Ichthyophiidae; genus Ichthyophis; species Ichthyophis bannanicus. Next base: position 885,287,999 of record CM066035.1, on the reverse strand, counting down.
ATTATAGCTAGGGCAGTTTGTTCAAAACTAAGGGGTCAATATCGGTAGTAAGGCCTGTTGTTTTTCACAGTCGGTTTGTATATTTCAGCCAAGTATTCACAAGTTAAAGTGGTTGCCTTTAGTCAGAAGTGAGGCAACTTTCTGCCTCAATCCAGTGGGAGATGCTCTGATGGAGGGGCTTCTCTGGGTCTCTTCCTGGATCTGTAAGGTACTAAGAGTGTCAACTGACAGTCTTCCTTGCTAACTTATCTGGTTTCATTTGTGTTTAGGGTCTTTCGGTTTAACTTGTTTGGCAATGTGTTTATTATAATGTTAAGATGGTATTTGACAGCAAGTTCGTCTGTCTTGTGTGTTAAAGGTACGTGGAGGGGATCTTAGTCTCTTATCTTTGTTCCAAGAAAATAGGTTTTCCCTGAGTGGGGATGAAACAGTGATGACTCTCCTTTCTAGTTAACTGACTTCTATCCCTGTGCTTCTGTCTTGAGCTCTCTCGGGCTGCTGGGCAACCCAATGAATATATGAATATGTAAATTAATGAAGGGATAAAAGCCCCTACGGGATCATATCCTTATAAAGGAAAGATGGTTGTGATCAGGTGTGTGAGGCTTGCTGGGAGGCTATGCCAGATGCACATTTGTCAAGGAGGGTCTGGGGACCTCTCTACGGGTGCCCGAGTAGGAAATTAGAACTACAGAGGTTGTAGGTGTTTTTTGTTCTCAGCAGTGGTGCAGCTGGAGTTCGCAGTAGGGCTCCTGTCCTTTAAGATAGAGATCAGTACAGTCTGGACAGAGAGTGGAGCTCTCAGAACCATTGGGCTGAATTGCCTCATAGTGTAGCAGCAAAGCGCAGACAAACCAATGATACCAGGAGTCTGTTCAGAAGGTCCAAATCATTTATTTGTGCACAAGTCTCAAGCAAGGCAATTTCAAAATGGCTGAGCAAAGTTTTCAAGCATTACAACAACTTTTATAGACTTCTGTTCCATTCTAGGTATAGAAAAACATTTCATTGGTCCCGGTACTCTCCCGTACCTCCCGTAGCCCTTCTATTGGTCCCGGTACTGATAAGTTTCTCCAATTATGTTCCTTCTGTGGGCTTCTGTAGGCATGACACCTGCCTGCCCCCCTTCTAGTCCCAATTACAATGGTCAGTTCATCAACTTGTTACTTTCACACTTTCAAGGTTATGGGACCATTTGTGCGTGCAGAAGAGCAAGGTTCTGTAACTCATCTGTCAGCACTCCTCAATATTTCTCTGCAAATGTACTTTTTCTTATCAGTAACTTTAAAACACATCTTTTCTGTATTTTTCCATTTCTTAATTCTGCAATTCTGCTTATCTAAGCTAATTCAATATTTCTACTGAGTTCTTTCTTACAATAGCAGCATATTGGGGGATGTGCAATCCTATATGCCTCTCCACAGGCCTCATTTACAGGTCAAGCTAGCCATGCTGGCCTGCCTATGTCAGACACCGTGGGTCACAGGCCTGCACCTGCCACATTCCCCCCTTTGATTAATCTCACCCTATTACTTAATAAGGTGTGAGAATTAAATCACTTTCCAAGAGATTCACATCCTGATCAAAGGATTCTTACTAGTTCCACTAGGGCTAGCTTTGTATAAAGCCATTATTCTAGTTGCGGTCTTCCGCTCTACGGTACTATCAATAGCACTATGAAGGGAACGCATACAACATGGGATTAAACATGGTAAGCAGAGGACAACAGCAACAAGGATTAGTACTAAGATAACGAAAGTCTTAAATCCTCCCAGCCAAGAGAAAAGGTTAGCAAACCAGTTAGGAAATTTCAAGGCGTGCCAAGTCTGTACTGGCACATAAGCATGTCTTTGCATATCTTTAGCAATTTCTTCAACTACTTGACCTTTATCATCTATTTTCAAACAGCAATTAGTTAAATTTAGTTTACCACATACTCCTCCTTCAGCTGCTAGTAAATAATCAAGGGCTAAGCGATTCTGGTATATGGCAGTGCGCATCTGAGTACTTTGTCTAGCTAAGAGCGTGAGAGCATGACTAGTTTCATTGGTTATTATTTCAACTACTGCTTGTAAGCGGATAATACGATTGATCATATAAATTGGGGTACGATAACCATACATACCATCATCATTCCAAGTGGCAGGTCCATAATACTCAATAATTCTTTCTGGTGGCCAATCATCACCTCGCCACTTCTCCCACTTGCCTATCTGTAAGGCCTCTCTTCTCTGTCTAGATGCTCCTTTGTGTTTGTGGGTAGTATATACAGGGTACCCTAATTGTTCTCCATGTTCAGTGTTTAACAGGAAGAAAGAAGGTCTGATGGTTCCTAAGACACATGCTCCTCCCCATTGTGGTGGGAGTTGCGCATATGCTCGGTTTCCACAGATCCAATATAGGCCAGGTGGGGCTTGCCAGGCTTGGACTTTGGCAAGGTTAGTCCATAGACCTGCAAGTTCAGGAAATCTAGCTAATGGGTTAGGAGGTTCAGGATGTCTGATTCCTGACCACCATGCTGTCTTTTTAGTCGTGGCATTATAGTATTTCTGGCTAAGACAGACCAGCTGTCCTACCTTTTGGGTGAACTGGGGTCCAGTTCTGGCAAAGCAAAGACGTCCAACGATTGAGTGCGCTAACACCCATTCACTGGTTGTCTTGTGTAATTCAGTCTGATTGTAAATCATGGAATAATTCAATTCTTGGGCTTCCCAGGGCCATTGGTCTCCCATTTGGGTTCCGCCACAGAAATAACAATCTGTGATCTTAAGACTAGATACTACTGCTCCGGCTAATTCTAGAAACAAATTCTGTGAAGGGTGAGGGATCTCAAACTTATTTACATGCATAGCTTCATAAAAGGTATTATGAATATGATATTTAGATGACTTGTGGGCTTGGGTATTCAATCTAATATACACAATGGTCCCTGGATCTGTTCCTCCCCCAGCAATACGTAAACCAAACTTATATCCTTGTTTCCATGCATGGGGGTTATGTACACGCAAATGTAAGGGGTTGCAAGCATCTTTCTGACATTTATCATTTGTGGTTGGCTTGGTTAGAGTAGCCATCCGTTTATCTATTTTCTCATCAGTTATACCAGTGTTCCAGGTAGCATAGAAAACACATTCCCAATACGGGCAATAGTAGTCTGCCGCTGTAGCAGTACTATACCCTGGTTCCTTTTTACCTGTACACTTCCTCCATCCCGTGGCACCTTCTGGACACATATACTTATGGTCATTTCGATACGCTTTTTCCCATGTACCACAGGTGGACTGACTATCTCTATTAATAGCATTACATGCATCAAAATTCAAAACAGCAGGTTTAGTAATGTCCTTAAGTGGTGGTGTAGCAGCTAATATAGGTCCATCTGCATCCTTCCATCTTATTTCCAACGTGTAATAGGATGGATTCTGATGCGGATTATAGCATGCTTTGATTTTGCCATGAGTGCAAACATTTAGTTCAGTGGTGTTATAGATACACCGAGTTATTGTTCCCTTGCAGGTATAGTAAGAATGATAAAGCAAAGTCTGAGTTACTTTCAGTCCAGTTCTAGTAGAAGTAATGCAAGCGGTGCATGGAGGTAGAGCATAAGTCTGTTCAAGACCTCCAAAGAAGGCAACCAAGGCAAAGCAAAGACAAAGATACATGTTGATGTTGATTGGAGTTCTTCTGAATCCTCAGCTTGCTGATCTTGATCACGACGGTCTATTATTCTTCGTCCCGTTTGCTAATGAAGCAATTTAACGGGTGCTGAGTGTTGATTGAAGATCCTCAAGATGTCCAGCACACATTAACCAACTTAGCAATTCAGTTGGCTTGTGGAGTCTGGCTTAGTCAATGTAGTCTCAAAGTAGTGTGTCAAATCACACACACAAATTGGGTTCGTTGAAACAAAACTGTTGCTGCATAGAAAACAGCAATCCTCTTCGAAAGACTTGGCTACTGCAAAGCACTTGTGATGAAGTGTCTATGCTGCTGGTTGCCGTCTCAAAGTAACTCGCAAGGGTACATCAGGGTGCTGCTCTGCTGTCCACCGCTCTGGTTCAGGATCGGCGGCGGGCTTGACTCTGCTGTGGTGGATCCAGGCGTCGATCTCGGCTACCTTTACTGCAGTTGGGGTAGACAGGATGACGGTGTACGGTCCCTTCCAATGGGGTTCCAACGGTATCTTCTTCCAATCTTTGATCCACACCGAAGTTCCAGGCTGGTAGGGATGCAAGGGTTCCGTCAAGTTGATAGGCAACTGGTCTTGGATCCACGTATGGAGAGTCTGCAGAACAAAACTAAGAGCTAGGAGTTCTTGCCTGGTTACTTCTGAACCAATCTGGGCTAAACTTCCTTTGACTCCCTGCACTATTGGTGGGGGTTTACCATACAAAACTTCAAAAGGGGAAAATCCTGTTGACTTTACAGGGGCTGAGCGTATTCTGAAGCTGAAAAATGGCTCCACTCTATCCATATGGATATTAATTACAAAAAGACTGAAGCACTCTTCGTAACAAGAAATACCACCTTCACCCCCCCAACTTCCATCAACATTCTGAACATTACTCTACCAGTCAAATCTGAAATTAAATACCTTGGAGTGACACTAGACAAAACCCTAAGCATGACTAACCACATAAAGCAGACTGCCAAAACTATATTTTTCAAACTGAGAACCATACAGCAACTCCGACCCCTCATTGACATCAACGATTTCAGAACAGTTGTCCAGGCTCTCATTATGCCACACTTAGACTTCTGCAATGGCATCCTCCAAGGAACATCCAAAAAGAATTTACACATCCTTCAAAGAGCCCAAAATGTCACTGCTCGAATCATTGTTAAAGCTAAAATATTCGATCATATTTCTCCTATCCTACACTCTCTTCACTGGCTACCCATTTATAGTAGGATTCAATATAAAACACTTGTCACAACTTATAAACTCATTAATGACCTAGCCCCATCACAGTTGGCAACTCTACTCCAAACCCCACAAGAAAACAGAACTAGAAGAAAAACTAACCTCAACATGCTACTAATTCCCATTGCCGTGACAAAATCAAAACAAATAACCTCCAACACTGCCTTTTCATTTTATGCTCCCAGCCAATGGAATAAACTGCCCCTAAACCTAAGAGAGATTAAGGATCTCACATCTTTCAGGAAGGAACTAAAAACCTACCTCTTTACTCAACACTATAGCAACCTACAACCTGAAATCAAATTTACTACACAAGAACATACAACTAACCAAACACAAGTTTACCCCACCTAAATCCAGACTCCATTTGAATATCCCCTCAAGTCAGCATCCTCCCAATATTGTACTTATGACTGCAAACAACTCTTGCTAACCATGTAAATAACTTGCCATTTTTGGTTCCTTGTAACATAGTTATGTTCCTTTTGTTAATAGCTTACACACTGTTTTCTATGTATCATAGTTCTTATGTAATACTTAATGTTTAATGTAATGCAATATTGCACTGTTCTGCTGTATTGTTGTTTTAAGTTCCTTGTAAACCGCCCTTGATCTCTGGAAGGGGCGGTATAGAAAAGCACATAAATAAAATAAATAAATAAATAAATAAATAAATTCTGAGTAAAGCTATGGGGAGCACTTGGGGCCATTTCAAGTGTGTCTCCTGACAAAGCTTGGACATTTGGGCTTTCAAGGTACGATTCATTCGCTCAACTTTCCCTGAACTCTGGGGTCTGTATGCAGTGTGGAGCTTCCACTGTATCTGCAAAGCTTTTGCTAGCTGCTGAGTAACTTGGGAGACAAATGAGGGTCCATTGTCTGACCCTATTACGGCTGGGATTCCAAATCTGGGGACAATCTCTCTCATTAAGGCTTTGGTAACTTCTCGGGCTTTCTCAGTTCTGGTTGGGAATGCTTCTACCCACCCAGAGAAAGTACAAACTAATACTAGTAGGTAATGGTATCCATTGGCTTTTGGCATTTCGGTGAAATCAACTTGGAGGTTGTGCATGGGGGTCACACCTCTTGACTGAACTCGGGGTGCTGTAATAAGGCCTTGCTTGGCATTATTCTTGGCACAGGTTTGACATTGTCGTGCTACTGAGGCTGATATGGTTGTCATCAGAGGGATGTAGAAATGTGGTCTGAGTGCTTTTTCCATAGCACTCTTCCCATAGTGGGTGGCTTCGTGGAAAGCTTTGACAAAGGATGGTCCTAACAGTTCAGGAATTACTATTCGTCCCGGAGGTTGACTGCCCTCTTCTGGTGGCAGCTCAATCCATCCGTCTTTCAATACTCCATTTTCTTTGTCACAATAGTAATCCAATTCTTTGGTGGTATATCGTGGAGTCCATAGATTCAAGGGTACTGGAAACAATGCTGCTTGCATTGGCATTGCTTGTGGGGCAATCTGTCCTGTCATAGCTGCTTGTCGTGCTGAGGCATCTGCAAATCTATTCCCTCGAGCAACTTCTCCTTTTCCTGCTTGATGTCCTCTACAATGCATGACAGCTACACGTGTTGGGGCCCAGACTGCATCAAGTAACATCAATATCTCGGGACCATACTTGACTGATTTTCCTCCAGATGTGATGAGTCCTCTTTCTTTGTAGAGAGCTCCATGGGCATGCAAGGTAGTGAAAGCATATTTGGAATCTGTATATACATTTAGCACAAGTTTTTCTCCTAACAACAATGCTCTGGTGAGTGCTATCAATTCGGCTTTCTGGGCTGATGTGCCTGAGGCTAGAGCTGATGATTCAACTACTTCATGTTGAGTGACGACTGCATATCCGGCACAGCGTCGTCCGTCAAGGATGAGACTGCTCCCATCAACATAATAGATCTGGTCGGGATTATCTATGGGCACATCTGTTAGGTCAGGTCGACTAGAGAATACAGTCTCCATGACTTCGATACAGTCATGTTCTGGGAGTTCTTCACTGATGGGTATCAAGGTAGCTGGATTCAGGGCATGGCTCACTTCGAGTTGTATCTGTGGGTTTTCACATAACATGCTCTGGTACTTCAACATTCGGGAGTTGGTGAGCCAATAATTTGCTTTTTGTTCCATAAGGGCAAGGACTGCTTGTGGCACAGTGACTCGTATGTTCTGTCCTAGTGTGAGTTTGTCTGCTTCACTCACTAGTAGCGCTGTAGCTGCAACTGCTCTTAAGCAGGGTGGCCATCCTTTGGCCACAGGGTCCAATTGTTTCGATAGGTAGGCTACAGGTCGTTCCCAATTTCCTAATTTCTGAGTCAACATGCCTAAGGCATTCCCCTGTGCTTCATGTACAAACAAGTGGAAAGGTTTGTGGACATCTGGTAGTCCAAGTGCTGGTGATGACATCAATTCTTCTTTTAATTTCTGGAAGGCTGTATCCTGCTCAAGTCCCCACTCCAGTGGTGACTTCTCTTCTCCTTTTGTGGCTTCATACAGTGGTTTGGCAATTTGGGCAAAGTTGGGTATCCAGATTCGGCAATATCCTGCCGCTCCCAGAAAGGCTCTGACTTGCTTTCTGGTTGTTGGAGTTGGAATTCTGCATACTGCTTCTTTTCTTTCTCTGCCTAATCTTCTGCTTCCTTGGGTAATACGAAAACCCAAGTATTTCACTTCTTTTTGACATAGCTGTGCTTTGGCTCTGGAAACTTTATATCCAGCTTCATTTAGTAACTGCAAGAGATCTTTGGTGGCTGATATACATTCTTTTTCTGATACGGCAGCTATCAACAGATCATCCACGTACTGGAGAAGTACTCTCTTTCCCGGGGCTACTGGATAGCTTGAAAGGTCTTGATTTAGTGCAGCACTAAAGATGGTAGGTGAATTCTTGAATCCTTGGGGTAATCTTGTCCAGGTGAGTTGGCCCCCTCTTCCAGAGATGGGGTCCTGCCATTCAAATGCAAACAATATTTGGCTTACAGGGGCTAATCTTATGCAAAAGAATGCATCTTTTAAATCCAGTACAGTGAAATGGGTAGCTTCAGCAGGTATCAGTCCTAGAAGAGTGTAAGGATTGGGTACAACTGGGTGTATAGTTTCAACTGCATCATTTACTCTTCTCAAATCTTGCACTGGGCGATAATCATCCGTCCCAGGTTTCTTTACTGGCAAAAGTGGAGTGTTCCATGGGGATTGACATACTTTTAGTAGGCCATATTCGAGCAATCTCTGTAGGTGGCGATGAATGCCTTCAATTGCGGCTCTTGGGAGAGGGTACTGTTTGACGTGCACTGGGGTAGCACTAGGCTTGAGGGTTACAATCACTGGAGCTATATGCTTGGCTAGGCCTGGGGGACTGCCTTCTGCCCATACTTCAAGTGGTGCATGAATGTTCTTTAAAGTTTGTTCAAAATAGGTATCTTGAATCGAATCATCAATGTAGTATCTCCATTCTTCTTCTCGGGGTACTGTCAGCAGCATTACTCCTGCTGGTTTGGCTTGAGAATTCACTGTCATTTGCATTTCTCCGTGCTCAGAGAAAGATATTTGTGCTTGAAGCTTGGCTAGCATATCTCGTCCCAGTAGCGGTACTGGACATTCGGGCATGTAAAGAAATTGATGAGTTACTTGCTGTCCTCCTAGACTGCATATTCGGTTTTGAAGAAAAGACTTTGTGGCTTTGGCACCAGTTGCTCCTATAATGGTGACTGCTTTCTTGGTGAATGGGGCTATCTTTTTGTCTATTACTGAATGTTCTGCTCCAGTATCAACCATAAAGTTCATAAATTGGTCTCCTATTTGTATTTCGACCATAGGCTCCTGGAGACCTAAAGCAAACTTGGAGCCCGGTCTGTCCTAATCCACGTCATCCTCATCATGGGCTTGTGTGGCCAATGCTTGGATGGCTCCTCCTCCCCTCTCTCGCTGGAATTGTTCTCGATTGGCTCCTCCTCGGCCTCGGGGACGGCCTCGTCTTTCTTCTCGCCACTGATGATCGTTGTCGTCATCTTGCTGGGCGTCTTCGAGTTGCGGGCACGTATCTCTCCAATGTCCTTCCTCTTTGCAATAGGCGCACTGGTTCACGCCTAGTCTCTGGGTCCGGCCTCCGCCTTGACCCCGCCCTCTTCCTCTGCTCCTTCGATTAGGGACACCTCCCCTTTTCTTTTCAACTATGGCCGCAGCCAAAAAATCAGCTTTCTTCTTCATCTTTCTATCACATTCTCTCTGTCTTTCAGTATCACGATTCACATACACTTTATGAGCGACTTCCAATAACTGTGTTGCATTCATGCCCGCAAACCCTTCTAATTTCTGTAATTTACGTCTAATGTCTGGTTGAGACTGGTTTACAAAAGCAGAATTCACCATGCATAAACTTCCTGGTGCCTCGGGATCATAGGGAGTATACATTCTATAAGCTTCAGTTAATCTTTCATAATAATCTGCTGGGCTCTCATCTATTCCTTGGATAATTCCTGCTACTTTGGAAAGGTTCATAGCTTTTTGGCCTCCTCTTCTCAGGCCTTGTAAAAAGCCTTGGCGAAAACGGGCTAGGGCTGTGGATCCTTCATCTGTATTCGGATCCCATTGGGGGTCTTCATTCGGGAATTCTCTCTGAGCTGCTTCTCTACGATCTATTATATTCTGCCCCTGCGCTGGAGCTGCAGGGTTTTCTGCCATCCATTCAATAGCTGCTTTTCTAATTCTCGCTCGTTCTTCTGTAGTGAATAGGGTGGTCAGGAGCTGACGGCAATCTGGCCAAGTGGGTTGGTGAGTTTCCATAATACTAGTTACTAATTCTGTCAGCTCCTGGGGCTTGCTAGTATAGGAGGCATAGTGCGACCTCCAATTTAATAAATCAGTTGTAGAGAAAGGGATATACACATAAGTTAAGGGTCCCGCTACCACTTCATCATTATCATTCTTTACGGGCACTCCCGGGACTTGCCTTAAGGGAAACAGTTTGGCTGTCCCAGGCGTCATTTGGGTCTGGGATCTAAGGGCTATTGTCGTTGTCTTTGCAGGAGTCGCTTTCTTTTTCTCAACTGGTTTTGCTTTGGGTTTTTCTTTCGCTGGCGTGCTAGTTCTAGCGCTGGCTTTCTCAATTATTTGCACACTGTCCTCCTCTTCTTCTGGGGAATTTCCTCCTTCTTCTTCTAGCTCCGCTTCTGACTCACTTTTTACGTCCTCCTCTTCTCTTCCCGCTAATTCTTTCTCTTTCTCTCCTCCAGGAGGAGGGGGGTCAGGGGTTGGGTCTCGCCTCGGCTCCGGCGGTCTCTGGGGTTCTGGGGCAGGACGCCGCCGGGCTATTCTTACCGGACCTGGGGTTCGGGGCTGCCTGAGGACTACTTCTGGGGAATCGGGATCTGCCAAGATGGGTTTCTTCTTGGCTTTCTTATCCTGCTCTTTCATTCTAGGCTGTTCCGTTTTCTGTCTAGAATCTGTTTTAGCTAACATTATTCTGCACTGTTCCTCATAACAGCGCTGCGCCCAGGAGGGCGGATCTTCACAAATACTTAACCAGGAATCTATATAGGGGTACTGATCGGGGTGCGCTACCCGCACTCTACGATGTATTGACTGGATAATCTCTACGGTGAACGTTCCCTCTCGGGGCCAGATGGGGTCTAGATCGGGCCACTCCCTAGTACACAAAATCTGCAAACGGGCTGCTGTCATTTTAATACCATAATCTCCTGAATATCCCTCTTTAAAATGTGCGATCATACATTCTAATGGAGTGTTTCTAGTAGACTCCGCCCCTCCCATTTCGATGTGTGCGCGCAACAACAGACAGAAGGGAAAAGGAGGGCGGACCGTGGGTAAGGGGTCCTCACGGCCCTGGAAACGTATAGGGAATACAAATAACAAGACAAGACGACAATCGCTTCCCCCTTTTCGCGACCTGAACGCGGTCGCCCGGTCAGGAAATGCGCTAATCAGGGGTCCGCCTTCACTTGGTCCGTGCTGCCAGACCTCTCATTCACACTTTCGTTCACACAATCATGCTAGCAACGTATCCCAGAATGCATTCGTTTCTATCTGTTCTGACTAGTCTTTTCCCAAATTACAAAAAGGATGAGGGTTTCACCTAGCGAATTCCCATGCCAGGCTACTCGGCTCTTCCTTGAGAGTTGATCATGCTCTCTTACCAATTCCCAATATCTCGAGATTACAAATTCCAAATTCCAAGTTCCAATGGCAGTACTGCTCTTTCTATTTCTGTCTAGACCCAAAATCAAAACTATACTCACCGGATCCGGTCCTCAAACTTCCCAAGCAGGCGCATGAGTTGGACCTCGGACTCCCCTCACTCGGGTTCGAGGCGTTGGCTCCGACCGGGCCCGGCACCCGCCGAGGTCCGACCAGCTCCCTCCGATACAAGGGACCGGTGGCGCCAGGGAGCGGCCCTCGTCGGAAGGGCGCGATCCCGGCAGGACCAAGCCTATAGAGGCGGAAAGTCGTGGTATATTGCCCTATATACACTTTGATTCCACAACTTCCCGGCCAACGCACCAAGGAATATGTAGCAGCAAAGCGCAGACAAACCAATGATACCAGGAGTCTGTTCAGAAGGTCCAAATCATTTATTTGTGCACAAGTCTCAAGCAAGGCAATTTCAAAATGGCTGAGCAAAGTTTTCAAGCATTACAACAACTTTTATAGACTTCTGTTCCATTCTAGGTATAGAAAAACATTTCATTGGTCCCGGTACTCTCCCGTACCTCCCGTAGCCCTTCTATTGGTCCCGGTACTGATAAGTTTCTCCAATTATGTTCCTTCTGTGGGCTTCTGTAGGCATGACACCTGCCTGCCCCCCTTCTAGTCCCAATTACAATGGTCAGTTCATCAACTTGTTACTTTCACACTTTCAAGGTTATGGGACCATTTGTGCGTGCAGAAGAGCAAGGTTCTGTAACTCATCTGTCAGCACTCCTCAATATTTCTCTGCAAATGTACTTTTTCTTATCAGTAACTTTAAAACACATCTTTTCTGTATTCTGTATTTTTCCATTTCTTAATTCTGCAATTCTGCTTATCTAAGCTAATTCAATATTTCTACTGAGTTCTTTCTTACAATAGCAGCATATTGGGGGATGTGCAATCCTATATGCCTCTCCACAGGCCTCATTTACAGGTCAAGCTAGCCATGCTGGCCTGCCTATGTCAGACACCGTGGGTCACAGGCCTGCACCTGCCACAATAGGGGCACGTGCCAGTCCCAAGGTGGTGAACACGGCTGGATGGCAATGCTTCTTGGTGACAGCAAAGGGGCTGGAGCAACTGTAAATTGCTAGAGGTGAAGGCTTTGGGTCTCAGATTCATAGAGCAGATGTCTGTGGAGGTGTTTCCAGTGAGGGTCGCCAGTTATTTGTAATTCGTGAGTCCTAGCTTCTCATCCCTGTCAGTTGCAATTTGGAGAGGATGTCAGCCTCAGAAGGCAACAGCCTCGAGACAAGGTAAGCTCTTTTAGACAGGGACTTTTGACAGGAGGTCCTGCGGGGTTTAATGTGAAACCAGGTCAGCGCTGTGCGTTACTGTAGAAGGTTTGACAATTGTGACCTCAGAGCTGATGCAGTAGATAACAGACAGACCATGGATTCAGTGGTATATATTTATTTATTAGTTATCCTTTGTGCCTTCAAGGGGCCCAAGTTTAGAGAGACAGAGCCTAATTTTCCTTGGGGTTAAACAAGTGCTATCCTTATGCTTGTTTATTACAGGTTGTAGTAGTTGATCTTTGCTTTAACCTTTAAGAAGAGTAGAGAGCAGCTTTTAAACTAAATAATAGGGGAAAGCTGACAGTCGCCCAAGAGCTCATGGTTTGGAAGGATGTATCCTTGAAGGATACTAGCAAAAAATTGAAATTAGGGCATATCGACAGAGGTTCCAGTAAAGACAAAAGTAACTCAAATGCCCGTAAGTACAGAGCAGACAGCGCTTAAAGATTCCAAATTACCCTTGCCTACCAATAACCAGATTAATATGAATAAAATGCCTGTATGCAAATGCTAGACGTCTAAAAAATAAGATGAGAGAGCTAGAATATATAGCACTACATTTTTTTTTTTTAGTGCCATCAAGTCAGTGTTGACTCCTTGCGACCCAGCTACCTCTGGGTTTTCTTGGCAATGTATCACCGGAAGTAGATTGCCAGCCTTTTCTTCCGAGGCAATGGCACTAAATAAAAGGTTAGATATGATTGGCATCTTAGAGACCTGGTGGAAGGAGGACAACCAATGGGACACTGATACCTGGATACAAACTATATCGTAATGATATAGGCTAGATCAAATTGGTGGTGGAGTTGCCCTCTATGTTAGAGAGGGTATTGAGTCACATAGGATTAAAGTTTTGCATGAAACAAAATACACTGTAGAATCTTTTTGGCTAAAAATCCCATGTAAAAAGGGGAAGGCGACGGCAGTGGGGGTTTACTACCAACCGCCCGGTCAAAATGAACATATGGATGATGAAATGCAAAGAGAAATCAGGGAAGCTAACAAAAGTTACAACACAGTAATAATGGATGATTTCAATTACCCCGCTATCAACTGGGTCAGTGTCGCTGCAGGACATGCTAGGGAGATAAAGTTTCTAGATGAAATAAAGGTTCATGAACTAACAAGAGGAGAAGCTATTTTTGACCTAGTCCTTAGTGGAACACAGGATCTGGTGCAAGAGATAAGGGTGTTGGGGCCATTTGGCAATAGAGATCATAGCATGATCGCATTTAATTTAATAAATGGAAGCAGGATGGCAAGGAAATCCACAGTACTACCTTTTAATTTTCAAAAGGGAGACAATGATAAAATGAGGAAAATAGTTAAGAAAACACTAAAAGGAGCAGCTGCAAAGATTAAAGATTAGATCAAGCATGGGCGTTTTTTAAAAATATTATCTTGGAAGCCCAGACCAGATGTATGCCATGCTTTAAGAAAAGCGGAAGGAAGACCAAAAAACTGCCAGCATGGTTTAAAAACAAGCTCAGAGAGGCTGTTGTAACCAACAAAGCATCTTTCAGGAAATGGAAAAAGGTAAAACAACATAAGCACTAACCAGTTAGATGCATGGCATTGATAAGGCAGGCAAAGAGAGAATTTGAAAAGAAGCTTTCAGTGGAAGCTAAAATGCAAAATAAACATTTTTTCCAATACATTCCTAGCAAAAAACCTGTAAGAGAGTCAGTTGGACCATTGGATGATAGAGGGCTAAAATGAACGCTAAGGGAGGACAAGGCCGTAGCCGAGAAGCTGAATGAATTCATTTTCGAGAGAAATAGATCACTGCAACTTAGACATCTGCGAGCTCAGTTCCACTTGTAAGTTGGGAGTTGGAATAAAGTTTGACATCATCTGTGTTTAAAAAAAAAAGGAAAGAGACGTTTTATTGGGGCAAAATCTCTGGTTTCCATGCAGGTCCAGCTATAGTTATTGGGCCTTATCCTCTGCTATCCTTTTTTGGCTTCAAGCTAGGGTTAACTACCTCTTACAATTTCCTTTTTCAAGTTGGTTTTCCGGTTTTACTGTGCAGAACTCTGGTTTTCCATGCTTCCATGTGGTGATACTGTTGACTCTTATTGCGGGGTCTCTTGGACACTTCAAGTCTTTCCTTTTTAGTCTCTCTTGGCATGTCTCTTCCTGAGTTCCAGGTCTGTCCCTACCATTTATCTCTCGTGTATGTCTGTTTACAGCTGCTCTACACTTTGCATAATCACTGCTCCGGCTCATCTTATTCAGACAGGTTTATTTAATGCGAGCCTTGCATTTTGGTTCATCTATAGTAGGTTTCCAAGGGAAACCAGTTGTTATGGCATGGAGAGCCAGTTTCTTTTCTAGCATGCGTTGCATTGGCTAAAGCCTGAGAGTGTGTGCCTCTGTCATTGGAGCCTGGATTGAGGCTAGGTTTTCTCTGCTTCATGTTTTATGGTCATGGCAAGGCTTCGGCTCATTGGATAGTGCTCTTTAAAACTCAGGCCAGGCTGTTCTGTTTCCTTCCCCCCCCCCCCTCTCCCACTGTTGATTGCTACATCCCATGCATCTAGACTGGACTGGAAGGATGATGATGAAGGAGAAATTAGACTTTACCTGCTAATTATCTTTACTTGCTAATTGTCTTTCCTTGAGTTCCTTCAGTCCAGTCTAGGTCCCGCCCCCTATTCTTTATTTCATTTCCGGCCTTATATGTCAGTCGATGTGATGGTACAGTGAAACCGAGTGGTTCTCTTGCTTATCCATTTTGATCATTTTAGGCTTCTAGTTTATTTCAAACAATTCTAGTGCATGGGTTTCTACTTGTGGTCTTGGGAGCGTTGGTTATGTCTCCTATTCCTGAAGTTTGTTGGCACAGGAAAGCTTCTTCGTTGAGTATACTGGGAAGTATTTTTGTACGTATTGGATAAGTATTTAATAATCTCTAGTTGTGGAGTCTCTTTTATTGCAGAAATACTGGTGAGAGTGAGGCTGCACAGGACCCTTTATACCATGACGTCAAAATCAAACTAGTGGTTCTCAGTCTCCATTTGCTGGCAGGCGTAACTCACATGTCTGGACTGGACTGGAGGAAGTCAAGGAAAGGCAATTAGCGGGTAAGGTTTAATTTCTCTTTACCTTCAGTATCATGTCACATATGTCAGTGTGAGAAATTTGAAAATCTAAACAGAAAAATATAGAAATATAAAAGTATAAGACGTGGCATGCTGCTTTATACCGAAGGGCCTTAAAGCTCAGCATCATGTCTCGGGCAGTGGCCAATCGAAGTGACAAGGAAGTACATAGATCTTTTCCTTGTTACTTACTCCCAGGGATAAGTGACGGTTTTCCCCAAATCTGTCTGATTAATAACTGTTTATGGACCTTTCCTCTAGGAACTTGTCTAAACCTCTTTTAAACATAGCTATACTGGATGCCTTGACTTATCCTCAGGCAACACATTCCATGGGTGACTGTATTTTAAGTGGAAAGAATGCTTTCTGTTCCATTATTCTCTTTATCATTCTTGTTACCCTTCTCTGTATCTTTTGTAGTTTGGCTATATCTTTGTTTCCTCCCTCCTTCACTATGGAACTTGCTTCCGGCCTATCTTCATACAAACTCCAGTGACAATAAATTCCATATTCCCCCACCTATTGACTTTCCATTGATCGTTATAAATCTTATTGATAATTTGACAATTACTAAAAAGAGATATAGCAAAAATCCATAAATAGACAAATAAGATGTGTTGAAAAGGAATTGGATTTAGCGCGCACCTTTTTCAGAAATTCAAAGTGAGTTACATTCAGGAATAGATTTATACAGAGATAGTGTAGTATCAGTTTTATTTTCCATCCCTTTCTGAAGTATTCCTAATATTGTATTTGTTTTTTTGATCGCATCATGATTTAAATCTGCATTTCTGTCTTTCAGGAAAGAAAATCTTGCAGCTGAAGTTATTCAGCTAGCCTGGAAATCTCACCAGAATAAACAACTTTTCCAACTACTAAAGCATGCCGCCCGAGCTGCTGTATGTCTTTTATCTAAGGTTATTCGTTCTGGATCTAGTATAGTACTTTTAGATACATTACAGCCTAGACTTGAACATTTTAATTCAGTGATCAAATAGATCTCTTTTGTTACATAATTATAGAAAGTGGAAATATTTAAAATCAGTGGTTGTTTTCAGTTGCCCAGGTGAAAACTGTCAGGAGTAAACAGGCTTGCATGGCTGGAAAAATCAATGCAAAACCAACTTGAATAGACTTGGTATATTCAAGAAAACACAATTATACTAAACATGAATATAAGCATGAATGGGCCTAATATTCACAACAATCTGAGCTCCTAAATTTGTGCTGTATTTTCAGCCACACTTAGGAGCCCAAGTTTTCCTCTGAAGCATTCATCCTAATTTTGGATCTTAAATGTATGCTCTGTGATAAGGAAGCTTATCATAGCTCAGGAAGGGGCTATAGAAAAGGTGAAGTGTCTCTGAACAAGCAACCTGTCAGTGCTGGTAGAAATGAGAAAACAGAATTTTGCCATAAAAGACTACCAGTCCCAGAATGCACCAGGTTTCCAACAGCCATGAGAGGAGCTGAAGTGAGAAAACGTGTTCAATCAAAAGGGCTATGAGGTAATCCCCAAGCACTCATTGCAAAGGGCAGGGCTTGATGCAGCACAGCTGCGCTGTGCTAGGATGGAACACTCATCTCAAAGGGCAAGGCCTGATTCAGCACAGCTGCGCTGTATTAGGGAGCAGCACTCATCTAGGCAGAATAAGAGTAGAGTTTATTCTACAGATGACCATCTTCATGATCACCTTGGATATCCAGAGAATTGTCCTCAGTATCCTGAGAATCAGCTTGAGTTTGATCATCAGTTTCATCTGAAGGATCATCAGAAGCAGAAGCCAAACCGGACGGACAGAGAGGGAAAGAACCCCTTTGGAAGAAGGAAGAGAAAAGCCTTTGAGAGGTCTAGAAGAGTCCAAAGCAGTACGTATACTGGGAGGTATTCCAAGGGCCAGCATACACCATTGGACTGGGGAAATCCAGAGGAATGGTGCTGCAGAGCTAGGAATCACCAGAGGCTACCTGTGAGGGAGACGGCTGCACGTGGAAGGGACCCTAAGACCTGTGCCAGAAGGTATGTGAAGAGAGATCCAGTGTCCAGGGATCTGGATTGGAAGGCTGGACATAAGAACTGGACTACATACTGGCCAGGCTATATAGAGAGGAACTCTAGCAGCAATGGAAGCTCAGGTATGAACACTGATCTATGCCCTAGCTATAACCTTGAAAGACAGCAGGGAAACAAGTATTCTCCTGAAAATGCTCCATTGAGAGATTCATCTGTGCCAATCCATGATATTGAACCCATGCTTGTTGAACAAGGGGGAATAATAGCAGAGGAGGATCCTGTTTTATATGGACTGCTCTCTATCTAAACTCCGTTGGTAACTTTCTGTTATAAAGTACAGCAACCATCACAAAGAAATACAAATTTGTTCTTTAATCTACTCAGAAAAGCTCCTGAAGCAGGATTTGACCCACACAGTGGAAGGCAAGCCAGCTAAGGGGTTTCAGCTGGTAACTGCTAGCAATTAAGCCTTACCTAATTGCTTGTGAGCTAGGAGAGAATCACTTCTGTATCTATGTGGGAAGTAATCAGAAGTTAACCTGAAAAGAACAGTTTGTTTCTTGCTTTGTGGCTTTTCATTTGTTGTTTTCCTGATTTTGACTTTGTTTTTCCAAGTTAACACTGAAAGCAAGTAACCTAATTTATGTGCTACCAAGCATATCTGTGTTGGGAGAAATAACCCCATAAATAAATATCTTATTGGCTTTACCCAAGAGCACAACTAAATTATTGTCAGCAGCTGTGTCTGGTGTGAATGAACTACATTGCCCACAATACCTTGTAAATCATATAGAAATATGCACTTGCCAAGAGTGTGAAGATTCTCACCCAGGCAGCCGTCTGACAGCTCCTAAATTTAAGCTTGCTATTCATTTGTCTGGATATATGAGCCTAATTTAGATGCCTATTGCTGAAAATCAGTGCTAAGCTCCTAACTTCTTTTTCCCCTCCCTAAATCCATCCCCGTTGTTGCCTACTTTTTATGCTCCTAAATTTAGGAGCTTAATGAAATTTCAAGTGAAAATTTAGGCTGTTGGCCATAGTAAATTTTCAAAGAACCCAATATGGGACCATTACTCTCAAAGTTAGGAGCATAAATCCTTTGAATATTGGGCCTGAATAGCTTTTATTTTAGCTATGCAGAAAGCTAGACAGCAGAAATTAGCAGTCTCAGTTTGCTAGAGGTTCTATGGCACAAAGATACCTGCCCAACAAGAGACATTGAGGCACATTCCAAGATGTGCATGTAGGATGCGCGGGGACGTGTAAATCGCACATGTACAAACCAGGAGCTGTATTCCGGGTGCCTGTACGTGTACACACAAGCAGGACCGGAATACCACATTAGACGTGGCTCCGTATAGGCGCAAAGCAAGGCCCATTGTACGTGCATGCCCTCTGCGTCCAGGGAGCGTAAACGTCCAAAGCCGCAAACCATCTGCATGGCCCCACGGCTCATTCTGTCTGTACATCTATGCCCATCCCAATTCCATGGTGCCTGTGCATATGCAGCCCCAGGCCCGTGCAACAGGAAACAGGATGGAATGTGCCCCCCCCCCCCTTGGAGCCTGAGAGAGAGAGTGCACGATGGCTGCCCAGCAGCCCGGCTTTTCCGAGGCTGAGACCCACCTGCTATGTAGGCTCCTGCTGCAGGAGGAGAAGGTGCTTCTCCAAAAGGAGTGCCAATGATCAGCCCTTGCTGCCTCACGCAGGGGCTGGGAGACGATATGATCAACCCTTGCCCAGTAATTACACATACCGCATCAGAGCATGGAAACAATTACTGAGTAAGGGAGATCAGAAATGTGCTGGGCCATATGGTTGGAAGAAAAGTGTCCCCCATACTGAGCAGATTGTATGTATGTGTATGAACCTGGACAGAGCAGAAAGTGAGAAGGGAGCTGTGACAGCGCCCCCCCCCCCCACCCCGGGAAAGTTAGGATGAAACAGTCAATGGTGTGAGTGGCTCCTCGACCCTGACAGTATGCACACAGGGAGATCATGCCACCCAAACAATGAACACACAACACAGGGAAAAGCAAGATGAATTAGAGGTCCTGTGAGCAAATGTAGTGAGGCGTACTGAGCAGTGATGGTTAGCCAAAGTCCACAGGAAGCCACCGAGAGCCACAAACACCAGCAACAGATAAAACATGCACACCCCTCTCCCCATACACCAACAGTCTCACAGTCCAACCCCCATGCACCCCATGGCCACCCTGTGGCCAGATGCCACCCAGATATCGGAGACAGCAGAACACCACCCAAAGGCATGCAATGAGACACAGAGACATGGTCACAGATAACCAGCAGCTGCACAATGTATGTGATTGCAGCCCTGTACAGGGAGGTCTCAGTGACATGACTGAGGTCACAGTGAGTGTTGTAGAAAAGGGAACCACAGCCCCACTGCTACCACCACCAAAGGAACTCAGCACACATGGCAGGCCCATGTTCCAGGCCTGAGGAACTGGCAAACACAGCAAGAACAAATGGACTCCAGAAATGGAGTGAACAAAAAAATGTGGAGGAGGTGGGAGTCAACCCCTGATCCCTGTGTCTCCAGGCAAGCACAGAGACCACTAGGCCACACTCTCACTGCCATGTTGGGAGACAAGGGGCAGTAGGAGTGTCACCAGCTGCCCCAATGAGCAGAGGTGGACCTGTCCAAATGTGGGAAGGGGCAGAGAAACAGCGTCTTCCTGTCAACTGCCTGGTGGAAGTAGAAAGGCCTCCCGCCTGGTAGCAGGGGCCAAAAACTGTCTTTAGAGACCGTGAGAGATAAGAAGAGGCCATCGAGCACCAAACCTGAGCAAGCATAAAAATGTGGAGGAAGTGGGAGTTGAACCCTGATTCCTGTGTCCCCAGGTAAACATAGAAACCACTAGGCCACACTGTCACTGCCATGTTGGGAGGCAAGGGGTGGTAGGAGTGTCACCAGCTGCCCCAATGGAGCAGAGGTGGACTTGTCCAAAGGTGGGAAGGGGCAGAGAAACAGCGTCAGCTTGTCAACCGCCTGATGGAAGCCAAAAGGCTCCCATCCTGGGGTGCAACACATGTGTCCGTACAGATAGGCCCAGAGAAATCCAGAACAGTGACTGCAGAAACAGTGTGTAGGTAAGGCAGCCCAGCAGGAAGACAGATCTCACCTGTCTGATTAGAAAACCTGGCTACTGTTGCCCCAGGCCATACACCAGTTTGGAGGCCAGGCAGCCACATATGTGCCTTATGGCCGTTTGTAGCATAGCATGGTGCTGTCCAGGGAAATTCTGTCTCGGAGATGTGTCTGCTCACTGGGGCAGTGACCTGCCAGCCATGGAAACATGAATGTGAGTGTGCAGCTGCAAGGGCACTTTAGGGTGGGGTTCACATAAGCATGCATTGATAGAGTGCACAACTCTGTCCACAGATGCTTTCATATCATGAGGAACACAGAGGCCTACTGTGTCCGCTACAGGGCCATCAAACACACAAGGCTGAAGTTTCTCCTGAGACTGAGGCAGCAGCTGGGCAAGAGCAAGGTGAGCGTTCATGTGCACTGCTGCCCTGCAAGCGATGTCCCCACACACTCCTGGGACACACCAAAACTTGTGAAGATCCGTCCCAGAGGACACTCAGCCACACACCACCTGATGCACATTGCCTGCATGACCTCACCGTGAAGGTGTATAAAGCAGCTGTGTGCCTTAGGAGCAAATTGGTGACATATGAGCATATCAGCAAAGCATGTTTGTGGCCACACTGATATAGGCCTGTGGCCAGAGCTGCATGTGGGACCACCACAAGGTCCTGAGATTGGGTGGATGGGAGCATCTTACAGCGGGTGCATGTGGGGGACACCATTGGCAGCTTTGCGCAAGTCGCACAGCATATGTGTGTTGCAGCACCCTCCTGAGACATGGTGTGACAGGAACATATGTCTGTAGGGTTATAAACATGGCACATCAGCAATCAACGCAGTCTGGAGATAAAAACAGGGTCCCACTTGGTAGCAACCACTGGCAATACAAACGGTGTACATAAGGCAGATGTTGTGGGTACCTGCATGCCTGCAAAACACTAATTGGCCAGCACCAATCCCCAGTACATCAGCAATGCAGCAAAGGACAGGCACGTAACCTCCCTTAGACAACTTTGTACTGTTGTAAGATAAGTGTCATCAACACAGCCCCAAAGCAGGGGCTGCAAACCAAACATCTCCCACAGAGCATGCCTGCAGTCACAAATTACATCTTTACATGTGGTGTATGGCACAGCATACCAGCAGGAACACTACACAGTGTACCACACAGCACTCCAACCCATCCCTCACAGCAACACCATTCACACAGCACGCTGCCCACAAGGCATGCAGCACCCTCATTGGGCATATGGATAACAGATGAACATGAGAGATAGTCCGACATGCTGTGAGTTGACAGAGGATATCTCATATGCCTACTTGCCATCACCCAGAAAGGCACATGCTCTCAAGCAAAGAGGCAGTGGCCAGAACACAAATCCAAAACTCACGAACCCGCACATGGGACACCGACAGCATAGACAGCACTTATATGCATCAGAGGCTGCTGGTGTGATTGTGGATGGTCCACTGAAATGAGGGTGATGTACCCAGAATGTGAGGTTGGTGTCTACAGACGCATAATTAGGCAACCCCCGTTGCTGTGACTGGGCCTGTCTGTGAGCCCCTGCCTGAAAGCATATATTTATTTATTATTTATTTTATTTATTTATTACAATTTCTTATATACCGCACTATTGTCAGCGCGGTTTACATACAACAAAATGACCATAACAAACTGTTTGGCTTCACATAGAACAGGAGTAACAACTTGGATAACATGTTTTGCTTTACAGAGAACAGGAGTAACAACTTGGATAACGTTCCTTCACAGCATGCCAGAGGTGAAAAGCCATGACCCTGTGTAACTAATCTGTGAAACAACATTCTGGCCTGTGGGTACACCTTCTGGGGACCCAGATGTGAGTGATACTGTAAACCACGTAGTGTCAGGCACTCATTGTAGAGGTGACAGTATCTGCATGTATGTGGCATGGGAGCACAGGTACAGTCACCATGACAGCATTTTAGACGTATCTGTATCACAGGTCCATACAACTAAACACTATGTCCCCCCCCCCCCCCCCGTAGGTACGGTGGTGGCAATCACCATGGTTTGATGAGCCCCTGGTGAGGGGTCATGGCCAGAATGGCCCTAAAAGTCAGTGGCGAGTGTGGGGCTGTACGATATTGAATGAGGTCATGCACCACCTATGGCAGTAAATGTAGAAGCCAGTGGTTGGGAGAACATATGATGTGATGATTGTACAGGTCCATGGGGTTGTCCAACCATACCTGGAATGAACATGGTTGGATCCTGAGCACCGCTGTACAGATGTTGGTATGGGCATTGCCATGTTCTGAGGGTCAACTCCGGTAGGGCAACCCCGGAGGAAGGGGGACAAATAGCCAGTACTGGACATGGGGCCAGGTTGTGGAGACAAGCGGCACATATAGGGGATATGCAGCTGAAGCTGTGTGCCATATGTGGACCTTGTTGGGTCATCTTTGGAGGGGTGGGGGCATGACACATTTGAGACAGCATGCATCACTGCAGCAGACAACAGACGGTGGAAGGGTAGATACAGCGATGGTGCTGTGAAAAGCAGCCCACTGAAGGCTTTGTGTGCAGTATACAGTAGCATGAACTGGTGAGCCACAGCCATCTGGGAGAGGCATAGTGCAGGCACAAGGGATGTGTTGGATGCATACCAGATGCTGCTTCCATGGGGCACTATGACAGCACCAGCTGAAGCAGTGTCCCTCTGCCATAGGCATGGGCTCTGTTCAGCCACATAGTGGCAGTGGTGTGAGCTGGAACAGGTAGTGCTGAGAATCTTCTGCCCCACAGTCGGTTGGACAACAGATGCATCAGGCCCACCATGGGGATGCATACTGGCCTATGTCCAGGGAGTGCGTACACTGGCAGAGGTGTGTGTGGCCCAGATAGCCATAGAGCTGTGGCTCATTGGCCGTGCAGGCAATACCAGACGCATGTGTGGATGATGCCTGTGCTGACACATGAACAGGTCACACGGTATGGTTATGGTTTAGGCACTTGGTATACCACCCTTTACTTGAGCATCAGAGCTGTTTACATGTATACTATCAATGGCACAGGCATCTCTACACAGCACAGTAACAGGGCATCCTGGACATGGTCCATGTGGGGGCTGACACGGGAGAATGAGCTGCTAGGGCCAACGTGCATGTGGTTGACTGTGGGATACACAGAACACATGACTGATGATGCCCCTTTGCATCCCTCACATAGCCATCCCAGTGAAAGACTCACCACCCCAGCACCAGATAAGCCTGAGGAGGAAGGGGAGGAGTAGGAGGGTGCCAGTGGTGGAGGAGGCAATAGTACCAGAGGATACTGTGGATGTCTTTGTGGCTATGATGGAGGATAGGCATATGTGGCAATGCAGAGAACCTCCCCATGTACTACAGAGCCCACACCTTGACATGCCATCAAGCGCTGACTCAGCAAGAGACACAGGAACAGCTACATCAATAGTTCTTTCTAGCCCCTCACCTATGTCAAACAGCAGTGATGATCATCACGTTACTCTGACACTGACGGTACTTCCACATGCAGGAATGGTGGTGTGGACAGGCAGCCCTGAATTGGTGGGGGCATTATCCCCAGACAGCAGTGACCAGGGGGAGACTCAGTGCCAACAGGAGCCCGTGCACCCATGTTTGGGGGCCAAGGTGTGTCATGTGCTGGAACACATGAGGTGGGACAGTCCTGGGAGGCCCCTGGTCACATGTCCCCTTGAGGAGAGTGAGCTGGAGGAGGATACATGGGTATCATCCAGCAGTGTTGAAAATGCAGATGAGGGGTCCCTTGAGGAGGGTGAGGGAGACAGTGAGCAGAGGTAGGGCTTGTCAGGGACAGCTGCTGAACAGTGCAGGGGAACCCCAGGACAGCCACCCTGAGGATGGCAGAGAGGGTGAAGGCCACCGGTATGGTATGGGGCTGGGTCATGAGGTGTAGATATGGTGGGCATGGCCATTGGTGTGTGAGGAACTGGATATGTCCTTACTGGGGACAAAGGTGTGTGTGCAGGTCTGGCCATGTCTGCGTTTGTGGGTGTGTGTCTGGTGAATAGGGGGTGGTGATTGTATGAAGGTGTGCATTCCAGATGTGGAGGGTGGTGTGCATCTACTCCACACCCACTCCCACACTACCTGCAGGACCTCTGCCACCCCTGGAAGCCATAGTGCAGCAGTTGGCAGGCATGTGTGCTGATCTGCAAGTACTGACACATGAGATCAGGCACATCAGGCAACAGTGCAGGGGAAGGCAGCAACATTGGGATGGTTGGGGAGGAGGACATGCCCGGACGTAAACATGTAGGCGCTGTGCACAGTGGACTGCTGTGGCAGGGTCCACATTGTCAGGGCACGCAGTGCCCATGTATGCATGGCTCAGTTGCCTAATGCACCAAGAACCTTGGGCCACATTGTGATGATTCATGAGGTATGTGCATTGTTTGTTTTCCCTGTTGGCACATGTAGGTGCTTGTTGCACCGTGATTCACAATGTTACCTTGTGCATTATATCCTGCTATTGTTTGTCTAATAAAGATGGTCATATGTCTACAGTTGCAGTGTGGTTTCATATATGCCAACAGTACAAATATGTGCATCAGGTAAATTTTAATAATTTATACTGCGATAGGGCGACAGTGTCACCCTTACTAAGGTATGTCTGTCCATACCTCACTGTGCACAGCCGTATGTACCCCACATGACAATGTTTGCACAGTGCACATGATCCCATGCAGTCATCCCATGTGGTAATCTCCAATAGCCAAACTTATCAGTCAGATGTGGCTACAAGCTGTACTATCCCCGCCAGCATCGTGCATACTCGGGCAAAGCGGGTGTGCAGAAGGTTCATCCATACAGTTTGCCCCCCTCCTGTTGGCTGCCCCCAGGTAGTCATGCGATGGCACACCATCCTCCTCCTCCTCTGCAGATGGCTGGTCTGCACCCACAGACATTGGTTGTCTCCACTGCAGCTCATAGTTGTGGAGCATGCAGCATTATAGAAATATCTGGCAGACCTTGACCGGCTCCCCTCCGGATCAGTCCAGGCAGCGGAACCTGCTCTTAAGCTGGCCAAATGTATGCTCAATGATGCTGCACGTCGTCCGGTGCACACGTTTGTACCTTTTCTCTGCAGCTGAACATGGGTGGACGATGGGTGTCATCACAAAGGGACTATCCATGGTCACCTGTAGGAAGAGGGAGAATGTCAGGTCAATTAGAACATCATGTGTGTTGGGCCATTATGTGCCTGTGCAGTACACAGTTCACACTGTGACACGCATATGGTATGGATGTGCATGACCCTGTACACACCACATATACCATGCTGTGTCCCAAGTTGGCACAGGCAAGCACTTGCTGACCACACACTATCCATAGTGAACCCTGGAACATGCACCTCCCACCAACCCCATTGACAGTGAGCTCTAATGGCACCCCTGATTGTGCCAGGATGGACATGCGGCAATGGGGCACCAGCTACGCATGCTCCACCTGCCCTCCCTACCAATGGATGATTTGGGTGCCAGAAACTCCATGGTACACTCACCAAGTAGCCAGCTACCACATATATTGCCCCGATCAAATGCATCATGTATGCCCGACTGCCTGAGGATATATGCGTCATGGCAGGATCCCGGATATCTGGCAACAACATCCATGAACCGTGATCATGTATTATAAACTGCTTCCATGTTCATTCAGTGGTACCACTTGTGTTAGCAGTAGGTTGCCTCATGTGCACGTGGCAGACATAGGGCCACGTGGATGCATTCGATGGCCTCAAGGACAACAGGGAACCCAAGCCACACCATGGAATTCCTGCATGACCGTCTGCCGCTGTTGCTTTCCCTTGGCATGCTGATGTACTGACATGTACGCTGCACAAAGGCAGCCAGGAACTGTCCAAGACACTGGGACACAGCTGCCTGGCTGAGGCCTGCACCCATTGCCATTACAGTTTATAATGAACCAGTTCTACTACACAACCACATATGCAGAGAGCAGGCATCCAACTCTCCCCACAAACCCTCCTCCTGTGTCAGGTGTATCCGACACTACAGGGGGTGCACCGGCACATGTGATGCAGGTTGGGATTACCCCATCAGTGAATGAGGAACAGCAGCTGGCCACTACTGACTCTAGAGGTGATGATAGCATACCTGCACCATATCCTGAGGTGCCAGACCAAGACAAACCACCCATCGGGGTAGCAGCAGAATGGGACAGAGTTGGCAGCAGAGGATCACATTTCTGTGACAATGGCAACAGCACTAGAATTAAACTGCGCAGAAGAAAGGCCTGGCAATCTACTTCTGTATCTTACCAAGAAAACCCAATGAATAGTCACAACAAAACAAATTGCACTATAGTGCTGGAAGATGAGACCCCCAGGTCAGAAGGCACTCAACTGGCTACTGGGGAGGAGCTGAAGACTTTTCAGAGTAAAGCCAGCATGTATGATGTGGTTGGATCAAAGCCCTCAGGACGTCTAACTGCTGATGTACCTGTGCATGAAATGAGAGTCAGAAGCTGCAAAGATGTCTTACATATTGGGAAATGGAATGTACGAAGCATGAACCGGCAACAATACCAAACTTAAACTGCGCGGAAGAAAGGCCCGGTAATCTACTTCTGTATCTTGCCATGAAAACCCAATGGATAGTTACAACAAAACAAATTGTGCTATGGTGCTGGTAGATGAGACCCCCAGGTCAGAAGGCACTCAACTAGCTCTGGGGAAGAGCTGAAGACTTTTCAGAGTAAAGCCAGCATTTATGATGTGGTTGGATCAAAGCCCTCGGGAAGTCTGACTGCTGATGTAGCTGCGTATGAAATGAGAGTCAGAAGCTGTAAAGATGTCTTACACATTGGAACATGGAACGTACGAAGCATGAACCAAGGGAAGTTGGAGGTGGTCAAGAATGAAATGGAACATGTACAATTCGATCGATTGGGTGTCAGCGAACCGAAATGGACTGGCATAAGGTACTTTGCATCAGATGATCACATGGTCTACTATGCTAGAAATAAAAGATAAAGAAGAAATAGTGTTGCATTTATAATTAAGAAGAAACTTGCAAGAACTGTAATGAAATACATTGCAGTCAGCGAACACTTAATTTCTATTTGTCTATGAGGACAACACAACTATGATTCAAGTATATGCCCCAACAACAGCTGCAGAAGAGGATGAGGTTGAGTTCTATGAACCAAGTGCAAGCAGAACTTGATGAAAGAAGAAGACAAAGTGGTTGGAACATATGGACTTGGCAACAGAAATAAAGATGGAGAAAGACTGATAGAATTCTGCAAGATCAACAATCTATTCATCTCAAACACCTTCTTCCAGTAACACAATTGGCAACTGTACACATGGACTTCACCCAATGGATTGTGTTGTTGTTGTTGTTAAGTGCCGTCGAGTCTGAGTCGACTCATGGCGACACTCTTGATAGCTATCCTAAATTGTGTTCGGTCTTCAGTCAGGCGGCTCATTGTTGACAGACTGGTACCCGTAGCTGCTGTTATTGTATCGATCCATCTCATTGCTGGCCTTCCTCTTTTGCGTTGACCTTCTATCTTGCCAAGCATGATGTCTTTCTCTAATGATCTCTCTCTTCGCATGATGTGTCCAAAGTATGAAAGTAGAAGTCTTGTCATCTGAGCTTCTAAAGAAAGCTTAGGTTTGATCTCCTCTAGTACCGATTGGTTTGTTCTTCGGGCAGTCCATGGTATACACAGTATTCGCCGCCAGCACCATAATTCAAAGGCATCAATTTTCTTCCTGTCTGTCTTTTTCACTGTCCAGCTTT
The DNA here is from genome assembly GCA_033557465.1 of Ichthyophis bannanicus. NCBI lineage: Eukaryota > Metazoa > Chordata > Amphibia > Gymnophiona > Ichthyophiidae > Ichthyophis > Ichthyophis bannanicus. The sequence goes on along the minus strand of CM066035.1, from coordinate 885,259,513 downwards.
CACATCCATATGATGTTGTTGAAAATACCATGGCTTGAACAAGTCGAATCTTTGTATGGAGAGAGACATCTCTGCTCTTGAGAATCTTATCTAGGTCTTTCATAGCCATTCTGCCAAGAGCAATGCGTCGTCTGATTTCTTGACTGCTTGTTGCTTCTTTATTGCTAGTTGATCCAAGTAGGTTAAAGTTGTTCACAATTTCAATTTCTTCTCCTTCAACGATGAACCTGTTGATTTATGCCAGTTGTCATGATCTTTGTCTTCTTTACATTAAGGTGCAGGCCCATTTTGAGACTATGTCCTTTGATTGTGAGAAGCAAATGTTTCAGATCATCTTCACTTTCAGCCACTAATGTAGTATCATCAGCATTGCGAAGGTTGTTGATGAGTCTTCCACCAATCTTCACACCTCTTTTGTCTTCAAACAATCCTGCTTCTCTGATGATTTGTTCTGCATATAAATTAAACAGGTAGGGGGAAAGTATGCAGCCTTGTCTTACACCTTTGCTTATTTAAACCATTCTGTTTCTCCTTGTTCCGTTCGAACTGTTGCTTCTTGATCAATGTACAGATTGCGCAAGAGAACGATCAGGTGTTCTGGTATACCCATGCTTCTTAATGTGGCCCAGAGTTTCTCATGGTTTACACAGTCAAAAGCCTTGCTATAGTCGATAAAGCACAAATATATATCCTTTTGGTATTCTTTAGTCTTTTCAAGGATCCATCTCAAATCCGCAATGATGTCTCTCGTTCCTCGCCCCTTCCTGAACCTGGCTTGCACTTCAGGTAGTTCTTGTTCCAGGTATGGTTGTAGTCTCTTTTGAATAATCTTCAGTAGAATCTTGCTGGCATGTAGGATTGTTCAATAATTTCCACAGTCAGTTGGATCACCTTTCTTTAGTATTGGTATAAACACAGATCTTTTCCAGTCAGTTGGCCATGATGTTGTCTTCCATATTTCTTGGCAGAGCCTTGTAAGTGTGGTAACAGCTGCATCAGATTGCTGCAATACTTCTATAGGAATGCTATCAATGCCTGGTGCTTTGTTCTTTGATAAAAAAATTCATAAAATAACAATCACTCAGCACATACAATCCCTAAACTAAAGAAGAGTGAAAAAACATCCAAAAAATATGAGCGAGCGCAGAGAAACATTAATGTTGGAAGTATTTTTGTCGGAAGATCAGCCATGAGGTTAAAAGCCTCTCGAAGCCGTTACTTCCATTTTACTCAGTTTTATTACAGTCCAATTGAATAAGCCCACAACGGAGCCAAAAAAGAGAAAGGTGAAAAAAACACCACAACTTGGTGCCACCTTCAAAACGTAAATGTACTTATATAAGGAGTTTGAACATTGGCATGTTTTGCAATTACACCCGTGCTTTCAAGGTCGATTGCAGATAGCACATTCCAGGGGTTCTAATCTTCGTGATCTAGTGGGTGCTACTCCTTCCTCTTTGGATAGATGTATACCAGAAAGATCTTCGGAAATGGGTCATTTCATGTGTTCCTCTTGTAATTATTGTTCACAGTCTATAATGGGTAACGAATGGCTGGTGCCAAATTCCAGCTTGGTTCATAAAGCACATTGGCACACCACTTGTTTGACGTCCTATGTGGTGTATGTTTTGGTTTGCCCTTGCAACCTTTTATACATCGGGAGGACGGTTCGCCCTGTACGGATTCGTCTCAGTGAGCATGCTTCCAGACTTAGGACTGGCACATTATCAGCTCCGATTGTACAGCATTTTTTAGATTTCCATAATTCTTTTGAGGATCTGACTTGGAGAGTGCTTGACAGCGTGCCTGAAAATCCAAGGGGTGGTGATCGTGAACAACTACTTTAAATTTTAGAACAGAGATGGATTTTTACTTGGTCCACTGTCGAACCATTGGGACTTAACAAAGAGCTGGATTGAATCAGTATTCTCTAAAAGGTTGCAAATGTTTGTTCCGAGGATTTTCAGTGGCCACGGTTATACATACTAGCAGTGGATATTTGCTTAGCGTTCATTGGCTAAGTTTGCCATTTAATGACTGAACCTTATTGCAACTTTCAGATCACTAATGAGCATGCGCTGGCGTCTCAGAGTGGTGGAGAGGCCGCATGGTTGCTTTCTTTTTTGGCAGTTCAATCAAGCGTTGAAGCAGGGCATGGAGCGTATATTTGCCCAAAATGCAGTGCTGTGTACTTTTGGATAACTGCTCTCTTGGGAAATTGTTCCTTTTTGGAAGTTACCACTTCTGTTTTGTCTTCTTGGAATTTGGGAAGGACGTTGTGATATCTGCTGCTGTGTTCCGTTCCATGTGATATTCAATTCAGGATCAACGGCGGTTCAGATAAGTCAAGTTTTTAAATCAAACTCCTTATATAAGTACATTTACGTTTTGAAGGTGGCACCAAGCTGTGGTGTTTTTTTCACCTTTCTCTTTTTTGGCTGTGTTGTGGGCTTATTCAATTGGACTGTAATAAAACTGAGTAAAATGGAAGTAACGACTTCGAGAGGCTTTTAACCTCATGGCTGATCTTCCGACAAAAATACTTCCAACATTAATGTTTCTCTGCGCTCGCTCATATTTTTTGGATGTTTTTTCACTCTTCTTTAGTTTAGGGATTTTTCTTTGATAAGGCTTTCAATGCTGCTTTAACTTCTTCTTTCATCACCAATGGTTCCCGATCATAAGGTACAGGTTGAAACGGCTGTTGGCCCACTTGATCTTTATCATATAAAAACTCTGTATATTCCTTCCACCTTTTCTTGATCTTCTCAGCATCATTCAACATAGAACCTTGAGCATCTTGTAACATTCCAATTCGAGGCTGGAACTTTTTCTTTAACTCTTGTAGCTTTAGGAAAGCTGATCTTGTTCTTCCTCTAATAGTTTCTGCTTCTATTTCCTTGCAAGTGTCATTGTAGTACTTTTCCTTGTTCTGTCTTGCTGCACGTTGGAAATCTGTGTTGAGTTCTGTGATTGTCTTTCTTTCTCCTCTGGCTTTAGCTTCTCTTCGTTTCTGGGCAATTTTCAGGGTTTCTTCCGTCATCCATTTTGGCCGTTTTTGCTTTTTCACCTTTTGTAGAGACGTCTCGCTTTCTTCCAACACAACCTTCTTGATGTCATTCCATAACTCTTCCGGAGCTCTGTCATTTGTATCTAAAGCAGCAAATCGATTTTACAGGCCGTCTTTAAATTCCAGTGGTATATTCTCAAGGTCATATTTTGCTACATTCATGAGTGGTTTGCTCTTTTTCAACTTTAGCTTGAGTTTGCATACTAGTAGTTGATGATCTGTACCACAGTCAGCTCCAGGTTTTGTCTTTGTTGATGTTATAGAACATTTCCATCGTTGACTTCCACAGATGTAGTCAATTTGATTTTTATACAATCCATTGGGTGAAGTCCATGTGTACAGTCGTCGCTTCTGTTGCTGGAAGAAGGTGTTTGAGATGAATAGATCATTGGTCTTGCAGAATTCTATCAGTCCTTCTCCAGCTTCATTTCTGTTGTCAAGTCCATATTTTCCAACTACTTTGCCTTCTTCTTTGTTGCCAACCTTTGCGTTCCAGTCACCCATGACTATCAGGATATCCTGTTTGCATGTTCTGTCAATTTCAGCTTGTAGTTGTTCATAGAACTCTTCAATTTCATTCTCTTCTGCAGCTGTTGTTGGGACATATACTTGAATTATAGTTGTGTTGATATGCAATCCTCGTAGACAAATAGAGATTAAGCGTTCGCTGACTGCATTGCATTTCATTACAGTTCTTGCAAGTTTCTTCTTTATTATAAATGCAACACCATTTCTTCTTTGTCTTTCATTTCCAGCATAGTAGACCATGTGATCATCTGATGCAAAGTGCCCGATGCCAGTCCATTTCAGTTCGCTGACACCCAACAGATCAAGTTGTACACGTTCCATTTCATTCTTGACCACCTCCAACTTCCCTTGGTTCATGCTTCGTACATTCCATGTTCCAATGTGTAAGACGTCTTTACAGCTTCTGACTCTCATTTCATACGCAGCTACATCAGCAGTCAGACTTCCCGAGGGCTTTGATCCAACCACATCATAAATGCTGGCTTTACTCTGAAAAGTCTTCAGCTCTTCCCCAGAGCTAGTTGAGTGCCTTCCGACCTGGGGGTCTCATCTACCAGCACTATAGCACAATTTGTTTTGTTGGAACTATCCATTGGGTTTTCATGGCAAGATACAGAAGTAGATTGCCGGGCCTTTCTTCCGCACAGTTTAAGTTTGGTATTGTTGCCATTGTCACAAAAATGTGATCCTCCACCATCAACACTATCCCATTCTGCTGCTGCCCAGATGGGTGGTTTGTCTTGGTCTGGCACCTCAGCTGAGACCTGTCCATCTTGGGAGACCCTGCTAGTAGTTAAACTACCGATAGTTTAGCTCTCAGCATCACTGATGCACGCATGCCCTCACAGTATGACAAGCTGCAAACCAAGTGAGAGAAATGGATTGTACAGAAATCAAATTGACTACATCTGTGGAAGTCAACGTTGGAAAAGCTCTATAGCATCAACAAAGACAAAACCTGGAGATGACTGTGGTACAGATCACCAACTACTAGTATGCAAACTCAAGCTAAAGTTGAAAAAGTGCAAGCCACTCATGAATGTAGCAAAATATGACCCCGAGAATATAGCACCAGAATTTAAAGACTGCCTGAAAACTCGATTTGCTGCTATAGATACAAATGACAGAGCTCTAGGTGAGTTATGGGATGACATCAAGAAGGTTGTGTTGGAAATAGTGAGAAATCTCTCTATAAAAGGTGAAAAAGCAAAAATGGCCAAAATGAATGACCGAAAAAACTCTGAAAATTGCCCAGAAACGCAGAGAAGCTAAAGCCAGAGGAGAAAGAGAGGCAATCGCAGAACTCAACAGAGATTTCCAATGTGCAGCAAGACGAGGAGAAGTACTATAATGATGCATGCAAGGAAATAGAATCAGAAACTATTAGAGGAAGAACAAGATCAGTTTTCCTAAAGCTACAAGAGTTAAAGAAAAAATTTCAGCCTTGAATTGGAATGTTACAAGATGCTCAAGGATCCATGTTGAATGATGCTGAGAAGATCAAGAAAAGGTGGAAAGAATATACAGAGTCATTATATGATAAAGATCAAGTGGCCCAACAGCTGTTTCAACCTGTACCTTATGATCTGGAACCATTGGTGATGAAAGAAGTCAAAGCAGCATTGAAAGCCTTATCAAAGAACAAAGCATTGATGGCATTCCCACTGAAGTATTACAGCAATCTGATGCAGCTGTTACCATACTTACAAGGATCTGCCAGGAAATTTGGAAGACAATATCATGGCCAACTGACTGGAAAAGATCTGTGTTTATAACAATACTAAAGAAAGGTGATCCAACTGACTGTGGAAATTATCACACAATCACACTGATCCCACATGCCAGCAAGATTCTACTGAAAATTATTCAGCAGAGACTACAACCATACCTGGAACAAGAACTACCTGACGTGCAAGCAGGGTTCAGGAAAGGACCCAGATGACAAGACTTAGACTTTCATACTTTGGACACATCATGTGAAGAGAGAGCTTATTAGAAAAAGACATCATGCTTGGCAAGGTAGATGGTCAACGCAAAAGAGGAAGGCCAACAATGGGATGGATCAATTCAATAGCAGCAGCTATGGGTGTCACTCTGTCAACAATGAGCCGCCTGACTGAGGACTGAACAAAGTTTAGGACAACTATCCAGAGGGTCACTATGTATCGACACTGACTCGACGGCACTTAACAACATCAACATAGCTAGATTTCATTCCTCCTTCTCTCTGCCCTTAGGTTTCCCTCTTTTCATGTTTCACTACTTACCAGCTTTCTATTTCCTACTCTTGCCTCCCCAGTCCTCCCATTAGCCACCTCTGTCTCATTCCTTCTCCAGCCTTCTATTCCCCCATCTTTATTCCATGTTCTAAACCCCCATTTCCTCCCTCTGTACTCATCCCTTCTCCAGCCTCATCTACTTTCTTCTGTCACTCATCCCCTGTCCACCTCCAAAACCCTTTCTTACATCTTACCCCATTTATACTTTATTTATTTATTTTTTATTTATTTAGACAGTTTTGTATACCGCCTTATCCTTCGATCAAAGCGGTCACAACACAATTGGGGGATACATTTAACACACGGGGATATGAGACACATACACTAATACTTACAGGGAACATGGGCAATGGAGGGTTAAGTGGCTTGCCCAAGACCACAAGGAGCATCTGTGGGACTAGAAACCCCAGTCCTTCCGGCCCAAGGTTGCTGTCCTCTAGTGGGATTTGAACCCCCGACCTTCCGGCCTGAAGTACCGTGCCCCAACCACTAGGCTACTCCTCCCATTTTGCCTTTCATCTCACCCATTTCTACCCTGTCTCACTGTCAAAGACCTGCCCCCTTCCTTTGTCTCACACCCCTTTTTAACTGTAACCGCTCCCTAAACTCTCCAGGTCCTTCAGAACTTCTCCCCTCTCCATAATTCTCTCAGTCTTACTCATACCCAATGCCACCTAGTCCCCATTGTTCTCCCAGTCTCCCCCCAACTATACTCAGGTTCACACTCTTGGGGAGGCAGGAAAGCAGGGACTCAGATTAGGTGGAGACTCTAAAACTGGGTGGGAGAATAGAAGAAGAAAGACTCTAATATTGGCTGGATCTTGAGAGTGTGAGTGGAGGAGTAGCCTAATGGTTAGATCACTGGTTTGGTAACCAAGATTCCCACTAGCACTCCTTGTGGCCTTGGGCAAGTCATAACCCTCTATTGCCTCAGAAGAAAAGCCTGGCAATGTACTTCCTGTCACACTGCCAAGAAAATCTAGGAGCTGCTTGGTCTGCATTGACTCAAAGGCGCACATTGCATTTTTATTGGGAGTGTGAGTGCGGACTGAGGGACAGCCATTCAGCTGTCCTAACTTTAGCTGGTTAACCTATGGTGTCGCCCCTGGAACACCCTAATGCTAAGTGCTTAGTGTTGGGGCATTTATGACCCAAAATGGGAATATCCAGTGGCACTAACCGTGGCAGGTTTGCAAACCGCATAAATGTCTTTGAATATCCTCCCCTTAGGTTTTTAGATTTGGTGCAAAGTTTTTACTGCTGGCTCCTATAGGTTGTAGTTTTATTGTTAATGTTTTCTTATTTTGACTGGAAGAAGTTTTCTATATAGACATCAGAGTTCTTATTAAAAAAAACACAATTTAACACATAGGTGAATGCCCTCTTGGACCATGATAGGACATCTGCCACAACTGGTTAGGTTGTTGTGTTGCATGGTATGTCTTCCTGTTTGTTCTTCTTTATTATATATTTTATATAGCCATTGGATATTTAGTTATAAAATGCTTATACAAAAAACATTTTGTCTATTTACAGTTCATAAATTTGTAATATTGTTTCTGATGCAGGTTTTCGCTGAAACTTGCCAAAGTCATAGCCAGCGCTTCAGACTTGTCTAAATTCAGGGTCAATCTCGAACATACCCCAAACACCTCAAATTCTGTCAACATGGCGGCAGTAACTCCTTGGGCTTTGTTAAATGGACTAAGATATCGGCCACAAATGTGCTATTTTAAACTCCTGATCTCCCAGCCCAACCCCTTCTATCTCCACATTCATTCTGAATTTCCTAAGAAAAGGGTCCAGATACAGGAGAAATAGGAGGACAGATGGCAGTCCTGATGTGTGCCTCATTGTAACATGAGCTCCTTCAAAACACAATTATTCGCCATCGCTGCCACTTTAGGTCCTACATATAACACTCTGATTGCTTGGAGGAAGAAACTCCCAACCCAACCCCCTCCAACACTGCAAACTAATTAAACAGCATGGGCTCCCCATGAGCCATACGATATTCAAAGACAACAAAATCCCACAAACAAATCCCACATGACTCTTCTAAATAAAATTTGGCAAAACTAGTGCCAGGCTATCCGTTAGCACTTTGGCCAACAACACAGTTCAAAAGCGATATTGGTTGATAGACAAAGGAAACCAGAGGGTTTCTGCCAGGCTTGGCAACACTGTAATTAAAGCGGTATTGGTATTGCCAGGAAACAATTCCTCTCCAATCAAACCACGAACAGCTGGCTGAGTGGGGCCACCAACTTATCCCTCAATATTTATACCATTTATTTTCAAATCCTTCAGGGCCCAGAGATTTGCCACGTTTCAACTGCTAAATGGCATGATCCACATCCTCCTCCTCCATAGCAGCATTCAAGGCCTCTTTCTGCTCCTCTGTAAGCTGGGGTAGCTCTATACTCTTCAAATAACCACTGTTATCCAAAGAGGTACCTCCCTCTCTAGCATATAGCTGCTGATAATATCTATGAAAAATAGCTGCAATCCAGTGCTCTGAGGTAGCCACTTTTCCATCTTCACCCCAAAATGCTGATATATGTCTTTCCCCCTGCTAATATTTGATAAGTGAGGACATCAATTTTATTGTTTTGTTGCCATATCAGAGCAATTTATATTTATAAGATATAATAGTGATTCAGTTCCATTTGCAACACTAACAAATGTTTATTTGTGTTTTATTAAAACTTTAATACTGCCTTTCTTGTAAAGTCAAGGTGGCTCACAATAAATACAAGCTATAACTTAAAAATTGGAAAGGAAGTCTGTACAATTGATAGGATAGGAGAAAAGAAAAGATATCTTCAGTAAGGATAAAAGCAAAAAGAGGAGCAGGAGAGATGAGACTACCTGGAACACTGAGCAACCTAGGTTCCAAAGGCCTTTTTAAATAGGCAGGTTTTAAGTTGACTTTTGAAGGTCTGGTAAGACGATTCAAGACAGAGATAGAGGGGGAAATGAAAAAAGCCAACTGACAAGTAGATTCAACTTTTGCTTTTGAGGGAGGAGAGTAGCCCTTCCACGCTAACCATCTCCTTTCAGGAGCCAAGCTGTAAGCGAGAAGGGAGCTGGATCCTCCAAGAAAATAGGGCTCAGACACAATAGGCCCCAAGACTGAGGCAAATGAAGAGGTGGTGCTTGCAGCAGCCACATCAGATCTCCGAATCACGCACTCCTTGGCCAACCTGGCACCACCAGAATAATCCTTCCCAGGTGGTGCTCCATATGCAAAATCACATGCCCACCAGGGGCCACAGAGGAAACACCTACAGCAGGTGTTGACTTGGTCAAGGTTGAGCCAGGGCGCCAACGCCCTCAGACCCCGTCTCTGTGCAGTGACAGAAGAAGCAGCACATTTTGGCATTGGGGCAAGTCGCCATCAGATCTCTCTTGGGGCGACTCTAATGGTGCAGAAACAACTGAAATGCCTCCTGACAACACCCACTCTCCTGGAACTAGAGAGTGCCGGCTGAGAAAATCTGTTTCCACAGTATCCATCCTGGCAATGTGCAGAGACAATAAACTTGGAAGTTCTTTGGCAAACAGGAGAGCCATCTCCAAGGCTACCCTGGCATGTCTTGTGCCACCTTGCCAGTTGATATAACCCACCACCTTGGCATTTTCTAAGAACATTCAAACTACCCGGCCATCAACTGGGGGCTGGAAATGCAGAAGAGCCAACCTGATGGACCTCACCTCAAGACAGTTGATGGACCACACCACCTCCCTGCGGTTCCAATGGTCCTGGACCATTCAGCCTTGACAGTGGACTCCCCAGCCCAAGAGATTGGCATCTGTCGTCAGAAGGATCCATGAGCAATCGTCCAGCAGCACACCCTTTCTCAGAAGACTGGGCTGCTGCCATCACCGCAGACTCTCCATCATCATCATTGGGAGCAGAAGCCTGAGCTCAAACTGCTGAGAACTCGGTGACCACCAAGTCAGTCAAGATCGTTGGAGCGGCCGCATATGAGCATGTGCCCACGGTACCATCTCAATTGTTGCCGCCATCAATCCGAGAAGTTGAAGATCAACTCAGACTCTGGAAACCTGCATCAAACAGAAAAGCACTAGGCAATCCAACAGCCTTTGACTTTCTGTTCTAGCAGGAAGACTGCACACTCAAGTATCAAAACATGCTCCCAGGAACTCCAGGGACTGGGAATGCAACAACTGGTTCTTTCCCCAATTGATCAGCCGAGGCTTATCAGAAAGGACACCATTCGAGGAGCTATCCGAGACGCCTCTGAAAGAGAATGGACATTCCCATGCCAACAGATAAGAAACTGGATACGAGGAAATACGACATAGTGGTAAAGGAGAAAAACACCAAAGTGGCATTGATAATAGAGGTGTCATTTCCAAGTGATTATTCTGCGAAACGCATAGAGAGGCAGAAGATCCTGAAGTACCAAGAAATTTTGTGTTGGGAATTTAATGTTGTGATGGATAACTTTTTAGATTGTTCCAGAAGGAGGGACACTAAGGGGCATGTTTACTAAAGATTAACACATGCTAAGTGCTACTACTCCCCATTTATTTTATGGACCATGGCAGCACTTAACACACTTTAATTTTCATTAACGCATGTTAACCTTTAGTAAGCATGTCCCTAAGTGTAGTGGGAAGATGATTTGATAATTATGCATTAACTGATGTATGGCAGGCTAAGAAAACGGCTTGGCGATATTACACCTGTAAGAGAAAATATTTTTTCACTCAACGTGTAATCAAACTCTGGAATCTGTTACCGGAGGATGTAGTAAGGGCTGTTAGTATAGCTGGGTTTAAAAAAGGTTTGGACAAGTTCCTGGAGGAAAGGTCCATAAACCACTATTAAAAAGGGAGCCAGGATATCAATGCTTGACCCAGTACAAGCATTGTGGAACCTGTGTCTTTTGGGGATATTGCTAGGTACGTATGACCTAGATTGGCCACTGTTGGAAACAGGATACTGGGCTTGATGGACCTCGGTCTGACCCAGTATGGCATGTCTTATGTTCTTATGTTCTTACTCAGTGACACAGTTACTCTAGAACAGATTTATTTTTTGTATTGATGGAATTATTTTGATTAGTTTTCAATGTACATTGCGACGCCTCCGCTTGGGCCCAAGAGCTTACAAGCTGGAAACGGCCTTATGTGTCCTCCTTTGAATAAAGTTCCCTTTGTTGTCACCAGGGTATTCTGGGACTTGTAGTGATTTTTATTCTTGAAGGACAAATGTAGTTGTGAGTCGGTGGTTGTAAGGCAGCAAGAAAATTTATTTGTGGGGATTTCCCGGGCATTCAAGTTCAATACACAAGCTAGGCAAAAGGATACATCTCCAACATAAAGATTAAATCAGGATAGTGCGAATGACATAACAAAACCTTTTCCACAGTTCAGCTGTTCTGCTTCTCTCACACACTCACACAGAGGACTGCCTCGTGTGGTCAGTTAACAGCAACAGGTAACTTATAACAGCTGTGGTTTTTCTTTTGAAAGCAAACTTCTTCACTGCACTGCCTCTTAACTTCAGCAAGTAATCAAACTCAGTGAAACATAGAATTAGCTTTCCTCAGCTCAAAGCAGGAACTGCCCTTATTTCCTATGCGGTTTCACAGATTCTCAGTTCCATTCAATACTGCAGAATCTTCTCTTAAAGATAATGAACAGTCCATTGGAATGGGATCACATTCACAATTAGGCAAACAAGAATCTACTTGCATTCGTTCTATAGTACCAGTACAAACAGTATCTCTCTCAGGATTATAATCTTTCTCAAACTTTCTCTCCTTCAAGAACTCCTGGAATTGGTTCCCCAGCAATTCAGCTTGTACAGGCACCTTGGTATTAGGGTAGTGAACCTTTTCCTCAGAAAACAGCTTTCTTAATGCTTCTAGCTTTGGAGTTTCAAAGGCTGTGCTTTTATCAGGGCTATGGCTTTTCTCATAAAAACTCTCTACCCACTTCTTAACAGTAGACGGTGAGGATTCAGCTTCCTGGCCTTTAGAAATGGCAAATTGTCTCTCTGCTGAATTATCAGGTATGAAACTGCTGGCTTTACCTTGGGGATGTTTCCTCAGACAAATGCTGATTTCTTTCCTCCTGGGTTCCTCCAGGCTCTGAAATTCAGCCTCCTTGTGTCCTTCTCCAGTCCCTCTTAGGCAGCTGCTTTCTTGGGAGAATTCCTCTGGCTTTCTCCTCCAGCTAAGCACAGCTTCACCTTCTCTCTCTCCTCCGTCACCTCTCCAACTCCAACAGCTGTTTCTGTTCCTTTCTCCACGTCCACCACGACGTCCTCCTGTACCTCTTGTACTCCTTGTATCTCCTGTACATCTCGCGTCTCTCTTGCTCTGCTCTGCTCGTGGTTTTAAACCCTGTTGCCTGCTGGGCATTCCCTGTTCTCTGCACCTGTGTGACCAATCATCAGGGAAGCTTGTCTCCACCCCTGAGCTAGGGCGTGGCCTGACCTTAGCAGGGAGCTGACCTTTTTTCTGCTCTGGCTTGTAATTCCCTTGCACGTGTGCACTGTCATTCACTTCAAAGGGGGAAACTAGGATTTTCTTCAAGTTCCAAGTCCTCCTGAGAGCTTTCATCACTACAGATCCCCCCCTTAAGATATCACGGGCTGGCTCAAAAACATTGGCACAGCTCGTGATACCATCCAAGGCTTCTGTGGTTTGGTGGGACTTTTCTAAGCTCTCTGCTCCAGGGTCTATCATGGCTAGATGGGCTAAAGCTACTCTGTCATGCCTGGGCTTCAAAACATGCTTGTGATAACTTTGCCGGCAGCCTCTTCTATTTTCGACCAGATTGGACACTGGCCCTACAGGCTTTTCTATCTTATAAGGCGGTTGCCTTATTATTTCTCCTGGCGGTGCCACCATTTCCTGGGCAACCAGATTCGTTTCCCCTGGCATTGGGGTCAGCACATCCTTGAATCTGGCCAGCAAGTGTGCTAAGTCCTGCTTCTGGACCCATGAAAGGCCATCACCGACTTTTGGTTTTGGGTCCCCCTTACAGTCAGCCAGTTGGGGCCCGAGGTCTTCCTCCATCTTCTCCTCCACCGTTGCTGACAACCCTTGAAGACTGCTACCTCCCGTTGACCCAAAGCCTCCGGTTCCCCGGGTTGTTACGGATAGGAGCGGAACCTCTTCGAGAGGGGGAAAACCTACACGCTATAGCCAGCACCCGCTCCCTAACCTTGAGGGTTTGAGGAGGGGTGTGCCTTGAGGTTAAGTTGTAGTTGTGAAGGTCGAATGACAAGGCAGGTATAAAGAATATTTTTTTTATAAGGATTTATTTCTCCCGCTCCTTGGTGGAATGGAACAGGCGTAAAGGAATATACTTTTGTAGCCAAAACAAGAACAAAAGGAAAACAGGCTTTTTCCAACACTGTGTTCAAAACTGTCCTTTAACATAGGAGTTCACATTCCTGTCATGTGAGCTTTACTTGAAATCTGTCAGACGGCTGCCTAGGGTGAGAACTTACACAATCTTGATGATGCATATATTCATATGATTCTTGCAAGGTATTGTGGGTAATGTAGTTCATTCACTCCCAAACACAGCTGAAGACAATAATTGAGTTGTGAAACCAAGTGGTAAGGCCAATAAAATACTTCTTTTATTGATGGGGTTTAATTCACCCAGCACAAATATGCTTGGTAGCAATATAACTGAGGATATTTGCTTGCAGTGTGTAAATGGATAACATAAAGTCACAAAGCAAATCAGAAAACAAACTTCAGCTTGTCAGGCAATTAGCTAATGTTCTCTTAGCAAATAATTACCAAATAAAAAAGGCACAAAGAAATAAATGAACTTTGCTTGTTAGGTTAACTTCTGGTTATTTTCCACGCAGATCCCAGCAGTGATTCTCCCTTGCTCACACACACAATCAGGTGCAGCTCTAATTACTATCAATTGACCAGCTGAAAGCCTTTAGCTGGCTGGCTGCTACTGTGTGAACCCAAATCCTGCTTTAAGAGCTGTTTGCAGTGGAAATAAAGAACAAAGTTAGGTTTCTTTGTGATGGCTGAGGTGTTTGCTCACAGAAAGCTAGCAATAGCATTTAGATAGAGAACAGTCCATGTAATGAATAGTTTCATCTGCTGTATCTCCCCCTTCATCAATCAGCATAGGGTCACTATCATACATTGGCACAGACGAGTCTTTCCATAAGGCACTATCATGAGAATGCTTATTCCCTTGCTGCCATTCACTATTATAGATAGGGTCTGGATCAGTGTTCATATCTGACCCTCTCCTGCTATCATAATTCCTCTCTGTATATCCTGGCCAGTATGTAATCCAGTTCTGATGTCCAGCCTTCCAATCTTGATCCCTGGACACTGGATCTTCCCTCACATACCTTTTGGCATAGGTCTGAAAGTCCTTTCCACGTGCAGTCTTCCCTCTTATAGGTAGCCACTGGTGATTCCTTTCTCTGCCCTTCCATTCCTCTGGCTGACTCCAGTCCAATGGACTCTGCTGGCATTTGGAATACCTCCCAGTATGGGTACTGCCTTGGACTCTCCCAGACCTTCCAATGGGCTTTCTTCTCTTCCTTCCAGAGAGTTTCCTTCTCTCTCTATCCGCTTGGCTTGACTTCTGTTTCTCCAAGTGATGTTGGTGCTTGTAGCCGTATCTCTTCCTGAAGCTGTTTCTGTCACTCTTATCTGAAGAATAAGCTCTATTCTTATTCTGTCCTAATGTGTGCTCCTCCCTAACACAGCGCAGCTGTGTTGAATCAGGCCCTGCCCTTTGAGATGAGTGCTTAGGGATTACCTCATAGCTCTCTTGATTGCACACACATTTTCTCACTTCAGCCCCTCTCATGGCTGCTGGAAACCTGGTGCATTCTGGGACTGGTAGTCTTTTATGTGAAAACTCTGTTTTCTTGCTTCTACCAGAACTGACAGGTTGCTTGTTCAGAGTCACATCATCCTTTCTATAGCTCCTACCTGAGCTATGATAAGCTTCCTTATCACAAATCACTTAAACAAAGAGCAAACAATAAAGTTCATGCACTGTAACTAAGTTGTGCTTCAGCTTATTCTTATCTCTTCATAAGCTCTTCTGGTAAGGAACTTAAACAGCATGCATTTCAGCATATTATAATGAATGACCACACAAGCTTTGCTTGACTATTCTTTGTCTATGAGACAGGTCGAGCAGTCCATTGGCTGATTCAAATCCACCATTGGTAAGGGATGAACCAATGGCACTTGTGCTTCTGGGCTCTGTACTGATTCAATTACTTTCTGTCCAGGAACAGTTCGTTTCTCTAAGAAATCTCTAAACTCTTTCAGGAGTTCTTCAGCCTGCTTGCTATATGGGCTAGGCGGGGAATTAACTCCTTCCTGGGGTGAGTGATAGCTTGTGGGTTTTGCTTCAGGTAAACAAACAATGCCGTCTCTCTTACTATGCTCATTCACTGCACTGGAATTACCCCTCCCCACTTGTCTCTGTCAGCAAGTGCTGGGTAAGTCAGTTCATTTGCAGGTGAAGGATTTTTAGACAGCAATTCAAACTTATGACCTCCTAAAGCCTTCTGGCATATATCTCTAGCAAATATATCTGCTACGTCCTTGTAGCTAGCTAGCTTGCTAATTCTGTCAGCAGTTTGAGGAGGAAAGCAGGGTTTATCTGAATGAGCTTCTGGTTGCAGCCAACTGCCCTCATAAAACCTGGGTTTGCCCTGGGTTTTAAAATAAGCATTCACACAGTCTGGCTTCTCATAAAAGCTGTTATCAGAATTAAAGACACCTTGTACCTTGTGTTGAGGAATGCCTGAATGTTCTTTAGCAGTCTGCCGTTCTTTCCACGGGTCAGCTCTCTGTTCCACAAGCATAGGCTTTACTCCTGGGTCTCTCAGTGCCTCGCCCTTCTCTTGCTCCCAGAAGGTTCTTCCATGCACTGAGTCTCCCTGGTACCTGCTTCTTGGCTTGGCAAGCGTTCTCCTGGAATTGCAGCTGGGGAGCGTTTCTCCTTCAAAGTCAAAGGCTCTGGTATCCAAGGCTACTCCGTCTCTAAAGCACACATCTGCTTCGTCTGTGTCTTGTATTTCCTTCCACCTCCTCGGCTTCTCTCTCTCGTTCCTGTTCCCTTTCTCATTCGGTTTCCTGTTCTGTCTTCCTTCTTCCTTCTTCCTGTTTAACAAGCTGCCTCTGCTCTGGGGAACCTGCCTCCTGCTAGGGCGTGCCCAATCAGCAACTCTGCTTCTCCCCTCCCCCGAGGTGAGCTGTGTTAGCTGATTAGCCATGTGCATCTTGTGCTGAGAAGGGAAAATCTTGCCTTTAGCTGCAGTACCCGGACCTTCCACCGGGTCACCATCTGTTTCCATGGCTTCTGGCAATGCTGCCGCGTCACAACGCTCGCAGATCAACTGCGCTATACGATCACCAGTGGCTATTCTGAAATCTTCTTTTCCGAAGTTGAAAATGAGCACTTTTATCGCACCCCTGAAATCTGGGTCAATAACTCCAGCTCCAATGTCAATAAAGTGTTTCCAAGCAAGGCCGGATCGTGGGGCTATGCGCCAGTAACAGCCTAATGGCATCTCCATTTGTAATGCTGTGTCAACGAGTGCCTTCCCCTGCTTCGGGACCACTATGTCTTCAGCGCTGTAGAGATCTAAACCGGCAGCGTTGGTGGAAGCTCTCTTTGGCGCTCGAGCATTGGGACTCATCTTGGAAAAATGTAGCAGAAACTTGGGTTTTTCAGTAAACTCTTCTTTCCGGGAACAGGTTTTTCGTTCTTGCTTCCTTGGAATTGCAAACAATGGGCTAGGAATCATCTCTGTTTTGACCTTTGTTTGAGCCAAAGCCTCTACCTGTGGACTCTTGGAGGTAGTAGCCTCTTTTGAAAACAAGCCCTGTTCCAGGCCCTTACAAAACTGTGGCCAGTCTTTCCCCAGCACTAAATTATGGGGTAGTCGGGGTACCACAGCTATAGGAATCTGTTTGCTTACGCCTAAACCTTTCACTTGGAGTTTGTAGACAGGGTATAGAGAGATGCCTCCATGGATACATTGGATTTTTACTTTACTTACAGGCTGAATTGCTGCGTCCTTATTTCTGGCCTCAATTTGCCGCCAGAGCGCTTTGGACAGCATGCTCTGTTCAGCACCTGAATCCAACAGCGCAGTGGTTGCAATTCCTTGTACTTCCACTGCAAGTAAAAATTCCTCCCTGACCTTAGGATGGTTCTCCGCTACTAAAGCTGTCTTTACATAACATTCTCGCTGTATATGGCCCTCTTTACCACACTTATAACATTTCTTTCTGTTAACACAACCTTTCACCATTGGCATATACATTTTTAGAGTCATTATTCATCCCCATCTTCCTTTCTGATACACCATACTCTGCAACCCTGGAAGCACTGCCACCTTCATGGGCACTTAGCTCTGCCTCCATGAACCGTTCTGACAGCGTTATGGCCTCTTGTGGGGTTTTGCAGTTTTGGAGTATAAGGAAGGTTTGCAATTGTTGGGGTACAGCATCCATGTATTGCTCCAATACAAGACTATCTATAATTGACTCAACTGTTTTCCCTTCGGGAGTCAGCCATTTGTTTACTAGGGTACGGACTCTTTGACATGGGGCCTTAGGAGTCTCGCCTGATTCCAATCTTACAGCCCTTAGCAGGCGATGGTATACTAGAGGAGTTAGCCCCAACCTCTCTCTAACTGCCTTCTTAAGCTCGTCATAACTACTGGCAAGCATAGGTTGCATAGCCCGGTAGGCCGCTAAAGCCTCCCCAGTAAGGGATGCTGCTAAGCGTATGGCCCAATGCTCTTTTGGCCATCCACTGAGGTGAGCCACCCTTTCAAAACCCTCAAGAAAATTGTCAATGTCGTCCCTATCATTAAACTGTCCGAAGCTGAAAGTCCCACCAGCCTGCAAACCAAGCATAAGTGGAGCAGCTGGGGTACTGGAACCGGGAGGTGCTGCTGCTGGTCCGGTCTGCCTTCTCTGCTCCGCCAGCCATGCCTCCAACAACTCTAGAAGTGGTTTCTGTTGAGCCTGTAACTGCGCAGCATTTCTTTCCTGCGCCTGCAAGGACAAGTCTGACTGTCACTCAAATTGATGTGCCATCCATTTTAACACGTCCTGAGCCTTGAGAGTCATCTTGAAATTCTGTAAACAGACAAACACACAGACCAAAGTGCGATACCAAAAAAAAGAAAAAAAAAGTTTCTTCACTTTTTTTTTTTTTTTCAATAGCTAGGCTTGCACCCTTGCCCTGGTATCCTTAACCAGCCCCGCCTAGGTACCCGTTACTTGGCTTTGGTGAAGCTTCGTGCTTAACACCTGTGACAGTCTGCTGTAGTCTCCTCTGCACTGCGGTTTTCACTTTCTGGACCCTCCTCAGCTGGGCTCCACAGCAAAGTTACTCCTCCAGCAGGTATCCTGTTGATGATCTTTTGCGCATGCGTGGAATCCTAAATACTACGCCACTTGTGACGCCTCCGCTTGGGCCCAAGAGCTTACAAGCTGGAAACGGCCTTATGTGTCCTCCTTTGAATAAAGTTCCCTTTGTTGTCACCAGGGTATTCTGGGACTTGTAGTGATTTTTATTCTTGAAGGACAAATGTAGTTGTGAGTCGGTGGTTGTAAGGCAGCAAGAAAATTTATTTGTGGGGATTTCCCGGGCATTCAAGTTCAATACACAAACTAGGCAAAAGGATACATCTCCAACATAAAGATTAAATCAGGATAGTGCGAATGACGTAACAAAACCTTTTCCACAGTTCAGCTGTTCTGCTTCTCTCCCACACTCACACCAAGGAATGCCTCGTGTGGTCAGTTAACAGCAACACAGGTAACTTATAACAGCTGTGTTTTTTTCTTTTGAAAGCAAACTTCTTCACTGCACTGCCTCTTAACTTCAGCAAGTAATCAAACTCAGTGAAACATAGAATTAGCTTTCCTCAGCTCAAAGCAGGAACTGCCCTTATGTCCTATGCGGTTTCACAGATTCTCAGTTCCATTCAATACTGCAGAATCTTCTCTTAAAGATAATGAACAGTCCATTGGAATGGGATCACATTCACAATTAGGCAAACAAGAATCTACTTGCATTCGTTCTATAGTACCAGGACAAACAGTATCTCTCTCAGGATTATAATCTTTCTCAAACTTTCTCTCCTTCAAGAACTCCTGGAATTGGTTCCCCAGCAATTCAGCTTGTACAGGCACCTTGGTATTAGGGTAGTGAACCTTTTCCTCAGAAAACAGCTTTCTTAATGCTTCTAGCTTTGGAGTTTCAAAGGCTGTGCTTTTATCAGGGCTATGGCTTTTCTCATAAAAACTCTCTACCCACTTCTTAACAGTAGACGGTGAGGATTCAGCTTCCTAGCCTTTAGAAATGGCAAACTGTCTCTCTGCTGAATTATCAGTAATGAAACTGATGGCTTTACCTTGGGGATGTTTCCTCAGACAAACGCTGATTTCTTTCCTCCTGGGTTCCTCCAGGCTCTGAAATGCAGCCTCCTTATATCCTTCTCCAGTCCCTCTTAGGCAGCTGCTTTCTTGGGAGAATTCCTCTGGCTTTCTCCTCCAGCTAAGCACAGCTTCACCTTCTCTCTCTCCTCCATCACCTCTCCAACTCCAACAGCTGTTTCTGTTCCTTTCTCCACGTCCACCACGACGTCCTTCTGTACCTCTTGTACTCCTTGTATCTCCTGTACATCTTGCGTCTCTCTTGCTCTGCTCTGCTCTGCTCGTGGTTTTAAACCCTGTTGCCTGCTGGGCATTCCCTGTTCTCTGCACTTGTGTGACCAATCATCAGGGAAGCTTATCTCCACCCCTGAGCTAGGGCATGGCCTGACCTTCAAAGGGGAAACTAGGATTTTCTTCAAGTTCCATGTCCTCCTGAGAGCTTTCATCACTACAACATATTGGGGGTCAATTTATGGTTTGATCATGTGCCCCTGCAGTTTACAGTGGAATCTTGCAGAGCAAACTCTGCAAATAGAAACTCATGGGTTCTAAATGTTTCTGCCCTCTCAGACCCTTTATTGGTTAAAGAGGAGAGGGCATTGATTGAAGAATATGTGGCTATAAATTTGGGTGGAGAGGTGGATATATCTAGTGTGGGATGCATTCAAAGCAGTTGTAAGAGGGAAATTTATTCAAGGGGATATTTAAGGGCAACCAACCTTTTTGTTAAAATGGTAAATAAAGGTAAAAGGAAAAGGAGACCACTATGGCTTTCGAAAGAAGTAGTTGAAAAGGTGGCCTTCATGAAATACAAGAGATCACAGAGAGAGGAAAACAGGCAACTATATTTGAAAAAATATTTGGAAAAACTTAGAGAAGCTAGCAAAGTAGTCAGGAAAGCAAAGATTCAAAAAGAGGAGGAAATAGCCAATGCAATAAAATGGGGGGATAAGACATTTTTCAGATATGTAAGTGAGAAGAGGAAGGGCAAAAGTGTTATTGTCAGACTCAAGGGTGAAGGGGAGGAATATGTAGAAGCTGATTACGATAAAGCGGAATTGCTTAACAAATATTTCTGTTCTGTGTTCACAGATGAAGAAACAGGAACACAGAAAACACCCACAAACAGGAACAGAAGCAAGGGGTGTCTTGAACAATTTTCAGAAGACTGTGTTTATGAGAAAATAGCTAAACTTAAAGTAGACAAAGGGATGGGACCAGATGGGATACACCCAAGAATGCTGAGGGAACTTGGGGACGTTCTAGCAGCTCCACTGACTGACCTTTTCAATGCCTTGTTGGAGTCAGGAGTGGTGCCAAAGGACTGGAGAGAGGCTCATATGGTGCCTTTACACAAAAGCGGAAGTAAGGATGTGGTTGAAAACTACAGGCCGGTTATTTTAACTTCGGTGGTGAGTAAATTATTGGAAACACTGCTGAAAGAGAAAATAGTGAGGTTTCTGGAGTCCAGCGGATTACAGGATCCGAGGCAGCATGGATTCACCAGAGGCAGGTCTTGTCAGACAAATCTGATTGATTTTTTTGACTGGGTGACCAGGGATCTGGACCGAGGGAGAGCCCTAGATATGGTGTATTTAGATTTCAGTAAAGCTTTTGACACCGTTCCTCCCAGGCGACTTATAAACAAACTGAGCACCCTAGGGATGGACCCTATAGTTACTGTTTGGGTTAGAAATTGGTTGAGTGGGAGGCGACAAAGGGTACAGGTAAATGGAGCTCACTCTGTGGAGAAGGAAGTTATCAGTGGTGTGCCCCAGGGATCTGTCCTTGGTCCGATTCTTTTTAACATCTTTATTAGTAATATAGCAGAAGGGCTGTCGGGTAAGGTTTGCCTCTTTGCGGATGATACCAAAATCTGCAATAGAGTAGACACCCAGGAAGATGTAGATAACATGAGGAGGGATCTAGCTAAGCTTGAAGAATGGTCTAGAATTTGGCAGCTGGGATTTAATGTTAAAAAATGCAAGGTCATGCATTTGGGCTGCAGCAATCCAAAGGAGCAATATATAGTATAGGGGGTGAAGTACTTTTGTCCACTAAAGAAGAGCGGGACCTAGGCGTGGTTGTGTCTGAAGATCTTAAAGTGGCTAAACAGGTAGAAAAGGCGACAGCAAAAGCTAGAAGGATGCTTGGGTGCATACGGAGAGGAATGGCTACTTAGCAGAAAAAAAGAGGTGATAGTACCTCTGTATAAGTCTTTGGTGCGGCCTCATTTGGAGTATTGTGTGCAATTCTGGAGGCGGCACCTTCAAAAGGATGTGAACAGGATGGAGTCGGTGCAGAGGGTGGCTACTAAAATGATTAGTGGTCTTCATTATAAAGCATATATGGACAGACTTAAGGATCTTAATATGTACACCTTAGAGGAAAGGCGGGATAGAGGTGATATGATTGAGATGTTTGATTACCTCCGTGGCATAAATGCACAGGAGGAGAGCCTCTTTCGATTGAAAGCAAATACTGGTACGAGGGGACATGGGATGAGGGTGAAAGGGGATATATTCAGGAGTGTTACGCGGAAATATTTCTTTACGGAAAGAGTGGTGGATCCATGGAATAGTCTCCCAGTGGAGGTGGTAGAGATGAGGACAATATCTGAATTCAAAAAAGCATGGGACAAACACAGAGGATCTCTAAAGGAAAAAAGGGAACTGTTGTAGTTGTTTCTTTGGAAGGACAGACTAGGTAGGCCATGTGGTCTTTTTCTGTCATCATTTTTCTAAGTTTCTAATATGGGGCTAGGAAGAAAAGAGAAAACATAGGCAAATAGAGAGCTTACACAGAATTCAAGGAGTTGGAAAGGGAACATAAAATATTTTGGAATGAGAACTCACAAAATAACAAGTAAAAGGTGTGAGTTAAATGCTGCTCTCTCAGAGGAGATAGAATTTTTAATAAAGAAAGCTGATTATAAATTTTAAGAAGGGATATTCATAGCGATTAACATGGTTAACAGACCTATTAACCGCATTAATCGTGCTGACCAGGATATTCAGTAGCACCAACACGGTTAGTGCCACTGAATATCTGCTGGTGCCACTGCTGCATGCCCTGATACTAACCAGCTAGCGTCAGGCTGTTCCAGGGGCAGCACTTGGCGATAACCGGACAGCAGCGATCTTGAGCCGCTGCCCGTTTATCACTATGCGGTGAGAGTTAGGCACTTAAAAAGCCAGCCTAACTTTCACCACAGAAGCTAACCGGGCAGTGGCTGAAAATCGCCGCTTCATCTCTATCCGGCTGACCCGGATATTCAGCGCTAGAGGTTGAATGTGGCCCTGGCATTGAATATCCATGGCTAAAATTCAGCAGCAATGGCTAGCCGCTGCCACTGAATATCAGGCCCTACGCTTTTAAAGGAAAGATAGAAAAGTTGCTAGCTCTTCAACAGAAGCAAAGAACTAGGCAGAATACTATTCTGCAAATCCAGAACATTAAAGGGGAATTATGGACCGATTTTAGAGGATATAGGCCATAGCTTTGTGCAGTTCTATAGTGCTTTATATTTTTCGGAGAAGTTAGGGACACAGCAGGAGATAGACTGTTTTTTTGGATACATATGTAAGAACTAGATTTAGTGAGGAGCAAAGGATATTTCTTGATTCTCCAGTTTCAAGGATGGAAGTAGAAAATGCTGTACAGAGATTCCCATGAAATGTGTCTGAACCCAATGGGTTCTCATCAGACTGCTATAGAACTTTTAAGACTCTGCTTTCTCCACTATTGGTTTGCCCTGGAAAAAATATATTGCCCTCCTCTTTTTATAGGGCTCACATTACTGTAATTCACAAGAAAGATCATGATCCAACGGATTGTGGATCATGTCACAGCCTATTTCACTTTTAAGTACAGAAGCCAAATTGTTCATGAAAATCATGACTAATAGATTAAATAAAGGGATAGAATGTTTTGATACAGAAAGACCAGACAGGATTTATGAATGGTAGGAATTCCTCAGAAAGTGTTGGAAGAGTTCTAAATATAATGCATGTCTTATCCCAACCCAATAGTGATCCAGCAATATCTTTTGCACTTGATGCCAAGAAGGATTTTGACTGGGTAGAATGGTCTTTTTTTATTTCAAGTATTGGAGAAATTTAATTTTTGCTAGGTTTTTCAAAGTGCAGTTAGGGCTGTTTATAATGGGGGCTTACCAAAGAGTTTTCACTTTGCAGGCGCATCAGGCAAGGTTGTCCTCTGTCTCCCTTATTTTTTGTACTTGCTTTTGAATCCCTGGTACAGGCTGTCTGTTTGCATCTGGGAGTTCGAGGTGTTGTGGTTAGTGGAGTAGAGTATAAGGTAGTGATGTATTTAAAAAATCCCGATAGGGGTAGAGTCATGATGGCGGCACCCTAGGTGAGCAGTGCTTCGGTTTCCTCCTGTCTTACATATTTTGCAGTTGCTCCTAAACAACGTAGCAAGCTGGCGAAAGCATTGTCCATGGTGGCAGGGCAGCAACGCATCGAAGCCCTTTTTCTGAAGACCCCAACGCTGGAGAAGGCTGTGCAAGAGGGCTCGCCTGCGCGGAGTGCCATCAGGGAGGCCTCTGCACTAGAGGCTGCAACATCAGATCCACAGCCGCACCCTAGAGGTTCCCTATTAGGCTCGGATTGATTGGAACCGAGCCTGGGTGTCAGCGACTCACAGTCCCCCTCTCTAGTGGAGGAAGAAGGTGGAGAAATGGGAGACCCTGCTTCCTGTTCTACACCACGGATGCTTCCCCCTGCACAGGAGAAGATGGCCAGTGATGGTCTAGTGGCGAGCAGAATGCTTGTGGATACAGTATCTTTGAAGGAGAAAGAAATGAAATTTGTTTCTGTGTTAGGTGAACCTTCCGCTGAGATTTCCTTACAATTCATTTAGACATTGTTGTTGAGATTACTGTAGAGTCCACAGACATCTAAGGAAGTTATTCATCAGCTAGTACAGGACAAAATGATTATCCATCAAAAACTGGAACAATTTGAAAATAAGTTTCGTAGTCTTACAAATTTTTTATTTTCCTAGGATATTAAGTATGTCCCCTGTGGAAATCTTTAAAAACTATTTGTCTGAAATCTTGCTTACTCCTGACTCTGTTATGTCTCCTTTTGCTAAAGTTTACTTTTTACCTTCAAATTATAATCAGGAACAGGCTAAGCCAACCTCGAGGGAGAATTTGTTTGGTTTCCTGGAAAATACCATATCTGCAATAATTGGCAGATCTACTTTAGTATGGTTAGTTTTGTTTTTGAGTCTGACCTTTCAAGAATATTATCTTTGCACTTTAAGAAATTTAATGTTCCTTTTATGGGGGAGAATGTAAGGATTGTTCCTGATGTATGCTAAGCTACACAGG
Source organism: Ichthyophis bannanicus (assembly GCA_033557465.1). Classification (NCBI taxonomy): domain Eukaryota; kingdom Metazoa; phylum Chordata; class Amphibia; order Gymnophiona; family Ichthyophiidae; genus Ichthyophis; species Ichthyophis bannanicus. The sequence continues at coordinate 885,234,820 of CM066035.1, read as the reverse complement.
AGCGTAAGCGACTTTTCCTAGCTATGTATCAGGAGTCTGACTCTCGGAGCTAGTTTCAGATTGCGATACCCATGTAAATGTTATATTTCATATCTTAGGGTTAAATATATTTTCTTCTCCACTGAAAAGTTGCGGGCCTTCATAGAGCTTAAAAAGGCCTTTACCTCTCCAGCTATGGGGGAGGGTGGCGGTTAGGTAGCAGAGAACGGATGTTGAAAAAGTGCCAGGGTGTGCCTATGCCTTTTTTCGTTTTATGAAAATTTCTTTGGTTTTTGTCCTCGATTGTTCTCTCTGCTCCTGCCTGTTTTTGTGGTTTACATTAAGTATGTATAGGTAATTTTGTTATTAAATTTGACATAGGTTTCTTAGGAAGTTTTGGTTAAAATTTTTGCTGTTTTTCTTTTAACTTTGATTTTTGAGTTTATACTACTCTTGGTTTCTGTCACAAGTTTGCTGCTTGTAAATTTGTTTAAAAATTAAAAATATTAAATATTAAAAAAAAGAGTATAAAGTGGCATTATATGCCAGTGATGCCTTACTGATGTTGAGCAATCTAGCAGGCTCCCTTTCTGAGTTTATGGCAGTAGCTGGAGAGTATAGTCATGTCTCAAGAGCATTAAACCATCTACTTCATGGTACTCAAGAAGAGAGGTGCCTTCCGGACCACTCTGGACCTGAAGGCAGTCAGTGCCAATCTCCCGAGTTGCTCATTTTTGCATAGAGACCATCAGGTCAATCATTGCGGCAGTCCAGCAAGGGGAATTCCTAACTTCCCTGGATCTCTCCAAGGCGTACTTTCTCATTTCCATATAGAAGTAACACTAGCGGTTTCTTCGCTTTTGCATCCTGGGCCACCATTTCCAGTTCCAGGTCCTACCTTTTGACCTAACCCTGCTCCCCCCATCTTCTTGAAGATCATGGTGGTGGTAGCAGTGTTCCTGCACAAACAAGGGGTATGGGTTCACCTGTACCTGGACGATTGGCTGATTCAGTTAGATTTCTGGGATCAACGAGGTCAAAAGCAGGGGGGGTCAAAAGATCCTCGTGTTTCAGGACTACTCATCACAAGTTAGTCAGCACTGCCGTGAATTTGCTGGAGTGTGTAGCACACTTATAAACAAAGGTATATGTTTTGCTCTTATGTATCCGGCCAGGCTCAGAGTGGAACATCAAGGGCAACAACAAATATTTACTACGGCTGCAGTGGCGCAGACTTTCCTTACTGAGTTGGTCGAGAGATAAGGGCCTGGATTGGGACCTCGGAGGCCCTGGACCGTTCAGTTCAGACCTCTGAGAAGGAATGGACACTGATGAGCAGCAAAAATTCTTTACAGGAAGGCTCCAGAAGTTACTCAGCCTCGGGACTGTCAGTGAGCTCACTGAAACAACAATGGGAAGGATCTCCGGGGCAAACCCTGACTTGTCATTATCGAGAGGTGCAGGGGAGCCAATATAAGACCCCTTACAGGACTGGACTATGAGACTCCGGGGAGCTCGCCAGCCTCAACTCCCATGGGAGGTGAGTACGGGAATAGAATATTGCTCAGTTGGAATTCTGCAGATGGGTCCTAATTGAACATTCTCACTCCTCCCATTGGGGATAAGGAAGTCTTGTCTGGCAGGACGGGGTGACAGGCGGGGGCCTCTGACTGGGCCCGCATGTCCCGCACATGTGGTGCTCTGGGGAAGAGTGGGCCCCTCTCCTTCCTCTCCTCTTTCTTTATCTGTGTTTTTTTCCCTCTTTTCTTTTCCATTCCCTCGCACCTTCTCTTTTCCTTCCCCTCCCCTCCCTGTCTCTCGCCCCTCCTTTCTCATAGTTTTCAACTCACAATTTAGCGGGGCGGAGGGACTCTGTGTTGTGCTGTTTGTACTGTTTAATTATTCCATGTGGTGATTGAAAGGGCATGGTTGTTTGTTTTTATTTTATTTATTTATCCATATTTATATACCACCTTATCCTTCAATCAAAGTGGTTTACAATAAAAATAAAAATATTAAAAATTTGGTAAAAGGGCAAAAGTTGGACAAATTAAAAGGGAAAGACATTAACAAATAATAAAAATTATAACAATAGAATATAATCACTGAGAAGAACCATAGTAATCCAAAAGCAAAAATGTTTTTAACATTAAACGGAAGTCTTTTATATCCCTTGTAGATCTCATTTGATGAGAAAGAGAGTTCCAAATAGTAGAAGCAGCAAGTGATGGGGCTCTTCTGACAGTAGACTGGTTAGATCGTTGAAATTCAGAAGGTGTAATGAGCCTGTTTAACCTATTAGACCGCCTGGGTCTTGTACTCGGATCCTTGATTAATAAGCTTTGAAGGACTGCAGCGGAAGTATTGTAATAGATTCGGTGGTTAATAAGAGCTGCTTTATATCGTACACGTGAGATGATGGGAAGCCACTGTGTTGTTGAAGTATTGGAGTTATATGCTCTTTCCTAGATGTGTTCATGTTAATCCTGGCTGCTGCATTTTGGACCAGTTGAAGAGGGTGGAGGGACTGTATTGGCAGACCCTGATAAATTGAATTAGTATAGTCTATGATGGGAGTAATTATTGATTGGCAAACTGTACGGAAATGATGATTGCTCAGAATAGGTTTTAGTCGACAAATGATTTTTAACCTATGATGTGCTTTGGATGCAGTTTTAAGAATGTGCGTACATAAAGACAGATTTTTGTCCTGAATAACACCTAGATACTACTTTTTTACTGTAATCAATTTATCATGAACAGCAATAGTTTGCGGTGGCAAAAAGGATGAGTTTCTAGTTTAAGCTGTTAAGTTGGTTTGGATCACAAGTTAAAGGTAGAGCTCGCTATCAGAACCTTACACTCTGTACTTTGAAACCAGTAATTGTGTGTTAGACGGTTCTATTTATTTTCAACTTTGTAATAAGAATGCAGCCGAACAAAATACTTATGCACTTGTAACGAGGTATGATTACAGGCGAAACTCTACTTGGTCACTGATCAACACTGTTCCCTCTAAGCTGTGCGCGTGTGCGCGCGCACACACCTCGCCGAGCAAGCACACATACTTTACAACAGAGCGCACAAAAATTATGGTTCTGATTCTGATAGAAAACAACACAGACGTCTTAAAATTTAAAAGTTGTGATTGTAATTACTAGAAATTTTCCGCTTCATTTAGTAATCGTCTATTTTCATTTAATTTGATTAAAATCAATGTGGTGTACATACTGTATTCTGATGTGTAGTCAAATTTTAAAGAATATAACTCCGAGTGTCGTTATGTGGCACACAGAAATTTAACCTTCCTTCAGAAGCTGCACAGCTGATATTTTATGTGCACACAGCCTACAGAAAATTAGAGGGAACATTGCTGGTCAATAGTTTACATTTTGAAGCACTAACATTCTGATGAGTAAGCATGTTGCTGGAGGTTAAGTTTTCCTTTACCCAGATCACTATTTGTCATAGGGGTGGGGGGGAGGGGATATAGGCCCGGGGGGAGTTGAAAGGAGGCTGTGAGTGGGAGTGATGCAAAACAGCTGTTGGCTATACAACACCATTCAGCTTTGGGGAACCTCGGCCATTTGTGGGTATCCCATACTATTTTCACCAGATTAACAGCCAGTGGGCTTGTATGCCTAAGGGCGCTACAATTGGTGGGAGAGGGGAAGGGTAGCTATTGGTAAATATGACAGTCCTGAGGGGGGGGGTTGGGAGAGGACGGGGGAGCTGGAGGAGGCTGGGAGTGGGATAGTGGAAGGCTACTGTATTACAGATAGGGAAGAAGGTACACATACAATAATAAAGGTGGATCCCAATGTGTCACTGATGTTCCAACAGGTGGGCCCCCATAAGAAGGGGCAGAGTGGAGAGGGTAGGGAGGGGGGACGTATATAATACTTATTACGAATGGCAGATTTGGGGGAGGGGCACAAAGACAGCGCACGAAGGGAAGAATTCTGGGAAGGGAACATAAATCAAGTAAACTTTCGAAGTCATTAGTTGGGGGGGTAGGTCTATCTCTGGGGTTCGTAAGGGAAGGCTTATATGGACAAGGAGTGGACGATTGGATGGAGAATGCCTTGGGGCCAGGACGTGTGACAGTTATGGGAGAGCCAGAGGGAGCCCTGAGCTGGGGGTCCACAACTCTGATGGAACTGGAAACATCAGAATAGAAAAAGTCACAGCCGAAGACCAATAGATAATGGCTAAGTGACTGAGAATTGCATCGTGGAATGTATGTGGTCTAGGCAATTCCATAAAATGACATAAAATTTTGAGATCACTTTGTGATAATCAGGCCGAAATAGTCTTCCTGCAAGAAACCCACCAGATGGAAGTAGAACATTGTAAGCTTCGGCGGTGGTGGGTGGGAGAGGTGCACGGAGAATCATCAGGAGGAAAGAAAGCTGGGGTAGCTATATTGATACACAAAAAAGTGGGATTTGTTATGAAAAAAATCTCTGAAGATCTAGAGGGACGGTACATCCTTATAGTGGTAGATCTAAATGGACAACCAATAGTTTTGCTGAATATATACTGTGCGCAGCCCGGAATCATGATGCGTTGTTTTACACCAAGATTAACAAATGTTTGGAGGACATAGGGAGGGTTCCTTTGATTATGGGGGAAGACTTCAACTGTGTCATGGAGGAAAGTGTAGATAGGCCAGGACAGAGTGTTAAAGGGGGAGATCGCAGAGCAAAATGGGTGAAAAGAATTTGTGCTGGATATGACCTAATTGATTACTGGAGGGCTCTGCATCCACTGGACAGAGACTACACACATGTATCGCGGGCCCATGACACAGGCTCTAGGATAGATAATTTTTTGGGGTCCTCCAGATTATTCGACCGAGTGACAGGTGCGGGGGTGGGGCCTATTAGTATTTCAGATTATGCATTGATATGAGTGGACATAAAATGGGGGACCTGAAGCATGAATGTGAACTGGCGGTACCCCCTGGGTTTAAATTCGGACACATCTCAAGGAACAGTGGGAGGATTATGTTAAAAATAATGTGATCCTGGAGGCCGCGATGGCATATGCGCTACAGCTGGAGAAATCTGAACAAGCTGTGTCTACGGAGTCTTCGAGACCGGCCTGAATCAGTATGGGACTTCTGGGAGCTTCTCCTTTCGGTGAGCAGTGGACTGGGTGTTTGGTTCACGGGCTCCTCGCTGTGTTGCTGGACCCCCGGGGTTCCTTCTCATAAGAACCTAAGAACATAAGATATGCCATACTGAGTCAGACCGAGGTTCTTTGGGCCCGGTGTTCTGTCTCCAGCAGTGGCCAATCTGGGTCCTGGGTCTCTTTTTAATGACGGTTTATGGACCTTCCTTTCTCTTATCTCTTTTTCACCTACCTTTATATTTTGAAATGCTGTGGCAGTTTGTTGTTACTTATATTGCTTACAGTTATGCTGACCAGTTCAAATTGAGGTGAAGATACTACTGTATTGTATGGGAGAGTGGATCGCTGAATTTGTGGTTCCCGGGCCTGCTGCTTGTTGAGTGTCAGGATTACCCTGGGAATACTGGCTAGTTCTGCCCAGGTGGAAGCGCCTAAACCTTTTGGCGGGTATTGGTGGGAGGGGGGTATTATCTGTCCAGGGAATGTGAAGCCCGGACACATCTAGCGGGGTTGGGTGGTTGAAGTGGGAATATGTATGGGGAAGGAGTGGAAGATAGGGGGAAGTGGGGAGGGGTGGGAAAGGGAGGAGGGGACACGGGGTGGATGGGAGGGGGGAGAGAGGGGGGTAGCGGGGTAATGGGAAGTAAGGGACTGTGGGGGAAGGGTCGTCGCAACCTAAAACTTATGCACTTACATCGAGTAATCCATTCAGGAGAAAATAGGGGGGGACCCCAGGCTGGGGGGGTTTCCTTTAATACGCAGTGCTGGCAGTTTGGGCCTAGGGGACTGGTAATTCTCTGCGGGTAATATCTTGGAATGTTTGTGGACTAGGCAGCCCGATTAAGAGATATAATGTATTGAAAGCGCTGGCTAGACAGAGATGTGATATTGCGCTATTGCAAGAAACCCATCAGACAGCTGAGGAACATGCCAAACTTTGTCGTGATTGGGTGGGTCAGGTTTGGGGAGCGCCTGCACTGGGGAAAAAAGGGGGTGTGGCCATTCTCATTCATAAGAAGGTGCGTTTTACGATGCAGCGACAGGTGGCTGATCCTACTGGGAGATTTTTGCTGTTGCATGGCTCACTGGAAGACCGAGAGATAATCCTGGGGGACTTGTATGGTCCCAACTTATTGGATCAGGACTTTTTCAATCGTATTGCAGCTAAAGTGGAGCAAATGCCCGATGTGCCATTGCTCTTAGGCGGGGATTTTAATGGGGTCTTTGAGGTAGGTCTTGACACCTCGAGTGGCAGGGGAACTCGGGAAAGGACGCTTACATCTCAGGTGCTGCAAAGATTTTGGGCGCGCTTAGACTTGGTGGACCCCTGGAGATTATTACATCCCTCCGAGAAGGATTTCACTCATGTTTCGCGGGCACACGGTACTAGTGCTAGAATCGATTATCTCTTGCTTTCCACCCCCCTTTTTGCACATATGGGAGAAGCGCAGATAGGCCCCCTTGAGATCTCAGATCATGCAGTGGTTTGGATAGAGCTGCAATGGGGGGGAGGAGACGGGCAGTCCCGTATATGGCGGTTCCCCATTGAACTGTATAAAGATAACCACTCTCAGCAATTCCTCGGTCAACGCTGGCGGGACTTTGAATTAAATCATCAGGCACATAGGGATGACCCGGAGCTGGTCTGGGAAACCGCTAAAGTGGTGTTAAGAGGTGATATAATAGGGTTTGTGGCGAGAAAGAGGAGATTACTGGCTGTGCAAATCATCAGGCTGGAGCAGCAAGTGACCCAGGTGCGGGTGCTTAGTGGACGTGCCCCTACAGAGTCTAATAGGAAGCGGTTGTGGGAGTTGCAGGTTGCTTTGAACGAATTGATCCACCAGCGAGCCAAGAAATCCATAATGTACTATAAATATCGGCTATATTGTTTTGGCGACAAACCGGGACAATTGCTGGGGAGATGTTTGAAGGGTCAGAGAGGAACGAGGTTGATAGCGGCTCTTCGGGATGAGCACGGGAATCTCCAACAAAACCGGGCGGTGATTAGTGCAGTATTTAAAGGTTTCTTCCAGAAACTGTATGCAGCGGGGGAGTTTGCCCCCTCTACTATGGAAAAATACTTGCAAGGTCTGACTATACCGAAGGTGAATGCGGAGCAGCAGGGCCACTTGGGACAACCAATAACCCTGCGAGCAATGTTCCCTCTAATTTTCTGTAGGCTGTGTGCGCATAAAATATCAGCTGTGTGCAGCTTTTGAAGGAAGGTTAAATTTTTGTGCGCCACATAACGACACTCGGAGTTATATACTTTAAAATTTGACTACACGTCAGAATACAGTATGTACACCACATTGATTTTAATCAAATTAAATGAAAATAGACGATTACTAAATGAAGCGGGAAATTTCTAGTAATTACAATCATAACTTTAAAATTTTAAGACGTCTGTGTTGTTTTCTATCAGAATCAGAGCTGTAATTTTTGTGCGCTCTGTTGTAAAGTATGTGCGCTCGCTCAGCGAGGTGTGTGCGCGCGCACATGCGCACAGCTTAGAGGGAACAGTGCCTGCGAGAGGTGCAGCATGTCATCTCAACTGCTAGCTGTTATAAGGCTCCTGGACCGGATGGGTATGGGGCTGAATTTTACAAGCTTTTGTCGAACTGGGTGAGCCCTCTTCTAGTAGAGACCTATCGTCACAGAATAGAAGGTGGTGGTTGGCGATGGGGGGACAATCAAGCCTATATTACGCTCATACCTAAGCCAGGTAAGGACCCTCTACAGGTGGCTTCTTATCGGCCGATTTCCCTATTAAACTTTGATATGAAGCTGTTGGCGAAAATCTTGGCTGAGCGACTGGCGGGAATTTTAGGAGATGTAGTACATGAGTCCCAGGTGGGATTTGTGCAGGGGCGCTATGCGGTGCGTAATTTACGTAAAATATTAGCGTCTCTGGAGTGGGTGCATAACCAAAAGTTGCAGTCCCTTCTGGTGAGTTTTGACGCTGAAAAAGCGTTCGACAGGGTAAATTGGGAGTATCTACAATATCTGCTACCATTGTATGGCCTAGGGCAATCCTTTTGTGATATGGTACGCAGTCTGTATGTTTCTCCGACTGCCAGAGTGCTGTGTAATGGGGTTTTATCGGATTCCTTTTCTTTGCATAGAGGTACTAGACAGGGGTGTCCACTGTCCCCTTTACTGTTTGTTTTGTCCTTAGATCCGTTGATACGGAGCATAGAAGCAGATAGACAGATCTGTGGGGTGGAGGTTGGTAAGCAGGGGTTTAAAATGTCGGCTTTTGCGGATGACATGCTGGTGCACCTGCTTGCTCCCAGGGAGTCTCTTCCCCGATTGATGGAGGAGTTCCGGGTGTTTGGTAGTTTTGCAGGACTTCGGATAAATGAGGACAAATCGGAGGCCTTAGATGTGTCGGGGCAACTGCGGGGACGCTGGGGGGGGGGGGGATTTTCCTCTGAAATGGACAGAACAAAAGTTTAAATATCTGGGTATTGTCTTAACGAGGCTACCACAAGATCTGTACCAGACTAATTTTGAGAAAGTTTTGTCTGGGTTGCGGACTCAGCTGAGAGCTTGGAACCCTCTACCACTGTCGCTTTTGGGGAGAGTTGCGGCGGTTAAGATGGTGGTCCTGCCGCGTATTTTATACTGGATGCAGACATTACCAGTGTGGTTGTTACGCCGGGATCTGCACAGTCTAGAAAAGGAGATTCAGGGGTTTTTGTGGAAGGGGGCCAGGGCGCGTATTCCTATGTCCCGTATGGTTGGTAAATGGAATAGTGGAGGCCTGGGACTCCCGGATTTAGGGATTTATGCTTTGGCATGTCAAGCGAGGCATCTTGGGGACTGGTTGGGGGGGACAGATACCTACACGCCTAGGGATTTAGAGGCGGCATTAGCGGCCCCGGTTTCTTTGATGGGTGTTTTACATGTGGAGGGTGCTCGTCTGCCGAGTCGAATCACGCGCAGTGGTATGTTCAACTCTATGCGACGCACTTGGCGACAGCTGAATAGCTTTTGGCACCGGAATTGGCAGGTGTCGAGTTGGCTGCCCATACGCGGTAATGTGCATTTCTTACCGGGTTCTGAATCCCGGGCGTTTCAGCTTTGGCAAGCCCAAGGTCTGAAGTATTTGGGCCATTTGGTGGGGCTTACTGGTCAATGCAAACCGTTTTCGGAGCTGTGTGCTGAGCTCAGGCTGCCTCCTTCTCAATATTTTGCGTATATGCAACTTGTTCATTATGTGGCTACGCTGCCCAGGGAGGAGCTAGGCGCGGATAGATCGGCACAGATTCTTGATTTTTTCGGGATTGGGGGTGATACCCCCCCCCCGACGATAGCGGGGTTGAAGGCCAGGTTGGAGTGTTTTAGAGCTCAGCCAGATTATGGGAGGGTTGAGATGGCTTGGGCGGAGGAACTGGGACGAGCGGTACCGCCGGGCACTGTCCGGCTGGCTTTGGGGCGGATAGGAGGGCTGGTGGAGGGAGCCCGATGGAGGGAAATGCAATATAAAGCTTTGACTCGGGTGCATTTCTCCCCTCGACGAGCTCTGCGGAGTCATATCACGCAAGATGGGTCTTGCCCACAATGTTCTGAGCCATTGGCTACTTTAACTTATATGTGGTGGCAGTGCAGGCGCATTCTCCCTTATTGGTCACATATCAGTAAATACCTCATGGGGATGCTGCAGCAGAGGTTTCCCTGGACCGGAGCTCTGGTCATATTTGATCAGTTGCATCGGGCTCTTCCGGTTGGAAGGTGGGAGCGGTTACTGGTACGTAAGGCGTGTCTGGTGGGGAAGGGCCCTATTTTACATCGATGGCGAGAGCGGGACCCACCAACGTTCTTGGAATGGCGCAATAGTTTTCATCAGCTGATGCTAGAGGAGCGCTGGTGAGCTAGGAGCAAGGTAAAGAGGTGGTCCACCTTCATGCTAATCTGGGAGCCCTATATTCAGAGTTTGGGCCCCCGATGCAGGAATGAAATAGTAAATGTGGGATATTAGGGTACCAGAACAAGAAGAATGGGTTGAGGGGAACATGGGAACGGATTACGGGTAAATGTCTATGCTGGAGCTTTGTGGTTGCGACGACGGGGGAGGTGGGTGTGGGGTGGGGGGGGAGGGGGTTTTGTTCGACACTATTTATAAAATTGTATAATTGTATGCATTGCTTTTTGCCGTTGTTACATAACTGTACTTGGTGTTTGCCTCCATGCGGGGATAAGAGTACACTCTGCGGAGGCTTATTGTCTGCATTGTACTGGTTGTTATGTTATTGATGGTTCATAAATAAAGTATTCAAAAAAAAAATGTGATCCATAAGGAGAATCCCACACTTTTCTGGGAGGCTGCTAAAGCGGTACTGAGAGGCCAAATCATAGGATACATGGCATATCGTAAGAGGCAACAGCATCGGCACCTGTTACAACTGGAAAAGGAGCGAGTGCAGCCTTGCATGTGCTAGTCAAAGCAATAAAAACGGGATGCTGCATCTGCAGAAAGAGGTGGCATCCCTGTTTCAGGAGATGGTGGCTCATTCGCAACTGTATTATCGATATAAATTATATAAATTTGGGAATAAGGCAGGAAAGTTGATGACAGGGCTAATAAAGAATAGTAGAGGACAGTGATACGTGGGTGCCATGCGGGGAGGCCAAATCAAAAACGCACAGCAACAAATAGAAGATATATTCCAGAATTATTATGTCACCTTATATGGAATGGAATTGGAGGCCAGGGATGTAGAACAAGCATTTCTGAGCCAAATTCAGTTGCCATGTCTCACAGCCAACCAGAAAGAGGTTTTAAATACCCCAATCACTACGTCAGAAGTCGTAAAGTTATTATTATTTATTTAACAAAGTTTTATATACCGCCTCTTCCTGTGCTCAGAGGCGGTTTACATAGAACATCACCACAACTTTTACATTGAACATTGGAACCATATACATTTAACATGTTCAAACTATATATAGATCACTATAACTATTAAGACACTCCAGAGGGGGTGCGCCCCGGGGCTGGACGGCTTCAGAGGAGAGTTTTATAAATTGATGGCACAACAGGCGGATATGTGGTCGCGGGATCTAGATGTAGACTTAACAGCCAAGAACGTGATGGCTGCACTCCAACAAGTCCTGTGAGCCAGTAACAACTCAGATTACAGAGAATGCAGTATAAAATCGTTCGGCGCTGCCACTTTGCCCCATATAGAGAGTATCGGGCAGGAAGCGCTGTAACGGGGGACTGCTCAAGGTGCGGCCAAGGGCGGGCTAATCTGGGGCATATGTGATGGAAATGCCCTAGGATTAATCAATTTTGGAGGGTAGTACACGGATATCTGGAAACATGTTAAAAGTGGCTATACCGGCTGAGCCCACAACTGCAGTATTGGGACTGATGCATAGAATGGACAACGTTACAAGGAAATAGAGGAGTTGGTCGGGTCGTATCCTCTTAGTCATCATATTTTATGGAATTGGGTGATATGGAGCGGACCTAAAGTGGAAGTATGGAAGAAAGAGATATATAAGCTCATGTTGGTAGAACATGTTGGAGCAAGGATGACTGAGCCCCTATATACCAAAATATCATCAGCGAATGCCAAAACTTGAAATTCTCCACCCCCACCAGTCCGGGATGCGTCTTTATGCGCTCCAATAATGGTTCCAGTGTCAAAACAAAGAGAAGTGGGGATAAAGGACATCCCTGCCTAGTCCCTCTCTCTATAGGGAAATCAGAGGTCAGGGATTCATTCATCAATACTCGCCCTTGTGGGTCCGTATATAGCAGGCGCACAACCTCGCTGAAAAAGCCATCCAGCCCCTTCTGCTCCAGTATCCTAAACATATAGGGCCATGCCACCTGGTCGAATGCCTTTTCAGCATCAAAACTAATCAATAGCATGGGCGCATCTGCTATCTCCGTCATATAAAGGGCTGAGAGGATCTTCTGCATATTTTTAATTATGTATCTCTGTTTCGCACAAATCCTACCTGATCTTCATACAAGTTGAGGTAGCATCAAGGCTAATCATTCTGCCATAACTTTAGCTAGTATCTTGATATCTACATTCAACAAAGATATGGGTCGGTAGGATTATGACACTAGTGAGTCCCTGCCTGACTTAGGGAGGACAGTAATAACTCTTCTATTAGTCTCATATGGGAACGTCTGTCTCTTCACCAAGTCCATGAAATAATCTGTTAATAACTCCAAAAGAGAGAGGTTGCATTATTAATGTTTTATGTTACAATAGATACCCAAAGTCTGGGTGATAGGAATGGGAACGCGAGAGTGACCCCCAGAGGCAGACACGGGGGGGGGGGGGGAGGGATGGAAGTGTTTAAAGCAGGAGTAGCTGAATAAGGGGAGGGGAGAGGGGAGATTAAGGGACAAATGGTTGTGCTTATTTGTTTACCCTCCGGCGGTGTGCAAGAGTCATCACCCACCGGGGTGGACAAGAGGTACTATAAATACTTTATCAGAATTGTCAGAGGTATGTGGGGAGATATGGGGAATAATAAACAAAAAATATTTGGAAGGACGATGAAAGTTCTGTGTATGTATAATGATGTATCAAGGTACCAATGTTCTGAAACTATTGTACTTTTTGTTACAATAAAAAGAGTTAAATATAAATTATTTCAGTAAATTACAGATTTTCTTTTTATTCTATACTCTCACATTTCTTTTGTAAAGAATCCAGTTTTCTCCAGTACCATTAGACCAGTGGTTCCCAACCTTTTCTGTGGCCCACACCCCTAGGAAATGTTTGATTAACGTTCATAGCCCCTGCAAAAGTAATATCACATTTGAAGATGAAGTCTTATTTCTAATTTTTGAACCACAAATTGAACCATATACAATACTGTGGGTGAACAAATTGAACTTAAAAAAATAAGCTTTTAACTCAATGCATAAAATGCAAATATAAATTGAGCAATTAGATTCTAATTTATTCAGAAGAAATTATAAAAGGTAAAATCAATCCCAATTGTGAACATAAAATTCAATGACTACTTTGTTCCTGCTTCTCATTCATGATTTTGTCAAAACCTGGAACTTTCTTGCTGATTGCGATCCGCAGGACTGCCTGTGGATTTAGGCAATTCCTAGATTTTGTAGTGACTGACAAAAGAGAACTGAATCCAGATTCACACAAGTATGTTGTTGCAAATGGAATGAGGATACAGAGTGTTTGTCCACCAAGTCTCAGGAACATATCCAGTGCTGCACATTAAAACTTCTCCGAAGTCTTGCTTTCAAATTGCATTTCAAAAGCTCGATTTGTCCGCAAATCAGTAAGATTTTCCTTCAGCTCTTCATCTGACATTTTCTCCAAATTGTAGGAATATGGATTCATGATCCATTCTTTTGAAATCTTCAGGTCTCCAGCAGCAAAATATCCATCAAACGATTCTGACAGCATTTCCAAATGAGTCACAATTTCTTCATGCACAGTAGGAGTTATGGATCCAGCATCATCAACCATCTCTTCTAGTGAAGGAAAATTTGAGAGACTGCCTCTTTCCATCCTTTGACGCCAAAGACATAACTTTTCTTTGAAGGCATTCAACTTTTCACAAGCCTTCAATGTTTTATCCCTTTTCCTTGAAGAGAAACACTCAGGTCATTCATACAAGTGAAAATGTCAGCTAAGTAAGCTGGCATTTCGGCAAATTCCTGTGATTCCAGTGCCCCAACCAGATCACATTTATGCTTCTCCAGAAAAACTTTGATTTCTTCCTGCTGTTCAAAGAAGTGGGTTAAAGCTTGTCCTCTTGACAACCAATAGACTTCTATGTGGAAAAGCAAAACTGAATGCTCACTTCCCAGATCCTCACAAAATGATTTGAAGATGCGATGTTTCATAGTATGCTCCCTGATCCAGTTGATGATCTTCACACAAGTATCAAGGACTTTCTTTAAATTTGGAGGCAATATGTTTGATGTCAAAGCATGCCAATGAAGAAAACAATGGGTAACTTGCAATTCTGGAATCTCATTTTTCATCAATGAAGAAAAGCCAGATTTATTTCCAAACATTATAGGTGCCCTTTCAGTGCACACAGAACCAGTGACATTGATATCTAGATCATGTTTGGCAAAGAAGTCTTCTATCAGCTTCATCACATCCTTTGCAGTTGTGCTTGTTTTCAGATCTTTAAAAACAGGAAATCTTCCTTCACAGCACCATCATTGACATATCTCACTAATGTTATGAGTTAACTACAACTGGAGACATCAATTGACGCATCCAACTGAATAGAGATTTTAAGAGGACTCTGACATCTGAGATGGCTTGGTCCAAAATATCTTCACTCAAATTACTGATTCGGTTATGAATGACATTATTTGATAGGGGCACCTGTTTAAATTTTTTTCTTGCTTCTTTGCCCAGGATAATTGCTGTAATTTCCAGTGCACATGGCTTGATGGATCTTCCGCAGTTGTATGGGGCTTCTTGGATTTGGCCACTTTATATGCCATTTGGTATGAAGCAAGAAGTAATGTTTTTTCAACAGAAATGAAACCTAATTTTGGAAGAGTTCCTTGTGAATCAAAATGAGCTCTCTTTATTTTCAGTGACTCAACATCAGCTCCACCATGCTTGTTCTTGAAGTGCTCTTGAAGCTTGAATGGCTTCAGATTTGAGTAGGAAAACACAACGCTACAAAGAATGCACTGCGGTTTTTGCAAGCCATCATTTCCTGTTATGCAAGTGAAACCAAAGCACATATAGTCCTCATTCCATTTCCTTCTTTTTGACATGATGAAGGGTTAATCTGCAAAACAGAAGGTTTTTCTCATATTAGCTCATATTTTTCTCTAATTAAGTCAGGGATGACCGCTTTACTCAATCAGACACACCTATAGCAAAGTATCATGAGAAATACGCTTTGAATATTATATTATGATATTATCTTCATTTCGCCAAGCTAAATGCTACAGGGACGCGACATTCACGATAATTATGCGACAAGTTCGTACTGTGTGTATATCAGTATGTGATAGTAGTGATGCACTGAGTCAGCCTGTATCACAGCTGTACTTCCTCTAATAATAATTCATACACATGTGCTCGTGGGCTTGTGTAAACGTGCTGCTCAAGTGATGAGATTTGTGATGAACGCTGTGTCATGGTGCACTCAACCAATGCCACAATTTTACGTGAGAGTAACTTCTGAACAAATGAATGACACTGTGTAGTTGGTCAGTTTCACTGCCAATAAACTCACACCTCTATAGTATGAGTGAATGAATAGATTGGGCTACCAGAATATGGAGAAACTAATACACACAAAGAAGTTTACGTCTCTCTCGACTCAGGCAGCAGCAGATTGGAGTGTGCTTGGGACAAACATTACCTCCTGACTTCCCCGTGCTCCTCAGTCCTTCGCATTATATAAGGGGAAGTCAAAGGCAATGAGGGCGGTGTCTGATTGGCTGGACAAAGTGAGGATAAGCACGGGATTGGCCGAGTGAATTCAAGTGATGGAGGGAGACACGGTGCGTGTGAGCAGAGGCGACCGGCTATCTGAGAGGCCCCAAGGGTGAAATATTTAACAAACTCTCGTGATCGTGAATTTATGAGTGAAACACTATACAATGATTATGTCAAATGTTGCATTATAATGATTTTAAAAGCAATACTCTGACAATCAGTTACTTACTTTACTTATATGTTAATTTTTATTATCTCCTTTTGATTAAACAAACAACGACAAGCCTACTATCTACGCAACACAACCACCTACTATCACTGCTCAAGGCACACTGACAGCTAGCTGAATGAGGACTTGTGACTCGTCACTAAGGGACACAAGTCCCTCTCACACCCCCTTGAGGGTGTGGGCATCCTAGGTTGGGTAACCCTGCATTAGACAAAGGACTTGCATTCTGAGTGCATTATCAATGTATGTATTTTTCATGACCAAAAAGGACACAGTACTTCTGCCAAGTCCCCAGTTGTATTTGTTAACTCAGACCACCAGCTGAGGATGGATAAGATGGGGTTATGGTCACAAATATAAAATTGTTTCCTTCCTCTGCTCCAATATCAAACTGCATGGAGGCTGGGACTAGAACTATACAAATTTGATAATATCATCTTTATCATATAGTACCTCCTGACTCAACAATTGATGGCTTATTAAAAACATAAAAACATAGAACATGACAGTAGAAAATGGCCACATGGCCTATCTAGTCTTCATCATCCAGACCAACAACCCAGTCTCTTGGAGCATGTCCTGCAGTTTGGAAGTTGTGCTGAATCCAGAAGCTGAATTAATTCTGTTTCATAATAACTTAGTAGATGAGGGAGGACAGCGACCAAAATGGCCCATCCAGCCTGCCCAGTAAGGTAGTTTGGGTTGTAACTGCTGCTCTGTGCAGGTTACCCTCTCCCCATACCTTCTTTTAAGATTAGAAATAAAGATTAACAAATAAAAACAAAAAAGGAATACAAGATGACATCTTTTTTTGAATATATTTTTATTATTTATTTATTTATTTTATTTAGAAGCTTTTCTATACCGCTCTCTTTATTATCAGTGCGGTTTACAGATAACAATTTGACTCTACGGTGGTAACAGAGCTGCCCTGAGTTTACACTTTACAGGGAAGATAACATGGAGTTGAACTGGGGGAACTATGTACATTCAAGCAGTGAAAGATGGGGGTAGGTGGCTATTTACAATAATGCACATCTATAAACTGGATTTAGTCCAATTGATTGTTTATAATGCCTTCTGGTATATATTCCCATATTTCTGTAAATGCATTAGTTTTCTACAGTAACAAAAGGTTATAAAAGAATGCCACACAACTTTAAAAACAACTCTCTAGTACAGCCTATCTGGCATCTTGAGCATATAACAAGCAAGATCATCCAGCTGTACCCTATTCAGGTACTAACAAACTGAACAACACAATGAAATTACCTCCAGTAGAGAGAGGATGACAGCACATCTCAGCCCCAGTATATAGGTGACATCTTTTTATTGCACTAACTTAATACATCGTGGGACTAATTTTATTAAGCTTTTTATAAAGCCTCCATGTAGTCAGATGAGGCAGAAGCAGCTGGTCAAATAAGTAGAAACAGCAACATAGCATCGGAAGCTTCCTTATCGTTCCTCCAGTTTAGTCCTCCACCTCTGGGTAGTGTACCTCCTCCTGCAGCTTGGAGACTGGGCATGTCAAAATCGTGACATCACTGGATGTAGCCTGCTGGTCTCTCCCATCAGCCCCCAGTGTGTCCAGTCTCCATGCAGCAGGAGGACGTAGTGAGCCTAGGTGCTGGGCTCACATGAGGAACAGATAAGGAGCAGTTAGTCAGGATTTCCTTTTAAATCATCCATTTTAATTCAGTTGTCAAGGATTAATTAAGATTTCTTTAATAGTTTAAATTAATTTAATTTCAGTTAATTTAATTTAATTTCAGTCAATTTAATTTGATTTAATTTAAGTTAATTCCATTTCATTTGAGGTAATTTAATTTAATTTAACTTGAGTTAATTTGAGATATCCCTTTAAAAAAAAAAGAAGTTTCCCGCCTTGCTTTCTCTGCCTTCTGCCTTGATTAGTCACTCACATTTTGGGTGGATCTCTCTCCCTGGACGGTACGGGGGAGAGCTCCGAGGCTGGTACTGGCACACTGAGGGTGTGTGCGACGGCAGCTTGCTTACTGGATGGAATCAAATTTTTTTTTGTTCCCGGAGCCGGGGCAGCAGTACGGTACGGCAGCGTGGCTGGAGAGCCTGCTTGCTCAGAGATAGTAGGAGCAAAGAGCAGCATTCTCAGAGGCCGCTGCTCGCAGCAGTGCAGAGAGGGAACGCGGCTGGAGAGACTGCTTGCTCCGCAGGCAGGAGCGCGCCTTTCAAATCTTCGGCGCTGCAGGAAAGGCCCTCAGGCTTGCAAACGGTGTTTTCAGTGCTGTGAGCAGCAAGAGTGTTTTAGTGCCAAACTAGGCCAACGCGGATCGGCACCATTTTTCTCTACTCAGTTGGTGCCGTGTGGTGAGAGTTGCTGCAGCCTGCGTTCTCGGTGGAACCGCCAGGTCACAGAGCATTGCTTAACTTTGATTTATTTGTTTAAGACCTTTCATTTTGTTATTCATTTTCTTTTTGGGGGGGTCCTTTCACTTTTTAGTGGGGGATTCTTTTATTACTTAGTTTCATGCGCCTCATTTTGGTTTAAAAAAAGAAAAAAGAAGAGAAGGGGGATCAGTTTTGTTTTGATCTGTTCTTCTTTTTGTAAAATTACTGGGGGGCATAGCTCATGTCATCGCACCCCCAGTGTGTGGTCTGCGGGTCCCGCAGGGGCACAGTAGCAGACACTGGAATCTGTCGCAGCAGATGGAGGGTGCGGGGACTATAGATGCTTTGGAGCCACCGGCTGCGACCGGAGAGGAGGCGCTGATAGTCACTCCGCCAGGGCTCTCTCAGGAGGACCTTCCGGGTCCCTCAAATGCGTTTCCTGCTGTAGGCTCAAATCCACAGCTGGGGAATTTCTGTCTGGATTTTGTCTTAATAATGCATCAGGCATTCTGTTTGAGGCGTCAAGGGAAGTTGCCTGAGCCATTACCCATGGCATCCGCTAAACAGCAAACCCGATCAGGGGAGCCTGGTAGCGGTTCGCTGAAACCCCCAAAGAGGTCAAGGCCTAGTGAACTTTCTCCCTCAGATTTGGAATGGCATGAGACAGATGACGCGGAGGTGGACCTGGAGGCCGGAGTGGATGAATTGGAAGAAGGGGAAATACCTGAGCCAGAGGATCAGGCGAAAATAATTCGGGTATTCCGAAAGGATGAGCTGACGGCACTTATCACGGAATCCCTTCAGACGTTAATTCTGGCTACGGCACAGCTGATGGAAGAAGAAGACGTGGAAGATCCTATCATTCAAGTTGTGAGACAAACTCAGGTAGTGTTCCCCGTCCACCGGGTGGTAGATCGCATGATCCAGGAGGAGTGGGATCAGCCAGAGGCAGGACTGAGAGGGGTCAGGACCATGAACAGGCTTTATCCCTTGGCAGATAAGGACAAAGAGAAATTTCGGTCACCGCAAATAGATGCGGCAGTCTCAGCGGTCACAAAAAAGACCACTATCCCGGTGGAAGGTAGCGCGGCCTAAAGGATGCATAGGATAGGAAAGTAGATGGTTTATTAAAACAATCATTTGAGGCTAACGCGTTATCCTTGCAGGCATCCATTTGTGGGGCGTGGGTGGCAAGAGCATGTCTCAGATGGTCTCAACATTTACACCAGTCTCCGCAATTAGAGCAGGAAAGTATAGGAGAGCTCAATTATCTAGAGTCTGGATCGGCTTATTTGGCAGATGTGCACTGTGACTTGATCAGAGCGCTTGCCAATAGTATGGCTTCATTGGTTGCTGCCTGGAGATCACTGTGGTTGAAGAATTGGGCGGCCGAAGGCTCGTCTAAGTCGCATCTCAGCAAGCTTCCTTTTAAAGGAAAGTTGTTGTTTGGAGAAGATCTTGACAAGTTGGTTAAGGATTTAGGAGAGTCCAAGGGTGGAAGGTTTCCAGAGGATAAACCTAAACAAGGGAAGTCTTTGCCGGCCTTTCGGGGTCAGTTTAGAGATTTCAGGAGATTTCGTACTTCTCGCTTGGGTGGTTTCCAGAGGGGGAGATTTCCTTCTCGAGCCCAGGGGTTTCATGGGTTTCGTGGAGCAAACAGAGGTTTCGCTGTGGCGTCCTCATCGACTTTTCGGAAACCACAATGAAAGGAGGCGGGTCCCGGTAGGAAGTCAACTGATAGGAGGTCGGCTTCGGGGATTTCTTCCTGCCTGGGCCCAAATAACCACCGACCAGTGGGTATTGGAGATCATTCGCGATGGTTACACATTGGAGTTGGCAAGACCAGTGCTGGACTCCTTTGTGATGTCTCCCTGCAAAGGTCCACAGAAAATTCTTGTGATTCGTCGTACATTAGACCGGCTCTTACAGTTGGAAGCAGTCGTGCTGGTTCCAATAGCGGATTACAGCGTGGGTCGCTACTCCATTTTTTTCGTGGTGCCAAAGAAAGACGGTTCTTTCCGTCGTATTTTGGATCTAAAAGGGGTGAATCACTGCCTTCGAGTGCCGCATTTCAAGATGGAGACGTTGAGGTCGGTCATTGTGGCGGTGCGCCAAGGGGAGTACCTCACTTCCCTCGATCTCATGGAAGCGTATTTGCACATTCCAATAAAGGAAATTCATCAAACGTTTCTGCGGTTCGCTCTGCCTTGGGGACATTTTCAGTTCCAAGCATTACCATTTAGTCTGGCGACAGCTCCACAAACCACACCAAAATCATGGTTGTGGTAGCAGCGGCTTTACGAAAGGATGGTGTTCCAGTGCACCCTTATCTCGACGATTGGCTGAATTCAATTAGCAGCCCTGTCTTGCAATAGAGGCAAAGTCCAGGGAGTGGCTCTAGGCTCGCATGCAGATGTGTTGCGTTTTCTTAAAGCAGTTACCAGGCTGCGGCCCTCTTGGAGAATCGTGGTTCTGCCATGGGATCTCAACCTGGTTTTAGGGGCGCTAGCTAAAGAACCATTTGAGCCTTTACACCAGGCATCGGGTAAGGATTTAACCTTGAAGACAGTGTTTTTGGTAGCCATTTGTTCGGCGAAGCGAATTTCGGAGTTGCAGGCGTTGTCATGTAGAGAGCCGCTTTTGTCTTTTTCCAAAGAAAAGGTGGTATTGAGACAAGTTCCGTCTTTTTTGCCAAAGGTGGTTTCTCTGTTTCACTTAAACCAGTCGGTTTCTCTTCCAGCTCTAGGTTCAGCGGAGGGCAGCGTATCGGACCGTAGTTTATGCCATTTGGACATAAAGAGAGTGCTGCGGCACTGTTTAAAGGTTTCAGAAACTTTTCGCAAGTCGGACCGCCTCTTCGTGTTGTTCGGAGGTCCCCGCAAAGGGGAAGCGGCGGCAAAGGCGTCCATTTCTAGATGGATTAGAGAAGCGATTGAGTCAGCATATCTTTTGCAAGGGCGTTCCGTCCCAGCAGGCTTACGAGTTCACTCTACCAGAGCGCAAGCGACTTCCTGGACGGAACACAGTTTGGTCCCGCCAGTAGAAATCTATAGAGCGGCCACCTGGTCGTCTCTTCATGCTTTCAGTAAGCACTACCGCCTAGATGTTCTGGCTGCGATCGATGCCTGTTTCGGAGCGGCGGTGTTGCGATCTGGCTGGAAAGGTCCCTCCCAATGATTACTGCTCTGATACATCCCAGAAGTGGAGGACTAAACTGGAGGAATGATAAGGAAATAGAAATTACATTTACCTGGTAACTGTTGTTCCTTGAACTCCAGTTTAGTCCTCATTCCCACCCGGGGATGGTGTCATTAGCGGAGGGGTTTCAGTTGGGAGAAGTGCAAGCTTACAGGTAGGTATAGCCTTTAACTGGTTTGCAGTAGTATTGATTCTGTTCGTTTCTTCTCTCACTATTTCTGCTTTCCTTTGTGTATGGCTATGCATAGGGCAGAAAGGAGAGAATGCAGAAAGCAGTTCCCTTCTCCCTGGAGGGGGGGGGTTAATATTAAACTTTTTGGTGTTATGCGTTCAGCTGACTATAAGGTTAAAGTTATTTTAAAAAAAAAAAAGCTACTTATTTGTTGCTCCTTTGAGTTTGCTTTGTCAATAGTTCACTGGGGGCTGATGGGAGAGACCAGCAGGCTACATCCAGTGAAGTCACGATTTTGATATGCCCAGTCTCCAAGCTGCAGGAGGAGGTACACTACCCAGAGATGGAGGACTAAACTGGAGTTCCTCAAGGAACAACAATTACCAGGTAAGTGTAATTTCTATTTTTGGTATGCGTGCTGTGTTGCTGTTTTACTGCCATTGACATCTTTGGAGGTCTCAGAGAGAGGCAGGGTGGGAACAGGAAGGGAGGCTGGATTGAGAGCTCACCTAGGCTCTTCACATCCTTGCCCCAGCCCTGGATCTGTGATCCTGTTTTATAAAGTATTAAAATAGGTGCCTTTTTGGATGCATCACATAGGTGTCCTGTAATAAAATTTGCCCCTTTTTAATTTGTTTTCAGGAACTAAAACCTTCTTCCGGTCAGGATATAATCAGTTGTTTTAGTTCAAGAAAGCTATCAAAAATGTATTAAATTGGTTTAGTGAAAAAGTATCAGCTTATACTCTTTTTGTTGTTGGTTGTTGGGTTTGCCCCATTGCATTCAGGGACTTGCAGTTTTGCTTTTCTTATGGAGTGCAATGGAGAAATCAGAACTGCATGTCCCTGCATGCAGTGGGGTGGACCCAGGGCTGGATCGGGCCTGTCGGGCGCATCTGGAGCCAGTTGGCAACCCTAGTCAAACAGGGTACATTTTTAGCTTGGTACAGTCCTGCTCTGCATCACCCTGAATGATGGCATGCTATGGTCCGATTAACAAGATGACTCTCCTTTAGGCACAAGTTCAAACATGCTACTGAGCAAGATTTTAGGTTTGAAATGCTGTGATTTGTATTGTTCTAACTAGACTGGCCCTTGCAGGAAGGCTTTACAATTTCATTTAAAATCAGATCATCACAAAGTTTTACCTAGTTCTAAACAATTCTGGACTTGGAATGCCCTCCCGATGGAGGTGGTGGGGGCAAACACAGTGACGGAATTCAAAGTGGCCTGGGACAGACACAGTGGATCACTTTACAGCAACAAGATTAAATCTAAATAAACTGAACCATCTAATTTCTCAACAAATAGGGGGTGTCCTTCATGGAGCAATGGGGGAAGGAGCGGTGGGTTCACCCCTAAACAAACAAAGAAACAAAAGATATGGGGAGGGGTGTACCTGTTCCTGGTAGGTGCACCACTAAGAAAAGACATGGGTAGGGGTGCACCTACTCTCTAAAAGACATTGGAAGGGGTGCACCTACTCCTACCATATTGCTGGGCAGACTAGATGGACCACGCTGGTCTTTATCTGCCGTCATTTACTATGTTGCTATGTTTTATTTATTAGACTATTTTACACTGAAGTGGACTAGCACAACAACCACACTACTTTGTTTAGGGTTGTAACTGCTGCTCTTTGCAGGTTGCCTGCTTCAGGCAGATTGCATGTCATCTTTAAAGTGCAAAACTATTGTTTCAGTACTGTTCTGGGTTAAGGTGTCCAATGCTTAGTTTCCTTCCTCTTTGACATTAAGGGAACCTCAGTGTTTATGCCTTTTTGGAGTCCTTCACTGGTTTTATCTCCACCACCTCCTCAGGGAGAGTACTTCAGGCATCCACACCTCTCCATGAAGAAATAATTCCTGATGTTGCTCCTGAGTCTTCCTCCTTGCAGCTTCATATCAAGTCCCATAGTTCTACAGCTTCCTTTTCTTTAGAAAGTTTTTGTTTCTTTTGTATTAATGCCTTTCAAGTATTTAAATGTCTGTTTCCTTATCGTCCCTCCAGTCCAGTCCTGCACCTCCAGGTAGTGCACCCCCTCCAACAGCTTGGGGACTGAGCATGTCCAAAACTGTAGACACCAATATTAATACCGCTGGCACCGCCCACTAGCACCCAGTATGCTCAGTCTCCAAGCAGCTGGAGGTGGTGAGCCAGGGGCTCACTGAGGAGCAAAATGAGGAATAGTTAGGGTTTGCTTTATTTGGGGGTTTTTGCTTTCCTTTATCTTTATTTTTTGATTTCCATTTAAAGTTTAAAAAAAAAAAAATAGAAGCAGCAAGCTGGGAGCCGGCAGCAAGTCTGATAGAGGAGAGCCTTGGACAGCCCGATCCTCTCTCTTTCCTCCCTCCCCCCTTGGAGACCCGGGAGGTGGGTTGAGGACTTGGCAGCATCCTGAAGCTTGGCAGCTCCCTATCCTGTAATTGGGTGAGGAACTGCTGTGTTCTGAGCTGCGGGCCTTGAAGCGAAACATTGACTGCTCTGCCTCCTCAGTGCCGAAGCCGTTGAAAGGGCTGAGCGCGAGGTCGGTGCCTTCCCCATCTCAGCTTCCGCTGCAGTCAGGATTCCCATAGCTCTCTGCTCAGGTATGTCGGGGGTTCGTTTTAACGCCCGGGAAGGCGGAAAGGCCTGATGCCGTGTGGTGTTGGTAGCTGTGGCTGCTGTTCCTCCTGAAGCGTGGGAAAACGAGCAGAGCTCCTTTTGCCCACGTTTTTTGGCGCTCGGCCTGGTGAGCGGGGGAGAGTTTCCGGCCATTGTTATTCGGGCAGTGGGGGCCCGGCAGTGTTTCCTGGGGGGTTTAGCTGTCGGGGTTGTGTTTGTTTTTTTGTGCAAGCTGCCTATTTAAGATATAGGAAGTAAAAAAAAAAATTTGAAATGGCAAGTACTGAGCAGCCAGACCCCGGAGGACTTGTCTGTCTCAAGGGGGGTTGGAAGGTTACAGAGCGGAAGGGGGGAAGTGACTGCAGTCTCCTCGTTGCTTGTGTGTGATTCTAGGCAGAGGGTGCCTAGGAAGAGTGCCCTGCCCTCCATGCTGGCGCATCTCCAGTGTTTAGTCTGTGGATCCCAGCGTGAGACGGTGTCCGAGACAGGGGCTGCTGCGACTGTACAACAGAAGCTGTAACCATGGAGCAGGCATGGCAGGACAAGCCACAGGAGCCTATGGGCCTGTCACTCAGGAGATTCAAGTATCCATGGATTCTTCTCTGCCTTCTTTGGAATGACTGCCCTTCCCGGGACCTTGACCTCCCAGGGTCTTGCAGTTGAGGAGTTTATGGGGGAGTTCTCCTCCGAGTTTGTGCTCTTATTGCATCAGGCCTTTCGCTTGTGCCAGCAGGGTGCAGGCTTTTGGTCCTGCGAAGGATCTCGGAGCTGCAGGACCTGTTGTGCTGGGAGCCTTTCCTTTCCTTCTCTCGGGAGAAGGTAGTCTTGTGGCCAGTTCCTTCCTTTCTCTCCAAGGTAGTCTCAGTGTTTCACGTAAATCAGCCCATCTCCTTGCCAGTGTTGGAAAAGGCGGGAGACGACATCGTTGGTCTCAGTCTGCACAGGCTGAATGTTCGACGAGTCCTCAAGCGTTATTTGGCGGAGACAGAGTTGTTTCGCAGGTAGGAGCATTTGTTTGTGCTTTTTGAGGGTCCGCACAAAGGCAAAGCAGCGGCAAAAGCCTCGATTTCTTGGTGGGTTCAGGAGGCCATTGCATCTGCGTATCTCCTGAATAGGCGTCCAATATCTCTGAGGTTGTGCGCCCATTCCACTAGGGCACAGGCGACGTCCTGGGCTGAATTCAGTCTGATGCCTCCGGTAGAAATTTGCAAGGCAGCCACTTGGTCTTCCCTGCATACCTTTACTAAAAATTATCGCTTGGATGTCCAGGCGCCGAGGGATGCCTGTTTCTGATCAGCGGTTCTGCGTTCCGGTCTGGCGGGTCCCTCCCATTAGTATATTTACTGCTCTGTTACATCCCAGAGGTACGTGACTAGACTGGAGGGATGATAACGAAAGCAAAATTAGACTTACCTGCTAATTGTTCCTTGAGGAACTCCAGTCCAGTCCCGGATCCCACCCAAATTGAGTCTGGTGTTTCGGCGCTCAGGAGCAGACCAGGGATTTGTATTTCTTCCTGGCCGGCTGTCGGCTTTCGGGGTTTCCTCAGGTCAGCCTCTATGTATCTCTGTCCTCCGGGGGGGATGGCTACGGGTTCCTCCTCTAGAGTTGGGGAAGGGAGTTCCTCACATTTCAATTGTGATATAGTTTACTGAGTTTTTTTCTCTTGTTTATCTTCTTATTTGTTGCTCCTGTCTGTTTTGCCAGAAGATACTGGGAGCTGGTGGGCGGTGCCAGCAGTATTAGTACTGGTGTCTACAGTTTTTGACATG
This sequence comes from Ichthyophis bannanicus, assembly GCA_033557465.1. Taxonomy (NCBI): domain Eukaryota; kingdom Metazoa; phylum Chordata; class Amphibia; order Gymnophiona; family Ichthyophiidae; genus Ichthyophis; species Ichthyophis bannanicus. Next base: position 885,208,934 of record CM066035.1, on the reverse strand, counting down.
CTCCGTCTCCAAGCTGCTGGAGGAGGTGCACTACCCAGAGGTGCGGAACTGGACTGGAGTTCCTCAAGGGATAACAATTAGCAGGTAAGTCTAATTTCGCTATCACATTTCCCCCCTCACTTGGTTTGCAGCTTGTCATGTTGTGAGAGCTTGTGTGCATCAGTGATGCTGAGAGCTAAGCTATTGGTAGTGTAGCTATCTATCAGGGTCTCTCAAGATGGGCAGATCTCTGCTGAGGAGGATAGACTAAGCAACCACCCATCTAGGCAGCAGCAGCAGCAGAATGGGATGGTGGTGGCGGTGGAGGATTACATTCCTGTGACAAAGGCAACAACACTAGCATTACCTGTGCAGAAGAAAAGCTTGGCAATCTACTTCTGTATCATGCCACAAAAACCCAATGGATAGTCACAACAAAACAATTTGCACTATAGTGCTGGAAGATGAGACCCCCAGGTCAGAAGGCACTCAACTGACTACTGGGGATCAGCTGAAGAATTTTCAGAGTAAGACCAACATTATGATGGAGTTGGATCAAAGCCCTCGGAACGTCTGATTGCTGATGTAGCTGCGCATGAAATGAGAGTCAGAAGCTGCAAAGATATCTTACATATTGGAACATGTAACATACAAAGCATGAACCAAGGGAAGTTGGAGGTGGTCAAGAATGAAATGGAACGTGTGTAGTCAGCAAACTGAAATGGACTGGCATCGGGCACGTTGCATCTGATGATCACATGATATACTATGCTGGAAATGAAAGGCAAAGAAGAAATGGTGTTGCGTTTATAATTAAGAAGAAACTTGCAAGAACTGTAATGAAATACCACGCAATCAGTGAATGCTTAATTTTTGTTCGTCTATGGTGAATGCCCATCAACACAACTATTATTCAGTACTAGAATGACGCATGCAAGGAAGTAGAATCAGAAACTATTACAGGAAGAACAAGACCAGCTTTCCTAAATCTACGAGAGTTAAAGAGAAAATTCCAACCTCGAATTGGAATGCTACAATATGCTCAAGGATCCATGTTGAATGATGCTGAGAAGATCAAAAAAGGTGGAAAAATATAGAGTCATTATACCATAAAGATTAAGTAGACCAACAGCCATTTCAACCTGTACCTTATGATCAGGAACCATTGGTGATGAAAGAAGAAGTTGAAGCAGCATTGAAAGCATTTTCATTGAACAAAACACCTGGTATTGATGACATCCCATTGAAGTATTACAGCAATTGGATGCAGCTGTTGCTATAATTACAAGGCTCTGCCAGGAAATTTGGAAAACATCATGGCCAACTAACTGGAAACGATCTATCTGTGTTTATACCAATATTGAAAAAAGGTGATCCGACTGACTGTGGAAATTATTGCACGATTGCTCTGATCCCACATGACAGCAAGATTCTAGTCAAGATCATCCAGCAGAGGCTACAACCATACTTGAAACGAGAACTGCCTGAAGTGCAAGCAGGGTTTAGGAAAGGGCAAGAAACGAGAGACATCATCTCAGATGTGAGATGAATTCTTGAAAAGACAAAAGAATACCAAAAGGATATCTACAGTATATGTGTTTTATTGACTATAGTAAGATTCTTGACTGTGTAAATCAGGAAAAACTCTGGACCACATTAAGAAGCATGGGTATACCAGAAAACCTAATAGTTCTCTTGCACATCCTTTAAATTGATCCAGAAACAACAGTTCAAACAGAACAAGGAGAAACAGAATGGTTTAAAACAGCAAGATTGTACAATAAGGCTGCATACCTTCTCTCTACCTGTTGAATTTATATACAGAACAAATCATCAGAGAAGCAGGACTGTATGAAGGCAACCGAGATATGAAGATTGGTGGAAGACTCATCAACAACATCCACTATGCTGATGATACCACAATACTGGCTGACAGTGAAGACAACCTGAAACATTTGCTTCTCAAGATAAAGGAACATATCCTTAAAATGGGCCTGCACCTTAATATAAAGAAGACAAAGATCCTGACATCTGGCAAAATCAATAAGTTCATCATTGATGGAGAAGATATTGAAATAGTGGGCAACTTTAACCTGCTTGTATCAATAATCTAATTAAGAAATAAAAAACAGTTAAGAAATCCGATGACACGTTGCTCTTGGCAGAATGGCTATAAATGACCTTGATAAGATTCTCAAGAGCAGAGATGTCTCTCTCCATACAAAGATTTGACTTATCAGAGCAAAGGTATTTTCAATAACATATGGATGTGAAAGTTGGACAGATAGACAGGAAGAAAATTGATTCCTTTGAATTATGGTTCTGTTAAAAAAAATACTGTGTATACCATGGACTATGCAAAGAACAAACCAATCAGTACTAGAGTAGATCAAACCAAAGCTTTCTTTAGATGCTCAGATCACAAGACTTCAACTTTTATACTTTGAACACATCATGCGAAGAGAGAGATCATTAGGGAAAGACATCGTGCTTGGCAAGATTGAAGATTAATGCAAAAGAAGAAAGCCAGCAATGAGATGGATTGATAAAATAGCAGCGGTTACTAACAATGAGCCGGCTGACTGAAGACAGAATACAGTTTAGGACAGCTATCCACAGGGTCGCCATGAGTTGACATCGACTCAGTGGCACTTAACAACAACAACATCACCACATTTTCCCTGCCCCCTCCTCTTTTCTAGGGTCCTCAGGTCTCTTCTCATATCTGCTGGTGTAGACTCCATATTATTTTGGTTGCTTTTGACTGTCAAAGCTGAACACAGTATTTCAAGTGAAATCTCACCAGTGACCTGTGCAGGGGAATTATCATCTTCTTTCTACCAGTTATGCCTCTTTCTGTGCAGCTCATTCCTTCTGGCTTTGGCGACTGCCTTACCACACTGTTTTGCTACTGTAAGATTGTCAGACATTATCCCCTGAGGACTTTCTCCTGGTTTGTGCCCCCTCAGCCTCTTACCCTCCTCTCCCCCCTCCCCCACAACTACAATGTTATGTACTTATTCACATTAGAATTTAACTACCAAGCATTTGACCAGTCTTCTAATCTACTTAAGCAAAAAGATAAACTTAAACTGGTACAATGCAGAGTGTGACCAACCACCAGCATCTAATATTGCTTATAGTGATTTCTAACTGAGCATTCTAGCAGAGGAACCTGATCAGGTACTTCCTGCCATTGCTTTGGGTTTTCCTGCTATAGTGTTGGGTCTCTCCAGATACCAGTCTCTGGTGCTTACTGTGGGGTGAAGATAAAGACTCAGAGCTTTACCATCCTTAAGGGTGCATAGACTTGAGGTAGCACACAAAGTGGGCTTCGTGCCTTGCACATGCAATGCTGACGCCAAGTCACCAGGTGGGTCCTGTCTTGATGATACAGAATATATCTCCAAATAAGATTATCTGTAAACTATTAAAACTGGTTATTATTCTTCTGTCTGTTAGAAGAGTTGGCTGCTTGTTCTACCAAATCTGTAAAGTGTAAATTATTAGTAAGTTGGAAAGTGCAAGTGTTGAGCAGTTCTCAGCCATAGCTGTTTTGTTTCTTCCAGGAGCACTGTGTGACCCATCAGATCCTAAGGGTGGTGAGTCCCTTAGAAGCAGAACTCATCAGGGATCCCAGTATGCAGTGTAAACTCAGATTCAGGTAAAACGTATACATGTAGTTATAGTGCTTAATTTTATAACAAGACAGTTATGTGTAAGTCCAAATAGATAGCTATTTTATAAAGGCAATATACTGTAGGTACCTACTGTATGTGCCTTTATAAAATAGGTTCCCAGATCTTGCCCCAATAGTGCAGAAATTTCCACCTGCTCCAAAGAAGGTGTAAATGAGTGTGTTCACTCTATGTGTTCACATGTATATTTGATAAAATACCCAAATACATCGCAACCCCACCTCCACTGTGCCCAAACTACACCCTTGGGAGTACATAAGAGTAGGTATACACTTTTCATGTGCATATTTTTTATACTTCATTTACTCATCATTAATAGACCCTTCCAAATACATCTTGCTAGACCAGTCCAGACTAGTGGGTTGTGTCCCCCTGCAAGCAGATGGTGAGACAGAGAAAAATTCCAGAAGCTTTGTAACATCACCCTTGGTATAAAAACTCATGCCCCAAGGGCAGCTTCAGTATTTTCTCTGTCTCAGCAGATAGTGGGTGTCTCCTAGCTCCTGGCGTTCTCTGAGAAGAGAATTGGTGTCAGTGTAACTATTTTCAGCAATGGTGTACACTGTGGTGCCCCTTCTTTGCCAACAGTTTTTCTTTCATCACTTTCCAGAGCTGCCCCTGGTCAAGAGGACCAGTAGAGCACCTCTGAAGGGAAGTGCTCCTCTTCATGAGGAGCAGTTGCAGCCTTCTCTTCGACTGTTCTGCAAGCAAGACTTCTATCAGCTATGCTGACTGTCACCTTTTGTTATTTTTCTAACTCCTTAAAGTTTGTTTAAAAAAAAAAAGAAAAAACCTTATTCAAGGACCCAGTTGCTGAGGAAGTTGTCAGGCAGTTTTTTCTTCCCCGGATCCTTCCTCCATCTGTTTTTACCTTCTTCCAGAGCAATGAGTGTTTTATTTCTTTCACAGTTCTCTTTTAAAGCAGTGTCCCGATCTGTTTTTCAGCAGTATCTTGTTCTGACTGCATGCGCCTCCCTTCTTTTTTCGGTGTGCTCCATTTTCTGCAGTTGCCTTTTTCCTGTTCTCTTCATGCGGTCAGTCAGCAGCTGCTTCCTGGCTGTTTTGCTGTTTCCCGCCATAAATTTTGTGCTGCGGCTGTCGTTCTTTCTTCAGAGTCTGTTGATTTTTAGCTCCCTGGTTCTTCCTGTGACTTTTTCTTTTATCTTGTTGTGACAATTCCTTCTTCCCTACAGCACTGCTTGGGCTGTGGGAAAAAATGTAAGACTTTGACAAGTAGTTTGTGTTCCTCCTGTGGGTCTGATCAAAGGGGTCCTGCATCTGCAGGTCCTGGTTCTGGTAGCCCTTCCAGGTCTCCTGCTTTAGCTCCCTCTGGGTTAGCTCAGGGTGATGCTAGATCTAAAGATGCCCTTCTCTAGTTTGGTGCCTGAGCATCCTGATCACCATCTACAACTCTCTATTCAGCCTATGCAGACTTCAGCTGACAGCTCTGATCTCCAGTTTATGCAGCTATTCTGTCAGGCCTGGGATATGTGGCGCTCGAGGACTTTGGCTACTCTGACTGCCACTGATCTACCATCTAGAAAGCGTGTCCATCAAAGTTTGACTGGAGTTTCTTTAGATCTGGCCAAGGATACCTCCTCTCCTCCAGGAGACTGGTACCCTACAGGAGAAGATGGTAACCTAAGAACATAAAAACATAAGATATGCCATACTGGGTCAGACCAAGGTCCATCAAGCCCAGTATCCTGTTTCCAACAGTGGCCAATCTAGGTCATAAGTACCTAGCAGTTTCCCAAAAGACACAGGTTCCACAATGCTTGTCAAGCAGTCATATCCTGGGTCCCTTTTATAATGGTTTATGAACCTTTCCTCCAGGAACTTGTCCAAACCTTTTTTAAACCCAGCTACACCAACAGCTTTTACTTCATCCTCTGGTAACAAATTCCAGAGTTTGATTACATGTTGAGTGAACATTCTATCACTTCTGAGTCCAGCCGGGAAGAAGGAGAGCTTTCACCATTGGAAAATGACCAGGAGCCTCGAGAAGACGGTTAGGATATCCAGTTATTCAGTAAGAAAGAGCTTCCTGCATTGCGGAGGCTCTCCACCTCTCAGACTCTCAAGGTCAACAGCCTTTGGATTCCTCTAAACCTCAGGCCGACCCCATCATCATGGGCATCAGGAAAACTTCTTTTCCCTTTCCCCTGGAACTACAACAGATAGAGTGGGATTCTCCTGATGTGTCTCGGTGCTCTGCTCGTTGCTTGGGACGTGTTTACGTTTGGTTTTCGGATGATCTTGACAAGTGTTGCATTTCCCTAAAGTAGATGCCCTGGCCACCGCAGTCACTAAACGCACAACCATTCCTGTGGAGGGCGGCACTGCCCTCCATGATCAGACAAATCACAAGGTGGAGAGCCTCTTAAAAACCACTTTCTCATCATCGGCCTTGGCATTGCAGGCCTCTGTTTGCAGAGGTCTCACTGCATGCACTCTACTCCGATGGCTTCTGTTATTTCCGGATGATCCGGCCTTGCCTCATTTAGAGTTGGTCACTGCCTTTCTTGCAGATGCCTTTTATGATCTGCGTGCTTATCTGCTCGTTCTGTGGTTGCTGCTATAGTGGCTCGGCATTGGCTGTGGCTCAGTCATTGGAATGCAGATGCGCTTCCAAGTCCCATCAGCAAGCTTTCTTTCAAGGGCCGCCTTCTTTGTGGTGAGGATTTAGAAAAACTTGTGAAAGATTTGGGGGAAGTCAATCTCAATGTTTGCCAGAGGATAAGCCCATATCCAATTCTTATCGTCCTGATGCATCGTTGTCCACGTCCTCATCTTATAGAGTCCTCTTCAGAGATGTTTGTCACTACCAACCTGGCAAATCCGGTTCTTTTTCTAATAGGGCTTATTCTAAGCCTCAGTCCTTTCGGGTATCCATCACAACCAGGACAATTTCTCCTCGTCCAACAAGTTTTCCAGTTCCGCCAAACCCCATTGACGGTTTCCGGGTCCATTTTGGGGTGCCTCCTGTGGGCGGACTCACAGTATTTTTCTCGCAAATGGACCCAGATAACATTGAACCGGTGGTTACTTGAGGTAGTAACACAGGGTTATGCTCTCAGCTTCACCGAGCCTGTGCCAAATGTCTTCCTCATCTCTCCATGCAGTTCCATGACAAAGGCAACGGCTGAATGCCTGACCCCTCCAGCTCCTTCTTCAGCTCAATGCGGTATGCCCTGTTCCTCCCTCAGAATAAGGGTCTGGTCACTATTCCATTTGCTTTGTCATTCCCAAGAAGGATGGCTCCTTCCGTCCTATCCTGGACCTCAAGGGAGTCAATCGCTGTGTTCAGCTGCCGCGGTTCCTGTTGTAAATGCTCAGGACAGTCATTCAAGCTTTTCGGCCAGGCAAATTTCCTGCATCCCTGGACCTGGCGGAAGCATATTTTCACATTCCAATCTATCAAGATCATCAGAAATATTTACGTTTCGGCAGTCCTCGGTCAACGTTATCAGTTTTGTGCCCTGCCCTTTGGTCTTGCCACAGCTCCTCACACTTTCTCCAAGGTGATGGTAGTAGTGGCAGCTTCCCTGCAGTGCCAAGGTATTCGGGTTCATCCTTATCTAGACAATTGGATGATCAGAGCAACAAGTTTTGAGGAGGCTATTTCTTTGGTCTCTCAGATCCTCTCCTTTCTGGACCATTTCAGCTGGGTGGTCAATTATGCCAAAAGCAATCTGTGCCCAGTTCAGTCGCTGGAATTCCTTGGCGCTCGCTTCAACATGAGAGTGGGTTGTGTCTTCCAGCTCTGCGTTCAGGTCCATGCCTTCCAGCGCCTGGCAGCTCCCACTGTCTAGGATTACCTACAACTCCTCGGCACCATGGCTTCTGCTCACATGCATCTGCTTCAGCACTCTCCTGTCATGCTGGTCCCCATCCACCCTGGACTATCAAATTCATCTACCCCTTTCTTCAGTGGTTCACCGCATTCTTCGTTGGTGGCTTTGTCCTCATCACTTGTTGAAGGGCATTTCCTTGGAAATTCCATGTTGGATGGTGGTCACCACAGATGCCAGCCTTGCAGGTTGGGGAGTGCACTGCCAGGGACAGGCAGCACAGGGATCTTGATCCATTCAAGAAGCCTCTTGGACCATTAATTGCCTTGAAGCCTAGGTTATTCATCTGGATCTGCTCTTCTTTCAATCCTACCTCCAGGGTAGAGCAGTCTGAGTACTTTCCGACAAATCCACCACTGTGACTTATCTCAACAGACAGGATGGGACCAAATGTCCTGGAGTGACCCTGGAAATGAGTCTTCTATTTCCCTGTGCAGAATCCAACCTCCTGGCTCTTTTTGCACATCTCATTGTGTGAATGGAAAACATTCAAGCGGATTTCCTGAGTTGTCATATCCTTGACCCCGGCAAGTGGGAGCTAGCTCCATGGGCATTTGCGAACATTGTGCGTTGGTGGGGTCATCCAACTTTAGACCTAATGGCCACCTCTTCCAGTGCCAAGATGTCAATCTTTTTCAGTCATCAAAAGGAACTGAACTCTCAGGGCCTAAATGCTCTGGTTCAGACCTGGCCATCGAACCAGATTCTCTATATCTTTTCTCCTTGGCCACTAATTGGCCGTGTACTCCATCGGATAGCGTCACACTCTGGATGGGTAGTGCTGGTAGCCATGGATTAGCCTTGGCGTCCATGGTATGCTTATCTCCTCTGCTCCTGCAGGAGGCACCCCTACCCCTTGGTGTCCAGAGAGGTCTTCTGTTTCAGGGGCCAATTCTCATGGATGACCCTGTTCCTTACTAGCATTCAGCTAGGATATTGAGTGGTGTCGCTTGCATCACAAACGTTTCTCGCTGTAAGCAGTGGCCACTCTACTACGGGCTCGACGGTCTTCTACCTCATGTGCCTATGCTCGGATCTGGTGTCTTTTTTTTCTTCTTGGTGTTCTGAGAGATCCCTCTCCCCTTGGTGAGTTGATATTCCAGACATTCTTTCCTTCCTTCAGGACGGATTTAATAAGGGTCTTGCCCTTAATTCTTTAAAGGTGCATATTGCAGCCTTAATATGCTTTTGGGGGCCTCTCCATGGGCGGTCTTTTGCTTCTCATGTAGACGTTTCCCATTTTCTGCAGGGCGTTCGCTCCCTGAGGCCCCCCATTCATCCAATCATACCTTCTTGGGATCGGTCCTTAGTACTTCGCATGCTCAGCCATGCCCCTTTTGAGTCTCTCTGTAAGGCATCTCTCAAAGATTTGACTCTCAAAACTGTCTTTCTTTTAGCAGTCACTTCGGCATGGTACCTTTCGGAGTTACAGGCAGTTTCTTACCAGGATCCTTTTCTGTCTTTTTGGCCCGAAGGGGGTTACCATTCGAACAGTGCCCTCTTTTCTGCCTAAGGTCCTTTCGGATTTTCATGTCAACCAATCGGTTGTGCTTCCTTCCTTTTTTAAGGAGCAGTTTTCAGGTGACAACTGAGTCCTTCACTTGTTGGATGTTGGTAAGGTGTTACACCATTACCTCAAACTAACTAATATGTTTCGTCTCTCCAATCACCTTTTTATCCTGGCTTCTGGTCCATGAGAAGGAGTGGCCCCTTCCAAAGTGGCCATTGCATGCTGGATCAAGCAGACCATTGAGTCAACTTCTATTTTATTGAACAAACCTGTGCCCATAGGTCTTTGGGCACATTCTGTGTGGGCACAGGCTACCTACTGGGCAGAATGCTCACAGGTAGTCAGCTAGATATTTGAAGGGTGGCCACCTGGTCCTCCTCCTCTACTTTAGCACGTCACTATTGCTTGGATGTCCAAGTTCAAGAAACAGCTTGCTTCAGAGCCTCTGTCTTGGCTGCAGCTGTTTCTTCCCACCCTGGAGTGGTTTAGCTATGGTACTCCCCACTAGTCTGGACTGGTTTAGCAGGATGTATTTGGAAGGAGAAATTTTACTTACCGATAATTTCCTTTCCTGGAATCCTGCTAGATCAGTCCAAGAACCGCCCCTCTAAATTGTTTAGTCCGTCGCCTAGCTAAGACACACTTTATGCATCAGTGACATTGCTGTTCCTCGCCATGTATATACTTCCTTGGCCTGTGGGTCCTGTTTCACATTGTTCAATTTAGCTTGTCGTTATAATAGTTATAGTTTATTTACTTGATAGACCACCTATAGTGGATAGCAGCTAGGCGGTTAAGGAAGTTACATTCAGGTACGATATTATTTGTTTGTTAGCTCATTTTTGGTCTGGTTTTGTGCTTCCTTAGCTGTTTGAATTCCTGTTGCTTGTTATGGTTATACTGAAGCTCCCCTTAGGGGATGGGTTTTTATACCAAGGGTGATGTCACAAAGCTTCTGGAATTTTTCTTTGTCTCACTATCTGCTGGCAGGGGGACACAACCCACTAGTCTGGACTGATCTAGTAGGATTCTAGGAAAGGAAATTATCGCTAAGTAAAATTTTTCCACATGTTTAATGAATTACAACAAAAGCATACACAGAGAGCTGTGTACCAACCTATGTTGAAAAGGAAGGTTAGCACCCAATTTACTAAAATAATGAGATGCACAGTGCAACAACATTAACATGGTTGCATTAAAGGCAGCATGACCATGGTGATGCTACTCATTTAGCAGCTCAAATATCCCTACACTCGGCATCCAAAAGTGAAAGTCTCAATTAATAAGGAGAACCATCCCCCCTGAAAAATTAAAGTAGGACTTTGAGCCCTAGTATCTTTTTATCTCCAGGAACAAGCAGGAATGAGTCTTCACATATGGGTACGTCGGTACCGACAGAGCCTGCGTGGGAATGCTCCCCAGCATCCAAAAAGAAAGCCTTTGGGAGCATCCCACACGCATGCCCGCTGCCTTCCCGCCTAAACACTTCCCTCTCATCAGTTTTCCGTTTTCCGCAGAGCCGGCAGGACGTATTCCTGTCACCGCAGAAAATCTTTCTTTTTATACTTACTTTTTTGTGGTCGCGTCTGCCTTCCCTCGACGTCACCGGTACCGCCGGTGCTTCTCTTTTGTTTTTTCTAAATAATTTCTTCTTTTCGACAGAAATTTTTTCTCTGTTAGTGTCTGACAGTTTCTAGGCCACTAGGCCTCCCTTTTTTCCATTATGGAAAAGCCAGCCACTTCCCTCAAGAAATGCTCTAAGTGTGGCGGTACAAATATTCTTTTAGACACCCATTCTTGGTGTCTAAAATGTTTGGGTCCTGACCATTGCTCACTTGAGTGTCTTTCCTGCTGGAGTTCAAACAGAAGAAATCTTCAGAATCGAGCACAGCTCGATACCCGGTTCACATCGCACTCGATGTCACCAGCTAGAATATCTCCACAGAATCAGGTAACCAAACAAAAGTCTGTAAAGACTAGCCAGTCCTCGAGTGGTAGATCTCCTTTCCAGTATCGAGATTGCTCCAGCTTTGCCCTTGAGGACATTTTGGCAATAAAGCCCCGGCGGGAGTCTTCGGACTCCAAAGCATTAACGGGGCTTCAGGTCGTTCCCGGGGTTCTCACCTCGGTGAACATACCTGGGCCATGCTCAGTGGTTGTGGCCACTTTGAGCGGTACCGACACCCCGGCATCGGCTACGGTGATGGATGAAACACTCCTCACCGATGAACGTAGTCTAGCGCTCTCGGTTACTTCGATACCGTTAGAGTGGCTGCAGACCGTTCCTCCAGTATCGGTATCGCCTTCGGTACCGGTACTGGTATTGGCATCGGTGTCGGTACCGTCCATGCTTGCTTCAACAGACTCGATTCCTCGATGCCGAGCCTGGAATTGATCCCTAGCATGGATGATTCGGTACCGACTCGTTTCGGTACCGAGTTCGGGTGGTACCGAAGACATCGATTTAGGGAAAATCCGATGCTTCATCCTTTCAAGTCTTCCGATACCGATGACTAGAATGAATCCATCGGTACCAGGGCTGAATCTTCAACAAGTCTAGCCTTTACCCCTCATTTTAGAGGTTCCTCCTCAGGGGAGGTTTCTTTTCAAGCTTTTCTGCTTGATATGGTGACGTTACTTGCCATTTCTATACCTGGTGAAAAATCCTTACCAGGGGGTTCAGAGACCCTGCAATCTCCCTGGTTGCCAAAGGAGCTAATCATGCTTCCTTTGCATCAGATCTTACAAGATCTACTTTTAAAGATGTGGGAAACTCCTTTAACGGCATCACCATATTCTGAGACACTTGAAACTAGGTACAAAGTGCCACCTTCTCCAGGTTTTCAAAAGACTCAACTTCCTCATTATTCTATTGTTGTAGAATCGGCAATGAGGCGTATTAAGAGTGCAAAGAAGCACTCCTCTTATCCGCCAGGTCGTGAGTCTAGGACTTTAGATGCCTTTGGACGTCGATGCTTCCAGGCATCCATGCTTTCAGCAAGAATTGTCTCATATATTTTCTATATGGGATTGTCTCTTGAAGAGGTCACAAAGAGCTTAAAGCTTTTGAACCCTTTTCTTCAAGAGCATAAGAGAGCAGATTTTTTCATACTAGTCAATCATGCTCACAATATCTCTAGGTTCCTTAATCGTGCTTCCCTGGACTGTTTTGAGTCTATTAGCAGAACTTCTGCTATAGCCATAGGAGCACGACGCATGGCCTGGCTCCAAGTTTCAGACTTGGACAGATGGGTACAGAAAAGGCTGGGAAATACTCCTTCTACTGGTGAAAATCTCTTCAACAAGGAGGCTTTATTTCAAGCTAATCAGTTAAGCACTGATGCTGTTGCTTTCAGAGGATTGTCAAAACTTTCCTCTATCCCAGCTAATAAAAAATCTCCTAAAAAGCTTTATCCCCCTAGGGCAGGGGTCGGCAACCCGCGGCTCCGGAGCCGCATGCGGCTCTTTCTCACCTTTGCCGCGGCTCCGGAGCACACTGCCCGCCCGGTATTTATGGCGTTATGGGCTCCCTCCCTTCTTCTGCAGCCGCGGCTCCCTGCCTCTTACGGAACCGCGGCTGTGCTTTTAAAATCATCTCGGAGCCCTTCCTGTCTTGACGGGCTCCGTGCAGCATTGTCCCGCCTCTAAAGGAAGTACTTCCTTTGGAGGCGGGACAATGCTGCACGGAGCCCGTCAAGACAGGAAGGGCTCCGAGATGATTTTAAAAGCACAGCCGCGGTTCCTTAAGAGGCAGGGAGCCGCGGCTGCAGAAGAAGGGAGGGAGCTGACATGGAGGGAGGGAGCAGATATGGATGGATGGATGGATGGAGGGAGGGGGACTGCCCTGGAGGGATGGAGGGGGCTGACATGGAGGGAGGGAGCTGATATGGATGGAGGGAGGGAGGGGGGCTGACATGGAGGGAGGGAGCTGATATGGAGGGAGGGGGGCTGACATGGAGGGAGGGAGCAGATATGGATGGATGGAGGGAGGGGGGCTGACATGGAGGGAGGGAGCTGATATGGATGGATGGAGGGAGGGGGGCTGACATGGAGGGAGGGGGCTGACATGGAGGGAGGGAGCAGATATGGATGGAGGAGGGAGGGGGCTGACATGGAGGGAGGGAGCAGATATGGATGGATGGAGGGAGGGGGGCTGACATGGAGGGAGGGAGGGAGCAGATATGGATGGATGGAGGGAGGGGCTGACATGGAGGGAGGGAGCAGATATGGATGGATGGAGGGAGGGGGGCTGACATGGCGGGAGGGAGCTGATATGGATGGAGGGTGGGGCTGACATGGAGGGTGGGGGCTGTTATGGATGGAGGGAGGGAGGGGGGCTGACATGGAGGGAGGGAGCAGATATGGAGGGAGGGAGGGAGGGGGGCTAACATGGAGGGAGGGAGCTGATATGGATGGAGGGAGGGGGGCTGACATGGAGGGATGGAGGGGGCTGACATGGAGGGAGGGAGCTGATATGGATGGAGGGAGGGGGGCTGACATGGAGGGATGGAGGGGGCTGACATGGAGGGAGGGAGCTGATATGGATGGAGGGAGGGAGGGGGCTGACATGGAGGGATGGAGCACTGGTAATGGGGTTGAGGGGACGAGCACTGGAAATGAGCTGATTAGGGGAGGCTAGGACTGGTAATGAGCTGATGGGGGGTAGGACTGGTATTGGGCTGATTAGGGGAGGCTAGCACTGGTAATGGGGTTGAGGGGGGATTAGCACTGGAAGGTACTGGGAGTGAGGACTGGAAAGGGGCTGATATTGGGGAGGGTTACTGGGACTGGAAATAGGCTGATGGAAAGAAGTGAAGAAAACGAAAGAAGAGATAAGAAATGGCAGATGGACCATAGACCACAGAAAGAGAGCTAAGAGAAGACAGGAAAGCAGAAGCCTCAGATCGGGACCAGCATGATCAAAGAATAAATTGGTCAGACAACAAAGGTAGAAAAAATAATTTTATTTCATATTAGTGATTTGACTACAAAATCATCATAATTTTGAAATCAAATATTGTTACTTGTTGTTGTGATATTTTCTGGCGGTTTTTTTTTTTGGTGTGTGAAGGAAGAGGGGTAGTCTTATACGGCGAGTATAGGCCAAACACCTATATTTTAACAGGAAAAGTAGGGGGTCGTATATAGCATTAAGGTAAGAAACAATATATGCAGTGTTAGATTTGTTTTAAATGTCGCAATGGTTTTGCGGCTCCCAGGTTTTTTTTTCCCTTCGGAAACGGGTCCAAGTGGCTCTTTACGTCTTAAAGGTTGCAGACCCCTGCCCTAGGGGAAAAAAGTTTTATTCATCTTCTACCCATGATGCAGATGTTTCCAAAGTCAGGGAACATCAAACCAGGCTAAGGAAATCAAAACCTCAACAGGCTCAGCAAACCCAGCAGTCGCAGGGTTTCTGATATTTTATTCACTTTTCCTGTGTTAGGTTTAGAACCTCTGAACCTACTTCTTTTCAACAGAAGCATTTAAGATTCCTGTCATCCATGTTGAGATATTAGTCATACATTGACTCAGTTCCTCGACTCTGGGCATGAATCTCTTGCTACAAGAGAAATCCATCCTTTTAGCTCCAAGAACAATTGAGGACCTTCATACCCTAGAGATAACAGGTTTCTCCTTTTTAACAAAAAACAAGGAGGAGTAACAACTAACAACAAGGTGAGCTATGCCTTCACCTTGACTGTTTCCTGTACGAGGATATCTCATACTTTTAACTGCAAGGGGACCCTATCTCTTCAAAGACTTACCAAATTGTAAGTCTTCTCAACTCTGTATTACTTTCTATCCCTCTTAATCCAGACATTCAGTTTTTAAGAGTACTACTAATCAACTGGAGGGCTTTTTTTCTAAGCCCATAGGATTTTCTTCAATACCTACTCCAGTAAGTAGTTTCCATACAGAGTTTTCTTTCCCTTTTACGGTTCATCTTCTTCTCTGTGTATCTTGGAGCAAACCTTCTCAGATACTACTTTAAGGCAGCTTATCAGACTGAAATTGAGTATTACCACTCCAAATTATGTCTGTTCTCTCCAACCTATAGAACCTAACTTTTGTCTGCTGCCTTAATAACAGATAACTCCAAGAGAGGTTCCAGAACCCATTTGGACAATTTATTGTTGCAGGCATCAGGCCTGTCTACTATTCTTAGCCATCTTCAATTCTTTTTGGCTCCAACAGAATAGATTAGGTTGCACACTGGCAATTAAACAGCCAGATCTAAGCAACCTACAACATGCTCTCTGCAATTATACAGGAAAGCTCTGCAACTATGGGCCTTTGCCAGAGAGCCTCAGAGCTACTCCTAGTAGGTAGCTTCCAGATGGTTAAAAAGGGCTTCAGCTGGTAGACTCTGCCCAGTCATGCTCCTACATGACTGGTTTTTCCTAATCTTACCATCTTCCTTAAAATTTTCCTTTTAAGGAAAAATAACCAGGGCTTAGACCACGTGAAAGCGTAGAGAATTGCACAATTCCCTGGGTTGTTCCACATCTCACTGGAACTTCTACAACAGGAATACATTCCTTTCACTGCAGTCGGTCCTTATTCACTACTTTCCTTCTGATTCCCTATACTTCATCGTAGCTTATGATGAACAAAAGAACGCCTGATACTCATATTGCCCTCATAGAGAGGCAAACATGATATCCCCTTATATTGCGTCTTTTTCTCCAGCTATTTCTTGAAGTTAGAAGGATCCAGACTTGCTGTCTTAAGACTAAGGATCTCCTCTGCACTCCTTCACATACATCTCAAGACCTGGTTATTCAGGGACTAGATCTTTTTTTAAAGAAATCTACTCCTCTCCTTATAAGTGGAAAACATAGTACCAGTTTCCAGGAAACTTTCTCTATAGTTCTTCCATTTTTAACCAGACAGAGATTCTCTGTCGATATTCTCAAGTAGGTCTTAATCCTTCTTGTTATTGGGTCAATCTCTATACAACATCTGACTTTGAAAGATTTGTTTACTGTCCATATTAATACTGTCCCAGCATATCATAAAACTTTATGGACAACCAATTTCTACGGTAAATTAGGAAATACCTTCTTTACCATTGCCTTTTCGGTTACCTCACATCTGAAGCTTTCCATGTAAAGTCATTATCATAAGTGACATCACTTACAAAAGACTGTACTGATCTTCAAGAAATTGGGGGCCCAATGCCTTCTACAAATGTCTGTCTTTCATTTGGATAAAAGGGGTCTTAAAGACCTATCCCTTTTTTCTGCAAAGGATATTTCTATCTTTTCATCCAAACCAGTCAGATTTATCTCCACTTTTTCCTAGGGCTTTATTCTGCTCCATGGACAAGGAATTCAAACCTTGGACTTACAGAAGCTTTAGCTATTTTCTCCAAAGTCCAACCTCATTAAACTTCCCCATTTTTTCTTCTGGGGTTAGTTCTAAACATTAAGGCTTCTTACCTCTCCTGTATTGCAAAATTTATTTTCCTCTACTTCACAGTGAGGAGATTTCTTTGAGGATAATCTACTGGCTCTCAACTACAGACCCATATTAGCCTCAGCAAATACTTTCACAATATTTTGAGTAAGATCCACTTTAGAAAATTGGAATTCAATATTTTCTAAAAATTATAATCTACACAAGGACTCCCCTCTGGATATCTTGTTTAGTCAAGCTGTTCCACAGCACCCCTTTTTTCTTTTCTAGTTCAACTCCTACCCTCCATCCCTTGGATGCCTGAGGTTCTGAGGAATAAGCATGGCCTATCCATTAGATTGCAACATACTGGGGCCTCCTCCAGGCATCTTAGCTTGGGAGTCCCCATATGTGAAGACTCATTCCTGCTTGTTCCTGGAGATAGCACAGTTACTTACCTGTAACAGGTGATCTCTGGGAACAGCAGGAATAAGTCTTCACAACCCACCCACCTCCCCTAGGAGTTGTTCTCTCTCTCTCTCTTTTTCTCTCTTTCTAATTTGTCTGCTTCCCTCCTTCGGTCTCAGCTACAAACCCAACTGATGAGAGGGAAGTGTTTAGTGGGAAGGCAGCACGCATGCGTGTGGGATGCTCCCAAAGGCTTTCTTTTTGGAAGCTGGGGAGCGTTCCCGCGCAGGCTCCGTCAGTACCGACATACCCATATGTGAGAACTTATTCCTGCTGTTCCCAGAGATCACCTGTTACAGGTAAGTAACTGTGCTATCTTCCCTACCCATAGACAAATGCAAGAGCCTCCAAACTAGGAACCTTATATCTTCTGCCTCCTGAAACTCAAATTTGAATCGTTGTACTCCTGCATCCTCTTGGAACTCCATATAGGTCTCCATATCCCATATCTCTTAAGCCTCCAAATGCAAAATATGCCTCCATACCTCAGCAGTCCCCATCCTCACTTAGTTCCTCCCCTCAAGAAAGCCTCAGAAATCCTGTGCTCTCTTTGCATTTGCATTAATATACCATGGTTACATCAACACCCATGCAGACAGCATATGTTAATGCCCGTACTATACAGGTGTTAGTACTAACCCGTTAGTACATAAGTCCTGAAAGGTCATAATTAGTTAAGTAAAAACATGTGAGGATGAAGTATGGAACAGATGCATGCATGTGACAAAGGTTGCCTGTGTGTTGAGCATTGCAGATTTTCCTCCTTTATATAGTAGAGCTAAAGCCAGTGATGACCGTAGATCTGGTGTCACATGGGATGATGACTCTTCTGTTATTACATTCATTTCACCTTTCCCTGCTATCATTATTCTCCAGTGTGTGCTAAAAATGAAGAAATGTAAATATGTCCTCTAGTATTTTCATTTTTACTTGAAATGATATCAATATTTTGCTAAAAGAACATCGGGCACTCCATGCCACAATATGGAAGCTACATCTCACATCTCTGCTCTATGCTAACGTTAGAAACTTAACTAGCTTCTCTTTGCTCTGCAGATTTGCGGGTCAAGAATTTCCACCATTCATTGTGTTTAAGATTTTTCACCATACGGGAGGTCATGGGAACACATACATTAATGGAAAAAGAGCTCTAAATCCATCAAGCGAGGTGATTTGTGCTTTTATATTTTAATAATAATCTTAACCAGTATATCATGAGCAGCCATCATGCAAAAGTAGAAAGATACTGTAGGGTTAACCACATGACATAGGCCAAGTGACTTGATCAAAGCTATCCCTAAATCAAGTTACAGATTTACAATATCATTATACAGTATGATATTGTAAATATCTTGCCAATGACAAGCAGGATTGAATCAAATATACAACAGCACTGGGACAGAAGAGCTCTCCCACTACTACTGCTACTACTAATCATTTCTATAGCGCTATAAGGCCTAGGCCAGTGATGGCTAACCTTTTTGAGCCCGAGTGCCCAAACTGCCGCACAAAACCAAAGAATTTCCTCAAAGTGCCAGCACGTCATTTGCATAAGTGGTCTTATTTGCATAAATATTTGCATAATGTTACCATACACTAACTTTTAGTAAACATGTCTCTTAATGAGTGGATGGATAAAGAAAGACTAAAAGATTTCTACATTACTATAATCCAGTGCCAACCGCCAGGCACATTAGGAACTACTACAAAAGCTGCCCATTTAGAACCCATAGCAAACCCGCCGTATCCTGACAGCATTACCAGGACTCACAAAGCACCATACCCTACCTATCAAAAGGCAACACTGCAAATATTAAACCAATACATTTCAGAGAATACTGGGGAAAGAGAACAAGTGGCAACGTCAAATAGGAATTTCCTCTTGTACCAAACAAAGCGCAGATGTTAATGATGCACATTTCCCAGAGCTGACATATTCCAGTTAATAAATTCAAAATAAAGAAACATCTTTCTACCTTTTGTGCATTTGTTTTTCAGTTGCAATTGGTCCAGCCACTTTCTTCTGGTTTCTTCATGTTTTCTGCTAACTCTCTATCGTCTGCTGTCCATTTGTCCTTTCTTCTCTCTTCTAGTTTTTTTCCATTCTCTCTCTCTCTACATCTGCTTTAACATACTAATCTTTCTCCTTTTGCTCTTTCCTCATTCCTATTTCATCCACACAAATTTTACCCCTCCATCCTCAATCCCCAATTACTCTCCCAATACCTGGCCAATTGTAGATTTTTCATCCCTCCTACACAAAATATTTTTCCCCTCTCCATTTTACTCTCCCAGCCCCATCCCATTCTAATCCTCCCCCAACATCAGCTCCCTTCTAGTTCCAGTCTCACCCAGCATCCATCCCCTTCTAGTCCCTGCATCAGCCCATTTCCAGTCCTAGCCCCCCATCAGCCCATTTCCAGTCCTAGCTCCCCCATCCATTTCCAGTCCAAGTCCCTTCATCAGCTCATTTTCAATCCTAGCCCCCCCATCAGCCCATTTCTAGTCATTTCCTAGCCCCACCATCAGCCCATGTCAAATCATAGCTCCCCTGCACTCAGCCCAATTCCAGTCCAAGCCCCCCCATGAGCCTACTTCCAGTTCTAGCCCCTCCATGAGTCCATTTCAATTCAAGCCCCCACCACAGCCCATTTCCAATCTTAGCTCCCCCCAACAGCCCATTTCCAGTCCTATCCTAGCTGTTCCATCAGCCCATTTTCAGTCCTAGCTCCCTTCCCTCACAGCCCATTTCCATTCCAAGCCCCCTCCCCATCAGCTATTTGCAGTTCAAGCCTCCCCTTCCACTCAGCCCATTTCCAGTCCTAGCAACACCCCAACCCATTACCAGTCCTAGCCCCCCGTCAATCAACTTCCAGTCCTAACCCCCATCACCCCATTTTCAGTTTAAGCCTCCCCTATAACCCATTACCAGTCCTAACCCCCCATCAGCCCATTTCCAGTCAGCCCCCCATAGCCCATTGCCAGTCCTAAACCCCCCCCCATCAGCCCACAGCCCATTACCAGTCCTAACCACATCAGCCCACCTCAAGTCCTAACCCCTCCCCATCAGCCCATTTCCTGTCCTAGCCCCCCCATAACCCATTATCAGTCGTAGCCCCCCATCAGCCCACTACCAGTCTTAACCCCCCCATAGCCCATTGCCAGCCCTCATCAGCCCACAGCCCATTGCTAGTCTTAACCCCCCCATAGCCCACTGCGTCTTAACCCCCCTCCCCAGCCCACTGCCAGTCTTAACCCCCCCAGCCCACTGCCAGTCTTAACCCCCCCTCCCTAGCCCATTGCCAGTCTCAACCCCTCTCCCTCCCTCCCTAGCCCATTGCCAGTCTTAACCTCCCTCCCTCCCTCCCTAGCCCATTGCCAGTCTTAACCCCCCTCCCTCCCTCCCTCCCTCCCTAGCCCATTGCCAGTCTTAACCCCCCTCCCTCCCTCCCTAGCCCATTGCCAGTCTTAACCCCCTCCCTCCCTCCCTAGCCCATTGCCAGTCTTAACCCCCTCCCTCGCCCATTGCCAGTCTTAACCCCCCTCCCTCCCTCCCTAGCCCATTGCCAGTCTTAACCCCCCTCCCTCCCTCCCTAGCCCATTGCCAGTCTTAACCCCCTCCCTCTGTCCCTAGCCCATTGCCAGTCTTAACCCCCTCCCTCCCTCCCTAGCCCATTGCCAGTCTTAACCCCCCTCCCTCCCTCCCTAGCCCATTGCCAGTCTTAACCCCCCTCCCTCCCTCCCTAGCCCATTGCCAGTCTTAACCCCCCTCCCTCCCTCCCTAGCCCATTGCCAGTCTTAACCCCCTCCCTCCCTCCCTAGCCCATTGCCAGTCTTAACCCCCCCCCTCCCTCCCTAGCCCATTGCCAGTCTTAACCCCCCTCCCTCCCTCCCTAGCCCATTGCCAGTCTTAACCCCCCTCCCTCCCTCCCTAGCCCATTGCCAGTCTTAACCCCCCTCCCTCCCTCCCTAGCCCATTGCCAGTCTTAACCCCCCTCCCTCCCTCCCTCCCTAGCCCATTGCCAGTCTTAACCCCCTCCCTCCCTCCCTAGACCATTGCCAGTCTTAACCCCCCTCCCTCCCTCCCTAGCCCATTGCCAGTCTTAACCCCCCTCCCTCCCTCCCTCCCTCGCCCATTGCCAGTCTTAACCCCCTCCCTCCCTCCCTCCCTAGCCCATTGCCAGTCTTAACCCTCCTCCCTCCCTCCCTCCCTCGCCCATTGCCAGTCTTAACCCCCCTCCCTAGCCCATTGCCAGTCTTAACCCCCCTCCCTCCCTAGCCCTTTGCCAGTCTTAACCCCCCTCCCTCCCTAGCCCTTTGCCAGTCCTACCCGCCCCCCCTCGGCTCATGGCAATTTAAAAAAAAAAAAAAACGGGCCGCTGCCGCGGCGGCGGCATGGAGTGTCCCGCGGGGCTCCCTCTGCCCGGCGGGACTCTCCCGGCGCGGCTCAGTCCCTCTCTGCCGGCTTGCAGATACGCGAGGGAGGGATACGCGAAGGGAGAGAGTCTCCCTCGCGTCTCTGTTAAGCCCGCAGGGGCAGATGGGAAATTTCCCATCAGCCCCTGCGGGCTTAACAGAGACGCGAGGGAGACTCTCTCTCCCTTCGCGTATCTGCAAGCCTGCAGAGAGGGGCTGAGCCGCGCCAGGAGAGTCCCGCCGGGCAGAGGGAGCCCCGCGGGACACTCCATGCCGCCGCGGCCAGCTTTTTTTTTTTTTTAAATTGCCATGAGCCGGCATATCTCAATTTGCGACCTTCCCGCGTGCCAGCTGCAAGGCCTTCGCGTGCCACAGCTCGCACGCGTGCCATAGGTTCGCCATCGCTGGCCTAGGCAGTGCTGTACATATACATGTAAAACACTCCTGCTCTATGGAGCTTACAATCTAATCAAGACATAACACAATTATGGACTAAGGTAAATCTATAGGACTGATAAAGATACTCATAGGTGGTGAGCATCAGGGGATCAGGATTCAAAAGCAGCCTTGAAGAGGTGAGTTTTTAGCCTGGATTTGAATAAGGCCAGAGATGGAGCTTGACGTACTGACTCAGGTAGTTTGTTCCAGGTATATGGAGCAGCAAAATGGAACAAAGTCTAAAGTTGGCAGAGGCAGAAAAGGGCACAGCTAAATGAGATCTGCCACAAGAGCCGAGTTCCCGAGGAAAGATGTAGGGAGAGATAAGAGAGGAAAAGTAGTGAGGAGCCACAGAATAAATACATTTATAGGTCAGCAGGGGAAGTTTGAATTGGATGCAGAAATGGACAGGGAGCCAGTGAAGTGACTTGAGAAGAGGAATTACGTGAGCATAGCGACACTGGCGGAAGATTAGCCGTGCAGCTGAGTTTTGAACAGATTGAAGCGAAGAGATGATTCAGGAGGAGATCAGCAGCTTAGTTTAAATTTCTGAGTGTGCATGGCCCTTCCTTTGCACAGCAGTCTCCTTAGCTCCTCAGGATTTTTTTTCCCACTGAAGGCGAAACACAGCTTTCCAGACCATTTCTACAGTACAAACATTGTGTATAAGTGTTTCTAAATCTCCTCCATGATCATTTTGAGGCTAAAAAAGACCTTTTCCAGAAAAAAGTCAGATAAAAATATTTTCTGCCCAGAAACCTGCAAGGTCTGCTCATAGTGTGATAGGCTATAGCAGCGATGGCGAACCTATGGCACGCGTGCCAGCTGTGGCACGCGAAGGCCTTGCAGCTGGCACGCGGGAAGGTCGCAAATTGAGATATGCCGGCTCATGGCAATTTAAAAAAAAAAAAAAGCTGGCCGCGGCGGCATGGAGTGTCCCGCGGGGCTCCCTCTGCCCGGCGGGACTCTCCCGGCGCGGCTCAGCCCCTCTCTGCAGGCTTGCAGATACGCGAAGGGAGAGAGAGTCTCCCTCGCGTCTCTGTTAAGCCCGCAGGGGCTGATGGGAAATTTCCCATCTGCCCCTGCGGGCTTAACAGAGACGCGAGGGAGACTCTCTCCCTTCGCGTATCCCTCCCTCGCGTATCTGCAAGCCGGCAGAGAGGGACTGAGCCGCGCCGGGAGAGTCCCGCCGGGCAGAGGGAGCCCCGCGGGACACTCCATGCCGCCGCCGTGGCAGCGGCCAGTTTTTTTTTTTTTTTTAATTGCCATGAGCCGAGGGGGGGCGGGTAGGACTGGCAAAGGGCTAGGGAGGGAGGGGGGTTAAGACTGGCAAAGGGCTAGGGAGGGAGGGGGGTTAAGACTGGCAATGGGCTAGGGAGGGAGGGAGGGGGGTTAAGACTGGCAATGGGCGAGGGAGGGAGGGAGGGAGGAGGGTCAAGACTGGCAATGGGCTAGGGAGGGAGGGAGGGAGGGGGTTAAGACTGGCAAAGGGCTAGGGAGGGAGGGAGGGGGGTTAAGACTGGCAATGGGCTAGGGAGGGAGGGAGGGAGGGGGGTTAAGACTGGCAATGGGCGAGGGAGGGAGGGAGGGAGGAGGGTCAAGACTGGCAATGGGCTAGGGAGGGAGGGAGGGGGTTAAGACTGGCAATGGGCTAGGGAGGGAGGGGGGGTTAAGACTGGCAATGGGCTAGGGAGGGAGGGAGGGGGGTTAAGACTGGCAATGGGCTAGGGAGGAGGGAGGGAGGGGGGTTAAGACTGGCAATGGGCTAGGGAGGGAGGGAGGGGGGTTAAGACTGGCAATGGGCTAGGGAGGGAGGGAGGGGGGTTAAGACTGGCAATGGGCTAGGGAGGGAGGGAGGGGGTTAAGACTGGCAATGGGCTAGGGAGGGGAGGGGAGGGGGGTTAAGACTGGCAATGGGCTAGGGAGGGAGGGAGGGGGTTAAGACTGGCAATGGGCTAGGGAGGGAGGGAGGGGGGTTAAGACTGGCAATGGGCTAGGGAGGGAGGGAGGGGGTTAAGACTGGCAATGGGCTAGGGAGGGAGGGAGGGGGGTTAAGACTGGCAATGGGCTAGGGAGGGAGGGAGGGGGGTTAAGACTGGCAATGGGCTAGGGAGGGAGGGAGGGGGGTTAAGACTGGCAATGGGCTAGGGAGGGAGGGAGGGGGTTAAGACTGGCAATGGGCTAGGGAGGGAGGGAGGGGGGTTAAGACTGGCAATGGGCTAGGGGAGGGAGGGAGGGGGTTTTAAGACTGGCAATGGGCTAGGGAGGGAGGGAGGGGGTTAAGACTGGCAATGGGCTAGGGAGGGAGGGAGGGAGGGAGTGAGGTTAAGACTGGCAGTGAGCGAGGGAGGGAGGTAGGGACGTTCAGACTGCAAAGGGGCTAGGGAGGGAGGGAGGGAGGTTAAGACTGGCAATGGGCTAGGGAGGGAGGGAGAGGGGTTGAGACTGGCAATGGGCTAGGGAGGGGGGGTTAAGACTGGCAGTGGGCTGGGGGGGTTAAGACTGGCAGTGGGCTGGGGAGGGGGGTTAAGACGCAGTGGGCTATGGGGGGGTTAAGACTAGCAATGGGCTGTGGGCTGATGAGGGCTGGCAATGGGCTATGGGGGGGTTAAGACTGGTAGTGGGCTGATGGGGGGCTAGGACTGATAATAGGTTATGGGGGGGCTAGGACAGGAAATGGGCTGATGGGGAGGGGTTAGGACTTGAGGTGGGCTGATGTGGTTAGGACTGGTAATGGGCTGTGGGCTGATGGGGGGGGTTTAGGACTGGCAATGGGCTATGGGGGGCTGACTGGAAATGGGCTGATGGGAGGTTAGGACTGGTAATGGGTTATAGGGGAGGCTTAAACTGAAAATGGGGTGATGGGGGTTAGGACTGGAAGTTGATTGACGGGGGGCTAGGACTGGTAATGGGTTGGGGTGTTGCTAGGACTGGAAATGGGCTGAGTGGAAGGGGAGGCTTGAACTGCAAATAGCTGATGGGGAGGGGGCTTGGAATGGAAATGGGCTGTGAGGGAAGGGAGCTAGGACTGAAAATGGGCTGATGGAACAGCTAGGATAGGACTGGAAATGGGCTGTTGGGGGAAGCTAAGATTGGAAATGGGCTGTGGTGGGGGCTTGAATTGAAATGGACTCATGGAGGGGCTAGAACTGGAAGTAGGCTCATGGGGGGGCTTGGACTGGAATTGGGCTGAGTGCAGGGGAGCTATGATTTGACATGGGCTGATGGTGGGGCTAGGAAATGACTAGAAATGGGCTGATGGGGGGGCTAGGATTGAAAATGAGCTGATGAAGGGACTTGGACTGGAAATGGATGGGGGAGCTAGGACTGGAAATGGGCTGATGGGGGGCTAGGACTGGAAATGGGCTGATGCAGGGACTAGAAGGGGATGGATGCTGGGTGAGACTGGAACTAGAAGGGAGCTGATGTTGGGGGAGGATTAGAATGGGATGGGGCTGGGAGAGTAAAATGGAGAGGGGAAAAATATTTTGTGTAGGAGGGATGAAAAATCTACAATTGGCCAGGTATTGGGAGAGTAATTGGGGATTGAGGATGGAGGGGTAAAATTTGTGTGGATGAAATAGGAATGAGGAAAGAGCAAAAGGAGAAAGATTAGTATGTTAAAGCAGATGTAGAGAGAGAGAGAATGGAAAAAAAACTAGAAGAGAGAAGAAAGGACAAATGGACAGCAGACGATGGAGAGTTAGCAGAAAACATGAAGAAACCAGAAGAAAGTGGCTGGACCAATTGCAACTGAAAAACAAATGCACAAAAGGTAGAAAGATGTTTCTTTATTTTGAATTTATTAACTGGAATATGTCAGCTCTGGGAAATGTGCATCATTAACATCTGCGCTTTGTTTGGTACAAGAGGAGGAAATTCCTATTTGACGTTGCCACTTGTTCTCTTTCCCCAGTATTCTCTGAAATGTATTGGTTTAATATTTGCAGTGTTGCCTTTTGATAGGTAGGGTATGGTGCTTTGTGAGTCCTGGTAATGCTGTCAGGATACGGCGGGTTTTGCTATGGGTTCTAAATGGGCAGCTTTTGTAGTAGTTCCTAATGTGCCTGGCGGTTGGCACTGGATTATAGTAATGTAGAAATCTTTTAGTCTTTCTTTATCCATCCACTCATTAAGAGACATGTTTACTAAAAGTTAGTGTATGGTAACATTATGCAAATATTTATGCAAATAAGACCACTTATGCAAATGACGTGCTGGCACTTTGAGGAAATTCTTTGGTTTTGTGCGGCAGTTTGGGCACTCGGGCTCAAAAAGGTTAGCCATCACTGGGCTATAGCAATAGGAGTCGAGAATCTTCCATGGAGCAAACCTCAACCTCCCAGCACAGTGACTTCAAAGTCCAGTCATCTAAGGGGACTGCCAAATAACATTGAAAATACACCAGGTGAGCCCAGAGGTTTCCAGGCCTATATCACAGCCTGGAGAGAAGGTGGTTCCACAGCCACTCCCAAAGCACTGCTGAAATGAAAACATATCAGCGCAGTCTAGTTTTAGCCTCAGTGCATTGAGTTGCAGCCTGTGCAGACATCACTGATACAGCACTGGAGCTATTCAGCACACCCTCTGCTGCTCCTATGCAAACCTCTAAGCAGCAACTCATTTCTTCTACTCCAGTTGATGAGTCTTCAGTCTCCAGGAACAAGCACGAATGTAGTCTTCACATATGGGTGACGTCGGTACCGACGGAGCCTGTGTGGGAACGCTCCCCAACATCCAGTAGGAAAACCTTTGGGAGCACTCCACTGTAGGCCCGTACCTAGCCCTGTGCGAGCGGTGCGGCCGCACAGGGCGTAAAGACTTAAGGGGTGCATTTTAGCTTTCTTCCGTTGCCTGCCGCTGCCACTTTTTCTTCTCTCAGCGGCGGCAGGCAATGGAAGAAAGCTAAATCCGCCCCTTAAGCCTTCCGCCGGCATGCTAAGCATGCCAGCGATTTGCACATCGGGTGCGCCTCTTCTCTCCCGCCACAGGGGGTTGGGGGGGGGGCACACGATGTGTTTGTTTATTAAAACTTTATATACCGCCCAATACGATTAGCATCTGGGCGTTTCACAATACATAAAATCATTAAAAGGGAGCTGCGAAAAGAGAATCAGAAAAGGAACGCCATAAAATCTTAAAGAAAAGGAGATAGAGTCAGAGAGCAGTCGGGGGACAAAGGTGGCTAACATGAGGGGAGAAAGGGAACACATTGACAACGCAGGAGGGTGTAGGAGAGAAGGGGATGAGGAGCTAGCGTGGTAATACTAGGGAGGGGAAGAGGGCGGAGCAGGAAAGGGGAAATTAAATGCAGAACAGAAAAGATGGGTTTTCAGTTTAGCTTTAAAGGATAAGTAGGAGGTTTCTAGACGGAGGGAGTGGGGAAGTGAGTTCCATAGCCTTGGACCAAGAAAGAAGAAAGCTGAAGATCGAGTGGATTCTAAGTGAGCTTGGGAGGGAGGGGGAAGAAACATACGGTTGGCATGGATGGAACGTAGGGGTTGGTGAGGGGTATGGAGGTGAACTTGGTTTGCAAGATACAAGGGGATACCAGAGTGGATCACCCTGTGTACATAAATAAGGACTTTAAACTGAACACGAAAGATAACAGGAAGCCAGTGAAAATGTATTAACAAGGGAGTGATGTGATCGAAACGTGAAGCATGAGAGAGAACACGAACGGCGGTATTTTGAACCTGTTGAAGGCGACAGATTTGGGATTGGGGAAGCCCGGCAAGACAAACATTACAATAGTCGAGACGAGACATGACAAGAGAAATAATGAGAGTGGCCATAGAAGAGGGTGTGAGAAAAGGACGTACAGCACGAAGTTGTCTTAGAGTAAAGAAAGAGCGTTGAACAACGGAGGAGATATGTTCTTTAAAGGAAAGGGAGGAATCAAGAGTTACACCCAAGTACCGCAAAGAGGAAACGGTGGGGATGGGTGAGGAAGAGAACAAGGGAGTGAGGGTAGGAGGGGGATTACCAAAGGTGAACCAGATAGCCAAAGGTTTCGAGAGATTGATGTGAAGAAAGTTAGTCGAAAGCCAGGAGGCTACAGAAGAAAGACAGGTGTTGAAGGCAGTGATGTCAGGTGCAGCAGAGTCAGTGTGAAAGAGGAGAAAAATGTCAAGTCGCACAGGGCGCGATCTTCCCTCGGTACGGCCCTGCTCCACTGTACCTGCGTAGCTACCTTCCCAACTCCCCCCCTCTTCAGTTCTTCGTTTTCTGCGGAGCCAGCAGGAAGTAAATCCTGTCACCACAGAAAATTCTCTTTTTTGTTTTTTGTGGATAGCATCTGCCTTCCCATCGACACCGGCACCGTCTTGACACGCCGGTTCCCTTATTCTTTCTTTTATCTTTTCTTTCACTAGTAAAAAGAAAAAAAATCTTCAGGCATATCGATGCCATCTTAGGCCTTAGCCTACCATACTGTCCACCAACAGTATGGAGAAACCGACCAGTGGTTTCAAAAAATGTTCAAAATGTGGCAATGCCATCTCTGCTACTGACACACATGACTGGTGCTTGAAATGCTTCGGGCCTGACCACCAGCCAATAGAATGTTCTCGTTGTAAAGAAATGACAAAAAGAGGCTGCAGAACCGGCCCTCTAAGTTTGGAACTCTCTTCGCTCACCATATCTTTGGCATCGGCGTCATCGAGAGCCTCATCTTCCTCACATGGATCTCAAGTATCGAAAGTGTCCAAGCACAAGTCTTCCTCGAAGACACAAAATTTCTCCAGAGGTAGATCTCAGTTCCTGCACTGAGATGCCTCGGGTGTTGCCCTGGAGGTGGATCAGCCTGCCAAACAGTCCCGATGGGAGGACCTGTCCTCCAAAGCCATCGAGGGGCTCCAGGATGCTCCCGAGGCCTTGACCTCAGGAGAGCTACTGGTGCCAGACTCTGGGATGGTGGCACAAGTTTCAGTAACCAATACCCAAGCATCGGCAACCTCAAAAGACCAGCAAAATACTGGCCATTGGCGGAGCTTGGCAGCTCTATTGGCAGCTTCAGTTCCCATCAAACCATTGCCCTCAGGTACTGGGCCATCGATACCATTACAGGTACCGGCACTGCCATCGGTACTAGTGCATGGTGCATCGGGATACATGGCTCTGCCACCCATGCCTTCCCTTGAGTCCATCACCGATACCAGGGCTCGATCCAAACGTACCCGGAGCCTGCTACCGACGCATCGGTATTGGCGTCTGGCGGAAGGCGAGCACCATTCCCATCGAAACTTTGAGTCCTCTAATTCTGGCTCCCCTATTTCAGATGAGGAGTCGCTCAATTCCCGGGGACCCCAAGGCCTGCCTTAGGAGTCCTCCCCACTTCCAGAACGACGCATGTCACCTCCTGAAGACATGCCCTTCCAAGAATTCATTCATGACCTAGCTAAGGGTCTCTCTGATGCTCCGGATGTGGGAGACTCCCCTCACAATCTCACCTCATACTCGACGTCTCAATACCATGTATTGAGTACCGGAGTATCCTGGCTTCCAAAAACCACAGCTTCCCCACCATTCAATGGTGGTGGAATCGGCAATGCACTGAATCAAGAGTTCCTAAACTCATTCCTCTAACCCACCGGGTACAGAATCAAGAATCCTTGATGCTTTTGGGTATCAATGTTTTCAGGCTTCCATGCTTTCAGACAGAATTAACTCCTATATACTGTACATGAGTATTGTGATAAGGAAGCTTATCAAAGCTCAGGGAGTAATGACAATAGAGGAGAATTTACTCTAATCAAGGGACCTGTGCTGGCAGGTTATAGAAATAAGACAGCTTGTTTCCCTAAAAGACTACATGTTCCAGAATGCACTAGTATGCAGAAAGTCCCTAGGGGAGCTAGAGTGGAAAAGCATGAGTCTAATCAGAGAAAGCATTATGTCATCCCTAATCAAACAGCCTCTAGGAGAGTGCTTAATCCACAACACCTGAAGAATGCAAGGGAGGAGTTGCAATCTAAGCCCTTTAAAACTAGAGGGGAATTTCAGGAAGACAGACAGAGAAGGGGAATCAGAAGAACAAGGCGAACAGAAGGAAGAACAACCGGAACCTGAAGGAACAAGGACAAGGAAGCAGACGGTCCAAGAGAGGAGCTCAGAGAAGTACCTATGCCTGGAAAGATACCTGGGGGAAAGAACCTTCAGAGGACTGGAGAAAGCCAGAGGTCTGGAGATCCACAGCCAGGGACCCTCAAGCAGCACCTAGGAAGAGGTCTGTTGCAGCTAAGGAGAAAAGGAGCCCAAATGCCTCTTGGAGGATGTCTGGAGAACAGATCTTGAGGTCCAGAGATACCAACTGGAGGACATGACACAGAAGCTCTATTGCATACTGGCCAGAATACCAGAAGAAGCAGCCTGACGCTTGCCTGGATTCAGGTATGAACTGTGAACGTTTCTCTAGCTTTGAGCAATGCAAACAGCAGGGAAACAGTTTCTCCCCGTATAGAGGTCAGTTCCTAAAGCCCTCTGAGCCAGACGGAGAAACTGAATCTATGCAATTTCAGGAGCAAGGTTTAGTATCTGATGCAGAGGATATTTATATGGACTGTTCTTTGTGTAGGTTGTTATTTTAGGAAAATCCTAAATATAAGAGCAAACATCAAAAGGAAACATTCTCTTTATTGGCTTCCCATAAAGTTTTGTTGAAAAGAAAAAAGCTTTGTTGGAGAGTTTGCACGTGTGCTGAAATCAAAGCTACTGATTGCAGTTAATTGTCACCTGTTGGTGGAGGAGAGCCCAGCACAAGCTGTGCACACGTGGGATTTAAAAGTTCTTTTCTGTATGGAGAAAGTGAGCTATGTTTTTGTATAAAGAAGTTTTCCTCTTTGATTTGTTTCACCTCAGCACTGCTAAGGAGTTTATTAGCAGTGGCTGTAAGAAAGCCTTTCTGTTCCATAAAGGACTTTGATACTTATTTGCATAAGTTTTTCAGTTGCTTTATTTGTGTGGAATAAACCCTGGAGAAGTTATCTGGATGGTGTTACCAAGCATATCTGTGTGTGGAATAATCACCCCATAAATAAACTCTAATTTTGCCTTACACTCGACCAACTACAAGAGTTTTTTTCATTTATTTAAAAAGGCAAGCTTTGTGTGAATGGACTTCAGTAACCACAGTCCTTTGCAAGACAGTTAATTTACATACTTGCCAAGATGGTGGTACCTTCATAACAAGCACTCCCTTTTACAGTATGTTCCTCAAGGCAGTCACCAAAGACCTTGAGGCCATGACCCCTCTTCTCCCAGATAAGAGAGGTGACTATCTTGCTCTAGTTAGACATACCCAAAATTTATCAGTTTGTCAATAGGGCAACCTTTGATGCATTTGAGTGCACAAGCTGAGCCACAGCAATTTGTATTGGTGCATGCAGAATTGCATGGCTTCAGGCCTCAGATCTTGAACAGAGGGTTCAAGATAGGCTGGGCAACATACCTTGCACAGGGGAAACCACTTTGGCAAAGACTGATAGGATAAGGCTTCTCAGTTAAAGTCAGAGAATACCACCCTAAACAGGTCATGTAGGACAACAGCTAACCCTGCTAGAAAGAAGACAGCTACAAAGAAAGCTTTCTTCAATAATAAGAAGAAATTCTACTCTTTTTATCCTCCTACTTCTCAGTACCAGGCTCAAGGCTCTCAGAAGAGACAGCAGCCTCTTAAGCAACAAAAGAAGCCACGGGTGGTTAAA
The DNA here is from genome assembly GCA_033557465.1 of Ichthyophis bannanicus. Classification (NCBI taxonomy): domain Eukaryota; kingdom Metazoa; phylum Chordata; class Amphibia; order Gymnophiona; family Ichthyophiidae; genus Ichthyophis; species Ichthyophis bannanicus. Next base: position 885,177,469 of record CM066035.1, on the reverse strand, counting down.
CCTCAACCAGCTCCGCAGCCACAGTCTGCGCCTGGTTTTTGACTTTTTTCTAGAGAACATTGCCACCCTGCCTCTGGAGGACCCTCATCCCTTCCACATTGCAGGCAGACTGTGTCACTACGCCCACAGATGGCACCTTATCACCTCAGAACAGTGGGCACTAACCATAGTTCGGGAGGGTGCAGACTTCATCTGCAAACTCTGCTCCCCTCGACTTTTGTGGGGGAATATCACACACGTCCCCCACTTACTGCTCTCCTACAGGATGAGGTATCCTCTCTTCTTCTGTCTCAGGGTGCCATAGAAGATGTCCCAATATTCCAACAGGGAATGGGATTCTACTCTCCATACTTTCTCATACCAAAGAAGACCGGAGGGTACAGGCCCATCCTGGACCTCAGAAACCTCAACAAGTTTCTGGTCCGCGAGAAGTTCAAAATGATCTCTCTCAGGACGCATCTTCCCTACCTCCAGAGTCAGGATTGGCTCTGTTCTCTAGATCTAAAAGTAGCATACATTCATATCCTCATCCATCTAGGACTCAGGAAATATCTAAGCTTCATCTTTCAGGGAAAACATTATCAGTACGGAGTCCTTCCTTTCTGACTCACTTCTGCCCCAAGAGTCTTTGCAAAATGCATGGCAGTCTTAGCTGCATATCTAAGATCTCTAGGGATATTTGCCTTCCCTTACTTAGACGACTGGCTCATAAGAGCAGACACCTCCCAAAAGGTTTGACTTAACCTTGCATCATACCATCACAGTACAACAACACTTGGGATTTGTCATAAATGTTCCAAAATCCCAGCTCGCACCAGTTCAAAGACTAGAGCTCATAGGAGCTGTACTAGACACACAGCAGGCCAAGGCGTTTCTGCCCCAACTCCACTGTGCATCGAGTTAACCTCCCAAGTGCTACTCCGAAACCATCTGACTGCCAGAGAAATGCTGCAGCTTCTAAGGCACATGTCGTCACATGTGCCTGCCTACATATGCAAACAGCTCTGCGGACTCCTGCCTTCCAATGGACGCAGGCCTCAGGCCACCTCCGGGCAAGATCCAAGTCGCTGCCCCTCTCACCATGCGCTCCAGTGGCGTTCTCCAGAAAATCTCCTCATCGGGTCACCTTTTCTGATGCCTCCACATCAATGCACTCTGACGACGGATGCCTCCAAACTGGGTTGGGGAGCTCACTTGGGTACTCTCTCTATACAAGGCCTCTGGACAATGGAGGAGTCACAGTTCCAGATCAATCTCCCTCAAATGCCCTCATTGTGTTTCTCAGAGCACAGACGGTCCTAGTCAGGACAGACAATCAGGTGGCCATGTTCTATGTGAACAAGCAGGGTGGAACAGGCTCTTGGCCCCTCAGTAAGGAGGCTCTTCATCTGTGGCCCTTTGCCATTTCTCATCAAATACACCTCCAAGCGGTGTATCTCCCAGGGGAGCTCAATGTCTTGGCAGGCAAGCTGAGTCGGATCCTTCTTCCCCACGAATGGTCTCTCCATCCGGACACAACGTCCTACATTTTTCAGACCTGGGGAACTCCAGACATAGATCAGTTTGCCACACTGCAGAATGCCAAGCTTCCCTGCTTCTGCATCAGAACTCCGATGTCCAGCAGACTGCAAGTGGATGCTTTCCACCAATACTGGGGTCAGGGTCTCCTTTATGCTTTCCCTCCTATACCCCTCTTTCCCAAGACACTTTTGAAGCTACAGGCCGACAAGGGCTTCATGATTCTCACTGGCCACGCCAACTGTGGTTCCCCCTGCTGCTACATCTGACTCAGACTCAGCGATTGGGATCCGCGCCCAATCTCCTCTCCCAGGAAGATGAGACACTACTCCATCCCAATCCACGGTCTCTCCGTCTCACAGTTTGGCTGCTGAGAGCATAGCGTTACAGGACTTTAACCTCACTCAAGAGGTTAAGAAGATGCTTTTAGCTTCCAGGAAGCCCTCCACCAGACATTCCTATGCTTTCAAGTGGCACAGGTTCTCGGTTTGGTGTTCCCAGAAGGATCTCAATCCCTTCTCTGCTCCCTGGACGCACTTCTCCATTATCTCCTCCACCTGTCCTCAAATTGTCTCAAGACCAACTCTGTGAGAGTTCACCTCAGTGCCATTGCGGCCTCTCATCTCTTAGGTGGACTGCCCATCTTCTCTCAACCGCTAGTAGCGTGCTTTATGAGGGGGCTCCTGCTGACCAAGCCACCCATTAAGCCACTTCCGGTGGTTTGAGATCTCAATGTCATTCTAGCGCAGCTTCTTAAGCCGCCCTTTCAACTATTGGCTACGACCCCACTAAAGTCCTTTTATGGAAGGTTATCTTCCTTATTGCCCTCACTTCAGCTAGATGCATTAGTGAGCTTCAGGCTTTTGGTGGCAGACCCACCCTATACTAGGTTCCACCATGACAAGGTCGTCCCTAGGGCTCACCTGCATTTTATGCCAAAGGTGGTGTCTCCTTTTCATTTAAACCAGTCAGTTTACCTTCCTGTTGATATTAATCATCCTGGAGATATATCTATTAGCAAAAAATCTACGTGGATCCCCCCTCTGAGCACAGATCCTGTTATTGAAGCTTTTGAAAAAGTTGTAACCAAACAAGTCACAGATGTCCTCAAAAAGCACCGCTCCTTCTTTCATAATATCACATATAAGCAGAAGAAAGCTATTTTGTCATTACAAAAGAATAATGATATTATAATAAAACTGGCAGATAAAGGAGGGGCGGTTGTCATAATGGATAAAGAATATTATATAACTGAAATCGATCGTCAATTAAATGACAGTGTTTTTTTATATCAGAGACTTGATGGGGATCCCACCCAGGATCTTAAGAGAAGTATAGACAACTTAGTGATTTCAGCTTTTGAAATTGGATATATTACTGCAAAAGAGAAGGCCTTTTTGATTGTTGATAAGCCTATTCCACTATAATATATATCATTCCAAAAATTCACAAATCCTTAGAAGCTCCACCTGGTCGTCCTATAGTTTCAGCCATTGGCTCCCTTTTGGAGCCTATTTCAAAATTTTTAGATTTATTATTACGTCCGTTCATTCATGATATGTGGTCGTATGTTAGGGATTCAACACATGTCATACAGATACTGTCTACTTTTGATCAATACAGTTCTGACATTATTTTAGTTACACTTGACGTCGAGTCCCTGTACACTAATGTACCCCAACTTGATGCACTCCATATCATTGAATAATGTCTTCTTAAGAGAACGGCACATAGACGCATGCCTACAGCCTTTTTGATTACTTTAGCACAACTAGCACTTTGCAAGAACTTTTTTTGTTTTAGGGACTTATTTTATAAGCAGATTAAGGGAGTTGCTATGGGGTCCTCTATGGCCCCCGATATAGTGAACTTATATATGTTTAATTTTGAAGAAGGTTTTTTAAAGGTTCATCCTTTTAAGTCTAACATCACCCTTTGAATACGCTATATAGATGATATCTTGATTCTTTGGAAAGGCACAATAGATGAACTTACTCAATTTAACCTATGGATAAACCAATTGGATGATTTGCGCTTTCAGATGACTTATGATTTGCACCAGATCTCTTATCTAGATTTACTTATTAAAAAGGAAGAGAATGGTTTTTCCACAACATTATACAGGAAACCGACAGATAGAAACAATTTACTCCATTACAAGAGTTTTCATAATCCATCACTCAAAAAGAACTTACCGGTTAGTCAGTTCCTTAGAGCAAAGAGGATTTGCACCAAACCCCAGGATTTTGAAATGCAGGCTCATGAAATGAAAGAAAGCTTTTTAGCGAGACAATATCCTATCTGTCATATTGACAAAGCATATAAAAGAGCTCGTGACACTTCTCGTGATGATTTACTTAAGGCCAAAATACGGAATGATATAGGCATGGTATGCCCCCTCTTATACTCTTTACAATCTAGTAGTATAATTAAGATATTACAGAAGGAGTGGCATTTGGTGCAAACTCTTCCAGTCTTTCAGGATTTAAAGTTAACCATTGCACATAAATGCAACATAAACCTACAGAACCTTTTGGTTCCCTCAGCATTTACAGAAAGAAAACTTTTATCCAAATTTAAAGGGCAATTTCAATGCGGTAAATGTTCAGTATGTTTGAATTCTTTACTTGTGTGCAATATTTTCATTCATCCTTTAACCAATCAAACATTTTATATTGATGATTTTGCTAATTGCGAAACCTAAAACGTAATATATGTGGTCCAGTGCCCCTGCAAAAAGCTGTATGTAGGGAAAACCAGTCGTAGCATTTGAACTAGAATAGTGGAACACAAAAGTTGCATAAAAAGAGGTTCGGTAGACAAACCTCTTGTTCAGCATTGGCAAGAGGCTAATCATAAGGTTATGGATTTAAAATTTTTTGTGATTAAAAAAGTTAGAACCAATTGGAGGGGTGGTGATACCAATAAAACTATTATGAGGCTTGAGCAAAGATACATCTTTCTATTGGACACGATGGTACCTAATGGATTAAATTTAGACCGAGATTTATCAGTTTTTCTTTAGTTTTTATTGTTTGTTTTATTCTATTTATTAGTATTTACTTTGCAGTTATCATTATTATTATATGTTTTATCACCTTGTGGCATATGTCCCCGGGACTCAATTGAAGCATGTGGAAAGTTGGTCTTCATATGTCATGTTTAAATCAGTTTTATGGTTTCATCACATTTTATTGTTTTACCTTGTTCTTATTTGCATATTTATTTTTTTATTGTTCAACTTAATTTTTTATTGTTTTTTGCTGTTAATTTATGACTTAATAACATAATGAGAATAAAATAAACATTTGGTCATATGCATACAGGCATTTTTTGTCCCTTTAATCTGTTTGAAGTTATTGTGTATTTCAACCCTATTATGCTCGTGTTTAATATACTGCGGTTCCTATTTTTCATATAGGTTCCCCCCATGCTGCATATTGTATTTAATTTCTTTTTTAGTTTTAGATTTAATATAGAGATTTTATATAGCCCCTCATGATACCCTTTGATGTGCCCTTGAATTTGTTTTTTACATATTCCTGTTTGTTTTACTCTTAATTTATTATTCATCTATAGTTTACTGCAGAACGCTGTCTTAAGGTGTTACAGTCGTAATTTAATGTACACTCAGTTCGATTTTATTCTGTACTCCCGTTTTTATTCTGTACTCCAGTTTTAAAGACCTGTTCCTTATCGGTCCTACAGTTCAGTCCTCCACCACTGGGTAGTGCACCTCCTCCTGCAACATGGAGACTGGACAAGTCAAACTTGTGACATCACCGGGTATATCCTGCTGGTCTTCTCCCATGATCCCCCAGTGTGTCCAGTCTCCATGCAGCATGAGGACGTAGTGAGCCTAGGTGCTGGGCTCACTTGAGAAGCAGTTTAGGAGCAGTTAGTCAGGATTTGATTTACCTTGCATTTCTTTTGCCCTTCTTTAGGTGTAATCCTGTAAATTGAATTCATTTTCATTTTCATTTAATTTCATTTACTTTTACTTTATTTATTTTCACCTAGTCTGCCTTAGTGTAAAGGGGGGTTCTGTCCCTTTTCAAAGTTCACGCTGCCAGCTAGCCTCTCTGCTTGGGATTCTTCGGTCTCTGTGCCCGGTGATGATCTCTCCCCCAGGACTGTACGGGGGAGAGCTCTGTGGAACACCTGCATTTTGGCAGTGTCCATGCGGCAGATTCCCATCGCGGCGGGAGCCTCAGGCCGTTCGAGGTTCTTTAGCCGGTGGGCCGGGGCTCGCAGCGTCTGCTACTTCTGGTGGCGCGAGGCAGCAGCGTGTCTGGACAGCTCTTCGCCCCGCAGCTACAGCGGGGTAACTGCTGCATCCCGACGTCACAAGGGAGTCTCTCGAGTTCGCATGGAGGGGCTCTGAGCTCTTGCCGCCTCTGTGGTGTTTGCCGCCAAATGGGCCTGCTTCGGATTGGCGCCATTTTCTCGGCAGGGCTGAGGCCTCGTGGCGGAGAGCGGAGCAGCCCCGCATTTGAGCAGACGACGCTGTTCCACGCGGCTACACCCAGATAAGGACTTCCTTTTGCTGTTACTTTTAATTTTAATTCTAATTTTAATTTCCTTTTAATTTTAATTTCCTTTTAATTTCATGATAGTTTATAGTTCTTTGAATGCAATGTGATTGATTTGGGTTTTACTTCTTGGGGGTGCCTTTACCTTTGTCTGCATTCTGGCAGTTAGCGACGTCTGTCAGCAGCAGGTTTCCGTGCTAGGATTTGGCCATTCAGGGTCATCGGCGGCACAACCACCTACAAATTGAGCCCTTTCTGAAATTGTCATTTACATAAGGATGCTATTTCCATGTTTATTCGCTTGGAAATTGTGCAGACAGCCTCTAAATGTCGTTATGCCATCTGTAAATTTGATCGCCATGCTTGCTGATCTCTTTTCCAGATCATATCAGTGCAGTAGCTGTTACCAGATGCCAGTTCCAGTGCAGATCCCGAGACATTCCACTATTTACGGGTCTCCTGTGAGAAAACTGGCCATTTAGTCCTATTGTGTTCCTGTTTTTGATCCATTTCCTATTCTATAATAGCACATCATCTCCTTCCTCAGGAGAAGTTCATAAGGGGCTTTGTCAAGTACCTTCTAAAACATCCAGATACATATCATTTGGCTTACTCACATGTTTATTAACCCTTTGAAAAGACAGCTTGGTGCTGCTTTTCAGAACAAGTTCTATCATTTAACTGGCACTGAACTCAGATTCATTGGTCTGTAGTTTCCAAGATCGCCTTTGAAGCTCTTTAAAAAAAAAAAAAAAAAACAATTATTTATTTATTTATTTATTTTATTTAACATTTTTTCTATACCGCGCTATTAAAATCAGCGCGGTGTACATCGAACAAGAATACTGCAATGTATACAAACAACATTGAGTTTACAAAGAACAGGGAATTGAACATTAGTAACTCTTCAATCTTTAGAGATCATTAATACTAATGTTATGATTGAGCCTGGCTGATATTATGAATGATCACTATTAGACAAAAATTAGCTAGGTTAAGACACTTTGATTTGGTTTTCTGCACTATGTTATCAGAGCGCAGCTTGCCCATTTGGCGGGAACACTGCCCATCTGGGCCATCTGGGGAAAGGCCCCTGCTGGGGATCGTGAGAAGTGTTGCTGGATGGCACAGTCCGGGGCTTAGTGTTCCAGGGTCCTGGAAGGGTTGATAGCGGCAGTCAGGCCTCCCTGTCTTTGCTATGACGGTCACCTAGGTTCAAGCGTCCTGTGTTTTGGGTGACAGGAGTGGGACACCTGGACATGTGGTGCTGGATGTTGGATAGGCTCATTCTTCTTAGGTGCATTCTCCTTGAGTGCGTCTGCATGTCCGTGTTCCGTCTGTGATCTCATGCTCAGGTGATTGTTGCAGCAATGACAGAGATCGCTTGGGATATCGTGAGCGGGGTTGTCATGGTGTTGCAAGGGGTTGCCAATGCAAGACGGGGCCATCCTGAGGAGTTTGGGCCTCAGTCATCAGCTTTCCCTTCGGTGGCCCGGCTGTCCAGGAGGCACCCCTCCAGATCCGCCAGTCCAGTTCTTCCCTGCCTCTTCTCAATGTGGGCAGGGGGGCTGGCAGATCTGGAAATTCACGTCCACTGCACGTTCTACTGTTTTACCTCTGTCTTGGGGTTCTGAGGTCATATATTCCCAATCATTTGTTTGGTGGGGTGCTGCTGTCTGTTGTGCAAGACAAGGTGGTCAACAGTCGGAGGCTGTCGTCTATTCCCCTTACCCCTGAAGGTGCTCACAATTTAAGTTTTTTGTACCTGCGGAGGTGTATGTTAAAGGCTAGCAGGCGCACCCGTGGGACCAGAATCCTCGGTTCTTCCGACCTTCCGTTGAGATGCGCGTGTGGGGTTTACTCCCTTGGTCGGCTAGCAACTTGCTTCACCCATTGGGCCTTCCCTTTCCTCAAGGCATCGTTGCGTCCCACTTCTTCGTGGGGGCTCGCCGCAGGGCCTGGAGTTATGCTCAGCCGGTTCCAGCCAGGGCTGAGTCCTTGGGGGGAGGCTCCGATCCTAACGATACAGGGAGTGCTGGGATCCGTTCAACCAGGTTCCTTCGGGCCCAGCGTACGTCGTCTTTTGCTGGCCGGTTTAGGTCTTCGGGTCGTGGCGGTGCTCCGAGAAGACCAGTAGGCTGCACAGTGCTTGTCTTGGAGCAAGCGCGGGATATCTGTAGGTTCATATTCAAAGCCGTCCGGTTACATGTCCCTCCATTGTGGAATGCTGTACTAGTAGGCATACTTCATATGCTGGGCTTACAAGTTGGCTTCCGCGCTGCTCGGCATCAGCCAAGGTGACTGCCGGTTTAGGCTGTGGAGTCAGCCTGGAGGAGGGGCCTTGCGTTCTCTGGACAATGCCCTGTTCGGTTGTGTGCCTTGTGGCCCTTATGGAGTTGTAAGAAGGAAAAAAAAAAAAGAATGATCAAACAGGAAAGCCTTCCTAATTGTCCCCACTTCTTTTTTATAAGGTTCTGTCCCTTTCTTCCGGGAGCTTGGCCGGAGCGTGTTTAGACTCAGCTACATTTTGGGGATCCTTTATGTACAAGACGTTTTAGTGTACGCAGCACGCCCAGTGTTCCTTCGTCTGACTGGAACGGTGTGCGGTACGTCAGCCGTGGCAGGCGTTCACGGACACGGTAGCGGATCGAGCTCTGTAGGTGCTGTCTGAGATCTCCGGGATGGTGGCCTATTTCGATCGGCAGGGTGGAGTCGGTCGGGTGGTCAGGGTGGCCCGAGCGAAGGGACAGCGTGCGCGGTTGAAGCCTTGGCGGCCTGCGTTTCGGTGGGGACACTGTGGTGGCGAATGTCCTTAGCGGGGTCCGAGTGTTTGCCGGAGGAGTGAGATTGCATCAGGCGGTGTGCGCGCCGCGTGTGCTCAGATGCGGTCAGCCCATATTGGACCTCATGGCGACCTGTCAGTCTGCGGCGACGGGTCGATGTTTAGCAGAGGACATATGAGGCTACTGGATAGCGTCGACGCATTGGTACGGGGCCGTGGCCCGGTCCATTCTATGCCTTTCAGAGGTCATAGTGAAAATGGCCGACTGGGTCTGGTTGCTAAGATATGTGCTCTTCATTAGTCAGTGGGGACCATTACCAGTGTATTCTGCAACATTTGCGTGAGCTTGCATAATCTTTACTTGCAACCAATCGAAATAACTGTCCAAAACCAGTTGATGCAGTCACTACTTAAATTTGCCTCGCTTGACAGTAAAAAAAAAAAAAAAAAAAGACATATTTATTTTATACCGATAGGTCACTCACAGCATATTTGGCGATTCCTCGTCCTGGTGTTAATCATGCAGATAATTTCTGCTCTAGTTGTGGTGATGTGACTTTTACATCACAAAAAATGGCATATGACTGTGGCGGTTCAGAAAGCCTACAATTTATATTTTGGCTGCAGAATAAAAGATCAGGATAAAAGCTAGGCGCCACACATATGCTGCAATACATGTGTAGCAGATCTCAGGCTGTGGATGGATGGGAAAAGACCATCAAAGTCTTTTGCGGTTCCAATGATCTGGAGAGGGCCCATGGATCACGTCGGCGATTGCTACTTCGGCATGGTTCCTCCACTTCCGGAGGGCATATCCAGATGATGTAAGCGGTTGGCCTACTGGCATTGCGTCGTGGGCGTGGCTACCAGAGTCTCCTTTCTTTTTTGTCACACCATGTAAGACTCCACATCTTCTGAAACAATGCTGGACTCTGGGGCACTTGACACCCTCTTATATGCCCTTGGTGGATCACGCTTGGTTTATTGCAACTCATTGCTTAGCTGCATTCCACATTCTCAATTAAAAAGACTCCAACTGGTCCAGGACATAGCTGTAGAGCTACTTTGTGTTGCAAAGAATAAAGCCCTTAAGAGGTGTGACAAATAGGGTGTTTGACGCTGGTGGTTTTTCCATTTCCCTCATTTTGCTTCCCACCTCTGTCTGGATGGACCTCGGTTCCGTTCTCCCTCGTGGAATCCAGCTGTGCCTGTTTAGTTGTCGGTTTGGGACTTACGCAAGAACACTTTGCTTGTAACCTGCGTTCCTTGGACCTTAGGTGAGGTTCCGTCGCTTTCTGGGAGGTCTCTTCGCTGCCTGTCCCTCCGTGGAGGCGGGTTCTGCGGGAGAGCAGCGGTTGCTAACACTTGACACCCTGGTGGGGTCGAGAGCCAAGGGGGAGCTCAAGCGGATTTTTCAGGCGGAGCTCCGGTAGCCTTCTCAGTAGGTCTGTTTCTAGGGCGTTCAGTGTGTTTGCGATGGCGAGTTTCTTTCTGAAGCACTAGTTCTGCTTGGGGCAGAGTTCTGTGCTGTTTTCACAGTGAAGAGGATCCAAGTGGGCTCTCGGTCGTGTCTTCCTGGTTGGCTTACCGCCTGTTGATGTGAGGAGCGGGCTGGGGTCGGTGCCTGCTCTGTTCGTTTAGGGGCCGAGCCGACTGGATAGGTCCCTCCCAATGATTACTGCTCTGGTACATCCCAGTGGTGGAGGACTGAACTGTAGGACCGATAAGGAAATGGAAATTACACTTACCTGGTAATTGATGTTCCTTGAGGGAGTACAGTTCAGTCCTCATTCCCGCCCGGGGATGGATGTTTCAGACGCGAGGCGTCAGTTCCGAGTATGCTTTCGGATCCTAGAGTCGGCAACGGGCTCTGATTGGCAGGTAATCGCGAGAGCAACCTTTTCTGCCTATACTCTTCCTTAGTTCTCCTTCCTTCTAGCTCTCTGTCTTCCGCTGTTTGGTGCGCAGGGGACAGGGGCACGGAGGAGGGTGTTTTCGGCCTTTCTTTTGGGGCCCTGTGATTTTAAAGTTGAAGTTTGAGCATAGCTTTGTATTTAGTACTTTAACTGGTTGTTTGCTCCTTTGAGTCTGCTTTGACAGTAGGTCACTGGGGGATCATGGGAGAAGACCAGCAGGATATACCCGGTGATGTCACAAGTTTGACTTGTCCAGTCTCCATGTTGCAGGAGGAGGTGCACTACCCAGTGGTGGAGGACTGAACTGTACTCCCTCAAGGAACATCAATTACCAGGTAAGTGTAATTTCCATTTTTTTAGTTTCAGGTTCAACATAGAACTTTATGACATCCTTTGATTTGTTTCTTATTCTGGTTTTATAAACTTCTGGTTGTTTCCCTCTTAACTTATTATTCATTTATAATGCACTGCGGAACGCTGTTTCAAGGTGTTGTATAACTGGTGTTCACAGATGCATTTCAGTTACATTTTTTTATTATGTACTCTCATTTTAAAATCTCGTTGCTTTCCCTTTATCAGCTGGTCTTACCTTTTGTTCCCCCACGTTTTTATGTTTAGATTGCTGTTTCACCTTTTGAGACATTTATGTGTACAGTTACATTTTATTTACTTCTACTTCGCTGTTTTTCGCAACATTTGTGCTTATAGACACTTTTTAGTTTTTTGATGTTCAGTATTACTCATTATACATCGGGGGTAGCTTCCCATTCCATAATTTTACTTTCCATATGCTTGCTTTTAGTGTGCAGGACTTTCTCTCCTCTGTGCCGTTTACTCATTCAGTCATGCGCGTCTACCTGCCAATCATTTTGTTTTGGCGGGAAACTCACATTTGCTATTTAGAGACGCTCACTCTTGCCTTTTTCATGACTGTTTCAATAACACAGTATAGGCTTGGATTAAAAGTCTGACTGGGTAATGGATTATATTTTACTCCTTTTATGCTTCTTTTAATCATATACTTTTAATCGCAGTTTGGATTGCGTTTTATATCTAGAAAGTCATTGCAATCCCTACAGTTTTAGGCGGTGACTTTGAATGGAAGGCATTTTTAGTTACGTTCCTTGTACTTCCTGACACCTTGAAGTGAAATATGTTAACTTTCTTGTTCATGTTGATATAATTTTGTACTGAGAGTAATTTTTACATTTTCTCCCCTCTACGTTTGTTTTGGTAGCCCTTCGGAGTGCCGTTTTTCTGATATGTTTTTTTACTGTTTTCACACGTTGATACATTTTAATTTTTTTAGCGTTAAAAAAAAACAATAAAAACTTTGTAAGTAATTAATCTTTGTTTCATGCATAACACACATAATTTATCTGAAACGAGGCAGTATGTAGGAACGTATTAATCATTTTTGTTCTTCGTTTTTGACACTTTGAAGGTGGCTGAAATTGTTCTTTAGTTTATCCTCAATATGCCATGCCCTGCTTGTAACATTTGTCTTTTTAGAGTCAAGCTGGTTTAAATTTTTCTGCCTGGTTTTTTATTTTTTTATTTTAGTTTGGTAATATTAGTTTTATAGTACTGCCCTTAGTTGCAGTTTCCCTTCTCCCTATGGTCTTTTTACTCTAACTGACTCACTCCTGCATTTTTTTGAGAGAGATATCCTCATTCAATTGGTACATTTTTCCTCCGTTTTCTCTTGTTCCACCAATTATATTATGATTAGTACATTGATGGATGCATTGTTGACAAATTATTTGGTTTTAACTTTATTTATGTTTTCTTTAGTGTGAATGTTATTTGTTAAGCCTTATTACAGTATGGTACCAGACCGTCTGTTTTAATGGTCTTCAACAGAGGTATTTATACTTTTTAATTTTTTGAGCATATTTGTTCAGTTTTTTTTTTATTTTATTTTTATTTTTTATATACCGCGCTATTATAATCAGTGCGGTTTACATTTGAACAGAACATACAAGAATGTAACAAGTTACATCGAGTTTTTACAATGAACAGGGAAAGTAACATGGAGAAAGAACCGGGGGCAACTATGTACAGATTATATACAAATTATAGACACTCGTACAGCGACAATCAAGAAAACTTTACCTAGAAGCCTGGGTTCAAGGGTCAGAGAAGCAGATAGGGGAAAAAAGTTGGTTAACCATTATCTACATGAGGATGATCTAAGGGACGAGCTAGGTAGGGAAGTAAGGTGATGGCAGTATGAATATCGTGATTGGTGTCAGGGTAATGTTGTACAAATAGGTGGTGTTTGAGGGCTTTTCGGAATAGCGTCAGGTTTGAGATGGCCCGGATCTCCGCAGGGAGGGCATTCCATGCCATAGGTGCAAAAATGGAGAAAGCTCTACTCGCTGTTGACTTCCTGCATTTTCTCAATTTCGGGACTTCAAGTATATTCATCGATGTGGATCTCCTTTTGTTCTACATTGAATGCATATGACACATTTTATTCTTTTTTATTTGTTTTTATTGTATTTATTTATTGATTTGCAGATTGTGCTATTAATGGTCTGTTCTTTTATGATTTTAAGTATTTATATGTTTATGTTTTTAGTTTGTGCCTGACATACCCCTGACGAAGGGTAACGAAACACGGCCTGTGTCGGGTTGTCAAGGGTTTGATAAAGACTCTGTCTTTCCACTTTTATCACGCCTTGGACTGGTTGCTGTTTTCTGCGTGATATCTGCTTTCATAGTGTTGTGTCTCAAGCCACCCATTAAGCCACTTCCGGTGGTTTGAGATCTCAATGTCATTCTAGCGCAGCTTCTTAAGCCGCCCTTTCAACTATTGGCTACGACCCCACTAAAGTCCTTTTATGGAAGGTTATCTTCTTTATTGCCCTCATTTCAGCTAGATGCATTAGTGAGCTTCAGGCTGTGGTGGCAGACCCACCCTATACTAGGTTCCACCATGACAAAGTCGTCCCTAGAACTCACCTGCATTTTATGCCAAAGGTGGTGTCTCCTTTTCATTTAAACCAGTCAGTTTACCTTCCTGTTTTCTTTCCTAAACCACCTGCGTCTTGAGCAGAAGCAACCCTGCATACTCTTGACTGCAAGTGGGCATTGGCTTTTTTATCTCCAAAGAACTCGATCACTGTAAAGCCTCGCAGTTATTAATTTCCTTTGACCCTAGTCACCTGGGTCTCTCAGTATCTAGACATATGCTCTCCAGATGGATAATGGACTGCATTTCATTTGCTTATGACAAAGCAGGACTCTCCCTGGAAGGGCATGTCACTGCTCATAATGTTCGTGCCATGGCTACCTCAATGGCAAACCTATGCTCTGTAGCCATTGACAAAATTTGCAAGACAGCAACTTGGTCATACCGTACTGACACCGTGCTGAAGTGGTTTCAATCCTACCTAACTAACAGACAACAACTAATCCGCACCAGCGCTTTAACCTCCCCCCCCCCATTCCAGCAACACCAGGGAGTACCCCAAGGATCCACACTGTCAGCTATGCTCTTCAATATTTACCTCCAGCCACTCTTCACAGTCATACGCACCCACAACGTCAGCTTCCACATCTATGCTGACGATATCATGCTCTACGCCCCCATTACCACCACGAACCCAACAAACCTCCACCTATCAGCATGCTTCACCGCAGTATCTGACTGGTTACAAACAAACAACCTATCCGTCAACATGAAGAAAACTGAAGCCCTCATAGTGACAAAGGACCCAGACTTCACACCACCCACACACCTCAATATTGGATCTACAAGCATCAAAATACAACCACAGATAAGATACCTGGGCATTATCATTGACCAAGCCCTCACCTTAAAGCAACAGATCACCAAAACCTCCGGAACTATATTTCATAAGGCAAGAACAGTGCAACGGCTCAGACCCCTCCTGGAACATCAAGACTTCCGAACAGTGATGCAAGCCATGACACTCCCACATCTCGACTACTGCAATATAATCTACCATGGCCTTCCAGCTACACAGACCAACCCCCTCCGAACTGCATTGAACACCATGGCGAGAATCATCCAGAGCGCAAAGAAAACCGACCATATCACCCCAATTCTGAGAGAACTACACATTCTCCCCCTCGAAGCACGGACAAAATACAAAGCCATCCTACTCACCCACAAAGCTATCCATCAAACACAGGACACACAGCTTCGCGCCCTACTGGCTCGTCCAGCTCATGGCAGATCTACTAGACAAGCCTCAAGCGTTTCCCTCACTGTCTCTCACAAAAGAACCAAATGCTCGCAACGGACCTGCAATCGAGCCTTTGAACTCTATGCTCCAACCTTATGGAACTCTCTACCGAGCTACCTTAGAAACAATGCCGACCTACTATCCTTCAGAAAACAGCTCAAAACCATCCTTTTCCAGGAATACCTCAATTCAGACCCCACCAAAAAACCCGCGAACCCCTGATCTCAACACAATGAACCTCTAACTCAAAGCCACCTCAACCCGTCCATGTCCAATCTATCCCATGTCTTTGTCTGACCAACGTCTGTCCCATGTCCTAAGTATGTCCCATAGCAAAATCATCAATGTTGCCTCCTCGGTGATGGCCCCACCCTTGTATTTAATTCCCCCACCCTCTATGTTACACCGCTTTGACCCGGTGAAAAGCGGTATATAAATACAGCTAAATAAATAAATACCTTTGCTGCCCATTATTGTCTGGACAAGGACTCCCGCCGGGATGCCATGTTTGGTCAAGTTGTTCTCCAGCACCTCTTTCAGACTTAGGGGCAACTCCTACCACTGTTCCCTCTAAGCTGTGCGCGTGCACACACTTTTCTCTGAGCGAGTGCACATAACTTACAACAGAGCGCACAAAGAGGACAAGATGATGGGGCTGTGGGAGGGGCGGAAGTGCCTGATCTTGCCTCCGCCGGCGTGCCCAGCCTCCCCAAACCAGAGCACTGCATGGCCAGGGAGCTTCAGCCCAATCGAGGCTGTGCGAGGGGCGGAAGCGCCCGATCTTGCCACCGCCGGCGTGCCCAGCCTCCCCAAACCAAGCACCACATGGCCAGGGAGCTCCAGCCCAATCAGGGCTGTGGGAGAGGCAGAGGAGGTCTCTCTATTTAGGAACCCCCTCACCCTAAGAAAGCTTCACAGTGCGCCTCAGTGAGTATATATGTATTTATTATTTTTATCTCTCCTAATAATTATTATTTTTATCACTCCTTAACAAAAGGTGTTCTGTGAGTTCATCCACTGCCATGCATTTTCTGTGGTTGTTACATTTAATAGTTGATTTGTTTTTTTACCTGTCCACTTATTTTCCTTTCAGGTGCGTGCACCTTTTCTGTTCTTGCCTATTTGCGGTAACGTAGTGGTCTATTTTTGTTTCAAAATATTTGCTTGAAGTGTATTTCCTATGTATAATTTATTACTGTTGCCTGTTCGTTCACTGTTGTTGAATGTATAATTGTTGAAATTGCATAAATAAAAAAATTAAAAAAACAACATAGACCCTCACCAAGTACAGAATAAGTGACCACAACCTGAAAATAGAAATATGTAGATAAAAATTAAACTACAACCCCAAGAAGCCGGATTCTGCATACAATACAACACCAGAGAAATAGAAAGAGATTAATTTCCCTGTACTGTATAAAATATAAAGATTGAAAATAAAATGATGATTTCTACCTTTTTTGTCTGACCATTTTATTCTCTGATCATGCTGGTCCCAATCTCAGGTTTCTGTTTTCCTCTGTCTTCTCTTAGCTCTCTTTCTATGATCTTAAGCCAATCTGCCATTTCTTTTATCCTCTTTTGTTTTTTTTCCCTTCGTTTCATCTTGGATATTGATCTGTTCCATTCAGCTTTCTTCCATTTATTTTTTTCTTTCTGTCCACTCAGATTTAACTACTCTTTCTTACTATCCAGTCCTCAATCCCCTTTTTTTTACTCCCTATACCTGCCATTTTTCAACTCTCACCCCAGCCCTCCTATTCCCCACCTCTTTTTTTCCTGGTCCATTATTCCCCATTCTCATTCATTTTCTCTCTTCCTCCCACCCCCTCCCCCACCCATCCAACATATCCCATCTCTCTTTTTCTCCCTCTCTCTGTCCTCCCCCCTTGGGAAAAATATCGTGTGACACTATTCCCGACATCATCTTTCTTTTTCCAAGTCAACAGCAGAAAGATCTCATAGCACCATCCCCAGCTTTATCTTTATTTCTCCAAATCAGCACGCAGCAGCCAGTGCTGCCTGTAGCATTCACTTCTGGTGAATGGCCTCACATATTGGAAGTGAATGCTGTGGGCAGCATTGGCTGACGTTGCTGACCCAGAGAAAGAAAGATAAAGCTAGGGATGGTGCTGCATGATGCTGGAGTTGCATGCACAATGAGTTGTGCCAGCTCTGAGTCGCCACTTACTCTCCCCATACCCAGTGTGATGGCGAAGACGGCCAGGTCCCTAGAAAGATAGGAAAAGTACTGGCAATTTCCCCTAGTCAGAGGGAAAGGGGAAAAAATGCTCAGTTTAAAAGTGCAGCTAAGGCTGAAAAAAAGAACCTGTCAAAAGTTGTTGTTCAAAAGCCACGCCCCAGCTCCATAGCAACTGAGGGTGGTAATGCAGCACAGCTGGGGGCGGGGTGGAAAGATACTGGTCAGTCACATGTTTATAAGCCCCAGAGAACAGAGAGAGATAGATTGGCGAGATTGGAGAAAGTCTCGAGCTTCCCAGGGGAGGAAGGGAGATTGCAAAGACAGGCAAGGAGGTTGCCAGGTCTGGAAAGATTGCCCGGACATGAGAGGAAGAGAGCTGACTCTGTTTCAGAGGAGGAGTCTGAAAGGGGGCCTCATTCAGAGCAAGAGGTTCATGCTTGCAGGAGGAAGGGAGACGAGAAGGCTGCTTTAACCAGGAAACAGCATGGCCAAGGAAGGAGCAGGGAAGCACTGCTAAAGAAACTTCCAAAAGGTACGGCTGCTAAAGTTATTAGCCAAAGGTCTCAGGAAGAGTTCCCAGACAGCCAGCTCCAGAAGCAGGGTTACAAGAAGCCTCTCAGTAAAGAAGGTTTAAATATTTTAAAACTGGTTCAACGTATGCTGAAAGATCAGGAAGTAATTAGGGGAGAGAGTAGTTCTCTGCACCGAGGGAAAGAACAGCTGTTTGACGACATCACAGAACAGCCCTGTTCAGAATGTGAGTCAATGGACATCGGGGAAAATATTCTTTTAAGTGAGCCAGAGGAGGCTATGGAATGTTAGTTATCCCTGATAGTGAAATAAGAGTGTGTGGAAATATATGTTGGAAGAAAATTCCATTTCTCTGATATGCATGGTGGTTTTACAGAGCTAAGAAGTTTTAATTAGTGTGCTTGCTGCCCTAAATGAGACGTGCACCGGAGTGCTGCTGGAAGTCTCTGGACTACTGATTAAAACCCTTAAAGCTCTGAAACCAAAGAAGAAAAGTTTATTTGCTGGAAGTTGTTTGCATTGAAGTTTCAATGAACATTCTGAGTTTGTTTAAAGCACTGGGAAGTGAAGCATTATTTTTGAATGAGTAACCTTTATATGCTGAAGTAAGCAAGAGCATTTTTCTTACCTGAGTTTCTTGTGGATATTTTGTACACGTGATTTACCAAGCTTCATTGTGAAGTTCCCGCTACTAAGGGAGGCTAATAAAAATATTCCTGCGTTTGCTTTCAACTCTCGGCTCAGCCTTTGATTACAACTACATTTGCTCTAAATACTACAACTCCCAGAAGCCTTTGCTCTGGAGTTGCTTGAAAGTGACATTCGCTCCCCCTTCACCTCGTCAGGCAGCCGCCTAGGCGGGGGGCATAGGGCGCGACACCAGACAATCTTACATTCTGTCTTCTTCTTTTCTCCCACCCAATTTTAAAGTCTCCACCTATGTCCCAGTCCCTGCTCTCTCCCATCTCCCTTTCCCCAATACTGCCCCTACTCACTTCTGCACACCTATCCAGCTACTTTCTTCTCCGATATTCATTACCCATGCTTTTCCTTCTTATGCCCCTCCCTCTCAACTGTTCCTACTAAATGACCTTTTTTCTTCCCACACAAAATATGTCTCCTTCTCCATCCTTACTCCCCAGCTTCATTTGTTTCTACCCCAGTCCCACCCCTACACCCTTCCAACCCTCCCCAAGCATTAGCTCCCTTCTAGTTCCAGCCCCTCCCAGCATCATCTCCCTTCCAGTCCTTCCTTCCATCTCTCAGCATGAGCCCATTTGCAGTCCTAGCCCTTCTAGTATCAGGCCCCTTCCAGTCCCAGTCCCCCATGCCCTCTCAGCATCATCTCCCTTTGAGTCTCCCCATCCTCCAGCATCAGCTCATTCCAGTCCTAGCCCTCCCTCAGTATTAGTCCCCCTCCAGTCCCAGTCCCTCCCAGAATTATCTCCTTTCCAATCCCAGGCTCTCATCCCCAGCATCATTCTATTTCAGGTACTAGCCCCCCAGTATTTAGTCTTCCTTCAGTTACTCCTAGCATCAGCTCCCTTCCAGTCCCTCCATCCCTCCAGCATCAGCCCTTTTCCAGTCCTGGCCCCCCAGTATCAGCCCCCCTCCAGTCCCTACCCCTCCCAGTATTCCTTTCAATAGCAGTCTCCCCATACCCCAACATTAGCTCATTTTCCCTTAGTCCTCTTACAGTACCAGTGACTCCACCCCCCCCCCCCAACACACACACATGGCCCCACAGCATGAGGGGTCCCCGTGCACCTGATCAGCTTCAGAGGGAGCCAGTGAGTCCTGAAGCCCAGTGCCCCGGTTCACCTCTGCACAGCCACGGGAGTAAACAATGGCATTTTCCTTTACTCCCGTGGCTGCGATAAGTCACAGATACTGGTGCTGCTGAGTTCCTGGAGGTTAAACAGGGGCACTTACAGTCTCTTGCACATGTCTTCTGAGTGTATGCAGCTTTAACATGTCCAGAAGCCATCAGAGCCCCAACACCGGGTGTTTCGCCATACCTAGCTTTGTTAGAGAGCCGGATCGCGCTACACCACAAAAATAGGACTGGGAAACCACCATACAAAAAGACATGGTTCATGAACAACCATGACTGGGATGTGATTATACCAGGGTATACTTTATTCAGGAAGGAAAGTCAGGATAGGATAAAGGGGAGGAGGAGTGGCACTATATATAAGAAATAATATTAAAGCTATAGAATTACAGGGCTTAAAAGGGAGCGAGGAGGCATTGTGGGTTAAACTAGAAAGAGGGAACAGGAAAATCCATTTGCATTGGTGTGATATACAGACCTCCTTCACAGGGAGAAGTGGACAGATATTTAGTAGAAGACATACACAGTATTGCTATGAGAGGAGAAGTTCTACTGATAGGTAATTTCAATATGCTGGATGCTGACTGGCACATCCCTGTTGCGGTCTCATCTAGAAGGAAATCCTGGATTCTCTACAGGAAGAACTATTCTGTCAGCTGGTAACAGAACCCACACATGAAGGGGCCATACTGGACCTGGTTCTTACCAATGAGGAAAGTGTTTCTGATGTTACAGTGGGAGATCATCTCGCATCCAGTGATCACCAGATGGTGTGGATCAGTATTAGAACTAGGGCTGAGGGTATTAGATTTTAGGAAAACTAACTTTGCCAAAACGGGACAATATTAAAATACCAGAGGATGTGAAAATTTTCAAGAGGACCTTGAAAAATTAAAAGACTGGATGTCCAAATGGTAGATGAAATTTAATGTGGACAAGTGCAAAGTTCTGTACTTAGGGAAGAATACCCAAACTATGGCTACCAGATGCAAGTTTCCACATTAGGAACCACCACCCAGGAAAAGGATTTAGGCATCACAGTGGATAATAGGTTGAAATCCTCTTCCCAGTGTTCAGTGGTGGCCAATAAAGCAAATAGAATGCTAGGAATCATAAGGAAAGAAATGGAGAACAAAACCAAGGATATTATAATATCTCTGTATTGTTCCATGTTGCAACCGAACCTTGAATGTTTTGTGCAATTCTGGTTGCCATATCTTAAAAAGGATATAGCAGAATTAGAAAATATACAGAGAAGAGCCACTGAAATGGTAAAGGGGGAGAGGCTTAAAAGGTTAGGGCTCTTCATCTTGGAAAAGAGACGGCTGAGGGGAGATATGATAGAGGTCTATAAATTAATTAATGGAGTGGAACAGGTAAATGCAGACTGGTTGTGTATGCCTTCAAAAAGTAGAAAGACTAGGAGACACTCAGTGAAGCTACAATGTAGCCCATTTAGGACTAATAAGAGAAAATATTTTTTCATTCAGTGAGTAATCACTCTGGAATTCATTACCGGAGGATGTACTCAGGACCGTACTAAGCCCTTTGTGAGCGGTGTGGCCCCACAGGGCACAAAGACTTAAGGGGCGCATTTCGGCGCTCTGCAGTTGCCTGCCACCGCCACTTTAGCGGCAGCAGTCAGCGGCAGAGAGCCGAAATGCGCCCCTTAAGTCTTCTCGCCGGCACACTAAGCAGGTCTGGTCTCTCCGGGAGGGTCCAGACCTGTTTACTGTGCCGGCGAGTTGCACATTGGGTGCACGCCTCTTCTCTCTCGCCCCATAAAGTGGCTAGATGGAGGTGCAGGAGGGGGGGGGCGCGCCTGATGTGCAACTCGCACAGGGCACTTTTCACCATCGGTACGGCCCTGGATGTACTAAAGCTGTTAGTGTAGCTAGGTTTTAAAAAGGTTTGTATAAGTTCCTGGAAGAAAAGACCATAAATCATTATTAAAGAGGACCAAGGAAATCCACTGTTTACCCCAGGATAAGCATTGTGGAATCTGTGGGCCTTTTTAGGAACCTGCCAGGTACTTTGACCTGGATTGGCCACTGTTGAAACAGGATATTGGGCTTGATGGACCTTAATCTGACCCAGTATGGCATTTTTTATGTTCTTATGTTCTTAATACTTCAAGGAGTCGTTAGCGGGATGGGAACTGCTGGGGGATGTAGAAAAGCAATGGGCAAAACTGAAAGGGGATATTTTAAGGGCAAGAAACCTTTTTGTTAGAAAGGTAAATAAATATAAAAGGAAAAGGAGGTTCTCAAAAGAAGTAGCTGAAAAGGTGAAGAAAAATAGAGTGACCTTCATAAAATCCAAGAGATCACAGAAAGAGGAAGATGAGCATCAATATTTGGAAAAACATAGAGAAGCTAGGAAAGTACTCAGGAAAGCAAAGATTCAAAAAGAAGAACTAGCCAATGCAATAAAATGGGGGGGATAAGATATTTTTCAGATATGTTAGTGAGAGAAGGTAGTGCAAAAGTGGTATTATTAGACTCAAGGGTGAAGGGGGGAATATGTAGAACTGATGAGGATAAAGCAGAATTGCTTAACAAATGTTTTTGTTCTGTGTTCACAAATGAAAGGCCCAGAGCAGGACCTCAGAAAGCACCCACAAATAGGAACAGAAGTGAAGGGGATCTTGAATGATTTTCAGAAGACTGTGTTTGAGAAGCTAGCTAAACTAAAAGTAGACAAAGCAATGGGGCCGAATGTGATACATCCGAGAGTATTGAAGGAACTTCGGGAAGTTCTAGCAACTCCATTGCCTGACCTTTTCAGTGCTTCTTTAGAGTCGGGAGTGGTCCCAGAGGACTGGAGATAGGCATATGTGGTTCCTTCACACAAAAGCGAAAGTAAGGATGAGGTTGAGAACTACAAGCCAGTTAGTCTGACCTCTGTGGTGAGTAAATTAATAGAAACTGCTAAAACAGAGAATAGTGAGGTTTCTGGAGTCCAGTGGACTGCAGGATCCACGGTAGAATGGGTTTACTAGAAGCAGGTCTTGTCAGACAAATCTGATTGACTGGGTGACCATGGAGTTGAACTGAGGGAGAGCCCTAGATGTGGTGTACTTAGATTTCAGTAATACCTTTGACACCGTTCAATACAGACAACTAATAAATAAATCGAGCATCCTAGGGATGGACCCTGAAGTGACTGGGTTAGAAATTGGCTAAGTGGGAAGCAATAAAGGATACAGGTAAATGGAGCTCAATACCAGTGGTGTGCCACAGGGATCTGTCCTTGGTCCAATTCTTTTTAACGTTTTTATTAGTGATATTGCAGAAGGGCTGTCAGGTAAGGTTTATCTCTTACCAAAATCTACAATAGAGTAGATACCCAAGAAGGAGTAGATAACATGAGGAATCTAGCTAATCTTGAAGAATGGTCAAGAATTTGGCAGCTGAGATTTAATGCTAAAAATGCATTTGTGCTGCAAAAATCCAAGGGATCAGTACAGTATAGAAACATAGAAATATGACGGCAGAAAAAGACCACATAGCCTATCTAGTCTGCCCTTCCATATCAACTACTACAATAGTTCCCTTTTTTCCTCTTAAGATACTCTGTATTTGTTCCATGCTTTTTTGAATACAGATACTATCCTCATCTCTACCACCTCCACTGGGAGACTATTCCACGCATCTACCACTCTGTTCATAAAAAAGTGTTTCTGCATATTACTCCTGAATCTATCCCCTTTCACCCTCATCCTATGTCCCCTCATTGCAGAACTTGCTTTCAATCGAAAGAGGCCCTCCTCCTGTGCATTTATGCAATGGAGGTATTTAAATGTCGCTATCATAGCTCCTCTATCCTGCCTTTCCTGTAACGTTTACATATTAAGATCCTTAAGTCTATCCTTATATGCTTGATAATGAAGATCACCAACCATTTTAGTAGCCACCCTCTGCATCGACTCCAGCCTGTTTATATACTTTTGAAGGTTTGGTCTCCAATACTCCAAATGATGTTGCACCAAAGACGTAATTTATTTATTTATCCTTCAATCAGAGTGGTCACAACACAATTGGGGGATACATTTAACATGAGGGGATATGAGACACATACACTAATACTTACAGGGAACATGGGCAATAGAGGGTTAAGTGGCTTGCCCAAGACCACAAGGAGCACCTGTGGGACTAGAAACCCCAGTCCTTCCGACCCAAGGTTGTTGTCCTCTAGTTGGATTTGAACCCCCGACCTTCCAGCCTGAGGTAACTTGCCCCAACCACTAGGCCACTCCTCCCATATAAGGTATGCCATACTGGGTCAGACCAAGGACCATCAAGCCCAGTATCCTGTTTCCAACAGTGGCCAATCTAGGTCACAAGTACTGTAAACAGGGGCGCTGGGCGTGAATGTCCACAGTCTTGGCAAAGGCAAAATACTATTATGACTTGCAAAGGATTATGGGGAATGTAGTCCATTCATACCAGAATCAGCCGTTCACAAAATAATGAGTTGTGTTGCTCGAGTGTAAGCAAAGAAAAATATATTTTATTCATGGGGTTAATTCTCCCACACAGATTTACTTGGTAACACAAAAGGACACTTGCTTTCAGTATTGTACTTAGGAAAAACAAATCATGATATAAGCAACTGAACTTCTTAGGCAATCAAATAATAAAAACCTTGATGGGAAACAGAAAAGGTCTTTTTAAGGGCCCCTGCTAATAACTTTTAGCAGTGCTCCAAAAGCAAAAACAAAACCCAAAAGGTAACCAAAAACTGTTCTTTTTCAAGGATAACTTTCTTCTATTTTCACACACAAACAGTAGTTTCCTTTCAGAGCTCACGTGCAACTGTGCATGGCTTAATTACCAATAATTAGCCAGCTGCAAACCCCTTTGCTGGTTCACTTTCTCTACGTGGCTCAAATCCTACCCTAAAGCTTTCTTGTAGACTTTTCTGGGTAGATAAAAGAACAAGTTATAGTTCCTTTTGATGGTTGTTGTATTTGTGAAAGTATTTTACCACAGCAGCCTAGTCAGAGAGCAATCCATGTATTCATTCTGATCATTTAAAATATCTCCTTCTTCAAATATCATAGAATCAATATCATGGTCTGGCTCAGAGGAATTCCTTAATGGAGCACTC
Organism: Ichthyophis bannanicus; assembly: GCA_033557465.1. Taxonomy (NCBI): domain Eukaryota; kingdom Metazoa; phylum Chordata; class Amphibia; order Gymnophiona; family Ichthyophiidae; genus Ichthyophis; species Ichthyophis bannanicus. Next base: position 885,152,824 of record CM066035.1, on the reverse strand, counting down.
TCAGGATAATAGTTGTTTCCCTGCTGTCTTCCAAATGAAGAGCTAGGGCATAGATCAGTGTTCATACCTGAGCTTCCTTTGCTGTTAGGTTTCCTCTCCAGATATCCTGGCCAGTAAGTAGTCCAGCTTTTATGTCCAGCCTTCCAATCAAGATCCCTGGACACTGGGTCTCCCTTCACATATCTTCTTGCACTGGTCTTAGGGCCCCTTCCAAATGCAGCCGTCTCCCTCAAAGGTGCTGTCTTGGAATTCCTGGCTCTGTAACCCCACTCCTCTGGCTTCCTCCAGTCCAATGGAGTATGCTTGCCTCTGGAATGACTCCCAACACACGTGCTGCTGTGGGCTCCTTTAGACCTCCAAGATGTCTTTCGCTTCTTTCTTCCACGTTGTTGCTGTTGCTGCTTCCTGATCTCCCTCATCTGATTCTGTGTAGAATATGTTTTACTTTTAACTTGTTTAGAGGGATACTCCACCCTAGCACAGCGCAGCTGTGCTGAATCAAGCCCTGCCCTTGGAGATGAGTGATTGGGGATTACCTCATAGCTCTCCTGATTGAACACACGTTTCCCCACTTCAGCTCTTCTAGAGGCTGTTTGAAACCTGGTGCATTCTGGGACTGGTAGTCTTTTATGAAAACATTCTGTTTTAGTATTTCTACCAGCTAAGACAGGTTGCTTGTTCAGAGCCAATTGACCTCTATTATAGCTCCTTCCTGAACTATGATAAGCTTCCTTATCACAGTACCTAGCAGTTTCCCCAAAAGGCACAAGTTCCACAATGCTTGTATTGGGTCAAGCAGTGGATATTCTGGGTCCCCTTTAATAGTGGTTTATGGACCTTTCCTTTAGAAACTTGTCCAAACCTTTTTTAAACCCGGCTACACTAACAGCTTTTACTACATCCTCCGATAGCAAATTCCAGAGTTTGATTACACGTTGAGTGAAAAAATATTTTCTCTTATCAGTTTTAAATAGGTTACCTTCTATTGCATGCCCCCTAGTCTTTCTATATTTTGATGGCATAAACAATTGATCTACCACAATCGACCCATTCCACTCCATTCATTGATTTATAGACCTCTATCATTTCTCCGGGAACAAGCAGGAAGTCAGTCCTCACATATGGATGACGTTGACACTGATGGAGTCCTCATGGAAGCATCCCCCCAGCTTTTAAAGAAAGCCTATGGGGGATGCCACCACACATGCACGGTCCACTTGCCGCCCAAGGGTGCCATTTTGCTCAGTCTCCTTTTTTCCGCAGAGGCTTGTCCTCGGAAAAAGTTGATTTTTCTCTCCAAGTTTCATACTCACCTCTGGTATTTCACCAGTACTCTTCCTGCTTACCGACCTCGTTGCCTTGGCATCGAGTTCAGTCTATTTTTGTAGTCTCTTGTTCTTTTCTTTTCCTGGCACCTTCGCACCTTTTTTCTCCCACTGGCAGCCTGGCTTCAAGTGGCTTTAAGAAGTGTGATTGGTGCTCCAAAATTATGTCTTTGACCGACACACACAACTGCTGTCTCCGCTGCTTTGGGCTAGACCACGACCCAGCAGCCTGCGGCCTCTGCAAGAGGATGTCTAGAAAGGCCCTCAAGAGCAGCCAACAGCAGAATGATACGTTTTTTTCCCCGAATCCCCAGTGCCTCCGAAGGCCAGGGCCTCATCTGAGCTCCAACATCTTGGGCGGAATCTTCTGAACCCGAGCCTTGTCGTGGGTCCTCAGAAAGGGGGTCTCCCTCGAGGGAACCTAGGAAGAAGAAGAAACCCTCGAAGGCGGTATCCTTGGATGGTTCTAACCAGCCAGGTGCTCCCCAGACCCGGTCCCCCGCAGTCTGAGACGTTCGTCCGAGTCATTGGAGAAGGAGTGGCCTTCGAAGGACCCCCAGAAGGATCTGACCACGGACTGGCTTCAGTCCCCAGACATCATCCTCGTCAAGGATTCCCCTTTGGGGGAGCCAGCATCGGGCCCTAATCCCTCGGTGCCCGCACCGAAGGCTGCGGAGCCTTCTGATCTGGAGTTCAGAATGGTGGCCCTGGAGCACAGTTTGTCTGCCTTCATGGAGCAGCAGCGGGTGCTGTTTATTTATTTATAGTTTTTCTATACCGCACTATTTACAATCAGCGCGGTTCACAGGTAACAAAACTTGTGCAAGGGAAACCCTGTTGCACTTACATTAAACAGTGAGTTGAACATGGAACACAGGTGAACTATATACATAATGGAACTATATACAGGTTGATGACTGTAGACGACATCAACTAGGCTCTATTCATTTGAGTGTTCTAGGCTGAAGAGACGGCTTGGTAATTGTCTGGGACAACGGGGAAGGGATTAACTGGAGGGGGAAGAGGGAAGTGAGAGCTGTGATTGGTTATGTGATGTCATCAGTGTTGAGGAAGTACTGAAGGAAGAGGTAATGTTTCCCATGACTCTTTAGGTTTGCCAAAAGTCTCTGTTGTCCCTCATCAGAGACTTTTGCCAAACCTAAAGAGTCATGGGATAGGAGGCAGTGTACTACTATGGATTAGTAACTGGTTAAAAGATAGCAAGCAGAGGGTTGGGCTAAATGGCCAATTTTCCCAATGGAGAAAGGTGAATAGTGGTGTACCCCAGGGATCTATGCTGGGTCCGCTGCTTTTTGACATATTCATAAATGACCTGGAAAGTGGAATAACGAGTGAGGTTATCAAATTTGCAGATGACACAAAACTATTTAAAGTTGTTAAAACCCAAGAGGATTGTGGAAAATTGCAAGAGGATCTTGATAAATTGGAAGACTGGGCATCAAAATGGCAGATGAAATTTAATGTGGACAAGTGCAAATTATGCACCTAGGGAAGAACAACCCAAACTATGGTTACACGATGAAAGGTTCCACATTAGGAACCACCACCCAGGAAAAAGATTTAGGCGTCATTGTGGATAACATGTTAAAACCCTCGGCCCAGTGTGCAGCAGCAGCCAAGAGAGCAAATAGAATGCTAGGTATCATAAGGAAAGGAATGGAAAATAAAACAAAAGATATTATAATGCCTCTATACCGTTCCATGGTGAGACCGCACCTTGAATATTGTGTGCAGTTCTGGTTGCTGTATCTTAAAAAGGATATAGCCTTATTAGAAAAGGTTCAGAGAAGAGCCACCAAAATGGTAAAGGGGATGGAAGGATACTCTTATGAAAGGCTAAAAAGGTTAGGGCTCTTTAACCTGGAAAAGAGACGGCTGAGGGGAGATATAATAGAAGTCTATAAATTAATGAACAGAGTGGAATGGGTAAACGTAGATCGACTGTTTACGTTATCAGAATTTAGAAAGACTAGGGGACATGCAATGAAGCTACAGGGTAAACTATTTAAGACTAATAAAAGAAAATATTTTTTCACTCAACGTGTAATCAAACTCTGGAATTTGTTACCGGAGGATGTAGTAAAGGCTGTTAGTGTAGTTGGGTTTAAAAAAGGTTTGGACAAGTTCCTGGAGGAAAGGTCCATAAAACATTATTAAGAAGGGACCCAGGATATCAATGCTTGACCTAGTACAAGCATTGAAGAACCTGTGTCTTTTGGGGAAACTGCTAGGTACGTATGACCTAGATTGGCCACTGTTGGAAACAGGATACTGGGCTTGATGGACCTTGGTCTGACCCAGTATGGCATATCTTATGTTCTTATGTCCAGCACGACCAGTTCATCCGCCCTGACCACCAGGCCCTCGACGTCCAGGACGTCCCTGGAGGCCAAGCCAATCGTCGAGGTCCTTTGGCGAGTCGATCCTCGGCCGAGGTCGCAATCTGAATCCCGCTCAACGGGACTGTGGTCATCTCCAGCAAGTTTGCCAGGCATTGGCTGCAGGGCTTTGGGGGCCCCAAGGCCCACAGAGCAGCCCTCCTACAAGTCCTCAACAGACTACTCAGAGTGGGAGATGGAGGATGAAGGTCCCCCAATACCCATCGCCACTACGATGTCCCATCTGACTCTGCTGTCTCAGAGCCTCTACAGCGGTCCCCGCCCGAGGATATGGTCTTCCTTGATTTTGTCAAGGACATGTCTAAGGCCCTGGTGTTCCCGACCAAGTCGGAGGAGGATCCTCAACTGGATGAGTTGGAAATCCTCCAGTATGAGGCCCCTCTGCGGGAATAGCTCATGGTGCCCATACCTCCCATCCTAGAATGGCTGATGCTCCGAATGTGGGAGACACCGGCTTCAGTGCCAGTGGTGAGCAAACGGCTTGACTCGATATATCGAGTCCGCCAGAGCCCGGGCTTCCAAAAGTCACAGCTGCTGCATAACTCCATGATGGTGGAGTCGGCTATGTGTCGGCTGAAAAGCCAGAAGACACACTCCTTGGTGCCCCCTGGCAGGGAGGCCTGCACCCTGGACGCCCTTGGCAGAAAGTGCTACCAGGGCTCAGTGCTCATCGGCCGCATCCAGGCCTACCAACTGTACATGGGCATGTACCTAAAAGACCTGGTGAAGGAAATTGCCGGGTTCTCAGCTGGTCTCTATGAGGAACCCTTGCAATGGTTCAAGAACCTGGCCAAAGCAGTCCATGAATGCTCCAAATTCATGTCTCGAGCAGCCTATGACGGATTCAAGTCGACGGCTCAAGTAGCAGTGGCTGGCATCGATGCACACTGCCAAGTTTGGCTACAGTTTGACCTCAAGCAGTGGGTTCAGGACAAATTGGTTGATGTCCCCTGCCAAGGAGAGAACCTCATTGGCAAGCCCATGACCGACAAGGCTGCCGAGCTGGAAATCTGAGTTCATGATGACCAGGCTCTCCAAAAAGACCGCTGCCCCTCCCCGACAGAAGGGCTCGGGTAAAAATTCCTTTTATCCGAGGAAGGGAGCTGCTTACCAAAACTACCCACCTTATCAGGCCTCCCCAGCTCCCCAACAGAGTCAGCAGGCCAAGGGACATGAGCAGGGCCCGTGTAAGTAGAAGACTCCAAAACCCCAGGCACCAGCTCTGGCCCAGCCAGGAGGGAGTTTTTGACTCCTTGAGCATAGCCTATCTACCCCAAGGAAATCAGCAGCCTACAGTGGGATGTCTGGCCCTCTACGCCCAGAGGTGGATGTCCATCACCACTGATTTCTGGGCACTTCGGGTAGTCAGGGAGGGTTACCTCCTCCATCTGACTCAGACACCTCCCCCTTATTTCCCAGGAGAACCTCTCAGGTCTCCCCTCCACTGGGACATTCTTCTGAAGGAGTTAGCAGGTCTTCTCGAGGACAAAGCAGTGGAACTGGTTCCACACCATCTCAAGGGCAAGGGGTTCTACTTCAGGTACTTCCTTGTGCCAAAGAGGACACTAGGCCTAAGGCCCATCCTCGACCTGTGCAACCTCAACAAATTCCTGGTGAAGGAGAAGTTCAGAATGCTCACCCTTGGAAAATTCCCTGCTGGAGGTATGGCAGCAGACCAGCTATGCTCCTTAGTCCTCAAGGATGCTTATACCCACATCCTCATCCACCCCAACGACAGGCAGTACCTGCGGTTCGTAGTGGGGGGCAGGCACTTGCAGTACAGGGTGCTCCCCTTCAGCCTAGCCTCTGCCCCAAGAGTTTTCACAAAATGCCTGGCAGTCGTTGCTGCCTTCCTCTGGCTCCAGGGGGTCTTCATCTTTCCCTACCTGGACGACTGGTTCATAAAGAGAGGCACTGCCTCAGAGGTGCAGCAGGCCGCCACCACACACACCATCCAGGTTCTGCAATACTTGGGTTTTGTCATAATCTACCCCAAGTCTCACCTCCTCCTGACACAGTGTCTGGAGTTCATTAGGGCAAAGATAGACACTCTCCAGTCGAAGACCTTCTTGCCCAGGGACCAAGCCAATCGTCTTAGGACTCTGGCTTGGGAAGTACAGTACCGTCCCTCAGTGCCCGCTCAGCTTATCCTGCACCTGCTTGGGCACATGGCCTCCACGGTCCACATCACCCCCAATGCTCACCTCCACACAAGGACGATGCAGTGATGTTTCCGGGACCAATGGTCTTGGGTCACGGGCCACCTCTGAGACAGTATTTCAGTGATCCGCCAATTGGCGAATTCTCTGGTCTGGTGACAGTCTCCCCAGCATCTCAAGGCGGACATGCCTTTTCAGGCCACAAGCCCCTCAAGGGTCCTCACCACGGATGCCTCCCTGCTCGGCTGGGGAGCCCACTGCGGAGATCTCCGCACTCAGGGCAACTGGTCACCAGACAAGAGCACCCAGCAGATCAACCTCCAGGAGCTTCGAGCCATACACCTGCTCCTGAGGGTCTTTAGTCACTACCTGCGTCACCAGCTGGTGCTGGTCCAGACGGACAACCAGGTGGTGATGTTCTACGTAAACGACAGGGGGTCATGGGGTCTCGAACCCTTTGTCAAGAAGCATTGGTCCTCTGCTTGTACGCAATCCAACAGGCAGTGTACCTGCCAGGCCAGGACAACCTGCTGGCCGACAGGCTTAGCAGAGTTCTCCAGCTGCATGAGTGGCAACTGGATCCCAGGGTAGCCAGTCAGCTTTTCCAGTTCTGGGGGAAAACCATGATGGACCTGTTCGCCAGCCCAGACAACTTTGTTGTCCCGTTTCTGCTCCCTGCAGGCCCACCCCTCCAGGGTGGCAGCGGATGCGTTCCCGGTCTCATGGTCAGAAGGCCTTATGTACACCTTCCCTCCTACACCGCTGATCACCAAGACCTTTTTCAGAGCTCTCTGCAACAGGGCCTCGCGCATCCTGATAGCTGCTTGGTGGCCCTGGCAACTGTGGTTTCTGCTGTTTCTACAGTTGTCGGTGGAGACCCTATCCCCTTGGGGACAACCCCGGGACTTCTATCTCAGGAGGGGGGGCTCTCTCCTGCACCCAACCTGGGGTCCTGTCACTGACAGCGTGGCTGCTGAGGTTGACTCTAGCCCCTTTCAACCTTCCAGTTAAAGTGGAAGACATTCTGCTGGCCTCTCACAAGGCCTCTACTAGGAAGGCTTACGCCCTCAAATGGCGCAGGTTCTCAGTCTGGTGCGCCGAGGATGGGGCTGACCCTTTCTCCTGCCCAGTGGCTCTGGTGTTGCAGTACCTTGTCCGCCTCTCTCAGTCCGGGCTCAAGTCTAATTCTGTCAGAGTGTACCTTAGTGTCCTGATGGTGCATCACCATCTGGTAGATAAGCCCCTCTCGGTCCAACCGTTGGTGACCTGTTTTCTTTGGGTCCTGCTCTTATCGAAGCCCCTGGTTTGCCCTCCAGCAACCTGAATGGGACCTCAATGTAGTGTTGGGGAAGCTCACTCGCCCACACTTCGAACCTCTGGCTACCTGCAACCTTCGCTACCTGTCTTGAAAGGTGGCTTTCCTAGTCGCGCTCACCTCCACTTGCAGAGTTAGCAATCTTCAGGCCTTTGTGGCAGAGGTGCCCTATACCAGATTCTACAAGAACAGAGTGGTGCTTCGCACACGCCCCAAATTCCTGCCAAAGGTAGTGTCACCCTTCCATCTCAACCAGGAAGTGGTGCTCCCTACCTTCTTTCCAAGACCTCATTCCAGCCGGGCAGAGACAGTCCTTCACACCTTGGACTGTAAGAGGGTTTTGTCCTTGTATATCCAACGCACTCAGGGCCACCGCAAAGCTTCTCAGCTCTTCATCTCCTTCAACCCCAGTAGGCTGGAGGAGGCGGTGACCAAGCGTATGCTCTCCACATTTGTGGTGAACTATATCATCCTCGCTTATGAGCAGGCAAGACACCAACACAGACTCAGTTGCTGCTGCTTGCGGCTCCCCATGAGGGGGCCCTGGTTTTTGCTATGGGCTTTTGGTAGCCTGTAGCTGGGAAGTCCCTTATGTGAGGACTGACATCCTGCTTGTTCCTGGAGATAGCATAGTTACTCACCTGTAACAGGTGTTCTTCGGGGACAGCAGGAATCAGTCCTCACAACCCTTCCTCCTCCCCTTGGAGTTGCTCCTTTACCATCTTTTATTTTTGCTATCTTTTAGCTATGTCATCTTACTGAGCAAGATGGCACTTTTGGGCGGGAAGTGGACCGCACATGTGTGGTGGCATCTCCCAAAGGCTTTCTTTGAAAGCTGGGGGTTGCTTCCGCGAGGGCTCCATCAGTACCGACGTCACTCATATGTGAGGACTGATTCCTGCTGTCCCCGGAGAACACTTCCAGGTTGAAGAGCCCTAACCTTTTTAGCCTCTCTTCATAGGGGTATCCTTCCATCGCCTTTACCATTTTACTGGCTCTTCTCTGTACCTTTTTCTAATAACGCTATATCCTTTTTAAGATACGGCGACCAGAATTGCACACAGTATTCAAGGTGCAGTTGCACCGTGGAACAAAACAGAGACATTATACTATCCTTTGTTTTATTTTCCATTCCTTTCCTTATGATACCTAGCATTCTATTTGCTCTCTTGGCCGCCGCTGCACACTGGGCGGAGAGTTTTAACAACATGTTATCCACAATGACACCTAAATCTTTTTCTTGGGTGGTGGTTCCTAATGTGGAACCTTGCATCGTGTAACTATAGTTTGGGTTGTTCTTTCCTAGGTGCATAACTTTGCACTTGTCCATGTTAAATTTCATCTGTCATATACAGAAGCACTATCACATCATTTTTTCTGCTGGCCATTCCTTTCTCTATGCACCCAAGCATCCTTCTAACTTTTGCCATCGCCCTTTTCTACCTGGGTGAAGTACTTCTGTCCATGAAATAAGAGTGGGACCTGGGCACGATTGTCTCTGATGTTCTTAGTTTCTAAATAGAACTGGCCTAAAATCTTCCTCCTGGAACTGGTTAACTTGGCAGCTCAGTGCATTATATTTATTTATTTATTTATTTTTATTTCTTATATACCGCGCTTATAATCAGTGCGGTTTACATATGAATAAGTTTAAACACAATGATACAAACAGCATTGGTTTTTTACAGAGAACAGGGTATAGAACTTGGGGCAAACGTGGTAAACTATGTACAAGTAAATATGTAGGAGTAAATAATATAAACTATATACATGGCATACTGGTTAATTACAAAGGTTAATTACAATGTGGGGGTAATTAGATACGATTATTGAGCAGTATAAATGTGGTAAGAGTGGAGAGTGTAGGTATGAATGTCATGGTTAGCCATTTTCCATTGGTATCACGTGGGAAAGGTCAACACGGATGCTATGTTCCATCGGAGTTGCTTCAGGGTAATACAATAGGAACAAGTGATATTTTAAGGCTTTTCTGAAAGTCGTGAGGCTAGTAATGGCTCTGAATATATATATTCAGCACCGCTGCTTATATGTATAGCAGCGCTGAATATATGTATTAATTTAAATGCTGATGCTGGTTTTAATATGGTCACTGCACTAGCTTGATATTGGATGCCATAGGTATGCTTTCCCTTTAAAAATTGATGTAACTTATGTGCATACCAGCTCACAAGTTAGATGACCTGTCATAAAATTATTTGTGTATAATTTTTAGGACGCTAGGTTTAATTTGATAATACCAGAGGGCAGTACTTTTCAAACTTTTATCCAATATTACCCCATTTTAACAACTGAAAAGTCACATGGCTCCAGTTGATGGTGAAATCAAAATAACAACAGGTTTTCAGCCTTTTCCCTCTCCCTACACTCATCTAAAGCAGGAAGGCAGCAGCAGCAGTAGTAGTCAGCACAGGGTCCCTTGTGTCAGTGTGTAGTGTGCTTACAGACCCCCAGTACTCAGCATGGGTTTCCAGTCTATCAGGAAGCTTATCCAGGAGGGAGCAAGGGCCTATGAATGTTGTCAGACGGCTGCCTGGGTGAGAATCTTCACACTCTTGGCAAGTGCATATTTCTATATGATTTGCAAGGTATTGTGGGCAATGTAGTTTATTCCCACCAGACACAGCTGCTGACAATAATTTAGTTGTGCTCTTGGGTAAAGCCAATAAGATATTTATTTATGGGGTTATTTCTCCCAACACAGATATGCTTGGTAGCACATAAATTAGGTTACTTGCTTTCAGTGTTAACTTGGAAAAACAAAGTTAAAATCAGGAAAACAACAAATGAAAAGTCACAAAGCAAGAAACAAACTGTTCTTTTCAGGTTAACTTCTGATTACTTCCCACATAGTGTGATGAAGAAGCCCCAATTTCCACTGTTAAAATACAAAACATGCAGCATGTCAGTGCAAAAGCTGACAGGAGAACAGACCAGGTGGATAGCTGTTGTCAGTGGCAACGACAACAAAGGCAGCCACGAGGTCTGGAGAAACGTGTAGTAAGAAGAAACGCCCTAATTCCCAATAGCACACACCTGGTAGGGAAGAGTATGCACAGCCCTTATAAGGATAGTGCAGGGAACACAAGGGGAAAGCATTACAAGGACGACACCTCCAAAGAGTTGCCAGGAGGAGAGGAATTGTCAGAGAGCTCAGATTTGGAACAAACCCTGAGAGGGAGAAACCTGGGACAAGGTGAGCACTGTAGGAAGAGAAGACAGCCTGTCTTACCTACAGCAGTTACCAGAGAGGAACCAGGAAGAATCTCTCACTTCAGTATAGGAAGTGACTCAGAGTCTGAACCAGGAAGCGTTCAACCTCAGAGATACCCAGAATCCACTAGGAGGAAGCAGCTTGCTAGAGCCGAAGCCAGCTGGGCAGCTCCTGCTGATTGCAGAGACACGGCAGCATGGAACCTACGTTCTAACCAGAGGAACTGCAAGCCAGTAGCTAAAAAGTATGTAACGAGAAGCTGGGACTTGGGGAATGAATGTGAGCCATTGAAAGTTAAAAGGAATAAAAGTGTTTGTAGAGTGAATGCAGAGCAGCCTTATACAGGAAGCCAGAGATGGGGGCAGGGCAGCTACTCCCAACCTAACTACCTGAATAGAGAGCATTCACAGCCGTCAGAAAAGCTTAGAGACTGGCCAGAAGACGTGTATATGTCAGAAGAGGAGCTGGCAGTAAGCTTTAAACCCCAAAAGAAGCCTTACAAGCTAAAGTCTGTTAGCAAGAGGGGACAGAGAGTTCCTCTATCCCAAACAGAAGATAGCAACAGAGAAACTTACCGTGAGGGCTTGCCAAGGGGAAATGTCCAAACATATTTCAACCAAGAGGGTTTGGAACGTGAGGAGGAACCCATGTTAGTGGACTCTCTCAGTGAATCCTCATCTATATCTGACCTAATGGACTGTACATTAGTCTCATCTGAAAGAATATCTCTGCGCTAGACAGAGCCAAAGCATGTATGCTACAGTTAAGTTCCTACCTTGAAGCAAGAAGTTATTGCTGTATGTCCTTTTGTGTTTTTGCCAAAAGATTGGAATACTTTTGTTTCTGCTTGTGTTCTGTTCACTTGTTTATTAATCCACCCCGGGAGGGGAATAAATCCACATTTTGCTTTACCATTCGAGTTTGCACAACTATTTCTTCACCATCAGCAGCACACTGCCCCCTGGTGGTGACAATAGATACAGAAGTGATTCTCTCCTAGCTCACAAGCAATTAGGTAAGGCTTAATTGCTAACAGTCACCAGCTGAAACCTCTTAGCTGGCTTGCCTTCCACTGTGTGGGTCAAATCCTGCTTCAGGAGCTTTTCTGAGTAGATTAAAGAACAAATTTGTATTTCTTTGTGATGGTTGCTGTACTTTATAACAGAAAGTTACCAACGGAGTTTAGATAGAGAGCAGTCCATATAAACAGGATCCTCATCTATTATTCCCCCTTGTTCAACAAGCATGGGTTCAATATCATGGATTGGCACAGATGAATCTCTCAATGGAGCATTTTCAGGAGAATACTTGTTTCCCTGCTGTCTTTCAAGGTTATAGCTAGGGCATAGATCAGTGTTCATACCTGAGCTTCCATTGCTGCTAGAGTTCCTCTCTATATAGCCTGGCCAGTATGTAGTCCAGTTTTTATGTCCAGCCTTCCAATCCAGATCCCTGGACACTGGATCTCTCTTCACATACCTTCTGGCACAGGTCTTAGGGTCCCTTCCACGTGCAGCCGTCTCCCTCACAGGTAGCCTCTGGTGATTCCTAGCTCTGCAGCACCATTCCTCTGGCTTTCCCCAGTCCAATGGTGTATGCTGGCCCTTGGAATACCTCCCAGTATACGTACTGCTTTGGACTCTTCTAGACCTCTCAAAGGCTTTTCTCCTCTTTCTTCCAGAGGGTCTCTTTCCCTCTCTGTCCGTCCGGTTTGGCTTCTGCTTCTGATGATCCTTCAGATGAAACTGATGATCAAACTCAAGCTGATTCTCAGGATACTGAGGACAATTCTCTGGATATCCAAGGTGATCATGAAGATGGTCATCTGTAGAATAAACTCTACTCTTATTCTGCTTGGATGAGTGCTCCTCCCTAATACAGCGCAGCTGTGCTGAATCAGGCCCTGCCCTTTGAGATGAGTGCTTAGGGATTACCTCATAGCCCTCCTGATTGAACACACGTTTCCTCACTTCAGCTCCTCTAATGGCTGTTGGAAACCTGGTGCATTCTGGGACTGGTAGTCTTTTATGGCAAAATTCTGTTTTCATATTTCTACCAGAACTGACAGGTTGCTTGTTCAGAGTCACTTCACCTTTTCTATAGCTCCTTCCTGAGCTATGATAAGCTTCCTTATCACAATGTTCACTGGTTCACAAGCCATATGGTGACTGGTGAATGCCATTACTTGCAGTAGGTCACAATGAAAGTCCAGAGAGAAGGGGCATTGACCCTGTTTCTGTGACCCCATCCACTGATGATGTGACCCCATTTGGGGTCCCAATCCCCAGTTTGGGAACCACTGCCATAGGGATTGTTCTTGGGATAAAGCCTAACTGTCATCTATAGAGCCCATTGATAGCTTCCCTCCAGGGTTTATTGTTGCCTTTGTCTTTCTGTAAAAAAAAAAAAAAATTTCATATAAACTGGAGAAACGTATGTTGACATTTTTCTATTATACCAGGCTGGTGCACCTCATACACCCTTTAGCTTTGCAAATCCTATCTAACTCTGTTTCCTTAGCGTCCCTCCAGTCTAATCCCGAAACCTCTGGGGTTTTGCTCCTCCAGCAGCTTGGAGACTGAGAAACGTCACTCTTGTGGTGTCACTGGTACATAAGCTCCAGAACCGCCTTCTTCCACCAGTTACCTCAGTCTCCAAGCAGCTGGAAGATGAGTGAGCCTAGCAGTGCGGGGCTCACTAAAGGAGCAATTAAGAAGAGTTAGGGTAGTTTAGTTATATTTGGTTTGGTTTTATTTGTTGAAAAAAAGAAAAAAGCAGAGTAGGTCTTTATTTTGTTTTAGCATTTTCACTGTGCCGTTGGTGCTGAGCCCCCCCCCCCCCCCCACAGGATGGAATCTGCTTGCTGGGCAGAGGGCTACTGAAGGGGAGAAAGCTCCATTCCGATCCCAGTAACAGGGGAGATGAGACCCTTGGCGTGCAGAATCAGTGCCTGCTAGCGCTATTGGGCCGTCAACAAGGGAGAAAGAGAGAGAGCGCAGTGTTTGACTTGCCTCAGGCGGTCAGCCTCGGCAGCAAGGGCTTTGATGCGGCAGCTCCCGTGCTGCGGTAGAGCCTGTGAAGGAAACCTGTTCTCCGCTTTTCGCTGGCCTCAGGTAAGGGGGGCCCTTTTGTTCGTGGGGAGAACTCAGGGCACAGGAACAACGGCGCACTGAGATGCAGCTTCGGCGGAGCAGGCCGAGCCGCGTTGTGGAAGCACGGGAAACGCCGGCTTCCTTTGTAGGTTTTACTCAGCTGTGGCAGGCATCTGGGGAGCCTCATTTTGAGTTGGGGTGCCTAGTAGCTTGAGCGGGAAGGCGCTCGGAGGCTCTGGAGGTGCTTAATTTAAAAAAAAAAACGGCACATTGAACGTCCATGGAGCAGTGCTCTAGGGCGGCTGTGGCCTGTGGATCAGTATCGGCGCGTTCCAGGGGGATGTTAGGACACTTTCTCTGTGACGGGATGCCTAGGGCGCACTGTTTGCTCTGTGGGGCAAAAAGGACACAGTTTCTGAAGCGGGGATCTGTAAGGGCTGCAGTCAGGAGGCTGCGGCCCTGGAGCCGGTCTCAGAGGGGGTAGAGGACGTTCAGGGGGGAGCCTCCATAGCCCTTCACCAGCCAGACTCCCCAATCCTTCCATCCCTAGAGCCCATTCCGGGTACGTCGTCGGCTCCCTGCCTCTCCGGTCCGCAGCCCATGTTACCAGGGGGTTTGGCGGTGATATTTTCGCCGGATTTCGTTACGCTGATCCAGCATGCCTTTGGCAGTCCTTCAGGAAAGCCTTCCCTCGGTAACACAGAGCTGATCATGGGGCTTAAACAGCCGGGGACTCCTTTGGATATGGGAGGGCCATGAATAGTGGCAAAAACATCCAGGGCCGACAGGGATCGGTCTGAGCAGTCGGTGGTATCGGAGGGTCTCCATTCAGAGGAGATGGATACCGATTTGGACTTGGAGGAGGACCTGGAGGAAGGCGAGATTGCGGAGCAAGAAGACCAGGCAAGGGTCGTGTGCGTTTTTCGGAGAGAAGAGTTACCGGCACTTATCTCAAACACTAAAAGCACTGAATATGCCCTCAGGGGGTCCAATGGAGGATTCTTCCCTGGAGGACCCGTTGTTGCAGGCATTTCGAAAGACTCAGAGAGCTTTCCCGGTACGCAGGGTGATTAAGGAGATGATTCAGGAAAAATGGGATTTGCCCGAGTCCACCCTAAAGGGGTCTAGGGTTATGGTGCGGCTATACCCGCTAGTAGACCAGGATCGCGAGTTGTTTAAATCTCCTAGAGTGAATGCCGCTGTTTCTGCGGTTACTAAGAAGACTACCATTCCAGTGAAGGGTAGTGTGGCCCTTAAGGATGCCCAAGACCATAGACTGGAAGCTTTGTTGAAACAGGTTTTTGATGTCGATGCGCTCTCTATGCAAGCGGATATTTGTGGAGCTTGGGTAGCTAGAACCTGTCTGCGATGGGTACAGCGTATTCAGACAGAAAAGACCAAGGAGACGACAGCAGAAGCCTCCAGGTTAGAGTCAAGGGCGGCCTATCTAGCGGATATTCATTATGACCTTATCCGGGGTCTTTCTAAGAGTATGGTGTTGGCTATGGCGGCTAGGCGGTATCTTTGGCTACGCAACTGGGCGGCGGGCGGCTCTTCCAAAGCAAGATTAATAAGCTCCCTTTTAGGGGGAAGCTATTGTTTGGAGAGGAGTTAGAAAAGTTAGTTAAGGATTTAGGGGAGTCTAAGGGTGGCAGATTGCCCGAGGACAAGCAAAAGCAGGGGCGTTCGACTCCCGGGCCTAAGGGTCAGCAAAGGGAATTTCGGCGCTTTCGTTCCACCAGGTTTGGACAAGCTCAGCGAGGGCATTTTCCCTATAGAAACCAGGGGTTTCGAGGATTTCAAGGAGCAGGTAGGGGATTTTCGGATTCCTCCTCCTCTACCTCAAGTCTTAGGAAATCACAATGAAGCCGAGGGGGCCCAGGTGGGGCTGGTTCCCGTAGGGGGGGCAGTTGCGGGAATTTTACCCTGCCTGGGTCCAGATCACTTCAGATCAGTGGGTGTTGGAGGTGATTCGAGAGGGTTATGCATTGGAGTTTCAAAGGCCAGTGACAGATTCTTTCATACAGTCGCCGTGCGTAGCAAGTCTCAAGCGCAAAGCGGTGCACGGCATGGTACGAATGCTGTTAGCCCTCAAGGCAATAGTGCCGGTTCCTTCCGACCAATGCGGCATGCCACCCACCCGCTCCCTAACCTTGAGGGTTTGAGGAGGGGGTCGGCCTTGAGGTTGAGGTTGTAGTTGTGAAGGTCGAATGATAAGGCAGGCAAAAGAATATTTTTTTACATAAGGATTTATTTCTCCCGCTCCGTGGTGGAATGAAACAGGCGTAAAGGAATATATATTAGCCAAAGTAGGAACAAAGGAAAAACAGGCTCTTCAAATGCTGTGCTCAAAAATGTCCTTCAACACTGGAGTTCACATTCCATCATGTGACCTCTACTTTTAAATCAATTAAACAAGGAGAAAACAATAATGTTCCTGTACTGTAACCAAGTTATGCTTCAGCTTATTTTTATCTCTTCATAAGCTCTTCAGCCAGTTACTTAAACAGCATATATTTTAGGATATCATAGCAAATGACCATTCAAGCTTTGCTTTACTAATTTCTGTCAATCAGACAGGTTGAGCAGTCCATTGGTTGATTCAGTTCAATCATTGGCAAAGGAGAAGCCAAGGGCATTTCTACTTCAGGACTCTTTTCTGACTGCACTAACTTCTGGTCATGAATTGCTCGTTTATCTAAGAATTCTTTTAACTCTTTAAGGAGTAATTCAGCCTGCTTTCTAACTGGGCTGGGCTGAGGATTTACTCCTTCCTTGGGTAAGTAA
Organism: Ichthyophis bannanicus; assembly: GCA_033557465.1. NCBI lineage: Eukaryota > Metazoa > Chordata > Amphibia > Gymnophiona > Ichthyophiidae > Ichthyophis > Ichthyophis bannanicus. Next base: position 885,136,494 of record CM066035.1, on the reverse strand, counting down.
TTGTTTGCAGACTTTACTTCAGGAAAGCAAGTAATGTCATCTCTGTTAAAACATTCATTCAATGCACTGGAGTTACCCCTCCCCCACTTGTCTCTGTAAGTAAGTGTCGGGTTAGCCAGTTCAGTTGTATGAGGAGTGCTTCTAAAGAGTGCTTCAAACGTAGGACCTTCTAATTCCTCCCGGCTTATATCTCTCCCATACAGGTCAGCTGTGTTCTTTCTACTAGCCTGCTTGCTAAATCTTTCAGCTGTCTGGTGAGAATAGCTGGGTTTGTTTAAACGAGTTTCAGGCTGCAGCCAACTGCCTTCATAATGCCTGAGTCTGTCCTGGGTTTTAAAATCAGCATTCACTCTTTCTGGCTTCTCATAAAACTTGTCATCTGGATTAAACACACCATGTACCTTGTATTGAGGCTTGTCTGAGAATTCCCTGCCACTCTGCCTTCCTTTCCACGGGTCAGCTCTCTCCTCCAGAAGCCTAGGCTTTATCCCTGGGTCTCTCAGTGCTTCACACCTCTCTTGTTCCCAGAAGTTTCTTTCAGGCACTGAGTATCCCTGGTACCTGCTTCTTGGTTCTGAATCCCTTCTCCTAGGATTACAGCTGGGCAGTGTTTCTCCTTCTAAGTCAAGGGTTTCTGCATCAAAGGCTGCTTCCTGCCTTTCATGTTGCTTCCTTCTTCCTTGCCTTGCTCCGTCTCTCCTCTCTCTCTTGTCTCTCTCTGTTTAACAAGCTGCCTTTGCTTTGGGCAGCCCGCCTCCTGCTAGGGCGTGCCCAATCAGTAACTCTGCTTCTCCCTTCCCCCGAGGTGAGCTGTGTTAGCTGATTAGCCATGTGTTTCTTGTTCTGAGCAGAGAAAATCCTGCATTTATCTGCAGTACCAAAACCTTCCAGCGGGTCACCATCTGTTTCCATGGCTTCTGGGGAAGCTACCACGTCACAGGCAGCGGTTGATACTCCATATATTTCATAGTGCCAAAGAAAGAGGGAACATTTCGGCCAATTTTAGACCTAAAAAGGGTAAATCGCTGTCTCAAAGTGTCCCATTTTCGAATGGAAATCTTGCGATCGGTCATCGTGGCAGTACAGAAAGGAGAATTTCTTACGTCCCTGGACTTGTCTGAGGCATATCTGCATATTCTGATACGGCGGGAGCATCAGAAGTTCCTCAAATTTGCGGTTCCTATGGGACATTTTCAATTCCAAGCACTACCCTTCGGACTGGCAACGGCACTGCGAACATTCACCAAGGTGATGGTGGTAGTGGCAGCGGCTCTGCGAAAGGAGAGAGTGTTAGTGCACCCTTATCTAGATGATTGGTTGATCCAAGCAAAATCGAGAACGGAAAGCGAAGTAGCTACGGCCAAGGTAGTAGCTTTTCTGAAAAGTCTCGGTTGGGTGGTCAACATGTCCAACAGCAAGTTGTCTCCATCTCAGCGCCTGGACTACCTGGGAGCACACTTCGATACGAGCTTGGGGAGAATTTTTCTTCCGCAGCAGCGGGCGCTAGGACTTCAGAAGAAGGTCCGAGAGTTTCTCAGGAAACAGTCTCCCACGGCGTGGAGCTATCTGCAGCTACTAGGGACCATGGTGGCGACGCTTGAGTTAGTTCCGTGGGCGAGAGCTCACATGAGACCATTGCAGAGAGCATTGTTACGGAGGTGGTCACACTAGAAGGATCCATTGGAACAGCATCTGCCCTGCCATCCGGAGACGTGCGTGGCTCTATGGTGGTGGTTGCCCCCAGGATGTCTGGAAAAAGGAATGCCCTTGGAGGCCCCAGTGTGGATTGCTCTGACGATGGATGCCAGTCTCAGGGGCTGGGGGGCTCACTACCAAGGCAGATTCGCTCAGGGGCAATGGACGGAACTGGAGAAGGTCTGGTCCATCAACAGATTGGAGTTGAGAGCAGTGGCAAGGGCGCTGCAATTTCTTCAGCCTTATCTCCAAGGGAAAGCCATTCGGGTATTTTCTGACAATGCGACCGCGGTGGCATATGTCAATCGTCAAGTGTGGCACTCGAAGCAGAAGCCGAGGATTTGTTCATGTGGGCCGAGGAGAATCTTCTGGCGCTATCAGCGGCACATGTAGCGGGAGTGGACAATGTGGAAGCTGACTTCTTAAGTCGGGTAAGAGTAGACCCAGGAGAGTGGGTTCTTCACCAGGAAGTGTTCGCAATGCTGGTGCGCCGTTGGGGGATGCCGGTGATGGATCTGTTGGTGTCCTTTCAGTCGGCTCAAGTCGATCGCTTCTTCAGCAGAAGGGAGAGAATGTCAGAGGGCCTGGATGCTCTCATTCAAGCCTGGCCGGAAGAACAACTTCTGTACGTGTTTCCGCCCTGGTTGTTAATAGTTTGAGTGTTGCAGTGCATAGAGCGTCACCGTAGACAAGTAATATTGATCACACCGGATTAGCCAAGAAGACCATGGTATGCCGACCTGATGAGACTTCTAATCGGGAAGCCGTGGCACCTTCTCTCTCAGGAGCCGCTGTTCATGCCTCGAGTGGATCGATTCTCACTTACGGCTTGGCTATTGAGAGGGCAAGGTTGACAACAAAGGGATATTCGACGTCGGTTATTTCCACCTTGCTGAAGGCTCATCATCGTTCGACTTCCTTAGCCTATATCCATGTATGGTGAGTATTTGAGGCTTGGTGTGCGGAGCGACAGGTGGCGGCATTGAGAGTTTTGATCCCGCAGGTTCTGTCTTTCCTGCAGGATGGGTTTCAGAAAGGCTTAGCAGCCTTGTCCCTAAGAGTGCAGTTGGCGGCCCTGTCCTGTTATAGGGGAAAGGTTCAGGGGATTGCCTTGGGAGTACATCCGGATATTAAGTGATTTTTAATAGCGGAGGCTCTGTTACGGCCTCCTAGGAGGCTGGTGGTGCCGACGTGGGATCTGCCTCTGGTGTTGGAGATGATGGTGTGCAAGCCCTTTGAGCTGCTGGCGAGGGCGTCGCTTAAGGACCTTACCCTTAAGGTTGTGTTCTTGGTGGCTATTGCATCAGCACAGAGAATTTCCGAGTTGCAAGCACTGTCCTGTAGGAAGCCCTTTCTGTTGTTCTGTGAGTCAAAGGTGGTTCTGAGGCCTGTACCGTCATTTTTGTCGAAGGTGGTCTCGGTTTTTCATATGAATCAAGTCGTGTCTTTGCCAGTTTTCGGATCTAACGCGGAGGGCTCTTCCTCAAGGCGCTTACAGTGCTTGGATGTTCGGAGAGCCTTAAAGCACTATTTGCGTAGGACAGCCTCTTTCCGGAAGATGGATAGGCTCTTTGTTCTCTTTGCAGGTGCAAGGAAAGGGGAAGCAGCCTCTAAGGCTTCGGTTGCCCATTGGGTGAAGGAGGCAATAGCGTCTGCATATCTTCTGAAGGGCAAGCAGGTGCCAAAAGGGTTGAGAGCTCATTCTACTAGAGTGCAGGCGGCGTCATGGGCGGAGTGCAGTTTAGTGCCTGCTGTGGAAATTTGTAAGGCAGCAACCTGGTCATCTCTGCATTCTTTTGTCAAACATTACCGTCTGGATGTCCAGGCGGAAAGGGATACCTGTTTTGGATCGGCAGTGCTTCAGGCAGGTCTACAGAATCCCACCCATTGATTTTCACTGCTGTGTTACATCCCCAGAGGTTTCGGGACTAGACTGGAGGGACGCTAAGGAAGGTGAAATTAGACTTACCTGCTAATTGTTATTTACGGAACTCCAGTCTAGTCCCGTATCCCACCCTGGTGGTTGCAGTGGACTTGGGCCTGAAGCATAAGAGAGTTACATGTAAGCGACAGATTCCAGAGGGGACGACATAAGTCTTGTCCTCAAGGTGGACATTCTGCAAGTTAAAGTAGATTCCATGTTTCCATAAGGGAGGGGGCGGACCTAAGCACTTATGGAACATTTTTGGGACAATGTGTGTAGTTGTTGTATTAGGCACAGTTAGTCAGTTGGTATGGTTCTTTGGTGGTAGTACTTACTACTTTATTGTTGCTCCGGTGAGTCTGCTTTGTCAATAGGTTACTGGTGGAAGAAAACGGTTCCGGAGCTTATGTACCAGTGACATCACAAGAGTGACATTTCTCAGTCTCCAAGCTGCTGGAGGAAGAGCAAAACCCCAGAGGTTTCGGGACTAGACTGGAGTTCCTTAAGAAACAACAATTAGCAGGTAAGTCTAATTTCACCTTAGGAAGCAAAGCTAAGGCGAAAGCTAACTGTCATCATTCTTGGAAGACAGCATCTGAATAACATCTATAACCTGTCGTCCTTCTCTGTTCACGAGTTTTTCCCCTTTCTCCAGGACCAAGCAGGAAGTCAGTCCTCACATATGGGTGTCATCGGCGCCGATGAAGCCCCAGCGGAGCATTTCCCCAGCTTTCCATGAAAGCCTTTGGGAATGCTGGCATGCATGCGCGGTTCCCTTCCCGCCTAAAGGTGCCATCTTACCTCAGTCTCTTTTTTTTCTGAGAAGCCCATCGGACGTGTGTCCTGTTCTCCCAGATAAAAGTGATTTTTTTTTCTTAGGCGATTTTCGCTCTTTTTTCCTCCGGTTCCCCTCCCGCCGGGTTTGGTACACCGGTATCGAGCCCGTTTTCTTCATTTTTCATTTTTTGCCCTTCGTGGCTGGCGTTCGTGCCCTTTTTTCCGTTTTCACTGGAAGGCCGGTCTTTTGACCTCGCTGGGGCTGTTTTATCCCCGATGGCTTCCAGTGGTTTCAAAAAGTGTGATCGGTGTAAGAAAATTATGTCTCTCACCGACACACACGACTGCTGCCTTCGGTGCCTTGGCCCTGACCACGACCCCAAGTCGTGTGGGCCATGTGGGAAGATGTCTTCCAAGGCACTAAAGAGTCGACAGCATCAAAAGGAAAGGTTTTTCTCGGACTCTGCCTCCGGCCGGGCCCGGACCTCGTCTGAGGCCTCGACATCTCGGGATTCCAATCCCGAGCATCGTCGAAGCTCCTCGGACAGGGGGTCCCCTGACCGGGAACATAAGAGGAAGAAGTGGCTCGCGAGGGCGGCATCGGAAGAGGTCCCTGGTCCCTCAAGGGTCAGGTCTAAGACCCCCGACCGTCGCCCCGGGCCCGTGGACCAAGAGAAGCCTGCCGAAGTTCCTGCACGGAGCCAGAGTCTGCTGGACACATAAGCCCCGCAGTCCTCGTGGACTCTCCTCCCAGAGAACCGCCGCTGGGGCCCGAGTCAGTGGCTGCTGCGTCTCCCGAGCTGAGTCTCAGGATGACAGCCTTGGAGTGCAGACTGTCTGCCTTCATGGAGCAGCAGCGGGCACTGATGGCCACCCTGTCTAGTGCATCTGCCCCAACCACCGGGACGTCTACTTCGAAGTCAACCCTGGAGACCGAGCCGATAATCGAGACCCTCGCGGCTCGAAGTCGTCCTCGGTCGAGGTCTCCCTCGACCTCCCGTTCGGGACCGAGGGTGCCCCCGGCGTCGGGGCGGGTGCCTCGGGGCCCCGCGGGGTCGGACCCTGACTCCTCCTCAGACGAGTCCGCCTGGGAGACGGAGCACGAGGAGTCTCCTGATACCTTTAAGACTCGGTGCGTCCCGTCGGACTCACCGTAGTCTGATCCCTGGAGTAGGTCCCCTCCGGAGGACACTAGGTTCTCGGAGTTCGTCCAGGATATGGCCGCTGCCTTGGCTATCCCTGCCGATCCCGAGGAAGAGCCTCGAGCCGAGAAGCTCGATGCTCTACAGTACGACTCTCCTCCAAAGGAGGCCTTTACTGTCTCGGTTCCTCCGATGCTGGAGCGGCTCCTCTTCCGTATGTGGGAGGCCCCGGCCTCGGCGCCGGTTCTAAGCAAGCGAGTCGATTCCATTTATCGACTCCGCAAAAGCCCTGGTTTCCAGAAAGCACAGCTACCACACCATTCCACGGTTGTGGAATCGGCCATGCATCGTCTGAAGAGCCAGAAGATGCACTCTGCGGTGCCCCCCGGCAGGGAGGCCCGCAACCTCGATGGCGTCGGTAGAAAGTGCTTCCAGGGGTCTATGCTTGCTTGCCGTGTCCAGTCTTACCAGCTGTACATGGGCATGTACTTGCGAGACCTGGCCAAAGAGTTGGCCGGATTCTCTGCTGGTCTCTCCGGGGAACCCTTGCAGAGATTTCAGACCTTGTCCTCGGGGATTCGGGAATGCTCCAAGTTCATTTCCCGTGCCGCCTATGATGGCTTTGAGGCTTCGGCCCGAGTTGCGGCTGCCGGCATCGCGGCTCGACGCCAGGCGTGGCTGCAGTCATCGGACCTCGAGCCATGGGTTCAGGACAAGTTGGTCGATGTCCCTTGCCGAGGTGAGAACCTTTTTGGCAAACCCGTGACCGAGAAGGCCACTCAGCTCGAGACTGAGCACCTTACCCGGACAAGGCTGTCGAGGAAGACCTCTGCCCCTTCACATAAGAAGAAGGGCTCGGGTAAAAAGTCCTTTTACCCGAGGAAGGGCACTGCCTACAAACAGTACCCTCAGTATCAGGCTGCCCAAGCTGCCCCCCAGGGTCAGCAAGCCAAGGGCCAGGGTAATGGGCCCCGTAGGCAGAGAACCCCCAAGCCTCAGGCCCCTGCTACCACTCAGCAGGGTGGGGGGTTTTGACTCCTTGAGCGTAGCCACTCCATCCCTGCTTTCCCAGCCCTGCACAGGCGGTCGCCTTGTACTTTTTGCCCACCAGTGGCCTCTCATTACCACCGACAGTTGGGTGCTGGACATAGTCCAAAAGGGCTATGCCCTGCATTTTCATCAACTGCCTCCTCCTTACTTCCCAGGGGAGCCCTTGAGACCTCCCCTGCACACAGACCTTCTCCTTCGAGAGCTCCAAGGTCTGTTGGTGGACAGGGCGGTGGAGCCTGTGCCTCCCCACTTGCAAGGTCACGGATTCTACTCCAGGTATTTCCTGGTACCCAAAAGAACCGGTGGCCTTCGACCCATTCTGGACCTCAGAAACCTCAACAAGTTCCTAGAGAAAGAAAAGTTCAAGATGCTTACTCTTGGGACACTTCTGCCTTACCTCCAGCAGGGAGATTGGCTATGCTCCTTAGATCTAAAGGATGCGTACACTCACATCCTCATTCATCCAGACCACAGAAAGTACCTCAGATTCATTGTGGGAGGAAACCATTATCAGTACAGAGTCCTGCCTTTTGGCCTCACCTCCGCTCCCAGGGTCTTTACCAAATGCCTGGCAGTGGTGGCGGCCTACCTGAGAAATCAGGGAATCTTTGTCTTCCCCTATCTGGACGACTGGCTCATCAGGGGTCAGACGTGCCAGGAGGCCAGACAAACCACCCTCAGAACCATTGCTCTGCTTCAAAACGTGGGCTTTGTCATAAACTTCGCAAAGTCCACTTTGCTCCCCTCCCAGAACTTGGAGTTCATAGGGGCAAGATTGGATTCTCAACTGGCAAAGGCATTCTTGCCAGAAGACAGGGCTCAACGACTGATGGACGTGGCCAAACAGTTCCTCAACAGATCCCTGGTCTCCGCCAGACTCTGCCTCAGACTTCTGGGCCACATGGCTTCGACAGTGCATGTGACTCCCAATGCAAGGCTCCATATGAGGCCTGCGCAGTGGTGCCTTCGGACTCAGTGGTCTCAAGCCACAGGCCGCCTAAGAGACAGGATAAAGGTGTCCAGACCCCTTTTGACCTCCCTCAGCTGGTGGCTACATCCACCCAATCTGCTGCAGGGGATGCCCTTCCAAATGCCAGAATACTCGGTGGTCCTCACCACCGACGCCTCTTTGAAGGGCTGGGGTGCTCATTGTCTAGACAAGTGCACTCAGGGCCTCTGGTCTCCCTGGGAGGCAGCCCAACAAATCAGTCTCCTGGAACTTCGAGATATCCGCTTAGCTCTCAAGGCTTTTTCTCCGGCCCTGGCTCACCGCTCAGTCTTGATTCAAACAGACAACCAGGTAGCCATGTTTTATGTGAACAAACAGGGCGGAACTGGGTCCAAGCTCCTTTGTCGAGAGACTCAGGACCTTTGTTCCTTTGCCCTGCAGCACAACATGCTTCTCAAGGCGGTGTACCTTCCAGGCCAGGAGAACTGACTGGCCGACTGGTTGAGCAGATTTCTGCAGCCCCACGAATGGCAGCTGCATCCCTTGGTCGTTCAGAAGATCTTCCTGAAGTGGGGTCTCCCTTGGATAGATCTCTTTGCCAGTCCTCTGAACAAGCAACTGCCCAAGTTCTGCTCCAGGCAACCGCATCATTTGAGGATAGCACCAGATGCTTTTCTGATGTCCTGGTCTCAGGGCCTCCTGTATGCATTTCCTCCCATGCCCTTGGTGGCCCGAACTCATTTCAAGACTCTTCAGGACAAGGCCTCAGTCCTGCTGGTGGCTCCCAGGTGGCCAAGACAGCCTTGGTTTCCTCTTCTACTTCAACTGGCAGTGGATCCCCCACTGCCTCTGGGGTTGCAACCCGACCTTCTCTCTCAGGAGCAGGGTTCCTTACTACACCCCAATCTCAAGACTCTCAATTTGATGGCCTGGAGGCTGCAAGGGTAGTCTTGGCTCCCTGGGGCCTGCCTCAGGAAGTTGAGAAGGTTGTCCTAGCCTCTAGAAAACAGTCCACTAGGAAAGCCTATGCTCTCAAATGGAAGAGGTTTTCTGTGTGGTGTCAGCTACGTACAGAGGATCCTTTCTCCTGTACTGTGCCAGTAGTGCTTCAGTACTTACTGCACTTGTCCAATCAGGGACTTCAGTCCAATTCTGTTCGGGTCCACCTCTCAGCTCTAGCAGCTCACCACTCACTGGTGGAGGGACATTCTCTGTCCGGTCACCCTTTGGTGTCCCGCTTTCTCAGGGGCTTGCTTTTGCTCAAGCCCCCCATCCGTCCTCCTGCTCCTGAGTGGGAGCTCAATGTGGTCTTGCAGCAACTGACTCGCCCACCCTTTGAGCCGATGGCTACTTGCCCTCTACGCTTCCTCTCCTGGAAGACTCTCTTCCTGATAGCCCTCACCTTGGCTAGGCGAGTGAGTGAGCTTCAGGACCTGGTCTGTGATAGACCTTATCAAAAAACAAGAGTGGCAGGTTCACACACAACACCTTTATTATACAATCAATAGGTGGCCTAAACCCAACACAGGACCGTGTTTCGTGTTCTACTTCATCAGGGGTTGTCAGGGCACACTAAAAAAACATTTAAAAACATAACAATATAAATAAGCATAATAAGTGAATACAATTAAAATAATTGTATAAAAAGGCTAAGACATAATAATATATCATAACACTAACAGATTGAAAATCAACACATTAATAAATACATTCTCCAGGACCAAGCAGGAAGTCAGTCCTCACTTATGGGTGACGTCGGCGCCGACGGAGCCCTCGCGGAGCAATTTTCCCCAGCTTTCAAAGAAAGCCTTTGGGAATTGCAGCGCGTATGCGCGGTCGTCTTCCCGCCCGAGGGTGCCATCTTAGCCAGTCTTCTTTTTTTCCGCGGAGCCCTACAGACGTCCCCGTCTTGTCCCCGCGAAAAAGTTGATTTTCTTCTTTATTTTATCCTTTTTTCCTTCGGTTCGACGCCGATCTTTTTCCCGCCCGGACTCGCGACGCCGGTCACGAGTCCTCTTACTTTTTTCGGTTTTTCTGACTTAGTCAGCTTTCATTTTCGGTTTCCCTGGCAGCCCGGTCCTTTGACCTCGCAGGGGCCCTTTTTCCCCCGATGGCTGCCAGTGGGTTTAAGCGGTGTGGTCGGTGTGACCGAAATATGTCACTAACCGACACACACGACTTTTGCCTCCGCTGCCTGGGCCCGGATCATGAGGAACTGATCTGTGGGCCCTGCAGCAAACTGTCCTCAAAGGCGTTGAGAAGTCGGCGGCATCAGCGTGAGAGAATCTTCGCTGACCCCAGCCGTACCCGGACCTCGTCGGAGGCCTCCGCGTCGAAAGGCTCCAGCTCGGACCGTCGCCGGAGCTCCTCCGACCGGGGTTCTCCCTCCGGGGACCATCGTCGGAAGGTGAAACCCGCGAGGGCGGCGTCGGTGGACGCTCCTGGTTCCGCGAGGGCCAGGTCGCATAGCCCCGACAGCCGCCCCGGGTCCTTGGAGAAGGAACACATCCCGAAGCGACCTCGCCTGGAGTCGGAGATGCCTGCCCGGGTAAGTCCTGTGGTCCTTCTGGACTCGCCTCCGCGACAGCCGACGTCGGGCCCGACGCCGTCGGGGCCCGAGTCGGGGGCTGCTGGGTCACCTGAGCTCGGACTCAGGTTGACGGCCTTGGAGAGCAGACTGTCTGCCTTCATGGACCAGCAGAGGGCACTGCTCGCTGGCTTCGCTGGCGCCGCTGCCCCGACCGCCGGGACGTCGACGTCCAAGTCGACCCCGGAGACCGAGCCGATCCTCGAGTCAATGAGAACTCGAGTCGATCCTCGGTCGAGGTCACCCTCGGCCTCCAGTTCGGGACCGAGGTCGCCGACGCCGACTCCCTCGGCGTCGGGGCGGCTGGCGCCGCACCCTGCCCGGGCCGACCCCACCGAGTCCTCGTCGGAGTCGGTCTGGGAGTCTGAGGAGGAAGAGTCACCTGATTCTTTCCGGACTCTGTGTGTCCCATCGGACTCACCGGAGTCCGAGCCTCGGAAGCAGTCCCCCCCGGAGGATGCCCGGTTCTCGGACTTCGTTAGGGATATGGCCAAGGCTTTGGCCTTCCCTGCGGATCCCGAGGAGGAGCCTCGAGCCGAAGAGCTCGACGCCCTCCAGTATGACTCTCCCGCGAGGGAACACTTTACTGTGCCGGTTCCTCCTATGCTGGAACGACTACTCTTCCGCATGTGGGAGAGTCCGGCCTCCTCGCCGGTCCTGAGCAAGCGGGTCGATTCTATCTATCGAGTCCGCAAGAGCCCTGGCTTTCAAAAGGCACAGCTGCCACACCATTCCATGGTAGTGGAATCGGCCATGCATCGTCTTAAGAGCCAGAAGATGCACTCCTCGGTGCCTCCTGGAAGGGAGGCCCGTAACCTGGATGGCCTTGGCAAGAAGTGCTTCCAGGGCTCTATGCTCGCATGTCGTGTCCAGACTTACCAGCTATACATGGGCATGTATCTCCGGGATCTGGCTAAAGAACTAGCCGGATTCTCCGCTGGTCTCTCCGAGGAGCCCTTGCGGAGGTTCCTAGCCTTGTCCACTGGCATTCGGGAATGCTCAAAGTTCATGTCCCGAGCAGCCTATGATGGCTTTGAAGCCTCGGCTCGAGTGGCCGCAGCCGGCATCGGTGCCCGCCGACAGGCTTGGCTTCAGTCGTCAGACCTTGAGCCCTGGGTGCAGGACAAGTTGGTCGATGTCCCCTGCCGAGGCGAAAACCTCTTTGGCAAGCCCATGGCGGAAAAGGCTGCGCAAATTGAGACTGAGACTCTCACCCGGACCAGGCTTTCTAGGAGGACCTCCGCCCCTTCCCAGAAAAAGAAGGGCTCGGGGAAAAAGTCCTTTTACCCGAGGAAGGCGGCTGCCTACAAACAATACCCCCATTATCAGGCCCCTGCAGCTCCCCAACAGGGCCAGCAGGCCAAGGGACGGGGTAACGGGTCCCGTAGGCAGCAAGCCCCCAAGCCTGCACCACCAGCCCCTGCTCAGCAGGGTGGGGGCTTTTGACTCGCTAAGCATAGCCTCTCCCCCCCCGCTGGTTCCTCCCAGCACCGGAGGCCGGCTGGTTCACTTCGCCCACAGGTGGTCCAGCATCACCGCAGATGCCTGGGTGCTTCAGGTCGTGCGAGAAGGCTATCTTCTCCACTTCCATCAGGTCCCTCCCTCCTATTTTCCGGGAGAACCTCCGCGCCCCCCTCTGCACAGGGAGTTGCTCCTTCAGGAGTTAGCAGGTCTTCTGCAGGAACAGGCGGTGGAACCGGTGCCACACCACCTGAGAGGTCAAGGCTTTTATTCAAGGTATTTTCTGATACCAAAGAGAACAGGGGGCCTCAGACCCATCCTGGACTTGCGCAACCTCAACAAGTTCCTTGTGCGGGAGTTCAAAATGCTTACCCTTGGAATCCTTCTGCCCTACCTCCAGCAGGGAGATTGGCTATGCTCCTTGGATCTAAAGGATGCCTACACGCACATCCTCATCCACCCAAGCCACCGCCAATACCTAAGGTTTGTGGTGGCAGGAAATCATTACCAGTACAGAGTACTGCCCTTTGGCCTGTCCTCCGCACCGCGAGTCTTCACAAAATGTCTCGCGGTCGTGGCGGCCCATCTCCGGCTTCACGGCCTCTATGTCTTTCCGTACCTCGACGACTGGCTCATCAGAGCAGCGTCCGCTCAGGAGGTCACCAACGCCACGTGCCGCACGGTGACTCTGCTGCAGCACTTGGGCTTTGTTATAAACTTCGCAAAGTCCACTTTGCTCCCCTCACAGGATCTCGAGTTCATCGGCGCAAGGCTGCACACTCCTCAGGCGCGAGCATACCTACCGCTCGACAGGGCTCAACGGCTCATGGACCTAGCCGACCGCTTTCGCAGCCAGCCCCTGGTCTCCGCCAGGCGCTTCCTGAGACTGCTCGGCCATATGGCTTCCACCGTCCATGTGACCCCCAATGCCCGCCTGAATATGCGGTCTGCTCAATGGTGTCTCCGCCAGCAGTGGCGACAAGCCACGGGCGGCCTAGCAGACCTAGTGCGCGTTTCCGAGCCGCTGGTCTCGTCTCTCCGGTGGTGGCTCCGGCAGCCGAACCTGATATTCGGAATGCCTTTCCAGTCACCTCAGCCGACCCGGGTGCTGACCACCGATGCATCCCTCCTGGGCTGGGGAGCACATTGCCAAGAGGCACGTACTCAGGGACTCTGGACCACGTGGGAGTCTGCTCAGCAGATCAACTTCCTGGAGCTCAGGGCGATCCGCCTAGCTCTCAAGGCCTTCTCCCACCTGACTTCCCAACAGTCCGTCCTTGTCCAGACGGACAATCAAGTTGCCATGTTCTACGTGAACAAGCAGGGGGGCACGGGCTCCTTCCTCCTCTGCCGGGAGGCACAGAAGCTCTGCTCTTGGGCCGTCAGTCACGGCATTCTCCTCAAGGCAGTTTATCTCCCGGGCCAAGAAAATTGCCTTGCAGACAAACTCAGCAGGGTCCTCCAGCCGCACGAGTGGCGTCTGGATCCCTTGGTAGTTCAGAAGCTCTTCCTCAAGTGGGGTCTCCCCACGGTGGATCTCTTTGCCAGTCCTCACAACCGGCAGCTTCCTCGCTTCTGCTCTCGTCAGCCACACCCCCTTCGGGTTGCGGCGGACGCCTTTCTGATCTCGTGGTCGGGGAGCCTTCTGTACGCTTTCCCTCCCATCCCGCTAGTCTCTCGGACTCTTTTCAAGGTTCTCCGAGACAAAGCCTTCATGATCCTGGTGGCCCCTCGCTGGCCCAGGCAGCCGTGGTTTCCGCTCCTGCTGCAACTGGCGGTGGAGGATCCATTCCCTCTGGGGGTACAACCGGATCTCCTCACTCAGGATCAGGGGTCCCTCCTGCACCCCAACCTCAGGTCTCTCAACCTCATGGCCTGGCTGCTGAGAGGGTAGTCCTTGCTCCCCTTCTCCTGCCGGCGGAGGTGGAGGAGGTCGTCTTGGCTTCGCGACGTCCTTCTACCCGCAAATGCTACGCCCTTAAATGGCGTCGCTTTGCAGTCTGGTGTACCCAACAGTCTCAGGATCCCTTCTCCTGCCCGGTGTCGGTGATCTTGCAGTACTTGCTGCACCTCTCTAATCTGGGACTTAAGTCCAACTCCGTCAAAGTTCACCTCAGTGCTCTTTCAGCACATCATGTGCCGGTGGATGGCAGACCTCTCTCCAATGACCCTCTCGTAGCGAGGTTTCTCCGAGGTCTCCTTCTACTTAAACCACCTCTGCGCCCGCCAGCGCCTGACTGGGACCTGAATGTGGTTTTGCAGCAGATCACCTGTCCGCCTTTTGAACCTATGGCTACCTGTTCTCTCCGTTTTCTGTCTTGGAAAACACTGTTCTTGATAGCCCTCACTTCCGCTAGACGCGTGAGTGAATTGCAGGCCCTCGTGTCTGATCCCCCTTACACTAGGTTCTACAAGAATAGGGTGGTCCTACGGACTCATCCGAAATTTCTGCCTAAAGTGGTCTCCCCTTTTCACACCAATCAGGAGGTGGTACTTCCAACCTTCTTTCCCAGACCACACTCCAGCCGAGCTGAGACGGTCCTCCATACCCTGGACTGTAGAAGGGCTCTGAACTTCTACCTTGACCGTACGCGGGAGCACCGTAAAGCTGCTCAGCTTTTTGTGTCTTTTGACCCCAATAGATTGGGGCTCCCGGTCTCCAAGCGTACTCTGTCCATCTGGGTTGCGGACTGTATCTCTTGGGCTTATGGGGCAGCCGGACTCTCCTTAGAAAGTCGAGTCACGGCTCATTGCGTTCGGGCAAAGGCCACGTCAGTGGCTTACCTCCGCTCTGTTCCGCTGGCAGACATCTGCCGGGCCGCTACTTGGTCTTCGAGCCAGACTTTTGCGGTCCATTACTGTCTCGAGAGGGAGTCCCGTAGGGACAGTGCTTTCGGACAGGCAGTCCTCCGTAATCTCTTTGAGGTCTGAGCAACTCCTACCCTCCATCCCGGATGTGGGCTACCGGTGGGTGATAATTCAGCGAAGATTCTATCCTTCTGTGCTGCTGAGCTAGAGGGAGCTCATTTTTGTGCTTAGGGTCTCCGGTAGCCTTGAGCTTGGGAGTCCCATAAGTGAGGACTGACTTCCTGCTTGGTCCTGGAGAAAGCGTAGTTACTCACCTGTAACAGGTGTTCTCCAGGAGCAGCAGGAATCAGTCCTCACTACCCTCCCTCCTCCCCTTGGAGTTGCAATCGTCTGCTTATGTTCTTTTTGCAAATTTTTATGCTGTCTTTTTTAGCTATGTCATCTGACTGGCTAAGATGGCACCCTCGGGCGGGAAGACGACCGCGCATGCGCGCTGCAATTCCCAAAGGCTTTCTTTGAAAGCTGGGGAAAATTGCTCCGCGAGGGCTCCGTCGGCGCCGACGTCACCCATAAGTGAGGACTGATTCCTGCTGCTCCTGGAGAACACCTGTTACAGGTGAGTAACTACGCTTTATCACACTATACCATGAACTTAATTGATCTGAAAAAATCAATAAATAAGTGTTTAAAATATTTCAAAAGGAATACAAACACATAAAATCACCATATGCAACATAAAATAATTAAAAAGTACATCTAAAAGAAACCAAGAGAATGAGAAGGACAAATTATCAAATTGTACACCATAAAAGTACATATAGAAGAGAGGCCAAAGGAATGAGGAGGACAAATTGGGAGCAGGAGTGAGTACAAAATGGAGAGGTAGGACATTACCTGATCGGTGTGTGTGGCAAAGGACTTCACAATGCACATATAAATGTGATTGAAGCCATTAATACATAGGATAATGACACTTTTGAAAAAAAGAATACAAATTTAGAAAAAAGAAACCACATGTCCAGGGTCAGACAAAATATCCATTGTAGTGAGGAAGTGCAATACTACAATCAGTAAGCACTTCAAACAAAAACCTCTCATGTGACAACCATTTAAATAAAACATCTGCTGAAGGCGAAATGTCCTATAAATGAGCATGGCAATACTTATTGCACAGAAGATAAAAATAGGGGCTTGTGCTCAAGAGCCCAAAAGCTGGCTATAAAACAACGTTGCTAAAAATGCAGTCTAAGCCCATTGGCAGAAATTGGGCACGGACCCGTTAAGGCCAACTAACAACAATCAGGCATCTAGTCAAAGACTCCCTAACAACGTGCTTAACTAAATGAACTCATGTATAAAACATCTTCCCAGAGGGATTCTGAAGAGACTAATATATATGAATCGCAAGAACATGCGATCGAAACCGGCTTCGGAACACACAATCATAGTCAACGGCGATGAGCCGAAAACATTTAAAAAGAACCATTTTGAAATATGAATTATATGTAAATTCCAAGAATTGCTGGAGAAATTTATAGAATATAAACAGAAGAAGTTGAAAAAACAATTATACCGGTACTGTAAAAACCGCCAAAGGCTCAGCTTCAAAAGCGTATTGCACGTCCGAGCTGCAGAGACTCAAAAGAACGCTAACGCATGCGTATTTAAGAAAACGATAAACCCAGAAGTATATGAGCCGTGGGAATATGAAAAAGATAACCAAAGTATGAAAAAACTAAATGAACTGAATCGAGATGAAAATATTTTCTCTATTGATAATTTTTGGTTCCACAACAAGGGCCCAGCATTTCCAACAAAGTCTATGTTGAATGACCTTAACCAATGAGAAAAACGGACTTTGCAAAACATAAATTATGTGTAAATTCCAAGGATTACTGAGAATATTCTAAAGCAGATTTTTATTTATGTCTAAAGCATAAACAAAAGAAAAATAATTATACCTAAATTCTAAAACCCACCAAGGCACAGCACCAAAGACGTATTACACCTCTAAACTGCAACGACTAAAAGGGGCGCTAGCGCATGTGCACTTGAACGAACAACGATCACCGGAAAATACAAACTATGGAGATGTAAAAAAGAGACAACTTAAAGAAAGCTAAGTTCGGATAAAAGTGTTTAATCGAATAGATCTTTTGCGTTCTACAATAAAAATACAGTGTTTACAGCACAGTATTTGCTAAATTGCCTTAAACAATAAATAGGCTTATGATAAAAAAATGCTGACATTACCAAATTTAAGAGACCATATGCTTAACAGTACAAATCGAATAGCAACGACTGCACACAAAATATGACTAAGTAATAAAAAATCATAAAAGAAATAACACCATGCCGTGCTGGAATGTCTGCACAGAGAAAAGGTTGGAAAAAACTTTCCAACCAAACGTCAATTGTGATTAAAAACGTATTAAATCCATAAACTATTTTCTCCCATGTTTATAAAAAGTATATAGAAAAGGAGGAACGTTAGGATAAAAGGAACTAACCACCTAAAATAAGTAAAACATAAAAACCATGAAAACCACTAGAGCAGCCAATTAAACCATAAAACAACAAGGGAAAGAAAAAAGCACAAAAAAATGGACATGGAAAGGGAACCTTAAAGAAAGATAGATAGGTCCCTCTCTAAATTCAATCCATTGGGAGATAAAGTATCCATCAAAAAAATATACTTCTGTTCCAGTCGTAACATTGTCTTGTCATTGTCTCCACCCCTCCAATTGGGTATCACTTTTTTAATTACAAAAAACCGTAAATCTGATATTTTATGATCCTTATTCATCCAATGTTGGACTAATGGTTTATCATCCAACCTTCTTCTAATGCAGCTTTTGTGCTCCACTATTCTAACCCGTATGCTACGCATAGTCTTACCAATATGTAATTTCTTACATGGACACATGATGATATAAATGACATTTGCAGTCTCACAATTGGAGAAATCATGAATATAAAACTTTTTATTCATGGTGGGATGTATGAAAAACTTTCGAACCGGCAGCGCGTGTGTACATATCGAACAATGTCCACACTGATACTGACCCTTGTAAACAGAAAGAGGTTTCTTCTCTGTAAGAGCTGACGTGACCAAGGGCTGCAACTTGGTCTTCAAGCCAGACTTTTGCGGCCTATTACTGTCTGGAGAGGGAATCCCGTAGGGACAGTGCTTTTGGCCAAGCAGTACTCCGGAATCTCTTTGAGGTTTAGGCAACTCCTGCCCTCCTGCCCTCTGTTGGGCTACTGGTGGAGGTTGTGTCCTTGAAAAGCCTTTCTTTGCTGCTGGGACTAGAGGGAGTTCTCTTGTTCAGCCTGGGTTCCTCAGTAGCCCAGAGCTAGGGAGTCACCCATATGTGAGGACTGACTTCCTGCTTGGTCCTGGAGAAAGAGTAGTTACTCACCTGTAACAGGTGTTCTCCAGGAGCAGCAGGAATCAGTCCTCACAACCCTCCCTCCTCCCCTTGGAGTTGCAGTTGTACATAGTTTGTTTTTACATTTTTGTGTGCTGTTCTTAGCTATGTCATTTGACTGAGGTAAGATGGCACCTTTAGGCGGGAAGGGAACCGCACATGCGTGCCAGCATTCCCAAAGGCTTTCATGGAAAGCTGGGGAAATGCTCCGCTGGGGCTTCATCGGCGCCGATGACACCCATATGTGAGGACTGATTCCTGCTGCTCCTGGAGAACACCTGTTACAGGTGAGTAACTACTCTTTTTTAGTGCCTGTCTCAAAGGAACTGTTGTATTTGGATTCCAGAAGCTGTAAAAACACCTAGTGGTAAAACTTTTTTTAAATTTTGAGTCTTCAGAGAAACTCTCTTGGTTGGTCACATAACAGGGGAAAACGAAAAGGGACACAATGACACCCATTTTACATTGACTTCCAGTTGAGAAAATAATTAGGTTTAAGGTTTTAAAGGGTCTTTTACCGCCTGGAGCACATGTTCTGGTGCATGCTAAACATACTAACATAGTAACATAGTAAATGACGGCAGATAAAGACCAGTATGGTCCATCTAGTCTGCCCAGTAAGAAAGGCATGATACCATGCGCATTGCCAGATAGTGCAGTATGATTCCCGCACTAGAGGCATGAGTGGGCAGGGTAGGAGCGGAGAATAGGCATGGTGAGTTCAGCATAGTTAATGCTGTGTTCACACCATGCACTAACTGCATTACCACAGGATATGGCTCTATGTTAACTGCTAAGGAAATGCTTTCCATGCCTCTGACAATTAACACGGGAGTGTTGCACATAACGCGCCATGGTCTCACATTAGGAGCAACACCCTAGCATCTGCTAATAAAGACCCCCATAGGATTAAATTTTAAAGGCCTGATACTCAGTGGCCACGGCTAGTGCTGCTAAATCGACTAGCTGTCACTGCTGAACTAAAGACATGGATATTCAGTGCTGGGGGCCATATCCAGGTTGGCTGGATAGCGGTGAAGCTAACCAGGCAAAGGTGCTATTGAGCCACTGCCTGGTTAGCTTCTGTGGTGCCTTTCACACGCACTGCAAACTTCCGACTGCGCTCCTTTCACCTTGCTGCACCTTACGCGTGGAACAGCCTACCTGCGTCTGTGTGCCTGGCATCCTCCTTGGCCCTCTTCAAATCCAGATTGAAGACCCACCCCTTCACTGTTGCATTCAGATCCTGACTCCTTCCTCATCTTACCCTAACCCCCGTCATCATTTATGACCAAACTACTGACCAAACCGTACTTGCGCAGAACTGACTAATGCTCTACCTTGCGCAGAACTGACTAATGTTCTATACTGTTCTAACTTATGTTTTGTTCTAACTAGATTGTAAGCTCCGATGAGCTTGACTCTGATGGGCAGGGACTGTCTCTTGTATGTTGGCTACCTCTTGTAGGTCAGCTGTGCAGCGCTGCATGCGTGGCGCTTTACAAGTGCTGAATAGTAGTAGTAGTAGTAGTTAGGCCACCCTCCACCTCTATTGCACCCTCAGTATGCCCCAGTAGTAGACAGCTAGCATCAGGGCGTTCAGTGGCAGCACCCATGGATATTCAGCGGCACTAACCAGGTCTGCTAACCATCTTAATCACATTGAATATGCCCCCTTAAAGTTTTAAATGATAGTAAATCAAAGTATTGGCATATTCTACGGGAACAAGCAGGAAGTCAGTCTTCACTTATGAGTGACGTCTGTACCGATGGAGCCTCTGCGGAAGCACCTCCCCAGCTTTCAAAGAAAGCCTTTGGGAGATGCACCATGCATGCGTGGTCCCCTTCCCGCCCAAGGGTGTCATCTTGCCTCAGTCTCCTTTTTTCCATGGAGTCCTCCAGATATCGGTCCAGTTTCCCCCGGAAAAAGTGTGTGTTTTTTTAATACATTTCTGTCCAGTTTGCGTCCCGGTTTCTTTCCCACCCCCAAGCCAGCTTGCCTCGGCATCACTTCTCGAGCTAATTCCTGTGTTTTTGTTTTTCTTTTTTTTGCTTTGAGGTATCCCTCAACTGGTGTTCACGCCTTTTTTCAGCCAATGGCCTCAGACTCCTGTCGGACAGCAGGGGCTCCTTTTTCCCGATGGCCTCCAGCGGCTTCAAGAAGTGTGATTGGTGCAGCAAGATGATGTCCCTCACCAATCCGCATGACTGCTTCCTCCATTGCCTTAGCTAAGAACACAACGCCTCAGACTTCGAAGCTGAAGCATGACTTCAAAGACCCTTAAGAGCCGTCACCAGCAACAGGAAAAACTTTTTCAAAAGTCCAAATCCATGCCAGAGTCTCCGGCGACACCCCGCTCCAGGGTCCCCTCCAGTACCTCAGTGCCCCACAAAGTCCAGGCCACCTCGGAGCCCTGTGGCCACGGTTCCTCTGAAACGAAATCCCCAAAAATGGAATGCAAGAAGTCAAAGTCCTTGGAGACATCCTCAGAGACCAGGTCCAGGAATATGGGAAAATCCCACTCCAGGCCCCACAGTCAGAGGAGTCAGAGCGGGAGCGGCCTCACAACCGCCCCAGAAGGAGTCGTTGATACCCACCAACCAGCCTCAGAAACCCAAGGTCATCACCTTCAGCACTCCCCCTCGCAGAACGGACGCTGGACCCGAAACCCTCAACGTCTGCGTCGAAGGCTGTAGAGCCAATTGGCATGGAGACCAGGATGGCAGCCTTAGAGCGCAGTATCTCTGCCCTCGTGGCCCAGCAGCAGGTGTTCATGTCCGGTTCGTCTGATTCATCCGCCTCGATGACGGGACCCTCAACATTTATTTATTTTATTTATTTACAGACATTTTTATACCGCGCTATTCGACATCAGTGCGGTTTACATGAAACAGAAACTTATACGGTGCAGGGGACTGTTCCATATTTACAATAAACAGGTGCTTAAAACTTGGATAAACTGGGGTAACTATTTATATATAGGCTTCATATTAGCTCCTATCGTAGATTAATGATGGTGTGTTGGTGTATGTGAGATGGTTGTTGGTACACCTACGTCTAGGTAGTGTTTGAGGAAGAGGTGTTTTAAAGCCTTCCTGAATTGTATTAGGTCAGGGATTGCCCGGATGTCAGGTGGTAGGGCATTTCAGCATCTGGGTGCGCAGAATCTAAATGCCCTGTTTACTGTTGCCTGGGTGCATTGAGTTCCTGTTTTAGGGATTAACAGTGTGTTTATTTCTGCAGATCCTCTGGCCCTGTTGGGGGGAGTCATATGGGTGAGCTTTGTGAGTGAGGCGGAGGAGAGCCCATTGATGGCCTTGAAGGTCAGCAGTAGGGTCTTGAAGGTGAGTCTGCTGTGGATAGGAAGCCAATGGAGCTGTTTCAAGATGGGCGTCACAAGGTCATGCCTGAAGGCGCCATGTAGCACTCTGGCTGCGGTATTCATTGCTAGCTGGAGTGGACACAGCGTGGCTTGTGGAAGCCCTTGTAGGATCGCATTGGCGTAATCGAAATGTGGGATGATCAGCGCTTGATTGTCCGGAAGTCATCTGGTTCTAGCAAGGAGCGTAAGTGTCTGAGAGTCTGGATCTTATGATAGACTGCTTTTACCATGTTGCTAATATGCGCTTTCATGTCTAAGCGTTGGTCTAAGGTGACCCCAAGGTATCGGATTGTGGACTTGGTTTGTAGCTCCGCTTCCTTGACTTTTAGGCAGGCTGGAGGGATGAATTCTTGGTTCTTCGTGACAAACAGAACTTCTGTTTTCTTGTGCTGTATTCGGAGGTTTTGGGTCTGGAGCCAGTTGGCCACTGCGTCGAAGCAGTCTGTCAGTGGGGAAAAGTCTGGATGGTCGGTTAAGAAAGGCATGTAGAGTAGTACACTGTCGGCGTATATCAGGCAGTTAACCTTGAAAGATCGGATGAGGTTACAGATTGGCTGCATGTAAAGGTTGAACATCAGGGCGGAGAGGGAGGAACCCTGTGGGATGCCCTGCTTCTGGGTGAAGGGTTCCGATGTTGAGGGCCTCCTTAGCCGTCAAACCGATCCTCGAGTGCCACTGGTCTCGAGAGCCTCATCGGATGAGGTCCCATTCCTTGAGTCACCGGTCCTTTCCAGCAAGCGCACTCGGCTCGGACCGCTGGTCCTCCGGATGCCTTCGGCCCCTTGCTCAGACCTCAATTGTGGTGACCATTACGCCTCAGAATCAACCTCGAACTTCCAGTCTGATTGGGATACCAAGGACGAGGAGTCCCTGGACATTTGGCACCAGCGAGACGAACCTTCGGACCTGTTCGCCCTGGTGTCCCAACGCTGTTCCCCACCAGAAGATGTTGCCTTCCTCGACTTTGTGCGAGATATGGCTAGGGTCCATCTAGATGGAGGCAGAGGAGGACCCTCGTACAAAGGAACTCGAGATCCTCCTGTATGAGGCTCCTCTGAAGGAGGCCCTCATGGTACCTACATGTGGCAGACACCGGCGTTGGTGCCCATTGTCAGCAGGTGACGCGATTCCATGTATCGAGTTCGCCAAGGCCCTAGGTTCCAGAAAGCCCAACTTCCCCACAACTCAATGGTCGTTGAGTTCGTCATGCGCAGACTCAGGAACCAAAAGACTCATTCCTCGGTGCCTCCCGGCAGGGAGGCCCAGACCCTCAATGCCTTCGGCCGGAAGGCCTTTCAGGGTTTGATGCTGGCATACTGGGTCCAATCCTACCAGTTCTACATCAGCATGTACCTCAAAGAGCTGTCAAAGAAGCTTGGTGGGTTCTCTGCAGGCCTTGACGGGGAACCCCTCTAGAGGTTCAAGTCACTGGCCTTGGCGGTCAGAGTGTTCAAAGTTCCTGTCTCGAACAGCTTATGACGGCTTTGAGTCATCAGCCAAGATGGCTGCAGCCAGCATCGGGGCCCGACGCCAGGACAAACTTACTGATGTCCGCTGCATCGGAGAGAACCTCTTCGGAAAACCCAGGCAGACAGAGCAGCAGAGATCGAGACTGAGTTCCTCACGAGGACCAGACTCTCTATGCAGCCCCATAAGAAGGCTCCGAGAAAGAAGCCCTTCTTACCAAGAAAAAAGGACAGCTTCGGCAACACCTCACAGTTCCAGGCCTTCTCGACCCCACAGTACAGCCAACAGCACAAAGGACAGTGGCATGGACTCCCATAAGCAAAAGACCCCCAAGTCCCAGGCGCCAGCCCCTGCTCAGCCTGAGAGGAGCTTTTGACTCCTTGGGCGTGACCTCCTCTCCCCCAGGAGGTCCCCTACAGCCCACACAGGGGCGTCTGGCCCTTTTTGCCCACTGGTGGTCCATTATCACCACTGATATCTGGGTCTTACATGTGGTCAAGGAGGGCTACCTCCTCCACCTACAGCAGACGCCTCCCTCATACTTTCCAGAACCCATAAGACCTCTCCGCCACCAGACCCTGCTCCTCACTGAGCTCGCAGGTCTCCTTGAGGACAAGGCGGTGGAGCCAGTGCCAAAACATCTCTGGGGACACCGGCTTCTACTCCAGGTATTTCCTCGTCCCCAAGAGAACAGGGGGCCTCGGGCCCATCCTGGATCAGTGGGACCTGAACAAATTCCTGATAAGGGAAAAGTTCAAAATGCTCTCCCTTGAAACATTGATGCTATTCCTCCAGCAGGGAGATTGGCTATGCTCCTTAGACCCAAAGGATGCCTACACACACATCCTGATTCATCCCAGCCACAGAAATACCTCTGGTTTGTGGTGGGAGCAGATCACTACCAATACATGGTGCTGTCCTTCAGGCTAACCTCATCACCAAGGGTCTTCACCAAGTGCCTCGTGGTCACAGCCCACCTCCGTCTCCAAGGGGCCTTCATCTTTTCCTACCTGACGACTGGCTCATAAGGGGAGGAACAGCTGCAGAAGCGCAATGCACTATAGGGCGCACCATCAATGTCCTGCAGCATCTGGGGTTCATAATCAACTACCCCAAGTCCCACCTCTCTCCAGCTCAATGCCTGGAGTTTATAGGGGCTCAGCTGGACACCCTCCTAGCCTAGGCCTTCCTGCCTCAGGAGAGGTCAGAACGCCTTAAGGAGCTAGCCGCAGAGGTGCAGCACCACCGGTTGTTACCCGCCCAGCTTCTCCTCCGCCTGCTGGGCCACATGGCTTCCACTGTCCACGGTTCACGTGACTCCATACACCCGACTACACATGAGAGTGGCCCAGTGGTGCCTCAGTGGACACAAGCCACAGGTAGACTCTGGGACAGAGTGAGAGTGACCCACCAGCTGGCGGACTCCCTTGGATAGTGGCAGATCACTCGTCACCTTCAGGCCGGGATGCCCTTCCAAGCGCCCACCCCCCAGAGGGACCTCATAACGGATGCCTCCTCACTGGCCTGGGGAGTGCATTGTGAGGACCTCTAGATGCAAGGCAGCTGATCCCAGAAGGAATCCCAGATGCAAATCAATCTGCTGGAGCTCCAGGCAATATTTCTGGCTCTCCAAGCCTTCCGCCACTGGCTGTAGCACCAGTCGATGCTGGTCCAGACCAACAACCAAGTCGCAATGTTCTACGTGAACAAACAAGGGGGCACGGGATTGTACTCCCTCTGCCAGTAGGCAGTAGCCCTCTGCTCCTATGCAACATGCAGAGGGATGCTCTTAAGATCGGTCTACCTCCTGGGCCGACAATGCCCTGGCAGACAAGCTGAGCAGAGTCCTCCAGCCGCACGAGTGGTGCCTGGATCCTGAAGTGACCTCCTGGCTGTTTCAACTCTGGGGTGGCCCCCTGGTGGACCTGTTCACCAGCCTGGACAACACACAGTTGCCCCGCTTCTGCTCCTGCCAGCCACACCCATCCCAGGTGGCAGCGGACGCGTTCCTCATTCCATAGGTGGAAGACCTCCTTTATGCCTTCCCACCAACACAACTGGTCACCAAGACCCTCTTTAAGATCCAGCGTGACAAGGCATCACTAATACTGATAGCTCCACGGTGGCCCAGGCAACTCTGGTTCCCACTGCTCCTCTCCCCCTCGGTGGCATTGCCGATTCCCCTGGGCCGAGCCCCAGGACTATTCTCACAAGAGCAGAGCTGTCTCCTACACGCCAACCTGGGGTCCCTGTCACTCACGGCCTGGCTGCTGAAAGGGTAGCATTAGCTTCCTTCAACCTCCCATGGGACATGGAAGAGCTTCTTCTGGCCTCTCATAAGGCTTCCACAAGAAGGGCGTACACCTTTAAGTGGCGTTGATTTTCGGTGTGGTGCACCAAAAGACGGGCGAACCCATTCTCCTTCTCGGTACAAGTGGTACTCCAGTACCTGCCCCATCTATCGCAGGTGGGACTAAAGTCCAACTCGGTCAGAGTGCACATGAGTGTAAATAGTTACAACAATTAATGCACAGTTATCTGTATAAAGTTAGAAAGTTATAAAGTTACTAAATATTATCTGTATAAAGTTACTAAATATTATCTGTATAAAGTTAAAAAACTATGTTCCATGTAATGTATACATTAGTGTACAAATTTGTTTACTTTGTTCCATGTAAACCGCCCCTGATCTCTGGAAGGGGCGGTATAGAAGAATTAGATAAATAAATAAATAAATAAAATAAATGAGTGCTATCGCAGTGCACCACTATTCTGTTGAGGGCAAGCCTCTCTTGGCTCAGCCCCTTGTATCTCAGTTCTTGCGGGGCCTCATGCTATCCAAACCCCCCATCACCCTCCAGCAGCAGAATGGGATCTCAACGTGATGCTCTCGCAACTCACTAAGCCACCATTTGAGCCTCTGGCAACCTGCTACTTGAGGTACCTCTCCTGGAAGGTCGTCTTCCTTGCAGCAAACTCCAGGCTCTGATGGCAGAGCCCCTCTACATGAGGTTCTACAAGAATAGGGTGGTGCTCCACACACACTCCAAGTTTCTGCAAAAGGTAGTATCCCCATTCCACTTCGATCAGGAGGTGGTACTCCCCACCTTCTTTCCGAGGCCTCACGCCTGCAGGGCAGAGACTGTTCTCCATACATTGGATTGCAAAAGGGCCCTTTCCTTCTATCTGCAATAGACATGGAGCCACTGCAAAGCAACTCAGCTTTTCATATCCTATGACCCCAGTTGTCTGGGGCTTCCAGTGACTAAGCAAACTCTGTCCGCTTGGGTGGCGGACTGCATTACCCTTGCCTATGAGCAGGCGGGGATCTCACTGGACCAAAGGATCATGGCGCACCGGGTCAGGGCCATGGCTACTTCTGTGGCAAATCTGCATTCTGTACCTGTTACAGAAATATGCCAAGCCACCATCTGGTCTTCCGTCAATACCTTCGCACCACCCATACACTGACCCCCCACCCAGTACAAAAAATATTAGTGGCCCTGTGAATGCTGACCTGCCCACCCTCTCAAAAATAATTACTGGTGACCCCGTTGGCCCTGAACCCCCCTCAGCTTCTCAGTGAAGTCATTGGTGGCTCCATGAGCCTCCACCTATCGTAGCTCACCCCCTCAGACCTAACATCCCCTGCAGTACCTTTAGTCAGTATGGAGGCAGTTCAAAATGGCGGCACCTGACCCCACACAGTGCATCACAAGAACGCACCACCTTAAGGAGTTCAGTCTGCCAAATAAGGGAAAAAATCCTTATTTAACAGATTGAGCACCTCCCTAGGTGGTTCTCCCCACCCCTGGGGGGGATGCATCACACGGGGTCAGGCACAGCCATTTTTAAAGAGGGTGGCAGGAGCTTATGGGTTAGTGCTCCTGCTTCTCGACTGACTAAAGGTATTATGGGGGAGGGCTAGGATATATGGAGGCCCACAGAGTCACCAATGACTTCATAGAGAGGCTGGGGAGTTTGGGGTCCATGAGGCAACCAATAAGATTTTTTGAGAGGGTGTGGGAGTGTCAGGGCCCCTGGGGCCACCAATGTTTTTTTTACTGGGCAGGGAGTTTGAAGTCCAGGGGAGAGGCATTAGCCCCCCAAATCAGTGTCTGGAGCATCAGGAGTCTTACCAGTGCCTGGATCATCTGAGGCGACATATCAAATTTCATCTCATTTCATCTAAAGATCATTTCTGCACAGTCTGTCAAGCCCTAATAACTCCCATCCTTGACTTCTGCAACCCGATCTATTTCGGCATGCCTAAACAGTCACTCAAACCACTACAAATGGCCCAAAACACGGCGGCACGAATAATATCCGGATCATCAAAACAAGAGCACATCACCCCTATACTAAAAGACCTCCACTGGCTCCCAATCTGCTCCCGCATCAAATACAAAACAATCCTAAACATATTCAGAATCAAACACAGAAACTCAGCACTCAGCCTCCAACCTCTCATACAACCCGACACCAGCGCAAGACCTAGGAGGAGAGCCACATTGGACACAATCAACACTCCAAAAGACTACACAAAAGCGCGCAAGTAGAACGCACTCCCTGATGAACTTCGATCAACAGATGACACTAAGAACTTTCGAAAGCAACTAAAGACTTTGCTCTTCATACAGCACTATGGCCTGAACACATAATGGGATAACCAACCCTGGACTAATGACTTACCTGCATGCTCATTGCACATAACACTGTATAAAAGCTCATGCTGTAATTAGCGCACCCCAGTCAACTTATCACACTCACACACATTCACTGTACAGTATAAGGACACATGGGAACACAAATGCCAATTTAAATTGATTGCTGTGTACATCGCCTTGATTGAAAGATAAGGCGGGATATAAATACCCTTTAAATAAATAAAATAAATAAATCTCAGATGACCCATTGTTTTCTCTTGGGACAGCATGTCAAACTTACAGATAATACAGGGTCTGCTAACACAGACGTCTGTGCATTGTGACATAGCAAGTCCTTCTGGCCCGGTAGAAAGTGCAGGGCTGCAAGATAAACAAAGGCACATAGCTACCAGTTGTCAGGGAAACAAGGCACGAGAGAAGAAAACACGCCCCTGCTATCAGTTTAGCAAAGAGTCAGGGGGAAAGTCTGAACACCTGCTAGGGGGTGGAGCCAGGCCCTACCCAGGAAGGCTGTCTCATAAGGAGGCCCCAGCAGGCAGAGAGGAGGAGGAGAGAGAGGAAAGCAGACTTCCGGTCAGAAGTTGGAAGGAGTTTTCAGCTGAAGGGAGGTCAGAGGCTCCGGCTGGGAGCTATCGAAGGAGCAGACCAGACCAGCTGAAGCATACACGGGATTATAAGCAGCCAGGAAGGCATTTGGAAACTGCCTCACACAGGTTCAGCAGGGAACCAACCGGTATTTTTAAACCTCAGAGGAAGGCCTCCACAGCCAGGTCCCCAGGTAAGCCCAAGGGCTGGGATTACAGTAATCCATGTGAATTTAACAGCCTGGAAGGTTGGGGCTACGGTACTGGCTTTAGGCAATACTTAAACCCTGAATGTATTGAAAGGCTCAGGGTTGGAGAAAAGGGCGCGGCCCTAGAAAGAACTGGCCAAACTAATCCTAGCTCAGAGGTGGAACTTATGGACACAGAACCACCTTGTATGAATTATCCCACAGAAGAAATGGATTGCACGATTACTTTATCTGAACAGATAATATCTTTATGTTAGGAATTTATGGTGAAGAAAGTACAAGCTGGCTGTGAGGGAAACAGAGCTGTATGAAACCATGTGCTGAATTTCAACCTGCTGGAAAGAAAATGTTTATTTCACGCTGAAGGAAGCTATTCTTATGTTTGTCCTTTTTGCTGCCAGAGAGCAGATATTTTGTGTTACCTTTTTATCCTTGTGAAGTCCAACCCCGGGAGGGGAAATAAATCCCTTTTTGCTTGCAAACATTCTGAGTCACACTACTCTTCATTTGAACTGGTGGTAAACTACATTTCCCTACGAGCACTGCTCCAGGAAGTAGCAGAACATTGGTTTAAAGAAGGAACTTAAACTCCTTAACCCCTGCCTACGGGTACTGGAAAGGGGAGGGATCACAGCATATATATTTGGTTCACTCTCCCTGTTTAGTGCTTAATTTTTGCGCACAGCTAATTTGCATGCAGTTTGCCCTCAGCATTGCTGCGCAGAAAGTCACGTTAAACTTCTGTTACAAAACCTGCACTAGAGCTTTAGCGCAGGGTTTCTGCATCAGCCTGAAAACGTGGAAAGATATGGCTTGCTAAATAATTAATGTGCAGTACACCAACTTTAGTGTCATCTAGTAACCCTCTAGTATAACAAGGCTCATATGATATTCATATAGATTTGTTTGTTGTGTTTTTTATTCTGTATGTAGAATTGTAAACTACATTGAACAGATGTGATGTCAGTATTATATGGTATAAAAATGTTAATAACGATAAAGGGCCCGATATTCAGCAGCGGTAGCTAGTGCTTCTAAAGCGCATAGCTGTCGCCGCTGAACCTTAACCCCGGATATTCCGTGCCAGGGCCGTGTCCGGCCACTGGCATTGAATATCTGGGTCTGTTGCATGCGCCATACGGCATGGAAGCTTAACAGGACAGCAGTAATATTGAGCCACTGTCTGGTTAGTTCCCATGGGTAAAGATAGGCTAGCCTTTCCCACGCCTATCTTTACCCCCAGGTTGCTAACGCGGCAGCAGTTCAATATTGCCGCAGCCCAGTTCGTGACGGATGCCGCCTTCGCTCCACACCAGAATGCCCACGGCACACCCTGATGCTACACGGTTAGTATCAGGGCGTGTGGCGGCGGAACCTGAGGATAATTTGTGCTGCTGAATATCCCTCTAAGCAGCTTTTACATGGTTTACAGGTCTGTAAACCATATAAATGCCTTTGAATATCTCGCCCAAAATTACTTACTGTATTTGGTTATGTGGATTAAGATTATTAGTGGATTCTCCTGGGATTTTTTTTTCAGCTTCTGTAAGAAAGAGAAATAATCAGGGCCTGCTAAACCATTAGGCAAGACTAGGCAGTCACCTAGGGTGACAGCTCCCGAAGAGCAGCAAAATGTTGCTGCAGACAAAACAAAACAATAGATTCTGAAAGCCAGACGTTCAAAGAACCATCAGCACATTCTTTTACCTGCAGGGAGGGTAGGCACATACATATTAAAGTTTAATAATAAAGTATAATGCCCAATTATGCATTTTAAAAGATTGTTATAGGTGGAGTGGTGTTGGAATGATCAGTATTATTGAGTTTAATTATAAAATCGCAGGGGGGGGAGCCAGGGGTAAGGCTAAAAGTTTGTCTAGGGCACCCAATATCCTTGCACCGGCCCTGGAAATAGCTGATTTGATTCTGACATTTTCTGCTTTGTATATATTATTTGAATGTAATTTGGCTTAAAGTTTTGTAGGAATTCAAAGTAAGTACAAAATTATAGCCATATATCTACTCTGTTGCAGGCAGCAGCCGATGCTTGCAGACTGATGGGACACAGGGTTTATTATGATCAAATGATACGTGATCAAATTGAGCACTTGAAGCACAAAATAACGGATATAATAGATGTTGCAACTATGAAAGATTATATGCAAGTAAGAAATCTGTAACTGTTTTCAGATATTCTCTCACATTATTAAATCAGTCAAGTGAAGTTTCATGCTCTTCCAGTCAGGAGCTAATGACATTTATTTCACAGTGTGGGAAACATGTAACAGTGTTGCTGACAGGATGCTATAATTGAGAGGAGAAGAAAACGTGAAGTGTATTATATTATTCAAATAGTGTTCTGATTGATGCTGTCTTCGCCTTCCTTTGCTGTTAACAAAGTTTTCTTAAAGCTCTCACTGATGACTGATAACAACCATGAGATCAATCTGTCCATTTTCCCTACCTGTTGAAGTTCTATGAATCCTAGTTGATTTTTGGTTGAACCTTTGCGTCCCAGCTTCTGCAGATCTTCTGTGCTCGTTCTGTGCGTTCTTGAATTTTGGTACTACATTTACTCCATCATTTCCATGAACCTCCTGGACACAGTTCCTGGAATCCACCATCGTTTCTGTGAAGAAATACTTCCTTGTAGTAACCTGAGTTGTATCCCCCCTACTGATGCATAACTTTCTGTAGATTCTAAGTTCAGTAAATTGTTCCTCTGCCCAGTTTCACACTATGGGGTCTGTTTACTAAAGGCCGGTGGTGTGCGGTCCGCGGTGCAGAGCGGGTGCCGTAGAAGGAGTGGGCGTTCCGTCGGGAAGCTGTGAGTGACAGATGCGCGAAGGTGCGCGGCGCCCGTGTGGTTAGTGCCCTGTGCAATTAACGAGGTTGATCTGTGCACATGGGACACACTGCTCACGGATTTGGGCTTTCCAGTATTGTGCTGCACATTGCTGACGGAAACGGTTTCCTTTCCCTTCCCAGCACCTCTAACGCGACTGTTGGACTCGCGGTATATTCTTTGGAGATTCGGGCACGCTCCTGTGCGGCGAGTCTCCCCCCTCCCACATTCCGCCCACTGACCCCGTCTCTCCGCCCCTAGGGGGCCTTCCTCCGCCCTCATTTCTCCTTTCCACGCCTGTTTCGCACATTACCGTCCCGCAAATGTGCGCGTTGTCGGCGCACGCTTGCGGGACCCGTTAATGTGCCGCGCACTCGTACGGGGCGCTTAAGAGCACTTAAATACCTCTTTTAGAGCGCTCATGTGCGCCCCGTACAAGTGCGCCGTTTAGTAAACAGACCCCTATGTCTTGTGAACTTTGACTTTGGTATGATCTACACCTATGAAGCCATATTAAAAAAATATGATTTCTGTATGAGTACAGACAATTTTGATTGTTTACCACCCCCTTCCCCCCCCCCCCAATAAAAAGAACAATTGAAGTTACTATATCCCCTTTTGTAAGGTAAAACCTAGTTTAGAAAACTCCACAAGCTGTAAAGCCATAGGGGTCTGTTTACTAACTGGCGGTAGCGGACTCCATGCGATATCGGAGCTGCGGCCCCATTGAAATCAATGGGGCTGCGGCTCCGATATCGCACAGAGTCCACTACCACCGTTTATTAAACAGACCCCATAGAAATGTCACTCAAAGGCCCGTTTTAGATAGGTCATGGAGAGGGGCACTGATACATTCAGATCAGGATGTGCACAAGTCCCCCTTTATTTTACAAAACTTTGCCAAACATGGAGGGCCTGATATTCAAAAGCATTTACATGGTTTGCAGACCTGCAAATTGTGTAAATGCTACTAAGCACAGTTAGTGCCGCTGAATATCTGCAGGTACCGATGGGGGCATTCCGTGGGCGGTGCGTGGGGATAATCGGTCAATGGTGATATTCAGCTGCTGCCCGGTTATGCCACCGAACGTAACCAGGCAGCGGTTGACTATCTCTGCTGCCCGGTTAGCATTATGCTTCGACGGCTGACCCGGATATTCAGTGCCAGTGGCCGGATATTGCCCCGGCAAATATCCAGGTTTAGTGTCAAGTGGTGATGGCTAGGCACTGTAATCTCGCTAACCGGAATCTTTTGTAAAATACCTATGTATTTGCCGACACATACAGAGGGAGAGATGATTTTGAAAAGCTGCACATGGGCAAAAAGAGCATTCTGCTGTCACCCAATTGTGTGTGGGAGCAGCTTTTGAAAATCACTGCTCCCACTATCCAAGCACCCCCTCTCACCCAGTCTCCTCTGTCACCAGGCAAGAGACCCCATGCCAGTCTATATCCCCAGATTTCCTCTGTGTCAGTCCAGGCCCTCCTGACCCCTTGAACCAGAACAAAAGCCCCCAAACCAGATAAACACTCCCTCAGACTCTCCCAGATCATTCCAGCATCCTACCTTAAACCTCCTCAGAATTTCCCAGAATTTCACTCCCACCAAGCAAGACCCCCAGCCCTAGTACCTATCAGGTGTTCTTCCTGTGGTCTAGCAAGGATCTGGACAATCCCTAGTTGCTCCTTCTCCTTCAGGCTCTGGGTTCAAAATGGCACCTTTAACTCCTAATAGCAGTCTTGCAATACTATCACTAAAGGTTAAACTGTCAAAGGTGTGCGCTCCTCCTTTGGCAATTGATGGTAGTTCCATGAGACAGCTGTTAGGGATCAGAATTGTCATATTGAATCGAGTCCAGTGGAGAAGGAGCAACTAAAGATTGCTCCTGCTCCCTGCTAAACCACCAGGGAGAACCCCCAGTAGGTGCTGGAAGTGAATTGGATGGATGGGGGAGATTGCCTGTCATGGAGTTTGGGGGGATCTTGACAGGCTTGGAGGGGTTTGGGGGATGTCCATGGGGGTACTGGAATGGTTTGGGGGAGTGCTGAGTTGGCTTAGGGGTGTGTATGAAATGAATTATGATGCTGTTGGGGTGTGTTAGGGGAGCAAGAGGGAAGAGCCTTTGCACCTGCCTTTTCAAGTTGGCACTTGGGTGTGACTCAGGGCAGGTGTAAAAGCACACTAGAAAATTTTGGGTATCCACATATATTCTAAATTTTTTATAACTAAAACTTCAAATAATGTTAAATGTTGCTATGAAAAACTTCAAACTTAAAAATGTTTTAAGAGCCTATTTCGTAGGCCTGTAAGTTTTGTGATATCAAGGGGGTTATTTACGAAGCATCTACACATATAGATCAGCTACACTTGTAATTAGTGATTTGAGAAATCTGCTATTTACCAGCGTAGATGCACATTACTCAGATTTCAAAGGGACGTGATTGGGGCGTGGATAGGGCATGGCTTGGGTGGGCCCTAGATGTCAATATGTATTCCTCTCACAAAATATAGAATATATGTGGATACCCAAAATTTTCTAGTGGGCTTTCACACCTGCCCTGAGTCACACCCAAGTGCCAACTTGAAGAGGCAGGTGCAAAGGCCCAAGACCCAACCGCTGGTGCCACCCCAGCCTGCTCTGGGGTTTTGATACCAAAAGCATAGCCTCACCTCCCGGCGGCACTTCCGCCCATGGGAGGATGCCTGTCCCTTTTCGCCCCCAAGTGGGCCGCCATTACATCGGACACCTGGGTCCTCCAGGTGATCTGGGATGATTATCATCTTCATCTGGACAGGCTCCCTCCTCCCTTCTCCCCAGCAGAGCCTACTCGGCTTCCCTCGCACCAGGCTTGCTTGCAACAAGAGGTCAACAACCTCCTTGGCCAGCAGGCGGTTGAAAGGGTTCCACTGCACCTCCGAGGTCGGGGGGTTTTATTCCCGGTATTTCCTCATCCCAAAAAGGACCTGAGGCTTGCGTCCTATCCTCGATCTCAGGAACCTGAACAAGTTTCTGGTGTGGGAGAAGATCAGAATGCTATCGCTTGGCGTCCTGCTGCCCTTCCTATGGCAGGGCGATTGGCTATGCTACTTGGATCTCAGGGACGCTTATGTCCATATCCTGGTCCACCCCAAGCATAGGCAATACCTGCATTTCAGGGTGCAAGGAGAGCATTATCAGTACAGGGTGCTCCCCTTTTGGGCTTGCGTCTGCCCGCGGGTCTTCACAAAGTGCCTGTCAGCGGCCGCAGCTCACCTCCAGCTGCAGGGCATGCCCATTTACCTGTACTTAGATGACTGGCTCATCATGGACACATCGGCGGAGGAGGCTCACCTCTCGGTGTCGCGCACAGCCCTCCTCCTCAAGCACCTCGGCTTCTTGCTCAACTACTCCAAGTACCACCTCGAGCCAGTGCAGACCCTGGAGTTCATCGGTGTCCTTCTCGACACAGACTGGGTGACTGCCTTTCTCCCTCGAGCCCACACGGATCAGCTTCGTGCCCTGGCGGCTGGGTTCCAAGGCCAGACAAGGGTCTCGGCGCGGGCCATGCTGCACCTCCAGGGCCACATAGCCTCAACCATCCATGTTGTCTCCCATGCCTGCATGTACATGCTGGCAGCACAATGGTGCCTCGGGACACCTCCGGGACCCCATCTGGGTTCCCCACAGCCTGTTCAGTTCCCTGGCTTGGTGGCAACAACCCCAAAGCCGCCTCTGGGGCATGCCATTCCAGACTCAGCAGCGTGAGCTCACCTTGACGATGGACGCCTCGCTGTTGGCCTGGGGTGCCCACTGTGGCAGCCTACACACACAGGGGTAGTGGTCGCCTGAGGAGTCCCTGCAGCAGATCAACCTGCTCAAGCTCCAGGCAGTCAGGTTGGCCCTGAAGTTCTTTGAGTACCACCTGAAGGGCAAGTCGGTGCTTGTGCAGACCGACAACAAGGTTGCGATGTTCTACATAAACAAGGAAAGAGACACGGGCTCTTGCCTCCTTTGTCGGGAGGCAGTCCTTCTCTGGTCCTTCGCGGTGCACCGGGGCATGACCTTAAGGGCTGTCTACCTCCCGGGCCAGGACAACTTCCTCACGGACAGACTCAGCAGGCTCCTTCGCCCGCACGAGTGGCGCCTGAGTCCAGAGGTGGCTCTCCACCTATTCCGCCGCTTGGGGACTCACTGCATAGACCTGTTTGCCAGCCCGGTGAACACGCAGCTTCCCACTTTTGCGGACTGATACTGCACCCCAGCAGGGTGGCCCCAGATGCGTTCCTCCTGGACTGGACCTCCAGGCTTCTGTATGCGTTCCTTCCCACTCCTCTCATTGCGAGGGCCCTCCACAAGATTCAGCGGGACCGGGCTTCGGTGATCCTCTTGGCCCTGTCGTGGCCCCGATAGCCCTGGTTCCCGCTTCTGCTCCGGCTCAAGGTGGAGCCTTCGGTTCCCCTGGGCAGTGCCGCAGGCCTGCTGACACAGGAGAAGGGACGGGTGCTCCACCCAAACTTGACCTCACTATCCCTGACGGCCTGGCGGCTGAACAGGTCTCTTTAGCCTCACTGCGTCTCCCGGAGGAGATCGAAGAAGTCATCTTCGCATCGAGGAAGGACTCGACGAGGCGGGTCTACGCCCTGAAGTGGCAGCGCTTCTCATCCTCGTGCTCCGAGCTCCAGATCGACCCGTTCTTATGCCCTACCCGGGGGGTTCTCCAGTACCTCCTTCACCTCTTTCATGGGTGGGGCTGAAATCCAAATTGGTCAGGGTTTACCTGAGTGCCATTTCAGCCAACCATTTTCCCGTCGGGGTTAAACCCCTCTTGGGCCAACCTCTGGTCTCCCACTTCATGCAGAGCCTCTTGCTTTCCAAACTTCCCCATCCGGCCCACGTCAGCAGAGTGGGACCTGAACATCGTGCTCATGCTGTTGATGCGGCCGCCTTTCGAGTCAATGGTGACGTGCTCGCTCCGGCATCTCTCCTGGAAGGTGGTCTTCCTGGTGGCACTGACCTCGGTGCAGCAAGTCAGTGAACTTCAAGCCCTCATGGCAGAGGCCCCCTACACCAGGTTCTATGGGAATAGGGTGGTCCTTTGTTGCCACCCCAAGTTCCTTCCGAAAGTGGTCTCGGATTTCCAACTTAATCAGGAGATAGTCTTGCCGACTTTTTTCTCGAGACCTCATGCCGACCGGGCATCGGCAGTCCTGCATACTCTTGACTGCAAGAGGGCTCTCGCCTTCTATCTGCAGCGCTCCCGAGATCATCGCAAGTCCGAACAGTTCTTCATCACCTATGATCCCAACTGCCTAGGGCTGGCAGTTACCAAGCACATCCTCTCCATCTGGGTGGCATACTGCATTGCCTTTGCCCAGGCAAAGGCTGGGACCCCGCTGGATCGATGGATCACCGTGCATGGCGTCCATGCCAAGGCGGTATCAGTGGCTTTGCTGCACTCAGTGCCGCTGGCAGACATTTGCCGGGCTGCGACCTGGTCTTCAGTGAATACCTTCACTTCGCATTACTGCCTAGAGAGGGAGTCCTGCCGGGACAGCACCTTTGGCCAGGCTGTTTGGGGTATAAGCAACTCCTGCCCTCCGACCCTTCTTCGGTGGCTACCAAGAGCTTAGCCCCAGGGACCCGAGGACTCGGGCTCCTTCAGGCATAGTCTTCTGCTCACTGCCTCGTGGAGGCATTTTTGAGTTACAGGTTCAGTAGCCTGTAGCTGGGGAGTCTCATAAGTGAGGACTGACTTCCTGCTTGTTCCTTGAGAAAGCGTAGTTACTCACCTGTAACAGGTGTTCTCCAGGGACAGCAGGAATCAGTCCTCACTACCCTCCCACCTCCCCTGAAGAGTTGCTATTTTTATCCTTCCCGTGCCATCTGCTTAGTAGGGCTCTAGCTATGGGACCTGACTGAGCAAGATGGCACCTTTGAGCAGGAAGAGGACCACGCATGTGTGGCAGCAATCCCAAAGGCTTCCTTTGAAAGCTGGGGAATTGCTCCACACGAGCTCCTTCAGTGCCGAAATCACCGATAATTGAGAACTGATTCCTGCTGTCTCTGGAGAACACCTGATACAGGTGAGTAACTATGCTTTACTGCCATCCTAGCTGAGTCATCTGACTGAGCAAGATGGCACCCTTGGGCAGGAAGGCGACCATGCATGCGTGGTAGCATGTCCCAAAGGCTTTCTTTGAAAGCTGGGGAAATGCTCCGCGTGGGCTCCATCGGTGCCAATGTCACCCATATGTGAGGACTGATTTCCTGCTGTCCCTGGAGAACACCTGTTACAGGTGAATAACTACACTTTTTCTATGAGGATAATTTTATAGAAGGGCACCTACTATATATCAAAGTTGCAAAAGGTGCCTCTTTTAAGCCTACTTTATAGAGGCAAAATAGGCACCTGTGTGCCCCTTTAAACTAAGAACCCTGATCCAGCCCTATTAACACACAAATCTTCATATACCTGCACCATGTACAGTATTTATATACTTGCATATTTTATAACGTATGCATATACATTGCAACTGCCTCTACTCTGTTCAAACTGCGCCCCTAGAAGTGACTGTGTTATCCACAGAATTTGCTATCTTTTAGAGTACCTATTCTTATGTGCCTATACCTGTGCAGCATTTTATAAGAGCCCTTTTACGTATACTTTGCATGCAGAGATGCTTTATATAATTTACCTCTTAAGAGGGTAATTTTATAAAGACCTTTTTGCACACGTATGCCAGTATATGTGCATAAAAGGTATTTTACAAAATTACTCTAGGCACAAAAGTATGCAGTGACAAAAACATGTATACTTTGACATGACCCAAGTGTAGGCCTGTTCAGGGGTGGAGCACAGCAGAATTGCAGCATACTGTGTACTTTATTCACAAACATTTACACCTGTTCTTGAGCAGACTTAGTTGACCACGGCTTCATTTTACATAGGTAAGATTTATGCAGCATTTTTGCTAGTATTTTATAAAGACAAACAAGTTCCTAAAAGGCAGATTTTAGATAGGATGTGGAGAGGGGAATTCACACATCCAGGTCAGAATGTGGAGAATTCCCAGAGTATTTATACAAGAGGCTGTGCCAAACGTAGAGCCTCTTGTAAAAGAAAAAAGGGACAGGACTACACATGTATTTTCTGGCAACATCCAGCCTGATCCACGATTTTAAAAAGTTGCCCAGACACCATTATAGTATCTCCAGTCCTCCCCCATCAACCCCAAGCTCCATCCCTGTGACCTCCCCTGAACCCCAGTCTCCCCCTGATCACCTCCAATACACTCAATCCCTTCCCCAATCACCCCAACACATCCAATCCTCCCCACACCACAAGGCATCTGACTCCCTGTCTAAACAGACCCCTGGCAGAGAGATCCCCGTGATACCTATCCTCAGCCTTACCAGGATCCCTGGTGTCTAATCGAGCAGGAGCAATGCCCACTCATGAGACTACCACTAGGTGTCATTGGTGCCGTTTTAGAACCCAGCTTGATAAAAGCAGAAGTGAGTGGGCATTGTTGATACTCCTACTAGACATGAAGGACCGCCATGAAGCTGGGGATGAGCATCAGGTGGGTGGGTAGGGTCTACTGGGGAGGCATCAGGAGGGTTTCTTGTTGCATGGGGGGGAATCATTTGGGGAGATTAAATGCTTTAGGGATGCATTGGGGAGGTGCAAGGGGTGTCCAAGGGGAGATCAAAGTGGAGAGGGTGATCAGGATGGGCCAACAACTGCTCCTTCCAGAAGTTATTCATACATGCCATCAAGGCAACCGTGAATGCCGACGTTTATAATTATTTTTATGGATGCTGATTCCCTTTGTGAAATGGGGAAACAACTTCTATATCGTAGGCCTGCACAAACCACCCACTCTATCCCCGCCCTCATGCCATCGCCAGGAAATTTAAACATGGTGAGCATACCCACATTTAAAAAGCCCTGTTCTAAAATGACATGAATACATGTATGCCAGTCTACACATGTAGATGCTGCTATTCGGAGATGGGGGTGCTTCTAAAATAGCCCTTATGTATCTTTATAAAATGGTATTGGAATTGCCACCATTTTGGCCTGCCCTCATAGGCATCTTGTTATAAAATTGCTCTGTAGGTTTATAACGTTCATTCATCCACATAAATATGCATTAATGCAAGTTTAAAAGTTAATGCAGATTAGTATATGAGGCCCTTAGATTACGAGCCCTCTTGGACTGGCAACTGTATCTAATCATCTTGAGCACAGAATTGGAAAGGTGAATAATTGTCTAAAAATCTCTGAACCTCTTGGTACTTGGAGGGGAAGGTGTTTCTGCTGTGTTCAGGTCATAGGCGCTTAGTATAAGAGGCTTGGGGAGCTAAGCCTTCCCAGTCCCAAACCCAGGGATGCACAAAATGGCTGATAGTGTCAGACAGGCTAATACAAACAGCACTGAATCAGCCTGCCCTACCAAATTACTATCTGAGCCGTTTGAACATCAGTAGAGTATGAGTACTTGTTCCCAATCTCTGGCTCTCCCCCTACCTGGACAATTGGCTCATCAGGGGCGAGATGTCAGATGAGGTTCGGTGCCCTGCACAACAAATGATTCTCATACTGGAGCAGCTGGGGTTTGTCATCAACTATCCCAGGTCTCACCTGCGCCCTCTCAACACCTCAAATTTATTGGGGCCCTTCTCAATACTACTCTAGCTCGGGCCTTCCTCTCATCTCATCAATCTTGCACGTCCAGTTCGATAAGAGTACACTTGAACGCTCTGGCCACTTATCGTCATCTGTAGTAGATAAGTCTCTCTCTGCTCACCCACTTGTAGGGCGCTTCATGAGAGGCCTTTTGTTGTTTCATCCCCCGATTCAACTGCCGTTAGTGGCAAGGGACCTTAACATGGTACTGGGGCAGCTGCTTGCTCCTCCTTTTGTACTGCTTGCCTCCTATCCACTTAAATTTCTTACCTAGAAGGTCATCTTCTTGATAGCACTCACCTCTGCGCGCAGAGTAAATGAGTTGCAAGCATTAGTGGCGCACCCGCCCTACACCAGGTTCTAAAAGAATAGAGTGGTGCTTCGCACTCACCCTAAGTTCCTCCCTAAATTATCTCTGCTTTCCATCTGAACC
This sequence comes from Ichthyophis bannanicus, assembly GCA_033557465.1. Classification (NCBI taxonomy): domain Eukaryota; kingdom Metazoa; phylum Chordata; class Amphibia; order Gymnophiona; family Ichthyophiidae; genus Ichthyophis; species Ichthyophis bannanicus. The sequence continues at coordinate 885,096,409 of CM066035.1, read as the reverse complement.
AGTCGGTGGTACTCCTTACCTTTTTCCCCAATCCTCAATCCAACAAGGCGGAGGCCTCACTTAACACTTTAGATTGCAAAAGCCCACCACCACTCCTCCCAGCTCTTTGTCTCGTTTGACCCAAATAGGCTGGACATAGTGGTCTCCATACACACCCTTTCCATTTAGGTGGCCGACTGCATCTCCTTCAGTTATGCTCAGGCTAGACTCACTTTGGAATGCCATGTCACGACGCACAATGTTCTAGCTATGGCGGCTTTCGTGGCTCATCTGTGTTCTGTCGCCACGGTGGAGATCTGTAGGGCAGCCAGATGGTCTTCCGTCCACACCTTCACAGCCCATTACTATCTGGATGGAGATTCCTGGCATGACGGCAACTTCAGCCAGGCCGTACTCCAGTACCTTTTTGAGACTTAGAGCAACTCCTTCCCATTGGCCTTTCTGTCCATCGAGGCTACTGTAGAGTCGAACTGATGTTGGTGCCCTACTGGGTGATGACTCTCGGTGCTTCCTTATGCTGTTTTCTCAGTTCAATTTTTCTGGTTGCCCTGTAGGGCTTTTTACAGGTTTCTCTGTAGCCTGTAGCTTGGGAGTCCCATATGTGAGGGCTGCATTCCTACTTGGTCCCAAAGAAAGGAAAAGCACAATCACTTTTTAAATAAATTTGAAATGTACAAAACTTAAGACATTACAAAAAAAGTTGGAACACAGTTTTAGATTAACATTTTCCAACCTTTATAAAGCGTAGTTACTTATCTGTAGCAGGTGCTCTCTTGGTACAAGCAGGAAGTCAGTCCTCATATATGGGTGACATTGGCAACGATGGAGCCCACGCAGTAGCTTCTCCCCAGCTTTCAAAGAAAGACTTTGGGAGATGTACCATGCATGCGTGGTGCCCTTCCTGCCTAGGGGTGCCATCTTGCCTCAGTCTCCTTTTTTCCATGGAGCCTACCGGATGTGTGTCTATTTTCCCTGGAAAAAGTGTTTGTTTTTCTCTTGAATTTTTCTTTTCTCCAGTCATTTATCAGTTCCCTTTCCCTTCCCCGAGCTTGCTTGCCTCAGCATTGCATCTCGGAACAACGTTTTTGTTGTTTTTTTTTCTCAAGAGTTTCTTGACCGACTTTGTGCCCTTTTTCCGTGGCTGGACCTGAAACTTTCGACCTCACTGGGGTTGTCTTCCCCACCATGGCCTCTGCCAGTGGTTTGAAGCACTGTGATCGATGCATCCATATCATGTCACGCACCGATCCATACGACTACTGTCTCCACTGCCTCAGGCTGGACCATGACCCCTTGGACTGTGGTCTCTGCAAGAAGATGACCTCCAAGGCCATCAAGAGCTGTCAGCAGCAGTGGGAGTCCTTCTTTCATAAGACGGACTCTGCACTGGAGTCTCCGGCAATACCACGCTCCAGGGGCCCTCTGGAACCCTGGCGAGACCAAGCTGCATCGGAGCCCCAATGCCACGGGTCCTCCAGCTGAAACACCCCAGAGAAAGAACCCAAGAAGAGCGAGAAACCCTCGAAGACCATGTCAGCTGATGAGTCTGGGAAAATGGGCAAGTCCCATGGGCTCCAGACCCATAGCCCCTGTCGCGAGTCCAAGGTAAAGGAGTGGAAGCAGCCAACCAAAATACTCCAGTGGGAATCATCGGCATCCAGCAACCAGCCTCTGACCTCCAAGGCTATCCTAGTCGAGGACTCCCCCTTGATGGAGCCGGCATCGGGCCCAAGTCCCTTGGTGCCCCTGCCGAAGGCTACGGAGCCATCTGGCCTTGAGACCAGGATGGCGGCTTTTGAGCACAGTTTGTCTGCCTTCATGGTCCAGCAGTGGGCTCTGCTGCCCAGTTCTGCCGGGTCATCACTCCCAACTACTGGGCCCTCGACCTCAAGGAATTCCCCAGACATCGAGCCGATCCTCGAGCGCCACCAGCCTCGAGAGGTTCCTTGAGCACCATCAGCCTTGAAAGGTTCCTTAACACCAGTCTCGATCCCAGTTCTGGTCCTCGGGAGCAGGGATCATCGGGCTCGGGGCCTGATCCTGGAGCCCGGACCTCCCTCGACACCTTCATGACTACGAGTCAGACTGGGAGATCAAGGACAATGAATCCCTGGATACCCACCATCACCGGGATGTAACTTCTGACCCTTCTTCCCCCAAGATAGTCCCTGCCCAAGGATATGGCCGTCCTCAACTTCATGTGGACATGGCCAAGGCACTAGCCTTCGACACCGAGTCAGAGGAGGACCCTCGGACCGAGGAACTTGAGATCCTCCAGTATGAGATCCCTCTGAAGGAAGCCCTCACAGTGCCTATTCCCCCAATCCTGGAACGGCTGCTCCTCCGCATGTGGGAGACCCCTGTGTTGGTGCACATAGTGAGCAGACGGCTGGACTCAATGTCCAAAAAGCACAGCTGCCGCACAACTCCATGGTGGTGGAGTCGGCTATGCATTGTCTCAAGAGCCAGAAGACACACTCCTTGGTGCCCCCGGGTAGGGAGGCCCGCGCCTTGGATGCCCTGGGCAGGAAGTGCTTCCAGGGCTCAATGCTCATTGGCTGGATCCAAGCGTAACAACTGTACATGGGCATGTACTTGAGGGACCTGATGAAGAAGCTCGCTGGGTTCTCGGCTTGTCTCTCCAAGGAACCCCTCCAGTGGTTGCAGACCCTGACTTTGGGTGTCAGAGAGTGCTCCAAGTTTATGATTCGGTCAGCCTATGACAGCTTGGAGACAGCCGCTAGAGTAGCTGTGGCGGGCATTGGTGCTTGATGCCAGATTTTGGCTACAGTCCTCTGACCTGGAACAGTTGGTTCAGGACAAGTTGGTCAATGTCCCTTGCCAGGGAGAAAATCTCTTCAGCAAATCCATGACTGATAAGGCTGCAGAGTTGGAGTCAGAGTTCCTGACAAGGACCAGGCCCTCCAAGAAGACCGCTGACCCTTCCCAATGGAGGCCTTTGGATAAAAAGTCCTTCTACAAAAAGAAGAGGAAGGCTTATGGAAATTACTCTCAGTACCAGGCCTTCCCAGCTTCCAAACAGGGGCAGCAGGCCAAGGGATAAGGGCATGGCCTCATAAGCCTAAGGCTCCCAGGCACTGGCTCTGGCACAGCCTGGTGGGGGCTTTTGACTCCTTGGGCATAGCCTCTTTTCCCCCAGGAGGTCCAGCCCAGTAGCCCATAGGGGGGTATCTGGTTCTCTATGCCCACCGGTGACCATCCATCACCACCGACTCCTGGGCATTGCAGGTAGTGAAGGAGGGTTACCTCCACCTGGCACAGGCTCCCCTCCATTCTTTCAGAAGAGCCCCCCAGACCTTCCTACTGCAGGATAACACAGGCCTTCTCGAGGATAGGGTGGTGGAACTGGTGCCCACACATCTCAGGGGCAAAGGGTTCTACTTCCCATTATTTCCTCATACTCAAGAGGACCGGAGGTTGCCGGCCCATGCTGGACCTGCAGGATCTAAACAGGTTCCTGGTGAAGGAGAAGTTCAAAATGCTCTCCCTTGGGACACTGCTGCCATACCTCCAGCCAGGAGACTGACTGACTGTGCTCCTTGGACCTAAAGGATGCATACACACACATCCTCATCCATCTCAACCACAGGAAATACCTCAGGTTTGTGGTGGGAGGCGGCCACATAAGAGCATAAGATATGCCATACCAGGTCAGACCAAGGTCCATCAAGCCCAGTATCCTGTTTCCAACAGTGGCCAATCTTGGTCATTCGTACCTAGCAGTTTCCCCAAAAGACACAGGTTCTGCAATGCTTGTACTGGGTCAAGCATTGATATCCTGGATCCCTTCTTAATAATGGTTTATGGACCTTTCCTCCAGGAACTTCTCCAAACCTTTTTTAAACCCAGCTACACTAACAGCCTTTACTACATCCTCCGGTAACAAATTCCAGAGTTTGATTACACGTTGAGCGAAAAAATATTTTCTTTTATTAGTCTTAAATAGTTTACCCTGTAGCTTCATTGCATGTCCCCTAGTCTTTCTATATTCTGATAACGTAAACAATCGATCTACGTTTACCTGTTCCACTCCGTTCATTAATTTATAGACTTCTATCATATCTCCCCTCAGTCATCTCTTTTCCAGGTTAAAGAGCCCTAACCTTTTTTTGCCTTTCTTCATAGGAGTATCCTTCCATCCCCTTTACCATTTTGGTGGCTCTTCTCTGAACCTTTTCTAATAACGCTATATCCTTTTTAAGATACGGCGACCAGAATTGCACACAATATTCAAGGTGCGGTCTCACCATGGAACGATATAGAGGCATTATAATATCTTTTGTTTTATTTTCCATTCCTTTCCTTATGATACCTAGCATTCTATTTGCTCTTTTGGCCGCCGCTGCACACTGGGCCGAGGGTTTTAACATGTTATCCACAATGACGCCTAAATCTTTTTCCTGGGTGGTGGTTCCTAATGAGGAACCTTGCATCGTGTAACCATAGTTTGGGTTGTTCTTCCCTAGGTGCATAACTTTGCACTTGTCCACATTAAATTTCATCTGCCATTTTGATGCCCAGTCTTCTAATTTATCAAGATCCTCTTGCAATTTTCCACAATCCTCTTGGGTTTTAACAACTTTAAATAGTTTTGTGTCATCTGCAAATTTGATCACCTCACTCGTTATTCCACTTTCCAGGTCATTTATGAATATGTCAAAAAGCAGCGGACCCAGCACACCAGCAGCGGACCCAGTACACCACTATTCACCTTTCTCCATTGGGAAAATTGGCCATTTAGCCCAACCCTCTGCTTTCTATCTTTTAACCAGTTCTTAATCCACAGTATTACACCGCCTCCTATCCCATGACTCTTTAGTTTTGCCAAAAGTATCTGATGAGGGACCTTGTCAAAGGCTTTCTGAAAGTCCAGATATACTATATCAACCGACTCACCTTTGTCCAACCTGTTTATTCACACTTTCAAAAAAACATAACAGATTAATAAGACAAGAAGATCTTCCTTGTCTAAAGCCATGTTGGCTGTCTCCCATTAGGCCATGACTATCTACATGCTGAGTAATTTTATTCTTTATGATGGTTTCTACCATTTTTACCGGTACTGATGTGAGGCTCACCGGTCTGTAGTTTCCCGGATCACCCCTGGAACCCTTTTTAAAAATTGGTGTTACATTGGCAATCCTCTAGTCTTCAGGTATTAGAGATGATTTTAATGATAGTTCACAGATTACTAATAGCAGGTCTGCAATCTCATATTTCAGTTCTTTCAACACCCTTGGATGTATACCATCTGGCCCAGGTGATTTGCTACTCTTCAGTTTATCTAATAGTTGTAATACATCATCTCCAGGAACAAGCAGGAATGAGTCTTTACATATGGGGGTTCGTCGCCAGCATCCAATCAGAAGGCTTTTGGGAGCATCCCTCGTGCCTGTGCGGTAGCATCCCGCCCTTCCCACTGCCTCTCCCCAGTTTTCGTTTTTCCGCGGAGCCGACAGGACGTACCTCCTGTCACCGCAGAAACATTTTCTTCTTTTCTTGTTTCCTGTGGTTGTGGTTTTTTCCCCGCTGACTCTGGCACCGCTGGTGCCCCTTTTTCCTTATTTTTTTGTTTTCCTTTATTTCCTTCGAGGAGCATCCTCCTCGTGTTATTCTGAGGCCTACCGGGCTTTCCAGCATGGAGCCTTCTTCCCCTAAGAAGTGCCCCCACTATGGAGACGTTGTCTTCTCCAACGCCTGGTGTCTCTCCTGTTGGGGCCCTGACCCCTTCTCCCCCGGTTCCCCGGGCTGCAGCGTCGGGAGAAGACCCTCCCTGTTTCGAGTGTCCCTCTGAGGTGCAGCCGTCGGCTTTCTCTCCTCGCCAGGATCAGGTAACCCAACAACAGTCTGTTAAGACTAACCGAGCCTTGAGGGGTGAGTCTCATGCGCCGCATGACGACGGCTCCGGCCTTCCCCTCCAGTCCCTTACACCCCGGAGGGAGTCTTCGGGCTCCAGAGCCTCCATGGGGTTTCGGGTTGTTCCTGAGGTTCGCTCCTCACAGAACATTTCCGAGCCATGTTCCACTCTTCGCCAGGGACTGTCGACTGGTGTCCTCGGTGCCTTCGGGGCCGATCGACTCGACCCAGTCTGGCTCTACAGCATCCCGGCCCTGCGCGGGGGCGGTACCCGCTTTCGGCGGTGCCGATGCATCGGCGTCGGTGTCGAGTGTCCCACTCGTCACAGGGGATTGTCGGACCAACCTGACCCAGTATGGTGTGCCCACACCCCTGTCATGCGCGGAGGAGGTGACCGCTTTGAGCGGGACCAAGTCCTCGGCATCGGCGTCGGAGTCGGTGGCCCCACTCCCCGCCGGGGATCGGCACCGGGTGCCCTCGGCTCCGCCAGGGCCGATCGACTCGTCCCCGGCTTCCACGGGGGCGGTACTGGCCTTGAGCGGCTCTGCCCCTCCCACGGTGGTCTCGGGAACAAGGGCCCCGTTCTTCACCAGGGGTCACCTCCGGGCTCCACCTGCGGAGCCGATCGATCTATCCCGGTCGGGCCGGCCGGCACCCCCACCTTGCGCGGGGCTGGGGCCTCCCCCGGACGCCACCGACCTCCTGGCATCTACGTGGGCGTCGAGTGCTCCACTCGTCACTAGAGTCTGCCTGCGGGACCCGGGTCCTTCGGTCGAGTCGACCCAAAGAAGCGCCGCGGCCGCGGAGCCGGGGCTGGGCATCTCGCTCCCCGCCGGGGCACCTGGGTACCCTCGAGGCCGTGTAGTACGCCCCGTAAGGGTTTCTCGCTCAATAAAACAGGCGCAGGCAGAACCCCGGCGCCTAGAAGGGCCTCTCCCCCGGCGTCGGAGCCGACTTCGGGTGTTTCCCTCTTTGCCGAGTTTCGGCCTGGGAAGCCCTCGTTGCCCTCGACGCCGATCGTCACGACCCCGACTCCATTCGCGGGAGTGGCAGCACCGGCGCGACCGCCGACACCGGGGCCCCCTAAGGAGGCGTCGCTCGGTTCGATGCCCAGCCTCGAATCGATCTCCAGTCTGGAAAGCGTGGCTCCGGCGCATTTCGGATCCGACCCCGGTCTCTTCCAACGGTGCAGTGCTGCGCTCGCCTGCTCTCCAGCGGCCTTGGCACCACTCCAGCCGCCCTTGCGGATTGCCTCGGGGCAGCCCCGCCCCCGGAATCGGGACCGAGGCCGAGTCCCGCGGGCCCGTCGGGGACGTCGCTCCCTTCGATGCCCCGCTTGGAGTCAATCCCGGGCTCTGACGATGCAGTACCGACTGCCTCGAATTGGGACTGTCAGTACTCTCCTCTGTTTAGAGCGATTCCTCCCGTGTACCAGCACGGTGGGTCCCCTGGTGTTCAAGCGGGCCCCTCCACCTCGGCCTCCCCCGGGATAGCCCCTCTGGGAGAGCCGTCTTTTCAGGACTTCCTCCTTTGACATGGCGGACTTGCTCGCCATTCCTATCCCGGGCCCTTCGCTAAGTCCGGGTACTGCGGAACAGGCAGCCGCAATGCTTCCTTTACATCCCTCCCTGCGGGATCTCCTGCTCGGGATTTGGCGCTCGCCCTTACAGGTACAGGCGCCGCCTGCAGCCATGCATGCCCGGTATTGGGTGCCCCCCTCTCCGGGTTTCCAGACGCACCAGCTTCCCCATCATTCCATTGTGGTGGAATCGGCCCTGAGGAAGGTCGGAAGCAAGAAGAAGCACTCTTCCTGCCCCCCGAATCGTGCGTCTAAAACTCTGGACAACTTTGGGCGGCGAACCTTCCAAACGTCCATGTTGGCTTCCAGGATTCTCTCATATATTTTTTATATGAGCCTGGCGCTTCGGGAGGTCACCGAGAGGTTATCTCTTTTGTCTCCCTTTGTGTCGGCCCCTCAGGCCCCTGACTATTCCTTGCTTCTTTACCATTGCAGGAATATCTCTTGGTTTCTTTCTCGGGCTGCCGTGGACTCTTTCGAGTCAGTTAGCAGGTCCTCTGCGGTAGCCATAGGGGCGCGTCGTACAGCCTGGTTGCAGGCTTCCGACTTGTGCTGCTGGGCACAACATAACCTGGGTACTTCCCCGTGCACCGGGGAGAACCTCTTCAATGGCGAGGCTTTGCGTCAGGTTGCTCAGTGCTCCGCCGACCTGTTTGGCACTGGCCGCCCGCGGCCCTCCCCCTCTCCCGGGGGTAGGAAATGTCCTTCCCGACCCTTCTGTCCAAAGAGGAGGAGGTTTCATCCCTCTGCCTGCCTGCCGGGTGCGCCCATGCCAGGGACGTCTCACACCGGTCGGCAGTGCCAGGGCTCGCGCCAGGCTGCCCATGCCAGGCAGCCTTAGGCTACGGTATGCGGCAGTTTGAGCTTAACTCCTCTTACATGAAGTTAATGTCCAGTTCTACACTGGGGTTCTTTCAGCGTGACAAGCGGTTCGGCTGCTTCATTGGAGGTATGGAGCCCCCTCCCCCAGGGGGGGGACCCTTCCCACGCTAGGTTAGCCTGGCTCCTCAGGGCCATGCTAGTCTTCTTCGGAGTTACCCTCGGATACATCCCTCGGATTCCCCTCTGCCTGGTTCCCCCGGATTGAGGGGATCGCGCCCCGAATCTCCTTCTCCCAGTGTAGGCCTTGGCCGCTACTCTCCGAGCGTGGCCGAACCATTCCTCGACAGGGCCGGACCCCCCCCCCCCCCGGTCTGTGTCTCCGCTCTTGCAGAGAAATCCCTGGGTCCGTCAGGTTACGGTGGACAGGGGTCCCACTGACCCATGCTGATCCCCGGCTCCGCTCCCTGCACTCTTCGAAGCGGCGGAGGGCATTGGCCCTAACCCCAAGGGTTTTTTTTATATATAGGCCGGAGATGGCCCCACAGTCACGCCATGGCTATAGGGTTTTCTATCCTCCTGCCTTCCCTGTGGCACGGAGGACACGTTTTGGGTGGCTGTCAGGTGGACGCCTCAGGGGCCTACGTACTCCTGATGTGCTTCTCCCCAACTGATCTGGCGGTCACGCAACCATACTGCTACTCTCGCCGATCTGCCCTGCTCCACGCACGTCGGCCCGTCACTTGGATGGCCCTTCCTCCCGCCACCTTCCAGGTAGGCGCCCTCCTGTGGATCAAGGGCCGGTCCGAGTTGGCGGTATCGTTCTCACGTGTCCATACCGGTTTAGTAACCTGGGTGGGCGCTCCCGGGCCCACCTATAGCCCGATATACATCTACACCTGTTATTGGATATATATCGGTACAGGTGGGCACTTTTTGGGAAATGTTATAGCACCCTGTGTCTTACCGACTATCCCCCAATTGTCGGTGCTGACGTTTTGTTATTTTCTTACGGGGTCCGGCCTGCCCGCTTGCCTGCGTTCTGCGGCTCGGGTGCTCGGACCGGTTATGCTTAAACTTGCTGTGAAGTCAACAGCCCCTTGGTTTACACCTCCTTGTCTGGAGGTTTTCGAACCCATTGTCTTCCTATCCCCTTGCCGGCTAGGGTAGACAGTGTGCCCCTCGGTATCCTGGGGTACACTCCTGTTCTTCTCCGGGCTGGGTTCTCCCAGATCAGTCAGGCTTCTGCTTAGTCCTCCGGATTGGGGACTCTGCTCCTGCTGGAGTTCTCAGCTTCTCAGAGCTCCTCGTGAAGACCTGCTGTCTTTCCGGTGCCGGTTGACACCTGCGTCTCCAGCCCGCCCGGACTGGGAACTTTGTCCTCTCTGCGGTGAAGTTCCCTTGAAGACTTCGCTACTGCATCTACAGTACCCGTCGCAGCTCTGCCTTCTACAATCCAGTAGGTAAGCTCTAGATTGTGCTAAATCATTAACGGTTTAATGATAATTGACGTGGTTTGCAGACTCCCCTGTAGTCTTAGGTTGCTGTGCCTTGGCAACTCTTCTCAACTCCTACCCTCCATCCCTCCGGGGATGCCGGGGATCCAGGTTGGGTGATGCCGCCCTTTCCAGGGGCGCGCATTCTGGGATCTCCCCTGGCACCCTCAGCTAGGGAGTCCCCATATGTGAAGACTCATTCCTGCTTGTTCCTGGAGATAGCACAGTTACTTACCTGTAACAGGTGATCTCCGGAACAGCAGGAATTAGTCTTCACAACCCACCCACCTCCCCTAGGAGTTGTAACTCTCTCTCTCTCTCTCTTCCTTCCTTCCTCTCCTCTCCTTCTGTCTCAGCTATTAAACGCAACTGGGGAGAGGCAGTGGGAAGGGCGGGAAGCTACCGCGCAGGCGCGAGGGATGCTCCCAAAAGCCTTCTGATTGGATGCTGGGGAGCATTCCCGTGCGGGCTCCATCGGCGACGAACCCCCATATGTGAAGACTAATTCCTGCTGTTCCGGAGATCACCTGTTACAGGTAAGTAACTGTGCTTTCCCGATGTATCGATATTTCCTTCAAATCTTCCGCACCTTTAAATACCACTTCAGTCATGGGTAACATCCCTACATCTTCCTCAGTAAAGACCGAAGCAAAGAATTCATTCAGTCTCTCCGCTATTGCCTTGTCGCCTCTTAGTGCCCCTTTAACTCCTCTATCATCTAATGGACCAACTGACTCTCTCACAGGTTTTTTGCTACGAATGTACTTGAAAAAATCTTTATTTCGCATTTTTGCTTCCACAGCAAGCTTCTTCTCAAATTCTCCCTTTGCCTGCTTTATCAATGCCTTGCATTTGACTTGCCAGTGCTTGTGCTGTTTCCAGGTTTCGTCGTTTGGCTCTTTTTTCCATTTCCTGAAAGATGCTTTTTTGGCAACAGCCTCTCTGACCTCACCTTTAAACCATGCTGGCAGTTTTTTGGACTTTCTTCCACTTTTCTTAAAGCTTGGAATACTGCTGGTCTGGGCTGCCAAGATAGTATTTTTCAACAACACCCAAGCTTGATGTAAGTCTTTAACCTTTGCAACTGCTCCTTTTAGTTTTTTCTTAACTATTTTCCTCATTTTATCATAGTCTCCCTTTCGAAAGTTAAAAGGTAGTACCAGTGCAGGGTGCTACCCTTCAGACTGGCCTCCGCACCAAGGTTATTCACCAAGCGCCTGATGCTAGTCACAGCCTACTTTCAACTCCAGGGGGTCTTTGTCTTCCCCTACCTGAACGACTGGCTCATAAGAGACTGCACAGCCGCAGAGATGCAACATGCCACGGCGCGCACCATTCTCATCCTACAGCACTTGGAGTTTGTGATAATCCACCCAAAGTCCCATCTCCTCCCAACACAGTGTCTGGAGTTTATAGGGGCAAGGCTGGACACAGTTCAGACCAAAGCCTTTCTCCCTCGGGACAGGGTGCTGGCCGTGGCTGTGCAGCACCGATCTTCGGTGCCCACCTGCTTCCTGTTTCTCCTTTTGGGTCACATGGCGTTCACAGTTCACGCCTCCATAGCCCATGTTCCCTGTAAAATAGTTATCTCCAAGTTATAATGCCCTGTTCAATGTAATTTCAGTTTGTTCAATGTAAACCGCACTGATGCAGAATAGCGCGGTATATAAGAGAATGTAAATAAATAAATAAAATGTTACCCTGGACACCCGCCTTCACATGAAGGCGGCTCAATGGGCCCTCCGTTCCCAGGCCGACTGCGGGACAGCGTGGTGGTGACCCGCCAACTGGCTGACTCTCTTGCCTGGTGGCAAACCCCCCAGCACCTTCTGGCTGGGTTGCCTTTCCAGGTCCCTGCCCCCCAGAGGGTCCTAACCACAGATGCCTCCTTGTTAGGCTGGAGAGCCCACTGTGATGACTTCTGCACTCAGGGCAGTTGTTGCAGATGGACAGTCTGCAGCAGATCAACCTCTTGAGTTTTGGGCCGTATCCCTAGCCCTCGAGCCTTCCTTCACCACCTGCAACACTATTCAGTGCTGGTCCAGATGGACAGTCAAGTGGCAATGTTCTATGTCAACAAACGGGGGGGGGGGCACGGGGTTGTACATCCTCTGCCAAGAGGCAGTAACTCTCTGCTCATATGTGAAATATGTCATGATGTGGGTATTGATAAAGTTGAAAACTTGAAAAGAAATCCTGTTTCTTTTAAGAATCTAGATGTGCAATTACCTCCAGGCACAGCTAGAGGGAGCAGGAAGGAACATTCAGGAGCTAATGAGCTTGAGAAGCCTAATGACTTGCACCTGGAAATGACCCCGGAAGTCAGGCAGGAAAGATTTCCTTATAAGCCAGAGCTGAATGCTTGCAAGGGGTGCCCAGCTCCAGTAAGGAAGAGGTGCACGGCTACACAGAGGTGCCCGGATGCAGTAAGGAAGAGAAGCACAGCTACACAGGGGTGTCCAGCTGCCTTAAGGAAGAGGTACACGGCTGCATCAGAGAAGAGAAGCACGGCTACACAGGGGAGCACGGCTTCACCAAAGAAAGAGAAAGAGGAGAAAGGAAAGGACCTGAGAAGGAACAGAGACAGAGGGACGTCTTCCAAAGGGGGAACAGTTCTATCAAGAGGTTCATCTCCAAGAGAAGAAGTAACTGAAGAAATCCTAGAGGAGCAAGCCCACAGGTACAGGGTTCACAAGGGTGAAATCCAGAAGGGCCAGGCTGACTGTGCAGCTGTCCCAAGAAAGTTTGTTAGAGCCAGCTCTGAAGTTAGAGGCTGTGCCACGCCCTGTTCTCGCAGCGTTCCTGACTCCAGAACAGAGAGACCTAAGCAAGGAGCCAAAGGGAATGGTTTGGAGAGAAGCTTAGTCTCTGAGAAATAATTACCCAGTTTTACCAAGCAAGAAAGGAAAGGCATTTTATAATAAACCTGAGTTCTTACCAAGGGAGAGAAGAGAATTCATACCAGGTTTCACCAAACTGCCAAGAAGCACAGCCCTGCCTAAAGCTGACAGGCAGAGAAATTGCTACAGCAGGAAAATTGCTAAAAGGGAAAACACTGTGGATTCAAGCCAGCAAAGCTCCAGGTATGGAACCTTTATTGATGATATTGAATGTTTGAATCCTAAAGTCCCTGTTAAAATAAGTCCTCATTATACAAAGAAGGAGAAACCATACTGGTTTAATAAAATCCCTAAAGCCCTGAGAACAGACAGTTATTGGAGACAAGGCCCTAGAGGCATAGCACACCAACCCGAGTCAGACAGGGATAGTGTTTATTCCCCTGTTGATTCTAGTGAAGAAGAATGCATGGAAACCGAATGCATAAATACAGTTTCCCTATCTCCACCAGAACAGATGGAGTGTGACCTGTGCACAGCCTCATGTTAAGAGTCTGGAGTCTCTGCGTAACATAGAGTTTATAGAGAATGTTTATGCTTTTGGAATGAACTGAATTCCTGCTACCCAAGCTCTGCATTAATTGTGAATTGTAACAATTAATCCCATGTTTTTGAATACTGGTAACTTTTGCAACAAAGGACTTTGTTTCATTATCCATCTCTTATTTTTGAACCCTTGCACTAACGGGGAATAAAAGCCTTAATTCCCTCCACTTGGTCTTGTTACTGAGTTCTTTTAGGCAGCCGGAATTGGTAAGGACATTTTACTACGCCGATGAACCTTACGTTCCCTGTGGCTCTCTAAAAATAATCTTTGCCGTGGATTGCCCATAGGCGTAGGGGGCGCTCCCCATGACAACCACCACGGGATGCTCCTGCAGGCGATGTATCTGCTGAGCCAGGACAACGCCCTTGTGGACAGGCTGAGCAGGGTCCTCCAGCCGCACGAGTGGTGGCTAGACCCCAGGGTGGCCTATTGGCTCTTCCAGCTCTGGGGGACTCCATGGATGGACCTTGTCACCAGTCTGGCCAATGCCCTGCTTCTGCTCCAGGCAGCCACACCCATCCCAGGTTGCAGCAGATGCATTCCTCATCTCATGGATGGAGGGCCTTCTCTACGCCTTCCTGCCCACGCTACTGATTGCTAAGACCTTGTTCAAGGTGCAGCACGACAGGGCATCCCTGATACTAATAGCCCTCGGTGGCTCAGGCAACCATGGTTCCCACTGCTCCTTCTCTTATCCACTGCGCCCCTGGTTCCCCTGGGGAGTGCCCCAGGGCTGCTATTGCAGGAGGAGAGCTCCCTCCTTCACCCCAACTTGGGGTCTCTGATGCTAATGGCCTGGCTGCTGAAAGGGTAGCTTTGACCCCTTTCAACCTTTCAGGGGAGGTGGAAGAGGTCCTCCTGGCTTCCCGTAGGACCACCAAATGATGGGCTTATGCCTTCAAATGGTGCAGATTCTCAGTGTGGTGCATAGAGCAATGGGTCAACGTGTTCACATGTTCTGTGCAGCTTGTGCTGCAATATTTGCTTCACCTGTCTCAAGCAGAACTGAAGTCCAGCTCTGTCAGGGTCCATCTGAGTGAACTCGCAGTGCACCATCACCTTCTCAAGGGCAAGTCCCTCTCTGTCCAACCTCTTGTGACCCACTTCCTGCAGGGTCTCTTGTCCAAGCCTCCTGTCCACCTGTCGCAACTCACTGGCCCATCATACAAGTCTGTCTAAAATTTAAGCTCCTGGCTACCTGCCACCTACAGTACTTTCCTGGAAGGTTGTGTTCTTGGTGGCACTCACGTCTGCTCGCAGAGTCAGCGAATTCCAGGAGTTGGTGGCAGATCCACCCTACACGAGTTTCTATAAGAACAGGGTCGTGGTTTGCACACACCTCAAGTTCCTTCCCAAGGTGGTGTCCCTTTGCCACCTCAATTAGGAGGTGGTGCTTCTTACCGTTCTTCCGCGGCCTCATGCCAGCAGAGCGGAGACTGTTCTTCATATTCTGGACTATAAGAGGACCTGTCCTTCTACCTCCTATGTACCCAAGGGCACCGCAAAGCCGCGCAGCTTTTCATCTTCTATGACCCCACTTGGCCTGGGGGAAGTGATGACTAAGCGTACTGTCCACATGGGTGGTGAACTGCATTGCCCTCACCTGTAAGCAGGCTGAGCTCTCACTGGAGCGCCGAGTCACAGTGCACAGCGTCAGGGCCATGGCAGCATCTGTGACAAGCCTGCGTTCCGTTCCTCTGTCAGAAATCTGCCATGCCACCACCTGGTCCTCTGTCCATACCTTTGCAGCTCATTACTGTCTGGAGTCCCATAGGGACAGTGCCTTTGGCCAGGTGGTACTCCATCATCTGTTCGGAGTGTATGCAACTCCTGCCCTCTGGCCCTTTGTGTGTTAAGGCTACCGGAGTGCTGGTTTCTCACTGGACACTTGGGCCGCTTGAGAGTCTGTCTTCTCAGGACTCCTTGCTGCTGCCCCCGGCTCACTCTTTTCTGGTCACCTGTGGATTTTGCAGGTCTTTCAGTCACCTATATCTAGGAAGTCCCATATGTGAGGATTGACTTCCTGCTTGTTCCCAGAGAAAGCAGAGTTACTCACCTGTAACAGCTGTTCTCTGGGGACAGCAGGGATCGATCCTCACAGCCCTCCCTTCTCCCCATGGAGTTGCTTTTTGTGTCATTTTTTGCCTTTGAGCTCGCGGGCTCTGTTGACGCCAATGTCACCCATATATGAGGACTGAGAGAAGCACCAATGAAGCCCACATGGGAACACTCCCCTGCTTCTATAGGAAGCCTTTGGGAGGTCGACTATGCATGCGTGCCTGTCTTCCCACCCGAAGGAGCCATCTTACCTCAGTATGATGATATAGCTTAATTAAACCCAAAGAAAAAAGTAAAAACACCTCCACGGGGAGGGGGGAGGGTAGTGAGGACTGATTCCTGCTGCTCCCGGAGAACACCTGCTACAGGTGAATAACTATGCTTTTCCTAAGGCGCCCCGCCCTGGTACCCCCTGCCCATCCTAGCCCCTCCCTACTTTAGCCTACCCAAACATCTCAGCCACTGACCGCGTATGGTTCAGGTGAGTGATGGAAGAGTTTCTAGAGGGCTGAGGTTTTCTCGAGGTTTGCAGAATATCCCTAATGAGTTTATTAGATATATTTGCATGCAGTGCTTCCATTGTATGCAAATATATCTCATGAATATTCATTAACTCTCAGATCAGAACAATCCAAATAATTCCTAACTCAGCTAAACTTATTTCAATAGCTCAAGAGTCACAACAGCTAAACCACCTAAAAGGAGAAAATTATGTCAAACCACCATGGCAGCAGCAATTTAGGGGAGGAAAGGCCTCAGAACCTTGTCACTTCCCACTATGCAGCAACAAAAGCCATAGGGGACATCAAGAGCTCTACATCATAGGCATTAAAAAAACTCCCCCTTCTTTTATTATAATTTTTATTCAGTGGTTCAGTAAAGTGAGTACTTCAGCGAGAATAGCAGTGGATTTTTCGACTGAACTCTTTAGAACCTCATGGTCTTAACAGGAAAATAAACTGGGGAGTTTTTCTGTAGTTTAGTTTGAATTGCTCCTTTGATACTGTGTGGCTTTTCACTGTGCCCCTCTTAAGAGTTTTGAGGTTTCCTAGTGTTCCATTGGGGGCAGAATTTGCCCCTGATTAGAAAGGATTCTTTTAATACTGGTATTTTCAGATGCTGGTTTGTGCTTAGGGTCTCCCTGCTCCATTCTCTTGCTCCTGATGAAGCCCGTGGGAGAGAAAGATCTTTGTTGGGCAGAAGGGTAAAAAGAGTTCCTGTCGCCATTAGGAAGCAAATTCTGTGTGGCTGTTTTAGCAGTGAAGTTTGTTTAGAGTGGGTTCCAGCAGTGCAGCCTGTTCAGCCAGTGTTTCCTGAGAGCTGCTTCGAAGTTCCTCAGTGACAGCTTTAAGATAAGTAGACCAGCTGTGCTTTTGTGAAGGTTTTCTGAACTTTACTAGTTTGTTTCTAGGTGCTTTTAGTATTACAATTGAGCTCATACTGCAGGCCAGCATTGCTACGTAATCAGTTATTTACAATTTATTTATCTTATTTAACATTTTTCTATACCACCTTATCAGTCAGTCAAAACAGTTTAGAAGTAACATAACATAATTACAATCAAAACAGTAATTAACTTTGTACATCAAAACAGTAGTTAACTATGTACAATGTAACCAGTTGCACTTACTAACATTCAATGACTATTTACATTTAATGGTGAGGTCGATTATCTACATTGTGGATAGCAGGTACATGGGAGGTGTAGGGTGCAAGGGACACTTATGTTGGGTATATACCTAAATCTGCTTGATGTGTCGCATAGTACTCTGTAATTACATTGCTATGCTATAATGTATATTGAGGTGCAATGTAAGTGCTTTCTCTGTCCCATCCCCCTCTATTGGTGTTTTGAGTTTTAAATGTGTGATATAAGTTGTGAGATGTCAGTGTGAGTGTATGTTTGGACCCCTGTTCGATGTAAAACCAAACAGCATGTTGTTATGGTTGTTGTGTTATAATGTAAACCGCGCTGATGCCAAATAGCGCGGTATATAAGAATTTGTAATAAATAAATAAATAAATGTGAAGTTTATTATTCAGTAAAGGACTTTAGTGTTGGTTAAAGTTGTTTGTTAGCTCGGTAAGGCTGGTTTAAGAGCTTTGGTAGATTGATTGATTGATTAATGTTTTGATATGGGTGGTGGGTAAAGAGAGTATATCTTCTAGGCACCTCTGTGTTTATTGAACCATTGAATAAAATTATAATAAAAGAAGGGGGAGTTTTTTAATGCCTATGATGCTGAGCTCTTGATCTCCCCTACGGCTTTTGTTGACGCATAGTGGGAAGTGACACGGTTCTGAGGCTTTTTCTCCCCTAAATTGCTGCCGCCATGGTGGTTTGACATAATTTTCTCCTTTTAGGTGGTTTAGCTGTTGTGACTCTTTTGAGCTACTGAGGTAAGTTTAGCTGAGTTAGGAATTACTTGGATTGTTTTGGTCCGAGAATTTTTTGTTTAGTATATGTAACACTCTCAGTGTGGATTTTCCTGTTTATGAATATTCATTAAAGGTATCTTGAAAACCTGACTGGTTTCTGACCCTCCAGCATTACAGTTTGACACCCCAGGAATACCATATTTATTTCCCATGAACCTGGAAAAAGCCACTGTGTTTGTGACATTCCCTCACTTATATATCTGAGAACACAGTGGACCTGATATTCATCTAGGCCGACCCTTAACCCTACATATTCAATGCCGGGGTCATATGCCCCCCTGGTATTGAATATCCAGGTTTGCTGCAAAGCCTCCTAGCTGCAGTCCATAATTGGACAGCGGTGATATTGCGTGCTACCCGGTTAGGCCCTGCACCTAAAAGATAGGCAAGCTTTTGCTTCGCCTATATTTTAGCTGCAGGTCGCTAACCGGGCAGCATACAGTATCGCCGCTGTCCAATTATCAATTGTCACCGCTTCCGCTCCTCCCCAGAACACCTATGACGCACTCCGATGCTGAGCGGTTAGCATTGGGGCATGTAGAGGAGAAGATCGGGGATATTCAGCGGCACTCACCGTGTTAGTGCTGTTGAATATCCCTGTTAGAGGCATTTACACAGTTTACAAGGCTATAAACCGTGTAAATGCCTTTCAAATATTGGGTTCAATAATTTTAACACAAACTCTTTAATGTCTTGAGGTACTATCTTAACATGTTCTTTAAAGTATTGCTGTATGATAGATTATTTTTAATGTGAGTAAAAAGCCCTCAATGTTACTGTTAAGCATTATTGCAAAGACTTCTTCATGAGGTTTGACACATTCAGAACAACTTCCTGGCGTTGCCTATTCTATCAAGAATAACAGCCTAACAATACTGACAACTGTGAACTACTAGCGGCACAGAGAAAAGCCTATTTATGTGTGCCTTGATAGCTTGCAAAGTGGTACTGCTTTTAGCAACTCCATTCCTATCGTGAAAATCTGTAGCCTTACAGTATTCATAGCATTAAAACTGCACCAAAAAAATCTTCAGAGTTTTGAGCTGCTTTTAATTTCAAGCATGTTTTAAAGCAGTTGAGTGTTGGCGAGGCGGGGAACTCGGCTGTTTCAGAGCCTGATTTACTAATGCAGAATGGTAAAACAGCATTAGTAAATCTGGCTCTAAAAGAGCAGAGTCCCTCCCTCCCACTCAATTGCTTTAAACCATGCTTGAAATTAACAGGCCTATGCAGAAAGCCAGCACTGAAGTCATGCGCTATTAGCTGTGAACACGCTTTCGTAGTGCACCAATAGCGCAAATCTTCAGCACCAGTATGCAGCTAAGAACATGTATGCAAATGATTATGCGCAAAACGTCTGCGTAAAGTTGAAAGGAGGGGAGCCAACACATGCACAAATAATAGGCTGGCTACAAGTGGCCAAGTGCGCAGGTGCGTAAATGTCAAATGCTCATATTATTATGTGCACAGGACATGTAGGTTCTTTTGACACTTACCCCATAATAATCAACACTATTTCATCCAAAAAACATTTTTTTATGAAATCAGAACAAAGAGACATAACAGTAAATGGAGAATGATATAAACGTTGGCTTCTAAGCTGAAAGATACATGCAGCTTCTCCAGGACCAAGCAGGAAGTCAGTCCTCGCATATGGGTGACGTCGGTGCCGACGGAGCCCTCGTGCGGAGCATTTCCCCAGCTTTCAAAGAAAGCCTTTGGGAATTGCAGCGTGCATGCGTGGTGCCCTTCCCGCCCAAGGGTGCCATCTTGCTCAGTCTTCTTTTTTCCGCGGAGCCCGACGGACGTAGTTCGTTTTTCCCCGAGGAAAAAGTTGATTTTCTCTGTTTTTTCTCTTTTTTTCTCCGGTTCGACGCCGGATCCTTTTCCCGCTCGGACCGATACGCCGGTATCGGGTCCTTTTCTCTCTTTTTTGTTTTTTGTCCTTTGTGACTGGCGTTCGCACCTTTTCTCTTTTTTCCCTGGCAGACCGGTCTTTTGACCTAGCAGGGGCCCTTTTTCCCCCGATGGCTGCCAGCGGGTTTAAGAAATGTGATCGGTGTAAGAAACTTATGTCTCTTACCGACACACATGACTGCTGCCTCCGTTGCCTCAGACCCGATCATGACCCGATGATCTGTGGTCCGTGTGGCAAAATGTCCACGAAGGCGTTGAGTCGGCAGCACCAGAGGGATAGAATTTTTTCTGACTCCGCGTCCGGCCAGGCCCGGACCTCGTCAGAGGCCTCGACATCTCGGGACTTCGGCACCGAGCAGAGTCGGGGTTCCTCTGAGCGGGGGTCTCCTTTGCGGGAACATCGCAGGAAGAAGAAACCTGTGAGGGCGGCGTCGGTGGACGCTCCTGATTCCTCGAGGGCCAGGTCGCATAGCCCCGATAGCCGTCCCGGGTCTTCGGAGTCGGAGAGGCCTGCAAAGCATCCTCGTGTCGAGATGGAGTCTCCTGGACACGTAAGTGCTGTTGTCCTCGTTGACTCTCCTCCGAGGGAGCCGACGTCGGGCCCGACACTGTCGGGGCCCGAGTCGGGGGCTGCTGGGTCTCCTGAGCTCGGACTCAGGTTGACAGCCTTGGAGAGCAGCTTTGCTGCCTTCATGGAACAGCAGCGGGCATTGATCGTCAGTCTCACCGGTGCATCTGCCCCCGACCACCGGGACCTCGACGTCCAAGTTGATCCCGGAGGCTGAGCCGATCCTTGAGTCCATGCGGGCTCGAGTCGATCCTCGGCCACGGTCTCCCTCGACCTCCCGTTTGGGGCCGAGGTCGTCGACGCCGATTCCCTCGGCGTCGGGGCGGAGGGCATCGGTGCCCGCCTGACTGGAGCTGCTCGATTCCTCCTCCGAGGAGTCGGGCTGGGAGACGGAAGACGAAGAGTCACCCGACACCCATCAGACTCGGTGTGTCTCCTCGGACTCGCCCGAGTCCGAACCTCGGAGACGGTCCCCACCGGAGGATACCTGGTTCTCGGACTTCGTGCAGGATATGGCCAAGGCCTTGGCCTTCCCCGCGGATCCCGAGGAGGAGCCTCGAGCCGAGGAGCTCGAGGCCCTGCAGTATGACTCTCCCCCGAAGGAGGCCTTTACTGTTCCGGTTCCTCCGATGCTGGAGCGGCTGCTCTTCCGCATGTGGGAGACCCCGGCCTCGACGCCGGTGTTAAGCAAGCGGGTCGATTCCATTTATCGAGTCCGCAAGAGCCCCGGGTTCCAAAAGGTACAATTACCGCACCACTCCATGGTTGTGGAATCGGCCATGCATCGACTGAAAAGTCAGAAGATGCACTCCTTGGTGCCTCCCAGCCGGGAGGCCCGGAACCTGGATGCCCTCGGTAAGAAGTGCTTCCAGGGCTCTATGCTTGCTTGCCGTGTCCAGACTTACCAGCTCTACATGGGCATGTACCTCCGAGACCTGGCAAAGGAGATTGCCGGGTTCTCTGCTGGTCTCTCCGAGGAACCTTTGCAGAGGTTCCAGGCCTTGTCCACCGGTATTCGAGAGTGCTCGAAGTTTATCTCTCGAGCAGCCTACGATGGCTTCGAGGCTTCGGCCCGAGTAGCCGGGGCTGGCATCGGTGCCCACCGACAGGCTTGGCTACAGTCATCCGACCTCGAGCCATGGGTCCAGGACAAGTTGGTCGATGTCCCCTGCCGAGGTGAAAACCTCTTTGGCAAGCCCATGGCTGAAAAGGCTGCAGAACTCGAGACCGAGACTCTGACCAGGACTAGGCTTTCCAGGAAAACCTCTGTCCCTTCTCAGAAAAAGAAGGGCTCAGCAAAAAAGACCTTTTACCCGAGGAAGTCATCTGCCTACAAACAATACCCTCATTCTCAGGCCTCTGCAGCTCCCCAACAGGGTCAGCAGGCCAAGGGGCAGGGTCAAGGGCCCCGTAGGCAGAAGGCCTCCAAGCCACCAACACCGGCCCCTGCTCAGCAGTGTGGGGGTTTTTGACTCAAACAGCATAGCCTCTTCTCCTCATCTGGCTCACATCAGCACAGGAGCCCGGCTGGCCCACTTTGCCCACAAGTGGTCAGCCGTCACATCAGATACCTGCGTTCTTCATATAGTCCAAAAGGGCTATCTTCTCCATTTTCACCAGGTACCTCCCTCCTGTTTTCCAGGGGAGCCTCCAAGACTCCCTCTCCACAGGGACCTACTCCTTCAGGAGTTGACAGGTCTGCTAAAGGATCAGACTGTGGAACCGGTGCCCCACCACCTGAGAGGTGAAGGCTTTTATTCAAGGTACTTTCTGGTACCAAAAAGAACAGGAGGCCTCAGACCCATCCTAGACTTGTGAAACCTCAACAAGTTCCTGGAGAGGGAAAAGTTCAAGATGCTTACCCTTGAATCCTGCTGCCCTACCTCCAGTAGGGAGACTGGCTATGCTCCTTAGATCTAAAGGATGCGTATACTCACATCCTTATTCATCCAAACCACAGACAATATCTCAGGTTTGTTGTGGGAGGAAACCATTATCAGTACAGAGTACTTCCCTTTGGCCTATCATACGCTCCCAGGGTGTTCACCAAGTGCCTGGCAGTGGTGGCGGCCTACCTGAGGCTTCAGGGTCTTTTTGTGTTTCCATACCTGGACGACTGGCTCATAAGGGGCCAATCTTCCCAGGAGGCCAACCAGGCCACCCTTCGCACTGTGGCTCTGCTTCAGCACTTGGGGTTTGTCATAAACTTCGCAAAGTCCACTTTGCTGCCGTCCCAGAACTTAGAGTTCATAGGGGCCAGACTAGACACTCTTCAAGCAAAGGCTTTTCTGCCTCTGGACAGGGCCCACAGGCTAATGGATCTGGCCAGCCAGTTTCGCAGCAATTCCCTGGTCTCTGCCAGGCAATTCCTGAGACTACTCGGTGTCACGCCGTTGCTTGTCCCTTCAAGCTAAGGCGGGGTATTAAGCCGAGGCCTTGTGTTTAACCAGCCCAGAGACCTTGCTTGGCACTCTGGGATACGTAGTTTTTCTTAGGCCAGTCAAAAGAATAAGTTGTGGAAACGAAGTAAGGCTTAAACAGGTTTTATTCCCCTTCCGGGAGGATTCTTTCAGTGGTCAAAACAAAAAGGTAAACAGCCCCACTTTGGGCACAAACAAAGAAACAAAATGGGAACAGAAAAATGCTTATCTTCAGCTTTTAACATGCAAACAAAAGTAGTTAAACAGCCCTTTTCCAGCACACAAAAACCCTTTTCTTTGTAGCTTTAAGGCTTGGCAAGTATCACAACTTGTTCACCGCAGAGAAGATATATTATCAGAAATTGTAAGCGTACAGTCCATGTATTCATTACACGTTGTGTCCCCCTGTACCTCACACTGCATATCCTCCTCTTCTGCCTTTAACAATTCTTCTCTTGCACAGTTCGGCACATTATTAAACAGTCTCTCTTTGTTATTCAGAGATTCTCTTTCTCTCTCTCTGAGAATGTGTGACAGGCTACTACCACATTCACTGGAGAACTTAATTTGGGAGCCTCTCAAATGCTGAGGACCATAGGGGAAATTACAACATTCACCTTTCCCTCTATTAGCTACAATTGGTTTACCTCTTGGCAGTCTCTGACTCGGGCTTCTCTCTGCTGCTGCAGACACCGGAGTAACATCAAGTGGAAGCTTTCCACGGCTCTTGCCTTTTGACCACCTCCTAGATACAAGATTATCTTCAGGTACAAAAGCTTTACTTTTCCTGTGCCAATTACTTGGGTAAATAGTTTCCTCAGGCTTCCTCCAACTAGCTTCCCAATTGAACTCTCCGTTAACTTCTGCTGAGCTCTGATGTTTCTATGCTCTGCCTTCCACAACAGGCACCTGGGTTCTCACTCTCTCCCTTGGAATAAAACTTTTTAGCTTTTACAGCTCTTCCATCGGCTTCATTCCAACCTGAGCTTCTCCCAACACGTCCTTGGCTCTCTGAACATTCACGGCTACCTGTTCCTGTGTTCCTTCCGGGTTCTGTTCTGCTTCTCCCCCTAACTCCATGTGCATTGAGTTTATCTGCGTGTGTGTCAGCTCCACCCACTCCCAGCTGGCTTTCATCAGTTACTGATCCCTCAGCCTTTCTGCTGCTTGGGCGTGTTTCTCTAGCTCGTGACCTGATTTGTTTGGGTTGCCTATAGCAACATCCTGACATGTGCTCCTCTGAAGTGTCAGAATCAGTTTCACTGCCTGCGTTTCTGCCTATTTCCATGGGCTCTGTTAAACCTACTTTGTGACATCGGCCATATGGCTTCCACGGTCCATGTCACCCCCAATGCCCGCCTGCACATGCGACCTGCTCAGTGGAGCCTTTGCACTCAGTGGCATCAAGCCACAGGGGGCCTAGCAGACTCAGTGATGATCTCCGACCTCCTGGTCTCCTCTCTGCAATGGTGGCTTCATCTTCCGAATCTGGTGCTCGGAGTGGTTTTTCAATCCCCTCCGCATACTCAGGTGCTGACAACCGATGCCTCTCTTCTCGGTTGGGGAGCACATTGCCAAGGGACATGTACTCAGGGTCTCTGGACCCCTTGGGAGGCTACTCAACAGATAAACTTCCTGGAGCTACGGGCGATACGCCTAGCTCTTAGAGCCTTCTCCCACCTCGCCTCTCACCAGTCTGTACTGGTCCAGATGGATAATCAAGTTGCCATGTTCTATGTGAACAAACAAGGCGGCACAGGCTCCTTCCTTCTTTGTCAGGAGGCACGACTGTGCTCTTGGGCTGTCAATCACGGAATCCTTCTCAAGGCTGTCTACCTTCCAGGTCAGGAAAATTGCCTGGCAGACAGACTGAGCCGGATCCTGCAACCACACGAATGGAGATTGAACCCATTGGTGGTTCAGCAGGTCTTTCTCAAGTGGGGACTCTCCACTATGGATCTTTTCGCCAGTCCTCTGAACCGGCAACTCCTGAGATTTTGCTCCAGACAACCGCATCCTCTCAGAGTAGCAGCGGATGCGTTTCTGATCTCGTGGTCCACAGGCCTACTGTATGCGTTTCCTCCCACACCACTAGTGTCCAGGACGCTGTTCAAAGTCCTCAGGGACGGGGCTTCCTTGATTCTCATAGCCCCCAGGTGGCCGAGGCAACCGTGGTTCCCGCTTCTGCTACAGCTGGCGGTGGACACACCTCTTCCTCTAGGGTTTCAACACGATCTCCTGTCTCAGGATCAGGGGACTCTCTTGCACCCCAACTTCCAGTCCCTTCATCTGATGGCCTGGCTGCTGAAAGGGTAGTCCTAGCTCCCTTACTACTACTTCGAGAGGTGGAAGATGTAGTCTTGGCCTCTTGGCGTTAATCCACCAGGAAATCCTACGCTCTTAAGTGGCGTAGATTCTCCGCATGGTGTGCTCAGCACAGTGAGAATCCCTTCTCGTGCTTGATAGCGGTAATGTTGCAATATTTGCTCTACCTCTCCAATCTGGGCCTTAAGCCTAACTCTGTCCGGGTTCACCTTAGTGCTCTCTCGGCACACCACTCGCCGGTGGACGGCAGGCCTCTTTCCAACCACCCTTTGGTGGCTCGTTTCCTTAGAGGCCTTCTTCTGCTTAAGCCTCCTTTGCGTCCACCGGCCCCTGAGTGGGATCTGAATGTGGTCTTACAGCGGCTTACTTGTCCGCCTTTTGAACCTATGGCTACCTGCCCTCTCCGTTTTCTCTCCTGGAAAACTTTATTTCTGGTAGCTCTCACCTCTGCTAGGCGAGTGAGTGAACTGCAGGCACTAGTGTCTGATCCTCCTTACACTAGGTTCTACCGGAATAGGGTAGTCCTACGGACTCACCCTACGTTTCTTCCTAAAGTTGTCTCCCCTTTTCACCTCAATCAGGAGGTGGTTCTTCCGACCTTCTTTCCCAGGCCGCATGCCAACTGGGCTGAGATGGTCTTGCATACCCTGGACTGTAGGAGGGCGTTATCCTTCTACCTTGACCATACGCGGGAGCATCGGAAGGCTGTTCAGCTTTTCGTTTCTTTTGACCCCAATAAGTTGGGGCTCCCTGTCTCCAAGCGTACGTTGTCCATATGGGTCGCTGACTGTATCACCTGGGCTTATGGGGCAGCCGGCCTCTCATTGGAGGGTCGAGTCACGGCTCATCGTGTCAGGGCGAAGGCTGCGTCAGTGGCTCATCTCCACTCTGTTCCGTTGGCAGACATCTGCCGGGCCGCTACTTAGTCTTCAAGCCAGACTTTTGCAGCCCATTACTGCCTTGAGAGGGAGTCCCGCAGGGACAGTGCTTTTGGACAGGCAGTACTCCATAATCTCTTTGGGGTTTAGGCAACTCCTACCCTCCGGCCCTGGTGTTGGGCTACCGGTCGGGGGCGTTCTCAGAGAAGATTCCTTCCTTCTGTGCTGACGAGCTCGAGGGAGCTCTTTTTTCCGCTTGGGATCTCCGGTAGCTTAAGCTGGGGAGTCCCATATGTGAGGACTGACTTCCTGCTTGGTCCTGGAGAAAGAGTAGTTACTCACCTGTAACAGGTGTTCTCCAGGAGCAGCAGGAATCAGTCCTCACAACCCTCCCTCCTCCCCTTGGAGTTGCAGTCATATGATTTGTTTTTGCTAATTTTTTGCTGTCTTTTAGCTATGTCATCAGACTGAGCAAGATGGCACCCTTGGGCGGGAAGGGGACCGCGCATGCGCGCTGCAATTCCCAAAGGCTTTCTTTGAAAGCTGGGGAAATGCTCAGCACGAGGGCTCCATCGGCGCCGACGTCACCCATATGTGAGGACTGATTCCTGCTGCTCCTGGAGAACACCTGTTACAGGTGAGTAACTACTCTAAATGTTCACGTCGAAGGTAACTGTTCACCAATACATACCCTGAAAGTCTTTCCCTACACCTGCAAGATTTTTAAGTCAACTCAGACCAGGCTACGGATAATGGCGCTCCTGAACTTTACACCTGATTAGATAATCCTCTACATGTTTTTCTGCTTCAAGCGAAGACCTTATTAGCATTTCATTTTAATAAATGCAGCTCATTTGCATATTGTTTAAATATTCTTGGCATTGTTGTGTGTGCATATTTTTTTTTGCTGTTTATGGGCACGTCAATCTCTTTTCTACCTTTGGCATAGCGGTACTTGTGCATATATGTTGATTTATCTGCACGCAAAGGGTGTGCTAGTCTTTTTGCATCGGCCCATAAAAGCAGCTCAAAACTGTGAAGAAAGACTGAGATAAGACTGCAAGACTGGTTACGTATTTCTGTCAGTGGCCAGAAGTATTGCTTTAGTAAATCAGGCCATTAATGCAACACTGCCAGCCAGTAGCAGAAATACACAACCAGTCTCGCAGTCTTATCCCGTTGCTCCCAAACCTTCCATCACCCAGTATTGCGTTTATCTCATTCCTCCCCACCATCTCACTCTTCCCTTAAAATCGGGTCCTCTTTACCCCCACCCCAGCACACCAGTCAGCCAGTACACTCCTCCAGCCCATGCTCCCACCCCAGTAAGTCAATGAGCCAGCCGCC
The DNA here is from genome assembly GCA_033557465.1 of Ichthyophis bannanicus. Lineage (NCBI taxonomy): Eukaryota > Metazoa > Chordata > Amphibia > Gymnophiona > Ichthyophiidae > Ichthyophis > Ichthyophis bannanicus. The sequence goes on along the minus strand of CM066035.1, from coordinate 885,069,242 downwards.
CAGTATACCCCCCCTCAGACACTATTTATTTATTTTATTTAACCAGATTTTTATACTGCTTTCTCCTTAAATCAAAGCGGTTTACAATGGAACTACAAAGTTTACATACCACAAGGGTAAAGTAGCATGCGGGGGTTGTTGCAATTTAACTTTATACAAATATGTCATAATAAGGGATGTTGCAGCAAAACTATATACATAGTGACCTATTTAACATGAGCTGTACAGAGTGAAGTACTGTGAGCAAGCTAATGACTAACCACAGTAAATGCTAAGGGGGATCATTTGTGAATGATGGGATATTTTTTGTGGGCGGCTAAGGTTATGTAATATTCCTGTAGTGTTCGATGTAGAGTGAGGTTTTAAGCATCTTCTGACAGTCCTTGATGTCAGAAGTGTCTGTTAGGCAGTCCGGGAGAGAGTTCCAAAGAGCAGGAGTAGCGAGAGATATAGCTCTTCCGGATGTGGATTGACTAACCTTGGAGTAGGCGCTGGGGGTTGTCATCATATTTGTGGTGCGATGCCTCCTGGGTCTTGTGCTATTGTCATTGGTGATAAGGGTCTTCAGGCTCTGTGCAGAGAGGTTGTGTTTGATTTTAAAGATGTTTAACAGTGTTTTATACTTGGTGCGGGAGTTAATGGGGGGCCAGTGGAGGTGGTTCAAGATAGGGGGGATGTGGTCGTGCTTTGAAGATCCTGTTATAATTCGAGCAGCAGTGTTTTGTGTCATCTGAAGAGGGTGTAGCGACATTTTAGGCAGACCAAGGTATATGGGGTTGCAGTAATCCAGGATTGGAGTGATTAGGGCTTGACAAACCGTGCGAAAGTGATCTTGACATAGTAGTGGTTTAAGTCATCTGACGATCCGCTATACCTTTTCTCTATCCCTCACTAACCAGAAAGCTGGTCGGGTGTCCCCCCCCCCTCCCCCACCCCGCTAGCCATTCAGCCAGCCCTCACTATCCAGGAGCCAGTGAGCCCTTCAGGACCTCCTCCAGCCCTTTCTTTTGCAAGTCAGTTAAATACCCCACCCCCAACCATATTTTCAGCTTACTGCCCAGGGTGACTACCAGGATAGGAGCTTCTTTCTCCAGGACCAAGCAGGAAGTCAGTCCTCACATATGGGTGACGTCGGCGCCGACAGAGCCCTCGCGGAGCAATTTTCCCCAGCTTTCAAAGAAAGCCTTTGGGAATTGCAGCGCGCATGCGCGGTCCTCTTCCCGCCCAAGGGTGCCATCTTGCTCAGTCTTCTTTTTTCCGCGGAGCCCTACAGACGTTGCCTGTGAATCCCCCGCAGAAAAGTTGATTTTTCTCTATTTTCTTTATTTTTCTTCGGTTCGACGTCGGTTCTTTTCCCGCCCGGACTCGCGACGCCGGTTACGAGTCCGTCCGTTATTTTTCGGTTTTTTGTCCTTCGTGACAGACTTCGAGCTTTTTTTCTTTTCCCTGGCTGCCCGGTCATTCGACCTCGCAGGGGCCCTTTTTCCCCCGATGGCGGCCAGTGGCTTCAAAAAGTGTGACCTCTGTAAGAAACTTATGTCTCTTACAGACACTCACGACTTCTGCCTCCGCTGCCTAGGCCCGGATCATAACTCCATGATCTGCGGGCCATGCGGCAAGATGTCCTCAAAAGCATTGAGGAGTCGGCAGCACCAGCGGGAGCGTATCTTCTCTGACTCCGGCCGGGCTCGGACCTCGTCAGAGGCTTCGACGTCTCGGGACTCTGGTCCTGAGCATCGTCGAAGTTCCTCTGAAAGGGGGTCTCCTACCCGGGAACATCATCGGAAGAAGAAATCCGCGAGGGCGGGATCGGTGGACGCTCCTGGTCCCTCGAGGGCCAGGTCGCATAGCCCCAATTCCCGTCCCGGGTCCTTGGAGTCGGAGAGGCCGTCGAAACATCTTCGACTCGAGGAGGACTTGCCCGCTAACGTGAGTACTGTTGTCCTCGTGGACTCACCTCCGAAGGACCCGACGTCGGGCCCGACACCATCGGGGCCCGAGTCGGGGGCTGCTGGGTCTCCTGAGCTCGGACTCAGGTTGACGGCCTTGGAGGTCAGTTTGGCTGCCTTCATGGACCAGCAGCGGGCATTGATCGCTGGCCTCGCTGGTGCTTCTGCCCTGACCGCCGGGACGTCGACCTCCAAGTCGACCCCGGAGACCGAGCCGATCCTCGAGTCCATGAGGGCTCGAGTCGATCCTCGGTCGAGGTCTCCTTCGGCCTCCCGTTCGGGACCGAGGTCGTCGACGCCGACTCCCTCGGCGTCGAGGCGGATGGCTTCAGTGCCCGCCCAACCGGAGCCGGTCGACTCCTCCTCCGAGGAGTCGGCCTGGGAATCTGAGGACGAAGAGTCACCTGGTTCCTTTCGGACACGGTGTGTCCCATCGGACTCCCCCGAATCCGAACCTCGGAGACGGTCCCCCCCCCCCCGGAGGATACCCGGTTCTCGGACTTCGTGAGGGATATGGCCAAAGCCTTGGCCTTCCCTGCGGATCCCGAAGAGGAGCCTCGAGTCGAAGAACTCGATGCCCTCCAATATGACTCTCCCCCGAAGGAGGCCTTTATTGTACCGGTTCCTCCCATGCTGGAACGGCTTCTCTTCCGCATGTGGGAGAGCCCGGCGTCATCGCCGGTATTGAGCAAGCGGGTCGATTCCATTTATCGAGTCCGCAAGAGCCCCGGGTTCCAAAAGGCACAACTACCTCACCATTCCATGGTGGTGGAATCGGCCATGCATAGACTGAAGAGTCAAAAAATGCACTCCTCGGTGCCCCCTGGTAGGGAAGCCCGAAGCCTGGATGCCCTCGGTAGGAAGTGTTTCCAGGGCTCTATGCTTGCTTGTCGAGTCCAGACATACCAGCTCTACATGGGCATGTATCTCCGAGACCTGGCTAAGGAAATAGCCGGGTTCTCTGCTGGTCTCTCCGATGAACCTTTGCAGAGGTTCCAATCCTTGTCTACTGGTATTCGAGAGTGCTCCAAGTTTATTTCTCGAGCAGCCTATGATGGTTTTGAGGCTTCGGCTCGAGTAGCCGCGGCCAGCATCGGTGGACGCCGCCAGGCTTGGCTCCAGACGTCCGACCTCGAGCCGTGGGTGCAGGACAAGTTGGTCGATGTCCCCTGCCGAGGTGACAACCTCTTTGGCAAGCCCATGGATGAGAAGGCTGCACACATCGAGACGGAGACTCTCACCAGAACTCGTCTCTCAAGGAAAACCTCTGCCCCTTCTCAAAAGAAGAAGGCCTCGGGGAAGAAGCCCTTTTACCCGAGGAAAGGTGCTGCCTATAAATACTACCCTCAGTATCAGGCCTCCCCAGCTCCCCCACAGGGAAAGCAGGCGAAGGGACGGGGTAATGGATCCCGTAGGCAGCAAACCCCCAAGCCTGCACCACCAGCCCCTGCTCAGCAGGGTGGGGGTTTTTGACTTTCTCAGCATAGCCTCTCCCCCTCAGCTGATTCCTCTCAGCACAGGAGGTCGGCTGGTCCACTTTGCACACAGGTGGTCCAACATCACCACAGATACCTGGGTACTTCGCATAGTTCAAAAGGGCTATCTTCTTCACTTTCACCAGGTACCTCCCTCCTACTTTCCAGGGGAGCTTCCCAGACTCCCTTTGCACAGGGACTTACTCCTTCAGGAGTTGGCAAGTCTCATTCAGGAACAAGCCGTGGAACCGGTGCCCCGCCACCTGAAGGGTCAAGGGTTTTACTCCAGGTACTTCCTGATTCCAAAAAGGACGGGAGGCCTCAGACCCATCCTAGACTTGCGAAACCTCAACAAGTTCCTTGCAAAGGAAAAGTTCAAGATGCTTACCCTTGGAATCCTGCTGCCCTACCTCCAGCAGGGAGACTGGCTATGCTCCTTGGATCTAAAGGATGCGTATACTCATATCCTTATTCATCCAGACCACAGACAATATCTCAGGTTTGTTGTGGGTGGAAATCATTACCAGTACAGAGTACTGCCCTTTGGCCTATCCTCCGCCCCCAGAGTGTTCACCAAATGCCTGGCAGTGGTGGCGGCCTATCTAAGGCTTCAGGGCCTTTTTGTGTTTCCCTACCTGGACGACTGGCTCATCAGAGCCCAGTCTGCCCAAGAAGCCACTCAAGCCACTCATCGCACTGTAGCTCTGCTTCAGCACTTGGGTTTTGTCATAAACTTCGCAAAGTCCACTTTGCTCCCCTCTCAAAATCTCGAGTTCATAGGTGCCAGGTTGGACACTCTTCAGGCGAGGGCCTTCCTCCCTCTGGACAGGGCCAAGCGGCTCATGGATCTCGCCAGCCACTTTCACAGCAATTCCCTGGTCCCCGCCAGGCAATTTCTGAGACTGCTCGGCCATATGGCTTCCACGGTCCATGTAACCCCCAATGCCCGCCTGAATATGCGTCCTGCTCAGTGGTGCCTTTGCACTCAATGGCTTCAGGCCACAGGGAGCCTAGCGGACTCTGTGCAGATCTCCGACCAGCTGGTCTCATCTCTACGATGGTGGCTTCATCTGCCCAACCTAGTGCTAGGGATGTCTTTTCAACCCCCTCCGCATTCTCACGTCCTGACGACCGATGCTTCTCTCCAGGGTTGGGGAGCACATTGTCAAGGGACTTGTACTCAAGGTCTCTGGACTCCTTGGGAGTCTGCTCAGCAGATAAACTTCCTAGAGCTCAGAGCCATCCGCCTAGCGCTCAAAGCCTTCTCTCACCTGATTTCTCACCAGTCGGTGCTAGTCCAGACAGACAATCAGGTGGCAATGTTCTACGTGAACAAACAAGGCGGGACCGGCTCCTTCCTTCTCTGTCAGGAAGCACGGAATCTCTGCTCTTGGGCCGTCCATCACAACATCATCCTCAGAGCTGTCTATCTCCCAGGTCAGGAAAACTACCTGGCAGACAAATTGAGCAGAATCCTCCAACCGCACGAGTGGAGATTGGATCCGCTTGTGGTTCAGCGGATCTTTCTCCGGTGGGGCCTCCCCACCATGGACCTCTTTGCCAGTCCTCTGAACCGGCAACTTCCCAGGTTCTGCTCTCGACAGCCGCATCCTCTCAGGGTAGCGGCGGATGCTTTTCTGATTCCGTGGTCCGCAGGCCTCTTGTATGCCTTTCCACCCATGCCACTGGTGTCTCGGACGCTCTTCAAAGTTCTCAGAGACAAAGCATCGATGATCCTAGTGGCTCCCCGGTGGCCGAGACAACCTTGGTTCCCGCTTCTGATGCAGCTGGCGGTGGACACCCCTCTTCCTCTGGGGTTTCAGCCCGACCTCCTCTCGCAGGATCAGGGGACGCTACTGCACCCCAACCTCCGGTCCCTTCATCTGATGGCCTGGCTGCTGAAAGGGTAGTTCTTGCTCCTCTCCAGCTACCTCCAGATGTCGAAGAGGTCGTCTTGGCCTCCAGAAGGCCTTCCACTCGGAAATCCTATGCTCTTAAGTGGCGTCGGTTCTCCGTCTGGTGTAATCAGCAGTCTCAAGACCCCTTCTCCTGTTCGGCATCACTGGTCTTGCAGTACTTGCTTTCTCTCTCCAATCTTGGACTTAAGTCCAACTCGGTCAAGGTCCACCTCAGTGCTCTTTCTGCGCATCACGTACCGGTGGAGGGTAGAACTCTCTCCAGCCACCCTCTGGTGGCTCGGTTTCTCAGAGGCCTCCTTCTCCTTAAACCACCTTTGCGCCCCCCAGCCCCGAACTGGGATCTCAATGTGGTTTTACAGCGGCTTACCTGTCTGCCTTTTGAGCCTATGGCTACCTGTCCTCTTCGTTTTCTTTCCTGGAAAACCTTGTTCTTGGTGGCCCTCACTTCTGCTAGACGCGTTAGTGAGCTGCAGGCCCTGGTATCTGATCCTCCTTACACTAGGTTCTACAAGAACCGGGTAGTCCTACGGACTCACCCTAAGTTTCTTCCTAAAGTGGTTTCCCCTTTTCACATCAACCAGGAGGTGGTACTTCCGACCTACTTTCCCAGGCCACACTCCAGCTGAGCTGAAATGGTCCTGCATACCCTGGACTGTAGAAGGGCGCTGAACTTCTACCTTGACTGTACGCGGGAGCACCGAAGGGCGGTTCAGCTCTTCGTGTCTTATGACCCCAACAAATTGGGGATCCCTGTCTCCAAGCGTACTCTGTCCATCTGGATTGCGGACTGCATTGCTTGGGCTTACGAGGCTGCGGGCCTCGTGCTGGAAGGTAGGGTCACCGCTCATCGTGTTCGGGCGAAGGCTACGTCAGTGGCTTACCTCCGCTCTGTTCCGTTGGCAGACATCTGCCGGGCCGCTGCTTGGTCTTCAAGCCAGACTTTTGCAGCCCATTACTGCCTGGAGAGGGAGTCCCGCAGGGACAGTGCTTTCGGACAGGCAGTCCTCCGTAACCTCTTCGAGGTATAGGCAACTCCTACCCTCCATCCCGGATGTTGGGCTACCGGTTAGAGACATATTCAGAGAAGATTCCTTCCTTCTGTGCTAATGAACTTGAGGGAGCTCATTTTTGTGCTTGGGGTCTCCGGTAGCCTTAAGCTTGGGAGTCCCATATGTGAGGACTGACTTCCTGCTTGGTCCTGGAGAAAGCGTAGTTACTCACCTGTAACAGGTGTTCTCCAGGAGCAGCAGGAATCAGTCCTCACAACCCTCCCTCCTCCCCTTGGAGTTGCAGTTTTATGCTTTCGTTTTTGCTAATTTTTGCTGTCTTTTAGCTATGTCATCTGACTGAGCAAGATGGCACCCTTGGGCGGGAAGAGGACCGCGCATGCGCGCTGCAATTCCCAAAGGCTTTCTTTGAAAGCTGGGGAAAATTGCTCCGCAAGGGCTCCGTCGGCGCCGACGTCACCCATATGTGAGGACTGATTCCTGCTGCTCCTGGAGAACACCTGTTACAGGTGAGTAACTACGCTTTCTGCACCTTGCAGCCTGTTACTATTGCCACTGCTTTTGCTGAAAACACTGCCACTGGAGTAAAAGCTCCTATTTTTCTGACCTGCATGGCTCTGAGTGAACATATACTAATATCCAAATACACAAAACACTCTCAGTAAACCACTAGTTATTCCAACTTCAAGCCACAAACTAGAATAAGAGTATAAAGTCTTCACTACAAATCTAAACAATGGGCTCTCGCCGGACCTCAGGACTTATACACCCCCCATGTGGCGAGTTTATCACCATAGGGTTATGGTGGACACTTACATCATAGGTCCTGAGCCTCACCAATTATATAATTATAACACCAAATAACCTCACACAATAAACCATTCACAAACTTTCCCAATATTAGAACTACACAGGGATCCACCAGTCATTCAAATCAGTATACCAATTATCCCAATCATTCACAATCATTCACCTCCACAAACCACACACATTATAAAAAAGTGTCCAGTAACGCTCTAGAAAGCAGAAAGCAACAGCAGCAAAATACCCTCTGGATTAAATCCGAATTCTATTCATACAGAAGATATAAAGGGGATATGCTCAGTATCAATGTCCGCAATAGAATGCTGTAAAAGGAAATAAACGAAAATACATCAGATAAGATTTATAATTCTCCAACAAACAGAGAGTAAACAGCTAAACAAAGCGCAGACGTTAATGATGCACATTTCCTAGAGCTGACATATTCCAGTTAATAAATTCAAAATAAAGAGATATTTTTCTACCTTTTTGTGCATTTTTTTCAGTTGCAATTGCTCCAGCTACTTTCTTCTGGTGTCTTTGTCTTCTGCTAACTCTCCATCGTCTGCTGTCCATTTGTCCTTTCTTCTAGTTTTTTTCCATCCTTTCTCTACATCTGCTTTAACATACTAATCTTTCTCCTTTTGCTCTTTCTTCATTCCTATTTCATCCACTCAAATTTTACCCCTCCATCCTCAATCCCCACTTACTCTCCCAATATCCGGGCAATTGTGGATTTGTCTTCCCTCCCACACAAAATATTTTTCCCCTCTCCCAGCTCCATCCCATTCTAATCCTCCCCCAACATCAGCTCCCTTCTAGTTCCAGCCCCACCCAGCATCTGCTCCCTTCTAGTCCCTGCATCAGCCCATTTTCAGTCCTAGCCCCCCATCAGCCCATTTCCAATCCTATCCTAGCCCCATCAGCCCATTTCTAGTCCTAGCTCTCCCATCCATTTCCAGTCCTATCCGAGTCCCTCCATCAGCTCATTTCCAATCCGAGCCCCCCATCAGCCCATTTATAGTCCTTTCCTAGCCCCACCATCAGCCCATGTCAAATCCTAGCTCCCCTCCACTCAGCCCATTTCCATTCCAAGCCCCCCATGAGCCTACTTCCAGTTCTAGCCCCTCCATGAGTCCATTTCAATTCAAGCCCCCACTACAGCCCATTTCCAATCTTAGCACCCCCCAACAGCCCATTTCCAAACCTATCCTAGCCCCTCCTTCAGCCCATTTCCTGTCCTAGCCCCCCCTCACTCAGCCCATTTCCATTCCAAGCCCCCTCCCCATCAGCTATTTGCGGTTTAAGCCCCCCCTTCCACTCAGCCCATTTCCATTCCAAGCCCCTGTCCCCATCAGATATTTGCAGTTCAAGCCCCCCTTCCACTCGGCCCATTTCCAGTCCTAGCAACCCCCCCCAGCCCATTACCAGTCCTAGCCCCCCCATAGCACATTACCAGTCCTAAGCCCCCCATCAGCCCACTTCCAGTCCTAGCCCCCCACATAGCCCATTACCAGTCCTAACGCCCCCCATCAGCCCATTTCCAGTCCTAGCCCCCCCATAGCCCTTTACCAGTCCAAATCCCCCCCATCAGCCCACTTCCAGTCCTAACCCCCATCACCCCATTTTCAGTCTTAGCCCCCCCATAGCCCATTACCAATCCTAACCCCCCATCAGCCCACTTCCAGTCCTACACCCCCCATCAGCCCATTTCCAGTCTTAGCCCCCTGCCCCCATAGCCCATTACCAGCCCTAACCCCCCATCAGCCCACGTCCAGTCCTAACCCCCCATAACGCCATTTCCAGTCCTAACCCCCCCATAACCCCATTTCCAGTCTTAGCCTCCCCAGAGCCCATTACCTGTCTTAACCCTCCCATAGCCCATTACCAGTCTTAGCCTCCCCATAGCCCATTACCTGTCCTAACCCCCTTCCCCCCATCAGCCCAGCTAAATAATAAAAACCCACAAACCAGCTGCCGCCGTGGCAGCGGCAAAATCGAGCACCCCGCGGGGGCCCCCCCCCCTGCCCTGCAGAATCCTCCTTTCAGCACCAGCTCCCAAAGCGCAGGCTTTTCAGAGCCGTGAAGGGAGAGCTTCTCCTCTCGCGGCTCTGTTAATCCTGCCGCGGGGCTGATGGGAGTTCCCATCAGCCCTGCGGCGGGATTAACAGCTGCGAGAGGAGAAGCTCTCCTTTCGCGACTCTGGCAGCTGACGCTGAGGGAGCTGATGCTGAAAGGAGGATTCTGCAGGGCAGGGGGGCCCCCACGGGGTGCTCGATTCTGCCGCTGTCACGGCGGCGGAGGCAGCAGCAGCAGCAGCCGGTCTGTTTTTTTTTTTAATCTAGCTGGGCTGATTGCTGATACAAGATGTTTTTTGCGTGGGGCCCTGTGCAAAAAACATTCTTGCTCAATGGACGGGCTGGCCCTGAGTGCAGGAAGTCTTGCACTGGTCTCGGTGTTTCAAATCTCACAAAACTGCCACAAGGCTTCCTGCGCCCCACAGCTCAAGTTCACTCAGAGCCGTGCAGGCCAGAGAACATAGAAACTACAGCTTAGCAATTAATTTCCTTTCCATGAGTCTTATCAGACCAGTCCAGTCTGTTGTTTTCCCCTACTAGCAGATAGAGGCAGAAAAAAACTAGGAAGATGGATTCCTCACCTCTAGGCCTACGTTCCTCTTATACAATATATAGTAACTAAGCTCAGCAATACCTAACTGTGGGCTTTTGGATAATAGTCCTAATCAGATAAAGGAAAATAAGAACAAGAAAGTGAATGACCAGAACAGGGTATCTAGTAGGGTTGCCAACCGGCTAGTTTTTTAGCCTGCCTGGCCAGTTTTTATATGGCCAGGCCGGCTGCTGGCAGAGCGTTAAAACCAGAATTTGAAAAGCCAGTTTTTTGGTGACTGGTGGGCGGAACTGCCATCATATGACAAGTGAGATGCACAGCATGCCTGCAGGAGAGGCATCGACATCGAGGCATCGAAGAGCCCTGACACCAGTGCCTACCTGGCCAATATCACTCTCTAGTATTTCTGGGTCTGATGCACCCTGTAAAAGGGGGGTGCTTGTTATGAAGGTACCATCATCTTGGCAAGTATGTAAATTAACTGTCTTGCAAAGGATTGTGGTTATTGAAGTCCATTCATACAAAGCTTTCCTTTTAAATAAATGAAGAAGCTTGTAGTTGGTCGAGTGTAAGGCAAAATTAGAGTTTATTTATGGGGTGAATATTCCACACACAGATATACTTGGTAACCACCATCCGGATAACTTCTCCAGGGTTTATTCAACATAAACAAGGCAACTGAAAAGCTTATGTAAATAAGTATCAAAGTCCTTTATGGAACAGAAAGGCTTTCTTACAGCCACTGCTATCAAACTTTGTAGCAGTGCTGAGGTGGAAACAAACCAAAAAGGAAAAACTTCTTTATACAAAAAAAAACAGCTCTCTTTATCCACACAGAAAAGAACTTTTACATTCCACGTGTGCTTGGCTTATGCTGTGCTCTGCTCTAGCAACAGGTGACAATCCAAATGCAATTAACAGCTTGTTCTCAACACACGGGCAAACGTCCCCCAAAAGCTTTCTCTCTCTAAGAGAACTTTCTGGGGAGCCAATAATTAGAATGTTTCCTTTTTATGTTTGCTCTTATTTGGAGGATTTTTCTAAACTAACAACCTACACAAGGAACAGTCCATACAAACATTCTCTTCATCAGACATTAAACCTTGCTGCTGGAATTGCATGGGTTCAAGTTTCACTGACTGACTCAGAGGGCTTTATTAACTGACCTCTATACGGAGAGAAACTGTTTCCCTGCTGTTTGCATTGCTCAGAGCTAGAGAAACGTTCACAGACATACCTGAATCCAGGCTGGCATCAGGCTGATTCCTTTGGTATTCTGGCCAATATGCAATAGAGCTTCGGTGTCCTGTCCTCCAGTTGATATCTCTGGACCTCAGGGCCTTTTCTCCATACGTCCTCCAAGAGGTATTTGGGCTCCTTTTCTCCTTAGCTGCAGCAGTACTTCTTCTAGATGCTGCTTGAGGGTCCCTGGCTGTGGATCTCCAGACCTCTGGCTTTCTCCAGTCCTCTGAAGGTTGTTTCCCCCAGGAATCTCTCCAGGCATACGTACTTCTCTGAGCTCCTCTCTTGGACCGTCTACTTCCTGGTCCTTGTTCCTTCAGGTTCCGGTTGTTCCTGTTCTCCTCCTTCTTGATCTTGTTCTCGCTCCTCTTCCTGTCCTCCTTCCTCCCTCCTGAAGATTCCCTTCTAGTTTTAAAGGCCTTAGATTGCAACTCCTCCCCTGCATACTTCAGGTGTTGTGGATTAAACTATCTCCTAGAAGGTGTTTGATTAGGGATGACATAATGGTTTCTCTGATTAGACTCATGCTTTTCCACTTTAGCTCCTCTAGGGGCTTTCTGCAAACTGGTGCATTGTGGAACATGTAGTCTTTTAGGGAAACAAGCTGTCTTATTTCTCTGACCTGCCAGCACAGGTCCCTTGATCAGAGTAAATTCCCCTCTTTTGTCCTTACTCCATGAGCTTTGATAAGCTTTCTTATCACAACCCTCAAAATCTAGATGAGCTTTGGTGCAACATCTCTCCCGAAAGAGTTCCCAATTCCCAAGAGTCAGGAAAGAAATCCAGGCAGAGACTCAGAAGTACTTTGACTTCCTCTCTGAGTCTGACTCAGAAGACTGGCTCACCGATGTTGAATCTAAAGACTATCTCAGTTTAAGCAAACTGCTTTTTTCAACTCTAGGTCTGATCCAGACATATTATAAAACGTGTTGATAAAGGTAGAGCAGTTGTGGTGTTAGATCGGGCTCAATATTATGCTGAGGTACAGCGTCAATTATCAGACTCGGATACTTATTTGTTACTTGCTGAAGATCCTACACCATTTTTACATATAACAATTAAAGGTCTCACTTCTCATGCTTTAGATCAATGATACATTAATAAGAAGGAATTTACTTACCTTAATCTTTTTAATTATAGAGTGTCACAATTTTAGATATTCCCCAAAATTCACAAGGATCCTGTAAACCCTCCTGGAAGACCCATAGTTTCTTCTCGGGATTTTCTTTTAGAACCACTATCCATTTATGTAGATTCTTTTTTATGACCTCATTATTTAAACGGGGCTGGCATCTCCAGTCAGGAGCCACTCGGACTGAGTTAGGTGTCAGACCTGATTTTGCAGAGAACAGAATGATGTTGCACCACAACAATCAAGTCCTTGGCCCTCATGACATGGATGTTGAGAGGCTAATGTTTTCCAAGCTCAGCCTGACGACTGGTGTGACTGATGTCTTTTTGGCCTCCAGGAGGGCCTCAATGAGGAAATCTTATTCATGCAGGTGGAGGAGGTTTGCTGTCTGGTGCAAGGGCCATGCCCTAGATCTGTTCACTTGTCCCACAAAAAAAAATGCTTGAGTATCTTCTAAACCTCTTTGAGTCTGGACTTATGTCCAGCTCCGTCAGGGTGCATCTCAGTGCAATTGCAGCTTATCACTGAGGTGAGGAAGGGAAGCCCATCTCTGTACAGCCTTTAGTTATTCACGTTATGCAGGGGTTGCTTCTTTTGAAGTCTCCCTATAAACATCCTGCAGTGTCTTGGGAATTCAATGTGGTTCTTGCGCAGCTAATGAAAGCTCCCTTTGAGCCACTCAGTTCCTGCCACCTGAAGTTTTTGACCTGGGGAAGGTTTTGTTTTTGGTGGCGGTCACTTCAGCATGCAGAGTGAGCGAGCTTCAGGCTCTAGTAGTTCATCCACCTTGCACCAAATTCCATCATAATAGAGTGCTCCTCCATACTTGTCCTAAATTGCTTCCAAAAGTGGTATCAGATTTCCACTTTAATTAGTCAATAGTTCTACCAACATTTTTCCCAAAACCTCATACCCACAAAGGGGAAGCTGCATTGCACATGCTGGACTACAAATGTGCCTTAGCCTTCTACTTGGAGCGAACAAAAGCCCATAGAAAGGCTATCCAACTTTTTATTTCTTTTTACCCCAGCAAGCTAGGCACTGCTGTCTCCAAATGCGCTCATTCAATTTGGCTAGCAGACTGCATCTCTTTTGCTTATGACTATGCAGGCCTGAGCCTTGATGGTCATGTCACAGCTTACAATATCAGAGCCATGGCTGCATCAGTGGCCAACTTGTGCTTGGTCTCCATGGAAGAGATTTGCAGGACTGCAACGTGGTCTTCTGTCCATACATTCACATCTCACTACTGTCTAGAAGGGAATTCCTGACACGAGAGCAATTTCAGCCAATCAGTACTTCAGAATCTGTTTGGGGATTAAAATCCAACTCCATCCCTCCTATGCCCATTCTTCTCTGTTTAGGAAACCTAAAAAAAAAGGGGGGGGGGAGAGAATGACAACCTCTGTTGTACATACAGTAGTTAACGTATTTCATAAGAACATAAAAAATGCCATACTGCGTCAGACTAAGATCCATCAAGCCCAGTATCCTGTTTCCAACAATGGCCAATCCGTGCAACAAGTACCTGACAGGTTCCCAAAAATGCAACACATGTTCAACAATACTCATCCTGGCATAAGCAGTGGATTTCTTGGGTCCTCTTTGGTTTATGGACTTTTCCTTCAGGAACTTGTCCAAACATTTTTTAAACCCAGCTACACTAACAGCTTTTACTACATCCTCTAGTAAAGAATTCAATAATTTGATTACGTGTTGAATAAAAAAATATTTTCCTCTTCGTCTCTCCGGGCCAGTCCAGGAACAGAAGGGTTGTCAATCCCATTCAGCAGCTGAGGACTGGAAACTGAAAAGTTTCTCCTGTCAGACCATCTATCTCCCGGTGACGTCAGCTACTCAGTCTTTCAGTCCTCAGCAGCTGAATAGGACATGTTGCCTGTTAGGCTCCCGGAGAGACTTGAAGAAATTCATCGTTGGCAGTTTATTTTTTTCACCAGCACTGGGGGTTTTAGGTGTTCTGGCAGAGCATCCTATCCTTTTCAGTTTGCCCTTGTTCAATCTAAGCAAAACAATCAAACGGCATGACAAAGATGCTAGCTATAGGGGGCAGAGCCTGCTCACCGCTACGCTGCCATCGCCGCACAGCTTAATCGGGAGACGCTGGGAGCCCCAGATTTTCCTCCCTCTGCTGTTTGTTGCTGTTCCTCCGTGTCCCGCTGGCAGCGGGAAGTCGGAGTGCAGTCTGGGCTTTCGTTCTGGTGCTGGTCGGCGTCCCTGCAGGTCCGGTGAGTGTTGCGGGGCTCTCGGGGGCCGGGCGGGCTTCTATCGGGCTCTGTTTATTCTGCCCTGGCAGGCGTCTCAGCGTGAGCGCACGTTTTTTTTTGTTTAACGGCGTCGACGTGTGGGCTTTGGTCTAGCGACGCCGAGGACGGTGCCGGACCGGGGGAGCTCTCAATCTTTGTTTTTTACGGTATAGTAGGTGTGTGAAAGTACTTGGGGGGCCTGATGGACGCGGTTTCACCGTCGAACGTCTGGGGGAAGCCTCCAAAAGCAAGCCAATTCTGGCGGGAACCGCGGCCATTTTGTCTTCAGGCACGTCTGCTTCCGTGCCTTCAGGGAAGCCTGAGAAGAAGAAGGCGAAGTCCAAAAAGCCCTCCTCTGCTGAGGAGGGGATTAAAGGACCTTCTGAAAGGGTCCCACACAAGGTGGAGTCCTTGTTTTCCCCGGACTTTATATTGGCTCTTCATAGAGCATACCTTTTGAAGACAGAGCAGGCTGGCAGCGCTGCTTTCTCTCAACCCTCCTTACCCCCTCCCCTCTTGGCTGATCCGCTGATGGCAGTTCCAGGTTTGGATCCAGGTGAGGGTACCTCTAAACTGGATAGACTGCAAGGCAATGGGGCTGCTTTCTTGGGGCCCTCGCTCTCTGCTGCTCCTTTGGGGGAGGAAGGAGAGATCATCTCTGAGGTGGATGTGGACTCCTGGTCTGGGGAGTTAGAAGAAGGGGAGATTGCTCCGGGGGATGATCCCAATATTTTTCGAGTATTTCGCAAGGAGGAGCTGGGTGCCCTCATTGCGCAGTCGTTAGCAGCGCTTAATATTGTCCCCCCAACGGTCCCGCAGGAGCCTTTGGAGGATCCTCTGTTACAGGGGTTTAAAGTTGACCAGCGGTGTTTTCCGATCCATAGAGTGATCAAGCAGATGATTGAGTCTGAATGGGAATGCCCGGAGGCGTCCTTGCGGGGTGGTCGGGCCATGGGTCGACTCTACCCAGTGCCGCAGGAGGAAAAGGACTTGTTGCGCATGCCCAAAGTGGACGCCTTGGTTTCCGCGGTGACAAAGAAGACCACTATTCCAGTGGAGGGTGCCGCGGCCCTCAAAGATCTTCAGGATAGTGGAGGAGTGGTTGGGGCAAGGCACTTCAGGCCGGAAGGTCGGGGGTTCAAATCCCACTAGAGGACAGCAACCTTGGGCCGGAAGGACTGGGGTTTCTAGTCCCACAGGTGCTCCTTGTGGTCTTGGGCAAGCCACTTAACCCTCCATAGCCCATGTTCCCTGTAAAATAGTTATCTCCAAGTTATAATGCCCTGTTCAATGTAATTTCAGTTTGTTCAATGTAAACCGCACTGATGCTGAATAGCGCGGTATATAAGAGAATGTAAATAAATAAAATAAAATAAGGATAGGAAATTAGAGACCATTCTGAAGCAAGTTTTTGATTCCTGTGCGCTGGCACTGCAAGCATCCGTTTGCGGGGCGTATGTGTCGCGGGCTTCCATCCGTTGGCTCCAGGGAGAGTCAGCGGCTGACAAGGAGGGTGCCTTTGGGACAGAAGGGGCAAAGCTGGAGTCCGCTGCCGCTTACTTAGCGGACGCCTTCTACGACTTGATTCGGATTTCCGCGAAGTCCATGGTGTCGGTGGTAGCCGCCCATCGGTTTCTCTGGCTGAGAAATTGGGCAGCGGATTCCTCTTCTAAGACTCGGCTCAGTAAACTGCCCTATAAAGGTAAGCTACTTTTTGGGGAGGCTCTGGAGAAAATTGTGAAAGATTTAGGAGATTCCAAGGGCGGTCGCCTGCCAGAGGATTGCCCTAAGCCGTCGAGGCCCGGCTCTCAACTCCGGGGTCCGGTCAGAGATACTCGCCGGTTTCGAGGTCCTCGCTTTGCACCGTATCCGAGAGGTCGGTTTGGAGCGCGCGGTCAGTCCTTTCGTGGAGCGCGAGGGTTTGGCAGAGGATTTTTGTCCTCTCAGCAAACTGCCTCCAAAAAGCCGCAATGAAGGGCGGCAGGTCCAGGCGGAGGTGCCGGTGGGCGGTCGGTTGCAGGGTTTCCTCTCCGTCTGGACCTCCATTACCATGGACCGTTGGGTTCTCGAGATTATCCGCGACGGTTACGCGTTGGAGTTTGCTCAGCCTCTACCACACGCCTTCGTGAGGTCCCCGTGCGGGTCTCCAGCGAAAAGAACGGTGGTGCGGGAGACACTTCTACGGTTGCTACGGCTCAAAGCGGTTGTACCGGTACCGCCAGACCAGTGCGGCTTAGGTCGATACTCGATTTATTTCGTGGTCCCCAAAAAAGAGGGATCCTTTCGTCCCATCCTCGATCTCAAACATGTCAATCGCTGTTTGCGGGTACCTCACTTTCGCATGGAGACTCTGCGCTCTGTAATTCGGGCGGTGCAACCGGGCGAGGTGCTCTCGGCCATAGACCTCACGGAGGCTTACCTTCACATTCCCATCCAAGCAGACCATCACAAGTATCTGCGTTTCGCGGTGCCCATGGGACATTTTCAATTTCAGGCTTTGCCCTTCGGTTTGGCCACGGCTCCTCGGACCTTCACGAAGGTCATGGTGGTAGTGGCAGCTGCCTTGAGGGAAGAGGGGATACACGTTCACCCCTATCTCGACGATTGGTTGATCCGAGCTCGCTCTCAGGCGGAGTCGGTTTCTTCGACGGCTCGGGTGGTGCAGGTCCTGGAGAGTCTCGGTTGGATGATCAATCTGGCAAAGAGTCGGTTATTGCCGACTTGTCGCCTCACTTATTTAGGGGCATTGTTCGACACTCAGCTGGGTTCGGTGTTCCTTCCCGAAGCTCGAGTCCACAAGCTTCTCGGGCTCCTGCGGGCCTTTCTACATTCGCCGGCTCCCACCGCCTGGAAATATATACAGCTCCTAGGGTCCATGGCGGCGGCCTTGGATCTGGTTCCGTGGTCCAGGGCTCATATGCGTCCTCTTCAAAGCTTCTTCCTGAGCCAGTGGTCTCCTCAGCTCCATCCCCTGCACTGCAGGTTGCCGTATCCGCAGTCAGTGGCGTCCACTCTTCAGTGGTGGTTAGATCCCACGCACCTTCAGGCGGGGGTTCCCCTAAAAGAGCCCAGTTGGCTGTTGGTCACTACGGACGCAAGTCTAGTAGGGTGGGGAGCTCATTGTCAGGCTCAGGTGGCGCAGGGCTCCTGGACTGTGGCGGAGAGCAAGTCGCCCATCAATTTGTTGGAGCTCCGGGCAGTGCGGTTGGCCCTGTTGGAGTTCGAAGACCTCGTTGTGGGCCGAGCGGTTCGCGTCTTCTCAGACAATCTGGTCACGGTGTCGTATATCAACCGGCAAGGGGGCACGGGCAGTGCTGCCTTGTTGGAGGAGAGCCAGTTGCTACTGCTCTGGGCGGAGGAACATCTGCGGGCACTATCGGCAGCACACGTAGCGGGAAAGGACAATGTGCAGGCCGATTATCTCAGTCGCCATGTCTTAGATCCCGGGGAGTGGGAACTGAATGCAGCGGTCTTCCACGACATCACCGTTCGGTGGGGTCAGCCGGTCATGGACCTCATGGCGTCCTTCTCCAATGCCAAAGTGGGTCAGTTTTTCAGCCGACGCCGGGAACATATGTCGGAGGGCCTGGACGGGTTGGTTCAACCCTGGCCGGAGAATGTGTTACTTTATGTGTTTCCGCCATGGCCAATGATCGGAAGAGTGGTTCAGCAAATTGCGGGTCACGAGGGTACCGTGATTCTCATAGCTCCAGATTGGCCAAGGAGACCGTGGTATGTGGATCTGGTGCGTTTACTGGTGGAGCGCCCTTGGCGCTTACCCAACTGGGTCAATCTCTTGTTTCAGGGTCCGGTCTTGATGCCACAGGTGGATCGGTTCTTGCTTACGGCTTGGCTATTGAGAGGGAGCGCCTTCGGCGGAGGGGCTACTCCGCGGCAGTGATCGCGACTCTATTGAAGTCCAGGCGTAGATCTACTTCTCTGGCATATATTTGCGTGTGGCGGATCTTTGAGGCTTGGTGTGTGGAGCGGGGGTTGCGCCCATTCTCCGCTCCCCTTTCGGATATTCTCGCCTTCCTTCAATGGGGGCTTGATAAGGGTCTGGCGCTTAATACCCTCAGAGTTCAGCTGGCGGCACTGGCGTGCTACAGGGGTAAAGTACAAGGCGTGGCGTTGTCGGCGCATCCGGATGTGCATCGCTTCCTCGGGGCGGCGCGAATTATCAAGCCACCCATTCGTTCCGTGATGCCGGCTTGGGATTTGAATTTGGTTTTGGAAGCCTTAACGCATCCGCCTTTCGATGCGGGTAATTCCGTTAGTTTGCATCATCTTTCTTGGAAAACGGTTTTTCTGGTCGCCTTGTGCTCGGCACGTCGGATTTCGGATTTACAGGCACTTTCTTGTAGGAGCCCGTTCCTTCACTTCTCAGCTGAGAAGGTGGTTTTGCGACCAGTTCCATCCTTCCTTCCTAAGGTGGTGTCGGAGTTTCATGTGAACCAGCCAGTTTCCCTTCCGACTTTTTCCTGCAAGGAAAGAGGGGAGATATCGCGCTCGTTGCGCCTCTTGGATCTGGGCCGGGTGCTTAGCAAGTACCTTAAACGGACAAAACCGTTTCGTAAATCGGATCGCCTTTTCGTGCTTTTTGCAGGTAGGCGTAAAGGTCAGGCTGCTTCTAAAGCTTCTATTGCTCGTTGGGTGAAGCGGGTGATAGCGGAGGCATACGAGGTTAGCGGGCGCCTGCCTCCTGGGAATCTTAAGGCTCATTCTACCCGGGGGGTGGCGACATCGTGGGTGGAGTTGGCCTTAGTGCCTCCCATGGATATCTGTCGGGCGGCGACGTGGTCTTCCATTCACACGTTCGCTAGGCATTATCGCTTGGATGTGCATGCCAGGGAGGATGCGAGCGTTGGGGCTGCAGCTCTTGTGGCCGGGCTCGCTGGTCCCTCCCGTGTTTAGGAACTGCTTTGGTACTTCCCTTCTGTTCCTGGACTGGCCCGGAGAGACGAAGAGGAAGAAGAAATTAGACCTTACCTGCTAATTGTCTTTCCTTGAGTTCTCTCCGGGCCAGTCCAGGACCCACCCTTTGTAGTGGCGAGCTGGCACAAGGACCGTACTGCTGGCTGCTTTTGCTTCCCTGGGTGGCGGACAGGAGGGGGCATTGATAATCTTCTGTAGGTGCACGATGGTAGTGTATAACAAAAAAAAAAAAAGGAAAACGAAAACGAGAAACCTAACTTCATGATTGAGACGAAACGGAACCGGGAGGATGCGAAGCTAGATTACCTTTACCTTGGAGGTTTTGTTTGTATGTACATAGTTCCTCATTGGTTTTTTGTTCACTTCTGGACGTATTGGGAGTTTGTGGCTGCTTGGACATTAAGTAGACTGAGTAGCTGACGTCACCGGGAGATAGATGGTCTGACAGGAGAAACTTTTCAGTTTCCAGTCCTCAGCTGCTGAATGGGATTGACAACCCTTCTGTTCCTGGACTGGCCCGGAGAGAACTCAAGGAAAGACAATTAGCAGGTAAGGTCTAATTTCTTCTTCTCTTATTAGTCTTAAATGGGTCACATTGTAGCTTCATTGCATGTCCTCTAGTCTTTCTACTTTTTGATAGTGTAAACAACCGATCAATGTTAACCCATTCTACTTGAGGGACCCTAGCCTGGGCCTAAGGCTTACAGCTATGGGCTGCCTTTTGTCTGTCCTTAAATGCAACTTTATTCTTTGTCGCCAGCACTGCACCCTGGGACTTGTAGTTGATAATTCACATTCAAAGACAAACTGTAGTTGTGCAACCGTTGGTTGAGGCAAACAAGAATATTTATTTTGTGGATTTCCAAACGCATTAAAGTTCAGGCACACAAACACAATGGATACTTCTCCAATAACACAAGAGTAAAGTAAGGAAACTGGAACTGAAGGTAAAACTGAGCACAAGTCTCTTTAACAAAAACTGTTATCTTTAATAAAGCAAAACACAGCACAGCCTTATAAGCAATTTCAGCAAAGGTAATTTTCTTCTTTTTCAAAACCTTCTTTTAACCCTGCTTACAGGTTTTTCAAGCTTCTTTGAAACAAAGAGAGCAATCCGTTAGAGAGTCCTCTGGAATGGATTGTGACTCACAGCAATCAATCTGCATGGGTTCTGGTACTACGGCTGGCTTATCTCTGGACTCAACAGCTTCTTCAAACTTTCTGGCTTGTAGGAATTCATAAAACTCATTCCATAACTTCTGTTTCTGGTCATGAACATTTACATTTGAGGAATGAGCTTTCCCTCCCTCTAATGCTTGCTTTAAAGTCTCTACTGTGTCCACATTTACTGCCCTGCTTGTGGCTGGGTTATGGTTCTTTCCCCAAAGGAACATGTCCACCCACCTTCTAGCAGTTGGACCTTTTAGCATAGGGTCCTGGATATTGGACAGAGGTACCTGTTCCAGCTGGTTTGTAGTCTTTCCAACTAACCGTCTGCTGGCTTTAGGTCTGGGAGTTTTTCTCAGATATGGAGTGCTTCCTTCTCTGCTTTCAGCCTTCAGCAACTGGAAGTCAGCCTCCTCGTGGCTCTCAGCTCTCCTAACTCTCTGAGCTCCTTCCCCCTGGGAACTTTCTTCCCCCTGGGAACTCCTCCGTGCATGCTGAGAACTCCTCTGTGAACTCTGTAAGCTCTGTGTGCTCTCTCTCTCCTCTTCTCCCTTGTGCTCTGTTTGGAGACGGGTTTAAAAACCTGTTTCTTTCCTGCCACACCTTTCGCTTTGCACGTGTGCTCGTAATCAGTAGGCAAGCCTGCCTCCTCGTCAGAGCTAGGGCGTGGCTTGGCTTGACTTTTTTTCAAAGTAGTTTTTCTCCCTCTGTGCAAAGCTTGGCTGTCAGTAGTTTTAAAGGCACAAGTACCATTTTCTTCTATTTCCATTCTTTCCTGGTCACTCTCATCACCACACACTCCATTCATTAATTTATAGGCCTCTATCATATCTCCCCCTCAGCCGTCTCTTTTCCAGGATGAAGAGCCCTAGCCCTTTAAGCCTTTCCTCATAGAGATATCCTTCCATTCTCTTTACCATTTTGGTGTCTCTTCTCTGTACCTTTTCTAATAATGCTATATCCTTTTTAAGATATGGCAACCAGAATTGCACATAATATTCAAGGTGGGTTCACACCATAGAACGATACAGAAACATTATAATATCCTTGGTTTCATTCTCCATTCCTTATGATTCCTAGCATTATATTTGTTTTCTCGGTCGCCATTGCACACTGGGTGGAGGGTTTCAACAGATTATCCACGATGACGCCTAAATCTTTTTCCTGGGTGGCAGTTTCTAAGGTGGTACCTTACATCGTGTAACCAAAGGTTGGGTTGTTCTTTCCTAGGTGCATAACTTTGCACTTGTCCACATTAAATTTCATCTGCCATTGGACACCCAGTCTTCCAATTTATCAAGGTCCTCTTGGAATTTTTCACAATTCTCTTGGGTTTTAATAACTTTGAATAATTGTGCTATCTGCAGATTTCATCACCTCCTTATTATTCCCATTTCCAGTTAATTTATGGATATGTTAAACAGCAATAGGCCCAGAACAGATCCCTGCAGTACTCCACTATTTACTTTTCTCCATTGAGAAAATTGGCCTTTTAGCCCTACTCTCTGCTTTCTATCTTTTAACCAGTTCCTGATCCACAATACTACACTGCCTCCAATCCCATGACTTTTTAATTTCACCAAGAGTCTCTCATGAGGGGCTTTGTCAAAGGCTTTCTAATAATCCAGATACACTATATCAACCGGCTTACCTTTGTCTACCTGTTTATTCAAACTTTCCAAAAAATATAACATATTAGTAAGACAAGACTTTCCTTAGCTAAATCCACTTTGGCTTTCTCCCATTAAACCATGACTATATACATGATCAGTAATTTTATTATTTTTAATGGTTTCTACCATTTTGCCTGGTACTGACGTCAGACTCACCGGTCTGTAGTTTCCTGGATCACTCCGGGAGCCCTTTTTAAATATTGGCATTACATTGGCCATTCTCCACTCTTCAGGTACAACAGATGATTTTAATGATAGTTCATTTAATCTCTCTGCTATGGCCTTGCCTCACTTAATGCCACTTTTACCCCTCTATCATCCAATTGTCCAGCTGGCTCGCACAAGTTTTTTGCTACGAATGTATTTGAAAAAGTTTTTATTATGCATTTTTGCTTCCACAGCAAGCTTTTTTTCAAATTTTCTCTTTGCCTGCCTTATCAATGCCTTGCATCTAACTTGCCAATGTGTCACATTTTCATCATTTGGCTCCTTTTTCCATTTCCTGAAAGATGCTTTTTTGCTGTCAGTTTTTTGGCTTTCCTTCCACGTTTCTTAAAGCGTAGAATACATCTGTTCTGGGCTTCCAAGATTGTACTTTTAAACAGTGCTCACGCTTTATGTAAATCTTTAACCTTTGCAGTTGCTCTTTTAGTTTTTTCTTAACTATTTTCTTCATTTTATCATAGTCTCTGTTTTGAAAGTTAAATGGTAGTTCTGTGGATTTCCTTGCCATCCTTCTTTCATTTATTAAATCAAATGTGATCATGCTATGATCTTTATTGCCAAGTGGCCCCAACACCCTTATCTCTTGTACCATATCATGTGTTCCACTAAGGACTAGGTCCAAATTAGCATACCTTCTTGTCGGTTCATCAACCAGCTGCTCCAAGAAACAGTCATTTATTTCATCTAGAAACTTTATTTTCCTAGCATGTCCTGCTGTGACACTGACCCAGTCGATACTGGGGTAATTGAAATCATCCATTATTACTATGTTGTAACTTTTGTTAGCTTCCCTGATTTCCTTCAGCATTTCATCATCCATCTGTTCATTCTGGCCAGGTGAACGGTAGTACACCCCTACTGCCATTGCCTTCCCCTTTTTACGTGGAATTTTTTTCCATAGAGATTCTACAGCATATTTTGTTTTCTGCAAAACTTTAACCCTATGTGACTCCATGCCCTCTCTAACATAGAACGCAACCCCTCCATCAATTTGATTTCAGGACACAAAGGTCTGTTGCCAGTAAACAGACAGACTTAATTGTCCTTGTCGGGCTTGTCTGCATTCTCATTGGCTTTCAGTAGCCTATAGTTAGGGAGTCCCATACGTGAGGACTTCATTCCTGCTTGTCCACGTAGAAAAGGTAGTTACTCACTTGTAGCAGGTGTTCTCCATGGACAGCAGTTATAAGTCCTCACAACCCTCCCACCTCCCCTGGAAGTTGTATTCTACTATAGCTATGTTATCAGTCTATCCTAAGATGGCACCGCAGTAGCATGCAGAAAGATAGCAGGCATGCACAATGGAACCTCCAAAATGTTTCAGTTAGTAGCAGGGGAGCGTTCCCATGTGGGCTCCGTCAGATGACGTCACCCATACATGAGGACTTATTCCTGCTGTCCACGGAGAACACCTGCTACAGCTGTGTAACTACCTATCTCCAGGAACAAGCAGGAATGTAGTCCTCACATATGGGTATCGTCGGTACCGACGGAGCCTGGGTGGGAACGCTCCCCAGCGTCCAATAAGAACGCTTTTGGGAGCATCCCTCCGCACATGCGTGCTGCCTTCCCGCCTTTCCAACTGTCCCTCTTCAGTTATTCGTTTTCCGCAGAGCCGACAGGACCTATTTCCTGTCACCGCATAAAATTACATCTTTAAACTTCTTTCTGTGGTCGCGTTTGCCTACCGCATGACGGCTACCGGTACCGCCGGTTCTTTTCTTTTCTTTCTTTAAAAAAAAAATTTCAGTGTTTCTTTCAGAAACTTTCCTTTTTGATGCTAGGCGCCATTTTGGGCATTAGGCCCCCATTTTTCCTAAATCATGGAAAAGCCAACTAGTGGTTTTAAAAAATGTACTAAGTGTGGCGGTACCATTTCCGTCACTGACACCCATGATTGCTGTCTAAAATGTTTAGGACCTGATCATTCTTCAACTGATAGTCTCTCCTGTATGGGGATGACCAAAAGAGGAAGACAGAACCGGGCCGCAAAGCTCGGTACCCTTTTTTCTTCAGATGCCAGATCCATTGCATCAACATCGTCGAGGGCCTCTTCTTCCTCCCATGGATCTCAGGTAACTAAACATAAGAGCCGGTCCTCAAAGGGTAGCTCTCCTGCTAAGCATCGAGAGGCCGTTGGCATTGCCCTTGAGGGAACCACACCGGCAAAACAGCCCCGGTGGGAGGCTTCGGCTTCCAAAGCATCAATGGGGCTTCAGGATGTTCTCGAGGCCTCAACCTCGCAAGAACTACTTGTGCCATGCTCAGGGGTTCCGGCCGTCCTTACCGGTACCGACACCCAGGCATCAGCAGTGTCGATAGACCAGAGGTTCCTCGCTATCGAACGCAGTATCACAGCTCTTCTCTCGGCTGCGGTACCGGTGGTCCCAAGAGCACCGGTGCCGACATCGACACAGATGCCTGTACTGACACCGGTACAGTCACCGGTACCAACACTGGTGATGCCGGTACCGACGGTGCTGGCCCCGGTGGGAACTCTTCCTATGCCATCTCTGGCTGGAGGGGACAAAGTGGTACCGGCTCACCTCGGTACCGACTTTGATCGGTACCGGGATTGTGCTTTGCAAGAGCATCGGGGTCAGGAATACTTTGATTCCTCCGATTCCGAGGACTCTGACAATTCTGCTGGCATTAGAGGGTTTCTCCTAGAAGATCCCTCTTCTCCCCAACGCAGAATGTCACCTCCAGAGGACATGTCTTTTCAGGATTTCATCCATGATATTGCCAAAGGTCTTTCAATCACAGTAGCTCCTGAAGAAGAACCCAGAGCAAAGGAATTGGAAATCTTCCAATATCCTAAAGCTCCCCAGTAGGCAGCTACTCTGCCTATCCATGAAATTCTGCATAGCTTGATGTTCAGAATGTGGGAGACATGTCTGACCACTTCTCCTCACTCTAGGAGGCTTGATACTATGTATCGAGTTCCACCATGTCCTGGTTTTCAAAAACCCAGCTGCCACACCATTCAATGGTAGTGGAATCAGCCATGCGTAGGATGAAAAGTGCAAAGAGACATGCATCCAATCCTAAAGGTTGTGAATGCTGGACTCTGGATGCTTTTGGACGCAGAACGTTTCAAGCTTCCATGCTTTCAGCTAGAATCAGTTCATACATCCTATATATGGGAATGTTCCTTAAGGAAGTCACAGGAGACTTGGAACTTATGAGCCCTTTTCTCCCAGATAAAAGACAAGATTTTCTTGCTCTAGTTAAGCATGCTCAAAATGTCTCCAAGTTTGTCAATTGTGCAGCTTTTGACTGCTTTGAATGCATCAGCAGAACTTCTGCTATTGCCATTGGTGCATGACGGATTGCCTGGCTGCAGGCATCAGACTTGGAGACTTGGATACAGGACAAGTTAGGCAACATTCCTTGCACGGGGGAGAATCTCTTCGGCAAGAACTGGCAGGAAAAGGCTAATGAGTTAGATGCTGACAATTCTACCTTAGATAGATTGTCAAAGTCTACAGCCACTCCAGCCAAAAAGAAGCCTTATAAAAAAAACCCCTCTTTTAGCAAAAAGAGGACGTTTTATCCTTCCTATACCCAGCAGACTTCAGGTCAGGTTGCCCAAAAGGGACAACCTAGACAGCAAAAGAAACCAAAAGGACCGAGAGCCCAACCAGCTCTCCAGGTTCAGCCCCCTCAAGGGCTTTGACTCCTTCCCAGAGAGCTTCGCCTTCCTGCCTCTGAGGGGTCCCCAACCCCCCAATATTCCGGGCAGGTTATGCCACTTTATCAACAGATGGCATCAAATAACAGCAGAAGATTGGACTTTGTCCATTGTAGGAGAGGGGTACAAACTTCATTTTCACAGAATACCCCCTCCTACAATTCTGAAGCAGTTCAATTCACAAACCTCTGCAGACAATCTGCTACATTACGAGGTCTCCACACTTCTTGCCCAAGGGACAATAGAGGAAGTACCCATTTTTCAACAGGGTACAGGGTTCTACTCCTCCTATTTTCTTATCCCAAAGAAAACAGGGGGACACAGACCCATTCTAGACCTCAGAGAATTGAACAAGTATCTGTTTCGAGAGAAATTCAAAATGATTTCTCTAGGAACTCTTCTGTCATACCTTCAAAGCCAGGACTGGCTTTGCTCTCTAGACTTAAAGGATGCATACACACACATTCTCATCCATCCAGATCACAGGAAATTCTTAGGTTTCCTTTTCAGGGGAAGACATTTCCAGTAGAGGGTTCTTCCTTTTGGTCTGGCTTCAGCACCAAGGGTGTTCACGAAATGCATGGCAGTAGTAGCAGCATTTCTACGAACCTTGGGGATTTTTGTCTTCCCCTACTTAGACGACTGGCTCATTCAAGCCTCCACAGTTGCAGAGGCCAGCACTGCAGTCTCGTACAATGCGAATCCTCCAATACTTGGGATTGGAAATCAACTTCCCGAAGTCTCAACTAGTTCCTTCCCAATGACTAGAATTCATAGGAGC
Organism: Ichthyophis bannanicus; assembly: GCA_033557465.1. Taxonomy (NCBI): domain Eukaryota; kingdom Metazoa; phylum Chordata; class Amphibia; order Gymnophiona; family Ichthyophiidae; genus Ichthyophis; species Ichthyophis bannanicus. The sequence continues at coordinate 885,042,347 of CM066035.1, read as the reverse complement.
CTGTCTAGATACCAGGCAGGCAAGGGCTTTCCTTCCACAAGCCCGGTGTCTTTGCATTATGCAGCTAGCTTCCCAAGCAGCAGAAAAATCCTCCCTCATGGCTCGGGAACTACTGCAGTTACTGGGACACATGGCATCCACAGTTCATGTAGTCCCATATGCTCACCTCCACATGCAAGCAGCTCAGTGGACCCTATCCACACAGTGGACACAGGCCACAGGCAATTTGTCGGACAAAATAACAGTCTCTCAAAGACTAATTTTGTCCCTCCAATGGTGGCTATCACTAGAAAATCTGACAGTGGGGTCTCCTTTCCATCAACCCCTCTTTCAGGCCACCCTAATAACAGCTACATCACAGGTGGGTTGGGGAGCACACCTGGATCATCTCTCTACCCAGGGCACCTGGACTCCACAAGAGGTAGGTTTACACATAAACCTCCTGGAATTAAGAATAATTTATTTAGCTCTTCGAGTGTTCCACGCCCAGCTCAGCTACAAGACAGTCCTGGTCCAGACGGACAATCAGGTAGCCATGTTCTATGTGAACAAGCAGGGCGGAACCGTCTCTCTGTCGTTATGCAACGAAGCTTTACGACTATGGGCCCTTGCCAGAGAGCACCAAATTCAACTTCTAGTGGTATATCTTCCAGGCATTCAAAACCTTTGGGCAGACAAACTCAGTCGAGTACTGCTACCTCATGAATGGTCACTCCACCTAGACCAGGTGGCAAAGATATTTCATCTCTGGGGCACACCAGACATAGACCTCTTTGCAAGTCCACTGAATGCCAAACTTCCCCGGTTCTGTTCCAGAATACCGTCACACAACTGTCAGGCAAGGGATGCCTTCCTCCTTCACTGGGGTCAGGACTTCCTTTATGCTTTCCCACCCATTCCCCTCATTCCCAAAACACTCTTCAAGCTTCAGAGAGACAGGGGTCGCATGATTCTCATCGCACCACGATGGCCACGCCAGGCGTGGTATTCCCTGCTTCTGCATCTCTCTCAAGCGGCACCTTTGGAGTTAGGGCACACTCCAGATCTCCTTTCTCAGGAGAACGGGACACTATGGCACCCAAATCCCCAGTCCCTGCACCTTACGTCCTGGTTGCTGAAGGCTTAGACCTCCAGGATCTCAACCTGTCTCAGCAGGTAAAAGATATCCTTCAAGCTTCTAGGAAACTTTCCACAAGAAGATCTTATGCCTTCAAGTTGAAACATTTTACTATATGGTGCTCCAGGAGGGGATTAAACCCCTGGTTGTACCCTTAGAATCAATACTAGAGTATCTCCTTCACTTATCGAATTCTGGGTTAAAGACCAATTCGGTAAGAGTCCATCTTAGTGCAATTGCAGCTTCTTATAAGCCTCTGAATGGACAACCAATTTCCTCTCATCCACTCATATCAAGATTTATGAGAGGCCTTCTATTAACCAAACCTCCCATCAAGCCACCACCGGTGGCTTGGGATCTAAATCTAGTTCTCGGGCAGCTCATGAAGTCGCCTTTTGAGCCTTTAGCCACTGCAGCCCTTAAGATTTTGACCTGGAAGGTCATCTTTCTAATTGCAATCACCTCTGCCCGCCGCATCAGTGAATTGCAAGCTTTAGTGGCTGATCCTCCTTATACTAGGTTTCATCATGATAAGGTTGTTCTTCGAACTCACCCACATTTTATGGCAAAGGTGGTTTCGCCATTTCATTTAAATCAATCAATTTACCTTCCTGTATTTTTTCCCAGGCCTCACGCCTCTAATGCAGAAAGGATCTTTAATACTTTGGATTGTAAAAGGGCCTTAGCCTTTTACATACAAAGAACACAGCAACATAGAAAGTCTTCACAACCTTTTATAGCTTTTGACACTAGTGGACCTCCATTTCCTGTGCTACACGTGTCTATTTGTCCTTAGTGGTGGGTTCCCGTGCCCACAGTTCAGGAACAGCCTACTGGCCAGAGACACTTAGGTTCCCGCCCACCCTACCCCTCGCTCCACCCACCCCAGGGGCTACATTACCTATATAGTGGTCACATACGTGCCATCTATCGTTCCTAACCTGGGTTAAAAGCCACATCGTCTTCATCTTTTCTTCTTCTTCCTCTTCTGGGACTGCATAAACATGTCATGTATTCAGTGCAATAACTGCGATACTTTCATTCTAAGATGAATCATTTGGAGCCTAAGAGCTTGTCCTATATGCCTAAAGTCAGCCGCCATGCATGAAGAACTGACTCTACTAAGGAAAGAGCTAGCTGCCATGCATAAAGAAGTGTCTCTACTGAGGGAGGAACTGGCTGCAATGAAGCGCACCTCTTCTAGGATACAAACTGAACAAAGTCCACCACCGCTCCCACAAAGAATCAAACGCCCCAGGAACAAATGGATCACAGTGGGTTCTGGTAGATTGCGACCAGTAACACAGAGACATCCTGTACATCAAGAGATATCCCTGCGCAATGCCTTCTCTGCCTTGGCTAATGAGGATGCCCAATCCAAAGAAACTGAAGAGCCCTTAAATGAGTCAGACAATGCCCAATCCCCTGCTAAAGCACCAAATATGAAGAAAACCTCACCAAACAGAAAACTACTACTACTTGGAGATTCCATCATCAGAGGCACCAACTTGGGAACACAGTTCAAAGAAGAGAAGATAGTCATATGCCTAACAGGCTCTTCAGCCAGCAGGAATACAAACCAAGTTGTTGAATTACTTAGTGCAAAAAGTGAACACTCCAAACTTGATGTTATTATCCACTTAGGCACAAACGACCTAGCTAGGAACAGTGCCTCCACAGCCCAAAAGGACTTCGAATCTCTGGGAGAGAAACTCAAGCGCGTTGTTAACACTGTTGCATTCTCAGAAGTTCTACCTGTTCTTGGTAAGGGGACAAAAAGGCTGCATCGCATTAACAGCTTTAATACATGGCTCCAGACCTGGTGCAAACAAGAAGGAGTCCAATTTATTGGTAACTGGGACAACAGATGGACCAACAAGAGATTATACTGTGCTGATGGACTACATCTCTCTGTCGCAGGGAAAAGAATCCCAAGTGAAAGATTCAGGCAGTATGTGGATATGCATTTAAACTAGGAAGAGGGGGTGACGAATGTGGAAGGTCAACATCTGCATGCCACCCCCAGCAAAAGTAGAACACCATCAGAAACAGACACACTTTTAAACCACACATCAAAAACATGTGGGAAGAAGTAGGCAGAACAAAATCAATGCAAAATACACACAAGCCAGGAAAATGCTGGAAAGCAATGAGCACAAATGCTCGAAGCTGAGCCAACAAAATTCCAGACCTGGAAGCCCTAATGGTGGAAACGAATTTGGACATTGTGGCCATTACAGAAATATGGTTTAATGAATTGCACGATTGGGATATAGAGACAGAGAAAATGGAAAAGGAGGAGGAGTAGCCTTGTATGTCAAAAGCAATATTAAAGCTACTGAAATGCAGGGGACATGGGGAAAAGAAGCAGCACTCTGGATTGCGTTGGAAAGAGGAGATGGCACTGTCATCCATACTGCTGTAGTCTACAGACCTCCGACTCAAATTCAAGACAGAGATAACAAATTGATTAAAGATATTGCCAAGATAGCAACAAAGGGAGAAGCGATCATATTGTTTGACTTTAATCTACCTGATGTGGATTGGATTACTCCTTCTGCACATCTGGAAAGAAGCAAAAAAATTGTGGATGCTCTCCAAGATGCATTATTTAGACAAATGGTGATGGAACCAACCAGGGAAAGCTCAACGCTGGATGTAGTGCTCACCAATGGCGATAGTGTGTCGAATGTCTGCATGAGTGCCCCTGTGAGCAACAGCGACCATCACACGGTGTGGTTTGAGATAATGGGCTATGGGGGGGGCTAGGACTGGAAATGGGCTGGGGGGCTTAAGACTGGAGGTGGGCTGATGGGGTTAGGACTGGTAATGGGCTGTGGGCTGATGGGGGGTTAGGACAGGAAATGGGCTGATGGGGAGGGGAAATGGGCTGGGGGGGTTAAGACTTGAGGTGGGCTGATGGGGTTAGGACTGGTAATGGGCTGTGGGCTGTTGGGGGGGTTAGAACTGGTAATGGGCTATGGGGGGGTTAAGACTGGTAATGGGCTGTGGGCTGATGGGGGCTGTCTGGTAATGGGCTATGGGGGGGTTAGGACTGATAATGGGCTATGGGGGGCTAGGACAGGAAATGGGCTGATGGGGAAGTGTTAGGACATGAGGTGGGCTGATGGGGTTAGGACTGGTAATAGGCTGTGGGCTGATGGGGGGGTTAGAACTGGCAATGAGCTATGGGGGGCTGACTGGAAATTGGTTGATGGGGTTAGGACTGGAAGTGGGCTGATGGGGGGTTAGGACTGGTAATGGGTTATAGGGGGGGCTAAAACTGAAAATGGGGTGATAGGGGGTTAGGACTGGAAGTGGGTTGATGGGGGGCTAAGACTGGTATTGGGTTGGGGGGTTGCTAGGACTGGAAATGTGCTGATGGGTGGCTAGGACTGGAAATGGGCTGATGCAGGGACTAGAAGGGAATGGATGCTGGGTGAGGCTGGAACTAGAAGGGAGCTGATGTTGGGGGAGGATTAGAATGGGATGGGGCTGGAATAGTAAAATGGAGAAGGGAAAAATATTTTGTGTGGGAGGGATAAAAAATCTACAATTGGCCGGGTATTGGGAGAGTAAGTGGGGATTGAGGATGGAGGGGTAAAATTGAGTGGATGAAATAGGAATGAGGAAAGAGCAAAAGGAGAAAGATTAGTATGTTAAAGCAGATGTAGAGAGAGAATGGAAAAAAACTAGGAGAGAAGAAAGGACAAATGGACAGCAGACGATGGAGAGTTAGCAGAAGACACGAAGAAACCAGAAGAAAGTGGCTGGAGCAATTGCAGCTGAAAAAATATGCACAAAAGGTAGAAAAATATATCTTTATTTTGAATTTATTAATTGGAATATATGTCAGCTCTGGTAAATGTGCATCATTAACGTCTGCGCTTTGTTTAGTACAAGAGCAAATTAATGTATAGTTTTATTTCTACAGTGTTGTACATTCCAAGTTTGGCTTATGGGATTCACAGTTTAATTATTGTCTTCCTGTTTCTAAATTGTGATTACTTGTTTGGTGATGGTCTATGTTCTGCATGTGTAACTGAGCTGAGGTGTTCTGTTTATATAATTCCTATTTGACATTGCCACTTGTTCTCTTTCCCCAGTAGGTCATGTATTCTTGTTCTCTGAAATGTATTGATTTAATATTTGCAGTGTTGCCTTTTGATTGGTAGTGTATGGTGCTTTGTGAGTCCTGATAGTGCTGTTAGGATACGGCGGGTTTGCTATGGGTTCTAAATGGGCATTGTTTGTAGTAGTTCCCAATGTGTCTGGCAGTTGGCACTGGCTTATAGTAATGTAGAAATCTTTTAGTCTTTCTTTATCCATACACTCATTAAGAGGCACGTTTACTAAAAGCTAGTATATGGTAACATTATGCAAATGTTTATGCAAATGAGGCACCTTATGCAAATGAGGCCCCGCACCGAGTCTCCGCACATGGCCCCGCACCCCCCTTGGGCCGCCCCTGATCTCTGATGATCTCAAGGTGGCAAAACAGTGCGTCAAGGCGGTGGCAAAAGCCAGGAGGATGTTGGGCTGCATACAAAGAGGGATTACCAGCAGAAAGGAAGAGGTACTTATGCCACTGTATAAGTCACTGGTGAGGCCTCACTTGGAATACTGCGTTCAGTTTTGGAGACCGTATCTTGCAAAAGATTTAAAAAGACTGGAAACTTCAGAGGAAAGCGACCAAAATGATTTGGAGCCTGTGTCAGAAGCCATATGAGAAGAGACTTGAAGACCTAAATATGTACACTTTGGAGGAGAGGAGGGACAGGGGAGATATGATTCAGACCGTTAAATACTTAAAGAGAAATGATGAACAAACAAACCTCTTCCAAAGACGTGGAAGTTTTAAAACTAGAGGGCATAACTTGAAGCTGCAAGGTGGTAAATTGAAAGGCAATGTCAGGAACTATTTTTTCATTGAAAGGGTGGTGGATGCTTGGAATGCCCTCCCGATGGAAGTGGTGGGGGCAAACACGGTGACGGAATTCAAAAAGGCATGGGACAAACACAGTGGATCCCTTTACAGCAATAGGATAAAAACAAGATAAATGGTACCATCTAACTTCTGAACCATATAACGTCTCAACAAATAGGGGTGTCCTACATGGAGTGGTGGGTTTACTCCTAAACAAAGACATGGGGAGGGATGGCCTGCACAGAGCGACAGGTGCACCTACTCTTGCCATCTTGCTGGGCAGACTAGATGGACCATGCTGGTCTTTATCTGCCGTCATTTACTATGTTAGTCATTTGGGACTTCCAGTCTCCAAAAGAACTTTATCTAAATGGATTGCCCAATGCATATCCTTTACTTATGAGAGTAAAGGTCTTCCTCTTCAGGACCATGTCACAGCTCATAATGTCAGGGCCATGGCAGCTTCTATTGCTAATCTCCACTCTGTTTCTATCAATGACATTTGGCGAGCAGCCACCTGGGCTTCGGTACACACCTTCACAGCCCACTACTGCCTAGATAAAGCCTCCCGTCGGGGTGCCTTCTTTGGCCAAGCTGTTCTTCAAAACCTTTTTCAAATGTAAACCAACTCCTACCCACCAACCTTGGTGGGATGCCAGAGATCCATGGGAGGAAGGATCCTCACCCTTGACGGTGGCACCTTCCTAGGGCTATCTCCCTGGCATCTTCAGCTAGGGAGTCCCCATATGTGAGGACTACATTCCTGCTTGTTCCTGGAGATAGTGTAGTTACTCACCTGTAACAGGTGATCTCTGGGAACAGCAGGAATTTAGTCCTCATAACCCACCCACCTCCCCTAGGAGTTGTCTCTCTCTCTCTCTCTCTCTTTGTCTCTTTCCTCTCTCCTCTCTCCTCTCTCCTCTCTCCCTCTATCCTTTCACTCAGCTACAAACTTAACTGAAGAGGGACAGTTAGAAAGGCAGGAAGGCAGCACGCATGTGCTGAGGGATGCTCCCAAAAGCGTTCTTATTGGACGCTGGGGAGCGTTCCCGCGCAGGCTCCATTGGTACCAACAATACCCATATGTGAGGACTAAATTCCTGCTGTTCCCGGAGATCACCTGCTACAGGTGAGTAACTACGCTTTTCTGTTCTGGAATGCACTAAGCTGGAAAATCCCTGTCTTGAATGCCCCTAAGCACTCTGAGCCCAAAATTTAACAGCTCAGTCTCTTAATTTAAAGACTTAAACAAGGCACTAAGGTTCCTGTATACAGAGATTGAATGCATTTACATTTTTTTCTGAATCTAGTCCATAACTTTAACTTTAGCGACCTTAAATTGAGGTTGCTAAAATTAGGCCAGGTTTGGGTTTCCAAAGTTAGGAATCCAGTACTTAATTTCCCTGCTTTGGATTGACCTCCTTTTAAGCCCTTAATTTAGGAACCTTGTAATATAAAGTTCTTAAATTTAGGAGCTCAGAGCTGGCAAAGGTTTAAAATCTAAAGTCTAGGTGCCTAGATCATTTGGAAACCGACCTGATTATTAACGAGGCTGATCTTGCAAAATTTTTTATTTTTGTCTGGTCTTTTATAATTGTCTAGTACATCAGTAATCTGGATGAGACACCAGCATACCTTGGTGGAAGGGATAACCAATGGCGAAAACTGTCTCTAGAGAACGTACCTAGAGCAATGATAATGTACGACATAATGAGTTATGCAGAGTCGGGGAAATTATCCTCTCATCTCAAAAACCAACTGTCCTTTCTGCTCCGCCAGCCACAGAATGAAGAGGTGCAACGTCAACAGCTCTTGGTGGTCACACAAGCCAGGTAAATGCTGATCCACCATGAACACCACTGCTGCAGACATTGCTCTGTTTACAGATTGTTGGAATAATAGCTGATCTTCTCTGGCTATTCTTAAATACATATATTTGGTACCTAAAACTCTTAAAACACATTTTTTTGCAACTTTTATTTTTACAAATTTTAGGATTCAACAACGAATACATCATGCCAGCAATCACCATTATAGTTATCTCAAGATCAATTACATATGAAAGGAAAGGAAAGGAAAGGAAATGAAGCATTCAGAATTATGTTAACATGTGAACAACACAGTAGTGTCAGCTACATCTCCCACCCCTACTTACTCATACCAAAATCAAGACAACTACAGTGTTCTCTGTGGAGACAGCATTCCTAAGTATAAGGAAGAGTAAAGAAACAAACAAACAAAAAAAAAAAACCAAAGGGGAGGAGAGGACATACCCGGTCCTTTCCTTCCACTATAGTTGTATGCCAGCCAAAAATGAGACAGGAACTTTGTGCACAAACCCCAATATGTATATGACAGATTGCTCCCTCATATGGATTAGAAAAGGCGTACTAACCAGAATGAAACCAAACTCAAAATTAAAGTAATAGAACAAGTCCAAAAGAAAGAAACAAAAACAAACAAACAAACAAAAAAAGAAACCTGCAAAAGGGAAACCAAAGCAAATCGAATACTCATAGTGGGGAAAATATGGAACACAGCCAAACAAGATCTTTCTCAAGGGCTGTGTCCCGTCTTTGTAAGGAAGAAGAATGAAGATCCAGGGCAGCGATACATAAGTATATCTGTACTCCTCTTGTATCCACCATCACACATCCATCTCTCAGTCATCTTTGCAGGACCAACAGGAGAAAGGAGCCCAGATCTCATAAAAGTCTTTCGTTCTACCACAAAGCGTAAATGACATCTTATCCTACACATAACGTCACCTGCACAAGGTACTACTCCATTACCATTGGGCTATACTTGTTCTTCTAACCCCTAGTCACTACCATTCCTGCAGAGACCAGTAATAATTCAACCAATCTTTTACAACCATTCCTCCCCATCTCTGCTGAATCCAGGAGATCACCTGTTCCATTAAAAGAAAAAACCTAGTAATTTCAGTAGTTTTCTAAACCACCTAGGACCAGAATTTCCAAATTTTTGGGTACTCCAACCAGAGATGGCAAAATGTACCAGCCATACCACACTTGTGCCAACTCTATCTTCACCCCATCCACCCATCTTAAGCATTCTAACCACGGTCACATAAGCCTGCATATTTAGTTTATATTGAATCTTCCTGTACTACTACTACTGAGCATTTGTATAGCGCTACAAGTCGTATGCAGCGCTGCACAGACCTGTGAGAGACAATCCCTGCTCATCAGAGCTTGCAATGTAGTCAAGATAGACAACACAGAAGGTGTAGACAGGGATAAAACAAGGAGGAAAGAAAAAGGAGATCAGGTGAGTCAAGATCCAAAAGCAGCAGCAAAGAGGTGAGTTTTCAGCCTGGATTTGAAAAGGGTCAGAGAAGGCGCCTGACAACAGACACAGGTAGTTTGTTCCAGGCGTAAGGTGCAGCAAGGTGAAAGGAGCGAAGTCTGGAGTTAGCAATAGAAGAGAAGAGCACAGCTAGAAGCAGTTTGCCAGAAGAGCGGAGTTCCCAAGTGGGGTTGTAAGGACTGTAATTAGTGCTTCTAGTCCCTTGGTAATAACTGTCTTCCCAGCAACGCATGTCATTTACCTATGCGAGGATCAGATTCATGAGATAAGAGAACTTGCTTCTCCTATCCTGGACAACAACCCTTTAATCCTATTGCCCTTCCCATACAGAACCTTCTCTAGACCTCAGGGCTCCTGCAGTAGACTGAACCAGTTCAAGTTCCTTATTATAAAATAGCACACTTGGACACAATTTTAACAGACTGTGTACACATCAAGAAATCAGATGCCTTTTGTTTTGCAATAATATTTTATTAGCAAACTTCAAAGCCACATTTTCAAACGTATACATCAAGTCAGGCAGCAATCATTGGTTACAGATCTATGATTTTATTAACAAAAATAACCACCCTCTAGCTGCCCACCTCGATATCCACCCTGCCCCGCCCAATCTGGCTTCCCATACACTCCAATCCCCTTTAGCCCTGCATTCTGCCACCTTTCTCATAGGCTGGCCTCAATGACTCTATTGTGCATATACAGTTTATAGCCGTCCCACATCTCTTCAAATTACCTTATTTTCTCATTATGCAATGATGTTAACCTTTCTTGTTAGGCTGTATTCATTCTCCCCATCCAGGCACGGAAATCTGGGAGTAATGGTGCTTTCCATCAAAGCACATCATGCTCTAGCAAGACACATACGCATCAGTTTCCATTTCCATCCATCCCCTCCTATTCCCCAAAACACTCCTTTAGGATCTAACTGCCCCCTAACCTAATTTCCACAAGATCAAGTAATCAGATGTTTCTGGATCTTCATCCATGCAATAATCATTCAAGAGAATTTCATGCTATTTTTCATGAATCACAACTGACTGTGGAGGCAAGTAAACAGAAATATTAACCATATTTTTGCAGACTTTCCAGGTTTTTTACATGTTTTATGTGTTAATGAAACTCCAGAACAGTAGTTCTTCCCAAAAAGTGGTTTCTCTCAATGTTAGTTTTCACATCTAAAGGTATCACGCAGTAAGATGTCCTTATCACTTTGCTCATGGCTTTCTTAATTTTATAAGTGTATATTTATTTTTTTACATCTTATTAAATTAAGGAGGGATCTAATCACCTAGCAAATCTAGTGACAGTGATTTAATGAGTTCCCTGTGGGTGCTCACCGTCTTGCCCCTTTCCTCCTAATCTTCCATCTTGCTTCTTTAGCTTGCCACCATCACCTCCAGAGTGGTGGAGGTGGCGGCAGCAGCAGCACTTAGAGTACAGGGTACAGGGATACCAAGGGACTGCTATGCTTCCTCTCCTGTAATGACATGCCTCCTTTTCCTATTGTGCATGCTTTTGCTTTAAATAGCATGGGGTCTATTCTGTCCCACAAATAGCGGGGATTGATGCCCCGTTGGGACATTCTTCCCCGCTATTCGCTCCCCTCCTGCCCCCAGCAGTAAGCCTCCCCATACGAACAAGGCACTTGTACGGGAAGGCTTAGATGGGGAGGCATTCCGGAGACGGAGCAAGGGCAGCGCATGGGCAGTCTGCGACCCCAGATGTACAGGGCTGATTCTGAGGTCAGCAAACTGGGCAGGGGACAGCAGGTCCGGGCAGTGCCAGTGAGGTGATGGGGTGCAGGAGATTCCCCGCAGCCCGACCCTGGCCATGGAAGGCCAGATCAGGGGTCAGCTACGGAGAAAAAAGATTGTGCTCGGCAACCGGGGATCGTGGCTCCTGAATAGAGCCTTGGTGCCATGACACTGTGGCTCCATTCAGGAGCCTGACCGAGTTAGCCAGGCAGGAGTCTGTACATACAGGCCAATCAGAATCGGGTCCTGGCCTGAACGTACAGACCCAGACCCAATTCTGACCCCACAGGGCACGTCTAGCCCCCACAGGATCAGAATCAGATCTGCCTCTGTGCATCCCGTTCAAATCAGATTCACAGGGGCCTGGACACACTCTATGGAATGTGCCTCCACGTGTGCAAGGTAGAGAAAAAGGAGAGAGCCACCATGAGGACAGGAGGAGTTGCCTAGCAGTTAGAGCACTGGAATGAGAACCAGCGAAACCAGGAGTCAGATCCTACTTTCTTCACTGACACTCCATGTGACCTTTAGCAAGTCACTTTATCTCCCATTAATCTCAGGTACGCACTTAGAATGCAAGCCAGAACTTTCCAAATTATTCTTTTGCTTTCAGGATATCCACAATAAATATGCATAAGACAAATTTGAATGCATTAGACATCCAGTATATGCACATTTTTCTCAGGAGGAATGTGGTTAGAACAGCAAGCTAAGAATTAGGGAAGCCAGGATTCAAATATCACTTCTCTCATTGACACTACTTGTGACCTTGTACAAGTCGCTTAACATAGTAACATGCATAATAACATAGTAAATGACAGCAGATAAAGACCAGCATAGTCCATCTAGTCTGCCCAGCAAGGCGGCAAGAGTAGGTGCACTTGCCGCTCCATGCACGTCACCCTTCCCCATGCCTTTGTTTAGGGGTGTACCCACAGCTTCACGTAGTTCACCCCTATTTGTTGAAATATAAGAGTTAGTTATGTTTATTTTGATTTTATTCTGTTGCTATAAAGGGATCCACAATTTCTCTAGGAACAAGCAGGAAGTCAGTCCTCACTTATGGGGTGACGTCAGCACCGAAGGAGCCTGCGCGGAGCAATTCACCAGCATTCAAAGAAAGCCTTTGGGATTGCTGCCACGCATGCGTGGTCCTCTTCCTGCCCAAGGGTGCCATCTTGCTCAGTCTCTTTTTCCGCGCAGCCCTTCGGACGCACGTCCTCGTCCCTCAGAAAAAGTGTTTCGTTTTTCGGCCCTAGCCTATTACTTTTCCGGTTGCACCGGTCTTCTACCTGTCCTTCCCCTGCTCTATCCTTGTTGAGCAAGTAGGGGACGTTTTTCCTAGCATTTTTGCTGTTCACGGGCTTTGCGCCCTTTATTCTCCCAACCGCTGGCCACATGGGTCTTTGACCTCACGGGGCCATTTTTGCCCCTATGGCCACTGGATTCAAAAAATGCGATAGATGCTCCAAGAACATGTCACTCATGGATACTCATGACTGCTGTATGTGGTGTCTCGGGCAGACCATGATCCAGGGGCTCTGTTTGTTCTGTAAGAAAATGTCCTCCAAAGCCCTGCTCAGTCGTAAACCGAAGTCTGAAGACATTTTCAGGAAGGCTGCCTTGGAATCCCCGGTAGCGCCCTCGGTCGTCTTTCCTCCGGTGGGTTCCCCCACCTCGACCCCATGCTCACGGTGACACTCCAACCAGGGGTTCCCTACAGTGAAGCGGTGTAAGAAGAAGAAGGCCTCAAAGTTGCTGTCGGGGGTCCCCGACAAACGCAAGCTTTCCCGCACTGGGTCGCTTAGCCCCCCTCAGCATTCCTGAGCGTCGGACAAGGAGCAGCCCTGCAAGGCTGCAAGGTACCTCGTACAGATATGGAGGCCTCTGGCGATGGCACCCAGTCTCCTGAGGGTCATCTGGCGAGGACCCCCTCTCCTCCTCGATGCACGACCCGGTGACCCCGGTGTCGGCGTCACAGGGCCCCACGCCCGCATGGGAGTCCCTCATGCTGGCGCTAGAACACAGCATTTCTGCATTTATCGCTTCACAGCAGGCGCTCACATCCAGCTTCGCTGGTTCGCGCCAAGAGACTGAGGTTCCCTCACGTGGGACACCGAAAGCCGTCCAGGAAACCCCTGAGAGCCGTGGGCCTCATGAAGGTCCTCGGCGTCAGTCTCGCTCGCCTTCCCATTCCTCAGGGGCGAGATCCTCCAGGGCCTCCGACTCCAAGCAAGCCTCAGCTGCAGGACGGAGCAACCAGCCCAGATCGGATTCCTCCTCCGACTTCTCGGGCTGGGAGTCTGAGGGGGATACCTCCCTGGATCTTCCATCGGACCCGTCCCCACCCACTTTTCAGTGGCGCTTGCCACCCAAGGACACCTCCTTCCTCGTGTTTGTGCGAGATATGGCACGAGCTCTCAACCTGGCTACCCAGGCTGAGGAGGACGCTCAAGCTAAAGAGCTCTGCCGTATTCAGGCATACCAGCTCTATATGGGAATGTTCTTACAAGACCTGGCTAAGGAACTCAGAGGTTTCTCCACGGGCCTCGAGGGTGAACCCCTCGGTAGGTTCTGGACCCTGTTAAAGTCCATCGCAGAGTGCTCAAAATATCTCTCTCGTGCTGTCTACGACGGCTTCAAGTCCTCGGCTCACGTGGCTGCCTCTGGCATCGGTGCCCGTCGCCAGGCATGGCTCCAATCCTCGGATTTGGAGCAGTGGGTACAGCAAAAGCTCCTGGACGTACCCTGCCTCGGTGAGCAATTCTTTGGTAAACCTATGGAGGACAAAGCCGCGGAGATAGAGATGGAGTTTGTCACCCAAACCTGGCACTCACGCAAGACCTCCACTCTCCCTCAAAAGAAACAGCAAACCAAAAAGCTTTTCTTTCCACGGAAGGGCCTACCCTATCGGGGCTACCCACCGTACCCGCCCACTTCCGCACCGACTACCGCAGCACAAGGAAAATCCGGATCCCAAGGTCACTGCAAGCCTAAAGGGCCCAAGGCCCAAACCCCGGTGCCATTCCAACCCATGCAAGAGTTTTGACGCCAGCTGAATAGCCTTTCACCCCTCAGCAACACAGCAGCCGATGGGGGGACGCCTGTCCTCTTTCGCTCCTCAGTGGGCTTCCATCACCTCGGACACCTGGGTCCCCCGGGTGATCCGGGATGTCTACCAACAAAGTTCCTGATCTAGAAGCCCTAATGGTGGAAATGGACTTGGACATTGTGGCCATAACAGAAACATGGTCTAATGAGTCGCATGAATGGGATATAGCCAGCACTTCAGTTTCCATGGATTGGGCACCCTCATTAACCAAGGCAGAGAAGGCATTATGCAGGGATATCACTTGATGTATAGGGTTCTCTGTATTATAGGTCACAAACTACCAGAGCCCACTGTGATCCATTTGTTCCTGGGCTGTTTGATTCTTTGTGGAAGCGGTGGTGGATTTTGTTCAGTTTGTAACCTAGAGGAAGTGTGTTTAATTGCAGCTAATTCTTCCCTTAGTAGAGTCAATTCTTTATGCATAGCAGTTAACTTGAGACATATAGGACTAGCTCTTAGTTCCAAATGATTCTTCTTAGAATGAAAGCACCACAGTTAATGCATTGAATACATGATATTCTGACTCAGCTCTCCTAAAAGGAGAAAAGGAGAAAAAGTGGGTGTAATACCTAATTAAAGGACAGATGTCAATGTATATGATGACTATATAGGCAATGCAACCCAGGGGTGGGTGCGGTGAGGGGTAGGGTGGGCGGAGACCTACGTGTTCCAGGCTAGTAGGCCTTCTATGAACTGAGGGCACACTCGGATATCTAATTTAAAGGCTATGCAAGGAACATAGGCAGGCTGAAGATTCTTAAAGACCTATATGCAACAGGTAAAGTTTATCAAAAAAAGGCAATGATAAAGTTTGAAAGCCTTAGCTGAGTGTGTAGTCTCTTGAAGTTCTGATGGTTCAGGCTTGCAACTAGTACAAAACATAGGTACCAAAACTTGGATAACCTATTGTACTTGTATGCAACTTGCCTAGAGGTTGGTTTCTGAAAGGCAAATATTAAAATCTAAAATCAAAATTAATTGTGGATATCCTAAACCCCTTCCTAACCATGAGGTCACAAGAACAGGTTTGGGAAGCCTTGCTGTAAGCTCTTTTGGGAAGGGATTGGTAACTGAATTTTAATAATGCTGTACCTCATACTCTGCCTTCAGCATCAATTGAAAAAGCAGACTAAAAATTCAAATTATTATGATTACATTGTCAGAATACCTGTTTCTTTGCAAGGGGAAAGATGCAGCTCACAGATCTTGGGTCTAGGGATTGGGAGGGGAGAGGGAGAGTTCCATGTGTGGTGTGGTATGGTGTCATGCTCACAGTTAACAGCCCTATCATAGTGAGGAAATTATTGTCTGCTGTTATCTTCTGCAGCCTACAGCACACATCTTCCCTCCAGGTCTGACCCTGCTTTTTCCAAGATCTAGTGAATGTGTGCTTTCCAATGGTAGTATTGGTAGGAGATGGGTACTCAGCTCTCACAAGTATAAGTCTGTGGGTACTTGAGCCCAAGAGCATTCACATAGTGTCTGTACTTCCCTGTGATTGGATCTCTTTTTACAAACTTGTTTTAGGTGTCCTATACCACCTTCTGCATTAATCGCTTGCCGATCATCTCTCCTGTCACAAAGTTCTGCACGTCGCTCTCATAGAACTCTGAAGAAAGTAGCTAAAATGAAGAAAATGTATAGACTAAATAGAGAAAACGAGGTAAATAATATTTCTGTAAAAATGGCTGTGGTAGTAGTGTGTTCATTGACCTATAGTTAAAAATCAAAGGTGAACAAAGTGTTTTTTTATGTGGACTTTTATCCTTCTCTCATGTCCACCATATGCCTGTTTTCTAAGCAAACACAACTTCTCAATGTTCCTCTTTGTTACAGTTGTTTCATCTTTTCATACCATAAAAAATCTAGAGCATTAACATTGAAAAATAACATAACTACACACATTTGCTCATGTTAAAGAAGGAATATAGCTAAGAAAACAGAGTGAAAGATATTTCCATATTCTTAAATTTCTCATTTTGTGATTTTAGAAAATAAAATAGAGGTGGTAAGATTAATTTTTAAAAGAGGAAAGAGGGATGGGTCCTAACTAGTCAACAGGGCTTGATGGGCTACCTAGAAGTAGGCTGTAACAAACGCTTTGGTGTATGTTTACTAAAACGCAGTAGTTAATCACACACATTCAGCCTCAAACCCTAGTACAGGAATGGTGCTGGACCTGCATAAACGAATGGAGGCATGCATGGCATGTCTCAATGCAGCTAGTGTGGGTCCAGCACCACCCCTGCGCTAAGCCATTTGCTGTGATTATTGCAGATGCAGTTATCGTCACCCATTGAGGTAGCAGTAAGTGCACTCACGCTAACTCAACAACTATTATATATAAGTTGAAGTTATTTGTACATACATTTAAAATCATTTCAATGTAACAACATCAAACCTTGTTCAATGTACACCACTTTGACCCAGTGAAAAGCGGTATATAAGCAATACTAAATAAATAAATAAAATAAATAACCGCAACACTGGCAGTGAGCAAGCACTAAACATGCCAGTGCTAACCACAATGTGCAGTCAGCACCCACACTCCGCCCCTACCCATGCAGTCTTCACTCCAGCCCATGCAAAGGAGTTAGCCTAGGATTTTTACCCATTTTGTATATTTTTCAAAACCATGTTATACTAGGATACCTTGTTGCTTAACCATGAGTAGGGCAATTTTGAAACTCCCTGCAGGTACTCCTTGTGAAGTTTACCTTTGACAGTTTGGCTGGCTTGCACAATGCATATCCAAAATTAAATCGCCATAAGTACTTTCACTCCCCTGATCTATCTCCAACCCAATTGTTTTGTACGAGGCAAGTGGTTCCCAAACTTCTGGTCAGGACCCCAAATGGGATCACATCATCAGTGGATGGGGTCATGTCCAAGAAAACACATTTTGACAAAAGCTTCCTTAAACAGATACAATCCATTGACTTGTAATCCAAAACAAAAATGATCAAAGCTATATATCAGGCAAATTGGAATGTACACAACAATACTAGGGTGGAAAAACTTTTTATAAAAGAGGGAAGGCAACCAGCCCAATGCAACTTCTCACTGAGGAGTGGAGGAGTAGCTTAATGGTTAGAGCACTGGCTTGGGAACCAAGAGACCAGGGTACAGTTCCCACTAGCACTTCTTATGGTCTTGGGCAAGTCCCTTAACCCTCCATTGCCTCAGAAAATATCAACGTTATCCATGTCCCTGTTTAATGTACATTACCAAGTTTAAGTTACAATGTAAACCACTTTTCTGAAATGATAAAGCGGTATAAAAAAATCTGTTAAATTAAATAAATTTTCATCATCGCTGCCAAAAACCTTTGAGTCTATTTTCTATATAAATTTTTCTTCTTGCAGCATCAAATGCACAAAACCTTTACATGTCACATCAACACCTCCTAAAAAACAGTGATACTTATCTTTTAGAGGCAGATCTCCAGCACTCCAGCACACAAATGCTCATTCTCGACCTTTCCCGAGGTTTCACTGATAACTTTTTCAAGAGACTGAAGTCAGCCCCCAACTAAAAACAACAGATATACAGTAATGGTCAAACATCTTATATAATTATCCTCACATTAAATTTTTTTTTTTTAATTTTTGTTTTTATTGAAATTATACGATAGAAATACAAACCATTTGAAAGAAAAAAAAAACAGCGTGCACACATTAGAATCTAAAAGCAAACCTCAACCTGGGTATTATGCCTAAAAAACTTGTAGTAGAATGCAAATATACTACACTAAAGTTCCCCCCTCCCCCCCCAGCAATCCCCCACTACCCCCCCCCATATGATAACCTATCCCTCCCCCGCCTTTCTCCCCCCCCAGCTCCCCTTCTGCACCCCCTATAGTCTACATGCCACTGCACACTCACCAAGCATCTCAGTCGTAACTCTACACGCGGTGTCCTCCTCCGCCTTCCAACCCCCCTCCCCCACCCCCTCTCTCCATGCCTCCAACCATCTCCAAACCCCCTGCCAATATATCGCACTTTGCCCTCCTTTCCCCCGTCTCAACTCTGTTAATTTATACATCAGGCTCACCTCAGCCACTCTTCGCACAAATCCCGCCAATTGTGGCATACTCTGTCCCCCCCAGTGCTGTGCGATCTCGCAACAGGCTACAGCAATGCAATGATGCAGTACCCCCTCCTCCCGTCTCGAAAGATCATCATCCAGTCGATGCAACAGGCATGCCTCCGGTCTTCCATGCAAACTATGCCCGGTCATGCCATGTATCACCGCAATTACCTGCTCCCAGTACCCCTGTAACTTATCACACTTCCACCACATGTGCATCCAGTCCCCTCTTTCCGCACACCCCCGCCAGCATAGGGCATCCCTTCCCCTCCCCGCTCGATATTGACGTACTGGCGTCCAATACCATCTGTATAATACTTTATATGCATTTTCTTTAATTTGCGTGGCTATGGACACAGTAGCAATCGTCTGGAGTATCTTCTCCCAAGCCTCTACTGTCCAACATACCCCCAAATCCTCCTCCCATTGCAGCATATAGCGTAACTTGCATACACCAGTCCCTATTAGGCCTCGATAAATTCTGGACAAAACCCCCTTTTGACCCATCTGGCCCGAGCACAGAGCCTCAAACCAGCCTCTATTTTCCCAGAGATCTTTCCATATCTTCGGTTGCCTTACAAAGTAACTTAATTGTATATAGGCAAAATGATCACTCTCCTTCAGCTTATAGAGATCCTTAATGCCCTCAAACGGATGCATTCCCTGAGGGTGTATAACTTGGTGAATGTACTCCAGCCCATTTTGTGCCCATCTACGTAAAAGTAGCTCATCTGGGCCCTGTCCCCTCTCGAAACAGGCCGCGATAGGCATCCCCTGCATGTAGCCTTTATCGGGAACAAGCTGAGGCTTATTGCGTTTCCAGATTTTCAAACTAGTCGCCACCATGGGGTTTAGTGCCTGTGTGTCAAGACCCTTAGCCCCCCTCCAAATCACCCGGTCAAGTTCCACCCCCCCCCCCCACCAACTCGTGCTCCATTTGAACCCAAGATTTCAATGTTCCTCTTTGCCAGTCATAAATCGTTTTTAGTTGCGCTGCCTCGTAATATTTGCAGATATTAGGTACCCCCAGCCCCCCCTCTTCTTTTGTCCGTTGCAATACTCGCAGTGCTACCCTCGGGCGCTTCTGCACCCATATGAACCTGTTAACTAACCGTTGTATCCTTTTCAAAGTTGTCGGCGGAACCCATATCGGGAGCGTCTGGAACAAAAACAACAGTCTGGGCACAAGCATCATTTTAACCGTTGCAATGCGCCCGAACCACGATAGGTATCCCCTTCCCCACCCATCCAACCAGCCCTCTATCTTCCCCAGAACCCTCCGATAGTTCAAGTTATATAGCTCATCAATGTTATTGCTAATCCATATGCCAAGGTACCTGATACTATCTCGCGCCCATTTGAAAGGGTATTTCTTTGCCAGTACAGTAACTACCTCGCTGGGGACTGCCAAATTCAGGATTTCCGATTTGTTCCAGTTGATGGTAAACCCTGACACTTTACCATATTCTTCCAGTTCCCACATAGCTATGGGGAGGCCGACCTGTGGTCTTGCCATACTTAGAATTATATCGTCCGCGAACAGGGAAATTTTATAGTCACTCTGCCCCACTCTTATGCCAGATATATCCGCCCGTTCTCTAATCCTCTGCGCCAAGGGCTCTACTGCTATCGCAAACAGTAGCGGAGATAATGGGCATCCCTGCCTTGTTCCCCTCCCTTGATCAAAAAACTGCGAGTGGGCCCCATTCACCCTCACACATGCTTTTGGATGCGCATATAGCGCCTTCACCCAAGCAAGAAACTCGCCACCCAGCCCCACCTTCTCCAGCACCTGGAATAGAAAAGGCCAAGACACCTGATCGAAGGCCTTCTCCGCATCCAACGATAGCAGGAGCGCCGCGTCCTTTCTCCGCTCGCTTGCCCAGATAATGTTTAAAATCTTTCGGATATTATCCGCAACCTGTCTACCAGGAATAAAGCCCGCCTGATCGTGGTGTATCAATGTTCCAATCACTTTATTGAGGCGCGTGGTGAGAATCTTAGCTAAAAGCTTGGCATCCAGGTTAAGTAAGGAGATAGGCCTATAAGAGGCACACTCCTTCGGATCCTTTCCCTCCTTGTGAATTACTGTTATACCCGCCCACCCCATTGTGTCCGCTAAGTTCCCACCCACCCGTGGTTGGTTAAATACGTTCACTAGAGGCCCAATTAACAAGTCTCCGAACTTCCTGTAGAATCTGGCAGACAGACCATCCAACCCTGGGGCTTTCTCTAATTTCAACTGCTGGATTGCCCTCCCTACTTCGTCTGCCCGAATGGGTTTGTTAATTTCCTCCTGTTCGCACTCTCTCAACGTAGGCAAGTCTATGGAGTCAAGGTAGATTCCCACCCTCCCCACCTGTGGCAAGTCCCTTGCTTTATACAGCTCCTGATAGTATTCCTTAAAAACATCCCTAATCTCCCCATCTTTAGTAACCAATTCCCCGCCCTTCCTTCGAACCCCTAATATATGAGAGCGAAGCTTCTGCTGCTTCAGCTTCTGCGCTAGATACCTCCCAGCCTTATTCCCCCCTTCAAATACCTCCTGCCTCAGAAGCTGCATTCGATGACGTATCTTTTCCGCCTGCAATTCATTGAGTTGCGCTCTCGCTAGCAACACCCGTCCCCTATATGTATCTCCCCTCTCTTTCCCATCCAATTCTTCCAGCTCCAACAGCCGTTCCCTCAAGAGCCGTTCTCTATCCTCCCTCTCCCTCTTTTTCCGCGCCCCCCATTTGAGCAATACGCCTCGTATCACCGCCTTGTACCCATCCCATATACCTCCCCATGCAACCTCTCCATTAGCGTTAAGCCTGAAATATTCCCGGGTCCCCCTCTCCACATCCTCTTGGACCCTCACATCCTCCAGCAGTGACTCATTGAGTCTCCAGAACCTCACCCCCGTCCCTTCCTCTACCACTTGCAAGCTCACCACTACCGGGGCGTGATCTGACCAGGTAATGGACTCCATTTCCGCCCCTGTAATCGTTCCTCCCACCTCCTTCGAGACCCAAATGGCATCGATACGTGAGTAGGACCCATGTACTGGCGAATAGTAAGAAAACTGTCTCCTCCCAGGATGCTGCAGTCGCCACGCGTCCACTAGGCAGTGCTGCATCACGAAGCTACGATATCTCTTTCTATCCCCCCTCTTTCCCTCCCGTTTCCCTGTAGCATCCCGGGTGGGGTTCCATGTAAGGTTAAAATCCCCCCCACATATAAGGATACCATCCCCCTGCTTCCCCACCTCCTCGTTCAGTTTTGTCCAGAATTCTCGTTGTGCTCCAGTCGGTGCATACACATTCACTACACAGTACCATACACTCCCCACCTTCACTCGCACCAACACATACCTCCCCTCCGCATCCCTTACCACCGTCTGCACCTGCAGCTTTAATCGAGATGCAAAGAGTATAGCAACCCCTCCCTTCTTCTTTTCCACGGTATTTGAAGCCTGAATACACACCCCATAGCCTTTGGGCTTGACCAGATGCTCTGTTGCCCGTGTCAAGTGCGTTTCTTGAAGCATGACTATTGCCGCCTTCTGGCGGGCTAACTCTGTGTACAATTTGCGTCGCTTAAGCGGTGAATTAAGCCCCTTCACATTTAATGTGACTAATTTAAGCTCACCCATTCTCCCACACCCCCCTCTTCCCTCCCTCTAGCCTATAACCCCCAGCCCCCCCCCTCCCCACTCCCTCCCCCCCAACCCTCTCCCCTCTCCTTAAGAGAGGATAGTCTTCCATAGAGGTGACCAGTAATCGGGCCTTGCCTGACTCTGTCTGCCCTTCCCCCTCCCCCCTATACCAACTCAACACCCAAAGCCCCTTCATCTCCCCTTCCGAACCTCTACCTCCGTCCTCCCCCCCGCCCTCCTTCCCTCCTCCTCCCTATAGTCGAACCCCTCCCTCCCCCCTCCAGCAGATAATAACTTCATCTCCCCCCCCCCTTCTGTAACCCAGTGCTACTATTACTAAGAAAACATACTGATACATCTTTGGTAACTCAGAGTCCATTCATTCAGCCATCGCCTTTCTCCTCTGCTGGTATTCCGGGGCTCTCTCTATTCAAGCGCGCCGCTCTACTCCCTGACATTGGAACTCGGTGCCATCTCTGTGCTTTCCTCTGTGGACTGAAGGACTTCACAGCATCCGCCGGTGCTCTTGTCTGTGGGCTTCCCTCTTCCGGTATGTTGGGTAGGCCAAAGTCTCTAAGTACAGTCCAGGCCTCCTCCCTGTTCTGCACCCGCCTTGACTTCCCCTTGCAGGTGATCAACAGCCCAAATGGAAACAGCCACTTGTATCGTACATCCTCTTTGCGCAAATACGCGGTCACCTCCTTGAGGTGCCGTCGGCGTTGTAGGGTTCCTGCAGAGAGATCTTGGAAGAGCTCCAGATGGTGTTCCTCCCAAACTATCTGGCGCGCTTTCCTTGCCGCTCGAAGCAGTCCTTCCTTGATCTTGAAAGAGCTAAAGCACACAACAATGTCCCTGGGTTTATTATTGCGTATCGGGCCCAGGCCTCGGTGGGCTCGCTCAATGTGCGATGGATCGATCAGCAGTTCTCCCTGCGGATCTGCAGCTAACAGCAGGGATTTGAAAATTTTTAGCAAGACTTCTTCGCAGTTGCGGTACTGAGGTTCCTCTGGGAGTCCCCGGATCCGTAGGTTACATCTCCTTGACCGGTCCTCCAGGTCCTCCAGCTTCATCTGCTGTTCCTCCTGGGCTTGCTGGAGTGCACCCCCGCGCTTTTGTAAATCCGCCAGTTCCTCCCCTTGTTGCTCCAGCTGAGTCTCCATCTCCTCGACTCTATTTCCAATGTCCACAATATCTCGTCTCAGGGATTGTATGGACTCTTTGAGTTCGTGCTTCACCCCGCTTATTTCCGTTTTAATCTCTTCCTTCATCTCCATAAGCCAGGTTTTCAGGTGAGAGATATCCCCTGGGCTAGCTCCGCAATCCAGCCCCTCTCCCCGGTCTGTGGGCTCTCCCTCCTGTGTTCGGCTCTCCTTCTCTCCCCCTCTTTTCCGCCTTTGACTGCCGCGTAAGGGGAGCGAAAGTCAGCCAGTTTCTTGCGTACCGCCAGGGAGCCTTTATTTTTTTCCATGCTGATATCGTACAATGCTGTTTCCCCAAGCTTAGGGAGCTGCGTCCCCTAGGGGCCTCTCCCTCTGCCTCTCAGCCGTTTATCGAAGCTGCAGGTGGGGGCCCCACTATCTGCTGTAGGGCTGTTCTGTGCTCCACTCTCTACCCCCCTCACCAGGGCTTCTCAACTCTCTTAGCTGGGCTGGATGGTGTCAAATCCACCCGGGGGGGGGGGGGCCACCGACACTTTCTCCCCTGCTTGGTGCTCAGATCCCAGCCGCAGTGCCTTCCCGCCGCCTCACCGGCTTCTCTGTCCTCTGGCCTCTCTCCAGCTCTGCAGCCACCGCTGCCTGCCCCCTTCTCCACCGCTCAGGTTTCAGCCTCCCGGTCCGCCGCCTCTCAGATCTGCCGGCTCACCTCGGCCCGCTGCACGCGGTCTCGCAGGGGACATCGCTGCTCACCCGAGCACCGATTTTCCAGCTCTGCACACTCCTTCCGCCCCCTCAGCTCAGGGTAGGCCTCAGCTTCGCTGTTCCAGCGGCCGTCCCACCAGCCTGCCACGCGATCTCCTCTTCCGCGCTCTCCGACAGGGGCTCGCTGCTTCGCCGCTATGGTAACTCGGCCTGGGGCTCTTCTCCTACTGCTCTCCCACGTTCGCCATCCTACTCCATGCGGGCAGGGGTGCAAATTCCCCTTTTTGTCAGGCTTAGGCGGCAGAGCCGAGTCTTATGCCGCCATTCGCCCCGATGCCGTCACCGGAAGTCCTCACATTAAATTTTAAATAAGCTTCAAAAATCTACTTGCACTTATTCTGAAGATTCTCGACCACGTCTTCCTGCTGCGCCAAAAAATAGCGACACGTCCGCTGAACAGATTTTAAATACCTTTGTATCAGGGCTGTATGAAGAACTGTGCAAGTGGTATGGCCACACAGGGCACAAACACAGAAGAGGTGCTGATATCATCACTGTGCTTTTAGGAATCCCAATAAGCGTGCATTCCTGCATATGGCTGGGGAGGCAGGGGGGCTCCAAGTTCATGAATTGCACAGGGTGCATTTCAAGCTTGGTATGATCCTGCTTTGTGATAACACACACCTTCAATAAAAAACTTGCCATTCACTTTCAGCATTTAAGCCATCAGGTTCAAGAGTATGCCATTGAAAGATGTAACACAGTTCCCATTGCTTTAGCTGTTTAGAAAAGTTACCCCCTCGCTTAAGCGGTACTGTCTATCACTGGTTTTACTCTTTCCTATCCTCTCGGACATTTGCAGTTACTTCTGCTTGTTCTACCACAGATCATTTTCCCCTCACTTGTGGTGTTACACAAGGTTCCATCCTGGCTCCCTTGCTGTTTAATATCTTCTTGACTCCCCTAGCCTTACTAATCCAACAACTAGGAATCTCAGGTTATTATTATGCAGATATTTTTCTTTTGTATCATACATCCTCTTCTCACCCTGATATTACTCCTTTGGAGACCTGTTTATCGTTGGTTTCTTCTTGGCTCTCCTCAAACTGTCTAGTTCTCAGTGTTTCTAAAACTGCAGCCATCTGGTTCACCCATGGTTCCACCACTCCGTCACTCATTCCCTCCTTTTCAGGCACCCGTATCTCCCTGGTCTCTAAACTCCGTTATATTGGCCTCATTCTTGACAGCAATCTTACTTTCAATGACCATATTTCCCAGGTTTCTCGGCGCTCCTTCCTCTGTCTTCGGCAAATTTGTGCCATTAGGCCATTTTTACTTTCTCAAGCTCTCACTACCCTCCTCCTCTCATTGGTCATTACCAGATTGGACTTCTGTAACTCTATTTATGCTGGCATCCCTCAATATCAACGACATCGATTACAGTTATTACAAAACACAGCTGTCCGAATGATCTTACATGCCTCCCCACGGGATCACATTACCCCAATTTTGCAGCATCTTCATTGGCTGCCAATGAAATTCTGGATCCCCTTCAAGATTCTCACTTTAGTACATCGAGCTATCTATCTCCACAGACCGCAATATTTATCTGATTTGCTAATTTTTCACACTCCCACTCGTAGCCTCCGATCCGTTCATGTTAATCGTCTGCACCTCCCAGCTCCCTCTCAAGCCCACCTACAATCCACCCGAAAATCAGCATTTTTTTACCTTGGCCCCTCCCTATGGAATTCCCTACCTACTGCCCTCCGACTGGAAGAGTCTTAGAAACATAGAAATATGACGACAGAAAAAGACCACATGGCCTATCTAGTCTGTCCTTCCATAACTACAACAGTCCCCTTTTTACCTTTAGAGATCCTCTGTGTTTGTCCCATGCTTTTTTAAATTCAGTTACTGTCCTCATCTCTACCACCTCCACTGGGAGACTATTCCACGGATCCACTACTCTTTCCGTAAAGAAATATTTCCGCATATCACTCCTGAATCTATCTCCCTTCACCCTCATCCCATGTCCCCTCATAGCAGAACTTGCTTTCAATTGAAAGAGGCTCTCTCCCTGAACATTTATGCCACGGAGGTATTTAAACATCTCAATCATATCACCTCTATCCCGCCTTTCCTCTAAGGTGTACATATTAAGATCCTTCAGTCTGTCCTCATATGCTTTATAATGAAGACCACTAATCATTTTAGTAGCCACCCTCTGCACCAACTCCATCCTGTTCACATCCTTTTGAAGGTGCGGTCTCCAGAATTGCACACTATACTCCAAATGAGGTCGCACCAAAGACTTATACAGAGGCATTATCACCTCCTTTTTTCTGCTAGCCATTCCACTCCGTATGCACCCAAGCATCCTTCTAGCTTTTGCCGTCGCCTTTTCTACCTGTTTAGCTACTTTAAGATCATCAGACACAACCACGCATA
Organism: Ichthyophis bannanicus; assembly: GCA_033557465.1. NCBI lineage: Eukaryota > Metazoa > Chordata > Amphibia > Gymnophiona > Ichthyophiidae > Ichthyophis > Ichthyophis bannanicus. Next base: position 885,016,071 of record CM066035.1, on the reverse strand, counting down.
GGTTCCGCTCTTCTTTAGTGGACAAAAGTACTTCACCCCCTATACTATATTGCCCCCTTGGATTGCTGCAGCCCAAATGCATGACCTTACATTTTTTAACATTAAATCCCAGCTGCCAAATTCTAGACCATTATTCAAGCTTAGCTAGATCCCTCCTCATGTTATCTACCCCTTCCTGGGTATCTTCTCTATTGCAGATTTTAGTATCATCCGCAAAGAGGCAAACCTTACCCGAAAGCCCTTCCGCTATATCACTAACAAAGATGTTAAAAAGAATCGGACCAAGGACAGATCCCTGGGGCACACCACTGATAACATCCTTCTCCTCAGAGTGAGCTCCATTTACTTGTACTCTTTGTCGCCTCCCACCCAACCAATTTCTAACCCAAGCAGTAACTTTTGGGTCCATCCCTAGGGTGCTCAGTTTGTTTATAAGTCGCCTGTGAGGAACAGTGTCAAAGGCTTTACTGAAATCTAAATACACCACATCTAGGGCTCTCCCTCGGTCCAACTCCCTGGTCACCCAGTCAAAGAAATCAATCAGATTTGTCTGACAAGACCTGCCTCTGGTGAATCCATGCTGCCTTGGATCCTGTAATCCGCTGGACTCCAGAAACCTCACTATTTTCTCTTTCAGCAGCATTTCCAATAATTTACTGACCACCGAAGTTAAACTAACCGGCCTGTAGTTTTCAACCACATCCTTACTTCCGCTTTTGTGTAAAGGCACCACATGAGCCTCTCTCCAGTCCTTTGGCACCACTCCCGACTCCAACGAGGCATTGAAAAGGTCAGTCAGTGGAGCTGCTAGAACGTCCCCAAGTTCCCTCAGTATTCTCGGGTGTATCCCATCCGGTCCCATCGCTTTGTCTACTTTAAGTTGAGATAGTTTCTCATGAATACAGTCTTTTGAAAATTGTTCAAGATGTCCTTTGCTTCTGTTCCTATTTGTGTGTGTTTTCTGAGGTCCTGCTCCTGGTTCTTCATCTGTGAACACAGAACAAAAATATTTGTTAAGCAATTCCACTTTATCCTTATCAGCTTGTACATATTCCTCCCCTGCACCCTTGAGTCTGACAATACCACTCTTGCCCTTCCTCTTCTCACTAATATATCTGAAAAATGTCTTATCCCCCCCATTTTATTGCATTGGTTATTTCCTCCTCCTTTTGAATCTTTGCCTTCTTGACTACTTTGCTAGCTTCTCTAAGTTTTTCCAAATATAGATGCCTGTCTTCCTCTCTCTGTGATCTCTTGTATTTCATGAAGGCCTCCCTCTTTTTCTTCACTTTTTCAGCTTTCGAAAACCATAGCGGTCTCCTTTTCCTTTTACCTTTATTTACCATTTTAACAAAAAGGTTGGTTGCCCTTAAAATATCCCCTTTCAGTTTTTCCCACTGTTTTTCTACATCCCTCAGCTGTTCCCATCCAACTAACGACTCCCTGAGGTATTGGTCCATCTTCGCAAAGTTAGTCTTTCTAAAGTCTAAGATCCTCACCTTTGAATGGATTCTAACAGCCTTAATCCTAATACTGAACCACACCATCTGGTGATCACTGGATGCAAAATGATCTCCCACTACAACATCAGAAACACTTTCACCATTGGTAAGCACCAAGTCCAGTATGGCCCCTTCACGTGTGGGGTCTGTTACCAATTGCCTGAATAGTTCTCCGTGTAGAGAATCCAGGATCTCCTTACTTCTAGATGATACTGCAGCAGGAATGTGCCAATCAACATCTGGCATATTGAAATCTCCTATCAGTAGCACTTCCCCTTTCCTAGCAATGTTGCGCATGTCTTCAATTAACTCTGTCCACCTCTTCCTCTTGTGAGGGAGGTCTGTATATCACACCAATGTAAATAGATTTCTCTTTCCCTCTTTCTAGTTTAACCCACAATGCCTCCCCTCTCCCTTTTAAGCTCTGTAATTCCAAAGCTTTAATAGTAGTTTTTACATATAGTGCCACTCCTCCTCCCCTACTTCCTACCTTGTCCTTTCTGAATAAAGTATAGCCAGATATAGTTACATCTCAATCATGGTTTTCTGTGAACCATGTTTCTGTAACTGCCACTAAATCCAAGTCAGCCACTCCCACCAAAGCTTCAACATCAGGGATCTTATTTCCCATGCTACGGGCATTTATACACACTGCTTTCCATATGTTATCCCTGTTACCCATTTCCATAAAGTTATTTAATGTATCACCTACCTGGGGGCTTTCACTTACCTGGGGGCTTTCTTCACCCATCCCCAACGAATCTAGTTTAAAGCCCTCTTCAGTAGATTAGCCAGTCTACTACTGAAGACGCGTTGACCTTTCCTGGACAGATGGATGCCATCTCTGCTCTGCAACCCTTGGAACAGCATCCCATGGTCTAGGAAACCAAAACGCTCTCGATGACACCATCCACGCAGCCATGCATTCATCTCCAGGATGCGAGCCTCTCTGCCTTGGCCTTTACTCTCAACAGGGAGGATTGAAGAGAACACTACCTGTGCACCTAACTGCTTCACCCTCTGTCCCAGAGCCATGAAGTCACTTTTGATACGTTCCGAGGTATACCTGGCAGTATCATTTGTTCCAACATGGATTAGCAACATTGGGTAATAGTCAGTGGGCTTGATGAGTCTCAGCAAACCCTCCGTAACATCTTGGATTTTGGCACCAGGCAGACAGCATACTTCTCTGGACATCAAGTCTGGTCAGCAAATGGACGCCTCAGTACCCCTCAGAAGAGAGTCTCCAACCACCACTACCCTTCGTTTCCTTGTGGTCACTGAGTCTTACCCCAAATTCCGCTCTCTTCTCAAAACCCATTTCTTCTCCTCTGCTTTTGATGTTTCCCTGTGAATCTTCATGCCTTCATTCCCCCTTCTTGCTCTAATCTGCTCTTCCTCTCCATCTTCTCTTTCCTGGAAGTTATTGTAATTTCTTTTTCCCTTTCTGCCTTAGAGCTTTTATTTATATTGTAAACCGCCCCGATGTAATGGGGGGGTGGTAATCAAGTGTAAAATAAACAATAAACAATAATTCTCTGCTACAAAATATTTCAAACTGGCAAAGGTATGCTCCTTATCGTTCCTCCAGTTCAGTCCTCTACCTCTGGGTTGTCAACCTCCTCCTGCAGCTTGGAGACTGGCATGTCAGAATCATGACATCACTGGATATAGCCTGCTGATCTCTCTCCTCAGTCCCAGTGTGACCAGTCTCCATGCAGCAGGAGGACGTTGTGAGCCTCGTCTGGGGCTCACTAGAGGAACAGATAAGGAGCTTGTAGAGTAGTGTAGTTTTGGGTCAGTTAATTTGATTTAGTAAAATTTGGGGTACTGTCCTTTTAAAAAAAATAATAATAAAAGACCAAGGTAAATGGCATTTCTTACTCCCTGCCTGTCTGTGCTCGGTCTGTCAGAAAATTTACATCCTTCCGTTGGCCATAGGATCTCTCCCCCCAGACTTTACGGGGGAGAGCCCTCCCTCAGGCATAGTCGATTCCCCGGTCCGTGGAGCCAGCGTGGACACGGCTGCGGGAAACCGGCCAGAGAGCTGAGCAGAGCAGAGGGGAGTTTCATCGATGGCTCGCTTCTGCTTTGGCCCGGGGTGACGCGGGGATCAGGAAGGCATCGGCGAGCAGGACAGACCTGGCCAGTAAGCACATCACCGGTTACAGGCTAGGTTCGGAGGGGGGTGGGGAGCTGAGCCAGAAATCAGAGCACCGGTCCACTGATCACTTTGGCGCCCTTTTTTCCTCCGGGCCTCTCGGCGGCCATTTTATTGTGCGCGGAGACGCCACGTGGCTCCTGACAGTAAGGGGACCCGGGACTGAGAAGCAGGCTAAAATTTAAACATTCGTTGTAAATTAGTTGGAATTTATTTCTTTATTTCTTTATTTTATTTCTTAGTTTAATTCGCGATACAGCCTCTGAGGGGGGGGGGGGCCTTCTCTTGTGGCTTGAGTTGGACCAGAACTGCAAGGAGGGGAAGTTTTCCTTCGTTTAAAGTACGTGGAATTTGCCGATTCAGGGGTTTGCCGCGGTTGTGCAACACTTTCTTCCACGGTGGAGCAGCAGATGGACATTAAAGAGTCCCCAGCGGCGCAGGTAGTGACCACAGGGGCGGTGGCTGAATCACTGCTGCTTCCCAGACAGGGATCCACGTTGGAAGAGACAGTGGGGCCTTCAGGAGCTCTGCTGGGTCCGAAGTCGACGGATCTCGAGGAATTTTGCCCTGATTTCATATTAATAATGCACCAGGCCTTTTGTTTATGGCGTCAGGGCAAGATGTCGGGAACATTACCGCTTTCCGTTCTTTCTCAGAAGATGGAGGGGACTGAGGTGGGAGGTGAGGGTCCGCTGGCGCCTAAGAGAGCGAAAGCCCGAGCTTCATCATCTGCGGAAGGCGAGTGGCCAGACGTCGAGGATCCAGACTGGGAACATGAAGAGGGGGCGGAGGATCTGGAAGAAGGGGAGATCCCAGAACCCGAGGATCAAGCTAAGATCATAAGGGTCTTCTGTAGAGAAGAGCTTACGGCGTTGATCACGGAATCTATGCAGATGTTGAATCTCGCTATGCAGGCAACCGCTGAGGAGGAGATTGAGGATCCGGTTATTCAGGCGGTTCGTCAGACACAGGTGGTGTTTCCGGTGCACAGAGTAGTTGACAGAATGATCCAAGAGGAATGGGATCAGCCGGAAGCGGGGCTCAGAGGGATACGGACAATGAATAGGCTTTATCCGCTGGCCGACAAGGATAAGGAGAGGTTCCGTTCGCCGCGGGTAGACATGGCGGTGTCGGCAGTTGCAAAAAAGACCACTATTCCGGTGGAAGGCAGTGCAGCCTTGAAGGATGCTCAGGACCGTAAAGTTGAAGGCTTGCTGAAGCAGGAATTTGAGGCAGATGCGCTGTCGTTGCAGGCCTCCATTTGTGGGGCTTGGGTGGCGCGGGCATGCTTGCGCTGGGTTCAGCGTCTGCGCCAATCCTCGCACCTGGATCTAGAGGAGCTCAGAGAGCTGGGTCGTCTGGAGTCTAAGACGGCATATTTAGTGGACGTTGTCACCAGGTGCCCCTAGTGGTTGGTTGGAGTAAGGGCATCTGGCGCATTTAATTAATCTTTAAGGAGTGATTGACCTAAAGGGCCTAGAGGATTCTGGTCCTTGTAGTACAGAACTCCTTATGAAGAACGATTCAAGCCAAAGTGTAGAGTAACAAGGCTTTATTTCCCCGGTCAACGCTAAGGTCCAGTAAGACACAAAGAAAGTAAATACAGCCCTTCTCTTTAACAGAAAGGTTCCACCAACATTTCAAACAATCAACTGTGTAGGTTTCACAGTTAAGTGTAAGTCTGGGCTAAGGCTTCTTTTACATCAAAACAATATTAATATATCAGCAGAGAAATGGTTACAAACTTCACCATCAGCAGAGTTGTTCTCTCACTATAAATCCTACAGGGAATTCATGCTAGCTGCTGAACAAAGATTACATTCCATCGGCTCCTCCTGAGGAATGGGAATACTGTTTTCATATTCAAAGTCCATTGACTCAGGGTCACTGCCCTCCTCAGATGAATGATAATTTTCACTCCCTGTTAACTCCTTGTAACGTGCTTTCTCAGGCAGACAAGCTGTTCTATGCAGTGCTCTGCTTTCAGGGCTATCAGGCAAACCCGCTATGGATTTCCACCCTTTGTGGTTCTTAGCAAAGGTATCTCTGTAGTAGGAACTTCCCCTCCTTGTTCCTTGCTGGTTTGATACAATGAACTTACTTGGGCTAGGAGAGTTGCTTTTATCCGGCAGACTGCTTCTTCTGTTTGCTTTGCTATGGACTCTGTCCCAATATGTTTGTTTGGCCTCTCTGGACTCTATCCCTTTGAGTGAAACTCCTTTGGATTCTGTCTCTTTGAGTTGGCTGCACGTGGAAGCTGTCCTGTTCCAGGTTCCTTTTCCCACAGCTGTCCAAACTGCTGCTCCAGACTGTGCCCCGTTCTGAGCCTCTTGCTGAGCCTCTTGCAGTGATACTTGCTGTGCTTCTGGCTATGTTCCTGGTTAGGCTACTTTCGCCGCTCCTTTTGCTTCCACGGCTCTCCTTGCTGCTTTGCCGGCTCTTACTACTGCTCTCCTTGCTGCTACTCTCTTCTACCATCTGGCTTCCTTTATAAAGGGATTTTTGGTTTGAACATTTTGGGCTTGATCTCAGGTGAAACTGCTTGCTACTAATGCAATCAGTGTCAGAGCACGCTGCTTCTGGCTCTGTGGAACTGCTCCTACACCCTCTGGCTGTGCTGCGCTGGAACTGCGCTCTCTGCATCTTCAGTTCCATGTAAAACAGCGTTTTTTTCTAAAACTATTTCCTTCATAGGTTCCGCATTATGACAACGTACACACTGTTCCCTCTAAGCTGTGCGCGTGTGCGCGCGCACACACCTCGCCGAGCGAGCGCACATACTTTACAACAGAGCGCACAAAAATTGCAGTTCTGATTCTGATAGAAAACACAGACGTCTTAAAATTTTAAAGTTGTTATGTATTTACAGTTTTCACAAATTCTACAATATTTTCTAGTGCAATCAATGTGGTGTACATACTGTATTCTGATGTGTAGTCAAATTTTAAAGTATATAACTCTGAGTGTCATTATGTGGCGCACAAAAATTTAACCTTCCTTCAAAAGCTGCACAGCTGATATTTTATGCGCACACAGCCTACAGAAAATTAGAGGGAACATTGAACGTACATTATGATTTAATCAGAGCTCTTGCGAATAGCACGGCTTCCGTGGTTGCCACCCGCAGGTCTGTGTGGTTGCGAAATTGGGCGAAGGACGGTTCTTCCAAGGCCCGTCTCAGTAAACTGCCGTTTAAAGGGAAGTTGCTGTTTGGGGAAGATCTGGATACGTTGGTAAAAGACCTCGGGGAGTCCAAGGGGGATAGGCTTCCAGAGGATAAACCGAAACAGGGAAAGTCCGGGCAGGGCTTTTGGGGCCAGTTTCAGGATTTCCGCAGATTTTGTATGTCGCGGTTCGGAGGTTCCCAGAAGGGACGCTTTCCGTCTCGAGCCCAGGGATTTCGAGGGTTTCGGGGGTTAATAGAGGTTTCTCCACAAGCCCCGCAACAGCAGCTCGCAAGTTGCAGTGAAGTGAGGCGGGTCCCGGCGGAAGGAGCTTCCATAGGCGGGCGGCTCCGGGGGTTTCTTTCTGCTTGGGCCCACATCACATCTGACCAGTGGGTGTTGGAGATAATTCATCAGGGATATGCGCTGGAGTTGGTGCGACCCATGCGGGATTCCTTCGTCATGTCCCCCTGCAGAGGAAAAAAGGAAAACCCTAGCGATTCACAGTACCTTAGAGCGGCATCTGCAATTAGGAGCGGTCGTGGAGGTACCGGAAGCAGAGTACGGTATGGGTCGGTACTCCATTTATTTTGTGGTGCCAAAGAAGGGTGGAGCGTTGCGGCCCATTTTAGATCTGAAAGGCGTAAATTGTTGCCTGCGGGTTCTGCATTTTCGGATGGAAACCTTGAGATCGGTCATTGTGGCGGTGCGTCAGGGAGAGTACTTGATGTCTCTGGATCTCATGGAAGCGTACTTGCACATTCCCATCCGGCCAGCTCATCAGAAGTTTCTAAGGTTCGCTTTCCCTTGGGGACACTATCAGTTCCAGGCGTTTCCCTTCGGTCTGGCAACGGCGCCGTGAACTTTCACCAAAATTATGGTGGTGGTGGCGGCGGCATTGCGCAAGGAAGGAATTCTGGTGCACCCGTACCTTGATGATTGGTTTCATTCGGACCAAGTCCGAGGCAGAGAGCATCCAGGTGACAAGCAGAGTGGTAGAGTTCTTGCAGAGTCTCGGTTTGGTGGTCAATCCGACCAAAAGCCGTCTGGAGCCTTCTCAGGACCTCGAGTATCTGGGGGTGCAGTTCGACACAAAGAATGGACAGGTGTTTTTGCCGGAGAGGAGAGCTCAGGCTCTCCGGAGTCTAGTTCGCAAGTTCAGAACCACTCCTGCACCATCGGCATGGTCTTATTTTCGCATGCTAGGAACAATGGCGGCATCTCTGGAGGCAGTGCCTTGGGCCAAAGTTCATATGCGGCCTCTGCAGAGGGCTCTGCTTCGTCGCTGGTCGCATCAGTAGGATCCTTTGAGCAAGCTGCTTCCGTGTCCGAGCAAGGTCAAACAGTCTCTCCAGTGGTGGTTGCTTCCGACGTCGCTGTTGGCTGGAATGCCGCTGGAGCAGCCGGAGTGGCTTCCATTGTTAACGGATGCCAGCCTAGCGGGCTGGGGAGCCCACTGCAGAAGCAGGTTCGCACAGGGTCTTTGGTCTCCTTTGGAGGCTTCCTGGTCGATAAATCGGCTGGAACTTCGAGCAGTTGCCCGGGCGCTTCAGGCGTTCAAGGAATCAGTGGTAGGTCGGTCAGTCCAAGTCCTGTCCGACAACTCTGCGGCAGTCACCTACATCAATCATCAGGGCGGCACGGGGAGTGCAGCCATGGAAGAAGAGGCGGACTCACTATTCGTCTGGGTAGAGAGTCGGTTGACAGCGATTTCGGCAGCACACAGCACAGGAAAGGACAATGTGATGGCCGACTTCCTCAGCAGGGTTCAAATAGATGCAGGGGAGTGGGAACTGCATCCCGACATCTTTGCACAGATGGTGGTTCGTTGGGGAACGCCAATAATGGATTTAATGGCGACCTTCCAGTCAGCAAAGGCCAACCGGTTCTTCAGCAGGAGACGAGAAAGAATGTCGGAGGGCATAGACGCGCTGTTGCATCAGTGGCCGGCCTCAGGCCTTCTGTATGTCTTTCCTCCGTGGGCGTTGATCGGCCGGGTGATTCAGCAAATCGGGGCTCATCCGGGAAGGGTGCTTCTGGTGGCGCCCGACTGGCCGAGGCGTCCGTGGTACGCGGACCTCGTCTGTCTCTTGGATGGAGAGCCCTGGCGACTGCCAGCGAGGGCGGATCTTTTGCTGCAAGGTCCTCTCTTCATGCCCCAAGTGGATCGATTCTCACTTACGGTATGGCCATTGAAAGGGCCAGGCTGAGGAAGAAAGGCTATTCGGCGTCTGCCGTTGCTACGTTGCTAAGAGCAAGGAAACAGTCCACGTCTTTGGCGTATGTTCGTATCTGGCGTATATTTGAGGATTGGTGTTTGAGACGACAGATTCGGGCGTCTACAGTCTCCATCTCTTCTATATTAAGTTTTCTGCAAGACGGTTTTGATAAAGGTCTTGCAGCTGGACTTCCGGGGACATGGTGGGCTAGGCAAGACGCTTCTTGCATAGCTCCAGAGCTCGTGCCCTCCCCCCCGGTCCATACCTGCGACAAATGCTGTGAATTTAACCTAGAATACGGGGGGGACTGCTCTTGGCCCGAAAATCCGACACCCAAAGGTCCCCGGCAGTCTACGAGGGTATGGCGGCGAAAACAACGCGTCGGGAGCGCCCACGACTCAGCGAGCACAAGATGGCTGACGGAGCTACTGAAGGGCCGGGGTCTCTGGCGGCGCCGATGGTGGCGGAGCTTACAGCGGCGGTGGTGGCAGCCCTGGAGGGGCGTCTGAGCGGATTAGCCACACAACTTGACGCGGTGGGTCAGGCTGTTACTGCCTTCAATGCTCGTGTGGAATTAGTGGAGCAGCGAGTGGGTACGCTCGAGGACTCTTGTGCACAAGATGCGGCCCGTATCAAACAACTCGAGCAGGCTCTAACGCGACAGGAAGAGAAGCTGGAGGATTTAGAAAACAGAAGCCGGCGCAATAACCTCCGCTTCATTGGAATTGCTGAGACCGTGAAGGAGAGTGACCTCAGGCAGTATTTGGAGACGTGGCTGCCAGAAAACCTACCTTTGGAAGCAGGGATGGGCGCTATAGTCCTAGAAAGGGCGCACAGGCTGGGGCCTTATAAAGCTGGTGACAATCGGCCCCGAGCAGTGATAGCCCGATTCCTAAATGCTTCACAGAAGGAAGGAGTCCTGAGAGCGTGGAGACAGCAGCGCCGGGCAGGAAGCGATACCACCAGCTTACTGATCTTCCAGGATTACTCTGCTGGGGTCTCGCAGCGGAGACGGGCCTTCAAAGATGTCTGTGGCAGGCTTGTTGCACGTGGCCTGCGCTTTACAATGGGATACCCGGCTATTCTTCGCGTGGAGGCTGAAGGTGGAAAGCGGACTTTTGCAACTCTGGAAGCAGCGATGATTTATTACAACGGACTGCACTGACTGTCGCAGAGACTCAAGAGCTAAGTACCTGCAGCCTTTGGCAACGTGTTGGACGGAGCCCATAGGGGCTTTAACCGTTGCATCGGCTTACATGGGAGAAGCCAGGACTGTTTGTTAGACATACACAATCTGGGGGATGCGGTTGTGTTCCCCTTCCTGCTTTTCCCCCCCTTTTTTCCTCTTATTCCCCCCTTCTGTTGTCTCAGCTGCCTCTGCTAGTTTATTTCCTTATTTATTTTTTTCTTCCTCCCCGATGCCTTTCTACCCCGGCAAGGGCCCAAAGGGGTTGTTCAGCCTTGTTAGGGATGCGGCCTTTGGAGCATATGCTTTCTCCTGGCAATGCTGGGTCAGCCCAGTGCTGGGGAAGTTGATAGTTTCTCCTGCTAGCCCTAGGGGGTCGCCTCGCCGCTAACAGTTGTTTCCTATGAGTGCTGTTCGCAGCGCGGGGAATAACTGTACAGTTTGCCAGGCCGCAGGGTGGACCCCCACTGAAAGTTGAACTGCTACAAGCCTTTCTTTTGTATTTAGGGTACTATCATGGGGGTGACTTTTGAGGGATCGGGGAAGGGGGAGATAGGTACTGAGGTTGCGTTATACCCAGTGTAGGCCTGATTTCCCTAACCTTAGTCGGGTGGTTGGGCGACGGGGGGGGGGGCCAGGGGGGGGGGGCGTTCTCCAGGGCTGTCACTTGGTGAAAAAGTTTTATCTCCCGAGATGATCCGTCGGGGCTTGGATGTTTGAGCCGCCCCTGAAATCGGGTAGTCTCTGAGCTATGCAGGGGGTAATCAGTGGGGTTCCAGCGGGGGGGATGTTGGTTATACAGGGCTGTCCCCACCCCCGGGGGGGAGGGGGAGGGAGCTCTACAGGTACCGGAGGTCATGGAGGGGTTAGTCGGTGTAGACGATAGGGTGGTGTTACAGGTAGGGGTAGGGCCTTGGGGTTCTAGGCGGGGCGGGGGGGGCTTTGGGGAGGGATGGGGGGAGGAGTGCGGGGAGGGAGGGGGGGGCGGCTATGCCACATCCAGGGTGCGGGCCAAGTATTTTTCCTATATCGACGGAGCGCTACGGCATCGTAGAATATACTGGGGAGGGACCCTAGGCTGGGGGGGCCCCTTTCTGAACAAACATGTGATTCACAACTGGCATAGTAATCGGAAACAGACGTGTACATGTTGAGGATTATCTCATGGAATGTTTGTGGTCTAGGGACGCCTATTAAGAGATATAAAATCCTTAAAGCCCTAGCTAGGCAGCGATGTGATATTGCGCTACTCCAGGAAACTCACCAAACGGCGGCAGAACATGCCAAGCTCGCCCGGGACTGGGTGGGCCAGGTATGGGGGACCCCCGCTGTGGGAAAAAAGGGGGGAGTTGCTATCCTAATCCATAAGCGAGTGCGGTTCACTTTGCTAAAACAGGTCACGGATGCTCACGGGCGCTTTCTATTTTTACATTGCATGTTGGAGGATAGAGAAGTCATTCTGGGCGATGTCTATGGTCCTAATATATCAGATCCTGAATTTTTGATCGCATAGCAGCAACAGTCGAGCAGCTGCCCGATGCCCCCCTACTTTTGGGCGGAGATCTCAACGGCGTCCTAGACGCTGACCTAGATACCTCGCGGGAGTCGGGTACCCGGGAGAGAAAAGTATCTGCTAAGATATTGCAGAGGCTTCGTTCAAGACTCCATTTGGTAGATCCGTGGCGGTTACTCCACCCCACTGAAAAAGATTTTACTCATGTGTCCCGAGCACGGGGCACTAGTGCTCGCATTGACTATGTCTTAGTCTCAGTGGCTCAGTTTGCAAACGTAGTGGACGCGCAGATCAGTCCGCTAGAGATTTCAGATCATGCCATGGTTTGGATCGATTGGCAGGGGGGCGGAGGGCAGGGTTCTGCTCGCATGTGGCGATTCCCCCTTGACCTGTACCAGGATGCCCAATTCAGGCAATTCTTGTGGGATAGATGGCGAGAGTTTGAGGAGAACCATCAAGGTCATTGTGACGACCCTGAGTTGGTGTGGGAGACGGCTAAGGTGGTCCTCCGAGGAGATATTATCGGTTATGTTGCCCGGAGGCGCCGCATGGTAAATGCGCAGATTGTACGTCTTGAACAACAAGTTGCTCGTGCGAGACGCCTTGCCGGGCGTTCTCCCACAGCTCAAAATAAAAAAAGCTGGTGGGAGCTTCAGGTAGCGCTTAATACTCTGCTGCATCAGCGTGCTAAGAAGTCTTTGTTATATTATAAGTATAAGCTATACTGCTTTGGGAATAAGTCTGGAAAACTGCTGGGGAGGTGCTTACAGGGACACCGGGGTACGAGGTTGGTTGCTGCCCTACGAGATGGACAAGGAAAACTATGCAGTAGCAAAAGCGGGATTAGTGGTATTTTCAAAGATTTTTTCCAACAGTTATACCAGGCAGAGGAGCATGACCCTGTCTCTATGGCCGATTATCTTCAGAGGGTACGCCTGCCGCAGGTATCGGTACAACAGCGGGCTTTTTTGGATCAACCAATTACTATACAGGAAATCCAGAAAGTGATTCTCAATGCGCCTTGTTATAAGGCACCCGGCCCGGACGGTTTTGGTGCCGAATTTTATAAGATACTGTCGGAGGGGGTTGGCCCGGCATTGGCAGCGACATATAGGCAACGAGTAGCCGGTGCGGGGCGGCGTTGGGGGGAAAACCAGGCCTATATTACTTTGATTCCAAAACCCGGTAAAGACCATCTACAAGCATCTTCATATCGGCCTATCTCTTTATTGAACTATGATATGAAATTGTTGGCAAAAATACTAGCCGACCGGTTGTCAACGGTACTTGGTGACTTAGTGCATGACTCACAGGTGGGGTTTGTTAAGGGCCGATACGCAGTCCGCAACCTGCGGAAAATCATAACATCCTTGGAGTGGGTGCACTCGCATGGTTTGCCCTCACTTTTGGTGAGCTTCGACGCTGAAAAGGCGTTCGACAGAGTTAACTGGCAATACCTATTTTCGTTATTGCCGCGCTATGGGTTGGGTGATTCCTTCTGTGGGATGGTGCATAGTCTCTACGAGCAGCCCACTGCGCGTGTGGCGTGTAATGGATCTTTGTCAGATGCATTCCCACTTCACCGGGGTACACAACAGGGGTGCCCGCTGTCCCCCCTGTTATTTGTACTAGCTTTAGATCCTCTTATTCGCAGTGTGGACGGGGCTGGGGCGATCCGTGGGGTGGTGGTTGGTGGTTGTGAATTCAAAATATCTGCCTTTGCAGATGACATGCTGGTGCACATAACTACGCCCCACGAATCTCTGGTGAGCTTAATGTGTGAGTTTCGGCTTTTCGGTAGTTTTACGGGGTTGCGTATTAATGAGGAGAAATCCGAGGCCCTGGACGTTTTGGGTCAATTGCGTGGGCGCTGGCCTGGGGAGTTTCCACTGAAATGGGCGGATCAGAGCTTTAAGTACCTCGGGATTGTCCTGACACGGTTGCCTCAGGACTTATACTTCTGTAATTTTGAACGAATTTTGGCGAATATGTCTACTCAGTTGCGAGCTTGGCAGCCCCTCCCGCTGTCCTTGTTGGGAAGAGTCGCTGCAGTGCAGATGGTTATTCTGCCCCGAATTTTATACTGGTTGCAGACCCTCCCAGTTTGGCTGTGGAAGCGGGACCTGCGTAGATTAGAATCGGAGATACAGCGTTTCCTTTGGCGGGGAGCCCGACCTCGGATTTCGATGGCACGCATGATAGGATCATGGCGTTCCGGAGGTATTGGCCTCCCCGATTTATGGCTATATGCTTTGGCTTGCCAGGCCCGCCATCTTGGGGATTGGCTAGGTGAGACCAGTGTCTATACACCCCGACATATAGAGGCAGCGGCGGTGGCCCCCCTGTCTTTGCTAGGGGTCTTGCATGCGGACTTAGTCCACCTCCCCGTCGGTGTGAAGCGGAGTTTACTGATGATGGCGGCTCGACGCACGTGGCAGCAACTAAATGGGTACTGGAAACGGAACTGGCGGGTTTCTAGCTGGTTGCCCATCTGGGGGAACGCTCAGTTTTCGCCCGGTTCGGAGACAGGCGGCTTCCGTAGTTGGCGCGAGAAGGGGATACGGCTTTTGGGCCATGCGGTCGGATTGACGGGGGCCTGTAAGCCGTTCATGGAGTTAAGTACCGAATATGACTTACAGCCGTCTCAGTATTTTACATATTTGCAGCTTTCCCACTATGTGGCTTCTTTACCTAGGGAGGAGCTGGCGGAGGAGCGTTCGACACAGCTTATTGAATTTTTTGGTCTCGGGGAGGACCTTCCACCTTCGATCGCTGGATTTAAGAAGCGGTTAGAGGGTTTCCGGGCTGTACCGAGTTATGGTCATTTGGAGAGGGCTTGGGCGAGGGAGATGGGGTCGGAGATTCCCTCGGGATCCCTTTCGGAGGCCATGGGACGGATTGCTACGCTGGCTGAGGGAGCCCGGTGGCGGGAAATCCAGTTTAAAGCAGTAAGCAGGGTGCATTTTTCACCTCGCCGAGCTCTGAGGAGTCATATTACCTCAGATGGTTCATGCCCTAGATGTTCCGAGCCTCTGGCGGACTTAGCCCATATGTGGTGGGTTTGTAAGAAAATCCACCCATATTGGAAGGGTATACACCATTATTTAGTGAAATTGTTGCAACAACGTTTCCCATGGCCAGGGTCTTTGGTGGTAGTGGACTATTTGCCCTCAGCTATCCCTGGGGGGAAGGGAGCCCGCCTTTTGATTCGGAAGGCGTGCCTGGTGGGGAAAGGCCCCATCTTACATCGTTGGCGAGACCATGACCCGCCGACTTTCCTGGAGTGGCGCAATAGTTTTCATCAGCTGATGCTGGCGGAATGTTGGCGGGCTAGGAGTCATGTCCGGCGATGGACCACGTTCATGCTTACATGGGACCCCTACATTCAGCAGCTGGGACCCTATTGCCGGAATGCTATTTTGCAGATGGGACATTAGTAAAGGGGGGTATTACCCCGGGCCAATTGGGATGGAGCGTGATATTCGCTGTAGCTAGCTCCTTTGACTTTGTCGAATCCCTGGATGTGGCAGGGGGTTTAGGGGGGATGGGAGGGGTTGGAGGGGGGCGGATGTGGGGGGGTATCTGGTTTATTTAAACAAAATTGTAAAATGTTAGGTTCTTTATTTGCTTAAGCGCCCAGTGTTTGTTGCGGGCCATTTGGTGATGTGTCCAATGGCGGGGATAAGAGTGTACCCTGCCATGGGCTTTGTTGTTTGACATTGTATTGCCTGTTATATGGTGCTGAACCCTAAATAAAGATGTTAAAAAAAAAAGGTCTTGCAGCTCTTTCCTGTTATCGTGGTAAGATTCAGGGATTTGCTCTCGGCGCCCATGCTGATGTTTTGCGGTTTCTCAAAGCAGTTTCTAGATTACGGCCGTCGCACAGAGTGATGATTCCGCCTTGGGATCTCAATTTGGTGTTAGCAGCGTTAACCAAACCGCCCTTTGAGCCATTGCATCTGACTTCGGTGAAGGATTTGACATTGAAAACAGTTTTTTTGGTGGCAATCTGTTCAGCTAGGCGCATCTCGGAGTTGCAGGCGTCGTCATGTAGAGA
Organism: Ichthyophis bannanicus; assembly: GCA_033557465.1. Lineage (NCBI taxonomy): Eukaryota > Metazoa > Chordata > Amphibia > Gymnophiona > Ichthyophiidae > Ichthyophis > Ichthyophis bannanicus. The sequence continues at coordinate 885,000,269 of CM066035.1, read as the reverse complement.
ACCGTTCTCGTCCTTCTTGAGAGAAAAGGTAGTACTGCGTCCAGTTCTGTCCTTTTTGCTTAAGGTGGTGTTGCCCTTTCACTTGAATCAGTCAGTGAGCTTGCCAGTTCTGGGTTCGCTAGAAGGAGGTGACCTAGACCGCAGTTTGTGCCGTTTGGATGTAAAGCTGGTGTTGCAGCAGTATTTGAAGGTGATGAAGTTTTTTCGCAAGTCGGACCGGCTATTCATGTTATTCGGAGGTGTGCGCAAAGGAGAGGCGGCAGCTAAGGCTTCCATTGCCAGGTGGATTCGGGAGGCGATTGCTTCCGCCTGTCTGCTTCAAGGTCGGTCGGTGCCTGCAGGATTGCGAGCTCATTCCACCAGAGCGCAAGCGTCTTCCTGGGCGGAGCACAGTTTGGTCCCGCCGGGGGAAATTTGTAGGGCGGCGACTTGGTTGTCTCTACATACTTTCAGTAGGCATTACCGTCTTGATGTCGCAGCTGCTACTGATGCTTGTTTCGGGTCGGTGGTGTTACATGCAGGCTGGAAGGGTCCCTCCCAATGATTACTGCTCTGGTACATCCCAGAGGTAGAGGACTGAACTGGAGGAACGATAAGGAAATGATAATTACACTTACCTGGTAATTGTAGTTCCTTGAGTGACGACAGTTCAGTCCTCATTCCCACCCGGAGTTCTTCCAGGAAGGTTAAAGGTTCGATAGCAAGAAGAGGCAGACTACAGGTAGGTCTGTCTTCAAATTGTTTATGTTCACTTTTTCTTATCTTTAATTCTCTGTGTGGCAGGGAAGGGCGTAAGAAAGTCTTGCCTGAATAGTTTACATAGTTGGAGTGGTGGTTCAGTTTAGGTTGCGATCATTATTTTAGCTACTTATTTGTTGCTCCTTTGAGTCTGCTTTGTTAATAGTTCACACTGGGACTGAGGAGAGAGATCAGCAGGCTATATCCAATGATGTCATGATTCTGACATGCCAGTCTCCAAGCTGCAGGAGGAGGTTGACAACCCAGAGGTAGAGGACTGAACTGTCGTCACTCAAGGAACTATAATTACCAGGTAAGTGTAATTATCATTTGTTGTTCATGCCAATGCTTTGTCAATGGAGCATTCTCATTGACTGTGCAAACAGAGGAAATAAATTGATACGTTCAACTTAAACAGTGCAGAAAATTTTTTTAAGAAGATTTAAACTTTGAACAAAAAGTGTTAATAATGAAGCATAACGCTGGCAAAAAGCAGGTCTCAGAACTTTATCCACCATTCAGACTATCGTCTTTCTTTATGGTGTTTTAGAACATCAAGGACCTTTATGTTTCCAAATTTTTGCCACTATGCTACTGATTCGGTACGCTCCCACCAAAAATTATCAAAAACTGATGTAATTTTTATTCAAAAATTAATTCAGAAACAGCTACTGCCAGAACTCTATAATATGTTCAGCTAAATTTCACTCCGTAGAGATCGTATCATAATGTGTTCATTCTGTGCCACTTAGCTGTCTCTCTATTGGGAGCTTCCCTCCATTGTGAAGATCTCTATGTTGATCTCTTGATCTCAACGCTCTGCCTGGGCACCACTGAGGCGTTTCACAGCAACAGTTTCATCAGGAGATCTCATCCATAATATTCTAAAATTAAAACACAAACATCACTTATGACTACACCCTCGTCCAACTACCCCTAAATAATTAAAAATTCACCGCACAAAACATTAAAAACATTTCTCACTTACTCTATAAATGCTGCCCACGTCTACCTTAGAGTTCTCTCCGAGTTTTCTTAGACGCCGCGCATGCGGAATGACTATACCTGGCTGACCTTTAAAACCCCCTATACGTCAATCAACGTCGCCATCGGTAATCATCATTACTATGCTCCTCCCCAAGAGACCTCTTCCTTTACTAACCACTTATCAATGCTGATAATAAGCCATATTTAACAAAAATATATATCTGCCTCAAAGCCAGATTATGTCATTACTATCTACAAATCCTACCGTAAACCTTACACACATACTGCCCAGTCGATGGAAGTATTAAGTCCTGCAGGGATAATTGACCCCAATTTATAAATCCATCGCTGCTCTCGTATCAAGAGAGTTTTGTCTAACGTTTTCCCTTTACTAGCTTCTTGCACTTTATCCAGCGCAAAACAACGGAGTTGGTTGAAAGTATGGCCTTCTGTAATGCAATGTGAGACTATCGGGGCTTCTAACTTACGACACTTCAGCCTACTCTGATGTTCATGTATACGCACTCTCAGGGGGTCAATTATCCCTGCGGGACCTAATACTTCCATCGACTGGGCAGTATGTGTGTAAGGTTTACGGTAGGATTTGTAGATAGTAATGACATAATCTGGCTTTGAGGCAGATATATATTTTTGTTAAATATGGCTTATTATCAGCATTGATAAGTGGTTAGTAAAAGAAGAGGTCTCTTGGGGAGGAGCATAGTAATGATGATTACCAATGGCGACGTTGATTGACGTATAGGGGGTTTTAAAGGTCAGCCAGGTATAGTCATTCCGTATACGCGGCATCTAAGAAAGAGAGAACTCTAAGGTAGACGTGGGCAGCATTTATAGAGTAAGTGAGAAATGTTTTTAATGTTTTGTGCGGTGAATTTTTAATTATTTAGGGGTAGTTGGACGAGGGTGTAGTCATAAGTGATGTTTGTGTTTTAATTTTAGAATATTATGGATGAGATCTCCTGATGAAACTGTGGCTGTGAAACGCCTCAGTGGTGCCCAGGCAGAGCGTTGAGATCAAGAGATCAACATAGAGATCTTCACAATGGAGGGAAGCTCCCAATAGAGAGACAGCTAAGTGGCACAGAATGAACACATTATGATACGATCTCTACGGAGTGAAATTTAGCTGAACATATTATAGAGTTCTGGCAGTAGCTGTTTCTGAATTATTTTTTGAATAAAAATTACATCCGTTTTTGATAATTTTTGGTGGGAGCGTACCGATATCAGTAGCATAGCGGCGAAAATTTGGAAATATAAAGGTCCTTGATGTTCTAAAACACCATAAAGAAAGACGATAGTCTGAATGGTGGATAAAATTCTGAGACCTGCTTTTTGCCAGCGTTATGCTTCATTATTAACACTTTTTGTTCAAAGTTTAAATCTTTTTTTAAAAAAATTCTGCACTGTTTAAGTTGAACGTATCAATTTATTTTGTATCAATACACGTTCAGGAAGTGACCTATATTATAGGTGTGCGAACAGAGGAACAGTGCTCAATAATATGGGTCTTGACACGCCGAGAAGTCTGTCCAATATATAATTTCTGACAGGGGGATATAATCACATAAATAAGCCCGGCTGTGTTAGAATCTGTATGGGAACAAAACTCATGTTTAAAGCCCATCTGTAGATGAATAAATTCCCATAATTGTAGAACATTAAAACAAGTAACATAATTCCCACACTGAAAATGGCCCAAAGACCCTTATGGAGCTGCAGTAATAACATCATATTAAGAATAAACCAAAAAATCCCTTAAGTTCTTTGATGTTGAAAAAAAAATGGAGGAGTAGAAAAAATGTCATGCACTTGTAATACATACCAATGTTGCAGGACAATACATTTAATTCATGGGGCCATAACAGTAGGACAAAATGCAAACTGAATCAGATGTAATTGAAAATCTTGATGGCTGCAGTAACAGTTGACGATTGCTATAAAAAGCTCGCTTATAGACTTTCCAAACAACTGAAGCGGGATACCCCTTGGCCAAGAAGCGAGACCTCATAACAGCATTCAATCTGAACTGCCCCAAAGTAGTACAGACCCAACAGAGTTTCAAGAATTGGCCAATGGTTATATTCTCCCCCAAGCATCAAGGATGAAAACTAAAAAAAAAAATACAGTAAAATAAATGCCTCCAATTTTATACTCATTTTCAGAATGGAAAAATCCAAAAACGACTTGCTAGTAATAGATACTTGTGCAGAAAACTCTGGTTCACATCCACTTCATTAATCCAGTTTAAAAAACCTTGTAAATTTGCAGCAGAGGCAGTCCACATGAAAATTATATTCTCCATGGACAAGTAGGAATGAGGAGGGATCTAACTAAGCTTGAGGAATGGTCACGAATTTGGCAGCTGAAATGTAATGCTAAAAAATGCAGGCTCATGCATTTGGGCTGCAAAAATCTAAGAGAGTGGTACAGTGTAGGGGTCAAAGTACTTCTGTCATGAAAGAAGAGCGGGACTTGGGTGTGATGTTTCTGATAATCTTAAAGTGGCTAAACAGATAGAAAAGGCAACAGCGACACGCAGAAGGATGCTTGGGTGCACAGGGAGAGGAATGGCTAACAAAAAAAAGAGGTGATAGTGTCTCTGTATAGGTCTGTGGTGCAACCTCATTTGGAATATTGTGTGCAGTTGTGGAGACCACACCTTCAAAAGAATATAAACAGGATTGAGTCAGTGCAGAGGGTGGCTACTAAAATGGTTAGTGGTCTTCATTATAAAGCACATGAGGACAGACTTAAAGATCTTAATATCTACGTTAGAGGAAAGGCAGGATAGAGACATTTAAATATCTCCATGGCATAAATGCACAGGAGGAGAGCCTATTTCAATTGAAAGCAAACTCCGGTATAATGGGACATAGAATGAGGGTGAAAGGGAATAGACTTAGGAGTAATATGCAGAAATATTTCTTTACGGAAAGAGTGGTACATGTGTGAAATAGTGTTCCAGTGAAGTTAGTAGAGGTGAGGAGTGTATCTGAATTCAAAAAAGCATGGGACCAACACAGAAGAACTCCATAGGAAAAAAGGGGACTATTGTAGATATGGAAGGGCAGACTAGATAGGGCAAGTAGTCTTTTTCTGCCATCATGTTTTTATGTTTCTATCCCCAATGGAGTCCTGCGCAGAAACGCTTCCCAGCTTCTATTGAAAGCTTTTGGAAGGCTCCACCATGCCTGCACACCTCCTTCTTGCCTGCCGCCATGGCATCATCTTGAATCATTCTTTAATTTTCCATGGAACCCCTCAGACACGTTCCAGTTATCTTAAACCGGTAAACTTTTCTTTCTCCCCAGTGTGGGTTTTTTGCTTAGTCACCTGCTGTTCCTTTGAGATTTTCTCCCTTGATCGTTAGTTTTTTCTTTGCTGCGGCACCTCTACCTAGCTGGCACTGTTGCTCTGGTCAGGCCTTACCCTCTAACATCGAGCCATTTGACTTTGCTGCAGCTATTTACCCAAACAACATGTCCCAGAAACCTGCCAGCGGGTTCAAAAAATGTTCCCAGTGTGCTAGAACCATATCTGCCGTGGATATGCAATACAGTGCCTGGGACCCGATCATCAGCCCTCTTCTTGTAATTTGTGTTTGCAGATGACAAAAAGAGGACTCAAAAAGAGGTTGAGAGAAGTGGCACGAATCACTTTTTGGCGCTCAAACATTTGATCCATCGCCTTTGGCATCAATGACATCGGTATCTATGGCTTCCAAGGCTGCATCGGACACTAGCGGTGCATGGACATCGAGGAGCTCCTGGGCTCAATCAGAGCTGAGCACCCATAATGTCCCACAGCATCGATCATTGATCGATCTCCACCCAAAGATGAGGAAGGTTTCAGCCTCATCTTCTTCGAAGTTGAGGGGTGATCACACCAAGTGAAGTCTCTGGTGCATCAGCTTTGGAGCTTATCGAGGCATGGCATTGAGAGTGATGGGGATCTGCCTGAGTGCCCCTCGAAGGTTCCAAAAGCCTCAGCTTCCACACCATTCCTTAGTAGTTGAATCCGCTCTAAAGAGAATCAAGAGTACCAAGATTCATTCATCGGCACCCCCAGGAAAGGAGACTTGGACACTGAACTCTTTAGGGACACTGGACTCTTTAGGGAGAAAATGTTTTTAGAGTTCCATGCTTGTAGCCCGCATGGCCTCTTACCAGTTTTACATGAGCATGTTTCTGAAGAACATCATGCATGACCTGAATAACCTGGCCCAGTTTCTTCCTCCAGAAAAATTGGATCAAAATCATTCCCTAGTGACCCATGGCAAGGACTGCTTGAAATCTTGAAGAACTACAAAAAGGGACTGCTACTTCTGGAGAGAGATCTATACTTGTAAGTATTTACTTCTGTGTATTTTTCTAAATCTTGGTGAAAAAAGAATTCTTTAGATTAAAGCTGATTAATCTGTGAATCCAGTGTATTTGTTAAATCATTCAGGGCCTAGTATCAGCAAAGAGCTTTTAGTTAAACTGAAAGCTACCTGTGGAGTTTTTAATTTAAGTTTAAAACCCAGCAGAGAACTTCTAGTTTAAATTTAATACTCAGTCAGGGCCTAGTAGAAACAAAGAGCTTTCAGTTTAAATTTAAAACACAGCAGAGAGCTTTCTGGTTAAATTTAGAATCCAGGACTCCCTCAGTCCAAGCAAACACACTACAGGGTACTGTGTAGCATCCAGTTTTTAATAAGTCTTCTTTCCCTCCCTCCCTCCCCAACACCCACCCACCCCTAGGATAATCGTAGCTTTATAGGTGCTTAAATTTCTTAAAGGAAAGGAGGTGCCGTATTTACTGTCAGGTGCAGCTGTTTATCCTCATCTGGTATACATTAACCCTTTCCAGGCCGAGCCCAAAACTCTCGGGATCCAAAATTCTGACTAAATATTCCTATCAAATGGTTTATAATACATGACCATAGCAGAAGGAAAATCACTATTAGAACATATTGAATAAGACGGGTACAATTTTCCTGAAATATGCAAAATTTAACCCTGCTGCAGAATGTGGATTAAAATTTTAAAGTAGGCCTTCAAAGGGTTAAGGACCTGAGATTAATTAAGCTTCAGATGAACAAAGTACATTCAAAGTATTAGGCATAGTTTTATTAGTATACATATCCCCAGCAAACCTTTAGTAAGTAAAGAATTAAATACCTAAACACAACCTTAAAACTAAGATGCAGACAGCGGTCCAACAGTGAGATGGGAGTTTTCCAGTCTTTTGCACTGAGGAAAGAAGGAGCTCTAAGAAAGGGATGGGCTCCATCTTAACCGGGACAGAATCAGGGTGCTGGCATTAATCTTTAAAAAGGATATAGAGCAGTTTTTAAACTAGATAATAGGGGAGAGCCGACAGTCACCCAAGAATGCATGGTTTGGAACAATGTATCCTTGAAGGATACTAGCAAAAGATTGAAGTTGGGGCATATCAGCAGAGAGGTTCCAAAAAAGACAAAAGTAGCCCATATGCCTTGAGTACAGTGCAGACAGAGCTTAAAGATTCCAAATTACCCCTGCCTACCGATAGCCAGATTAATATGAATAAAATGCAGCCTTTAAAATGCTTGTATGCAAATGACAGAAGTCTAAAAAATAAGATGGGAGAATTACAATATATAGCACTAAATGAGAGGTTAGATATTATTGGTATCTCAGAGTCATGGTGGAAGGAGGACAATCAGTGGGACACTGTGATACCTGGGTACAAACTATATCGTAATGATAGAGCAGGTCAAATTGGTGGAGGGGTTGTGCTCTATGTTAGAGAGGGCATTGAGCCACAAAGGATTAAAGTTTTGCAGGAAACAAAGTACACTGTAGAATCTCTATGGATTGAAATTCCATGTAAAAAGGGGAAGGGGAAGGCGATGGCAGTGGGGGTGTAGACCGTCTGGCCAGAATGAACAAATGGATGATGAAATGCTCAAAGATATCAGAGAAGCTAACAAAAGTTACAACACAGTAATAATAATGGGTGATTTCAATTACCTTGGTATCGACTGGGTCAGTGTCACGGCAGGACACGCTAGAGAGATAAAATTTCTAGATGTAATAAATGACTGCTTCTTGGAGCAGCTGGTTCATGAACCAACAAGAGGTGAAGGCATTCTGACCTAGTCCTTAGTGGAACACGAGATCTGGTGCAAGAGATAAGGGTGTTGGGGCCATTTGGCAATGGTGATCATAGCATGATCATGTTTGACTTAATAAATGGATGAAGGAGGTAAGGAAATCCACAGTACTACCTTTTAACTTTCAAAAGGGAGACTATGATAAAATGAGGAAAATAGTTCAGAAAAAAATAAAATGAGCAGTTGCAAAGGTTAAAGATTTACATCAAGCTTGGGTGTTGTTGAAAAATACTATCTTGGAAGCCCAGACCAGCTGTATTCCATGCTTTAAGAAAAGTGGAAGGAAGTCCAACAAAATGCCAGCATGGTTTAAAGGTGAGGTCAGAGAGGCTGTTGTTGCCAAAAAAAACATCTTTAAGGAAATGGAAAAAAGAGCCAAATGACGAAAACGGGAAACAGCACAAGCACTGGCAAGTTAGATGCAAGGCATTGATAAGGCAGGCAAAGGGAGAATTTGAGAAGAAGCTTGCTGTGGAAGCAAAAACGCATAATGAAGACTTTTTTAAGAACATTTGTAACAAAAAACCTGTGAGAGTCATTCGGACCATTAGATGATAGAAGAGTAAAAGGGGCGCTAAGAGGGGACAAGGAAAGAGTGGAGAGACTGAATGAATTATTTGCTTCGGTCTTTATTGAGGAAGATGTAGGAATGTTACCCATGACTGAAATGGTATTTAAAGGAAGTGCTGCAGAAGAATTGAAAGAAATATTGATACACTGGGAAGATGTATTACAACTATTTGATAAACTGAAGAGTAACAAATCACCTGGACCAAATGGTATACATCCAAGGGTGTTGAAAGAACTGAAATATGAGATTGCAGACCTACTATTAGTAATCTGTGAACTATCATTAAATTCATCTATAACACCTGAAGATTGGAGGGTGGCCAGTGTAACGCCAATTTTTAAAAAGGGGTTCCAGGGTGTGACGTAGAAGCCTCTCATGAAGCTATCGAAACAGACAGAGATCTTGTGGAGAAACCCGGTACTGCAAGAGAATGCAGGATTTTCTCTTCAGAGAGAAAAAAACACGTAGCTAATCAGGAACCACACCTCACCTTAGGGGTGGAGAGAAGCCAAGTCCCTGATTGGGCATGCCCAAGCAGAAGGCAGGCAGTGCAACACACAGGCAGCTTGTTAAGCAGTCAGAAACAGTTAGAGTTAGTTGGAGGAGTTGGAGTTGAAGGAGGACAAGCAGAACAGAAGGAGTTGGAGAGAGAGCAACTAGGCAGCTGTGATCCACAGAGGAGCAGTTTGGACTCACGAAGCAAGTACCTGGGAGACTCAGGGGCAGTGAGAGACTTCTGGGAGCAGAAGGATTCAAGAGCACTGAGAGACCCAAGGATACAACCCAGGCTTCCAGAGAACCAAGCAGGACCTTGGAGCAGAAAGCAGAGGGACAAAGAATTCTCCTGGAGAAAGCCTCAGCACAAGGTACAGAGTGGGGTTGAAGCAGCTAGCAGCTATAACAGTGTGAAGCCAGAAAGATTGAAGGCTAACTTTAAAAGCCAGAATAAAGTCAGAAAATACTGTGGCAGTTGGGTGCAGCCTGAAAAGTATTTAGGCAGCACAAGATACTCTCATAAGCCAGCTGAAGCCTATAGCTTAGAGAGAAAGCTGATAAGTCTTATTGCAGAGACGTGAGCCAAGAGAAACCTGACGGTTATACTTTTAAAACCCTGTTTAGAAACTCTCCAGACCCAGCTGAAGTTTTAAACCCAGCACTTACGTTCAGAGATAAGTGGGGGAAGGATTCTTCTAACACGCTGAACTGTTGTCCTAACAAAAGCAGCATTCCTAATTATCATGAGATAAAGGTCTTAAACAAACATTTACCTGAAGGAGGAGATCAGCTTAGCCCAGGAAAGACGCAGGCTGAATTACTTCTCAAAGACTTCAGGGAATTCCTTGCGAGCAGGGCAGTTTCTCCCTATAATTCAGCACAGCCTACAAACAGCTGTGAAGAGGAGATGCCTCTAGATTCTTCTCTACCGTTCACAGAACAAGACTGTACAATGGACTGCTCAACGTGTGTTATTGAGAAGGAGATTAAGTAAATGTAAAAGGTTATATGAAGAAATATAACAAGAAGTGACCTTGCTGATTGTCATGCTGAGAAGCTTATGAGAAGTGAATAAGTTAAAGCATAATTGTCTGGATATCAAGAGCTTTGCTGTTTGGCAGAGTTTGATTCAGTTAATGAGAAGTCACATGACCATTGAATGTGAAATCCTGAAGCTCATGGACATTTAGCCCAGCAGTGCAAAACCTTGTATAAGTTTGGTTTCTTACTCTTGTTTTGTGCCTTATATACTTCTTTTGCGTCTGTTTGCACTTGACCTGCAAAGCGGGAAATAAACCTCACAATGAAATTTCTTTGCCTGCCTTAACTACTTGAGCACACACAACTACAATCTCAACCCTGAAGGGCACCAAAGGTCACCTCCTACTTAAACCCTCAAGGTTCAGGTAGTGGGTGGATGGCAAGGGGTTATCCGGGAAACTACAGACCGGTGAGCCTGATGTCAATACCGGGAAAATGGTAGAAACCATCATAAAGAACAAAATTACTGAACATGTAGATAGTCGTGGCTTAATGGGAGACAGCCAACATGGCTTTAGCCAAGGAAGGTCCTGTCTTACTAATCTTTTATTTTTTTTGAAGGTTTGAATAAACAGGTAGACAAAGGTGAGTCGGTTGATATAGTGTATCTGGACTTCCAGAAAGCCAAGGTCCCTCATGAGAAACCTTTGGCAAAATTAAAAAGTCATAGAATAGGAGGCAGTGTATTATTGTGGATCAGGAACTGTTTAAAAGATAGAAAGCAGAGGATAGGGCTAAATGGCCAATTTCCTCAATAAAGAAAGGAGAAGCGTGGAGTACCCCAAGGATCTGTGCTGGGTCCGCTGCTTTTTAACATATTCATAAATGATCTGGAAATGGGAATAACGAGTGAGGTTATCAAATTTGCAGATGACACAAAACTATTCTAAGTTGTTAAAACCCATGAGGATTGTGGAAAATTGCAAAAGGATCTTGATAAATTGGAAGACTGGGCATCAAAATGGCAGATGCAATTTAATGTGGACAAGTGCAAAGTTATGCACCTAGGGAAGAACAACCCAAACTATGGTTACACGATGCAAGGTTCCACATTAGGAACCACCACCCAGGAAAAATATTTAGGCATCGTCATGGATAACATGTTAAAACCCTCTGCCCAGTGTGCAGCGGTGGCCAAGAGAGCAAATAGAATGCTAGGTATCATAAGGAAAGGAATGGAAAATAAAACCAAGGATATTATAATGCCTCTGTATCGTTCCATGGTGTGACCGCACTTGAGTATTGTGTGCAATTCTGGTCACCGTACCTTAAAAAGGATATAGCGATTTTACAAAAGGTACAGAGAAGAGCCACCAAAATGGTAAAGGGGATGGAAGGATACCCCTATGAAGAGAGACTAAAAAGGTTAAGGCTCTTCAACCTGGAAAAGAGACTGCTGAGGAGAAATATGATAGAAGTCTATAAACGAATGAATGGAGTGGAACGGTAAACGTAGATTGATTGTTTACACCATCAAGATATAGAAAAATTAGGGGACATGCAATGAAGCTACAGGGTAATCTATTTAAGACTAATAAGAGAAAATATTTTTTCACTCAACATGTAATCAAATTCTGGAATTTGCTACCAGAGGATGTAGTAAAAGCTATTCGTGTAGCTGGGTTTAAAAAAGGTTTGGACAAGTTCATGGAGGAAAGGTCCATAAACCATTATTAAAGTGGACCCAGAATATCCACTGCTAGCCCCAGTACAAGCATTGTGGAACCTGTATCCCTTGGGGAAACTGCTAGATACGTATGACCTAGATTGGTCACTGTTGGAAACAGGATACTGGGCTTGATGATCCTTGGTCTGACCCAGTATGGCTTATCTTATGTTCTTATGAATTCTAAAATACACAGATCATCAGCTTTAACCGAAAAAATTCCCTTTTCCCTAAGATTTAGGGGTATGTTTACTAAACCGGGCTAACGGTTAACCCGGGCTATCTGCAACTAGGTCCCATTGAATAATATGGGATTTAGTGGCAGATAGCCCGGGTTAACCGTTAGCCCGGTTTAGTAAACATACCCCTTAGAGTATTTCCCAGAAGATAAATACTTTTACGTGCAGATTTTTTTCCAGCTGTGGCAGTCCCTTTTGGTGGTCTTTCAAGACCTCTTTGCCCACTAACGCCACAGAACACCGTATAACAGTTCACCACCACTGATTCCATCCTCAGGCTTCCAAACAAAACACTCAAAAAGGGCAAGCCTCAGCTCTGGAACGCCATGAAGCATGCCTGCATCCCCTTCTTGTCTATGAAGAAAGTGGAATTGCTTATCTGTAACAGAGTATCTCCAGGAACAAGCAGGAATAAGTCCTCACATATGGAATAAGTCCTCACATATGGGTACGTCGGTACCGACGGAGCCTGAGCGGGAAAGCTCCCCAGCTTCCCAGAAGGAAAGCTTTTGGGGCCTCCCACTGTGCATGCGCGCTGCCTTCCCGCCTTCCTGACCAACTCTCCTCAGTTCTTCTTTTTATTTATTTATTTTATTTATTTAACAGTATTTCTAAACCGCCTTATCTTATTAATCAAGGTGGTATCACAGCAAACAATCGGGTAAAGTGAGAGTGTTAAACATGCAGTGAGGGTGATATTTAGTTGAGTGTGTGTTGTATTGTGTGCTAGATTGGTTTGAGCTATGTACAATGTGTGTTGTAATGTGTGCTAGAGTGGTTTGAGCTATGTACAATATGGGCTATATACAGTGATGCAAAAAACATTTTCTATACATACAGTGTTTTAGGCGGTATCATGTGTTGTTATACATTCTCTGAGGTTATGTGATGTGTCCATAGTGTTCTATGAACAGCATGGTTTTTAGCTGTTTTCTAAAGTCTTTGAGGTCTGTAGTTGCCCTCAACTCGTCCGGTAGTTTGTTCCATATTGTTGGAGCAGCCATGGAGAGTGCTCTGTCTGTTGTGTCCTTGCGTGTGTGTTTGAATTCACTTGGGGTGCTGACTCGGTTGTGTGTTTGTTTTCTTCTAGGACGTGTGCTGGTGTCTGGTTGTATGAGGGTGTGCAGGCTGTTGGCTGATGTGTGCTGATTTATCTTGAATAGGTTTATGATAGTTTTGTATCTGATGCGTGCACCGATTGGGAGCCAGTGTAAGTCCTTTAAGGTAGGTGTGATGTGCTCCTTTCTTGCAGTACTGGATATTATTCGTGCTGCAGTGTTTTGTGCTAGCTGGAGTGGTTTGAGGGCTTGTTTCGGGAGTCCAAGGTATATCGGATTGCAGAAGTCCAGTAGTGGGGTTATCAGTGCTTGACAGACGGTACGAAAGTGTTCTAGGGCGAGGAGTGGTTTCAGTCTCCTGATGATTCGCATCCTGTAGTAGACTTTTTGGATTGTTTTGTTGATGTGTGGCTTGAGGTTTAGTTTATTGTCCAGAGTAACTCCGAGGTATCTCACTTCTGATCTTATTGGTATAGTAGTATTTTGTATCTTGATATTTTGCGGGTGTATGAAGCTTTGGTTCCGAGTGATGATTAAAGCTTCGGTCTTGTTGTAGTTTATTGCGAGGTTGTTGTTTTGACACCAACTCGTCATTTGGGTAAGGCAGTCTGTTATCTTAGAGAAGTCCGGGTTGTCGATTGATATCGGGGTGTATATCATGATGTCGTCTGCATATATTGTGTATTGAATGTTGTTCTCTTTCATGATGTTGCAGATTGGTTGGATGTAGATGTTAAATAGGAGTGCTGAGAGTGCGGATCCTTGAGGTACTCCTTGACGGACATTTATGGGTCGGGAGGTGTTGTGTCCCACCTTGACCTGTAGCTTTTTCCGCGGAGCCAGCAGGTCGTGCTCCTGTCACCGCTGAAGAAGTTGTTATTTTAATTTATTTCTTTGGCTGCGTGTCTGCCTTCCCCGATTCCAGACCGGTACCGCCGGTCTTTTTTCCTTTATTTAAAAAAAAAAATAAATCTTTTTTTCCCTCACTTGGTGTGTTAGTTCTGTGAGGCCTTTAGGCCTTCACTAATTCTCCCTCATGGAGAAACAAGCCTCTGGGTTTAAAAAATGCACCAAGTGCAGCGGTACTATTTCAGTCACAGACACCCATGAATGGTGTCTTAAATGTTTGGGGCCTGACCATTCCATTCCGGATTGCCCATCCTGTTCTTTGATGTCTAAACGTGGCTTACAGAACCGGGCAGCCAAGTTTCACATGCTGTTTTCTACAGATACTCCAGCATCGACATCTTCCAGGTCTTCCTCTCCTGATGGATCTCAGGTAACCAAACATTCCTCTGGCAGGTCCTCAAAGGGCAAATCTCCCTCTAAGTATCGAGATACCCCTGGGCTTGACCCTGAGGACCCTGCCCCAGCCAAACAACCCCGGCGGGAAGCTCCGGCTTCCAAAGCTCCTCCTATGGGGTTACAGGTTGACATCGATGGCACGGCCTCAACCGATCACCTGTTAGACTGTTCTGGGGTACCGGCTCAATCATCCGGTACCGACATCCAGACAGTCGTGGCGTCCATGGATCATACAGTTCAATCCATGCAGCAGGCCATTTTGGCTTTTATTAAGGCTGCGACTCCGGTTCCGGTACCACAACCGATACCGGTACCCTTGCCTTCCACATCGACCAGGATACCGATTCCGGTTCCCGGTTCCGGGGTTTTTCCCGATACCGATCCGGTTCCGGGTACCCCCGATGTCGATATCGGTCTATACGCTTATCGATCACTGGAAGCAAACAGACGATACTTTGAGTCTTCTGATGATTCTGATTCATCAGATGACTCTGCTGAAGTATCCCTTACTCTACCTGAGGAGCCCTCTTCTCCAAAGAGGAGAATGTCTCCTCCAGAGGATTTATCCTTTCAAGACTTCATCATTGAAGTAGCTAAAGGTCTTTCTATTTCTGTATCCTCTGAAAAAGAACCTAGAGCAAAAAAGTTAGACATTTTAGGATACTCTAAAGTTCCCAAAGAGGCAGTCACCTTGCCCATCCATGAAATTCTTCAAGATCACATGATGGACTTATGGGAAACTCCTCTCACCCTATCTCCACATTCTCGTCGTCTGGACACCATGTATCGTGTCCCCCCTTCTCCTGGGTTTCAAAAACCTCAGCTCCCGCAACACTCCATCGTGGTGCAGTCAGCTATGAAAAGGATCAAGAGTACTAAAAGACACTCTTCTACTCCCCCAGGAAGAGAATGTAGGACTCTGGATGCTTTTGGAAGAAAAATCTTCCAAGCAAGTATGCTTATTGCCAGAATCAACTCATACAGCCTCTATATGGGCATGTTTCTGAAGGAAATTGCATTAAAAATACGCCATTTTCTCCCCTTTATCCCAGAGGATAGAAAGGAGTTCCTTCTTCTGCTGAAGCATACCCAAGATATTTCAAAGTTCTCCAACAGAGCAGCCTTTGACTCCTTTGAGGGTGCTAGCAGAGCCTCAGGTATTGCCATAGCGGCTCGCAGAATTGCTTGGCTCCAGGCCTCTAACCTTGAACCCTGGGTCCAGGATGGGTTGGGAAATTTGCCCTGTACAGGTGAAAATCTGTTTGGTAAGGAGTGGCAAATCAAAGCCACTCAAATGGATGCAGAAAATGCTGCTTTAGATAGACTTTCTAAGTCTACCTCTACCCCTGTCAAGAAGAAATCTTTTAAAAAGCCTTTCTACAAGAAGGCCAGATTTGCCACAAATACTGGCCAACAATCTTCTGCAGCTTGCTTTGCTCCTAAGCGTCATCAGCCTAAACAGGCCAGGGCACAACCTGCAGGGGCTGCTACAGCCCAACAGTCCCAACCCCCTCAGGGTTTTTGACTTAAAACTAGAGAACTTAACCTTTCTGGCTCTAAAACATCCAGAACCTCTCACCATTCCAGGAAGGTTAACTCATTTTGCTCCCAGATGGGAGCAAATCACATCAGAGCAATGGACCCTCTCTATCATCAGAGAGGGCTACAAACTACATTTCTCCAACCTTCCTCCCCATACCATGGTGAGACGTTTCAATTCTCCCCCATCTCTCCTAGACCTGTTGGGTCAGGAGGTGACCACTCTTCTCGCCCAAAAGGCAATAGAAGAGGTTCCTCTTCCTCAACAAGGGTCAGGTTTTTACTCCCCTTATTTTCTCATTCCCAAGAAAACAGGGGGGTACAGACCCATTCTGGATCTCAGAGAATTGAACAAATTTCTATACAGGGAGAAATTCAAGATGCTTTCTCTAGGCACTCTCCTTCCATACCTACAGAGTCAGGACTGGCTTTGTTCTCTAGATCTCAAGGATGCGTACACACATATACTCATCCATCCATCCCACAGAAAATTCCTACGGTTTCTGTTCCAGGGAAAACATTTCCAATACAGAGTACTTCCCTTCGGTCTAGCCTCTGCTCCAAGGGTATTTACCAAATGCATGGCAATAGTAGCTGCATTTCTACGCGCCCTGGGAATTTTTGTCTTCCCATACCTTGGCGACTGGCTCATCCGAGCTCCATCTCAGTCCGAGGCTCAGACTTCCCTGGATCGCACCAGGCGAATTCTACAGTATCTGGGACTTGTGATCAATCTGCCAAAGTCCCAACTCACCCCTACTCAATCCCTAGAATTCATAGGGGCCTGGTTGGATACCACCACCGCAAGGGCCTATCTACCTCAGGCCCGTTGCCAAGGTCTAGTGCACTTAGCCTCTCAGACTCAGTCCAGAAGCCACTTGACTGCCAGAGAGATGCTACAACTATTAGGCCACATGGCCTCCACAGTGCATGTGGTGCCTTATGCTCGCCTACATATGAGAGCAGCTCAATGGACTATCTCCAGGAACAAGCAGGAATAAGTCCTCACATATGGGTACGTCGGTACCGACGGAGCCTGCGCGGGAAAGCTCCCCAGCTTCCTAGAATGGAAGCTTTTGGGACCTCCCACTGCACATGCGCACTGCCTTCCCGCCTTCCTGAACAGCTCTCCTCAGTTTTCTCTTTTTCCGCGGAGCCAGCAGGTCGTGTATCCTGTCACCGCTGAAGAAATTGTAGTTTTTTGTTTTGTTTCTTTAGACCGCGTACCTGCCTTCCCATACCGATACCGGTATCGCCGGTCTTCCTTTTTCTTTCTTAAAAAAATTATTTTCTTTTATTATTTTTTCAGCACTTGGTCACTTCAGTTAGGCCTTCAGGCCTACTTTAATTCTCCACATGGAGAAGCCAGCCCCTGGATTTAAGAAGTGTACCAAGTGTACTGCTGTAATATCAGTCACAGACACCCATGAATGGTGTCTTAAATGTTTGGGGCCTGACCACTCCATTCCGGACTGCCCTTCCTGCTCCCAAATGTCTAAGCGTGGGCTGCAGAACCGGGCCAACAAATTCCATGTGCTGTTTGCTTCAGAGAATCCAACATCACAGTCATCCAGGTCATCATCCCCGGATGGATCTCAGGTAACCAAACCTTCTGTGGGCAAGTCCTCAAAGAGCAAATCTCCTTCAAAGCATCGAGAGGCTCTTAGTTTTGAGGACCCTGCCCCAGCCAAACAGCCCCGGCGGGAAGCCCTACCTTCCAAAACGCCAATACAGGGGCTACAGGTTGACATCGATGGCACGGCCTCGACAGATCACCTGTTGGACTGCTCTGGGGTACCGGCCCATACCGGTACCGACATCCAGGCAGCCGTGGCGTCTATGGGCAATACTGTCCAATCCATGCAGCAGGCCGTCATGGCTTTCATTAAAGCTGCAACGCCATCGGTACCGCTTCCAGCGGTTCCGGGCCCGGTTCCGGTATCGTCCGCCATGCCGGAACCCAGGCCTTCCTCTTCTAAACGCAAATCGGTACCGTATGGGCTTTCGCTCCATACCGCTTCCATACCCGGTACGCCCGATGTCGATACCGATCGGTATGCGTATCGTGCGTTGGAGGAAACTAGAGAATACACCGATTCCTCTGAGGATTTTGTCTCCTCTGATGAGTCTGCAGAGCTCTCCCTTGACCTTCCTGAGGAACCTTCTTCTCCAAAAAGGAGAATGTCTCCTCCAGAGGATTTGTCCTTTCAGGACTTTATTTTAGAAATGGCTAAAGGCCTTTCTATCACTACCTCCTCTGAAAGGGAACCAAGGTCAAAAAGATTGGATATTTTAGGATACTCTAAGTCTCCTAAAGAAGCAGTTACTCTGCCTATCCATGAAATCCTTCAGGAACAATTGATGGATTTCTGGGAGAACCCTTTAACTCTGTCTCCTTATTCCCGTAGGTTGGACACCATGTATCGGGTCCCTCCTTCTCCTGGTTTTCAGAAAACTCAATTGCCTCACCACTCCATTGTGGTAAAGTCTGCAATGAAAAAGATCAAGAGTACTAAAAGGCACTCTTCTACACCTCCAGGAAGGGAATGTAAGACACTAGACTCTTTTGGTAGGAAAATCTTCCAGGCTAGTATGCTTATAGCCAGGATTAATTCCTACAGCCTCTATATGGGCATGTTCCTAGGGGAACTTGCCAAGAAAGTACGGCATTTTGCCTCCCTTATCCCTGAGGATAAACAGGAGGACTTCCTTTCTGTTGTGAAACAACTTTTAGATGTTTCTAAGTTCTCCAACAGAGCTGCCTTTGATTCCTTCGAAGGAGCCAGCAGAGCTTCTGGCATTGCTATCGCAGCCAGACGTCTGGCCTGGCTCCAGGCTTCTGATCTGGAACCCTGGGTTCTAGATGGCTTACGGAATCTGCCCTGTACAGGTGAGAACTTATTCGGTGCAGAGTGGCAGGTTAAGGCCACTCAAATGGACGCTGAAAATGCCACCTTAGAGAGACTTTCTAAGTCCACTTCTACTCCCACTAAGAAGAAGTCTTTCAAGAGGCCTTATTATAAGAAGGCCAGATATGCTTCCAATACTGGCCAGCAATCTTCTCAACCTCGTTTTGCGGCTAAACGTCAGCAAACGAAACAAGCAAGAGCAAAGCCTGCAGCAGCTACTGCAGCTCAACAGGCTCCACCCCCTCAGGGGTTTTGACTTGCCCCTAGAGAACTTGCCATTCCTGGTTCTGGACCAACCAGAACCTCTCACCATACCTGGAAGGTTAGCTCACTTTGCTCCCAGATGGGAACAGATCACAACAGAGCAATGGACCCTCTCTATCATCCGAGAGGGTTACAAACTTCATTTCTCCAGCCTTCCTCCTCATCACATGGTGAGACCCTTCAATTCTCCATCTCCTCTCCTAGCCCTGTTGGATCAGGAGATCTCTTCTCTGCTTGCCCAAGGGGCCATAGAAGAGGTTCCTCTTCATCAACAGGGGTCAGGTTTCTACTCCCCCTATTTTCTCATTCCAAAGAAGACAGGGGGATTCAGACCAATCCTAGATCTGAGAGAATTGAACAAATTTCTGTACAAGGAGAAATTCAAAATGCTCTCTTTGGGCATTCTCCTTCCATACCTTCAGAGTCAGGACTGGCTTTGTTCTCTAGACCTGCAGGATGCGTATACACATCTACTCATCCATCCCTCCCACAGAAAATATCTTCGCTTTCTGTTCAGGGGAAGTCATTACCAATACAGAGTACTTCCCTTCGGTCTCGCCTCTGCCCCAAGAATCTTTACCAAATGCATGGCAGTCGTAGCCGCATTTCTCAGAAGCATGGGGATTTTCGTATTCCCATATCTGGACGACTGGCTCATTCGAGCTCCAACTCAGTCGCAGGCCCAGATTTCCCTAGACCGCACAAGGAACCTTCTGCAGTATCTGGGACTGGTGGTAAACCTTCCCAAGTCTCAACTCAGCCCTACTCAGTCTCTAGAATTCATAGGGGCCCGGTTGGACACCACCACTGCAAGAGCCTACCTTCCACTGGTTCGGGGTCAGCGTCTGCTGAGCTTGGCCTCCCAAGCCCAGTCCAGTACTCACTTGACAGCCAGGGAAATGCTACGCCTCCTGGGCCATATGGCCTCCACAGTACATGTGGTGCCCTATGCTCGTCTTCATATGAGAGCAGCTCAATGGACCCTGGCCACCCAGTGGACTCAGGCGTCGGGAGCACTCTCAGACCAAATACAAACCTCAAACCGTCTGTCTTGGTCCCTCCATTGGTGGATATCCACCAAGAATCTGTTGTTGGGGGCTCCCTTTCAGCCCTTGCTACCCCAAGCAACCCTCACAACAGATGCCTCCCAATTGGGGTGGGGAGCCCATCTGCTAACTCTCTCCACTCAGGGCACTTGGTCTCCACAGGAGGCCACCCTTCATATCAACCTCCTGGAACTGCGAGCAATTTACCTTGCCCTCAAGGTCTTCCATACCCTCCTTGCCAACCTGACTGTCCTGGTTCAGACAGACAATCAGGTGGCCATGTTTTACATAAACAAACAAGGAGGAACGGGCTCTCTGTCGCTTTGCAACGAAGCTCTCAGATTATGGGCCTTCGCCAGAGAGCACCAAATTCATCTGCTAGCAGTGTACCTTCCAGGAGTTCAAAACTCTCGAGCAGACAGGCTCAGTCGAGTTCTGCTGCCACACGAGTGGTCCCTACACGTGGACCAGATAACCAGAATCTTTCAGGAATGGGGGACCCCGGACATAGACCTCTTTGCAAGTCCGTGGAATGCCAAACTTCCCCGGTTCTGTTCCAGGACTCCATGTCAGGAAGCTCAGGCCACGGACGCCTTTCTCCTCCATTGGGGTCAGGCGTTCCTATATGCCTTTCCACCCATTCCACTGATTCCCAAGACTCTGTTCAAACTCCAGAGAGATCACGGCTCTATGATCCTCATAGCTCCACGCTGGCCACGCCAAGTGTGGTTCCCTCTGCTTCTACAGCTCTCCCAGGGATCCTCCCTGGACTTAGGAGCTGCACCAGACCTTCTGTCTCAGGAGGACGGGACTTTGTGGCACCCAAACCCCAAATCCCTACATCTCCGAGCTTGGTTACTGAAGGCTTAAGTCTTCAAGACTTTAATCTTTCTCAACCTGTGAAAGATATCCTTCATGCCTCTAGGAAACCTTCCACGAGGCGGTCTTATGCTTTCAAATGGAAACGTTTTTCCATTTGGTGTGCTCAGCAGGGCCTTGACCCTCTGGCACTTCCTTTGAATTCCCTCTTAGACTATCTCCTGCATCTTTCCAATGCAGGCCTTAAGACGAATTCTGTAAGAGTCCATTTAAGTGCTATTTCAGCATCCCTGAAACCTGTAAATGGACAACCTATCTCCTCTCATCCTCTTGTTGCAAGATTCATGAGAGGCCTGACCCTCACTAAACCTCCCATCAGACCCCCCCCGGTCGCATGGGATTTGAATCTAGTGCTTGGTCAGCTTATGAAGCCACCTTTTGAGCCGTTATTTTCTACCTCCTTGAAATTTCTTTCCTGGAAGGTATTATTCCTAATTGCAGTCACTTCCGCTCGTCGCATCAGCGAACTGCAGGCTCTAGTGGCTAATCCACCTTATACAAGATTTCATCATGACAAGGTGGTCCTTAGGACGAATCCCCACTTTATGCCTAAAGTGGTCTCGCCTTTTCATCTTAATCAAGAGGTATATCTACCTGTATTTTTTCCGGCTCCTCATGCCTCCAGTGCAGAGAGGAACCTTCATACTCTGGATTGTAAAAGAGCTCTAGCCTTTTACCTTAATAGGACTCAGCCACATCGAAAGTCTTCTCAACTTTTCGTGGCTTTTGATCCTTCACATTTGGGACTTCCAGTCTCCAAGCGTACACTTTCCAATTGGATTGCTCAGTGTATTTCCTTTGCTTACCAGAGTAAAAACATTTCTCTGGAAGGCCATGTCACAGCTCACAATGTGAGAGCCATGGCAACTTCTATGGCTCATCTGCACTCTGTTTCCATTGATCAGATCTGTCGAGCCGCTACCTGGGCCTCGGTTCATACCTTCACAGCCCATTACTGTTTGGACAAAGACTCCCGCCGGGATGCCTTGTTTGGCCAGGCTGTCCTCAAACACCTGTTCCATTCTTAGACAACTCCTGCCCACCTTCCCAGGATGGATGCCTGAGATCCATACGAAGATGGCGAACCTTGACAGGGGATCCCACGCATCTAAGCTAGGGAGTCCCCATATGTGAGGACTTATTCCTGCTTGTTCCTGGAGATAGCACAGTTACTTACCTGTAACAGGTGATCTCTGGGAACAGCAGGAATTAGTCCTCACAACCCACCCACCTCCCCTAGGAGTTGTATCTTTTATCTATCTATCTTCCTGTCCTCTCTCTATTGACTCAGCTATAAACTCGAAACTGAGGAGAGCTGTTCAGGAAGGCGGGAAGGCAGTGCGCATGTGCAGTGGGAGGTCCCAAAAGCTTCCATTCTAGGAAGCTGGGGAGCTTTCCCGCGCAGGCTCCGTCGGTACCGACGTACCCATATGTGAGGACTAATTCCTGCTGTTCCCAGAGATCACCTGTTACAGGTAAGTAACTGTGCTTTATCCACCCAGTGGACTCAAGCATCAGGAGCTCTCTCAGACCAAATAGCAAACTCCAATCGTCTCTTTTGGTCTCTCCAATGGTGGATATCCACTCAAAATCTGTTGTTGGGGGCCCCCTTTCAACCATTGTTGCCCCAAGCAACCCTCACAACAGATGCCTCCCAAACAGGTTGGGGGGCTCATCTCCAAGATCTCTCCACTCAGGGCACTTGGTCTCCACAGGAGACCACCCTTCATATCAACCACTTGGAACTTCGAGCAATCTTTCTAGCTCTCAAAGTTTTTCATACCCTCCTCAGCAACATGACAGTCCTTATTCACACAGACAATCAAGTAGCCATGTTTTACATAAACAAACAAGGAGGGACTGGCTCTCTGTCGCTTTGCAATGAAGCTCTAAGATTATGGGCCTTCGCCAGAGAGCATCAAATCCATCTCCTGGCAGTATATCTTCCAGGAATCCAAAACTCTTGGGCAGACAGACTCAGTCGAGTTCTGCTTCCATACGAATGGTCCCTGCACATGGATCAGGTACTCAGAATCTTCCAGAAATGGGGAACCCCGGATATAGACCTCTTTGCAAGTCCGTGGAATGCCAAACTTCCCCGGTTCTGTTCCAGAATTCCGTGTCAGGGAGTTCAGACCAAGGATGCCTTCCTCCTGCATTGGGGTCAGGGTTTCCTGTATGCCTTTCCACCCATTCCTTTGATTCCCAAGACTCTGTTCAAACTTCAAAGGGATCAAAGGTCCATGATCCTCATAGCTCCACGCTGGCCACGCCAAGTGTGGTACCCTCTACTTCTGCATCTCTCCCAAGCCCCCTCCCTGGACTTGGGAGCGGCTCCAGACCTTCTGTCTCAGGAGGAGGGGACTTTGTGGCACCCAAACCCCAAGTCCCTTCACCTCAGAGCTTGGTTACTGAAGGCCTAGACCTTCAACACTTCAATCTTTCGCAGCAAGTGAAGGATATCCTACATGCCTCTAGGAAACCTTCTACTAGGCGTTCTTACGCTTTTAAATGGAAAAGATTTTCCATTTGGTGTGCTCAAAAGGGTCTTAACCCTCTGGCACTCCCATTGAATTCTCTTTTGGAATATCTCCTGCATCTCTCCAATGCAGGACTCAAAACGAATTCAGTAAGAGTCCATTTGAGTGCTATTGCGGCATCACTTAAGCCCATCAATGGACAACCTGTTTCCTCTCATCCTCTTATTGCAAGATTCATGAGAGGCTTAACTTTAACTAAACCTCCCATTCGACCTCCTCCGGTGGCATGGGACTTAAACTTGGTTCTTGGTCAGCTTATAAAGCCTCCTTTTGAACCCTTAGCCACTACCTCCTTGAAATTTCTTTCCTGGAAGGTTATTTTCCTCATTGCAGTCAGTTCAGCTCGCCGCATCAGTGAAATGCAGGCCTTAGTGGCTAATCCACCTTATACAAGGTTCCATCATGATAAGGTAGTCCTTAGGACAAATCCTCACTTTATGCCTAAAGTGGTCTCACCTTTTCATCTTAATCAAGAGGTATATTTACCTGTATTTTTTCCAGCTCCTCATGCATCCAATGCAGAGAGGAACCTTCATACTCTAGACCAGCGATGGCGAACCTATGGCACGCGTGCCAGCTGTGGCACGCGAAGGCCTTGCAGCTGGCACGCGGGAAGGTCCGCAAGTAAAATTTAAAAAAAAAAAAAGCTGTCTTCTCCCGCTGCCGGGGCCGCCGCGGCAGAATCGAGTGTGCCGCGGGGCCCCCCCTGCCCAGCACAGCCTGCCCTCCCCCTCTATCCGCTCTCTCGTCGCAGCTCACAGTGACACGCGCCGGCTTTCAGAGAGCGAGGGAAGAGTTTCTCCCTCGCTGTTCTGTTAAGCCCGCGGGGGCTGATGGGAAGTTCCCATCAGCCCCCGCGGGCTTAACAGAGCCGCGAAAGGGAAACTAATCCCTTCGCGCTCTGAAAGCCGGCGTGTGTCACTGTGAGCTGCGACGAGAGAGCGGATAGAGGGGGAGGGCAGGCTGTGCTGGGCAGGGGGGGCCCCGAGGCACACTCGATTCTGCCACCGCGGCCCCAGCAGCGGGAGAAGACAGCTTTTAAAAAAAAATAAATTCCCTCGGCTGGGCTGGGCTGGGCTGGGCTGAGGGGGGTTAGGATTGCTAATGGGCTGGGGGGGCGGGGGGGGTTAGGAGTGCTGAGGGGCTATGGGGGGGCTGGGGGGGGTTAGGTGTGCTGTTGGGGTGGGGGAGTTAGGAGTGCTGATGGGCTATGGGGGGCTGGGGGGGGTTAGGAGTGCTGATGGGCTATGGGGGGGTTAGGAGTTCTGATGGGCTATGGGGGGGCTGGGGGGGTTAGGAGTGCTGATGGGCTATGGGGGGGCTAGGACAGGAAATGGGCTGATGGGGAGGGGTTAGGACTTGAGGTGGGTTGATGGAGTTAGGACTGGTAATGGGCTGTGGGCTGATGGGGGGTTAGGACTGGTAATGGGCTATGGGGGGGTTAGGACTGGTAATGGGCTGTTGGCTGATGGGGGCAGTCTGGTAATGGGCTATGGGGGGGTTAGGACTGATAATGGGCTATTGGGGGGCTAGGACAGGAAATGGGCTGATGGGGAGGGGTTAGGACTAGAGGTGGGCTGATGGGGTTAGGACTGGTAATGGGCTGTGGGCTGATGGTGGGGGTTAGGACTGGCAATGGGCTATGGGGGGCTGACTGGAAATGGGTTGATGGGGTTAGGACTGGAAGTGGGTTGATGGGGGGGGCTAGGACTGGTATTGGGTTGGGGGGTTGCTAGGACTGGAAATGGGCTGATGGGGGGCTAGGACTGGAAATGGGCTGATGCAGGGACTAGAAGGGAATGGATGCTGGGTGAGGCTGGAACTAAAAGGGAGCTGATGTTGGGGGAGGATTAGAATGGGATGGGGCTGGGAGAGTAAAATGGAGAGGGGAAAAATATTTTGTGTGGGAGGGATAAAAAATCTACAATTGGCCGGGTATTGGGAGAGAAAGTGGGGATTGAGGATGGAGGGGTAAAATTTGAGTGGATGAAATAGGAATGAGGAAAGAGCAAAAGGAGAAAGATTAGTATGTTAAAGCGGATGTAGAGAGAGAGAATGGGAAAAAAAAACTAGAAGAGAGAAGAAAGGACAAAAGGACAGCAGATGATGGAGAGTTAGCAGAAAACATGAAGAAACCAGAAGAAAGTGGCTGGAGCAATTGCAACTGAAAAAAAATGCACAAAAGGTAGAAAGATATCTCTTTGACAAGTTATCAGCATGCATGCAACAACAAACATCACATTAATTTTTTTCATGTATAGATTCTTTGGGAATACACACCGAGTCCTGACACAGTTAACAGTTTTAAGAAGTTTATCTTTTTTTTACTCAGGATACATTTGACATGTTATGTGAATAATACATTTAAAATATATTGTGTAACTGAATCAAATTCTTCCTAAATTCATTAAATTGAATGAAATCATTAAAACATTATAAATTGCCAATAAATTGAAATGAAAACCAAAGGATTGTGAATCAAATTGATTCTCTGACAATACAAAGATTCCAACCTTTACAAATGATGTTACATAGTTCAGGCAACTTTATAAAGAGTTTTTAGATACTAAAATCTTGTTGTTAAGGTTTAATTGACGTGCTGGCACTTTGAGGAAATTCTTTGGTTTTGTGCGGCAGTTTGGGCACTCGGGCTCAAAAAGGTTAGCCATCACTGCTCTAGACTGTAAAAGAGCTCTTGCTTTTACCTCCACAAGACACAGCAACATCGAAAGTCTTCTCAGCTTTTTGTTGCTTTTGATCCTTCTCATTTAGGACTTCCAGTCTCCAAAAGAACACTCTCCAATTGGATTGCTCAGTGTATCTCTTTTGCTTACCAGAGTAAGAACCTTTCTCTGGAAGACCATGTCACCGCTCACAACGTGAGGGCCATGGCCACCTCTATGGCTCATTTAAACTCTGTGTCCATTGACCAGATCTGTCGAGCAGCCACCTGGGCCTCGGTTCATACCTTTACAGCCCATTACTGTTTGGACAAGGACTACTGCCGGGATGCCTTGTTTGGTCAGGCTGTCCTCAGACACCTGTTCCATTCTTGAACAACTCCAGCCCACCTTCCCTGAATGGATGCCTGAGATCCATAGGAAGATGAAGAACCTTTCAGGGTCTCATACCCTTCAAGGGATCTCCCGGGCATCTTAGCTAGGGAGTCCCCATATGTGAAGACTTATTCCTGCTTGTTCCTGGAGATAGCACAGTTACTTACCTGTAACAGGTGATCTCTGGGAACAGCAGGAATTAGTCCTCACAACCCGCCCACCTCCCCTAGGAGTTGTATCTCTCTCTCTTCCTTTCCTCTCTCTATTGTCTCAGCTATAAACTCGAACTGAGGAGAGTTGGTCAGGAAGGCGGGAAGGCAGCGCGCATGCGCAGTGGGAGGCCCCAAAAGCTTTCTTTCTGGGAAGCTGGGGAGCTTTCCCGCTCAGGCTCCGTCGGTACCGATGTACCCATATGTGAGGACTAATTCCTGCTGTTCCCAGAGATCACCTGTTACAGGTAAGTAACTGTGCTTTCTCTGTAGTCACCAGGGAATCAGACACATTTGGACTTCCCTTTCCACTGAAAAATAAAAGAGTATGAAAAGAAGTAGGAGAGAAACAAATGTAGCAACAGAAGATGCAAAGAAAAAAATGGCACTCTACAATCCCACAAACAGCATCACAAGCTCTATAGGAGATTGGTCAGGGGGAGGGAATCATGGCGTAAAAAGTCTTTCTTTCCTAAGCTGAAGGAGAGCTGTGGCACACTGACTCTGTCAATGGCATCACCATGAGGGATGGCTGCATTCCTTTGCTGTCTATAGAGAATCCTTGTTACAGGTAAGCAACTCTGCTCTGCCTGCAGGTTACCCTCTCTATTTCTTTTTTAGAACTGTGAAAGTCATTTAAGTTTTGCTTTTAATAGAAATGCTCTATTCTATCTATCTTCTCAATATGTGGGAATCTTCTGTGTTTTTCCCATGCCTTTTTAAATTCCATCACGGTTTGTCTCCTCCCATATCCACTGGGAGAGCATTCCAGGCATCCAACACCCTTTCTGTACTTTTAAGTTCACCTCCTTGCATGTTAAGTTTACTTACGTATTACTCTTTCTGTTGCACGTTACACTTCCCCTTCACATTTCCTTATTAACTATAGTATAGTGTAATATAGTTTTAGTAATTTGATATACTGCCCTTTAAGGTAACTATCAGAACAGTTTACAAAATAGAATACATAAAAGCAATAATACAAGACAAGAATTAAACATACTAACAAAATTAAATAAATGAAAAGGCATTTTTCTTTTTCTTCATAACTTAACCTCTTTGGAATTTATTATTATATTTATTATATAACATTGGGCCTCATTTTATAACAGGGGCCTATGTGAAAAGTCCAAAAAGGCACCGATTTAAGCCTGCTTTTATAAGGCAATATAGGTGCCTATGTGCCGTAGGTTGCCCTTTTAAAATAGGCTCCTCAGAAGCAGCCACTGTAGCACATAAATGCCAATGTACACATGTACACCTGTTCCAAAGCAGATATAAATGTATGCATGTACTCTATGGGGGTTATTTTAGAAGCATTTCCATGCCCTAAAAGCGGCACAGACACATTTAGATTGAATTATAACTCTCAATACCAGTTAGAACATGCTTTTTGCAGAGTGGGAATGCTCACCATGTCTGACCTGCCAGGTAGAGTGATGGGGGCAGGAAGTGGGAATGGTTTGGGCAGAGCCTACAGTGTAGAAGTGGATTCCCCATTTTATATGATATTCACTTCTGGATTTAAAAAGTAGACGTTAGCATGTACACCTGCCCCCAGGCATGAATAAGTGCCGGCTGACACATGGCTTGTACATGCCTATGTCGGGCTTTCCTCACCCGCAGACCTGACCCCAGGAACCCTTCCCCTGGCTGTCCCAGACCCAGAAATCCCCCACCCGAAGCATCCCCCTTATCCCACTCCCTCTCTCCGCCACAGACTGTTGATCCCTCCTTCCCTTGAAGCCCTCCCAACACAGTAGTACTGTCCTGACCCCCTCCAACAGACTGGGACTCCCCACCACCCAATTACCAACCATGAGCTGTCCTGCATCATTAGTGGCCAGTGGGAGGAGGAGCAAGATACTGCAAGCTTATTGCTAAAAGTCATCAGTGCCATTTTCGAAGGTGACCACATGCTGAGCAGAAGTGAGTGGACCTTACTCCTGCTCCCACTGGCCACCAATGATCTCAGTAAGACCAGGGTTGGCAATCAGGGGGGTGGGGGTCCTAGTCTTTTGGGGGGATCTTTAAAGGTGATAAGGACAGTGCAATTGCATTGGGGGCCTTCAGTGGAAGGGGGATTGACAGTCTGCTGCAGGGAGGAGGGGGATGAGAGGTATGCTTGGGGGGTTGCTTACAGGTTCTGGGAACAAAAAGGGGAGTTCCTTGGGTTGGGTCTGAGTGGGGGGGGCTGACATGATACTGCACCATTTTGTCATCTGTGTCAGTGCAACGAATTTAAGAGACTGCTCACATTTCTAAGGGGGGGGGGAGAGGTTTCCATGGCTACTTTTCTTCCATGCAACTTCTTAAAAATTGCTGCTCCTGCCAGACATGAAGAGGCATACTCCTATAGTCCTGCAGCTATTTTACAAGGGGCTCTACATTTAGTAAAATCTCTTGTCAAATACTATCATAATCTCCACGTCCTGAGACAGACGTGGGAATTCCCTTTCCATGTCCTTTCTAATATGTGCCTTTATGTGTATACTCGCATATTTTAGAAAACATGTATGTACATCGCAACTCCACCCCTGCTGCACCCAAATTATATCCCCAGGAATGCCTACATGTAGTGCGCATATAAATATATGCTATTTGGTCAAGTCAAGCCAGGTGCAGGAGGACGTTTGCACCAGAGAGGGTGGGACCTTGCAGTTTTAGAGTGAGCACCTGCGCTAAGAGGCCCTGCACCATGCATGCCACTTTAAAGTGCTTTAAGGCCAGTCCTAACACTAGTGGTAGCATTCTAGGATAATGGCATAGCCAGACCAGACCTGCTCCTTCCCTTCCTCTGCTGCTGCTGACACCCTACCTTTGTCCTAAGCACTGTAAAGAGGCATGCTTGATGCGGGGCCTCCGAGTGCAGGTGTGCACTCAAGCTCTTCTTGCCAGAGGGGACAGGATCCAACAGAGCTTGAGCACTGCGCTCAGAGGCCCCGCATCATACACTCAGGTATACAGTATTTCAGGATGGCTTGGGCAGAAGTAGAGTGGCGGTGGAGGTGCAGGATTCAGCAGGCCTTGCAAGGGATAGGGACAATGTGGAAGAGATACTAAACACAGGAGAGAGGAGAAGATAACAGAAAATGTTTCTTCAGACTTGTACATATTTAAAATTTAGTGCTATATGTATAGGGCCCGCTTTTCATTTAGGCAGGCTATGTGCCGTGCCGACACATAGCCTGCCCGCCGATTTTCATTTCTGTGGCGACATAAATGAAAATCCAGGTCACGCTGCAGCAGCTGCCAAGGCTAAGCGGATAGCAGCGATTTTCGATGCTGCCTGTTTAGCCCCAGTCCCTTAAAGATAGGCAAGGGTGGAAAATGACGGAGGAAATGATGTCAGGTCAACGAACGGTGGCTTAGGGATTTAGCTCCCACAGTCGCATCTGCAGCGATCAAATGCACCCCCAAAAGTAATCCCGGGACAGGGAAGAGATTTTGCGAGCAACCATAGACACCCGAAGCTAACAGGAGCAGGATGGCGGCGAAGGTAAAAGCAGCAGAGAGCCGCGAGCGGCCGCGGACATCACAAAGGCTGCAGGACCAGGCCCAAGCACATACGACTTCTCCGAGTAGCAGGGTCAGAAGAAGGCAGCAATGTGGAACAAGATGTGCTGGTTGAGCAAGAAAAAGCCTCATTTAAAAGTGAATTTTGCAGATACTTTGATATGGCAGCACAGTTCAGAGCGATGAGGGAAGAAATCACGTCAAAGGTGGAGGACATACATGCAGACATAAAGGAGTTAGGAGGGCAAGTGGAAGATGTGGAAACGAAAGGAGAAGAACAGGCAAAACACTTATGGAACTACAATGTGCGGTAGATAGACATAAGGCACAAGCGATGGAACTCACCTATAAGTTAGATGATATTGAAAATAGAAACTGTCGCAACAATGTGCGCATTAGAGGGGTGCCCGGAGGCCAATGCACTGAGGACAGTGTGGCCTAAGTGCGAGAAATATGTGCAGCAATGCAGCGAGTATGGAAATTGAGTGGGTGCACAGAGCCTTTGGTAAACTGCCCAACAACAAACCGCGAGACATTATAGTAAGATTCCTCCGCTTTCCGGGTGCTAACAAGAACATGCAACTGGGGCGAGAACATCGACAACTCTTATACCAGAGAGCGGTCCTTACCTTTTATCAGGACCTCTCAGCCTTCACCCTGGCTTGGAGACGCGAAATGAAACCAATGATAGAAATTCTGTTGCAGGAACAAATACGTTATGCATGGTCATTTCCCTTCAGGATTAATTTTATTGTGACCGGGAAGAAGGTCAGCACCAAGGATGTTATGGAGACTTGGCGGGCGCTGTGCAATGCAGGCCTGGTGGCTAATGATGCTACGCCCACAATGCCAGACAAGAGGCTTGTGCCACAGAAATGGACTAAAGTAGGAGCGAACCATAAGTGAGGAACAGGGGCTGGGTGTTTTGTCAAGCGGACTACACTGAACTGAAGGAGGAAGATGGAATGTTGTACAAGGCTTGAAGAGGACCAGCTTTAAGAGACGTTGATTTCTTTAGCTGTCTATATACTTTCAGTATTAACAGGTGCAGGAGAAGAATTGTGTAAAGGGGGTGTGAGGTTACTCAGATGGATCTGGACTGGAACATTATGGGGGAAACTGTATGCTTTATGGTTGCGGAGTGATAACCTGAGCGGCTGGTGGGTTATGTCGGTTACTTCCCTATGCCTGACAGGGTGACAGGCAGTAGTGCAGTTCAAACCAGGCTGGAGGGGAGCCTCGGAGGGAGGATATGGGAGGTGGGTAGGGGGATGGGGGTGGGGGTGGAGGGAGCTCAACAGGGGGGAATGAGTGTATGGATGATTGAATGGACCTCATTGGGGCCCGATGCCAGGCATGGCTCCAGTCTTCGGACTTGGAGCAATGGGTCCAGGAAAAGCTCCTAGACGTATCCTGCCTTGGTGAGCAGCTCTTCGGTAAACCGATGGAGGATAAGGCCACCGAGATAGAGACGGAGTTCGTCACCCGAACCTGCCTCTCACACAAGAACTCCTCCTTCCCTCAGAAGAAACAGCAAAATAAAAAGCTGTTCTTTTCACAGAAGGGCCTACTCTACCAAGGCTACCCATCGTATCCACCCACTCCCGCACCGACCACCGCAACACAGGAAAAGTCTGGACCCCATAGCCATCGCAAGTGAAAAGGGCCCCAGGCCTCAACCCCAACACCGCTTCAGAGCACCCAGGGGTTTTGACGCCAGCAGCGTAGCCTTTCGCCCCCTGGTAGTGCCGCAGCCGGTGGGGGGATGCCTGTCCTCCTTCGCCCCTTAGTGGGCGTCCATCACGTCGGACACTTGGGTCCTCCGAGTAGTCCAGGATGGCTACTGTCTCCATTTGGACAGGCTTTCCCCTCCTTTCTCCCCAGGGGAGCCTTCTCGACTCCCCACGCACCAGACCTTCCTACAGCGGGAGTTAGACAATCTCCTCACCCAGCGAGCAGTCAAGAGGGTACCGACATACCTCCGAGGTTGGGGCTCCTATTCCCGGTACTTCCACGTTTCGAAGAAGATGGGGGGCCTACGGCCTATCCTCGACCTCCGAAAACTAAACAAGTTTCTGGTGCGAGAGAAGTTCAAAATGCTATCTCTTGACATCCTGCTGCTCTTCCTACAGCAGGGCGACTGGCTATGCTCCTTGGATCTCAGGGACGCTTACGCCCACATTTTGATTCACCCCAGCTCAGGCAATTCCTTCGCTTCCGAGTGCAAGGGGAACATTACCAATACAGGGTACTCCCCTTTGGACTCGCATCTGCTCTGCGAGTCTTCACAAAGTGCCTCTCCACAGCTGCCACCTCCCTCAGACGGCAGGGCATACCGGTCTTCCCTTACCTTGACGACTGGCTCATCATGGGGCTCTCGGCTGGGGAAGCCCGCCTGGCGGCATCATGGACAATCCTCCTCCTTAAGCACCTGGGATTCTTGGTCAACTACCCCAAGTCCCACCTCGAACCGGCACAAGCCTGAACATAAGATATGCCATACTGGGTCAGACCAAGACCAAGGCCCATCAAGCCCAGTATCCTGTTTCCAACAGTGGCCAATCTAGGTCATAAGTACCTAGCAGATTCCCCAAAAGACACAGGTTCCTCAATGCTTGTATTGGGTCAAGCAGTGATATCCCGTGTCCCTTTTAATAATGGTTTATGGACCTTTCCTCCAGGAACTTGTCCAAACCTTTTTTAAACCCAGCTACACTAACAGCTTTTACTACTTCCTCCGGTAACAAA
The DNA here is from genome assembly GCA_033557465.1 of Ichthyophis bannanicus. Taxonomy (NCBI): domain Eukaryota; kingdom Metazoa; phylum Chordata; class Amphibia; order Gymnophiona; family Ichthyophiidae; genus Ichthyophis; species Ichthyophis bannanicus. The sequence goes on along the minus strand of CM066035.1, from coordinate 884,967,300 downwards.
TTCCAGAGTTTGAGTACATGTTGAGTGAAAAAAATATTTTCTTTTATTAGTCTTAAATAGGTTACCCTGTAGCTTCATTGCATGTCCCCTAGTCTTTTTATATTCTGATGACGTAAACAATCGATCTACGTTTAAGATATGCCATACTGGGTCAGACCAAGGTCCATCAAGCCCAGTATCCTGTTTCCAACAGTGGCCAATCTAGTTCATACGTACTGTCACGCCCCCTACTGGCCAGGCGGTAGCCTAGGAGCAGGGGACGGAACTTCTTTAAATGTCCCTTGTTTGTTACCTATGTTCCCAACAGGAGGCCTGCTGGGAAATGTAGTCATGTAGTTGTGAGGTTGAAATAAATTCAGCCGAGGGGATTTTCATAGGCACACAGGATTATTTATTTATTCTTCAGCCAAATGAACTTTCTTTCTGGCAGTTCAAAAATATCAAAACATAACGGTGGATACTTTCTCCGGTGAAACAAAACCAAAAGAATAAAATGCTTCTGAGGTCAGCTTGTTACAGTGCCAAACAGTATTTCTCCATGTGAAAACCGCCAGTAATCTTCCTGTGCCAAACAGCTTTCAGCTTGGTTTAAAACAAAAGCTTTACATTCTTCAAGCTATGCATAACATTGGCATCTTTACTGCAAACATTTTCTCTCACACAGACTGCTCTTTCTTAGTGGCTGTATTACAGACTCTGGCTTTACTTTCAAACAGTCCTTTTTCAACTCCGGGCCATGCCTCGGAGATCAGCAACTCATTTGCATATTTTTCTCAGCACTGCCCCACTGATGACTAAGCTTCCAGGTTTCCTATCTTCTAAAAACCTTATAGCTTTTCAGTTTTGAGCACAAACTAGAGAGCAATCCATTTCATTATCTGAGGGCAATTCCTCTAGCACAGATTCTTCCAGGTCCATGCTTTCTACCTCAGAGTCTGTTTGTAAATGATTTAACTCTGTCTCAGAAATGGCAGGCTTTAGTTTCTCTAAAACTTTTAACACTTTCTTTAATACAGATTCCTCTCTCTGCTGAGGGCTACTAGAGGAATTAGGGAGTTTCTTATTTCTCAGAACGCTCTGAGAGGATTTCAAGGTGCTCACCTTACTCTGGAATTAAGCTCTCCTCAGACTTTACTGCCGAAGGCTCTGTTTCCATCTGCTCTCCTGGAGACAGCTCTCTGCCATTTTCATAGCTTGGCTTCTCCCCCTGGTAAGCTCTCCCTCACAACGGATTTCTCCTGTATCTCTTACAGGTCTCAAGGGTGACTTCTATACCTCTGGAAGGCACTGCCTCTCTCACAGTTCCTGCTTTCCTGGCAGCCTCTGTTTCTCTGGCAAACTCTGCCTTTCTCCAAGAAGTCTCTGCAGACGTCTCTGCTGGAGTTCCCTTGGTTCTCCGTGTTCCCTCTGAACACTCTCCTCGGGTTCCTCCTGTCCTTGTTCTCCTTCTCGTTCCTATACCGGTTCTGCTCTCCTCTTCCCTTGCTTCCTCAAACTTATATCTGTGATTTTCCCTTCCGTTTCCCAGCTCCACCCCCAGCTGTTCCTCGTGAGCAGGGCTGGTTACCATGGAGCTAGGGTGTGGCTCTCTATCACAAACTTTCTGCAGGGAGTTTTTTTCTGAAGCAGGAGTTTTAACCCCTAAACTCCTGGAGCTAATTCCTTTTTCAGAGGAAAATACCTGGTTTTTCCCTCTTTGCCTCTGCTCTCCCACGGCTTCGCCACCACAGTACCTAGCAGTATCCCCAAGAGACACAGGTTCCACAATGCTTGTATTGGGTCAAGCATTGATATCCTGGGTCCCTTTTTAATAATGGTGTATGGACCTTTCTTCCAGGAACTTGTCCAAACCTTTTTTAAACCCAGCTACACTAACAGCCTTTACTACATCCTCCGGTAACAAACTCCAGAATTTGATTACACGTTGAGTGAAAAAATATTTTTCCCGTTCCACTCTATTCATTAATTTATAGACCTCTATCATATCTCCCATCAGCCGTCTCTTTTCCAGGTTGAAGAGCCCTAACCTTTTTAGCCTCTCTTCATAGGAGTATCCTTCCACCCCCTTTACCATTTTGGTGGCTCTTCTCTGTACCTTTCCTATTAACGCTATATCTTTTCTAAGATACGGCGACTAGAATTGCACACAATATTCAAGGTGCAGTCGCACCATGGAACAATACAGAGGCATTATAATATCCTTTGTTTTATTTTCCATTCCTTTCCTTATGATACCTAGCATTCTATTTGCTCTCTTGGCCACTGCTGCACACTGGGCAGAGGTTTTTTTTTAAATTGAAGTGTTTATTCTATAATACACCAAAATAAGACAACAATTAAACAAAGCCAGTTTCCATATCATTCCTATTCCCCCCCACCCTTCCCCTCCCCCCATCCCCTTCTAAGACACGCCATAACTCTTCCCAATCCAATTCAAACCAATCTACCTTTTGCTGCTGTGCTGCAGTTAATTTCTCTGTGAGAACTATATGCCTAAGTCTTCCCTCAAATTTCTCAATGGAAGGGGCCTCTTTTTGCAGCCACGCTGCTGCCAGCTCACACCGGGCTGCGCTTAAACACACAATCACCATTCGCCCCCGACCATGCTGCTGCAAGCTTCCCCACCAGGATAATAGGAATATACTAGGTTTCAATTCCACCTACACCCCCAAATTCCTCTGCATCCACCTTTGTACATTTCCCCAATATTCTTGTATCTTTCTGCACCCCCACCAAATATGCTAAAATGAACCAACTTCCCCGCACTCTCTCCAACAATAGGGTGCTATCCCGGGGTATATCCGATGTAACCTCTCCGGTGTCTAATACCATTGAGACAGGATTTTGTAACAGTTTTCCCTAATGTTACTGGACCAAGGGGCTCTTTCCCATACCTTTCTTCAATCCTTAATGGACATTGTCTCCCCTAACTCCGCCTCCCAGTCTACCATATATTTAAACTGTTTTCCCTTCTTCTCTCTCACTCCCTTATATACAATGCTGAAATCAGCCCTTTAGACCCCTTTTTTCCATACCAAATTGTCTCCAGGGCAGACAGTTCTCTATCTACACCATCTTTCCCTAAGGACCCCCTAAGGAAGTGACGCGCCTGGAGATATGCAAATACAGGGGGGGAATATGTAGAAGCTGATAAGGATAAAGCGGAATTGCTTAACAAATATTTTTGTTCTGTGTTCACAGATGAAGAACCAGGAGCAGGACCTCAGAAAACACCCACAAATAAGAACAGAAGCGAGGGACATCTTGAACAATTTTCAGAAGACTGTGTTCGTGAGAAACTAGCTCAACTTAAAGTAGACAAAGCGATGGGACCGGATGGGATACACCCTAGAATACTGAGGGAACTTGGGGACGTTCTAGCAACTCCACTGACTGACCTTTTCAATGCCTCGTTGGAGTCGGGAGTGGTGCCAAAGGACTGGAGAGAGGCTCATGTGGTGCCTTTACACAAAAGCGGAAGTAAGGATGTGGTTGAAAACTACAGGCCGGTTAGTTTAACTTCGGTGGTGAGTAAATTAATGGAAACGCTGTTGAAAGAGAAAATAGTGAGGTTTCTGGAGTCCAGCGGATTACAGGATCCGAGGCAGCATGGATTCACCAGAGGCAGGTCTTCTCAGACAAATCTGATTGATTTCTTTGACTGGGTGACCAGGGAGTTGGACCGAGGGAGAGCTCTAGATGTGGTGTATTTAGATTTCAGTAAAGCCTTTGACACTGTTCCTCACAGGCGACTTATAAACAAACTGAGCACCCTAGGGATGGACCCTAAAGTTACTGCTTGGGTTAGAAATTGGTTGGGTGGGAGGCGACAAAGAGTACAAGTAAATGGAGCTCACTCTGAGGAGAAGGATGTTACCAGTGGTGTGCCCCAGGGATCTGTCCTTGGTCCGATTCTTTTTAACATCTTTGTTAGTGATATAGCGGAAGGGCTGTCTGGTAAGGTTTGCCTCTTTGCGGATGATACCAAAATCTGCAATAAAGTAGACACCCAGGAAGGTGTAGATAACATGAGGAGGGATCTAGCTAAGCTTGAAGAATGGTCTAGAATTTGGCAGCTGGGATTTAATGTTAAAAAATGTAAGGTCATGCATTTGGGCTGCAGCAATCCAAGGGAGCAATACAGCATAGGAGGTGAAGTACTTTTGTCCACTAAAGAAGAGCGGGACCTAGGCGTAGTTGTGTCCGATGATCTTAAAGTAGCTAAACAGGTAGAAAAGGCGACGGCAAAAGCTAGAAGGATGCTTGGGTGCATACGGAGAGGAATGGCTAGCAGAAAAAAGGAGGTGATAATGCCTCTGTATAAGTCTTTGGTGCGACCTCATTTGGAGTATGGTGTGCAATTCTGGAGACCGCACCTTCAAAAGGATGTGAACAGGATGGAGTCGGTGCAGAGGGTTGCTACTAAGATGATTAGTAGTCTTCATTATAAAGCATATGAGGACAGACTTAAGGATCTTAATATGTACACCTTAGAGGAAAGGCGGGATAGAGGTGATATGATTGAGATGTTTAAATACCTCCGTGGCATAAATGTTCAGGGAGAGAGCCTCTTTCAATTGAAAGCAAGTTCTGCGACGAGGGGACATGGGATGAGGGTGAAGGGAGATAGATTCAGGAGTGATATGCGGAAATATTTCTTTACGGAAAGAGTAGTGGATCCGTGGAATAGTCTCCCAGTGGAGGTGGTAGAGATGAGGACAGTAACTGAATTCAAAAAAGCATGGGACCAACACAGAGGATCTCTAAAGGTAAAAAGTGGACTGTTGTAGTTGTTGTTATGGAAGGACAGACTAGATGGGCCTTGTGGTCTTTTTCTGTCATCATGTTTCTATGTTTCTATATCCTTTTCCTCCAAGGCATAATCCCTCCTCACTTTCTCAAAATCCTGAATCTCTCTCGCATCCACTTATTGATAAAAACATTCGAGCCCTTTATCCCGCCATTCGTCAAAGATCCCCCCTTCCCACCCTGGTGTAAAATCTTTCCACCCTCTCCAAGGGGTCATCAACGAAAACCCACTACTCCTTCCTTTGACCTCCTGCGCTTGCACCCCATCCCACACCCCCACTACCTGTTGCATAGCTGGAGAGCCCACCCCCATTTCCTTCCGGTCCTTCCTTGAGGCCCAAAGCCAAGCCTCCAATCTTCCCCCTTTAACCTGTGTTTTTTCTAATGCCACATAGGTTTAACCCCCTTGCTGGCCCGCCAATCCATTACATGCCTTACTTGAGCCGTTCTGTAATAATCCTTAAAGTTGGGAACCCCCGGCCAACCCTCCTCTTTTCACTATTCGCAGCGGTTTCTTTCACCAAATATACTGAAATACCTTCCTCTGCCATGCATGCATAACTCCATCTGGCACTCCCACCGGCAATGCCTGAAATAGGTATATCAGACGGGGCAGGATATTCATTTTAACCACTGCTATCCGGCCCAACCATGACACTTCATACCTCATCCACCCATCTAAGTCCTTGTTGATCGCCCCCAAAATTCTTGGGTAATTAACCTTGTACACTTCCTCATATCTCGCTGGTATCTGAACTCCCAAGTAACTCAGAGATTTAGTAACCCACCGCAAGGGATATTCCTTTTTCAATTGCTCCTCCACTTCCCGAGGTACCATCACATTCAGCACCTCCGTCTTATCCAGGTTCATTTTAAACCCTGACACTTTCCCATCCTTAGCTATCTCCCCCATCACTTCTGGGAGTGTCAACTGAGGTTTACCCAAGTACAATAATATATCATCCGCAAATAATGATATTTTATGACTATCCACCCTCTTTTCCAATCCCAAAATCTTATTGTTCACCCTAATCCTCTGTGCCAATGGTTCAACCACCATCGCAAACAACAAGAACGACAACGGACACCCCTGCCGGGTCCCTCTTCCCAATCTGAAATCCCCTGAATAGCTCCCATTGATTTGAACTCATACCCTACACCCAGCATATAACCCATTTCTCATAATTTGGACTGCACTCCATTTATCTCATTATCCTCATTAAAAAATCCCAGTGTACTCTATCAAATGCTTTCTCGACATCAATTGACATCAACATGAACCCCTCCTTCCCCTGCCCCACCTCCCATATCACCCCTATCGCCCTCTTAATATTATTGGCTGCTTGCCTCCCCATGATGAACCCTGTCTGATCCTCATTTATTACTGCTGGCATCCACGGCGCCAACCTCCCCGCCAAAATCTTCGCTAAGATTTTAACATCCACATGAGTAATAAAATGGGGCGATAGGAGCTACAGTTCAAGAGATCCCTCCCTGGTTTTGGCAAAATGGAAATTCCTACCATAAGCATTTCTTTTGACAGTTCCCCTTCCTCCTCTAGCATTCCCAATACCTTCCCAATGTCTTCTAAGAATATTTTATAAAAACTTCCTGGTAGCCCGTCCAATCCCGGCGCCTTTCCCACTGCCATCCCCCATAGCGCCAGCCCCACTTCCTCTTCCGTAATTTCCTCCTCCAATCTATCCTGAGTCTCCTCCGGTAATATTGGCAACCTCATCTCGTCTAGGTATCCTTGGATTTGTTCCTCCCTAATCCCTTCCTGCCTTTTATACAATTCTTGATAGAACTAAGCAAACCTTTCTCTAATTTCATTTTCATCCCGACACACCCTCCCATTCTTTCCCCAAATTTGATATATCATTGATTTAAACTTCTGTCGCAACCTTCGAGCCAACAATCTACTTGGCTTGTCGCCAAATTTGTAGTACACCTGTTTTACCTGCCGCATTTCAAAGGCTACCCGATCTACTTGTAATTCTTGTAATTCCCCCCGCATCCTCTCCACCTCTCTTCTATCCCGCTTCGCCCCCCATACGCTGGTAAACAGACTCTGCCACTTTAAGTGCTCTGTTCAGCTCCATTTCCCTTTGGTATCCAGCCTTTTTTAGTTTCGCCACCCACATTATAAACCTCCCTCAAACATAGGCCTTCAATCCTTCCCATAGTGTTACATCTCTCACCTCCCCTTTATCATTAAAGGAAAGATACTCCCTTATTGCCCCCCTTATATCCACAATTACCTCCTTTCGCTTAAGCAGACTTTCATTTAATCTCCAAAATTTGATACCCACCTGCCACTTCCCGTTTATTTCCACTTCAACCCGCCCCATGGTCTGACCACGTTATAGGTTCTATGCCCCCCTCTTTAACCTCTAACATCCATTCCCTATCCACTAATATCATATCAGTCCTACTCCAACTGTTATGTGGTGCCGAGAAAAATGTATATTCTCGCCTCTTGGGGTGTAGTTCTCTCCAGACATCTACCAAATTATACTGACGCATCAGATGGACTAACCCTCTCCTATTACTCCCTCCTCCATCCAGCCCACTAGGGTGCCGGTCTATTCCTGGGTTCAATACTACGTTAGAATCCCCTCCTATAAGAAGCTTCCCTTGTGATCCCTCCGCCATCAGCTTTCGTACTCCCTTCCAAAACGGGATCTGATTCCCATTTGGCCCGTACACTGATATAATGGTGATATCCTCATTCCCCAACTTCCCCCTAATACCTACCATTCTCCCTTCCTGATCCCTAAAGCTCTCTTGTATCTGAATCCCACTTCCCTCCCTCACCAAAATAGCTACTCCACCCCTCCGTGCCCCTTCCTTATTTACTGAGTAGAATTGGTCCAGAAACCTCCCATTCTTCATCCGCCCCACATCCCTTTTCCTCAGATGGGTTTCTTGCAATAACACTACGTCCCATTGATTTCTCTGAACATCTCGGTATAACTGCCTGCATTTTATAAGTGAATTCAACCCCTTAACATTTACCAACCCTATCCGCAACATTTCCCTTTTTCCGTTTACTCTCCCTCCCTCCCCCTATCATGACATGTCTCCCCCAGCCTCCCTTCCCCTCTCCCTTCCCTTCTTTCTCACCCAACCACCCCTTCCCCTCCCCCATCCACCCCTCCCACCCCTCCATTGACTCTCCCTCCCTATACCATAGTCCATACCCCCCTTCTACCCTCCCCTGCCTTCCTTCCGTGTGTGTCATGTCCTATCCCATCGCACTCCCCATCCGCACTCCCTCTTCTTACTATTCCCCTGCCCCACTCCACCTTCTATTTCCCCACCCCCTCCCAGGCCACTGGGATATTTCAACAGGGGAGACCAGGCCCCCAGCCCCAAATCCAAATACCCGACCACCTTCTCACCATACATAACCACCACCTCAGATTCTATTCACTTAGGGCTTCCAATCCTTCATCCCTCACCATGACCCCAAATATTCTCCCCACCCCTCACCCTCCACTCAAACCCCCATATTCTAATCCCTTAATCCTCAAAATAACATATATTGCCTATGAACCCCTCTTTATTAACCATTCAGGTACCACATGCAAAGGCCATAACCAATCCCCCCCTCCAACCATATATCTCCCCTTCTCCCCCTGCCTGCCCTTCTCATAAGCATATTTTCAAGTTTCATTGTAATAAAATTGTACAAATGTTAACACACCACATACATCCCCACCCCTTTTCCACCAGTATAATCCCCACCCCCCCCAGCAAATGCCCTATAAGTCAAGTGTCCATGGGACCATACAGCCCCGGTCCTAATGACCACCAGCAATCTCACCACCTCTCGGTCTATACTCTCAGGGGTCCACCGCTGACTGCGTTGCCTTCCTTTCTTGGGACAATCTCTTCAGTCTCCTTCTCTTTGCTGCCACTCTCTGCCATTGAGACATGGTTTGCACTCTGCCTCTTGTGTCCTTGCTTTGCTGTGTCCATTCCCCGTCCGTTGTCTTTGGTAGGCTCTCACATCCCAGCTCATGCAACTCTGCCCACGTTTCCTCTGCTATCTTCACCTTCCTGGACACCCCATTCACTGTTATCAAAAGTCCGAAGGGAAACATCCATCTGTACTGCAGTCCTTTTTCCCTCAAGTATGTCATCACCTCCTTCATTCCTCTGCACCGCTCCAAGGTGCCTCTGGAGAGATCGTTAAAGATTTCCACCTCACATTTCTCCCATGCAACACGGCCATACTTCCTTGCCACGTTCAATATCTTTTCTTTAATTGGGAAGGAGCTCAGGCATACAATAACATTGTGCGGCGGCTTATCTCTCCGTGCTCCCAAACTCCGATGCGCTCTCTCCACCCCCACTCAATCCACAATTTCTTCTTCACCTCCCTCCAATCTCAAGATGTGAAGAAACAGCTGCTGTACCACCTGCAAACAGTCTTTAAAATTATCTGTCTCTGGAATCCCTCCAATTCGTAGATTACTCCTCCTCGCCTGATCCTCAAGCTCTTTAAGTTTCTCCCTCAGTTCCTCCTGCTGGGCCTTAAGCGTGCTCTGCTCCGCTGCCATTCCCTGCAGCTCCACTGCATGACTTTCCACGTGCTCCTCTATTTCTTCCACACGTTGCCCCAGAGATACCAAGTCTTGTTGTATATTTAGCAATGTCTCTTTCATATATTTCCTCCTCACTTTCAAATCTTCTTGAATCTCTTTTAAATGCATGCAGCCAGGCCTTCATATCCGCCCCTTCTTGCTTTCTCTCTCCCAGTACTTTCTCTTCCTCCGAGCTCTCCATTTCTTCTGCCTCCTCCGAGTTCCCCGAACTCATCGCTGCTGACGCTTCCCATTTTGCGTAGGCTGATTGAAACCCGGCCAACTTCTTTTGGACCGACATTGCAAGGTCGGTGGTCTGACTCCCATCCACTTTGCTACCTGGGGATCTGCTTATTTTTGCTAAATAGCGTGGGATTCGGACGGAGCTCTGCTAGACTGCTGCCATTAGCTCTGTGACGTCACCGGAAGTCCCCGGGTGAAGGGTTTTAACATGTTATCCACAATGACGCCTGAATCTTTTTCCTGGGTGGTGGTTCCCACTGTGGAACCTTGCATCGTGTAACCATAGTTTGGGTTGTTCTTTCCTAGGTGCATAACTGCACTTGTCCGCATTAAATTTCATCTGCCATTTGGATGCCCAGTCTTCCAGTTTATCAAGATCCTCTTGCAATTTTCCACAATCCTCTTGGGTTTTAACAATTTTAAATAGTTTTGTGTCATCTGCAAATTTGATAACCTCACTCATTATTCCCTTTTCCAGGTCATTTATGAATATGTTAAAAAACAATGGACCCAGCACAGATCCCTGGGGTACTCCACTATTAACCTTTTTCCATTGGGAAAATTGGCCATTTAGCCCTACCCTCTGCATTCTGTCTTGTAACCAGTTCCTGATCCACAATAGTATATCACCTCCTATCCCATGACTTTTTAGTTTTGCCAAAGGTTTCTGATGAGGGACCTTGTCAAAGGCTTTCTGAAAGTCCAGATACACTATATCAAGTGACTCACCTTTGTCCACCTGTTTATTCACAACTTCAAGAAAACATAACAGATTAGTAAAACAAGATCTTCCTTGGCTGTCTCCTATTAAGCCTTGACTATCTATATGCTGCGTAATTTTGTTCTTTATGATGGTTTCTACCAGTTTTCCCGGTACTGACGTCAGGCTTACCGGTCTGTAGTTTCCCGGATCACCCCTGGAACCCTTTTTAAAAATTGGCATTACATTTGTGATTCTCCAATCTTCAAGTATTACAGATGATTTTAATGATAGTTCACAGATTACTAATAGCAGGTCTACAATCTCATATTTCAGTTCTTTCAACACCCTTGGATATATACCATCCAGTCCAGGTGATTTGCTACTCTTCAGTTTATCAAATAGTTGTAATACATCTTCCCGATGTAGCGATATTTCTTGGAGTTTATCGGCGCACGCCTCAACACTCAGCAGATGATCGCCTTTCTACCGGCAGACCGTGCATCTCGCCTTCGAGCCTTGGTGACCCAGGTCCAGAGCAACACTTGGGTCATGGCGCAGACTATGCTGCGCCTCCTGGGGCATATGGCCTCCACCGTCCATGTGGTTCCATATGCCCGCATGCACATGCGGATGGCCCAGTGGTGCCTCAGCACTCAGTGGAGCCCAGCCTCTGGTCACCTCAGAGACCCCATTCAGGTCTCCCACAACCTACGCAGGTCCTTAGACTGGTGGCAAGACCCCCGCAACCTTCTCCAGGGGATGCCCTTCCAGACCCCACAGCATGAACTAGTGCTGACAACAGATGCTTCCCTGCTGGGGAGCCCACTGTGGTGCACTGTGCACACAGGGGCGATGGTCACCCGAAGAGTCTCAACAGCAGATCAGCTTTCCAGAGCTTTGGGTGGTCCGGTGGGCTCTGAGGGCCTTCTTGGACCATCTCCAAGGAAAGTCGGTGCTCGTGCAGACCGACAATTGTGTGGCGATGTTCTACATCAACAAGGAAGGGGGCACAGAATCACACCTCCTCTGCCGGGAAGCGGTCCTCCTCTGCTCCTTCGCCTTCCATCAAGGGATGACCCTACAAGTGGTCTACCTCTTGGGCCACGAGAACGTCCTTGCAGACAAACTCAGCAGGATCCTCCACCCTCATGAGTGGCAGCTGGACATGGAGGTGACCAGCTGTTCCATTGGTGGGGGACCCCGACCGTGGATCTGTTTGCCAGCCCGGCGAAAACTCAGCTCCTCCGCTTTTGCGGCCCGGTCTCGCACCCGAGCAGGGAGGCGCGGGATGCGTTCCTCTTGAGCTGGACCTCCGGGCTTCTCTACTTTCCTTCCCATTCCTCTCATTGCGAGGAAAAGCTCAGTGGGAATGAGCGTCTATGATACTCGTTGCTCCCTCATGGCCTTGGCAACCGAGGTTCCCACTCCTGCTCCAGCTCGCGTCCGAGCCTCCAATTCCCCTGGGCTGTGCCCCAGGCCTTCTAACGCAGGAAGAGGGCGGGTGCTACACCCGAACCTGGCCGTGTTGTCCCTTGCAGCCTGGCAGCTGAACGGGTCACCCTAGGTCTGAGCTCCAGATAGACCCTTTCTCGTGTCTCACTCAGTGGGTCCTCCAGTACCTTCTCCATCTTTCAAAGGAGGGGCTGAAGTCGAACTCTGTCAGGGTACACCTGAGCACCATCTCAGCAAATCACCTCCCCATAGAGGGCAAGCCCCTCTCGGAGCAGCCCTTGGTCTTCCGCTTTATGCAGGGCCTCTTGCTGTCCAAACCTCCCATCCAGCCTCCTATGGTAGAATGGGACCTGAACATAGTGCTCATGCAGCTTACATGTTCACCCTTCGAGCCAATGGCAACGTGCTCGCTTCGGCACCTATCCTGGAAGGTGGTCTTCCTGGTGGCTTTGACCTCGGCCCGCCGGGTCAGTGAGCTCCAGGCTCTCATGGCTGAAGCCCCTTACACCAGGTTCTATAGGAACAGGGTGGTCCTCCGTACCCACCCCAAGTTCCTGATGAAAGTTGCCTCGGATTTTCATATCAATCAGGAGATAGCCTTGCCGACCTTCTTCCAACCAGGCATTGGCGGTTTTGCATATTCTCGACTGCAAGAGTGCTCTTGCCTTTTATCTGCAGTGCACCCAGCCTCATCGCAAGTCTGGCCAGCTTTTCATGACCTAAGATCCCAATCGCCTGGGGCAGGTAGTCACAAAACACACTCTCTCCATTTGGGTGGCAGATTGCATCGTCTTATTATATTTATTTATTTATTTATTAACATTTCTTATATACTGCACTATTCGACATCAGCGCGGTTTACATGGAACAGAAACATCCGACAAGTTGCATATGTCTGGTCATTACAATTAACAGGATATGGAACTTGGATAATAGGGTAAACTATATACATAAGAAGTGTAGCGAGAAAAGGATACTGTTTGGTGTTTTACATTGTTGGGGACACATGTTGCGAGGGCTTGCCTGGTTGACTACTACTATTGCTGAAGTTCTCGCTATTCAAGTGGGACTGAGGTTCGGTGTTGTCAGTGAGATATTTGATGAAGAGGAAATGTTTAAGGGCCTTCCTGAACTGGCTCAAGTTGGGGATTGCCCTGATATGTGCCGGTAAGGTATTCCATAGTCTTGGGGCACAGAGTCGGAAAGCTCTGTTAGCTGTTGTTTTGGTGCATCTTGTCATTTCTTTTGGGATTGTTAGCATGTTTGACTCTGCGGTTCTTCTTGGTCTGTTAGGTGCAAGTGGTTGGATGAGTTCAGATAGGGAGGAGGAGGAGAGCCCCTTGCCAGCTTTGAAGGTCATCAGCAAGGTCTTAAAACTGATCCTGGCTTGAATGGGGAGCCAGTGTAACTGTTTCAGGAGGGGTGTTACATGGTCTCTCCTGGATGCCCCAAAGAGTACCCACGCTGCACTGTTCATAGCAAGTTGCAGGGGGTTCAAGGTGGATTGGGGGAGCCCTTGTAGTATGGAGTTTGCATAATCGAAATGGGGAATGATCAGGGCTTGGTAAATGGTGCGGAAATCATCTGGATCGAGTAACGGGTGTAGGTGTCTGAGGGATCTGATCTTGAAATAGATCGCTCTTACGGTATTGGCAATGTGTTTCTTCATGTCGAGGTTTTGATCCAGCGTCACTCCAAGGTAACGTATAGCGGGTTTCACTTGCAGTTCGGCATCATTTACCTTCACACAGTTGGGTGGTATGAAGTTTGGATTCCTCGAGATGAAGAGAACCTCCGTCTTCCTGTGTTGAATTCGCAGATTTTGTGAGAGCAGCCACTCTGATATGGTGTTGAAGCAGTTAGAGGGGCGAGGTCTAGTTTATCCAATGATACTGGCATGTATAACAGAACATCGTCGGCATATATCATACAACTGACATTGAAGGTTCTAATGATGTTGCAGATGGGTTGGATGTATACATTAAACATCAAGGATGATAGGGAGGATCCTTGTGGCACTCCTTGACCTTGTTGAAATGGTTCTGATGTAGCCCCGTCTGCTCGAATATGCTGCCATCTTCCGGACAGGTAGGATCTGCACCATTCGAGTGCCGTTCCGCTGATACCTTTCTCTCTTAGCCGGCAAAGAAGAATCTCATGGCATACTGAGTCGAAAGCTGATGCTATATCTAAAAAAATTAGTGTGAATCCATGTCGGATGTTGTCAACGCCAGAAATTATATTGTTGAAAAGGGCTGTGAGTAGTGTTTCCACTCTGTGTGACTCTCTGAATCCATGTTGGGATGGATCTGGTGGGGCAGCAGAGTCAATATGATCCTGTAATTGCCTATGCACTACTTTTTCAATGATTTTTGCGAGCAGAGGTATACTAGATATGGGCCTGTAAGACTCTACCTTTTGGGGGTCTAACTTGGTGTTTTAAAAGAGGTCTGCTTGAGAGTAGAGGGGAAAGACCCAGTGTTAAAGGATCAGTTTATGATGTTGGCTATAATTGGAGAGAGGTCACATCGCAGATCTTTTATCCAGAACGCCGGACAAGGATCTGTGTGTGCGGTGGTAGTGTTTAGGGCTAAGATGGTATCTTTGATAAGTTTCTTTGATGGTGTAGAGAAGGATGTTAGCGATGCTGGGTACTCTTGATCGTGGGGGGGGGTCTGGTATTACTATTTTGTCGGTCTTGCACATTTTGGATTGCATGTAGACTGCAAAGTCCTGTGGGTGGATATCACCATGGTGCTCAGGGGTTGGTTCTTTAGCAAGAGTTTTGACTAGGTTAAACAGGTCTTCACTCATGCAAAGGCAGGCACCCCACTGGATCGGCATGTCACTCCACACGGCGTCTGAGCCAAGGTGGCTTCGGTAGCTTCACTACACTCTGTGACTCTGACGGACATCTACCGGGCTGCGACCTGGGCTTCGGCGAACACTTTTGCCTCGCACTACCAACTGGAGAGGGAGTCCTGCCAGGGCAGCGCCTTCGGCCAGGCTGAACTCCGTAATCTGTTTGAGGTATAAGCAACTCCTGCCCTCCGACCTTCTTGATGGCTACCGAGGGTTTCGCCCTGAGGACTCGGGCTCCTTTGGACATAGGCTTCTGCTCATGCCTCCACGGAGGCATTTTTTGGTTATCGGTTTGGTAGCCTGTAGCTGGGGAGTCCCATAAGTGAGGACTGACTTCCTGCTTGTTCCTGGAGAAAGCATAGTTACTCATCTTGATGAGTTGCTGGATTTTTATTCTTCCCTTGCCATCTGCTTGGAAGAGCTCGAGCTAAGAGACCTGACTGAGCAAGATGGCACCCTTGGGCGGGAAGAGGACCACGCGTGCGTAGCAGCAATCCCAAAGGCTTTCTTTGAAAGCTGGGGAATTGCTCCGCACTGGCTCCATCGGTGCCAATGTCACCCATAAGTGAGGACTGATTCCTGTTGTCCCTGGAGAACACCTGTTACAGGTGAGTAACTACCCAAGGGCTCTTCTGTCTCCCCTGTAGCTTCGCCCTGATCGGGTACCAGATGTTTCCTTATCCCTGTATCCCGACTTGGGGTTCTCTTCTGGAAGCCCTTCAGACTCTACCATATTAATTCCCTCACTGCCATCGCCTGGTCTTGGGTTTCTTTGGACCTCTTCCAGAATCTCCTTGGGACTGTACTCCCAGTTCTCCAACATGCTTAGGAGTGCTTTCACCAGGGTTTCCCGCCGTACCCTCTTCCTTCTTCCCCCAATCCACCATCTGGGTGGACTGCTCTCTTGCCCCTTTCTCTTGGGCCTCTATTCTACACATCCATTCTAGGATGGGACCCACCCCATTACCCATTCTACTGGTATTTTCTTAGGGTACTCTTCCTCCTCCATTCTAACCTCCTGAGTTTGGTGCTCTTTCAGGGGAATAATTAGGTCTACTTTTGTGGTCAGCACCCACTTATACCAGCAGTCCCTTTTCCTCTGCCCGCACTTCCCACATCCATGACAGCGCAGGTTCCTTAGCTTGGGCCTTTTTTAACAATGGCTATCTATGTCTCGCCTAGCCCTTTGCGTAGGGTATGTTGCCTCTCTCCCCAACTGACACGTAGTGGCACTGAAAACATCCCAATGTGGCTCCTTCCTTTTAACCGTTGCCACTAATATTTCTTTTACAAATAATGAAAAGACTGCTCCAGTTCCCACCTATATTTTCATAAAAATAAGAGGATATAGAATCTACCTGAATAACTAAATAGTATCTAGACCATAATTTTTTGTTGGATCGTTTGCCTTGAAAGATTACTCTCTCCTGTAGCAAACCCTCCGTTTTTTTATTTTATAGAAGGAAAAATCCCTCTACTATGCACTAAGGGACAACACAAGCCTTTCCCTAGATGTACTTATCTGAAGCAGCACCAGAGAGTCCATACATCCAACGCTGTCACAGGAATTTCTTCAATAACAATAGCAAAGGCTATGACCCAAACTCATAAGTAGAGGCCAGCCGAATACAACAATTTTCCATGATATCCATAGTGCTGGATCAACTAAAGGACTCGTTCAGACATATCCAGTCAATATTTCTTTGGCAACACATTCCTGCCTGGAATGCCCTGAATTCCCACAGTGAAAGTACCTCATTTCTGGCAAATTATGTCACACTCTGGGCCTATCCCCCTGCTTATTCCTGGATATCCCCAATACTGTCCCCTCCCTTCTTGTGGACAGTTTTGGGTTAATCCCCCCCAGATAGCTGGACAGCCTTAATTACAGAGTGGCCCTGGGCTCATTCCTCCAGAGGACTGGCCGTATTGAGCCTCAAAATACAGCTCTGCCGCCCTAATGGCCTCTTCTATGGAGCGACAGCCCTGCTTTATAAGCCATCTTCGTGGTTTACAGGGCGGCATAAAGAAATTGTTCTAAGACAACGTCTTTTACCACTTGGGCTGCAGTTTTGCCTTCAGGGTCCAGCCACTTATTAGATAAATCCTTTAATCTTTGGGCTAATGTCCTCGAGGGGTCTCTCATCCGGGGCTAAGGTTGATTCTCCTATAGGAGTCCTTCGTCAGGCCCAATCGATCCTTAATGGTGGCCTTGACGGTGGGATAGTCCATGGCTTGAGCGGGAGACAAAGTCCTATATGCAGCCAAGGCTTTGCCCGTTAATTATATGGCCAGCCTGACAATCCACTGCTCCAGCGGCCAGGTCACTGCGGTAGCCACCTGCTCAAATGTTCCCAGAAAATCATCTACATCGTCCTTGTCCCCCAATTTCCCAAATGAAAAGGGTCCATAATTTTGGGGTCCTGTCACCATGCCAGGGATTGCTTGGGAGTCCATCCTTACAGGTGCTCCCCTCTCTTTGTCCTTTGCCGTAACTTTGAGGAATCCTTGCAATAAGTCCAACAGGGGGCGCTGTTGTTCTTGGACGGCAACTAAGGAGGCCTGGTGGATCCTTTGTGACTCCTCCATTTGCTTTTGGAATTGGACCGCCATCCATTGGAATACCTCCTTGGGATCCATCAGAGCCAAACCTGCAAAAAAAAAAAGAAAAAGAAACCCAAGGGCGGCTCCCTCAGGTGCTCGCCTAGTCCCTTGAACCACTGGCCTCTCTACCCCATCCCTGGTGACTTACCTGCTCATCTTCCTGTCTGTAGTCTATGGCGACCACCCTAGGTATTCTTACCTGGTGTGGCCACTGACAAGCACCTTTGCTGAGCTATAAGGATCTTCCAGCATCCAGGTCCGTCACGCACACCCAGCATGCGTAATATTCTGCCAACAAAGCCACTTGTGATGTACAGCGTCGGGCAGGGCACTACAGTCACAGGTTTCGCCAGCTCTCGGAGTGTCCACTCCACTCCACTCCTGAATGTCGCAATCCAGTCCTTAAACATCCATGGGTTCAGTGGTATCTTGTTCCCCAAACTCAAAAACTTCCATGGGTTGCTCCTTGGCCTCTCCTCCCTTGCACTGCCCTTCCAACCATATGCCTGGCCCCCACCCTAAGGCCTTCGTTGTTTATTACTAGCACAATCCATCTGTGTGTCCTCTCCTAATTGGCTCTCCTGGTCCTTCCTGTGGAGGGCCTTCCTATCCCAAGAGCTTCTGGGACATGTGGCGTGGCTGACCTTGTCACAGTGGGTAACATGGGCTGTTACCCGTGTAACTGCCTTCAAAAATTGGACCCATAACTACCAGTTTCTCACGTGTTCAGTGTTAATTGTAAATTCTTACTTGTTCTATGTAAACCACTTTGATTTTAGATAAAGTAGTATATAAGAGCACATAAATAAATAAAATAAAATGCTGGCCACAGGGAAGAAGGGGAAACGAAGAGGAAATGCTGGCCACTTTGTGGTGGGGGTAAACAAGGAAAGAGGAGATGCTGATCACCTTGGGGGGAAGGGGCACAGCTCAACGTTCACCTAAAGCATCAGATACCCTTGGGGCGGTCCTGAATATTGATTCGTTATTGCATATTAATAGGAAAATCAAGTTAATGGGTCCCATATCTTGTTTTTTTTATCCTTTATTGTGTTTTTGTTTAGCAGAAGGAAAAGGACACTGTATACTGTGCCAATCAAAGCCATTTAACTGAAGATAATGGGAAGCCTACCTCCAAGACTGAAGATATGAAAAACAAAGCTTTTCAATCTGATGAAGAATGGGAGCGGGAGGCAGAGAATTTGTATGCCTGGTCTCAGGAGTTAACCTTGGAGGAGACTGGAGTTTTTTCACCATGATATTCTCGTGTGCTTTGGGTGGATATGTGCGTGCCCCCTTATAACTCAAAATCATTTGAGATACTGGTCTGAAATTTTGGGGGCATAAAAGTCGACTCCAACTCGATGGCACTTAACAACAAGAGAGACAGGGATGTGATTTTTGGACTTTTCATGCCTAGGAGGTAGTTGGTAAAAAAAATACTTGCGAAAGAGATTGAATGGGACACAATGAAGAGAAATAACTGAGGCACTTTAGTTTCTACTTGTTTTTTTATATATATATTTGATAACTGTTTTAAAATGTAGTATCGCTGCTGAGTGCTGGAGAGAAAACAGATTTTTAAATTTGCAGTCAGTTCTCATGTACATTACAATGTATGTTACGCTCATTGACATCATCTATTCAACTATTTTCCCCAACCCATCTCAGACATGGCTATTGAACAAATTTATTTTATTTAAAAAAATTATAATCTGCACACTAATGTGGTGGAGCACAGAGAACACTCATAATATGAGATAAAACAATAAAACAAAATAAAAAGCAATAAAACATAAAATAAAACCTACCTATTAAAGCCCCAAAAATGTTTAAACAATACAAAATATTAAGATTACAAATAGATTATTTGTATCATAAGAAAATAATATGCAGTTTAATTTGCTATACACAATATTTATGAGTCAATTTTTAAACTTCGTGGTCAGTTATCCAGATAGCAAGTATCACTGAATACAGTTTAAGTATAGTGAGGTCAGTGCCAGAGTTAACCAGCGATATTCAGTCTGTTGTCCCAATAACTATTTGCATATAGTTAGGACAGCTTTCTTGCTGTCCTAAATTTATTCAGGTAGTGGACTAAATATCACTGTTCTCCAAATGACTCGGTGCTCTGCCCATGCTTCTCCCAGTCATTGCCCTTGGACTGTATGGAGAGTGCAGAAATAATCTGTAGGAATCTTCAGCAGCACTAAGCGTATAAGCCATCTAAGAGAATTGGCTGCCATTATCTGGAAAATTTGCTTTGAATATCGACCCATAGTCTTTAATTCAGTTGTGGGTTACCATGCTTGCTAGGATCAGTCCTGAATCTTGAGTGGCAGTAAGTTTCAGCAGCTGAGCTGCTCCCCAAAGTAAAAGGGATATGGAGCACAATCTATCTTATAGAGTTTGGAAAGAAAACACTTGCAAGAGAATTGCCTCTCTATATCTAGGGTAGTGTCTGCAAGAGTCTTGGGATATGTTCTGTCCAAATTCAAACCATTGAGTCCAAAGGTCAGGAAAAAGGTCCAGTCAAGTCAGGTGCAGGAGGAATCCTTACAGCACCTTTGGGATCGGACAGAGCTGTGAAGTTACCAACTTCCAGGAGTGAAATTTTAGGCTAGTCTTGTATTTTTGACAGTGTCTTTATTATAGGACTTGGAGCACTGATTTCAATGGATAGAATCAGGGATTACAAATACCACACTGCTTTGGAATATAAATTCAAACCAAGAATGGTGAAAAAGTCTCACTCCCAGAATGTGGTAACTTGGTGGCTCAGAAGCTGAAAGAGTTCACATCAGTATTAGATTTGAACCATGAATGCCACTCCAGATAGCCACCGGAAAGGGTTTTCAGATCTCAAAATCTGTGAGTGTTGAGGTCTCTGCTAAGGGGTACGTCCTGTTATATCTGTTCCTCTACAAGAAGTCGGGCTTTTCAGGCCTAGTATTTCCTGCTACCAAAAAGAAAAAGAACATTTTAGTCTATTCTGGGCCTAAGAAAACAGAACTTCATTCTGATAAAGAATAATTTTAGAAGGTTGCATCTAGGAATATTCTTCTCCCTTAATCATGGAACCTGCCTCTGCACTCCATAAAGCCATGCATATACATTAAGATGCATTCCAGTCACAGAAGGTCTATTATGTTAATAGCACAGCATGTCCAGGCATTCACGACTACAAACAGCCTGACATTCAGCCGCCAGTCAGTGAGGTTTTTAAACGCCGACCGCAGAAGTTAAATAAAATGTGGATATTCAGTGCCGGTATCTGGATTGTGACCAGAGCTGAATATCCACAAACAGCAGCAAATGTCTATACTATCCAGATAGCAGCAATAGTCCACTATCTAGACAGCCTGTCCAGATAACTTAGGGCAGTCTTTTTACTGTCCTAACTTAGCAAACTACATATCGGCACCATTTGGATAATTTTCTGGACCGCCCATGCTCTGTCTCCACGGTATACAGATAGTGCTATGGCAGTCAGTATGATTCTTCAGGAACAAGCAGGAAGTCAGTCCTCACATATGGGTGACATGGGCGTTGATGGAGCCTCCGTGGAAGCATCTCCCCCGCTTTCAAAGAAAGCCTTTGGGAGATGCCACCACGCATGCATGGTCCTCTTCCCACCTAAGGGTGCCATCTTACTCAGTCTTATTTTTTCTACAGAGCCCAACAGACGTCCATTTTCTTTCTCTGAAAAAAGTTGCTATTTTTGTACATAAAACTGTCCTTCCTTCTCCGGTTAACATCAGTCCTTTCCTGCCTCCGAGCCCCGTTGCCCTAGCATCGAGTCTCGGAACCGGTTTTCATTTTTCTTAAGAACATAAGATATGCCATACTGGGTCAGCCCAAGGTCCATCAAGCCCAGTATTCTGTTTCCAACAATGGTCAATCTAGGTCACAAGTACCTAGCAGTTTCCCCAAAAGAGACAGTTTGGTTTTGTGCCTTTTTCTAAACGCTGGCTGTGTCAAGGGTCTTTGACCTCGCAGGGATCCTTTTTGCCCCAATAGCCAGTAGGTTCAAAAAGTGTGATCAGTGCGCAAAGAACATGACCCTAACTAATATGACTGCTGTCTCTGGTGTCAGGACCCAGAGGTTTGCACCCTGTGCAAAAAAAATGTCCACGAAGGCTATCCAGTCATGGGCAGAAGCAAGACAACATCTTCCACAGGTCAGATTTGTGCCAATAGTTAGCTGATGCCTCAACATCATGTACCGGGTCCAGCAGGGCCCCACCAGCTTTCAGAAAGCACAACTTCCACACACCTCTATGGTGGTAGAGTCGACCTTGTACCAGCAGAAAAGCCCAAAGACTTACTCCTCCATGCCCCCGCAAATTCTACCAGGGCTCGATGCTGCATTGCTGAATCCAAGCCTACCAGCTGTATATCAGCATGTATCTTTGAGACCTAGCAAAAGAACTCGCAGGTTTCTCGGTGGGTCTCAGTGGAGATCACCTCCAGTGATTCCAAACCCTCAAGAAGTGCGTCAGGGAGTGCTCGAAGTACATATCTCAAGCTGCCTACAACAGCTTTGAGTCCAACGTGAGGGTGGCTGCCGCAGGCATCGGTGCCCAATGCCAGGCCTGGCTCCAGGCATTGGACCTCGAGCAGTGGGTCCAGGAGAAACACCTTGACATCCCCTGTTCCGGTGGAAACCTCTTCGGCAAACAAATGGAGGAAAAGGCGGCGTAGATAGAGACCGAATTCATCATGAGGACTCGGCTCTCCAAGAAGACCTCCATCCTTCCCAAGAAAGAAAACTTTGGGAAAGAGCCCCACTTTTCACAGAAAAGTCCAGACCCAATACCAGGCCCCTCAGACCCTGCAGCTGGGTAACCAGGGCAAAGGAGCAGGCCACGGTCAACGCAAGCCTAAGGGGCTCTAAGCCCCAAACACCAGCTCCTCCCTAGGCTGGATCGGGTTTTGACTCCCTGAGCATAGCCTCTCCTCCTGGGGGGAGCAGCTGCCAACAGAGAGGCATCTGATCCACTTTGCCCATCGATGGCTGGCCATAACCATCAATATCTGGGCCCCCCAAATGGTCAGAGAAGGCTACCTCCTTCACTTGGACCAGATGCCTTCCCCTTTCTTTCCAGGAGAGCCTCATTGGACTCTCCTGCACCAGGCCCTGCTACTGCAGGAACTCACAGGCCTCATCAGGGTCGGAACCGTGGAACCAGTATCCCTCCATCTCAGGGGCAAGGGGTTCTACTCCCATTACTTTCTGGTCCCAAAAAGAACAGGGGGCCTAAGGCCTATATTGGACTTATGAAACCTGAACAAATTCCTGGTGCGGGAGAAGTTCAAGATGCTCTCGCTTGGAATATTGCTTTCCTACCTCCAGCGGGGAGATTGGCTATGCTCCTTGGAACTAAATAATGCTTACACCCACATCCTTATTTATCCCAGTCACAGGCAGTACTTAAGGTTCATGGCCAGGGGTGACTACTACCAATACAGGGTACTTACTACCCTTCGGCCTAGCCTTCGCACCAAGTCTTCACCAAATGCCTGGCAGTGGTGGCTGCCTACCTCTATCTCCAAGAGGCCTCTGGATGATTGGCTCAGGTGCAACAGGCTATGGCCCACACCATCAAGGTCCTGCAGCATTTGGGGTTCATGATAAACCACCCCAAGTCTCACCTCACTCCAACGCAGGACTTGGCATTCATAGGAGCTTGAATGGACACTCTCCAGGCCAGGGCCTTTCTTCCCTTGGACAGGGGAGATCGCCTCAGGGCCCTGGCCACCAAGGTGCAACATCATCATGCAGTGTTGGCGCAGTCCATGCTCTGCCTACTAGGCCACATGGCATCTATAGTCCTTGTGGTTCCCAACGCCTTCCTCCATATGTGGGTGGATCAGTGGTGTCTCCGCTCACAGTGGATACAAGCCGCGGGCAGGCTCCGGGACAAGGTCTTAGTATCACGTCAGCTAGTGGAGTTGCTCAACTGGTAACAGGGCACACAGCACCTGCAGGAGGGCATGCTCCTCCAGTCCCCAAATCCCCAGAGGGTCCTCACTACAGACGCGTCCCTATTGGGCTGGGGTACCCACTGTGAGGAACTCCGCATGCAGGGCAACTGGTCCCTAGCAGAGAGCCAGCAACAGATCAACCTGCTCAAGGTCATTTTTCTGGAGATCAAGGCCTTGCACCACCGCCTGCGAAACCAGTTGGTGCTAGTCCAAACAGACAACCAGGTCATGATGTTCTACCTGAACAAGCAGGGGGGCACAGGGTCTCAGCCCCTCTGCCAGGAGGCAGTACCCTCTACTCGTACGTGATTGGTCAGGGAATGCTTCTCAGGGCAGTATACCTTCCGGGCCAAGACAATGCCCTAGCGGACAGGCTGAGCAGAGTCCTCCAGCCACACTAATGGTGACTAGACCCCAGGGTAGAACAGTGGCTCTTCCAACTCTGGGGAACCCCCAAGTCTAGACCTCTTCGCAAGCCCAACCAATGCTCAGCTGCCCCATTCCTGCTGTCCCCAACCGCATCTGTCCCAGGTAGCGGTGGACGCCTTCCTCATCTCATGGTTGGAGGGCCTTCCGTATGCCTTCCCTCCCACTCCACTAATTGCCCAAACCCTCATCTAGGTCCTTCGGGACAAGGCCTCCATGATCCTGGTGGCTCCTTGGTGGCACAGGCAACCTTGGTTTCCCCTGTTGCTCCACTTCTCATCGGAGCTCCTGGTCCCTTTGGGGAACGCCCTGGGGCTATTGACCCAGAAGGAGGGCTCCCTTCTTCACCCCAACCTGGTGTCCCTTTCATTAACAGCATGGCTGCTAAATGGGTAGCCTTAGCACCCTTCAACTCCCAAGGGAGGCGGAGGAAGTCCTCCTAGCCTCTTGTAAGAACTCCACGAGACAGGCCTATGCCTTCAAGTGGTGCAGATTCTCAGTATGGTATGTAAAGCAACAGGTTGAACCATTCTCTTGCCAGGTGCACATGGTGCTACAGTACTTGCTTCACCTTTCACAACCGGACTCAAGTCCAATGCCATCAGAGTGCACCTGAGCGTGCTCTCAGCGTACCATCATTCCTAGAGGGCAAACCTCTTTCTGCGCAGCCCCTCATTACCTGATTTATCTGGGGCCTTCTGCTCTCTAAGCCTCCCATCCGCTCGCCCCTGGCAAAATGGGACCTCAATGTGATTCTGACACAGCTCACCAAGCCACTTTTTGAACATCTGGCTACCTTCCATTTGCATTATCTCTCCAGTAAGGTTGTCTTTCTGGTGGCTCTTACCTCTGCCCACAGCTGAGCACCTTACAGAAGGTTCTACAAGAATAGGGTCTTGCTTCGCACCCACCCTAAATTCCTTCCGAAGGTGGTATCCGCCTTCCACCTCAATCAGAAGGTGGTGCTCCCCACCTTCTTTCCACGGCCCCATGCCAACACTCTGGATTGTAAGAGGCCCTGTCCTTCCACCTGCAACATACTCAGGGCCACCGCAAAGCCTTGCAACTTTTCATTTCCTACTACCCCAGTCAACTGGGGAGGCTGTTACCAAACAGACTCTGTCCACCTGGGTGACAGACTGCATCGCCTTTGCCCAAGATCAGGCTGGGCTCTCGGAGCGCTGGGTCACAGCACGCAACATCAGAGCTATGGTGACCTTAGTTGCAAGCCTATGCTCTGTCCCTATAGCAGACATCTGCCGGTCTGCCACCTCATCCTCAGTTCACACCTTTGAAGCTCACTACTGCCGGGTAAGGGAGTCCCAATGCGACAGCACCTTCGGTCAGGCCATCCTCCAAAATCTGTTCGGGGTTTAGGCAACTCCTACCCTCCAACCCTTCTTGTTCAGGCTACCAGAGTGATGGTTCTCCCTGGACACTGGGGTCAGAGTCTTTCCTCAGACTCGCTTGCGGCTGTTCACAGTTGGGCTGTGCTTTTCTACAGGTTTTCGGTAGCCTGTAGCTAGGGACTCCCATATGCGAGGGCTGACTTCCTGCTTGCTCATGGAGAAAGCATAGTTACTCACCTGTAACAGCTGTTCTCCAGGGACAGCAGGAATTAATCCTCACATCCCTCCCTCCTCCCCTTTGATTTGCTGTACAGTTTTTGCCATCTTCTTTTGTCGGCTCTAGCTATGTCACCAAAGATGGCACCCTTAGGTGGGAAGGGTACCACGCATGCGTGGTGGCATCTCCCAAAGGCTTTCTTCCTTATCGTCCCTCAAGTCCAGTCCCGGATCTCTGGGGTTGTGATCCTCCTCCAGCAGCTTGGAGACTGAGAAACGTCACTCTTGTGATGCCACTGGCATATATAACCAGAGGATCCGCCTCCTCGCTCCAATTACACAGGTACACTACCAAAAAACTGCCTCCAGTTTTGCAACTGATTCCTATAGATTTTGGGGTGCTGAATCCAGGAAAAATAGCCAAAATGTTCCATCACATCACGTTTTCTTGCAAAATTAGATTTCTTACCCATATAAGGAATGTTCACATAATTTCTTTTTAGCCGACTGCAGTTTATTTTCTTGGCCCAAAATAGAGGTTGTAATGGTTAACTAACTAGAAACACCCCCTCATGATATTTTAGAGTGTTTTGTATTCATTTTATACATTAACAGGACAATTGGGAGGCGGGGGGCTAAATCCAGTACTCGCGCTGGCGCATGTTCTTTCCTGTTCACCTCGCCTCGTTCGCTCGCTCAAACACGGTGGTTGCGACATAAACGTTCCTGTCAAATTTCAGTTTCTTGCAAGTTCATTATTACCTTTTGTTTGCTCAGTCGTAATCCAGCTTTATTCCGAAGTGGTTCACTACAGTTGTAGTTTGCAGTGCTGTGTATTTGTGATGGCTCACAGAGCCAGAGGTTGCGTCAACTCTCCGGACAGTTTTTGTTTTATTTGTGGGGAATATACCGTGAAAAAGCGGCAGAGGAACATTTCTGAATTTATTAAAAAAGTATATTTCGCCTATTTCGGTTTGAAGTTAGGCGATCAAGACAAACCGTGGGCTCCTCACAAAGTGTGCAAGACATGTGAGGAAGATCTACGCTTATGGATGAAAGGTAAAAAACAAGCATTTCGTTTCGGAATACCTATGATGTGGCGTGAACAAAGAGACCACAGCAGTGACTGCTATTTTTGCTCTTGCATTGTGAAGGGATACAACTTAAAAAATAAGAACGTAATAAGTTACCCCAACCTTCCCTCAGCAATTAGGCCTATGCCTCATAGCAACGAAGTACCTGTGCCTGAACCACCAAAATCTTTGGATCATATTTGTGTGGACGGTTCTGATCATGATGAGACTCATCAGATGGCTTTTCCCGATGAGTCCAGTACTTCCGAGTTTGAAACTGAACCAGATCCGAAACCTGAACTTTTCTCTCAAGCTGAATTGAATGATTTAGTCCGGGATTTAGGACTCCCAAAAGATGCTGCCCAACTGCTAGGTTCTCAGCTTAAACAGAAAAATCTATTGTCACCAGGAACAACTTTTTATTGGTATCGCAATCGCGAGACACAATTTTTGAAGTATTTCAGCAAAGAGGAAGATTTGGTATTTTGCAACGATATATACGGAGTGATGGAAAAGTTTAAACTCAAGTATGATCCTGCTGAATGGCGGCTGTTCATTGATTCGTCAAAAGACAGCATAAAAGGTGTTCTTCTTCATAATGGCAACACATTCGCTTCAGTTCCTATTGCTCACTCTGTTATTCTCCAAGAAAAATACGAGAATTTGGCCCTGATTCTTCAGAAGATTCGTTATGATGAGCATAAGTGGATGATTTGTGGAGACTTTAAAATTCTATCCATACTATTAGGGCAGCAATCCGGTTTCACCAAATATCCCTGCTTCCTTTGCTTGTGGGATAGCCGGGCCCGCGACCTACACTGGGGGAAAAAAGACTGGCCAATTCGGGAGTATTTGAGACCCGGTGAGAAAAATGTTCTTCATGAGAGCTTGGTACCTCGTGATAAAATTCTATTACCATCTCTCCACATTAAGTTGGGTCTCATTAAGCAATTCATCAAGTCCCTTTCAAAAGATGGTGAGTGCTTTTGGTACCTTTGCTCAAAGTTCCCCCGACTTTCTGAAGCAAAGCTAAAGGAAGGAGTGTTTGTTGGCCCTGATATAAGGAAACTCATTTCAGATGGAGCATTCGCTGAAACGATGTCTGAGAAGGAAAAAGAAGCCTGGGATTCCTTCAAGGATGTTGTTCTCAAATTCTTGGGGAACAGGCGGGATGAGAACTATAAGGATATTGTTGCCAGGATGCTCAATGCCTTCAAAGAACAAGGCTGTAACATGAGCCTGAAAGTCCATTTCTTGCACTCCCATGTGAACTACTTTCCCGAAAACGTGGGGGTGTACAGTGAAGAACAAGGTGAAAGGTTTCACCAGGACATCAAGGACGCAGAGAGAAGGTACCAAGGAAGATGGAACACCACTATGATGGCTGATTTCTGCTGGTTGCTGCTGCGGGAAACCCCAGATGAAAAATACGCCAAGCAGCGCACCAAGAGAAGCATTCGGGGGAAGAAGAAACGGGCCCACCAGGAGATTGATTGACCCAAGAATGACTTTAAAATCTAAACTGTGTTGACAAATATCGTGTTTTTACTTAACTTTGAAATAAAAATTTGCTAGTTATTACCACAGTGTCGGATCTCATTTATTAGAATTTTATTTTCACACCATCGGGTGTTTGTCTTCATGTATTGCAATGGTGTGGTTTGCGTTTTCTATTCTTACATACATACCTGTACAACATTTTTGCACATTTCTTTGCTTTGCTTTGTGTCTAACCTCGCTCTTATATGCTCAATGTTTGTGCACATGTATGTGGCTGTTTTAAGTGCAGACAATTTTGCTACCATCACAGTGTGTTTTGTTGACATTACTCTATTCTTATGTGCTGCCTTGTTACAATTTTCTTTATTCTTATTTGAATAACTACTAAACAATTAGTATAAAGAATTCATCCAAGAAACTTTTATCTCGATCGCACTCAATCTGAAACGTTCACCTCAAACTGCTAACCCAATGTAGCAAAAAATCTGTACGTGATGGAGCAAATTGGTTACCAGATTTGGATTCAGCGCACCAAAAAACGTAAAAATCAATCGAAACATTAGAGGCAGTTTAAAAAAAAAATTTTTAGTGTACCTGTGTTTTCTCCAGGACCAAGCAGGAAGTCAGTCCTCACTTATGGGTGACGTCGGCGCCGACGGAGCCCTCGCGGAGCAATTTTCCCCAGCTTTCAAAGAAAGCCTTTGGGAATTGCAGCGCGCATGCGCGGTCCTCTTCCCGCCCAAGGGTGCCATCTTAGCCAGTCTTCTTTTTTCCGCGGAGCCCTACAGACGTCCCCGTCTTGTCCCCGCGAAAAAGTCGATGTTTCTTCATTATTTTATTCTTTTTCCTTCGGTTCAACGCCAGTCTTTTTCCCGCCCAGACTCGCGACGCCGGTCACGAGTCCTCTTCCTTTTTTTCGGTTTTTCTGACTTAGTCAGCTTTCGTTTTCGATTTTCCCTGGCAGCCCGGTCCTTTGACCTCGCAGGGGCCCTTTTTCCCCCGATGGCTGCCAGTGGTTTTAAGCGGTGTGGTCAGTGTGACCGAAATATGTCACTAACTGACACACACGACTTTTGCCTCCGCTGCCTGGGCCCGGATCATGAGGAACTGATCTGTGGGCCCTGCGGCAAAATGTCCTCCAAAGCGTTGAGAAGTCGGCGGCATCAGCGTGATAGGATCTTCGCTGACCCCAGCCGTACCCGGACCTCGTCGGAGGCCTCCGCGTCCAAAGGCTCCAGCTCGGACCGTCGCCGGAGTTCCTCCGACCGGGGTTCTCCCTCCGGGGACCATCGTCGGAAGGTGAAACCCGCGAGGGCGGCGTCGGTGGACGCTCCTGGTTCCGCGAGGGCCAGGTCGCATAGCCCCGACAGCCGCCCCGGGTCCTTGGAGAAGGAACACCTCACGAAGCGACCTCGCCTGGAGTCGGAGATGCCTGCTCGGGTAAGTCCTGTGGTCCTTCTGGACTCGCCTCTGCGACAGCCGACGTCGGGCCCGACGCCGTTGGGGCCCGAGTCGGGGGCTGCTGGGTCACCTGAGCTCGGACTCAGGTTGACGGCCTTGGAGAGCAGACTGTCTGCCTTCATGGACCAGCAGCGGACACTGCTCGCTGGCCTCGCTGGCGCCGCTGCCCCGACCGCCGGGACGTCGACGTCCAAGTCGACCCCGGAGACCGAGCCGATCCTCGAGTCGATGCGAACTCGAGTCGATCCTCGGTCGAGGTCACCCTCGGCCTCCCGTTCGGGACCGAGGTCGCCGACGCCGACTCCCTCGGCGTCGGGGCAGCAGGCGCCGCGCCCTGCCCGGGCCGACCCCACCGAGTCCTCGTCGGAGTCGGTCTGGGAGTCTGAAGAGGAAGAGTCGCCTGATTCTTTCCGGACTCGGTGTGTCCCCTCGGACTCACCGGAGTCCGAGCCTCGGAAGCAGTCCCCCCCGGAGGATGCCCGGTTCTCGGACTTCGTCAGGGATATGGCCAAGGCTTTGGCCTTCCCTGCGGACCCCGAGGAGGAGCCTCGAGCCAAAGAGCTCGACGCCCTCCAGTATGACTCTCCCGCAAGGGAACACTTTACTGTACCGGTTCCTCCTATGCTGGAACGACTACTCTTCCGCATGTGGGAGAGTCCGGCCTCCTCGCCGGTCCTGAGCAAGCGGGTCGATTCTATCTATCGAGTCCGCAAGAGCCCTGGCTTTCAAAAGGCACAGCTACCACACCATTCCATGGTAGTGGAATCGGCCATGCATCGTCTTAAGAGCCAGAAGATGCACTCCTCGGTGCCTCCTGGCAGGGAGGCCCGTAACCTGGATGGCCTTGGTAAGAAGTGTTTCCAGGGCTCTATGCTCGCATGTCGTGTCCAGACTTACCAGCTATACATGGGCATGTATCTCCGAGATCTGGCTAAAGAGCTAGCCGGATTCTCCGCTGGTTTGTCCGAGGAACCCTTGCGGAGGTTCCTGGCCTTGTCCACTGGCATTCGGGAATGCTCAAAGTTCATGTCCCGAGCAGCCTATGATGGCTTTGAAGCATCGGCTCGAGTGGCCGCAGCCGGCATCGGTGCCCGCCGACAGGCTTGGCTTCAGTCGTCAGATCTTGAGCCCTGGGTGCAGGACAAGTTGGTCGATGTCCCCTGCCGAGGCGAAAACCTCTTTGGCAAGCCCATGGCTGAAAAGGCTGCACAAATTGAGACTGAGACTCTCACCAGGACCAGGCTTTCTAGGAAGACCTCTGCCCCTTCCCAGAAAAAGAAGGGCTCGGGGAAAAAGTCCTTTTACCCGAGGAAGGCGGCTGCCTACAAACAATACCCCCATTATCAGGCCCCTGCAGCTCCCCCACAGGGCCAGCAGGCCAAGGGACGGGGTAACGGGTCCCGTAGGCAGCAAGCCCCCAAGCCTGCACCACCAGCCCCTGCTCAGCAGGGTGGGGGTTTTTGACTCACTAAGCATAGCCTCTCCCCCCCCCCCGCTGGTTCCTCCCAGCACCGGAGGCCGGCTGGTTCACTTCGCCCACAGGTGGTCCAGCGTCACCTCAGATGCCTGGGTGCTTCAAGTCGTGCGAGAAGGCTATCTTCTCCACTTCCACCAGGTCCCTCCCTCCTATTTTCCGGGAGAACCTCCACGACCCCCTCTGCACGGGGAATTACTCCTTCAGGAGTTAGCAGGTCTTCTGCAGGAACAGGCGGTGGAACTGGTGCCACACCACCTGAGAGGTCAAGGCTTTTATTCCAGGTATTTTCTAATACCAAAGAGAACAGGAGGCCTCAGACCCATCCTGGACTTGCGCAACCTCAACAAGTTCCTTGTGCGGGAGAAGTTCAAAATGCTTACCCTTGGAATCCTTCTGCCCTACCTCCAGCAGGGAGATTGGCTATGCTCCTTGGATCTAAAGGATGCCTACACGCACATCCTCATCCACCCAAGCCACCGCCAATACCTAAGGTTTGTGGTGGCAGGAAATCATTACCAGTACAGAGTACTGCCCTTTGGCCTGTCCTCCGCACCGCGAGTCTTCACAAAATGTCTCGCGGTGGTGGCGGCCCATCTCCGGCTTCACGGCCTCTATGTCTTTCCGTACCTCGACGACTGGCTCATCAGAGCGGCGTCCGCTCCGGAGGTCACCAGCGCCACACGCCGCACGGTGACTCTTCTGCAGTACTTGGGCTTTGTTATAAATTTCGCAAAGTCCACTTTGCTCCCCTCACAGGATCTCGAGTTCATCGGCGCAAGGCTCCACACTCCTCGGGCACGAGCGTACCTACCGCTCGACAGGGCTCAACGGCTCATGGACCTAGCCGACCGTTTTCGCAGCCAGCCCCTGGTCTCCGCCAGGCGCTTCCTGAGACTGCTCGGCCATATTTATTTATTTATTTATTTTATTTAGACAGTTTTGTATACCGCCTTATCCTTCAATCAAAGCGGTCACAACACAATTGGGGGATACATTTAACACGCGGGGATATGAGACACATTCACTAATACTTACAGGGAACATGGGCAATGGAGGGTTAAGTGGCTTGCCCAAGACCACAAGGAGCATCTGTGGGACTAGAAACCCCAGTCCTTCCGGCCCAAGGTTGCTGTCCTCTAGTGGGATTTGAACCCCCGACCTTCCGGCCTGAAGTACCGTGCCCCAACCACTAGGCTACTCCTCCCAGTCCACCGTCCATGTGACCCCCAATGCCCGCCTGAATATGCGGCCTGCTCAATGGTGTCTCCGCCAGCAGTGGCGACAAGCCACAGGCGGCCTAGCAGACCTAGTGCGCGTCTCCGAGCCGCTGATCTCGTCTCTCCGGTGGTGGCTTCAGCAGCCGAACCTGATATTCGGAATGCCTTTCCAGTCACCTCAGCCGACCCGTGTGCTGACCACGGATGCATCCCTCCTGGGCTGGGGAGCACATTGCCAAGGGGCACGTACTCAGGGCCTCTGGACCACGTGGGAGTCTGCTCAGCAGATCAACTTCCTGGAGCTCCGGGCGATCCGCCTGGCTCTCAAGGCTTTCTCCCACCTGACTTCCCACCAGTCCGTCCTTGTCCAGACGGACAATCAAGTTGCCATGTTCTACGTGAACAAGCAGGGGGGCACGGGCTCCTTCCTCCTCTGCCGGGAGGCACAGAAGCTCTGCTCTTGGGCCGTCAGTCACGGCATTCTCCTCAAGGCAGTTTATCTCCCGGGCCAAGAGAATTGCCTGGCGGACAAACTCAGCAGGATCCTCCAGCCGCACGAGTGGCGTCTGGATCCCTTGGTAGTTCAGAAGCTCTTCCTAAAGTGGGGCCTCCCCACGGTGGATCTCTTTGCCAGTCCTCACAACCGGCAGCTTCCTCGCTTCTGCTCTCGTCAGCCACACCCCCTTCGGGTTGCGGCGGACGCTTTTCTAATTTCATGGTCGGGGAGCCTTCTGTACGCTTTCCCTCCCATCCCGCTAATCTCTCGGACTCTTTTCAAGGTTCTCCGAGACAAAGCCTTCATGATCCTGGTGGCCCCTCGCTGGCCCAGACAGCCGTGGTTTCCGCTCCTACTGCAATTAGCGGTGGAGGATCCATTCCCTCTGGGGGTACAACCGGATCTCCTCACTCAGGATCAGGGGTCTCTACTACACCCCAACCTCAGGTCTCTCAACCTCATGGCCTGGCTGCTGAGAGGGTAGTCCTTGCTCCCCTTCTCCTGCCGGCAGAGGTGGAGGAGGTCGTCTTAGCTTCGCGACGGCCTTCTACCCGCAAATGCTACGCCCTTAAATGGCGTCGCTTTGCCGTCTGGTGTACCCAACAGTCTCAGGATCCCTTCTCCTGCCCGGTGTCGGTGATCTTGCAATACTTGCTACACCTCTCTAATCTGGGACTTAAGTCCAACTCCGTCAAAGTTCACCTCAGTGCTCTTTCGGCACATCATGTGCCGGTGGACGGTAGACCTCTCTCCAGCGACCCTCTCGTAGCGAGGTTTCTCCGAGGTCTCCTTCTACTTAAACCACCTCTGCGCCCGCCAGCGCCTGACTGGGACCTGAATGTGGTTTTGCAGCGGATCACCTGTCCGCCTTTTGAACCTATGGCTACCTGTTCTCTCCGTTTTCTGTCTTGGAAAACACTGTTCTTGATAGCCCTCACTTCCGCTAGACGCGTAAGTGAACTGCAGGCCCTCGTGTCTGATCCCCCTTACACTCGGTTCTACAAAAATAGGGTAGTCCTACGGACTCACCCAAAATTTCTTCCAAAAGTGGTCTCCCCTTTTCACATCAATCAGGAGGTGGTACTTCCAACCTTCTTTCCCAGACCACACTCCAGCCGAGCTGAAACGGTCCTCCATACCCTGGACTGTAGAAGGGCTTTGAACTTCTACCTTGACCGTACGCGGGAGCACCGTAAAGCTGCTCAGCTTTTTGTGTCTTTTGACCCCAATAAATTGGGGCTCCCGGTCTCCAAGCGTACTCTGTCCATCTGGGTTGCGGACTGTATCTCTTGGGCTTATGGGGCAGCCGGACTCTCCTTAGAAAGTCGAGTCACGGCTCATTGCGTTCGGGCTAAGGCTACGTCAGTGGCTTACCTCCGCTCTGTTCCGCTGGCAGACATCTGCCGGGCCGCTACTTGGTCTTCGAGCCAGACTTTTGCGGTCCATTACTGTCTCGAGAGGGAGTCCCGCAGGGACAGTGCTTTCGGACAGGCAGTCCTCCGTAATCTCTTTGAGGTCTGAGCAACTCCTACCCTCCATCCCGGATGTGGGCTACCGGTGGGTGATAATTCAGCGAAGATTCTTTCCTTCTGTGCTGCTGAGCTAGAGGGAGCTCATTTTTGTGCTTAGGGTCTCCGGTAGCCTTGAGCTTGGGAGTCCCATAAGTGAGGACTGACTTCCTGCTTGGTCCTGGAGAAAGCGTAGTTACTCACCTGTAACAGGTGTTCTCCAGGAGCAGCAGGAATCAGTCCTCACTACCCTCCCTCCTCCCCTTGGAGTTGCAATCGTCTGCTTATGTTCTTTTTGCAAATTTTTTATGCTGTCTTTTTTTAGCTATGTCATCTGACTGGCTAAGATGGCACCCTTGGGCGGGAAGAGGACCGCGCATGCGCGCTGCAATTCCCAAAGGCTTTCTTTGAAAGCTGGGGAAAATTGCTCCGCGAGGGCTCCGTCGGCGCCGATGTCACCCATAAGTGAGGACTGATTCCTGCTGCTCCTGGAGAACACCTGTTACAGGTGAGTAACTACGCTATCTCAATCTCCAAACAGCTGGAGGATTGTGAGCCGGGAAGTTTGGGGCTCACTTGAGGAACAATTAAGGAGAGTTAGAGTAGGGTTGAATTGGATTTGAGTTGGTTTTAGTAGGATTTGTTATTGTTTTTTCTTAATTGATTAAAGTTGGTAATATCTCTTTAAATTCCTGTGCTGAAGTTCTCCCTCCCCCCCCCCCCTGCTCCTCCGTTTCTGTGTAGCGGGACCTGTGCTGCCTAGAAAGCAGGCGAAGACAGGTTGGGAGAGCTGGTTGCTGAGCCCACAAGGGTTCAGGGAGCTCGGTAGCTGCTGCCCCAACTAATGCAGAAGTTTGCCTGCTAGGGTTGGAGGTGGCGGTGGCGGCAGGAGGAGGAGAGCTGCTGGATCGCCAGCGGTTTAGGCCGCGGGAGTCTCTTTGCCGATGCGGATGTGATCGCACGGCAAGGAAGCAGCAGGCTGTCTTTCTTTGAACACGGAGGTAAGGAAGGGGCTGGTTTGGTGGCGATCGTGAAAGGGGGTCACGGTGGAGTCGGCAACGCGGTAGTCAGCCGTGCCACGTGTCTAGAACGCGGGAACTGCCATTTTGTGCAGGCCATTTTCCGGAGCTCCAGCTCGGCCCGTGAAGCTTCATTTGTGGTTTTGGTCACTCAGGATTAGCTGGACAGCAGCTAAACTGCAGCGTATACGTCAAAAAAAAAAATCATCGCATTTTGAACGGTTGTGCTAGCACTAGTTCAGTCACAGTTTGGTTTTAGGGCTGTTTGGTATTGGGCTTAGGAGTCTGCGTGGCTGTTTTTAGCAGGTCTTTGGCCGGAATGCCTTCTAGCGTGTGTAAAGGCTACACTCAGGAAGCAGCTTCAATGGAGAAAGCCTTGGAGGCAGCTGGTGTGGGACACTCTAGTGGTTCTGGGCTGCTGGCGGAGCAAATTTCTTTGGAAATGCCTCTCCCAGAGCCGGTAGCAGGAACTTCGTCCTCTGCGGATCTCCAGGTTTCTCAGCCAGCGTTGCCAGGGGGCCTGGTGGCAATTTTTTCCTCCGAATTTGTTGCGTTGCTTCAGCAGGCCTTCAGGGGACCTCATGGAAAGCCCACAGCTACAGCTCCTTTGCTGGTTCCCGGCGAGAAAAGGCTAGGCACGGCTGAGTCAGAAATTCTTCCAAAGAGGCTCAGAGGAGATAAAGATCAGTCGGAGCCTTCCATGACTTCGGAGGGTGTTCGCTCCGAAGGAGGAGAGCCTGATTTGGAGTTGGATGATGATTTGGAGGAAGGAGAAATAACAGAACAAGAGGATCAGGCTAGAGTGGTACGCGTGTTTCGTCAAGACGAGTTACCAGCGCTCATTTTAGAGACCCTCAAGGCGCTGAATATGCCAGCAATGGACCCATCGGAGGATTCGACCCTGGAAGACCCGCTTCTTCAAGCATTTCGTAAGACTAAAAGAGCTTTTCCAGTCCACAGGGTGGTGCGAGAGATGATTCAGGAAGAGTGGGACATGCCCAAGGCGGCCCTTAAGGGAGCAAGGGTGATGTCTCATCTATATCCTCTGGTGGACCAGGATCAAGAGTTATTTTTTTTTTTTCTTTTTTTTTTAATTTCAAAGCTCTTTATTGAAGATAAACAAGGAAATACAAGCAATAATTATAACATCACTGTTATCAATGAAATACATTCCACGATTATAATAATCCTCAGCCCACAAAATGGAGTGCTAATAATAACAACTAGAAAAAGGTCATATTAACCTGAAACAGAGGAAGTCAATAAAGTAAGAAACCCCTATTAACTAAGCAGGAAGACAGTAAATTACTTAACAATTGAGCCCTGCAAAAAGGCCTCTAATTGAATTGAATCAAGAAAAATATACGTTTTACCCTGAAAAGTTATCACACATTTACATGGATATTTTAAAACAAACAAAGCTCCCAATTCCAAAACCCGAGGACGCAAAGCAAGAAAGGCCTTCCGTTTTAACTGTGTGCTACGACACACATCAGGGAAAACCTGAATCATCTGACCAAAGAACTTCTCCTGACGGAACTTAAAATAAGTACGCAAAACAAGTTCCTTATCTTTTTCTAATGAAAAACTGACCAGTAGAGTGGCCCGAGTAGGTATTTCCTCCATAGATGTCTCCAAAAACTGAGAAAGATCCAAACTCGGCACAGTCAACTGGTCCATTTCCCCAAGAACCCCACCATCGGGCTCTATATCTGTCGGACGTTTTTCCCGAACCCCTAAAGGCAAATAATACAATTTAGATATAGAAATGGTTTCGGGCTCAGGGATTTTAAATACGTCCTTTAAATATTTCATAAGTAATATATGAGGAGACAGATAGTGAGTTCGGGGGAAATTTAAGAAACGTAAATTTTTAACACGAAGAGCATTTTCAATTATTTCGTCACGATAATGGAGTGAAAGAGAGTCCTGAACAGATGACGCCAAAGCACTTTGAAAGGAAGTAATTAAACCATCAGTTTTAACTTTAAAGGACTCAAGGTTCCCTAACCTATCTTGATGATCAGTTAAAACAGACACCGTCTCTTGAGTAAATTTCGATAACTTTGTCAAGGATAAATTTAAAGACTGTTCAGTCCGGGCAACAATCTGCCAAATATCTTGCAAAGACACGTCTTTCGGTGGATTAGGAGCTACTGAAGATTGAGAAAAGTCAAAACAAGAAGGTATTGGAGCAATAACAGGGTTTACCTTTAAGAAGGTCTCAGGAAGTTCAACGAGTTTGGAAGAAGATTCGGCCCCACCGGGGTGGGGAACCGCGTCATCCAAAAAGAAAGGCTCCCGGCTGGGTGGGGTTAGGACCCTAAGCGGTATTGGAGAGATGCCTACGGAGACTGGACTCGCTGAAAGGGAAGACTCCGATGAAACTCCGGCTAGCGGGGTGGACACCATGGATTTGACACGTGAGCTGAGCGGGCTATTTAAATCTGGCCCCCACTGTGAAACATCGAGTGCTGCTTTACCTGTTTCATTACTTTCCTGGCTGCAGAGGAGTCGCTGCTCCGTTCCAGCAGTTCCTGTGGGACACGTGAGCTGAGCGGGCTATTTAAATCTGGCCCCCACTGTGAAACATCGAGTGCTGCTTTACCTGTTTCATTACTTTCCTGGCTGCAGAGGAGTCGCTGCTCCGTTCCAGCAGTTCCTGTGGGACACGTGAGCTGAGCGGGCTATTTAAATCTGGCCCCCACTGTGAAACATCGAGTGCTGCTTTACCTGTTTCATTACTTTCCTGGCTGCAGAGGAGTCGCTGCTCCGTTCCAGCAGTTCCTGTGGGACACGTGAGCTGAGCGGGCTATTTAAATCTGGCCCCCACTGTGAAACATCGAGTGCTGCTTTACCTGTTTCATTACTTTCCTGGCTGCAGAGGAGTCGCTGCTCCGTTCCAGCAGTTCCTGTGGGACACGTGAGCTGAGCGGGCTATTTAATTCCAGCCCCCACCGCGGGACGCGCACCGCGGGTGCGTGCCCGAGGGCGCGTGCTCCGAAGGGGCGTGTCCAAAGGGGCAGGTCCTGCCCCTTTGGCGCCCCTTCGGAGCACGTAGGAGTACTAGCCTCGGATTCAGTCTTGCTTGTAGTTGTTTGTAATACCAGCGTGCATGGGGAAGCGTAAGAAGAAACCAATGGCTTCATCGTTATCCTCTGGCAAAGCCGTCAAAGTGGTGGGTCCCATGGATACTCTCTCAAGAGTTATTTTAATCTCTGAGGACTTATGCAGCTGTCTCAGCAGTTACTAAAAAGACTACCATTCCAGTAGAGGGGAGAGCAGCCCTCAAGGATGCTCAGGACAGGAAACTTGAAGTCTTATTGAAGCAGGTGTTTGAAGTGAATGCGCTGTCATTGCAGGCTTCTATTTGTGGAGCTTGGGTGGCGAGAGCCTGTATTTGGTGGTCACAAAGGATGCAAGGCGAGACGGTAGAAGGAGCTACCAGGGAAGCATCCAGATTGGAGACTGGATCAGCTTATTTGGCCGACATCCACTATGATCCCATATGAGGTTTGGTGAAAAGTATGGCTTCGGTGATTGCGGCTAGGCGTTATCTTTGGCTGCGTAATTGGGCGGCAGATGGATCGTCCAAGGCCAGGTTGAGTAAGCTCCCATTTAGAGGTACCAAAATAGAAGTTCCCCGGCTCATAAGAGACCATAAAGGTAAATCAAAATGCAAAACGTATACTTCAACACATACTTTTTTGTCGGAATAACCAAGCAAAAGGGAGCAGGAATTGTACCCACCCCTCGCCGTGGTCGGTCCTTTTTAATAATTTTAAATGCTCAAAATGCTCAAAAACTTATCTCATTCGCTTTACTCAGCCAGCTCGGAATTCAAAGACACAACGTGCCACGTTTCGGGCCATCCACATCAACCGTGGCCCTGCATCAGGTGAAATGTATAGAATCCCAGTAAGTCAGCTTTTGAGAAATGTCCAACGGTCAAACTCCTTTTATCGAAAACGGCGCGTGACGTCACCACATACACGGAAGGAAAGCTGCCAATAAACCCCCTATACGTCACAGACCTGAGAAAAAAAGAGCATTTAAAGAGAGAGAGGGAAAACCCACTGCAGGGAAATCCCAATATAAAATCATGACTGAAGTAGAGTAAAATCACAATATAGTGTGCCACTCCACAGAGGCATTTAATCCATGTGGGGAAACCGTATCCAATTGGAATATCCAACGTTGTTCCGTGTATTGTAATCTTCCAATTCTGTCACCTCCCCGAGGATCAATAGGAATGTGGTCCAGTACTCTCCAGCGTAGCTGACTAAAAAGATGGTTCTCTTGAAGGCAGTGAGGCACAATAGGCGCTGAAACCGTTTTTGATCGCAACCGGGAAGCGTGCTCCCCAAGACGGATCTTGACAGGACGAGTAGCTTACTCAACCTGGCCTTGGACGATCCATCTGCCGCCCAATTACGCAGCCATTCCGACATTCTCTCCCGTCTTCTGCTGAAGAAACGTTCGACCTTTGCAGACTGGAACGTCCTGTCAAGATCCGTCTTGGGGAGCACGCTTCCCGGTTGCGATCAAAAACGGTTTCAGCGCCTATTGTGCCTCACTGCCTTCAAGAGAACCATCTTTTTAGTCAGCTACGCTGGAGAGTACTGGACCACATTCCTATTGATCCTCGGGGAGGTGACAGAATTGGAAGATTACAATACACGGAACAACGTTGGATATTCCAATTGGATACGGTTTCCCCACATGGATTAAATGCCTCTGTGGAGTGGCACACTATATTGTGATTTTACTCTACTTCAGTCATGATTTTATATTGGGATTTCCCTGCAGTGGGTTTTCCCTCTCTCTCTTTAAATGCTCTTTTTTTCTCAGGTCTGTGACGTATAGGGGGTTTATTGGCAGCTTTCCTTCCGTGTATGTGGTGACGTCACGCGCCGTTTTCGATAAAAGGAGTTTGACCGTTGGACATTTCTCAAAAGCTGACTTACTGGGATTCTATACATTTCACCTGATGCAGGGCCACGGTTGATGTGGATGGCCCGAAACGTGGCACGTTGTGTCTTTGAATTCCGAGCTGGCTGAGTAAAGCGAATGAGATAAGTTTTTGAGCATTTTGAGCATTTAAAATTATTAAAAAGGACCGACCACGGCGAGGGGTGGGTACAATTCCTGCTCCCTTTTGCTTGGTTATTCCGACAAAAAAGTATGTGTTGAAGTATACGTTTTGCATTTTGATTTACCTTTATGGTCTCTTATGAGCCGGGGAACTTCTATTTTGGTCTTGTATTTTGCCCTAGGCTAAGGGGTTTTTTCTTGGACTGCCCATTTAGAGGTAAGCTACTCTTTGGAGAAGACTTGGACAAGCTGGTAAAGGACTTGGGGTAGTCAAAAGGCGGTAGGTTGCCGGAGGATAAGCAGAAGAAGGGACAGCCAAATCTGCCATCAAAAGGACAACAGAGGGAATTTCGTCGTTTTTGGTCCCCGAGGTTCAGTCAAGGCCAGAGAGGTTGTTTTCCCTATAGGTCCCAAGGGTTTCAAGGGTTTTGGGGAGCAAGTAGGAGGATTTGCAGCCTCTTCCTCCTCAAATCTCCGGAAGTCACAATGAAGTCAGGGGGACCCGGGGGGGGGGGGGATCGTGCCCATAGGGGGTCGGCTACGGGATTTTTATCCTGCCTGGGTCCAAATTACATCGGATCAGTGGGTGTTGGAGGTCATTCGAGAAGGTTATGTGTTGGAGTTGCACCGACTGGTGACTGAGTCTTTCGTGCAGTTGCCATGCAGGGCATGTCTCAAGTGCACTGCGTTTCAGCAGACGGTGCTGAGGCTGCTGGCTCTCAAGGCCATAATACCGGTACCAGCAGACCAATGCGGCTGCAGTCGGTACTCCATATACTTAGTGGTTCCAAAGAAAGACAGGGTCTATCAACCAATTTTGGATCTCAAAAGAGTAAATCGCTGTCTTCGAGTATCTCACTTTCGTATGGAGACTCTAAGGTCCGTCATAGTGGCGGTAAGGGCAGGAGAGTTTCTCACGTCGCTAGACCTCTAGAAGCGTATCTGCACATTCCAATCTGGCAAGATCATCAGAAATACCTCAGGGTTGCAGTTCCGATGGGACATTTCCAGTTTCGGGCCTTACCGTTTGGTCTGGCAACAGTGCCTCGGACATTCACCAAGGTGATGGTGGTAGTAGCAGCAGCATTGTGAAAAGAAGGGGTTCTAATACATCCTTATCTGGACGATTGGTTAATCAGAGCAAAGTCCAGGGCAGAGAGCGAGGCGGCTACAGCCAAAGTGGTGGCGTGTCTGCAAAATCTTGGTTGGGTAGTCAATCGTGAAACGAGCAGGTTGGTTCCGTCACAGAGTCTGGAATATCTGGGGGCAAACTTCGATACCAAGGTAGGGTGAATCTTTCTACCTCAGCATCAAGCACAAACGTTGAGGAATTTATTCAGAGAATTTCTCAACAGCCCGAATCCGATGGTGTGGCATTATCTTCAGATACTTCGGACCATGGCCGCAACTCTCAAGCTGGTTCTGTGGGCGCGGGCGCATATGAGACCGTTGCAATGGGCCTTACTCAGACGGTGGTAGCACCAGAGGGATCAGTTATCACAGAAGCTGCCCTGTCTGCCAGAGACGCGGCAGGCGTTGCAGTGGTGGCTGCTTCCGGAGTGCCTAGAAAAAGGAATGCCCTTGGAAGACCCCGCATGGAGTCCCCTGATGACGGATACCAGTCTTTTAGGCTGGGGAGCTCACTATCAATGTCGGTTCGCTTAGGGGCAGTGGACCGCACTGGAACGGAGTTGGTCGATCAACAGATTGGAATTACACGCAGTAACATTGGCACTGCGAGAGTTTCAGCCGTATCTCCGAGGAAAGGCCATTCGGGTGTTTTATGACAATGCCACAGCAGTAGCTTACATTAATCGTCAGGGAGGTACCAGCAGTACCACACTGGAGGAGGAAGCTGAGGGGCTACTCGAGTGGGCCGAGGCGCATCTGGTAGCTCTGTCGGCAGCGCATGTGGCAGGAGTGGACAATGTGGAGGTCGATTTTTTTTAAGTCGGGTAAGAGTGGATCCAGTAGAGTGGAACCTTCATCACGAAGTGTTTTAGATGCTGGTGCAGCGTTGGGGCATGCCTGTAATGGATCTCATGGCCACGTTCCAGTCTGCAAAGGTCGAACGTTTCTTCAGCAGAAGACGGGAGAGAATGTCGGAAGGTCTGAATGCCCTGATACAACCTTGGCCCGGACACCAACTCCTGTACGTGTTTCCACCGTGGGTGTTGATAGGTCGGGTGTTGCAACGCATAGAATGTCACACAGGTCTGGTGCTGTTGATAGCCCCTGACTGGCCAGGGAGCACTGTTCCCTCTAAGCTGTGCGCGTGTGCGCGCGCACACACCTCGCCGAGCGAGCGCACATACTTTACAACAGAGCGCACAAAAATTATGGCTCTGATTCTGATAGAAAATTTCACAGACTTCTTAAAATTTATGTTATGATTGTAATTACTAGAAATTTCCCGCATCATTTAGTAATTGTCTATTTTCATTTAATTTGATTAAAATCAATGTGGTATACATACTGTATTCTGACGTGTAGTCAAATTTTAAAGTATATAACTCCAAGTGTCATTATGTGGCGCACAAAAATTTAACCTTCCTTCAAAAGCTGCACACAGCTGATATTTTATGCGCACACAGCCTACAGAAAATTAGAGGGAACATTGCCAGGGAGGCCTTGGTATGCGGATCTAATGAGGCTGTTAGTAGAGGAGCCATGGCGCCTGCCCTGTCGCAGAGACCTGTTAACTCAGGGACCATTACTCATGCCACAGGTGGGTCGATTCTCTCTTACGGCTTGGCTCTTGAGAGGGCAAGACTGTAAAGAAATGGTTATTCCGCGGCGGTCATTGTGACTTTGTTGAAGGCACGGCGGAAATTGACTTCGTTGGCATATATCCGTATATGGCGGATTTTCAAGGGTTGGTGTGTGGACAGGGAGGTAGAGACGTTCTGAGTGTCTGTGCCTCAGGTTTTGGCGTTCTTAAAGGATGGCTTTCAGAAAGGTCTGGCGGCTGCGTCCCTACGGGTACATTTAGCTGCATTGTCCTGTTACAGGGGTAAGGTTTAAGGAGAGACGCTGGGAAGTCATCCGGATATAAAGCGTTTCTTGAGGGTGGTAGTTCTCGAGACCACTGTGTAGGCAGATAGTTCCAACTTGGGATCTTCAGATAGTGTTAGAGGCTTTGGTGTGACAGCCTTTTGAGACATTATCTCAAGCGACTATGAAGGATCTCACTCTCAAAGTAGTGTTCTTGGTGGCTATCTGTTCAGCACGGAGAATTTCCAAGTTGCAGGCCTTGTCTTGTAGGAAACCTTTTCTATCTTTTTATGACTCAAAGGTAGTCGTGTGACCAGTGCCAACCTTTTTACCCAAAATAGTTTCAGCTTTCCATGTGAATCAAGTTGTTTCCTTGCTGGGTTTCAGGGACGAGACGGCTGCATCTTTGGCAGGAAGTTTACATTTCTTAGATGTCCGTCGGGCCTTAAAGAACTATTCAAGTAGGATGGTGAGTTTCCAGAAATCGGATAGACTATTTGTTCTCTTTGGAGGATTGCGAAGA
Organism: Ichthyophis bannanicus; assembly: GCA_033557465.1. Classification (NCBI taxonomy): domain Eukaryota; kingdom Metazoa; phylum Chordata; class Amphibia; order Gymnophiona; family Ichthyophiidae; genus Ichthyophis; species Ichthyophis bannanicus. The sequence goes on along the minus strand of CM066035.1, from coordinate 884,923,691 downwards.
GGAGAAATGGTGTCGAAGGCTTCCATAGCACGGTGGCTCAAGGAAGCGATAGCACTGGCATATCTGTTAAAAGGCAAGTCAGTTCCTAAAGGTCTTAAGGCTCATTCAACTAGGGCGCAAGTGGCGTCTCGGGCAGAGCATAGTTTAGTACCGGTTGCGGAGATTTGTAGGGCGGCAACCTGGTCGTCTATAAATTCTTTTGGCAAGCATTACCGGTTAGATATTCAGGCTGAAAGGAATGCCTGTTTTGACTCAGCAGTGCTTCAGGCAGGTTTGGCTGGTCCCTCCCATTGACGTTTTTGGTACTGCTCTGTTACATCCCCAGAGGTCCGGGACTGGACTTGAGGGACGATAAGGAAGGTTAAATTAGACTTACCTGCTAATTGTTGTTCCTTGAGGAACTCAAGTCCAGTCCCATATCCCACCCATTATTCTTGAACTGTGGCCTGAAGCAGGAGATCTGTCACAGGTAAGAAGCATTATTTTCCTAGGGATCAAGTTCATGGGGGCGGATGATATGTAGGGGGAATCCTAGTGGGGGTCAGTTTCTTCCATGGCGGAAGAGGAAGGACCTCAGCATTTATAAGGTTTTCTTAGGTTGACAGGGGAAAACTCGAAAAGAACGTTAATTGTTTTCCCGTAGTTAACTACAGGTTCAATTGGTTTATAGTTTTTGGTAGTGTTACTACTTAATTGTTGCTCCCGTGAGTCTGCTTTGTCAATAGGTTACTGGAGCGAGGAGCGGATCCTGTGGTTATATATGCCAGTGACATCACAAGAGTGACATTTCTCAGTCTCCAAGTGCTGGAGGAGGATCACAACCCCAGAGGTCCGGGACTGGACTTGACTTCCTCAAGGAACAATTAGCAGGTAAGTCTAATTTAACCTTTGAAAGGTGGAGAGATGCTTCCGCGAGGGCTCTGTCAGCGCCGATGTCACCCATATGTGAGGATTGATTTCTGCTGTCCCTGGAGAACACCTGTTACAGGTAAATAACTACGCTTTTTAAGTGGAACTATCGGGTAGTACCGCTGACTAGGTCTATCTGAAAAACAGGTGCTGCTAGCCGAATAAGTATTTTTAAATATCGGGCCAAATATCTTGAGCTTTTCAGTGGTCTGATGAGAATCTATGCTACAAATCATTTCTTTTTTTTCCCCATTAATAATTTTTATTAACAAAAAGGAACATGAAATAACAGTGGCCCCCACCAAGCTCTGTGAACCCCAATGACAAATCTTCATTTACAAGCAACAATAAACAAGGAGACTCAGCAAGCAATAACAGAGGTATCTTCCACCCCTCTCCTCTTCCCCTCACCCCTCCGACCCTGGCAGTTTGTGTTTTATGCTTCCCATAGCATGTAAGCTACTACTACTACTACTATTTAGCACGTCTAGAGTGCCATGCACGCAGCGCTGCACAGCTAACCTAACCTACAAGAGGTAGTCAGCATACATGAGACAGTCCCTGCCCGTCAGTCATACTCATCGGAGCTTACAATCTAGTTAGAGTAGTACATTAGTTAAAAACAGTGTAGAGGGTTAATCGGTTCTACGCAAGGTACTGTGTGGTGCAGTTTAATCTGAAATTGGTCAAAACATTGATGGGGGTTAGGGTGGGATGAGGAAGGAGTCAGGATCTGAATGCAACGGTGAAGAGGTGGGTCTTCAGTCTGGACTTGAAGAGGGCCAGGGAGGGTGCCTGGCACACAGATGCAGGCAGGTTGTTCTAGGCGTGAGGTGCAGCAAGGTGAAAGGAACGCAGTCGGGAGTCAGCGGTGCGGGTGAAGGGTATTGATAGAAGTAATTTGTTAGCAGAACGCAAATTTCGAGAGGGGACATAGGGAGAGATAAGAGATAGGAGGTAATGAGGGGTCATAAAGTGAGTGCATTTATAGGTCAGCAGGAGAAGCTTGAACTGGATGCGGAACTGGACTGGGAGCCAGTGAAGCGATCTGAAAAGGGGAGTAACATGGGCATGGCGAGGCTGGCAGAAGATTAGTCAAGCAACATGATTTTGTATAGATTGAAGGGGAAGGAGGTGGCTCACGGGAAGACCAGCAAGGAGTAGGTTGCAGTAATCGAGGCGGGAGGAGATTAAGGAGTGGATAAGTGTTTTATTAGTGTGTTCAGAGAGGAAGGGGCGGATTTTGCTGATGTTGTAGAGAAAGAAGCAGCAGGTCTTAGCTACAAGCTGGACATGAGCAGAGAAGGAGAGAGAGGTGTCAAAGATAACCCCTAGATTACAGGCCGAGGGAACAGGAAGGATAGTAGATCCATCAACATGGATTGAGAGAGGAGGAAGTGGGGGGGAGGAGTTAGGTGGAAAGACAAGGAGTTCAGTCTTGAACATATTCAATTTCAGTCGTCGATGAGACATCCAGGCAGCGATGTCCAAAAGACAGGCAGAGATCTTGGACTGGGTTGCCGGGGAAATATTAGGTGTAGAGAGGTAGATTTGTGAGTCATCGGCATAGAGATGGTACTGAAAGCCATGGGAGGAGATAAGGGCACCCAGGCCTTGGGTATAGAGAGAGAAGAGGAGGGGGCCTAAGACAGATCCCTGTGGTACACCTACATGGAGCAGGGTAGGGGAGGAGGAGAAGCCACCAGAGCATACGCTGAATGAGCGATGGGAGAGGTAGGAGGAGAACCAGGATAGTACGGAGTCCTTGAAGCCAAGCAAGGAGAGGGTGATGAGGAGAAGGTCGTGGTCAAAGGCAGCAGAAAGGTCAAGAAGGATGAGGATAGAATAGTGGCCCTTGGATTTAGCCAGGAACAGGTCATTTGTGACTTTTGTGAGTGCCGTTTCAGTGGAGTGAAGAGGATGGAAGCCGGATTGAAGTGGGTCGAGGAGGGCTTGGGAGGTGAGGAAGTCAAGGCAGCGCCAGTTTACTGCTCGTTCTAGTAGTTTGGATATGAAGGGAAGGAGGGAGATGGGTCGATAGTTAGAAGGGCATGTGGGATCAAGAGAGGGTTTCTTGAGGAGGGGTGTGACAACAGCATGTTTGAAGTCAACAGGGACAGTTGCAGTGGAGAGTGAGAGGTTGAGGATATGAGTGATGGAGGGGGCAATGGTGAGGGGGATGGAACGTAGGAGATGGGTGGGGATAGGGTCTGATGAACAGGTGGTGGGTTTGGAGGAGGACAGGAGGAGTGTAGTTTCTTCTACAGAAATCGGAGGGAAGGAGGAGATGGTGGCAGAGGGAGTATGTGTGGGGGAGGAGAATAGGGGAGGAGGGGAGGTAGATGGGGGGTAGGGAATTGGAGGGTAATCTTGTGGATTTTGTCATGGAAGTAGTCGGCTATGGTTTGGGCCGAAAGGGAGGGCGGGATCATGGGCGGAGGACCTTGAGGAGGCAGTTGAGGGTATTAAAGAGATGGCGAGGATCAGAGGCAAGGGAATTAGATGGACATAGTAATTTTGTTTGGCAAGTGCTAAGGCTGACTGGAAGGAGCCAAGCATGAATTTGAAATGTAGAAGGTCTTCCGGGGAGCGGGATTTGGACCAAGCACATTCGGCAGAACGGGAGCAGATGCGTAGGTAAGGGATTGTGGGTGAAAGCCAGGGTTAGGGAGTAGATCGTTTGACAGGACGTGGGGTGGGAGGGGCAAGAGTGTCAAGGGCTGAGGATAATGTAGCATTGTATGAAGATAATGCCTCGTCGACGGACTTGGAGGATAAAATGGCAGAAAGAGATGGAGAGATGGTGGAGGAGAGAGTCAGGGGATCATTATGAAGGTTTCTAAATAGGACGGAGGAGACAGGACGAGGTTGGGACGGCGGAAGTTGAAGAGTAAATGTTAAGAGGTGATGGTCAGATAAGGGAAGGATTGATTTGCAGAAGTTTGAAGGAGAGGAGTTGGAGAATAGTATTAGGTCAAGGCAGTGGCTGTGTAGAACGAGGAACTTTGAGGCATGGGGGTCAGAGAGGTTGTCAATGTGAATGTTGAAATTGCCAAGAATAAGAGTGGGGGAGGAGGGATCCATAGAGGCAGAAAGCCAGGAGTCTAAGTCGGTGAGGAAGGTTGATTTGGATTTCTCCGGTAGGCGATAAATAACAGCTATTCGGAGGGGAAGTGGTGAGAGGAGGCGATATGGAGTGGGCTTCGAAGGAGTCTCCATGGGGTGGCAGAAGGGGTTGGAATTGGCAGGAGGGAGAGAGTAGGAGGCCAACACCACCACCGCGACCAGTAAGTTGGGGTGTATGGGAGAACTGGTAGCCCCCATAGCAGAGAGAGGCAATGGATGCAGTGTCGTCTGGGGGGAAGCCAGGTCTCCGTCAAGGCAAGAAAGTGTAGGGTATTGGAGATGAAAAGGTCATGAATAAAAGGGATTTTTTTGATGACTGAGCATGTGTTCCATAGGGCATATGAAAACGGGAGAGTGGAGAGGGGGAGGAGAGGGATATGGATGAGGTTGGATAAGTTACGTGCAGATTTCTTATCAGAGTAGCATGGGGGTCTATTTCTAGGGTAATGCCGAGATTTAGAGGGAGCAGGGTGTGGGTGGGTGTGTCTAGGTGAGTGTGCTCTCCAAGAGGGACATGAGGGAGGGGAAATGAGGGGTAAATTGGTGGTATCGAGTAGGTTATGTGAGGGATTATTTTTAGGGTTGGAGTTGATATCTATGGATAATTGTTTGTGGGATGAATGAGGGTTGGAGTTGCTAGGTATGGATAATTGATTGTGGGATGAGTGGGGGAGGGAGGAGCGGGATGTGGATGAGATTAAATAGGGTACGTGAGGAACTTTTTCTAGTATGGGAAAGAAATTGGGGGGGGGCAGGGTTGGGATTGATATTACCAGATAAGAGAAGGAGGAGGAGTATTAGAGAATGAGGTATAGTAGAGATAGTACGGCGGAAGCGAGGGTGGGGTTGCCTTAAAGAAAGTGGGGCTGGTTGAATGTGGGTGATGGTGTGAAGAAGCTCAAGAGCCGGTGCAAGGCTAGGGGGCAGGATGGAGGGAGAAGCAAGGAAGGTAGAGAAGGGGGCTGGTTGAATGTGGGAGATGGTGTGAGGAAGCTCGAGGACAGATGCTAGGCTAGGGGGCAGAGTGGAGGGGGAAGTGAGTAAGGTAGGGGGAAGAGGAGGGAGGGTGTTGGTGGGTGTTTGTAAGTGTTGGTAGGAGGAGAGGTAGTTGGGGAGGATAGTGAAGAGGAGGACAATGAAATGTGGGGCCATAGTTGTGGGCAGCAAGGTCTGAGCAAGCAATGGGTAGCAGGTTCTAGGCAAACAGGTAGCAGTTGAAAGGCAGATAAGAAGGCAGTCGGTAGCAGTTCAGTGCAAGCAATGGGTAGTAAGCAGAGGATAAGCAGTGGATAACAGTTCAGGACAACAATGGGTGATGGGACTGTGCACAATGGGTGGCAACAGTATGCAAACAATGGGTAGCAGTACTATGCAATATGCAGTATGCAATCAAGGGGTAGCAGTACTATGCAACAATGGATAAGCAATGGATATCAGTTCAGTGCAACAGTGGGTAGCAATACTATGCAAACAATGGATAGCAACAGTATGCAAAACAAAACAATGGGTGGCAGCAGTATACAAATGGGTAGCAACAGTATGGGTGGCAACAGAATGCAAAAAAAACAATGAGTAGCAGCAGTATACAAAACAATGGGTGGCAGCAATATACAAAACAATGGGTGGCAACAGTATGCAAAACAATAGGTAGCAGCAATATGCAAAACAATGAGTGGCAGTACAACGCAAGCAATGAATAGGGAGTGGATAACGGTTCTATGCAGCGATGGGTATGCAGTTCTATGCCCAGCAGTGGGTAGCAGTGCACTATAGGATGCCGGAGGAGGAGGGCTCGGAGCAAGCAGTTGGTAACCTGATTAGTGCAATGGAGGATTAGCTACAGTACAGGGGAGAGGTAATGAGGGAGCGATGGTAGCTGTGGAGTCAAGTGGCTGTGTGTGGCATTAGGAGAGGGGTGCTGACCTCGTGAGGAAGTTGGATGGGGTCAGGCGGCGAGGTGTGGAGGAGCAGCGTGCTAAAGCGCCTTGGTCCCCGCCTAAGGGCCCTCTGGCGAGGCCCTCTGGCGCGGGTGCCCTGGGAGGCGCTTCCTTTAATAGTTGCCTGCACGGCGTGCAGGGAGCGTTGTGATGGTGGCGCCGGGAGGCGCTTTCTTTAATCGTTGCCTGCTTGGCGTGCAGGGAGCGCTGTGATGGTGGCACCGGGAGGCGCTTCCTTTAATCGTTGCCTGCACAGCGTGCAGGGAGCGCTGTGATGGTGGCGCCGGGAGGCGCTTCCTTTAATTGTTGCTCACATACCGAGATAAAAGCAGGCGCATAGAATCACCCAATCCCTCCCCCCAAAACTCCCACAGACCCCTTATGTCTGCACTCCCCTTTTCCAGCCACGGGTGCCACACCTTATTAAAATGCACTATCCTTTTTTGCCTTGGTGCAGTCAGCCTAGACATCATACACACATGATCCATATATCCCTTCCACATATCTACTGAGAGTAGTGCTCCACTCTTCCAGTGGAGGGCCAGCGAGTGGGCAGCTATCATACCCATACACACCAAGCGCTCTTCTTCCCCATTCAGCAATGCCACCTGCCTCCTAATAAGGCATGCCCCTATGAGTAAACCACACTGAACAAAAATATCATCCTAATATTACTGTGCCTCCGCACAGGTCCGCTCTATATATAAATGCGTTCCTTCCTCCACACATTTCCTCCAACAGTTGGTAGAGCCCCTCCCAAACATTTTAAATAGCTACTTAGGAGTATAGGACCCCTTGTACATATTCCTAAAAATGTCTTCCCACTTATCATCCCCCCATTGTTCTCCTAAATCCCCCTCCCACCAGGATTTAATGCCATACCTCATCTCTTCTGAATTTAACATGAGTCCATAAAACTGGCCAATCAATCCCTTAGTCCCCACCCTTTGGAAAATTTGCTCTACAGGCCTGGGCTCCCACCTCCCCTCCTTCTTGATAAGCTCTGTATATATAATGTACCACTTGGGAGTAACAAAACTCATCAAAAGGGAGCAAATCATGTTCTGTCCATAGTGACTCAAAGCTCTTCACTTCCCCTCCCTCTAACATACAGTATGCTCCATCTGACATAGGCCCTTCCTCTCCCATCTAGCAAACCCGGAATCGCTTACCTCTGGGGGAATCTTGCTATTATACCACAAACTGACAAACCTGGAGATACCACCCTTTCTCAGAAACACAGCTCTCCACTTCGCCCAGATCTTTAAAGTATTAATCATATAGGGATTCTCCAGACCCTTGTGGACCACTCTGATCCCTGGAAGCTATACTGTCGATCCAAGTAGTTTCTCCAGGAACAAGCAGGAAGTCAGTCCTCACATATGGGTGATGTCGGCACCGACAGAGCCCACACAGTGAACACTCCCCAGCTTTAACAGAAAGCCTTTGGGAATTAAACCACATATGTGCAATCAAACTTTCCGCTCAAGGGTGCCATCTTACCTCAGTCTTATTTTAACCATGGAGCACATTGGAGGTTTCATCTGCATCCTGGACAACATTGTCGTTTTTGCCATCGTTTTTTTCTTTTCACTTTTCATTCGGTAATATACCATCACCTTCTTGGCTTCCAGAATCGCTGTCACGTCGGTGTCATGGTTTTTTCGGGTATCTTTTTTCATTCTTGTTCTCTGGTGCGCGGGGTTTTTCTCAAGCCTTCCCTTACTAGGACCTTATGTTTATGTTTATTAACTTGCTTGACCGCCCTTCAGTGGTAGGCAGAGCGGTTTACAAATAAAAATAAATTCATCAGTTACAGCAAGGCACAAGACCGGAGGCAGAAAAGGAAATTACAATTTAAAAAAAAAAAAAAGAATAGAAAGACAGAAACACGGGGGGGGGGGGCAGACGGCATGGGGAGAGGATGGGCTAGGAGGGAGGGGGATTGAAGGCGAGGGAGAAAAGGTGGGTCTTCAGGGCATGTTTAAAGGTAGGGTGATGGGGCTCCAGACGGAGAGCGGAGGGTAGGGAGTTCCAAACAGCAGGGCCTATGAAGAAGAAAGCTGAGGAGCGGGTGGATTGGAGATGAGCACGTGAGGGGGAAGGAAGTGCGAGACGGTTGAGATGGAAGGAGCGGGGGGGGTGTCTAGGGGTGTGAAAGTGAATGAGATCGGCCAGGTATTGTGGTGTAGTGGTATGGAGAGCTTTATGAATGAGCGTGAGAAGTTTGAAGTGGATGCGAAAGGAAATGGGAAGCCAGTGAAGACGGAAAAGAAGAGGAGTAACGTGGTCTCTAGGGGAGGAGTAAGATATGAGACGGGCGACAGGGTTCTGAATTCGCTGAAGTCGTGATAGTTGGAGTTTAGAAATACCAGAGAAAACAGAATTGGCGAAGTCGATACGGGAGATGACGAGAGTGAGCAACAGGGTGGCAAGAGCGGAGGGAGAGAGGAAGGGGCGAATGGCACGGATTTGTCTGAGGTAGAAGAAAGAGGTTTTGGAGACATAAGAGACATGGGCAGAGAAGGAAAGATCCGAATCAAAGAGCACGCCTTGAGTTTGATCTCGCAGGTACCGTTTTCCCTGCTATATCTTTGGATAGTGGATTTAAGCAGTGTGACCACTGTGGACACACCATGTTCCGCACGGATCCCCATGACTTCTGCCTGTGGTGCCTCTGAGCCAATTACGATGCCTCTGCCTGCTTGTTCTGTCTTCAGATGACGAGCAAGAGTCGCAGGAATTTTTATTTTATTTATTTTTATTTACATTCTCTTATATACCGCGCTATTCTGCATCATTGCGGTTTACATTGAACAAACTGAAATTACATGGAACAGGGCATTATAACTTGGAGATAACTATTTTACAGGGAACATGGGCTATGGAGGGTTAAGTGGCTTGCCCAAGACCAAAAGAAGCACCTGTGGGACTAGAAACCCCAGTCCTTCCGCCCAAGGTTGCTGTCCTCTAGTGGGATTTGAACCCCCAACCCTCCGGCCTGAAGTACCTTGCCCCAACCACTAGACCAGTCCTCCACTCCGAAAGCCCCCTTTCCGGAATCATGAAAGGCAGCAGGAGACATTGTTTGACGACGAGACCTTTTCTTCAGCCCTGGCTTTGAGTGCAGAATTGAGGTCCTCGGGGGCCACTGTGGATGCCTCAGCCTCGCCTAGCAGCTGCGCCCACTCAAAGTCCCAAGGTTGTGGGGCATCGGACCGGGGACTGTCCTCAGAGGGCCATCCCCGGAAGGATCGCACTTCATTCATGGTGGCACAATGCCAAAGGTGATGGCCAGAAGCGTCCTTCAAAGCTGCCCTGGCGAGAGGAGACTCCATCGGCATCAGGTGATTGACACCAGTCCTCCAAGGCCATAGTCATCGAGGAAACCCCCTCGACAGAGCCAGCATCGGGACTGATACCCTCAGTACTGTGACAAGGCAGAGGCTCAGAAACAGAAGAAAAATGGTTTAAAACACTTTCTGTCACCTCAGATGTTTAGAGATGCAGGACAGGAAGGGGTTAAGATTCCAGCACATGAACCTTCTCTGCAAAGAAGAGCAGGGAAAGAACCACACCCTAGCTCTAGGCTAACCCAGAGACATAGCCAATCAGGGAGGTGGGCGGAGTCAGACCGGATTGGGCCACTCTGCACTCATAACCAGGAAGCAGTAGTTAGTAGACACAGCAGCAGTGCAAGCAGAGGCGAAGGGAGGAGAAACCGAGAAACCTCCAGGAGAGAAGGGAGTGAAGACAGAAACCTCCCAAGCAGCGAAAGGGGAACCAAGGAGAGAACCAGGGAAAGGAGAGTTCCTGTGGGTGGTCCAGGAAGAGACCCAGGCAGAGCTCAGCTCCAAGAGAGAGTGAACCCTGGAAGAGACCCAGAGCCAGACTCAGAAGCCTGGAACACAGACTTGGAGTCAGTGGAGTTCCCCAGAGACAGACGCTGCCAAAACCAGGTCAGAGCAAAACCTTTTAAACCTTGTAAAGTAGATAGCTCTGAAAGGATAATAGAGTGCTTTCTAGAAGAAACAGGTGGGAACCAAGCTTTGAAAGGAAACCTGAAGTTACTAGAGGAAAGTTGGGCTATAGGAAAGTCCCTATTAAGAAGCTGCAAGCATTTCCCTTATACAGACAGCGTGACCAGAGCTCTAGCTCAGAAGATAGCACACCTGCTTGTCAGCAAAAGGCTAATTGGCAGCTACCGTGCAGAGAGCTAGGAACAGACCCTGAGGACCAGGCTGTGCTGAGGGATCTCACAAGGCAGTTCCATAAGAGACATATTCCTCCCAACCAAAGGCAACTACCTAGGCAAGGCAAGGAAGAAATAAACCCCTTTTATGAGCTGTTAAAAGGTGCTGAGAAACACCGAGCCTTACAAGTGCCTAAAAGGCAGAGAGAAACTAAATGGAAACAGCTTTAGAATATAATCAAAGAATTAAAGTCTGAAGGCTTGTATGTTCCACATGACAAAGGGATATCAGAGAGCCAGGAAGAACCAATGGAATTAGGGGCTCCTTTATCCAATACCAGTGATTCTGAAATGGAGTGTGGTGTATGTATGAGAGAGTAAAAAGCTATAATTTGTTCCTGTTCTATGATTGAGTGCTGTGAAGCCTAAACCAATGTTCTTAGAAGTTTGCACCAGAGACAGCAGCGTTCTGCTGGGTGCAATGACTCAGAGCCTCATAACTTGCAGCTGTGAATGAAGGGCAACGTAAGAAAGTGTTCCTACACAAGAAGCCTGTTACTAATAGGCAAGAGAGTGTGGAGATTGCCATTTCTATTTAAAGCTGTTAAACAAGATATGGACACTAGAAAGAAAAATACAACAGCTAGAAGATTTCTTTATTACAAGCTGATACTTGGAAAGCATTACTGGCATCCTGAAATGCTGTTGTATTGTTGAAGCTGGAAGAAGCCTAAAAGCATTTAACTGTATTACGTGTCCCTGAGAAGAATCAGGAGAACTGACTTTACACTGTGAACTTTTATTTGGTACAAAAAGGTTATCGCTTTACTTTTGTGTTGGGGGAGTAAATCCTGTGCTGTTCTTTTCCAATACTTTGTGCAATACCTTATGCAAGAATAAAGTATTCTTTAACTTGGAAACCCAACCTTGGCTGTCGTCACTTTAGTCCACAACTACAATAGGATACAGGACTTCAGCACTACCAAGGACTTTTAAAACCCCCATGTGGCACGCACCAACTGCCTGATTACGCCTAGGGCTAGGCGGTGCGGTGTCACAGTACCCAAGCTGATGGCTGCGGAGCCTTCTGGCCTTGAGCTCAGGATGGTGGCTTTGGAATGGAGAGACTGAATGAATTCTTTGCTTCGGTCTTTACTGAGGAAGATGTAGGGATGTTACCCATTACTGAAGTGGTATTTAAAGGTGATACTGCAGAGGAATTGAAAGAAATATTGATACACTGGGAAGATGTATTACAACTATTTGAAAAACTGAAGAGTAGCAAATCACCTGGACCGGATTGTATACATCCAAGGGTGTTGAAAGAACAGACATATGAGATTGCAGACCTGCTATTATTAATCTGTGAACTATCATTAAAATCATCTCTAATACCTGCAGATTGGAGGATCGCCAATGTAATGCCAATTTTTAAAAAGGGTTCCAGGGGTGATCCGGGAAACTACAGACCGGTGAGCCTGACGTCAGTACCAGGAAAAGTGGTAGAAACCATTATAAAGAACAAAATTACTCATCATTTAGATAGTCATGGCTTAATGGGAGACAGCCAACATGGCTTAAGACAAGGAAGATCTTGTCTTACTAATCTGTTATGGTTGTTTGAAGGTGTGAATAAACAGGTAAAGGTGAGTCGGTTGATATAGTGTATCTGGACTTTCAGAAAGCCTTTGACAAGGTCCCTCATCAGAGACTTTTGGCAAAACTAAAAAGTCATGGGATAGGAGGCAGTGTACTATTGTGGATCGGGAACTGGTTAAAAGATAGAAAGCAGAGGGTAGGGCTAAATGGCCAATTTTCCTAATGGAAAAAGATGAATAGTGGAATACCCCAGGGATCTGTGCTGGATCCGCTGCTTTTTGACATATTCATAAATGACCTGGAAAAGGGAATAACGAGTGAGGTTATCAAATTTTCAGATGACACAAAACTATTTAAAGTTGTTAAAACCCAAGAGGATTGTGGAAAATTTCAAGAGGATCTTGGTAAATTGGAAGACTGGGCATCCAAATGGCAGATGAAATTTAATGTAAACAAGTGCAACGTTATGCACCTAGGAAAGCACAACCCAAACTATGGTTACACAATGCAAGGTTCCACATTGGGAACCACTACCCAGGAAAAAGATTTAGGCGTCATCGTGGATAGCATGTTGAAACCCTCCGCCCAGTGTGCAGCGGCGGCAAAGAGAGCAAATAAAAGCTAGGTATCATAAGGAAAGGAATGGAAAATAAAACAAAGGATATTATAATGCCTCTGTATCCTTGAATATTGTGTGCAATTTTGGTCCCTGTATCTTAAAAAAGATATAGCGTTATTAGAAAAGGTACAGAGAAGAGCCACAAAAATGGTGAAGGGGATGGAAGGATACTCCTAAGAAGAGAGGCTAAAAAGGTTGGGGCTCTTCAACCTGGAAAAGAGACAGCTGAGGGGAGATATGATAGAGGTCTATAAATTAATGAATGGAGTGGAACGTGTAAACATAGATCGATTGTTTACGTCGTCAGAATATAAAAAGACTAGGGGACATGCAATGAAGCTACAGGGTAACCTATTTAAGACTAATAAAAGAAAATATTTTTTCACTCAACGTATAATCAAACTCTGGAATTTGTTACCGGAGGATGTAGTAAAAGCTGCTAGTGTAGCTGGGTTTAAAAAAGGTTTGGATAAGTTCCTGGAGGAATGGTCCATAAACCATTATTAAAAGGGACCCAGGATATCACTGCTTGACCCAATACAAGCATTGTGGAACCTGTGTCTTTTGGGGAGACTGCTAGGTACTTATGACCTAGATTGGCCACTGTTGGAAACAGGATACTGGGCTTGATGGACCTTGGTCTGACCCAGTATGGCATATCTTATGTTCTTATGTCTTGCTGCCTTCCTGGCCCAGCAGTGGGGCCTGATGCCTGGTTCCTCAGGCCCGGCTACTGGCCTCTCCACCGTGAGGGTGTCTCCAGAGGAGATCCAGACAGTGCTGGAGTGGCATCAGCTTTGGGCCAATTCCCGACATTGGTCCCAATCCCGCTTGAAGCTTCGGGTCTCACCCATGAGTGCCTTCAGTTCAGAGCACCAGACCCTGCTGATGCCCCCTGCTGGGTGTGTGCATGAGGTTCATCGGGTTCTCAATTTCTCATCTGATTCTGACTCAGAGTGGGAGACCGATGACACCTGGCGACTCCGGGACATCCCCTTGGACTTGTCTCTGCCGTGGGAGCATTGGCGGTCCCCGCCCAAGAACCACTCCTTCCTGGACTTCATCTGGGACATGGCAAAGGCCTTGGTCTTTCTCACGGAGTCTGAGGAGGAGCCTTGGGCAGAGGAGATCCTGCAGTATGAGCCCCACCCAAGGAAGCACTAATGGTGCTCCTTCCCCCTATCTTAGAACGCTTGTTGTTAAGGATGTGGGAGTCACCTGTTATGGTGCCCACTGTGAGCAAGTGGCTCGGATTCCATGTATCAAGTCCACAAGGGCCCTGGATGCCAAATGATTCAGCTACTACACAGTTTCATGGTGGTGGAATCAGCGAGGTGTATGATCAAGAGCAGGAAGACACACTCCTCAGTGTCCCCTGGCCAGGAGGCACACACCATGGATGGCTTTGGTAAGAAGTGTTACCAGGACTTGATGCTCATGGCCCATATCCAGGCATGCCAGCTGTACATGGGAATGTATCTGAGGGACCTGGCCAAGGAACTGGCCGGTTTCTTGGTTGGTCTGTCTGAGGAACCTCTTCAGTGATTCCGGACCTTGGTGTCGACAGTCAAGGAGTGCTCCAAATATGTTACTCGAGCAGCCTATGACTCCTCCGAGTCCGTGGCTAGAGTAGCTGCGGTGGGCATTGGTGCCTGTCACCTGGCATAGCTATAGTCTTCGGACCTGGAGCAGTGGGTTCAGGATAAGTTGGACGACGTCCCGTGCTGGGGGAGAACCTCTTCAGCAAGCCTATTACAGAAAAGCCTGCAGAGCTGGAGTCTGTGTATAAGACCAGGACCGGGCTCTCCCGGAAGATCGTGGACCCTTCCCGATAGAAGGCTTTCGGGAAAAATCTTTTACCCAAAGAAGAAGAAGGCTTACAAAACTTACCCCCCAGTATCCAGCCTACCCAGCTCCCCAGCAGGGTCAGCAGGCTAAGGCCAGGGACACGGCCCTCTTAAGCCTAAGGCCCCCAAACCCCAGCCTGCACCATAGCTGCAACCTGGAGGGTGGGTTTGACTCCTGAGCATGGCCTCTTTCCTCCTGCAGGGTCAAGGGCCTCAGCATACAGGATGGGATCTGACATTCTTCACTGACTAGTAGACCACCATAACCACAGATGCCTGGGCCCTCCAGGTGATGATGAAAGGTTACCTCCTCCACTTTGAACAGACGCCCTCTCCGTTCTTCTCCGGAGAACTTTTCATGATGCCTCTTAACCAAGAACCCCTGCAGCAGGAACTCAAAGGCCTCCTTGCAGCCAAAGCAGTCGAGCCTGTCCTGTCAACTCTACGGGGTGAGTAGTTCTACTCCTGCTATATCCTGGTCCCCAAAAAGACAGGCGGTTTTCGGCCCATCCTGGATCTGTGGGATCTCAACTCGTTCTTGGTAAAAGAGAAGTTCAAAATGCTCTTCCTTGGAACATTGCTGCCCTACCTCCCACGGAGAAATTAGTTGTGCTCCTTGAATCTAAAAGATGCTTATACTCACATCCTGATCCATCCTCTCCATCAGCAGTACCTCCGCTTTGCCATCGGGGGCCACCATTACCAGTACAGGGTCCTACCCTTCAGACTGGCTTCCGCCCCAATGCCATAAGAACATAAGATATGCCATACTGGGTCAGACTAAGGTCCATCAAGCCCAGTATCCTGTTTCCAACAGTGGCCAATCTAGGTCATACGTACCTAACAGTTTCCCCAAAAGACACAGGTTCCGCAATGTTTGTACTGGGTCAAGCATTGATATCCTGGGTCCCTTCTTAATAATGGTTTATGGACCGTTCCTCCAGGAACTTGTCCAAACCTTTTTTAAACCCAGCTACACTAACAGCCTTTACTACATCCTCCGGTAACAAATTCCAGAGTTTGATTACTGTGATGAAGAAGCCCCAATTTCCACTGTTAAAATACAAAACATGCAGCATGTCAGTGCAAAAGCTGACAGGAGAACAGACCAGGTGGATAGCTGTTGTCAGTGGCAACGACAACAAAGGCAGCCACGAGGTCTGGAGAAACGTGTAGTAAGAAGAAACGCCCTAATTCCCAATAGCACACACCTGGTAGGGAAGAGTATGCACAGCCCTTATAAGGATAGTGCAGGGAACACAAGGGGGAAGCATTACAAGGACGACACCTCCAAAGAGTTGCCAGGAGGAGAGGAATTGTCAGAGAGCTCAGATTTGGAACAAACCCTGAGAGGGAGAAACCTGGGACAAGGTGAGCACTGTAGGAAGAGAAGACAGCCTGTCTTACCTACAACAGTTACCAGAGAGGAACCAGGAAGAGTCTCTCACTTCAGTATAGGAAGTGACTCAGAGTCTGAACCAGGAAGCGTTCAACCTCAGAGATACCCAGAATCCACTAGGAGGAAGCAGCTTGCTAGAGCCGAAGCCAGCTGGGCAGCTCCTGCTGATTGCAGAGACACGGCAGCATGGAACCTACGTTCTAACCAGAGGAACTGCAAGCCAGTAGCTAAAAAGTATGTAACAAGAAGCTGGGACTTGGGGAATGAATGTGAGCCATTGAAAGTTAAAAGGAATAAAAGTGTTTGTAGAGTGAATGCAGAGCAGCCTTATACAGGAAGCCAGAGGTGGGGGCATGGCAGCTACTCCCAACCTAACTACCTGAATAGAGAGCATTCACAGCCGTCAGAAAAGCTTAGAGACTGGCCAGAAGACGTGTATATGTCAGAAGAGGAGCTGGCAGTAAGCTTTAAACCCCAAAAGAAGCCTTACAAGCTAAAGTTTGTTAGCAAGAGGGGACAGAGAGTTCCTCTATCCCAAACAGAAGATAGCAACAGAGAAACTTACCGTGAGGGCTTGCCAAGGGGAAATGTCCAAGCAGATTTCAGCCAAGAGGGTTTGGAACGTGAGGAGGAACCCATGTTAGTGGACTCTCTCAGTGAATCCTCATCTATATCTGACCTAATGGACTGTACATTAGTCTCATCTGAAAGAATATCTCTGCGCTAGACAGAGCCAAAGCATGTATGCTACAGTTAAGTTCCTACCTTGAAGCAAGAAGTTATTGCTGTATGTCCTTTTGTGTTTTTGCCAAAAGATTGGAATACTTTTGTTTCTGCTTGTGTTCTGTTCACTTGTTTATTAATCCACCCCGGGAGGGGAATAAATCCACATTTTGCTTTACCATTCGAGTTTGCACAACTATTTCTTCACCATCAGCAGCACACTGCCCCCTGGTGGTGACATTACACATTGAGTGAAAAAATATTTTCTTTTATTAGTCTTAAATAATTTACCCTGTAGCTTCATTGCATGTTCCCTAGTCTTTCTATATTCTGATAACGTAAACAAGCGATCTACGTTTACCCGTTCCACTCCGTTCATTAATTTATAGACTTCTATCATATCTCCCCTCAGCCGTCTCTTTTCCAGGTTAAAGAGCCCTAACCTTTTTAGCCCTTCTTCATAGGAGTATCCTTCCATCCCTTTACCATTTTGGTGGCTCTTCTCTGAACCTTTTCTAATAACGCTATATCCTTTTTAAGATACGGCAACCAGAATTGCACACAATATTCAAGGTGCGGTTTCACCATGGAACGATATAGAGGCATTATAATATCTTTTGTTTTATTTTCCATTCCTTTCCTTATGATACCTAGCATTCTATTTGCTCTCTTGGCCGCCGCTGCACACTGTGCCGAGGGTTTTAACATGTTATCCACAATGACGCCTAAATCTTTTTCCTGGGTGGTGGTTCCTAATGTGGAACCTTGCATTGTGTAACCATAGTTTGGGTTGTTCTTCCCTAGGTGTATAACTTTGCACTTGTCCACATTAAATTTCATCTGCCATTTTGATGCCCTGTCTTCCAATTTATCAAGATCCTCTTGCAATTTTACACAATCCTCTTGGTTTTTAACAACTTTAAATAGTTTTGTCTCATCTGCAACTTTGATAACCTCACTCATTATTCCACTTTCCAGGTCATTTATGAATATGTCAAAAAGCAGCGGACCCAGCACAAATCCCTGGGGTACACCACTATTCACCATTCTCCATTGGGAAAATTGGCTATTTAGCCCAACCCTCTGCTTTCTATCTTGTACCCAGTTCCTGATCCACAGTAGTACACTGCTTCCTATCCCATGACTCTTTAGTTTTGCCAAAAGTCTCTGATGAGGGACCTTGTCAAAGGCTTTCTGAAAGTCCAGATACACTATATCAACCGACTCACCTTTGTCCACCTGTTTATTCACACTTTCAAAAAAACATAACAGATTAGTAAGACAAGATCTTCCTTGTCTAAAGCCATGTTGGCTGTCTCCCATTAGGCCATGACTATCTACATGCTGAGTAATTTTATTCTTTATGATGGTTTCTACCATTTTTCCCGGTACTGATGTGAGGCTCACAGGTCTGTAGTTTCCCGGATCACCCCTGAAACCTTTTTTTTTTTTTTTTGTAAACTCTATTTATTGAAAACCAAATAATACAGAACATGCAAAACAATATTTAAAAAATAACAACAAATATATCAAAAAATGGCATTTCTACTGATCTCCCAGACCTGGATTCCTCAGCAAATCAATCATACAAATACAGCAAGAAAAAAGAATTTACAATATTCCCCTCTCCCCCCCTTTCCCCACCAACCTCCCTCCCACCCCACAGCCTCCCCCTTCAGCAACCAACCCCCCATAGTGAACATGCATATTAATTATATTATTAATATCCTACGACCTTCTCATCCCAATTGAAGCACTTCATTTCGGACACGAGGCCTCAATATCTGAATATATGGTTCCCAAATTAGCAGGAATAAGGCCCAACGTCGAGCACTTCCTCTAGCCTCTCTCCTTTCCATAAGCATCAGTTGGTGGAAATTGTTGCGCCATTCCCAATAAGTGGGACCTGACACTTCTCTCCACCTATGAAGTATCGGGCCTTTACCCACCAGACATGCCTTCCTGACCAAAAGGCGTTCCCATCTCCCTTTCGGGTGGAGTGGTCCAAGCTGATCTAACATCACAAGCGATGCTGTCCAACGGACTCGCTGTAACACAATCCTACTCATAAAATCAGCTATCCTCTTCCAGTATAGGCAAACTATCGGACACCCCCACCACATATGTCCTAAGTCCGCCAAAGGGCATGGACATTTTGGGCATCTGCCCAACTCAGTGAGATGGGATCGTAACGCCCGTCTTGGAGAGAAATGTGCCCGTAGGATGCATTTAAACTGTACCTCCCGCCATCGAGCTCCCCTCACCAGCCCTGCAATCCCACTCAAGGCCTGAAGGATTGAACCAGGAGCTACCAAGATATTCAATTCTTGTGCCCACAAAGCTTCTTCCACCCTATAATCAGGCAAACTGCTATAGTCATCTAATCGTTTTTTCAGCTGCGCAATTGTAGGCGGTGACTCCTCTCCTAGTGCAAAGAACTCTAATATCTGTGCCGATCTTTCCACCCGCAGTGC
Organism: Ichthyophis bannanicus; assembly: GCA_033557465.1. NCBI lineage: Eukaryota > Metazoa > Chordata > Amphibia > Gymnophiona > Ichthyophiidae > Ichthyophis > Ichthyophis bannanicus. Next base: position 884,904,866 of record CM066035.1, on the reverse strand, counting down.
ATCCTGTGGTAGGGAAGCCACATAGTGAGAGAGCTGCACGTAAGCAAAATAATGCCGCCTGCTAAGTCCATACTCCATGCGCAAAGTCTCCCAAGATTTACACTGCCCCATTTGATCCACCACATGTCCAATATTACATATGCCTTGTCTCCCTGAAACCTTTTTAAAAAATTGGTGTTACATTGGCGATCCTCCAATCTTCAGGTATTAGAGATAATTTTAATGATAGTTCACAGATTACTAATAGCAGGTCTGCAATCTCATATTTCAGTTCTTTCAACACCCTTGGATGTATACCATCTGGCCCAGGTGATTTGCTACTCTTATCTAATAGTTGTAATACATCTTCCCGATGTATCAATATTTCCTTTAATTCTTCCGCACCTTTAAATACCACTTCAGTCATGGGTAACATCCCTACATCTTCCTCAGTAAAGACCGCAGCAAAGAATTCATTCAGTCTCTCCGCTATTGCCTTGTCGCCTCTTAGTGCCCCTTTAACTCCTCTATCATCTAATGGACCAACTGACTCTCTCACAGGTTTTTTGCTACGAATGTACTTGAAAAAATCTTTATTTCGCGTTTCTGCTTCCGCATTAAGCTTCTAATCAAATTCTCCCTTTGCCTGCTTTATCAATGCCTTGCATTTGACTTGCCAGTGCTTGTGCTGTTTCCAAGTTTCGTTGTTTGGCTCTTTTTTCCATTTCCTGAAAGATGCTTTTTTGGCAGCAACAGCCTCTCTGACCTCACCTTTAAACCATGCTGGCAGTTTTTTGGACTTCCACTTTTTTTAAAGCGTGGAATACAGCTGGTCTGGGCTTCCAAGCTGGTATTTTTCAACAACACCCAAGCTTGATGTAAGTCTTTAACCTTTGCAACTGCTCCTTTTAGTTTTTTCTTAACTATTTTCCTAATTTTATCATAGTCTCCCTTTTGAAAGTTAAAAGGTAGTACTGTGGATTTCCTTACTATCCCTCCTCCACTAATTAAATCAAAGGCGATCATGCTATGATCACTATTGCCAAGTGGCCCCAACACCCTTATCTCTTCCACTAGATCTGGTGTTCCACTAAGGACTAGGTCTAATATGGCTTCCCCTCTGGTCGGTTCATGAACCAGCTGCTCTAAGAAGCAGTCATTTATGTCATCTAGGAACTTTATCTCCCTAGCATGTCCTGCCGTGACACTGACCCAGTCGATACCGGGGTTATTGAAATCACCCATTATTATTGCTGCGCTGTAACTTTTGTTAGCTTCCTTGATTTGTTTGAGCATTTCATCATCCATTTGTTCATTCTGGCCGGGCGGTCGATAGTACACCCCCACTGCCATCGCCTTCCCCTTTTTACATGGAATTTCAATCCATAGAGATTCTACAGCAAATTTTTTTTTCCTGAAAAACTTTAATCCTTTCTGACTCAATGCCCTCTCTAACATAGAGCGCAACCCTTCCACCAATTTGTTCAGCTTTATCATAACGATATAGTTTGTACCCAGGTATCACAGTGTCCCACTGGTTGTCCTCCTTCCACCATGTCTCTAATATTTATTTATTTATTTAGAAGGATTTAGTATACCACCTTATCGTTAAATCAAGGTGGTGTGGCACATCAATCAAAATCAATAATAAAGTGTGGTTTGTAGCATGCAGTGTGAGAACTGAGAAGTGTAGTGTGTAGGGCAGTGCGTTAGATTATATCGGTGAACTATTTACATAATGAGCTATATACATATACAAAATGGGGCTATTTGAGAGGCGTGCTAGGATTGAGATTCTGTAATGTCTTGGAGGTAGGATCGTGATCCTGTAATGTCTTGAGGTAGAAAATTTATGTGAGGTCCTTGAAATGTACTGTAAATCAGTCTTAAGAAGTTTTCTGAAGTCCTTGAGGTTCTTGGTTGATCTTATGTGGTCTGGGAGAGAGTTCCATATAGCGGGTGCTGCCAGGGAGAGTGTCCTCCTTGATGTGGCCAGCCTTGTTTTAGCAAATTCTTTTGGTGTTCTGATGGTGTCTGAGGTTCCTTTTCTTCTTGGTCTCCTGTTGTCATCGTTTTTTATGAGAGGACGTAGGCTGTCTGCTGATAGCTTGTGTATTATTTTAAATATGTGTAGAAGTACTTTGAATTGGATTCTGGAGCTGATTGGGAGCCAGTGTAGGTGGTACAGTATGGGGGTGATGTGATCGTGAATTGTGTGATCTGTCGTGAGTCGTACGGCTGTGTTTTGTGCAAGCTGTAGTGGTTTTATTGTCTTTTTAGGTAGTCCTTGGTAGATGTAATTACAATAGTCTAGGGTTGGAGTGATGATGGCTTGACAGACTGTTCGGAAGTGTTCATGGGCGAGGATGGGTTTGAGCCTTCTGACTGTCCTCATTTTGATGTAAGCGCTCTTTGTTATTTTTGCAGTGTGGGACTGGAGGTTGAGGTCCTTGTCGAGCGTTACTCCCAGGTATTTTATTTCTTGTCTTACCGGTATGATGGTGTTGTTTAGGTTGATGGTGGCCGATGGTGAGAATGTCCGGTTTCTTGTGATGAATAGAGCTTCGGTTTTGTAGTAATTTATTGATAGGTTGTTTTCTTGCAGCCAGGTTGCCATTTGTTGGAAGCAGTTGGCTATGTTGGAGTAGTCTGGGTTGTCCAGTTTGACTGGTGTGTATATCATTATGTCATCTGCATATATGGTGGATTGAATCTTGTGGTCCTTGATGATGGTGCATATGGGTTGTACGTAGATGTTAAATAGCAGGGCGGAGAGAGCTGAGCCTTGTGGGACTCCTTGAGTGGCTCTGAACGGTTGAGAGGTCTTTGTTCCACACTTGACTTGTAGTTGTCTGTTGGTGAGGTAAGATGTAAACCAGCTCAGAGTAGTACTGTGTAGGCCTGCCTCTCCTGTAGTCTGTTTAGTAGGGTTGTGTGGCAGACAGTGTCGAAAGCTGAGGAGATATCTAGGAATATCATGATGACGCCCATTCTGGTGTTGTCGATTGTCCTCAAAAGGCTGTCAAATAGCTGGATCAGTATGGTTTTAACCCCATGTCTGGGTCGAAAACCGTGTTGATTGGGGTCCAGTGGATTGTAGATGTCATTGTGTTGTTGGAGCTGGTGTTTGGACTGTTTTCTCGATGATCTTGGACAGGAATTGTAAGCTTGATATGGGTCTGTAGGCGGCTGAGTCAGTTTTAGCCAGGGTGGTTTTCATGGGGATTGGACGTATTGTGGCTAGCTTCAGGGAGTTTAGCATTGTTCCCTTGGAGAGGGAGTTATCTACTATTTTCTCCAGGACCAAGCAGGAAGTCATTCCTCACATATGGGTGTCATCAGCGCCGATGAAGCCCCAGCGGAGCATTTCCCCAGCTTTCCATGAAAGCCTTTGGGAATGCTGGCACGCATGCGCAGTTCCCTTCCCGCCTAAAGGTGCCATCTTACCTCAGTCTCTTTTTTTCCGAGAAGCCCATCGGACGTGTGTCCTGTTCTCCCGGATAAAAGTGATTTTTTCTTCGGCGATTTTCGCTATTTTTTCTCCGGTTCGATGCCAGTTCCCCTCCCGCTGGGTTCGGTACACCGGTATCGAGCCCGTTTTCTTCATTTTTCGTTTTTTGCCCTTCGTGGCTGGCGTTCGCGCCCTTTTTTCATTTTTCACTGGAAGGTAGGTCTTTTGACCTCGCTGGGGATATTTTTTCCCCAATGGCTTCCAGTGGTTTCAAAAAGTGTGATCGGTGTAAGCAAATTATGTCTCTCACCGACACACACGACTGCTGCCTTCGGTGCCTCGGCCCTGACCACGACCCAAAGTCATGTGGGCCATGTGGGAAGATGTCTTCCAAGGCACTAAAGAGTCGACAGCATCAAAAGGAAAGGTTTTTCTCAGACTCTGCCTCCGGCTGGGCCAGGACCTCGTCTGAGGCCTCGACATCTCAGGATTCCGATCCCGAGCGCCGTCGAAGCTCCTCGGACAGGGGGTCCCCCTACCGGGAATGTAAGAGGAAGAAGTGGCTCACGAGGGCGGCGTCTGAGGAGGTCCCTTGTCCCTCGAGGGCCAGGTCTAAGACCCCCGACCGCCATCCCGGGCCCGTGGACCAAGAGAAGCCTGCCATAGTTCCTCGCGTGGAACCGGAGTCTGCTGTACACATAAGCCTCATAGTCCTCGTGGACTCTCCTCCCAGAGAGCCGACGTCGGGCCCGGCTCCGCCGGGGCCCGAGTCGGTGGCTGCTGCGTCTCCCGAGCGGAGTCTCAGGATGACAGCCTTGGAGTGCAGACTGTCTGCCTTCATGGAGCAGCAGCGGGCACTGATGGCCAGCCTGTCTGGTGCATCTGCCCCGACCACCGGGACGTCGACTTCGAAGTCAACCCCGGAGACCGAGCCGATACTCGAGACCCTCATGACTCGAAGTCGTCCTCGGTCGAGGTCTCCCTCGACCTCCCGTTCGGGACCGAGGGTCTTGACGCCGGTGCCCCCGGCGTCAGGGCGGGTGCCTCGGGGCCCCGCGGGGTCGGACCCTGACTCCTCCTCGGACCAGTCCGCCTGGGAGACGGAGGATGAGGTGTCTCCCGATACTTTTAAGACTCATCCCGTCGGACTCACCGCAGTCTCTTCCCCGGAGTAGATCCCCTCCGGAGGACACTAGGTTCTCGGAGTTCGTCCGGGATATGGCCGCTGCCTTGGCTATCCCTGCCGATCCCGAGGAAGAGTCTCGAGCCGAGGAGCTAGATGCTCTACAGTACGACTCTCCTCCGAAGGAGGCCTTTACTGTCCCGGTTCCTCCGATGCTGGAACGGCTCCTCTTCCAAATGTGGGAGGCCCCGGCCTCAGCGCCGGTTCTCAGTAAGCGAGTCGATTCCATTTATCGACTCCGCAAAAACCCTGGTTTCCAGAAAGCACAGCTACCACACCATTCCATGGTTGTGGAATCGGCCATGCATCTTCTGAAGAGTCAGAAGATGCACTCTGCGGTGCCCCCCAGCAGGGAGGCCCGCAACCTCGATGGCGTCGGTAGGAAGTACTTCCAGGGGTTGATGCTTGCTTGCCGTGTCCAGTCTTACCAGCTGTACATGGGCATGTACTTGTGGGACCTGGCCAAAGAACTAGCCAGCTTCTCTGCTGGTCTCTCCGGGGAACCCTTGCAGAGATTTCAGACCTTGTCCTCGGGGATTCGGGAATGCTCAAAGTTCATTTCCCGCGCCGCCTACGATGGCTTCGAGGCTTCGGCCCGAGTAGCGACTGCCGGCATCGTGGCTCAACGCCAGGCGTGGCTGCAGTCATCGGACCTCGAGCCATGGGTTCAGGACAAGTTGGTCGATGTCTCCTGCCGAGGTGAGAACCTTTTTGGCAAACCCATGACTGAGAAGGCCGCTTAGCTCGAGACAGAGCACCTTACCCGGACAAGGCTGTCGAGGAAGACCTCTGCCCCTTCACATAAGAAGAAGGGCTTGGGTAAAAAGTCCTTTTACCCGAGGAAGGGCACTGCCTACAAACAGTACCCTCAGTATCAGGCTGCCCCCCAGGGTCAGCAAGCCAAGGGCAAGGGTAATGGGCCCTGTAGGCAGAGGAACCCCAAGCCTCAGGCCCCTGCTACCACTCAGCAGGGTGGGGGTTTTTGACTCCTTGAGCGTAGCCTCTCCTCCACTGCTCTCCCCACCCTACACAGGAGGTCACCTTGCCCTCTTTGCCCACCAGTGGCCCCTTATCATCGGGGACAGTTGGGTGCTGGACATAGTCCACAATGGCTATGCCCTCCATTTTCACCAACTGCCACAGCCATATTTTCCAGGGGAGCCTCCAAGGCCTCCCCTGCACACAGACCTCCTTCTAAAAGAGCTTCATGGTCTGTTGGTGGACAGGGCGGTGGAGCCTGTGCCTCCCCACTTGCAAGGTCACGGATTCTACTCCAGGTATTTCCTGATACCCAAAAGAACCGGTGGCCTTCGACCCATTCTGGACCTCAGAAACCTCAACAAGTTCCTAGAGAAAGAAAAGTTCAAGATGCTTACTCTTGGGACACTTCTGCCCTACCTCCAGCAGGGAGATTGGCTATGCTCCTTAGATCTAAAGGATGCGTACACTCACATCCTCATTCATCCAGACCACAGAAAGTATCTCAGGTTCATTGTGGGAGGAAACCATTATCAGTACAGAGTACTACCTTTTGGCCTGTCCTCCGTTCCCAGGATCTTTACCAAGTGCCTGGCAGTGGTTGCGGCCTACCTAAGAAATCAAGGCATCTTTGTCTTTCCCTATCTGGACGACTGGCTCATCAGGGGTCTGATGTCCCTGGAGGCCAGACAAGCCACCCTCAACACCATTGCTCTGCTTCAAAAGGTGGGCTTTGTCATAAACTTCGCAAAGTCCACTTTGCTCCCCTCCCAGAACTTGGAGTTCATAGGGGCAAGGGTGGATTCTCAACTGGCAAAGGCATTCTTGCCAGAAGACGGGGCTCAAAGGCTGATGGACGTGGCAAAGCAGTTTCTGAACAGGTCCCTGGTCTCCGCCAGACTCTGCCTCAGGCTTCTGGGTCACATGGCTTCGACAGTACATGTGACTCCCAATGCCAGGCTCCATATGAGGCCTGCACAGTGGTGCCTTCGGACTCAGTGGTCTCAAGCCATAGGCCACTTACGAGACAAGATAAAGGTGTCCAAACCCCTTTTGGCCTCCCTCAGCTGGTGGCTACATCCACCCAATCTACTCAAAGGAATGCCCTTCCAAATGCCAGAATACTCAGTGGTCCTCACCACCGATGCCTCTCTGAAGGGCTGGGATGCTCATTGTCTGGACAGTGCACCCAAGGCCTCTGGTCTCCCTGGGAGGCAGCCCAACAGATCAATCTGCTGGAACTTCGAGCTATCCGCTTGGCTCTCAGAGTTTTTTCTCCAGCCCTGGCTCACCACTCAGTCTTGATTCAAACAGACAACCAGGTGGCCATGTTTTATGTGAACAAGCAGGGCGGCACTGGGTCCCAGATCCTTTGTCGAGAGACTCAGGACCTTTGTTCCTTTGCCCTGAAGCACCACATGCTTCTCAAGGCGGTGTACCTCCCAGGCCAGGAGAACTGCCTGGCCGACCGGTTGAGCAGGATTCTGCAGCCCCACGAGTGGCAGCTGCATCCCTTGGTGGTTCAAAAGATCTTCCTGAAGTGGGGTCTCCCTTGGATAGATCTCTTTGCCAGTCCACTAAACAAGCAGCTACCCAAGTTCTGCTCCATGCAACCACATCCTTTGAGGATCGCACCAGATGCTTTTCTGATGTCCTGGTCTCAGGGCCTCCTGTATGCGTTTCCTCCCACGTCCTTGGTGGCCCGAACTCTGTTCAAGATTCTTCGGGACAAGGCCTCGGTCCTGCTGGTAGCTCCCAGATGGCCGAGACAGCCTTGGTTTCCTCTTCTGCTTCAACTGGCGGTGGATCCCCCACTGCCTCTGGGGTTGCAACCCGACCTTCTCTCTCAGGAGCAGGGTTCCTTACTACACCCCAATCTCAAGACTCTCAATTTGATGGCCTGGAGGCTGCAAGGGTAATCTTGGCTCCCTGGGGCCTGCCTCAGGAAGTTGAGGAGGTTGTCCTAGCCTCTAGAAAACAGTCCACTAGGAAAGCCTATGCTCTCAAATGGAAGAGGTTTTCTGTGTGGTGTCAGCTACGTACAGAGGATCCTTTCTCCTGTACTGTGCCAGTAGTGCTTCAGTACTTACTGCACTTATCAAATCAGGGACTTAAGTCCAATTCTGTTCGGGTCCACCTCTCAGCTTTAGCAGCTCACCACTCACTGGTGGAGGGACATTCTTTGTCAGGTCACCCCTTGGTGTCCCGCTTTCTCAGGGGCTTGCTTTTGCTCAAGCCCCCCATCTGTTGTCCTGCTCCTGAGTGGGAGCTGAATGTGGTCTTGCAGCAACTGACTCGCCCACCCTTTGAGCCGATGGCTACTTGTCCACTGCGCTTCCTCTCCTGGAAGACACTCTTCCTGATAGCCCTTACCTCAGGTAGGCGAGTGAGTGAGCTTCAGGCCCTGGTCTGTGATAGGCCTTACACCAGGATTTATAGGAACAGGGTAGTCCTCAGGACTCATCCCAAGTTCCTCCCTAAGGTTGTCTCCTCTTTCCACCTCAATCAGGAGGTGGTACTTCCAACATTCTTCCCTAGGCCTCATGCAAGCCAGGCTGAAGCAGTCCTGCATACCCTGTACTGTAGGAGGGCCTTATCCTTCTACCTTGACCGTACACAGGGGCATAGAAGGGCTACTTAGATCTTCGTATCCTTTGACCCCAATAAGTTGGGGTTAGCTGTGTCCAAGCGTACCTTGTCTATCTGGGTGGCTGACTGTATCACCTGGGCTTACAAGGCAGCTGACCTTCCTTTGCAGGGTAGGGTCACGGCCCATCGTGTCAGGGCAATGGCTGCCTCAGTGGCTCATCTCCGCTCTGTGCCCTTGGTAGACATCTGCAGGGCTGCAACTTGGTCTTCAAGCCAGACTTTTGCAGCCCACTACTGTCTGGAAAGGGAGTCCCGTAGGGACAGTGCTTTTGGCCAAGCAGTACTCCGGAATCTCTTTGAGGTTTAGGCAACTCCTGCCCTCCTGCCCTCTGTTGGGCTACCGGTGGAGGTTGTTTCCTTGAAAAGCCTTTCTTTGCTGCTGGGACTAGAGGGAGTTCTCTTGTTCAGCCTGGGTTACTCGGTAGCCCAGAGCTAGGGAGTCACCCATATGTGAGGACTGACTTCCTGCTTGGTCCTGGAGAAAGAGTAGTTACTCACCTGTAACAGGTGTTCTCCAGGAGCAGCAGGAATCAGTCCTCACAACCCTCCCTCCTCCCCTTGGAGTTGCAGTTGTACATAGTTTGTGTTTTTACATTTTTGTGTGCTCTTCTTAGCTATGTCATTTGACTGAGGTAAGATGGCACCTTTAGGCGGGAAGGGAACCGCGCATGCGTGCCAGCATTCCCAAAGGCTTTCATGGAAAGCTGGAGAAATGCTCCGCTGGGGCTTCATCGGCACCGATGACACCCATATGTGAGGACTGATTCCTGCTGCTCCTGGAGAACACCTGTTACAGGTGAGTAACTACTCTTTCCGTACTACTGGTGTTCCTTTTTCGTTGCTTTGATCCAGGCTACTGGGCAGGGATCTGTAGGGGCGGTACTGGTGTTGAGGTCAGTGATGATCTTGGAGAGATGTTCATTTGATGGGATGTCGAATGTGCCCCAGCTCCGTTCAGGTTTGGATGTCTTGTATTTCACTGACGCGCTGTTGTTCTTGGGCGTTGCAGTGAATTTGTTCGTGAGGTGGTCAGCGAAGATCTGTGGTTCTATTTGTTGTTCGTTTCTGTTGGAGGGTTCCTTGGTGAGGTTCTTTATGATTTCGTAGAGTTCACGGGGTTTGTTAGTGGACTTCATGATAAGGTTAGTATGGTATTCTTTCTTCTGCTGGTTGATGAGGTTGTTATATTCCTTTTGTTTTGTCTGGTATTGTTCCTGTAGGGATGTTGATTTGTTGCATCTCCATCGGCGTTCAAGTCGTCTTAGTGCTCTCTTTGCTATTCGTATATCCTTGGAGTACCATAAAGTGGAGCAGGGTTTTGTGCTGTATGATTGTTGTGTTCTGCGGGTGGGTGGTCTGGCGGCAGATGAAATGATGTCGTTCCATTTGGAGATTTGCTCATCTATGTCCATTGTTTTGGCATTGAGGAGTAGTTGCGTGTCTTGTGTGAACTGTTCCTTCTTGAAGCTTTTGAATCTCCTGGTTGGGGGTGGGTCGTTTTGCCTTTTTGAGTCTGTTACTTGTAGTTTAATCTTTATTAGGTGGTGGTCTGACCAGGGTACCGGTGTGATGTATGGCCCTGAGATGAGGCTTCCTTCCTTTAAGTTGTTTGGAGCAAAGATTAGGTTGGGGGGGGGGTGTCCAAGGTTGTGGGTGGGGGTGTTGATGAGTTGGGTGAATTGGAGGGAGTCCAGAGCTGATAGGAAGGCTTCTGCCTCTTTTCTGCTAGTAGATCTGAGATTGAAGTCTCCAAGTATTATGAGTTGTTTGTGTAGGTTGTTGACTGCGCATATTGCCTCTAGGATTGCTGAAAGTTCATCTGATGGTGTGTCTGGCGCTCTGTAGGTAAGGCATATGGTTAGGTTCGGGTTTTCAATGATGATTGTGTTGCAGTGGTTTGTATTAGTTGAGATTTTACTTTTTAGCTTTAGTCTGGTCCTTGTTATGATGAAGACCCCTCCTCCTCTTCTTTGTGTGCGAGGGCAGTTGAATGCTGTGTGGGTGTCAGGGACTAGTTGGTTGAGTAGCACATTGTCGGGTGACAGCCATGTCTCGGTGATGCACAGGATGTCTGTTTGGTCTTTTATGTGATCAGAGATGGTATTTGTTTTGTTTCATACTGACCTGGCATTGATAAGCTCTATGGAGATGTTTGTGGGTCGGTTGGTGTTTATGTGGGTGTGAATGGGGGTGCTGTGCTTCTTCTTTCCTTGTTTGCCGGGTTTCGTTGTTTGTCCTGTATTGAGGTCCTGCTTTTGCTCTTGGTAGTGTTTGTATGTTATTGTTTGTGGGGGTGTTGATTGTAGTGCTTGTGAGTTGTGGGATAAGATGGGTGGTCAAGAGTAGTAGAGGTAGGTAATGTGTAGCGACCATGTTGGAATACCTGTGTTGCTGCTGTCGTTGCTTTTCTGGCTTCAAGTGGTTCTGCTTTGCTGACCGTTTGTCTGTTTTCGTTGTTCAGTGTTCTTTGTGTTGATCCTGATAGACTTCTAGGATGGTCTGTTTTCCTTTGTAATTGTTTTGGCCCTGCCTTCGTCAGGGTAATGGCCTGTATTTTACATCCTAGTTTCAGTCCTGGCTTTCAGCTTGTTCTCGGCTGTTTAACGGAACCTGGAGAGTACGTGGCCACTGCCTAAGGGCCACGCCGGCGTGCTTGCTGGTGTCCTGCTTTTAAATTAGGTGGAGAGCCCCGATTGGGCAGGCGAGAGGCTGGAGGCGTCCGGGTGGCAAGCCCCGATTGGGCTGGAGGCATCCAGGTGGCAAGCCCCGATTGGGCTGGAGACGTCCGGGTGGTGAGTCCCGATTGGGCTAGAGTCGTCAGGACAAGGCTGGCTCAATCCCTCCTGGGAGAGCACACGTCTGGGAAAGGGCTGATCTCAGCTGCTGTCCTGCTTTTAAATTAGGTGGAGAGCCCCGATTGGGCAGGCGAGAGCCTGGAGGCGTCCGGGTGGCAAGCCCCGATTGGGCTGGAGGCGTCTGGGTGGCGAGCCCAGATTGGGCTGGAGGCGTCCGGGTGGCGAGCCCCAATTGGGCTGGAGGCGTCCGGGTGGTGAGCCCCGATTGGGCTAGAGGAGTCAGGACAAGGCTGGCTCAATCCCTCCTGGGAGAGCACACGTCTGGGAAAGGGCTGATCTCAGCTGCTGTCCTGCTTTTAAATTAGGTGGAGAGCCCCGATTGGGCAGTCGAGAGGCTGGAGGCATCTGGGTGGCGAGCCCCGATAGGGCTGGAGGCGTCCGTGTGGAGAGCCCCGATTGGGCTGGAGTCGATATTCCAATCATATCTAACCTTTCATTTAGTGCTATATATTCTAACTCTCCCATCTTATTTTTTAGACTTCTAGCATTTGCATACAAGCATTTTAGAGACTGTATTTTATTCATATTAATTTGGCTATTGGTAGACATGGGTAATTTGGGATCTTTAAGCTCTGTCTGCTCCATACTCAAGGGCATTTGGGCTACTTTATTCTTTTTTGGAACCTCTCTGCTTTTTTGGAACCTCTCTGCTTTTCGTAGTATCCTTCAATGATACATTCTTCTGAACCATCTGCTCTTGGGCGACTGTCGGCTTTCCCCTATTATCTGGTTTAAAAGCTGCTCTCTCTCCTTTTTAAAGGTTAATGCCAGCAGCCTGGTTCCATCCCGGTTAAGGTGAAGCCCATCCCTTCGGAAGAGCCCCTCCTTTCCCCAGAATGTTCCCCAGTTCCTAACAAATCCAGGTGTTCTCCAGGAGCAGCAGGAATCAGTCCTCACAACCCTCTCTCCTCCCCTTGGAGTTGCAGTCATATGATTTATTTTTGCAAATTTTTTGCTGTCTTTTAGCTATGTCATCAGACTGAGCAAGATGGCACCCTTGGGCGGGAAGAGGACCGCGCATGCGCGCTGCAATTCCCAAAGGCTTTCTTTGAAAGCTGGGGAAATGCTCCGCACGAGGGCTCCGTCAGCGCCGACGTCACCCATATGTGAGGACTGATTCCTGCTGCTCCTGGAGAACACCTGTTACAGGTGAGTAACTACTCTTTCTCCTGCTCTGTGCAGATGATGTTGCAGTATTTGCTATACCTTTCCAATGGTGATCTAAAATCTAACTCACTCAGGGTACACCTCAGTATGCTGGCAATGCACCATTATCTCATTGATGGGCAAACCCTGTCCACCCATCCTCTCGTGGCCCACTTCATGAGAGGTCTCTTTTTCACTCGGCCTCCCATTCGCCCGCCGGCAGCAACATGGGATCTGAATGTGGTTCTTGGGAAACTCATGACTCCCCCTTTCAAACCGCTTGCTTCTTGTCACCTCAAGTACCTTTCCCTGGAAAGTGATCTTCCTTGTGGCACTCACGTCAGCGCGCCGCTTCAGTGAGCTGCAAGCGTTGGTGGCTCATGCACCCTATACCACCCTACATTTCTCCCTAAGTGGTCACCGCTTTTCATCTTGACCAGGAGGTGGTTCTCCTCACCCTCTTTCCTTGGCCTCATGTGAGCAGGGCAGAGGCCGCTCTCCACACCTTGAATTGCAAGAGGGTGCTGGCCTTATACCTAGAGTGGACTAAGTCCCATCGGTGCTCCTCGCAGCTCTACATCTCCTATGACCCGAGCCAGCTTGACGTTGCAGTCTCTAAGCGCACCCTGTCTACCTGGGTGGCAGACATCTCCTTTTCGTCCAAAGTTGGAGCTACTTTATGAACGTGTATTGTGATGGGGCCCGTGGTTAGAGCCCTTATTGCCCGGTATAGGCGGTTGCCTAGGGCCTATGAACAAGTAATTGCTCTGGCTTGTTAAATAAAAGAGTCTTTCAGAGCAACTTTTGAATGAACTTAAAGTGGGTTTTATTCCCCGTCCCGCTCGGACTTGTCAAGAAAACAGAAACTTAAAGATGAACAGAGCAACAAATTAATGGCAAACAAATAATCCTTATTTCCTGTACAAAGTTCTCTTTGCAATCATTCACATAGCAAGGCTGCGTTTGTAACACATGCTGCATTCCATGGGAATGGGCTCCGGAAGATTGCTAGCGTCTTCCCATATCATATTCTCCTCAGCAGTGCCCAAACTCCCTGTGTCAGACTCCTCATACAAATGGCGCTCAGACACAGTGTCCTGTGATAAATCACTGTAATAATCAAAAGAGGCTCTTCTCCCTTCAGGGCTATACCTCTCTGGCCTGTGGTATCTTCTGCCTGGGCTCTCCTCCCAGAATAACAGTTCTGAACCACCTTGCTGCTTGTAGTTATATTCAGGACCACGCCCTTGGTACTTAGGGGTTTTAAACTTCTCCCTATAATCATATGGAGGATTCCTTCTCTCTGCAGGGACTGCCTTAATACTTGGCTCCCTATACCTTATGGCTTTTGCCTTCCAGGTGGGTTGTGCAGGAGTATAATTAGACTTAGTTTTACACCTACTTCTTAGGCTGCAGACATGCTTGGAGTTCCCATCCCCCAACACTTTCCTCTCACAGTGACCTCTGCCTTGAGCTGGCACATACCGGTCTCTAGTGTAGTGGGATCCTCCTAGCTTCTCTTTCAGGTTATTTCTGGTAGCAGGTTTACTCTTGGAACAGCTTGCCTTGAACCTCTCTTCTCGAGAGCTGGAGTCAGACTCACTTCCTGGTTCTCCGTGAGAAGAGTTTCCTCCCAGCAATCCCCTGGGGTTTCTGCTCAGCTGATGAGAGCCACACCTCCTGCTATTCTCTGCAACCCGACCTGCAGTCCTACTCTCTGCAGTTCCCTTTGGTGTTCGTGTTCTTGCTCCTCCTCTTGCCACTCCCAATCTACTCCACTGACTGGAACCTTGCCTTAAGTAATCCCTAGCTCTGCACGTGACCTGGGGATTTTCACTCAGGTGTTCCTGATGGGATTTTTGTTTGCTACGTAGCAAGAATTTCCCTTGCTCCGGTGAATCAGAGTGCCTAGTGCTGCTTTCTAAAGCTGACTCTGAGGTAAGTCTTTCTTTTACCTGAATTTCCATAGGCTGTGTACCCCTTGCTGCATCACATATCCCCCCTCTTAAGATATTCCGTGATGGTGAACTCATGTGCACACAGCGCGGAATCTGTCCTGGCCTCACGAGTGGTCCCTCATACCTGCTGTACAATGGGTCACCCTCCTCCCAGGGTTTTTGGGGACATGTGTGTCCTGCCCGGTACTGGGGTAGTATTTTAAAACGGCTAACAGTGGCCATCCTTTCATGCCATGGTTTCAAAACATTTATGTGGTACGTCTGAAGGCGTCCCCTGTCATTCTTGACCACATATGATACCGGACCCTTGCGGTCCATTACCGTATAGGGACCCTTCCACTGGGCCTCAAATTTTGGCCCTGGATCAGTGACCATTACCACGACCTTATCGCCTGTGGCCAACTGTCTAGGTTTTTTACCCCTGTCGTAATATTTTTTCTGTGTTTTCCTACTATCCTGTAGATTTTTATCTGCGGCTTGAGATGCCCTCTGGAGGCGACTCCGTAGCCCGCAAAGAAACTGGGGAACTCCTATTTCTTCCTCACCCGGTTCCACCCACTGGTCTCTCAATATGTCCAAGACCCCTCGTGGCGCCCGTCCGAACATAAGTTCGTAGGGAGATGTTCCTAGGGAGGTTTGCATCCATTCCCTGCTAGCATATAGGACAAATGGGAGCATAACATCCCAGTCCGCCATTTGCCCTTCTAACCCCCTCCTCAGCAACTGCTTAAGGGTTTGGTTAAATCGTTCCACCAGACCGTTTGTCTGTGGATGATAAGCCACTGTTTTTATATGGGTGATGCCAAAAGCATCCCATACCTGCGCTAAGTACCTTGAGACAAAATTGCTTCCTCTGTCTGTGAGCATTTCCCTCGGGAAACCTACCTCACAGAATAATTTTATTAATTCTGTGGCTATGAACCTGGCAGAAATGTTCCGTAAAGGAATTGCCCAGGGGAACCTAGTGGCTACATCCATGATAACTAGGATATATTGAAATCCCCTAGGGGTTCTTATCAGGGGCCCTACAATATCCATTGCCATTCTCTTAACTGGTTCCGTTATGGTAGGCGTTTGGATCAGGGGAACTCCTGCAGGCTTTGCAGCGCTTACTCGCTGACAAGCCGGACAAGCCTCGCAGAATTTCTTTGTCTCTCGAAATACTCCCGGCCAATAAAAACGCTCGAGAATTTGGTCAAGTGTGGCCTGTACCCCTTTATGCCCTCCAATGGGGTGGTCGTGAGCGAGCCTCATGACAACTGCCTTAAATGTGGTAGGAACTACCAACTGTTTCCTAATGGCATCATTATGGGGATTACTACTTTCCCTATATAAAATATCATCCTCTAAGAGGAATCTAGGGAGCACGTCTCTATCCGTCTTTGCAAACTCGAAGGCGTATTTTAATACAGGGTCTGCCTTCTGTTCTTTAGCAAAGGACGGAAACTTTTTTACTAAGTCTGCCGGTACACAGGGTAACCCTTGCCCATCGGCTACTCCGGCTCTCAACTGGGCTCGGTGTTGCCTCTCCCGGCGCTTTTCACCCTTGCTTTTCTTTTTTCCTTCGCTAGGGGTAGCAATTAAATCATCGTGTCTGGGAAGCTCGTGTAGGCCTTCATCTGCCCTCACCTCTTCCCCCTCTTCGGGTTCTATCTCACCCTCTTCTATTACTGGGACAGGATTTTCCTCTACTAGAGTTTCACTAGGGGGTCTCAGTCCCTTTGCCTGAGATCTGGTGGAAACTAATCCTCCCTTTATGTATGTATTGCTCTCTATGCCTTTATAGAAGGGTGGCCAATCTCTTCCCAACACTATATCGTACGGTAGCCTGGGAATAATGGCTACTAAGACTTCCCTTCGTGTGCCTAAGCCCTTAACTTTTACCCTATACAAAGGATATGAAGTTGTTGCACCATGCACACATTGTATTTTCGCTGTGCCTTCTTGCTGACTCGGGGGAAAACCCCTCTGGGCCTGTATGGTTTTCCACAAACGGCGGGAGACCATACTTTGGTCGGCCCCCGAGTCAAGCAAGGCCTTAGCTGGGACTCCCTGTACCTCCACATCTACACGGAAACCTGCAGCTGTGTGGTGTTCATGGCCAGTGACAAGTGCTGTACGAGACATACATTCTCTCTTTAAGTGCCCACTTTTCCCACACTTAAAGCACTTTAACATTTTGTTACCATCCATTTTTATACACCTGGATTCCTTTGAATCCCCTCTGTTCCTTGGAGAAACATTTATACCTCTTACAGAATTGGCTAACCCTGACCTGCTGCTAGCGCTGGCTTCTTTCATTACTTCAGCCTCAAAGAACCTTTCGGTTAGGTGCGCTGCTTCAGCAGAGGTTCTACAATTCTGTAGGGTCAGAAATGTTCTAACCTCTTCTGGTACTGCATCAAAGAATTGCTCTAATACGATTAGATCAATTACCTCTTCCATCGGTTTACCCTCGGGTTCAAGCCACTTTAAAACCAGCCCATGCACTCTGTGATACAGTGCCTTTGGGGTTTCATCCGGTTGAATCCGGGTAGACCGTAGCATGCGTCTGTACGCGGTAGGGGTTAAGCCCAACCTATCACGCACAGCTCTTTTAACCTCTTGATAATCAGCTGCTAACGCTGCTGGCATGGCCCTGTAGGCTGCCTGAGCCTCACCGGTTAGTGCTGAGGCTAGCCTAACGGCTAATTGCTCTTGTGGCCATTTTGCATTAAGAGCTATTCTCTCAAATGTTTGCACAAAGTCATCGAAATTGTCATTAGCATGCATTTGTCCCAGTGTCCAAATCCCACATCTCTGTGGGCCTACCCCACAGATAGGTACTGCTGCTGGTGACTCTTCCTTCTTTGGCTCCTTCAGGAGAGTAAGCATTAAGTCCGTCAGGGGCTTCTGTTGCTCCACCAGGGCAGCGATGGCCTGCTCCTGGTTCTGCCGAGCTAGCTCTCCCTGCTTCTCGAACTGGCTGCTCATCCATCTGAGAACCTCCTGTGCATCCATCGTGGTCGTCTTTTTTTTTTTTTTTCTGGAAAACAAATCAGAAACACGCAAACCCAAGTGTGGCACAATAATACAAGGAAAAATTTCTTCCTCCCAAGCCTTCTCCTTCTCACCAGCGATCCTCCCAACCTGTGCCCAAATACCCGTTACCTGAGCAAGGTGGAGGTTCTTATTTTGAGAAGGTGCTTGCCGTCGCACTCTTGGAATCCTGGATCCTCCTCTGGGCGTGTCAACTTCGCTCTTCCCGCGTCGTTGCTCCACTCCGTAGTTTGTCTCCTGGACTGAATCCGATAAAACTACGCCAACTTGTGATGGGGCCCGTGGTTAGAGCCCTTATTGCCCGGTATAGGCGGTTGCCTAGGGCCTATGAACAAGTAATTGCTCTGGCTTGTTAAATAAAAGAGTCTTTCAGAGCAACTTTTGAATGAACTTAAAGTGGGTTTTATTCCCCGTCCCGCTCGGACTTGTCAAGAAAACAGAAACTTAAAGATGAACAGAGCAACAAATTAATGGCAAACAAATAATCCTTATTTCCTGTACAAAGTTCTCTTTGCAATCATTCACATAGCAAGGCTGCGTTTGTAACACATGCTGCATTCCATGGGAATGGGCTCCGGAAGATTGCTAGCGTCTTCCCATATCATATTCTCCTCAGCAGTGCCCAAACTCCCTGTGTCAGACTCCTCATACAAATGGCGCTCAGACACAGTGTCCTGTGATAAATCACTGTAATAATCAAAAGAGGCTCTTCTCCCTTCAGGGCTATACCTCTCTGGCCTGTGGTATCTTCTGCCTGGGCTCTCCTCCCAGAATAACAGTTCTGAACCACCTTGCTGCTTGTAGTTATATTCAGGACCACGCCCTTGGTACTTAGGGGTTTTAAACTTCTCCCTATAATCATATGGAGGATTCCTTCTCTCTGCAGGGACTGCCTTAATACTTGGCTCCCTATACCTTATGGCTTTTGCCTTCCAGGTGGGTTGTGCAGGAGTATAATTAGACTTAGTTTTACACCTACTTCTTAGGCTGCAGACATGCTTGGAGTTCCCATCCCCCAACACTTTCCTCTCACAGTGACCTCTGCCTTGAGCTGGCACATACCGGTCTCTAGTGTAGTGGGATCCTCCTAGCTTCTCTTTCAGGTTATTTCTGGTAGCAGGTTTACTCTTGGAACAGCTTGCCTTGAACCTCTCTTCTCGAGAGCTGGAGTCAGACTCACTTCCTGGTTCTCCGTGAGAAGAGTTTCCTCCCAGCAATCCCCTGGGGTTTCTGCTCAGCTGATGAGAGCCACACCTCCTGCTATTCTCTGCAACCCGACCTGCAGTCCTACTCTCTGCAGTTCCCTTTGGTGTTCGTGTTCTTGCTCCTCCTCTTGCCACTCCCAATCTACTCCACTGACTGGAACCTTGCCTTAAGTAATCCCTAGCTCTGCACGTGACCTGGGGATTTTCACTCAGGTGTTCCTGATGGGATTTTTGTTTGCTACGTAGCAAGAATTTCCCTTGCTCCGGTGAATCAGAGTGCCTAGTGCTGCTTTCTAAAGCTGACTCTGAGGTAAGTCTTTCTTTTACCCGAATTTCCATAGGCTGTGTACCCCTTGCTGCATCACAGTATATAATACTATAATATTGTTCATACGTTCAATATTAACTTTTTGTAATAGCGTTAAATAAATAGATGATCTTGTTATCTTTAAAACAGAATACACAATGGTTTCTTCAAAAAATATCTTCTTTATTTGTTAAACTTTTCTTCGAAAAAATTGATTATCCAAACTTATAAATCACAAACTTCCAGAAACATCTTCTTAATAATTCACCATTTCTTCGTGAAAAAATTCTTTGAATTTATCAAGCTTATTTAGCACTAATAGAAGTGATTCCCGACGCTCTACTGCAGCGTCTCAAAAGCGTTTCAGTTTCGCACTTTCTTCAGGAGATTCTTCTTAGTGTCTAAAAAGTAAAACAAACATACTTACAATGTCCCCCCAGGTTATCTTCCTATCTATATCTAATCAAACTTCACTAAAACCAGACCATTTTTGTTAAAAATCGCCATTACTCACTATAGTTGTTGCTGCCCACGTCTCATCGTTGTTAGTTCTGAATGAAAGAGGCGCCGCGCATGCGGACTACAAATGTGCCTCCATTTTTAAAGGGAAAACTTTCAGTTCCCTTACTTTCTATTAATTACTTAATTCAAAGAAAACCCCTACCGTCTCCTCTCTCTCTTATAACTAACCTATCAATCACCCTTTAGTCCACTTAGTAAACTTACAATTGTGCTAAGGTATATTGTAAAAATCGTTTATACGAGGGACTCTACACTGAACTTTCAAACAGTCTATGTCAAAATCAGTTATTAATTGGGGACCTCAGGCTTATACTAGCCAATAATGCAAAATCTTTTTACCCACCTCTATGAGGGGAATCTAATTCAAAAAGACTGCAATTAATTAGCATGATGTAATGCCTCTGCTAATTTGATGCTAGAATAAACATTCTTCCCCCTTGTTCATGCTCTATAATTGACTTTATATTGTGACATGTTATATTCAAACACATGCTGTCCACTCTATGGTGTTGTTTAAACCTCCTGGATGTATAGTATCTAATAAAAAAATCCAACGTTGTTCGTGCCATATTAGGGTTTCATCCAACGTCCTTGCACCCATGGCTTGAGTGATTTGTTCAATTACAAAACATCTGAGTTGTGTAAATGTATGATTATGAGCTAAGCAATGGGCAACTAAAGGAGCATCCAGTTTACCACATTTTATTCTACTTTTATGCTCTCTTAAACGAATCCTAAGGGTCCGAATTGTCTTTCCAATATACCGAAGTCCACATGGGCATGTAATGTTATAAATTACTGCCTCAGAATCACAGGCAGTATTCGAATGCAAATAATACGTTTTATTGTGATGTGTGAACTGAGTTGTTTCAATCATAATTTCACACATGTCGCAAGTGCCACAAGATTTATGCTGTCCATCTCTTATTGGTCTCTCTACCGGTGGAAGAACCGCTGGACTTAGGTATTCTTTTAAATTACGGGCTCGTTTCCAAACACATCTAATGTGTTTGGTTTCCAGCCCTGGAACTATTTCTAATATGTTCTTATGTTGGTGAAACAATCTTTGTATGGACTTACTCAATGGACTGTATGGTGTTATAAAATTGATACTATCATCATTATTATTTTTTGTGGGTTTAAGGGATTTTGTTTGTAATAATAACTGTCTGTTGTTATATAGAGCCCTTCTATAGGCTTTCTGTATTGTCAATCTAGGGTACCCTCTATCTAGAAAATCTTTTTTCAGTCTTCTGGCCTGCTCTTTATAATCATTGACAGTGGAACAGTTGCGCTGAAATCTGAGAAATTGGGAGAATGGAAGAGATTCTTTAAGTGACTGTGGATGTCTACTGGAAAAATGTAAAAATGTGTTTCTGTCCGTGGGCTTTCTAAAAATAGAAGTCTCCCACCCTTGTACACCTTTTATAATTTCCACATCCAAGTAAGTTATTCTATTTCGGTGAAACTGCGAGGTGAACTTGAGGTTCTTGTCTAAATGGTTCAACCACAATATGAATTGTTCTAATATGTGTGATGTCCCTTTCCAAATCAGAAAAATATCATCAATATAACGTTTCCATGTTATTACGTTAGTTTGATATGGGAACCGAGACAAATGCCGTACCTCAAATTCATCCATATAAAAATTAGCCACCGAAGGGGCACAAGTTGCCCCCATCGCAACTCCCCCTATTTGTTGGTATATTATGTTCTCGAATACAAAATAGTTTCTATAAATAGCTAATTTTGCCAATTCCAACACAAAAGTAACTTGTTCTTGCGACAAATCTCCCCGTGTTTCTAATACTCTCTGAATGATGGATACCGCCGCCTCCTGTGGGATGCTTGTATATAAGGAGGAGACATCCAGTGTGACTAACCAGACGTCATCTTCCTTAGCCCAAACTGCTAAACTTTCTATAATATTTAAGAAATGTGTGGTGTCCTGTATATATGAGTTTATTCGTGGGAGCATAGGGCGTAAAAAAGAATCTACGTACACCGATAAAGGTTCTAGTACACTTCCCTTTGTGGACACAATGGGTCGTCCCGGGGGATCTAATAAATTCTTGTGGATTTTGGGGACTGTGTAGAATTTAGCTAATGTCGGTGCTGTCATATTAAGATAATGGAACTCTTTTCTAGATATCAGTTTATTTTGCAATGCCTCTTGTGTAATGCTTTTAATCTCACTCTGTAATTGAGTGGTTGGATCAAATTTAAGTTCCCTATATGTTTTGATATCTAGTAATTGTGAATGAGCCTCTCCAATATATTTGTCCCTGTCAAGAACCACCACTGCTCCTCCCTTATCCGCCCTTTTTATAACAATATCCCTCCTATTTCGTAAATCCTGTAGGGCCTTTCTTTCCATAGATGGCAATGCTTGCCCTCGCAATCTACTGGTTTTTACTAGCTGTTCTATACCCTGTATCATAACATCTCTAAACACTATTAAGGCTGGATGTAAAGGTATAGGGGGTATCCATCTTGATTTAAATGGTAAAGAAATCCTTCCTATCGTTGGTTGGGGTATGGAACTTACTTCCCCTAATTGATTACTTGCTGCTTCTAAAGACTCAAAACTTTCTCCCTCTGATTGATTCTGTACCATTTGTGGAGTTACAGGAATTAAGCCACCTTGTGATGCAAAATATTGTTTTAAGTGCAGCTTGCGCATCAACAGTTCAAAATCCACTCTGCACTGAAATGGGTCAAATGTTATTGATGGTACAAACGAAAGTCCCTTGCCCAAAAGTTGTAATTCAGCCGTCGTCAAAGTTTTCCCCGACAAATTTTCCACTAGGGCAGCACCAGAAGAAGATATTATTGTTTCTTTTGTTGAGTGGTATTTATTTATTTATTTATTTATTTAAAGTTTCTTTTATACCGCGCTATTCGACATCAGCGCGGTTTACAGTGAACAGAATTTACACTTCACAACATTGATCAGTGCTTACAATGAACAGGGCAATACATTAAACAGGTTTACATTAAACAGGTTTCTTAAACAGCGAACATAATAAACTATGTACAAAAGGCAACTATATACAAAGCCGCTAAGTGCAGCTATATGATTCCTGATGAGAGCGGAAGCAAGGTGAGATTGCCGCTCTTCGTGTTAAGACTATAGAGCGCATGGGTTTAACGTGTTGACCTGGGATGTAGATGTGGGTTGGTGTGAGACGGTGTAGCTTCTTGTTTTCCTTTTCTCGATTTCGTTTTTCTTTTTGACGTTGTCTCTCGCTGCTGCATGAAAATCCTCTCTTGCAGAATCATTAGACTCACTAGCTGTGGTGTCATCGGATGTATCGTCAAAGCGTACTTGTTTTTTGTTTCTCTTCATCTTTAATTTTCTGTTCGGGTCCATCCATGGGTATACAAATCCGGTGGTGTAATCCGAGCCATCTCGTTTAAACTTTTTTAATTTTTTTGCCATGATTTCTTGATGTATTGACGTCTCCTGTCGTTTTATCTCCTCTAGTTGTAGCTTAAAGGAGGTTTCATCCTGTTGTGACCTTAATTCATCTTTTGACATCTCCTTTGCCTATGAATAGACTAGTCTCTCTCTCGAGCACCATCTTACAGCCCATAATGTGTGGGCTATGGCAGCCTCTGTGGCGAACCTGCATTCGGTCTCCATGCTGGAGATCTGCCGGGCCTCCACACCTTCACAGCTCATTACTTCCTGGAGGAAGACAACAGTGTGACAGCATCTTTGGCCAGGCGGTACTCCGTCATCTGTTTGGGGAATAATGCAACTTCTACCCTCCAGCTCTTCTGTATGTCAAGGCTACCAGAGACTTGGTTCCCTGGTCAAAGCTGTGGTTGTCCCTGAGGTCTTACAACTACTCAGCACTTTCTGCTGTCATTCATCGTTCGTTTTTTTCAGTCGCCTGTGGCTTTTTTCAGGGTTTTTTTGGTAGCCTGTAGCTGGGGCTTACCATATGTGAGGACTGACTTCCTGTTTGTTCCCAGAGAAGCATAGTTACTCACCTGTAACAGGTGTTCTCCAGGGACAACAGGAATCAGTCTTCACAACCCTCCCTCCTCCCTATGGATTATTTTCTTTTTTGGCTTGATTAAGCTATGTCATCATAATGAGGTAAGATGGCACCCTTGGGCGGGAAGGTGATCGTACATGCATAGTCTAACTCCCAAAAACTTTCTGTGAAAGCTGGGGAATGTTCACTGCACGGGCTCTGTCGGTGCCGACGTCACCCATATGTGAGAACTGATTCCTACTGTTCCTGGAGAACATCTGTTACAGGTGAGTAACTACGCTATCTCTCCACATTCTGAATGCTCTAATTTTACCCAATCTTTGGGGGTCTCCCCATTCTTCCACCGCTTGCAATTGGGCAGCTTCATAATAATATCAGAAATTGGGAACTCCAAGGCCCTCCTCTCACGTTTCTGATATCCCGAGCCACTCTTGGGTTCTTCTTCACCCATATGAACTTAAAAATTAGCGAATGAATTTTCATGAAATAGGTGTCTGGTATTCCCACCGGAAAGGTCCCAAACAAGTTTAAGATTTTGGATAACATCATCATCTTAATACTAGCTAATCTCCCGAACCATGAGAGTTGTAGCCCTCCCCAAACCTCAAAGTCCCATTGCGTTATTTTAGTAGTACTCCATAGTTGTCCTGAAAAGGTTCGGCCTCATCTTCCACCAAATTAATACCCAAATACTTTATCTTCCCTTTAGTCCACTTAAATAGGAAGCATAGTAACATAGTATATGACGGCAGATAAATACCAGTATGGTCCATCTAGTCTGCCCAGCAAGATAGCAGGAGCAGGTGCACCCGCCACTCCATGCAGGCCACCCATCCCCATGTCTCCGTCCAGGGGTGAACCCACCGCTCCATGCAGGACACCCCTACCTGTTGAGAAATTAGATGGTTCAGTTTATTTTGATTTTATCCTGTTGCTGTAAAGGGATCCCCACTGTGTCTGTCCCATGCCATTTTGAATTCCGTCACTGTGTTTGCCCCCACCACTTCCATCGGGAGGGCATTCCAAGCATCCACCACCCTTTCAGTGAAAAAGTATTTCCTGACATTGCCTTTCAATTTACCACCTTGCAGCTTCATGTTATGCCCTCTGGTTTTACAGCTTCCGTGTCTTTGGAAGAGGTTTGTTTGTTCTTTATTTCTCTTTAAGTATTTAAAGGTCTGAATCATATCTCCCCTATCCCTCCTCTCCTCCAGAGTGTACATATTTAGGTCTTCAAGTCTTTTCTCATAAGGCTTCTGATGCATGCTCCAAATCATTTTGGTCAGCTTCCTCTGAACAGTTTCCAGTCTTTTTACATCCTTTGCAAGATATGGTCTCCAAAACTGAACTCAGTATTCCAAGTGAGGCCTCACTAGTGACTTATACAGTGGCATTAGTACCTCTTCCTTTCTGCTGGTAATTCCTCTTTGTATGCAGCCCAACATCCTCCTGGCTTTTGCCACCACCTTCTCGCACTGTTTTGCCATCTTGAGATCTACAGAAATAATCACACCAAGGTCTTTCTCCTGATCCGTGCACACCAACCTCTCGCCCCGTATCGCGCACATTTCCCTTGGATTTCTGCTACCCAAGTGCATGACACTGCACTAATTTGCATTAAATCTTAATTGCCAAGCATTAGACCATTCTTCCAGCTTTTGTAGATCTTTCCTCATGTTAACCACTCCCTCGGGGAAGTTGACTCTGTTGCAAATTTTCGTGTCATCTGCAAAAAGACAGACTTTTCCATTCAGTATTTCAGCAATATCACCCACAAATACATTGAACAGTGCCGGGCCCAGGACCGAACTCTGGGGCAACCCGCTAATCACCTTCCTTTCATCCGAGTGAGCTCCATTTACCATCACCTTCTGTCATCTGTCAGTCAACCAATTTATGATCCAGTTTACCACCTTGGGACCCATCCCCAAACTACTGAGTTTATTGATAAGCCTCCTATGAGGAACATAGATGATATCATTCTTCTCTATCACACTTGCCCTCTCTCTCCCGATATTGGTCCCCTCAATGTCTGTCTTTCCGCTGTTTCTTCCTGGTTTTCTGAGAACTTTTTGCATGTTAATCTGTCTAAGACCTCTGCCATCTGGTTCACTGCTGGTGCTCCTCTTCCCTCTCTTGCTCCCTCTCTGTCCGTTGGGCCTATCCCCCTTGTTTCCTCTATGCGATATCTTGGTGTTACCCTGGACTCAGCCTTAACTTTCCAAGAGCACGTTTCCTCTGTTGTCCAGCGTTCCTTCTATACACTGCGTCGACTTCGTGCTATCCGGCCTTTTCTTTCCTTCTCTTCCTTGACCACACTTCTTCTTTCTCTTGTGGTTTCTCGTTTAGACTATTGTAACGCTTCCCTGGCTGGCCTTCCTCTTTCACAGCTTCGTCGTCTTCAACTGGTCCACCATACTGCTGCTCGTCTTTTGACCAACTCTTCCCGTTCTGCTCATATCACTCCTCTTCTTATCCGTTTACACTGGCTGCCTATCCCTTTCCGTATTCAATATAAGGTTCTGATTTTTGTTCACAGGGCTTTGTACACCGGTGTTCCTCTTTATCTTTCTGATTTGGTGCACTTCCACTGTCCCCCAGAGCACTTCGGTCAATTCACGCTAACCGTCTTTTTCTTCCACCCCCTTCCAGGGCTCATCTTGAATCAACACGTTCTTCTGCCTTTTTCTTCCTCGGCCCCCGCCTTTGGAATTCTCTCCCCCTTGCTCTACGTTTGGAGTCATCCTTTAGTACTTTCAAGGCTTCCCTCAAAACTCACCTTTTCCGTACTGCTTTTGATCTCCCTTCCCTCCCTGCCCATAGCTGATTGGTCTATATCTCTGATTTCCTTATTCTATCCTCTGCTGTCTCTTTTATGAATAATTGGCGTTCCTTTCTGTTTCTTCAGTAGCCTTGTTTTATTGTACACCGCTGTATGCCTTTTTGGTTCAGGCAGTATAAAAGGTTTTATAATAAAGATAAAGATAAACAGTATCAAAGACTTTGCTGAAATCCAGGTAGATGACATCCACAGCATGCCCCTGATCTAGTTCTCTGGTCACCCAGTCAAAGAACTCAATCAGATTTGTTTGGCAAGATCGTCCTTCGGTAAAACCATGTTGCCTCAGATCTTGCAACCTGTTCGTTTTTAGAAGGTCCACTATTCGCTCTTTCAGGAGCGCCTCCATTACTTTTCCCGCCACCGAGGTAAGGCTCACGGGCCTGTAGTTTGACACTTCTTCTCTGGCACCACTTTTGTGTAGAGGTACCACATCAGCCAGTCTCCAGTCCTGAGGAATTTCTCCTGTTTCCAAGGATCTGTTGAAAACATCCTTTAACGGCACTGCAAGAACCTCTCTGAGCTCTTTCAGTATCCTGGGATGTATCCCATCCGGTCCCATGGCCTTGTCCACTTTCAGTTTTGCAAGTTGTTCTAACACATCATCTTCTGTGAATGAGGTGGTATCTATTTCATTCCCATTTTTATATTTGGGAGTCACAGGTGGTCCTTCTCCAGGGTTTTCATTAGTAAAAACAGAGCAGAAGTACTTGTTTAGCAATTTTGCTTTTACGATGTCACTTTCCACGAGTCCGTTCCCAGCGCTTCTGAGTCCTGCAATTCCACCTCTGATCTTCTTCCTTTCCCGAATATACCTGAAGAAAGTTTTATCACCACACTTCACATCTTTAGCCATCTTTTCCTCTGCCTTTGATTTTGCTTTCCTTATTTCTCTTTTTGTTTCTTTGAGATTGATCCTGTATTCATTTCTGTGTTCCTATGTTTGCAAGCTTTTGAATTTTGCGAAAGCTGTGGTTTTTGCCTTTATTTGAGCAGCCACTTCTTTGGAAAACCAAATAGGTTTCCTTCTCCTCTTGTTTTTATTTACTTTTCTTACATCTTTATTTGTTGCCCCTTTTATTGCCACCTTTAGTTTAGCCCATTGCAATTCCACTTCCCTTATCCGCTTCCACCCTGCCAACTCCTCCTTTAGGTACTTGGCCATTTTACTGAAGTCAGTGTTTTTGAAGTTTAGTACTTGGAGCTTGTTATGATTGGACTGCACCTTGGCTTTTATCTCAAACCACACCGTGTGATGATCGCTGCTGCTGCTCACATGGGCACCCACCCAGACATTCGACACGCTATTACCGTTGGAGAGCACTAAATCCAGCATTGAGCTTTCCCTGGTTGGTTCCATCACCTTTTGTCTAAGTAACACATCTTGGAAAGCATCCACACCTGTGTCTTTTGGGGAAACTGCTAGGTACGTATGACCTAGATTGGCCACTGTTGGAAACAGGATACTGGGCTTGATGGACCTTGGTCTGACCCAGTATGGCATATCTTATGTTCTTATGTTCACAATTGTTTTGCTTCTTTCCAGATTTGCAGAAGGAGTAATCCAATCCACATCAGGTAGATTAAAGTCACCCAATATGATCACTTCCCCCTTTGTGGCTATCTTGGCAATATCTATAATTATCTAAATTAAAGTCACCCAATATGATCACTTTCCCCTTTGTGGCTATCTTGGCAATATCTATAATCAATTCGTTATCTATCTCTTCAATTTGAGTTGGAGGTCTGTAGACTACAGCAGTATGGATGACAGTGCCATCTCCTCTTTCCAACACAATCCAGAGCACTTCTTTTCCCCATGCATTTCAGTAGCTTTAATATTGCTTTTTTGAACGTGATAAATGAAGCTTGTGAATGGGCTAGTCAGCAGGATGTTTTTTTAGTGACACTGGACGTTGTTTCATTATATACCAGCATCCCGCAAAGGGTAGCTTTAGAGGTGGTGGAAAGAGTGTTAAGCCAGAGGGGGGATATGTCAGAAGACAAGCGAGATTTCATCATCTGTTTAGCTCGAATAGCGATTTTTCATAATTATTTTGTGTTTCAGGGGGTACTGTATCTACAAAAAGCAGGAGTGGCTATGGGGGCCACCTGCGCCCCGTCGATCGCCAATTTTTACATGGGGTTCTTCAGTATATACTCCCCACATTTTAATGTGGAGGAGATATATTGATGATATTTTCTGCCTGTGGAAGGGAACAGAGGAGTCCCTCCAGCATTTTTTGGAGTGGATTAACAACTGTGATGAAAATATAAAGTTCATGCACATTTACCATAGAGATACAATTGCTTACTTGGACGTTAGTATAGTTAGGGGTACTGATGGTTGGTTAACAACAATTTTTAAGAAGCCCACAGATAAGGTCACCTTTCTCCATTTTGGGAGTATGCATCCAAGACATTTGAAGGAGGGGCTCCCTTTTTCAGTTTTTACGCTTTAGGCGTAACTGCTCTGATAAAGCCGATTTTAAAAATAAAGCAAAACAGTTGTATAACAACTTTATTCAGAGAGGATATCCGAGCCCTGTAGTTAAGCGTGCCTATCAGAGGGCACTATTTCATCA
This sequence comes from Ichthyophis bannanicus, assembly GCA_033557465.1. NCBI lineage: Eukaryota > Metazoa > Chordata > Amphibia > Gymnophiona > Ichthyophiidae > Ichthyophis > Ichthyophis bannanicus. The sequence goes on along the minus strand of CM066035.1, from coordinate 884,876,163 downwards.
TAGAGCTGCCCTGTTGAAAATGAAACCTCCCAGTGTTACTGTTAATGTTGATGATGATCACATTAATTTAATCACAAAAGTTTCCCCTTTAAGCAACGAAATTCAAAAAAATACTTAAAAAACATAGTAATATTTTGGCAGTGATACCTGGGATAACAGATAAATCCATAAGGCGTGTTTGGCAAAGGGATCGCAACCTGAAGGAATGGTTGAGTCCCACAGTATTGCCACCAGTTGTGGAAGGGCCTCGGACCACATTGGAGGCAGGCCATTCAAGTTGTGGAGCCTGTGATATCTGTGGTATCACCATCACTGCCGCAGATTTTTAATATCAGGGAGTAATGGTGAAGTTAAAACATAAGACTACGGGGGAGACCACGTGACGCATGAGCGAGTGAGAGGTTTCTCTGCTCGCTCTGAGGCTGCCCGGCCCTTAATTAATCTTTACTAAGAGCTTTTTTTATCAGATTGCTGTTTTAAGGGTACGGATCGAAAGGTGTTCGCCTCTGGCAGTGGTGGCTGCAAACTCTCCCAATAATATGCCTCTTGCAACGCGTAAGGAGTGGGAGAAAGTGCCTCGGAGCGGGCCCTCTTCGGCGGGAAGCCGCCACCCGGCATGCCACAGCCCAGCTCTCCAGGTGCAGAGAGTGTGGAATCTGGGTCGGAAGAGCTGGCACGTGAAGTAGCTAAACTTCTTGAGCCGAAGTTTGACCTGATCCTCACGAAGCTGGAAATGATGGGGGAAACCCTGACGGAATTTGGCCATCGGGTGGATGAGTTGGAACACCGGGTCTCGGCCCTCAAGGACACGGAGGGCAGTCAAACTCGGAAACAGGCCGCGATGCTAAAAACTATCGAGATGCTTTGTGATAAGGTGGATGACTTAGAAAACCGCTCCCGCAGAAACAACCTGCGGTTGGTGGGAGTCCCAGAATCTCACACGGATGCGATGTTACTGCCCATGATGGAAAAATGGCTTCCCCGGGAGCTGGGGCTGGAGGACCTCGTGGGGGACCTGAAAGTAGAGCGAGTGCATCGTATCGGACCTAAGCTGGAGAACACCAACGACCTCGTGTGATCATTGCCCGCATACTGAACTTTCACCACAAATGGCGGCTGCTACAAGCCTATAGGAAAAAGCGGACTTTGATGCTGGACGATCACAAAGTGCTCTTGTTTCAGGATTACTCTGCTGCGGTGGCGGCGAAACGAAAGGAGTTCTCCCCGATCTGCTCGGCGCTATTTAAGAAACAGCTGCGTTTTACCCTGGCCTTTCCAGCAACGCTCCGCGTGCTCCTCGAAGGGAAAAATCATGTTTTGACCACGGCCGCGTCGGCGCGGAGGTTCCTGGAGGACCTGGAGAAATCGGAGGCGGAGAGCAGGAGGTCGACCTGAGTGGAGGCACACCCGAATTTTTAGACGCCTGTAGTAGCTGTACCCTTCAGCAAGGGAACTAAATGCTAAGGGGACTCATGGAGGACCTTGCTGGTTATTGAATTATCTTGCAATTCCCTGCCTGGTAGGCATGGTAGGCATGTCATGACCGACAAGGCGAATGCTCCTGTTGGGCCTGACCCGTGTGGCGGAGGGGGGGGCCCCGGGAGACTGTGATGGGGTGTGTGAACCAGTTTTATTGTTTGATGATATGTCTGCATTTTGTTGGGGATTTAATGCTATGTGGGGAGAGATGTGAACACGGAGGCTGTCTGGGGGCGAAGCCTGACCCCGCCCTGTTTTGGCATGGGCTCGATAATGGGGGACTCTCCTCCCGACAGCGATACTTTGGGGGAGGGGGGTGGGGCAGCCTTGCCGCGCACAGTGGTGGGATCCGAGCCTGGTAGAAGATGCCAGGAGTAAGATGGTTAGCTTTTTTAAGAGGGTGGGAGGGGGGGTTTCGGGAAGGGGAGATGGAGCTGCAATGGGGTGGGGCGGGAAGGCGGGGGGGGTTGGGGGGCCTTTAGGGGGGGCTGGGTAGCAGTGATGCAGAGAGGGTTTTGGAGGTGGGAGAGGGGGGGCGAGGGTGGGAGCGGTTAAAGAAGGCGAGGACCGAGCGGGGAGCCATTGATGGTAAGTTCAGGCAGTTGATTTTCCATGGACAGACCTGGGGGCAGTGACTGCTGGGAGCTGAGGCTGGGTGGCTCGCAGCTGGGCATGTAGAATGGGAGATGTGGTGGCAGGGGGGAGAGGAGCCGGAGACTAATGGGGGCTGATTTGCGTTTTACCTCCTGGAATGTAGGGGGTCTTGGCTCCCCAATAAAACGCACCAAAGTCTTGCAGGCCTTGAAGAAGCAGGGGGCACATATAGCATTTTTGCAGGAGACACACCTTACGGATCGGGAACACGCCAAACTTAAAAGAGCCTGGGTGGGGCAAGTACACGCAGCAGCAGAGCCTGGGGGCAGGAAAAGGGGTGTTGCCATTTTATTCCACCGGCAGCTTAAAGTGGAGTTGATTCGGGAAGAGCGGGACCCCATGGGGCGTTATATTTGGGTACACGGTAAGATTAATGGGGAAGAACTGATCTTGGGAAATATCTACGCCCCTAATGTATACAATCATAGCTTCTTTAAATCCCTGGGACGTTGGCTGGCTGCAACCCCTGGATTGCCTGTAGTCTTAGCGGGTGATTTTAACTGCCCCCACGACCCTCTGCTGGATAAATCGGGGACTTCCCCGGGCGTTGGGGGGTGGAAGTCCCGGGGTGTCTCTTATTTATGCCATATGGGAGGGCTAATAGATGTATGGAGAGTTTTGCATGGAGGGGAAAGAGACTACACACATCTGTCTAGAGCCCACCAGACCTGATCCAGAATTGATTACATCCTCGTGACTCAAGGCGAGTTGGGTAGGGTCCGCACTGCCGAGATTGGCCCCATACAGATCTCTGACCATGCGATGGTCAGCATCAGCTGGAGAGGACGCCACCCCCTTGGGGGACGTTGGGCGTTTCCACGACATCTTTGGCTCAGGCCAGGGTTTCGTGACTTTGTGCGGGCAAAATGGAGTGAATATATGGCTGCGAATGAAGGTAGTGTACCCTCTGAGGCGACTTTGTGGGAGGCTGGGAAGGCGGTTGTTAGGGGTCATATCATCGCCTATGTGGCCACGGAACAGAGACGGGTGAATGCCGAGGTAGTGCGGTTGGCGCGGGAGATGCAGGAGGCAAAGAGAGAGTCGGTGCTTAAGCCGCAAGACGGGGGACTGAGAAAGTACTTAGAGACTCAAAGGCAGTTGAATATTCTCCTTCAAGACAGAGCGGTCTTTGACATGCAGTATTATCGTCATCAGCTTTTTCGATATGGAAATTGCTCGGGAACGCTTTTAGCTTGCTTAGTGCGTGATGAGCGAGGCTCCAAATTGGTAACCGCTCTTAAGACGCCTAGGGGAGATAAAGTTACAGACCCGGCTGACATTGTGCAAGAGTTTCGGCGGTTTTACAGCGAACTTTACACGCCAGGGCGGGAAGACAGAGAGCAGGAACGTTGTTTTTTAGATAGTGTTTCCCTCGGGCGAGTGACACAGCATGAGCTGGCAGCATTAAATCAGCCAATCACTGGACCTGAAATTCAACGGGCGGTTAAGACAGGGAAGGTGCACAAGGCGCCGGGCCCCGATGGGTATGGGGCGGAATTCTACAAAATACTTGGGGAGCAAGTGGTGCCCATTTTGGCGGCAGTGTACACGGAGGTGTTAGATACTGGGCAATTCCCCCGGGATATGCGTACTGCCTCTATCTCGCTTATTCACAAGCCGGGGAAGGACCCGGAGGACCCCGCGTCTTATAGGCCGATATCCCTCATTAATTTTGACATGAAAATTTTGGCTTCCATTCTAGCAGAGAGAGCCCAGCCGGTATTGGTTCACCTTATTGGGGAGCATCAAGCCGGCTTTGTTAGAGGCCGGGGGGCAGCTTGCAACATTGCGAAAGTGCTGCTGGGCATGGAGTCCTGTATACAGCGGGATCTGCCTTTGCTGCTGGCCAGTTTAGACGCTGAAAAAGCATTTGATCGCGTCTCGTTGGATTACATGTTTGAAGCGCTGCGGCGTTTCGGTTTTACGGGACAGTTTACAGGTTGGGTCCGAGCGTTGTATGCGAAACCTCGCGCGTTTATTGCCATGGGGAGAGAGAACTCGTCAGCGTTTGTGCTGGGAAGGGGAACCAGACAGGGTTGCCCCCTGTCGCCCCTCCTTTTCATACTCCATCTGGAACCTTTACTGGTAAAATTGCTACACCAGGAGGGGGTGACAGGGGTCACTTGGCCAACGGACAATATTAAACTCAGTGCGTTCGCAGATGACATGCTTCTCTGCCTAACGAATCCGCAGCAATCGTTAGAGGGAGCGCTCCATACTATCGAACGTTTTGGGACGTTCTCTGGTTTGAAAATTAACACCGCCAAGTCATTGGGCTTGGATGTGGGAGAGCGCAGTAGGGCGACATGGCGGGGTCCCTTCCCCCTGAGCTGGGCGGATGGGTCGATCCGATACTTAGGCATTCACCTCCCGACACGATTGGATCAATTGTACGAAGTTAATGTTCAGGCCCTCCTTGAGGGGACTCTGGACCGACTGCGGCGGTGGTGTACGCTACCACTATCTCTTAGTGGTAGGGTGGCCTTGTTTAATATGGTTGAGTTTCCTCGTTGGGCGTATGTTCTGTGACACCTGCCCGTCTGGATCAGGCGGCGGGAGGCCCTGCTCTTGCGTCATCATCTGTCGCGGTTTTTATGGCAAGGATGACGGGCGCGTATAGCGATGGATCTCTTATTGCAGCCTAAAGACCAGGGTGGAGCTGGGCTTCTGTCGGTGCGTGGATACAACATGGTTTGCTGGACGCGAATTCTGCGTGATATGGTAGAGGGTAGTTCGGAGGTAGCTCCAGTGAAAATCTTGGACGCAATGGCGGCCCCATACCACCGAATGGCAATCTTGCACGAGCCCAGAGGACAAATCCCCGAGAATTGTAAGCAGTCGGGTTTTTGGAGGGCGGCGGGGCACGCATGGCAGACCCTCTGTCGGAGAAGGAAGATTCCGTGGCGCATGACAGATTGCATTCCCTTGCCCGGAAATAGGGCTTTTGCCCCTGGGTTGACCTCCGCGGTAGCTCGGCGTTGGGCGGATAGGGGTTTATGCTATCTGGGACAGCTCGGTGTAGCGGAGAGTGCGACGGTTGATTCTTTTACCTCGTTGCAGAAAAAATATGATTTAGGAACTCACGATCTCTTCTTCTACTTGCAGGCCCGACACTACTGTCTTAGGCTTCGCAAAGAATATGGCAAATCCTGGCACGGGGGGGGATGTTGGAGCTGTTCACCCGGTTGGAGGGGAAAATAACGATGGGGAGGTTGGAACTGGAGCTGCGCCCGGAGGGAGACACCTCACGTTTGGTGGCTCTGGAGGGAAAGTGGAGGAATGATGGAGTCCCGCAGGGCTCTGCAGAGTGCTTGCAGGAAGCCTTTACTGCTATTAGAAAGATATCGGAAACGGTGCAACTGCAGGAAATTCAGTACAAATTTCTCTGGCGGGCATATGTGCATAATATCTGGGCAGCCAAAGTGGGCTTGGTAGCGACAGATGTGTGTGGTCTCTGCAGGGTAGACAAGGGGGGCTTGGCCCATCGCTTTTGGTTCTGTATGCATATTCAGGGGCTTAGGCTAGAGATCGGGAGGACGCTGGGGAGGTGGCTGCAGCTAGATTTACAGATGAGCCCGGAATGGTGTCTATTTGACGCCTATGAACGGGAGATCCCTCTGCGCGGTGCAGCGCGCAAGCTCTGCACTAAAGGCTTTGTGGTGGTGAAGCAGGTCATCCTTAGGCATTGGCTGGATGATAAGGCGCCCACAGTAGGAGAATGGGAAAGAGCTATGTGGGAGTTGATGGAGATGGAGAGGCGCTCCGCCAAGGCTCTGGGGGGGCAAAAATGGGATCAATTCCGGGAAATTTGGGGCCCCGTTGACGAGGGCGGCCCGAGTGCAACAGCTGAAAGGCTTTCCCGCAGCCCTCGCTAGAAGACAGGTTGATTAAGAATCAGAGGGGGATGGGGTAGGGGGATGGGAGGAGGTTGGGGGGTGGGTAGCGGGGGGGGCTGGGCGGGGGGTAGGTATAAGGGAGTTGGGGAAATATGAGGCTTGTTGTTTTCGAGCTAGGCAGCACCGTGTTTGTATTAGATAGTTCCTCGGCTGGTTTTAAAAGCCGAACTCCCCCCATTGGGGGGTCCTGGTTATCTCAATATTATGTTGAACAATTTTCTTGGTGTGTTACAGTGTATAAAATATTGGTGTTGGCTTATGTAATCTCAATAAAAATGATTTTCCTAAAACATAAGACTACTTGTAGTTCATCTTGCGTAGTTTATGCTGTAATGTGTCCATGTGGTCTGTGCTATATTGGGAAGACTATACGCCCTTTTTATATACGTATGAGGGAGCATTGGAGCCGCCTTAAGCATAAGGTTGTGGAGGCTCCGATGGTTCAGCACTGTGTACAGCAGGGTCATATCTTTGAACAACTGCGGTGCTTGTGCATTGATCAAGTTGTAAGGGGAAAAGAGGGTAGGACCATAGACCAGGAATTGATTAAAAGTGAGCAGAGATTGATTTATCAATTTAATACATTAGTCCCAAAGGGATTAAATAATTGCATTGAATGGTTGGCATGTTTGTGACATGATATAAGAGCGCTTTGTTTCTTCGATAGTCTGTTGGGAGGTCCCTAGCTTCTACCGCACGTTTCTGGTCCACACGTAGATAGGAGGGCTAGTTTCTCATTGACATCAGTATAATAGTGATGAGCAGCTGATGTAATTATGATGTGCGGGAGTATTAAGTACGGGCAGGAGTGTGTTTTGTTTAAGTAGGCGTTTCCTTTGCCCCCGGGTAGAGTGCGGGGGGTTAGGACCTTATGGACTTTAGAGAAATAGTGATGTGTTGAGTTTTTGATAATGAAGCAAGGGAGCATTAGGTACGAGCAAGAGGAAGATCCTGTTGAAGTAGGCGTTTTTTCGTATGCATGGCACAATGACGTATGAAGTGTCTATTGGTTGCGAAGTCATATTGACGTTCGAAGGGCTTTAAAGATGGGACTGGGATCGGCAGTCCGCATGCGCGGTGTCTTTGTTCATTATGGCGGTTGAAGTTCTCCCGGTGCTGAGAGCAGTTTGAAGCCATATATTGAGTGCACGCGGGCAGCATCAAAGGTAAGGCATCTAATAATGGTGTATTTTGTTGTTTTGTGTGGGAAGTTAAGTTTAGTGTAGTTGGGATAGGAATGATGGTTTTTTTTGTATTTATTTGCAGTGTTATTCATGATAAAAAGATCCCCTGAAGAAACATTAGTGTGAAACGGGATCAATCAGAAATTTAGAGCTGTCTAGTCGCACAAGATAAGTTTTAGTAGTTTTCATTAAAAAGGTGACGACTAGTAGCCTGTTTTAAATGCAGTTTGGAGGTCGTTGATGTGATAAAGCACTTTGCTATATTTTGACGCGAGTCTTAATAGCTGTGCTCTTTTTTTACTGAGACCTCAATACTTATTTCTGATCCTCAACAGTGGTGAAAGTGAACGATTTTTTGTAGTATTGTGATTTTGATCGTTCAATAATAAAAGGCCAACAATATTAATATTGCTTTTGACATACAAGGCTGCTACTCCTCCTTTTCCATTTTCCCTGTCTCTTCTGAATAGATTATAGCCAGCTATGGCTATATCCCAATCATTCGATTCATTAAACCATGTTTCTGTAATGGCCACAATGTCCAAGTCCATTTCCACCATGAGGGCTTCCAGGTCTGGAACTTTGTTGGCTAAGCTTTGAGCATTTGTGCTCATTGCTTTCCAGCATTTAACTGGCTTGCGTGCATTTTGCATTGATTGTGTTCTGCCCACTTCTTCCCACTTGCTTTTGATGTGTGGTTTAAAAGTGTGGCTGTTTCTGATTTTGCAGGGAGTGACGTCCTGAACTTCACCTTCCCCATCCGTCACCCCCTTTTTCTAGTTTAAATGCATATCCACATACTGCCTGAATTTTTCTCTTAGGATTCTTTTCCCTGCGACAGAGAGATGTAGTCCATCAGCACAGTATAGTCTCTTGTTGGTCCATCTGTTTCCCCAGTCGCCTATAAATCTGAATCCTCCTTCTTTGCACCAGGTCTGGAGCCATGTGTTAAAGCTGTTTATGCAATGTAGCCTTTCTGCCCCCTTACCAAGAACAGGTAGAACTTCTGAGAATGCTACAGTGTTAACAGTGGGTTTCAGTTTCTCTCCCAGAGTATGGAAGTCCCCTTGAACTGTAGTGGCACTGTTTCTAGCCAGATCATTTGTAACCAAGTGGATGACAACATCAATTTTGGAGTGCTCACTTTCAGCGCTAAGTACATCAACAATTTGGTTTGTATTACTGCTAGCTGAAGAGCCTGGGAGGCATTTGACAAACTTCTCTCCTTTGAACTGTGTTCCCAAGTTGGTGCCTCTGATGATGGAATTACAAAGTAGTAGTAGTTTTCTGTTCCTTGGGATTTGTTCATATTTGGTGCTTTATCAGGAGATTGGGCATTGACTGTCTCATTTAAGGGCCCTTCAGTTTCCATGGATTGGGCATCCTCATTAACCAAAGCAGAGAAGGCATTGTTGTTGTTAAGTGCCGTCGAGTCAGAGTCGACTCATGGCGACCCTCTGGATAGCTATCCTAAATTGTGTTCGGTCTTCAGTCAGGCGGCTCATTGTTGACAGACTGGTACCCGTAGCTGCTGTTATTGTATCGATCCATCTCATTGCTGGCCTTCCTCTTTTGCTTTGACCTTCTATCTTGCCAAGCATGATGTCTTTCTCTAATGATCTCTCTCTTCGCATGATGTGTCCAAAGTATGAAAGTCGAAGTCTTGTCATCTGAGCTTCTAAAGAAAGCTTAGGTTTGATCTCCTCTAGTACCGACTGGTTTGTTCTTCGGGCAGTCCATGGTATACACAGTATTCGCCGCCAGCACCATAATTCAAAGGCATCAATTTTCTTCCTACCTATCTTTTTCACTGTCCAGTTTTCACATCCATATGATGTTATTGAAAATACCATGGCTTGAACAAGTCGAATCTTTGTATGGAGAGAGACATCTCTGCTCTTGAGAATCTTATCTAGGTCTTTCATAGCCATTCTTGACTGCTTGTTGCTTCTTTATTGATAGTTGATCCAAGTAGGTTAAAGTTGTTCACAATTTCAATTTCTTCTCCTTCAACGATGAACCTGTTGATTATGCCAGTTGTCATGATCTTTGTCTTCTTTACATTAAGGTGCAGGCCCATTTTGAGACTATGTTCTTTGATTGTGAGAAGCAAATGTTTCAGATCATCTTCACTTTCAGCCAGTAATGTAGTATCATCAGCATAGCGAAGGTTGTGGATGAGTCTTCCACCAATCTTCACACCTCTGTTGTCTTCATACAGTCCTGCTTCTCTGATGATTTGTTCTGCATATAAATTAAACAGGTAGGGGGAAAGTATGTAGCCTTGTCTTACACCTTTGCTTATTTTAAACCATTCTGTTTCTCCTTGTTCCGTTCGAACTGTTGCTTCTTGATCAATGTACAGATTGCGCAAGAGAACGATCAGGTGTTCTGGTATACCCATGCTTCTTAATGTGGCCCAGAGTTTCTCATGGTTTACACAGTCAAAAGCCTTGCTATAGTTGATAAAGCACAAATAGATATCCTTTTGGTATTCTTTAGTCTTTTCAAGGATCCATCTCACATCCGCAATGATGTCTCTCGTTCTTCGCCCTTTCCTGAACCCTGCTTGCACTTCAGGTAGTTCTTGTTCCAGGTATGGTTGTAGTCTCTTTTGAATAATCTTCAGTAGAATCTTGATGGCATGTGGGATCAGAGCGATTGTTTGATAATTTCCACAGTCAGTTGGATCACCTTTCTTTAGTATTGGTATAAACACAGATCTTTTCCAGTCAGTTGGCCATGATGTTGTCTTCCATATTTCTTGGCAGAGCCTTGTAAGTATGGTAACAGTTGCATCAGATTGCTGCAATACTTCTATAGGAATACTATTGATGCCTGGTACTTTGTTCTTTGATAAGGCTTTCAATGCTGCTTCAACTTCTTCTTTCATCACCAATGGTTCCCGATCATAAGGTACAGGTTGAAACGGCTGTTGGTCCACTTGATCTTTATCATATAAAAACTCTGTATATTCCTTCCACCTTTTCTTGATCTTCTCAGCATCATTCAACATAGAACCTTGAGCATCTTGTAACATTCCAATTCGAGGCTGGAACTTTTTCTTTAACTCTCATAGCTTTAGGAAAGCCGGTTTTGTTCTTCCTCTAATAGTTTCTGCTTCTATTTCCTTGCAAGTGTCATTATAGTATTTTTCCTTGTCCTGTCTTGCTGCACGTTGGAAATCTCTGTTGAGTTCTGTTGTCTTTCTTTCTCCTCTGGCTTTAGATTCTCTGCGTTTCTGGGCAATTTTCAGAGTTTCTTCCTTCATCCATTTTGGCCGTTTTTGCTTTTTCACCTTTTGTAGAGACTTCTCGCTTTCTTCCAACACAGCCTTCTTGATGTCATTCCATAACTCTTCTGGAGCTCTGTCATTTGTATCTAAAGCAGCAAATCGATTTTGCAGGCAGTCTTTAAATTCCAGTGGTATATTCTCAAGGTCATATTTTGCTGCATTCATGAGTGGTTTGCTCTTTTTCAACCTTAGCTTGAGTTTGCATACTAGTAGTTGATGATCTGTACCACAGTCAGCTCCAGGTTTTGTCTTTGTTGATGTTATAGAACTTTTCCATCGTTGACTTCCACAGATGTAGTCAATTTGATTTTTATACAATCCATTGGGTGAAGTCCATGTGTACAGTCGCCACTTGTGTTGCTGGAAGAAGGTGTTTGAGATGAATAGATCATTGGTCTTGCAGAATTCTATCAGTCTTTCTCCAGCTTCATTTCTGTTGCCAAGTCCATATTTTCCAACTACTTTGCCTTCTTCTTTGTTGCCAACTTTTGCGTTCCAGTCACCCATGACTATCAGGATATCCTGTTTGCATGTTCTGTCAATTTCAGCTTGTACTTGTTCATAGAACTCTTCAATTTCATTCTCCTGCAGCTGTTGTTGGGGCATATACTTGAATTATAGTTGTGTTGATAGGCAATCCTCGTAGACGAATAGAGATTAAGCGTTCGCTGACTGCATTGTATTTCATTACAGTTCTTGCAAGTTTCTTCTTTATTATAAATGCAACACCATTTCTTCTTTGTCTTTCATTTCCAGCATAGTAGACCATGTGATCATCTGATGCAAAGTGCCCGATGCCAGTCCATTTCAGCTCGCTGAAACCCAACAGATCAAGTTGTACACGTTCCATTTCATTCTTGACCACCTCCAACTTCCCTTGGTTCATGCTTCGTACGTTCCATGTTCCAGTGTGTAAGACATCTTTACAGCTTCTGACTCTCATTTCATGCGCAGCTACATCAGCAGTCAGACTTCCCGAGGGCTTTGATCCAACCACATCATAAATGCTGGCTTTACTCTGAAAAATCTTCAGCTCTTCCCCAATAGCTAGTTGAGTGCCTTCCGACCTGGGGGTCTCATCTTCCAGCACCATTGCACAATTTGTTTTGTTGTAACTATCCATTGGGTTTTCATGGCAAGATACAGAAGTAGATTGCCGGGCCTTTCTTCCGTGACTGTGTGTTAACAAAATTGATTGATGGTCAACTATACAGAGGGATAAATACTAATATATATGGGGAAACCCTCCACGTTAATCTAGACAAGATTCCGGTTTTGTGCTATATGTGTGGTCAAGGTGCTAAAGTTATTAATACTGTTCCTATAATATGAACCTGTGGTCTCAGCTCAAAATATTTTGCAATATGAGGCGATTTGCTCCAAAGCTGCAAAAACTCCGATCACATCAATGACCACTCATCTTATCAGGTTCAAAATTTTGATCTTCACACCTTTTCCGGCCAAACAATTTAAAACTGGATTTGAAACCAGAACTTATCTTAGATAATTGAAGCTTTTTTCTGCTTTATGTAGACAGCAATCGTGCTGTGGGTTTACTGCAAGTTGCTTATCATCCCCGACGCGACCTCTCTGGTACCGCACGTTTCATTTCTTCCTCAGGGGGTCCTCAAACAAGCAAACCGAGCACTGTCTCTGTGAAACAATTCAAAATGTTCTCAACCAAGCAAACCGAGCATTGTCTACAAAACATAGCCACATTTCAAAAAGAGAAACATAGTGATCTGTAACTGGTTATTCAGGGCACATGTTCATTAATTCTTAAACAAACTGGTTCCTGAATAAAAAACTCTTGAAATGCCTTTCTTCTTATATATAGAAAAGACCTCACCTCTATAAAACAATTCAAAATGTATGCGTACTACCGCTTGACTCGGGCGTTTGCTGGAACTGAGTTTCCAAAAACGTTTCCTTCTCAAAAAACGCCATGCATGCGCTCTCTCAACAGCATTATTTATTGGATAATGGGGCTGACATTGGTGACGTGGCGATAAGATCACACACACGCTCGCCATTCTATCATATTGTTCAACCCTCCCGGGATGACCGTACCAAGTCGGTATATCCATCGTTGCTCTGTTAATAGGAGTAGTTGAGCTGGTGATCTGCCCCTCCTTCCTATTGAAACAGTTTCAATAACAAACACCCGTAATTCTTCAAACAAATGTTTATTCTGCAAGCAGTGATGCACAATTGGAGCCTCTGTCATCTTGCATTTAATCCTACTTCGATGTTCTGCAATGCGTACCCGCAAAGCTCGGGTGGTTTGCCCTATGTACAAGAGACCACATGGGCATCGTATTCCATACACTACATGATCAGAAGCACAATCTGATAACACAGGTACACTAAAAAAATTTTTTTTTAAACTGCCTCTAATGTTTCGATTGATTTTTACGTTTTTTTGGTGCGCTGAATCCAAATCTGGTAACCAATTTGCTCCATCACGTACAGATTTTTTGCTACATTGGGTTAGCAGTTTGAGGTGAACGTTTCAGATTGAGTGCGATCGAGATAAAAGTTTCTTGGATGAATTCTTTATACTAATTGTTTAGTAGTTATTCAAATAAGAATAAAGAAAATTGTAACAAGGCAGCACATAAGAATAGAGTAATGTCAACAAAACACACTGTGATGGTAGCAAAATTGTCTGCACTTAAAACAGCCACATACATGTGCACAAACACTGAGCATATAAGAGCGAGGTTAGACACAAAGCAAAGCAAAGAAATGTGCAAAAAATGTTGTACAGGTATGTATGTAAGAATAGAAAACGCAAACCGCACCATTGCAATACATGAAGACAAACACCCGATGGTGTGAAAATAAAATTCTAATAAATGAGATCCGACACTGTGGTAATAACTAGCAAATTTTAATTTCAAAGTTTAGTAAAAACACGATATTTGTCAACACAGTTTAGATTTTAAAGTCATTCTTGGGTCAATCAATCTCCTGGTGGGCCCGTTTCTTCTTCCCCCGAATGCTTCTCTTGGTGCCCTGCTTGGCGTATTTTTCATCTGGGGTTTCCCGCAGCAGCAACCAGCAGAAATCAGCCATCATAGTGGTGTTCCATCTTCCTTGGTACCTTCTCTCTGCGTCCTTGATGTCCTGGTGAAAAAAACTTTCACCTTGTTCTTCACTGTACGCCCCCAAGTTTTCGGGAAAGTAGTTCACATGGGAGTGAGTGCAAGAAATGGACTTTCAGGCTCATGTTACAGCCTTGTTCTTTGAAGGCATTGAGCATCCTGGCAACAATATCCTTATAGTTCTCATCCCGCCTGTTCCCCAAGAATTTGAGAACAACATCCTTGAAGGAATCCCAGGCTTCTTTTTCCTTCTCAGACATCGTTTCAGCGAATGCTCCATCTGAAATGAGTTTCCTTATATCAGGGCCAACAAACACTCCTTCCTTTAGCTTTGCTTCAGAAAGTCGGGGGAACTTTGAGCAAAGGTACCGAAAGCACTCACCATCTTTTGGAAGGGACTTGATGAATTGCTTAATGAGACCCAACTTAATGTGGAGAGGTGGTAATAGAATTTTATCACGAGGTACCAAGCTCTCATGAAGAACATTTTTCTCACCGGGTCTCAAATACTCCCGAATTGGCCAGTCTTTTTTCCCCCAGTGTAGGTCGCGGGCCCGGCTATCCCACAAGCAAAGGAAGCAGGGATATTTGGTGAAACCGGATTGCTGCCATAATAGCAGGGATAGAATTTTAAAGTCTCCACAAATCATCCACTTATGCTCATCATTACGAATCTTCTGAAGAATCAGGGCCAAATTCTCGTATTTTTCTTGGAGAATAACAGAGTGAGCAATAGGAACTGAAGCGAATGTGTTGCCATTATGAAGAAGAACACCTTTTATGCTGTCTTTTGACGAATCAATGAACAGCCGCCATTCAGCAGGATCATACTTGAGTTTAAACTTTTCCATCACTCCGTATATATCGTTGCAAAATACCAAATCTTCCTCTTTGCTGAAATACTTCAAAAATTGTGTCTCGCGGTTGCTGCGGTACCAATAAAAAGTTGTTCCTGGTGACAATAGATTTTTCTGTTTAAGCCGAGAACCTATCAGTTGGGCAGCATCTTTTGGGAGTCCTAAATCCCGGACTAAATCATTCAATTCAGCTTGAGAGAAAAGTTCAGGTTTCGGATCTGGTTCAGTTTCAAACTCGGAAGTACTGGACTCATCGGGAAAAGCCATCTGATGAGTCTCATCATGATCAGAACCGTCCACACAAATATGATCCAAAGATTTTGGTGGTTCAGGCACAGGTACTTCATTGCTATGAGGCATAGGCCTAATTGCTGAGGGAAGGTTGGGGTAACTTATTACGTTCTTATTTTTTAAGTTGTATCCCTTCACAATGCAAGAGCAAAAATAGCAGTCACTGCTGTGGTCTCTTTGTTCACGCCACATCATAGGTATTCCGAAACGAAATGCTTGTTTTTTACCTTTCATCCATAAGCGTAGATCTTCCTCACATGTCTTGCACACTTTTTGAGGAGCCCACGGTTTGTCTTGATCGCCTAACTTCAAACCGAAATAGGCAAAATATACTTTTTTAATAAATGCAGAAATGTTCCTCTGCCGCTTTTTCACGGTATATTCCCCACAAATAAAACAAAAACTATCCGGAGAGTTGACGCAACCTCTGGCTCTGTGAGCCATCACAAATACACAGCACTGCAAACTACAACTGTAGTGAACCACTTCGGAATAAAGCTGGATTACGACTGAGCAAACAAAAGGTAATAATGACCTGGCAAGAAACTTACATTTGACAGGAACGTTCCTGTCGCAACCACCGTGTTTGAGCGAGCGAGCGAACGAGGCGAGGCGAACAGGAAAGAACATGCGCCAGCGCGAGTACTGGATTTAGCCCCCCGCCTCCCAATTGTCCTGTTAATGTATAAAATGAATACAAAACACTCTAAAATATCATGAGGGAGTGTTTCTAGTTAGTTAACCATTACAACCTCTATTTTGGGCCAAGAAAATAAACTGCAGTCGGCTAAAAAGAAATTATGTGAACATTCCTTATATGGGTAAGAAATCTAATTTTGCAAGAAAACGTGACGTGATGGAACATTTTGGCTATTTTTCCTGGATTCAGCACCCCAAAATCTATAGGAATCAGTTGCAAAACTGGAGGCAGTTTTTTGGTAGTGTACCTGTGTAATTGACGTAAAATATAATGTTGATCTCTATATTCAAATTCTACTATTTCATCCATTTCATCCTTTCTTCCGCGCAGTTTAAGTTTGGTGTGGTTGCCGTTGTCACAAAAATGTGATCCTCCGCCGTCAACACTATCCCATTCTGCTGCTGCCCAGATGGGTGGTTTGTCTTGGTCTGGGACCTCAGCTGAGACCTGTCCATCTTGGGAGACCCTGCCAGTAGTTAAACTACCGATAGTTTAGCTCTCAGCATCACTGATGCACGCAAGCCCTCACAGCACGACAAGCTGCAAACCAAGTGAGAGAAGGCATTATGCAGTGATATTTCATGATGTACAGGGTATTTCTGCGTTACAAGATGCAATCTACCAGAGCCCACTGTGATCCATTTGTTCCTGGGGTGTTTGATTCTTTGTGGGAGCGGTGGTGGACTTTGTTTGGTTTGTATCCTAGAAGAGGTGTTTGTTTGTTTATTTTGAATTTGATATACCGCTCAGACCAAAAGGTATTAGAGCGGTTTACAATACTACATCATTTAAGGAAATAAGAAAGGAACGCCATTTATAAGATAGGACAGAGTAGAGGACAGAAACAGTCAAACAGATAAGAGGAGGAGAAGGACACGGAACAGCAAGTGTGTTTCATTGCAGCTACTTCTTCCCTTAATAGTCAATTCTTTATGCATGGCAGCTAACTTGAGACATATAGGGCAAGCTCTTAGGTTCCAGATGAAGCATTGTTTGAGATCCCCCACCAATCTCACCGGGCAAGATCTATTCAAAATTTCAGATTTGGTGACATTCATTTTAAAGCCTGATACTTGCCAAATCTCGCAAGCTCTCCCAGTTTTATGATCTCTTTCTCACACCCTCACATCTTCCAGCCCTCCATGATCCCTCACCGCTGTGACAATGGCTCCATTAGCACAAAGAGTAGTGGCAACAGAGAGAAACTTTATTGTGCCTCTCGATGGAGCTCAGAGAATTCTGTATAGCTCCCATTTATTTTTAATCATGCTTGGGGCTCCATACATATTGCTCATACCCAGGTTAAGAACTTTCCCTCAGCCCTATTTTTTTAACACTTGCAACATAAAAGGGCAATATAGGTGTATCCAAGTCCTTCTCAACATCTGTTGCAAGGAGTACCCTAGGATTTCCCACCCATTGAATTGCTCTAATAAGATTAAGGGTTCTAACATTATTTACCGACTGCCTCCCTAGTATGAATCTCATCTGGTCAGAGTGTAACAGCTCCCCCATCTTAGGTAAGAGCCGCATGGCCAGAATTTATGTCAGGAGCTGGAAATCTGTGCCTAACAGGGTAATTGGCCTTTGTGAGCTATAAAGCATGGGATCCTTACCCTCTTTTGGCAAGATAGTTACCCATACTTCTCTTAGGATTCCTGGCAAACAAATCTTTGAGCACCCTATTGTACATCTTGGCCAAGAGCGCCACAAAACGATCTACAAATACTTTATAAAATTTAGCAGAGTAGCCATCCAATCCAGGGGCTTTACCACTAGGCAACGACCAGATGGCCAACAACACTTCATAGGTAGAAATTGCCCAATTCAAAATCCTCTGATTGTCCTCTGTCACACATGGAAGGTCTAGCCCCTCCAGGTACTGGGCTATTTCTCCACTCGAAACTTCATACTCAGGCTGGTATAGCTCCTGCTAGAATTTCAAGAAACAATCTCCGATTCCTGCCCTATTCTTTATCTCCCATCATTCACTACTTTTAATTTTAAAAATAGCGTTCTGGGTATATAAGGATTTCAGTGTCACAGCCTGCAATTTGGAGGCCTTGTTTCCCTGTTCAAAATGCTTTTGCTTTAACTTCTCTAGGGCTTAATTCACCTCATCTGTCAGCATCCTCTGAAACCATGCTCTTTCCTTGCACAGCTGTTCTCTCCTCCTTTCCCAACTGCCCACTCTTATCCTGCCTTTCCAGAAATGCAGTGGAAGCCCTGAGTGTCTCCTTCAGCTGCTCTCTCTGTTTTTTCTTGAAGCACCCAACAGCTACCAGCTTACCCCTCATCACCGCCTTAAGCCCTACACACAGGATTCCTGGAGGGTCCCCACCAAACAGGGCTAGCCAGTCCACCAGGCAAACTAGGCAGTCGCCTAGGGTGGCAGGCCCCGGTGGGTGACATTGGTCTCCCTTCCTCCCAGAAAAGCAGCAGTTCATCGCTACTTGGCCCTCCCTACCAGGGCCATGCCACATTCCTGCGCTTTTCATGGCCCCACCGATCATGAACTCCCATTCATCCTTTCACCCACTCTGATAACATCATACCATTACATTTCCCCCCTGATCACACACACCACCATGCTCTATCTATTTTCACACCCACTTACCCTCAAAAATTTACTCCATGCCATTCACCTTCCCTCGCCCATCACAGTTTCTCCACAGAGTTCCAGTCCTCTAGCCATTCCTGTCCTCCACAGGAAGTCCATAATCAGGTCCCACCAGTCGACACTGCTTCCACCTCTCTGTACTGCTGCTGTAGTCTCTTCCTTTTATGATCAACACGATGCCATAGGGGCCCAGATGTGCATGGTGCCCACTCCTGACCAGTCTCCACACCTGAATTCTCGGGGAGATTTTCCCACCACACTTTCCACAAGACCACAATAGTCTCTTCAAAAGTTTGTGTCCAATATGTCTGTCCAAATATGGTAAAGAAGAGGCCAAAAGGGTATAGCCAGCAATAGTGCACTTTTTCTGCCCTCAACCATCACATGACCTCTCTCAGCTCTCACCATTTCTAAAGAGTGATGATCAAGAGATCAGCATAGTTCTCAATTATGCTGGATCTTCACTGCAACTGTCCCAGCTTCCTGGCTAAGGAACGCACAGCCTCTTTGATAACATATTCATGGAAGAGTTCTATTAGGTCTCTGGGCCCAGCACTCTATGTGCCTATTCAATTTTAAGGCAAAAGTCCTCACTGGACAGATTGCCTGCTTGGAGGGCCGCCCTACTGAATTTCTTGGAGTAGCTTGCATTAATCCTGGCCACCTCATTCTCTGGGACGCCGCAGATCCTAATGCTATTTCTGCAGGCCCTGTTTTCCATGTCCTCCAGCTTTGTCCAAATCTCTCGCTGCTTCCACTGGATGGCTTCAGTGGCTTTTTACAGTTGTGTCCTGCTCCTCCACTTTTTCTTCAATATTGTCTGTGCGGTTCCCCAACTCCATGCTCCAAATCCATGCAGAGCTGCTGAAACCACCATCCTGTATCTGATTGCAACACTGATAGCTCACCAGAACCACTTTGTACTGGGGGGATTTATTTACTCATTCACCCTTCGCGAGCTGTTTTGCAGGTTGGGTGCCAAAGAGTTTAGCTCTCAAGCTGCCCTCAACACTCGTGCCAGAACCGGAAGCTGCTACCAATCATTTCTAAAGCACAACCACACAAGCTTACAGTCTTGTCAAGACAAGTATACACATCAAAGAAAAGAGTCTACAAGAAAGGTTTTGTTTGTTTGTTTGTTTTACAGCAAAATGATCACGATTTAAAAGCAGCCTCAAAAAGGTAAGGAGGCATATTTAAAGGGAATAAAGCAGTTAGCAGACCTGCTTAACCACATTACTCCCACTGAGCGAGATATTCAGCAGCACATATCAGGTTTGTACTGCTGAACACCACAATGCTAATGGCTTAGCATCAGGTTGGAGCTGGGGTAGCACTGAGGGTTAGCCAGTCAGCAGCAATACTGAGCCACTGGCTGGTTAACCCTAACCAGCTAAAGTTAGGCCTAAAAAAACCCTGGCCAAACTTTAGCCAGTTAACTATCTGGCCAGCAACTGAATATCACTGCTGACTGGATAGATAATTGGCTATCTAGTGTAATGGGGAAAAGATATCCTGTGATAGGAAAGCAGAGGAACCTATGAGTAATAGGGCTGTTTCTAGCAGGAAGGAAGATATCAGGACACCCAGTTGCCAAGAGCAACATAAACATTCCCAGCCACGAGGGAAGGAACCCTGCACAGCTGATAGGCATTCCCCAGCTCTTAGCTCTAATAGCTTTCACCTGGGAGGGGGAAGGGCTGGAGTAGAGCTTCAGAAAACGTATAAGGGACGTTCATTAGAGAATAGGGGCGGCAGTAGTAGGAGCAGCAATAACAGGAGCTGGAGAAGGAGTTCTGACTTTGGCTTTGGTAGCTCCGGTAACTCCAGAGAAAGCAGTTTGGAAGATTCAGTGAAACCAGTAACTGGAAGCAGGAGAGACGTGCTGAATGAGAACCAGCTGGATACTGAGTGCAAGCTGAGGTTTGAATCTGGGAAGCAACGTCTGCTTTGGGCTGGTAGGAAAACTGATGTGAGTGACTTTAATTCTGAATGTGAAAGAGAAAGGCAGATAACAGCTGATAGTCTTAATTGGAGGAGAAAGGCTCAAAAACCTTTTAACCAAGCCTCCAAACATATACCTTATGGTGAAGGCATTTATAAGGAGAAAGTACCAGTCAGAATAACTGGAAAGCAATCACAAGCCTCAAGAAAGAAAGAATATACGGTGCCAGACATCTGTATGTTGGAAGAGGGTGACAAACAGCCTAAGCATAGAGAAAAGCCTCTGAGGTTTAAACCCCTACTGAATGAAGCTGTGCATAGCTTTTCTCCTGCCTCAAACCAAGAAGGTGGGCTAATTAACCAAGGTAAAGCTGCTTACAAGTCTTTTTCACCTAGAAGTTATAAAGGACATAAGTCTTATTGGAATTGCATGCCAAGATATGGTGACTCTGACCCTTACCTGTTGGAGCAAATAGTAGGGAGGTCAAGGGAGCTGGCAGAGGAGAATAATCTGCCAACACACTATAGGCAACAATGTTATGCAGATGATAGTCAGATTGAATCAATGATAATTGATCCACCAGAGCCTGAATTATCTGACTGCCAGATGGACTGTACATTGGCTGTGATAAACGATAGGTTTTCATTGTGCTGAAGATATACGATGCTGGAAGTGATTTAACTGCCTGTTTAAAAGCACCAGTCTTTACTTTATCCTTTTTGCCAGAGTGTATGGCTTTTGGTTCTTTTGTTACCCGTGTTATAATCCAAACCCCGGGAGGGGAAATAAAACCTTGATTTGACCTTACCACTCGGGTCTCAACTATCTTATTGCAAAGGAGCCCAACTACAATCCTTTCAATAAAAGGTCCCCCTGTAGCCCAACCAGTATACTACACTGCTGGCCGAGCAGGGTGTGACAAGAGAGAAATGGCGTAGTATGTTCGGATTTTTAAAAACACAGTAAAAAGGACATTATCAAGAAAAAGGATTAACCTGAGAAATCAGGAGAAGTTCGGCTATCCTGAAGGAAAGGAGAGAAAACCGGACCGGACTACAGATCCAGACCTGATTTGGAGCCACCCAGGAGATCTTTCTCAAGGCAAGATCCTGCACTGTGCTCAGGTACAAGTGAGGGGGCACGGGTGTAGAAGGATCTGTGAGAAAGTATCCAATTTCTGTGCTAAAGTAGGAGGCATAGATTTTCTTTTGGTACCGCACTTGGTGGGCTTTGTGTTGTTTTTGTTTTTACAGATACAGCCATCCTAATGGATCCCCAGGACGTAAAGAGCTGGATGGAGGCTCAGTGGAGGGTCCAGAGTGAGCAGGCCCAAGGGATCCAAGAGAGAACTATAGCAGCCATGAATGCTCAGCAGCAGCCGTTGCTGGAGCTACTGGGAGCCCTGCTGCAGAAAAATGTGGACAAGGACGAGAGTATTCCCTCATTGCAAGTGGGGGTAGGACTTAATAATTATGGTGCAATGGCACCGGGACAATTTAATAATAATGAGAATTTTGATGATTTTGCTGATGCATTTGAAAAGATAGCAGAATCAGCTAAATGGCCAGCTGATCAGTGGGCTGTCCGCTTGGCTATGACTCTTAACAGGTGAGGCATTAGCAGCGTACAAGGCATTGCCCGCTGATCAGGCGTCCAGTTACCTGAATGTAAGAAATGCTTTAAGAGACAGGTTGGGTTTAACGCCCATCCATTACAGGCGTTTATTCAGGGAAGCTAGGCTTAGGCCTATGGAAACACCGAAAGCACTATTTCAGCGTCTAAAGGGTCTAGCGCTGAAATGGCTCACTCCTGAAAGGAGAACAATAGAGTCAGTGATAGATACCATAATTATGGAGCAGTACCTTGAAGCTGTACCGCCTGAGGTAAAAGCATTTATAGTGCTCCAAAAATGCAGTTCCACTGAGGAAGCGGCTGAACTCTCAGAAAGATATTTTGAGGCAGAGTTAGCCGGAACCTCAAAGGAAAAGGTATTAAAAGTAGTTGGCATTGGTAAGCTATGGGGCTTAGAAAAAACCTCTAGGAGAGAAATGTGTGACCAAAATACAAACAGATTTCTTAAGAGAAAATGTTATAACTGTGGTCAGCTAGGACACATACGTAAGGATTGCACTGTACGCACTGCCTTAATATCAGGGAAGAAACAACCCCTGGAGGAGGGATTCCTCCTCAAGGTTTGTGTAGAAGGGGTAGAAACTCTGGCCCTGCTGGACTCTGGCGCAGACCAGAGTATGGTCTCCCAGAAGTTATGGAAGACCATCTCTGACCGTGATCCATCCGCCCAGAGCCCAGCAGAGGGAAGAGTACAAGTGAATTGTGTTCACGGGTCAGCGCCATACTATCCTGTGCATAAAGTATCCATAACAGGCTTAGGGATTGATGGGGAAGTACGGGTGGCGGTCATACCACGACTTCCTCGTGACCTTGTTTTAGGCAAAGATTGGCCTCCCTTCCAAAGAGAGTTAAGGAAAGGTTTAACTGAAAGAATAGGCCTAATTACAACCAGGTCCCAAGCAAAAGTTCCGGTAACAGAGGTTAGGCCCATAGAGGGGGAAACGGAAGCTCCTGAGGGTGAGGGAGAACCCCAAGGAGGTGAGAATGAAGAGAGTGAGGAGATACCTGATAAAGAACCCCCAGGAAGTGAGAATGAAGAGAGAGAGGAGGTACAAGGTATACTTCCCTCTCCAGAGGACTTGATAAACATACCCTCTAGAGAGAAAGAAGGAAAGGCTGGAACGCGACATGAGCGTAGGCATAGGTTGCAGGCAAGGGTAGAAATGGAGGCCGGGGAAGGGTTACCCTGGGTCCCAGCAGAACTTGTCCGCAAATTCCCTTCCTTCCCTAGACAGCAGAGGGATGACCCAGCACTAAAGAGAGTCTTTGAGTATGCCCGGGAGAGTAGGACTATTTTGCCTAGGTTCTTTTTAGAAGAGGGATTATTGTACCGGGAGTGTACAGACCCTTGGAAAGGCACCCTAAGAAAACAGTTGGTCGTGCCCGCTACCTTTAAGGTGGTAGTCCTGGAAGTGGCACATGACCTTCCTGTTGGTCGCCATAATGATACAAAGAGGACATTGGACCGGATATTGGCCCGATTTTATTGGCCTGGCGTTCTCAGGGAGACGGCCCGCTACTGCGCGTCCTGTCTCATCTGCCGACAAGTTAGGGCTGGTAAACCAAAACCGGTACCCACAAGATCGGCGCCTATTGGTTCAACCTCAGTACATAAGTTAGTGCTGGACATTATAGAACCCATTGTTAAAATAGTGGATATCCTAGAGGAACAATGGGGGGAACCTGATAAAGCAGAAATAAGGGTATCCAAATTTCCAAGGAATCTTAGGAGCCGCCTAGAGAGGACCTCCCGAGTATCAATAGATAATCTGCAGGCTAGCCAGCGTAAGCAGAAACACTGTTATGATCGGAGAACCAAGACGCGACAATTAGAAGTCGGGGATAAGGTTTTAGTCCTAGTAGCAGAGGTTGGTCCCAAATTTGAATCCCGATGGAAAGGACCCTACACAGTAGTGGAAAAGGTCGGGCCCGTCTCCTATAAGGTGGAAAATGACCAAGGGCGACGACAAGTATATCACGTAAATCTGTTAAAACCTTGGCAAGACAGAACGGCCACCGTACGGTTGGTCAAAAAGGCAGGTGGTTCACCTCATAGAAATAAGATTACAGGCTGGCAGACTCAGGGAGCCGCAGCCTGTAATATCTTAAGAGGGGGGATATGTAATGGGGAAAAGATATCCTGTGATAGGAAAGCAGAGGAACCTATGAGTGATAGGGCTGTTTCTAGCAGAAAGGAAGATATCAGGACACCCAGTTGCCAAGAGCAACATAAACATTCCCAGCCACGAGGGAAGGAACCCTGCACAGCTGATAGGCATTCCCCAGCTCTTAGCTCTAATAGCTTTCACCTGGGAGGGGGAAGGGCTGGAGTAGAGCCTCAGAAAACGTATAAGGGACGTTCATTAGAGAATAGGGGCGGCAATAGTGGCAGTAGTAGGAGCAGCAATAGCAGGAGCTGGAGAAGGAGTTCTGACTTTGGCTTTGGTAGCTCCGGTAACTCCAGAGAAAGCAGTTTGGAAGATTCAGTGAAACCAGTAACTGGAAGCAGGAGAGACATGCTGAATGAGAACCAGCTGGATACTGAGTGCAAGCTGAGGTTTGAATCTGGGAAGCAACATCTGCTTTTGGCTGGTAGGAAAACTGATGTGAGTGACTTTAATTCTGAATGTGAAAGAGAAAGGCAGATAACAGCTGATAGTCTTAATTGGAGGAGAAAGGCTCAAAAACCTTTTAACCAAACATATACCTTATGGTGAAGGCATTTATAAGGAGAAAGTACCAGTCAGAATAACTGGAAAGCAATCACAAGCCTCAAGAAAGAAAGAATATACGGTGCCAGACATCTGTATGTTGGAAGAGGGTGACAAACAGCCTAAGCATAGAGAAAAGCCTCTGAGGTTTAAACCCCTACTGAATGAAGCTGTGCATAGCTTTTCTCCTGCCTCAAACCAAGAAGGTGGGCTAATTAACCAAGGTAAAGCTACTTACAAGTCTTTTTCACCTAGAAGTTATAAAGGACATAAGTCTTATTGGAATTGCATGCCAAGATATGGTGACTCTGACCCTTACCTGTTGGAGAAAATAGTAGGGAGGTCAAGGGAGCTGGCAGAGGAGAATAATCTGCCAACACACTATAGGCAACAATGTTATGCAGATGATAGTCAGATTGAATCAATGATAATTGATCCGCCAGAGCCTGAATTATCTGACTACCAGATGGACTGTACATTGGCTGTGATAAACGATAGGTTTTCATTGTGCTGAAGATATACGATGCTGGAAGTGATTTAACTGCCTGTTTAAAAGCACCAGTTTTTACTTTATCCTTTTTGCCAGAGTGTATGGCTTTTGGTTCTTTTGTTACCCGTGTTATAATCCAAACCCCAGGAGAGGAAATAAAACCTTGATTTGACCTTACCACTCGGGTCTCAACTATCTTATTGCAAAGGAGCCCAACTACAATCCTTTCAATAAAAGGTCCCCCTGTAGCCCAACCAGTATACTACACTGCTGGCCGAGCAGGGTGTGACACTAGGCAACCCAGATATTCATTGCCGGTAGCCAGATATGCCGCTGATCTTGAATTGTTATCTCCAAGTTATAATGCCCTGTTCAATGTAATTTCAGTTTGTTCAATGTAAACCGCACTGATGCAGAATAGCGCGGTATATAAGAGAATGTAAATAAATAAATAAGTAAATTTAAAGCGGCGACGACCAGATTTCAGTTAAAGGCGCCTATAGGCAACTAGGCAGACCTCCTTGGCTCCTCTCACCCCCCCCCCCCCCACCCTGTCAAGATGCTCCTCTCACCTTGTGAACGAGCCTGTGCAGCAGCGGTAGCACAACAAACACTTTCTCCGGAAACAAGCAGGAAGTCAGTCCTCACATATGGGTGATGTTGGCACTGATGGAGCCCACGTGATAACCTCTCCCCAGCTTTCAAAGAAGGCCTTTGGGAAATGCACCATGCATGTATGGTCCCCTTTCTGCCTAAGGGTGCCATCTTGCCTCAGTCTCCTTTTTTCTGTGGAGCCTATCAGATGTGTGTCTGTTCCCCCCTGGAAAAAGTTGATTTTTTTCCTTGTCTTTTACTTTGATTCCTTTCTCCAGTTGCTTACTGGTGCCCTTCTCGCCCCCCAAATCCGCTTGCCTTCGGTATCTCATTTTTCCTCGGGTCCCCTTTTTTTATTTTGTGGGTTTTTTTCTTGGTGCGTGGGTTTTCATGCTCTTCCTGGCTGGGCCAAAAAAGTTTGACCTTGCAGAGGCCATATTCTCCACTATGGCCTCGGTCAGTGACTTCAAGTCTTGTGACCACTGTGCACATAATATGTCATGCATGGATGACCCCCAAGGACCTCTGAGGCCATAAGAAGCAGCACAAGTTGATTTTTCACAAAACTGACTCAGCCCCAGAGTCATCCGCAGGATCAGCACCCTCGAGAGCCACTGCGGAATCCTTGGCCTTACATGGTGACCGCACTGCCTCAGAGACTCAAGGTCACGGGGCAGTGAGCCAGGGTTCTCTTGGAGAGGGATGCCCCTTGAAGAGCCAGATGTTGTCAATGGCTTTCTTGGGTGATTAGTCCAAGGCCATGGGGAAGTCCCATGGCCCCTGGCCTCGGAGTCCCTGAAGCGAGACTGAAGGCAATGGCCGGGAGTGACCCTCAAAGGTACCCCAGTGGGAGAAAACTCCATTGGCATCTGGAGATCGGTCTTGGTCCCCGAGGCATCCTTGTCGAGGACACTCTCTCAACAGCACTGGGCCCGGGGTCTTCAGTGCCTGTGCCAGTGACTGCGGAGCCTTCTGGCCTCAAGGCCTGGATAACAGCCTTGGAACACAGGCTTGTCTCTCTTCCTGGCCCAACAGCGGATTTTGATGCCTGGTTCCTCCAGGTCATCACTCCCGACTACCAACCCCTCCACAGTGAGGGACTCTTTGGAGGTGGAGCTGAACCACTGGTCTCAAGAAACACCTCAGCATCGGTCCTGGTCCTGGTCCCGCTCGAGGCTGAGGACTTCCCCGCACAGCCTCCCAGCTTGTAGCACAGGGGCATCAGGGCCACCAGGTCATTTGGGCTGGGGTGCATGCCGAAAAGCCCGGAGGACCCTTGAGATATCCTTTGACTCTGGGTCAGACTGAGAGACCGAGAACAATGAGTCCCCGGACACTCAACTCCACAGGGATGTGCCCTTGGTCCCTTCCCCTCCTGAAGCCTGGCACAAGTCCTCACCCAAGGCCTGGCCTTTCTAGACTTTGTTCAGGACATGACAAAGGCTCTTGCCTTCACCACCAAGTCTGAGGAGCCTCGGATAGAGGACCTCAAGATTCTCCAGTATGAGGCTCCCCCTTAGGAGGCCCTATGGTGCCCATTCCTCCCATCCTGGAACGGCTGCTCTTCTGGCCTCAGTTCTCACTGTGAGCAGGTGACTGGACTCGATGAATTGGGTCCACTGGAGCCCTGGCTTCCAAAAAGCTCAACTGCCCCACAAGTCCTTGGGGTGGGGAGTTGGCCATGTGTAGGCTCAAGAGCCAGAAAACGCATTCCTTTGTGCCCCCAGGCAAGGAGGCCTGTGCCATGGATGCCCTGGGCAGGGAGTGCTTCCAGGATGCAATGCTCATCAGCCAGATCCAGGCCTACCAGCTGTACATGGGCATGTACTTGCGAGACATGGTAAGGGAACTCACCAAGTTCTTGGCTGGTCTCTCCGAGGAACCTCTTCAGCAGTTATGAACCCTGGTATCCACAGTCAAAGAGTGCTCCAAATTTATGACATGGGTGGCCTGGCTACAGTCTTCTGACTTGGAGCAATAGGTGTAGGGCAAGTTGGTCGATGTCCTGTGCCGGGGAGAGAACCTCTTTGGCAAGCCCATGATAGACAATGCTGCCGAGCTGGAGTCCACGTTCATGACCTGGACCCAGGATCTCCAAAAAGACCACTGACCCTTCCTGAAGGAAGGCCTTGGGTAAAAAGCCCCTATACCCAAAGAAGAGGAAGGCTTATGGAAACTGCCCTCAGCACTCAGTCTTCCCAGCTCCCCAACAGGGCCAGCAGGCCAAGGGACCAGGACATGGCCCTCATAAGCCTGACCCCCAAGCCCAGATCACGCCTCCAGCACAACCTGGAGGGGATTTTTGACTCCTTGGGCATAGCTTCTCTTCCCCCAGGAGATCCTGGCCCACAGCATATGGGGGGGGCTGTTATTTTACGCCGACCAGTGGTCCTCCATCAGCTCTACAGGTGGTAAAGGAGTGTTACCTCCTCCGCCTCGAATGGACGCCCCCACCATTCTTTCCAGGAGTGCCCCCTGTGACTCCACTTCATTGAGGCAGGTGCAAGTCTTCTGGCAGACAGGGCGGTGGAACCTGTCCCCCTCCACCTCAGGGGCAAGGGGTTCTACTCCCGATACTTACTGGTACCCAAAAGGACAAGACATTTTTGGCCCATTCTAGACCTGTGGGATGTCAACCAGTTCCTGGTGAGGGAGAAATTCAAGATGCTCTACTTTGGAACATTGTTGCCATAACTCCGGCACAGAGACTGGCTATGCTCCTTGGACCTAAAGGATGCTTATACGCACATCCTCATCTATCCACTTTACAGGCAGTACATCCATTTCATTGTGGGAGGCTGCCACTGTCAGTACAGGGTTCTACCCTTCGGCCTGGCCTCTGCCCCGAGGTTATTCACCAAGTGCCTGGCAGTAGTCACCGCCTTCCTGCATCTCCAGGGGGTGTTTGTCTTCTCCTTTCTGAATGACTGGCTCATAAAGGGAAGCACCACCACCAAAGCTCATCAGGTGATGGCCCACACCATTCTCATTCTGGAGCACATGGGGTTCGTCATAAACTACCCAAAGTCCCATCTCCATCTGACACAATGCCTTGAGTTCATAGGGGCACTGTTGGACACTGTCCAGGCCAGGACTTTCCTCCCTCTGGACAGGGCCCAGCACCTCAAGGCACTTGCAGGGAATGTCCAGGGTCGCCCCTCGGTGTCTGCCCGCCTCCTGCTTCACCTGCTAAGTCACATGGCGTCCACAGTACATGTCACTCCAGGTGCCCACTTACATATGCAGCCAGCTCAGTGGGCCCTCTGCTCCCAGTGGTTTCAAGCAACAGGGTGCCTGCGGGACAGAGTGGTCATGACTTGTCCTCTGGCTGACTCCCTCAGCTGGTGGCAACAGCTTCAGCACCTACAGGCCGGGATGCCCTTCCAGGTCGTCACCCCCCAGAGGATCCTTACCACAGATGCCTCCAAACTGTGCTGGGGAGTCCATTGCAACAACCTCCACACTCAGGGCAGTTGGTCGCAGGTGGAGAGCCTCCAGCAGATCAACCCCCTGGAGTTGCGAGCCATAGCACTAGCCCTGCAGGCCTTTCACCACCACCTACAGACCCAAGCAGTACTAATCCAGACCGACAACCAGGTGGTGATGTACTATATCGACAAGCAGGGAGGTACAGAATCATCCCTCCTGTGCCAGGAAGCGGTGAGCCTCTGCTCTTTTGCCAGCAAAAGCGGGATGCTCCTGGGGGCAGTTTATCTCCCGGGCCAGGACAATATCCTGGCAGACTGCCTCAGCTGCGTCCTCTGAACCGCATGAGTGGTGGCTGATCCCCCGGTAGCCAGCTAGTTCTTCTGTCTCTGTGGGCTCCTGCAGATGGACCTCTTCACCAGTCCAGCCAATGCTCAGCTGCCCCACTTCTGCTCCAGGCAGCTACATCTCTTGTGGGGGGTCCCTGACTCTGATGGCCTGGCTGCTGAAAGGGTAGCCTTAGTCCACTTCAATCTCGCAAAACTTCCACCCTCCAGGCTTACGCCTTCAAATGGTGGAGATTCTCTCTCTAGTGCATGGAGAAGAGGATCAACCTCTTCTGTTCTGTCCAGCTGGTGCTGCAGTACCTGCTTCACCTGTCCCAGACAGGGCTGAAGTCCAACTCCATTAGAGTACACCTTAGTGCACTTTCGGCACACCACCATCTGGTCACCACTCAGCCCCTTGTGACTCACTTCCTGAGGGACCAACTACTCTTAAGGCCACCCGTCTGCCCCCCGGCAGCAGAGTGGGATCTCAGCATGGTTCTCTCAAAACCTACAGTGCCACCTTTCGAGCCTCTCAGTTTTTGCCACCTCAGTTATCTCTCCTGGCAGGTGGTCTTCCTTGTGGTGCTCAACTCCGCTTGCAGAGTTAGTGAGCTCCAGGCTTTGGTGGTTCATCCGCCATATATGAGGTTCCACAAGAACAGGGTACCTCAAGTTTCTGCCTATGATGGTGTCTCCATTCCACCTCAACCAAGAGCTGGTGCTCCCCACCTTCTTCTCGCAGCCTCATGCTAACAGGGCAGAGGCAGCTCTCCACACTCTGGACTGTAAGCAGGCCCTGGCCTACTATCTGCAACATACCCAGGCCCACCATCATTCCTCACAGCTCTTCATCTCCTATGACCCAAATCAGCTGGGGACAGCAGCCTCTAAGTATACCCTGACCATTTGGGTGGCAGATTGCATCGCCTTTGTAACTAGCAGGCCAGTCTCTCGCTGGAGCGCCATGCACAGCACACAGCGTCCAAGTCATGGCGGCCTCTGTGGCGAACCTACGTTCCTTTGGCAGAGATCTGCCAGGCTGCCACCTGGTCCTTAATCCATACCTTTGCAGCTCATTACTGCCTGAAGAGGGAGTCCCTCCAGGACAGCGCCTTCAGACAGGCAATACTCCATCATTTGGGGTGTAAGACAACTCCTGCCCTTCGGTATATTCAGGCTACAAGAGAACTGGTTCCTTGCTTGACACTCTGGGCTGCTCGTGAGTCTGCTGTTCCTTGACTCTGCTGCTGGTTCTCACGGTGCACCTTTTTCTGGTCACCTGTGGCTTTTACAGTTTTTTTCAGTAGCCTGTCGCTAGGGAGTCCCATCAGGGCCGGCCCGTCCATTGAGCGAGAATGTTTTTTGCACAGGGCCCCGCGTTTCAGGGGGCCCCGCGCAAAAAACATTATTTTCGAAAAGTAAAATTGAAAAAAAAAAACAAAAACCTGTCTGCTGCCGCGGTCGGGGCCGCCGCGGCAGAATCGAGCGTGCCGCGGGGCCCCCCTGTGCACGGCAGAGCCTGCCCTCCCCTGTAGCAGCTCTCTCTTTGGAGCTGAAATCAGACGCGCCGGCTTGCAGAGCGTGAGGGAGGAGTTTCTCCCTCGCTGCTCTGTTAAGCCCGCGGGGGCTGATGGGAAGTTCCCATCAGCCCCCGCGGGCTTAACAGAGCAGCGAGGGAGAAACTCTCCTCTCGCGCTCTGCTCTGCAAGCCGGCGCATCTGACTTCCGCTCCAAAGAGAGAGCTGCTACCGGGGAGGGCAGGCTCTGCCGTGCACCGGGGGGCCCCGCGGCATGCTCGATTCTGCCGCGGCGGCCCCGACCGCGGCAGCAGACAGGTTTTCTTTTTATTTAATTTTCCCTGGGCTGGGCTGGGGGGGGGTTTTTAGGACTGCTAATGTGCTGGGCTGGGCTGGGCTGGGGGGGGGGTTGTTAGGACTGCTAATGGGCTGGGCTGGGCTGGGGGGAGGTTGTTAGGACTGCTAATGGGCTGGGCTGGGTTGTTAGGACTGCTAATGGGCTGGGGGGGTTGTTAGGACTGCTAATGGGCTGGGCTGGGCTGGGCTGGGCTGGGGGGGGTTGTTAGGACTGCTAATGGGCTGGGGGGGTTGTTAGGACTGCTAATGGAATGGGATGGGCTGTGGGGGTTGTTAGGACAGCTGCTGGGCTGGGGGGGTTGTTAGGACTGCTGCTGGGCTGGGCTGGGGGTTGTTAGGACTGCTAATGGGCTGAGCTGGGGGGTGTTAGGACTGCTAATGGGCTGGGCTGGGCTGGGCTGGGCTGGGGGGGGGGTTGTTAGGACTGCTGGGGGTGGGGGTGGGTTAGGACCGCTAATGGGCTGGGGGGGTGTTAGGACTGCTAATGGGCTGGGGGGTGGGGGTGGGTTAGGACTGCTAATGGGCTGGGGGGTGGGGTTAGGACTTGAGGTGGGCTGATGGGGGGGGTTTAGGACTGGCAATGGGCTGATGGGGTTAAGACTGGAAGTGGGCTGATGGGGGGGTTAGGACTGGTAATGGGTTATAGGGGGGGCTTAAACTGAAAATGGGGTGATGGGGGGGTTAGGACTGGAAGTGGGTTGATGGGGGGCTAGGACTGGTAATGGGTTGGGTGGTTGCTATGACTGGAAATGGGCTGAGTGGAAGGGGAGGCTTGAACTGCAAATAGCTGATGGGGAGGGAGCTTGGAATGGAAATGGGCTGTGAGGGAAGGGAGCTAGGACTGAAAATGGGCTGATGGAGCAGCTAGGATAGGACTGGAAATGGGCTGTTGGGGGGAGCTAAGATTGGAAATGGGCTGTGGTGGGGGCTTGAATTGAAATGGACTCATGGAGGGGCTAGAACTGAAAGTAGGCTCATTGGGGGGGGGCTTGGACTGGAATTGGACTGAGTGGAGGGGAGCTATGATTTGACATGGGCTGATGATGGGGCTAGGAAATGACTAGAAATGGGCTGATGGAGGGCTAGGATTGGAAATGAGCTGATGAAGGGACTCAGACTGAAAATGGATGGGGGAGCTAGGACTGGAAATGGGTTGATGGTGGGCTAGGACTGGAAATGGGCTGATGCAGGGACTAGAAGGGAATGGATGCTGGGTGAGACTGGAACTAGAAGGGAGCTGATGTTGGGGGAGGATTAGAATGGGATGGGGCTGGGAGAGTAAAATGGAGAGGGGAAAAATATTTTGTGTGGGAGGGATGAAAAATCTACAATTTGCCTGGTATTGGGAGAGTAAGTGGGGATTGAGGATGGAGGGGTAAAATTTGTGTGGATGAAATAGGAATGAGGAAAGAGCAAAAGGAGTAAGATTAGTATGTTAAAGCAGATGTAGAGAGAGAGAATGGAAAAAAAAAACTAGAAGAGAGAAGAAAGAACAAATGGACAGCAGACGATGGACAGTTAGCAGAAAACATGAAGAAACCAGAAGAAAGTGGCTGGAGCAATTGCAACTGAAAAAAATGCACAAAAGGTAGAAATATCTCTTTATTTTGAATTTATTAACTGGAATATGAAACCTCTAGGAAATGTGCATCATTAACGTCTGTGCTTTGTTTGGTACAAGAGGAAATTAATTTATAGTTTTATTTCTACAGTGTTGTTGTACTTCCAAGTTTGGCTTTTGGGGTTCCCAGTTTAATTATTGCCTTCCTGTTTCTAAATTGTGATTCCTTGTTTGGTGATGGTCTATGTTCTGCATGTGTAACTGAGCTGATGTATTCTGTTTATGTAATTCCTATTTGACATTGCCACTTGTTCTCTTTCCCCAGTATTCTCTGAAATGTATTGGTTTAATATTTGCAGTGTTGCCTTTTGATAGGTAGGGTATGGTGCTTTGTGAGTCCTGGTAATGCTGTCAGGATACGGCGGGTTTGCTATGGGTTCTAAATGGGCAGCGTTTGTAGTAGTTCCTAATGTGCCTGGCGGTTGGCACTGGATTATAGTAATGTAGAAATCTTTTAGTCTTTCTTTATCCATACACTCATTAAGAGACATGTTTACTAAAAGTTAGTGTATGGTAACATTATGCAAATATTTATGCAAATAAGGCCCATTATGCAAATGAGGCCCCGCACTGAGTCTCCGCACATGGCCCCGCACCCCCCTTGGGCCGCCCCTGAGTCCCATATGTGAGGACTGACACTTTCTCACCTGTAACAGGTGTTCTCCGGGGACAGTAGGAATCAGTCCTCACAACCCTCTCTCCTTTGTGTGGAGTTGCTTTTCTTTTTTGCCGTCTTGAGCTATGTCAACATGCTGAGGCAAGATAGCACCCTTAGGCGGGAAGGGGACCACGCATGCGTGGTGCATCTCCCAAAGGCTTTCTTTCAAAGCTGAGGAGAGGTTACCGCGTGGGCTCCGTCGGTGCTGATCTCAACCATATGTAAGGACTGATTCCTGCTTTCCCTGTAGAACACCTATTACAAGTGAGTAACTATGCTTTCTTTTGAAAAAGTCAGCACCGAGCCTGCGATGCCCTGCCCCATGTGCTTCTGCTCATAATCACCTGCTGTGGCCTCAGCCTAACTTAAACATGCAGACAGCGGCAACACCCCGGTGCCTAACAAAATTTGGCGCTGGCAGCAGTTACCTATGCTGAAATCTTGGCATGGATGGCCAACCACTTTAATCATGCTAGCCTCAACAGCTGAAAATGTCCTCCTCTAAGTTTTTAAAGTAGTTTTGAATATGTCCAGAGAGAAAAAATAACACACCAACTCAGGAAGTGTGTTCCTGGTATACAGCACAGCAAGCTAGAGAGTGGTAAGGAGTTTGCAGTAGATGAAAAGGGCAGAGATAAGAGTGATTTACCAAATGAATGGAATTCACAAGAAAAGGTGGAAAAAGAGAGGAGAGGATAAGTAATGAATGTATTTATGAGTGAGTAAGAGAAGCTTGAACTGTACGCATAAATGGATAAGGAACCAATGTCATGATTTGAGGAGAGGGGTTACATGGTTATAGTAATGCTTAAAGAAGATAATTCATTCAGCTGATTTTGAATAGGTTATAGAGGAGGAGAAAGATAGTAAAGTGGGAGACCTGCGAAGAGCACAATGCAATAGTCTAACTGAGAAGTGATAAAGTGGTTGAGCATTATGGTAGCATGTTCAGAAAGGAAGGGACAGATTTTAGCAGTGTTAAAGGGGAAGAAACAACACACTTTAGCGGTGTTTTAGATGTACACAAAGAAGGATATAAAGGCATCAAAGATGACCACAATGTTTTAGGCTGAGGGAGCTAGAAAGGTGAGAGCACCATTCACAGACACAGAAAAAGAGGAAAGAAAGGAAGGGGGTTTGAGAGGGAAAAGACATTCTGTTTTAGCTAGGACCACAGCAAGCTAGAAATGCGCCCTGTGTGACTCGTGAACTTGGTGCCCTCGGCCATGCACAGGAACTCATTCTTAAGGCATCTTGGAAGTCCCAGTGATGATGTCAGCATCCCTTCTGTACTTCTACCCCATGTAGCTGCACCACTCGCACAGCTCTTGCTATGGTTCTGTTTTGGTTATGTGACATTTAA
This sequence comes from Ichthyophis bannanicus, assembly GCA_033557465.1. Lineage (NCBI taxonomy): Eukaryota > Metazoa > Chordata > Amphibia > Gymnophiona > Ichthyophiidae > Ichthyophis > Ichthyophis bannanicus. Next base: position 884,841,437 of record CM066035.1, on the reverse strand, counting down.
GGTGGTAGCAGATGTCCAGGCAGCGATGTCAGCAAAGGAGGCTGAGATTTGGGATCAACCTTTAGTAAATCATAATTTACCTAAATGGATATTTTTAAAGGGTTTTTTTTAATATTGAGCTCTACATTTATGAAGAGTATTGGTTTGTAATTTTGATAGATGAGAGTCCTTACCTTACTTATTACATATTAATGTGATAATTGATTAGTACATAGTCAAAGAGAAATGTTTGGTCTGAAAGTTAGTAAATTATATATTGTGTGCCTAAGAAAAAAAACGTCTTTTATAGTCCTACAAAAAAAAGCTATATTCCCCAATGGACTTATAATCTGTAGGAACTGGTAATGATACAATTGCCTTTAATAAAATAGGTGTAACTAATGCATCATTATCTACTGTAATTTTCGTAAGTATCATTTTAAAAAACAGCTCATGCTTGATGTCAGTGCGTGTCCCAATGCACAGTCAACATGCGCCAGGACTACCAAAAGAGACTGCTACTGCTGAAGAAATCTGCACTTGTAAGTATTTACTTCTGGGAAATTCTCTAAATTTTGGGAAAAAAGGAATTCTTTGGTTTAATACTGATACACTGGATTCTAAAATACACAGATTTATTTGTTAACTCAATCAGAGCCTAGTATCAGCAGAGAGCTGTTAATTTAAATTTAAAATTTGGTCAGGGCCTAGTATCAGCAGATAACTTTTAGTTTAAATTTAAAACCCAGAAGAGAGATTTTAGATTAAATTTAAAACCCAGCAGAGAGCTTTTAGTTTAAGCTTTTGGTTTACTTTTAAAACCAGAAGAGAGCTTTCGGTTTAAATTTAAAACCAGCAGACAGCTCTTAGTTTAAATTGAAAACTCAGTCAGGGCCTAGTATCAGCAGAGAGCTTTTAGTTTAAATTTAAAACTCACTCACGGCCTAGTATCAGCACAGAGCTTTTAGTTTAAATTTAAATCTGTCAGGGCCTAGTATCTGCAGAGAGCTTTTAATTTAAATCAAATCAGAGTATAGTTTAGCACAGAAGGAAGAAAGTGTAAAATATACTTTGAGTTGAGAAGAAATAAATTGTTTCTAGATACCTTTACAAAGAGGATTTCCACTTAGGAGGCAAAGGATCTGGGAATTTATTTGAAATAGATGCTAAAACCAAGTAAAAGGTCAAAGGGGCAATTTGAAAGACTCCCTCTATCAAACCAAGAGCTGTGTGAATCACCCAGGAAATTGTTAACAGATTACTTTAGAAGCACAGGTCTGGGACCTGCGTAGCAAGTCAACCTTTACTAAATGTTAGTTCCATCCCACCCAACCCAACTCTTGCCCACCCAGGCATAATCTTAGCTTTATAGGTTCTTAAACCTATTAAAGGGGGAAGGGTGGTCAAAGTCACTTTCAGGTTCAGCTGGTTGTCATCACCAGGAGTAGATTAAGATCTTGCAGTTAATTAATCTTGAGGTGAACAAAGTCCCTTAAATGTAATTGGTATAGTTGTATCAGTGCAAGTATACCTAGCAACTTTAAGTAAACAACCTAAATAGCTAAACAAAATCTTAAAACTAAGATGCAGACAGCAGTCCAGCAGTGAGATGGGGCCTATGCATTCTTTTGCACTGAATGTCACTTGTACGATTTTCTCTCAGTTGGTGAGGTGTCTTACATGTGCACAAGGTACAAGGAGCTCTTGCCCTCAGGTAACAAGTCTCAGTTGCCATGAAGGAGAAAGGTCACATGAAAAGAGAGCATCATCTTGGTGTGGCAGGAAATGATCCTGTTGCTAGGGCCTGTCTGCCAGGAGATGTAAAACCCTCTTGTACCAAGGAGGTTTCTCCAAGGCCATGTGCCCATGAGGGAAGGGTTAGGAGAGGTTTCATAGTTGGTGAATTGATCATTAGGCATGTAGATAGCTGGATGGCTGGTGGATATGAGGACCGCCTGGTAACATGCCTGCCTGGTGCAAAGGTAACGGATCTCACACACCACCTAGACAAGGTATTAGATAGTGCTGGGGAGGAGTCTATTGTCTTGGTACATGTTGGCACCAATGACATAGGAAAGTGTGGGAGGGAGGATTTAGAGGCCAAATTTAGGCTTTTAGGTAGAAAGTTGAAATCCAGAACTTCCAGGGTAGCATTCTCTGAAATGCCTCCCTTTTCGCGTGCAGGATCCAAAAGGCAAGCAGAGTTCCAGAGTCTCAATGCATGGATGAAACGATTGTGCAAAGAAGAGGGTTTTGGATTTGTTAAGAACTGGGCAACATTCTGGGGAAAGCAAGGGCTCTTCGTAAGGGATGGGCTCCACCTTAACTAGGATGAGCTATTAACAGCTGAATACAGTATAAAATCCTACTAACAACCTTCAAACTCCTCAATGACATCTCACCTTCACACCTATCTACTCTACTACATACCCCATTAGTTACAAGAACGCGCAGACAAAACGCTACGTACTCCCTCACCATAGAAACATCTATCAGAAAGATGAAGTCAACAACAAGCGCCAGGGCCTTTTCCTTTGCCGCCCCCACACTGTGGAACGAACTCCCACTAGCACTCCGCTTAACGAAAGACCTTCATCAATTCAGAAGAGATCTCAAAACCTACCTCTTCACGAATCACTTTGAGATCCCCCACCAGCAGAGCACCCCTCCCCAGCAATCACAAAAACCCACCTGCATGACACAAGATATAATGAATGATTAATACCACCAGACCTCTTACTAATAACCCCATTTATTTTTATTTTTATTTATTTATTTTTATTTATTTATTTATCTATTTCTTCTATACCGCCCCTTCCAGAGATCAAGGGCGGTTTACATGGAACAGGTTAACAGTTTTGTATACGTCTGTATACCATTACATAGAACAGGAATTTCTAACTTTTTACAGATAATAGTGCGAAAAACTGTCAAAACTATTTACATTTTGTATACTTTTGTATACTTCTGTATCATTATATTAAACAGAAGTTTCTAACTTTTTACAGGTAATGAGGCGAAGAACTGCCAAAACTATTTACAATGGTTATTTACAAAAGGTTATATACAATGAGTTACAGGGTAGAATATTCATTGGTCATGCGGGAGTGGTGGAATTTATTTCCATTTTTTTTTATCGTGAGTTTTTTGTGTGTCTGTGGGAGGTCTGTGTTTGTTTAGCTAATTGTGATTTTAAGGGCTTTGTGTTTGTGTGTCTGGGATGCTGTGGGGCTGGACTTTTTACTGCAAACGCCTTAAACAAACTGTTACTGATGACCTTTTGTGTATAGTTTTTGTAAATAGTTGCAAATAGTTATTACTGTTCCATGTAGTTATGCTGTACATAGTTTAAACACCGTTCCATGTAAAGTATACCCATGTATACATAATTGTTACTTGTTCAATGTAAACCGCCCTTGATCTCTGGAAGGGGCGGTATAGAAGAAACTGATAAATAAATAAATGAAACCAGGCTGCTGGTATTAACCTTTAAAAAGGAGATAGAACAGATTTTAAAATAGATAGTAGGGGAAAGTCGACAGTAACCCAAGAGCAAATGGTTCAGAAGGATGTATCATTGAAGGATACTAGCAAAAGAGGGAAGTTAGAGCACCCTGACAGAGAGGTTTCAACAAAGATAAAAAAGTTACCCAGATGTCCTTCAGTACAGAGCCGAAGATTCCAAATTATACCTATCGGCTGATAACCAGATTAATATGAATAAAATACAACCTTTAAAATGCCTGTATACAAATGCTAGAAGTCTAAAAAATAAGATGGGAAATACAGCCCTAAATGAAAGGTTAGATATGATTGGCATCTCAGAGACCTGATGGAAGGAGGACAGCCAGTGGGGCACCGTGATACCTGGGTACAAACTATATCGCAATGATAGAGTAGATCAAATTGGTGGAGGGGTTGCGCTCTATGTGAGAGAGGGCATTGAGTCATATAGGATTAAAGTTTTGCAGGAAACAAAATACACTGTAGAATCTCTATGGAGAGAAGTTACATGTAAAAAGCAGAAGGCAACGGCAGTGGGGGGTGACTACCGACTGCCTGGCCAGAATGAACAGATGGATGATGAAATGCTAAAAGAAACCAGGGAAGCTAACAAAAGTTACAACACAGCAATAATGGGTGATTTCAATTACCTCAGTATCAACTGGGTCAATGTCACAGCAGGAACATACTAGAGAAAGTTTCTAGATGAAATAAATTACCACTTCTTGGAGCAGCTGGTTCATGAACTGACAAGAGGGGAAGCTATTTTGTATCTAGTCCTTAATGGAACACAGAATCTGGTTCAAGAGATAAGGGGTTTGGGGCACTTGGCAATAGTGATCAAAGCATGATTGCATTTGATTTAATAAATGGAGGAAGGACAGCAAGGAAATCCATAGTACTACCTTTTAACTTTCAAAACGGAGACTATGATAAACTGAGGAAAATTAGTTAAGAAAAAACTAAGAGGAAAAGCTGCAAAGGTTAAAGATTTACATCAAGCTTTGTTTTAAAATACTATCTTAAAGACCCAGACCAGGTGTATTCCACGATTTAAGAAAAGTGGAAAGAAGGCCAAAAAACTGCCAGCATGGTTTAATGGTGAGATCAGAGAGGCTGTTACCAAAAAAGCATCCTTCAGGAAACAACATAAGCATTGGCAAGTTAGATGCAAGGCATTCATAAGGCAGGCAAAGAGAGAATTTGAAAAGAAGCTTGCCATGGAAGCAAAAACGCATACTAAAAACTTTTCAAGTATATTCATAGCAAAAAAACTATAAGAAAGACAGTTGGACCACTAGATGATAGAGGAGTAAAAGGGCGCTGAAGGAGGATAAGGCCATAGCGGAGAGACTGAATGAATTCTTTGCTTTGGTCTTTCTGAAGAAGATGTAGGGAAGTTACCCATGACTGAAATAGTATTTAAAGGTGATGCATCGGAAGAATTGAAAGAAATATTGATAAATCGGGAGGATGTATTACAACTATTTGAGAAGAGTAACAAATCACCTAGACCAGATGGTATACCTTCAAGGGTGTTGAAAATCTGAAATATGAGATTGCAGACCTAGTATTAGTAATCTGTGAACTATCATTAAAATCATCTGTAATACCTAAAAATTGGAGAAATGCCGATTTAACGCCATTTTTTAAAAAGCATTCCAGGAGTGATCCGGGAAATTATAGACCGATGAGCCTGATGTCAGTACCAGGCAAAATGGTAGAAACCATTATAAAGAACAAAATTACTGAACATATAGATAGTCATGGTTTAATGGGAGAAAGCCAACATGGCTCTAGCCAAGGAAGGTCTTGTCATTAATCTGTTATATTTTTTTGAAGATGTGAATAAACAGGCAGACAAAGATGAGCCAGTCAATATAGTGTATCTGGATTTTAAGAAAGCCTTTGACAAGGTCCCTCATGAGATACTCTTGGCAAAATTAAAAAGTCAATGAGTCTGTAACAATCTGTACATCAGACGTGAACCCCAACCTCACAAATCATGGCTCCCATCACCTATATGGTAATTCTCTGCCTTTACGTATCTCTAGCCACATACGCATACATACCACACTTAACACAACACCAGGCAATAGTATGGCATCCAGTTCTTATTCATGGCCCAATACTGTTACCTATACTACCACTGATATGGCCTACCTACCGTGCTCAAGATAAAGCCATACCCAACCCAGACCTGAACACGGTGATAAAGGTCCTAGGCAAGCCCCAGAAAAGACGCAACTCCAAACCAAAACATAATAAACACAGGAAGCCAGCAGCCACAAATAGTAGAAGCAAACAACAGCAACCATACCAATTATCGCAATCCCCTATCACGATCTGTCTTATCAACGCCAGATCTATTAGAAATAAAACCCACATCATACACAACATCATCTCTGACAACAAGCCCGATATCCTCTGTGTCACAGAGACATGGCTCACAGACACTGACCCAGCAATAGTAAACCAATTACCTAAACCCAACTACACATTATTTAACTGCCCGCGGCCCAACAGGAGAGGAGGAGGAGTATTAATCATTGCCAGAGCCTCCCTGATGTTCACAAACCCATCCCTAACTGAATCCGAAGGCATTGATATACTCAAGATTGAAAACAAAACATCAGTCCTTTGCTTAATCTATAGACCCCCCTCGGCCCACCACGAAACTTTGGCCACCGCACTAGAAATTATCTCAACCTCTGCAATCAAAAAACAGCGCATCGTACTGGGTGACCTGAACCTACCATCTATACCCTCATTACAGGCGGACGCTTTCTTTGAAGCCATGAACCAGCTCGGATACGTACAAATCATTCAAGAACCCACACATAACAAAGGTAACACCCTAGATATGGTGTTCTTATCACACAACATACAACAAAACGAAACTCAAAAACCCGAACCTCGAGTAACCCCAGTCCCATGGTCTGACCATTTCCTAATTGAATTTGAAATCCACCTACCATCTTTAAAGGAAAAATCTCAAGCCGACCCAAAAACACATCAACAGAGGAAATTCCAAAAATTCAATAGTGAAGCATTGGTAACCTCTATATCCACACATTTTGAGTACACCATCACGGACCTAGACAAGCTGGTAGTCCAATGGAACTCAGGGATCGAAGCAGCTGCAAGACCAACCTGGAAGGCCACAAACGCTACAACAAAAACAGGAACCGAACCATGGTACTCTCATACCCTATCCAAAATGAAAAGAGAGCTACGCAAACTTGAAAGGAAATGGAGGAAAAAGCAAACCGAGGAAGGCAAGCAACTATACCTAACACTCCTCTCGAAATACAAGAAGGAGGCCAACCTCGCCAAAAAGAGTCACCACACTAACCTACTCAATAAAGCTCTTAATAGACCCAGAGAACTTTTTGAGCTAGTAAAGTCATTCACCAAAACTTCACAGAACACTGTTTCTACAGATGATATAAAGGCCCAAACGCTTGCTGACCATTATGCCAAGAAACTCCACCCGCAACTACCCACAATCATTGATCAAAGCATGTCATTAGGCCTCACCCCTCGAGAAACCAACACTGTCCCTCAAGCAGACTTCGCAGCAGAATGGAACACCTTCCAGCAATTAAGTGAGCAACAAATCATAAGCATCATAACCAATTTAAACACCACTACATCCCCTCTCGACCCATGCCCAGCCGCTTGGATGAAAGCAACTAAGAAGGAAAACGCAAAACCCATCGCTCACATTGTTAACCAGTCTCTGCAACAAGGTATCATGCCGACTCATCTCAAGAAATCACTTATAAGACCCATCTTAAAGAACAAGTCTCTCAACAAAAGTGACCCTGCATCATATCGCCCAATCTCAAGCATATCATTCTTAGCAAAAACAATCGAAAAAGCGGTTTAGCAACAACTGCAGGACCACATGGACGACAGAAAAGCCCTGGATGAGCATCAATATGGGTTTCGGCAGCATCACGGAGTTGAAACACTACTGCTGGCACTCCTTGACAATCTCCTCAGGGGTCTCGAAAACAAAAACACTATGTTCATACTTATATTCATTGATATCTCAGCGGCATTTGATACAGTCCACCACAACACCCTCTTAAACCGTCTTGCCTCCATGGGTATAGCAGGGACCCCCTTAAAATGGTTCACATCATATATATCCAATAGGATGCAACAAGTGCAGTTCAACAATGATAAAGCCGATGCCTTCCCTCAAACCCAAGGGATCCCTCAAGGGTCCGCCTTATCATCTCTATTATTCAATTTGTATATAAAGCCGGTCTGCGAGATCTTTCAGAAATGCAACATCAAGTACCACATCTACGCCGAAGATGTGATGCTATACACGCAGCTTGACATAACACAACCAAACTTCAATCCGCTAGAAGAATGCCTTGACATGCTCCAATCATGGCTTCAACAAAACAACATGTCAATAAACCACAAGAAAACAGAGGTCATGTTTATCTCCAAGAAAGCCAAATTCATCCCGCCCACCACAGTGTGACAAGGCAGAGGTTGCAGAACCTAAAAATAGGGGTTTAAAACACTTTTTGTCCTCAGCAGCTGTCAGTAAACCGGGTCAGGAAAGGGTTAAGGATTCAGCCCTGAAAGCTGTTCTGCACAGGAAAGCAGAAAGAGAGCCACACCCCAGCTTCAGGCAAACCCAGGGAGCTGACGTGGGAGAAAAAGGGGCGGAGTCACACCTGATAGGGCAGCCCTGTTCACATAACCAGGAAGCAACTGTTAGTCAGATAGAACTAGAACTGGAAAGAGAAAGAGAGGAGGAAGAGAGAAGGAGTTGCTCCAGAAAGAGTTCCACGAGCAGCAAGGAGAAAGAGAGCAGTTCCAGGAAGGTCCAGGAGAGTCAGATCCAGGGAGAGATCTGGGGACCAGGAGAAGCAAAGCCAAGAGCAACCGATACCCGGTTGGCACAAGGTGCTTGGGGAGTTGCTGGCCAGACTGCAGAGAGACAGCCAGGTCTCAGGAGTGCCGTCTGAAAAAGCTTCCAGGAAGGAACTACCGTGAGCTGCACAGCAAACAAAAACAGGTCAGAGACTATTTTAAACCTCAGGGGAAAAGGTCAGATACCTTGCCTGGAAGGGATAGGAGTAGTTCTCTGGAATCTTCTCTCAAAGCCAGAATTATAAAGGAGAGATTGGGAAGAGAGAAAGTCCCATTCAAAAGACTGCAGAAGTTTTCATACTGCAGAGAACGTGACAGGAGCTCTAGCTCTGAGTATAGCCCAGGTGCCTTTCAGCATGTTACTAATTGCAGGCAGCACAGACGCGGGCAAGAGTTAGACTCTGAAGAGCACGCTGTGTTAAAAGAACTAGTGAAGCAGTATCAAGGGAAATGTTTGCCTCTCAACCAGAAAGCATATACTAGGCAGACCAGAAGGAAGGTGAGCCCTTTTTGTGATGTTTTAAAAGGTGCTGGTGATTTGGAATCCTTACAAGTGCCTAGGTATTTCAGAGATAACAAACGGAAGCAGCTTAAAGCACTAATTAAGCAGTGGCAGTCTGTAGACTCCCTTAACCCAGGTCTTAAGGACATATCAGACCCGGAGCTGGAGGATATGCTAATTGATGCACCATTAAGTGATAGCAGTGGATCAGCTATGGACTGTGGGGTTTGTTATAAGGACTGAAAGCCATATAAGTGTATCCTGTAAAAGGAGTGAAAGCTGTACAAAGATATCCTATAGAAGTGCTGAGAAAGTCTATTTGCTATAACCTGAGTTTCCACGGAGAAAGGCAGCGTTCTGCCTGTGGGAAACTCAAGCCTAATTAATTCAGCTGTGAAGAGAAGTACAAGGCTGTGAAAGTTTTCCTGTGTTTAAAGCATGTACAGTCAAACCTCGGTTTTCATGATTAATCCGTTCAAAAAAGTCTGACTAAAACCGAAACGGACTAAAACCGAAGCAAGATTTCCCATAAGAAATAATGTAAATTCAATTAATCCGTTCCAGACACCCAAAAATATTGACAAAAAATACATTTTATAGAGAATAACTATCTTTTTACATACAGAAAACAATGAGAAATACATATAAATGACTAATGAAATGGATAAATGAGCATGTAACATCACTTTTACCTTTATTGAAGACTTTTGTTGGCATATGGGACGCACTCCAGCCAGCTCCAGCTGCTCTCCCCTCTGGGGATCGAGCAATCACCACCAGCAGCGGAGGTGGGAACAGCCATCTTGGCCGTCTGCACAATCGGGGCTCCAGCCTGCCTTTTAACTTAGCAGCCATCACACCCAGTTACCAAGCTCACAGTGTCAGGAGAGGTAGTGCCAATGTCAGCAAAAGTAAGGGCACCAGAAAGAGGACAGTGCCCGAAGTCACACCAGCCTGTAGGGCAGCCACTCCTACACAGTGTCGGGAGAGGTGGAGAGGCAGTGTCAGCCAAGCAGCAGGCAGTTGAGAAACAGTGGGACAGAGAGTCTTAGGCTGCCTCCGGCCCCCCTAAGGTAGTAGCCTGACACAGGTGAGAGTCAGAGAACAGCGTGGGGCTGTGCCAGCAGGAGCCTGCAGCTGCAGACTGCAAGGTTTCAAGGAGAGGCCGCGTGTGCAGGCCTGCAGGACACCCAGAATCCAATCGGGAGGGCAGGGGCCCCGGCGGGAGACTGGGCCGCCAAGGAGAAGCAGATTCGGTCACCAGCTCCTGTCCCGGTTCAAGGGATGTGCAGGGGAAGAGGCAGCAGGCAGACGTACCCCTCTCAGGATAGATCGTATTGGTGAGGGATGGTGACAAGCGCCGGCGGCTGCCACGTGGATGTCGCTTGGTCCCGATAAATCTCCCCTTCAGTTCTGCAGCGCGACAGCCAAGCTCCAGACGTTTGTAATAGGTTCCTCCTCCCGTTTATCAGACCGCTGCTCAGACCGCAGGCAATAGTGAGGGCTCAGCCCGCAGGCCCCGCAGGAGCCTATCAGGCAGCTTTCTTCTGTGCCGGATACCGCGGCTGGCAGCAGCGTCAATCGGGGGAGAGTCCGGGGCAGGAAGCAGTTTCGGGCAGGCCACGCTGGAGCGTTGAACTCCTCGGCTCCCCAGAGGTCCCGCAGAATCGCTGGCTCAAGCTCCGTGGGAGATCGCTGGCTCACGCTAATCCATGGCAGGTACGGGGGGGGGGGTAAAATGCTGTACGAAAACCGAGACAACGTACGAAAACCGAAACAAAATCTTGATGAAAAAAGTCAACGAAAACCGAATCGTACGAAAACCAGGGCATACGAAAACCGAGGTTTGACTGTATATGAAAGCAATGCCAATGGAGAGAAACAGCTGTTGTATTTGAAGCTGAAGAAAGTTTGAAAGCTGAATGTTTTGCTTTGAGTTTGTACCTGAGAAGCATCAGGGGATTCTTGGACTTTTATTTGCCACAATTGCGTAGCACCATCTTTTGTCTGTGTTTGGGGAAGTAGTTCACCAAACTCCTGTGCGGCAATAAAGTTATTGTTAAACCCACGGAGGCCTTTGCTGTATTTACTTGGACCACAACTACAACGGATACCAGGCTGCAGCACTTAGAAGGTTTATAAATATGTATTCCCCTATGCATCACATGCCAACCCCTCCTAGGCAACCGCCTATATATACTAGAGGGTGCTGAAGTGTGACAACAGTCACCCTCAACAAAAACATATATCATACGAAACCTGTAATAAAATATCTAGGAGTCCTACTGGACTGCAACCTTAGGATGGACAAACACCTCCGAACAGTTAACCGAGCCATCTTTTACAAACTGAAAATTCTGCAACCACTTCGCAATATTCTCGAGAAATCTGACTTTAGGTCTGTTGCTCAAGCACTAATTATTCCCCACCTGGACTACGGCAATGCCATTCTGCAAGGGCTTCCGAAGAACACCCTAAGCATCCTGCAAATGGCTCAAAATGTTGCTGCAAGAGTAATCATGGAAAAGAAAGTCACAGACCACATAACCCCAGTACTAATGGAACTGCACTGGCTCCCAGTGGCCGCTCGCATCATCTACAAACTGCTCATCACAACGTTTAAACTCATCCATAGCATCGCACCATCCTACCTCAACAACCTAATCGCTATTCAACCATGCAACAGGAGCAGGAGAACCATGAATCTTAACACCCTATGTATTCCGACCAGCATAAGATCTGTCAAGGCTGAAACAAGCAATAGGGCGTTCACATATACAGCACCAATCCACTGGAACCAACTCCCACATGAGTTGAGACTCACAAACAACCTGAGCGAATTTAGACGAAAGCTTAAAACCCATTTGTTTCAAACCCACTACAACTTGACCTAACTGCGATACCCTACCTCAACCATGGCTGCGATACCCTACCTCAACCATGGCGGCGTCAGGACTACTGGCATGTAATCATGTATAGTGTGTACTTTCTGGCAAGTAATTCTGTATAAATTGTATATATGGGGCCCCTCCCACGCTATTGCAATCAAATGTATACCCAGATCTGTGTGCTCTAATCAAATGTATATTGCATCCAACTGATTCTCCCGTGTTATGTAAATCATTGACTAATCAAAATGTAAATCTGAAAGATCTCAATGTACTGTACAATACATTATGATTCTGTAAAGTAAACCGCTGCTGATCGTAGGAAGCAGCGGTATACAAATGTTTACTAAATAAAATGGGATAGGAGGCAGTGTACTATTGTGAATCAGGACCGATTAAAAGATAGAAAGCCAGAGGGTAGGGCTAAATGGCCAATTTTCGCAATGGAGAAAGGTGAATATTGGTGTGCCTCTGGGATCTGTGCTGGGTCCATTGCTTTTTAACATATTTGTAAATAACCTGGACATGGGAATAATGAATGAGGTAATCAAATTTGCAGATGACACAAAATTATTCAAAGTTGTTAAAATCCAAGAGGATTGTGAAAAATTGCAAAAGGACCTTGACAAATTGGAAGACTGGACAGCCAAATGGCAAATAAAATTTAATGTGGACAAGTGAAAAGTTATGCATCTAGGAAAGAACAACTCAAACTATGGTTACACGATGCAAGGTTCCACATTAGGAACTACCACCCAGGAAAAAGATTTAGGTGTCATCATAGATAACACATTGAAACCCTCTGCCCAATGTGCAGCATTGGCCATGAAAGCAAATAGAATGCTAGGAATCATAAGGAAAGGAATGGAGCATAAAACAAAGGATGATATAATTCTTCTGTATTGTTCCATTGTGCAACTGCACCTTGACTATTGTGTGCAATTCTGATCGCCATATCTTAAAACGAATGTAGCTGAATTAGAAAAGGTACAAAGAAGAGCAACAAAAATGGTAAACGGAATGGAAGGATACCCCTATGAGGAGAGTCTTAAAAGGTTGGGGCTCTTCAACTTGGAAAAAACACGGCTGAGGGGGGATATGATAGAGGTCTATAAATTAATGAATGGAGTTGAATGGGTAGGCGTAGATAGGTTGTTTACGTCATCAAAAAATAAAAAGACTAGAGGACACACAATAAAGTTGCCATGCAACCCATTTAAGACAAATAAGAGAAAATATTTCTTTTACTCATCACTTAATCAAACTCTGGAATTTGTTCCGGAGGATGTAGTAAAAGCTATTAGTGTAGCTGGGTTTAAAAAGGGTTTGGACAAGTTCCTATAGGAAAGATCCATAAATCATTATTAACGAGGACCCGGGAAATCCACTGCTTGCCCTGGGACAAGCCTTGTGGAACCCGAGTGCCTCTTTGGGAACCTGCCAGGTACTTGTGGCCTGGATTGGCCACTGTTGGAAATAGTATACTGGTCTTGATGGACCTTGATCTGATCTAGTAAGGCATTTCTTATGTTCATATGTTCTTAATGTGTACACAGCAAAAGCCTTGTAATCAAATGGACCCTATGGCAATGCACATGACTAGATAGGCCATGTGGTCTTTTTCTGTCATCATATTTCTATGTTTCTATATCTCACATAGCAGTATCAATGGCATAAGTCCATTGCATGGGAGTGAGTCAGTAACTGTCTCTGCAGGGGCAGCAGGGTCGCAGGCCTGCCTCCCTCCCCCCCCCACCCCCTGCCGACAAGTGGTGGTTCAACATGTGCAAGCTCAGCTGTCTGCAGAATGATCATGATTGTGTCCTTGCAGAAGGCAAGTCCATCATAGAAGGCAGTACATCATATGAGATACAGCCACCCTCCCTTGCCACCCCCAGGACCAAGTGCTCACTCTCCATTGGCCTAGTTTGGGGGCCACAAGCAAGCTTTATGAGCATCTAAGCCTTTCTTGGACCCTCTGACTAGCCCGTCATATACCATACCAGGGCTCAACAAGCACCTAAGAGCTCTACCTAACATAGATACATGATGGCAGAAAAAGGCCATATGTGAGCCATAAGCAGCTGCATTAACTTTGCCTCTCACTTCCTCCAAACATCATTAGCTGCAGTAGGTGGAATGGGCCACATCCAATTTACCAGCTGCCCCCATTGTCAGGGCCAGAGCAAGAGTTTCTGCTACCCTAAACAGACATCCTCCTGTGCCACCCCTTGCTGCTGCCTTGAGGCTCGCCGCATCATGGAAGGGAGGATTCCCCATGCCGCTCCCCTCCTGGCATTCATTGTCTCACCTGGAGGAGGAGGGCAGCATGGCAATTTCTCCCTTCCATGCAGCGGCGAGGCTTAATGCAGCTGCACACTTGCTTATGGCATGCTGCTTCTGCCCCCCTTTATGACCCCCCTTCATGACAGAGGGGGGAAGCATTGGCATGCCATGACTACCCGCATGTGTTCCGCTGCTGTAAGTCCACCCCCAGCCCTGAAGCAGTGGCTGTGCTACACTTGCAGGGAGGGATGGATTGGCCAGCATGCCGCCCACCAGGATCTGCAGACCTAGGCGTCCGCCTAGCTCGCCTAGTAGATGGGCCAGCCCTGCGTACTTTGAGCCATAAGCAACTGCATTACGACTTTGCATTTCCTGATGATAAATAACATTGTATGACCTATAAACCTGCAGTGTGAGAGAATGCTCAGGCAAGCACAATTTATGGCGCCCATACATAGCACACATGTAGCACCTATAACACCCAGAGACTGGGAAATGGTGTCTGCCACCAGCTATCGCCTTCATGACCTGAATGTGCATGTGGTGTGTCCTAGCTACATCATCAGGTCCAAAGTGGTGGCCAGGTTGGCTGTGTCCACTCACGATCCTGTTGTAATTGGCAGTGTCACAGCATTTCAACAGGGGAGGGTTGTATCAGGATCCCCCACACATGCACATATTTGTCCACTCACATGCACATTTGACTGGATATGTGCATGTGAGTGGACAAATATGCCAGTGAGGTAGGAAGATTAGGCAATATGATAACATCTCATGTCAGAGGAAAAATACCCACACTGCTCTCTCAGTTACCAAATGATGATCACGGCCTGTACATGAACTGATGACCCTTTCATGAGTACGATAATCACTCTGTTATGTGCCACATCCATCTGAGCCACATGGGAGTCTAAACTACTCAGTGTGGTCTGCCAACTATGAGATTGCTCCAGGACTGGCCCACAAGCACATACCAGGAAATGGTTATGTTGGTCATTCTGCTAGGTCACCCATGTGTGTGTTTTATGTATCATGCCCTGCCCCTCTGGCAGGGCAGATCCCATATGTAAGACATTAGTTAAACCAGCAGCATATCAATGCAGTTCTACATACAGATCTAACAAGATGTTCCTCTCCTATACCTGTCTAACATACCTTTTCAGACAAGTATGGCAGAGCCTCCAGGGAGCTCGCAGACATTGGCATACCCCTCATGCCCTCATGCATCTTGACAATGACCACATATATACCTGTGGAGTGATGCACCCACACTCCTACATGGCTGCTCTGTGGATCAAGAATGATATGTCCAGGTGTGTTAACTTTATCCTACATTTCCCTATCTATATCTGCAGGTTGTAAACGGGGGCGCTGGGTGAGAATGTCCACAGTCTTGGCAAAGGCAAATACTATTATGACTCGCAAAGGATTGTGGGGAATGTAGTCCATTCATACCAGAATCAGCCGTTCACAAATAATGAGTTGTGTTGCTCGAGTGTAAGCAAAGAAAATATATTTTATTTATGGGGTTATTTCTCCCACACAGATTTACTTGGTAGCACAAAAGGATGCTTGCTTTCAGTATTGTACTTAGGAAAAACAAATCATGATCAGCAACTGAACTTCTTAAGCAAATCAATCAAACAATAAAGACCTTGATGGGAACAGAAAGGTCTTTCTGAGGGCTCCTGCTAATACCTTTTAGCAGTGCTCCAAAAGCAAAAAAAACAAAACCCAAAAAGTAATCAAAAACTGTTCTTTTTCAAGGATAACTTTCTTGTATTTTCACACACACATAGAAGTTTCCTTTCAGAGCCCACGTGCAATTATGCAATGCTTAATTGCCAACAATTAACCAGCTGCAAACCTCTTGACTGGTTTACTTTCTATACGTGGCTCAAATCCTACCCTAAAGCTTTCTTGTAAACTTTTCTGGGTAGATAAAAGAACAAGTTATATTTCTTTTTGATGGTTGTTGTATTTGTGAAAGTATTTTACCACAGCAGCCTAGACAGAGAACAATCTATGTAATCACACTGATCATTTAAAATATCTCCTTCAACTATCATAGAATCAATATCATGGTCTGGCTCAGGGGAATTCCTTAATGGAGCACTCTCAGGACAATACTTGTTTCCCTGCTGTCTTCCAAGTGAAGAGCTAGGGCATAGATCAGTGTTCATACCTGAGCTTTCTTTGCTGTTAGGGTTCCTCTCCAGATATCCTGGCCAGTATGTAGTCCAGCTTTTATGTCCAGCCTTCCAATCAAGATCCCTGGACACTGGGTCTCTCTTCACATACCTTCTTGCACTGGTCTTAGGGCCCCTTCCAAATGCAGCCGTCTCCTTTACAGGTGCCGTCCGGGGATTCCTGGCTCTGTAGCCCCACTCATCTGGCTTCCTCCAGTCCAATGGAGTATGCTTGCCTCTGGAATGACTCCCAACACACGTACTGCTATGGGCTCCTTCTTTAGACCTCCAAGATGTTTTCCTCTTCTTTCTTCCACGCTGCTTCTTGCTCTCTCTGTCCTTGAGCTCTGGGTTCCTCATCCACTCCAACTGCATCTCCGTCTGATTCTGTGTAGAATAGGTTTTACTTTTAACTTGTTTAGAGGGATACTCCACCCTAGCACAGCTCAGCTGTGCTGAATCAAACCCTGCCCTTGGAGATGAGGGATTGGGGATTACCTCATAGTTCTCCTGATTGAACACACGTTTCCCCACTTCAGCTCTTCTAGTGGCTGTATGAAACCTGGTGCATTCTGGGACTGGTAGTCTTTTATGAAAACATTCTGTTTTATTATTTCTACCAGCAAAGACAGGTTGCTTGTTCAGAGCCAATTCACCTCTATTATAGCTCCTTCCTGAACTATGATAAGCTTCCTTATCACAAGGTGTAACCCTCCCATCTCAACCAGCATGTCTCCAATAAATCCTCACACTCACCAGGCCCTGCCACAGTGAGAAGCTGCAGTAACACTGGCTATATACACTCGTGCGATGTGTTTGCACGCTAATAGCACACGCATACACAGAGCAGGCATTCACAATGTCCAAGCTTTAAAGGAGGCCTAAGGGCCAAGAAAGAACACCAACTTACATTTCTTTTGGACATTGTGATCATGTGTGTGTGTGTTTGTGTCCAGAGGATTGTAAGCTGCAACAATGCACTGTCGTGCATGTTATGCCCAGGCTTTATGACTGTGCATACAACATGCTGCATGGTCAGCTATTCTTCAACTCCACATTCTGTGTGAGACACCATTTACAGGCAGAAGGTTCATTTTCAGTAAGTAGTTGCAACCTGTAGGAGTCACTGGCTGACTAGCTGTGCCTGTACACATGTTCCCAAAGCTGTGAGACTCAAATGCATTCCCATTTACACCATCATCAAGGCCCACAGCATGCCCCTACACTTACCTCCCAACATGACAGTGCTGTACAGCTCCCATATTGCCTGCTGGTTTGACTGGAATGAGCTGGGGGGGGGGGGGGACAGGGTCTCACCAGGGAGATCTCCATCACATGTGTGTGTGCAGCAACTCTCGCCTCTGACTGAGCCTCCAGGCTTCAGGACAGACCCGTCTACACAGGTGAGAGGCCTGATTAATGATAACTGTCATAATAGGGATATCTGTGGCAACACTGTCAGTCTCTTTGGTGCAGCTGCAGCCTATAGGGAGCTAGATTCACGTGTTGGTATGGCCTTTGTGAATGTCTTTATTTTACATTTGATTTACCGCCCAGGCCATGGCATCACGGCGGTTTACAATAAAACATTAATGCTGCAGTCAGGAAATGGAAAGAAGAAACAACAACAGCTAACAGAAAGCAGCAGAAGAGACAGTAGGGAGGGCAGAGGGATTATTGAGAACTGGTAAATGGGATGTCATAGGCTTGATGGAACAAATGTGTCTTGAGTTGTGCTTTGAACTTCTGATAGGAAGATTCAAGGTGACGTGTAGACAGCAGTGAATTCCAGCATACAGGACTAATAAAGAAAAATGCAGCATGGTGTGTAAGCTCTAGGTGGGCCTGAGATGGTGATGGGAGAGTAAGCCGATTAGCATGGAGGGATCAGAGCTGACAATAGGGGGTGTACAATGATATGAGGTTGGCCAGATACTGAGATGTGAAGGTGTAAATGACTTTGTGGGTCAAAATCAAAAACTTGTACTGAATTCTGTAATGGAGGGGGAAGCCAGTGGAGATGAATAAGGAGTGGGGTGACATGGTCTGAATGCCTAGCGTGAGTGACAATACATGCAGCCATATTTTGCAATAATTGTAGATGCTGAAGCTGATAGTGGGGCAGATTTGCAAGGGCCACATTGCAGTAATTGAGTCTACTCATTACCAGAGAAAGCAGGAGAGTGGTGATTGAAGAAGGCAGCAGAGAGGGACGGACTGTTCTGATCTGATGGAGTGCACAGAAGGAGCATCGAATGAGGATGGACAGATGCTCCTGGAAGGAGAGTGCAGAGTCTAGTGTGACGCCCAGGTAACGGAAAGAAGAAACCAGGGGGATAGGTGTAGAACTAAGCAGAGGGGCAATGGTAGGACAAGGAGTGCTGAAAGAGACCCACATAGCTGTGGACTTAGAAGGGTTAAGGTGGAGAAAGTTAGATGAAATCTATGTGGCAATACAGGAGAGACAGTCATTGAAGGGTGATAAAGCAATAGCAACAGGGGAGGTGCGGTAGAGAAGAATTATATCGTCAGCATAGAAATATGCTGATACCGAGGGCTGCTGGATGATGAGTGGCAAAGGTGCAAGAAAGATGTTAAAAAGTAGTGGGGAGAGCACAGAGCCCTGGGGGACTCCATATACCAGAGGTACCGCAGAGGAGGATGCAGCATTGAAGTGCACAGAAAAGGAGCGGGTAGAGAGGAAGAAACGAAAGCAACGAAGCACAGTACCCCGAACCCCATAGTTGTGCAGGCATGAAAACAAAGTACGGTGGTCTACTAAATCAAATGCAGAGGAAAGATCAAGCGAAACAACCATGATCATGTGCAACATGCAGCTTATTTAACAGGGAGAGGAGTACGAGATTCGTGCTATGGCCAACACGAAACCCAGACTGGCAGGGGTGGAGAATACTGGTGGATTTGACGTGTGAAGTTAGTTGATAGAACACCAGTTTTTCCAATACTTTAGCTAGGAAGGAAAGATTCAACACTGGGCGCCAGTGAGTAGGAATGGCTGGGTCAAGTCATGGTTTCTTAAGAAGCGGCCATACTATAGCTGACTTCCAAGGGTCAGGAAAAATTCCAGAGGACAGACTAGAGTTAAAGATGGTTTGGACGAGAAGGAGGAGAGCAAGAGATGGTTCAGATAACCAGGTGGAGGGAATGGGATCTAGCAGACAGGTTGTTTTCCTGAAACCAACAAGAGGTTTATGGAGTTCTGTGGTTGTGATGGGATGAAAGGAAGACCAGATTTGGGCCAAAGCCAAATTAGAGGGGGGAGACTGAAGTGAAGACAATGGACTGGGGAGCAGATGAGGAGAGGGGAGAGATTGGAGACAGGGGAAGGGAGGGAGACAAAGGGGGTGGGGGAATCGAAAAGGAGGAACGCAGGTTGAGTATCTTACCTCTGAAAAAGGAAGCAAGCAGTGCAGGATCTGGTGAGTCAATATGAGATGATGGGTGTATGGATGTTGCAGATAAAGTGCAGAGGATGGAATAGAGCTATCTGAAAGAATTAGAGGATGAGGAAATGAGGGATGAATATTATGACTGTTTGGCGGAATGAACAGTCGAATGGTAGTGGCCATGAAGAAGATGAAAACGCACAAGCGAGTCTGATGAAGGTCGCTTGCGCCACAACTATTCAGCAAGTTGAAGGTGTGAACGGAGCAAACGGAAGCCAGGATGATACCAGGGGGAGTAGACCTACTTAGCTGGTACAGAGGAGGGATGAAGAGGTGCTAGATGATCCAGGGTGGAAGCGAGCACTGAATTCCAAGTGTAGATCTGAGTACGAGGGGACTGAGTGTCAAAGTTAGAGGGGGAATAGGGTATCTGAAGATGGGAAAGACTGAAGAGTAGTTGGGGTGATGCAGCGACGCAAACACTGTGAGGGCCGAGAGTTGGCAAGACCAGAGAAGAAAATGCAATAGTGGTCAGACCAGGGGATTGTGCGGGAAGAGAAGGCTGAGAGAGTAAGCCCAGAACTGGGCGGGGTAAGAACCAAATCTAGCAAATGGCCAGCGCTGTGGGTAGGACAGGAAACATGCTGTGTAAGAGAATGGTCAGTCAGGAGATTAAGGAAGGAACAATCTTTGGGTCTCGAGGGAGCGTCCAAATGGGTATTAAAATCTCCCAGAATGATAAGGTTGGAGTAGGTAAGAGCAGTGTCCGATTCCCAAAGATCAAAAGAGAGAAAAGGGGTAAGATAGAGGAGGAGGAAGTAAAGTGGTAGGATTGCTTGGAGCCTAAGAAATAGAGATTCAGGATAGTGAATAGTGGAGGCAGAAACTTCCATGAAAGAAAACCTGGAATGGTAGAGAAGTCCAACACCTCCCCCCACTTCGACCCGCTCTGGGCACCCCAGACGGTAAACACCTGTTCAGAAGGGGGTCCTTGCCCTCTTTAAGCCATGTTTCCTTGAGAAAACACAAGTCGAGGGGATGCTGCTGCAACAGATCATGGATCAGTAGAGACTTTGAGTGGATGGACCTGCAGTTCAGCAATGCAAGGCTGAGAAACAGGGTAGAGACAGGAAATGGACGGCAGACAGGAGGAGCATCATGCCAGGCACAGGGCAGGAGGTTAGCAGGGGTTTGAGTAAACCGACCCAGTGTGGATGTGGCAGAGGGGGAAGGCCGCCATCCCCTGTGCATGGGGATAGATGCCATGCCACGGAGGAGAAGTGCAGTATATAGAATGGCGAAGATAAAACACGAAGAAGAGAGAAGCTTACCTGTTCTATGGGTTACTGACTGGGATAGCAGGCTTAATGGTGTTTCTGCGCCCGAGATATCCGAAGAAGGGGGATACAGGGCCTGGCTCGCCCGGATCTCGCCCCAAGGAGCTTGTCCAAGGAGCACGTCCTGCTCCTTGGGTGCGCTCTACTACGGCGCAGAAGCTGCTGGCGTCTTCCTTAAGTATAGTGGCAGGGTACCTGGAGAGGTTGCGACCGCAGGAACATGGTCGCGTCACTTCTGGGAGGCGGAACAAACACAGCAACAGCAACAGCACAGTAGAGGTCCTAGAGACAGTAAATACAAGTCTTGAAGGATTACTTGAAGGACTACAAAAGAGGACTGCTACTTCTGGAGAGAGATCTGCAATTGTAAGTATTTATTTACTTCTGGGAATTTTTCTAAATCTTGGGGAAAAAGGAATTCTTTCGATTAAAGCTGATTAATCTGTGAACCCAGTGTATTTGTTAAATCAGTCAGGGTCTAGTAGCAGCAAAGAGCTTTCAGTTTAAATTTAAAACATAGAAGAGAGCTTTCTAGTTAAATTTAGAACCCAAGACTCCCTCTATCCAAACAAGGGCTGTGGGACTCCCCGTGAAAATTGGTTGCAGATTACCTTAGAAGCACAGGACAGGGTACTGTGTAGCAGTTTTCTTTCCCTCCCTCCCTCCCCGACAGCTACCTCTTAAAGGACAAGAGGTGCCATATTCACTCTCACGTGCAGCTGTTTATCCTCATCAGGCATACATTAAGGACCTGAGATTAATTAAGCTTCAGGTGAACAGAGTACATTAAACATATTAGGTATAGTTTTATTAGTATAAGTATCCCCAGCAACCATTAGTAAGTAAAGAATTTAAATATCTAAACACAACCTTAAAACTAAGATGCAGACAGCAGTCCAGCAGCGAGATGGGGGCTTTCCAGTCTTTTGCATTGAGTGTCACATGTATAATTTTCTCCCAGTTGGTGATGGGTCTTACGTGTGCACTAGGTGCAAGAATCTCTTTGCTCTCAGGGAATGAGTCCAGTCTCTGGAGGCTAGAGCAGCAGACTTGGAGGAGATAAGGAAGACAGAGAGGTACATAGACAAGACCTACAGGGATATAGTCCTGAAGTCCCACCTCCAGTCTGGCAGCATCCCTGTTGCCATGGAGGAGAGAGGTCACATGACAGGAGAGCATCACCCTGGTGTGGCAGGAAGTGATCCTATAGCTAGGACCTGTCCTCCAGGTGATGTAAAACCCTCTCACACTGAGGAAGTTTCCCCAGGGCCATGTGCCATTGAGGGAAAGGTTAGGACAGCCATTATAGTTGGTGAGTTGATCGTTAGATAGCTGGGTGGCTGGTGGACGTGAGGATCGCCTGGTAACATGCCTGCCTGGTGCAAAGGTAGCAAACCTCAAGTGCCACCTAGACAAGGTCTTAGATAGTGCTGGGGAGGAGTCTGCTGTCTTAGTACATGTCAGTACCAATGACATAGGAAAATGTGGTAGGGAGGTTCTGGAGGATAAATTTAGGCTTTTAGGTAGGAAGTTGAAATCCAGAACTTCCAGGGTAGCGTTTTCCATAATGCTTCACGTTCCACGCGCAGGACCCAAAAGGCAGGCAGAGCTCCAGAGTCTCAAAGCGTGGATGAGACAATGATGCAAGGATGAGGGTTTTGGATTTCTTAGGAACTGGGGAACATTCTGGGGAAAGGAGAGGGCTCTTCCAAAGGGATGGGCTTCACCTTAACTGGGATGGAATCAGGCTGCTGGCATTAACCTTTAAAAAGGAGATATAGCAGCTTTTAAACTAGATAATAGGGGAGAGTTGACAGTCGCCCAAGATCGCATGGTTCGGAACAATGTGTCCTTGAAGGATAATACCAAAAGAATGAAGTTAGGGCATATCAGCAGAGAGGTTTCAATAAAGACAAAAGCATATTTAAGCTCTGTCTGCTCCATACTCAAGGGCATTAGCCCAAATGCCCTTGAGTATGGAGCAGACAGAGGTTAACGATTTCAAATTACCCCTACCTACTGATAGTCACATTAATATGAATAAAATATAGTCTCTAAAATGTTTGTTTGCAAATGCTAGACGTCTAAAAAAATAAGATGGGCGAGTTAGAATATATAGCACTAAATAAGAGGTTAGATATGATTGGTATCTCAGATACATGGTGGAAGGAGGACAACCAGTGGGACACTGTGATACCTGGGTACAAACTATATAGTAATAATAGAGCTGATCAAATTGGTGGAGTGGTTGTGCTCTATGTTAGAGAGGGCATTGAGTCACAAAGAATTAAAGTTTTGCAGGAAACAAAATTTTCTGTAGAATCTCTATGGATTGAAATTCCATGTAAAAAGGGGAAGGCGATAGCAGTGGGGGTGACTATCGACCGCCTGGCCAGAATGAACAAATGGATGATGAAATGCTCAAAGAAATCAGGGAAGCTAACAAAGGTTATAGCACAGTAATAATAATGGGTGATTTCATTTACCCCGGTATTGACTGGGAGAGTGTCACAGCAGGACATGCTAGGGAGATAACGTTTCTAGATGAAATAAATGACTGCTTCTTGGAGTAGCTGGTTCATGAACCAACCAGAGGGGAAGCCATATTAGTCCTAGTCCTTAGTGGAACACCAGATCTGGTGCAAGAGATAAGGGTGTTGGGGCCACTTGGCAATAGTGATCATAGCATGATTGCGTTTGATTTCATTAATGGAGGAGGGATGGTAAGGAAATCCACAATACTACCTTTTAACTTTCGATAGGGAGACTATGATAAAATGAGGAAAATAGTTAAGAAAAAACTAAAAGGAGCAGTTGCAAAGGTTAAAAAATTACATCAAGCGTGGGTGTTTAAAAATACTGTCTTGGAAGCCCAGACCAGCTGTATTCCACACTTTAAGAAAAGTAGAAGGAAGTCCAAAAAACTGCCAGCATGGTTTAAAGGTGAGGTCAGAGAAGCTGTTGTTGCCAAAAAAGCATCTTTCAGGAAATGCAAAAAAGAGACAAATGACGAGCACAAGCACTGGCAAGTTAAATGCAAGGCATTGATAAGGCAAAGAGAGAATTTGAGAAGAAGCTTGCTGTGGAAGCAAAAACGTGTAATAAAGACTTTTTCAAGTACATTCGTAGCAAAAAAAAACGTGAGTCAGTTGGATCATTAGATGATAGAGGGGTAAAAGGGGCACTAAGAGGAGACAAGGCCATAGCAGAGAGACTGAATGAATTATTTGCTTCGGTCTTTACTGAGGAAGATGTAGGGATTTTACCCATGACGGACGTGGTATTTAAAGGTGATACTGCAGAAGAATTGAAAGAAATATTGATACACCGGGAAGATGTATTACAACTATTTGATAAACTGAAGAGTAGCAAATCACCTGGACCGGATAGCATACATTCAAAGGTGTTGAAAGAACTGAAATATGAGATTGCAGACCTGCTATTAGTAATCTGTAAACTATCATTAAAATCATCTGTAATACCTGAAAATTGGAGGATGGCCAATGTAATGCCAGTTTTTAAAAAGGGTTCCAGGGGGGATCCAGGAAACTACAGACCGGTGAGCCTGACATCAGTACCAGGAAAAATGGTAGAAACCATCATAAAGAACAAAATTACTGAACATGTAGATATTCATGGCTTAATGGGAGAAAGCGTCATGGCTTTAGACAAGGAAGATCCCGTCTTACTAATCTGTTATGTTTTTTTGAAGGTGTGAATAAACAGGTAGACAAAGGTGAGTCAGTTTATATAGCGTATCTGGACGTTCAGAAAGCCTCTGACAAGGTCCCTCATCAGAGACTTTTGGCAAAACTAAAAAGTCATGAGATAGGAGGCGGTGTACTATTGTGGATCAGGAACTTGTTAAAAGATAGAAAGCAGAGGGTAGGGTTAAATGGCCAATTTTCCCAATGGAGAAAGGTCAATAATGGAGTACCCCAGGGATCTGTGCTGGGTCTGCTGCTTTTCTGACATATTCATAAATGACCTGGAACAGGGAATAACGAGCGAGGTTATCAAATTTGACACAAAACTGTTTAAAGTTGTTAAAACCCATGAGGATTGTGGAAAATTGCAAGAGGATCTTGATAAATTGGAAGACTGGGCATCCAAATGGCAGAAGAAATTTAATGTGGACAAGTGCAAAGTTATGCACCTAGGAAAGAAAAACGCAGACTATGGTTACAGGATGCAAGGTTCTACATTAGGAACCACCACCCAGGAAAAAGATTTAGGCGTCATTGTGGATAACATGTTAAAACCCTCGGCCCAGTGTGCAGCGGCAGCCAAGAGAGCAAATAGAATGCTAGGTATCATAAGGAAAGGAATGGAAAATAAAACCAAAGGATATTATAATGCCTCTCTATCGTTCCATGGTGCGACCGCACCTTGAATATTATGTGCAATTCTGGTCTCCATATCTTAAAAAGGATATAGCGTTATTAGAAAAGGTACAGAGAAGAGCCACCAAAATGGTAAAGGGGATGGAAGGATATTCCTATGAAGAGAGGCTAAAAAGGTTAGGGCTCTTCAACCTGGAAAAGAGACTGCTGAGGGAAGATATGAGAGAGGTCTATAAATTAATGAATGGAGTGGAACGGGTAAACAGATTGATTGTCTAGTCATCAGAATATACAAAGACTAGGGGACATGCAATGAAGCTACAGGGTAATCTATTTAAAACTAATAAGAAAATATTTTTTCACTCAACGTGTAATCAAGCTCTGGAATTTGTTACCAGAAGATGTAATAAAAGCTGTTAGTGTAGCTGGGTTTAAAAAAGGTTGGACAAGTTCCTGGAGGAAAGGTCCATAAACCATTATTAAAAGGGAGCCAGGATATCACTGCTGACCCAATACAAGCATTGTGGAACTTGTGTCTTTTGGGGAAACTACTAGGTACTTATGACCTAGATTGGCCACTGTTGGAAACGGAATACTGGGCTTGATGGACTTTGGTCTGACCCAGTATGGCATATCTTATGTTCTTAAGTTGTAAACAGCAGAACAGACAATATGGCAGCAAACAGTCAGGGGAGAACAGAAGCAGCACTCTGGAAATCTGCTGGAGTCTTCCTTAAGTATAGTGGCAGGATACCTGGAGAGGTCGCAAAAGCGGGAACACAGTCACATCAGTTCCGGGAGGCAGGACAAGCACAGCAACAGCACAGTAGAAGTCCTAGAGATGGTAAATACAAGTTCTAAACAGCAGAGCAGACAATATGGCAGACAGAAAGAAGAAACCAGGGGAATAGGCATAGTATGGGAATATTAAGCCGATGTCTAATTGAGTCACTTAGTTGGTGAGACTGGAAAGATTCTTTGATGTAGCTGCATGCACTTGTCCTAAACTGCAGTCAGAAAGTGCAATCTGGGGGTCTCTTAGCTCCATGCACAGTATGCATTTCAAAGCATGCCCATCTCATGCACATCTACATACAATATACACTGTCTCCTGATCATTGACCAGAGCATTCAGCAGTACATTACGTATTGCTCCAAAATAACAACCAGCCTTATATTTACAGAGACGACATGCATTGGTTTGCCTGGCTGTGACAGTGGGACACTGACCTCTGAATGGTGCTTGCACAATTCCAGCAGGAGGAATGCGCACAGGATGTCATGTTGGTCTCTGCATCACCTGCCACCATGTGGGAAAGCAGTGCCTGGAGGTGAATGTTGTGGTGGGGGTGGGGGGAACATTCCCATACATGTTCTGAATGTGCCCCTGGTAGGTGGCATTGCCAGTCAGAGGCTATTTTCAGATGCACAGAAGCTATGAGGGCCTACTCAGTCTCTGCATGTTTCACATCTGAGGTCCTGCATGACAGCCTCACCCACTCTCCACAGGCACAGAGTGTGACAGCCTGAAGGACTTTGTTAGAGTACAAAGAAGCTGGGAATGGTGGCGTATGTGTAGCCAGCAACTGTACCAACATGTAACCCCATGTCCAACCTGCCATGCTTTCACATGCTCTTGGTGGGGGGGACTGCATTTGAAGCATGGGAGAGTGCATGTGTTCCACTGGCCATTGTGGCCGTGTCCATGGGCAGGAACATGACATAATATAGGAGTATGAGCATAGCACTATGTTCAGTGCTCACTGACAAGTTGTGTAGGAGGGCACAATGGTATGTGACAGACGTAGGCCATTGTGGACCAACATGCACTTGCAGCCTATCTCTGGGCCACATTCCAGTATTTGTATTGCCTTAGCTGTCCCCAAGTTCAAACTAAAAGGGTACACAAATGAAGAGCAGAGAATTCTGGGTATTGTCTAAAACAGAGCAGTTTGCACAGGATGTATATGAGTCAGAGGTTAAGTAAACAGATTAGCCATCTTAACACGGGTCTGGCATGAGCATGGCCTGACTGCACATATCTGTTCATGCTGAGAGGTCACTCTCACTCTGACCGGGCTGTGACCATGTCATGGCTATGTATCCACTTAGTGCTACCTAAGGTCAAGCTGCTCTGACATGTGCACAGTTTCTTTATGCTAGTCCAGTCACTTGTCAGGTTGCTGGATGTCCATGCTGTTTGTACAAAGCCAACATCTTCATGACGGCTAGCAGACTCGGCACAGATGGTATGTGATTGGCTGACATAGTCCAGTGTTGCATAACTTATGCAGGCTGACTGTGATGGATCTAGCTGATCAGATGTCTCAGAAAGAGAAGAGAGCAGTTTTTCTTGGGCTGCCTGTAACCTGCTGTTGACTATGGTTTTTGCAGGCCATTCTGGTTGGCATCAGCATCCCCCTTTCTGCCTAAACAACACTCACTGCATTCTGGTTCCTTGGAAACAGCTGCCTGAGCCCTAGAGCGTGACATAAGATGTTACACAAGAGTGAGAGTTAGGGTTGCCAACCGGCCGGTTTTCAGCCGGCCTGGCCGGTTTTTCCATGGCCAGGCCGGCTGCCGGCACAGATGTAAAACCAGCCATTGAAAAGCCGTTTTTTTGCTCTGGCCGCAAGATCGGGAGCGGCCAGAGCAAAAAAACGGCTTTTGTGCCGAAGTCCACGGCGCGAACGCGAACGCGATTCCCCAAGGCAGTGCAGCCGCTGCTTCTGCTTTGTACAGCGCCGCGGCTGCACTACACTTACTTTGAAAACTAAAGACAAACTGTGTGAAGAGCCCTCCGGTCATCGCAGAGCCCGAGGAAGTGATGTCATGGGGGCGGGCTCCTCACAGGCTGTCTTTCCTTTAAGTTAATTTGAAAAGGAAAGACAGCCTGTGAGGAGCCCGCCCCCATGACATCACATCCTCGGGCTCTGCGATGACCGGAGGGCTCTTCACACAGTTTGTCTTTAGTTTTCAATGTAAGTGTAGTGCAGCCGCTGCTCTGTACAAAGCAGAAGCAGCGGCTTGGGCAGAGGGGGGGGGGTGATGGTGTGAGTGAACCAGCAAAGGGGAGGGAGGTGTGAGTGAACCAGCAAAGGGGGGGGGGGAGGTATGTGTGAACCAGCAAGGGGGGGGGGTGATGGTGTGAGTGAACCTGCAAAGGGGCGGGAGGTGTGAGTGAACCAGCAAGGGGGGGTGATGGTGTGAGTGAACCAGCAAGGGGGGGAGTGTGAGTGAACCAGCAGTGGGGGGGTGGTGTGAGTGAACCAGCAAGGGGGGGTGTGATGGTGTGAGTGAACCAGCAGTGGAGGGGGTGTGTGTGAGTGAACCAGCAAGGGGGGGTGTGGTGTGAGTGAACCAGCAAGGGGGGGGGGTGTGAGTGAACCAGCAGTGGAGTGGGGTGATGGTGTGAGTGAACCAGCAAGGGGGGGGGGTGATGGTGTGAGTGAACCAGCAGGGGAGGGGGGTAAGTGAGTGAGTGAACCAGCAGGAGGGTAGAGAAAGTGACAGGGGGGAGGGAGAGAGAACCAGAAGTGGAAGGGGGGGTGTGAGTGAACCAGCAGGGGAGGGGGGTGGGTGTGTGTGAACAAGCAGGGGAGGGGGTGAGTGAGTGACAGGGGGGTGGGTGAGTGAACCTGCAGGGAGGGGAGGGGAGGGGTGGTGTGAGTGAACCAGGAGGGGAGGGGAGGGGTGGTGTGAGTGAACCAGCAGGGGAGGGGGGGTGAGTGAGTGAACCAGCAGGGGAGGGGGGTGAGTGAGTCAGAAGGGGGTGGTGAGTGAGTGAACCAGCACTGAGGGGAGGGGGGGTGAGTGAACCAGCACTGAGGGGGGGTGTGACTGAATCCTTGGTAATTTTTGTGGGTGGGGCTGGGGCGGGGCAGGGGTGGAACTGGGGGCGGAGAATGGGTGGAGCATGGCGAGCCACAGGTGTCGGGCTTTTCTCGGTGAAAAAGTTGGCAACCCTAGTGAGAGTCCCTGGCCAACAGGTGCAGGACACAAGGGTCAGATGAGACATGCCACTTCAATATGCTGCAGTATTATAGGGTACTGTGATATGGAAGCTTATCATAGCTCAGGAAGGAGCTATAGAAAAGGTGAAGTGACTCTGAACAAGCAACCTGTCAGTTCTGGTAGAAATAAGAAAACAGAATTTTCCCATAAAAGACTACCAGTCCCAGAATGCACCAGGTTTCCAACAGCCATTAGAGGAGCTGAAGTGGGGAAACGTGTGTTCAATCAGGAGGGCTATGAGGTAATCCCTAAGCACTCATCTCAAAGGGCAGGGCCTGATTCAGCACAGCTGCGCTGTATTAGGGGGGAGCACTCATCTAGGCAGAATAAAGGTAGAGTTTATTCTACAGAGAATTATCCTCATCATCCTGAGAATCAGCTTGAGCTTGATCATCAGTTTCATCTGAAGGATCATCAGAAGCAGAAGCCAAACCGGACGGACAGAGAGGGAAAGAAACCCTATGGAAGAAAGAGGAGAAAAGCCTTTGAGAGGTCTAGAAGAGTCCAGAGCAGTACGTATACTGGGAGGCATTCCAAGGGCCAGCATACACCATTGGACTGGGGAAAGCCAGAGGAATGGTGCTGCAGAGCTAGGAATCTCCAGACGGTACCTTTGAGAGAGACGGCTACACGTGGAAGGGACCCTAAGACCCGTGCCAGAAGGTATGTGAAGAGAGATCCAGTGTCCAGGGATCTGGATTGGAAGGCTGGACATAAGAACTGGACTACATACTGGTCAGGCTATATAGTTGTTGTTAAGTGCCGTCGAGTCGGAGTCGACTCATGGCGACCCTCTGGATAGCTATCCTAAATTGTGTTCGGTCTTCAGTCAGGCGGCTCATTGACGACAGACTGGTACCCGTAGCTGCTGTTATTGTAGCGATCCATCTCATTGCTGGCCTTCCTCTTTTGCGTTGACCTTCTATCTTGCCAAGCATGATGTCTTTCTCTAATGATCTCTCTCTTCGCATGATGTGTCCGAAGTATGAAAGTCGAAGTCTTGTCATCTGAGCTTCTAAAGAAAGCTTAGGTTTGATCTCCTCTAGTACCGACTGGTTTGTTCTTCGGGCAGTCCATGGTATACACAGTATTCGCCGCCAGCACCATAATTCAAAGGCATCAATTTTCTTCCTGTCTGTCTTTTTCACTGTCCAGCTTTCACATCCATATGATGTTATTGAAAATACCATGGCTTGAACAAGTCGAATCTTTGTATGGAGAGACACATCTCTGCTCTTGAGAATCTTATCTAGGTCTTTCATAGCCATTCTGCCAAGAGCAATGCGTCGTCTGATTTCTTGACTGCTTGTTGCTTCTTTATTGATAGTTGATCCAAGTAGGTTAAAGTTGTTCACAATTTCAATTTCTTCTCCTTCAACGATGAACCTGTTGATTATGCCAGTTGTCATGATCTTTGTCTTCTTTACATTAAGGTGCAGGCCCATTTTGAGACTATGTTCTTTGATTGTGAGAAGCAAATGTTTCAGATCATCTTCGCTTTCAGCCAGTAATGTGGTATCATCAGCATAGCGAAGGTTGTTGATGAGTCTTCCACCAATCTTCACACCTCTGTTGTCTTCATACAGTCCTGCTTCTCTGATGATTTGTTCTGCATATAAATTAAACAGGTAGGGGGAAAGTATGCAGCCTTGTCTTACACCTTTGCTTATTTTAAACCATTCTGTTTCTCCTTGTTCCGTTCGAACTGTTGCTTCTTGATCAATGTACAGATTACGCAAGAGAACGATCAGGTGTTCTGGTATACCCATGCTTCTTAATGTGGCCCAGAGTTTCTCATGGTTTACACAGTCAAAAGCCTTGCTATAGTCGATAAAGCACAAATAGATATCCTTTTGGTATTCTTTAGTCTTTTCAAGGATCCATCTCACATCCGCAATGATGTCTCTCGTTCCTCGCCCTTTCCTGAACCCTGCTTGCACTTCAGGTAGTTCTTGTTCTAGGTATGGCTGTAGTCTCTTTTGAATAATCTTCAGTAGAATCTTGCTGGCATGTGGGATCAGAGCGATTGTGCGATAATTTTCACAGTCAGTTGGATCACCTTTCTTTAGTATTGGTATAAACACAGATCTTTTCCAGTCAGTTGGCCATGATGTTGTCTTCCATATTTCTTGGCAGAGCCTTGTAAGTACGGTAACAGCTGCATCAGATTGCTGCAATACTTCTATGGGAATGCTATCAATGCCTGGTGCTTTGTTCTTTGATAAGGCTTTCAATGCTGCTTCAACTTCTTCTTTCATCACCAATGGTTCCTGATCATAAGGTATAGGTTGAAACGGCTGTTGGTCCACTTGATCTTTATCATATAAAAACTCTGTATATTCCTTCCACCTTTTCTTGATCTTCTCAGCATCATTCAACATAGAACCTTGAGCATCTTGTAACATTCCAATTCGGGGCTGGAACTTTTTCTTTAACTCTCGCAGCTTTAGGAAAGCTGTGTGCTGTGAGCTTTGATAAAATGAAAAGTGGTATATAAAAATATTAAATAAATAAACAAAGCCCTTCTGTCTGTCCAGGCTACCAAAAAGAAACCCCTTATAGAGCAAGAACTCTGATGTATGGAGCCGTATGATATGGATTTCAAATCTGTGAGTTACCCTGGGGGACTACCTCTGCTACTATGTCTTGTTTCTCCAGTTCTTGTTTCATTGCCCCTGGTGAGCTTTTTGCACCTTGGAGTTTGGTAGTCCTATACATGAGGACTTACTTCCTGCTTGTCCACGGAGAAAGCATAGTTAGTTATCTGTAGCAGATGTTCTTCATGGACAGCAGAAGTAAGTTCTCAAAACCCTCCTACCTCCCCAAGGATTTTATTTTTCTACAGCTTTTATATCATACTGGGGAAGATGGCACCACTGCAGCAAAAACCATCTTGAATTTTGTGAATAGAGAGGAACTCTAACAGCAATGGAAGCTCAGGTATGAACACTGATCTATGCCCTAGCTATAACCTTGAAAGACAGCAGGGAAACAAGTATTCTCCTGAAAGTGCTTCATTGGGACATTCATCTGTGCCAATCCATGATATTGAACCCATGCTTGTTGAAGAAGGGGGAATGATAGCAGATGAAGAATCTGTTTACATGGACTGCTCTCTGTCTAAACTCCTTTCGTGATTTTCTGTTATAAAGTACAGCAACCATCACAAAGAAATACAAACTTGTTCTTTAATCTACTCAGAAAAGCTCCTGAAGCAGGATTTGACCCACACAGTAGAAAGCAAGCCAGCTAAGGGGCTTCAGCTGGATAACTGCTAGCAATTGAGCCTTACCTAATTGCTTGTGAGCTAGGAGAGAATCACTTCTGAATCTATGTGGGAAGTTATCAGAAGTTAACCTGAAAAGAACAGTTTTTTTCTTTCTTTGTGGCTTTTCGTTTGTTGTTTGATATATGCTAAGAAAACATTAGCTAATGCCTGACAAGTTTGAATGTTGTTTTCCTGATTTTGACTTTGTTTTTCCAAGTTAAACACTGGAAGCAAGTAACCTGATTTATGTGCTACCAAGCATATCTATGTTGGGAGAAATAACCCCATAAATAAATATCTTACTGGCTTTATCACTTGAGCACAACTAAATTATTGTCAGCAGCTGTGTCTGGTGTGAATGAACTGCATTGCCCACAATACCTTGCAAATCATATAGATATATGCACTTGCCAAGACTGTGAAGATTCTCACCCAGGCAGCCGTCTGACAGTACTAAATGGATAGCATGATATACTGCACACAACACCTGCAGCATTCTGTTAATAAAACAGTTCTACTTCAGAACCTGGAGAGATCATCTATGGCAGTCCTTTACATTCAGGGTGGCTGGTGAAAAAGGTAATTTGCACATGTGGCGGCTGTTATATACATGTAGCACACAATGTCCCTGCACATTCCAGAGCTGATGTGATGGATCGCTGCATTCTCCATAGGGGCAAGAGTAATATATAGGTGCTCAGATTGTGAGGTGCATCCTGGGAAATAAAGGGGCTAACCAATTCCAGCACACGTAGCCCCAATTCCAGCCATAGTGGCAACTCCGATCACTGGAGCATTGCTCAGTACCTGCATGTCTTGTATGAAGAAGGAGCAAGTATTCATGGCCCCTCAGAAAGGGTAGAATGGTCTGCAATGGACCTCATGGGTCATGAATGAAGTTTGAGTTAGGTGTATATGCAAAAGTACTTATCTTGTAGTATACAGCATGTCACAAGGGAATGCACGCCCTGCATGTGTTCTGCCTCAGGGATTAGTGCCACACTGCAGTCTAGCGGACCTCTGTATGTGAATGTTGTTTGGTTTAGGTGGAACAGTAGCGGGAAGGGCATCTTGCCTTACATGTGGCTTGGCCTGTTATGCAGATGCAGTACTGAATGTCCAATTTATTTATTTATTTATTTATTTATTTAACAGTATTTCTAAACCGCCTTATCTTATTAATCAAGGTGGTATCACAGCAATCGGGTAAAGTGAGTGTGTTAAACATGCAGTGAAGGTGAAATTTAGTTGAGTGTGTGTTGTATTGTGTGCTAGATTGGTTTGAGCTATGTACAATGTGTGTTGTATTGTGTGCTAGAATGGTTTGAGCTATGTACTATGTCCAATGCAGTCTGTACTGCATGTTACTGCTGCAGGCAGGCCCTAGGTGTGGTTTACAACTGTCTGAGAATGTGACTGCCAGGTTGTTTCAAGTTCTGGGTTTAGACCATTGCAGGCAGGGACCTGTAATCTGTAATCTAGAGAGTGCTGTAGAGAAAGGTGGGGAGGTATAGCCAAATGGTTAGAGCACTGGCCCAGTAAGCAACAGATTCAAATTCCACTTGTGCTCCTTGTGGCCTTGAACATCAATTCTTTCCATTACCTTGGAAGAAAGGCCTGGCAATGTACTTCCAAAAAATCCAGTTGCTGCTGGGTCAGCCGGAGTAAGCATTGATTTGAGGGTACACATTCTTATTCTTTTTTATGTGTTATGATAGCACATTGGGTCTGCAAGCATGCATATTGCAATCATACCCATCTGACAGCATGACTTTATTGATTCTGCTGCAGCACATTGCAAAGGATCGTACAACTTCATGCTATAGATGCATGACCACATGAGTTGTACATGATTGGAAAATTTAGTGATAACTGTGAATGAACATCTTTTGCTCCATCACATAGATGCAGTACTTGCTTCATATGGCCAATATGAGAGACACATCAGTTCAGAGGCATGAGTTGATGCCAGGTGTGTAACATCATGCGAGTGACCTTGTTCCACCAAACAGTAGGAGTGTAGACCTTATCTGTACAGAGAAATTTTGCGTTTGCATGTAGCTTGTACAGATATGTGGATGCGATGTCCTTGGATCATAGCCTACTTACTTTTCCAGTTGTTATATGCATATGTGTCAGGAAGATTGTATGGTGATTAGAGCAGCTGAAGCACCTGTGGAACCTAAATAGATGATCTTAGACCTTCCCTGTGGCACAGCAAATATTTTTCACAATACTACAATTGAGGTTATCTGCATTTGTGAGGTCACATCCAATCCATTGGGGCAGCAAGGCCATACAGCACTCTCATCTACCCCCATCCATCCTTTTGTCCATTCATCAGCATATGTCCATCATGTTCAGTCATGTATTCTCCTGCCAGCTGCTACACCCTGGCCCAAACTATAGTATTTTATTCAGGGCGTATCACTCACAATTCATCTGCAGCTGATGTGCAGCCCAGGCATTCTTTCTATGCCTACATCGTGGCCATAGTGGCTGCTCCATGGCACACCTCTACCCAATTCTATGCCACCCACTAACATCAAAGTGGATTACATGTGCACCCCCCCCCCCTTACTGATACAGTCCAACTGCCTCCTATATTATCCGCACACTCACTGGCTCACACATATGTGACATATGGATATAACTTGTCCATCACCAATTCCCTTTGCTGTTATCCAGCACCTCACTTCTGCCCTCTAGATAGGATTCCTTAACCCCATTGCAACGACTGTCCTTATCGCACATTTACCTGCACGCTTGGTGCCCTTGATGCTCAATGTCCCACTAACGCCCACTAACTGGCCACTATCGCTCTTACCACTAGAACCCCTACCCCCACCCCAGCTAACGCACGAAGGGGGCATTAACGCTGCCGTTTGCGAATGCTAAAGGGTGCACCCTTACCGCTGCATAGTAGACATACTCCTATGGGGTAGATTCTGACCCGTGTTTAACAGTGATATACGTCCCGGTCAGACGTATAATCCCTGCTAAACGCCCGAGTCCTATTCCAGCCACAGAGCTCCCCGCACATACAGTAGAGATGTGCAGGGAGCTGTGTACGAGGTTGGGAAGAAGTGAGCCGAGAGGGGAGCAAGGGCAGGCCAGAGACATGACCCCCAACCCGCATGTACAGAGCCTATTCCGGTGAAGGCCCTGTACATCCAAGCAGGGTGAAGTAGACAGGAGACTTATTTCACTTCGGAGGTGGAATAAGTCCCCCGTGACGTTGGCAGCCTGGATGGACCCCTCCCAGAAGAGGTGAGCTAGCCTGGGGGTCCCCCGCATCCTGATCCAGGCCCCAGACGGCCAGTTCAGGGGTCGGGCTGTGGGGAAACTTTTATATTAGCAGGCAGTGTGGGCAATCGGAGCTCCTGCATGAAACCATGGTGCCATGGCAACAGAACACCACAGCACCATGGCTCCATGCAGGAGCCCAAGCTGAGCTAGCTGGGGAAATACCTGGACGTGCTGCAGGCCAGAATCAGGGCACATTCTGCCCATTCAAGCCCGTTATACCTGATTCTGATCCCGTGGAGACATCTAGCCCCTGTGGGACCAGAATCGGGTGCACATCCGGACGTGCCAGACGTGCCCTGATCGGAATTGGCCTCTATGTGTTTTCAAAGGCTCAAGAGGCATAAAAGTACTGTCAAAGCAATCCTTTTCCTAATAATTAGCTGCAATTTGTGTTCTACTTCTGCCAGAAATTTTGTGAACGACTACACTATAACCATATATGTAGAAAGGTGCTCACTTGTCCATATTGTTTCTAGCATGGCATTAAACTTGGCACATAAAGATTGGTTTCTATATGTATGGTGTAGGATTCTATACATTATCAATATACATTATTTTTATGACAACAGATTGAAATAGTCTTTACTCTGTCTGCACTGATCTGACCAGTCCATTCAAGTTTATTTGTAGTTTCTCATTCCTTTTATTTATTAATGAGGAAGGAGTCTCAAGGGCCAAATTAATTTAGCTCCCTATGCAACTATGATAATATAATCGGCAAAATGTAGGTGATGTCATCAGCTGACAGCACCCAATTCAGATCTCTCACAGATCCCAGAAATGTTCTCTGGGCATGTGCTATCTCTCCCGCCAATCCCATTCAGTACACTTCATTTGCTTGGTAAAACAGGAATGGATTTGCTCTCTCTCCTCATTCATTGTATCTACCATTACAAAAAAAAGAAAAGGAAAGGAAAAGAAAATAAGAAAAGATGGAGCTTGAGGGCAAGGAATTACTCAAGCCCACAAGAGGCCCCAAAGTAGTGCCTGCAGGTGTTTTATATTACAGCATTAACTCTGAGGGTACTTGCAGGACTTATTTCCCAAATGTAGAAACATCAGAACTGATAGTACCATTTGGCTCTTCAGCCAAGTAGCAAAGGGGTGCCAGCCTAAGCAACCATCTCAATCAGAATGGCTGTCTCCTCTTTACTACCCAATCTTTTGTCATACTGAAGCTCTCCACAATCATTCAGAGCCCCCTGAGGCATCTGCAAGACCCCATTTGCAGCTTAGGCAGATAGACTCTCCTTGAGGAATGTTACCATCTGTGGTACCATTGGCTGGACCCTCCAAAGGGATTCTCCCTTCCACAGTACTGCAAACATGATAGCATAAAGGTATCAGTATATTATCCCTTCTTTATCTGAAGAAGTCCACTTAATTATAGTTAATCCTCTTAACTTTTTCATTCATTTTTGTGGTTTATCTCCTGCCGCAGTGGGTCCATAAACATGCTCATCATGGCTTTTATCTGGGGCAGGGATGATCTCCAGGAACAAGCAGGAATGAGTCCTCACATATGGGTACGTCAGAACCGACGGAGCCTGCGCGAGAAAGCTCCCCAGCTTCCCAGAAAGGAAGCTTTTGGGGCCTCCCACAGCGCATGCGCGCTGCCTTCCCGCCTTCCTGACCAACTCTCTTCAGTTCTTCTTTTTCCGCGGAGCCAGCAGGTCGTGTTCCTGTCACCGCTGAAGAAATTGTTATTTTAATTTGTTTCTTTGACCGCGTGTCTGCCTTCCCCGATTCCGGACCGGTACCGCTGGTCGTTTTTTCGTTTATTTAAAAAATAATAATAATAATTACCTTTTCTTCACTTGGTATATTTTTTCTGTGAGGCCTCTAGGCCTTCTCAGGTCTCCCTCATGGAAAAACCAGCTTCTGGTTTTAAAAAATGCACTAAGTGTACCGGTACTATTTCAGTTACAGATACCCATGAGTGGTGTCTTAAATGTTTGGGGCCTGACCATTCCATTCCGGATTGTCCATCCTGCTCTCTGATGTCCAAAAGGGGCTTACAGAACAGAGCAGCTAAATTTCATATGCTGTTTTCTACCGATACTCCAGCATCAACATCCTCCAGGTCTTCTTCTTCTGATGGATCTCAGGTAACCAAACATTCTTCAGGCAAGTTCTCAAAAGGCAAATCTCCCTCTAAGCAGCGAGAGGCCCTTGCATTAGACCATAGGTGTCAAACTCTGGCCCGCGGGCCAAATTTGGCCCGTAGTGTAATTATATTTGGCCCGCGAGGCTATACCAAATGACTACTAGAGCTAGCCCGCCGGTATTATACAGCGCATTCATTCATCGCTAATACTACAAATCCCATAATGCCTTGCTGTTGTTTTGGCGCGTCAATCAGGACAGGTCCCAGAAACGCCCTCTCCTGTGTGACAGAAGTCTTAGCGATCTCAAGCTACAACTGTCACTGTGGAACCCCTTCCCAAAAATGGCAAAAAGAAAGGCAGACAACAGGAACTTTCTGGACAGGTGGGAGACAGAATATTTGTTTACATATGTAAAAGACAGACCTGTTTGTCTGATTTGTGGAGTCAACGTGGCTATAACTAAGGAGTATAACATTCGACGACACTATGAAACAAAACACCATGACAAGTACAAGGACCTGGACATGACTCAAAGGAGCCAGAAAGTGGAGGAGATGAAAAGAAGTTTGGTTTCACAACAGAATATGTTCAAAAAAGCCACATCACAAAGTGAGGCTGCTGTAAAGGCTAGTTATATTGTGGCAGCAGAGATCGCAAAATCAGCCCGGCCCTTTAATGAGGGAGAGTTTGTGAAAAAGTGCATGTTGAAAGTTTGTGACATCGTGTGCCCAGAGAAAAAGCAAGCCTTTTCAAACGTGAGCCTGAGCAGAAACACAGTAGCTGATCGCACATGTGATCTTGCCACCAATCTGTATGACCAGCTTTTGGAAAAGGGAAAAGATTTCGTTGCATTCTCCCTTGCTGTGGATGAGAGCAGCGACGCATCTGATACTGCTCAGCTGTCAGTCTTCATCCGTGGAGTGGACTCAAATATGTGTGTTACGGAGGAGCTATTGGGATTCAAATCAATGCATGGCACAACCACAGGAAAGGAAATTTTTGAGGAGGTTTCCAAATGCGTAACTGAAATAAAGCTGCCGTGGGATAAACTCGTGGGATTAACGACAGATGGTGCGCCAGCGATGTGCGTTAAAACAAGTGGACTGGTGGGCAGGGTCCGGGAGAAGATGCAGGAAGAGAACTGTGCAGGTGAACTAACTGTTTATCACTGCATCATACATCAGGAATCATTGTGTGGCAAAGCCCTAAAGATGGAACATGTTATGACCACAGTAACACAAGTAGTTAACTTTATAAGAGCCAAAGGTCTGAATCACCGCCAGTTTAAGTCTTTTCTGGAGGAGTGTGGTTCGGAATACGCAGACGTGCCGTATCACACAGAGGTGAGATGGTTAAGCCGAGGAAAAGTACTGAATAGATGTTTTGAGCTGCATGAGGAAATATGTCAGTTTCTGGAAAGCAAAGGGAAGGACACAGCAGAGCTTCGGGAGAAAAAGTTTCTGTGTGAGCTGGCCTTTCTGTGTGACATCTCGAGCCATCTCGATGCGCTGAACCTGCAGCTTCAGGGGCGGGGGCGCATCATCACAGACATGTACGCTGCAGTGAGGGCTTTTAAAACTAAACTGTGCCTGTGGGAGAATCAGATGCTGCAAGGAAACCTTGGCCATTTTCCCTGCTGCCAAACCATGAAAACGCAGTTCTTTACCAACTTGTTCCCATGCGCACAATTTGCTGAAAAACTCAGTGTACTCGGCACTGAGTTTAGCCGGCGATTTGCCGACTTTGATGTCCAGAAATGTAGGTTTGAACTGCTCAGTAATCCCTTTGCAGTTAATGTGGAAAACGCACCAACCAACCTCCAAATGGAGCTAATTGAACTCCAGTGTAATGACACGCTGAAGTCAAAGTATGATGCTGTGGGCGCCGCCCAGTTTCCACAGTTCATCCCTGACACAATGCCTCAGCTCCGCACCCAAGCTGCTCAGATGCTCTCCATGTTCGGCAGCACTTATCTATGTGAGCAACTTTTATCCTCGATGAAGATGACCAAAACATCTCACAGGAGACGTCTGACTGATGAACACCTTCGCTCGATACTGAGGATTTCCTCAGCTCAAAGCCTGAGCCCAGACATTGATGAACTATCATCCAAGAAGAGATGCCAGGTATCTGGCTTGGGCACATCAGATTAGATCAGTGTGCAGCAAACTGAGCAATAATTAACGTTTTCTTTATGCACTTTTTCTTGCTACTCCAAGACATGGGCTTGAATGGTTGATTAATTTTATTATTGTTATTTTATTTTAAAAATTATTATTTATTATTATTTAAATCTTATTTAATAAATGAATGTCATTGATGTTTTTTTTTATTTGAAATTGGTTTTTGCATATCTGAACTATTAAGTTATAAATTGTATAGTAATAAGTGTTGCTTCATATTCAATGTTAAAGCAAATCTTGTTTGGGTCCATATTAAAAGGTTCATTTGTTCAATGCTGGCCCGTGACTTTGTTCAAGTTTTACATTTTGGC
Organism: Ichthyophis bannanicus; assembly: GCA_033557465.1. Lineage (NCBI taxonomy): Eukaryota > Metazoa > Chordata > Amphibia > Gymnophiona > Ichthyophiidae > Ichthyophis > Ichthyophis bannanicus. Next base: position 884,800,907 of record CM066035.1, on the reverse strand, counting down.
CCACTGTGTATTTGAGTTTGACACCCCTGCATTAGACCCTGAGGACCCTGCCCCAGCCAAACAACCCCGGCGGGAAGCTCCGGCTTCCAAAGCTCCTCCTATGGGGTTACAGGTAGACATCGATGGCACGGCCTCGACCGATCTCCTGTTAGATATCTCTGGGGTACCGGCTAACACCGGTACCGACTTCCAGGCAGTCGTGGCAACTATGGGTACTACGGTACAATCCATGCAGCAGGCCTTACTGGCTTTCATTAATGCTGCACCGCCATCGGTACCACGACAATCGGTTCCGACTCCGATTCCGGTACCGCAACCGATACCGGTACCCAGAGCATCTCCTTCCAGTAGCATGCCGGTTCCGGTCTCCAGTTCCGGAGCTTTCTTCGATACCGCTCCGATTCCCGGTATGCCCGATGTCGGTACCGATCGGTACGCGTATCGATCTCTGGAAGCAAATAGACGATACTTTGAATCCTCTGAAGATTCTGATACATCAGATGATTCTGCTGACATCTCTTTTACTCTTCCTGAGGAGCCCTCTTCTCCAAAAAGGAGAATGTCTCCTCCAGAGGATTTGTCCTTTCAAGACTTCATCATTGAAGTAGCTAAAGGACTCTCTATATCTGTATCCTCTGAAAAGGAACCTAGAGCAAAAAAATTGGATATTTTAGGATACTCTAAGGTTCCCAAAGAGGCAGCCACCTTACCCATACATGAAATTCTTCAAGAACACATGATGGACTTGTGGGAGGCTCCTCTCACCCTATCTCCACATTCTCGTTGTTTGGACACCATGTATCGGGTTCCTCCTTCTCCTGGTTTTCAAAAGACTCAGCTTCCTCACCACTCTATTGTGGTGAAGTCTGCTATGAAAAAGATAAAGAGTACCAGGAAGAGAATGTAGGACTCTGGATGCTTTTCGGAGAAAAAATCTTCCAAGCTAGCATGCTTATTGCCAGAATCAATTCATACAGCCTCTATATGGTGTGATGCAGCAGAGCGTACACAGCCCATGGAAGTGCAGGTAAAAGAAAGGCTTACCTCAGATTCAGCATTGGAAAGGAGCACTAGGCACACTGAAACAGTTGAGCAAAGGAAATTGTTACTGCGTAACAAACAGAAAGCTCGTCAGGAACACCTGATGGCAAATCCCCACGTCACGTGCAGGGCTAGGGATTATTTAAGACAGGGTTCCAGTCAGTGGAAGAAAGGCAGAGGGAGAGAAAGGCACGATACAACTCAGGAGCACGGCAGAAGCCGGGGAGAGAGAGTAGCAGGAGGTGTGGCTACAATCAGCTGAGCAGAAACCCCAGAGGAGTGTTGGGAGAAAACTTTTCTCACGGAGAACCAGGAAGTGAAGAGAGTTCCAGCACTCAGGAACAGAGGTTTAAGGCAAGCTGTACTAGGAGAAAACCTGCTACCCAAGTTAGCCTTAAAGAGAAGCCAGGAGTGTCCCACTACACAGGAGACCGGTATGTGCCAGCTTTAAGCACAGGTCAGTTTAAAAGTAAAGTGTTGGGGGATGGGAACTCCAAGCATATGTGCACCATAAGAAATAGCTGCAAAGCTAGGACCAATTTCACTTCTGCACAACCAGCCTGGGAGGCTAGAGTAAAAAGATACAGGGAGCCAAGCACCAAGGCAATTCCTACAGATAGAAAGAAACCTCCATACGCTTACAGTGAGGGGTTTAAAACCTATAAGTGCCAAGGGCGCGATCCTGCCAACTACGCCAACTTGTGATGGGGCCCGTGGTTAGAGCCCTTTAACCCTTATACAGGCGGTTGCCTAGGGTCTATAAGACAAGTAAACTGCTCTGGCTGTGTAAATGAAAGAGTCTCTCAGAGCAAATTGAATGAAAAATAAGATGGGTTTTATTCCCCGTCCCGCTCGGACTATCAACAAGAACAGAAACTTCAGGTGTGAGCGAAGAAACAAAAATAGTGGCAAATATATCCTTTAGTTTACATGCACAAAGTTCTCTTTGTCATTTAATCAAACAGCAGGGCTGCATTTATAACAGATACTACAATCCATGGGAGAGGGATCTTGAAGGCTGCTGCCATCTTCCCATACCATGCTTTCTCCAGCACTTCCCAAACTCCCTGTGTCAGAGTCCTCTTGTATACAGCATTCAGACACTGCGTCTTGTGACAACTCACTAGGGCATTCAATGAAGGCTCTTCTCCCTTCGGGTTTATACCTCCCTGGCTTGTAGTAGCTTCTACCTGGGCTTTCCTCCCAGAACAACAGCTCTGAATCTCCTTGCTTCGTGTGGTTATAGTCAGGACCGCGCCCTTGGCACTTATAGGTTTTAAACCCCTCACTGTAAGCGTATGGAGGTTTCTTTCTATCTGTAGGAATTGCCTTGGTGCTTGGCTCCCTGTATCTTTTTACTCTAGCCTCCCAGGCTGGTTGTGCAGAAGTGAAATTGGTCCTAGCTTTGCAGCTATTTCTTATGGTGCACATATGCTTGGAGTTCCCATCCCCCAACACTTTCCTTTTAAACTGACCTGTGCTTAAAGCTGGCACATACCGGTCTCCTGTGTAGTGGGACACTCCTGGCTTCTCTTTAAGGCTAACTCGGGTAGCAGGTTTTCTCCTAGTACAGCTTGCCTTAAACCTCTGTTCCTGAGTGCTGGAACTCTCTTCACTTCCTGGTTCTCCGTGAGAAAAGCTGTCTCCCAACACTCCTCTGGGGTTTCTGCTCAGCTGATTGTAGCCACACCTCCTGCTACTCTCTCCCCGGCTTCTGCCGTGCTCCTGAGTTGTATCGTGCCTTTCTCTCCCTCTGCCTTTCTTCCACTGACTGGAACCCTGTCTTAAATAATCCCTAGCCCTGCACGTGACGTGGGGATTTGCCATCAGGTGTTCCTGACGAGCTTTCTGTTTGTTACGCAGTAACAATTTCCTTTGCTCAACTGTTTCAGTGTGCCTAGTGCTCCTTTCCAATGCTGAATCTGAGGTAAGCCTTTCTTTTACCTGCACTTCCATGGGCTGTGTACGCTCTGCTGCATCACAATGGGCATGTTTTTGAAAGAGATTGCATTAAAGATACGTCAGTTTCTCCCCTTTATCCCAGAGGATAAGCAAGAGGAGTTCCTTCTTTTGCTAAAGCACACTCATGATGTTTCAAAGTTCTCCAACAGAGCAGCCTTTGACTCTTTTGAGGGGGCAAGCAGAGCCTCTGGCATTGCCATAGCTGCTCGCAGACTGGCTTGGCTCCAGGCCTCTGATTTAGAACCCTGGGTACAAGAAGGCTTGGGCAATCTGCCCTGTACAGGTGAAAATCTGTTTGGCAAGGAGTGGCAAATCAAAGCCACTCAAATGGATGCAGAGAATGCTGCTTTAGATAGACTTTCTAAGTCTACCTCTACCCCTGCCAAGAAAAACCTTTTAAGAAAACTTTCTATAAAAAGACCAGATTTTCCACAAATACTGGCCAGCAATCTTCCCAAGTTCGCTTTGCTCCTAAGCGTCAGCAAACTAAACAGGCCAGAACAAAGTCTACAGGGGCTGCTATAATCCAGCAGTCCCAACCCCCTCAGGGTTTTTGACTTGATTCTAGAGAACTTAACCTTTCTGGCTCTGCAACAATCAGAACCTCTCACCATTCCAGGAAGGTTAGCTCATTTTGCTCCCAGATGGGAACAAATCACATCAGAACCGTGGACCCTCTCTATCATCAAAGAGGGTTACAAACTACATTTCTCCAGCCTTCCTCCCCATTTCATGGTGAGACAATTCAATTCTCCCCCTTCTCTCCTGTACCTGTTGGGCCAAGAGGTGACCACTCTTCTCGCCCAAAAGGCAATAGAAGAGGTTCCTCTTCCTCAACAAGGGTCAGGTTTTTACTCCCCTTATTTTCTCATTCCCAAGAAAACAGGGGGATACAGACCCATTCTGGATCTCAGAGAATTGAACAAATTCCTATACAAGGAGAACTTCAAGATGCTTTCTCTAGGCACTCTCCTTCCATACCTACAGAGTCAGGACTGGCTTTGTTCTCTAGATCTCAAGGATGCGTACACACATATACTCATCCATCCATCCCACAGAAAATTCCTACGGTTTCTGTTCCAGGGAAAACATTTCCAATACAGAGTCCTTCCCTTCGGTCTAGCCTCTGCTCCAAGGGTATTTACCAAATGCATGGCAATAGTAGCTGCATTTCTACGCACTCAGGGAATCTTTGTCTTCCCATACCTGGACGACTGGCTCATCCGAGCTCCATCTCAGTCCGAGGCTCAGACTTCCCTGGACCACACCAGACGCATACTGCAGTATCTGGGACTTGTCATCAATCTGCCAAAGTCTCAACTCACCCCTACTCAGTCCCTAGAATTCATAGGGGCCTGGCTAGATACCACCACTGCAAGGGCCTATCTTCCTCAGGCCGTTGCCACCGTCTAGTGCACTTGGCCTCTCAAGTTCAGTCCAAAAGCCACTTGACGGCCAGGGAGATGCTACAACTACTAGGCCACATGGCATCCACAGTTCATGTAGTGCCTTATGCACGCCTACATATGAGAGCAGCTCAATGGACTCTGTCCACCCAGTGAAGCCTCAGGAGCTCTCTCAGACCAAATAGCAACTCAAAATGTCTTTTTTGGTCTCTCCAATGGTGGATATCCACTCAAAATCTGTTGTTGGGGGCCCCCTTCCAACCTTTGTTACCCCAAGCAACTCTCACTACAGATGCCTCCCAAGCAGGTTGGGGAGCTCATCTCCAAGACCTCTCCACTCAGGGCACTTGGTCTCCACAGGAGACCACCCTTCATATCAACCTTTTGGAGCTGCGAGCAATTTTCCTTGCTCTCAAGGTCTTTCATACCCTCCTCATCAACATGACAGTTCTTGTTCATACCGACAATCAAGTAGCCATGTTCTACATAAACAAACAAGGAGGGACTGGCTCTCTGTCGCTTTGCAACGAAGCTCTAAAACTGTGGGCCTTCGCCAGAGAGCATCGGATCCATCTCCTGGCAGTGTACCTCCCAGGAATCCAAAACTCTTGGGCAGACAGACTCAGTCGAGTTCTGCTTCCACACGAATGGTCCCTGCACATGGATCAGGTACTCAGAATCTTTCAGGAATGGGGAACCCCGGACATAGACCTCTTTGCAAGTCCGTACAATGCCAAACTTCCCCGGTTCTGTTCCAGGATTCCGTGTCAGGAAGCTCAGGCCAAGGATGCCTTCCTCCTTCATTGGGGTCAGGCCTTCCTATATGCCTTTCCACCCATTCCCTTGATTCCCAAGACTCTATTCAAACTCCAGAGGGATCAAGGATCTATGATCCTCATAGCTCCACACTGGCCACGCCAAGTGTGGTACCCTCTACTTCTGCATCTCTCCCAGGCACCCTCCCTGGATCTGGGAGCTGCTCCAGACCTTCTGTCTCAAGAGGAGGGGACTTTGTGGCACCCAAACCCCTTCACCTCAGAGCTTGGTTACTGAAGGCCTAGACCTTCAAGACTTGAATCTTTCTCAACAGGTGAAGGATGTCCTCCATGCATCTAGGAAACCTTCCACCAGGCGATCTTATGCTTTTAAATGGAAAAGATTTTCAATTTGGTGTGCTGACAAAGGTCTTAACCCTCTAGCACTACCTTTGAATTCTTTACTCGAATATCTCCTGCATCTTTCCAATGCAGGACTTAAAACCAATTCTGTAAGGGTCCATTTGAGTGCTATTGCAGCATCTCTTCAGCCTATCAATGGACAATCTGTTTCCTCTCATCCTCTTATTGCAAGATTCATGAGAGGTCTAACTTTAACTAAACCTCCCATTCGGCCTCCTCCGGTGGCATGGGACTTAAACGTGGTTCTTGGTCAGCTTATGAAGCCACCCTTTGAACCCTTAGCCACTACCTCCTTAAATTCCTTTCCTGGAAAGTCATTTTCCTTATTGCAATCACTTCTGCTCGCCGCATCAGTGAACTGCAGGCTTTAGTGGCTAATCCACCTTATACAAGGTTCCATCATGATAAGGTAGTCCTTAGGACAAATCCCCACTTTATGCCTAAAGTGGTCTCACCTTTTCATCTTAATCAAGAGGTATATTTACCTGTCTTTTTTCCAGCTCCTCATGCTTCAAATGCAGAGCGGAACCTTCATACTCTAGACTGTAAAAGAGCTCTTGCCTTTTACCTTCACAGGACACAGCAACATCGAAAGTCTTCTCAACTTTTTGTTGCTTTTGATCCTTCTCATTTAGGACTTCCAGTCTCAAAAAGAACACTGTCCAATTGGATTGCTCAGTGTATTTCTTTTGCTTACCAGAGTAACAACCTTTCTCTGGAAGGCCATGTCACAGCTCACAATGTCAGAGCCATGGCCACATCTATGGCTCATCTTCATTCTGTATCCATTGATCAGATCTGTCGAGCAGCCACCTGGGCCTCGGTTCATACCTTCACAGCCCATTACTGCTTGGACAAGGACTCCCGCCGGGATGCCTTGTTTGGTCAGGCTGTCCTCAGACACCTGTTCCATTCTTAAACAACTCCTGCCCACCTTCCCTGAATGGATGCCTGAGATCCATAGGAAGATGAGGAACCCTTGGGAGGGGGATCTCCCCGGCATCTTAGCTAGGGAGTCCCCATATGTGAGGACTCATTCCTGCTTGTTCCTGGAGATAGCACAGTTACTTACCTGTAACAGGTGATCTCTGGGAACAGCAGGAATTAGTCCTCACAACCCACCCACCTCCCCTAGGAGTTGTATCTCTCTCTCTCTCTCTCTTTCCTTTCCTCTCTCTATTGTCTCAGCTTTAAACTCGAACTGAAGAGAGTTGGTCAGGAAGGCGGGAAGGCAGCGCGCATGCGCTGTGGGAGGCCCCAAAAGCTTCCTTTCTGGGAAGCTGGGGAGCTTTCCCGCGCAGGCTCCGTCGGTTCCGACGTACCCATATGTGAGGACTAATTCCTGCTGTTCCCAGAGATCACCTGTTACAGGTAAGTAACTGTGCTTTATCTACATCTGCAGCATCTGAACTATTGCTACCACCCAAGTCCAGGACAACCATTAGGCAAACTAGATGGCTGCCTAGAACGTCAGTGGTCCGGGGGCAGCCCATTGCTGTCACTGCCATCCCTTTATGGGATCTGCAACAGCAGCAGCAATGGTCTCAAACAGTCTCGCAGTGCTTACTTTAAGCTTCTGCCACTGTGAGGCTGTTTGACTGCCACCCCCACCGAGGCTCGATGACAACTTCCTGTTTCATGGTTTATGGACTTTTCCTCCAGGAACTTGTCCAAACCTCTTTTAAATCCAGCTACATTAAGAGCTTTTTTTTTTTGTCACAGGAAAATACATCACAGTGGTATATTCATTCAAACAATTTCCAGTACATTATTTTTCTCCCCCTTTCACTGGGCAACATTGAAATTGTTACTGATTTTAAAAGGCCCTAATCTGTAGTATCTTGGTGAGCTGAACACGAATATAACATTAAAAAAATTGTATTGGCTCTCGTTTTGAAGATATTGCATGTAGTTCATTTTTGACGTTTCACCGTGTAAATTTATCCAATAGGACATCAACAACATCCCAAATAAGCCTTGAATGATGTAATATTGCATCACATTGCATAATACCAGCATGCACACATCATCCAGAGTTGATTGCATCATTTTCTGATGCAATGCAATACTACTGCCAGACGGCTGCTAAAGCCATCTGACATCAGCAGTGTACTATATGCAGTCGGAAAGTAAAGTAATCTGGTATTCCGTTCCGATATTGAAAGCCTTATGAATGCCTTAAAAATCACTCATGACCCACAAGACTGGAGACTATTTATAGACTCTTCAAAACTGAGTCTGAAGGCTGTGCTTTTGAACAATGGAAACCGTCTTCCATCTATTCCAGTAGTGCATGCCGTCCACATGAAAGAGACATACGATAACTTAAAGCATCTACTGACTTCCATTAAACTATAACAAGTACAGCTGGCACCTCTGTGGTGACTTGAAGGTAGTTGCCCTTTTAATGGGACTGCAGCAGGGATATATAAAATACATGTGTTCCTTATCGTCACTCCAGTCCAGTCCCTTACTTCTGGGTTGCGCAACTCTTCCAGCAGCTTGGAGGCTGAGCCCATCCTTTTTGGGGATGGTGCGGTATAAATACCACTAGTACCACCCACTGAAACCAGTATGCTCAGCCTCCAAGCAGCTGGAGGGTTCCGTAAGCCAAGGGCTTACTGGAGTCTTTCTTTTAGTTACCTTACTTTTGTTTTAATTACCAGATAATTTCTTTGATTTCTTTGCATCGGTTTGAGGTATCCTTTGGATTCCTGTCCTTAAGCTTCTGTTCCTTTAAGTTTCTCTCCCTCTCCCCCCCCCTCCCCTCTCTCCCCGAGGAGGAGGCCTACTCCCGGGCCAGCAACGCGAGGAGGTGTGCTCCGGGGACAGCATCGCGTTCACTGAGCACAGCAAACCTACCGGCAAAGGAAAGAGGGATCGCAAACTCTCCCCCTCGCCTGCGTCCGCCGGCTCCCGCGGTTTTGCACTCAGGCCTACCCGACCTCGCGCCGAAGCCCGAAGGTGGCTGAGCGCTTGAGGCGGTAGTGCTTTATTCCCCTGCTGCTCGGTCTTGGCTCAGCAGACTTGGAGCGCACGGGTGCTGCATTTCGCTGATTCCGATTAGGAGCGGAGGCGAAGGACACTTTCCGGCTGTAATCGCCGACCGGTGGGTGCTCCACGTGGCTGAGGCCTGCCACGTGTGAGCCACCGGAGCACTGCTGACTGCCGCGGGACATCGCGCCGCTAAGAGGCATCAATCGCAAGTACTGGGGGACTCTAGGTTTACTGAGCCTTAACCTTAGGTCGTTTGGGGGAATTTATTTTACTTTATTTCACTTTAATTTACTTTAATTTAATTTCCTTAATATGACATTGTTGGATTTCTGCCATTGTTAATACCGGGGGAAGGAGCAGTTAATCTTATGGTGCCTGGCTGCAACAGTTTTGTTTTTTTCAATTAATCTACTGTGGAGGTACCATTGTGAGCTGGCAAACAGTATTTAAGCTTGATTGCAGAAGTGAGCATGACTGGCAAAATGAGGTGCCCGTCTTGTGGCACGCGTAAGGGTACTGCCACTGATTCAGGGATCTGTAAAGCTTGTGCTACAGAGGCATCTCCTGTGGAGCAGGGTATGCAATTATCCATGGCCCAAGCCAGTTAAGGTTCAGGGGACTCGCTGTTAGGGGAGAGGGAAACTCTCTCTCCTCCTACCTCTAACTCAGACCCCTCTGTCCCTCCCCCCCTTCCCCCTACAGCAGCGGGGGAAGGGAGCGTCAGTGACCTTTTCTCTCCTGAATTCGTGCTCTTGTTGCACAAGGCCTATTGCATGCGCAAGAAGGCTCCTGGGGCAGCCGAGCCGAACGCAGCGAAGGAAGGCCTACGGCCCAGCCCATTTAGGGCTAATTCCCATGTATCAGAGATCCCACTCAAACGCGCAAGGCTGGTGAGTGAGGAACCCCTCTCATCCTCCCCACATGAGATCCTGGAAGAGGAGGTCTCAGACAAGGATCTAGGGGAAGATGAGGAGGATCTAGAGGAGGGAGAAATCCCGGAAGAGGACCACTCTCGCATAGTGCGGGTTTTCCGGTGGGAGGAGCTCCCGGCACTGATCAGCGAATCCCTCAAGGTGCTCAATGTGACCTCAGATGCCCCGGCGGAGGAAGAAGCGTTGGAGGACCCCCTGATCCAAGCAGTGAGGAGGTCCCAAAAGGTTTTTCCCGTTCACAGAGTAGTGCGTCAGATGATTCAAGAGGAGTGGGACCAACCTGAATCAAGTTTGAGAGGAGTGCGCGCTATGACGAGACTTTACCCGGTGCCAGAACCTGACAAGGAACTGCTGAAGTCTCCCAGGGTAGATGCAGCGGTATCTGCGGTGACAAAGAAGACGACTATACCAGTCGAGGGTAGTGCGGCCTTGAGAGATTCTCAGGATAGAAAATTGGACACCCTGCTGAAGCAAGCTTTTGATATCAGCGCCCTCGCCCTGCAGGCCTCGGTTTCAGGAGCTTGGGTGGCTCGGGCCTGCTTGAGGTGGTCCCAGCAACTCCAGCTGACAGAGAACTTCTCGGGAGATGATCAGTCTATCCCGTCTAGGTTGGAGTCCGGGGCGGCCTACCTAGCGGATAGCCAATATGACCTCATCAGAAGCCTGGCTAAGAACATGGCCTCGCTGGTAGCGGCTAGACGATATCTATGGCTACGGAATTGGGCAGCAGATGCCTCATCGAAATCGCGCCTAAGCCGTCTCCCCTTCAAGGGGAAATTGTTGTTCGGGGAAGACTTGGATAAGCTGGTGAAAGATCTCGGTGAGTCTAAAGGCGGCAGGCTGCCGGAGGACACACCAAAGCAAGGTCGCTCCCTAGCCCCAGTACGGGGCCAGCCTAGAGAACCCCGGAGGTTTCGCCTGGCCAGATTGTTCTCCTTTCCTAGGGGCCGTCTCCCTTCGAGGGGACAAGGCTTCAGAGGTTTTCGGGGAGCAGGGAGAGGCTTTGGGGCGTCCTCTTCCGCGTCCTCGGGACCTAGAAAACCACAATGAGAAAGTGGGGGTCCAGGGGGAAGGCCTGCGGGTTGGGGGGCGTTTAAAGCAGTTCCTTCCCGCCTGGTCCCGGGTCACATCCGATCAATGGGTCCTAGAGGTGATCCGAGAGGGGTATGCCCTCGAATTTGTGAAACAAATACTCCCAGCCTTCATTCAGTCTCCCTGCGGTTCTCCGGTAAAGAGAGCAGCGATAGAGGTCACTCTCTCGCGGCTCATAGCGCTCGGAGCAGTAACCCCAGTCCCTCCAGACCAATGCGGCTGCGGTCGATACTCGATTTATTTTGTGGTGCCAAAAAAGGAAGGGACTTTTCGCCCGATTCTGGATTTAAAGCAAGTCAATCGATGCCTCAAAGTGCCTCACTTCAGGATGGAAACCCTGAAGTCTGTCATAGTGGCCGTAAGGAGCGGAGAGTTTCTGACTTCATTGCATTTGACGGAAGCCTATCTACACATTCCAGTTCGAAGGTCCCATCAACAGTTCCTGAGATTCGCGGTACCAAGGGGTCACTTTCAGTTCCAGGCACTGCCCTTCGGGCTAGCTACAGCCCCTCGAACCTTCACCAAGATCATGGTGGTGGTTGCTGCGGCCCTGAGAAAGGAGGGAATCTTGGTTCATCCCTATCTGGACGATTGGCTGATCCGGGCGAAGTCAGTAGAGGAGAGTCGCTCGGCAACCGCCAAGGTAGTGGAAGTACTGGAGGAGCTAGGCTGGGTCATCAATCGAACAAAGAGCAGTTTGGTTCCTTCTCAAGAGCTAGAGTATCTCGGGCGAGGTTCGATACCAGAAGAGGAAGAGTCTTTCTGTCCAAGAACAGGGCAAGGGACCTAAGGACCCTGGTGTCTCAATTTCTGAGCAGGCGTCTCCCTACGGCGTGGCATTACCTTCAACTGCTGGGAACCATGGCGGCCACAATAGAGGTGGTTCCGTGGGCCAGGGCCCACATGAGACCCTTGCAAAGGGCCCTGTTGCGCAGGTGGTCCCCTCAGCATCATCCTCTGTCTATGCAGCTGCCCTGCGCTCCCCGGACCAGGAAAGCCCTCCAATGGTGGCGCCACTCAAGGAACCTGGATCGCATCCCGCCTCTCGAACCCCCACAGTGGTTACTGCTCACGACGGACGCCAGTCTGACAGGCTGGGGAGCGCATTGCGAGGATCAGTTCGCCCAGGGTCGGTGGTCCTTAATGGAGTCCCAGTGGTCCATCAACAGACTGGAGTTGCGAGCGGTCTCCCTAGCGCTCAAGGCACTCGAACCCATGGTTTGCCAAAGGGCGGTTCGCGTCTTCTCAGACAACGTCACTGCGGTGGCGTACATCAATCGCCAGGGAGGTACCAGCAGTCCATCCCTGGGAAAGGAAGCGGACAGCCTGTTCCAGTGGGCAGAAGCTCGGTTGGAGGCTCTCTCAGCTCAGCATGTGGCCGGAATGGACAACGCGACAGCCGATTACCTCAGCAGGTTCAGGATCGACCACGGAGAGTGGGAGCTGGACCAGGAGGTCTTCTACCAGATTGTAATGCTTTGGGGACCTCCAGTCATGGATCTCATGGCACGGTATGGCTCGGCCAAGGCAAGCAGATTCTTCAGTCGAAGGAAGGAAAGGATGTCCGAAGGCTTAGATGCTCTAGCCCAGAGATGGCCCACGGAGGGGCTCCTGTATGTATTCCCTCCATGGGCTCTCATCGGAAGAGTCCTACAACGGGTGGAAGCTCATCGAGGATTGGTGATCTTCATAGCACCGGATTGGCCTCGTCGCCCCTGGTATGCGGATCTCGTAAGGTTATCGATCGACCGACCGTGGCGGCTTCCCTGCAAGAAGGGTCTGTTGAGACAGGGGCCTCTTCTGATGCCTCACGTGGATCGATTCTCGCTTATGGCCTGGCTATTGAAAGGGCGCGGCTCCGCAAGCGAGGATATTCGGGGGCAGTAATCTCTACTTTGTTGAACGCCCGGAAGTGCTCCACCTGCCTTTCCTATGTTCGAGTCTGGCGCATCTTTGAAGCATGGTGTGCGGAGCACCGGAAGAATCCCCTTTCGGCCTCTGTCCCGGAAGTCCTGGAATTCTTACAAGCAGGCTTCGAGAAGGGCCTAGCTCCCAGCTCATTACGAGTCCAGCTAGCGGCTATTTCGTGTTATAGAGGTAGAATTCGAGGGAAGCCCATAGGAGAACACGCGGATGTGGCTAGGTACCTAAGAGCGGTGAGGCGCCTGCGACCACAGCAGAGATCAGTCATTCCCCCTTGGGATCTCAATCTGGTGTTAAATGCCCTGACCAGGGAGCCTTTCGAGCCGGCCAAGAGAGCATCCCTAAAGGATCTGACTCTGAAGACAGTCTTCCTGGTCGCCATTTGCTCGGCCAGACGCGTCTCGGAGCTTCAAGCGCTGTCCTCCCAACACCCCTTTATTTTGTTCTTCAGGGAGAAGGTGGTCTTGCGGACAGTTCCCTCCTTTTTGCCCAAGGTCATATCGCCTTTCCATGTGAACCAAACGATCTCGCTGCCGTCCTTCCCGGCGGAAGAGCTGGAAGGGGACGGCGGGAAACTACGTCTTCTGGACGTTCGCAGAGCCCTGAAACTCTATCTCTCCCGCACGGCTCCCTTTTTGAAATTGGAACGTCTATTCATTCAATTTGGAGGAGCTCACAAAGGGGAGGCGGCGGCCAAGGCCTCTATCTCCAGGTGGATCAGGGAGGCTATCGCCTCCGCCTATATCCTGAAGGGAAGGCAAGTTCCAGGAGGTCTGCGCGCACACTCAACGCGGGCACAGGCGGCTTCCTGGGCGGAGTATAGCCTAGTCCCGCCGCTAGAGATTTGCAGAGCGGCTACTTGGGCTTCTCTACATACCTTTACCAAACACTACAGGCTGCAGGTTCAGGGGTCAGCTGATTCTCGGTTTGGAGAGGCGATCCTTCGGTCCGGGATAGCGAAACCCTCCCAAGCCTGAACTGCTCTGTTACATCCCAGAAGTAAGGGACTGGACTGGAGTGATGATAAGGAAGAAGTAATTAGGTCTTACCTGCTAATTATTGTTCCTGAAGGAATGACAGTCCAGTCCCTGTTCCCTCCCAGTTTACGCGTATGGGTGTAATGTGCCAGAGGGTGGTAAATACGGCGGACCGAAGTCTGACTCAAGGGCCTTTGGCCCAGATCCTGGGAAGAAGGGGAAGGGGAGCCCGGACAAGCCCAGGTAGTCCTCCTCCCCCCCCTTCCCTTCCCGTTTGTTTCCCCCTTCTTAATCTCTTCACTTCCGTTAAAAAAAAAAAAAAAAAAAAATTGGGGGTTTTCGGGTAGTTACATTGGTCTATGGTTAGTATTTTTAGTTTTAGATTAAGTCTACTTTGGCATTAGCATACTGGTTTCAGTGGGTGGTACTAGTGGTATTTATACCGCACCATCCCCAAAAAGGATGGGCTCAGCCTCCAAGCTGCTGGAAGAGTTGCGCAACCCAGAAGTAAGGGACTGGACTGTCGTTCCTTCAGGAACAATAATTAGCAGGTAAGACCTAATTACTTCTTTCTTATATGAGTGGGATAGCCGAGCAAGGGATTGGCACTACTTGCGGAAGGAATGGAATCGCGGACAAAATGTAACAGTTGGAGAGAAGAATATCCAGCACCCAGCTCTGGTTGAGGCTCACAAAATCCTGCTGCCATCCCTTCACATCAAACTAGGTTTGATGAAAAACTTTGTGAAAGCCATGGACCGCACTTCGCCAGCTTTCCAATACCTGCATGAAAAATTCCCTCGACTCAGCGAAGCAAAGATTAAAGAGGGAGTTTTTGTGGGTCCTCAGATTCGAGAGCTCTTCAAAGATGACCAGTTCAACAACTTGCTGCAGGGTGATGCAAAACAAGCATGGAATGCTTTTCGTCTAGTGCCAACAAACTTTCTTGGGAATGTTAGAGCAGAAAACTACAAGGAACTAGTAGAAGACATGGTGATGCAGTATCAGAAACTTGGCTGCAATATGTCTCTAAAGATCCATTTCCTTGATTCCCATCTCGATTTCTTTCCTGACAACTGTGGTATGGTTAGTGATGAACAGGGCGAACGTTTTCACCAGGATATCGCAATGATGGAGCAAAGATACCAGGGGAAATGGTCCACTACAATGCTGGCTGACTACTGCTAGACACTCCCCAGAGAAGCTCCCGAACAGCTGTACAAGAGACAGGCGAAAAAATCTAAGAAGTAGTCTATGACTTGTTTTTTTACAGGTATTAACCGAAGGCCTATTATATTTACTATTGACATGCATTTCGTGATGTAAACATGAATTCTTGTAGATTACAAAAAAACTAGAGCCAACTTTGCAATTTCACTGTCATATTCGTGTTCAGCATATAAAAATTGATAAGAAATGACTATTTTTATTTCAGTAACATGACTTTTGTAAAAATTTGTTGACCAGTACCACTACTCAACTGTATCTTTGCTGTTGTCCTTTTTTTCTCTTGACATTATTTTTCCCCTTTTAGTTTATTAACTAATACCCCCCCCCCCTTACATGCTTATTTACACATGGTTACAGTGAATCAGATCTCCTTCTTCCTAGCTTTCCATAATTAGACCTTCATCAAGCCAGGTAGAATATTTAGACCATATCCTCTAAAACTGCATCATTATCTCTTGTTTCAGGGCTGTCAGCTTACTCATCAGATATATATGGTTCACCCCTCTTTCCCATTCTCCCACCAATGGCGGGACTGTTTGCCTCCACCTTTTAGCAATTTCCAAACGGGCCGTCAGACAGCCCAAGTTAATAAGGCTTCCTTCTTCTTTTTTCACCCCTCTTCTGTGTATCCCCAGTAACGCCACCCCAGGGTCTGCCCCAATTTTATTCCCCAACATTGTATCCAGAGCCTGGAACACACCGTTCCAAAACTCTTGTATTATTGGGCAAAGCCACCATATATGGAGGAAAGTTCCCCGCGCTCCACACTCCCGCCAACATAGCCCACTGGTCTTTCCATACATTTTTTAAATTATATCTGGTGTCACATACCACCTATACATGATCTTATAATTATGTTCTATTAAATTACTGGCCAGTAGACCTTTATATCTATGGGCAAAAATCGTAGTCCGGGCCTGCTCCGTCAATACCAGACCCAGGTCTGTTTCCCTTTTTTTTTTTAAATGATTCTTTTTTGCTCTTGGGCGTGTCCATAATATTGTATAATTGGGTGATGATTCCCTTTATCTTATCTCTCAGAAACAACTTTTCGATTGGGACTATTTCCTCCCTTAATCCCAGGATTATTTTCTTTTGAATATAATTAACATAATAATAATAATCCGAACTTCTCAATGAAAATTCTTCCTTGATGTTTTCAAAGGCTCTAACCTTCCCCGCCTCTAGGAACTGACCAACATAACACAGACTACTACTGGCCCATCGTTCAGCGAACGCCCCCCCCCCCTTCGTTCCTGGGGGGAAATCAATATTGCCCCTAATAGGAACACCTTTAGTCACACATCCAGCACCCAACCACTTTGTTCGCTATTGGAACCATATTTGTAATGTTGTTTGCACAAATGGGTTAGAGCATCTTGCTACCAACCTATGCCCCCGAGGGACCCACAGGACCTCTTTCAGGGAGGGCACCCCCAAAGCCATTCTCTCCATTTGTACCCAATCTTGCGTTTCATGTATCTCCCACTCAAAAGCTGCCCTCAGCTTGGCAGCACTATAATATTTTTCTAAATCAGGAACCGCCATCCCCCCTTTTACTTTGTTCTTTATCAAAATGTGTTTAGGAACTCTCACTCTCCTTCCTCCCCAAATAAGTTCCCACAAGATCCTTTGCATCTTTCTCAGGAATCCCTCTGGCACAGCCCCCGGCAACATGCTAAATAAAAACAGCAACTTAGGTAAAATCATCATTTTCACCGCGGCTATTCTCCCTGACCATGTCAATTTCAACCCTCTCCATCCCTCAAGATCTCGCCTAATCTTTCCCTCCAGAGGGATATAAGGAAACACATCCCTTTCCGGAGCCTTATGCATTGGCAGCTCCTTAATAACCCCTAGTACTTCCTGGACAGTGATAGGCCTGGACATAGTTAAACTCTCCTCTTCTCCTATTTTAGGTAATTGAATCCCCTCTAAATATTTTTATATCGTCTCTTGGGGCACAATCTGTTCAGGCGTATATAGTTCCCTATAAAACTCCACAAATCTAGCCTTAATCTCTTCCCTTTGCCTCAATTCCTTGCCATGTCTGTCTCTTATTTTATGAATACAATTCCACACTTGCATTTTTTTAAGTTGATAAGCTAATAATCTACTAGGCTTATTCCCATATTCAAAATGGGTTTGCCGAAGCTTCTCTTGTGCAAACGTTATCTCCCCCAATTCCAATTCATTCAACTGTTTAATGCTCAATATTTTTTATTGTCTTCTCTATTTAATTGGCCGTTTTCATCTTTTCTCCCACATTTTTAAACTTTCTCTCAGTTTCTCTTTTTTAGCCTCTTTTTCTTTCTTGACATGGGTCCTAGTGCTATAAGCTTACCTCGAACCACTGCTTTCAGACAATCCCAAACCACCCCATCAAACATTGCCCATTATCATTATACTGCAAATACTCCAAGATGGTGTCAGAAATCTGTTGGACAGCCCATGGTTCTTCTACCAATGCCTCATTCAACCTCCATTGACCCCTCCCCCTACTAGCTACAGGATCTCTAAAGTCCCCCCATACTGGTGCATGGTCCGATCAAGAGCTTTCACCAATAGCACTCCTCACTACCCAGGCCATTAGATCCTTGTGGACCAGCAGCATATCAATTCTACTGTACGACCCGTGCACTGATGAATAAAACGTATAATCCTTCTCTCGCCCATGTGTATCCCGCCAGGCATCAATTAAACCCAACTCCCTCATAAAAGCTTTTCATTTTTTCCTCTGCATCTCCACCTGTCCCCTTGATGAATCTAGTTCGGGATTTACTGTTAAGTTGAAATCACCCCCCACTATTAGGTGACCTTCACTAAAGTTAATTATGGTGGATTTCAATCCTTTATAAAAGTCCCCTTGAGCATAGTTGGGTCCATACACATTCACTATTGTATAAACCTGCTCCAAATGCTTGATTTTTAGTAACAAATATCTGCCTCCCTTATCTTTTTTAACTTCCAAACATTGGTACTGAATTCTCGCACTTAGAAATATGCCCCCTCCTCCTTTCTTCTTTTCTTGGTGATTAGATGCAAACCATTGGTTTGGGAATTTTTTATTTACTATTCTCCTCTCCCCCCACTCATTAGGTGCGTTTCTTGTATTAAGATCATGTCACCATTTAACCTAAGCACTTCTTTATAACACAACTTCCGCTTCCTGTCCAAGTTTAGGCCCCTTACATTCAAGGATACGACTCTAAAATCATGTCTTATATTATCTGCCATACTCCTCAAGGAAGAATTCTATCTCTAGCCTGCAGGGACCCCCTCCCCTCCTCCCTATCCCCCCTCTCTCCTCCCCTGTTCCTCCTCCTTCCGACCCCCCACCCCAACCATCCCTTCCTTTTTCCAGAAGGATCCACCCTTCTCCAAACCTATGAGGTGTGGGTCACTACCAAGATCAGCTGTACTCCTTCCTCCCCCATTATTCCATATTCTTCTTCCCTTTACACAAATAGCCCGACACTCCCCCATAGCATTCCCCAAACAAGCACCCTATTTTTACAAAGTTTCAACGTCCTTAATCATGTTTCACCTGGATGCTTGACATTTTTGGATTTCTGGCATCTCAGGCGTCAGCTCCCCTCCGTCGCTTGCTGCCACTCTGTGCACACATAACTCAGCCTCTTCTGTTCAGCTTCTTTCCCCACAGGGACTTCCGGTAGCTCTGACCACCCTGAAGCCTCCATTCCTTTAATGGCCTCCTCTATGGTACGCGCAATGGTGGTTTTCCCCATAATAGTAAATTGCAGTCCAAAGGGAAAAAGTCATTTGTAGCAGATCTGTTCCTCTCTCAGCCTTAATGTGATATCCTTAAATGTTCTCCTCCTTCTTATGGTGATTATCGAGATGTCAGCGTATAAATCCACTGGTTGATCCTCTCAATGCACTTTGCCAACTTTCCACGCAGCTTGCATGACCGCCTCCTTTGTACTGAAATTATGGAAACACGCTACAATGTCTCTTGGCAAGCCTTCTCGCCTAGGGCTCAATGCCCTATGTGCTCTGTCTATATCAAAACGTAGGTTGTCCATTGGTGTTTCAGCTTGTCTTAAAACAGCTTTATACAGTTGTTCAACCAGCACTTTATAGTTGTGAGTTCCCTCTTTCTCTGGGATGCCTCTCAGGCGTACGTTAGAGCGTTGTGTCCTGTTTTCCAAGTCCTCCAACTTTGTCCATTGTTCCCCCAACTCCACTTTCGCCAGCTCGCTGCTCTCTTTCATAGTATATAGCAGCCCCTCGTACTCCTCTATTTTCTGCTCCATGGACTCTACTTGTTGCCCAAGCTCGTGGATATCATCACTCAACTCTCTGATCCACATTTTAGCTTCTGCCTTGAAATTGGCCAGGTCTTGACGGATAGTCCCAAACCACTCTTTCAGCTCCTCCTTAAGTGTGCTTAACTCACCATCCCCCGGTACTCGGGCTCCTGTTGACAAATTTTTCTCTTCCCCCGCTGTACCATTCAGCACCATTTTTGCTCTGGTTCCCGTTGCACCCGGGGTCGCCTTAAACCCGAAGATTTTCAGGTCCGGGCTTGTTTTTTTTCTGTGCCATCTCCCACTAAATCACTCCACAGGGTATTACCAATACCTTTTAAAGCTTTTTTGGGGCATTCAAGCTATTTTTGGGGGATCTTATCTTCTCCAGGACCAAGCAGGAAGTCAGTCCTCACATATGGGTGACATCGACGTCGATGGAGCCCCTGCGGAGCATTTCCCCAGTTTTCTATGAAAACCTTTGGGAATACTGCATGCATGCGCGGTCCCCTTCCTGCCTAAAAGTGCCATCTTGCTCAGTCTCTCTTTTTCCGTGGAGCCCGTCGGACGTCTGTCCTAGTTCACCCGGAAAATAGTTAGATTTTTCTTGCTATTTCCTGCGATTCCATCGCGGGGTTTTTTTTGCCCGGTTCGATGCTGGTTCCCCTTCCCGCCGGGTTCGGTACACCGGTATCGTGCCCGTTCTCATTTCTTCGTTTTTTACCCTTCGTGGCTGGCATTCACGCCCTTTTTTACTTTTTCCCTGGAAGGCCGGTCCTTTGACCTCGCGGGGGCTCTTTTTTCCCCGATGGCTTCCAGTGGTTTTAAAAAGTGTGATCGGTGCAAGAAACTAATGTCTCTCACCGACACACACGACTGCTACCTTCGGTGCCTCGGTCCTGATCATGATCCTAAGATCTGTGTACCGTGTGGCAAAATGTCCACTAAGGCACTTCGAAGTCGCCAGCATCAAAAGGAAAGGCTTTTCTCTGATTTGGCCTCCGGCCGGGCCCAGACCTCATCTGAGGCCTCAACGTCTTGGGAGTCTGACCCCGAGCATCGTCGGGGTTCCTCGGACAGGGGGGTCCCCTGAGCGGGAGCAAAAGAGGAAGAAGTGGCTCGCGAGGGCGGCGTCGGAGGAGGTCCCTGGCTCCTCGAGGGCTAGGTCTCGGACCCCCGACTGCCGTCCCGGGCCCGTGGAACAGGAGAAGCCGTCAAAAGTGCCTCGTGTGGAGCCAGAGTCTGCTGGACACGTAAGTCCTGTTGTCCTCGAGGATTCTCCTCCCAGGGAGCCGACGTCGGGCCCGGCATCACCGGGGCCCGAGTCGGTGGCTGCTGAGTCTCCTGAGCTGGGTCTCAGGCTGACAGCGTTGGAGTGCAGACTGTCTGCCTTCATGGATCAGCAGCGGGTGCTGATGGCCAGCCTTGCTGACGCATCTGCCCCGACCACCGGGACATCGACGTCGAAGTCAACCCCGGAGACTGAGCCAATACTCGAGACCATGAAGGCTCGAGGTCGTCCTCGGTCGCGGTCACCCTCGACCTCCCGGTCGGGACCGAGGGCGTCGACACCGGTGCCTTCGGCGTTGGGGCGGGTGTTGCCGGGCCCCACGCGGTCGGAGCCCGACTCCTCTTCGGACGAGTCCGCCTGGGAGACGGAGGACGAGGGGTCCCCTGATACCTTCAAGACTCGGTGCATCCCGTCGGACTCACCGCAGTCTGAGCCCCGGAGTAGATCCCCTCTGGAGGATACCCGGTTCTCGGAGTTCGTTTGGGATATGGCCACTACTTTGGCGATCCCCGCGGACCCCGAGGAGGAGCCTCGAGCCGAAGAGCTTGAGGCCCTCCAGTATGACTCTCCTCCGAAGGAGGCCTTTACTGTCCCGGTTCCTCCGATGCTGGAACAGATCCTCTTCCGGATGTGGGAGGCACCGGCCTTGGCGCCGGTTCTGAGCAAGCGGGTCGATTCCATTTATCGACTCCATAAGAGCCCTGGTTTTCAAAAGGCACAGTTACCACACCATTCCATGGTGGTGGAATCGGCCATGCATCGTCTGAAAAGTCAGAAGATGCACTCCGCGTTGCCCCCTGGCAGGGAGGCCCGGAACCTGGAACCACAGCATGCTTGAAGGCTGCAAGAACATTTGATTGAAGGGCCCTTCCAACCTAAGGCCCCTCCCCTCGCCTCACAGACCTCCATGAACAGCTGCAACACCCTTCCCCCTCTCTATCCCCTGAAAACCCCAGAGACAAAAAAAGTCCCAATCCACCTATCCCCAAAACAATAAAACCCTCCATAATACACCCCCACACCACTCTGTGGCAGAACCCCTCCTCCTGCACTACGAACCCTACACATCCCCTAACATTTCCATCTATCATTCAGATCAACAACTATATGTCTCGGCCCCTCCCATGAAGCTCCACTCACCCCACTGCCAGCCACACATACAGGATCAATCCATAGCATCCAATCCTACCAGCATCCACCATTCCAGAGTTTTACACCCGATGTCGCATTCACACACATGTCTCCTACCCCAGTCAACTAAAAAAGGATAACCTTACCTCCCCAATCAGACACACCGCCCCCATATATACAGACCAATGTGCTTAAGAACCCCAGCCCTTTCACACCTCCCTCCAGCCAACCCCTAAAGTAGTCAAACATTCCAGAACTCACAAATAACCACACCACAATCCCACAACTCCACTCGCTCCCCAGTTACAGGACCAAACAACTCAAGTCATACATATATTCCACCCACCAGAAAATTAACAACGTCAAAGAAATTCACTTAAAGGGTATAAATATGAAAAGGCCTAAGATAAGGCAGAGAATAAAGAAGATAGTGCACATAATCCTCCATTACCTCAGGTATAAACTTAAATTATAAGCCCTCTGGGGACAGGAAAATAACTACTGTACCTGATTGTAACTCGTCTTTAACTACTACTGGAAAGGTGTGAGCTAATTACTAATAAATAAATACATAAATAAAACTAGTGTAGTCCAAAACAAAAGTCGATAGGGTAAGGGCAAGGGAGACATATTCATAAGGACTGCTCCCAGGTGATTCCATACTTAATCCAGAGGCATGAAGACAACAGTACCAGGTCTAGGCCTCTACCAAGGCATAGATCAAACCTTGCCAACCAGCAGAAGGGGAACCCAGATACATCTGTCTTTTCAAATGCTGGGTGCCAAAAGAGAACAAAAACAGTCAGCATAACTTGATTGACTCTCATCAATTCTTTGGGATATGGATTTAGCCTGAATCCTAAAGAAGGTAACAATCCAGAGGTAACATCCCATTTACTATTTGCAGATGACCTGAAGCTCTACAGTTCCAGTGACCAACAATTAGCAGAGCAACTCTGTGTAGTGAAAAGACTTTCTTATGACATCAGGATGACTTTTGGCCTAGACAAATGTGCTAAGGCAACTTTTTTTAGAGGAAAATTGAGCAAAACGGAAAACATCGCCCTGGCTGAGGGTTGTGACATCAAGGAACTTAAACAGGAAGGTATATATAAATATCTTGAAGTAGAGGAAGGAACACCACTCAAGCTGAAATTACTGAAAGAAAAAAATCAGTAAAGAATACTATAGAAGGTTAAAATCATTATTGAAAAGTGCCTTAACATCACGGAATAAGATACAAGTCATCAATCAGCTGGCAATTCCTGTACTCTCATACAGCTTTAGGATTGTAGACTGACCTCTTAAAGATCTGAAAAACTGGATGTGCAAACAAGAAAATTTCTTCATGCCCATTAGATAATTTATAAGAATCAGTGTATGCCAAGACTGTACATTCCTAGAGCTGAAGGAAGGCTAGGCCTCATAGAGATTGATTACACATACAGAGCTACTATCATAGGACTCCAGGCCTACCTAACAGCATCATCAGATCCAAATAGACAAAATGTGCTGAAATATAAAAGTAAACGTCCAGAATCTGTCTCCATCATCAAAATGTTCCAACGACAGAGGGAATGAGTGAGAATCCACAAGCACACACAGGAAAAGAAGCAACAGAATTTGCAAAACAAGAGAAAAAAACACCTAAAAAAATTAGATCAGCAAACAAGGAAAAATAAGTGGCAAATGCACAAATACAGTGGGAAATACAAAGTGTTACTCCAGAAACTCTTTGTCGATCAAGAATGGACACATGAATGGTTAAGGAGAGGTGAACTGAAACCGAAGGATGAAAGATTAATAGTTGCAGCCCAGGACAGTAGATTACGGATGAGATTTTTTACAGCGAGCACTGAAAAAAATGGCAACACAGACATATGTTAATTCTGTAAGACAGACTTGGAAACAGTGACTTACCTCGTAGCTGGCTATGAAGTTCTGATGGCGGAAAATTTCTATACAGAATGGCACGACAAAGTAGCACACTTCAT
Source organism: Ichthyophis bannanicus (assembly GCA_033557465.1). NCBI lineage: Eukaryota > Metazoa > Chordata > Amphibia > Gymnophiona > Ichthyophiidae > Ichthyophis > Ichthyophis bannanicus. The sequence continues at coordinate 884,777,482 of CM066035.1, read as the reverse complement.
CCATTGAAAACTCTGTAAACACTACAAAATCACTATGCCTGAAAAGCCCTGGGATCATGATCCTAAGAGAATTACAGAGAATGAAGAGGTTATGATCACCTGGAACATTCCCATTCCAACAGATAAGAAACTGGATGTGAGGAAACCTGACATAGTGATAAAGGAAAAAAGCACCAGAATGGCATGTCATTGGCATTCCAGGGGTGGCAACAGTCGCTAACCGGGTAGCAGTGATATTGCACCACTACTCGGTTAGTGATCTGCGGGTAAAGCTAGGCGCAGCAAAAACTGGCCTAGCTTTACCCATAGGAGTTAACCGGGTAATACTGAAATATCTCCACTACCCGGTTAGCTTCTGCAGCTGCGGAGGCTGTGCGGTGACCCTGGATATTCAATGCCAGGGACACATATGACCCCGGCATTGAATATCCAAGTTTAAAGTTCAGTGCCGACGGCTAAGCGCTATACTCATGCCTAGCTGCTGGCGCTGTATATCGGGCCCTATATGTACAGGCCATTTTGGACCCCTCTGTCACATCTCCTGACTGGTTCTTTGGTTGCCCAAGTGGCAGTGTGCTGCTTTTTGGTGGACCTGTGTATGCAGCATGTTTTCCCCCTGGAAAGACATTCTCAGCTTTGGGGAGGATGCATTAGAAAAACTTGTGTCTCAAGAATCACTTACCAATCCTGATGAAGATAATAATGATGATACACATGCCCTTTGGGAAGATACAGTACGATTAACACAAAGATTGGTTAAAGACGAATTACACGCGGCCTACCTCCTTGAATGCTGCAAATCTAAAATTATATCATGTGGATTAAGGATGAATAAGGCTCCAGGACTTTACCAAAGTGAACAGGGTTTTGTTAATTGTTGGAACGCTATACTGAATAAATGTTCAATGGATTTAATGATTTTATTAATAACTACTGCAAATAAGAAATCTGAATTATACAAAGTAGAACTAGATGAAAAATTAAGTGAGTTAAAGAAGTGTGATAACCAATTTGATAAAATATATGCAGATCATGACAGAAATATGGTATAGTATAAGAAGGATATAAAATATAAGAAAATTTAGAAATTTCGGAGAGATGAGGAGGACTATAGAAGTGGATACGTCTACCATTGGTGTAGGCGGGTAGAGAATGATAGAATTTGGGTAAAGAGGAAGTCTACATTTTTTGATCGTAGAGAGAGTACAACGGATGAAACTGATAATGGTACTCCTGTGGGACAAAAAAAATAAAAGAAGTAGGAGTGAATCAGTGGACAATCATGATGCCTCTGCATCATTGTTTTCAACCTATAAAGATAGGATTGAACATCCCAAAGAAAAAGGGAAAGAAAGACATGACAATAAGAAAAACAATTTTTAGAATATGGACCTGTTATGGAAGGGAGGGGGTCGGGACTCCTCCCGTACCCGCCTCCCTCCTTTTCAAGATCAAGACAGAGGACAAGATCAGCATTCAGACAAAGCATACAACAATCACAATACGTACAGAGGACGAGGTCGCGGTCGGGGACGGGGGAGAGGAAGATGGGGAGTAGATCACTCTCAGAGAGAGATTTTTGAAGAGTGGTAACATTGTAAACATTTCAAAATATAATCTTACGCCTGATGAAGTATCAGTATTAAATAAGGGGTTGTCATTCGTCCCCAATAAGAAATTTGATCCTTTTGAAGTCCATGTTGACTTATACAAATTCTTTAGGAAAATTCGTATTCAGCATTTTTTTAGCAATCAGATGATGCCTGCAGAGAATATTTGTATAGTTAGTAAAAAATCTACATGGATTCCCCCTCCACAAATGGACCCCCTCATTGAGGCATTCAAAAGTATAGTTATGCAACAAATAGATGGGATTACTGAAGGCGATAAGTTACCTTTTCACAATTTAACACTGGGGGGAAAACGCACCATAAAATCCTTACAAGAAAATTCTAGTATTATTATTAAGCCAGCTGACAAAGGGGGAGCAATAGTGGTTTTAGACACAAATAAGTATATAGAGGAGATCAATAGACAGCTTAGTGATAGGGCTTTTTACCATAGGTTGGATGGTGACCCTACACATAAACTTAAAAGTTACATTGACAATCTCTTGTTGAATGCGTATGAAATAGGACATATTACTAAAAAGGAAAAAGATTTCCTTATAGTAGAAAAACCTATCATACCTACTATTTACATCCTTCCAAAAATACACAAGTCACTAGAGAACCCTCCAGGTAGGCCTATTGTGTCCGCTATTGGCTCCCTGTTGGAACTTCTTTCACAATTAGTAGATGTAATTTTGCGTCCCTTTGTCACAAAAATGTGGTCCTTTGTGCTTGATTCGTCTCATGCCATTGATATTTTTTCTTCATTTCAAGATTTGGATCCGGATGTGATATTGGTGACTTTAGATGTAGAGTCATTATACACAAACATTCCACAATCTGAGGCCCTAGATATCATTGAGCATTTCTTGACGATTAGACAAGATCATAAACGTATCCCCACTACATTCCTTCTTTCATTAGCAAAAATTGCAATGTGCAAAACTTTTTCTGTTTTAGGGAATTATTTTACCAACAAATTAAGGGGGTTGCTATGGGGTCCTCGATGGCTCCTGACATCGCCAACCTTTATATGTTTCAGTTTGAAGAGCACTTTTTGAAAGAAAACCCGTTCAAGAATGAAGTTTTGTTATGGATACGTTATATTGATGATATCTTTATACTTTGGAATGGCTCTATAGATACATTATCTGAATTTAACACATGGATCAATGCATTGGACACGCATCTACGGTTTCATATTACCTATGATCCTATACAAATACCTTACTTGGACCTCTTGGTTAAAAAAGACGGAGGGAAGATCATTACATCTCTATATAGAAAACCCACAGATAAAAAACAATTATTACATTACACCAGCTTTCACAATCCTGCTCTTAAAAAGAATTTATCTGTGGGCCAGTTTCTTAGGGTGAAAAGGGTTTGCACTACAACACAGGAGTTTGAACAACACGCCAGAGTTTTGACAGGCACATCAGTATCCCATTTGTAATATCGAAAAAGCTTATGAGAGAGCACGGAATGCACCCCGTGACACTTTGTTAAAATTGAAGAAAGAAAGTAGTCAATCTAAAATTGTATGTCCTCTCCTATATTCCTTGCATTCACAGAAAATCGTAAACATACTAAAGAAGGAATGGCGTCTGATCCAGTCCCTTCCCGGGTTCCAAAATGTTTCACTTATAGTAGCCCATAGGAGAAACGTTAACCTCCGTAACCTTCTAGTCCCCTCGGCATTTACGGAACGTAAGAGATTACCGAAATATAAGGGGCAATTCCAATGCGGCCACTGCTCTATTTGTCCTCACACTTTACCAGTGCGTAATGTTTTTACTCATCCAGATACTAAAAAGAAGTTTTATATAAATGACTTCTCCAACTGTGAAACGTCTAACGTCATTTATGTTATACAATGTCCTTGCGCAAAACTATATGTGGGTAAAACTAACCGATGTATACGTACACGCATGATCGAACACAAAAGTTGTATTAGAAGGAAACTGGTGGACAAGCCATTAGTGCAGCATTGGCTAGATATGGGACACACGTTAGCAGAAATAAAATTCTTTGTTTTAAAGAAAGTTCAACACAATTGGAGAGGAGGTGATTTAGTTAATACAACCTTAAGGTTGGAACAAAAATATATTTCTTGCTTAATACTATTGGCCCACATGGGCTAAATATGGATCAAGATTTATCTGTCTTTTTATAATCATCTGTAGTGGTTTTCATCTCCATGGACTCACATAGTTCCCTCTGGTCCTTTATTCATTCTCTGCAGTCTTCGTTTAAGGTTGTGATACAGATTTATTATCTCAGAGATTTTTTATGCAACATATAAAATCAGTTTAGGTATAATGCATTTTGGCTTTTATTCCTTGATTTTCATTTTTTATGTATTTATTTTCTTTTTTCCTCGCTGTCCCCCACCGTAGTTATGCATAAATATAGCTAGACGCGGTGTCCGTATGGTTGGTTTTCAAAGGCTCAATTTGATTTACAATGTTTTCCTTGAATCAGTTGATTCAATCTGGTTTTCATTTTTTCCCCACGGTTTACAAGTGATCATTTACATTAGGGTTAGCATTGCGTGGCTTGTCCAATTAGATTTATCCTTTTGCTTCCCGCTAAAGCAGGGTTTTAAAAGCCAACGGCGCATGTGCAGGCGTTTTTTAATGAAAAGTCACTTTGGATATCGCTCGCCATCGGCACCTTTGCAGATTGCCTCTAAGGTTTTGGTTTAACATTTTTATGTCACTTAAATGTTATAAATAATGTGGTGGTAACACAACGGGGATGTTCTAAATGTTTTAAGATAAAGTTTGGTGTTTCGTCTACTGTTTGCTATTTCCTTTTATTATATATAGTGCTGTCAGGGCTCCTGTTGTAGTTTTTTACATATTGGAATCATTTGTGGCACTCGTATTTTAAAATCCCTTTTGGCATAAATAATATGTGTACCCCTTTTAGGGTAGCATTCTCTATTAATGATATGATGTCATTCCAATCGGGCGTCCATTTTTTATGGACATCATAGTTACACTTGGTTTTATGTATCTTCTTATTTAATTACAAGTATTTATCCATTTGGTAGAAAGGTATCTCGAGTCGAGTGAAATGCAGCAGCGTCTCCTGTCCCTGCTAGGTTAGGAGATTTTCATCACGGACGGGCTGAAAACAGCGGTACGCTTTTAAAATTTTCGCCTTTTTTTTTTTGTCATTTGTTTACATTTGGTTTCCCCCCCTTTTGGTTTCCCTCGTTTCTTTTTTAGTTATTGGACATAATACGTATTCATTTGGCAGTTTTTCCACTGAATCACTCCTGCCCCCCCCCCCCTCTTTTTCTCTTTTTTGTTCCTTTTACCTTTGGTGTTGTTAACATAGTTTGAGTACTGATTTATTTATTTATTTATTATTTATTTAATGAGCTTTTATGCAATATGTTGTTCACAGTACATGTACTTTCATTGTCTTCTACTGGTAACAATTTGGTTTTAAGTCCTCCTCTCTCTCCTTTTCTCCTTTTTTGGTTGTTCTTTAGTCATTTGGGTTCTTGTTTTTAACAGGTGTACAATCTGTCTGATATTATTGTTATATGGATGGATGATATTTGTGTTTATCATGTATGTATGTATAATTGTTTTTATTCATTTTATCAATGGTTATCACGCTGTTTTTATAGATCAATTAATTATTTATGGTTCTTTATTTATTGTTGTTTTATATTTCTTTTAGTATGTTATAGGTTCCACATATACATATATATATATTGTTTTTAATATCTTTTAATATTTATTTGCTTTTTATGTTTTTAAGGTTATTATTTTTATTTTGTTGTGTTTTTACTTTATTTATGCTTTGGTTCCCAGTGAGCCATATACCCCTGAAGAGGTTTTGCACGAAACACGGCCAATGTCGGGTTTATTGGCACGCTTGACCCATGGAATAATAAAGGCCATTCTGGACCCCTCTGCCACGTCTCCTGACTGGTTTCCTGGATATTCAATGCCAGGGACACATATGACCCCGGCATTGAATATCCAAGATTAAAGTTCAGTGCCGACGGCTAAGCGCTATACTCACGCCTAGCTGCTGGCGCTGAATATCGGGCCCTATATGTACAGTGCTACATATGCCTTATGGTGCCATATGAATGTTAATAAGTAGTAATAGTAGTAGTAGGATAATCAGCATGGAATCTATCTACATTTTGGGAACCTGACAGGCACTTGTGACATGGATTGGCCACTGTTGGAAGCAGGATATTAGGCTTGCTGGACCTTTGGTCTGACCCAATATGGCATCTTATGTTCTTAGGACAGGCTCACTAACACAGGGGAGAGGATTGGAGAGCTGCAGATAAGATTTTGTTTTACATCTTCTTTTTTTGGAAAGAAATGCATATCATATGAGCATGTCTTACATAACAGGAAATCCACATGAACAAATATGGAACATGAAGGTCAAACAATATATAACCTCAATATAATTATAATTGCTTCATAGATAATTATCTTTTTCATTATAATTTCATCCCGCCACTCTCCTGCCTCCACCATACACCGTCTACCCACCAGGTATCTATCCCACATATTACTCCTAGGGCCCATGAGTACTCTTACATGGGCCCCTGAAGAAAGCAATTTAAGAAAGAAAAAAAGGAACCATGATTCCTAGACTAAACAAAAAGCCTCTAATCCCGATCCCGCACCCAACCCTTACCCTCAGTCGCTCTTGACCTTTTATACACTCTCTAATAGTTTAATAACATACTACATGCCTTATGCAGCAGTGATACACCATAAAACCTCCTACACCCTTTGAAATGCTGCCCACTTCTCAAGACTCCTCTTCCCACCTGTAATCTCTCCATCAACAAAGTCGATAACAAATTCCTCCACTGCATTAAATTTGGTAAGCCCTTGCTCCACCACTGTATTGAAATACATTTCTGTTCTAGCAGTAAGGCTTTCTTCAAAAACACCATCTCCCCTTCACTGAAGTCCTCAAAGATAGAAAATAAAAGCAGTGACGGCTCTACAGATATTGCCACTCTCAATATTTCTTCTTAATACCCCCATATACACTCCCAAAAGCTCATAGTAGACACACAACTCCAAAGCATATGTCCCAGAGATTTATTTTCCATCCTACATTTTAATCACTATCCATCTTATGTTATCTTGGCTTTAAACGGCCTTTTTCAAAGAGATGAAGGCTCTCAACAAATCCTTATACTGTTATTCTTGGAGAACCACACTGTCTGTCAATAAGGTGATTTTTTCTTCCCCGCATGAGCTGTGGTCAACTGCACGCCTACATCTGCGTTCCACTTGCTGGCCACGCTCAACAAATCAATATCTGCTGCCTCCCCTCCCCCAAACATATGATAAACTAGAGATACCCAACAGGCTGTTCTCACTCTAAACAAATAGAAATTACACGTACCTGGTAATTATAGTTCCTGTAGGAACTCCAGTTTAGTCCTCTACTTCTGGGTAGTGTCACAGGGCAGAGACAGCAGAGCCCATGGAAACAAGCGAAAATGCAGCCAGTGAGACTGATCATGACAGTTCAGAGGAACACAGGGTAGGATGTTGCCATTGGCAACCTAAACAAAGTAGTTCACGTGCAAAGGAAACACGCCCAAACAACAGAAAGCCTAAGGAATTAGGAGCTAATGGAAGCCAGCTGGGTGTGGGTGGAGCTGACACGCACATAGAAAAGCTCACTGAATGTGGGGTTAGACAGAGCCACCGTGGGGTTGGACAGAGCCAACGTGGGGCTAGACAGAGCCAGCGTGTGCAAGAGAGACGGAGCCAGCTTGAGAATACAAGCAACAGATGGAGTGAGCGTGGGAGCAGGAGTGAAAGTGAGAGTGAGAGAGAGAAGACATACGCAGGACACAGCAGGAGTGAAATAGAACCCGGTTGGAGCACGGGTGCAGGCAGCTGTGTGGCTGGAAGCCAGAGATACAAACGGAGAAATTCTAATTGGAAGGGAGCTGAGAGCAGAACTCTGAGAGCGTCAAAGCCCAGCCAATGCTATCAAAAAGGTAACCAAACATTTAATGGTGAAGTTAGCTGGAGGAAGCCAGAGGAAAGTTTTTATATAAACAACTGGCAGAAAAACAGTAAAGCTTTTATACCTGAGCATAAGCCTGTATCTGGACGAGGTTTTAAAGGCAGGAGCCAGGAAAAGTTTGTACGTGATTCTATTCCAGCGTCGATAGCAACTGAGCATAGCTTGAGGCAGAGACTGTTCAAGCCCAACCCTAATGTTCCTAGTAGAGGGAAAAGTGAAACTGAGAATTCTCTCTACCTCCCACCACATTTAAGAAGCTCCCAAGAAAGGCACTCCCAAGAATACGGTAGCAGCTTAGCTAACATTCTTACCCAGAGGGAAAGAGACTTCCTGCAGAGCAAGGGGAGGCTGTTTAGCAACGTTCCACGTGCTGCAAGAGATGACCTCTTAACAGAAGGGCCTGAAGAGATGCAATATGAGCTACAGGGGGATAATGTAAGCGGTGATTACATGGACTGTACGCTCTCTGTCTCAGATAACGTGTTATCTCTAAGATAAATGTATATAATTGCCAAAGCTTGAAAGCCACAAAGAAAATGCCTTTATTTGCTGAAGAGAGCTGTTTTTGAGCCCTTTTCATTTACTTGTTTAAAAGCTGAAAGTAAGCAATTTTTGTTCCTGTTCTTGCTTTGTTTTTGCCAAGTGGAAATATTTATGTTTTGTTTGACTCACCCAAAAGAAACCTCTTGGAAGGGGAAATAAAAACCTTTTGAAGCCTTACCTCGGTGCCACAACTCCTTATTCAACTACATATCCCAGAAGGCCAAGCAAGGCTCTGGGCTGGGTCTAGGCTTGATAATAAGAGCTCTATGACAGATGGCGTAGAATTGAGGATTTTTTTGGGGGGGAGTGATTTTTGAAGAAGAAAAGGAAGGCAAAGTAAAGAAGAAGATATCTGGAAGACTGCTGGTACCAAAAGAGCACTGGTGAGCGGAACTTTCGCTGGCAGGTCGGCCAGGGAGGTGAAAGAGACCTTTCTCACATGCTGAGATCTACCTGAAACCTGAGGTAAAAGTAGCCTGGGTGAAAGGGTAGGATAACCGTGACAAAGGGGTACTGTTGCTCACAGTGGGGGATTTTAAAAGAAAAGTATCGCACTTGGTGGGTCTTTCTTTTTCTTTTATTTGCAGGTGCAGCAGAAATCCAGAGGAGACATGGAGCCACGTGACGTGATGATGTGGATGCAGACGCAATGGGACAAGCAGGCGGAGCTTGTCCACCAACTCCAGACACGCCAAGCAGAGATACTGCAGGAGCAGCAACGGCCTCTGCTAGAGACTATGGATGCCCTCTTGAAGAAGTCGCAGACAACAGGAGGAACAGGTTTCCATATGTTTCCGCAAGCAGGAATGGACAGTTGCAATGTGTTTTCTTTAGGACAGTTGACTCAACAAGACAATTTAGACGACTATATCGATGCTTTCGAGAGAATAGCGGAGACCCTTAAATGGCCGATAGAGCAATGGGCGATTAGATTCGCCATGACACTTACAGGAGAGGCTCTATCCGCATTTAAGGCCATGCCGGCTAGTCTCGCCAAAGATTATGTAGAAATAAAGAAAGCGGTGAAAGACAGGTTAGGTCTTACCCCGAGGCACTATAAACATATGTTCAGGGAAGCAAAGATTAACCCTAAAGAAACTCCTAGAGCTCTATATCAGAGGCTCAAGAGTTTGGCATATAAATGGCTTACCCCAGAGAGAAGGTCACTGGAGTCCATTTTGGATGAAATAGTATTGGAGCAATTTTTACAAGCAGTGTCCCCAGAATTGAGGACATATCTCACCCTACAGGATTGCCACAGCACAGAGGAGGCAGCCAATACAGCCGATAGATTTTATGAGGCCAAAAGGGCTGATACCTCAGGTATTGGGATTTTAAAGGTGGCTGGTATGGTAAATCCTGGTAGCGTGAGACAGTCTAATAGAGCAAAAATGTCTAATGTGTATAAATATGATGGTGCTAATAATGATGTTTCATATCCTGTTAAAGGAAAATGTTATGGCTGTGGAAGGACAGGTCACTTCCAGCGGGATTGTAAGGCACGTACAGTCCTGGTATCAGCTGATGGGAAACAAGTCCCCGAAGGATTCATCCAACAGGTTCAGGTGGAGGGAGTGGATACCCTGGCACTGCTTGATTCGGGGGCCGATCAAAGCATGGTTTCCCAGAAGTTGTGGGAAACCATCGAACACTATCGGTCGTCGACCCCGAGTCAAGCAGAGGGTCAGGTACGCATACGCTGTGTGCATGGGGCATCCTCCCATTATCCTCTATACGAGGTAACCATAAAAGGTTTTGGGACAGCCCGACGTATATTGGTGGCTGTGGTTCCAAAACTGCCCTATGCAGTGGTCCTGGGGAGAGATTGGGCTCCTTTCTGCCAGGAAATGGAAAGAGGTCTCAGGAATGAGTCAGCCCTTAAACCCCCACAAAGTCAGCCAGTAAAAGCAGAAGCATTAGCGGCACGAATCCCCAGCCCTCTGTTTGGGAAAATCCCTAGAACAGGATCCCGGCCTCAACCCCAAGTAAAAGAAATACCACATGAAAAACACAAGTTCATACTCCAGTTCTGTAGAACCACTGAGCAAGCCAAGGGTCCAAAAAGAGCCTCAGCGGCAGCCGCGGGCTATGATCTTTTTAGTGTGGAGGACACTGTAATTTTAAAAGGGGGGAAAGCGCTAGTGGACACAGGTATCCAGGTGAAGATCCCAGATGGATGTTATGGGCGCATAGCACCCAGGTCAGGGTTGGCCGTGAAGTACTCCTTAGATGTAGGAGCAGGGGTCATTGATCCAGACTATCAGGGTTTGATAAAAGTACTGCTATTCAATTTTGGGGATAGGGATTTTAAGGTTCGCATCGGCGACCGTATTGCACAGCTCATTTGTGAGCGAGTAGGGTTCCCCACAGTGGAAGAGGTTCCCTCTTTGCCACCCACAAAACGAGGGGCGGGTGGATTTGGCTCCACAGGGGAGAGAGAAGTGAGGAACCTGACAGCTTTGAGTGAGGAAAGGAGCGAGGAAGACCTCGGCCCTCAGATAGCAGATTGGAAGAAACAACCCATTCCCAGAATAGGTACCGAGTTATCACCCCAACAACGGAAGGAGTTGCTCCAGATGTTGGAAAAATTTTCCGATGTATTGACGACTAGGCCAGGTGAGACCCACCTAGTCGTTCATGAAATCATTACAGCACCAGGACAGGTGGTCCGGCAGCGCCCTTATAGAATGCATGAGACCAGGAAGAGGGAAGTCATCGGGCAGGTTAAAGAAATGCTGGCCACAGGGATAATAGAAGAGTCACGGAGCCCGTGGTCTAACCCGAAAGTGCTAGTACCGAAGCCAGACGGAACCCTCCGGTTCTGTATTGATTTCCGGAAAATTAACGATATTTCACAATTTGACGCCTATCCTATACCCCGCATAGATGATCTTTTAGATCGTTTAGGACAAGCAAAATATCTGACCACCCTGGATTTGAGTAAGGGATATTGGCAAATCCCGTTGACCCGTGATTCCAAATTCAAAACGGCGTTTAGTACACCGATTGGATTATTCCAATTCAGGCGAATGCCGTTTGGTCTACATGGGACTGCGGCAACGTGTCAGCGCCTCGTCGACCAAGTGTTATGGCCACACCACGAATACGCTTTAGCGTATATGGACGACGTGGTGATTTATAGTGCAACCTGGGCCCAACATATTGCCAGAGTGGAAGCGGTACTCAGGGCATTATGAAGGGCTGGCCTTACGCTCAACCCGGAGAAATGTTTGTTTGCTACGGAGGAGGCCAAATATTTAGGCCATATGGTAGGAAGGGGTCTTGTAAAACCATTGGCCAGCAAAATAGAGAGTGTGAGGGATTTCCCCAGACCCGTGACCAAGAAGCAGGTGCGAAGCTTCCTAGGCTTACTCGGCTATTATCGCCGATTTATTCCGCAGTTCGCGGAGGAAAGTATGCTCTTTACAGAGATGTTGAAGAAAAACGTACCTAACCATGTGAAATGGACCCCCGAGGCGGAGGTGGCATTTGTAGCCCTAAAAGAGAGACTCTGTAGTTCCCCGGTATTACGTGGTATAGATTTTAATTTGCCATTCATTGTCCAGACGGATGCGTCTGAAACGGGGTTAGGGGCGGTGATGTCCCAGGAATTTGAAGGGGTGGAACATCCCATAGCCTATCTCAGTAGGAAACTTACAAAGGCAGAGAGAAATTATGCCACAATCGAGAGAGAATGCCTGGCTATAAAATGGGCCATTGAAGCCTTGCGGTTTTACCTCACTGGGAGAAAAATTCTCCTGATATGGACCAAGCACCGCTTAAATGGCTCAATCAGATGAGAAACAATAATGCGCGGCTCACCAGTTGGCATCTCGCATTGCAGTCCTTTAATTTTGTGGTCCAACACAGAGCAGGGAGATTGCACAGGAATGCCGATGCTCTCTCGCGGATTACGTGCTGTCCGCCTGAAAATGCGGCAGCCCGCAATATTTTAAGGGGGGGAATCTGTCACAGGGCAGAGACAGCAGAGCCCATGGAAACAAGCGAAAATGCAGCCAGTGAGACTGATCATGACAGTTCAGAGGAACACAGGGTAGGATGTTGCCATTGGCAACCTAAACAAAGTAGCTCACATGCAAAGGAAACACGCCCAAACAACAGAAAGCCTAAGGAATTAGGAGCTAATGGAAGCCAGCTGGGTGTGGGTGGAGCTGACACGCACATAGAAAAGCTCACTGAACGTGGGGTTGGACAGAGCCAACGTGTGCAAGAGAGACGGAGCCAGCTTGAGAATACAAGCAACAGATGGAGTGAGTGTGGGAGCAGGAGTGAAAGTGAGAGTGAGAGTGAAGGTGAGAGAGAGAAGACATACGCAGGACACAGCAGGAGTGAAATAGAACCCGGTTGGAGCACGGGTGCAGGCAGCTGTGTGGCTGGAAGCCAGAGATACAGACGGAGAAATTCTAATTGGAAGGGAGCTGAGAGCAGAACTCTGAGAGCGTCAAAGCCCAGCCAATGCTATCAAAAAGGTAACCAAACATTTAATGGTGAAGTTAGCTGGAGGAAGCCAGAGGAAAGTTTTTATATAAACAACTGGCAGAAAAACAGTAAAGCTTTTATACCTGAGCATAAGCCTGTATCTGGACGAGGTTTTAAAGGCAGGAGCCAGGAAAAGTTTGTACGTGATTCTATTCCAGCGTCGATAGCAACTGAGCATAGCTTGAGGCAGAGACTGTTCAAGCCCAACCCTAATGTTCCTAGTAGAGGGAAAAGTGAAACTGAGAATTCTCTCTACCTCCCACCACATTTAAGAAGCTCCCAAGAAAGGCACTCCCAAGAATACGGTAGCAGCTTAGCTAACATTCTTACCCAGAGGGAAAGAGACTTCCTGTAGAGCAAGGGGAGACTGTTTAGCAACGTTCCACGTGCTGCAAGAGATGACCTCTTAACAGAAGGGCCTGAAGAGATGCAATATGAGCTACAGGGGGATAATGTAAGCGGTGATTACATGGACTGTACGCGCTCTGTCTCAGATAACGTGTTAACTCTAAGATAAATGTATATAATTGCCAAAGCTTGAAAGCCACAAAGAAAATGCCTTTATTTGCTGAAGAGAGCTGTTTTTGAGCCCTTTTCATTTACTTGTTTAAAAGCTGAAAGTAAGCAATTTTTGTTCCTGTTCTTGCTTTGTTTTTGCCCAAGTGGAGATATTTATGTTTTGTTTGACTCACCCAAAAGAAACCTCTTGGAAGGGGAAATAAAACCTTTTGAAGCCTTACCTCGGTGCCACAACTCCTTATTCAACTACATATCCCAGAAGGCCAAGCAAGGCTCTGGGCTGGGTCTAGGCTTGATAATAAGAGCTCTATGACAGTAGTGAACCTTCTCCTGCAGCTTGGAGAGTGGGCATGTCAAACTTGTGACATCACTGGATGTAATCTGCTGGCATCTCCCATCAACCCCAGTGTACTAGTGACAAAGCAGACTCAAAAGAGCAACAAACAAGTAGCTACACATATTAAAGATAACCGGATACCCAAACTAAAGGTATAAGCGAACACTTAATGAACAAACACCCTCCCCTTTAACATAAGGGTTTAAAGGCCATACCGACTCCTCTCCTCCCTGCCGGATCAGAAACGTGGAAAGAGAGGTCAGAAAAAAATCGAAGATAGAGTGAAAGCGATTGCAAATGAAAATCACACTCACCTGTAATCTTTGAACATTGCTTCAGTCTAGTTGTTCTGGTATGCAAAAACTCCCTGGGCGGGAATGAGGACTAAACTTGAGTTCCTACAGGAACTACAATTACCAGGTACATGTAATTTCTATTTCCTTATCGTCCTCCAGTTTAGTCCTCTACTTCTGGGATGTAACAGAGCAGTACTAACAGGAGGGACCTTTCCAACCGGAGCGTAACACTGCCGATCCGAAACAGGCACATCAAGGCGGTAGTGTCTACTAAAAGTGTGAAGAGAAGACCAGGTGGCCGCTCTACAAATTTCCACCGGTGGAACCAAACCGTGTTCTGCCCAAGAGGCCGCTTGCGCTCTAGTGGAATGTGCCCTCAAGCCCACCGGCGCGGGACGACCTTGTAAAATATATGCTGACACAATTGCCTCCTTAACCCATCGGGCAATGGAGGCTTTAGCTGCCGCTTCACCTTTCCTTGGGCCGCCGAACAACACGAAAAGACGATCCGACTTGCAGAACGACTCGGAAACCTTCAAATAGTGCAGTAGCACCCTTTTTACGTCCAAGCGGCGAAGACCACGTTCAGCTAAATTTTCACCCCCTGTGTCAAGTACTGGTAAAGAAACCGTTTGGTTCAAATGAAATGGAGAAGCCACTTTGGGCAAAAAGGAGGGAACTGGGCGCAGCACCACCTTTTCCCTGGAAAAACACAGAAAAGGTTCGCTAGAAGACAGAGCCTGCAATTCTGAAATCTGCCTTGCGGAACAAATGGCTACCAAGAATACCATTTTCAAAGTTAACCGATGCCTGGCCTAAAGGCTCATAGGGTGCCTTTACGAGAGCTCCTAGCACCAAGTTAAGATCCCACGGCGGGACCACGATTCTCCGCGAGGGCCCCATTCTGATGACCACTTTAAGAAAACGCACCACATCGGGGTGCGCTCCAAGCGACCCTCTGAGGATTTTACCTCTATAACAGGCCAAGGCCGCTAAGTGGACCTTCAAAGAACTGGCAGCCAGACATTTCTCATAGCCATCCTGCAGAAAACTTAATACCAAAGGAACGGACGCAGTCGCCGCGCGTATCTGACGCCTCGAGCATCAATCCTCAAAAATACGCCAAATGCGCACATAGGCCAACGACATGGACTTTTTCCTTGCCTGGAGCAAAGTTGAAATGACCGAACTGGAATAACCTTTCTTCCTTAAGCGAGTCCTTTCAATGGTCAAGCCGTAAGCGAGAACCGATCCACCTGTGGCATGTGAAGCGGACCCTGTAACAACAGACTCTCCAATGTCGGCAACCGCCATGGGTTCCCGTCGAGCAACCGCATGAGATTGGCATACCACGAGCGTCTTGGCCAGTCCGGGGCTACCAACAGCACTGACCTGCGATGTGCTTCGATGCGCTGAACCACTCGGCCGATGAGCACCCACGGCAGGAAAACATAGAGAAGACCTGTCGACGGCCAAGGCTGAATCAAGGCGTTGATCCCTTCTGACATCCTCTCCCGTCGTCTGCTGAAAAACCGACTCATTTTTGCTGCCTGGAATGTCGCCATCAGATCCATAACCAGCGTCCCCCAACAGTGCATTATTTCTGCAAAAACATCCGGATGCAATTCCCATTCTCCAGGATCCACCCGAAACCTGCTGAGAAAATCCGCTGTGACATTGTCCTTCCCAGCAATGTGCGCCGCTGAGATTCCTTGTAATCATATCTTGACCCAAGAGAACGGCCCCTCTGCTTTCTCTGCCATGGCTAAACTTCCTGTGCCGCCCTGCCGATTTATGTAGGCTACCATCGCGGCATTGTTGGACAGTACCCTTATCGCTCGTCCTGACATCGTTGCTTCGAAGCTTTGAAGGGCGAGGAAGACCGCTCTCAGCTCCAGTCGGTTGATGGACCATTTGCTGTCTGCTGCTGACCAAGTGCCCTGCGCAAAGATCTCTCCGCAGTGCGCTTCCCACCCTGCGAGACTTGCGTCCGTCAACAGGGGAAGCCATACCGACTGCTCCAGAGGCATTCCCGCCCCCAGAGACTGGGGCAGTAGCCACCACTGAAGGGACCGCCTGACCCGAAGAGGACACGGGAGATGTTTGCTCAGCGAGTCGCATTGATGTGACCACTGGCGAAGTAACGAGCTCTGTAATGGCCTCATATGGAATCTGGCCCACGGCACCACCTCCAAGGTTGCCACCATTGTCCCTAGAACCCGAAGGTAACTTCATGCCATCGGCGCAGGCGTAGACCGGAAGGTTCGGATCAGCTATTGAAGTGCTTGCACTCTGCGGTCTGGTAGAAATACCATTCCTCTGCGAGTGTTGAACCTTACTCCCAGATACTCGAGTTCCTGAGTCGGAACCAGGTGACTCTTGGCCAAATTGACCACCCAGCCGAGACTCTGAAGGAAGCTTACCACCTTGGCTGTGGCCGCTCGCTCTCGGCCTTGGACTTCCCTCGAATTAACCAATCGTCGAGGTAAGGATGAACCAAAACTCCTTCCTTTCGCAACGCCACTGCTACTACTACCATGATCTTAGTGAAAACCTGCGGAGCTGTCGCCAGACCGAACAGCAGCACCTGGAACTGATAATGCCCCCAAGGAAGCGCAAACTGCAAGAACTTCTGATGGGCTGCTCGGATCGGAACATGCAAATAAGCCTCCGTGAGCTCGAGTGACGTCAGAAATTCTCCCTGACGTACTGCCACAGTGACGGACCTGAACGTTTCCATCCTGAAATGCGGCACCCGAAGGCAACGATTCACCCCTTTGAGATCTAGGATTGGCCGCAGGGACCCATCTTTCTTTGGAACCACGAAATAAATGGAGTATCGACCCACTCCATACTCCGCCACTGCCACTGGCACAACAGCTCCCAATTTTAAAAGAAGTATTAGACGAACTGCTAGAGTCTTTGGTTGACCTCGGCAAGGAGACATCACAAACGAATCCAGCACTGGTCTTGCCAGATCCAGTGCATAACCTTCGCGAATGATCTCCAGCACCCACTGGTCGCAAATTATTTGGGCCCAGGCAGGGAGAAATCCCCGAAACCGCCCCCCTATCGGATGGCTCACTGCCGGGACCCGCCTTCTTTCATTGTGGTTTCCGAGCGGCACCTGCGGATGCCGCTGCAAACCCCCTACTTGCTCCACAAAACCCACAAAACCCCTGGGCTTGAGACGCAAACCTTCTCCTTTGGAAACCGCCCAAACGAGAAGCCCGAAATCGCCTGAAATCCCTAGGCTGGCCCCGAAAGGCCAAAAAGGACTTGGCTTGTTTAGGCTTGTCCTCCGGCAGCCTTTCGCCTTTGGACTCCCCTAAATCCTTAACCAGTTTGTCAAGGTCCTCACCAAACAAGAACTTCCCTTTAAAAGGAAGCTTACTGAGTCGGGATTTGGACGATCCGTCGGCCGCCCAATTCCGAAGCCACAGAGACCTGCGAGCAGCCACCAGGGACACCATGCTATTTGGTAAAGCCCTGATCAAATCGTAGTGTACATCGGCCAGATAAGCCGACCCTGATTCAAGCCGCTCTAGCTCACGTACACTGACCTGCTCCAAATGGGCCAACTGCCGTAAGTGTTGTGACCACCTTAGACAGGCTCGCACAACCCAAGCTCCGCAAATGGAAGCCTGCAAAGCCACCGCATCTACATCGAAGGATTGCTTCAACAAACCATCCACCTTTCTATCCTGCGCATCCTTTAACGCTGCGCTACCTTCCACAGGTATAGTGATCTTTTTAGTAACGGCTGATACCGCTGCATCCACCCGTGGACAGCGAAATTTGTCTTTCTCTTTATCCGCCAAGGGATAGAGTCTATTCATGGTCCTAAGCCCTCTGAGTCCTGCTTCTGGCTGATCCCACTCGTCCTTGATCATCCTATCCACCACCTTGTGGACGGGAAACACTACCTGCGTGTGACGCAACACCTGAATGATGGATCTTCCCCATCCTCCTCTTCGGCCGGTTGCGTCGTAGCCAACTTCAGCATCTGCAGGGATTCCATAATGAGCGCCGTCAGCTCGTCTTTCCGGAATACTCAAATAATTTTCGCCTGATCCTCAGGTTACGGAATCTCTCCCTCTTCCAACTCTTCCATATCTTCATCCAGGTCTAACTCTGGCTCCTCTGTTTCGTGCCACCCCGATTCCGAAGGGGACGGCTCTGGCGGATAGGACCTCTTCGGCAGCCTTGGCGCAACGCCTTCGCTGTCGAGAATCCCAGGCTGCTGTACAGCCGAGGGAAAAGGTAGGGGACCAGGCAATTTACCCTGATGCCGAAGACAAAAGGCCTGATGCATAATCAGGACGAAGTCTGGGCAGAAATCCCCCAGCTGCGGATCTGGTCCCGGTAATGCACCAGAATGGTCAGCTGAGGTCTCTGGTCCGGGGATAGAAGAAACAGCCACCTCCACTTCTCCTTCCATCCCCGCCATGGACCCCTGGGGAATTGGGACTACTGACGTTTCCATCTGCTGTTCCACACTGACGGAAACAGCCGCACAACCCCGACAGATGCCGGTGTCTGCGACCGTGCCTCTGTGGGAGCCGCAGATGACGCACTGAGGGCGTGCTGACATGTGATGTGCTGCTCACCAGCCCGGAGCGGGAAATAGTCACCAACACACTACTGAAACTCCTATGGCAACTTTCCCCCCTTGCTGTTCCCTTTTCTTTTTTTTTTTTATAACTATAATAAAGAAAATATAGTACAGAAAAAATATAGTAACCCCCCCCCCACAATGCTGGCCCTAATCAGGGCCTCGAAATACTAAGGGGAGATGGCAAAGAACTAACCCCAACTTTAAACCCAAACTGGAAGAGGCAAACTAGAGAACTAGGATGAAAGCTAAGCCTAAATCCAGCGAAAGAACAAAACCGCGACGAAACTAACCCCCCCCCCAGGGAGCCTAATGCTTGCCGCCGCACCATCAGCCCCGCGGCGGTTGCTGCATGTTTAAAATGGCTGCCGCTGTGAGGAAAAAAAGGGTTTTGGCGCGCAAAGCAGCTCTCACTCCCCCTCAACCTTCCAAACCCGCTCCCGGTAGTGGCCTGACGGGGGAAGAATAAACAAAAAACTTACCGGGTGCACAGATGGCCCTTCAAGCTGCGCGCTGCTCAACGAGCAAGCAAGCAGCATCAGCAGCGAGGGCTGTAAGCAGGAGCAAGCACACTGCTCGGCAAGAATCCGGAGCGGTGAGTCACCGCTTCACGGAAGCCAGGCTACCCCTTAGCCGGTTGAGGAGCTCTCCCCCGTGCTGTGAAGGGAGAGAGATCCCAGAAAGGAAATAGCCTTGGTGCGGCAGGACAGCCCTTTTCGACTTAAATCATCTTTTCTTTTCTTTTTTTTAAAGAAACAGGAACCCCAAAAGAAATTTAAAGAGACCAGATCAATTAAACAAAAATTTTGTAGCAAAGGGAAATTAAATCTCTAAAACCCTAACTAAGTGCTCCTTATTCGTTCCTCTAGTGAGCCCAGCACCTAGGCTCACTAAGTCCTCCTGCTGCATGGAGACTGGACACACTGGGGCTGATGGGAGATGCCAGCAGATTACAACCAGTGATGTCACAAGTTTGACATGCCCAGTCTCCAAGCTGCAGGAGGAGGTTCACTACCCAGAAGTAAACTGGAGGAACGATAAGGAACAGACTCTTCTCCAACCCTTCCTTCACCCTTTCCACTAAATCCATCCAATGCAAACATCGAACCAGGTGCCTGGCCTGTAGATACTAAAAAAACGCTCTGTTTGATAAACTAAAAGTCTGCAATAAAATTTGGAATTGCTTCACTCACCCTTCCTCATCTACTAAATTGCAAATGCAGTCCTTTTTCTGTCCACTCCTGAAATAGGTTACTCTCAGTTTCTGGCAGGCAATCCTATTTCCTACAAGAGTAAGCAGTGGGGGAACCTGCCGAAGGAGACAAACAGCTACACTCTTTCCATTCTTGGATGAATGATACCACCTACACCCCCCAGCATGCAAGACACAAGCTGCCCCATAGGGTCTAATAAACTCCAGCTCCCATTGCATAAGAGTATACACTGACTCAACTTTCAGTCAGCCCCATACATACAATATTGCAGGAAGGGCTCGAGAAATCCCAGGCACCAGTTTGCCATTGCGACCAGAAATTTGCACCTAGCGCTTGGGATTTTCTTACCCCCTTCTCTTTAAAAACAAAAAAACCCCCCATGATTGCAAGCAGAGATCCCTACTGTCTTCCCACAGGGATCTAATCTCCTGTGAGCAGAAAAGGAGGGGAAGACTGCAACTGCTGTCTGGAAGGCATAATAAAACACACTTCATCATCTCTTTTCAAACTCTTCTCCAGAAATGTATGATTTGCAAATGGAGGAACGTCAGTGGAGAATGGGAACAAGGGGGATGAGGGGGCAAGAGGAGGTAACAGCTATTGGCTCCTAAGATTTTGGATTGGCTCCTAAATCCAAACAAAATTTGTCAAGGCCTGATTTAAGGTTGAGCACTTCCAAGCTTCCCTTACCCCTACTCTGTATTAGGGGACTCAATCACACCCTTACTTTTTTCCCCCTGTTACAGAAACCTAATCAATGCTTTGTGTAACTGTATCACATCAAAAAGAGGAGAATACCTGCATCACGGAGGAGTAGCCTAGTGGTTAGAGCAACTGCCTAGTACCCAGAAAATCAAGGGTTCAATTCCCACTGGCACTCCTTGTGACCTTGGGCAAGTCATTTTACTCTCCATTGCCTCGGAAGAAAAGGCTGGCAATCTACTTCCAGTGATACATTGCCAAGAAAACCCAGAGGTAGCTGGATTGCTATGAGTCAACACTGACTTGATGGTGCTAACAAAAAAAAAACCCTGCATCACATACAGACACTTAACATTAGGTTCACTTTATAAAAAAAAGATTGGCCCCATCAAGAACATAGACACAGTTGCTCAGTTCTAAAATATAATTTTGTCTATTGCAAAAGCGCCCCCATTAAGCCTATAGAGATGCTGAAGCCTTAAGGGGGGGATAATTCCCAAACAACAAATGGACTCTCATGCTCTCTTCAGCAGAGTGGAGGCGTAGCCTAGTGGTTAGAGCACTGGCTTGGTAAGCAAGAGACCAGGGTTCAATTCCTTCAATTTGCTTGTGGCCTTGGGCAAGTCACTTAACCCTCCATTGCCTAGGAAAGAAAGGCCTGGCAATCTATTTCCAGTCACACTGCCAAGAAAACACAGGAGCTGCTGGATCACTAGGAGTCAGCACTGACTCAAAGGCACACATTGCATTTCAGCAGAAAACTATCCCTCCAAAGGCACTCAACATTTCCATTTAAGGGGATAGCCTCAGATTTGGTGGGTTCAACTTTAGCCCTGAAACTTGTCCAAAACTTTCACATTCTTGCAAAACTGCTCCCAACAAGGCTATTGGCTGTGAGAGCATCATGAAAATACCATCTGCAAAAGCCAGACACTTATGCACCAACCTTCCAATCATCATGTCCTGAATACTCAGATTTCCCCACACATTTTGTTGAAAAGGTTCCAAAAAATCAACAAAAATAGTGAGATCAACATTGGACACTCTGCTCGATTCCCTACTGAACTCTACAGGAAGTTCCCCATTAACCATCACTGCTGCACACAGGTTGGCAAACAACACCTGTAAGGTTTGTAAAAAAGTCTCCCAATTCTATACTGTCTAAGAGCTTCAAATAAGACTTCCCAATCAACTTGATTGAAAGCCTTTTCAGTGTCACAGCTAACCACCAAAGCTTCTAGATCATACTCCATTACCAATAAAATCTTCCTCGTATTATGCGCTGCACACTGCCCCTTAAAACAAAAACTCTCTTAACCTCAACCCCCCAAAAAATGCAGCTACTTGGCTTACTGGCTCATGCCCTGGTGGCTCTTCAACCCTCTTTTAAATATCTGAGTATATTATTGGATACAGAGCTTTCCTTCTCCCCACAGATCACTCAAGTAGTGATATCATCCTCTCTCGCCCTCCAGCATTTCAGGGTTAGGGCATTCCTACACCCTCTTGCACAGATCACTGTCAAGTTAGTTCAGTAATCTCTTGCTTGGATTACTACAACATTTCTTATGCAGGTTTACCACTTTTTCAACTAAAATGTCTACAAGCTGTTCAAAATACTGCCATATATATCCTTTCCCATGCCTGGAAGTATGACCATGTCACTCCCCTTATGATTCACCATCACTAGCTCTCTATCATATTGCATATTTGGTAAAAAAACATTCTGGACTCAATATTGAGTTGTGATGGCTATGTGCCTCTAAGGTGCATAGCCGTTGCCGCTGAACTTTAACCCTGGATATTCAATTCAGGACCATATCCAGCAGCTGGCATTAAATATCCGGGTCTGCCGCAATGTGCCGCACGGCACGGAAGCTTACTGAGCAGCGGCGATATTGAGCTGCTGCCGGGTTAGCTCCCACGGATAAAGATAGTTGTTTTCCCACACCTGACTTTATCCAGGAGTAGCTAACCAGGCAGCAGTTCAATATCACTGCTGCCTGGTTAGCAAAGGGTGTCACCTCTACTCTGGCCTGGAACACCTATGACACATCCTGATTCTACATGGATAGCATTAGGACATGTAGCGGTAGAACTGGTGAATATCCCTCTATAAAACGGCATTACAAGGTTTACAGGTTTTTAAACCCACCAATCAAAAAGAAACCCGGGTCACATACACATAAATTATAGCTCTAACAACCAACTAAAGCAAATTATCAAGGTCAAACCTAATATGCCTAAACACTGAGCAACTTCATCGGTCTGCCTGAACAGCCACCTTAATCCAAAATATATGACTAAATTTTTCAAATATTTTTCAAATATTTTTTAATCTTTTTTAAACGGAGAAAAAAGGCCTTAGTAGTTCTATCGTATTCCCTCTATACAGCAGAAACCTACCCGAAGGGGATATGTTTGTTCACCATTATCAGCCAGAAAAACTCTCCGTATAATTTTTATTATTAGATTTGGAGACGAAATCTTTATCAATTATAGTTCAATAAAATAAGTAAACTGCATTAAAATAAAGTGTTTCCACAAGAAAGAATGAACACACAGGCAGAACGATCACCCACAGTCACCCAACAAAGAGCTCTGTTTCGCCGTTCCCGGCTTCATCCAAAGAAAGAGGAAAAAGAAAAAAGGACTACCCCAAAAACAGTGCACTGTAAAAATAAAATCTAAAAGATACGTTAATCTATTTTGTTATTTAAACCAACAGGTTCTATAGCATTTAAAAGAAAAATCCACCACTGCTTACACTGAAGCAGAATTTTCCCACCACCATGAAAAGAGCCTAATAGATTTTATCGCAGGGACAGCATATCAAATAAATAACATGGTCTAATGTTCATGGTGTATTGAACTTTAAAGTAAAAGTAAATACTGGGGTGGGATTTGTTTTGTTTGCATAAGCTATTGTCCCAGTATGGCCATTGCATGGAAAGATACTTTTTTTGTATACTGCTGAACAAACTAGGGAGATTTTGAGTATCCTTTCACTTTTGCAGGAAAATGTTTAAGCAAATAGCTTAGATTGGGATTCTTTTTTGGGCAGTCAAGGAAAAGTGTTCGGCTAGAGCTACACAGTGTGACCCTGATACAGTATTTTAGGAAGGAGGAGATACTGAGAGGTTTATGTGTTTTGCGGGAACCAGGAATGTTCCATGATGATGATCAATTTGTACAGAAGTGGAACAGTGTTCTTAATAAATGTTACTTGGACTCAGGGCTGTACCGAGTGTAAATTGCGCCCTGTGCGACTTGCACATCGGGCGCACCCTCACCCCCCCCCGCAGCGGGAGAGAAGAGGCGCGCCCAATGTGCAAGTCGCCGGCATGCAAGAGTAGGGAGGGACAGATCTGCTTAGCATGCCAGCGAGAAGGCTTAAGGAGCGCATTTTAGCTGTCTTCCATTGCCTGCGTCCCTTAAGCCTGTGCAGCCGCACTGCTCACACAGGGCTAGGTACGGGCCTGCTTGGACTTAATGTTGCTTCTAATCAAAACAGTGCAACTTAAAAACAAGGCATTAAAATCGGAGCTGGACAGTGATTTACAGAAGCTTAAAACAATGGAGGATTTCTTTAGCCGCTATGAAGAAATTGTGAAACAACTGGAAAAGTATAAGACAGAGTTAAAGACAGCTAAAATAAAAAAATTCCTATATGATGAAAAGGAAATGAAGGAGGGTTCTATTTATAATTGGCAGAAGCTGCATCCATGTCCTTATGGTTCAAGTCAGTGAAGAGTAGGATCTGATTTGTCATCAGAGAGTCCATTATCAAGTGGGGAAGAAAACTCTAAAGAACATTATTCTAGAAGACGTATTTATTTATTTATTTCCAGTTTCTTTTATACCGCGCTATTCAACATCAGTGCGGTTTATATAAAACATACACTTGCACATTGCATTGGCTGATCTGTGCTGACTTGAATTTGTCCGTGAAAAGAAATGGAATCAACAAGGTTTTTTATACAAGGGAGGGAACTCACACAGCCCTTATACTCGGGCCCGGAGAAAACAACTTCAAAACCAGTAAAGTCAAGTGTGATTAACTTGTTATCTGTACCACTGACTTTGTCTCAATTAAATGTTCTGTCTAAGGGATTATCATATGTGCCAGGACCCTTCTATAACCCTTTTGACAGTCGAGTGGCAGTGAAAAGATTGCTATATTCTTTGCAAATAAAGTTGTTCTTTGAAGATAAAATTTTTACATATGATCCTTCTGTGGTTCGTTTAAAATCACCATGGACTCCACCAGGTCTTTTAGATCCTGCATTACTGACTTTTAAGAATCTGCTGTTGAACGATATAGCTGAATTTGAACAGACGTGTCATGCCCTTATATCTAATCTATCAAAAATGGAATGGGCTGCTTTGAGAGAGTTACAGAATTATCCTCAGCTCATCATTAAATGGGCAGATAAGGGAGGAGCAATAGTAGTGATAGATGCATCTATGTATGATTTAGAGGTCCAGTGTCAATTGACCAATACAGTACACAATGGGGTCTATTCTGTCCCGCGAACAAGGAGTTTGTACAGGAGGCTTAGATGGGGGCGGGAGGGGAGGTTGCGGAGGCAGACTTAGAGTGGGCAGTGGGAGGTCTGCAGTCCCGGATGTACAGGGCCGATTCTGAGGTTGGCCCTCTGCGTCCAGGGTCGATAGATTGGATGGGGGACTTATTCCACCTTGGAGGTGGAATAAGTCCCCCTAGATGTCGGAGGAGGGGAGGCCCGGCCAGCATCAAACAGATGAGGGATGCAGGAGATTCCCTGCAGCCTGACCCTGGGCATGGGTAGTCAGATTGGGGCTCGGGCTCAGGCTGTGGGGAAAGGACAGAGTGGTCGGTGGCTGGGGATCACAGCTCCTGAATGGAGTTGCAGTGCCGTGGCAACTGGATGCCATGGTACCGTGGCTCCATTCAGGAGCCTAAGTTAGCCGGGCTTGGCTCAATACATGCAGGCTGATCGGAATAGGGACCGGCCTGCACGTACAGACTCTAGACCCGATTCTGATCCCACAGGGCATGTGTAACCCCTGTGCGATCAGAATCAGGTCTGCTTCTTTGAGTCCCATTCCAACTGGACACACAGAGGCATAGACACACACTATAGAATGCGCCTCCACATGACCTTGGAAGCAGATCCTACTGTTTCTTTACAACATGATATCACAAGTTTGTCAAAGAAAGCGCTTGAATATGGCTTTGTAACAGAAAAATAGTTTTCTTTTTTTGAATCCCAAGGTTCCAGTATTTTATCTTTTGCAAAAAATACATAAGACATTGTTGAATCCACCTGGTCGACCTATATTTTCTAGTAATGATTCATTATTGGAATATGTGGGAAGATATTTAGATTGATTTTTTTAAATTTGAGGTTTCTAAAATCCATTCTTATATTAAGGACACATCTCATGTTTTGCAGATTTTACAGCAGGTACAGAATGTATCTTTGGTCCAATGGACGGTCACGATGGACATGGCATCACTTTATACCTCAATACCACAAGATGAGACCTTACAATTGCTTGAAGATGTGTGGGAAGGAGACCTTGCCCCCATAGAGTTCCAACAGACTTTTTTTTTTCATTCTCATTTTTTTTATATATTTTAACATTTTTATTGATCAACTCAACCATGAAATACAATCATTCCATCCATTTTCAATACAATAACTTCTTTTAAATATTCCTTCAACAAACTAATAAATCTCTTCCATTTCCCCCTCCACCTCCATCCTCTCTACTTGCCATTCCTTCACTACTACCATCTTCCATTACACCCTTATCCTCTATCTTATACCTTAATAACGCCCATTCCCCTCCCCACCTCTCCTCCCTATTACCCCTCTCTCACTCCCCTCTCCTCCCTCCCCCCCCACCATTTCTTTGATACTGCCGGATACATCTTATTCAACCTCACTGGCATATAATACCATCTCATTATAACTTTATACCAGTTTTCTCTAATAGCTATTGATATAGGCATTTGCCGAACCTGTCCCATAATAGCCCTCCACTGATGGGGTTCCAATTGCATCTCCATCTCTTTTTCCCACGCCCTCATATATCCTACGTTCTCATCTTTTTTTGTCCCCCCCTCACTGCTTTGTATAACCCTGATATCAACCCCCTGGACCGCCTTTTCCCATACCATATTGTCTCAAGATCATTGTATTCCCTCGTTAGCCCCTCTTTACCTAGATTTTCTGTATATAATGTAGTACCTGCCAATAGTGGAATAACCCACCCTCCCCTAGCTGATAATCCTCTCGTAAGTCCTCGTAAGAGACCCAATCCCCCCCCGTCTAAGAATTGATAAAACCACCTAAGGCCTTTCTGCTCCCACTGCTTAAAAATTACTACTACTACTACTACTGAGCATTTGTATAGCGCTAGCAGTCGTATGCAGCTCTGCACAGACAAGACAATCCCTGACCATCAGCGCTTACAAGCTAGCCAAGACAAAACACAGAGCTTAAATCTAGTTAGGACAAAACACAGAAGGTATAAGCAGGGGTAAAGCAAGGGAAGGAAAAAGGAGATCAGGTGAGTCAAGATCCAAAAGCAGCACCTTCCCTTCCTGGTTTAAAGTCCTCTGTATAACACAAAGTTTGCATCACTGAAAATTTAGAATCCCCCCCCCCCCCCACCTTTCTCACTCTATCTCATATCCCAAGGACATGGTTTAGATACGGGTTCCCAGCAGTTTCCAAACCCTGCTCTCTCTTGCCCATCCACAGAAATGCTTCCATTGTCCTCACCCTTATTCCTGCTTCTTCCAGCTTCACAAAGGTTTTACATTCTCCTCCCTCCCTCCAATCCATCACATGTCTAATCTGAGTTGCCCAATAATAAGCCTGGAGGTCCGGGACCCCCAACCCCCCCCTCTTCTTGAGGCATATACAAAATTGCCCTGCCACTTGTGGTGGTTGTTTCCTCCAAATGAAGTGGAATACCTTCCCCTGGAGTTTCTGCATTTGCCCTACTGGAATTGCTATGGGGAGTGCCTGAAAAAAATAAAGTACCCTAGAAAAGATATTCATCTTGACCGCCGCTATCCGGCCCATCCACGACATCTCCATTTCCATCCAGTCCCTCAGATCCTGACCCACTGTTCTCCATAACTGAGGATAATTTGCCTCATATAAGCACCTAGGATTAGCCGTAATTTGCACCCCCAAGTATTTGATGGCCTTCCGTGCCTATTTAAATGGATATTGTCCCCTCAAGTGGTCTAGTTCCTCTTCTCGAATAGTTACATTAAGTGCCTCAGTCTTATCCATATTCATCTTGAATCCAGACACCTCACCATACCTCTCAATTACTTCCATAACCCTTGCCAAAGTTCCTTCCGGCTCAGTTATCATCAATAGGATATCATCCACAAACAAAGAAATTTGATGTTGTTGTCCCCCCACCTTGACTCCTCAAACTCCCTCATCCATTCATATCAACTGTGCCAAAGGTTCTACTGTCAATGCAAATAATAATCGAGACAGTGGGCACCCGTCTTGTGCCTTTCTCTAATCTGAATACCGCTGAGTAATTACCATTAATTCGTACCCTAGTCTGAGGTTTATTGTACAGTGCCTTCACCCAAGATAGATAATTAGCTCCAAATCCCATCTTCTGCATTACAACGAACAAGAAGGTCCAACTAACCCGATCTAATGCTTTTTCCGCATCCATAGATAGCACCATCATATCTATCTGTCCGTGGAGCGCTTCCCAAATCACCTCTAACACTCTCTTAACATTATCCGGAGCCTGTCTTCCACTAATAAAGCCCGTTTGGTCTATGTCAATTAAGGTAGGTAACCCCGGTGCTAACCTATTCGCCAGCACTTTCGCCAAAATCTTCACATCTGTGTTAAACAGTGAGATTGAGCGGTAGGAACCACAACTCAAAGGATCCTTCCCTGACTTTGGTAACACCGTGATTCCCGCTGTTAACATTTCTTGGGAAAGTTTCCCCCCCCCCCCCTCTATAATCCCATTAAACATCCTCTCCAAAAATTCCAACAACTCCTCCCTAAAGGTCTTATAAAAGAGTTTGCCAGCCCATCCAAATCTGGCGCTTTGCCAAGCTGGCATTTCTTTAATCACCTTCTCAATCTCCTCTCAATGTATTCGCCCCTCCAACCGTGCCCCCATCTCCTCCCCCCACATTAGGCAAATGCATTGTCTCCAGAAATTCCTGAATACGGCTTGCCTCCCTCTCTTCTCTGTGTTGCACGTATAGTTCAGAGTAAAATTGACAGAATCTATCCCCAATTTGTTTTTCCGTTCGCAATATTTCTCCTCCCCACCCCTTAATTGCAACTATTGCATTCGCTGTTTCCCTTTTTGCAGCTTATGGGCCAACAGTCTCCCCGCTTTATCACCCCACTCATAAAACCTCTGCTTTACCCTTTCCAGTTGAAAGGCTATGGACTCCAATTGCAGCTGGTTCAGTTCCAATCTCAATTGATTCAAATGCTTCAACTGCCCCGCCCTACCCTGCAAATTATATTGCTTCGTAGCATTCTTAATTTCTTCATGGAGCTTCTCTTCCCTCTCTTTCCTTTTCTTTTTAATCTGGGCGCCCCACATAATCAATCGCCCCCTAATTACCACTTTCATCCCCTCCCACGTCCCGCACTTCTCCATTATCATTCATCTGCCAATACTCCTGGAGGCACTTCTTGACATCCCTGACCACTTCTTCCCTTTTTAGGAGGCTCTCATTCAACCTCCAAAAGCGTATTCCCCCTACCCCTTGTCCCTCTTGAATTTCCAACCACGTCAGGGCATGGTCTGACCACGTAATATTCCCAATCTCCACCTCCCTCACTCTTGTCTCCCACAATTTATCCACTAACAAATAATCTATCCAACTAAAGGTCTTATGTGGGCATGAATAAAAGGTGTATTCTCTTCCAACAGACTCTTTAATGCAGTTAGCTAAGATAGCACTTAACAATTATTTTCTATATAAAGATTGCTTTTTTTCAACAAATCTCGGGGACGGTGATGGGGGTTACTTTTGCCCCACCCATGGCTAATCTGTATATGCAAGGGTTTGAGAACAGATATGTGTATCCATCTCAATACATGTCTTTTGTTAATGAGTGAAAATGTTATATTGATGATGTTTTCCTTTTATGGGGAGGAACGAAAGAAGATCTTCAAACGTTCTTTTCATATCTGAATGGTTGCAATTAAATCTGATATGGTTTGTGATGAAAGAGTTATACATTTTTTAGATGTATCTATATGTACATGGAAGATACATTTGTAACTATATTGTTCTCAAAACCTACAGATAGGAATACGTTATTACAGTTGAAGGGATAATTGGCTCAGGTCTGCTTTATATGTTTGCTTTATATGACTGCACCCTTGCCTGCTGGAAATGTACATAAGCAACATATGGACGGCACAGAAGAAAAAGCATGTGGGCTACAAGAGAGAGTATATTTTAATAGCGCGGTACATAAGAGAAGTAAATAAATAAATAAATAAATATGTGGCCTACTATAAAAGAGTCTAGAGAACCACACTTTGGACAGGAATGTGCAGAGTTTGGGCCCAGACAAGGAAATACAGGCCAAGCTAGAAATAATGAGCACAAATACTCTGAGCCCTGAAGATTGTAATTAGTGCCAGGAAATGGAATAACGCAGGAAGAAGCAGAGGGTTACGGTCAGCTGCACAGATAAGTAGACCTTGAAACACCAGCTGCGAGACATGACAAACATGGGAGGGTCCCGGGGAGAGAGCTTTGCAGGAAGCTGCAAACGCCATAAGAATTTATGCAGAACTTTCTGGAACTTTGTGACAGAGAGGCATAAAAGGGGGCAACAGCAGAGCATCGGGGGCAGCCTTCTCTCTCTCACCATTGTAGAGGTAGAGAACGTTGCCTGCACTCAGATCCCTCAGACAGACACTTGGGTATCTGTGCTTACAGCTTTTTGCTTGTACCAAATAAAAGAGTTTTGCTGACAAGTGACTGTGATCTGAGTTCTTTCCTGGTGAACGGCTCCCATGTGCATGGGCAATTGGCGTAATGAACCCTACACAGTATAACAGTTTCCATCCAATATCTTTAAGAAATAGTTTGCCTTTTTCTCAGCTGTTACATTGCCGGAGAATATGCTGTACTAAAGAAGAGTTTCAAAGGCAAGTATCTTTAATGGCAAACAAATTTGTGGACAGGTGTTATCCTCCAGCAGTGGTAAAGAGGGCATATAAACGAGCTTCTCATAATCATTGTGAATGGCTTTTGGCCCCATCCTCTAGATTGGAGCCTAATGCCCAGTCTAAACATTTTACTTGTATGTTGCAATACTCTGCTTTGTCTTTGAAGATTGCTGCATCAATACGGCAACATTGGCTGGTGTTGTCAGTACATTGCAAGTTTTGCCCATTTGTGCCCTAGAATTGCATATCAAAGAGGTCGAAACTTAAGAGATGTTCTCTGCCCTGCTGTTACAAGGGTGCCTTCGATGGGTGTGGGAGGACATACATGATGTGAGCACTGTACATTTTGCCCTATAATGAATGAGATCAATACATTTACAAAATCTGGCAAAACATTTTCTTTAAATTTCAATACATCATGTACTTTAGACCATGTTATTTATTTGTCCCTGCGATAAAATCTATATTGGTAAAACTACCAGATTTTTGAAGATGCGTCTTTCAGAGCATAAATACAGTTTATTAAAACAGTAGAAAGAAGCACGACGAGTTGAACATTGTATTCAGCATATGCATGCATTTGCAGATCTGCACTGCTTGGCAATTGATCAAGTTCCAGGCTTTTTGTGTGGTGGTGATCGTAGAAAAATTCTGCTTCAGCATGAGCAGCGGTGGATTTTTCTTTTAAATGCTATAGAACCTGTTGGTTTAAATGGCAAAAAAGATTGGAGCATCTTTTAGATTTTATAGTGCGCTGTTATTGGGGTGGTCCTTTTTTATTTTTCTTTGGATTAAAAAAAAAACACTATGTGGCTCCATCTACTTTTCCTTGATTGGCTGTCTAAAGATTTAAAAATGGTGGTAGTGAGGCAGTTTTTTGCTGCTAGAGTGAATGCTGAGAACAAACATTTTGTGAGAATCACCCCTGATGAAGCCAGGAACGGCGAAACAGAGATCTTTGTTGGGTGACCATTTGTGATCGTTCTGCCTGAGTGTCCACTCTTTTTTGTGGAAACGCTTTATTTTGATGCAGTTTACTTACTTTATTGAACTTGTGATAAGGAAGCTTATCATAGCTCAGGAAGGAGCTATAGGAAAGGTGAAGTGACTCTGAACAAGCAACCTGTCAGTTCTGGTAGAAATAAGAAAACAGAATTTTCCCATAAAAGACCACCAGTCCCAGAATGCACCAGGTTTCCAACAGCCATTAGAGGAGCTGAAGTGGGGAAACGTGTGTTCAATCAGGAGGGCTATGAGGTAATCCCTAAGCCCTCATCTCAAAGGGCAGGGCCTGATTCAGCACAGCTGCGCTGTATTAGGGGGGAGCACTCATCTAAGCAGAATAAAGGTAGAGTTTATTCTACAGAGAAGCAGCTTGAGCTTGATCATCTTCATCATCAGGAGGATCATCAGAAGCAGAAGCCAAACCGGACGGACAGAGAGAGAAAGAAACCCTTTGGAAGAAAGAGGAGAAAAGCCTTTGAGAGGTCTAGAAGAGTCCAGAGCAGTACGTATACTGGGAGGCATTCCAAGGGCCAGCATACATCATTGGACTGGGGAAAGCCAGAGGAATGGTGCTGCAGAGCTAGGAATCTCCAGACGGTACCTGTGAGAGAGACGGCTGCACGTGGAAGGGACCCTAAGACCCGTGCCAGAAGGTATGTGAAGAGAGATCCAGTGTCCAGGGATCTGGATTGGAAGGCTGGACATAAGAACTGGACTACATACTGGCCAGGCTATATAGAGAGGAACTCTAACAGCAATGGAAGCTCAGGTATGAACACTGATCTATGCCCTAGCTATAACCTTGAAAGACAGCAGGGAAACAAGTATTCTCCTGAAAGTGCTCCATTGGGAGATTCATCTATGCCAATCCATGACATTGAACCCATGCTTGTTGAAGAAGAGGGGGTGATAGCAGATGAAGAATCTGTTTACATGGACTGCTCTCTGTCTAAACTCCTTTGGTGATTTTCTGTTATAAAGTACAGCAACCATCACAAAGAAATACAAACTTGTTCTTTAATCTACTCAGAAAAGCTCATGAGTAAGATTTCTAGCCACGCAGTAGAAAGCAAGCCAGCTAAGGGGTTTCAGCTGGATAACTGCTAGCAATTGAGCCTTACCTAATTGCTTGTGAGCTAGGAGAGAATCACTTCTGAATCTATGTGGGAAGATATAAGAAGTTAACCTGAAAAGAACAGTTTTTTTCTTTCTTTGTAGCTTTTGGTTTGTTGTTTGATACATGCTAAGAAAATATTAGCTAAGCCTACAGAAAAGACCAGTTTGTTATCAACCAGGTCTTATTTCTTTTGCTTTGATTGCCTGACAAGTTCAAATGTTGTTTCATGATTTTGTTTTTTCCAAGTAACCTGATTTATGTGCTACCAAGCATATCTGTGTTGGGAGAAAT
Source organism: Ichthyophis bannanicus (assembly GCA_033557465.1). Lineage (NCBI taxonomy): Eukaryota > Metazoa > Chordata > Amphibia > Gymnophiona > Ichthyophiidae > Ichthyophis > Ichthyophis bannanicus. Next base: position 884,744,488 of record CM066035.1, on the reverse strand, counting down.
AACCCCATAAATAAATATCTTATTGGCTTTACCCAAAAGCACAACTAATTATTGTGAGCAGCTGTGTCTGGTGTGAATGAACTGCATTGCCCACAATCCCTTGCAAATCATATAGATATATGCACTTGCCAAGACTGTGAAGATTCTCACCCAGGCAGCCGTCTGACAAACTATAACTGATAAAGATTTGGTCTCCAAATTTAATAATAAAAATTATATTGGAGAGTTTTCTGGCTGGTGATGGTGAACAAACGTATCCCCTTTGGGCGGGTCTCTGCCGTATAGAGGGAATATGATAGAACTATTGAGACCTTTTCTCTCCGTTTCAAAAAATTGTGAAAAACGTAGTTATATTTTAGATTAAGGTGGCTGTTCAGGCAGACCGATTAAGTTGCTTAGTGTTTAGGAATAATAGGTTTGACCTTGATAATTTGCTTTAGTTGATTGTTAGAGCTATAATTTGTGTGTATGTGACCTGGGGGTTCTTTTGGTTGGTGGGTTTAAGTACTGTCGGGTTGGATTTGTTTTGTTTTACAGGTTTTTAAACCATGTAAATGTCTTTGAATATCGGGTCCTCTGATTCTAACCCATAAGGCCGTTCATGGTGAGACTCTGGACAACATTTCTTCATGATCACCCTATACGCTCCTGCCTAGTCTCAGTTCCCTTCATGGTAATTGACTAAACATTCAACCCCATGCCAAAGCAAAATTCAGATCTACTTGGCAATCAGCCTTCTTTCTAGCCTCCACCCTCTGGAATAGGTTGCCCCCTTACTTATGACTGGAAACAATCTTTAAATGCTTTAAAAATGCATATGTTTTAGTCAGCATTTGAAATCTGCCAATTAGGGTATCGGAATGAAGTTGGCCGAGCCACTCCTCTTCTTCTACCCTGTTCATACCATATATAGGAAAGAAGAAATAGTGAGGAGTGAGTTTCTTTCCATTTTCCTTGATTAGAAGAATTTTGTAAACTGCATTGCTTGTATTCATAAATGCGGTATATCAAATAAAATAAACCATAAAGTCAACCTGATCATCGGGAATCAGCATTGGTTCTACGGCTGCCAGTCTATCCACTAGAATTTTAGCTAGTATTTTAAAATCCACATTTAAAAGGGAAATGGACCTATATGATTTCACTAATTCTGGATCCTCCCCAGGTTTGGGGAGAATTGTAATTTAAGCATTATTTGCCCCTCTTGGAAACTTCCCCTGTTCTATAACCTGGCTACAATAGCTTTCCAAAGGGTCACATAATTGGAGATTAGGCAATTTATAGAATCTCTCCTGTGAAGGCTTATGATTTTTTGTCACCCATTGGATTTCCTCCATAGTAAATAGTGCATTTAAGCCCTCAATCTCTCTTTCAGACAACTGAATCAGGACCACCATATCCAAATATGTCTATATAGCCTGAACTCCACTGGCTTGGTTGAATATGATTGTTTATAATATTGCAAAACATTACAAGCAGTGGCGGAAGAAGTGACCATTACACCCCCCCCCCCCCCAACTATCCTGAACAATCTCAATGTACTGGGGCTCCAGCAATGGCTTTACTACACGTGCCAACAAAGCGATTAGGTTTATTCCCAAAGCAAAAAGGTTATAATGATAATACACCAGATCTTTCTTTGTTCTCCCATGCAAAAGAGCATTCAGGCTCACCTGTGCAGCCAAAAAAATGTTTCTTTATTGACCTTAGTAGAGGACCTCTCAAAGACTTTTGCCAATTGCTGTTCTAACTGCAAAATATTTTGCCCCATTTCCTGCCTCTTGCAGGCTGCTAAATATTGATATCCCCCAGTAGAACAGTCTTAGCTGTTTCTAAAAAAAGAAAAAAAAAAGGGGGGGGGGGGGAATAACCCCCTCTGAAGCAGAACTCTGGTTCTGCTCCAGAGTGGGATCTCACAGTGGACTAGTGTCAGATGCTTTTCTCTTGCACTGTGGGAAAGGTTTTCTGTATGCTCATCCTCCAATACCTCTCATAGCGAAAACCCCAATAAAGCTCAGGACAAACGGAAGTACAATGATATTCATCATGCCGTACTGGCCCAGACACCCCTGGATCCTGCTCCAGCTCGCCATGCAGGAACCCCTCCAGTTTGTCCATGCTCTGGACCTAATTTCACAGGACAACAGGAGCATGCTACATCCTATCGTCTGGTCCTTGGCCCACATGGCATGGATGTTGAGACAATAATCTTGTCAGAGCTCAAACCTCCTGACAACGTAACTGATGTCTTGTTGGCCTCCAGGAAGACCTCAACAAGGAGGTCCTATGCCTTTAAGTGGAGAAGGTTTGCTGTCTGGTGTGAAGGCCAGGTTCTGGATCCTTTCATCTGTTCTACAAGAAGCTGCTTGAGTATCTTCTACACCTCTCTGATTCAGGCCTGAAGTTCAACCCCATCTGAGTTCACTTCAGCGTGATTGGGGCTTACCATAGTGGGGTAGATGGGAAATCCATCTTGGCACAGCCTTTGATTGTTCATTTTATATGAGGGCTGCTCCTCTTGACACCTCTGTACAAGCACAGCGTTGTGGTTTAGGACCTCAATGTGGTACTAGCGCAGCTCATGAAAACTCCTTTTGAGCTGCTCAACTCCTGTCCACTGACATTCTTGACCTGGAAGATCTTGTTTCTGGTAGCTGTCACCTTGATGCATTGAGTGAGCAAGCTACAGGCTGGTAGTTCATCCACTGTATACCAGATTCCACCATAATAGAGTGGTTCTTCAAATGCATCCGTTTCCTTCCAAAGGTGGTTTTGGATTTCCATCTCAAACAGTCCATAGTGCTACTTCCATTTTTCCTTAGGCCTCATGTCTGCAAGGGGGAAACAGTGTTACACATGTTGGACTGCATGCAGACCTTGGCCTTCTCCTTGGAGCGGACAAAGAACGTTTTGTTTCTTTTGACCCCCGCAAGCTGGGAGCTGCTGTTTCGAAATGCTATCTTTCAATTGGGATAGCAGACATTTTATCTCCTTAGCCTATGCCCAGGCATGTCTGAGCCTTGATGGTCATGTCACAGCTCACAATGTCCGAGTAACGGTTACATTGGTGGTAAACTTGTGCTCAGTCTCCAAGGAAATCTGCAGGGCTGCAATGTGTGGTCTTCTGTCCTCACGTTCATGTCTCACTACTGCCTGGGAGAAAATTCCTAAAGCTACAGAAATTTCAGCCAATCTGTACTCCGGCACCTGTTTGGGGATTAGAATCCACTCCGTCCCCCAATGCCCTCTGTCCATCCAGGCTACCAAAACCCCCCCCAAAAAAACAAACAAAAAATGAGTTAAGAGAAAGAAATGTCGCAGAATGCAGAACAGATGTGGTAAGATTTGCCTTTGCTGTACATAGTTGGTTTTGCATGTTCCATAGTTTATGTTGCCCTGTTGGGCTTCTCGGTGGCCTCCTTAGTTTTCGGTAGCCTGTAGCTTGGGAGTCTGAGGTGTAAGGACTTCCTGCCTGCTTGTCTACAGAGAAGAGTTACTCACCTGTAGCAAGTGTTCTTCATGGATAGCAGGAATAAGTCCTCACAACCCTCCCACTTCCCCAAGGAGTTGTATTCTGCTACAGCTATATTATTAGACTGATGAAGACGGTACCATGGCAGCAGGCGGGACGGAGACGAACAGGTGTGGTGGAGCATCCCAAAAGCTTCCAATAGAAGCTGTGGAGCTGAGCTGTGGTTCTTGCACGGGGCTCAGTAAGGGCCATCACCCATGTGTGAGGACTTATTCCTATTGTCCATGGAGAACATCTACTACTAAGTCAGATCAAAGGTCCATCAATGCTAGTATCTGGTTGCCAAAGATGGCTAATCCAGTTCTCTAAGGACATACTATCTTTTGTCCCCCAACCAGCCATTGCTGCTTTGTATTAAAGAATTTTGTATACTTGAGGGCTGCCAAGTACTCCGTTTTTTTTATTTTTACTACTATTACTTATAATTTGTATACTGCTACTGTATCAAGACCATTTTCATTTGTATACTGCTACTGTATCAAGACCATTTATTAGCATGAGGAAGAATGCAGAGCACAGCTCATGGGATTGTCGTTTATTTCCTTCACATACTAACCTACAGCGTTTTAAACACCTTACCGGGATCAAGTATGCAACACATCAAAATCCTCTCTAAACGAGGGCTTAACGATAAGCATGGGATGGGGGGGGGGGGGGGGGGGGGGGGGGCACACTGACAACTGAGGCACATGAGGTGGACCGGAAACCCTTAATACGAACAAATTAGGAGAGCTCAAACTTACTCCTATCTCCGGAAGCCATTCTATCCTCTCGTGCCAAGAACCACGCCTCAAGCACCAGAGGAAATAAAAAATGTACCAAAAAAGGAAAAAAGACAAAGACAACAGAGAAAGTCATCAAGAGGTTTATAATAACTTTATAAAATTGTTGTGGTTAAAAAAAAGTCATACACCATCAGCAACAGTACAACGAAAGGCACACGCCATTAAAGAAAGGGGTGGAGGGGGAAAAAAAAGTAGAACGACACCAGCGTGCCCACTACTCCTCCCATTACCCAATATTAAAAGAAACAAACCTAACTTGTTAGCTGGCCTCTGTCACGCCCAAAAAAGAAGACTGACATGCAGTTCTACCAATGCACAACCTTCCTTCTTGTCACTTTACTCTTCGGTCGCACCAATCCGCCCCGGCCGTGGTGGGCAGGGTCCGGGGAGGCTCCCCCAGCTAGAAGCTGAGTTTCGCGGTCCCAGCGCAAGGGCTGACGTAAGTCAACAAAGGTCACGTGAAGCCAGCGGTAGGCCGCCGTTGGCTGCGCTCGGGCCCGTGGGGAGGAGGTGGGTCACGGTGGCGGCGTGGGTTCGCTTGTGTGACACAATTACAACAACTTTGTGCTGGTGGGGAAGTTTGTATAGACAACAAATACACACCGTTCCCCATTAACACCTTTCCATTTTTCACATCTCTCACGGGGAGGGAGAGGGGGGATGCCCGTTCCAAGACAGAACCTTTACAATGATGTAAAGAAAACCAAATTCGGGTCGATGGGAGTCCCTTTAAACATTTAACGTTTTCGAATTCTGCTTTCAACGTTGCTTTTTTTTGTTGTTTTTTTAATTTGTGTGTAAAATAACTTCTCCTCCCCTTCCCCCTCCCTTTTGGGTTATTTCTCTCCCCCCACCCCCTTTACCCTCTCTGCACAATTGTTGGTAATTTTGCGACGAGTTGGTAGGCGGTGGGGGAGGAGGGAGGGCAAGGCCGGATATCGGGAGCGGATTTACGCTGCGTTTTCCATGAAATCGTGCGGAGTGTCGCTCTCTGTCGCCGTCGCCAGCACCACCACCGCCACCGCTGCTGCCTCTGCCGCTCTCGGGGATGAGGAAAAGAAAATGGCGGCGGGAAAAGCGAGTGAGACCGAGGAGGACTTTACCAGTCTGACAGCGGACGAACGAGAAGCCCTGGCCGGACTCGACAGGTTGGGCTTTATCCCCCCTCCCTCCTCTACCGAACCCCCGACATTATACCCAGAGAACCGTTGTAAAATACCCCCCCCCCCCCATTCAGATAAAATGTCCCGCTCGCCTCTTCTCGTTGCGCTTTTATTATTCTTGAGTAGTATTTTTTGCGGGTTGTGTTTGCAGTTTTTATTTCAGCATGTATAGTTTGCTGTGGGAGGGCTTGTTTCGGAGGTTATCGTGCGTCTCGTTGCCAGCTTTCTACTTTAGGTGCATATGTGCGCATTCTGGGGCGTTGTGTTTTATTCTTTATTTAGCTTTCTCTAATGTTGCGCCCTGTGTATGAGCCATTCTTCTCTTTCCTTCTTTTTTTGCAGCCGACTCTTTGGATTTCTGAGGCTTCGTGAAGATGGCGCCAGAACGAAGGCCTTGCTGTCAAAGGTAAGAGAAGAGGTGTATGCAAATCGGCGGCGGGGGGCATTTAAAAGCAATGGGGTGAGAATGATCAAGAGGTATGACTGCGCGCTCTTTCCTCCTTTTGCTCAGGGTGATGTGTCTGTAGGGACTGCGCGCGGCCTTCAAATGTAGGAGAGCAAGGTGGGGGGTATCATCGGACGTGTGTGTGTGTCCCCCACCCCCCAGGCGCCCCTTGGTGCTACTTGGGGAGGGGAGCGCTTCTCTCAAATTTGTGTGTGTGTGTGTTTTTTTTGGGCTGCATGATTATTATGAACGTTTTGGTTCGCATTAGCAATTTAAACCATGAAAATGACATCTTAACGCATCATAAATATTACCTGGCTGATTAGTATTATATAGCTCGCCTGTTTGAAAATCGTAGTCTTTATACGTTGAAATAGGCGAGTTTGTGTAAAAGTGTAACAGCTTTAAATAGATGAATATACTAAGCGACTCTGCGGGGTTTATTTTGAAGATTTCACATTAACTCCGTGTTCTTTTTTTCTCACTGCATGTAATCATATTTTGGAGGCATGTTTCGGGGTGTAATAATGTTGTTGCCTGAGCGCAGTCCTCCTCCGCATAACATTAATGTACGGAGAGGGGCGATAAGTTCCCTTGCATTCTGGGGTGCTGCTCGAGCCCTGTTCTATGTCCCCTGTGGTATAAGAGGCGAATTCTGCGGTACTAGTTTGCTTTTGATCTTTACAGCCTAGTAAAGGTGCATGTATTTAGCCTTTCTGGTAGTAGTTCAAGGTGAATTACAATAGGTATTTCCCTGTTCCCAGGGGGCTTGCAATCAAGTTTGTACCTGAGGCAATGAAGGGTTGAATAGCTTGCCCAAGACCACAAGGAGCGTCACTGAGCTGCACTGCCTGGACCTCTTGTGGTGTCTTTCAGATGCATGTTTGTGTATGAAAGTTGTTGCCCTGTCATTTAGTTAAGTAATGGCTGCTCCTGTCGGTTCAAGATGGCGGGACAGTCGAGGGGAAAGTGCGTTAAGGGTGGGGAGGGAAGGAGGCAGCAAATGAAATAAAAATGGTGTATACAAGACATTGAAAGGTTACTTATGAGGCCTTGCTTTGCATTTCATGACAGCTTTTTAGGCATGCATTTACAAAACTGTTGAACTGTTTTTTGCAGGGCAGGTATTCTTTTCAACCTGTAGCACTCTTAATGGTGGTATGGTAAACTGTTGAAGGAAGGCTATGGAGCCTGAAACTTCCTCCTTTGGTTTTTGGGAAGGTAGAAAACTGTTTAAATGACAGTTTCTTTTGGCTGAAATGTTGCTGCCCTGAAGTTGTCTGATCAGATGTAGGCAGATCTTGACATTTCTCACTTTTGTCTTTAGGAACCCACATTTCTGAAAACCACCTCACTTCTGTTTTTATCATTTTATTTCTTGTATTTGTATTGTAAAATAAATAGCATATTAAAACATGCTTTTTGTCATTTACCTGAGACACCCCTCCCCCCACCAGATTGCAGAATAGGTATCATAAATATACAACAATTGCTGCCAAAACAAAATTGAAAGGAAATTAAATTCAGACTGGAAACAGTTTGAGGGTCCCTGTATATAGAGCTCATGGTTTTTCAGCAGTGTTTTTGGTAGTAATCTTTACATTTTTCTATAATTCACTTGCACCCTATTACAGTTTCACATGATTCTGTCAGTATGCATATTGCAAAATAATGCTGTTCAAAGATATCAGCTTATTTGTTTTGGGAAGTCATTTAAAAAAAAATTATATATATATATATATATAATTTTTTTTTTAACTTTTGTAAATCGTGCGGAGTGTCTCTCTGTTGTCGGTGAAAATACTGAATAGACCATAAACAATTTGACTAACTCAGGAATACAATACAATAAAAAGAAAAGGCAACTGGTGATTTAGTGTATTTTTGACACTCTTAAAATGTAAAAAAAGAGAAGTTGGGAGTTTTGGTTCTGCTGTGGTGTGATTATTTGGTGCTCTGCTGTGTTTTGTAACAATATTAGGTTATAAGAGTTATACTGTATATACAGCATGAAACTTCTGTACTAGTTCTCCGGAAATCCAGGTTATGGTTTACCATTTTTGTGTGAACTTTTTGACTAAATAGAGAAAATGCTTGAGAATAAAATAGTACAAGAGGTAAGGCAGAAAATGTGATTTACCATGGACTGCACTTGGATTAGAAATCCTATGCTTTTATACAAGATGTATTAAGTTGTTAAAACATTCTTAAGGACCACACTCCACTAAACAAAAACAAATTTTCTTGGTAGATGCAGAATTAAATTACCCTGGAAGTTCAGCACAAAACCCCCTAAAAAGTTAACTATCCATCAAGATATATTTTAAAGTAGTTTATTCTACAGCAAACAAAATCCTTGAAAGAACAATTTAATGTTTTAAAGGGTAAACTGATTTTTTTAAAGATTTAAATCTAAGATTGTCCATAATTGTACTTCAAAAAGTTTCTTTTCTAAGTTTGAGTGCTTGATTCAGGTTATATAGTGAGTATTGGAATGCGATTCCATCTTGAATTTTTAAGTTCAATAGATTTGCTTAAGTAAACTGCTAGCCTTATGTTAAACATGCATTTTCTCAAATGTATTCATACATGCATCTATTTTCTTGCATCTTTGTATGTCTGTTAAATTTGCATACCTAGTATGCGATACCAACAGTCCAGCTACTAGATGACTTCTATCTTCTACTGAAATAAAGAGAAATAGCTGATCTTAATTTGTATTACACTAACTAACTTGCTCAAGAGCATCAAACTCTTGAAAGCCAGTAACAGAGTTAGTCCAGGTCTTGCCAATTTTTTTCTTGGCATTTAGGAGCCAGCCACAGAGACCTAGATCACAATGTACCCCCCTCTCCCACCAAAAAGGTGTATCACAGTTCATTGTTTATATTTTAGAGCCTGATTTACTAAGACAGTTTTCTCATTTTCTATGGGGAAAAACTTAATAAATCGGGTCCTTAATGTGCAACTGCACAGTGCCAATAGAAGGCAGCTAGTGTTGTCCCTAGGAATCTTTGCAAGCCAGGTAGCATGGAGTAGCTGGGTGGGCAGCAAACAGTATAACTAGTTGTCTTTCAGAAGTTTCATATATGATGCGTTTTTAGTTGTCACTTTTTGAATTCAGTTAGGTGTCAAAATCATTCATAATTATAAAATGGAATAGTATATGTAAATATAGTTTTAATTACAAAATCACTTAGATTATTTTTCCATGTCAGTTTCATTAGATTGAGTTAACTGTAATGCATTCAAAAGAGCATTGGCCGAACACTGGTGGTGACCTCCACTCTTCCTCCTCAGCCCCCCCTCCTTTTTCATCCTGCACTTTTTTTGCTTCACCTATCACCATGACCTAGTGATATATTAAGCAAAAAAGTCTTGTGAGTCCACACCTTGCATTCACGCTGTCTTTTTATTTGCTTATCTGTCTATTGTATACAGCCCCCTCAGACTTTACCCAATCACACTCTTTCTCCAATTTCTTAGATCTGGCTGCAGTGCCTGAAAAATGTAATCTTTTGTAGTTCACCAGTTGCGATTGTTTCTCTACATGGTTGAGCCCCATGGGGGAAGAAATATGGGGTGATCTCCTCCACTGTGTAGCTTGAGCATGTAGCAAGCCAACTGCAGTGGGGAAGTCTGAAACATGTGTGTGTTTTATTAGGAGCTGCAGCCAAATCAGGTGCATGACTTCCTGGGTGCCAGGGTGCAATTTCTAGGTGTAATTGACCTGATACCTGGTATTTGTCGAACCCTGAGTTGGCCCAGTAAGAAGAGCTATTTACCTTTTACTTTGTATGAGTAAACTAGCATGCTAATCATAGTATTTCTTGGGATAATATTGGTTACAACTTCAGTCGTATTATATAAACTATTATGGAGAAGACGTATAAGCATGAACAGAATCGGTTATATTTTTCCAGCAGTTAAATCACTATATTCCTCAACTACAGTATTTTTATTAAAAAAAATCTGTATCCTATGTTAAAATAAAAATGCTATGAATGTTGAGAATTTCCAGTAAGATTAAATTGATTTTTCTGCATGATAAGAATTTTCTATGTTCTCATGCTTCACAGATCTTAAATCGGGAGACTTGGCCTTTTCCAGCTAACTGCTATTGCCTTACCATATCTAGCAGGCAGATTAGCAACTTGGGCCTTTTAAAGGGGGGGGGAGGGTCTACTCAGTGAAATCCAAGTTACCATAGAATCTGTAAATTTGCAATTATGGTAAAGATATTATGAAAAGGTTTTGAGAAACTTTGCACTGAAAAACCTAAAATAGAAATTTTGAAATTAGAGGGGGGCCCAGTGACTTCAGGAGAAGCGTAGATGCCCAAGCATGCCACATATAAAGACTGGGGATTTTAGTGAATAATTACTAATAAACTGGCTTTCAAAGATGTTTGCTTTGTGTTGAAACTTTAGTCATATGATTAACATCTACCATGTCTTGAAGCTTTTTTTTTTTTTTTGTTTTGGTTTTTTTTGCTCTTGGTTATAATGAATGCGGTGCATGCAAAATCTGTCCTCAAACTGAGGAGGGCCTAGTCACTAAGATATGCGTAATGTTAAGTGTGTGTTATTTTATCGGAGGTCCCATGTTAACATGTTAGTAACTAGGTCCCATTGATTAATGTAAGCATGCTGTAGAAACTAGCCCCCTCAGTCAGTGCACTTTTTGTTTATAAAAACCCAAATGTGTCTCGGTGACAAGCTGCTCTCAAGTTCTCTCATGGTGGCTTATTTAAAATAAGGTCACTGGTTAATTTCATTTGGATTTTTTTTTTTTTTGGTTTGTTTTGCCTTTCCAAATCTGAGCTCAAGGAGAGTTTTATATATCGGTGTGGTTGCTGTTCCTCTGTCCAAGAGGACTTATGATCTGACTCTTACTCCTTGGGACTTTGGAAAACTCATTTCATTGCCTCAGGTGTTATCAGTGGGGAGATTTGAGAACTAGGGAGGCTAAGCTTCCGTCTGCTGCTTTAACTGTTAAGCTCTCTCTCTTATGTGGTACTCATTGGCCACTGATGTTATAGCAACTATTTTCTACTGATACCCAATCAGTATCATAAGTAACAAGCTGAGAATTCAGAGTATGTTTTGACCAACTGCGACTTTGGAAAAGTTGAAGACTTCTGCTCACAGAAGCTTATGATAATGTGTGACAGTAGTTAGTAGTCTGGGACTAATTTCTGGTTAGGAGCAAGTAACATTTTTAAGGCTGAGTTGTAATATGTTCTGTGTGAGGAGAGGTGTTTGTGGGGGTGTGTGTTTTTTTTTTTTTTTGCTAAGAATTGCAGCTGTATTGGTATATAAATAACTTTTAAAATGAAATGGATTCACTTTAGGGTTCAGAACTTCAGTTTAATGTGGTGTGGGGAAGTGATTAATTGGTTGTCTTCTAGCTGTTGCATAAGAGCATAAGCTAAGACATGTTAGATCAGACCAATTTCCATTGCGCATTCTTTCTACAACCATGACCACCTGAGTCACAAGTATCGGGCAGATCCCCAAAATAATAAATTTCTTATAAATCATTTCAGGGGATAAGCAGTGCCTTTCCCAAGTCCACCAAGCTAATCATACATCCATTTTGTTTTCACCTCTGGGGGAGCCTTTCAAACCCTGCTTGTTAGTTGCTTTGTTCATTTTGTAAACCTGTGTATGCCCAAAACTCAAGTGTCTTGTCAGTGGGACAACTTCTTAGTACTGTCTTTGTATTCTTTTGTACAACTAATACATGAAAAAAGACCTGGGATAGTCTGCACTGATTAAAAAAAGAAATTGGTGGGCTGGGGGTACTGGACTTCAAGCGTATTTCTGGGCAGCTCAAATTCAGCATCTAATGGATTTGCAGGAGGGGAGAGGAAGAACTAATGTGAGCATGGATCAGGCCATGGTGGGGAGTGGTCCACTGGGAGTCAGGAAGAGAACCCATACGTGCAACACATCTTGCAGGTATGGGACAGTGTGCTAAAGAATAAAGGGTCAGAGTGTGGGAGAATTTTCTGAGACATTTATGAGCCACAAGGGATTTTAGGCCAGGAATGGAACGTGGAGTATACCAAAGATGGGAGAGGGTGGGACTGAAATGGTTCTATCAATTTATTGATGGGATGAGGAATGTGTTACTTTGCAGAGGTACAGGAGAGCTATGGGCTATGTGGGGAGGACTTGTTCCAGTATAGGCAAGTGATATATACATTACTTGGGCCATCAGTTGGGGAAGGAGGGCATGGGCAGAGAGTATATAGAGTTGGAGGCCATATGGTTTGGAAAGTGGAATTCTAGGGGGTTGATTTCGGCCATAATAGGCAGTGATGGGGCTTACCTGGCTAAAACATATGTGGTGGAGAAGGGAGAGAGATTTGGAGGTGGAAATGGATAAGAAGAAATGGAGTATCTTGGATGAAGTTAGGAGGGCACCCATATTGGTAGCCATTTTGGGAAAACTGGTACAAGAATAGTCTTGAGTTGGTATTACATGCCACTCTAGCTACATGTGATGTTTCCAGAAGCAGCTAAGAGCTGCTGACGGGATTGTGGAGAGACAGGTCCTCCTTCTATATATGGTGGATATGTCTTAATGTGGCCCAATTTCGGGAGATGGTGAAACTTGGATATATGACTTAGTGGGGGATAGCAGTTGGGTTAGATCCCTGCCTATCTGCTGGGAGGGATTATCAGGAGAAGTGAGGAAGGCAGAGAAACAAATTATGGCATGCCTGTGTGCCGCTAAATGTGAAGTAGCTTACAGATGGAAACAGCTACCTTCGCGGGAACATGAGAGGAGGTTGAGACAAATAGTACTTATAGAAAAACTGATGGCGCACCGTAGGCAACAGCTGGAGAGCTTTGAAAAAGAATAGAGCGCAGTTCTAAGGTGTTTGAGAAGAGAGGGTAGGGGAGGGTGAGATTTGGGGGGGGGGGGGGGCTTCACATAAAAATAAACGTATGGGGAAATGGGTGGATTTGGAGAATCTGGAATACCAAATAGGTGAACTTGGAGAGTGCATTGGCTAGCTGTACAGAGGTTCACCATTAAAAAGGAAAGCTAAGATAGAATATATCAGCAGCAGTAATATTGAGGATAATAGTAAATGAACAGCGAGGAGACTTTAAATTTTAATAAAAATGTTTAACAGTTGCATGATATGTAAAAGTATAGGAAATCACATAACATTCTTATGCTCTGCTAATTTGAAGCACCGGATGTTCTGTATGGCTTTGGTATCTGTTACAAGACATATTGGAAATATTGAATATTGGTTAATTTATTTTTGTATTAAGTTTTTATTATTGTATTATGAATACAGGACTTAAAGCTAAATCTTTACTAAGCATTGTATTTTGAAAGTAAAATGCATTACTCTTTTTCTGGACTTGGGTTTTCTGCTAGGCATTCAAACCCAGTTAGAACCAGGGCTGGAATTTAGTGCCATAAGCTTTCATTTGCAGCCATCGGGGGATTTTGTCTATATTATGTCAACTAAGAGTCCAGCCATAACAATGGCAATATTCAGCTGTGGTTCATATATAGAAAAATAGGCCATATGGTCTTCTACCATCACCTTTCTATCTAGTCTGCCCTTCATATCAACTACTGTAGTCCCTTTTTTTCCATTAGAGATCTTGTGTTTGTCCTATGTTTTCTTGAATTCAGATACTGTCCTTGTCTCTGCTGCTAGCACTGGGAGACTATTCCACACATCTATCACACTTTCCATAAAGAAATATTTCCACATACTCCCGAGTCTATTCCCTTTCACCCTCATCCTATGTCCCCTCGTTGCAGAGCTTGCTTTCAATTGAGAGGCTCTCCTCGTGTGCATTTATGCCACAGAGGTATTTAAACATCTCCTCTATCCCGCCTTTCCTCTAAAGTACAGTTGTGGCCAAAATTATTTACTGCACAATTGAATTTTAGTATGTTATGTACAATATCTTGACAATTGGAATATTTCCAGTTATGTCTCATCATAAGATTTTAATAGTATGTTCAAATGTATGTAACAAATAAATAAAAGATGTCTGTGCAACATAGACATAGTAATTTCTGAGAAAAACAAAACAAAATAGTACCTGGACAGGATTAATGGCACTCTTCACTAATATTTGGTTGCACAATCCTTGGCAGTGATGACGGCTTCCAAATGTTTCTTGTCACCATCTATAAGTAGCATCTCCCACTCTTCAACTACAAAAGAATGGTTAAAAAGGAACAAATGGACTGTTTTTAAACTGGCCAGCTATGAGTTCTGATCTCAGTCTAATCAAGAACCTTTGGAAAAAGCTGAAACCTGCCACTGGTAAAAGGAATCCTGGAAACACTCATACCAGTGGCAGATTTCAGCTTTTTCCAAAGGTTCTTGATTGGACTGAGATCAGAACTCATAGCTGGCCAGTTTAAAAACAGTCCATTTGTTTCTTTTGTACTTTTTGAAAGCATGTTTTGGATCATTGTCCTGCTGGAGAACCCATGACCTTCGACGCAGACCTAGCTTTCTGACACTAGGTAGCACATTTCACTGTAAAAATATCTTGGTAGTCCTCTGACTTCATGATAACTTTAATACTTTCCAGGTCTCCAGTTCCCGAGACAACAAAACAGCCCCACAGCATTATGGAACCTCCACTATATTTAACTGTAGGAAGGGTATGGTTTTGTTTTGTTTTTCCCTTATAAGCTTCATCTCTTAGCCTGTAAATGTATTGCTGGTCTGCATTGCTAAAGAGCTCAAGTTTTTGGTTTCATCTGTCCATACATTTTCCCGGTAGGTTTGGGCAAAGATCAGGCGTGCTTTTTTATGTCTATTTTTGAGCATTAAGTCGTCCTTTGTTTAGTACGCAGCATATGGTGCGGGTTGAAACCACCACTCCAGATTTCTCCAGGTCAGCTTTAAGTTCTTTGGATGTTGTACGTGGTGGTTTTCCAACAGTTCGCACTAACCTTTGAAGACTTCATGTCCTCTTCCCACAATGTCCTGGGAGGATCTTGACAGTTCCATGAGCAGAAAACATAACATTGCGAACTTGTAGACACAGGACTCCCAAGGTCTTTGGAGATGGCCTTGTACCCCTTTGAAGTCTTGATGATTGGTGATAATGGCTTTTCTGACTCTCAGGCAGCTCTTGTGTTCACTTGTGAAGATGGAGCAGGGCATGAATGTGGCCATTTTAAACAGAGCTATCATTGATTGGTTGGTTCAAGTCATGTGAGGACTGACAGTTCACATATGCGTCTAATTTTACTGCAGTGGCATGTGGTTCTTCTTTTCAAACTGATCTGAATTGTTTATAAGGTTGACAGTAATCATGTCTTGGCAGTGTTCCAATTTTTATACTATTTCCTTTTTTAATTGGTCTTGTTTTATTTGGTTCTTTTATGTGCCAAATGTATGAATATATAGTCCAAAGCCATTTCACCGGTCACTATTTTTTAGGAGATATTGGACAGTAAGGGATTTGAACTGCAAGGGTGCCAGTATTGTTGACCACATCTGTATACATATAGAGATCTGTCCCCATGTGGTTTTATAACGAAGATAACTGAGCATTTTGGCAGCCACCCTCTGCACAAACTCCATCCTATTTCTGTCCTTTTAAAAGTGTGGTGTCCAGACCTGCACACCTCTCCAAATGAGGTCTTACCAAAGATTTATAGAGAGGCACTATTGCCTCCTTTTTTTCTTGCTGGCCATTCCTCTCTATGAACCTAAGCATCCTTCTGTCTTTTGCCATCACCTTTTCTACCCCTTTAGTCTCTTTGAGATCATCAGAAACAATCGCACCCAGGTCCCACCCTTCTTTTGTGGACAGAAGTACTGCACATCTTATATAGGGCTTATCCCTATCAGCCCTGCTTTTCAATATATAGCCATTATTCACTAACCAATCCTTTGATATCCTTTACCATATCTATGCAGATGATGTGCTACTTTATACTCCATTCTCATTGGATAACCCTAACATCACCAGAATCAGACTGCTGTAATGCAGTATCTGCCTGGTTGGGAGCCAGTAACCTGAAAGTGAACTATAACAAACCCCAGAAGTTCTGTTCATTACAAAGGACCCAATATTCATCCCACCATCCCATCTACATGTGAAAAATGCAGAACTGAAGTCCAACCACAAAGTTAAATATCTTGGTATTACTCTGGATCAAAATTTAAATGTGGAATCCCACATAAGAAACATAACAAAGGCTGTCTTCCTCAAAATACGATCCCTCCAGCTGCGACCTTTATTAGAACCTATGGATTTCCGAACCATCTTTCAAGCCCTAGTCACTCCCCTTTTTGACTATGCTAATCATGGTCTATCTGCATATGCGCTGCATCCTTTGCAAATGACTTTAAACACTGCTGCCTGAACCATTTACGGAGCTTCTAGATATGATCATGTATCCCCTCTCCTAATACAGCTACATTGGCTACCAATTAACAATCAACTCGAATACAAAGCCCTTTTAATGTCATTTAGGATCCTGTAGCATCTCTTGAAAACCTCTTACATTGGACACCGGACACCAGATCCAGGCGAACAAATATGGCTAACACCTTAGCCATTCCAGCACTGGCTAGTAAAAGCTCTCAATTTGCCAGAAACATTGCCTTCTCCTTTTTTGCCCTGCTGCTCTGGAACTCCCTCCCTGCTTCTATCCATCTTATCACTGACCTGTCAACTTTTCACAAGGCAATTAAGACACCATCTTTTCCAACTCACTTTTGACTATGTACCATAGCTGATCACGGCCTCCCTCTAACGCACAGCCTTCTCCCAGCTTCTACATATCTAACTAAATCCAGATTGTATATTGTTACATAGCTAACTAAATTAAGACTTCTGTTAGTTTGTATATAGTTCCTTCATTATAACAGACTTCTGTTATTTAATGTAATCATACCATTGTTAGTTATACCTGTTCAATGTGCAAAAATGCAATGTGTGCCTTCGAGTCAGCCCTGACTCCTGGCGACCCAGAAGCTCCTGGGTTTTCTTGGTAGTGTCACCGGAAGTAGATTGCCAGGCCTTTCTTCCGAGGCAATGGAGGGTTAAGTGACTTGCCCAAGGCCACAATGTATTGGGTTGTTAAGATGTAAACCTCGCTGATCCTAAAAGTGCAGTATATAAAATTAAATAAATAAATATTGTACTGCTCCCTTGGATTTTTGCAGCTGCCAAATTCTTGACCATTCTTCAAGCTTAGCTAGAAGCCTTCCCATGTTATCTACTCCTTCCTGGGTGTCTATCTACTCTTGCCACCTTGCTGGACAGACTAGATAGACCATGATGGTTTTTATCTGCCATCATATATTATGTTGGTATCATCTGCTAAGAGGCAAACCTTAGCCAACAGCCCTTCTGCAATATCGCTAATAAAAAAAAATCTTAAAGAATCAGACCGAGGACAGATCCCTGCGGCACACCACTTGTAACATCCTTCTCAGAGTGAGCTCCATTTACTTGTACCCTTTGTCGCTCCCCACTCAACCAATTTCTAATCCAGTCAGTCACTTCAGGGTCCGTCCCTAGGATGCTCAATTTATTTGTAAGTCACCTGTGCAAAACAGTGTCAAAGGCTTTACTGAAATCTAAGTATATCACATCCAGAGCTCTGCCTCTGTCAAACTCTCTGGCCACCCAGTCAAAGAAATCAACCAGATTTGTCTAACACAGGGGTGTCCAACCCTGAACTGGAGGGCTGCAATCCTGGCAGGTTTTTGGGATAGCCCTAATGGATATGCATTAGAGAGATCCTGCCAACCTGACTGGTTTGGGCAAGGTACAGATGTCCTAGACATCAAAAAGGTAGATGGAGGGATGTGACAAATTCTATCTACCCTTTTTGATGTCTAGGACATCTGCACCTTGCCCACTCACAATCTTAAATGACAGGTGTAAGACAGGGGTCTCCAAATTCAGTCCTGGAGGGTCACAAACCAGTCAGGTTTGCAGGATATCTCTAATGCATATATATCTCATGCATATTCATTAGGGCTATCCCAAAAACCTGCCAGGATTGCGGCCCTCCAGGACAGGGTTGGACACCCCTGGTCTAACAAGACTTGTCTGTTATAAACTCATGTTGCCTCGGATCCTGCAATCCATTGGACTCCAGAAACTCACTATCCTGTTTCAGCAGCGTTTCCATTAATTTACTCACTACAGAGGTCAAACTAACTGATCCTTTAGTTCTTAATCTCGTTACTTCTGCTTTTGTGTAAAGGGAGCAGATGTGCCTTTCTCCAGCCCTCTGGGACTACTCCCAACTCTAAAGAAGCATTTTAAAGGTCAATAATTGGAGCCGCTAAAACTTCCAAGTTCCTTAAATACACTCTTATGGATCCTATCTGGCTCCATTGCTTTGTCTACTTTTAGTTTAGCTACTTCCTCATGAACACAGTCTTCTGAAAATCGTTCAAGATCCCCTTCACTTCTGCTCCTATTTGTGGGTGTTTTCTGACATCCTGCACCAGATCCTTAATCTTTGAACACAGAACAAAAATATTTGTAAGCAATTCTGCTTTATTCTCATCAGCTTCTTCATATTCCATCCCTTAACCCTTGAGTCTGACAATACCACTTGTATTTCCTCCTCCTCGCTAAGATATCTGAAAAAGTCTTGTCCTTCTGTTTTACTGCAGTGGCTGTTTTTTCTTCTAGTTCTATCTTTGCTTTCCTTACCACTTTCCTAGCTTCCCTAAGTTTTTTTTCCAAATATTGATGTTTGTCTTCCTCCTTTCTGTGATCTCTTGTATTTTATGAAAGCCACCCTCTTTCTTCACCTTTTCAACTACTACTTTTGAGAACCATAGTGGCCGCCTCATCCTTTTTACATTTATTTGCTTTTCTAACAAAAAGATTTATTGCCCTTTAAAATATCCCATTTCAGTTTTTCCCATTGCTTTTTCTGCATCCCCCAGCTGTTCGATCTCACTAGACTCCTTGAGGTATTGTCTCATCTTGGCAAAGTTAGTTTTTCTAAAGTCCAAGACTCTCTCTCTTTTGAATGGACTTTATCATCCTTGGTTCTAATATTGAAGCACATTATCTGGTGATTACTGGGTGGGTGAGTGATTTCCCACTATAATATCAGAAACACTTTCCCCATTGGTAAGCACAAGGTCCAGTATGGCCCCTTCATATGTGGGTTCTGTCACCAGTTGGCAGAATAGCTCTCTGTAGAGCAGGGGTCCCCAACTCCAGTCCTGGAGGGCACCCAACCAGTCAGGTTTTTGGGATATATCTAATGAATATGCATGTGATAAATTTGAATACAGTGGTGGCAGTGCATGCAAATATCGCATGCATATTCATTAGGGATATCTCAAAAACCTGACTGATTGGGTGCCCTCCAGGACCAGAGTTGGAGACCCTCGTGTTGAGAATCAAGGATCTCTTAGATCACACCGCAATAGGAATGTGCCAATCGACATCTGGCATATTGAAGTCACCTATCAATAGCACTTCTCCTCTCACAGTAATACTGTGTATGTCTTCTGTTAAATCTGTCCACTTTTTCTCCCTGTGAAGGAGATCTGTATATCGCACCAATGCAAATGGATTTCCTGTTCCCTCTTTCTAGTTTAATCCACAGTGCCTCCTCACTCCTTTTTAAGCCCTCTATTTCTATAGCTTTAATATATTTTATATATATATATTGCCACCACTCCTCCCCTTTTTCCTACTCTCCTACCTGCATAAAGTATAGCCCGGTATGATTACATCCCAGTCATGTTTGTTCGTGAACCATGTCTCCATAACTGCCACTAAATCCAAGTCGGGCTCTTTCATTAAATCCTCAACATCTGAGATCCTATTTCCCATATTACAGGCATTTATGCACACTGCTTTCCAGATATTGCCTCTTTTACCAATTTCCACAGAGGCATTTAATGTTTTATTTACCTAGGGGCTTTCTTCACCTATCCCCAATGAATCTAGCTTAAAGCCCTCTTCAGTAGGTTAGCTAGTCTTCTGCAGAAGACACTTTGACCCTTCTTGTATAGGTGGACACCATCTTTGCTCTGCAGCTTTTGTAAATCATCCCATGGTCCAGGAAACCAAAATGCTCTGACACCATCCATGCATTCATCTCCAGGATACAAGCTTCTCTTCCTCTGCCTTTATCCTCAATGGGGAGGATTGAAGAGAATATCACCTGTGCACCTATCTGCTTCATCCTTTGTCCCAGAGCCCCAAAGTCACTTTTGATACTTACATAACATAAGAACATAAGATATGCCATACTTGGTCAGACCAAGGTCCATCAAGCCCAGTATTCTGTTTCCAACAGTGGCCAATCTAGGTCATACATACCTAGCAGTTTCCCCAAGGGACACAGGTTCCACAATGCTTGTATTGGTTCAAGCATTGATATCCTGGGTCCCTTCTTAATAATGGTTTATGGACCTTTCCTCCAGGAACTTGTCCAAACCTTTTTTAAACCCAGCTACACTAACAGCCTTTACTACATCCTCGGGTAACAAATTCCAGAGTTTGATTACACGTTGAGTGAAAAAATATTTTCTTTTATTAGTCTTAAATAGTTTATCCTGTAGCTTCATTGCATATCCCCTAGTCTTTCTATATTCTGATAAGGTAAACAATCGATCTACGTTTACCCGTTCCACTCCGTTCATTAATTTATAGACTTCTATCATATCTCCCCTCAGCCGTCTCTTTTCCAGGTTAAAGAGCCCCAACCTTTCTAGCCTTTCTTCATAGGAGTATCCTTCCATCCCCTTTAACATTTTGGTGGCTCTTCTCTGAACCTTTTCTAAAATCGCTATATCCTTTTTAAGATACGGCGACCAGAATTGCACACAATATTCAAGGTGCGGTCTCACCATGGAACGATATAGAGGCATTATAATATCTTTTGTTTTATATTCCTTTCCGTATCATACCTAGCATTCTATTTGCTCTCTTGGCCGCCGCTGCACACTGGGCCGAGGGTTTTAACATGGTATCCACAATGACGCCTAAATCTTTTTCCTGGGTGGTGGTTCCTAATGTGGAACCTTGCATCGTGTAACCATAGTTTGGGTGGTTCTTCCCTAGGTGCATAACCTTGCACTTGTCCACATTAAATTTCATCTGCCATTTTGATGCCCAGTCTTCCAATTTATCAAGATCCTCTTGCAATTTTCCACAATCCTCTTGGGTTTTAACAACTTTAGTTTTGTGTCATCTGCAAATTTGATAACCTCACTCGTTATTCCACTTTCCAGGTCATTTATGAATATGTCAAAAAGCAGCGGACCCAGCACAGATCCCTGGGGTACACCACTATTCACCTTTCTCCATTGGGAAAATTGGCCATTTAGCCCTACCCTCTGCTTTCTATCTTTTAACCAGTTCCTGATCCACAATAGTACACTGCCTCCTATCCCATGACTCTTTAGTTTTGCCAAAGGTCTCTGAGGAACCTTGTCAAAGGCTTTCTGAAAGTCCAGATACACAATATCAACCAACTCATCTTTGTCCACCTGATTATTCACTCCTTCAAAAAAACATAACAGATTAGTAAGACAAGATCTTCCTTGTCTAAAGCCATGTTGGCTGTCTCCCATTAGGTCATGACTATCTACATGCTGAGTTATTTTATTCTTTATGATGGTTTCTACCATTTTTCCCAGTACTGATGTCAGGCTCACTGGTCTGTAGTTTCCCGGATCACCCATGGAACCCTTTTTAAAAATTGGTGCTACATTGGCGATCCTCCAATCTTCAGGTATTAGAGATGATTTTAATGATAGTTCACAGATTACTAATAGCAGGTCTGCAATCTCGTATTTCAGTTCTTTCAACACCCTTGGATGTATACCATCCGGCCCAGGTGATTTGCTACTCTTCAGTTTATCTAATAGTTGTAATACATCTTCCCGATGTATCGATATTTATTTCCTTCAATTCTTCTGCACCTTTAAATACCACTTCAGTCATGGGTAACATCCCTACATCTTCCTCAGTAAAGACTGAAGTAAAGAATTCATTCAATCTCTCCGCTATCGCCTTGTCGCCTCTTAGTGCTCCTTTAACCCCTTTATCATCTAATGGACCAACTGACTCTCTCACAGGTTTTTTGCTACGAATGTACTTGAAAAGGTCTTTACTTCGTGTATTTGCTTCCGCAGCAAGCTTCTTCTCAAATTCTCCCTTTGCCTGCCTTATCAATGCCTTGCATTCGACTTACCAGTGCTTGTGCTGTTTCCATGTTTCGTCGTTTGGCTCTTTTTTCCATTTCCTGAAAGATGCTTTTTTGGCAACAGCCTCTCTGACCTCACCTTTAAACCATGCTGGCAGTTTTTTGGACTTCCTTCCACTTTTCTTAAAGCGTGGAATGCAGCTGGTCTGGGCTTCCAAGATAGTATTTTTCAACAACAGCCAAGCCTGATGTACGTCTTTAACCTTTGCAAGTGCTCCTTTTTAGTTTTTTCTTAACTGTTTTCCTCATTTTATCATAGTTTCCCTTTCGAAAGTTAAAAGGTAGTACTGTGGATTTCCTTACTATCCCTCCTCCATAATTAAATCAAAGGCGATCATGCTATGATCACTATTGCCAAGTGGCTCCAACACACTTATCTCTTGCACAAGATCTGGTGTTCCACTAAGGACTAGGTCTAATATGGCTTCCCCTCTGGTCGGTTCATGAACCAGCTGCTCCAAGAAGCAGTCATTTATTTCATCTAGGAACTTTATCTCCCTAGCATGTCCTGACATGACACTGACCCAGTCGATACCGGGGTAGTTGAAATCACCCATTATTATTACTCCACTGTAACATTTGTTAGCTTCCTTGATTTCTTTGAGCATTTCATCATCCATTTGGTCATTCTGGCAAGGCGCTCGATAGGTAACTTCAATAAAGGCATCTGGAATAAGCATTTGTGTCATCGTCACTCTTGCTCCTTGTGTTTCTAAGGCGCTGGATAATACACCCCCACTGCCATTGCCTTCCCCCTTTTACATGGAATTTCAAACCATATAGATTCTACAGCAGATTTTGTTTCCTGCAAAAGTTTAATCCTTTCTGACTAAATGCGCTCTCTAACATAGAGAGCAACCCCTCCACCAATTTGATCAGCTCTATCATTACGATATAGTTTGTACCCAGGTATCAGTGTCCCACTGGTTGTCCTCCTTCCACCATGTCTCTGATATTCCAATCATATCTAACCTTTCATTTAGTGCTATATATTCTAACTCTCCCATCTTATTTTTTAGACTTCTAGCATTTGCATGCAAGCATTTTAGAGAATGTATTTTACTCATATTAATTTGGCTATTGTTAGACATGGGTAATTTGGGATCTTTAAGCTAAGTCTGCTCCATACTTGAAGGCATTTGGGCTACTTTACTCTTTTGTGGAACCTCTCTGCTTTTGGTAGTATCCTTCAAAGATACATTCTTCTGAACCATCCGCTCTTGGGCGACTGTCGGCTTTCCCCTAATAGCTAGTTTAAAAGCTGCTCTATCTCCTTTTTAAAGGTTAATGCCAGCAGCCTGGTTCCATCCCGGTTAAGGTGAAGCCCATCCCTTTGGAAGAGCCCCTCCTTTCCCCAGAATGTTCCCCAGTTCCTAACAAATCCAAAACCCTCATCTCTGCACCATTGTCTCATCCACGCATTGAGACTCCGGAGCTCTGCCTGCCTTTTGGGTCCTGCGCGTGGAACAGATAGCATTTCGGAGAATGCTACCCTGGAAGTTCTGGATTTCATCTTCCTACCTAAAAGCCTAAATTTAGCCTCCAGAACCTCCCTATCACATTTTCCTGTGTCATTGGTACTAACATGTACCAAGACAGCAGACTCCTCCCCAGCACTATCTAAGACCTTATCTAGGTGGCGCGTGAGGTCTGCTACCTTCGCACCAGGCAGGCATGTTACCAGGCGATCCTCACGTCCACCAGCCACCCAGCTATCTACATGCCTAATGATCGAATCACCAACTATAACGGCTGTCCTAACCCTTCCCTCATGGGCACATGGCCCTGGAGAAACTTCCTCGGTGCGAGAGGGTTTTACATCACCTGGAGGACAGGTCCTAGTTACAGGATCACTTCCTGCCACACCAGGGTGATGCTCTCCTGTCACGTGACCTCTCTCCTCCATGGCCTCAGGGATGCTGCCAGACTGGAGGTGGGACTTCAGGACTATATCCCTGTAGGTCTCGTCTATGTACCTCTCTGTCTTATGCTTTCCAAGTCTGCTTCTTTAGCCTCTAGAGAACTTACTCGTTCCCTGAGAGCAAAGAGCTCCTTGCACCTAGTGCACACGTAAGACCTCTCACCACCTGGGAGAAATCATACATGTGACACTCAATGCAAAAGACTGGAAAGCCGCCATCCCGCTGCTGGACTGCTGTCTGCATCTTAGTTTTAAGTTTGTGTTTAGATCTAAGTTCTTTACTTACTAAGGGTTGCTATGGATATTTATACTAATAAAACTGTACCTAATATGTGTAATATACCTTGTTCACCTGAAGCTTAACTAATCTCAGGTCCTTAGTGTATGACTGATTTGGGTAATGAGCTTCACCTGAGAGCACCTCCTGTCTTTTAAGATGTGTAAGTACCTATAAAGCTACAATTATCCCAGGGGTGGGTGGATGTGGGGAGGGAGGGAAATAACACTTATTAAAAGAGGGCTGCTACACAGTACCCTGTCTTGTGCTGCTGAGGTAAGCTAAATTCTGATTTGATTTAAATTATAGCTCTTAGCTGCTGCTAAGCTCTAACTTCTTATGAAATTTAAACTACAAGCTCTCTGCTGGGTTCCATATGTAACCAGAAAGCTCTCTTTTGTGTTTTAAATTTAAACTAAAAGTACTTTGCTGTTACTAGGCCCTGAGTGACTATTCCATTTAAACTACAAGCTCTCTGCTGGGTATGAAATGTAACCAGAAAGCTCTCCTCTGTGTTTTTATATTTAAACTTAAGCTGCTGCTACTAGGCCCTGACTTATTTAACAAAAAATAGTGGGTTCACAGATTAATTAGCTTTAATACAAAGAATTCCTTTTAGAAAATTACCAGAAGTGTATACTTACAGTTGCAGATCTCTCTTCAGAAGTAACAGTCCCTTTTTCTAGTCCTTCAAGACAGAGAATCACAGAGCTCTGGTTGAGCTATCTATTCCTGTGCTGCTGAGGTAAGCTGTGACCAACTTCCTGGGATTCCTAGCAGTATCATTCATGCCAACATGGATCAGCAACATTGGATAATAATCACTAGGCTTGATGAGTCTTGGCGAGCTCTCTGTAACATCTCTGTTCCTTAGCGTCCCTCTAGTCCAGTCCTGGAACCATAGAGTTGTGAACCTCCACCAGCAGCTTTGGAGACTGAACATCATCTCTTTGATCATCCAGCTATATGCAGCCCCAAGGACCGCCCACACATCAGTATCTCAGTCTCCAAGCAGCTTGGAAGTCAGAGCCCAGAACTGGGCTCCTTAGGAACAAATAAGCAGAGCTTTAGTGTTTTATTATTTTCTAGATTTAGGTGCTGGGCTGCTGCTGTGGAGGAAATCTTTGACTGTGTCCCTTCTGTCTTTCTCTAATCTGTTTTTTTCTCTCTGTCTCTCTCTGTCAGTCTCCCCATAGGTTAAACAAGCAGGGGAGCTGCACAGGACACAGGTCTCCCTTCTACCTAACCCCCTTGGTGGGTGAGGAGAAGGTTGAAGACAATTACAGGCAGCAATTGAATACAGCAGTAGGCTCTGAGGGTCCCCTGACTGATTTAGGGGTTCCCCGAGCTGCCCTGAGCGTTTATTACTCTGTTATTGACTCTGATAACTGCTACTCAGAGATTGTGACAGGCACGCTGGACAGCACTCTGTGTTTTGACCCCCCCTCCACTCCTGTGTGTGGGTGAGTAGAGTTTGAAGCTTTTTCTTTCTAAAGGCAGTGGTGGAGGCCTTGGGGTGGCCTGGAATCAGCTCTGGGGAGTGTTTTAGACCTTTTGGGTATTTTTTCTGGTCCTTTTTTTTGGCGGGATCGGGTCCGGCGGCCATTTTGGATTTTTTTTTTTCAAAGTTGTTGTTCTTCGTTTTTGATTTTTACCTTTTGCGCCTGAATCCCAGGGACACGACACTGTTTGCTTCCAGGGGTTCTACTTTCTATTTTGCTCTTCAGCTCCCTGGCAGGGGGTGCGCAACGCCTCCTGCAATGCAGCATCCCCCTGGATAAGGGGGGGAAGGACAACTGGGTGCAGCGGGGGCTGGTAGCTTCTTGCAAAGCTATAGTAGCAGTTCAGGTAATTTTAGCTGATCTGCTTTGATTTCATTGGAGTTGGCGGAAACTTGGTTTTTGGAGTCCTCTACTTTAAAAAAAAAAAAAAAAAATTCTCCTTCCGCTATCCATAGAGGGTCCTATAAAGCGTTAAAGTCGGCTTATATGGCAGGATAATATTTTGGCTTAGCTGCTGTGTTATAGCGCTATGTTCTGCTGTAAACATATTCAGGTCAAAAGGAATTATGGTGATAACTCTCTTGGACAGTTGTAGCAGATGCTTGGGTGAGCGCCATGGCCAGTCCACAGATGTGGAATGCTCTGCCATAAGCTTTGTCATGGGAAGGATTTTATAGTTGTGTGGTTTTTTAATGGACAGTGTTCCTGTTTAGTTTGGCTTTGCCCAAATTATAAGATTTTACGGTAGATTTATAATGTCTTCATTTTGGATATATGTAGTTTAATTTTACATATGGAAGAGGCAGCTCAGCGGAGAGGGGTTGCAAGATAGAACTCTGGCCTTTGAAGCTATCTATGCTCCCAGCGGTTCTCCAGTACGGAGAGTCTCTGCTAGTGTTCAGCAGGCGTCGGGAACGCATGTCGGAAGGCCTCGATGCATTGGCACAAAGGTGGCCAAGGTACGGGCTGCTCTGTCTTTCCTCCGTGAGCCCTGCTGGGCCGCCTGGTACAGCGGATCGAGTGGCATCTGGGTCCCGTGGTTCTGATTGCCCCGGACTGGCCTCGTCGGCCTTGGTATGCGGATCTGGTGCGGTTGAGTGTGGCCGATCCGTGGCTCCTTCCTCCTCGGCCGGATCTCCTTCGGCAGGGGCCGCTGCAGATGCCTCAGGTGGCTCGATTCTCGCTTACGGCATGCTATTGAGAGGGCGCGAATGAGAGCCAAAGGTTATTCTCCGGAGTTCATTGCTACCTTGTTGCGGGTGCGGCGTCGGTCTACGTCGCTAGCGTATGTCCAGGTCTGGCGTATTTTTGAGAGCTGGTGTGCGGTTCGCGAGTTGCGGCCTTTGCGGACCTCCGTTCCTCAGCTCCTCTCCTTCTTACAAACAGGGGTGGACAAGGGCCTGACGGCCAGTTCGTTGAGGGTACAACTTGCAGCTCTTGCGTGTTTTCGAGGCAAGGTTCAGGGCCAGTTATTGGGGTCCCATGCGGACGTGAAGCGCTCCTTGCGAGCGGTGTTGCTTATGCGTCCTCCGTACAGGGCTTTAGTGCCCTCGTGGGACTTGAATTTGGTGTTGAGGTCTCTGGTGGCTCCGCCGTTTCAACCCTTGGTGCAAGCTTCGTTGAAGGACTTGACGTTGAAAACAGTGTTTCTGGTAGCGATCTCGTCAGCTCGCGGGATCTAGGAGTTGCAGGCTCTTTCGTGTAGGGAACCCTATCTGTCTTTCTCTGCCGACATGGTGGTATTGCGACCGGTTCCCGCGTTTTTGCCTAAGGTAGTTTTGGCGTTTCACATGAATCAGGGGGTGTCTCTCCCGGTGTTTGCCAAGGAACGGGGCCAGCACGCGGATAACTCCTTGCACGCGTTGGATGTCCGTCGAGCTCTTCGTCGGTATTTGAGGGAAACGGCGGCCTTCCGTAAGTTCAATCGCCTATTTGTTGCATTTGGCGGTCCGCGCAAGGGGGAAGCAGCGTCTAAGTCTTCCATTTCCCGCTGGTTGAAAGAGGCGATTTCGTCGGCATACCTTTTACGCGGCAGGATGGTTCCTGCCGGGCTTCGGGCTCACTCGACTAGGGCGCAGGCGGCGTCTTGGGCAGAAGTTAGCTTGGTACCGGCGGTGGATATTTGTCAGGCGGCGACGTGGTCGTCCTTGCACACCTTTGCTAAGCACTATCGTCTGGATGTGCAGGCGTCGTCGGATGCGCGGTTTGGGTCTCGGGTGCTTCAGGCTGGATTAGCAAGGCCCTCCCGTTGAGATTTACTGCTCTGTTACATCCTCTATGGTTCCAGGACTGGACTAGAGGGGGACGCTAAGGAAGAGTCAATTAGACTTACCTGCTAATTGTTGTTCCTTGCGGAACTCTAGTCCAGTCCCGGATCCCTCCCTGTCTATCTGTTCTCGCTGCCAGCCAAGAAGGTACATTCATTATAGGAGTCTGCCAGGGTTTTTGTTCTCTATACTTTCGGTCAGAGCTCCTCTGCTTGCAGCACGCCTTAGTTCCCTTTCTGGGTCAAATCTTGGGGGTGAGCGGTGGCGTCTCTTGTTGCATGCGTTTTGCACAAGGGTCGCCACGGCCGTTCTGGTCCGCCTTCCCATAGGCGGGAGGTTGTTCTTACGCAATTGGAAAAAGAAAAAAAAATTTTTGCTAGTGGTGGGAACTTTAGGGTCAGGATCCTTTTTTCCACTGTTATATCTACTTATTTGTTGCTCTGCTTAGTATGCTTTGTCAATAGGTACTGATGTGTGGGCGGTCCTTGGGGCTGCATATAGCTGGATGATCAAAGAGATGAAGATGTTCAGTCTCCAAAGCTGCTGGTGGAGGTTCACAACTCTATGGTTCCGGGACTGGACTAGAGTTCCGCAAGGAACAACAATTAGCAGGTAAGCCTAATTTACTCATTTTGGCACCTGGCAAACAGCAAACCTTCCTGTGTGACATCAAGTCTGGTTGGCAGATGGATGCCTCCAGTACCCTTTAGTATGTCACCAAACACCACTGGCTTTCTGATTCTGCAACTTTGGGGTGCTTGAGCTCTGGTTCTTCCCTTTCCTGGGATGCTTTTACCACCTCATATTCCAGGGCTGCATATTGGTTCTTCAGTTTGTGATAAGGAAGCTTATCATAGCTCAGGTAGGAGCTATAGAAAAGATGATGTGACTCTGAACAAGCAACCTGTCAGTTCTGGTAGAAGCAAGAAAACAGAGTTTTCACATAAGACTACCAGTCCCAGAATGCACCAGGTTTCCAGCAGCCATGAGAGGGGCTGAAGTGAGAGAATGTGTGTGCAATCAAGAGAGCTATGAGGTAATCCCTAAGCACTCATCTCAAAGGGCAGGGCCTGATTCAACACAGCTGCGCTGTGTTAGGGAGCAGCACACATTAGAACAGGATAAGAGTAGAGCTTATTCTTCAGGAAACAGTTTCAGCAACAGTTGGAAGAACAGCTTCAGCAAAAGCCACGCAGATAGAGAGAGAAGGAAACTCTCTGGAAGGAAGAGAAGAAAGGCCATTGGAAGGTCTGGGAGATTCCAAGGCAGTACTCATACTGGGAGGTATTCCAAAAGCCAGCAGAGTCCATTGGACTGGATTCAGCCAGAGGAATGGAGTGGCAGAGATAGGAATCACCAGTGGCTACCTGGAAGAGAGAAGACTGCATGTGGAAGGGACTTTCAGACCAAGGCCAGAAGGTATGTGAGAAGATCCAGTGTCCAGGGATCAAGATTGGAAGGCTGGACATCAGAATTGGATTACATATTGGCCAGGCTATACAGAGAGGAATAATGATAGCAGGAGAGGCTCAGGTATGAACACTGATCCAGACCCTATCTATAATAGAGAATGGCAGCAAGGGAATAAGCATTCTCATGATAGTGCCTTAATGAAAGACTCGTCTGTGCCAATGTATGATAATGACCCTATGCTGATTGATACAGCAGATGAAAGTACAGTTTATATGGACTGTTCTCTATCTAAATGCTATTACTAGCTTTCTCTGAGCAAACACATCAGCCATCACAAAGAAACCTATCTTTGTTCTTTATTTCCACTGCAAACAGCTCTTAAAGCAGGATTTGGGCTCACACAGTAGCAGCCAGCCAGCTAAAGGCTTTCAGCTGGTCCATTGATAGTAATTAGGGCTGCACCTGATTGTGTGGGTGAGCAAGGGAGAATCACTGCTGAGATCTGCGTGGAAAATAAGCAGAAGTTAACCTAACCAGCAAAGTTTATTCTTTTCTTTGTGCCTTTGTATTTGGTAATTATTTGCTAAGAAAACATTAGCTAATTGCCTGACAAGCTGAAGGTTGTTTTCTGGTTTACTTTGTGACTTTTTGTTATCCATTTTTAAACACTGCAAGCAAGTAACCTCATTTATAGTGCTATCAAGCATACATGTGCTGGGTGAATTAAACCCCATCAATAAAAAGTATTTTATTGATCTTACCACTTGGTTTCACAACTCAAATTATTGTCATCAGCTGTGTTTGGGAGTGAATGAACTACAATACCCACAATACCTTGCAAGAATCATATGAATATATGCATCGTCAAGATTGTGTAAGTTCTCACCCTAGGCAGCCGTCTGACAAGTTCGAGGGCTGGATGAATTGGATTGTCGATTCTGCAGGTTCTGGTGACTTTTGTCCTGCTCTCTTCATTCTGTATCATACCATCCTCACCTTTTGAGAGCTTGGATGCTTCATCAATGTACTTCTCACTGTTTCAAAAGCTTTTCAGCCTCGCTACCTCTTCTGAGCTTCTCCACTTGTTTCATGAGGGCTTCAGCTTGCAGGCATCATGCACTTGGAACAGATCCCTTTACTGGTATTGTGCTGTCTGGACAGAGCCAGAAGCTGTAACAGGGCAGCAGCTTTGGCAGTACGATTTTTTTCCCAGCCATCATCCAGTTGGTGGAGTTTTTGGTATCCGTTGAAGAAAACAAGTAAACGAGGGAGACCTGATAGTTATGCAGATGAGCCTCTGAGCTGCTGAGACACTGTAATCACAACCAATGTTCCCTCTAATTTTCTGTAGGCTGTGTGCGCATAAAATATAAGCTGTGTGCAGCTTTTGAAGGAAGGTTAAATTTTTGTGCGCCACATAACGACACTCGGAGTTATATACTTTAAAATTTGACTACACGTCAGAATACAGTATGTACACCACACTGATTTTAATCAAATTAAATGAAAATAGACAATTACTAAATGAAGCAGGAAATTTCTAGTAATTACAATCATAACTTTTAAATTTTAAGACGTCTGTTGTTTTCTATCAGAATCAGAGCTGTAATTTTTGTGCGCTCTGTTGTAAAGTATGTGCGCTCGCTCGGCGAGGTGTGTGTGCGCGCACACGCGCACAGCTTAGAGGGAACAGTGATCACAACGCTATACATGTTGTATGGAAATCCCTCATTTTCAGCTTTTCAAGCACAGATAGATGGAGTCTTTGAAGGTTAGTGCGAACTGTTGGAAGACCACCACGTACAGCATCCAAAATACACAGTACCTTTTATGTGTGCCCCCTGAGGAAGGCGTCCTGCCGGAACACGTTGGTAATTTTGAATAAATTAGCACCAGTGACCTCATACACCCTTGCCTCTTGTGTTTGCCTGTACTTCAGTGCGAGGGCCCTGTGCTCTCCTTGTGTTTCCTTCTTGTAAATGTAGTGATACATTCCAGATTGTGCATAAAGCTTCTTGCCAAGTTGTGTTCAGGATCCACCAATAGATTCATTAACTGCTCTTACTGTATTGTCCAGCAACAATTTTCCTAGCTTTTAAAGTGTGACTTACAAGCTTCATGGCATTTTGGAATAAATGAGCACACCACCCCACTTGTTTTGTAGATCATTAAATCTCTTCCAACCTGAAGAGTCCTAACATCTCCAACCTTTCCCCACAGGAGAGCTGTCACTCTTTACTATTTTTGTTGTCCCCCTTTGAGCCTTTTGTAATTGTACTACATGTTTCTTTGAGATGAGGCAGTGAGACTTGCACACTGTTTTTGAGTTGGGGACTTGCGCTGGAGTTTGCAGAGCTTCTAAGGGATGTCTTTTGATAATCTCCCTGTGACTGTCTGCTCAACTGTTGGATGGCTATAGAAATTAATGTGCCTCATGCAGTTGCAGGCTATTCTGCCCATACCTTCCGCAGAGCAGGGTCAGGGATGTTCCATTTACTTATGATGGTGTCTAAGAAGGGAGGTCCTTCCAATCTGTTCTGGATCTGAAAGCTGTTGCTGCCAAACTGAGTTCCACATTGCCTCTTGGAGACCTTCAGTTTTATTCTAAATGATGCCTTTGGCATTTATTGAAAGCAGTACAGCAAACCTTTAATAAAAATCAAAAAGAAAAGATCAGTCGGTGTGTTTTTGCCAAGAGGTTTCTTACCTCCCTAAATCTTGCCAAGGTGTTTCTCCATGGACAAGCAGGAAGTCTGTCATGTATGGATGACTTACCCCCTTGCTACCAACAACAGGCATTGAAAACTATAATAAAAAAAAACTTGCATTAGCCTTGATGCTGACACTCTCTCGTTTCTCTTTATTTTTTTGCCTTCAATATTTTTTTTCCCACTGGCATTCAACCTCACCACAGCTTTGTTCCTGGACATGTCCTAGAAACCAGCCAGCGTTTTCAAGAAGTGCACCAAATGTGCCGTGGCCATCTTTGTCACTGATCGACACAATTGGTGCCTTCAATGCTTTGGTTCCAACCTCCAGCCCGCTTCTTGTAATCTGTGCCTATGGGTGACAAGGAGGGGTCTGAAGGACTGGGAGAAGCAGAGGGAGTCCCTTTTCGGGCAGTCTTCAGCATCTTTGGCCCCAGCATCAATCCTAATGTCCTCATGTGGCCCAGCGTGAAGGTTCACCATCGACCTTCACCTGGAATAAAGGATGAACTCTTCATAGACCCCGTTAACGACAAAGGGGGTGTCTGAGCAGCAGGCCAAGACCCTTTGCATCAACATTGGAGCTCTTCCCAATGCAGTGTGGACAGCAATGGCTGAGAATGGCTAGCTAACGTGTTCTGAGAAGAGGAATAGCCTCCTGGAGCATGAAGGGAAGCTGGTTATCCCCGATGTTCCTAATGTGTGGATTCCCCGGCAGGGGTGCTGGGGTCAGTGACTGTTTTCCAACAGTGGCCAATTCAGGTCACAAGAACCTGGCAGGTTCCCAAAAGGGTGCATGGGTTATATAGTGCTTGTCCTGGAGTAAGCAGTGACTTTCCAAGGTCGTCTTTAATAATGGTTTATGGACCTTTCCTCCAGGAACTTTTTCAAACCTTTTTTTACATCCTCTGGTAACAAAGTCCAGAGTTTGATTACACGCTGAGTGAAAAAAAATATTTTCTTTTAATAATTTTTTACTTCACCAGGCATATTGCAGTTGGCAAGGTCTGGACATTTCCATGGGTAGCAGCTGTGCACTGCCTGGCTCATCAGATCTCAGGGCTGGGGAGACAGTGGCCTGGCCCTGTGGCCAAGCGCGGGTGTCTGGAGGTAGAACAGGTGGATGACCAGTTTTGATCACTTCAGAGGCCTCGGGAGATTCCATGGGGTCTTCTACAGACCTTGATGAAGGAAAGATACATCCTGGGGAAGACCCCCAATGTAGTGTGGGTATTCCACTGGGAAGAGCTATCCTCCCTTATTGGGAATATTTAGGGCCCCCAAGAAATGCACATCACGGCCAGAGCTGCAGGCGAGGCACTGTTAGAGGATCCTCTACTGCAGGGGGTACGTGCACCTCAGGATGCCTTCCCTGTGCATAGAGTGATTAAGGAGATGATTCATTTGGAATAGGAAGTCCCGGAGGCCAGAGTGTGGGGAGGTTCACTCCGGCAGAAAAAGACCACTTGAAGTTGCCAAAGGTGGACAGGAAATTGGAGAATTTGCTGAAGCAGGCCTTCAATATCAATAGTCTCCTTACAGGCCTCCATTTGGAGGCCTATATGGCTCAGGCATATTTAAGATAGGCACAGAATGTGCTGGAGGTGGAGTAGCCCTCTCAGGGGGCACCTTCGGAAGTGGCTGAGTTGGAGGAAAGGCGTAAAAGATTAGGGCTCTTAACCCTGGAAAAGAGACGACTGAGGGAAGAGATGATGGAGGTCTATAAATGAATGAATGAAATAGAACTTGTAAACATAGATCAATTGTTTATGCCATCAAAAAGTAGAAAGACTAGGGAACATGCAATTAAGCTATAACGTAACCTATTGAAGACTAATAAGAGAATATTTTTTTCACTCAATGTGTAATCAAACTCTGGAATTCCTTACTAGAGAATGTAGTAAAAGTTGTTAGTATAGCTGGTTTAAGAAGTTTGGACGAATTCCTGGAAGGAGGACCCAGGAAATCCACCGCTTGCCCTGGGGCAAGCATTGTGGATCCTGTGTCTTGTTTTGCAAACCTGCCAGGTACTTGTGTCCTGGATTGGCCACTGTAGGAAACGGGATACTGGGCTTAATGCATCTTGGTCTGACCCAGTATGGCATATGTTCTTATGAGTCGGCGGTTGTGTACTTAGCAGGTAAGTTCTGATTCGATTAGAGCTTAGATGGAAGAGCATGACTTCGATAGTGACCGCTAGATGTTTTCTCTGGTTGAGAAATTGGCCAGCGGATGTTGCCTCAACGATTTGCCAGGGTAAGTTACTGTTCAGAGAGGCACTAGATAAGTTGGTGAAGGATCTGGGAGACACCAAAGGGGTGACGTTGCCAGAGGTCAAGCCTAAGATTGGGAAGTCTTCGGCTCTATCCAGAGGTCAGTTATTGGGTTTCCAGAGATTCCAAGCAGTGTGTTTTTGCTCTATTTCAGCGAGCTTGCTACCCCTTGAAAGGACAACCCTTTTGAAGGGGCAGAGGCTCTGGCAGAGGTGGTGGTTTGGGAGCCAGTTCGGTCCCCAAGAAAGGACAATGAAACGAGGCGGGCCCAGGCGGGGTTTAATGTTTGGGTTGGTGCCAGTGGGAGGCTGGTTGCAGCATTTCTACTCCACTTGGGTCCAAATTACATCCAACCAAGGCGTAACCATCAGAGAAGGTTACGCCTTGGAGTTAGCTTGACCAATTCCCAAAGCCTTCCTGCGGTCTCCGTGCAAGGTGCTTGTCAAGAGGCAGATTTATTTATTTAATGTTTCTTTTATACCATGCTATTTGAAATCAGTGCGGTTTACATGTAACACATTTGTCCAGTGCAGGCAGGTCTGCAAGGGACTTACAATGAACGGGGTTCTATATACAGGGCTAACAGGGTAACTATGTACACTTTGGCTATAGCAGGTTATAGGGCAGCTCAGCCTTAACTACAGGGTTAACAGCGTAACTATGTTCATTCTATCTGGCTGTCGCAGGGTGTGTGGACAGTTCATTATCTACTGTTAGGGTCTTCTATACACAAGGTGGTAAATTTGAGGGGGAGGGGCTCTCAAGGGCAGGGCTGGAGGTGTTTGACGTGTTTACGCTGGGGGTACTGATCTGGGTCCTGGGTGTGACTAGCTGTGAGACGTTATCTGGTTCAGTATAATACTGGAGGAACAGATGATGTTTCAGTGCCTTTCTGAATTGGGCGAGGTCATTGATGGTCCGTATGGCCGGTGGCAGGGCATTCCAACAGGAGGGTGCATAGAAGGCAAAGGCTCTGTTTCTCGTGGACTGAGAGCACTTGGTGATCGCCTTCGGGAGTATAAGAGTATTGGTGGCAGCTGGCCTCCTTACTCTGTTAAGGGGGGTGGTTTGGACGAGATTTGTGAGGGAGGTGGAGGAGCACTTGATGGCTTTGTAGGTCATTGTTAAGATCTTAAAGGAGATCCTGCATTGTACCGGCAGCCAGTGCAATTGTTTCAGAACTGGGGTGATATGGTCCCTCCTGGATGCTCCATGCAGGATTCTGGCAGCTGCATTCATTGCAAGCCGTAGGGGGTTAAGCGTGCTTTTCGGGAGGCCGTACAGTATTGCGTTGGTATAGTCGAAATGTGGCATTATTAGCACTTGGTAGACTGTCCGGAAGTCTTCTGGCTCTAGCAACGGTCACAGGTGGCAAAGCGTCCGGATTTTGTGGTAGATTGCCTTTACCATGTTGCCTTTCTGAGCCTTCATGTTGAGCTGTTGATCCAGCGTGACTCCTAGGTATCGTATGGTGGGCTTGCTGAGGAGCTCTGCATCGCGTACTTTTAGGGAGGAGGGTGGAGTGAATGCGGGGTTCCTGATGATGAAGAAGACCTCTGTCATCTTGAAGTTTATTTTGAGCTTCTGCGTGTGTAGCCAATCTGTGACCGCATCGAAGCAGGTGACCAGCGGGGAGAGGTCTGGATGCTCAGTCGAGATTGGCATGTATTGCAAGACGTTGTCGGCATAGATCAGGCAATTGATGTTGAAGGATCGGATGAGGTCACAGATGGGTTGCATGTAGACATTGAACAGTAGGGCTGAGAGTGAGGATCCTTGTGGCACGCCTTTCTCTTGGGGGGAAAGGTGTGGAGGGGTCGGAGCGGACATGCTGCCATCTGTCAGGTATGATGCACACCAGGACAGTGCCGTGCTGTGTACTCCCTTCTCTCTGAGGCGTGACAGGAGTAGTTCGTGGCTGACGGAATCGAAGGCAGCGGCAATGTCCATGAAGATCAGGGCAAAGCTCTGTCTAATGTTGTCCAATCCTATGGTTAGTGTACTGAATAGGGTAGTCAGTAGCGTCTCTATGCCGTGTGTCTACGTACAGGGAAGTACAGATGGTGGCAAACACTTCACACAGGTTAGTGCAGTTGGATTCTGTGGTGGAGGTACCTCCCATGCCAGTATGGGTCAGGTCTATGCTCCATTTATTTTGTTGTACCCAAAAAGGAAGGCTCCTTGTGCCGCATCGTAGATCTGAAGCAGGTCAATGAGGTTCTGAGGGTGCTTCAGTTTCATATGGAAACCTTGCGCTCAGTGGCAGTCAGACAGGGCAAGTTCTTTGGCTCTGGACATCATGGAAGCATATCTCCATAACCCCATTTGACCAGAACATCAGAAATTCCTGCATTTCATTGTACGTGAGGGGCTTTCTCAGTTTTAAGCCTTGTCCTTTGGCTTAGCCACGGCTCTAAAGAGTTTCACAAAGGTGATGGTGGTAGTGACAGCTATGCTTCGTTATGAAGGGGTATTGGTTCATCCATAACTTGACCATTGGTTAATCAGGGCAAAGGTGGGAAAGTCAGGCGGCAAAGCAGCAAGTCGTAGGATTTCTGCACAGGCTAGGATGGATGATCAATTTCGACAAGAGCAAGTTCGTGCTCTCGCAGAACCTGGTCTATTTGAGGGGCCCTCTTTGACGCGCAGAGAGGTTTGATAAGTCTGCCAGTGGACAGGGTGAAGAAGATACAGACCCAGGTACAGCAGAAAGGCCCTGTCAGTGTGACATTACCTTCAGCTGCTGGGTTCGATGGCTGTGATTCTAGATTTGGTGTCTTGGGCAAGAGCTCATATGTATCCTTTTCAAAGAGCTCTGATAATCCCGGTGGTCACTGCGGAGACAAACTCTCTCCAGGCTCTCATGCCTGCAGGAGGCAAGGGACAGCTTGCAATGATGGTTTGAGCCCTGGAATTGGGGAGGGGGGGGATGTCCGGGGGGGATGTCCCTGGAGCCGCCTTGGTGAGTGGTGACCACTGATGCTAGTTTAATCGGCTGGGGAACGCATTGCAAGGATAAGGTGGTGCAAAAGCATTGGTCACAGGAGGGGAATGCTTGGTTCATCAACTGTAGTGTTTCAGGCTTTCCAGTTCTTCCTGCCTCTCCCCCAGAACAAGGCAGTGTGTCTTCTCAGACAATGCCATCACAGTGGCATACATCAGTCTTTAAGGGAAGTACAGGGAGTGCAACTGTAGCAGATGAAGTGGCTCCTCTACTGCTCTGGGCGGAGATACATCGTGTACCACTATTGGCAGCTCCCGTGGCTGGAAAGTAAAACATACAGGCAGACTTCTCAACAGGCATCAGCTGGATCACAAAGAATGGTCTCTGGAGGACTCTGTATTCAGCAGCATAGCAGTGCTGGTGGCCTGCCAGTCATGGATCTCATGGTCTCTGCTCCCTACACCAAAATCAGTGGCTGCTTCAGTCACTCTCGAGAGGATGTCTGAGGGGCTGATGCCCTGGTGCAGGAGCGGCCCAAGAAGGGGCTTCTGTATGTGTTTCCTCCTTGGCTGCTCATAGGGCGGCTTCTGCAGAGGATAGAAGTACACTATAGGTTAGTGATACTGATTGCTCTGGATTGGCTACACAGACCATAGTACACGGATCTCATCAGACTGATGGTCGGGGTGCCCTGGTGCCTTTTGAAGAACCTCTTGTTGCAGGTCATCTAAATGTCTCGGTGGATCAATTCTCACTTATGGCCTGGCTCTTGAGGTCTAGGTTGAGGAAAAAGTGTGTCTGCTCAGGTGACTGCCATGCTGCTGGTGGAGTTTTGAGAACTAGTGCAAAGAGCATGGTCTATGGGTTCTTTCGGCCTTGATTCCTTAGATGTTAGCCTTTTTGCAGGCTGGGTTGGGCAGTGGTTTGGTGTTGAATTCCCTGCAGGTGCAAGTTGCTGCCTTGGCCTATTATAGACCACATCCTTACTTTGGCTTTTATGTAAAAGGACCACATGTGCCTCTCTCCAGTCCTCTGGAACCACTCCAGACTCCAAAGAGACATTGAAAAGGTCAGTCAGTGGAGCCGCTAGAACATCCCCAAGTCCCTTCAGTATTCTCGGATGCATCCCATCCAGTCCCATTGCTTTGGGAGGAACCAGCTAAACTAAAAGTAGACAAACGCAGTCTTCTGAAAACTGTTTGTTTGAGATCCCTGTCGCTTCTGTTCCTATTTGTGGGTGTTTTCTGAGGTGCTGCTCCTGGCCCTTCATCTGTTAACACAACAGAAATATTTGTCAAGCAATTCAGCTTTATTCCTTCCCTTCATTCTTGAGTCTGACAATGCCACTTTTGCCCCCCCTTCTTCTCACTAAGATATCTGAAAAATGTCCCCCCCCTCATTTTATTGTATTGGCTATTTCTTCTTCTTTTAGTATCTTTGCTTTCCTGACTACTTTGCTAACCTCTTTTTCCAAATTTAGATGCCTGTCTTCTGCTCTGTGATCTCTTGTATTTCATGAAGGCCTTCCTCTTCTAATACACCTTTTTAGCTACTACTTCAGAGAACCATAACGGCCTCCTTTGCCATTTACCTTTCTAACAAAATTATTAGCTGCCCTTAAAATATCCCCTTTGAGTTAAAACATGTTAAAACCCTCCGCCCAATGTGCATCGGCGGCCAAGAAAGCAACTAGAATGCTAGGTATCATAAGGAAAGGAATGGAAAATAAAACAAAGGATATTATAATGCCTCTGTATCGTTCCATGGTACGACCGCACCTTGAATATTGTGTGCAATTCTGGTCGCCGTATCTTAAAAAGGATATAGCGTTATTAGAAAAGGTACAGAAAAGAGCCACCAAAATGGTAAAGGGGATGGAAGGCTACTCCTATGAAGAGAGGCTACAAAGGATAGGGCTCTTCAACCTGGGAAAGAGACGGCTGAGGGGAGATATGATAGAGATCTATAAATGAATGGAGTGGAACGGGTAAACGTAGATCAATTGTTTACACTATCAGAATATAGAAAGACTAGGGGACATGCAATGAAGCTACAGGGTAAACTATTTGACAAATAAGAGAAAATTTTTTTTCACTCAATGTGTAATCAAACTCTGGAATTTGTTACCGGAGGATGTAGTAAGAGCTGTTAGTGCAGCTGGGTTTGAAAAAGGTTTGGACAAGTTCCTGGAGGAAAGGTCCATAAACCATGATTAAAAAGGGACCCAGGATATCAATGCTTGACCCAATACAAGCATTGTGGAACCTTTGTCTTTTGGGGATACTGCTAGGTACGTATGACCTAGATTGGCCCCTGTTGGAAACAGGATACTGGGCTTGATGGACCTTGGTCTGACCCAGTATGGCATATCTTATGTTCTTATGAGTTTTGCCCACTGTTTCCTACAACGTAATGCCAGTTTTTAAAAAGGGTTCCAGGGGTGATATTAGAAACTACAGACTGGTGAGCCTCACATTAGTACTGGGCAAAATGGTAGACACCATTTAAAGAACAAAATTACTGAACATGTAAATAGTCATGGTTTAATGGGAAGAAAGCCAACATGCCTTTAGCCAAGGAGGGTCTTGTCTTACTAATCTGTTTGTTCACACCTTAAAAAAAATAGACAAAGGTAAGCCAGTTGATACACTGTCTAGATTTTTAGAAAGCCTTTGAAAAGGTCCCTCATGAGACTCTTGGTGAACTTAAAAAGTAATGGGATAGGAGGTAGTGTACTATTGTGGATCAGGAACTAGTTAAGAGAGGAAGCAGAGGATAGGGCTGAATGGCCAATTTTCTCTATGGAGAAAGGTGAATAGTGGAGTATCCCAGGGATCTGTGCTGGGTCCACTTCTTTTTAACATATTTGTAGATTACCTGGAAATGGGAATAAAGAGTGAGGTAGTCAAATTTGCAGGTGACACAAAATTATTCAAAGTTGTTAAAACCCACGAGGATTGTGAAAAATTGCAGAGGACCTTGATAAATTGTAAGACCGGACATTCAAATGGCAGATGAAATTTAATTTGGACAAGTGCAGAGTTATGCACCTAGGAATGAAGAACACAAACTATGGTTACATGATGATGATGCAAGGTTACTCATTAGGAACCATCATCCAGGAAAAGGATTTAGGCGGCATCATGGATAATATGTTGAAACCCTCTGCCCAGTGTGCAGCGGTAGCCAAGAAAGCAATTAGAATGCTAGGAATCATATGGAAAGGAATGGAGAATGAAACAAAGGATATGTAATGCCTCTGTATTCCACCAGTGCAACCACACCTTGAATATTGTGTGCAGTTCTGGTCGCCATATATTAAATAGGACATAGCGGACTTAGAAAAGTTACAGCCACCAAAATGATAAAGCAGACAGAAGGATACTCTTGTGAGGAAAGGCTTAAAATGTTAGGGCTTTTCAACCTGGAAAAAGACGGCTGAGCGGAGAGATGATAGCGGTCTATAAATGAATGGAGTGTAACAGGTAAATGTAAATTGACTCTTTATGCCATCAAAAAGTAGAAAAACTAGGGGACATGTAATGAAGCTACAATGTAACCTGTTTAAGACTAAACATGCTGAGGGAAATTTTTTTTTTTCTCTTATCAAATTCTGAAATTCATTACCCGAGGATGTAACACAAGCTGTTAGTGTAGCTGGGTTTAAAAAAGGTTTGGAGAAGTTCCCGGAGGAAAGATCCATAAACCATTCTTAAAGAGGACCTAGGTAACCAACTGCTTGCCCTACAAGCATTAAGGAACCTGTGTCTTTTTGGGAAACTGCTAAGATCTGCCATACTCAACAGTGGCCAGTCCAGGTCACAAGAACCTATGTTCTTATTTCCTACACTGTGCCGCTCCCTTGGATTTTTGCATTTTATAGCATTGAATCTCAGCAGCTAAATTTTTGATCATCCCTCTAGTCCAGTCCAGATGCATGAGTGTGCCTCCTCTCCGTACCAGCAGATGGAGACTGAGCATAACAAGCTTCGCTGATGTCATCTACTTAAGGCACTGTGTATCAGGAAACTGGCCAGTATTCCTCAGTCTCCAGCACATGGGGACCTCGCTTTGCTTCTGTGCTGTACTGTAGGGGTATTGGCATGCAGGCTGAGTTGAGTCTTAGCTTGTTTTGGATTGGGTTTAAACAACAACAAAAAAAGTGTAGTGAGGGAAGGAGTGAATATAAAGAAACCCTTGATCAAGTTGGGAGCAGCAAAAAAACAAAATAGAGGAAAGGTTTTCAGTGAACAGCCTTTTCTTGGCTTGGGGTGGTTCTTTCAGCTGAATTGAGCAATTGAGCTGACTGCTCCCCAGCAGTGAGTGTCATGCACTGTAAGATAGTGTGACTGCCTCACTTGCAGTGGGATGGAAATCCGCAGGCCCCAGGTCCCTCCCCCCATACCTGCCGAGGTTTGCATGTCTATTTTTATGTCAAGCTCCATCCTTCCTGCTGGTGTTTGTGGCTGCTTCTGCTATTGCCATCCTTCCTGCCAGATCATTCTCTTTGGGAGGGGGTGTTGGAGGCATGCATAGGTTAATTTTGGTGCCTCCATGGTCGGTTCTTCCTTGTGGGGCGGTCTCTATGCAGAGTAGTGTGCTATGTGCAGGGGTGAGCAGGTTTAAGGTATGTCCTTGGGCAAGCCTGTCTGCATGGTGTGCATAAGGGATGATGTTGGAGGCTGGGCTCTGTTTGTGCTCGGGGAAAAGAGCAGGATGGCAGAGGTAGGATTTAAAATCTTTGCAGTCGGCAGCACTTCAGGGGGAAGCGATAGACTTGGGCATGTCTGAGATCTTCCTCCTTCAGTGCGGCTCAACTCCGGCGGGAAAGGTGTAGGGGGAGCTGGCTGCAGCTCTGGGAACAAAGACAAAGGCAAGAAACTGCATAAGATAGCGGAGCCTAAAGGAAAGGATGCCCTTCTCACCCAAATTTGTGCTCTTGCTTAATCAACCCTTCTCCTTGAAGCAGGGCAGGAGCGCAGGTCAGAGCATGGGGTCTGGCCCTGAAGAAAACTGTCTGAGTTTAGGGCCCTGATGGACATGGGGGTGACTCCTCTGGCCAAGAGGTGGTGGGAGTCCCCAGAAGTATTGAAAGATCCAGGCTCTCTGGGTTCCCAGTCTGAAGCTGCAGAAGGGACCTCAAGGGACAGGGAGGAGGCCTATGGGACCAAAGCAGATGAGCTCCCCATTACCAACAAACCCTTAATAGTGCGAGTGTTTCATAGGGAAGAGCTAGCTTCTCTCATCTCTCACTCCCTAGGAGCCCTAATATGGCAATCGGGCCAGCTGCTGAGGAGCTCACTCTGGAGGATCCTTTGTTGCAGGGGATCTGATGCCCCCTAGACGACTTCCCAGCGCACAAGGCCATCAAGCAAATGATTGACGCTAAATAGGAGCTGCCCGACTCTAATCTGGGGGGTGGTTGGATGATGGTGTGTCTGTACCCTCTAGCTCCAGAGGAGGAGGAGCTGCTTTAAGCTGCCCAAGGTGAATGCCTTGATGTCTGCTGTGACCAAGAAGACCACCATTCCAGTGGAGAGTGGTGCAGTGCTGCTGATTGGAGACCATGTTCAAGCAGGTGTTTTTGAGGCCAATTCACTCACTCTCCATACATCTATTTGTGGAGCATATGTTGCTAGGGCATGCTTGCCTTGGGTGCAGAGCCTGCTGGACCCAGGCTCTGGATCCAAAGCTGCAATGTTGGAGTCTTGCACTGAATTCCTGGCGGATGCCTTTTACGACCTGGTCAGAGTGTAGTCTGAGAGCATGGTGTTGGTCATGGTGGTATGCCGTCTTCTCTGGCTCTGGAACTGATCAGCAGAGGTCTCATAGACATAGGCCATGTAGTCTTTTCTGTCTTCATGTTTTTATCTAGTCCGCTCTTCCATATCAAATATTAAAGTGCTTTCTTTTCCTTTAGAGATCTTCTGTGTTTGTCCTATGCTTGGTTGAATTCAGATACTGTACTCGTCTCTGCTATCTTCACTGGGGAACTATTCTATGCATCTACCATTCTTTCCCTAAAGAAACATTTCCACATATTGCACTTAGTTTATCCCCTTTCACCTCATCCTGTGTCTCCCTCATAGCAGAGCTTATTTTCAATTAAAGGGTTTTTTCTCTTGTGCATATATGCCACGGAGGTATTTAAATGTGTCCATCATATCTCCTCTATCCTGACTTTCCTCTAACATGTACATATTAAGATCTTTAAGTGTGTTCTCATATACTTTATAACAAACACCACTAACCATTTTAGTGGCCACCCACTGCAGCAACTCAATCCTATTTATGTCCTTTTGAAGATGTGGTCTCCAGAATTGCATACAATATTCCAAATGAGGTCACAACAGACTTACACAGAGGCACTATCACCTCCTTTTGTTTCTGCTGTCCATTCCTTTACCTATGCATTCAAGCATCCTTCTGACTTTCCCGTCACCTTTTCTACCTGTTTAGCCACCTTAAGATCATCAGAAACAATCACACCCAGATCCTGCTCTTCTTTTGTGGACAGAAGTACTTGGCCCCCTACACTATACTGCTCCCTTGGATTTTTTCAGCACATATGCATGACCCTGCATTTTTTTTTTTGGCATTAAATCTCAGCTGCCTAATTCTTGACCATTGTTTAAGCTAGCTGGATCCCTCATGTTAATTATTCCTTCCTGGGTGTCTATTGCAGATTTTGGTGGTATCCGCAAAATGGTAAAGGGGATGGAAGGATACTCCTATGAAAGGCTAAAAAGGTTAGGGCTCTTTAACCTGGAAAAGAGACGGCTGAGGGGAGATATGATAGAAGTCTATAAATTAATGAACGGAGTGGAACGGGTAAATGTAGATCGATTGTTTACCTTATCAGAATATAGAAAGACTAGGGGACATGCAATGAAGCTACAGGGTAAACCATTTAAGACTAATAAAAGAAAATATTTTTTCACTCAACGTGTAATCAAACTCTGGAATTTGTTACCGGAGGATGTAGTAAAGGCTGTTAGTGTAGCTGGGTTTAAAAAAGGTTTGGACAGGTTCCTGGAGGAAAGGTCCATAAACCATTATTAAGAAGGGACCCAGGATATTAATGCTTGAACCAATACCAGCATTGTGGAACCTGTGTCCCTTGGGGAAACTGCTAGGTACATATGACCTAGATTAGCCACTTTTGGAAACAGAATACTGGGCTTGATGGACCTTGGTCTGACTCAGTATGGCATATCTTATGTTCTTATCTTATGTTCTTATGAGGCAAACCTTACCCTACAGCCCTTCTGCAATATCAGGAACAA
This sequence comes from Ichthyophis bannanicus, assembly GCA_033557465.1. Taxonomy (NCBI): domain Eukaryota; kingdom Metazoa; phylum Chordata; class Amphibia; order Gymnophiona; family Ichthyophiidae; genus Ichthyophis; species Ichthyophis bannanicus. The sequence continues at coordinate 884,699,751 of CM066035.1, read as the reverse complement.
AGATGTAAAAAAAAGAATCTGACCAAAGACAGATCCCCACTGCACACCACTGGTAACTACCTCCTCAGAATAAGCTCCATTTACCTGTATCCTTTGTCGCCTCCCACTCAACAAATGTCTAATCCAGTCACTTTAGAGTCCATCCCTAGGGTGCTCAGTTTGTTTATAGGTAAGTTGCCTGTACGGAACGTTGTCAAAGGCTTTACTGAAATCTAAGTAAACCACATCTAAGGCGCTCTCTTGGTCCAACTCCCTGGTTACTCAGTCAAAGAAATCAATCAGATTTGTCTAACAAGACCTGCCTCTGGTAAATCCATGCTTTCTCAGATCTTGCAATCTATTGGATTCCAGAAACCTCAGTTCTCTCTCTTAGCAGTGTTTCCAATAATTTACTCACCACAAAGGTTAGACTATCGGCCTGTAGTTTTCAACGTCATCCTTATTTCTGCTTTTGTGTAAAGGGAGCATATGTGCCTTTCTTCAGCCCTCTGGGACCACTCCTGACTCTAAAGAAGCATTGAAAAGGTCAGTCAGTGGAGCCGCTAGAACATCTCCAAGTTCCTTTAATATTCTCAGATGTATCCTATGTGGTCCCTTTGCTTTGTCTCCTTTTAGTTTAACTAGTTCCTCACAAACTCTTCACTTCTGTTCTTATTTGTGGGTCTTTTATGAAATTCTGTTCCTGGCCTGTGAACAGAAATATTTATTAAGCAATTCCACTTCCTTATCGTCACTCCAGTCCAGTCCCTTTACTTTAGGGTTACGCAACCCTTCCAGCAGCTTGGAGGCTGAGCCCAACCTTTTTGGGGGTGGAGCGGTATATATACCACTGGTGCCACCCACCAACTCCAGTATACTCAGCCTCCAAGCAGCTGGAGGGTTCCGTAAGCCTAGGGCTTACTGGAGTCTTATCCTTGCTCCTGGAGAGAGCAGTGCAGGAAGTTTTAGAGGGAATTTTAATTATATATATTTTCATTGGAATTTTATTTTAAGTTTAAAGTTGAAAATTTATTTTAAGTTATCCTCTAGATAGCATGACTGGCAAGTCAAGGTGCCCATCTTGTGGCACACGTAGGGGTACTGCATCTGAGGCAGGAGTCTGCAGAGGCTGCGCTGCAGTAGCCACCTCAATAGAACAAGAAATCAGCCTTTCTATGGCCCAGTCATCCCAGGGGTCCTCGGATCCTATGGAGGGGGAAGTAGTGTCCCAGTTATCCCTTCCCTCTCACTCGGAAGCACCCCCTCCTCCGCTCCCCCCCTCCTCCCTTCCCCCTGGGGAGGGGGCAGTCGGGGACTTCTTTTCCCCTGACTTCGGGCTTTTATTACACCAGGCCTATTGCATGCGCAGACAGGGGCTTGCGACAGGAGAGGGGGGCTCGACATCCGAAGGCAGAGTAGCCAGACCCCTGAGGGCAAGCGTTCAGGACTCAGGAATACCCCCTAAGCGCCCCAGGCTGCTGCATGAGGAACCTCTCTCTTCCCTTTCCCAGGGCACCCTAGAGGAGGAGGTCTCTGAAAAGGAATTAGAGGAGGAAGAGGAGGAGCTGGAAGAAGGGGAGATCCCTGAGGAGGACCAGGCTCGCATAATTAGAGTGTTCCGACGAGAGGAGCTGCCTGCTCTAATTAATGATTCCCTGAAAGCTCTCAATGTAGCCTCAGATACCCCAGGGGAAGAGGAGGCATTGGAGGATCCCTTAATCCAGGCCATCAGGAAGTCCCAGAAAGTTTTTCCAGTCCACAGAGTGGTACGTCAGATGATACAGGAGGAATGGGATCAGCCTGAGTCTGGGTTAAGAGGGGTCCGGGCCATGTCCCGCCTCTACCCTCTCCCTGAATCGGACAAAGAGCTGCTGAAGTCCCCCAGGGTGGATGCGGCGGTTTCAGCAGTAACAAAGAAAACTACTATCCCAGTTGAGGGCAGCGCGGCGCTAAGGGATCCCCAGGATAGGAAATTGGACACGCTCCTAAAACAAGCCTTTGATGTCAGCGCTCTGGCCTTACAAGCTTCAGTCTCAGGGGCCTGGGTAGCGCGGGCCTGTTTGAGGTGGGCTCAGCAACTCCAGGCAGAGGAGGTTTCCGCCGAAGGATCATTGGCCAACGCAGCGAGGTTGGAATCCGGTACGGCCTTCCTGGCGGATAGTCAGTATGACCTCATCCGCAGCTTAGCTAAGAACATGGCCTCGGTGGTAGCAGCCAGACGCTATTTGTGGCTACGGAATTGGGCGGCCGATGCTTCCTCCAAAACTCGCCTGAGTCGTCTTCCCTTCAAAGGGAAGCTGTTATTCGGTGAGGACTTAGATAAGCTGGTAAAGGACCTGGGCGAATCCAAGGGCGGCAGGCTTCCGGAGGACAGGCCGAAACAAGCGCGGCCCTTAACCCCAGCACGGAACCAACCTAGGGACCCCCGGAGGTTTCGCTCGACAAGACCGAACCCCTTTCTTAGGGGTCGTTTTCCCGGTAGAGGACAAAGCTCCCGAGGTTTTCGGGGGGCGGGCAGAGGTTTCTCCGCCTCCTCCTTTTCCACGGGCCCCAGGAAACAACAATGAGAGTCCGGGGGTCCAGGAGGGCGGAATGCCGATAGGCGGTCGCCTGAGGCTCTTTCTTCCCGCCTGGTCCCGGGTCACGTCCGATCAATGGGTTCTGGAGGTGATCCGAGAGGGCTACGCTCTCGAATTTGCAAAGCAAATACCTCCAGCATTTGTTCAGTCTCCTTGCGGCTCCCCAACAAAAAGAGCCGCTATAGAATCTACACTGTCCCGTCTCTTACAGCTCGGGGCCGTGGTGCCCGTCCCTCCAGGCCAGGTCGGTACAGGTCGGTACTCGATTTACTTCGTGGTCCCAAAGAAGGAGGAGACCTTTCGTCCAATCCTGGATCTAAAGCAGGTCAATCGATGTCTCAAGGTGCCACACTTCAGGATGGAAACCCTTCGGTCGGTCATAGCGGCCGTAAGGGACGGCGAGTTCCTAACAGCACTGGACTTGACAGAGGCCTATTTGCATATCCCCGTCAGAAAATCTCATCAACAATTCCTGAGATTCGCGGTTCCTCGGGGCCATTTTCAGTTTCAGGCGCTGCCCTTCGGTCTAGCGACCGCGCCAAGGACGTTCACCAAGGTGATGGTTGTAGTAGCGGCGTCACTACGAAAGGAGGGAATCCTGGTGCACCCCTACTTGGACGACTGGCTCATTCGGGCAAAGTCGGAAGAGGAAAGTCGCTGGACAACAGCCAGAGTGATACAGGTGCTGGAGGACTTGGGGTGGGTCATCAACCGCGCAAAGAGCAGTCTGGTACCCTCCCAAGAGCTCGAGTATCTCGGAGCAAGGTTCCACACAGGCAGGGGCAGGGTTTTCCTGTCCAGCACAAGGGTGAGGGACCTAAGGATCCTAGTCACGCAGTTCATGTCCAGGCGCCTTCCTTCGGCGTGGCATTACCTGCAACTCCTGGGAACCATGGCGGCAGCCATAGAGGTAGTCCCGTGGGCCAGGGCGCACATGCGTCCTTTACAGCGATCCCTGTTGCGTCGATGGTCCCCTCAACAGCACCCTTTGTTCCTTCAGCTGCCCTGCGCCCCTCGAACCAAGCAGTCCCTCCACTGGTGGAGGTGTCCAAAGAACCTCAATCGCGGTATGCCCCTCGAACCTCCACAATGGTTGCTGTTGACGACGGACGCCAGCCTAGCAGGCTGGGGAGCACATTGCGAGGACCAGTTTGTCCAGGGGCGTTGGACGACGTTGGAATCTCAGTGGCCTATCAACCGGCTGGAATTGAGGGCAGTCACCCTGGCACTCAAGGCTCTCGAGTCTTTAGTGCTAGGGAAGGCGATTCGGGTACTTTCCGACAATGTCACCGCGGTGGCATACATCAATCATCAAGGAGGCACCAGCAGTCCAGCCTTGGAAAAGGAGGCGGACACACTGTTCCAGTGGGCAGAACATCGCTTGGAAGCACTCTCAGCACAGCACGTGGCCGGCACGGACAACATCACCGCCGACTACCTCAGCAGGTGCAAGATAGACCACGGGGAGTGGGAACTACATCAGGAAATCTTCGACCAGATAGTAGCTCTTTGGGGCCCCCCAGTCATGGACCTCATGGCGCGGTTCTCATCCGCCAAGGCCAGCCGATTCTTCAGCCGACGGAAAGAAAGGATGTCCGAAGGCTTAGACGCTCTGGCCCAGAAGTGGCCCTCGGAGGGTCTCCTTTATGTCTTTCCCCCTTGGGCGCTGATAGGGAAAGTCATCCAGCGGATAGAAGCTCACCAGGGCATAGTAATCCTCATTGCCCCGGACTGGCCCCGTCGCCCCTGGTATGCGGATCTGGTAAGGATGATCGCCGACCGCCCCTGGCGGCTCCCCAACAGGAGGGACCTTCTGAAACAAGGTCCAGTCCAGATGCCACACGTGGATCGATTCTCGCTTACGGCTTGGCTATTGAAAGGGCACGGCTCTTGAAGCGCGGCTACTCGGCGGCAGTAATCACCACTTTGTTGAGCGCTCGGAAGCGCTCAACTTGCCTCTCCTATGTGAGAGTGTGGCGCATCTTCGAGGCATGGTGTGCAGAGCGCCGGAGGAAACCTCTGGCTTCCTCGATCCCGGAGGTCCTGGAATTTTTGCAAGCCGGATTCGACAAGGGCCTAGCACATAGCTCCCTCCGGGTCCAATTGGCGGCCATCTCCTGCTATAGGGGTAAGGTCTGCGGGAAGCCTTTAGGAGCACACGCGGACGTTTCCAGGTTCCTGAAAGCGGTCAGACGGCTCCGTCCGCAGAGGAGATCGGTCATCCCCCCTTGGGACCTCAACTTGGTACTAAACGCACTAGTCACGGAGCCGTTCGAACCATTGAAGAAGGCCTCCTTGAAGGATCTGACTCTGAAGACAGTCTTTTTGGTGGCCATTTGCTCGGCCAGGCGGGTCTCCGAATTACAAGCCCTGTCTTCTCGGCCGCCCTTTCTGTACTTTCTCAAAGATAAGGTAGTTCTTAGGACGGTCCCCTCGTTCTTGCCTAAGGTCATCTCCCCCTTTCATGTCAACCAATCGATCACTCTCCCGTCCCTTCCGGCGGATGAGCTCGGAGGGGGAGATAGTAGGCTCCTCCTACTCGACGTACGCAGGACATTAAAGCGTTACCTCTCCTGCACAGCCCCCTTCAGGAAGTCCGAGCGACTGTTCGTTCAGTTTGGGGGTCCCCATAAGGGGAAAGCGGCGGCCAAAGCCTCAATCTCAAGATGGATCAGGGAAGCGATTGCCTCCGCCTATATCCTCAAGGGGAAGCAAGTTCCAGGAGGGCTGCGCGCCCACTCAACTAGGGCGCAGGCCACCTCTTGGGCGGAGTTCAGTTTGGTTCCCCCGCTGGACATCTGTAGAGCGGCGACCTGGTCCTCCCTGCACTCCTTTACCAAGCACTATAGACTGGACGTGCAGAGTGCTACGGACTCCAGGTTTGCGCATGCGGTTCTATGTTCCGGAATGGCGAATCCCACCCGGGCGGGTACTGCTCTGGTACTTCCCTAAAGTAAAGGGACTGGACTGGAGTGACGATAAGGAAGAAGTAATTAGATCTTACCTGCTAATTATTGTTCCTGAAGGAACGACAGTCCAGTCCCTGTTCCCTCCCGAGGTTGCCATTCCGGACGTTTGTTTTCAGGGTCGGACTCCGGCTCGAGGGCGGACACAGGCCTATCTGGAGGGTCACTGGGGTGGGAGGACCGGGCAGTAGCAGGCATTCGGCTTCCGCCCTTGACCCCCCCCCCCTCATTCTTTCTCGTTGGTTTTTCATTCTCTCTTTCGTCTACGCCTGTATATAAAAAAAAAAAAAAAAAAAAAAAAAAAAATACGCTTGGCTTAGAGTGTTTTTCATTTATGATATTTTGGAATGTTTGTTTCAAGTCTGCTTTTGCAGTAGGTTACTGGAGTTGGTGGGTGGCACCAGTGGTATATATACCGCTCCACCCCCAAAAAGGTTGGGCTCAGCCTCCAAGCTGCTGGAAGGGTTGCGTAACCCTAAAGTAAAGGGAGTGGACTGTCGTTCCTTCAGGAACAATAATTAGCAGGTAAGATCTAATTACTTCTTTATCCTCATCAGCTTCTACATATTCCTCCCTTTCACTGTTGCATCTGACAATACCACTTTTGCACTTTCTTCTCTTGTTAACATCTGAAAAATGTCTTGTCTTCTCCCCCCCCCCCCCCCATTTTATTGCACTGGCTGTTTCTTCTTCTTTTTGTATCTTAGCTTCTCTGCCTACTTTGCTAGCTTCTCTGAGTTTTTCCAAATATAGATGCTTTTCTTCCTCAGACAATGTCCTTCAAAAAAGTACAAGAGATCAATGACAGTCTTCACCTTTTTAGCTACTTCTATTGAGTACCATAGCGGTCTCCTTTTTTCTCTTACATGTATTTACTTGTCTAACAAAAAGGTTTGCTGCCCTTGAAATATCCCCTTTCAGTTTTGCCCATTGCTTTTCTACATCCATCTAATGACTCCTTGAGGTATTGTCCCATCTTGGTAAAGTTAGTTTTCCTAAAGTCTCTTGCTTTTCAATGGACTTTATCAGCCCTAGTCCTGATACTGAACCACACCATCTGGTGATGACTGGATGCGTGATGATCTCCCACTATGACATCAAAAATACTTTCCCCATTGGTAAGCACTAAATCCAGTATGGCCTCTTCACGTGTGGGCTCTGTTACCAGATGCTGGAATTGTTCTCTGTAGAGAATCTAGAATCTCCTTACTTCTAGATGACACTGCAGCATGGATATGGTAATCAACATCTGGCATATTGAAATCACCTATCAGTAGCACTTCTCCTTTCATGGCAACACTGTGCATATCCTCTATTAAATACCTGTCCACTTCTTCTCCCTGTGAGGGATATCTGTATGTCGCACCAATGCAATGGATTTCCCTTTTTCTAGTTTAACCCACAGTGCCTCCTCTCTCCCTTTTAAGCCCTGTAATTCTATAGCTTTAATGTTGTTGTTTTTTACATATAGTACCACTTCTCCTCTTCTTCCTCCCCGTCCTTCCTGAATAAAGTGTAGCCTAGTATAATTACATCCCAGTCATGGTTGTCGGTGCACAGTGTTTCTGTAATCATCACTAAATCCAAGTCATCCTCTTCCATTAAAGCTTCAACATCTGGGATCTTATTTTCCCATACTACAGGCGTTTATACACACAGCTTTCCAGATGTTTCCCCTTTTACCCATTTCTACAGAGGTATTTGTGTTAATATTTATTGAATTATACGTAAACATCAAGAACATTTCTTGAAATAGACAGTGATACAAAGGTATATTTTAACAAAAGAAAAAACGAAAAGGAAGCATAAACCTAAGTTCCTTATCGTCAGTCCAGTCCCTTCTGGGTTGCGCAACCCTTCCAGCAGCTTGGAGGCTGAGCCCATCTTTTTTGAAGATGGTGTGGTATAAATACCACTGGCACCACCCACAGATCCCAGTATTCTCAGGCTCCAAGCAGCTGGAGGGTTCTGTAAGCCAAGAGCTTACTGGAGTCTTCTGTTTAATTTTCCCTGTTTAATTTATTTAGCTTGCTTTCTTGCGTTTGGTTTGGGTATTTCTTGGTATCCCCATTAGCTTTACTGCACCTTTAAATTGTCTTTATCCTCCCCCCCCCCCTCTGTCCGTTACCAAGCTCCCAGCCCAGAGGAGGAGGTTTTACCGACAGCAATGAGGAGGATCGCAAAGTCTCTCCTCTCTCCTTCCAGGTCGGCCGGCTCCCCGCAGACCTGCTCATAGGCCTGTCCTGCCTCGCGCCGAAGCCCTCCGGTGGCTGAGCGCTTGAGGCAGCAACGCATGGCTTCCCCACATCCTCCGGCTTTGCGTATCAGCACCAGGAGCCTTGGGGGTTTAAAATCTGCTCCGGAGCCCAATTGCACTGCCGATAAGGTTACGGCAGTGTAAATTGTTTGGCAGCGAGAGCAGAGCCGCCGACTGCCGGTTAGGACTCCACGTGGCTGCGGCCTACCACGTGTGAGCCTCCGGAGTGCTTCTGACTTCCGCGGAACATCACGCTGTGTAGGAGCAACAAAAACGCAAGTACTGGGGAGCAATTTAGTAACTGATTTTCATCATAATTGGACTCTTGCCTTTAATTTAATTTATTTCTAACATTTATTTCCTTTGCCGGGTTAGTTAACAGTTTGGGGGGTGGTGAGGGCACAATTGTGTTTACTAGTTAGAGGCCACTTTTCTTCCTGTTTGGATTGGGTGCAACTTTTGAAAGTATATTATTGTAAAGTTGCATATTGATTATTCAGGCAGTACTTTCAAACTTGCCTTTGAAGTGGACATGACTGGCAAACCACGGTGCCCGTCCTGTGGCACTCATAGGAGTACTGACTCCTGTGATGGCGCAGCTGAGAGAGAGCATAAGAAAAGAGGGAAAAATCAGTCATTTTCCCCAGAGAAAGGAACCAAATCCAGGAGTTTAGGGGTTAAAACTCCTGGTTCAGAAAAAAACTCCCTGCAAAATGTTTGTAGTGAAGAGACACGCCCTAGCTCCATAGTTACCACGAGGGACAGCTGGGGGAGGGGCTAGGAGGCAGAAAGGGAAATCACAGATATAAACGTCAGGAACGTGGAGAGAAGCAGGAGAGTTGTGGGAGGCCGGGGAGCCTGGAGTGCATTGGAAGGAAATGCACGGAGAGGAGGTGCATTGGGAGATTGACTTCCAGAGAAGGTGAAACTTCCATTGAGAGAGGAAGGACATGGAGGGAGTCCTAGCTCCGATTCTGAAGCCGGTTAGAATAGGGCAGAAGGTCCCAGAAGGGGAGGAGGCCCTAGGAGCTCCAGAGAACTAACCAAGGAAGGAACACGGAGAGTGAGGGGAACTTCACCAGAGACCCCTTGGAGGAAGGCAAGGCCAACCAGAGGTATTGAAGTTAGCCCAGTGACCTGTAAGAGAGACAGGAGAACTCCGTTTAGAGGGAAAGCTTACCCAGGGGAAATGGCAAGCCATGTGAGTAGCAGAAAGCATCATTCTGAAATTTATATGGAAACAGAGCTTACAGCAGAAAAGCCTGCCAGAAGCTTACTTCCAAAAAGTAAGGTGAGCAGTTTAAAATCCTCTACTAATTTCCTGAAAGTTAAGAAACCTCCTAATTGTAGAAGCACTCCTCAGAAGAAAGAAGAGTCTGCATTAAGCAGAGTGTTACAAATCCTAGAGAGGTTGAAGCAGGATAAGTCTGAGATTGAATCCAATGCTTCTCTAACAGAGTCAGATGTAGAAAGCATTTAGAAGCCCCTATGATAAAGGAAGCTGGCTCAGACATAGAAATGGATTGCTCTCTAGTTTATAAGAAATAACTGACAGCTAGACACGCTAAAAACCTAGCAGCTGCTTTCAGAAAGAGCACGGCTGAGAAGAATATGCAAATGAGGTTGCTGAGGTTCTAAGCTGGGAATGTGTGTTTAAAAGTCTGTTATGTAAGAAGTATAGACTTTGCAATACAGCCGATAGAGAAACTAATGATTGTGAGAAGGAGGAAACAGTCTGCAATAGAAGTTTGTGCCGTGCTGGAGACTTGCAAAACTGTTCCTGTTTTAAAGCCACGTGGGAAGCTGGTTTTGTCTGCACAAGAGTTTCACTGCTGTGTTTGTATGAAGGAATACTTTTTGTTTTGATTGCCAAGCTGAATATGGAAGCACTTTGATTACTCTGGGAAAAACACCCACACTTATGTTCTGATGTTTGAACTATAAATAAGAAGTTCATTTTGGCTGAAGAAAAAAAATAATAAAAATCCTGCAAGCCTATAAACCACCTCGGCTGAATCATTTCAACCGCACAACTACAATTATAGGCAATCATCAAGGGAAACATATAAAGTTCACGTCTCCAGTCTCTAGGCGACCGCCTGGCCACGAGGGGGCGCGACACTCCGAATCAGGAATCTGCAGGGGTTGTGCTGCAGAGGCTGCTTCGGCGGAACAAGGTATTCAGTTGTCCATGTCCCAAACTACTCAGGGGTCAGGGGACCCTTTGGAGGGGGTAAGGGTCTCCCACCCCCCCCCACCTTCTACCTCATTTTTGCCTGTCTCTTCTCTTTCCCTCCCCTCCACTGCAGTTGAGGAGGAGGGTGCCTGGGACCCCTTCTCTCCCGAATTTGTCCTTTTGCTGCACAAGGCCTATTGTTTGCGCAAGCAGGGGCTTGAAGCAGGTGAGTCGAGCGCGGCGAAGGAAAGTGGGGGGACCAGACCATGGAAGACAAGCTCCCAGGACTCGGGTGTACCTCTCAAGCGCGCAAGGCTGGCGAGCGAGGAGCCTTTCATGTCCTTTTCGCATGATACTCCGGAAGAGGAGGTCTCGGACAAGGATTTAGGTGAGGATGGGGAGGAGCTTGAAGAGGGAGAGATTCCAGAGGAAGACCAATCCCGCATAGTGAGAGTTTTTCGGCGAGAGGAGCTCCCGGTGCTGATTAATGAGTCCCTCAAGGTACTCAATGTGACTTCGGACGCTCCAGCAGAGGAGGAAGCGTTGGAAGATCCTTTAATCCAAGCTGTGAGGAGATCTCAAAAGGTCTTTCCTGTTCACAAGGTGGTGCGTCAGATGATCCAGGAGGAATGGGATCAACCAGAATCAAGTTTGAGGGGAGTGCGTTCTATGTCACGGCTATACCCTTTGCCAGAACCAGATAAAGAACTGCTGAGGTCACCCAGGGTGGATGCAGCGGTATCTGCAGTGACAAAGAAGACGACTATTCCGGTTGAGGGTAGCGCGGCTTTGAGGGACTCTCAGGATAGAAAATTGGACACGCTGCTGAAGCAAGCCTTTGATGTATGTGCTCTTGCCTTACAGGCCTCGGTTTCAGGGGCTTGGGTGGCTCGGGCCTGTTTGGGGGTCCCCTGAGGTACCCTCCGCTAGTTGAAGTTGCTGGGACCACCTCAATCTATTACAGCTAGGTTGGAGTCCGGGGCTGCCTACCTGGCGAATAGCCAGTACGACCTCATCAGGAGCCTAGCTAAGAACATGGCCTCTGTGGTAGCAGCTAGGCGATATTTATGGCTATGTAATTGGGCAGCAGATGCCTCCTCAAAGGCGCGCCTGAGTCGTCTTCCCTTTAAGGGGAAGCTACTATTTGGCGAAGACCTAGATAAGTTGGTAAAAGACCTTGGCAAATCTAAGGGAGGCAGACTCCTGGAAGACAGACCGGAACAAGTTCGTTCTCTAGCTCCAGTGCAGAATCAGCCAAGGGATTCCCAGAGGTTTCGTCCAGCCAGATCAAACACTTTTCCTAGGGGCCGTTTCCCTTCGAGGGGTCAAAACTTCAGAGGGTTTCGGGGGGCAGGGAGAGGCTTTGGGACCTCCTCCTCCGCGGGACCTAGAAAATCTCAGACAAACCGGGGGTCCGTTTAAGGCAGTTTCTTCCCGCCTGGTCCCGGGTCACGTCCGATCAATGGGTCCTGGAGGTGATCCGAGAGGGTTATGTTCTCGAATTTGCAAAGCAAATACTTCCAGCCTTTATTCAGTCTCCCTGCGGTTCTCTGGTAAAGAGGGCGGCGATAGAGGCCACTTTCACGGCTCGGAGCTGTGGTCCCTGTTCCAATGCGGTTCCGGTCGATACTCGATTTATTTTGTGGTACCAAAGAAGGAAGGTTCTTATCGCCCGATCCTGTATCTAAAGCAAGTCAATCGCTGTCTCAAAGTGTCTCATTTCTGGATGGCAACCCTAAGGTCGGTCATCGTGGCTGTAAGGAGCGGGGAGTTCCTGACTTCCTTGGATTTGACGGAAGCCTATTTGCATATCCCTGTTCGAAAGTCCCATCAACAGTTCCTGAGATTCGCGGTGCCAAGAGGACATTTTCAGTTCCAGGCTCTACCCTTCGGTCTAGCTACGGCTCCTCGGACTTACACCAAGGTGATGGTGGTGGTGGCTGCAGCCCTGCGAAGAGAGGGAATACTGGTACATCCCTATCTGGACGATTGGCTGATACGGGCAAAGTCAGAAGAGGAAAGTTGCTCGGCCACTGCCAGAGTGGTAGAAGTTCTGGAAGAGTTAGGGTGGGTCATCAATCGGGCAAAGAGCAGGTTGATGCCCTCCCAGGAGCTTGAGCGTCATTGGTCCCATCAGCATCACCCTTTGTCCATGCGGCTGCCCTGCGCTCCTCGAACCAAGAAGGCCCTCCAGTGGTGGCGGTGCCCAAGGAATCTGGATTACGGGATGCCTCTCGAACCCCCGCAATGGTTACTGCTGACGACGGATGCCAGTCTAACAGGCTGGGGAGCTCATTGCGAGGACCATTTCGTCCAGGGTCGCTGGACGTCGGAGTCCCAATGGTCCATCAACAGACTGGAATTACGGGCAGTAGCCCTAGCACTCAGGGCACTCGAGTCCTTAGTTCTACGAAGAGCAATTCGCATCCTCTCCGACAATGTCACCGCGGTGGCTTACATCAACTGCCAGGGCGGCACAAACAGCTCCACCTTGGAGAAGGAAGCGGACGGCCTCTTCCAGTGGGCCGAGGTCTGGTTGGAGGCTGTTTTCAGCCCAGCACGTTGCCGGCATGGACAACGTTACGGCTGATTACCTCAGCAGGTTCAAGATAGACCACGGGGAGTGGGAGCTGGAGCAGGAGGTCTTCGACCAGGTAGTAGCCCTTTTGGGGCCCACCAGTCATGGATCTCATGGCACAGTATGCTTCCGCCAAGGTAAGCCGATTTTTCAGTCGAAGGAAGGAAAGGATGTCCGAAGGCTTAGATGCTCTGGCCCAGAGGTGGCCTTCGGAGGGTCTCCTGTATGTGTTCCCCCCCCATGGGCTCTCATCGGAAAGGTTCTTCAGCGGATGGAGCCTCACCAAGGTTTGGTAATCCTCATAGCTCCGGATTGGCCTCGCTGTCCCTGGTATGTGAACCTAGTGAGGTTGATTGCCGACTGGCCTTGGCGGCTTCCCTGCAGAAAGGGATCTGCTGAGTCAGGGCCCGGTTCGGATGCCTCACGTGGATCGATTCTCGCTTACAGCCTGGCTATTGAAAGGGCGCGGCTCCGAAAGCGGGGTTATTCGGGATCGGTAATCTCGACTTTGAGCGCTAGAAAGCGCTCGACCTGTCTTTCCTATGTAAGAGTTTGGCGCATCTTTGAAGCATGGTGTGCAGAGCACCGGCGGAAACCTCTTTCAGCCTCTATTCCGGAGGTCCTGGAGTTTTTGCAAGCGGGTTTTGACAAAGGCCTAGCGCCCAGTTCCTTACGAGTCTAGTTGGCAGCCATCTCTTGCTATAGAGGTAAGGTCCGTGGAAAGTCCTTAGGGGCCCACGCGGATGTGACCAGGTTCCTAAGAGCGGTTAGGCATCTACGTCCCCAGCAAAGATCGGTCATTCCTCCTTGGAATCTCAACCTGGTATTAAATACCTTGACCAGGGAACCTTTCGAGCCGGCAAAGGAAGCCTCTCTAGAGGATTTGACACTGAAGACAGTTTTTCTGGTCGCTATTTGCTCGGCCAGACGTGTCTCCGAACTTCAAGCGCTGTCCTCCCAGCCCCCCTTTCTTTCATTCTTCAAGGATAAGGTGGTCTTGCGGACAGTACCCTCTTTCTTGCCCAAGGTCATCTCCCCCTTCTATGTGAACCAGGCAGTTATGCTTCCGTCGTTTTCGGCGGAGGGGCAAAAGGGGAAGGACAGGAACCTGCGCCTTCTGGACGTTCAGAGAGGTTTGAAGCGTTACCTCTCCCGCACACCACCTTTTTGAAAGTCCGAACGTCTATTCATTCAGTTTGGAGGGCCGCACAAGGGGGAGGTGGCGGCCAAGGCTTCCATCTCCAGGTGGATCAGGGAAGCTATTGCTTCTGCCTATATCCTCAAGGGGAAGCAGGTTCCAGGGTGGCTGCGTGCTCATTCAAATCGGGCTCAGGCTACCTCTTGGGCGGAATATAGCTTAGTTCCGCCGCTGGACATTTGCAGGGCGGCTACGTGGTCTTCGCTGCATACCTTTACTAGACACTTCAGACTGGACGTTCATAGATCAGCTGACTCTCGGTTTGGGGATGCGGTACTTCAGTCCGGGATAGCGGATCCCACCCAAGCTTGAACTGCTCTGTTACATCCCAGAAGTAAAGGGACTAGACTGGACTGGAGTGACGATAAGGAAGAAGTAATTAGGCCTTACCTGCTAATTAGTGTTCCTGAAGGAACGACAGTCCAGTCCCTGATCCCACCCGATTTCTTCAATTGGCATAATGTCCTAGTGGATATGTGAGGATCAGCGGACTGAATTCAAGGCCAAAACAAAGTGGAAGGGCCCCTTGGTGCAGGTCCTGCGGGCTGGGGTGAAGGAAGGCTCTGTCAGGCTCAGGTAAACCTCCTCCTTCCCTCTACCCTTTTTCCTCCTTATCTTTTACAGTTTAAAAAAAAAAAAAAAAAAGTGGGAGAGTTGGTTGTGTTAATTTTATATAGGCTATTAATTGATTTTTTGTTAAGTCTGCTTTTTCATTAGATTACTGGGATCTGTGGGTGGTGCCAGTGGTATTTATACCACACCATCCTCAAAGAATGGGCTCAGCCTCCAAGCTGCTGGAAGGGTTGCGCAACCCAGAAGTAAAGGGACTGGACTGTCGTTCCTTCAGGAACACTAATTAGCAGGTAAGGCCTAATTACTTCATCACTGGTAGTCCACAACCATAGGGAGAGAGAAAGAGAGACACATTGGTTACCAAAGCAGGAGAACCTCTGGTACCACCAAAGGAAAGAATTTTAACAAATTCAGCACAACAAGAATTACAAGATGGACACTGAATACACAGGCTTATTAATAGGAGAGGAGTTGATATATTACCACTAAGACTAGACTTTATCCTTCAATTTAGCATTAATAAATGTCGCACGATCAGCCGGTTGAAAAAAAATATATCTAACCGACTTATAGATCACCAAACATTTGCAGGGAAATCTTAAAAAGAATGAACCCCCAATCTGCAGGACCCCAGACTTATGAGAAGGAAAAGCCTTCTCTTCTGTGTTTCTTTAGATATATCAGGCAACATTGAAATAGAAAGACCATAGAAGGTCTCCAACCTTATCAGTGGCAAGCGCACATGTCACCAACAAAGTAGCTGGAACACACGTCCCTGGCTCACAGTCCTTAAACAAATCTGAAACATTTAGAACATCCATATTAGCAAGCTCTCCTGAGTCTGCTGGTCCTTTTTTCCCCTGAGGTAGATAGTAAACCTTTGTCAAAGGTGGAATTAAATCCACGGGCACTTTCAAAACTTCCTGTAGATATTTCTTGAACATATCAAGGGCCGTAATGCCCTTCATTTTAGGAAAATTTAGAATCCTTAAATTCAGAGCTCTGGCAGCATTTTCCAAGATCTCAATTTTGCTCCGAAGGGCCACATTATCTTTAAGCAATGTAGAAGTTAGATAATGTTACCAGTTGACTATTATGTTCTTCAACCTGAGACTTAACACCATCATTCACAGTCTTCAAAGATATAATTTTTGCAGAATTATCTTGAATTTGTACAGATAAGGCTCTGGTTTGGCTCTGTACAGCCTCCGATAAGGAAGTGATGGCCTCCCAAATCAATTCAAGTGTGAAAACTTTTGGTCTTGAAGGAATAGGAAATGCAGGGGTAGAAGTCATTAACGATGGAGATTGAGGAGGATTAAACCCCTCACCTTGCACACCAGGAACCGTCAAATCCACCGTAGCAAGCTGGGCTCCTGAAACCTTCCCAGTATCTCCGGGAGGCAGCTGAACCCCCGGGCAAGGCACTCCCCTCTATCGGCATCTCCACTCCCATTTTCCAAGGGAGGGGGCGCCGAAACCACAGAGTTCGCACTTAGCAACGCAGAGCACAGCGGAAGCTCCCTCTCAACAGGAGACAGCAAAACCTCTAGCTCCGCAGGCGACGAACCATTCTCCTCTGCTGCCGCCGCAACACTGGAGTGGATCTCCTGCTTCTGTGCCTGTGTAAGTAGCACAAAACGATCCATAGGACCTGTAGATAAAGGTTGGGGCTCCGAGGGGAAAACCTGCAGCTTACCTTTGCGTTTGGGCATTATTAAAGAGCGCTCAGAAGAGCAGCCATCTTGAAACGTCCTCTCTCCAAAGCCTCTACAGAGGTATTTAATAATTCACTTAACCTGGTGGCTTTTACTTACCTGGGAGCTTGCTTCACCTATCTCCAATGAAGCTAGTTTAAAGCCCTCTTCAGTAGGTTAGCCAGTCTGCTGCAGAAGACACTTCAACCCTTCTTGGGCAGATGGACATGGTGTCCCTCACCAAACTGCTTTTCAAGGGCAAACTATTGTTTGGAAAATTAATGAATGGAATGGAACGGATAAACGTGGATCAATTGTTTACGCTATCAGAGTATAGAAAGACTAGGGGACATGTAATGAAGCTACAGGGTAAACTATTTAAGACAAATAAGAGAAAATATTTTTTCACTCAACGTGTAATCAAACTCTGGAATCTGTTACCGGAGGATGTAGTAAGGGCTGTTAGTATAGCTGGGTTTAAAAAAGGTTTGGACAAGTTCCTGGAGGAAAGGTCCATAAACCACTATTAAAAAGGGACCCAGGATATCAATGCTTGACCCAGTACAAGCATTGTGGAACCTGTGTCTTTTGGGGATATTGCTAGGTACGTATGACCTAGATTGGCCACTGTTGGAAACAGGATACTGGGCTTGATGGAGCTCGGTCTGACCCAGTATGGCATGTCTTATGTTCTTATGTTCTTAAGGCTGTGAAGAAGTTGGATCTACTTCGTCCCCAAAAAGGTGGGGTCCTTTTGACCAGTTCTGGACCTCAAAGTTGTCAACGGGGTACTGTGGTTCCACATGGAGACACTGTATTTGGTCATTGTGGTAGTTCAGAAAGGAGAATTTCTGACGTCTTTGGATCTGTCAGAGGCATACCTCTACATTCTGATTTGTGTCTAACACTAGCGCTTCCTGAGCTTCATTGTGCCCATGGGTCACTTCCAGTTTTGGGCCTTGCTATCTGGGGCTGGCCACTGCACCCAGGATGTTTACAAAGGTCATGGTGGTGGTAGCAGCCGCCTTAAGACAGGAAGGCATGCTTGTTCATCCATATCTGGATGACTGGTTAATCAGGGCAAAATCCCTAGAGAACCAGAAGGCCACACAGAGAGCAGTGGAGCTCCTACAGAGTTTAGGTTGGGTGGTCTTTGACAAGAGCAGCTTGGCGCCTTCTCAGCAGCTGACTGACTTGGGTATGCTATTCGATATCCAGGAGGGTCTGGCGTCCCTGCCTCCAGAACGAGCTGGAAAGATGCAGGAGCAGGTGAGGCAGTTTCTCTAGATGACTCAACCTTCAGCATGACATTTTACCTTCAGCTCCTGGGCTCTATGGCAACGATCATAAACCTGGTCCTATGAGATCTTGGGCACACATGTGGCCTCTGCAGTGAACTCTGTTGTTGCACTGGTCCATATAGCGAGACTGTCACAGGTTACTGTGCCCCACGGATGTTTGGCTCAGTCTAGGGTGGTGGCTTTACTCCGTGGCCTTGCTGGAAAGCATGTCTCTGGAGACACCCTCCTGGGTGACTGACAACCAACGCCAGTCTCCTCTGTTGGGTAGTGCATTGCCTGGCTCAGATTGCCCAGGGACAATGCACAATGGAGGAATCAATGTGGTTGATCAACTGGCTGGAGCCCAGGGCAGTGGGCCCTGCTGCACTTTGGTCATCTCTGAAACAATCAAGCAGTGTGTATCTTTTCAGATAATGTGATGGCAGTGGAGTGTCAATTGCCAGGGGGCATGGCTAGTACAATGTTGATAGAGGAAGCAGATTCACTCCTCCAGTGGGTGCAGGAACATGTCCTCGCCCTATTGGTGGCACTTGTGACCAGCAAGGAGAATGTGCAGGTGGGCTTTCTGAGCCAGTACCATGTTTCGGAATGTGATGTGATGCTGGGGTTGGCCGGTGATGGATCTGATGGTCTTCGTTTCCAATGCAAGCCAGTTTTTACATCAGATGGCACGAGCGCATGTCAGAGGGACTCAAGGCTCTGGTACAGCCGTGACCACAGGAGGGCCTTTTATACTGTATGTGTTCCCATGCTGACTTCTGATTGGGCAGGTGTTTCACAGGATAGGACAGTACTAAGGACTGGTAATCCAGATCGCTCCAGATTGGTCTCAAGAGGTCATGGTATGCGGGTCTGGTGTGCTTGTTGGCAGCTCCTGGTGCAGGATGATCTGTTGGTCCAAGGGCAATTATGCATGCCCCAAGTGGTTTGATTCTCTCTTATGGTTTGGCTCTTGAGCAGGCGGGGCTACTCGCCAGCTGTGGCAGCGATGCTCCTTAAGGCCCAAAAGGAGGTCTATTTCCTTGTCATATATCAGTGTGGAGAGTCTTCGAGGAGTGGTGCGGAGCTAGGGGGACTTGGGCCCTACTTGCAGATTTTGGCATTCTTGCAGGCCAGGCTAAAAAAGTGCCTGGCTCTTGGCTCACTGTGGGTGCAAGTGGCAGCATTGGCCTGTTGCGGCAGGATATGGGGTATGTCTCTGACTGTGCATCTAGACATTATTCATTTTCTCAGGGCCATGCAGCAGGTGTGTCCACCTTTGAAACTGTTGGTCCCACTGTGGGGCTTGAACTTAGTGCTGATGGCGCTTACAGAGCAGCGGTTTGAGCCCTTGAAAGAGGTGTCCTTGAAGGATCTCACCTTTAAAGATGTGGTGTTTTGGTGGCTGTCTGCTTGGCAAGATGTATCTCTGATCTACAGGCCTTGTCTTGTCTGGAGCCATTCCTGTTTTTTTCATCCAGAGAAGGTGATGTTGCAGATGGTGCCTTCTTTTTTGCCCAAGGTGGTAATCACCTTTAACGTGAACCAGCCCGTATCGCTGTTGTGGGATGAGAATGGCTCAGGGGACATCATGAAGCTGTGGTTACTGGATGCCAAGTGGGTGCTCCGTCAGTATCTGAAGCACACAGGCACATTCTTATAGTCCAACCACCTCTGTCCTATTTGAGGGGGGTGTGGTGGGTAGTTGTGACTTCAAAGGCATCCATAGCATGATGGCTGAAGGAACTTATTTTCACGGCGTGCCTTTTGAGGTGTAGGCTGATTTTGTTTTTCCTCCTCCCCCCTTGCTAGAGCTGTGCCCACTCGACCAATGTGCAGGCAGCGTCTTGGGCAGAAGCGAGCCTCGTGCTGCCAGGCATTTGTAGGGCAGCCACTTGGGTGTCTCTGCATGCCTTTGCAAGGCACCACTGCCTCAACGTTACAGCCAGGG
Source organism: Ichthyophis bannanicus (assembly GCA_033557465.1). Taxonomy (NCBI): domain Eukaryota; kingdom Metazoa; phylum Chordata; class Amphibia; order Gymnophiona; family Ichthyophiidae; genus Ichthyophis; species Ichthyophis bannanicus. The sequence goes on along the minus strand of CM066035.1, from coordinate 884,680,517 downwards.
AGGAGGCACGGTTTGGAGTATTGCAGACCAGCCTCACGAGTCCCTCCCTGTAAGTGGCACTGCTGTGGTACATACCATGCATTTGGACTGGACTGGAGGGATGATGAAGGTGAAATTAGGTCTTACCTGCTAATTGCCTTTCCTTGAATCCCTCCAGTCCTGTCAGAATCCCTCCCTATTGCACTCATCTGGGCTGTCTGCAGTCAGGGGAAGAGAATTGGGCCCGTGTCTTGAGATTGGGGGTGCAGCCTGGTGCTTTTTCTGTGTTGCTGTCTGATACGTTATGCGTTGACGTTTAAAGTCCGATGGCCTCCTGAAAGTACACTACCTCTAAGGGGCTTGTTTACAAAGCCGTGGTAGCGGTTCGCGATCGTTATCGGAATTATTGATTTCAATGGGGCCGCGGCTCCGATAACTATCGCGAATCGCTACCGCGGCTTTGTAAACAAGCCCCTAAGTGTTTGAGGAAAAAAAAGGCATATTGGTGGAGCAAGTTCTGCCTTGTTTGGCATTGCTACTCTAAAGTGTGCCCTGAGAGAGATCAGGTAACATGGTTCATTTTCAGTTTAAAATTTTGGTAGGTTGGGACCAGTTGAGTCCATGTTGGCTTAAATTCTGCTTTGTAACTCCAGTACTAGCCAATTTCCTGATGCGCTGTGCCTTAAGTAGATGATATCAGCAAAGCTGGTCATGCTCAATCTCCATTTGCTGATTGGGGGGGGGGGGCACAACCCAAGCATCTAGACTGGAGAGATTCAAGGAAAGGTAATTAGCAGGTAAGGTCTAACTTTGCCACTTTGCTTAGCTCAGCTCGATCCCTCTTCGTTATCTACTCCTTCCTGGATGTCTATTGCAGATTTTGGTATCATCTGCAAAGAGGCAGACCTTACCCAACAGCTCTTCCACAATATCTCTAACAAAGATGTTAAAAAGAATCTGACCCAGGACAGATCCCTGCGGCACACCACTAGTAACATTCTTCTCCTCAGTGAACTCCATTTACCTGTACACTTTGCGCCTCCCACTCAACCAGTTTTTAACCCAGTCATTCACTTCAGGGTCCATCCCTAGGATGCTCAATTTATTTGTATGTTGCCTGTGCAGAATGGTGTCAAAGGCTTTACTGAAATCTAAGTACACCACATCTAAGGCTCTCCCTTGGCCAAACTTTCTGGTCACCCAATCAAAGAAAAATCAATCAGATGTGTTTTACAAGCCCCTGCCTATGGTAAACTCATGCTGCCTCAGATCCTGGACTCCAGAAAGTTCACTATCCTGTTTTAGCAGTGTTTCCATTAATTTACTCACAAGAGTTCAGATTAACCGATCTGTAGATCTTACTCTCATCCTTACTTCCAGCTTTTGTTAAAGAGGACTGCATATGTCTTTCTCCAGTCCTTTGGGACCACTCTTGACACTAAAGAAACATTGAAAATTTTAATGGAGCCGCTAGAACGCTAGAAGTCCCTTCAATATTCTCAGGTGTATCCTATCCAGCCCCATCGCTTGTTCTACTTTTAGTTTAACTAGTTCTTCATTAACAGTGTCTTCTAAAAATTAAGATCCCCTTCATTTCTATTCCTATTTGTGGTATTTTTTGGAGGTCTGCTCCTGGCCCTGCATCTGTGAATACAAAACTGAAATATTAAGCAATTCTGCTTTATCCGTATCAACTTCTACGTATTCCTTCCCTTCCCCCTTGAGTCTGACAGTACCACTTCTGCATTTCTTCCTCTTGCTAACATATCTGAAAAATGTCTTAACCAATGTAATAAGATTGGGGGGGGGGGAGATTTCGTTTTGTATCTTTGCTTTCCTGACTACTTTCCTAGCTTCTCTGTTTTTCCAGATATTAATGCTTATCTTCCTCTCTGATCTGTTGTATTTTATGAAGGCCACCTTCTTTTTCTTCACCTTTTTCAGCTGTTTTGTTTGAGAGCCATGATGTCCTCCTTTTCCTTTTAGCTTCTTAACAATAAGGTTTGTTGCCCTTAAAATATCTTTTTCCAGTTTTTCCCCATTGCTTTTCTACATCCCCCAGCTGTTCCCATCCTGCTAATGACTCCTTGAGGTATTGTCCCATCTTGACAAAGTTTTCTTAAAGTCAAAGACCCTCACTTTTGAATGGACTTTATTAGCCCTAGCCCTACTACTGAACCACACCATCTGGTGATCACTGGATGGAAGGTGATTTCCTACTATAACATCAGAAACACTTTCCCCATTTAAGTACCAAGTCCAGTATGGCCCTTTCATGTGTGGGTTCTGTTACCTGTTACTGGAATAGCTCTCCTTGTAGAGAATCCAGGATCTCCTTACTTCTAAATGATTGGCACATCCCTGCTGTGGTGTCAACATCCAGTATGTTGAAATCACCTATGAGTAGCAGTTCTCTTTTCATGGCAATACTGCATATGCCTTTTATTAGATCTCTGTCCACTTCTTCTCCATGCTGCAGGCTTCTTTAGCTGTGAAACCTTTTTTGTTCGTCCTTTTCTCAATCTTGCTGAATTGTGGTCTTTAAGTCCTTTGTAGAGAGAGATCTTCAAATGTACTTTCCACCACATTGGGATGGGCAGAAAGTATTGCTCGTGTTCATTGTAATTCTTAATCTCCAGGAACAAGCAGGAATGAGTCTTCACATATATGGGTACGTTGGTACCGACGGAGCCTGCACGGGAATGCTCCCCAGCATCCAATCAGAAAGCTTTTGGGAGCATCCCTCGTGCCTGCGCACTGCCTTCCCGCCTTTCCAACTGCCTCTTCTCAGTTTTCGTTTTTCCGCGGAGCCGGCAGGACGTACTCCTGTCACCGCAGAAAATTTCTTTTTTAATTACTTTAGTTCCTTGTTTTCTTGTGGTCGCGGCTGTTTTTCCCGCCTCCACCAGTACCGCCGGTGGGTTTTTTTCCTTTTCTTTTTCTTAAACGCAGGGATTTTTTCCCTCAGTTTCTGTCTTTTTTTTTTTTTTTTTTTTAATTATTTAAAGAATTTTTCAATATACAGTAAACATTACAGTACAAAGAAACACAGCGCAAAGCAACACAAAGAAACAACTCTTCAAAGAATTAATCACTCTCAAGCTTAATAGTCCACATCACGGGGAGCTTCTGTCTTAAATTTTTGGGCCTGTAAGGCCTCCCCATCATGGAGCCGCCTTCTCCTAAGAAGTGCCTTAACTGTAGAAATAGTTTTCTTTTTAGACTCCAATAACTGGTGTCTAACCTGTTTGGGTCCTGACCCGTTCCCTCCGGAGCCATTAGGCTACAATTTTATGAGGAGAGATTTTCCATTTCGAGTTTCCCTCGATACCGAGTTCCCTTCCAGTGTCAGGGCACCGGCCTTTTCTTCTCTACAGGATCAGGTAACCCACAAACAGTCTGTTAAGACTAGCCAATCCTTGAGTGGTAGGTCTCATGTCAAGCATGATGACGGCTCCGGCCTTGCCCTCAAGACCCCATTGGCATTAAAACCCCGGCGGGAGTCTTTGGGCTCCAAAGCATTTCAGGGGTTTCAGGTTGTTCCTGGGGCTCACCCCTCACAGGACATACCTGAGCCATGCTTGGTGGTGGCATCCGCTTCGAGCGGTACCGATACCCCGGCATCAGCACCGGTGTTGAGTGATTCATTCTTCGCCAGGAATCGTCATCTGGCGTCCTCGGTACCTTCGGGACCGATCGATACGTCCCAGATTGCCTTTCCAGTATCGACAGCATCGCCGATACCACCACCGACATCGGTACCCTCTAGACATGCATCGATAGACTCGCTCCCTTTTGATGCCGAGTCTGGAATCGATATCTAGTCTAGAAGACTGGGTACCGACACGTCTCAGAACCGACCCTTATCGATTCCCGATACGCAGTACCGAGGATATTCACCAAGGGTTTCTGGTTGCCTCGGTACCACTTGAGCAGCCTCCGATGACTGCTTCGATGGCGTTATCGCCTCCGATTCCGGCACAGCTACCGGTATCGGTATCGATGTCGGTTCCTGCACTTACATCGAGACCAGCCACTTCCATGCTTTTTTCTCCATCGATCCTTTCTATGCCTAGTTTGGAATCGATACCTGGCATGGACGATACAGTACTGACTGCCTCAAATCGTGACTGCCAGTACCAGTGTCCATCTAGTGGGGCTCTTTTTCTGCACCAGACCAGTACATCCTCTGGTGCCCAGGCTGCTCCTTCAACTTTAAACTACCCAGGGATAGTTCCCATTGGAGATCCCTCTTTTCAGAAATTTCTCCTTGACATGGCAACATTCCTTGCTATTCCTATCCCTGGCTGTGATCCTACTCGAGGCTGTCCTGCAGAAAAGGAAAATATAATGCTTACTTTACATCATTCTTTGCAGGATCTTCTTCTGAGAATATGGGAAACACCTTTAAGGGTTTCCTCACCTTCTACAGCAACTGATGTTCTGTATCAGGTGCCCCCCTCTCCAGGGTTTCAAAAGACTCAACTTCCCCATCATTCCATTGTAGTGGAATCAGCAATGAGGAAGGTGAAAAGCAAGAAAAAGCATTCTTCTTATCCGCCAGGTCGTGCATCTAGAGCACTTGATGCCTTTGGACGTCAAACCTTCCAAACATCTATGCTGGCAACAAGGATTATCTCTTATATATATATATATTTTTTAAATATTTTATTTATATCCACCAAGAAATATCAACAACAAAGTACAGTGAACCAACCTTCCACGGGGGGTGTACTCTTATCCCCTCCGGGAGGCAACAGCAAAAATATAACAGGTGGTTTTTTTTTTTGTTTATCATATAACCCCCCCCCCCCCCCCCACCCTCCAACAGCCAAATCAGAACAAGGACCAAAAAAGGGATCACTAACTACTCACCCTGCCGCCCCCTACCCCAGTCAGCTCCCCATCTGGAGGATTTCATTGCGGCAACGAGCCCCTAGTTGCTGAATATAAGGTTCCCATATTGACATGAACACTGTCCAGCGCTTGACACTGAACCTTGCGAGCCATCGCTCCATCAGCATTCGGTGGTGAAAACTATTCTGCCATTCACTAAAGGTGGGCGGTTGGTGCTCTCTCCATAACCGAAGAATCGGCCCTTTACCCACCAGACAGGCCTTCCGGAGGAGCATGCGTTCCCCTGCCTTCGCAGGCCAGGGAGGTGTCAACTGGTCCAAAACCACAAAGAAGCCAGTCCATCTGACCCGTTGTTGCAACAACTGACTGAGAAAGTCCCGAATCCTTGCCCAATAAGGGCGCACTCTACGACATCCCCACCACATGTGCAACAGAGTCGCCAAGGGTTCCGAACAGCGAGGACATCTGCCATCCGTCTCCAACCGGCTACGATAAGCCCGCCGTGGGGAGAAATGAGCTCTGGTCACACATTTGAATTGAAGCTCCCTCCACCGGGTCCCCTGTGCCACACCAACAATTCGTTTCAAAGCCTTACCTACCAACCCCGGAGCAACCTCCTCTCCCAGTTCATCAGCCCAAGCCAATTCAACCCCTGATAGTCAGGACATGTCCGGTAACACTCCAACCGGCGTTTCACCTGGGAGATGGATGGGGGGCCATCCTCCCCCAGCCCAAAGAATTCCAAAATCTTGGCCGAGCGGTCAGTGTGCAATGCCTCCCTCGATAATGAGGCCACGTAATGGGAAGCTTGCATATAAGCAAAACAGTGTCTGGTCGGCAGATCGTACTCCCGGCTCAGGGCCAAAAAAAGATTTACAGCAACCCGAGGGTTCTACCAGGTGTCCCACCATCCGTATCCCACGCGCCCACCAGTCTTTAAACACCATCGAGTCAGACCCCGGGAGGAATTGGGCGTTCCCTCGAAGGGGTAACCAACTGGAAACATCCCAGGGTGCCAGCCAGTATTTGTTAAGCTGTTGCCAAGTCCTTCGAACCAAATCCACCAAGGCGCTCCTTCGGACCGCCTCCGACAAATCACTGTGTCTCCCGTGGAGAACCCCCAGCAAAGTCCACGGGGCCACTAAGCACTCCTCCACAGCCCGAGCCGTGTAATCGTCCGTCCCACCTAACCAATCTCTCAAATGTCTCGCTTGGCATGCCAAGGCATACAGCACTCTTATATTTTTTATGAGTCTCTCTCTCCAGGAGGTCACAAAGAAATTATCTCTTTTGACTCCTTTTCTATCAGAGCCCAAGGCTCCAGACTATTCCTTACTTCTTAGTCATAGCCAGAATCTCTCTTGGTTTCTTTCTCGTGCTTCTCTAGACTCTTTTGAGTCTGTTAGCAGAACCTCTGCTATAGCCATAGGAGCACGACGTAGAGCCTGGCTCCAGGCTTCAGACTTGAGCAGATGGGCACAACACACACTGGGTAATTCTCCTTGTACTGGAGAAAATCTCTTCAATAGGGAGGCTTTACGTCAGGTTGCTCATTGCTCCACTGACTTCCCTGGTTCTGGGGACCATCCTAAGCCGCCGCCTTCCCCAGGAGGTAGGAAATGTCCTACCAAACCTCCTTTCCCTAAGAAAAGAAGGTTTCACTCTTCTCCTGCCCATCATCCAGATGTACCCAAGCAGGGGACACCTCCGTCCTGGTCTGAAGATTCCAAACTCTAGCCAGTCTGAGCATAGCCAGCAACCATAGGTTCCTGAAGGTTGCAACCTACAGTTAACTTCTTCTTAGCAGAAGTTTGTTCACTGTTTTTTTTCTTTAAAGCTCTACACGTGGTTTCCTTCAGGATATGCTGAGCTGTCAGGATATTCTTGTCTATGGGTTACAGATTTCTCCTCCTCTTCCTACCAAGAAGAGAAGTTAAGTATCCCATGATAGTTTCTGTCCCAACATGAACATTTTTTCCTTCAGCTGACTCCCCATAGGGTAAGTCACCCTTCAGCTCCTGTTTCTCTACCCTCTCATCCAGGATTTCCCCTGAATGAGTGGTACCATACTGTACAGCTTCTCTAGCCTTTCATTCCAGTGTAGAGTTTTTTTTCTTTCAATAAATCCTCTGGACAACTTATCAGACAGGGACAGGAATATTTCCTCTCCCTTTGTCTGTTCTCTCTGTTTTACACAGGAAGATTCTCTCTGCTGTCTCTTTCAGCTGCTGTCCATGCAGAAGTTCCAGTGATTGAACTACTGGTACTTTCCCACAAGTTACCAGTCTGTCTTCCACTACTTCCTGTCTAGCCTTTGTAGTGATTCCAAGATAGTACTTCATCTATCTTGGATAATCCTAATCACTTCAGGCTTCTCACATTATCTTTTTTTCTGGCCATCTCTTTTTCCTTGGATTTGGCAGCACAGCTGACCTACAGTCAGTTTTATCTCCTAATTCTCCTGCATAATGCTCTCTGCAATCTTCAGAGAAGCTTTCTACTATGCTAGAGAGCATTGGACTTTGTCTCTGATGGCTATTCTATATGGTAGGAAAGGCTTATCAGTCATTTTCCATGACTGTAAGGGTTCTCCACACCCTCTTGTCTCCTGTTATAATACAGGATATAAGCCTTTTCAGCGTGAATGTCCAAACAGTTTTCCAATCCTGCAGGAATATGCTCTTTTTTCCTTACAGCTTGTCCTCATGCTATCCTACTCCTCATGGACAGCACATATTCCACTAGTAACGCATAATACCCCTGTGTCCCTCCAGTGGGTCATCCTGGTATCTCCTATGCGTTCTCTGTCCATTTACCATGTCAGAGTTCTACAGAACTCATGACTTGCTCTTTACAGACTGATATTATCCTCTGTTTTTTCACACAACCATCCTAGTTATTTCACTGGATAGCATTCCTGCACCCTCTTAGCCCGGAGGAATAGATTCTCTATATATCTTCTCAAGTAGGTTCCACCTTCTTGTTAGATGAATCTTTCTCCTTCACATCTATCATGTGAATGTTCTTATGGGGCTTAGTTGCAGACATGTATCTTCAGACATACATATTCATGTATGTATATATCTCTATATATTCCTATAGATACATATGTCTGTAAGCTGTGTGTGCATACGTTATGCCCCTATATATATATGTATTGTGTATGTGTGTGTGTATATATATATGTGTGTGTGTGTGTGTGTGTGTATGTATGTGTGTGTGTGTGTGTGTGTATACATACTATCTCCCTAACTCTCTATGCTATAAAGGTTTTTACCTTCCTAGAGGTTCCAGATAGTGGGCTTGCAAATCTTCATACTTTCCCTCGGTATGTGGGGGCTGTTATGCACACATCCACTACTCTGGTACTAACAGCTTCCACTTTACTCTAGGTCTCGCTATCCCTGAAGCGTCATGCTTCAATATCTTTCCTATCTCTCACCAGCTAGGAAAGACAGTGTAGATCTTCAGTAGTTCTGAGGTTTCAGCCTTTTCACAACTGTCGTCCTTGGGAATACGGGTTTTTTTCCATACCCCTTCTTCCCTCCAGGACTGGGCTAGTTGTCCAAATCGGTCAGTCTTCCTCTTTTACTCCTCAATGTTAATGGCTCTGTAGCTAAAAGAGTTTTCAGCTTTTTCCCATAAAGCTTTCCACTGAAGACCTGCCGTTCTTATACTACCCCAGTTGACACCTGGGTCACCTGCCAATTCCAGATTTGGACCTTCACCCTCACTGCTGTGAGGTCACCTTGAGGATTCCTCTACTGAATCTCCAGTACACTCCATCACACACTCTACTTCCTACAATCCAGTAGGTAAGCTCCATATTGTGATTGTCCATTGAATAATTTTTAATGGTACTTATCATACATACCAAGGACTCCTCTCCTGTAGTCCTTAGGTTCGCTGTTTTTTCTTACAGCTCCTCTTTCAACTCCTACCCACCATCCCTCATGGGATGCCGGAGATCCATGTGTGGTAAGTGCAGTCTTGATCCAGGGACACGCTTTTATGGGATCTCCCCCTGGCATCTATAGCTAGGGAGTCCCCATATGTGAAGACTCATTCCTGCTTGTTCCTGGAGATAGCACAGTTACTTACCTGTAACAGGTGATCTCTGGGAACAGCAGGAATAAGTCTTCACAACCCACCCACCTCCCCTAGGAGTTGTATCTATCTATCTATCTTCCTTTCCTCTTTCTCTCCCTTTGTCTCAGCTATGAAACTCAACTGAGGAGAGGCAGTTGGAAAGGCGGGAAGGCAGTGCGCAGGCGCGAGGGATGCTCCCAAAAGCTTTCTGATTGGATGCTGGTGAGCATTCCCGTGCAGGCTCCGTCGGTACCGACGTACCCATATGTGAAGACTTATTCCTGCTGTTCCCAGAGATCACCTGTTACAGGTAAGTAAATGTGCTTTTCCTCCTGTGATTTTTACTTAATCCATCCTCAGCAGTTTAAGCGATGTGCTGGTAGAGGTCAAGTCTTCTATTGTGTGTTTACCCCTAGATGCTGTTATCAGGCAGGATGCACCCTTCCTACAAGCGCATTCAGGAGCGAATGAAAGTTCACTTCATTTAGTGTAACCCTCTTGGGTGAAATCCACTTGGGTATCCCCAGAGGACAGTTCTAAGACATCCTAGCCTTCGTTGATAGCCTTGTGATGCCCTACAGGGTGGTTGGGAATGTTATTCACATGACTCCTTTTAACAGGCTAATCTGTCTTGAATTCTGTCTTCCTGCTTGGGTACATTATACTCATCTGGAGTAATCTAACAAGATGAGGATGGAAAGATGTTACACATAACTGATGATCTCCTTTCTTTGAATCCTGATAGTCCAGGATCCATCCTGGCAGGTTCCTTTTGCATATTGTAAAGCCTCTGCTGCCTTTTGGTTGTATTAGTGATGTTTCCCTGGGAGACTTTGTAGGTTGGGGGAAGGGGGTTCCAGCTGCCATGGAAGGTCTGGTAAGCCTTGTGGGCTGGCTTCAGTTAACTCATAGTAAGAGAACCAAGTACTTTCTCACACTCTTCATAGCGGAGCTGGTTTTTATTAATGTTATCTGAGTTTGAGGTTTTTTTTAGTTTGGCTTTACTTTAAGTGTCATACTGGCTTCTCTGTGCTGTAACAGAGGATATACCGGTATATACTAAGTGATGACTTCCTGGAGGTTGCTCAAGTCTGCCTCCACCTCTTGGCAAGGGAATGTAACCCCCTTGTTTGGACTGTATGTAGTCTACTTGTATGTTGGGGTCTGCAATAGTTTGTCTGAAATTTTTAGGATAGTGTTTCTCTTTGTAGAATTATCTCAAGGATTTATTAAGTTATTTATTGAAAGACCTTGTAATATACTGTATTGAATTGTTTCCTCACAGAACCTAAATTTGACCCATATCTTTATCTCCCTAATGTGCCTTACTCAAAAATAGCAGTATCCAAGTTCTTTAATTGTTTCATATTTTTTATATTGGGGGATATGTATTTAACATTTTTTCATCGCTTTTCAGGATATCAAAGCAGTTTACAATGAACATTAACTTGCCGATTGCTAGTCTATATAGCAAGATTCAAAACGGGTGTGTGGGAAGGGAGGGACTAACGGCAGCAGTATAGAGGCTTCAAAGAATATTTGCTAGTGTCCCCCCCTCCTTGATTTTGTAGGTTAGTGGAAAGGGAACAGTAGTTTTCTGTGGGGTAAGTGCCCTGATAAGGTAGTAAGTGCATCTGTGGAAACTGCAAAAGTGAGAGCATGCGCTAACTGCAATGTCATCTCATATCCATTTCCCACCCCATAACACAATATGCAGTTATTGCATGGTGTTACCTTATTTGTTGTCTTAACCGTGTGTGTACTCAAGCACTGAACAGCTTAATGCAGTCTTCCCCCCCATGGTTTTTGAGCATCTTATATTCATAGTATTAAAGCTTTAAATCCTGTCCCCACCACCATGATGTAATTTTTCTGGATACTTTTGGATTTTTGTAAAGTTATAAATAGGCTCTGAATAGAAAAGATTAAGAAATGTGTTAATGGATTTTGAGCCACTTTTACCTGGTAATATTGCTTGTCTGAGTTTTGAAGAACTTTTTCCTTTTAAGTTGCTGACATATAACACCAATTTCTAAAACAACTGAGATTTGAAGGCAAAACCAGCAGTTGAGTTCTTATTCGTTTTTTTATTTTTATTTGTTTGGTAGTTTCTAGGCCTTGGGTAACCTAGTAATGGTTCCCTCCATCAAATCATGTTCAAAGCAATTTCTTCTGAGATCTGCCTTCCAGATTAAAGTTATGGTTAAGGGGTTGTGTTGAATTTAAAGGCATTATTTTTCATTGGAGTGGAGGAGTAGCCTAGTGGTAGAGCAACTGCCTAGTACCCAGAAGATCAAGGGTTCGATTCCCACTGGCACTCCTTGTGATCTTGGGCAAGTCACTTTACCTCCATTGCCTCGGAAGAAAAGGCTGGCAATCTACTTCCAGTGATACATTGCCAAGAAAACCCAGAAGTAGCTGGGTCGCTATGAGTCAACACTGACTTGATGGCACTAAAGTAAATAAATAAATTTCAGTGATAAGTTCATTTTTTTCAGCTGGCTTAAGTTGGCTTTGGGAATTCTAGTGTCCTCTTCTTACAACATAGCCTACCCATCGAAACCAAAATTTCTCCATCTTTCCTTCCATGCTGGAAATTTTGTACCACTTTTTGAACACTTTGAGACCTGATCTTGCTTTACTTCTAGAATCTTATCTTTCCTTATTCTATGCAGCCTACAGTCAAGATGGTTTGCCACCTTATATTTCGGATGTATTTCTGGGAGTGCTGATGAAATCACTTGCACATTCTGGACCTTATACCACAGAGATCCCATTTCTACAGCAGTGTGGCAAATAGCATTGCCCTGGTATACCTTGATCTTGGGTAGTTTTTTCCCTTTCTGAACTGCACAGAGCTTTTGCCATGACAATGCATTTTTAAAACCATTTTTTGCATATTGCTGAGCCTGTGCTAGGAACCAACATGCTTGGCTGTCCTTCTAACCTTTTGCTTGTGGTTACAAATTTACCCCGATGTATGCATTTATTGCCAAAATGTGACTGTCAAGAATAATAAATTTTCTTGCTTTCATTTTGATTCCCACTCCTTATTTTGTTTGTTTTTAATTGCTTGTCCAAGAGGAATAATGTTAAAAAATTAATTCTTGTTAAAACATTAGTTGTATAGATGCTTTGGTGAACTGGGACCATAATAGTAATTTTTGTTTTTAAAGAATCCTCCAAACACATAATTCAAGTAGTGCATGTGTTCAAATAATTCATTTTATTACATTTTTGTTTACAAAATGACCCAAGTGCTATCTATAATTTTGCTATCTGGTTTCTTAGAATTTGAAATCTTAAATTTTAAAGAGCAGGGTACTGTATTTCCTGGATTATAAGTAACTGCTGAGTATAAGTTGTGGGGGGCCAAAGGTAGGCTTAAAACCAGTAGTTAATAGTATGTCTCAGCTAGCTCATAGCTGTTGGGGTCAACGATTGGTGATCTGAGGAGAGATAGGAAGGCCACAGAGCACATCAGGGTAGCTCTGTCTTCCATGCTGCCCCCGAGCAAGCGATGTACCCGACTGCCGCATCGGAAGCAAAAATGGCAGAGTCCAGCTTCAGACAGCTCCCGACGACCGCTGCACTGAGCGCACACTGCCGACACTGGCAGCATGCGCTTCCAAGAGAAATCCCGCCGAACACAAACTTACCTAAAACGAAGAATGCACGGTAAAACGGCCCTCTTACCTGCACATACCAAGATCTCTATATACATCTACCAACCCCGCTGCTAACGGGTGTGTCAGATATCACCCCCAGACAGAGAGAGAGGCTGTACTCTGGGGCTCCCAGCATCAAGCTTCTAATCTGCCCCTGGTAACAGTGCTGCTCTGAGGCAGGCTCTGCCTCTAACTGCACTCCCTGTGCAGCCGAGCCCCGTTTTTTTTTTTTTTCCCTTTTTTAGCAATCTGAAAACGGCAGATTCTTTCTGGAGAAAATAGCACCCTGCTAGGGCACCTACCAGAGTTCTGTAATTTTTTTTTTTCTTTCCTAAAACACTATTCCTTTTTGTCCCTCGGAGCCTGTCAGCCTTATGTCCTTTCCAGCTGCTGAGGACTGAAAGACTGAGTCTCTGACACCAAGGAGCTGGAGTAGCTGTCAGCAAGACTTTGGAAATTCAGTCCTCAGCTGCTGGAGAAGGTTGACAACCCTACAGTTCCTGGACTGGCCCGGAGAGCTTGCAAGGAAAGACATTTAGCAGGTAAGGTCTAATTTCTTCTCTAAAGAGCCTCGATTGGGTTGACAAGGAAAAATTTGAGAGTTTACTGGTAGTGCAAATCCCTGGATTATTAGAACAGCTGAAAACTGCTCTTCAACAGCTACTCTGCACGGATTGCTCTGGAGATACGGGAGTTTGTCCAGTTTCTTGATTGCTGCAGCGCCCGGTGCAGGGAGCAGAGTGAAGGAGGCAGTGGGTCTTGAACTTAAGACTTTTCAGTTTTATGTGACTAGCGCCAACCTGCTTTAGCGTGGAGCACCATTGAACTGTGTACACATTAACTCCGCCGGCGGTCCTGCAGATTTTGGAGAGCTGCCGCGTCTTCTGTTCCAGGCCTGAGCTGCTGCTCAGAGTGGTGTGCAGCAGCATGGCGGTAGGGTCCCTCTGTCTCTCTGTGGGAAGGGGCTTCTATACCTTCCTCTTTAGCTGGAGGGCTACAGTAAAGTTTTTGCATAGTTCGCCCCTTGATATAGGTTGCACTGGCTTGTCATGATGTAAAAATCCATAATTTATAATCCGGGAAATAAGGTAGATTAGGATCATACTGGTTATAGTGTAGGTCATGGAAGATTGAGTCCCACAAATATCACAAATTTTATCTTTAGTGTGAAATTTTATGTGGTTTCTATAGATTATTCCCAGTCAAGGTTTCTTTGTGTGCCATGTGCAAAAATCCAGACTGGTTAATTCATAGGGGTATGTCTGCTAAAGGGCATTAGTTGCTACCACTAGGCTACTGCAGACTTAACGCCCTGCAGTAGCAGCTAACCCATGAAAAAATTAGATATTGCAGGCACATTTCTGTGATATCTGTTCCTTATCGTTCCTCCAGTTTAGCTCTCCACCTCTGGGTTGTGCACCACCTCCTGCAGCTTGGAGACTGGGCATGTCAAAGTCGTGACATCACTGGATATAGCCTGCTGCTATCTCCCATCAGCCTCCAGTGTGTCCAGTCTCCATGCAGCAGGAGGACGTAGTGAGCCTAGCTTCTGAGCTTACTTGGGGGGAACAGATAAGGAGCATTTAGTGTGACAAATTTTATTCTGATTTTCTTTGATTTTTACTTTTAATTTTACTTTTAATTCAGTTACCTTTGGTTAATTGGCAATCAGGGATTAGTTCCCTTTAGTTATTAGGAACAAAATTTCCTTATTTACAGTAATTTTAAATTTGAGCCTGGCTCTTTAAATTAATAGCAGCTCTCGCCTTCCCTCCTTGTCAGTTAATTTCACTTGCTGCAAGCATTCGCCGGTGCGGATCTCTCTCCCTGGACAGTATGGGAGAGAGCTCCGGGACACGTACAGCCACACGGAAGCTGTGTGAGACAGAGCCTCTCTGTTGCTGTGGGATTTTAATTTTACTCTGTGGAACTGGCTGAGCGGTCTTCGCCGCGGCTGACAGGTGCATCAGCGTGGCTTGAGGATCGGATAAATTCAAGGCGGTAGGAGTAGGCTGCGTGGCTTTCGGCCCTGCAGGTAAGGCCTTCGGGCTCTGTCAGTCTGCTGAAGCCTCCTTTTTGCAGCGGCTGTTCTTGGCACCAAAATTCATTGGCGAAGGGGTGGCCATTTTCTCTCTAGGTATTTGGACCGCATGGCGAGAGTTGCAGTGAGCTGCCATTGTGAGGAAGACGACAGGCAGAATAGCTAGATTTTTGGGCCTAGTGTTTTTCTTTTGTTTGTAGGTTTTTTGAGGCTTGGGGGGTTCCTGAGCCTTAAGGGGGCCGTTGTCAGCCCTCTTTATTTGTAAGTTTATTCTTAGTTTTATAGGACAGCAGTTTTGGCATTGATCTCTGATACCACATGTTCTTTCCCTCCTAATCATGTCTCTGAGGAGCATCTGTTAAGTCCCGGGATATTAGGAAAATTGCCAGCTTTTAGGTTCAAGAGCAGAGCCCTAACTTGTAGTTGGAAGGAGGGACAGGCTGGAAGTGTGCCTTTGTGTATTCTGTAGTGAAAGTTGCCCAAATGCCTGTGGTTTCACAGGGACAGGTTTAGGAAACCTTAGGATATAAAAAAGTATATAACAGTTAACTGTCAACCATGAAGTGCCTGTGCTACGGTCTATGGCCACCAGAGGGCAGATGGTACACTCAATAGTGCCTTTCTGTGACCGTGTGTATGCAGCCATATCAGATTGATCATTCTCTGCAAGTCAGGGAAGAAATAACCACAGGGCCACCTCATGGGCTCTCAGGGGTTAGTGACTAAACAAGCAACTAATGTTCTGCAAATCAAGATTATATGACCAAGATTTAAAGCTCTTAACTTCTGTATCGTTAGTTGGGCTCTGGTGCCCTAAAGGCCACCGGATGGCAGCGCTGCTCATGAATCACATGGGGGGGGGGGGGGTGGTAAAATACAAAATCGTATTACTCATCAGGTTCACACCAGCAACAACCTCTGTCCTCCATTAGCAAGGTTGTCTGTGTATCCCACTGCTATTTCTCTGACTGCAGGAAGGCCGGGGGGAGGGGGGGTGGAGGGTGCCTGTGTGTTTCATAGCTCCACTTAGCATGCCCTTCCCAGGAAATTCTCATCTATTTCTAGAGCAGGATTTCATTTCATTTCTCTGGTTATGGTTAATGCACAGCGTTAAGGGGCTGTGTTCGAAGGTTTGGGTCCCACTGACTTCGGTGGGATTTCAAAAAGAAAAAAAAAAGAAACTCTCTTTAGTGAGAGAGAGCCTTGTTCATTTTTTAGCTAACACTGTTGGTTTATTCAGTGGCCTTTTGTGTCCTGAACCCCAAGGTCAGGACACTGTTTGCTTCCAGGGGTTCTACTCTCTATTTTGCTCTTCAGCTCCCTGGCAGACGCAGCAGGCTGGCAGGGGGTGCGTAACGCGTCCTGCAACACCAAATCCCTCAGGATAAGGGGGGAAAGAAATCTGGGTGCAACGGGGGCTGGTAGCATCTTGCAAAGCTATAGGAGCAGTTCAGGTAATTTTAGCTGATCTGCTTTGATTTCATTGGAGTTGGCGGAAACTTGGTTTTTGGAGTCCTATACTTCAAAAGAAAAAAAAAAGGCATAGCTATGTTGATTTAGAAGAATCTCCTTCCGCTATCCATAGAAGGTCCTATAAAGTGTTAGTCGGTTTATATGGCAGGGTAATATTTTGGCTTAGCTGCTCTGATATAGCGCTATGATCCACTGTAAACATTCAAGTCAAAAGGAATTATGGTGATAACTCTCTTGGACAGTTGCAACAGGTGCTTGGGTGAGTGCCATGGCCAGTCCACAGATGTGAAATGCTCTGCCATAAGCATTGTCATGAGAGGGGTTTTATAGTTGTGTGGTTTCTTAATGGAAAATATTCCCGTTTAGTTTGGCTTTGCCCAAATTATTTTACAGTAGATTTGTAATGTCTTAATTTTGGCTATATGTGGTTTAATTTTACATATGGAAAAGGCAGCTCAGCGGAGAGAGGTTGCAAAATAGAACTCTGGCTTTTGAAGCTATCTATGCTCCCATTCCATTTATCAGAGGTTCTCCAGTACGGAGAGTATGCGCTAGTGTTCAGCGAATGCCTTAACCCTTTGAAGGCCTAATTTAAATTTTTAATCCACATTCTGCAGCCGGGTTAATTTTGGAATATTTCAGGAAAATTGTACCCATCTTATTCAATATGTTCTAATAGTGATTTTCCTTCTGCTATGGTCATGTATTATATACCATTTGATAGGAAGATTTAGTCAGAGTTTTGGATCCCGAGAGTTTTGGGCTCGGCCTGGAAAGGGTTGGGGGCCAGAAGCACGCAGCCAGGCTAGTTCTCTAGCAGCAATAGCAGCAGCTCAGATTCTAGTAGGCATACATCATATGCTGGGCTTACAAGATGGCTTCCACGCTGATCGACATCAGCCAAGATGGCTGCCGGTTTAGACTGTGAATGTGGAGGCAGCCTGGATGAGGGACCTTGCGTTCTCTGGAAAATGCCCTGCATACACCGAATCATTTAAATTCGATCAGCTACTGGCAGGACACAATGCACACTCACATGCTTTTTTGCTAGTGGTCTAAAAGTGGAGTCTGTACCAGGTGGTATAATGGGAACTTGTCTGCAGTTTCTTGGCTTCTTCATTGCTGACTCAATTGCCACTGCGGAATGAGAGCTGTATTTCCTAACACCAGGTGCTAGTTGAACTTAAAATATAAAGTCCATCTTTGTGCAGTCAGATGGAATGGGGCGTTACTCTAGCAGGAAGGCCAGGGATTAGTATGCCTGTCATTGGGAGTTCTTTCTACTTCATATTGTTGGCACGGAAAGAGCTTCTCCTAACATATGCTGAAGGAATTTTTGGTTAAGAGATGTCTGTGAAAAAAAAAAGTATTCAGCTGTCCTGAATTCGCCTCTTCTTGATTGACATTTTGAGGCTAAGCAGGGGCAGGCCTGGGTACTACGTGGGTGGGTGCACACCTTGCACTACCAGGGGATGTGGACTCAGTGGATGGAAGAGAGCCCTAGCAGTCTTCTCTAGTGCAAGATAGGAAAGTAGATGGCTCACTGAAGCGATCGTTGGGGGCAATGCTCTGTCCTTACAAGCTCCCATTTGTGGAGCCTGGCGGGGCGAGAGCATGCTTCAGGTGGTCGCAGTGTTTACGGCAGGCTACTTGCCTGGAACAGGAAAGGAACAGGGAGTTGAATCGACTAGAGCCTGATTTGCTTTATGTGGCAAATGTGCATTATGGTTTAATTCGAGCGCTAGCTAATATTATTGGCTTCCTTGGGGTTCACCCGGAGGTCTTTCTGGTGGAGGAATGGGGCGGCTGATGGTTCGTCCAAGTCGAGGCTCAGTAAGCTCCTAGTTAAGTCTTTGTCTTGTCCTTTCCCCGTGGGCTCTCATAGGGCAAGTAGTTAGCGTATCGAGGTTTTCGGGGAAAGGTACTCTTGGTAGTGCCCTGTTGGACGAGACGGCCGTACTAGGCTGATCTCATTCGCCTACTCAACGGGCATTTCCTAGAAGTTGCTGGTAGTGGACGTTCTGCTACGGCTAGGTCCGTGGCGAATGTCTCAGGTGGATCGGTGCCCGCCTACGGTTTGGCCTTTGAATGGGCGGAGCTGAAGAAGGGTTATTCTGTGGCAGTCTTCGCCACCTTGTTGAGAGCAAGGAGGCAGGCTGTGTCTGGTACATAAGTCCGTGCTTAGTGCCTTTTTGAAGGCTGCTGTTCACGGCGGCAAGTCTGGGCAACAAAGGTGTCTGTATCCTTGGTCTGAGTTCTCTGCAGGACAGTGTCTAAGGAACTGGCCGCTAGTTCCTTCAGAGGGTGCAGCTGGCGACTCTTCTGGCTGTAGAGGTTCTGTGGAGGGAATAGCGCTAGGTGTTTGGATCAATGTGTGGCGTTTCCTTAAGTTGGGACCTGACTGCGCTCCTCAAGGAGAGTTCGGGTGCCGCTGTGGGATACCGATTGGACCTTAGAGGCGTTAACTAAAGAGCCCTTTGATTCTTTACTCCAGGCGTTGGTAAAGGATTTGCTCTTAGAGACAGTGGCTTTGATAGCTCTTTGTTTGGTGCGACGAGTTTCAGAGTTTCAGGCGTTGTCATGTAATAAGCCGTTTTCACCCTTTTCTGGATAGAGGGTGGCTGATTTTTCTCCTTAGCCTATTGGTTTCTCTTCCAGTTCTCGGTTTTTCTGGAAGGGGAGGTTTTTATTCGTAGCTTACGCCGATAGGAAACATAAAATGCAGGGTGCGGCGTTCATTTCTTTGTTTTTGTGTGTTTGTTGGAGGTCCCCGCGAAGGGGAAGCAGCAGCGAAGGCGACCATTTCGCACTGGGTTAAGGCAGTGGTTGCCTCAGCATTCTGGTGGCGAGGTTGTACGATTCCGGGGGACTTTCTGACTCTTGCTACCAGGGCGCAAGCAGCTTCATGGGTGGATCACTGTGTCATTCCACCAGGGGGGATTGGTAGAGCAGCTTCCAGGTCGTCTCTTCATTCCCTCAGTAACCACTGCTGCCTAAATGTTCTGGCAGTAAAGGATGCCTGTTCCGGGTCGACTGTGTGGTGAGTTGGCTGGATAGGTCCCTCCCAATGATTACTGCTCTGTTACATCCCAGAGGTGGAGGACTAAACTGGAGGAACGATAAGGAAATAGAAATTACACTTATCTGGTAATTGTCGTTCCTTGAGTGACGACAGTTTAGTCCTCATTCCCGCCCAGGGGTGTGATTTCTTCAGAGTTTATTTTCAGGCGGAGTGGAGCATCAATCTCAAGGAGTAGACGGATCCTTTCAGATTCTAGATCGCAGTGAGTATCCCTCTGTTTCTTCCTTCTCTCTTATTTAAACAAGGGGATGGTATAGGAAATGTGTTTGCATAGGGGGGACGTGAATGTAAAGTTAAAAATATATATATGACTGATAAGATTAAAAAGGTTCAAGTTGAGGAATGGAGAGTTATTTAAAGCTATGGTATAGTTACTTATTTGTTGTTCCTTTGAGTTTGCTTTGCCAATAGTACACTAGAGGCTGATGGGAGATACCAGCAGGCTATATCCAGTGATGTCATGACTTTGACATGCCCAGTCTCCAAGCTGCAGGAGGAGGTGCACAACCCAGAGGTGGAGGACTAAACTGTAGTCACTCAAGGAACGACAATTACCAGGTTAGTGTAATTTCTATTTCTCCAGGACCAAGCAGGAAGTCAGTCCTCACTTATGGGTGACGTCGGCGCTGACGGAGCCCTCGCGGAGCAATTTTCCCCAGCTTTCAAAGAAAGCCTTTGGGAATTGCAGCGCGCATGCGCGGTCCCCTTCCCGCCCAAGGGTGCCATCTTAGCCAGTCTTCTTTTTTCCGCGGAGCCCTACAGACGTACCCGTCGTGTCCCCGCGAAAAAGTTGATTTTTCTTCATAATTATTCTTTTTTCCATTCGGTTCGACGCCGGTCTTCTTCCCGCCCGGACTCGCGACGCCGGTCACGAGTCCTCTTCTTATTTTTCGGTTTTTCTGACTTAGTCAGTTTTCGTTTCGGTTTTTCCCTGGCAGCCCGGTCCTTTGACCTCGCAGGGGCCCTTTTCCCCCCGATGGCTGCCAGTGGTTTCAAGCGGTGTGGTCAGTGTGACCGAAATATGTCACTGACTGACACACACGACTTTTGCCTCCGCTGCCTGGGCCCGGATCATGAAGAAATGATCTGTGGGCCCTGCGGCAAAATGTCCTCCAAAGCGTTGAGAAGTCGGCGGCATCAGCGGGATAGGATCTTCGCTGACCCCAGCCGTACCCGGACCTCGTCAGAGGCCTCCGCGTCCAAAGGTTCCAGCTCGGACCGTCGCCGGAGTTCCTCCGACAGGGGTTCTCCCTCCGGGGACCATCGACGGAAGGTGAAACCCGCGAGGGCGGCGTCGGTGGACGCTCCTGGCTCCGCGAGGGCCAGGTTGCATAGCCCCGATAGCCGCCCCGGGTCCTTGGAGAAGGAGCACCTCACGAAGCGACCTCGCCTGGAGTCGGAGCTGCCTGCTCGGGTTAGTCCTGTGGTCCTCCTGGACTCGCCTCCGCGACAGCCGACGTCGGGCCCGACGCCGTCGGGGCCCGAGTCGGGGGCTGCTGGGTCACCTGAGCTCGGACTCAGGTTGACGGCCTTGGAGAGCAGACTGTCTGCCTTCATGGACCAGCAGCGGGCACTGCTCGCTGGCTTCGCTGGCGCCGCTGCCCCGACCGCCGGGACGTCGACGTCTAAGTCGACCCCGGAGACCGAGCCGATCCTCGAGTCGATGCGAACTCGAGTCGATCCTCGGTCGAGGTCACCCTCGGCCTCCCGTTCGGGACCGAGGTCGCCGACGCCGACTCCCTCGGCGTCGGGGTGGCAGGCGCCGCGCCCTGCCCGGGCCGACCCCACCGAGTCCTCGTCGGAGTCGGTCTGGGAGTCTGAAGAGGAAGAGTCGCCTGATTCTTTTCGGACTCGGTGTGTCCCCTCGGACTCACTTGAGTCCGAACCTCGGAAGCAGTCCCCCCCGGAGGATGCCCGGTTCTCGGACTTCGTCAGGGATATGGCCAAGGCTTTGGCCTTCCCTGCGGACCCGAGGAGGAGCCTCGAGCCGAAGAGCTCGACGCCCTCCAGTATGACTCTCCCGCCAGGGAACACTTTACTGTACCGGTTCCTCCCATGCTGGAACGACTACTCTTCCGCATGTGGGAGAGTCCGGCCACCTCGCCGGTCCTGAGCAAGCGGGTCGATTCTATCTATCGAGTCCGCAAGAGCCCTGGCTTCCAAAAAGCACAGCTACCACACCATTCCATGGTAGTGGAATCGGCCATGCATCGTCTTAAGAGCCAGAAGATGCACTCCTCGGTGCCTCCTGGCAGGGAGGCCCGTAACCTGGATGGCCTTGGTAAGAAGTGTTTCCAGGGCTCTATGTTCGCATGTCGTGTCCAGACCTACCAGCTATACATGGGCATGTATCTCCGAGACCTGGCTAAAGAGCTAGCCGGCTTCTCCGCTGGTTTGTCCGAGGAACCCTTGCGGAGGTTCCTGGCCTTGTCCACTGGCATTCGGGAATGCTCAAAATTCATGTCCCGAGCAGCCTATGATGGCTTTGAAGCATCGGCTCGAGTGGCCGCAGCCGGCATCGGTGCCCGCCGACAGGCTTGGCTTCAGTCGTCTGATCTTGAGCCCTGGGTGCAGGACAAGTTGGTCGATGTCCCTTGCCGAGGCGAAAACCTCTTTGGCAAGCCCATGGCTGATAAGGCTGCACAAATTGAGACGGAGACTCTCACCAGGACTAGGCTTTCTAGGAAGACCTCCGCCCCTTCCCAGAAAAAGAAGGGCTCGGGAAAGAAGTCCTTTTACCCGAGGAAGGCAGCTGCCTACAAACAGTACCCCCACTATCAGGCCCCTGCAGCTCCCCAACAGGGCCAGCAGGCCAAGGGACGGGGTAACGGGTCCCGTAGGCAGCAAGCCCCCAAGCCTGCACCACCAGCCCCTGCTCCGCAGGGTGGGGGTTTTTGACTCCTTAAGCATAGCCTCTCCCCCCCCCGCTTGTTCCTCCCAGCACCGGAGGCCGGCTGGTTCACTTCGCCCACAGGTGGTCCAGCATCACCTCAGATGCCTGGGTGCTTCAAGTCGTGCGAGAAGGCTATCTTCTCCACTTCCACCAGGTCCCTCCCTCCTATTTTCCGGGAGAACCTCCACGACCCCCTCTGCACAGGGAATTACTCCTTCAGGAGTTAGCAGGTCTTATACAGGAACAGGCGGTGGAACCGGTGCCCCACCACCTGAAAGGTCAAGGCTTTTATTCCAGGTATTTTCTAATACCAAAAAGAACAGGAGGCCTCAGACCCATCCTGGACTTGCGCAACCTCAACAAGTTCCTCGTGCGGGAGAAGTTCAAGATGCTTACCCTTGGAATCCTTCTGCCCTACTTCCAGCAGGGAGATTGGCTATGCTCCTTGGATCTAAAGGATGCCTACACGCACATCCTCATCCACCCAAGCCACCGCCAATACCTAAGGTTTGTGGTGGCAGGAAATCATTACCAGTACAGAGTACTGCCCTTTGGCCTGTCCTCCGCACCGCGAGTCTTCACAAAATGTCTCGCGGTGGTGGCGGCCCATCTCAGGCTTCACGGCCTCTATGTCTTCCCGTACCTCGACGACTGGCTCATCAGAGCAGCGTCCGCTCCGGAGGTCACCAACGCCACGCGCCGCACGGTGACTCTTCTGCAGTACTTGGGCTTTGTTATAAACTTCGCAAAGTCCACTTTGCTCCCCTCACAGGATCTCGAGTTCATCGGCGCAAGGCTGCACACTCCTCAGGCACGAGCGTACCTACCGCTCGACAGGGCTCAACGGCTCATGGACCTAGCCGACCGTTTTCGCAGCCAGCCCCTGGTCTCCGCCAGGCGCTTCCTGAGACTACTCGGCCATATGGCTTCCACCGTCCATGTGACCCCCAATGCCCGCCTGGATATGCGGCCTGCTCAATGGTGTCTCCGCCAGCAGTGGCGACAAGCCACAGGCGGCCTAGCAGACCTAGTGCGCGTCTCCGAGCCGCTGCTCTCGTCTCTCCGGTGGTGGCTTCAGCGGCCGAACCTGATATTCGGCATGCCTTTCCAGTCACCTCAGCCGGCCCGGGTGCTGACAACAGATGCATCCCTCCTGGGCTGGGGAGCGCATTGCCAAGGGGCACGTACTCAGGGCCTTTGGACCACGTGGGAGTCTGCTCAGCAGATCAACTTCCTGGAGCTCAGGGCGATCCGCCTGGCTCTCAAGGCCTTCTCCCACCTTACTTCTCACCAGTCCGTCCTTGTCCAGACGGACAATCAAGTTGCCATGTTCTACGTGAACAAGCAGGGGGGCACGGGCTCCTTCCTCCTCTGCCGGGAGGCACAGAAGCTCTGCTCTTGGGCCGTCAGTCACGGCGTTCTCCTCAAGGCAGTTTATCTCCCAGGCCAAGAGAATTGCCTGGCGGACAAACTCAGCAGGATCCTCCAGCCGCACGAGTGGCGTCTGGATCCCTTGGTAGTTCAGAAGCTCTTTCTAAAGTGGGGCCTCCCCACGGTGGATCTCTTTGCCAGTCCTCACAACTGGCAACTTCCTCGCTTCTGCTCTCGTCAGCCACACCCCCTTCGGGTTGCGGCGGACGCTTTTCTACTCTCATGGTCGGGGAGCCTTCTGGACGCTTTCCCTCCCATCCCGCTAGTCTCTCGGACTCTGTTCAAGGTTCTCCGAGACAAAGCCTTCATGATCCTGGTGGCCCCTCGCTGGCCCAGACAGCCGTGGTTTCCGCTCCTGCTGCAATTAGCGGTGGAGGATCCATTCCCTCTGGGGTTACAACCGGATCTCCTCACTCAGGATCAGGGGTCTCTGCTACACCCCAACCTCAGGTCTCTCAACCTAATGGCCTGGCTGCTGAGAGGGTAGTCCTTGCTCCCCTTCTCCTGCCGACAGAGGTGGAGGAGGTCGTCCTAGCTTCGCGACGACCTTCTACCCGCTAATGCTACGCCCTTAAATGGCGTCGTTTTTCCGTTTGGTGTACCCGACAGTCTCAGGATCCCTTCTCCTGCCCGGTGTCGGTGGTCTTGCAGTACTTGCTATACCTGCATAATTATATATTCCATGTTACCTGTTGTTGTTTACGAAAAGTTAATTGTACGTAGTTTGAAAAAACAAGATGTTCCATGTAAAACCATGTTCATTATGTTAATTGTAAACTGTTCATTGTGTTACTTGTAAACCGCCTTTGATCTTGGGAAAAAGCGGTATAGAAGAAAAGCATAAATAAATAAAATAAAATAAAACTCCGTCAAAGTTCACCTCAGTGCTCTTTCAGCACATCATGTGCCGGTGGACAGCAGACCTCTCTCCAACGACCCTCTCGTAGCGAGGTTTCTCCGAGGTCTCCTTCTACTTAAACCACCTCTGCGCCCGCCAGCGCCTGACTGGGACCTGAATGTGGTTTTGCAGTGGATCACCTGTCCGCCTTTTGAACCTATGGCTACCTGTTCTCTCCGTTTTCTTTCTTGGAAAACACTGTTCTTGATAGCCCTCACTTCCGCTAGACGCGTAAGTGAATTGCAGGCCCTCGTGTCTGATCCCCCTTACACTCGGTTCTACAAAAATAGGGTAGTCCTACGGACTCACCCAAAATTTCTTCCAAAAGTGGTCTCCCCCTTTCACATCAATCAGGAGGTGGTACTTCCAACCTTCTTTCCCAGACCACACTACAGCTGAGCTGAAACTGTCCTCCATACCCTGGACTGTAGAAGGGCTTTGAACTTCTACCTTGACCGTACGCGGGAGCACCGTAAAGCTGCTCAGCTTTTTGTGTCTTTTGACCCCAATAAATTGGGACTCCCGGTCTCCAAGCGTACTCTGTCCATCTGGGTTGCGGACTGTATCTCTTGGGCTTATGGGGCAGCCAGACTCTCCTTGGAAGGTCGAGTCACGGCTCACTGCGTTCGGGCAAAGGCTACGTCAGTGGCTTACCTCCGCTCTGTTCCGCTGGCAGACATCTGCCGGGCCGCTACTTGGTCTTCGAGCCAGACTTTTGCGGTCCATTACTGTCTCGAGAGGGAGTCCCGCAGGGACAGTGCTTTCGGACAGGCAGTCCTCCGTAATCTCTTCGAGGTCTGAGCAACTCCTACCCTCCATCCCGGATGTGGGCTACCGGTGGGTAATAATTCAGCGAAGATTCTTTCCTTCTGTGCTGCTGAGCTAGAGGGAGCTCATTTTTGTGCTTAGGGTCTCCGGTAGCCTTGAGCTTGGGAGTCCCATAAGTGAGGACTGACTTCCTGCTTGGTCCTGGAGAAAGCGTAGTTACTCACCTGTAACAGGTGTTCTCCAGGAGCAGCAGGAATCAGTCCTCACAACCCTCCCTCCTCCCCGTGGAGTTGCAATCATCTGCTTTAGTTTTTTTGCAAATTTTTATGCTGTCTTTTTTAGCTATGTCATCTGACTGGCTAAGATGGCACCCTTGGGCGGGAAGGGGACCGCGCATGCGCGCTGCAATTCCCAAAGGCTTTCTTTGAAAGCTGGGGAAAATTGCTCCGCAAGGGCTCCGTCGGCGCCGACGTCACCCATAAGTGAGGACTGATTCCTGCTGCTCCTGGAGAACACCTGTTACAGGTGAGTAACTACGCTTTTTTCACGTGGTGTTAGTCTGCAGGGGTAGTATTGAGGTGGGAAGTGAGGATGTGGTGATAGTTGACATCCACCGTGCAAAAATGCTACCTTTAAGAGGTGGCGTTATCAGGCTTCTAGGCAGATAATACAGTAGTGCAGCTACTGCCAATTGTCAGTGGCCATCAGACCTCTGAAAAAACGGGTGGCTTTCTTCCCCCTCCACAATATTGTCAGTGCCATGGTGGTGTGATCATGTCACCAACAACATAAAAAAAGTTCTGCAGCACTGCTTTAGAATTTTGTTTTTCATTTCTCCTTCTCCTTCCTCTCCCCCCCCCCAACCCTGGACAAGTGAAAATCCCAATTAACCAGTCGGGACAAGATCCCCCCCCCCCCTCCTCCCAGTTCTATAAAAATTATCCTGGCTTGCCATTCTTGCCCCCTTGCTGCTTCCATTTTTAAGAAATCCCAGCTTGTCAGCTGGCAAGGGGGGGGGGGGTGTTCACCCCCCCCCCTCACCAAAAAAGGCCTATCTTAGTTTATCCTGGTGGTCTAGTGGGTCTACAGAGCAGGAGTACTCCTTTCCACTCCTGCCCCATCATCCAGTCACTTCAAAATGGCCACAATAATGGGGTGCTGCTTACTAGCCTCACACTAGGGGTGTAGCACTGTGAGATTGTGGCCATCTTTGTTTGGGTCCATTAAAGAAGATAGGAGCACCTCTTCGCTGGCTGGCCTGCCCGGATCGTCTTTTTAAAATAGAGGGAGGGAGGGGCTACCGGGTGGCTGGCCAGGACAGTTTTTAGAGGATGGGGAAAGTGGAGAGAGAGGGGGCTTATTTAGACTGGCCAGCTGGGATGTTTGCTTGCTAGGGGGTGTACCGATTCCTCCTCTGGGCAGCTCCTCATGGGAATCGGGAGATGTTCAGAACAGATCGGTGCTTCAGCCAGCCAGGCACTATTTTATTTATTTCATTGGTTCTGTGGATCACAACAGTGTGCCATCAAAAATATTGTAGAGGGGGGACATGGTAGTGACCGTGGCACAGAACTGACATCTCTGTGCACCCTATTGCTGTCATCACTCCCCTAGGATTTACCATGGGGACAAGCAGTACCTGCTTTGACAGGCACCGCAGGACTTTTCCTGCGATACCTGCCAACACAGGTAATATGGGTCTCCAAGAAATCAGAATGGCCATGGTATCTGCAGGGGCCAACCCAGGAATGCCCCTTGCAGAAACCAAGGTGTCTTCTATTACTGCATGGTTTTGGCAGCTAATGTACTGTGATAGCTGCCAAACCCTACTGATGTTTAGTAGACATGCCCTATAGTGTGTGTGTGTGTGTGTGTGTGTGTGTGTGTTTTTTTTGTGGTGGTTTTTTCTCCTCTTACTAGTATTTTTTACATAGGCAGCACATGAGGCATTAAACAGTGGCAGGGCAACAGTGCACAATTCCATTCCAGTATGTAGTAGTATGTTTATTTAGACAGATTTGTATGCCACCTTTTCCTTCAATCGAGGTGGTCACGTCACATCACGATTGGAGGGTTACATTTAACATTAGGGTACATGTAAACATTTAGACATTACAGTTACTTAGCAGCATTTAGACAGTACAATTGAGGTAACATTTAACATGAAGGTATTTAATAATGTGGTATGATAGGTTTGTGTGTGTGGATAGGATGGGTGTGTGCTTAGTTGGTGGTGGTAGTCGTATTTCTGCTTGGGTAGGGAATGTTGCCTGAAGGCTCATAGGTTTCTATAAATAAAAATGTTTTGAGGTCTTTGCGGAAGTCTGTGAGGTCATCTAATGCCCTCAGGCTCATTGGAAGAGTTCCATTGTGTGGATGCCAGTAGTGATGGTGCTCTTTTTGAAGTTGTTTGGTTTTGTGATAGCCTGCAGGTGTGCCGATCATGTTGTCATTATTGGTGGTTCTTGGTCTGTTGCTGATGTCTCTTGTTATAACGTTTTGTAGTACGTCTGCTGAGAGATGGTGAATGATTTTTGAAGATGATCATGATTGTTTTGTATTTAGCTCTATCCACCATTGGGAGCCAGTGTAGTTGTAGGATGGGAGTGATGTGCTGTGTTCTTGGAGTGTCTGTAATGATGCGTGCTGTGGTGTTTTGTACCATCTGTAGTGGGTGGAGTGTCTGCTGAGGAAGGCCTTGATATAGTGAGTTTCCATAATCAAGCAGTGGTGTAATGACTGCTTGGCACATTGTGTGAAAGTGGTCTTGACGGAGCATTGGTTTGATTTGATTGTTTTCAGTCGATGATATGCCTTGTTTGCGGTTTTGGTGATGTGGGATTTTAGGTTCAGAGTTCTGTCTAGTGTGATGCCCAGATACTTAACTTCTTCTTTGACTACTATGTGTTTGTCTAGGATGCTGATAGTTTGTGGAGGTATGAAGGTGTGGGGTTCCTGGTGACTAACATTGCCTCAATTTTATCGTAGTTGACTGTTAAGTTGTTGGCTATGAGCCAGTCATTCATGTCTTTGAGGCATTTTACATAGTAACATAGTAAATGTCGGCAGATAAAGACCAGCATGGTCCATCTAGTCTGCCCAGCACAATGGCAAGTGTAGGTGCACCTGCTGCTCCGTGCAGGTCACCCCTCCCCACATCCCTGTTTAGGGGTGAACCCACCACTCCATGCAGGACACCCCTATTTGAGAAATTAGATGGTTCAGTTTACTTTGATTTTATCCTGTTGCTGTAAAGGGATCCACTGTATCTGTCCCATGCCATTTTGAATTCTGTCACTGTTTGCCCCACCACTTCTATTGGGAGGGCATTCCAAGCATCCACCACCCTTTCTGTGAAAAAGTATTTCCTGACATTGTTTTGTTTTGCTATTGTTGTGTTTAGTGCTAGTAGGTTGATTAGAGCGTACACCATGATGTTGTCAGCATATATGTGATAGTGTAGTTTGTGGTGCTTGATGGTGATGCATATTTATATTTACCTTTCTCAGTTTATCTGAGAAAGGTAAATATAAATTCCTCATTGTTTCTCCAGTCCAGTCCAGACAAGTGGGTTATGCACACCTACCAGCAGATGGAGACTGAGAATCACTGGCTTGATTTTGACATCATGGTACAAAGGATCTTGTGCTGTCTCGATCTTGCCAGTATTTCTCATAGTCCTGTACAGTCTGTATTATATGACATTTTTTTGGGTAGTTTTGTGGGTAGGATATTACTCTGGGGTACAAATCCCAGTGGCGCCAGGTCCCTCCCCCTTTCTCCCCACCAGCACATCTCTTCTGTTTTCTGAGAGCTACATTGGTCTACCTAGGAGAGATGTAATCTCCCTTCCTCCGACGAAACTTGATGTGGGGTGGGGGAGTGCAGGGTGAATTAGTCTGCTGCTTTTTGTATAAAAGAAAAACAAAACAAAACCGACACTCAGCAGATGTGCCTTGATTGACCCTCCGCTTTCCTTATTTGATGAGGGCTATGCTATAGCTTAAAGGCACTTGTGGGATGGTTGTTAATGGCTGCAGTGCCTGGCAGAGGCACAGCTGTGGCTGCCGTCCCCTTTTTTGGGGTAGCAGCACAGCAGAGGGCATGTATCTACCTTGTTCCGATGGGGGTGTATTGACTCTGCCCAAGGTCCGGAGCAGCAATGGACGTCTGTATCGGTTCTTACTGTGCCGATAGGGTGGTGGCATCCCAAGACTTTCTTCAGTCTGCCACAGTTTGTGCTTGTGTGTGATGTTGGTGCCAGGCAGGAAGAGTCAGGGGCCATCCAAACTACAGTAGGTGGTCCTACTGTTTTCCCTAGCAGGACGCTGGTCAGGTTGTGTTTAACACACAAAAAAGGGAAATTTTATAAGCAGTGCATTCTAGGTTATGTATTGGATGATTCCTTATCGTCCCTCTCAGTCCTGCACCTCTGGGTAGTGTACTTCTTCCAGCAACTTGGAGACTCAATCAGTGGCCAATCTAGGTCATAAGTACATAGCAGTTTCCCCAAAAGACACAGGTTCCACAATGCTTGTATTGGGTCAAGCAGTGATATCCTGGGTCCATTTTAATAATGGTTTATGGACCTTTCCTCCAGGAACTTGTCCAAACCTTTTTTAAACCCAGCTACACTAACAGCCTTTACTACGTCCTCCGGTAACAAATTCCAGAGTTTGATTACACTTTTGAGTGAAAAAATCTTTTCTCTTAGTCTTAAATAGTTTACCCTGTAGCTTCATTGCATGTCCCCCTAGTCTTTCTATATTCTGATGATGTAAACAATCGATCTACGTTTATCCGTTCCACTCCATTAATTTATAGACCTATCATATCTCCCCTTAGCTGTCTCTCTTCCAAGTTGAAGAGCCCTAACCTTTTTAGCCTTTCTTCATAGGAGTATCTTTCCATCCCCTTTACCATTTTGGTAGCTCTTCTCTGTACCTTTTCTAATAACGCTATATCCCTTTTAAGATACGGAGACCAGAATTCATAATATCCTTTGTTTTATTTTTCATTCCTTTCCTTATGATACCTAGCATTCTATTTGCTCTCTTGGCTGCCGCTGCACACTGGACAGAGGGTTTTAACATGTTATCCACGATGACGCCTAAATCTTTTTCCTGGGTGGTGGTTCCTAATGTGGAACCTTGCATCGTGTAACCATTGTTTGGGTTGTTCTTTCCTAGGTGCATAACTTTGCACTTGTCCACA
The DNA here is from genome assembly GCA_033557465.1 of Ichthyophis bannanicus. NCBI lineage: Eukaryota > Metazoa > Chordata > Amphibia > Gymnophiona > Ichthyophiidae > Ichthyophis > Ichthyophis bannanicus. Next base: position 884,650,124 of record CM066035.1, on the reverse strand, counting down.
TTAAATTTCATCTGCCATGTGGATGCCCAGTCTTCCAATTTATCAAGACCATCTCCACAATCCTCATGGGTTTTAACAACTTTAGTTTTGTGTCATCTGCAAATTTGATAACCTCACTTGTTCCCTTTTCTGGGTCATTTATGAATGTCAAAAAGCAGTGGACCCAGCACAGATCCCTGGGGTACTTCACTATTCACCTTTCTCCAATGGGAAAAATGTCCGTTTAGCCCTACCCTCTGCTTTCTCTCTTTTAACTAGTGCCTTATTCCACAATAGTACACTGCCTCCTATCCCATAACTTTTTAGTTTTGAGCCCGAAGGGATCAGTGGTCGGTTCTGCAGCACTAGAGCACGGGACACAGAGGACAGCGAATTCAAAAGAAGGTGATGCGGGGTTTGCGACTTCAGAGGGCTAGGCCTTTGGAGGAGTGGCAGGGGCAGTCTCTGACGTCTGAAGGACCGGATGGTGACTGACTAGATATGAAGTTGGATTTGGAAGGCAAAGAGCTTGGAGGAAGGCGAGATCCCGGAGCAGGAGGAGCAGTCCCAGATTGTTTGGGTGTTCCGCTGGGATGAATTGCCAGCGCTCATTATGGAATCTTTGAAGGCCCTTAATATGCTCACTAGCCTGCTTACTGAAGATGAAACATTAGAAGACCCACTGCTCCAGGCAGTCCAAAAGCCGCAGAAGGTTTTCCCGGTACATAGAGTGGTCAGGCAAATGATTTAGGATGAGTGGGACATGCCAGAGGCTGGTCTCTAGGATGTGTGGTCCATGACGCGCCTGTAACCACTACCTTATCAGGACCACAAGCTGTTTCGGTTCCCTAAAGTGGATGCAGCGGTGTCGGCAGTTACCAAAAAGACGATAATACCAGTTGAAGGTAGTGCAGCATTCAAGGATGCCCAGGATAGGAAGTTGGACACTCTGTTGAAACAGACCTTTGATATCAACGCCCTATTGCTGCAGGTGTCCATTTGCGGGGCCTGGGTCATGATGGGTGCAACAGCTGGGTGTGCCAGTGGTGGACTCATCGGAGGAGGTGGCCAAATTTGGAATTAGGAGCTGCCTATCTCGTGGATACTCATTATGATCTCATCAGAGGACTGTCCAAAAGCATGGCCTCCTTGATAGGGCTTGTTGCTACCTTTTGGCTCCGAAACTGGGTGGTAAACAGTTCTTCCAAGTCCCGTCTCAGCAAGCTCCCCTTCAAAGGGAAAATACTGTTTGGGGAGGACTCGGACAAGTTAAGGACTTGGGAGAGTCCAAGGGTGGACGTCTGCCCGAGGATATGGAGAAGCAGAGCCACAACCCCCCTGTGACTTGGGGCCAGTGGTGGAACTTCCGGCATTTTACGTACAACATGCTTTATCCCCTACCAGAAGGGAAAATTCCCCTCTAGGGGACGGGTTTTGAGGAGTGGGCAAGGGAGTTCAAGTGAAGGAGGAGTCTGTGGGAAGTTGGCTGAGGGAGATCTACTCTGCCTGGATCTAGATCACCTCCAACCAGTGGGTCCTGGAGGTCATCCGAGAGGTCTGTGCCCCCTGAGTTGGCTTGTCCAGTACGCCATTCCTCCTTTCAGTCCCCCTGCAAAGCATGTGGAAAGGCACTGGTGGTACAAGATGCAGCTTCTACAGCTAGGGGCTGTGGTACCTGTTCCCCGAGACCAGTTCGGCTGCAGTCAATACTCCCATTTATTTTGTGGTGCCCAAAAAGGACGGGTACTTTCAGCCGATTCTCGATCTCAAATGCATCAACAGTTGTCTACGGTACTGCACTTTCAGATGGAAATGTTGCGTTTTTGTTATAGTGGCGGAGAGTTTTTTTGATTTCTTTAGATTTCACAGAGGCATATCTGCACAATACCCATCTGACCAGAACACCAGCAGTTCGTTTGGTTCATGGCACCAGTTGGGGCATTTCCAGTTTTGGGTTTTGTATGGTCTGGCCACAGCCCCTTCACCAAGGTCATGGTAGTGGTAGCAGTGGTGCTCTGCGAGGAAGAAGGGGTTCTAGTGCACCCCTACCTTGACAACTGACTGATTTAGGCGAAGTCCAGAGCCAAAAGCAAATGAACAGGAGGTGCTCTCAGGTGAAGCTCATTACCCAAATCAGTCATACACTAAGGACCTGAGATTAGTTAAGCTTCAGGTGAACAATGTATATTACACATATTAGGTACAGTTTTATTAGTATAAATATCCATAGCAACCCTTAGTTTTGTGTTTAGATGTAAATTCTTTACTTACTAAGATGCAGACAGCAGCCCAGCAGCGGGATGGGGGCGTTCCAGTCTTTTGCATTGAGTGTCGCATGTATGATTTTCTCCCAGTTGGTGAGAGGTCTTACGTGTGCACTAGGTGCAAGGAGCTCTTTGCTCTCAGGGAACGAATCCGTTCTCTAGAGGCTAAAGTAGCAGACTGGGAAAGCATAAGACAGACAGAGAGGTACATAGACAAGACCTACAGGGATATAGTCCTGAAGTCCCACCTCCAGTCTGGCAGCATCCCTGTTGCCATGGAGGAGAGAGGTCACGTGACAGGAGAGCATCACCCTGGTGTGGCAGGAAGTGATCCTGTAACTAGGACCTGTCCTCCAGGTGATGTAAAACCCTCTCGCACCGAGGAAGTTTCTCCAGGGCCATGTGCCCATGAGGGAAGGGTTAGGACAGCCGTTATAGTTGGTGATTCGATCATTAGGCATGTAGATAGCTGGGTGGCTGGTGGACGTGAGGATCGCCTGGTAACATGCCTGCCTGGTGCGAAGGTAGCGGACCTCACGCGCCACCTAGATAAGGTCTTAGATAGTGCTGGGGAGGAGTCTGCTGTCTTGGTACATGTCGGTACCAATGACATAGGAAAATGTGGTAGGGAGGTTCTGGAGGCTAAATTTAGGCTTTTAGGTACGAAGTTGAAATCCAGCACTTCCAGGGTAGCATTCTCCGAAATGCTTCCTGTTCCACACGCAGGACCCAAAAGGCAGGCAGAGCTCCGGAGTCTCAATGCGTGGATGAGACAATGGTGCAGAGATGAGGGTTTTGGATTTGTTAGAAACTGGGGTACATTCTGGGGAAGGGAGGGGCTCTTCTGAAGGGATGGGCTTCACCTTAACCGGGATGGAACCAGGCTGCTGGCATTAACCTTTAAAAATGAGAGAGAGCAGCTTTTAAACTAGATATTAGGGGAAAGCCGACAGTCGCCCAAGAGCAGATGGTTCGGAAGCATGTATCCTTGAAGGATACTACCAAAAGCAGAGAGGTTCCACAAAAGAGTAAAGTAGCCCAAATGCCCTCAAGTATGGCGCAGACTGAGCTTAAAGATCCCAAATTACCCATGTCTAACAATAGCCAAATTAATATGAGTAAAATACATTCTCTAAAATGCTTGTATGCAAATGCTAGAAGTCTAAAAAATAAGATGGGAGAGTTAGAATATATAGCACTAAATGAAAGGTTAGATATGATTGGAATATCAGAGACATGGTGGAAGGAGGACAACCAGTGGGACACTGATACCTGGGTACAAACTATATCGTAATGATAGAGCTGATCAAATTGGTGGAGGGGTTGCTCTCTGTTAGAGAGGGCATTGAGTCAGAAAGGATTAAACTTTTGCAGGAAACAAAATCTGCTGTAGAATCTATATCGATTGAAATTCCATGTAAAAGGGGGAAGGCAATGGCTGTGGGGGTGTACTATTGAGCGCCTTGCCAGAATGACCAAATGGATGATGAAATGCTCAAAGAAATCAAGGAAGCTAACAAAAGTTAGTGCAGTAATAATAATGGGTGATTTCAACTACCCCGTTATCGACTGGGTCAGTGTCATGTCAGGACATGCTAGGGAGATAAAGCTCCTAGATGAAATAAATGACTGCTTCTTGGAGCAGCTGGTTCATGAACTGACCAGAGGGGAAGCCATATTAGACCTAGTCCTTAGTGGAACACCAGATCTAGTGCAAGAGATAAGGTTGTTGGGGCCACTTGGCAATAGTGATCATAGCATGATCGCCTTTGATTTAATTAGTGGAGGAGGGATAGTAAGGAAATCCACAGTACTACCTTTTAACTTTCGAAAGGGAAACTATGATAAAATGAGGAAAACAGTTAAGAAAAAACTAAAAGGAGCATTTGCAAAGGTTAAAGACGTACATCAGGCTTGGCTGTTGAAAAATACTATCTTGGAAGCCCAGACCAGCTGTATTCCACGCATTAAGAAAAGTGGAAGGAAGTCCAAAACTCTGCCAGCATGGTTTAAAGGTGAGGTCAGAGAGGCTGTTGCCAAAAAAGCATCTTTCAGGAAATGGAAAAAAGAGCCAAACGACGAAACCTGGAAACAGCACAAGCACTGGCAAGTCGAATGCAAGGCATTGATAAGGCAGGCAAAGGGAGAATTTGAGAAGAAGCTTGCTGCGGAAGCAAAAACGCAAAGTAAAGACCTTTTCAAGTACATTCGTAGCAAAAAACCTGTGAGTCAGTTGGTCCATTAGATGATAAAGGGGTTAAAGGAGCACTAAGAGGCGACAAGGCGATAGCGGAGAGACTGAATGAATTCTCTGCTTCGGTCTTTACTGAGGAAGATGTAGGGATGTTACCCAAGGAAATATCGATACATCAGGAAGATGTATTACAACTATTAGATAAACCTGAAGAGTAGCAAATCACCTGGGCCGGATGGTATACATCCAAGGGTGTTGAAAGAACTGAAATACGAGATTGCAGACCTGCTATTAGTAATCTGTGAACTATCATTAAAATCATCTCTAATACCTGAAGATTGGAGGATTGCCAATGTAACACCAATTTTTAAAAAGGGTTCCAGGGATGATCCGGGAAACTACAGACCGGTGAGCTTGACATCAGTACTGGGAAAAATGGTAGAAACCATCATAAAGAATAAAATTACTCGGCATGTAGATAGTCATGACCTAATGGGAGACAGCCAACATGGCTTTAGACAAGGAAGATCTTGTCTTACTAATCTGTTATGTTTTTTTGAAGGAGTGAATAATCAGATGGACAAAGGTGAGTCGGTTGATATTGTGTATCTGGACTTTCAGAAAGCCTTTGACAAGGTCCCTCATGAGAGACTTTTGGCAAAACTAAAGAGTCATGGGATAGGAGGCAGTGTACTATTGTGGATCAGGAACTGGTTAAAAGATAGAAAGCAGAGGGTAGGGCTAAATGGCCAATTTTCCCAATGGAGAAAGGTGAACAGTGGTGTACCCCAGGGATCTGTGCTGGGTCTGCTGCTTTTTGACATATTCATAAATGACCTGCAAAGTGGAATAACAAGTGAGGTTATCAAATTTGCAGATGACACAAAACTATTTAAAGTTGTTAAAACCCAAGAGGATTGTGGAAAATTGCAAGAGGATCTTGATAAATTGGAAGACTGGGCATCAAAATGGCAGATGAAATTTAATGTGGACAAGTGCAAGGTTATGCACTGTGACATGGTGGGTCCTTCCAGCCCGTTAGATGAGGCTAAAAAGCCAGGAACAGGAGTAAGGCTGAGTTGTAAACAAAAGCACATGGCTCCTGGTTACCTTTGAAACCAAGCACAGAGGCAAGAGAAACGCCCGTGCTACCATTCAGGGAATGAGTCACGAGCTAATGCAGGACACTTGCTAGGGGGTGGAGTTGAGCACTGTCCTAGAATTCACCCTGATAAAGAGAGTTCAGTTGAGCTTATGGGGTTAGAAAGGAAAGAAGGAGAAGGAGTAGGAGGAGCTGAGGCATGTGTGCTGGATAAGGAAGCTAATGAGAGCTACGGTAAAGACAGCAGTGCCAGGAAAAAGCCAGAGTCTCTGTGGAAGGGTGAGACAGAGTCTGTCTTCAGGAAAAGAAAAGAAACCCCAAGGGAAGGATATAATAAGGGCAGAGTGGATTACCTGCAGTATCCAGGGGAACACAGAAGTGAAAGAAAGCCAGGAAGGCAAGTGAAATCTTCTGTGCAAGGCTTAGCTTGGGAACCTACAGCCTGTCCAAAGCCACAAAGAAAACCTCCACCAGCTAGGCTAAAAGGTAAGCCAAAAGGCTGGTATAAAAATAGTTAGTGACTGTATTTACCCAGAGGGTTGGAGCTGGGAAGAGAATACCTGTGCTGATAACGTTTGTGAAAGCCAGTATTTAACTCAGGAATATCAGGTGAAACCTGAAGCAGTTAGAAAGGGCGTGGCATCAGGATTGCCGTTACAAACATTTCCTTCTAGCCAGGAAGAGTTAATGGACTTTGAACCTGAGTGTGTGAATATTGATGAAGATATCATGGACTCTACGATATCGCTTGCTAATGAAATAATCTCATTACGCTGAAGGCATGCTTTGAAAGAGAAAGTACAGCACTACTAGCATTGGGAAGCAGAGAGCTGTGAAGAAACAGCATTGTTACGTTGGAATGCTAGATATCAACTTGTTTGTTGCTGAAGTAAGCCTTTTCTGTTAAAGAACCTTTGATTTCTCCTTATGCCAGTAAATATCTGGTTTGTGTTACTTTGTTCATGGTGAAATCCACCCCGGGAGGGGAAATAAAATCCTTTGGTTGCTTAAACCACTTTTCCACAACTGCTCCTCATTGATTCGGTGAAGGGACTACATTTCCCAAAAAGCCCAGCTTCAGGATTTGTAAAGTAGCTGCTTCAGTGGGGAAAATCCACTCACTTGACCTCTACCCACTTATATACGGGGGTTTAAGGAGAGCTGGTGACAGCACCTAGGGAAGAACAACCCAAACTATGGTTACACGATGCAAGGTTCCACATTAGGAACCACCACCCAGGAAAAAGATTTAGGCGTCATTGTGGATACCATGTTAAAACCTTCGGCCCAGTGTGCAGCGGCGGCCAAGAGAGCAAATAGAATGCTAGGTATGATAAGGAAAGGAATGGAAAATAAAACAAAAGATATTATAATGCCTCTATATCGTTCCATGGTGAGACCGCACCTTGAATATTGTGTGCAATTCTGGTCGCCGTATCTTAAAAAGGATATAGCGATTTTAGAAAAGGTTCAGAGAAGAGCCACCAAAATGGTAAAGGGGATGGAAGGATACTCCTATGAAGAAAGGCTAAAAAGGTTGGGGCTCTTTAACCTGGAAAAGAGACGGCTGAGGGGAAATATGATAGAAGTCTATAAATTAATGAACGGAGTGGAACGGGTAAACGTAGATCGATTGTTTACCTTATCAGAATATAGAAAGACTAGGGGACATGCAATGAAGCTACAGGGTAAACTATTTAAGACTATTAAAAGAAAATATTTTTTCACTCAACATGTAATCAAACTCTGGAATTTGTTACCGGAGGATGTAGTAAAGGCTGTTAGTGTAGCTGGGTTTAAAAAAGGTTTGGACAAGTTCCTGGAGGAAAGGTCCATAAACCATTAAGAAGGGACCCAGGATATCAATGCTTGAACCAATACAAGCATTGTGGAACCTGTGTCCCTTGGGGAAACTGCTAGGTACGTATGACCTAGATTGGCCACTGTTGGAAACAGAATACTGGGCTTGATGGACCTTGGTCTGACCCAGTATGGCATATCTTATGATCTTATGTTCTTATGTAACAGCGCGTGTAATGCAATTCTTGCAAAGTCTCAGCTGGGTGGTAAACTTCAAGGGCCATTTGGTCCCATCTCAGCAGCTAGAATATCTGGGAGCACGCTTAGACACTTGAGAGGGGAGCGTCTTCCTGCCAGATCAGCAAGTGCAGGGGCTGCAACTATTGGTGTGCCAGTTTCTCAGGATGGCAGAGCTTGACAGCCTGGCATTATCTGCAGGTTTTCGGAGACAATGGTGGCTGTCTTCGAACTTGTTCCATGGGCAAGTGCACATATGCGGCCTTTGCAGAGGGCTTTGCTCCGCCGATGGTCTCACCAGTGGCATCTCTTGTCCCAGAAAATCCCATGTCTGGGGGGGGGGGGGACCAGAAGGGAGCTCAGTTGGTGGTTGCTCCCAGGGAATCTGGAAGCGGGAATGCCCCTAGAGTCTCCTCGGTGAATCCCACTAATAACAGACACCTGTCTATCTGGTTGAGGAACCCATTGTGAAGGACAAATTGCCCAGGGTCGATGGAGTCCACCGGAAGCCCTTTGGTCGATCAACAGGCTGGAGATGCGAGCAGTGACCCTAGCATTCTGAAGATTCATGCCATAGTTGCAGGGGAAGGCAGTCTGGGTTTTCTCAGGCAATGAGACAACGGTAACTTACATCAATCAGTGCAGCCCTAGAGGAAGAAGCCAGTACACTGTTACATTGGGCAGAAAGTCATCTGCAAGCAATGGTGGGTGTCGACAAGCGTGATGGCAGACTACCTAAGCCGGGTGCATGTGGACTCTGTAGAGTGAGTGCTCAGCCTGGAGGGGTTTGCACAGGTGGGGCACACCAGTTATTGGACCTCCCATGACAATGTTAGAGTTGGTGAAGGTGATCCGCTTCTTCAGCAGAAAAAGGGAAAGAACGTTGGTGGGCCTGAATGCCCTAGTACAAAGGTGGTCACCGGAGGGGTTTCTCTACATGTTTCCTCCATGGGTACTCATAGACTGGGTCGTGCAGCACATTGAGGCTCACTGGGGTCTTGTTTTAATTGCCTCAGATTGTCCCAAGATGCCCATGGTATGCAGACCTTGTATGGCTCCAGACGGACCGACCATGGTGGCTGATAAAACAAGGGCCGGTGCGCATGTCTCAGGTGGAGTGATTCTCGCTTACAGTATGACTGTTGAAAGTGCAAGACTGAAGAAAAGGTATTCAGGCTTCGTAATAGCAACCCTACAGCAGGCCCGGAGGAAGTCTACCTGCCTGGCAGCAACATGGTCATCGCTTCAAATCTTCACTAAACATCGCCTGGATGTCCAGGCGGTGGGAGAATGCTCGTTTTGGATCAGCGGTGCTTCAGGCCAGTTGTGCGAGTTCCTCCCATTAGTTTCACTGCTCTGATACATCCCAGAAGTGCAGGACTGGACTGGAGGGATGATAAGGAAGAGACATTAGACTTACCTGCTAATTGTTCCTTGAACTCTAGTCCAGTCCAGGATCCCTCCCTGAGTACATTTTATGAATCTGTTTTCATGATAATTTTTAGGACACCCCAGTCCTGAAGTTTGTTTCTTTGGAGGAGGAAGGGGCCAGGAGGTGCTGGGGAGTTGTGTGTAGTTGGCGTTGGGGGGCAGACTGGGAGAGACGTCGGTGTGTTGCCTGCTGGTTGGCGCATCTCAGTCGCTCAACAGGTAAGCCGCCTCATTCTTGGGGGAAGGGGGTGTCCTTTCTTGGTGGTGGGGAGGGGGCAGATTATTTAGGTGTAGAAATAGGAATTACACTTATCTGGTAATTGTGGCTCCTTGAGTGACTCCAGTTTAGTCCTCAACCTCTGGGTAGTGAACCTCCTCCTGCAGCTTCGAGACTGGGCATGTCAAAAAACTCATGACATCACTGGATATAGCCTGCTGGTCTCTCCCATCAGCCCCCAGTGAACTATTGACAAAGCAGACTCAAAGGAACAAAAAATCAGTAACTTTTTTTTTATTTTTTTTAAACTTTAACATTATATTCAAGGGCATGCAGAACATATAACCTATCTACCTACTACTCCCCTTCCAGAAGGAAAGGTACTGCTTCCTGCATGCTCTCCTTTTTCGTTGAATGCCTAGCCCTAAACAATCCAGAGCAATATAGCAATATATGTAACAATATCATAATATAATAATATAACAATAAAGCGCAAAACAAATGGAAGCATCAAAACGACTGAACACCATTGAAGGCCTATATCCACGTTTAACCTTGCACTTCCCCCAACAGAAAAAACACTGCTAAGACCCCATCCCCGGGCAGGAATGAGGACTAAACTGGAGCCATTCAAGGAACCACAATTACCAGGTAAGTGTAATTTCTATTTCCTTATCGTTCCTCCAGTTTAGTCCTCAACCTCTGGGATGTATCAGAGCAGTAATCATTGGGAGGGACCTTTCCAGCCGGATCTCAACACCGCCTCTCTGAAAACAGCATCCTTAGCCGCCAGAACATCTAGGTGGTAGTGCTTACTGAAAGTATGGAGAGAACCAAGAGGCCTCCCTACAGATGTCCACTGGCGGAACCAAACTGCTCTGTCCAAGAAGACGCTTGCACTCTGGTAGAGTGAGCTCATAAGCTCCCTGGGACTGTACGGTCCCGTAGAAGATAAGCCGACACACTTGCTGCTCCAATCCATCCTGAAATGGACTCCATTGCCACCACTTCCCTTTGCGGAGCCCTCTGAACACCCCGAAGAGAGACAATCCGCCTTGTGAAAGTTTCTGAAACCTTTAAACACTGCTGCAGCGCTCTCTTGACGTCCAAACAGCGCAAGCTATGGTTCAATACGCTCCCCTCCGCCCCACCTAGCGCTGGAAGAGACCATTTTAGTTAGGTGAACGTAGAAACCACCTTTGGCAACAACGATGGAACCAGTTGCCAGGCCACCTTCTGTCTGGAGACAGACAGAAAAACGATTCCTGACAGGTCAATGCCTGCAACTCCAAAAATTGCCTCGCCGAACAGATAACAATCAAACATACGGTCTTCAAGGCAAAACCCTTAACCTATGCCTGTTGCAAGGGCCCCAATGGGGCGCTAGCTAACGCTCCTAAAACCAACTTGAGCTTCCCCGGTGGAATTAATATCCTACGACAGGGCTACAGTCTGGTAACCACCTGAGAAAGCGTACCACATTGACCTGTGCATGAGAGCTACTCCCTGTCCTTTGCCCTCTAGCAAGACAGAGCTTATAACTGAACTCTCCAGGACCTGCCTTTACCAAATCCGTCCTGCAGAAAACTTAATACCAAGGAGTGGAGGAGTGGCCTAGTGGTTGGGGCAAGGTACTTCAGGCCAGAAGGTCGGGGGTTCAAATCCCACTAGAGGACAGCAACCTTGGGCCGGAAGGACTGGGGTTTCTAGTCCCACAGGTGCTCCTTGTGGTCTTGGGCAAGCCACTTAACCCTCCATAGCCCATGTTCCCTGTAAAATAGTTATCTCCAAGTTATAATGCCCTGTTCAATGTAATTTCAGTTCCTTATCGTCACTCCAGTCCAGTCCCTTTACTTCTGGGTTACGCAACCCTTCCAGCAGCTTGGAGGCTGAGCCCAACCTTTTTGGGGATGGAGCGGTATAAATACCACTGGGACCACCCACAGACCCCAGTATTCTCAGCCTCCAAGCAGCTGGAGGGTTCCGTAAGCCTAGGGCTTACTGGAGTCTTCCTTTAGTTTAAATTTCTTTTGTATTATTATTATTACATTTACTTTATTTACCTTTATTTACCTTTTGTTTCCTTTCTGCATCTGTACCTTTAAATTTCTCCCTGCTCCTTCCCCCCCCTCTCTGGCCGGGCTGGGGATCGGAGGTGGTGTGCAGTACGCGGCTTTGAGGGAACACTTCAGACCTATTCTGCTGCCGTTTCGGAGGGCTCCTGCTCAATTCTCTCCGCAGCCCTGACCTGCCTCGCGCCGAAGCCCTTACGGTGGCTGAGCGCTTGAGGCAACGCCGCAGTGCAAGCACTCACCGCCGGCACAGTCCCGGATGCGGAGGTGAGCTCCGGGGCTCCAGATGCACTGAGGAAAAGCGGCGGGGGAGCGATTTAAAGCGGCGGTTCCGGCAGATCGGGGTGAAACACGATTTCCAGCTCCATTCTGCCGGTGGGGCATAAAGTGGTCAGAAGGCAGACTCGCGATCCGCCGTTCAGGCTCCACGTGAGGCCTACCACGTGTAGAGCCAACGGCCAGGAATCGCTGAGTCGGGCACAGAATTTCGCTACAGAAAGAAGCTACAAACTGCAAGTACTGGGGCCTTGAATTAAGGGATTGGAATTTATTTTGTAATTCCTCTGCTTTTCTTTAAATTTTCATTTTTTTCATTTACTGTTAGCTTAATTTAGCTTTATTATTTAATTTCTTTTGTATTATTTAATTTCTTTGTTATTTGAACTTTAAAGCGGTAGTCTCTTGGTCTGTGCAGACTGTTTCTTTTTATTTTAAGCGGTACTTGAGCTGTCCTGCCTGTACTTTATTAGGACAATTGCCCCAGCTCGGAGCAGGAAGGGCCGCAGTAGCCTCTATCCAGAACATGACGGCCAAGCCTAGGTGCCCATCCTGTGGTGGTCGCAGAGGTACTGCTTCGGAGGCAGGGATCTGCAGGGGCTGTGCTGCAGTGGCTGCCTCCGTGGAACAAGAGATTAGCTTGACTATGGCACAATCTTCTCAGGGATCCGGAGATCCCCTAGTGGGGGAGGGGGGGTCCCAGTTTCCCTACCCACTCCTCTGCCCATGCCCCCCCTACCCACTCCTCTGCCCATGCCCCCCCTACCCACCGGGGAGGGGGGGGGGCCGGGGAATTTTTCTCCCCTGACTTTATCCTCTTGCTGCACAAGGCCTATTGCTTGCGTAAGCAGGGCGTTGGAACAGGGGAGGCTGGTCCGTCGGCGGAAGACAAGTCGGCCGGGACCACGAGAGCAGGCAACTCGGATTCAGGGATCTTACCTAAGCGCCCTCGGTTGAGTTGTGAGGAGCCCCTCGCGTCCCTCTCGCAGGGGACCCCGGAGGAGGAGAACTTGGACAAAGATTTGGACGAGGAAGAGGAGGAGCTTGAAGAAGGGGAGATCCCAGAAGAGGAACACTCCCGGATAATTAGTCTTTCGTCGGGAGGAGCTCCCGGCTTTAATCAATGAGTCCCTGAAAGCGCTCAATGTAGCCTCAGACACGCCTGCAGAGGAGGAGGCGTTAGAGGATCCGTTAATCCAGGCCTTCAGGAGATCGCAGAAGGTTTTTCCTGTCCACAGGGTGGTACGCCAGATGATCCAGGAAGAATGGGATCAACCAGAGTCAAGCTTAAGGGGGGTCCGATCCATGACTCGCCTATATCCTCTTCCAGAGGCGGACAAAGAACTGCTGAGGTCTCCCAGGGTGGACGCAGCGGTATCAACAGTTACTAAGAAGACCACGATCCCAGTCGAGGGCAGCACGGCTCTGAGAGATTCTCAAGACAGAAAATTGGACGCGCTTCTGAAACAAGCTTTTGACATAAGCGCCCTCGCCTTGCAGGCCTCCGTTTCCGGAGCTTGGGTGGCGTGGGCCTGTTTAAGATGGTCACAACAGCTCCAGTCAGCGGAGGGTTCCGCAGACGAGAGGCAGGCCAACGCTGCTAGATTGGAATCCGGGGCAGCCTACCTGGTGGATAGTCAGTATGACCTCATCAGAAGCCTAGCCAAGAATATGGCCTTGGTGGTGGCAGCTAGGCGTTATTTGTGGCTACGGACTTGGGCAGCCGATGCATCCTCGAAGGCTCGCCTGAGTCGACTTCCCTTTAAGGGGAAGCTGTTATTTGGAGAAGATTTAGAGAAGCTGGTGAAGGACCTTGGCGAGTCTAAGGGAGGCAGACTTCCGGAAGACAGACCTAAGCAAGGGCGCTCCCTAGCCCCAGTGCGTAACCAACCTAGGGATTCTCCAAGGTTTCGCTCAGCCAGGTCAAACCCCTTTCCTAGGGGCTGTTTTCCTTCAAGGGTCAAGGTTTTAGAGGGTTTCGAGGAGCGGGTCGAGGTTTCGGTACCTCTGCTCCCCCCTCGGGGCCTAGAAAACAACAATGAGAAGACGGGGGTCCAGGGGGACGGACTGCCGGTGGGCGGTCGTCTAAGGCAGTTTCTCCCAGCCTGGACCCGGGTCACGTCCGAACAATGGGTCCTAGAGGTGATCAGAGAGGGCTATGCTCTCGAATTTGCAAAGCAAATACTTCCAGCCTTTGTTCAGTCTCCCTGCGGCTCCTCGGAGAAGAGGACGGCGGTAGAGGTAACGCTCGCCCGACTAATAGCACTCGGGGCCATAGTCCCAGTACCTCCAGATCAGTGCGGCACGGGTCGGTACTTGATTTACTTCGTGGTACCAAAGAAGGAAGGGTCTTATCGCCCCATCCTGGATCTAAAGCAGGTCAATCGCTGTCTCAGGGTACCACACTTTCGGATGGAAACCCTATGGTCAGTCATAGCAGCCGTGAGGGCCGGAGAGTTCCTAACGTCTCTCGACTTGACAGCCTACTTGTACATCCCGGTCAGGAAGTCCCACCAACAGTTCCTCAGATTTGCAGTACCAAGAGGTCACTTCCAATTCCAGGCTCTGCCCTTCGGCCTAGCTACGGCCCCAAGGACTTTCACCAAGGTGATGGTGGTTGTGGCGGCGGCCCTACGGAAAGAGGGAATACTAGTGCACCCGTACCTGGACGACTGGCTGATAATGGCAAAGTCAGAAGAGGAAAGTCGCTCGGCTACTGTCAGAGTGGTTCAAGTTCTGGAAGAGCTGGGGGGGTCATCAATCGAGCAAAGAGCAGGATGACTCCCTCCCAGGACCTCGAGTACCTCGGAGCAAGGTTCGTCACCAGCAGAGGCAGAGTATTCCTGTCCCGTACGAGGTCAAGGGACCTAAGGCTACTGGTCACGCAGTTTCTGGGCAGACGAATCCCCTCAGCGTGGCATTATCTTCAGCTACTGGGAACTGGCGGCGGCGATAGAAGTAGTGCCATGGGCCAGAGCGCACATGCGACCGTTACAGCGGGCTCTATTGCGTCGATGGTCTCCTCAGCACCATCCATTGTCCATGCAGTTGCCCTGTGCCCTGCGGACCAAATGGGCCCTCTGGTGGCGGTGCCAAAGAAATCTGGGTCGCAGGATGCCCCTCGAGCCCCATCAGTGGTTGCTGTTGACGACGGATGCCAGTCTGGCGGGTTGGGGGGCTCACTGCGAAGACCAGTTCGTCCAGGGCCGCTGGACACCGTTGGAGTCTCTCTGGCCCATCAACAGACTGGAATTGAGGGCCGTTGCCCTAGCGCTCAAATCTCTCGAGTCCTTAGTGCAACGAAGAGCAGTTCGCGTGCTCTCCGACAATGTCACCGCGGTGGCTTACATCAACCACCAGGGCGGCACCAGCAGTCCCACCTTGGAGAAGGAGGCGGACGCTCTTTTCCAATGGGCAGAGGTTCGCCTGAAAGCACTTTCAGCTCAGCACGTGGCCGGCTTGGACAACGTCACGGCCGATTACCTCAGCAGGTGCAAGATAGACCACGGAGAGTGGGAACTGGAGCAGGAGGTTTTCGACCAAATAGTGGCCCGTTGGGGGCTCCCAGTCATGGATCTCATGGCACGGTTCTCGTCTGCCAAGGTGGATCTTTTCTTCAGTCGACGGAAGGAAAGAATGTCCGAAGGCCTGGATGCCCTGTCCCAGAAGTGGCCTTCGGAAAGTCTGCTCTGTGTTCCCTCCTTGGGCCCTTATCGGAAAGGTTCTCCAGCGGGTGGAGACTCACCAGGGTTTCATAATTCTCATAGCCCCGGATTGGCCTCGCCGCCCCTGGTATGCGGATCTGGTGAGGTTGCTCGCCGACCAACCTTGGCGGCTCCCCTGCACAAGGGACCTTCTGAGACAAGGCCCGGTCCGGTTGCCTCACGTGGATCGATTCTCGCTTACGGCATGGCTATTGAAAGGGCGAGGCTCCTGAAGCGAGGCTACTCAGGAGCGGTAATCTTGACGCTGTTGAAGGCTAAGAAGCGCTCAACCTGTCTCTCCTATGTAAGAGTTTGGCGCATCTTCGAAGCGTGGTGTGCCGAACACCGAAGGAAACCCCTTTTGGCTTCGGTTCCGGAGGTTCTAGAATTCTTGCAGGCAGGATTTGACAAGGGTTTAGTGCACAGCTCCTTACGGGTCCAGCTGGCCGCAATAGCGTGCTATAGAGGTAAGGTCTGCGGTAAGTCCCTTGGTGCCCACGCGGATGTGGCCAGGTTCCTAAGAGCAGTCAGACGATTGTGCCCTCAACGGAGGGTGATCATCCCCCCTTGGGATCTCAACCTCGTGCTAAATGCCTTGATCGGGGAACCCTTTGAGCCGGTAAAGAGGGCCTCCTTAAAGGATCTAACCCTGAAGACAGTTTTTCTGGTCGCTATTTGCTCGGCCAGGCGGGTCTCGGAGCTACAAGCGCTATCCGCTCAGACCCCCTTCCTAGCCTTTCTCAAGGACAAGGTAGTCCTTCGCACGGTTCCTTCCTTTTTGCCCAAGGTTATCTCTCCCTTCCATGTGAATCAGGCAGTTACTCTCCCGGCCTTCCCGGCCGACAAGCAGGAAGGTGGATACAGCAAGCTTCGCCTCCTAGACGTCCAGAGGGCCTTGAGGCGTTATCTTTCTCGCACAGCTCCTTTCAGGAAGTCCGACCGGCTATTCATTTGGAGGTCCACACAAGGGGGAGGCGGCGGCCAAGGCCTCCATCTCCAGGTGGATCAGAGAAGCAATTGCTTCCGCCTACATCCTGAAAGGGAAGCAGGTCCCAGTGGGACTGCGTGCACACTCGACTCGTGCACAAGCTACCTCCTGGGCAGAATTCAGTCTGGTTCCCCCTCTGGACATCTGTAGGGCGGCGACTTGGTCCTCCCTACATACCCTTCACCAAGCACTACAGGCTGGACGTTGAGTTCAGCGGATGCTCGGTTTGGTTTTGCGGTTCTGCAGTCCGGTATGGCGATTCCCCCCCAGGATTGAACTGCTCTGGTACATCCCAGAAGTAAGGGACTGGACTGGAGTGACGATAAGGAAGAAGTAATTAGATCTTACCTGCTAATTATTGTTCCTGAAGGAACGACAGTCCAGTCCCTGATCCCACCCGGATTTCGTCGGCCTGTAGGGCCTATTAGCCAAGGGCGGAGCTGCGGACCGAGCGTGGAGTCTGCTATGGGCACAGGAGAGCAGTTGAAGGTTCACTTGGTCAGTCGCAAGTAATCCACCTCCGGCCGTTGGCGTTCTCCTCTCCTTCTCCCTGTCCTTAACAAAATTTTTCCTTTTTTTTTTTTTTTTTTAAATATTTCGTTGCTGTGTGATGTTTAGGTTACTATTGAAAGTTCTTTAAGTCTGCTTTGTCATTCGATTACTGGGGTCTGTGGGTGGTTACAGTGGTATTTATACCGCTCCAGCCCCAAAAAGGTTGGGCTCAGCCTCCAAGCTGCTGGAAGGGTTGCGTAACCCAGAAGTAAGGGACTGGACTGTCGTTCCTTCAGGAACAATAATTAGCAGGTAAGATCTAATTACTTCATTCTCAGCCTCCAAGCAGCTGGAGGGTTCCGTAAGCCTAGGGCTTACTGGAGTCTTTCCTTTTTTTTAGATCATTTAGAATTTACTTATTTACGTATTTATTTCTTAGTTGTCTGCTGATTTCTTACTTTTAGGGCTTAGTAGGTACTGCACCTTTAATTCCTCCTGCCTGCTCTTCTCCCTCCCCCCCCCCCTCCCCTGGTCGGCACGGGCATCGGAGGCACTTTCCTGCAGGCTGCAGCAGAGAGACTTCTTTTGCTGATCTCCCCTACTGCATTCTCGGCTGGCTCCTGCACTCTTCACAGAGCACTAACCTGCCTCGCGCCGAAGCCCTATTGGTGGCTGAGCGCTTGAGGCAGTGCCGCCATCTTGCTCCTACCGCCGGACCCGTCCCGGAGCAGAGGGACGCGGAGGCGAGTGTCCGGTATCCCGTTTACCTGCGGAGCTGCAGTTTCAAACGGCGATCATCCTTTAGAAGAGCGGCTCCCGCCTCCAGCCTCCTTTCGGTTGTGAGAACCGCCGGCACGGAGGACAGGCTCGCGGCGCCCCGTTCAGGCTCCACGTGGTGAGGCCTACCACGTGTTGAGCCAACGGGCAGTGAACGCTGAGCCGGGGACAGCTAGCAGCAAATCCATAATCGCAAGTACTTTTAACTTAAGTTTTATAGCGATTTTAATTTGAGTTTATTTTAATTTGAGTTTATTGGTTTCATTTATTTGTTTTATGTATCCTGATTCTTTCAGGTAATTTTGACCTTAAGTTCAAAGGGGCTGTTAGTTTTCCCGGGTAGGGGGAACTGTTGAGTTACTGGGGGAGAGAGCACACAGATCTTTCAGTCCATGTTAAAAAGTGCAGATTCTGGTGAGAGGTTCAGGAATCCTGTGCTGTACAGCTTTTGGGCTCTCGGCTATTGCAAAACCTCTGAGTAAGAAGGGCTTCGGGAGCTCTCTTCAAGGTATGGCGGCCAAATCTAGGTGTCCCTCCTGTGGCTCTCGCAGGGGCACTTCCTCGGAGGCAGGGATCTGCAGGGTTTGTGCTACAGTTGCTGCCTCCGTGGAACAAGAAATTAACTTGACTATGACACAGCCTTCTCAGGGGTCAGGAGACCCTCTAGAAGAAGGAGGGCCCCAGTTACCTCTCTCTACTCCCTCGGATCTGCCCCTTTCGCCCCCCCCCCCCGGTGTAGAGGGGGCCGGAGAATTTTTTCCCCTGACTTCATCCTCTTGCTTCACAAGGCTTACTGCCTACGTAAGCAGGGCTTAGGGACAGAGGAGGCTGGCCCGTCAGCGGACGACAAGTCAGCTAGATCCATGAGAGCAAGCAATCCGGAATCCAGTATCCCTCCTAAGCGTTCCCGTCTTGGTTGTGAGAAGCCTCTAGCGTCCCTCTCTCAGGGTACCCCGGAGGAGGATAGCTCTGATAAGGACTTGGACGAGGAAGAGGAGGAGCTTGAAGAAGAGGAGATCCCGGAAGAAGATCAATCCAGGATAGTTAGTCTTTTGTCGGGAGGAGCTCCCAGCATTGATTGAGTCCCTGAAAGTCCTCAATGTAGCCTCAGACACGCCGGCACAGGAAGAGGCGTTGGAGGATCCTTTAATCCAGGCCATTAGGAGATCCCAGAAGGTTTTCCCTCTCCACAGGGTCGTGCGTCAGATGATCCAGGTAGAATGGGATCAACCAGAGTCAAGTTTAAGGGGAGTCCGGGCCATGACTCGCCTATACCCTCTTCCAGAGACAGATAAAGAGCTGCTGAAATCTCCCAGGGTAGATGCAGCGGTATCAGCAGTTACTAAGAAGACGACTATCCCAGTTGAGGGCAGCACGGCCTTAAGAGATGCTCAAGACAGGAAGTTGGATACGCTCCTGAAACAGGCCTTTGATGTAAGCGCTCTCGCCTTGTAGGCCTCCGTGTCAGGAGCTTGGGTGGCTCGGGCCTGTTTAAGGTGGGCTCAACAGCTCTAGGCAGAGGGCTCAACCGGCGAAACACAGGCCAACTCGGCTAGGATGGAATCCGGTACAGCCTACTTGGCAGATAGTCAGTATGACCTCATCAGAAGCCTAGCCAAGAACATGGCCTCGGTGGTGGCGGCTAGGCGTTATCTGTGGCTACGGAATTGGTCAGCTGACGCTTTCTCGAAGGCACGCCTGAGTCGACTTCCCTTTAAGGAGAAGCTGTTATTTGGGGAGGATCTAGAGAAGTTAGTAAAGGACCTGGGTGAGTCTAAGGGAGGAAGACTCCCGGAAGATAGACCAAAGCAAGGGCGCCCCCTAGCCCCAGTGCGTTCCCAGACTAGGGACTCACGGAGATTTCGCACGGCCAGGTCAAACACTTTTACCAGGGGCCGTTTTCCCTCGAAAGGTCTAGGTTTCAGAGGGTTTCGAGGAGCAGGGCGAGGTTTTGGAGCATCCTCCTCCTCCTCCTCGGGCCCTAGAAAACAACAATGAGATGACGGGGGTCCAGGAGGAAGGGTGGCCGGTGGGTGGACGCCTAAGGCTGTTTCTTCCCGCCTGGTCCCGAGTCACGTCGGATCAATGGGTTCTAGAGGTGATCAGAGAAGGATATGCTCTCGAATTTGCCAAACAAATACTTCCAGCCTTTGTTCAGTCTCCCTACGGTTCTTCTACAAAGAGGGCGGCGATAGAGACAACTCTCGCTCGCCTAATAGCGCTCGGGGCCGTGGTTCCAGTACCACCAGACCAGTGCGGCTCTGGTCGGTACTCGATTTACTTCGTAGTACCAAAGAAGGAAGGGTCCTTCCGACCGATCTTGGATCTGAAGCAGGTCAACTGCTGCCTCAGGGTGCCACATTTCCGGATGGAGACCCTACGTTCAGTCATAGCTGTGAGGGGCGGGGAGTTCCTAACGTCCCTCGATTTGACAGAAGCCTACTTACATATCCCGGTCAGGAAGTCCCATCAACAGTTCCTGAGATTCGCAGTGCCAAGAGGCCACTTTCAATTCCAGGCCCTACCCTTCGGCCTAGCTACAGCTCCCAGGACGTTCACCAAGGTGATGGTGGTAGTAGTGGCCTTCCTTCGGAAGGAGGGAATACTAGTGCACCCTTACTTAGACGATTGGCTGATCCGGGCAAAGTCGGAAGAGGAAAGTCACTCGGCAACGACCAGAGTGATCCAGCTTCTAGAGGAGTTGGGGTGGGTCATCAATCGGGCAAAGAGCAGGTTGACTCCTTCCCAGGAACTCGAGTACCTCGGAGCAAGATTCGACACCAACAGGGGCAGAGTATTCCTGTCACGGACAAGATCAAGGGAGCTAAGGCTTTTAGTCACACAGTTTCTAGGCAGAAGGAATCCCTCGGCGTGGCATTATCTTCAGGTTCTGGGAACAATGGCGGCTGCGATAGAGGTAGTACCATGGGCCAGGGCCCACATGCGGCCGTTGCAGCGGGCACTATTACGTCGGTGGTCTCCCCAGCTTCATCCTCTGTCAATGCAGTTACCTTGCGCTCTGCGGACCAAACAGACCCTTCACTGGTGGCGGTGCCCAAGGAATCTGGATTGCGGGATGCCCCTCGAACCTCATCAGTGGTTACTATTGACGACGGATGCCAGCCTGACAGGCTGGGGAGCGCACTGCGAGGACCAGTTCCCAGGGTCGCTGGACACTGGAATCACAATGGCCCATCAACAGACTGGAATTGCAGGCCGTCACCCTAGCGCTCAAGGCTCTCGAGGCCTTAGTGCAAAAAAGAGCAATTCGGGTCCTCTCCGACAATGTCACCGCGGTGGCCTACATCAACCACCAGGGAGGCACCAGCAGCCCCACCTTGGAGAATGAGGCGGATGCTCTATTCCAGTGGGCGGAGGTCCGGCTGCAAGCGCTTTCGGCTCAACACGTGGCGGGCATGGACAACGTCACAGCCGACTTCCTCAGCAGGTGCAAGATAGACCACGGAGAGTGGGAACTGGAACAGGAGACCTTCAACCAGATAGTGGCCCGGTGGGGACTCCCAGTCATGGACCTCATGGCGCTTTTCTCCTCAGCCAAAGTGGACAGATTCTTCAGTCGGCGAAGGGAAAGAATGTCCGAGGGCTTAGATGCCCTGTCCCAAAAGTGGCCCTCGGAAGGTCTTCTCTATGTATTTCCCCCTTGGGTCCTGATCGGAAAGGTTCTCCAGCGGGTGGAGTCCCACCAAGGGTTGGTAATCCTCATAGCTCCGGATTGGCCTCGCCGCCCATGGTATGCGGATCTGGTGAGGATGATCGCCGACCAACCTTGGCGGCTCCCTTGCAAAAGGGACCTGCTGAAACAGGGCCCCGTTCGGATGCCTCACGTGGATCGATTCTCGCTTACGGCCTGGCTATTGAAAGGGCGAGGCTCCTGAAACGAGGCTACTCTGGAGCAGTAATCTCGACGCTGTTGAATGCTAAAAAGCGCTCGACCTGTCTATCCTATGTAAGAGTTTGGCGAATCTTCGAAGCCTGGTGTGCAGAGCACCGTCTGAAGCCCCTGTCGGCCTCAGTCCCGGATGTTCTGAAATTCTTGCAAGCAGGATTTGACAAGGGTCTGGCGCACAGCTCCTTACGGGTCCAGCTAGCTGCTATCGCCTGCTATAGAGGCAAGGTCCGTGGCAAGCCCCTAGGGGCCCACGCGGACGTCTCCAGGTTCCTAAGGGCGGTTAGACGGCTACGTCCTCAACGGAGGTCGATCATCCCCCCGTGGGATCTTAACCTAGTGCTAAATGCCTTGATCGGGGAACCCTTTGAGCCTTTAAAGAGGGCCTCCTTAAAGGATTTAACCCTAAAGACAGTTTTTCTGGTCGCCATCTGTTCGGCCAGGAGGGTTTCGGAGTTACAGGCGCTGTCATCTCAACCCCCCTTTCTGTCCTTTCTCAAGGACAAAGTGGTTCTGCGCACGGTTCCCTCCTTACCCAAAGTGATCTCTCCCTTTCATGTGAATCAGACGGTCACCTTCCCGGCCTTCTCGACCGATGGACATGAAGGCAGGGATAGCAAACTTCGTCTCCTAGACGTCCAGAGGGCTTTGAAACGGTACCTCTCTCGCACAGCATCCTTCCGGAAGTCCGACCGACTGTTCATTCAGTTCGGGGGTCCGCATAAAGGGGAGGCGGCGGCCAAGGCCTCTATCTCTAGGTGGATCAGAGAGGCGATTGCCTCCGCCTACATCCTGAAGGGGAAGCAGGTTCCAGTGGGCCTGCGGGCACACTCCACTCGCGCTCAGGCTACCTTTTGGGCGGAATTCAGCCTAGTTCCCCCGCTGGATATTTGTAGGGCAGCGACTTGGTCCTCTCTGCATACCTTCACCAAGCACTACAGGCTGGACGTGCAGAGTTCAGCAGACGCTCGGTTTGGTCTAGCGGTTCTTCAGTCTGGTATGCCGGATCCCACCCAGGGTTGAACTGCTCTGGTACTTCCCAGAAGTAAAGGGACTGGACTGGAGTGACGATAAGGAAATAGTAATTAGATCTTACCTGCTAATTAGTGTTCCTGAAGGAACGACAGTCCAGTCCCTGTTCCCACCCGGTTCCGACGAACGTTAAGGCCTATTATTCATGGAAGAGCATTGGACCGAGCGTAGGGCCGGTTCGGCATGAAGGAGTGCAGGAGAAAGCCGGCCCGGGCAGGCTCAGGACCCTCCGCCCGTTGCCATTCCTCCTCTCCTTCTCTACCATTTAAAAAAAATAAAAACATTTTGTTTGGAGTGTTTTATTAGTACTTTAAGGTTTTGTGTTACGTAGGTTATTGAGGGAAGTTCGTTATGTCTGCTTTTTCATTCGAATACTGGAGTTGGTGGGTGGTCCCAGTGGTATTTATACCGCTCCATCCCCAAAAAGGTTGGGCTCAGCCTCCAAGCTGCTGGAAGGGTTGCGTAACCCAGAAGTAAAGGGACTGGACTGTCGTTCCTTCAGGAACACTAATTAGCAGGTAAGATCTAATTACTATTTTGTTCAATGCAAACCGCACTGATGCAGAATATCGCGGTATATAAGAGAATGTAAATAAATAAATAATAAAATAAACTGACACTGTTGTCGTGCGAGCGTGCCTCCACGAGCACCCGTCCTCAAAGATGCGCCATATATGCACATATGCAAGGGATGTCGAATTTTTTTTTTTTTTGGCGGCAAGATGGCAGACTGCTGTCGCAACTTTTTCCTTAAGCTTGCCCTTTCAATGGCCACCCCGTAAGCAAAAACCGATGCACCTAAGGCATTCGAAGGGAACTTCATAGCAACAGAATCTCCAATGTTGGAAACCTCCATGGATTCCCGTCGAGCAACTGTACGAGGCAGGCATACCATGGGCGCCTCGGCCAGCCTGAGGCCCCCAACCACATGTTTCCCCGAAGCGCTTCGATACGGAGAACCACTCGACGTATGAGTGCCCCCGGTGGAAAGACAGAAGAACAGACGATGGCTGCCGATGAAACTGTGCGCCAATGCCTTCCAACCTCTTTCACGTCGTCTGCTGAAGAAGTGACTCGTTTACGCAGAGTGAAAACGCCGCCATGAGGTCCATTACTGGCTGTCCCCATATGCGACCGATCTGTGCGAACGCCTCCAGATGCGACTCCCATTCTCTGGCATCTACTCGGACCCAGTTGAGGAAATCCGCCGTCACTATGTCCTTATCCGCAACATGCGCCACCGAAAACGCTGACAGCCAAAGATCTATCCACACACACAGACCTTCTGCCGCGGCCTCTATGGCCACACTTCCGGTTCTGCCCTGTTGATTGATGTAGGCCACCGCCGCGGAGTTGTCGGACAGTACTCACACCGCTTGACCTGTCACTGTAGCTTCGAACGCCTGCAACGCCCGGCGTATCGCTCGCATTTCCAGTCGGTTGATTGACCACTGGGTCTCCTGTGCACTCCAAGAGCCTTGTGCGAAACTATCTCCGAACGTAGAGGAGTTTAACAAAGTTTTTGGCCAAGCTCCCGGAGGAAAGGTCCATAACCTTTTATTAGAGAGAAGCTGGAAAATTATATATCTTTTTTTTATACCAACTTTCACCAATTCAAGATGTTCTACAAGGCACACAACCCAACAGAGCGTCACATCTGTTGTACATGCAACGGAACCCTTAAAATATGAGCATACATGAATCCACAGCTTGCCCCGATATAAGCATTGAGTAGCCTATTCGTCTTTTTGGAAACCAGCCAGGTCCTTAAGACCTGGATTGGCTACCCTAGGAAACAGGATATTGGACCTGAAAGAGCTTGGTCTGACCCAGTATGGCATTTCTCGTATCCTTATGAACGGAACCTCCCCAAGGTCTCTGCCTTGGAAGTAACAGGCTGCGCCTGGCCCTATGGCTAGCTCACACGGAGCAGTACGGACTAATGGTTGAGGCAAGTTGCCAGAGGACCAACGGTTTGAATTCCAATCGAGACCACCAACCTTGGGCCATAAAAACTGGGGTTTCTGGTCCCACAGGTGGTCCTTCTGGCCTTCATTAAGCGACTTAACCCTCTGCCTCAGGTACCAAAACATAAATTGTGAGCCCTTCAGGGACAAGGGAAATAGAAAGAAATACCATAATCGACTGTAGGCAATCAGTATACTCAAATAACTGACTGGGAATATGTGACCGTGGCAAACACTGGCTGTGGAGAGACATCAGAGCTGGTGCTGGTTCCTGGTCTTCCTTTCTCGCTCTCCCAGTCCTTCTGCCAGCATTGAGAAAAGGCTGAGAATAGATTGTCCAGTGGGCCAGGGACCTTGCGCCCTGGACATGAGAGAGAAAGAGGGGCTGGGATCTGGGAGCAAAGCCCAAAGAGAAAGGGAAACTGGTGACTGACACTGTAGCTCCTCTGGATGGCTCACTCCACAGCAGATCCCACGACTGCATCTCCAACCCCATGTAATACCATGAGGACCTCACGTACTTTATTACAGTCAACATCCCCCCATTACTGGAGAAATTACCTTAGTCTGATAATACAGTCTGAGCAAAGAAATGCAGTCTCACTCTGCACAGAGTGCACCCAAAAATCATGCCTAAGCAATTGTAAGTAAATAAATTAATTGTGAGCACATACAAAATGCACATCTACATATATGGGTGACCCAGCACCTGTCACACAAACACAGTGCAGTGACCATGCTTGAACATAGGCTGAATGCATGGAGCATATACAGAGTATTGACTTCCTCTATGAAACCATCCAGTGCCCTGGAGCGCTAAGCCCCAGACTGTGCTATCTAGACGTCCTTCTCTTCACCCTCAGCACGGGCCCTTTAACAAGATGGCACAGACGGGTCAGTGCCCCTGCTAAGTGCTTAAAGCCCTGCTCTGACAGCACAGGCTCTTGAAATAAATGATAATTTCCTGGGAAGGGCATGCTAAGTGGAGCTATGAAACACACAGGCACCCCCCGGCCTTCCTGCAGTCAGAGAAATAGCAGTGGAATACATTGACAACCTAGCAAGTGGAGGTCTTAGAGGTTGCTGCCTGTGTGAACCTGATGAGGAATACGATTTCGTGTTTTACCACCCCTCCCCCCCACCCCAGGGATGGGGGCACTGAATACTATATGTGATTCATGAGCAGCACTGCCATCCGGTGGCCTTTAGGGCGCCAGAGCCCGACAAACGATACAGAAGTTAAGAGCTTTAAATCTTGGTCATATAATCTTGATTTGCAGAACATTAGTCACTAACCCCTGAGTGCCCATGAGTTGGCCCTGTGATTATTTCTTCCATGGCTTGCAGAGATCAATCTGATGATGGCTGCATACACACAGTCACAGGCACTATTGAGTGTACCAGCTGCCCTCTGGTGGCCATTGACCGTAGAACAGGCACTTCTTGGTTGACAGTTTAACTGTCATTATTATTATATATACGAGGGTCATTTTTAAAGTAAGAACCGATTGCGCATCGTGTCCGCGCGATCTGTCAAGTGACGTCCGTTCAAGGTCAGCCACTCTTGGCCAGTTTCTCACTACGCCGCCATTACATTTCACGTCTCTGCCAGTGTTGTTTGTATGGTTATACTGCTTCGTTTGTCGCCATGTCAATCAGTAATCCCTCCGATTGTGAAGTGCGCTCGGTTATCCATTTTTTAAATGCAAAACAAGTTCGTCCAGCTGAAATTCACCGGCAGCTTGTTGAAGTGTATGGGGAAGGTGTAATGAATGATTAAGGAAGGAAGGACAAATGTTCATGATGAAGAATGATCTGGACAGCCTACTGTCATGAATGAAGACCTGACACAAGAAGTTGATGAGGAAATTCGCCAAAACAGGTGCTTCACTATAGACGAGCTGCATCAGACATTTCCACAAGTTTCAAGATCAGTAGTTTATCACATTGTTACTGACAAACTGCACTACAAAAAAATGTGTGTGAGATGGGTGCCGAAAATGTTGGACAAACTTGTTTTGCATTAAAACCGGATAACCGAGCGCACTTCACAATCGGAGGGATTACTGATTGACATGGCGACAAACAAAGCAGTATAACCATACAACCAACACTGGCAGAGACGTGAAACGTAATGGCGGTGTAGTGAGAGACTGGCCAAGAGTGGCTGACCTTGAACGGACATCACTTGACAGATTGCGCGGACACAATGCGCAATCGGTTCTTACTTTAAAAATGACCCTCGTATATTTTTTATATCCTAAGGTTTCCTAAACCTGTCCCTGTGAAACCACAGGCATTTGGGCAACTTTCACTATAGAATACACAAGCACACTTCCAGCCTGTCCCTCCTTCCACCTACAAGTTAGGGCTCTGCTCTTGAAGAACCTAAAAGCTGGCAATTTGCCTAATATCATGGGACTTAACAGATGCTCCTCAGACATGATTAGGAGGGAAAGAACATGTGGCATCAGAGATCAATGCCAAAACTGCTGTCCTATAAAACTAAGAATAAACTTAAAAATAGAGGACTGACAACAGCCCCCTTAAGGCTGAGGAACCCCCCCCGAGCCTCAAAAAACCTACAAACAAAAGAGAAACACTAGAACTAAAAATCTAGCTATCCTGCCTGTCTTCCTCACACAGGCAGCTCACTGCAACTCTTGCCATGCGGTCCAAATACCTAGAAAGAAAATGGCCGCCCCTTTCCCAACGGGTTTTGGCACCAATAACAGCCACTGCAAAAAGGAGGCCTCAGCAGACCGACAGAGCCCGAAGGCCTTACCTGCTGGGCCGAAAGCCATGCAGCCTGCTCCTACTACGTTAAATTCATCCGATCCTCAAGCTGCGCTGCTGCGCCTGGCAGTCACGGTGAGGACCGCTCAGCCGGTTCCACAGAGTAAAATTAAAATCCCGCAGCAACGGAGAGGCTCCGTCTCACGGAGCTTCAGTGTGGCTGTATGGGTCCCGGAGCGCGCTCCCGTACCGTCAAGGGGGAGAGATCCGCACCGGCGAATGCCTGCAGCAAGTGAAAATAACTGACAAGGAGGGAAGGCGAGAGCTGCTACTAATTTAAAGAGCCAGGCTCAAATTTAAAATTACTGTAAATCTAAGGAAATTTGCTCCTAACAACTAAAGGGAACTAATCCCTGATTGCCAATAAACCAAAGGTAACTGAATTAAAAGTAAAATTAAAGGTAAAAATCAAAAGTAAAATCAGAATAGAATTTGTCACACTTAATGCTCCTTATCTGTTCCCCAAAGTGAGCCCAGAAGCTAGGCTCACAACGTCCTGCTGCTGCATGGAGACTGGACACACTGGGGGCTGATGGGAGAGACCAGCAGGCTATATCCAGTGATGTCATGAGTTTTTGACATGTCCAGTCTCCAAGCTGCAGGAGGAGGTTCACTATCCAGAGGTTGAGGACTAAACTGGAGGAATGATAAGGAATTTGTTTTTGCATGTTTAACTCCTATTTATTGCTCCTGATTACTGGGGCTAGTAGGCGATGCCAGCTGTATAAGTACACTGGTGTCATCAAAAGATGACATGCTCGATGGCTTCCGGTGACGTCACCAAAACGAATGGCGGCGTAGTGTGGGAGCTCCGCCACCAGTAAGTTAATTAATGGCAAAATAGCCCCTAAGGGCATTGAAGGGGCAGTGAGGAGCGTGGATACGGGCAGGGGAGACCCCGACTTACCCCAGCGGCGGCCAGCGGAGGTAGAACGGAGAAGCGCAGCGGCAGGAGTGGACCGAATACAGCCGCACTGTCACCCAGGAGCGCTGACACCAGCGGCGGCGGGGAGGAAGAGGTGAGCACGTGGCGCTTTCAGGACAGCGGACGGCCGGGGCAGAGGTGGACGGAGCGGGCCACAAATAGGCAGCACGACCAAGCGCGGCAAAGTTAAAAGCACAGCGCGGCTGCACAAAGAAGCGCTCTGAGCCACGCCAGGCCTAGCAGAAGTGGGAACCGCGCTCGGCCCAACACGTGGCTGGTGCAGCATTGAGACCGGCGTCTCCCCTTCCCGCGCCTGCCATAGAGGGCGGGCATCAGCAGTGACTCGCTGGGGCCTTAGCAGTACCAAGGGCTGGAATAGAGGAGGAGAGAGCCTGGAAGAGTGGCCCATTTCGGGCAAAAGCTGTGAAGAGGAGAGGGGGCGGTGAACCCGGAGTGCAGGGCCGCAGCCCCAGCAGTAGAGGATAAATACTGACTGGTGATGGAGAAAGTCAGCAAAAAAGAAAGCTTGGTGAAAAAGAAGCTGGCCGAGTTTCGTTCCCCGTATGTAGCCTCCAAAGGCGGGAAAGAAGGGGAGAAAGCCAGCAAGGCGCCAACAGAGGGCCCGCAGAGCCCGGCAGGGAGCGACGGCGGAGAAGAGTGCCTAACAGCAGCGGAGCAAATTAAGCAATGGCTCCTCGAGCTGAAGGAGGAGTTAAAGATGGAGATGTGTGGGGTAAAAAAGGAAATCATGGAGGCTGTGCAGACAATGCGCCAGGATATAGTGGAGCTGGGGGATCGAGTCGAAGAGGCGGAAGTTAAGCTGGACAGCCAAGGAGAGACCCTGGCACAGATTCAGAAAGGCTGGGAAGAGCTACAGCTGGCGCAGGAGGCACTCAAGGTCAAGACCGAGGACCTGGAAGATCGCTCACGAAGATGCAACCTCCGGGTGCGAGGGGTGCCGGAAGAACCTAAGTATAAAGACTGTGAGGAGGTGGTCCAGAAGGTCTTCAAAGAGCTCCTGGTGGCTGCGGGCCAGGGAGCGGTCGGTGACTGCCCTCGTCCTGGAATAGAGCGGGCGCATAGGGGTCTGGGACCCATCCGAGATAACAAGCCAAGAGATATAGTCGTCTGCCTTAGTTCCTTTAAAAGCAAGGAACTCCTGCTGGGGGCTAATCGCAACTTGAAGAGCTTCCACTGGGAGGGCCACAGGGTGGAATTGTATCAAGACCTGTCCCAGGGAACCCTGCAGCGCAGGAGAGAGATCAGAGAAGTTACAGCGTATCTCCGGAGAGCCGAGCTGCGCTACAAGTGGCTCTTCCCATTTGGATTACTTATCACAGTGAAAGGTCGATCGAGAGTGGCGAGATCCAGTGCGGAGGCTTGGAAAGTCTTGCGGGAACTTGGCGCGGAACAACTGCCGGCGATAGCTGAGGAGCAGCCGGCAATACAGAGCAAGGACTCCAGGCCCGGAAGAGCAGAGAACCTGAAATGGCAGAGAGCGAACGGTCGGAGATTGGCCAGGACGGCCAGGGACAATCACCAAAGTCCGGTGTCTGTACCACCGACTAGCTGAGAGTTGGAAGTTTAATAAAGGACTGGTATTGTTGCATGGGGATTCTCAGTGGGTTGGGGGACCGAGCTGCATAATCATTTGGGGGGCATAGGGGGGGGGGGTTGTGGTAGGAGGGAAGAGAAATAATGTGGGGAGCGGTGAGGCGGGGGTCTGGGACGAAGGGGGTCTTGGCGGGAACGGGGTTTGGTGAGGCAGTGGAGGGGTTGGGGGGCTAATGGGGTAGAATAGGTGGGGGAGAGGTGAGGGTCACTGAATTGGAAGTCGTATCTCTGCAAAAGAGAGTCATGACGGGGGGAGAGGGGGGAGGGGGGGGGAAGAGGGGAGACGGGGGGAGGGGTCAGGGAGGGGGGAGGGGGGGGCTGGATCCAAGGGGGCGAGGAGGGGGCTTGGGGGAAGGAGGGGTGATGAAAATATTAACGTTGAATGTTAAAGGTTTAAATTCATCATTAAAAAGACAGAAATTGTATAAGGAACTAGCTAGGCATAAAGCGGATATTGTAATGTTGCAGGAGACGCATCTACAGAGAAAGCACGAGGTATTGGTGCAACCCCGTGGATATAAACATCGGGTGTTTGCCTCTAATCTTAAAGAGAAAAAGAAAGGCGGGGTGGTGGTACTCATTAGAGAGGACGCACCGACAGAAGTTCAAGTGATCTCCCGGGATAAGGGGGGGAGGTATCTCTTGCTGAGGGTGAAGCAGGGGGGGGGGGTGGTTTTGTGTAGTGAATGTGTATGCACCTACAGGTACACTGAGTTCTGGAGGGACCTGAGTGAGCAGGTGGCGGTGATGGGGGAGGGAGTGATGATTTGTGGTGGGGATTTCAATATGGTCTGGGAGGTGGGGAGAGACACGACGGGACGAAGGGAGGGGAGGAGAAAAGATAGACAGGGCTACCATAGGTTTGTGCGGGAGAATGGCCTGATTGATGCGTGGCGGTTATTAAACCTGGGACGGCGGCAGTTTTCTTATTATTCTGCCGCCCATGGCACTTACTCCCGTTTAGATGCAATCTGGGTGGGGAAGGAGATAGCAGGGAGGGTCAAGGGGGGAGAGATCGAACCAATCACATGGTCAGATCATGCTCCAGTGGTGGTAAGAGTGTGTGTGGCCCGGGAGGATAAGGGACGGCAATTTTGGAAATTGAATGAGAGCCTGTTGGAGGATGACAGGGTGGTGAAAGAGCTTGAATGTTTAATTCCGGAGTATTTTACACAGAACGGTGGTGGGGAGGTAAGGGAGGGAATAGTATGGGATACATTTAAAGCTGTCGTTCGGGGGGTGCTCATAAAGTGGGGGGCACGGATAAAACGAGAACGGGCCGAATGGGAGGAGCAGTTGCGTCGGCAACTGCGGGAGATGGAGGAAAGGGATGGGAAGGGTGTCAGTGGCCAGCTTCGGGGGGAGGTCTTGGCACTACGGGCCAAGGTGAATGCCTTAGAGGTGGAGAAGATACAGTTCCGTCTGCAGTTACTGAAACAGAGGTTTTTTGAAGGGGGGAACAAAGCTGGGAAATACCTAGCGAGACAGTTGTAAAAACGGAAGGAGTGGAACCGGATTTCACAGATTAAGAGCAAGGGGGTGGCGGTGCGGGGGGATCAGCGTATCAGGGATGAATTCGTATCCTTCTACAGTTCCTTGTACGCGGCGCGTGAAACGAGGTCCGGAGAGGATCTTCGGGAGTATGTGAGAGGAGCGGGGATCCCGACCTTGACGGGGGAGGAGCAGGAGGGACTAGATAAGGACATCCAAACCGAAGAGGTCGCACAGGCCATTAAGGCTTTGAAGGCCAGCAAGGCCCCGGGGCTCGATGGCCTAACGGCAAAGTTTTATAAACTATTTGGAGGCCTTTTGCTGAACCCGTTGACTAGGGTCTTTAATGGGCCAAGATGGGGGGACCCCCTGCCGGAGACAATGGGCTGGGCAGGCATCACTCTCATTCATAAGGAGGGGAAAGACCCTCAAGAATGCGCGTCCTATAGACCAATCTCGTTGTTGAATATTGATGCAAAGTTATTAGCAAAGGTTCTAGCGACGCGGCTCAACAGGCTGCTCGGGAGACTGGTGCATGCAGATCAAGCCGGGTTTGTGCCAGGCCGGCAAGTGGCAGACCACATCCGGAAAGTGCTAAATGTGATGTGGACAGCACAGCAGCAGGAGAAGGAGACCCTGTTGGTCTCATTAGATGCCGAGAAGGCTTTTGATCAAGTGTCTTGGAAATTCTTGTATTCGGTGCTGGACCTCCAGGGATTTGGGCCTGGTTTTGTGCAGTGGATAAGGGCATTATATGCCAGACCGACAGCATGTGTCCGAGTGAATGGGGGATATTCGGAGTTTTTTCCGTTAGAACGAGGGACTAGACAGGGGTGTCCTCTTTCCCCATTATTATTCGCGCTCTCCCTCGAACCTCTCGCGGCAAGGGTGCGGAATAGCCTAGACATTGCGGGAGTCAGGGTGGGACGTCAGGAATGTAAGGTGTCTCTCTTTGCAGACGACATACTCTTGACTATCACGAAACCTAGGGAGTCCCTGACAGCAGTGATGGGGGAGATCCAAGAATACGGCGATAGGGCAGGCTTTCGGATTAATTGGGGGAAATCAGAAATCTTGAATATTGGGAGGGAGGACGACGAGCATCGGGATTGGCAGCAGACTTTTCCCTTTAAATGGGCGCAGACCTCGATTCGATATCTAGGGGTGCAACTGGGGAGAACCTTGGAGGACTTATATGCTTTAAATTATAAGAAATTAGTGGGGCAAGTAGAGGGACGTTTACAGGGCTGGAGCAGGGGGTACTACTCGTGGTTTGGGCGAATGGCGTCGGTGAAGATGATGCTGCTTCCCCAGTTTCTGTTCCTCTTTCAAGTATTGCCTGTCCAGGTTCCCCGGAGAGTACTGAGTCGTATCCAGCAGCAGGTGGAGCGTTTTATCTGGGGGGGGAAGAAGCCGCGGGTGGTGGCAAGAACGATGCAGGTGTCGGTAGGGGAGGGGGGGATGGGGGTTCCGAACTTCCGCTTGTATTACGCGGCAGCGCAGCTAAGAGCGGTGTACGCGTGGCTGCGGGAGCCAAATAAGCAGTGGGTGCAGATGGAGATGGCTGGCTACAGGTTGGGCGAATTAGAACGCATCATTTGGGAAGGGAGGGGGGAGAGGGGGAGGAATCCCCTAGTGGGGCATACATTGCAGGTGTGGCAGCAGTATAGGAAGCGGTTGGTGGGAGATAAACGGTGGTCGACTACCATGTCCCTGCAGGCCTGTTGTACAGAGAGTACGGGACCCGAGCCCTCAGTGCTTCGAAAGTGGGCGGAGCTCGGACTGACTCAGGTGACACAGATAGTGGTGGGGACACAGTGTAGGGGCTTTGAGGGAGTGCGAGATCTCTACCGACTGGGGGAGTCGGATAGGTTTGCCTATCGGCAGATATGCTCGGTGGTGCAACAGAAGGGGAGGGTGCAGGGGGGCAGGGGGGGAGAGGGGAGTGGTTTGAAGGGGCGTGTCTAGGATCCATGGGACGTCAGGGGATGCTTTCTAGGATCTACCGTGGCCTGACTGCACGGGGGGAAGGTAAGCTGAAATATATGGAAGCGTGGGAAAAGGATCTCGGGGTGCAGTGGGCGGTGGAGGAGTGGGAGACCGTGGCAATGGGCATCGCTAGATTTTCCATTGCCACATCTTTGCGAGAGAATGGCTTTAAGGTGCTGAGCCGCTGGTACCTCACACCGGAGCGCTTGTGCAAGGGGGGGGGGGGGGTGTTGCGGACGGACGAATGCTGGAGAGGGTGTGGAGAACGAGGATCATGGATGCATATGTGGTGGACGTGTCCAGTTAGGGAATACTGGAGTATAATAGAGGAGAATATCAACAAAATAGTGGGCAGGCATATTGTGCTTGGACCTGAAATGTGTCTCCTGCACAGACCAGACGGGCGGTGGGAGGGGGATTGGAGAATCCTCTGGTGTTGTGTAACAGCGGCGCGGTGCGAAATTGCATGGTATTGGAATAGGCCAATTTTGCCATCCATAGCGAGTTACGCACGCCGAGTGTCGCATCTTTATGCCATGCACAAATTGACGGGGGAGAGGGGCGGGAGAGGGGAGCAAGTGGGGAAGCGTTGGGCAGGGGTTTGGAAGTGGTTACGGGAGGAGGGCTGGAAATAGGGAGGGTGTCCTAGATAATAGGGGGGGGAGTGTCTAGATGAGAATGCCCTGCTAATGTTATTTAGCATATAGGTTATGGGGGTCATCTTGGTGATTCACTGTGAAGCATGTCCAATTGCAGTCATACAGCTATGCTTGAGCATACGGGGGGGGGGGAGGGGGGGGAGGGGGGGAGGGAGGGGGTAACCAGTACTAGTTTTATATAGTTTATATAGTTTTACATATAGTGGGTAGTATGCATATTATGTCTGTTCATTGTTGTGGAGGCTATGGCGGACTTGGCGGATTGTCGCTGTGGGCCAGATTGAAATGTATATGCTATGGTTGTTAATAAAAAATTTAAAGAATAAAAAAAAAAAAAAAAAAATGACATGCTCGGTCTCTAAGCTGCTGGAAGAGGTACACTACCCAGGGGTACAGGACTGAACTGGAGTTCCTCAAGGAAAAACAATTAGCAGGTAAGTCTAATTCCTTATCGTTCCTCCTGTTTAGTCCTCCACCTCTGGGTAGTGCAGCTCCTCCTGCAGCTTGGAGACTGGACCAATCAAAATCTTTACCTCACTGGATGTAGTGTGCTGGAATTCCCCATCAGCCCCCAGTATGTCCAGTCTCCATGCAGCAGGAGGACATAGTGAGCCTAGGTGCTGGGCTCACTGGAAAAACTAATAAGGAGCAGGCTAGTTAGGTTAAATTACAATTTGTTTAGTTTGTCAAATCATTTTAAATTTCATTCGGGTATTGTACCTTTAAAAAAAAAAAAAAAAAAAAAGGGGAAGTAAGTTGATTTCTTTGTGAGAGATTCTTTCCTGCCTAGCCACGCTGAAAATTACCTATCTGTGTTTGCTCCGGGATCTCTTTCCCCTGGACTGAACGGGGTAGAGCTTACCCGGCCCACAGGCAGCCCGATCGCTGCAGAGCTGCAGGAGGCGGCTTCAGGGGCAGCTCGTTCCAAATAGCGGTGTTTGCGGCAGCTCCGACTGTCCTGCGATCGGGGCACAGCCTCTCAAAACCGAGTCCGCTCAAGCGGCTGCAGTCTGTGGGGAGCCGGGAAGTCCACGAGAAGGTAGGACTGTTATTTCTGTGGAGCTCAGGGACCGTACTGCAGAGCACACCAAAAAAGCTCTGTGAAAATCACGGCCATCTTGAACACGCGGTTTCTACAGCGTTTTCTTTTCTCGGCGGCGATGCTGACCTCCGGGACAGAAGCTTCTCCCGGATCGCGTTCAACACTGTCAGAAGCAAAGTACTTCATTTTGGGGGCTCCTTAGCTGTTTCTTTACTTTTCTTGTTGTTTTGCACTTTGTTTAGTTTCCTTTTATTTTTTTGGGGCTTCTGTCTCTGGGGACCTGGTTGCAACAGAGTACCTTTTTAGTTATTTCAATTCCTTTTTATTGAGTTTATAAAAAGTAATCCCAACAAACAGTATGAAACAGCATGTTATACAGAGACCGAGGGAACAGCACAACTTTCCGCTACGCAAGGATAGTACAGCATGTCAGCCCTCATAGAAACACAAGCACACCGGTAATCAGAACAACGAGAACAGAGAAGCCACACAGCTGAAACAGCAACATGCTGGTCTCAGACAGGATCCGGCCTCGAGGAGTCCCCTCCCACCCCGACCTCCCCCCCCGACCTCCCCCCAACCCTCCCACCCCCCCTCTTCCCTACCCCCACCCAACACAGATCCGCAACACCATAGGGAGCTCGGGGTACAATAGTATGATACCATGTTCAGGGGGGGACACAAAATACAGCACAAAAATTACAGAGGATACAAAGAGTACAAAGCATACAAAGGATGCAGAGAATGCAGAGGAGGGGGGGTTTAGAGGAACAAAAGGAGCATCATTAGAGAGGAAGCACATCTGATCTACATGGGAATCAAAAATCAGATGATATACAGAGTAAACAGATGCTCTGGTATGCCACTCTCCCAAAGCTGGTAACATCCCTGGGGATCATGTCAGACATTCAGTACCACACTCCTCTCCCCAGGGGCTAAGCCGTAAATAACTGGTGACCACAGTTCAAGGAACCTATCCCAGGCATTACCCCCTTGCTGCTTTGCTGTTAACTTTTCCATATACATCAGGTCCAGCAGGGCCCTTTCCCACACTAGCACTACAGGAGGCGCAGACTCCAGCCAGTGACTCAATAGGGTCTTTTTAACAAGCAGGAAGCCTCTTTCCATAAGTCCCCGCTGCACCGGGGTAACCAGCTGGGCCCCAGGACTCCACTCATGAAATAAACAGACATCACGTTGGCAGACCTCCCCTATTCGTAACCACCCCTCCAGCTTGGTGCACGCCTTCCGCCATAAGATCTGCACCACAGCGCAGTCCCAAAAGCGGTGCAAGAAGGTTCCAACACCATGTTTACACCAGGCACATTGGGGAGTTGATTGCAAACCGGCTTTAAAGGCCCAGGTGTCAGTGATGTATGCCCGCCAGAGAAATTTGTACTGGAGTTCCTGTAAATAGACCCAGGAAGAGCCTTTCGGGACCCGGCTAAATGCAGCCCTCAAGAAATCCACGGTCATCCCCTCCACCCCATCTATACGCCACCTGCTCGCCAGCGCTGAAATAAGAGCTACATCCT
Organism: Ichthyophis bannanicus; assembly: GCA_033557465.1. NCBI lineage: Eukaryota > Metazoa > Chordata > Amphibia > Gymnophiona > Ichthyophiidae > Ichthyophis > Ichthyophis bannanicus. The sequence goes on along the minus strand of CM066035.1, from coordinate 884,613,634 downwards.
CCATCGGGCCAGATAACTGGCGATATACCTGACTCCCGTGATCTCTCCCCGCCAGAATCTGCAGAACTTCCCGAGGGGTCCCAGCGGGCGGCCCCTCCCTCCCCCTCAGTTGGTCCCGTAGGCTCCCCAGGTAGTGGCGCACCTGCAAGTAACCATAGAATTGATGGGTGGGGAGCTGATACCGCTCGGACAGGGTACGAAAACTCTCAATGATTTCTCCCCCTGGCCTACACAAATCTCCCAGACACACTATAACCCCCTCTCTGACCAGGCACGGAAGAGATTGTGGACTGATAACCCCAGGGGGAAGGCGGGATTCCCCACCAACGGGAGGAGCAGCGAAACCTTCCAATTCCAGCCAAACCTAGAGCACAGCGCGCGCCAAGTTGCCCGAAGGGCACCCACATAAACCCCCCCTCCACCAGGTAAGGCCGCAGAGGGTCGCTCCATATGCAGCACAGAGAGACCATGGTATGGAGCACACAACCAATTCAATTGACAAACGGGGGCGCACCCCTCACTGTCCCCTAAGAAACTCCAGAGATGACGAACCATATAGCGAAGGTTATAGTGCCGAAGGGAGGGCAGACCCAAGCCTCCCTCCTCTGGCCGCTGCATTATGGCCTTCAGTGGGATCCTTGCGCGTCTGCCGCCCCATAGAAACACTCAAGAAGACCATCCAGTCTCTTCCAATCTTTAGCAAGAACCCAAAGAGGCAACAACAGCAGAACATACAACCAGCGAGGGAACTCAACCATAGTAAATAATGCGACCCTCCCCTTCAACGACAGCGGCAATCTCCTCCAGCTCTGAAGTACTTCCTTGGACTTATCCAACAATCTAGAAATATTAGCATGATAAAGGCACTCAGGTCGATCAGGGAGGCAAATACCCAAATATTTTATAGAACCGTCGGCCCAGACCAGTGGAAAGGAGCCCTTCCAAGCCGGACGCACTCGGCCACCCACATCCAACACCATCGACTTGGAGGTATTTATCTTGAGGCCCGAAAAACTGCCGAATTCCTCTTATCACCTTCAACACCCGGGGCAGAGACTTCTGGGGTTGGGTCAGGCATAAAAGCATATCATCCGCAAAAGCGCTAAGTTTAGTCTCCTCCCCCCCCATGGCAACCCCTTGAATCTGTAAGTCCCCCTGAATCGCCTGCAGTAACGGTTCCAACGCCAGGACAAACAGGGGGGATAGGGGACACCCCTGGCGCGTGCCCCTCTCCAGGACAAAGGGCGACGAGAATACGCCATTCACTCCCACTCGGGCCAGAGGCTGCGCATACAATAGGCGGATCCAGTGGACAAATGCACCACTGAATCCCAGACTGCCCAGCACATCCCACAGGAAGGTCCAAGCAACCCTGTCAAATGCCTTTTCGGCGTCCAGGCTCACCAAGAGCAGAGCCTCCGCCCGGTGAAGAGTATTCCATCCCCAGGAGCAGTTTAGCTATATTCTTGGAAGCATCCCTGCCCTTGACAAAGCCCACCTGTCGAGAGTCTATAAGCGACGGCAAGATAGGGTTCAGCCGTTTCGCCAAGACCGATGCCAAGATCTTCATATCACAGTTGATAAGGGAGATCGGCCTATATGAGGCGGGATCAGTCAAATCCTTCCCTGGCTTCGGAAGCACTGTTATATCGGCACACCGCATATCCCTAGGAAACTCACCCAACCTACAAGCTTCATCAAACATGACTACCATAGAGGGGGCGAGCCGTGGTGCCAAGATTTTGTAATATTCATAACTGAACCCATCTGGTCCCGGGGCCTTATGAGAGCTTCCTGTTTTTATTACTTGTTGAATTTCGCCCACCGTCAATGGGGCATTCAACCTCTGCAAGTCCTCATCTGTCAACGTAGGGAGAGAAAGCGAGGACAGAAAATCACGCCCCTTCGCATAATCCCTCTCTTCCTCAGTGTATAATTGGGCATAAAATTTGCGGAATAGCTCCGTGAGCTGCGTAGGTTGATGTATCTCGCCCCGTTCGTCCCTGAGGACAGGTATGAATCGCGCACCCCCGGGGGCCTTGACCAACTTCGCCAGCAATCGGCCAGATTTATTGCCATACCTAAAAAAATGATAATTACACTTACCTGGTAATTGTAGTTCCTTTATTGACGACAGTTCAGTCCTCTACCTCTGGGTTGTCAATCTCCTCCTGCAGCTAGGAGACTGGTATGTCAGAATGATGACATCACTGGATATAGCCTGCAGCACTCCCACTTGCATCCCAGTGTAAACTATAACAAAGCAGACTCAAAGGAGCAATAAATAAGTAGCAAAACAGAATAACAAATGTACTATCAGGAAACCATCCCCCTCGAGCGGGCCTTCTTACCCCCTGCCCCACCATCGCGAAGGATAGAAACAAAAGAAAAGAAGGAATCCAGACTCACCTGTCACCTCTTCAGCTCGGCACGAAATCTGGAACCTCCTATAAACATCCGGGCGGGAAGGAGGACTGAACTGTCGTCACTAAAGGAACTACAATTACCAGGTAAGTGTAATTATCATTTCCTTAGCGTTCCTCCAGTTCAGTCCTCTACCTCTGGGAAGTACCAGAGCAGTAATCAATGGGAGGGACCCTTCCAGCCGGCATACAAGACAGCTGAGCTGAAACGAGCATCCGAAGCCGCAGCAACATCCAATCGATAGTGTTTGCTGAGCGTATGCAGAGACGACCAAGTCGCCGCCCTACAAATGTCCCCCGGGGGAACCAAACTATGTTCTGCCCACGAGGACGCCTGCGCTCTGGTGGAATGCGCTTTCAGACCCACAGGCACTACACGCCCCCGAAGCAAATAAGCGGATGCAATGGCTTCTTTAAGCCAGCGGGCGATGGACGCCTTAGCCGCCGCTTCGCCCCGACGAACGCCGCCGAAGAGAACAAACAAACGCTCAGACTTACGGAACGACTCTGTGGCTCTCAAATACTGACGCAAAGCTCTCTTCACGTCGAGACGCCGAAGACCGCGATCCGCGTCACCGCCCCCCAAAGATCCCAAGACGGGCAAGCAAACTGCCTGGTTCAGATGAAAAGGAGACACCACCTTAGGCAAAAAGGACGGAACCGGACGCAAGACCACCTTTTCCTTAGAAAAGGACAGGAAGGGCTCACGACACGACAACGCTTGCAGCTCTGAGATCCGCCGTGCAGAACAAATCGCCACCAGGAACACCGTCTTGAGCGTCAAATCCTTCAGGGATGCACGACGCAAGGGCTCAAAGGGGGGCTCAGTCAGAGCCGTGAGCACAAGATTGAGATCCCATGGGGGAACGCACACCCTGCGCGCCGGACGTACACGAACGACCGCTTTGAGAAAACGACGAACGTCTGGGTGATCCCCCAACGGCCGTCCATTGATCTTGCCCCGATAACAGGACATGGCTGCCAACTGCACGCGCAAGGAACTGGCAGCCAGACCTTTGTCAAACCCGTTCTGCAGAAATTCGAGAACCAAAGGAATTGACGCCGAGCCCGGCCTCACCTGACGTTGCGAACACCAGTCCTCAAAAACATGCCAGACCCGCACATACGCCAAGGACGTTGACTGCTTACGCACCCGCAATAAGGTTGCCACAACCGCGGACGAATAGCCCTTTTTCAGGAGCTTCGCCCTCTCAATGGCCATACCGTAAGCGAGAACCGATCCACCTGAGGCATGAACAGGGGCCCTTGGAGCAACAGATCCGACCTGGCCGGCAGCCGCCAAGGTTCCCCGTCCAACAGACGTATTAGATCGGCGTACCAGGGCCGCCTCGGCCAATCGGGAGCCACCAACAGCACCTGACCCGCATGCGCTCCGATCTTCTGAACCACCCGGCCTATCAATGCCCATGGTGGAAAGACATAGAGGAGGCCGTCCGTCGGCCACCGACTGAGCAAGGCGTTGATGCCCTCTGACATCCTTTCCCGCCTTCTGCTGAAAAAACGGCCGACTTTTGCCGACTGAAAGGTTGCCATGAGATCCATGACCGGAGTCCCCCAGCGTCTGATGATCTGGCAGAAAACCGCAGGATGCAGTTCCCATTCCCCTGCATCCACGTGCACTCGGCTGAGAAAGTCCGCGGTGACATTGTCTTTGCCAGCAATGTGCGCTGCCGAAATCGCGGACAAGCGAAGCTCTACCCACGCGAACAGCAGGTCGGCCTCCGCCTCCATCGCGGCACTCCCGGTGCCACCCTGTCGGTTGATGTACGCTACCGTCGCCGAGTTGTCGGAGAGAGAACTCTCACAGCCTGACCGCGCACCAGGCCCTCGAACGCCTGTAGGGCCCGAAACACTGCTCGAAGTTCCAATCGATTGATCGCCCACGAGGCCTCCAGGGGGGTCCACAGGCCCTGCGCAAATTGAGTCTCGCAGTGGGCTCCCCAGCCCACTAGACTGGCATCCGTCATCAATGGCAGCCACTCTGGCTGTTCCAGTGGCAAGCCCCTTGCCAGCGACGAGGGGCGAAGCCACCACCGAAGGGACCGCCGAACTGCGCCCGGGCAAGGAAGACGCGTGCTCAACAAATGTTCCTGATGCGACCAACGACGGAGCAGCGCCCTCTGGAGAGGCCGCATATGGAACCGGGCCCAAGGCACCACCTCCAACGTTGCCGCCATGGTGCCCAGCACCCGGAGATAATCCCATGCCGAGGGAGCCGGCCCTGACAGGAATTGCCGCACCAGGGTCCGCAACCCCTCGGCACGTTTGTGGGGCAGGAACACCTGCCCCTGGGACGTGTTGAACCGGACTCCCAGGTATTCGAGGACCTGAGTGGGCTGCAAACGGCTCTTGGCCGGGTTGACCACCCAACCCAGCTCTTGCAAAAGCTGCACCACCCTGTCCGTTACCCGGAGACTTTCCTCCGCGGACTTGGCACGAATCAACCAATCGTCGAGGTATGGGTGAACCAGGACACCTTCTTTGCGCAAGGCCGCCGCTACCACCACCATGATTTTGGTGAAGGTCCGAGGCGCCGTCGCAAGACCGAACGGTAAGGCCTGAAACTGGTAGTGGCCCACAGGGAAGGGCAAACCGCAGCAATCGCTGGTGCACCTCTCGAATGGGGATGTGCAAGTACGCCTCCGTTAGGTCAAGGGACGTCAAGAATTCCCCGCGTCGCACGGCTACGATGACTGACCGCAATGTTTCCATCCGAAAGTGCGGCACCCGCAAGCACCGGTTCACCCCCTTCAGATCCAGAATGGGTCGCAATTGCCCTCCTTTTTTGGGCACCACGAAATAGATGGAATAGCGACCCAAGCCGTAATCGTCCTTGGGAACCTCCACGACGGCCCCCAAGCGAATGAGCCGATCCAGGGTTTCGCGAACCGCTGCCGCCTTTGTGGGACCCCGACAAGGCGACATGACAAAGGAGTCCCGCACGGGCCGGGCCAGCTCCAGCGCGTATCCGTGCTGAACGATTTCCAACACCCACTGATCGGAGGTAATGTGGGTCCAGGCGGAGAGAAACCCCTGAAGCCGACCGCCAATGGGAGGCTCCACCGCCGGGACCCGCCTCGCTTCATTGGGTCTTACGGGCAGAAGACGCTGGGAGGGAGGAGAAGCCTCTACTCGCCCCCCGAAACCCCCGAAAGCCCTGGCCCCGAGAGGGAAAGCGCCCCCTCTGGGAAGCGCCTGGCCGCGTGGAACGGAATCTTCTGAAATCCCGAAACTGACCCCGGCCGCTCTGGGCAGACTTGGACTGTTTCGGTTTGTCCTCGGGCAGACGTCCCGCTTTAGACTCACCCAAGTCCTTCACCAACTTATCCAAATCCTCCCCAAACAGCAAACCACCTTTAAAGGGAAGCTTACTGAGGCGGGATTTAGAAGGGCCATCCGCGGCCCAATTACGCAGCCACAAGGAGCGACGGGCAGCCACCACGGAGCCCGTGCTGTTGGCTAGTGCTCGAATTAAATCATAATGCACATCAGCAAGGTAGGCCGCACCTGACTCCAAACGATCCAGCTCTTTCACCTCCTCAAGGTCAACGTGCGGGGATTGGCGCAGCCGCTGGGCCCAGCGCAAACATGCTCGGGCCACCCAGGCTCCGCAGATAGAGGCTTGAAGCGAAAGGGAATCCGCCTCAAAAACCTGCTTGAGTAGACCGTCAACCTTACGGTCCTGGGCATCCTTCAAGGCCGCACTTCCCTCCACGGGAATGGTGGTCTTCTTAGTAACAGCCGATACCACCGCGTCTATCCGTGGTGCTCGGAAGCGGTCTTTAGCAGCTTCCGCCAAAGGATATAACCGGCTCATCGTGCGAATGCCCCGGAGCCCCGCTTCTGGCTTATCCCATTCGTCCTGAATCATCCTCTCGACCACCCGGTGTACCGGAAACACCACCTGAGTCTGTCGAACCGCTTGGATGACTGGATCCTCCAATTCGTCCTCCACTGCCACTGGCGGAGCCAAGTGCAACATCTGCAAAGTCTCCGAAATCAAGGCTGCCAACTCCTCTCTGCGGAACACTCGAATGATCTTGGCTTGCTCTTCAGGCTCCGGGATCTCACCCTCCTCCAGGTCCTGTGATCCCTCTTCAGGATCCCATTCCGGATCCGGAGCTTCCGGCCAGGAGCCCTCCACTGGGTCCGCGAGCCGTGCTCGCTTTGGCGCAGGCGGCTCCGTGACCGTCGCTCCTTCCGCCCCCAACGGTGGAGGCTGGGACGCCAGTGATGCCGAACGCTGTCTCTGGCCCTGCTGGCGCAGGCAAAAAGCCTGATGCAGGAGAAGGACAAACTCTGGACTAAATCCACTGAGACCGGACGGCTGAGGGGCCAAGGGTTCACCGGAGGGGCCCGGCATCGCCTCCAAATCGGGCTCTTGCTCCGAGATCCGCTGGGAAGCAGCGGTCGCCCCCGCAGGCTCCCCCTGTTCCTCCGGAGACTCATGGGCTGCCATCTGAAGCTCCACCGCAGAAGACAGGGCTGCACAGCCCCTGCACACACCGGTGTCAGGGACCGTGCCTCTCCTAGTGCCACACACTAGGCACAGAGGCCGGGCAGCCATAAAGATGAAGCCAACCGCCCCTAAGAGCTAAGGCCAACTTCACACCAAGACTGGGAAGGCTATGACAGGCAATTCTTTTGTTTGCACCTCTGACCAGCCTGCGTGTTCTCTTTTCGTTTTTTTTTTTTTTTTTGAGACCTGCAAAAAAAAACCTAGCTCCCAAAAACCAAGGAAGGCCCCGCAGCCCCCCCTCCTCACCCGGTGAACCCACCGGGCCGACTGAAGGGGCTGAAAAGAAAAACAATGTGGCCCACCCAAAATAACACAATCAAACAACCAAAACGAAAATTAAGTAAAAGAATTAAAAGAAATGAAATGAAAGCGCAGCTGTGTCCCGACAAGAAAACGGGAGCCGATGCACTGACACGCGGCTGCAGCGCGGCACACAAAATGGCCGCCGCGACTGCAAACCGCGAATGTAAAAGGGCGCCAAAATCACCGCGGCGTTCCTGCACCCCACAAACAGCGCGGCCTGGAATAACGAGCAGCCGGAAGCCGGTGCAGCACTTACCGGTCCGGTCTGCCTCTCCTCCAGCGCTACCGACAGCGTCGGGAACCCCAGGCCCTGCAATCACTGAAAGTGAGGCACAGATCAGTCTCAGAGCACAAAAAACAACGCCGCTCCGAGAGACACGCTGTCAGAATGGCTCACCCCCCGTACAGTCAGGGAGGTGAGACTTCTGGGCCAACCGGGGGGAGGGGGGAAAACTCGATCTAGAGCCAGGACCCCCTCACAGGAAGAAAACCCCAGCACCGGCACCGGCAGGAAGCAAGAAGGCTTTCCTCCTGTGTGGCTCTTGATTTTTTCCTGTCTTTTTTTTTTTTTTTTTTAAAGGGACACTGCCCAGAACAGATACCAACCCACTTAACTATTCTAAAAACCTCCCTGCTCCTTATCCATTCCTCCAAAAACAAAAGAACCTCTCCTGAAGGCTCGTCAAGACCTCCTGCTGCAAGGAGACTGGTTACACTGGGATGCAAGTGGGAGTGCTGCAGGCTATATCCAGTGATGTCATCATTCTGACATACCAGTCTCCTAGCTGCAGGAGGAGATTGACAACCCAGAGGTAGAGGACTGAACTGGAGGAACGCTAAGGAACTGGTGTTTATAACATTGCAGGGAGTACACAGCCTGCCTCTGAAGGAGTTCATTAAGCGCAGCCTGGGCCCCAGCGCACTGCAGCTGTAACTCTCTGTCCACTTTCCTGCCCAAACGTCGTTGCAAGTCCCTCACCTTACGTTCCAATACCATTAAACTGCGATCCAAATGTTTACGGCGCTTCACACAGTAGGAAATGATAGCTCCACGCATGACCGCCTTACTGGCTTCCCACAAGAGAACGGGCAAACACTGCGGGGTGTCATTAAAGAAGAGAAATTCATCCCATTGCTCCTCTAAGTACTTCCGAAATTCTACATCTTGCCACAGATACGCAGGAAAGCGCCATCCCTTAGGCGAGGCCCCTTGGCAGTCCCAGGTTACCCATACCATCCCATGGTCCGAGATCACTATAGGTTCGATCCCTGCTTGGAGGATCTTGGAAACCGCTCCTTCACCCACCAGGATATAATCAATACGCGACCAAGAGAGATGTGCCCTGGACTGATGGGTGTACTCACGGGTCCCGGGATTAAGAAGGCGCCATATATCAACCATGTCCCCCATCCGGCAAAGATAGCCCACCCCTCTTCTCCGCCAAGCCCCTAGCCCACTGCTCTGGGATTTGTCAAGGAGCGGATCGTGAGGGCAGTTGAAGTCACCAGCCACAACCAGATTTCTACTCCTCGCTCCCTGGATAAATCCCAGCAGTTTACGGAAAAAGGCGTGGTCATACACATTGGGGGCATAGATATTGGCGAGCCAAATGTCTTCATTATACATCTTGGCATGCAGCAGAACATATCTCCCTCCTGGGTCAGCAACCAGTTGAACTTCAAAGGGGACCCCCCGCTTCACCAGGACCACCACCCCAGCCCTTTTAGTGCCCGAGGACGCTCCATAAGCGTTCGCTACCCAATCCCTAATCAATTTCTGATGTTCCCCAGTGCTTAAATGTGTCTCCTGCAACATTGCTATGTGAACCCCCTTCCGCTTAAGGGATTGCAAGATTTTGGTGTGCTTAATAGGCGAGCTAATTCCCCCCACATTCCAGGAAATAATCTTTAAATCAGGCATGCGTAGTTAGGGAGGACCCTTCTTGCAGCGCAATCTCAGACTCATGCTCCAGGAGTTGCCCAGCCTCAACTCCCCGGGCCCGAAACGAGACTTGAAAAACAAAATACTTCCCTATAGCAATCGCCCCCCTAGAAAATACTCTCCTCCCCCCAATAGTAATAATCACACTCCCCCCATCTGTTACAGAACTGTGTGGGCCCGCCTCAACCCCCCCTCCCCCTCCCCCCTCCCCTCCCCCCCTCCCCACCCCGCCAACATTCATCCATTGCATCTCAACCCTACACACTACAGCACCCCAACACACACACTGTCAGCTCCACAGACACACCGGCATTCCCCAATCTTTCGCACAAACACCCTCATCCCACGCAAACCACAACAACCCGTGCAAAATTCAACGGACCCCTATAAAGGGGTAAGATCACTGTCCATGCGCCTCCAGACCCCCAAAATGAGGCAACATCTTAAGGCGCCTTCATGTCAGCAATGTTCTTGCAGGTTCGAAGGCAGATCCTGGCCAAGGAGACAGAGCGCAACTGCCCACTCTCTAACAGGGCACGCTCAGGTCAGACTCGCAGCATCTGCAGGGCTGGGCAAGATGGTGGTGATAAACATCCGCGCCTCTGCCACCTGCTCAAAGGCGTGCGTGTCCCCTTTGTGGAAAACTCTCAAGATGGCAGGATAGCTTAGAGCAAAGCGTATGCCCTTCTGAATAAGGTCACTGCAAACGGGGGAGAATTCCTTCCGCTTGGCAGCCAAAGTCGCTGAGTAATCTTGAAATAGAAAAATTTGAGCATTGTCTAGCTTCAAGTCCCGCTTCTTTCGGTAGGCCTGTAAAAGTAAAGTCTTCTGGTGAAAGTCCAGCAAGCGTGCTAATATAGGGCGAGGTCTAGCACGGCCTCCTGCCGTTGCCCCAGCCGGTGGGCCCGCTCCACCTTGATCTGGCCCTGGAGCTCCTCAAGCCCCAACTCTTTCGGCAGCCATGTGTCAAATAGGGTGAAGAGCTGGGGGCCTGCCCAAGATTCTGGCTCCCCAACCAAGCGCAAGTTTTCTGCGGGAGCGGTTTTCCAGGTCATCAACTTTTAGCAGGAGGGCGTCAATTTGTTGTTGCTGGTGGCGTTGGGAGTGCTCCAGGGCTAATTCCCCATCCTCCAGAACCGTCACCCGTTGCTCAACTTCCTCAACTCTCCTGGTGAGCTCACCGAAGGTATCGTTCATCTCTGCCAGTTTTTGCAAGACTTCAGCAAACTTAGGTTCTAAGAGTTTGGCCACCTCAAACGCAAGATCCTCCGGGCCCGACTTGACACTCTCTTTGCCCGGGGAATTGGGGCCCAGGGCTGCCTTCGCCGCCGGCGCCATCTTAGAATCTCGCGCACTCGTGGCTTTCTCCCGCCTCGTCGCCGCTGTCTTCATTCTCCTCTGCAAGCAGCGCTGCGTTGCACCTCCAAAACGGCACTCTGGCTTTTCCCCAGCACCCGTGAGAGATTCCCGCCCTCAACACAAAGCAAGTCGCCGAATTTATTGCAAGGTTCTAATGGGGGCCTGGGAGCACGATGAGGAGCGTCCTCACCCGCTCATGCGCTCACGTGATCTCCCGTACCTTTTTAGTTAATGGGATATCTAGACAGCGAGTGTGTTTGAGTAAAAAAAAAAAAAAAAAAGCAGGGGTAGGCATTTCACAGTCCTCAGCCCTTTGGTTTTGATAGAACTTGGAGTGACTAGGGTCAGTCCAGGATAATTAGCCCATGTCAGCAAGGTCACAGTGTGTAATTTGTGGCATCCATAGTGGCATGAGTCCAGAGACAGGCATCTGTCGGTGCTGTACAACAGTGTCCGTCAGTGTGGAACAGCAAATGGAGAGTTCCACGGCATCTGCTCCTCTGGATACGGTGGCGGAACCAGAGGGTGAAGCTTGGATAGCAGGTCCGGCCGCTTCGGCTTCTGATGGGGCATCAGGTAACCCGAGTGCGAGTTCGGATCTTGGCTTCTCAGATGGAGGATTTTTGTCCGGACTTTGTATTACTCATGCATCAGGCGTTCTGTTGTAGACGGCAAGGTCAACTGCCGGGTACTTTACCTATCCCTTCCTCGGTCCGGACTAGCAGAGTGCGAAAGTGTGGTTTTAAAAGTGTCCAAGAGACCGCGTCCTCCAGAGCCCCCTCCTTCTGAAGTAGGATGGCAGGAGGGAGAGGAGCCGGAGTTCGACATGGTTGTAGACTTGGATGACTTAAAGGAGGGAGAGATTCCTGAGCCTGAGGATCATTTGGGTATTTCGGAAGGATGAGTTGACTGCTCTTATTACGGAGGCCCTGCAGACGCTTAGACTAATGTCCGAACAGCCGGTAGCCGAAGAGGATGCCGCAGATCTCATTATCCAGGCAGTGCACCAAATGCAGGTGGTTTTTCCTATCCATAAAGTGATAGACCAGATGATTCAGAACGAGTGGGATCATCCCGAAGCAGGACTAAAGGGGGTAAGAATTATGAACAAACTGTATCCCTTGGCGGAGAAAGACAAGGAGAGATTCCGTTTCCTCAAAGATTGATGTGGTGGTTTCGGCGGTCACGAAGAAGACCACAATTCCGGTTGAAGGCAGTTCGGCTTTAAAGGAGGCACAGGATAGAAAGATGGATGGTTTATTGAAACAGTCCTTTGAAGCAGATGTTTCGTTGCAGGCTTGGAGCTGTGGAGCTTGGTTGGCTAGAGCCTGTCTCTGCTGGGTTCAACACCTAAGGCAGTCGGCGTCGCTGGAACAAGATGAAGTGAGAGAGCTACAGCGTTTAGAGTCGGGCTCTGCATATTTGGCAGATGTACACTATGATCTGATTAGAGCCTTATCGAACAGTATGGCTTCACTCATAGCGGCGCTGAGGTCCCTGTGGCTAAAGAATTGTGCGGCCGACGGTTCCTCTAAATCACCGCTTGGCAAGCTTCCGTTCAAGGGAAAGCTGTTTGGGGAGGATCTGGATAAGTTAGTCAAAGAGGGGAATCCAAGGGAGGTAGACTTCCGGAGGATAAACCCAGACAGGGTAGATATTTTCCGTCCTTTCGAGGACAGTTTAGAGACTTTCAGAGATTTCGATCCCCCCCTGTTTCACGGCATCCCAAAGAGGAAGATTTACCTCTCGAGCCCAGGGGTTCCATGGATTTCAGGGGGCAAGTAGAGGTTTCGCAGCGGCGTCAATTGGGGCCGCTCTGAAGCCACAATGAATGGCGGCGGGTCCCGGCGGAAGGGCATCCAATCGGGAGTCGCCTTCGGGGTTTCCTTCCTGCCTGGACCCACATAACGTCCGATAAGTGGGTCTTAGAGATCATCCGTGACGGTTATGCACTAGATCTGGCAAAACCGGTGCTGGACTCGTTCGTGAATTCTCCCTGCAGGGGTCCACGGAAGGCTTTCCAGGTACGACAAACTTTGAACCGGCTCTTAAGTTGGGAGCCGCCGTCCCGGTTCCGCCAGCAGAATCCATCGTGGGTCGTTACTCCATTTATTTCGTGGTGCTAAAGGAGGACGGTTCTCTTCATCCTATTCTAGACCTCAAGAGTAAATCGTTGTCTCTGGGTGCCACATTTTCGCATGGAGATGCTGCAGTCTGTCATTGTGGCAGTTCGTCAGGGAGAGTATCTAACGTCTCTAGATCTCACGGAGGCCTACCTCCATGTCCCGATCAGGGCATCTTACCAAAAACGTTTTACGGTTCGCGCTACCTTGGGGGCATTACCAGTTTCAGGCACTACCCTTCGGGCTGGCGACGGCCCCGCGGGTCTTCACCAAAATAATGGTGGTAGTGGTGGCGGCAGCGCTACGGAAGGAAGGAGTCTTGGTATATCTATATCTCGACGATTGGCTGATACGAGCAAAGTCCCAAGCCGAGAGCGAAAAAGCCACGGAAAAGGTGGTAGCTTTCCTTCAAGTCTAGGCTGGGTGGTCAATCCATTCAAAAGTCACTTGACTCCGACTCAGGTGCTCGAGTATTTGGGAGTGCAGTTCTATACTCGGAAAGGCTTGGTATTTCTGACAGAACGCCAGAGCCCAAGCTCTCCGGGGCCTGGTGCAGGCCTTCAGGAAGATGGCAGCACCGATGGCATGGAAATACCTTTAGGTGTTAGGGACAATGGCGTCTACTGGAGGTCGTTCCTTGGGCCAGATTTCATATGAGGCTGTTGCAGCGCGCCTTGCTTCGCCACTGGACCAACCAGTCCGATTTGTTGAGCAAACGACTCCCTTGTCCTATGCAGGTCCGGTAAGCCCTGCGGTGGTGGATGCTGCCCGCATCCTTGCGAGCGGGGATGCCGTTGGAACAGCTGGCGTGGATCTCCCTCTTAACGGATGCCAGCCTCACAGGCTGGGGAGCACATTGCGGAGTACACTTTGCGCAGGGGCTGTGGACAGCGGAGGAGAGCAGCTGGTCGATCAACCGTCTAGAGCTGAGGGCGGTGTTTCTGGCCCTGCAGAGTTTTGAAGTGCAGGTGACGCGCCAAGCGGTATGAGTGCTGTCGAGAATTCTGCGACCGTAGCATGCATACATCGACAGGGCGGCACAGGAAGCGCAGCCATGGAGGAAGAGGCTGAAAGGCTTTTCGCCTGGATAGAACCGCGCTGGAGTGGAGGAGTAGCCTAGTGGTTAGAACACTGGCTTGGTAATCAAGCAACCAGGGTTCGATTCCCACTAGCACTCCTTGTGGCCTTGGGCAAGTCACTTAACCCTCCATTGCCTCGAAAGAAAGGCCTGGCAATCTACTTCCGGTCACACTGCCAAGAAAACCCAGGAGCTTCTGGGTCGCCAGGAGTCAGGACTGACTCGAAGGCTGCATTGCAGAACCGCGCTTACTAGCAATATCGGCAGCGCACATAGCCGCAAAAGACAGCGTGATGGTGGATTTTCTCAGCAGAGTTCGGGTGGATGCAGGGGAATGGGAGTTGCATCCCAATGTTTTCGCGCAGTTGATTCTCCAGTGGGAAACACCGGTTATGGATTTGATGGCCACCTAGCAGTCTGCAAAAGCAAGTCGGTTTTTCAGCAGACGGCGGGAACCCATGTCGGAGGGGATCGACGCCTTGATGCAGCCGTGGCCGGCAATGGGTCTTCTCTGTGTTTCTGCCATGGGCACTTATCGGTCGAGTGATTCAGCGTATTGAAGCGCATCAGGGAGGGTGCTTCTAGTAGCACCGGACTGGCCCAGGCATCCGTGGTATGCCGATCTGATAGGTTTACTAGACGGAGTCCCGTGGCGTCTTCCGTTGTTGCTGGAACTTCTATTGCAGGGTCCCCTTCGGATGCCGCGGGTGGATCGCTTCTCGCTTACGGCTTGGCCATTGAAAGGGTGAGGCTAAAGAAATGGCGACTTTGCTGCAGGTATGGAAGCGTTCAACTTCGTTGGTCTATGTACGTATCTGGTGGACCTTTGAGGATTGGTGTTCGAGGCATCAGGTCTGTGCTTCCACAGCGTCAGTGTAGTTTATTTATTTATTTTTATTTTATTTTAACAGTTTCTTCTATACCGCCCCTTCCAGAGATCAAGGGCGGTTTACATTGAACAGTGAACAAAAATTTGTATACTTCTGTATACTTTACATGGAACATGGTTTTAACTATATACAAGTGTTATTACAGGGAACATACTTCTATACGTTAGCTGGAACAGTGTTTTTAAACTATATACAGGTTATATTACATGGAACATAACATAACTAATTACAAGTAGTTATTTACAAGAGCGATAGAACAAACAGGTTGGGTAAGTCTTTTGCGTGTTGGGTGGAGTGTGTAAGGTTTCTTGTGTTAGTCGTTTGTTCTGTCTTGAGTACTGTGGATGTGTTTCTGTGATTGTTGGGGGGAGGTTTTTTGTTGATAGGGGATTTCAAAGTGGTTTGTGAAGAGGTAGGTTTTAAGTTCTTTTTTGAATTGATGAAGGTCCTTTACCAGAGAGTGGGGGCAGCAAAGGAGAAGGCCCTATCACTTGTTGTTGCTTTAGTTTTTCTGAAGGTTGTTTTTATGTTGTGGGAATGAGTTGCATTTTGTCTGCGCGTTCTAGTTTCTGATGGGGGGTGTATTAGGATAGATGTGAGGGAGAGATGTTATTAAGGAGTTTGAAAGTAGTTAGGAGGATTTTATATTTTATTTGGCTACTTATAGGGAGCCAATGCAAGTCTAACAGTATTGGGATCACATGGTCTGTTTAACTTTTGTGATCATCTTGGCGCATATGTTTTGGGCTCTTTGGAGTAGGTAGATGCTTTTTAGTGGTAAACCATTTAGGAGACTAGATCAGTAGTCAACACCCTCATCACACCCCACTTCGACTACTGTAATAGTCATGTGTGTTAAGTAGGGGTCTCAGGTGTTGTATTGTCTTGAGTTTATAGAATATGGTTTTTACTGTCTGTTTTATGTGTGGGAGCATGAGTGAGTGGTCTAATATTCCAAGGTACTTTACCTCCTTTTTAACAGGTATAGGTGTGTTGTGATTGTTGTTGGGTAGTTGTAGTCAGTGTCTGGCTTTCTCGTTATGAACATTGCTTCTGTTTTTTTGAGGTTGATGCTTAGATGGTTGTCTTCAAGCCATGTGGTAGTCTCATTCATGCATTGTAGTAAGCTATCGTATTTGGGGTTTATGGGGTTTATGGGGATGGCAAGCATGATATCATCCGCGTATATGAAATGGTTGATTTTATGTTTCTTGAATGTTTGTAATGGGTTGAAGGTACAGGTTGAAGAGGAGGGCGGAGAGGGCTGAGCCTTGGGGGATACCCTGACCTTGAGGGAAAGTTTCTGATGTTTCTTGACCCAATTGTACCCGTATTAATCTATGTGAGATGTATGACTTGAACCATTCAAGGACTGTCCCTCCTATTCTTAAATTTTCTAGCCTGTTGAGTGTATTATGATTGATGCTGTCGAATGCGGCAGATAGATCTATGAAAAGAAGTAGGAAACCTTGGTTATTGTCATTTGTACCACTGATGAGGAGGTCTGTCAGTGCGATTAGGAGAGTTTCAGCTCCGTGGAAGGGGCGGAAGCCAAACTGATGTGCATCAAGGAGTTTGTGCTCATCAATGTGGTCCTGTAATTGGAGTTGTATGGTTTTTTCTATTATTTTGGCAATGAGTGGTATGCTAGCTATTGGCCTGTATGAGTTTGGGTCTTTTGGGTCTAGTTTATTGTTTTTTATAATGGGGCGGATCGAGGAGAGCTTTAAGGCGTTGGGCATAGTGCCTTGAGACAGTGATTGGTTCACTATGTATTGGATGTTTTCTGCAAGAAAGTCCTTAGTAGACTTGATCCATGACACCGGGTATGGGTCAAGCGGGGAGGTTGTGGTGTTGATCATTGTTATAATTTTAAGGATGTGTGTTCGTTCGACCTTGTGGAAGGTTGTCCATTCATAATTACTGTCATGATTTGATTTTATTGTTGTGGTTGGAGTATGAGGTTTTTTCTTTAGTTTTTCAGCAAAATGTGATGCTAGGGTTTGTACATTTATTGTATCTTGGTTCGGTTCTGGGTTGTGTAATTTTTGTTAGTGTTTTCACAATTGAGAATAGTTCTCTTGGCCGATTGAGAGCGAGATTTATTAATTTGGAATAGTAATCCCTTTTTGACTTGTTGATTGCATTCTTGTATCTATTAAGTATGTTTATGTATTTGGTTTTGTTATCGTATGATTTTGTTTTTTTCCAGGTTTTTTCTTGTTTACATAGTTGCTTTTTTAGCAGGGCAATGTCTTTTGTGAACCATTTTTGTGATTTTCATTTTCTTCTATATGGTGTAGGGGTTGCTGCTTCTTGGATTGTTTGGTTCCAGTTCTCTGTGGTTAGGTTGATGTCAGTTAGGTTTGTAGTGAGCTTGGGTAATACCTTTTCAAGGAATGTATCATTGTCAAAGCTGGTAAAACGTGAGTGGTGTGATGTATTTGCAGATTGTGAGGGTGCTTGTGCTAGGAGGTGAAAGGTTATCAGGTGATGGTCAGACCATGGTACTTCTGTAATTATTGGGGAAGAGTAGAGTTGATGGAGATTAAAAGGGGTAGGGAGGAAGATGAGATCTAGTGAGTTTCCTTTAGTATGGGTGGGGGTAAGGACTATCTGGTTAAATCCCATATGGGTCATTGAGTCTATGAAGTTGTCCTTTTGAGATTGGTTTAGGGATGGGAGGCTAAGGTCACCTAGGATTATGAGGGTTGTTCTGAGATGCTGTACATGCGAGTTCAAGGATGGGGAAAAGGTTTTTCTGATCTGCTGATGGGGGTCTATAGATTAGGGAGAATGCTAGTGTTCTATTTTCAATGTTGATGTCCATGCCTTCAACATTGTTTGAGTTCGTTAGTGTATTGTAAGTCTTTATCTCCAGGAACAAGCAGGAATGAATCTTCACATATGGGTACGTCGGTACCGATGGAGCCTGCACGGGAATGCTCCCCAGCATCCAATCAGAAAGCTTTTGGGAGCATCCCTCGCGCCTGCGTGCTGACTTCCCGCCTTTCCCACTGCCTCTCCTCAGTTTTCGTTTTTCCGCGGAGCCAACAGGACGTCCTCCTGTCACCGCAGAAACTATTTTCTTTAAAATTCTTATTTTCCTTGTTTTCTTGTGGTCGCGGCTGTATTTCTCGCCGATACCGGTACCGCCGGTGCTTTATTCTTTTCTTTTCTAAACTTAGAGAATTTTTTCTCCTCAGTTTTTTTTGTTTTAACTTTTTGGGCCTACCAGGCCTCTCCAACATGGAGCCGCCTTCCCCTAAGAAGTGCCTTCACTGTGGAAACTTAGTTTTCTTTTTAGACTCCAATGCTTGGTGTCTAACCTGTTTGGGTCCTGACCCTTTTTTCCCTGATCCATCAGGCTGTGTTATTGGGAGAAGACCTTCCCTTTTTCGAGTTTCCCTCGATGCCTTTTTCCTCCTGAGGTGAGGACACCGGTTTGTTCTTCTCTCCAGGCTCAGGTAACCCACAAACAGTCTGTTAAGACTAGCCAATTCTTGAAGGGTAAGTCTCATGCTCAGCATGATGATGGCTCTGGCCTTACCCTCAAGACCCCATTGGCAATAAAACCCCGGCGGGAGTCTTCGGGCTCCAAAGCATTTACGGGGTTTCAGGTTGTTCCTGGGGCTCACCCCTCACAGAACATACCTGAGCCGTGTTCGGGGGTGGTATCCACTTCGAGCGGTACCGATAACCCGGCACCGGCGTCGAGTGTTCCACTCTTCACCTGGGATTGTCATCTGGTGTCCTCGGTACCTTCGGGGCCGATCAATACGACTCAGATTGACTTTCCTGTATCTTCGCCATGCTCGGGGTTGGTACCGGCTTCGAGCGGTACTGATACCCCGACATCGGCGCCGGTGTCGAGTGTTCCTCTCTTCACCAGGCATCGTCTTCGGACGTTCTCGGTACCTTCGGAACCGATCGATACGACTCCGATTGACTCTCCTGTATCGGCATCGCCGATACCACCACCAACGTCGGTACCTTCTAGACATGCATCGATAGACTCGCTCCCTTCGATGCCGAGTCTAGAATCGATATCCAGTCTAGATGATTTGGTACTGATGCGTTTCGCGAGGATATTCACCAAGGTTCTCTGACTACCTCGGTACTGCTTCAGCAGCCCCCGATTACTGCTTCGATGGCATTATCGTCTCCGATACCGGTATCGGTATCGATGTTGATTCCTGCAGTTCCATCGGTGCCATCGATCCTTTCTATGCCTAGCTTGGAATCGATACCGGGCACTGACGATGCAGTACTAACTGCCTCGAATCAGAACTGTCAGTATCACTGTCCATCTAGCAGGATTCTTTTTCTGCACCAGTTCACTATGTCTTCTGGTGCTCCAGCTGCTCCTTCAACCTCAGCCTACCCAGGAATAGTTCCTATTGGAGATCCTTCTTTTCAGAAATTTCTCCTTGACATGGCAACCTTTCTTGCCATTCCTATTCCTGGCTCTACTCTTGGCCAAGATCCTGCAGAAAAGGAAAATATAATGCTTCCTTTACATCATTCTTTGCAGGATCTTCTTCTGAGGATGTGGGAATCACCTTTAAAGGTTCCTTCCCCTTCTGCAGCCATTAATGTTCTGTATCAGGTGCCTCCCTCTCCGGGATTTCAGAAAAACCAACTTCCACATCATTCCATTGTAGTGGAATCAGCAATGAGGAAGGTAAGAAGCAAGAAGAAGCATTCTTCTTATCCGCCAGGTCGTGCATGTAAAGCACTTGATGCCTTTGGACATCAAACCTTCCAAACTTCTATGCTGGCTTCAAGAATTATTTCATATATTTTTTATGAGTCTGACACTTCAGGAGGTCACAGAGAAATTATATCTCTTGTCCCCTTTTTTGTCAGAACCTAAGGCCACTGACTATTCCTTGCTTCTTAATCATAGCAGGAATATCTCTTGGTTTCTTTCTCGTGCTTCTCTAGACTCTTTTGAGTCTGTTAGCAGATCCTCTGCTATTGCCATTGGAGCACGTCGTACAGCCTTGGCTGCAAGCTTCAGACTTGAGCAGATGGGCACAACATACACTGGGTAATTCTCCCTGTACTGGAGAAAATCTCTTCAGTAAAGAGGCTTTACGTCAGGTTGCTCATTGCTCCACTGACTTTCCTAGTTCTGGAAACCATCCTAAGCCTTCTTTTAACCCAGGACGTAGGAAATGTCCTGCCAAACCTTCTTTCCCTAAGAAAAGAAGGTTTCACCCTTCTCCTGCCCATCCTCCAGATGTACCCAAGCAAGGGACATCTCATCCCAGTCTGAAGTCTCCAGACTCTAGCCAGTCTAATCATAACTAGCAACCATAGGTTCCTGTATGTTGCAATCTACAGTTAACTTCTTAGCAGAAGTTTATTCTCAAACCCTACACTGTTTTTTTCTTTTTCAGTATGCTAAGCTGTTAGGATACTTTTTGTCCATGGGTTACAGAATTCTCCCCTTCTTACTACTACGAAGGGAGGTTACAACTATCCCATGATAGTTTCTGTCCCCACATGGACATCTTTTCCTTCAGCTGACTTACCATATGGTAAGTCACTTTCCAACCCCCTCTCTTCCAGGGTTTCCCCTGCTTGGGTTGGTACCATACTGAAACACTTCTCTTTCTTCCAGTGTAGACTTTTTGTTATCCTTCAATGCATGCTCTGAACAACTCATCAGACAGGGACGGGAATATCTCCGCTCCCTTTGTCTGTTTTCTCTCTGTTTTATACAGGAGAATCCCCTCTGCTGTTTTGTTCAGTTGCTGTGTATGCAGGAGTTCCAGTGATTACTTTAATACTCATTGCAAGCTACTTCAACTATCTTGCATAATACTACTCACTGCAGGTTATCTTCTTCTAGCCATATCCTTTCCTAGGATGTGGCAACACACCTGACTTCTGTCAGTTTTATTTTATAATTCTCCTGCACAATGCTCTCTGCAATCTTCAGAGAAGCTTTCTACTATGGGCCCTTGCTACAGAGCATTGAACTTTGTCTGAGGGTTTTTTCCATATAGTAGAAAAAGCTTATATATAATCATTCCATGGCGTGAATGTCCAAGGAGTTCCCAAACTTGCAGGAATCTACCCCTTTTTTCCTTGCAGCTTGGCATTATGCTTTTCTGCTCCATTTGGACAACGCATTCTCCTTTAGTGTACATGATACCCCTGTGTCCCTTGGCTGGGTCATCCTGGTATCTTAGTCTATGCGTTTTTTTGTCCTTCGGACATGTCAGAGTCCTTAAGTACTCCTGACGTGCTCTTGCCAGACTGCTATTACCCTCTGTTTTTTCACGCAACCATACTGGTTATTCCACTGAACTACATTCCTGCACCGCAGAAATAGATTCTCTATATATCTTCAGGTGGTTTTTACCCCCTCATTATTAGATGAATCTTTTCCCCTCACATTCCCCATGTGAATGTTTTTGTGGGGCTCAGTTGCAGGCATGTATCCTCAGACTTATATTCATGTCTGTATATGTCCTATACATACATATTTCTGTAGTCTGTGTGGGCATAAGTCATGCCCATCTATATATCTATATATATATCTATATCTATATGTCTATATATATCACACATATCTAGACATACCTAGCTATATATATGTGCATATGTCTCTCCATATATATAATATATATATATGTGCCCATTGGGAGTTGTCCATAGGACGCTAAATATTACCTGCTATCTCCCTAACTGTCTGTGCTATAAAGTTTTTCCCCCCTTCAGGGGTCCAGACAGTCCACTTGCCTACTCCCATACGGTTTAGTAAGTGGAAGCGGTTATACATACAATTATTGCTGTGATTTCAACAGCTTCTATTTTTGTTATAGATCTCCCTATCTATGAAGTATCAAACTTCAATGTCTTCCTATCTCTTACCAGCTAGGAAAGACAGTGTACATCTTCAGTATTTCTGAGTATACTTCTGTTCCCCTTGGGAATAGGGGCTTTTTTCCATACCCCCTCTTCCCTTCAGGACTGGGCTACTTCTCCAGATCGGTCAGTCTTCTTCTTTTAGTCCTCAATGTTAATAACTCTGTACCTAAAAGAGTTTTCAGCTTTTTCCCATAAAGCTTTCCATTGAAGACCTGCCGTTCTTCTCCTACCTCAGTTGACACCTGGGTCACCTGCCTATTCCAAGTTTGGAACTTCATCCTCACTGCTGTGAAGTTCCCTTGAGTATTCTGCCTCTGCATCTACAGTACACTCCATCACAGTTCTACTTCCTACAATCCAGTAGGTAAGCTCTATATTGTACTAGTTCATTAAATATTTTAATGATACTTGACATACATTCTAAAAACTCTTTTTCTCTGTAGTCTTTAGATTCGCTGTTCCTCTACAGCTCTTCTCTATCAACTCCTACCCCCCATCCCTCAGGGGATGCCGGGGATCCAGGTTTGGGAAATGCCATCCTGTTCCAGGGATACGCATTTTATGGGATCTCCCCTGGCACCCATAGCTAGGGAGTACCCATATGTGAAGACTCATTCCTGCTTGTTCCTGGAGATAGCACAGTTACTTACCTGTAACAGGTGATCTCTGGGAACAGCAGGAATTAGTCTTCACAACCCACCCACCTCCCCTAGGAGTTGTATCTATCTCCTTTCCTCTTTCTCTCCTTCTGTCTCAGCTATGAAACTCAACTGAGGAGAGGCAGTGGGAAAGGCGGGAAGTCAGCGCGCAGGCGCGAGGGATGCTCCCAAAAGCTTTCTGATTGGATGCTGTGGAGCATTCCCGTGCAGGCTCCGTCAGTACCGACGTACCCATATGTGAAGACTAATTCCTGCTGTTCCCAGAGATCACCTGTTACAGGTAAGTAACTGTGCTTTTAGAGAGTATGAGTGTGCCGCTACCTCTTTTTATATCACGGTGGCAGTTGAATACATCATATTGTGATATGTGGAGTTTAATAATATCGTGTCTGTGGGTGTTAGCCATGTTTCAGTAACGAAAAAAGTCAGGTTGTTTATCCCTTATGTCATTTACAATTGGTATTTTGTTCAGTATGGAACGAATGTTAAGATCAGTTTTAATTTAGTGGCTATGTTGGGGGGGGGGGGGGTTGGTTTTGTTGTGGTTTGTGCGGTTTATCTGAATTACTCTAGGAGGATGTCTGTGGGTACTGTTGTGTGGTGACTGGTTGAATGGGTGATTGTGTAATGGGGAGCGTGTTAGGTTGCGGTTGGGGTTATGGATGATGGGGATGCTATTACAAGGGAGGTTGTTGGATTTATATGTGTAGATTTGTTGTAATAGGAGAGCTATTAGTAGGAGAGTGGTTGGCAGTGTTTTTATTTTTAAGTAGGCCATTATGTTGTGTAGTTGGTGTTTTTTTTGCAGGATGGCTTCAAAAAGGGGCTAGCCACCAGTTCCTTGAGAGTGCAGTTAGCAGCCTTGGCCTGCTATAGGGGTAAGGTTCAGGGCGTAGCACTTGGAGCTCACGGCGATGTAGTGTGTTTTCTTAAAGCGGTTTCCAATCTACGTCCAGCGCATCGGCTTTCCGTTCCACCATGGGATCTCAACTTGGTTTTATGGGCATTAGGAAAGGCTCTGTTTGAGCCCTTAAGCCAAGCCTCGGTCAAAGATTTGACTCTTTAGGTGGTCTTTTTGGTGGCCATTTGTTCGGCTAGGCGCATTTCGGAGTTGCAAGCTCTCTTGTGTAGAGAGCCCTTTGTGTTTTTCCAGAGAGAAGATGGTTCTTCGGCCGGTGCCTTCGTTCTTACCTAAGGTGTCTTCTCCTTTTCATGTCAATCAGAGGGTGTCACTGCCAGTTTTGCAGACAGAAGTCGGGCAAGCTTCAGATCGAGGCTTGAGTCGATTGGACATGAGGGTGTTAACGTCGGTATTTGTCAGTTTCTGAGTCCTTTCGCACGACGGATCGTCTGTTTGTTATTTGGAGGTCCCAGGAAAGGAGAGGCGGCGGCAAAGGCATCCATTTCCAGGTGGATTAAGGAGACAATTGTCTCAGCTTGCATGTTGCAGGGGCGTCTGGCCCCCTTAGGTCTGAGAGTTCATTCTACTAGAGCGCAAGCGGCTTCCTGGGCAGAGCACAGTCTGGTTCCACTGGTAGAGATTTGTAGGGCGTCAAATTGGTCGTCGCTGCATACTTTCAGTAAGCACTACTGTCTGGATGTGCTGGCGGCGAAGGATGGCTGTTTCGGTTCGGTGGTTTTGTGTGCCAGCTGTCAGGGTCCCTCCCGTTAGTACTGCTCTGTTACATCCCAGAGGTGGAGGACTAAACTGGAGGAACGATAAGGAAATAGAAATTACACTTACCTGGTAACTGTAGTTCCTTGAGTGATGATAGTTTAGTCCTCATTCCCGCCCTCAGATTCTAAGGTCAGTTGGCACGTGTTCAAGAATGAGAGGTGAATTGCAGGTTACTTTTTGGGCTTGTCTCTTCTTCCTCTATCTGTGTTTCCTGGCTTGGCAGGGGAGAAGAACGTTAATAGGAGAGGTCTCAACTTTTCTTTTTAAGGGCAGGTTCATGTTTTGTTAAGAGTTCCAATTCTTTCAAAAAAACCCAAACTTTTGTTAGCTACTTAGTTGTTCTTTTGAGTCTGCTTTGTCAATAGTTCACTGGGGTCTGATGGGGAATTCCAGCACGCTACATCCAGTGAGGTGAAGATTTTGATTGGTCCAGTCTCCAAGCTGCAGGAGGAGAGGTGCACTACCCAGAGGTGGAGGACTAAACTGTCGTCACTCAAGGAACTACAATTACCAGGTAAGTGTAATTTATATTTTTTCCTTACCACATATAGTGGTAGTCAGCCCTTCAATTAAATTATCATTGTGGCCAGAAACATTTTGACAGGACTGCCCACAAAACTTACTGGTTCTTTGGAAAACGGTAGTCCAAAAACCACCTCTTCCTTCTCTTTTCCCCTTGTCTGCATAAATTCAACTGTGGGTTGAGATTGCTGTTCTTGATATTTATTTACCAATGGCCAGCTCTCCCAGCTTATAATGTGAAGGTCTTTTTGTATGCAGCATTCTTTTCAAGTAACTTGTAAAACTCTTTTTTCCTCTGTTTCAATTTATGGCCGTTAACAAATTTTGAGTAGAAAACTTGTTTAGGGAATTTATTTTCGTGCATCTGCATGCTGATTAAGGATAGTTGATTTGGTACTGGTGATAGAATCTTCAGTAGTCTTAGAGGCTCTAGGTCAGAGGTTCCCAACTTCAGTCCTGGAGGGCCAAACACCATTCAGGTTTTCAGGCTGTCCCTAATATGCATGAGGTGCATTTGCATGCACTGCCCCCATTGTATTCAAATGTATCTCTTGCATATTCATTAGGGACAGCCTGAAAACATGGTGTTTGGTCCTCCAGGACTGGAGTTGGGAACTTCTGCTCTAGGTCTTAGGCTGCATTGTTAAGTGTGAAGCCAATTTCATATCTTTAAATTAACAGTTCTGGGTATCTGCTGGTAGGGCATGTCTGTATCCACCTTGCATTGACCCATCTTGCTTGTTAGATATATCATGAGTGTTTTAACTATAGAAATTTCTATATGGTTATGACAAGTAATCACTGGTAGGGCAAATTTTGGAATGCCTAATGTGACCATGTGCTCTGACCTGACTTCCCGGCAGTGCCTTTCTGCTCAGTCACTACCCTGACACGTCTTTGACTTGCTATCTTTCCTTCTGACAGCCAAGCAGAGTAAAAGATAACTTCTATCCGCTATTTATTTCTTTTTAGAAGGTAGGACTGTGCCTACAGGCAGGTCTCATCACAGAAATGTCGTGGGAAAGTATGGTACACTTCGAATTTGGGTGTCACTACCGAGTATCCCTGTCGTCGCCCTACCGTGTGATTTTGCGTTTGAATGCCGCTAAGCTTGCTACTTGCAAGGGTTACCAAACGAGGCTTCGGAAACCAGGACATCGGTGGCAGTAACAACTAACCGTCTAGAGACAGATTTGCTCGGCAAGCCTCTCAAAACATTAGCGAGAGTAGTGAGGAGTGTTTTTAGCGGTTCGGACAGGGAGCTGCGGGCAGGAGTACACAGGGTTCAAGTACCCCCTAAGGGCAGTGCACTCAGGCCACGGGGACTGGGATTTTTGGTCCTCAGGCACTCCTTGTGGTCTTGGGCAGGTCACTTCACTCTCCATTGCCCATGTTTTCCTGCAAGTATTAGCATAAGGTGTCTACGGACCCCTTGGGTTACAGGTATCCCCCCATTGGCCGCTTGACTCGGTGGAGGGGTGCTCTAAATACAGCTAAATAGAATAAAGGAGAAGCTCTCAATGAGTAACTCACGGTCTTTACAGGAGAGTTGCTTAGCGTGGTCACAGCTGTTAGGCCGGAACACGGCCATGTACTCTATAGCCGGTAGCACGAGACTTTCTTTTCCCAGAAAGGGCCAAACTACATATGTCATGAGGGGCAGCGGAGTCCGCCCCGTTGTCAAGCTCCCTTCCCCCCCCCTTTTTTCCCTTTGATGGCCTCTTTAGGTTTCTAGCATCTTCCGGGCAGTGGCAGGACACGGGCGCAGAGCCCTCGAGTGCAGTGGCAGCCATTTGGCTTCGAAAGGCCTTGTTTTTTCCGGTAGGACTCTGCTGCATAGCACGTGACTCAGGCGGTTGGGTGTACCTCTACCAGCTAATCTTCCTGGGATCTATTACCCATCTAAGTATATAGGGTATGAGAGAACTGTAGAGTGGTAAGGGGTAACCAGTGCTCGAAAACCTTGCGTACCAAGCTAATCCTGTACAAAACTGAGAGATGATGCTTTCTAACATAAGGGGGTAACCTGTTTGGTAACTTTAACATGATCGGCTAATTGAATGGTTATATCTATGAAGCCCTCAAATTGCTGCAAACCATTGCAAAATTATTGTAAACTTGTTACAGTGGTCTTAACTTGATGGAATGGGGGTATGGACCATTGTAGGTAATGCTTTTCCAGCCTCTAAAAATACCCGAATTGATCTAATACGACAGTTTACAAAGCATGTTTTACGCTTAGCAGACGTCTGTGTATTAAATCTAAACTCAGAATCCAGCTGACAACCCAGAATTTTGACAGAATTGACAAGCAGGAACTGTTGTCCTGCTCGGCTAGGAGAAAGAGTTGATGTGCCTTTGAAGGCTTAAGCTGTCTCGGGGCCAATATAGTCAATTCATTGATCATCTTTGAAACGCTCTGCCTTCTCCCCCCCCCCCACTAAGTCTCGGTGACTGGATGGGAGAGGCCAGTGGACTGAAAAATAAAAGGGGAGAGAAGATGAAGCTCTGGGGGACGCTACAATGCAGATGGTGATGTGGAGTGTACTGGGAACCGTGGGGAACACGACAGGTTTGAGGTGTTCGGAATGTGCCTAACCACCTAAGCCCATCACAGCGGCTTTCCTGCATTTAGGCGTTCCCTGACCTCATTTAGTAGAGCAAGAAGACAGTTTTTCCCTGAAGCCAAACTGGCATGGATATCGGACACTTGTTTTTCCTCAGTGACATTGTAGTTGCAATAATACTTTTTACAAGAATTTTGGCAGCAAATGGATCATTTGCTAGTTCTCCAGGATGAAGGGAGAGTTTTTAATGATGGAACAGTTGACTGCTTCTTCCAAAGTCTTGAACATTTCCATTTAAAACTTGCCTCAAGCTCTAGGCCACACTGCGTCGTAGGAGCCAGCCACTGGGTCATAGGGTCAGGCGCGGCCGCTTACTTTGGAGACAGACTTTGTGGAGCTTCCATTCATAGGGATGTGAGAGTTGCCACGCTTTGTGGTCCGGTATCCTATTTCCTAGGATAGCCAATTCTGGCCTCAGGATCCTACCTAGTTTCCAAAAGGACGTGTAGGCTACCCGAGGCGTGTAGCAGGGCAAGCGGTGGTTGCCGTTCTACACGTGGGTTACGGGTTCCGTTGCCGGTTATTCGGATGTAAGTTTCTTTTGGGTTGTGTTAGTGGCAGGGCATAAATGAATAAATAACTGCATAAATAACTGAATATAGGTATGTATCCGTTATTTGTCAGCTTCTTGCTCATCAAAGGTTATGGACTTTCCTTCCAGGGGTTTGTCCAAAACTTTATTTCACTCTGCTCCTTTCGAGGGTCTTTTCCCACATGGCTCTTCGAGGGCGCAAGAGACCCAGGGGTCAATCTCAGATTGAAAATGCGAGTGATACACAGGGCGTTGCAGGCGTTCGCAGCTCGGGGGTCCGGTCGAGCGGTGCGGTTAGGTACTGCGCTTCTCTGGGCAGGTCTGTTCTGTGTCCAGCGTGATGTGTTCTCGTTCCCTCCTGACTTTTCCGCTTGGTATGGCGGGAAGTCGATAGAGCGCTATTGACCTCTCTCTTTAAGTTTCGGTCACGGGTTTGGTGCGTAAGGTGAAATTCGTGGTGGTCCGTCGCTCGACGAGGGACGTTTCAGAGTAACAGGCTCTTTCCTTCTGAGGTCCATTTCTTTTTATCTTTGGACAGGGGGTGCGTCTGGTTTCTTTGGGCTGCCCAAAGGTTCTTTTCCCTGTCATTCGCATCAAACCTGGGTGGCTTACAGTTTTGCGAGCGACAAGTGGTCTGGATTCTGGTGGACACTGAAATCCATTGGACATAAGATGGGTATTGCGTTGCCCTTCGGCAGTGTTCGAGCCTTTCGCGATGCTAATCATCGGTGGTGGATGCGTCCGTTTCCAAGTCTTGCGGAGATAGTCCTTTTGGGTTGCAGGTGGCAGGAGCGTCCGCTTCCTGTGAGATATTGAGGGATTGTTCTTGGAGGGCGCGAATGACGTCCTGGGCAGTGCTCCGACTTGTTTCCCCTCTGTAGTTTGGTGCGGGCGGTGTTGGAGGCAAGGGCTGCCTGTATTGGGTCACCGAAGTTGTGTGCCGGCTGGTTGGATCCCTCCCGTTGGTACTGCTCTCATACATCCCACAGGTGGAGGACTAAACTGGAGGAACGATAAGGAAATCAAAATTACACTTACCTGGTAATTGTAGTTCCTTGAGTGACGACAGTTTAGTCCTCCTTCCCGCCCTACATTTCAACGGTCGGCTCTGCACAGGTTCGGAAATGCATGGTGCAGTTGCAGGGGAGGGTTTACACGTTAGGCTCAGATACCTTCCCTTTTGGATTGCTCTCTTCGGCCTATGTCCGGGTTTTCGGGCTAGGCGGGGAAGGCCGGCTTTCTGGAAAGGCTCTTGGTCTTCGGTTTAGCGGCATGTTCCTGTCTTCCTCAGGATGCTGGGTTTTTCTTTTTCAAAAAATGAAAACAAACAAAAAAAGAGAATGAAAGTTAGCTCCTTACTGGTTGTTTTCTTGAGTCTGCTTTTGTCAATAGGTCACTGGGGGCTGATGGGAGTTGCAGCATGCTACATCCAGTGAGGGGAAGATTCTGATTGGTCCAGTCTCCAAGCTGCAGGAGGAGGTGCACTACCCACAGGTGGAGGACTAAACTGTCGTCACTCAAGGAACTACAATTACCAGGTAAGTGTAATTTCGATTTCCCTCGTTTCCAGTGCAACGCGCCGGAGCTCCAAACTGCAAGTATCACAGAATAAAAGCCTTCTATTCCATCTGTAGTTTAGTTAATTGGAGTATAAAGTTTTAAAGATTTTGAGCTCTTTTGGTGCCGTGTTTTTAATGGCTGGAGGTGAGAGGGGTGCTGGGAACCTTTTGCCTTGATATTGACACAAGTCTGGCATCATTTTATTTAAGTTTATTATTTATTTATTTATTACAAACTCTTATATACCGCATTATTTGGGATCAGTGCGGTTTACAATATAACAAAAGACCAGAACAACAAGCTGTTTGGTTTTACATTGAACAGAAAAGAGAACTTGGATACTACATGGGAGAATAGTTAAATGAAACTATTTACAATGTATTTACATGTATATACAACAGTGTTTATTCTTAGATCGGGCTGGGTGTTCAATGGGGGATGGTGGTCAGGACGGTGATTGGATGTTCTGGTAGTAGTGGGGGAATAAATGGGATTTGATTGCCTTTCTGAATGAGGTTAGATCAGAGATAGCCCGAATTTCAGGTGGTAAGGTGTTCCAGCACGTCGGGGCATAGAAGCTGAACGCCCTGTTAGATGTTGCTAGTGAGCATTTAGTTGCTGCCTTAGGGATTGCTAGCGAGTTTGTTGATATCGTTAATTTTATTTAATTTATTTGATTTACATTTTATTACTTTTATTACTTTTTATCACATTTTAAGTTCCTTTATCTCTGGGTTTCTTTACAGAAGTTTAAATTGCTATTGGGCCTGTGGGTAGCAGTGTACAAAGGGGCATGACGGGTAAGCTGCGGTGTCCTTCTTGCGGCACTCGTAGAGGGATGGTCTCAGAAGCAGGAGTCTTCAGGGGTTGTGCAGCAGAGGCCGCTTCCGTGGAACAGGAAATCCACTTGAGCATGTCTCAAGCCCCTCAGGGGTCAGAGGACCTTCCGGAAGGGGGAAGGGATTCCCATTCTCCCCCGCCTTCATCCTCAGAAGGTCCAGGCCCTTCCCTGTCCCTTCCCTCCCTCTCCTCGGGGGCGGAGGGAGACTGGGGTCAGTTTTCACCAGAATTTGTTCTTCTATTGCACAAAGCCAACTGCTTGCGTAAGCAGGGTTCGGCAGAACCTGTAACAGCGAGGGACAGCATGGACGCTGGTGCAGGGAACTCTAGATCCCTGGAATCTGGGCCTCCCCCTAAGCGCGCAAGGCTATTGGACAAGGAACCTTTTGAGTCTCCGCCTCGGGACGCCCCTGAAGAGGCGCTTTCAGACAAAGAAGGGTTAGAAGAAGGGGAAGAGCTTGAAGAGGGAGAGATCCCAGAGGAGGAGCAATCCCGCATAGTCAGTTTTTCGGCGAGAGGAGCTCCTGGCGTTAATAAGTGAGTCTCTAAAGGTACTCAATATGGTTTCGGAGGCTCCTACAGATGAAAAAGCTCTGGAGGATCCGTTGATCCAAGCCGTCAGGAGGTCTCAGAAGGTGTTCCCAGTCCACAGAGTGGTACATCAGATGATTCAGGAAGAATGGAATCAGCCAGAATCTACCCTGAGGGGAGTCCGTGCAATGTCCCATCTCTACCCGTTGCCGGAACCAGACAAGGACCTGCTGAAGTCGCCTGGGGTGGACGCAGCGGTCTCGGCGGTAACGAAGAAGACGACTATACCGGTTGAGGGCGGCGAGGCCCTGAGAGACAGTCAAGATAGAAGACTGGACACCCTGCTAAAACAAGCCTTTGATGTTAGTGCCCTCGCCTTACAGGCCTCCGTTTCGGGGGCTTGGGTAGCCAGAGCCTGTCTGAGATGGTCCCAACAGCTGCAACTGGCTGACAGTCCTTCAAGCGACTCCCAAGCGGTGGCGGCCAAGCTAGAGTCCGGTTCGGCCGCCTTAGCAGATAGCCAGTATGATCTTATTAGGAGTCTGGCGAAGAATATGGCCTCGGTCGTGGCAGCCAGAAGGTACCTGTGGTTACGTAACTGGGTGGCGGATGCATCTTCAAAGGCGTGCCTGAGTCGACTTCCTTTCAAGGGGAAGCTATTGTTTGGGGAAGACCTAGATAAGTTGGTAAAGGAGCTGGGAGAGTCGAAGGGGGGTAGGCTCCCCGAAGATAGACCAAGGCTGGGCCGTTCTTCGGCACCGGTCCGTAGTCAGCCAAGGGACTTCCGAAGATTCCGACAGTCCAGACCGAACCCTTTCCCCAGGGGCCGTTTTCCTTCCAGGGGTCAGAGCTTCCAAGGGTTTCGCGGGGCAGGTAGAGGTTTTGGGGCCTCCTCCTCCTCGGGACCTAGAAAATCACAATGAGAAGACGGGGGTCCAGGAGGGAGTGCTGCTGGTGGGAGATCACTTAAGGCAGTTTCTTCCCGCCTGGTCCTGAGTCACATCCGATCAGTGGGTGTTAGAGGTGATCCGAGAGGGTTACGCTCTCGAGTTCACAAAGCGAGTAACCCCAGCTTTTATTCATTCCCCCTGCGGTCCACCAGAAAAGAAGGCGGCGGTGGAAGTCACCCTTTCAAGACTTATAGCGCTGGGAGCAGTGTTGCCGGTCCCACAAGAGCAAAGAGGGTACGGTCGATACTCCATTTATTTTGTAGTTCCAAAGAAGGAAGGTTCCTTCCGTCCTATTCTGGACCTAAAGCAAATCAATCGCTGTCTCAGAGTTCCTCACTTCCGCATGGAAACCCTGAAGTCGGTGATTGCTGCCGTTCGGCAGGGAGAGTTCCTGACATCCCTAGACTTGACTGAAGCATATTTGCACATCCCGGTCTGAGAGTCTCATCAACAGTTCCTAAGATTTGCCGTACCAAGAGGCCATTTCCAGTTCCAGGCCCTCCCTTTCGGGCTAGCGACAGCTCCCAGGACGTTCACCAAGGTAATGGTGTAGTGGCCGTGGCTCTTCGAAAAGAAGGAATCCTAGTCCATCCCTACCTGGACAATTGGCTGATCCGAGCAAAGTCAGAAGCGGAGAGTCACGTGGCGACTGCCAGAGTGGTGGATTTCCTCGAAGTTGGGGTGGGTCATCAATCGTGCAAAGAGCAGTTTAACGCCCACTCAGGAGATCGAGTACCTCGGAGCTCGGTTCGACACCAGAAGGGGAAGAGGGTGTTCCTTTCGAAGCAGAGGTTAATCGACCTGAGGAATCTCGTTTCCCGTTTCCTATTAACAAGATGCCCCTCGGCCTGGCATTACCTTCAACTGCTGGGTACCATGGCAGCGGCAATAGAAGTAGTACCTTGGGCCCGGGCTCATATGCGACCTCTCCAACCTCTTGCATCAGTGGCCCCATCAGCATCACCCCTTATCCAGACGTATTCCCTTCCCTCCCCGGATCAGGAGGTCTCTGCGATGGTGGAGAAGCTCAAGGAACCTGGGCTGTGGGATGCCACTCGAGACTCCTCAGTGGACTCAACTGACGACGGATGCGAGCTTAGCAGGCTGGGGCGCTCAATCGAGGGGCAGTTTGCCCATGGCCGCTGGACTCCGAGAGAGTTGCAGTGGTCAATCAACAGGCTGGAGTTGAGGGCGGTAACCTTAGCTCTCCGGGCCCTTGAGCTCTTGGTTCGTCAAAGGGCAGTCCGCGTCCTATCCGACAACGCCACCGCGGTGGCTTACATCAACCATCAAGGGGGAACAAGCAGTCCTTCCTTCGAGAAGGAGGTGGATGTCCTCTTGCAGTGGGCCGAGATCCATTTGCTGGCGCTATTGGCGCAGCACGTGGCCGGAACAGACAACGTGACTGCCGATTACCTCAGCAGGTTCAGGATAGACCACAGAGTGTGGGAGCTGGCGCAGGAAGTGTTCGATCAAGTGGTTGCCCGGTGGGGGAGACCAATCATGGATCTCATGGCTCGGTACACGTCTGTAAAGGCGAGCCGGTTTTTCAGTCGCAGAAAGGAAAGGATGTCCAAGGGCTTGGACGCCCTGGCCCAAAGATGGCTTTCAGAGGGCCTTCTCTGTGTTCCCTCCCTGGGCGCTCATAGAGAGGGTTCTGCGGCGGGTTGAAGCCCACCAAGGATTGGTAATTCTCATAGCCCCGGATTGGCCTCGGCGTCCTTGGTACGCAGACCTCGTGAGGTTGACGGCCGATGGGCCGTGGCGGCTTCCCTGCAAGGAGGGCCTCTTACGGCAGGGTCCGGTACGCATGCCCCACGTGCATCGGTTCTCGCTTACGGCCTGGCTATTGAAAGGGCGAGGTTCATGAAGCGGGGGTACTCGGGATCAGTAATTTCGACGACGTTGAGCGCTCAAACGCTCCACCTGCCTTTCTTACTTGAGTGTTTGGCGTATCTTTGAGGCCTGGTGTACAGAGCGTCGCATCAGGCCCCTCTCAGCATCAGTCCCCGAGGTCCTGGAGTTCCTTCAGGCAGGTTTTGAGAAGGGTCTAGTGCCTAGCTCCTTGCGGGTCCAGCTGGCAGCAATCTCTTGCTATAGGGGGAAGGTCAGAGGCAAATGTCTAGGGGTCCATTCAGATGTGAGCAGGTTTTTGAGAGCGGTTAGATGGTTACGTCCCCAGCAAAGATCCGTTATCCCCCCTTGGGACCTCAACCTAGTCTTGAATGCCTTATCTGGAGAGCCCTTCGAACCGCTGAGGAAGTCCTCCCTGAAGGACTTGACTCTAAAGACGGTATTTTTAGTAGCGATTTGCTCGGCTAGACGCGTTTCAGAGCTTCAAGCATTGTCGTCCCGACCTCCCTTTCTCTCTTTCTTTAGGGATAAGGTGGTCTTGCGTACAGTTCCTTCTTTCTTACCTAAGGTAATCTCTCCTTTTCATGTAAACCAGTCGGTATTTCTGCCCTCTTTCGCGGTAAGGGATCAAGCAGGGGACGGAGAGAAGCTTAGGCTTTTGGATGCGCATAGAGTGCTGAAGAGGTACCTCGCCCGCACGGCGCCTTTCCGGAAGTCCGAACGCTTATTCGTTCAATTTGGAGGGCCGCATAAGGGAGAGGCAGCGGCCAAGGCTTCCATTTCTAGGTGGATCAGGGAGGCGATTGCCTCGGCTTATATCCTCAGAGGGAAGCAGGTTCCAGGAGTTCTTAGCACGCATTCAACTAGAGTGCAAGCAACGTCCTGGGCTGAAAATAGTTTGGTGCCGCCACTGGACATTTGTAGAGCGGCTACCTGGTTGTCCCTCCACACCTTCACCAAGCATTATAGGCTAGATGTCCAAGGGGCGTCGGATGCCAGGTTTGGCAGCGCAGTACTTCGGTCCGGGATAACGAACCCCTCCCAGATTTAAACTGCTCTGTTACATCCCAGAAGTTAAGGGACTGGACTGAAGTGACGATAAGGAAGAAGTAATTAGTCCTTACCTGCTAATTAGTGTTCCTGAAGGAACTTCAGTCCAGTCCCTGATCCCGCCCGAGTTCGGTAGTTTTCAGTTGGCAGACCGAAGACAGGTTACGGAACAAAATCGTGGGGTCTCTTGCTTAAGACCAGGAGCACGTGGCAGTCCGCGAAAAGAGGTTCAGCTGGAAAGGGGGGAAGGCCTTCGCGCCCTCAGGTAAACCCCCTCCTCCTTTCCCTTTTTCCTTTACCTCCTGGTGGAGTAAAAAAAAAAGTGTTTACTAGTTTAGGAGGTGTGTAAGTTATTGCATGTTGTCATATAGTTATAAGTTCTTTGTTATCTATCCTTTAAGTCTGCTTTTGCAATAGTGGGTGCCAGTGGGTGGTGCCAGGGGTATTTATACCCCACCATCATCAAAAGGATGATGGGCTCAGCCTCCAAGCTGCTGGAAGGGTTGCGCAACCCAGAAGTTAAGGGACTGGACTGAAGTTCCTTCAGGTACACTAATTAGCAGGTAAGGACTAATTACTACTTCTTTTCATAGTCAACATGGGTGAAGCATGCAATATTTCAAACTGATCAGGCACCCATAGGCATGACAACCCAGTGATCTACTTCTAGATTTTCAACTGAACTGACCTGCTTATCTACAGCTGGTCCTGGTCTATTTCCTAGCCAGTCTGATTTTCAGGATACAAATGAAGATGGATGAGATAAATTTGCATGCACTGTTACCATTGCTTGAAGATCTGTTTCATGCATATTCATTGTGGATATCCTAAAAACCAGACTGGCTAGAAGGCACACCAGGACTGGCTTGAGAGATACTTATTTACAGCAGTAATCGTCACTGCTTTTCAGGTGTGTGTGCGCGACGGTCCATTCTGATGCTAAAGAAAACCTAAACAAATGTTTTTACTAACACCGCGGTGCTGTACACACAGACATGTAGGAGACTGTCTCTGCTCTATAGAGCTTACAGTATAATCAAAAATAACAAAATGTCCTTGTTCCTAAGCGTCCCTCCAGTCCAGTCCCTTTCCACTGGGTTGTGCTCCCCTTCCAGCAGCTTGGAGACTGAGCAAGTCATCTTTTGATGACACTGGGGTATAAATTGGAGTTGGTGGGAGGTACCACTGCTGTTAGCTCAGTCTCCAAGCAGCTGGAGAGTCTCAGCAAGCCTGGAAAAAAGGGCTTTCTGGAGAGGCACTTAGGTGCTAGGGGGTATTTTCTTAATTTTCTCTATTTCATTTCTATTTATTTCTATTTTAGTGAGTCTAGAGCAGGGGTCTCAAACACGCGGCCCGCGAAGCATTGGGGGGGGGAAAAAAAACCCGGCTGCTGCTGCTGCTGCCGCCGCTGCCGTGGCCGGCAATAGCAGCAATATCGCAAGTCCCGCGGGCTCCCCCCCACCCGGCAGATCCCTTCCTGCTTGCCTGCCAATGCTGCCAGTTCTCCGCTTCGGCTTTCAGAGCCGCGAAGGGAGAACTTCTCCCTCGCGACTCTGTTAAGCTCGCCGGGGCAGATGGGAAATTTCCCATCTGCCCCAGCGGGCTTAACAGAGTCACGAGGGAGAAGCTCTCCCTTCGCGGCTCTGAAAGCCGAAGCGGAGAACTGGCAGGCAAGCAGGAAGGGATCTGCCGGGTGGGGGGGAGCCCGCGGGATTTGCGATATTGCCGGCCACGGCAGCGGCGGCAGCAGCAGCAGAAGCCGGTTTTTTTTTAAAGTTTAATTTTCCCGGGGGGGGGGGGAGGGAGCAGGATTTGATGGGGGGGGGGAGCAGGACTTGATGTGTGGCTGGGGGGGGAGCAGGACTTGATGAGGGGTCAGAAGGACTTGATGTGGGGGGGGAGAAGGACTTGATAGGGGGGATACGCACTTGATGAGGGGGGGGAGCAGGACTTGATGTAGGGGGGGAGCAGGACTTGATGGGGGGGAGCAGGACTTGATGTAGGGGGGGAGCAGGACTTGATGTGGGCTGGGGGGGGTAGTACTGAAAATGGGTGATGGGGGCTAGGACTGGTAATGGACAGATGGGGGTTAGGACTGGAGGTGGTCTGACTGGGGGCCTAAGACTGAAAATGGGGTTATGGGGGGGGCTAAGAATGAAGATGGGGCGATGGAAGGGTTAGGCCTGGAAGTGGGCTGTTGGGGGGCTTAGGACCGATAATGGGCTAGGGGGGGGGGCTAGAACTGGTAATGGACTGGGGGGGGGGTGCTATGACTGGAAATGGGCCGAGTAGAAGGGGGAGCTTGAACTGCAAATAGCTGATGGGGACAGGGTCTTGGAATGGTAATGGGCTGAGTGGAAGGGGGCTTGGAATGGAAATGGGCTGATGGGGAGGGGGGCTTGGAAAGGAAATGGGCTGTGAGGGGAGGGAGCTAGGACTGGAAATGGGCTGATGATGCGGGGACTAGAAGGGAGCGGATGCTGGGTTGGGCAGGAGCTAGAAGGGAGTTGATGTTGGGGGACGATTAGAATGGGATGGGGCTGGGAGAGTGAAATGGAGAGGGGAAATATATTTTGTGTGGGAGGGAAGAAAAATCTACTGGCCGGGTATTGGGAGAGTAAGTGGGGATTGAGGATGGAGGGGTAAAATTTGAGTGGATGAAATAGGAATGAGGAAAGAGCAAAAGGAGAATGATTAGTATGTTAAAGCAGATGTAGAGAGAATGGAAAAAAACTAGGAAAGAAGAAAGGAGAAATGGACAGCAGACGATGGAGAGTTAGCAGAAGACACAAAGAAACCAGAAGAAAGTGACTGGAACAATTGCAACTGAAAAAAAATGCACAAAAGGTAGAAAAATATCTCTTTATTTTGAATTTATTAACTGAAATATGTCAGCTCTTGGAAATGTGCATCTTTAATGTCTGCACTTTATTTAATACAAGAGGAAATCAATGTATAGATTTATTTCTACAGTGTTGTACATTATAAGTTTGGCTTTTGGGGTTCCCAGTTTAATTGTCTTCCTGTTTCTAAATTGTGATTCCTTGTTTGGTGATGGTGTATGTTCTGCATGTGTAACTGAGCTGAGGTATTCTGTTTATGTAATTCCTATTTGACATTGCCACTTGTTCTCTTTCCCGAGTAGGTCATGTATTGTTATTCTCTGAAATGTGTTGATTTAATATTTGCAGTGTTGCCTTTTGATAGGTAGGGTATGGTGCTCTGTGAGTCCTGGTAGTGCTGTTAGGACACGGCAGGTTTGCTATGGGTTCTAAATGGGCAGTGTTTCTAGTAGTTCCTAATGTGCCTGGCGGTTGGCACTGGTTTATAGTAATGTAGAAATCTTTTAGTCTTTCTTTATCCATACACTCATTAAGAGGCATGTTTACTAAAAGTTAGTGTACGGTAACATTATGCAAATATTTATGCAAATGATGCCCTTATGCAAATGAGGCCTGCGTCTTGTGCGGCCCCCGGGTTACTCTACAAGTCCTCATTTGGCCCTCAAAGCAATTTGAGTTTGAGACCCCTGGTCTAGAGGCAAGGTGTCCCTAGCTTTGTGGGAGATTTCTCTTCTTACCAACCCCCCCAACAGGTAAATTCTGGGTGTTGGAGGAGGCTTGGCAGGCAGCTACAGCTTTTAAAGCTGTTAAAAGTAAATAGGGGAGGTTTGCGGCTCCTGAATGTGCGGAGGAGTTGGCTTACTACGGCCTACAGGACCTGCTGTTCTGGCCCGCCTCTGTGCCGAAGCCCCATGGCGGCTGAGCATGAGGACCGGGAGGATTGGGTCCATTCTCCTGCTGAGAGGAGAGAGCAGTGGCAGATTGCATGGTGAGCAGAGCAGGAGACCTCGTGGCATCGGGAGCAGCCATGCTGTCACCGGCAACAGTTTACTTTGCTGTTTCCCGCCTTGGTAAAAAGCTGCTGCATCGGGGCAGGTAACTTCATTTTTAGCGCGCCGTTTTTGCATTCATTTTGTGCTGGGCCTTAAGGGATTTGGGATTAGGGTTCCCTAAGGTTGAGGCCTGGGCTTAATTTAATTGAGAAAAAGGGGGGGAAAAAAGGCTCCATAGAGGACTGTTTCTTTTGCTTTCTTTTTGATTGATCTCCAGGAATAAGTCCTCACATATGGGTACGTCGGAACCGACGGAGCCTGCGCGGGAAAGCTCCCCAGCTTCCCAGAAAGGAAGCTTTTGGGGCCTCCCACTGCACATGCGCGCTGCCTTCCCGCCTTCCTGACCAGCTCTCCTCAGTTCGAGCCAGCAGGTCATGTTCCTGTCACCGCTGAAGAAATTCTTATTTTAGTTTGTTTCTTTAGACCGCGTACCTGCCTTCCCCATACCGAAACCGGTACTGCTGGTCTCTTTTCTTTTCTTAAAAAAACCCCCCAAAAACTTTTATTTTAGCACAACTTGGTGACTTCGGTTAGGCCTCAGGCCTACACAAATTCTCCTCATGGAGAAACCAGCCCCTGGTTTCAAAAAGTGTACCAAGTGTAGTGCTGTTATTTCTGTTACAGACACCCATGACTGGTGTCTTAAATGTTTGGGGCCTGACCACTCCATTCCGGACTGCCCGTCCTGCTCCCAGATGTCTAAACGTGGTTTGCAGAACCGGGCCAACAAATTCCATGTACTGTTTGCTTCAGATAATCCAGCATCACAGTCATCCAGGTCTTCCTCTCCGGATGGATCTCAGGTAACCAAACCTTCGGGCAGGTCTTCAAAAGGCAAATCTCCTTCAAAGTATCGAGAGGCCCTCAATCTTGAGTCGGAGGACCTTGCCCCAGCCAAACAACCCCGGCGGGAAGCTCTGGTTGACATCGATGGCACGGCCTCGACCGATCACCTGTTAGACTGCTCTGGGGTACCGGCCCATGCCGGTACCGACATCCAGGCAGCAGTGGCGTCTATGGACAATACTGTTCAGACCACGCAGCAGGCCATTCTGGCTTTTATTAAAGCTGCGACGCCCTCGGTACCGCATCCAGCGGGTCCGGTTCCGGTACTGTCCCCCATACTGGAACCGAGACCATCGTCTTCCAAACGCAGATCGGTTCCGCATGCCGGATCCGGGTTTTTGCCCGATACCGATCCCATACCCGGTACACCTGATGTCGATACCGAGCGGTATACGTATCGTGCGTTGGAAGCAAATAGCGGATACTCTGATTCTTCTGAGGATTTTGACTCCTCTGATGACTCTGATGAGCTATCTCTTGTTCTTCCTGAAGAGCCTTCTTCCCCAAAGAGGAGAATGTCTCCACCAGAGGATTTGTCCTTTCAAGACTTCATTATAGAAGTAGCTAAAGGACTTTCTATTACTACATCCTCTGAAAAAGAACCTAGATCCAAGAAATTGGATATTTTAGGATACCGTAAGGTTCCTAAAGAGGCAGTCACCCTGCCTATCCATGAAATCCTTCAAGAACACTTGATGGACTTATGGGAAGCTCCTCTAACGTTGTCTCCTCATTCCCGTAGGTTGGACACCATGTACCGGGTCCCTCCTTCTCCTGGTTTTCAAAAAACTCAGCTGCCTCACCATTCCATTGTGGTGAAGTCTGCGCTGAAAAAGATTAAGAGTACCAAAAGGCACTCTTCTACCCCTCCAGGGCGAGAATGTAAGACCCTAGACTCTTTTGGTAGGAAAATCTTCCAGGCTAGTATGCTTATAGCCAGGATTAATTCATACAGTCTGTATATGGGCATGTTTCTAAGGGAACTTGCCCTAAAGGTACGGCATTTTGCCCCCTTTATCCCTGAGGATAGAAAGGAGGAGTTCATTTCTCTGGTGAAACAGCTTCTAGATGTTTCTAAGTTCTCCAACAGAGCAGCCTTTGATTCCTTTGAGGGTGCCGATAGAGCTTCGGGCATTGCTATTGCAGCCCAACGACTTGCTTGGCTCCAGGCCTCTGACCTAGAACCCTGGGTCCTGGATGGCTTACAGAATCTGCCCTGTACAGGTGAGAACTTATTTGGTAAAGACTGGCAAATTAAAGCCACTCAAATGGACGCAGAAAATGCTACCTTAGATAGACTTTCTAAGTCTACCTCTACTCCTGCCAAGAAAGTCTTTCAAGAGGCCTTACTACAAGAAGGCCAGATTTTCCACAAATACTGGCCATCAATCTTCTCAGCCTCGCTTTGCTGCTAAGCGTCAGCAACCTAAACAGGCAAGGTCAAAGCCTGCAGCGTCTGCCACTCCTCAGCAGGCTCAACCCCTTCAGGGGTTTTGACTTGCCCCTAGAGAACTTAACCTTTCTGGCTCTAGAACAACCAGAGCCCCTCACCATTCCCGGAAGGTTAGCTCACTTTGCTCCCAGATGGGAGCAAATTACATCAGAGCACTGGACCCTCTCTATCATCAGAGGGCTACAAACTTCATTTTTCCAACCTTCCTCCACATACCATGGTGAGGCACTTCAATTCTCCCCCATCTTTCCTGGCCCTGTTGGGTCAGGAAGTCTCTTCCCTCCTTGCCCAAAGGGCAATAGAAGAGGTTCCTCTTCTTCAACAAGGGACAGGTTTCTACTCCCCTTATTTTCTCATACCAAAGAAGACAGGGGGATTCAGACCTATCCTAGATCTGAGAGAATTGAACAAATTTCTATACAAGGAGAAATTCAAAATGCTTTCTCTGGGCATTCTCCTTCCATACCTTCAGAGTCAGGATTGGCTTTGTTCTCTAGATCTCAAGGATGCGTACACACATATACTCATCCACCCATCCCACAGAAAATATCTACGATTTCTGTTCCAGGGAAAACATTTCCAGTACAGAGTACTTCCCTTCGGTCTAGCCTCTGCTCCAAGAGTGTTCACCAAATGCATGGCAGTTGTAGCCGCATTTCTAAGAGGTCTGGGAATTTTTGTATTCCCATATCTGGACGACTGGC
Organism: Ichthyophis bannanicus; assembly: GCA_033557465.1. Lineage (NCBI taxonomy): Eukaryota > Metazoa > Chordata > Amphibia > Gymnophiona > Ichthyophiidae > Ichthyophis > Ichthyophis bannanicus. The sequence goes on along the minus strand of CM066035.1, from coordinate 884,572,390 downwards.
TCATCCGAGCTCCATCTCAGTCAGAGGCCCAGATTTCCCTGGACCGCACGAGACACATTCTGCAGTATCTGGGACTGGTGGTAAACCTTCCCAAGTCTCAACTCATCCCTACTCAGTCTCTGGAATTCATAGGGGCCCAGTTGGATACCACCACTGCAAGGGCCTACCTTCCTCAGGTCTGGGGCCAACGTCTGGTGTGCTTGGCCTCCCAAGCTCAGTCCAGCACTCACTTGACAGCCAGGGAAATGCTGCGACTTCTGGGCCACATGGCCTCCACGGTACACGTGGTGCCCTACACTCGTCTTCATATGAGATCAGCTCAATGGACCTTGGCCACCCAGTGGACTCAAGCATCAGGAGCGCTCTCCGACCAAATACTCACCTCAAAACGTCTGTTTTGGTCCCTCCAATGGTGGATATCCACCAAGAATCTGTTGTTGGGGGCCCCCCTTCCAACCTTTGTTGCCCCAAGCAACCCTCAACAGATGCCTCCCAAACAGGGTGGGGTGCCCATCTTCAACACCTCTCCACTCAGGGTACTTGGTCTCCACAGGAGACCACCCTTCACATCAACCTCCTGGAACTGCGAGCAATCTTCCTTGCCCTCAGTCTTCCATACCCTCCTTGTCAACCTGACTGTCTGTATGAACTAGGACGATCAGGTGGCCAATGTTCTACGTAAACAAACAAGGAGGGACAGGCTCTCTGTCACTTTGCAACGAAGCTCTCAGATTATGGGCCTTCGCCAGAGAGCATCAAATTCATCTTCTGGCAGTGTATCTTCCAGGGGTTCAAAACTCTCGGGTAGACAGACTCAGTCGAGTTCTGCTTCCACACGAATGGTCCCTACATCTGGACCAGATACGCAAAATCTTTCAGGAATGGGGAACCCGGACATAGACCTCTTTGCAAGTCCGTGGAATGCCAAACTTCCCCGGTTCTGTTCCAGGACTCCGTGTCAGGGAGCTCAGGCCAGCGACGTCTTTCTCCTGCATTGGGGTCAGGAATTCCTATTTGCCTTTCCACCCATTCCTTTGATTCCCAAGACTCTGTTCAAACTCCAGAGGGATCACGGATCGATGATCCTCATAGCTCCACGCTGGCCACGCCAAGTGTGGTTCCCTCTACTTCTGCATCTCTCCCAGGTACCCTCCCTGGACCTGGGAACTGCGCCAGACCTTCTGTCTCAGGAGGAGGGGACTTTGTGGCACCCAAACCCCAAGTCCCTACACCTCAGAGCTTGGTTACTGAAGGCCTAAGCCTTCATGACTTCAATCTTTCTCAACCAGTGAAAGATATCCTTCATGCCTCTAGGAAACCCTCCACGAGGCGTTCCTATGCTTTCAAATGGAAACGTTTTTCCATTTGGTGTGCTCAACAGGGTCTTGACCCTCTAGCACTTCCTTTGAATTCTCTACTAGACTATCTCCTGCATCTTTCTAATGCAGGCCTTAAGACAAATTCAGTAAGAGTCCATTTGAGCGCTATTGCAGCATCCTTAAAACCTCTAAATGGACAACCTGTCTTTTCTCATCCTCTTATTGCAAGGTTCATGAGAGGCCTGACTCTAACTAAGCCTCCCATCCGACCTCCTCCGGTAGCATGGGATTTGAACCTAGTTCTAGGTCAGCTTATGATGCCACCTTTTGAACTGTTGGTTTCTACCTCCTTGAAATTTCTTTCCTGGAAGGTCCTTTTCCTTATTGCAGTCACTTCGGCTCGACGCATCAGTGAACTACAGGCCTTAGTGGCTCATCCACCTTATACTAGGTTTCATCATGATAAGGTGGTCCTTAGGACGAATCCCCACTTTATGCCCAAAGTGGTCTCGCCTTTTCATCTTAATCAAGAGGTATATCTACCTGTCTTTTTTCCGGCTCCTCATGCATCCAGTGCAGAGAGGAACCTTCATACTCTAGATTGTAAAAGAGCGCTTGCCTTTTACCTCAACAGGACTCAGCCACATCGAAAGTCTTCCCAACTTTTTGTGGCTTTTGATCCTTCTCATTTGAGACTTCCAGTCTCCAAACGTACACTTTCCAATTGGATTGCTCAGTGTATTTCCTTTGCTTACCAGAGTAAAAACATTTCTCTGGAAGGCCATGTCACAGCTCACAATGTGAGAGCCATGGCCACTTCTATGGCTCATCTTCACTCTGTATCCATAGATCAGATCTGTCGAGCCGCCACCTGGGCCTCGGTTCATACCTTCACAGCCCATTACTGTTTGGACAAGGACTCCCGCCGGGATGCCTTGTTTGGTCAGGCTGTCCTCAAACACCTGTTCCATACTTGAACAACTCCTGCCCACCTTCCCAGGATGGATGCTTGAGATCCATACGAAGATGGCGAACCCTTGGAAGGGGATCTCCCAGGCATCTTAGCTAGAGAGTCCCCATATGTGAGGACTTATTCCTGCTTGTTCCTGGAGATAGCACAGTTACTTACCTGTAACAGGTGATCTCTGGGAACAGCAGGAATTAGTCCTCACAACCCACCCACCTCCCCTAGGAGTTGTATCTTCTATCTTCCTTTCCTCTCTCTATTGTCTCAGCTATAAACTCGAACTGAGGAGAGCTGGTCAGGAAGGCGGGAAGGCAGCGCGCATGTGCAGTGGGAGGCCCCAAAAGCTTCCTTTCTGGGAAGCTGGGGAGCTTTTCCGCGCAGGCTCCGTCGGTTCCGATGTACCCATATGTGAGGACTAATTCCTGCTGTTCCCAGAGATCACCTGTTACAGGTAAGTAACTGTGCTTTATTTCCATTTGAATTTTTGTCCCTTGATATGCTGTTTTTCTTTTGAAAATTTATTTCAGAATACTTTTAAGATCAGCTGTGGGCGGCAGTTATGCCGGCTAGACCCCAATGTTTGGTCTGCGGGACCAGGAGAGGGAACAGTGTCTGAGGCAGGAATCTGTAGGGGCTGTGCAGTGGAGGCTGCCTTGGTTGAGTAGGGTCTCCAGGCCAGTGGGTTCCAGGAACCCTTGCCTTCCACTTCTCAAGAGCCAGGGGGACCTCTGGAGACTATGCTCTGCCCTGGGTCTTCACTTCTTTCAGCCGGAGAACAACCAGCCCTATCTCTGTCCCAGTCTAGGCCATCCACTTCTTTGGGGGTGCAAGAAGGGGGAAGTCTTGGAGATTTCTCACCAGAGTTTGTATTACTGTTGCACAGGGCGTTCTGCCTTAGGCAGCAGGGAATGCTCGGCCAGACATCGGGACAGGGACACGTGGCGGTGAGACCTGCGGAGTCCAAGGGACCGGAAGAGGCAGGGGTTCCTCCTAAGCGAGCTAGACTAGTGATGGAGGAAGCCCTACACTCCCTATTCAGAGGCTTTGGAAAGCGAGGCCTCTGACCGGGAGCTGGAGGAAGATGAGGAGGAACTCGTAGAAGGTGAAATTCCTGAGGATGAGCAAGCCAGGCTTGTCTGGGTCTTCCGCCAGGAGGAGTTGCCGGTGCTGATCGGCGAGTCCTTGCAAGCCCTCAATATGGCAATAGGCTCTCCTCCTCCGGAGGAGGCCCTGGAGGACCTGCTCGTTCAGGCAGTGAGGAGATCACAAAAGGTGTTTCCGGTCCATAGGGTAGTCAGACAGATGATCCAAGCCAAATGGGACCAGCTGGACACGGGATTAAGGGGGGTTCAGTCTGTGGAACATTTGTATCCCTTGCCAGAAGGTGAGAGGGAGTTGCTTAGGTCTCCTAGGGTGGATGCCTCTGTTTCGACAGTTACCAAGAAGACAACCATCCCGGTGGAGGGTAGTGCAGCCCTCAAGGATGCCCAGGACAGGAAGGTTGACACTTTGCTGAAGAAAGCCTTTGACATTAGTGCCCTGACACTGCAGGCCTCGGTATGAGGGGCATGGGTAGCTCGGGCCTGTCTAAGGTGGTCTCGGCAACTCCAGCTGCCCAATGACCAACCAGGAGCATCGACAAAGGAAGCTGACAGGATTGAGTCGGGGGCGACCTACCTAGCTGATAGCCAAGCTACTACTACTACTATTTAGCACTTATAAAGTGCCACGCACGCAGCGCTAGCCTACAAGAGGTGGCTAACATAGAGACAGTCCCTGCCCATCAGTCATGCTCATCAGAGCTTACAATCTAGTTAGAACAGTACAGAGCATTAGTCAGTTCAGCGGAAGGTAGGGTGTGGTACAGTTAGGTACAGCTTGGTCTATAGTTTGGTCATAAACATTAATGGGGGTTAGGGTAGGATGAGGATGGAAGTCAGAATCTGAATGCAACGGTGAAGAGGTGGGTCTTCAACCTGGATTTTAAGAGGGCCAGGGAGGGCGCCTGGCGCACAGATTCAGGAAGGGTATTCCAGGCGTGTGGCGTAGCAAGGTGAAAGGAGCGCAATCGGGAGTTCGTGGTGCGGGTGAAAGGCATTGAAAGAAGCGATTTGTTAGTGGAGCGCAAATTTCGTGAGGGGACATAGGGAGAGATGAGGGATATGAGGTATTGAGGGACCATAGAGAGTGCACTTATAGGTCAGTAAGAGAAGCTTGAATTGGATGCGGAATTGGACAGGGAGCCAGTGAAGTGACTTGAGGAGAGGAGTAATGTGGGCATGGCAAGGCTGGCAGAAGATTAGTCGAGCAGTGTGATTTTGTATAGATTGGAGGGGAAGGAGATGGCTCACGGGGAGACCAGCGAGGAGTAGGTTGCAGTAATCGAGGCGAGAGGAGATTAAGGAATGGATAAGCGTTTTGTTAGTATGTTCGGAGAGGAAGGGGGTGGATCTTGCTGATATTGTAGAGGAAAAAGCGGCAGGTCTTAGCTACAAGCTGGATATGGGCGGAGAAGGGGAGAGAGGCATCAAAGATGACCCCCTGATTGCGGGCTGAGGGAACAGGAAGGATAGTAGATCCATCCACATGGACTGAGAGAGAGGGAAGTGGGAGGGAGGAGTTGGAGTTCAGTCTTGGACATGTTCAGTTTCAATCGGCGATGAGACATCCAGGCAGCGATGTCCGAAAGACAAGCAGAGATCTTGGACTGGGTTGCCGGAAAAATATTAGGTGTGGAGAGGTAGATTTTGGAGTCATCGGCATAGAGATGGTACTGAAAGCCATGGGAAGAGACAAGCACGCCAAGGCCTTGGGTATAGAGAGAAAAAAGGAGGGGGCCCAAGACAGATCCCTGGAGTACACCTACATGGAGCGGGGTAGGGGAGGAGGAGAAGCCGCCAGAGCATCACTGAATGAGCGATGGGAGAGGTAGGAGGAGATCCAGGATAGTACAGAGTCCCTGAAGCCAAGCGAGGAGAGGGTGGTGAGGAGAAGGTCATGGTCAACGGTGTCAAAGGCAGCAGAAAGGTCAAGAAGGATGAGGATAGAATAGAGGTCCTTAGATTTAGGCAGGAACAGGTCATTGGTGACTTTTGTAAGTGCCGTTTCAGTGGAGTGTAGGGGATGGAAGCCTGATTGTAGTGGGTCCAGGAGGGGCCTGGGAGGTGAGGAAGTTGAGGCAACAACGGTGGACTGCTCGTTCTAATAATTTGGATAAGAAGGGAAGGAGGGAGATGGGCCGATAGAAGGGCAAGTGGGATCAAGTGAGGGTTTCTTGAGGAGGGGTGTGACAACAGCATGAAGTCAGCGGGGACAGTTGCAGTGGAGAGAGAGGTTGAGGATATGAGTGATGGAGGGGACGATGGTGAGGGAGATGGAATGTAGGAGATGGGTGGGGATGGGGTCTGAACAGGTGGTGGGTTTGGAGGAGGCAAGTGCAGTTTCCTCTAAAGAGATTGAGGGGAAGGAGGCGAGGGTAGCAGGAGGAGTATGGGTGGGGGAGGAGAGATGAGGGGAGGTCGATGAGGGGGTAGGGAATTGGGTAATTTTAAGAGTTTTGTCCTGGAAGTAGTTGGCTAGGGTTTGGGCAGAGAGGGAGGGCGGGATCGGGGGTGGGGTACCTTGAGGAGAGAGTTGAGGGTGTTGGAGACGGCGTGGATTAGAGGCAAGGGAATTGATCAGATGGATGTAGTAGTCTTGTTTGGCAAGTGCTAGGGCTGATTGGAAGGAGCCAAGCATGAATTTGAAGTGTAGGTCATCCAGGGAATGGGATTTGGACCAGGCTCGTTCGGGAGAGCGGGTACAGATGTGTAGGTAACAGGTTGTGGGTGAAAGCCAGGGTTGGGGAGTAGATCGTTTTTACCGGATGTGAGGTGGGAGGGGCAAGAGTGTCAAGGGCTGAGGATAGTGTGGCATTGTATGAGGGTAATGCTTCGTCGACAGACTCTGAGTATAAAATGGAGGAAAGAGATGGAGAAATGGTGCAGGAGTGAGCCAGGGGGTTAATATTATGAAGGTTTCTAAATAGGTCGGAGGAGACAGGATGAGGTTGGGAAGGCGGGAGCAGAAGAGTAAATGTTAGATCTCCAGGAACAAGCAGGAATGAGTCTTCACATATGGGTACGTCGGTACTGACGGAGTCTGCACGGGAACGCTTCCCAACGTCCAATCAGAAAGCTTTTGGAAGCATCCCAACACGCCTGCGCGCTGCCTTCCTGCCTTCCCAACTGCCTCTCCTCAGTTTTCGTTTTTCCGCGGAGCCGGCAGGACGTTCTCCTGTCACCGCAGAAAATTCTTCTTTTATTTTTTAGTTTTCTTGTGGTCGCGGCGCCTTCCCCGACGCCACCGGTACTGCCGGTGTTTCTTTCTTATTTTCTTATAAAATTTTTTCCTTAAGGAATATAAAATTTCTTCTTAGTGTTCACGGTTCTCAGGCCTTCTAGGCCTCTCCATTTTTCCTCATGGAACCGCCAGTCATTTTCCCCAGGAAATGTACAAACTGGTGGTACAACTTTATTTTTAGACACTCACAATTGGTGTCTAACCTGCTTAGGTCCTGACCATTGTCCTCCGGAGCCTTCGGGCACCAGTGCTGTGAGAAGCAGTTTTCAACATAGAGTTCCCCTCGACACGCGGTTCCCTTCCAACTTTAGGGCACCGACTATATCTTCTACACAGGATCAGGTAACCCAAAAACAGTCTGTTAAGACTAGCCAGTCCTCGAGCGGCAGTTCTCATGCACAGCATAGAGATGCTTCCGGCCTTGCCCTCGAATCTACTGGTTTCAAAACCCCGGTGGGAGTCTTCGGTCTACAAAGCCTGTGTGGGGTTTCAGGTTGTTCCTGAGGTTCACCCCTCACAGAACATACCTGAGCCATGTCCGGTGGTGGCATCCGTTTCAAGCGGTACCGATACCCCTGCATCGGCACCGGTGCTGGATGAAATATTCCTCACCGAGGATCGTCGTCTGGCGTCTCCGGTACCTACGGGGCCGGTGAATACGCTTCAGATCGATTCTACAGTATCGGTGTCGTCACCGATACGAGCTCTGACGTCGGTATCCTCCAGACGTGCATCGATAGACTCGCTTCCTTCGATGCCGAGTCTAGAATCGATCTCCAGTCTGGAGGACTGGGTACCGACTCCCGTCTGTACCGAAGGCTCGGTTCCGATACCTCGGATTCGCAACCCTCGGTTCTACCGATACCGTTAGAGTTGCCACCGGCTGGTTTTCTTCCTCCGGCATCAGATTCGGTACCGAGTCCGGTACCGACATCCACAGTACCTTTACAGTCGGTACCTTCCATGCTCCACTTATCAGAATCACTTCCCTCGATGCCGAGTTTGGAATCGATTCCAAGCATGGACGATATGTTACCGACTGTTGCTGGTCCTGTCCTGCAGTACCAGCAACCACTATCTAAGGATCCCATTCTGCACCATTCAGGATTTTCTATTCCTATATGCTGGAATAGATCCCTTGGTGCCAATGCTAGTTGTTCATCAGATCTAGCCTATCCAGGGGGAATTCCCTCCAGGGATCTTTCTTTCCAGACTTTCCTCCTGGATATGGCAAAATCACTTGCCATTCCTGTTCCTGGACAAGATCCTACACAAGGGAGTACAGAATACCTCTGTTCCTAACGAAGCAAAGGAAAATATAATGCTTCCTTTGCATCATTCTTTGCAGGATCTCCTTCTATGAATGTGGGAATCTCCTTTAAAGGTACCCCCACTTTCCAGAGCAACTGATTTCCTATATCAGGTGCCCCCCTCTCCAGGGTTTCAAAGGACTCAACTTCCTCATTCCATTGTAGTGGAATCGGCATTGAGGCGAGTGAAGAGTACTAAAAAGCACTCTTCTTGTCCGCCAGGTCGTGAGTCTAAGACACTAGATGCCTTTGGACGTCAAACCTTCCAGACATCCATGCTTTCAGCAAGGATTCTCTCATATATTTTCTATATGGGTCTATCTCTTGAGGAGATCACAAAGCAATTACATCTTTTGACTCCTTTGCTTCAGGAGCCCAGACGTACAGACTATTCCTCACTGGTTAGTCATATTCAGAATATCTCTAAGTTCCTTACTCGTGCTACCCTAGACTCCTTTGAGTCTGTTATCAGGACTTCTGCTATAGGGGCACGACGTAGAGCCTGGCTTCAGGCCTCAGACTTGGACAAATGGGCACAGGAAAGACTGGGAAATACTCCTTGTACTGGAGAGAATCTCTTCAACAGGGAGTGTTTACTTCAGGTTACTCAGTTTTCCACTGACTTTCCTTTTTCCAGAGGCTTCTCTGCGCCGCCTTCTTTCCCAGTAGGTAGGAAATGTCCTACCAACCTTTCAACCCTTAAGGGGAGAAGGTTTTACCCATCTGCCCATCATTCAGATGTCCCTAAACAGGGGAAACATCGTTCTAGTCGCAGCAATCCACAACCTCAACGGGGTCAACAAACCCAGCAGTTGCAGGGTTTTAAATAGATCATTGCCCCTTTGCTTGGGGGGTTGGGATGGCAGTCTGCTTCTTTTCACTTGAAGTATCTGCACTGATTTTATCCTAACCTACTTGGATATCTCTTCATGAGACTTCTTTTCTTAAGAATCTTCATGATGATCATGCCCATACTTAACAAATTTTCCTCTTCCTCGTGAAGGAGAGGGAGAGGTGACAACTATCAATAGACAGTTGTTTCCATCTACTGCAGGGGTCTCAAACTCAAATTGCTTTGAGGGCCAAATGAGGACTTGTAAAATAACCCGGGGGCCGCATGAGACATGGGACCTCATTTGCATAAGGGACCTCATTTGCATAAATATTTGCATAATGTTACCATACCCTAACTTTTAGTAAACATGCCTCTTAATGAGTGCATGAATAAAGAAAGACTAAAAGATTTCTACATTACTATAATCCAGTGCCAACCGCCAGGCACATTAGGAACTACTACAAACAAACACTGTCCATTTAGAACCCATAGCCACAAGTATCCCTTTTCTGTGGTACTCTTACTTTCAACCATGATCGATCATGCACGCATCACTGGCTTCACATATTTTCAGCAGAGTGGCATTTATAAATATTGCAAGTAGCCAACCATTTTATTTCATCTTCTGATCTACAAAACTTAACTGTAGCTTACAAAGATCCATAACTCTTGGCATGTACAGTTTCTCAGACTGAATCATAAAGCGAATGAATTCGCACTTCTGTACATGCAGCAGCAGCACCGTTGATTACATTGACTACCTCCTCCTTTAGCTTTCATGACCTCAAAACCAAAGAGCTCCTGCGCCATATTTCCAGTCACAGACAAGAGATGACTGGCTGAAAGTTGCCACTATTCTCAGCCAGCTCGTGCTGTCTGCCTATTGACTCTGTCAGATGTGCAACAGCTGGGCTGCAGCCTCCCTGCTCCCTGCTGTACTAGAGCGCGGAAAGTCCCCCTCCCGCGGCAGCGGCCGGGGCCCTTCCTCCTATACTCACGCTCCTCCACATCGTGCAGCTTGGCCCTCTCCTCCTCCAGCTTGCCCTTCAGGCTCTCCGCCTCATTCTTCAGCGATGCCAAGGTCTCGTTCTCATGTAGCCCCTCAGTTGCCATCTTTGCAAGGAAAGAGAAAGAGAGCTAGTGAGGAGTCAGGCTCCAGAGGAGAAAGATGCTGCTGCTGCTGCTACCAGAGCATCCGCAACCTCATCCGCCGCCACCTGCTTCGGGGCTCGACCAGCTCCACCCCTTCCCGCTCAACGTCACCGGCTTGCGTCACAGAGAATGCTCGCCAGGACCCTGCACGCGCCCGGCCAGTAGAATGAGTACACGTCATATAGTGGCCCGAATGTGGCATATGTGCGGTACTTTGTAGGTCGCGCTCGCACGGGAGGCAGATTGAAGCCGCTGCTGGATGGCTCTTAGCACCTGCATAGAGCTGCTTCCTCCAAGTAGACCAGGAAACTACCTTCACAGAAGCAAGCAAAGGCCAAAAGATAGGTGCCCAGAAAGAATTAAATTTGAAAAGCCTTGATCTGCAATGGTACTACTGCAAGAGGTCAACCTGCCAACTTAGTACTTAGGACTCTGCCAGGCAGAGGAGCCCGCGGGACGCTTAATGCGGCGACGGCTAGTTTGGATTTATTTTTTTTTTACATGCCGGTAAGTGCTTCGCGGGCCGCATAAGATGCTCATGCGGCCCGCGGGCCGCGTGTTTGAGACCCCTGATCTACTGGCATGTATCATCTCACCTGTTGGAGATTTCCTCCATAGTTGGTCTCCTGAAACTCTATCTTACCTCCCTCTTACTACAACATTTGCTTGTAAGAGTGACTTTTCTACATCTTCTACCGGGGGATTCTCCCTTCTGGAGTTCTCTCCTCCTTGTTACCTTAGAGCAGCTCCTCAGACAATAGGAAGTCCTACCATGTCTGTTGGGTTTTCTTTTTCCCAATCTACAGAGTAGGGGAAAGAAATTCCCTATGCTGCCCTCATAGTTGCTGCAGATGCGAAACTTTCTAGTGGTTACGCCACAGGTTTTGTTCACTACACAACCAGGGCTTCCTCTCCGCTAGCAATCCTCCTAATCTCAGTACTAACTCCCAAACAGGTGATCAACCTCGTTGGGAATCCCTGTTTCACAGTTTGGTTGGGTTATCTTCTATTCTTTGCCCTTTGTCCTTGGCAGAATAGTTGGTTACCTGCTGGCTGTCCACATTCCTCACCAGGGATTGTCCACAGCCAGTTTTTTCTTCTAACCAACTTGCAGCATGCTCTCTGCAACTCTTCAGGGTAGCTTTGCACTATGGGCCCTTGCTAGAGAGCATCAATATCTTGCCTAGCAGATAACCCCAGATGGTTACAAGGGTTTCCCCCAGTCATATTCATGCCTGGCAGGTATTCTACCCTTTCCATCTTATCTTAAATCTCTGTTAAGGCATAAGCCTCAGGCTTTTCATTACGTGAAAGCTTAGAAGAGGGGCCAACTCCCTGGCTTGGCTCATATTGCCTGGGATTTTTCCCATCAGGGATAACATTTTTCTGGCAACTAGAGGACATCTAATACCCATCTCGCCCTCATAGGCGAATCACTAGGGTATCTTCCTCTAGTAGCCTTCTCTATGCAATCTCCATACCACAATTCTGGAGATATCTGGACTTCTGGTCTGCAGACTAATGTTATCCTCTGCCATCTTCAGGTAGGCCATCCTGGTTATTTAACAGCTCAAATTCTACAAAGAATTAAGCCCCCCCTTTGTCAAGGACAACCTTCCTCTGACTATAACAGTCATAACCAGGAGGAGAGGATTTTTTCCTGTATCTACTCAAGTAGGTGTCAACCTTCTTGTTGTCAGATGAATCTCCCTATAGGGTGATGGGGATCTTTGAACATCTCTCCATCCATATACCTGGAGACATGTCCTATTCTTTTAGATATATACATATACGAGGGGGTACCCAAAAAACCCAGGAATTATTTTTTAAAAGCTATTTATTTCAAATTCTTTACAAAACAACTTTTTCCCCTTCAAAATACTCTCCATTACAACTGATACATTTGTCCCACCGGTGCTTCCACTGTTCGAAACATTTTTTGTAGTCATCTTTAGAAACGGCTGACAGCTCCTCCCTCTTTTTTTTTCTTGACGACTTCAATGTTGTCAAATCGGTGTCCTTTCATGCCCCTTTTCATGCGTGGAAATAAGAAAAAGTCGCACGGAGCCAGGTCAGGCGAGTAAGGTGCGTGGGGCAGCGGAACCATGCCATTTTTAGCCAAAAACTGTCTAATAGAGATGGCTGTGTGTGCAGGTGCGTTGTCGTGGTGGAAGAACCAGTCTCCTGTCTGCCACAAATCGGGTCTTTTTTGACGAACACTGTTGCGCAATCTTCTTAAAACTTCCAAATAAAAGGTTTGATTGACGGTCTGACCTGGGGGAACAAACTCTGAATGAACTACCCCCTTGGCATCAAAAAAGCAAATCGGCATTGTTTTGATGTTTCATTTGACTTGATGACATTTTTTTGGACGGGGTGACGATGACGTCTTCCATTGGCTTGACTGTTGCTTTGTTTCTGGGTCGTAAACATAGCACCATGACTCATCACCTGTAATGACCTTTGACAGAAAATCTGGATCAGTTTCAAGCTGTTTCAAAACACGACATGTTTCAACTCGATGTTCCTTTTGATTGTCATTCAGAACCCGAGGAACAAACTTGGCAGCAACCCTTTTCATTCCCATATCTTCTGTTAAAATTCGCTGAACCGAGCTCCAAGATAACCCACTAATCTCTGACAGTTGATCAATTGTCTGTCGACGGTCTGTGAGCACAAGCTCTCTAATTTTTTCAATATTTTCGTTGATTCGGGCAGTTGATGGACGCCCAGAACGAGGTTTGTCATCAATCGACATGTTGCCATTTTTAAACCGAGCAAACCACTGGTACACTTGACTTTTTCCCATAGCGTCATCTTGATAAGCTGTTTTCAACATTAAAACAGTTTCAGCAGCATTTTTACCGAGTAGAAAACAAAATTTCACAGCTGCACGTTGTTCACTTAAACTTGTCGTCATAAAAAAAGAAACAAGAACAAAACAGCGCTAGCAAAAACAATCACTGCAGATGAACAGAACAAGCCAGGTCGACAACACAGGCGGCACTGAACTGACAATGAGTTGCACTATACACGCCTAGCGGCAGAAGTGCATACTACACAAGCTCCGCCCATGGCAATGTTGTTCCTGTTTTTTTTGGGTACCTATCTATAGGTCTCTTCTGCCCATATATATATATCTCTCATGGATATATGCATATATGCCCTATATGTGTATATATATTCGGTGTATATATATATATGTATATACATACCTATGTTTATAGGAATATGAGATATATTTTTAGATAGATCTGTATCCATCTACTTATCTCTGTTAGGTTCAGATATCCTTACGTTCTTATAGGATCTTGACAGATGGGCACTACCCCTATCAATGCTGTTCCGGCATATTTAGGGGGCTACACCTATAACCACTTCCTGTGGTAATTAATAACCCTTTTCTTTACCTTAACCTTTTCGGTTTAGATCAGGGGTCTCAAACTCAAATTGCTTTGAGGGCCAAATGAGGACTTGTAGAGTAACCCGGGGGCCGCACAAGACGCAGGCCTCATTTGCATAAGGGCATCATTTGCATAAATATTTGCATAATGTTACCATACACTAACTTTTAGTAAACATGCCTCTTAATGAGTGTATGGATAAAGAAAGACTAAAAGATTTCTACATTACTATAAACCAGTGCCAACCGCCAGGCACATTAGGAACTACTAGAAACACTGCTCATTTAGAACCCATAGCAAACCTGCCGTGTCCTAACAGCACTACCAGGACTCACAAAGCACCATACCCTAACTATCAAAAGGCAACACTGCAAATATTAAATCAACACATTTCAGAGAATAACAATACATGACCTACTCGGGAAAGAGAACAAGTGGCAATGTCAAATAGGAATTACATAAACAGAATACCTCAGCTCAGTTACACATGCAGAACATACACCATCACCAAACAAGGAATCACAATTTAGAAACAGGAAGACAATTAAACTGGGAACCCCAAAAGCCAAACTTAGAATGTACAACACTGTAGAAATAAAACTATACATTGATTTCCTCTTGTATTAAATAAAGTGCAGACGTTAAAGATGCACATTTCCAAGAGCTGACATATTTCAGTTAATAAATTCAAAATAAAGAGATATTTTTCTACCTTTTGTGCATTTTTTTTCAGTTGCAATTGTTCCATTCACTTTCTTCTGGTTTCTTTGTGTCTTCTGCTAACTCTCCATCGTCTGCTGTCCATTTGTCCTTTCTTCTTTCCTAGTTTTTTTCCATTCTCTCTACATCTGCTTTAACATACTAATCATTCTCCTTTTGCTCTTTCCTCATTCCTATTTCATCCACTCAAATTTTACCCCTCCATCCTCAATCCCCACTTACTCTCCCAATACCCGGCCAATTGTAGATTTTTCTTCCCTCCCACACAAAATATATTTCCCCTCTCCATTTCACTCTCCCAGCCCCATCCCATTCTAATCGTCCCCCAACATCAACTCCCTTCTAGCTCCTGCCCCACCCAGCATCCGCTCCCTTCTAGTCCCCGCATCATCAGCCCATTTCCAGTCCTAGCTCCCTCCCCTCACAGCCCATTTCCTTTCCAAGCCCCCCTCCCCATCAGCCCATTTCCATACCAAGCCCCCTTCCACTCAGCCCATTACCATTCCAAGACCCTGTCCCCATCAGCTATTTGCAGTTCAAGCTCCCCCTTCTACTCGGCCCATTTCCAGTCATAGCACCCCCCCCCAGTCCATTACCAGTTCTAGCCCCCCCCCCTAGCCCATTATCGGTCTTAAGCCCCCCAACAGCCCACTTCCAGGCCTAACCCTTCCATCGCCCTATCTTCATTCTTAGCCCCCCTATAACCCCATTTCAGTCTTAGCCCCCCAATCAGACCACCTCCAGTCCTAACCCCCATCTGTCCATTACCAATCCTAACCCCCATCACCCCATTTTCAGTACTACCCCCCCCAGCCACACATCAAGTCCTGCTCCCCCCCCCACATCAAGTCCTGCTCCCCCCCATCAAGTCCTGCCCCCCCCACATCAAGTCCTGCTCCCCCCCATCAAGTCCTGCCCCCCCCACATCAAGTCCTGCTCCCCCCCCGTCCTGCTCCCCCCATCAAGTCCTGCTCCCTCCCTCCCTCCCCCCCCCCGGGAAAATTAAACTTTAAAAAAAACCCAGCTTCTGCTGCTGCTGCTGCCGCTGCCGTGGCCGGCAATAGCAGCAATATCGCAAGTCCCGCGGGCTCCGTTCCCCCCCCCCTTCCTTCCTTCCTTCCTTCCTGCTTGCCTGCCAGTTCTCCGCTTCGGCTTTGGCTTTCAGAGCCGCGAAGGGAGAGCTTCTCCCTCGTGACTCTGTTCAGCCCGCTGGGGCAGATGGGAAATTTCCCATCTGCCCCAGCGGGCTGAACAGAGTCGCGAGGGAGAAGCTCTCCCTTCGCGGCTCTGAAAGGCGAAGCCGAAGCGGAGAACTGGCAGGCAAGCAGGAAGGAAGGGGGGGGAGCGGAGCCCGCGGGACTTGCGATATTGCTGCTATTGCCGGCCACGGCAGCGGCGGCAGCAGCAGCAGAAGCCGGGGTGTTTTTTTTTTCCCCCTATGCATCGCGGGCCGCACAAAGGTCTCTCGCGGGCCGCGTGTTTGAGACCCCTGGTTTAGATGCTCCTGAAGCTCTCCATGTACCTTTTCTTCCCTAAGTGACCCCATTTAGGAAAGACATTGCGGAGCTTCAGTTGCTCTAAAGCTTAGCGCTTCTGAGTCTGTTCTTACTTTATCAGATACAGGGGTCTCCATACCCTTTCTCCCTATATGGACTGATCCAACCCTAGTCCAGTTAGGACAGACTCATGTTTTCTCTTAGACCAAAACAGCTTAAGCTTTAATTCAATAGTACCTTCTGCATCTCTGCTGAAGCTCTACTTTTTATACTACCCCAGTGTGTGTTTTTTTTTTTTTCTGGGGCTATTTTTAATAACCCTGAAGGGTTCTGGCCTCCACTTGTTTTTGGTCTACTTTGTTACCTCTACTTTAAAGTAAGGTACCCCTTGAGCATATTCACTGGCTCTTTTATCAGATCCATATGGAGCTCAGTGCACCTGTGCAATACCAACAAGGGAGGTCCAGATCAGAATATTTTACTACTAAATGCCCTCGATACAGGGTCTTCCCTTTTGAAGCCCTGTTCTAGCCAGCTGTTCTACAGCTCCTTTTCTATATTCAACTCCTACCCTCCATCCCCAGGATGCCTGAGGTCCTGAGGTATAGCATGGCTCGTTTTAGACTTGGAACATGCTAGGACTCCCTCCGGGCATATGAGCTGGGGAGTCCCCATATGTGAAGACTCATTCCTGCTTGTTCCTGGAGATAGCACAGTTACTTAGCTGTAACAGGTGATCTCTGGCAACAGCAGGAATAAGTCTTCACTACCCACCCACCTCCCCTAGGAGTTGCCTTTATCTCTATCTTTCCCTTCCTTGCTTCGCTCTCTCTTTTTGTCTCAGCTGTAAAACATAACTGAGGAGAGGCAGTTGGGAAGGCGGGAAGGCAGCGGGAAGGCAGCGCGCAGGCGTGTTGGGATGCTTCCAAAAGCTTTCTGATTGGACTCTGGGAAGCGTTCCCCCGCGGACTCCGTCTGTACCGACGTACCCATATGTGAAGACTTATTCCTGCTGTTCCCAGAGATCACCTGTTACAGGTAAGTAACTGTGTTTAGGTGATGGTCAGATGAGGGAAGGATTGATTTGCGGAAGTTTGAGGGAGAGGAATTGGAGAAGAGTATTAGATCAAGGCAGTGGCCGTGTGGGGGCGGTGGAGCAAAGTTGGAGGTCCAACGAGGAGGTAAGAGTGAGGAACCTTGAGGCATGGGGGTCGGAGGGGTTGTCAACGTGAATGTTGAAATCGCCAAGAATAAGAGTGGGGGAGGAGGGATCCATAAAGGCGGAAAGCCAGGAGTTGAGGTCGGTGAGGAAGGTTTATTTGGAGTTGTCAGGTGGGCGATAGATAACAGCTACACGGATGGGAAGTGGTGTGAGGAGGCGAATGGAGTGGATTTCAAAGGAAAGGGGGGGAGTGTGATTGGGATGGCAGGAGGGGTTGGAATTGGCAGGAGGGGAAGATTAGGAGGCAAACGCCACCACCGCGGCCAGTAGATAGAGGTGTATGGGAGAATTGGTAACCCTATAGCAGAGAGAGGCAATGGATGTGGTGTCTTGGTCAGGGCAAAAGGTGTAGGGCATTAGAGATGAAGAGATTGAATAAAAGTAGTTTTTTAAGTGACTGAGCATGTGTTCCATAGGGCTCAGGTAAACGGGAGAGCGGAGGGGGGGAGGAGAGAGAGATGGATAAGATTGGATAAGTTACGTGTGGATTTCTTATTAGGGTAGCATGGGGGTCTATTTCTAGGGTTATAAATAAATAAAGTACAGAGATTTAGAGGGAGTAGGGTGTGGGTGGATATGTCTGGGTGTATGTGCTCTCCAAGAGGGACATGAGGGGGGGGGGGAGTGAGGGATAAATTGATGGTATCAGGTTAAGTGGGGGATTATATTTGGGGGTAGGGTTGGAGTTGACATGAAAGGTTGAGTGACTGTGGAATGAATGGGGAGGGCGAAAGGAGGGAGGAGTGGGATGTGGATGAGATTAGATAGGGTTCGTGAGGAACTTTCTTTAGTGTGGGAGAGAAAATGGGGGGGGGGGCAGTGTTGGTGCTGATGTTACTCATTCTCCTTCTCTCATCAGGTATTAGGGAGCAAGGTAAAGTGGAGATAGTACGGCGGAAGCGAGGATGGGGTTGCCTAAGAGGGGGTAGGTTGAATGCAGGAGATGGTGTGAAGAAGCTAAAGAGCAGGTGCTAGGCTAGGGGGCAGAACAGAGGGAGAAGTGAAGAAGGTAGAGGGGGGCAGGTTGAATGCGGGGAATAGTGTGGAGAGGCTCTGGAGTGGGTGCTAGGCTAGGGGGCAAAGTGGAGGGGGAAGAGGAGGGAGGATGTTGATAGGATGGGAGGCAGTTGGGGAGGAAGAGGAAGAGAATGACAATGAAATGTGGGGCCATGGTAATAGGCAGCAAGGTTTGAACAAGCAGTGGGTAACAGTTCTACGCAGGGAATGGTAACAGTTCAAGCTCTAAGCAACAATGGTAGCAGTACTGCGCAGGCAGTGGTAGCAATTCAAGCAGCAATGGGTAACAGCTCTACGCGGGCAGTGGTAGCAGTACAAGCAGAGAGCGATCGTGCTTACTCAGATCCAGGGGGCTGCGGTGAAATGGAAGAGTAGGATGGATGGACCACACCACAGCGCCCCTGGGCCTGTGCCTAAGGGCCACACCAAAGGGCCCTCTGGCGAGGCCCTCAGGCGCGGACGTGCCCGATGGAGCATGCCGCTTTTAAAGGGCCACTGCCCTTTGTGTCGGCGGCGGCATGCTCTGGCTCCTGATAAGATCATATTGACTAAGAATATGGCTTCCGTGGTAGCGGCTCGGCGTTACCTTTGCTAAGGTGGGCCTTGGAAGAACCATCTGCCGCCCAATTGCGAAGCCATACTACCCTTTAAGGGAAAGCTACTTTTCGGGGAGGAACTCGACAAGTTAGTAAAGTAGCTAGGAGAGTCCAAGGCAGGCAGACTTCCAGAGGACAGGCTGAAGCAGAGTCGCAATCCCACTCCTGTGTGGTCTCAGGCTTGGGACCCCCGGAGGTTTCAATCAGCGCGTTTGATGCCCTTTCAGAGGATGTTTCTTCTCGAGGGCAGGGTTTCCAGGGGTTTCGAGGGGCAGGGAGGGGTTTTGGTACCTCTTCCCCCTCCTCGGGACTGAGGAAGTCGCAATAAAGCGAGGGGGGCCCGGGTGGAGGTGCTGTTGGTGGGAGGACGGCTGTGACAGTTCTTCCCCGCCTGGGCCTGAGTCAAGTCAGATCAGTGGGTGTTGGAGGTGGTGCGAGAAGGGTATGCTCTTGAATTTGCAAGCCCAGTTCTCCCCTCGTTCGTGCAGTCCCCTTGTGGTTCGCCGGCAAAGGCGGCTGCGGTGGAGGAAACATTAACTCAGCTCTAGTCATGCCAGTACTGGAAAATCAATGCGGCTGCGATTGATACTCCATTTATTTTGTAGTACCAAAAACGGAGGGCTCCTTTCGCCCCATTCTCGACCTCAAGCAGGTCAATCGTTGCCTCTATCCCTCATTTTCGCATGGAAACGCTGAGGTCTGTGATAGTGGCAGTTCGTCAAGGGGAGTTTTTGACATCTCTCGACCTCACAGAGGCCTATTTGCATATTCCCGTCAGAGTCGCATCAACAATATCTGCGGTTTGCAGTAAGAAGGGGACATTTTCAGTTTCAGGCCTTGCTGTTCGGCCTGGTGATGGCTCCTCACACTTTTACCAAGGTGATGGTCGTGGTGGCTGTGGTGCTACGCAAGGAAGGAATCCTCGTCCATCCTTATCTAGACGACTGGTTAATTCAGGCCAAGTCCAAGGACGAGAGTCTAGAGGCATTGGCCAGAGTGGTCGAACTTCTAAGAGGTTTAGGGTGGGTAATCAGTCTAGTGAAGAGCAGATTGGTACCCTCTCAAGAGCTAGAGTATCTCAGAGCAAGGTTCGAGTACCAGCATGGGCAGAGTCGTCTTGCCACTCCAGAAGACAATCGAGCTCTGACATCTAGTGCGCCGGTTCATAGCCATGAGGGCACCTACGGCATGGCACTATCTTCATGTGCTGGGGACCATGGCAGCTTCGATCGAGTTAGTGCCCTGGGCTAGGGCCCACATGCGACCGCTGCAGAGGTCCCTTCTTCGCCGTTGGTCCCATCAACGTCCGCCCTTGTCCACAGTATTGACCTGTCCTCCAGCGACCAAGCCGGCCTTGCAGTGGTGGCCCTGCCCGGGGAATCTGGAGTGGGGCATGCTCCTCGAAGTACCCCAGTGGCTTCAGTTGACAACGGATGCCAGTCTGGTCGGTTGGGGGGCTCACTGCGAGGGTCACTTTGCCGAGGGTTGCTGGAATGCCCAAGAAGCCCAGTGGTCCAATAGATTGGAGATGCGGGCGGTGTCTCTGGCTCTGAGAGCCTTCGAGAGCTGGCTCCAAAGAGCGGTTCGGGTGCTGTCGAACATGACCACGGTGGTCTATATCAACCACCAGGGTAGCACAAGCAGCCCTCTCCTGGAAGCGGAGGCAGACGTTCTGTTGGAATGGGCTGAGATGCATCTGCTGGCATTGTCAGCACAGCATGTGGCTGGAGTAGAAAACGTCACGGCAGACTATCTGAGCAGGGTCAAGGTGGATCATGGCGAATGGGAGCTCTATCAGTAGGTATACGATCAGGTGGTACACCGATGGGGGCCTCCATCATGGATCTAATGGCTCGTTGGGGATCAGCCAAGGCAAACTGCTTCTTCAGCAGAAGAAAGGAAAGGATGTCGGTGGGCCTGGTTGCGCTGGTTCAGAAGTGGCCCTCGGGGGGGTTCTGTACGTGTTCCCACCATGGGCTCTTATAGGCAGGGTCCTCCAGAGAATAGAGACCCACCGAGGGGGGGGGGGGTAGTGTTGATAGCCCCGGACTGGCCATGTCGTCCGTGGTATGCCGACCTAATGCGGCTGGTAACGGATCGACTCTGGCGCCTGCCGGTAAGGGACGATCTCTTGGTGCAAGGTCTCGGATGCCACAGGTGGATCGGTTCTTGCTTATGGCCTGGCTATTGAAAGGGCAAGGCTTTGTAAGCACTGATATTCTGGGGCAGTGATTACGACTTTGCTAAACGCCAGGAAGCGGTCGACCTCCTTATCCTACGTGAGGGTCTGGCGCATTTTTGAGGTCTGATGTGAGTCCCATGGTAAGAGACCTATGGCGGTTTCTGTCCCGGAAGTGCTTTGTGTTTTTTTTTGTTTTTTTTTTTTTTTTTAAATTTAAGTTTTTTTCTTGAATAACAAAACAAGTTGAAGCAATAGAAAATAACCACATCCTTACAATATCTAAGGAAAATTATACATCACAAAGAAAAAAACCACATCAAGGGAGAGCATACCCTGAGTCTAGAAACAAAAGTAAAGAAAACAGCATTTTAAACTCCACTTTGGGGAACGGTTATCTCACCACCTGAACCCTTAACAACCTCCTTTTGATTAAAAAATGACTGTAGTTGGATCACATCAATATATACAAAGGATTGACCCTCAAAGGTAATTACACAAGGAAATTTCAAGTAAAAAGAGACCCCTATAGCCAACACTCGAGATTTTAACGCCAGGAATTGCTTACGCCGGACCTGGGTAGCCCTGCTTACATCCGGGAAGACTTGTAGCTTTTGACCACAAAAGAGAGACTCCCGAAACTTAAAATAAGCACGAAGAACAACTAATTTAACAGGTTCAGAACCAAAAGTAACCACTAAGGTGTTATGTTTGGGTATGATATCTGCAGAGTCTTCCAAAAAAGCGGTAAGGTCCTGACCCACCGTTAAATCTAAAGGCGGAGCATCTTCCTCATCCTTAACTAAAGGAAGGGAAGATCTCAAAGACAAATAGTACATGTGTACAACCTCTATATTCCCATTCAATTTTAACACTTCAGTAAAATATTTAAGTAAAATATCAGGAGACAACAAATGGGTAACAGGAAACTTTATGAAACGTAAGTTCTTGGCTCTAGACTGGTTCTCAAGCACCTCCAGTCGATAAGCAAAAGAAGAAAAATCCCGAATTAAGGCAATATTATCCGAACAAGACTGGAGCTGAGAATTTGTCTTAGCCAATGACTTAACAATTGTAACCAATTGTTTATCAGTACTTTGCATTTTACTGACAACATCAGAAGTAAATTGACATAGGGAAGACACGGTGGTAGTTAGATGCATATCAATATTATGGATGGCAGTCCAAATATCCTTTAGAGTTACCTCACTGGAACCTGGACTCTTGGCAGTCCCCTCTGCACTTCCTGGCAAAACAGGTTGTGGCATAGGTGGAACAAACTCCGGAGACAACTCCAACACAGTAGATGAAAAAGGAGGAAGAGGGAAAGGCGGTGGTGTCCTGAAATAGGAGCTCAATGAAACTCCCTCAGGCGACGATGTGGCAGATAGCTGGGAAATCAAATGTTTATCCATGGGACCCACCACTTTATTTCCTTGGGCCTTAGCCCCAGGTTTAGTAGGCAATTTAACCTTACGTTTTTCCATGGCGATAAACGCTGATTACAGCTTCTCAGAAGTGCCTAAGGGGCGCCAAAGGGGCGTGTCCTGCCCCTTGAATCACACCCCTTCGATCACGCCACGCAGGCCGCGACACGCGGCCGTGTGTAGAAGCCGCCGGATTAAATGGAGGAATGAAGAGGGGTCCTCCTCAGCCGGGACCGCCCTCGTTCTGCCTGCCCGATTCCAAGCAGGGCCTCCAGGCACCTTTTAGCTGCTCCCGCTGCACAAAGCACTGCCGCGTCTGTATCCCGGACAGGTATACTTCTCCACCAACCTCCTGCAGCCGCCGGGTTAAATGGAGGAATCCTCCTCAGCCGGGACCGCCCTTGTTCTACCTGCCCGATTCCAAGCAGGGCCTCCAGGCACCTGCTAGCTGTTTCCGCGGCACAAAGCACTGCCGCGTTTGTATCCCGGACAGGTATACTTCTCCCAGTGCTTCGGTTTTTTTTTTTACAGGCTGGTTTTGAGAAGGGTCTCGCAGCCAGCTCCTTGCGGGTACAGTTGGCGGTGATTTCTTGCTACAGGGGCGCAAGGTAAGTCGTTAGGTGAACATCCAGACGTGAGTCGGTTCTTGAAGGCAGTGCGGCACCTGCGGCCTCGGCAGAGGTTGTCGGTTCCTCCCTGGGACCTTAACCTAGTGTTGGATACGCTAGCAGGAGATCCTTATGAGCCTCTGGACCGAGCCTCTTTGAAGGCGTTAACGTTCAAGACAGTTTTTCTAGTGGCTATCTGTTCGGCTAGGCAGATTTCGGAGC
The DNA here is from genome assembly GCA_033557465.1 of Ichthyophis bannanicus. Classification (NCBI taxonomy): domain Eukaryota; kingdom Metazoa; phylum Chordata; class Amphibia; order Gymnophiona; family Ichthyophiidae; genus Ichthyophis; species Ichthyophis bannanicus. Next base: position 884,549,575 of record CM066035.1, on the reverse strand, counting down.
TTCAGGCTTTGTCATGTCGCCAGCCGTTCCTCACCTTCTTAAAGGAGAAGGTAGTTTTACGGGACCATACCTTCCTTTTTTGCCCAAGGTAGTTTCACCTTTCCATGTGAACCAGTTGGTTTCTCTCCCTGCTTTTGCCAAAGTGGGGCAGGGAACTGACAAGGTGCGCCTGCGCTGTCTAGATGTGCGTAGCATTCTGAAGCGTTATCTGGATTGCACAACGGTGTTCCGCAAATCGGAAAGGCTATTTGTGGTTGGGGGTCTGCGTAGGGGAGAGGCGGCAGCTAAGGCCTCCATTTTGAGGTGGATCAGGGAGGTCATTGCTGCGGCATACATTCAGAAGGGCAAGTCAGTGCCAAGGGGGCTCCACACACACTCTACGCAAGCGGAAGCGGCCTTGTGGGCAGAATTTAGTTTGGGTCTGCCGCTGGATATTTGCAGAGCAGCTACTTGGTCTTCCCTGCACACTTTTGCTAAGCACTACTGTTTGGATGTGCAGGCAGCGGGAGATGCATGGTTTGGGGGAGTGGTGCTTCGGTCTGGTCTTGCAGACCCCTCCCATGCTTGAACTGCTCTTACATCCCAGTGGAAAGGGACTGGACTGGAGGGACGCTTAGGAAAGAGTAATTAGTCCTTACCTGCTAAGTAGCGTTCCTGAAGCAACTCCAGTCCATTCCCTGATCCCACCCAGTGTTTCCGTTTTCAGGTGTTCAGGTTGCTGGCCCGAAGCGTTAGGTGTTAAGGAACAAAGAGGTTATGCAGGCACCTTGATAGGGGGGCCGGTGTTCGGTCAGCATGATTAGCTCAGGTCCCTGGACTTGAGCATCGGCTGTTTTCTGGTAAGTCTTCCTCCTCTGGGGGGGGGGGGGTGTGTGGAATATCCCTTCTAGGGGAGGCGGGAGGATTTTTGGGCATTCGTTGTTTTCCGTCGATTAGACACAGTTTGTTGTGTGTGTGTGACTTAATTGTCTCTCATTTTAAGTTTGCTTTGTACTGGAGTTGGTGGGAGGTGCCACTGCTGTTTATACCCCAGTGTTACCAAAAGATGATTGGCTCAGTCTCCAAGCTGCTGGAAGGGGAGCACAACCCAGTGGAAAGGAACTGGACTGGAGTTCCTTCAGGAACACTAATTAGCAGGTAAGGACTGTTCCATGTTCCTCCTCTTCTCCTATCTGTTTGATCCTCTTCTCTGTCCTATCATATAAATGGCGTTCTTTTCCTTTTTCCTCAAATGATATAGTATTGTAAACCGCTCTAATGCCTCTGGCCTGAGCGGTATATCAAATTCAAAATAAACATAAACATAAGTACTCTTTTCCTTTCAAACTAGTGATCTTTGGGTTAGATGTTGGCTATCTTGCAGGTTGTCATTTTAATGAGATGCAAGCTGCTGTGATGGAACACCTGCATTTTTTTTTTTTGGTCTAGCAGTACTCGAGGAAAAGAGATAATTGGGTATGAATGAAATCTCTCTGAGAGGCTAGCTGCTCTTACTCTTTCCAACCCAATAAAAGCTGGAAAAAATTACAAAGAAACATGATCGCAGAAAAGACCGTATGGAAGGATAGACTAAATAGGCTGTATCAACTACTATAGTCCTTTTTTTTCCTTTAAAGATCTTCTGTGTTTATCCCATGCTTCCTTGAATTCAGATACTTTTCTGGTCTCTACTATCTCCACTGGGAGACTATTCCACGCATCTGCCATTCCTTTCTATAAATAAATATTTCTGCATATTACTCCTGAGTCTATCCCCTTTCACTCATTCTAGGTCCCCCCCCATTGCATAGCTTACTTTCAGTTGAAAGAGGCTCTCCTCTTGTGCATTTATGCCGTGGATGTATTTAAACGTCTTTAACATATTACCTCTATCCTGCCTTTCCTCTAAAGTATGCATATTGTCCTCATATTTACAATATAGACCACTGACCATTTTGGTAGCCACCCTCTGCACAGACTCCATCCTGTTTTATATCCTTTTTCCAGAATTGCGCACACTACTCCAAATGAGGTCTCAACAAAGACTTATACAGAGACACTATCACCTCCTTTTTTTTTCTGCTGGTTATTCCTCTTTCTATGCACACAAGCATCCTTCTGTGTTTCACTATTGTCTTTTTTACGTGTTTAGCCACTTTTGATTATCAGAAACAGTCATGCCCAGGGTACTGCTCTTCTATGGAAAGAAGTATTTCATCCCTTATACTGTACCGCTCCCTTAGATTTTTGCAGCCCAACTGCATAACTCTGCATTTATTTTTGTGTTAAATCTCAGCTGCCAAATTCTTTACCATTCTTCAATCTTAGCTAGATCCCTCCTCATGTTATCTACTCCTTCTGGGTATCTATTGCAGACTTTGGTACCATCCACAAAGAGGCAAATCTTAGCCAATAGCCTTTCTGCAATATCACTAACAAAAATGTTAGAGAATCTGACCAAGGACATCTCTGTGGTACACCACTAGTAATATCCTCAGAGCAAGCTCCATTTACCTGTACCCTTTGTCACCTTCCACTCAACCAGTTTCTAACCCAGTTGGTCACTTTAAGGTCGATCTCTAGGATGCTCAATTTATATTTCCAGGAACCAGCAGGAATGTAGTCTTCACATATGGTTTTTGTCAGTATCGACGGAGCCCGCGTGGGAATGCTCCCCAGCGTCCAATAGGAAAGCTTTTGGGAGCATCCCACAGCGCATGCGTGCTGCCTTCCCTCCTCTGTACCTCTCTCACTTCAGTTCTTTGTTTTCTGCGGAGCCGACAGGACGTGGTACCCTGTCACTGCAGAAAATTTACCTTTATTTCTTGTTTTTTTTTGTGGTCTCATCTGCCTTCATTCGACGCCTACCGGTATCGTCGGTTCTCTTCTTTCCTTAAACAAACAAACAAACTTGTATTTCTTAAGGGATCTTTCCCTGCTTCTGGTGCTAGGCACCATTTTGGGCACTAGGCCCATTTTTCTTCAAGCATGGAGAAACCAGCTAGTGGTTTCAAAAAATGCTCAAAATGTGGCGGTACCATTTCTGTCAGACACCCATGATTGGTGTCTAAAATGTTTGGGTCCTGAACATTGTCCAACGGATTGTCTCTCCTGCACAAGGATGACCAAAAGGGGCTTGCAGAATAGAGCTGCAAAACTCGGTACCCTTTTTGCCTCCGACACGGTCAGTTGCATTGACGTCTTCCAGGGCTTCATCTTCCTCCCATGGATCTCGGGTAACCAGATTGAAGTCTTCTAAGACTAGCTGGTCCTCGAAGGGTAAATCTCCTTCAAAGTATCGAGATGCCTCTGGTGTTTCCTTTGAGGATACTTCACCGGCAAAACAGCCTCGGCAGGAATCTTTGGGCTCCAAAGCACTAACGGGGGGGCTCCAGGATGTTCCAGAGGCGGCCGCCTCTACGGAACTACTGGTGCCATGTTCTGGGGTCATAGCCGCTTCCACTGGTACCGGCACCCAGGCATCGGCAGGAGCGATGGATCACAGAATCCTCGCTATCGAATGCAGTCTAGCGGCCCTCTTAGCAGCTTCGGTACAGCTAAGAATGCAACAGATGGTTCAATCTGTATCGGTACCGACAGTACCTGCTTCGACAGGACTGCTTTCCCCCATGCCGATCTCTGGTATCGGGGATCAGGAACCGAGACATTTCAGTACCGACTTCGAGCAGTACCGATACCATGCGTTACAGGAGCACCCGGTGCTTGAGTCTTCTGATTACGATGACACTGACGATTCTACCAGTACCAGAGCGAATCAATTAGAAGATTCGGTTCCTTTTCCTCAACGCAGAATGTCTCCTCCAGAGGATATGTCCTCCCAGGATTTCATACGTGATTTAGCAAAGGGTCTTGCAATCACTGTGATTCCAGAAAAGGAACCTAGGGCAGAAGAATTAAGAATTCAAAAATACCCTATGGCTCCTAAGAAAGCAGCTGTGCTTCCCATTCACAAGATCTTACATGTTCTAATGTTGAGAATGTGGGAAACTCCTTTAACAATATCTTCACATTCCCAATGCCTTGACACTATGTACAGAGTGCCAAGTTGTCCTGGTTTTCAAAAAACTCGGTTACCACACCATTCAATGATAGTGGAATTGGCCATGTGAAGAATCAAGAGTGCTAAAACACGTTCTTATAATCGTACAGGCTGTGAATCCAGGACTCTCAATGCCTTTGGCCGTCGATGCTTTCAATCCTCCACGCTAGGAGCCAGGATCAGTTCCTACATTCTTTATATGGGAATGTTCCTGGAAGAAGTCACAAAAGACTTAGAGCTCCTTAGACCTTGTGTTTCGGAGGGAAAAAAGAGCAGACTACCTTATTCTGGTCAAGCATGCACAGAATGTCTCAAAATTCATGAACCGTGCTACCTTTGATTGCTATGAATGTATTAGCAGAACCTCTGCTATATCCATAGGAGCACGTCGTTCTGCTTGGCTTCAAGCATCAGGCTTAGAACAGTGGGTGCAAGAAAAGCTGGGAAACATTTCTTGCACAGGAGAAAATCTTTTTGCAAGGACTGGCAGGAGAAGGCTAATCAGCTTGAATCTGACAATACTACTTTAAACAGATTGTCAAAGTCTACAGTCAACCCAGCAAAGAAGAAAATATTCAGAAAACCCTTTTTCAGTAAGAAAAAGAAGCCTTACCAATCTTACACCCATCAAACTTACTGTCCGCTCCATGTTCCCCAGAAGGGGCAACAACAGAACAGACAGCAAAGAAAGCCACAAGCTCAAAAAGCTCAACTGGCTCAACAGACCCAGCCCCCTCAGGGTCTTTGACTTCTATCTAGAGAACTTAGTCATTCTGCCCCTAAAAGGTCCAGAACCCTTGACCATTCCAGGACGACTATGCTTTTTTGCCAAAAGATGGCAACAAATAACATCAAAAGGTTGGACTCTGTCCATTGTACAACTGGGGTACAAGCTTCATTTTCTAACCTTGCTCCCACATACAATAATAAAACAGTTCAATTCTCAGGGTCCTGCCACTGACCTCTTGTGGCAGGAGGTCACATCACTTCTAGCTCAAGGAACAATCTAAGAAGTACCCATTCCCCAACAGGGGACAGGATTTTACTCCCCCTACATTCTTATTCCAAAGAAGACAGGGGGACAGATCTATATTAGACCTCAGAGAATTAAGCAAATGTTTGTTCCAAGAAAAGTTCAAAATAATCTCCCTCGAACACTTTTACCATACCTCCAAAGTCAGGACTGGCTATGTTCTCTAGATCTAAGAGATGGGTGTACGCATATTCTCATCCAATCAGATCACAGGAAATTCCTTCGATTCCTGGTCCAAGGAAGACACTTCCAGTACAGAGTTCTTCCCTTCGGACTAGCCTCTGCTCCAAGAGTCTTCACAAAATGCATGGCAATGGTAGCAGCATTTATGAGGACTCTAGGAATATTCGTCTTCCCTTACTTAGATGATTGGCTCATTCGAGCATTGACAGCTCCAGAGGCCAGCCTCGTGCTCTCTCGAGCATTGAGAATTCTTCAATACTTGGGACTGGTAATAAACCTCCCAAAATCTCATCTCACCCCCTCTCAATCTCTAGAATTCATAGGGGTAGACACACGGCAGTCAAGGGCTTTCCTGCCCCAGCCACGCTATCTACGTATAATACAACTGGTATCTCAAGCATCTATTAAGATATTCTTTACTGCTCGGGTGATGCTTCAGCTGCTGGGACACATGGCATCCACTGTCCATGTGGTTCCCTATGCTCGCCTTCACATGCAAGCAGCCCAGTGGACTCTTTCCTCTCAGTGGTCACAAGCCTCGGGTCAACTAACAGACAAAATCAGAATTACCACACATCTGATTTCGTCCCTGCAATAGTGGCAATCCCTGAAAAACCTCCTTGTAGGCTCTCCCTTCCAGCACCCTCTATGCCAAATCACTCTGGTGACAGATGCGTCCAAGATGGGTTGGGAGGCCCACTTGACGATCTCTCCACTCAGGGTCTTTGGACTTCACAGGAGGTTTCCCTTCACTTAAACCTCCTAGAGCTGAGAGCCATCTTCAATGCTATTCAAGTCTTTCAGGGCCATCTCAGCAACAAAACAGTTCTGGTTCAAACCGACAATTAGGTAGCTATGTTCTATGTGAACAAGCAAGGCGGAACAGGCTCTCTGTCGCTATGCAACGGACCTTTGTGAATATGGGCCCTCGCCAGAGAGTTACAAATTCACCTGTTTGCGGTATACCTTCCGGGCATTCAAAACTTGTGGGCAGACAAACTCAGTCGAATACTGCTGCCACATGAGTGGTCCCTCCACTCATACCAGCTTGCTCGAGTGTTTTGAATCTGGGGAACACCAGATATAGACCTCTTTGCAAATCCACAGAATGCCAGACTTCCCCGATTCTGTTCCAGAATTCCAGCTCAAAACTGTCAGGCAAGAGATGCTGTCCTACTCCACTGGGGACAGGACTTCCTCTATGCCTTCCCCACCCATTCCCCTCATTCCCAAGACTTTATTCAAACTTCAGAGAGACAGAGGTCGTATGATACTCATAGCTACACGTTGGCCATGGCAAACGTGGTATCCTCTTCTGTGTCTCTCTCAAACCACTCCTCTGGAGTTGGGGAATGCTCCAGATCTCCTGTCGCAGGAGAACAGATCTTTACTGCATCCCAGTCCCTACATCTCAGGGCCTAGAATTCCAGGATGTTGACCTTTCTCAACAAGTAAAGGATATTCTCCTGGCTTCCAGAAAACCCTCCACAAGATGTTCCTACGCTTTCAAGTGGAAAAGGTTCTCTATCTGGTGTTCACAAAAGAGACTTAACCCACTTTTAGTACTTGTAGAGTTGCTACTAGAGTATCTTCTACAATTATCAACTTCTGGTCTGAAGACCAATTCAGTTAGGGTCCATCTTTGCTGCTTTTCATAAACCTTTCGATGGACAACCTATTTCCTCTCATCCACTTATATCAAGATTTATGAGAGGCCTACTTTTAACAAAACCTCCCATTATTAACCACCACCGGTGGCATGGAATCTAAATCTTGTTTTTGGTCAGCTTATGAAACCGCCTTTTGAACCTTTAGCCACTTCAGACCTAAAGTTTCTTTCATGGAAAGTTTTATTTTCCTAATTGCCATCACTTCTGCAAGACGCATTAGTGAACTACAGGCGTTAGTAGCTGACCCTCCTTATACAAGGTTTCACCATGATAAAGTAGTCCTCGGGACTCATCCTCACTTTTTGCCAGAGTCCAGTGTAGGCCTGCCTGCACTGCACAAATTTGTTACCTGTAAACCGCACTGATTCTAAAGAGCGTGGTATAAAAGAGACATTAAATAAATAAAATAAAGGTGGTTTCGCCTTTTCATTTAAACCAGTCGGTTTATCTTCCTATATTCTTCCCTAGGCCTCATGCCTGCAGTGCGGAAAGAAATCTTCACACATTGGATTGTAAAGCCTTGGCTTTTTATCTCCAAAGAACTAAGCCACATAGAAAATCTTCTCGGCTTTTTGTGGCTTTTGCTTCTAGTCATTTGGGACTTCCCGTTTCTAAAAGAACTCTGTCAAATTGGATTGCAGATTGCATATCCTATACATATCAGAGTAAGGGACTTTCTCTCGAAGGCCATGTCACAGCTCACAATGTGAGAGCAATGGCAGCCTTAATGGCTGACCTTTGTTCTGTCTCTATCGATGACATCTGAAAAGCAGCCACTTGGACTTCGGTACATACCTTCACAGCCCACTGTTGCTTAGACAAGGACTCCCGTCAGGATGCCTCGTTTGGCCAGGCTGTTCTTCATCATCTCTTCCATACTTAATACAAATCCTACCCACCGTCCACAGTTTGGATGCCTAAGGTCCATGGGAGGAAGCATGACCCATCTCTCCTGGGTTCGCAGCTAGCTGGGGTCATCCCTTGGCATCTTTCAGCTGGGGAGTCCCCATCTGTGAAGACTACATTCCTGCTTGTTCCTGGAGATAGCGTAGTTATTCACATGTAGCAGGTGATCTCCGGGAACAGCAGGAATTTAGTCTTCACAACCCACCCATCTCCCCTAGGAGTTTATCTCTCTCTTTCTCTACTTCTTTCCTTTGGTCTCGGCTATAAACTCAACTGAAGTGAGAGGTACAGAGATGGGAAGGCAGCATGCATGCGATGTGGGATGCTCCCAAAAGCTTTCCTATTTGACGGTGGGGAGCGTTCCCACGTGGGCTACGTCGGTACCGATGATACCCATATGTGAAGACTAAAAGCCTGCTGTTCCTGGAGATCACCTGTTACAGGTGAGTAACTATGTTTTATAAGTTGCTGTGTCTGAACAGTGTAAAGGCTTTACTGAAATCTAAGTATTCTCCCTCGGTCCAACTCTCTGATCACCCAGTCGAGGAAAAACCAATCAGATTTGTCTGACAAGACCTGCCTCTAGTAAACCCATTCGGCCTTGGATCCTGCAATACATTGGACTCAAAATCTCACTATCCTTTGTTTTAGCAGCATTTCCATTAATTTGCTTGTCACAGGTCAGACTAACTAGTCTGTAGTTCTCAACCTCATCCTTGCTTCCCTTTTGTGTAGAAGGACCACATGTGCCTTTCTTCAGTCCTCATGGACCACTCCCGACTCTTTAAAGAAGTGTTTAAAGGTCAGACAGTGCAGTCACTAGAAATTCCCCCTAGTTCCTTCAATATTCTCAGATGTATCCCATCCGGCCCCATTGCTTTGTCTACTTTTAGTTTAGCTAGTTTCAGTTTAGCTAGTTTCTCATGAACAGAATCTTTTGAAAATCGTTCAAGATCCCCTTCACTGCTGTTCCTATTTGTGGGTGTTTTCTGAAGTCCTGCTTTGGGCCCTTCATCTCTCACACAGAACAGAAATATTTAAGCAATTCTGCTTTATCCTCATCAACTTCTACATATTCCTCCCCTTTAGTCTTGAGCCTGACAATGCCACCTTTGTACTTCCTCCTATTGCTATCTTATCTGAAAAATGTCTCTCAAATGGGGTCGAATGTCTGGGGGCAAAATAATTCTGAAAAATTAACAGAATGGGATGAAACTTGGCATGTGGGGGGGGGGGGGGGGGTGTGGTAAAAAAAGACAGTTAAAAAATGGATCAAATTGGACTGGGCGTTCCAAAGAAATAGCCCCCCAAAAACTAGCCCAATGTATTTCTATGGGGAGGAGGTGTTTGAATATCTGTAGCATAGAAATTTTTTATATACAGTGAAATACAGTAGTTTAGAGAATACTTCTTTCAAATTCCTTCTCCTGTTCTCCACTCTTAACCCCTCCCAGACTGCTTTTATTACCAATGTCCCCTCCCCCAATTGCCCCACCACCCGTACCAGCCTGTCAAATGGTTCCACTACAGAAAAACATAACTAAAAAACATCGCCACAACCTGCCCCATTCTTAAAAACAAAATACCTTCAAACTGCCCCAGCAACTGTCCCATACTTGTAAAATTCATTATCTTCTGAAACTACCAACCTGCCCATGCTCCATTCCTAAAAAATACCACCCACAACTTCCCCACCACCTCACAAAATGTTCATCCCCCCAAAAAAAGTGCTCTTCAGCTGCCCCACCACCTCACAAATTGCCCCCTCAACTGGTCTGTTACACATTATCTCCAGGAACAAGCAGGAATGAGTCTTCACATATGGGTACGTCGGTACCGACGGAGCCTGCGCGGGCACGCTCCCCAGCGTCCAATCAGAAAGCTTTTGGGAGCATCCCTCAGCGCCTGCGTGCTGTCTTCCCGCCTTTCCAACTGTCTCCTCAGTTTTCGTTTTTCTGCGGAGCCGGCAGGACGTCATCATGTCACCGCAGAAAATTCTTCTTTTAATTCTTGTGGTCGCGGCTGTCTCCCCGACTCCACCGGTACCGCCGGTGTTTCTTTTTTCTTTTTACTGAAAATGTTTCCCTTCAGGGTATATTTTTTCTTTTGTCTTAAATTTTAGGCCTTCTAGGCCTGTCCATGTTCCTCATGGAACCGCCAGCCTCTTTCTCTAAGAAATGTTTTAAGCTGTGGCGGTACAGCTTTATTCTTAGACTCCAAAAGCTGGTGTTTAACCTGTTTGGGTCCTGACCATTTTCCTCCGGAGCCCTCCGGCTACAGTTTTGTGAGAAGAGATTTTCAACATTGAGTTTCCCTCGATACCAGGTTCCCTTCCAGTGTCAGGGCACCGAACATTTCTTCTTCTACACGGGATCAGGTAACCCACAAACAGTCTGTCAAGACTAGCCAACCCTCGAGTGGTAGGTCTCATGCACGGCATGAAGACGGCTCCGGCCTTGCCCTCGAGGGTCCATTGGCTTCAAAACCCCGGCGGGAGTCTTCGGTCTCTAAAGCCTATGAGGGGTTTCAGGTTGTTCCTGGGGCTCACCCCTCACAGAACATACCTGAGGCATGCTCAGTGGTGGCATCCGCTTCGAGCGGTACCGATACCCCAGCATCGGCACTGGTGTTGGACGTAATACTCCTTACCAGGGATCGTCATCTGGCTTCCTCGGTACCTTCGGGACCGGTGGATACACTCCAGATTGACTTTCCAGTATCGGCATCAACGCCGTTACTACCACCGATGTCGGTACCCTCTAGACATGCATCGATAGACTCGCCCCCCTCGATGCCGAGTCTACAATCGATCTCTAGTCTGGAAGACTGGGTACCGACACCTATAGGTACTGGACGTTAGGTACTGAGGATGATTACCGAAGGCATTTGGTTACCTCGGTACCGATTGAGCTACCACCGATGACTGCTCCGGTGTCGCCTTCGATTACGACAGCGCTACCGGTATCGGTTTTGGTACCGGTAACCGCAGTAGCATCGGGGCCAGCTCCTTCTATGCTTCCTTCATCAGGGTCGCTCCTTTCTATACCAAGTCTGAAGTCGATACCTGGCATAGACGATGTCGTACTGACTGTCACAGGTTCTGACCTCCAGTACCAACATCCATCCCTTAAGGATCCTTTTTTGCACCGTGCAGGATCTTATCTTCCTCTATACTCAGGTAGATCCTCTGGTGCCCAGGTTAGTTCTTCAGATCTAGCCTGTCCTGGGAAGGTTCTCTTTGGAGGTCCTTCTTTTCAGGATTTCTTCTTGGATATGGCAAGATCCCTTACCATTCCTATCCCTGGCCATGATCCCACGCAAGTCTTTGTTTCTACTGGAGAAAAGGAGAACATAATGCTTCCTTTGCATCACTCCTTGCGGGATCTTCTAAACATGTGGGAAGCCCCTTTAAGGGTACCCCCACCTTCTAGAGCAACTGATCTTCTGTATCAAGTGCCCCCCTCTCCAGGGTTTCAAAAGACTCAACTTCCTCATCATTCCATTGTAGTGGAATCAGCAATGAGGAAGGTGAGAAGTAAGAAAAGTCGCTCTTCTTACCCACCAGGTCATGAGTCTAGGACACTAGATGCCTTTGGACATCAAACCTTCCAGACATCCATGCTGTCAGCAAGAATTCTCTCATATATTTTTTATGAGTTTATCTCTTCAGGAGCTCACAAAGAAATTATATCTTTTGGCTCCTTTTCTTTCAGAGCCCAAGACTGCAGACTATTCCTTACTACTTAGTCAACTTCAAAATATCTCTTGGTTTCTGACTCGTGCTTCCCTAGACTCATTTGAGTCTATTGGCAGAACTTCTGCTATCGCTATAGGGGCACGACGTAGAGCCTGGCTCAAAGCTTCAGACTTAAACAGATGGGCACTACAAAGACTGGGAATACTCCTTCACTGGAGAAAATCTCTTCAATAAGGAGTCTTTACATCAGGTTGTTCAGTGGTTCACTGACTTCCCTGTTTCTGAAGGCTGTCCTCAGCCTTCTCCTTCCCCAGTAGGTAGGAAATGCCCTACCAAACCTTCTTTCCCTAGGAGGAGAAGGTTTTCTTCTTCTCCTGCCCACCATACAGATGTTCCCAAGCAGGGGAGGCATCGTCCTGGTCTGAAAAATCCAAATTCTCACCAGGCTAATCAAACCCAGCAACCATAGGGTTTCTGATTAATAATTTTTCTGCCTCTTGGGGTTTACAGCCTACAGTTGACTACTTCTCAGCAGACGTTTTTCGCTGTTTTTTCATTGAAAACTCTACACATGGATTTCTTTTCTTAAGACATCCAGTTGCTCCTAGATATGCTGAGCTGTCAGGATTTTCATGTCTATGGGTCACAGATTTCTCCTCTTCCTGCCAAGAAGAGAGGTTTTACAACTGTCACATGATAGTTTTTCTGTACCAACATTAATTTTTTCCTTCCACAGACTTACCATATGGTAAGTCACCCTTCAGCTCTTATTTCTCTACCCTCTTATCCAGGTTTCTCCCCTGTAAGAGTGGTACCATACCACTGGAGGGCTTCTTTAGCCTTTCCAGTCTGTCTTTCCATTCCAGTGTGGAGTTTTTTTCTCTTGAGTAAACTCCCTCCTTTTTGCCTGGGCAGCTCATCAGACAGGGACACAGATTTTCTACTCTTGTTCTGTCCTTTCTGTTTTACACAGAAAGATTCTCTTTGCTGTCTTATTCAGCAGCTGCCCATGCAGGAGTTCTAGTGATTGGACTACTGGTACTTTTCCACAAGTTTCCAGTCTTGTCCTCCACTACTTTCTGTCTCAGTAGTGATTCCAAGAAAGTGTTACATCTTTCTTGGATAATCCTTATCACTACAGACTTATCACACTATCTTCTATTCTTGCCATCTCCAATTCCTTTGGGTTTGGCAGCATAGTTGACCTGGCTGCTGGTTTCTCCAACAGCCAGTTCTATCTCCCAATTCTCCTGCATAATGCTCTCTGCAATCCTACAGAGAAGCTTTCCACTATGGGCCCTTGCTAGAGAGCATAGGGTTTTTTCTCTGACTATCCTACATGGTTGAAAAAGGCTTCCTCAGTCATGTTCCATGATTGAGGGTTCTTCACACCCTACTATCTCCTTTTCAAACAAAGGACATAAGCCTTCTCTCCGTGAAAGTCTAAAGAGTTGTCCAATTCCTACAGGGAATATGCTCTTTTTTTCCTTGGAGCTTGTCCTCATGGTATCCTAATCCTTCATGGACAGCACATATTTAACTAAAAAACACGATACCCCTTTTTGCCCCTCAAATGGGTCAACCTAGTATCTCATTCTATGCATTTTCTGTCCATTTACCATGCTAGGGTTCTGCAGAACTCAGGACTTGCTGTTTACAGACTGATATTATCCTCTGTTTTTTCACGTAACCATCCTGGTTATTTCACTGGATAGCATTCCCGCACCATCATAACCAGGGGGAATAGATTCTCTATATATCTTATCAAGTAGGTTCCAGCACCTTGTTAGCTGAATCTTTCCTCTTCACATCTCCCATGTGAATGTTCTTATATGCATATATATTCATATATATATTCATATAGATATAGATATATATGTCTGTCAGCTACGTGTGCATATGTTATGCCCTTCTAGATCTCACTATATATATGTATGTGTATGTATGATGATCTATATATATGTATGTGTATGCGTCAGATGATCCAGGTAGAATGGGATCAGCCCGAGTCTAGTCTAAGGGGAGTCCGATCCATGTCTCGCCTATAACCCCCTACCAGAGGCGGACAGAGAGCTACTGAAGTCTCCAAGGGTGGATGCAGCGGTATCGGCAGTTACTAAGAAGACTACCATTCCAGTAGAGGGCAGCACGGCCTTGAGGGATTCTCAAGACAGAAAGCTAGATACCCTCCTGAAGCAAGCCCTTGCCTTTGCATGCCTCGGTTTCAGGAGCTTGGGTGGCGAGAGCCTGTTTAATGTGGTCACAACAGCTACAGGCAGCAGAGGGCCCAACTGGCGAGGCTCAGGCCCACGCTGCTAGACTGGAATCCGGAACAGCCTTCCTGGCGGATAGTCAGTATGACCTCATCAGAAGCCTAGCCAAGAACAAGGCCTCGGTGGTGGCGGCTAGGCGTTATCTGTGGCTACGGAATTGGGCAGCGGACACTTCCTCCAAGGCACGCCTGAGCCGCCTTCCCTTTAAGGGGAAGCTGTTATTCGGAGAGGATTTGGAGAAGTTGGTAAAGGACCTTGGCGAGTCTAAAGGGGGCAGGCTGCCTGAAGACAGACCAAAGCAAGGGCGACCCCTAGCCCCAGCTCATAACCAGTCCAGGGACTCCCGTAGGTTCCGTCCAGCCAGGACAAACCCCTTTTCCAGGGGCTGTTTTCCCTCGAAGGGACAAGGTTTCAGAGGGTTTCGAGGAGCGGGCCGAGGTTTTGGCTCGTCCTCCTTCTCCTCCTCCTCTCAAGGAAATAGGAAACAATGAGGTGACGGGGGTCCAGGGGGGAGAGCCGTCGGTGGGTGGCCGCCTGAGGCGTTTTCTTCCTGCCTGGTCCCGGGTCACGTCCGATCAATGGGTTCTAGAGGTTATCAGAGAGGGCTACGCTCTCGAATTTGCAAAACAAATACATTCAGCCTTTGTTCAGTCTCCCTGCGGTTCTTCGGCAAAGAGAGCGGCGGTAGAGACAACCCTCACCCGACTCATAACGCTCGGGGCCGTGGTCCCGGTACCACCAGACCAGCGCGGTGCTGGTCGGTACTCGATTTACTTCGTGGTTCCAAAGAAGGAAGGGTCCTTTCGCCCGATACTAGATCTAAAACAGGTCAGTCGCTGCCTCAGAGTCCCACACTTCCGGATGGAAACCCTACGTTCGGTCATAGCAGCAGTCAGGGGCGGAGAGTTCTTAACGTCCCTCGATCTGACAGAAGCCTATCTGCATATCCTGGTCAGGGATTCCCATCAGCAATTCCTGAGATTTGCGGTGCCAAGGGGCCACTTTCAATTTCAGGCACTTCCCTTCGGCTTAGCTACGGCTCCAAGGACATTCACCAAGGTGATGGTGGTGGTAGCGGCCTCTCTACAGAAAGAGGGAATTCTAGTACACCCCTACCTGGACGATTGGCTAATCCGGGCAAAGTCCGAGGAGGAAAGCCACGCCGTGACGACAAGAGTGATTCAAGTCCTAGAAGATTTGGGGTGGGTCATCAATCGAGGGAAGAGCAGGATGACCCCCTCCCAGGAACTGGAGTACCTCGGAGCAAGGTTCGACACCAGCAGAGGCAGGGTGTTTCTGTCTCAATCAAGAGCAAGAGAGCTAAGACTCCTGGTCACTCAGTTTCTAGGCAGACGAAACCCCACGGCGCGGCATTATCTTCAGGTCCTGGGAACAATGGCAGCGGCAATAGAGGTGGTACCATGGGCTCGTGCCCACATGCGGCCGCTGCAGAGGGCTCTATTGCGTCGGTGGTCGCCCCAACGTCATTCCATATCAGTGCAGTTACCTTGCGCACCACGGACCAAACAGACTCTGCACTGGTGGCGATCCCCGAAGAATCTGGATCGCGGGATGCCCCTCGAGCCTCACCAGTGGTTATTACTGACGACGGATGCCAGTCTGGCGGGCTGGGGAGCCCACTGCAAGGACCAGTTCGTTCAAGGCAGCTGGACTCTGCTGGAAGCCCAATGGCCCATCAACAGACTAGAATTGCGGGCTGTCCGACTGGCACTCAAAGCTCTAGAGGTCCTAGTTCAAAAGAAAGCAATTCGCGTGCTATCAGACAATGTTACCGCGGTTGCTTACATCAACCACCAGGGCGGCACCAGCAGTCCCGCCTTAGAGAAGGAGGCGAGCACTCTGTTCCAGTGGGCGGAAACTCGCTTGGAAGCTCTCTCGGCCCAGCACGTGGAAGGCATAGACAACGTCACGGCAGACTATCTCAGCAGGTGCAAGATAGACCACGGAGAGTGGGAGCTGGAGCAGGAGACGTTCGACCGGATAGTAGCCCACTGGGGACTCCCAGTCATGGATCTCATGGCGAGGTTCGCGTCCGCCAAGGTGGAACGATTCTTCAGCCGGCGCAAGGAAAGGATGTCCGAAGGCCTGGATGCCTTGGCCCAGAAGTGGCCCTCGGAGGCCCTACTCTGTGTTCCCTCCCTGGGCTCTGATCGGAAAGGTGTTACGAGTAGAGTCTCATCAGGGATACATAATCCTCATAGCCCCGGACTGGCCTCGCCGTCCCTGGTATGCGGATCTGATGAGATTGATCACCGACTGGCCTTGGCGTCTCCCTTGCAAGAGGGACCTGCTGATACAAGGTCCATTACGGATGCCTCACGTGGATCGATTCTCGCTTACGGCATGGCTATTGAAAGGGCGAGGCTCCTAAAGAGCCATCACAAATATATTTAAAAAACATAAAGTCAACCACTACATATACGCAGATGATATCATGCTCACTCAACCAATAAACACAAATAATCCCACCTACCAGAACTTACTAGACTGCATCAGCGAAGCAAATACCTGGCTAGAAAATAATAACCTCAGCATCAACCTAAAAAAAACTGAAGCAATGTTCGTAACAAGAAAACCAGATACTACTCTCCCTGAAACAGTAACAATTAACGACACAATAATCCCAATCAAAAAGGAAGTAAAATACCTAGGCATCATAATAGATCACACACTTAGTATGCTCCCTCACATAAAACAAACCGTGAAAACCATATTCTATAAACTTAAGACCATTCAACACCTACGACCAATACTAGACACACGTGACTTCAGATCTGTTATCAGCACACTCATCACTCCACACTTCGACTATTGTAATAGTCTACTTATCGGCCTCCCTCTCACAAATACCAACTTACTACAACGAGCTCAAAACATCTGTGCTCGAGTAACAGCAAAAGCCCGCCTCACTGACCACATAACTCCCATCCTCGCTGAACTACACTGGCTTCCCATAAATAGTAGAATATCATACAAAATACTCTTAAGCACATTTAAACTTATCAACGGCATATCACCCTCACATCTAACCACTCTAATACATGCTCCAAAAGAACATAGAACCCGCAGACAAAACGCAACCCACTCACTAGACATAAAAAAATCCATTCGAAAAACAAAAAAAACCACAAGCTCAAGAGCATTCACATATGCAGCCCCCACCCTATGGAATAAACTCCCACTAAGCCTCCGCAAAATAAAGGATCTCCAGACATTCTGGAAAGAACTAAAAACATATCTGTTTAAAGAACACTTTATAAATCTTAATGAACCCCCCCCATCCCCCTCACCACACCTCCATTAAAATCCTCCTTAACCACAGATCAAAAAACCACAAACCTCAACACTTAGGAAAAAACAACCCTTAAACACCACGATTAATATTTGACTAATGTAAATATTTGACTGATGTAAATAGTTACAGCATTTGTATAATTATATGTTCCATGTTATTGTTCATGAAAAGTTAATTGTACATAGTTTGAAAAAAATACGATGTTCCATGTAAAACCATGTTCATTATGTTAATTGTAAACCGCCTTTGATCTTGGGAAAAAGCGGTATAGAAGAAAAGCATAAATAAAATAGAGAGGCTATTCAGGAGCGGTCATCTCGACTCTGTTAAACGCTAAGAAGCGTTCGACCTGTCTCTCCTATGTTAGGACTTGGCGCATCTTCGAAGCATGGTGCGCGAAGCACCGACAAAAACCCCTCTCCGCTTCAGTCCCCGAGATTCTAGAATTCTTACAGGCAGGGTTTGACAAGGGGTTAGCTCACAGCTCCTTGCGGGTTCAACTAGCGGCAATCGCATGCTATAGAGGGAAGGTCCGCTGCAAGCCTCTAGGGGCGCACGCGGATGTCTCCAGGTTCCTAAGGGCAGTGAGGCGCCTGCGCCCTCAACGGAGGTCAGTCGTCCCCCCTTGGGTCCTCAACCTAGTGCTTAACACTCTGATCAAGGAACCCTTCGAACCAGTGAAGAGGGCCTCCTTAAAGGACTTAACCCTGAAGACAGTCTTTTTGGTCGCTATCTGCTCAGCAAGGCGGGTTTCCGAGCTACAAACACTGTCCGCTCAGCCCCCCTTCCTACTGTTTTTCAAGGACAAGATAGTTCTGCGTCCGATCCCTTCCTTCTTGCCCAAGGTCATTTCTCCCTTTCATATGAACCAGGCGGTTCACCTTCCGGTCCTCTCCGCCGAGGAGGTCGGAGGTAGGGATAACAAAATGCGGCTCTTGGATGTCCGGAGGACCTTGAAACGCTACCTCTCCCGCACAGCCCCCTTCCGGAAGTCCGAGCGTCTATTCGTGCAGTTTGGGGGTCCACACAAGGGAGAAGCGGCGGCCAAGGCCTCCATCTCCAGGTGGATTAGGGAAGCGATTGCTTCCGCCTACATCCTGAAAGGGAAACAGGTGCCAGCGGGGCTCCGGGCCCACTCCACCCGGGCTCAGGCCACGTCATGGGCAGAGTTCAGCTTAGTCCCTCCAGTGGATATCTGTAGGGCAGCAACTTGGTCTTCTCTGCATACGTTTACCAAACACTACAGGCTGGACATCCAGAGCGCAGCGGATGCTCGGTTTGGTCTGGCGGTCCTTCAGTCCGGTATGCCGGATCCCACCCAGGATTGAACTGCTCTTGTACATCCCAGAAGTAAAGGGACTGGACTGGAGTGACGATAAGGAAATGGTAATTAGATCTTACCTGCTAATTAGTGTTTCTGAAGGAACGACAGTCCAGTCCCTGATCCCACCCGGTTAGGACCTATCAGTCAGAAGGATACTCTGGACCGAGCGTGAGTCCGCCTCAGGGTGAAGGGACGCAGGAGAAAGTCGGATCGGCCAACCGCAGGCATCCCTCATCTGTCCGTCCCCTCTCTCTCTCTCTCTCCCTCCCCACTAACCATTTTCTATGGGAAAAAAAAAAAAAAGGGGGAGTGTACATAGTTAGACAATGTGTGATATATAAGTTCTTAAGTTGGATTGTTAATGGAAACCTTTTAGGTCTGCTTTTTCAGTCGATTACTGGAGTTGAGGGGTGGTCCCAGTGGTATTTATACCGCCCCACCTCCAAAAAGGTTGGGCTCAGCCTCCAAGCTGCTGGAAGGGTTGCGCAACCCAGAAGTAAAGGGACTGGACTGTCGTTCCTTCAGGAACACTAATTAGCAGGTAAGATCTAATTACCATATATGCATATATATTCATATATATATTCATATAGATATAGATATATATGTCAGCTACATGTGCATATGTTATGCCCTTCTAGATCTCACTATATATATGTATGTGTATGTATATATGTATGTGTGTGTATATATATGTGTGTGTGTGTATCTGTTGAAATACTTCTCTCTAACTGGCTATGCTCAAAGGTTTTACCTTCCTA
This sequence comes from Ichthyophis bannanicus, assembly GCA_033557465.1. Lineage (NCBI taxonomy): Eukaryota > Metazoa > Chordata > Amphibia > Gymnophiona > Ichthyophiidae > Ichthyophis > Ichthyophis bannanicus. The sequence goes on along the minus strand of CM066035.1, from coordinate 884,530,373 downwards.
TTTTTTCCAGACAGTAGGCTTTGCCCATGCTCATGCTGTTCCACAGTATGTTTGGGGTATTATGCACACAACCACTGCTGTGGTACTGACAGCTCCTACCATAACCCTAGGTTTAGGTATCCCTGAAGCTCCATGCTCCAATATCTTCCTACCTCTCACCAGTTAGGAAAGACATGGTGGATCTTCAGTAAGATCTGAGGTTTTCAGCTCCTCAGACACCTGTCCTTTCTTGGGAATACGGGGTTTTTTCCATACCCCTTCTTCCCTCAAGGACTAGGCCAGTTTGTCCAAATCGGTCAGTCTTCCTCTTTTGCTCCTAACTGTGAATAACTCTGTAGCCAAAAGAGTTTTCAGCTTTTTCCATGAAGCTTCCCACTAAAGACTCACTGTTTTTTGTACTACCCCAGTTGAATCCTGGGGTCAACTGTCACTTCCAGATTTTGACCTTCACTTCAGTGAGGTCACCTTGAAGAATCCTCTACTGGATCCCCAGTAGACTCCATCAGCCTCTCTACTTCCTGCAATCCAGTAGGTGAGGTCCATATTGCAATTGTTCCTTTCAATATATTTCATGATAATTATCAAACACTCAAGGACTCCTTGCCTGTAGTCCTGTCTTAGGTTAGCTGTTTTTTACAGCTCTTCTCTTTTCAACTCCTGCCCTCCATCCTCAGGATGCCTGGCCATATGAGCCCTAGCATGTTTCAATCTCCAACATGCTAGGGCTCCAGGCATCTCACTTTGGGAGTCCCCATATGTGAAGACTCATTCCTGCTTGTTCCTGGAGATAGCACAGTTACTTACCTGTAACAGGTGATCTCTGGGAACAGCAGGAATAAGTCTTCACAACCCACCCACCTCCCCTAGGAGTTGTATCTCTCTATCTTTCCTTTCCTCTCTCTCTCTCTCTCTCAGCTATAAAACTCAACTGAGGAGAGACAGTTGGAAAGGCGGGAAGACAGCACGCAGGCGCTGAGGGATGCTCCCAAAAGCTTTCTGATTGGATGCTGGGGAGCGTTCCTGCGCAGGCTCCGCCGGTACCGATGTACCCCTATGTGAAGACTTATTCCTGCTGTTCCCAGAGATCACCTGTTACAGGTAAGTAACTGTGCTTTATCTTTATTTCATTTTTGATATACTGCTCAGGCCATTGCACATTTAATTTTCTTTGCTGTTACTTATACAATGAAAATTTCTAACTGAAATGTGCTGCTTTCTTGGTTGCTATCTGTACCATCAGCTAGTATCCGTTGCAATGAGCAGGGCTCAGACTACATAACTGGTAAGGTAGGAACATCGGGACCAAAGTTTAGGAAGGTGCTGTGAGTGGTGATCAGTACTTGAGAGGGTAGGATTTACAGCTGTGTGGCTTTTTTCATACCACCAATTTTTTTGTATCCTCTGGAAGCTAGGAGAAAGGCCAACAAGTCGAAACATTTTTCAGATTTTCAAATCTCTAACTTGAACCTCTATCTGTTGCTCTGCCACAAACCCTGCACTGTCTCCAGCAGCAGAGGACTGGACGACTCATCTGCATATCCATCTGGGGTGTCGCTTATTTCAACAGGTACCAAAGCTCCCCCAACTGAACAATGGCTGGGGGAAATCATATTGCCAAAGCTGTTGCTTCCATTACAGCCTCTGTCCAGATTAGCCTGACTGATGCCATTCGAGAGTAGAGTTCCATATGCAAGATGCCCACAAAGTTGAAGCCCTCATGAAACAAGTGGAGGAGCTCAGAGAAAAAGAGGTGGTGAGGCTGAGAAGCATTTGAGACAGCGAGAAGTACATTGATAAGATGCTTCTTGAAGCATCCAAGCTCTCTGACAGAGGTGAAGATGGTATGCAAGAGAATGAAGAGAGTTGGACACAAGTCACCAGAGCCTGCAGAATACAGTCCAACCCCTCCAGCCCTTAAATTGAAGAATCAGTATGCAGCCCTGGAAGTGGAGAAGGTGAAGGCATCCCAGGAAAGGGAAGAACTGGAGTTCAAACACCCCACAGTTGCAGAATCGGTGACCACAAGGAAGCAAACGTAATGGTGGTTGGCGACACTCTTCTGAGGGGTACTGAGATGTCCATCTGCTGTCTAAATTTGTTGTCCAGGGAGGTGTGCTGTCTGCTAGGTTCCAAAATCCAAGATGTTACTCAGGGTTTGCTGAGATTTGAGCCTACTCATCCATGTTGGCATAAATGATACTGCTAGGTATCACTGCGAGTGTATCAAGAGTGACTTCATGGCTCTGGGACAAAGGGTGAAGCAGATAAGTGCTATAATGATAGAGGGCTGATACAATCTAAACAAGATTAAAAAATTATATATAAGCTGTGATGAGCAGGGCTGTCTTACATCTGTATGTTCAGTGCAGTGTACATCTTGTAGCGCTATAGAAATGATTAGTAGTAGTGATTTGGATTTAGCAGCCTTTATGGAAGCATGATTCACAAAGATGTAATTGTATTGGGCTATAATCTATTCAGGAAGAAAGGGAGGAAGAGTGGCACTATATGAAAGTTTTAAAAAAACAAAACAAAAACAAACGCATGTATTATGTGATAAGGAAAAGGTACTTTCAATTAAGCTGGAAAAAGTGAATGGAACATGTGCCTATGAAGGGGGGTGTGTATATTAAATAGAAGTGGACAGATTTAATTTAAGACATTTACAATATTGCTATGAAAGAATAAAGAGCTACTGATAGGTGATCGAAATATGCTGGATGTTGAATGGGATATCCCTTGCTGTGGTTTCTCTAGATCTTGGATTCGCTACAGGAAAAACGATTCCAGCAACGGGTAAATGAACACACGTGGGAGGGGGGCGTTCTGGACACTTAGGCCGATGCAGAAACCCTGTTCTAGAGCCTAGTGCTTAAACAGTTTCATAGCACAAGTTTAATGCTGACTCTTTGTGCTGGGATGCAATATGTGAATTACCCAGTGTGCAAAAAGTCAGCATTAAAGTTGGAGAGCAAGTTGAATGCATGTGCACAGAAAGGCACAAGTTTGGCATGCTATCTTGGAGAAATGGTTGCATGAAGTGAAGTATGCCACCACCTCAGATGATCTAGACATTGGGGAAAACCTCCAATGCCATTGACACACTGTTGGGGTGGGCCGATGGCCCGCCCCAGATAACAACCCTCACCAACATAGAAACACAGAAATATGATGACAGAAAAGACCACATGGCCTATCTAGTCTGTCCTTCCATATCAACAACTACAACAGTCCCCTTTTTACCTTTTAGAGATCCTCTGTGTTTGTCCCATGCTTTTTTGAATTCAATTACTGTCCTCAACAAACGCAACTCTGGGGGTCCAGTGACCCTACTCTCATTAAAAATGAAACAACACCACACGGACACTCTGAAAAGATCTCTGAACAAACCACGGGATCTGTTCAACTTGGTGCAAGCGCTTTCTAAAGAACCAACTCCTGAACAACAAGTGGATATCCAACCACAAAAATTCGCTGACTACCTCCAGTCAAAGATCATACAGACGGACAAAATATCAACAGCTTCTTTCCAAGACCCTACCGGCATAACCCCATTATGCAAATTCTCCACACCATCTAGAAAAAGCATTGAGGATACAATAGCTTCTCTCAATACCTCCACAGCACAAACAGACCCTTGCCCGGCCTTTTGGATCAAGGAGCTACGCAAGGAATTCAGTCCATTCATTGCAAAACTGACAGATCTTTCCTTTACTACTGGTTCCTTCCCTACAACCCTCAAGCAAACATCAATCAGACCTTTATTGAAGAACCCTAAACTTGATCCAAAACAAGCCGAGTCATACAGACCAATAGCTAGTATTCCCATATTAGCAAAGATACTGGAGAAAGAGGTTCAAAGACAAATTCAGGATCATATAGACTCCATAGCTCCATTAGATTATTGCCAACATGGGTTTAGAGAGTACCATGGAGTAGAGACACTTCTAACCTTCCTATTCAATAACATATTCACAGGCATGGACAACATCCGACAAGGCTTTGTGTTAATCTTTTTAGACATCGCTGCAGCCTTTGACTCGGTTCATCATGAGATTCTCCTCGGGAGACTGAAAGAAAAGGGAATTTGCAATACTGCACTTGATTGGTGCAGCTCCTATCTAAGTGGACGATGTCAATATGTGAAATCCGGAGCAGAAGAGTCCAAACAATTCCATCAAACACAGGGTGTGCCGCAAGGATCCTCATTGTCATCTCTACTTTTCAACATATACATGCAGCCCATTTGCAACATCATTAGAGCATTTAACGTGAGCTGTTTGATATATGCGGATGACATCCTCCTATATATGCCTTTCTCAACCGTTCAAATGGACCTTACTCCTATTATAGAATGTTTCAATACCATATCGGACTGGCTACAAGCACAAAACCTCCGCATCCAGCACAAGAAAACGGAGGTACTGTTCATCACTAGAGACACAAACTTTACCCCACCAACACATATAAAGGTCAAAGAAGCGGAATTACAAACCAGAGAAACAATAAAATACCTGGGAGTCACCTTAGACAGACACCTTGACATGAAATACCATATAGGCAACGTCGTGAAAGCGGTCTATTTTAAGATCCGTTCACTCAGGCATCTGCGCTCCCTACTGGAACCAGATGATTTCCGGACTATATTCCAAGCTCTGATACTACCGCACTTTGACTTTGCTAACTCCATCCTACAAGGGCTCCCGCAATCCACACTAAACCCGCTACAACTAGCCATGAATGCTGCAGCAAGGATTCTCCATGGAGCCACCAGAAGCGACCATGTGACTCCGATTCTAAAACAGCTTCATTGGCTACCTATACACGGAAGGATTATCTTCAAAACATTAATCCTCTCATTCAAGGCCATCAAGCGCCTGTCCTCCACAGCACTTACTGATCTCATTCAAACAGTGCCCCCCAACAGAGCCAGGAGGTCAACCGCCTTAAATCTATTAACTACCCCGAAAACATTGACTAAATGCAATAACATGACAGCGAATAGGGCCTTCAGCCTTTACGTCCCCAAAATTTGGAATACACTCCCACCAAACATCCGAGCCATTGCTGACCTGACCCAATTCAGGAAGGCTATCAAATATCACCTCTTCCTCCAATACTACCCAGCCAGCGATGATTCCAGATAACACCAACTAAGAAACACAGCCAGCGTTGTTTCTAAATAACACCACCAAGAAACACTGCCTTTCTTACAGCCCATTCTCACAATGTATTTTATATTTGAAACGGACTTATTTATACTGTTCAATTCAATCATGTTATAGGTCTCTTACGTCATGCATTTGACCTATTTCATGTTTATATTTCATGTATATAGTTCATGTATATAGTTCAACCCCCCTGTTATCCAAGTTTATACCCCTGTTCGATGTAAAACCAAACAGAAGTGTGTTTTGGTCATTTTGTTATACTGTGAACCGCGCTGATGCCGAATAGTGCGGTATATAAGCAACTGTAATAAATAAATAAATAAATAAATAATACTCTCACCCCTCAACCCCCCAACAAAAAAAAAATCCTTGGTGGCCCCTGATCCCTTCCCCTTCCAGTACATTCAATCCTGGGTGGGATCAGACTGCTATAGAAGGCCACTCGGGGTCAGGTGCTGCCATTTTTTCAAGATAGTGGCGCAGGAGCGGAAGTGTGGGCAATGCCTCCCACCCCATGATTGAAGCTACTGGAAGGGGGTGTTTTAGGGGCCAGTGTGCCACCAGTTTTGTTTTTTTTTTTTTTTGGGTGGGGGGAGTTCTGTGCTGCTGGGTCACTGGAGATTTGATTGGTGGGGGGGGGGGGGGGGGTTGGGGCCGATGGGCCACAAGAGCTTTTGTTTTTGTTGGGGGGGGGGGGGTCAGTATCTGGGGGGAGGCACTGCCCCCCCCCCAATATTGTCGATGGCACTGGGGGCTTTACCCAGTGCCTGGATCATTTAAGGCAGAGGTTCCCAACTCCAGTCCTGGAGGGCCAAAAGACCATTCAGGTTTTCAGGCTGTCCCTAATAAATATGCATGAGATACATTTGAATATAATGGGGCAGTGCATGCAAATGCATCTCATGCATATTCATTAGGAACAGCCTGAAAACCTGAATGGTGTTTGGCCCTCCAGGACTGGAGTTGGGAACCTCTGATCTAAGGTGAAGTGTCAAAGTTTACCTCAGATGCAATTTTTGCTCCCAGCTAGATCTTTATGCCTGCTCAGAGTTTAAAAAAACAACAACAAAAACTGCTAGGTTCCAGTATGTCCCTCCAGTCCAGGAGTGTGGGTTATGCTTATCCACCAGTAGATGGAGATTGTGAACAAACTCCAAACCTCTCTCAAGTAGCCTGTGCTCTCCAGCAGGTGGATGAGCATTGCCTGTGGTGGGGTTTAAATTGTTGAGTGCTTGGCTGTGGTCTTAGGGTTGCAAAACCCAGTGCCACTGGGTCCCTCCCCTCATCTCTCCCCTAGCTGCTCCTCAGGGTGAGAGGTAGCAGCAGCTCCCCCTTCTCCACCTCTCCACCCACTGGGGGGTGGCCAGGAGTTGAGCCTTCTGTGCTCTTGCATTGTTTGGCAAAATAAAAGAGCTAAAGTAGAAGCAGGCAGCGGCAGCACAATAACCCCAGTATTGGTGAGCCCTTTATTGGGGTTAGTCTTGCACAACACACACATGGTCTGCTGCCTTTGCCTGGGACTGGACAGGACCATAACCCATGGCATGCGGCCTCTGTAAGATATCCACCCAGGCCCTTGAGCCGCCAGCAGCACGATAAGTGTTTCTCCCCCCTTCCCCCTCCCCCCCAAGAGTCCCCGGTATCACCAAAGGCTAAGGCCTCCTCTGAAACCACAGAATCCCCTGACATACGCTGTGGCTCCTTAAAAAGGGGGTCTCCCTCAAGGGAACCCAAGAAGACTACCTCAAAGGCAGTGTCCTTGGATGATTCTGATGAGCCAGGTAAGTCCCGAGCCAGGTCCTGGAGAACTAATGCTCGTCCGAGGCATCAGAGAAGGAGCGACCTGCCAAGGTCCCCCAGAAGGACACTACCTTGGACCAGCCTTGGTCACCTGACACCATACTTGTCGAAGACTCCCCCTCGGGTGAACTAGCGGCGGGCCCGATTCCCTCTGTGCCCGTGCCGATGGCTGCAGAGCCTTCAGGCCTGGAGTCCAGAATGGTGGCTCTAGAGAGCAGCTTGCCTGCCTTCATGGACCAGCAGCGGGTGCTGTTTTCCAGTACCACTGGTTCCTCCACCCAGAACACCAGGCCCTCTATATTGAGGAAGTTCCTGGAGGCAGAATCGATCCTTAGCTGAGGTCTTGATCTGGTTCCCTTTCCATGGGACTGAGATCTTCCCCAGCCATTGTGCTCAGCACCAGCCACGGCGCCTCCACGGGCAGGGATCATCCCCGGAGCCCACGAGCCATCCTCTCCTTGACGGACTACTCTGACTGGGAAATGGAGGGCGAGGAATCGCCGGACACCCATCGCAATATCCCCTCGGACTCCCCTCCCTCAGAGCCCCAGCATCAGTCCCCACCCAAGGACACGGTGTTCCTCGACTTCATCAGGCCACCAAAAAAGCACTGTGCCATGAAAACCAGGAACCCAAGTCCAAAAACGTAGCACAAGGAAGGGAAAGCTTAGTTTTTATTTTATACTTAAATGAGATTGCGTGCGAAAGACCCACCACAGGCCGTGTCTCGTCACACCTTCATCAGGGGTATTGGCATACTCTCTTGGCTGTCTTATTCAATATTCACAATTATCTATTTTTCTATGTATCTTCATATTGGTCGATAAGAACTTTGCTGCACTTCTTTCGCTATTCATTTCTGAATTTGTTAGCAGCGTGTGCTCGTGATTTAGTCAGTGCGGCATAGCGAAAGAAGTGCAGCAAAGTTCTTATCGACCAATATGAAGACACATAAAGATACATAGAAAACTCATTGAGGTACATAAGAATTGTGCATAATCTGTACAATCATTCAAAAAGAAATTGGCACAATTGTCCAAGAGACTTGGGTTCCTCAACTTCATCAGGGACATGTCCAAAGCCCTAGGGTTCCCAACTGAAATAGGAGGACCACCCTCGGATGGAGGAGTTAGAAATCCAGTACGAGGCCCCTCCAAGGGAATCACCTACAGTGCCCATCCCTCCAATCCTGGAACGGCTAATGCTCCTTATGTGGGAAATACCAGCATCGGTGCCCATGGTAAGCAAGCAGTTCGACTCGATGTAGCAAGTCTGCTGGAGCCTGGGTTTCCAGAAGTCACAACTGCCACACAACTCCATAGTGGTGGAGTCAGCCATGCGTCACCTGACGAGTCAGAAGATTCACTTCTTGATGCCTGCCCCAGCAGGGAGGCACAAACCCTGGATGCTCTTGGCAGAAAGTGCTACCAGGGCTCAATGCTCACTGGCTGGATCCAGGCATACCAGCTATACATGTGCATGTACCTGAGAGAACTGGCGAAGGAACTTGCTGGTTTCTCCGAGGAACCTCTGCAGTGGATCAAGAATATGGCCAAAGCCATCCGTGAGTGCTCCAAGTTTGTCTTGGACAGCTTATGATGGCTTTGAGTCAGCGGCTCGAGTAGTGGTGGGCATTAGTGCCCGATGCCAGGCTTGGCTACAGTTGTTCGACCTCAAACAATGGGTTCAGGGCAAATTGGTCGATGTCTTATGCCAAGGAGAGAACCTTTTTGGCAAGCCCATGACCGACAAGGCTGCCGAGCTGGAGACAGAGTTCATGACGAGGACCAGGCTCTCTTTTTTTTTTTTTTTTTTTTTTAAAGACCGCTGCCCCTCCTGGACGGAAGGGCTTGAGTAAAAAGCCCTTCTACACAAGAAAAGGGGCTGCTTACAGAAACTACCTTCCCTTTCAGGCCTCCCAGCTCCCCAGCAGGGTCAGCAGGCCAAGGGACATGGGCATGGCCCTCATAAGCAGAAGGCTTCCAAGCCCCAGGAATCGGCCTCGGCCCAGCCAGGGGGGAGTTTTTGACTCCTTGGGCATAGCCTCTCCATCTCAAGGAGGTCAGCAGCCCATAGAGGGACCTCTCATTCACTATGCCCAAGCCATCACCACGGATATTTGGGCACTCCAAGTGGTCAAGGAGGGCTGCCTCCCTTCTCCTGGCCCAGATACCACCTCCTTTCTTTCCGAGAGAATCTCCCAGGTCTCCCCTTCACTGGGATCTACTGAAGGAACTGGCAGGTCTTCTCGAGGACAGAGCGGTAGAACAGCTCCCCACCATCTTAAGGGCAAGGGGTGTTCTACTCCAGGTACTTCCTCGTACCGAAAAGAACAGGGAGCCTAAGGCCCATCTTTGAGCTGCACAATCTGAACAGATTCCTAGTGAGGGAGAAGTCCAAGATTCTCTTCCTTGGAACATTGCTGCCTTACGTCCAGCAGGGAGATTGGCTATGCTTCTTGAATTTGAAAGATGCCTACATGCATCCTCATTCACCCCAACCACAGGTAGTACCTGAGGTTCATGGGGGGGCAGCCATTACCAGTACAGGGTGCTGCCCTTTGGCTTGGCTTCTGCCCCAAGAGTTGTTACCAAGTGCCTGGCAGTCATAGCCACCTTCCTCCGCCTCCAGGGGGTGTTTGTCTTCCCTTACTTGGATGATTGGCTCATAAAGAGGCACAGCCTCAGAAGTGCAGCAGGCAACTGCATGTACCATCCAGGTCCTGCAAAATTTGGGATTTGTAATAAACTACCTCAAGTCCCACCTCCTCGCGACAGTGTCTGGCGTTCCAAGGGGCAAGACTAGACACCCTCCAGACAAAGGCCTTCCTTCCAGGAGACTTGGCTGCCCGGCTCAGGGCTCTGGCCTGGACATATGCCATCCCTCGGTGTCTCCTCGGCTCCTGCTGTGCCTACTCTGACCCATGGCTTCTACGATCCATGTCACCCCAGATGCCTGCCTCCACATGAGGGCCGCACAGTGCTGCCTTTGGGACCAGTGGACACAGGACACAGGCTGTCTGTGCAACAGAATTGAAGTGACCCACCAGTTAACGGAATCCCTGATCTGGTGGCAAAATCCCCAGTACCTCGAGGCAGGGATGCCCTTCCAGACTGCGTGACCTGTAAGAGTCCTCACGACAGACATCGCCTTGCTGGGATGGGGAGCCCACCGTGAGGAACTTTGCACCCAGGGCAGTTGATCGCAGAGCAAGAGTAACCAGCAGATCAACCTTCTGGAATTACAGGCAATACACCTAGCTCTCCGAGCCTTTTGCCTCTGCCTATATCACCAACCAGTATTGGTCCAAACAGACAACCAGATAGTGGTGTTTTTTGTGAACAAGCAGAGGGGTATGGGGTCCCATGCCCTCTACCGTGAGGCGATGGCCCTCTGCTCCTATGCAGTCCAACAGAGTATACTCTTATGGGCAGTATACCTGCCAGGCCAGGACAACGCACTGGCCTACAGATTAAGCAGGATCCTCCAGCCGCAGCTGGACCCCAGAGTTGGCCAGTCGGCTTTTCCACCTCTGGGGGGGGGGGGGGGGGGGAATAACCATGGATAGACCTGTTTGCCAGCCTGGATAACTACCAGTTTCTCATCTCGTGGTTGGTAGGTCTCCTGTATGCCTTCCCACCCACACCACTAATTGCCAAAAACATTTTTTAAGACCCTCTGCAACAAGGCCTTGCTGATCCTGATTGCCCCTCAATGGCCCAGGTAGCTGTGGTTTCTGTTACTCCTCCGACTGTCAGTGGAGACTCCCATCCCATTGGGGAGCTCCCCAGGGCTCCTGTTGCAGGAGGGGGGTTATCTCTTGTACCCCATTCTGGGGTCCCTGTCACTGACAGCGTGGCTCCTGAAAAGGGTGACCCTAGCCCCTTCAAACCTCTCAGAGGAAGTGGATGAGATCCTACTGGCTTCCCTTAGGTCCTCCACCAGGAAAGCATACGCCTTCAAGTGTTGTAGATTTTCAGTCTGGTGTGCAGAGCACAGGATTAGCCCGTTCTCCTGTCTGGTGTAGCTGGTCCTGCAGTATCTTCTCCATCACTCGCACTCTGGACTCAAATTGAACTCAAATTGAACTGAGTGCACCTCTGTGCCCTGGCGGCACATTCAGTGGATGGCAAACCACTCTCGGCCCAGCTGTTGGTAACCCGCTTCATGAGGGAACTCTTTTTATCAAAACCCTCAGTGCGTCTTCCAGCACATACTCCAAATCCTTTCTGAAGGTGGTATCCCCTTTTCATCTCAAACAAAAGGTGGCGCGCCCCACCACCTTCCTGAGGCTTCATGCCAGAGCAGAGACTGTGCTCCACACATTGGACTGTAAGAGGGCCCTGTCCTTCTACATTCAATGTACCCAGGGCCACTGTAAAGCTGCTTAGCTTTTTGTCTTGTTCTGACTGCAGTAGGCTGGGGGAAGTAGTGACCAAGCATATGCTATCTACCTGGGTGGTGGACTGTATCAACATCGCCTATGAGCAGGCGGGGGTCTCGCTGAATAGCCGGGTCACAATGCACTGTCAGGGCTATGGCGGCCTCCGTGGCACATCTGTGCTCCATCCCAATGATGGACATCTGCCATCCATACTTTCGCAGCTCATTATTGCCTGGAGGGGAGTCCTGACAAGACAGTGCTTTCAGCCAGGCAGTGCTCTAATCTTTTCTGGGGTCTCGGCAGCTCCTACCCTCCAGCCCTTCTTGGGTCCTACTGCAGTCTGTATCTGCGGAGTCCATTGCTGCTGCTCACTGCTCCCCTTGAGGGACGACCATGGGTGTTTCCCCTCCCCCCCCCACAGGCTTGTGGTAGCCTGTAGCTGGAGAGTCCCATATGTGAGGACTGACTTCCTGCTTGTTCCCAGAGAAAGCATAGTTACTCACCCGTAACAGGTGTTCTCCGGGGATAGCATGAATCAGTCCTCACAACCCTCTCTCCTCCCCTTAGAGTTGCTTCTTTACCATATTTTATTTTATTTTCTGTATTTTAGCTATGTCATCTGATTGAGCAAGATGATACCCTTGGGCAGGAAGGGGACCATGCATGTGTGGTGGCGTGTCCCAAAGTCTTTGAAAACTAGGGGGATGCTTCCATGAGAACTCCATTGGCGCAGACATCACCCATATGTGAGGACTGATTCCCGCTGTCCCCGGACAACACCTGTTATTGGTGAGTGAGTATGCTTTTCTGCCGGAGGACAGGATAGCAAAGTTGCAAAGGCAGGTGTGGAGATTGTGGGCAGTTTCCTGCTGAGATTTTGGAGCTGCCTGCAGGTGCTCGGCTCAATGATGGCCTCACTGAAGCTGGTGCCTTGGGCTCTGCTTCACCTGCAGCTCCTCCAGCGGCGCTTTTGGTGCAGTGGTCCCTGAAAATACAGTTAATGGATGTCTGTCTCGCTCTCTGGGGCAAAGCCCGGATGAGTCTGACCTAGTGTCTTGACCTGGCGAGCCTTGCAGTGGGATGCTGCTTGAGATTCTGACTTGGGTGATGGTGACCAGTGATGCCATTCTCTTCAGTTGGGGGGATCATTGTCAGGCCCAGATGGCCCGGTGGTCGCCAGAAGAGAGCCAGTGGTGTTTCGATCGTTTACAGATGAGGGCAGTACATCTTGCCTGGAGGCATTTTTCCCTATGGTCTGGTAATGGGCGGTGAGAGTGCTGACCATTAACTTGACAAAGGTTGCTTATATCAACCGCCAGGGCATCACGTGGAGCTCACTGGTTGCGGCAGAGGTGATTCTGCTTCTCTGGTGGGTGGAGGCCCATCTGCTTGTGCTGTCGGCAGCTCATGTGGGTAGCCAAGACAATGTGCAGGCAGATTATTTAAGCTGTCATCTGTTGGACCAATGGCAGTGGTCCCTGTCTGCCTTCTAGGCAATAGTGAGGCACTGGGGGGTTCCTGTCATGGATTTGATGGTGGTGATGGCAAATGCCAAAGCCTCTTTCTTCAGCCAGTGCTAGGAGTGCATGGCTGAAGGACTTCTGTGTTTCCTTCATGGCTACTGATTGGCTGTGTCCTGCAGTGGGCTGAGGCCCACATGGGGTGCTTGGTGGTGGTGAGCACAGATGGCTGTGGTATGCAGATCTGGTGCAGCTGCTGGTGGCTGAGCCCCTCTTTCCTCGGGATGCAGATCTCCTTTTGCAGTGCCCAGTCCTAATGCTGGACTTGATTTGGTTCTTGCTTACAGCTTGGCTCTTGAGAAGGCATGTTTGAGGCATAAGAGTACTCCCTTCAGGTAATTGCTACATTGCTGTAGGTGTGGAAGCACTCTGTTCTTGGCCTATGTGTGAATTTGGTGCACTTTTGAGGCTTGGTGTGGGGAGAGGGATGTGTGGCCTCTGAGGACCTCTCTCCCAGAGATTTTAGCCGCCTTACAGGATAGTCTTGACAAGGGTCTGGCCTTAAATTCTCTGATGGTACAAGTTGCAGCTTTGGTTTGTTACCAGGGTTGGGTGCAGGGTGAGTCCCTCGCCTCCCATCACAATGTGGCCCATTTTCTTTTAGCAGTGAAGTATCTGAGGCCACTTTTTCTGTCGAAGGTGGTTTTGGCCTTTTCACGTCAATCAGGAAGTGACCTTACTGGCCTTTGGGGCTGTGGGTTCAGAGGAGCCTGAGGATCTGTGCATGCTCGATGTCTGCAGGGCACTAAAGCTGAACTTGAAGATGACAGAGGCTTTTTGGCAATCAGTGTGCCTCTTCATGCTATTTGCTGGGCCTTAGAAGGGCGAGGCATCTTCTAAGGTGACTATTTCCTGTGGGATATAAGGTGCCATTGAATCCACGTGGTGCTGGCGGGCCTACCAGCCCATTTTGCTAGGGCTCAGGTTGCTTTTTGGGTGGAGTTCAGTCTTGTCCCGCCTCAACATTTTGTAGAGCGGCAATGTGGTCTTCGCTCTATTCTTTTTGCATATGATTATAGCTAGATGTACAGGCCCATCAGGATGCGGATTTCGGGGCTCAGGTGTTCAAGGCCCGGTGTATTGGTAACCACCACATGATAGTACTGCTTTATGTCCCACGCAACTGGACTGGACTGAAGGTATGTACTGGAAGGTGAAATTAGGTCTTATCTGCTAACTTTCTTTTTTTGGAGTCCCTTCAGTCCAGTCCAGGACTCACCTGGTATTTGGTTTTTGTCTATTGCTGGTCTTGCTTCTGTTCTGAGAGAGTATTTGGTCTGTTTGGTCCAACCATGCCCATTTTAGCAATCTCATGCTTCGGTTCCCCCCCTTTGGTCTAGTGGTTGGTCTTGGGGGTTCTGTTGTGCCGTTGCGCTGCTTGTTCACTCCATTGCACCATTCGTCCTTTGGCAGGGGAGATGTATGGGCATTATTTCCAATGTTTAAAAAAAAAGAGTGAGGGAGCTGTGCCTGCCCTTTTGGGTATAAACTTCATGGCAGGGCTGGTGGAGTTTTGGGGTCCTGGGACTCTGTTCTGCTTTCTGAGGTTCATGCTAGCTCTGCACAGGAGCACAGGCTATTTAAGAGAGTTTTGGAGTTTCTCAGTCTCCATCTGCTGGTGGATGAGCATAATCCATGTGTCTGGACTGGAGGGATTCCAGGAAAGAAAATTACCATGTAAGACTTAACTCCACCTTTTTCAGCACAGTTTTTACATCTGGTGCCGTTAACTATGCAATAATTTGCATGCCAAGTGTGTTGCAGCTTAGCATGGTTCTTTCTTGGCATTTTTCTGGCACTAGCTTGCTTCCTGCACCGAGAGCAAGCCTAGAGTAGGAAAAGCATCAGAAAAATGCCACGCTAAGCTTTTCTGCATCAGCCCATTAGTGCTTATGAATGGGAAATCTTTCTGATGTGATCTAGTGATCACTGAATGGTGTGGTTCACTATTAGGACACTGGTCAAGATGGTTCACTCAAAGGTGAGAACAGTAGACGTCAGCAAAACTAATTAATCTAGTCATGTTGGAGGAACTTTTCAAGGAGGAGTTAGCTAGATACATCACTGAGAGAAGCCAGTATTTGTCTCCCAACAGAGATGGTAAGGGGTGTGAACTGGTGCAGCAGTGCAGACTGGGTCTAGAGGTCTCTAGATAGGCCTATGTTGCTTGGAGCTCAGGTACTCGCTTGTCTCTTAGAGTAAACAGCTGCTGTTACCGCAGGCTCTAGCACTAGTGAGCTGGAGAAAGGACAGGAGGGGCCCCAAGAAGCCTCTGTGGCAGGATGGTAAGTTTAGGCCAGGCTCCACTTCTCTCTTGCTGTCAGTTTTGCTGTTTTTCTGATTGGTTCTTTTCCTGCTTGCAATAAATAAAGTAAATTCAAAGGAAAAAACACAGCTCTGGGTCAGTTCTCTTTAGGCTTCACCAGCTGCTTTCCATTCAGGGATTATTTGTGACTTTTTTTTCTCTTTATGGTGGTGGGGTGTGTGTTAAAACCATGTTGAGCTTTGCTGCTGCTCCTCTTGCTATTGCATCAGGTGAGCACCACAGCTGCCTCTTTGTCAGAGTGCAGTGGGGACACTTTGGTCCTATTTGTTTTGGGCAATATCAGAACTTTCCATGGGAGAGGGGAAGTGGGCAGGGGCCTGAAGCTGTTTTTGCTGTCTACTGCATCTCCCATGGCTTTCCTGCCAGTGGGAATGGCAGTCATCTTTGGCCTCAAGATCCCTGCAACTGGGGGGGGGGGGGGGGGGAGTGTGGTAAGGAGTTGGCAAAGCGCTCTGAGCCCCTTTGGGGCATCAGGGCTAGTTCTTGGAAGACTTTGAGTATCTGTTCCTGAAACAGCTCATGGATTATTTTCAATTTGTTAGCTGATGGCAGCCCCTCACCCACGCACATGGGGTCTGAGGCCCTTCTCTATGGGGGATTCTGGTCGCTCTGGCACATCTTCTACTGGCAGCAAAGGGATTAATCACCCCCTTCTTGCCTTTTTGCCTTTCCGCTTCTATAGGATCCAACCTTGTTACCCTATGAGGAGTTGGTTGGGATGAAGAGGATTCCCTTTCTCCAGTGGGTGGATCAGCAGAGAAGGGAGAGATTCCCCCAGTGAAAGGCAAGGATCCATCTGTGATCCTTACTGTGAAATAGGTGGATCTTTCCATTCTTTTTCAGGATTCTGTGGCAGCCTTATGCATTTTAAAACTCGCTTCTGGAGGTTTTGTGGCATCCTTCTGGATTTTTCCCCCTCCCTTTGCCAGTGTATAAGCTTGTGGTACCTGTTGGGCAATATTGGAGCTGGGCTTGAAGTCCTAAGGTCCTGGCTGAGCTCTATCCTTTGTCCCAGGGCAAGCTTTTTGAGTTTCTGCAGGTGGTTGCCCTGGTCATGGCAGTGACAAAGCATATGACCCATCCCAGTGGAAGGGATGGGGGGTACTGTGCTGAAGGAGGCTCATAAGAGTGGAAGCCCAACTCATAAATAAATGCCTTTGCAGCTTCAGTGTGAGCTTTGGGCACTCAAACAGTACTATGTGTAGGCAGTGTGGTTTGAGCTCTTATGCTGGATCCAGCAGTTGCAGGGCAGGTCTGGAGGTTGTGAGATTGGAATCTAGAGTTTTGTATGTAGTAGATGCACTAGACGTCTTGACTAGAATTTCCTCCAAGTCCATGGGGACAGCAGTCTGGTCGGCCAATGCTGCCCCAAGTTGCATCTGAGCAGGCTTTCCTTGGTTATTGTCCCTCCAGTACAGTCTCAACCTGTGGGTTGTCATGCCTCACCAGCAGCTTGGAGACTGAGCATGTCAAACTTGATGACATCATCATACATAGGTAGCTGGCACTACCCACCACCAGCCCCAGTAGTCTGTCTCCAAGCAGCTGGAGAGACGTGATCCCATAGTTCTGGACTCTCTGAAGGGACAGCTGAGAGGCGATTCTTTTTTTATGTCTTATCTCTAAGGGGTGAATAGGCTGGTGTTAGATTCTAGCCTTTTTTGTGTTTTGCAGGTGCTTGGTTAGCCTCTTGGGCAATAAAAGTGCAGTACTGTATTTGTTTTTGTAAGTCTGGAGTGTGGGAACTGGTGCCATTTTGCTTCCACCCAGCTTTTTTGGAGGCAAGCAGTGAGGGAATCCCTGGGGATAGGTTTGTGGGGTTCTGCTCAATTGGAAAGCCTCCTTTTGAGAAAAAAGGGAAATAAAGCACACAGGATATACTTTTCCACAGAGCAAGGGAATTACCTGCTTCCTGATTCATTATGCCCATAAAGACTGTGTGCCTGGCGTGTGGATCGTGATGTGGCTTGGTCTCCGCAGCGGGGTTTTGCTGTGGCTAGGAGAAGGCCAGGTCAGCAGAACAGCCTGCAGGAGGTAAGGTCGGAGGCTGGAATGAGCTGGGACCTCTGGGGAGGTTGGCTCTGTCGGGGGGGGGGGTGGGAGAGGGGAGAGCGGACTCCCTCCATGGGTGGTCTGAGTGAGTCACCAGTGGTGGGGGACGAGAGATACAGGAGCTCTTGAGCAGGGAGGTTTGTTCTCCATGGCCATCAATGTCCCAGCCTTCCTAGGGCACGGAGCTGGGCGTTTTCCCCCCTGAGTGTATCATCCTTATGCACAGGTGTTCTATATGAGGCAGAAGGGGGTTAGTTGTCCTCTGAAGGTCAGGAGAGAGCTAGGAAGCATGGTTTCCCAGAGGTCTTGGTGAGTATGTCTGTAGCGGAAGAGTCTGGGCCCATCTGCTAGTGCCTGGAAAGTGATGGTAGGGAGGACACAGGGTCCATCCACTCGGAGGAGGAGGATCAGAAAGCAGGGGCTGACATGGCAGCAGAACCCACATAACTGGAGGAAGGCGAGATTCTGCAAGGGGAGGTGTGTCAGGTGGTTCACATGTTCCATCAGGGAGGAGTTGGCGGCCTTCATTTCCCAATTGTTAATATGGTGGCAGGGGTGATGCTGGAAGATGAGCCGCTGGAGAATCCCCCTATTCCAGGCTGTCAGGAAGAATCGCATGGTCTTTCTCCTGAATCAGGTGATCCAGCAAATGATTCAGGATATGGGACATGCAGGAGGCATGTCTTAAGGGAACTCGCACTATGGCACAGCTTTATCCGCTACCGGATGCGGAGGAGGAGATTGCTGCTTCCTCCCTAGGCGAGTGCAGAGTTTCTGCAGTCACAAAGACGACCACTATTCCAGTGGAAGGCAGCACCACGCTAAAGGATGTGCAGGATAGAAAATTGGACACCTTGCTGAAGCAGACCTTCGGTATTAATGCTCTGTGTGGTGCATTCGTGGCCTGGGCATGTTTACGCTGGGTGCAGGGCATATTGGAAAGTGAGAAGCATATCCTCGGCTAAGCTAGAGTCAGGCGCAGCTTACTTGGTGGACACCTTCTATGACCTTATTCAGGGGTCTGTTCAAGAGTATGGCTTTGGTGGCCGCGTATTGCTATTTGTGGCTGAGGAATTGGTTGGTGGATGTTTCCTCAGTCTCGTCTGAGTAAGCTTCTGTTTGGCGAGGACCTGGATAAGTTAATGAAGGATCTGGGAGTCTAAAGGAGGTCGACTGCCTGAGGATAAGCAGAAACAAGTGCGGGTGTCGTTACTACCACGAGGCCAGCTGCAAAACTTATGCCAATTTCGCACACTGTTATGTGCCTTACCATAAGGGACTCTTTTCCTCAAGGAAGCAGGGCTTTCATGGTTTCCTAGGATCAGGCAGGGGTTCTTACGCCTCCTTGTCCACTGCTAAAAAGAGACAATGAAGCAAGGAGGACCCGGGACGGGGTAGTTCCTGTGGGGTTCTACCCATCCTGGGTCCACATCCAACCAATGGGTATTGGAAATCATCAGAGAAGGGGTATGCACTGGAGTTTGCACAGCCTCTCGCGGAAGCCTTTGTCATATCTTCTTGCAAAGCACTCGGCAAAGTACAGGTCATGCACCACCTGTAAACACGGCTTCAGGAGCTAGAGACACTGGAGCAGGAGGTTGTGGTAGATACTCCATTTATTTTGTGGTTCCCAAAAAGGAAGGTTGTTTCTGTCCCATCTTGGATCTCAAGCACATCAACCGGTGCTTGAAGGTACCCCAATTTTCATATGGAGACCCTCCAGTCGGTCATCATAGCTGTCAGGGAAAAAGTTCCTGACTTTGCTTGACCTCATGGAGGCCTACTTGCACATTCCTATTCGACCTGAGCATTGGCAGTTTCTTCAATTTGCGGTGTCAGTGGGGCACTTCCAGTTTTGAGCCTAACCATTTGGACTTGCTGAAGGACTGAATGGAAACGTTTGTTTTTGCAGATGACATGAAAATTTGCAACAGAGAGGACTCTCCTGAGGGAGTGGAGAGCATGAGGAAAGATCTACAAAAGTTGGAAGAATGGTCTAATGCTTGGCAATTAAGATTTAATGTTAACAAGTGCACTGTCATGCACTTGGGAAGCAGAAATCCAAGGGAAGTGTATGCAGTAGGGGGTGGGAGGTGGTTGTGCACTGACCAGGAGAAGGACCTTGGTGTGATTATTTCTGAGGATCTCAAGGTGGCGAAACGGTGCGACAAGGCAATGGCAAAAGCCAGGAGGATGCTGGGTGGCATACAAAGAGGAATTACCAGCAGAAAGGAAGACATACTAATGCCACTGTACAAGTAGTTGGTGAGGCCTCACTTGGAATATTGTGTTCAGTTTTGGAGACTATCTCACAAAGGATATAAAGACTGGAAATGGTTCAGAGAAAAGCGACCAAAATGATTTGGAGCCTGCATCAGAAGACTTATGAGAAGAGACTTAAGACCTAAGTATGTAAACTCTGGAGAAGAGGAGAGGGACAGGGGAGATATGATTCAGACCTTTAAATATTTAAAGAGTATTAATGAGCAAGCAAACCTCTTCCAAAGACAGGGAAGGTGTAAAACTAGTGGGCATAACATGAAGCTGCAAAAGGGTAAACCGAAAGGCAATGTCAGGAAATACTTTTTCATTGAAAGGGTGGTGGATGCTTGGAATGCCCTCCCGATAGAAGTGGTGGGGGCAAATACAGTGACAGAAGTCAAAATGGCATGGGACAGACACACTGGATCACTTTATAGCAACGGGATAAAATCAAAATAAACTGAACCATCTCTTATATCTCAACAAACGGGGTGTGCACTTACATGGAGCAGTGGGTACACCCCTAAACAAAGGCATGGGGAGGGGTGACCTGCACGGAGCAGCAGGTGCACCTACTCTTGCTACCTTGCTGGGCAGACTAGATGGACCATACTGGTCTTTATCTTTCATATACTATGCCACTATGACCTTGTGACCACTCCCTGCACGTTCATCAAGGTCATGGTCGTTGCTGTCCTTTGTCAGGAGGGGATTCTGGTATATCCCTATCTGGACAATTGGCTCATTTGGGCAAAGTCCAAAGAGGAGAGCAAGCGTGTTATAGCTCAAGTCTGTCCTGCAGAGCCTCGGCTGGGTCATCAATTTCGCCAAGCCATCTGCTGCCGTCACAGGACTTCGTGTACCTGGGGGCATGGTTTCAGATGGACAAGGGCATAGTGTCCATGCCGGTGGAGCAGATGCATGCCCTGCAGGTGCAGCTTTGACAGTTTCTCTGGGTGCAGATCCTGACAGCTTGGCATTATCTTCAGATCTTAAGCAGCATGGTAGCATCCTTCAAATTGGTGCCCTGAGACCAGGCTCGCATAAGGCTTTTGCAGAGAGCGCTGTTGCAGAAGTGATTAGCTAAGTGCCACCCTCTGATGCAGCCGTTGGTGGCTGTTGCCAGAGAAGAGTTTGGCTGGAATGCTCCTGGAGTCCTTGTGGTGGGTTCTGTTGATGGATGCCAGGCTGGGGGGCTCACTCTGAGACCTGGATCATGCAGGGCTGCTGATCTCCAGAAGAGTGCCTGGCCTGTCAACCAGTTGGAGTTGAGAACAGTATTCTCGGCACTGCTGAAGCTTCAATCCCTGCTGAGGGAAAAGCATTGAGTGTGTTCTCAGGCAATGCCACCATGGTGGCTTACATCAATTGTCAGGGCAGCAAAAGATTGTGCAACTGGAAAACAAGATGGGACCATTTTTGGGATGAGTGGAGGAGTGGCCTAGTGGTTGGGGCAAGGTACTTCAGGCCGGAAGGTCGGGGGTTCAAATCCCACTAGAGGACAGCAACCTTGGGCCGGAAGGACTGGGGTTTCTAGTCCCACAGGTGCTCCTTGTGGTCTTGGGCAAGCCACTTAACCCTCCATAGCTCATGTTCCCTGTAAAATAGTTATCTCCAAGTTTATAATGCCCTGTTCAATGTAATTTCAGTTTGTTCAATGTAAACTGCACTGATGCAGAATAGCGCGGTATATAAGAGAATGTAAATAAAATAAAATAAATAAAACCTTCAGGCACTCTCAGTGGCTCAAGTAGTTGGAATGGAAAACATGACAGCAGATTATCCTTGTTTCTGTATCGATCCAGGGGAGTGGACCCTCAGTGAGGCGGTTTTTGCACAATTGATGAGACGGTGGGGGCCGCCGATCTTGGATCTTCTGGCAACCTTCACATTGGCAAAGGTGGCCTGATTCTACAGCCAGAGGTGAGAGCGAATGTTGAAAGGACTGGATGTGTTAGTGCAGTAGTACACCACGAATGGCTGCCTCTACGTGTTTCCCCACTGGGCACTTGTAGGACATGTCCTGCAGCATATAGAGGTCCATTGGGGGCTGGTTGTCCTGATTGCTCCCGATTGGCTGTGGAGACTGTGGTATGCCGATCTGGTCAGGTTGACGGACTGGCCGTGACATCTGCCAGCTCAAGCTGACCACCTGTTGCAGGGTCCACTTCTGATGCTTCAGGTGGCCTGCCTCTTGAAAGGGCTCTGATGAAACAGGGCTACTCTGCCTTGGTCATCTCAATCTTGTTGAAGGTTGCGCTCCACCTCCGTCCAACATTCGGGTGTGGTGCATTTTCGAGGGTTGATGTGTAGAGAATGGCTATCTGCCCCTGTCGGCATCCATGCTGGATATTCTCATTTTTCTGCAGGCTGGGAGAAGGGCCTGGCTTGGCAGTTCGCTTCATGTGCAAGTAGCAGCTATAATTTGCTACTGGTGGAGGGTCCAGTGTGTATCCCTGGCAGCCCATCTGGATGTTGTCTGATCTCTTTTTTGAGCGGTGGTGATTCCTCCTTGGGACCTCAGTCTGGTATTATCTGTATTGACGGAGGTGCCCTTTGAGCTGCTGAGTACTTGCAAGCAAAGTTTGGATCATCAGGTCCTTTCATGTCGTGAGCCCTTTCTTTTACTGTCCAAGGAGAGGGTGGTGCTGCGGCTGGTGCCACCTTTACTACCCAAGGTGTGTTTGACTTTATCTGAATCAACCAGTAACTCTCGTGCTATCAGAGTGAGAGGGGCAGAACATGGGCTCCCTTATGTGTCTCCTGTATGTGTGCCGGGTATTGTGGCATTTATTTGAAGAGGACTGAACTGTTTTGGAAGTCAGACTATCTTTTTATCCTGTTTGGAGGGCATTGTAAAGGAGAAGCAGCTTCCAAGGCCTCCATTTTTCAGTGGGTGAAGGAAGCAATCTCATCAGCTTATCTGTTGTGGCGGAAGGAGTTGCCAAGGAGGTTGAGGGCTCATTCGACCAGGGCTCAGGCCGCATCGTGGACAGTGTCTTGTCTGATTTAGCCAGTGGATCTCTGCAGGGCGGCGATGTGGTCATGCAGCCCTGCATACCTTTATGAAGCATTATTGCCTGGATGTGCAGGTGGTGGGGGATGCGACATTTGGTTCGGTGGTGCTACAGGCCGGGCTTGCAGGTCCCTTCAGAGGTTAGTACGTCTATGATACATCCCAAAGGTCAGGACTGGACTGGAGGGACGATACAGAAGGTGAAATTAAGCCTTACCTATTGGCTTTCCTTGAGTACCTCCAGTCCAGTCCCAGACCCTCCCTGTAATTGAACTGTTTACGATGGTGACCCTGGGCCTTGAAATCCATAGTGTTGGAAATCCAGTGGCGGCGTGTGTTGCAGCCATCGGTGCATAGAGGCTCCTTTTGGGGCCTCACACTTCTCCTGTTTTGTTTCCAAGGGATGCAAAAGAAGGAGAAGAAAAGGGAACTGGAAGAACTGTAGTTCCTGCAAATTTGTTGAGCCACACCTGGAGAAAATGAAGTGACATTGGCTCTCGCAATTAGGTTTGTATGCACAAGTGTGTGGGTAAAGCTGGTTTACAGAGGGGATTGACTGCCTATATTTTGGGAAGGTAGGTTTTTAAAGTTCTTGGATTTCATTATTTTCTTAATTGTTGCTCCTGTGAGTCTGTTTTGCCAATAGAATACTGGGGTTGATGGGTAGTGCCAGCTGCCTATGTATGCTGAGGTCATAAAGTTTGACATGCTCAGTCTCCAAGCTGCTAGTGAGGCATGACAACCCACAGGTCAGGACTGGACTGGAGGTACTCAAGAAAATCCAGTTAGCAAGTGAGTCCTAATTTCACTTTTTTAAGGGTAGATTGCTCTTTGATCAGGACCTGGAGAAGTTAGTGAAAGCTCTCCCTCAGAGTCTCTTGGAAGATAAGCCCAAAAGTCCCAAACCTGCCTCATGTAGGGCTTCATGCAGAGCATGGGGATGGCTTTGGGCCAGTAAGAGTTCAGGCATGGCCTATTCTTTATGGGTCTTAAACCAAAGAAGAGTCAGCCCTTTTGGGGTTCTCCACTGTTTATTTTTTATTTATTTATTTATTTATGCTTTTCTTTTATACCGCTTTTTCCAGAGATCAAAGGCGGTTTACACTTAACATATAATGAACATGGTTTTACATGGAACAGCGTTTTTCATAACTATGTACAATTATCTTTTCATGAACAATAACATGGAACAGTGTTTTTTCATAACTATATACAATTAACATTGGCTAGTAATGCTGTAACTATTTACGTTAATCATTCATTATTAATCGTAGTTTGTAAGAGTTGCTTTTTTTCTTAAGTGTATTGAGGTTTGAGGCTTTTTGATCTGTGGTTAAGGAGGATTGTTATGGAGGTGTAGTGTGCGGGATGGAGGGGATTCATTAAGATTTATAAAGTGTTCTATAAACAGATATGTTTTTAGTTTTTTTCCGGTATATATGGAGATCTTTTATTTTGCGGAGGCTTAGCGGAAGTTTATTCCACAGGGTGGGGGCTGCATATGAGAAGGCTCTTGAGCTTGTGGTTTTTTTTGTTTTTCGGATGGATTTTTTTATGTCTAGAGAGTGGGTTGCCTTTTGCCTGCGGGTTCTAAGTTCCTTTGGAGCATGTATCAGAGTGGCTAGATGTGAGGGTGAGATGCCATTGATAAGTTTAAATGTGGTTAAGAGTATTTTGTACGATATTCTACTATTTATGGGAAGCCAGTGTAGTTCGGCGAGGATGGGAGTTATGTGGTCAGTGAGGCGAGCTTTTGCTGTTACTCGAGCACAGATGTTTTGAGCTCGTTGGAGTATATTGGTATTTGTGAGATGGAGGCCGATAAGTAGACTATTACAATAGTCGAAGTGTGGAGTGATGAGTGTGCTGATAACAGATCTGAAGTCATGTGTGTCTAGTAGTGGTCGTAAGTGTTGAATGGTCTTAAGTTTATAGAATATGGTTTTCACTG
The DNA here is from genome assembly GCA_033557465.1 of Ichthyophis bannanicus. Taxonomy (NCBI): domain Eukaryota; kingdom Metazoa; phylum Chordata; class Amphibia; order Gymnophiona; family Ichthyophiidae; genus Ichthyophis; species Ichthyophis bannanicus. The sequence continues at coordinate 884,505,891 of CM066035.1, read as the reverse complement.
TTTGTTTTATGTGAGGGAGCATACTAAGTGTGTGATCTATTATGATGCCTAGGTATTTTACTTCTTTTTTAACTGGGATTATTGTGTTGTTAATTGTTATAGTTTCAGGGAGAGTAGTGTCTGGTTTTCTTGATACGAACATTGCTTCAGTTTTTTTTAGGTTGATGCTGAGGTTATTATTTTCTAGCCAAGTATTTGCTTCACTGATACAGTTTAGTAAGTTCTGGTAGGTGGGATTATTTGTGTTTATCGGTAGTGTGAGCATGATATCGTCTGCGTATATGTAGTGGTTGACTTTATATTTTTTAAATATATTTGTGATGGGTTGAAGATACAGGTTGAAAAGGAGGGCTGATAGGGCCGAGCCTTGTGGAATACCTTGTCCTTGTGTGAAGGGTTCTGAGGTGCTTTGGCCTAATTTAACGCGTATCAGTCGGTTTGTAATGTATGATATAAACCATTGTAGAATTGTTCCTCCTATTCCTAGGTTTAGAAGTCTGTTAATGAGTGTGTTGTGGTGGACATTGTCAAAGGCACCAGCTATATCAATGAATATGAGGATGTAACCTTGGTTACATGTGTCAGTGCCTTTGATGAGGTCATCCATGAGTGTTATTAGTAAGGTTTCGACTCCGTGAGATGGGCGGAAGCCGAATTGGTGTGAGTCAAGTGGTGCATGTGTGTCGATAAAATCTTGTAATTGGAGTTGTATGATTTTTTTCTATTACTTTGGCAATAAACGGTATGCTGGCTATGGGTCTGTATGAGTTCGGGTCTATATAGGATTGAGTTTATTATTTTTTATTATAGGGCGTAAGGATGTAAGTTTTAGGGCATCTGGCATAATGCCCTGGGATAGTGATTGATTTACTATATTTTGTATATGGATAGCCAGTTCAGTTTTGGTGTTTTTTATCCATGATACGGGGCATGGATCCAGGGGGGAGGTAGTGGTGTTGATCATTGATATGACATTGAGGAGGTGTTTTTGATCAATGTCTTGAAAGGTTGTCCATTTATTGGTTGGTTTTAAGTCCGTGGGTGGTGTTATGGTTGTGCTAGATGATTTATTTCTTAGTTTGTTAGCAAAATGAGTTGCAAGAGTTTGTGCGCTTATCATTGATTGTTCAGGTTCTGGAGTTTGGGTTCTTGTTAGTGTTTTTATAATTGCGAATAATTCTCTCGGGCGGTTGACTGCCATATTTATTACTTTTGTGTGATATTCTCTTTTCGATCTATTAATTGTGTCTTTGTATTTGTTGAGAAGACTCAGGTATTGAGCTTTATTATCACTTGTTTTAGATTTCCTCCACCGTTTTTCTTTTCTTAGTTGCTTTTTTAGGTTAGAAAAGTCTTTATTAAACCATTTTTCTGACTTTTTTTTATGAATTGTTTTTGAGAAAGTTGGGTGGGAGTTGCTGCTTCTTTTATTATTGAGTTCCATTGGTCTATTAAGGTGTTGACTTCAGTCGAGTTATTTGTAAGATTGGGTAATACAGTATCTAGGAAAGTATCTTTGTTAAAGTGGGTAAAGCGGGATTTATAAGGTGTTGGAGTTGTTTCAGTGTTGGTGTGGGATAGTGAAATTAAATTGAAGGTTATTAAGTGGTGATCTGACCATGGTACTTCCGTAATAAGAGGTGAGGATTGTAGTTGGTGTTTATTAAATGGGGTGGGAATGAATACGAGGTCTAGAGCGTTTCCTTTTGTGTGTGTAGGTGTCTGTATGATTTGGTTGTAACCCATTTCTTTCATGGAATCCATAAAGTTGGTTGTGTGTTGTGGGTTAAGTGATGGAAGGTTCAGATCACCTAATATGATAAGTGGTTTTCTCTGTGTGGCTGTACATGCAAGTTCTAGGATGGGGGTGAGATTTTTGTGGTCAGCTGAGGGGGGTCTGTAGATAAGGGACAGTGCAAGGGTTTTATTTTCTATATTTATGATGTCCATACCATCTGTTTACATTTGTTAGTGAGTATTGGAGCTCTTTTTTAGTGATAAGGGCTCCGCCTCCCCTCTTTGCTTCTCGGTGGCAGTTGAAAAGGTCATATTGATTCGTGTTAAGTTGGTTTAGGAGGATTGTGTCTGTGGGTGAGAGCCAAGTCTCTGTGATGAGAAGGATATCGGGTTTTTTATCAGTGATTATGTCATTAATTATTGGTATTTTATTTCGTATGGATCTTGCATTTATGAGGATGAATTTTCTGATGGTGTTTGTGTCGGGAGATCTGTTTTTAGGTTTGTCTTGTTGAGAGATTTATTTGTATTAGTCTTGAATGTCTGGGGGTGTTGGGACGGTGGGTTTGGTTGAGTGTATATGAGTATGGTTGTGGTGTGTTTTTGTATGTGTTGTGAATGATGGGAATGGTGTTATATGCTGTTGGATTTGGTTCGTGTGCATAGATGTTAGCTAGGTGAATGGTTAGTATGGTGATAAGAAGGTAGGATTGATACTTTGTGAGATCCATGTTTCTTCTGGAATGTGTTGTGTTATGTGATAACAGTAAAAGATCATACAGTGGCTATGAATGAAATTACTGGCAGCAGAAAAAATCAGACAGAGGTTAAGGATGAGATTACTGGCGACAATAAGAATCAGGCAAAGGCTAATAATGAGATTATGGCTATGATTACTTGGAATAGTAGTAGACAGTGGCTATGGATGAATTACTGACAACAGTAAATCAGACAAAAGTTGATGAGATTATAACTGAGATTACTTGCAACAGTAAAAGACTGTCAATGAGTGAAGTTACTGGCAACAGTAAGTCAGACTGTATTTAATAATGCGATTATATCTGAGTTTACTTGTATTAGTAAAAGACCAGATGGTGGCTATAGATGAAATTACTGGCGACAGTAATTTTTGTTTATGTATTAAAATTACTGGTTATGAATGAAATTACTGGCAACAGTAGAAAATTGGTTCATTGGTAATAATAATATCAGATTACTGACAACAGTAGGAGTTCGTGATTGTTGGCAATAGTAAAAGTTCGTAATTACTGGCAACAGTAAAGCATTAGGTCACTGACAACAGTAAACATTGATATTTAAACCAGCTTCGGATGATGAAGGCCATACAAATTTTAAGTGAAAGTTTACAGTCAGGTATACTTGCTGTGAGATGGTGATATGACGAATCAGAGGGGTAAGCGAGCTCGACCTAGAGGGAGCTCAGCTGTATCATGTTGAAGCTGCTGTTGCTTTCGCCGTCGATTTTTCTTCTATATTTCAATGGTGGTTTCAGGATCTTTCGGTGCCTTTGTATGATGATCGATCCAAGGCTGTTATTTCTGTTGAAGGAGGTATTTAGGTGTTTTTAAGGCGGCTGTTAGTGCCACACCTAAGGGCCACGCCAAAGGGCCCTCTCGCGCGGCCCTCAGGCGTGGGCCCGCCGAAGTAGCGCTGCTTAAATGTGTTGCTGAGAAGGCCCCGATTGGGCGGATGGTGCACGTGGAGGCGGTGAGATGCTCGGAGAGGCTCTATCCCTCGTCGGGAGAGCTGTAGGAGATCCGGAGATGAGCAGCAACGAAGAGTGCTGCAACAATTGTTTTTCTAAAGAAGCCGCCGTTGTCTTACAATTCAAGGGCTGACTGTTATCACAATAGTTTGTATTTCGTTTCCTTCACTTGTTCAGAGAAATACAAACTATTGTGATAAGTCAGCTCTCGAATTGTAAGACGGTGGCTTCATTAGAAACACATTTGTTTTTGAAGAGCATCAAGGAATAATATATCATAACAATATATTACTCACGGATTACGCAGAATGAATTGAGTACACGATTAAATACAGTCTCAAGCCAGCTTAGCACCTGATGAAGGCAGAACGAAACACGGCCTGTGTTGGGCCAGTGGTTTGAGTGGAAGAAACCCTACAGCAGTTGCTGGAACTGCAGGCAGTGGTACAGGTACCCCAACGCTAGCGAGGATGTGGTCGATACACCATTTGTTTCATGATGCCAAAGAAAGAAGGTTCCTGTTGCTTGTTTCTGGATCTCCAATATGTCAATCGAGCCCTGCGCATGCTGCACTTTTGCATGGAGACCTTGCGGTCCGTGATAGTGGCGGTATGAGAAGGGAAATTAACATCCTTCAACCTCACAGAAGTGTATCTCCACATGCCGATACAAGCCGAGCATCAGCAATTCCTCTGATTTGCAGTGCCGGGGGGGGGGGGGGGCGGCCGTTTTTCAGTTTTGGGCCTTGCCTTTCGGGCTGGCAACCACACCTCGGACTTTCATGAAGGTCATGGTGGTCGTCATGGCAGCCTTAAAAGGCCTTGGGGGGCACAAAGACACTGGCTGATTAGGGGAGCAATGAGAGAGACATTGATTGGGGGGCAATGAGAGAGACTCGCTTATTCGTGGGAGGACACGGACACTGGTGGGGAAATTAGAGACACTGGCTGATTGGGGTGGAAAAATGGTACTTGCTGATTGGGGGGACAAAGAGTGAGTGGGGAAAGAGACACTGGCTGGAGGGGGTAATGAGAAAGCGACACGGGGCGGGACAACAAGAGACACTGGCTATTTGGAGGCAATGAGAGACATGGGGGGCACAGGCACTGGCTGATTGGGGGAGCAGTGAGAACGAGACACTGGCTGTTTGGGTGGGGGACAGTGAGAGAGACTGGCTTATTTGGGGGTACATTGAGAGAGACTGGCGGAGCACAAAGACACTGGCTGATTTGGGGATCAGAGTGACACGGGCTGATTGGGTGTGATAGAGACACACTGGCTTATTGGGGGTGCAATGAGAGAGACACGGGGGGGGGGGTACAGAGCAAGACACTGGCTGATTGGGTGGGGGGACAACGAGAGAGAGACTTGCTGATTCAGGGGAGCACACAGACACGGGGTGGGGGGGAGGTTTAGATATCCTGGCTGATTGGGAGCGTAAAAATGAGACACACTGGCTGATGGGGGGACGGACGGACGGGCAAAGAGTGAGACACTGGGATGATGAGAGAGACACTGGCTGATTGGGGGGATGATGAGAGACAAACACTGGGGGGAGGATTAGAGAGAGACACTGACTGATTGGGGATGATGAGAGAGACACTGGCTAATTGGGGGGATGATGAGAGAGACACACACACACTTGAGCGGTACAGAGAGACACTGGCTGATTAGGGTGGGATAATGAGCCACTGATTGGGGGAATGATGAGAGACACCCGCTGAAGAGGGGACAGACACACACTGGCTGACTGGGGGGACAAAGACCCCCTCTTTTGTCTTTCTCTTGAGTGCCTGTCGCTTTCCTATCAAGCATTATAGTTCTTTTCTGTTTCCTGGTCATTCATGGCTTATGTTTTTTAGATGCATTGTAAACCGTCTTGCTTGTTCTGAAGGTGTGGAATATCAAACAATGAGGAGAGTCTGGCTGATGGGGGGAGAGGGTGGGTATTGAGACACTGGCTAATTGGGGGGACAGTGAGATACTGAGTGGGGGGGCTAGATTGCCCCCAATCAGCCAGTATCTCAATCTGTCCCCCAATCAGTATCTCACTGTCCCCCCAATTAGCCAGTGTGTCTCTTTATTACTCCCCCCAATCAGCCAGACTTTCTCTCCTTATCCCATGCAGTGTCTTTGTCCCCCCCAATCAGCCAGTGTTTGTCCCACCTTTTGCCAGTGTCTCTCTCATTACCTCCCCAAACAGCCAGTGTCTCTACCCCCCAATCAGCCAGTATCTCTCTCATTCTCCATCTGTGCCCACCCCCAATCAGCCAGTGTCTTTGTCCAGCCCCAGTGTGTGTCTCATTGCCTCCCCAATCAGCTAGCTTCTATCATTCTCATTGTCCCCCAAAATCAGCCAGTATCTCAATGAGAGAGAGAGAAAGAGAGAGACATGCTAGCTGATGGGGGTGGGGGGTGGGAATGAGACACACACTGGGGGTGGACAGTGAGAGAGACATACTGATTGACTGAGGGTGGGGAGAATGAGAGAGATGGGGAAAATGAGACACGAGGGATAATGAGAGAGAGAGAGACACTGGCTGTTTGGGAGGGGGACAGTGAGAGAGAGGCTGACTGCTTGGGGTGGGGACAATGAGGGAAAGACGGGAGGGGGGGGGGCAGACACTGGAGGATGACAACAAGAGAGGTGCTGGCTGATTGGGATGTCAATGAGAGAGACACTGACTAGGGGACAATGATAGAGAATTGCAAGCACTAGTAGCTAATCCACCTTATACAAGGTTCCATCATGACAAGGTAGTCCTTAGGACTCATCCACACTTTATGCCCAAGGTGGTCTCGCCTTTTCATCTCAACCATTCAGAGTGCAGCTGCACTAGTCTAGTACAGGAATGGGCTATGGCATGTTTGCCCAAGGTAGCATGCAGGAAAATCTTGGCACATGGCAACTAGCAGCATGTCCTTTATTTTTTTCAATGATGATAAATACATAGTAAATTATTTTTTATATGGACAGTCTTCTATACCGCCCCTTCCAGAGATCAGGGATGGTTTACATATAACACAAGTTACATAGAACTAAGTGTAACTATATACATAGAACACAAGACGTTACATAGAGCCAAGTATAACTATATACATTGTAACAACTGAACTATGTACAATCTCCAGGAACAAGCAGGAATGTAGTCTTCACATATGGGTATCGTTGGTACCGACGGAGCCTGTGCGGGAACACTCCCCAGCGTCCAATTAGAAAGCTTTTGGGAGCATCCCACAGTGCCTGCGTGCTGCCTTTCCCAACTGCCTCTCTCCAGTTCTTCATTTTCTGCAGAGCCAGCAGGTCGTTTCTGTCACCGCAGAAATTTTTTTCCTTATTCCTTCTTTTTTTGTGGTCGCGTCTGCCTTCCTCGACGCTATACCGGTACCGCCGGTTCTCTCTTCTTTTCTTTTGTTTAAAAAAAAAAAAAAATATATATATTCTATTTTTTTCCAAACTTTTCTTCCCAGGTGCACGCGCCTTTATGGGCCTTGGGCCCAAAATTTCATCCACTATGGAAAAACCCGCTTCAGGTTTCAAAAGGTTCACCAAGTGTGGCGGTACCATCTCAGTCACCGACACCCATGAGTGGTGTCTTAAATGTTTAGGTCCTGACCATTCCATCTCCGAGTGTATGGCTTGTGCCATGATGTCCAAGAGGGGTCAACAAACCCGAGCTGCTAAGCTCAGCGCCCTTTTTCCCTCCGATGCAGCTTCAGTGGCATCGGCGTCTTCCAGGGCTTTGTCTTCCTCCCATGGATCTCAGGTAACTAAACATAAGTCTAGCCGGTCCTCAAAGGGTAGATCTCCTTCCAAGCATCGAGATGCCTCTGGCGTTGCCCTTGAGGGTTCTGTACCGGCAAAATTGTCCCGGCGGGAGGTTTCGGCTTCCAAAGCATTATCGGGGCTCCAGGATGTTCTTGAGGCCTCAACCTCGGCAGAACTACTGGTGCCATGCTCTGGGGTACCGGCTGCTTCCGGTGCCGACACCCAGGCATCGGCAGCGTCGATAGACCAGAGGTTCCTGCTATTGAGCGCAGTCTGGTGGCTCTCCTTGCGGCATCGACACCCTCAGAACCGCGTCAGTTCAACCGGTACCGATGCTGGTACTGATAGCATTGACATCGGTGTCTGCTTTGCCGGCACCCAGTCATGCGATGCCTTCTGGTGCCGATACACCGGTACCGATTCCCCCCGGTACCGACTTCGGTCGGTACGGGTATCAGGCTCTTCAAGAGCATCCGGACAGAAGGTACTTCGAATCCTCGGAGGACTCCGAGGATTCTGACAGCTTTGCCGGTACCGGAATACTTCTCCTGGAGGGAGCCTTCCTCCCCTAAACGTAGGATGTCTCCTCCAGAAGATATCTCCTTTCAGGATTTTATCAGGGAGGTGGCTCGGGGTCTGTCCATTACTGTGGCTCCTGAAACAGAGCCCAGGGCTAAGGAGTTGGAGATTTTACAATATCCTAAAGCTCCTAAGGAGGCAGCTACTCTGCCCATCCATGAGATCCTACGTGATCTCATGTTGAGAATGTGGGAGACACATCTTACCACTTCTCTTCACTCTCGCAGACTTGATACCATGTATCGAGTCCCTCCTTGTCCTGGTTTCCAGGAAACTCAGCTTCCTCACCACTCTATTTTAGTGGAATCAGCTATGAGAAGGATCAGGAGTGCAAAGAGGTATGCCTCTAATCCTCCAGGACGTGAGTGTAGAACTTTGGATGCCTTTGGGCGTCGTACTTTCCAGGCTTCCATGCTTTCTGCCAGGATCAGTTCCTATATTTTATATATGGAAATGTTCCTTAAAGAAGTCACAGGAGACTTGGAGATTTTAAGCCCTTTCCTTCCTGATGACAAGAGGCAGGATTTTCTCACACTGGTCAAACATGCCCAGGATGTTTCTAAGTTTGTCAATCGTGCAGCTTTTGACTGTTTTGAGTGCATAAGCAGAACCTCTGCCATTGCCATAGGTGCACGTAGAATTGCCTGGCTCCAGGCATCCGATTTGGAGCTCTGGGTGCAGGACAAACTGGGCAATATCCCTTGTACAGGTGAGAACCTATTCGGCAAAAATTGGCACGAAAAAGCCAATGAGTTGGATGCTGACAACTCCACTTTGGATAGGTTATCCAAAGCCACAGCTGATCCTGCAAGAAAGACTGGTTCCTTGAAAGATTTCTTTCTTCTCAAAAAAGAAGAGGTTTTATCCCTCTTATTTCCAGCAGGGACTTTCTGCAGGTCAGCCTGCCCGGAAAAGTCAGCAACCACCTAAACAAAGGAAAGCAAAGACTGCTAAGCCTCAACCGTCTCAGCCTCCACAAAGCCTTTGACTTTCATCTAGAGAACTTAGCCTTCCTGGCCCTCAATGGACCAGAGCCTTCCACCATTCCAGGAAGGTTGTGTCACTTTGTCCCCAGATGGGGGCAAATAACAGCAGAACATTGGACACTCTCTCCATTATAAAAGAGGGGTACAAGCTTCACTTTCTGTGCATGCCCACTCCCACAATGGTAAGACAGTTCAATTCTCAGACCTCTCTCATCAACCTGTTAGATCAAGAGGTCATTCATCAATAGGGTACAGGGTTTTACTCCCCCTATTTCCTTATCCCAAAGAAAACAGGGGGACACAGACCTATTTTAGACCTCAGAGAATTGAACAAATCCCTGTTCAAAGAGAAATTCAAAATGATTTCTCTGGGAACTTTGCTGTCATACCTTCAGAGTCAGGATTGGCTTTGTTCTCTAGATCTCAAGGATGGGTACACTCATGTTCTCATCCATCCAACTCACAGAAAGTTCCTTTGATTCCTTTTTCAAGGAAAGCATTACCAATACAGGGTGCTTCCTTTTGGTCTGGCCTCCAGCACCAAGAGTTCACGAAATGCATGGCTGTGGTATTTATTTATTTATATAGCTGTATTTATATCCCGCTTTTCACCGGGTCAAAGCGGTCAATTGGGGGATACATTTAACACGAGGGGATATGAGAGACAGCAGCATTTCTCCGCACTCTAGAGATATTCGTCTTCCCCTACTTAGACGACTGGCTCATTCGAACCTCATCAGAGTCAGAGGCTAGGACTTCTCTATCTTGCACAATGCGTATCCTTCAGTATTGGGGTCTGGTCATAAACATCCCAAAATCCAGTCTAACTCCCACTCAGTCTCTAGAGTTCATAGGAGCTTTGCTGGATACCAGAAAAGCAAGGGCCTATCTTCCCCAGGCCCGTTGCCTTCGCATGGTGCAGTTAGCTTCTCAAGCAGTGCTAAAACCTCATCTCACTGCCTGACAAATGTTACAGCTACTAGGCCACATGGCATCGACAGTGCATGTGGTTCCTTATGCTCGCCTCCATATGAGAGCAGCCCAGTGGATTTTATCCACTCAATGGACCCAGGCATCAGGGTGCCTGTCAGACAAAATAGCAAACACAAATCGCCTTATTTTGTCTCCAATGGTGGCAGTCCACTCAGAACCTGTTGCTGGGGGTCCCCATTTCAACAACCTTTACCCCAGGCAACTCTCACAACAGATGCTTCACCAATGGGTAGGGGAGCTCATCTGCAAGACCTCTCCACCCAAGGCACTTAGACGCCACAGGAGACTCATCTACATATCAATCTCTTAGAGCTCAGAGCAATCTTCCTTGCTCTTCGAGTGTTCCACACCCTGCTCAGCTACAAGACGGTCCTCATTCATACGGACAATCAAGTAGCCATGTTCTACGTGAACAAGCAGGGGGGAACAGGCTCTGTCACTTTGCAACGAAGCTTTGCTACTATGGGCCCTCGCCAGAGAGCATCGGATTCATCTCCTGGCAGTGTATCTTCCAGGCATACAAAACTCTTGGGCAGACAGACTCAGTCGAGTTCTGCTTCCACACGAATGGTCTCTACATGCAGACCAGGTGGCCAGGATTTTTCAAATTTGGGGAACCCCGGACATAGGCCTCTTTGCAAGTCCGTTGAATGCCAAACTTCCCTGGTTCTGTTCCAGAATTCCGCCTCAGGGCTCTCAGGCCAGGGATGCTTTCCTCCTTCACTGGGGGCAAGACTTCCTTTATGCCTTCCCACCCATTCCCCTAATTCCCAAAACCCTGTTCAAGCTTCAGAGAAACAGAGGGCGTATGATTCTCATAGCTCCACATTGGCCACGGCAAGTTTGGTACCCTCTGCTTCTACATCTCTCTCAAGCTCCCTCCCTGGAGTTAGGATCTGCTCCAGATCTCCTGTAACAGGAGGACGGAATGTTATGGCATCCCAATCCCCAGTCTCTGCAACTCAGAGCTTGGTTGTTGAAGGCCTAGATCTTCATGATCTTAACCTCTCTCAGCAAGTAAAGGATATGCTTCCAGGAAACTTTCCACAAGACGCTCTTATGCTTTCAAGTGGAAAAGGTTTACCATATGGTGCTCGCAGAAGGGTCTTCAACCTCTTGCGATACTCATGGAATCATTACTGGAGTATCTCTTTCAGGGTCATTCCATGTCAAGTGGTCTAGGGCTCCCCGCATGACCATCACGGATTTTGACTAAATATTATATTTAGAACCTCCCATGTCTCAAATGAACTTTGGTAGAGTTTTAGGTTCTCTGGTGTTAAACCTGTTGAGATATAGCCGTTTGACCCCATAGCCTGAACATGTACAGTACGATTCAAAATTTCAGCAACTTTGAGACCTAATATTGTTATTTGTTTATAAGAAATGAAACTTAACTACCCTGGGCTCTTTTTAATGAGACTAATAATAATCTTTTTTGATTGTGTCAGAAATAGACACATTGCACCAAAGTCGGGCAAAGAAATTGGCGGCCTAAAAAAATTAAAAGTTTAACATTGCATAGCTCCTGAAATAAGTAAACAACGAACATGAAATTTGAGGCATAGTATCTCGTGGTACTGTTTGTGTTTATAATTTCAAGCTCCTAGCCCTTTTCATTAATTTGCAAATTAAGTGTAAAGTTGATAATTTTTGCAAAAAGGCTAAAAATAGGGTATTTTTAACTCCCTTTTTACATAAAAGTATCTTCTAGAAACGTTTTCAAACTACTACCATTAGAGCATGTTTTAAACTCCCTAATAAAGTTAATTTTATTATAATTTATTATAATTAATTTTTTGGATCATACTTGTGTTAACATTTTTATATTGAAAAATTATCAATATTGTATTGCGTTGGTCCATGGTGACATTGTCACTACCAGTTCAGGAACATGAACTGGCAACCCCATCGCCATAGAGGTCACGTCCGATAGCTGTGCAATACCAGCCACGGGTGGGTTTCTTCATCTAGGTTCCCAAGCCTTTAATTTGGTTATTTTGAGGTTCCAAAGCCTTCAGTGGGTGTCTAGCTGGTTCCCAAGCCAATGATTGGGCATCTTATCCTAGGTTCCCAAGCCTAAATTGTGTATCTTATATGGCTCCCAAGCTGAAGTACTCACCTCAATTTTAATGCTAGCAATTATTTTACATTCTGTTATGTTTGCAAGCCACTTCTAGTCTTGAAGGACTAGAAAAAGGGACTGTTACTTCTGGAGAGAGATCTGAAACTGTGAGTATATACTTCTGGTAATTTTCTAAAAGGAATTCTTTGTATTAAAGCTAATTAATATGTGAACCCACTATTTTTGTTAAATCAGTCAGGGCCTAGTAGCAGCAGTTTAAGTTTAAATTTAAAACACAGAGGAGACCTTTCTGGTTACATTTCATACCCAGCAGAGAGCTTGTAGTTTAAATTTAATAGTCACTCAGGGCCTAGTAACAGCAAAGTACTTTTAGCTTAAATTTAAAACACAGAAGAGAGCTTTCTGGTTAAATTTAGAACCCAGCAGAGAGCTTGTAGTTTAAATTTCATAAGAAGTTAGAGCCTAGCAGCAGCTAAGAGCTATAATTTAAATCAAATCAGAATATAGCTTACCTCAGCAGCACAAGACAGGGTACTGTGTAGCAGCCCTCTTTTAATAAGTGTTCTTTCCCCCCTCCCTCCCCACACCCACCCACCCCTGGGATAATCGTAGCTTTTTAGGTACTTACACATCTTACAAGATAGGAGGTGCTCTCAGGTGAAGCTCATTACCCAAATCAGTCAAACACTAAGGACCTGAGATTAGTTAAGCTTCAGGTGAACAAGGTATATTACACGTATTAGGTACAGTTTTATTAGTATAAATATCTATAGCAACCCTTAGTAATTAAAGAACTTAGATCTAAACACAAACTTAAAATTAAGATGCAGATAGCAGTCCAGCAGCGGGATGGGGGCTTTCCAGTCTTTTGCATTGAGTGTCACATGGATGATTTTTTCCCAGTTGGTGAGAGGTCTTACGTGTGCACTAGGTGCAAGGATCTCTTTGCTCTCAGGGAACGAGTCCGTTCTCTAGAGGCTAAAGTAGCAGACTTGGAAAGCATAAGACAGACAGAGGTACATAGACGAGACCTACAGGGATATAGTCCTGAAGTCCCACCTCCAGTCTGGCAGCATCCCTGTTGCCATGGAGGAGAAAGGTCACGTGACAGAGCATCACCCTGGTGTGGAAGGAAGTGATCCTGTAACTAGGACCTGTCCTCCAGGTGATGTAAAACCCTCTCGCACCAAGGAAGTTTCTCCAGGGCCATGTCCCCATGAGGGAAGGGTTAGGACAGCCGTTATAGTTGGTGATTCGATCATTAGGCATGTAGATAGCTGGGTGGCTGGTGGACGTGAGGATCGCCTGTTAACATGCCTGCCTGGTGCAAAGGTAGCGGACCTCACGCGCCACCTAGATAAGGTCTTACATAGTGCTGGGGAGGAGTCTGCTGTCTTGGTACATGTCGGTACCAATGACATAGGAAAATGTGGTAGGGAGGTTCTGGAGGCTAAATTTAGGCTTTTAGGTAGGAAGTTGAAATCCAGAACTTCCAGGGTAGCATTCTCCGAAATGCTATCTGTTCCACGCGCAAGACCCAGAAGGCAGGCAGAGTTCCGGAGTCTCAATGCGTGGATGAGACAATGGTGCAGAGATGAGGGTTTTGGATTTGTTAGGAACTGGGGAACATTCTGGGGAAAGGAGGGGCTCTTCCGAAGGGATGGGCTTCACCTTAACTGGGATGGAACCAGGCTGCTGGCATTAACCTTTAAAAAGGAGATAGAGCAGCTTTTAAACTAGATATTAGGGGAAAGCCGACAGTCGCCCAAGAGCGGATGGTTCGGAAGAATATATCTTTGAAGGATACTACCAAAAGCAGAGAGGTTCCACAAAAGAGTAAAGTAGCCCAAATGCCCTCAAGTATGGAGCAGACAGAGCTTAAAGATCCTAAATTACCCATGTCTAACAATAGCCAAATTAATATGAATAAAATATATTCTCTAAAATGCTTGTATGCAAATGCTAGAAGTCTAAAAAATAAGATGGGAGAGTTAGAATATATAGCACTAAATGAAAGATTAGATATGATTGGAATATCAGACATGTTGGAAGGAGGACAACCAGTGAGACACTGATACCTGGGTACAAACTATATCGTAATGATAGAGCTGATCAAATTGGTGGAGGGGTTGCTCTCTGTTAGAGAGGGCATTGAGTCAGAAAGGATTAAAGTTTTGCAGGAAACAATCTGCTGTAGAATCTATATGGATTGAAATTCCATATAAAAGGGGGAAGGCAATGGCAGTGGGGGTGTACTATCGAACGCCTTGCCAGAATGACCAAATGGATGATGAAATGCCCAAAGAAATCAAGGAAGCTAACAAAAGTTACAGCACAGTAATAATAATGGGTGATTTCAACTACCCCGTTATCGACTGGGTCAATGTCACGTCAGGACATGCTAGGGAGATAAAGTTCCTAGATGAAATAAATGACTGCTTCTTGGAGCAGCTGGTTCATGAACCGACCAGAGGGGAAGCCATATTAGACCTAATCCTTAGTGGAACACCAGATCTAGTGCAAGAGATAAGGTTGTTGGGGCCACTTGGCAATAGTGATCATAGCATGGTCGCCTTTGATTTAATTAGTGGAGGAGGGATAGTAAGGAAATCCACAGTACTACCTTTTAACTTTCGAAAGGGAGACTTATAAAATGAGGAAAACAGTTAAGAAAAAAATAAAAGGAGCAGTTGCAAGGGTTAAAGACGTACATCAGGCTTGGCTGTTGAAAAATACTATCTTGGAAGCCCAGACCAGCTGTATTCCACGCTTTAAGAAAAGTGGAAGGAAGTCGAAAAAACTGCCAGCATGGTTTAAAGGTGAGGTCAGAGAGGCTGTTGCCAAAAAAGCATCTTTCAGGAAATGGAAAAAAGAGCCAAACGACACAACCTGGAAACAGCACAAGCACTGGCAAGTCAAATGCAAGGCATTGATAAGGAGGCAAAGGGAGAATTTGAGAAGAAGCTTGCTGCGGAAGCAAAAACGCGTAGTAAAGACCTTTTCAAGTACATTCGTAGCAAAAAACCTGAGAGTCAGTTGGTCCATTAGATGATAAAGGGGTTAAAGGTGCACTAAGAGGCGACAATGCAATAGCGGAGAGACTGAATTCGTTGCTTCAGTTTTACTGAGGAAGATGTAGGGATGTTACCCATGACTGAAGTGGTATTTAAAGGTGGGGAAGAATTGAAGGAAATATCGATACATCGGGAAGATGTATTACAACTATTAGATAAACTGAAGAGTAGCAAATCACCTGGGCCGGATGGTATACATCCAAGGGTGTTGAAAGAACTGAAATACAAGATTGCAGACCTGCTATTAGTAATCTGTGAACTATCATTAAAATCATCTCTAATACCTGAAGATTGGAGGATCGCCAATGTAACACCAATTTTTAAAAAGGTTTCCAGGGATGATCTGGGAAACTACAGACCGGTGAGCCTGACATCAGTACCGGGAAAAATGGTAGAAACCTTCATAAAGAATAAAATTACTCAGCATGTAGATAGTCATGACCTAATGGGAGACAGCCAACATGGCTTTAGATAAGGAAGATCTTGTCTTACTAATCTTATGTTTTTTTGAAGGAGTGAATATCAGGTGGACAAAGGTGAGTCGGTTGATATTGTGTATTTGGACTTTCAGAAAGCCTTTGACAAGGTCCCTCATGAGAGACGTTTCACAAATCTAAAGAGTCATGGGATAGGAGGCAGTGTACTATTGTGGATCAGCAACTGGTTAAAAGATAGAAAGCAGAGGGTAGGGCTAAATGGCCAATTTTCCCAATGGAGAAAGGTGAATAGTGGTGTACCCCAGGGATCTGTGCTGGGTCCGCTGCTTTTTGACATATTCATAAATGACCTGGAAAGTGGAATAACGAGTGAGGTTATCAAATTTGCAGATGACACAAAACTATTTAAAGTTGTTAAAACCCAAGAGGATTGTGGAAAATTGCAAGAGGATCTTGATAAATTGGAAGACTGGGCATCAAAATGGCAGATGAAATTTAATGTGGACAAGTGCAAAGTTATGCACCTAGGGAAGAACAACCCAAGCTATGGTTACACTATGGAAGGTTCCACATTAGGAACCACCACCCAGGAAAAAGATTTAGGCGTCATTGTAGATAACATGTTAAAACCCTCGGCCCAGTGTGCAGCGGCTGCCAAGAGAGCAAATAGAATGCTAGGTATCATAAGGAAAGGAATGGAAAATAAAACAAGATATTATAATGCCTCTATATCGTTCCATGGTGAGACCGCACCTTGAATATTGTGTGCAATTCTGGTCGCCGTATCTTAAAAAGGATATAGCGTTATTAGAAAAGGTTCAGAGAAGAGCCACCAAAATGGTAAAGGGGATGGAAAGATACTCCTATGAAGAAAGGCTAAAAAAGGTTAGGGCTCTTTAACCTGGAAAAGAGACGGCTGAGGGGGAGATATGATATAAGTCTATAAATTAATGAACGGAGTGGAACGGGTAAACGTAGATCGATTGTTTACGTTATCAGAATATAGAAAGACTATGGGACATGCAATGAAGCTACAGGGTAAACTATTTAAGACTAATAAAAGAAAATATTTTTTCATTCAACGTGTAATCAAACTCTGGAATTTGTTACCGGAGGATGTAGTAAAGGCTGTTAGTGTAGCTGGGTTTAAAAAAGGTTTGGACAAGTTCCTGGAGGAAAGGTCCATAAACCATTATTAAGGGACCCAGGATATCAATGCTTGACCCCCCAGTACAAGCATTGCGGAACCTGTGTCTTTTGGGGAAACTGCTAGGTACTTATGACCTAGATTGGCCACTGTTGGAAACAGGATACTGGGCTTGATGGATCTTGGTCTGACCCAGTATGGCATTTATGTTCTAAGGCCATAGCGGAGAGACTGAATTTTTTACTTCGGTCTATCTCCAGGAACAAGCAGGAATGTAGTCTTCACATATGGGTATCGTTGGTACCGATGGAGCCTGCGTGGGAACGCTCCCCAGCGTCCAATAGGAAAGCTTTTGGGAGCATCCCACAGCGCCTGTGTGCTGCCTTCCCGCCTTTCCCAACTGTCCCTCTCCAGTTCTTTGTTTTCTGTGGAGCCGACAGGTCGCACATCCTGTCACCACAGAAAATTCCCTTCTTATACTTTTTTGTGGTTGCATCTACCTTCCCTCGATGCTATACCGGTACCGCCGGTTCTTTTCATTTTTCAACCCCCCCCCCAAAACCCTTTGTTTTTGAGTCTTTCTCCAGTAATTTTCTTCTCGGGTGCCACGTGCCATTTTCAGCACTAGGCCCAGTTTATTCCCTCAAAATGGAAAAACCCGCTTCGGGTTTTAAAGTGTTCTAAGTGTGGCGGTACCACCTCCATCACCGACACCCATGAATGGTGCCTCAAATGTTTAGGTCCTGACCACTCTATTTCAGAGTGTGTTGCCTGTGGAATGATGTCTAAAAGGGGCCGTCAAAACGGAGTTGCTAAGCTTAGCACCCTTTTTCCTTCCGATGCAGCCTCCGTGGCATTGATGTCCTCCAGGGCTGCATCCCCCTCCCATGGATCTCACGTAACTAAACATAAATCTAGCCGGTCCTCAAAGAGTAGATCTCCTTCTAAACATCGAGATGCCTCTGGCATTGCCCTTGAGGGACTTTCACCGGCAAAATTGCCCTGACGGGAGGCTTCGGCTTCCAAAGCACTAACGGGGCTCCAAGATGTTCGAGGCTTCAACCTCGACAGAACTACTGGTGCCATGCTTTGGGATTCCGGCCGCTTTAACTCTCATGGCCTCAATGCCCCTGAAACCGCTTCAGACAATGGCACCGACTCCGGCACTGACTCCGGCACCCGCTCCGACTCCAGCACCGGCAGGTATTCTTCTGGTACCGAGTCATGCGTCTCTATCCGGCATTGACAAGTCTGTACCGGACCACTCCGATGCCGACTTCCATCGGTACCGGTATCGTGCCTTGCATGATCACCCGGATTGGAGATACTTTGAATCCTCTGAGTCTGAAGACTCCAAAGGCTCTGTCAATACGAGATTCCTGTTCTCTTCAGCGTAGGATGTCTCCACCAGAGGATTTGTCCTTTCAGGATTTTATCGAAGATGTGGCCCGAGGTCTTTCCATCACAGTGGCTCCTGAAAGAGCCTAGGGCAAAGGAATTAGAAATCCTACAATACCCTAAAGCTCCCAAGGTGGCAGCTACTTTAACTATTCATGAGATCTTGCATGATCTTATATTAAGGATGTGGGAAACGCCTCTAACCACATCTCCTCATTCTCGAAGATGCGATACCATGTATTGTGTTCCTCCTTGTCCTGGGTTTCAGAAGACTCAATTACCACACCATTCCATGGTGGTGGAATCAGCCAAGAGAAGGATGAAGAGTGCAAAAACACATGCATCTAATCCTCCAGGACGTGAGTGTAGGACTCTTGACGCCTTTGGACGTCGATCCTTCCAGGCTTCCATGCTTTCTGCTAGGATCAGTTCCTATATCTTGTATATGGGAATGTTCCTTAAGGAAGTCACAGGAGACTTAGAGCTTATGAGCCCTCTCCTTCCTGATGATAAAAGGCAAGATTATCTTACTCCTGTTAAACATGCTCAGGATGTTTCCAAGTTTGTGAATCGTGTAGCCTTTGACTGCTTTGAATGCATAAGCAGGACCTCTGCTATTGCCATAGGTGCACGTAGAATTGTCTGACTCAAGGCATCTGACTTGGAAATCTGGGTACAGGACAAACTGGGGAATATACTTTAAACAGGAGAGAATCTCTTTGGCAAGAATTGGCAAATGCTAATGAGAGAGATGCTGACAATATCACTTTGAATAGATTGTCCAAATCTACAGCTGATCCTGTGAGTAAAAGATCCTCTAAGAAACCATTCTTCAGCAAGAAGTTTCATCCCTCCTATACCCAGCAGGGACATCGTTCAGGTCAGTCTACCCAAAAGGGACAGCAGCAACAACCTAGGCAACAAAGGAAGCCAAAAGCAGCTAAGCCTCAACCGGTTCAGCAGACTCAGCCTCCATAGGGGCTTTGACTCCTGTCTAGAGAACTTTGCCTTCCTGGCCCTGAACCCTCCACCATCCCAGGAAGGTTGTCATTTTGCACCCAGATGGTGGTCAGATAACAGCAGAAAATTGGACTGTGTCTTTTGTAAGAGGGGTACAAGCTTCATTTCCTCGGCATGCCCCCTCCTACAATAGTAAGACAGTTCAATTCAGACCTCTCTCAACAACCAGTTAGGTCAAGAAGTCACAATGCTCTTTGCTCAAGAGCAATAAAAGAAGTGCCCATTCCCCAGTGGGGTACAGGGTTTTACTCCCCCTATTTCCTTATTTCAAAGAAAACAGGAGGACACAGACCCATTCTAGACCTCAGAGAATTGAAAAATTCCTGTTCAGAGTGAAGTTCAAAATGATTTCTCTAGGAACTCTGCTCTCATACTTTTGGAGTCAGGATTGGCTTTGTTCTGTAGATCTCAAGGATGCGTACACATGTTTTCATCCATCCGACTCACCGAAAGTTCCTTTGATTCCTGTTTCAAGGGAAGCACTACCAATACAGGGTTCTTCCTTTTGGCCTGGCTTCTGCACCAAGAGTTTTCACAAAATGCATGGCTGTGGTAGCAGCATTTCTCTGCACTCTGGGAATATTCGTCTTCCCTTACTTAGACTACTGGCTCATTCGAGCCCCTTCAGAGCCAGAGGCCAGGGTTGCTCTGTCTCGCGCAATGTGCATCCTTCAGTATTTGGGACTTGTCATAAACTTCCCAAAGTTCATCCTTGCTCCCACTCATTTTCTAGAGTTTATAGGAGCTCTTCTGGATACCATACAGACAAGGGCCTTCCTTCCACAGCCTCGCTGCCTTCGTATTGTACAGTTAGCTTCCCAAGCAGTGCTAAAACCTCACCTCACTGCTCGGGAAATGTTACAGTTGCTAGGCCACATGGCATCCACCGTGCATGTGGTTCCTTATGCTCTCCTCCATATGAGAGCAGCCCAGTGGACCTTATCTATTCAGTGGACTCAGGTGTCTGGTTGCCTGTCAGACAAAATAGCAAACTCAGATCGCCTTATTTTGTCTCTCCAGTGGTGGAAGTCACCCAAAAACTTTCTGGTGGGGTCTCCTTTTCAGCAACCCCCACCCCAAGTCACTCTAACAGATGCTTCACAGGTGGGTTGGGGAGCCCACCTGCATGGCCTCTCTACCCAGGGTACCTGGACTCCACAGGAGGCCTATCTTCATATCAACCTCCTGGAGCTCAGAGCAATCTTCCTTGCTCAATGAGTATTTCACACCCAGCTCAGCTGCAAGACAGTCCTAGTTCAAACGGACAATCAGGTAGCCATGTTCTGTGTGAACAAGCAGAGCGGAACAGGCTCTGTCGCTGTGCAACGAAGCTTTGCGACTATGGGCCCTCGCCGGAGAGCATCAGATTAATTTCCTTGCGGTGTATCTTCCAGGCATTCAAAACTCTTGGGCAGACGGACCCATTTGAGTTTCTGCTTCCACACGAATGGTCTCTCCATGCAGACCCAGTGGTCCAAATTTTTCAAATTTGGGGAACCCTAGAAATAGACCTCTTTGCAAGTCCGCTGAATGCCAAACTTCCCCGGTTGTGTTCCAGAATTCTGGCTCGACGTTGTCAGGCCAAGGACTTCCTGTATGCCTTTCCACCCATTCCACTAATTCCCAAAACCCTGTTCAAGCTTCAGAGAGACAGAGGTCTCATGATCCTCAGCTCCACGTTGGCCACGGCAAATGTGGTACCCTCTGCTCCTACATCTCTCTCAAGCTCCGCCTCTGGAGTTAGGATCTGCTCCAGATCTTCTTTCTCAAAAGGATGGAATGCTGTGGCATCCCAGTCCCCAGTCTCTGCATCGCAGGGCCTGGTTGCTGAAAGCCTAGAACATCACGGTCTTAACCTTTCCCAGCAGGTAAAGGATATCCTTCATGCTTTCAGGAAACCTTCCACAAGATGCTCTTATGCCTTTAAGTGGAAAACGTTTACCATATGGTGCTCGCAGAAGGGTCTTAACCCTCTTGCCATACCTCTGGAATCATTAGTGGAGTACCTCCATTTATCAAATGCAGGGCTTAAGACCAATTCAGTGAGAGTCTATTTGAGTGCTATTGCAGCTTCTTTCAAGCCTCTAAATGGACAACCTTTTTCCTCTCATCTTCTCGTAGCAAGATTTATGAGAGGCCTTCTTTTAACGAAGCCTCCCATTAAGCCACCACCGGTGGCATGGGACTTGAATCTGGTACTTGGACAGCTCATGAAACCGCCCTTCGAACCATTAGCCACTACCTCTTTGAAATTCCTTTCCTGGAAGGTTATCTTTCTCATTGCAATCACATCAGCACGTCGCATCAGTGAATTGCAAGTGTTGGTGGCTGATCCTCCTTATACAAGGTTCCATCATAAGGTAGTTCTTAGGACTCTTCCACACTTTATGCCAAAGGTGGTTTCACCCTTTCATTTAAACCAATCAATTTATCTTCCTGTATTCTTCCCAAGGCCTCATGCCTCAAATGCAGAAAGGAACCTTCATACTTCAGACTGTAAAAGAGCTTTGGCCTTTCACATACAAAAGATTACAGCAACATAGAAAATCCTCTCAACTCTTTGTTGCTTTTGATCCTAGTCATTTGTGACTTCCAGCCTCCAAAAGGAAACTGTCCAGCTGGATTGCACAGTGTATATCTTTTGCCTATGAGAGTAAGAACCTTCCTCTTGAAAGCCATGCCACAGCTCACAATGTGAGAGCCATGGCAGCCTCAATGGCTCATCTTCACTCTGTGTCTATCGACGACATTTGTCGAGCAGCTACTTGAGCTTCGGTACATACCTTCACAGCCCATTACTGCTTAGACAAGGACTCCCGCCGGGATGCCTTGTTTTTGTCAGGCTGTTCTTCAACACCTGTTCCAGACTTAATCAACTCTTACCCACCATCCCTGGTAGGATGCCAGAGATCCATGGGGGGAAGTGGAGCCCTTTCACGAGGGCACACAACTTTCTGGGGCCATCTCCCTGACATCTGCATCTAGAGTCCCCATATGTGAAGACTA
The DNA here is from genome assembly GCA_033557465.1 of Ichthyophis bannanicus. NCBI lineage: Eukaryota > Metazoa > Chordata > Amphibia > Gymnophiona > Ichthyophiidae > Ichthyophis > Ichthyophis bannanicus. The sequence goes on along the minus strand of CM066035.1, from coordinate 884,483,933 downwards.
CAATCTCCAGGAACAAGCAGGAATGAGTCTTCACATATTGGTATCGTCGGTACCGACGGAGCCTGCGCGGGAACGCTCCCCAGTGTCCAGAAAGAAAGCTTTTGGGAGCATCTCACAGCGCCTGCACGCTGCCTTCCCACCTTTCCTAACCGCCTCTCTCCAGTTCTTCTTTTCCACGGAGCCAGCAGGTCGTGTTCCTGTCACTGCTGAAGAAGTTCTTTATTTTTCTTTATTTCTTTGGTCACGCGTCTGCCTTCTTCGACGTCGGACCGGTACCGCCGGTCTTTTCTTTCTTTTTTAAAAAAACCAACTACCGTTTCCCACTTCTGTGCAGCTTTTCCTTTTGGGCCTTAGGCCTAGCAAAATTTTCCTCATGCAAAAGCCCGCTTCTGGGTTTAAAAAGTGCACGAAGTGTAGCGGTACTCTTTCTATCACCGACACCCATGACTGGTGTCTAAAATGTTTGGGCCCTGACCACTCCATCACCGATTGTGAGTCCTGTTCCATGATGTCTAAAAGAGGTCAAGCGGCCAAGCTCAGTACCCTGTTTCCCTCTGATGCAGCTTCGGTGGTATCGACATCTTCCAGGGCTGCTTCTTCCTCCCATGGATCTCAGGTAACCAAACATAAGTCCAGCCGGTCCTCGAAGGGTAGATCTCCCTCTAATTATCGAGATGCCTCCGGTCTTGCTCTCGAGGATCCTGCACCGGCAAAATTACCCCAGCGGGAAGCTACGGCTTCCAAAGCTTCATCTATGGGGTCACAGGTTGACATCGATGGCGTGGCCTCGACCGATCACCTGTTTCCATGTTCTTGGGTACCGGTGGTTTCCACTGGTACCGACATCCAGACATTGGTTGCGTCGATGGATCAGAATATTCTGACCATGCAGCGTGCCATTACGGCATTCATACAAGCTGTGACGCCTCTGGTACCGCAACAAACTCCGTTGTCAGTACCGGTTCCGGCACCGATATCGGTTCCGGTGCCAGTACCGATTGCATCGACATCGGCTTCGGTGTCGACTGCAGTGGTACCCTGTACTGTGATGCCCATCGGTACGGAATCAGTACCGATCACTCCCGATGTCGATACCACTCGGTACGCGTATCGGGCTCTGCAAGAGCATCCAGACAGGTGATACTTCGATTCCTCCGAAGACTCTGATGAATCAGAGGCTTCTGTCGAAGCATCGGTACTCCTTCCTCAGGAGCCCTCTTCTCCAAAAAGAAGAATGTCTCCTCCAGAAGACTTGTCTTTTCAAGACTTAATTAGGGAAGTGGCCAGGGGCCTCTCTATTTCAGTGGCCCCTGAACCAGAGCCTTGAGCCAAGAAATTGGATATTTTACAATATCCTAAGGCTCCTAAAGAGGCACCTACTTTACCAATTCTTGAGATCCTTTATGATCACATGTTGGGCATATGGGAGACATCTCTTACTACCTCCCCTCATTCTCGCAGGTTGGACACCATGTACCGTGTTCCTCCTTGTCCTGGCTTTCATAAGACTCAGCTTCCTCACCACTCTATTGTGGTGGAGTCTGCTATGAAAAAGATAGAGTGCAAAAAGACACTCATCTAATCCTCCAGGAAGAGAATGCAGAACCTTGGATGCTTTTGGCCGGAGAATCTTCGAGGCCAATATGCTTACTGCCAGAATCAACTCCTATAGTCTCTATATGGGGATGTTTCTAAAGGAAGTTACAGATCATCTGCAAACTTTATCTCCTTTTGTCTCAGAAGATAAAAGGGAGGAGTTTCTCACCTGGCTTAAACATGCCCAGGATGTTTCCAAATTTTCCAACCGTGCAGCCTTTGACTCTTTTGAGTGTGCCAGCAGAGCCTCGGCTATTGCCATAGGTGCACGCAGACTTGCTTGGTTACAAGCTTCTGATTTGGAACCCTGAGTCCAGGATGGATTAGGAAATCTTCCTTGTACAGGTGAAAACCTTTTTGGCAAGGATTGGCAAGCAAAGGCCACTCAGATGGATGCTGAGAATTCTGCCTTAGATAGACTTTCAAAGTCTACTTCTGCTCCTGTTAGAAAAAGGTTATTCAAAAAGGCTTTCTTTCCCAAAAAAGGGAAATATTATCCTGGTTATGGTCACCAGGCATCTTCTGCAGGTTGTTTTGCTGCAAAGCATCAGCAACAACCTAAACAAGCCAAGCCTAAGGCTGCAAGGACTGCTACGGGCCAACAGCCTCAGCCTCCTCAGGGCCTTTGACTTACAACTAGAGAACTTAGCCTTTCTGGCTCTAGAAGAACCAGAGCCTCTCACCATTCCAGGAAGGTTAGCTCACTTTGCTCCCAGATGGGAACAAATCACAGCAGAGCAATGGACCCTCTCCATCATAAGGGAGGGGTACAAGCTTCATTTCTTAAACCTTCCTCCTCACACCATGGTGAGACAGTTCAATTCTCCAACATCTCTCCTCGACCTTCTGGGCCAGGAGATTTCTACCCTTCTTACCCAAAGGGCAATAAAAGAAGTACCCCTTCTTCAACAGGGTTCAGGGTTCTACTCCCCCTATTTTCTTATCCCAAAGAAAGCAGGGGGCTACAGACCCATATTAGATCTCAGAGAATTGAACAAGTTTCTATGCAAGGAGAAATTCAAGATTTCTCTCGGTGCTCTCCTTCCATACCTTCAGAGTCAGGATTGGCTTTGTTTTCTAGATCTCAAGGATGCGTACACCCATGTCCTCATCCATCCAACACACAGAAGGTTCCTTTGGTTCCTTTATCAGGGAAAGCACTACCAATAGAGTGCTTCCTTTTGGTCTGGCCTCTGCTCCAAGAGTGTTCACAAAATGCATGGCAGTGGTAGCTGCATTTCTACGCACTCTAGGAATATTTGTATTCCCATATCTGGACGACTGGCTCATCCGAGCTCCATCCCAGTCAGAGGCCCAGGCTTCCCTAGCCTGCACAAGGCGTGTTCTTCAGTATCTGGGACTGGTAATAAACATCCCAAAATCACATCTCACCCCTACTCAGTCATTAGAGTTCATAGGGGCCTTGCTGGATACCACAACTGCAAGGGCCTATCTTCCCCAAGCCCGTTGCTTCCGATTGGTGCAGTTAGCCTCACAAGTTCAGTTAAAGTCCCATTTAACTGCTCGAGAGATGTTACAACTGTTAGGCCATATGGCATCCACCGTGCATGTGGTTCCTTATGCTTGCCTTCACATGCGAGCAGCTCAGTGGACTCTGTCCACCCAATGGACCCAGGCATCAGGGTGCCTGTCAGACAAAATAGCAACCTCCAGTCGCCTCTTTTGGTTTCTCCAGTGGTGGAAGTCCACTCAGAATCTGTTGCTTGGGTCCCCCTTTCAACAGTTGCTACCCCAAGCAACCCTTACAACAGATGCCTCTCCAAGGGGTTGGGGAGCTCATCTACAAGATCTCTCCACCCAGGGCATCTGGTCTCCACAGGAGACATCTCTACATATCAACCTCTTGGAGCTCAGAGCAATTTTTTTAGCTCTGTCCTCCACACCCTGCTCAGCTACAAGACAGTCCTCATCCACACGGACAACCAAGTAGCCATGTTCTACGTGAACAAGCAGGGCGGGACTGGCTCTCTGTCGCTTTGCAATGAAGCTTTGAGATTGTGGGCCTTCGCCAGAGAGCATCAAATTCATCTCATGGCAGTGTATCTTCCAGGGGTTCAAAACTCTTGGGCAGACAGACTCAGTCGAGTTCTGCTTCCACACGAATGGTCCCTCCATGGGGACCACATAGCCATGATCTTTCGAATTTGGGGAACCCCGGACATAGACCTGTTTGCAAGTCCGTGGAATGCCAAACTTCCAGGTTCTGTTCCAGGATTCCGTGTCAGGGAGTTCAGGACAGGGATGCCTTCCTCCTCCATTGGGGGCAAGACTTCCTCTATGCCTTTCCACCCATTCCCCTAATTTCCAAGACACTGTTCAAACTTCAGAGAGACAAGGGGTCTATGATCCTCATAGCTCCACGTTGGCCACGCCAAGTGTGATACCCTCTACTTTATCTCTCTCAAGTTCCCTCCTTGGACTTGGGTTCTGCTCCAGACCTCCTGTCCCAGGAGGAGGGAACGTTGTGGCACCCAAATCCCCAGTCTCTTCATCTCAGGGCCTGGTTGCTGAAGGCCTAGACCTTCAAGATTTGCATCTTTCTCAGCAGGTGAAGGATATCCTTCATGCTTCCAGAAAGCCTTCCACTAGATGTTCCTATGCTTTTAAATGGAAAAGGTTTACCATTTGGTGTGCAGAGAAGGGTCTTAACCCTCTTGCAATACCTCTGAATTCTTTACTAGAGTATTTACTGCATTTATCCCATGCAGGCCTTAAAACGAATTCAGTCAGTCCATTTGAGTGCTATTGCAGCATCCCTTAAGCCTCTCAATGGACATCCAATTTCCTCTCATCCTCTTATTGCAAGATTCATGAGAGGCCTTCTTTTAACTAAACCTCCCATTAGACCACCTCCAGTGGCATGGGATTTGAATTTGGTTCTTGGCCAGCTCATGAAGCCACCCTTTGAACCCTTAGCCACTACCTCCTTGAAATTCCTTTCCTGGAAGGTTATTTTTCTCATTGCAGTCACCTCAGCTCGCCGTATCAGTGAGCTGCAAGCCTTGGTGGCTAATCCTCCTTATACAAGGTTCCATCATGACATGGTAGTCCTCAGGACTAATCCACACTTTATGCCTAAAGTGGTCTCACCTTTTCATCTGAACCAGGAGGTGTATTTACCTGTCTTTTTTCTAGGACCTCATGCATCAAGTGCAGAGAGGAATCTTCATACCCTGGATTGTAAGAGAGCACTTGCTTTTTACTTACAAAGGACACAGCAACATAGAAAGTCCTCTCAGCTATTTGTTGCTTTTGATCCCTCTTATTTAGGACTTCCAGTCTCTAAGAGAACTCTGTCCAATTGGATTGCTCAGTGTATTTCCTTCGCCTACCAGAGTAAGAACCTTTCTCCAGGACCAAGCAGGAAGTCAGTCCTCACTTATGGGTGACGTCGGCGCCGACGGAGCCCTCGCGGAGCAATTTTCCCCAGCTTTCAAAGAAAGCCTTTGGGAATTGCAGCGCGCATGCGCGGTAGTCTTCCCGCCCGAAGGTGCCATCTTAGCCAGTCTTCTTTTTTCCGCGGAGCCCTACAGACGTCCCCGTCTTGTCCCCGCGAAAAAGTTGATTTTCCTCTGTATTTATCCTTTTTTCTTTCGGTTCGACGCCGGTCGTTTTCCCGCCCGGACTCGCGACGCCGGTCTCGAGTCCTCTAACTTTTTTTCGGTTTTTCTGACTTAGTCAGCTTTCGTTTTCGTTTTTTCCCTGGCAGCCCGGTCCTTTGACCTCGCAGGGGCCCTTTTTCCCCCGATGGCTGCCAGTGGCTTTAAGCGGTGTGGTCGGTGTGACCGAAATATGTCACTCACCGACTCACACGACCTTTGCCTCCGCTGCCTGGGCCCAGATCACGAGGAACTGATCTGTGGGCCCTGCAGCAAACTGTCCTCGAAGGCGTTGAGAAGTCGGCGGCATCAGCGCGAAAGAATCTTCGCTGACCCCAGCCGTACCCGGACCTCGTCGGAGGCCTCACTGTCGAAAGGCTCCAGTTCGGACCGTCGACGGAGCTCCTCCGACCGGGGTTCTCCCTCCGGGGACCATCGACGGAAGGAAAAACCCGCGAGGGCGGCGTCGGTGGACGCTCCTGGCTCCGCGAGGGCCAGGTCGCATAGCCCCGACAGCCGCCCCGGGTCCTTGGAGAAGGAACACCTCCCGAAGCGACCTCGCCTGGAGTCGGAGATGCCTGCCCGGGTAAGTCCTGTTGTCCTTCTGGACTCGCCTCCGCGTCAGCCGACGTCGGGCCCGACGCCGTCGGGGCCCGAGTCGGGGGCTGCTGGGTCGCCTGAGCTCGGACTCAGGTTGACGGCCTTGGAGAGCAGATTGTCTGCCTTCATGGACCAGCAGCGGGCACTGCTCGCTGGCTTCGCTGGCGTCGCTGCCCCGACCGCCGGGACGTCGACGTCCAAGTCGACCCCGGAGACCGAGCCGATCCTCGAGTCGATGAGAACTCGAGTCGATCCTCGGTCGAGGTCGCCCTCGGCCTCCCGTTCGGGACCGAGGTCGCCGACGCCGACTCCCTCGGCGTCGGGGCGGCTGGCGCCGCACCCTGCCCGAGCCGACCCCACCGAGTCCTCGTCGGAGTCGGTCTGGGAGTCTGAGGAGGAAGAGTCACCTGATTCTTTCCGGACTCGGTGTGTCCCATCGGACTCTCCGGAGTCCGAGCCTCGGAAGCAGTCCCCCCCGGAGGATGCCCGGTTCTCGGATTTCGTTAGGGATATGGCCAAGGCTTTGGCCTTCCCTGCGGACCCCGAGGAGGAGCCTCGAGCCGAAGAGCTCGACGCCCTCCAGTATGACTCTCCCGCGAGGGAGCACTTTACTGTGCCGGTTCCTCCTATGCTGGAACGACTACTCTTCCGCATGTGGGAGAGTCCGGCCTCCTCGCCGGTCCTGAGCAAGCGGGTCGATTCTATCTATCGAGTCCGCAAGAGCCCTGGCTTTCAAAAGGCGCAGTTGCCACACCATTCCATGGTAGTGGAATCGGCCATGCATCGTCTTAAGAGCCAGAAGATGCACTCCTCGGTGCCTCCTGGAAGGGAGGCCCGTAACCTGGATGGCCTTGGCAAGAAGTGCTTCCAGGGCTCTATGCTCGCCTGTCGTGTCCAGACTTACCAGCTCTACATGGGCATGTATCTCAGGGATCTGGCTAAAGAGCTAGCCGGCTTCTCCGCTGGTTTGTCCGAGGAACCCTTGCGGAGGTTCCTAGCCTTGTCCACAGGTATTCGGGAATGCTCAAAGTTCATGTCCCGAGCAGCCTATGATGGCTTTGAAGCCTCGGCTCGAGTAGCCGCAGCCGGCATCGGTGCCCGCCGACAGGCTTGGCTTCAGTCGTCCGACCTTGAGCCCTGGGTACAGGACAAGTTGGTCGATGTCCCCTGCCGAGGCGAAAACCTCTTTGGCAAGCCCATGGCGGAAAAGGCTGCACAAATTGAGACTGAGACTCTCACCAGGACCAGGCTTTCTAGGAAGACCTCCGCCCCTTCCCAGAAAAAGAAGGGCTCGGGAAAAAAGACCTTTTACCCGAGGAAGGCGGCTGCCTACAAACAATACCCCCATTATCAGGCCCCTGCAGCTCCCCAACAGGGCCAGCAGGCCAAGGGACGGGGTAACGGGTCCCGTAGGCAGCAAGCCCCCAAGCCTGCGCCACCAGCCCCTGCTCAGCAGGGTGGGGGTTTTTGACTCGCTAAGCATAGCCTCTCCCCCCCCGCTGGTTCCCCCCAGCACCGGAGGCCGGCTGGTTCACTTCGCCGACAGGTGGTCCAGCATCACCGCAGATGCCTGGGTGCTTCAGGTCGTGCGAGAGGGCTACCTTCTCCACTTCCATCAGGTCCCTCCCTCCTATTTTCCGGGAGAGCCTCCGCGCCCCCCTCTGCACAGGGAGTTGCTCCTTCAGGAGTTAGCAGGTCTTCTGCAGGATCAGGCGGTGGAACCGGTGCCACACCACCTGAGAGGTCAGGGCTTCTATTCAAGGTATTTTCTGATACCAAAGAGAACAGGAGGCCTCCGACCCATCCTGGACTTGCGCAACCTCAACAAGTTCCTTGTGCGGGAGAAGTTCAAAATGCTTACCCTTGGAATCCTTCTGCCCTACCTCCAGCAGGGAGATTGGCTATGCTCCTTGGATCTAAAGGATGCTTACACGCACATCCTCATCCACCCAAGCCACCGCCAATACCTAAGGTTTGTGGTGGCAGGAAATCATTACCAGTACAGAGTACTGCCCTTCGGCCTGTCCTCCGCACCGCGAGTCTTCACAAAATGTCTCGCGGTCGTGGCGGCCCATCTCCGGCTTCACGGCCTCTATGTTTTTCCGTACCTCGACGACTGGCTCATCAGAGCAGCATCCGCTCAGGAGGTCACCACCGCCACGTGCCGCACGGTGACTCTGCTGCAGCACTTGGGCTTTGTCATCAACTTCGCAAAGTCCACTTTGCTCCCCTCACAGGATCTCGAGTTCATCGGCGCAAGGCTGTACACCCCTCAGGCGCGAGCGTACCTACCGCTCGACAGGGCTCAGCGGCTCATGGACCTAGCCGACCGCTTTCGCAGCCAGCCCCTGGTCTCCGCCAGGCGCTTCCTGAGACTGCTCGGCCATATGGCTTCCACCGTCCATGTGACCCCCAATGCCCGCCTGAATATGCGGCCTGCTCAGTGGTGTCTCCGCCAGCAGTGGCGACAGGCCACGGGCGGCCTAGCAGACCTGGTGCGCGTCTCCGAGCCGCTGGTCTCGTCTATCCGGTGGTGGCTCCGGCAGCCGAACCTGGTATTGGGAATGCCTTTCCAGTCACCTCAGCCGACCCGGGTGCTGACCACCGATGCATCCCTCCTGGGCTGGGGAGCCCATTGCCAAGAGGCACGTACTCAGGGCCTCTGGACCAAGTGGGAGTCTGCTCAGCAGATCAACTTCCTGGAGCTCAGGGCGATCCGCCTAGCTCTCAAGGCCTTCTCCCACCTGACCTCCCAACAGTCCGTCCTTGTCCAGACGGACAATCAAGTTGCCATGTTCTACGTGAACAAGCAGGGGGGCACGGGCTCCTTCCTCCTCTGCCGGGAGGCACAGAAGCTCTGCTCTTGGGCCGTCAGTCACGGCATTCTCCTCAAGGCAGTTTATCTCCCGGGCCAAGAAAATTGCCTGGCGGACAAACTCAGCAGGGTCCTCCAGCCGCACGAGTGGCGTCTGGACCCCTTGATCGTTCAGAAGCTCTTCCTCAGGTGGGGCCTCCCCACAGTGGATCTCTTTGCCAGTCCTCACAACCGGCAGCTTCCTCGCTTCTGCTCTCGTCAGCCTCACCCCCTTCGGGTGGCGGCGGACGCCTTTCTGATCTCATGGTCGGGGAGCCTTCTGTACGCTTTCCCTCCCATCCCGTTAGTCTCTCGGACCCTTTTCAAGGTTCTCCGAGACAAAGCTTTCATGATCCTGGTGGCCCCTCGCTGGCCCAGGCAGCCGTGGTTTCCGCTCTTGCTGCAACTGGCGGTGGAGGATCCAATCCCTCTGGGGGTGCAACCGGATCTCCTCACCCAGGATCAGGGGTCCCTACTGCACCCCAACCTCAGGTCTCTCAACCTCATGGCCTGGCTGCTGAGAGGGTAGTCCTTGCTCCTCTCCTCTTGCCGGCAGAGGTGGAGGAGGTCGTCTTGGCTTCGCGACGGCCTTCTACCCGCAAATGCTACGCCCTTAAATGGCGTCGCTTTGCAGTCTGGTGTACCCAACAGTCTCAGGATCCCTTCTCCTGCCCGGTGTCGGTGATCTTACAGTACTTGCTACACCTCTCTAATCTGGGACTTAAGTCCAACTCCGTCAAAGTTCACCTCAGTGCTCTTTCCGCACATCATGTGCCGGTGGACGGCAGACCTCTCTCCAACGACCCTCTCGTAGCGAGGTTTCTCCGAGGTCTCCTACTACTTAAACCACCTCTGCGCCCGCCAGCGCCTGACTGGGACCTGAATGTGGTTTTACAGCGGATCACCTGTCCGCCTTTTGAACCTATGGCTACCTGCTCTCTCCGTTTTCTGTCTTGGAAAACGCTGTTCTTGATAGCCCTCACTTCCGCTAGGCGCGTAAGTGAATTACAGGCCCTCGTGTCTGATCCCCCCTACACTCGGTTCTACAAGAATAGGGTAGTCCTACGGACTCACCCAAAGTTTCTGCCTAAAGTGGTCTCCCCTTTTCACTTGAATCAGGAGGTGGTACTTCCAACCTTCTTTCCCAGACCACACTCCAGCCGAGCTGAGACGGTCCTCCATACCCTGGACTGTAGAAGGGCGTTGAACTTCTACCTTGACCGTACGCGGGAGCACCGTAAAGCTGCGCAGCTTTTTGTGTCCTTTGACCCCAATAAATTGGGGCTCCCGGTCTCCAAGCGTACTCTGTCCATCTGGGTTGCGGACTGTATCTCTTGGGCTTATGGGGCAGCCGGACTCGCCTTAGAAAGTCGAGTCACGGCTCATTGCGTTCGGGCAAAGGCCACGTCAGTGGCTTACCTCCGCTCTGTTCCGCTGGCAGACATCTGCCGGGCCGCTACTTGGTCTTCGAGCCAGACTTTTGCAGTCCATTACTGTCTCGAGAGGGAGTCCCGCAGGGACAGTGCTTTCGGACAGGCAGTCCTCCGTAATCTCTTTGAAGTCTGAGCAACTCCTACCCTCCATCCCGGATGTGGGCTACCGGTGGGTGATAATTCAGCGAAGATTCTATCCTTCTGTGCTGCTGAGCTAGAGGGAGCTCATTTTTGTGCTTAGGGTCTCCGGTAGCCTTGAGCTTGGGAGTCCCATAAGTGAGGACTGACTTCCTGCTTGGTCCTGGAGAAAGCGTAGTTACTCACCTGTAACAGGTGTTCTCCAGGAGCAGCAGGAATCAGTCCTCACTACCCTCCCTCCTCCCCTTGGAGTTGCAATCGTCTGCTTATGTTCTTTTTGCAAATTTTTATGCTGTCTTTTTAGCTATGTCATCTGACTGGCTAAGATGGCACCTTCGGGCGGGAAGACTACCGCGCATGCGCGCTGCAATTCCCAAAGGCTTTCTTTGAAAGCTGGGGAAAATTGCTCCGCGAGGGCTCCGTCGGCGCCGACGTCACCCATAAGTGAGGACTGATTCCTGCTGCTCCTGGAGAACACCTGTTACAGGTGAGTAACTACGCTTTCTATGGAGGGCCATGTCACAGCTCACAATGTGAGGGCCATGGCAGCCTCTATGGCTCATCTAAACTCTGTCCATCGACCAAATCTGTCGAGCGGCCACCTGGGCCTCGGTTCATACCTTTACAGCCCGTTACTGCTTGGACAAGGACTCCCGCCGGGATGCCTTGTTTGGTCAGGCTGTTCTCAAACACCTGTTCCATACCTAATCAACTCCTACCCCCCATCCCTGGTTGGATGCCCGAGATCCATGGGGGGAGGTAGAGCCCTTTTCAGGGACTCACAACCTTGGAGATCTCCCTGGCATCTCTAGCCGGGGAGTCCCCATATGTGAAGACTCATTCCTGCTTGTTGCTGGAGATAGCACAGTTGCTTACCTGTAACAGGTGATCTCTGGGAACAGCAGGAATAAGTTTTCACAACCCACCCACCTCCCCTAGGAGTTGTATCTCTCTATCTTTCCTTTCCTCTCTCTCTCTCTCTCTCTCTCTTTGTCTCAGCTTAAAACTCAAACTGGAGAAGTGGCGGTTAGGAAAGGCGGGAAGGCAGCGCGCAGGCGCTGTGGGATTCTCCCAAAAGCTTTTTCTGGACGCTGGGGAGCGCTCCCGCGCAGGCTCAGTCGGTACCGACGATACCCATATGTGAAGACTTATTCCTGCTGTTCCCAGAGAACACCTGTTACAGGTAAGTAACTGTGCTTTTCTGCTTGTTCCTGGAGATAGCATTGTTACTCACCTGTAACAGGTGATCTCCTGGAACAGCAGGAATAAGTCTTCACAACCCACCCACCTCCCCTAGGAGTTGTATCTTTCTATCTCTTTTTTTTTTCTCTCTCACTCTCTCTCTCTCTTCTCAGCTTTAAACTGAACTTGAGAGGGACAATTGGGAAAGGTGGGAAGGCAGCACACTGGTGCTGTGGGATGCTCCCAAAAGCTTTCCTATTGGATGCTGGGGAGCGTTCCCACGCAGGCTCCATCGGTACCAACGATACCCATATGTGAAGACTAAATATCTGCTGTTTCCGGAGATCAGCTGTTACAGGTGAGTAACTATGCTTTACTGAGGAAGATGTTGGAATGCTGCCCATGACTGTAATGGTATTTAAAGGATATGCTGCAGAAGAATTTAAAGAAATATTGATACACTGGGAAGATGTACTACAACTATTTGATAAACAGAAGAGTAGCAAATCACCAGGACCGAATGGTATACATCCAAAGGTCTTGAAAGAACTGAAATATGAGCTTGCAGACCTGTCATTAAAATCATTTGTAATACCTGAAGAATGGAGGATGTCCAATGTAACGCCAATTTTTAAAAAGGTTTCCAGGGGTGATCCGGGAAACTACAGACTGGTGAGGGTGATGTTGGTAGCGGAAAAAATGGTAGAAACCATCATCATGAACAAAATTTCTGAACATGTAGATAGTTATGGCTTAATGTGAGACAGCCAACATGGCTTTAGACAAGGAAGATCTTGTCTCACTAATCTTATGTTTTTTTGAAGGTGTGAATAAACAGGTGGACAAAAGTGAGTCGGTTAATATAGTGTATCTGGACTTTCAGAAAGCCTTTGAAAAGGTCTCTCTGAGACTTTTGGCAAAATTAGTGTCATTGTATAGGAGACAGCGTACTATTGTGGATCATGAACTGGTTAGAACAGTGGTTCTCAACTTTTTTTGCACCGTGACCCTTTTTACCATTGGTCAACTTGTGATGACCCCCAATGATGAAATCAAATGAGTCTCTTCTTTACCGCTAACGCATTGTCGCTGTAATCATTTGTTGAATTATATATATTATAGGCCTTTCCATTATGTTTTTATTTATAAAATTTCCTTATTTAAACTACATTAATTAATCCCAATAACAAGTAATACTATTTGATTTCAAAATTATGACTTTGTAGTCAAATCACTAATGAAATAAAATTATTTTTTCTACCTTTGTTGTCTGACCAATTTATTCTCTGATCATGCTGGTCCCAATCTGAGGCTTCTGTTTTGCTGTCTTCTCTTAGCTCTCTTTCTGTGGTCTATGGTCCATCTGCCATTTCTTATCTTTTCTTTCATTTTCTTCACTTCTTTCCATCAGCCTATTTCCAGTCCCTGTAACCCTCCCCAGTATCAGCCCCTTTCGAATCCTCACTCCCTGTACTTTACAGTGTCAACTTGTATTCCCATGACTGCCACTGGTGTCCATTCCCTTCCAGTCCCCCTCTTTCCCCACTGACCAGTCCCTTCTAGTACAAATACCATGGCAGCCCCTCTCGGATCCACTCCCTTCCAGTTCCATTCTCCCATCCCCTCGTATCAGCCCATTTGTAGCCTTTGCCCCCAGTTTTCTTCCAGGGCCTGCAGCTCTATCCTCCCCTCCCCTCCATCAGCCCATTCCCTGTCAAAGCCCCCCAATCAGCTCACTTCTAGTGCTAATCCCCCCTCAACCCCATTACCAGTGCTAGCCTCCCCTAATCAGTACATTACCCGTCCTACCCCACCCCATCAGACCATTACCAGTCCTAGCCTCCCCTAATCAGTTCATTTCCAGTGCTAGTCCCCCCCCCTCAACCCCATTGCCAGTGCTAGGCTCCCCCCATCAGCCCATTACCAGTCCTATCCCCCCATCAGCCCATTACCAGTCCTATCCCCCCATCAGCCCATTACCAGTCCTATCCCCCCATCAGCCCATTACCAGTCCTAACCTCACCGATCAGCTCATTTCCAATGCTAGTCCCCCATCAGTCCATTGCCAATGCTAGCCTTTCCTAATCAACCCATTATAATCCTAACCCGCACTGTCTCTTGCCTCTGTCCAGCATTTATCCCCTGTCTGTTCAGTATGTCCCCCTGTCTCTCCCCTTTGTCCATGCCAGTCCCCGCCCTCCATCCATCCATATCAGCCCCCCCGTCCTCCATCCATCCATATCAGCCCCCCCGTCCTCCATCCATCCATATCAGCCCCCCCGTCCTCCATCCATCCATCCATATCAACCCCCCCGTCCATGTCAGCCGTGTTGCAGGTTCCCTGCCCCCTCATCCCCTCTCCCCATGTCTGCCTCCCTTCTAATGCAGCCGCGCCTCCCTGCCTCTTACGGAACCGCAGGTGTGCCTGTAAAATCGTTGCGGAGCCTCCCTGTCTCTCGACAGACTCCGTGCAGCATTGTCCTGCCTCCAAAGGAAGTGGTAAACATTAGAAGGGAGACGGTGATTTTGTCGCTGCCGAGAAGCGTACTTGGCAGCGGCAGCAAATTGTGCGCTTGTTAACATTTTTTTAAACTTGGCAGAGAAGAGGCGACCTCCGCTAAATCCTATGGCGACCCCCGTGGGGGTCACGACCCACAGGTTGAGAACCTCTGGGTTAGAAGATTAGAAAGCAGAGGGTAGGGCTAAATGGCCAGTTTTTCCAATGAAGAAAGGTGAATAGTGGAGTACCCCAGGGATTTGTGCTGCATCTGTTGCTTTAACATATTCATAAATGACCTCGACATGGTAACTAGTGAGGTTATCAAATTTGCGGATGACACAAAACTATTCAAAGTTGTTAAAAGCCCATGAGGATTGTTGATAATTGCAAGAGGATCTGGATAAATTGGAAGACTGGGCATACAAATGGCAGATGAAATTAAATGTGGATAAGTGCAAAGTTAATTATCTAGGAAAGAAAAACCCAAACTATGGTTACACGATGGAATGTTCCATATTAGGAACCACCACCCAGGAAAAAGATTTAGGTGTCATCGTGGATAACATGTTAAAATACTCTGTCCAGTGTGCAGCAGTGGCCAAGAGAGCAAATAGAATGCTAGGTATCATAAGGTAAGGAATGGAAAATCAAAATATATTATAATTCCTCTGTATCGTGTGCATTTATGGTCACCATATCTTAAAAAGGATATAGCATTATTAGAAAAGGTACAGAGAAGAGCCACCAAAATGGTAAAAGGGATGGAAGGATACCCCTATAAAGGGAGGCTAAAAAGGTTGTGGCTCTTCAACCTGCAAAAGACGGTTGAGGGGAGATATGAGAGAGATCTATAAATTAATGAATTGAGTGGAACGGGTAAACATAGTTTGTTTATGCCATTAAAATATAGAAAGGCTAGGGGGCATGCAATGAAGCTACAGGGTAACATATTAGACTAAGAGAAAATATTTTTTCACTTAACACGTAATCAAACTCTGGAAGTTGCTACTGGAGGATGTAGTAAAAGCTGTTAATGTAGCTGGGTTTAAAAAAAGGTTTGGAGAGGTTCCTGGAGGAAAGGTCCATAAACAATTAAAGGGGACCCAAAATATCTACTGCTTGACCCAGTGCAAGCATTGTGGAACCTGTCTTTTGGGGAAACTGCTAGATATTTGTGACCAAGATTGGCCACTGTTGGAAATAATATACTGGGCTTGATGGACCTTGGTCTGATCCAGTATGGTATATCTTATTTTCTTATGTTCTGACTGGAGTGCTGGTTTCCCTCGGACACATGGGTCCTACTGTAGTCTGTATCCACAGACTCATTTGCTGCTGCTCATGACTCCCCTTGAGAGTGACCGTGATTTTTCTCTGTTGGCTTTCGGCAGCCTGTAGCTGGTGAGTCCCATATGTGATAACTGACTTCCTGCTTGTTACCAGAGAAAGCATAGTTACTGATCTGTAACAGGTGTTCTCTGGGGACAGGAGAAATCACTCCTCACATCCCTCCCTCCCTCCCATTGGAGTTGCTGCTTTACCATCTGTGTTTTTTCTGTCTTTAAGCTACGTCGTCTGAGCAAGATGGCACCCTTGGGCTGGAAGGGGACCATGTAGAGGGTTTCTTTGAAAGCTGGGGGGGATGCTTCTGTGAGGGCTTAGTCTGTTCCAATGTCATTCATATGTGAGGACTGATTCCTGCTGTCCCTGGAGAACACCTGTTATAAGTGTCCCACTCGTTGGGGCTGCGGTAGTCACTGATGATCCCTCCGGGGGCGGACCATGCGGCCTCGGGGTCTTCGAGGCCCAAGGAGCGACCTACCCTCGAGTCTTCCTCAGACTACTCTGTGTGGGAGACAGAGGCTGACGAGTCCCCGGATTCCCGTCGACACTGCGATGTCCCCTTGGACTCCCCAATCTCAGAACCTCAGAAGGTCTCTGCCAGAGGACATGGGATTCTTAGACTTTGTAAAAGACATGTCTAAGGCCCTCGCATTCCCAACCGAGTTGGAGGACCACCCTCTGGCTGATGAGCTCTAGATCCTCCAGTACGAGGCTCCCCCTCGGGAATCACTCACCGTGCCCATTCCTCATATCCTGGAATGGCTCATGTTCCGCATGTGTGAAACGTCTGCATCTGTGGCAGTAGTGAGCAAGCGGCTCGACTCGCTGTATCGAGTCCGCTGGAGCCCTGGCTTCCTGAAGTCACAACTGCCACACAACTCCATGGTGGTGGAGTTGGCCATGCATTGGCTTAAGAGCTAGAAGATGCACGCCTCTCTGCCCCCCCCCCCCCCCGGGGGGAGGCCTGCACCTTGGACGCCCTTGGCAGGAAGTGCTACCAGGGCTCGATACTCATTTGCTGAGTCCAGGCCTACCAGCTGTACATGGGCATGTACCTGAGGGATCTGGCAAAGGAACTCGCCAGTTTCTCAGCTGGTCTCTCTGAGGAACCCTTGCAGCGCTTCAGGGGCCTCTCCAAGGCCATCCATGAATGCTCCAAATTTGTCTTGAGTGGCCTGGTTTGAGTTGGCGGCCCGGTTAGCCACAGCAGGCATCAGTGTGTGCGCCACCATGCTTGGCTCCAGTCGTCCAACCTTTAGCAATGGGTCCAGGACAAGTTGGATGATGTCACCTGCCAGGGTGAAAACCTCTTTGGCAAGCCCATGACTGAAAAGGCTGCCGAGTTGGAAACAGAATTCATGACGAGTACCAGGCTCTCTAAGAAGACCACTGCCCCTCCCCAAAGGAAGGCCCCTTTTACCCAAGGAAGTGAGCTGCTTACCGCAACTACCCACATTTTTGAGCCTCCCCGGCTCCCCAACAAGGGCAGTAGGCCATGGGACAAGGGCATGGCCCGCAAAAGCAGAAGACTCCGAAGTCCCAGGTTCCGGCTCTGGCTCAGCCAGGGGGGAGTTTTTGATTACTCCAGCATAGCCACTCTACCCCAAAGAGGTCACCAGCCTACAGGACGACGACTGACCCTCTATGCCCTGAGGGGGTAACCATCGCCACCGATGCCTGGGCACTGAGGGTGGTCAGGGAGGGTTACCTCCTCTGCTTGACCCAGTTGCCTCCCCCTTATTTTCTGGGAGAGCCCTCTAGGTCTCTTCTCCATCGGGATCACCTTCTGAAGGAACTGGCATGTCTTCTCGGACAATGCAGTGGAACCAGAGCCCCAACATCTCCAGGGCAAGGAGTTCTTTTCCAGATAATTCCTTGTCCCAAAGAGGACAGGAGGCCTAAGGCCCATCCTTGACCTGCACAACCTGAACGCATTCCTGGTGAGGGAGAAGTTCAAGATGCTCTACCTTGGAACATTGCTGCTCTACCTCCATCAGGGAGACTGGCTATGCTCCTTATACCTCAAAGATGCGTACACTCAAACCAAGATGGTGATCTAATGGGTGGTTTTCAGCGGCGGCGTGTTTTCCTCACTGGTGTAAACAGAAGGCTAAAGGGGTTAAGAAACCCTCCCTTACCCCCCAGCAGCTTCTTCCCAATTACCTCTGAGTGGTTGGTCCACTTGATTTTTTTTGTTTCCAAGACGCAGCGGCAGTCAGGAAAGTAGGCGGAGCAGTGCCCCATTAGCATCCCGACGGAGTTGATTAGCTAGACGGCAAGTTTGGGGCCAGATCTCTCTTCCCCGGTGCAACGACGTCCTCCAAAAGAGCTTTTCCTTGAGCAGGGCCCGGTGCAGCCAGCGGTCTTGCAGTCCCCCCAGGTGGTGGAGTCTGGTGAGAGCGGAGGGTTGACTGCGGGGCTGAGTAGTGGAGAGGTTTCCTTTTCTCTCCCCCACTGCCCAGGTGCTTTACCATCGCAGAGGCGGTCTGAGGGGTCGGTGTCGCTCCTTCCTGTTCCTGGGAGCCCTGCAATGGAGCAGCATTCTTCAGAGGTCAGTGCAGGAGTGCCTGAAACTGGTAACGTTTTCCTTTGAACGACCAGCTGTATTTACTTTGGAGACTATTTGGTCAGCTATTGTGAAGCTTGGGGAACTGTTGGCTCCACAGGTCTCAGCTTTGGCGGTCCAAGCTCAGTCCCATATTAACTTATTGCAGCATCATACATTGGAAATTTCTGCTTTACAATCTTCAGTGACTGAGTTACAACAAAAAAATGTTCGCTATTGGATGGAAGTCTATCTTTTCAGAAGGATGCGTTGGCATTAAATACAAGGATTGAGATGTTGGAAAATTTATCAAGATATCCAAATCTTCGTCTTATAAACTTTCCAAAGTCGACTTTAATTAGCGCTGAAGATATGTTTTAAAAAGTATTTGGTTGAGTGTTTGGGAATTCCAAATGAGTCCCACCCCCTGATGGTTAAATTGTATTATCTTCCTCCTGGCAAAAAGGGAGCAGGTGGTGGGGTGATTCCTGGGGTTGAGAACAAGTCGACTCTTTGGATGTATTGGGTATTTTGGAAACTTCTTTGGGTGATTCTGTTTTTCCATCTATTCTAATAGCAACCTTCGCTCTTTCCTCTGATTGGGATTGGTTCTTACAAATGTTTTTTCGTAAGCGTAGTTTGTTTTTTCAAGGGTTATCTGTTTGTGTATTCCCTGATTTGTCTAAAGAGACAGAGGAGAAGGAAAGAATTATTGTTGCTTTGTCCTGGAGTTTTGCTTATGGGCGCTCCAATTCTTTTGAAATTCCCTTGCAAATGTATGGTTAAATTGCAGTCTGTTTCTTATATATTTTTTGAGCCATCACAGTTGCTGGCCTTTTTTGAATTCTTGCTGCTCGGCTGGGGCAGTCTAGATAAAATCCAGTGCAAAAGTTTTTGTTTGACTGTTAGACACTTGTTTATATTTTCTTCACAGATTGGGTTAAAATTTAATTTTGGTTTTCTCCCTTATTGTGGGCTGTGGTAAGGACAGACTTGCTTTATTGCCTCTTATGTTATATTTTCCTGTGTTTCGTTGTAAGCGACAATGTTGATTTCTGTCTGTACCCTAATTTCTATACAGGCGTGTTATGCTTGGATTTATTGTAAAATGATAAAGATTAAATTTTAAAAAAAGATGCATACACTCACATCCTAATCCACCCACACCACAGGCAATCTCTGTTTTTTTTAGTAGGGGGAAGGCACTTTCAGTACAGTGTGCTCCCGTTCGGGTTCGCCTTCACCCCAAGGGTGTTCACGAAATGCCTGGTAGTAGCTGCCTTAGGCTTCATGGGGTCTTTGTGTTTCCCTATCTGGACAACTGGCTCGTAAAAGGGGACATGGCATCTGAGGTGCAGCAGGCCACTGCACTCACCATCCAGGTGCTACAGCACTTGTGCTTCATCATAAACTACCCCAAGTCCCACCTTCTTCCGACGCAGTGCCTGGAATTCATTGGAGCAAAGCTCGACACCTGCCAGTCAAAGGCTTTCTTGCCCACGGACCGGGCAGATCACCTCAGATCTCTGGCACGGGACATAGAACACTGTCCCTCAGTGTCTGCCCGCCATCTTCTGCGCCTCCTTGGGCACATGGCTTCCACAGTCCACATCACTCCAGATGCCTGTCTCCACATGCGAATGGCGCAATGGTGTCTCCGGGACCAGTGGTTACAGGCCACTGGCTGCCTCCGAGATAGGGTTCGGGTGACCCGCCAGTTGGGAGACTCCCTGGTATGGTAGCAGTCGTCTCACCACCTAGAGAAGGGCATGCCTTTCCAAGACCCCAGGCATTCAATGGTCCTCACCACAGATGGCTCCCTACTCATTTGGGGAGTCCATTGCGAGGGACTCTGCACCCAAGGCTGCTGGTCACTGGTTGAAAGCAACCAGCCAATCAATTGCCTGGAACATCGGTCATCGCCTCCGCCACCAGCCAGTCATAGTCCAGACGGACAACCAGGTGGCCATGTTCTATGTGAACAAGTAGGGGGCACTGGATCCCGTGCTCTGTCAGGAGGCGCTGGCCCTCTGCTCTTACTTGACCCAACAGGGTATCTTCCTCAAAGTGGTGTACCTGTTGGGGCAGGACAACCTACTGGGCGACAGGCTGAGCAGGGTTCTCCGACCGCACGAGTGGCAGCTGGACCCCAAGGTAGCCAGCCTGCTTTTCCTTATCGTCACTCCAGTCCAGTCCCTTTACTTCTGGGTTACGCAACCCTTCCAGCAGCTTGGAGGCTGAGCCAAACCTTTTTGGAGGTGGGGCGGTATAAATACCACTGGGACCACCCCTCAACTCCAGTATTCTCAGTCTCCAAGCAGCTGGAGGGTTCCGTAAGCCTAGGGCTTACTGGAGTCTTCCTTTAACTAAATTACTTTAAGTTTACTTTTAAATTTATCATTTTGTTCCTTTATTGCCTTTAGTTTCTTTGATTTCACCTTTAAGTCAGCTAGGTTTTTCAGTGCTGCTCCTTTAATTCCTCTCTGCTCTCTTCCTCCCTCCCTCCCCCCCCCCCCTCAGGACGGGCCGGGCGCCGGAGGTAGCAGGGTGCAGGCTGTTTACCGGGGATATTCTGCTTTTCCCCGCCTTGTTCTGCCTCGCGCCGAAGCCCTTAAGGTGGCTGAGCGCTGGAGGCAGCTCCGGGAGTCAGATTTCGTCCGTCGGGGCCCCCCTCCCGCAGCTGAAGGACGCAGCGGTGATCCCTGGGTCTCCCGATCGCGGAGGTCTCCCGATCGCGGCGGAGGAGTTTCATCGGCGGAAGAGTTTTCCCTGCCCTTCAGGATCCGTCACTCTCTACCGGCAGCCTTTCTCGGCGGCGCTTTTCTTCCGGGAGGGAGAACAGAAACCCGGAGAACGCGCTCGCGATCCCCCGTTCACGCTCCACGTGGTGAGGCCTACCACGTGTAGAGCTAACGGGCAGAGATCGCTGAGTCGGGTCCACTGAGCTGCAAAAACCGCAAGTACCAGGGAGCATTACTCGCAGTTTGCTTTGTGTGCCATTGCTTGTTTTTTTTTTAAGTTTTACTTGAGTTTTAATTTGTAGTTTGCTTAAATTTTAATATTTCTTCTGCTAATTGGTTTGGCCTCTGGGCAAGAGGCGCTGATAGAGGGCTAAGGGTCTGGTTCTCCCTCTCTCTCTCTCTCCCTATCCCTCAAGGATAGATTGGATCCAAGGAAGGAGGAAAATCAATTCTTTAATCTTTCTGCTATCCTGGGAGCTGGGGATTTGAACAGTGCCTTTCCTTCCAAACAGGGATTTAGGTACCTGGAAACAAGAGCATGGCTGCTAAGCCCAGATGTCCTTCCTGTGGCACACGTAGGGGCACAGCCTCGGAGGCAGGAGTCTGCAGGGGTTGTGCTGCAGTGGCTGCCTCCGTGGAACAAGAAATTAATTTGGCCATGTCCCAATCCTCGCAGAGTGCTGGAGACCTCTTGCAAGGGGAGGGGGGGTCCCAGCCTCCTTCCACCTCAAACTCAGATTTACCCACCCCTTCCCCCCCTCCTTCTACTCCCCCTCCCCCGGGGGAAGGGGGTACAGGGGATTTCTTCTCTCCAGACTTTATTCTTTTACTCCACAAGGCCTATTGCTTGCGCAAGCAGGGTTCGGGCTCAGGGGGAATGCCCCGACGGCCGACACCATATCCAAGAGGGCAAACATCCCTGACTCAGGCCTCCCACCTAAACGCCCACGCTTGGGCGAGGAAGAACCCCTCTCCTCCCTTTCCCAGAGCTCTCCAGAAGAGGAGGGCTCGGACAAAGACTGGGACGGGGAAGAAGAGGAACTGGAAGAAGGGGAGATCCCGGAAGAAGATCATTCCAGGATAATTAGAGTCTTTCGGCGGGAAGAACTCCCGGCCCTAATTGATGAGTCTTTAAAAGTTCTCAATGTATCCTCAGAGGCACCAACAGAGGAGGAGACTGTGGAGGATCCGTTAATCCAGGCCATCAGGAGATCACAGAGGGTCTTCCCTGTTCATAGAGTGGTGCGCCAGATGATCCAGGAAGAATGGGATCAACCCGAGTCTAGTCTAAGGGGAGTCCGATCCATGTCTCGCCTATACCCTCTCCCAGAGGCAGACAGAGAGCTACTGAAGTCCCCAAGGGTGGATGCAGCGGTTTCAGCAGTCACTAAGAAGACTACTATTCCAGTGGAGGGCAGCACAGCCTTGAGGGACTCTCAAGACAGAAAACTAGATACCCTCCTAAAACAAGCTTTTGATGTGAGCGCCCTGGCATTGCAGGCCTCGGTTTCTGGGGCTTGGGTGGCGAGAGCCTGCTTAAGGTGGTCTCAACAACTGCAAGCAACAGAGGGCCCATCTGGCGAAGCTCAGGACCACTCTGCTAGACTGGAGTCCGGAACAGCCTTCCTGGCGGATAGTCAGTATGACCTCATCAGAAGCCTAGCCAAGAGCATGGCCTCGGTGGTAGCAGCTAGACGCTATCTGTGGCTACGGAATTGGGCAGCGGACGCCTCCTCGAAGGCACGCCTGAGCCGCCTTCCGTTCAAGGGGAAACTGTTATTCGGAGAAGATTTGGAGAAATTGGTAAAGGACCTTGGCGAGTCTAAAGGGGGCAGGCTGCCCGAAGACAGACCGAAGCAAGGGCGCCCTGTACCCTCAGTGCGTAACCAGTCCAGGGATTCCCGAAGGTTCCGCCCAGCTAGGTCAAACCCCTTTCCCAGGGGCCGGTTCCCCTCTAAGGGACAAGGTTTTAGAGGGTTTCGAGGAGCAGGCCGAGGTTTTGGCTCGTCCTCCTTCTCCTCCTCTCAAACAAATAGAAAACAATGAGGTGACGGGGGTCCAGGGGGGAGAGCCGTCGGTGGGCGGTCGCCTAAGGCGTTTTCTTCCTGCCTGGTCCCGGGTCACGTCCGATCAATGGGTTCTAGAAGTCATCAGAGAGGGCTACTCTCTCGAATTCGCAAAGCAAATTCCTCCAGCCTTTGTTCAGTCTCCCTGCGGTTCTTCAGAAAAGAGAGGGGCGGTAGAGTCAACCCTCTCCCAACTGATAACGCTCGGGGCCGTAGTCCCGGTGCCACCAGACCAGCGCGGTTCCGGTCGGTACTCGATTTACTTCGTAGTCCCAAAGAAAGAAGGCTCCTTTCGCCCGATTCTAGATCTAAAACAAGTCAATCGCTGCCTCAGAGTTCCACACTTCCGGATGGAAACCCTACGTTCGGTCATAGCAGCAGTCAGGGGCGGGGAGTTCTTAACATCCCTCGATCTGACAGAAGCCTACCTGCATATCCCGGTCAGGGAGTCCCATCAACAATTCCTGAGATTTGCAGTGCCAAGGGGCCATTTTCAATTCCAAGCCCTTCCCTTCGGCTTAGCTACGGCTCCAAGGACATTCACCAAGGTGATGGTGGTGGTAGCGGCCTCTCTACGAAAAGAGGGAATTCTAGTACACCCCTACCTGGACGATTGGCTAATCCGGGCAAAGTCCGAGGAGGAAAGCCACTCCGTGACAACAAGAGTGGTTCAAGTGCTAGAAGAATTGGGGTGGGTCATCAATCGAGCGAAGAGCAGGATGACGCCCTCCCAGGAACTAGAGTACCTCGGGGCAAGGTTCGACACCAGCAGAGGCAGGGTCTTTCTGTCTCAATCAAGATCAAGAGAGCTAAGAATCCTGGTAACTCAGTTTCTGGCCAGACGGATCCCCTCGGCGCGGCATTATCTGCAGGTCCTGGGAACAATGGCAGCGGCAATAGAGGTGGTTCCATGGGCTCGGGCCCACATGCGGCCGCTGCAGAGGGCCCTATTGCGTCGGTGGTCGCCGCAACATCACCCCCTATCAATGCCGTTACCTTGCGCGCCACGGACCAAACAGACGCTGCACTGGTGGCGGTCTCCGAAGAATCTGGATCGCGGGATGCCCCTCGAGCCTCACCAGTGGTTATTACTGACGACGGATGCCAGTCTGACAGGCTGGGGAGCTCACTGCGAGGGCCAGTTCGTTCAAGGCATCTGGTCTCCACTGGAAGCCCAATGGCCCATCAACAGACTAGAATTGCGAGCTGTAGGGTTGGCGCTCAGGGCTCTAGAGGCCTTAGTACAAAAAAGGGCAATTCGCGTACTCTCAGACAATGTTACGGCGGTGGCTTACATCAACCACCAGGGCGGCACCAGCAGTCCCGCCCTAGAGAAGGAGGCGGGCGCTCTGTTCCAGTGGGCAGAGACTCGGTTGGAAGCTCTCTCGGCCCAGCATGTGGCAGGAATAGACAACGTCACAGCAGACTATCTC
The DNA here is from genome assembly GCA_033557465.1 of Ichthyophis bannanicus. Taxonomy (NCBI): domain Eukaryota; kingdom Metazoa; phylum Chordata; class Amphibia; order Gymnophiona; family Ichthyophiidae; genus Ichthyophis; species Ichthyophis bannanicus. Next base: position 884,459,881 of record CM066035.1, on the reverse strand, counting down.
AGCAGGTGCAAGATAGACCACAGAGAGTGGGAACTGGAGCAGGAGACGTTCAACCGGATAGTAGCCCATTGGGGGCCTCCCAGTCATGGACCTCATGGCGAGGTTCGCAACCGCCAAGGTGGATCGGTTCTTCAGCCGGCGCAAGGAAAGGATGTCCGAAGGCCTGGATGCCTTGGCCCAGAAGTGGCCCTCGGAGGGTCTACTCTATGTGTTCCCTCCCTGGGTCCTGATCGGAAAAGTGCTACAACGAGTGGAGTCCCATCAGGGATATGTAATTCTCATAGCCCCGGATTGGCCGCGCCGGCCTTGGTATGCGGATCTGATGAGATTGATCGCCGATCGGCCTTGGCGTCTTCCTTGCAAAAGGGACCTGCTGAGACAAGGTCCATTGCGGATGCCTCACGTGGATCGGTTCTCGCTTACGGCCTGGCTATTGAAAGGGCGAGGCTCCTAAAGAGAGGTTATTCAGGAGCGGTCATCTCTACCCTGCTAAACGCTAGGAAGCGTTCGACCTGTCTCTCCTATATTAGGACTTGGCGCATCTTCGAAGCGTGGTGCGTGGAGCACCGACGAAAACCCCTCTCCGCTTCAGTCCCCGAAATTCTGGAATTCTTAGACAGGTTTTGACAAGGGCCTAGCTCACAGCTCCTTGCGAGTTCAGCTAGCGGCAATCGCATGCTATAGAGGGAAGGTCCGCGGAAAGCCCCTAGGGGCGCACTCGGATGTCTCCAGGTTCTTAAGGGCGGTAAGGCGCCTGCGCCCTCAACAGAGGTCAGTCGTCCCCCCTTGGGACCTCAACCTGGTGCTTAACGCTCTGATCAAGGAACCCTTCGAACCAGTGAAGAGGGCCTCCTTAAAGGACTTAACCCTGAAGACAGTCTTTTTGGTCGCAATCTGCTCAGCTAGGCGGGTCTCTGAACTCCAAGCGCTGTCCGCTCAGCCCCCCTTCCTACTGTTTCTCAAGGACAAGATAGTTCTACGTCCGGTCCCCTCCTTCTTGCCCAAGGTCATTTCGCCTTTTCATATGAACCAGGCAGTTCACCTTCCGGTCCTCTCCGCCGAGGAGGGCGGAGGTAGGGATAACAAACTGCGACTCTTGGATGTCCGGAGGACCTTGAAACGCTATCTCTCCCGCACAGCCCCTTTCCGCAAGTCCGAGCGACTATTCGTTCAGTTTGGGGGTCCACACAAGGGAGAGGCGGCGGCCAAGGCCTCTATCTCCAGATGGATCAGGGAAGCGATCGCTTCCGCCTACATCCTGAAAGGGAAGCAGGTGCCAGCGGGGCTCCGGGCGCACTCCACCCGGGCTCAGGCTACTTCTTGGGCAGAATTTAGCTTGGTCCCTCCAGTGGACATCTGTAGGGCGGCAACTTGGTCTTCGCTACATACGTTCACCAAGCACTACAGGCTGGACGTCCAGAGCGCAGCGGATGCTCGGTTTGGTCTGGCGGTCCTTCAGTCCGGTTTGCCGGATCCCACCCAGGGTTGAACTGCTCTTGTACATCCCAGAAGTAAAGGGACTGGACTGGAGTGACGATAAGGAAATAGTAATTAGATCTTACCTGCTAATTAGTGTTCCTGAAGGAACGACAGTCCAGTCCCTGATCCCACCCGGTTAGGACCTAGCAGTCAGAAGGAAACTCGGAACCGAGCATGGGGCCATTTCAAGATGAAGGGACACGGGAGAATAGCCGGATCGGGCAACCTTAAGCATTGCTCCTCCGTCCGGTCCTCCTCTCTCTCTTTCTCTCTCGCCCTCCCCTTCTCTCTCGCTCTCTCTCTTCCTCGCACTAACCATTTTCTATTGAAAAAAAAAAAAAAAATATATATGTAGAGATAGGTATTGTGCATAGTTAGACAATGTTGGATAGATAAGTTTTTATGTTTGATGGCTAATGGAAACTCTGTAGATCTGCTTTTTCAGTCGAATACTGGAGTTGAGGGGTGGTCCCAGTGGTATTTATACCGCCCCACCTCCAAAAAGGTTTGGCTCAGCCTCCAAGCTGCTGGAAGGGTTGCGTAACCCAGAAGTAAAGGGACTGGACTGTCGTTCCTTCAGGAACACTAATTAGCAGGTAAGATCTAATTACTATTTCTGCCATTGGGGGTATCCCATTATGGACCTGTTCGCCAGTCCGGACAACTTCCAGTTGTCCCGCTTTTGCTCTCGGCAGTCTCATCATGGTCAGGGAGCCTCATGTACGCCTTCCCTCCAACACTGCTGATTGCCAAGACCTTATTCAAGACCCTCCACAACAGGGCCTCACTCATCTTGATAGCCCCCCCGATGGCCCTGGCAACCATGGTTCTCGCTGCTCCTGCTGGCAGTGGAAGCCTCCATCCCCTTAGGGACTGCCCTGGGGCTTCTATCTCAGGAGGGGGCTCTTTCCTACACCCCAACCTGGGGTTTCTTTCACTCACGGCTTGCTGCTGACAAGGTAGCCTTGGTCCATCTCCAACTTCCCATAGAGATGGAGAATGTTCTGCTGGTCTCTGTAAGGCCTCTACGAGGAGGGCATATGCCTTCAAATGGCATAGGTTCTCAGCTTGGTGTGCTGAGTGAAGGGCTGACCCTTACTCTTGCCCGGTGGCTATGGTGTTGCACTACCTTCTCCACCTTTCTCACGCTGGGCTAATTCCGTTCGAGTGCACCTCAGTGCCCTGGCGGCTCACCACCACCCAGTAGATGGTAAGCCCCATTCGGCTCAACCTCTAGTAGGCCGCTTCCTATGGGGCCTGCTCTTGTCTAAGCCCCCGGTTCACCCTCCAGTGACCGAATGGGACCTCAATGTGGTGTTGGGGCAGCTCACCCGTCCACCATTCGAGCCCTTGGGTACTTGCCACCTTCGCTACCTTTCGTGGAAGAAGGTTTTCCTGGTTGCGCTCACTTCATATCCTTGTATCCCTCAACCCCAGCAGATTGGGGGAAGCGGTGACTAAGCATACGCTGTCCATGTGGGTGGCTGACTGTATTGCCCTCACCTATGAGCCAGGTGAGGCTCCTTCTGGATGGTTGCTTCACAGCGTATTGTGTCCGGGCCATGGTGGCTTCGGTGCAAATCTGCGCTCTGTCCTGATGGCAGACATCTGTAGGGCTGCCACCAGGTCTTCCGTCCATACCTTCGCAGCCCATTACTGCCTGGAAAGAGAATCCTGTCAGGACAGAGCCTGTGCTCCGTAATCTTTTCGGGTCTAGGCAACTCCTACCCTCCCGACCCTTCTGTGTTTAGGCTACCAGAGTGCTGGTTTCTTCGGACACGGGTCCTACTGTAGTCCCTTGAGGGTCCCACTTTTTGCTACGGGTCTCCTGGTAGCCTGTAGCTGGGGCATCCTATATGTGAGGACTGACTTCCTGCATGTTCCCGGAGAAAGCGTAGTTACGCACCTGTAACAGGTGTTCTCCGGGGACAGCAGGAATCAGTTCTTTTATAACCCTTCCTCCTTCCCTTGGAGTTTCTCCTTTACAATTCTTTATTTTGTTCAGCTATGTCATTTGACCAAGCAAGATGGCACCCTTGGGCGGGAAGGGGACTGTGCATGTGTGGTGACATCTCCCAAAGGGTTTCTTTGAAAGCTGGGGAGATACTCCCGTGAGGGCTTTGTCAGTACTGAAGTCACCCATATGTGAGGACTGATTCCTGCTGTCCCTGGACAACACCTGTTACAGGCTATCTTCCCCAGAAGGCTAAAAAGTGCTCCTGGTGCCATCCGCCGTCCCCCCCCCCCCAAAGGACACAAGGCACTCCATCAGCATCAGCTTGTGGAAGTTAGTCCGCCACTCCTAGAATGATGGGGCTAGTCTCTGGCCATTGTCAAAGCACGATCTGCTTATCCTACCACACAGGTCTTCTGAAACAGCAATCTCTCCCAGCACCTCTTCGGCCTGGCCGGAACCAGTTGATCTAGTATCCCCAACTGCCCTGTCCAAGCCACTGACTGTCCCATAAGGGTCGACAAGTATCCCTGGATTCACCCTCAGTACTCCTGAATCTAACTAAATCTTCACCCACAAGTGCCCAAAGTCTGCATTGGATGTTCCACACCATGGGCAGTTACTGCTGGGGGCTACGCCACTTCGCACTGCCCGTAGCGGTGAAAATTGGACTCTGCATATGGCCCCAGTACTCTATCTCTTGCTGCTGAGCAGACTTGACCAATGCCGGTATCTAGGCAATTGCCTGTTGCATGGCCCCTGCTTCCACTTAAAGTCCTAGCTCTAGCTTCCACCAAGGTTCCATCGTCAAAGTCTGGGAATGGAACCCACTTCTCCAATTTATGGTACAATTGTGATATGGACAGACTGTCTCCCAGTTCAAAAAATTCTATCAAGCATGCAGAAGCCTCCGCAGTCAAATTTTCCCTTGGGAGAGATTGGACATAGTGCCTAAGTTGGTAGAAGGCAAAGATATGAGTCTTTGGGAGTTGATATTCCTGACTCAGTGATTCATAGAGTTTAATTTCACCCTCCAGGTTCACCTCATGCCCCAGGCTCCTTTATCCCCTTCTCCCCCCATTTTTTGAATACTATATTCTCCAAACCCAGCATAAATTGTGGGTTCCCTCTGATGTGTATAAAACTGAAGGCAACCGGGAAGACATGCCATTGATTGCAAAGATGTCGCCAAACCCCCCCTTAACCGACCCCACCACCCAGCTCCGACAGTCTTTCTGGCAGTGCTGCCATCAGAGAAAGGCCCCACAAATTTCACTTCCAGGTCCTGTGGTGTGAACACCTCAGTCTGCTCCAACCAGTCTTGCAGGTGGTGCATCTGACAAGCCTTTGTGTAGTGATAAACATCTGGGATTCCCATCTCCCCTCGATGCCATGGGCCTCTCAGGAGGTACAGTGAAATTCTTGCCAGCCAACCATGCCAAAGAAAGCTGTGCAGGTCTCGTTCATGGATAAGAGGCGAATCAGAAGAGTTTGCAATATATAGAGCAGCTTCAGGAACAGGATCATACAATATGCTGCCACACGACCTAAAAGTGACAAGGGGAGGGACGACCATTCTCGCATTTTAGTCCGCATACGAGTCATCACTACTGCCTAGTTTGCCCGATAAAGTTGGCTAGGGTCAGTGGTCAGCTGTATTCCCAAATAGGTGAAGCTCCAGTCACACTGCCCTTTTAGTCACCCCATAATGTCCAAGGCTTCTGACTTTTTTATTCAGCTGCAGGCCAGTAACTCGGCCATACAGATCAAATTCAGTCAGCAGGCAGGACAGTGACGTTTGTGGGTGTGTAATATGATCAAGGATATTTGCGAAGCCGCTATCTTGAATTCTGAGAGGCTCATATGAATCCCTGGCAGAGCCCAGCAACTCTGCAGGGTCCGAATAAAGGGGTCTAAGGATAATGCAAACAACAAAGATATTAGGGGACAGCCCTGCCTCCTTCCTCTCTCTAGCTCAAAGGCCTCAGAGATGCCCGTTGACTAATATTGCCGCTGTGGGATACGTGTATAAGACCTAAGCATTTGCATGAAGGGCCCGTCTATCCCACCGAGTAGTTGGAAAAGATAATCCCACCCCACCCTATCAAATGCCTTTTAGCAGTACCCCACCATTAATGATTCTGCTTGGTTCCCTGTGTACCCTCTGGTATTTCTTCAAAAATTTACTTCTATTTCTTTTGCGGGGGATGTTCCTGGCCTCTGTAATAGTTTTCGACTTCTCTCCCTCATTTTGGGGACTACTAATAGCATTGTTTAACTTTTCTTGATGTTATGTACTTAATTTTTCCTACAATGTCTATTACTGTACAAGTGTTATGCTTGATTCATTGTTAAAATGCATAAATATAAAATAAAATAAAATGCCTTTTTGACGTCAAAACTAATTAGCAATGATATTTTCTGTGCATGGGCCCACTCCTGAGAGGCGGTAATCCTTAAGTTACCTGCCACATAGCGGCCCCTTACAAAGCCCACCTGCAGGACCTGTACTGGTAACAGTGGGGCATTTCTATCTGCCACGATCTTTGCCAACAGTTTCAGATTGAAATTAATTAGAGAGAGGATAGTTCCTTATCCCTTCAGTCTAGTCCCGAACCTCTGGGTTGTGCTCCTCCAGCAGCTTGGAGACTGAGAAATGTCATCCTTTTCTGACACTGGTATATCCTCCCAGGATGCCCCTCCTTACTCCAGTTACCTCAGTCTCCAAGCAGCTGGAGGATTGGTGAGCCTGGAGGTCCAGGCTCACTTTGGAGGAACAATTAAGGAAACATAGGGATTAGGCTTAGATTGTCCTGTAAAGGAAAAGGGAAAGAAAAAGTACAGAAAAAGAAAAGATGTAATTTGGGGGTGTTTTGTGCCTTTAAGGCTGAGCTGAGGCTTCCCCCCTCCCCTCTATCCTACCCGCGATAATTTGGGGGCTGTAAGTTTACTGAAGAATCCATCTGTAGCAGCAGGGCTCCAGCTACCGATCCCACTTAAAAGGGTGAGGAACCGGAGCTGCGGTCAGTCAGCGCATACAGAAGCTGTGCCTGTTAGTGCTGTGAAGCACGTCAGGAGGTGTCTGGCCGTCAAAAGCGGCTCTTTCCCTGTCTCTGACCGACTCCCGACGCTGAAACTGAAGCAGGTCGGTTGAGCTGGGGAAAAAAGCACGGCCCACAGCGAGCAGTGACCTTTTGGAGACAATCTAGGTACAGGCGCCGGATCACTATAGCGAAAGAGGGGGGGGGGGGGGGAAGAGAGTGAACCGTGTTGGCTGCAGTCGGCCTAACCGCGTGGCGGCAGTGCAGGAAGCATCGGTGCTGCTTTGGGGCCTTCAGAGACTCGTATCTTCGGCGGGAAGCTTCGGTTTTGCGTTTAAATTTCATTTTCAGACTCAGGGCTCTTAAGTGAAGATTACACAGTTTAAAAAAAAAAAAAATTGTATTTGTGCCAGTGACTTTGTTTTCAGGTTTAGGCTCAGTACTTAAGGTTGACACGGTGACACCGCACAAGCAGGATGCCTTCTAGACCGCAGTGCTTAGTTTGCGGGACTAGAAGAGGAGCGGTGTCGGAGACAATAGTCTATAGGGGGTGCGTTCAAGAGGCAGAGGCTATGGAGCACACCTTGGAGGGGGGAGCTGATGCTCAGGGAGCCCCAATAGCTCGGCAGGATCCAGTTTCCCTAGAGTTGCCGCTGAGGGAGCCGGTAGCGGGGCCTTCTTCCGCGGGAACGCTCCCCAGCGTCCAGTAAGAAAGCTTTTGGGAGCATCCCACAGCGCCTGCGCGCTGCCTTCCCTCCTTTTCCAACCGCCTCTCTCCAGTTCTTCTTTTCCACGGAGCCAGCAGGTCGTGTCCCTGTCACCGCAGAAGAATTTTCTTTATTTTTCTGTGTCACGTCTGCCGCCTTCGACGTCAGACCGGTACCGCCGGTCTTTTTCTTTTCTTTCTTAAAAAAAAAAAAAAAAAAAGTTTTTTCTTCAACTGTGCATTTTCACTTTGGGCCTTAGGCCTGAACATTTTCTCCTCATGGAGAAGCCCGCTTCCGGGTTCAAAAAGTGCACGAAATGTGGAGGTACTATTTCTTTCACCGACACCCATGATTGGTGTCTAAAATGTTTGGGTCCTGACCATTCCATCACGGATTGTGTCCTGTACCATGATGTCTAAAAGAGGTTGGCAGAACCGAGCAGCCAAGCTCAGTACCCTGTTTCCCTCTGATGCAGCCTCAGTGGCATCGACGTCTTCCAGGGCTGCTTCTTCCTCTCATGGATCTCAGGTAACCAAACATAAATCTAGCCGGTCCTCGAAGGGCAAATCTCCCTCTAAGCATCGAGATGCCTCCGGGCTTGTCCTCGAGGATTCAGCACCGGCAAAATTACCCCGGCGGGAAGTTCCAGCTTCCAAAGCATTGTCTATGGGGTCACAGGTTGACATCGATGGCTCGGCCTCGACCGATCACCTGTTGCCGTGTTCTGGAGTACCGGTGGCCTCCACTGGTACCGACATCCAGACTCTGGTGGCGTCGATGGATCAGAAGATTCTGTCCATGCAACGCACCCTAACGGCGTTTATGCAGGTTTCGACGCCTCCGGTACTGCAACATTCTCCATTGCCGGTACCGACTCCGGCACCGGCATAGGTGCCGGTACCAATTGCATCGACATCAGCTTCGGTGTCGACTGCAACGGTACCCTGTCCTATGATACCCATCGGTACCGCTTACTCCCGATATCGATCCCACTCGGTACGTGTATCGGGCTTTACAGGAGCATCCAGACAGGCGATACTTCGATTCTTCCGAAAACTCTGAGTTGGAGGCTTCTGTCGAGGCACCGGTACTTCTTCCTCCGGAGTCTGCTTCTCCAAAACGAAGAATGTCTCCTCCAGAAGACTTGTCTTTACAAGACTTCATTAGGGAAGTGGCTAGGGGCCTCTCCATTACAGTGGCCCCTGAGTCAGAGCCTAGAGCCAAGCAGTTAGATATTTTGCAATATCCTAAGGCTCCTAAAGAAGCAGCTACCTTACCTATTCATGAGATTCTTTATGATCTCATGTTGAGCATGTGGGAGACTCCTCTCACCACCTCTCCTCATTCTCGTAGGTTAGAAACCATGTACCGTGTCCCTCCTTGTCCAAGCTTTCATAAGTCTCAGCTTCCTCACCACTCTATTGTGGTGGAGTCTGCCATGAGGAAAATAAAGAGTGCAAAGAAACACTCATCTAATCCTCCAGGACGTGAATGCAGGACCCTTGATGCTTTTGGCCGAAGGGTCTTCCAAGCTAATATGCTTGCTGCCAGAATCAACTCCTATAGTCTCTATATGGGGATGTTTCTAAAAGAAGTCACAGATCATCTGCAGACTTTAGCCCCTTTTATTTCAGAAGATAAAAGGCAGCAATTTCTCACGTGGCTTAAACATGCCCAAGATGTTTCCAAATTTTCCAACCGTGCAGCCTTTTACTCTTTTGAGTGTGTCAGCAGAGCCTCGGCTATTGCCATAGGTGCACGCAGAATTGCTTGGTTACAAGCCTCTGATTTGGAACTCTGGGTCCAAGATGAACTGGGAAATCTTCCCTGTACAGGTGAAAACCTTTTTGGCAGGGATCGGCAAGCAAAGGCCACTCAGATGGAAGCTGAGAACTCTGCTTTGGATCGACTTTCAAAGTCTACCTCTGCTCCTGTTAAGAAAAGTGTTTAAAAAGACACCTTTTTCTAAAAAGGGAAGATATTATCCTGCTTATGGTCAGCAGGCATCTTCTGTAGGTCGTTTTGCTGCAAAGCGTCAGCAACCACCTAAACAGGCCAAGTCAAAGGCTGCCATGCCTCCCACGGCCCAGCAGCCTCCGCCTCCTCAGGGCCTTTGACTTGCAACTAGAGAACTTAGCCTTTCTAGCTCTGGAAGAACCAGAGCCCCTCACCATTCCAGGAAGGTTAGCTTACTTTGCTCCCAGATGAGAGCAAATCACAGCAGAGCAATGGACCCTCTCCATTATAAGGGAAGGGTACAAACTTCATTTCTTAAACCTTCCTCCCCACACCATGGTGAAACAGTTCACTTCTCCAACATCTCTCCTCAACCTTCTGGGTCAGGAGATTGCTACCCTTCTTGCCCAAGGGGCAATAGAAGTACCTCTTCTTCAACAGGGCTCAGGGTTCTACTCCCCTTATTTTCTTATTCCAAAGAAAACAGGGGGCTACAGACCCATATTAGATCTCAGAGAATTGAACAAGTTTCTATTCAAAGAGAAATTCAAGATGATTTCTCTCGGTACTCTGCCACCATTCCTTCAGAGTCGGGACTGGCTTTGTTCTCTAGATCTCAAGGATGCGTACACCCATGTCCTCATCCATCCAACACACAGAAGGTTCCTTCGGTTCCTTTTTCAAGGAAAGCACTACCAATACAGGGTGCTTCCTTTCGGTCTGGCCTCTGCACCAAGGGTGTTCACGAAATGCATGGCAGTAGTAGCTGTATTTCTACGCACTCTAGGAATATTTGTTTTCCCATATCTGGACGACTGGCTCATTCGAGCTCCATCCCAGTCAGAGGCCCAGATTTGTCTAACCTGCACAATGCGTGTCCTTCAGTATTTGGGACTGGTAATAAATATCCCAAAATCCCATCTCACCCCTACTCAGTCCCTGGAGTTTATAGGGCCTTGCTGGATACCACAACTGCAAGGGCCTATCTTCCTCAGGCCCGTTGCCTATGCTTGGTGCAGTTAGCCTCCCAGATGCAGTTAAAGTCCCATTTAACTGCTCGAGAAATGTTACAACTATTAGGCCACATGGCATCCACCGTGCATGTGGTTCCATATGCTCGCCTTCACATGAGGGCAGCTCAATGGACTTTGTCCACCTAATGGACTCAGGCATCAGGTTGCCTATCAGACAAAATAGCAAACTCCAGTCGCCTATTTTGGTCTCTCCAGTGGTGGAAGTCCCCTCCAAATCTGTTGTTGGGGTCCCCTTTTCAGCAGTCGCTACCCCAAGCAACTCTGAAAACAGATGCTTCTCCAATGGGTTGTGGACAATGTTCCCTCTAATTTTCTGTAGGCTGTGTGCGCATAAAATATCAGCTGTGCAGCTTTTGAAGGAAGGTTAAATTTTTGTGCGCCACATAACGACACTCGGAGTTATATACTTTAAAATTTGACTACACGTCAGAATACAGTATGTACACCACATTGCACTAGAAAATATTGTAGAACTTGTGAAAAACGTAAATACACAACAATTTTTCAATTTTAAGATTGTCTGTTTTCTATCAGAATCAGAACCGTAATTTTTGTGCGCTCTGTTGTAAAGTATGTGCGCTCACTCGGCAAGGTGTGTGCGCGCTCACACGAGCACAGCTTAGAGGGAACAGTGGTTGTGGAGCTCATCTGCAGGATCTCTCCACCCAAGGCATCTGGTCTCCACAGGAGACTTCTCTCCATATCAATCTCTTGGAACTCAGAGCAATATTCTTAGCTCTGAGTGTTCCATTCCCTGTTCAGCTACAGGACAGTCCTCATCCATACGGACAACCAAGTAGCCATGTTCTTTGTCATCAAGCAGGGCGGGACTGGCTCTGTCGCTTTGCAACGAAGCTTTGCGACTGTGGGCCTTCGCCAGAGAGCATCACATCCATCTTCTGGCAGTATATCTTCCAGGCGTTGAAAACTCTTGGGCGGACAGACTCGGTCGAGTTCTGCTTCCACACGAGTAGCCAGGATTTTTCGAATTTGGGGAACCCCGGACATAGACCTCTTTGCAAGTCCGTGGAATGCCAAACTTCCCCGGTTCTGTTCCAGAATTCTGTGTCAGGGAGTTCAGGCCAAGGATGCCTTCCTCCTTCACTGGGTTCAAGACTTAAAGCCTTTCCACCAATTCCCCTAATTCCCAAAACACCTTTCAAGCTTCAGAGAGATCGAGGGACCATGATCCTCATAGCACCACATTGGCCACGCCAAGTGTGGTACCCTCTACTTCTGCATCTCTCTCAAGCTCCTTCCCTGGACTTGGGCTCTGCACCAGACCTTCTGTCCCAGGAAGAGGGAACGTTGTGGCACCCAAGCCCCCAGTCACTCCATCTCAGGGCTTGGTTGCTGATGGCCTAGACCTTCTTCATCTCTCTCAGCAAGTCAGAGATGTTATTCATGCCTCTAGAAAGCCTTCTACTAGACATTCCTATGCTTTCAAATGGAAAAGATTTACCATTTGGTGTTCAGAGAAGGGTCTAAACCCTCTTGCAATACCTCTGAATTCTCTACTAGAGTATCTCCTGCATCTATTCCATGCAGGTCTGAAAACAAATTCAGTAAGGGTCCATTTGAGTGCTATTGCAGCCTCCCTCAAGCCCCTCAATGGACAACCTATTTCCTCTCATTCTCTTATAATAAGATTCATGAGAGGCCTTCTTTTAACTAAACCTCCCATTAGACCACCTCCAGTGGCATGGGACTTAAACCTGGTTCTTGGCCAGCTTATGAAGCCACCCTTTAAACCTTTAGCCACCACCTCCTTGAAATTTCTTTCTTGGAAAGTTGTTTTTCTCATTGCAGTCACCTCAGTACGCCGCATCAGTGAGTTGTAAGCTTTGGTGGCTAATCCACCTTATACAAGGTTCCATCATGATAAGGTAGTCCTCAGGACCAATCCACACTTTATGCCTAAAGTGGTCTCGCCTTTTCATCTGAACCAAGAGGTATATTTACCTGTCTTTTTTCCAGGACCTCATGCATCAAGTACAGAGAGGAATCTTCATTCCTTGGATTGTAAGAGAGCTCTCGCTTTTTACTTACAAAGAACACAGCAACATAGAAAGTCTTCTCAACTCTTTGTTGCTTTTGATCCTTCTCATTTAGGACTTCCTGTCTCTAAGAGAACACTGTCCAACTGGATTGCTCAGTGTATTTCTTTCGCCTACCAGAGTAGGAACATTTCTCTGGAGGGCCATGTCACAGCTCACAATGTGAGAGCCATGGCAGCCTCAATGGCTCATCTAAACTGTGTCCATTGACCAAATCTGTCGAGCGGCCACCTGGGCCTCTGTTCATACCTTCACAGCCCATTACTGTTTGGACAAGGACTCCTGCCGGAATGCCTCGTTTGGTCAGGCTGTTCTCAAACACCTGTTCCATTCTTAATCAACTCCTACCCACCTACCGTGGTCGGATGCCAGAGATCCATGGGAGGAGGTAGAGTCCTTTTCAAGGACACACAACCTGGGGTTTCTCCCTGGCATCTACAGCTAGGGAGTCCTCATATGTGAAGACTCATTCCTGCTTGTTCCTGGAGATAGCACAGTTACTTACCTGTAACAGGTGATCTCTGGGAACAGCAGGAATAAGTCTTCACAACCCACCCACCTTCCCTAGGAGTTGTATCTCTCTATCTTTCCTTCCCTCTCTCTCTTTCTCTCAGCTTTAAAACTCGAACTGGAGAGAGGCGGTTGGAAAAGGCGGGAAGGCAGCGCGCAGGCGCTGTGGGATGCTCCCAAAAGCTTTCTTACTGGACGCTGGGGAGCGTTCCCGCGCAGGCTCCATCGGTACTGATGATACCCATATGTGAAGACTTATTCCTGCTGTTCCCAGAGATCACCCGTTACAGGTAAGTAACTGTGCTATATCCGAAGGACGGCGTGTTTCCGCAAGTCTGATACTGTTCGTCCTGTTTGGAGGACTGAAAAAAGGTGAGGCAGCATCCAAAGCTTCCATTGCCAGGTGAAGTAGAGGCTATAGCGTCTGCTTGTGTTTTGCAGAGAAAAGCGGTACCATAATGGTTAAGAGCTCATTCCACTAGAGCGCAAGCGGTGTCTTGGGCTGAGTTCCGTTCGGTGCCAGCGGTGGAAATTTGTAGGGCAGCTACCTGGTCTTCCTTAAATTCCTTTGTTAAGCATTACTGTCTGGATGTTCAGGCGGAAAGGGATACTAGTTTTGGATCAGCAGTGCTTCAGGCTGGTCTAGCAGGTCCCTCCCGTTGATTTCTTTCACTGCTCTGTTACATCCCCAGAGGTTCGGGACTAGACTGGAGGGGATAAGGAAGGTGAAATTAGACTTACCTGCTAATTGTTGTTCCTTGCGGAACTCCAGTCTAGTCCCGTATCCCTCCTTGATTTTCTGTGAGCTAGTGCCTGAAGCAAATGAGACATAACAGGTAAGAGTAAGAAGTGGGATAATGTTTGGGTCACTGTCCTCCATGAATGGGGAGGGCAGGCCTAAAGGGTTTCTAATAAAAGTTAGTATGGAATAGGGGGAAGGTTGGTAGACGTGATATTTTCTCCCTTAAGTTTTAGTTCAGTGGTTAAGGTTTGTTGGTAGTGGTTTTACTACTTAATTGTTGCTCCGGTGAGTCTGCTTTGTCAATATATTACTGGAGTAAGGAGGTGGATCCTATGAGGATATACCAGTGTCATCAGAAAAGGATGTTTCCCAGTCTCCAAGCTGCTGAGGAGGAGCACAACCCAGAGGATCGGGACTAGACTGGAGTTCCTCAAGGAACAACAATTAGCAGGTAAGTCTAACTTCACCTTCTCCTGGAATAGCAAGAAGTCCTTGCTTATGGGGCGATGTTGGCACTGACTGAGCCCATGCGGAGCAATTCCTCAGCTTTCAAAAAAGCCTTTGGGATTGCTGCCACACATGTGTGGTCCTCTTTCTGCCCAAGGGTGCCATCTTAGAAAATGTTCGTTAAGGCCTTAAAAGCGTAAGCTGAAGTCGGACGACATTTACCATAAGTTAGCCCTGGAGTCTCCTGTGGTGCCCTTCTCCACCAGCCCACTACTTGCGGGGTCCCCAGCAGTGACTCTGCGTCCCAGGTGTCACACTGACCAGGGTTTGCCCAAGGTGGAATGGTGAAAAAAGACGACCTCTAAGACTCCGTCAGGGGCTCCGGATAAGAGCAAGCAGTCTCGCACTCATTCCCTTAGTCCCCCACGGTGTTCCCGAGAGTTGGACAAGGAGAACATAAGGTATGCCATACTGGGTCAGACCAAGTTCCATCAAGCCCAGTATCTTATTTCCAACAGTGGCCAATCTAGATCATAAGTACCTAGCAGTTTCCCCAAAAGACACAGGTTCCTCAATACTTGTATTGGGTCAAGCAGCGACATCCCAGGTCCCTTTTAATAATGGCTCCTAAGCATCCCTCCAGTCCAGTCACTTTTCACTGGGTTATGCTCCCCTTCCAGCAGCTTGGAGACTGAGCCAATCATCTTTTGATGATTCTGGGGTATAAATAGCACTGAACCTCCCACCAGCTCCAGTTAGTTCAAGCAGCTGGAGGGTCTCAGCCTGGAAAAAAGGGGCTTACTGGGGAGACACTTTGGTTCTAGGGGGTTTCTATTTATTTATTTTCATTTCTCTTTAATTGTTTTATTTCAGGTACCTTACTTTAGTTGATTTCTTGGTGGTCTTTGACTTTGGGGAGACTTCCCCTTCCTCTCCTTTCCCCCCACCAACTGGTAGGTCTGGCGTGCAGGAGGAGGCTTGGCAGGCTGCAGCAGTTAAAATAAATAAAAAGGGAAGGTGTGGAGCCGTCGGCATTGCTTCAGCCTGCAGGACCTGCCTTTGTGCTGGCCCGCCTTCATGCTGAAGCCCCGAGGGCGGCTGAGCATGAGGATGGGAGGTTCGAGTTCTCTCCTGCAGCGGTCAGAAAAGCGGTGGACAGGTGAGCTGGGCGGGAGACCTCCAGGAACTTGTCTAAACCTTTTTTTTAACCCAGCTACACTAACAGCTTTTGCCACAGCGTCCGGTAACATATTGCAGAGTTTGATTACACGTTGAGTGAAAAGATATCTCCAGGAGCAAGCAGGAATGTCGTCTTCACATATGGGTATTGTCAGTACCGACGGAGCCTGCGCGGGAACGCTCCCCAGCGTCCAATTAGGAAGCTTTTGGAAGCATCCCACAGCGCTTGCGTGCTGCCTTCCCGCCTTTCCCAACTGCCTCTCTCCAGTTCTTCGTTTTCCGCGGAACTAGCAGGTCGTGTTCCTGTCACGGTTGAAAATTTTTTTCCTTATTCTTTTTTGTGGTCGCGTTTGCCTTCCTCGACACTTCACCGGTACCGCTAGTTCTTCTTTCTCAAAAAAAAAAATTAAAATATTTTTTCCAAACTTTTCTTTTCCAGGTGCAGTGCCATTTTGGGCCTTAGGCCCAAAATTTCCTCCATCATGGAGAAACCCGCCTCGGGTTTTAAAAAATGCACCAAGTGTGGCGGTACCATCTCCGTCACCGACACCCATGAGTGGTGTCTTAAATGTTTAGGTCCTGACCATTCCATCTCCGAGTGTATGGCTTGTGCCATGATGTCCAAGAGGGGTCGACAAAACCGAGCTGCGAAGCTCAGCGCCCTTTTTCCCTCCGATGCAGCTTCGGTGGCATCGATGTCTTCCAGGGCTTCGTCTTCCTCCCATGGATCTCAGGTAACTAAACATAAGTCCAGCCGGTCCTCAAAGGGTAGATGTCCTTCTAAGCATCGAGATGCCTCTGCTGTTGACCTTGAGGGTTCTGTACCGGCAAAATTGCCCCGGCGGGAGGCTTCGGCTTCCAAAGCATTATCAGGGCTCCAGGACGTTCTCGAGGCCTCGACCTCGGCAGAACTACTGGTGCCATGCTCTGGGATACCGGCACCCAGGCATCGGCAGCGTCGATAGACCAGAGGTTCCTGGCTATTGAACGCAGTCCTGCGGCTCTCCTTGCGGCATCGATGCCCTCGGAACCGCCTCAGACAGTTCAACCGGTACCGGCACTGATGCCGGTATCGGCACTGATGCCGGTATCGGTACCAATAGCATCGACATCGGCGTCGGCTTGCCGGCACCCAGTCATGTGATGCCTTCCGGTGCCAACTTCGGTCGGTACGGGTATCGGGCTCTTCAAGAGCATCCGGACAGAAGGTACTTCGAATCCTCAGAAGATTCTGAGGATTCTGACAGCTCTGTCAGTACCGGAATACTTCTCCCGGAGGAGCCTTCCTCTCCTAAACGTAGGATGTCTCCTCAAGAGGATATCTCCTTTCAGGACTTTATCAGGGATGTGGCTTGTAGCTTGTCCATTACTGTGACTCCTGAAACAGAGCCCAGAGCTAAGGAGTTGGAGATTTTACAATATCCCAAAGCTCCTAAGGAGGCAGCTACCTTGCCTATCCATGAGATTTTACATGATCTCATGTTGAGAATGTGGGAGACACTTCTCACCACCTCTCCTCATTCTCGCAGACTGGATACCATGTATCGAGTCCCTCCTTGTCCTGGATTCCAGAAAACTTAGCTTCCTCACCATTCTTGTTGTAGAATCAGCTATCAGAAGGATCAGGAGTGCAAAGAGGCATGCCTCTAATCCTCCAGGACGTGAGTGTAGAACTTTGGATGCCTTTGGATGTCGTACTTTCCAGGCTTCCATGCTTTCTGCTAGGATCAGTTCCTATATTTTATATTTGGGAATGTTCCTTAAAGAAGTCAAAGGTGATTTAGAGGTTTTGAGCCCTCTTCTTCCTGAGGATAGAAGGCAGGATTTTCTCACACTGGTCAAACATGCCCAGGATGTTTATAAGTTTGTCAACCATGCAGCTTTTGACTGTTTTGAGTGCATAAGCAGAACCTCTGCCATTGCCATAGGTGCACGTAGAATTGCCTGGCTCCAGGCATCCGATTTGGAGCTCTGGGTGCAGGACAAACTGGGCAGTATCCCTTGTACAGGTGAGAATCTATTTGGCAAAAATTGGCAAGAGAAAGCCAATGAATTAGATGCTGACAACTCCACTTTGGATAGGCTATCCAAAACCACAGCTGATCCTGCGAGAAAGAAGTCTTTCAAGAAGCCTTTCTTTTCAAGAAAGAGGTTTTATCCCTTTTATTCCCAGCAGGGATGTTCTACAGGTCAGCCTACCCGGGAAGGTCAGCAACCACCTAAACAGAGGAAAGCAAAGACTGCTAAGCCTCAACAGTCTCAGCCTCCACAAGGCCTTTGACTTTCATCTAGAGAACTTACCCTTCCAGGCCCTCAATGGACCAGAGCCTTCCACCATTCCAGGATGGTTGTCACTTTGCCCCCAGGTGGGAGCAAATAACAGCAGAGCATTGGACACTCTCCATTATAAGAGGGGTACAAGCTGAACTTTCTGTGCATGCCCCCTTCCACAGTGGTAAGACAGTTCAATTCTCCAGGACCAAGCAGGAAGTCAGTCCTCATATATGGGTGACATCGACGTCGATGGAGCCCCCATGCGGAGCATTTCCCTAGCTTTCTAAGAAAGCCTTTGGGAATACACCCACGCATGTGCGGTCCCCTTCCTGCCCAAAGGTGCCATCTTGCTCAGTCTTTCTTTTCTGTGGAGCCCAACGGACGTGAGTCCGTGTCACCTGGAAAAGTTTGTTTTTTTTCTGCTATTTTCGCTCTTTTGTCCGGTTCGACGCCGGTTCCTCTTCCCGCCTGGGTTCGGTACACCGGTATCGACCTGATCCCTATTTTTCGGTTTTTTGCCCTTCGAGGTACGTGTTTGCGCTTTTTCTTTTTCCCTGGAAGGCCAGTCTTTTGACCTCGTGGGGGCCCTTTTTTCCCCGATGGCCTCCAGTGGTTTTAAAAGGTGTGATCATTGTAAGAAACTCATGTCTCTTACCTACAAACACAACTGCTGCCTGCGTTGCGTCGGGCCAGACCATGATCCCAAGGTCTGTGTCCCGTGTGGAAAGATATCCACCAAGGTACTCAGAAGCCAGCAGCATCAGAAGGAGAGAATTTTTTCTGACTGCCTCCAGCCGAGCTCGGACCTCGCCAGAGGCCTCGATGCCTCGGGAGTCTGACCCCGAGCTTCGTCGGGATTCCTCTGAAAGGGAGTCCCCCAGTCGGGAGCATAAGAGAAAGAGGAAGCTCGTGAGGGCTGCGTCGGAGGATACTCCTGGTTCTTCGAGGGCCAGGTCCCGGACCCCTGACCGCCACCCCCGGCCTTTGGAGCTGGAGAAGTCGCCTAAGGTGCCTCGTATAGAGCCGGAGTCTGTCGAGCATGTAAGTCCTGTTGTCCTCGAGGACTCTCCTCCTCCCAGGGAGCTGACGTCGGGCCCGGCGCTGCAGGGGCCCGAGTCGGTGGCTGCTGAGTCTCCTGAGCTTGGACTCAGGCTGACAGCCTTGGAGTGCAGACTGTCTGCCTTCATAGATCAGCAGCAGGTGCTGATGGCCAGCTTGACTGGTGCATCTGCCCCAACCACCAGGACGTCGACGTCCAAGTCGCCCCCGGAGACCGAGCCAGTTATCGAAGCCATGAAGTCCCGAGTCCGGACTCGGTCACGGTCCCCCCTCGACCTCCCGTTCGGGGCCGAGGGCTTCGACGCTGATGCCCCCGGCGTCGGGGTGGGTGCTACCAGAGCCCGCACAGTCGGAGCCCCTCGACTCTTCTTCGGATGTGTCTGCGTGGGAGATGGAGGACGAGTAGGCCCCTGATACCTTTCGGACTCAGTGTGTCCCTTAGGACTCACAGCAGTCCGAGCCCCGGAGTAGGTCCACACCGGAGGACACCCGGTTCTCGGAGTTTGTGAGGGACATGACCAAGGCTTTGGCTGTTCCTGCAGATCCCGAGGAGGAGCCTCGAGCCGAAGAGCTCGATGCCCTGCAGTATGACTCTCCCCCCACGGAGGCCTTTACTGTGCCAGTTCCTCCGATGTTGGAACGGCTCCTCTTCTGAATGTGGGAGGCACTGGCCTCGGCACCGGTTTTGAGCAAGCGGATCGAGTCCAAAAGAGACATGGCTTCCAGAAGGCGCAGCTGCCGCACCATTCTATGGTTGTGGAATCGGCCATGCATGGTCTGAAGAGCCAGAAGATGCACTCCGCAGTGCCCCCCGGTAGGGAGGCCCGGAACCTGTATGCCATCAGCAGAAAGTGCTTCCAGGGCTCGATGCTTGCTTGCCGTGTCCAGTTCTACCAGCTGTACATGGGCATGTACTTGCGGGACTTGGTTAAGGAAATAGCCGGGTTCTCTGCTGGCCACTCCGGGGAACCTTTGCAGAGGTTCAAGACCTTGTCCTCGGGGATCCGGGAGTGCTCCAAATTCATCTCCCGGGCTGCCTACGATGGCTTAGAGGCTTCGGCCCGAATAGCGGTGGCCGGCTTCGGTGCTCGACGACAGGCATGGCTACAGTCACAGGACCTCGAGCCATAGGTGCAGGACAAGTTGATTGATGTCCCATGCCGAGGTGAAAACCTCTTTGGCAAGCCCATGGCTGAAAAGGCTGCTGAGCTGGAGACCGAGACTGACTGACAAGGACAAGGTTGTCCAGAAAAACGTATGCCCCTTCTCATAAGAAGGGGGGCTCGGGGGAAAAAGGCCTTTTATCCGAGGAAGTCATCTGCCTACAAACCTTTCCCTCACTATCAGGCCTCCCCAGCAGGGTCAGCAGGCCAAGGGGCAGGGACATGGGCCCCGTACGCAGAAAGCCCCCAGGCCTCCAGCTCCTGTTCCTACTCAGCAGGGAGGGGGTTTTTGACTCCCACTGCATAGCCTCTCCACCTCTGCTGGCCCATCTCAGCACGGGAGGTCGGTTGGTCCTGTTTGCCCACCAGTGGCCGCTCATCACAAGAGATGCTTGGGTACTGAGCATAGTCCAGAAGGGCTACCTGCTTCATTTCCATCAAGTACCCCCCTCCTACTTTCAAGGGGAGCCTCCAAGGCCTACTCTGCATCGAGAATTCCTTCTCCAGGACCTGCAAAGTTTCCTTCAGGACAGGGCGGTGTAGCCTGTACCTCCCCACCTGCTGGGTTAGGGCTTTTACTCCAGGTACTTGTGCCAAAGAGAACTGGAGGTTTCCGGTCCATTCTGGACTTGAGAAATCTCAACAAGTTCTTGAAAAAGGAAAAGTTCAAGATGCTTACTCTTGGGACACTGCTGCCCTACCTCCAGCAGGGAGATTGGCTATGCTCCTTAGATCTGAAGGATGCGTACACTCACATCCTCATTCATCCAGACCACAGAAAATACCTAAGGTTCGTGGTGGGGGGGGGGGGGGAACCACTTTCAGTACAGGGTACTGCTCTTTGGCCTATCCTCCGCCCCACGGGTCTTCACAAAGTGCCTGGCTGTGGTGGCGGCCTACTTGTGAAACCAGGGTATTTTTGTCTTCCCCTATCTGGACGACTGGCTCATCAGGGGTCATACTCTCCAGGAGGCCAGGCAAGCCACCCTCTGTACTGTCTCTCTCCTTCAGGCGCTAGGCTTTGTCATAAACTTCGCAAAGTCCACTTTGCTCCCCTCCCAGAACCTGGAGATCATAGGAGCACGGTTAAACTCACTGCAAGCAAAAGCTTAATTGCCCGAAGACAGAGCGGAAAGACTGATGGACTTGGCCAGCCAGTTTCTAGACAACCCATTGGTTTCCGCCAGATTCTGTCTAAGGCTCCTGGGCCACATGGCATCGACAGTGCATGTGACCCCCAATGCCCGCCTGAATATGAGGCCTGCACAGTGGTGTCTCAGTGGAGGCAGGCCACAGGAAGCCTCAGAGACAGTGTGTCCAAACCATTCCTGAACTCCCTGCAGTGGTGGCTACACCCCCCTCCCCCAATCTTCTACAGGGAATTCCTTTTCAGGTACCTGTTTCCACTCTGGTACTCAAAACCGATGCCTCCTTGCAGGGCTGGGGTGCACATTGGACAAGTGCACACAGGGCCTGTGGTCTCCATGGGAGGCCACGCAACAAATCAACCTGCTAGAACTCCAGGCGATACGCTTAGCCCTCAAAGCCTTCTCTCACACCCTGGCCCACCAGTCTGTCTTGGTGTGGACAGACAACCAGGTAGCGATGTTCTATGTGAACAAACAAGGGGGCACGGGGTCCAGGCTCCTGTGTCAGGAGGCACAGGCCCTTTGCTCTTTGCACTTCGACACAATATGTTGCTCAGGGCAGTCTGTCTTCCTGGCTAGGAAAATTTCCTGGCAGACAGATTGAGCAGGGTTCTACAACCTCACGAATGACAACTGCACCCTTTGGTGGTTCAGAACATTTTCCTGAAATGGGGACTTCCATCCATTGACCTCTTTGCCAGTCCCCTGAATCGGCAGCTGCCCCAGTTCTGCTCCAGGCAACCGCATCCCATGAGATTCGCAGCAGATGCCTTCCTTATCTCATGGTCGAAGGGTCTTCTGTATGCGTTTCCTCCCACGCCCCTGGTGGCCCGAACCATGTTCAAGATTCTAAGGGACAGGGCTTCGGTCAACTTGGTAGCCCCCAGATGGCCGAGGCAGCCCTGGTTCCCGCTTCTGTTACAGCTGGCGGTGGACACTCTACTCCCTCTGGGGTTGCAACCCGATCTTCTTTCTCAGGATCAGGGTTCCCTTCTGCACCCCAATCTCAAAACTCTCAATTTGATGGCCTGGAGGCTGCAAGGGTAGTGCTGGCTCCCTGGGGCCTGCCTCAGGAAGTTGAAGAGGTGCTCTTGGCCTCTAGGAAGCAATTCACCAGAAAGACCTATGCCCTGAAGTGGAAACGGTTCTCCTTCTGTTGTGACCAATGCCAGGAGAACCCTTTCTCCTGCCCTTTGCCAGTGGTGTTTCAGTACCTGCTTCACTTGTCTAATCAGGGTCTTAAGTCCAATTCTGTTAGGGTACACCTTCCTGCTCTTGCAGCCCACCACTCACTGGTGGAAGGGCACTCTTTATCGGTTCACCCCTTGGTGTCCCGGTTCCTCAGAGGCTTGCTCTTGCTAAAGCCTCCTCTCTGTCCACCAGCCCCTGAGTGGGAGTTGAATGTGGTCTTGCAGCAGCTTACTTGCTCTCACTTTGAGCCGATGGCTACGTGTCCTCTCCGCTTCCTTTCTTGGAAGGCTCTTTTCCTAGTGGCACAGACCTCGGCCAGGTGAGTGAGTTGAACGTCAAGCCCTGGTCTGTGACAGGCCATACACTCGTTTCTATAGGAACAGGGTAGTCCTTAGGACTCATCCTAAGTTCCTCCCGAAGGTAGTCTCCTCTTTCCACCTCAATCAGGAGATGGTTCTTCCTCAGCCCGGTTGGCATGGGGCCTAGGGAAGAATGTTGGAAGTCCTGCATACCCTGGACTGTTGAAGGGCCTTGTCTTTCTATATTGATCATACTCAAGATCATAGAAGGGCTACTCAGCTCTTCGTCTCCTTTGACCCAAACAACTTGGGGTTGCCTGTCTCCAAGTGTACCTTGTCCATATGGGTGGCAGACCTGCATCACCTGGGCTTACAGGGCAAAAGACCTTCCCTTGCAGGGTCGCGTCACAGCCCACCATGTCCGGGCAATGGCTGCATCAGTAGCTCATCTCCGTTCTGTACCGTTGGCAGACATCTGTAGGGCTGCAACTTGGTCCTCAAGCCAGACTTTTGCAGCCCATTACTGCCTAGAGAGGGAGTCCCGTAGGGACAGTGCTTTTGGTCAGGCAGTACTCCGGAATCTCTTTGAGGTTTAGGCAACTCCTGCCCTCTTGTTGTTCTACTGGTGGGATCTCTTCTCATTAAAATTCTTTCCCTGATGCTGGGGCTTCACAGAGGGAGCTTTGTTTTTCAGCCTGGGTTCCTGGTAGCCCAGAGCTAGGGAGTCACCCATATGTGAGGACTGACTTCCTGCTTGGTCCTGGAGAAAGTAGTTACTCACCTGTAACCAGTTGATCTCCAGGAACAAGCAGGAATGTAGTCATCACATATGGGTATCGTCGGTACCAACGGAGCCTGCGCGGGAACGCTCCCCAGCATCCAATTTGAAAGCTTTTGGGAGCATCCCACAGTGCCTGCGTGTTGTCTTCCCGCCTTTCCGAACTGCCTCTCTCCAGTTCTTCTTTTTCCGTGGAGCCAGCAGGTCGTGTTCCTGTCATTGCAGAAGAATTCTTTATTTCTTTTTTGTGGTCGTGTTTGCCTTCCTCGACGCTCTACTGGTACCGCCAGCTTTTCTCTTATTTCTGTAAAAAAGAAAAAAAAAATATATATATATATTTTTCCTTTTTTCTTCAGGTGCATGCGCCTTTTTGGGCCTTAGGCACAAAAACGTTTCCTTACCATGGAGAAACCTGCCTCAGGTTTCAAAAAGTGCACCAAGTGTGGCGGTACCATTTCCGTCACCATCACCCATGAATGGTGTCTAAAATGTTTAGGTCCTGACCACTCCATCACGGATTGTATGTCCTGCGCCATGATGTCTAAAAGGGGTCGGCAGAACCGAGCTGCTAAGCTCAGTACCCTGTTTCCCTCTGATGCAGCTTCGGTGGCATCGACGTCTTACAGGGCTGCTTCTTCCTCCCGTGGATCTCGGGTAACTAAACATAAATCCAGCCGGTCCTCGAAGGATAGATCTCCTTCTAAGCATCGAGATGCCTCTGGCTTTGCCCTCGAGGATTCTGCACCGGCAAAATTACCCCGGCGGGAGGCTTCGGCTTTCAAAGCATTATTGGGGTTCCAGGATGTTCTCGAGGCCTCGACCTCGGCAGAACTACTGGTGCCATGCTCTGGGGTACCGGCGGTCTCCTCCGGTACCGACATCCAGGCATTGGCAACGTCGATAGACCAGAGAGTTCTGGCTATGGAATGCAGTCTGGCGGCTTTCCTTGTGGCATCGACGCCCTCGGGACCACGACAGACAATTCCACCAGTACCGGCCTCGGTATCAGTATCGGTATCGATAGCATCGGTGTCTGCTTTGCCAGTACCCCGGTACCGGTTACTCCCAGTACCGACTTTGGTCTGTACGGGTATCGGGCTCTTCAAGAGCATCCGGACAGACGATACTTCGAGTCCTCAGAAGAATCTGAGGATTCTGACAGTTCTTTCGATGCAGCGATGCTTCTCCCAGAGGAGCCTTCCTCCCCTAAACGCAGAATGTCTCCTCCAGAGAATATTTCTTTCCAAGTTTTTATCAGGGAGGTGGCTTGGGGCCTGTCTATCACTGTGGCCCCTGAAACAGAGTCAAAGGCCAAGGATTTGGAATTTCTACAATATCCCAAAACTCCTAAGGAGGCAGCTACCTTGCCCATTCATGAGATTTTATATGATCTCATGTTAAGGATGTGGGAAACACCTCTTACCACCTCTCCTCATTCTCGTAGACTGGATACTATGTATCGAGTCCCTCTTTGTCCTGGCTTCCATAAGACTCGGCTTCCTCAACACTCTATTGTAGTGGAGTCAACTATGAGAAGGATCAAGAGTGCAAAAAGGCATGCTTCTAATCCTCCAGGACGTGAGTGCAGAACCCTGGATGCTTTTGGACGTCTGTTCTTCCAAGCTTCCATGCTTTCTGCCAGGATCAGTTCCTATAGTCTCTACATGGGAATGTTCCTGAAGGAGGTCACAGATGATTTAGGGGCTTTAAGTCTTTTCTTCCTGAGGATAAGAGACAGGATTTTCTCACTTTGGTCAAACATGCCCAAGATGTTTCTAAATTTTCCAACAGTGCCTTTGACTGCTTTGAGTGCATAAGTAGAATCTCGGCTATTGCCGTAGGTGCTGGTACCGATAGCATCAGCATTGACATTGGCGTCCTCATTGCCGGCACCCAGTCATGCGATGCCTTCCGGTACCGATACACCGGTATCGAATCCCCTCGGGTACTGACTTTGATCGGTACGGTTATCGGGCTCTTCATGAGTATCCGGACAAGAAGGTACTTTGAGTCCTCAGAGGAATCTGAAGATTCTGACAGTTCTGTCGATGCGGGGATACTTCTTCGAGGAGCCTTCCTCCCCTAAACGCAGGATGTCTCCTCCAGAGGACATTTCCTTTCAGGATTTCATCAGGGAGGTGGCTCGAGGTTTGTCTATTACTGTGGCTCCTGAAACAGAGCCCAGAGCAAAGGAGTTGGAAATTTTACAGTATCCTAAAACTCCTAAAGAGGCAGCTACCCTGCCTATCCATGAGATCTTGCATGATCTCATGCTAAGAATGTGGGAGACACCTCTTACCACCTCTCCTCACTCTCGTAGACTGGACACTCTGTATCGAGTCCCTCGTCCTGTTTTCCTGAAAACTCAGCTTCCTCCCCACTCCACTGTAGTGGAATCAACTATGAGAAGGATCAGGAGTGCAAAGAGGCCATGTGAGTGCAGAACTCTGGATGCTTTTGGACGTCGTGTCTTCCAAGCTTCCATGCTGTCTGCCAGGATCAGTTTCTATAGTTTATTTATGGGAATGTTCCTGAAAAAAGTCACAGGTGATTTAGAGGTTTTGAGCCCTCTTCTTCCTGAGGATAGAAGGCAGGATTTTCTCGCTTTGGTCAAACATGCCCAAGATGTTTCTAAATTTTCCAACCATACAGCCTTTGACTGCTTTGAGTGCATAAGCAGAACCTCTGCTATTGCCATAGGTGCACGTAGAGTTGCTTGTCTCCAGGCATCTGATCTAGAGCTCTGGGTACAAGACAAATTGGGAAATATCCCTTGTACTGGTGAGAACCTGTTTGGTAAAGATTGGCAGGAAAAAGCCATTGAAATGGATGCTGAAAATTCCACCTTGGACAGATTATCCAAGTCCACTGCTGATCCTGCTAGAAGGAAATAGTTCAAGAAACCATTCTTTTCTAAAAAAAGAAAAGATTTTACCCTGTTTATGTTCAGCAGGGACATTCTGCAGGTCAGCTTGCCAAGAAAGGTCAGCAACCACCCAAACAGAAGAAAGCAAAGGCTGCTAGGCCTCAATCGGCCCAGCAGGCTCAGCCTCCATAGGGCCTTCCTGTACGTAGCCCTAGTCTGGTCCCGGACCTCTGAGTTGTCAACCTTAATCAGCAGCTTGGAGACTGAGGAACCACCTTCTTTTCATGATGTCACTCCTATATAACTCTGGCATCCGCCTCCCTTCATCAGTTACCTCAGTCTCCAAGCAGCTGACTAGGTTGAGCTCGGGGGTCCGGGCTCACTGGAGGAACAACTAAGCCATAGTTTCAGTGTAGGGATTAGTCTAAATTTGGTTTCATTTGGGTTACAACGTCTTGTTTGCAAAAAAAAAAAAAAAAATATTAACCAAGTAGGAAATTGAGGTGCTGTACCTTTAAGGTATAGGACCTGTGCCTGCCGGTGCCTTAGGCCTTTCTCTCTCCCTCTGCCCGTCTTCAGCTGTTCGACAGAGTCGGAGGGGTCGGCTCACCCCCGGTTTGGAGCAGGGATTGTGAGCCGGCAGAGTGCCTCGCGTCCAGCCAAGCGCCAAACAGAGGATCTGCCTGTGAGCGCGCCTCTGGCTGGACGGAAAGGGGAGAAGCAGGAGTCGATCTGCCATGGGGTGTGCAAAGTTCGGGGATTGCCAGAAGGGCCGGACTGTGACTCCTTTCGCCCCTCCTTCGCTGCTTTGGCGGCTCAGGTAAGGAAGCGGGGGGGCATGTGACTCCGGCGATCGCTTCTCTCTTCACCGCGGCGCGAGTACGCCTTGCGGCTGTACAGGCCCGGCCATGTGGCACCCGCGCGGGAGTGCTTTTTGGATCCCGTGCTTTTTCCCGGCCCCTTCTGCTTGGCTAGGCCGCCGTGCGGTAGTGCGAGTGGCTCCGGGGAGCCGGCTGGGCGATTTTTGTCTTTTCTAGCAGTGCTTTAAAAAAAAAAAAAAAGAGTTCTTTTCCTGAGGGGCTGCTTGCCTTGGGGGTTGGTAGGGCCTTACGTTGGCAGAGCCCTGCTTCGGGGCAGTGAAGCCCCCTACCCCTATGTCTCCCAAGACACAGTGTATGATTTGTGGGAATAAGAGATCCGCCCTGTCGGACTCCGGGGTGTGCAAAAGTTGCTCTAAGGAGGCAGCAACTCTGGATCCCCCCGAGGTGAGCGTGGGGGAGCTGCCGGGGTCGGAGGTGGGGCCTTCGGTTGCCTCTCCCCCAGGCCCATCCCGGGCGGAGCCGGTGGTGGGACCGTCGACCACCGCAACGGCACAGGTACCCCAGGCGTCCTGGGCGAGCGGACTTGAGTCAATTTTCTCTGCGGAGTTCGTGGCACTGCTGCGGCACGCAGTGGGTGGCCTGCCTCGGCCTCCTGCTGAGGTTTCGGAAGGGGTCCGCGCCAAGCGTGGCCCCCCAGCTCTCCTTGCTGAGGACCAACCTAGCAGCAAGAGGCTGCGGTTGGATACGGAGTCACTGGAGCCCTCCCTGGCATCGGAGGGACTCCCGTCGGAAGAGGAAGGCGACGCTGGGCTCCCTGAGGAAGACTTGGAGGAAGGCGAGCTCAACGACAAGGAGGAGCAGGCCAGAGTGGTCAGAGTCTTCCGGAGGGAAGAACTGCCAGCCCTGATCACTGAGACGCTGAGCGCTTTAAATATGCCAGCGCAGGGGCCGTCGGAGGACGAGTCTCTGGAGGATCCTTTGTTGCAGGTCTTCCGCAAGTCTCAGCGTGCCTTCCCGGTCCATCGGGTCTTCCAAGAGCTGATTCAGGAGGAGTGGAACGCCCCGGGGGCGGCCCTGCGGGGGTCGCGGGTACTGGGGCGGTTGTATCCTCTGGTGGATCGGGATCGGGAGGTCTTCACGCCGCCCAAGGTGGATGCTGCGGTAGCGGTGGTGATAAAGAAGACCACCATCCCAGTGGAAGGCGGCGCAGCCCTCAAGGACGCCCAGGACAGGAAGCTGGATGCCCTTCTGCGCCAGGTGTATGACACTAATGCGTTGTCTCTCCAGGCCGCTATTTGTGGGGCCTGGGTAGCCCGGGCCTGTCTTCGCTGGTCTCAACAAGTGCGTCCAGCGCAGGCGGAGGGCAGATCTGTGGAGGCGGCCCGCCTGGAGTCGGGGGCGGCCTACTTATCCGATCTGCACTATGACCTTATGAGGGGTCTATCTAGCAGTATGGCATCGGCGGTCGCTGCCCGCCGGTACCTGTGGCTCCGTTCCTGGGCGGCGGATTCTTCTTCGAAGACCAGGCTGAGTAAACTCCCGTTCAAGGGACGTCTCCTATTTGGAGAGGATCTGGAGAAGTTGGTCAAGGACCTGGGCGAGTCTAAAGGTGGTAAGTTGCCGGAAGACAAACCCAAGCAAGGCCGTGGCGCCTCGTCCAACAGATCGCAACAACGGGACTTTCGCCGCTCGCGCTTTCCCGGTTTGCTGCCGGTCAGCGGGGCCGGTTTCCCGTCCGAAACCAGGGGTTTCGGGGCTTCAGAGGAGCTGGCAGAGGTTTTGGGGGGGGGGGCCTCGACCTCCTCCTCCCCCTCCTCAGCCCTGCGCAAGACGCAATGAGATACGGTGGACCCAGGAACCGCTGGTTCCCGTAGGAGGCAGGCTGCGGGAGTTCTATGGCGCCTGGGTCCATATGACTTCGGATCAGTGGGTCCTGGAGGTCATCAGAGACGGATATGCGCTGGAGCTGCAGCGACCAGTGCGCGATGCCTTCGTACGGTCCCCCTGCAAAGCGCTCAGCAAGTGCGCGGCGGTGCGGGAGACCGTGCAAAGGCTGCTGGACCTCCGGGCGATCGAGCCGGTACCGCCAGACCAACACGGTTGCGGTCGATACTCCATATATTTCGTTGTCACAAAGAAGGGCGGAGGGTTCCGGCCTATCCTGGACCTTAAAGGGGTAAATCGGTGCCTGCGGGTGACACACTTCCGCATGGAAACTCTCCGGTCCGTCATTGCAGCGGTCCGGCCGGGCGAGTTTCTCACCGCTCTGGATCTGTCCGAGGCCTACCTTCACATTCCCATTCGACAGGACCACCACCGGTTCCTCCGCTTTGCGGTGCCTTTCGGGCATTTCCAATTCCGAGCGCTGCCGTTCGGGCTAGCGACGGCCCCGCGCACCTTCACAAAGGTGATGGTGGTGGTGGCGGCGGCCCTGCGCAAGGAAGGCGTCCTGGTGCACCCGTATCTGGACGACTGGTTGATCAGGGCAAAGTCGAGGGAAGAGAGCGTGAGGGCCACGTCCCGGGTAGTCGGGTTCCTGGAGAGCCTAGGTTGGGTGGTCAACAGGACGAAGAGCCAGTTGGTCCCCTCCCAAGACATGGAATACCTAGGAGCGCGCTTCGACACGGGAACCGGTCAGGTGTTCCTTCCGCGGCAGAGAGCCCAGAAGTTGCGGTTGTTGGTACGGAAGTTCTTGAAGAGACGGGAGTCCACGGCGTGGCAGTACCTTCAACTGCTGGGCACCATGGCGGCGACCCTCGAGCTGGTACCGTGGGCGAGGGCCCACATGCGGCCTTTGCAGAGGGCGCTTCTCAGGCGCTGGTCACATCAGCGGGATCCCCTGTCCCAAAAACTCGCATGCCCGGACGAGACGCGAGCGGGGCTGCGCTGGTGGCTGGATCCCCGCTCCTTGCAGAAGGGGAGGCCTCTGGCGGTGCCTGAGTGGATTGCGTTGACAACAGATGCCAGCCTTCTGGGTTGGGGGGGTCACTGTCGGGGCCAATTCGCTCAGGGACGGTGGGACCCCCAGGAGCGCTCGTGGTCGATCAATCGCCTGGAATTGCGTGCGGTGTTCCGGGCGTTGGAATGGTTTCAGTTGATTCTCGACGGTTCGGCAGTCAGAGTATTCTCCGACAACGCCACGGCCGTGGCTTATATCAATCGCCAAGGCGGGACCAGCAGCGCGACTCTCGAGGCAGAGGCCGAGGCCCTGTTCTCGTGGGCCGAGAGGCATCTGCTGGCAGTGTCGGCAGCACACGTGGCAGGAGTGGACAACGTGGAGGCCGACTTTCTCAGTCGAGTGCGAGTGGATCCGGGAGAGTGGGTTCTCCACCCGGAGGTGTTCGCGATGATCACGCGGCGGTGGGGCATCCCCGTGATGGATCTGATGGCCACTTTCAGCTCCACGAAAGCCAGCTGCTTCTTCAGCAGACGAAGGGAGTGCATGTCCGAGGGTCTCGATGCGCTGATTCAGCCCTGGCCGGAGGGCCAGTTGTTGTACGTCTTTCCGCCGTGGGTTCTCATCGGCCGGGTGCTCCAGCGAGTGGAGAGCTTCGGGGGGATGGTGATCCTGATAGCTCCGGACTGGCCGCGCCGCCCTTGGTACGCGGATCTGCGGAGGCTTCTGGTCGCGCGACCGTGGCGCCTTCCGGTGCGCCCGGACCTGCTAGCACAGGGGCCTCTATTCATGCCCCATGTGGATCGGTTCTCGCTTACGGCTTGGCTATTGAAAGGGCACGGCTGAGAACTCGGGGCTATTCCCCGGTGGTGGTTTCCACCCTGTTGAAAGCTCGTAAGCGGTCTACGTCTTTGGCGTATGTTCGGGTCTGGAGAGTTTTTGAGGCGTGGTGCAGTGAGCGGCGCTGGGTGCCTCTCAAGGCTTCTCTCTCTCAGATCTTGGACTTTCTGCAGTGCGGTTTCGACAAGGGTCTGGCGGCGGCTTCGCTTCGAGTGCAGGTCGCGGCTCTGGCGTGCTACCGCGGGCGAGTGGCTGGTAGATCCTTGGGCGAGCATCGGGATGTCAAGCGGTTTTTGCGCGCGGTGGCGTTAATTCGACCGCCCAGGAGGCAGCCGGTGCCGCAGGGGCATCTCCCACTTGTGCTGTCGGCACTGGAGCGGGAGCCTTTCGAGCCTTTGCGCTCGGCTTCCTTGAAGGATCTCACATTGAAGGTCGTGTTTTTGGTGGCCATTTGTTCGGCCAGGCGCATCTCAGAGTTGCAGGCGCTGTCCTGTAAGGAACCCTTCTTGGTCTTTTACGAGTCCAAGGTGGTCTTGCGGCCCGTGCCGGCCTTCTTGCCCAAGGTCGTGTCGGCGTTCCATTTGAATCAGGAGATTTCCTTGCCAGTGTTCCGGTCGGACACGACGGGCTCCGCTTCCAGGACGCTCGATGTCTGTCGGGCCTTGAAGAGGTATCTTCGACGTACGGCGGGGTTCCGCCGTTCGGAGAGATTGTTTATCCTGTTCGCGGGTCCTTGCCGAGGAGAAGCGGCATCCAAAGCCTCCATCGCCAGGTGGATCCGGGAGGCGATTTCGTCGGCTTATTTACTGAAGGGGAGAGCGGTGCCGGAGGGGCTGAGGGCCCATTCCACCAGGGCCCAGGCTACGTCCTGGGCGGAGCTCCAGGCTGTGCCGCCAGCGGAAATTTGCAGGGCGGCCACGTGGTCTTCTTTGTCTCCTTTTATCAGACATTACCGATTGGACGTTCAGTCCGCGCAGGATGCCAGGTTCGGGGCGGCGGTGCTGCAAGCAGTTGCGGCTGGGCCCTCCCGTTAGATCTACTGCTCTGGTACTTACTCAGAGGTCCGGGACCAGACTGGGGCTACGTACAGGAAGGTGAAATTAGACTTACCTGCTAATTGTTGTTCCTGTAGTAGACCCAGTCTGGTCCCGCATCCCACCCGGTGTTGCTGGGGGGGCTTGCAGCACGGTCTTCTGTTTGTTTTCTGATGACAGGTAAGAAAAGCAGTTTCGGTGTCATCTTTGTGGGGGTGGTCGGACAGGTGAGAGGTTAGTCGGGGCACCCTCAGTGTTCACAGTTCGCGAATTTATTCGTGTTCATGTTTCAGTCATGGGGGGTTGGACCTTGCGATTTGTAAGTGGGGTCTTAACTTATTTGTTGCTCTGGTGAGTCTGCTTTGTCATTAGGGTACTGATGAAGGGAGGCGGATGCCAGAGTTATATAGGAGTGACATCATGAAAAGAAGGTGGTTCCTCAGTCTCCAAGCTGCTGATTAAGGTTGACAACTCAGAGGTCCGGGACCAGACTGGGTCTACTACAGGAACAACAATTAGCAGGTAAGTCTAATTTCACCTTTGACTCTCATCTAGAGAACTTAGTGTCAGCATACATTTCATGCAGCTTTGTACTCTGGTGATTTCAGTCTCAAAAGGTAATAGGACAGTTTACAAGATGAGATTAACTCTGACCCCCTGGTGATTTCAGTCTCCAGGGCCTGTCTGCAGCCCTCCTTGCTAAATCAAGAATGGCAGACCTCAAAGGGAGTGGCTAAAAACAATAGCAGACCTCAAGGGGAAGTGCTGGAGAGGATTCAATTCACTATAAAGGACAGAAACACTTCCTCTTGCTCTCTCTCTTCCACTATTCATCGGAAATGAAGGACAGGAGGCTCTGATGATCAATTCTCTCCACCCCCTCCCCCCCCCTCTCTCTCTCGCCATGAGGCTCTGACCCACATATTCTGGCCTCTCTCTCTCACACTTCGCACATGCACACACAGATTAATTGATGCACACTGAAACAGCTCTGTAACAATCACTATATACCTCTGTTCAATACCTATGTAATAAGCCTATTTCTACATAAAAAAAACTTTCTCCAAGCCACACCTATTTGGTTGTTTTATTGCAAACCCTACTGCCTCTGTGAAGTGAAATGAACCCAGGACCTACAGGAGAGTAACTTGACAACATCTTACACTTAGCCTTCCTGGTTCTCGGGGGACCAGAACCTTCCACCATTCCAGGAAGGTTATGTCATTTTGCTCCCAGATGGGGGCAAATAACAGCAGAGCATTGGGCACTCTCTCCATCATAAAGGAGGGGTACAATCTTCATTTTTCAAGCATGCCCCCGCACACAATAGTAAGGCAGTTCAATTCTCTGACCTCTCTCATCAACCTGTTAGATCAGGAGGTCGCTATCCTTCTTGCCCAAGGGGCAATAGAAGTACCCCTTCATCAACAGGGTGCAGGGTTCTATTCCCCTTATTTCCTTATTCCAAAGAAAACAGGGGGTTACAGACTTATCTTAGACTTCAGAGAATTGAACAGATTCCTTGTCCAGGAGAAATTCAAAATGATTTCTCTCGGATCTCTGCTGCCATTCCTTCAGAGTCAGGATTTGCTTTGTTCTGTAGATC
This sequence comes from Ichthyophis bannanicus, assembly GCA_033557465.1. Taxonomy (NCBI): domain Eukaryota; kingdom Metazoa; phylum Chordata; class Amphibia; order Gymnophiona; family Ichthyophiidae; genus Ichthyophis; species Ichthyophis bannanicus. The sequence continues at coordinate 884,426,800 of CM066035.1, read as the reverse complement.
TCAAGGATGCGTACACCCATGTTCTCATCCATCCAACTCACAGAAGGTTCCTTTGGTTCCTTTTTCAGGGAAAGCACTACCAATACAGGGTGCTTCCTTTTGGCCTGGCCTCAACACCAAGGGTGTTCACGAAATGCATGGCTGTTGTAGCAGCATTTCTCCGCACTCTAGGGAGATTCATCTTCCCTTACTTAGACGACTGGCTTATTCGAGCCCCAACAGAGTCAGATTCCAGGACTTCTCTATCCTGCACAATGCGGATCCTTCAGTATTTAGGGCTGGTAATAAACATCCTAAAATCCAGTCTGACTCCCACTCGGTCTTTAGAGTTTATAGGAGCTTTCCTGGATACCACAAAGGAAAGGGCCTATCTCCCCCAGGCCCGTTGCCTTTGTTTGGTGCAGTTAGCTTCTCAAGCAGTGTTAAAGCCTCATCTAACTGCTCGAGAAATGTTACAACTACTAAGCCACATGGCATCCACCGTGCATGTGGTTCCCTATGCTCCCTTCCACATGAGGGCAGCTCAGTGGACTTTATCCACCCAATGGACTCAGGCATCAGGGTGTCTGTCAGAGAAAATAGCAAACACAAGTGGCCTCATTTTGTCCCTCCAGTGGTAGACGTCCACTCAAAACCTGTTGCTGGGGTCCCCTTTTCAGCAACCCTTACCCCAAGCAACTCTTACAACAGATGCTTCTCCAATGGATTGGGGAGCTCATCTGCAAGACCTCTCCACCCAGGGCATCTGGTCTCCACAGGAGAGTTATCTACATATCAATCTCTTAGAGCTCAGAACCATCTTTCTTGCTCTGCGAGTGTTCCACACCCTGCTCGGCTACAAGACAGTCCTCATTCATACGGACAATCAAGTAACCATGTTCTATGTGGCTACAAGCAGGGGGGAACAGGCTTTCTGTCACTTTGCAACGAAGCTTTGCGACTATGGGCCCTCTCCAGAGAGCATCAAATTCATCTTCTGGCAGTGTATCTTCCAGGCATTCAAAACTCTTGGGCAGACGGACTCAGTCGAGTTCTGCTTCCACACGAGTGGTCTCTGCATGCAGACCAGGTGACCAGGATATTTCAACTTTGGGGAACCCCGGACATAGACCTCTTTGCAAGTCCGTGGTATGCCAAACTTCCTCGGTTCTGTTCCAGAACTCCGACTCAGTGGGCTCAGGCCAGGGATGTTTTCCTCCTTTACTGGGGTCAAGACTTCCTGTATGCCTTTCCACCCATTCCCCTAATTCCAAAAACCCTGTTCAAGCTTCAGAGAGACAGAGGCCATATGATTCTCATAGCTCCACATTGGCCACGGCAAGTGTGGTACCCTCTGCTGCTACATCTTTCTCAAGCTCCCTCCCTGAAGTTAGGGTCTGCTCCAGATCTCCTATCCCAGGAGGACGGAATGTTATGGCATCCCAATCCCCAGTCTCTGCATCTCAGGGCTTGGTTGCTGAAGGCCTAGATCTCCATGATCTTAATATCCCTCAACAAGTGAAAAATATTCTTCTTTCTTCCAGGAAACCTTCCACAAGACGCTCTTATGCTTTCAAGTGGAAAAGATTTACCATATGGTGTTCGCAAAAGGCTCTTAACCCCCTTGCGATACCTCTGGAATCATTGCTAGAGTATCTCCTTCATTTATCCAATGCAGGTCTTAAGACTAATTCAGTAAGAGTCCATTTGAGTGCTATTGCAGCTTCTCTTAAGCCTCTAAATGGACAGCCTATTTCCTCCCATCCTCTTATAGCAAGATTTATGAGAGGCCTTTTTCTAACTAAGTGTCTCATTATGCCACCACTGGTGGCATGGAACTTAAACCTAGTTCTTGGTCAGCTCATGAAGCCACCTTTCGAACCCTTAGCTACTACCTCATTGAAATTCCTTTCTTGGAAGGTTATCTTTCTCATTGCAATCACAGCACGTTGCATCAGTGAGTTGCAGGCATTAGTTAGTAGCTGATCCACCTTATACAAGGTTCCATCATGACAAGGTAGGTAGTCCTTAGGACTCATCCACACTTTATGCCAAAGGTGGTCTCGCTTTTTCATCTAAACCAAGCGGTCTACCTACCTGTGTTCTTTCCAAGGCCTCATGCATCAAATGCAGAAAGGAATCTTCATATTTTGGACTGTAAAAGAGCTTTTGCCTTTTACTTACAAAGAACACAGCAACATAGAAAGTCCTCTCAACTCTTTGTTGCTTTTGATCCTTCTCATTTGGGACTTCCAGTCTCCAAGAGAACACTGTCTAACTGGATTGCTCAGTGTATTTCCTTTGCCTATCAGAGTAAGAATCTTCCTCTGGAGGGCCATGTCACAGCTCACAATGTGAGAGCAATGGCAACTTCAATGGCTTATCTACACTGTGTCTATCGCTGACATCTGTCGAGCAGCCGCTTGGGCCTTGGTTCATACCTTCACAGCCCATTACTGCTTGGACAAGTTCTCCCGCAGGGATCCCTTGTTTGGTGAGGCTGTTCTTCAACACCTGTTCCATACCTAATCAACTCCTACCCACCATCCCTGGTAGGATGTCAGAGATCCATGGGGAGAAGTGGAGCCCTTTTTTTCAGGGGCACACAACTTCTGGGGTCTCTCCCTGGCATCTAAAGCTAGGGAGTCCCCATATGTGAAGACTACATTCCTGCTTGTTCCTGGAGATAGCATAGTTACTCACCTGTAACAGGTGATCTCCGGGAACAGCAGGAATTTAGTCTTCACAACCCACCCACCTCCCCTAGGAGTTGTATCTCTCTATCTCCCTTTCCCTCTCTCTCTCTTTGTCTCAGCTTTAAAACTCAACTGGAGAGAGGCAGTTGGGAAAGGCGGGAAGACAGCACGCAGGCGCTGTGGGATGCTCCCAAAAGCTTTCTAATTGGACACTGGGGAGCGTTCCCGCGCAGGCTCCGTCGGTACTGACGATACCCATATGTGAAGACTAAATTCCTGCTGTTCCCGGAGATCACCTGTTACAGGTGAGTAACTGTGCTATCCAGGATGTATTGTTCAAATTCAGGGTTATCAATGTTGTGTTTGGGCCATAAGCAGCCAATCAGGTTTTCAGGATATTCGCAATATGCATGAGACAAATTTTGCATACTCTGCGTCTCTTGTAAACAAATGTATCTCGTGCATAGTCACTGTGGATATGCTGAAACCTGACTGGTTTGACAATCATTGGTTTAAATGTATGTAATTTTGATGTGCATCCTAACACTCGGTAGCACTCTGAGCTCAGTTTAGTTGGGAAAACATGAAGAAAAAAATCAGGATAATAGACAAACCCCTATATGTATGTCTAGTCTTACCTAGTGCATTTATTCTTAAGTCAATCATGCATGTTAGATTTCTCTTGTGTTTGGTGGTTAGGTAATAGAAGAAAGGTTAGGGTTTCCATGTTTTCATGTCTCGGTTAATGGCATTTAATTTAGAAACAAGCTTGCTTTAGAAAACTGTTTATTCCGTGCCTTCTTGCAGTAACCGTCACCTTCCTATTAGATGCTGATTTTGAAATGTAGGAAGTTCTATTATATAACTATTCAGCCAATTTTTTTAAACTAATTTGTTGGATACTAAGAGGTTTTATGTTTGTTTCATTTTCAGGCCGTTCGATGCTATGAAGCTGTGGTCTTGAAATCTGAAGGAAAAGTTGAGTCTGATTTCTTTTGTCAGCTAGGCCACTTCAACCTCTTATTAGAAGATTATAAAAAAGGTATGGGTGTGTGTTCCATTCTGTTCATTGACAGGTCGATATTGAGCCACTGTGTGTGTGTTTTTTTTTTTCTTAAGAGCAAGCTGTTATGGCTTAAAAAAAAAACCTGGATATTCAGTCCCGGTAGGTATCCAGAGAGGGTACTATCTTAAGTTATATAAATAGATCTCCAGGAACAAGCAGGAATGAGTCTTCACATATGGGTATCGTCGGTACCGACGGAGCCTGCGCGGGAAAGCTCCCCAGAGTCCAAAAGGAAAGCTTTTGGGAGCATCCCACAGCGCCTGCGCGCTGCCTTCCTGCCTTTCCTAACCGCCTCTCTCCAGTTCTTCTTTTTCCGTGGAGCCAGCAGGTCGTGTTTCCTGTCACCGCTGAAGAAGTTCTTATTTTTTCTTTTATTTCTTTAGTCGCGTGTCTGCCTTCTGGACTCCGGACCGGTACCGCTGTTTTTTTCTTTCTTTTTAAAAAATAAATAAATAAAAAATAACTACTCTTTTCTACTTCAGTGCATTTTTTCTTTCTGTGACCTTAGGCCTGCAGAAAACTTTCCTCATGGAAAAGCCCGCCTCCGGGTTCAAAAAGTGCACGAAGTGCAGTAGCACTATTTCTGTCACAGACACCCACAACTGGTGTCTTAAATGTTTAGGTCCTGACCATTCCATCGCGGACTGTGAGTCCTGTTCCATGATGTCTAAAAGAGGTTTACAGAATCGAGCAGCCAAGCTCAGTACCCTGTTTCCCTCTGATGCAGCTTCTGTGGCATGGACGTCTTCCAGGGCTGCTTCTTCCTCCCATGGATCTCAGGTAACCAAACTTAAATCTGGCCGTTCCTCGAAGAGTACATCTCCCTCTAAGTATCGAGATGCCCCCCGGCTTGCTCTCGAGGAATCCACACCGGCAAAATTACCCCGGCGGGAGGCTCCAGCTTCCAAAGCTATATCTATGGGGTCACTGGTTGACATCGATGGCTCGGCCTCGACCGATCACCTGTTACAATGTTCTGGGGTACCGGCGGTTCACATGGTACCGACATCCAGACATTGGTGGCGTCGATGGATCAGAATATTCTGACCATGCAGCGTGTCATCACGGCATTCATACAAGCTGCGACGCCTTCGGTACCGCAACAAACTCCGTTGTAGGTACCGATTCAGGTACCGGACCCGATACCGGTTCCGCTGCCGGTACCGATTGCATCGACATCGACGTCGACGGCAGCAGTACACTATCCTGTGATGCCCATCGGTACCAATCCGGTACCGAGTACTCCCGATGTCGATACCCCCCCGGTATGCGTATCGGACTCTGCGAGAGCATCCAGACGAGCGATACTTCGATTCCTCTGAGGACTCTGATGAATCAGAGGCCTCTATCGAAGCATCGCGGATCCTTCCTCAGGAACCCTCTTCTCCAAAAAAGGAGAATGTCTCCTCCAGAGGACTTGCCTTTTCAAGACTTTATCAGGGAGGTGGCCAGGGGCCTTTCCATCTCAGTGGCCTCTGAGACAGAGCCTAGAGCAAAAAAATTAGATATTTTACAATATCCTAAGGCTCCCAAAGAGGCAGACACTTTACCAATACATGAGATTCTCTATGATCACATGTTGGGCATATGGGAGACTCCTCTTACCACCTCTTCCCATTCTCGTAGGTTGGACACCATGTATCGTGTTCCTCCTTGTCCTGGTTTTCATAAGACTCAGCTTCCTCACCACTCCATTGTGGTGGAGTCTGCTATGAAAAAGATCAAGAGTACAAAGAGGCACGCTTTTACTCCTCCAGGAAGAGAATGCAGAACCTTAGATGCCTTTGGCAGGAGGATTTTCCAGGCCAGTATGCTTGTAGCCAGAATCAACTCCTATAGTCTCTATATGGGGATGTTTCTAAAGGAAGTTACAGATCATCTGCAAACCTTATCTCCTTTTATGTCAGAAAATAAAAGGGAAGAGTTTCTCACCTGGCTTAAACATGCCCAGGATATTTCAAAGTTTTCCAACCGTGCAGCCTTTGACTCTTTTGAAGGTGCCAGCAGAGCCTCGGCTATTGCCATAGGTGCACGCAGAGTTGCTTGGTTACAAGCCTCTGATTTGGAATCCTGGGTTCAGGATGGACTAGGTAACCTTCCTTGTACAGGTGAAAACCTGTTTGGCAAAGATTGGCAAGCAAAGGCCAACCAGATGGATGCTGAAAATTCTGCTTTAGATAGACTTTCAAAGTCTACTTCTGCTCCTTTTAAAAAGAGATTGTTCAAAAAAGGATTTTTCCCCAAAAAAGGGAAATATTCTTCTGTTTATGATCAGGCCTCTTCTGCAGGTCGTTTTGCTACAAAGAGGCAAAACAACCAAAACAGGCCAAGCCTAAGGCTGCGAGGACTGTTACGGCCCAACAGCCTCAGTCTCCTCAGGCCCTTTGACTTACCACTAGAGAACTTAGCCTTTCTGGCTCTAGAGCATCCAGAGCCTCTCGTCATCCCAGAAAGGTTAGCTCATTTTGCTCCCAGATGGGAACAAATCACAGCAGAGCAATGGACCCTCTCTATCATAAGAGACGGGTACAAGCTTCACTTCTTAAACCTTTCTCCTCACACTATGGTGAAACAGTTCAATTCTCCAACATCTCTCCTCAACCTTCTAGGTCAAGAGATTGCCACCCTTCTTGCCCAAGGGGCAATAGAAGAAGTACTCCTTCTTCAACAGGGCTCAGGGTTCTACTCCCCCTTCTTTCTCATTCCAAAGAAAACAGGGGACTACAGACCCATTTTAGATCTCAGAGAATTGAACAAGTTTCTATGCAAGGAGAAATTAAAAATGATTTCTCTCGGAACTCTCCTTCCATACTGCCAGATTCAGGACTGGCTTTGTTCTCTAGATCTCAAGGATGCGTACACCCATGTCCTCATCCATCCAACACACAGAAGGTTCCTTCGGTTCCTTTACCAAGGAAAGCACTACCAATACAAAGTGCTTCCTTTCGGTCTGGCCTCTGCACCAAGATTGTTCACCAAATGCATGGCAATAGTAGCTGCATTTCTACGCACTCTAGGGATATTCCTATTCCCATATCTGGACGACTGGCTCATCCGAGCTCCATCCCAGTCAGAGGCCCAGGCTTCCCTGGCCTGCACAAGGCGTATTCTTCAGTATCTGTGACTGGTAATAAACATTCCAAAATCCCATCTCACCCCTACTCAATCTCTAGAGTTCATAGGGGCCTTACTGGATACCACAACTGCAAGGGCCTATCTCCCCCAGGCCCGTTGCCTACGCTTGGTGCAGTTAGCCTCACAGATTGAGTTAAAATCCCATTTAACTGCTCAAGAGATGTTACAACTCATAGGCCACATGGCATCCACCGTGCATGTGGTTCCTTATGCTCGCCTTCACATGAGAGCAGCTCAATGGACTTTGTCCACCCAATAGACCAGGGGTCTCAAACTCCAGTCCTGGAGGGCCACAAACCAGTCAGGTTTTCAGGGTATCCCTAATGAATATGCATGAGATATATTTGCATGCACTGGCCCATTGTATGTAAATATATCTCATGCATATTCATTAGGGATACCCTAAAAACCTGACTGGTTTGTGGCCCTCCAGGACTGGAGTTTGAGACCCCTGCAATAGACCCAGGCATCAGGGTGCCTGTCAGACAAGATAGCGACCTCCAGTCGCCTCTTTTCCTCGCTCCATTGGTGGAAGTCCACTCAAAATCTGTTGCTGGGGTCCCCCTTTCAACAGGAGTTGCCCCAAGCAACCCTTACCACAGATGCCTCTCCAAAGGGTTGGGGAGCTCATCTACAAGATCTCTCTACCCAAGGCATCTGGTCTCCACAGGAGACATCTCTACATATCAACCTCTTAGAGCTCAGAGCAATCTTTCTGGCTGTCAGTCTTCCACACCCTGCTCAGCTACAAGACAGTCCTCATCCACACGGACAACCAAGTAGCCATGTTCTATGTGAACAAGCAGGAGGGGGACTGGCTCTGTCACTTTGCAACAAAGCTCTGAGATTGTGGGCCTTCGCCAGAGAGCATCAAATCCATCTCATGGCAGTGTATCTTCCAGGGGTTCAAAACTCTTGGGCAGACAGACTCAGTCGAGTTCTGCTTCCACACGAATGGTCCCTCCATGGGGACCAGATAGCCGGAATCTTTCGAATTTGAGGAACCCCAGACATAGACCTGTTTGCAAGTCCGTGGAATGCCAAACTTCCCTGGTTCTGTTCCAGGATTCCGTGTCAGGGAGTTCAGGCCAGGGATGCCTTCCTCCTTCATTGGGGGCAAGATTTCCTCTGTCTTTCCTCCTATTCCCCTCATTCCCAAGACACTGTTCAAGCTTCAGAGAGACACGGGGTCTATGATCCTCATAGCACCACGTTGGCCACCCCAAGTGTGGTACCCTCTACTTCTGCATCTCTCTCAAGCTCCCTCCCTGGACTTGGGGTCTGCTCCAGATCTTCTCTCTCAGGAGGAAGGAACGTTGTGGCACCCAAATCCCCAGTCTCTTCATCTCAGGGCCTGGTTGCTGAAGGCCTAGACCTTCAAGATTTACCTCTTTCTCAGCAGGTGAAGGATATCCTTCATGCTTCCAGAAAGCCTTCCACCAGATGTTCCTATGCTTTTAAATGGAAGAGGTTTACCATTTGGTGTGCAGAGAAGGGTCTTAACCCTCTTGCAATACCTCTGAATTCTTTACTGGAGTATTTGCTGCATTTATCCCATGCAGGCCTTAAGACAAATTCAATCAGAGTCCATTTGAGTGCTATTGCAGCATCCCTTAAACCCCTCAATGGACAGCCTATTTCCTCTCATCCTCTTATAGCAAGATTCACGAGAGGCCTTCTTTTGACAAAACCTCCCACTAGACCACCTCCAGTGGTATGGGACTTGAATATGGTTCTTGGCCAGCTTATGAAGCCACCCTTTGAACACTTAGCCACTACCTCCTTGAAATTCCTTTCCTGGAAGGTTATTTTTCTCATTCTCCAGGACCAAGCAGGAAGTCAGTCCTCACATATGGGTGACGTCGGCGCCGACGGAGCCCTCGCGGAGCAATTTTCCCCAGCTTTCAAAGAAAGCCTTTGGGAATTGCAGCGCGCATGCGCGGTCTCCTTCCCGCCCAAGGGTGCCATCTTAGCCAGTCTTCTTTTTTCCGCGGAGCCCTACAGACGTACCCGTCGTGTCCCTGCTGAAAAAGTTGATTTTAGTGATTTATTTCTATTTTTTTCTTCGGTTCGACGCCGATCTTTTTCCTGCCCGGACTCGTGACGCCGTTGCGAGTCCTTCTCTTATTTTTCGGTTTTTCTGATTTTTGGTCAGTTTTGTTTTTCGGTTTTTCGCTGGCAGCCCGGTCCTTTGACCTTGCAGGGGCCCTTTTTCCCCCGATGGCTGCCAGTGGTTTCAAGCGGTGTGTTCAGTGTGAGAGAAATATGTCACTCACTGACACACATGATAATTGCCTCCGCTGCCTTGGCCCGGATCACGAAGAACTGATCTGTGGGGCCTGCAGCAAAATGTCCTCCAAAGCGTTAAGGAGTCGGCGGCACCAGCGGGAACGAATCTTCGCTGACCCCGGCCGTACCCGGACCTTGTCGGAGGCCTCGGCGTCCAGAGGTTCCAGCTCTGACCATCGCCGAAGTTCCTCCGACAGGGGTTCTCCCTCCGGGGACCATCGACGGAAGGTAAAACCCGCCAGGGCGGCGTCGGTGGACGCTCCTGGCTCCGCGAGGGCCAGGTCGCATAGCCCCGATAGCCGTCCCGGGTCTTTGGAGAAGGAGCACCTCCCGAAGCGACCTCGTCTGGAGTTGGAGTTGCCTGCTTGGGTAAGTCCTGTAGTCCTCCTGGACTCGCCTCCGAGGGGTCCGACGTCGTGCCCGACGCCGTCGGGGCCCGAGTCGGGGGCTGCTGGGTCACCTGAGGTCGGACTCAGATTGACGGCCTTGGAGAGCAGACTATCTGCCTTCATGGACCAGCAGCGGGCACTGATCGCTGGCGCCGCTGCCCCGACCGCCGGGACGTCGACGTCTAAGTCGACCCCGGAGACCGAGCCGATCCTCGAGTCCATACGAACTCGAGTCGATCCTCGGTCGAGGTCACCCTCGGCCTCCCGTTCGGGACCGAGGTCGTCGATGCCGACTCCCTCGGTGTCGGGGCAGCCGACGCCTCCGCCTGCCCGAGCCGACCCCACCGATTCCTCCTCGGAGTCGGCCTGGGAGTCCGAAGAGGAAGAGTCACCTGATTCGTTTCGGACTCGGTGTGTCCCCTCGGACTCACCTGAGTCCGAACCTCGGAAGCAGTCCCCTCCGGAGGATGCCCGGTTCTCGGACTTCGTCAGGGATATGGCCAAGGCTTTGGCCTTCCCTGCGGATCCCGAGGAGGAGCCTCAAGCCGAAGAGCTCGACGCCCTTCAGTATGACTCTCCCGCCAGGGAACACTTTACTGTACCGGTTCCTCCCATGCTGGAACGACTACTCTTCCGCATGTGGGAGAGTCCGGCATCGTCGCCGGTATTAAGCAAGCGGGTCGATTCCATCTATCGAGTCCGCAAGAGTCCCGGCTTCCAAAAAGCACAGCTACTGCACCATTCCATGGTAGTGGAATCGGCCATGCATAGGCTTAAGAGCCAGAAGATGCACTCCTCGGTGCCTCCTGGCAGGGAGGCCCGTAACCTGGATGGCCTCGGTAAGAAGTGTTTCCAGGGCTCTATGCTTGCTTGTCGGGTCCAGACCTACCAGCTCTACATGGGCATGTATCTCAAAGACCTGGCTAAAGAGGTAGCCGGATTCTCCGCTGGGCTGTCCGAGGAACCTTTGCGGAGGTTCCTGGCCTTGACAACTGGTATTCGGGAATGCTCGAAATTCATGTCCCGAGCAGCCTATGATGGCTTTGAAGCATCGGCTCGAGTGGCCGCAGCCGGCATCGGTGCCTGCCGACAGGCTTGGCTTCAGTTGTCTGACCTTGAACCCTGGGTGCAGGACAAGTTGGTCGATTGGGGCTCCCGGTCTCCAAGCGTACTCTGTCCATCTGGGTTGCTGACTGCATCACTTGGGCTTATGGGGCAGCCGGACTCTCGTTAGAAAGTCGAGTCACGGCTCATTGTGTTCGGGCGAAGGCTACGTCAGTGGCCTACCTCCGCTCTGTTCCGTTGGCAGACATCTGCCGGGCCGCTACTTGGTCTTCGAGCCAGACTTTTGCGGCCCATTACTGCCTCGAGAGGGAGTCCCGCAGGGACAGTGCTTTCGGACAGGCAGTCCTCCGAAATCTCTTCGAGGTTTGAGCAACTCCTATCCTCCATCCCGGATGGGGGCTACCGGTGGGTAATAATTCAGTGAAGATTCCTTCCTTCTGTGCCGCTGAGCTAGAGGGAGCTCATTTTTGTGCTTAGGGTCTCCGGTAGCCTTAAGCTTGGGAGTCCCATATGTGAGGACTGACTTCCTGCTTGGTCCTGGAGAAAGCGTAGTTACTCACCTGTAACAGGTGTTCTCCAGGAGCAGCAGGAATCAGTCCTCACAACCCTCCCTCCTCCCCTTGGAGTTGCAATCATCTGCTTAAATTTTTTTGCAAATTTTTATGCTGTCTTTTAGCTATGTCGTCAGACTGGCTAAGATGGCACCCTTGGGCGGGAAGGAGACCGCGCATGCGCGCTGCAATTCCCAAAGGCTTTCTTTGAAAGCTGGGGAAAATTGCTCCGCGAGGGCTCCGTCGGCGCCGACGTCACCCATATGTGAGGACTGATTCCTGCTGCTCCTGGAGAACACCTGTTACAGGTGAGTAACTACGCTTTGCAGTCACCTCAGCTTGCCGTATCAGTGAGTTGCAAGCCTTAGTGGCTAATCCTCCTTATACAAGGTTCCATCATGACAAGGTAGTCCACACTTTATGCCTAAAGTGGTCTCACCTTTTCATCTGAACCAGGAGGTGTATTTACCTGTCTGTTTTCCAGGTCCTCACGCATCAAGTGCAGAGAGGAATCTTCATACCCTGGATTGTAAAAGAGCACTTGCTTTCTACTTACAAAGGACACAGCAACATAGAAAGTCCTCTCAACGTTTTGTTGCTTTTGATCCCTCTCCTTTAGGACTTCCAGTCTCTAAGAGAACTCTGTCCAATTGGATTGCTCATTGTATTTCTTTCGCCTTCCAGAGTAAGAACCTTTCTCTGGAGGGCCATGTCACAGCTCACAATGTGAGAGCCATGGCAGCCTCTATGGCTCATCTAAACTCTGTGTCCATCGACCAAATCTGTCGAGCGGCCACCTGGGCCTTGGTTCATACCTTTACAGCCCATTACTGCTTGGACAAGGACTCCCGCCGGGATGCCTTGTTTGGTCAGGCTGTTCTCAAACACCTGTTCCATACCTAATCAACTCCTACCCTCCATCCCTGACTGGATGCCTGAGATTCATAGGTGGAGGTAGAGCCCTTCCCAGGGACTCACAACCTGGGGTTTCTCCCAGGCATCTCTAGCTGGGGAGTCCCCATATGTGAAGACTCATTCCTGCTTGTTCCTGGAGATAGCGCAGTTACTTACCTGTAACAGGTGATCTCTGGGAACAGCAGGAATAAGTCTTCACAACCCACGCACCTCCCCTAGGAGTTGTATCTTTCTTTCCTTTCCTCTCTCTCTCTCTTTGTCTCAGCTTTAAAACTCGAACTGGAGAGAGGCGGTAAGGAAAGGCGGGAAGGCAGCGCGCAGGCACTGTGGGATGCTCCCAAAAGCTTTCCTTTTGGACGCTGGGGAGCCGTTCCCGCACAGGCCCAGTCGGTACCGACGATACCCATATATGAAGACTTATTCCTGCTGTTCCCAGAGATCACCTGTTACAGGTAAGTAACTGTGCTTTATCTGGATAGTGGGACTGATCATTGCCTCTATCCAGATAATTTGTTGCCATGCCATAGTCCACCACTCTAGCACTATAATCCCTATTGTGCTGGGGCACTCTGTAAGGATATTCAATGGCATTCTGTATTGTACCACTGAATATCCTCCTCAGTGGCACTTAACTTTGAAAGACAGAAGTGATATGGATAACTGGCTGTAATGTCTGACCTTCCACAAACTGTGATCATGTCATATGTCTTTTGATGGATAAACACTGGCTCCCTATGCCCTATATAACATAAAATTTAAGATATTAAATATACTGTAGCACGCGTCTTTACACTGGAATCCCTCTTATGTTGCAGACTGAACTTGGCATTCCCAATCTGCACACTTAATGCGTTGCACTATCAAAATGAACAGCACGCTTAGAATCTACTTGTGCCCACTGTTCCCTCTAAGCTGTGCACGTGTGTGCGCGCACACACCTTGCCGAGTGAGCGCACATACTTTACAACAGAGCGCACAAAAATTACGGCTCTGATTCTGATAGAAAACAGACGTCTTAAAAGTTAAGTTATGATTGTAATTACTAGAATTTTCCCGCTTCATTTAGTAATCATCTATTTTCATTTAATTTGATTAAAATCAATGTGGTGTACATACTGTATTCTGACGTGTACTCAAATTTTAAAATATATAACTCCGAGTGTCGTTATGTGGCGCACAAAAATGTAACCTTCCTTCAAAAGCTGCACACAGCTGATATTTTATGCGCACACAGCCTACAGAAAATTAGAGGGAACATTGCTTGTGCCTCAGCATTTTTACTGCCTGGCTTCTCTGCTTCAGAACTCATTCCCTCTCTGTCTCCGAAAAAAAATGTTTTCCTGTGGAAATGTAAACTAGGCCCTAAAAAAGTATTATCTTTTGGCATTCAAGTTGATGGCTAGATTGGACTCTGACATATAGTGATTGTTCTGTTTGGATACCCTGGCTTGATGCTACCTCAGTTCTTGTTCCTTCCTTCCCTCTCTCCGCTCTTTGAATTTTGTTCTCTGTCCCTAGCCTATTAAATTTCCCTGGGTGATTTTGATATAGTATTATCAAACATATGCACCACCTAACTCCTAATTCCCTATCAAATCCCCTAATTTCACCAGAATCAATGTATTCTACTTTTGTTGGACTGTTTGCCTGGAGAGGATACCCTCTTGTAGCAAACTTTCCTTTTATTTGTTTTTGAGTAAAACTCAACTTCACCAAAACCAGTGAATAAATAGGGAGCACACTTCCTGTGAACCCCTCATACATAATAAAGATGCCAACAGCTTTCTCTGCGAATCATCAATCTCCAATGGTTTTCTCAGGGAAGAGTCGCTGCCTTAATCTTGTAAATCTCAACTAACAGCTTATTTCATTCCCTCAAATTTCTTCAAAGCCATCGGTTACTTTCCCCAAAATGGCAAATGGCTGGCTCTCAAGTCCAAACCAAACATAAGCGAATCATGGCCCTCCCCTCCTTTGCAGCTTGCAACAGCATGCTCTTTCGAGCAGTTTAGCTCCCGGGCCAGGATAACTGCCTAGCGGAGAGGCTGAGTGGAGTCCCTTTGCCGCTCAAGTGGCGCTTGAACCCCAGGGTGGCCAAGAGGCACTTCTGCTTCTGGGGCAGGACCGTGGTGGATCTGTTTATCTCTCCGGACATCACGCAGCTGCCTCACTTAAGCCAGCCAGCCACACCAGGAAAGAATTGCAGCAGATGATATCATGGTCCAAAGGCCTACTCTGTTCCCACCGACGCTGGCCCCCCCCCCCCTTCAGTCAACAGGACCCTCTTCAAGGCCCAGAGCAAGAGGAGGTCAGTTATACTAATTGCCCCCAGGTGGCCCAGTCAGCCCTGGTTTCCACTGCTGCTCTTTGTTGGTGGCACTCCCAGTACTGCTGGATGGGGAGCCCCAGACCTACTGGCCTCCTGAAAGCCCTCCACCAGACGGGCTTATGCCTTTAAGTGGAGAAGGTTCTCTGCCTGGTGTACAGAAAGAAGGGAGAACCCTTTCATTTGCCATGTGCAATTAGTACTCCAGTACCTACTGCACCTGTCACACTGGGCTGAAGTCTAACTCAGAGAGGGTGCATCTGAGAGCAAGTCCCCCCTCTGCCCTCTGGCAGCAGAATGGGACCTCAATGTGGTGCTCACAGCTCACCAGATTGCCATTCGAATCCCTAGACACTTTACCACCTGCGGTACCTGTCTTGGAAAGTGGCCTTTCTGGTGGCCCTCACATCCGCTCAAAGTGGGTGAACTCGAGGCCCAGGTGGCGGATCCACCATGTACAAGGTTCTACAAGAACAGGGTAGTGCTCTGCATGCACCCCAAATTCCTCCCGAGGGTGGTATCTCCTTTCCACCTCAACGAAGAGGTGATCCTCCCCACCTTCTTCCTACGGCTACATACCGGCAGGGGGGAAACTAGTATTTCATACACTGGATTGCAAATGGGCCTGCCCTTCTACTTACAGTGGACCCAGGCCCATCGCAAAGCTCCTCAGCTTTGTGACTTATGACCCCAGCAGACTAGGGCTCCCTCTAACTAAGCAAGCTCTGTCCATTTGGGTGGTGGACTGCATTGCCCTCATTTGTGAGTAAGCTGGCTTCTCCCTTGAGCACTGGATCACAGTGCATTGTATGAGGGCGATGGCCATGTCTGTGGCTAACCTGTGCTAGGTGCTGGTGACAGAGAGATGCAAGGCTGCCACATGGTCTTCAATTCACACATTGGCGACTCACTACTGCCTGGAGAGCGAGTTCCGCAGGGACAGTGCATTTGGTCAGGCAGTACTCTGCAATATTCTCAATATACTCCTGCCTTCCGACCTTCTGTGTTCAGGCTACCAGGGTGATAGTGCTGCTGGATGCTAGGGTGTTGCAGAATCTCTCAGTGGGGTCTCATCTTCTGCAACTCACGACTACCCCACTTGGTCGCCATTGGTGCTGTTGTTCATCCTCTGCAGCCTGGGGCTAGGGAATCCTATATGTGAGGACTGACGTCCAGTTTGTTCCTGGAGAAAAGGTAGTTACTCACAATAACAGTAGTTTTCCTCCAGGGACTGCAGGAATCTGTCCTCTCAATCCTCCCTCCTCCCCTGGGAGTTGCCTCCCTTCCTTACTTTTTCACTACCATCCTAACTATGTCATCTGACTGAGCAAGATGGTACCCTAGGGCATGGTAGCATGTCCCAAAGTTGGGGAAATACTTTGTGGGCTTCTTTGGCTGAGTCATCACATGTTATAGGCGAGTAACTACGCTTACTCTGTTCTTTGGTCCAATATGAATTTTATTCTTGGCTCTGGTGATTAATCTTCTACTGACAGCCTTCTGTTTATGCTTTCCTATATATAGTTCTCTACTGTTGCTTACTCCTTGTTGCTCACTATTGAGGTCGTGTGAGACTTGCCATGTTTCTCCCATATGGTTTATAGTTTATTGGTTTTAATGTACCGCCTTTCTCCAGGAACAAGCAGGAAGTCAGTCCTCAGTTATAGGTGACGTCTGCACCGACGGAGCCTGCGCGGAGCAATTCCACCCCCATCTTTCATAGAAAGCCTTTGGGAATGCTGCCACGTATACATGGTCCTCTTCCTGCCCAAAGGTGCCATCTTGCTCGGTCTCCCTTTTTCCACGGAGCCCTTTAACGCATGTCCTCGTCCCTTGGAAAAAAGGGCTTCTGTCTTCAGCCTTTTGGCCTCTTTTCCGGTTGCACCGGTTCTCCCCTATGCCCCTGCCTCTGCGGTGGGCTAGGGGACTCCGTTTTTCCCTTCCTTAATTTTTTTCCCCCTTCGGGCCCTTTTTGCGCCCTTTTTTTCCTAGCCACTGGCCTTGAGGGTCTTCGACCTCACAGGGACTCTTTTTGCCCCCATGGCCACCGGTTTCAAAAAATGTGACAGATGCTCCACGAATATGTTGTTCAGACACTATGCATGCTGTCTGCGGTGTCTGGGGGCTGACCACAATCCGGAGCTCTGCTCTCTAAGATAACGTCCGCTAAGGCCTTACTAAGCTTCGAGACTGGGGGTCCCCCGACGGAGGTACTGAAAACTGCCTTGGGGAAACTCCCGAGAGCTGTGGGCCTCGTGAGTGTCCTTGGTGCCAGTCTCGCTCGCCGTCCCTTCCTCGGGAGCAAGGTCTTCTAGAGTCTGTGCCTCCAGTTCTAAGCGGGCCTTGACCACTGGACTTGGATCAGCCCGATTCTGAGTTCTCCTTGGACTTTTCAGGCTGGGAGTTGGACGGAGATACCTCCCCAGAGACCTGTGCCCATAGGGAACTTCCCTCTGACCCGTCCCCTCCCACCGCGCAAAGGCGGTCGCCTCCCGAGGAACCGAGGGTGGAGGAACTTGACATTTTGCAGTATGAGTCTTGGGGTCCCTGTAGCGCCCATCTTATCCTGTCTGCTCCGCATGTGGGAAGCGCCCGCCTCTGTCCTTATTGTCAGGTAAAGACTTGATGCCATGTACAGGGTCCAGCATGGCCCGATGTTTCGGAAGACTCAACATTCTCATACCTCCATGGTGGTTGAATCGACCATCGGAAGCTGAAGAACCCGAAGTCGCACTCTTCGGTCCCGCCTGGCAGGGAATCCCATGCCCTCGGGCGCAGGGTTTACCAGGCATCCATACCAGTGTACCGCATCCAGGCGTACCAGCTGTATATGGGTATGTTTCTTCGCGACCTCACCAAAGAGCTCGGCGGTTTCTCCGCAGGCCTCAGGGACGAAAACCTCAGGTTCCAGACCCTCCTGAAGTCGGTCGCAGACTGCTCAAAATACCTTTCCCACACCGCATATGACGGGTTCGAGTCCTCCGCCATTGTGGAAGCGGCTGGCATTGGAGCTCATTGCCAAGTGTGATTCCAGTCTTCAGACCTGGAACAGTGAGTCCAGGAGAAGCTCCTGGATGTCCCCTGCCTCGGCGAGCCTTTGTTTGGCAAGCCCATGGAGTACAAGGCAGCAGAGATTGAGACTGAGTTTGTGACTTGCACCCGTCTCTCTCGTAAAATCTCTTCTCTTCCACGGAAGAAGCAGCACAGCAAAAAGCCTTTCTACCAGAGGAAGGGGCTCCCCTATCGAGGATATCCACTCTACCTGCCTACCCCAGTGCCGACTACCAGCGCTCAGGGCAAAGGGGGAGCCCAGGGTCACTGGAAACCGAAAGGACCCAAGACCCAACTGCTGGCACCACCCCAGCCAGCTCTGGGGGTTTTGGCATCGAATACATAGCCTCTTCCCCCCCTGATGGCACTTCCGCTTGTGAGAGGACACCTGTCCCTTTTCACCTTCAAGTGGATGGCCATTACATCGGACTCCTGGGTCGTCCACCAGGTGATTTGGGACCGTTATTGTCTTCGTCTGAACAGACTCCCTCCTCCCCAGCGGAGCCTACTCTGCTTTCCTTGCACCAGGCTTGCTTGCAAGAAGAGGTGGACAACCTCCTCGATCAGCAGGCAGTCGAAAGGGTCCCACTGCACCTCCAAAGTTGGGAGTTTTACTCCCGGTACTTCCTTGTCCTGAAAAGGACAGGGAGGCCTGCGCCCTATCCTCAATCTCAGGAACCTGAACAAGTTTCTGGTGCAGGAGAAGTTCAAAATGCTATCACTTGGCACCCTGCAGTCCTTCCTCTAGCAGGGAGATTGGCTGTGCTCCTTAGATCTCAGACACACGCCCATATCCCTGTCCACCCCCAAGAATGGGTATTTCAGGGTGCAAGGGGAGCATTATCAGTACAGGGTGCTCCCCTTTGGGCTTGTGTCTGCCCCGCAAGTCTTCACAAAATGCCTGTCAGTGGCTGCAGCTCACCTCCGGCTGCAGGGAGTACCCATTTACCCTTACTTAGACTGGCTCATCATGGTCACATTGGCAAAGGAGGCTTGCCTTTTGGCGTCACGCGCAGCCGCCCTCCTTGAGTGCCTCGGCTTCCTGATCAACTACTCCAAATCTCACCTCGAACAGGTGCAGACCCTGGAGTTCATCGGTGCTCTTCTCAACGCAGAATGTGTGACTGCTTTTCTCCCTCAAGCCCGTGCAGATTGGCTCCGCGCCCTGGCTGCCAAGTCCAAGGCCGGACAAGGGTCTCTGCGTGGGCTGTGCTGCACCACCTGGGGCACATGGCCCTGACGTCCACATCATCCCCCACGGCAGCACAATTGTGCTTCAGGGCACAATGGGCCCAAGCCTCGGGACACCTCCAGGACCCCCGTCCGGGTCTCCCGCAGCCTATTCAGCTCCCTGAACTGGTGGCAGAATACCCAAAGCCTCCTTTGGGGCATGCCCTTCCAGACTCAGCAACACAAGCTTGTCTTGATGATGGACGCCTTGCTGTTGGGCTGGAGTGCCCACTGTGGCAGCCTACGCACCCAGGGGGGGCAATCACCCGAGGAGTCCTGGCAGCAGATCAACCTGCTCGAGCTCCAAGCATTCAGGTTGGCCCTGAAGGTCTTCAAGTACCACCTGAAGGGCAAGTTGGTGCTAGTGCAGACCGATAACAGAGTTGCGATGTTCTACATAAACAAGGAAGGGGGGTATGGGCTCCCATCTCCTTTGTGGGGAGGTAATCCTCCTCCGCTGTACGCTGGGGCATGACCCTAAGGGCTGTCTACCTCCCGGGCCAGGACAACTTCCTTGCGGACAGACTTAGCAGGCTCCTTCGCCCACAAGAGTGGCACCAGAGTCCAGAGGTTGCTCTCCACCTATTCTGCCACTGGGGGATTCTGTCCATAGACCTGTTCGCCAGCCCAGTGAAAGTGCAGCTTCTCCACTTTTGCAGTCTAATGCCACACCTGAGCAGGGTGGCCCCGGATGTGTTCCTCCTGGACTGGACCTCTGGGCTTCTGTATGCATTCCCTCCCACTCCTCTCATTGCGAGAAACCTCCACCAGATTCAGTGGGACTGAGCTTCGATGATCATCATGGCCCCAACAGCTCTGGTTCCTGCTTCTGCTCAGACTCTCGATGGAGCCTCTGGTTCCCCTGGGCAGTGTCCCAGGCCTGCTGACGCAGGAGGAGGGGATGGGTGCTTCACCCGAACTTGGTCTCACTATCCCTGGTGGTTGAACGTGTCTCCCTAACTTCACTGCATCTCCCAGAGGAGATTGAAGAAGTTGTCCTCGTGTCGAGGAAGTACTCTGAGATGGGCCTACGTCCTGAAGTGGCAGCGCTTCTCGACCTGGTGCTCCGAGCTCCAGATCGACCCATTCTCCTACTCCACCTAGTGAGTTCTCCAGTACCTCCTCCACTTGAAGACCTAAATATGTACACTTTAGAGGAGAGGAGGGATAGGGATATATGATTCAGACCTTTAAATACTTAAGAGAAATAATGAACAAACAAACCTCTTCCAAAGACGGGGAAGCTGTAAAACTAGAGGGCGTAACATGAAGCTGCAAGGTGGTAAATTGAAAGGCAATGTCAGGAAATACTTTTTCACTGAAAGGGTGGTGGAGCTTGGAATGCCCTCCCGATGGAAGTGGTGGGGACAAACACAGTAACGGAATTCAAAATGGCATGGGACAGACACAGTGGGATCCCTTTACAGCAACAGGATAAAATCAAAATAAACTGAACCATCTAATTTCTCAACAAATAGGGGTGTCCTAGATGGAGCGGTGGGTTCACCCCTAAACAAAGACATGGGGAGGGGGTGGCCTGCACAGAGCGGCAGGTGCACCTACTCTTGCCATATTACTGTGCAGACTAGATGGACCATACTGGTCTTTATCTGCCGTCATTTACTATGTTACTGTTACCTCTTGCAGGTGGGGTTGAAATCCAACTCGGTTAGGGTTCACCTGAGCGCCATTTCAGCCAACCACTTCCCCGTCGAGGGTAAACCCATCTCGGGCCAGCCTCTGGTCTCCTGTTTCATGTGAGGCCTCTGGCTTTCCAGGCCCCCCATCCGGCCTCCGCCTGCGGAATGGGACCAGAACATCATGCTCATGCAGTTGACGCGGCCACACTTCGAGCCGATGACAACGTGCTCGCTCTGGCATCTCTCCTGGAAGGTGGTCTTGCTGGTGGTGCTGACCTCGGCATGGTGAGTCAGTGAACCTCAAGCCCTCATGGCAGACACCCCCCCCACACCAGGTTCTATTGGAGTAGGGTGGTCCTTCGTATCCATCCCAAGTTCCTTCTGAAAGTTGTCTCGTATTTCCATCTTAATCAGGAGATAATCTTGCTGAATTTCTTTCTGAGACCTCGTGTCAACCGGGCATCGGCGGTCTTGCATACTCTCGCCTGCAAGAGAGTTCTCATCTTCTATCTGTAGCGCACCCGGGATCATCGCAAGTCCAACCAGCTCTTCGTCGCCTACGATCCCAACCTCCTGGTTCTGGCAGTTACCAAGTTCACCCTATCCATCTGGGTGGCGGATTGCATCGCCTTTGCCCAGGCAAAGGCTGGGGCCCTGCTGGATCAACGAACCACTGCGCACGGTGTCCTTGCTGCGCTAAGTGCCTCTGGTGGACATCTGCCGGTCTGCGACCTGGCTTTACCAAATACCTTCGCTTTGCACTACTGCCTGGAGAGGGAATCCTGCTGGGACAGCATCTTCGGCCAGGCTGTACTTCGTAATCTGTTTGAGGTATAAGCAACTCCTGCTCTCCGACCCTCCTTCTGTGGCTACCGAGAGCTTAGCCCCAAGGATGCGGGCTCCTTTGGGCATCGGCTTCTGCTCATGGCCTCGCAGAGGTGTTTTTGGATTACAGGTTTGGTAGCCTGTAGCAGGGGAGTCCCATAAGTGAGGACTGACTTTCTGCTTGTCCCTGGAGAAAGTGTACTTACTCCCCTGTAACAGGTGTTCTCCAGGGACAGCAGGAATCAGTTCTCACTACTCTCCCACCTCTCCTGAAGAGTTGCAATTTTTTTATCCTTCCCTTGCCATCTGCTTAGTAGGGCTCTAGCTCTGTTACCTGACTGAGCAAGATGGCACCTTTGGGCGGGAAGAGGACCATGCATGTGTGGCAGCAATCCCAATGGCTGGGGAATTGCTCCGTGCGGGCTCAGTTGGTGCCAACATCACCTATAAGTGAGGACTGATTCCTGCTGTCCCTGTAGAACACCTGTTACAGGTGAGTAATTACGCTTTCTGCAGGCAAGCAAAGGCTTTAGTTCGTATACTGAAGTGACCTTTGGCTGAGGCGAATAGAGCCATGGCAGTGATATCATTGAAGCCTGGATTTTTCATTGGCTCTTTGTTTCCACCAGACTGCTAGTAGTGAAACACAACCCACTTGTCTGGACTGGTCTAGCATGGCTCGAGCTGCCTTCACGCATTTCCCACTGTCCCTCTTCAGTTCTTCGTTTTTCGTGGAGCCGACAGGTCTCGTAGCCTGTCACCGTAGAAAATTCCTTCTTTATTCTTTATTTTTTGTGGTCGCGTTTACTTTCGTTAGATGCCTACTGGTACCGCTGGCGGTTCGTTCTTCTTTTCTTTAAAAAATTAAAATAAAATAAAAATATATAACTATATTTATATATAACTATATAGTTCTGAGGTATTTTCCTTCATAAACTTTTTTTCCTCAGTGCTAGGTGCCATTTTGGGCACTAGGCCCATTTTCCTTAAAAATGGAAAAATCAGCTACTGGTTTAAAAAAAAAAATAATGTTCTAAGTGTGGCGGTACCATATCTGTCACCAACACCCATGACTGGTGTCTTAAATGTTTAGGCCCTGACCATTCTCCATCGGAGTGCCTTTCCTGTAGGAAGATGACTAAAAGGGGCCTGCAGAATAGAGCTGCAAAACTCTGTACCCTTTTTGCTTCAGATGCGATGTCTGTTGCATCAACGTCTTCCAGAGCATCATCTTCCTCCCATGGATCTCAGGTAACTAAGCATAAATCTAGCCAGTCTTCAAAAGGTAGATCTCCTCCTAGGCATCGAGAAGCCATTGGCGTTGCCCTTGAGGGAAACTTCACCGGCAAAACAGCCCCGACGGGAGGCTTCGGCTTCCAAAGCACTAACGGGGCTCCAGGATGTTCTCAAGGCCTCCACCTCGGCAGAACTACAGGTGCCATGCTCTGCGGTTCCAGCCATTTCTACCGGTACCGACACCCAAGCATCGGCAGCTTCGCTAGATCAGAGGTTTCTCGCTATCAAACGCAGCCTGGCAGCTCGTCTCACGGCTTCGGTACCGTTGAGACTGCTATAGTGCTATAGACGGTTCAACAGGCACCGGTACCAACGGCACCGGCTTCGGTGGGTATACCCCCCATGCCGAGTCTTGAGTATCTCTGGCATCGACAGATTGGTACCGAGACACCTCGATACCGACTTCGATTGATACCGGTACTGTGCTCTGCATGAACACCGGGATCAAAGATATTGCAAATTTTCCAATTCCGATGATTCTAATGACTGCTGATACCAGAGTACTTCTTCTGGAGGAACCATCTTCTTCTCCCCAATGCAGAATGCCTCCTCCAGAGGACATGTCTTTTCAGGATTTTATTCGTGATGTAGCTCGAGGTCTTGCAATTACAGTAACTCCTGAAAAGGAACCTAGGGCATAGGAATTGGAAATCCTTCAATACCCTAAGGCTCCCAAGGAAGCAGCTACTCTGCCTATTCATCAGATCCTATGTGATCTTATGCTGAGGATGTGGGAAACATCTTTAACCATATCTCCTCACTCTGAGGCTCGATACAATGTATTGCGTTCCACCTTGTCCTGGCTTCCAAAAAACTCAGTTACCACACCATTCAATGGTAGTGGAATCGGCTATGCGTAGGATGAAGAGTGCAAAGAAGCATGCTTCCAATTCTCCAGGCTGTGAGTGTAGGACTCTCGATGCCTTTGGGCATCGTTGCTTCCAAGCTCTCAGCCAGGATCAGCTCCTATATCCTATATATGGGAATGTTCCTCAAAGAGTTCACAGGAGATTTGGAGCTTATGAGCCCCCCTTCTTCCTGATGATAAACAAGATTTTCTTAATCTTGTCAGACATGCTCAGGATGTTTACAAGTTTGTAAACCGTGCAGCCTTTGACTGCTTTGAATGCATCAGTAGAACCTATGCCATTGGTGCATGTCGGATTGCCTGGTTTCAGGCATCCGACTTGGAACTTTGGATACAAGATAAATTGGGAAATATCCCTTGCACAGGAGAAAATCTCTTTGGCAAGAATTGGCAGGAGAAGGCTAATGACATAGATGCTGACAATATCACATTGGATAGATTGTCCAGATCTACAGCAGATCCTGCAAAGAAAAGATCTTCTAAGAAACCTTTTTCAATAAGAAAAAAGTTGTATCCTTCCTATACCCAACAGGCTAATGAAATGGCTAATGAAATAGATACTGACAATATCACCCTGGATAGATTGTCAAAATCTACAGCCAACCCAGCCAAAAAGAAATCCTATAAAAAAAAACTTTTTTCAGAAAAAAAAGGAAGTTTTATCCTTATGCCCAGCAGGGGCACAGTCCAGTTCAGGCTGCCCAAAAGGGACAACAGCAACAAACTAGACAACAAAAGAAGCAAAAAGGGCCAAGAGCTCAGCCAGCTCCACAGGCTTTGACTCCTACCTAGAGAACTTAGCCTTCCTGCCCCTGAACGGTCCAGAACCCTTAGCCATCCCTGGCAGGTTGTGTCATTTTGCCAACAGATGGCGCCAAATAACAGCAGAAAATTGGACTCTGTCCATTGTACGAGAGGGGTACAAGCTTCATTTTCACAGCATGCCCCCTTCTACAAGTGTAAGACAGTTCAATTCTAAGACCCCTGTCAACAATCTCTTAGGTCAGGTGGTCAAGGCACTCCTTGCTCAAGGAGCAATAGAAGTACCACCCATTCTACAATAGGGTACAGGGTTCTACTCCCCCTATTTACTTATCCCAAAGAAAACAGGAGGACACAGACCCATTTTAGACCTTAGAGAATTGAACAAATATCTGTTCCGAGAGAAATTAAAGATGAGATCTCTAGGAACTCTTCTGCCATACCTTCAAAGTCAGGATTGGCTTTGTTCTCTAGATCTAAGAGATGCATATACTCATATTCTCGTCCATCCAGATCACAGATAATTCCTGCGGTTCCTTTTCCAGGGAAAACACTTCCGATACAAAGTTCTTCCCTTTGGTCTGGCTTCGGCACCAAGAGTATTCACGAAATGCATTGCGGTAGTAGCTGCATTCCTGCGAACTTTAGGGATATTCGTCTTCCCTTACTTAGACGACTGGCTCATTTGAGCCCCCACGGCTCCAGAAGCCAACTCTGCTCTGTCTCTCACAATGCGAATCCTTCAATATTTGGGATTGGTCATAAACCTCCCAAAATCCCATCTTGCTCCTACTCAGTCCCTAGAATTCATAGGAGCTTGTCTAGATACCAGACAGTCGAGGGCTTTCCTTCCACAACCCCACTGTCTGCGCATAGTGCAGCTAGCTTCCCAAGCAGCAGTGAAGACTTACCTGACTGCTCGAGAAATGCTTCAACTACTGGGACATATGGTATCCACTGTATATTTGGTTCCCTATGCTCGCCTCCACATGTGAGCAGCCCAGTAAGACCCTATCCACTCAGTGGACACAGGCCACAGATCACCTGTCGGACAAAATAACAAACTCACAACGTCTTGTTTCATCCCTCCAATAGTGACAATCACTGGAGAACCTTCTGGTGGGGTTTTCTTTCCCGCAACCCCTATTCCAGGCCACTCTAACAGATGCATCACAGGTGGGATGTGGGGGGGGGGGGGGGGGCCAACCTGCATGATCTCTCTACCCAGGGTACCTGGACTCCACAGGAGGCTTGTCTTCACATAAACCTCCTGGAACTCAGAGCGATCTTCCTTGCTGTTAGAGTATTCCAGTTGCAAGCTCTAGTGGCTGATCCTCCTCATACGAGATTTCACCATAAGGTCGTTCTTAGGACTCATCCACACTTTATGCCAAAGGTAGTTTCCCCTTTCCATTTAAACCAAGTGGTTTACCTTCCTGTATTCTTTGAGGCCTCATGCCTCCAAAGCAGAAAGGAACCTTCATACCCTGGACTGTAAAAGAGCTTTAGCTGTTTACCTATAAAGAACACAGCAACATCGAAAGTCTTAACTATTTGTTGCTTTTGATTCTAGTCATTTGGGACTTCCAGTTTCCAAAAGAACTCTGTCTAACTGGATTGCACAATGCATATCCTTTGCCTATGAGAATAAGGGTCTTCCTCTTGAAGGCCATGTCACAGCTCACAATGTGAGAGCTATGGGAGCCTCTGGCTAACCTTCACGCTGTATCTATCGACGACATTTGTTGAGCAGCCACTTTGGCTTCGGTACATACCTTTACAGCCCACTACTGCTTAGACAAGGACTCCTGCCGGGATGCCTTGTTTGGCCAGGCTGTTCAACATCTCTTTCAGACTTAATTCAACTCCTACCCACCATCCCTGGTGGGATGCCAGAGATCCATGGGAGGAAGCATGGCCCATCTCGGAATGGGTTGTAGTTTCCTGGGGCCATCTCCCTGGCATCTTCAGCTAGGGAGTCCCCATATGTGAAGACTACATTCCTGCTTGTTTCTGGAGATAGCGTAGTTACTCATCTGTAACAGGTGATCTCCGGGAACAGCAATAATTTAGTCTTCACAACCCACCCACCTCCCCTAGGAGTTCTCTTTCTCTCTCTCCCTCTCTCCTTTGTCTCAGCTATAAACTCAATTGAAGAGGGACAGTGGGAAAGGCAGAAAGGCAGCATGCAGGCGCTGTGGGATGCTCCCAAAAGCGTTCCTATTGGATGCTGGGGAGCGTTCCCGTGTGGGCTCCATCGGTACCGACGTTACCCATATATGAAGACTAAATTCTTGCTGTTCCCGGAGATAACCTGTTACAGGTGAGTTACTATGCTTTTCCATGAACAAGCAGGAAATCGGTCCTCAAATATGGGTGATGTCAGCACCTACGGAGCCCTTGCGGAAGCATCTCCCCAGCTTTCAAAGAAAACCTTTGGGAGATGCCACCATGCATGCGTGGTCCCCTTCCCACCCAAGGGTGCCATCTTACTCAGTCTCCCTTTTTCCGTAGAGCCCTACAGATGTTTGTCTGTCTTCCCCGGAAAAAAAGTTGATTTCCTTGTGCATTTCTGTGTATCGTCCGTTTAGCACTGGTTTCTTTCCCGCTTCTGAGCCCCGCTTTGACTTTGGGACTTGGAACCTGTTAGGCTTTTTTATTTTATTTATTTATTTATTCTCTTATATACCGCGCTATTAAAATCAGTGCGGTTTACAATTGAACAAAAAACATACTGCAATGTCACACGACAATTGAGTTTTTACATTGAACATGGACGAGATAACCTGGAAGTAACAGGGGTAACTAATTACAGAGTAATTATTCATGGAGTATGGTGAGAAATTATACATATAGTATGGTGAGAAATTATACGTATAGTATAGCTTGGTTTCAACATATTTATAAGTGGTTTAATCAGTAAGATGTGTGATCAGTACCAATAATAAATAAGAGAGGGGATATGGTGGTAGAGCTAGTCATTTTCTTTATGGTGTTGGATTTTGGGTGGGGTGGAGTAGGGTGTAGGATGTGAGGATGGGTGGTGGTTTCTGGGATTGGATTCTGGGTAATGGATGAGGAAAAGGTGGTGTTTGAGGGCTTTTCTAAATGACAATAGGTCTGGGGTGGGACGTAGCTCAGTGGGGAGGGCATTCCAGGTCATGGGTGCAAATAGGGAGAAGGCTCTATTGGCAGTAGCCTTTTTGCACTTAGTTAGAATGTTGGGGATCTCTAGAGTGTTTGCTTGATTAGATCTCCTGATCCTGTTGAACGGCCGTCTTTGAATGAGTTTGCTGATGGGTGAGGTGATCTGGTTCCTTAGGGCTTTGAATGTTAGTACTAGGGACTTATACTGGATTCTAGCTGAAGTGGAAGCCAGTGGAGATCCATCATGACTGGGGTTATATGTTTAGCTCTTGATGTACCTGCAAGTACCCTTGCTGCAGCATTCATTGCAAGGCGAAGAGGTCCTAGTGTTGACTGAGGGAGGCCATGAAGGATAATATTTGCAAAGTCTAGATGTGGGAGCACCAAGGCTTGGAAGATAGTTCGGTAGTCATTAAAGTCCAATAGGGGGCGCAGGTGACTTAGTATCCGGACCTTATGGTAAATTGCTTTCGTGATGTTCTTCACATGTGTAAACATGTCGAGTCGTTGGTCAAGCGTGATGCCGATATAGCGGATAGTTGATTTTGCTATCAACTCAATATTGTTTACTTTTAATGTGGGGGGTGGGGAGAACATCTGGTTCTTGGTGAGGAATAAGACATCTGTTTTACTATGGTTGATCCTTAAATTTTGTGTTGTAAGCCATTGTGATACAGCTTCGAAGCAGCTTGATATAGGTGAAAAGTCAGGTTGATCAATCAGGAATGTGAGTAGATTAGGACGTCGTCTGCGTAGACTAGGCACTGGATGTTGAAGGAGCGGATTAGGGTACAAATTGGTTGCATATATATGTTGAACATTAATGCGGATGAACCCTGAGGTACACCTTGATTGAGAGGGAATGGGTCAGAAGTCATGGGACCTGTTCTGACTTGTTGCTATCTGTTAGATAGGTAGGACTTGCACCATGCTATAGCTGAGCCCTTGTATTCCTTTCTCCACAAGACGGAGTATCAGAGTTTCATGGTTGACTGAATCAAAGGCTGCAGCAATATCCATGAAAATGAGGACAAATCCCTGGCGGATGTTATCAAGTCCTGTAACTAGATCATTGAAGAGAGTTGTGAGGATGGTGTCGACACCATGAGCTTCTCTGAAGCCATGTTGAGATGGATCCATTGGAGCTACATTGTCAATATGTTGTTGGATTTGTCGTTGAACTACCTTTTCAATGATTTTGGCGAGTAGGGGGATGCTTGATATTGGGCGAAAGGATTCAACTTTGGAGGAATCAAGTTTGTTGTTTTTTAATAATGGGCGGATTGAAGTAAATTTCAGGCTTTGTGGGAAAGATCCTATGGAGAGCACGGTTTTGCGCCTTTTCTAACTGCTGGCCACGTCTAATGTCTTCGACCTCGCTGGGGTCCTTTTTGCAGCAGTGGCCACTGGGTTTAAGGAATGTGATTGGTATTCGAAGAACATGTCCCTTACCGACACATGATTTTGTTGCCTTAGGTTCTAGGTGCCGACCCTGACCTAAGAGGTGTGCTCCCTATGCAAAAAGATGTCCACTAGGGCCAGCCAGAGACGTTGGCGGAAGCAGGACATAATCTTCCACAGGTTAGATTTGGCTCCAGTATACCGCTAGCCACGTGCTCTAAGGCCCTGCATGGATCCTTTGACTTGTGTAAATCCCCCTCCCCCCCCAGTGCCCGAGCGGGCATGCGGACACTCCGACAAGGGTTCCCCGGAGTGAGAGCGTAAGAAAAAAGAAATCCTCAAGGGCCTCATCCTGGGAAGCAGACACGCATGGTAAGTCCTGTTTGTGGTCCTACAGCCCTCGGAGGTTATCTGAGGAGTCGGAGCAGCTGGCCAAGGCACCCAGGACAGACGCCAAGGCCTCTGACAAAGGATCTTGGACCACCGAGACTCATCTTATTGAGGACTCCCTCTCCTCACCGACTCCTGACCCAGCCACCCTGACGTCTGTGTTGAAGGCTGCAACCCCTGAGTGGGAAGCCAGGATGATGGCATTGGAACACAGCATTTCTGCATTCCTTGCTTCGCAGTAAGCGTTGCCTGGCCCGGCGGCGTAGAAGCTGAGACTGTAGGGACCTCGTTGCTGAGGAGTCCCTGCGCCCCCAAAGAGATCCTCGAGAGCCCCATGTCTCTAGCTGATCCTCAGCAAGGGTCTCAATCCTGCTCCTGGTCCTCAGGTGCAAGATTCTCCCCTGCAAGCGCTTCTGGCTCTGGCTAAGTACCAGCCACAGTTCATTGAAGACCGTATCCAATGACACCCTTAGAGCTGTTGGGCCTCGAGTCCTCGATGAACTACTTGCACTGTGAGTCTGAAGTCCAGGCTTCCCCGGAGACATGAGCTCACTGACCTCTCCTTGGATCCCCTCCCCACCAGCGTCAAGGCACTGGTTCCCACCCGAGGACATGGCAAAGATATTGTCCCTCACCATGGAGTCAGAGGAGAGGACCCTTTCACGGAGGAACTTGAAATTCTCCAATACGAGGCCCCACCCAAGGAGCCCTTACGGTCCCTGTCCCCTCTATCCTTGGGCACCTCCTTCTCTGAATGTGGGAAACACTGCCATTGGTGCTGATTGTGCACAAAAAGGGAGCTGGCAACGAGAGACCCTTGGAAGGAACAAAGTTTATTGAGGGGGTCATCTCATGTTTCAGCCACACTGTCCTCCTTCAGGGGACTGTGACCACTAGGAAACATAAAAACACACAAAAACGTGATAAATTAATAAACGAGCACTGATGACTTCTGAGTGTACAGAATTAAATGATAAAATTGTACATATAAATAAAAATGCCACAGTCAATAAATAAAAAATAAAATCATCTAAAAGATTGTTAAAAATAATAAAAAGCATAGTAATCAAACAAAGAGCATGCTGCATGGAACAGGAAAGGATAAGAGGTAAAAGTTTTAAAAAAAAATATATATATTGAGACAATAACATAGTGGTAGTGATGAACAATGATACAGTACCTTATCAACAGATGAGTTGATATGGACATATACTCAATGGTAGTTGAGAGTGCAGAATAAAACACTAAAACACATAATGAAAACTGTTAAGAGCCTTGAAAGGCTGTATAAGAAGAAAAGGAAACAGAACAATTTGGAAAGGAAGGAAGGAACTAAAATTATAAATCCATTGGCAAAAAGGACGACAACCCAAGATTTATAAAGGTAATATAAATCACTGTTGGCAAGAAGGCAGTGGAGTGGCCATGTGCTGTTTTTCTGCAGGTGGGGTGCTTTTTTTGTTTCCATTGATGCCGATTGTGGACACTATGTACTGGGTCCAGCGAGAACCAGGCTTCAGGAATGTGCAACTCCTTTCCAGTTCATCCTGCTAGACCAGTCCAGACAAGCAGGTTAAGCTCCCCTGCCAGTAGATGTTGGAGACGTAGAAAAAACTTCCAGAGCCCTGATTGGTTGGGCTCTGGTAGGTATAGGCATACCCCTAGAGGAGGTCCTCAGTATTTTCTCTGTCTCCAGCAGATGAGGGTGTTTCTTTAATCTCTCTTAATTTAATACTTTCTTTTCTTTACTTGCTTGGATGTACCCAGAGCACACAAGAGGTGTTCCTCTGGGTTTCTCAAGACCCCATTCCCACACTAAACATTTGAGAGATTTTTTTTTCCTGAGGTGAGCTCCTGATCGTGAGGATCATGACAGAAAAGCAGGAAGACTTGCCATTCGCTGCCCCTGGGCAGGGAGTCCCACGTCCTCGGGCATAAGTATTACCAGGGCTCGATGCTAGCTTGCCGCATACAAGCATATCGGTCATATATTGGCATTTACCTCCGAGACCTAATCAAAGAACTCAGGGGTTTCTCGGCGAGTCTAAGTGGGTCCACCTCCAGTGCTTCCAGGCCCCCTCAAAATCTGTCAGGAATGCTTGAAGTATGTCTTGAGCAGCCTACGATGTCTTTGAGTCTAATGCGATTGTGGCCATCACGGCCTGGCTCCAGGCATCGGACCTCAAGCATTGGGTCTGGGAAAAACTCCTTGAGGTTCCTTATTGTTCCTACAGTTCAGTCCTCCACTTCTGGGTTGTGCACCTCCTCTTGCAGCTTGGAGACTGGACATGTCAAAATCATGACCTCACTGGCTGTAGTCTGCTGTGCACTCCCATCAGCCCCAGTGTGTCCAGTCTCCATGCAGCAGGAGGACGTAGTGAGCCTAGGTGCTGGGCTCACTTGAGGAACACATAAGAAGCATTAGGATAGTTAGCATAGGTCTTAGTTTCAAATTGTGGCCTTTTAAATTTCCTTTAAAGTTACTTTGATTTGCTTTTAAATTTAATCGGTGCTGTCCCTTTAAAAAAAAAAAAAAAAAGAGTAATCAACGATCAAGCTTTGTGCTAGTGCCGATTCATGCCTGTTTCTTGTCAGTGTGGCTGCGGGCTCATATTTCAGATCTCTCCCCCTAGACAGGACGGGGGAGAGCCCTGAGGCAGGACCAAAGCAGCTCAGGCGGTGTCTGTAAGGAGCCGCGTCTCTCTTTGGCGCTGGGGCACAAGCACAGGAGGCTCCCCGACGGTTGCTGCTCTGCCTGAAGTAGAACTGTGGGCTTGAGCCCTGTCGAAGATCCGTAAGTGTTTTTCAAGGAACTTGGCTTAAGGGGTTTATTCGGTGTGCAGTCTTTCCCCGCCGATCTGGGGAAGAGCCTACATGGAGCCTGTGTTCCCGCGTTACTTTTGGCGCCCTTTTCTGGCTCGCGCCGATAGCGGCGGTCATTTTGGGCTGCAGGAGCATCGCGTGGCAGAGCTCTGGGCAGTGAGTTAAAACGAGGAATTGTTTGCAGTGAGTCTCTGCGTTTGGTTTTGCTGCGGGAAAGGGTCCCGCTCCGTGTTTAAAGCCGCAGTTTTGGCCATTGGAGCCTCTGCAGTGGCTGGGGAGATTAATCCATAATGTTGTTTATAAGACGGATGTTTAAAAAAAAAAAAAAAAAAGTGACCTGTTTAGCTCCCTGGCTTAGGCTGGCTAGAATTTCTTTAAAAAAAAAAAAAAAAGTGTGTGAGATTGAAGATGCAGGAGGTTCCCTATAAGGTCTGGGAGTCTGAAGGATGGCGTCTCGACCTCAGTGCGTGCTTTGCGGCACCCGTAGGGGGTACGGTCGCAGAGTCGGGGGTCTGCAGAGGTTGCACTACAGGGTCTGCGAGCATTGAGTGGCAGATGGAGGCCAAGGCTGGTCAGGAGTCTCAGCTGGTGGCGGCAGGACCGGATGAGGAGGTAAGTTTGGCCTCTACTTCGGGAGGATCCCAGGAGGCCAATCAGTGCCCGTGGTGTTGAGTTTTCTCCAGGATGGCTTCGACAAGGGTTTGCCAGCCAGTTCATTGAGAGTGCAGATTGCAGCCATAGCCTGCTATAGGGGCAAGGTGCATAATATGTCTTTAGGTTTGCATGCGATGTGTTACGTTTTCTAAGAGCGGTATTGAGGCTGAGGCCCGCCCGTCGGATCGTCGTGCCCCCGTAGGATCTCAATTTGGTCTTGGGAGCGTTGGTGAAGGAACCCTTTGAGCCATTGAGTAAGGCAACAGTGAAGGATTTGACTTTAAAGACTGTGTTTTTAGTGGCCATATGCTCGGCAAGGCGCATTTCGGATTTGCAGGCGCTGTCGTGCAGGGAACACTTTCATTTTCTAAGGAAAAGGTTGTATTGCGTCCTGTGCCATCCTTTTTGCCAAAGTTCGTTTCTCCGTTTCATCTAAATCAGACAGTTTTGCTCCCTGTCCTTACCTCA
Source organism: Ichthyophis bannanicus (assembly GCA_033557465.1). Taxonomy (NCBI): domain Eukaryota; kingdom Metazoa; phylum Chordata; class Amphibia; order Gymnophiona; family Ichthyophiidae; genus Ichthyophis; species Ichthyophis bannanicus. The sequence goes on along the minus strand of CM066035.1, from coordinate 884,393,834 downwards.
AGGGGGGAGGCCGCGTCTGATTGCGGCTTACGCCGGTTGGACATCAAAAGGGTGTTGCGACATTACTTGCGAGTCGTTTCGCAAATCGGATCGGCTGTTCGTTTTGTTCAGAGGACCTTGCAAGGGGGAAGTGGCGGCGAAAGCATCCATTTCTAGATGGATTAGAAAAACGATCACCTCAGCGTATTTGGTGCAGGGTCGTTCGGTGCCAGTGGGATTGCGAGCGCACTCCACTAGGGCGCAGGCAGCCTCTTGGGTGGTACCAAGGGGGAGGAGCGTCGCTCTTGCAGAACAAACGGGGAACAAACGGAGCAAGAGACGTAGGTTGGTAACAGACTGCTTTATTGATGATAGTCCCTACGCGTTTCGGCAAGCGCCTTTCTCGGGGGACATACAGCTAACATAGAATAAACAAACAATGTTAAAACAAAACAATGTTAAACAACGTATCATAATAAATACATAGTAAAAAGTCAGATGAAAAAATGGATAAATAATAAATGAATAAATTATGAGGTGCATTCAGATAACAATAAGAATAAGAAGGGCCGAGACAAGAGACAAACCATTTAATCCAGACATTAAGGCCTATGTAACCTAGTTTCAGAGCAGTGACCAGTGTACATAAAAAATGAGAATAATTAATAATTAAAAAAAGGAACCTAACAACCGTACATACATAACCTAGAAAAAAGAAGAGTGGAATGAGAAAGGTCACATTGAAATGTAGCCCAAGTGTATAAACTGTATTTGATAAAAGGTGGTCCAAGCAATAAGCTCATACATATAAAACAGAACCTACCAGTGCTATGTCAGATGAGGTGTCTCTTTAAGACAGTTTGGTCGGACTATATTGCAATAGCTAAAAATATGAAGGAACAAGCTATAAAACCATAAAAGCACAAATTATATAAATATACATAAGAACAATAAATAATGATCAAATGTAATGAAATATTATAAAACAATGTGCAACAATAAAAATATAAAAATATAAATATAATGGGATAAACGTATAATAAATTATGAGTACATATAAAATAATAAATGCCATTGCAAAGATCGAACGGATGCATATAAAAGAAAGTAAGGATTAATCAAAAAATCTATATATACATATAAACGTGACATGACACTAGCTATTTGAAATTACTATCGCAGGATTATCCAGTACTTGTAGACAGGTGAAAGGCCAATTAATAGGTTTGTGCAAAGAACTATAAACAACAACATGTGTAGAAGGCGCTAATAGAAAAGAGCTAGGAGGCCATATAGTGAATAGGTGCAGAGAACTAATAGCAAAACTTAAGATTAAGGAGCAATGAGAAGGATAAAAAGGTGAATTTAAACATCAGCAGAATAAAGGTGAATATGTGCATTGTATGACTCTATTAAGGGATGAATTATAATGGGAATGAAGGTGTACAAATACAATCTTCAAAACAGGAGCAGGTGAATGTATAATGTAAAATAGGAACGGACCTGTGAAGAAAATAAAAGAACGTGTCGACATGGACGGTAAAACTGACAAACGCTGGGTAATCTCAAAAATATTTTATGCAATGATATGGAAAGGCTGGGCATGGAATGAAAATTGTAGAAGAGTGCTGGGAGTGACAATTCTTCGAGTGTGAAGAAAGTGTAAATCTGGTCAAACTGCTGGAACCGTGACAGTATAAGAAATATGAAGAAAAAGCATGCAATATAACAGAACAGTCTTAGATTTATCGATGATTGGTCCTGTTCAGATAGTGTAGAAATTGACAAAAATCACAACAATGTACTGTGTATAAGAACGGCATGATGACAATGAAAGGCAACCTCGGGAAACAAGCAGTTTATGTAGGACGCCAATTTTCGCGCCTTTCAAGATGACGTAACAAATGGGCGGAGTCAAATGCGGCCGCGAAAAAAATGAGTGAGTGAGGGAGGAGATAATACGGTGCAAAAAAAATTGTAATATCAAATCATTCAAAAAAGGAAAGTGGATTATAGATTCAAAATAAGCCCTTTCATGAATCAACATTTGGAAAGTCGGCATAGTTAAAACGGAACGGCAAGAAGTGGTAGAACTAATGAGACAATAAGTAAATTAGTCAGGGATTCAAAAAGGGGGAGATAAAAGGAGCAAAATTAAAAATGCAATACTCAATCAACCAGAAGGGCAAAGGATGAACCCTTAAACTGCGTGTGCAAAATCTAACGGAGTAAAGTAGTGATAATTATAATAACCCAAATCTGTAATAGTCCAGTGTGAACTGCCTGTATGGTCATGTTGAAGTACAATGAAATACAATTGAACATTGGTAGAACATGAGTACAACAATGTATGCTATCAAACATATATATATATATATATATATGTATGTGTATGTGTATGTGTATGTGTATGTGTATGTGTATGTGTATGTGTATGTGTATGTGTGTGTGTGTGTGTGTGTGTGTGTGTGTGTGTGTGTGTGTGTGTATGTGTATGTATGTATATATGAATAAGGGGATTAAATTGATTATAAAGAATACAATGTATATTAAATGTATGTAAAAAGGGGGTTATCTAGTGAGGATGATAAAAACATATTTAAAAGAAAAGTGTATGAGCTGATTCATTAAAAAACTGAAAGATCACTTTCTTGGTTAAGCCCGAACGGTTCCAAGCTATTCAGTTCATAAATGAACCGTTGTTCTACCTTGAGTAAGGTATTGTTGATATCACCACCACGCCAGTGTGGAATAACCGTCTTAATCACCAAGAATTTGATGTCACTAACCATGTGGCTCTTCTCTAACCAATGCGAAACTAATGGTTTGTCAGTAAGTTGTCTCTGAATGTTGCTCCTGTGTTCAATAATGCGTGTCCGTATTTGTCATGAAGTTTTGCCTATGTAAACCATATCACTAGGGCATAATATCAGATAAATAGCATTGATGGTCTTAAAATTTGAATAATGATTTATGATTATTTTGTGACCCGTGGATTTATGTATGAAGAAATTTTTTGTTGTGATGGCATGAAGACAAACAGAACAATTGCCGCAGCTGTAGTGACCTCTAACTTTAAGAGAGGGTCGAGGAGCAGTGAGAGCAGAGGGAACTAAAAAAATGACTTTGGCGCCCATTTATATGATATCAACCGTTTAGATTGAAAGGCAGGTAAGAAGGATATACGATTCCATTCTTGTTTCAGGATGTCCGTGATAGTCTTGGAATATGATTTTATTTATTTTATTTATTAACAATTCTTATATACCGCACTATTAGACATCAGCGCGGTTTACATTGAACAGAAAACATCCGACAGTTTACATATGTCTGGTCATTACATTTAACAAGAAGTATAACTTGGGCGAAATAGGGGAAACTAAATACAATGCAGGGTTATCTGATAAAGGATATCCTGGTTAACTATATACAACAGTGGTACAATAGTATATGGAACAACTAGTTATTTACATTGTGAAGTTGGCCTGTTGCGGGGGTCTATCTGTTTGACCACTTCTGCTATTCACCTGGGTGAGAGGGCAGGTGACCATATCTGTTTGTGAACGTATTGTATTCTGCAGGAGTGTGGGGCGATCTGTAGCTAATGCTCTTTGATATGCTCTGTGAATGCATTTTTTGGGGTATCCACGTTGTTCAAACCTCCGATATAAATCCGTAGCATGTTTCTCAAAGTCCCATATTGTTGGTACATAACCTCTTAATCCTAAGAAATTGACTGATAGGGAGATTTTGTTTGAAGGCAGTATTATGACAACTGTCATATGTAAAAAGTATTTCTATTAGTTGATTTACGGTATAAATCAGTAACAAAACCTTCATCTGATTTCTTAATCATGATGTCAAGATATGGAATCGATTCTAGGCTATATGTTCCCTCAAATTGCAAGTTAGAATCTAATGTGTTGAGCCAAGTATGAAAAGTATGTAAGGTATCTTCAGGGCCATCCCAAATTACAAGTACGTCGTCAATATAACGTTTCCAGAGCCGGATATATTTCTTGTACGGATGAAAGGACAAAAATTTATTCTCGAATTCAGATACGTAAAGATTTGCTACATCAGGAGCCATGGGCGAACCCATGGCCACACCTTTGACCTGTTTATAGAAAAGACCTTTAAAAATAAAGTAATTCTCGGACATAACTAAGGAGGCCAACTGTGTAAGAAAAAAGGTAGGTATCCGAACCGGTTTGGGTCTTTTAATTAATACATTTGCTAGCACTTCTAGAGCTGCTTGTTGCGGAATGTCTGTATATAAAGAATTGATGTCCAATGTTAATAAAATAAGGCCATCATGATAACCTTGAAAATTATTTAGAATGTTAGACAGTCAGAAAAACCATCACTACCAAACATTAAACTTCAAAGGGTTACAAGGCCATCTACAAAGACCTTGGGATTCCTGTGTCTATAGTTTGCAATGGAACCGTCAAGAACCTTCCAGGATGTGGTGGGAAGAGGAATATTAATCCAAGAAGTCTTTGAAGGTTAGTGCGAACTCTTAGAAAAACACCACGTACAACATTCAAAGCGCTTAAGCTGGACCTGGAGCAGTTTCAACCTGTACCATACGCTGCACAATAAACAAAGGAGGACTTCATGGGCAAAGGCCAAGGAGGAGCCCACTGCCCAAAGACAGACATAAAAAGGCACGCCTGATCTTTGCCCAAACCCATCTTAAGAAACCACAATCCTTCTGGGAAAATGTTCTATTGACAGATGAAACCAAACTTGAGCTGTTTGGCAATGCAGGCCAGAGATACATTTACAGGTGAAGAAATGAAGATTATAAGGAAAAAAACCACCCTTCCTACAGTTAAGTATGGTTTATTGCTCGCTTGATATACCATGCTTTCTAACAGGCCCGTGTACTATTCTAAAATACAAAGAAATACACAAAGATCAGATAGAATAGAACACCATCTGCAGATAGGAAAAGCAAACATTCATATAAGAGCTAGGAAACAAACATGATCGCAGAAAAAGACCACATAGCCTATCTTGTCTGCTCTTCCATATCAACTACAGTAGTCCCCTTTTTACCTTTAGAGATCCTCTGTTTGTCCTATGCTTTTTTAAATTCAGATACTGTCCTCGTGACCACCACCTCCATTGGGAGACTATGCCAGACATCTGCCACTTTCCGTAAAGAAAGATTTCTGCATATTACTCCTGAGTCTATCCCCTTTCACTCTCATCCTATGTCCCCTCGTAGTAGAGCTTGCCTTCAATTGAAAGAGACCCTCCTATGCATTTATGCCATGAAGGTATTTAAATGTCGATCATATCGCCCCTATTCCCGCCTTTCCTCTAACATATACCTATTAATATCTTTAAGTCTGTCCTCATATTTTATAATGAAGACCACTAACTGTTTTAGTAGTCACAGATTCCAACCTGCTTATCTTTTGGAAGGTGTGCAATTGCACACAATACTCCAAATGAGGTCACACCAGAGACTTATACAGAGGCATTATGGCTTCCTTTTTTTGCTGGCCATTCCTCTCACTATACACCCAAGCATCCTTCTGGCTTTTGCAGTCGCCTTTTCTATCTGTTTAGCTACTTTAAGATCATCTGACACAATTACAGGTCCCACTCTTCTTTTGTGGACAGAAGTACTTCACCCCCTACACTGTACTATACTGTGCATAGGAAGAAAGATAGAACAAAGGGAGGTCAGGGATCCAGGGAAGGGAGATCAAACACAGGGCAGAAAAGGTTTATTTTGAGCCTAGCTTTACAACGGGGATAGGAAGGTTCTGAGTGTAAGTCGATGGGCAACGTGTTCCATAGTGCGGGACAGTGGTAGTGTAAGGCAGATGAGCGGGTGGCCTCCAGGCAAGCATGTATAGGAGATGGCAAATGAAGGCAGTTAGCATGTAGTGAATGGAGGGTGTGTGGAGGGGGAGGGGCATGTAAGTGGAGAACGTTGGATAAGTAGATAGGCGTGCCAGTATGGATTGCCTTATGGACCAGTGTTGATTTTATACTGTGTACAATATTTGAATGGACGACAGTAAAGATGAATGAGTGGAGTGACGTGGTCGAAGTGTGTGGCGTGTAATAATGCGGGTGGCAGTGTTATGGATAAGTTTTAAATGAGTAAGAGAGTACTGGGGAAGACAGAGAACAAATGATGATGCAATAGTCGAGTTTAGCAATAACTAATGTTAGGAGAAGAGTGTTAAGAGGGTGATAGGAAGGGACGGACAGCTTGGATACGACTGAATGAGAAGGCCTGGTGAATCAAGGAGGAGAGGTGTGTGCCTGAAAGGTAAGAGGAGTCCAGAATCACCCTGAGGTATAGAAGGGTGGTCACCAAAGGAATTGGACCTGAATTAAAAGTAGGGGATAATGATGGAGAGGTTTTGAATAGGGAAAAACAGATAGCTGTTTTAGAGGGGTTCAAGTGTAAAATGTTTTCAGAGAACCAAGTGGAGATACTGGAGAGAGGTGTTCAGGGGAGCAGATCAGGGGCAAGGCAGTCTGTGATATGAATGATTATTGTTAGCATAGTAATAAGCAGAAAGGCCACGTTACTGGATGATCAATGTGAGAGGGGTCGCAAGAATGTTGAACAGAAGAAGGGCCTGAACTGAGCCTTGGGGGACACCACAGGTAAGTGAGAGAGGCTAAGGAGTGTGATGGTGGAGAGCAGCCAAGAACAGAAAAAGACAGACAACATAGGTAAGAGCGAAACCAATGGAGAACAGTCCCGTGAATCCTGAGGTTGTGTAGACAAGTAAAGAGGGTGTAATGGTCAACAAGGTCAAAGGCTAATGAGAGATCCAGAGAAACAGCTAGGGAAAGGTAACTGCAGTTGTGGGCCTGATTGATTTTGTTTAGAAAGGAGTTGAGAATAATTTCAGTGCTATGCCCTGTTTGGAATCTGGACTGATGGGGATGCAGTGCATGGGTGTTGTCGAGATGGGCGGAGAGTTCAAGAAGAAAGTTTCTCAAGTACTTTTGCAAGAAAAGGGAGGGTTGAGATGGGCCGAAAGTGTGCTGGGATAGATGGGCCAAGAGAAGGGTTCTTCAGCAAAGACCGGATAAGGGGGTGTTTCCAGGAGGAGGGAAAGGTTCCTGAGGAAAGGCTGTTAGAGAATTGGAGAGAGAGCCAGAGATGGTTCAGCGAGCCATACAGAGAGAATGGGGCCTTGTGTGAGGAGGACAAGGCCTTATGGAGCTCTGTGGAGGAAATTGGGCAGGAGGATGACCATGTTTGAGGGTGGGTGGGGTAAGGGGAGGGGGAACATAAAGGAGATAAGTGGGGTGGCAATTAGGAAAGACTGAGCAAAGAGTGTGAACCTTGGACTGGCTAGAGCTGTGGTACTAAGAGGGGACATCAGGGGGTGGGAGTGTGGATGTCCTAGTCTGGGAAAGGGAGGAGAGAACAGAGGAGAGATGGCGAGAAGAGTTGGGTGTAGAGGAAATAAGATTGTTGAAGAAACTGTGCTTGGCTTCATTAAGATGATGATGATGATGATGATGACAGATCATTGAAGAGTTGGAGAGAGCTGGAGGAACGGTGTTTACACCAGTGACTTTTGGCATGACAAAGGTGGGATTGCAAGAGGCAGAGGTGCAGATGGTACCACGGTTCGGAGAGTTTGAGACGGAGAAAGGCAATTTTTTCTAGGGCAGCAGTAAGTGTGGAGGACCAAAGCTCGACCTGGGCGCCAACAGGGAAAGAAGGAAAGGTGTCAGAACAGAAGATCTGATGAAGGAAGTAGCTGGAATGAACAGATGGAGAGAGTGGGATAGGAAGGAAGGAGGGCAGAAGGCATGGAAGGGTTAGATAGAAGAGCTGGAAGATTGAAGAAGATGCACAAGTGATCAGACCATGGGAGAAGCAAAGGGGCAAAAGAACTAGGAGTACTGTCACTGAGGTAGAGGGAATAAGATCTAAGATGTGATCAGCAGAGTGTGCAGGAAAGGAGATATGCTGTTTGAAAGATCTTGTAAAGTAGTGAGAAGAGTTTTATCACAAGGCCTAGGTGAGTCAAAATGAGTGTTGAAATTGCCAAGTAACGAGATGTGGGAAATTAAATGAAACTTCCGAGAGGGTTAATAGTAGAGGTTCCCTGAGATGAGGCTGGAGGCATGGAGGAATGTAAAGTAGTAAGGGGGAAGCTTCTCAGATGCAACAGGAGGGACTCTGGGTAATGAAGCAGTGGCGTTGCAATCTCAGACACCGGGAGGGAGGCCCAGAAGAGTGCAGCCACACCCCCATCAACGTGGCCCACCTGGGGTGTAGAAAAAGCCATGAATCTGGGGGAAGGCAGCGGTTGAGCAGCCTACTCCCCCTTCTGCAGCCAGGTCTGGGTGAGGAAAAGGGCATCTAGGGAGTGCTGAGAGAGATCATCATGGACTTAGATGGGTCTTAGTGTGGCGTGAACAGCAGTTTAGAAGGTCAGAGGATAGGTGAGGTGTAATGGGGACAGCTGAGGATAGGACATGAGGGGCAATGGTGAGGCATGGAAGCAGGTTAGAGGGACAACTGCCGTGGTAAGAGTAATGGGTGCTACCAGCAGGTAGGGGGCGCCAGCTCCGATGAACTGGAATAGGTCCCATTGCGGAGTTGCAGATGGTGAGCACAAAAAAGCAGAAGAGAAGATAGCGTGCAAAGAAAAAGCTTACCTGAAGGAAGCCATGAATGATAATGGAGGTACCATAAAGTTGTGGGGCTGTTTTGCTGCCTCAGGAACTAGAGGCCTGGAACGTATTAAAGGAATCATGAAGTTAGGGGACTACCAAGATATTTTGGAGCAAAATGTGTGCTACCTAGTGTTGGAAAGCTAGGTCTGGGTGGAAGGTTGTGGGTCCTCCAGCAGGACAATGACCCAAAACATGCATCCAAAAATACAAAAGAATAGTTAAAGAACAAATTGAAATGTTCCAACTGTATGTCATAAGTTGTTTTTTTTTGTTGTTGTTTTTTAAAATAGTATGTTAAAAGTTGTATAACAAAAATAAGATGTCTGTGCAACTTAAGACGTAGAAATTGCTGAGGAAAAAAAACAAAATATGACCTGGACAGGTTTAATGGCACCCTTCACTAAAAGTTGGTTTTACAACCCTTGGCAATGATGATGGCTACAAGAACATTTGGAGGCTATCTTGTAGTTTGTACATCTCTCTGCTGGTGGTTTCTTGCTCTTCAACTGTGATTTGTTCCAGCTCATGATGTTTCCAGGATTCCTTTTACCGATGGCAGATTTCAGTTCTTTCCAAAGGTTCTCGATTGGTTTGAGATCAGGACTCATTAATGGCCAGTTTAAAACAATCCATTATTTCTCAAGATATTGTGCACAACATACCTAAAATGCAAGGGTGCCAATAATGTTGACCACAACTGTAGCAGAGCTTACATTCATCAAGTTTATAATGAAGGAAACTCTAAACTTACATGAATTAAAACCAGAAATCACAAACCTAGCAGTCCAGCTGAGCACATTTCGTATGCAGACTGCTAATCTTGAAGCACGTCTGGCATTGTGAATGACAGTGTCCTGAAGGAGCACAGTAGTAAGACATTGGCAGGTGTTAAGTGGAGGAGGCAAACAATCATAACTGAAGATGTAAACATATGCATTCATGGCATAGCCGTGTGGACAGAAGGTCTACAGCCTATAGAGTTCATGAAGGAACTTTTTCCCTAAGCCTCTGTATCTGCACTACAGGGAGCTCAAAAGTGCCATTGCTGTTTCTCAAAGTACTCCATTATCCACAAACGCTGGAAATACTAAGGTACAAGCAAGACCTTCAGTGGAACAACAAGGGGCCAAACTGACTATATTGCTAGATTTCACCAAAAAGCACTGTACTAAAATGCAAACAGCTGCTGCATTGAGGTCCCAGCTAAACCAGATGGGGTCAGATTTCCTATACTGCAAGAATGACTGTTACTCTGCTTAAGCGCAGCATGATCCTTGGAATTGTGGGTCACATTATCCAGTTTGTTTGACTGTAAGAAGTGCTGGTGGAACACTGGTTAATTGGCATGTCTGCATCTGGGACCCTGGCAATGTTTGAATAGTGTATGAGTGGGAATGTGAGTTTGTGACTCTGCTCAGCAAGTTTGGCCTTGGCTTTTGATTTTTGATCCACCAGCTCCAGACTTGGGCTTTGGCTTAGCTTTCTTTTTGGGGTGACAGGGAGGAGAAAAGAACAATTAAGGAATGTATTTGAGGTTATGTAATGAAGGTCCAGCCTAGTTCTCTAAGTGGTTTAGGTATGTTTTGGATGTTGTATGACTTTGTTGGGAGTGGGTATTGGGAGGAAATTAAAGATATAAGATTGGGTGTATGTTCCTTTTTGATTTTTGTTTGGTTGTAGTCTGATAAAGCTAATCTCAAGATGCTCTAATATGTATTGGTAGGAAATGTGTGATGTCAGAATGTTTCAGAATGGTTATGTTAACCATATAGTCCTTAAATGTTATAAATTACTAAATAAAAGGGAAGTGTCATCTATTTTTTTTGTAAGAAATATAGCCATCTTTTACAGAATCCTGTAAATTCAAAGGGACCTGGATTGAAGAGCACTGTTTTATCCTGCATTCCACAGGGTGTGGCATGGCAGTCCTTGTCAATAAATCAGCTGATCTGTCTTAAAAAAATGATGAAGCTAATAGATGGATATGATTTGAATGTAATCAGTAATTAAGCTAAATTGATATTAAGCATATGCACATACTTCAGAACCAGAGTGCTTCCAGGCCCTTGCTCACAAACTATGAAGTAGGAGCTAACATTAGATATTGTAGCTGGAACTTTTAACCAACCTCTTGATCCAATACTTGATAGAGAACCCAGAACTCAGCCTACCAACTTCCATTCCTTACTATTCAGGAGCCTGCTTACTTATATTTAGCTCACACCTTTCCTATAGTAGCTCGAGGTGAGTTAGTAGTTTGAGGCGAGTTAGGTACAGTAGCTACTTTTCTGTCCTCCTGAAGACTTGCAATCTGAGTTAGAACTGGAGACAATGGAGGGTTAAAGTGACTTGCCCAAAGCCACAAAGAATTTCAGTGGGAGTTGATTACTGGTCTGTGGCTCCCAAGCTGCTTTTCTAACCACTAGGCTACTCCTGCATGCTGGGGACTTAACTGAACAATAGAGAATTTTATAGCTTATGCTCGTTTTCTTTTCTAAAATTGATTCTGTGTGGATATTTAGGATAAGTGCTCAAATATAGGTGATTGTTACAGAGACCCACTCGAGGGAAATATCTCCCAGCTTCTAGAAGCTTTTGGAATGGCTCCTGCATGCCTGCCACTGCAGTGTCTTGTCTTTTCCATGGAGCCCTGCAGATGTGCTGGTCTCGTGGTCTGGTCTGAGTTGCTCAGCCTTCCAGGTTCTTTCTTGGATGGTATTTTGCCTTTTTTTTTTCTTCCTCTTTCCTGCTTCTGTTTGTTCCCTCTTTAGTTTTTAAGTTGGTTTTTTTGTCCATTTAAAGACTTAATCTCTTTTTACTGCATTGCCATTATAGTCTGTATGTATCCCTTGGGCATGCTGGCTGAATTTTTCACAATCAAGTTTGATTTTGCTGCAGTTATTTTTTCAGATGTGTCCCAGAAACTCTCCAGCAGGTTTAAGAAGCACTCCTGGTGTGGCAGGACAATGTCTGGTTTATGCTTCTATAATTGATGCCTGCAGTGGTTGGGGCCTGACCATGAAACACGCTCACTCTGTGTTCACAGATTACAAAAAAGAGGGATGAAAGGTTGTGGAGAATGCTGCAAAAAACCTTTTGGTATGGATAAGTCTGATCCATCGACTTTGGCATCGGTCTTCATGGCTTCAGGAGCTACACTGGATGCTAGAAATGCATTGATAGTGAAGTCATAGGGGCCACTCAGTCAAGCATAGATAGGGTCTCCCAGAATCTGTCATTCACCAAATCCGACCTGAAGAAGAGGAAGGATTTGTCCTCAACTTTGACATTGAAGATTAGGGATGCCAAGCTTTGAGCAAAGGCTGAGATGCATCTACATTGTTGTGGAGCATGATGCTCAGAGCATTGAGGTGCAGATGAGACAAAATTATTCAAAGTTCTTAAAACTCAAGAGGGTTGTGAAAAATTGCAAGAGAACCTTGATAAACTGGAAAACTGGAGGTCCAAATGGCAGATGAAATTTAATGTGGACAAGTGTAAAGTTATGCACCTAGGAAAAAAACAGCCCAAACTTTGGTTACACAATGCAAGGTTCCACATTAGCAACCACCACCCAGGCAAAAAGATATAGGTGTTTTCGGGGATAATACATTGAAACCCTCCACCCAATGTGCAGTGGTGGCTTAGAAAGCAAATAGAATGCTAGCAATCATAAGGAAAGGAATGGAGAATAAAACCAAGGATATTACAATGCCTCTGTATTGTTCCATAATGCGACCGCATCTTGAATAGTATGTGCAATTCTGGTAGTCATATCTTAAAAAGGATATAGTGGAATTAGAAAAGGTACAGAGAAATGACAAAAATAGGAAAGGAAATGGAAGGATATCCCTATGAGGAAAGGCTTAAAAGGTTAGGGCTCTAAACTTGGAAAGAGATGGCTGAGGGGGAGATATGATAGAGGTCTATAAATTAATGAATGGAGTAGAATGGGAAATGTAAATAAGTTGTTTATTCCATCAAAAAGTATAGACTAGTGGACATGCAATGAAGCTACAATGTAACCCATTTAAGAGTAATAAGAATATTTTTTTCACTCAACACGCAGTCAAACACTGGACTTTGTTACCAGAGAATGTAGTAAAAGCTGTTGGTATTATTGTTTTCAGTGTCGTCAAGTCTGTCTATTCTCCAGGAACAAGCAGGAAGTCAGTCCTCACATATGGGTGACATCTTTCAAAGAAAGCCTTTGGGATATGCTATCACGCATGTGTGGTCCCCTCCCTGCCCAAGGGTGTCATTTTGCTTAGTGTCCTTTTTTTTCCGTGGAGCCCAAAGGATGTCTGTCCAGTTTCCCCCCAAAAAATTCTTGCTATATCAGTAGAAGCTAGCTGCTCCCAGTTTGTGTACCAGTTACTCTTCCCGCCTCGAGCTGGTGCCGGGCTGGCGCTGTTCTCAGCTCTCTTCCTCCTTTTTTTTAAAAAAATTTTTCAAATGCATACAAAATAAACATCTAGGAAAATGAACAACCATTTCATCACTGAAAGTCCAATAAGAAAAAAAATTACAGAAGAAAAAGAAATAGCCTCCCCTGTTGTGGGCTGCTTATTTCTATCACCAGGCCCAAACAATCCCACAGTTAATAGTGACCCCAATCATACAAACAACCAGGAAACAAAAAAAAAAGTCAAAAGGGAAAACACATTTACATATCCTTATCCTTGTCGAGCAGGAACCGTTCCAACTGCAGTGGTTCCATAAAAATAAATTTAGTACCCTTGTGAGTGACCAAACACTTACAGGGGTACTTCAAATAAAAAGTAGCTCTGACAGCCAAAACCCTAGGTCTGATTTGGAGGAAAATCTTGCGGCGTGATTGGGTGACTTTAGCAACATCGGGAAATACCATTAATGGTTGACCACAGAAAGAAATATTCTTCTTAGAAAAGAGGCGAAAAATCATCCCTTTCACAGCCTCTGAATGAAAAGTAGCCAACAAAGTCGCCCTCTGAGAGACCTTATCAAAAGAGGTCTCCAAGAAGGTTGTTAAATCTAATTCATCAAAATCAACTAACTGGTCCATTTCTCTTTCTGGAGCTTTATCCAAAACTTGATGAGGTAAATAATAAATAGAAGAAATGAAAGAATCACCGAAAGAAGTATAACACAATATCTCCTTAACATATTTTTTAAAAAGCTCCAGAGGGGAAATAAGACGAATCTTAGGAAAATTTAAGAACCTAAGATTTGTGGCCCGAGCAACATTTTTCAATGTTTCCATTTTAGAATGAAGAAACAAACTATCCTTAACAAAAGCAATCTCCAGGAACAAGTAGGAACGAGTCTTCACATATGGGTACGTCGGTACCGACGGAGCATGCACGGGAATGCTCCCCAGCATCCAATCAGAAAGCTTTTGGGAGCATCCCTCGCACCTGCGCGCTGACTTCCCGCCCTTTCCACGTCTCCTCAGTTTTCGTTTTTCCGCGGAGCCGGCAGGATGTCGTCCTGTCACTGCAGAAACCTTTTTCTTTAAATACTTCATTTCTTGTTTTCTTGTGGTCGCGGCTGTTTTTCTCGCCGACACCGGTACCGCTGGTGGTTTTTTCTCTTCTTTTTTCTTAAACTCAGAGAGATTTTTCCCTCTGTTTCTGTCTTAACCTTTTGGGCCTACAAGGCCTCTCCATCATGGAGCCGCCTTCTCCTAAGAAGTGCCTTCACTGTGGAAACAGTTTTCCTTTTAGACTCCAATTACTGGTGTCTAACCTGTTTGGGTCCTGACCCTTTTTCCCCTGAACTATCAGGCTGCAATACTAAGAGAAGACCTTCCCTCTTTCGAGTTTCCCTCGATACCGTTTTCCCTCCTGCAGTGAGGGCACCGGGGTTTTCTTCTCTACAGGATCAGGTAACCCATAAACAGTCTGTTAAGACTTGCCAATCCTTGAGTGGTAGGTCTCATGCCAAGCATGATGACGGCTCCGGCCTTGCCCTCAAGACCCCATTGGCATTAAAACCCCGGTGGGAGTCTTCGGGCTCCAAAGCATTTCAGGGGTTTCAGGTTGTTCCTGGGGTTCACCCCTCACAGAACATACCTGAGCTGTGCTCGGGGGTGGTATCCGCTTCGAGCGGTACCGATACCCCGGCATCGGCACCGGTGTCGAGTGTTCCACTCTTCACCAGGGATCGTCATCTGGCATCCTCGGTACCTTCGGGACCGATTGATACCTTCCAGATTGACTTTCCTGTATCTAAGCCATGCTTGGGGGTGGTATCCGCTTCGAGTGGTACCGATACCCCGGCATCGGCACCGGTGTCGAGTGTTCCACTCTTCACCAGGAATCATCATCTGGCGTCCTCGGTACCTTCGGGACCGATCGATACGACCCATACTGACTTCCCTGTATCAGCATCGCCGGTACCACCACCGACGTCGGTGCACTCTAGACATGCATCGATAGACTCGCTCCCTTCGATGCCGAGTCTGGAATCAATATCTAGTCTATATGACTGGGTACCGACGCGCCTTGGAACTGACCCTTATCGTTTCCGGATACGCAATACCGAGGATACTCACCAAGACTCTCTGGTTGCCTCGGTACCGCTTGAGCAGCCTCCGATGACGGCCTCGATGCCATTACCAGTATCTGTATCGATGTCTATTCCTGCAGTTACATCGGTGCCATCGATCCTTTCTATGCCTAGTTTGGAATCGATACCTGGCATAGGCAATGCAGTACTAACTGCCTCAAGTCATGACTGCCAGTATCATTATCCATCTAGTAAGGTTCTGTTTCTGCACCAGACCAGTACATCCTCTGGTGCTCAGGCTGCATCTTCAACTTTAGCCTTCCCAGGGATGGTTCCCATTGGAGATCCTTCTTTTCAGAAGTTTCTCCTTGACATGGCAACCTTTCTTGATATTCCTATCCCTGGCTGTAATCTTAACCAATGCTCTCCTGCAGAAAAGGGAAATATAATGCTTCCTTTACATCATTCTTTGCAGGATCTTCTTCTGAGAATATGGGAATCGCCTTTAAGGGTTCCCTCACCTTCTACAGCAACTAATGTTCTGTATCAGGTGCCCCCCTCTCCAGGGTTTCAAAAGAATCAACTTCCCCATCATTCCATTGTAGTGGAATCAGCAATGAGGAAGGTAAAAAGCAAGAAGAAGCATTCTTCTTATCCGCCAGGTCGTGCT
Organism: Ichthyophis bannanicus; assembly: GCA_033557465.1. Lineage (NCBI taxonomy): Eukaryota > Metazoa > Chordata > Amphibia > Gymnophiona > Ichthyophiidae > Ichthyophis > Ichthyophis bannanicus. The sequence goes on along the minus strand of CM066035.1, from coordinate 884,378,014 downwards.
TCTAGAGCACTTGATGCCTTTGGACGTCAAACCTTCCAAACATCTATGCTGGCATCAAGAAATATTTCTTATATATTTTATATGAGTCTAACACTCCAGGAGGTCACAAAGAAATTATCTCTTTTGACTCCTTTTTTGTCAGAGCCTAAGGCTGCTGACTATTCCTAGCTTCTTAGTCATAGCCGGAATATCTCTTGGTTTCTTTCTCGTGCTTCTCTAGACTCTTTTGAGTCTGTTAGCAGATCCTCTGCTATTGCCATTGGAGCACGTCGTAGAGCCTGGCTCCAAGCTTCTGACTTGAACAGATGGGCACAACATACACTGGGTAATTCTCCTTGTACTGGAGAAAATCTCAATAAGGAGGCTTTACGTCAGGTTGCTCATTGCTCCACTGACTTCCCTGGTTCTGGAGACCATTCTAAGCCGCCGCCTTCCCCAGGAGGTAGGAAATGTCCTACCAAGCCTTCTTTCCCTAAGAAAAGGTTGTTTCACTCTTCTCCTGCCCATCATCCAGAGGTGCCCAAACAAGGGACACCTCGTCCTAGTCTGAAGTTTCCAAACTCTAGCCAGTCTCAACATACCCAGCAACCATAGGTTCTGAGGGTTACAATCTACAGTTAACTTCTTCTTAACAGAAGTTTGTTCACTGTTTTTTCTTAAAGCTCTACACTGGAGTTTTTCCTTTTCAGTATGCTAAGCTGTCAGGATATTCTTGTCCATGGGTCACAGAATTCTCCTCTTCTTACTACCAAGAAGGGAAGTTACAACTATCCCATGATAGTTTCTGTCCCAACATGAACATTTTTTCCTTCAGCTGACTCACCCTATGGGTAAGTCACCCTCCAATTACCTGTTTTTCTCTACCCTCTCATCCAGGGTTTCCCTTGCCTGAGTGGTACCATACTGAAAAGCTTCTTTAGCCTTTCATTCCAGTGTAGACTTTTTGTTTCCTTGAATACATTCTCAAGATAACTCATCAGGCAGGGACAGGAATATCTCCTCTCCCTTTGTCTGTTTCTTTTTGTTTTGCACAAGATGATTTTCTCTGCTGTCTTTTCAGCTGCGGTGCATGCAGGAGTTCCAGTGATTGAACTACTGGTACTTTTCCACAAGTTCCAGTCTATCTTCCATAATTTTTGTCTAGCCTCAGTAGTGATTCCAAGCTAGTCCTCATCTATCTTGAATAATCCTACTCAGGCTACTCACATTATCTTCTTTCTAGCCATCTCCTTTTCCTAGGATGTGGCAACACACCTGATTTCAGTCAGTTTTATCTCATAATTCTCCTGCACAATGCTCTCTGCAATCTTCAGAGAAGCTTTCTACTATGGGCCATTGCTACAGAGCATTGATCTTTGTCTCTGAGGGCTATTCTATATAGTAGAAAAAAGCTTATAATCATTCCCATGACTCTGAGGGTTCTCCACACCCTCTTGTCTCTTGTTATAATTCAGACTATAAGCTTTTTCTGCGTGAATATCCAAGGCTATTAGTAACGCATGATACCCCTATGTCCCTCCAGTGGGTGGTCCTGGTATCTCCTCTATGCGTTTCTACCCATCTATCATGTCAGAGTTCTAAAGGACTCCCGACTTGCCCTTTACAGACTGATATTATCCTCTGTTTTTCACACAATCATCCTGGTTATTTTACTGGATTGCATTCCTGCATCCTCTTAGCCCCGGAAATAGATTCTCTATATATCTGTCAAGTGGGTTTCACCCTCTTGTTGTTGGATGAATCTTTCCCCTTCACATTCCCCATGTGAATGTTCTTATGGGGCTTAGTGTATCTTTGGACTTATTGTCATGTATGTAAATATCTCTCTATATATGCCTCTACATACATATGTCTGTAAGCTGTGTGTGCATAATTATGCACCTATATATATCTAAATATACATATCTATATAGGTATCTCTCTCTCTATCTATCTATCTATCTATCTATCTATCTATCTATCTATTGTTGTTGTTGTTGTTGTTGTTAAGTGCCGTCGAGTCGGAGTCGACTCATGGCGACCCTCTGGATAGCTATCCTAAATTGTGTTCGGTCTTCAGTCAGGCGGCTCATTGTTGACAGACTGGTACCCGTAGCTGCTGTTATTGTAGCAATCCATCTCATTGCTGGCCTTCCTCTTTTGCGTTGACCTTCTATCTTGCCAAGCATGATGTCTTTCTCTAATGATCTCTCTCTTCGCATGATGTGTCCGAAGTATGAAAGTCGAAGTCTTGTCATCTGAGCTTCTAAAGAAAGCTTAGGTTTGATCTCTTCTAGTACCGACTGGTTTGTTCTTCGGGCAGTCCATGGTATACACAGTATTCGCCGCCAGCACCATAATTCAAAGGCATCAATTTTCTTCCTTTCTGTCTTTTTCACTGTCCAGCTTTCACATCCATATGATGTTATTGAAAATACCATGGCTTGAACAAGTCGAATCTTTGTATGGAGAGAGACATCTCTGCTCTTGAGAATCTTATCTAGGTCTTTCATAGCCATTCTGCCAAGAGCAATGCGTCGTCTGATTTCTTGACTGCTTGTTGCTTCTTTATTGATAGTTGATCCAAGTAGGTTAAAGTTGTTCACGATTTCAATTTCTTCTCCTTCAACGATGAACCTGTTGATTATGCCAGTTGTCATGATCTTTGTCTTCTTTACATTAAGGTGCAGGCCCATTTTGAGACTATGTTCTTTGATTGTGAGAAGCAAATGTTTCAGATCATCTTCACTTTCAGCCAGTAATGTGGTATCATCAGCATAGCGAAGGTTGTTGATGAGTCTTCCACCAATCTTCACACCTCTGTTGTCTTCATACAGTCCTGCTTCTCTGATGATTTGTTCTGCATATAAATTAAACAGGTAGGGGGAAAGTATGCAGCCTTGTCTTACACCTTTGCTTATTTTAAACCATTCTGTTTCTCCTTGTTCCGTTCGAACTGTTGCTTCTTGATCAATGTACAGATTACGCAAGAGAACGATCAGGTGTTCTGGTATACCCATGCTTCTTAATGTGGCCCAGAGTTTCTCATGGTTTACACAGTCAAAAGCCTTGCTATAGTCGATAAAGCACAAATAGATATCCTTTTGGTATTCTTTAGTCTTTTCAAGGATCCATCTCACATCCGCAATGATGTCTCTCGTTCCTCGCCCTTTCCTGAACCCTGCTTGCACTTCAGGTAGTTCTTGTTCTAGGTATGGCTGTAGTCTCTTTTGAATAATCTTCAGTAGAATCTTGCTGGCATGTGGGATCAGAGCGATTGTGCGATAATTTCCACAGTCAGTTGGATCACCTTTCTTTAGTATTGGTATAAACACAGATCTTTTCCAGTCAGTTGGCCATGATGTTGTCTTCCATATTTCTTGGCAGAGCCTTGTAAGTACGGTAACAGCTGCATCAGATTGCTGCAATACTTCTATGGGAATGCTATCAATGCCTGGTGCTTTGTTCTTTGATAAGGCTTTCAATGCTGCTTCAACTTCTTCTTTCATCACCAATGGTTCCTGATCATAAGGTATAGGTTGAAACGGCTGTTGGTCCACTTGATCTTTATCATATAAAAACTCTGTATATTCCTTCCACCTTTTCTTGATCTTCTCAGCATCATTCAACATAGAACCTTGAGCATCTTGTAACATTCCAATTCGAGGCTGGAACTTTTTCTTTAACTCTCGCAGCTTTAGGAAAGCCGATCTTGTTCTTCCTCTAATAGTTTCTGCTTCTATTTCCTTGCAAGTGTCATTGTAGTACTTTTCCTTGTCCTGTCTTGCTGCACGTTGGAAATCTCTGTTGAGTTCTGCGATTGTCTTTCTTTCTCCTTTGGCTTTAGCTTCTCTGCGTTTCTGGGCAATTTTCAGAGTTTCTTCCGTCATCCATTTTGGCCGTTTTTGCTTTTTCACCTTTTGTAGAGACTTCTCGCTTTCTTCCAGCACAACCTTCTTGATGTCATTCCATAACTCTTCCGGAGCTCTGTCATTTGTATCTAAGGCAGCAAATCGATTTTGCAGGCAGTCTTTAAATTCCAGTGGTATATTCTCAAGGTCATATTTTGGTGCATTCATGAGTGGTTTGCTCTTTTTCAACTTTAGCTTGAGTTTGCATACTAGTAGTTGATGATCTGTACCACAGTCAGCTCCAGGTTTTGTCTTTGTTGATGTTACAGAGCTTTTCCATCGTTGACTTCCACAGATGTAGTCAATTTGATTTTTATACAATCCATTGGGTGAAGTCCATGTGTACAGTCGTCGCTTGTGTTGCTGGAAGAAGGTGTTTGAGATGAATAGATCATTGGTCTTGCAGAATTCTATCAATCTTTCTCCAGCTTCATTTCTGTTGCCAAGTCCATATTTTCCAACTACTTTGCCTTCTTCTTTGTTGCCAACTTTTGGGTTCCAGTCACCCATGAGAGTGCGCATGAAATGAGAGTCAGAAGCTGTAAAGATGTCTTACACATTGGAACATGGAACGTACGAAGCATGAACCAAGGGAAGTTGGAAGTGGTCAAGAATGAAATGGAACGTGTACAACTTGATCTGTTGGGTGTCAGCGAACTGAAATGGACTGGCATCGGGCACTTTGCATCAGATGATCACATGGTCTACTATGCTGGAAATGAAAGACAAAGAAGAAATGGTGTTGCATTTATAATAAAGAAGAAACTTGCAAGAACTGTAATGAAATATAATGCAGTCAGCGAACGCTTAATCTCTATTCGTCTACGAGGATTGCCTATCAACACAACTATAATTCAAGTATATGCCCCAACAACAGCTGCAGAAGAGAATGAAATTGAAGAGTTCTATGAACAAGCTATCTATCTATCTATCTATATATATATATAGGAGACTTTTTATAGATCGATATGTATTAAATACTATCTCCTCACTGTCTATGCTATAGCAATTGTACCTTTCTCAGAGGTTACAGACAGTGAGCTCCCTTTTTCATACTGTTCCTTAGTATGTGGGGACTGTTATGCACACAACCACTATTGTGGTGATAACAGCTTCCGCTTTGCTCTAGGTCTCTCTATCCTTGAAGATTCAAGCTTCAATGTCTTTCCTGTCTCTCATCAGCTAGGAAAGACAGTGTACATCTTCATTGCTTTGAGTACACATTGTTCTCCTTGGGAATATGGGCTTTTTTCCATACCCCTTCTTCCCTCCAAGACTGGGCTAGTTGTCCAAATCGGTCAGTCTTCTTCTTTTAGTCCTCAATATTATGACTCTGTACCTAAAAGAATTTTCAGCTTTTCCTCATAAAGCTTTCCATTGAAGACCTACCGTTCTAATCCTACCCCAGTTGACACCTGGATCACCTCCTAATTCCAGGTCTGGACCTTCACCCTCACTGCTGTGAGGTCACCTTGAGGATTCCGCTACTGCATATCCAGTAGACTCCTTCACGCTTTTTACTTCCTACAATCCAGTAGGTAAGCTCCATATTGTAATTTTAATGGTACTTATCATACATGCCATGGACTCCTCACTGTAGTCCTTGGGTTTGCTGTTTTTCCTTACAGCTCTTCTATTCTCAACTCCTACCCTCCATTCCCTCGTGGGATGCCGGAGATTCCTGTGTGGGAAATGCACTCCTGAGCAGGAACATGCATTTTATGGGATCTCCCCCTGGCATCTCTAGCTAGGGAGTCCCCATATGTGAAGACTCATTCCTGCTTGTTCCTGGAGATAGCACAGTTACTTACCTGTAACAGGTGATCTCTGGGAACAGCAGGAATAAGTCTTCACAACCCACCCACCTTCCCTAGGAGTTGTATCTATCTGTCTTCCTTTCCTCTTTCTCTCCTTTGTCTCAGCTATGAAACTCAACTGAGGAGAAGTGGAAAGGGCGGGAAGTCAGCGCGCAGGCGCGAGGGATGCTCCCAAAAGCTTTCTGATTGGATGCTGGGGAGCATTCCCGTGCAGGCTCCGTCGGTACCGACGTACCCATATGTGAAGACTTATTCCTGCTGTTCCCAGAGATCACCTGTTACAGGTAAGTAACTGTGCTTTACTTGCTATTTGAACCCCGTTTAAAGTGGCTTCAATCTTATGGGTTCTTTCACAAACAGCTGATAAGATCTCTCCATGGCTCCGAAGGGCTACAGAAGTACCCTCTGTAAACTCTCACAGCTGTGCAAGAGTACCCGAGAGAACTTGTTCAACCCGTCGAATAGCAGAAAATACATCATTCATGGAAACCTCTGCCCCAGAGGGGGGATGAGGTTCCCAATACCGGCCCAGCAACCGACAATGTTACTGGAGCCAGATAATGTGGTTCAACACGAAAAATGTCAGAGGAAATGTTCACATCTCTGGGGAGAGGAGTAGAAGCCACCGGAACCGGAGAGCCCTCTTCTACTGCGGGACCTCCACGGAGAGACACAGCAAGATTAAAACCTAGGGGAGGGGGAGGGGTGCGTACCCCCGAACTTAGGGAAACCTCAGAAGGTGAAACCACGTCCATAGTAGAGTCCAGGAGACACAGGGGAAGCGATATTCATTACATGATCCATAGGGCCAACAGCTTTCCCCAAGGATACAGGGCCCTTACCTCGTGCCTTCCGTTTCCCATTTCTCACCAGGATAGCAATAACACCGAGGCTCCAAAGGGGCTCCTAAGGGGCAGAACGTGCACCTTCGGGCACGCGCCTACGGCTGTGTACCGCAGCACACAGAAAACCTTAAACCCCAACGCAAGGGAGGAGCAGCTGTAGTCTGGTCTGATAGGTGGAGGATGTAGTAGGAACTGCTGCAAACCCAGTCCAAGTCCAATGTAGCCTCCCTCTTCCTATTTTTGTTTGAGGCTTGCCTCGACCGGCGTTCGTGCCCTTTTTCGTCCAGGGGCTGTCGACCCCGGCTAGGTGTTTCCCACCATGTCCCCCGGTGGGTTCAAAAAATGTGACTGCTGCAGTGAAAACACGTCTGTCAGACACCCATGATTGCTACTTAAGCTGTCTGGGACCAGACCATGATAGCACCTCCTGTGACTTGTGCCAGGCCATGACGCCTAAAACCAATAAAAGAGAAGTCGGAGTTGCAGGAGAAACTGTTCCCAAGGTCTGACTGTGCACCAGCCTCTCTGATGCCGAGCTCCAAGCCCAGCACTTCCTGCGACGGCAGCTCCTTTGAGAAGACCCTGGACCCAGAAGAAAAAAAGGCGAAGTCCACAGAGGTTGCACTGGAGAAACCCAGTAAAACCGCCCAGAGGGTCTCTGACAACTCCGAGAAGTGCCCTACCAAGGACCTAAAAAAGGATTGCTTGGCTGGCAGAGACACTAGTCCTAGTCAAGGACACTTGCAAGAGTTCTGGCGCCGGGCCTGAGATCTTTGGTGCCTGTGCCAAAGGCTATGGAGTCTTCTGGCCTAGAAACCAGAATGGCGGCCTTGGAGCAGAACATCACTGCTATCCTGGTCCTGCAGCAGGCGATGATGGCCAGTTCATCTGCCTCATCCGCCCCGATGACTGGACCATCAACAGAGAGAGAGTTCTCCAGTCGTTGAACCGAGCTCAGAGCGCTACTGACCTCTGGTAAATTTTCGGCACTGGTCGAGATCTGTCCCGTTCTTCAGGGATCTAGTCCTTGCCTGTCAGAGTTCATGACTCAGACCCCAGATCCTTGACAGGCCACTGACCCTTTGATGCCAGCCTCGAGGCTAGGAGCCGCAGGGCCTCGAACTCGTCGTCACCACTTGACTCAGAGTGGAAGGAGGATGATGAGGCCTCTCCGGACACCAAGCGGCACAGAAACATTTCCTTGGACCCATCACCTCTGTGCCACTCTCTTCCCGAGGACATGGCCTTGTGCACCAAGGGGCTGGAGATTCTCCAGTATTAGTCTCGACCCAAGGAAACACTCAGTGCCTGTGCAGCCGATCCTCAAGAGGCTGCTCCTTTGGATGTGGGAAACGCTGGTGTCGGTGCTGATTGTAAGCAGGCACCTTGATGCCATGTACCGCATCAGGAAGGGCACAGGGTTCCACAAACCCCAGCTCCTGCAGAACTCCATGGTCATTGAGGCGACCATGCAGAAACTCAAGAGCCAGAAGACCTACTCCTCGGTTCCCCCCCCCCCCGATGGAGGCCAGAGCCCTCAATGCTCTCGGGCACAAGCTCTACCAAGGCTTGATGCTTGGGTGACGGATCCAGGCCTGTGAACTTTACATAGGCATGTACCTGAAGGCTCTGACCCAAGAGCTGTTGGGGTTTGTGGTAGGCCTCGTCGGGGAGCCCCTCCAACGGTTCCAGGCCCTGACCTCGGGGATCAAGGGCTTTTCTCTCAGGCAGCCTATGACAGCTTTGAGTCAGTGGCTTTGGGTAGTCATGGCTGGCATTGGGGCCCGACGCCAGGCCTGGCTACAATCCTCTGACCTTGAGCAGTGGGTCAAAGACTAGATGCTCGATGTCCCCTGTCCTGGGGAAAACCTGTTCAGCAAGCCAATGACTGACAAGGCGTCTGAGATTGAGGCCGACGTGGTGACCTGTCAGAGGCTCTCTAAGAAGACTTCAACTCATCTTTGCAAGAAACCATGGGGGAAGAGGCCCCTTTTCCCAAGGAAAAAGGGGTCCTTCAGTCAGTTTCACCAACACCAGCCCTTCTCAGGCCAGCAGCAGCAGCCTTCTCAAGCCAGAAGGCAAGGGCACGGGCCTCAGAAGCCAAAAGCACCTAACCCCAGAACCCAGCTCCCACCCAGTGTGGAGGGAGCCTTTGACTCCCAGGGAAGGGCCACCTCTCCCCCAGGAGACCTTCACCAGCCCACAGGGGGGCACCTGATGCTCTTTGCCCACAGGTGGGCTGCAATCATCTCAGACCAATGGGTACTGCAAGTGGTCAGGGAGGGCTACCTCCTCCACCTACAGCAGATTCCATCCAGGTTTTCCCGGAGAGCCGGGATGAACCTTCCTTCACCAGACCCTGCTGCTCAGAGCTCACAGGTCTTCTCAGGGGCAACACAGTAGAACCTGTGCCCAAACACCTGTGAGGCAAAGGCTTCTACTCCAGGTACTTCCTTGTCCCAAAGAGGACTGGGGAGCCTCAGGCCCCTCCTAGTCCTGCAAAACTTAAACAAGTTTCTGGTGAGGGGAAGCAGGGAGACTGGCTGTGCTCCTTAGACCTAAAGGATGTGTACATGCACATCCTAATCCATCCCTCCCACAGGCAGTACCTAAGATTTGTGGTGGGAGGAAAGCTAGTACATGGTACTACCCTTCAGCCTTGCATCGTCGCCAGGGGTCTTCACGAAATACCTAGCAGTGGCAGCTGCCCACCTGCGTCTGCAGAGGCCTTTGTCTTCCTCTACCTGGATGATTGGCTCATCGGAGGCGTCACAGCTGCAGAGGCCAGTCAGGCCACAGAATGCGTGACCCTGTTGCTGCAGTACCTGGGATTTGTCAACTACTACCCCCAAATCCCATCTCTCCCCAGCCCAGAGTCTGGAGTTCATAGGTGCTCAGCTTGACACATTACAGGCCAAGGCCATCCTTCCCAGGGAGAGGGCAGAACCTCTGACAGCTGGCGACAAATTCAACACCTCCAGTCAGTGCCAGCTCATTTCCTCCTTCGCTTGCTGAGCCATATGGCCTCCATGGTCCATGTGACCCCAGTAGCCTGCTTACACATGCGGACTGCTCAATGGTGCCTCTGCTTGCACTGGATGAAGGCCACAGGCAGTCTGTGGGGCAGGGTCTAGGTAACCCCCCAACTGGCAAACTCCCTCAATTAGTGGCAATCTCTCTGCCACCTCCTAAGAGGGATGCCCTTCCAGGCACCCATGCCCCAGAGGATCCTGACCACAGATGCCTCCCTCCTGGTCTGGGGGGCACACTGCAGAGGCAACTGCACACAAGGCAACTGGTCCTAGGCAGAATCTCGGTTACAGATCACTCCTGGTGCACAGGATGATCTCTCTGGCCTTATATGCATTTTGCCACCGCCTGTGACACCAGTCTGTACTGATTCAGATGGACATCCAAGTCGCCATGTTTTATGTCAACAAATAGGGGGACCACGGAGTCATACTTCCTCTGCCAGGGGGCGATGATCCTCCTTTCTTTTGCAGTGCGCAGCAACATGCTCCTGCAAGCGGTTCACCTCTCAGGCCAGGGCACCCTCCTAGCGGACAGGCTGAGCAGGGTTCTCCATCCACACGAGTGGCACCTGGACCCCAGAGTTGCAGCTTGGCTCTTGTACCTCTGGGGTAGGCCCATGATGGACCTATTCACCACCCTGGACAGCATTCAGCTGCCCTGCTTCTGCTCGTGGCAACCACACCCAGGGAGAGTGGCAGCAGATGCCTTCCTGGTCCCGTGGACAGAAGGCCGCCTCTAAGCCTTTCTGCCGATCCCTCTAGTCGCTAAGACCCTCTTCAAGGCCCAGTGCAAGGGATTATCTCTAATACTAATCACCCCCAGGGGGCCCAGACAACCCTGGTTTTCACTGCTGTTCTGTCGGCTGCACACTCAGCCCTGCTGGGCCGTGCCCCGGACCTCCTTACACAGGAGGGTCTAACGCTAACAGCGTGGCTGCTGAAAGGATAGCATTGGCCCCTTTCAATCTCTCTGAGATCGAGGAGGTCCTGCTGGCCTTCCAAAAGCCCTCCACCAGGCAAGCTTATGCTTTTAAATGGCAAAGATTCTCAATATGGTATGCGGAGAGACAGGAGAACCCATTCTGCCAGGTGCAGTTAGTGCTCCAGTACCTACTGCATCTGTTGCACACCGGGCTGAAGTCCAACTCGGTGAGAGTGCACCTGAGTGCAATAGCTGCACACCACCACCCTATCAAGGGGAAAACCCTCTCCGGTCAACCCCTAGTGTCTCAGTTCCTTTGGGGCCTCCTGTTGTCTATGCCCCCAGCCCGCTCTCCGGCAGTGGAGTGGTGCCTTAATGTGGTGCATTCTCAGCTCACTAAACCACCATTCGAGCTGCTAGCCACTTACCATCTGTGGAAGGTTGCTGTCTTGGTGGCCCTCACGTCTGCCAGAAGAGTAATCGAACTTCAGGCCCTGGTGGCGGAGCCACCGTAAACAAAATCCTACAAGAACAAGGTAGTGCTCTGCACCCACCTCAAAGTTTTCCCTAAGTTGGTATAGCCTTTCCACCTTAACCAAGAGGTGGTTCTTCCCACCTTCCTTTCCATGTCCTCATGCCGATCGGGAGGAAATGGTACTTCATTTTCTGGATTGCAAACGGGCTCTGTTCTACCTACAGTGGACTCGGGACCATCGCAAAGTACCTCAGCTTTTTGTTTTATGACCCCAGCAGACTGGGGTTTCCCATGACTAAGCAAACTCTGCCCACTTGGGTGGGGGACTATTTTGCCCTCACCTATGAAGAGGCTGGGCTCTCCCTGGAACACCCGATCGCAGTGCATCGTGTGAGCGATGGCCACATCAGTGGCGAATCTGTGCTCATTGCCGGTGATAGAGATCTGCAAGGCCGTCACATGGTCTTCAGTCCACACGTTCGCAGCTCACTATTGCCTGGAGAGCGAGTCCCATTGTGTCTGTGCCTTTGGCCAGGCTGTACTCTGCAATCTGTTCGAGGTGTAGGCAACCTCTGCCCTCCGACCCTTCTGTGTTCAGGCTACCGGAGTGATGGTACTGTTGGATGCTAGGGTCTTGCAGAATCTCTCAGCTGGGGACTCATCTTCTGCAACTCATGGCTGTCCAGCTTGGCTGCCATTGGTGCTGTTGTGTTTCGGTCTTTGGCAGCCTGGAGCTAGAGAGTCCCATATGTGAGGACTGACTTCCTGCTTGTTCCTTGAGAAAGCGTAGTTACTCATCTGTAACAGGTGTTCTCTAGGCACAACAGGAATCGGTCCTTACAGCCCTTGCTCTTCCCCTGGATGTTCTCTCTCTACCTTGGTTTAGTTTTTACTGCAGTCCTAGCTATGTCACCTGACTGAGCAAGATGGCACCCTTGGGCGGGAAGGGGACCATGCATGCGTGGTAGCATATCCCAAAGGCTTTCTTTGAAAGCTGGGGAAATGCTTCCGCGTTGGCTCCGTTGGCACCGACATCACCCATATGCGAGGACTGATTCCTAATGTCCCTGGAGAACACCTGATACACGTGAGTATTAACACTTTATTAGGGTTATGTAACATTATTCTTAAATCATTCTTGTCTGAGGTAAATTTTGGTTGTATTTCTACTTTACTGCCATCACTTTAACTTGTCTAAAGTCTTAGGTAATCATAGCAGAATCCTGATGTAAAGTGCTGAGAATAGCCAAGAAAAAGTAAAAATATAAATGTATCCGTGCTGTATGCTGTCATACAGAGGGACCTGAGTTCAGTTTGCAGGTCACATCTGCTCAGATTCAGCTGGGAGTTGGGATGTATTGAAGGCAGTGTTTGCAGCCTTTGGTGTGTGTGTGTGGGGGGGGGGAAGAGTCATTTATTGTGCAACAGTGACACTTGGTGGGTGCATGTCCCTTCCTCCCCTCTTGTGGAGACATTTTTGCTGCAGTGACTAGGCTAAATGAGTTGGGAGGTAATATAAAATCAGGGAAAGTTCCCTAGATAAATGAGTGTAAAGACCTCTGATTCTGGTGCAGAGTCCAAGTTCCTATCTAATCTAGAAGCTGAAAGGAACTGGAGGAAAAAAAACGCAACCCTTACTGTTTGTGTGTATGTTAATTCTATCAAAATGCACAAGCTAATTTAATACAAAAATATGTTGTGCTATTAAGCTATACACCTCTCTTTGAAATATTTTTAAATTAGAAAGTACTTCAATTTATTTAAAAATTTGCTGCCTCGCATACGTTTTTCAGCTGCTCATGTAGCATAAGAAATAGTAAATACAGTAGATAATGTAATGCAGTGATACACACAGAATACAAGTAAAACACATGAAGACAAAGATAAGCAATCTCCTGCTCAGCCCCTTAGTTTGTAGTTGTCAATCTTTTGGATTTGCTTTAATTAGAATAGTTTGGCAAACATCAATTCATGTGTATTTTATAAAATACTGTTAAATGATTTTTCCCTCTCTTCCAGCATTATCTGCATACCAGAGGTACTACAGTTTACAATCTGACTACTGGAAGGTTGGTAAAAACCTACTTTTATATTTTAGACAGGCCCATATATAAAGTACTTGGCATTATAGTATTGAACTTAAGTTACTTTTGAGGATTAATTGTAGAACAGTAATTTTGCTTAGTTTATTTCTGTTCTGTTGTCTCCTGCTCAGAGAATTTAATTAAGACCAGCAGCTTCAAATCTGAAGTTACATACAACTTCTGCCTTAGTACTTCTGCCACTACCTCCTACAGTGGTTCTTCTTGCCCAGAGAGTAGTTCAGTTCATGATCTGAAATTCCTTAACGTCCCTCCAGTCTAGTCCCGGTCCTCTGGGTTGTGCACCTCTCACAGCAGCTTGGAGACTGAGAAATGTCATCCTTTTGTGATGACAGTGGTATATCCTCCCAGGAACTGCCTCCTCATCTCAGTTAACTCAGTCTCTAAGCAGCTGGAGGTTGGAAGAGCCTGGGGGTCCGGGCTCCACAGAGAGACAATTGAGAGGTTAGTTAGGGATTTCTAAGTGTACAATTTTCTTTGTGGGTGGGGGGAGAGCAAGTTTGAGGTCTTTCCTCCTGCTTTATTCTTCATCCTCCTCCCCCCCCAGCCCTCGGTTCAGAAGGAATTGCTTGGATCCCTAGGGCTACTTAGGTTTCAGGTGTGGAGTTCAGCTGGGGGAGAACTCTTGCAGAGCCGTCAGTCAGCGATTGCAGAAGACTTGCCTGCTTATGCTGCGATGATCTGCCGACTGCTGGAGCATGGGGCGGGGACTGTGGGCTCTGCCCCCACGCTGTCAGCAGCTTCGTTCGGGAGGTCAGAGGCAGCCGCAGAGGGAGAAAAGCAGTGCCGCTCTCTCTCTTATTCAGCCGCGCCCGCTCCCGGCGCTCTTGCAACTGCTCGTTGCTAGAGCAGAACGGCAGTTTCGACGGAGCACGGGAAAGGACAGCGGTTTTAATTCCCTCAGCCTCTCCAGTTCCTGACGAGGTGGCTGGTAACGTTAGAGGAACGGAGGGGATTAAAAGGCAAAGATAAAGTCGGCTTGGCCGCATAGAGGTAAGGAGGCAGTGTCTTTCCTCAGAGTGGGGGCCTAATCGCGTGGGAAACGCCAACGGCTCAGCAGGCCCTGTGGAGGCTTCTGCTTTAAGCGGAAAGCCTCACTTTCAGTAGAAACTTGACGTTTTTTTCAGGTTGAGTGTTTTTGTTTTTATTGTTTGATTGCTTTATTGTTGAGGTATGTCGTCTAGACCACATTGTTTGGTCTGCGGTTTTAAGAGGGGCATTGTGGCAGAAACAGGGATTTGCAAGCGGTGCACACAGGAGACTGCTGCCATGGAGCACAGCTTGGAAGGAGCATCTGAGGGGCAGAAGGACCCCATCAGCTCACAGGATCCCACTTCCTTATCTCCCCCATTAAAGGAACCCGTAGCAGGTCTGTCTTCGGCCCCAGACCTTCCTTCTGCACAAATGGCGTTGCCAGGGGGTCTCGCAGCTGTTTTTCCCCCAGATTTTGTGGCGCTGCTGCAGCAAGCCTTGGGACATCCCAGGCGGTGACTTCTTTTGGAGTTTCCTGGGGGGAAAAGAGGCTGGGAACCCCTTTGAATGCGGGGAAGTCGGGACTGCAGGCGAAGAAAGCCAGATTGGAAAAGGAGCAGAAGGAACAGTCGGTGGACTCGGAGGGTTTCAATCGGATGATGGAGACCCGGAGTTGGACGAGGAATTGGAAGAAGGCGAGATCAGACAGAGGATCAGGCGAGAGTCATTCGAGTGTTTAGGAGGGATGAGTTGCCCGCACTCATTTCGGAGACTGTTAAGGCACTCAATATGCCTTCACCAGGCCCGGCGGAGAATGCTTCATTAGAGGATCCCTTGCTGCAGGTTTTTAGGAAGACACAGAGCCTTCCCAGTTCATAGAGCTATTAGGGAAATGGTTCAAGAAGAATGGGACATGCCAGAGGCGGTGCTAAAAGGGGCCAGCGTAATGAGTAGACTTTATCCCCTGGTGGACCAGGATCGCGAGTTATTTAAGCCTCCAAAGGTCGATGCGGCTGTGTCTGCAGTGACAAAGAAGACTACCATTCCGGTGGAAGGTAGTGCTGTGCTCAAAGATACCCAGGACAGAAAGCTTGATACCTTGTTGCGTCAGGTCTTTGACATCAACGCGTTGTCTGTGCAAGCGGTTATTTGTGGAGCTTGGGTCGCTCGAGCCTGGCTGTGTTGGTCTCAGCGAGCGCAAGGGGGACCGGGGCAGACATGGAGGCAGAAGCAGCAAGGCTTGAGTCGGGCGCAGCTTACTTAGCGGATGTCCATTATGATCTTATTTGGGGTTTGTCGAAAAGTATGGCATCAGTGGTTGCGGCGCATTGTTCTCTCTTGCTGCGCAACTGGGCAGCAGATGGGTCCTCTAAATCTAGGCTGAGCAAGCTTCCCTTCCGCGGAAAGTTGCTCTTTAGAGAAGTTAGAAAAACTGGTAAAGGATCTTGGAGAGTCCAAAGGGGGCTGTCTGCCAGAAGACAAACAGAAGCCAGGACGCTCTGCTACCGGTTTCAAGGGACCGCAGAGGGAGTTTAGACGATTCCGGTACCCACAGTTTGGTCCAGCACAACGAGGAAAGTTCCCTGCCAGAAGTCAGGGGTTTTGTGGCTTTCGAGGAGTGGGAAGGTGGTTTGGGGCCTCTACCTCTTCCATGAATTTCCGAAAGCCGCAATGAGATCAGGAGGACCCAGGCAGACCTGATTCCCGTAGGAGGTTGGCTACGGGATTTTTACCCTGCCTGGGCCAAGATTACATCCGACCAATGGGTGTTGGAAGTCATTCAAGAAGGATATGCGCTGGAGTTTCAGCGTCCAGTAAGGGAACTTTTTGTAAGAGCCCCGTGCAAGTCGCTGCTCAAGTGCAGTGTGGTCCGAGAGACAATTGAGACTTCTCGCCCTCAGAGCGATAGTGCCGGTCCCTCCAGAGGAATGCGGTTCCGGTCGGTACTCTATTTACTTCGTAGTTCCAAAAAAGGATGGCTCCCTTCGGCCCATTTTGGACCTCAAAGGGGTAAACCGGTCCCTAAAGGTAACACACTTTTGGATGGAAACACTCAAGTCAGTGATAGTGGCAGTAAGAAAGGGGGAGTTTCTTACTTCCCTAGATCTGTTGGAGGTGTACCTCCACATTCCAATTTGACGGGCACATCAAAGATTCCTCAGGTTTGCGGTGCCCATGGGACACTTCCAGTTCTGAGCGTTGCTGTTCAGGCTGGCTACGGCCCCCAGGGCCTTTACCAAGATAATGGTAGTGGTAGCTGCGGCATTGAGAAAGGAGGGAGTTCTCGTGCATCCGTATCTCGACGATTGGTTGATTCGAACGAAGTCCAGAAGCGAAAGCGAGGCCGCTACGGCAAGGGTGGTGACCTTTCTGCAAAGTCTTGGTTGGGTGATCAATATGGCAAAAAGCAATCTGGTTGCATCTCAAATACTGGAGTACTTGGGAGCTCAGTTCACCAGAAGTGGGGAGGGTCTTTCTACCGGGCCACCGAGCAGATGTATTAAAGACTCTCCTGAAACAGTTTCTGGACAGAACCATGCCCACGGCGTGGCATTATCTGCAAGTGCTTGGAACAATGGCAGCGGCAATCGAGATGGTTCCATGGGTGAGAGCGCACATGCGACCCTTGCAGAGAGCATTACTCAGGCTATGGTCTCATCAGAATGATTCCTTGTCCCAAAAGCTACCTTGGCTATCAGACGTGGCAAGCCCTACGTTGGTGGTTGGCGTCGGGCTTCCTCAGCATGGGAATGCCGTTGGAGACGCCATGCTGGATCCCCTTAATGACGGACGCAAGCCTCTTCGAATGGGGAGCTCATTTTCAAGGGAGGTTCGCCCAGGGCCAGTGGACCGCACAGGAGAAGGCCTGGTCGATCAACAGGTTAGAGCTGAGAGCGGTAAGACTCGCATTGATAGCTTTTCAGCCTTTTCTTGGCAAGGGGGCCGTATGGGTATTGTCCGACAATGCCACCGCCGTTGCCTATATCAATTGACAGGGCGGTACCAGCCGTGTTCCCATGGAAGCCGAAGCGGAACTGGTGTTCGAATGGGCCGAGGTGAATCTTCAGGCTCTGTCGGCAGCACATGTAGCGGGAGTCGACAACGTGGAAGCAGACTTCCTCAGTCAAGTGAAAGTAGACCCAGGGGAGTGGGTTCTTCATCCAGACATCTTTGACTGGTTAGTAGACCGTTGGGGAACTCTAGTGATGGATCTCATGGCCACGTTCCAGTCGACAAAGGTCAATCGCTTCTTCAGCAGAAGAGAGGATGTCGGAAGGCCTGGATGCTCTGCTGCAACAGTGGCCAGTGGAGCAGCTTCTATACGTCTTTACTCCTTGGGTGTTAATAGGAAGAGTGGTACAACACATCGAGCAACACAGAGGGCAGGTGATCTTGATAGCTCCAGATTGGCCAAGAAGACCTTGGTACGCAGATCTGATGAGGCTCTTGGTGGCAAGGCCCTGGCGCCTGCCTCGGTGAGCGGATCTCCTTGTGCAGGGGCCGCAGCGCATGCCTCAGGTGGATCAGTTCTCGCTTACGGCTTGGCTCTTGAAAGGGCAAGGTTAAGGGCGAGAGGCTACTCCACAACCATGGTAGCTACTTCGTTGAAGTTTAGGAAAAGGACTACTTCCTTTGCGTACGTTCGGATCTGGCGAGTGTTTGAAGCATGGTGTGGGGACTATCATATGGAACCGTTACGAGTGTCGATTCCGCAGGTCTTAGTGTTCTTGCAGGGTGGCCTGGAAAAAGTTTTGTCAGCGGCGGCATCCTTAAGGGTGCAGGTTGATGCATTATCCTGTTATAGGGGAAAGATAGGAGGTGCAAATTTAGTCAGTCACCTGGATGTCAGGTGCTTCCTATGAGCGGTTTCACTCATTCGTCCACCGTGTAGGCAGATGGTACCCAAATGGAGTCTCCCTTTAGTATTGGAGGTGTTCGGAGGAGAGCCATTTGAACCATTGTCAGGCATCCTTAAAAGATCTTACCCTTAAGGTGGTGTTCCTGGTAGCTATATGCTCAGCACGAAGAATTTCCGAATTACAGGCTTTATCCTCTAGAAAACGTTTTTTATCCTTCTATGAGTCTAAGGTAGTTTTGAGACCAGTTCCTTCCTTTTTACCAAAGTTGTGTCAGCGTTTCACCTCAATCAGGTGATCTCCTTGCCAGTGTTTCAAGAAGGTTCTGCGCAGTCTACTGAAGCTAGGTTACATCGTTTTGATGTTCGGCGAGCGTTGACGATTTACATCTGTAGGACGGCAGATTTTTGTAGGTCTGATAGGCTCTTCATCCTCTTTGGCGGTCCTAGGAAGGGGCACACAGCCTCGAAGGTCTCTAGCCAGGTGGCTGAAGGAAGCTGTCGAGTCAGCATATATTTTAAAAGGCAAAAGGGTACCGGAAGGATTGAAAGCTCATTCGACAAGGGCACAAGCAGCATCGTGGGCAGAATTTTGCTTGGTACCGGTGGTGGAGATTTGTAAAGCGGCCACTTGGTCGTCACTAAATTTCTTTCTTAAGCATTACCTGTTAGATGTTCAGGCGGAAAGGGATACCTGCTCTGGGTCAGCAGTGCTTCAGGCTGGTCTAGCGGGACCCTCCCCATGAATTTTCTTCACTGCTCTGTTACTTACCCAGAGGTCCAGGACTAGACTGGAGGGACGTTAAGGAAGAGTAAATTGGAGTTCCGTAAGGAACAATTAGCAGGTAAGTCTAGTCTAGTCCCGTATCCCGCCCAGGTTAGATGAGCTAGTGAGCCTGAAGCAAAGCGGAGTAACAGGTAAGAGTTTCGACATAGGGCTATGGAAAAATAATTTTTTCATCTTGATTCCCCATATATATATAAAAAAAATAAATAAAAAGTGGGCGGATAGACCTCGATATATATTTTTCCTTTTCCTGGTTTGTTCTCAGTTTAATTATGGTAAATTCCATGGTTAAGGAAGTTGCTACTTAATTGTTGCTCCGAGGAGTCTGCTTTGTTAATAGGTTACTGAGATAAGGCAGCGGTTCCTGGGAGGATATACCACTGTCATCACAAAAGGATGATGTTTCTCAGTCCCCAAGCTGCTGTGAGAGGTACACAACCCAGAGGTCCGGGACTAGACTGGAGTTCCATAAGGAACAACAATTAGCAGGTAAGTCTAATTTACTCTTTCTCTGTGTTGATGGTATATATCATCTTATTATGCAGATCCAGAAGACCCTGTATATCCAGAGTACCCCAAAATTTTGTGTAGTCAGTCCTAGCCACTGCAGATGTTACAGAACAGAAATTAATAAGGAACATTCATATTCTTTTACACTCCAGCAGACTGTAACATAGGATGGAATTCATAGTAGCTAAATTCTCCTCGGTGCTGTTTTCTGAAGGTATGGATGGAATGCCACATTTTTTGTATATTCCTTTGACAAAGGTAAAATTCTTCACTGTATGTGAAATACATAATACTATAACTTTCTGATGACAAGCACTTAGTCTGTCCTTTGTGATTCACCCACGTAGATTACATTTCAAAAATGCTTATGAATAATAAAACATCTTGTTCCTTATCCTGTTAAATCAGTCCAGACAAATGGGGTGGTTCTTCCCAACCAGCAGTAGAGCCACTGACTTTAGTGGTGTCACCATCAGTATAAAGATTGATGCAGCACTGAACCTGACAAGTATACTCTACCTCCAACAGATGATTGCAGGACTGATGCAACAGAATTTTGGCTTGGCTCCTAGTGAGTTTTCTGTGTTTAGTTGTTTCTGGCTGGCTCTTAAGGATCAGCTCACGAGCCATTAACCTAATTGAGTGAATGCCAGAACTTTTGCCTATGGGTCATAGGCCTGAAAGACTACGGGACTTATTCATTTGTTCCTCCTGAGGGGGAGGGATAAGTAGGTGGGTTTTTTTTTTTTGCGTTGTCTATCTCTCCTGTCTTCCCCTTTGGGCGTTTTGCTCCCTCTGGTTCTCTTCCCCTTCTTCCCTGCTTTGTTCTGTGCTGCAATAAAATATTTTCACAAAAAGAAAAAAGCGAAAGCACCAACAGGAAACACTAAGCGGGCTTTGTTTTGAGGCAAATGCTTATGGACTGGCAAGAGGGACTATATTGGCTTAATGGAATGGTTTGGATGGGGGAACTGCTGGGTTGATTGTAACATACTGCCGGATCACTGACAGCTCAGAAGGCCTCTTGCTCCGGCCATGCTGGGGGGTGCCGAAATGAGTGTTTGTGCTGTGATTTACAGTTATGCTTGGGAGCAGATACTGCAGCATATGTGGCAAGATCCATGTTAGCTCTTCAACAGGCTCATTTTGCTCGGTCTTCAATAGTAAGTAGGCAGGGGTTTCAAAGTTGAGTCAGTTCCCAGGCCCTGCTGAGGAGTAGTGTAGAGACCTTGCAGGGTGGTGCATAAAAACAAGTATCACCAGTTATGAAAAAGCTAACTGGTTCTGTTGTAGATTGTACAGACTACTGTCCCATTTCTAATATGCTACTTCAGAAGAGACTAAGTTGCTAGATTGGCAGCGTGGGGTTTAGAAAAAATAGGATTATAGAACCCTATTTGAGTTTTCTGGACTCCGTTTTGTATCAACTTGATAAAGTGTGGACACCATCTCCAGGAACAAGCAGGAATGCGTCTTCACATATGGGTACGTCGGTACCAACAGAGCCTGCGCAGGAAAGCTCCCCAGCATCCAGAAAGAAAGCCTTTGGGAGCATCCCACACACATGCATGCTGCCTTCCCGCCCATTCACTTCCCTCTCATCAGTTTTCCGCGGAGCCGGCAGGACGTATTCCTGTCACCGCAGAAAATTCTTCTTTTTTATTCTTGTTTTTTGTGGTCGCGTCTGCCTTACCTCGATGCCACCGGTACCGCCGGTGCTTTTCTTTCTTTTTACTACAAATTTCTTTTTTCTAAGGAATTTTTTCCTGTTTAGTGCCTGATGGTTTCTTGGCCACTAGGCCTCTCTCCTTTCCATTATGGAAAAGCCAGCCACTATCCTTAAGAAATGCTCAAAGTGTGGCGGTACAAATATATTTTTAGATACTCATTCTTGGTGTCTAAAATGTTTAGGTCCTCACCATTGCCCATTGGAGTGTCTCTCCTGCAGGAGCTTAAATAGAAGAAGTCTTCAGGATCGAGCACAACTCGATGCTCGGTTCACATCAGACTCTATGTCACCAGCCAGTATATCATCTTCCTCACAGGATCAGGTAACCAAACAAACGTCTGTTAAGACTAGCCAGTCCTCGAGTGGTAGATCTCCTTCTAAGCATCGAGATGCCTCTGGCGTTGCCCTCGAGGACATTTTGGCAATAAAGCCCCGGCGGGAGTCTTCGGGCTCCAAAGCATTAACAGGGCTTCAGGTTGTTCCCGAGGTTCTTACCTCCATGGACATATGTGGGCCATGCTTGGTGGTTGTGGCCGCTTTGAGCAGTACCGACACCCCGGCATCAGCTATGGTGATGGATGAAACACTCCTCACCGATGAACGTAGTCTAGCGTGCTCAGCTACTTCGGTACCGCTAGAGTTGCTGCAGACCGTTCCTCGAGTATCGGTATCGGCTTCGGTACCGGTATCGACATCGGCACCGGTGTCGGTACCGTCCATCCTTGCTTCGACAGACTCACTTCCTTCGATGCCAAGCCTGGAATCGCTCTCTAGCATGGAGGATTCGGTATCGACTCGTCTCGGTACCGAAGACATCTCTTTAAAGAAAATCCGATGCTTCATCCTTTCAAGTCTTCCGATCTCGATGACTGGGATGAATCCATCGGTACCAAGGCTGAATTTTCAACATTTCTAGCCTTTACCCCTCATTTCAGAGGGTCCTCCTCAGGAGAGATTTCTTTTCAAGCTTTTCTGCTTGATATGGCAAAGTTACTTGCCATTTCTATACCTGGTAAAGAATCCATACCAGGGGATTCAGAAACTCTGCAATTCCCCTGGATTCAAAAGGAGGTGATCATGCTTCCTTTGCATCAGATCTTACAGGATCTACTATTAAGAATGTGGTAAACTCCTTTAACGGTATCCCCACATTCTAAGACACTTGATACTATGTACAAGGTGCCACCTTCTCCAGGTTTTCAAAAGACTCAACTTCCTTATCATTCTATTGTTGTAGAATCAGCAATGAGGCGTATTAAGAGTGCAAAGAAGCACTCCTCTTATCCGCCAGGTCGTGAGTCTAGGACTTTAGATGCCTTTGGACGTCGATGCTTCCAGGCATCCATGCTTTCAGCAAGAATTATCTCATATATTTTCTATATGGGATTATCTCTTGAAGAGGTCACAAAGAACTTAAAGCTTTTGAACCCTTTTCTTCAAGAACATAAAAGAGCAGACTATTTCTTATTAGTCAGTCATGCTCAAAATGTCTCTAAGTTCATTAATCGTGCTTCCCTGGGCTGTTTTGAGTCTATTAGCAGAACCTCTGCTATAGCCATATAGTCGATACCGAATCCTCCATGCTAGAGAGCGATTCCAGGCTCGGCATCGAAGGAAGTGAGTCTGTCGAAGCAAGGATGGACGGTACCGACACCGGTGCCGATGTCGATACCGGTACCGAAGCCGATACCGATACTCGAGGAACGGTCTGCAGCAACTCTAGCGGTACCGAAGTAGCTGAGCGCGCTGGACTACGTTCATCGGTGAGGAGTGTTTCATCCATCACCATAGCTGATGCCGGGGTGTCGGTACTGCTCAAAGCGGCCACAACCACCGAGCATGGCATGACGCATGGCCTGGCTCCTAGCTTCAGACTTGGACAAATGGGAAACACTCCTTGTACTGGTGAAAATCTCTTTAACAAGAATGCTTTATTCCAAACTAATCAGTTAAACACTGATATTGTTGCTTTCAGAGGATTGTCAAAACTTTCCTCTATTTCAGCTAGTAAAAAATCTCCTAACAAACTTTATCCCCTAAGAGAAAAAAGTTTTATCCATCTTCTACCCATCATGTAGATGTTTCCAAAGAAGGACAACATCATACCAGGCTAAAAATCAAAACCTCAACAGGCTCAGCAAACCCAGCAGTCGCAGGGTTTCTGTTATTTCATTCATTAAATCTCTTTTTCCTGTTTGAGTTTTAGAACGGGTAACCTACTTATCAACAGAAGCATCTACAGTTCATCTCATCCTTACTGAGATATCAGTGATACACTGACTCAATCCTCGACTCTAGGCATGAATCTCTTGCCACAAGAGAGATCCATTCTTTTAGCTCTAAGAGCTATTGAGGACAATCATGCCCTACCATTAACAGGTTTCTCCTCTCCTTTTTGAAGGAAAGAGGAGTAACAACTAACAAGGCAGCCTGTGCCCTTCACCTTGCCATTTTTCCTGTATGAGGATATCTCATAGTTTTGACTGCAAGGGGGCTTTGCCTTTTCAGGGACTTACCAAATTGTAAGTCTTCTCAACTCTGTATTACTTTCTATCCCTCTTAGTCGAGTCATTCAGCCTCTAAGAGTGATACTATTCAACTGGAGGGCTTACACTTTAAGCCATAGGATTTTCTTCAATACCTACACCAGTAAGTGGTTTCCGTACACAGTTTTCTTCCCCTTTGCAATCTTCTCAAATATTTCTTTTAAGACAGCTTATCAGACGGTAATTGAGTTTTACCACTCCTAATTATGTCTGTCGGTCCTTTTCCAATCTATAGGACCTAACTTTTTCTGCTGCCTTAATAACAGATAATTCCAAGAGAGGTTCTACAACCCACTTGGACAATTTATCATTGCAGGCAACCGGCCTGTCTACTATTCTTAGCCATCTTCAATTCTTTTTGGCTCCAACAGAATAGATTAGGTTGCACACTGGCAATTAAACAGCCAGATCTCACCTAAGCAACCTACAACATGCTCTCTGCAATTATACAAAAAAGCTCTGCAACTATGGGCCTTTGCCAGAGAGCGTCAGAGCCATTCCTAGTAGGTAACTTCCAGATGGTTAAAAAGGCTTTGCCCAGTCATGCTCCTACATGGCTGTTTTTTTCCTACTCTCACCATCTTCCTTAAAATGTCCTCTTAAGGAAAAGGAACCAGGGCGTAGACCATGTGAAAGCATAAAGAATTGCTCAATTCCCTGGGTTGTTCCACATTTCCAGTGGAACTCTTACAACAGTGATGCATTCCTTTTCACTGCAGTCGGTCCTTGTCTAGTGCTTTCCTTCTAATTCCCAATACTTCATTGAAGCTTATGCTGAACAAAGAACGCATGATACTCATATTGCCCTCATAGAGGGGCAAACATGGTATCCCCTTATATTGCGTCTTCTCCAGCTACTACACTGAAGTTAGAAGGATCCAGACTTCATGTCTTAAGACTAAGGATCTCCTCTGCACCCCTTCACGTAGGTCTCCATTCCTGGTTATTCAAAGGCTAGAATTTTTAAAGAAATCTAGACCTCTCCTTATAAGTAAGAACATTCCACTGATTTCCATGAAACCACCTCCATGGTTCTTCCACTTGTAACCAGAAAGAGATTCTCTATCCATATTCTCAAGCAGGTCTTACCCCTTCTTGTTGTTAGGTGAATCTCTCTATCTATATCTCTCTCTCGATCTCTCTCTCTCGATATATATATATATATGAAATATGCTACTGAAAGATTTGTTACTGTCCATATTAATGCTGTTCCAGCATACCTTGGGGTTTTAAATGGACAACCAATTTCTATGGTAATTAGAAAATACCTTCTTTTACCGTAACCTTTCTGGTTGCGTTACATCTGAAGCTCTCCATGTAAAGTCATTATCCTAAGTGACATCTTCAAGAAATTGGAGGCTACAGCGCCTACTACAAATGTTTTTTTTCTTTCATTTGGATAAAGGGGTCTTAAAGACCCATCCTTTTCCTGCAAGGCCTATTTCTACCTTTTCGTCCAAACCAGTCAGATTTATCTCCTCTCTTTCCTAGAGCCTTATTCTGCTCCAAGGACAAAGAACTTTAAACTTTGGCCTACAGAAGCTTTAGCTTTTCCTCCAAAGTCCAACCTCATTAAACTCCCCCAGTTTTTTCTTCTGGGATTAGTTCTAGCCATTAAGGCTTCTGACCTCTGCCTGTATTGCAAAATTTATTTTCCTCTACTTCACAGTGAGGTAATTTCTTTGAGGATAATGTACTGGCTCTTAGCAGCAGACCCATATTAGCCTCAACAAATACTTTTGCAGTACTTTTGAGTAAGGTCCACATTAGAAAATTGGAATTCAATATTTACTAACAATTATGATCTACACAAGGACTCCCCTCTAGACTCCTTGTTTAGTCAAGCTGTTCCACAGCATACCCTTTTTAATTCAACTCCATCCCTTGGATGCCTGAGGTTCTGGGAAATAGCATGGCCCATCCTGGGACCTCCTCTAGGCATCTCTAGCTTGGGAGTCCCCATATGTGAAGACTCATTCCTGCTTGTTCCTGGAGATAGCACAGTTACTTACCTGTAACAGGTGATCTCTGGGAACAGCAGGAATAAGTATTCCCAACCCACCCACCTCCCCTAGGAGGAGTTTGTCTCTC
Organism: Ichthyophis bannanicus; assembly: GCA_033557465.1. Classification (NCBI taxonomy): domain Eukaryota; kingdom Metazoa; phylum Chordata; class Amphibia; order Gymnophiona; family Ichthyophiidae; genus Ichthyophis; species Ichthyophis bannanicus. The sequence continues at coordinate 884,352,440 of CM066035.1, read as the reverse complement.
TCTCTCTCTCATTTGTCTACTTCCCTCCTTCGGTCTCAGCTACAAACCCAGCTGATGAGAGAGAGGTGAATGGGCGGGAAGGCTGCATGCATGCGTATGGGATGCTCCCAAAGGCTGGCTTTCTGGACGCTGGGGAGCGTTCCCGCGCAGGCTCCGTCGGTACCGACATACCCATATGTGAAGACTTATTCCTGCTGTTCCCAGAGATCACCTGTTACAGGTAAGTAACTGTGCTTTACCTGCTGATTTTTCATTGATCTTAAAGTGGCAATTGATACCTTCCATCTAGGTATATTGTTACAAAGGGTTGCTGAAAGGGTTGTAGGCAAGCACTGTGTTAAAATGGTTTAGTCTCCTACCTCCCTGGTAGACATCAAAATTTCAACTAGATTCTGGTGTTCCTCAGGTCTTCCTGCTTCACTGTTTAACACATTTGGTAACACTCGGTCATAGAATGTATGACTCGAATATTCTTTTAAAATTTTATGCAAGTTATATTATACTGCCCTTTTGATGTCTGGTCCCATATATAATCTCTGAAGTTAGTTTCAGATTTTGAAGTAATCTTGTGGTATACTGATAATTTGTCCATATATGGTGAAAAAACTGACACTCTGGCAATTTGCTGTGATTTGAATTATAAACCCCCAGAGAAAATTAATTTGGTTATGTTTAACATGGTGATCTGATAAAAGATGAAATATTTTACCTGGGGATAATCATAGACCAGGGCCTAATGTTTAAAAAAAGGCATGAAAGGTTGAACATACCACTTATTTTTAAGCTTTATGCAGTGTGGAAACTCTGGTGTGTACTCTAAACAAGTTGTTTTTGTTTGTGCAGTGTTGTACAGGGCTTAGCAGGGCTATTGCAATGTGATTTTGTACTGGGTTGCCTAATGTTCTTAAAGCACTGCTGATGGTGCAAAAGCGTAGTTACTCACCTGTAACAGGTGATCTCCGGGAACAGCAGGAATTACGTTTTCACATATGGGTATCGTCGATACCGACAGAGCCTGCGTGGGAACGCTCCCCAGCGTCCAATAGGAAAGGTTCCTGAGCGGGTGTCCAGTTTAGTCCTCCACATCCGGGTAGTGCACCTCCTCCTGCAGCAAGGAGACTGGACCAATCAACTCTTTAGAACCGTAGCCTGCTTACTGCTGGAACTCCCATGAGCCCTCCAGTGTGTCCAGTCTCCTTGCAGCAGGAGGTGGTGTGAGTCTGGAGCTAGGCTCACTTCTTTTTTCTAGTTGGGGTTTTCTCCAGTTTTTAGTTTACTTTACTTTCCTTTGGTTTACTTTAGTTTTCTTTTTTCTAGCTGCTGTCACTTTAATTGAGTTTAAAAAAACAAACAAACCCCTTTACAGAGCGTGTCTCTGACCCACGGGGCTTCCCGCAGTTCAAGAGGCTGAACGGTACTGCCCTTCGCTCCGGGTTCCCTGCTAGCAGTCTTCACCGGTGCTCTGATCGCTCCCCCAGGACTGTTCGGGGGCAGCATCAGTTTACCCGCGGCTCTTCTGCCTTAAGATCTCTCTGAGCACGCTGCCAGGCACTCCGGCTGCGGTCCGGTGCTTGTCTGCCCTGCAGTTCACAGGCTCTCTCCTCTGCTCCGGTCCTGTGGAGAGTCCGTCCTGACACTTGCCTTTGCATGATTTCAGGGTAAGTGTGTTTTTTTCGGCGCAGTTTCTTTCTCGTCGGTGTTTTATTTTCTTTCATTATTTTCTTCGGTTTTGGCGCTCTTTTTTTTCCTCAGCGCGTCTCACTCGCGGCGGTCATTTTGGATTTCTTTTTTGGCGGTTTTTGCCTTTGAGGGTTCACAATTCTTTTAATTTCATAGCGTTTTGCCTTCTCTGCTATTTTGGGGCACTTATAACTGTTTCTTTTTTGTTTCAGTTTGGGGAAAAAAAAAAAAAACCCAACACGTAAACGCAGGGGACAAGAGAGCAGTAAAAACATTCACAGGGGTTCAGCCCGCGGGCTCTGTGGGGGGCATAGCAGTTCCCTCACTTGCTTTCCGACTGTCTCAGGGTGTGCTGTTTCCTTTCTTCCTTCAGCTGCGACCCTGATTGCCTCTGTCCATGTCGTCCAAGCCACAATGCTTGGTCTGCGGTTTGCGCAGGCGGTCTGTCTCTGCCGCTGGTTTTTGCTCCAGCTGTGCTGCAGTCTCTTCGGGCGTGGAACATCAGGAGAGCTCCCCTTCTCCAGCGGAGCACTTGGTGACTCCGCCCTCTGCTGAGGGTGATACTGCTCTGGGGCCTCTGTTGCTGCCTGTGGCTACCGGCTCTCAGGCGCTGGGGTCCGTGGTCTCTGTAGAGCACGGAGATGTTTCGTCTTCTCTGACTCATTTTTCTCCAGACTTCGTGCTCATTATGCATCAAGCGTTCAAATTGGGGCAATTGGGCAAATGGCCTGAGGCCTCCCCCTCAGCTCTCATCCCGCTGACGACTGTCGCGGCCCCGCCGGAGCCGCCCGCCAAGGTGGCTAAGAAATCCCACCCTGTTGGCTTGGTACAAGAAGAGTTCGAGGTGCAAGACCTCGACCTGGATGCGGACCTTGAGGGCAGTGTCGATGACCTTGAAGAGGGTGAGATTCCAGACCCTGAGGATCAGGCTAGGATTGTTCGGGTGTTTCGTAGGGAGGAGTTGGTTCCTCTTATCACAGAAGCACTTCAGACGATCAATCTCTCAGCGCCGGTTCCTGGGGAGGCCGATGTGTTGGAGGATCCCCTTATTCAGGCGGTTCGGGACGCTCAGGTGGTCTTCCCTGTTCACCGGGTGGTTGCTCAGATGATTCAGACCGAGTGGGACCATCCGGATGCTGGTTTGAAGGGCATCCGGACGATGCATCGCCTTTACCCGTTGAAAGACGAGGATAAAGAGAAATTCAAGTCTCCATGAGTTGATGCGGCGGTATCTGCAGTGACCAAAAAGACCACTATTCCGGTGGAAGGCAGTGCTGCCTTGAAGGACATTCAGGACAAAAAAGTCGATGGTTTATTGAAGCAAGCATTCGAGACCAATGCTTTATCGCTTCAAGCTTCCATTTGTGCGGCCTGGATAGCTAGGGCCTCTTTGCGATGGGCTCAGCGTTTGCGTCAGAATTCTTCTTTGGACCAACAAGCGTTGCTCGAGGTTACTTGCCTGGAGTCGGGTTCCGCTTATCTGGCGGATGTCCATTATGATTTGATCCGTACCATGGCGAATAGTATGGCCTCGTTGGTGGTGGTGCGCAGATCTCTTTGGTTGCGTAACTGGGCCGCCGATCCTTCTTCCAAGTCTCGCCTTTGCAAGCTTCCCTTTAAGGGTAAGTTGCTGTTCGGGGAAGACTTGGACAAGTTGGTGAAGGACTTGGGTGAGACCAAAGGTGGTAGGCTTCCAGAGGACAAGCCCAAGTCGGTTAGAACTTTACCAGCGCTTCGGGGTTCCTTTCGGGATTTTCGGAGATTTCGGTCCACCCGCCTTTGGAATTCCCAGCGGGGCCGGTTTCCGTCTCGGACTCAGTCCTTTCGAGGTTTCCGGGGAGCTGGCAGGGGCTTCTCCGTCGCTGCCTCCGGTGCCGCCTCCTCCTTCAGTCGTAAATCGCAATGAGATGAGGCGGGCTCCGGAGGGGGTTCAAGTTATCGGCGGACGTCTTCGCAACTTTCTTCCCTCTTGGGCCCGCATTACTTCGGACCGTTGGGTTCTCGAGATAGTCAGAGACGGCTATGCGTTGGATTTTGCCTTCCCTCCAACGGATTCCTTTGTCCTCTCTCCCTGCAAGGGGTCGCAAAAGGAACGGGACATTCGGGTGATCTTGGATCGCTTGTTAGCGCTGGGGGCCGTCGTCCCAGTCCCTGCGGACGAGTGCGGCCTCGGTCGCTACTCCATTTATTTCGTGGTGCCAAAGAAGGACGGCTTCGTCCGCCCTATTCTCGATCTCAAGGGCGTGAATCGCTGTCTACGGGTACCACATTTCCGGATGGAGACTCTCCGTTCCGTCGTTGTCGCCGTGCGACAGGGAGAGTACTTGACTTCTCTAGATCTCACCGAGGCTTATCTGCATATTCCCATTCGGCCCGCTCATCAGACGTTTCTCCGATTCGCGTTTCCCTGGGGACACTTCCAGTTCCAAGCTCTACCTTTCGGCCTGGCCACCGCGCCTCGCATTTTCACCAAGGTGATGGTGGTAGTCGCGGCGGCATTACGCAAGGAGGGGGTTCTGGTGCACCCCTACCTCGACGATTGGCTGATCTGAGCGAAATCTGCGGAGGAGAGTTTGCGAGCCACGGACAGGGTCGTTCGTCTGCTGCAGAATCTCGGCTGGGTGATCAACGTTCTCAAGAGTCAGCTGGTGCCGTCTCAACATCTCGAATATCTGGGGGTTTGTTTCAATACGGCTACGGGGATAGTGTCTCTCCCCGGTCGCCGGGTCCAGAACTTGCGTCAGCTGCTGCGGATGTTTGTCGGACCCCGCTCCTTCGGCCTGGTGGTATCTCCGATTATTGGGAACCATGGCGTCGACTCTGGAAGTGGTTCCGTGGGCCCGATTTCATATGCGGCCGCTTCAGCGTGCGCTGCTGCGTCGTTGGTCCCATCAGTCGGATTCTCTAAACCGCCGTTTGTCATGTCCCTTCCGGGTTCGGCGGGCGTTACAATGGTGGCTGTCCCCGCTCTCGCTTCGGACGGGAGCACCCTTGGAGCAGCCTCTCTGGTTGCCGGTCATCACGGATGCGAGTCTCTCCGGCTGGGGAGCCCACTGTCAGGGCCGGTTTGCGCAGGGGACCTGGTCTCCGCAGGAGGCTCTGTGGTCGATCAACCGGCTCGAGCTTCGAGCAATACGACTTGCACTTCACGCTTTCGAGGAGTCAGTCCGCGGTCGAGCGGTTCGGGTTCTGTCGGACAACGCGACGGCGGTTGCGTACGTCTACCGGCAGGGCGGCACCGGCAGCGTGCCCCTGGAAGTCGAGGCGGACGCGCTTTTTGGTTGGGTGGAAAAGCGTCTCCTGGCCATTTCGGCAGCGCATATCGCTGGAAAGGACAATGTCATGGCAGATTTTCTCAGTCGGGTGCGAATAGACGCCGGCGAGTGGGAGTTGCACCCACAGATTTTTGCTCAGATAGTTCGTCGGTGGGGTCTGCCCATCATGGATCTCATGGCGACGTTTGCATCAGCCAAGACGAGTCATTTCTTCAGCAGGCGACGGGAGCGAATGTCCGAGGGTATCGACGCCCTTCTCCAGCCGTGGCCCGAATTCGAACTTCTGTATGTTTTTCCACCGTGGGCTCTGATTGGCAGGGTGGTTCAGCGCATCGAGGCCCACCGCGGAACGGTCCTCTTAGTAGCGCCGGATTGGCCCCGTCGCCCATGGTACGCGGATCTGGTCCGGCTGCTCGACGGCGTGCCGTGGCGACTTCCGCCCCTCGTGGATCTCCTCGTGCAGGGACCTCTGCGCATGCCTCAGGTGGATCGGTTCTCGCTTACGGTATGGCCATTGAAAGGGCTCGGTTGAAGAAGAAAGGGTATTCCCCAGCGGTTATTTCCACTCTACTGCGTGTGCGGAAACCTTCTACCTCCCTCACTTATGTTCGGATTTGGCGGATCTTTGAGGATTGGTGTTCCCGGCATGCGGTCCGCGCTGCCACTTCTTCCGTTGCGGTCATTCTTAGTTTTTTACAGGACGGTTTTGAAAGGGTCTCGCCGCAAGCTCCTTAAAGGTCCAAATTGCCGCTCTGGCGTGCTATCGCGGCAAGATTCACGACGTCCCTCTTACCTCTCATGTGGACGTACGGCGTTTTCTCAGAGCTGTATTTCGGTTATGCCCTTCTCGCAGGGTTGTCTTGCCACCCTGGGATTTGAACCTGGTGCTACAGGCTTTGGCTCGGGCACCCTTTGAACCTTTCCGCAGTGCCTCTGTAAAGGATTTGACCTTGAAGGCAGTCTTTCTCGTCGCCATCTGCTCGGCGCGTCGTATCTCTGAACTGCAGGCGCTTTCTTGTAAAGCTCTCTTTTTATCCTTTCTTAGCGATAGGGTAATTCTGCGGACGGTTCCTTCTTTCTTGCCTAAAGTGGTGTCTCCCTTTCACGTGAATCAGCCAGTAGTTTTGCCGATTTTCGCTCCGGGTTCATCTTCCGCGTCCAGCTCGGTGCTTCATAAGCTTGATGTACGTCACGTCCTACGTCAGTATCTCAAGGTGTCCGCGCCCTTTCGGAAGTCGGATCGTTTGTTCGTGCTGTATGGGGGTCCGTGGAAAGGGGAAGCAGCGGCTAAGGCCTCCATTTCTCGGTGGATTAAAGAAGCAATAGCATCGGCTTATCTTCTACAGGGAAAGACTGTTCCCTTGGGGTTGCGAGCTCATTCTACTAGGGCGCAGGCCACGTCTTGGGCGGAGCATGGTCTCGTTCCTCCGCTGGAAATTTGTCGAGCGGCGATGTGGTCCTCCCTCCATGCTTTTAGTAAACATTACCGTTTGGATGTGTCAGCGGCTCGGGATACCAGTTTTGGGTCTGCGGTCTTGCGCGCCGCGTGCCAAGATCCCCTCCGTTGTTAACTGCTCTGCTACATCCCGGATGTGGAGGACTAAACTGGACACCCACTCAGGATATGGAAATTACACTTACCTGGTAATTGAAGTTCCTGGAGGGTCCAGTTTAGTCCTCCTTCCCGCCCGGAATTTGTTGCTCAGTCTTGGCGGCGCGCTCTGCCCGTTCTACTCTGCTCTCAGTTACCTTACTGGGTCCTATGCGTTTAATAAAAAAAAAAAAAAAAAAAAAGGAAACAAATAAAAAAAAAAAAGACGACACCAATCTCCCTTGGGTTGGTGTTCCATAGAATTCGTTTCCTCGTCTTCGTTCTCGGACTTCTTTCTGTTTCCTCAGCTTCCGGTGTTGACTGTCGGTATTCGGGTCCGGGAGCTGAAGCAAGGTGCAGCGTTTCAGTCCTCTCGTTTGGGGAGGGGGATCTGCAACGCCTTAATGGGTACTTTCTGATTTTCTGTCCTTTCTTTAATCTGTTCTTTATTTAGTCTGCTTTGTTACTAGTTCACTGGAGGGCTCATGGGAGTTCCAGCAGTAAGCAGGCTACGGTTCTAAAGAGTTGATTGGTCCAGTCTCCTTGCTGCAGGAGGAGGTGCACTACCCGGATGTGGAGGACTAAACTGGACCCTCCAGGAACTTCAATTACCAGGTAAGTGTAATTTCCATTTTTGGGAGCATCCCACAGCGCCTGCTTGCTGCCTTCCCGCCTTTCCAACTCTCCCTCTTCTTTTGAGTTTATAGTTGAGACAAAAGGAGAGAGAGAACTCCTAGGGGAGGTGGGCGGGTTGTGAAGACTTTTCCTGCTGTTCCCAGAGATCATCTTTTACAGGTGAGTAATTACGCTATCTCCAGGAACAAGCAGGAATGTAGTCTTCACATATGGGACTCCCCAGCTGAGAGAGATGCCAGGAGGGATGACCCCAGGAAGCTGCAAACCCATGGTGAGATGGGTCATGCTTCCTCCCATGTATCTCTGGCATCCAAACCCGGGACGGCAGGTAGGAGTTGTACTAAGTCTGAAAGAGATGCTGGAGAACAGCCTGACGAAACAAGGCATCCCGACGGGAGTCCTTGTCTAAGCAGTAGTGGGCTGTAAAGGTGTGTACCGAAGCCCAATTGGCTGCTCTACAGATGTCAAACACAGAACAAAGATTAGCCGTAGAGGCTGCCATTGTTCACATTGTGACATGGCCTTCGAGAGAAAGTCCCTCACTCTCATAAGCAAAGGATTTGCAATTTGCAATCCACCTAGAGAGAGTTCTTTTGGAAACTGGAAGTCCCAAATGACTAGAATCAAAAGCAACAAAAAGCTGAGAAGATTTTCTGTGTTGCTTAGTTTTTGAAGGTAAAAAGCCAAGGCTCTCTTACAATCTGAGGTATAAAGGTTCCTTTCTGAATTAGAGGCATGAGGCCTAGGAAAGAATACAGGAAGGTAAACCGCTTGGTTTAAATGAAAAGGCGAGACCACCTTTGGCATAAAGTGAGGAGTCCTACAAGAGGATCTGCCACTAATGCCTGTAACTCACTGATGCGTCTTGCAGAAATGAGAGCAACTAGGAAGATGACCTTCCAGGAAAGAAACTTTAGAGCTGTAGAGGCTAAAGGCTCAAAGGGTGGTTTCATGAGCTGCCCGAGATCAAGATTCAGATCCCGTGCCACTGGCGATGGCTTAATGGGAGGTTTTGTTAAGAGTAGACGTCTCATAAATCTTGCTATGAGTGGATGAGAGTTAATAGGTTGTCCATCCAGAGGCTTGCAAGAAGCTGCAATGGCACTAAGATGGACCCTTACTGAATTGGTTTTAAGACCAGAATTTGATAAATGGAGGAGATACTCCAGTAGCAATTCCACAGGCACCGAAAGGGGGTTAAGTCCCCTTTGAGAACATCATACAGAGAACCTTTTCCACTTGAAGGCGTAGGATTGCCTTGTGGAGGGTTTTCTGGAAGCTACAAGGATATCCTTTACCTGTTGAGAAAGGTTGATATCCAGAAGTTCTAGGCTTTCAGCAACCATGCCCTGAGATGCAGGGACTGGGGATTCGGGTGCAATAGTGTCCCATCCTCCTGGGAAAGATCTGGAGCACATCCCAACTCCAGAGGCGTGGCTTGAGAGAGACGTAGAAGCAGAGGATACCATGTTTGCCGTGGCCAACATGGAGCTATGAGTATCATACGACCTCTGTCTCTCTGAAGCTTGAACAACATTTTGGCCATGAGGGGGGAATGGGTGGGAAGGCATAGAGAAAGTCCTGACCCCAGTTGAGGAGAAAGCATCCCTTGCCTAACAGTTTTGAGCCGGAATTCTGGAACAGAATCGGGGAAGTTTGGCATTCTGTGAACTTGCAAAGAGGTCTATGTCTGGGGTTCCCCATATTCGAAACACTCGAGCAAGCTGGTTTGAGTGAAGAGACTATTCGTGTGGCAGCAGTATTTGATTGAGTTTGTCTGCCCAATGATTTTGAATGCCTGGAAGATATACCACTCGGAGTTGGTTTTGACGCGCTCTGGCGAGGGCCCACAGTCGCAAAGCTTCGTTGCATAACGACAGAGCCTGTTCCGCCCTGCTTGTTCACTTAACATGGCTATCTGATTGTCGGTCTGGACCCGGACTGTCTTGTAGCTGAGCCTGGGCCTGGAATACTCGAAGAGCATGGAAAATGGCTGAGTTCTAGGAGTTTTATGTGAAGACAAGCTGCCTGTGGGGTCCAGAGACCCTGAGTCGAGAGATCGTGCAAGTGAGCCCCCCAACCCGACTTAGACGCATCTGTCGTTAGGGTGGCTTGGAATAGAGGCTGCTGGAAAGGAGAGCCTATGAGGTTTTCCAGTGATTGCCACCATTGAAGGGACGAAATGAGATATGTGGAGTTTCTAATTTTGTCCAATAGGCGACCCGAGGCCTGTGTCCACTGAGAGGATAGGGTCCACTGGGCTGCTCGCATGTGAAGGCGAGCATAGGGGGAACCACATGGACAGTGGATGCCATATGCCTCAGAAGCTGAAGCATTTTTCGAGCAGTCAGGAAAACTTTCATAGCTGCTTGGGAGGCCAGCTGCACTATACGAATACAGCGGGGCTGTGGTAGGAAAGCCTTGACTGTCTGGTATATAGACGAGCCCCTAATGAATTCCAGGGACTGAGAAGGGGTGAGATGATATTTTGGGAGGTTTATGACCAGTCCCAAGTAGCAAAGAATTTGCATTGTGCGAGAGAGAGCGAAGCTGGCTTCTGGAGCTGTCGATGCTCGAATGAGCCAGTCATCTCCTAGAGTTCTCAGGAATGCTGCTACCACTGCCATGCATTTTGTGAAGACTCTTGGGTCAAAAGCCAGACCGAAGGGAAGAACTTTGTATTGGATGTGTCTTCCCTGGAAAGGGAATCAAAGGAATTTCCTGTGATCTGAATGGATGAGAATATGCGTATATGCATCCTTTAGATCTAGAGAGCATAGCCAATCCTGACTCTGAAGGTATGGCAGGAGTGTTCCGTGGGAGATCATCTTGAATTTTTCTCAGAACAGATATTTGTTTAATTCTCTGAGGTCCAGTATAGGTCTGTCCCCTCCTGTTTTCTTTTGGCTGAGAAAATAGGGGGTAGAACCTTGTACCCTGTTGGGGTATGAGTACTTCTTCTATTGCTCCTTGAGCAAGAAGTGATGCGACCTCTTAGCCTAAAAGATCGGTGGCAGGGACTTGAGAATTGAACTGCTTTTATGGTTGTAGGAGCGGGCATGCTGTGAAAATATTTTTATTTATTTACAGTTTCTTCTATACCGCACTATTCAGTATCAGCGCGGTTTACATGGAACATAACAATCAGACGGTATATAAGTCTGATATTACAAATAACAGGAGAACCAACTTGGATAACAATATAACTATTTACACAACAGTGTCAATAATGAGATATAGTAAAGAGGTGAATTTAATGGTCGGGGACTCCTTGCATGGTGTGGTCACCTAACTGATAGTGTGTGGAGGCATAGCTGAACATATTTGGTTGGTGATTAGATTCATTACTCTGTCTGTACCCCTCTCGTACAATGGACAGAGTCCAGTTTTCTGTTTTGTTGCCGTCTTTTGGCAAAATGGCATAACCTGCCGGGGATGGTGGAGGGTTCTGGACCTTGCAAGGGCAGAAAGACTAAGTTTTCTAGGAAGGAGTCAAAGCCCCTGAGGAGGCTGAGTCTGCTGAGCTGGCTGAGCTCTTGGAACCTGTGGCTTCCTCGACTGTCTGTTTTTTTTGTTGCCCCTTTTGGGGAATATGAACTGGACAGTGACCCCGATGGGGGTAAGATGGGCAAAACTTCTTTTTCTTGTTGAAAAAGGGTTTCTTGACTGACTTTTTCTTTGCTGGGTTGTCTGTAGACTTTGATAGTCCGTTCAAAGTGGTATTTTCAGATTCAATCTCATTAGCCTTGTCTTGCCAATCCTTGCTAAAGAGATTTTCTCTTGTGCAAGGAATGTTTCCCAGTTTATCTTGCACCTATATTTCTAAGTCTGGTGCTTGAAGCCAGGCAATTCAACGTTCACCGATGGAGATAGCAGAGGTTCTGCTAATGCATTCAAAGCAATCGGGTTGCACGGTTTACAAACTTTGAAACATCCTGGGCATGCTTGGCCAGAGTAAGGAATTCCCCTCTTTTGTCCTCCGGAAGAAGAGGGCTCATGAGCTCCAAGTCTCCTGCAACCTCCTTGAGGAACATTCCCATATAGAGAATGTAAGAGCTGATCCTGGCTGACAACATGGAGGATTGGAAGCATCGACGCCCAAAGGCATCGTGTGTCCTCGATTCACGGCCTGGAGGATTGGAAGAATGCATTTTAGCACTCTTAATCCTAAGCATTGTTGATTCCACTACAATTGAATTGTGTGGTAACTGAGTCTTTTGAAAACCAGGACAGTTTGGAACTCGATACATGGTATCGAGTAGTCGAGAGTGTGGAGACACTGTTAAAGGAGTTTCCCACATTCTTAGCATAAGATCATGCAAGAGCCTATGAATGGGTAGAGTAGCGGCCTCTATAGGAGCCTTAGGGTATTGAAGAATTTCTAATTCTTCTGCTCTGGGTTCCTTTTCTGGAGTTACCGTGATTGCAAGACCTCGAGCTAAATCACGTATGAAATCCTGGAAGGACATGTCTTCTGGAGGAGACATTCTACGCTGAGGAGGAGATGAATCCTCTGGAAGCATTGCTCTAGTACCGGCAGAGTTGTCAGTCATCGGAATCGGAAGATTCGAAGTATCTCTGTGCCGGGTGTTCCTGCAATGCACGGTACCGGTACTGTTTGAAGTCGGTATCAGGGTGTCTCGGTACCGGTCTTTCGATACCTGAGAGAGACTCAATGCTCGGAATAGGGGGAAGCATACCGGCCGAGGCAGGTGCAGTCGGTACCGGCATCGATGTCGGTATCGATACCCGTGGAACCATCTGTAGGGGTCTTAGCGTTACCGAAGCTACTAAGAGAGCTGCTAGACTTATTTCAATAGCGAGGATTCTCTGATCCATTGCCCCTGCCGATGCTTGGGTGTCGGTATTGGTGGAAGCGGCCACGACCCCAGAATATGGCACCAGTAGGTCTGCAGAGGTGGAAGCCTCTGGAACATTCTGGAGCCCGGTAGGTGCTTTGAAAGCCGAAGCCTCCTGCCGGGGCTGTTTTGCCAGTGAATTTTCCTCAAGGGCAACGCCAGTGCCATCTCGATATTTGGAAGGAGATCTACACTTTGAGGACCGGCCAGTCTTAGAAGACTTAGGTTTAGTTACCTGAGATCCATGGGAGGAAGATGAAGCCCTGGAAGATGTCGATGCAACGGACATCGTATCTGCGGCAAAAAGGGTACCAAGTTTTGCAGCTCTATTCTGCAGGCTCCTCTTGGTCATTTTTCTGCAGGAGAGACACTCCGATGGAGAATGGTCAGAACCTAAACATTTGAGACACCAGTCATGGGTGTTGGTGATGGATATACCCCCACACTTAGAACATTTCTTGAAACCACTAGCTGGTTTCTCAATGTTTGAAGAAATATGGGCCTAGTGCCCAAAATGGCGCCTAGCACTGAGAGGGGAAAGGCCTCTGAAGAAAGAAATCCTTCAGAAAGATAGATATAGATATAGCTTTTTTTTTTTTTTTTTTTTAAAGAAAAGAGAACCGTCGGTACCGGTAGGCGTCGAAAGAAGGCAGACAGACCACAAAAAAACAAAGAATAAGAATAGATTTTCTGCGGTGACGGGGTATGTGTGCTGTCGGCTCCGGAAAACGAAGAACTGAAGAGAGTTGGAAAGGCGGAAAGGCAGCACGCAGGCACTGTGAGATGCTCCCAAAAGCTTTCCTATTGGAGGCTGGGGAGCGTTCCCGCGCAGGCTCCGTCAGTACCGACAATACATACATGTGAAGACTACATTCTTGCTTGTTCCTGGAGATACTTTGCTGCAAGGCTGATAGCTGGATTGTACTTATAGTTTCTCAGTATTGGCAGATGTGCATTGGCTCTGTTATGAATCATATTTGGTTTAAATTACTTTGTTTTTAGGATGTTGTGTCAGTGGGACTACATGTATTTACAATTTCCACTGCAGTTATCTGTTTCTGGAATAAATTTACACTCAGATGAGCACAATTTCTAGAAATTACCACCACTTTGCTTGTTGAAACAATTGCTGGCTTGACATAGTTATTTACCTTTATCTGTACCACAGGTATCTTTATGTCTTATTTTGGAAGAAGTAGAATTTCTTATCTCCAGGAGCAAGCAGGAATGTAGTATTCACATATGGGTGATGTCGGTACCTACGGAGCCCGCGTGGGAACGCTCCCAGTTATCCAATAGGAAAGCTTTTGGGAGCATCCCACTGCGCCTGCATAGCTGCCTTCCTGCCTTTCAAGTTCCCCCTCAGTTCTTCGTTTTCCGCAGAGCTGACAGGGAGCAATTCCTGTCACAACAGAAAATTACTGGTTTTCATATTTTTGTGGCTTGCATCTGCCTTCCCGTTGATGCTGGTACCGACCTCCATCTGTACTTTCTTTAAAAAAAACCCCAAAAAAACAAAAACCTGAAGAAAATGTATTCTTTTCTTCAGGCACAACGATGCCATCTTAGGCTTAGGCCTTCCATTTTGTCACACAATAGAAAAACCATCTAGTGATTTTTAAGTCTGTGTGGTGGTACTATCTCGGCCACAGACACCCATGACTGGTATCTAAAATGCTTAGGGACCTGATCATCAGCTTTCAGAATGTCTTCTCTGTAGGAAGATGATGAAGAAAGGCCTACAGAATTGAGCTGCAAAGCTGGGCATCCTCTTTGCCTCTGACGCTGTCTCTTTAGTATTGACGTTATCGAGAGCTTCATCTTCCTCGCAAGGATCTCAGGTACTGAAACCTAAGTCTTCATCGAAGACTGCCCGTGTTCCCCCCGCCCCCCAAGGTATCGAGATGCCTCGAGTGTTGCCCTGGAGGGGGGGACACATCAGACAAACAACCCCGGCAGGAGGATCTTCCCTTCAAAGACTTAGTGGGGGTCCCAGGATGCTCCCGAGGCCTCCACCTACGGAGAGCTTTTGGTGCCATGCTCAGGAATCGTGGTCTGCAATTCCGGTAGATACCCAAGCATCGACAAGCTCCATGGATCTCAATGTATCCTTGCTATTGAGCTGAGCTTAGTGGCCTTATTGGCGGCCTCGGTACCAGTAAAACCCTTAGTCGGTTCCACAGGCGTCTGTACCAGCTTTGATACCGATACAACCTGCATCGACTTTTTTGCCGCTTTCTACACTACTGCCCATGCCGGCCCTCAAATCTGTTTCCGGTACCGAGGTTCTGGCCACAAAGATTCCAGGTACAGGCTTCGACATTCACAGGGAGTGGGAACAACCCTGCCTGTTGATACTTCGAGTCTTCGGATTCCGATTCATCGGTTGATGAATCAGCCAATACCCAAGACATAAACAAAAAACCCCCAAAGATTCAGTGATAAATATACTGATGAAACAAAATCACCAAATCAAAACCCCTGAAAAAGTAAATCAAAATTACCATCTTTTTGTCGGATGTTTACAGGAAAGGAACATTGTATCGAAACTATGTCCACCACACAGTCACATCCATTTTATTATAAAAATCATGAAAAAACTTTACTTAGCTGGAAAAATTTTTAGATCGCAGACTTCTCAGGCACGCTCAGGCACGACGTGCACGTTTCGGGTCAGGAACCCTGTTTCAAGTGCTGCCATTATCAACTTCAACCATCTTCATCATCATCAATACCCAAGACATGCAAACTATTCAGGAGGACCCATCTCCATCCCCACAACTTCGCATGTCCCCCCACCAGAGGACATGTCTTTTCAAGACATAATTTGCGATGTTGCCAGGGGTCTGTCCATAACAGTGACATTGGAGAAAGAGCCTAGAGCCGAGGAATTAGAATTTCTTCAATACCGTACAGCTTCAAAGAAGGTGGATACGCTCCCTAGCCATCGGATACTTAATGACCTCATGCTTCATGTGTGGGAGACACCTCTAATGATGTCTCCCCATAACAGGTGGCTTGATACTATGTACCGGATGCCGGAGTGTCCCAAAGTCCAAAAGACACAATTGTCACACCATTCCATGGTAGTGGAATCGGCACTGTGTCGAATCAAGAGTGTGAAAATACATTCCTCAAACCCTCCGGATAGGGAATCGAGAACCCTCGATGCTTTTGGTTGATGATGTTTTCAGGCCTCCGTGATATCGGCCAGGTTTAGTTCCTTATTGTTCCTCCAGTCTAGTCCCGAACCTCTGGGGTTGTGCTCCTCCTCCAGCAGCTTGGAGACTGAGAAACGTCATCCTTTTGTGATGACACTGGTATATCATCTAAGGATCCACCTCCTCCTTCCAGTTACCTCAGTCTCCAAGCAGCTGGAGGATCAGTAGACCTGGAGGTCCAAGATCATTAGAGACAATTTAGAAGAGTTAGATAGTAATTTGGAAATTTTAGTATAAGGTGAACAGACTTAGGAAAGAAAGAGAGAAGACTTACAGAAGGATTGGATTAAAGGGGGTTTGTGCCTTTAAAAAAGGCCTTCTCCCCCCCCCCCCCTTCATCCTCTCTGGCGGTAATTTACAGAGAGGAAAAGGTTGCAGAGACAGCAGGGCTCTGGCTTCCCTTCCTACTTACAAGGGTAAGGAACCAGAGCTCGAGGCACTCAGTGCACGCAGACGTTTTGCCTGCTAGCGCTGTGGAGAGCTCCGGGACCGGCAGAGACTGCGGCTTGCGGTTTCTTGCTTACCCTCACCCTCCACTATCCTCCCGACGCTGAGTACGAGCGGAACGGGTGAAATCGGAGCAGGCATGGGCCCGAGCAGAACAAGGTGCCCAAATAACTGAGCAGGTAAGGGGGAGTGGCTTTTCATTGCAGTGAGGCAGTTGGAAAGCGAAAGACAGAGCAGCGTGGCAGCAGCGCGGGAAACCGTGGTTCATTTCAGGGGCCTTCAGAGTGTGGTGTTTTCGTCGGAAAGCCGCGTTTTTTATTTTCGGGGGCAGTTTCCAGCTAGGGGCACGGAGCTGCTGCTTCTATGTGCGTTTTGGAAAAAAAAAGATTTTTAAACTGGAGACGGGCAGTGTGTCCTGACTGGATGGGACAGTGTCTGGTTTAGGTCCCTAGAGTGAATTGCTGAAGGAAGCAGTTTCAAGGAATTGCAACACAAAGAAATGCTCTCTAAACCGCAGTGCCTACTCTGCGGATCAAAAAGGGGCCCGCTGTCGGACACAGGAGTCTGTAGGGGCTGTGTACAAGATGCGGCCACTATGGAAAGCTCCTTAGAAGACACGGCTGAGGGTTGAGGTGCCCCAGTAGCGCGACATGACCCAGTCTCGCTGGATTTTCCGCTATCAGAGCTGGTAGCGGGGCTGTCGTCCACACCTGATCTCCCAGCCTCGCAGGTGTCATGGCCAGGGGGCCTCGCGGCAATCTTTTCTCAGGAAGTTGTTTCGCTTATTCAGCAGGTGTTTGAGGCCAGCAGAAGGGGTGCGCAACAAGTGCTATAGGCGGAGTACTGGGGGACAAGAGACCTGGGACTCCGTTGAGTGTGGTCAGTAGCTAGCGCAAAAAGAGCCAGGATGGAAAAGGACCAGAAGGAACCGTCGGTATTCTCGGAGGGGACCCCGAGTTTGATGTGGACGACGAGTTAGGAGAGCTCATGGACAAGGAGGACCAGGCTAGAGTGATCAGAGTGTTTTGGAGAGATGAGTTGCCAGCACTCATTTCAGTGACACTAAAAGCTGTTAATATGCCCTTGCCGGGACCATCGGAGTATGCTACTCTGGAGGATCCTTTGCTGCAAGTGTTTCAGAAAACTCAGAGGGCCTTTCCAGTGCATAGAGTAGTTCGGGAGATGATAAAGAAGAGTGGAACATGCCAGAGGCAGCGCTAAAAGGTCCAGAGTTATGGGTCGGCTGTACCCACTGGTGGACCAGGATCGTGAGTTGTTCAGATCTCCCAGAGTGGATGCCGCCGTCTCGGCAGTGACGAAGAAGACTACTATCCCTGTAGAGGGAAGTGCGGCGCTCAAGGATACGCAAGACAGGAAGTTGGATACCTTGTTAAAGTAGGTCTTTGAGATCAATGCGCTGTCCATTCAGGCAGCTATTTGTGGGGCGTGGGTGGCGTGAGCCTGCCTACGCTGGTCACAACGAATTCAGAGCGAGCAAGGAGAGAATGCCATTGGGGAAACATCCAGACTTGAGTCAGGAACGGCTTATCTGGCTGATATCCATTACGACCTCATTAGGGGGTTATCAAAGAGCATGGCATCGGTGGTAGCGACTCATCGGTACCTTTGGCTGCGCAATTGGGAAGCGGATGGGTCTTCCAAGTCCAGACTAAGCAAGCTTCCTTTCAGGGGAAAGCTTTTGTTTGGAGAAGATTTTGACAAGCTGGTAAAGGATCTGGGGGAGTCCAAAGGGGGCAGACTTCCGGAAGACAAGCAAAGACAAGGACGCTCGACTCCCATTGCCAAGGGGGCAACAAAGGGAGTTTCGTAGGTTCTGTTTCCCTAGATTCGGTCAGACTCAGAGAGGGTGTTTTCCCGTCAAACCAAGGGTTTCGGGGAGCAGGTAGGGATTTCGGTGCCTCTTCCTTCCTCCTTACTCGAAAGACGCAATGAAGTCGGGGGGACCCAGGTAGGTCTGCTCCCCCGTAGGAGGTCGACTGCGGGAATTTTACCCTGCCTGTGTCCAAATAACGTCAGACCAGTGGGTCCTGGAGGTCATTCGAGAAGGTTATGCATTGGAATTTCAGAGACCGGTAAAGGATTTGTTTGTTCAGTCTCTGTGCAATGCGCCAGACAAGTGCGCGGCTGTGAAGGAAATGGTAGAAAGGCTACTCGACCTCAAAGCGATAGTACTGGTGCCGCCAGACCAATGTGGATGTGGTCTGTACTCAATTTATTTCATAGTTCCAAAGAAGGAAGAAACATTTCGGCCCATTTTAGACCTCAAGAGGGTAAATCGTTGTCTGCGGGTATCTCACTTTCATATGGAAACCCTACGTTCAGTAATTGTAGCAGTAAGAAAAGGAGTTTCTTCCCTGGACCTGTTGGAAGCATACCTGCATATTCCGATACAGCAGGAGCATCAGATGTTTCTAAGGTTTGCGGTTCCTCTAGGGCATTTTCAGTTCTGGGCATTGCCGTTCGGGCTAGCTACAGCACCGCAAATGTTTACCAAGGTGATGGTTGTGGTGGTGGCAGCGTTGAGAAAGGAGGGTGTTCTTGTGCACCCTTATTTAGATGACTGGTTAATTCGGGCAAAGTCCAGGGCCGAGAGCGAGTTGGTTACCACGAGAGTGATAACTGTCTTACAGAGCTGGGTAGTCAATGTGGCAAAGAGCAAGTTGGTTCCCACACAGCACCTAGAGTATTTGGGAGCACGGTTCAAGACGGACGCGGGAAGAGTCTTTCTACTGCAGCAAAGAGCGAGCAGTTTGAGGTGGCTAGTACGGCAGTTTCTAAGCAGGACAGCGCCCTCAGCATGGCGGCATCTGCAGTTGTTTGGGACCATGGCAGCGACTCTAGAGATGGTTCCTTGGGCGAGAGCCCATACGAGGCCGCTGCAGAGGGCATTGCTCAGACGTTGGTCACATCAGAACGATTCTCTGACGAGAAGACTACCTTGTCTAGCAGAAACGCGAGAGGCCCTTCAATGGTGGTTGCTCCCAGGCTCTCCAGAGAAGGGTATGCCCTTGGAGGAGTCGTGTTTGGTACCACTCACGACAGATGCCAGCCTGATGGGCCGGGGAGCTCATTTTCAAGGACGTTTGCTCAAGGTCAATAAACCGTTCTCGAGAAAACCTGGTCAGTAAACAGACTGGAATTGAGTGGTGTTGGCTCTACAAGAGTTTCAGGGTTATCTTCACGGAAGAACTATTCGGGTGTTTTACAACAATGGCACCACTGTGGCCTATATAAGTCGGCAAGGCGGCACGAGCAGTGTTCCGCTGGAAGCCGAGGCCGAAAAGCTGTTCGAATGGGCCGAAATGAATCTTTTAGCGGTATTGGCGGCACATGTAGTGGGAGTGGACAATGTGGAGGCCGATTTCTTGAGTTGAGTAAAAGTGGATCCAGGGGAGTGGGCTCTCCATCAAGACATCTTTGAGATGCTGAAGCGTTGCTGGGGAGCGCCCATAATGGATCTCATGGCAACTTACCAGTCGGCAAAGGTCAATCGATTCTTCAGCAGAAAGAGAGAGAATGTTGGAAGGCTTGGATGCTCTCATACAGGTTTGGCTGGAAGAGCAGCTGCTGTATGTGTTTCCTCCTTGGGTGTTAATCGGAAGGGTGGTACAGCGCATCAAGTGGCACAAGGGTCAAGTGATGATAGCGCCAGATTGGCCAAGGCGGCCTTGGTATGTGGATGTGAGGCGACTTTTGGTAGGGAACTCATGGCGTCTACCTCGACGGACAGATCTGTTGTCTCAGGGTCTGCTACACATGCTTCACGTGGATCGATTCTCGCTTACGGCTTAGCTATTGAAAGGGCTCGGCTGACGAAGAGAGGTTACTCCGCATCAGTGATTAGCACTTTGTTGAGAGCAAGAAAGACTTCCACATCGTTAGCGTATGTTCGCGTTTGGTGGGTTTTTGAAGCCTGGTGTGAGGACAGACAGTTGCAAGCGTTGAGAGCATCAATTCCACAGGTACTGGCATTTTTGCAGGATGGTGTAGATAAAGGCTTAGTGGCCGCGTCCCTGCAGGTGCAAGTAGCCGCATTGTCCTGTTATAGAGGTAAGATAGCGGGAATAACGCTAGGGGGACATCCGGATGTCAGGCGTTTAAGAGCGGTATCTCTTTTAAGGCCACCATGCAGACCGCTAATGGCTAAGTGGAACCTGCCTTTCGTTTTGGAAGCTTTGGGGTGAGAACCCTTTGAGCCTTTGTCGAGGGCGTCCTTAAAGGATATAACTCTCAAGGTAGTGTTCCTGGTAGCTATTTGTTCAGCTAGAAGAATCTGAGTTGCAGGCGTTATCCAGTAAGAAGCCCTTTTTGTTTTTTTGATATGAAGGTGGTTTTGAGGCCAGTGCCATCCTTTTTGCCTAAAGTGGTCTCCCCATTTCACATGAATCAAGTGGTTTTGTTACCGGTATTCGGGGAGGCGGCGGAGAGTTCCTCCACTGGTAAGCTTCACCTTTTGGACGTGTGTAGTGCGCTAAAGAAGTATATCCGGAGGACAGAATCTTTCCGCAGGTCAGATAGGCTGTTTATCCTCTTTGGAGGGCCGAGAAAAGGAGAGGCAGCTTCAAAAGCTTCCATTGCCAGGTGGATTAAAGAAGCCATTGCGTCCGCATATGTTTTGAAGGGTAAGGCGGTACCTGAAGGTCTAAGGGCTCATTCGACTAGTGTGCAAGCAGCCTCTTGGGCGGAGTTTCGTTTGGTGCCTACGGTAGATATTTGTAAGGCAGCTACCTGGTCATCACTGAATTCCTTTGTCAAGCATTACCGTCTTGATGTCCAGGTGGAAAGGGATACCTGTTTGTATCAGCAGTGCTTCAGGCTGGTCTAGCAGATCCCTCCCGTTGATTAATCTTATTGGCTCTGTTACATCCCCAGAGGTTCGGGACTAGACTGGAGGGACGATAAGGAAGAGTAAATTAGATTTACCTGCTAATTGAAGTTCCTTGAGGAACTCCAGTCTACTCCAGTATCCCTCCCGGATTTTTTCTTGAGGTAGTGCCTGAAGCGAATACGAGATAACAGGTAAGAAAGAGTAGCTTCTAGACGTCGGATGGGGGTAGGTCTTTATCCTCCACTTTGGGGGAGGGCAGGCCTAAGTAGTGTTAACTGATATCCCCCTTTTATAATAAGCATTGTTAATGGAATAATTTCTCCTTTTTTATAGAAAATAGTTGTTAGGTACGTTTTTTGATAAAGTTTACTACTTAATTGTTGCTCCAGTGAGTTTGCTTTGTCAATAGGTTACTGGAAGGAGGCGGCAGATCCTCGGATGATATATTAGTGTCATCACAAAAGGATGATGCTTCTCAGTCTCCAAGCTGCTGGAGGAGGAGCACAACCCCAGAGGTTCGGGACTAGACTGGAGTTCCTCAAGGAACTTCAATTAGCAGGTAAGTCTAATTTACTCTTCCTACATACTCTATATGGGTATGTTCCTTAGGTGGCTAAGGATTTGGAGTTAATGGCTCCTCTTCTCCCCAATGACAAGAGGGCAGATTCTCACCTTTTTGAAAGATGCTCAAACTTTAAAATTTTTGATTGCTTTGAATGTATCAGCAGAACTTCATCCATCTGCATCAGTGCACGCAGGATTGCTTGGCTTCAAGCATTGGATCTTGAACAATGGGTTCAGAATAAGCTGGGTAATATCCCTTGCACCAGTGAAAACCTTTTTTGGCAAGGATTGGCAAGACAAGGCCTCTCAGTTGGAATCTGAGAACACTACTCTTAATAGGCTTTCTAGATCTACTGCCAACCTAGCTAAGAAGAAAGCAGCAAAGAAAGCTTTCTTGAACAAAAAAGAAGAAATACTATCCTTCCTATACCCCTGCTGTTCAGTGTCAGCATCATGCTCCTCACAAAGGGCAACAGCCTCCAAAACAGCAAAAGAAGGCTTAGACTCCTAAGTCACAGCCACCTCAGCAGACCCAGACTACTTTCTAGAGAACATAGCTGTCTGTCCTGCCTCTGGAGAATCCTGACCCTGTTCATGTTCCCGGCAGACTGTCACTATGCCCACAGGTGGCATCTCATCACCTCAGAGCAGTGGACATTTCCATAATACGGGAGGGATACAAACTTCATTTAAGAGGTCTACCCCCCCCCCCCCCCCGACTTCACCAAGAGACTTATGTTCTCAACTCTCTGCTCTGTTGCTTCAAGAGGTCACCTCTCCTCTTCTGCAAGGTGCACTAGAAGAGGTTCCACCATCCCAGCAGGGAATGGGCTTTTATTCTCCTTCTCATCCCAAAGAAAACAGGAGGATACAGGCCCATTCTGGACCTCAGGGAACTGAACAATCACCTCCTACTGGAGAAATTCAAAATGATCTCCCTAGGGACCCTTTTTCCCTATCTCCAGAGTCAGGATTGGCTCTGTTCTCTAGATCTAAAAGAAGCATACACTCACATTCTTATTCATCCTGTGCTTCATATTCCAAGGACGATGACATCAGTACAGAGTCCTGCCTTTGGGCCTCGCCTCTGCCCCAAGTCTTCACAAAGTGCATGGTGGTAGTAGCCGCATTCTTAAGGACTCTAGGGATATTTGTCTTCCTTTACTTAGACAACTGGCTCATATGGGCAAGCACCTCTCAAGAAGCTAGTCTGTCCCTCTCACGCACCATGTATGCTTCAACACTTGGGATTTGTCATAAATCTTCCAAGGTTTATAGGGACAAAGTTCATAAATTTTCTCGAGTTCATAGGGGCCCTCCTAGGCACTCAGCAATCAAAGGTATTTCTGCCCCAGCTCTGATGTGCTTGACTCAATCAGCATCTCAAGCATGCCTCAAGAACTTTAATACTGCTCGAAATGCTACAGTTTCTCCAGGAAAAAGCAGGAAGTCAGTCCTCACTTATGGGTGAAGTCGGCACTGACGGAGCTCGCCCCAGCTTTCAAAGAAAGCCTTTGGGATTGTTGCCACACATGCGCCATCATGCACCCAAGGGTGCCATCTTGCTCAGTCTCCCTTTTTCTGCGGAGCCCTTCGGACGCACATCCTCGTCCCTTGGAAAAAGTATTCGGGTTTTTTTTGCCTCTGGCCTGTGATTTTCCTGTAGCACTGGTTCTCTCCAATCCTTCCCCTGCTCTCCTTTTACTTTTGAGCCAGGGGACGTCCTTTTGTTAAATTTTTCTTTGGTGGGCTTCCTGCCCTTTTCCCAACTGCTGGCATCGCAGGTCATCGACCTAGCAGGGGCCCTTTTTGCACCAATGGCCACAGGTTTAAAAAAATGCGATATGCTCCAAAAATGTCGCTCACAGACACCCATGTCTTCTGTGTCTGGGGGCCGACCATAACCCTGAGCTCTGCTGCCTTTGCAATAAAATGTCCTCCAAGGCCCTGCTAAGTCGTAAGCAGAAGTCAGACAACATTTTCCTTAAAGTGGCCCCGGAATCCCCGGTGGCATCCTCGGTCATCCCTCCGCTGGTGGGATCCCCCACTTCGGCCCTGCGTTCAAGGCGGCACTCTGATAAAGGGTCCCCTGAGGTGGAGAGGCACAAGAAGATGATGACCTCAAAGTCGCTGTCAGGGGCTCCAGACAAGCGCAAGCACTCATGCGCTAGGTCGCTAAGCCCTCCCTGGCATTCCAGGGAGTCAGATAAGGAGTGGCTTTGAAAGATATCTCGTACAGACATGAAGGCCTCCGGCGATGATGCCCGGTCTCCTGAGGGTCGTCCCAGTAAGGACACCCTCTCCTCATCTTCACCTGACCCGGCAACCCAGGTGTCAGCGGCGCAGGGACCCACATCCACATGGGAGTCCCGCATGCTGGCACTAAAGTGCAGCGTGTCTGCCGCCTTAGCTGCCTAGCAGGCACTTGTGCCCAGCACGGCTGGCCTGAGCTTCAAGACCTTGGTCCCTTCGAGAGGGGTACCTAAACTTGCCCTGGAAACCCCCGAGAGCCGTGGGCCTCATGAGGGTCCTAGGTGTCGGTCTCGCTTGCCTTCCCATTTTTGGGGAGTGAGATCCTCCAAGTCCTCTGGTTCCAAGTGGGCCCCAGCCTCCGGACAAGGTGACCAGCCCAAATCTGACTCCTCGGTCCTCTCGGACTGGGACTCGGATGGGGATATCTCCCTGGAGACCCGTGCCCACCAGGACTTCCCCTCAGAGCCGTCTACGCCCGCCTCTGAGGCATTCGCTGCCCCAGGACACATCCTTCCTGGTGTTCATATGGGACATGGCGCAAGCTCTCAACTTTGCAACTCAGGCTGAGGAGCTCGACATCTTGCAGTACGAGTCTCCACTTTGGGAGTCTTACTGTCCCGGTTCCTTTCATCCTGTCCAGACTGCTCCTCTGCATGTGGGAGGCACCTGCTTCGGTTCCCATCGTGAGCAAATGCATCTGCCATGTATAGGGTCCAGCGTGGCCCGGGGCTCCGAGAGATCCAACTACCACACACCTCCATGATTGTGGAATCGGTGATACGGAAGCAAAAGAGCCCAAAGTCACACTCTTCGGTCCCGCCAGGCAAGGAGTCTAGAGCTCTCTATGCCCTTGGGTGCAAAGCCTATCAAGGGTCCATGCTTACATGCTGTATCCAAGCTTACCAATTGTATATATGCATGTTCCTGCGTGACCTCGCCAAGGAGTTCGGCAGTTTCTCCACAGGCCTCTGCGGTGAGCCCCTCCTCAGATTCCAAATCCTCCTGAGTCCGTCGCGGAATGCTCGAAGTACTTCTCCCGCACCACATATAATGGATTTGAATCCTCTGCCCGAGTGGCGGCAGCTGGCATCAGGGCCTGGCACCAGGCGTGGCTCCAGTCCTCGGACCTGGGGCAGTGGGTCCAGGAGAAGCTCCTGGATGTCCCCTGCCTAGGTGAACAACTTTTCAGCGAGCTCATGGAGGACAAGACTGACAAAATAGACAGAGTTCGTGAGTTGGACCCGCCTCTCGCATAAGACATCATCCCTCCCGCGAAAGAAACAGCAAACTAAGAAACCGTTCTTCCAGAGGAAGGGGCTCCCCTGCTGGGGATAACCGCCCTATCCATCCACCCCCGCACCGGCCTCCGGCACGCAGGGGAAGAGTGGAGTGCATGGCCACTGCAAGCCTAAGGGGCGAAGGCCCAAACCCCTGCACCACCTCAAACCACTCAAGGGTTTTGACACCGACGGCATAGCCTCTTGCCCACCAGCAGTACTTCCGCCGGTGGGGGGACATTTGTCTCTTTTTGCCTCCCACTGGACATCGATCACGTTGGACACCTGGGTTCTCCGGGTAGTCCGGGACAGATATTGTCTTCACCTGGACAGGCTTCCTCCTCCCTTCTCCCCAGCGGAGCCTTCTCGGCTCCCCTCGCAGCAGACTTTCCTGCAATAGGAACTGACCAACCTCTTTGCCCAACAGGTGGTCGAGAAAGTATCGCTGCACCTCAGAGGTTGAGGGTTCTACTCCTGGTACTTCCTTGTTCCAAAGAAAACAGGGGGCCTATGCCCCATTCTTGATCTCAGGAACCTAAACAAGCTTCTGGTGTGGAAGAAATTCTAAATGTTATTGCTTGGCATCCTGCTGACCTTCCTCCAGCAGGGCGATTGGCTATGTTTCTTAGACCTAAGTGACGCTTACGCCCACATTCTAGTCCACTCACAGCACTGGCAGTACCTGTGCTTCAGGGTGTAGGGAGAGCATTACAAATACAGGGTGCTTCCCTTCGGGCTTGTGTCTGCTCCTCGGGTCTTAACAAAGTGTCTTTCCCCAGCTGCTGCCTTCCTCTGGCGACGGGGCATACCCATCTTCCCTTATCTAGATGACTGGCTCTCCACGGGGACTTCGGCCGAAGAAGCCCACCTGGCAGCATCGCACGCAATCATCCTCCTCTAGCGCCTTGGCTTCCTGGTGAACTACTCCCAAGTCCCACCTTAAATCGGTGCGGACTTTGGAGTTCATCGGTGCGCTCCTTGAAATGGAACAGGCAACCGCCTTCCTACCTGTGGACTATGCAGTCCGCCTGCATGCCCTGGCAGCTCAGATCCAGAGCAGAGATAGTCTCAGCGTGGACCATGCTGCACCTCCTGGGACACATGATCTTCACCGTCCATGTTGTCTCCCATGCCCGTATACACATGCGAACGGCTCAGTGGTGCCTCAGAACGCAGTGGAGCCAGGCCTCCGGTCGCCTCAGGAACTCCATCCGGGACTCTCAAAGCCTCCACAGCTCCTTGGAGTGGTGGCAGGATCCCTGAAACCTCAGTTGGGGGATGCCTATCCAGGCCCCGCAGTATGAGCTCATCCTGATGACGGATGCCTTCCTGCTGGGTTGGGAAGCCCACTGCGGCGACTTGTGCACCCAGGGGCAGTGGTCGCTTGAGGAATCTCAGCAGCAGATCAACCTGCTCGAGCTTTGGGCGGTCTGGTGGGCCCTGAGGGCCTTCAAGGACCGTCTGAGAGGGAAGTCGGTGCTCTTGCAGACTAACAGGGTAGCCATGTTCTACATAAACAAGGAGGGGGAGCAGGCTTCTGCCTCCTCTGCTGGGAGGCGAGCCTCCTTTGCTCATTTGCTTTTTGCTGGGGGATGTCCCTCCGAGCGGTCTATCTCCTGGGCCAAGAGACCATCCTTGCGGACAAACTCAGCAGAATCTTCTGCCCACACAAGTGGCGCCTGGATCCGGGTGTTGCCAATCTCTTGTTCCATTGGTGGGGGACTCCATCCATGGACCTGTTCACCAGCCCGATGAACGCGCAGCTTCCCCGCTTATGCAGTCCGGTTCCACACCTGAGCAGGGTGGCCCCAGATGCGTTCCTCTTGAACTGGACCTCCGGGCAGCTTTACTCTTTCCCTTCCACTCCTCTCATTGCGAGAACCCTCCACAAGGTTCAGCGGGAATGTGCTTCATTGATTCTCTTGGTCCCCTCGTGGCTTTGACAGCCTTGGTTCCTGCTCCTGCTCTTTTGTCGGAGCCTTCAGTCCCCTTGGGCTGTGCCTCAGACCTGCTAACGCAGGAAGAGGGTCAGGTGCTTCACCCGAACCTGGCTTCACTGTCCCTTACAGCCTGAAGGTTGAACAGGTCTCCTTAGCCCCGCTGCACCTTCTGTGGGAGATCAAAGAGTTCCTCCTCGCATTGAGGAAGGACTCGACAAGACTGGCCTATGCCTTCAAGTGGTGGTGTTTCTCGGTCTGGTGCTCTGAGCTCCAGATCGACCCGTTTTCTTGCTCTATCAGGTGGGTCCTCCAGTACCACCTCCACCTCTCTAATGAGGGGCTGAAGTCTTTAACTCTGTCAAGGTCCACCTGAGCACCATCTCGGCGCACCACCTCCCCATCGAGGGTAAACCCCTTTCGGGGCAGCCCCTGGTCTCCCGCTTCTTGTGGGGCCTCTTACTTATCAAGTCACCCCCCCCCCCCCCAAATCCGGTCACCACTGACAGAGTATGACTTTGAACATTGTGACTGATGCAACTTATGCAATCACCCTTTGAGCCAATGGCAACTTGCTTGCTTCAGCACCTCTCTTGGAAGGGTAGTCTAACTGGTGGCTCTTACGTCGACTTGGTGAGTCAGCGAAATCCAGGCTGTCATGGTGGAGGCTCCCTACACCAGGTTCTACGTTAACAGGGTGTTCCTCTGTACCCACCCCAAGGTCCTACCCAGGGCCGGATTTACCTTGAGTGAGGCCCTACGCCAACAAAAATTGTGGGCCCCCAGCAGGGGCGGCCCAAGGGGGGTGCGGAGCCTCATTTGCATAAGGGGCCTCATTTGCATAGATATTTGCATAATGTTACCATATACTAACTTTTAGTAAACGTGCCTCTTAATGAGTGTATGGATAAAGAAAGACTAAAAGATTTCTACATTACTATAATCCAGTGCCAACTGCCAGACACATTAGGAACTACTACAAACACTGCCCATTTAGAACCCATTAAGTTAAATATCAATACACCCAATGAAATCAACCCAACTATATCTCCCACAATCTACTTGATTTCTACTTAAGTTTAAGCAGCATATGTTGTGCATCAACACTCCCAAATATTTAACACAAAATTTTTTGTCGGATAACTCACCGTGAGCAGAAACCTTTCTACTCTCGGAGTGAGCCCTCCATTTTAATCAAATTTTATAAAATCGACCCATCACAGGTCAAGTCGACCCACCACAGGTCAAACACCAGGTGCTACAGCACTAACAAGCTGCCGCTCCTATACCAGTGAAGCAAGAGCTAAGTTCTTACAAAGACGTCCCAAACCGCTATCAGTGTCGTCCTTTATAACAAAACTGATACTCATCTAAACAGGACCAGGCCCAGCCAACAATCTTCACCGTCGTGGGGCCACAAAAGAACTTGAGATGTTCACCGCATCTTCCGTCGAGCACCCCCAGCAACCGGGACTGTCTAAAAACTCTTCAAAGCTTCTCCCCCGGTACAGGAGGCGTATGATTCATCACCCAACACTAATCAGTGTTTCAAGCCGCCCAGCTTTGCAGCTTTTCCTCAGGCTAATGAATCATACACACACGTGATTCCTACTTAAAGGATCCAAAAGTGACGTCAGAGTAACTATCCAATGAAACAGTCTCAACTATCCACCACCTATCACAATCGAAGACTCCACCAATCAATGTCCATATTCATACCTGCAGGAATTATAGAACCCAAACGAAAAATCCATTGTTCTTTGAAATGAAGTTTCATGTGACGATCTCCTCCCAGTGTCAAAGGGGGCACTACATCCAAAACTCTCCAACGAAGATCCTCAAATCGATGTCCAAATTGTTGACAATGGGGGACTAAAGGGGCTGCAGCCTGACGGGCATTGATACGAGAGCGATGCTCCTGCAGTCGTTTTCGTATTGGACGTGTAGTTTTGCCCACGTACTTCAAATTGCAGGGGCAAAGTAACAAATACACCACAAAGGATGTATAACAATCTGAAGCAAACTGAGAGATATAAGGTATGTCTGTAACGGGATCAGTCCATTTATCTCCTTGTACCGTGGACCTGCAAAAATCACAATGTCCACAGGCAAAATGACCTCGAACGGGCACTGGAGAAGTACCCTCACCCCGAGTCCTTATAACCTTTTCTCCTATGGTCTGAGATCTTTTGTAAGCAATCATTAATGGTTTTTGATGATTCGGCAGAAGATATGGATTCGGATTCTTCTGATAATGTGTCGAAGAATGGTGACACCCACAAAAATCAGCGGGGTTTTTCCAGGGGCCGCCCTCCAGGTTGCCGGCCCTATCAATTTCATCAACAGGAGGGTTGGAGGGGCCCGTCCACACGCTCGCAGACGCGACAACAGTCCTTAATTTAACGGGTAGATCGTTGACAGGGGAGCAGATGTCAGTGTTGGAACAAGACTTAAGTTTTGTTCCAGCCCCCTTCTATGATCCCTTTCAGATGATGATTGCGCTTCACCAATTTTTTCGAAAACTTCATATATTACATTTTGCAAATTCTCCCCCTTCTTTGGATACAGATGATTCCATATGTAAAAATCCTTCTGCTTGGTGACCCCCAATTAGTTCAGATCCGGCTCTATTAACTTTTCAGAATTTAGTGTTACGGGACTTACAAGCAATGGGGACGCAATCTTTTCGGTATTGTTCCAATCTAACGTGGTCCCAATTTCAAGCGCTGAAACAACTCCAGCAAGATACTAGTTTGATAATACGGAGGGCTGATAAGGGGGGAGCTACGGTGCTTCTTTCAAAAGCTGATTATCAGAGAAAAATGTTGGAACATCTCTTAGATATCAAATATTATCGGGCGCTGGAGTTGGATCCGACTCCGGGTTTACAGCGGCAGCTTAGGGAGCTTACCCGGGATGCTTTGGATCGGGGGTGGTTAACCAAGAGGGAATTTGAGTTTCTCAATCCGGCTTTTCCCATAGTTCCTATAATGTACATGGTGCCTAAGGTGCACAAATCCCTTACGGACCCCCCAGGGCGTCCGATCGTCTCTTGTCGACATTCTATTTTGGAACCGGCTTCGAAGTTTTGTGATCATTTTTTTCAACCATTGACTGAAGGGGTTCAGTCCTTTATAAGGGACTCTTTCCATTTGCTATCCCTGGTATCTTGTTTAGTGATTCCCCCTGGTTCCCTTTTAGTAACTTTAGACGTGGTATCGTTGTATACCAATATCCCCCAGGTAGCAGCATTTGATGTTTTAATGGGTTTAGATATCCAGCTTCCTCCACGGCTGCCAAAAGAGTTGGTAGGGGATCTGCTACGATTGGTTCTTTTTCAAAATTATTTCGTCTATGAATCCAAATTCTACCATCAGCAGTTTGGGATAGCAATGGGGGCTACTATAGCTCCCTCGGTAGCGACGTTGTATGTAGCAGATTTTGAAGAGCGGCAAGTTTACAATTCGGTTGCATTTTCTCAGGTGCTTTTCTGGAAAATATTTTTGGACGATATTTTTTCATTTGGACAGGCTCGGAGCAGGAGTTACAATTATTTCTGGTGTGGCTAAATTCTTTAAATGTAAATCTGCAATATACCCCTAAGTATCATCGATATGAAATTGAATTTTTGGATCTTTTACTAACTATACAGGGCTCATCGTTGCAAAGCACTTTATATAGAAAACCAGTGCAAAAGAACGTATTACTAAGGTACACTAGTTTCCATCCGCCAGCGTTACGACGGGGTTTACCATTTGGGCAATTTCTCCGTATTCGGAGATTGTGTTCAACGGTAGGGGAATATAGACAACATGCGCGTGATTTATGTCAGCGATTGCGGGCTCGGGGTTACCCAGAAGTATTGATTTCCAAGGCATTTAAAAGAGCTTTATATAATCATCCGGGTTGGTGGGAGGGTCATACCTCTCGAGTACAGGATCCAGTAGGGAAGATCATTGGGGTTATTCCATTTCTGCCAAATGCATCCCGGGTAGTTTCCATTCTTCAGCGGCATTGGCCCACATTGGCGTTACACCAATGTTTTCAAAAACCACTAATGATTGCTTATAAAAGATCTCAGACCATAGGAGAAAAGGTTATAAGGACTCGGGGTGAGGGTACTTTTCCAGTGCCCGTTCGAGGTCATTTTGCCTGTGGACATTGTGATTTTTGCAGGTCCACGGTACAAGGAGATAAATGGACTGATCCTGTTACAGACATACCTTATATCTCTCAGTTTGCTTCAGATTGTTATACATCCTTTGTGGTGTATTTGTTACTTTGCCCCTGCAATTTGAAGTACGTGGGCAAAACTACACATCCAATACGAAAACGACTGCAGGAGCATCGCTCTCGTATCAATGCCCGTCAGGCTGCAGCCCCTTTAGTCCCCCATTGTCAACAATTTGGACATCGATTTGAGGATCTTCGTTGGAGAGTTTTGGATGTAGTGCCCCCTTTGACACTGGGAGGAGATCGTCACATGAAACTTCATTTCAAAGAACAACAATGGATTTTTCGTTTGGGTTCTATAATTCCTGCAGGTATGAATATGGACATTGATTGGTGGAGTCTACGATTGTGATAGGTGGTGGATAGTTGAGACTGTTTCATTGGATAGTTACTCTGACGTCACTTTTGGATCCTTTAAGTAGGAATCACGTGTGTGTATGATTCATTAGCCTGAGGAAGAGCTGCAAAGCTGGGCGGCTTGAAACACTGATTAGTGTTGGGTGATGAATCATACGCCTCCTGTACCGGGGGAGAAGCTTTGAAGAGTTTTTAGACAGTCCCGGTTGCTGGGGGTGCTCGACGGAAGATGCGGTGAACATCTCAAGTTCTTTTGTGGCCCCACGACGGTGAAGATTGTTGGCTGGGCCTGGTCCTGTTTAGATGAGTATCAGTTTTGTTATAAAGGACAACACTGATAGCGGTTTGGGACGTCTTTGTAAGAACTTAGCTCTTGCTTCACTTGTATAGGAGCGGCAGCTTGTTAGTGCTGTAGCACCTGGTGTTTGACCTGTGGTGGGTCGACTTGACCTGTGATGGGTCGATTTTATAAAATTTGATTAAAATGGAGGGCTCACTCCGAGAGTAGAAAGGTTTCTGCTCACGGTGAGTTATCCGACAAAAGATTTTGTGTTAAATATTTGGGAGTGTTGATGCACAACATATGCTGTTTAAACTTAAGTAGAAATCAAGTAGATTGTGGGACATTTAGAACCCATAGCAAACCCGCCGTATCCTAACAGCACTACCAGGACTCACAAAGCACCATACTCTACCAATCAAAAGGCAACACTGCAAATATTAAACCAATACATTTCAGAGAACAATACATGACCTACTGGGGAAAGAGAACAAGTGGCAATGTCAAATAGGAATTATATAAACAACACCTCAGCTCAGTTACACATGCAGAACATAGAACATCACCAAACAAGTAATCACAATTTAGAAACAGGAAGACAATAATTAAACTGGGAATCCCAAAAGCCAAACTTGGAATGTACAACACTGTAGAAATAAAACTATACATTAATTTGCTCTTGTACTAAACAAAGCGCAGAGTTAATGATGCACATTTACCAGAGCTGACATATTCCAATTAATAAATTCAAAATAAAGAGATATTTTTCTACCTTTGGTGCATTTTTTTCCAGCTGCAATTGCTCCAGCCACTTTCTTCTGGTTTCTTCGTGTCTTCTGCTAACTCTCCATCGTCTGCTGTCCATTTGTCCTTTCTTCTCTCTTCTAGTTTTTTTCCATTCTCTCTCTACATCTGCTTTAACATACTAATCTTTCTCCTTTTGCTCTTTCCTCATTCCTATTTCATCCACTCAAATTTTACCCCTCCATCCTCAATCCCCACTTACTCTCCCAGTACCCGGCCAATTGTAGATTTTTTATCCCTCCCACACAAAATATTTTTCCCTTCTCCATTTTACTCTTCCAGCCCCATCCCATTCTAATCCTCCCCCAACATCAGCTCCCTTCTAGTTCCAGCCTCACCCAGCATCCATTCCCTTCTAGTCCCTGCATCAGCCCATTTCCAGTCCTAGCCACCCATCAGCCCATTTCCAGTCCTAGCAACCCCCCAACCCAATACCAGTCCTAGCCCCCCCATCAACCCACTTCCAGTCCTAACCCCCCATCACCCATTTTCAGTTTAAGCCCCCCCTATAACCCATTACCAGTCCTAACCCCCCATCAGCCCAGTTACCACTTACAAAAATGTTTTCTTTCGTGATTTAGTTTGTGAAAACTTTTCAATAATTGTATCAAATGTCAACGCAGAAGTAACGTCATTTTCAATTGACATGACTGCCAGAGAATTCATTCTTTTCTGCGTCATCGTAGAACGAAATCTATTTTTTATCAGGGAAAGCTTTGAAAAAGAACGTTCCCCTTCGCAGATAGTCACGGGAAGCGTTGAAAACAAGCGGAGGGCAGTGGAAACATTCGAAAATGTTGAATCCACTACAGGATTTTTTTTCAGCCATTTCAGTAGGTTTTGGGGTTCACGATCCAAATTCAAATCCGTGGCCATTCCAGAAAACGCCACAAATTCCTCTTCACACCCGCTTTCCAGATCACAATTGTATTTTTGCTGCAAATGGATTACATCTTCTCTGAGAGAGCCAACATCATTCTCCTTCAGTGATTTGATGAAAGCGAAGTCTTCAGAAATCTGCTTGTAAGCATTCCGGCGTTGAGATAAACATGCAATCAGTTTGTCAAGTATGACATATACATTCTCAACACGGAATTTTTGTGCACCTTGTAAAGTAGCATTCGGCTCACCTGCTTCTTCAACAACCTGGCATCTTTTTTGTCGATTCCGAATGAAACGAGAGGTGTAGTCTTGTTGGATGTCCTCCATGAGCTCTCTTGCTTCTTTCTCCAGGTTGTCGAAGTCATCACGCATTCCAGCAACGAATGTTTCCAAAGAAGTAAACAAAGAAACGCCGACACTGATGTCAATAGACACACTTTGCAAGGCAGTGTTGATTTTTTGAAATCGCTGCAAGATCTTGTCCCACAGAACACACATGAATGCGGTTTCCAACAGACACATTTTACCCGCCAAGGCTGCTGCTAAGCGTCGGGCATCACCCTTCTCGTCTTCATTTTCTGCGATTCTATTCAGCATAGTATAGATGTTGGCATAGTTGAGATGTAGTGCTTTCACGGACTCTGAATGGCAATGCCAACGGGTAGATGATAAAGCTTTGAAAGTCAGAATTCGTCCATTTTCGTTCGGTGTGAGTCCTGATGTCAATGAACTCCACCGCTTTGTTGAACCAACCGAAAAGGCATACAGTTCTTGGACGAGACCAAAAAAGTTAACAGCGTCCAGACAGCAATTTACACTAGCAACTCCAACCAAATTTAATGAATGTGCTGCACAAGGTATGTAGTCAGCCGTTGGATTAATTTCCCTCAGTTTTGCTTGGAGACCGGCGTATTTCCCAGCCATGTTTGCTGCGTTGTCGTAGCTTTGTCCTCGGCAGTTATCCGGAGACAATGACATTTCATTTAGTATATTCAACACATCTTGGTAAAGGCTGTCGGCTTTGTGACTTTCAATTGGAAAGAATTTTAGAAACCGTTCAGTTGTTTCACCAAACTTGTTAACGTAGCGCACAATAAAAGTTAGTTGGTCGATGTGACTAACGTCTGGAGTGGAATCAATACATATGGAATAGTACTTCGCGTCGTGAATTTCATTTAAAATGACAGCCAACACGTCTTGTCCCATTTGCTCGATGAGTTCATCACATACAGTGGAAGACAAATAGCTAATTTTTCCACTTCCTTTATTTCCAAAACGAGATATATGGTCGGCAAGGAAGGGGTCGAATTTGGCTAAAAGCTCCAAAATTCCCAGATAGTTTCCGTTTTGCACAGAACCAAATAATTCGGTATCTCCTCGAAATGCTAGGCCACGTTGAGCAAGGAACTTTATCACTTCAACAACACGCCGAAGAACTGACTGCCAATATATCTTCTCTTCGTTCATCTGTTTCTGAAGCTTTTTGTCGATGCACCCTTTCGCTGAAACACGTGCTAACCAGGAACTGAATGATGCTCGGTGTTCTGCACTACTTTCGTGAAGCTTGATCACTTTACCGCAGTTGCTCCAATCGTTGAATCCACAGGAGGCAAACTGCGACGTGGACCTTGAAAGCAACTTACAGAAAAAACAATAAATGTTCCCATTTGATGGCGAATAAAGCAGCCAGTCTCGGTAATACTTCTCATCATTTGCTTTTCGTCCGTAAAGAAATTCCTTCGCAAAACGTCGTGTTCTATTTCCCATAGTTCTTTCTGATGACATGAAACTATCATCGTGATGTTGACATGCAGCTGGACCATTAACAATCCAATAATCGACGTCAGAAGCTGGAAGGAATGTTTTCCAGAGACCCACATCATGAGGTGGTGGTGGTGGAGAACTAGAAATATTCTCCTCAGGTACATCGGGTTGTGGAGTAACATCAGCAGTATCGGAAGGTTGAGGAGTAGTGTCAGTAGTATCCAAAAGTTGTGGAGTAGCCGTGTCATTCACATTCAAAAATTCTGATTCTGAGACAGCTTGAATTTTCGTCGATGGAAGAAGAAAGCTGGTAATCTTGGGAATTTTGGTGGTTGATTTGTTTTCTAGCATTTTCTTTTTTCGTTTAGATGCGCCACTTTCATATTTTTTCATGACTATTGTAAGGGGGGACTGAGAGAGACTGAGAGCGCTTGAGTTCTACCAGGAAAAACCCCTGCGCTTGTAGCCTGTCGCCTAAGCACTTAGTAAGCAGTAGCAACCAGTACAGAGAAGCCGGGGCAATTGGGAAGCCTCAAGGAAACAAACCAATAGCGGACAGGCAAAAAAACAAGCTTTTGATGCATGCAGTTAGAACCTCATGAAGATGAGTGGACGGACCAGCTTTAGGTCAGGTAACCTATATGCAGCCTGAAGCCTATATGCACTGTAACCTATGCACTGTAACCTATATGCAGCCTGAAGCCTAAGCACTTAGTAAGCAGTAGCAACCAGTACAGAGAAGCCAGGGGCAATTGGGAAGCCTCAACGAAACAAACCAATAGCGGTAATGCTCGCGTGGTTTGCACGTGCCTTGTCCTCGCGATGGGCGCCATTCCGCGTGATGTCAGAGTGTATTGTTGTGAGCTGTCAGCTGCTGAGCGCTGCTGCGACTGTGCGTGAGCCCCCGACTGTGCCCGTGCCCCCCCGCGCTCGAAGCCGAAGACCCGAAGAACGGAACCATCAATGAGAAGAGAATGAGATGCAAAGACAAGAGGAAGAAGGACCGCACCTACCGCTTCCGGACCTGGTGTAGCTGAGCAGGCTGCCGGCATCGTGGAGGCTGAGGCGGTCGGCGCTGTCACTTTGGAGCGAGGGGAAGGCTGACGCTGGCCGGAAGTGACGTCAGAAGGCTCAGGAAGTGAAGAGGAGCCGGGTAAGATAGCCGCCGCCATCGGAGGCAGCGTAGAAATGGGAGCCCCATGTTCACTGCGGCGGGAGACGGAGGCCTGGGAAGGCGCATCTCCGGCCGAGCTTGCGACCTCAGCGTTTTTGCTACCGGGAAAAAGTTACTCTTCTCCGCCGGACTTTAAACTCTCTCTAGAGAGCGAGGGATGGGGACTCTTGTGGGCCCCTTGCAAGCTGTGGGCCCTACGCCATGGCGTACATGGCGTATAGGTAAATCCGGCCCTGGTCCTACCGAAGGTGGTCTGACCTTCATCTCAACCTTCTGCCCGAGGCCGCATGCTGACCGGGCATCGGCAGTATTACATACTCGACTGCAAGAGGGCCCGTGCCTTCTACCTGCAGCGTACCCAAGTTCATCACAAGTCCGACCTGCTCTGGAGCAGGCAATCACAAAATACACCATCTCCGTATTGGTGGTGGACTGCATTGCCTTCGCTCAGGCAAAGGCGGGAGCCCCACTGGATCGATGGTGTCCAGGGCAAGGCGGCTTCAGTGGCTTCGCTGCGCTCAGTGCTTCTGACAGACATCTGCTGGGCTGTGTCCTGGTCCTCAGCAAATACTCAGCAAGGAACGCGAATTTCATTCCACCTACATGCCTGAAGGTTCAAGATGCCACACTGCAAGTAAAACCACATATCAGATACCTAGGAGTGACCCTTGATCAAAACCTTGACATGAAGACCCACATATCCAATACAATCAGAGCAATTTACTTTAAGATCCGCTCCCTCAGACATCTTCGCCAACTGATTGATCCAGACGATTTCTGTACTGTTTACCAGGCTTTAATCATTCCACATTTCGACTACGCAAACTCCATTCTACAAGGGCTCCCACAATCAAGCCTAAATCCTCTTCAACTGACTTTAAACAGTGCAGCGAGAGTGCTCTTCGGAGCATCCAGAAGGGACCATATAACACCCCTTCTAAAACAGCTACACTGGCTCCCTATTCAAGCGAGAGTCACTTTCAAGACACTTCTCCTGGCCTTTAAAGCGTACAAAGGTCTCGCCCCCACCTCGTTATCGGAGATGATACAACCAATCATAACCAACAGACTAAGAAGAACCACGGAACTAAATATGCTAATCGTTCCAAAGGAAGTCATAAAATACAACTCCACAACATCGAGCAGAGCCTTCAGTCTATGTGCCCCAAAACTTTGGAACACCCTTCCATCACACATTAGGGCCATCCCTGATCTCAACCACTTCAGGAAGGCCCTGAAACATCACCTTTTCCTTAAATACTTCCCAGAGAACGAAGAAGCACAATCACATTCGAACACAAATAACCACTTGCCAAACACGTAAACCTTCTGACTCATCAGCACATCAATCTAGTTCAACAGATTTACATGAAACTTCTCATACCCTGATTCTTTGATGTAAATAGTTGTCTTGTACATAGTTAATCCTGTTATCCTGTTATCCAAGTTGATTTTCCTGTTAACTGTAAAACCCAGATATTTGTATGTTGTCTGAGGTCCTTTGTTCCATGTAAACCGCGCTGATAACAAATAGTGCGGTATATAAAAATGTTAATAAATAAATAAATAATAAAATACTTTCGCTTTGCACTACTGCCTGGAGAGGGAGTCCTGCCAGGACAGCGCCTTCGGCCAGGCTGTACTCCGTAATCTGTTCACAGTATAATAAACTCCTGCCCTCCGACCTTTCTTAGACAGCTACCGAGAGCTTCGCCCTGGGGACCCGAAGACTCGGGCTCCTTCGGGCATCGACTTCTGCTCATGGCCTTGTGGAGGCGTTTTTGGGTTACAGGCTCGGTAGCATGAAGCTGGGGAGTCCCATAAGTGAAGACTGACTTCCTGCTTTTTCCTAGAGGTGATCTCCAGGGACAGCAGGAATCAATCCTCACTACCTTCCCCCCCCTCCTCTGAAGAGTTGCTATTTTTGTCCTTCCCTTGCCATTTGCTTAGTAGGGCTTTAGCTATGGGACCTGACTGAGCAAGATGGCACCCTTGGGCGGGAAGAGGACCACACATGCGTGGCAGCAATCCCAAAGGCTTTCTTTGAAAGCTGGGGAATTGACACACGTGTGCTCTGTCTGTGCCGATGTCACTCATAAGTGAGGACTGATTCCTGCTGTCCCTGGGGAACACCTGTTACAGGTGAGTAACTACACTTTCTTGGTCATATGGCATCAACGGTGCATGTTCTTCCATATGCTCATCTACACATGCGCACAGCCCAATGGACACTAGCATCCCAGTGGTCTCGAGCATCAGGTCGTCTGGGGGACAAGATAATGGTCTCTACCCTTCTAATCTTGTCTCTCCAGTGGTGGTGATTTCCCTACAAGGAGATTTTCTGGTCACCTTTTCAGATGCCAGCACATCAATATTCCCTGACGACAGATACATTCAGACTTGGCTGGGGAGCTCTTCTGGAATCTCTCTCCATTCAAGGACTCTGGTCTCAGCAGGAGTCACAACTTCACATAAATCTGCTGGAGCTCAGGACTATTCTCAATGCTCTCAAAGTGTTCCAAGAGCATCTTCGTTGCCGCAGAGTCCTAGTCCAAACCAACAATCTAGTAACCATATTATACATGATCAAGCAGGGCGGCACAGGTTCTTGGACCCTCTGCAGCGAGGCTCTACATCTCTGGTCCTTTGCCATACATCATCGCGTTCACCTCCATGTGGTGTATCTTCTGGGTAAGCACAATGTCTTTGCTGACAGACTAAGTCGGATCCTTCTATCTCCAGGAACAAGCAGGAATGTAGTCTTCACATATGGGTGTCGTCGGTACCGACAGAGCCTGCACGGGAACGCTCCCCAGCGTCTAATTAGAAAACTTTTGGGAGCATCCCACAGCGCCTGCGTGCTGCCTTCTCGCCTTTCCCAATTGTCTCTCTCCAGTTCTTCGTTTTCCGCAGAGCCGGCAGGTCGCACTTCCTGTCATGGCAGAAAATATCCCATTTATTCTTCTTTTTTATGGTCGCGTCTGCCTTCCTTCGACACTACACCGGTACTGCCGGTTCTTTCTTTTCCTTGTAAAAAGAAAAAAATCTCTTCCAGCTTTTTTTCTCCTCTGGTGCCATTTTGGGCACTAGGCCCAATTTTCCTCTACAATGGGAAAACCCGCTTCGGGTTTTAAAAAGTGTTCCAAGTGTGACGGTACCATCTCCATCACCGACACCCATGAGTGGTGCCTCAAATGTTTAGGTCCTGACCACTCTATCTCAGATTGTGTTGCCTGTGGGATGATGTGGAAGAGGGGTTGGCAAAACCGAGCTGCTAAACTTAGCACCCTTTTTCCCTCCAATGCAGCATCTGTGGCATCAACATCTTCCAGGGCTTTGTCTTCCTCATGTGGATCTCAGGTAACTCAACATAAGTCTAGCCGGTCCTCAAAGGGTAGATCTAAGTATCGAGATGCCTCTGGCGTTGCCCTTGAGGGACTCACACCGGCAAGATTGCCCCAGCGGGAGGCTTCGGCTTCCAAAGCATCATCGGGGCTCCAGGATGTTCTCGAGGCCCCAACCTCGGCAGAACTACTGGTGCCATGCTCTGGGGTACCGTCCGCTTTGTCCGGTATCGATACCCAGGCATCGGCGGCGTCGATAGACCAGAGGTTCTTGGCTATTGAACGCAGTCTGGCGGCTCTTCTCTCAGCATCGATGCCCCCGAAATCGCTTCAGACAATTCAACCGGTACCGGTATCTACATCGGTGCCGGGGGCAATTGCATCGACGTCGGCAGGCGGACTACCGGTACCGACGCATGCTGTGCCCTCTGGTACTGACAAGTCGGTAGCGGACCCTGTTGATACCGACTTCGATCAGTACCGGTATCGGGCGCTGCATGGTTATCCGGACAGGAGATACTTTGAATACTCCGATTCTGAAGACTCTGACACCTCTGTCGATACCAGAGTACTTCTTCCTGAGGATTCTTCCTCTCCTAAACGTAGGATGTCTCCTCCAGAGGATATATCCTTCTAGGATTTTATCCGGGATGTGGCTCGGTCTTTCCATCACAGTGGCTCCTGAAACAGAACCTAGGGCAAAGGAATTGGAGATTTTACAGTATCCTAAAGCTCCCAAAGAAGCATCTACTTTGCCTATTCATTAGATCTTGCATGATCTCATGCTAAGAATGTGGGAAACACCTCTCACCATTTCTTCTCATTCTTGTAGGCTTGATACCACGTATCGAGTTCCTCCCTGTCCTGGATTTCAAAAAACTCAGCTGCCCCACCATTCCATGGTGGTGGAATCAGCTATGAGAAGGAATCAAGAGTGCAAAGAGACATGCATCTAATCCTCCAGGATGTGAATGTAGAACTCTTGATGCCTTTGGGTGTCGAACCTTCCAGGCCTCTATGCTTTCTGCCAGGATTAGTTCCTACATTTTATATATGGGAATGTTCCTTAAGGAAGTTACAGGAGATCTAGAGCTTATGAGCCCTCTTCTTCCTGATAAGAGACAAGATTATCTTGCACTTAACAAACATGCTCAGGATGTTTCCAAATTCGTAAATCGTGCAGCTTTTGATTGCTTTGAGTGCATAAACAGAACTTCTGCTATTGGCATAGGCGCACGTAGGATTGCCTGGCTCCAGGCATCTGACATGGAACTTTGGGTACAGGACAAACTGGGGAATATTCCTTACACAGGACAGAATCTCTTTGGCAAAAATTGGCAAGAGAAAGCTAATGAGCTAGATGCTGATAATCTCACCTTGGATAGATTATCAAAATCTACAGCTGATCCTGCAAGGAAAAAGTCCTACAAAAAAACATTCTTCACTAGAAAGAAGTAGTTCTACCCCTCCTATACCCAGCAAGGGCATTGTTTAGGTCAGTCTGCCCAAAAGGGTCAGCAACAACCTAAACAAAGAAAAACAAATGCTGCTAAGCCTCAACCGGCTCAGCAGACTCAGCCTCCACAGGGGCTTTGACTCCCATCTAGAGAACTTTCTTCCTGGCCCTGAACGGGCCAGAGCCTTCCACCATTCCAGGAAGGTTATGTTATTTTGCCCCCAGATGGGGGCAGATAACAGCAGAAAGTTGGACTCTGCCATTGTAAGAGAGGGATACAAGCTTCACTTCCTCAGCATGCCCCCTCCTACAATGGTAAGACAGTTCAATTCTCAGACCTCTCTCAACTCCCAGTTAGATCACGAGGTCAGTCTGCTTCTTGCCCAAAGGGCAATAGAAGAAGTACGTATTCATCAGCAAGGTACAGGGTTCTATTCCCCCTTTTTCCTTATTCCAAAGAAAACAGGTGGGCGCAGACCCATTTTGGACCTCAGAATTGAACAAATTCCTGTTCAAAGAGAAATTCAAAAAGATTTCTCTGGGAACTCTACTGCCATACCTTAAGAGTCAGGACTGGCTTTGTTCTCTAGATCTCAAGGATGCGTACACTCATGTTCTCATCCATCCAACTCACCGAAGGTTTCTTCGCTTTCTATTTCAAGGGAAACACTACCAATACAGAGTTCTTCCTTTTGGCCTGGCCTCAGCACCAAGGGTATTCACAAAATGCATGGCTGTGGTGGCAGCATTTCTCTGCATCCTAAATATATTCGTCTTCCCTTACTTGGACGATTGGCTCATTCGAGCCCCATCAGAGCCAGAGGCCAGGTTTTCTCTATCTCGCACAATGCGTATCCTTCATTATTTGGGACTTGTCATAAATTTCCCAAAATCCAACCTAGCTCCCACTTAGCCTCTAGGGTTCATAGGAGCCCTGCTGGATACCAGGCAGACAAGGGCCTATCTTTCACAGTCCCGCTGCTTTCGCATTGTGCAGTTAGCTTCCCAAGCAATGCTAAAGTCTCACCTCACTGCTCGGGAAATGTTACAATTGCTAGGCCACATGGCATCCACCTTGCATGTGGTCCCTTATGCCCGCCTCCATATGAGGGCAGCCCAGTGGACTCTATCCACTCAGTCTTCAGGTTGCCTGTCAGACAAAATAGCAACCTCAGATCGTCTTATTTTGTCTCTCCAATGGTGGCAGTCACCCCAGAATCTGTCGGTGGGGTCCCCTTTTCAGCAACCCCCACCCCAAGTAACTCTAACAGATGCCTCACAGGTGGGTTGGGGAGCTCATTTGCAAGGCCCCTCTACCCAGGGTTCCTGGACTCCACAGGAGACCGTTCTAAACATCAATCTCCTAGAGCTCAGAGCAATCTTTCTTGCTCTTCGAGTGTTTCACACCCAGCTCAGCTACAAAACTGTCCTAATTCAAACGGACAACCAGGTGGCCATGTTCTATGTGAACAAGCAGGGCGGAACAGGCTCTGTCGCTCTGCAACGAAGCTTTGCGACTTTGGGCCCTCGTCAGAGAGCATCAGATTCATCTCCTTGCAGTGTATCTTCCAGGCATTCAAAACTCTTGGGCAGACAGACTCAGTCGAGTTCTGCTTCCACACGAATGGTTTCTCCATGCAGACCAGGTGGCCAAAATTTTCCAATTTTGGGGAACCCCGGACATAGACCTCTTTGCAAGTCTGCTGAATACCAAACTTTCCTAGTTCTGTTCCAGAATTCCGGCTCAGGGTTGTCAGGCCAGGGATGCCTTCCTCCTCCATTGGGGTTGGGACTTTCTGTATGCCTTCCCACCCATTCCCCTAATTCCCAGAACTTTATTCAATCTTCAGAGAGACAGAGGCCATATGATTCTCATAGCCCCACATTGGCCACGACAAGTGTGGTACCCTCTGCTCTTACATCTCTCTCAAGCTCCATTTCTGGAGTTAGGATCGCTCCAGATCTCCTATCCCAGGAGGATGGGATGCTGTGGCATCCCAATCCCCAGTCTCTACATCTCAGGGCCTGGTTGCTGAAAGCCTAGAACTTCATGGTCTTAACCTTTCTCAGCAAATAAAGGATATCCTTTATGCTTCCAGGAAACCATCAACAAGACACTCTTATGCTTTCAAGTGGAAAAGGTTTACCATATGGTGTTCGCAGAAGGGTCTTAACCCTCTTGCAATACCTCTGGAATCATTACTGGAATATCTCCATTTGTCTAATGCAGGGCTTAAGACCAATTCAGTGAGTTCATTTGAGTGCTATTGCAGCTTCTCTCAAGCCTTTAAATGGACAACCTATTTCCTTTCATCCTGTCATAGCGAGATTTGAGAGGCCTTCTTCTAACTAAGCCTCCCGTTAAGCCACCACCGTTGGCATGGGATTTAAGTCTGGTTCTTGGCCAGCTCATGAGCCGCCTTTTGAACCATTAGCTACTACCTCGTTGAAATTCCTTTCCTGGAAGGTTATTTTTCTTATTGCAATCACATCAGCACGTCGCATCAGTGAATTGCAAGCATTGGTGGCTGATCCTCCTTATACAAGGTTCCATCATAAGGTAGTCCTTAGGACTCATCCTCACTTTATGCCAAAGGTGGTTTCACCTTTTCATTTAAACCAAGCAGTTTACCTTCCTGTTTTTTCCCAAGGCCTCATGCCTCTAATGCAGAAAGGAATCTTCATACTTTGGACTGTAAAAGAGCTTTGGCCTTTTACTTGCAAAG
The DNA here is from genome assembly GCA_033557465.1 of Ichthyophis bannanicus. Taxonomy (NCBI): domain Eukaryota; kingdom Metazoa; phylum Chordata; class Amphibia; order Gymnophiona; family Ichthyophiidae; genus Ichthyophis; species Ichthyophis bannanicus. The sequence goes on along the minus strand of CM066035.1, from coordinate 884,308,831 downwards.
GACGCAACAACATAGAAAGTCCTCTCAACTCTTTGTTGCCTTTGATCCTAGTCATTTAGGACTTCAGTCTCCAAAAGGACACTGTCCAACTGGATTGCACAGTGTATATCTTTCGCCTATGAGAGTAAGAACCTTTCTCTTGAAGGCCATGTCGCAGCGCACACTGTGAGAGCCATGGCAGCCTCTATGGCTCATCTTCACTTTGTGTCTATCGACGACATCTGTGGAGCAGCTACCTGGGCCTCAATTCATACCTTCACAGCCCATTACTGCTTGGACAAGGACTCCCGCCGGGATGCCTTGTTTGGTCAGGCTTTTCTTCAACACCTGTTCCATACTTAATCAACTCCTACCCACCATCCCTGCTAGGATGCCAGAGATCCATGGGGGGAAGTGGAGCCCTTTCAAAAGGGCACACAACTTCTGGGGTTTCTCCCTGGCATCTGTAGCTAGGGAGTCCCCATATGTGAAGACTATATTCCTGCTTGTTCCTGGAGATAGCATAGTTAATCACCTGTAACAGGTGATCTCCGGGAACAGCAGGAATTTAGTCTCCACAACCCACCCGCCTCCCCTAGGAGCTGTATCTCTCTATCTCTCTCTTTTTCTCTCTCCCTCTCTCTCTCTCTCTTTGTCTCAGCTTTAAACTCAACTGGAGAGAGACAATTGGGAAAGGCGGAAAGGCAGCACACAGGTGCTGTGGGATGCTCCCAAAAGCTTTCTAATTGGACGCTGGGGAGTGTTCCCGCGCAGGGGGGCTCTGTCGGTACTGACGATACCCATATGTGAAGACTAAATTTCTGCTGTTCCCGGAGATCACCTGTTACAGGTGAGTAACTATGCTTTCTCACGTGTGGTCTCTTCATGTAGACAGTCTCTCTCATTTTTCAGATCTGGGGGACTCCAGAGATAGACCTGTTCGCAAGTCCCCATAATGCCAAGCTCCCTCGCTTCTGCATCAGGACTCCTGCACCATACAGCCATCAAGTGAATGCTTTTCACCTCCACTGGGTGCAAGGCTTTCTGTATGCCTTCCCTCCCATTCCCCTAATTTCCAAGACTCTCTTCAAACTCCAGAGAGACAAGGGCTTCATGATACTCATAGCCCCATGCTGGTCACGTTAACTGTGGTTCCCTCTCCTCCTACATCTGTCTCAGGCTCAACACATAGATCTGGGGTCTGCTCCAGTTCTCCTCTCTCAGGATGAGAGGACGTTGCTCCATCCCAATCCTCAGGCTCTCCATCTCACATCATGTCTGCTGAAGGCATCGCCTTCCAAGACATTAACCTTCCCCAGGAGGTTTGGGACATCCTATTAGCTTCTATGAAGCCATTCACCAGATGTTCCTACGCTTTCACGTGGCGTAGCTTTTCTTCCTGGTATTCTCAGAAGAATCTTACTCTCTTCTCAGCTCTGGTGGAAGAACTACATGAGTATCTTCTCCACCTATCTTCTTCTGGACTCAAACCAATTTGGTGAGAGTATGCCTAAGTGCAATTGTGGCCTCCATGCCCTTAAATGGCCAGCCCATCTCTTCTCAGCCGCTAGTAGCACGCTTCATGAGGGGTCTTCTGTTAACCAAACCTCCCATTAAGTCGCCTCCAGTGGCATGCGACTTAATGTAGTTCTAGGACAGCTTCTCAAGCTGCCCTTTGAACATCTAGCCACTTAAGTTTCTCACATGGAATGTCATCTTCTTTATTGCCCTCATTTCAGCAAGGCGCATAAGTGAGCTCCAGGCCTTGGTGACCGACACTCCTTATGCACGGTTCCACCATAAAGTTGTCCTTAGGACTCATCCTTACTTCATGACGAAGTTGTCTCGCCTTTCCACTTGAAACAGTCGGTTTACCTTCCTGTGTCTTTCCTTAGACCACATTCGCCCAGGGCAGAAGCAACCCCCCACACTCTGGATTGTAAGCGTGCCTTAGCTTTTTATCTCCAAAGAACTTGAGAACACAGAAAAGCTTCCCAGCTTTTCATTTCCTTTGACTCGAGCCACCTTGGCTTGCCAGTCTCCAAGTGGATAGCTAACTGCATCACCTTTGCTTTTGAGACGGCATGACTCTCTTGAGGGTCACGTCACTGCCCATTATGTTTGAGCCATGGCTACCTCTACGGCAGATCTACGTTTTGTAGCTATTGACAAGATCTGCAAAGCAGCGGTCCACACTTTTGCTGCTCACTAATGCCTGGATAAGGACCCCCGTCGGGATACCATGTTTGGCCAAACTGTTCTCCAGCATCTCTTTCAGACTTAGAGCAACTCCTACCCTCCATCCCTGGTTTCAATACCAGACATCCATGCAGGATACATGACTTCTTTAGGCATACCTGTGAAAATCCACAGCTGATTGAGGTCATCTCTCTGGCATCTTCTAGCTAGGGAATCCCATATGTGAAGACTACATTCCTGCTTGTTCCTGGAGATAGCGTAGTTACTCACCTGTAAAAGGTGATCTCCGGGAAAAGCAGGAATTCAGTCTTCACAACCCACCTTCCTCCCCTAAGAGTTGTAGGTCTTTCCTTTCTCTCCTTTTATCTTAGCTACAAACTCAACTGAGCTGGGAAGGCAGCTATGCAGGCTCAGTGGGATGCTCTCAAAAGCTTTCCTATTGGATGCTAGGGAGCGTTCCCATGTGGGCTGCTTTGGTACTGACGTCACCCTTATGTGAAGACTAAATTCTTGCTGTTCCCAGAGATCACCTGTTATAGATGAGTAACTACGCTTTCCCTTTTTAATGCTGTCCTTAATTGGTGATTGTATTTGTGGTTTTGTGTACTATCTTGAGTGGCCTAGATTTTTTTTTTATTTAGGATAGACAAGCTATAAGTAATAATGAAATGAAATATTCAGAAGGACTTAAAAATTGCAAATGAATGTCTCCACAAGCAAGAAGACCATTTAAAACCTTTTTTAAAGCTGAGTAAGTTTCAAATCATTCTCTGTCCAGATAATACCGCCTGTACAGACCAGTCAATCTTCCATGGAGGAACCATGCATCTCCAGGTACAGTGACCCCAGGTGTCCAGCTGACCAAGGAGACTTTCAATCTGCTCAAAAGGCCAGCTGATTTTCATGGTGGTTTCTAGGCTTCATATGCAACTGTTTCTTGAATATCTGCAAAATCCTGATGGCAAAACTCAATTTGGCTATGCTAACAAAAGCATTGATGAAACATAACATTCCAGTGCAGATGACAAAATCCTCCAAGACATGTCTGAATTACTTCTGAAAAGCAGTATCTGCTCTGGGCTGATCCAACTCATCACAAGTTGCAAAATGCATGCTGAAAACATTGCAGAAGGGTATGTTTCACTGATGGAGTGCATGTTTTTTCCAGCTGAGTGGGCAGATGGCTTGGGAGAATGAAGCCTTGGAAGAGGGTTAATGCTATTAGTGTGACAAAATAGTGGGGGTTTTCCTTCCTTTTTATTCACTCATTCATGGTGGGGGGAGGGGGTGTGTGGATGCAGAGGCAAAAAGGCATAATAAAGTGTTTCCTCTTAAGATGATAGAGGCTGTGGGAGTTGTATAAGGCATATTTATGACCTGTGCAGTCTATGTATTTGTCTATATTGAGATGGAGGAGGGCCTGTTTGTGTGTGGCCATACAGACAAACTGATATTGCCTGTTGTGAAACTTGCCTAAAGAGAACAGAAACCTGAGGACTTTTATGGCCTCATCTGTGCAAGCTGCACAGACCCCTGCACAGAAGTAGGCCTCTAATTTATTTGGTTTAATTTCCAAAGGGGGGGGGGGGGGGATGTGATTTGCTAAAAGCTCTTCTCCATCCAGCTTCATGCAGAAAATGTTAGAGCACTATGTAGGGTTATTTTCAGAACATGTCTGGCCCTACCCCAATACAGAGAAACAATCTCCTGGATCCTGTGGTTCCTTAGCGTCCCTCCAGTCCAGTCCTGGAATAATGGGTTGTGCTCCCCTTCTAGCAGCTTGGAGACTGAGCATGTCATCTTTGATGACCACCTCCTACATATACCGCTGGCACCTCCCACCAGCTCCAGTCTCCTCCAAGCAGGTGGAGGTAGCAGTGAGCTAGAAGTCTGGGTTCACTGGAAGTCAACTAAGGAGAGTTAGGCTTTTCTTTGTTTTGTGGGTTTATTGTGTTTAGTTTTTCTGAGGCTAGTCCCTGTGCGGGGAATAGCTCGGGAGGTTCCCTGCCCTTCCCCCTACCTTCCCTCTGGAGGCGGTAGCATCAGGCTCTAAAGGTTGGGTTCCCGATCCCACGCATGGGTGAGGAGCCTGTGGCAGCACTGATAGCACTGATAATACCCGGAGTCAGTTCAAGGATCCAAACCAATGTATTGTGCACAAGGCCCAAGCATCAAAGGACTGAGCAATGGCGAACAGGAACAACTTCCTTAAATACAAGCTTCACAGTTTGATACAGGCAGACTTTCTATTGGTCCCAACGCCCCTTGCACCTATCCAATCGGGGACCCCCTCACTGGGCCCTGTTCCCCCTTCTCAGGCTATGCTAACACAGGCTCAGTTTCTAGACATAATACATTCCTGCTACAAGGTCACTGCATCAGCATAAAAGCATGGAATAAAGGATTAATACAAACTTATCAAAAGCAGTTTAGAGCGGTTTAAGGCAGATCCTCAGCCTTCACTGACTTTGGTCTTTCTCAGCACTACTATGTCTAGCAGTGGGGGTGGGGACTTCGGCCTAGCTTGCAGGCTCATACATGTACAGGCTATTATATAGGCCATAGCTTACCACATTCCCCCCTTTGATTATTCTCACCCGCAAATTAGAAAGGGTGGGAATTAAATCACACATTATACTTGTGTAACAGCATCATCTTGGGGTATATAGGGTAATCTCCAGGAACAAGCAGGGATGAGTCTTCACATATGGGTACGTCGGTACCGACGGAGCCTGCGCGGGAACGCTCCCCAGCATCCAATCAGAAAGCTTTTGGGAGCATCCCTCAGCACCTGCGTGCTGCCTTCCCGCCTTTCCAACTCTCTCCTCAGTCACCGCAGAAAATTTTTTAATTCTTATTTCTTTTATTCTTGTTTTCTTGTGGTCGCGGCTGTCTCCCCGACTTCACCGGTACCGCCGGTGTTTTTTCTTTTCTTTTCCTTAAATTTAGGGAATTTTTTTCCCTCAGTTTCTGTCTTAAATTTTTTGGGCCTTCTAGGCCTCTCCATCATGGAGCCGCCTCCTTCTTTTCCTAAGAAGTGTCTAAGCTGTGGCGGTACAGTTTTGTTTTTAGACTCCAAGAACTGGTGTCTAACCTGTTTGGGTCCTGACCATTTTCCTCCGGAGCCATTAGGCTACAATATTGTGAGAAGAAATTTTCCATTTCGAGTTTCCCTCGATACAGAGTTCCCTTCCAGTGTCAGGGCACCGACTATTTCTTCTTCTCCACAAGATCAGGTAACCCACAAACAGTCTGTTAAGACTAGCCAACCCTTGAGTGGTACGTCTCATGCACAGCATGATGACGGCTCCGGCCTTGCCCTCAAGGATCCATTGGCTTCAAAACCCTGGCGGGAGTCTTCGGCCTCGAAAGCCTATCAGGGGTTTCAGGTTGTTCCTGGGGCTCATCCCTCACAGAACATACCTGAGCCATGCTCGGTGGTGGCATCCGCTTTGAGCGGTACCGATACCCTGGCATCGGCACTGGTGTTGAGCGATTCACTCCTCACCAGGGATCGTCATCTGGCTTTCTTGGTACCTTCGGGACCGATCGATACACCCCAGATTGACTTTCTAGTATCGGCATCAACGCTGATACTACTGTGGTAGCCAAGACCTATAGGCTAGGCCATAAGCCTGATCCTGAAAAATGACAGGCCTAAGAACCAAGCCTGGATTTCAGTAGTGCTGAGACATAAAAATTAAAAGACAGAATTAAATGCTGCTTTAGAATGAAATGCTGCTATTGCAAAGTTTGCACAAAGTGAATACAATACCTGTATGTTAAATCGTTATTCCAGAATTGTTACTTACACATTTTAGGAGCTAGATATGACCTTGATGAAGGAAAGTAACCAGGTTTGAACCAAGCCATTGTTCAGCTAGCTGGAGAAAGCAGAGCAAAGGGCATAGATCCTGATTGGTCAAATTCAGGGAAATGTCAGACCAATAGAAAGTTTGTAGAAATTAGCATGAGACCAATAGAATGTTTTCATGTATCAAAATGTTTAAACGGTATAAAATGAACATGTTTCCGCTAAAGCGGGGCTCTGTCACTTTTTGACTGCCTTGTGCACAATAAACTGGATGGAACCTTGATAAAGACTCCTGGTGTAATTGGTTTGGTGGCGTTCTGCCGCTACACTACCACCGACGTCGGTACCCTCTAGACATGCATCGATAGACTCGCTTCCTTCGATGCCGACTCCGGAATCGATCTCTAGTCTAGAAGACTGGGTACCGACACGTCTCGGTACCGACGCTTACCGGTTCCGGATGCTCGGTACCGAGGGTGATTACCAAAGGCTTTCGGTTACCTCGGTACCGCTTGAGCAGCCACTGATGACTGCTTCGGTATCGCCTTCGATTCCGACACAGCTACCGGTATCGGTATCGATGCTGGTACCCGCAGTAACATCGGGGCCAGCTCCTTCCATGCTTTTTTCACTGGGATCACTCCTTTCTATACCAAGTCTGGAGTCGATACCTGGCATGGACGATGCAGTACTGACTGTCTCAGGTCATAACCTCCAGTACCAGCATCCATCCCTTGTTGTTGTTAAGTGCCGTTGAGTCTGAGTCGACTCATGGCGACCCTCTGGATAGCTATCCTAAATTGTGTTCGGTCTTCAGTCAGGCGGCTCATTGACGACAGACTGGTACCCGTAGCTGCTGTTATTGTAGCGATCCATCTCATTGCTGGCCTTCCTCTTTTGCGTTGACCTTCTATCTTGCCAAGCATGATGTCTTTCTCTAATGATCTCTCTCTTCGCATGATGTGTCCGTAGTATGAAAGTCAAAGTCTTGTCATCTGAGCTTCTAAAGAAAGCTTAGGTTTGATCTCCTCTAGTACCGACTGGTTTGTTCTTCGGGCAGTCCATGGTATACACAGTAGTCGCCGCCAGCACCATAATTCAGAGGCATCAATTTTCTTCCTGTCTGTCTTTTTCACTGTCCAGCTTTCACATCCATATGATGTTATTGAAAATACCATGGCTTGAACAAGTCGAATCTTTGTATGGAGAGAGACATCTCTGCTCTTGAGAATCTTATCTAGGTCTTTCATAGCCATTCTGCCAAGAGCAATGCGTCGTCTGATTTCTTGACTGCTTGTTGCTTCTTTATTGATAGTTGATCCAAGTAGGTTAAAGTTTTTCACGATTTCAATTTCTTCTCCTTCAACGATGAACCTGTTGATTATGCCAGTTGTCATGATCTTTGTCTTCTTTACATTAAGGTGCAGGCCCATTTTGAGACTATGTTCTTTGATTGTGAGAAGCAAATGTTTCAGATCATCTTCGCTTTCAGCCAGTAATGTGGTATCAGCATAGCGAAGGTTATTGATGAGTCTTCCACCAATCTTCACACCTCTGTTGTCTTCATACAGTCCTGCTTCTCTGATGATTTGTTCTGCATATAAATTAAACAGGTAGGGGGAAAGTATGCAGCCTTGTCTTACACCTTTGCTTATTTTAAACCATTCTGTTTCTCCTTGTTCCGTTCGAACTGTTGCTTCTTGATTAATGTACAGATTACGCAAGAGAACGATCAGGTGTTCTGGTATACCCATGCTTCTTAATGTGGCCCAGAGTTTCTCATGGTTTACACAGTCAAAAGCCTTGCTATAGTTGATAAAGCACAAATAGATATCCTTTTGGTATTCTTTAGTCTTTTCAAGGATCCATCTCACATCCGCAATGATGTCTCTCGTTCTTCGCCCTTTCCTGAACCCTGCTTGCACTTCAGGTAGTTCTTGTTCTAGGTATGGCTGTAGTCTCTTTTGAATAATCTTCAGTAGAATCTTGCTGGCATGTGGGATCAGAGCGATTGTGCGATAATTTCCACAGTCAGTTGGATCACCTTTCTTTAGTATTGGTATAAACACAGATCTTTTCCAGTCAGTTGGCCATGATGTTGTCTTCCATATTTCTTGGCAGAGCCTTGTAAGTACGGTAACAGCTGCATCAGATTGCTGCAATACTTCTATGGGAATGCTATCAATGCCTGGTGCTTTGTTCTTTGATAAGGCTTTCAATGCTGCTTCAACTTCTTCTTTCATCACCAATGGTTCCTGATCATAAGGTATAGGTTGAAACGGCTGTTGGTCCACTTGATCTTTATCATATAAAAACTCTGTATATTCCTTCCACCTTTTCTTGATCTTCTCAGAATCATTCAACATAGAACCTTGAGCATCTTGTAACATTCCAATTCGAGGCTGGAACTTTTTGTTTAACTCTCGCAGCTTTAGGAAAGCCGATCTTGTTCTTCCTCTAATAGTTTCTGCTTCTATTTCCTTGCAAGTGTCATTGTAGTACTTTTCCTTGTCCTGTCTTGCTGCACGTTGGAAATCTCTGTTGAGTTCTGCGATTGTCTTTCTTTCTCCTTTGGCTTTAGCTTCTCTGCGTTTCTGGGCAATTTTCAGAGTTTCTTCCGTCATCCATTTTGGCCATTTTTGCTTTTTCACCTTTTGTAGAGACTTCTCGCTTTCTTCCAGCACAACCTTCTTGATGTCATTCCATAACTCTTCCGGAGCTCTGTCATTTGTATCTAAAGCAGCAAATCGATTTTGCAGGCAGTCTTTAAATTCCAGTGGTATATTCTCAAGGTCATATTTTGGTGCATTCATGAGTGGTTTGCTCTTTTTCAACTTTAGCTTAAGTTTGCATACTAGTAGTTGATGATCTGTACCACAGTCAGCTCCAGGTTTTGTCTTTGTTGATGTTACAGAGCTTTTCCATCGTTGACTTCCACAGATGTAGTCAATTTGATTTTTATACAATCCATTGGGTGAAGTCCATGTGTACAGTCGTCGCTTGTGTTGCTGGAAGAAGGTGTTTGAGATGAATAGATCATTGGTCTTGCAGAAATCTATCAATCTTTCTCCAGCTTCATTTCTGTTGCCAAGTCCATATTTTCCATCCCTTAAGGATCCTTTTTTGCACCGTACAGGATCTTTTATTCCTATATTCCCAAGTAGAACCTCCGGTGCCCAGGCTAGTTCTTCAGGGCTAGCCTGCCCAGGGACGGTTCCCTTTGGAGATCCTTCTTTTCAGAATTTTCTCCTGAATATGGTAACGTCTCTAGCTATTCCTATTCCTGGCTGTGATTCTACACAGGGCTCTCCTTCTACTGGAGAAAAGGAAAATTTAATGCTTCCTTTACATCATTCCTTGCAGGATCTTCTTCTAAGAATGTGGGAAGCACCCTTAAGGGTTCCCTCACCTTCCTAGGGGTTCCAGACAGTGGAGTTGCATATGTTCATACTGTCTCTCAGTATGTCTGGGGTATTATGCACACAACCACTACTGTGGTACTTACAGCTCCTACTTTAACCCTAGGTCTAGGTATCCCTGAAGCTCCATGCTTCAGTATCTTTCCTATCTCTCACCAGCTAGGAAAGACAGGGTGGATCTTCAGTAGATCTGAGGTTTCAGCCCTTCAGACATCTGTCCTCCTTGGGAATTCGGGCTTTTTTCCCATACCCCTTCTTCCCTCCAGGACTGGGCTAGTTTGTCCAAATCGGTCAGTCTTCCTCTTTTGCTCCTAAATGTTAATTACTCTATAGCTAAAAGAGTTTCCAGCTTTTTCCCATAAAGCTTTCCACTAAAGACCTGCCGTTTTTATACTACCCCAGTTGACACCTGGGTCACCTGTCAATTCCAGATTTGGACCTTCACCTTCACTGCCGTGAGGTCACCTTGAAGATTCCTCTACTGAATCTCCAGTAGACTCCATCAGCCTCTCTACTTCCTGCAATCCAGTAGGTGAGGTCCATATTGTGATTGTTCATTCAATATTTTTCATGATAATTATCATACATACCAAGGACTCCTCACCTGTCGTCCTTAGGTTAGCTGTTTTTCTACAGCTCCTCTCTTTTCAACTCCTACCCACCATCCCTCATGGGATGCCAGAGATCCATGTGTGGGAAGTGCAGTCCTGTCCCAGGGACACACATTTTATGGGATCTCCCCCTGGCATCTACAGCTAGGGAGTCCCCATATGTGAAGACTCATTCCTGCTTGTTCCTGGAGATAGCACAGTTACTTACCTGTAACAGATGATCTCTGGGAACAGCAGGAATAAGTCTTCACAACCCACCCACCTCCCCTAGGAGTTGTATCTCTCTATCTTCCTTTCCTCTTTCTCTCTCTCTGTCTCAGCTATAAAACTCAACTGAGGAGACAGTTGGAAAGGCGGGAAGGCAGCACACAGGCGCTGAGGGATGCTTCCAAAAGCTTTCTGATTGGACGCTGGGGAGCGTTCCCGCGCAGGCTCCGTCGGTACCGACGTACCCATATGTGAAGACTTATTCCTGCTGTTCCCAGAGATCACCTGTTACAGGTAAGTAACTGCTATATTGCCACATAGCCAACATTTTAGTTGCTGTCTGCTGCTTCACAGTGCTATCAATAACTGAGGTTATAGTGCGCAAGCAATGGGGTAGGAGACATGGGAGAAACAAGCACACAGCCAATATTAATAATACAACTAACAAGAGTTTTCAGGCCACCCAGTCCTGAAAACATGGAACCAAACCATCCATCAAGCTCTAGTCTACGCTATTTCTGGACTGGCACATAGGCTTGCTTCTGCATCTGTTCGGCAATGTCTTCGACAACTTGGCCTTCATTATCAATCTGCAAACAACGGTTAGTTAAATTCAATTTTCCATACACTCCACCTTCAGCTGCTAACAAATAATCTAGTGCTAAACAATGTTCAGGAGCATTTACACCTGACCACCAGGACGTCTTTCTAGTGGTGGCATTATAAAACCTCTGGCTTAGACGAGTAATCTTTATTCCAGTCTGAGTAGTAGTAATGCAGGCTGCACAAGGGGGAAGAGTAAGGCAAAAGTCATTCCAAGGGACCCCTGGGTTGTCTTTCTCCCACGGCTTCCACTGCACCCTGGCTCCCACGACGTGTGACAGGAGTATTGTTGTAGATTCTTAGTCTCTTACAGTAGTGGTTGTCGCCGCAAAGTGAGCCGCAATGGAGTTTCAGGGTGATTTACGGAAGTTCAATGACCAAGTTCAGGAGCGGCTGCTGGCTTTATTCGACTGTGATGGATCCAAGGTTCAAGCTCTGCAACTTTAACTGCTGTTGGGGTTATTAAGGTCCCTTCCAATGCGGTGTCTTTCTCCACTCTGTGATCCACACCGAGACCCCAGGCTTGAGAGGATGTAGAGGTTGATGGGCAGCTGATGACTCTGCAAAACAGAACTTAAAACCAATAGTTCTTGCCTAGTAATTTCAGATCCAATCTGTTACATATCGTCTTTTGTTCCTTGTACCATAGGCGGGAGTCACCTATACAGAATCTCAAAAGGGGAAACTCCTAAAGACTTAGTAGGGGCTAAACATATCCTGAGAAGGGCTATAGGAAGAACTCAGAACTTGGGGCTACTTCAGGTGAACTTCTCGGCAAAGTTTAGATAACTGAGATTTCAGGGTTCCATTCATACGTTCTATTGTTCCTAAATTCTGAGGTCTGTAGGCAATATGCATCTGATAATGTTAATATCTCGGGATCATACTTAATGGACTTGCTTCCTGAGGTTATCAACCCTCATTCTTTGTAGAGGGCCCCATGTGCATGCAAGGTTGTAAGGGCATACTTGGAATCTGTGTACACCTTCCCTATTGTTAGTGCTCTAGTGAGGGCTATCACATAGCCTACCACAGCCTTGTTGCCAAAGCCCATGGAGGCGGCTAAGCACGGAAGCGGCTGTTCGGAGAATGCTGGTTTGGAGCTCACAGAAGACGAGTGGTTCCCCTGCAGCAGCGCCCCGAGCCTGCTCAATTGCTGAAGCCCTTGAGGGTGGCTGAGTGCGGGAGCAGGATAACAGTAGGTCCCTGTGCCTCTTCCATCCCAGCACATGGCAGGCCGTCCCATTGGGTGGCAGCGGCCTGATCGGGCAGCGATCAGCGCCAGCACTTTGTAGCAGCCGGTAAATTTTGGGGGAAGCGCGCCTTTGGGTTTGTTCCTCAGGTGTCTTGGCTGTGACCTGTGGTGTTGCTGTCGGAGGAATCGTGGCCCTAGGCAGACAGCTTCAGAAAAGAAAAAAAATTAAAATACATAAATTAATAGAGAGGAAAGAGAGCAGGAAAGGAGCTCCCTTTATTTTTCTTCCCCCTCCCCTGACCCCTCGGGGGTTGCCTTTTGCGTTCTTCTTTTTTCCAGAGGAGGACACCATGCCCGGGTGTCCACAGTGTTTGGGGTGTGGTACCCTTAAGGGGACGGTGTCAGAGGCAGGCATATGCCACGGCTGTGCCCAGGTGGCAGCGTCTGTGGAGCAGAAGTTGCAGACTGCTGCAGATCTGGAAAGGGACTCTTCCCTATCCCAGGATATGGGGACCCCTCCAGGTCTAGAGGTGGGGAGCGTCAGTTTTTCACTCCCTCTTGCCAGAAATGCAGCCCGAACCTCGGCTTACCACTAGTCCCTCCACCTCTCAGGAGCTTGGAGTCTGGGCGGACTGGGGAGGTTTTTCCTCAGATTTTGTCATCCTCTTGCATAAGGCTTATGGCCTGTGTCAAGGGGCCGGGTCGGCTCCTGCAGGAGGGGGTCACGCCCCTAAGCGGCTGGCACCTATAAGGGGCTCAGAGACGGGGATGGAAGTCTCTGAGGACAAGAGGTTCAGAATGCAGGGGAGACTTGTCACACTGGCCAGAGGGCCTGGATGGGAGCGGACCTGGACACGGGTCTGAGGGGCTCCAGAAGTAGTAGAAGAAGAGTTGGAGGAAGGAGAAATTCCAGAGCAGGAGAAGCAGGCATGGATTGTGCGCATCTTTCGCCGTGAGGAGCTTCCTGCGCTCATTGGAGAATTCCTGAAGATGCTCAATATGCCTATGGGCCTCCAAACGGAAGAGGAGGCACTGGAGGATCCTTTGTTTCAAGTGCTATGGAAGACGCAGAGTGTCTTTCCGGTCCATCAGGTGGTCAAACAAATGATCCATGACGAGTGGAGGTTGCCGGAGGCTGGGCTAAGAGGGTCACGGACCATGCCACACCTCTATCCCTTGCCAGACCAGGACCGGGAACTCTTCAGATCCCGAAGGTGGATGCAGCGGTATTAGTGGTGACCAAAAAAGATGACCATCCCAGTGGAAGGTAGTGCGGCCCTCAAGGACGCTCAGGACAAGAAGTTGGACACGTTGTTGAAGCAAGCCTTTGATATGATGGAGTGGAGGAGTAGCCTAGTGGTTGGGTCAAGGTACTTCAGGCCGGAAGGTCGGGGGTTCAAATCCCACTAGAGGACAGCAACCTTGGGCCGGAAGGACTGGGGTTTCTAGTCCCACAGGTGCTCCTTGTGGTCTTGGGCAAGCCACTTAACCCTCCATAGCCCATGTTCCCTGTAAAATAGTTCTCTGTGTGCTGTGCTTTCCTGTCTAATCAATGTGTTTATACCTCAAAAATTTCCTGTCATGATTTGACAATTTCCAATCTGTAAATCAAAAAAAAAAAACCGCTGCTGATCGCTGGAAGTAGCGGTATACAAATGTATACTAAATAAATAAAAATAAATAAATATCAACGCCCTGTCACTGCAAGCCTCAGTCTGTGGAGCCTGGGTGGCTAGGGCCTGTCTCTGCTGGGCTCAACAGATCCAGGGGACCAGGTGGGAAGGATTCAGCGGGTTAGGCTGCCCGGCTCGTCAGGGGTTGCTTACCTCGCAGACACCCATTATGACCTTATCAGGGGGTTTATCTAAGAGTATGGCTTCGATGGTGGCAGCCTGTTGGTATTTCTGGCTCCGAAATTGGGCAGCCGACAGTTCCTCCAAGGCCCGATTAAGCAGGCTACCTTTTAAGGGGGAAGCTGCTGTTCGGAGAGTATCTGGACAAATTGGTAAAGGACCTAGAGTCCAAAGGGTGGGCGCCTCCTTGAGGATAGACAGAAGCAGCCTCGCAGTACCCTGCCTTCAAGGTCGCAGGCATGGGATTTTAGGAGGTTTTGGAACCCTCGCTTGATGCCCTTTCAGAGGGGTTGTTTTTCCTCGAGAGGTCAGGGGTTTCGTGGCTTCCGAGGGGCCGGAAGAGGCTTCAGTGCCACTTCCTCTTTGGATCCTAAGAAAACACAATGATGCAAGGGGGCTTCAGGTGGGTGTGCTGCCCGTGGGAGGTCGGTTGCGGGAATTCTTCCCTGCTTGGGCCCAAATTACGTTCGACCAGTGGGTGCTAGAGGTCACCCAGTGGGGCAGTTTTTCGTCCTGTCCCCCTGCAGGGGGGGCAGCCAAGGCCGCGGCAGTAAGGGATATGCTGTCATGGCTGCTGCAGTTGGAAGCAATAGTTCAAGTCTCCAGGAACTAATGCATCTACGGTTGGCACTCCATCTACTTTGTGGTACCAAAAAAGGAAGGAACCTTTCGGCCCATCCTCAACCTCAAGCAGGTGACTTGTCGCAGGGTTCCCAGCTTCCACATGGAAACGTTACAATCATTCATTGTGGCAGTCAGAGAAGGAGAGTTCTTAACTTCTCTTGATCTGACAGAGGCGTATCTTCACATTCCCATTCGGCCGACACACCAGCAATACCTCCGGTTTGCAGTCCCATGGGGCACTTTCAGTTCCGTGCCTTGCCGTTTGGCTTGGCCACAGCCCCTCACACTTTCACCAAGAATCTTGGTGGTCATGGCAGCGGCACTCCGAAAGGAGGGGGTGCTGGTACACCCGTATCTTGACAACTGGCTGATCTGGGCAAAGTCCAAAGAGGAGAGCGAGTGGGCAACCTTCAGAGTGGTGGAATTCCTGTACAGCCTCGATTGGGTAGTCAACCTAGCTAAGAGCAACTTGTTTCTGTCCCAGGAGATCGAGTACCTGGGAGCGCATTCGACACCTGCAAGGGCAGGGTGTACTTCCCAGACCGTAAGGCTCAGGACCTGTGGCACATGGTGCGACAGTTCCTGTAAATGAGGGAGCCCTCAGCCTGGCATTACTTGCAGGTTCTCTCGATGATGGCGGCAATTCTCAACCAGGTTCCATGGGCAAGAGCCCATATATGGCTTTTGCTGAGAGCTCTGCTTCGTCGTTGGTCCCATCAGAGCCAGCCTTTTTTGGTGTGGCTCCTATGCCCATTGCGGAACAGGAGGGCGCTCAAATGGTGGCTCTACCTCAGGAACCTGGCGGAAGGGATGCCTCTTGAAGCCCCCCAGTGGATTCCCCTGACCACCGATTGCAAGTCAGTCGGGGTAGGGAGCACACACTGCGAGGGGCACCTGGCTCAGGGTTGCTGGAGTCCGCAGGAGGCTCTCTGGTCTATCAGCAAGCTGGAGATGAGGGCAGTGGCTCTGGCGTTGCGGAGCTTTGTCACATGGTTGCAGGGGAAAGTGGTCCGAGTATTCTCTGACAGCGCAACCATGGTGGCATACATCAACCGCCAAGGAGGCACAGGCAGCTCCTCATTGGAGAAGGAGGCACAGAGTCTGGGGTGGGCACATCTGCAAACGTTGTCAACGGTGCATGTGGCCGGAGTCGACAATGTGACGGCAGACTACCTAAGTCGGGTGCAGGTGGACCATGGCGAGTGGGAGCTTTGCCATGAGGTCGTCTCCAAGATAGTGAACAAATGGGGCACACTCCGGTCATGGACTTCATGGCAAGATGGGGCTCTGCTAAGGCGAATCGATACTTCAGCAGGAGGAGAGAAAGGATGTTGGAGGGTCTTGATGCTCTGGTTCAGGTTTGGCCCTCGGAGGGTGGTCTCTACGTGTTTCCTCTGTGGGCGTTGATAGGCAGAGTCATCCAGAGAATAGAGGCTCACCAAGGTTTGGTCATCCTCATCACACTGGATTGGCCTCAGCGCCTTTGGTATGCTGATCTGATGAAGCTCCTCGCAGACAGGCTTTGTAGGCTTCCAGAGCATGAGGACCTGCTAACGCAGGGGTCGATCTGTATGCCTCAGGTGGGTCGGTTCTCGCTTACGGCATGGTTCTTTAAAGGGCGAGGTTACTGAAGAGGGATTATTTGTGTCCTTTTGTCGCGACCATGTTGAAAGCCTGAAAAAGGGCTACCTCTCGTATGTCAGGGTGTAGCGTATATTTGAGGATTGGTGCTCAACCAGGCAGTATTGTCTGTCATCTGCTACCCTGCCAGACATTTTAGTGTTTTTGCAGGTGGGGTTTGAGAGGGGTTTAGCTGCTCGTTCTCTAAGGGTTCACCTGGCAGCCATTTCTTGTCATGGTCGGGTGCAGGGGGCCTGCTGGGGGCGCACCCAGACGTGATTCATGAGAGCAGTGAAGCGGATTTGCCCTCCGCATAGGGTGGTGGTTCCGCCCTGGGACCTTAACTTGGTCCTCGACATGCTCGCAGGGGAGCCCTTTGAGCCTCTCAATCGGGCTACCCTGAAGGACTTGACATTAAAGACAGTATTCTTCAAGGTGATTTGCTTATCTGAGCTGCAGGTGCTCTCCAGCTGGCCTCCGTTTCTTTACTTTGCCAAGGATAAGGTGGTCTTGAGTCCGTTTCCGTCCTTCCTGCCCAAGTGGAGTGGAGGAGTAGCCTAGTGGTTGGGGCAAGGTACTTCAGGCCGGAAGGTCGGTGGTTCAAATCCCACTAGAGGACAGCAACCTTGGGCCGGAAGGACTGGGGTTTCTAGTCCCACAGGTGCTCCTTGTGGTCTTGGGCAAGCCACTTAACCCTCCATAGCCCATGTTCCCTGTAAAATAGTTATCTCCAAGTTATAATGCCCTGTTCAATGTCATTTCAGTTTGTTCAATGTAAACCGCACTGATGCAGAATAGCGCTGTATATAAGAGAATGTAAATAAATAAATAAAAATAAATAAGGTAGTGTCTGAGTTCCATGTGAACAAGCCGGTTTTCCTTCCGGCGCTGCCTTGCATAAGAGGATGCAGCGGACTCGTGCCTGCACCGTCTGGATGTCCGTAGGATCCTGAAGAGGTATCTGAAGAGGACAGAGTCGTTCCGTAGATATGACCGGTGGTTTATTTTGTTTGGGGGGCCACGTAAAGGGGAGGCGGCAGACAAGGCCTCTATTTCCCGGTTGGATCAAAGAAGCTATTATGTCGGTGTGTGTGTTGAAAGGTAGGGCAGTGCCTGGAGGCCTGCAAGCACATTCCATGAGGGGGTCTGGTGGCTTCTTGGGCGGAGTCTAGTTTGGTGCCGCCAGCGGGAATTTGTAGGGCAGCTACATGGTCTTCGCTGCATTCCTTTTCAAAACATTATCGTCTGGATATCCAGGTGGCTGGAGATGCCCGTTTCGGGGGGGTGGGGGCGGATATCAGGACTGGTCTCGCAGGTTCCTCCTGTTGATAGTACTGCTCCGTTACATCCCAGAATTCTGGGACTGGACTGGAGGGACACTAAGGAAAGTATAATTAGAGCTTACTTGCTAATTAGCGTTCTTGAAGGAACTCCAGTCCAATCCCAGATCCCTCCCTCAGGTATGGTGGGGTTTTTTTCAGTGTTGTGATACCGGCCAAGAGGTCTGGCAACAAGGGAAAAAGGAGTTCGGTGCTCTGCCTCGTCTTTTTTTCCCGGTTTTTTTCCACGGTGGCAAGGCGGGGCAGCGATAGCTGGAGTGGGTCGCTGTCTGGCCTGCTGCTCTTTATTTCTCTCGTCTGGATGAAAGCTGTGGTTTGTAGACTCTGTTAAGTCGCCTCGGCAGGCAGGGGAGATGGGCAAATCCCCCGGGCTGGGTGAGGAGCGTAGGAGGTTAGTTTTACTGTTAACAACTTCTTTGTATTTTGGTGAGTCTGCTTTGTAAATGTTACTGGAGCTGATGGGAGGTGCCAGTGGTATATGTAGGAGGAGGTCATCAAAAGATGATGTGCTCATTCTCCAAGCTGTTGGAAGGGGAGCACAACCCAGAATTCCTGGACTGGACTAGGAACTCTAATTAGCAGGTAAGCTCTAATTGTACTTTACTTTGACCACATCTGATTCTGAACTAGAAATTGCGTACTCCTTGGTTTCATCTCTGGAATGTATTTGTTCCAATGTGGATTGTTCATTTAATTCTATACCTCCTTCCCCAGAACAAGGGGTGCCAGGTGTTCTCTCTCTTTTTTTTTTTTTTTTTTTTTTTTTAAAATTAAATTTTATTTGGTACTTCATTTATGTTTAACAAAGACATTTGTATACATTACCCAATAAACAACAAACACTAAACAGTGATGATATAAGTGTGTTTTTAACACACATATTTATCTTCACTTACTCTTGAGTTGTATATTACATCTTTTCCTCTAAATGTGTATTTCTTTATGCAAACCTCGCTATTTACCACCATTAACAGTACCTATACGAGTTTTATATACATACACTTATATATTAGGTAGGTTACTTACTTACAAAGTGTAGCTATCCCTTCCCCCCTACCCCTCCCTGGATCCTGTATTCCATATTTTTTGCCAGTGGTATTTCTTTATATCTTTATATACCAGTTCTTCTTTATTGTTTTTTTAGTAGTTCATATTATACCCTTCCCTGATTCTTTACATGTATCTTCTAGCTTTATCTTACTCATTGTATACCAGTCACCAACCCCTCCTTATTGAGCACTCATCTGTAAATTGGCCTCACTTTTCTGTAACTACCAGGCATGTCCAACAGGTAGATCGCGATCTACCTGTAGATCGTGGAGGGGCCAGAGGTAGATCGCCAGCCCCACTTGGCTCCATCCCTCCAGCAGCTTGTGCCGGCTGGTCGTCTGCCGAGGGCTTGCTGCCGCTGCTGATCCTTTGCCTGTCTTTTTTCCCTGCCTGTGGGAATCTTGCCTGCGGGTGTATTGGGGGTGCTTGTTTTCGTGCCAGTAGTTTGTGGGTACCCCAGGGGGCCGCTGCCTGCGATGAGACACCACAGGCCCGGCGTCATAACTGGTCTCCTGCCTCTCAGAATCACCCATTCCTGCTCCCGCCCCAACACCTCTTAGAAGTGTGTTATATACCAGGCGATATCCATTCGCCCAGGCTTTACCTGAATACACTTACCGTATTGTGTCGTGTGCTGGTCGTTGGCTGCTTTATAGTTCGCTTTCATTAAACGTTTTCGGGCAAAGTGTCAAGAATTTGGTGATTTTGGCAGGGTTTTCCAATTTTGTTTTAACTTGCCTATGCCTTGCCTACGCCTTGCCTTCGAATTGGTTCAAACCACTGTAACTTTTGCTCGTCTCTGCAATTTTATTTTGCCTTGCCTTTGCGTTGATTCTACACTGTGCATACTTTATTAAATCGCGTGTGGTGGTATTTGAACTTGACGGTATTTGATTTTATCTGGTTTGCTGGACAGGTTTTGAGTTTTTTTGATGATTGTTTGGTGGTATTTGATTATTGGTGCCAGTATGATGAATTCTTATTTTTACTTTTAGAACCTGCATGTGTGGTTTTGGCATCTCCAGTCCTTGTATTGCACATCATCCAGAGGTCTTTAGTTCCTCTTGATCTTTAATACTTTGGGACAGTGACCAGTTTTGGACCAGATTCAGCCAGTGTTTATACTAATTTAGCAGATTTGGCTTTCTTACATCCGGCCACCCCAGTATAACAAAGATGAGTGTTCCAAAGAAGAGCAAAACCTACCACTTTCATGATTAATGGGAAATGGACTACTTCTTTATCATGGTGAAAGATGTGTTGTCTAATTTGTAACGCCCCAGTATCCTTGCCCAAAAAGGGTAATCTGGAACGTCATTATAAGGCTCTGCATAGCAATAGGTTTGCTGATTTTTCCACCCAAAAGTGAAATTCGTAAACTGAAGTTCAAAGAACTTAAAGCGAAATTGGCTACTCAGCAACAGTTGATGGCGAAGCCAAGGTTACATTCGGTCAATGCAGCCATAGCATCCTTCAAGGTCAGCAACCTGATCGCAAAGAAATGCAGACCATTCACTGTAGGGGAATTTGTAAAAGATTGTTTTCTTGAAGCAGCTGACAATCTTTTTGAAGGATTTAAAAATAAGAAAGAGATCATAGCTGCTATTCAAGATGTACAATTGTCAAGAAACACCGTCGTGCGGAAAATAGAAAAGATGTGTGGAGACACAACTGGAGGATGTTTCAAATTGTGTTGCTTTCTCACTCCACCTCGATGAATCTACAGACATGAGACAGCCCAGTTACTAGTCTTTATCCAGATGGGTTTTGAAGACTTCAGTGTTAAAGAAGAACTACTTGGAATGATTTGTTTAAAAGGGAGAATTACCGGTCAGAAAATATTCAGTTCTTTCCATTCATTTGTGACAAAGTGTAATCTTCCATTTCATAGACTTGTTTCCATCACTACTGATGGAGCAAGAGCAATGACAGGTGAGGTTAACGGTTTCATAGCCTCTGTAGACAGCATGACGACTTCCCAGATTTCCTTTCTTATCACTGCATCATTCACCAGCAAGTTTTGGCAAGCAAGAGACTCAGACTATCATGGATGGACATCACTGTCTTCAGGAACAAGCAGGAATGTAGTCATCACATATGGGTATCGTCGGTACCGACGGAGCCTGCGTGGGAACGCTCCCCAGCATCCAATTAGAATGCTTTTGGGAGCATCCCACAGCGCCTGCGTGCTGCCTTCCCGCCTTTCCCAACTGCCTCTTTCCAGTTCTTCTTTTTCCGCGGAGCCAGCAGGTCATGTTCCTGTCACCACAGAATTCTTTATTTCTTGATTTTTTGTGGTCGCGTCTGCCTTCCTCGACGCTTCACCGGTACCGCCAGTTTCTTAAAAAATAAATAAATTATATATATATAATCAAAATCTTTTTTTCTTTAGGTGCATGCGCCTTAGGCCCAAAAACCTTTCCTTACCATGGAGAAACCTTCCTCAGGTTTCAAAACGTGCACAAAGTGTGGCGGTACCATTTCTGTCACCGACACCCATGAATGGTATCTAACATGTTTAGGTCCTGACCACTCCATCACGGATTGTATGTCCTGTGCCATGATGCCTAAAAGAGGTCGGCAGAACGGAGCTCCTAAGCTCAGTACCCTGTTTCCCTCTGCTGCAGCTTCGGTGGCATCGACGTCTTCCAGGGCTGATTCTTCCTCCCGTGGATCTCAGGTAGCTAAACATAAGTCCAGCTGGTCCTCAAAGTGTAGATCTCCTTCTAAGCATCAAGATGCCTCTGGCGTTGCCCTCGAGGATTCTGCACCGGCAAAATAACCCCGGCGGGAGGTTTCGGCTTCCAAAGCATTATCGGGGTTCCAGGATGTTCTCAAGGCCTCGACCTTGGCAGAACTACTGGTGCCATGCTCTGGGGTACCGGCGGTCGTCTCCGGTACCGACATCCAGGCATTGGCAGCGTCGATAGACCAGAGAGTCATGGCTATCGAACGCAGTCTGGCGGCTCTCCTTGTGGCATTGACACCCTCAGAACTGCGACAGACAATTCCACCGGTATCGGCACCGTGCACCAGCCCCGGTACCGATAGCATCGGCATCGGTGTCTGCTTTGCCGGTACCCAGTCATCCGATGACCTCCGGTATGAAACCCCGGTACCGGTTACTCCCAGTATCGGGCTCTTCAAGAGCATCCGGACAGACGGTACTTCGAGTCCTCGGAAGAATCTGAGGATTCTGACAGTCCTGTCGATGCAGCGATGATTCTTCCAGAGGAGCCCTCCTCCCCCAAACGCAGGATGTCTCCTCCAGAGGATATTTCCTTCCAGGATTTTATCAGGGAGGTGGCTTGGGGCCTGTCCATTACTGTGGCCCCTGAAACAGAGCCAAGGGCCAAGGAGTTGGAAATTCTACAATATCCCAAAACTCCTAAGGAGGCAGCTACATTGCCCTTTCATGAGATTTTATATGATCTCATGTTAAGGATGTGGGAGACACCTCTTACCACCTCTCCTCATTCTCGCAGACTGGATACTATGTATTGAGTCCCTCCTTGTCATGGTTTCCATAAGACTCAGCTTCCTCACCACTCTATTGTTGTGGAATCAGCTATGAGAAGGATCAAGAGTGCAAAGAGGCATGCCTCTAATCCTCCAGGACGTGAGTGCAGAACCTTGGATGCTTTTGGACGACGGGTCTTCGAAGCTTCCATACTTTCTGCCAGGATCAGTTCCCATAGTCTCTACATGGGAATGTTCCTGAAGGAGGTCACAGATGATTTAGAAGCTTTAGGTCCCATTCTGCCTGAGGATAGACAGGATTTTCTCACTTTGGTCAAACATGCCCAAGATGTTTCTAAATTTTCCAACCGTGCAGCCTTTGACTGCTTTGAGTGCATAAACAGAACCCTCTGCTATTGCCATAGGTGCATGTAGAATTGCTTGGCTCCAGGCATCTGATCTAGAGCTCTGGGTACAAGACAAATTGGGAAATATCCCTTGTACTGGTGAGAATCTGTTTGGTAAGGATTGGCAAGAAAAGGCCAATGAAATGGATGCTGAAATTCCACCTTGGATAGATTATCCAAGTCCACTGCTGATCCTGCTAGAAAGAAATTGTTCAAAAAACCATTCTTTTCTAAAAAGAAAAGATTTTATCCTGCTTATGTTCAGCAGGGACGTTCTGCAGGTCAGCTTGCCAGGAAAGGTCAGCAACCACCCAAACAGAAAAAAACAGACTGCTAGACCTCAGCCGGCCCAGAAGGCTCAGCCTCCACAGGGCCTTTGATTCTCAGGAAGGTTATGTCATTTTGCCCCCAGATGGGGGCAAATAACAGCAGAGCATTAGACACTTTCCATCATAAAGGAGGGGTACAAGCTTAATTTTTCAAGCATGCCCCCTCACACAATGGTAAAGCAGTTCAATTCTCCGACCTCTCTCATCAACCTGTTAGGTCAGGACGTCACCATCCTTCTTGCCCAAGGGGCAATAGGAGAAGTACCCATTCATCAGCAGGTTACAGGGTTCTATTCCCCTTATTTTCTTATCCCAAAGAAAACAGGGGGTTACAGACCTATCTTAGACCTCAGAGAATTGAACAAATTCCTTGTCAAGGAGAAATTCAAGATGATTTCTCTCGGATCTCTGCTGCCATACCTTCAGAGTCAGGATTTGCTTTGTTCTCTAGATCTCAAGGATGTGTACACTCATGTCCTCATCCATCCAACCCACAGAAGGTTCCTTCGGTTCCTTTTTCAGCAGAAGCGCTACCAATACAGGGTGCTTCCTTTTGGCCTGGTCTCAGCACCAAGGGTGTTCACGAAATGCATGGCTGTAGTAGTAGCATTTCTACGCACTCTAGGAATATTCGTCTTCCCTTACTTAGATGACTGGCTCATTCGAACACCAACAGAGTCAGAGGCCAGGACTTCTCTATCCTGCACGATGCGTATCCTTCAGTATTTAGGGCTGGTAATAAACATCCCAAAATCCAGTCTAACTCCTACTCAGTCTTTGGAGTTCATAGGAGCTTTGCTGGATACCACAAGGGCAAGGGCCAATCTCCCCCAGGCTCGTTGCCTTCGCATGGTGCTGTTAGCTTCTCAAGCAGTGCTAAAGTCTTATCTAACTGCTCGAGAAATGTTACAACTACTAGGCCACATGGCATCTATGGTGCATGTGGTTCCCTATGCTCACCTCCATATGAGGGCAGCACAGTGGACTTTATCCACCCAATGGACCTAGGCATCCAGATGCCTGTCAGACAAAATAGCAAACACAAGTCGCCTTATTTTGTCCCTCCAGTGGTGGAAGTCCACTCAACCTGTTGCTGGGGTCCCCTTTTCAACAACCTCTACCCCAAGCAACTCTCATAACAGATGCTTCTCCAATGGGTTGGGGAGCTCATCTGCAAGACCTCTCCACCCAAGGCACCTGGTCTCCACAGGAGACTCGTTTACATATCAATCTTCTGGAACTCAGAGCAGTCTTCCTTGCTCTTTGAGTGTTCCATACCCTGCTCAGCTGCAAGACAGTCCTCATCCATACGGACTATCAAGTAGCCATGTTCTATGTGAACAAGCAGGGGGGAACAAGCTCTGTCGCTTTGCAACCATGCTTTGTGACTATGGGCCCTCGCCAGAGAGCATCAGATTTATCTGGCAGTGTATCTTCCAGGCATACAAAACTCTTGGGCAGACACTCAGTCGAGTTCTGCTTCCACACGAGTGGTCTCGGCATGCAGACCAGATGGCCAAGATTTTTCAAATTTGGGGAACGCCGGACATAGATATCTTTGCAAGTCCGTGGAATGCCAAACTTCCCCGGTTCTATTCCAGAGTTCTGGCTCAGGGGGCTCAGGCCAGGTATGCTTTCCTCCTTTATTGGGGTCAAGACTTACTGTATGCATTTCCATCCATTCCCCTAATTCCCAAAACCCTGTTCAAGGTTCAGAGAGACAGAGTCCATATGATTTTCATAGCTCCACATTGGCCACGGCAAGTGTGGTACCCTCTGCTTCTACATCTCTCTCAAGCTCCCTCCCTTGAGTTGGGGTCTGCTCCAGATCTCCTATCTCAGGAGGACGGAATGTTATAGCATCCCAATCCCCAGTCTCTGCATCTCAGGGCTTGGTTGCTGAAGGCCTAGATCTCCATGATCTCAATCTCCCTCAGCAAGTAAAAGATATTCTTTTTGCTTCCAGGAAACCTTCCACAAGACGCTCTTATGCTTTCAAATGGAAAAGGTTTACCATATGGTGTTCGCAAAAGGGTCTTAACCCCCTTGCGATACCTCTGGAATCCATGCTGGAATATCTCCTTCATTTATCCAGTGCAGGACTTAAGACTAACTCAGTAAGGGTCCATTTGAGTGCTATTACAGCTTCTTTTAAGCCTCTAAATCAGCGGTTCCCAACCTGTGGGTAGCGACCCCCACGAGGGCCGCCACAGGATTTAGCGGGGGTCGCCTCGTTAAAAAAAGAAAAAAAAAAATGTCAATGCGCCGAAGTTGCTGCCGCTGCCGAGTTCGCTTCTCGGCAGCAGCAAACTCACCGACTCCTCCTTCTGCAGCTGTGGCTCCCTGCCTCTTAGGGAACCGTGGTTGTGCTTGTAAAATCATTGCGGAGCCCTTCCTGTCTCGACGGGCTCCGTGCAGCATTGTCCTGCCTCTAAAGGAAGGGAGGGAGCTGATATGGATGGAGGAAGGGGGTTGACATGGAGGGATGGGGGAAGGGGGCTGACATGGAGGGAGGGAGCTGATGTGGATGGTTGGAGGGAGGGGGGCTGACATGGAGGGATGGAAGGATGGGGCTGACATGGAGGGGAAGGAGGGGTGCTGGCATGCACAAAGGGGAGAGACGGGATAAATGCTGGACAGAGGCGAGAGACAGTGCGGTTTAGGATTATAATGGGCTGATGGAGCTAGCACTGGTAATGGGCAGATGGGAGGGGGCTAGGACTGGTAATGGGTTGATTAGGGAAGGCTAGGACTGGGAATGGACTGAACAAGGGGGGGGGGGTGGGACTAGTAATGGGCTGATAGGGGGGTATGACTGGTAATGGACTGATTTGAGGCTAGCATTGAAAATGAGCTGATTGGTGAGGTTAGGACTGGAAATGGGCTGATTGGGGGGTAGGACTGGTAATGGGCTGATTAGGGGAGCCTAGCACTGGTAATGGGATTGAGGGGGGGGGGGACTAGCACTGGAAATGAGCTGATTAGGGGAGGCTAGGACTGGTAATGAGCTGATGGGGAGTAGGACTGGTATTGGGCTGATTAGGGGAGGCTAGCACTGGTAATGGGGTTGAGGGTGGATTAGCACTGGAAGTGAGCTGATTGGGGGGCTTGGAATGGGCTGATTGTGGGGAGGGGAGGATAGAGCTGCTGGCCCTGGAAGAAAACTGGGGGCTAAGGCTACAAATGGGCTGATATGAGGGGATGAAAGAATGGAACTGGAAGGGAGTGGATCTGAGAGTGGCTGCCATGGTATTTGTACTAGAAGGGACTGGTCAGTGGGGAAGGAGGGATCTCCAGGAACAAGCAGGAATGAGTCTTCACATAGGGGTTTCTTCGGTACCGACGGAGCCTGCGCGGGAACGCTCCCCAGCGTCCAATCAGAAAGCCTTTGGGAGCATCCCACAGTGCCTGCGTGCTGCCTTCCCGCCTTTCCCAACTCTCTCCTCAGTTCTTCTTTTTTCCGCGGAGCCAGCAGGTTGTGTTCCTGTCACTGCAGAAGAATTTCTTTATTTTTCTTTATTTCTTTTGTGTCACATCTGCCTTCTGCGACGCTCTACCAGTTCCGCCCGTCTTTCTTTTCTTTAAAAAAAAAAAAAAAAAGACTTTTACTTTTTATTTTTTCTTCAGGTGCACTTGCGTTTTGGGCCTTAGGCCCAAAACCTTTTTTCCTTAACATGGAAAAGCCTGTCTCAGGGTTTAAGAAGTGCACAAAATGTGGCGGTACCATTTCCGTCACAGACACCCACGACTGGTGTCTAAAATGTTTAGGTCCTGACCATTCCATCACAGATTGTATGTCCTGTTCTATGATGTCTAAAAGAGGTCGGCAGAACCGAGCTGCCAAGCTCAGTACCCAGTTTCCCTCTGATGCGGCTTCAGTGGCATCGACATCTTCCAGGGCTGCTTCTTCCTCACATGGATCTCAGGTAACTAAACATAAATCCAGCCGGTCCTCGAAGGGTAGATCTCCTTCTAAGCATCGAGATGCCTCTGGCGTTGCCTTCGAGGATTCTGCACCGGCAAAATTACCCCGGCGGAAGGCTTCGGCATCTAATGCATCATCATCGGGCTTCCAGGATGATCTCGATGGTGTGGCTTCGACAGATCACCTGGTGCCATTCTCTGGGGTACCGGTGGCTTCCCCCGGTACCGACTTCCAAGCATTGGCGGCATCGATGGATCAGAGGATTCTGTCCATGGAACGCAGTCTGGCGGCTTTCCTTGTGGCATCGACGCCCCTGGTACCCGCAACAGACTACTTCACCGGTACCAGCTCTAGCACCACCATCGGTACCGATCCCGGGTCCCGTGGCATCAACATCGGCTTCGGTGTTCGCTATGCCGGTACTCTGTCCTCTGAAGCCCTCTGGTACCGATACCCCGGTACCGGTTTTTCCCGATACCGATTCCGGTCGGTATGGGTATCGGTCTTTGCTAGAGCATCTGGACAGACGATACTTTGATTCCTCTGAAGACTCTGAGGATTCTGAAGAGTCTGTCGATGCAGTGATGCTTCTTCCACAGGAGGAGGCCTCTCCTAAACGAAGGATGTCTCCTCCAGAGGACTTATCTTTTCAAGACTTCATCAGGGAGGTGGCTCAGTGCCTATCCATCACGGTGGCCCCTGAGACAGAACCCAGAGCCAAAGAGATACTTTACAATATCCTAAAACTCCTAAGGAGGCACCTACCTTGTCTGTTCATGAGATTTTGTATGATCTCATGTTGAGGATGTGGGAAGCACTCCTTACCACCTCTCCTTATTCTCGCAGGTTAGATACCATGTATCGTGTCCCTCATCCTGGTTTCCATAAATCTCAGCTTCCTCACCACTCTATTGTGGTTGAATCTGCTATGAGAAAGATTAGAAGTGCCAAAAGACATGCCTCTAATCCTCCAGGACGTGAATGTAGAACCCTGGATGCATTTGGACGTAGAGTCTTCCAAGCTTCCATGCTTGCTGCGAGAATTAATTCCTATAGTCTTTACATGGGAATGTTCCTAAAAGAAGTCACTGATCATTTGCAGACTTTAAGTCCTTTCATTTCTGAAGATAAGACTTTCTCACTTGGCTCAAACATGCCCAAGATATCTCCAGATTCTCCAACCGTGCAGCTTTCGACTGCTTTGAATGTGTAAGCAGAGCCTCAGCTATTGCCATAGGTGCACGTAGAATTGCTTGGCTTCAAGCATCTGATTTGGAGATCTGGGTACAAGATGAATTGGGAAATATCCCTTGTACAGGTGAAAACCTGTTT
The DNA here is from genome assembly GCA_033557465.1 of Ichthyophis bannanicus. NCBI lineage: Eukaryota > Metazoa > Chordata > Amphibia > Gymnophiona > Ichthyophiidae > Ichthyophis > Ichthyophis bannanicus. Next base: position 884,280,865 of record CM066035.1, on the reverse strand, counting down.
GGTAAAGATTGGCAAGCAAAGGCCAATCAGATGGATGCTGAAAATTCTGCCTTGGATAGACTATCCAAGTGTACAGCTGCTCCTGTTAAGAAAAGGTTGTTCAAGAAAGCACCTTTTTCTAAAAAGGGAATATTTTATCCTGCTTATGGCCAGCGGGCATCTTCTGCAGCTCAGTTCCCTAACAAACATCAGCAATCATCCAAACAGAACAAAGCAAAGGCTGCTAGGCCTCCTCCAGCCCAGCAACCTCAGCCCCCTCAGGGCCTTTGACTTTCGGCTAGAGAACTTAGCCTTCCTGGCTCTGGAAGGACCAGAGCCCTCCACCATTCCAGGAAGATTGTCATTTTGCTCCCAGGTGGGGACAAATTACAGCAGAGCATTGGACACTCTCCATCATAAAGGAGGGGTACAAACTTCATTTTTCAAGCTTGCCCCCTCGCACAAGAGTGCACCAGTTCAATTCTCCAACCTCCCTCCTCAACCTGTTGGGGCAGGAGATTGCCACCCTTCTCGCCCAAGGGGCAATAGAGGAAGTGCCTCTTCAACAACAGGGCAGAGGTTTCTACTCCCCCTATTTTCTTATTCCAAAGAAAACAGGTGGCTACAGACCCATCTTAGATCTCAGAGAATTGAACAGATTCCTAGTCAAGGAAAAATTCAAAATGATTTCTCTGGGAACTATGCTGCCATACCTTCAGTCAGGATTGGCTTTGTTCCCTAGATCTCAAGGATGCATACACCCATGTTCTCATCCATCCATCTCACAGAAGGTTCCTTCGGTTCCTTTTTCAAGAGAAGAACTATCAATACAGAGTGCTCCCTTTTGGTCTGGCCTTTGCACCAAGGGTGTTCACAAAATGCAAGGCAGTGATAGCTGCACAAAATGCATGGCAGTGATAGCTGCATTTCTGCGCACTCTGGGAATATTCGTATTCCCTTATTTGGACGACTGGCTCATTCGAGCTCCCACTCAGTCAGAGGCCAAGAGTTCTCTAGCCTGCACAATGCGTATCCTTCAGTATTTAGGGCTGATAATAAACATCCCAAAATCCAATTTAACCCCTACTCAGTCCCTGGAGTTTATAGGGGCGTTGCTGGATACCACAAGGGCTAGGGCCTATCTCCCCCAGGCCCGTTGCCTTCGCTTGGTGCAGTTAGCTTCTCAAGCAGAGTTGAAGCCCCTCTTAACTGCTCGAGAGATGTTAGTTACTAGGCCACATGGCATCCACCGTGCATGTGGTACCATATGCTCGCCTTCACATGAGGGCAGCTCAGTGGACTTGATCCACCCAATGGACCCAGGCATTAGACTGCCTGTCAGACAAAATAGCAAACACAAGTCGCCTCATTTTGTCCCTCCAGTGGTGGAAGTCCCCTCAAAACATGTTGCTGGGGTCCCCCTTTCAGCAGTCTCTACCCCAAGCAATTCTCACAACAGATGTTTCTACAATGGGGTGGGGAGCTCATCTGCAAGACCTCTCCACCCAGGGCATCTGGTCCCCACAGGAGAGTTGTCTACATATCAATCTCTTGGAAGTCAGAGCAATCTTCCTTGCTCTGTGGGTGTTCCACACCCTGCTCAGCTGCAAGAGAGTCCTTATCCACACGGACAATCAGGTAGCCATGTTCTATGTGAACAAGCAGGGAGGAACTGGCTCTGTTGCTTTGCAATGAAGCTTTGCGACTGTGGGCCCTCGCTAGAGAGCATCAAATTCATCTTCTGGCAGTTTATCTTCCAGGCGTTCAAAACTCTTGGGCAGACAGGCTCAGTCGAGTTCTGCTTCCACACGAGTGGTCCCTACATGTGGACCAGGTGACTGGGATTTTTCAGATTTGGGGAACCCCGGACATAGACCTCTTTGCAAGTCCGTGGAATGCCAAACTTCCCTGGTTCTGTTCCAGAACTCTGGCTCAGGGAGCTCAGGCAAGGGATGCTTTCTCCTTCACTGGGGTCAAGACTTCCTGTATGCCTTTCCACCCATTCCCCTAATTCCCAAAACACTGTTCAAGCTTCAGAGAGACAGAGGCCACATGATTCTCATAGCTCCATATTGACCACGGCAAGTGTGGTACCCTCTGCTTCTACATCTCTCTCAAGCTCCCTCCCTGGAGTTAGGGTCCGCTCCAGATCTCCTATCTCAAGAGGACGGAAAGTTACGGCATCCCAATCCCCAGTCTCTGCATCTCAGGGCTTGGTTGCTGAAGGCCTAGATCTCCAAGATCTTCATCTATTTCCAGGAACAAGCAGGAATGAGTCTTCACATATAGGGTACGTCGGTACCGACGGAGTCTGCGCGGGAACGCTTCCCAGCGTCCAATCAAAGAGCTTTTGGAAGCATCCCACCACGCCTGCATGCTGCCTTCCCGCCTTTCCCAACTGCCTCTCCTCAGTTTTCGTTTTCCGCGGAGCCGGCAGGACGTCCTCCTGTCACAGCAGAAAATTCTTGTTTTATTTCTTTAGTTTTCTTGTGGTCGCGGCTGTCTTTCTGACTCCACAGATACCGCTGGTGTTTTCTTTTCTTTTCTTGTAAAATCTCCTTTTTCACGGGATATTTTTTCTTCATAGTGTCCCGCGGTTTCTTAGGCCTTCAGGCCTCTTCTTTCCTTCATGGAACCGCCAGCCACTTTCTTCAAGAAATGTTCAGACTGTGGCGGTACAACTTTATTTTTAGACCCTCGAAGTCGGTGTCTAACCTGCTTGGGTCCTGACAACAGTTTGGTGAGAAGAGGTCTTAAACGTCGAGGTTCCCTCGATACAAGGTTTCCCTCCAACCCCGGGGCACCGTCCCCTTCTTCCACACAGGATCAGGTAACCCACAAACAGTCTGTTAAGACTAGCCAGCCCTCGAGTGGTAGGTCTCATGCACAACATGTAGACGGCTCTGGCCTTGCCCTCGAGGGCCCACTGGCTTCAAAACCCCGGAGGGAGTCTTCGGTCTCCAAAGCCTTTCAGGGGTTTCAGGTTGTTCCTGGGGTTCACCCCTCACAGAACATACCTGAGCCGTATCCGGTGGTGTCAGCCGCTTTGAGCGGTACCGATACCCCGGCATCGGCACTGGTGTTATATGAGACACTCCTCACCATGGATGGTCATCTGGCATCCTCGTTGCTGTCCGGACCGGTGGATACAATCCAGACTGACTTTCCATTATCAGTACCAGCACCGATACTACCACTGACGTCGGTACCCTCCAGATGTGCATCGATAGCCTCGCTTCTTTCGATGCCGAGTCTCGAATCGATCTGCAGTCTGGAGGACTGCGTACCGACTCGCCTTGGTACTGGCTCTCGGCGGTACCGAAGGCTTGGTTCCGATGATTCGGATCCGCAACTCTCGGTTCCCTCGAGGCCGATTGAGCTGCCCTCGATGCCGAGTTTGGAATCGATCTCTAGTCTGGGCGACTCGGTACCAATACGCTTTGGTACCGACACGGATCGATACCGGTGGCTCGGTACCGAGGTTAGCGCCTGGAGGTTTTCGGTTACCTCGGTACCGATTGAACGGTCACCGATGACTGCTCCGATGTCTGTCGGGCTCGACTCCGACATCGGTACCGGTATCCACAGTAGCATCGTGGCCAACTGCTGCCATGCTTTTTTCAACAGGATCGCTCCCTTCTATACCAAGCTTGGTGTAGATACCTGGCATGGACAATGTGGTAATGACGTTCGCTGCTTCTGACAGCCAGTACCGGCAACCATCCTTTAAGCATTCCACACTGCACTCTGCAGGATCTTCTAATCTCCAGGAACAAGCAGGAATGAGTCCTCACATATGGGTACGTCGGTACCGACGGAGCCTGCGCGGGAACGCTCCCCAGCTTCCCAAAAAGGAAAGCTTTTGGGAGCATCCCACAGCGCCTGCGCGCTGCCTTCCCGCCTTTCCTAACCAACTCTCCTCAGTTCTTCTTTTCCGCGGAGCCAGCAGGTCGTGTTCCTGTCACCGCTGAAGAAGTTCTTTATTTTAATTTATTTCTTTGGTCGCGTGTCTGCCTTCCCCGACGCCGGACTGGTACCGCCGGTCTTTTCTTTTCTTTCTAAAAAAAAAAAAAAAAAAAAAAAAAAGTATATATTTTTTCCTCACTTGGTGTATTTTTCTTCTTAGGCCTCCAGGCCCACAAGAAAATTTTCCCTCATGGAAAAACCAGCCTCCGGGTTCAAAAAATGCACCAAGTGTAGCGGTATAATTTCTGTTACAGATACCCATGAATGGTGTCTTAAATGTTTGGGTCCTGAACACTCCATTCCGGATTGCCAGTCCTGCTCTCTAATGTCTAAACGAGGGTTACAGAACCGAGCAGCCAAGCTCCATGTGCTGTTTCCCACGGATGCACCGGCGGTGGCATCGACATCTTCCAGGTCTTCCTCTCCTGATGGGTCTCAGGTAGCCAAGCATAAACCTAGCAGGTCCTCGAAGGGCAAATCTCCCTCTAAGCATCGAGATGCCTCCGGGCTTGCCCTTGAGGATCCTGCCCCAGCCAAACAACCCCGGCGGGAAGCTCCGGCTTCTAAAGCTCCTCCTATGGGGTTACAGGTTGACATCGATGGCATGGCCTCGACCGATCACCTGTTAGACTGCTCTGGGGTACCGGCACTTTCTCCCGGTACCGACATCCAGGCAGTCGTGGCGTCCATGGATCACACTGTTCAATCCATGCAGCAGGCTATAATGGCTTTTATTAAAGCTGCGACGCCGACGGTACCGCAACGAGTTCCGTTGTCGGTACCGGCGCCGATACCGGTACCGACTGCATCGACATTGGTCAGGATACCGACTCCGGTTCCTTGTCCAGGGCTATTTCTCGGTACCGATCCGGTACCGGGGACGCCCAATGTCTGTACCGATCGATACGCGTATCGATCGTTGGAAGCGGACAGACGATACTTCGATTCCTCTGATTCTGATTCATCAGATGAGTCTCCTGAAGTATCCATTACCCTTCCTGAGGAGCCTACTTCTCCAAAAAGGAGAATGTCTCCTCTAGAGGATTTGTCCTTTCAAGACTTCATAATAGAAGTGGCTAAAGGACTCTATTTCAGTAACCTCTGAAACAGATCCTAGAGCAAAAAAATTAGATATTTTAGGATACTCTAAGGCTCCCAGAGAGGCAGTCACCTTGACAATTCATGAAATTCTTCATGAACATATGATTGACTTATGGGAGACTCCTCTCACCCTTTCTCCTCATTCTCGCAGATTGGACACCATGTACCGTGTCCCTCCTTGTCCTGGATTTCAGAAAACTCAGCTTCCTCACCACTCCATTGTGGTGCAGTCAGCTATGAAAAGGATAAAGAGTACCAAAAGACACTCTTCTGCTCCTCCAGGAAGAGAATGCAGGACCTTGGATGCTTTTGGTAGGAAAATCTTCCAAGCCAGCATGCTTATTGCCAGAATGAACTCATATAGCCTTTATATGGGTATGTTTCTAAAGGAAGTTGCACAAAAGCTGCACAACTTTCTCCCTTTTCTTCCAGAGGATAAAAGGGATGAGTTCCTCCTTTGGCTTAAGCATACTCAAGACATTTCAATGTTTTCCAACAGGGCAGCCTTTGACTCCTTTGAAGGTGCCAGCAGAGCCTCAGGCATTGCCATAGCTGCTCGCAGAATTGCTTGGCTCCAGGCTTCTGATCTAGAGCCCTGGGTTCAGGATGGCTTAGGAAATCTGCCCTGTACGGGTGAAAATCTCTTTGGCAAAGAGTGGCAAATAAAAGCCACTCAAATGGATGCAGAGAATTCTGCTCTGGATAGACTTTCCATGTCAACCTCCATTCCAGCCAAGAAAAAACCTTTCAAAAAGCCTTTTTACAAAAGAAGCAGATTTCCTTCCACTTCTGGCCAACAATCTTCTACAGGTCGCTTTGCTACTAAGCGTCAGCAACCTAAACAGGCCAGGCCTAAACCTGCAGGGACTGCTACAACCCAGCAGTCCCAACCCCCTCAGGGTTTTTGACTTGATACTAGAGAACGTAACCTTTCTGGCTCTACAACAGCCAGAACCTCTCACCATTCCAGGAAGGTTAGCTCATTTTGCTCCCAGATGGGAGCAAATCACATCAGAACAGTGGACCCTCTCCATCATAAGAGAGGGCTACAAACTTCATTTCTCAGACCTTCCTCCCTACACCATGGTGAGACACTTCAATTCTCCCACATCTCTCCTCGATCTTCTGGATCAGGAGGTGACTACCCTTCTGGCCCAGAGGGCCATAGAAGAAGGTCCTCTTCTTCAACAGGGGTCAGGGTTTTACTCCCCCTATTTTCTCATTCCAAAGAAAACAGGGGGATACAGACCCATTCTAGATCTCAGAGAATTGAACAAATTTCTATGCAAGGAGAAGTTCAAGATGCTTTCTCTAGGCACTCTCCTTCCATACCTGCAGAGTCAGGATTGGCTTTGTTCTCTAGATCTCAAGGATGCTTACACTCATGTCCTCATCCATCCATCTCACAGAAAATTCCTACGTTTTCTGTTCTAGGGAAAACATTACCAATACAGAGTGCTTCCTTTCGGTCTAGCCTCTGCTTCAAGAGTGTTCATCAAATGCATGGCATTAGTTGCTGCATTTCTACGCACTCTGGGAATATTTGTCTTCCCATATCTGGACGACCGGCTCATCCGAGCTCCAACCCAGTCGGAGGCTCAGATCTCCCTGAACCGCACCAGGCGCATTCTGCAATACCTGGGACTTGTGGTAAACCTCCCAAAGTCCCAGCTCACCCCTACTCAGTCCCTGGAATTCATAGGGGCCTGGTTGGACACCACGTCTGCAAGGGCCTACCTTCCTCAGGCCCGTTGTCAACGTCTAGTGCAGTTAGCCTCCCAGATTCAGTCAAAGAGCCACTTAACTGCCAGGGAGATGCTACAGCTGCTAGGCCATATGGCTTCCACAGTACATGTGGTACCCTATGCTCGCCTACACATGAGAGCAGCACAATGGACTTTGTCCACCCAGTGGACTCAAGCTTCAGGAGCTCTCTGACCAAATAGCAACCTCCAAACGTCTCTTTTGGTCTCTCCAATGGTGGATGTCCACTCAAAATCTGTTGTTGGGGTCCCCCTTCCAACCTTTGTTACCCCAAGCAACCCTCACAACCGATGCCTCCCAAACAGGTTGGGGAGCTCATCTACAAGACCCTCCACCCAAGGCACTTGGTCCCCACAGGAGACCTCTCTTCATATCAACCACTTGGAACTTCCAGCAGTGTTCCTAGCTCTCAAGGTCTTTCATACCCTCCTCAGCTACAAGACCGTCCTCATTCATACGGACAATCAAGTAGCCATGTTTTACATAAACAAGCAAGGAGGAACTGGTTCTCTGTCGCTTTGCAACGAAGTTCTAAGATTATGGGCCTTTGCCAGAGAGCATCAAATCCATCTCCTGGCAGTATACCTCCCAGGAATCCAAAACTCTTGGGCAGACAGACTCAGTCGAGTTCTGCTTCCACACGAATGGTCCCTGCACATGGATCAGGTACTCATTCTTCCAAGAATGGGGAACCCCGGACATAGACCTCTTTGCAAGTCCGTGGAATGCCAAACTTCCCCGGTTCTGTTCCAGAATTCCGTGTCAAGGAGTTCAGGCCAAGGATACCTTCCTCCATTGGGGTCAGGGCTTCCTGTATGCCTTTCCACCCATTTCTTTGATTCCCAAGACTCTGTTCAAACTCCAGAGGGATCAAGGATCTATGATCCTTATAGCTCCACGCTGGCCACGCCAAGTGTGGTACCCTCTACTTCTGCATCTCTCCCAAGCCCCCTCCCTGGACTTGGGAGCGGCACCAGACCTTCTGTCCCAGGAGGAAGGGACTTTGTGGCATCCAAACCCCAAGTCCCTTCACCTCAGAGCTTGGTTACTGAAGGCCTAGACCTTCAAGACTTCAATCTTTCTCAGCAAGTGAAGGATATCCTCCATGCTTCCAGAAAACCTTCCACTAGGCCTTCCTTTGTTTTTAAGTGGAAAAGATTTTCCATTTGGTGTGCTCAAAAGGGTCTTGACCCTCTGGCACTTGCTGTGAATTCTCTTTTGGAATATCTCCTGCATCTCTCCAATGCAGGCCTTAAAACAAATTCAGTAAGGGTCCATTTGAGTGCTATTGCAGCATCCCTTAAGCCTCTCAATGGACAACCTATTTCCTCTCATCCTCTTATTGCAAGATTCATGAGAGGCCTAACTTTAACTAAACCTCCCATTTGACCTCCTCCGGTGGCATGGGACTTAAACATGGTTCTTGGTCAGCTTATGAAGCCACCTTTTGAACCCTTAGCCACTGCCTCCTTGAAATTTCTTTCCTGGAAGGTTATTTTCCTTATTGCAATCACTTCTGCTCGCCGCATCAGTGAACTACAGGCCTTAGTGGCTAATCCACCTTATACAAGGTTCCATCATGATAAGGTAGTCCTTAGGACAAACCCTCACTTTATGCCTAAAGTGGTCTTACCTTTTCATCTTAATCAAGAGGTATATTTACCTGTCTTTTTTCCAGCTCCTCATGCATCCAGTGCAGAGAAGAACCTTCATACTCTAGATTGTAAAAGAGCTCTTGCTTTTTACTTACACAGGACACAGCAACATAGAAAGTCTTCCCAGCTTTTTGTTGCTTTTGATCCTTCTCATTTAGGACTTCCAGTCTCTAAAAGAACACTGTCCAATTGGATTGCTCAGTGTATTTCTTTTGCTTACCAGAGTAAGAACCTTTCTCTGGAGGGCCATGTCACAGCTCACAATGTGAGGGCCATTGCCACCTCTATGGCTCATCTTCATTCTGTGTCCATCGACCAGATCTGTCGAGCAGCCACCTGGGCCTCGGTTCATACCTTCACAGCCCATTACTGTTTGGACAAGGACTCCCGCCGGGATGCCTTGTTTGGTCAGGCTGTCCTCAGACACCTGTTCCATTCTTGAACAACTCCTGCCCTCCTTCCCTGAATGGATGCCTGAGATCCATAGGAAGACGAGGAACCCTTCAGGGTCTCATACCCTTGGGGATCTCCCAGGCATCTTAGCTAGGGAGTCCCCATATGTGAGGACTCATTCCTGCTTGTTCCTGGAGATAGCAGTTACTTACCTGTAACAGGTGGTCTCTGGGAACAGCAGGAATTAGTCCTCACAACCCTCCCACCTCCCCTAGGAGTTGTATCTCTCTCTGTCTTTCCTTTCCTCTCTCTCTCTATTGTCTCAGCTTTAAACTCGAACTGAGGAGAGTTGGTTAGGAAAGGCGGGAAGGCAGCGCGCAGGCGCTGTGGGATGCTCCCAAAAGCTTTCCTTTTTGGGAAGCTGGGGAGCGTTCCCGCGCAGGCTCCGTCGGTACCGACGTACCCATATGTGAGGACTAATTCCTGCTGTTCCTAGAGATCACCTGTTACAGGTAAGTAACTGTGCTTTCCTGTATATCTGGATAGCTCTGTCGGTGCTCTGGCTAGTTCTTCAAATCTAACCTGTCCAAGGGGGAGTCCTGTTGGGGATCCCTCTTTTCAGAGTTTCCTCCTGGATATAGCAAGATCTCTTGCCATTCCTATCCCAGGACATGATCCTGCACAAGGCTCTGTTTCTCCCAAAGCAAAGGAGAACATAATGCTTCCTTTGCATCATTCCTTGCAGGATCTCCTTCTAGGAATGTGGGAAAGACCTTTAAGGGTTCCCCCACCTTCCAGAGCAAGTGATCTCTTATGTCAGGTGACCCCCTCTCCAGGGTTTCAAAAGACTCAACTTCCTCATCATTCCAAAGTAGTGGAATCAGCAATGCGGCGGTTAAAGAGTAAGAAAAAGCACTCTTCTTATCCGCCAGGTCGTGGGTCTAAGACACTAGATACCTTTGGACGTCAAACCTTCTAGACATCTATGCTTTCTGCAAGAATTCTCTCATATATTTTCTATATGAGTCTATCTCTTGAGGAGGTCACAAAGCAGTTACATCTTTTGACTCCTTCCCTTCCAGAGTCCAAGAGTGCAGACTATTCTTCACTCCTCAAACATCTCCAGAAGATTTCTTGGTTTCTTACTCGTGCTTCCCTAGACTCTTTTGAGTCTGTTAGCAGGACTTCTGCTATAACTATAGGAGCACGACGTAGAGCCTGGCTCCAAGCTTCAGACTTGGACAAATGGGCACAGCACAGACTGGGACATACTCCTTGCACTGGAGACAATCTTTTCAACAAGGAGTCTTTACGTCAGGTTATTCAGTTGTCCACTGACTTACCTATTCCTAGGGGCTCTTCTGCACTTTCTTCTGTCCCAGTAGGTAGGAAATGTCCTGCCAAACTTTCTTCCCATAGGAGAAGGTTTTATGCATCATCTGCCCATCATACAGATGTTCCCAAACATGGGAAGCATCGTCCTGGTCTGCAGAGTTCAACCTCTCGCCAGGCTCAGCAAACCCAGCAACCACAGGGATTCTGATCAATCCATCAGATGCTTGTGACTCTGGAGATTAGAATCTGCAGTTGCTTCTTCTCAATAGAGACAATCCACTGCTGTCATTCTAAATCCTACACATGGATCTCTTCCCGAAAGACATCCATTCTTTCTAGGTTCTATGAGCTGTCAGGATGTTCATGCTTCTAGGTCACAGGGTTCTCCTCTTCTTCCTGCTAGGGGAAAGAGGTCTATCCACTATCAAACGATAGTTTCCTGTGCCAGCATGTCTTTTTTCCTTTCTATAACCTTACTACTTTGTAAGTTTTCTTCAGCTCCATTCTCTTTACCCTCTTACCAGGTTTTTCCTTTGTAAGAGTGGTATTGCTTTACTGGAAGGCTTTTCTTCAGCCTCTCTAGTTTTCTTACTTTTCCAATGCGGAGTTCTCGTCTGAGTTGACTCCTCTTTTTCAATCTTGCTTTGAAGCAGTTCATCAGACACGTCCAGAGTTTTCTACTCTTGCTTTGTCTGTCCTTTCTGTTTTTAAACAGTACCATTCTTTCTGCTGTCTGGCAAGCAGCTGCCAATGCAGGAGCCTTAATGTTTGGACCACTGGTTCTTGTCCACCAGCAACCAGATTTGTCCTCCACTAACATTCTGTCTGGTCTTAGTAGTGGCTCCAAGTCGGTGCTGTCATCTGTCTTGGAAATATTTTCACTACAAGCTTGTTGGATTGTCTTCTCTTTCTGCCATCTCAATTCCCCTGGGTTTGGCAGCATAGTTGACATAGGAACTGGCTCTCCTGCAGCCAGTTCTATCTCCTCATGCTCCTGCATCATGCTCTCTGCAATTCTACAGAGAAGCTCTCCACTATGTGCCCTTGCTAGAGAGCTTGGGTTTCTTTTTCTCCAACAGCTATACTAGATGGTTGAAAAAGTTTTTTTCAGTCATGTCTCCCATGACTAGAAAAGTTACCTTTTTAATATAAAGGACATAGGCCTCCTCTTACGTGAAAGCTTAAGGAGTTGCTAATTCCCTGCTTTGGTCCATAGTATTTCCAATCGGGAATGTTTTCTCCTTCAGCTCCTTCTCATGGTAAGAACGCATGATACCTTTTTGCCCTTTACAGGTCAGCATGGTATCTCATTCCTATGCGTCTTCTGTTCACTTACCATGTTAGAGTTCTAGAATACTCGGGACTTGCTGGCTGCAGACTAATATCATCCTCTGCTTGTCACATAACCATCCTGATTATTCTACTACCTAGCATCCCTGTAGCCGTAACCAGTGGGAATTGTTTCTCTTTATATCTTCTCAAGTATTATTTAACATTTCTTATATACCGCCTTTCATGATATCAAGGCGGTTTACATTGAACAAACTGAAATTGCATTGAACAGGGCATTATAACTTGGAGATAACTATTTTACAGGGAACATGGGCTATGGAGGGTTAAGTGGCTTGCCCAAGACCACATGGAGCACCTGTGGGACTAGAAACCCCAGTCCTTCCGGCCCAAGGTTGCTGTCCTCTAGTGGGATTTGAACCCCCGACCCTCCGGCCTGAAGTACCTTGCCCCAACCACTAGGCCATTCCTCCACTCCAATAGGTTCCACCTTCTTATTAGATGAATCTTTCCTCTCCACTTTTTCCTATATGAATACCTTTTTGTAGGCATATCTCTGTCTGCTTCTTTGCAGACACCCATATAGAGGCCTATATATTCATACCTATAGCACACATCTTACAGATGTCTATGTCTATCATTTGTGTGTATTTTATGCCCTTCATATCTCACTATAGATATATAACATAGATATATGAGAATATATCTATATGTATCTGTAGAGATATTTTACTATCGGTAAATATGTATTCTGCTTTATCTACCTGACTGTCGAGGCTCATATAGCTATATGATTCTGACAGATGGGCTCTACCCATACTTATGTTATCCAGCCTGTTTGGGGTCCTACACTCACAACCGCTTTGGTGGTAGTTAACACCTAACATAACCTTAAGGTTAAGTACCTCTGAAGCTCTCCACGTTCCAATATCTCTCCCAGCTGACTTCAGCTCATCACAGGCTCTAACGCCTCCGGCGTTTGTCCTTTCTTTTGGGATACAAGGGGTTCCCATACTCTTTCTCCTCACAAGGACTGGGCCTGTTTATCCAAATCGGTTAGCCTCTCTCTCTTTGTTCCTAAGAGTGAGCTACTCTGCCGCCAAAAGAGTCGGGCTTTTATCACCGTTTTTGTACTACCCCAGTTTTTCCTACTGGGGTTACCTGTTACCTTTCAGGATTCCGACCTCCATTACTTTTCCTACAGGTTTACTACCTCCACTTACAATGAGGTTCTTCTCGAGGTTCCTCTACTGTAGATCCCATGAACCTCCGTACTTCTCTGAAGTCCTGTTAGGGGAGGTCCATATTGCAATATTTTTCCTTTGCAATATCATTGATGACAATTATCATCCACACATGGGCTCCTTGTCTGCAATCCTATGCTAGGTTAGCTGTTCCACAGCACCTTTCTTTCTTTAACTCCTACCCTCTATCTTCAGGATGCCTGGTGTTGTGGGGGATAGCATGTTCCAACCTGTGACATGCTGGGACTCCAGGCATCTGACCATATGTGAAGACTCATTCCTGCTTGTTCCTGGAGATAGCACAGTTACTTACCTGTAACAGGTGATCTCTGGGAACAGCAGGAATTAGTCCTCACAACCCACCCACCTCCCCTAGGAGTTGTATCTCTCTCTCTCTCTTTCCTTTCCTCTCTCTATTGTCTCAGCTTTAAATCTTAACTGAGGAGAGGCAGTTGGGAAAGGCGGGAAGGCAGCACACAGGCGTAGTGGGATGCTTCCAAAAGCTCTTTGGACGCTGGGAAGCGTTCCCGCGCAGACTCCGTCGGTAGCGACGTACCCTATATGTGAAGACTTATTCCTGCTGTTCCCAGAGATCACCTGTTACAGGTAAGTAACTGTGCTTTCTCAACAGGTGAAAGATGTTCTTTATGCTTCCAGAAAACCTTCCACTAGACGTTCTTATGCTTTCAAGTGGAAGAGGTTTACTATCTGGTGCTCTGAGAAGGGTCTTAACCCCCTTGCCATACCTCTGGAATCTTTGCTGGAGTATCTCCTCCATCTGTCTAATGCAGGCCTTAAAACAAATTCAGTAAGGGTCCATTTGAGTGCTATTGCAGCTTCCCTTAAGCCTCTAAATGGCCAACTTATTTCCTCTCATCCTCTTGTAGCAAGGTTCATGAGAGGCCTCCTTTTAACAAAGCCTCCCATTAGACCACCTCCGGTGGCATGGGACTTGAACCTGGTTCTTGGTCAACTTATGAAGCCGGCTTTTGAACCTTTGGCTACCACCTTCTTGAAATACCTTTCTTGGAAAGTTATCTTTCTCATTGAAATCACATCAGCATGTCGTATTAGTGAATTGCAAGCACTCGTAGCTAATCCACCTTATACAAGGTTCCATCATGACAAGGTAGTCCTTAGGACTCATCCACAGTTTATGCCTAAGGTGGTCTCGCCTTTTCACCTCAACCAGGAGGTCTACCTACCTGTCTTTTTTTCCAGGACCTCATGCATCAAGTGCAGAGAGGAATCTTCATACCCTGGACTGTAAAAGAGCATTGGCTTTTTACTTAGAGGACACAGCAACATAGAAAGTCCTCTCAGCTCTTTGTTGCCTTTGATCCTTCTCATTTGGGACTACCAGTCTCTAAGAGAACACTATCTAACTGGATTAACCAGTGTATTTCTTTCACCTATCAGAGTGTTTATTTAGACAGTTTTTGTTTACCGCCTTATCCTTCAATCAAAGCGGTCACAACACAATTGGGGGATACATTTAACACGCGGGGATATGAGACACATACACTAATACTTACAGGGAAGATGGGTTATGGAGGGTTAAGTGGCTTGCCCAAGACCACAAGGAGCATCTGTGGGACTAGAAACCCCAGTCCTTCCGGCCCAAGGTTGCTGTCCTCTAGTGGGATTTGAACATCCGACCTTCTGGCCTGAAGTACCTTGCCCCATCCACTAGGCTACTCCTCCCTTTCTCTGGAGGGCCATGTCACACCTCAGTGTGAGAGCCATGGTAGCCTCAATGGCTCATCTGAACTCTGTGTCCATTGACGACATCTGTCGAGCAGCCACTTGGGCCTCGGTTCATACCTTCACAGCCCATTACTGCTTGGACAAGGACTCCCGCCGGGATGCCTTGTTTGGTCAGGCTGTTCTCAAACACCTGTTCCATACTTAATCAACGCCTACCCACCATCCCTGATGGGATGCCAGAGATCCATTGGGGGAAGTGGAGCCCTGTCCCAGGGACACACAACATCTGGGGTCTCTCCCTGGCATCTGCAGCTAGGGAGCCCCCATATGTGAAGCCTCATTCCTGCTTGTTTCTGGAGATAGCACAGTTACTTACCTGTAATAAGTGATCTCTGGGAACAGCAGGAATAAGTCTTCACAACCCACTCACCTCCCCTAGGAGTTGTATCTCTCTATCTCTTTCCTTTCCCTCTCTCTCTCAGCTTTAAAACTCAACTGAGGAGAGACAGTTGGGAAAGGCGGGAAGGCAGCACGCAGGCGCTGTGGGATGCTCCCAAAGGCTTTCTGATTGGACGCTGGGGAGCGTTCCCGCGCAGGCTCTGTTGGTACCAATGAAACCCATATGTGAAGACTTATTCCTGCTGTTCCCAGAGATCACCTGTTACAGGTAAGTAACTGTGCTGGACTGGAAGGGAATGAACACCAGTGGCAGTCATGGGAATGCAAGTTGGTATTGGAAGGTACTGGGTATGAGGACTGGGGAGGGTTACTGGGACTGGAAATAGGCTGATGGAAAGACGTGAAGAAAACAAAAGAAGAGTTAAGAAATGGCAAATGGACCATAGACCACAGAAAGAGAGCTAAGAGAAGACAGCAAAGTAGAAGCCTCAGATCGGGACCAGCATGATCAGAGAATAAATTGGTCCGACAACAAAGGTAGAAAAAATCATTTTATTTCATATTAGTGATTTGACTACAAAATCATCATAATTTTGAAATCAAATATTGTTGTTACTTGTGATTATTGTGGTTTAAATAAGTATTTTATAAATAAAAACATATTGCAACGGCCTATAATATATTAATAATTCAACAAATGATTACAGCGACAATGCGTTAACGTTAAAGGAAGAGACGCATTTGATTTTATCGTTGGGGGTCACCACAAGTTGACCAACGGTAAAAGGGGTCACGGTACAAAAAAGGTTGAGAACCACTGCTCTAAATGGACAGCCTATTTCCTCTCATCCTCTTATAGCAAGATTTATGAGAGGCCGCCTTCTAACTAAGCCTCCCATTAGGCCACCACCAGTGGCATGTGACTTAAACCTGGTTCTTGGGCAGCTCATGAAACCACCCTTCGAACCTTTAGCTACCACCTCCTTAAAATTCCTTTCTTGGAAGGTTACTTTTCTTATTGTAATCACATTAGCACGTCGCATTAGTGGGTTGCAAGCGCTAGTATCTAATCCACCTTATACAAGGTTCCATCATGACAAGGTAGTCCTTAAGACTCGTCCACACTTTATGCCAAAGGTGGTCTCACCTTTTCATCTGAACCAAGCGGTCTACCTACCTGTGTTTTTTCCAAGGCCTCATGCATCAAATGCAGAGAGGAATCTTCATACCTTGGATTGTAAAAGAGCTTCAGCCTTTTACTTACAAAGAACACAGCAACATAGAAAGTCCTCTCAACTCTTTGTTGCTTTTGATCCTTCTCATTTGGGACTTCCAGTCTCCAAGAGAACTCTATCTAACTGGATTTCTCAGTGTATTTCCTTCGCCTATCAGAGTAAGAATCTTTCTCTGGAGGGCCATGTCATGGCTCACAATGTGAGAGCCATGGCAGCCTGAATGGCTCCTCTGCACTCTGTCTATCGACATCTGTCAAGCAGTCACCCGGGCCTCGGTTCATACCTTCACAGCCCATTACTGCTTGGACAAGGACTCCCGCCGGGATGCCTTGTTTGGTCAGGCTGTTCTTCAACACCTGTTCCATACCTAATCAACTCCTACCCACCATCCCTGGTAGGATGCCAGAGATCCATGGGGGGAAGTGGAGCCCTTCTCAGGGACACACAACTTCTGGGGTCTCTCCCTGGCATCTAAAGTTAGGGAGTCCCCATATGTGATGACTACATTCCTGCTTGTTCCTGGAGATAGCATAGTTACTCGTGATGAAGGGGCAGTGGAAATTATTTTGCACACATTTTGGCTAAGTAGGCACGGATTTCTGCAAAGATTTTGTGATTTGCTGAATGAAATGTTTTTTGAAGGAGAGGGGAGATGACCAAGGGGAGTTGGAAGATAAGGAGTGGTTATGTGATCTGGCATGTCTCGCTGACTTTACAGGAAAACTAAGTGATATGAACCTTGAATACAAGGTAATAACAAATGCATTATCGAGATAAGTACAGTTTCATCCTACAAGAGCAAATTTGAGCTAATGATGACTGACCTTGCAAACACTTTTGATCATTTTCCTAATGCGCAGGACCATCTGGCACAATATCCAAAATTTTTTTTTCAGAATGAGAAGTATGTGACAGAAATCTGTTTTGTTATCCAGGAATTCGAAAAAAGATTCTGTGACTTCCAAAAAATTGAAACAGTTGTGGAGTACTTGTCATACCCATTCAAAGTAGATGTGGACATTAAAGAAACTGCAGCTGCTATCAGTAAAAATTAGTCATTGAACACGAAATATTAACCCTTAAAAATGACATTTTTCTCAAGACCCTGCTGAGCAAGAATCGTTTTGGAAGCTAGTGCCTAGAGACAAATTTCCCAACTTGAGAAGATGCAGTGAAGCTGTACACTCCTGTTTCAGTTCAACTTATTTGTGTGAATATGCATTTTCCCATCTGAAAATGAGAGCACACAACGTTCCAGCATGACAGATGAACATCTCCAAGATTCCCTGAGACTGGCCCTCACGCAATATTCACTCAACTTCAAAAAGCTGGTGGATGAAATGCAGGCTCAGATGTCTCACTAATGAGCAAGAATGAAATATTAAATATTGTGTAAGATCAGCCTGGATCAATACTCGACCTAAATTTAACACAAATTACTCAATAAAATTTAACTTTCTTTAACTGTCTTAATAACTTTCTTTATTACTCAGTTAAACTTTAAGAAAAAATGTACTTTCCATTTCCCCTTGCAGTTCTTACTGGCTCTCCGTCTCTGTTTTGTTTTTGCTTAATTTGCTTAACAGCTGATCACATCCAAGTAAATGACAGAAGGTTCATTAAAAAAGTGGAGGGGGGAATCCTCCAACTTTATTGGGTTAAAATTTAATTTGAAATTTATTTGAAGCTTAATTTTCATGGTGGTAAATCACCGGCACTTTTGGCTGGAAAAAGTAGATCATGACCTGTTCGAAGGTGGACATGCTTGCTCTATACCATTGCCATCTTTTTTTCTAAAAGCCCCCATACTCTCATAACGCCCTGACTCTATATAGATCTAAGCTACTGGAATATATAACAATCTGATAAATGAGTGCTAACAGCATCACAACAATCTAATCATGAAATCTGTCAAACCGAGAGAACTATTCAGCATTGTCCAAAAGCTCACTAGGGATACCTTGCAGCCTAGTACAAATCATCTAAACCCACAGGAATTTGCTGACTACATGAGAGCGAAAAACCCAACCCGGACATGCTCCATCACACTACAAATCGTTGACCATGAAATGAAAGGGCAGCAGCATCATGTTATGTTAAGTGCCGTCGAGTCTGAGTCAACTCATGGCGACCCTCTGGATAGCTATCCTAAATTGTGTTCGGTCTTCAGTCAGGCGGCTCATTGTTGACAGAATGGTACCCGTAACTGCTGTTATTGTAGCGATCCATCTCATTGCTGGCCTTCCTCTTTTGCGCTGACCTTCTATCTTGCCAAGCATGATGTCTTTCTCTAATGATCCCTCTCTTCGCATGATGTGTCTGAAGTATGAAAGTTGAAGTCTTGTCATCTGAGCTTCTAAAGAAAGCTTAGGTTTGATCTCCTCTAGTACCGACTGGTTTGTTCTTCGGGCAGTCCATGGTATACACAGTATTCGCCGCCAGCACCATAATTCAAAAGCATCAATTTTCTTCCTGTCTATCTTTTTCACTGTCCAGCTTTCACATCCATATGATGTTATTGAAAATACCATGGCTTGAACAAGTCGAATCTTTGTATGGAGAGAGACATCTCTGCTCTTTATTTATTTACATTCTCTTATATACCGCGCTATTCTGCATCAGTGCGGTTTACATTGAACAAACTGAAATTACATTAAACAGGGTATTATAACTTGGAGATAACTATTTTACAGGGAACATGGGCTATGGAGGGTTAAGTGGCTTGCCCAAGACCACAAGGAGCACCTGAGGGATTAGAAACCCCAGTCCTTCCGGCCCAAGGTTGCTGTCCTCTAGTGGGATTTGAACCCCCGACCTTCCGGCCTGAAGTACCTTGCCCCAACCACTAGGCTACTCCTCCACTCCAGAGAATCTTATATAGGTCTTTCATAGCCATTCTGCCAAGAGCAATGCGTCGTCTGATTTCTTGACTGCTTGTTGCTTCTTTATTGATAGTTGATCCAAGTAGGTTAAAGTTGTTCACGATTTCAATTTCTTCTCCTTCAACGATGAACCTGTTGATTATGCCAGTTGTCATGATCTTTGTCGTCTTTACATTAAGGTGCAGGCCCATTTTGAGACTGTTCTTTGATTGTGAGAAGCAAATGTTTCAGACCATCTTCACTTTCAGCCAGTAATGTGGTGGTATCAGCATAGCGAAGGTTGTTGATGAGTCTTCCACCAATTTTCACACCTCTGTTGTCTTCATACAGTCCTGCTTCTCTGATGAATTGTTCTGCATATAAATTAAACAGGTAAGGGGAAAGTATGTAGCCTTGTCTTACACCTTTGCTTATTTTAAACCATTCCGTTTCTCCTTGTTCCGTTCAAACTGTTGCTTCTTGATCAATGTACAGATTGCGCAAGAGAACGATCAGGTGTTCTGGTATACACATGCTTCTTAATGTGGCCCAGAGTTTCTCATGGTTTACACAGTCAAAAGCCTTGCTATAGTCGATAAAGCACAAATAGATATCCTTTTGGTATTCTTTAGTCTTTTCAAGGATCCATCTCACATCCGCAATGTTGTCTCTCGTTCCTCGCCCTTTCCTGAACCCTGCTTGCACTTCAGGTAGTTCTTGTTCTAGGTATGGCTGTAGTCTCTTTTGAATAATCTTCAATAGAATCTTGCTGGCATGTGTGATCAGAGCGATTGTGCTATAATTTCCACAGTCAGTTGGATCACCTTTCTTTAGTATTGGTATAAACACAGATCTTTTCCAGTCAGTTGGCCATGATGTCTTCCATATTTCTTGGCAGAGCCTTGTAAGTATGGTAACAGCTGCATCAGATTGCTGCAATACTTCTATGGGAATGCTATCAATGCCTGGTGCTTTGTTCTTTGATAAGGCTTTCAATGCTGCTTCAACTTCTTCTTTCATCACCAATGGTTCCCGATCATAAGGTACAGACTGAAACGGCTGTTGGTCCACTTGATCTTTATCATATAAAAACTCTGTATATACCTTCCACCTTTTCTTGATCTTCTCAGCATCATTCAACATAGAAACTTGAGCATCTTGTAACATTCCAATTCTAGGCTGGAACTTTTTCTTTAACTCTCGCAGCTTTAGGAAAGCCGATCTTGTTCTTCCTCTAATAGTTTCTGCTTCTATTTCCTTGCAAGTGTCATTGTAGTACTTTTTCTTGTCCTGTCTTGCTGCACGTTGGAAATCTCTGAGTTCTGTTATTGTCTTTCTCCTTTGGCTTTAGCTTCTCTGCGTTTCTGGGCAATTTTCAGAGTTTCTTCCGTCATCCATTTTGGCCGTTTTGCTTTTTCACCTTTTGTAGAGACTTCTCGCTTTGTTCCAGCACAACCTTCTTGATGTCATTCCATAACTCTTCCGGAGCTCTGTCAGCATACGTGGGAGCAATTCGGTATACCATCAGAACTTCAAGTAGAGGACATAATACATGGTCTCAACACAACATCGCCATCACATCCTTGCCCAGTGGCCTGGATAACAGTCACAAGAAGCCAGCTATCCCAGCACATTCATAAAATAGTCATACTCACTCCAACAAGGATACATGCCACAGTCCCTCAAGCATGCCATGATACGACCAATACTTAAAAGCAATAACCTAAACCCATCTGAACCAAAATCATACCGTCCCATCTCCAGTTTACTGTTCCTTGCAAAAATAGTTGAAAAGACAGTGCAGAAACAGCTTCAGGATCACATTGACATGAATTCCCCCACTGGACATTCATCAGCATGGATTTAAACCCTGGCACTGTGTAGAAATGCTACTCACATCACTCTTTGACAACCTCATAAGAGGTATAGATAATATAAAGAATGGATTCCTGCTGGTATTCATAGACATATCGGCAGCCTTTGACACAGTGTCCCATGCTAGACTACTACAGCGCCTGCAACAGATAGGATTGCGCAAGAACACTCTGAAATGGTTCACATCGTACCTCGAAGATCGAACACAGCAAGTTAAATGCGACCAAAATAACTCTTTGCAGTTCCCTGCAACGCAAGGAATACCTCAGGGATCGGCCCTGTCATCTATGCTCTTCAGTATTTGCATCCAACCCATATGCAACATCATCAGATAACACAAACTCCTCTATCGCATATATGCTGACGACATCATGGTGTATGCTCCAATCAACCTACTAGAACTTAACACTACAACAATGACTAAATGCCTTGAGGACTTGAATATATGGCTCACAGACAATAACCTGATGGTCAACTATGATAAGACTGAGGCAGTGTTCGTCACCAGGAACCCTACCTTCATTCCACCGCAGAATATCAGTATTCTAAACAAAGTCATAATAGTCAAAGATGAAGTTAGATACTGGGGCATAACAATGGATAGAGCTCTGAATCTGAAATCTCATATTGCCAAAACCGCAAACAAGGCCTATCAACCTTTGAGGACCATACGCAAGATCAAGCCACTACTCTGCCAGGATCACTTCCGCACAGTGTGCCAAGCGCTCATTACACCTCTGATTATGGAAATTCTCTATATAAAGGCCTCCCCCAGCAAACCTTGCCCCCACTCCAAATGCTGCAGAACACTACAGCATGCATCACTGACATGCCAAGATTAGAACACATCACCCCTATTTTACAGCAACTACACTGGCTCCCAGTGGTGGCCAGAGCAAAATTTAAAATCTTGATCATTTTCAAAATCATCCACCATCTTTCAGCAGATGCACTACAAGAAATCGTAACAAACATTAGTAATAGACCAAGGAGGAACAACAATACCAACATGATCAGCACACCTTTATGATTTCATAAGACTAAACAAAATATATCAAGAAGAGCTCCATCATTAATGGCATCCTCACTATGGGACTCCCTCCCAACGTGCTTAAGGGAATTAGAGGACATCACAGACTTCCGCAAGGCCCTTAAAACCCTGCTCTTCACAGAAACATATGAGCAGATTGACAGCAGTCCCCACCAGACAGGCAACAGCCCACACCTGAGCGGGATAGCAATGTAAACACCCCTGCAAAATCAATGCCTAACCAACACAGCTAAACCCACGACAATATAATAATTGTAACCCTCAAATTGTGTTGTCTTAATGTTGTTAAATACCCTCATGTTAAATGTTGTAAAGCACCCAAATGTTAAATGTAGCCCAATTGTGATGTGATGTAACCACTTTGATTGTAGGATAAGGTGGTATATAAGCCTGTCTAAATAAATAAATAAACACTTTGCATTTTATATGCTGTAATTTCACTCATTCTATATATGCATGCAAGCAGATTTATTATTCTGCCCAAATCTGAACCTCACACCAACTTCCATTCCTTTGCAGTTTCCATCCGGACTCCAATCGCCAGCATCCTTAGCAGATAATCTAAATCATTACCCATATTCTCTCCCCATTCATTCAATAATACTTCAGTGTTATTGTTGTGATGGGGCCTATCCAGCCCACCATTTCTCAGGTCGAATCTCGCAACCACTGCCATGCATCTTGTAGGATCGGGCATGTCCACCACATACGCATGTAGTCCCCCCATCCCCCACAGCCCCTTCAACACCTGCCCCCCCCCCCCATTATACTCACATGTACCGTTGTTAGATACATAATATATAATATTTTATAATTATGTTCTTGAATTGATGTGGAGACTAGCGGGATCCTGCTCCCTTCATATATTTTCTCCCATCTTAAATAGTCCGTTACCCCCTAGGTCTTTCTCCCATGCTGTCATGTATGCACCTTGGTCCACTGGCCCTTCATTTGATTCTCACCTAGGAAGTGTGCTATCTGGAAATACCTATACCGATTGCCTGCCTTTAGCTAGAATTCCTGCTGAAGATATAGAAAGGGTCTCAGTTGGCCATCTGCTGTTAGCACTTGCCCTATATATTGTAGTCGCTTCTCCAGCCAATTTTGAAATATCGTAGAGGCTCCTCCTTCCCTGAAACCTTCACACTGTATAATTCGTTTCATCCTTAGGTTCCCTCCTATTCCTACCAGCATCTTATGCTTCCTGCGTCATGTGTGGAGAGTGCATGCTATATATGGGTTATTCTCTGGGAAGAAGCATATAGTTAGTCCTCAAATATGGGTGATGTTGGCATCGGTGAAGCCCTCGTGGAAACATCCCCCCAGCTTTCAAAGAAAGCCTTTGGGAGATGCCATGCATGCGTGGTCCCCTTCCCGCCCAAGGGTGCCATCTTGCTCAGTCTCCTTTTTTCCGTGGAGCCCTTCAGATGTTGCCTAGCTTGTTCCCGGAAAAAGTTCATAATTTCGTTACCAGAGTTTCACACACTCCGTTATTGCATCAGTACTCTTCCCGCCTACCGACCTCAGAGTCTGGTTTGGTTTACTTTCATTATTTTCCTTTCCTGGTGCCTTTGTGCCTTTTCTCCCGGGGTGCCAGTGGTTTTAAGAAGTGTGATTGGTGCTCTAAAATCATGTCTTTGACCGACACACACAACTGCTGGCTTCGCTGCCTCGGGCCAGACCACAACCCAGCGGCCTGCGGTCTGTGCAAGAGGATGTCTAGCAAGGCCCTCATGAGGCAGCAGCAGCACGATAAGTTCTTCCCAGAGTCCCTGATGCCTCCGAATGCCAGGGCCCTCATTTGAGGCCCCAGCATCTCGGGCAGAACTCTCCGAACCTGAGCCTCGTCGTGGGTCCTCAGAAAGAAGAAACCCTCGAAGACTGTGTCCCTGGATGGTTCCAACTGGCTGAGAACTGCCCGGTCCCACAGACTGAGATCCTTGGAGGCTTCTGAGAAGGAGCAACCTGCTAATGTCCCTTGGAAGGATCCAACCGCGGATTGGCCTCTGTCCCTAGACACCATCCTGGTTGAGGATTCCCCCTTGGGGAGAGCTGGCATTGGGCCTGAGTCTCTGTGCCTTCGCCAAAGGCTAAATCCTGCTATTCCCGAAGATCACCTGTGAGTAACTACGCTTCTCTGGGGACAGCAGGAATCAGTCCTCATAACCCTCTCTCCTCTGAGAATTGCTCCTTTACCCTTTTTTTTTATTTTTGCCCTCTTTCAGCTATGTCATCTAACTAAGCAAGATGTCCCTTTCCTGCCCAAGGGTGCCCACGCATGTGTGGTGGCATTTCCCAAAGGCTTTCTTTGAAGGTTGGGGGAATGCTTCTGTGAGGGCTCCATCAGTGCTGACATCACCCATATGTGAGTGAGGACTTATTCCTGCTGTCCCTGGAGAACACCTGTTACAGGTGAGTAACTATGCTTTCTCCTGGCCTCTCCTCTCCGTATCCTTTCCTCGCTAAATTATATCTATATGGCGGCTAGGCTTAACTTCTTCCTCCTCCTAGTTTGTTCCATTGGGGACCCCTTTCCTCCAACCTCTATCCTATCAGTGCTCTTAACTGTGCCGCTTTGTAGTATCTTGTCATCTCTGGGACTGCTAGCCCCCTATCCTGCTTTCCTTCATAGATAATTTGTTTTTGCACTTTTGGGGGTCTGTTTCCAGATGAAAGAGAACTCTTTTTTTTGTAGAAGCATTAGCACTTCATTTGGTACTTCTGTGGGCAGAGCTAAAAATGAGAACAATCAAGGCAGTATAGTCATCTTTACTATAGCTGTTCTGTCCATCCAGGAAAAGTATGGTTTATCCCACTGCACCAAATCTGTCATTACTTTTTAAATTAACGATTCATAATTCACCTTAAATAGTTCAGACTACTCTCTACTAATCTGTACCCCTAGGTATCTCACATTTTTGTTTACCCACTTGAAAGGGAAAGCTTCTCGCTCCCTGGTTCTTCTTGTGGGTCTAATTGATTTTTAAGGACTTTTTTCCCCATGTTCATTTTATATCGTGAAACTTTATTGTAACTCTGGATTTCCCGCAATAATGTGGGTAATGGTTCTTCTCTGGGAACAAGCAGGAAGTCGGTCCTCACATATGGGTGATGTAGGCACCGATGGAGCCCCCGTGGAAGCGTCAAAGAAAGCCTTTGGGAGATGCTACCACTCATGAGTGGTTCCCTTCCCACCCAATTGTACCATCTTGCCCAGTCTCCTTTTTTCTGCGGAGTCCTTCAGACGTTCGTCTGGCTTGTCCCCAGAAAAAGTAGATTTTTCTCTGAGTTTCATACTCTTCTCCGGTATCGCACCGGTGCTCTTCCCGCTACCCGACCTTGCTGCCTCAGCGTCTAGTTCGGGTCTTTTTTGTAGCTTTCTTTTCTCTAATTTCTGGTATCTCCGTGCCTTTTTTCCCAACTGGCAGCCTGGCAAGTCTTCGACCTTGTGGGGGTACTTTTTTCCCCCATCGCTACCAGTGGCTTTAAAGAAGTGTGATCAGTGTTCGAAAATGATGTCCTTAACTGACACACACGACTGCTGTTTCCGCTACCTCAGGCAAGACCAAGACCTGGCAGAATGCGGTCTTTGCAAAAGAATGTCCAACAAGGCTCTGAAGAGCTGTCAGCAGCAGCACGATAAGCTTTTCCCCGAGTCCCCGGTGCCTCTGAAGGCCAGGGCCTTGCCTGAAGCCTTGTGCGGACCCTTCTGAGCCTGAGCCCCACCGTGGGCCTTCAGAAATATGGTCTCTCTTGAGGGATTCCAGAAAGAAGTAGAAACCCTTGAAGGCGGTGGCCTCTGACAGATCCGATCGTCTGGGTGCCCCCTGATCCAGGTCCCACAGTCCAAGACTCGCGTCCGAGGGATCAAAGAAGGAGCAGCCTGCTAAAGTCCCGTGGAAAGACTCAACCTTGGACCAGTCTCTGTCCCCAGAACCATCCTTGTTGAGGATTCCCCTTCGGGGGAACTGGTGTCAGGCAAAAAGTCCCTTGGTGCCTGTGCCGAAGGCAGAATAGCGACCCTGGAGCGCAGTTGGTCTGCCTTCATGGACTGGCAGTGGACACTGTTCGGTACAAACTGTTCATCAACTCCAACCACCAGGTCCTTGACGTCAAAGACATCCCCGGAGGCCGAGCCGATCCTTGGCCAAGGTCTTGATCCGATTCCCGCTCGACAGGACCATGATCATCCCTTGAAAGTGTGCTCAGCACCGGCCACAGAGCATTGGAAGGCCACAGATCGGGGTCAGGCTTGCGGTCCATCTTTTCTAGGAGTCCTCGATGGACTACTTTGAGTGGAAGATGGAGGATGAGGAATCCCCTGATACCCATCGCCACCACAACATCCCCTCAGACTCTCATGTCTTGGAGCCTCTGTGGTGGTCCCTGCCAGAGGATATGGGCTTCCTTTATTAAGTCAAGGATATGTCTAAGGCCCTGGCACACCCTACGGAGTCAGAGGAGGACTCTCGGGTGGATGAGTTGGAAATCCTCCAGTACTAGACTGCTCAGAGGGAATCGCTCACGGCATCCATCCCTCCCATCCTGTAACGGCTGATGCTCCGTATGTGGGAGATATGGCATTGGTGCCGGTGGTGAGCAAGTGGCTTGACTCGATGTATCGAGTCTGCCAGAGCCCAGGCTTCCAGAAATCACAACTGCCGCATAACTCCATGATGGTGGAGTCTGCCATGCGTCGGCTGAAAAGCCAGAAGACGCATTCCACGGTGCCCCCGGTAGGGAGGCCTGCACCTTGGACGCCCTTGGCAGAAAATGTTACCAGGGCTCGATGCTCATCAGCTGCATCTAGACCTACTACCTGTACATGGGCATGTACCCGACAGACCTAACGAAGAAACTCGCCGGGTTCTTCATTGGCCACTCTGAAGAACCTGACCAAGGCAGTCTGTGAGTGGTCCAAGTTTGTCTCGAGCAACCTATGACTGGTTCGAGTCGGTGGCTCTAGTAGCAGCGGCGGGCATCGGTGCATGATGCCAAGCTTGGCTACATTCGTATGACCTCGGACAGTGATCAGGACATTAGTCAGTGTCCCATGCCAAGGAGAAAACCTCATTGGCAAGCCCATGGCCGACAAGGCTGCCAAGCTGGAGGCAGAGTTCATGACGAGGACCAGGCTGTCTTTTTTTTTTTTTTTTTTAAAAGACCACTGCCCCCTCCGCCTCCAGGTGTTATTTGTCTTCCCCTACCTGGATGACTGTCTCATACGGGGAGGTATGGTCTCAGAGGTGCAGCAGGCTACCGCATTCACCATCCAGGTTCTGCAGTATTTGGGCTTTGTCATAACTTCCCCAATTCTCATCTCCTCCCGACACAACGTCTGGAGTTCATCGGTGCAAAAGTGGACACACTCCAGCCAAAGGCCTTCCTGCCCAGGGACCGAGCCGACTGCCTCAGGACTGGCACGAGATATACAGAATTGTTCTTCCATGCCCGCTCAGCAACTTCTCTGCTTTCACGGGCATATGGCCTCCACGGTCTGTTACCCCAGATGCTTACCTGCACATGAGGGTGGTGTCTCAGAGACCAGTGGACTCAGGCCATGGGGTGCCTCGGAGACAGTCTCCGTAACTCCTCAACTGGTGGACTCTCTGGTCTCGTGGTAGTCTCTTCAGTATCTAGAGATGGACATGCCTTTTCAGGCCCCTAGCCCCTTAGAGGTCCTTATCATGAATGCCTTCCTGCTCAGCTGGGGAGCCCTCTGTGAGGAACTCCGCACCCAGGCAGCTGGTCACCAGATGAGAGCACCCAGCAGATCAACCTTCTGGAGTTGCAAGCAATATACTTTAAACCTGCAAACTTTTTGCCACCACCTGCGTTACCAGCTAGTGCTGGTCCAGACGGACAACCAGGTGGGGGTGATCTGTGTGAATAAATGGGGGACATGGGGTCTCATGCCCTCTGCCAGGAGGCAATGGTCCTCTGCTCGTATGCATTCCAACAGGGTATACCTACCAGGCCAGAACAATCTGCTGACTGTCCCCATTGTGGCCAGCAGCTCTTCCAAATCTTGGGGAAACCTGTGATGGACCTGTTCGTCAACCTGGAGAACTTCCAGTTGCCCCGGTTCTGTTCTCAGCAGGCCCACCCCTCCAAGATAGCAGGGGGGGATGCGTTTCTCGTCTCGTAGTCGGAGTACCTCGTGTATGCCTTCTCTCCAATGTTACCGATTGCCAAAACCTTGTTCAGAACCCTCTGTGACAAGGCCTCACTCATCCTAATAGCCCCTCGATTGCCCAGGCAACTGTAGTTCCTGCTGCTCCTCCGATTAATGGTGGAGACCCCCATCCTGTTGGGGAACTCTTCGGGACTCCTATCTCAGGAAGGGGGCTCGCATCAGCGCCCCAACCTGGAATCCCTGTTGCTGACAGCGTGGCTACTGAAAGGGTGACCCTAGCCCCTTTCAACCTCTCGGGTAAGGTGGAGGGAGATCCTGTTGGCCTTTTGCAAGGCCTCTACTAGGAAAGCTTATGCTCTCAAATGGCGCAGGTTTTTGGCCTGGTGTGCCGAGCATGGGACCGACCCGTTCTCTTGCTTGGTGGGACTGGTGTTACAGTACCTTCTCCACCTCTTGCAATCTGGGTTTTAAGTCTAACTCCAGGTGCACCTCAGTGCCCTGGCAGCATACCACCACCCAGTCGATGGCAAGTCCCTCTCGGTCCAGTCGCTGGTGACCCGCTTTTTTTAGGGGTCTTCTCTTATTGAAGTCCCCGGTTCGCCCTCCTGCAACCGAATGGGACCTTAATGTGGTATTGGGGCAGCTTACTCGCTCACCCTTTGAGCCTCTGGCTACTTGTCACCTATGTTACCTCTCATGGAAGGTGGCGTTCCTGGTTGCACTCATCTCCGCAGACTTTGCGAGCTCCAAGCCTTAGTGGTGGAGGCGCCCTATACCAGGTTATATAGGCACAGGGTGGTGCTCCACATGCACCCTAAATTTCTTCCGAAGGTGATATCGTCCTTACTTCTCAACCAGAAAGTGGTACTTCCTACCTTCTTTCTGAGACCTCACTCCAGTAGGGCAGAGACAATCCTTCACAACTTGGACTGTAAGAGGGCTATGTCCTCCTGTATACAATGCATTCATGGCAACTGCAAAGCTACTCAAAATTTCATCTCCTATGACTCCAGCAGGCTGGGTGAGGTGGTGACCAAGCGTACTCTGTATCGCCCTCGCCTATGAGCAGGCGGGGCTCCTGCTGGAAGTCCGTGTCACGGTGCACCGTGTCAGGGCCATGGCAGCCTCGGTAGTAAACTTGCGCTCTATCCCCATGGTGGACATCTGCTGGGTTGCCACCTGATCTTCTGTCCATACCTTCACAGCTCATTACTGTCTGGAAAGGGAGTCCTGATGGGACAGTGCCTTCGGCCAGGCTGTGTTCTGGAATCTTTTTGGGGTTTAGGCAACTCCTACCCTCCGATCCTTCTGTGTTCAGGCTACCGGAGTGCTGTTTTTCATTGGACACGGGTCCTACTGTGGTCTGTGGACACAGACATAATTGCTGCTGCTCACGGCTCCTTGTGAGGGAGTCCAAGTCTTTTTGCTATGGGCTTTTGGTAGCCTGTAGCTGGGGAGTAACATATGTGAGGACTGACTTCCTGCTTCTTCCCGGAGAAAGCGTAGTTACTCACCTGTAACGGGTATTTTCTGGGGACAGCAGGAATCAGTCATCACAACCCTCCCTCCTTCCCTTTAGAGCTGCTCCTTTACCATCTTTTATTTTTGCCATCTTTTTGCTATGTCTGAGTAAGCAAGATGGCACCCTTGGGCCGGAAGGGGACCACGCATGCATGGTAGCATAGAAACATGGAAATATGATGACAGAAAAAGACCACATGGCCTATCTAGTCTGTCCTTCCATATCAACAGCTACAACAGTCCCCTTTATACCTTTAGAGATCCTCTGTGTTTGTCCCATGCTTTTTTGAATTCAGTTACTGTCCTCATCTCTACCACCTCCACTGGGAGACTATTCCATGGATCCACTACTCTTTCCGTAAAGAAATATTTCCGCGAATCTATCCCCGTTCACCCTCATCCCATGTTCCCTCGTAGCAGAATTTGCTTTCAATTGAAAGAGGCGCTCTCCCTGAACATTTATGCCACGGAGGTATTTAAACATCTCAATCATATCACCTCTATCCCGCCTTTCCTCTAAGGTGTACATATTAAGATCCTTCAGTCTGTCCTCATATGCTTTATAATGAAGACCACTAATCATTTTAGTAGCCACCCTCTGCACCGACTCATCCCATTCACACCCTTTTGAAGGTGCGGTCTCCAGAATTGCACGCTATACTCCAAATGAGGTCACACCAAAGACTTATACAGAGGCATTATCACCTCCTTTTTTCTGCTAGCCATTCCTCTCCGTATGCACCCAAGCATCCTTTTAGCTTTTGCCGTCGCCTTTTCTACCTGTTTAGCTACTTTAAGATCATCAGACACAACCACGCCTAGGTCCCGCTCTTCTTTAGTGGACAAAATGTACTTCACCCCCTATACTATATTGCTCCCTTGGATTGCTGCAGCCCAAATGCATGACCTTACTTTTTTAAACATTAAATCCCAGCTGCCAAATTCTAGACCATTCTTCAAGCTTAGCTAGATCCCTCCTCATGTTATCTCCACAGCTCCTCTCGACCACTTTCAACATGGCTTCAGAGAACACCATGGAGTTGAAACACTCCTCACCACCCTCCTCAATAACATACTCACCAATATAGACAACATCCGCCAAGGCGTCGTGCTAATCTTCTTAGATATTGCAGCAGCGTTTGATTCGGTAAATCACGAGATACTCATTACACGATTGAAGGAAAAAGGCATCGGTAGTTCAGCGCTGGAATGGTGCAAATCTTACCTGGACACCAGAATGCAATATGTAAAATCTACAACAGGAGAATCAAACCTTTTCCACCAAAAACAAGGAGTACCACAAGGGTCATCTCTTTCATCTCTCATGTTTAACATCTACATGCAGCCCATCTGCAATATCATCAGATCTTTCAACGTGGAAGGTATGATATATGCAGACGACATCCTACTTTATATGCCATTTTCTACAATGCAATTGGATCTACTTCCCATAATAAATTGCTTCAATGCCGTATCAGAGTGGCTCCTCTCACAGAACCTCCGCATCCAACATAAGAAAACTGAAGTTCTCTTTGTTACAAGAGACCCTAACTTCATACCACCAGCACAAATAAGCGTCAAAGGAGCTGATCTATCCACCAAGGAAGCAATAAGATACCTTGGAGTCACACTGGACCACCGTCTCAATATGAAATCACACGTTAACAATATAACAAAGGCTGTATACTTCAAGATACGCACACTCAGGCATCTACGCTCATTACTGGACCCAGACGATTTTAGAACCATCTTCCAAGCACTCATCCTACCACATTTCGATTTCGCAAATTCAATTCTACAAGGTCTCCCACAATCCACCCTAAGTTCTCTTCAACTTGCCATGAACACTGCTGCAAGGGTTCTACAAGGAGCATCCAGGAGTAGTCACGTGACACCAATTCTCAAACATCTTCACTGGCTCCCGATACAAGGCAGAATCATATTCAAAACCCTAATTCTCACATACAAGGCCATACATGGTTTATCTGCAAACTCTCTAACTGATCTCACACAAGTTTTACCTCCAACTAGAACCAGAAGAAAAATAGCGACAAACACCCTAATAATGCCGAAGGCCATAACAACCTGTAGCCAAGCAACAGCGAACAGAGCCTTCATGTTTTGCGCACCAAAACATTGGAATTTCCTACCACCCGAAATTCGTGCCATAACCGGCATAGTCCAATTCAGAAAGGCCCTCAAACATAACTTATTCATCAAATACTACCCTACATAATGTACATAATATTGCACCACAAACTTAACAGAATCCCCTCCTTTTCCAAACATTATTGATAATATTACTTAAATACTTCTCTCATGTGATCGAATTAGCAGATCAATATTCTATGTATATAGTTCAATGTATATAGTTTTACCCCCATATTATCCATGTTTATCTTATCCAAATTTATTTTCCTGTTTTATGTAATACCGAACAGCCTGTTGTTCTGGTCTTTGGTTCTCTGTAAACCGCGCTGATTGTAAATAGCGCGGTATATAAAAAATTGAAATAAATAAATAAAATAAATAAATAAATAAATAAATCTACACCTTCCTGGGTGTCTACTGTATTGCAGATTTTGGTATCATCCGCAAAGAGGCAAACCTTACCCGACAGCCCTTCCGCTATATCACTAACAAAGATGTTAAAAAGAATCGGACCAAGGACACGTCCCTGGGGCACACCACTGGTAACATCCTTCTCCTCAGAGTGAGCTCCATTTACTTGTACTCTGTCGCCTCCCACCCAATCAATTTCTAACCCAACAGTAACTTTAGGGTCCATCCCTAGGGTGCTCAGTTTGTTTATAAGTCGCCTGTGAGGAACAGTGTCAAAGGCTTTACTGAAATCTAAATACCACATCTAGAGCTCTCCCTCGGTCCAACTCCCTGGTCACCCAGTCAAATAAATCAATCAGATTTGTTTGACAAGACCTGCCTCTGGTGAATCCATGCTTCCTCGGATCCTGTAATCCGCTGGACTCCAGAAACCTCACTATTTTCTCTTTCAGCAGCGTTTCCAATAATTTACTCACCACCGAAGTTAAACTAACCGGCCTGTAGTTTTCAACCACATCCTTACTTCGGTGTTTGTGTAAAGGCACCACATGAGCTTCTCCTCCAGTCCTTTAGCACCACTCCCGACTCCAATGAGGCATTGAAAAGGTCAGTCAGTGGAGCTGCTAGAACCATCCCCAAGTTCCCTCAGTATTCTAGGGTGTATCCCATCCGATCCCATCGCTTTGTCTACTTTAAGTTGAGCTAGTTTCTCACGAGCACAGTCTTCTGAAAATTGTTCGAGATGTCCCTCGCTTCTGTTCCTGTTTGTGGGTGTTTTCTGAGGTCCTGCTCCTGGTTGTTCATCTGTGAACACAGAACAGAAATATTTGTTAAGCAATTCCGCTTTGTCCTCATCAGCATCTACATATTCCTCCCCTTCACTCTTGAGTCTGACAATACCACTTTTGCCCTTCCTCGTCTCACTAACATATCTGAAAAATGTCTTATTCCCCCCCCCCCCCCCCCTATTTTATTGCATTGGCTATTTCCTCCTTTTTGAATCTTTGCTTTCCTGACTACTTTGCTAGCTTCTCAAAGTTTTTCCAAATATAGATACCTGTTTTCCTTTCCCTGTGATCTCTTGTATTTCATGAAGGCCTCCCTCTCTTTCTTCACCTTTTCAGCTACTTCTTTCGAAAGCTGTAGCATCTCCTTTTCCTTTTACCTTTATTTACCATTTTAACAAAAAGGTTGGTTGCCCTTAATATACCCTTTCAGTTTTGCCCACTGTTTTTCTACATCCCCCAGCTGTTCCCATCCCGCTAACAACTCCCTGAGTTATTGGCCCATCTTGGCAAAATTAGTCTTCCTAAAGTCTAAGACCCTTACCTTTGAATGGATTCTAACAGCCCTAGTCCTAATAATGAACCACGCCAGCTGGTGATCACTGGATGCAAAATGATCTCCCACTATAACACCAAACACTTTCACCATTGGTAAGCACCAAGTCCAGTATGGCCCCTTCACGTGTGGGGTCTGTTACTAATTGCTTGAATAGTTCTCTCTGTAGAGAATCCAGGATCTCTTTACTTCTAGATGATACTGCAGCAGGAATGTGCCAATCAACATCTGGCATATTGAAATCTCCTATCAGGAGCTCTTCCCCTTTGCTAGCAATGCTGCGTATGTCTTCAATTAACTCTGTCCACCTCTTCCTCTTGTGAGGGAGGTCTGTATATCACGCTAATGCAAATAGATTTCTCTTTCCCTCTTTTTAGTTCAACCCACAATGCCTCCTCTCTCCCTTTTAAGCTCTGTAATTCCAAAGCTTTAATAGTATTTTTTACATATAGTGCCTCTCCTCCCCTTCTTCCTATACTATCCTTTCTGAATAAAGTATAGCCAGGTATAGTTACATCCCAGTCATGGTTTTCTGTGAACCATGTTTCTGTAACTGCCACTAAATTCAAGTCGGCCACTCCCACCAAAGCTTCAACATCGGGGATCTTATTTCCCATGCTACGGGCATTTATACACACTGCTTTCCATATGTTACCCCTGTTACCCATTTCCATAAAAGTATTTCCTTATCAACCTCCAGTTTAGTCCTCCACCTCTGGGTTGTGCACCTCCTCCTGCAGCTTGGAGACTTGGCATGTCAAGGTCGTAACATCACTGGATATAGCCTGCTGGTATCTCCCATCAGCCCACAGTGTGTCCAGTCTCCATGCAGCAGGAGGTCGTAGTGAGCCTAGCTTCTGGGCTCACTTGGGGGGAACAGATAAGGAGCATTTAGTGTGACAAATTCTGTTCTGATTTTACTTTTGATTTTTACTTTTAGTTTTACTTTTAATTCAGTTACCTTTGGTTAGTTGGCAATCAGGGATTAGTTCCCTTTAGTTATTAGGAACAAATATCCTTATTTACAGTAATTTTAAATTTGAGCCTGGCTCTTTAAATTAGTAGCAGCTCTCACCTTCCCTACTTGTTAGTTATTTTCACTTGCTGCAGTCATTCGCCGGTGCGGATCTCTCTCCCTGGACGGTACGGGAGAGAGCTCCGGGACCCGTACAGCCACACTGAAGCTGTGTGAGACGGAGCCTCTCCGTTGCTGCTGGATTTTAATTTTACTCTATGGAACCGGCTGAGTGGTTCTCGCCGCGGCTGCTAAGCGCATCAGCGCCGCTTGAGGATCGGAGGAATTCAAGGCTGTAGGAGCAGGCTGCGTGGCTTTCGGCCCTGCTGGTAAGTCCTTGGGCTCGGTTGGTCTGCTAAAGCCTCCTTTTTGCAGCAGCTGTTCTTGGCGCCAAAATTCATTGGCGAAGGGGCGGCCATTTTCTCTCTAGGTATTTGGACCGCATGGCGAGAGTTGCAGGGAGCTGCCTGTGTGAGGAAGACAGCAGGCAGAATAGCTAGATTTTTGAGCCTAGTGTTTCTTTCTTTTGTTTGTAGGTTTTTTTGAGGCTCGGGGGGTTCCTCAGCCTTAAGGGGGCTCATGTCAGTCCTCTTTATTTTTAAGTTTATTCTTAGTTTTATAGGACAGCAGTTTTGGCATTGATCTCTGATACCACATGTTCTTTCCCTCCTAATCATGTCTCTGAGGAGCATCTGTTAAGTCCCAGGATATTAGGCAAATTGCCAGCTTTTAGGTTCAAGAGCAGAGCCCTAACTTGTAGTTGGAAGGAGGGACAGGCTGGAAGTGTGCCTTTGTGTATTCTGTAGTGAAAGTTGCCCAAATGCCTGTGGTTTCACAGGGACAGGTTTAGGAAACCTTAGGATATAAAAAAGTATATAACAGTTAACTCTCAACCAAGAAGTGCCTGTGCTACGGTCTATGGCCACCAGAGGGCAGCTGGTACACTCAATAGTGCCTTTCTGTGACTGTGTGTATGCAGCCATATCAGATTGATCATTTTCTGCAAGTCAGGGAGGAAATAACCACAGGGCCACCTCATGGGCTCTCAGGGGTTAGTGACTAAACACGCAACTGTAATGTTCTGCAAATCAAGATTATATGACCAAGATTTAAGCCTTTCCAGGCCGAGCCCAAAACTCTCAGGATCCAAAATTCTGACTAAATATTCCTATCAAATGGTATATAATACATGACCATAGCAGAAGGAAAATCACTATTAGAACATATTGAATAAGATGGGTACAATTTTCCTGAAATATGCAAAAATTAACCCGGCTGCAGAATGTGGATTAAAAATTCAAAGTAGGCCTTCAAAGGGTAAAGCTCTTAACTTCTGTATCGTTTGTTGGGCTCCGGTGCCCTAAAGGCCACCGGATGGCAGCGCTGCTCATGAATCACATATAGTATTCAGTGCCCCCATCCCTGGGGGGGTGGTAAAATACAAAATCGTATTACTCATCAGGTTCACACAGGCAGCAACCTCTAAGACCTCCATTTGCAAGGTTGTCGGTGTATTTATTTTTATTTATTTATTACAGTTGCTTATATACCGCACTATTCGGCATCAGCGCGGTTCACAGTATAACAAAATGACCAAAACACACTTCTGTTTGGTTTTACATCGAACAGGGGTATAAACTTGGATAACAGGGGGGGTTGAACTATATACATGAACTATATACATGAACTATATACATGAACTATAAACATGAAATAGGTCAAATGCATGACGTAAAAGACCTATAACATGATTGAATTGAACAGTATAGAATAAGTCCGTTTCAAATACAAAATACATTGTGAGAATGGGCTGTAAGAAAGGCAGTGTTTCTTGGTGGTGTTATCTAGAAACAACGCTGGCTGTGTTTCTTAGTTGGTGTTATCTGGAACCATCGCTGGCTGGGTAGTATTGGAGGAAGAGGTGATATTTGATAGCCTTCCTGAATTGGGTCAGGTCAGCAATGGCTCGAATGTCTGGTGGGAGTGCATTCCAAATTTTGGGGACGTAAAGGCTGAAGGCCCTATTCGCTGTCATGTTATTGCATTTAGTCAATGTTTTAGGGGTAGTTAATAGATTTAAGGCGGTTGACCTCCTGGCTCTGTTGGGGGGCACTGTTTGAATGAGATCAGTAAGTGCTGTGGAGGACAGGCGCTTGATGGCCTTGAATGAGAGGATTAATGTTTTGAAGATAATCCTTCCGTGTATAGGTAGCCAATGAAGCTGTTAGAATCGGAGTCACATGGTCGCTTCTGGTGGCTCCATGGAGAATCCTTGCTGCAGCATTCATGGCTAGTTGTAGCGGGTTTAGTGTGGATTGCGGGAGCCCTTGTAGGATGGAGTTAGCAAAGTCAAAGTGCGGTAGTATCAGAGCTTGGAATATAGTCCGGAAATCATCTGGTTCCAGTAGGGAGCGCAGATGCCTGAGTGAACGGATCTTAAAATAGACCGCTTTCACGACGTTGCCTATATGGTATTTCATGTCAAGGTGTCTGTCTAAGGTGACTCCCAGGTATTTTATTGTTTCTCTGGTTTGTAATTCCGCTTCTTTGACCTTTATATGTGTTGGTGGGGTAAAGTTTGTGTCTCTAGTGATGAACAGTACCTCCGTTTTCTTGTGCTGGATGCGGAGGTTTTGTGCTTGTAGCCAGTCCGATATGGTATTGAAACATTCTATAATAGGAGTAAGGTCCATTTGAACGGTTGAGAAAGGCATATATAGGAGGATGTCATCCGCATATATCAGACAGCTCACGTTAAATGCTCTAATGATGTTGCAAATGGGCTGCATGTATATGTTGAAAAGTAGAGATGACAATGAGGATCCTTGCGGCACACCCTGTGTTTGATGGAATTGTTTGGACTCTTCTGCTCCGGATTTCACATATTGACATCGTCCACTTAGATAGGAGCTGCACCAATCAAGTGCAGTATTGCAAATTCCCTTTTCTTTCAGTCTCCCGAGGAGAATCTCATGATGAACCGAGTCAAAGGCTGCAGCGATGTCTAAAAAGATCAACACAAAGCCTTGTCGGATGTTGTCCATGCCTGTGAATATGTTATTGAATAGAACGGTTAGAAGTGTCTCTACTCCATGGTACTCTCTAAACCCGTGTTGGCAATAATCTAATGGAGCTATGGAGTCTATGTGATCCTGAATTTGCCTTTGAACTTCTTTCTCCAGTATCTTTGCTAATATGGGAATACTAGCTATTGGCCTGTATGACTCGGCTTGTTTTGGATCAAGTTTAGGGTTCTTCAATAAAGGTCTGATTGATGTTTGCTTGAGGGTTGTAGGGAAGGAACCAGTAGTAAAGGAAAGTTCTGTCAGTTTTGCGATGAATGGACTGAATTCCTTGCGTAGCTCCTTGATCCAAAAGGCTGGGCAAGGGTCTGTTTGTGCTGTGGAGGTATTGAGAGAAGCTATTGTATCCTCAATGCTTTTTCTAGATGGTGTGGAGAATTTGCATAATGGGGTTATGCCGGTAGGGTCTTGGAAAGAAGCTGTTGATATTTTGTCCGTCTGTATGATCTTTGACTGGAGGTAGTCAGCGAATTTTTGTGGTTGGATATCCACTTGTTGTTGTTCAGGATTTGGTTCTTTAGAAAGGGCTTGCACCAAGTTGAACAGATCCCGTGGTTTGTTCAGAGATCTTTTCAGAGTGTCCGTGTGGTGGTGTTTCATTTTTAATGAGATTGCTTCCCTGTGCCTTGTTAGGTGAAGTTGGTAGGCTGCCAAATCTTGTGTGGAGAGTGATCGGCGCCATTTTTTCTCTAGTTTGCGTAGTTGTGTTAGAGAAGCTCTCAAGTCTTGGGAGAACCATGGGGCTGTATTTCTTATTCTCTTGGATGCTTTGTTGCCTTGTGGACGCTGTGCGATAGCCGTGAGGTTGAGATTCCATGCGGCGACTAGCTCTTCTGGGTCAGATGTGTTTGTTGAGGAGGGGGTTGGTTTGCGAGAGTATTAACTCCCTGTCAAATGCGCGGAAGCTTCTTATTGAGGTTCGAGCTGTGTTACATTGCACTGCTATTTCTCTGACTGCAGGAAGGCCGGGGTGGGGGTGCCTGTGTGTTTCATAGCTTCACTTAGCATGCCCTTCCCAGGAAATTCTCATCTATTTCTAGAGCAGGATTTCATTTCATTTCACTGGTTATGGTTAATGCACAGCGTTAAGGGGCTGTGTTCGAAGGCTTGGGTCCCACGGATTTCGGTGGGATTTCAAAAAAGAAAAAGAAACTCTCTTTAGTGAGAGAGAGCCTTGTTCATTTTTAGCTAACACTGTAGATTTATTCAGTGGCCTTTTGCGTCCTGAACCCCAAGTCGGGACACCGTTTGCTTCCAGGGGTTCTACTCTCTATTTTGCTCTTCAGCTCCCTGGCAGACGCAGCAGGCTGGCAGGGGGTGCGCAATGCATCCTGCAACGCTGAATCCCTCTGGATAAGGGGGGAAGCAAAGCTGGGTACAGCAGGGGGCTGGTAGCTTCTTGCAAAGCCATAGGAGCAGTTCGTGTAATTTTAGCTGATCTGCTTTGATTTCATTGGAGTTGGCGGAAACTTGGTTTTTGGAGTCCTATACTTTAAAAGAAAAAAAAAAAGGCATAGATATGTTGATTTACAAGAATCTCCTTCCGCTATCCATAGAAGGTCCTATAAAGTGTTAGTCGGTTTATATGGCAGGGTAATATTTTGGCTTAGCTGCTGTGATATAGCACTATGATCCGCTGTAAACATATTCAAGTCAAAAGGAATTATGGTGATAACTCTCTTGGACAGTTGTAACAGGTGCTTGGATGAGCGCCATGGCCAGTCCACAGATGTGGAATGCTCTGCCATAAGCATTGTCATGAGAGGGGTTTTATAGTTGTGTGGTTTCTTAATGGAAAACATTCCCGTTTAGTTTGGCTTTGCCCAAATTATAAGATTTTATGGTAGAATTGTAATGTCTTAATTTTGGCTATATGTGGTTTAATTTTACATATGGAAAAGGCAGCTCAGCGGAGAGAGGTTGCAAAATAGAACTCTGGCTTTTGAAGCTATCTATGTTCCCATTCCATTTATCAGAGGTTCTCCAGTACGGAGAGTATCTGCTAGTGTTCAGCGAATGCCTTAATGGGGGCCAGAAGCACGCAGCCAGGCTAGTTCTGTAGCAGCAATAGCAGCAGCTCAGATTCTAGTAGGCATACATCATATGCTGGGCTTACAAGATGGCTTCCACGCTGATCGGCATCAGCCAAGATGGCTGCCGGTTTAGACTGTGAATGTGGAGGCAGCCTGGATGAGGGACCTTGCGTTCTCTGGAAAATGCCCTGCATACACTGAATCATTTAAATTCGATCAGCTACTGGCAGGACACAACGCACTCTCGCCTGCTTTTTTGCTTCAGTGGTCTAAAAGTGGAGTCTTTTCCAGGTGGTATAATGGGAACTTGTCTGCAGTTTCTCGACTTTTTCATTGCTGACTCAATTGCCACTGCGGAATGAGAAAGCTGTATTTCCTAACACCAGGTGCTAGTTGAACTTAAAATATAAAGTCCATCTTTGTGCAGTCAGATGGAATGGGGCGTTATTCTAGCAGGAAGGCCGTGAATTAATATGCCTGTGATTGGGAGTTCTTTCTACTTCATATTGTTGGCACGGAAAGAGCTTCTCAACATATGCTGAAGGAATTTTTGGTTAAGAGATGTCTTTGTAAAAAAAAAAAAAAAAAAAAGTATTCAGCTGTCCTGAATTCACCTGTTCTTGATTGACATTTTGAGGCTAAGCAGGGTCAGGCCTGGATACTAGGGGGCGTGGACTCACCGTATAGAAGAGAGCCCTAGCAATCTTCTTTAGCGCAAGATAGGAAAGTAGATGGTTCACTGAAGCGATCGTTGGTGGCAATGCTCTGTCCTTACAAGCTCCCATTTGTGGAGCCTGGGGGGTAGAGAGCATGCTTCAGGTGGTCGCAGTGTTTGCTGCAGTCTACTCGCCTGGAACAGGAAAGGATTAGGGAGTTGAATCGACTAGAGCCTGATTTGCTTTATGTGGCAAATGTGCATTATGGTTTAATTTGAGCGCTAGCTAATATTATTGGCTTCCTTGGGGTTCACCTGGAGGTCTCTGGTGGAGGAATGGGGCGGCTGATGGTTTGTCCAAGTTGAGACTTAGTAAGCTCACAGTTAAGTCTTTGTCTTGTCCTTTCCCCGTGGGCTCTCATAGGGCAAGTAGTTAGCGTATTGAGGCTTTCGGGGAAAGGTACTCTTGGTAGCGCCCAGTTGGACGAGATGGCAGTACTAGGCTGATCTCATTCGCCTACTCGACGGGCATTTCCTAGAAGTTGCCGGTGCGGACGTTCTGCTGTGGCTAGGTCCGCGACGAATGTCTCATGTGGATTGGTGCCCGCCTATGGTTTGGCCTTTGAATGGGCGTGGCTGAAGAAGGGTTATTCTGTGGCAGTCTTCGCCACCTTGTTGAGAGCAAGGAGGCAGGCTGCGTCTGGTACATAGGTCCGTGCTTAGTGCCTTTTTAAGGCTGCTGTTCACGGCGTCAAGTCCGGGCGACAAAGGTGTCTGTATCCTTGGTCTGAGTTCTCTGCAGGACAGTTTCAGAAGGAACTAGCGGCCAGTTCCTTAGAGGGTCCAGCTGGCGACTGTTTCCGGCTGTAGAGGTTCTGTGGATGGAATAGCGCTAGGTGTTCGGATCGATGTGTGGCGTTTCCTTAAGTTGGGACCCGACTGCGCTCCTCAAGGAGAGTTTGGGTGCCGCTGTGGGATCCCGATTGGGCCTTAGAGGCGTTAACTAAAGAGCCCTTTGATTCTTTACTCCAGGCGTCGGTAAAGGATTTGCTGTTATAGACAGTGGCTTTGATAGCTCTTTGTTCGGTGCGACGAGTTTCGGAGTTTCAGGCGTTGTCATGTAATGAGCCCTTTTCACCCTTTCTGGATAGAGGGTGGTGTTTGCGACCAGTCCCGTCGTCCTTCCAAAAGGTGGTATCTGATTTTTCTCCTGAGCCTATTGGTTTCTCTTCCAGTTCTCGGTTTTTCTGGAAGGGGAGTTTTTTATTCGTAGCTTACGCCGATAGGAAACATAAAATGCAGGGTGCGGCGTTCGTGTCTTTGGTTTTGTGTGTTGGTTGGAGGTCCCCGCGAAGGGGAAGCAGCAGCGAAGGCGGCCATTTCGCACTGGGTTAAGGCGGTGGTTGTTTCAGCATTCTGGTGGCGAGGTTGTACGATTCCGGGGGGCTTTCTGACTCTTGCTACCAGGGTGCAAGCAGCTTCATGGGTGGATCACTGTGTCATTCCACCAGGGGGGATTGTTAGAACAGCTGCTAGGTCGTCTCTTCATTCCCTCAGTAACCACTACTGCCTAAATGTTCCTGCAGTAAAGTATGCCTGTTCCGGATCGACGGTGTGGTAAGTTGGCTGGATAGGTCCCTCCCAATGATTACTGCTCTGTTACATCCCAGAGGTGGAGGGCTAAACTGGAGGAATGATAAGGAAATAGAAATTACACTTACCTGGTAATTGTCATTCCTTGAGTGACGACAGTTTAGTCCTCATTCCCGCCCAGGGGTGTGATTTCTTCAGAGTTTTTCAGGCGGAGTGGAGCATCAATCTCAAGGAGTAGACAGATCCTTTCAGATTCTAGATCGCAGTGAGTATCCCTCTGTTTCTTCCTTCTCT
Source organism: Ichthyophis bannanicus (assembly GCA_033557465.1). Lineage (NCBI taxonomy): Eukaryota > Metazoa > Chordata > Amphibia > Gymnophiona > Ichthyophiidae > Ichthyophis > Ichthyophis bannanicus. The sequence continues at coordinate 884,238,777 of CM066035.1, read as the reverse complement.
CTTATTTAAACAAGGGGATGGTATAGGAAATGTGTTTGTATAGGGGGGTCGTGAATGTAAAGTTAAAAAAAAAAGAAAAAGAAAAAGAAAATATAAGACTGATAAGGTTAAAAAGGTTCCTAAGGTTGAGGAATGGAGAGTTATTTAAAGTTATGGTATAGTTATTTGTTTTTTTGAGTTTGCTTTGTCAATAGTACACTGGGGACTGATGGGAGATACCAGCAGGCTATATCCAGTGATGTCACAACTTTGACATGCCCAGTCTCTAAGCTGCAGGAGGAGGTGCACAACCCAGAGATGGAGGACTAAACTGTCGTCACTCAAGGAACGACAATTACCAGGTAAGTGTAATTTCTATTTAATGTATCACTTACCTGGGGGATTTCACTTGGGGGCTTTCTTCACCATCCCCAACAAATCTAGTTTAAAGCCCTCTTCAGTAGATTAGCCAGTCTACTATTGAAGACGCGTCAACCTTTCTTGGACAGATGGATGCCATCTGTGCTCTGCAACCCTTGGAACAGCATCCTATGGTCTAGGAAACCAAAACGCTCTCGATGACACCATCCACGGAACCATGCATTCATCTCCAGGATGCGAGCCTCTCTGCCTTGGCCTTTACCCTCAACAGGGAGGATTGAAGAGAACACCACCTGTGCACCTAACTGCTTCACCCTCTGTCACAGAGCCATGAAGTCACTTTTGATACGCTCAGAGGGATACCTGGCAGTATCATTTGTTCCGACATGGATTAGCAACATTGGGTAATAGTGGGCTTGAGTCTCGGCAAACTCTCTGTAACATCTTGGATTTTGGCACCAGGCAGACAGCATATCTCTCTGGACATCAAGTCTGGTCGGCAGATGGACGCCTCAGTATCCCTCAGAAGAGAGTCGCCAACCACCACTATCCTTAGCTTCCTTGTGGTCATTGATTCTGCAACTTTGTGGTACTTGAGCTCTGTTTCATCCCTTTCCAGGGATGCTTTCACCTCCTCCACTTCCAGGGCTGCATAATGGTCCTTCAATTCAAGGGCTGGAGAAGTTGGATTGGTGATTCTCCAGGCCCTGGTGACTTGTGTCCAACCTTCGTCATTCTGTTGGCACACATCCACTCCTTTGCTGGAGAGCTTGGTTGCTGCAAGAAGCATCTCATCAATGTACTTCTCACTGTCTTGAATGCTCCTCAGCTTTGCCATTTCCTCTGAGTTCCTCCACTTGTTTCCTCAGAGCTTCAGCATGCAGGAATCCTGCATATGGAACCGGTGGATGTAGTAAAGGCTGTTAGTGTAGCTGGGTTTAAAAAAGGTTTGGACAAGTTCCTGGAGGAAAGGTCCATAAACCATTATTAAGAAGGGACCCAGGATATCAATGCTTGAACTAATACAAGCATTTTGGAACCTGTGTCCCTTGGGGAAACTGCTAGGTATATATATATGACCTAGATTGGCCACTGTTGGAAACAGAATACTGGGCTTGATGGACCTTGGTCTGACCCAGTATGGCATATTTTATGTTCTTATGTTCCTTCAACTGGTATTGGGGCATCTTTCTGGACAGAGGCAGAAGTTGTAACGGGGCAACAGCTTTAGCGATACGATTTTTCCCAGCCATTGTTCTGCTAGTTGAGCTTTAGGTATCGTTGTTTGTACTGTATAGCCCCTGTTAGGAATGCTCTGAAGCCTTTTATGCAGGCCTCAGCTGCTCTCAGTTCTTTCACAGGTTAATCAGGCCCACTAATTCCTGATTAGTTGTCAGCAGTTCCCAAGAGCGTTGTTTGAACTGTATAGCCCCTGTTAGGAATGCAACAGGTCGCCTCCGAGACTCCGTCTTTATCACCCCTCTACTGAGAGTCCCTGAATTGATGGCGGGCTGTCCGGAACCTGCTCCGAGGCATGCTGTTCCAGGCCCGAGAACATGATGTGGTTCTGACCACTGATGCCTCACTCATGGGCTGGGGAGCGCGTTGCGGCGGGCTCCGCACGCAGTGGACTTGGTCCCTGGAGGTGTCCGGGTGGTGATCCTCACCCTCCGGCCATTCAGGCACTGCGTTCACCACTTGGTGGTGCTCATCCAGGTGGACAACCAAGTAGCAATGTTCTATATGAACAAGCAGTTGGTCACCAGCTCTTACAGCCTCTGTCTGGAGGCGGTAGCCCTGTGATCCTTCATGGTTTGCTACGGCATAGCCCTTCAGGCCACCTATCTCCTGGGTTAGGACAACGTCCTCGCAGACAGGTAGAGCCGGCTCCTGCCGCCTCTGCTCGCAGACAGTGTAGCGGCTTTTCCGATGTTGGGGATTACGGTCCTAGACCTCTTCGCCAGTGTAGCGATCTCTCGGCTCCTACGGTTCTGTGGGCCTGTTCCTCACCCGAACAAGTAAGCCCCCGATGCCTTCCTCCTGTTTTGGACACATGGCCCTCCTTTGTTTTCCCTCACTCTGCTCATAGCACGAACGCTCCTTAAAATACAGCGTTTCGGGTTCTCGGTGATTTTCGTGGCCCCGCAGTGACCTCGACAGCCCTGTTTCCCGCTGCTGCTCTGCCTTTTATCAGAGCCTGTGGTCCCCTTCGGCAATGCACTGGGCTTGTTGATGCAGGAGGAGAATCTGCTACTTCACCCAAACTTTGAGGTCCTTATCCCCTCATGGCCTGGTGGCTGAGTGAGTCGCTCTAGCCCCCCTTCATCTCTCGGTCGAGGTAGAGGACATACTGCTGGCCTCGTGCATACTCGACTAGGAAGGTTTATGCCTTTAAATGGCATCGGTTCTTGTGTGGTGCTTGGAGAAACGGGCAGACCCGTTCTCTTGCCCCACCCACTTGGTCCTACAGTACCTGCTCCATTTCTCGCAGGCGGGTTTGAAGCCTAACTCGGTCGGTATCCACCTGAGTGCTATCTCGGCTAACCACGACCCTGTCTGGGGTGGACCTCTTTTGGGTCAACCACTGGTTTTCCCCTTTATGTGCGGGCTGCTGCTTTCCAAGCCCCCCATCTAGCTGCCTCTGGCGGAGTGGGACCTCAGTGTCGTCCTCGCGCAGCTAACCCAGCTGCCTTTAGAGACGATGGCATCCTGCTCACTTTGGCACCTTTCCTATAAGGTGTTTTTTCTGGTAGCCCTCACCTCAGCCTGGAGGGTCAGTGAGCTTCAGGCCCTGATGGCAAACGCCCCCTACACGAGATTCTTTGTGAACCGGGTGGTTCTCTGAACACACCCTGAAAGTGGTCTCTGATTTCCACTTCAACCAGGAGATAGTATTAGCGACCTTCTTTCTGAAGCCTCACACTGACTGGGTGTCGGCAGTCCTCCATACCCTTGACTGCAAGAGGGTGCTCTTCTACCTGCAACGTGCACAGGTTCACCGCAGGGCTGAGCGGCTTTTCGTCTCCTAAGGCCCTGCCAGCTTGGGGCTCGCGATCACTAAGCATATTCTCTCCATCTGGGTGGTGGATTGTATTGACTTTGCCCAGGCGCAGGCTGGGTTGCCCCTGGCCTGCCAAGTGATGGCGCATGGTGTTCATGCGAGGATGGCATCAGTGGTCCACCTGCACTACGTGCCGCTGGTAGAGCTCTGTCAAGCTGCAACCTGGGCCTCGGATAAACACCTTCGTGACACATTACTGCTTGGAGAGGGAGTCTTGTTTGGACAGTGCCTTCGGCCAGGCCGTAATTTATTCGGGGTTTAAGCAACTCCTGCCCTCTGTCCCTTCTTCTGTGGCTACCGGGAGCAAGGTCTTCTGGGGACCTGGGGTCCTCGGGCTGTCTTCGGTTACCAGCGACTGCTCATGGCTCACTGTGACACTTTTCTACAGGTCCTCGGTAGCCTGTAGTTGGGGATTCCCATATGTGAGGACTGACTTCCTGCTTGTTCCTGGAGAAAATGTAGTTACCTTTAACGGGTGTTCTCCAGGGACATCAGGAATCAGTCCCCATAACCCGCCCACCTCTCCTTGGCGTTGCCCACTGTCCTTAGTATTTTTCTTTGCCTGAGCTATGTCATCTGACTGATCAAGATGGCACCCTTTGGCGGGAAGGAGACCATGCATGCATTGTGGCATTCCCAAAGGCTTTCTTTGAAAGCTACAGAAATGCTTCACATGGGCTCCGTCTGTTCCTATGTCACCCATATGTGAGGACTGATTCCTGCTGTCTATGGAGAACATAAGAAGATAAGATATGCCATACTGGGTCAGACCCTCAGGGCTTGGTTACTGAAGGCCTAGACCTTCAAGGCTGGAATCTTTCTCAGCAAGTAAAGGATATCCTCCATGCTTCCAGAAAACCTTCTACTAGACGTTCCTATGCTTTTAAATGGAAAAGGTTTTCCATTTGGTGTACTGAAAAGGGTCTTGACCCTCTAGCACTACCTTTGAATTCTCTATTGGAATATCTCCTGCATCTTTCCAATGCAGGCCTTAAGACGAATTCAGTAAGGGTCCATTTGAGTGCTATTTCAGCATCCCTTAAGCCTATCAATGGACAGTCTATTTCCTCTCATCCTCTTATTGCAAGATTCATGAGAGGCCTAACTTTAACAAAACCTCCCATTAGGCCTCCTCCGGTGGCATGGGATTTAAATCTGGTTCTTGGTCAGCTTATGAAGCCAGCTTTTGAACCCTTAGCCACCACCTCCTTGAAATTTCTTTCCTGGAAGGTTATTTTCCTCATTGCAGTCACCTCAGCTCGCTGCATCAGTGAACTGCAGGCCTTAGTGGCTAATCCACCTTATACAAGATTCCATCATGATAAGGTAGTCCTTAGGACCAATCCACACTTTATGCCTAAAGTGGTCTCACCTTTTCATCTTAAGAGGTATATTTACCTGTCTTTTTTTTCAGCTCCTCATGCATCAAGTGCAGAGAGGAATCTTCATACTCTGGATTGTAAAAGAGCTCTTGCCTTTTATTTACAAAGGACACAGCAACATAGAAAGTCTTCCCAGCTCTTTGTTGCTTTTGATCCCTCTCATTTGGGACTTCCAGTCTCTAAAAGGACACTGTCCAATTGGATTGCTCAGTGTATTTCTTTCTCCTACCAGAGTAAGAACCTTTCTCTGGAGAGCCATGTCACAGCTCATAATGTGAGGGCCATGGCAGCCTCTATGGCTCATCTAAATTCTGTGTCCATCGACCAGATCTGTCGAGCGGCCACCTGGGCCTCGGTTCATACCTGACACCAAACAGGTTCCACCAAACACCAAACAGGTTCCTCCCCCATTTAATTTCCTATGTATATAGTTGCCCCCTCTCTCCAAGTTTCATTCCCTGTTCAATGTAATGACCAGACATTTCTATACTGTCGGATGTTGTTGTTCTTTGTAAACCGCGCTGATCATAAATAGTGCGGTATATAAGAATTGTAAATAAAATAAATAAATACCTTCACAGCCCATTACTGCTTGGACAAGGACTCCCGCCAGGATGCCTTGTTTGGTCAGGCTGTTCTCAAACACCTGTTCCATTCTTAATCAACTCCTGCCCTCCTTCCCTGGAGGGATGCCTGAGATCCATAGGAGAAGGTAGAGCCCTTTCCAGGGTCTCATAACCATAGGGATCTCCCAGGCATCTTTAGCTAGGGAGTCCCCATATGTGAAGACTCATTCCTGCTTGTTCCTGGAGATAGCACAGTTACTTACCTGTAACAGGTGATCTCTGGGAACAGCAGGAATAAGTCTTCACAACCCACCCACCTCCCCTAGGAGTTGTATCTCTCTTTCTATCTTTCCTTTCCTCTCTCTCTTTGTCTCAGCTTTAAAACTCGAACTGGGGAGAGGCGGTTAGGAAAGGCAGGAAGGCAGCGCGCAGGCACTGTGGGATGCTCCCAAAAGCTTTCCTTTTTTGGGAAGCTGGGGAGCGTTCCCGCGCAGGCTCGGTCGGTACCGACGTACCCATATGTGAAGACTTATTCCTGCTGTTCCCAGAGATCACCTGTTACAGGTAAGTAACTGTGCTTTCCTGATGCTAGGCCCTGAGTGACTATTAAATGTAAACTACAAGCTCTCTGCTGGGTTCCAAATGTAACCAGAATGCTCTCTTCTGTGTTTTAAATTTAAACTAAAAGTACGTTGCTGTTACTAGGCCCTGAGTGACTATTAAATTTAAACTACAAGCTCTCTGCTGGGTATGAAATGTAACCAGAAAGGTCTCCTCTGTGTTTTAAATTTAAACTTAAACTGCTGCTACTAGGCCCAGACTGATTTAACAAAAATAGTGGGTTCACAGATTAATTAGCTTTAATACAAAGAATTCCTTTTAGAAAATTACCAGAAGTATATACTCACAGTTGCAGATCTCTCTCCAGAAGTAACAGTCCCTTTTTCTAGTCCTGTTACACATGAGTAACTATGCTTTGCCATCATTCATCTACCCCTTAATCTCATTCATACTTTCCATTCGTCCTTCCCTTTCACCCTCCTTTCATCTTCATTATTATTAAAGTCCCTTCTTTTCTCTTTCCCATACCCTTTACTTTCTTGGTTTTCAATTCTTTTCTCAACTCCCCTATTTATCTCTGTAACAGTGTGTTCCTTCACCCTGTATACATCTTGATGTCTGAAGATATTTTCAACTGTCGCAAGCCTCTTTTTGCGGTCCGCGTTTGCTTTTCTTCTTTGTTCTCAACTTTTTGCCATAGTGCTGTCCTCCCTGCCTTTGGTTGCCTTGATTCTTCTATCTCTGGGATGTGGGAAATTCCTGCTTCTGTCATCGCTGCTACCAATTGTGTCACGGTGGTTGCTCTCCTTGTAATTCTGTTACTAGTAAATGTGATACCTGCAGGGTACAGCCATTTATATTTAATGTTCTCTTCCTGAAGTCTCACTGTACCCTCACCATTCTCTCCTGCATTGTAATGTGGTAGTAGCTAAATCTGCATAGATTGCCAGCTTATGTCCTCTCCATACAAGTTGTCCTGTTCTTCTCATACTGGTGACTATCTTTTCTTTAAGAATAAAGTCCTGGATGCGTATAATTATCTCGAGGGGTTTTCCCCCTTCTTGGGACCAGTGTTCGGTGCGCTGTATCTATAATTATCTCCAGCATGTCTGTCCCTTCCTCTTATTCCGCCATTGCCACTTTGCAAATTTCCCATGCTGTTTATTCAGTCTTTATATTCTTCACTTTCCGGTACACCTTTTATTCTTAAATTGAGTCTTGTCCGGTTTTCTAAGTCTTCAAGCTTAAGCTCCATTTGTTCTCTAGACTGCTTCAGGGCCTTGACTCTGTTTATTTCATTTACAGTGTTCCACATATCCTCCAGTAGTGCTTCCGCATCCTCTACTCTTTCTCAGCTCTTGGACATCAGCGCAGAACTCTGTAAGGGCTGCCTCCATGACTGCTCTAAACCCTGCCATTTCCGAGTGTAGCTTGCCAAACCAAGAGTGCAACTCTTTAGATATTTGTACCACTGTGCCCTTACCCTTAACCAAATCAGTCATGCCAGTCGACTCTTCATCCTCGTGCCCCGCAACCGCTTCTCCTGCCGCTTTTTCCTTTTTTTGCTTGCTGAGTAGGCCTGAGTAGGCGAACTCTCTTGTAGGTCTGTGTTTTTTCCCGAATCTCCTCCATTGCCCTTTTGCAGATTGGGGTTTGAGCACTTAACTGTTTGGGGGTATTTTTCTGCCTTTTGGGGCTTATTTTTTTTTTCAGCTTTTTTGTGGGTTTTTCTGGTAGAGTGATTTCAGCCGTTCATGAGGGTTGGTGATGTCACTGGAAGTTGTCAGGGTGCCAGGTTCTATAGGTATATCCTTTGATCCCTCTCCTCTGCTACAAAGATATGAATCTTCTTTAAGAGGACATCTTGCATCTTAACTTTGTCCATGAAATGTCCAAGCAAGTTTCTTTTCGGTTTGAGAATTGGGACCCTGCTCTGTTTTTGGCTTACCTAAGTATATTGAAGTTGCAATAATAATTCCATATTGTCCTGCTAGACAGTGCAGATAAGTGGGTTGTTTTCCCCTACCTGCAGATTGGTGGAGCCAAAGAACCAATGAAAAGCCCAGGTTTCAGTGACATCACGTCTCTGCCTCTATTTTGTCTCAGCCACCAGAGGTCTCTCCAGTATTTCTGTGTCTCCAGCAGATGGATGGATTTTCTCCTCTGAAAAAAAATCTGAAGATTGAGAGGAAAAGACTGATTAAACGCGTGTGAATGGCCCTCTTGAGGCTGACTCTCTCGTTTGAAAGAGACATGGGAGGCTCTACTAGACTGCGACCTTTGATAGGCATAGATGGAGGGAAAAAAGATTCAGCTCAATGTGTGTATAAGAGCATGTTGAGCAGCCGGAAATTGGAAGGATCTGGAAGAGTGCAGCAGTCTCAAATAACCTTAACATCCCCCTCTACACAGTGCTGTAAAAGCCAGTGACAAAGTATTGGGGTAGTAGAGCTGAGCCCAGCATGGATCCTCTGGTGCTCTCAGTGGGTGAGTACCAAGGCCTGTCCACCTCATTGTCTTTGTTGGAGGTTCCCGATTCAGTTTATTTATTTTTATTTATTTTTTTATTTATTTAACAATTCTTATATACCGCACTATTTGTTATCAGTGCGGTTTACATTTAACAAAGTTTTCAGATCAGAGAAGACTGATTGAAATTACATTATAACGCAATTTGGGGTAGACTGCTGATAACCGTTGGCATGGTGTGGTGATTTCTCAGTTTTCTGCATGCGTTGGTAGCATTTTTTCCTATTGTGCGCCTGGTAGTTGCATGGTCTGTACACGTGTTCTACCTAAGTGGCTCCAACACGCATTCCTACCCTAACACCTGTAGCATGTGTTGCAGTAAAAGTACAGTTAATACATGCCTTTTGGCCACCATAGCCTTTGCGCACGCTGTTGTGATACTTGTTTTAACTCTCTTCTTCCAGGAAACATTGTTTGGCCTGTGGCAAGCGAGATGCCTCTTCTCTTGATTCTGGACTCTGCTCTTCTTGCATGACAACTTCTGAATCATCCCTGGAGGGCCTGCTCTCCCTCTCTCAGCCGGAGGATGAAGTTAGTCTGGCCTTGCCTGCCTCAGGGGAGGTAGTAACTGATGGTCCTATGTGTAAGGATATCCACCGAGCCGGAGGGTCCAGCGACAGTGCTGTGAGCTACTCCTAGTCCTTGTTTTGGGGGGGGGGGGGGGGGGGTCATTTCCAAAAGGAGAGATTCTGGACTCCAGATTGTCCTCGCCAGTTTTCTTTTTTGCAGCAGACCTGGTCGTTTTGGCATGGAAATTCACACTGTGGCCTATGGGTGTTTCCTGGTGCAGTTTCATGTGGGGCAGGCAGAGAATGGAAGGCCCTGTTTGATTGCCTTTGGCTAAGCATTTCCGGTGTGGGGTGCCCCCCTCGAGTTGAGTAGCAGCTGAGAACTGTTTGAGATTTTCACTATGACTTGGATTCAGATATGGGTATTGTCAGTACCGACTGAGCCTGTGCGGGAACGCTCCCCAGTGTCCAATAGGAATGCTTTTGAGAGCATCCCTCAGCACATGCGCGCTGCCTTCCCGCCTTTCCAACTGTCTCTCTTCAGTTTTTGTTTTCCGCGGAGCCGACAGGACACATATCCTGTCACTGCAGAAAATTTCTTCTTTAAACTTGTTTTCTTGGGGTCGCGTCTGCCTCTGCTCGACACCTACCGGTACCGCCGGTTCTCTTTTCTTTAAAAAAAAATAAAAATATATATATATATACTTTCTAAACTGTTTCTCTTCAGAAACTTTTTCTTTTTGGTGGTAGGCACCATTTTGGGCATTAGGCCCCATTTTCCTGAAAAATGTAAAAACCAGCTAGTGGTTTAAAAAAAAAGCAAAAAAAGCACTAAGTGTGGCGGTACCATTTCCGTCACCGACACCCATGACTGGTGTCTCAAATGTTTAGGCCCTGACCATTCGCCATCGGAGTCTCTCTCTTGTATGGGGATGACTAAACGAGGAAGACAGAACTGGGCTGCAAAGCTCAGTGCCCTCTTTTCTTCAGATACGATATCCATTGCGTCAACGTCTTCCAGAGCCTCGTCTTCCTCCCATGGATCTCAGGTAACTAAGCATAAGAGCCGGTCCTCAAAGGGTAGATCTCCTTCCAAGCATCGAGAAGCCATTGGCATTGCCCTTGAGGAAACTGCACCGGCAAAACAGCCCCGGTGGGAGGCTTCGGCCTCCAAAGCACCAACGGGGCTCCAGGATGTTCTCGAGGCCTCGACCTCTGCAGAACAACTGGTGCCATGCTCAGGGGTTCCTGCCGCTTCTACCGGTACCAACACCCAGGCATCGGCACTGTCGATAGACCAGAAGTTCCTCGCTATCGAATGCAGTCTTGCAGCTCTCCTTACAGCTGCGGTACCGTTGACACTGCTACCGACGGTTCAACTGGCACTGGTACTGACACCGATACCGGTACCAGCACAGACGGTACCGGCCCCGGTGGGAATTCTTCCCATGCCGACTTTTTCTGGTATCGACAGATCGGTACCGGACCAACTCTGTACCGACTTCAATCTGATACCGATACAGTGCTTTGCATGAACATCAGGATCAGAGATACTTCGAATCGGTACCAGAGTGCTTCTCCCGGAAGACTCCTGTTCTCCTCAACGCAGAATGTCTCCTCCGGAGGACATGTCTTTTTCAGGATTTTATTCGTGATGTGGCCCCGAATCATGGTAGCTTCTGAAAAGGGACCTAGAGCAAAGGAATTGGAAATTCTCCAATACCCTAAGGCTCCCAAAGAGGCAGCCACTCTGCCTATTCATGAAATTCTTCATGATTTGATACTCAGAATGTGGGAAACACCTTTGACCACATCTCCTCATTCTAGGAGACTCGATACCATGTATTGTGTTCCACCATGTCTTGGCTTTCAAAAGACTCAGCTGCCACACCATTCAATGGTAGTGGAATCAGCCATGCGTAGGATGAAAAGTGCAAAAAGACATGCATCCAATCTGCCAGGTCGTGAATGCAGAACTCTTGATGCCTTTGGGCGTCAAATTTTTCAGGCTTCCATGCTTTCAGCTAGCAGCTCATATATTTTATGTATTGGAATGTTCCTCAAAGAAGTCACAGGAGATTTGGAGCTTATGAGCCCCCTTCTCCCTGATGACAAATGACAGGACTTCCTTACTCTTGTCAAACATGCTCAAGACGTTTCCAAGTTTGTAAATCGTGCAGCCTTTGACTGCTTTGAATGCATCAACAGAACATCTGCTATTGCCAATGGTGCACATCGGATTGCCTGGCTTCAGGCATCAGACTTGGAGATTTGGGTACAGGATAAATTAGGAAACATCCCTTTCACAGGGGAAAACCTCTTTGGCAAGAATTGGCAGAAAAAGGCTAATGAGATAGATGCTGACAATATCACTTTAGACAGATTTTCAAAACCTACAGCCACTCCAGCCAAAAAGAAACCCTATAAAAAACCCTTTTTCAGCAAAAAGAGGAAATTTTATCTGTTCTATACCCAGCAAGGGCAAGGTCAGGGTTAAGTTGCCCAAAGGGGACAACAACAACAATCCAGACAACAAAAGAAGCCAAAAGGCCCGAGAGCTCAACCAGCTCCAAAGGCTCAGCCCCCCTCAAGGATTTTGACTCCTTCCTAGAGAGCTTGGGCTTTCCTGCCTCTGAAGGGTCCAGAACCCCTAAACATTCCAGGCAGGTTGTGTCATTTTGCCAACAGATGGCACCAAATAACAGCAGAAAATTGGACTTTGTCCATTGTAGGAGAGGGGGTACAAGCTTCATTTTCACAGCATGCCCCCTCCTACAATCGTAAGACAGTTCAATTCCCAACCCTCTGCAGACAATCTACTGGATCAAGAAGTCTCAACACTCCTTGCCCAAGAAGCAATAGAGGAAGTAGCCATTCTACAACAGGTTACAAGGTTCTACTCCCCCTATTTTCTTATTCCAAAGAAAACGGGGATACAGACCCATTCTAGATCTCAAAGAATTGAACAAATATCTGTTCCGAGAAAAGTTCAAAATGATTTCTCTGGGAACTCTTCTGCCATACCTTCAAAGTCAGGATTGGCTTTGCTCTCTAAATCTAAAGGATGCATATACTCACGTATTGATCCTTCCAGATCACAGGAAATTCTTGAGATTCCTTTTCAAGGGAAAACGCTTCCAATACAGGGTTCTTCCTTTTGGTCTGGCTTCGGCACCAGGAGTATTCACGAAATGCATGGCAGTAGTAGCTGCATTCCTGCGAACCCTAGGGATATTCGTCTTCCCTTACTTGGATGACTGGCTCATTCGAGCCTTCACAGTTGCAGAAGCCAGCTCTGCACTATTTCACACAATGCGAATTCTCCAATACTTGGGATTAGTAATAAACTTCCCAAAATTCCAACTTGTTCCTTCCCAGTCCCTGGAGTTCATAGGAGCTTGTTTAGATACCAGACAGTCAAGGGCTTTCCTCCCACAGCCCCAATATCTTCACATAGTGCAACTAGCTTCTCAAGCAGCGGGAAAATCCTAACTGCTCGAGAACTGCTATAATTACTGGGACATATGGCATTCTCAGTTCATGTTCCCTATGCGCGCCTCCACATGCGAGCAGCCCAGTGGACCCTATCCACACAGTGGACACAGGCCACAGGACGTCTGTCGGACAAGATATCAAACTCTCAACGCTTGATCTTGTTCCTACAATGGAGGCAATCACTGGAAAATCTTTTAGTGGGGTCTCCTTTCCAACAAACCCTATTCCAGGCCAGCCTAACAGATGCATCACAGGTGGGTTTGGGAGCACACCTGCACCATCTCTTTACCCAGGGTACCTGGACTCCACAGGAGGCTTGTCTTCATATAAACCTCCTAGAATTAAGAGCAATCTATCTAGCTCTTCGAGTATTCCATGCCCAGCTTAGCTACAAGATAGTCCTAGTCCAAACGGACAATCAAGTAGCCATGTTCTATGTGAACAAGCAGGGCGGAACAGGCTCTCTGTCGTTATGCAACAAAGCTTTACGATTATGGGCCCTCGCCAGAGAGCATCAGATTCATCTCCTTGCGGTGTATCTTCCAGGCATTCAAAACTCTTGGGCAGGTGGACCACCTTCTCGTGGTATATCTTCCAGGAATGCAAAACCTTTGGGCAGACAAACTCAGCCGAGTACTGCTGCCTCACGAATGGTCTCTCCACCTAGACCAGGTGACAAAGATATTTCAGATCAGGGGGACCCCAGACATAGACCTCTTTGCAAGTCCACTGAATGCCAAACTTCCCCGGTTCTGTTCCAGGTTTCCGGCTCACAATTGCCAGGCAAGGGACACCTTCCTCCTTCACTGGGGTCAGGACTTCCTCTATGCCTTCCCACCCATTCCCCTCATCTCCAAAACACTCTTCAAGCTTCAGAGAGACAGAGGTCGTATGATCCTCATAGCGCCACGGTGGCCACGACAAACGTGGTATCCCCTGCTCCTACATCTCTCTCAAGCTGCACCTCTGGAGTTAGGGTGTGCTCCAGACCTTCTCTCCCAAGAGAACGGGATGCTATGGCACCCAATTTCCCAGTCCCTGCATCTCAAGGCCTGGTTGCTGAAAGCTGAGACCTGCAGGATCTTAACCTTTCCCAACAGGTAAAGGATATCCTTCAAGATTCTAGAAAACCTTCCACAAGATGTTCTTACGCCTTTAAGTGGAAACATTTTACTATATGGTGTTCTCATAGGGCTTAAACCCCCTTGTGTGATACCTTTGTAATCGGTACTAGAGTACCTACTTCGTTTATCAAATTCTGGTCTAAAGACCAATTCAGTAAGAGTCCATCTTAGTGCAATTGCAGCTTCCTATAAGCCTCTAAATGGACAGTGAATTTCCTCTCATCCACTCATAGTGATATTCATGAGAAGTCTTCTATTAACAAAGCCTCCCATCAGGCCACCACCAGTGGCATGGGATTTAAATCTAGTTCTCGGACAGCTCATGAAACCGCCCTTTGAGCCTTTAGCCACTACAACCCTAAAGTTTTTATCCTGGAAGGTCATCTTCCTGATTGCAATCACCTCTGCATGTCGCATTAGTGAATTGCAAGCTTTAGTGGCTGATCCTCCTTTTACAAGGTTTCACCATGATAAGGTTCTTCTCAGAACTCATCCACATTTTACGCCAAAGGTGGTATTGCCTTTTCATTTAAATCAATCGATTTACCTTCCTGTATTCTTTCCGAGGCCTCATGCCCCTAATGCAGAAAAGAACCTTCATACTTTTGACTGTAAAAGAGCCGTGGCTTTTTACTTACAAAGAACACAGCAACATAGAAAGTCTTCTCAACTTTTTATTGCTTTTGATTCTAGTCATTTGGGACTTCCAGTCTCCAAAAAACAAACTATCCAAATGGATTGTACAATGCATATCCTTTGCTTATGAGAGTAAGAGTCTTCCTTTCCAAGGCCATGTCACAGCGCATATTGTGAGAGCCATAGCAGCCTCTATGGCTAACCTTCACTCTGTGTCTGTCGATATCTGTCGAGCAGCCACCTGGGCTTTGGTGCACACCTTCACAGCCCACTACTGCCTAGATAAAGCCTCCCGTCGGGATGCCTTTTTGGCCAGGCTGCTTTTCAACATCTCTTTCAGACTTAATTCAACTCCTACCCACCAACCCTGGTAGGATGCTAGAGATCCATGGGAGGAAGCATGGCCCACCTCACTATAGGTGGCAGCTTCCTGGGGCCATCTCCCCAGTATCTTCAGCTAGGGAGTCCCCATATGTGAAGACTACATTCTTGCTTGTTCCTGGAGATAGCGTAGTTACTCACCTGTAGCAGGTGATCTCCGGGAACAGTGACTAGCGTTCGCGCTCTCTTTATTTTTCACTGGCAGCCTGGTCGTTTGACTTTGCAGGGGCCCTTTTTCCCCCGATGGCTGCCAGCAGGTTTAAATAGTGTGATCGGTGTAAAAGGTTAATGTCCCTCACTGACCCACATAACTGCTGTCTCCGATGCTTCGGGGCCGACCATGACCTGGTGGCCTGTGGGCCCGTGTGGCAAGATGTCTTCTAAAGCTCTTAGAAGTCGGCAGCAGCAGCGTGAGAGGATTTTCTCAGAGTCCACCTCCACTCGGGTCCGGACCTTGTCAGAAGCCTCGACGTCTCTGGAGTTGTCGGACTCCGAGCAATGTCGTGGGCCTTTTGAAAGGGGGTCTCCCTCCAGGGAACACCGGAGGAAGAAAAAAACTCCTGAGGGTGTCGTCGTCAGATGCCTCTGATAGGCCTGGTTCCTCGTGGGCCAGGTCTCGGAGTCCAGACTGCCGCCCCGAGTCCTCGGAGTCGGAGCGGCCTGCCAAGGTACCTCGCACGGAGCCGGAGACGCCGAGAAAGGTAAACACTGTTGTCCTCATGGACTCTTCTCCAGGAGAACCGGCGTCTCGGGGCCTGAGCCGGAGGCTGTGGAGCCTTCTGAACTCAGTCTCAGAATGGTGGCCTTGTCTACCTTCATGGAGCAGCAGTGGGCACTGATGGACGGTCTCACCGGTCCGTTTGCCCTGATCACCGGGACCTCGATGTCCAAGTCGACCCCGGAGGCTGAGCTGATCCTCGAGGCCCTTCGAACTCGAGTGGATCCTCAGCCGAGGTCCCCCTTAACCTCCCGTTCAGGACTGAGGTCGTCGATGCTGGTGTTATCGGCGTCGGGGTGGTCGAGATCGATGCCCTTGCGGCCAGAGCTCTTTGATTCCTCCTCAGAGGACTCGCCTTTGTAGACAGAGGAAGAAGACTCCCCGGGCACCCACCGGACCTGGTGTGTCCCATTGGACTCGCCGGGGTTGAACCTCAGAGAAGGTCTTCCCCGGAGGATACCCGGTTCTCGGAGTTCGTGCGGGACATGGCCAAGGCCTTAGCCTTCCCAGCGGACGCCGAAGAGCTTGATACCCTCCAGTATGATTTTCCTCCGAAGGAAGCCCTTATTGTACCGGTTTCTCCGATGTTGGAACGGCTGTTCTGTATGTGGGAAACCTCGGCCTTGATGCTGGTGCTGAGCAGGCGGGTCGATTCCATTTATCTAGTCCGCAAGAGCCCTGGGTTCCAAAAGGCACAGCTACTGCACAACTCCATGGTTGTGGAACCAGCCATGCAAAGGCTTAAGAGCCAAAATACACACTCCTCAGTGCCTCCTGGAAGTGAAGCCCACAACCTGGATGCCCTTGGCAGAAAGTGCTACCAAGGGTCGATGCTATTATGCTGTGTCCAAACCTATCAGCTGTACATGGGCATGTACTTAAGGGACCTGGCAAAGGAGATTGCCGGGTTCTTAGCTGGCCTCTCCGAGTAACCCTTGCAGAGATTCAAGGCCTTGTCTACGGGGATTTGAGTGCTCGAAGTTTGTCTCAGGCAGCCTATGACGGCTTCGAGGCTTCAGCCCTGGTAGCCGCAGCCGGCTTCGGTGTCTGACGCCAGGCTTGGCTGATGTTGTCGGACCTCGAGTTATGGGTACAGGACAAAGTTGGTCAATGTCCCCTGCCGGGTTGAAAACCTGTTCGGCAAACCTATGACTGAGAAGGCTGCGCAAATCGAGTCAGAGTACTTGACTCGGACAAGGCTATCCAAAAAGACCTCTGCCCCTTCTAAAAAGAAGGGCTTGGGTAAAAAGCCCTCTTTCCCGAGGAAGGGTACTGCTTACCGCAACTACCCAACTCACCAGGCCTCCCCAGCTCCCCACCATGGGCAGCAGGCCAAGGGACAGGGGCATGGCTCGCGTAAGCGGAAGACCCCCAATCCTCAGGCATCAGCTCCCTCCCAGCCGGTTGGGGGTTTTTGACAGCCACAGTATGGTCTCTCTCCAGCCAGGTGTAGGACTGGGCACAGGACGGAGGCTTGCCCTATACGCCTACAGGTGGCCAGCAGTCACCACAGACACCTGGGTCTTGCAAATAGTCCAGAAAGGCTTCTTGCTTCACTTTAGCCAGATGCCCCCCTCCTACTTTCCAGGAGAGCCTCTACGGCCTCCTCTGCACAGGAACTTCTTTCTGCATTAGTTAGCAGGTCTCCTAAAGGATCAGGCGGTGGAACCCAGTACCCCACTACCTGCAAGGCCAGGGCTTCTAGTCCAGGTATTCCCTGATACCAACGAGAACAGGAGGCCTCAGGCCCATCCTTGACCTGCGAAATTTAAACAAGTTCCTGGTGAAAGAGAAGTTCAAGATGCTCTCTCATGGAATTTTGCTGCCATACCTCCAACAGGGAGAATGGCTTTACTCCTTGGATCTGAAGGATGCCTACACACACATCCTCATATATCCAGAACACAGACAATATCAAAGATTTGTTGTGGGAGGATACCATTTTCAGTACAGAGTACTTCCATTTGGCCTAGCCTCCGCACCCAGAGTGTTTACCAAATGCCTGGCGGCGGTGGTGGCGGGGTTTCTCAGAAACCATGGAATCTGTCTTTCCGTACCTGGACGACTGGCTCATCAGGGCTCTGTCACCTCAGGAGGCCCAACAGGCCACATATCGCACTATACACGTACTGCAACATCTAAGCATTGTCATAAATTGACAAGAGAGAGATTTGTTAACACACTGATGGAGGGTCACATGGAAGTTTTACTGATGACTATATAAAAAATTTAAGTAAAGAAACCACTCCCTTTGCAATGAATTATGCTGATGGAGAAACGCTTAACATAACCTGGGAGGATCTGTTAAAAATTCAGAAAAAAGCAGCACGTTTGGGTTTACATCGTTTGTCCTTGGTAGAATGCATTCGTCGTCAACATATTCCGCAGGGGTTACGTATTTACAAAGAACCTAAAATGTATACTTCAGATCCACTGTTTATGGAGACATGGAACTCCATACTTAATAAATGTTCATTAGACCTGATGATCTTGATTGTAAATACTATTAAACAGAATGTGGAAAAATTACAGCATGAAGTAGAAACACTATCGATTCAATTGAAGGATTCTGAAACAGCTGAACAGTTTCCGAAATTAATGGATGAACATAAAAAATTAGTGGACATTACGAAGGAAGACGTTAAAAAAATTGAAAGCAAAAAAATTGAAGCGAGATTATGACTATACAACAGATTATGTATACCTGTGGTTAAATCCCAAACGTAAGGACAAATCCAAGGGTAGACGCAAACAGGTGGAGTTCGCGGACACCTCTGATGATCAGGCCTCCTCAGATTCCAGCAGAAGATCTAAGGAAGATTTTTTAGACTAAGGAGATGGACGAAAGAAACAGAAACAAAAAGAACAACCACAACGCCGAGGCCCAAATAGTCAGAAACGGACATAGTATTAGAAACACCGGTCAATAACTTGGGCTGTGAGCTTTCAATGGCTCAGCTACAGCTTTTGAGTAAAGGGTTGTCTTATGTACCGGATATATATTATTTTGATGAGTTCCAGTTTCGGATAGACTTTGAGCATCTTATTTGGAAATTATCATTGAAGGTTCAGTTTGCCAATAAAACGACGGAGTCTCTACAACTGTTAACTCCGAATCGGGTACTTTACCATTGAAATCTACAAGGATTCCTCCGGGCCCTTTACCTGCTGCCTTGGTATTATATAGAGAATTAGTTGTAAAGGATATATGTACATTAACACAGGGAAAGAATATAAGGTCTCGTAGTACCTTAACCCCTGAAGAGAAAACTACATTAAAGGAATTACAATCTTGTTGAGACGTCATCATTAGACGAGCTGATAAAGGGGGTAGTATAGTGGTCTTGAGTAGACTGCAGTATTTAGAAGAGGCGTCTCGCCAATTGTCTGATACAACTACCTATAGGGTTTTACTGGAAGATCCGACCTCACAATTGAAGAAAACTATCAAGGATATAACTTCTCAAGCAGTGAAGCATGACATCATTTCGCAGAAAGAATGGAAGTACCTTAATGATATAAATCCTGTACTTGCCAAGTTTTATCTGGCTCCCAAGATCCACAAGAGTCTGATTCAACCCCCAGGTAGACCTATAGTATCCACGAAGGGCTCAGTGTTGGAACCCTTGTCGGTTTATGTGGATTCTTTCTTACGTCCTCTCCTCCCAGCCATTCCTTCTTACGTCAAAGACATCTCACACTTTTTTACAAATTTTAACTAGTCATGTATAATGGGTGAAAGCACAGAATATTGTGATGGTTACGTTGGATGTCGCATCACTATACACAAATATACCACAGGAGGCAGCATTTGATGTAGTAGTTGAAGCTTTACGCAATAGGGATGACCTTTCTGCTACACATTTGGAATTTCTTAGGGAACTTTTGTGGTTGGTATTCCATAATCATTTCATTTTTGAAAGCAAAATTTATCATCAAATTTCGGGAGTGGCCATGGGAGCCACCTGTGCCCCCTCTGTGGCCAATTTATATATGGAAGTTTTTGAGCGCAAATGGATCTCTTCATCCGTTTATTCGGATAACATTAAACTGTGGTGTCGATACATCGACGATATATTTATGCTCTGGCAAGGCACCGAGGAGGGTCTAGATAAGTTTGTTACATGGCTGAACAGTAGGGATACCAACATTCAGTTTGCTTATATAAGTGCTGCACAATCCTTGATGTATCTGGATGTCAGATTTACAAAAGATCATCAGACTTGGAAAACATCCATATATTGCAAACCTACAGATAGAAATACTCTTTTGCACTATGGTAGTGCACATCCAAGGAGGTTAAAAGATAGCCTTCCGTTTTCACAATTTCTTCGGTATCGAAGGAATTGTTCAGACATCAAGGAGTTTAAAATACAGGCTGCAATATTAAAAGAGAAATTCAAAGTACGGGGCTACCCTATATCTATAATTGACATTGCCTACAAAATGGCATTCTATAACAATCACGAGCTTTTGTTATCTCCCACAACACGGAACACAGAACAAGACACTCATGTTAACCTTATTACTAAATACTCTCCATATAGCAATAAGATCATGAGAATTCTGAAAAAGCACAGTAATGTTTTACAAAGCACGCCGGGATTAGAAAACCACTATATCCGCTGTGTATGGCAGAGGCATAGAAATTTGAAGGAAATTTTGAGCCCCACAGTTCTTCGTTCTACAATTCCCTGTACCACAACAGAAATAAAAGGCCACTACAACTGTGGTGAATGCGCAATATGTGCCATCACTTTGGAGTTGAGCGTCTTCGAACATCGGGGTCGAAAATATATTTTAAAACATCGTACGTCTTGCGATTCAACGCATGTAGTATACTGTATTGTATGCCCATGCCATTTATTATATATTGGGAAGGCGAATCAACCTCTTCATGTTTGGATGAAGGAGCACCGTAGTAGAATAAAATGCAAAACCATACGAGCCCCGATCGTCCAACACTGCTTAGAGCAGCGTCATGATTTTGAGATGTTACGTTGCTTTTGCATTGATCATGTCTTACACGGCTCGGGAGCAAAATCTAGAGATCGTACTTTGATTTATCAAGAGCAATGGTGGATTTTCCGCTTAGATACTTTGAGTCCTAAGGGCTTGAATGCACAGGTGGAATGGGGGGCGTGCTAACCAACCGTGACAGGACGTTCCAGTCACATGGTTCTGTTAAACTTCTTTAAATCCTTTAGGGAGGTTTAGCCCGCATGTGTGGCGTTTTCTGGGTGAATGGTAGACGACATTGCAGAATCGGGTGAGTGGATTCATTATTCGCTTTAAGAAGTAATGGACATTGAATGAAATTACAACTATATTGTTATAGTAAAACATTTTTTATCCCTGTAGATTGGGTACCAAATGAGGAATGCTATAAACTAACTTTAAAATCCCCTGAAGAAACGTATCATCGTGAAACGCCACGGCGCTGACATTCGGCGTTGGGAAAATTTTCAACATTTTGAGGATAAGCATTGCTTTTCAGTCTTTAATGATTTGAGTATTTAAGTTCAGCATAGGTGAAGCTGGCAATGATAACCTAATCACTAGCTCATAGTTCAAACAGCAACACAATGGGTTGTTGATGCATCTTAAGGCACTGAATCCACATTTTTATGGTGGCTCAGTAAAAAGCCTAGTTTCAGTCTGAGACTCAGTTGCTATTTGTAGAGCTCCTCAACAGGGATACGGGTTTGATTTAAACAGTTATAATTTCTAAGGTGAAGAATGGAGCTTATCTAATAATATAATTGTCATAAATTAGGCAAAGTCCACCTTGCTCACCACACAGAACTTAGAGTTCATAGGAGCGAGACTAGACACCCTGCAGGCAAAGGCTTACCTGCCATTAGACAGGGCACAGAGGCTTCTAGAGCTAGTGCGCTAGATAAACCACAAGTCTCAAATAGCAGCAAGGCATTTCCTGCGTCTGTTGGGACACATGACTTCCACAGTACATATGACCCCAAACGTCCGGTTCCACATGAGGACAGCTCAGTGGTGCCTCTGGGATCAGTGGACGCAGGCCACCGGTCGACTCCGAGACAGGATAAGGGTGTCCAAGTGACTCAGTCATTGGTTTGGTGGCATCACCAATCCAACCTGCTTGGAGTGCCTTTCCCAACCCCCAGTGTTCTCAAGAGTCTTGAGGACAGATGCATCCCTGCTGGGCTGGGGAGCCCATTGTCAGGACTCCTGTAGGCAATGGCAGTGGTCTCCTCGGGAGGGGACACAACAGATCATCCTCTTAGAGCTCCGGGCGATACGCCTGGCTCTGCAAGCATTCTGCCATGTCCTCTCGCATCAGTCGGTGCTCGTACAGACAACCAGGTGGCTATGTTCTACGTGAACAAGCAGGGAGGAATAGGGTCCCGTGTCCTTTGTCAGGAGGCACTGAACCTCTGCTCCTTTGCCATCAGACAGGATATGTCTCTCAAGACAGTTTACCTGCCAGGCCAAGAGAACTATCTGGCAGACAAATTAAGCAGAATTCTTCAACCTCACGAATGGCAATTGGATCAGGAGGTAGCCCAGCAGATTTTCCACTGCTGGGGGTATCTGTCCATAGACCTCTTTGCCAGTTCGCAGAATCATCAGTTGCCTTGGTTCTGCTCCAGGCAGCCACATTTCTGATGATCTGGTCAGGGGCCTCCTATATGCGTTTCCTCCTACGCCTCTGGTGGCCCGAACACTATTCAGTATCCTTCGGGACAAGGCCTCGGTCATTCTGGTAGCCCCCAGATGGCCACGACAACCTTGGATCCCACTTCTTCTCCAGCTGGCAGTGGAGACCCCAATCCTGCTGGGGACAAGACCTCCTGTCCCAGGAACAAGGCTCTCTTACACTCCAACCTGAGGTCTCTCAACCTGATGGCTTGGCTGCTGAAAGGGTAGTGCTGGCGCCCCTCCTCCTACCTAAAAACGTAGAAGAAATGTTACTGGCCTCCAGGAGGCAGTCCACTAGAAAAACCTATGCCTTCAAGTGGCGTAGGGTTGAGATATGGTGTAACCAGCACAATGAAAACCCTTTCTCTTGCCTTGTACCTGTGGTGTTGCAGTACCTGCTTCACCTCTCTGACTTGGGCCTCAAGTCTAATTCTGTAAGGGTCCACCTGAGTGCTTTGTCAGCACATCACTCACCAGTAGAGGCACATCCTCTGTCGCTTCACCCTTTGGTATCCAGATTCCTAAGGGGTCTACTTCTGCTGAAACTCCTGGTTCACCCTCCGGCGACCGAGTGGGATCTGAATGTGGTCTTGCAACAGCTTACTCGCCCACCGTTTGAGCCGATGTCTACTTGCCATCTGCGCTTCCTCTCCCGGAAGGTTCTCTTCCTGTTGGCACTCAAGTCTGAAGGCAAGTGAGCGAGCTGCAAGCTTTGGTTTTAGAACGACCGTACACTGTTTTACAGGAATAGGATGGTTCTCCGAACCCCCCCTAAGTTTCTCCCGAAGGTAGTCTCTCCATTCCACCTCAACCAGAAGGTGGTTCTTCCGAAATTCTTTCCCAGACCGCATACCCTTGACTGTAAGAGGGCATTGGCCTTCTACTTGGAGCGTACTGCAACTGTCCCTGCAGCCTTCAAGCATGCTGTGGTCACACCTCTCCTCAAGAAACCCTCACTTGATCCCACCTGTCCTAATTATCGACCCATCTCTCTCCTTCCCTTCGTTTCTAAACTACTTGAATGTGCGGTTCACTGCCGCTGCCTTGACTTCCTCTCCTCTCATGCCCTCCTGGATCCAGTACAGTCTGGCTTTCGTCCTTTACACTATACTGAAACGGCTCTTGCCAAAGTCTGCCTTTGTTTCCTCAGCTTGCAACCTTGGGGTTGTCTTGAACTCCTCTCTCCTTCTTCACACACATTCCTTTGTTTCCTGGCAAAATCCAAGGACCTTTTCTCTGTCCTCATCCTCCTTGAACTCTCTGCTGCTTTTGACACTGTTGAGCACAACCTTCTCTATACCCTGTCCTCGCTTGGTTTTAAGGGATCTGTACTATCCTGGTTCTCCTACACTCTCTCCTATCGCTCTTTCAGTGTTCTGGTGGCTCCTCCTCTTCTGCTATTCCACTCCCAGTTGGTGTACCCCGAGGATCTGTCTTGGGTCTGCTCCTTTTCTCTCTCTATACCCAGTCCCTTGGTGTGCTCATCTCTTCCCATGGCTTTCTGTTCCATCTTTATGCTGATGACTCCAAGATCTATCTCTCTACGCCTGAAATCTCTCCGGCAATCCAGACCCAGATCTCTGCCTGCCTTTGACATTGCAGCTTGGATGTCTCACCGCCGCTTGAAGTTGAACATGGCCAAGACTGAACTTCTTATCTTTTCCCCTAAAACCTCCTCTCTTCCTCCTTTCTCATTCTCTTTTGATAACTCTCTACTCCTTTGTTTCCTCAGCTTGCAACCTTGGGGTTGTCTTTGACTCCTCTCTCTCCTCCTTCACACACATTCATCTGATAGCCAAGACCTGCTGTTTCTTTCTCTAACATCAACAATCTGCCCATTCCTTTCTAAACACACTATTAAGACGCTTATCCACTCCTTAATCACCTCCCGTCTTGTCTACTGTAACCTACTCCTTGCTGGTCTCCCTTTGAATCATCTCTCTCCCCTTCAATCTGTTCAACCCTCTGCTGCGTGGCTAATCTTCCGCCAGCCTCGTCATGCCCATATTACTCCTCTTCTCAAGTCACTTCATTGGCTCCCTATCCATTTCCTCATCCAATTCAAACTTCTCCTGCCGACCTATAAATGCATTCACTCTGCGACTCCTCTCTACCTTTCTTCTCTTATCTCCTTACACACTCTTGGGAACTCCACTCTTCTGGCAAACTGCTTCTAGCTGCGCCCTTCTCTTCTACTGCTAACTCCAGACTTTACTCATTTAACCTTGCTGCACCTTACGCATGGAACAAACTACCTGTGTCTGTACGCCAGCCCCATTCTCTGACCCTTTTCAAATCCAGGCTGAAAACTCACCTCTTCGCTGCTGCTTTTGGATCTTTGACTCAACTGAACTCCTTATTTCTTTACCATTCTCCCTTGTTTTATTGCTCTCTACACCTTCTGTATTGTCCCTTGACTAGGTTGTAAGCTCTGATGAGCAGGGACTGTCTTACATGTCTGTGCAGCGCTGCGTATGATTTGTAGCGCTATACAAAGGCTCAATAGTAGTAGTATACCCCCAGCTTTCAAAGCAAGCCTTTGAGAGATGCCACCACGCATGCGCAGTCCCCTTCCTGCCCAAGGGTGCCATCTTGCTCATTCGGAGCCCTTTAGATACTGTCTGACTTTCCCCCCTGAAAAAGTTGATTTTTTTTTGTGCCTGAGTTTTTCAACTCAACTCCGGTCTTGCACCGGTACTCTTCCTGCCTACCATCCTAACTGCCTTGGCGTTAAGTTCGGTCTATTTTTATAGTCTTTGTTCTTTTTATTTCCTGGCACCATTCACGCCTTTTTTCCCTGCTGGAAACCCAGAATCTTCGACCTCACAGGGGTACTTTTTTCCCCCATGGCTACCAGTGGCTTTAGGAAGTGTGATCGGTGCTCTAAAATAATGTTCTTGACCGACAAACATGAATGCTGCCTATGTTGCCTCGGGCTGGACCACAACCTGTTGGCTTGTGGTCTCTGCAAAAGGATGTCCAGCAAAGCCCTGAAGAGCTGCTAGCAACAGCACAATAAGTTCTTCCGCGAATCCCCAAGGTCTCCGAAGGCCAGGTCCTCGTATGAGGCCCTGACATCTCAGGAGGAGCTCTCCGAGCCCGAGCATCGTCGTGGGTCCCTGGAGAGGGGTCTCCCTCGAGGGAAGACAAGAAGAAACTCTCGAAGGCGGTGTCCTTGGATGGTTCTGACCCACAGTTCGATGCGCTTATCCAAGGTATTGGAAAAGGACAGACCTGCCAAGGTCCCCTGGAAGGACCCGGCTGAGGAGTGGCCTCACTGCCCAGGCACTATCCTTGTCAAGGATTCCCCTTCGGGGGAAACAGCATCGGCCAGAGTCCCTCGGTGCCCATGCCAAAGGCTGCAGAACCTTCTGGCCTGGAGTCCAGAATGGCAGCCCTGGAGTGCAATTTGTCTGCCTTCATGGACCAGCAGTGGGCGCTGCTGTCCGGCACGTCTGGTTCATCCGTCCCGACCACCGGGCATTCGACATCCAAGACGTCCCCGTAGGCTGAGCCGATCCTTGTTCTTTTGACCTTGAGTCGATCCTCGGCCTAGGTCATGCTCGGCATCCTGCTCACCTGCGGGCATCCCCTGCGAGTCTACCGGGTGTTGACTGCAGGACTTTGGGGGGCCTCAAAGCCCATGGAGCCGCCCACCTATGAGTCATCCTCGGAGTACTCTGGGGGACGGAGGATGAGTTGTCTCCTGATACCTGTCGCCACGTGACATCCCTTCCGATTCCCCATTCTCAGAACCTCAGAGGTGTTCCTCGCCAGAGGACATGTGCTGCTTGGACTTTATCAGGGATATGTCCAAGACCCTGGCGTTCCCGACTGAGTCAGAGGAGGACCCTACCAGTTGAACATGGGCATGTACTTGAGAGACCTGGCGAAGGAACTCGCCAGGTCCTCAGTTGGTCTCTTCGAGCAACCTTTGCAGCGGTTCAAGAGCCTGTCCAAGGCTGTCCTTGAGTGCTCCAAATTTGTCTCGAGCTGTCTGACTGGTTCGAGTTGGTGACCCGGGTAGCTGCGGAGGGCATTGGTGCATGCCACCAGGCTTGGTTCAGTCGTCTGACCTTGAGCAGTGGGTTCAGGACAAATTGGTCGATGTCCCATGCCAAGGGAAGAACCTCTTCGGTGAACCCATGACCGACAAGGCTGACGAGCTTGAGACAGAGTTAATGGCGAGGACCAGGCTCTCCAAGAAGACCACTGCTTCTCCCCGATGGAAAAGCTCGAGTAAAAAGCCCTTATCTCCAGGAACAAGCAGGAATGAGTCTTCACATATGGGTACGTCGGTACCGACGGAGCCTGCGCGGGAACGCTCCCCAACTTCCCAAAAAGGAAAGCTTTTGGGAGCATCCCACAGCGCCTGCACGCTGCCTTCCCGCCTTTCCTAACCGCCTCTCCTAACCGCCTCTCCTCAGTTCTTCTTGGCACGGAGCCAGCAGGTCGTGTTCCTGTCACCGCTGAAGAAGTTCTTTGTTTTATTTTATTTCTTTGGTCGCGCGTCTGCCTCCCCCGACTTCAGATCGGTACCGTCGGTCTTTTCTTTCTTTTCTTATAAAAAAAACCAAAACAAAACATATTTTTTCCCTCACTTAGTGTGTTTTTCTTCTTTTGGGCCTTAGGCCTCACAAAGAATTTTTCCTCATGGAAAACAAGCCTACGGGTTTAAAAAATGCACTAAGTGCAGCGGTACTATTTCTGTTACTGACACCCATGAATGGTGTCTTAAATGTTTGGGTCCTGAACACTCCATCCCGGATTGTCCGTCCTGCTCTTTGATGTCTAAACGAGGTTTACAGAACCGAGCAGCCAAGCTCCATGTGCTGTTTCCCTCTGATGCAGCTTCAGTGGCATCGACGTCTTCCAGGGCTTCTTCCTCCTCCCATGGATCTCAGGTAACCAAACATAAATCCAGCCGGTCCTCGAAGGGTAGATCTCCTTCCAAGCATCGAGATGCCTCCGGGCTTGCCCTCGAGGATCCTGCACCGGCAAAACAACCCCGGCGGGAAGCTCCGGCTTCCAAAGCTCCACCTGTGGGGTTACAGGTTGATATTGATGGCACGGCCTCGATCGATCACCTGTTAGAATGCTCTGGGGTACCGGTGCAACCTTCCAGTACCGAATTCCAGGCATTCATGGCGTCGATGGATCAGAATGTTCTATCCATGCAGCAGGCTATCACGGCCTTCATTCAAGCTGCGACGCCGCTGATACCACAACAAACCCCGTTGTCGGTATTGGCTCCGGCACCAGCGCCGGTACCGGTACCGACTGCATCGACATCGACCAGGATGCCGACTGCAGCGGTTCCCTGTCCAGGGATGCTCATCGGTACTGAACCGGTACCGGTGACGCCTGATGTCGATACTGCTCGATACGCGTATCGAGCTTTGGAAGAGCACCCTGACAGGCGATACTTTGATTCCTCTGAAGATTCTGATACATCGGAGGAGTCTCCTGAAGTATCCATAGCGCTTCCTGAAGAGCCTTCTTCTCCAAAAAGAAGGATGTCTCCTCCAGAGGACTTGTCCTTTCAAGACTTCATAAGAGAAGTAGCTAAAGGACTTTCTATTTCAGTAACCTCTGAGTCAGAGCCTAGAGCTAAAAAATTGGATATTTTAGGTTATTCTAAGGCTCCTAAGGAGGCAGTCACCTTGCCAATTCATGGGATTCTTTATGAGCATATGATTGACTTATGGGAGACTCCTCTCACTATCTCTCCTCATTCTCGAAGATTGGACACTATGTACCGTGTCCCCCCTTGTCCTGGTTTTCATAAAACACAGCTTCCTCGCCATTCTATTGTGGTGCAGTCAGCTATGAAAAGGATAGAGTGCAAAAAGACACTCCTCTGCCCCTCCAGGAAGAGAATGCAGGACCTTGGATGCTTTTGGTAGGAAAATCTTCCAAGCCAGTATGCTCATTGCCAGAATCAACTCCTATAGTCTTTACATGGGGATGTTTCTGAAAGAAGTTGCAGAAAAACTGCACACTTTCCTCCCTTTTCTTCCAGAGGATAAAAGGGAAGAATTCCTTATTTGGCTTAAGCATACTCAAGACATTTCAAAGTTTTCCAACCGTGCAGCTTTTGACTCCTTTGAAGGTGCCAGCAGAGCTTCTGCCATTGCCATAGCTGCTCACAGACTTGCTTGGCTCCGGGCTTCTGATCTAGAGCCCTGGGTCCAGGATGGCTTAGGAAATCTGCCCTGTACAGGTGAAAATCTGTTTGGCAAAGAATGGCAAATAAAAGCCACTCAAATGGATGCAGAAAATTCTGCTCTGGATAGACTTTCAAAGTCAACCTCCATTCCTGCCAAGAAAAAACCTTTCAAGAAGTCTTTCTTCAAAAAGGGCAGACTCCCTTCTACTTCTGGCCAACAATCATCTACAGGTCGCTTTGCTACTAAGCGTCAGCAACCTAAACAGGCCAGGCCTAAGTCTACAGGGGCTGCTGCAACTCAGCAGTCCCAACCTCCTCAGGGTTTTTGACTTGATGCTAGAGAACTTAGACTTT
This sequence comes from Ichthyophis bannanicus, assembly GCA_033557465.1. Lineage (NCBI taxonomy): Eukaryota > Metazoa > Chordata > Amphibia > Gymnophiona > Ichthyophiidae > Ichthyophis > Ichthyophis bannanicus. Next base: position 884,210,254 of record CM066035.1, on the reverse strand, counting down.
CTGGCTCTAAAACAGCCAGAGCCTCTCCCGGAAGGTTAGCTCATTTTGCTCCCAGATGGGAGCAAATTACAACAGAGCAGTGGACCCTCTCCATCATAAGGGAGGGCTACAAACTTCATTTCTCAAACCTTCCTCCTCATACCATGGTGAGACACTTCAATTCTCCCACATCTCTTCTCGACCTTCTAGGTCAAGAGGTGGCTACCCTTATTGCCCAAGGGGCAATAGAAGAAGTACCTCTTCTTCAACAAGGGTCAGGGTTTTACTCCCCCTATTTTCTCATCCCAAAGAAAACAGGGGGGTACAGACCCATATTAGATCTCAGAGAATTGAACAAATTCCTATACAAGGAGAAATTCAAGATGCTTTCTTTGGGCACTCTCCTTCCATACCTTCAGAGTCAGGATTGGCTTTGTTCTCTAGATCTCAAGGATGCGTACACACATGTCCTCATCCATCCTTCTCACAGAAGGTTCCTTCGTTTTCTTTTCCAAGGAAAGCATTACCAATACAGGGTGCTTCCTTTCGGTCTGGCCTCTGCTCCAAGAGTGTTCACCAAATGCATGGCAGTAGTAGCTGCATTTCTACGCACTCTGGGAATATTTGTATTCCTATACCTGGACGACTGGCTCATCCGAGCTCCATCCCAGTCAGAGGCCCAGACTTCCCTGGACTGCACAAGGCGCATTCTGCAGTATCTGGGACTTGAGGTAAACTTCCCAAAATCCCAGCTCACCCCCTACTCAGTCTCTAGAGTTCATAGGGGCCTGGTTAGATACTACCACGGCAAGGGCCTACCTTCCTCAGGCCCGTTGCCTACGCCTAGTACAGTTAGCCTCCCAGGTTCAGTCAAAGAGCCATTTAACTGCCCGGGAGATGCTGCAACTGCTAGGCCACATGGCATCCACAGTGCATGTGGTCCCCTATGCTTGCCTTCACATGAGAACAGCTCAATGGACTTTGTCCACCCAGTGGACTCAAGCATCAGGAGGCTCTGTCAGACAAAATAGCAACCTCCAGGTGCCTCTTTTGGTCTCTCCAGTGGTGGAGGTCCACCCAAAATCTGTTGCTGGGGTCCCCCTTCCATCAGCTGTTGCCCCAGGCAACCCTCACAACAGATGCCTCACAAACAGGTTGGGGAGCTCATCTGCAAGACCTCTCCACTCAAGGCACTTGGTCTCCACAGGAGGCCTATCTCCATATCAACCACTTGGAGCTCCGAGCAGTTTTTTTTAGCTCTCAAGGTCTTCCATACCCTGCTCAACTACAAGACAGTCCTCATTCATACGGACAATCAAGTAGCCATGTTTTACATAAACAAGCAAGGAGGAACTGGCTCTGTCGGTTTGCAACGAAGCTTTAAGATTGTGGGCCTTCGCCAGAGAGCACCAAATCCATCTCCTGGCCGTATACCTCCCAGAAATCCAAAACTCTTGGGCAGACAGACTCGGTCGAGTTCTGCTTCCACACGAATGGTCCCTGCACATGGACCAAGTACTCAGAATCTTTCAAGAGTGGGGAACCCCAGACATAGACCTCTTTGCAAGTCCGTGGAATGCCAAACTTCCCCGGTTCTGTTCCAGAATTCCGTGTCAGGGAGTTCAGGCCAAGGATGCCTTACTCCTTCACTGGGGTCAAGGCTTCCTGAATGCCTTTCCACCCATTCCTTTAATTCCCAAGACTCTGTTCAAGCTCCAGAGTGATCAAGAATCTATGATCCTCATAGCCCCACGCTGGCCACGCCAAGTGTTGTACCCTCTACTTCTACATCTCTCTCAAGCTCCCTCCCTAGACTTGGGAGCTGCTCCAGACCTTCTGTCTCAGGAGGAGGGGACTTTGTGGCACCCAAACCCCAAGTCCCTTCACCTCAGAGCTTGGTTGCTGAAGGCCTAGACCTTCAAGATTGGAATCTTTCTCAGCAGGTGAAGGATATCCTCCATGCTTCCAGAAAACCTTCCACTAGACGTTCCTATGCTTTTAAATGGAAAAGGTTTTCCATTTGGTGTGCTGAGAAAGGTCTTGACCCTCTAGCACTACCTTTGAATTCTATATTGGAATATCTCCTGCATCTCTCCAATGCAGGCCTGAAGACGAATTCAGTAAAGGTCCGTTTGAGTGCTATTGCAGCATCCCTTAAGCCTATTAATGGACAGCCTATTTCCTCTCATCCTCTTATTGCAAGATTCATGAGAGGCCTAACTTTAACTAAACCTCCCATTAGGCCTCCTCCGGTGGCATGGGACTTTAATCTGGTTCTTGGTCAGCTTATGAAGCCACCATTTGAACCCTTAGCCACCACCTCCTTGAAATTTTTTTCCTGGAAGGCTATTTTCCTCATTGCAGTCACCTCAGCTCGCCGCATCAGTGAACTGCAGGCCTTAGTGGCTAATCCACCTTATACAAGGTTCCATCTTGATAAGGTAGTCCTAAGGACCAATCCACACTTTATGCCTAAAGTGGTTTCGCCTTTTCATCTTAATCAAGAGGTGTATTTACCTGTCTTTTTTCCAGGTCCTCATGCATCAAGTACAGAGAGGAATCTTCATACCCTGGATTGTAAGAGAGCTCTTGCCTTTTACTTACAAAGGATACAGCAACATAGAAAGTCTTCTCAACTCTTTGTTGCCTTTGATCCCTCTCATTTAGGACTTCCAGTCTCTAAGAGGACACTGTCCAATTGGATTGCTCAGTGTATTTCTTTTGCCTACCAGAGTAAGAACCTTTCTCTGGAGAGCCATGTCACAGCTCATAATGTGAGGGCCATGGCCACCTCTATGGCTCATCTAAATTCTGTGTCCATAGACCAGATCTGTCGAACGGCCACCTGGGCCTCGGTTCATACCTTCACAGCCCATTACTGTTTGGACAAGGACTCTCGCCGGGATGCCTTGTTTGGTCAGGCTGTTCTCAAACACCTGTTCCATGCTTAATCAACTCCTGCCCTCCTTCCCTGGATGGATGCCTGAGATCCATAGGAGGAGGTAGAACCCTTCCCAGGGTCTCATATCCTTGGAGATCTCCCAGGCATCTTTAGCTAGGGAGTCCCCATATGTGAAGACTCATTCCTGCTTGTTCCTGGAGATAGCACAGTTACTTACCTGTAACAGGTGATCTCTGGGAACAGCAGGAATAAGTCTTCACAACCCACCCACCTCCCCTAGGAGTTGTATCTCTCTATCTGTCTTTCCTTTCCTCTCTCTTTGTCTCAGCTTTAAAACCGAACTGAGGAGAGGCGTTAGGAAAGGCGGGAAGGCAGCGCGCAGGCGCTGTGGGATGCTCCCAAAAGCTTTCCTTTTTGGGAAGCTGGGGAGCGTTCCCGCGCAGGCTCCGTCGGTACCGACGTACCCATATGTGAAGAGTTATTCCTGCTGTTCCCAGAGATCACCTGTTGCAGGTAAGTAACTGTGCTTTACCTGAGGAAGGGGGTTGCTTACCGAAACTGCCCACCCTATCAGGCCTCCCCGGCTCCCCAACAGGGTCAGCAGGCCAAGGGACCATGGGCATGGCCTGCATAAGCAGAAGGCTCCAAAACCCCAGACACTGGCCCTGGCCCTGGCCCTGCTAGGAAGGAGTTTTTAACTTCTTGAGCATAGTCTCTCTAACCCAAGGAGATCAGCGACCCACAGGGGGACCTCTGGCCCTCTATTCCCAGAAGTGGGTGACAATCACCAGCAATTCCTTGGTACTGAGGGTAGTTGAGGAGGGTTACCTCCTCCACCTGACTAAGACACCTCCCTCTTATTTCCTGGAAGAGTCCTTCAAGTCTCTCCCTCCACCGGGACCTTCTCCTGAAGGAGTTGGCAGTCCTTCTTGAGGACAAAACGGTGGAACCGGTGCCCCACCACCTCAAGGGTAAAAGGTTCTACTCCAGATACTTCCTTGTCCCAAAGAGGGCGGGGCCTAAGGCCCATCCTTCCTGCTGAGGGAGAAGTTCATGATGCTCTCCCTTGAAACATTGCTGCCATACCTCCAGCAGGAGATTGGCTATGCTCCTTAGACCTCAAGGATGCTTATATCCACATCCTTATCCACCTCAACCACAGGCAATACCTGTGGTTTGTGGTAGGGGTCAAATACTTTCAATACCGGGTGCTTCCCTTTGGCGAGGCCTCTGCCTCGAGGGTCTTCACGAAATGCCTGGCTGTCGTGGCCGCCTTCCTCAGGCTCCAAGGGGTCTTTGTGCTTCCCTATCTGGATGACTGGCTCATAAGGGGAGGCAGTCTTGAGTTGCAGCTGGCCACTGCCTGCACCATCTGGGTTCTGCAACACTTTGGCTTTGCCATAAATTACCCCAAGTCTCACCACCTCCCAGCACAATGCCTGGAGTTCATTAGGGCAAAGCTTGACACCGTCCAGGCGAAGGCCTTCCTGCCCAAGGACCGGGCCGATCGTCTCAGTCTCTGGCTTGAGACAGTCAGCACCATCCCTCGGTACCTGCCTGGCACCTGCTGCGTCTTCTCAGGCACATGGCCTCCACAGTCCACATCACCCCAGACGTTTGCCTCCACTTGAGGGTGGCACAGTGGGGTCTCTGGGACCAGTGGTCTCAGGCCACAGGTCACTTCTGAGACAGGGTTGCGATGACTTTCCAGTTAGCAGATTCCCTGGTCTGGTGGCAGTCACCCCAACACCTAGAAGCATGCATGCCCTTTCAGACTCCCAGCCATTTGAGAGAACTCACCATGGATGCCACCCTGCTCGGCTGGGGAGCCCTCTGCACTCAGGGCACCTGGTTGCCAGACGAGAGCACCCAACAGATCAACCCCCTGGAGCTCTGAGTGATACACCTCGCTCTGAGGTTTTTTTTGTCACCACCTGTTCCACCAGCTGGTCCTGGTCCAGACGGACAACCAGATGGCAATGTTCTGCATGAACAAACAAGGGGGCACAGGTCCCGTGTCCTTTGCCAGGAGTCACTGGGTCTCTGTTCATATGCAATCCAACAGGGTATCCTCCTGAGGGCAGTGCACCTGCCAGGCCAGGACATGCTGCTGTCCGACAGGTGCAGCAGGTTTTTCCAGCCGCATGATTGGTAGCTGGACCCCAGGATAGCCAGTCTGCTTTTCCAGCTCTGTGGGGAACACGTGATGGACTTGTTCGCCAGTCCAGACAACTTTCAGTTGCCTCGCTTCTGCTCCCAGCAGGCCCACCACCCCTCCAGGGTGGCAGCGGATGTGTTTCTAGCCTCGTGGTCGGAAGGCCTCATGTACACCTTCCCTCTGACGCTGCTGATCGCCAAGACTTTGTTCAGGACCCTCTGTGACAGTGCCTCGCTCATCCTGATAGCTCCCAGGTGGCCCAGGCTGCCGTGGTTCCCGCTGCTTCTGCAGGTGACAGTGGAGGCCCCCATCCCCTTGGGCACCATCCTGGGACTCCTATCTCAGCAGGGGGAGCTCACTTCTGCAGCCCAACCTGGGGTCCCTCTTGTTGACAACATGGCTGCTGAGAGGGTGACTCTCATCCCCCTCAACCTTCCGGTTGAGGTCGAAGACATTCTGCTGGCCTCTTGTAAGGCCTCTACTAGGAAGGCATGCGCCCTCAAATGGCACAGGTTCTCTGTTTTGTGCGCCAATTAAGGCCTCTACTAGGAAGGCATGTGCCCTCAAATGGCACAGGTTCTCTGTTTTGTGCGCCAATTGTCCAGTGACTTTGGTGTTGCAGTACCTTCTCCACCTCTCCCAATCCGGGCTCAAGTCTAACTCCATTTGACTGCACTTTAGTGCCCTGGTGGCACGCCACCACCCGGTGGATGGTAAGCCTCTCTCGTTCCAATCTTTGGTGACCAGCTTCCTTCGGGGCTTGCTCCTCTCAACCCCAGTTTGCCCTCCGGCGACTGAATTAGACCTCAACGTGGTGTTGGGGCAGCTTACTCGCCTGCCCTTTGAGCCTCTGGCGACTTTCCACCTTTGCTACCTCTCTTGGAAGGTCCTTGTGGCAGAGGTGCCCCTATACCAGATTCTACAAGAACAGGGTGGTGCTTTGCATGCATCCCAAGTTCCTGCTGAAGGTAGTGTTGCCCTTCCACCTTAATCAGGAAGTGGTGCTTCCTACTTTATTTCCAAGACCTCACTCCAGTCGGGCGGAGACCGTCCTTCACTCATTGGACTGTAAGAAGGCCTTATTCTTTTACATCCAGTGCACTCAAGGCCACCGCAAAGCTGCTCAGCTTTTCATCTCCTACAGCCCCACTTGGCTGGGGGAGGTGGTGAGCAAGCGTATGCTTTCCAATTAGGTCGCAGACAGTATCGCCTTTGCTTATGGGCAGGTGAGGCTCCCACTGGAAGGCTGTGTCACGGCGCACTGTGTCTGGGCCATGGCAGCTTTGGTGGCAGACTTGTGCTCTGTCGTGATAGTGGACATCTGCCGGGCTGCCACCTGGTCTGCAGTCCATATTTTCGCAGCTCTTCACTGCCTGGAGAGAGATTCCTGGCGGTACAGTGCCTTCGGCCAGGCTATGCTTCGTAACCTTTGCGGGGTTTGTGCAACTCCTACACGCCGACCCTTCTGTGTTCAGGCTACCGGAGCGCTAGTTTCATTGGACACAGAGGTCCTACTGTGTTCTGTGTGCACAGACTCAAATTGCTGCTGCTTGCGTCGCCCCATGCGGGAGCCCTGTTTTTGCTATGGGTTTCTGGTAGCCTTGTAGCTGGGGAGTCCCATATGTGAGGACTGACTTCCTGCTTGTTCCCAGAGAAAGCATAGTTACTCACCTATAACAGGTGTTCTCCAGGGACAGCAGGTATCAGTCTTCACAACCTTCCCTCCTCCCCTTGGAGTTGCTACTGTACCATTTTTTTTCCGTCTTTTAGTTATGTCATCTGACTGAGCAAGATGGCACCCTTGGGCGGGAAACATAGAAATATGACGACAGAAAAAGACCACATGGCCTATCTAGTCTGTCCTTCCATATCAACAACTACAGCAGTCCCCTTATAGAAACACAGACCACATGGCCTATCGAGTCTAGGGAAGGGGACTGTACATGCATGGTGGCATCTCCCAAAGGTTTTCTTTGAAAGCTGTGGGGATGCTTCCGCGTGGGCTCCATCGGTGCCATTTCACCCATATGTGAGGACTGATTCCTGCTGTCCCTGGAGAACACCTGTTACAGGTGAGTAACTACGCTTTCTCCGTTGGTGGTCTCCACTCTGCTCAGAGTCCGGAGGAGATCTACCAATCTAGCATACTTACGTGTCTGATGCCTCTTTGAGCAATGGTGGTGTGCTCTTCAGTTGGCTCTTGAGGTGGCCAAGGTCCTATCTCTGTTGCTGTTTTTTTTCTACAGGATGACCTGGAGAAGAGCCTTTCCCTTAGCTCTCTGAAAGATTAGGTGGCAGCTTTGGCCTGTAGCCTTGCACCCGGCTGTCTCATGCTTTCTCCAGGGGTTTCGGTGTCTGCCTTCTCCCCTCCTGTCTGTTGTTCCTTCCTGAGATCTGTCTGGTGCTCAGGGCCCTAATGTTAGTGCCCCTTGAGCCTTTAAAGCTTCTACTTTAGCTGGACATGACAATGCATGTGAAGAATGTAACAGAGTATATATCATAAGATCAGAACGCTACGCCACCTCCGCCCCCTACTTGACTATACTGATTACCGATCAACCTTCCAGGCACTAGTCCTCCCACATCTAGATTTTGCAAACATCATCCTCCACGGGCTCTCTCAATCAACCTTAAATCCACTTCGTCTGGCTATGAATGCAGCTGCAAGAGTCCTCTCTGGGTCACCAAGATCTGCTCACATAACGCCTATCATGAAAGACCTACACTGGCTACCTCTACAAGCCAGACTCTCATATAAGTCACTAGTCCTGACCTTCAAAGCCATGAATAACTACCCACCGACACCAATCAGCAAACTAATCCATAACACCCTCGAAAATAGAAACAGAAGGACTACAGCTATGAATACATTAATAGTTCCCAAGATGATGACATCATGTACTAAAGCTACATCAAACAGAGCTTTCTCATTATTCGCACCCATGAATTGGAATATACTTCCCCATGAAATCCGCGGCATCAAAAGCCTATTACAATTCAGCAAAGCCGTGAAGCATCACTTATTCACAAAATACTACCCAGAAGTGATCATGGACACTCACACAACCAACAGGCCTCCCACTTAAACCAAACACCTTAGCACCTTAATACAACCAGAAAATGGTTAGACCCCACGATAGTTCACATTACTACTGTTGACCCGTGCCACCTACATGAATACACGTACAATATCTACTCGAGTTTAAATATGGTATATAGTAAAAGCATATGTATAGTATAATGTTGATTGTACATAGTTATCCCTGTTATTCCATGTTATATATTCCCTTGTTCTCTGTAAACTCAATGTTACATGTATGCATTGCAGTATATTTTGTTCGATGTACACCGCGCTGATTTTAATAGCGCGGTATAGAAGAGATGTTAAATAAAATAAATAAATACTTTGAAGGATTTGACACTCAGATTTGTTCTGCAAGTTTAATTTCCGAGCTGCAGGCTTTATCTTGCCAATATCCTTATCTGTCTCTTTTGGAGGAGGCTGTTTCCATTGGGCCTGTACCTTTTTTCTTGCCTAAGATGATTTCTCATTTTCATGTGATACAGATTGTGTCTGCCTGCTCTCCTTTTCTAAGGAGCAGTGTCGGGGAAGGATAAGGATCTTTACCCTTGGGGATGTCCGAAGGGTTCTTCTCCGGTACTTGGAAGTTTCAAATATTTTTCATAAGTCCAACCATCTTTTTATGCTGTTTTCTGGCATGGGCAAGGGTGACATGGTGGCTTAGTCGACTTCGGGGTGCTGGATTAATGGAGGGCCTTGCCTCTGTGTATCTGTTGCAGAACGTTCTGGAGGGTTTGTGCGCCCATTCAACCCAAGCAGAAGTGTCCTTGTGGGCAGAGCGGAGCTCAGTAGCCCCTGCAGATGTTTGTTGGGACAGCAGCAGGCGCATCACTTTCCACTTTTGCCGAGCATTACTGCTTGGATGTCCACACATGGGCGGACACGACCTTTGGCTCTGAGGTTTTGTGATCTGCGGCATAGTCTTCCTGCCCATTGAAGCTGTAGCTTTAGTATGTCCCACTTGTCTGAACTGATATAGCAGGGCGATATCGAAGGTGACATTTTAATTACCAGTTAATGTCCTTTAAATCCTGCTAGACCAGTCCAGGGCTCTCCCTTATAATTCTATTTGCTCTGTTCTGCTGCCGTACCCTTGTGTCCGCTATGATTTTTATACTTAATGTATTTATTTATTTATTTAACAAAGCTTATATACTGGCCCTTCCTGAGATCAGGGGCAGTTTACATAGAAACCATCATAAAGAACAAAATTTGCTGAAAATGTAGATAGTCATGGCTTAATGGGAGATAGCCAACTTGGTTTTGACAAGGAAGATCTTGTCTTACTAATCTGTTATGTTTTTTTGAAGGTGTGAATAAACAGGTAGACAAAGGTGAGTCGGTTGATATAGTGTATTTGGACTTTCAGAAAGCCTTTGACAAGGTCCCTCATCAGAGACATTTGGCAAAACTAAAGAGTCATGGGATAGGAGGCAGTGTGTACTATTGTGGATCGGGAACTGGTTAAAAGATAGAAAGCAGAGGGTAGGGCTAAATGGCCAATTTTCCCAATGGAGAAAGGTGAATAGTGGTGTACCCCAGGGTTCTGTGCTGGGTCCGCTGCTTTTTGACATGTTCATAAATGACCTGGAAAAGGGAATAACGAGTGAGGTTATCAAATTTGCAGATGACACAAAACTAAAGTTGTTAAAACCCAAGAGGATTGTGGAAAATTGCAAGAGGATCTTGATAAATTGGAAGACTGGGCATCAAAATGGCAGATGAAATTTAATGTGGACAAGTGCAAAGTTATGCACCTAGGGAAGAACAACCCAAACTATGGTTCCACGATGCAAGGTTCCACATTAGGAACCACCACCCAGGAAAAAGATTTAGGCGTCGTGGATAGCATGTTAAAACCCTCGGTCCAGTGTGCAGCGGCGGCCAAGAGAGCAAATAGAATGCTAGGTATCATAAGGAAAGGAATGGAAAATAAAACAAAAGATATTATAATGCCTCTATCGTTCCATGGTGAGACCGCACCTTGAATATTGTGCGCAGTTCTGGTTGCCGTACCTTAAAGGATATAGCATTATTAGAAAAGGTTCAGAGAAGAGCCACCAAAATGGTAAAGGGGATGGAAGGATTCCCCTATGAAGAAAGGCTAAAAAGGTTAGGGCTCTTTAACCTGGAAAAGAGACGGCTGAGGGGAGATATGATAGAAGTCTATAAATTAATGAACAGAGTGGAACGGGTAAACATAGATCGATTGTTCAGATTATCAGAATATAGAAAGACTAGGGGACATGGAATGAAGCTACAGGGTAAACTATTTAAGACTAATAAAAGAAAAAGATTTTTCACTCAACGTGTAATCAAACTCTGGAATTTGTTATCGGAGGATATTAGTAAAGGCTGTTAGTGTAGCTGGGTTTAAAAAAGGTTTGGACAAATTCTGGTGAACAGGTCTATAAACCATTATTAAAAAGGGACCCAGGATATCAGTGCTTGACCCAATACAAGCATTGTGGAACCCGTGTCTTTTGGGGAAACTGCTAGATACATATGACCTAGAAACAGGATACTGGGCTTGATGGACCTTGGTCTGACCCAGTATGGCATATCTTCTATGTTCTTATGTTGAACGTAGGAAATCTCCAGGAACAAGCAGGAATGTGGTCTTCACATATGGGGTATCGTCGGTACCGACTGAGCCCGCATGGGAACGCCCCCCAGCATCCAATAGGAAAGCTTTTGGGAGCATCCCACAGCGCATGCGTGCTGCCTTCCCTCCTCTGTACTCTAACTTCAGTTCTTTGTTTTCCACGGAGGCAACAGGACGTGGTACCCTGTCACCGCAGAAAATTTACCTTTATTTCTTGTTTTTTTGTGGTCGCATCTGCCTTCATTCGACACCTACCTGTACCGCCGGTTCTCTTCATTGCTTTAAAAAAAAAAAAAAAAGCAGCTTACTTGTATTTCTTCAGGGATCTTTCCCTGCTTTGGTGCTAGGCGCCATTTTGGGCACTAGGCCCACTTTTCTTTAAGCATGGAGAAACCAGCTAGTGGTTTAAAAAAAATGCTCAAAATGTGGCGGTTCCATTTCCGTCATCGACACCCATTATTTGTGTCTAAAATGTTTGGGTCCTGAACATTGTCCAACGGAGTGTCTCTCCTGCACGAGGTTGACCAAAAGGGACCTGTGGAATAGAGCTGCCAAACTCGGTACCCTTTTTGCTGCTGACACGATGTCAATTGCATTGACATCTTCAAGGGCTTCATCTTCCTCCCATGGATCTCAGGTAACCAAATTGAAGTCTTCTAAGACTTAGCCGGTCCTTGAAGGGTAAATCTCCTTCAGAGGATCGAGATGCCACTGGTGTTACCCTCGAGGATACTTCACCGGCAAAAAAGCCCTGGCGGGAGTCTTCGGGCTCCAAAGCACTAAAGGGGCTCCAGGATGTTGCAGAGGCCTCCACTTCTGCGGAACTACTTGTGCCATGTTCTGGGGTCATTGCCGCTTCCACCGGTACTGACACCCAGGCATCGGCAGGAGTGATGGATCACAGAATCCTCACTATCGAACGCAGTCTAGCAGCCGTCTTAGCAGCTTCAGTACTGCTAAGACTGCAACAGACTGTTCAACATGTACCGGTACCGACAGTACTTGCTTCAACACGACTGCTTTTCCCCATGCCGATGTCCGGTATCGGGGATCAGGAACTGAGACATTTTGGTACTGACTTAAAACGCTACCGATACCATGCATTACAGGAGCACCCGGTGCTTGAGTCTTCCAATTCTGATAACTGACGAATCTACCGGTACAAGAGCGAATCTATTTGAAGATTCGGTTCCTTCTCCTTAATGCAGAATGTCTCCTCCAGAGGATATGTCCTTCCAGGATTTCATACATGATTTAGCAAAGGGTCTTGCAATCACTGTGATTCCAGAAAAGGAACCTAGGGCAGAAGAAATAAGAATTCTCCAGGACCAAGCAGGAAGTCAGTCTTCAGATATGGGTGACGTCGGCGTCAACGGAGCACTCGTGCGGAGCATTTCCCCAGCTTTCAAAGAAAGCCTTTGGGAATGCAGCGTGCATGCGTGGTCCCATTCCCGCCCAAGGATGCCATCTTGCTTAGTCTTCATTTTTCCGCAGAGCCCGACGGACGTGTGTCTTAGTTACCTGGTTAAAAGTTGATTTTTCCTTCGAAGATTCGTGGTTTTTTGCCGGTTCGACGCCTGTTCCCCTTCCTGCCTGGGCACGGTACACCGGTATCGAGCCCGGAGCTGCTTTTTTTTTTTTTCCAGTTTTTGTCCTTCTCGTTCGTGCTCTTTTTTTCTTTTTCACTGGCAGCCCGGTCTTTTGACCTTGCAAGGGCCCTTTTTCCCCCTATGGCTGCCAGCAGGTTCAAGAAGTGTGATCGTTTAAGAAACTGATGTCTCACCAACACACGACTGCTGCCTCCGGTGCCTCGAGCCCAATCATGACCCGATGATCTGTGGCCTGTGTGGCAAAATGTCCTCAAAGGTGTTGAGGAGCCGTCAGCATCAGCGAGACAGGGTCTTCTATGACTCCATGTCCAGCCGGGTCCAGACTTCGTCAGAGGCCTCGACGTCTCGGGAGTCCGACCCTGAGCATCGTCGGGGCTCCTCTGAGCGGGGGTCTCCCTCACGGGAACACAAAAGGAAGAAGAAACCCATGAGGGCCGCGTCGGTGGATGCTCTTGGTCCCTCAAGGGCCAGGTCGCATAGCCCCGACTGCCGTCCCGGGTCCTCGGAGCCGGAGAGGCCTGCCAAATTGCCTCGTGTGGAGCCGGAGTCCCCAAGTCACGTGAGTGCTGTAGTCCTTGTGGACTCTCCTCCAGGGCAGCCGACGTCGGCCCCGACTCCATCAGGGGCCGAGTCGGGGTCTGCTGAGTCTCCTAAGCTTGGACTCAGATTGACGGCCAAAGAGCTCGAGGCCCTCCAGTATGACTCTCCATCCTAAGGAGGCCTTTACTGTACCGGTTCCTCCGATGCTGGAATGGCTGCTCTTCCACATGTGGGAGGCACCGGCCTCGGCGCCGGTTCAATTCCATTTATCGAGTACGTAAGAGCCCTGGGTTCCAGAAGGCACAGCTACCGCACCACTCTATGGTTGTGAAATCGGCCATCATCGTCTGAAGAGTCAGAAGATGCACTCCTCGGTGCCCCCTGGCAGGGAGGCCTGGAACCTGGATGCCCTCGGTAGAAAGTGCTTCCAGGGCTCTATGCTGGCTTGCATGTCTAGACTTTCCAGCTGTACATGGGCATGTACCTCCAAGACCTGGCAAAGGAGATTGCCGGGTTCTCTGCTGGCCTCTCCGAGGAACCTTTGCAGAGGTTCAAGGCTTTGTCATCAGGGATTTCTTGAGCAGCCTATGATGTCTTCAAGGCTTCGGCCCGAGTAGCAGCGGCCGGCATTGGTGCATGCTGTCAGGCCTGGCTAGAGTCATCGGACCTTGAGCCATGGGTCTAGGACAAGTTGGTCGATGTCCCTTGTCGGGGTGAGAACCTCTTTGGCAAACCCATGGCTGAAAAGGCTGCAGAAATCGAGACCGAGACTCTCACCAGGACAAGGCTGTCCAGGAAGACTTCTGCCCCTTCTCAGAAGAAGAAGGGCTCGGGGAAAAAGCCCTTTTACCTGAGGAAGGCTACTGCCTACAAATCCTACCCTCAATTTCAGGCGTCTACAGCTCCCCATCAGGGTCAGCAGGCCAAGGGGCAGGGACATGGGCCCCATAGGCAGAAAACCCCCAAGCCATCAGCTCCGGCTCCTGCACAGCAGGGAGCTGGGTTTTGACTCCCACTGCATAGCCTTTCCTCCTCAGCTGGCTCCTCTCAGCACAGGAGGCCGGCTGACACTGTACGCCCACAGGTGTTCAGCCATAACACGGGATACCTGGGTACTGAGCATAGTCCAAAAGGGCTATTTGCTTCACTTCAACCAGTTACCCCCCTCCTATTTTCCAGGGGAGTCTCCAAGACACTCTCTTCACAGGAACCTTCTCCTTCAGGAGTTGGCAAGTCTTCTAAGGGAGCAGGCGGTGGAACCGGTGCCTCACCACCTGAGAGGCCTAGGCTTCTATTCACGGTACTTTCTGGTACCAAAAAGGACAGGAGGCCTCAGGCCCATCCTAGACTTGTGAAATCTCAACAAGTTCCTGGAGAGGGAAAAGTTCAAGATGCTTACCCTTGGGATACTGCTGCCCTACCTCCAGCAGGGAGATTGGCTATGGTCCTTAGACCTGAAGGATGCTTATACTCGCATCCTCATTCATCCAGACCACAGACAATATCTCAGATTTGTAGTGGGAGGAAATCATTTTCATTACAGAGTACTTCCGTTTGTCCTAACCTCTGCACCCAGGGTTTTCACCAAATGCCTGGCGGTGGTGGTGGCCTTTCTCAGAAACCAGGGCATCCTTGTCTTTCCATACCTGTACGACTGGCTCATCAGTAGGCCAGACAAGCCACTCTTTGCACTGTCTCTCTTCTCCAGCACCTGGGCTTCGTTATAAACTTCACAAAGTCTACTTTGCTCCCCTCACAGGACGTAGAGTTCATAGGGGCAAGGTTGGATACTCTTCAAGCAATGGCTTATTTGCCCGGGAACAAGACTCACAGACTGATTGCTCTGGCACAGCAGTTTTGCAGTGGATCTCTGGTCTCGGCCAGACATTTCCTGAGGCTTTTGTGCCACATGGCATCCACAGTCCATGTAACTCCAAATGCTCATCTGCATATGCGGCCTGCTCAATGGTGCCTCAGAGCTCAGTGGGTACATGCCACAGGAGACTTAAGAGACAGAGTAAGTGTGTCCAAGCTACTAGCGGACTCCCTGCAGTGGTGGCTGCATCTCCCAAACCTGATCAAGGGGGTGCCTTTCCAGGCACCACCACACACAGGTGCTAACAACCGATGCTTCTCCAAGGTTGGGGTGCACATTACCAGGGGGCATGCACTCAGGGCCTCTGGTCCCCTTGGGAGGCCACACAGCATATCAATCTGTTGGCGTTGCGAGCTAATCGATTAGCTCTGCAAACTTTCTCTCATGTCCTCTCTCACCAGTCTGTCTTGATTCAGATGGACAACCAAGTAGCAATGTTCTATGTGAACAAACAAGGAGGCACAGGTTCCAGGCTTCTGTGGCAGGAAGCACAGGCCCTGTGCGCCTTTGCAGTCAAGCACGGTATGTTTCTCAAGGCAGTTTATCTACCTGGCCAAGAAAGTTACCTGGCAGACAGGTTGAGGAGGATTCTACAGCCTCACAAATGGCTTTTGAATCCCCTAGTGGTCCAGCAGATCTTCCTAAAATGGGGTCTTCCAACCATCAATCTCTTTGCCAGTCCACTGAACCGTCAGCTGTCCAGGTTCTGTTCCAGACAACCGCATCCTCTGCGGATAGCAGCAGATGCATTCCTTATCTCTTGGTCTACGGGCCTGCTGTACGCGTTTCCTCCAATGCCTCTAGTGGCCCGAACCCTATTCAAGGTCCTTCGGGACAGGGCCTCGCTGATCCTGGTAGACCCCAGATGGCCGAGGCAACCGTGGTTTCCACTCCTCCTGCAATTAGCGGTAGACACTCCACTCCCTCGGGGGGTGCAACCCGATCTCCTGTCTCAGGATCAGGGATCTCTCCTGCACCCCAACCTCCAGTCCCTCCATTTGATGGCCTGGCTGCTGAAAGGGTAGTTCTAGCCCTCTTACATCTACCTAGGGAAGTGGAGGAGGTGGTTTTGGCCTCTAGGAGACACTCCACCCAGAAATCTTAAGCCCTCAAGTGGTGTAGGTTCTCCACCTGGTGTGCTAAGCACCAATAGGATCCGTTTTCATGCCTGGTACCAGTGGTGCTGCAGTATCTGCTTCACCTGTCGAACCTAGGCCTTAAATCCAACTCTGTTCGGGTCCACCTCAGTGCTCTGTCAGCGCACCACTCGCCGGTGGAAAACCAGTCTCTGTAGGTCCACCCCTTAGTGGCCCGCTTCCTCAGAGGCCTGCTTTTGCTCAAGCCTCCGATTCGTCCACCAGCCCCTGTGTGGGATCTGAAAGTGGTCTTGCAACAACTTACTTGCCCACCGTTTTAGCCGATGGCTACCTGTCATTTACGCTTCCTTTCCTGGAAGGCGTTGTTCCTGGTGGCTCTTACCTCGGCCAGGTGTGTGAGTGAACTACAGGCTCTGGTTTCTGATAGACTGTACACACGATTCTGTAGATACAGGGTGGTCTTAAGGACTCATCCTGAGTTCCTTCCAAAGGTTGTCTCCTCTTTCCACCTCAATGAGGAGGTGGTTCTTCTGACCTTCTTTCCCAGGCCGCATGCCAGCCGGGCTGAAATGGTCTTGCATACCCTGGACTGTAGGAGGGTGTTGTCTTTCTATATTGACCGTACACAGGGGCATCGAAGGGCTGTTCAGCTCTTCGTATCTTTTGACCCTAATAAGCTGGGGTCACTTGTCTCCAAGCGTACCCTATCCATTTGGGTAGCAGAATGTATCGCCTGGGCATACAGGGCATCCAGCCTCTCCTTGCAGGGTCGAGTCATCGCCCACCGTGTCAGGGCAAAAGCTGCGTCCATAGCTCATCTCCGCTCTGTTTCGTTGGCAGACATCTGCCGGTCCGCTGCTTGGTCTTCAAGCCAGACTTTTGCAGCCCATTACTGCCTTGAGAGGGAGTCCCGCAGGGACAGTGCTTTTGGACAGGCGGTACTCCGTAATCTCTTTGAGGTTTAGGCAACTCCTACCCTCCGTCCCTTGTGTTGGGCTACCGTTCGGGAGCATTCTCAGAGAAGATTCTTATCACACATGCTGAGGCTCTAGAGGGAGCTTATTTTTAAGCTTTGGGTTCTCAGTAGCCTAAAGCTGTGGAGCATATGTGAGGACTGACTTCCTGCTTGTTCCTGGAGAAAGCGTAGTTACTCACCTGTAACAGGTGTTCTCCAGGAGCAGCATGAATCGGTCCTCACAACCCTCCCTCCTCCCCTTGGAGTTGCAGTCCTATGTATTTCTTTTTTTTTTTTTTTGCTGTCTTTTAGCTGTGTCATCAGACTGAGCAAGATGGCACCCTTGGGCGGGAAGGGGACCGCACATGCGCACTGCATCACTGCATTCTCATAGGCTTTCTTTGAGAGCTGGGGAAATGCTCCGCACGAGGGCTCCGTCGATGCTGACGTCACCCATATGTGAGGACTGATTCCTGCTGCTCCTGGAGAACACCTGTTATTGGTGAGTAACTACGCTTTCTACAATACCCTATGGCTCCCAAGGAAGCAGCTCTGCTTTCCATTCATAAGATCTTACATGATCTAATGTTGAGAATGTGGGAAGCTCCTTTAACAATATCTTCACATTCCCGACGCCTTGACAATATGTACTGAGTGCCAAGTTACCCTGTTTTTAAAAAAACTCAGTTACCACACCATTCAATGGTAGTGGAATCGGTCATGCAAAGGATCAAGAGTGCTAAAACGCATTCTTCTAATCCTCCAGGCCATGAATCTAGGACTCTCGATGCCTTTGGCTGTCGATGCTTTCAATCCTGTATGCTGGGAACCTGGATCAGTTCTTACATTCTTTAGATGGGAATGTTCCTGGAAGAAGTCACAAAAGACTTGGAGCTCCTTAGTTCTTGTGTTTCGGAGGAAAAAAGAGCAGACTACCTTATTCTGGTCAATCCTGCACAGAATGTCTCAAAATTCATGAACCGTGCTACCTTTGATTGCTTTGAATGTAGAACAGTGGGTGCAACAAAAGCTGGAAAACATTTCTTGCACAGGACAAAATCTCTTTTTGCAAGGACTGGCAGGAGAAGGCTAATCAGCTTGAATCTGACAATAGTACTTTAAACAGATTGTCAAAGTCTACAGCCAACCCAGCAAAGAAGAAAATATTCATAAAAACCTTTTTCAGTAAGAAAAAGAAGCCTTCCCAATCCTACATCCATCAAACTCGCTGTCTGCTCCACGTTCCCCAGAAGGGGCAGCAACAGAACAGACAGCAGAGGAAAGCCTCAAGCTCAACATGCTCAACTGGCTTAACAGACCCAGCCCTCTCAGGGTCTATGACTTCTGTCTAGAGAACTTAGTCATTCTGCCCCTAAAAAGTCCAGACTCCTTGACCATTTCAGAAAGACTATGCTTTTTTGCCCAAAGATGGCAACAAATGACATCAGAAATTTGGACTTTGTCCATTGTTCAACTGGAGTACAAGCTTCATTTTCTCAACTTGCCCTCACCTACAATAATAAAACAGTTCAATTCTCAGGGCCCTGCTACCGACCTTTTGTGGCAGGAGGTCACATTACTTCTAGCTCAGGGAGCAATCGAAGAAGTACCCATTCCCCAACAGGGGACAGGATTTTACTCCCCCTATTTTCTTCTTCCAAAGATGACAGGAGGACACAGACCTATATTAGACCTCAGAGAATTAAACAAATGTTCCCAGAAAAGTTCAAAATGATCTCCCTCGGTACACTTTTACCATACCTCCAAAGTCTCAGGACTAGCTATGTTCTCTAAGAGATGCGTACACGCATATTCTCATCCACTTGGATGACAGGAAGTTCCTTTGATTCCTGGTCCAAGGAAGACACTTCCAGTGCAGAGTTCTTCCCTTTGGACTAGCCTCTGCTCCAAGTCCTCAAATATGCATGGCAGTGGTAGCAGCATTTGAGGACTCTGGGAATATTTGTCTTTCCTTACTTAGATGATTGGCTCATTTGAGCATCAACAGCTCCAGAGACCAGCTTCGTGCTCTCTCGAGCAATCAAGCATCTATGAAGGTATTCCTTACTGCTCGGGAGATGCTTCATCTGCTGAGACACATGGCATCCACTGTCCATGTGATTCCCTATGCTTGCCTCCACATGCGAGCAGCCCAGTGGACCCTTTCCTCTCAGTGGTCACAAGCCTCGGGTTGACTAACAGAGAAAATCAGAACTACCACACGTCTAATTTTGTCCCTGCAATGGTGGCAATCCCTGGAAAACCTTGTAGGCTCTCCTTTCCAGCAGCCTCTATGCCAAACCACTCTGACAGATGCATCCAAGATGGAATGGGGGGCACACTTGCACGATCTCTCCACTCAGGGTCTTTGGACCTCACAGGAGGTTTCCCTTCAGATAAACCTCCTAGAGCTGAGAGCCATTTTCAATGCTATTCAAGTCTTTCAGGGCCATCTCAGCAACAAAACAGTTCTGGTCCAAACCGACAATCAGGTAGCTATGTTTTGTTAACAAGCAAGGCGGAACAGGCTCTCTGTCGCTATGCAACAAACCTTTGCGAATATGGGCTCTCGCCAGAGAGTTACAAATCCATCTGTTTGTGGTATACCTTCCCGGCATTCAAAACTTGTGGACAGACAAACTCAGTCGAATAGTGCTGCCACACGAGTTGTCCCTCCACTCATTCCAGCTTGCTCAAGGGTTTCGAATCTGGGGAGCACCAGATATAGACCTCTTTGCAAGTCCACAGAATGCCAAACTTCCCGATTCTGTTTCAGAATTCCAGCTCAAAACTGTCAGACGAGATGCTGTCCTACTCCACTGGGGACGGGACTTCCTCTATGCCTTCCCACCCATTCCCAAGACTTGATTCAAACTTCAAAGACGGAGGCCGCATGATTCTCATAGCTCCACGTTGGCCACGGCAAACGTGCTATCCTCTTCTGCGTCTCTCTCAAATCGCACCTGTCGCAGGAGGACAGATCTTTACTGCATCCTGATCTGTAGTCCCTACATCTCAGGGCCTGGTTACTGAAAACCTAGAATTCCAGGATGTTAACCTTTCTCAACAACTAAAGGATATTCTCCTGGCTTCCAGAAAACCCTCCACAAGACGTTCCTACGCTTTCAAGTGGAAAAGGTTCTCTATCCAGTGTTCACAAAAGACACTTAACCCACTTTTAGTACCTGTAGAGTTGCTACTAGAGTATCTTCTACAATGATCAACTTCTTTTCTGAAGACCAATTCAGTTAGGGTCCATCTTAATGCTATTGCTACTTTTCATAAACCTTTCGATGGACAACCTATTTTCTCTCATCCACTTATCAAGATTTATGAGAGGTCTATTTTTTAACAAAACCTCACATTAAACCACCACCGGTGGCATGGGACCGAAATCTTGTTCTTTGTCAACTTATGAAACCACCCTTTGAACCCTTAGCCACTTCAGACCTAAAGTTTCTTTCATGGAAAGTTATTTTCCTAATTGCCATCACTTCTGCAAGGCGCATTAGTGAACTACAGGCGTTAGTAGCTGACCCTCCTTATACAAGGTTTCACCATGATAAAGTAGTCCTCAGGACTCATCCTCACTTTCTGCCAAAGGTGGTTTCGCCTTTTCATTTAAACCAATCAGTTTATCTTCCTATATTCTTCCCTAGGCCTCATGCCTCCAGTGCGGAAAGGAATCTTCACACATTGGATTGTAAAAGAGTCTTGGCTTTTTATCTCCAAAGAACTAAGCCACATAGAAAATCTTCTCAGCTTTTTGTGGCTTTTGACTGTAGTCATTTGGGACTTCCAGTTTCTAAAAGAATTGTCAAATTTGATTGCAGATTGCATATGCTATACATATCAGAGTAAGGGACTTTCGGTCGAAGGCCATGTCGGACTCACAATGTGAGGAATGGCAGCCTCAACGGCTAACCTTCGTTTTGTCTCTATTGAGGACATCTGCAAAGCAGCCACTTGGACTTCGGTACATACCTTCACAGCCCACTATTGCTTAGACAAGGACTCCCGTCGGGATGCCTTGTTTGGCCAGGCTGTTCTACAACATCTCTTCCATATTTAATACAACTCCTACCCACCATCCACAGTTCGGATGCCTAAGGTCCATGGGAGGAAGCATGATCCATCTCACCTGGGTTTGCAGCTAGCTGGGATCACCCCTTGGCATCTTTCAGCTGGGGAGTCCCCCATATTTGAAGACTACATTCCTGCTTGTTTCTGGAGATAGCGTAGTTACTCACCTGTAACAGGTGATCTCCGGGAACAGCAGGAATTTAGTCTTCACAACCCACCCACCTCCCCTAGGAGTTGTCTCTCTCTCTTCTTCTCTCCTTTGGTTTCAGTTGTAAACTCAACTGAAGTGAGAGGTACAGAGGCGGGAAGGCAGCATGCATGCGCTGTGGGATGCTCCCAAAAGCTTTTGTTTTGGACTCTGGGGAGTGTTCCCACGTGGGCTCCATCGATACTGACGATACCCCATATGTGAAGACTAAATTCCTGCTGTTCCCGGAGATCACCTGTTACAGTTGAGTAACTACGCATTTAACATAGGAACATAGGAACTAAGTAAATTTAACATGTGAACTATATACATTTAGCATGTACGACTGTGTACAGGTAACTATATACATTTTGTTTGCATCTGATGTTTGACCTATGGTGACTGTCATTTTGAAGTTCGAGTTAACGGATGGTGGAGGTGGTAGTGCTTTAGATATTTTGGGAGTTGAGGGTTCTTGAGTCGCCAAAATGTTCTATAAATAGATGTGGTTTTAGGTTCTTGTGGACTTGCTGGAGGTCTTTTATTGCTCTTAGGTCATTGGGGAGTGAGTTCCACAGTATTGGGGCCACGTACTTGGCTCCGCAGGTTCATCTTCTACTGACAGCCTTCTGTTTGTTTTCCTGTACTCTATTGCTGATTTACTCCTTGTTGCCAATGATTGAGGTTATGTGAGACTTGCCATGTTTCTCCCTTATGTTTGGGGACAAATACTGAAGAGACCTCTGGTGACTGAGGTGAATAAAGGCATAGGAGTGGTGTCACTGAAACCTGGGCTTTTCATTGGTTCTTTGTTTCCTCCGATCTGCTGGTAGGGTAGCATATCCCATTTGTATGGACTGGTCTAGCAGGACTCAAGGAGAGAACATTAACTTTTAAGCAAAATGTTACCTTAAAGCAGTCAAAGTGAATTCCTGCCTGCTGTCACTGTGCCTCATTTCAATCTTAAATTTTTTGCGGAGCCACATAGACATACTTTCATCATTCTGCATTGGTTTCCAGAATTTCGCGTTTCTGTGATGTTTTTAAATGTATTTTCAATTTTGAGGGGGGTGGGGTCCTAACCTATTGCCATAGTTGCTGCATATTTTTGCCCCTTTAGTTTCTTTCCTTAAAGCTTTTGGTCATTTAGTTTTCTCTTTTTGCTTCTCTGCTTAGGCTGCATTTAAGCCTTATGTGTCTGGCTGAAGTATTTATTTTGTTGCTCAAAATAGTTTTGCTTTTGTTGCTACTAGTGAGCGATGTCTCAAAAAGAGCATGTCGTATAGATACTCAATGGTGCTTGGGGCCAATCATGAGCCTTCTCATTTTTTGTGTTCCTTGATGACAAGGCGAGAACTTCGATATCGAAAGAAACAGGACAAACATTTTTTGGAGCTGATAAGACTAATCTATCTTTGACATTAATGGCATTGGTTGCAGTGGCCTTAAGAGCTGCATCAGACACTGGCGGTGCATCAACAGTGAGGTGTTCTCAAGCTCACTCTGAGCTCAGCAGCGGTTGCTTATTCCGGCATTAGTCACCCACAGTTTCTACCCTGAGGAAAATGAAGGATTCATCCTTGTTTTTAGACATCGAGGGCCAGAGATGATAACCATCAGGCGCAGCCTGTGGTGAATTGGCATTGAGGTTCATTGGAGAATGATGTCAGAAGTATCTGAGAAACTCAACCCTTAAAGTAGTCCTGAAGTGAGGGACCAGTCATTCTCCCTAGTATTTGAGGAGCTGCTCTGAACTCCACAGGGCCAAGACTAGCTTGCCGATTATTCCCTATCATATTCCAAGCACATTGGCCAAATCTGCTGAGAGCTCCATATCTGTCCATTGTAGCCCCCAAGGAGCAGTGCATGTGATGCTCAGAGGAGAGGATAGGTTGTTCTTTGCCATATGCGAAGCTACTGCTTTGGCATTGTCAGTGGCGCAGCATCAGCACGTTGAACCCTTCCTCAAAACACATCAGCCTGTGGGAGAGGAATCAACATTGTGACCTCAAAGGGTCTGTACTCTGGTTTCCAGCTTCCAGCCAGATACCAGTTTCCTGCCAGGCCGATATCTCTCTCCAGTGCATCAGGAGATGATTGTTCACCACAGTACCAGAGGTCTGATGCATCCCTGCTCCTGGAGATCAGCCCTCCTAGGTGAGGTAAAGTTTGGCCCAGGCAGAGGCTCTGATGTCCTTTGAGTACCTCTGAGTTTGTATTGGACTGCTCCTGGGAATCAGTTTGAGTCTGGGTACTCCTTGGAGGGGAGAGATCCCTCAGATCCCTACTCCTTGCAAGCGCCACAGGTTCCTGCCAGAGGAGTTAGCCTTTCATTATTTTTTTTCAGAGAAATGGTCAGTTCAGTCCCTCTTCTGCTGGAGATAGAGGAGCAGCCCAAGGCTAAGGAGTTGGATTTTCTTCAATATTTCGTTGCACCTAAGAATGTGGTGATGGTGCCCATGTACCATATCCTTCAGAGGCTGCAGATGTGTGGAAGACACTCCTTCCCCCCTTTCTCTGCCTTTCGTCTGCTAGGTTAACTCTGTAGTCTAGAAGGCTTCCAGATTGAAGAGGTTACAGCTGTCAAATCATTCCATGGTCCTCAAATCTACCTTCAAGAGTCGAGCTTTCCCTGGGGAGGTAAGGTAGGACATTGGATTTTGTGGGGGTGAGGTTTTTTAGAAAGTCATTCACACCTTGGACTGTAAGAGGGCTTTGTCCTCCTATATCCAAAGCACTCAGGGCCACTGCAAAGCTACTCAGCTTTTCATCTCTTACGACTCCAGTAGGCTGGGGGGGGTGGGGGGGTGGTGACCAAGTGTACCCTGTCCACCTGGATGGTGGACTGTATTGCCTTTGCCTATGAGCAGGCGGGGCTCCCGCTGGAAGGCTGAGTCATGGTTCAGTGTGTCATGGCCATGGTGGCCTTGATAGCAAACGTGCGCTCTGTCCCAATGGTGGACATCTGCCGGGCCGTCACCCGGTCTTCAGTCCATACCTTCGCAGCCCATTACTGCCTGGAAAGTGTGTCCTGATGGGACAGTGTCTTCGGCCAGACTGTGCTCCATAACTTTTTCGGGGTTTAGGCAACTCCTACCCTCCGACCCTTCTGTGTTTAGGCTACCGGAGTGCTGGTTTTCTTCAGACACAAGGTCTTACTGTTGTCTGTGGATATGCTGTATTGCTGCTGCTTGCGGCTCACTATGAGGGGGCCCCGTTTTTTTTGCTATGGGTCTTCGGTAGCCTGTATCTAAGGAGTTACATATTTGAGGACTGAATTCCTGCTTGTTTCCGGAGAAAGCGTAGTTACTCATCTGTAACAGGTATTCTTTGGGGACAGCAGGAATGAGTCCTCCCAACCCTCCCCCTTTGGAGTTGCTGCTTTGCCATCTTTTATTTTTTTGCTGTCTTTTAGCTATGTCATATGTCTGAGCAAGATGGCACCCTTGTACAGGAAGGGGACCACGCATTCATGGTGGTATCTCCAAAAGGCTTTCTTTTAAAGCTGGGGGGATGCTTCCCCGAGGGCTCAGTCTGTGCCAATGTCACCCAAATGTGAGGACTGATTCCTGCTGTCCCCGGAGAACACCTGTTAGTTGAATAACTACGCTTTCTTCTCCATCAAGATGAAATGATTGTTCTCTCGGAACAAGCAGGAAGTTGTTCCACACATATGGGTGGTGTCGGTGCCGAGGGAGACCGCACATATCCACCCCCCAGATTTCAAAGGCGGCTTTTGGGAGCTATACTGCATGCACGATCACTTTCCTGCTGAAAGCTGCTATCTTGCCTCAGTCTTTTTCTGCAGCGCCCTGCAGATCTCCCATCTGTGCGCCCTGGTACAAGTAGATTTTTTTCGACCTTTTACTCATTTTTTTCCTTTTCTGTTCAGTGCTCGAGTTGATCACCTTCCATGCCTGAGTCTTCACTTCTGCATCTTGATTTTCTCTCAGGTAATTTTTTTTCTTCAATTTTTCTTTTGGCGCGTGGGCTTTTTTTTTTCTCTTGTGGCCTACTTGGTTGAGATGTCCGACTTTGATCTCATGGGTCTCATCTTCCCCGCTATATCCTCGACCAGTGGTTTTAAGCAGTGTCGAAAGTCCAACCACACTATG
Source organism: Ichthyophis bannanicus (assembly GCA_033557465.1). Taxonomy (NCBI): domain Eukaryota; kingdom Metazoa; phylum Chordata; class Amphibia; order Gymnophiona; family Ichthyophiidae; genus Ichthyophis; species Ichthyophis bannanicus. The sequence goes on along the minus strand of CM066035.1, from coordinate 884,185,065 downwards.
TCCCGTACGGATTGCCACAACATCTGCATCAAGTGCCTTGGGGCAGACCATCATGGGTCTTCCTGCCCACTTTGCCGCCTCATGTCAGCCAAAACTTGGAAGGAACGCGAAAGGCGGCACAGGGAGATGTTTGGTAGGTCTGGCTGCGGTTTAGCATCGGGGGCAGAATCCTTTCCCTTGGTGCCAGGCGTTGCGTGCCTGGGCTCGTTCTGAGCCCAGGGGTCATCGGGTGTCTGAATCGTGCTCTGAGGACCTCCTCCATGCGTCACTGCATCCGTCGAAGTAGATGCCGAGGACCAATCTGGCATTGAGTGATAGGTCCAGCTCAAAGTCTTCGGCTTGACACGGGGGATGATGGACGGCATCACTGGTCGAACCAGCCCCGAAGAGACAAGTTGCCTGTGATGTCAAAGGAATGGTGAGTCACCTCTGACTCCATCACGATCTGGGACTCCCCTGCCTGGGATTCTGTTCTTGCTCCGACACCATTGGGGTCAGGACCAGCTGCAGAGCCCTTTGGCATTGAGGCCTGTATGGCTGCCCTGTAACACAGCTTCTCGATTTTCCTTGAGGTGCAGCATGGCTTGACTCCCGGTCCCTTAAGGTCGGCGCCACACGCAGGGACCACCTCGCTGAGGACTTCCCCAGAGGAAGCTCCACCCATTCTAGAGTGCCTCGCGTGGTCTGTCGAGACTATCGATGACTTTAATAATGCTGTCAGACCACCAGGATTGGGAGTTAGCGGTGTGTTGGTCTGGTTGCCGAGGGGCACTTGCCGACTCCTCGGGCTCTCAGTTGGACTGGGAACCTGACAAGGAGTCCCCCAATACCTTGCTCCATCAAGATGTTCCCTCTGATCTTTCTCCGCCGCGTCATCGGCAAAGGTCCTCTCCAGAGAACTCAGCCTTCCTCGAATTCATGAGGGAGTTGTCCCAGGCACTTGCCTTCATGGTGGTGCCAGAGGACGAGCCTCCTGCTGAGAACCTCAAGATCCTCCAGTACAAGGCTCCTCCTCAAGAGGCACTGACTTTTCCTGTATCGACTTTACCTGTATCAGAATATAGAAAGACTAGGGGACATGCAATGAAGCTACAGGGTAAACTATTTAATACTAATAAAAGAAAATATTTTTTCACTCAACGTGTAATCAAACTCTGGAATTTGTTACCGGAGGATGTAGTAAAGGCTGTTAGTGTAGCTGGGTTTAAAAAAGGTTTGGACAAGTTCCTGGAGGAAAGGTCCATAAACCATTATTAAGAAGGGCCCCAGGATATCAATGCTTGAACCAATACAAGCATTGGATAAACTGCTAGGTACATATGAGCTAGATTGGCCACTGTTGGAAACAGAATACTGGGCTTGATGGACCTTGGTCTGACCCAGTATGGCATATCTTATGTTCTTATGTTCTTATCCCCCATCCTGGAACACCTGCTTTTCAGGATATGGGAGACCCTGGTGACGGTGCTGATCGTGAACCTTTGACTTGATTATCCATATAGAGTCAGTAAGAGCCCAGGATGCCAAAAAGCACAACTTCCACACAATTCCATGGTTTTGAAGTTGGCTATGCATCAAATCAAGAGCCAGAAGACTCAAACCTCAGTGCCCTCTGGCAGGGAGGCCTGTACCATGGATGCGTTTCAGTAGGAAGTGTTTCCAGGGCTTGATGCTCACAGCCCGAATCGAGGCCTACCATTTGTAGATGGGCATGTGCCTGAGAGACCTAGCAAAGGAGCTTGCCGGGTTCTCTGCTGGTTTATCAAGTGAGCCCCTTTAATGCTTTCGGACCCTGATTTCCTCGGTCAAGGAGTACTCCAAATTTCAGACTCGAGCAGCCTTTGATGGTTTCGAGTCGGTGGCTTGTGTGTCTGTGGTTGGCATTAGTGCCTGCACCTTGCCTGGCTGCACTCGTCTGACTTGGAGCAATTGGTGCAGGAGAAGCTAGCCGTTGTCCAGTGCCGGGGAGATAACATCTTCAACAAGTCCATGACAGACAAGGCTGACGAGTTGGAGAAGGAATCCAGGACCAGGCAGTCCGAGAAAGTGTCAGACCCTTCCCACCGGAAGGCTTCAAGGGAAAAACCCTTCCACCCAATGTCCATGAAGGCTTATGGAAACTACCCTAAGTTCCAGTTCTACTTTGCTCCTCTTCAGGGGCAGCATGCCAAGGGCCATGGTCACGGTCTCCATAAGCTTCCAAACCCAAACAGCAGCTCAGGCACATCCTGGGGGGGAGTGTTTAACTCCTTAAGCATAGCCTCCCTCCCTCTGGAAATAACGGGCCCAAGGTTAACGGGTTGGCAGCTCATCCACTTCGCACACAGATGGCCCTTATAACCACAGACGCTTGGGTTCTTCGAGTGGTCAAGGAAGGCTTCCTCCTTCACTTTACTCAGCTGCCTCCCCCTCATTCACAGGGGAATTACCCATGGGCTCCTTGCACAGGGATCTGCTCCACAAAGAGCTTGGGTCACTACTCAAGGATCAGGCGGTCAAGCCCATCCATCCTCATCTGCAGGGACAGGGGTTCTACTCCCGCTACTTCCTGGTCCCCAAGAAGACGGGATTTCAGGCAGATTCTGGATCTTCGGACCTCAGTAGATTCCTGCTCAAGGAAAAGTTGGTACCTTGCTGCCTTACCCCCTCCAGAGATTGGCTATGCTCCTTGGATCTCAAAGATGCTTACACAGGTGCAGGATTCATCCAAGGTACAGTCAGTACCTCAGGTTTGTAGTAAGAGGCCATCACTATCAGTACAGGGTGCTTCCATTTGGCCTTGCCTCCATCTCACGGGTATTTACAAAATGCCTGGCGGTTGTGGCCACTCATCTCTGGGTCCTCAGTCTGTATTCCCCTACCTGAATGACTGGCTCGTGTGGGCCGGCATGCCGGACAAAATGAGCAATGTGATTCGGCGCACGCTAGAGCTGCTGCAGCACCCTAGGGTTTGTGGTGAACTTTACGAAGTCTCATCTCGGCCCGATGGGATGCATGGCGTTCATCTGGGCCCTGATTGACTCCACTTGGGCAAAGCCCTTCCTAACCCTGGGATGGGCTTAGTGTCTGGCTGCCCTTGAGCAAGAGGTACAGTGCGGTGCTCCAGTTACTGCCCAACAGATGCTCCGCTTCCTGGGGCACATGGCGTCCACTGTCCACGTGACTCCTTTTGCCTGCCTGCACATGTGGCAAGCCCTTGGTTGCAGGTAACAGTAACCTGGAGGACCGTATCAAGGTCATGCCCTTCTTAGCAGCCTCCCTGAACTGGTGGCAAGGACGAAAGCAACCTAAGGGCTTGCTTGCTGTTTCAGCCCCCACCAGTGCAGTACGTTCTCACTACAGACGCATCCAAGATGGACTGGGGAGCCCACTGCAGTCACAGGGTCGTGGTCGCCTGTGAATGCCTCACAGATCAACCTGCTCGACCGGGCGGTCTGTTATGCCCTGGGAACCTTCCAGGACCTTCTGGAGGGACAGATAGTCCAAGTCCAGACAGGCGACCAGGTAGCGATATTCTACATCAACGAACAAGGGGGCACAGGTTCGTAACACCCCTTTTGTGAGGCGGTGCACCTCTGGAACTTCAAGCCGATGAGGAACATTTTCTTCAAGACAGTATACTGGCTGATCGCCTGAGCCGCGTTCTCCATCCCCACAAATAGAGGCTGAACCCCAAACTGTTCTGGAGATGATCTTCTGGTTGTAAGGCACCCCAGAGATCAATCTTTTTGCCAGCATGGAGAATGCACAACTCCTGAGGTTCTGCTCCCCAGGAAACTGGCCTGGGGTCGGGAAGAGGTGGACGCCTTCCTCCATGGTCCAAGGGCTTCCTGTATGCCTTCCTGACGCCCCTGGTATCTTGGGCCACACTGAAGAGTCAGGAGGCGGCAGCTTCTGTCCTCTTCATTGTGCCCTGGAGACCGAGGCTGCCCTGGCTCCCCCTGCTGCTACAGCTGTCGGGTGAATCCCTGGCCACTGGAGTGTGTGTTAGACTTGCTCTCACAGGAGGACGGCACGCTGCAACATCCCAACCTCCAATCTCTGGCTCTGACAGCCTGGCTGCTTAGAGGATAGCCATCACGCACTACTGCCTGTCTTGGCCAGTGGAGGATGTCCTGCTGGCTTTGCGTATGGACTCTACACGCTGGGCTTATGCCTTTAAATGGTGCAGGTTCTCCCTCTAGTGTGCAGCAGGGCCGTACACCTTCCTCTTGTGCCATAGCGGAGGTATTGTGGTACCTCCTGCACCTGTCTGGCACAGGCCTGAAGTCCAGTTCGGTTAGAGTGCTCCTCTGTACCATCTGGGCTCATCACCGCAAAGTGGAGGGCCAAGCTGTGTCTGTCCACCCCTTGGTAGGCCAGGTCATGTCATGTGGGGATGACTTTTCTTGTGACTCCCGGTCCACCCACTGCTGGTGATGTGGGATCTCAATGTGATCTTAGGGAAGCTCATGGGGGCCCCTTTCAAGCCCCTGGCGACCTGTCCTCTCAAGTACCTCTCCTGGAAGGTAATCTTCCTGGTGGTCCTCACCTCCGCCAAGCGAGTGAGTGAGTTGCAGGCGCTCATGCATGAGCCGTACGACAGGTTACATAGGAACAGGGTGGTCCTTCAAACGCACTCACTGTTCTTACCAAAAGCAGTCTCTGCTTTTCATCTGAACCAGGAGGTGGTGCTACCCACCTTTTTCCCCAGGTCTCATGCATCCAGGGCGGAGGCCTCCCTGCATACGCTGGACTGCAATCGTGCCCTGTCCTATATCAAAAAGACTCAGCCTCATTGTGAATCGACGCAGCTCTTTGTGTCTGGGGGGAGGGGGGTGTCACAGTCTCCAAGTGTACCCTATCTCGATGGGTAGCTGACTGCATCACGTTCGCCTACCCAATAGGAAGGGCACTCCCTGAAGCACCATGTGACAACTTAATGTATGGGCCATGGTGACCTCTGTGGCTAGCCTGTGGTCTGTTCTCTTGCTGGACATCTGCCGGGCAGCCATCTGGTCCTCTGTGCACACATTCACGGCTCACTGCTGTCTGGAGGGAGACCCCCTGGAGTGATAGAGTATAGCCTGACCGAAGGCTCTATCTCTTCGGAGAATTATGCGACTCCTTCCCTCCAGCCCTCTGTCCAGGTTACCAGAGTGGGGATTGCATCTTTGATGCTGCTGCTGTAGTGTCAGACTTCCAGCAAACCAGCACCCTCTGCTGCCCTTTACAGTTCACCTTTTGGGTTGCCCGTGGCTTTTAAAGGTCCCCCCCCCCCGGTAGCCTGTAGCTTAACAGTCCCATATGTGAAGACTAACTTCCTACTTGTTCCCGGAAAAAGTGTAGTTACTCACCTGTAACAAGTGTTCTCCGAGGATAGCTGGAATCAGTCCTCAAAACCCTCCCTCCCTTCCCTTGGAGGAGTTTTTTGTTCATTTTTTACCATCTTGTGCTATGTTGTACTGAGGCAAGATGGCAGCTTTCAGCAGGAAAGTGACTGCGCATGCGTGGTCTAGCTCCCAAAAGCTTTCTTTGAAAGCTGGGATCCACATGGGCTCTGTCGGTGCCGTCACCCATATGTGAGAACTGCTGTCCCCAGAGAATACCTGTTACAGGTGAGTAACTACGCTGTTTTGCCAGTGGTTGGGATCTTTGTGCAGGCCCATTTTAAGAATGTTCCTTGATCTTGTTAAGCAGCTGTTTCTAATCTTTTTCAGCCAGTAATGGGGTATCTTCAGCATAACTAAGATTTAGTCTTCCACCTGTCTTCACACCTTGATTGTCTTCATATAGTCCAGATTCTCTTTGTTATATAAATTAAGCGGGTATTGGGAAAGTATACAGCCTTGTTGTGTAAATCTTTGCTGATTTAAAAAAATATTTTTAAAAAAATTATGTACACGCACACGCAGGAAGTCAGTCCCCCATATGGGTAATGTCTGCGCCGACTGAGCCCTCAAAGCATCTCCCCAGCTCCCGATGCCACTATGCATGCGTGGTCCCCTTCCTGCCCAAGGGTGTCATCTTGCTCAGTCTCCTTTATGCTGCAGAGCCAACAGACGTATGTCTTATTTCCCCAGAAAAAAGTTGATTATTTTCATGTTAAAAACCTTTATCTCCAGGAACAAGCAGGAATCTAGTCATTACATATGGGTATCATCAGTACCGACGGAGCCTGCGCGGGAACGCTTTCCAGCGTCCAATCAGAAAGCTTTTGGGAGCATCCCACAGCGCCTGCGTGCTACCTTCCTGCCTTTCCCAATTGCCTCTCTTCAGTTCTTCTTTTTCCGCGGAGCCAGCAAGTCGTGTTCCTGTCACCGCAGAAGAATTTCCTTATTTCCTTTTGTGGTCGCGTCTGCCTTCCCCGACACTCAACCGGTACCGCCAGTATTTCTTTTCTTTAAAAAAATTAATTTTTCCATTCTTTTACTTTCTTCAGGTGCACCTGTCTTTTTGGGCCTTAAGGCCCAAAAATTTCCTTAATATGGAAAAACCTGCTTCAGGTTTTAAAAAGTGCACAAAATGTGGCGGTACCATTTCCGTCACAGACACCCATGAATGGTGTTTAAAATGTTTAGGTCCTGACCACTCCATCACAGATTGTGTGTCCTGTGCTATGATGTCTAAAAGGGGTCGACAGAACCGAGCTGCTAAGCTCAGTACCCTGTTTCCCTCTGATGCAGCTTCGGTGGCATCGACGTCTTCCAGGGCTGCTGCTGCTTCCCGTGGATCTCAGGTAACTAAACATAAGTCTAGCCGGTCCTCAAAGGGAAGATCTCCTTCTAAGCATCGAGATGCCTCTGGCGTTGCCCTCGAGGATTCTGCACCGGCAAAATTGCCCCGGCGGGAGGCTTCGGCTTCCAAAGCACCATCATCAGGGTTCCAGGATGTTCTCGATGGCTCGGCCTCGACAGATCTCCTGGTGCCATGCTCTGGGGTACCAGCAGTTTCCACCGGTACCAATTTCCAGGCATTGGCAGCGTCTATGGACCAGAGAATTCTGTCCATAGAATGCAGTCTAGCGGCTTTCCTTGTGGCATCGACACCCTTGGTACCGCGACAGACAACTCCACCGGTATCGGTATCGCAACCGGTACCAATAGCATCGGCATCGATGCCTGCTATGCCGGTACCCTGTCCTTCGATGCCCGCCAGTACCGATTCCCCGGTACCTATTATTCCCGATACCAATTTTGCTTGGTACGGGTATCGGGTTCTGCAAGAGCATCCAGACAGGCGATACTTTGATTCCTCAGAAGAATCTGAGGATTCTGAAAGTTCTGTTGATGCAGCAATGATGCTTCCACAGGAGTCGTCCTCCCCTAAACGCAGGATGCCTCCTCCAGAGGACATGTCTTTCTAAGACTTCATCCGAGAGGTGGCTCTGGGCCTGTCCATCACTGTGACCCCTGAAACAGAGCCAAGGAGTTGGATATTTTACAATATCCCAAAACTCCTAAGGAGGCAGCTACCCTACCCATTCATGAGATTCTATATGATCTCATGTTAAGGATGTGGGAAACACCACTTACCACCTCTCCTCATTCTCGTAGGTTAGATACTATGTATCGTGTCCCTCCTTGTCATGGTTTCCATAAAACTCAGCTTCCCCACCACTCCATTGTGGTGGAATCTGTTATGAGAAGGATTAGAAGTGCAAAAAAACATGCCTCTAATCCTCCAGGACATGAATGCAGAACTCTGGATGCTTTTGGACGTAGAGTCTTTCAAACTTCTATGCTTGCTGCAAGAATCAGTTCCTATAGTCTCTACATGGGAATGTTCCTAAAGGAAGTTACTGATCATCTACAGACTTAAAGTCCTTTCATCTCTGAGGATAAAAGGCAGGAGTTTCTCACTTGGCTCAAACATGCCCAAGATGTCTCTAAATTCTCCAACCGTGCAGCCTTTGACTGCTTTGAATGTATAAGCAGGGCCTCTGCTACTGCCATCGGTACACGTAGAATTGCTTGGCGCCAAGCATCTGATTTAGAGCTCCGGGTACAGGATAAATTGGGAAATATCCCTTGTTCTGGTGATAACCTGTTTGGTAAAGATTGGCAAGAAAAAGCCAATGAGATGGATGCTGAAAATTCCACTTTGGATAGACTATCAGTCTACTGCTGATCCTGTTAGGAAAAAGTTGTTCAAGAAAACACCTTTTTCTAAGAAGAAGAGATTTTATCCTGCTTATGGTCAGCAGGCATCTTCTGCAGGTCAGTTTTCAACCAAACGTCAGCAACCACCCAAACAGAAGAAAGCAAAGGCTGCTAGGCTTCAACCGACTCAGCAGCCTCAGCCTCCTCAGGGCCTTTGACTTTCTGCTAGAGAACTTAGCCTTTCTGACTTTGGAAGGACCAGAACCGTCCACCATTCCAGGAAGGTTATGCCATTTTGCTCCCAGATGGGGGCAAATAACAGCAGAGCGTTGGACACTCTCCATCATAAGAGAGGGGTACAAGCTTCATTTTTCAAGCATGCCCCCTCCCACAATAGTGAAGCAGTTCAATTCTCCGATCTCTCTCATCGACCTATTAGGTCAGGAGTTTACCATCCTTCTTGCCCAAGGGGCAATAGAAGAAGTGCCTCTTCATCAACAGGGCACAGGCTTCTATTCCCCTTATTTTCTTATAACAAAGAAAACAGGGGGATACAGACCTATCTTAGATCTCAGAGAATTGAACAAATTCCTAGTCAAGGAGAAATTCAAAATGATTTCTCTCGGAGCTCTGCTTCCATACCTTCAGAGTCAGGATTGGCTTTGTTCTCTAGATCTCAAGGATGTGTACACCCATGTTCTCATCCATCCAACCCACAGAAGGTTCCTTTGGTTCCTGTTTCAAGGAAAGCACTACCAATACAGGGTGCTTCCTTTTGGTCTGGCCTCTGCACCAAGGGTGTTCACGAAATGCATGGCTGTTGGTAGCAGCATTTCTACGCACTCTGGGAATATTCGTTATCTCCAGGAACAAGAAGGAATGAGTCTGCACATATGGGTATCGTCGGTACTGACGGAGCCTGCGCGGGAACTCTCCCCAGCGTCCAGTACGAAAGCTTTTGGGAGCATCCCACAGCACCTGCGCGCTGCCTTCCCGCCTTTCCCAACCGCCTCTCTCCAGTTCTTCTTTTCTGCGGAGCCAGCAGGTCGTGTTCCCATCACCGCAGAAGAATTCTTAATTTTTTTCTTTATTTTTCTGTCTCGCGTCTGCCTTCTTCGACGTCAGACCGGTACCGCCGGTCTCTTCTTTTCTTTCTAAAAAAAACAAAACAAAAACTTTTCTTTCTTCAACTGTGCATTTTCGGTTTGGGCCTTAGGCCTGAACATACTTTCTCCTCATGGAGAAGCCCGCTTCCGGGTTCAAAAAGTGCACGAAGTGTGGCGGTACTATTTCTGTCACCGACACCCATGACTGGTGTCTAAAATGTTTGGGTCCTGACCATTCCATCACAGATTGTGTGTCCTGTACCATGATGTCTAAAAGAGGTTGGCAGAACCGAGCAGCCAAGCTCAGTACCCTGTTTCCCTCTGATGCAGCCTCGGTGGCATCGACGTCTTCCAAGGCTGCTTCTTCCTCCCATGGATCTCAGGTAACCAAACATAAATCTAGCCGGTCCTCGAAGGGCAAATCTCCCTCTAAGCATCGAGATGCCTCCGGGCTTGTCCTCGAGGATTCCGCACCGGCAAAATTACCCCAGCGGGAAGTTCCGGCTTTCAAAGCATCATCTTTGGGGTCACAGGTTGACATCGATGGCTTGGTCTCGACCGATCACCTGTTGCCGTGTTCTGGGGTACCGGTGGCCTCCACCGGTACCGACATCCAGACTCTGGTGGCTTCGATGGTTCAGAAAATTCTGTCCATGCAGTGCACCCTAACGGCGTTTATGCAGACTTTGAAGCCTTCGGTACAGCAACAATCTCCGTTGCTGGTACTGACTCCGGCACCTGCATCGATTCCGGTGCCGGTACCGATTGCATCGGCTTCGGTGTCGACTGCAACGGTACCCTGTCCTATGATGCTCATTGGTACCGCTTACTCCCGATGTCGATCCCACTCGGTACGCGTATCGGGCTTTACAGGAGCATCCAGACAGGCGATACTTCGATTCCTCCGAAGACTCTGAGTCGGAGGCTTCTGTCGATGCACCGGTACTTCTTCCTCAGGAGTCTGCTTTTCCTAAACGAAGAATGTCTCCTCCAGAAGACTTGTCTTTTCAAGACTTCATCAGGGAAGTGGCTAGGGGGCCTCTCCATTACAGTGGCCTCTGAATCAGAGCCTAGAGCCAAGCAGTTAGATATTCTGCAATATCCTAAGGCTCCTAAGGAAGCAGCTACCTTACCTATTCATGAGATTCTTTATGATCTCATGTTGGGCATGTGGGAGACTCCTCTCACCACCTCTCCTCATTCTCGTAGTTTAGACACCATGTACCTTGTCCCTCCCTGTCCTGGTTTTCATAAGACTCAGCTTCCTCACCACTCTATTGTGGTTGAGTCTGCTATGAAGAAAATAAAGAGTGCAAAGAGACACTCATCTAATCCTCCAGAACGTGAATGTAGGACTCTAGATGCTTTTGGCCGAAGGATTATCCAGGCCAATATGCTTGCTGCCAGAATCAACTCCTATAGTCTCTATATGGGGATGCTTCTAAAAGAAGTCACAGATCATCTGCAGACTTTAGCTCCTTTTGTTTCAGAAGATAAAAGGCAGGAATTTCTCACTTGGCTCAAACATGCCCAAGATGTTTCCAAATTCTCCAACCGTGCAGCCTTTGACTCTTTTGAGTGTGTAAGCAGAGCCACGGCTATTGCCATAGGTGCACGCAGAATTGCTTGGTTACAAGCCTCTGATTTGGAACTCTGGGTCCAAGATGAGTTGGGAAACCTTCCCTGTACAGGTGAAAACCTGTATGGCAGGGATTGGCAAGCAAAGGCCACTCAGATGGATGCTGAGAACTCTGCTTTGGATTGACTTTCAAAGTCTACCTCTGCTCCTGTTAAGAAAAGATTGTTCAAAAAGATATCTTTTTCTAAAAAGGGAAGATATTATCCTGCTCATGGGCAGACATCTTCTGCAGGTCGTTTTCCTGCAAAGCGTCAGCAACCACCTAAACGTGCCAAGTCAAAGGCTGCCAGGCCTACCACAGCCCAGCAGCCTCAACCTCCTCAGGGCCTTTGACTTGCAACTAGAGAACTTAACCTTTCTAGCTCTGGAAAAACCAGAGCCCCTCACCATTCCAGGAAGGTTGACTTACTTTGCTCCCAGATGGGAGCAAATCACAGCAGAGCAATGGACCCTCTCCATCATAAAGGAAGTGTACAAGCTTCACTTCTTAAACCTTCCTTCTCACACCATGGTGAAACAGTTCAATTCTCCAACATCTCTCCTCACCCTTCTAGGTAAGGAGATTGCTACCCTTCTTGCCCAAGGGGCAATAGAAGAAGTACCTCTTCTTTAGCAGGGCTCAGGGTTCTACTCCCCTTATTTTCTTATCCCAAAGAAAACAGGGGCTACAGACCCATATTAGATCTCGGAGAATTGAACAAATTTCTATTCAAGGAGAAATTCAAAATGATTTCTCTAGGGGCTCTGCTTCCATACCTTCAGAGTCAGGACTGGCTTTGTTCTCTTGATCTCAAGAATGCGTACACCCATGTCCTCATACATCCAACACACAGAAGGTTCCTTGGGTTCCTTTTTCAAGGAAAGCACTACCAATACAGGGTGCTTCCTTTCGGTCTGGCCTCTGCACCAAGGGTGTTCACGAAATGCATGGCAGTAGTAGCTGCATTTATCCGCACTCTAGGAATATTCGTATTCCCATATCTGGACGACTGGCTCATTCGAGCCCCATCCCAGTCAGAGGCCCAGACTTGTCTAACCTGCACAATGCGTATCCTTCAGTATTTTGGACTAGTGATAGACATCCCAAAATCCAATCTCACCCCTACTCAGTCTCTGGAGTTCATAGGGGCCTTGCTGGATACCACAACTGCAAGGGCCTATCTTCCTCAGGCCCGTTGCCTACGTCTGGTGCAGTTAGCCTCCCAGATTCAGTTAAAGTCCCAATTAACTGCTCGAGAGATGTTACAACTATTAGGCCACATGGCATCCACCGTGCATGTGGTTCCATATACTTGCCTTCACATGAGGGCAGCTCAATGGACTTTGTCCACCCAATGGACTCAGGCATCAGGTTGCCTGTCAGACAAAATAGCAAACTCCAGTCGCCTTTTTTGGTCTCTCCAGTGGTGGAAGGCCTCTCAAAACCTGTTGATGGGATCCCCTTTTCAGCAACTGCTACCCCAAGATCTCTCCACCCAGGGCATCTGGTCTCCACAGGAGACTTCTTTGCATATCAATCTATTGGAACTCAGAGCAATATTCTTAGCTCTCAGAGTGTTCCATACCCTGCTCAGCTACAGGACAGTCCTCATCCATACGGACAACCAAGTAGCCATGTTCTATGTAAACAAGCAGGGCGGGACTGGCTCTCTGTCGCTTTGCAACAAAGCTTTGCGACTGTGGGCCTTTGCCAGAGAGCATCGCATCCATCTTCTGGCAGTATATCTTCCAGGCATTCAAAACTCTTGGGCGGACAGACTCAGTCGAGTTCGGCTCCCACACGAGTGGTCCCTCCACATGGACCAGGTAGCCAGGATTTTTCGAATTTGGGGAACCCCGGACATAGACCTCTTTGCAAGTCCGTGGAATGCCAAACTTCCCCGGTTCTGTTCCAGTATTCCATCTCAGGGAGTTCAGGCCAAGGATGCCTTCCTCTTTCACTGGGGTCAAGACTTCCTTTATGCCTTTCCACCAATTCCCCTAATTCCCAAAACACTATTAAAGCTTCAGAGAGATCGAGGGACCATGATCCTCATAGCTCCACATTGGCCTCGCCAAGTGTGGTACCCTCTACTTCTGCATTTCTCTCAATCTCCTTCCCTGGACTTGGGCTCTGCACCAGACCTTCTGTCCCAGGAAGGGGGAACATTATGGCACCCAAACCCCCAGTCGCTCCATCTCAGGGCTTGGTTGCTGATGGCCTAGACCTTCAAGATTTTCATCTCTCTGAGCAGGTCAGAGATGTTATTCATGCCTCTAGAAAGCCTTCTACTAGGCGTTCCTATGCTTTCAAATTGAAAAGATTTACCATTTGGTGTTTCGAGAAGGGTATAAACCCTATTGCAAAACCTCTGAATTCTCTATTAGAGTATCTCCTGCATCTATCCCATGCAGGCCTGAAAACGAATTCAGTAAGAGTCCATTTGAGTGCTATTGCAGCGTTCCACAAGCCTCTCAATGGACAACCTATTTCCTCTCACCCTCTTATAGCAAGATTCATGAGAGTCCTTCTTTTAACTAAATCTCCCATTAGACCATCTCCAGTGGCATGGGACTTAAACCTGGCTCTTGGCCAGCTTATGAAGCCACCCTTTGAACCTTTAGCCACCACGTCATTGAAATGTCTTTCTTGGAAAGTTGTTTTTCTCATTGCAGTCACCTCAGCATGCCGCATCAGTGAATTGCAAGCTTTGGTGGCTAATCCACCTTATACAAGGTTCCATCATGATAAGGTAGTCCTCAGGACCAATCCACACTTTATGCCTAAAGTGGTCTCGCCTTTTCATCTAAACCAGGAGGTATATTTACCTGTCTTTTTTCCAGGACCTCATGCATCAAATGCAGAGAGGAATCTTCATACCTTGGATTGTAAGAGAGCTCTCGCTTTTTACTTACAAAGAACACAGCAACATAGAAAGTCTTCTCAACTCTTTGTTGCTTTTGATCCTTCTCATTTAGGACTTCCAGTCTCTATGAGAACATTGTCCAACTGGATTGCTCAGTGTATTTCTTTCGCCTACCAGAGTAGGAACATTTCTCTGGAGGGCCATGTCACAGCTCACAATGTGAGAGCCATGGCAGCCTCAATGGCTCATCTAAACTGTGTCCATCGACCAAATCTGTCGAGCGGCCACCTGGGCCTCGGTTCATGCATTCACAGCCCATTACTGTTTGGACAAGGACTCCCGCCGGGATGCCTCGTTTGGTCAGGCTGTCCTCAAACACCTGTTCCATTCCTAATCAGCTCCTACCCACCTACTCTGGTCGGATGCCAGAGATCCATGGGGGGAAGTGCAGCCCTCTGCAAGGGCACACAACCATGGGGTCTCTCCCTGGCATCTGCAGCTAGGGAGTCCCCATATGTGAAGACTCATTCCTGCTTGTTCCTGGAGATAGCACTGTTACTTACCTGTAATAAGTGATCTCTGGGAACAGCAGGAATAAGTCCTCACAACCCACCCACCTCCCCTAGGTGTTGTATCTCTCTATCTTTCCTTTCCTCTCTCTTTGTCTCAGCTTTAAAACTCGAATTGGAGAGAGGTGGTTGGGAAAGGCGGGAAGGCAGCGCGCAGGCGCTGTGGGATGCTCCCAAAAGCTTTCTTACTGGACGCTGGAGAGCGTTCCCACGCAGGCTCCGTCGGTACCGATGATACCCATATGTGAAGACTTATTCCTGCTGTTCCCAGAGATCACCTGTTACAGGTAAGTAACTGTGCTTTCCCTTACTTGGACGACTGGCTCATTCGAGCTCCAACACAGTCAGAGGCCAGGACTTCTCTATCCTGCACAATACGTATCCTTCAGTATTTAGGTCTGGTCATAAACATCCCAAAATCCAGTCTAACTCCTACTCAATCTCTAGAGTTCATAGGAGCCCTGCTGGTGGATACCACAAAGACAAGGGCCTACCTTCCCCAAGCCCGTTGCCTTCGCTTGGTGCAGTTAGCTTATCAAGCAGCCCTAAAGCCCTTCTTTTTTTTTTTATTTTTAATTTAAGTATTTTTATTGTAATTGAATACTTGCATAAAACAATACAAAAGCATCGTCAACTCAAGACAACAACAATTATATCAACAGAAAGTAGACCTATACCATATAACATATAACTTGTCATTCCCCCGCACCCTTTCCCATTCAGTATAAACAGTGGTGACAGGTACCTCTAAGGCTCCCCCAATATTCCCCCTCCCCCACCTAAACAGTCTCCACCCATATCCTCCCACCTCCTAAATCCCCCCCTCTACCCCTTCCCCCCCCCGCCTCTAACCCCACCACCCGACACAGCACCCCCCATTCCTCATTGAATCTCGCCCCTCGCCTTCTCCGAATAGCTGTCAACTTCTCCATTATGGTCACATTCCGGAGTCTGTTCACAAATTCCTCCAGAGATGGCATCTCTCTCTTCTTCCAGGCCGCCGCCACCTCATACCGGGCCACACTTAGGCAGGCCAACACAATCTTCCCTCCTTGTCTCAACTGACCCTCACCCCACCAAGACAGCAGGGTAGTTTGCGGAGTTATGACCACCTCCCCCCCTAAATTTAATTGCATCCATTTCTGTATCATCCCCCAATACCCTTGTACCTTTTTACACCCCCACCAAATATGCCAAAAAGACCCCTCCACCCTACACCCTCTCCAGCACATAGGAGAGATCTCTGGATAAAATTTGTGCAATTTCACCGGCGTATAATACCACCGCATGAGCACTTTATAGCTGTTTTCTTGTAGCTGGCTCGCACAAGGCCCCTTCTTTATCAACTCCCAAATGGACTTCCAAGCCACACTACTAATGATTTGATCTAAGTCTCGTTCCCACTCCAGCATATAGTTAAATTTCCCCTCCCTCTGCCCATGCACCGCCTTAAAGAGGGCCGTTATCATCCCCTTCGAACCACTCTTCCCATACCAAATGGCCTCCATATCCGATACCTCCCTCTCTAAACCCTCCCTCCCCAGGGTACGGCGTAGAAAGGAACTTGCCTGAACAAACGCGAAACGATCTCCCTCACTCAGACCAAACTCCCGCTGCACCTCCTCAAACCCCCATACATCCCCCTCCCCTAGCAATTGGAAACCACAATGAAGCCCCTTCCCTCTCCAAACGTCAAATCTTCCCCCTTCCCAGCCCGGCCTAAAGGCCCTCCACCCCCTCCACGGAGTCATCACCGAGAACCAAGACCTCCGCTGTAGAGCTTCAGGCCTCCTCACTGCATCCCAAATTTTCGACACCTGACACATAGTGGGTGAGCCCCCCCCCCAACAACTTCCGCTCCCTGCCCGGAGACCAAATCCAGGCATCCAACCGCCCCCCCCTGCACCCTCGTGCTTTCCAAATTAACCCAAGGAGCCCCACCCCCACTACTCCTCCAGTCCATAATATGCTTTAATTGCGCCGCCTTATAATAATCCTTTAGATTAGGGACTCCCAACCCCCCCTCTGCCTTGCCCATACACAGGACCCTCCGAGATATTCTCGGTGGCCGCCACCTCCAGATGTAGCTAAAGACCCGCCTTTGCAACCCTCTCATCGTGCCCTCAGGGATCTCCACCGGCAATGCGTGGAACAAGTATAATAATCGAGGAAGGATATTCATTTTAATAGCGGCTATCCTGCCCAACCAAGAAGTCTCCATTCCCATCCACCCCTCATGGTCCGAGGCAATGGTCCCCCAAAGATTAGGATAATTAGCAGTGTACAGCTCATCATATCGCCTGGTCAGCTGAACCCCCAAGTACCCCAAAGATGAGCGCACCCATCACAAGGGGTAAGCCGCCTTCAGCCGGCTCTCCATCTCGGCCTCTAGCTGTATATTCAATACTTCTGTCTTATCAATGTTCATTTTGAACCCTGACACCCCCCTAAAGGCCTCCACCTCCCTAAGCACCTCCGGTAAAGATAGCGTGGGCTGACATAAATACAACAGAATATCGTCCGCGTACAGGGATATCTTATGAGAATTGCCACCCCTCTCCAGACCCTTAATCCTCCCATTCCGCCTGATTCGCTCCGCCAGGGGTTCAACCACCAAAGCAAACAGTAATGGGGACATTGGGCACCCCTGCTGGGTCCCTCGCCCCACTGAGAAATCCCTCGAATAACGTCCATTGACTTTTACTCAGGCTCGCGGTTCTTGATATAGGCCCTGTATCCACCGCATAAAATTTGGCCCACATCCCACCCGTTCGAGCACCGCCATCAGAAACCCCCAATGTACCCTATCAAAGGCCTTCTCTGCGTCTATGGACATCAGAATAAGCTCTTCCCCCCCCCTGCCTTGCCTCCCACACTACCCCTATTGCCCTTTTGACATTATCCGCTGCCTGCCGACCCTTAATGAACCCCATCTGATCCCCATGAATCAGCCCCGGCAACCATCCCACAAGCCTATCCGCCAAAACTTTGGCCAGAATTTTAACATCAACATTCAATAGAGAGATAGGTCGGTAGGAGCCACACTTCAGGGGGTCCTTCCCTGCTTCAGTAGTACCGTAATCCCAGCCGTCAACATTTCCTGGGAAAGCCCCCCTCCTTGTTCTAACACTCCATTAAATACCCGCCTTAAGATTTCCCCAAGCTCCCCCCAGAAAACCTTATAAAACCTACCCGGCAGCCCATCTAATCCCGGAGCTTTCCCGCCCTCCAAACCCTTCACCACTCTACCAACTTCATCCTCATCGATGGGAACCTCCAACTCTTCTCTCGCCTCCTCCGATAACCCGGTGAGCGGGATCTCAGCTAAATACTCCCGGATGGCCCCCCCCTCTACTCCCTCCATCCCCGTATATAATACCCTATAGAAGTCCCGAAAGCATTCGCTGATCTGCTCTTCCCCCCGGTGCACTTCCCCATCCTCCCCCTTAATCTGGAAAATCATGGACGCCCCCTTCTGTTGCCGCAAACGCCTGGCCAACAACCGGCCCGCTTTATCCCCAAACTCGTAATGAACCTGCTTCACCTTTTGTAGAGCAAATGCTACTTGCTCCAACTGAACGGCGTTCAACTCCGCGCGAACCTTCTCCACTTCTCCCGGTCTCCAGCTGCTCCCTTCTCCTTACGGGTTTCTTCGGCCTCCTGTAACTTCTTCCTCAACTCCTCTTCCTTCTTCCCTCTCTCCTTTTTCTTCCTAGCCCCCCATATAATAAACCTCCCTCTAATAAATGCCTTTAGCCCTTCCCATACCATCACATCCCTCACTTCCCCCGTATCATCCAGGACTCGGTAATCCTTCAGTGCCGCCCGCACATCCTCCACCACTTCTCTACATTCCAGCAGGCTTTCATTCAGCCTCCAGAAGGCCACCCCTCCCCGTAGTGGGCTCTTTATCACCACTTCTACTGCTCCGTGATCCGTCCACCCTACGGGAACAATGCTCCCTCCCGCCACCTCTAACATCCAGTGCTTGTCTAGAAGGATCATGTCAATCCTGCTCCAACTATTATGAGGAGGAGAGAAAAAGGTGTACTCTCTCCTCCCCGGTAAAGTGCCCTCCAAGCATCCACTAGATTCCATCGCTGCATCAAGCATCTCAAGCCTTGTCGGTTTCTACTCCCCCCGTCCCCTCCCTTCGAGTCACGATCCACACGGGGGTCCAACACTACGTTACAATCTCCCCCAACCACCAACTTCCCCCCCCCTTCCCCTTCCACCAACCTCCCCACATCTGCCCAAAACGTACCTTGGTTGCCATTCGGTCCGTACACTGAAATCAACACAACATCCTCCATGCCCAACCGCCCCTTAATCCCCACCACCCGACCTTCTGTATCTTTAAAATGCCCCCTAATGTGTATGCCACACCCTGCCTGCACCAATATTGCTACTCCCCCCCTTTTTCAACCCCCCCTTATTGCAAGAGAAAAATTGTTCAGGGAAGAGCCTATGCCGCAACCGCCCCACATCCCCCCTTCGCAAATGGGTCTCCTGAATTAACACAATGTCACAATGATTGCGCTGTGCCTCCCTAAAGAGCAGGCTGCGTTTAGTCGGGGAGTTCAATCCCTTCACATTAACTGTCCCTATCCGCAACATGATTCCTCCCACCCCTCCTGCCTCCCCCCCCATGTGCTGTGTCATTAACCCCCCCCTCCCCCCTTCCCCCCCGCCTCTCCCCAGGACCCCCCACCAGCGCCCACCGCCACCCCTCCCTCCTCCCCTTCCGTGACCATCATATCCTTCCCCCACCCGTATCACCAACCCCCACAGCCATTGAATCCAGCAATACCACCCCCATCAACTCTCACATCTCCCGTTAAACGTTACCACCACCGTGTCCCCACAACCACCCTCACCCTCCCCCTTAACCCCCTTATAATTCCAATGTCCACACTGCTAGGGTGGAGAGGCACATGTGCCTCACCCCCACCATCAAATCACAAACCAGCAGCCGCTGGTATGTATTCAGTCAGCAGTCCCCACAGCCGCATTCTCCTGCTCCTGGGCGAGCCGCTTCAGTCTTTTCCCCTTTTCTCCGACTCTCTGCCATTGCGACTTCATGCGTTGCTTCCCAGGCGTGGCTGGCGGATGCTCCCGTTGTTTGCGCGCCGGTGGTTGAGGCAAGTTCGCACATCCCAGCTCCGCCAATACTGACCAGGCTTCCTCCGCAGTTTTAACCTTTCGGGACACTCCGTTTACTGAAAGAAGCAAGCCAAAGGGGAACATCCATCTATATCGTAGATTCTCCCCTCGCAGATATGTAGTGACTTCTCTCAAGTTCCTCCTCTGCTCCAATGTGCCCTTTGAGAGGTCATTAAACACTTCTATCTCATGTCCTTCCCAGGCTATTCTGCCATACTTCCTAGCCAGGGCGAGAATTTGCTCTTTAACAGGGAACCTACTCAGGCAAACAATGTCTCTCCCCTGTTTCTCCCTTCGGGGGCCTAGGCTCCTATGTGCTCTTTCCACCGCAATGGAGTCAATGCGAGCCTCCCCTTCACCTCCCAGCCTCAAGATATGGCTGCATAAGCGTTGTACCACTTTCTCACAGTCCTTAGTCAGCTCTGTTTCGGGTACCCCCCAAATTCTCAAGTTGCAACGTCTCGCTCTGTCTTCAATCTCCTCGAGTTTTTCTTGCATCTCCACTTGCAGGATCTTAACTCTATCTTGTTCGGCTGCCATTTCCCGCAACTCCTCCTCCTGCTGTTCCACGTGGCCCTCAAGTTCTTCCATGCGCTGTCCCATACAGCTCACCTCTTTCTGTATAGCCACCAGAGCTTCCTTCAAGTCTTTCCTCATCTCCCTCATCGCTCCTTGCATCTCCACCTTAAATACCGTCAGCCAGGATTTCAGCGGTATCTCCTCCTTATCGGAGCAGGGCTCTTCCTCCTCCGGGCTCACCGTCTCCTCCATCTCCTCCGGGTCCGACTGGGCCTCCTACCGCTCACTTCTAGCGTATGTGGATTGGAAGGACGCTAACTTCTTCCGTGCAGCCATCGCCAACTCCTCTGCACGCTTTCCGTCCACCATAAAACCGTGGGGGTATCCAAAAAGTTGCAAAAATGCGGGGATCGGAGAGGAGCTAGGCAACTAAGCCGCCATCAGCTCCGTGACGTCACCGGAAGTCCCTAAAGCCCTTTTTAACTGCTGGAGAAATGTTGCAGTTGCTAGGCCACATGGCATCCACCGTGCATGTGGTACCATATGCTCGCTTTCACATGAGGGCAGCTCAGTGGACTTTATCCACCCAATGGACCCAGGCATCAGGTTGCTTGTCAGACAGAATAGCAAGCACAGGTCTCATTTTGTCTCTCCAACGGTAGAAGTCCACTCAAAACCTTTTGCTGGGTTCCCCCTTTTAGCAACCTCTGCCACAAGCAACTCTTACAAGAGATGCTTCTCCAGTGGGTTGGGGAGCTCATCTGCAAGACCTCTCCACCAAGGGCACTTGGACTCCACAAGAGAGTTGTGTACATATCAATCTCTTGGAGCTCAGAGCAGTCTTCCTTGCTCTGCAAGTGTTCCACACCCTGCTCAGCTACAAGACAGTCCTTATCCATACGGACAGTCAAGTAGCCATGTTCTATGTGAACAAGCAGGGGGGAACAGGCTCTCTGTCGCTTTGCAACGAAACTCTGTGACTGTGGGCCCTCGCCAGAGAGCATCACATCCATCTTCTGGCAGTGTATCTTCCAGGCGTTCAAAACTCTTGGGCAGACAGAACTCCGGCTCAGGGAGCTCAGGCTAAGGATGCTTTCCTCCTTCACTGGGGTCAAGACTTCCTGTATGCCTTTCCACCCATTCCCCTAATTCCCAAAACCCTCTTCAAGCTTCAGAGAGACAGAGGCCACATGATTCTCATAGCACCACATTGGCCACGCCAAGTGTGGTACCCTCTGCTTCTACATCTCTCTCAAGCTCCCTCCCTGGAGTTAGGGTCTGCTCCAGATCTCCTATCTCAGGAGAACGGAATGTTATGGCATCCCAATCCCCAGTCCCTGCATATCAGGGCTTGGTTGCTGAAGGCCTAGATCTCCAAGATCTTCATCTTTCTCAGCAAGTGAAAGATGTTCTTTATGCTTCTAGGAAACCTTCCACTAGACGTTCTTATGCTTTCAAGTGGAAAAGGTTCACTGTTTGGTGTTCAGAAAAGGGTCTTAACCCCCTTGCTATACCTCTAGAATCTTTACTGGAGTATCTCCTCCATTTGTCTAATGCAGGCCTTAAGACAAATTCAGTAAGTCCATTTGAGTGCTATTGCAGCTTCTCTTAAACCTCTAAATGGACAACCTATTTCCTCTCATCCTCTTATAGCAAGATTCATGAGAGGCTGCCTCCTAACTAAGCCTCCCATTTGACCACCTCCGGTGGCATGGGACTTGAATCTGGTTCTTGGGCAGCTCATGAAGCCACCTCTTGAACCCTTAGCTACCACCTCCTTGAAATTTCTTTCTTGGAAGGTTTTCTTTCTCATTGCAATCACATCAGCACTCTGCATTAGTGAATTGCAAGCATTAGTAGCTAATCCACCTTATACAAGGTTCCATCATGACAAGGTAGTCCTTAGGACTCATCCACACTTTATGCCTAAGGTGGTCTCGCCTTTTCACCTCAACCAGGAGGTCTACCTACCTGTCTTTTTTCCAGGACCTCATGCATCAAGTGCAGAGAGGAATCTTCATACCCTGGACTGTAAAAGAGCTCTGGCATTTTATTTATAGAGGACACAGCAACTTAGAAAGTCTTCTCAGCTCTTTGTTGCTTTTGACCCTTCTCATTTGGGACTGCCAGTCTCCAAGAGAACACTATCCAACTGGATTGCTCAGTGTATTTCTTTCGCCTATCAGAGTAAGAACCTTTGGAGGGCCATGTCACAGCTCACAATGTGAGAGCCATGGCAGTCTCAATGGCTCATCTGAACTCTTGTCTATTAACGACATCTGTCGAGCAGCCACTTGGGCCTCGGTTCATACCTTCACAGCCCATTACTGCTTGGACAAGGACTCCCACTGGGATGCCTTGTTTGGCCAGGCTGTTCTCAAACACCTGTTCCATACTTAATCAATTCCTACCCACCATCCCTGATGGGATGCCAGAGATCTATGGGGGGAAGTGGAGCCCTTCTCAGGGACACACAACTTCTGGGGTTGCTCCCTGGCACTTAAAGCTAGGGAGTTCCCATATGTGATGACTAGATTCCTGCTTGTTCCTGGAGATAAGCATAGTTACTCACCTGTAACAGGTGATCTCCGGGAACAGCAGGAATTTAGTCCTCACAACCCACCCAACTCCCCTAGGAGTTGTATCTCTCTATCTCTCTCTTTCCTTTCCCTCTCTCTCTTTGTCTCAGCTTTAAAACTCAACTGGAGAGAGGCAGTTGGGAAAGGCAGGAAGGCAGCACGCAGGCACTGTGGGATGCTCCCAAAAGCTTTCTGATTGGACGCTGGGGAGCGTTCCCGCGCAGGCTCCGTCGGTACTGACGATAGCCATATGTGAGGACTAAATTCCTGCTGTTCCCGGAGATCACCTGTTACTGGTGAGTAACTATGCTTTTTTTCCCAGTTGCGACTGGTCCCTTCCCGCCTCCAAGCTCGCTTGCCCTGGCATCCCGTCTCCGAACCGTTTCTAGGATTCTCCCTCCCCATCGTGATTTGCGCCTTTTTCCATCTGCTGGCCACTTTGAGGGTTTTCGTCCTTGCTGGGGTACTTCTCCCCCCTTCCCCCTTCCCACCCCCAAATGGCCAGCGGGTTAAAGAAGTGTGATCAGTGTGAAAAAAGCATGCCACTCACTGATTCACACGATTGCTGCCTCCAGTGTCTAAGGGTCGACAGAGGTCTGCGTCCTCTGTAAAAAGATATCCGCGAAGGCCATTTGGCGTCAGCAGAAGCAGGATATCATCTTCCACAGGTCAGACTCTACCCTGCAGGATGATATCTTCCACAGGTCAGACTCTACCCTGGTAGCCTCAGTCAGAGGCCCTGCATAGGTCCTCAGTCACGTAATGCCCCTCTGGTGCCCGACCTGAACCGTGGACACTCTGACAAGTGATCCCTGGAGCAGAAACAGAAAAAAGAAATCCTTGAGGACCTCATTCTGGGACTCAGACACGCCGAGAAAGTCCCACGCCAGGTCCCACAGCCTGCAGAGAACCCGAGGAGCGGGAGTGGCCAGCAAAGGTTCCCTGAACTGACATGGAGCCTTTTGGCGACGGGATCTAGACTCCCAAGGCCTGTCTTATAGAGGACTCCCTCTCCTCACCAATGCTGGATCCGGTGGCCCCAGTGTCTGTATTGAAGGCTGCACCTTCTGAGTAGGAAACCAGGATGATGGTGCTGGAGATCAGTTTCATTGCCTGCCTTGCGATGCAGCAGGCGCTAGCTCCTGGCCCCACCGAGGCCACATGGACCTCATTATTGAGGACTCCTCCAGTCACCGAGCCAATCCTCGTTAGTCTGAAGGCTCGAGTTGATCCTCAGCAAGAGTCTTGGTGGAGCGAGATCCTCCCTAGTGATTGCTCCTGGCTCCGGCCATCTAGTCTCTGCGGGCCCCCGACTCGGGTCCTGCACACAGGGTGCGGTTGACTGAAAGTCCTCCTCCAACTACTCCGACTGGGAGTCTGAGGTTGAGGCATCCCCGGAGATGCGGAAGCACTGTGACTTCCCTTCGTACCCATCTCTCCCACTCTAGGACGACATATTCCTCAAGTTTTTTCAGGATATGTTGAAGGCTTTGTCCTTCAACATGGAGTTGAAGGAAGGCCCTCACATGGAGGAATTCGAAATCCTTCAATATGAGACCCTACCCAAGGAGGCTCTGATGGTTCATGTCGCTGCCATCCTTGGGCAACTCCTCCTTTGTATGTTGAAGACACCGATGCCTGGACGCCATGTACAAAGTCCAGCAAGGCCCCAGCTTCTGAAAGTTGCAACTGCCACACACCTCCATGGTGGTGGAGTCAACTATGCATCGGCAGAAGAGTCAGAAGATGCACTCCTCTGTGCCCCTAGATAGGGAGTCCAATGCTCTCAATGCCCTTGGCTGCAAATGCTACCAGGGCTTGATGTTAGCCTGCCAAACCCAAGCCTACCAGCTTTTTGTGGGCATGTACCTTCACGACCTGGCAAAGGAACTCGCAGGTTTCTCAGCGGGCCTCGGAGAGGATCACCTCCAGCTGTTCCAAACCCTCACGAAATGTGTCGGGGAGTGCTCAAAGTACATGTCTTGAGCTGTCTATGATAGCTTTGAATCTGGAGAAACTCCTCAGTCCCCCCTGCCTTGGTAAAAACTTATTTGGCAAGCTGATGGAGAAGAAGGCGGTGAATATAGACTATCTCATGAGGACTCTGCTTTCCAGGAAGACATTCACCCTCCCTAAGAAGAAACCACCAGGGAAGAGGTCCCCATTGCAGAGAAAGGGCCAACCTTACTAGGGCTACCTCCAATATCATGCTTACCAGACCCCACAGCAGGGTCCCCAGGGCAAGGGAGTGGGCCAAGGCCCTCGCAAGCTTAAGGGCTCCAAGCCCCAGACCCCGTACCCTGCCCAGCCAGAGATGGTTTTTTGTCTCCCTGAATATAGCCTCTCCACATTTGGGGGAGCAGCTACCAACAGGGGGGCCATGTGGTACATTTTGACCAACAGTGGCCTGCTATCACTACAGACTCCTGGGCACTCCAAGTAGTCACAGAAGGCTATCTCCTTCACTTGGACCAGATGCTTCTCCCTTTCTTCCCAGGAGAGCCCTCTCGGACTCACCTGCACAATGCCCTGCAACTGCAGGAACTCGCAGGCCTTCTCACGAACAGAGCCGTGGAACCAGTACTCCCATCACCTCGAGGGCAAGGTTGTCTTTTCCCGTTACTTTCTAGTCCCAAAAAGAACAGGAGGCCTGAGGCCTATCCTAGGCTTGAGAAACTTGAACAAGTTCCTGGTGCAGGAGAAGTTCAGCATGCTCTCCCTTTGAACATTGCTGACATACCTCCAGTAGGGAGACTGGCTATGCTCCTTGGACCTGAAAGATGCTTATATCCACATCCTCATTCATACCAGTCACAGGCAGTATCTAAGATTCATGGTCGGGAGCAATCACTACCATTACAGAGTACCACCCTTCGGTTTAGCCTCTGCACCAAGAATCTTCACCAAATGCCTGGCAGTGGTGGCCTACCTCTGTCTCCAAGGGGCCTTTGTCTTCCCATATCTGGACGACTGGCTCATAAGGGGAGACATGACCATTGAGATGCCATAAGTGTCCTACAGTACCAGGGGTTCGTGATAAACCATTCCAAATTCCACCTCACTTTGACACAGGGCCTGGAGTTCATAGGGGCTCAACTGGACACACTTTAGGCCAAGGCCTTTCTCCCATTTGACAGGGCAGGTTGCCTCACGGCTCTGGCCACCAAAGTGCAACATCGCCACTCAGTGTCGGCACGGTCCATGCTCTGCCTGCTGGGCCACATAGCGTCCACAGTCCATGTTCCTAATGCCTGCCTTCACTTGCAGTCCAGTGGTGCCTTCTCTGCCAGTGGACACAAGCCACAGACCGGCTTGGGCAGTTTTAGTGACCTGCAAGCTGTCAGTCACTCGACTGGTGTCAGGCCACACAGCACCTGCAGGAGGGCTTGCCCTTTCAGCTCCTAATCCGCCAGAGGTTTCTTACCACAGACACTACCTTACTGGGCTGGGGTGCCGATTGTGAGGAACTCCACACACACAGGGAATTGGTCCCTAGCGGAAAGCTAGCAGCAAATCATTCTGCTGGAGCTCAGGGCCATTTTTCTGGCAATCAGGGCCTTCCACCACTGCCTGCAGCACCAGTCGGTGCTGGTCCAGACAGACAATCAGGTCACAATGTTCTACCTGAACAAGCAAGGGAGCACAGGGTCTTTACCATCTCTGCCAAGAGGTAGTAGCCCTATGTTTATATTTATTTTATTTTTTCTATACTGCCTTCTCCTTTAATCAAGGAGGTTAACACAGCAAACACTCATAAGAGTCAAGTAATATGCGATGAGTCAAGTAATACTCCTCAGAGCGGTGTACTTTCTGTGCCAGGACAATGTCCTAACTGATGGGCTGAGCAGGCTGCTCCAGCCGCACGAATGGAGACTACACTCCAGAGTGGCACAGTGACACTTCGACTCTGGGGCACCAAGAGGCTGGACTTTTGCCAGTTCAACTAGTGTTCAGCTGCCTTACCTCTGCTGCCAGTTGCACCTGTTATGGGTAGTGGTGGATGCCGCCTTCATCTCATGGTCCTAGGGCCTTATGTGCGTGTTCTCTCCCATGCAACTAATCACCCAGTCCCTCTTCAAGGTCCTGCGCGTCAAGGCTTCTCTGATCCTGGTGGCCCTGCAGTTGCCCTGACAGCCTTGGTTCCACCTGCTGCTGCTCCTCTCAGGAGGAGGGCTCCCTTCTCCACCCCAACCTTGGGGTCCCTGATATTAACAGCATGGCTGCTGAACGGGTAGCCTTGGCTTCCTTTAACCTCCCAAGGGAGGTGGAGAAATTTCTGGCCTCTCGTAGGAACTCCATGAGATGGGCCTATGTCAGTGATGGCTAACCTTTTTGAGCCCGAGTGCCCAAACTGCCGCACAAAACCAAAGAATTTCCTCAAAGTGCCAGCATGTCAATTTGCATAAATATTTGCATAATGCTAACATACACTAACTTTTAGTAAACATGTCTCTTAATGAGTGTATGGATAAAGACAGACTAAAAGATTTCTACATTACTATAATCCAGTGCCAACCACCAGGCACATTAGGAACTACTACAAACACTGCCCATTTAGAACCAATAGCAAACCCGCCGTATCCTAACAGCACTACCAGGACTCACAAAGCACCACACCATACCTATCAAAAGGCAACACTGCAAATATTAAACCAATACATTTCAGACAATAACAATACATGACCTACTGGGGAAAGAGAACAAGTGGCAATGTCAAAAAGGAATTACATAAACAGAATACCTCAGCTCAGTTACACAGTTGCAATTGCTCCAGCCACTTTCTTCTGGTTTCTTCATGTTTTCTGCTAACTCTCCATCATCTGCTGTCCATTTGTCCTTTCTTCTCTCTTCTAGTTTTTTTTTTCCATTCTCTCTCTCTACATCTGCTTTAACATACTAATCTTTCTCCTTTTGCTCTTTCCTCATTCCTATTTCATCCACTCAAATTTTACCCCTCCATCCTCAATCCCCACTTACTCTCCCAATACCCGGCCAATTGTAGATTTTTTATCCCTCCCACACAAAATATTTTTCCCCTCTCCATTTTACTCTCCCAGCCCCATCCCATTCTAATCCTCCCCCAACATCAGCTCCCTTCTAGTTCCAGCCTCACCCAGCATCCATTCCCTTCTAGTCCCTGCATCAGCCCATTTCCAGTCCTAGCCCCCCATCAGCCCATTTCCAGTCCTAGCAACCCCCCAACCCAATACCAGTCCTAGCCCCCCCCATCAACCCACTTCCAGTCCTAAACCCCCATCACCCCATTTTCAGTTTAAGCCCCCCCTATAACCCATTACCAGTCCTCACCCCCATCACCCCATTTCCAGACAGCCCCCATCAGCCCTCAGCCCATTATCATTCCTACCCCCCCACCCCCCTAGCACTCCTTCCCCCCCCCGCCCGCCCGCCCGCCCGCCCATTAGCAGTCCTAACCCCCCCAGCCCATTAGCAGTCCTAACCCCCCGCCCGCCCTCACCAAGCTGCAAATCAAACCTCTGACCTGCCATATGCGATACCTCTCGTGGAAGGTCATCTTCCTGGTGGCACTCACCTTTGCGTACAGTCAGCAAGCTTCATGCCTTGGTGGCTGAGCCACCCTACACCATATTCTAGAAGAACAGGGTCATGCTTTCCACGCACCATAAATTTCTTCCGAAGGTGGTATCCATTTTACACCTCAATCAGGAGTTGGTGCTCCCCACCTTCTTCCCACGGCCCCAGACTGACAAGGCGGCGACTGTTCTCCAGGACCAAGCAGGAAGTCAGTCCTCACATATGGGTGACGTCGGCAACGACGGAGCCCTCATGCGGAGCATTTCCCCAGCTTTCAAAGAAAGCCTTTGGGAATTCAGCGCGTATGCGCGGTCCCCTTCCCGCCCAAGGGTGCCATCTTGCTGAGTGTTCTTTTTTCTGCGGAGCCCGATGGACGTGTGTCGTCGTCACCCCGTAAAAAGGTGATTTTTCCTGCGTGGATTCGTGTTTTTGCCTGGTTCAACGCCGGTTCTCCTTCCCGCCTGGGCCCGGTACACCGGTATCGAGCCCGGAGCTAAGTTTTTCGGTTTTTGTCCTTCGTGACTAGCGTTTTCGTTTTTTTAAATTTTTTTCTCTCACTGGCAGCCTGGTCTTTTGACCTTGCAGGGGTCCTTTTTCCCCGATGGCTGCCAGCGGGTTCAAGAAGTGTGATCGGTGTAAGAAGCTGATGTCTCTCACCGACACACATGACTGCTGCCTCCGGTGCCTCGGGCCCAACCATGACCCGGTGGTCTGTGTCCCGTGCGGCAAAATGTCCTCTAAGGCGCTGAGGAGCCGTCAACATCAGCGTGAAAGACTCTCTTCTGACTCCGCATCCATCCTGGCCCGGACTTCGTCAGAGTCCTCGACATCTTGGGAGTCCGACCCCGAGCACCGTCGAGGCTCCTCTGAAAAGGCGGTCTCCTTTGAGGGAGCACAGAAGGAAGAAGAAACCCGCGAGGGCGGTGTCGGTGGACGCTCTTGGCTCCTCAAGGGCCAGGTTGCTTAGCCCCGACCGCCGTCCTGGGTCCTCGGAGTCGGAGAGGCCTGCCAAGTTGCCTCAAGTGGAGCCGAAGTCCCCGAGTCACGTGAGTGCTGTTGTCCTCGTAGTCTCCCCTCCGGGGGAGCCGACGTCGGGCCCGAGTCGGGGGCTGCCGAGTCTCCTGAGCTGAGTCTCAGGTTGATGGCCTTGGAGAGCAGCTTGGCTGCCTTCATGGAGCAGCAGCGGGTACTGATCGCCGGTTTGACTGGTGCATCTGCCCCGACCACCGGGACCTCGACGTCCAAGACGACCCCGGAGGCCGAGCCGATCCTCAAGTTGATGCGGTCTCGAATCGATCCTCGGCCTTCCGCTTGGGGCCGAGTTCATCGACGCCGGTGCCCTCGGCATCATGGCAGATGGCATCGGTGCCTGTCCGGCCGGAGCCGCTCGATTCCTCCTCGGAGGGGTCAGAGTGGAAGATGGAGGACAAGGAGTCCCCGGATACTTTCCGGACCCGGTGCGTCCCATCGAACTCACCGGAGTCCGAGCCTCAGAGACGGTCCCCACCAGAGGACACCCAGTTCTTGGACTTCGTGCGGGACATGGCCAGAGCCTCGAGCCGATGAGCTCGAGGCCCTCCAGTATGACTCTCCACCTAAGGAGGCCTTTACTGTACCGGTTCCTCTGATGCTGGAACAGCTGCTCTTCCGCATGTGGGAGGCACCGGCCTCGGTGCCGGTTCTCACTAGACGGGTCAATTCCATTTATCGAGTCCGTAAGAGCCCTGAGTTCCAGAAGGCACAGCTACCGCACCACTCCATGGTTATGGAATCGGCCATGCATCGTCTGAAGAGTCAGAAGATGCACTCCTTGGTGCCCCTCCCGGCTGGGAGGCCCGGAACCTGGATGCCCTCGGTAGAAATTGCTTCCAGGGCTCTATGCTGGCTTGCATGTCCAGACTTTCCAGCTGTACATGGGCATGTACCTTCGGGACCTGGCAAAGGAGATTGCCAGGTTCTCAGCTGGCCTCTCCGAGGAACCTTTGCAGAGGTTTAAGTCTTTGTCATCTGGGATTCGAGAGTGCTCAAAGTTTATCTCTCGAGCAGCCTATGATGGCTTCGAGGCTTCGGCCCGAGTAGCCGCGTCCGGCATCGGTGCACGACATCAGGCCTGGCTACAGTCATCTGACCTCGAGCCATGGGTACAGGACAAGTTGGTCGATGTCCCATGCCGAGGTGAGAACCTTCTTGGCAAACCCATGGCTGAAAAGGCTGCAGAACTCGAGTCTGAGACTCTCACCAGGACAAGGCTGTCCAGGAAAACTTCTGCCCCTTCTCAGAAGAAGAAGGGCTCTGGGAAGAAGCCCTTTTACCCGAGGAAGGCTACTGCCTACAAATCCTACCCTCATTTTCAGTCCTCTGCAGCTCCCCATCAGGGTCAGCAGGCCAAGGGGCAGGGACGTGGGCCCCGTAGGCAGAAAACACCTAAGCCGCCAGCTCCGGATCCTGCACAGCAGGGAGCAGGGTTTTGACTCCCACTGCATAGCCTCTCCCCCTCAGCTGGCTCCTCAGCACAGGAGGCCAGCTGACACTATATGCCAACAGGTGGTCAACCATAACAGGGGATACCTTGATGCTGAGCATAGTCCAGAATGGCTATTTGCTACATTTCAACCAGTTACCCCCTCCTATTTTCCAGGGGAGCCTCCAAGACTCCCTCTTCACAGGAACCTCCTCCTTCAGGAGTTGGCAAGTCTTCTAAAGGAGCAGGCGGTGGAACCGGTGCCTCACCACCTGAGAGGCCAAGGCTTCTATTCACGGTACTTTCTGGTACCAAAAAGGACAGGAGGCCTCAGGCCCATCCTAGACTTGCGAAATCTCAACAAGTTCCTGGAGAGGGAAAAGTTCAAGATGCTTACCCTTGGGATACTGCTGCCCTACCTCCAGCAGGGAGATTGGCTATGCTCCTTAGACCTAAAGGATGCTTATACTCACATCCTCATTCATCCAGACCACAGACAATATCTCAGATTTGTAGTGGGAGGAAATCATTTTCAGTACAGGGTATTTCCCTTTGGCCTAACCTCCGCTCCCAGGGTTTTCACCAAGTGCCTGGCGGTGGTGGCGGCCTATCTCAGAAACCAGGTCATCTTTGTCTTCCCATACCTGGGATGACTGGCTCATCAGGGGTCAGTCTCCACAGGAGACCAGACAAGCCACCCATCGTACTGTATCTCTTCTCCAGCATCTAGGCTTTGTTATAAACTTCGCAAAGTCCACTTTGCTCCCCTCACAGAACATAGAGTTCATAGGGGCGAGACTAGGTACCCTTCAGGCAAAGGCTTATTTGCCTGAGGACAGGGCTCACAGACTGATAGCTTTGGCCAATCAGTTCCAGAGCGGTTATCTGGTCTCCGCCAGAAACTTTCTAAAGCTCTTGGGCCACATGGCATCCACGGTCCATGTAACTCCGCATGCCCGCCCGCACATGCGACCTACTCAGTTTTGCCTCAGAGCTCAGTGGGTGCAAGCCATGGGCAACTTGAAAGACAAGATAAGGCTGTCCAAACTGCTGACAGCCTCCCTGCGGTGGTGGCTGCATCTCCCTAACCTGGTCCAGGGTGTGCCTTTTCAGGCACCTCCCCACACACGTGCTGACAACTGATGCTTCCCTTCAGGGCTGGGGTGCACATTGCCAGGCTGCTTGCACTCAGGGCCTCTGGTCTCCTGGGGAGTCTACACAGCACATCAGTCTGTTGGAGTTGCGAGCTATCCACTTAGCTCTACAAACTTTCTCCCATGTCCTCTCTCACCAGTCTGTCTTAGTTCAGACAGACAATCAAGTGGCAATATTCTACGTGAACAAGCAAGGGGGCACAGGCTCAAAGCTTCTGTGTCGGGAGGCACAGGCCCTGTACTCCTTGGCAATCAAACACATGTTTTTCAAGGCAGTTTACCTGCCTGGCCAGGAAAATTGCCTGGCAGACAGATTGAGCAGGATTCTACAGTCTCACGAATGGCAGCTGAATCCTCTGGTGGTCCAAGGGATCTTTCTAAGATGGGGTCTTCCAACCATCGATCTCTTTGCGAGTCCACTGAACCGTCAGATACGCAGGTTCTGTTCCAGACAACCGCATCCTCTGCGAATAGCAGCAGATGCGTTTCTAATCTCTTGGTCTATGGGCCTACTGTATGCGTTTCCTCCCACACCTCTAGTGGCCCGAACGTTGTTCAAGGTTCTTCAGGACAAGGCCTCGGTGTTTCTGGTAGCCCCCAGATGGCCGTGGCAGCCGTGGTTTCCACTCCTTCTGCAGTTGGTGGTGGACACTCCACTCCCTCTGGGGGTGCATCACGACCTCCTGTCTCAGGACCAGGGATCTCTCCTGCACCCCATCCTCAAATCCCTCAACCTGATGGCCTGGCTGCTGAAAGGGTAGTTCTAGCCCCTTTACGTCTGCTTAAGGAGGTGGAAGAGGTAGTTTTGGCCTCTAGGAGGAAATCCACCCGGAAATCTTAAGCCCTCAAGTGGCGTAGGTTCTCCATCTGGTGTGCTCAGCGCCAGGAGGATCCTTTTTCGTGCCTGGTTCCAGTGGTGCTGCAGTACCTGCTCCACCTCTCGGACCTAGGCCTTCAGTCCAACTCTGTTCAGGTCCATCTCAGTGCTCTATCGGCACGCCAATCTCTGTCGGGCCACCCCTTGGTGTCCCGTTTCCTCAGAGGCCTGCTTCTGCTCAAGCCTCCGATCCGTCCACCAGTCCCTGAGTGGGATTTAAATATGGTCTTGCAACAATTTACTTGCCCACCGTTTGAGCTGATGGCTACCTGTCCTTTAAACTTCCTTTCCTGGAAGGCCTTGTTCTTGGTGGCTCTTACCTTGGCCAGGTGTGTGAGTGAACTACAAGCTCTGGTTTCTGATAGACCGTACACACGGTTCTATAAGAACAGGGTGGTCTTGTGGACTCGCCCTAAATTCCTTCCGAAGGTTGTCTCCTCCTTCCACCTCAGTCAGTGGTGGTTTTTCCAACATTCTTCCCCAGGCTGCATGCCAGCTGGGCTGAAACAGTCCTGCATACCCTGGACTGTAGAACGGCGTTGTCCTTTTACATAGACCGTATGCAGGGGCATCGAAGGGCTGCTCAGCTCTTCGTATCTTTTGACCCTAATAAACTGGGGTTGCCTGTCTCCAAGCGTACGTTGTCCCTTTGGGTAGCGGATTGTTTTGCCTGGGCGTACAGGGCAGCCGGCCTCTCCTTGCAGGGTTGAGTCACGGCCCACCGTGTCAGGGCGAATGCCGTGTCAGTAGCCCACCTCCGCTCTGTTCCATTGGCAGACATCTGCCAGGCTGCTATCTGGTCTTCAAGCCAGATTTTGCGGCTGACTACTGCCTCGAGAGGGAGTCCCATAGGGACAGTGCTTTCGGACAGGCGGTATTCCCGTAATCTCTTTGAGGTTTAGGCAACTCCTACCCTCCGGCCCTTGTGTTGGGCTACCGTTTGGGGGTGTTCTCAGAATCGATTCTTTCACGGATGCTGACGCTATAGAGGGAGCTTATTTTTCAGCTTTGGTTCCTGGTAGCCTTTAGCTGGGGAGTCCCATATGTGAGGACTGACTTCCTGCTTGGTCCTTGAGAAAGAGTAGTTACTCACCTCTAACAGGTGTTCTCCAGGAGCAGCAGGAATCAGTCCTCACGACCCTCCCTCCTCCCCTTGGAGTTGCGGTCATATGATTCATTTTGTATTTTTTCTGTCTTTTAGCTATGTCATTAGACTGAGCAAGATGGCACCCTTGGGTGGGAAGGGGACCGCGCATGCGCACTGCATTCCCAAAGGCTTTCTTTGAAAGCTGGGGAAATGCTCCGCACGAGGACTCCATCGGCGCCGACGTCACCCATATGTGAGGACTGATTCCTGCTGCTCCTGGAGAACACTTGTTACAGGTGAGTAAGTACTTTTTCTCCATATTCTGGATTGTAAGAGGGCCCTGCCCTTCTGTCAGCAACGTACCCAGGGCCACTGCAAGGCCTTGCAGCTTTTTTCTTCTATAACCCAAGTCGTCTGGTGAAGGCTGTTAACAAGCGGTCCTTGCTGATCTGGGTGGCAGACTGCATCACTTTTGCCCACAATCAGACTGGGCTCTTGTTGGAGTCACAGCGCAGAACGTCGGGGCTATGGCGACATCTGTTATAAGCCTGCGCTCATCCCTGTGATAGACATCTTCTGGGCTGT
Source organism: Ichthyophis bannanicus (assembly GCA_033557465.1). Taxonomy (NCBI): domain Eukaryota; kingdom Metazoa; phylum Chordata; class Amphibia; order Gymnophiona; family Ichthyophiidae; genus Ichthyophis; species Ichthyophis bannanicus. The sequence goes on along the minus strand of CM066035.1, from coordinate 884,150,846 downwards.
CACCTCATCTTCAGTCCACATCTTTGCAGCTCACTATTGCCTGGAGAGAGAGTCCTGACTGGACAGCACCTTTGGCCAGACTGTACCCCGTAATCTCTTCGGGGTCTAGGCAGCTCCTACCCTCCAACCCTTCTGTGTTCAGGCTGCTGGAATGATGTCTCTAAGGACCCCTGACTCGCTTGCGGCTGCTCATGACTGGGCTGTGTGTTCTGCAGGGTCTTGATAGCCTGTAGCTGAGTCCCATTTGCGGAGGACTGACTTCCTGCTTGTTCCTAGAGAAAGTGTAGTTACTCACCTGTAACAGGTGATCTCCAGGAACAAGCAGGAATCTAGTCATCACATATAGGTATCGTCGGTACCGACAGAGCCTGCGCAGGACCGCTCCCCAGCATCCAATTAGAATGCTTTTGGGAGCATCCCACAGTGCCTGCGTGCTGCCTTCCCGTCTTTCCCAACTGCCTCTCTCCAGTTCTTCTTTTTCCGCGGAGCCAGCAAGTCGTGTTCCTGTCACCGCAGAAGAATTTCCTTATTTTTTCTTTATTTCTTTTCTGTCGCGTCTGCCTTCCTCGACGCTATACCGGTACCGCCGGTTTTTATTCTTTTCTTTAAAAAAAAAGACCTTTTTTTCATTTTATTTTTCTTCAGGTGTACTTCAGTTTTGGGCCTTAGGCCCAAAACCCTTTTCCTTAAATATGGAAAAGCCTGCCTCAGGATTTAAGAAGCGCACAAAATGTGGCGGTACTATCTCCGTCACCGACACCCATGACTGGTGTCTAAAGTGTTTAGGCCCTGACCATTCCATTAAAGATTGTGTGTCCTGTTCCATGATGTCTGAGAGGTCGACAGAGGTTGAGCTGCCAAGCTCAGTACCCTGTTTCCCTCTGATGCAGCTTCGGTGGCATAGACGTCTTCCAGGGCGGCTTCTTCCTCACATGGATCTCGTGTAACAAAACATAAATCCAGCCGGTCCTCAAAGGGCAAATCTCCTTCTAAGCATCGTCTGGTCTTGCCCTCGAGGATTCTGCACCGGCAAAATTACCCCGGCGGGAGGCTTCGGCTTCTAAAGCATCATCGTTGGGGTTCCAGGATGATCTAAATGGCGTGGCCTCAGCAGATCTCCTGGTGCCATGCTCTAGGGTACCGGTGGCTTCCACCGGTACCGACTTCCAGGCATTGGCGGCGTCGATGGATCAGAGGATTCTGTCCATCGAACGCAGTCTGGCGGCTTTCCTTGTGGCATCGACGCCCGTAGTACCGCAACAGACTACTCCACCTTTACCGGCTCCGGTATCGCCATCGGCACCGATTCCGGTACCGGAGGAATCGGCATCGGTGTCAGCTATGCCGATACTCTGCCCCCTGCAGCCCTCCAGTACCGATACCCCGGTACCGGTGATTCCCGATACCGATCCCAGTCGGTACAGGTATCGGGCTTTGCAAGAGCATCCCGACAGACGATACTTCGATTCCTCTGACTCTGAGGATTCTGAAGAGTCTGTCGATGCAGCGATGCTTCTTCCACAGGAGGAGTCTTCTCCTAAACGAAGGATGTCTCCTCCAGAGGACTTATCTTTTCAAGACTTTATCAGAGAGGTGGCTCGGGGCCTCTCTATTACAGTAGCCCCAGAGTCAGAGCCTAGAGCTAAGGAGTAGATATTCTACAATATCCTAAAACTCCTAAAGAGGCAGCTACCTTGCCTATTCATGAGATTCTGTATGATCTAATGTTAAGAATGTGGGAAGCACCTCTAACAACCTCTCCTCATTCTCGCAGGTTGGACACCATGTATCATGTCCCTCCTTGTCCTGGTTTCCATAAAACTCAGCTTCCTCACCACTCTATTGTGGTTGAGTCTGCAATGAGAAAGATTAGAAGTGCCAAGAGACATGCTTCTAATCCTCCAGAACGTGAATGTAGAACCCTGCTTTTGGTAGAAGTCTTCCAAGCTTCCATGCTTGCTTGCGAGAATTAATTCTTATAGTCTCTACATGGGAATGTTCTTAAAAGAAGTCACTGACCATTTGCAGACTTTAAGTCCTTTTATGTCTGACAGTAAAAGGCAAGAATTTCTCACTGGGCTCAAACATGCCCAGGATATCTCCAAATTCTCCAACCGTGCAGCTTTCGACTCCTTTGAATATGTAAGCAGAGCCTCAGCTATAGCTATAGGTGCACGTAGGATTGCTTGGCTTCAAGCATCTGATTTGGAGACCTGGGTCCAAGATGAATTGGGAAATATCCCTTGTACAGGTGTGAATCTGTTTGGTAAAGATTGGCAAGCAAAAGCCAATCAAATGGATGCTGAAAATTCTGCTTTGGATAGACTATCCAAATCGACTGCTGCTCCTGCTAAGAAAAGGTTGTTCAAGAAAACACCTTTTTCTAAAAAGGGAAGATCCTATCCTGCTTCTTATAGTCAGAGAGCATCTTCTGCAGCTCAGTTTCCTTCCAAATGTCAGCAATCCTCCAAATAGACCAAGGCAAAGGCTGCGAGGCCTGCTCCAGCCCAGCAATCTCAGCCCCCTCAAGGCCTTTGACTCTCTGCTAGAGAACTTAGCCTTCCTGGCTCTAGAAGGACCCAGAGCCTTCCACCATTCCAGGAAGGTTATGTCACTTTGCTCCCAGATGGGGGCAAATCACAGCAGAGCATTGGACACTCCATCATAAGAGCGAGGTACAAACTTCATTTTTCCAGCTTGCCCCCTCTCACAAGAGTGCACCAGTTCAATTCTCCAACCTCCCTCCTCAGCCTGTTAGGACAGGAGGTTGCCACTCTTCTAGCCCAGGGGGCAATAGAGGAAGTGCCTTCTCAACAGGGCACAGGGTTCTACTCCTCCTATTTTCTTATCCCAAAGAAAACAGGGGGCTTCAGACCCATTTTAGATCTCAGAGATTTGAACAGATTCCTAGTCAAAGAGAAATTCAAGATGGTTTCTCTAGGAACTCTGCTGCCATACCTTCAGAGTCAGGATTGGCTTTGTTCTCTAGATCTCAAGGATGCGTACACTCATGTTCTCATTCATCCAACTCACAGAAGGTTCCTTCGGTTCCTTTTCCAGGAGAAGCACTATCAATACAGAGTGCTCCCCTTTGGCCTGGCCTCTGCACCAAGGGTGTTCACGAAATGCATGGCAGTGGTTGCAGCTTTTCTGCGCACCCTGGGAATATTTGTCTTCCCTTATCTGGACGACTGGCTCATTCGAGCTCCCACTCAATCAGAGGCCAAGACTGCTCTAACCTGCACAATGCGTATCCTTCAATATTTAGGGCTGGTAATAAACATCCCAAAATCCAATTTGATCCCTACTCAGTCCCTGGAGTTTATAACCTTATCACTTTTACCAATACCCTCACTCCCAATACTCAGCTTGACAATGTTACTGTCACCAGTAGCTTTCTCCAAATTACTCCATCTCTGTTACAGTTACTGTTGTAAGTATTGGATACTACCTCAGCCAAAATGCCATTACTTAATTCTCTCAAATGTAAAATGCCATTAATTTGCCTCACTATATCCGTACTAATTATCTTTGCTCAAAGCCTACATAACAACGTTAAAAACATCCCCATCATACACAGTCTAACACGAAATAACCCCCCATCATGGCAACCTTACATAGAACATCATCCCAAAATGAACCACCATAGATTAATTCATATAAAATATACTTCACCCCCTCGGTCAACAAACATTAATCTGTGCAAACATCCAGAATCATTATCAATAATACTAATTAATGCTAGATCAATGAAAAATAAGTTGCCTATATTCACAGAAATACTAGACAATCAAAGACCAGACATATTATGTGTAACAGAGACATGGTTAACTGACACAGACAACGTCTATTTAAATCAACTAAGCAACAATGACTATGACACCTTCTACACACATAGAACTCACAAAAAAGGTGGTGGAGTTCTAATAATGTTAAAAAAAGAACTAAAAGCCAAAAAACTAACATTGAACTTACCCACCAACATAGATACCATCATTATGAAAATTGGCAACATAAAAATTTGTCTAATTTACAGACCACCAGACCAACACTCAGAAAACCTGGACCCCTTAATTGATTTTCTAAGTTCCTCCACTGATCAAAACCCAATTCTAATGCTCGGTGACTTTAACCTCCCCTCTTTACCAGCTTCATATGCTTCCCTCTTTTTAGAATCAACAGCAGATATGGATTTTCACCAAATAATAAACACTAGCACACATAGTAAAGGTAGTATACTTGACATGGTCTTCTTGCCAAATGTACTTCACCAACTCTATAACCCCAACTCCCTCAAATGTACACCTATCCCATGGTCAGACCATCACCTTATTAACTTTAATATCACAACCAATAGCACTTCAGTTAAACGAATCCCAACTAATGCACCAACCTCCAGATTTAAAAAATACAATTTAGAAGAATCTCTAGATCTTATAATTCCTAACTTATCAACCTCACCACTAAACCTAGATGCAGCAGTAACTAACTGGCACAAAACTATCAATAACGCTGCAGCTAAAAAACAAATCATTAAGAAAAACACGCATTCTAAAGTTGGTCAAACCCCCTGGTACAATAATGATTTAAAACTAATGAAAAAGAATTTAAGGAAAGCTGAATGTAAATGGAGGAAAAATAAAAAACCCGATTAAAAAAGATTTATACCTCACGCTCCTTAACAAGTATAAAGATGCAATTAACAACGCCAAGAAAAATTACCATGCCTCCATCCTAAATAACGCAATAAATAGACCTAGAGAACTTTTCTCAATAGTCCAAAAGCTGACAAATAACACCCACAACTCCAGCAATGAAATTACAGGCAATCTCCAGGAACAAGCAGGAATGAGTCTTCACATATGGGTACGTCGGTACCGACGGAGCCTGCACGGGAATGCTGCCCAGCTTTCAATCAGAAAGCTTTTGGCAGCATCCCTCGCGCCTGCGCAGTGACTTCCTGCCTTCTCCACAGCCTCTCTTCAGTTTTCGTTTTTCCGCAGAGCCAGCAGGACATCCTCCTGTCCCACCGCAGAAACCTTTCATTTTAATTGCTTTAATTATTTTAGTTTTTTGTTTTCTTGTGGTTGCGGCTGTTTTTTCCCGCTACCCCCGGTACCGCCGGTGGTTTTTTGGCTAAAGTCTGTAAAACTTTTTTTCAGTTTTTTTTCCCTTAACTTTTTAGGCCTACTAGGCCTTTTCATTATGGAGCCTTCTTTTCCTAAGAAGTGCATCCGATGTGGAAACACCTGTTTCTTTCTAGACACCAATAGTTGGTGTCTCAACTGTGTGGGTCCTGACCCTTTTTCCCCTGACTTGTCAGGAGATAATTTTGTGAGGAAACCTTCAGTGTTTAGAGTTTCCCTCGATACCGTTTTTTCTTCGGCAGTGAGGGTACCCGGTTTCTCCTCTTCACAGGATCAGGTAACCCAAATACAGTCTGTTAAGACTAGTCAATGCTTGAGTGGTATGTCCCATGCCCAGCATGGTGACTGCTCCGGCCTTACCCTCAAGAGTCCATTGACATTACCCCTGCGGGAGTCTTTGGGCTCCAAAGCGTTAAAGGGGTTTCAGGATGTTCCTGGGGCTCACCCCTCACAGAACATGCCTGAGCCATGCGTGGGGGTGGTATCCGCTTCGAGCGGTACCGAGCCTCCGGCACCGGTGTCGAGTACCCCACTCTTCACCAGGGATCGTCATCGGGCATCCTCGGTACCTTCGGGACCAATCGATACGCACCGCATTGACTTCCCTCAATCTCAGCCATGCTCCAAGACGGTACCGGCGTCGATCGGTTCCGATACCCTAGCATCGGCATCGGGATGGATAGGTGCTTATCGGGTATCCTCGGTACCGTCGGTATCGATCGATGTCACCCAGGCTGCCTTAGTGGTATCGGCATTGCCGATACTGCCACCGGCGTCGGAACTGTCGAGACATACATCAATAGTCTCGATCTCTTCGATGCCGAGCCTTGAGTCGATATCGAGTCTTGGACTGCGTACCGACGCGTCCCGGAACCGACTCCTGTCGTTTCCAAATAGGTAGTTCCGAAGATCCTAGCCATAACTCCCTTATGATCTCGGTACCACTACGGCAGTTCCCGATGACTACTTCACCTGCTAGTCCTTTATCAGTAGCGAGGTTGATGCCTGTTCTTCCACCGATGCCTAGTTTGAAACCGATACCTGGCATTGGTGCGGTACCCTGTACGTCCTCTGATACTCAGGCTTTTTCTTTAGCCTTACCAGGGATAGTTCCCATAGGAGATCAGTCTTTCCAGGCTTTTCTCCGGGATATGGCAACCTTCCTTAATATTTCTATCCCTGGTTGTGATCCTACTCATGGCTCACCGGCACAAATGGAGAATATCAACTTTCCTTTACATCCTGCTCTCCAGGATCTCCTTCTCAGGGTTTGGAAATCGCCCTTACGACTTCCTCAAGTTTCTCCAGACATTGAGGTTCGGTACCGAGTGCCACCCTCTCCAGGGTTCCAAAAACCTCATCGTTCCCTTGTAGTGGAATTGGCACTGAGGAAAGTTAAGAGCAAGAAGAAGCATTATTCTTTTCCGCCAGGTCGTTCTTCACGAACACTCGATGCTTTTGGCCGTCAGGCCTTCCAAAACTCTATGCTGGCTTCTAGAGTTCTCTCATATATTTTTCACATGAGTCTAGCACTCCAGGAAGTCACAGAGAAATTGTCTCTTTTGACCCCTTTTTTACCAGAGCCCAAGGCTACTGATTATACCTTGCTCATCTATCACAGCCGGAATATATCCTGGTTTCTGTCTCGTGCTTCTATAGATTCTTTTGAGTCCATTAGCAGATCCTCTGCTATTGCCATTGCAGCACGTCGCAGAGCCTGGCTTGAGGCTTCCGACTTGAGCAAATGGGCACAAACTATACTAGCTCATTCTCCTTGTACAGGGGAAGGTCTTTTTAATAAGGAGGCTTTACGTCAGGTTGCTCAATGCTCCCCTGACTCTTCTTTCACTGGAAACCATTCTAAGCCACCTCCTTCTTCAAATAGTAGGAAATGTCCTACCAAACCTTCTTTCCCTAAGAAAAGAAAGTGTCATTCATCTCCTGCCCATCATTTGGCTGTACCTAAACAAGAGACGCCTCAGCCTAGCCTGAAGTCCTCCAGTTCTGGCCAGTCTCAACATTCCCAGCAACCATAGGGGCCGGGAATTGTAACTTACACTTTACTTCTACATATTAAAAGTTTATTCACTGTGCTTTTCTTTTTCAGTGTACTAACCTGTCAAAATATTATTTTGTTCAGGTATTACACACTTCTCCTCTTCTTACTCTCCAGAAGAGCAGTTGCAACTATCACCTGATAGTTTCTTTCCCAACTGAACATTTTTCCTTCAGTTGACTTACCCCATGGGTACGTCACCCTCCAACTACTTGAGGGCTACCATACTGAACTACTTCTCTGGTCGTTCCCCAGACAGAAGAGATATCCCCTCTCTTTTCTTGTCTGTTTTTCTTTATTCAGCACAGGACAATCTCTCTGCTGTTTCTGTCAGCAGCTCTGCCTGCAGGAGTTACAGTAATTGTATTACTGGGACTTTTCCAAGTTCCAGTCCCTTGTTCAAAATTTTGTCTAGCCTCAGTAGTGATTCCAAACTATCTTGGATCCTCCTACTCGTTAGGTTTTCTCACATTATTCTAACCATCTCCTTTTCTAGGATATGGCAACATAACTGACTTTCAGTCGGTTTATCTCAGCTCTCCTGCACAATGCTCTCTGCAGTCTTCAGAGAAGCTTTCTACTATGAGGGCTTTGTTATAGAGCATTGTCCTTGTCTCTGAAGCTCCTCTATTATTAGAGAGAAACATTTCAACCCTTCCTATCCCTGTGAGGGTTCTCCACACCCCCTCTAGCCTGGGGTGTTAACACGAGATATCAGTTCTTCTCTGTGAAAATCCAAGGCATCTACTATGTCAGTGTTCTGTAGAACTCCCTGCCTTGTTCCCTACAGATTCATATCTTCATCTGTTCTCCCGCGAACATCACGGTTATCTCATTGGATTGCTTTCCTGCATCCCTCAACCCACGAAAATAGATTCTCTATGCATATCCCAAGTGGGCTCACCCTCTTGTAGAACGCAGAATCTTTTTCTTTTTTATTCCCCGTGTGCAATTATGGGGCTGGGTGGTAGACATGTCTCTTCATTCTCTTGTCTTATATGTAGCATCTCCATATATGTCTACATACCTATATCATTACTCTGGTGGTGCTAAACCATGCCCCACAAATTTACATATCTCTAGATATATCATATTCCTATATATATATATATATATGATATATATTTCACCACCCATATCCTAACATATCTGGACATATGTGTATTTATATATATATATATCTATATATGAATATATATATATATCTTCCAGCCGCATATATATATATCCCTATGTATATGTGTTTGATGGGGGGGCTTCTAAAGGGTTGATCTGTCTTATACACTGTCACCCTTACTGTCTATACTACATGATTTACCTCCTAGAGGTTTTAGACAGTCTGTCGCCCTACGTCCCATACCATATTACGATACAGAGACTGTTAGGCACCAATAACCACTTTGATGCTAACATCTTCCTTTTTTTCTTTATGTCCCTGAAGCATCAAGCTTCCATATTTTTCCTATCTCTCGCCAGCTAGGAAAAACAGTGTACATCTTTATCTTCGAGTACACCACTGTTTTTCTGAGGGAATAGGGGTTTTTTCCAGTCCCCCTCTTCCCGCCAGGACTGGGCTAGTTCTCCAACTCCGTCAGTCTTCTTCCTTTAGTCCTCAATGTTAATAACCTTATGCCTAAAGGAGTTTTCAGCTTTTCCCATAAAGCTTTCCATTGAAGACCTGACGTCGTCTCCTACCCAGTTGACACCTGGATCATCTACCACCTCCAGGTCTGGACCTTCATCCTCACTACTGAGAGGTCACCTTGAAGATTCAGCCACTGCTTATCCGGTAGACTCCATCATGCTTCTACTTCCTACAATACAGTAGGTAAGCTGCATATTTTCAGTGTACATTAAATGTATTTTAATGCTACTCATCTCTTCCAAGGACTCCTGTAGTCTGTAGAACCCTCTAGTCCTTGACTATGCTGTTTCTTCCCTCACAGCTCCTTTATTGTCAACTCCTACCCTCCATCCCATATTGGATGCCGGGGATTCCTGGAGACAAAATGCACCCCTGATCCAGGCACTTGCATTTTTATGGGATCTCCCCCTGGCATCTCCAGCTAGGGAGTCCCCATATGTGAAGACTCATTCCTGCTTGTTCCTGGAGATAGCACAGTTACTTACCTGTAACAGGTGATCTCTGGGAACAGCAGGAATTAGTCTTCACAACCCTCCCACCTCCCCTAGGAGTTGCATATTTTTTATTTTTTTCCTTTTCTCTCCTCGCCTTTGTCTCAGCTCTGAAACTCAACTGAAGAGAGGCTGTGGAGAAGGCGGGAAGTCACTGCGCAGGCGCAAGGGATGCTGCCAAAAGCTTTCTGATTGAAAGCTGGGCAGCATTCCTGTGCAGGCTCCGTCGGTACCGATGTACCCATATGTGAAGACTAATTCCTGCTGTTCCCAGAGATCACATGTTACAGGTAAGTAACTGTGCTTTACTCCACAGACCATGGCAAATTATTACATGAACAAAACAATGTCCCATCCCCCCTACCTAAACCCATATATACTTCTCAAATACATCATGCAGACGAATGGTCTGTATTCCAACCCCTAACTAATGTCGCACTCAAGAACATTATAACAAACATTAATACAACAACCTCACTCCTTGACCCTTGTCCAGTAACCTGGATAAAGAACTCTCTACCTATACTCTCTCAATTCATCCTCCCAATAATAAATCTTTCCCTAAAAAGCGGATACTTACCCCCTACACTAAAACACGCACAGATCCGCCCAATCCTAAAAAACACTACCCTTGACAAATCATCACCTAAATCCTACAGACCCATATCAAGTATTCCGTTTATGGCTAAATTAATTGAAAAAGCGTACAAATTCAAACACAAGATTACATTGACAGCTCAGCCCCCCTTGACGATCAGCAGTATGGGTTTTGCCCCCGACACGTGGTAGTCTCTTCTAACAGTTCTAATCGATACACTTGTAAGAGGAATAGACAACTCAAAACAAGCATTCCTATTCATATTCATTGATGTCTCCGCAGCCTTTGACAGTGTTCACCACTCAACAATGATTAATAAACTTAGGCAAATAGGAATAACATCTACTGTTCTAGAATGGTTTACCTCTTACCTAACTGACCGAACTCAAACGGTACAAATTGGTAACTTTACTTCAAAAACATATAATCAAGAACTAGGCCTCCCCCAAGGTTCAGCACTGTCAGCGCTACTATTTAACATATACTTAAAACACATCTGTAAAATATTTAAAAAATTTAATGTCCACTATCACCTATATGCGGACGACATTATGATGTATGTCCCATTCAAAATACCAAATATCCCTATACAACTCATTAACAAATGCCTCAATGAAATAAACACTTGGCTAAATGAAAACAACCTATACCATCAGTCACTCAAAAACAGAAGCCCTAATAGTAACTAAAAACACAACGTTCATTCCCCCCTCACATATTACATTGCAGAATAACGATATCAAACTAAAAACTGAAGTACGCTACTTAGGCATAATACTAGACAAACACCTTAGCATGGACACACACGTAAGAAACACAACAAAAAAAGTTCATTTCATTTTAAACTTAAAATATTAAAGCAACTCCGCCCCCTAATGCACCTACAAGATTTTCAACGAATTATACAAGCTATAATAACCCCCCATTTCGACTTTGCAAATCAAATCCTACTAGGTGTAACAAAACAGACCTTGAAAAAACTTCAATTAGCACAAAAAGCGGCAGCCAAGACCATTACGAAGGCCCCACCTTTCCAACATATAACCCCTATTTTAGAATATTTACACTGGCTCCCGATTCACAGCCGAATAGATTATAAAACTCTTAACCACCTACAAAGCCCTAAATAAAACAGCACCCCTGACTATAAATAACCTCATCAAAATAGAGCCCACTCATAATCTTCAAAGGAGAGACCAGTTAAACAAATTAACACCACCAAAAGAATTTATAAAGGCCAAAAAAACCACAAACAAGAAAGCCTTCTCCCATGCAGCCCCCATACTGTGGAACACAATCCCATCAGAATTAAGATCCTTACCCGAAATCATGGAGTTTAGGAAAAAACTTAAAACACACTTATTCACAATGCACTATGGATCCTTGACGAATTCACCTCTCAGCTAGATAAAGGATAGTCCTATTCCAGCTAATATAATTTTCCAGAAAAGGAATGAAGTGTACTGAAGCCCTAAAACAATGTTTTGATGACAAACGAATAACAAATAGCTCTGTATATAGTTTAATTCTGTTCATTTGTACATAGTTCACAATTTGTTAATTGTTTATTTATTTATTTGCAGTCTTTTATACCGCGCTATTGGACATCAGTGCGGTTTACAATGAACATAAGAGTTGCACATCTCAATTTCGTGATTTGTGCTTACAGTGAAACAGGTATAATAACTTGGGTATACATTAAACAGGAAAATTAAACTTGGGTATGCATTAAGCAGGTATAACAGGTAAAATAGGGTATAAATAACCAGTCCCTTAACAAGGAGACACGATGAATAAATGTTAAATGTAAGTTCCAATTTGTTATCTGTAAAAACAGCTCTCCCTGTTTACTATTGTTCCATGTAAACCGCATCTGATCAATGGAAGGAGCGGTATATAAAAAATCTGTTAAATTAAATTAATAGGGGCACTACTGGATACCACAAAAGCAAGGGCATATCTTCCCCAGGCCCGTTGCCTTCGCTTGATGCAGTTAGCTTCTCAAGCAGAGTCAAAACCCCTTCTAACTGCTCAAGAAATGTTACAGTTGCTAGGCCACATGGCATCCACCGTTCATGTGGTACCATATGCTCGCCTTCACATGAGAGCAGCTCTGTGGACTTTATCCACCCAATGGACCCAGGCATTAGACGGCCTGTCAAACAAAATAGCAAACACAAGTCGCCTCATTTTGTCCCTCCAGTGGTGGAAGTCCCCTCAGAACCTGTTGCTGGGGTGTCCTTTTCAACAGCCTCTACCCCAGGCAACTCTTACAACAGATGCTTCTCCAGTGGGCTGGGGAGCTCATCTTCAGGACCTCTCCACCCAGGGCATCTGGTCCCCACAGGAGACTTGTCTACATATCAATCTCTTAGAACTCAGAGCAATCTTCCTTGCTCTGCGAGTTTTCTACACCCTGCTCAGCCACAAGACAGTCCTTGTCCACACGGACGATCAGGTAGCCATGTTCTATATAAACAAGCAGGGAAGAACTGGCTCTCTGTCGCTTTGAAACGAAGCTCTGCGACTTTGGGCCCTCGCCAGAGAGCATCACATTCATCTTCTGGCAGTCTATCTTCCAGGTGCTCAAAACTCTTGGGCAGACAGACTCAGTTGAGTTCTGCTTCCACACGAGTGGTCCCTACATATGGACCATGTATCCAAGATTTTTCAAATTTGGGGAACCCCGGACATAGACCTCTTTGCAAGTCCGTGCAATGCCAAACTTCCCCGGTTCTGTTCCAGAACTCCAGCTCAGGGGACTTAGGCAAGGGATGCTTTCCTCCTCCATTGGGGTCAAAACTTCCTGTATGCCTTTCCACCCATTCCCCTAATTCCCAAAACCCTGTTCAAGCTTCAGAGAGACAGAGGCCACATGATTCTCATAGCTCCACATTGGCCACGGCAAGTGTGGTACCCTCTGCTTCTACATCTCTCTCAAGCTCCCTCCCTAGAGTTAGGGTCTGTTCCAGACCTCCTCTCTCAGGAGGACAGAAAGTTGTGGCACCCCAATCCCCAGTCTTTGCATCTCAGGGCTTGGTTGCTGAAGGCCTAGATCTCCAGGATCTTCCTCTTTCTCAAGTGAAAAATGTTAGTTATGCTTCCATAAAACCTTCCACTAGACATTCTTACGCCTTCAAGTGGAAAAGGTTTACCATCTGGTGTTCTGGAAAGGGTCTTAACCCCCGTTCAATACCTCTGAAATCGTTGCTGGAGTATCTCCTGCATCTGTCTAATGCAGGCCTTAAGACAAATTCAGTAAGAGTCCATCTGAGTGCTATTGCAGCTTCCCTCAAGCCTCTGAATGGACAACCTGTTTCCTCTCATCCCCTTGTAGCAAGGTTCATGAAAGGCCTCCTTTTAACAAAGCCTCCCATTAGACCACCTCCGGTGGCATGGGACTTTTTTCTTGGTCAGCTTATGAAGCCGCCTTTTGAACCTTTAGCGACTACCTCCTTGAAATACCTTTCTTGGAAGGTTATCTTTCTCAATGCAATCACATCAGCATGCCGCATCAGTGAATTGCAAGCACTAGTAGCTAATCCATTTTATACAAGGTTCCATCATGACAAGGTGGTCCTTAGGACTAATCCACACTTTATGCCTAAGGTGGTCTCGCCTTTTCACCTCAACCAAGAAGTCTACCTACCTGTCTTTTTTCCAGGGCCTCATGCATCAAGTGCAGAGAGGAATCTTCATACCTTGGACTGTAAAAGAGCTCTAGCTTTTTACTTAGAGGACACAACAACATAGAAAGTCTTCTCAACTCTTTGTTGCTTTTGATCCTTCTCATTTGGGACAACCAGTCTCCAAGAGAACACTTTCCAACTGGATTGCCCAATGTATTTCTTTAGCCTATCAGAGCAAGAACATTTCTCTGGAGGTCCATGTCACAGCTCACAATGTGAGAGCCATGGCAGCCTCAATGGCTCACCTGAAGTCTGTGTCTATCGACAACATCTGTCGAGCAGCCACTTGGGCCTCGGTTCATACCTTCACAGCCCATTACTGTTTGGACAAGGACTCCCGCAGGGATGCCTTGTTTGGTCAGGCTGTTCTCAAACACCTGTTCCATACTTAATCAACCCCTACCCACCATCCCTCAGGGGATGCCAGAGATCCAGGTGGGGAAGTACAGCCCTGTCCCAGGGACACACAACTTATGGGTTCTCTCCCTGGCATCAAAAGCTAGGGAGTCCCCATATGTGAAGACTCATTCCTGCTTGTTCCTGGAGATAGCACAGTTACTTACCTGTAACAGGTGATCTCTGGGAACAGCAGGAATAAGTCTTCACAACCCACCCACCTCCCCTAGGAGTTTTCTCTCTCTCTCTATCTCTCTTCCTTTCCCTCTCTCTCCCTCTATGTCTCAGCTATAAAACTCAACTGAGGAGAGACAGTTGGAAAGGCGGGAAAGGCAGGCAGGCGCTGTGGGAAGCTCCCAAAAGCTTTCTGATTGGACGCTGGGGAGCGTTCCCACGTAGGCTCCATCGGTACCGACGTACCCATATGTGAAGACTTATTCGTGCTGTTCCCAGAGATCACCTGTTACAGGTAAGTAACTCTGCTTTTTCTTGCTCTGCTATACCTTCAAAGTCTTGTATATAAACCTGAAACAGTACAGTACTTCAGCTGTCATCCCCTATTTGATACTCCAATATTTTACGATACAGTGCCCGAATTGGGATTTTCATTGCTTCTGAAATTTCTGCACTTTGCAGACAAGAATGCATACATCAGCGGAAATGAAATGCCTGCTAAACTTCACAAACTAAAACCAGTCATGGCTTTGTTTTGTCAAAATATTCATGGAACTGTACATACCCGAAAGAAATCAGCATCAGTGAAAGTCTGATGCTTTGGAAAAGGTGACTATCATTCAGGCATTATGCTCCAAACAAAAGAGCTCATTTTGGGATAAAGTCCTATGAACTATGTGAGACAAACATAGAAACATGATGACAGAAAAAGACCACATGGCCTATCTAGTCTGTCCTTCCATAACAACAACCACAACAGTCCACTTTTTACCTTTAGAGATCCTCTGTGTTGGTCCCATGCTTTTTTTAATTCAGTTACTGTCCTCAGCTCTACCACCTCCACTGGGAGAGTATTCCATGGATCCACTACTCTTTCCATAAAAAAATATTTCCGCATATCACTCCTGAATCTATCTCCCTTCACCCTCATCCCAGGAGCACTAAGAGGCGACAAGGCGATAGCGGAGAGACTGAATGAATTCTTTGCTTCGGTCTTTACTGAGGAAGATGTAGGGATGTTACCCACGACTGAAGTGGTATTTAAAGGTGTGGAAGAATTGAAGGAAATATCGATACATCGGGAAGATGTCCTACAACTATTAGATAAACTGAAGAGTAGCAAATCACCTGGGCCGGATGGTATACATCCAAGGGTGTTGAAAGAACTGAAATTTGAGATTGCAGACCTGCTATCAGTAATCTGTGAACTATCATTAAAATCATCTCTAATACCTGAGGATTGGAGGATCGCCAATGTAACACCAATTTTTAAAAAGGGTTCGAGGGGTGATCCGGGAAACTACAGACCGGTGAGCCTGACATCAGTACCGGGAAAAATGGTAGAAACCATCATAAAGAATAAAATTACTCAGCATATAGATAGTCATGACCTAATGGGAGACAGCCAACATGGCTTTAGACAAGGAAGATCTTGTCTTACTAATCTGTTATGTCTTTTTGAAGGAGTGAATAAACAGGTGGACAAAGGTGAGTCGGTTGATATTGTGTATCTGGACTTTCAGAAAGCCTTTGACAAGGTCCCTCATGAGAGACTTTTGGCAAAACTAAAGAGTCATGGGATAGGAGGCAGTGTACTACTGTGGATCAGGAACTGGTTAAAAGATAGAAAGCAGAGGGTAGGGCTAAATGGCCAATTTTCCCAATGGAGAAAGGTGAATAGTGGTGTACCCCAGGGATCTGTGCTGGGTCCGCTGCTTTTTGACATATTCATAAATGACCTGGAAAGTGGAATAACGAGTGAGGTTATCAAATTTGCTGATGACACAAAACTATTTAAAGTTGTTAAAACCCAGGAGGATTGTGGAAAATTGCAAGAGGATCTTGATAAATTGGAAGACTGGGCATCAAAGTGGCAGATGAAATTTAATGTGGAGAAGTGCAAGGTTATGCACCTAGGGAAGAACAACCCAAACTATGGTTACACGATGCAAGGTTCCACATTAGGAACCACCACCCAAGAAAAAGATTTAGGCGTCCTTGTGGATACCATGTTAAAACCCTCGGCCCAGTGTGCAGCGGCGGCCAAGAGAGCAAATAGAATGCTAGGTATGATAAGGAAAGGAATGGAAAATAAAACAAAAGATATTATAATGCCTCTATATCGTTCCATGGTGAGACCGCACCTTGAATATTGTGTGCAATTCTGGTCGCCATATCTTAAAAAGGATATAGCAATTTTAGAAAAGGTTCAGAGAAGAGCCACCAAAATGGTAAAGGGGATGGAAGGCTACTCCTATGAAGAAAGGCTAAAAAGGTTGGGGCTCTTTAACCTGGAAAAGAGACGGCTGAGGGGAGATATGATAGAAGTCTATAAATTAATGAACGGAGTGGAACGGGTAAACGTAGATCGATTGTTTACCTTATCAGAATATAGAAAGACTAGGGGACATGCAATGAAGCTACAGGGTAAACTATTTAAGACTAATAAAAGAAAATATTTTTTCACTCAACGTGTAATCAAACTCTGGAATTTGTTACCGGAGGATGTAGTAAAGGCTGTTAGTGTAGCTGGGTTTAAAAAAGGTTTGGACAAGTTCCTGGAGGAAAGGTCCATAAACCATTATTAAGAAGGGACCCAGGATATCAATGCTTGAACCAATACAAGCATTGTGGAACCTGTGTCCCTTGGGGAAACTGCTAGGTACGTATGACCTAGATTGGCCACTGTTGGAAACAGAATACTGGGCTTGATGGACCTTGGTCTGACCCAGTATGGCATATCTTATCTTATGTTCTTATGTTCTTATGTCCCCTCGTAGCAGAACTTGCTTTCAATTGAAAGAGGCTCTCTCCCTAAACATTTATGCCACGGAGGTATTTAAACATCTCAATCATATCACCTCTATCCCGCCTTTCCTCTAAGGTGTACATATTAAGATCCTTAAGTCTGTCCTCATATGCTTTATAATGAAGCCCATTAATCATTTTAGTAGCAACCCTCTGCACCGACTCCATCCTGTTCACATCCTTTTGAAGGTCCGGTCTCCAGAATTGCACACCCTACTCCAAATGAGGTTGCACCAAAGACTTATACAGAGGCATTATCACCTCCTTTTTTCTGCTAGCCTTTCCTCTCCGTATGCACCCAAGCATCCTTCTAGCTTTTGCCGTCGCCTTTTCTACCTGTTTAGCTACTTTAAGATCATCAGACACAACCACGCCTAGGTCCCGCTCTTCTTTAGTGGACAAAAGTACTTCACCTCCTATACTGTATTGCTCCCTTGGATTGCTGCAGCCCAAATGCATGACCTTACATTTTTTAACATTAAATCCCAGCTGCCAAATTCTAGACCATTCTTCAAGCTTAGCTAGATCCCTCCTCATGTTATCTACACCTTCCTGGATGTCTTCTCTATTGCAGATTTTGGTATCATCTGCAAAGAGGCAAACCTTACCCGACAGCCCTTCCGCTATATCACTAACAAAGATGTTAAAAAGAATCAGACCAAGGACAGATCCCTGGGGCACACCACTGGTAACATCCTTCTCAGAGTGAGCTCCGTTTACTTGTACTCTTTGTCGCCTCCCACCCAACCAATTTCTTACCCAAGCAGTAACTTTAGGGTCCATCCCTAGGGTGCTCAGTTTGTTTATAAGTCGCCTGTGAGGAACAGTGTCAAAGGCTTTACTGAAATCTAAATACACCACATCTAGAGCTCTCCCTCTGTCCAACTCCCTGGTCACCCAGTCAAAGAAATCAATCAGATTTGTCTGACAAGACCTGCCTCTGGTGAATCCATGCTGCCTCGGATCCTGTAATCCACTGGACTCCAGAAACCTCACTATTTTCTCTTTCAGCAGCGTTTCCAATAATTTACTCACCACCGAAGTTAAACTAACCGGCTTGTAGTTTTCAACCACATCCTTACTTCCGCTTTTGTGTAAAGGCACCACATGAGCCTCTCTCCAGTCCTTTGGCACCACTCCCGACTCCAACGAGGCATTGAAAAGGTCAGTCAGTGGAGTTGCTAGAACGTCCCCAAGTTCCCTCAGTATTCTAGGGTGTATCCCATCCGGTCCCATTGCTTTGTCTACTTTAAGTTGAGCTAGTTAAAAAAAAGTGGTTACATCTGGGATTTTATTGTATATACTAGAAGTGATACCGATTTTTGACCCTTCATTTTCTTTGCTATGTCACAGTTCTGGTCAATTCTGGTGCAATTCTGGTTGCAATATCTTAAAAAGGATATAATGGAATTAGAAAAGGTACAGAGAAGAGCCATCAAAATAGTAAAGACTATGGAAGGATACCCTATAAGGAGAGACTTAAAAGGTTAGGACTCTTAACCTGGAAAAGAGATGGCTGAAGAGATATGATAGAGGTCTATAAATTAATGAATGGAGTAGAACAGGTAAGTGTAGATTGATTGTTTATGCCATCAAAAAGTAGAAAGACTAGGAGACATGCAATTAAGCTACAGTGTAACCAGTTTAAGATTAATAAGAGAAAATATTTTTTCACTCAATGCGTAATCAAACTCTGGAATTAATTACCGGAGGATATAGGAAAAACGGTTAGTGTAACAGGGCTTAAAAGGTTTGGGCATGTTCCTGGAGGAAATGTCCATAAACCACAGGTGCTCCTTGTGGTCTCGGGCAAGCCACTTAACCCTCCATAGCCCATGTTCCCTGTAAAATAGTTATCTCCAAGTTATAATGCCCTGTTCAATGTAATTTCAGTTTGTTCAATGTAAACCACACTGATGCAGAATAGCGCGGTATATAAGAGAATGTAAATAAATAAAATAAATAAACCATTATTAAAGAGGACCTGGTTAATCCACTGCTTACCTCCAGTATAAGCATTGTGGAACCTGTGTGTCTTTTTGAGAAACTGCTAGGTACTTGAGAAATGGATTGGCCACTGTTGGAAACAGGATACTGGGTTTGATGGACCTTGGTCTGACCCAGTATGGTATATCTTATGTTCTTATGTTCTGTTCACGGTGACTGTATTGTGATGTCGTTGTTGCAGCCTATCTCCAGGAACAAGCAGGAATGTAGTCTTCACATATGGGTATCGTCGGTACCGACGGAGCCTGTGCGGGAATGCTCCACAGCGTCCAATAGGAACGCTTTTGGGAGCATCCCTCAGCACATGCATGCTGCCTTCCCGCCTTTCCAACTGTTCCTCTTCAGTTCTTCGTTTTTTTGCGGAGCCGACAGGACACATACCCTGTCATCGCAGAAAATTTCTTCTTTAAACTTGTTTTCTTATGGTCGCACCTTCCTCCGCACGACCCCTACCGGTACCGCCGGTTCTTTCTTTCTTTTTACAAAAAAAATTTAAAAAATCTATTTTTGAACTGTTTCTCTTCAGAAACTTTTTCTTTTGGTGCTAGGCGCCATTTTGGGCATTAGGCCCCATATTTCCCAAAAGATGGAAAAACCAGCTAGTGGTTTTAAAAAAATGTACTAAATGTGGCGGTACCATCTCAGTCACAGACTCCTATGACTGGTGTTTAAAATGTTTAGGCCCTGACCATTCTCCATCTGAGTGTTCCTCCTGTATGGGGGTGACTAAAAGAGGAAGACAACTGAGCTGCAAAGCTCGGTACCCTCTTTTCTTCGGAGACCAGGTCCATTGCATCGACATCTTCAAGAGCCTCGTCTTCCTCCCATTGATCTCAGGTGACTAAACATAAGAGCCGGTCCTCAAAGGGTAGCTCTCCTTCAAAGCATCAAGATGCCTTTGGCATTGCCCTTGAGGAAACTACACTGGCAAAACAGCCCCGGCGGGAGGCTTCAGCCTCCAAAGCATCAACGGGGTTCCAGGATGTTCTCGAGGCTTCGACCTCAGCAGAACTACTGGTGCCATGCTCAGGGGTTCTGGCTGCTTTTACCGGTACCGATATCCAGGCATCGGCAGCGTCGATAGACCAGAGATTCCTGGCTATCGAACGCAGTCTTGCAGCTCTCCTTACAGCTGCGGTACCGTTGACTCCAATGGTTCAACGGGCACCGGTACTGATGCCGGTACCAGCACCAGTACAGGTACCGGTACCAGCAGACTTTTTCTGGCATCGATAGGAGGCAGTCCACCTCTGGTTTTGCAACACGATTTCCTGTCTCAAGATCAGGGTTCCCTTCTGCACACCAATCTCGAATCCCTCAATCTGATGGCCTGGCTGCTGAAAGGATAGTGCTAGCTGCCTTGCTTCTACCTAAGGAGGTTGAGGAGATGGTCTTGGCCTCTAGGAGTCAGTCCACCAGAAAGTCCTATGCCCTCAAGTGGCGTAGTTTCACAATATGTTGTGCTCAGTGCAATGAAGATCCTTTCTCGTGCCTTGTGCCAGTAGTACTGCAGTATCTACTTCACTTGTCATACCTAGGCCTTAAGTCTAACTCTGTTCGGGTCCACCTCAGTGCTCTCTCAGCACACCATTCACCGGTGGAGGAACAGTTTGTCGGTTCATCCCTTGGTGTCCCGCTTCCTCAGAGGTCAGCTTCTTCTTCGTCCCCCAGCAACTGAGTGGGATTTGAACGTGGTCTTGTAGCAACTTACTCGCCCACTGTTTGAGCCGATGGCTACTTGCCATTTGCGCTTCTTCTCTTGGAAAGCGCTTTTCCTGGTGGCTCTTAGCTCGGCCAGAAGTGTGAGTGAACTACAAGCGCTGATTTCTGATAGACCGTACACACGGTTCTATAGGAACAGGGTGGTCCTACTGACCCACCCGAAGTTCCTTCCGAAAGTGGTCTCCTTTTTCCACCTCAACCAGTAGGTGGTTCTTCGGACCTTTTTTCCCAGACCGCATTCCAGCTGGGCTGAAACAGTCTTGCATACCCTGGACTGTAAGAGGGCGTAGTCTTTTTACATAGAACGTACGAGGGAGCATCGAAGGGCTACTCAGCTCTTTGTCTCCTTTGACTCTAATAAACTAGGGTTACCTTTCTCCAAGCAAACGTTGTCCACTTGGGTAGCAGATTGTATCACCTGGGCATACAGGGCAGCCAACCTCTCCTTGTAGGGTTGAGTCACAGCCCACCGTGTCAGGGCGAAAGCTGTTTCAGTAGCTCATCTCCGCTCTGTTCCGTTGGCAGACATCTGCCGGGCTGCAACTTGGTCTTCAAGCCAGACTTTTGCAGCCCACTACTGCCTCGAAAGAGAGTCCCTAAGGGACAGTGCTTTTGGACAGGCAGTACTCCGTAATCTCTTTGAGGTTTAGGCAACTCCTACCCTCTGGCCCTTGGGCTACCGTACGGGGGTGTTCTCAGAGGATATTCTTCTCACAAATGCTGCGGCTCCTGAAAGGGAGCCATTTTTCAGCTTAGTGTTCCCGGTAGCCTAGAGCTGGGGAGTCCCATATGTGAGGACTGACTTGCTGCTTGGTCCTGGAGAAAGAGTAGTTACTCACCTGTATCAGGTGTTCTCCATGAGCAGCAGGAATCAATCCTCACGACCCTCCCTCCTCCCCTGGAGTTGCAGTCATATACTTCATTTTGATTTTTTGCTGTTTTTTAAGCTATGTCATCAGACTGAGCAAGATGGCACCCTTGGGCGGGAAGGAGACCGTGCAAGCGCGCTGCATTCCCAAAGGCTTTCCTTGAAAGCTGGGGAAATTCTCTGCACTGGGGCTCCGTCGGTGCCAACGTCACCCATATGTGAGGACTGATTCCTGCTGTTCCTGGAGAACACCTGTTACAGATGAGTAACTACTCTTTCCTGTATTCTTTCCGAGGCCTCATGTCTCTAATGCAGAAAGGAACCTTCATATGTTGGATTTTAAAAGAGCCTTGGCTTTTTACCTACAAAGAACACAGCAACATAGAAAGTCTTCTCATCTTTTTATTGCTTTTGATTCTAGTCATTTGGTACTTCCAGTCTCCAAGAGAACACTGTCCAAATGGATTGCACAATGCATATCCTTTGCTTATGAGAGTAAGAGTCTTCCTCTTTAAGGCCATGTCACAGCTCATAATGTGAGAGCCTTGGCAGCCTCTATGGCTAACCTTTACTCTGTGTCTATTGATGACGTTTGCCGAGCAGCCACCTGGGCTTCGGTACACCTTTACAGCCCTCTACTGCCTAGATAAAGCCTCCCGTCGGGATGCCTTCTTTGGCCAAGCTGTTCTTCAGAATCTCTTCCAGACCTAATTCAACTCCTACCCATCAACCTTAGTGGGATGCCAGAGATCCATGGGAGGAAGCTTACTTACTTGGGTGGCAGCTTCCTGGGGCTATCTCCCCGGCATCTTCAGCTAGGGAGTCCCCATATGTGAAAACTACATTCCTGCTTGTTCCTGGAGATAGCGTAGTTACTCACCTGTAACAGGTGATCTTTGGGAACAGCAGGAATTTAGACTTCACAACCCAGCCACCTCCCTTAAGAGTTGTCTCTCTATCTCTTTCTCTTTCCTCTCTCCCTCTATCCTTTCACTCAGCTACAAACTTAACTGAAGAGGGACAGTTGGAAAGGCAGGAAGGCAGTGCGCATGTGCTGAGGGATGCTCCCAAAAGTGTTCCTATTTTGACGCTGGGGAGCATTCCCGTCCAGGCTCCGTCGGTACTGATGAGACTCGTATGTGAAGACTAAATTCCTCTTGTTCCTGGAGATCACCTGTTATAGGTGAGTAACTATGTTTTGCTGGGGAAAGGGTATTGTGTTCACATGGATAACTTTTTTTCTAGTCCAACTCTGTTTGACTATTGATAAATACCAACACTGATGCAGTTGGAACTGTTAGGCTGAACAGAGTTTATGCCACTAGCACTGAAAAATGCTAAGCTGAAAAAGGGAGAAAGAATTACTATCATGGGAAAATAGTGGCGCTGAAATGGAAAGGCAAGAAAGATGTTTGCATGCTGAATTCTGTCCACAGTGATGAATTTGTGGAAACAAAATAAGAGGTAAGAAACAGAAACCTTCCATAGTTGAGTATAGCAACAGCATGGGAGAGGTTGATCTTGGTGACAGATTTCTTGTGAGCTTCCATGTGCACATAAACACCTCAAGATATACTACATCAAACAATTTTGACACTAGTTGGACATGGTGGCACTCAATGCATACATACTGTATGCAAAATTAGGAGGTACGAAAAGCAGGCTTAGTTTCCAGCTTGCAATGATCAAACAAATGATAGAATCCTATCAAAAGGAGAAGCTGATTGTATGCCTTGCATGACATTCAGCTGAACCACTGCCATAGTGGTTGACTGCATACCATTTCCTTGAACTTATACTGCCATCTGATAACAAAGAATGTTCTACCCATCGCTGTAAACTGCTGCAGTAAATCCGATAAGTCTGGTTAGTAACTACGAAGGGAACAGTGTTACTGTCCAATCTGTGATGTTGGGCTCTGTGTGGTGCCATGTATCATCATACTAAATTGTAGACATTCTGGACCCTATATTATAAATACTTACTTGTATACTTACTATTTAACTTCGTTAGAACTTTTTGAAATAGATATAATGGACTAAGATTTTTGTTTGAATGCCATAGTTGCAAGATTAACTCACTGGGGAGCAGTTGGCTGGGTGCTATGTATTTTCCCAGTTAAGGGGTTAAAAAGGACCAGGGAAATCCATTGCTTATCTTTTTGGGAACCTGCTAGGTATTTATATGGATTGTCCGCCGTTGGAAACAGGATGCTGGGCTTTGATGGATTGTTGTCTCACCCAATATGGTATCTTTTGTTTTTATTTAACATTGGTTGCTGTTTTTGTCTCCATTTTTATTCAGATAATATGCATAGTTGCAATATAGTCAAACATTCATATTTTCACATTTCATTACTGTGCAAACCAGGGTTGCACAAGTTTAGTCCTTGAGAGCCACAAACAGGACAGGTTTTCAGGATATTAAAAATGAATATGCATTCAGTGGGGATAGTATACGTGTGGCTTAATCTCATGCATATTCATTAAAGAGATCCTGAAAACATGCCCTGTTTGACCCTTGGGGACTGAACTTGTTCTCCCTTGATGTATGTAGACCAGTGGTTCTCAACCCTGTCCTCGGGACCCCACTAGCCAGTCGGGTTTTCAGGCTATCCACAATGAATATGAATGAGATATATATGCATTAGAAATAGCCTGCCAAACTGACTGGCTTGTGGCCCTCCAATGCTGGATTTGGGGACCCCGGCCTTACACCTCTGTCATTTAAGATTGTGAGTGGGCAAGGTACAGATGTCCAAGACATCAAAAAGATTAGATGGAATATGTCACATACCTCCTCGCCTCTCACCACCACCAAAATATTGTCTATTAGACAACTTTTTGGTGGTGGTGAGAAACTAGGAGGGATGTGACACATTCTATCTACCCTTTTGATGTCGAGGACATCTGTACCTTGCCCACTCACAATCGTACTTGACAGAGGTGTACGGCAGGGGTCCCCAAATCCAGCACTGGAGGGCCACAAACCAGTCAGTTTGGCAGGCTATTTCTAATGCATATATATCTCATTCATATTCATTGTGGATAGCCTGAAAACCCGACTGGCTAGTGGGGTCCCGAGGACAGGGTTGAGAACCCCTGATGTAGACAATATGTATCAATCCATTCACTCATCTCTGTCCCTCCCCCTTCCTCTCCCCCCGCAGCACATGCATCTGTGTTGCCTTGGCCCAAAGCACATAGAAATGGGGCAGTTCTCAGATAAAGCTTTACTTTCTTGTAAGACTCATTTATCCTATTTGTCAGTGGTGAAAGTTTAGATGCTGACCATGGACAGGAAGATAAATTGGATGCACATACCCCAACCGCCTTGGGGGAAACTAAAGGAATTTGTAAGTTAGCATATATGTAGGCAGTACCATGCAGGCCCAGAATAAACTTATCTCCAGGAACAAGCAGGAATGAGTCTTCACATATGGGTACGTTGGTACCGACGGAGCCTGCGCGGGAACGCTCCCCAGCTTCCCAAAAAGGAAAGCTTTTGGGAGCATCCCACAGCGCCTGCGCGCTGCCTTCCCGCCTTTCCTAACCACCTCTCCTCAGTTCTTCTTTGCCGCGGAGCCAGCAGGTCGAGCCCTGTCACCGCTGAAGTTCTTTATTTTATTTTATTTCTTTGGTCGCGTGTCTGCCTTCCCCGACTCCGGACCGGTACCGCCGGTCTTTTTCTTTCTTTAAAAAAAAAAAAAAAAAAAAATCTATACGTTTCCTCACTTAGTGTATTTTTCCTCTTGGGCCTCAGGGCCCACAAGAAAATTTCCCTCATGGAAAAACCAGCCTCTGGGTTCAATAAATGCACTAAGTGTAGCGGTACTATTTCTGTTGTAGATACCCATGAATGGTGCCTTAAATGTTTGGGTCCTGAACACTCCATTCCGGATTGTCCATCCTGCTCTCTAATGTCTAAACGGGGTTTACAGAACCGAGCAGCTAAGCTCCATGTGCTGTTTCCCGCTGATGCGGGAAACAGCATCGACATCTTCCAGGTCTTCTCCTGATGGATCTCAGGTAACCAAACATAAATCTAGCAGGTCCTCGAAGGGTAGATCTCCCTCTAAGCATCGAGATGCCTCCGGGCTTGCCCTCGAGGATCCTGCACCAGCAAAACAACCCCGGCGGGAAGCTCCGGCTTCCAAAGCTCCTCCTATGGGGTTACAGGTTGACATCGATGGCACGGCCTCGACCGTTCACCTGTTAGAATGCTCTGGGGTACCGGCAAAATCTCCCGGTACCGAATTCCAGGCATTCATGGCGTTGATGGATCAGAATGTTCTGTCCATGCAGCGGGCTATCACGGCCTTCATCCAAGCTGCAACGCCGCTGGTACCACAACAAACTCCGTTGTCGGTATCGGTATTGATTTATGGGAGACTCCTCTCACTCTCTCTCCTCATTCTCGCAGATTGGACACTATTTATCGTGTCCCTCCCTGTCCTGGATTTCAAAAAAATCAGCTTCCTCACCATTCCATTGTGGTGCAGTCAGCTATGAAGAGGATAAAGAGTACAAAGAGACACTTCTGCTCCTCCAGGAAGAGAATGCAGGACCTTGGATGCTTTTGGTAGGAAAATCTTCCAAGCCACTATGCTTATTGCCAGAATCGACTCATATAGTCTTTACATGGGTATGTTTCTAAACGAAGTTGCAGAAAAGCTGCACACTTTCCTCCCTTTTCTTCCAGAAGATAAAAGGGAAGAATTCCTCATTTGGCTTAAGCATACTCAAGACATTTCAAAGTTTTCCAACAGGGCAGCCTTTGACTCCTTTGAAGGTGCCAGCAGAGCCTCAGGCATTGCCATAGCTGCTCGCAGAATTGCTTGGCTCCAGACTTCTGATTTAGAACCCTGGGTTCAGGATGGCTTAGGAAATCTTCCCTGTACAGGTGAAAATCTATTTGGCAAAGAGTGGCAAATAAAAGCCACTCAAATGGATGCAGAGAACTCTGCTCTGGATAGACTTTCAAAGTCAGCCTCCATTCCTGCCAAGAAAAAGACTTTTAAAAAGACTTTTTTCAAAAAGGGCAGATTTCCTTCTACTTCTGGCCAACAATCTTCTACAGGTCGCTTTGCCACTAAGCGTCAGCAACCTAAGCAGGCCAGGCCTAAGTCTACAGGGGCTGCTGCAACTCAGCAGTCCCAACCTCCTCAGGGTTTTTGACTTGATGCTAGAGAACTTAGCCTTTCTGGCTCTACAACAGCCAGAACCTCTCACCGTTCCAGGAAGGTTAGCTCATTTTGCTCCCAGATGGGAGCAAATCACATCAGAGCAGTGAACCCTCTCCATCATAAGAGAGGGCTACAAGCTTCATTTCTCAGACATTCCTCCCCACACCATGGTGAGACACTTCAATTCTCCCACATCTCTTCTCGACCTTCTAGGTCAGGAGGTGACTACCCTTCTTGCCCAAGGGGCAATAGAAGAAGTTCCTCTTCTTCAACAAGGGTCAGGTATTTTCTCATTCCAAAGAAGACAGGGGGATACAGACCCATCTTAGATCTGAGAATTGAACAAATTTCTATGCAAGGAGAAGTTCAAGATGCTTTCTCTGGGCACTCTCCTTCCATTTCTTCAAAGTCAGGATTGGCTTTGTTCTCTAGATCTCAAGGATGCGTGTACACATGTCCTCATCCATCCATCTCACAGAACATTCCTACGTTTTCTTTTCCAAGGAAAACATTACCAATACAGTGTGCTTCCTTTTGGTCTGGCCTCTGCTCCAAGAGTGTTCACCAAATGCATGGCAATAGTTGCTGCATTTCTACGCACTCTGGGAATATTTGTCTTCCCATACCTGGACGACTGGCTCATCCGAGCTCCATCTCAGTCAGAGGCCCAGATTTCCCTGGACCGCACAAGACGCATTCTGCAGTATCTGGGACTTGTGGTAAACCTCCCAAAGTCTCAGCTCACCCCTATTCAGTCCCTAGAATTCATAGGGGCCTGGTTGGATACCACTATTGCTAGGGCCTACCTTCCTCAAGCCTGTTGCCAACTTCTAGTGCAGTTAGCCTCCCAGATTCAGTCAAAGAGCCACTTAACTGCCCGGGAGATGCTACAACTGCTAGGCCACATGGCTTCCACAGTGCATGTGGTTCCCTATGCTCGCCTACACATGAGAGCAGCTCAATGGACTTTGTCCACCCAGTGGACTCAAGCTTCAGGAGCTCTCTCAGACCAAATAGCAACCTCCAAACGTCTCTTTTGGTCTCTCCAATGGTGGATGTCCACTCAAAATTTGTTGCTGGGGTCCCCCTTCCAACAGTTGTTGCCCCAAGCAACCCTCACAACAGATGCCTCCCAAACAGGTTGGGGAGCCCATCTACAGGACCTCTCCACTCAAGGCATTTGGTCCCCACAGGAGACCTCTCTTCATATCAACCACTTGTAGCTTTGAGCAGTTTTTCTAGCTCTCAAGGTCTTTCATACCCTCCTCAGCTACAAGACAGTCCTCATTCATACGGACAATCAAGTAGCCATGTTTTACATAAACAAACAAGGAGGAACTGGCTCTCTTTCGCTTTGCAACAAAGCTTTAAGATTGTGGGCCTTCGCCAGAGAGCATCAAATCCATCTCCTGGCAGTATATCTCCCAGGAGTCCAAACCTCTTGGGCAGACAGACTCAGTCGAGTTCTGCTTCCACACGAATGGTCCCTGCACATGGATCAGGTACTCAGAATCTTCCAAGAATGGGGAACCCCGGACATAGACCTCTTTGCAAATCCGTGGAATGCCAAACTTCCCCGGTTCTGTTCCAGAATTCTGTGTCAGGGAGTTCAGGCCAAGGATGCCTTCCTCCTTCATTGGGGTCAGGGCTTCCTGTATGCATTTCCACCCATTCCCTTGATTCCCAAGACTCTGTTCAAATTCCAGAGGGATCAAGGATCCATGATCCTCATAGCTCCATGCTGGCCACGCCAAGTGTGGTACCCTCTACTTCTACATCTCTCCCAAGCCCCCTCCCTGGACTTGGGAGCTGCTCCAGACCTTCTGTCCCAGGAGGAAGGGACTTTGTGGCACCCAAACCCCAAGTCCCTTCACCTCAGAGCTTGGTTACTGAAGGCCTAGACCTTCAAGGCTTGAATCTTTCTCAGCAAGTGAAGGATATTCTCCATGCTTCCAGAAAACCTTCCACCAGGCGTTCCTATGCTTTTAAATGGAAATGATTTTCCTTTTGGTGTGCTGAAAAGGGTCTTGACCCTCTAGCACTACCTTTAAATTCTCTGTTAGACTATCTCCTGCATATTTCCAATGCAGGACTTATGACGAATTCAGTAAGAGTCCATTTGAGTGCTATTGCAGCATCCCTTAAGCCCATCAATGGACAACCTATTTCCTCTCATCCTTTCATTGCAAGATTCATGAGAGGCCTAACTTTAACTAAACCTCCCATTAGGCCTCCTCCGGTGGCATGGGACTTAAATTTGGTTCTTGGTCAGCTTATGAAGCCACCTTTTGAACCCTTAGCCACTACCTCCTTGAAATTTCTTTCCTGGAAGGTTATTTTCCTCATTGCAGTCACTTCAGCTCGCCGCATCAGTGAACTGCAGGCCTTAGTGGCTAATCCACCTTATACAAGGTTCCATCATGATAAGGTAGTCCTTAGGACAAATCCGTACTTTATGCCTAAAGTGGTCTCACCTTTTCATCTTAATCAAGAGGTATATTTACCTGTCTTTTTTCCAGCTCCTCATGCATCTAGTGCAGAGAAGAATCTTCATACTCTGGATTGTAAAAGAGCTCTTGCTTTTTGCTTACAAAGGACACAGCAACATAGAAAGTCTTCCCAGCTTTTTGTTGCTTTTGATCCTCCTCATTTGGGACTTCCAGTCTCTAAGAGAACACTGTCCAATTGGATTGCTCAGTGTATTTCTTTCGCCTACCAGAGTAAGAACCTTTCTCTGGAGAGCCATGTCACAGCTCATAATGTGAGAGCCATGGCCACCTCTATGGCTCATCTAAATTCTGTGTCCATCGACCAGATCTGTCGAGCAGCCACCTGGGCCTCGGTTCATACCTTCACAGCCCATTACTGCTTGGACAAGGACTGCCGCCGGGATGCCTTGTTTGGTCAGGTTGTCCTCAAACACCTGTTCCATTCTTAAACAACTCCTACCCTCCTTCCCTGGATGGATGCCTGAGATCCATAGGAGGACGTAGAACCCTTCCCAGGGTCTCATATCCTTGGGGATCTCCCAGGCATCTTAGCTAGGGAGTCCCCATATGTGAAGACTCATTCTTGCTTGTTCCTGGAGATAGCACAGTTACTTACCTGTAACAAGTGATCTCTGGGAACAGCAGGAATAAGTCTTCACAACCCTCCCACCTCCCCTAGGAGTTGTATCTCTTTTTCTATCTTTCCTTTCCTCTCTCTCTCTCTATTGTCTCAGCTTTAAAACTCGAACTGAGGAGAGAGGTTAGGAAAGGAGGGAAGGCAGCGCGCAGGCGCTGTGGGATGCTCCCAAAAGCTTTCCTTTTTGGGAAGTTGGGGAGCGTTCCTGCGCAGGCTCCGTCGGTACCGACGTACCCATATGTGAAGACTTATTCCTGCTGTTCCCAGAGATCACCTGTTACAGGTAAGTAACTGTGCTTTCTGAGCTCTAAAACATGCTTTTTGTACTGTCAAATGACATCACTTTTGTGTTGGATCCTGCTGTCTAAAGAGCAACCCTCATAAGCATATTATTTTTCTCTTGTCCATAATTGCATTAGTTGGACAAATTCTAAAACCAACTCTCCAGTGAAAATATTTCAAAGTCTATTTATCTAGAGTAATTAACATATATTTAAAATAAATTTGCGACTCTCTCCCAGCCCCTTTTACATTTGTTCTACAGTCAGTTTTCCACTATCATTCTGGTTAGTGTAGTCAAATGCAGTGCTGCTTTTTGGCACATTAATTGCTTCATTTTCTATCATTTTTCAAGGTCATCAACAAAGGTCTTTAGGTCTGGATGCGTTTATTTGATTTCAAAAGTTTCAAAAGCAGTTGTGTTCAGATAATACCAGTTGAAAATTTTGTTTCATTTTACAGAATGCTGCCTTTCTGTATGGCCTTGGTTTGGTCTACTTCCATTACAATGCATTTCATTGGTAAGTTAAAACTATTCTAAAAATGTTGAACTTTTTTTGAATGCGAGTTTTGTGGAATTAAATATGAACTTGAGTGAATGCTTCCAAATGAGGTAAACGAGTATTCCCTTTAAAGCAAGGAGAGCAGCAAGCATAGATTTCGCTTGTAAGATTTAGGATTCGCTGTTAAAGTACTTGTTGGATTTTCATACTGAACACCACTTTAAGCTGAGTTTGTGCTACTTGGAAATAAGTGTTAACCTTTTATTGGAACAGCCAAACAGATGTAGAAGATGAGATTTGAAATTGTCCCTCCAGTTCATTCTGGACAAGTGGGTTATACTGGCCAACCAGCTGGTGGAGACTGAGAAACACAAGCTCAGAACCTGGTATAAGTAACCTGTTCCACCTGACCAAAGCCAGTATTTCTCAGTCTCCAGTAGGTGGTTGGCATAACCTGTGCATGCTGGTCTGTGGAGCCTGGCTGTAGCTTGTTAACAGGCCTGGAGTGCAGAATCTGGTGGTGCTGGGTCCCTCCCCTGCTAACTCCCTCTTCTCCTCCTGCAGCTAGGGGGACGAGGCCAGAGGGTACAGCAAGTGTCTGGCCCTTAAGTCTGTTTAAAAACAAAAAGAAAAGACGAGAGGCAGGAACTGAAACATCTTGTGGACTGGCCGTGGTAGCACCCGGTCTTCAGGGAAGGGGGGGGGGGGGCGCGCAACAGCCGGGTAAGTTAACTTTAAGATGCTGGTGGAGTAAGGTAAGTCTCTTGGGAGTTGCTATATGGTTGGTGGGGATGTGAAGAATGGATTGTGGCAGGTGTGCGGCATCCGCAGACCACAGCTGTCATTGTTGGGCTGTGCCGCGGCTGCCTTAGAGATGGCGTGACTACAGCAGAAGGACTCAGGGACAGCCCAAGAGGGTCCGGAGTCATTTGGGGCAGGAGCATGGGAATGCATCTATACCTCAGGCAATGGCAATGGCTTCACGGTTTGGTGGGGACTAGCACCTTTTTGCAATCATGAATCTTGCATGTCTGGAGAGCCCTGAACCTCTGGCACTTCAGTCGGGCTTAGATTTGATGCCGGGGAAATTGACTTGGGAGGTGGAAGCTCTCCCTTCTCCCCTGAATTGTACTCTAACTTCACCAGGCCTTTGTATTGAAGCAAGGCCTGGAGCTTCCCCTAAGGTTCCCATGGGTAGGGGGCAAGAGTTTTTGGCCAGGGCTAAGCATGCCCACCTAGATCAGTTGGAGGAAGGGTTGGATTTTGGGTCGGTGAACTTCTTGGATCCATTGGAAAGGCCCACAAACCTCTTGGAGGAGTAGCTCCAGGAAGAATTAGAGGAGGGTGAACTCCTAGGGGGAGACAATCCGACTGTGGGGCAGATTTTTCACCGGGATGAACTCCCTGTTCTCTTTTTTTTGCATTCCTGGCAGTATTACGTATTGTGGAGGACCCTGGGCCAGAGGCCTAGGAGCTCACAGAAGATCCATTGATGGAGGGCATTCATAGGCCCCCACAATCCTTTCCTGTCCATAGGGCCTTGAAGGCTATGATTTTGGAGTGGAACTCCCTGGACGCGGGCTTATGCGACGGGCAGAGCATGGCAAGGCTACATCCAATTTCCCCAGAGGAGAAGGAGAATTTACATTTGCCCTTGGGTAGATAGGCCTGTTGGCAGTGGTCTCATCTAAGACCACCATCCCGGTAGAGGGAGGTGCTGCCTTGAAGGATCCTCAGGATTGGCGCATGGAGGCATTGCTCAAGCAGGCCTTTGAGGTGTTAGCTCTGGCACTGCAGGGCACCATATGTGGGGCTTATGTGTCTAGGGCCTGTCTGCGATGATCACAAAGGAATCCCAGAGGAGACAGGTGCGGGTTCCACAAGCTGAGCTCAAGCAGTCTGGTTAGAGTCTTGATCGGCCTTTTTGGTCCATCTGCTCTATGATTTGTTTTGAGTATCGACCAAGGGTATTTCTACTGTGGTCTCAGGCTGGAGAATTTTGCAGTTGTGCAATTGGTCGGCTGACATGGCCTCCAATATGAGGCGTAGTAAGATCCTATTTGCTGGAAAGTTGCTCTTTGGGGGAGGATCTGGAGAAGCTGGTTAAGGCTTTTGGTGACTCTGAGATGCTTAAATTGCCAGAAGATAAGCCCAAGACTGGCAGGGAGTGGTTATGTGAGGGGCTGAGGTCGGGATTCTCATGGGTTTTGTCCTGCTCAGGCAAGCAACCTGCACAGGTCCTGCTTCCTGTAGCATGGTTTGTCATTTTGAGACTGGGCCCATGGGGGTTGAAGAGGGGTGCTTCTGGTGCAGCCAATCCCTTGCAATGAGGGTTTGGGAGGGGGGGGGGGGGCAGCAGGAATTCAGCCTGTGGGCACCTGCCTACAGATGTTCTTTCCCTCTTGGGTCCAGATTACATCAGACGCCTGGGTCCTGGAGGTGGTCTGTGAGGGCTATGCCCTCAAGTTCACCTGGCCTCTTCCAGAGGTGTCCATGATGTCTCTCTGCTGGGCATCCGTCAAGGTGTGGACAGTGGAAGTGACTCAGACCACCTGCTGCAGCTCGAGGTGACTGGGGCCTCCAGTCTGTACTCCATCTACTTTGTAGTTCCCAGGAAGGAAGGTTCCTGATGCCCCATTCTGGATCTGATGGAGGTTAACAGCACCCTAAATGTCTTGTGGTTTTTCAAATGGAGACTTTGTACTCCATCAGCTTCACCCTGCTCTCCTGCTCAAGGCCAGTTAGGGCCCCAGACTGGCTTTAAATTTAAAGCACCATCAGGCGTGCTGTACCTGGTGGGCCCACACCTGAGGGCATCGCCAGAGAGCCCTTTGGCATGGCCCTTAGGTGAGGACTGTTAATTATTAATTTTATTTATTTAAACAGTTATATACCGCTTTATCCTAAAATCAAAGTGGATTGCACAGCAAACAAATCAAGTGTCAGGGGGTGTGGGTGTGGGCAAGCAGTGATACATTGAAGTATGTGTGCGTGAGTGGTGTGAGGTTGATTTCATAGTGTACTATATATAGTAGGAGCTCTGTACAGGAACAATATACATTTTACATTTTCTTGCTGCAGGCTATCTACAGCTGTAGGCTATATACAGTATGAGCTATTTGCATTTTTATATTTTATTGGCAGAGAGGGAGTTTGAACAGTTCGTGTGATGTCCTTGTAGTGTTCTGTGATGAGCGTAGTTTTTAGCATCTTCAAGATGTCTGAGGTCTTTTGTTGATCTTAGGTTGTCGGGGAGTGATTTCCAGAGCGCGGGAGTGGTCCGTGATAGTGCTCTTCTTGAAGTGATTAGGGTGATTGGTGGTCTTCATTGAATTGCTCAGTGAATAGGGTGGTTTTTAGTAGTTTCCTGAATTCTTTTAAATCTGTTGTTGATTTTAGGTTATCTGGGAGGGCATTCCAGATGGTAGGGGCAGCCAGCGAGAAGGCTCTCATGGATGTGGATTTGTTGGTTCTTGTAAATAGACTGGGTGTTGATATATTGTGTTTGGTGCTATTTCTGTCTGGTCTTATGCTTGTTTTGGATCTCATAAGTTGATATAGTATTTCTGCTGACATATTTTAAATTTTGAAGATAGTGCTGCTTTATATTTTGCACGTGATATCTGTAGCCAGTGGAGTTCATGTAGTATTGGGGTTATATGGGCTTGTCTTGATGCGCTAGCAATGATGTGGGCAGCAGTGTTATGTATTTGTAGTTGACGGGTGGTTTGTTTGGGTAAACCTTGATATAGTATATTACAGTAATCCAGTACAGGTGTAACGATGGCCTGGCATACTGTGCGGAAGTGTTCATTGTTGAGAGGTTTTAATCTCCGGAGCGTTGCGAGTTTGAAATATGCTATTTTGGATATCATATAGCACAGAACACATAATAGCACAGAACACTGGCAGCCAATCCATGAACCTCCACCAGTCATACAATCACATCGTGAACAAAGCAACCTGGTATGACACTAACAGAAGAACCTTTAATCTGCTACAACTAACTAATCCCTTGTAAGCCAGCAACTACACATCTAACCTTGATATTCCACGTGCTCATCCCTCTAACATCCACACAGGTGCTTGCCACTCACCGCAACAGCATTTCTATCCTTTACAGGCCAAAGCCTCTTCACCTAAGCCCTTGCCTTAAAATACAACACTCAAAACAAAAACAGACTTCTACAAATCAATACTGCTCAGCACAGAACTGAAGCTTCAGATTTAATCGCTCTCGCAACCCACTTAAATGCTCCCTTATTTTAATGCCCACTCAATCTGTAGCAAGACCCAAACTTTAGTAGACTATATACAACTCGCCTACACTGACCTCATGTGCATCACTGAAAGTTGGATCTGAAGCTCTGACAATGTACTCCTCAACCAGTTGTTACCACCTCAGTACAAGCTTTTCAGCTGCCCCAGAACTGACAGAAGAGGTGGAAGGGTTCTAATATTGGCAACAAAACACCTGAATTTCACTATAGTTAACTCACAATCCCTACAAACATTAGACTTCTTCATTATCTCCAATTGTGAATGCACTGTATGTTTAACATACAGAAAACCCTCCTCCAGTACCGATGAACTTTCAGTTCTAATAGATGATGTATGCACACACACATCATCCACCAAACACTTCTTCCTCATGGGTGACTTCAACCTCTCATCCACATCAACGAAGCAAGCCAGTGCGTTCATGAACGCCATGGAAACACTTCAACAAATCCAGATAATTGACGTGCCCACTCACTCCAAAGGTGTACTCCTACACTTCATATTTGCACCCAAAGTACTACAAAGAGCTGATCTAAACATCCAGGTTGACCCAGTGCCTTGGTCAGATCATGCTATGATCTCACTCGTATTCCCAAACTATATCCATCTGCCAAACCTTCCCCACCAACAGAGACAGCGACTCAAAGCATTTAACCCACAATCTTTCCTCAATAATGTCTCCTTGCTTATAGAAACTGACATACCTGACTTATACAGTTTCATCTCTTGTAACTTTGTAATTACGCAGCAATATTCACAGAATGACAGTCTACGACCCCCCCCCCCCCACCCCCTAATCTACTCACCCTCCCTGGTTCTCCAGTAATCTCTACCATATCAGATAAAAACTTAGGCTATTAGAAAGAAGATGGAAACAATCACAAGGTGCAACAAGTCCTTAGCAGGCAACTAGAATACAACCACCTATGCAACAGTTGCCGAAAAGAAGACTATGCCAACATCCTCATGAAATTTCTCAACTGTCCAAGGGAATTCTCAATTGTCTTCCCTCACCAGTGGATCCACTTCAATATATTCCACAAACTCAAGAGAGCAACTTGACCCACAGCTCATTGCCGACTTCCTCGGCAACAGGCAATGCCTGACAACTCCCCATAACAATAATCCAACACATCAACAAGATAACTCATCTCAAACTCACATATGGCACACTTTCAGCCTAATATCAGAGAGAGCTCTGACATCAGTAATATCAGTACCACAACCTCCCCATTGGATCCATGCCCAGTACATGGATAAAACTCCTTCGTTCTGAGTTCACTCCGACTATTCTTAAGATAGTCCACACATTTCTCTCTCAAGGATACCTACCCCAGCCCTGAAACAGGTTCAATGTGTCCCATATTGAAGAAATCCTCATTAGACCTAACACCTTAGTTCATATCGACCGATTGCCAGCATTCCATAGCTCTCTAAAATAATAGAAAAAACTATACAGCACCAGCTCCAAGACCATGTTGATTCCCATGGTCCATTGGATCCTCAGCAGCATGACTTCCGCCCATAGCATGGCGTTGACACATTAAATTGCACTTGTCCACATTAAATTTCATCTGCCATTTTGATGCCCAGTCTTCCAGTTTATCAAGATCCTCTTGCAATTTTTCACAATCCTCTTGGATTTTAACAACTTTAAATAGTTTTGTGTCGTCTGCAAATTTGATAACCTCACTCGTTATTCCACTTTCCAGGTCATTTATGAATGTCAAAAAGAAGCGGACCCAGCACAGATCCCTGGGGTACACCACTATTCACCTTTCTCCATTGAGAAAATTGGCCATTTAGCCCTACCCTCTGCTTTCTATCTTTTAACCAGTTCCTGATCCACAATAGTACACTGCCTCCTATCCCATGACTCTTTAGTTTTGCCAAAAGTCTCTGATGAGGGACCTTGTCAAAGGCTTTCTGAAAGTCCAGATACACAATATCAACCGACTCACCTGTGGTAGAGATGAGGACAGTAACTGAATTCAAAAAAGCATGGGACCAACACAGAGGATCTCTAAAGATAAAAAGTGGACTGTTGTAGTTGTTATGGAAGGACAGACTAGATAGGCCATGTCTTTTTCTGTCGTCATGTTTCTGTTTCTTTAGGACAAAGCGGTGGAACTGGTGCCCCACCATCTCAAGGGCAAGGAGTTCTACTCCCGGCATTTCCTCATGCCAAATAGGATAGGGCGCCTAAGGCCCATCCTCGATCTGCGCAACCTGTCAGACGGCTGCCTAGGGTGAGAACTTACACAATCTTGACGATGCATATATTCATATGATTCTTGCAAGGTATTGTGGGTAATGTAGTTCTTTCACTCCAAACACAGCTGAAGACAATAATTGAGTTGTGAAACCAGTGGTTAAAGCCAATAAAATACTTCTTTTATTGATGGGGTTTAATTCACCCAGCACAAGTATGCTTGTTAGCAATATAAATGAGGTTACTTGCTTGCAGTGTTTAAATGGGTAACATAAAGTCACAAAGCAAATCAGAAAACAACCTTCAGCTTGTCAGGCAATTAGCTAATGTTTTCTTAGCAAATAATTACCAAATAAAAAGGCACCAAGAAATGAATAAACTTTGCTTGTTAGGTTAACTTCTGCTTATTTTCCACACAGATCCTAGCAGTGATTCTCCCTTGCTCACACACAATCAGGTGCAGCTTTAATTACTATCAATTGACCAGCTGAAACCCTTTAGCTGGCTGGCTGCTACTGTGTGAACCCAAATCCTGCTTTAAGAGCTGTTTGCAGTGGAAATAAAGAACAAAGTTAGGTTTCTTTGTGATGGCTGAGGTGTTTGCTCACAGAAAGCTAGCAATAGCATTTAGATAGAGAACAGTCCATGTAATGAATAGTTTCATCTGCTGTATCTCCCCCTTCATCAATCAGCATAGGGTCTCTATCATACATTGGCACAGACGAGTCTTTCCATAAGGCACTATCATGAGAATGCTTATTCCCTTGCTGCCATTCACTATTATAGATAGGGTCTGGATCAGTGTTCATATCTGAGCCTCTCCTGCTATCATAATTCCTCTCTGTATAGCCTGGCCAGTATGTAATCCAGTTCTGATGTCCAGCCTTCCAATTTTGATCCCTGGACACTGGATCTCCTCTCACATACCTCCTGGCCTTGGTTTGAAAGTCCTTTCCACGTGCAGTCTTCTCTCTTCCAGGTAGCCACTGGTGATTCCTATCTCTGCCAATTCATTCCTCTGGCTGACTCCAGTCCAATGGATTCTGCTGGCACTTGGAATACCTCCCAGTATAGGTACTGCCTTGGAATCTCCCAGACCTTCCAATGGCCTTTCTTCTCTTCCTTCCAGAGAATTTCCTTCTCTCTCTATCCGCTTGGCTTGGCTTCTGCTTCTCCAGGTGATACTGGTGCTTGAGCTTGAAGCTGTTGCTGTCTCTGTCTCTGTATCTCTTCCTCCCTCTGTAGCTGAAGCTGTTATCTGAAGAAAAAGCTCTATTCTTATCCTGTTCTAATGTGTGCTGCTCCCTAACACAGCGCAGCTGTCTTGAATCAGGCCCTGCCCTTTGAGATGAGTGCTTAGGGATTACCTCATAGCTCTCTTGATTGCACACACATTTTCTCACTTCAGCCTCCCTCATGGCTGCTGGAAACCTGGTGCATTCTGGGACTGGTAGTCTTTTATGTGAAAACTCTGTTTTCTTACTTCTACCAAAACTGACAGGTTGCTTGTTCATAGTCACATCATCTTTTCTATAGCTCCTACCTGAGCTATGATAAGCTTCCTTATCACAAACCTCAACAAATTCCTGGTGAGGAAGAAGTTCATGATACTCTCCCTTGGAACATTGCTGCCATACATCCCATCCGGAAGGGAGACTGGCTATGCTCCTTAGACCTCAAGGATGCTTATACTCACATCCTCTTCCACCCCCAACCACAGGCAGTACTTGTGGTTCTTAGTGGGGCCAGGCATTTTCAGTACAGGTGCTCCCTTTCGGCCTAGCTTCTGCTGTAAGAATTTTCACAAAATGCCTGATGGTCATGGCTGCCTTCCTCCAGCTCCAGGTGATCTTCATCTTTCCCTACCTGGACGACTGGCTCAAAGCGAGGCACGGCCTCATAGGTGCAGCAGGATACTGCATGCACCATCCAGTTTCTGCAACACTTGGGGTTTGTGATAAACTACCCAAAGTCTCACCACCTCTTGGCACAGTACCTGGAGTTCACTGGGGCAAAAATTGACACTCTCCAGTCGAAGGCTTTCTTGTCCAGGGACCGAGCTGTTTTGACTCAGGATTCTGGCTGGGGACATACAGTACCATCCCTCGGTACCCGCTTGGCTTCTCCTGCTCCTCATTCACATGGCCTCCATGGTCCATGTCACCACTGACGCCTCCACATGAGGGTGGTGCAATGGTTTCTCCAGGACCAGTAGTCGCAGGCCGCCTCTGAGACAGAGTTTCTGTTATCCCCCAGTTTGTGGATTCTCTGATCTGGTGGTAGTCTCCCCAGCATTTCGAGGTTGGCATGCCTTTTCAGGTCCCAAGCCCCTCAAGGGTCCTCAGCACCGATGCCTCTCTGCTCAGCTGGGGAGCCTACTGCAGAGATCTCTGCATTCAGTGCAACTGGTCATCAGGCAAGGATACCCAGCAGATCAACCTCCTGGAGCTCTGAGGCATATGTTTAGCCCTGAAGTTCTTCTGTCACCACCGGTGCTGGTCCAGATGGACAACCAGGTGGTGGTGTTCTTCATGAACAAACAGGGGTGCGCTTGATCTCCTACCCTTTCTCAGGAGGCACTGGCCCTCTGTACGCAATCCATCAGGTTATCCTCCTGCGTGTAGTGTACCTGCCAGGCCAGGACAGCCTGTTGGCCAACGGGCTCTGCAGAGTTCTCCAGCTGCATGATGTCAGCTGGACCTTAGGGTATCCAGTTGGCTTTTCCAGCTCTGGGAGGAACCCGTGATGGACCTGTTCACCATCCCGGAGAACTTTGAGTTGCCCCGCTTCTGCTTCTAGCAGGCCCACCCCTCCAGGATGGCAGCGGATGTGTTCCTGGTCTCATGGTCGGAAGGCCTCATGTACGCCTTCCCTCCTATGCTGCTGATCACCAAGACCTTGTTCAGGATCCTCTGTGTCAGGATCTCGGTCATCGTAATAGCTGCTTGGTGGGCCAGGCAACCATGGGTTCCGCTGCTTCTACAGTTGGTGGTGGAGAACCACGTCCCCTTGGGTTCCACCTTGGGACTCCTGTCTCAGGAGGGGGGTGCTCTCTTGCACCCCAACCTGGGAACCCTTTTGCTGACAGCGTGGCGGCGGAGAGGGTGACTCTGGCCCCTTTCAACCTTCAGGTTGATGTGGAAGACATTCTGCTGGCCTCTTGCAAGTCCTCTACTAGAAAGGCTTACGCCCTCAAATGGCGCAGATTCTCTGTTTGGTGCACCAAACACGGGGCTCACCTTTTCTCCTGCCCGATGTTATAGTACCTTCTCCACTTCTCTTAGTCCGTGCTCAAGTCTAACTCTGAATACTCTTTAGTGTCCTGGCGGTGCACCATCATCTGGTAGATGGTAAGTCCCTCTCGGTCCAACGTTGCATTGGTGACCCATTTTCTTCGGGGCCTGCTCTTATCGAAGCCCCTGGTTTGCTCTCTGACAACCGAATGAGACTTCAACATAATGTTGGGGCAGCTCACTCGCCCACCCTTCGAACCTCTGGCTATCTGCCACCTTCGCTACCTCTCTTGGAAGGTGACTTTCCTGGTCTTGCATACTTCCGCTCGCAAAGTTAGCAAGCTTCAGGCCCTTGTTGCGGAGGCACCCTATACCAGGTTCTACAATTAGAGTGGTGCTTTGCACACACCCCAAATTCCTGTCAAAAGTATTGTCGCCCTTCCATCTCAACCAGGAAGTGGTGCTCCCTACCTTTCCAAAACCTCACTCCAGTTGGGCGGAGACGGTGGTCCGCACCTTGGATTGTAAGAGGGCTTTGTCCCTCTATATCCAGCGCACTCAGGGTCACCACAAAGCCTCTCAGCTTTTCATCTTACGACCCCAGTAGGCTGGGGGAGGCGGTGACCAAGCGTACGCTGTCCACATGAGTGGCGGATTGTATCGCCCTCGCTTATGAGCAGGCGAGGCTCCTGCTGGAAGGCCACATGTTAGGGCCACGGTGGCTTTGGTGGCAAACTTGCGCTCCGTCCCAATGGTGGACATCTCCTGGGCCGCCACCTGGTCTCTAGTCCATACCTTCGCTGCTCTTTACTGCCTGGAAATAGATTCACGATGGGACAGTGCCTTCGGCCAGGCTGTGCTCCGTAACCTTTTCGGGGTTTATGTAACTCCTACCCTCTGACCCTTCTGTGTTCAGTCTACTGGAGTGCTGGTTTCATGTGACACAGGTACTACTGTGGTCTGTGTACACAAACTTACTTGCTGCTGCTTTCTGCTCCCCATAAGGGAACCCCTCTTTTTGCTATTGGCTCTCGATAGCGTGTAGTTGGGGAGTCCCATATTTTGTGACCGACTTCCTGCTTGTTTCTGGAGAAAGCGTACTTACCTGTAACGGGTGTTCTCTGCGGACAGCAGGAATCAGTCTTCACAACCCTCCCTCCTTCCCTTGGTGTTGCTACTGTACCATCTTTTATTTTTGCTATCTTTTAGCTATGTCATCTGACTGAGCAAGATTGCACCCTTGGGCTGGAAGAATCCATGCATGCATGGTGGCATTTCCAAAAGGCTTTCTTTGAAAGCTGGGGGGATGCTTCCGAGAGGGCTGCGTCGGTGCCGACGTCACATATGAGGACTGATTCCTAGTGACTCTGGAGAACGCCTGTTACAGGTGAGTAACTACGCTTTCTCCCCCCACCCCAGTGTGTGAGCAGGCCTTCCCTGCCTATTCTATTAGCAACAGACTCTGAGTGGGATCCAGCCATTGGAAGGCTGCTCTAATTGGAAGGGAGAGGGGTAAGATGGGGGAAATTTCTGTGCTAGATAAGTGATGGTTCTTCTTGTTTGAGGTGGGAGGGGCAGAAGAGACACAACCCCCCCTCTTCCTCCTCCTCCTCCTCCCCATAAAAAATTCTCAAGGCTTTTCTATGGGAGAATTGGTTTGAATAGCTGCTGCATATACATACCGATTCACTGTAATATAACGATTAAGGAATTGCACCTTTAAAAATGCCTTCCCCTCTCTAATCTTTGTATCACAGACATTGAAAGCCAACGGAAATACACACACGCATCAGCACATACTTACAAACACACCATGTTTGCAAAACACACAAATAAAACAAATATAGGTGTGTGCATGCACACGCAGAGGGATTAAAAAATTCCTCCTCTTGTTAAAATTCAACCATTTTTCAAGAAAGTATTTGTCATCCTGATCCTTTTCCAGCCCTCCTGCTAATTTGTTGATTTATCAAACAAGAATATAAAGGATTTTTTTTACTCTGTTTTGAATGTTACAGAAAAACAAAAGTTTCCATTTCATCCTGCTAGACCAATCCAGACAAGTGGGTTGTGTTCTCCTATCGGTAGTTATGTTGTCATAGTGCCATGGACAGCAGATGGTGAATGCAAGTTCCTGAGCGGGTGTCCAGTTTAGTCCTCCACATCCAGGTAGTGCACCTCCTCCTGCAGCAAGGAGACTGGACCAATCAACACTTCAGAACTGTAGCCTGCTTACTGCTGGAACTCCCATGAGCCCTCCAGTGTGTCCAGTCTCCTTGCAGCAGGAGGTGGTGTGAGCCTGGAGCTAGGCTCACTTCTTATTTCTAGTTGATGTTTTTTCTTTACTTTACTTTAGTTTTATTTTTCTGTCTACTGTCCCTTTAATTGGCTTAAAAAAAAAAAAAAAAAAGACCTTTGCAGTGCGTGTCAGTGACACACGGGGATTAACGCAGGAGAGAGGCTGACCGGCACTGACCTTCGTCCCTGCTTCCCTGCCTGCAGTCTATACCGGCTGCGCTGATCGCTCTCCCAGGACTGTTCGGGGGCAGGATCACTTTATCCGCGGCGCTCCTTCTTGTCTTTAAATTTACATGAGCACGCTGTCAGGCACTCCGGCTGCGATCCGGTGCTTGCCTGTCTTTCAGCTGACCGGCTCTCTGCTCTGCTCCGGGGCTGTTCGGCGGCTGTCCGAACGCTTGCTGAGACATGTTTTCGGGGTAAGTGTTCTTCCTTAGGGGTGTTTGTCTGCTCGGGGAATTTTTCTTTCATTTTCTTTTTTCGTCGGTTTTGGCGCTCTTTTTTTCTTCAGCGCGCCTCAGTCCCGGCGGCCATTTTGAGTTTCTTTTTTTTGGTGGTAATTGCCTTTGCTGACCCTTAATTCTTTTATTTTACCAGCGTTTTTGCATTCCATTTCATTTGGGGCACTTGCTCTCTGTTTCTTTTTGTTTCATTAAAAAAAAAAAGGGGTTTGAGCACGCGGGCTCAGTGTGGGGCTTAGTTGTATAGGGCTCCCTCACTTGATCTTTACCTGCCTCAGGGTACGCGGTTTCTTTTCTTTCCTCAGCTGGCACCCTGATTGCCTGTGGGCATGTCCTCCAAACCGCAATGCCTGGTCTGCGTAGGCGGTCCGTCTCTGCCGCTGGTTTCTGTTCCAGCTGTGCTGCGGTCTCTTCTGGCATAGACCATCAGGGGGACTCCCCTTCTCCAGCAGAGAACTTGGTGGCTCCGCTGTTGACGGAGGGCGCTCTTCCTCCGGGGCCTCTGTTGCCACCTGTGGCTGCGGGCTCTCAGACTCCGGGGTCCGCAGTCGCTGTTGAGCAGTGGGATACTTCTTCTGCTCTGATGCATTTTTCGCCTGATTTCGTACTAATTATGCATCAGGCCTTCAAGTTGGGGCAGTTGGGCAAATGGCCTGAGTCTTCCCCCTCGGCTCTCATTCCTCTGCCATCTGTCTCGAGCCCACCGGAGCCGCCCGCCAAAGCGGCTAGGAAGTCGCACCCGGTTGGCTTGGCGCCAGAAGATTTTGAGATTCACGACCTCGAGCTGGATGCTGACCTTGAGGGCAGTGTCGATGACCTTGAAGAAGGTGAGCTTCCAGACCCCGAGGATCAGGCTAGGATTGTTCAGGTGTTTCGTAAGGAGGAGTCGGTTCCTCTTATCACGGAGGCTCTTCAGACACTCAATCTCTCAGCGCCGCCTCCGGGGGAGGCCGATGTGTTAGAGGATCCCCTTATTCAGGCGGTTCGGGACTCGCAGGTAGTCTTCCCTGTTCACCAGGTGGTAGCTCAGATGATACAGACCGAGTGGGACCATCCGGACGCTGGCTTGAAGGGCATCCGCACGATGCATCGGCTTTATCCATTGAAGGATGAGGATAAAGAGAAATTCAAGTCCCCTAGAATTGATGCAGCGGTTTCGGCGGTGACCAAAAAGACTACTATTCCGGTAGAAGGCAGTGCTGCCTTGAAGGACATTCAGGACAAGAAAGTGGATGGTTTATTAAAGCAGGCATTCGAGACCAATGTCTTATCACTGCAGGCTTCGATTTGTGCGGCCTGGATAGCTAGAGCATCTTTGCGATGGGCTCAGCGCTTGCGTCAGAATTCTTCCCTAGAC
This sequence comes from Ichthyophis bannanicus, assembly GCA_033557465.1. Lineage (NCBI taxonomy): Eukaryota > Metazoa > Chordata > Amphibia > Gymnophiona > Ichthyophiidae > Ichthyophis > Ichthyophis bannanicus. The sequence continues at coordinate 884,106,310 of CM066035.1, read as the reverse complement.
CAGCAGGCGTTGCTCGAGGTTACTCGCCTAGAGTCGGGTTCCACTTATCTCGCAGATGTCCATTATGATTTGATACGCACCATGGCGAATAGTATGGCCTCGTTGGTGGTCGCGCGCAGATCCCTTTGGTTGCGTAACTGGGCCGCCGATCCTTCCTCCAAGTCTCGTCTTAGCAGACTTCCCTTTAAGGGTAAGTTGCTATTCGGGGAGGATTTAGACAAGTTGGTGAAGGACTTGGGTGAGACCAAAGGGGTAGGCTTCCGGAGGACAAGCCCAAGTCGGTTAGAGCTTTTCAAGCGGCTCGAGGTTCCTTTCGGGATTTTCGGAGATTTCGGTCGACCCGCCCTTGGAATTCCCAACCAGGCCGGTTTGGGTCTCGGACTCAGTCCTTTCGTGGTTTCCGGGGGGCTGGCAGGGGCTTCTCTATCGCTTCCTCCAGTGCCTCCTCCTCCTTTAGTCGCAAACCGCAATGAAATGAGGCGGGCTCCGGAGGGGGTACAAGTCATCGGCAGACGTCTTCGGAACTTTCTTCCCTCTTGGGCCCACATTACTTCGGACCGTTGGGTCCTCGAGATAGTCAGCGACGGTTATGCATTGGAGTTTGCTTTCCCTCCAAGAGATTCCTTTGTCCTCTCTCCCTGCAAAGGGTCGCAAAAGGAACTGGACATTCGGTTAACCCTGGAGCGCTTGTTTAGCGCTGGGGGCCGTAGTCCCTGTTCCTGCGAACGAGTGCGGACTCGGTCGTTACTCCATTTATTTCGTGGTGCCAAAGAAGGACGGCTCCGTACGTCCTATTCTCGATCTCAAGGGCGTAAATCGCTGTCTACGGGTACCTCATTTCAGGATGGAGACTCCGTCATGGTCGCTGTCCGACAGGGAGAGTATTTGACTTCTCCGGATCTCACCGAAGCTTATCTGCATATTCCCATTCGGGCCGCACATCAGAGGTTTCTCCGCTTCGCGCTTCCTTGGGGTCACTTCCAGTTCCAAGCACTACCTTTCGGCCTGGCAACCGCGCCTCGCGTTTTCACCAAGGTGATGGTTGTGGTCGCGGCGGCCTTGCGCAAGGAGGGAGTTCTGGTGCACCCCTACCTCGACGATTGGCTGATATGGGCGAAGTCCGCGGAGGAGAGTTTGCTGGCCACGAACAAAGTCGTTCGTCTTCTGCAGGATCTCGGCTGGGTGATCAATGTGTCCAAGAGTCAGCTGGTGCCGACTCAACATCTCGAATATCCGGGTGTTTGTTTTGATACTTCCACGGGGATAGTGTCTCTCCCAGATCGCCGGGCCCAGGGTTTGCGTCAGCTCCTACGACTGTTCCTAGCGGACCCCGCTCCGTCGGCCTGGTGGTATCTCCGGTTATTGGGCACCATGGCTTCGACTCTGGAGGTGGTTCCGTGGTCCCGATTTCATATGCGGCCTCTTCAGCGTGCTCTGTTGCGTCGTTGGTCCCATCAGTCGGATTCTCTGAACCGCCGGTTGTTGTGCCCCCTCCGGGTTCGCCTGGCGTTACAATGGTGGCTGGTCCCCGCTCTCTCTTCGGACGGGAGCTCCCTTGGAACAGCCCCTCTGGTTGCCGGTCATCACAGATGCGAGTCTCTCCGGCTGGGGAGCCCACTGTCAGGGCCGGTTTGCGCAGGGGACATGGTCTCCACAGGAGGCTCGGTGGTCAATCAACCGGCTCGAGCTCCGAGCAATATGGCTAGCGCTTCAAGCTTTCGAGGAATCAGTCCGCGGCCGAGCGGTTCGTGTTTTGTCGGACAACGCGACGGCAGTGGCATACGTCAACCGACAGGGCGGCACAGGCAGCGTGTCCCTGGAAGTCGAGGCGGACGCGCTTTTTGTTTGGGTGGAAAAGTGTCTCCGGGCCATTTCGACAGCGCACATCGCTGGAAAGGACAATGTCATGGCAGATTTTCTGAGTCGTGTGCGAATAGACGCCGGAGAGTGGGAGTTGCACCCTCAGATTTTTGCTCAGATAGTTCGTTGGTGGGGTCCGTCCATCATGGATCTCATGGCGACGTTCGAGTCGGCCAAGACAAGTCGTTTCTTCAGCAGACGCAGGGAACGAATGTCCGAGGGTATCGATGCGCTTCTCCAACCGTGGCCCGAGTTCGAGCTTCTCTATGTCTTTCTGCCGTGGGCTCTGATCGGCAAAGTGATTCAGCGCATAGAAGCCCACCGCGGACCGGTCCTGTTGGTGGCGCCGGATTGGCCCCATCGTCCGTGGTATGCAGATTTGGTATGCTTGCTCGACGGCGTACCTTGGCGGCTTCCTTCCCTGGTGGATCTCCTGGTGCAGGGGCCTCTGCACATGCCTCAGGTGGCTCGGTTCTCGCTTACGGTATGGCCATTGAAAGGGCTCGGTTGAGGAAGAAAGGGTATTCCCCGGCGGTTATCTCCACTCTACTGCGTGTGAGGAAGCCTTCTACCTCCCTCACTTATGTTCGGGTTTGGCGAATCTTTGAGGATTGGTGTTCCCGGCATGCCGTCCGGGCCACGACTTCTTCAATTGCGGTCATTCTTAGTTTTTTGCAAGACGGTTTTGACAAAGGTCTGGCCGCCAGCTCGTTAAAGGTCCAGATTGCCGCTCTGGCGTTCTATCGCGGCAAAGTTCACGACGTTCCTCTTACTTCGCATGTGGACGTTCGGCGTTTTCTCAAAGCGGTGTTTCGGTTACGTCCTGCTCGCAGGGTGACCGTGCCTCCCTGGGATTTGAACCTGGTGCTGCAGGCTTTGTCTCGGGAGCCTTTTGAGCCTCTCCGCTGTGCCTCCGTAAAGGACTTGACGTTAAAGGCAGTCTTTCTCATTGCCATCTGCTCGGCGCGTCGCATATCTGAACTCCAGGCGCTTTCTTGTAGAGCTCCCTTTTTATCCTTTCTTAGCGATAGGGTAATTTTGCGGATGGTTCCTTCCTTCTTGCCTAAAGTGGTGTCTCCCTTTCACGTGAATCAGCCGGTGGTTCTACCGGTTTTGGTTCCAGAGTCGTCTACGGCTTCCGGCTCTGTTCTTCATAAGCTTGATGTGCGTCGGGTCCTCCGTCAGTATCTCAAGGTGTCCGAGCCTTTTCGAAAGTCGGATCGTTTATTCGTGCTGTTTGGAGGTCCGCGGAAAGGGGAAGCAGCGGCTAAGGCCTCCATTTCTCGGTGGATTAAAGAGGCAATTGCGTCGGCTTATCTTGTGCAGGGCAAGACGGTTCCCTTGGGGTTGCGAGCTCATTCCACTAGGGCGCAGGCCACGTCTTGGGCGGAGCATAGTCTCGTTTCGCCGCTGGAAATTTGTCGAGCGGCGACGTGGTCATCTCTCCATGCCTTTAGTAAACATTACCGTTTGGATGTGGCAGCGGCTCGGGATACCAGTTTTGGGTCTGCGGTCTTGCGCGCCGCGTGTCAGGATCCCCCCCGTTGTTAACTGCTCTGCTACATCCCGGATGTGGAGGACTAAACTGGACACCCGCTCAGGAAATGGAAATTACACTTACCTGGTAATTGAAGTTCCTGGAGGGTCCAGTTTAGTCCTCCTTCCCACCCGGAATTCTCTTTTTGCGGCGCGCTGTGTCCATCCTACTCTGTGGTCAGTTAATTTGCAGATTCCTACGCAAAAAAAAAAAAAAAAAAGCAAAAAGAAACGAAACAGGGGACCATCACCCTTGGGTTAGCGTCCCTTGGGTTTTCGTTCCTTCGGGTTGGTTCCTCGGTCTTCTCTTTTTTCTTTTGCTTACTCAGCTTCCGGTGCTGACGGTCGGTATTCGGAACCGGGAACGGAAGCAAGGTGCAGCGTTTCTGCCCTCTCGTTTGGGGAGGGGGTTCTGTAAAACCTTTATGGGTACTTTTCTGTTCTCTGTACTTTCCTTAATCTGTTCTTTCTTCAGTCTGCTTTGTTACTAGTTCACTGGAGGGCTCATGGGAGTTCCAGCAGTAAGCAGGCTACAGTTCTGAAGAGTTGATTGGTCCAGTCTCCTTGCTGCAGGAGGAGGTGCACTACCCAGATGTGGAGGACTAAACTGGACCCTCCAGGAACTTCAATTACCAGGTAAGTGTAATTTCCATTTTTCAGCTCCAATGAATTTGGAAAAAGTAAGGAAGACTGAAGAAGGAAAGATTAATTTCACTCGTGAACGGCCACCCTTGTGTGTGACCACCTCTCTGGAGTGAGACACAGGAGTCTTCAGTAGGCACATCTTTAAAACTGGTACTCTTCAGATGCCATAAGGAGAAGGGGAATGTTTAGCTCCCCTTCCTTCTGTTAAGGACCGGTTGAGCAGCCAGATTGGAAAAGGAGTTTGGAAAGGATTCTTTAAAGCTGCACACTACCTCAGTGTCCTCTCCCCATCTCCTTCCTCCTGCTCTCCCTCAAAGTTTTGAAGAAGGCTCTTCAAAGGGGTGTGACTGCAGGGGAGCAGTGCTGAGCCTGGTCTGGTATTTTTTTTAAATCTGTTTTGGGGGTCCCCAGAGGTACTGTAAGTTTTAAAATTAAGTCTTTCTGACTTGTTTTGTAGGAGGGCTCCTCACCTTGTCTGCTGGTGCTGCATAAGTCGGGTTGGGCCACTCGGGGTGTCTGTTGGTTTGGTGCTGGTTTTTTCTGCTGTGTTTGTGCATCCTGATTTTTTTGCTGTGCCTCTTTCATGCCTTCTGGTGCACATTGGTAGCATGTTGCCCTGCCTATGTTGCCCTAGTGTGCACTACTACTGCCTGCCCGACTGTCAGTGGCAGTGAAGATTCATATGCTGGCTTCTAAGATGCGTTGCCTACTCTGGAGAAAGAGAGCCTCGTTGCCGGATTCTGATGTCTGCTGTAATTGCATGGAAGCCTCTGTTGCACTCTTGGAGGGCCCATCTCTCCTCTAAAGATAATGTTCTGTTGACGTTAATACATCAGATATGTCCTCCAAGTTTGTTGACCAAACTAACCTTTAAAGAGAAACTTTTGCTTGGGGTAGACTTGGAGGAACTGGTTAGGGGTTTGGGTGAATCCAAACCTCCTCGCCTCCCGGAAGATTGGCCAAAGGGACTTGAGAAGCATACAGATGTTGTCATCCTCCTCAACATATGCTGCTTTTTCCTTATTCATGGGACCTCCTGTAAGGTTCTTCCCCAAAAAAAACCCTCTCCTCTCCCTTTTCTAGTTTTGGTTCCTGGACTCCGTCTTTACGTGGGGCTTGTGGGCTGTGGGATTCTACCACCTCCAGAAGTGCTTTCTCCTGTCCAGCAGTTTGATGGATTGGGGGTCCATTACGGGACACCTCCAGTGGGTGGTAGGCTGCGTCTTAACTACCATGAGTGGGCCTGGGTCACTGGGCATTGCTGGGTGCTAGACACCATTGAGCATGGCTATGTTCTGGAATGCATAGAGCCTTCACCGTTCTGAGGCCAAGAGAACCACCGTTTCCAGGTCGTCCAGCTAGACCAGTCCATACAAGTGGGTTGAGTCCCCCTGCCAGCAGATATTGAGAGAGTCCGAAGAGCCAATCCAAGCTGTGGCCTTGCCCCTGACACAAGCCCCAGGCACAGCTAGAGGTCTCCTCGGTACTTTCTCTGTTTCAGCAGATGTTGGACCCTTCTTATTTTCTCCTTGGTGACCCACTGTCTCTGGACTTTTTTGATTGGGCCACCTGAATCCCACAGGGGTACGAGTGTCCCTGGCTAGTGGATTCTTCCTGGGCAATCTCCTAGCATCGAGTGCCAGTGCAGCTTGGTGGTGGGCATCAGGTCAAGACCTCTGGAGAGACCCTAGGTTTCTTTGTGCCCTTATTTTTCTTTTCTCCCTGTACCTTTATTTTGTTTTGTAGGGGAAAAAAATACAGGTACATTGGTAGGGAAGGTAATCTGCTGCTTACTGGCCTGCACAGACTGTTCCTGGGCTCTCTTTCCCGCCCCCCCCCCCCCCAAAACTGCTCACGTTCCTCTGCATCGGACACAAAGTGCAGCTGATTGCCGTCTGGCCTCTGTCCGGGGTGGATGCGGTCTGTATCCGGGGAAACGCTACCTCTGTAACAGCCTCAGTGGCGCAGAGCCACTGTGCTCCACTGTTAGTTTGCGGCTGTAGCCTGGGCCTGGCGATGTGCCTTCCTTCCTGTGCACACCAGCACGGTTGATGGTGGCAGAAGATCAAGAACCGCTTCCACAGTCTGGCAGTTAGCGGCTGCGGCAGTTCCAGTACCTGCTGCGTTGTCTCAGCAGCTGCATTTCTTTGCTGTTTCGGCGCCATTTCTTAGAGCTCAGTTCCTGCTCTCGCTTCAGTGCAGGGGCGCCATTTTCAAGCTCACATTCCCACCTTAGCTCCTCCGAGTTCAGCACCATTTTGGAAATTCTTCTTACTTAGCCTGCTGCCTATTCATTCCACATGTTTCGCTTTTTCCAAAAAGCGCTGCATCTTAATTGATGGCCTCTGCTCGGCCTGCGACAGTCACCCTGTAGAGGCTTCAATCTCTGTGCCCCCGATCTCACAGGAGCCTTCCTGTTTTAGGAGATCATGCAGCTTCTCCCTCACCTGTGCCCATTGTGCCTGCGTCCACGGGGGCGGATCCTGCAGCTACCCCCATCCTTCAATAGGGCCCCGTTGATGATCTGGCCTCCAAAATTTCTGCCTTTCTCCAGCATGCCTGGAATCTGTGGAAGTCCAGGCAGCCTTCCTCTGAACAGAGTCCCTTGGGCTCGGTCCGTGGCTGCAAACACCCACTCAGGGCTCACTCCCCTCGCTCTTCCAGGGAGCATCTATAGGAGGAGGCGGTTTCAGGAGATTGGGAGGACATGGGAAGTGCCTCTCAGGATCCGTCTTCTGAATCTGGCACAGAGGGCAAGCTGTCTCCCATGGAAGAGGATTCAGAGTCCACGATGGTTCGCCTCTGCCACCTGGACGAAATTTCAGGATTAATTACTCAGAACATCAAAGAACTTTGAATTTCTGAGGGATCTGATTCCGCACAGCCAGTGTCTACTACTGACCCCATTGTCGTGGGTATTAAGAGGCCAGCTCAGGTGTTTCCCTTTCCGTCAGAGCTGCAACAAATGGTAGCAGCAGAGTGGGACTCCCCTGATGCTCTCTTAAAGCAGACCTGTCGGTTGGGGTGGACCTTTCCCTGGTCTGTGGTGGATTTGGATCACTGGTTGCGATTTCCAAGGGTGGATGCCCTCATTACTGTAGTGACAAAGCATACCACTGTACCTTTGGAAGGTGGTTCTGCTCTCCGAGACATTCAGGACCACAGGCAGAGGGTTTGCTCAAGACCGCCTTTTCGGCATCTACACTAGCATTACAAGCCGCCTCATATGGTGGTCTTGATGCCCAGGCGCTGTTACGATGGATCCAGTTGTTGCCAGAGGATGACAACTCTGCGCTCATGCAATCTTTAGCTGCCTTCCCGGCGGATGCCTTTTTTGATCTCCTGCCTGTCTGCCCGGAGCGTAGCAGCTGTCACAGTAGCCCATCGGTGGCTTTGGCTCTGAAACTGGTCGGCAGATGTAGCCTCCTAGGGTCGTCTAGCCAAGTTGCCCTTTAAGGGAGGGCTGTTCGGCTTGGATCTCGTAAAGCTGGTCAAGGACCTTGGAGGCCCAACCTCAGTGCTTGCCAGAAGACTGGCCAAAGGGTGCTGCAAAGCAGCGAGCAGTCTCGGCTTCATCACGATCTCGCTTTCGGTACTACCATCGCTATCGACCTATCAGGCTGTTTTTGGATCTTCTCCTTTCGTGGCGCACGGCAGTCTTACACTCGGGGAGCAGTGGGCGGTAAGTCTGCTTCCTGCTTCTCCCAATAACGGGGTGTGGACCCGTTCTGCGTTGCCACCAGTCGAAGCTCGTCTGCGACATTTTTATAATGAGTGGGTCTGAATAAACAGACTATTGGGTCCTGGATATTGTTCAACACTGCTATGTCCTCGATTGTGCAAGACCCATACAGGACACCTTTCTCATCTCACCTTGTGGGGGCCTGCCAAAGCAAGCTGCGATACGCAGCACCCTCCAGCAGTTTGCAGCTGCAGGCCATCGTTCCATTACCCCCACCAGAATGGGGCCAAGGGCCTTATTACATTTATTTCATCGTCCCAAAGGACTGCTCCGTTTGGCCCATTCTCATTCTGCATGGCGTCAATCGCAGTCTCCAGGTTTCCTCCTTTCGGATGGAGACTCTTCAGTCCGCAGTTCAGGCAGTCAGAGCGGGAAAGTTTCTCGCTTCCCTGGACCTTACCGAAGCCTACTTGCACATTCCCATTCGCCCAGACCAACAGCTTGTACCTCCGCTTTGCAGTCCTTGGGGCTCACTTTTAGTTCGCAGCCATGCCCTTCGGCCTTGTGACCGCCCCCCGCACCTTTTCCAAGGTTATGATTGTGGTTGCGGCAGCACTGCGGTGCCGGGGGATCTGCGTTCTTCCTTATCTGGATGACTGGCTGGTTTGTGGCAAGTCTTACCTCTAGGCACACCAAGCCGTACAGCAGGTAATACAGGTCCTCTAATGGCTCAGTTGGTCATCAACCACGGCAAGAGTTACCTCACACCATCGCAGACCCTGGAGTTCTTGGGCACAAGATTCAACACCACCTCAGGCAAGGTCTCCCTGATATAGGACCATTGGCTGTAGATCTGCACTTGGTTGCACCACTTCCTCGCTCGCCCATTTCATCACAGCATGGGATTTTCTCCAACTTCTGGGCGTCATGATGGCCACGTTTGAGCTGGTGCCATAGGCGTGAGTGCATATGCGTCCTCTACAGGGGTTTTTCCTCTCGCGCTGATCCCCTGTGTCTCAAGACTACCAGATGCCGCTCGCGCTTCCTCTGTCCATCCACCACAGCTTTTGCTGGTGGGCATCTCTGTACAGTGTGATGAAGGGGATGTCACTCGAGGCATCGCCACGGACACCCCTAGCAACCGATACCAGTCTTTTGGGCTGGGGAGCACGGCATAAGGCCTGTGGTTGCCACGTGAGGTGCGTTGGCCCATCAATCGCCTGGAGGCTCGGGCCACACGCCTAGCGTTGGTCCACTTCCAGAAGCTCCTGCATGGTCGGGTGGTGCAGGCTCTCTCCGACAATGCGACAGCGGTGGCTTACATCAATCACCAGGGCAGTACCAAGTGCTCTGGCATATCTCAGGAGATGGCTCTCCTGTTCCCCTGGGCGGAGAACAACATATTGCGGGAGAGTTGACCATAGAGGCTGACTTCCTCAGTCGTCACCTTTTGGACCCGCGTGAGTGGGAGCTCATTCCATGGGCCTTCAGCTGCATCATTTGGTGCTCGGGACGGCTGGGCATGGACCTAATGGTGACAGGCAACAACGTCAAAGCCCTGCGCTGCTTCAGCCATCGCTGGGACCCGGCTTTCAGTGGGCTGGTTGCCCTAATCCTACTATAGCCCACCAACCACCTGCTGTGTCTTCACCGTGGATCTTGATTCCCCAGCTGTTGCACGGGATAGAGCAGCATCCAACATTTCTCATTCTGGTGGCGCCCAATTGGCCTCATCGCCTCTTACGCAGATCTCCACCATCTCTTGACTGCGGCACCCCTCTGGCTGGGGACTTGACGAGGCCTGTTAAGTCAGGGTCTGTTTCTCATGGAGGACCCCGCTCCCTTCTCACTTATGACTTGGCCCTTGAGCGGCAGCGCGCTAAAGTGATGTGGCTACGGCTCCAGTCATTGCTACTTTGCTTAAAGCCTGTCGGGCATCCACTTCCTTAGTGTATTCCTGCTTGTGGCACCGATTTGTCAAGTGGTGTGGGCAGCGGTCGCTCTCCCTGACGCGAACCCAAGTTCCGGTGCTCCTAGACTTCCTGCAGGCGGGCCTTGACATAGGCCTGGCATGGAATTCCCTGCAAGTGCAGGTAGCGGCTCTGTCAGCATTGCGGGCTGGCCCTTGGCTACACACCGTGACGTCTGCCACTTCCTTTGGGGGGGGTGTGTGCACGCAGTACGACCACTGGTCCGGCTGGAGATTCCATCCTGGGACCTCATCCTCATCCTTTGGGTCCTGGCCAGGGCTCCCTTTGAGCTCCTAAAATGGGCTACACTGGAGGACCTCACCCTCAAGGCGACCTTTCTGGTCGCAATTATCTCTGTCAGATGCATATGAGTTTGCAAGCCTTGTCCTGTCACGACCCCTACCTCTCCTCCTCTCCTGAAGGGGTCACCATGCACACCGTATCTTCCTTGCCGAAGGTCCTCTTGACGTTCCACATCAATCAGACTCTCTCCCTACTGGTGTTTTCACCTGAGCAATGTGCTGGGGCAGACTACGTGCTTCGGTACCTAGATGTACAGTGCATGCTGTTGTGCTTCCTAAAAGTCACAAATTCTTTCCGCCTCTCTGACCGTTGCTGTCCTCTTTTCAGGGCCCCGAATGGGTCAGGCGGCATCCAAGTCGATGCTTGGGTGGTGGATCCAAGATGCTGTGGTCTATCTACCTGTTGGCCCACCGGCCCCTCCTCCCCAGTTCTGAAGGCTCATTCGACTCTGGCTCTGGCAATGTCGTGGGCCAAGTCGGCTGCGGCGAACCCTCTAGACATTTGTCGGGTGGCAACCTGGTCGTCGTGGTTGACCTTAGCACGCCACTACTGCCTCAACGTCCAGGCTCAAGCATCTAGTCGGTTTGGCCAAATGGTGCTTTTCCGCAGCACTCGTCCTGCCCAGAGGGGGGAGTAGCTTTGGTAAATTCCACTTGTCTGGACTGGTCTAGCTGGACGACCTGGAAGGTGAAACTTCCCTTACTGTTAATTTCCTTTCCTTTCCTGGAGTCCTGCATACATCTGAAGCAGGGGCTTTCAAATGTGTTTTGGACCCGAAATGTGGTAGTCTTATGTACCTCTGTTGGAGTACAGAAGTTGGAGGTCTGTCCGCATTGGATTAAGCTAAATTTTTACAGCATGTTTGTCATTCTTGCTGCTTTTACTGCAATACTTTAAGAATAAAATGGACATTTCATTAGTAGGGGTTGGTTCCTCACATTGATACGTCCAACAAAAAAGTATTTTGGACACACTCTGAATTATTTAGGGTTGGCTTTGTTTGAGATTTTGATGACTTGGTTGGAAATCTTTCCATTTCTGGGTTCTTTTATATGGTGATCTTTCCCATCTCAGCAGGCTCCCAGGGTTTGAGATTATCTACAGCTTTTCATCTTGATGGCAGCAGTGATTGAAATGGTTCCTTGGGTGCAAGTTCATATGAGGCCGCTTCAGATTTCCTTGCTGATTCCCTTGGTCGCCGAGCTCTCAGGAGTTCAAGCCAGGCTGTGGTACTGCCACAGCATCTGAGGTAGGGTATGCCACTGGATGATCACTTGTGGCTTCACCTTTTGATGTATGCCAACCTGTTTGGCTGGGGAACCCACTGTGAGAACCAGACAGCTCAAGACTCTTAGAGCAGCTGGGAGTCTGTATGGCCTATCGATCGTTTTGAGACGAGGGCCATTCATCTGGCCGTTTTGAACTTCCGAACCCTAATCAAGGGCAGAGCAGTCCCGGATGTACTTGGATAGTGCCACCACAGCAGTGGCATGTGTTAGTTGGCAAGGGGGCACCAAGAGTGCTGGAGTGGCCTGGAGATGATCCTCCTGTTCTCCTGGGTGTAAAAGAACCTCTTAGTTCTATTGGCACAACACACTGCCAGAGTCGACAAAGTGGAGGTGGACTTTCTCACAGGGCCAGGCCGTCCACTAGGTAGGCTAGGCATCCCCCCTAGGGTGGCAGACCTCTGGGTGTCACAGTGCCCATGGCAGGCCATGTGCTTCAGCCCAATGACCTTCCACTTTTAAGCCTCCTCCAACAGAAAGTTGTGTCGGGGGGGGGGGGGGGGGGTTAGAAGCAGCAGGCCATGTGTGTCAAAGCACATGGCCTGCCATTGCTGCTGTGCAACACTGACCCTCGCCCCCACCCCACAGCTGATTCTGCAGCGGATTGGCGTGGCTCAGCTAGGGGGAAGGTGGCATGGCTGAGGCTCCTGCCTGGGCTGGTAGTAACCCTTAGGCCAGACCTGCTTCTTCAGTCACTGTTCTCTCAATCCCAGGGAGTGGAAACTGATTCAGATGACATTTCAGTGAATTCTGCACCTCTGTCTTCAGGATGTCCTGGACAAAATTCTCTTAGTTCTCCTGAAAGTTCAGGTTGCAGCCTTATCCTGCTTCATAGGACCAGGGAGGTTTATTGCCTCACATTGAGACATTTCATTCAGGGGTTGTGGCACTTGTCTCTTCCCCTGCATTTAGTCATTCCCTCGTGGGATCTCTACCTGCTGCGCCGGGTCTTGTTAGAACCCTTGGGCTATGTTTAAAGATATGACCCTTGACTGTTTTCCTGGTTGCAGTCTGCTTGGTGAGCTGCATCTCTGAGCTGCAGGTGTTATGCAGAGATCCTTACTTATCCTTCTCAAAGGAGGCCGGGTGCATTTGGCCTGTCCCTTCCTTCTTACCCATGGTAGTATCTTCTTTCCATGTGAATCAGGTAGTTTGCATGGAGTCAGCATCAAGGGAAGGACTTTGCCTGGTAGCTGCCTGGAGAGTGCTTCTCCAGTACTTGAAGGATACTAATTCCTTTTGTAAGTCAGACCATCTACTTGTGCTGTGTGCGGGTCTGCATAAGGGTGGTGTGGTTGCTCAGTCTACTCTGGGGTAATGGATCTGGACCTCTCTCCACTGACGAGTTGCTTCAATGCAATATCTGACTGGCTCCTGTCTCAAAACCTCAGAATACAACATAAGAAAACAGAAGTACTCTTCATAACAAGGAATCCCAATTTTACCCCCCCACAATATCTTAAAGTAAAAGAAGCGGAGTTGCAATCTAAATCCTCAATACGATATTTGGGAGTCACACTAGATCAACGCTTAGACATGAAAGCCCACATAGGAAACATAGATCAGTTTACTACAAGATCCGCTCACTTAGACACCTACGTTCCATGCTTGATCCAACTGATTTCCGGACAATCTTCTAGGCGTTGGTTATACCCCATTTCGACTATGCCAACGTCATATTACAAGGTCTTCCCCAATCTACATTAAACCCGCTTCAGCTAGCCATGAACGCGGCAGCAAGAGTCATCCATGGAGCCTCCAGGTACGACCACGTTACGCCTCTGCTGATACAGTTGCATTGGCTTCCTATCCAAGCTAGAATAGTTTTCAAGACCTTGATAATCACTTTTAAAGCTGTCAATAATCTCACATCTGCATCCTTATCCTCCCTCATCCATAGCACATCTCCAAATAGAGCAAGGAGATCCATGGCTATAAACTCCCTCAAAATCCCGAAGGAACTTACTATTTGCACTAAATCGACAGCCAACAGAGCCTTCAGTCTCAGTGCCCCAAAATGCTGGAATGCACTACCCCCTGATATCCGGGCTATTAGGAGCCTGACACAGTTTAGGAAAGCCCTCAAATGCCACCTCTTCAACAAGTACCTTATAGAACCCAATGGCGTCACCTAGAGCCCAATAACACCCACTGATACCAGTCCCAGATAAATCTAGGGTATATCAACAACTCACCAAGTGTGATATTCATTCCTATAGTGGGCTGGTGTTTATGATTCCATGTAGTATGTTTTGTAAATAGTTACCCCGGTTATCCAAGTTATTTATACCCTGTTACCTGTAAACTCATACGTGTTAAATGTACTGAGCATTTTGTTCCATGTGAACCGCGCTGATGATGAATAGTGTGGTATATAAGAGACTGTAAATAAATAAATAAATAAATAAATCAAAGAGCCATTGCCTCAGCTTATCTGTTGTGGAGTCCGCCTGTCCCTGAGGGTTTGCATGCACATTCTGCTTGGGTGCAAGCATTCTCATGGGTGGAGTATAGCTCAGTCGTACTCTAGATATTTGTCAGGCGGCAACATAGGCATCACCTTCTACTTTTGTTTAGCATTATTGCTTGGATGTCCACACTCAGGTGGGCATGGTCTTTGACACGGAGATCTTGAAAGCAACCATACCTTTTTCCTGCACAGTGGAGTCGTAGCTTTGGTACATTCCACTTGTCTGGATTGGTCTAGCAGGATGATATGGAAGGTGACATTTTAGTTACCAGATAATGTCCTTTCCTTGAGCCCTGCCAGTCTAGTACCTGCCTCTGGAACCTATTCTGGTCTTCTGTACTTTTGGTGGTTGGCCCTGTGGGCCCATAACCTTCTGACAGCCTGTGGTTGAAGCTGATCCTGTACATAGTTATGCTTCCTGTTCTCTTAAGCCTTGTTATCTTCACTGTTGTGCAAGGTCAGAGTTTCCTCACCATCTACTTGGGTAAAAATATTGGATTATACCTCTAGGGCTCAGGCTGTTCATGGCACACTGATGCCATAGGAAGCCTCTGGAACTCTTCTGCTGGTAAGAGAACACAACTTACTTGCCTGGACTGGTCTAGGAGGACTCAAGGAAAGAACAATCTCCAGGAACAAGCAGGAATGTAGTCATCACATATGGGTATCGTCTGTACCGACGGAGCCTGCACGGGAGTGCTCCCCAGCGTCCAATTAGAAAGCTTTTGGGAGCATCCCACAGCGCCTGCGTGCTGCCTTCCCGCCTTTCCCAACTGCCTCTCTCCAGTTCTTCGTTTTCCGCGGAGCCAACAGGTCGCATTCCTGTCACTGCAGAAAATTTTCCTTTTTTGTGGTCGTGTCTGCCTTCCTCGACGCTTTACCGGTGCCGCTGGTTTTTCTTTCTTTCTTTCTTTTAAAAAAAAAAAAAATTTCTTAGTACTTTTTATTTTTCTTTCTTTTTCCAGGTGCATGCACCATTTTGGGCCTTACGCCCAAGATTTCTTTCCACGATGGAAAAACCCTCTTCGGGTTTTAAAAAGTGCACCAAGTGTGGCGGTACCATCTCCGTCACAGACACCCATGAGTGGTGTTTGAAATGTTTAGGTCCTGACCATTCCATCTCGGAATGTATGGCCTGTGCCATGATGTCCAAGAGAGGTCGACAGAACCGAGCTGCCAAGCTCAGTACCCTGTTTCCCTCTGATGCAGCTTCGGTGGCTTCGACGTCTTCCAGGGCTTTGTCTTCCTCCCGTGGATCTCAGGTAACTAAACATAAGTCTAGCCGGTCCTCAAAGGGTACATCCCCTTCTAAGCATTGAGATGCCTCTGGCATTGCCCTTGAGGATTCTGCACCAGTGGGAGGCTTCGGCTTCCAAAGTACTATCGGGGCTCCAGGATGTTCTCGAGGCCTCTACCTCGGCAGAACTACTGGTGCCATGCTCTGGGGTATTAGTGATCTTCTCCGGTACCGACATCCAGGCATCGGCAGCGTCAATAGATCAGAGGGTCCTGGCTATTGAACGCAGTCTGGCGGCTCTCCTTGCGGCATTGACACCCTCGGAACCGCGTCAGACAGTTCAACCGGTACTGGCACTGGTATCGGTACCGGTATCGACAGCATCGACATCGACTTCTGCATTGCCTGCTCCCAGTCATGTGATGCCTTCCGGTACCGTTACACCGGTACTGACTTCAATTGGTGCCGACTTCGATCGGTACGGGTATCGGGCTCTTCAAGAGCATCCCGATAGAAGGTACTTGGAGTCCTCAGAGGACTGTCAATGGGGGAATACTTATCCCGGAGGAGCCTTCCTCCCCTAAATACAGGATGTCTCCTCCAGAGGACATTTCCTTTCAGGATTTCATCAGGGAGGTGGCTCGGGGTCTGTCCATTACTGTGGCCCCTGAAACAGCCCAGAGCAGAGGAGTTGGAAATTTTACAATATCCTAAAACTCCTAAGGAGGCAGCTACCTTGCCCATCCATGAGATCTTGCATGATCTCATGCTAAGAATGTGGGAGACGCCTCTTACCACCTCTCCTCACTCTTGTTGACTGGATACTCTGTATCGAGTCCCTCCTTGTCCTGGTTTCCAGAAAACTCAGCTTCCTCACCACTCTATTGTAGTGGAATCAGCTATGAGAAGAATCAAGAGTGCAGAGACATGCCTCTAATCCTCCAGGACGTGAGTGTAGAACTTTGGATGCTTTTGGACGTTGTGTCATCCAAGCTTACATGCTTTCTGCCAGGATCAGTTCCTATAGTCTATATATGGGAATGTTCCTGTAGGAAGTCACAGGAGATTTAGAGGCTTTGAGCTCTCTTCTTCCTGAGGATAGAAGACAGGATTTTCTCGCATTGGTCAAACATGCCCAGGATGTTTCTAAATTGTCAACCGTGCAGCTTTTGACTCTTTTGAGTGCATAAGCAGAACCTCTGCCATTGCCATAGGTGCACATAGAATTGCTTGGCTCCAGGCATCTGATCTGGAGCTCTGGGTACAAGACAGACTTGGAAATATTCCTTGTACTGGTGAGAACCTGTTTGGTAATGTAATAGCTGATAAGAATGCAATAAATAATACCCGGAGTCAGGCAAAGATTCAAGCCGGTTTAATGTGCACAGGCTCAGATTGCAGTAGCATTCAAAATGGTCTGAGCCCAGAGCTCAGAAAAATGACAGTTTATATACTTTTCTTCTCCAGTCTAATACAGGCAAAACTCCTCATTGGCCACAGTGGCCCACTTACTCTCATCCAATAGACATCTCTGACCGGGCCCAGGACTCGCTCCCCCTGCTTGGGTCTTACTAGCCACGGGTCAGCAATTAGACATAACACTAAACATAATACTTCTGCTAAAGTATACAGTATATTTCGCTACTCTTGCAAGGTCAGTGAGCCACAAAGATAGTGGAAGGCATATCAGAAGCATTCTTAACAAAAGCAAAACAAAGCGAGGCCAAACATAGCAAGGCTAAGATGTATCTCTAGCCCTGGCTCAAAACACTAAACAATCTTCATAATGCTAGACAAAATATTCTTACACTGTTCAGTTTCTCTGCTATATTTTCATCCTAATTACGAGGTCAGTGCACAATCAGCAAAGATACAGTGGCGCGGCATTCTACTGAAACAGACATCAGACATCTAAACAATAAACAGTAAGAAAGTATTTAATTCTCTTATCTCCAGGAGAACAGAACATGTTATCAAACTAGAATAGAACGGTATTTCTTTCTAACAGCTAGCTAACAGCATTCTGTAATTTTCCAAAATCAGCAATAACATTTTAAAGCAGGAAAAAAGGGCTTCAGACCTAGCTCTGCTACATACTAGGCCATCGCCTATCACATTAAAGATTGGCAGGAACAGGCCAATGAGTTGGATGCTGACAACTCCACCTTGGATAGATTATCCAAGTCCACAGCTGATCCTGCAAGAAAGAAATCTTTCAAGAAACCATTCTTTTCTAAAAAGAAAAGATTTTATCCTGCTTATTCTCAGCAGGTACGTTCTGCAGGTCAACCTGTCCGGAAGAGTCAGCAACCACCCAAACAAAGGAAAGCAAAGACTGCTAAGCCTCAGCAGTCTCAGCCTCCACAAGGCCTTTGACTTTCAGCTAGAGAACTTAGCCTTCCTGGCTCTCAATGGACCAGAGCCTTCCACCATTCCAGGAAGGTTGTGTCATTTTGCCCCCAGATGGGGACAGATAACAGCAGAGCATTGGACACTCCATCATAAAAGAGGGGTACAAGCTTCATTTTAAGAGCATGCCCCCTCCCACAATGTTAAGACAGTTCAATTCTCAGACCTTTCTCATCAACCTGTTAGATCAAGAGGTCACTATGCTTCTTGCCCAAGGAGCAATAGAAGAACTACCCATTCATCAACAGGGTACAGGGTTTTACTCCCCCCTATTTCCTTATCCCAAAGAAAACAGGGGGATACAGACCTATCTTGGACCTCAGAGAATTGAACAAATTCCTTGTCAAAGCGAAATTCAAGATGATTTCTCTTGGAACTCTGCTGCCATACCTTCAGAGTCAGGATTGGCTTTGTTCTCTAGATCTCAAGGATGCGTACACCTATGTTCTCATCCATCCAACTCATAGAAGGTTCCTTTGGTTCCTTTTTCAAGGAAAGCACTACCAATACAGGGTGCTTCATTTTGGCCTGGCCTCAGCACCAAGGGTGTTCACGAAATGCATGGCTGTGGTAGCAGCATTTCTCCGCACTCTAGGGATATTCATCTTCCCCTACTTAGATGACTGGCTCATTAGAGACCCAACAGAGCCAGGATAGCTCTATCTTGCACAATGCACATCCTTCAGTATTTGGGTCTAGTCATAAACATCCCAAAATCCAGCCTAATTCCCACTCAGTCTTTAGAGTTCATAGGAGCTTTGCTGGATACCAAAAAAAGGCAAGGGCCTATCTCCCCCAGGCCCGTTGCCTTCTCATGGTGCAGTTAGCTTCTCAAGCAGTGTTAAAGCCTCATATCACTGCCTGAGAAATGCTACAACTACTAGGCCACATGGCATCTACCGTGCATGTGGTTCCCTATGCTCGCCTCCATATGAGGGCAGCCCAGTGGACTTTATCCACTCAATGGACCCAGGCATCAGGATGCCTGTCAGACAAAATAGCAAACACAAGTCGCCTCCTTTTGTTCCTCCAGTGGTGGATGTCCACTCAAAATCTGTTGCTGGGGTCCCCTTCTCAACAACCTTTACCCCAGGCAACTTTCACAACAGATGCTTCTCCAGTGGGTTGGGGAGCTCATCTGCAAGACCTCTCCACCCAAGGCACTTGGACTCCACAGGGAGACTCTTCTACACATCATTCTCTTGGAGCTCAGAGCAATCTTCCTTGCTCTGCGAATGTTCCACACCCTGCTCAGCTAGAAGACAGTCCTCTTCCATACGGACAATCAAGTAGCCATGTTCTACGTGAACAAGCAGGGAGGAACAGGCTCTGTCGCTTTGCGACTATGGGCCCTCGCCAGAGAGCATCAGATTCATCTCCTGGCAGTGTATCTTCCAGGTATCCAAAACTCTTGGGCAGACAGACTCAGTCGAGTTTGACTTCCACACGAATGGTCTCTACAAGCAAACCAGGTGGCCAAGATTTTTCAAATTTGGGGAACCCCGGACATAGACCTCTTTGCAAGTCCGTTGAATGCCAAACTTCCCTGGTTCTGTTCCAGAATTCCGGCTCAGGGCTCTCAGACCAAGGATGCTTTCCTCCTTCATTGGGGTCAAGACTTCCTTTATGCCTTTCCACCCATTCCCCTGATCCCCAAAACCCTGTTCAGGCTTCAGAGAGAAAGAGGCCGTATGATTCTCATAGCTCCACATTGGCCACGGCAAGTGTGGTACCCTCTGCTTCTACATCTCTCTCAAGCTCCCTCTCTGGAGTTAGGGTCTGCTCCATATCTCCTGTCTCAGGAGGACGGAATGTAATAGAATCCGAATCCCCAGTCTCTGCATCTCAGGGCTTGGTTGCTGAAGGCCTAAGTCTTCAAGATCTTAACCTTCCTCAGCAAGTAAAGGATATCCTTTATGCTTCTAGAAGACCTTCCACAAGATGCTCTTATGCTTTCAAGTGGAAAAGGTTTACTATATGGTGCTCGCAGAGGGGTTTTAACCCCCTTGCAATACCTCTGGAATCATTACTAGAGTATCTCCTTCATTTATCCAATGCAGAACTTAAAATTAACTCAGTAAGAGTCCATTTAAGTGCTATTGCGGCTTCTTTCAAGCCTTTAAATAGACAACCTATTTCTTCCCATCCTCTCATAGCAAGATTTATGAGAGGCCCCCTTCTAACTAAGCCTCCCATTAAGCCACCACCCGTGGCATGGGACTTAAATCTGTTTCTTGGCCAGCTCATTAAGCCACCTTTCGAACCTTTAGCTACTGCCTCGTTGAAATTCCTTTCTTGGAAAGTAATCTTTCTCATTGCAATCACATCAGCACGTCGCATCAGTGAGTTGCAGGCGCTAGTGGCTGATCCACCTTATACAAGGTTCCATCATGACAAGGTAGTCCTTAGGACTCATCCACACTTTATGCCAAAAGTGGTCTCGCCTTTTCATTTAAACCAAGCTGTCTAGCAGCCTGTGTTTTTTTCCAAGGCCTCATGCATCTAATGCAGAAAGGAATCTTTATACTTTGGACTGTAAAAGAGCTTTAGCCTTTTACTTGCAAAGAACACAGCAACATAGGAAGTCTTCTCAACTCTGTTGCTTTTGATCCTTCTCATTTGGGACTTCCAGTCTCCAAGAGAACACTGTCCAGCTGGATTGCTCAGTGTATTTCATTTGCCTATCAGAGTAAGAATGGAGGGCCACGTCACAGCTCACAATGTGATAGCCATGGCAGCTTCAATGTCTCATCTGCACTCTGTGTCTATCGACGACATCTGTCGAGCAGCCACTTGGGCCTGGGTTCATACCTTCACAGCCCATTACTGCTTGGACAAAGACTCCCGCCGGGATGCCTTGTTTGGTCAGGCTGTTCAACACCTGTTCCATACCTAATCAACTCCTACCCACCATCCCTGGTTGGATGCCAGAGATCCATGGGGGAAAGTGGAGCCCTTTCACAAGGACACAGAACTTCTGTGGTCTCTCCCTGCCATCTAAAGCTAGGGAGTCCCCATATGTGAAGACTACATTCCTGCTTGTTCCTGGAGATAGCATAGTTACTCACCTGTAACAGGTGATCTCCGGGAACAGCAGGAATTTAGTCTTCACAACCCACCCACCTCCCCTAGGAGTTGTATCTCTCTATCTCTTTCTCTTTCCCTCTCCCTCTCTCTCTCTTTGTCTTAGTTTTAAACTCAACTGGAGGGAGGCAGTTGGGAAAGGCAGGAAGGCAGCAAGCAGGCACTGTGGGATGCTCCCAAAAGCTTTCTAATTGGACGCTGGGGAGCGTTCCCGCGCGGGCTCCGTCGGTACCGACGATACCCATATGTGAAGACTAAATTTCTACTGTTCCCGGAGATCACCTGTTACAGGTGAGTAACTATGCTATCTCGATTGGACTAATGTAATACTTTATAATGATCTCACCAAATCGTCAATGAATATATTACAATTAGTTCAAAATGCTGCTGCTGTTACTTACCATTGAAACTAAAAAATCAAGACGATGCAACTCCAGCACTAAAAGCTTTGCAGTGGCTCCCAATCACATACAGAGTTTGCTATAAGACCCTTGCCATAATCTATAAGGTACTCTATTCTGCTATACCACTTATTTTTTAAAATCTCATTATACCAATTACTCTTCATAGACTATATACTGGCAATATTTAAATCAGCTTGTCCTTCCTTTCTCCTTACACATTCGACAAGAGACGACAAAGAGAATCAGCTTTTAGTTACTGCAGCCCCTCCTAATAGTATACCATACCCTCAGACTTAAGGGGTGAATCAAACAGTAATACATTTAAGATAACATTTAAAAACACGTTTTTATTCCTAAATATTTGGAGACTACTCTAGGACCCTAATGGCAGGAAACATTTGTTCCCTCTAGCTGCTGCTTCTATATGTTTTAATGAATGATTTTATTTCTTTTCTTGCTCTCATTATTTTTAGTCCGTAAACAGCTTTTTTGGGCCTTCATGGGCCCTAGAGGCGATGGTTAAAAACATCAAGCATAGACTAAACTAAAACCGAACTTCCTTTCCTGGGATGGTTTCTTGCCTGAAGAAGAGACACTCTCCCTCTGAAGGAGAGGATTTGGCCATGACTCACCTCGTGGACTTCCTTGGCAGCGCTCTGTATTTCTGGGCCTCTTCCTGAGCAAATGCCTAGCATAGACCCCATTCTGTAAGGGATCTGGCAGCTGCTGGGCTTTTTTTTCTTTCAGAGCCTCTTAAGGAGTTAATTGTGGAGGAGTGGCAAAACCTGGAGCTGATTTTGATAAGCACTAGGCATCTGGCTCACCCGTATATATTATCTCAGAGGGACATGTATCAGTTTTCAACTTCACCAACGTGGATACCCTGATTTGGTGGCATCTCCTTGATTACTGCCATGAAAGAGAACCGTGATATGAAGGTGGTGGTGCTCCTGAAGAATCTTTTCCGCCTTGACTATGGGTGCTTCTAAGGTGGATCCAGCAGCTGCCAGATAGTGTGGATATGTGAGGTTGGAATTCAGTGTTTCCTTTGTGTTGGACGCATTTTATGATGTGTTCAGGATGTGTTCCAGGTCAGAAGTGACCATTGTGGTGGCCTGGAGGTGGCTGTGGAATTAATCTGTGGATACTGTTAAAATTGCATCTGAGTAAGCTCCCCTTCAGAGGCTGCCTTTTTGGCGATATGGATAAGCTGGTCAGAGGGAATCTCATCACTACCATCTCCCAAAGGATAGGCCTGAAACAATGAAAGGGCCTTTCCGCAAACTTTCTCAAATGGATTTTGACTGGCCACAGTCCAATTTAGGATTCCACTTAACCCTATACCATTTACTTTAGTGGGTCCAGGAAATGTCGGCCCTTTTGTAGCATCCAGAGGTCTTGGGATGTTTCAAGCCCTTCTTAAGAGAATGCCAGAAGAATCCCAGTGGAAAGGAGGACAGTAGGTGGACGTCTTAATCTGTACACCTTGAAGTGAGGCCCAGATCACCTTGGACCAGTGGGTGCTTGAGGTTATTCAGCAGGGGTTATGCTCTTGAGTTTGCAGAGCCTCTTGAGAAAGCCTTCATGGTCTCAACCTGGGACTTGCAGGCAAGAGGCTGGTGGTTGAGGAGACCCTCCAGTGGTTTATCCAGCTATTGTATCCATATGTATAGAAAGAGCTGCCCATTACTCCATGTACTTCATGATCCCAAAGAAAGGCGAGTTCTCAAGGGCATCAACACCAAACTGAGTCCCTCTGTTTTGGATAGTAGCAGTAGTCAGGGTGAGTTCCTCATTTGCTTGGACTTCTCGGAGGCCTACTTCCACATTGCAATATGTCAACATCATCAGAGGTATCTTTATTTCTGCTTCATTAGAGAGAATTATCAGTTCCAGGCCCTGCGTTCTGGTCTGTCCATGGCTTTCACAATTTTTTCCAAGGTTATGGTGGTAGTGTGTGTTAACTTGCGCAAGCAGGGTATCCAGTTCTTCTCCAGGACGAAGCAGGAAGTCAGTCCTCACATACGGAAAACAGTTAGATTTTTCTCACTATTTCCTGCGATTCCATAGCTTTTTTTTGCCGGGTTTGACGCCGGTTCCCCTTCCCGCTGGTTTCGGTACACCGGTATCGAGCCAGTTCTCATTTTTTCGGCGTCGGGCGGGTGCTGCCGGGCCCTGCGCGGTCGGAGCCCGACTCCTCTTCGGACGAGTCCGCCTGGGAGACGGAGGACGAGGAGTCCCCTGATACCTTCAAGACTCGGTGCGTCCCGTTGGACTCACCGCAGTCTGAACCCTGGAGTAGATCCCCCTCCGGAGGGTACCCGGTTCTCGGAGTTCGTTCAGGATATGGCCACTGCTTTGGCGATCCCCACGGACCCCAAGGAGGAGCCTCGAGCCAAAGAGCTCGAGGCCCGACAGTATGACTCTCCTCCGAAGGAGGCCTTTACTGTGCTGGTTCCTCCGATGCTGGAATGGCTCCTCTTCCGGATGTGGGAGGCACCGGCCTCAGTGCCGGTTCTGAGCAAGCGGGTCGATTCCATTTATCGACTCCGTAAGAGCCCTGGTTTTCAAAAGGCACAGCTACCACACCATTCCATGGTGGTGGAATCGGCCATGCATCGTCTGAAACGTCAGAAGATGCACTTCGTGGTGCCCCCTGGCAGGGAGGCCCGGAACCGGGATGCGATTGGTAGAAAGTGCTTCCAGGGCTCGATGCTTGCTTGCCGTGTCCAGTCTTACCAGCTGTACATGGGCATGTACTTGCAGGACCTGGCACAGGAGCTTGCCGGGTTCTCTGCTGGTCTCTCTGGGGAACCTTTGCAGAGGTTCTTGTCCTTGGGGATCCGGGAATGCTCCAAGTTCATGTCCCGGCAGTCTACGATGGCTTCGGGGCCTCGGCCTGTGTTGCGGCAGCCGGCATCGCTGCTCGACGCCAGGCATGGCTGCAGTCATCTGATCTCGAGCCATGGGTTCAAGACAAGTTGGTCGATGTCCCTTGCCGAGGTGAGAACCTTTCTGGCAAGCCCATGGCCGAGAAGGCTGCACAGCTCGAGACCGAGCACCTCACGAGGACAAGGCTGTCTAGAAAGACTTCTGGCCCTTCTAATAAAAAGAAGGGTTCGGGTAAGAAGTCCTTCTTCTACCCGAGGAAGGTGACTGCCTACAAACAGTTCCCACCTTACCAGGCCTCCCCAGCTCCCCCACAGGGTCAGCAGGCCAAGGGGCAGGGACATGGGCCCCGTAGGCAGAAGGCCTCCAAGCCTCAGGCCCCTGCTCCCACTCAGCAGGGTGGGGGGTTTTGACTCCCAAGGCATAGCCTCTCTGTCTCTGCTGCCCCATCCCTGCACAGGAGGTCGACTAACCCTGTTTGCCCACAGGTGGCCACCCATTACAGGAGACAGTTGGGCTCTGAGCATAGTCCACTCGGGCTATATGCTTCATTTCCATCAGCTGCCGTCTCCTTTCTTCCCTGGAGAGCCTCCAAGGCCTCCTCTCCACACAGACCACCTCCTTGAAGAGCTTCAGGGTCTGTTGCGAGACAAGGCAGTGGAGCCTGTGCCTCCCCACCTCCAAGGTCACGGGTTCTACTCCAGGTACTTCCAAGTACCAAAGAGAACCAGCGGCCTCCGGCCTATTCTCGACCTCAAAAACCTCAAGTTCCTAGAGAGAGAAAAGTTCAAGATGCTTATTTATTTATTTATTTATTTATACATCTCTTCTATACCGCCACTTCCAGCGATCAGTGGCGGTTTACAAGTAAACAAAATTTAATAATAGCATGCTATTATTTTACATAGAACGGGTTTAGAAACTATTTTACATAGAACAGGTTTTGAACTATTTTACATAGAACATTTTAGTAAAAAGAACAGTAAATACAAAGAATAGTAAATAGAGAACAAGGGTTTTTACATAGAACAAAATTATAAACGTAAACATTTAACTATTAAATTGCAACTCAATAATACAATGAAATAACTGGCTATCAATAGTAAATCATCGGCAATGGAATATATTACATTAATTATACTTATTCACATTTTGCTTTCAAAGGGAAAGTTTAATTAGGTGAACAATGTGAATGAGTGAAGGGTTTTATGCCTGTCTAGGTAGGGTCAGTGAGTGACTGCTGATCAGAAGTTTTCTCTGAGTTAGGGTTATCTTCCTTGTGGAGGTTATAGTAGTATAGGGTGAATAGGTGGGTTTTTAGATTTTTTCTAAATAATTGAAGATCCTTAATTTCTCTGATTTCAGCTGGTAGGTTGTTCCATAACATAGGAGCAAAGTATGAGAACGCTGAGTTGCTTGTTTTTTGACTTGTTTTTCGGATAGAATCAGGTACTTGTAGCATGTGAAGGTTAATTCTTCTTCTTGATCTGTTTTCAAGCGGGATGTTGATAAGAGTGGATAAGAAGGAGGGAGCTATATTGTTAAAAATCTTAAAAGTATTGATTAAGGATTTGTAGGTGATTCTGCATGATACTGGAAGCCAATGGAGAGAATAAAGAATCGGAGATATATGATCTGTTAATTTTGCTTTGGAGATAATCCTTGCGGTGACATTTTGAGCCAATTGAAGTGAGTGGATATTTTTCTTTGAGGTCCCTTGAAGAATACCATTACAGTAGTCTAAATGTGGTGTAATGAGTGTTTGTACTATGGTTCTGAAATCAGTGTTGTCTAGTAATGGTCTAAGTTGTTGGATTGTCCTTAGTTTGAAATAGATTGTTTTTACAGTTAGTTTTATATGTTTGGAGAGGTTGAGGGTCTTATCAAGAGTGACTCCCAAGTATTTGATCTCATCTTTAACAGGGAGAGAATTATTGCCAATGTTGATTTCCATTGGAGGGGTGAAGCTTGTGTTTCTTGTTATAAATAAAGCTTCGGTTTTTTTAAAATTAATAGACATGTTAATAGATTTCAGCCACAGCTCAGCTTCAGCGAGGCAATGACAAATGTTGGAGTAATCTGGGTTAGACACATCAAATGGTGAGTACAACATAATGTCATCTGCGTAGATGTGATAATTAATTTTGAAACGTTTAAATATGGAACAGATAGGTTGAAGATAGAGATTGAACAATAGGGCTGATAGGGCAGAACCTTGAGGGATGCCCTGCTCTTGCGGAAAAGGGGATGATGCATTTTGGTCAATTTGAACATATTGTGTCCGGTTAGTAAAATAAGATATGAACCATTCAAGAGTTTTATCTTTGATGCCTAGTTGAGAAAGTCTTGAAATGAGCGTGGTATGGTTTACAGTATCAAATGCCGAGGAGATATCAATGAATATGAGAATGAAGGCTTGCTTGGTGTTATCAATACCTCTTATGATTGTATCAAATAGTGCCGTCAGGAGCGTTTCTACACCATGGTGTGGTCGAAATCCATATTGATGATCATCTAATGGAACCGTGGAGTCTATATAATCTTGTAGTTGTGTTTGCACAATCTTTTCAATAATTTTGGCGAGGAATGGAATACTTGCAATGGGACGATAAGATGTAGGGTCATTGCTGTCTAGAGTTTTGTTTTTTAACAACGGACGGATAGCTGACTTCTTGAGGGCATCTGGTATACATCCTTGTTGAAGAGATTGATTTACTATGTTCAGTATGTCTGTGGCAAGTTCTGATTTTGTTGATTTTATCCATGCCACTGGGCAAGGATCAAGAAGAGAAGTAGTTGTATTTAGGTTGGAGATTGTTTGAAGGAGCATCTTGTTGCTAATAGGATGAAAGGCTTTCCATTCCTGTAAGTTATTATCTGAGATAGGTAGATTAGGTGGGGTGAATTGGCTGTTAAGTTTAAGTTTATTTGCAAAGTGGTCAGCAATTATTTGTGGGTTAATACAAATTTTGTGAGAATTGTTTGATGGGGATTTGGTTAAAGATTTGACAATCTCAAATAGTTCTCTAGGACGGTTAATGGATTTAGATAACGTTTTAGAGTGATATTGTCTTTTAGCGTTATTAATCGCATCCTTGTAATTCTTGAGTAGTGAGAAGTATTTTATTCTGAGTTCGTGAGTTTGTTTCCTTCTCCATGTGGATTCTGCTTTTCTAAGGCTTTTCTTAAGGGTTGCAAGTTCACTGGTATACCATTTTTCATCTTTTCTCGTTCTGTGTCGAGACTTTGGTGGGTCTGATTCTGATGCTGATCGAATAATGGAATTCCAGTTTGATATCGCATCATCAATGTTATTGATAGAAGGATCTAATCTGGGAAGAACTGATTCAAGAAACTCTTCTCTGTTGAATGGTCGAAATCTATGAACTTGTTGTAGATTGACAGGGGAAGATTTAGAGTGTTGTTGAAAGAGAAAAGAAAACCTAATAAGATAATGATCCGACCAGGGGACTTGAGCTGTGGAAGGTGAGACATAATGAGGTGACGTATAATAATATGTAGGGATGAATATTAGGTCGAGAGTGTTTCCTCTAGTATGAGTTGGTTGGTTAACTGCTTGCTTGAATCCCATCTCTTCCATCGCTTCTAAGAAAGATGTTTCAAGATTGTTAGGTAGAGATGGTAGGTTGAAATCGCCTAGCAATATAAGTGGTTTCCTTAAAGTAGAATTGCAAGCTGATTCAAGTATGGAATCAATATTTTGGTTAGTAGCAGTAGGGGGTCTGTATATCAAGCAGATTGCTATGTCCTTATTTTCAATTTTGAGTATATTTGTGTCATCACGGTTTTCACATAAAGTAGGGGATAACCCAATATTAGATTTAGCTAGTATAAGAACACCTCCACCTCTTGTACGTTTCCTATTGCAAGTGAAGATGGAATATCCTTGTACTTTTAATTGGTTTAGCAGGACTGAGTCGGATTCTGTTAACCATGTCTCGGTAATGCATAGGATGTCAGGGTTTTCTGTATTAATTATATCAGTTATGATGGGTGTTTTATTTCTAACTGACCTGGCATTGATGAGGATGAAGGAGATGTGAGTGTAGGAATTGCCAACATTTATGTGGTTGATGTTAGAGTCTGTCTTTATCTGAATTAGTCTGTGGTAATTTATCTTAGAATTTCTTGGAAATAGCTGTTGGGGGTTATGGTTCTGATGATGAGCGATAACATGGATGTGAGAGTATTCTGGGAGGTTCAAATGTGGTGTGAAGGCATTAGCAGGGAGGGGGTGGAAAGAAAGAAGCAGGCTGACAATGTATAAGGTAAGATTCAAAATCAACAAGAACATCTTCTTACAGTTCATGTTGGAACCTCA
This sequence comes from Ichthyophis bannanicus, assembly GCA_033557465.1. Classification (NCBI taxonomy): domain Eukaryota; kingdom Metazoa; phylum Chordata; class Amphibia; order Gymnophiona; family Ichthyophiidae; genus Ichthyophis; species Ichthyophis bannanicus. The sequence continues at coordinate 884,078,193 of CM066035.1, read as the reverse complement.
GATGGTTGAAACGAATTGAAAGGAACTGCTGTTAGTAACAAGTTTTAAGGAAATGATATCTACTGGCAACAGTAATAATTGAGTAAGTATTAATGGCAACAGTTACAAGTGTACATCCATTAACAGCAGTAACTGAAAAATTGCTACTAGTAGTAGAATTACAGGTGTGGCAATTACTGTCAACAGTATTAACTGAGTAGCTATTACTGGGGATAATATTTATACTGGTAACAGTAATAGTTAGGAGCTACTAAGAAACTAATATTGGCAACAGTATAACAATTGGGTATCTACTGGCGACAGTAGTAAATTAAGGAAACTGCTACATAGAAATGGAATTATGATGTGACATCTACTGACGACAGTATACGCTAACAGGACAATTACTAGCAACAGTAATTATAAAGATTGTTAAGGATAATGTACAATGGGGAACTAAAGCGGCTGATTAAAGCTTTACTGAATTAATAGGTTAAAATAGACAAAATAGACATTAAAACCCCGTTGAGTCACTATAATCAGATCGATTGTGCGTATACTTGCTGCGACTGAGGAAGAGACTGTTCTCCGCCTGTCGTGCCACCGCCTAAGGGCCACGCCAAAGGGCCCTCTTGCGAGGCCCTCAGGCGCGGGCCCGCAAGGCGCGGGCGCGCTTGCCTGCGGCAGCTCTTAAGCACTCCTGTGCTTCCTCCCACGGCCCGGATTGGACCGGAGTGTGAGAGCGGGAGATTTGCTGGCTCCCTCACAGCACTTCAGCTGGCTGCGGGTGAAGAAGAGGCCTTCCGATTGCCTGCGGCAGCTCTTAAGCACTCCTGTGCTTCCTCCCACGGCCCGGATTGGACCGGAGTGTGAGAGCGGGAGATTTGCTGGCTCCCTCACAGCACTTCAGCTGGCTGCGGGTGAAGAAGAGGCCTTCCGATTGCCTGCGGCAGCTCTTAAGCACTCCTGTGCTTCCTCCCACGGCCCGGATTGGACCGGAGTGTGAGAGCGGGAGATTTGCTGGCTCCCTCACAGCACTTCAGCTGGCTGCGGGTGAAGAAGAGGCCTTCCGATTGCCTGCGGCAGCTCTTAAGCACTCCTGTGCTTCCTCCCACGGCCCGGATTGGACCGGAGTGTGAGAGCGGGAGATTTGCTGGCTCCCTCACAGCACTTCAGCTGGCTGCGGGTGAAGAAGAGGCCTTCCGATTGCCTGCGGCAGCTCTTAAGCACTCCTGTGCTTCCTCCCACGGCCCGGATTGGACCGGAGTGTGAGAGCGGGAGATTTGCTGGCTCCCTCACAGCACTTCAGCTGGCTGCGGGTGAAGAAGAGGCCTTCCGATTGCCTGCGGCAGCTCTTAAGCACTCCTGTGCTTCCTCCCACGGCCCGGATTGGACCGGAGTGTGAGAGCGGGAGATTTGCTGGCTCCCTCACAGCACTTCAGCTGCCCTACCTCCAGCAGGGAGATTGGCTATGCTCCTTAGATCTAAAGGATGCGTACACTCACATCCTCATTCATCCAGACCACAGAAAATACCTCAGGTTCATTGTGGGAGGAAACCATTATCAATACAGAGTGCTGCCTTTCGGCCTCACCTCCATCCCCAGGGCCTTTGCCAAATGTCTGGCGGTGGTGGCAGCCTACCTGAGAAATCAGGGTATCTTTGTCTTCCCCTACCTGGACGACTGGCTCATCAGGGGTCAGACGTGCCAGGAGACCAGGCAAGCCACCCTCCGCACTATTTCTCTACTTCAACACCTGGGGTTTGTCATAAACTTCGCAAAGTCCATTTTGCTTCCCTCCCAGAACTTGGAGTTCATAGGGGCAAGGCTGGACTCTCTGGAGGCAAAGGCTTTCTTGCCAGAGGACAGAGCCCAAAGACTGATAGACTTGGCAAACCGGTTTCTAAGCATGTCACTGGTTTCCGCCAGGCTCTGGCTGAGGCTTCTCGGCCACATGGCTTCGACAGTACATGTGACTCCCAATGCCTGGCTCCATATGGGGCCTGCACAGTGGTGCCTCAGAACTCAGTGGACACAGGCCACAGGGAGCCTCAGAGACAGTCTAAGAACATAAGAACATAAGACATGCCATACTGGGTCAGACCGAGGTCCATCAAGCCCAGTATCCTGTTTCCAACAGTGGCCAATCTAGGTCATACGTACCTAGCAATATCCCCAAAAGAGACAGGTTCCACAATGCTTGTACTGGGTCAAGCATTGATATCCTGGGTGTGATATAAGGGTATCCAGACCATTCCTGAACTCCCTACGCTGGTGGCTGCACCCCCCCAACTTACTGCAAGGGGTGCCTTTTCAGATACCTGGGTTCACAGTGGTGTTGACCACCGATGCCTCCCTGCAGGGCTGGGGAGCACATTGTCTGGGCAGGTGCACCCAGGGCCTGTGGTCTCCCTGGGAGGACACGCAACAGATCAACCTACTGGAACTCTGGGCTATTCGCTTAGCCCTCAAGACTTTCTCTCAAAACCTGGCTCACCAGTCTGTCTTTGTACAGACGGACAACCAGGTAGCCATGTTTTATGTGAACAAGCAGGGGGGCACTGGGTCCAGGCTCCTTTGTCAGGAAGTACAGGACCTTTGCTTGTTTGCGCTCAAGCACAACATGTTTCTCAAAGCTGTTTACCTCCCTGGTCAGGAGAACTGCCTGGCAGACCGGTTGAGCAGAGTTCTGCAGCCCCACGAATGGCAACTCCACACATTAGTGGTTCAGAAGATTTTCTTGAAATGGAGACTTCCATCCATAGATCTCTTTGCCAGTCCCCTGAACAGGCAACTGCCCAAGTTCTGCTCCAGGCACCCGCATCCCACGAGGTGGGCAGCGGATACTTTTCTGATTTCCTGGTCTCAGGGCCTCCTCTATGCGTTTCCTCCCACGCCTCTGGTGGCCCGAACCCTGTTCAAGGTTCTAAAGGACAAGGCCTCAGTACTACTTGTAGCTCCCAGGTGGCCGAGGCAACCTTGGTTTCCACTTCTGCTTCAACTGGCAGTGGACCCCCCACTGCCTCTAGGGTTGCAGCCCGACCTTCTCTCTCAGGATCAAGGCTCTCTTCTGCACCCAAATCTCAAATCTCTCAATTTGATGGCCTGGAGGCTGCAAGGGTTTTGGCTCCTTGGGGCCTACCTCCAGAAGTTGAAGAGGTCGTCCTGGCCTCTAGAAAGCAGTCCACTAGAAAAACCTATGCCCTGAAATGGAAAAGATTTTCTGTGTGATGTCAGCTGCGTACAGAAGATCCTTTCTCCTGTGCTGTACCAGTAGTGCTTTAGTACCTGCTGCACTTGTCCAATCAGGGCCTTAAGTCCAATTCTGTTTGGGTCCACCTCTCAGCTCTGGCAGCTCACCACTCTCTGGTGGAGGGACACTGTCGGTTCACCCCTTGGTGTCCCAGTTCCTCAGGGGTTTGCTCTTGCTCAAGCCTCCTGTCTGTCCTCCAGCCCCTGAGTGGGAGTTGAATGTGGTCTTGCAACAACTGACTCGCCCACCTTTTGAGCCGATGGCTACTTGTCCTCTGCGCTTCCTTTCCTTGAAGACACTCTTTCTGGTAGCCTTAACCTCGGCCAGACGAATAAGTGAGCTTCAGGCCCTGGTCTGTGACAGGCCTTACACCCTCTTCTATAGGAACAGGGTAGTCCTTAAGACTCATCCAAAGTTCCTCCCAAAAGTTGTCTCCTCTTTCCACCTCAACCAGGAGGTGGTTCTTCCAACATTCTTCCCTAGGTCTCATGGAAGCCAGGCTGAAGCGGTCCTGCATACCCTGGACTGTAGGAGGGCTTTATCCTTCTATCTTGACCGTACGCAGGGACATAGAAGGGCTACTCAGCTCTTCATATTTTTGACCGTAATAATCTGGGGTTAGCTGTGTCCAAGCGTACCTTGTCCATATGAGTGGCTGACTGTATCACCTGGGCTTACAGGGCAGCTGACCTTCCCTTGCAGTGTTGGGTCACGGCCCACCGTGTAAGGGCTATGGCTGCCTCAGTAGCTCATCTCCGCTCTGTACCGTTGGCAGACATCTGCAGGGCTGCAACTTTGTCCTCAAGCCAGACTTTTGCGGCCCATTACTGCCTGGAGAGGGAGTCTCGTAGGGACAGTGCTTTTGGCCTGGCAGTACTCCTTAATCTCTTTGAGGTTTAGGCAACTCCTGCCCTCCAGCCCTCCGTTGGGCTACCGGTGGAGGTTCTTTCAGTGCAAAGCCTTTTCTTTGATGTTGGGACTAGAGGGAGTTCTCTTGTTCAGCCTGGGTTCCTGGTAGCCCAGAGCTAGGGAGTCACCCATATGTGAGGGCTTTCCTGCTTGGTCCTGGAGATAGAGTAGTTACTCACCTGTAACAAGTGTTCTCCAGGAGCAGCAGGAATCAGTCCTCATGACCCTCCCTCCTCCCCTGGAGTTGCAGTCATATACTTTATTTTGTTTTTTGATGTCTTTTAGCTATGTCGTCAGACTGAGCAAGATGGCACCCTTGGGCGGGAAGGGGACCACGCATGCGCGCTGTATTCCCAAAGGCTTTCATGAAAAGCTGGGGAAATGCTCCGCAAGGGGCTCCTTCAACATCGATGTCACCCATATGTGAGGACTGATTCCGGTGTCGAACCATGCAAAAAACCACTATGGAATCACATGAAATAGTGAGAAAAATCTAACTGTTTTCCGTATGTGAGGACTGATTCCTGCTGCTCCTGGAGAACACCTGTTACAGGTGAGTAACTACTCTTACTTATATCCAGACGATTGGCTGATTTGGGTGGACATAGAAGAACATGTCAGAGTGGCAACCTTTTGGTGCTGTGGTGCCTAGTGGAGCTGAGGTGGGTGGTGAACTTTGCCAAGAGCAGTTTAACTCCCCCCTTCAGAATCTGGAGTAGCTAGGGGCCCGCTTTGATTCCTGACCTCAGAGTCTACTCAAGCTGTAATCTCAGGGGCGAGTGGGCCTTGTACTCTCAATTGGCCTCGAAGGCTTGGTGTTCTCGGCAGGTCTTCAGCTTGATGTGAATTCTGGAACTGGTGCCTTGAGTGACATTGAAAATCACACTCTGCAGTAGTCTCTTCAGTCTTGCTGGTCCCCATATTTACAGCAGTTTAGATGTTGCCTTCCACTTTCGGAAGTGGTGATAAGGGTCCTAACCTGGTGGCTCCACCAAGTTCCCTTGATGAAGGGAATGTTGCTGGAAGTGACCAAGTGGGTAATAGTGACCACTGACTCCAGTCTACTGGGCTGAAGAGTCCATTGCAAGGAGAGAGACAAGGGCACTGAACAAAATGGGAAACAACTTTTGTCCACTTACTGGTTGAAGGCAAAGGCCATCTGCCAAGTGTTGCAGAGGTTTCAGAACCTCCTGAAGGGGGCAGGAAGTTACCTCAGGTGGTTAGCTTGGATGCCCTGATTCAGCCTTGGCACCTGGAGGGTCTTCAGTACATTTTTCCTCCATGGCCACTGGCAAGTTTGGTATTGTGCAGAATCAAGACTTATCTGGGTTTGATTTTGGTGTTCTGGATTGGCCAGAAACATTGGTATGTAGATCTTCTAAGGCTTCTAGTGGTCATACTGCTCTTGCTTTTTCAGTCTCATGGCCTGCTTCATCAAGGGAATGCAAATGAGAACAAGCGTACTTGCAAAAACAGCAAGAGAACACAAAGCGAGGTTATCAGAAGAAAGTGTTCACAGATGCTTTTACTGAGAAATCCGTACCTGTTTTGGCAAATGTTTTCCTCGGGGATAATAGCTTCAAAACATAAAATACACAAAAACCTTAAAATCCTCTTAACAGATAAAACATAAATAACATTGTGAAACTTAAAGAAAGATGATAAATAACTAAAAAATTAAAAAGAATAAGAGCAATGAAAAGTAAGGCTGAGTAACAAAATAAGTGATGGTCCATGCATCTTAAACACAAACAATAGGATTAAAATAAATTAATCTTTCCTAATGTGGATAAACATTATCCAGGGATGTTCTTATCAGAGTAATCAATTAGGAGGGAACAAGGGAAATTGAAGGGATGAGGGGAACACTGAAATAACCCTAATTGTCTAGAAAACGTATTTTTAGCAGCTGTGAGTCTAGTCGTGATGTTGGTAGTATAAAATGAGTCTAAAAACATAAGAACTACCAGGTCAAAAAATTGAATTAACATTGAGTAGATAGCAGTGTTGGTATCTAAAGAAGTATCAAGCTTTGGAAAAGGTACCCAGGAGAATTATATGATAAAGGAATGCTGCTTAAATTGTACAGTAACTTGAAAATCCTTGTGGGTTAGATGAATCACTGACTTGAATTTTATACTGTAATCAAGTAATCTCCAGTGTGAAATTGAAAAAAAATCAGCAGCAGGAGCTCTGTGATGAAGCCCACTCAGAAATGCTTACTAGTAAAAATAGAAATACCACCTAACCTAAATTAACATAGTAAGAATATAAGGATTCATAATGTTGGAGGAAAAGTGTAGTGAACTTGGAAAGCAGTGTGTCAGTGCATGACTGCGACGTTATAGTTCATATTGAAACTTTGAATTAAACAAATATTGCAGGATAAAAAATCCGTCTGCAATTTTTTAAGGTGCTACTCCCTGTATGGCATCCTAAATAGAACTGTGAGAATTGAACAAAAGTAAAACTTGCCTGATCAAATCAATTGCAGCGTATCTCTGTACAGAATAAATTATTAAGCAGCGATCTCGGGCTGCGTCTCAATTTAAAGGAGGGATCTTTTCGTGCCAAAAGACAGGGGTAAAGTTCAACTAACACATGCTGTTAAGCTGATTAAAATACCATCAAATAAAAACATTCACAGTTCTGATGTGGCTGATTATGAATGCTAAAAGTGCCACTGTTTGTGGAAACAGGAACTTGTTTATAATTTGTGTACGATGGCAAATATCAACAGTGTGGATGTGCTGGATACAGCATCTATGTGCATGTATCAAGATGGTATAGTGGATAGTATTGGACGTACTGTTCTTGTGTTCATGTTTACCCATATATCTCCAGGAACAAGCAGGAATGAGTCTTCACATATGGGTACGTCGGTACCGACGGAGCCTGCGCGGGAACGCTCCCCAGCGTCCAATCAGAAAGCTTTTGGGAGCATCCCTCAGCGCCTGCGTACTGCCTTCCCGCCTTTCCAACTGTCTCTCCTCAGTTTTCGTTTTTCCGTGGAGCCGGTAGGACATCTTCCTGTCACCGCAGAAAATTTTTTCTTTAATTCTTGTTTTCTTGTGTTTGCGGCTGTTTCCCCGCCTCCACCGGTACCGCCGGTGGGTTTTTTCTTTTCTTTTTCTCAAACTCAGGGAGAGTTTTCCCTCAGTTTCTGTCTTAAATTTTTGGGCCTGTAAGGCCTCTCCATCATGGAGCCGCCTTCTCCTAAGTGCATTAACTGTGGAAACACAGTTTTCTTTTTAGACTCCAATAACTGGTGTCTAACCTGTTTGGGTCCTGACCCTTTTCCTCCGGAGACATTAGGCTACAATTTTATGAGAAGAGATTTTCCATTTCGAGTTTCCCACGATACCGTTTTCCCCTCCAGTGTCAGGGCACCGACCATTTCTTCTCTACAGGATCAGGTAACCCACAAACAGTCTATTAAGACTAGCCAATCCTTGAGTGGTAGGTCTCATGCAAAGCATGATGACGGCTCCGGCCTTGCCCTCAAGACCCAATTGGCTTCAAAACCCTGGCGGGAGTCTTCGGTCTCCAAAGCATTTCAAGGGTTTCAGGTTGTTCCTGGGGCTCACCCCTCACAGAACATACCTGAGCCATTCTCGGTGGTGGCATCTGCTTCGAGCGGTACCGATACCCCGGCATCGGCACTGGTGTTGAGCGATCCACTCCTCACCAGGGATCGTCATCTGGCGTTCTCGGTACCTTCGGGACCGATCGATACGTCCCAGATTGACTTTCCAGGATTGGCAACACCGCCGATACAACCACTGACGTCGGTACCCTCTAGACATGCATCGATAGACTCGCTTCCTTCGATGCCAAGTCTAGAGTCGATATCTAGTCTGAAAGACTGGGTACCGACGCGTCTCGGAACCGATGCTTACCGATTCCGGATACACGGTACCGAGGATAATCACCAAGGGTTTTTGGTTACTTCGGTACCGTTTGAGCAGCCTCAGATGACTGCTCCGATGTCGGTATCGCCTTCGATTCCGGCACAGCCATCGGTATCGGTATCGATGCCGGTACCTGCAGTATCATTGGGACCAGCTCCTTCCATGCCTTTCACCGGGATCGCTCCTTTCGATACCCAGTTTGGAGTCGATACCTGGCATGGACGATGCAGTACTGACTGTCTCAAGTCATATCCGCCAGTACCAGTATTCATCCATTAGAGCTCCTTTTCTGCACCGGCCCAGTACATCCTCCGGTGCCCAGGCTAGTTCTTCAGGGTTAGCCTGTCCAGGGATTGTTCCCATTGGAGATCCTTCTTTTCAGAAATTTCTCCTTGACATGGCAACATTCCTTGCTATTCCTATCCCTGACTATGATCCTACACAAGGCTCTTCTGGGGAAAAGGAAAATATAATGCTTCCTTTACATCATTCTTTGCAGGATCTTCTTCTGAGAATATGGGAAACACCTTTAAGGGCTTCCTCACCGTCTACAGCAACTGATCTTCTGTATCAGGTGCCCCCCTCTCCAGGGTTTCAAAAGACTCAACTTCCCCATCATTCCATTGTAGTGGAATCAGCAATGAGGAAGGTGAAAAGTAAGAAGAAGCACTCTTCTTACCCACCAGGTCGTGAGTCTAGGACACTAGATGCCTTTGGACGTCAAACCTTCCAGACATCCATGCTGTCAAGGATTCTCTCATATATTTTTTTTTATGAGTCTATCCCTTCAGGAGGTCACAAAGAAATTGTATCTTTTGGCTCCTTTTCTTTCAGAGCCCAAGACTGCAGACTATTCCTTGCTACTTAGTCATATTCAAAGTTTCTCTTGGTTTCTTACTCGTGCTTCCCTAGACTCCTTTGAGTCTGTTAGCAGAACCTCTGCTATAGCCATAGGAGCACGACGTAGAGCCTGGCTCCAAGCTTCAGACTTGAACAGATGGGCACAGCAGAGACTGGGTAATACTCCTTGTACTGGAGAAAATCTCTTCAATAGGGAGTCTTTACATCAGGTTGCTCATTGCTCCACTGACTTCCCTGTTTCTGAGGGCCATCCTAAGCCTTCTCCTTCTCCAGCAGGTAGGAAATGCCCTACCAAACCTTCTTTCCCAAAAAGAAGAAGGTTTTATTCTTCTCCCCGTCATACAGATGTTCCCAAACAAGGGAAACCTCGCCATGGTCTGAAGAATCCAAACTCAAGCCAGGGGAATTAACCCTAAATAGGGTTCTAATTAATCCCTTATAGCCTACAGTTCACTTCTTCTCAGTAGAGGTTTTTTCACTGTTTTTTCATTTAAACCTCTACACTTGGATTCCTGTTTCCAGGACATCCACTTACTCTTAGGTATGCTGAGCTGTCAGGATATTCATGTCTATGGGTCACAGGTATCCTCCTCTTCCTACAATGAAGAGAGGTTTGCCAACTATCTCATGATAGTTTTTCTGTACCTCCATGAATTTTCCTTCTACAGACTTACTTTATGGCAAGTCACCCTTCAGCTCCTATTTTCTCTGCCCTCTTTCCAGGGTTTCACCTGTAAGAGTGGTACCATACCAATGGAAGGCTTTCTTAGCCTTTCCAGTCTTCCTTTCCATTCCAGTGTAGAGTTTTTTCTCTTGAGTAAACCCCCTTTTTCTCATCTGGGCAGCTCTTCAGACAGGGACAGGATATTCTCCTCTTGTTCTGTCTGTTCTCTCTGTTAAAAACAGATTCTCTCTGCTGTGCCATTCAGCAGCTGCCCATGCAGGAGTTTCAATAATTGGACTACTGGTACTTTTCCACATGTTCCAGTCTAGTCTTCTACTACTTTCTGTCTAGCCTTAGTAGTGCTTCCAAGATAGTACTCATCTATCTTGGATAATCCTTATAACTTCTTTTCTGCCATCTCCAAATCCTTGGAGTTGGCAGTATAGTTGAGATGGCAGCTGGTTGTCTCCAACAGCCAGTTTTATTTCCCAACTCTCCTGCATAATGCTCTCAGCAATCCTACAGAGAAGCTTTCCACTATGGGCCCTTGCTAGAGAGCATAAGGGTTTTTTCTCTAAAGACTATCTTATATGTTGAAAAAGGCTTCCTCAGTCATCCCCCATGACGGTGAGGGTTCTTTACACCTTTCTATTTTCTTTTAATAAAGGACATAAGCCTTCTCTACCTGACAGTCTATGGAGTTCCCAAATTCCTACAGGAAATATGCTCTTTTCCCTGCAGCTTGTCCTCATGGTATCCTAATCCTTTATGGACAGCACATATTTAACTAAATAACGCATGATACCCCACCCCTTGTCCCTCAAGTGGGTCTACCTGGTCTCTCTTCCTATGCGTGTTCTGTCCATTCACCATGTTAGAGTTCTACCAGACTCAGGACTTGCTGTTTACAGACTAATATTATCCTCTGTTTCTCGCAACCATCCTGGTTATTTCCCTGGATAGCGTTCCTGCTCCATCTTTACCAGAGGGAATAGATTCTCTATATCTTCTCAAGTAGGTTCCACCTTCTTGTTATGAGATGAATCATTCCTCTTCACATCTCCCATGTGAAGCTTCCTGTAGACATATCTCTGTCTGCTTAATTGCAGACATTTATCTTTAGACCTATATATTCATATATGTACATATGTCTATATGCATTCTTTAGATACATATGTCTGTCAGCCATGTGTGCATATTTTATGCCCCCTGGCCTATCTCTCTCTCTCTCTCTCTCTCTCTCTCTATATCTATATATCTATATCTATATACACACACACACACACATACATACATATATATCTGTGTGTATCTGTCGAGATACTTCCTTTAGATGGATATGTATTCACATACTTATCTCTCTAACGGTCTGTGCTCATAAAGGTGTTTTCCTTCCTATCTGTTCCAGACAGTGGGCTTACACATGTTCATACTATTCCTCAGTTTGTTTAGGCTATTATGCACACGACCACTGCTGTGGTACTGACAGCTCTTACCATAACCCTAGGTTCAGGTATCCCTGAAGCTCCCTATTCCTTTATCTTCCTACCTCTCGCCAGTTAGGAGAGACATGGGGGATCTTCAGTGGATCTCAGGTTTTCAACTCCTCGAACATCTGTCCTTCCTTGGGAATACGGGTTTTTTCTCCATACCCCTTCTTCCCTCAAGGACTAGGCCAGTTTTTGTCAAAATCGGTCAATCTTGCTCTTGACTATCAATAACTCTGTAGCCAAAAGAGTTTTCAGCTTTTTCCATAAAGCTTTCCACTAAAGACCTACCGTTTATTTTTGTACTACCCCAGTTGATTCCTGGGGTCTCCTGTCACTTCTACAGTTTGACCTTCACTTTTACGTCAGTGAGGTCACCTTGAAGATTCCTCTACTGGATCCCCAGTAGATTCCATCAACCTCTCTACTTCCTGCAATCCAGTAGGTAAGGTCCATATTGTGATTGATCATTTCAATATATTCATGATAAGTATCACACATACAAGGACTCCTTGCCTGTAGTCCTATCTTACGTCAGCTGTTTTTCCTACAGCTCCTCTCTTACTAACTCCTGCCCTCCATCCTCTGGATGCCTGGCCATATGAGGTGTAGCATTTTCAATCTCCAACTTGTGGAGGCTCCAGGCATCTTAGCTTGGGAGTCCCCATATCTGAAGACTCATTCCTGCTTGTTCCTGGAGATAGCACAGTTACTTACCTGTAACAGGTGATCTCTGGGAACAGCAGGAATAAGCCTTCACAACCCACCCACCTCCCCTAGGAGTTATATCTCTCTATCTTCCTTTCCTCTCTCTCTCTCTCTCTCTCTTTGTCTCGGCTATAAAACTCAACTGAGGAGAGACAGTTGGAAAGGCGGGAAGGCAGCACGCAGGCGCTGAGGGATGCTCCCAAAAGCTTTCTGATTGGCGCTGGGGTGCGTTCCCGCGCAGGCTCCGTCGGTACCGACGTACCCATATGTGAAGACTTATTCCTGCTGTTCCCAGAGATCACCTGTTACAGGTAAGTAACTGTGCTTTATATTAAAACTGTAGTGCATGATCTTAGTGCTAATAATGAAGTAATGGAAAGAAATGTCTGAATCTCCAGGTTCAGTGCTTTCAGCCGGAGAAGTAAAAATGTCAGAAGGGGGTTATATACTGAGGAGAGTATGGAGGATAATAAACCAAATAAGGACCACAGTGAGTTCAACAACCACATGGTAAAGAACAGAAAATAAAAAATGAAAACCTGCTATTGTGAAAATGGCCATAGTAAAAGGTTGAGACAACCATTGAAAAACAGTAAAAGAATGTGTTTGAGGCAGGGGTTAAAACCAAAAATAAAAACATCATAAGTTAATATCACAAAAAAGGGTATTTGCGAAAAAATGTGGTAAAAATGGAAAGTGAAATCATGCCATGGTAGAATGACCATTGTAAAAAGACAGGACCATCGAATGATGTTAAATACTTAAAACATACTAAGAGAACAATGTAGTAAAAACAGGGGTGGAGAATCAAAAACTAAAAGCATCATCAACCGAATTTGTGCTTGGATAAAATTGTGAACACTATTAAAAAGTAAAACCATAATACTTGCTTGAGACGGGATAAAATGACCAAAAGTGAATAAGACCAGAAGGAAAATCTAAAAGGAATAAAAGTAAAATATAAAAATGTGACTGTATGACAGAGCAGGATTGTCACGGGCAATACAAATAGAGGCAAAAACACAGTGAGAGATGCTTTTGTAACTAAAAACAAAAATAAGAAACAAATGAAAAAACTTAAATGTAAAATTGGATTATAAAAGATGTGTAAAATTAGTGGTGACCTTAAGAGGAAACTGGAAGCCACAAATAAGAAATATTGATTAAAAAAAAAAAGAAGAAAAAGTTTAAACATGACACTTTTTTTTGGTGTCAAGTCAGTGCTGACTCTTAGTGACCCAGCTGCCTCTGGGTTTTCTTGGCAGTGTTTCACCGGAAGTAGATTGCCAGGCCTTTTCTTCCAAGGCAATGGATGGTAAAGTGACTTGCCCAAGGCTACAGTGCCAGTGGGAATCGAACGCTTGATGATCTGGGTACTAGGCAGTTGCTCTAACCTCTAGGCAGCTACTTCACTCCACATGCCCTATCGGATTGTAAAAATTGCTTAAAAGTAGGTTTACTATAAAAACATGTAAAACCAATATATGAGAGGCGCAGGCTAGCTCAGAGTTATTCGCAGCTGGTACTGGATGCACAAATGACCCATAGATCTTCTACTTTGCATATGTCATTGTTTGGAAAGTTTGGGTTCTAGTGTGTGTTTTGTGCGTTGGAGCTATGGAAGGTGGATGTGGCTGCTATCCTGTTCTTTTTGCAGGTAGGATTTGATCAGGGATTTTTCTTATTTCTCTTAAGGTTCAGGTGGCAGCATTTGCCTGCAACAAAGGAAGAGTGCAGCGTGTGCTGCTTTACAATACATACAGATGTTCTTCACTTAAAGGGATGAAGCAAGGTCACCCACCTTGCCATCTAGTACTCCCACAGTGGGATCTGTTTCATCTTGAAGTCACTGGTGGCTCTGCCCTTTGAGCCCCTTCACCTCATTACTTGGGGAATTTGACTCTTAAAGCGGTGTTCCTGGTGGCCATTTTTCAGCTAGGTGTATTTCAGAGTTTCAGGCTTTTTCCTGCATGGAGATTCATATCTTTTCTAGTTCTGTTACTCTTCGAGCAGGGACCTTCCTTTGTTTCTAAAGTCTTGTCACTGCTTCATTTGAATAAGCTTTGTTTTCCTGCCTTTTCTGCAGATGGGTTGGACTGGGACCAGTCCCTGCACACATTAAACATATTAGAGTTGTTCTAAGATACCTGAAGGTTAGTTTCCTTATCTGACAACCTGTTCATATTCTTCAGTGGCCCTCAAAAGGGGGAAGCAGCTACAAGCGTTCCATTGCTCATTGAATCAAGGGAGCCATCATCTCAGCTTACTTGCTGAACTACAAATGAGTCCCAGATAGTCTCAGGTGCACACCCCATGAGAGCTCAGGCTTCTTGAATATTGTGTGCAGTTCTGGTCACCATATCTTAAAAAGGATATAGCTATATTAGAAAAGGTACAGAGAAGAGCCACCAAAATGGTAAAGGGGATGGAAGGATACGCATATGAAGAGAGGCTGAAAAGGTCAGGGCTCTTCAACTTGGAAAAGAGATGGCTGAGGGGAGATAAGATAGAGGTCTATAAATGAATGAATGGAGTGGAACGGGTAAACATATATTGGTTGTTTACATCATCAGAATATAGAAAGACTAGGGGACATGCAATGAATCTACAGGGTAAACTATTTAAGACTAATAAGAAAAAATATTTTTTCACTCAACATGTAATCTGGAATTTGTTACCGGAGGATGTAGTAAAAGCTGTTAGTGTAGCTGGGTTTAAAAAAGGTTTGGACAAGTTACTGGAGGAAAGGTCCATAAACCATTATTAAAAGGGACCCAGGATATCACTGCTTGACCCAATACAAGCATTGTGGAACCTGTCTCTTGGGGAAACTGCTAGGTACTTATGACCTAGATTGACCACCATTGGAAACAAGATACTGGGCTTGATGGATCTTGTTCTGACCCAGTATGGTATATCTTATGGTGAGCAGAATCCTGGGCATTCCAGAGGATATTTGCAAATGCAGCAAATTGGTTGTCTTTATACCTTTTTTGCCAAGCGCTACAGGTTGGAATTGAATGCAAAAGATGATTGCATTTTTGGGATGGAAGTCACATTTTGGATATAACTGCTTGGTTATGTCTCACTTGTCTGAATTAGTCTAGCAGGATGATAAGGAAGGAGAAATTTATATACCTACCAATTTCCTTTCTTCGGTTTGTGTTAGAACAGTCCAGGCCCACCCAGATGATGATGATGATGTGCTGGTAGACTGAGTCTTTTTTTCTAGTTGTTTCAGATTGCAAGTCATCTTTGGGAACTAGCAGGAAGTCAGTCCTCTCATATGAGTGTCGTTGGCGCTCATGGAGAAAGCCTTTGGGATATGTACCACACATGTAGTCCCCTTCCCGCCTAAGGGTGCCATTTTAACCCAGTCTCCTTTTTTACGCAGAGCCCATAGAGCATGTTTCTTCCTCCAGAAAAAGTTGGTGATTTCTGTCTGTTTTGCTTTCTCCGGTAGCATACTGAAGCCTCCCCCCCCCCCCCCCCAAGCCAGATTGCCTCAGCATTGTGTCCTCTGTTTCTTTTCTTTTTTACTTTTTCATTTAGTGCGGGTTCATGCTTTTTTCCTGGCCAGGCCCAGTGAATTTGACCTTGTGGGGGCCCTCTTCCCCACCATGGCCTAGGCCAGTGGCTTCAAGCCATGCAACTGCTGTGCTCATAATAGGTCATGCACAGATCTGCACGACTGCTGCCTTCGATGCCTCGAGCTGGATCACGATGCTTTGATCTGCGGTCTCTATAAGCAGATGACCCCCTAAGGCCCTCAGGAAACGTCAACAGTGTGAGTCGATTTTTCAGAAGACCAACTCAGTCCTGGGGTTCTCTGCAAGAGCCCACTCTGAAACAATTTCCAGGACCTCGAGCACCCATGGAGACCATGTGACCTCAGAGCCCTGGGGCCACAGAACCTCAGGTCAGAACTCTTGCATTGAGGATCGCACTAAAAAGGGCTAGAGGACCTCAAGGACTTTCTCGGGCGATGAGTTGGGAAAGTGGGGAAATACCACCGGCCCTGGTCCCACAGTCCTCGACGGGAGGCAGAGGGCGACTGCAAGGAACAGCTGTCCAAGGTGCCTTGCCAAGAACTGTTCATGTCCCGGGGCCAGTCTCTGACCCCCGAGGCCACCCTGGTTGAGGACTTACCCCCTTGACAGAGATGGAGCCAGCACCAGGCCCCAAAGTCCTTGGTACCCATGCTAAAAGGCAGCATAGCCATCTGGTCTCGAGGCCAGGATGGTGGCCTTGGAGTGCAGTTTGTCTGCCTTCATGGCCCAGAAGCAGGTTCTGATGCCTGGTTCCTCAGGGTCATTGCTCCCAATCACGGGACCCTCCACCATGAGTGGCTCCTCGGTGGTTGAACCGAGCCTCGAGCATCAGCAGCCTCGAGAGAAGCCATGGTCCTTGTCCTCGGTGCCATGGTAGTCACCGCTCAGTACCTTCTGCTCTGATCGCTGAGCTGCTGCAGCCCTGAGGTCCTCCGAGTCAAGCCAGCACTCTGAGTCCTGGAGGTCTCCTGCTGCCTCCTCTGAGCAGGACTCTGAGAGATTGTGAATGATGACTCCCCGGATACCTGCCGTCACTCTGATGTGCCCTCAGACCCACCCGCTCCAGAGTAGAGGCGTTGGTCTCCACCCGAGGACATGGCCTTCCTTGACTTCGTGTGTGATATAATCAGGGCTCTGGCCTTCGCCACAGAGTTTGGAGGAAGATCCTCACACATAGGACCTCGATCCTCCAGTACAAGTCTCCCCCCCCCCCCCTTGAAAGAAGTGCTCCTGGTGCTCGTTCCCCTGTCCTGGAATGGCTGCTCTTCCGCATCTGGGAGATCCCCCACATTGGTGCTCATAGTTAGCAAGTTGCTGGGCTTGATGTATAGGGTCCACCGGAGTCCTGGCTTTCCAAAAGCCCAACTGCCTTACAACTCCGTGGTGGTGGAGTTGGCCATGCGGAGGCCCAAGAGCCCAAAAACACACTCCTCAGTGCCTCTGGGCAGGGAGGCCCACTCCATGTGCAGAAACTGCTTCCAGGGCTCGATGCTTGTTGGCTGGATCCAGACTTACCAGTTGTACCTAGACATCTACCTTTGAGATCTGGTGAAGGAGCTTGCTGGGTTCTTGGTTGGTCTCTCGGAGGAACCTCTCCAGAGGTTCTGAACCCTGGCTTTTAGCAGTCAGGGAGTGCTCTAAATTTATCACTCAAGGAGCCTACGATGGCTTAGAGTCTATGGTTAGAGTAGCTGCGGCAAGCATTAGTGCCTGGCGCCAGGCTTGGCTACACTCCTCTGACCTGGAGCAGTGGGTCCAGGACAAATTGGTCAATGTCCCTTGACATGGAGAGAACCTCTTTGACAAACCTATGATGGACGAGGCTGCTGAGCTGGAGTCCACTTTCATGACTTGGACCAGATGCTCCAAAAAGGCCATTGACCCTTCCTGGAGGAAGGCTTCTGGTAGAAAGCCATCATACCCGAAGAAGAGGAAGGATTAAGGAAACTACCCTCAATACCAGGCCTTCCCAGCTCCCCAACAGGGCCAGCAGGCCAAGGGACAAGGGCATGGCCCTTATAAGCCTAAGACTCCCAAACCCCAGCCTGTGCCCTCTGCGCAACCTGGAAGGGGTTTTTGACTCCTTGGGCATAGCCTCTTTCCCGGGAGGCACAGACCTGTAGCAGGCTCTTTGCCCACAGGTGGCTCTCCATTACCACTGACACGTGGGCCCTAAGGGTAGTGAGATAGGGTTACCACCTCCACCGGGCACCCCCCACCATTTTTCCCCGGAGAGCCTACCAGGACTCCCCTCCATTAGAACCTGCTCCTGCAGGAACTTGCAAGCATTGTGGAGCACCAGGCAATGGAACCCGTCCCAGCCCACCTCAGGGACACAGGATTCTACTCCCTCTACTTCCTGGTACTAAAAAGGACTAGAGGGTTCCGCCCCATTCTCAACCTACAGGACCTCAACAAATTTCTGGTGAGGGAAAAGTTCAAGATGCTCTCTTGGAACATTGCTGCCATACCTCCAGCAGGGAGACTGGCTATGTTCCTTGGACCTAAAGAATGCATGTACACACATCCTCATCAACCCCCTACACAGGCAGTACCTCTGCTTCAGGGTCGCGGGAGAACATTATCAGTACAGTATGCTACCCTTCGCCTGGCCTCCACCCCAAGGGTATTCATCAAATGCCTGGCAGTGGTCGCAGCCCACCTCAGATTCCAGGGGGTATTCGTCTTCCCCTATCTGGATGACTGGCTCATAAAGGGCAGTATGGCCATCGAGGCACATCAGGAGATTGCACGTACCATCTTCCTGCTGGTGTGCCTCGGCTTCATCATAAACTACTCAAAGTCCCATAAGTCCCATCTCCAGCCAACCCAGGACCTGGAGTTCATAGGGGCTTGGCTGGACACCATCCGAGCCAGGGCCTTTGTCCCTTTGGACAGGGCCTTAAGCCTTCAAGCGCTTGCTGCAAGCATACAGCACTGTCGCTCAGCGTCAGTCCATCTCATGCTCTGCCTGCTGGGGCAGATGGCATCCATGGTGTGTGTCACTCTGGGCGCTCACCTGCAGATGCCCATTGGGCCCTTTGCTCACAATGGTCCAAGGCCCCCCTGGCTCTCTCTCGATTGGTGGTGAAACCTTCAGTGTATACTGGCTGGGATGCCCTTCCAGCCCCCCGAACCCCAAAGGATCCTCATTATGTATGCCTCCAAGGTGGGGTGGGGAGCATATTGCGACGATTTCTGCCCTCAGAGCAGCTGGTCCCCGATGGAGAGTCTCCAGCAAATCAACCTCCTGGAGCTTGGAGCTTTTCACCACCACCTGCAGTACCAGGCAGTGCTGGTTCAGACACCCAGGTGGCGATGTTCTACATAAACAAGTAGGCAGACACGGGTTCAGCCCTGCTGTGCCAGGAGGAGGTTTGCCTTTGCTTGTATGCCAGCAGCAACGATATTCTCTGGGCAGTCTACTTCCTGGGCCAGGAGAACACCCTGGCAGACCAGCTAAGCTGGATCCTTCATCCGCATGAGTGGAGGCTGGACCCTAGGGTGACCGGCCAGCTGTTCAGTGCTGGGGGTTCCCGAGGTCAGACCTGTCAGTCCGGTCAATACACGACTGACTCGCTTCTGTTCCAAGTGTCCGCACCCCTCCCGGATAGCAGTAGATGCATTTCTGATCTCATGGGCAGAGGGCCTCCTTTATGCCTTCCTGCCCACACCACTGATTGCCAAGACCCTGTTCATCGTGACAGGGCCACAGTGATCCTAGTTGCCCCACGATGGGCCAGGCAGCCTTGGTTTTCCCTGTTCCTCTGCCTGGCCACATCACCCCTGGTTCCCCTGGGGTGCAACCCAAGCTTACTGACGCAGGAGGAGGGTGTTCTCCTGCACCCCAACCTGTGGCCTGGCTGCTGAAAGGGTAGCCCTGACCCCTTTCAGTCTCCCTAATGAAGTGAAGGAAGTCCTCCTTGCTTCCTGAAAAACTTCTACCCATTGAATGTATGCCTTCAAGTGGGTGGAGGTTCATGGTTTGGTATGCAGATTGTTGGGTCAATCCTTTCTCCTGCTCCATCCAACTAGTGCTGCAGAACCTACTTCACCTATCTAGGGCAGGGCTGAAGTCTTAACTCCGTAACAGTGCACCTCCGTGCTTTTGCGGTTCACCACCATCTTATTGAGGGCAAACCCTCGTGTCTCGCTTCCTGAGGGGGCTCCTCCTTTCAAAGTTGCGGCTGAGTGGGACCTTAATGTCATGCTCTCTGAGCTCATCGCCTATCCTTTGAGCCTTTTGGCTTCTGCCACCTCAAGTATCTCTCCTGGAAGGTGCTGTTCCTCGCGGTGCTCACCTTTGCCCACAGTGTCAGTGAGCTTCAGGCGTCGGTGGCAGAACTACCATACACTAGGTTGTTCAAGAACAGGGTCATGCTCTGCACGCCCCCGAAGTTTCTTCCCAAGGTGGTATCTTTGTTCCACCTTAATCAGCAGGTGGTGCTCCCCATCTTCTTCCTGTGGTCTCACGCCAGCAGGGCGGAGGCAGATCTCCAGGAACAAGCAGGAATGAGTCTTCACATATGGGCACGTCGGTACCGATGGAGTCTGCGCAGGAACGCTCCCCAGCGTCCATCAGAACGCTTTTGGAAGCATCCCAACACGCCTGCGTGCTGCCTTCCCGCCTTTCCCAACTGCCTCTCCTCAGTTTTCGTTTTTCCACGGAGCCGGCAGGACGTCCTTCTGTCACCCCAGAAAATTCTTCTTTTATTTTTTGGTTTTCTTGTGGTCGCGTCTGCTTTTCCCGACGCCACCGGTACCGCCGGTGTTTCTTTTCTTTTTTCTTTTAAATTTTCCTTTATAAGGAATACCTTTTTCCTTCTTAGTGCCTGATGTTTTTTTTCGGCCTGCTAGGTCTACTCGTTTTCCTCATGGAAGCGCCAGCCACTATCCCTAAGAAATGTTCAAACTGTGGCGGTACAAAATTCATTTTAGACACTCATAATTGGTGTCTGCCCTGCTTGGGTCCTGACCACTATCCGCTGGAGTGTCCCTCCTGCAACAGTATAGTCGGAAGAAGTCTTCAGCATCGAGTTCACCTCGATACGCGGTCCCCAGTCAACTTCAGGGCACCAACCACCCTTTCTTCTTCACAGGATCAGGTAACCCAAAAACAGTCTGTTAAGACTAGCTAGTCCTCAAGTGGTAGATCTCATGCACAGCATAGAGATGCCTCTGGCCTTGCCCTCGAGGACACACTGGCTTTAAAACCCCGGTGGGAGTCTTCGGCCTCCAAATCCTTAGTTGGGTTTCAGGTTGTTCCTGAGGTTCACCCCTCTCTTCAGTGGTGGCATCCGCTTCGAGTGGTACCGATACCCCGGCATCGGCAATGGTGTTGGATGAAACATTCCTCACCAAAGATCGTAGTCTGGCGTCCTCGGCTGCGGGCCCGTTGGATACGCTGCAGACCGATCTTCCAGTATCGGTATCGATCCCGGTACCGGTACTTGTACCGATGCCGATACCCTCCAAATGTGCATCGATAGACTCGCTTCCCTCGATGCCGAGTCTAGAATCGATCTCCAGTCTGGATGACTGGGTACCAACTCGCCTTGGTACCGATACTGGTCAGTACAGAAGGCACAGTTCCGATGATCCATGTTGGGCACTCTCGGTTTCTTCGATACCGTTAGAGTTGTCACCGGCTGGCCTTCATCTACCGGTATCGGATACGGTGCTGGAGTCTATACCGGTATCCACATTACCATTGCTGTCGGTACCTTCCATGCTTCTCTCATCAGGCTCGCTTCCCTCGGTACCGAGTTTGGAATCGATCCCTAGCATGGACGATGTGCTACCGACTGTTGCTGGTCCCGACCTCCTGCGGTACCGGCAACCATCCTCTAAGGATCCGATACTCCACCCTTTAGGGTCTTCTATTACTCTAAATTTGGATAGATCCCTGGGTGCCAATGCTAGTTCTTCAACAGATCTAGCCTGTCCTCCTCTTTCTAGAGGATTTTCCTCTGGGGATTTTTCTTTTCAAGCATTCCTGCTTGATATGGCAAAGTCACTTGCCATTTCTATACCTGGTCAGGATCCTACACCAGGGAATACAGAGTCCCTGTATGTTCCCTGGAGTCCAAAGGAGAACATCATGCTTCCTTTGCATCAGACCTTGCAGGATCTCCTCTTTCGAATGTGGGAAACTCCTTTAACGGTACCCCCACCTTCTAGGGCAACTGATATTCTATATAAGGTGCCCCCCTCTCCAGGTTTTCAAAAGACTCAACTTCCTCATCATTCCATTGTTGTAAATCAGCAATGAGGCGTATTAAGAGTGCTAAAAAGCACTCTTCTTATCCGCCAGGTCGTGAGTCTAAGACTTTAGATGCCTTTGGACGCCAAACCTTCCAGGCATCCATGCTTTCAGCAAGAATTCTCTCATATATTTTCTATATGTGATTATCTCTTGAAGAGGTCACACAGAAATTACTGCTTTTGACCCCTTTTCTTCAAGTGCCCAAAAGAGCAGACTATTCCTTACTGGTTAGTCATGCTCAAAATATCTCTAGGTTCCTTACTCGTGCTTCCCTAGACTCCTTTGAGTCTGTTAGCAGAACTTCTGCTACAGCTATAGGGGCACGACGTAAAGCCTGGCTCCAAGTTTCAGACTTGGACAAATGGGCACAAGAAAGACTGGGAAATACTCCTTGCACTGGAGAAATTCTTTTTAACAAGGAGTCTTTACTCCAAGTTGCTCAGTTAACCACTGACATTGCTGTTTCCAAAGCCTGTTCTACGCCTTCCTCTTTCCCAGTTGGTAGGAAATTTCCTAACAAACTTTCTTCCCCTAAGGGGAAAGTTTTATCCATCTTCTGCCCATCATACAGATGTTCCCAAACAGGGGAAACATTGCACTGGTCTAAAAAAACCACAACCTCAACAGGTTCAGCAAACCCAGCAGTCGCAGGGTTTCAGATAGATTAGCATTACATCTCCTATTTGGTGGTTAAGGTTTGCAGTCTGCTTCTTTTCACTTGAAGCATCTACACTAATTTCATCCTAAATTCTTCACGAGACATCCTTTTTTTGCTCTAAGAGTTTTTATTATGATCATGCCTATAGTTAACAGGTTTCTCTTCCTCCTACTGGGAAAAGAGATGTGACAACTATCAATAAGACAGTTTTCCCTGTACTAGCATGTATCATCTTACCTTTCAGAGACTTACTACTTAGTCAGTCTCCTTCAACTCTGTCTTACCTCCCTCTTACTATAACATTCGGTTTGTAAGAGTGGCTCTATTACACTGGTAAGCCCCTATGGTCCTCTACCTATTCCACAAAGGGGTTTTCCCTTCCAGAGTTGTCTCCCCCTTTTTCTTACTTTAGGGCAGCTTATCAGACAATAAGGAAGTCTTACCACTCTGTTGCTTCTTTTTCCAATCTAAAAAAAAAAAAGGGAAAAGAAATTTTTTCCACTGCCCTTGTAGTGGCTGCAAATGCAGCAATTCCTAGTGGTTAAGCCACTGGTTCTGTTCACCACACAACCAGGGTTTCTCCTCCACTAGCAATCCTTCTAGCCTCAGTGCTAAACCCCAAACAGGTTATCAACCTTTTTTGGAAACCCTGTTATCACAGACTTGTTGGTTGATTTCTATTCTTCGCCATCTCCAATTCCCTGGTTTTTGGCAGAATAGTTTAGGTTACCTACTGGCTTTAAGCAGCCAGTTTTTTCTTCTAACCAACCTCTAACATGCTCTCTGCAACTCTACAGAGTAGCTTTGCACTATGGGCCTTGCTAGAGAGCATTAGTATCTTGCCTAGCAGATAATCCCAGATGGTTAGGAGGGGTTCACCCAGTCATGCTCCCATGACTGGTAGGTGTTCCCTACCCTTACCATCTCATCTAAAATCTCTTTTCGAGACAAGACACAGGCCTTACATCATGTGAAAACCTAAAGAATGGCCAATTCCTTGGCTTGGTCCATATCTCCTTTGGACCTCTCGCCAGGGATAGTTTTCTTTCAGTTGCAGCTCAAGGACGCCTGATACCCTTCTTGCCCTCATAGGCGGGTCAATATGGTATCTTATTCCATTGGCGTCCTCTATCCTTTCACCATACTGCAGTTCTAGAGAGATCTGGACTTGCTGCCTGCAGACTGAAGTTATCCTCTGCATTTTTCACGTAGGCCATCCTGGTTATTCAAGAGCTCGAATTATTAAAGGAATCTAGACTCCTCCTTGTCAGAGAGACCATTCCTCTGACTCTGTCAATTATAACCAGGGAAAGAAGATTCTCTATACATCTATTCAAGCAGGTATCACCCTTCTTGCTATTAGATGAATCTTTCCTCTATCCCCATATCCCCACGGGGATCTAGTTATATACCCATGTCTCCATCTTCTTACATGGAGACTTGTGTCTATATGTCTACATATTTATATCTATATGTGTCTCGGTATCTTCCGCCCAGGTATATCTCTGTGTGTGTGTGTATCTAGGTTCATATATTCCTATATGACTCTGACGGATGTGCACTTACCCCTATGCTGTGTCAGCATGCTTGGGGTTCTACACATATAACCACTCCCTGTGGTAATTAACAAATTTTTTGTTTCTCTTACCATAACTTCAGGTTTAGGTACCTCTGAAGCTTTCCATGTTCCTTTTCTTTCCTAATTGACCTCATTTAGGAAAGACATCACAGATTTTCAGTTAATCTAAAGCTGTAACGCTTCATAAATCTGTCCTTACTTTGTTATCGGATATAGGGGTCTCCATACCCCTTCTCTCCTACAGGGACTATTTCTATTGTCAGTCCAAATCGGTCAGACTTATTTTTCCTTTTGGTCCTAGCATTCTACTGTTCTTCGAACAAAAGGGTTTAAGCTTTGTCTAATAGTACCTTCTGCGTTTTCCGCTGAAGCCCTACCTCATTGTACTACCCCAGTTTCCCCTGGGGCTATTTCTCACCCTGATGGGTTCTGACCTCCACTTGTTTTTCCTACAGTTTATTACCTCTACTTCACAGTGAGGCACTACTTGAGGATCTTCTACTGGCTCTTCTAACAGATCCATATGAACTTAGACTTTTTACAATACCACCAAGGGAGGTCCATATTAGAATATTACACTCAATATTTTTACTACTAAATGTCATCTATACAGGATCTTCCTCCATAGAAGTCCTGTTCTAGTCCAACTGTTCCACAGCACCTTTTCTATAATTCAACTCCTACCCTCCATCCCCAAGATGCCTGAGGTCCTGAGGAGTAGCATGGCTCTTTCTAGATTCGCTACATGCTAGGACTCCCTCTGGGCATCTTAGCTTGGGGAGTCCCCATATGTGAAGACTCATTCCTGCTTGTTCCTGGAGATAGCACAGTTACCTGTAACAGGTGATCTCTGGGAACAGCAGGAATAAGTCTTCACAACCCACCCACCTCCCCTAGGAGTTGCTTTTCTCTATCTCTATCTTTCCCTTTCTTGCTCTCTCTTTGCCTCAGCTTTAAAACTTAACTGAGGAGATGCAGTTGGGAAAGGCGGGAAGGCAGCACGCAGGCGTGTTGGGATGCTTCCAAAAGCGTTCTGATTGGACGCTGGGGAGCATTCCCGCGCAGACTCCGTTGGTACCGACGTACCCATATGTGAACTTATTCCTGCTGTTCCCAGAGATCACCTGTTACAGGTAAGTAACTGTGCTTTCTCCACACATTGGACTGCAAATGGGTGCTCACCTTTTTATCTCAGGAGCACTGCCCAGCTTCTCAGCTCTTTTGTCCAACTGGGTCACTGATTGCATTGCCTTCGCATATGAGCAGGCTGGTCTCTTGCTGGAGCACTCTCACTGTGCACAGCATCCGGCCATGGTGGCCTCTAGCGAACTTGTGCTCTGTTTCCTAGTCAGAAATCGGTGTACTGTCATTTATTTGGGGTATAGACAATTCCTGCTCTCTGGCCCTTTGGTATGTTCAGGCTACTGGAGCATTGGCTTCTTGCTGGGCACTTGGGCCCCTCGGGAGTTTTTCTCATCTCATTACTTCTGGTCAGCCATGAGCTTTTTACAGGTTTTTCTGTAGCCTGTAGCTAGGGAGTCCCATATACGAGGACTGACTTCCTGCTTGTTCCTAGAGAAAGTTTAGCTACTCATCTGTAACAGGTGTTCTCCAGGGACAGCAGGAATTGGTTCTCATAACCCTCCCTGTGGAGTTGCTTTTTCTTTTTGCCGCCTTGTGCTATGATATACTGAGGCAAGATGGCACCCTTGGTTGGGAAGGGGATCACGCATGTGTGGTACATCTCCCAGAGGCTTTCTTTGAAAGCTGGGGAGAGGCTACTGCGTGGGCTCCATCGGCACAGACCTCACCCATATGTAAGGACTGATTCCTGCTGTCCCTGGAGAACACCTGTTACAAGTGAGTAACTAGGCTTTCTCCAGGAACAAGCAGGAAGTCAGTCCTTAAACATGGGTGATGTAGATGCTGACGGAGCCCTCGTGGAAGCATCTCCCCAGCTTCCAAAGAAAGACTTTGGGAGATGCCACCACGCATGCATGGTCCCCTTCCTGCCCGAGGGTGCCATCTTGGTCAGTCTCCCTTTTTCTGCAAAGCTCTACAGATGTACACCTTGTCCCCCTGGAAAAAAGTTGAATTTTTGTACACTTATACACCTTTCCGGCCTTCGCCTGTCTTCCCAACCTAAAGGCCTGCTGCCCTGTCATTGGGTCTCACACTTAGTTCGATTTTTTTGTTAGGCAAAAAAGCACTAGAAGAACCTTTCCATTGCTGGCTGCACCAAAGGTCTTCGATCTCGCGGGGTCCTTTTTGCCCCATTGGCCACCATTTTCAAGACGTGATCAGTGCTTCAAAAACATATCACTCACTGACACTCATGATTGTCTCCGGTGTCTGGGCGTTGACCATGACCCGGAGGAATGACTCCTGTGCAAAAAACGTCCACCATGGCCATCCAGAGCCACTGGCAAAAGCAAGAGGACATCTTCCACAGGGTGGACTTGGCTCTGGTTTTACCAGTAGCCTCATGCGCAAAGGCCCTGCATGGATCCTCTGAGTCGTATAAGGCCCCTGTGGTTCCCGAGCAGGCTCGCAGACATTCTGATCAAGGGTCCCCAGAGCAAGAGCGTATAAAGAAAAATAAGACCTCGAGGACCTCTTTCTGGGAGACGGAAAAGCAGGGAAAATCCCGTGCGCAGTCCCTCAGCTCCTGACGTACCTCTGAGAAGTCGGAGAGGGAGCGGCCCTGGAAGGTATCCAGGACAGAAGTCAAGGCATCTGGCGACAAACCTTGGTCTCCTAAGGGCCGTCCCGCCGAGGACCCCCTTCTCCTTGACACCAGACCCTGTAACCCTGGCGTCAGTCTGACAGCCACCCCTGAGTGGGAAACCTCTATGTTGGTACTTGAACGCAGCGTTTCTGCGTTCCTTGCATCCCAACAGGCATCAAGACCTGGCCCCACCGATACTCATGCCAAGACCTCATGGACCTTGATACCGAGGACTCCCTGGGCTGCTGAAGTGATGCCCAAGA
This sequence comes from Ichthyophis bannanicus, assembly GCA_033557465.1. Classification (NCBI taxonomy): domain Eukaryota; kingdom Metazoa; phylum Chordata; class Amphibia; order Gymnophiona; family Ichthyophiidae; genus Ichthyophis; species Ichthyophis bannanicus. Next base: position 884,051,376 of record CM066035.1, on the reverse strand, counting down.
GCCAGACACTTCGGGTAGATCATTGGCGAAGGTCTCAATCTCATTCCTGCTCCTCGGGGGTGAGGTCTTTGCAGGCGAGTGCCTCCGGCTCCAGCCATACCTCGGCATTGAAGATAGGAGCCAACGACGCCCTTGGAGCCACCGGGCCATGAGTCTTCCTTGGACTACTCGGCTTGGGAGTCTGGTGCCGAGACGTCCCTGGAGTCCCTCATGACATCCCTGTTCCTTGAGTTTGTCCAGGGCATGGAGTGAGGCCCTCTACCTCACTACAGAGTCTGAGGATGACCCACGTATGGAGGAACTCGACATCCTCCAGTACAAGGCGCCACATAAAGAGACCCTGATTATCCCGGTCCCCTCCATTTTTAACAGATTCCTTCTTCAGATGTAGGAGGCCCCGGCCTAGGTGCTTATTGTCTGCCACCGCCTGGAATACCATGTACTGGGTCCAATGTGGGCCCAGTTTCTGGAAGACCCAACTTCCCCACACATCCATGGTTGTGGAGTTGGCCATGCATCGACAGATGAGCCTGAAGACGCACTACTCAGTGCCCTCAGGCAGGGAGTACCGTGCTCATGGGTGAAAATGCTACCAGGGCTTGATGCTTGCCTGCTGCATCCAGACATACTAACTTTACATCGGTATGTTCCTCCGAGACCTGTTGAAGGAGGCTTCGTGGTTGCCCTCAATGGAGTTCACTTCCGGCGCTTCCAGACACTTAAGAAGTCCATCGGGGAGTGTTCCAAGTACCTCTCCCGGGCCACCTACGACAGCTTCGAGTTCAGTGCATGGGCATCAGCCACGGGCATTGGGGCCCAGTGCCCAGGCTTGGCTCTAGACATCCAATCTCGAGCACTGATGCAGGAGAAACTCCTTGATGTCCCATGCTTTGGGTGCAGCTTTTCGGCAAGCCCATGGAGGACAAGGCCGCCGAGATCGTGACAGAGTATATGACTCTGATTCGACTCTCGAGGAAGACTTCCACTCTTCTTAGGAAGAAACCTCAAGGAAAGAAGCCCCCTTTCCATAGAAAGGGCCAACCCTGTTGAGGCTATCCTCCATACCCGGCTGCCCCAATCCCCATACTCTAGTCCCAGCCCAGCCTGGGTTGGGGTTTTGACGCTCTCAACATAGCCTCTTCCTCTGGACACTGTTCCCGCTAAGCTGTGCGCGCGCACACACCTCGCCGAGCGAGCGCACATACTTTACAACAGAGCGCACAAAAATTACAGCTCTGATTCTGATAGAAAACAGACGTCTTAAAATTTAAAAGTTATGATTGCAGTTACTAGGAATTTCCCACTTCCTTTAGTAATCGTCTATTTTCATTTAATTTGATTAAAATCAATGTGGTGTACATACTGTATTCTGACGTGTAGTCAAATTTTAAAGTATATAACTCTGAGTGTCGTCATGTGGCGCACAAAAATTTAACCTTCCTTCAAAAGCTGCACACAGCTGATATTTTATGCGCACACAGCCTACAGAAAATTAGAGGGAACATTGCCTCTGGGAGGATCAGCTATCCATGGTGGGGGGTCTCTGGTCCACTTTGCTCACAGGTGACTTTCCATCACCCCAGACTTATGGGCACTTCAGGTGGTTAGGGAGAGTTACCTCTTCCACCTGGACGAGCTGCCTCCACCCTTCTTTCCAGAGGAGCCTCCCCGGTCTCCCCTGCACCATGCTCTGCTCATGGAAGAACTCGCAGACCTCAGGGACAGGGCTGTGGAGTCCATACCACACCACTTGAAAGGGGTTTTACTCCAGGTACTTTCTAATCCCAAAAAGAACAGGTGGCCTAAGGCCCATCCCGGACCTGAGAAACCTAAACAAATTCCTCGTTTGGGAGAAGTTCAAGATTCTCTCCCAGCTGCAGACATGCCACAGCCGCACCATCAGGCTCCTGCAACACCTGGGTTTTGTGATAAATCACCCAAAATCCCATCTCACCCCAAGTCAGGACTGGGAGTTCATAAGAGCCCGGTTGGACCCTTACAGGCCGTGGCTTTCCTCTCCCAAGAAAGGGTGGATCACCTCGCGGGCCTGGTGACCGAGGCGCAGCACCGTCACGCTGTATCAGCGAGGTCAATGCTTCGCTTTCTCGGCCACATGGCCTCTACTGTCCATGTTGTCCCTGACGCCTGTCTCCACATGTGGGCAGTTCAGTGGTGCCTCTGCTCACAGTGGACCCAGTCCACGGGCAGGCTCCGGGACACGATCTCTGTCCCGTCAGCTGGCGGAGTCCTTCAGTTGGTGACATGTTCCACAAAACCTGCGGAGGGGCATGCCCTTCCAACTCCTGAGCCCCCCCAGAAGCTTCCCTACTGGGCTGGGCTGCCCAGTGCAAGGAATTGTGCACCTAGGTCATCTGGCCCTTTGAGGAGAGCAAGCAGCAAATCAACCTGCTGGAGCTCAGGGCCGTTTTTTCCTTGCACGCAAGGCTTTCCAGCACTGCCTCCATCAGTCAGTGCTTGTTCAATCAGGCAACCAGGTCACGATGTTCTACCTGAACAAGCAGGGGGGCACAGGCTCCTACCGCCTTTGCCAGGAGTCAGTAGCCCTCTGTTCATACATGACCAGACGGGAATGCTCCTCTGGGTAGTGTACCTCTCGGACCAGAACAGTACCCTGGCAGAGAAACTGAGCCAGGATCCTCCAACCGCAAGAGTTGCGCCTGAATGCTGGGGCGGCACAGTGACTCTTCAGGTTATGGGGCACCCCGAGCCTCGACCTCTTTGCCAGCCTGAAAAGTGCATTTCTGCGGCCCACAGCCGCATCCAGCCTTCATCTCATGCTCAGAGAGGGCCTGTTGTATGCCTTCCCTCCCATGCCTCAAGGCTTCACTGATTCTGGTGGCCCTGAGTTGGCCCAGGCAGCCTTGGTTTCCTCTTCTGCTCCGTCTTTTGACGGAATCCCCGGTCCCTCTTGGGAGCTCACCAAGGCTTCTCACTCAGGAGGAGGGCTCAGTCCTCTACCCCAACCTGGGTTCCTTGTCCCTCACAGCATGGCTGCTAAACAGGTTGCCCTAGCGCCCCTCAGCCTTCCCAAGGATGTGAAGGAGATCATTCTTGCCTCCCGCTAGGACTCCATGAGGCGGGCCTACGCTTTCAAGTGGCGTCGGTTTTCCTTATGGTGCACGGAGCAACAGGTGAACCCGTTCTCCTGCCCGGTACAGGCGGTACTGCAGTACCTGCTCCATCTTTCTCAATCTGGGCTCAAATCCAAATCTGTGAAGAATGCACCTGATCGCATTCTCCGTGGACCACCACTCCATAGAGGGCAAGCCTCTTTCTGTGCAGCCCCTCATCACTTGATTCATGAGGGGCTTACTGCTCTCGAAACCTCCCCCGACTCCCATATGGCCACCCCCGGCGGAATGGGATCTCAGTGTAGTCCTGGAACAGCTTACTAAGCTGCTCTTTGAGCCACTGGCTACCTGCCACCTCAGATTCCTATCCTGGAAGGTGACCACCTGGTGGCACTCACCTCGGCACGCCAAGTCAAGTCAGTGAGCTCCTGGCCCTGGTGGCTGAGCAATCCTACACCAGGTTCTACAAGAACAGGGTCATGTTCTATACTCACCCAAAATTTCTTCCGAAGATGGTATCGGATTTTCACCTCAATTGGGAGGTACTCCCTACCTTCTTTCCACGGCCTCCACACCGACAAGGCATCGGCCATTCTCCATATTTTGGACTGCAAAAGGGCCCTGTCTTTTTATCTACAGTGCACTCAGAGCCACTGCAAAGCCTCATACGACCCCAGTCGTCTGGGGGAGACTGTCACCAAATGGACTCTGTCCACCAGGATGGTGGACTACATCTTTCACCCACAACTGGGCTGGGTTGCTGCTGGAGCGCCTGCTCTTGGTGCATGATATTAGAGCTATTGCAACATCGGTTGCCAGCATCTGCTTGGTTTCCACTGCCGACATCTGCCAGGCCGCCACCTGGTCTTTGATCCATGCTTTTGCAGCTCACCTTGTCTGGAGAGGGAGTCTTAATGGGACAGTGCCTTCGGCCAAACCGTATTCTGTAATCTCTTTGGGGTTTAGGCAACTCCTGCTCTCCGACTCTTCTTGTTCAGGCTACTGGAGCCATGGTTCTCCCTGGACACTGGGGGTCCTCCCTGTTTGTCCTCAGATGCACTTGCGGCTAAGCCATTTTTTTTCTACCGGTCCTCGGTAGCCTGGAGCTAGGGAGTCCCATATGTGAGGACTGACTTCCTGCTTGTTTCTGGAGAAAATGTAGTTACTCACCTGCAACAGGTGTTCTCCAGGGACAGCAGGAATCGGTTCTCACAACCCTCCCTTCTCCCCTTGGAGTTGCTCTTCATTTTGGCCATCTTTTCTTTATCTGCTCTAGCTATGTTATCTGACTGACCAAGATGGCACCCTTGGGCGGGAAGGGGACCATGCATGCCTGGTGTCATCTCCCAAAGGATTTCTTTTAAGCTGGGTAGATGCTTCTGCGAGTGCTCCGTCTACATCACCCATATGTGAGGATTTATTCCTGCTGTCCCTGGAGAACACACATTACAAGTGACTAACTACGCTTTTTTGGCAATAAATCTGTTTTCACTTTAGAAGTTTGAGATTGTTGATTCTCCAGGACCAAGCAGGATGTCAGTCCTCACATATGGGTGACAGCGATGTCGATGGAGCCCCCGCGGAGCATTTCCCCAGCTTTCTATGAAAGCCTTTGGGAATACTGCATGCATGCGCGGTCCCCTTTCCGCCTAAAGGTGCAATCTTGCTCAGTCTCTCTTTTTCCATGGAGCCCGTCGGACGTCTGTCCTAGTTCACCCGGAAAATAGTTAGATTTTTTCTTGCTGTTCCTGCGATTTCATCGCGGCTTTTTGCCCGGTTCGACGCCGGTTCCCCTTCCCGCCGGGTTCGGTACACCAGTATTGAGCCCGTTCTCAATTTTTTGGTTTTTGCCCTTCGTGGCTGGCGTTCGCGCCCTTTTTTCTTTTTCCCTGGAAGGCCGGTCCTTTGACCTCGCGGGGGCTCTTTTTTTCCCCGATGGCTTCCAGTGGTTTTAAAAAGTGTGATCGGTGCAAGAAACTAATGTCTCTCACCAACACACACGACTGCTGCCTTCGGTGCCTCGGTTCGGATCATGATCCTAAGATCTGTGGTCCGTGTGGCAAAATGTCCACTAAGGCACTGCGATGTCGCCAGCATCAAAAGGAAAGGCTCTTCTCTGATTTGGCATCCGGCCGGGCCCGGACCTCGTCTGAGTCCTCGACGTCTCAGTAGTCTGACCCCGAGCATCGTCGGGGTTTCTCGGACAGGGGGTCCCCCGAGCGGGAGCGAAAGAGGAAGAAGCAGCTCACGAGGGCGGCGTCGGAGGAGGTCCCTGGCTCTCCTCGAGGGCTAGGTCTCGGACCACTGACCGCCGTCCCGGGCCCGTGGAACAGGAGAAGCCGTCAAAAGTGCCTTGTGTGGAGCCGGAGTCTGCTGGACACGTCCTGTTGTCCTCGGTCTCTCCTCCCAGGGAGCTGACGTCGGTCCCGACGCCGCCGGGGCCTGAGTCCGGTGGCTGCTGAGTCTCCTGAGCTGGGTCTCAGGCTGACAGCCTTGGAGTGCAGACTGTCTGCCTTCATGGATCAGCAGCGGGTGCTGATGGCCAGCCTTGCTGGTGCATCTGCCCCGACCACCGGGACATCGACGTCGAAGTTGACCCCGGAGACCGTGCCGATTACTTGAGACCATGAAGGCTCGAGGTCGTCCTCGGTCGCGGTCACCCTCGACCTCCCAGTTGGGACCGAGGGCGTCAACGCCGGTGCTTTCGGCATCGGGGCGGGTGCTGCCGGGCCCCGCGCAGTCGGAGCCCGACTCCTCTTCGGACGAGTCCGCCTGGGAGACTGAGGACGAGGAGTCCCCTGATACCTTCAAGACTCGGTGCGTCCCGTCGGACTCACCGCAGACTGAGCCCCGGAGTAGATCCCCTCTGGAGGATACCTGGTTCTTGGAGTTCGTTCGGGATATGGCCACTGCTCTGGCGATCCCCGCGGACCCCGAGGAGGAGCCTTGAACCGAAGAGCTCGAGGCCCTCCAGTATGACTCTCCTCCGAAGGAGGCCTTTACTGTGCCGGTTCCTCCGATGCTGGAACTGCTCCTCTTCCGGATGTGGGAGGCACCGGCCTCGGCGCCGGTTCTGAGCAAGCGGGTCGATTCCATTTATCGACTCCGTAAGAGCCCTGGTTTTCAAAAGGCGCAGCTACCACACCATTCCATGGTGGTGAAATCGGCCATGCATTGTCTGAAAAGTCAGAAGATGCACTCCGCGGTGCCCCCTGGCAGGGAGGCCCGGAACCTGGATGCGTTTGGTAGAGAGTGCTTCCAGGGCTCGATGCTTGCTTGCCGTGTCCAGTCTTACCAGCTGTACATGGGCATGTACTTGCGGGACCTGGCGAAGGAGCTTGCCGAGTTCTCTGCTGGTCTCTCTGGGGAACCTTTGCAGAGGTTCAAGTCCTTGTCTTCGGGGATTCGGGAATGCTCTAAGTTCATGTCCCGTGCAGCCTACGATGGCTTCGAGGCCTCAGCCCGTGTTGTAGCAGCTGGCATCGCGACTCGACGTCAGGCATGGCTGCAGTCATCGGATCTCGAGCCATGGGTTCAAGACAAGTTGGTCGAGAACCTTTTTGGCGAGCCCATGGCCGAGAAGGCTGCACAGCTCGAGACCGAGCACCTCACGAGGACAAGGCTGTCTAGAAAGACTTCTGCCCCTTCTCATAAGAAGAAGGGCTCGGGTAAGAAGTCCTTTTACCTGAGGAAGGTGACTGCCTACAAACAGTTCCCACCTTACCAGGCCTCCCCAGCTCCCCCCACAGGGTCAGCAGGCCAAGGGGCCAGGGACATGGGCCCTGTAGGCAGAAGGCCCCCAAGCCTCAGGCTCCTGCTCCCACTCAGCAGTGTGGGTTTTTTTGACTCCCAAAGCATAGCCTCTCCCTTTCTGCTGTCCCATCCCCTGCACAGGAGGTCGACTAACCCTGTTTGCCCACAGGTGGCCACCCATTACAGGAGACAGTTGGGTCTTACGCATAGTCCACACGGGCTATATGCTTCACTTCCATCAGTTGCCGCCTCATTTTCCTGGAGAGCCTCCAAGGCCTCCTCTCCACACAGACCTCCTCCTTCAAGAGCTTCAGGGTCTGTTGCGAGACAAGGCGGTGGAGCCTGTGCCTCCCCACCTCCATGGTCACAGTTTCTACTCCAGGTACTTCCTCGTACCACAGAGAACTGGAGGCCTCCGGCCTATTCTCGACCTCAGAAATCTTAACAAGTTCCTAGAGAAAGAAAAGTTCAAGATGCTTACTCTTGGAACACTTCTGCCCTACCTCCAGCAGGGAGATTGGCTATGCTCCTTAGATCTAAAGGATGCGTACACTCACATCCTCATTCATCCAGACCACAGAAAGTACCTCAGGTTCATTGTAGGAGGAAACCATTATCAGTACAGGGTGCTGCCTTTCGGCCTCACCTCCGCCCCCAGGGTCTTTACCAAATGCCTGGCGGTGGTGGCGACCTACCTGAGAAATCAGGGTATCTTTGTCTTCCCCTATCTGGACGACTGGCTCATCAGGGGTCAGAGGTGCCAGGAGGCCAGGCAAGCCACCCTCCGAACTATTTCTCTTCTTCAGCACCTGGGTTTTGTCATAAACTTCGCAAAGTCCACTTTGCTCTCTTCCCAGAACTTGGAGTTCATAGGGGCAAGGCTGGACTCTCTGCAGGCAAAGGCTTTTATGCCAAAAGACAGAGCTCAAAGACTGATAGACTTGGCAAACCAGTTTTTCCAAAGGCCACTGGTTTCCGCTAGACTCTGGCTGCGGCTTCTGGGCCACATGGCTTCGACAGTGCATGTGACTCCCAATGCCTGACTCCATATGAGGCCTGCACAGTGGTGCCTCAGGACTCAGTGGTTACAGTCCACAGGACGCCTCAGAGACAGAGTAAGGGTGTCCAGACCATTCCTGAACTCGTACTGGTGGCTGCACCCTCCCAACTCATCTGAAAGGGGTGCCTTTTCAAATTCCTGGGTTCACAGTGGTGTTGACCACAGATGCCTCTCTGCAGGGCTGGGGAGCACATTGTCTGGGCAAGTGCACCCAGGGCCTCTGATCTCCCTGGGAGGCCATTCAACAGATCAACCTACTGGAACTCCGGGCTATTCGCTTAGCCCTCAAAACCTTCTTTCAAAACCTGGCTCAGCAGTCTGTCTTAGTACAAATGGACAACCAAGTAGCCATGTTTTATGTGAACAAGCAGGGCGGCACTGGGTCCATGCTCCTTTGTCAGGAGGCACAAGACCTTTGTTTGTGCTCAAGCACAGCATGTTTCTCAAAGCTGTTTATCTCCCTGGCCAGGAGAACTGCTTGGCAGACAGGTTGAGTAGAGTTCTGCAGCCCCACGAATGGCAACTCCACCATTAGTGGTTCAGAAGATTTTCCTGAAATGTGGACTTCCATCCATAGATCTCTTTGCCAGTCCCTTGAACAAGCAGCTGCCCAGGTTCTGCTCCAGGCACCCGCATCCCATGAGGTGGGCAGAGGATGCTTTTCTGATTTCCTGATCTCAGGGCCTCCTATATGCGTTTCCTCCCACGCCTCTGGTGGCCCGATCACTGTTCAAGGTTCTAAAGGACAAGGCCTTGGTACTCCTAGTAGCTCCCAGGTGGCCGAGGCAGCCTTGGTTTCTACTTCTGCTTCAACTGGCAGTGGACCCCCCACTGCCTCTGGGGTTGCAGCCCGACCTTCTCTCTCAGGATCAAGGTTCTCTTCTGCACCCCAATCTCATATCTCTCAATTTGATGGCCTAGAGGCTGCAAGGGTAGTTTTGGCTCCCTGGGGCCTACCTCCAGAAGTTGAAGAGGTCGTCCGGGCCTCTAGGAAATAGTCCACTAGAAAAACCTATGCCCTGAAATGGAAAAGATTTTCTGTGTGGTGTCAGCTGCGTACAGAAGATCCTTTCTCCTGTGCTGTACCAGTAGTGCTTGATTACCTGCTGCACTTGTCCAATCAGGGCCTTAAGTCCAATTCTGTTCGGGTCCACCTCTCAGCTCTGGCAGCTCACCACTCTCTGGTGGAAGGACACTCTGTCGGTTCACCCCTTGGTGTCCCAGTTCCTCAGGGGTTTGCTCTTGCTCAAGCCTCCTGTCCGTCCTCCAGCCCCTGAGTGGGAGTTGAATGTGGCCTTGCAACAACTGACTCGCCCTCCTTTTGAGCCGATGGCTACTTGTCCTCTCCGCTTCCTTTCCTGGAAGACAATCTTCCTGGTAGCCTTAACCTCGGCCAGACGAGTGAGTGAGCTTCAGGCCCTGGTCTGTGACAGGCCTTACACCAGATTTTTTAGGAACAGGGTAGTCCTTAGGACCCATCCAAAGTTTCTCCCGAACGTTGTCTCCTCTTTCCACCTCAACCAGGAGGTGGTTCTTCCAACATTCTTCCCTAGGCCTCATGCAAGCCAGGCTGAAGCGGTCCTGCATACCCTGGACTGTAGGAGGGCCTTATCCTTCTACCTTGACCGTACGCAGGGACATAGAAGGGCTACTCAGCTCTTCATATCTTTTGACCCTAATAATTTGGGGTTGGCTGTGTCCTAGCATACCTTGTCCATATGGGTGGCTGACTGTATCACCTGGGCTTACAAGGCGGCTGACCTTCCCTTGCAGGGTCGGGTCACGGCCCACCATGTAAGGGCAATGGCTGCCTCAGTAGCTCATCTCCGCTCTGTACCATTGGCAGACATCTGCAGGGCTGCAACTTGGTCCTCAAGCCAGATTTTTGCGGCCCATTATTGCCTGGAGAGGGAGTCCCATAGGGACAGTGCTTTTGGCCAAGCAGTACTCCGGAATCTCTTTGAGGTTTAGGCAACTCCTGCCCTCCAGCCCTCCGTTGGGCTACCGGTGGAGGTTCTTTCAGTGCAAAGCCTTTCGTTGATGCTGGGACTAAAGGGAGTTCTCTTGTTCAGCCTGGGTTCCTGGTAGCCCAGAGCTAGGGAGTCACCCATGTGTGAGGACTGACTTCCTGCTTGGTCCTGGAGAAAGAGTAGTTACTCACCTGTAACAGGTGTTCTCCAGGAGCAGCAGGAATCAGTCCTCACAACCATCCCCCCTGCTCTGGGAGTTGCAGTTGTACATAGTTTATTTTACTTTTTGTGTGCTGTTTTTTAGCTATGTCATTTGACTGAGCAAGATGGCACCTTTAGGCGGGAAGGGGACCGCGCATGCGTGTAGTATTCCGAAAGGCTTTCATAGAAAGCTGGGGAAATGCTCCGCGGGGGCTCCATCGACGTCGATGTCACCCATATGTGAGGACTGATTCCTGCTGCTCCTGGAGAACACTTGTTACAGGTGAGTAGCTACTCTTTCCCCCCCCCCCTTCCCCCCTCTATTAACCAGAGTTTTCAAGGCAATTAAAATCTGCTTAGGAAGCCTCATTCTGGTAAATTCCAATACTGAATCATATATTATACCAATTGATGTCACTGAAAGTTGCTCTAGTGTGCTTCCAGTTGCTGGCTGAATTCGTCTAGAAGGAATCAAGGAAAGGAGATTACCAGGTATGTATACTTCTCCTTTCAAGAAAGCAACTATGAATCACGCTGCTTGCCATTGTGAATTTTGCCTAATTGAATTACTGAATAAGTATGATCTAAGTTGTCTGTTTAATTTTTCCTTAACTCGTATGGTTTTCCTTGTGTTCATATTCTGCCTTGTTAGACGCAAATTGACTAGCCATCAAAGATGAATGTTAATGAAATTTAGTCTTGATTTTTTGATGTGGAAATGAATTTATAGCAAGTCTTGCTGAACACACTTAAAGTACAGAACTGTTTTAATGTTTTGTGGAAAAATAGTTGCCATAAAGGATATTGATGCAGTATTTTGTCATACTGTAAATAAGTTTGGCATCAAAATGTGCTTTTTTTTTCCCCCCTCAGGGCAGTTAAAGCATTTCAGGAGGTGCTTTATGTAAATCCCAGCTTTTGTCGAGCCAAGGAAATCCATTTCCGACTTGGACTTATGTTTAAAGTGAACACAGATTATGAGTCTAGTTTAAAGGTATGTTTTGCCTTTAAGTTCTTCATGTTTGTTATAAAAATAACAGCGAAAAGGGCTATTTCCTTATTGTTCCTCCAGCTTAGTCCTCCACTTCTGGGTAGTGCACCTCCTCCTGCAGCTTGGAGATTGGACCAATCAAAATCTGGCATCACTGGAAGTAGCCTGCTGGCATTCCCTTAACAGCTCCAGTGTGTCCAGTCTCCTAGCAGCAGGAGGACTTAGTGAGCCTAGGTGCTGGGCTCACTAGAGAAACAGATAAGGAGCAAGATAGCTTTCTTAAATTTTCTTTTATATTTTCTTAACTTTTCTATTTGGCCTGAAGTTAGCCTCACTCTGTTCCCCTGAGTGAGTGGGTCCCTTTCTGGGGACTGTTCCTTTAAAAACGGGTACAATCGTAAACATAATAGATTCTTTAAATCCATTAAGCCGGGGAAATAGCGCTTCTCTCCTGCCAAGGTACAGCCCAGTTTGAGAAAGGCTGATTTCCTTTGGATCTCTAACACCAGGGCTGTTCGGGGCAGAGCTACTGCTTGGCGCACTGCCAGTCTGCCTCAGTTACAGGGCATCCCGCGGCTTTGTAAGCGTCCCTTTCCTGCAAACGGTGTTGCTCACCGGGGGGGGTGGGGGCCTTGCTTTTCGGCTCGCTACTGTGCTAGCGCGAGCGTCTCCTCCTCTCCCTCTTCTTTTTCGGGACCGGAGAGCTGTGTTGAAGTGCTGGCCTTCCAGGAGCCGCCGGGAACTGTTCTTCGGGGAACAGAGGGCCGCCGGCGAAGCACGCCAAAACCACATGTGGAGATGCGGCCATTTTGTCTTCGTGTCTCCCGTGGCCTGCACAAGCCGAGCGGTTCTTTGGCTGCAGGCGCTGGGGTTTACGGCGCTTCTGGTCGGCTGTCCAGTCAGTCCCGCACAGGTATTTGAGGGTTTGTGTAGTTTCTGTTTGTTTTAGCTTTTTCTTTTTTTTTAGCTTTTTCTTTCTCTTTGGCGTTTTTTTTTGGGTCATGGCCTAGCGCGGGTGCAAAGGGGTCTCCATTTTCCCTTTTTTCTGGGCTGCTTTCTCCAGCACGCTATAAAAGATGGAAAAAAAAAACAACAAAAAAACTTTCAGCTAGCTAAAGGGGGCCTCTCTGTTCCATACCTTGTCTAACTGATTTCAGAGGCCTTGGCCTACAGGGCCGGCCGGGAACAGCAGCGCTTTCCATTGGGGCTGGTGCTTTCTGCACTCGGCGCTTCCTCGTATTCCCTGCGGCTGCAGTCCATGTCAGGTAGCGCCCAGTGTGGTGTTTGTGGCTCTCGTAGGAGGGCCAGCGCGGAGATAGGGGTTTGTCATCGCTGCGCCTCTGTCTCTCTCACTATGGAGCAACAGAGAGTTCTACGTCCGCTTCGGCACCGGGGCGCTCGGAGTGGCAGAGGGGGACGGGGCGGTTGCAGGTCCCTCAACTTCTCCTCCGGAACCAAGGTCTGCGGCTCATGGTCCACAGTTGGATCTTGGAGGCGCATCGCAGATGGACAGTTTTTCTCCAGACTTTGTTCTGCTGATGCATGAGGCGTTTTGTCGCAGGCGGCAGGGACTTGGGGGTTCTCCCCTGCCTTTCTCTCCCTCTAGCGTGCGGTCTGGTATGGCGGACCGTGACTTGGGGGTGAAGGCATCCAAAAGACCGCGGCTAGCTGAGTCTCTCCTGGCTGAGGTGGACTGGCAGGAGGGTGAGGACGCTGAGTTTGATGTGGATGCGGATATCGATGAGTTAGAGGAAGGTGAGATTCCGGAGCCGGAGGACCAGGTCAGAATCATCCGCGTGTTTCGGAAGGAAGAGTTGCCGGCTCTTATTACAGAAGCTCTTCAGACGCTCAGGCTGGCGGCTGAGCCACCGGTTGAAGAGGTGGATGGGGCAGATCCTATTATTCAAGCGGTTCGTCAGACACAGGTGGTCTTCCCTATCCATAAGGTGATCGCTCAGATGATCCAAACCGAATGGGACACACCTGAATCCGGACTTAAAGGGATACGGATCATGAATCGGTTGTATCCACGCGGACAAGGACAAGGAGAGATTCCGCTCCCCGAAGGTTGATGCTGCGGTCTCTGCAGTCACTAAAAAGACCACTATTCCGGTTGAAGGCGGTGCGGCCTTGAAAGAGGCGCAGGACCGGAAAATGGACGGGTTGTTGAAGCAGTCCTTTGAAGCGGACGCAGTGGCGTTGCAGGCGTCCATATGTGACGCTTGGGTCGCACGGGCCTGCCTTCGCTGGGTTCAACGTTTGCGGCAGTCCGCGTCCTTTGAGTTAGAGGAAGTGCGGGAGATGCAGCGCTTAGAATCTGGCTCGGCGTATTTGGCGGACGTCCACTATGACCTCATCCGTACTTTATCAAATAGTATTGCCTCTTTAGTAGCGGCGCGCAGAGCACTCTGGCTGAAAAATTGGGCGGCGGATGGCTCTTCTAAGGCACGCCTTGGCAAGCTTCCTTTTAAGGGACAGTTGTTTTGTGAAGATTTGGATAAGTTGGTTAAGGAGTTGGGCGAGTCCAAGGGGGGCCGGCTGCCAGAAGATAAGCCCATGCGGGGGAAATCGGCGGTGGCCTTTCGCGGACAGTTTCGAGATTTTCGAAGGTTTCGTTCGCCCCGCTTTGCCGGGTCTCCAAGAGGAAGGTTTGCGTCTAGAGCCCTGGCCTTTCGGGGGTTTCGAGGTAGACTGGATACCATGTATCGAGTCCCTCCTTGTCCTGGTTTCCAGAAGACTCAGCTTCCTCACCACTCTATTGTAGTGGAATCAGCTATGAGAAGGATCAGGAGTGCAAAGAGGTATGCCTCTAATCCAGGAAGTGAGTGTAGAACTTTGGATGCCTTTGGACGTCGTACTTTCCAGGCTTCCATGCTTTCTGCCAGGATCAGTTCCTATATGTTATATATGGGAATGTTCCTTAAGGAAGTCACAGGAGATTTAGAGGTTTTGAGCTCTCTTCTTCCTGAGGATAAAAGGCAGGATTTTCTCACACTGGTTAAACATGCCCAAGATGTTTCTAAGTTTGTCAACCGTGCAGCTTTTGACTGTTTTGAGTGCATAAGCAGAACCTCTGCCATTGCCATAGGTGCACGTAGAGTTGCCTGGCTCCAGGCATTTGATTTGGAGCTCTCTGGGTGCAGGACAAACTGGGCAATATCCCTTGTACAGGTGAGAATCTATTCGGCAAAGATTGGCAAAAAAAGCCAATGAGTTGGATGCTGACAACTCCACTTTGGATAGGTTATTCAAAGCCACAGCTGATCCTCCAAGCAATGTTCCCTCTAATTTTCTGTAGGCTGTGTGCGCATAAAATATCAGCTGTGCAGCTTTTAAAGGAAGGTTAAATTTTTGTACGCCACATAACGACACTTGGAGTTATATACTTTAAAAATGTGACTACACGTCAGAATACAGTATGTACACCACATTGATTTTAATCAAATTAAATGAAAATAGGCGATTACTAAATGAAGCGGAAAATTTCTAGTAATTACAATCACAACTTTTAAATTTTAAGACGTCTGTGTTTTCTATAAGAATCAGAACCGTAATTTTTGTGCACTCTGTTGTAAAGTATGTGCGCTCGCTCGGCGAGGTGTGTGCGCGCGCGCACACGCGCACAGCTTAGAGGGAACAGTGCCTGCAAGGAAGAAATCTTTCAAGAAACCAGGATTTTATCCCTCTTATTCCCAGCAGGGATGTTCTGCAGGTCAGCCTGCCCGAAAGAGTCAGCAACCACCTAAGCAAAGGAAAGCAAAGGCTGCTAAGCCTCAACCGTCTCAGCTTTCTCAGCCTCCACAAGGCCTTTGACTTCCATCTAGAGAACTTAACCTTCCTGGCTCTCAATGGTCCAGAGCCTTCCACCATTCCAGGAAGGTTGTGTCACTTTGCCCCCAGATGGGGGCAGATAACAGCAGACATTGGACTCTATTCATTATAAAAGAGGGGTACAAGCTTCACTTTCTTTGCATGCCCCCTCCCACAATGGTAAAACAGTTCAATTCTCAGACCTCTCTCATCAACCTGTTAGATCAAGAGGTCACTATGCTTCTTGCCCAAGGGGCAATAGACGAGGTACCCATTCCTCAACAGGGTACAGGGTTTTACTCCCCCTATTTCCTTATCCCAAAGAAAACAGGGGGACACAGACCTATTTTAGACCTCAGAGAATTGAACAAATTCCTGTTCAAAGAGAAATTCAAGATGATTTCTCTGGGAACTCTGCTGCCATACCTTCAGAGTCAGGATTGGCTTTGTTCTCTAGATCTCAAGGATGCGTACACTCATGTTCTCATCCATCCAACTCACAGAAAGTTCCTTCGGTTCCTTTTTCAAGGAAAGCACTACCAATACAGGGATGCTTCCTTTTGGCCTGGCCTCAGCACCAAGGGTGTTGACGAAATGCAAGACTGTGATAGCAGCATTTCTCCGCACTCTAGGAATATTCATCTTCCCCTACTTAGACGACTGGCTCATTCGAGCCCCATCAGAGTCAGAGGCCAGGATTTCTCTAGCTTGCACAATGTGTATCCTTCAGCATTTGGGTCTGGTCATAAACATCCCAAAATCCAGTCTAACTCCCACTCAATCTCTAGAGTTCATAGGAGCTTTACTGGATACCAGAAAAGCAAGGGCCTACCTTCCCCAGACCCGTTGCCTTCGCATGGTGCAGTTAGTTTCTCAGGCAGTGTCAAAGCCTCATCTCACTGCTCGAGAAATGTTACAACTACTAGGCTACATGGCATCTACTGTGCATGTGGTTCCTTATGCTTGCCTCCATATGAGTGCAGCCCAGTGGACTTTATCCACTCAATGGACCCAGGCATCAGGGTGCCTGTCAGACAAAATAGCAAACACAAATCGCCTTATTTTGTCCCTCCAATGGTGGCAGTCCACTCAAAACCTGTTAGTGGGGTCCCCATTTCAACAGCCTTTACCCCAAGCAACTCTCACAACAGATGCTTCACCAATGGGTTTGGGAGCTCATCTACAAGATCTCTCCACCCAAGGCACTTGGACTCCACAGGAGACTCATCTACATATCAATCTCTTAGAGCTCAGAGCAATCTTCCTTGTTCTTCGAGTGTTCCACACCCTGCTGAGCTACAAGACAGTCCTCATTCATACGGACAGTCAAGTAGCCATGTTCAATGTGAACAAGCAGGGGGGAACAGGCTCTCTGTCGCTTTGCAACGAAGCTTTGCGACTATGGGCCCTCACCAGAGAGCATCAGATTCATCTCTTGGCAGTGTATCTTCCAGGCATACAAATCTCTTGGGCAGACAGACTCAGTCGAGTTCTGCTTCCACACGAATGGTCTCTACATGCAGACCAGGAGGCCAAGACTTTTCAAATTTGGGGAACTTCGGACATAGACCTCTTTGCAAGTCCGTTGAATGCCAGACTTCCCTGGTTCTGTTCCAGAATTCCGGCTCAGGGCTCTCAAGCCAGGGATGCTTTCCTCCTTCACTGGGGTCAAGACTTCCTGTATGCCTTTCCACCCATTACCCTAATTCCCAAAACCCTGTTCAAGCTTCAGAGAGACAGAGGCCGTATGATTCTCATAGCTCCACATTGGCCACGGCAAGGGTGGTACCCTCTGCTTCTACATCTCTCTCAAGCTCCCTTTCTGGAGTTAGGGTCTGCTCCAGATCTCGTCTCAGGAGGATGGAATGTTATGGCATCCCAATCCCCACTCTGCATCTCAGAGCTTGGTTGCTGAAGGCCTAGATCTCCATGATCTTAACCTCCCTCAGCAAGTAAGGGATATCCTTTATGCTTCCAGGAAGCCTTCCACAAGAAGCTCTTATGCTTTCAAGTGGAAAAGGTTTACCATATGGTGTTCGCAGAAGGGTCTTAACCCCCTTGCGATACCTCTGGAATCATTTCTAGAGTATCTCCTTCATTTATCCAATGCAGGACTTAAGACTAACTCAGTAAGAGTCCCTTTGAGTGCTATTGCAGCTTCTTTCAAGCCTCTAAATGGACAACCTATTTCCTCCCATCCTCTTATAGGAAGATTTATGAGAGGCCTTTTTCTAAATAAACCTCCCATTAGGCCACCACTGGTGGCATGGGACTTAAACCTGGTTCTCCAGGACCAAGCAGGAAGTCAGTCCTCACATATGGGTGACATTGGTGCCGATGGAGCCCCCTGCGGAGCATTTCCCCAGCTTTCTATGAAAGCCTTTGGGAATATAGGCACATATGCGCGGTCCCCTTCCCACCTAAAGGTGCCATCTTTGCCAGTCTCTCTTTTTCCGTGGAGCCCGTCGGACGCTTGTCCTAGTCGCCCAGAAAATGTTGACTTTCTTCTTCAGCGATTCTTCGTTTTTTCCCCGGTTCGACGCCGGATCCCCTTCCCGCCGGGTTCGGTACACCAGTATCGAGCCCGTTTTTCTATTTTTCATTTTTTGCCCTTCGTGGCTGGGATTCGTGCCTTTTTTATTTGTTTTCCCTGGATAGCCGGTCCTTTGACCTCGCGGGGACCCTTTTTTCCCTGATGGCTTCCAGTGGTTTCAAAAAGTGTGATCGGTGTAAGAAACTCATGTCTATCGCCCGGACCACGATCCTCAGTCCTGTGGCTCATGTGGTAAAATGTCTACCAAGGCACTACGCAGCCGACAGCATCAAAAGGAAAAGATTTTTTCGGATTCTGCCTCTAGCCGGGCCCGGACCTTGTCTGAGGCCTCAACGTCTCGGGAGTCTGATCCCGAGCATCGCAGGGGTTCCTCGGACAGGGGGTCCCCCGACCGGGAACGCAAGAGGAAGAAGCGGCTCTCGAGGGCGTCGTCGGAAGAGGTCCCTGGCTCCTTGAGGGCCAGGTCTCAGACCCCTGATCGCCGCCCTGGGCCTTTGGAGCTGGAGAAGCCAACCAAAATGCCTCGTGTGGAGCCGGAGTCCGTTGGACGCGTAAGTCCTGTAGTCCTCGTGGACTCTCCTCCGAGGGAGCCGACGTCGCCGGGGCCCGAGTCGGGGGCTGCTGCGTCTCCTGAGCTGGGATTCAGGCTGACAGCCTTGGAGTGCAGATTGTCTGCCTTCATGGAGCAGCAGCGGGTACTGATGGCCAGCCTCGCTGGTGCATCTGCCCCGACCACCGGGACATCGACGTCGAAGTCGACCCCGGAGACCGAGCCGATACTCGAGACCATGAAGGCTTGAGGTTGTCCTCGGTCACGGTCACCCTCGACCTCCCGTTTGGAACCGAGGGCATTGACGCCGGTGCCTTCGGCGTCAGGGTGGGTGCCACCGAGACCCACACGGTTGGAGTCCCCCGACTCCTCGGACGAGTCTGCTTGGGAGACGGAGGACAAGGAGTCCCCTGATACCTTCCGGACTCGGTGCGTCCCATTGGACTCACTGCATTCCGAACTCCGGAGTAGGTCCCCTCCGGAGGATACCCGGTTCTCGGAGTTCATCAGGGATATGACTAAGGCCTTGGCCATTCCCGCAGACCTCGAGGAGGAGCCCCGAGCCGAAGAGCTCGAGGACCTCCAGTATGACTCTCCTCCGAAGGAGGCTTTTACTGTGCTAGTTCCTCCGATACTGGAACGTCTCCTCTTCAGGATGTGGGAGGCACCGGCCTCGGCGCCAGTTTTAAGCAAGAGAGTCGATTCCATCTATCGACTCAGGAAGAGCCCTGGATTCCAGAAGGCGCAGCTGCCGCACCATTCCATGGTGGTGGAATCGGCCATGCATCGTCTGAAGAGCCAGAAGATGCACACCGTGGTGCCTCCCGGCAGGGAGGCCCGGAACCTGGATGTTTTCGGCAGAAAGTGTTTCCAGGGCTCGATGCTTGCTTGCCGTGTCCAGTCTTACCAGCTGTACATGGGCATGTACCTTCGGGACCTGGCCAAGGAAATGTCCGGGTTTGCGACTGGCCTCTCCAGGGAACCTTTGCAGAAATTCCAGTCGTTGTCTACAGGTATCCGGGACTGCTCTAAGTTCATGTCCCGAGCAGCCTACGATAGCTTCGAGGCTTCAGCCTGAGCAGCTGCAGCCGGCATCGCCGCCTGATGCCAGGCATGGCTGCAGTCATCGGACCTCGAGCCTTGGGTTCTGGACAAGTTGGTCGATGTCCCTTGCCGAGGTGAAAACCTTTTTGGCAAACCCATGGCCGAGAAGGCTGCTGAGCTCGAGACCGAGCACCTTACTCGGACCAGACTGTCCAGAAAGACCTCTGCCCCTTCTCAGAAAAAGAAGGGCTCGGGTAAGAAGTCCTTTTACCCGAGGAAGTCGGCTGCCTACAAACCTCCCCAGCTCCCCAACAGGGGCAGCAGGCCAAGGGGCAGGGACGTGGGCCCCATCGGCAGCCAACCCCCAAGCCTCCGGCTCCTGCTCCTACACAGCAGGGAGGGGGTTTTTGACTCCCTTAGCATAGCCTTTCCTCCTTTGCTGTCCCCTCTCTGCACAGGAGGTCGCCTGGCCCTGTTTGCCCACAGGTGGCCACCAGTAACAGGAGATGCATGGGTTCTGAGCATAGTCCACAAGGGCTATATGCTCCATTTCCAACAGTTCCCCCCTGCTTACTTCCCAGGAGAGCCTCCAAGTCCTCCCTTACACACAGACCTTCTCCTTCAGGAGCTTCAAGGCCTGCTTCTGGACAAGGCGGTGGAGCCTGTCCCTCCACACCTGAAAGGGCAAGAGTTCTACTCCAGGTACTTCCTGGTACCAATGAGACCCATTCTCGACCTCAGGAACCTCAAGTTCTTAGTGAAAGAAAAGTTCAAGATGCTTTCTCTTGGAACACTTCTGCCCTACCTCCAGCAGGGAGATTGGCTATGCTCTTTGGATCTAAAGGATGCGTGCACTCACATCCTCATTCATCCAGACCACAGAAAGTACCTCAGGTTCATTGTGGGAGGAAACCATTACCAGTACAGAGTGCTGCCTTTCGGCCTCACCTCCGCACCCATGGTCTTCACAAAGTGCCTGGCTGTAGTAGCGGCCTACCTCAGAAATCAGAGGGTATTTGTCTTCCCCTACCTGGACGACTGGCTTATCAGGGGTCAGACTTACCAGGAAGCCAGACAGGCCACTTCCAGAGTGGTGTCCCTCCTGAAACACCTAGGCTTTGTCATAAACTTCGCAAAGTCCACTTTGCTCACTTCCCAGAATCTAGAGTTCATAGGAGCAAGGCTGGACTCAGATGCGAAGGCCTTCTTGCCAGAGGACCGAACACGGATACTCATCACCTTAGCACACCAATTTCTCACTGTGCCAAGGGTGTCTGCCAAGCTTGGCCTACAGCTTCTGGGCCACATGGCATCAACGGTGCATGTGACCCCCAATGCTCGTCTTTATATGCGGCCGGCCCAGTGGTGCCTCAGGACTCAGTGGCAGCAGGCCACAGGACTTCTCACGGACAAAGTGTGGGTGTTCAAGCCATTCCTGGACTCCCTTCGGTGGTGGCTACACCCCCCCAACCTATTACAGGGGGTGTCTTTTCAAGTTCCTGTTCCCACTGTGGTGTTGACCACGGATGCCTCGCTGCAGTGCTGGGGTGCTCATTGTGCAGACAAGTGCACCCAGGGTCTGTGGTCTCCTACGGAAGCCACTCAGCAGATCAACCTCTTAGAGCTTCGAGCCATTCGCTTAGCCCTTAAGGCCTTCTCTCATACCCTGGCTCACCAGTCTGTTCTGGTACAGACGGACAATCAGGTGGCCATGTTTTATGTGAACAAACAAAGGGGCACTGGGTCCAGACTCCTGTGCCAGGAAGCTCAGGCCCTTTGCTCTTTTGCGCTCAGACACAGCATGGTGCTTAAGGCGGTCTACCTGCCAGGCCAAGAGAACTTTCTAGCAGACAGGTTGAGCAGGATTCTGCAGCCCCACGAGTGGCAGCTGCACCCATTAGTGGTTCAACGAATATTTCTGAAATGGGGACTTCCATCCATAGATATCTTTGTCAGTCCCCTGAACCACCAGTTTCCCAGGTTCTGTTCCAGGCAACCGCATCCCCTAAGAGTAGCAGCGGATGCTTTTCTCATCTCCTGGAACCAGGGCCTTTTCTATGCATTTCCTCCCACGCCTTTGGTGGCCCTAACTTTGTTCAAGATTGTGAGGGACAAGGCCTCGGTGCTTCTGGTAGCTCCCAGATGGCCAAGGCAACCCTGGTTACCACTTCTGCTTCAACTGGCAGTGAACACCCCACTGCCTCTGGGGTTACAGCCCGATCTCCTATCCCAGGATCAGGGGTTCCTTCTACACCCCAATCTCAAATCTCTCAATTTGCTGGCCTGGAGGCTGCAAGGGTAGTGTTAGCTCCCTGGGGCCTGCCTCAGGAGGTGGAAGAGGTGGTATTAGCCTCTAGAAAGCAATCCACCAGGAAAACCTATGCCCTGAAATGGAAAAGGTTCTCCTTGTGGTGTCAAGAACACCAAGCAGACCCCTTTTCCTGCACTGTGCCAGTGGTGCTTCAATATCTCTTGCATTTGTCCAATCAGGGCCTTAAGTCTAATTCTGTTCGGGTACACCTCTCGGCTCTAGCAGCTCACCACTCGCTGGTGGAGGGACACTCCTTGTCGGTTCACCCATTGGTGTCCTGGTTCCTCAGAGGCTTGCTTCTGCTCAAGCCGCCTATCCGTCCACCAGCCACTGAGTGGGAGTTGAATGTGGTCTTACAGCAGTTAACTCGCCCACCTTTTGAACCCATGGCTACCTGCCATCTTCACTTCCTTTCTTGGAAGACTCTTTCTAGTGGCCTTAACCTCGGCCAGTTGAGTAAGTGAACTTCAGGCCTTAGTCTGTGATAGGCCTTACACTCATTTTTATAGAAACAGAGTAGTCCTTAGGACTCATCCTAAGTTCCTCCCCAAGGTTGTCTCCTCCTTCCATCTCAACCAGGAGGTGGTTCTTCCAACATTCTTCCCTAGGCCCCATGCTAGCCAGGCTGAGACAGTCCTGCATACCCTGGACTGTAGAAAGGCCTTGTCCTTCTACCTTGAGCGTACGCAAGGGCATAGAAGGGCTACTCGGCTCTTCATGTCTTTTGACCCAAATAACTTAGGGTTGCCTGTTGCCAAGCGTACCTTGTCCACCTGGGTGGCTGGCTGTATCACCTGGGCTTACAGGGCAGCAGACCTTCCCTTGCAGGGGCGGGTTACGGCCCACCGTGTCAGGGCTATGGCGGCCTCAGTAGCTCATCTCCGCTCTGTACCGTTGGCAGACATCTGCAGGGCTGCAACTTGGTCCTCAAGCCAGACTTTTGCAGCTTATTACTGCCTTGAGAGGGAGTCCCATAGGGACAGTGCTTTCGATCAGGCAGTGCTCCGGAATCTCTTCGAAGTTTAGGCAACTCCTATCGTCCAGCCCTCTGGTTGGGCTACCGGTGGAGGTGTAGTCCAGTGAAATCTTTTTCTCTGATGCTGTGGCTAGAGGGAGCTCATTTTTTAGCTCTGGGGTCCCCGGTATCCTGAAGCTGGGGAGTCCCATATGTGAGGACTGCCTTCCTGCTTGGTCCTGGAGAAAGAGTAGTTACTCACCTGTAACAGGTGTTCTCCAGGAGCAGCAGGAATCAGTCCTCACAACCCTCCTTCCTCCCCTTGGAGTTGCAGTTGTACATAGTTTATTTTTTTTGCATTTTAAGTGCTGTTATTAGCTATGTCATTTGACTGGCAAAGATGGCACCTTTAGGCGGGAAGGGGACCGTGCATGTGTGCCTGCATTCCCAAAGGCTTTCTTAGAAAGCTGGGGAAATGCTCCGCAGGGGACTCCAGCGGCGTCGAAGTCACCCATATGTGAGGACTGATTCCTGCTGCTCCTGGAGAAACACCTGTTACAGGTGAGTAACTACTCTTTCACTCTGGATCCGTCGAGTCACTGCACATGGGGGTCCGAGCCAAAGCGGCCTCACTGTGCTCCTTGCCCATGATGGACATCTGCCAGGCGGCAACCTGGTCTTCTATGAATACCTTTGCCGCCCACTACTGCCTGGAGAGGGAGTCCCGCTGGGACAGCGCCTTTGACCAGGCTGTACTCCATAATCATTTTGGGGTATAAGCAACTCCTGCCCTCTGACCTTTCTTCACGGCTACCGAGGGCTTCGCCCCGAGGACCCAAGGACTGTCTCCTTCGGCCTTCGGCTTTTACTTATGGCCTCGCGGAGGCGTTTTTTTGTTACATGTTTAGTAGCCTGTAGTTAAGGGAGTCCCATAAGTGGGGACTGACTTCCTGCTTGTTTCTGGAGAAAGCGTAGTTACTCATCTGTAACATGTGTTCTCCAGGGACAACAGCAATCAGTCCTCACTACCCTCCCGCCTCCCCTGATGAGTTGCTGTGTTTTTGTCCTTCCCTTGCCATCTGCTTCGTAGGGCTCAAGCTAAGGGACCTGATTGAGCAAGATGGCACCCTTGGGCAGGAAGCGGACCACGCATTCGTGGTAGCAATCCCAACGGCTTTCTTTGAAAGCTGGGGAATTGCTCCGCACAGGCTCCTTCTGTGCCGATGTCACCCATAAGTGAGGACTGATTTCTGCTGTCCCTGAAGAACATCTGTTACAGTTGAGTAACTACGCTTTTTTCTCGACCTGAGTTTCATACTCTCTCCGGTTGTGCCCTTGTACTCTTCCTGCCACCCGAGCCTGCTGTTCTGACATGGGTTCGTACATTTTTTCCTTTTTTGCACCTTCGTGCCCTTTTTTCCAGCTGGCAGCACCGTGGGTCTTCGACCTTGCTGGTTACTTTTTTCCCGCATGGCTACGAGTGGGTTCAAAAAGTGTGATCAGTGTCAAAATCATGTCCCTTAGCAATACACACGACTGCTGCATACGCTGCCTGTGCTGCCTAGGGCGGGACCATGACCCCACAGCATGCATTATTTGCAATAAGATGTCCACCAAGGCCCTTGAGCTTCCAGCAGCAGCATGATAAGTTTTTAGTCCCTGGTGCCTCCGAAAGCCCCAGGCCTCCTCTGAAGCCACGGAATCCCAGGTTGCCCTTGCAGACAGCGATCGACACTGTGGCTCCTCAGAATTTGGGTCTTCCTTGAGGAAATATAAGAAGAAGAAAAAACCTTGAAGGTGGCATCCTTGGATGGTTCCCAGAGTTCTGGTAAGCCCTGAGCCAGGACCTGCCTTCCCAGATGCTTGCCCAAGGGTTCGGAGCTGGAGCTGTCTATCAAGGTCTCCTGGAAGGAATCGACCACAGATCGGTCTCTGATGCCAGAACCTTTCCTCTTTGAGGAGAACCCCTTGGGGGAACTGGCGCAGGGCCCAAGTTCCTCGGTGCCTGTGCCAATGGCTGCGTAGTCTTCTGGACTCAAAACCAGAATAGCATCCCTGGAGCGCAGTCTGTCTGCCTTCATGGACTTGCAGCGGGCATTGTCTGGTACCACCGGTTCCTCTGCCCAGATCACCGGGCCATTGAAGTCGAAGACATCCCCAGAGGCCAAGCCAGTCCTAGAGACCATATGACCTTGAGTCGATCCTCGACAGAGGTCTCGATCTGTCTCCTGTTCGGAACCGAGGTCCTCCCTGGCTAGTGCACATGGCACCAGCCACAGTGTCTTTGAGGGACACGAGCAGGGCTCAGGCCTGGATCTCGTGTTCTGCCCTTCCCTCATATCTTCGACTGACTACTCGAAATGGGAGACTGAGGACGAGGAGTCGTCGGATATCTGTCGCTACTGCATCATCCCCTCAGACTCTCCTCTCTCTGAGCCCCTGCGTCGGTCCCTGCTCAAGGACATGGCATTCCTTTACTTCGTGCGTGACATGTCAAAGGCCCTTGCGTTCCTGACGGAATCGGAGGAGGAGCCTCGGACAGAGGAGCTAGAAATCCTCCAATACGAGGGAATTGCTCACGGTAACCATATCACCCGTCCTGGAATGGCTAATGCTCCGTATGGGTGAAACACTGGCGTCGGTGCCAGTTATGAGCAAGAGGCTCAACTTGATGTATCTGGTCCGCCAGAGCCCTGGCTTCCAAAAGGTGTATGTGCTGCATAACTCCAAGGTAGAGTCGGCCATGCATTGGCTGAAGAGCCCAAAAGACGCACTCAGTGCCCATGGGTAGGGAGGCCTCTACCTTTGATGCCCTTGGTAGAAAGTGCTACCAGGGCTCAATGCTTATCGACTTGATCCATGCCTACCAGCTTTACATTGTCATGTACCTGAGGGATCTGGCAAAGGAAATTGCCGGGTTCTCAGCTGGTCTCTCCGAGGAACCCCTGCAGCATGTCAATAACCTGGCGAAAGCTGTCTGTGAATGCTACAAATTTCTCTCTTGAGCAGCCTATGACAGTTTCGAGACGGCGACTTGAGTAGCAGCAGTGGATATCGGAGCGAAAAGCCGGGTTTGGCTACAGTCTTCCGACCTCAAGAAATGGGATCACGACAAATTGGTCAATGTCCCATGCCAAGGAGAGAACTTCTTTGGCAAATCCATGACAGAGAAGGCTGCCGAGTTGGAGACAGAGTTCATGATGCGGACCAGGCTTTCTCTTTTAAAAAAAAAAAAAAAAAAAAAAAAAGAGCACTGCCCCTCCTGGACGGAAGGGCCCAGGTAAAAAGCCCTTTTACCTGTGGAAAGAGACTGCTTACAAAAACTACCCACATTTGTAGGCCTCCCCAGCAGGATCAGCAGGCCAAGGGACATGGGCAAGGCCGTTGTAAGCAGACTGCTCCCAAGCCCCAGACGTCTGCTCTGGCCCCGCCAGGTGGGAGCTTTTGACTCCTTGAGCATAGCCTCTGTATCCCAAGGAGGACAGCAGCCCTCAGGGGGACATCTGATCCACTATGCCCATAGGTGGCCAGCCATCATCACTGATTCCTTGGCACTCCAAGTGGTCAGGAGGGCTACATCCTCTATCTGGCTCAGACACCTCCTCCCTTTTTCCCAGGAGAGCCCCCCAGGTCTCCCCTTCACTGGGACCACCTATTGAAGGAACTTGCAGGGCTTCCCCAGGTATTTCCTCATGCCAAAAAGAACAGGGGGCCTAAGTCCCAACCTCGACCTACGCAACCTGAACAAGTTCCTGGTAAGGTAGAAGTTAAAGATGCTCTCCCTTGGAACATTGCTGCCTTATTTCCAGC
Source organism: Ichthyophis bannanicus (assembly GCA_033557465.1). Lineage (NCBI taxonomy): Eukaryota > Metazoa > Chordata > Amphibia > Gymnophiona > Ichthyophiidae > Ichthyophis > Ichthyophis bannanicus. The sequence continues at coordinate 884,025,275 of CM066035.1, read as the reverse complement.
AGGGAGACTGGCTATTCTCCTTGGATCTTTAGGATGCCTATAGCCACATCCTCATTCTCTTCAGCCATAGGCAGTGCCTTCGCTTCATCATGGGGGATGACCACTACCAGTACAGGTACTTCCCTTTCGGCCTGGCCTCCACCTACAGGGTCTTCACCAAATGCCTGGCAATAGTGGCCCCCTTCCTCCATCTTCAGGGGGGGTATTTGTTTTCCCCTTCCTGGACAGTCAGCTCACAGAGGTGCAGCAGGCCATGGCACGCACCATCCAGCAACATCTGGGGTTTGTGATAAACTACCCCAAATCCCACCACCTCCCGATACGACGTCTGGAGTTTATTTATTTTATTTATTTAACTAGGCTTAAATACCATTTTTCTACCAGTCAAAGCAGTTTATGTTCAAGTACTGTATATATATTTTTCCCTTGTCCCCGAAGGGCTCACAATCTAATGTTTTGCATCTGAGCTCATAGGGGCAAGGCTGGACATTCTTCAGGTAAAGGCCTTCCTTCCCCTGGACTGGGCTGACCGTCTCAGGGCACTGGCTGTAGACATGCAACATCATCCCTCGGTGTCAGCCCGGCTTGTACTGCGCGTACTCAGGCACATGGCCTCTACAGTCCATGTCACACAGACATCTGTCTACATATGAGGGCCACAAAATGGTGCCTTCGGGACTAGTGGGCACAGACCATGGGCTGTCTCCAAGACAGAGTCTCAGCGAGCCACCAGTTGGTGGAATCTCTGATTTGGTGGCAAAATCCCCAACACCTTCAGGCAGGGATTCCCTTCCAAATCCCAAGTCCTCTAAGGGTCCTGTATGGATGCCTCCCTGTTGGGATGGAGAACCCATGGTGAAGAATTCTGCACTCAGGGCAGCTGGTCCCAATCTGAGGGCAACCATCAGATCAACCTCCTGGAGCTTCGGGCAATATATCTAGCTCTTTGAGCATTCTGCCACTGCCTGAGGCACCAGCTGGTGCTGATTCAAACAATCAGGTGGCAGTGTTCTGTGTGAACAAGCAAGGAGTCTCTGGGTCTCGCACCCTCTGCCATGAAGCAATGACACTTTGCTCCTACTCAGTTCAACAGGGAATACTCCTATGGGCAGTGTACCTGCCAGGCCAGGGCAATGCTCTGACAGACAAACTGAGCAGGATCCTTCAGCCGCACAAGTGGCAACTGGACCCAAGAGTAGCCACCTGGCTCTTCCAGCCCGGACAACTACCAGTTGCCCTGCTTCTGTTCCCGGCAGCCTCACCATGTGGTGGCAGATGCATTTCTCATTTCGTGGTCAGGTGGTCTCATGTATGCCTTCCCACTTACGCTGCTGATTGCCAAAATACTCTTCAAGGCTCTTCGATAAAGCCTCATTGATCTTGATGGCTCCATGGTGGCCTAGGCAGCTATGGTTCCCGATGCTCCTCCGATTGTCAGTGGAGACTCCAATCCCACTGGGAGCTCCCCAGGGCTCTTGTATCAGGAGAAGGGTGCTCTACTGCACCCCAACCTGCTGTCCCTATCACTGAAAGCGTGGCTGCTGAAAGCGTAGCTTTCGCCCCCTTCATCCTCTTGGGAGAAGTGGAAGAGACCCTGCTGACCTCCTCTAATGCCTCCATCAGGAGAGCTTATGCCTTCAAATGGTGCAGGTTCTCGGTCTGGTGCGTGGAGCAATGGGTGAACCTGTTCTCCTTCCTGGTGCAGCTGGTGCTGCAGTACCACCTTCATCTCTCTCAGCCTGGGCTCAAATCAAACTCCGTTGGAGTGCACCTCAGTGCCCTGGTGGTGCATCACCACCCTGTTAATGGCAAGCCCTCTCTGTCCAGCCTCTTGTGACCTGCTTCTTGAGAGAACCTCTGTTGTCTAAACCCCCTGTCTGCCCTCCGGTGACAGAATGGGACCTCAACGTAGTATTGGCGCAGCTCACTCTCCCACCATTTGAGCCTCTGACTGTCTGCCACTTGAGATACCCCTTGTGGAAGGTTGTATTTCTGGTGGCGCTTACCTCCACTTGCAGGCTTAGCGAGCTCCAAGCCCTAGTGGGAGAAGTGCTGTATATGAGATTCTATAAGAACAGGGTCGTATTAAGTACACACCCCAAATTCCTTCCAAAGGTGGTATCTCCTTTCGACCTCAACCAGGAGTTGGTGCTGCCTACCTTCTTCCCAAGGCCTCACTCCAGTAGGGTGGAAATTGTCCTTCACACCTTGGACAGTAAGAGAGCCCAGTCTTTCTACATTCAGCATACCTAGGGCCACCAGAAAGCTGCTCAACATTTTGTTACCTATGACCCCAGTCGGCTGGGTGAAGCGGTGACCAAACAGACACTGTCCACCTGGATAGCAAACTGCATTGCCCTAGCCTATGAGCAGGCTGGGCTCACGCTGGATGTCCGGGTCATGGCACAGTGTGTCAGGTCCATGGCAGCCTCTGTGGCAACCCTGCACTCCATCCTGATGCTGGACATCTGCCGGGCCGCCACCTGGTATTCAGTCTATACTTTTGCAGCTCATTACTGCCTGGAGAGGGAGTCCCAACGGGGCAGCGTCTTCAGCCAGACTGTGCTCCATAATCTTTTTGGGGGCTAGGCAATTCCTACCCTCTGACCCTTCTGTGTTCAGGTGTTCAGGCTACCGGAGTATTGGTTTCCATCAGACACACGGGTCCTACTGCAGTCTGTATCTGCAGACTCTATTGCTGCTGCTGCTCATGGCTCCCCTTGAGGGCGACAATGTTTTTTTCCTATGGGCTTTTGGTAGCCTTAGCTAGGGAATCCATATATGAGGACGGACTTCTTGCATGTTTCCTGTGAAAGCGTAGTTATTCACCTGTAACAGGTGTACTCCAGGGACAGCAGGAACCAGTCCTCACAAACCTCCGTCCTCCCCTTGGAGTGCTCATTTGCCATCTTTTATTTTTGTGACGAAGCAACAAACAAATGGTCTATATCTGAGTGTAAATTTGTCAAATATAAAAAGTGAAAAAACACGCAATTATTTTAATAAAGGATCTAGATCTCTTCTCTAACCTCTCATTGCATATGGTGGTTATTCAATGCTAGTGAGGGTCTCAGACTAGATGGCATTTGAATTTATAGACTTATTAAACATCTAATCATTGTGCCCTTTTGCATCAATGACCCTCCACCTAGCCTAATTTTTTTTTATTCTATTGTTCTTTTGAGACATGAAAGTCAAGCGCTTATAACACGCTATTTTTTCATTCGATGTGTTGGCGATATGATTGTCAATATGACCAACGGCCAATGTCCAACTTGCATTTCCAAATATCTTCACATTACACATTAGCTCCAACAATAGCAGTACTTGTTATCGCACTATCAACTTCAAATACTTAGCTCATGTCTCCGTATCTTCTCTTTTCAAACTCGCTCCAGCTATAGTGTTAATTCTTGTCCCAACGCCTTCTTTAGGTGCCTCGTCACATTTCATTATATTAAATTTCCTCAGGGGATTACTGTCCTCTTATATCGCTAGAAAATATAAGCATATGTATGTAACCATTTTTTTATCAACATTCCTCCTAAATTCCTTTAACTATGCTTTATCGTGTAACTATGTTGAATCAGCACCTACCAGAGAAACAGATGATGCTGCACACGTTTCGCCCCCTATTATTGGATATATCATCTTATGTGAAGGACACCACACATTTTTTAAATATTCTAAACACTCAAGCGTAGTGGGCAGCCCATACAGACATTTTATTGGTAACCATGGATGTAGCGTCCTTATATATGAGTATTCCCCAATCAGCGGCGTATGATATAGTGGAATGGTTTTTACGTCACCGTGGGGATCTTCTTGAAGCACAGATTATTTCTGTTACGACTAGCACACTTGGCGATTTTTCAGAATTACTTTGTTTTTGAAAACATTCTTTATCTGCAAATTTCTGGAGTGGCCATGGGAGCCACTTGTGCTCCATCAATTGCCAACCTTTATATGAGCAAGTCTGAAGAAAAATGGCTGTCAGTCTCAATACATGTCTAATATAATAAAGTGGTGTCGGTATATAGATGTTTTTTTACTGTGGAAAGGTTCTGAAAAAACATTAGTCTTTTCTTCACTGGATTAATTGTTGTGATCATAACATACAATTCACGTATACATAAAAACCAGCTGACTTATTTGGGCGTAGCTATTACTAGAGGGGACAGTAAATGGCTAACATCGGTTCACCGGAAATCTACTGATCGCAATACATTCTTGCACTTTGAGAGTGCACATCCTCGGTGGTTAAAGGAGGGTCTTCCTTGTTCTCAATTTTTACGATACAGACGGAACTGTTCAGAAGATCACGAGTTTAAAAAGCTATCAAAACAGTTGACTGCTAACTTTAGAGAAAGAGGCTATCCCCCGGTGGTGGTGAAACCTGCTTATTCCAGAGCTCTTTATAATAATAGAAATTTATTACTGGAGCCCAGGAAAACGGAGAACGCTGATTCCAGTGTGGTCAATTTAATCACCAAATAGTCTCTATTGAGGTCGAGGATCCAACGAATATTAAAGAAACATGGGAACATCTTAGGGGTTATACTTGGACTAGCAGGAAAAACCATACGTTGTGTATGGCAACGCAATAGTAATTTAAAAGAACAGCTTAGCCCAACAGTTTTAAAATCCCCAAGATTGCCGGACATCTCATCAACTATTAGAAAGGGCTATAGAAAATGTGGAGTTTGATATGTGATATCACAATAGAAATGGAAGTCTTTTCATATCAGGCTGTCACACATGCACTGAAAGGGCAGACGATGTGTGATTCCTCGTTTGTCGTGTACATCATTAAGTGTCCCTGTGAACTAATTTATGTGGGGCAGACGACTCGCCCCTTAAAAATTCGAATGCGGGAACATAAGAGCCGTTTAAAATCTAAGGTTAGAGAGGCGCCATTAATTCAACATTGTTTAGCGAAGGGACACGTATTTTAGCAATTGCACTGTTTCTGCATTGACAGAGTGCAGTCAAGTATTGTTGGCAAATCACAAGAGCAATCTTTGCTCATAAGAGAACAGAAGTGGATTTTCACTTTGAAATCAGTGGCACCCATAGGTCTTAATGCATGTATTGATTGGACATCCTGTTTATGAAATAAGAGAATGAAGTAGAAAAATTATTGTGAAAGTGTAGATATGGTATTATTTATACAATTAGAGTCCTTTTGGATATGGTAGGAACATTAGATAGAAGGTAACTATGAGAGGATAAGAGATTTACTCCGGAGAACGCTGATGATTGAATCGTCATCTTAGTAATACCATGCCTAGAATGAAGTTAAGAGGGTGGAGTTTGGAGATCACTAATAGAATCATGAGAGGGTGGAGCTTTGATAACCACCAATGGATTGTTAGATGAGAAGGGTTTAAAATTGGAAGTAAAGACAGGACACCTGCATGTGTGGCATTTTTTACCACTGGGCTAGGTGAAAAGTATTGGAAGCTAAGGTTTTATGAAATGTGTGCAGCAGCATCTGTTTCTCCGGTAGGTGCTGATTCAACATAGTTACACGATGAAGCATAGTTAACCTAAAGGAATTTAGGAGGAATGTTGATAAAAAATGGTTACATACATATGCTTACATTTTCTAGCGATATAAGAGGACAGTAATCCCCTGAGGAAACTTAGTATAGTGAAACGCGACGAGGCGCCTAAAGAAGGCGTTGGGACAAGAATTAACACTATAGCTGGAGCGCATTTGAAAAGAGAAGATACGGAGACATGAGCTAAGTATTTGAAGTTGATAGTGCGATAACAAGTACTGCTATTGTTGGAGCTAATGTGTAATGTGAAGATATTTGGAAATGCAAGTTGGACATTGGCCGTTGGTCCTATTGACAATCACATCGCCAACACATAGAGTGAAAAAATGGCGTGTTATAAGCACTTGACTTTCATGCCTCAAAAGAACAATAGAATAAAAAGAAAATTAGGCTAGGTGGAGGGTCATTGATGCAAAAGGGGACAATGATTAGACGTTTAATAAGTCTATAAATTCAAGTGCCATCTAGTCTGAGACCCTCACTAGCATTGAATAATAACCATATGCGATGAGAGGTTAGAGAAGAAATCTAGATCCTTTATTAAAATAATTGATTGTTTTTTCACTTTTTATCTTATTTTTACCATCTTTTAGCTATGACATCTGACTGAGTTAGATGGGACCCTTGGGAAGGAAGGGGACCAACATGTGTGGTAGCAGCATCTCCCAAAGGCTTTCTTTGAAAGCTGGGGAGATGCTTCCACAAGGGCTCCATCGGCACCGCTGTCACCCATATGTGAGGACTGATTCCTGCTGTCCCTGGAGAACACCTGTTACAGGTGAGTAACTATGCTTTTCTCAAGGTGGGTTTGTGCAGAGATCAGGCATGCCTTTTTATGTCTGTCTTTGAGCAGTGGGTCCTCCTTGGCCTTCTCCCATGAAGTCCTTCTTTGTTTAGTGTGTGGCATATGGTGCAAGTTGAAATCACCACTCCAGATTGCTGCAGGTCAGCCTTAAGCTATTTGGGTGTTGTACATGGTGTTTTCCAACAGTTTACATTAATCTTTTAAGACTTCATGGATTAATTTTCCTCTTCCCACCACATCCTGGGAGGTTCTTGACAGTTCCATGAGCAGATAACTTCTTAAGACTGCGAACTGTAGAAACAAGAATCTCAAGATCTTTGGAGATGGCTTTGTACCCCTTTGATGTGGTGATAGCCTTTCTGATGGTCTCAGGCAGCTCTCTTGTCTTCCCCATTGTCAAAATGTAACAGGAAGTAAATGTGCCATTTTAAACTTTAGAGCCATTATTCATTGGTTGATTCAAGTCATGTGAGTACTGACAATTGATAACAGGTGCTTCTGATTTTACTGCAGTGATGATGTGGTTCTTCTGTTAAAACCGATTTGAATTGTTTTTATAAAGGTGCCAATAATCATGTCCTACCCCTAAACTTTAACCCCTACTATATCTCCCACAAATATACTTCTACAAACAAGGGAAACATATACGCAAACAACTTTTTGTCTGAACTTACACCATGAAGGAAAACAAATCCTTCTTGTAGTGTGATGTTCCTTTTTATTCTTTATTAGGGACGTAACCCTAACATAAGTTTTAAGGGGACATTAACCTCTCAACACCAACCGGTAAAACCAAATTTCTTCTTCATAGGTAAAAAACCCCAAAAAGTCACTTAGCTGATCAGACTTTCATCCCAAGTGTAGGAGTCTTAATGACTTCATTCTTCGTTCTTCTGAAGGTCAGGAAACCAAATCGCAAAACTCCCCCTCTAATCTTGGGGAAGACCTTCATGCCGTCCCGAACCATACAACTGGAAATGCAATGAAGTCATAACTAACAACGACTTTCCAAACCTTCTATATAGCAACCCTTTCGGAATCAAAATCACGAATGCAGTAACCCAATGTTGTGTTTCAAGCCTAAGATTCTCTTGGCCCTTCTTCAAACTATAAAGAAGGTTTTGAAAGTCGTTAGCTATGACTTCAGAAGAACGAAGAATTAAAGTCATTAAGACTCCTACACTTGGGATGAAAGACTGATCAGCTAAGTGACCTTTTTGGGTTTTTTACCTATGATGAAGAAATTTGGTTTTACCGGTTGGTGTTGAGAGGTTAATGTCCCCTTAAAGCTTATGTTAGGGTTGCGTCCCTAAAAAAGAATAAAAAGGAACATCACACTACAAGAAGGATTTGTTTTCCTTCATGGTGTAAGTTCCGACAAATATTTGTTTGCGTGTATGTTTCCTTTGTAGAAATAATCATGTCCTGGCAATGTCCCACCAGTTCTTATGCTATTCCCTACTATTTCCTTTTTTAATAAGTCTTGTTTTATTTGATTCTTTTGTGTGTCAAATATGTGTGCATATAGTCCAGTTATTTCACGGGCCACTTTTTTTTTAGGAGATATTGGACATTAAGGGGTTGAACCTCAAGGGTGTCAATAGTGTTGACCACAACTGTAAGTCTAAGCTATCAGTAGGTAAAACTGTATCAAGGTGATCGCCTGACACCACATTTCCATGGCTTTTTTAAAAAATGAAAACACATCCCTATTTAGTAGTATTTTCTTTTCCCATAGTAATGAGAAAACAGTAAATCAGGCTCTTAAAAAAGGCGATACACCTTTTGGGGGAAGAGAAGTGGGGTGGGGGCATTGTGACTGAGATCTTGGTGGCTAGTTCCTAAATATGAAGAAAATTTGTCAAGGCTTTACTAAGTATTATGGTACCCGTAGTCTTTTAGGTAGAATAGAATTTCTTTTGCTTTGCCACAGTATAATTAGAATATTTTGTACATGTTTAGAATTTAATCTGTGCAGTGATTTCTTTTTATTTTTTGAAGGGGAAAGGTGGCTCTGGACATGTTTGATTTCTGTATGTTTCTATTTTGCTGTTGTGTATGATTTCTCCTTTTACAAGTTTTTGGATGAAAAAATAGTTATCTCTGAGAAAAAGATGGATGCTTTTTGTTTGAGGCTTTAGCCTAAGTTGTATAATGAGTTGATTTGGCTGCTGGTACAAGTGTGCAGTGGTCCTTCAGTTAGCTATCCAGCAGGGTGAATGGAGGCTTGGCTGCCTGCCAGTATTTCATTACGCAAGGCTCTTTTGTGCCCTAGTTATCTGAACAAAGACATCTCTAAGGAACAGCATAGTCACACCTAGATCCATGTAGTCAGAAATGGCTATTCCTGTCGGAGTTGCAGCAAACTGGGATTTTTCCCCTTAGGTAAGCTCATGTAAGAAAACGTGGATATTCCTAGATGATGGTTTATAGAATTTGCTATTGAGCTGTGTAGATTGCTAATGAATAACTTATTACAGTACATAACTAGTTTTAGGAAATGTAATTACAGCTTAAATTTATTAGAGAAAATACGTTTGAGGAAATTATCAAAGACTAAGAAGGCACTTTTTGCAGGTTATGGATTTGGAATTTGTTTGCAGAGGCATCCATTGCCTTTAAAACCTGTGTGAAATAAGTTAATTGGCAAGGTGTTTTTAAAAATGCCCTTCACAGCTAGCATTGCAGAAATTTACATTTATTTCTAATTAATATTTTTTAATAAACAACTTGATAAGATATTTAGGATGAATAGTGTTCATATCAACTATTCATTTAATGTTATGGTGAAATTTCATTTTTCTGAGCTTCATTCTTAGAAAGATGAGCATACATAAAAATATGCTACTGTAGAATCATTTTAAATTGTCAGTTGCTTAGGCAAGCCTGGATGCTAAATGATGGGAGAAAAACTTGTCTGAAACATTACTGCAAACCAAGAAAATCTATATTTCAGTAATCAGGTTGAAGACATATTTTAACATTCAGCACTATTCCTTTTAGGTAAAATCCTCTTATTAAAAATTTGAATTTTAATAGACTATCTGCCTTGAGGTGTTGTATGTCATGTCTGGACTGCAGTAGCCTCTCCTGCATAATAACTATTTCACGCAGCAGTAACTAGCTTCAGTACTGCAATGTTTGTGTGAGGTGCGGATATTTTCTACTTGCTTTTTTTGCTGAGACGGGATTTGGAAGTTGACATGGGGATTTTCTTGGTGTGCGCCGGTGGCAGGCAGTAATGCTCCTGCTCTGATGAGCATTATTCCTTTCTGCTTGTTTTATGTTTACACCGATACCTGAAAGGGAAATAGTAAGTTTAACAATCTAATTAGAAGTGTGGAAAAATAATCTGGGTTTTGTTGAAAAGCTATTCAGGTTTCTGCATTCTGGTTTATAATCATTTTTGTTAAGCATTCTTGGCTTTTCACATGTCTTAGTTTTTGTTATACTATATTTTTATTTTTGGCAAATGGTAAAGTTGACAAACTATAGATCCTGTTTAATTGCGTTTAAGTAAACAGGAGTGAAGTATGAGAGGTCAGTCTTAATTTTAAAATAGTGATTTATGGTTGAAATACCTCACTGTAAATGCTCCCTTGTATGATGAAGAGACACAGATTTAAAAAGTCTTTTATTGTGGCTATTTTTTTGTTCATTTGTAATTGAAATGTTACAGCAGTAGACATGTTTCGTTTTTGTTTCAGTTTTTATATAGTCATTGGGAGAAAGCATATTTCACTTACCTTCAAGCTGTAACAGTAGCTTGTAGATGAAAGCAATGCAGTATCTTAGTTTCAAAATCATTTAATGTGTGCCTTTCTGATATATCTATATATCTATTACAAACTACTAAATGTTTGTGCTGCTCAATGATCTGTTGCCAGTTTTATATTTCCTTGGCATTCAAGACTTCAGATTGCCAGTTTAGCATTGTCATACTAGGAAACCAAATATTATTTCTTGGTAACATAATCTGATTTTCTTAGAGCACAACTCATGGCTTTAGAATTAATGAACTTTAGAAAGGATAATAAATGTAGTAATGAGAGAGTTTATCTTGATGGAAATTTTTCATTTTTTTAAATAGGAGATTTTATTAAAACATCAACTTAAACAACTTTTTTATAATCCACGAAGTAGCCATTCTTATCTTCCAGTGCTTATCAGCTTATTTTTCTTATTTACATCTCCATTTTTACAAACATTTTAAAATTTTCACATCCCTATCCCCAATACTCATCCTACTATCTCCCCACCCTATCCCTCGATCTTCTCTCCCCTCTTACTCCCCTACCCATCCCCCTTTAACGCCTCCAAGTCCCTATTGCTTGCTAATGACCCTTCCATATACTAGATGGAAAGGTTCCCAGATCTGTTTGAATAGGGTCTCTTTACACCAGTGCTTCATAAGAGTGTGTTTCCATATTACGAATGTGCCACATTCGAATTGACTATTTGCCCAGATCTGGCAGGTTATATTGCTCTTTCAGGCTATGTAGCTAAGGTTATCTTTGCTTCTTTAATGCAGTATCTCACCAATATTTGCTGGAGACTATTCCCCCCCACCAACCCTGGGAACAAAAACAATTCCAGGATCCCATGGAAGATCCATCCTTACTAATTGCTTAATGCAATTTTGTATGGCTTTCCATTAGCTTTTGATCTTTGGACATGTCCATCACATAGGCCCCATACTCCCCACTTGGCCATACTGGTACCAACACAACTGAATCAACAGAAGAAGGCGAAAAACGATGACCTTTAATTTGTATAACCAGCCTTTATTAACCACCCCTACACGGACACTGTTTCGGCTCACAAGTCGTCGTCAGGGGGAGAATGTTTCCAACTGTGGGATGCAATGCTGGAAACAAAGACTAGATGCCGGTAATAGAACTTTGTTACCAGCTTGAGAAGCTCTCTGTGGCAATTTTACATGCCTGGTCTTAAAACCATTTTTGTTTCCAGCATTGCTTCCCACAATTCAAAACATTCCCCCTGATGAAGGCTTGTGAGCTGGAAAACATTGTAGGGGTGGTTAATAAACGAAGGGTTGTCATTTTTGCCTTGCTCTTCTGTTGGTTCTGTTGGTGTTGCAAGTGTGTGCCTCTTTTCGACACAAACACTTATTTGTACATACTGGAATTATTTAGGCCAACCTCTTAGAGCATAGGTACCACCTATGTATCACCTTATTGAAATTCTCCTGTATATATGTAGCTCTAGAAATCTTAGGTAACAGTCTTTCCACTTGTAGCCATTGCTGCTTTGTGTAAGTATGGCTAAGCTAATTCTCCCACCTAGCCCAGTGTCTTTTATCTGGTGGGCACTTATCCCTGAAGTAAGCATACAAGCCTGAAATTAACCCCTTAGTAGTGGCTCCATCCTCACACAAGTCCTCCATAGGGTTATCTTCCCTTCCCACTTGTGGGTGGATATTTTTCTGTAAAACCCAATGTTCTGCATATAGTTATAAAAATGAGTGTCAGATTATACCATAGTCTTCCCTCAAATCCTCAAAGGAGTTAAACACCCCTTCCTCAAAAGGTTGACCCCACCCTCTTCAGTTCCTTCACCCATTGTCTATAAACAATAAACTGAGCTCCTTGAACAAAAGAAGTCTGGGATGCTGTAGGTGTTAAGGGTGACATCCTCTCTCTCTCTTTCCTGGAACGACATTCATTTTAATTATGGCAATTCTTCCAAACCATGAGTGTCAATTCAGTCCACTTGTCCAGGTTCCTAAAGATTTGCCAAATCAGATTGGGGTAATTAGATCATAAAGCTTTTGTGCAGCATTTATCAATGTAACTCCCAGGTATCACACTTCCCTCCTCGCCCATCAAAAAGAATACCGCTTCCTTACCAACTCCTGGGTGGTAGGAGAGAGATTAATGCTATAGGCCTCCATTTTCTGCATATTTATATTGGAACCTGAAATTCTCCCATATTTTTCCATGGTATTGAGCACTTGAGAATTAATGCAAGCAGCAATTGCAATGTCAGCAAACTGTCATCTGTGAACAATGCAGTTTCCATATGGTCCTGCTAGACCAGTCCAGACAAGTAGGTTGTCACCCCCCCTCCCCCCACCTTATCAGCAGATGTGCAGACAAAGGAAACTTTCATATTCTTATTTATAACATCATTGTGCCATAGTAGCCAGAATCTGTAGAGAAAGCCTTCAGTAATTCTCTGCCTCCAGCAGTTGGACGCATGTTTTCAGCTCTCTGAAAATCTGAGAGAATACAAAGAAGGATTGAGAGGAAAGATGGATTTCTGTCATGATCAACCATCCTTATGGATGAATTTCTCATTGGAGCATGACTCGAGAGGCCTTCACTAGAGTCACCCTTAACAGACGTACTTTTTGGATGCCATAGGAAAAGGGAACTTGGTTCAGCTTCCTGCTCTTACCTTGTAAAAGACATGTTGAGTAGCCCATTCCGATAAATAAGAAATTGGTTGTGAAGAAACCTGACATAGTGGTAAAGGAGGAGAGGATTGATGATAAAGGTGTTGGTTTTGCGTGATTATTCTGTGAATCGCTTGAAGAGGCAGAAGATCCAGAAGTACCAAGAAAATGTAACAGAAAAATACAGAAGTATTTCTCATTGTACTTGGAGCCACAGGCTTGATTAAGAAGAATTTCCTAGCACATTTTGACAAACTACCCATACATGTTACATCTTATGAACTCCAGAAGGAAGCTCTTTGGCATGATGCAAGAACTATGCCGAGCATTAACAGTAAACTTGAGAGACTGAGATCATACTCTACATAGCCTGGCTTAGAAGTGAGGTTCATGATTGTTATGGTATGCACAAAACAGACGAGACCTACAGAGAGAGTCCTGAAGTCCCACCTCCAGTCTGGCAGCATTCCTGTTGCCATGGAGGAGAGAGGTCATGTGACAGAGCATCACCCTGGTGTGGCAGGAAGTGATCCTATAGCTAGGACCTGTCCTCCAGGTGATTTAAAACCCTCTCGCACCGACAGTTTCTCCAGGGCCATGTGCCCATGAATGAAGGGTTAGGACAGCCGTTATAGTTGGTGAATCGATCATTAGGAATGTAGATAGCTGGGTGGCTGGAGGACGTGAGGATCACCTGGTAACATGCCTGCCTGGTGCGAAGGTAGTGGGCCTCACATGCCACCTAGACAAGGTCTTAGTGCTGGGGAGGAGTATGCTGTCTTGGTACAGGTCAGTACCAATGACATAGGAAAATGTGGTAGGTAAGTTCTGGAGGCTAAATTTAGTCTTTTAGGTAGGACGTTGAAATCTAGAACTTCCAGGGTAACATTCTCCGAAATGTTTCCTGTTCCACATGCAGGACCCAAAAGGCAGGCAAAGCTCTGGAGTCTCAATGTGTGGATGAGACAATGATGCCAAGGATGAGGGTTTTGGATTTGTTAGGAACTGGGGAACATTCTGGGGAAAGGAGGGGCCCTTCCGAAGGGATGGGCTTCATCTTAACCGGGATGGAACCAGGCTGCTGGCATTAACCTTTAAAAAGGAGAGAGAGCAGCTTTTAAACTAGATAATAGGGGAGAGCTGACAGTCGCCCAAGAGCGCATGGTTCGGAACAATGTATCCTCGAATGATACTACCAAAAAAATGAAGTTAGGGCACATCAGCATCCAATAAAAACAAAGGTAGCCCAAATGCCCTTGAGTACAGAGTAGACAGAGCTTAAAGATTTCAAATTACCCCTGCCCACTGTTCCCTCTAAGCTGTGCACGTGTGCGCGTGTGCGCACACCTCGCCGAGCGAGCGCACATACTTTATAACGGAGTGCACAAAAATTACGGTTCTGATTCTTATAGAGAACAACACAGATGTCTTAAAATTTAAAAGTTGTGTATTTATGGTTTTCATAAGTTCTACAATATTTTCTAGTGCAATCAATGTGGTGTACATACTGTATTCTGACGTGTAGTCAAATTTTAAAGTATATAACTCCGAGTGTCGTTATGTGGCGCACAAAAATTTAACCTTCCTTCAAAAGTTGCACAGCTGATATTTTATGCGCACACAGCCTACAGAAAATTAGAGGGAACATTGCCCCTGCCTACAGATAATCAGATTAATATGAATAAAATAGTCTCTAAAATGCTTGTATGCAAATGCTAGAAGTCTAAAAAATAAGATGGGGGGGGGGGGAGAGAGAGAATATATAGTACTAAATGAGAAGTTAGATATGATTGGTATCTCAAAGACATGGTGGAAGGACAACCAGTGGGACACTGTGATACCTGGGTACAAACTATATCATAACGATAGAGCTGATCAAATTGGTGGAGGGGTTGCGCTCTATTAGAGAGGGCATTGAGTCACAGAGGATTAAAGTTCTGGAGGAAACAAAATTCACTGTAGAATCTCTATGGATTGAAATTCCATGTAAAAAGTGGAAGGCAATGGCAGTGGGGTGGTTCTATTGATCACCTGGCCAGAATGAACAAATGGGTAATGAAATGCTCAAAGAAATCAGGTAAGCTAACAAAAGTTACAGAGCAGTAATAATAATGGGTGATAACAATTACCCCGATATTGACTGGGTCAGTGTCACGGCAGGAGATGCTAGGGAGATAGTTTCTAGATGAAATAAATCACTGCTTCTTGCAGCAGCTGGTTCATGAACTGACCAGAGGGGAAGCCATATTAGATCTAGTCCTTAATGGAACACCAGATCTGGTGCAAGAGATATGGGTGTTGGGGCTACTTGGCATTAGTGATCATTGCATGATCGTGTTTGATTTAATTAATGGAGGAGGGGATGGTAAGGAAATCCACAGTACTACCTTTTAACTTTCAAAAGGGAGTCTATGATAAAATGAGGAAAATAGTTAAGAAAAAACTAAAAGGAGCAGTTGCAAAGGTTAAAGACTTACATTAAGCTTGGATGTTTAAAAATACTATCTTTGAAGCCCAGACAAGCTGTATTCCACGCTTTAAGAAAAGTGGAAGGAAATCCAAAAAACTGCCAGCATGGTTTAAAGGTGAAGTCAGAGAGGTGGCTGTTGCCAAAAAAGCATCTTTCAGGAAAGGAAAAAAGAGCCAAATGATGAAAACTGGAAACAGCACAAACACTGGCAAGTTAAATGCAAGGCATTGATAAGGCAGGCAAAGAGAGAATTTGAGAAGAAACTTGCTGTGGAAGCAAAAAGGCGTAATACAGACTTTCTCAAGTACATTCGTAGCAAAAAACCTGTGAGTCAGTTGGACCATTAGATGATAGAGGGGTAAAAGGGGGGCAGTAAGAGGGGACAAGGCTATAGCG
Organism: Ichthyophis bannanicus; assembly: GCA_033557465.1. Lineage (NCBI taxonomy): Eukaryota > Metazoa > Chordata > Amphibia > Gymnophiona > Ichthyophiidae > Ichthyophis > Ichthyophis bannanicus. The sequence continues at coordinate 884,009,622 of CM066035.1, read as the reverse complement.
GAGAGACTGAATGAATTCTCTGCTTCGGTCTTTACTGAGGAAGATGTAGGGATGTTACCCATGACTGAAGTGGTATTTAAAGGTGATACTGCTGAAGAATTGAAAGAAATATCGATACACCGGGAAGATGTATTTCAACTATTTGATAAACTGAAGAGTAGCAAATCACCTGGACCTTATGGTATACATCCAAGGGTGTTGAAAGAACTGAAATATGAGATTACTAATAGCAGGTCTGCAATCTGTGAACTATCATTAAAATAAATCTGTAATACCTGAAGAATGGAGGCTTGCCAATGTAATGCCAATTTTTAAAAAGGATTCCATGGTGATCCGGGAAACTACACACTGGTGAGCCTGACGTCAATACCGGAAAAAATGGTAGACACCATCATGAACAAAATTACTGAACATGTAGATAGCCATGGCTTAATGGGACAAAAAATCGCTCATGTATCAATGTAGGTGATCAAAAAACTTTCTCCTTTCTATAATAATTCAAAAAACAATGTCTTAAATAACCGAGGTCTCAGACTTGTTGGCTCTGCCATTGGGACTTTCGTCCGTTTTCAAAACAGATTGCCCATTTGCATCAACGACCTCTACGAACTCAGCAGGTATTATTATACACTTAAACTGTCCCACACAGTGGGTGTACTCAGGCCATTCAGATAAGTACAATAGTGCTTTTTGTGAAAAGTGTATATGCACCTGAGTGTGGTTACCTGCTGAATTCGTAGAGGTCGTTGATGCAAATGGGCAATCTGCTTTGAAAACGGACGAAAGTCCCAATGGCAGAGCCAACAAGTCTGAGACCTCGGTTATTTAAGACATAGTTTTTTGAATTATTATAGAAAGGAGAAAGTTTTTTGATCACCTACATTGATACATGAGCGATATTTTTGTTACTTTTGGGGTATTGACCTGTCGTTCAGTAATTAACCAGTTTTTGGTATGGCTTAATGAGAGACATCCAACATGGCTTTAGACAAGGAAGATCTTGTCTTACTAATCTGTTACATTTTTTTGAAGGTGTGAATAAGCAGGTAGACAAAGAAGTCAGTTGATATAGTGTATCTGGACTTTCAGAAAGCCTTTGACAAGGTCCATCAGACTTTTAGCAAAACTAAAAAGTCATGGGATAGGAGGTGATATACTATTGTGGATCAGGAACTGGTTAAAAGATAGAAAGCAGAGGGTAGGGCTGAATGGCCAATTTTCCCAATGGAGAAAGGTGAATAGTGGTGTACTGCAGGGATCTGTGCTGGGTCTGCTGCTTTTTGACATATTCATAAATGACCTGGAAAAGGGAATAACGAGTGAGGTTATATTTGCAGATGAGACAAAACTATTTAAAGTTGTTGAAACCCAAGAGGATCTTGATAAATTGGAAGACTGGGCATCCAAATGGCAGATGAAATTTAATGTGGACAAGTGCAAAGTTATGCACTTAGAAAAGAACAATCCAAACTATGGTTACACGATGCAAGGTTCCACATTAGGAACCACCACCCAGGAAAAAGATTTAGGCGTCATTGTGGATAACATGTTAAAACCCTCCACCTAGTGTGCAACGGCGGCCAAGAGAGGAAATAGAATGCTAGATATCATAAGGAAAGGAATGGAAAATAAAACAAAGGATATTACAATGTCTCTGTTTCGTTCTATGGTGTGACCACATCTTGAATATTGTGTGCAATTCTGGTCGCCGTATCTTAAAAAGGATATAGCGTTATTAGAAAAGGTACAGCCACCAAAATGGTAAAGGAGATGGAAGGATACTCCTATGAAGAGAGGCTAAAAAGGTTAGGGCTTTTCATCCTGGAAAAGAGAAGGCTGAGGGGAGATATGATAGAGGTCTATAAATTAATGAATGGAATGGAGCGGGTATGCATAGATCGATTATTTATATCATCAGAATATAAAAAAACTAGGGGACATGCAATGAAGCTACAGGGTAACCTGTTTAAGACTAATAAAAGAAAATATTTTTCACTCAATGTGTAATCAAACTCTGGAATTTGTTACCGGAGGACGTAGTAAAAGCTGTTATTGTAGCTGTGTTTAAATAAGGTTTGGACAAGTTCACGGAGGAAAGGTCCATAAACCATTATTAAAAGGGACCCAGGATATCAATGCTTGACCCAATACAAGCATTGTGGAACCTGTGTCTTTTGGGGAAACTGCTAGTTACTCATGACCTAAATTGGCCACTGTTGGAAACAGGATACTGGGTTTGATGACCTTGGTCTGACGCAGTATGGCATATCTTATGTTTTTAAAACTAATTCATTTGGAGAAACTGCCATGGGAAAAGGCATTTTGAAAGGATTCTTCAAGTCTCACACGACTTTATTCCCTTCCTCCCCCTGCTCTGCCCCGAAGATTTGAAGAAGATTTTTCAGAGGTATGTGACTGCATGTTTGACAACAGGGGAGTAGCACTGAACTCTGCATGGTTTTTACCTGCCCAGGGTTCCATGGGGTGAGCACCAAACGTTTCCCCTGTGGTGATGAGAGGGTTGTGATAGACCACTCTAAATTAAGTAAGTAAATTCTTTAGGAAAAAGACCTCAGAATTCTAGCCCACAATATGTTGCACCCCTTGCTTCTGAGTTAGCAATTTCCTTATCGTCCCTCCAGTCCAGTCCCAACCAATGGGTTCTCATTCCCCACCAGCAGCTTAGAGTCTGAGCATGTCAAACTTAATGACATCATGATACAGAGGTAGCTGGCACCAGCCTTCAATATGTCAGTCTCCAAGCAGCTAGAGAGGTGTGATTCCCATTCGTTAGTCAGAGAGGTGATTGAGAAGAGATTGTTATTTTGTCCACAGCTGCTCCCGATCCCTTTGGTGTGTGAGGAGCTGCTAGCAGAGATGAGGACCTTCGTTCATCTCCACAGAACCCTGATGCCCCTGATGTTGGTAAGGGAAGGGCTTAGTGAGTGTGTGGGAGACTGCGGATCAGAGCCGCTGATGACAAATGGAGCCAGGGGCTCCTTGTTCCTTGCTGGGTTTTGTTTTTTGTGACTGCAGCATTTTTCAGTGAGCGAGGGGTGCAGACAGCAGGGAAACCACGTGGCAGTTTGCTTAGACTGCGCCGTAGGACGGAAAAACAGTGTAGTGCCATTTTGTACTCTGCAGGGTTTTCTGTGTGACTTGGGGGATCCAGACACTGGTGTTGTCTATCTTTGCATTTTGTTACTTTTTGAGGCTCAGAGACTTTTCTAAAAAAAAAAAAAAAAGAATGAAAAGCAGCGTAGCAGAAACCTTAGGCTGACCGGCAGCAGCATGCCTTCAAAGGCCACCTGTTTTCATATGGAGCTTGGCGCAACTTTTTCTGGGGAAAGATTCTGCCACAGTTGTGATGCAGAGGTCTGATACGCAGAGGATGGTCTTGCCAGGAAAAAGCTGAATAGGGACCAGGGGACAAGGTTCTCGGGGATCTTTGGTGCCCCCATTACCTTCAGGGGCCATCGCTCATCCATGGTCTCCGTAGGAGCGGCAGCCGACCTGGCAGAGGATGACAGTTCTGCCCTAGTTAATCTTGAGAGAAAGGATAGAGACAGTAGGTTTCCCCATTTCTCTACCTCTTAGGAGCTCTCCGCAGATGGCATCCTGGGTTTTTTTCTCCTGAGTTCGTCCTCATGCATAAGGCCTTCTGAATGAAGCAGAGGGGGACAGATGGGTCCTCGGGGGTCCAGGAGAGAACAGCGAAGACAGTAAAACCTGCATCCTAGTTGAATTCAAAGGCTGAGGAGGAACCGATTTTCAGACTCGTGACTAAAGGGGTGACCCTTGGGAGGAAACAGGCTCCATTTACTCGGACAAGGTGGAGGTCCCAGAGGTTCTCCAGGACCAAGCAGGAAGTCAGTCCTCACTTATGGGTGACGTCGGCGCCGACGGAGCCCTCGCAGAGCAATTTCCCCAGCTTTCGAAGAAAGCCTTTGGGATTGCAGCGCGCATGCACGGTCCTCTTCCCGCCCAAGGATGCCATCTTGCTCAGTCGTCTTTTTTCCGCGGAGCCCTACAGACGTAGTTTACCACCGCTGAAAAAGTTGATTAATTCTTTGTTGTTTTCTTGGTTCGCGTGTCCTTTTCCTGCCCGGCCTCGATTTTTTTCCTTATCGAGTCCGTTCACATTTCTTTTTTTGTTTTCAGTTTTTAACTGGCGTTCCCGCCACTTATTTTCCACCCCTGGCGGCCCGGTCTTTCGACCTCGCGGGGGCCCTTTTTCCCCCTATGGCTACCAGCGGGTTAAAAAAATGTGATCATTGTTCTAAATTAATGTCTCTTACAGACACGCATAATTTCTGCCTCCGTTGCCTCGGACCCAACCATGACTCTGGGAGCTGTGGTCTGTGTGGCAAGATGTCCTCCAAGTCGCTGAGGAGTCGGCAATCGCAAAAGGACAGAATCTTCTCTGACCCCGAGTCCGGTCCGGCCCGGACCTCGTCGGAGGTTTCGACGTCTCGTGACTCCGGCCACGAGCTCCGTCGGAGTTCCTCTGAGCGGGGGTCCCCTGGACGGGAGCATCGTCGGCAGAGGAAACCCGCGTGGCCGGCGTCGGAGGACGCACCTGGTCCCTCGCGGGCCGGGTCGCATAACCCCGCCAGCCGCCGCGAGTCCTCGGAGGCGGAGAGACCTTCTAAACTTCCTCGACTCGAGGTGGAGCCGCACGTGAGTACTATTGTCCTCCTGGACTCCCCTACGGAACCGTCATCGGGCCCGACGCCATCGGGGCCCGAGTCGGTGGCTGCCGGGTCTTCTGGGCTTGACCTCAGATTGACATCCTTGGAGCGCAGTATCGCTGCCTTCTTGGACCAGCAGCGGGTTTGGATGACCGGCATCGCCAGTGCATCCGCCCAGACCACCGGGACGTCAACGCCCAAGTCGACCCCGGCGGCCGAGTCGATCCTCGAGTCGATGCATGCTCGAGTCGATCCTCGGTCGAAGTCTCCCTCGGCCTCCCTTTCGGGACCGAGGTCGTCTACGCCGGCGTCGGGACGAACCCTCACCCGCACGGAGCCCCTCGATGCCTCCACGGAGGCGTCAGACTGGGACACGGAAGGGGACGAGTCGCCCGGCTCTTTTCAGACCCGGTGCGTCCCCTCCGACTCGCCCGAGTCGGAGCCTCGAAGGCGATCCCCGGAGGATACGCGCTTCTCGGATTTTGTGCGGGATATGGCCAAGGCTTTGGCTTTCCTCGCGGATCCAGAGGAGGAGCCTCGCGCGGAAGAGCTCGAGGCACTCCAGTACGACTCTCCCCCGAAGGAGGCCTTTACCGTGCCGGTCCCTCCGATGCTAGAGCGGCTGCTCTTCCGATTGTGGGAAAGCCCGGCCTCAACACCGGTGTTAAGCGGATCGATTTGATTTATCGAGTCCGCAAGAGCCCCGGGTTCCAGAAGGCGCGCAACTGCCACACCACTCCATGGTTGTGGAATCGGCAATGCATCGGCTTAAGAGTCAAAAGATGCACTCCTCGGTGCCCCCGGGTAAGGAGGCCCGTAACCTGGATGCCCTCGGTAGGAAGTGCTTCCAGGGTTCCATGCTTGCCTGCAGGGTCCAGACATACCAGCTGTATATGGGCATGTTCCTCCGAGACTTGGCGAAGGAGCTCGCCGGGTTCTCGGCTGGTCTCTCCGACGAACCTTTGCAGAGGTTCCTGGCCTTGTCCGATAGTATTTGAGAGTGCTCGAAGTTCCTTTCTCGGGCGGCCTACGATGGCTTCGAGGCGTCGGCCCGAGTAGCCGGAGCCGGCATCGGTGCCCGCCGACAGGCCTGGCTCCAGTCATCCGACCTCGAGCCATGAGTACAGGACAAGTTAGTCGATGTCCCCTGCCGAGGTGACAACCTTTTCGGCAAGCCCATGTCCGATAAGGCTGCGGAACCCGAGTCCGAGACTCTCACGGACTCGACTGTCCCAAAAGACCTCCGCTCCCACGCAGAAGAGGAAGGGTCCGGGGAAGAAGCCTTTTTACCCGAGGAAGGTGCTTGCCTATAAGCAATCCCACCTTCAATACCAAGTACCGGCGGCTTCCACACAGTGCCCACAGACTAAGAGTCGGGAATGGCCCCCGCAGGCCGCGGGCCCCCAAGCCCGCTGCACAGCCCCCTGCCACGCGGGTGTTTTTTTTTGACTATGCCAGCATAGCCTCTCCCCCTCCGCGCCCATCGCTCAGCACGGGGGGGCAGGCTGATCCACTTCGCTCACAGGTGGCCAGCCATAACATCCGATTCCTGGGTGCTGCAGGTGGTTCAAAGGGGCTACCTCTTGCATTTTCACCAGGTGCCTCCCCCCTACTTTCCGGGGGAGCCTCCGAGGCCCCCTCTGCACAGAGACTTACTCTTCAGGAGCTGCAGGGTCTACTGGGGGAGCAGGCTGTGGAGCCAGTGCCCCAACCTCAGTGGGGTCAGGGGTTCTACTCCAGATACTTCCTGGTCCCAAAGAGGACGGGAGGCCTCAGACCCATTCTGGACTTGCGCAACCTCAACATGTTCCTGCAGCGGGAAAGGTTCAGGATGCTTACCCTTGGAATCTTGCTGCCCTACCTCCAGCAGGGAGATTGGCTATGCTCCTTGGATCTAAAGGATGCCTATACTCACATTCTGATTCATCTGGACCACCGACAATATCTCAGATTTGTAGTGGCTGGGAAACACTATCAGTACCGCGTGCTGCCTTTCGGCTTGTGCTCTGCCCCCAGGGTGTTCACAAAATGCCTGGCGGTGGTCGCGGCCTTCCTGAGGCTTCAGGGCCTGTTCGTTTTTCCTTACCTGGACGACTGGCTCGTACGGGCGCAGTCGGCCCCAGAGGTCGCGCAGGCCACGCAGCGTACGGTGGCTCTGCTTCAGCACTTGGGCTTCATCATAAACGTCAGGAAGTCCACGTTGCACCCCTCTCAGGATCTCGAGTTCATAGGGGCTCGGCTCGACACTCTGCGAGCTCGTGCCTTCTTGCCTCGAGAGCGAGCTGACAGGCTCATGGCTTTGGCCGGCAGGTTCCACAGTGCGTCTCCGGTTCCGGCCCGGAGGTTCCTGTAGCTGCTCGGTCATATGGCCTCCACGGTCCATGTCACGCCGAACGCCCGACTGCATATGAGGCCTGTCCAGTGGTGTCTCCGCACTCAATGGCATCAGGCCACAGGAGGTCTGGCGGACCTTCTACAGATCTCCGACCGCCTGGTCTCCTCTCTGCAGTGATGGCTCCACCTGCCCAACCTGGTACAGGATATCCCCTTTCAGTCTCCCGCACCCTCCCAGGTGCTGACGACCGATGCCTCTCTCTTGGGATGGGGAGCGCATTGCCAGGGAGCGCGCACTCTCAAGGCCTTTGGACTCCTTGGGAGGCGGCTCAACAAATCAACTTCCTGGAGCTGCGGGCGATCCGCCTAGCTCTGCGGACCTTCTCACCTCACTTCTCGCCAGTCCGTACTGGTGCAGACGGACAATCAGGTGGCCATGTTCTACGTGAACAAACGGGGGCACGGGCTCCCTCCTGCTCTGTCAGGAGGCCCGGCGACTGCTCCTGGGCTGTCGACCACAACATCCTCCTCAAGGCTGTTTACCTGCCCGGGCAGGAGAATTGCCTGGCCGACAGGCTGAGCCGGGTCTTGCAGCCCCACGAGTGGAGGTTGAACCCCGGCGTTGCCCAGCAAATCTTCCGCCGGTGGGGCACCCCCACCGTGGACCTCTTTGCCAGTCCCCTGAACCGGCAGCTTCCCCGGTTCTGCTCTCGGCATCCGCATCCCCTCAGAGTGGCCCCGGATGCTTTCCTCATTTCGTGGTCCACAGGCCTACTGTATGCCTTTCCTCCCACGCCGCTGGTGTCCCGGACGCTCTTCAAGGTTGCCCGGGACGGGGCCTACGTGATCCTGATAGCACCCCGATGGCCGAGGCAACCCCGGTTTCCTCTGCTCCTGCAGTTAGCGGTGGACGCCCCTCTCCCTCTGGGGTTTCAGCCCGATCTTCTGACCCAAGATCAGGGTACTCTTCTGCACCCCAACCTCCGGGCCCTTCACCTGATGGCCTGGCTGCTGAGAGGGTAGTCCTGGCCCCGCTCTCGCTCCCCCCGGAGGTGGAAGCTGTCGTCCTGGCGTCTCGGCGACCTTCTACCCGGAAGTCTTACGCACTCAAATGGCGTCGCTTCTCCGCCTGGTGTTCTCAGCGTTCTGAGGACCCCTTCGCCTGCCTAGTATCGGTGGTACTGCAGTACTTGCTGCACCTCTCCGATCTAGGCCTCAAGTCCAACTCTGTCAGAGTCCACCTCAGTGCTCTCTCTGCACATCATTCGCTGGTGGAGGGCCAGCCCCTTTCCTCGCATCCCTTGGTGGCGCGTTTCCTCAGGGGCCTGCTTCTGCTTAAGCCCCCGTTGCGCCCTCCGGCTCCTGACTGGGACCTCAATGTGGTTTTACAAAGGCTTACTTGCCCGCCTTTCAAACCCATGGCTACCTGCCCCCTCCGCTTCCTCTCATGGAAAGCTCTCTTCTTGGTAGCCCTCACCTCCGCTAGCCACGTTAGTGAACTATAGGCCCTAGTGTCGGAGCCCCCTTACACTGGGTTCTACAGGAATAGGGTTGTCTTACGGACTCACCCTAAGTTTCTTCCTAAGGTGGTTTCCTCTTTCCACATCCAATCAAGAAGTGGTTCTTCTGACCTTCTTTCCCAGGCCACATACCAGCAGAGCTGAGACTGTTCTGCATACCCTGGACTGTCGAAGAGCCTTGTCCTTCTACCTTGACCGTACGCGTGAGCATAGGAAAGCTGCCCAGCTTTTCGTTTCCTTTGACCCCAATCGGTTGGGGTTATCTGTGTCGAAGTGTACGCTGTCCACCTGGGTAGCTGACTGCATCGCCTGGGCGTATGGGGCAGCCGGCCTCTCTTTGGAGAGTCGAGTCACGGTGCACCGTGTCCGGGCGAAGGCGGCGTCTGTCGCACACCTCCGCTCGGTTCTGTTGGCAGACATCTGCCGGTCCGCTACTTGGTCTTCTAGCCAGACTTTTGCGTCTCATTACTGCCTGGAGAGGGAGTCCCGCAGGGATAGTGCTTTCGGACAGGCAGTCCTCCACAATCTCTTTGAGGTTTAGGCAACTCCTACCCGCCGGCCCCGATGTTGGCTACCGGCCGGATTCGTATTCAGAGAAGATTCCTTCCTTCTGTGCGGTTGAGCTGGAGGGAGCTCTCTTTTCCAGCTTGAGGTCTCCGGTAGCCTTAAGCTAGGGAGTCCCATAAGTGAGGACTGACTTCCTGCTTGGTCCTGGAGAAAGAGTAGTTACTCACCTGTAACAGGTGTTCTCCAGGAGCAGCAGGAATCAGTCCTCACTACCCTCCCTCCTCCCCTGGAGTTGCAGTCATTCTTATGGTTGCTGTCTTCCGCTATGTCATTCGACTGAGCAAGATGGCATCCTTGGGCGGGAAGAGGACCGCGCATGTGCGCTGCAATCCCAAAGGCTTTCTTCGAAAGCTGGGGAAATTGCTCTGCGAGGGCTCCGTCGGCACCGACGTCACCCATAAGTGAGGACTGATTCCTGCTGCTCCTGGAGAACACCTGTTACAGGTGAGTAACTACTCTTAATGGCAGATGTGGGGATATAATCTGACGAGCTAAAAGAGGGTGAGATGCCACAAGGTGAGGAATCTCGTATTGTGTGGGTCTTTTGCTGGGTAGAGTTGGCAGCGCTGATATCCCGTTCTTTGAAGACGCTCAATATGCCCGCAGGGGTACCTGTAGAGTACTACTACTACTGAACATTCATATAGTGATACAATATGTACACAGCGCTGCACAGACACATGTAAGATATGGTCCTTTCTCATTAGAGCTTACAATCTAGTCAAGATAGACAATACAGTAACTGTAGATACAGGATACAACTAGGGGAAATGGTAAAGAAACACAGAGGAAATCAGGTGAGTCAATATCCGAAAACAGCAGCAAAAGGTAAGTTTTTAGCCTGGATTTGAAAAGGGTCAGAGGAGGCGCCTGATGTTCTGACTCGGATAGTTTGTTCCAGGCATAAGAAGCAGCAAGATGAAAGGAGCGAAGTCTGGAGTTAGCAGTAGAAGAGACGGGCACAGATAGAAGCAATTTGCTAGAAGAGCGGCGTTCCTGAGGAGGGGTGTAAGGAGAGAGATGAAGAAGAAAGGTATTGAGCTACAGTGTGAATGCACGTATAGGTCGGTAGAAGAAGTTTGATCTGGATGCGGAAACAGGGAGCCGATGAAGTGACTTGAGAAGAGGGGTAATATGAGCATGGTGAGGCTGGCAGAAGATTAGCCATGCAGCAGTGTGTTGAAGATTGAAGGGGAGAGAGATGATTCAGAGGGAGACTAGCAAGGAGTAGGTTACAATAGTTTAGACAGGAGGTGACTAAGGAGTGGATAAGTGGTTTTTAATGTGTTCAGAAAGGGATGGATGAATTTTGTTGTAGAGAAAGAAATAGCAGGTTTTAGCTATCAGTTGGATATGTGTGAAAGAGAGAGAGGAGTTAAAGTTGACCCCAAGGTTGCAAGCTGAGGAGACGGGAGGAGTGCAGAGTTATCCATAGAGATTGAGGAAGGGGAGAGGAGAGGTTAGAGGTGAAAAATAAGCTCAGTTTTGGGCATGTTCAGTTTTAAGCAGCGGTGAGACATCCAAGCAGCAATGTCAGAAAGGCAGGCAGAGATCCTGGCCTGGATTGCTGGAGAGATTTCAGGTGTAGAGAGGTAGATTTAGGAGGAGTCGGCATAAAAGGTGGTGCACTCATCTCTTCCCATGGCTTTCAGTATCAAGGGACTGGGTATAGAAAGAGAAAAGGAGTGGACACAAAATAGATCGTTGGGGTACACCAACTGAGAGTGGGATAGCATTAGAGGAGGATCCATCAAAATAAACTCTGAAATACCGATGGAAGAGAAGGAGAGAACCAGGATAGCACAGAGCCCTTAAAGCCAAGCCAAGCGAGGATAAGGTATCAAGCAAAAGATTTTGGTCAAGTGTCAAAAGCAGCAGAAAGGTCAAGATGGATGAGGATTGAATAAAGGCCCGTTGATCTTGCCAGGAAGAGGTCAATGGAGACTTTGTCAAGAGCTGTTTCAGTAGAATGTGGACGAAAGCCAAATTGTAGAGGATCCAGAAGGGCTTGAGAGGAGAGAAGTCAAGGCAATGGCAGTGAACCGCACATTCAAGTAGTTCAGAAACGAAGGGGAGGAGGGAGATGGGTCTATAGTGAGAAGGACAGGTAGGGTCTAGTGAGGGGTTCTTGAGGAGAAAAGTGACCACAGTATGCTTGAAAGCTGTAGAGAAAGTTGCAGTGGAGAGTGATAGGTTGAGAGAATATGGGAGAAGGAATGAACCACAGTGGAGAAGATGCAGCTAAGGAGACATGTTGGAATAGGATCAGAAGAGCAGGTAGTGAATTTGGATGAGGAAAGAAGGTGAAGGTTTCCTCCTTAGATATCATAGAAAAGGAAGAAAGGCTAGTTAGAGGTAGGGGGAAGTTGGGAGTGAAGACGGGAAGGAGGCGAAGTAGCTGATCTCATGGGGATTTGGAGTGTGATCTTGTGGATTTTGTCATGGAAGGAGTCAGCCAGGTTTTGGCAGAAAGGGAGCAAAGGGTCGGAGGTGGAGGCACCTTGAGGAGAGAGTTGAGAGTTGTAAAGAGATGGTGAGGGTCAGAAGCAAAAGAGTTATATGGACATAATAATCTCATTTGGCGAGTGCTATAGCTGATTGGAAAGAGACAAGCATGAATTAAGTGTAGAAAGTCCGCAAGGGTGTGGAATTTGAGCCAAGCATGCTCAGCTGAGTGGGTGCAGGAACGTGTCTGTTAGAATATATCTGTAAATCACCCTGATACATACAGTAAAGGGTGGTATATCAAATACCTAAACCATAACCATAACGTAGATAGCAGGTAGTGGGATAACAGCCAGGTTTTGAGGTACAATATGCCTCACAGGATGTGTCATGGGCAAGGCAAGAGCATCCAAAGCAGAGTAGAATGCAGTGTTATAGGAAGTTACTGCCTCATCAACAGACTCGGATGACGTAGTGGAGGAAAGAGGTGATGAGACATTGGAGGAGAGTGCCAACGGGTTAAGAACATAAGATATGCTATACTGGGTTAGACCAAGGTCCATCAAGCCCAGTATCCTGTTTCCAACAGTGGCCAATCCAGGTCACAAGTACCTAGCAGTTTCCCCAAAAGACACAGGTTCCACAATGCTTGTACTGGGTCAAGCATTGATAGCTTGGGTTGATAGCTTGAAGATTTCTAAAAAGGTTGGAGGAGACAGGGCAAGGTTGAGGCGGTGAGTGATGAAGAGTGAAACCTAGCATGTTATGGTCCGATAAGGGAAGAAGTGAGATACAGAAGTTTGAGAATAAGCAATTAAAGGATAATACAAAGTCAAGGCAGTGGCCTTGCTGGTGAATTGGGGCAGTAGAGCAAAGCAGGAGGTTGAATAATGAGGTAAGGGAAAGGAGCTTTAAAGCATAAGGGTCAGAGGGGTTAACATGAATGTTAAAATCCTAGAGAATAAGGGAGAGGGAAGATGAATCCAGAAAGAAGGAAAGCCATGCTTTGGTCAGAGAGAAAGGTAGAAGTGGACTTGTCAAGGGGGTTGATAAATAATAGCTAATCGGAGAGGTAGTGGAATAAAAAAAAGCCAGATGGAGTTGTCTTTGAGGCAGGAGGAGGGCTTGAAATTGACAGGAAGGAGAGAGGAGAAGCCTAATGGTACCACCATGGCCAGTGGGATGTGTCATGTGGGAGATTTGATGGCCACCATGACACAGTAGCGACTGAAGCTGAGTCCTCTGTTAAGAGGAGCCAGGTCTCAGTTAGAGCAAGGAAGATGGAGAGCATTAGAGATAGAGATCGATGAGTAAAGACAAGTTTATTTGAGATGGAGTGTGCGTTCTACAAGGCACATAAGAAAGGGAGAGAGGAGGGGTAAAAGAGGATATGAATAAGATTTGAACTGTTATGTGAGGATCTGTTCTGGGAGTGTGACAGAAATCGAGGGGGGCCAGGGTTGGGGTGGATATCTCCTGAAGAGAAAAGGAGGGGAGGAGTAGAAGAGTGCAGTGCTGTGCAGAGGAGACAACACGGCAGTAATGAGGGTGAGGTTGCTTCAGAGAGAAAGGAGATGGCTGAATGAGAGGGAGAAAGTGGTGAAATTCAAGAGGATGAGCCTCTGGAGGATCCCCTTTTCTTGGCTGTCAGGAAGACTCGGGCAGTGTTTCCTCTGCATCGGGTGATCAAGCAGATATCCAGGACAAATGGGATTTGGGCTGAATGGCACATGAGCTATGGGACGACTTTATCCGCTACTGAATCAGGATAAGGAGCTCTTTCACTCTCCCAAGGTGGATGTGGCACTATCAGCCAATCTCCAGGAACAAACAGGAATGAGTCTTCACATATGGGTATCGTCGGTACCGACGGAGCCTGCGCAAGAACGCTCCCCAGCTTCCAGTAAGAAAGCTTTTGGGAGCATCCCACCGCGCCTGTGCGCTGCCTTCCCGCCTTTCCCAACCGCCTCCAGTTCTAGTTCTTCTTTTCCACGGAGCCAGCAGGTCGTGTTCCTGTCACCGCAGAAGAAGTTCTTTATTTTTTTCTTTATTTTTCTGTTGTCGCGTCTGCCTTCGACGTCAGACCGGTACCGCCGGTCTTTTCTTTTCTTTCTTCTTCAAAAAAACAATAAAAAAACCTTTTTTCTTTCAGCTGTGCATTTTCAGTTTGGGCCTTAGGCCTAGATATTTTCTCCTCATGGAGAAGCCCGCTTCCGGGTTCAAAAAGTGCACAAAATGTGGCGATACTATTTCTGTCACCGACACCCATGATTGGTGTCTGAAATGTTTGGGTCCTGACCAGTCCATCACGGATTGTGTGTCCTGCACCATGATGTCTAAAAGGGGTCGGCAGAACCCGAGCAGCCAAGCTCAGTACCCTGTTTCCCTCTGATGCAGCCTCGGTGGCATCGATGTCTTCCAGGGCTGCTGCTTCCTCCCATGGATCTCAGGTAACCAAACATAAATCTAGCCGGTCCTCGAAGGGCAAATCTCCCTCCAAGCATCGTGATGCCTCTGGGCTTGCTCTCGAGGACTCCGCTCCGGCAAAATTACCCCGGCGGGAAGTTCCAGCTTCCAAAGCATTATCTATGGGGTCACAGGTTGACATTGATGGCACGGCCTCGACCGATCACCTGTTGCCGTGTTCTGGGGTACCGGTGGCCTCCACTGGTACCGACATCCAGACTCTGGTGGCGTCGATGGATCAGAAGAGTCTGTCCATACAGCGTACCCTTACGGCATTTATGCAGGTTTCGACGCCTTCGGTACCGTAACAATCTCCGTTGCCGGTACCGACTCCGGCATCGGCACCGTTCCCATCGACATCGGCTTTGGTGTCGGCTGCAACGGTACCTGTCTTACGATGCCCATCGGTACCGAACCGGTACCGCTTACTCCCGATGTCGATCCCAGTCGGTACGCGTATCGGGCTTTACAGGAGCATCCAGACAGGCGATACTTCGATTCCTCCGAAGACTCTGAGTCGGAGGCTTCTGTCGATGTACCGGTCCTTCTTCCTCAGGAGTCTGATTCTCCGAAACGAAGAATGTCTCCTCCAGAGGATTTGTCTTTTCAAGACTTCATTAGGGAAGTGGCTAGAGGCCTCTCCATCACAGTGGCCTCTGAGTCAGAGCCTAGAGCCAAGCAATTAGATATTTTACAATATCCTAAGGCTCCTAAGGAAGCAGCTACCCTACCTATTCATGAGATTCTCTATGATCTCATGTTGGGCATGTGGGAGACTCCTCTTACCACCTCTCCTCATTCTCGCAGGTTAGACACCATGTACCGTGTCCCTCCCTGTCCTGGTTTTCATAAGACTCAGCTTCCTCACCACTCTATTGTGGTTGAGTCTGCTATGAAGAAAATAAAGAGTGCAAAGAGACACTCATCTAACCCTCCAGGACGTGAATGTAGGACTCTAGATGCTTTGGGCCAAAGGATTTTCCAGGCCAATATGCTTGCTGCCAGAATCAACTCCTATGGTCTCTATATGGGGATGTTTCTAAAAGAAGTCACAGATCATCTGCAGACCTTAGCTCCTTTTATTTCAGAAGATAAAAGGCAGGAATTTCTCACTTGGCTCAAACATGCCCAAGATGTTTCCAAATTCTCCAACCGTGCAGCCTTTGACTCTTTTGAGTGTGTAAGCAGAGCCACGGCTATTGCCATAGGTGCACGCAGAATTGCTTGGTTACAAGCCTCTGATTTGGAACTCTGGGTCCAAGATGAGTTGGGAAACCTTCCTTGTACAGGTGAAACCTGTTTGGCAAGGATTGCCAAGCAAAGGCCACTCAGATGGATGCTGAGAACTCTGTGTTGGATCGACTTTCAAAGTCTACCTCTGCCCCTGTTAATAAAAGACTGTTCAAAAAGACATCTTTTTCTAAAAAGGGAAGATATTATCCTGCTCATGGGCAGACATCTTCTGCAGGTCGTTTTCCTGCAAAGCATCAGCAACCACCTAAACAGGCCAAGTCAAAGGCTGCCAGGCCTACAACAGCCCAGCAGCCTCAACCTCCTCAGGGCCTTTGATTTGCAACTAGAGAACTTAGCTTTTCTAGCTCTGGAAGAACCAGAGCCCCTCACTATTCCAGGAAGGTTGACTTACTTTGCTCCCAGATGGGAGCAAATCACAGCAGAGCAATGGACCCTCTCCATCATAAAGGAAGTGTACAAGCTTCACTTTTTAAACCTTCCTCCCCACACCATGGTGAAACAGTTCAATTCTCCAACATCTCTTCTCAGCCTTCTAGGTCAGGAGATTGCTACCCTTCTTGCCCAAGGGGCAATAGAAGAAGTACCTCTTCTTCAACAGGGCTCAGGGTTCTACTCCCCTTATTTTCTTATCCCAAAGAAAACAGGGGGCCACAGACCCATATTAGACCTCAGAGAATTGAACAAGTTTCTATTCAAGGAGAAATTCAAAATGATTTCTCTAGGGGCTCTCCTTCCATACGTTCAGAGTCATGATTGGCTTTGTTCTCTAGATCTCAAGGATGCATACACCCATGTCCTCATCCATCCTGCACACAGAAGGTCCTTCGGTTCCTTTTTCAAGGAAAGCACTACCAATACAGGGTGCTTCCTTTCGGTCTGGCCTCTGCACCAAGGGTGTTCACGAAATGCATGGCAGTGGTTGCTGCTTTTCTGCGCACCCTGGGAATATTCATCCCAGTCAGAGGCCCAGAATTGTCTAACCTGCACAATGGGTATCCTTCAGTATTTGGGACTAGTAATAAACATCCCAAAATCCAATCTCACCCCTACTCAGTCCCTGGAGTTCATAGGGGCCTTACTGGATACCACAACTGCAAGGGTCTATCTTCCTCAGGCCCGTTGCCTACGTCTGGTGCAGTTAGCCTCCCAGATTCAGTTAAAGTCCCAATTAACTGCTCGAGAGATGTTACAACTATTAGGCCACATGGCATCCACCGTGCATGTGGTTCCATATGCTCGCCTTCATATGTGGGCAGCTCAATGGACTTCGTCCACCTAATGGACTCAGGCATCAGGTTGCCTGTCAGACAAAGTAGCAAACTCCAGTCGTTGATTTTGGTCTCTCCAGTGGTGGAAGTCCTCTCAACCTGTTGCTGGGGTCCCCTTTTCAGCAACCGCTACCCCAAGCAACTCTCACAACAGATGCTTCTCCAAAGGGTTGGGGAGCTCATCTACAAGATCTCTCCACCCAGGGCATCTGGTCTCCACAGGAGACTTCTCTGCATATCAATCTATTGGAACTCAGAGCAATATTCTTAGCTCTGAGTGTTCCATTCCCTGCTCAGCTACAGGACAGTCCTTATCCATACGGACAATCAAGTAGCCATATTCTATGTAAACAAGTAGGGAGGGACTGGCTCTCTGTTGCTTTGCAACGAAGCTTTGCGACTGTGGGCCTTCACCAGAGAACATCACATCCATCTTCTGGCAGTATATTTCCCAGGTATTCAAAACTCTTGGGCGGACAGACTCAGTCGAGTTCTGCTCCCACACGAGTGGTCCCTCCACATGGACCAGGCATCCAGGATTTTTCGAATTTGGGGAACCCCGGACATAGATCTCTTTGCAAGTCCGTGGAATGCCAAACTTCCCCGGTTCTGTTCCAGAATTCCGTGTCAGGGAGTTCAGGCCAAGGATGCCTTCCTCCTTCACTGGGGTCAAGACTTCCTTTATGCCTTTCCACCAATTCCCCAAATTCCCAAAACTCTATTCAAGCTTCAGAGAGATCAAGGGACCATGATCCTCATAGCACCACATTGGCCACGCCAAGTGTGGTACCCTCTACTTCTGCATCTCTCTCAAACTCCTTCCCTGGACTTCGGCTCTGCACCAGACCTGTCCCAGGAAGAGGGAACATTGTAGCACCGAAACCCCCAGTCACTCCATCTCAGGGCTTGGTTGCTGAGGGCCTAGACCGTCAAGATTTTCATCTCTCTCAACAAGTCAGCGATGTTATTCATGCCTCTAGGAAGCCTTCTACTCGACGTTCCTATGCTTTGAAATGGAAAAGATTCACCATTTGGTGTTCAGAGAAGGGTCTAAACCCTCTTGCAATACCTCTGAATTCTCTACTAGAGTATCTCCTGCATCTATCCCATGCAGGCCTGAAAACAAATTCAGTAAGAGTCCATTTGAGTGCTATTGCAGCATCCCTCAAGCCTCTCAATGGACAACCTATCTCCTCTCACCCTCTTATAGCAAGATTCATGAGAGGCCTTCTTTTAACTAAACCTCCAATTAAACCACCTCCAGTGGCATGGGACTTAAACCTGGTTCTTGGCCAACTTATGAAGCCACCCTTTGAACCTTTAGCCACCACCTCCTTGAAATTTCTTTCTTGGAAAGTTGTTTATCTCCAGGAACAAGCAGGAATGAGTCTTCACATATGGGTACGTCGGTACCGACGGACTCTGCGCGGGAACGCTTCCCAGCGTCCAATCAAGAGCTTTTGGAAGCATCCCAGCACGCCTGCGTGCTGCCTTCCCGCCTTTCCCAGCTGCCTCTCCTCAGTTTTCGTTTTTCCGCGGAGCCGGCAGGACGTCCTCCTGTCACCGAAGAAAATTCTTGTTTTATTTCGTTAGTTTTCTTGTGGTTGCGGCTGTCTTCCCGACGCCACCGGTACCTCTGGTGTTTTCTTGTAAAATCTTCCTTTTCCACGGGATATTTTTTCTTCATAGTGTCCCACGGTCTCTTAGGCCTTTAGACCTCTTCTTTTTCCTTCATGGAACCGCCATACATTTTCTCCAAGAAATGTTCAGACTGTGGCGGTACAACTTTATATTTAGACCCTCGAAGTCGGTGTCTAACCTGCTTGGGTCCTGACAACAGTTTGGTGAGAAGAGGTCTTCAACATCGAGGTTCCCTCGACACACAGTTGCGCTCCAACTTCAGGGCACCGTTCCCCCCCTTCTTCCACACAGGATCAGGTAACCCACAAACAGTCTGTTAAGACTAGCCAGTCCTCGAGTGGTAGGTCTCATGCACAGCATGTAGACGGCTCCGGCCTTGCCCTCGAGGGCCCACTGGCTTCAAAACCCCGGCGGGAGTCTTCGGTCTCCAAAGCGTATAAGGGGTTTCAGGTTGTTCCTGGGGTTCACCCCCCACAGAACATACCTAAGCCGTGTACGGTGGTGGCATCCGCTTCGAGCGGTACCGATACCCCGGCATCGGCACTGGTGTTGGATGAAACACTCCACACCAGGGATCATCATCTGCCGTCCTCGATGCATTCGGGACCGGTGGATACTCCCCAGATTGACTTTCCATTATCGGTACCAACACCGATACTACCACCGATGTCGGTACCCTCCAGATGTGCATCGACAGCCTCGCTTCCTTCGATGCCGAGTTTGGAATCGATCTCCAGTCTGGAGGACTGGGTACCGACTCGCCTTGGTACCTTCTCGCGGTGGTACCGAAGGCTCGCTTCCGATGACTCGGATCCGCAACTCTCGGTTCCCCCGAGGCTGATTGAGTTGCCACTGGTTGACCTTCCTTCACTGGTATCAGACTCGGTGCCGAAGTCGGTACCGATGTCCTCATTACCCTTACGGTCGGTGCCTTCCATGCTTCGCTTTTCAGGGTCTCTGCCCTCGATGCCGAGTTTGGAATCAATCTCTAGTCTAGAAGACTGGGTACCAATAGGTTTTGGTACCGACACCGATCGATACCGGTGCTTCGGTACCGAGGATAGTAGCCGGAGGTTTTTGGTTACCTCGGTACCGGTTGAACTGTCACCGATGACTGCTCCAATGTCTTTGTCGGGCTCGACTCCGACATCGGTACCGGTATTGCCATCGGTATCCACAGTAGCATCGTGGCCAACTCCTACCATGCTTTTTTCAACAGGATCGCTCCATTCTATACCAAGCTTGGAGTCGATACCTGGCATGCACAATGTGGTAAGGACGGTTGCTGCTCCTGACAGCCAGTACCAGCAACCATCCCTTAAGCATTCCACACTGCACTCTGCAGGATCTTCTATTCCTATATATTTGGATAACTCTGTGTGTGCTCAGGCTAGTTCTTTAGATCTAACCTGTCCAAGGGAGATTCCTGTTTGGGATCCCTCTTTTCAGAGTTTCCTCCTGGATATAGCAAGATCCCTTGCCATTCCTATTCCAGGACATGATCCTGCACAAGTCTGTTTCTACCAAAGCAAAGGAGAACATAATGCTTGCTTTGCATCATTCCTTGCAGCATCTCCTTCTAGGAATGTGGGAAACACGTTTAAGAGTACCCCCACCTCCCAGGGGCAACTGATCTCTTATATCAGGTGCCCCCCTCTCCAGGGTTTCAAAAGACTCAACTTCCTCATCATTCCATAGTAGTGGAATCAGCAATGAGGCGGGTAAAGAGTAAGAAAAAGCACTCTTCTTATCCACCAGGTCGTGAGTCTAAGACACTAGATGCCTTTGGACGTCAAACCTTTCAGACATCTATGCTTTCTGTAAGAATTCTCTCATATATTTTTTATATGAGTCTTTCTCTTGAGGTCACAAAGCAATTACATCTTTTGACTCCTTTCCTTCCAGATTCCAGGAGTACAGACTATTCCTCACTGCTTAAGCATATCCAGAATATCTCTTGGTTTCTTTCTCGTGCTTCCCTAGACTCTTTTGAGTCTGTTAGCAGGACTTATGCTATAGCTATAGGGGCACGACGTAGAGCCTGGCTCCAAGCTTTAGACTTGGACAAATGGGCACAACAACGGCTGGGACATACTCCTTGCACTGGAGAAAATCTTTTCAACAAGGAGTCTTTACGTCAGGTTACTCAGTTATCCACTGATTTACCTGTTCCTAAGGGTTGTTCTACACCACCTTCTGTCCCAGTAGGTAGGAAATCTCCTACCAAACTTTCTTCCCACAGGAGAAGGTTTTATTCATCACTTGCCCATCATACAGATGTTCCCGAACAGGGGAGGCATCGTCCTGGTCTGAAGAATCCAACCTCTCACCAGGCTCAGCAAACCTAGCATCTGCACGGTTTCTGATCAATCATCATCAGATGCTTGTGACTCTTGGGGTTAGAATCTACAGTTGCTTCTTCTCAATAGAGGCAATGTACTGCTTCATTCTAACCCCTACACATGGATCTCTTTCCAAAAGACATCCATTTTTTCTATATTTCTATGAGCTGTCAGGATGTTCATGCCTATAGGTCACAGGTTTCTCCTCTTTTCCTGCTGGGGAAAGAGGTCTGACCACTATCAAATGATAGTTCCTGTGCCAGCATGTATTTTTCCTTTCTATAGACTTACTACTTGGTAAGTCGTCTTCAGCTCCATTCTCTTCACCATCTTACCACTGTAAGAGCGGAATTACTTGCTGGGGGGCTTTTTCTTCAGCCTCTCTAGTTTTTGTCACTTTCCAGTGCGGCGTTTTCCTCTGAGTTACCTCCCCTTTTCCAATCTTACTTTGAGGCAGCTTATCAGATATGTCCAAAGTTTTCTAGTCCTGTTCTGTCTGTTCTTTCTGTTTTTGAACAGTAAGATTCTTTCTGCTGTCTTGCTAGCAGCTGCCTATGCAGGAGCCTTAATGTTTGTTCCACTGGTTCTTGTCCACAAACAACCAGATTTGTCCTCCACTAACATTCTGTCTAGTCTTAGTAGTGGCTCCAAGTCAGTGCTTTCATCTATCTTGGAGATTATCTCACTACAAGCTTTCTGGATTGGTCTTCTATTTCTGCCATCTCCATTCCCCTGGGTTTGGCAGCATAGTTGGCAGAGATACTGGCTCTCTAGCAGCCAGTTCTATCTCCTCATTCTCCTGCATCATGCTCTCTGCAATTCTACAGAGAAGCTTTCCACTATGGGCCCTTGCTAGAGAGCATGGGTTTTTTTTCTCCAACCGCTATCCTAGATGGTTGGAAAAGGCTTTTCAGTCATGTCTCCCATGACTAGAAGGTTCTCCCTTCTTTTACTATCTCCTTTTGATATAAAGGACATAGGCCTTCTCTTATGTAAAGGCTTAAGGAGTTGCCAATTCCCTGCTTTGGTCCATAGCATTCCCAATCGGGGATATGCTCTTTTTCTTTGCAGCTCGTCCTCATGGTAAGAACGCATGATACTTTTTGCCCTTAAGCAGGTCAACATGGTATCTCATCTCTGTGTCTTCTGTCTACTTACCATGCTAGAGTCCTGGAAGACTCGGGACTTGCTGGCTGCAGATTGATATTATCCTCTGTTTTTCATGTAACCATCCTGGTTATTTCACTAGCTAGCATCCTTGCAGATCA
Organism: Ichthyophis bannanicus; assembly: GCA_033557465.1. Lineage (NCBI taxonomy): Eukaryota > Metazoa > Chordata > Amphibia > Gymnophiona > Ichthyophiidae > Ichthyophis > Ichthyophis bannanicus. The sequence goes on along the minus strand of CM066035.1, from coordinate 883,987,826 downwards.
TAACCAGGGGGAATAGATTCTCTGTATATCTTCTCAAGTAGGTTCCACCTCCTTGTTATTAGATGAATCTTTCCTCTCCATATATTCTATGTGAATACCGTGCTGTAGGCATATTTCTGTCTGTTTAATTGCAGACACCCATATTTAGGCCTACATATTCATATTTACCTTTTGTGTGTATTTTATGCCCCTCAATATCTCACTATAGATATATTCTTATATGTCTATCTATATATCTATATGTATGTATATATTTCTGATGATCTTAAAGTAGTTAAACAGGTAGAAAAGGCGATGGCAAAAGCTAGAAGGATACTTGGGTGCATACGGAGAGGAATGGCTAGCAGAAAAAAGGCGGTGATAATGCCTCTGTATAAGTCTTTGGTGCGACCTCATTTGGAGTATGGTGTGCAATTCTGGAGACCGGACCTTCAAAAGGATGTGAACAGGATGGAGTCGGTGCAGAGGGTTGCTACTAAAATGATTAATGGGCTTCATTATAAAGCATATGAGGACAGACTTAAGGATCTTAATATGTACACCTTAGAGGAAAGGCGGGATAGAGGTGATATGATTGAGATGTTTAAATACCTCCGTGGCATAAATGTTCAGGGAGAGAGCCTCTTTCAATTGAAAGCAAGTTCTGCTACGAGGGGACATGGGATGAGGGTGAAGGGAGATAGATTCAGGAGTGATATGCGGAAATATTTCTTTACAGAAAGAGTAGTGGATCCATGGAATAGTCTCCCAGTGGAGGTGGTAGAGATGAGGACAGTAACTGAATTCAAAAAAGCATGGGACCAACACAGAGGATCTCTAAAGGTAAAAAGTGGACTGTTGTAGTTGTTATGGAAGGACAGACTAGATAGGCCATGTGGTCGTCTTCTGTCATCATGTTTCTATTTACATATATATATATATATATATAGTCGAGATATTTCATTATAGATAGATATGTCTCCACATACTTATCTGACTGTCTGTGCTCATATAGCTACATGTTTCTGACAGAGGGGCTTTACCCATACCTTTGCTATCCAGCAGGTTTGGGGTTCTACGCACACAACCACTCCTGTGGTAGTCAATAATTTTTATACCATAACCTAAGGGTTTAGGTACCTCTGAAGCTCTCCGTGCCCAATATCTCTCCTAGCTTACCCCAGTTAGGAGAGACATTGTGGATCTTCAGTTAATCACAGGCTTTAACGCCTCAGGTATTTGTCCTCTCTTTTTGGGATACAAGGGGTTCCCATACCCTTTCTCCCTACAAGGACTGTGCCCGTTTGTCCAAATTGGTTAGCCTTTCTCTTTTTGCTCCTAAGAGTGAGCCACTCTGCCGCCGAAAGAGTCAGATTTTGTCATACAGCCTTCCGCTGAAGGCCCACCGTTTTTGTACTACCCCAGTTTTTCCTACTGGGGTTACCTGTTACCTTTCAGAATTCTGACCTCCACTGTTTTCCTACAGGTTTATTACCTCCACTTTACAGTGAGGTCCTCTTCACTGTTCCTCTACTGGGATTCCCAGTAGATCCATGAACCTCCATACTTCTGTGAAATCCTGTCAGGGGAGGTCCATATTGCAATATTCTTTGCAATATCATTGATGACAATCATCCACACATGGACTCCTTCTCTGCAGTCCTATGCTAGGTTAGCTGTTCCACAGCATCTTTCTTTCTTCAACTCCTACCCTCCATCCTCAGGATGCCTGGTGTTCTGGGAGATAGCATGTTCCAACCTATGACATGCTGGGACCCAAGGCATCTCAGCTTGGGAGTCCCCCATATGTGAAGACTCATTCCTGCTTGTTCCTGGAGATAGCGCAGTTACTTACCTGTAACAGGTGATCTCTGGGAACAGCAGGAATAAGTCTTCACAACCCACCCACCTCCCCAGGAGTTGTCTCTCTATCTATCTTTCCTTTCATTTCTCTCTCTTTGTCTCAGCTTTAAAACTTAACTGAGGAGAGGCAGTTGGGAAAGGCGGGAAGGCAGCGCGCAAGCGTGCTGGGATGCTTCGAAAAGCTCTTGATTGGACGCTGGGAAGCGTTCCCGCGCAGACTCCGTCGGTACCGACGTACCCATATGTGAAGACTTATTCCTGCTGTTCCCAGAGATCACCTGTTACAGGTAAGTAACTGTGCTTTCTCATTGCAGTCACCTCAGCACGTTGCATTAGTGAGTTGCAAGCTTTGTTGGCTAATCCATCTTATACAAATTTCCATCATGATAAGGTAGTCCTCAGGACCAATCCACACTTTATGCCTAAAGTGGTCTCTCCTTTTCATCTGAATCAGGAGGTATATTTACCTGTCTTTTTTCCAGGGCCTCATGCATCAAATGCAGAGAGGAATCTTCATACCTTGGATTGTAAGAGAGCTCTCGCTTTCTACTTACAAAAGAACACAGCAACATAGAAAGTCTTCTCAACTTTTTGTTGCTTTTGATCCTTCTCATTTAGGACTTCCAGTCTCAAAGAGAACACTGTCCAGCTGGATTGCTCAGTGTATTTCTTTTGCCTACCAGAGTAAGAACATTTCTCTGGAGGGCCATGTCACAGCTCACAATGTGAGAGCCATGGCAGCCTCAATGGCTCATCTGAACTCGGTGTCCATCGACCAAATCTGTCGAGCGGCCACCTGGGCCTCGGTTCACACCCCATTACTGTTTGGACAAGGACTTCCGCCGGGATGCCTCGTTTGGTCAGGCTGTCCTCAAACACCTGTTCCATTCCTAATCAACTCCTACCCACCTACCCTGGTTGGATGCCAGAGATCCATGGGGGGAGGTGAAGCCCTCTGCAAGGGCACACAATCATGGGGTCTCTCCCTGGCATCTGCAGCTAGGGAGTCCCCATATGTGAAGACTCATTCCTGCTTGTTCTTGGAGATAGCACAGTTACTTACCTGTAACAGGTGATCTCTGGGAGTAGCAGGAATAAGTCTTCACAACCCACCCACCTCCCCTAGGAGTTGTATCTCTGTATCTTTTCTTTCCTCTCTCTCTCTTTGTCTCCGCTTTAAAACTCGAACTGGAGAGAGGCGGTTGGGAAAGGCGGGAAGGCAGCGCGCAGGCGCGGTGGGATGCTCCCAAAAGCTTTCTTACTGGACGCTGGGGAGCGTTCCCGCGCAGGCTCCGTCGGTACCGACGATACCCATATGTGAAGACTTATTCCTGCTGTTCCCAGAGATCACCTGTTACAGGTAAGTAACTGTGCTTTACCAAGAAACCCACTATTCCTGTACTGCCCTGAAGGACATACAGGATAAGGAAGTTGGAGACATTGCTGAAGTAAGCATTGGATATCAATGCCCTCTCCTAGCAGGCATCTGTCTGTGGTGCTTTCGTGGCCAGGGCGTGTTTGCCTTGGGCTCAAGATATTCTGGAGGCTGCGGGGGATTTGGTTTCTTTACCCCTGGAGGCGACCAAATTGGAATCAGGTGCAGCCTATCTGGCAGATGTCTTCTATGATCTAATCGGGGACTTGTCCATGAGTACGGCTTCTGTGGTAGCTGCCCGACGATACTTGTGGCTGCACAACTTGTTGGCCGATGTTTTCTCTAAGTCCCGTTTAAGCAAGCTCCTGTTCAAGGGTAAGCTTATGTTCAGGGAGGCTCTTGACAAGTTAGTAAAGGTTCTGGGAGAAACAGAGTGGTAGGTTGCCTGAAGATAAGGAGAAGCTGCTCTTTCCATCAACTCTGGCTCAGGGCCAGTCACAAGATTAGCTGGGTAGTTTGCACTTTACCAGAGGGACCGTTTTCCTTCTAGGGGACAGGCCTTTTGCTGTTTTCGAGGAACTGGAAGAGGTTTTTATACCTCCTCCTCCTCCTCCACTTCAAAGTATTCACAATGAAGCGAGAGGTGCCTGGGCAGGGGTGATTCCATAGGGGGGTCGTCTTCAGGACTTCTACCCTGCGTAGGCCCAGATCACTTCTGACCGTTGGGTGTTGGGGATTATCAGAAAGGGGTATGCACTTGAGTCTGCCCGGCCCCTGGCAGAGGCCTTCATCAGATTCTCCCTGCAGGGTGCCCAGCAAAGTCAAGGTGGTATGCGACACTCTGCTGTGGCTTCGTGCCTTAAGTGCTGTGGAGTCAGTGCCACAAGACCAGTGCATCTTGGGTCAATATTCCATATTGTTTGTGGTTCCCAAAAATTGGGCTCCTATAGCCCATTTTGGACCTAAAGCAGGTAAACCATTGCTTGAAGTTCTCCCATTTCCACATGGAAACTCTTCGATTGGTCATTATAGTCATAAGAAAGGATGAGTTTCTGACTTCATTAGACCTCACGGAGGTGTACTTGCACATTCCCATTCGCCAAGACCACCAGATGTTTCTGCACTTTGCGGTACCCAGGGGACACTTCTATTTCCAGGCGCTTCCCTTTGGTCTCTCTACTGCTCCCTGAACTTTCACGAAGGTCATGGTGGTAGTCATGGCCTTCACCAAGAAGGAATTCTAGTCCATCCCTACCTCAATGATTGGATCATCCAGGCAAAGTCCAAAGAGGAGAGCAAGCTTGCCACTGCCAGGGTGATAGTTTCTACAGATCTTTGGCTAGGTCATCAATTATGCCAAGAGTCTCCTTCAACCATCTCATGATCTGGTATACTTGGGAGCACAATTTCAAAGAGCTGAGGTAAGGTATCCTTGCCGGTAGACAGGATGCATTTGCTTGAGAGGTAGATATACCAATTTCTGCATCTGTAGCCACCAACAGTGTGCCATTATCTACAAATACTGGGGTCCATGGCAGCTTCCATTGACTTGGTGCCGTGTTCAGGGGCCCACATGAGACCCTTGCAGAGAGCGCTTTTGAGGAGATGGTCTGTGCAACAACATCCTCTCTCAAGGCAGTTGCCCTATCCAGGGGGTATCAAGAGGACCTTTCGTTGGAGGATGTGGCCACAGAAAAATCTGGCGATAATGCCCTTGGAGACTCCCCGATGGGTGCCGTTGACAGTGGACGCCAGCCTCTCAGGATGGGGGAGGGGGGGCTCATTGTGAGGCCCAAATAACACATGGTCGCTGGTCACCAGAGGAGAGCACGTGGTCTATAGACTGCTTTGAGATCCGGGCAGTGTTCTTGGCACTTCACTGGAAAGGCAGTGAGTGTTTTCAGACACCAGCATGATAGTGGCCTACATCAATCATCAGGGGAGCACCTGGAACGTGAGGTGGAACAGTTATTGGAATGGGCAGAGGACAATTTGCTGCCCTGTCATTGGCCCATGTGGCTGGGAAAGAGAATGTGGAGACAGACTACCTCAGTCGAGTCTGCGTGGATCCCGGTAAATGGACACTCAGCACAACACTGTTTGCTCAGGTGGTGAGATGTTGGGGGTCCCTAAGTATGGATCTGATGGCCACGATATAGTCTACAAAGGCAGCTTGCTACTACAGCATGAGAAGAGAACAGATATCAGAGGGCTTAGATGTGCTGGTGCAGCCCTGGCTTAAGGATGGGTTGCTCTATGTGTTTCCTCTGTGGGTGCCTATAGGATATATGGTGCAATAAATAGAAGCCTACTGGGTATTGGTAATTCTGATTGCTCCCGATTGGCCTCTGAAACTGTAGTATGCAGATCTGGTGAGGCTAACGGTGACCACTCAGTGGCGTCTGCCGGTGCGGTCTGACCTGTTGTCACAGGGTCTGGTCCGGATACCTCAGGGGATTGATTCTCACTTATGGCCTTGCTCTTGAGAAGGCTGAGTTGAGAAAACTAGGCTATTCAGCCGAGGTGATTGCTACCTTATTGGAGTCATGTAAGCAATCCACTACCCTGTCCTATGTCCACGTTTGGAGAGTTTTTGAAGTTTCGTGCATGGAGAAGGGCTGTCGGCCCCTATCCACTTCTGTGCCAGACATTTTGGCATTATTGCAGGCTGGTTTGGAGAAGGGTCTAGCTTGCAGTTCACTTTGGTGCAGGTGGCCATGATCATCTGTTACTGTGGTAGGGTTCAAGGGTTGTCCTTGAGGGCCCATCCAGATTTAGTGCGTTTTATGTGAACAGTGAAGCATGTTAGACTGCTGATACTATCAGTGGTTCCATCTTTGGAATCTTAATCTCATACTGTCAGGGATGACTGAGGCGCTATTTGAACCACTGTGGTGCTTGCACGCTGAAGGACTTGACGTTGAAGACTGTGTTTTTGGTGGTGATTTGTTTGGCTAGAAGGATTTTGGAGCTCCAGGCGCTGTTGTGTTGTGAATCTTTTCTTTCTTCTATCACCAAGGAGAAGGTGGCACTGCAGCTTGTGCCTCGGTGTTCCACTTGAATCAGCTGGTTTCTCTGTCAGTGATTTTTGGGAGCACGGAGACTGTCGGACAACCCACTTCGTCTCCTGGATGTGCGTCGTCATGACTTGTGGGCTACAGAGCTGGTGTGTAAATCTGATTGTCTATTTGTTCTGTTTGTGGGTCTGCACAAGGGGGAGGCTGCTTCCAAAGCCTCAGTTTCACAATGGATGCGAGAAACCATCTCCTCGGCCTATTTATTGTGTTGAAGAGCATTGCCCAGTGGACTGAGAGTGCATTCAACCAGAGCAGGAGCAGCCTCTTGGGCAATGCTCCTGCTCTGGTCGAGGCTAGCTTGATCATGTCAGTGGAAATCTGTAAAGCAGCAACCTGGTCCTCATTTACATACCTTTGTGAAGCAGCATCGGTTGGATGTACAGGCAACAGGAAATGCGTGGTTTGGATCGGTGGTTCTGCAGGCTGGGCTCATGGATTCCTCCTGTCGTTAGTGCTGCTATGGTACATCCTACAGGTTGGGACTGGAGTAGAGGGATGATAAGGAAGGTGAAATTAGGCGTTTTCTGCTAATTGTCTTTCCTTAAATATCTCCAGTCCAGTCACGGGCCCTCTCTGGATTCGAGAGAGGCGTGCATTGGCGATCTTGGGCCTGAAGACGACCATCATTGGGTGAGAGTCTGGGGTCAGAAGTAAGTTGTCATGGCCAGGGGAGCTCCTTGAGAGTGTGACTGTTTTTCCTTGTTTAGTAGGTGCAGAGTAGGAAAACAAACAAAGCAGCATGAGAATATGCTTGCACCTGGAGAAGATGAATGTTTTGGCCTCTTACGGTCATTATCCAGACTGAGAGGTGTGTGGTAAGCAACTTTTGTTGGTGACTGGAGTTTGGTGTGTCAGTCTGCCTCCTTTTTGTTTAAGTGATCTGTGATACAGTTTTAATAGTTGCTCCTGTGAGTCTGCTTTGTCAATAGGATATTGAAGGCTGATAGATGGTGCCAGCTACCTACATATCGTGATGTCATTAAGTTTGACACGCTCAGTCTCCAAGCTGCTGGTGGAGGTTGAGAACCCACAGGACTGGACCAGAGGTACTCAAGGAAAGCCAATTAGCAGGTAAGACCTAATTTCACCTTCCTGCTCCACACTCTGGGTTGTCTTCTTTGCCCTGAGAGGAGTTGAAATCCTGCGAGGTACACATCATGCTGCAGAGATCCTTGTCTGGCCCAGTGACCCTCCCAGGGCATAAACTCTGCCGGACCAAAAACAATTCCAGCCTAGAATAGACCAAGTGAAGTCTTGAAAGTTCAAGTCCTAAGCCTTTACAGACAGTTCCCTATTGATACCAGTAGAATATCTGTTCTCATTATCCAGGGATGGGTGGGTGGGAGGTTGGATCTTCTAGCACTGGGTTTGATTCTTTGGCTGGGAGTGGATCAATGTTTGCTTATGGCTGGTTTGCTGTTAGGGCTAGGAGGAGGAAGACAGGTTATTTCCTGAGACCATTGTGACTTTTTTTAATTTTATCTTTATGCAATTTTTCATTAATTCCAAGAAAGTTAACAAAATGTATCTTGCACAGAAAAAGAGCAGCAACAGAAAATTCATTTATCAAAACAATTAGTAAATACTACAAGTAGCATATATGTCTGCTCAACTTAGCCCACAATACAAGTGGCGGAAGTGGTGTTAAGTGCCATTGAGTCGGTGTCGACTCATGGTGACCCTCTGGATAGTTGCCCTAAATTGTGTTCGGTCTTCAGTCAGGTGGTACATTGTTGACAGACTGGTACTTGTAGCTGCTGTTGTTGTATTGATCCATCTCATTGTTGGCTTTCCTCTTTTGCATTGACCTATCTTCCAAAGCATGATGTCTTTCTCTAATTATCTCTCTCATTGCATGATGTGTCCAAAGTATGAAAGTCAGTCTTGTCATCTGAGCTTCTAAAGAAAGCTTAGGTTTGATCTCCTCTAGTACCGACTGGCTTGTTCTTCGGGCAGTCCATGGTATACACAGTATTCACTGCCAGCTCCATAATTCAAAGCCATCAATTTTCTTCCTGTCTATCTTTTTCACTGTCCAGCTTTCACATCCATATGATGTTATTGAAAATACCATGGCTTGAACAAGTCGAATCTTTGCATGGAGAGAGACATCTCTGCTCTTGAGAATCTTGTCTAGGTCTTTCATAGCCATTCTACCAAGAGCAATGCGTCGGATTTCTTGCCACCTTGTTGCTGCTTTATTGATAGTTGATCCAAGTAGGTTAAAGTTGTCCACAATTTAAATTTCTTCTCCTTAAACGATGAACTTATTGATTTTGCCAGTTGTCATGATCTTTGTCTTTACATTAAGGTGCAGGTCCATTTTAAGACTGTTCCTTGATCATGAGAAGCAAATGTTTCAGATCATCTTCACTTTCAGCCAGTAATGTGGTATCAGCATAGTGCAGGTTGTTGAGTCTTCCACCAATCTTCACATCTTTGTTGTCATACAATCCTGCTTCTCTGATAATTTGTTCTGCACATAAATTAAACAGCTAGAGGGAAAGTATGCAGCCTTGTTGTACACCTTTGCTTATTTTAAACCATTCTGTTTCTCCTTGTTCTGTTCGAACTGTTTCTTCTTGATCAGTGTACAGATTGTGCAAGAGAACAATCAGGTGTTCTGGTAATAACTCAATACAAAAGAAACAGAGTTAGGCAACAATTCAGCACATATTAAATCATGGGGGTTCAGGTGGAGAATCTATAGAGGTTTCCAAATGCCTAGCTTTCACAATAGCAAGCAACTGGGAGGGCTTATAAAATATATATGAAATAGACCGATACTTTACCAAATACTTACAAGGGTGTTACAAGAAAAATAACCCTCCCAGCTGCAGAACCCCAGAGTGTAACAAGAGAAACGTCCTGCAACACCTCTGAGTATCCCTAGCCAAATCAGGGTATATATGAACAAGTAAACCATGAAACAAAAAATTCCTTAAGAAGCCGTTCGTTATCAGATAGGAGAGCAAAAGTTATAATCAAAGTAGACAGCACCGCAAGTAGCATTGGCTTATATTAAAAACATCAGCCTGTTGACCAATTCTCGCAAAGGCAGTAGATTTCTTGCTCTATGGCAGATAGTACACCTTCATAAGAGGTGGAATCATCTCATTAGAGACAGCCAAAGTTTCTGTCAAGTAAGCCTTAAATGTATTCCTTTTGAGATGATATGGAGACTCAAGGAAAATGAATTAATCTCAAATTAGCCCGAGACAGATTCTCTAAAAGTTCCAACTTGGCATGTGCCGAGGCAAAATTCTTGGTAAAGCCGTAGACTGCTCTTCCAATGTAGCAACTCTTGCCTGAATTTCAGAAACCTCCATTTGAGCTGTTGAAACCTTAGTCGCTAGTTGCTCACTTGCAGCAGAGTTTTTATTCACTTTTAAAGCCAATGAGGAAACCTGGGGTAGTAATACTTCCCTCAGCGATAGTGGCGTACCATATGGATTCAAGTGTAAAGTTGGTCGCTTCAAAGAAAATGTCATATCAAATGGCTGAGTCTGAACAGCTTCTATTCTTGCTGACCAATTCCTTTCTCTCAAACCTGCAGACTCGAACGCTGCTCCTGGAGGGGAGCAGCAGCCAATAGGGGGTGTCTTCTCCACTTTGCTCATTGGTGGCTGGCCATAACCACTGACACTTGGGCCCTCCAGGTGGTCAGAGAAGGCTACCTCCTTCACTTGTTTCAGACGCCGCCCCCTTTCTTTCCGGGAGAGCCCCCTCGGAATCCCCTGCACCAGGCCCTGCTACTGTAAGAATTCAAAGGCCTCATCAGGGACGTAGTCATGGAACCAGTACCCCTCCACCTCAGGGGCAAGGGGTTCTACTCCTGTTACTTTCTGGTCCAAAAAGAACAGGGAGCCTAAGGCCCATTTTGGACTTGCAAAACCTGATCAAGTTCCTGGTGAAGGAGAGGTTCAAGTTCAAGATGTGTAATCAAGCTCTGGAATTTGTTATCGGAGGATGTCGTAGAGGCTGTTAGTGTAGCTGGGTTTAAAAAAAGATTTGGACAAATTCCTGGAGGAAAGGTCCATAAACCATTATTAAGAAGGGACCCAGGATATCAATGCTTGACCCCAATACAAGCATTGCGGAACCTGTGTCTTTTGTGGAAACTGCTAGGTACGTATGACCTAGATTGGCCACTGTTGGAAACAGGATACTGGGCTTGATGGACCTTGGTCTGACCCAGTATGGCATATCTTATGCTCTCGATTGGAACATTGCTGCCCTATCTCCAGCAGAGAGATTGGCTATGCTCCTTGGACCTAAAGGATGCTTATACCCACATCCTTATTCATCCCAGTCACAGGCAGTACTTAAAGTTCATGATCAAGGGTGACCACTACCGGTACAGGGTTCTACCCTTTGGCCTAGCCTCAGCACCAAGAGTCTTCACCAAATGTCTCCATTGGTGGCCACCTACCTTAGTCTCCAAGGGGCATTCGTCTTTCCATACCTGGACGACTGGCTCGTAAAGGGAGGCATGGCCACTGAGATGCAACAGGCCACGGCCCGCAGCATTTGGGGTTCGAGATAAATCATCCCAAGTCTCACCTCACTACAACGCAGGACTTTGAGTTCCTAGTAGCTCATTGGACACTTTCCAGGCCAGGGCCTTTCTTCCCCTGGACAGGGCAGATCGCCTCAGAGTCCTGGCCACCGGGGTGCAATGCTGTTACGCAGTATCTGTGCGGTCCATGCTCTGCCTACTAGGCTACATGGCATCCACAGTCCATGTGTTTACCAACATCCGCCTCCATGTGCAGATGGCTCAGTGGTGTCTCCGCTCACAGTGCACACAAGCAAAGGGTAGGCTCCAGGACAAGGTCTTGATTTTCCGTCAGCTAGCAGTTGCTCAACTGGCAACAGAGCACGCAGCACCTGCAGGAGGGCATGCTCTTCCAGTCCCCAAATCCCCAGAGGGTCCTCACCACGGATGCATCCCTACTGGGCTGGGGTGCCCACTGCGAGGAACTGCACATGTAGGGCGACTGGTTCCTAGCAGAGAGCCAGCAACTGATCAACCTGCTGGAGCTCAAGGTCACTTTTCTGGTGAACAAGGCCTTCCACCACCACCTGTGGAACCAGTTTGTGCCAGTCCAAATGGACAGCCAGGTCATGATCTACTTGAACAAGGAGGATGGGGGGGGGGGGTGAAGGGGGGGCGCGTGGTGGCACAGGGTCTCAGCGCTTCTGCCAGGAGGCCGTAGCCCTCTGCTCATATGCGCTTGATCAGGGAATGCTCCTCCAGGCGGTATACCCTCTGGGCCAAGACAATGCCCTGTTAAACAGGATGAGCAGGGTTCTGCAGCCGCACGAATGGTGACTAAACGCCAGGGTTGCATAGCCGTTCTTCCGACTCAGGGGCATCCCAAGTCTGGACCTCTTTCCCAGTCCAACCAATGCTCAGCTGCCCTGTTTTCTGCTTTCCCCAACCAATTCCATTCTGGCTAGCGGCAGATGCCTTCGTCATCTCATGGTCAGAGGCCCTCTGTATGCCTTCCCTTCCACGCCATTAATTGCCCGAACCCTCTTCAAGGCCCTGTGGGACAAGGCTTCCATGATCATGGTGGCCCCGCAGTGGCCCAGGCAGCCTTGATTTCCCCTCATGTTCCGCCTCTCAATGGAGCTCCTGGTTCCTCTAGGGAATGCCCTGGGCTTCCTGACCAGGAGGAGGGCTCCCTTCTTCACCCCAACCTGGGGTCCCTTTAGTTAACAGCATTGCTGCTAAACGGGTAGCCTTAGCACCCTTCAGCCTCCCAAAGGAGGTGAAGGAGGTCCTCCTGGCCTCTTGTAAAAACTCCATGAGACAGGCCTATGCCTTCAAATGGCGCAGATTCTCAGTATGGTTTTGTGGAGCAAAGGGTTTACTTGCTCCACCTTGCACAAACCGGACTCAAGTCCAACAGTCAGAGTGCACCTCAGCGTGCTCTCGACACATTATCATTCCATAGAGAGTAAGCCTCTTTCTGCGCCAGCCCCTCATTACCCGATTTATGTGGGCCTTCTCTCTAAACCTGCCATCCGTCCACCACTGGCAGAATGGGACCTCAATGTAGTTCTAACGCAGCTCACCAAGCCACCTTTTGAACCTCTGGCTATTTGCCATTGCGTTCTCTCCTAGAAGGTTGTCTTTCCGGTGGCGCTCACCTCTGCTTGCAGTGTCAGCGAGCTTCAGGCCTTTGTGGCCAAACCACCTTACACCAGGTTCTACAAGAATAGGGTTGTGCTTTGCAACCACTCTAAATTCCTTCTGAAGGTGGTATCCGCTTTCCACCTCAATCCAGTAGGTGGTGCTCCCCACCACCTTTCCACAGTCCCATGCAGACAAGACGGCAGCCATTCTCCATACTCTAGATTATAAAAAGGCCTTGTCCTTCTGTCTGCAATGTGTACCCATGGTCACCATAAAGCCTCGCAGCTTTTAGTTTCCTAATAGCCAAATTGACTGGGGGAGGCTGTTACCATGCGGATCCTGTCCACCGGGGTGGCAGGCTTCATTGCCTTCGCCCATGATGAGACTGGGCTCTCCTTGGAGCGCCGGGTCACAGCATACAATGTCAAAGCTATGGCGACCTCGGTTGCAAACCTGTACTCTGTCCCTATGGCAGACATCTGCTAGAGTGCCACCTGGTCCTCCGTTCACAACTTTGTAGCTCACTACTGCCTGGAGAGGGAGTCCTGACAGGACAGCACCTTCAGCCAGGTTGTACTCCATAATCTGTGCATGGTTTAGGGAACTCCTACCTTCGGATCCTTCTTTTTCAGACTACTGGAGCTATTGTTCTCCCTGGACTCTGGGGTCCTTAGAATCTTTCCTCAGACTCGCGGTTGTTCACGGCTGGGCTGTGTTTTTCTACAGGTTGTCAGTAGGCTGTAGCTAGGGAGGACTGTGAGGACTGTCTTCCTCCTTGTTCCTGGAGAAAGCATAGTTACTCACCTGTGACAGGTGTTCTCCAGGGACATCAGGAATCAGTCCTCACAACCCTCCCTCCTCCCCTTTGGAGCTGTGTACCATTTTTGCCATGTTTTGTCGGCTCTAGCTATGTCATCTAACTGAGTAAAATGGCACCCTTGGGTGGGAAGGGAACCCACTCATGCATGGTGGCATTTTCCAAAGGCTTTCTTTGAAAGCTGGGGACATGCTTCCGCAGGGGCACTGTTGGTGCCAATGTCACCCATGTGAGGATTGATTCCTGTTCTTCCTGTTAGAGGTGAGTAACTATGCTTTCTCCGGATCTCAAAGATGTGTCTACCCACAAATAGATACATCACATTCACAGGAAATATCTCAAATTCATTGTATGAATCGACATTTACAGTATCATGTACTGCCTTTTGGCCTTGTGCCCGCATGTCAAGTATTCATAAATTGCCTTGCTGTAGTAGCAGTGTTTCTACTCAGTCTTAAAGTGCATATTTTTCCCTACTAGGACGGTTGGCTGCTTAAGAGCACCACTCTGGAAGGCATTCCGGAATCTCTACAAGTCACCAGTCAGGTGCTGGAACTGCTGTGGTTTGTAATCAATAACCCAGAATCATAAGAACATAAGATATGCCATACTGGGTCAGACCAAGGTCCATCAAGCCCAGTATTCTGTTTCCAACAGTGGCCAAACTAGGTCATATGTACCTAGCAGTTTCCCCAAGAGACACAAGTTCCACAGTGCTTGTACTGGGTCAAGCATTGATATCTTCGGTCACTTCTTAATAATGGTTTATGGACCTTTCCTCCAGGAACTTGTCCAAACCTTTTTTAAACCCAGCTACACTAACAGCCTTTACTACATCCTCCGGTAACAAATTCCAGAGTTTGATTACACGTTGAGTGAAAAAATATTTTCTTTTGTTGGTCTTAAATAGTTTACCCTGTAGCTTCATTGCATGTCATAAGAACATAAGAACATAAGATATGCCATACTGGGTCAGACCAAGGTCCATCAAGCCCAGTATTCTGTTTCCAACAGTGGCCAATCTAGGTCATACGTACCTAGCAGTTTCCCCAAGGGACATAGGTTCCACAATGCTTGTATTGGTTCAAGCATTGATATCCTGGGTCCCTTCTTAATAATGGTTTATGGACCTTTCCTCCATGAACTTGTCCAAACCTTTTTTAAACCCAGCTACACTAACAGCCTTTACTACATCCTCCGGTAACAAATTCCAGAGTTTGATTACACGTTGAGTGAAAAAATATTTTCTTTTATTAGTCTTAAATAGTTTACCCTGTAGCTTCATTGCATGTCCCCTAGTCTTTCTATATTCTGAAAACGTAAACAATCGATCTACGTTTACCCGTTCCATTCCGTTCATTAATTTATAGACTTCTATCATATCTCCCCTCAGCCGTCTCTTTTCCAGTTTAAAGAGCCCTAACATTTTTAGCCTTTCTTCATAGGAGTATCCTTCCATCCCCTTTACCATTTTGGTGGCTCTTCTCTGAACCTTTTCTAAAATCGCTATATCCTTTTTAAGATATGGCGACCAGAATTGCACACAATATTCAAGGTGCGGTCTCACCATGGAACGATATAGAGGCATTATAATATCTTTTGTTTTATTTTCCATTCCTTTCCTTATCATACCTAGCATTCTATTTGCTCTCTTGGCCGCCGCTGCACACTGGGCCGAGGGTTTTAACATGGTATCCACAATGACGCCTAAATCTTTTTCCTGGGTGGTGGTTCCTAATGTGGAACCTTGCATCGTGTAACCATAGTTTGGGTTGTTCTTCCCTAGGTGCATAACCTTGCACTTCTCCACATTAAATTTCATCTGCCATTTTGATGCCCAGTCTTCCAATTTATCAAGATCCTCTTGCAATTTTTCACAATCCTCTTCGGTTTTAACAACTTTAAATAGTTTTGTGTCATCTGCAAATTTGATAACCTCACTCATTATTCCACTTTCCAGGTCATTTATGAATATGTCAAAAAGCAGCGGACCCAGCACAGATCCCTGGGGTACACCACTATTCACCTTTCTCCATTGGGAAAATTGGCCATTTAGCCCTACCCTCTGCTTTCTATCTTTTAACCAGTTCCTGATCCACAATAGAACACTGCCTCCTATCCCATGACTCTTTAGTTTTGCCAAAAGTCTCTGATGAACCTTGTCAAAGGCTTTCTGAAAGTCCAGATACACAATATCAACCGACTCACCTTTGTCCACCTGTTTATTCACTCCTTCAAAAAAACATAACAGATTAGTAAGACAAGATCTTCCTTGTCTAAAGCCATGTTGGCTGTCTCCCATTAGGTTGTGACTATCTACATGCTGAGTAATTTTATTCTTTATGATGGTTTCTACCATTTTTCCCGGTACTGACGTCAGGCTCACTGGTCTGTAGTTTCCCGGATCACCCCTGGAACCCTTTTTAAAAATTGGTGTTACATTGGCGATCCTCCAATCTTCAGGTATTAGAGATGATTTTAATGATAGTTCACAGATTACTGATAGCAGGTCTGCAATCTCATATTTCAGTTCTTTCAACACCCTTGGATGTATACCATCCGGCCCAGGTGATTTGCTACTCTTCAGTTTATCTAATAGTTGTAAGACATCTTCCCGATGTATCGATATTTCCTTCAATTCTTCCACACCTTTAAATACCACTTCCGTCATGGGTAACATCCCTACATCTTCCTCAGTAAAGACCGAAGCAAAGAATTCATTGTCTCTCCGCTATCGCCTTGTCGCCTCTTAGTGCTCCTTTAACCCCTTTATCATCTAATGGACCAACTGACTCTCTCACAGGTTTTTTGCTACGAATGTACTTGAAAAGGTCTTTATTTCGCGTTTTTGCTTCCGCAGCAAGCTTCTTCTCAAATTCTCTCTTTGCCTGCTTTATCAATGCCACTTCCTCCCAACAATTGGAGTTTTATTGAAGCTCTACTTGACACGACTCAAGCAAGATCCTTTTTCACACACAACAAATTATCCAGATTGATAGTGACAGTGCACAGGAGATTCAAATGAGTCAGCAGACGACAGCTCATACCGTATCAAGACTATTATGTCACATATCCTCAACTGTTCATCTAACATCTTTGGCATGTCTCCATATGAGACAAGCTCAGAGGACCTCGAACATTCAGTAGACTCTGGCCATCTGGAAGCACAGTGATGCTCTGTCATTCATCCACTCACAGAATCTCTTACCTGATCAACTCTCTGCAACAATTTGTCCAGCGGTCTGCCTTTCAGAATTCCACCTTATCAAAAACTTCTCACAACAGATACGTTCAGACTAGGATGAGAAACTCACCCGAGGGGAAATTGGTCCCTCCAGATGTTTACATCAGATCAAGTTCTTGGCACTAAGAGCAATATCAATCATTCAGAGATTGGTTAGCAAACCAAATTGGTACTAATCCAGACTGACAGTGAGGTTGCCATGTTATACATTAACAAGCAGAGAGGAACAGGGTCATACGTCCTGTGTTGGGAAATGATCAGAATGTAGAACTTTGCCATTTCTCTTGGGATGGAGTTGAGAGCCAAATACTCTGGCAGACAGGCTGGGCCAAGTCTTTCAACATTGTGAATGGATCCTGGACAGGAAAGTGGTTCCATATATTTCGAGAGTGGGGCACCCTCTCGATAGATCTCTGACACTTTTCAGAATGCTCAGATGCATCCATTCTGCTCCAAAATGTTATACAGAATATTAGCTTGGACTCTATTGGGGGAGGGTTTTCTGGATACATATTCTCCAATTCCTCTCATGCCAAGACCCTCCTAAAATTCAAAACACAGAGGTACGATAATTCTCATTGCTCCTTATTCTCCAGGAACAAGCAGGAAGTCAGTCCTCACTTATGGGTGACGGCACCAACGGAGCCTGCACGGAGCAATTCCCCAGCTTTCAAAGAAAGCCTTTGGGATTGCTACCACGCATGCGTAGTCCTCTTTCCGCCCAAGGGTTCTATCTTGCTCAGTCTCCCTTTTTCCGCAGAACCCTTCGGACGCATGTCCTCATCCCTCGGAAAAACGTTTTCTAATTTCCTCGCCTTAACAGGCTCTTTTTTTTTCTTTTTTCCAGTTGCACCAGTCCTGTACCCATCCTCCCCTTGCTCCCTTTTGGAGCTTATGGAGATACCTTTTATAAATTTTTTTCTTCCCGGGCTTCATGCCCTTTTTTCTTTCAACCGCTGGCCGCGTGGGTCTTTGACCTCGCAGGGGCCATTTTTGCCCGCATGGCCACTGGGTTTAAAAAATGCAATAGATGCTCTAGGAACATGTCTCTTACGGACACTCATGACTGTCTACATTGTCTGAGAGCCAACCATGACCCAGAGCTCTGTTCGCTCTGTAAGAAAATGTCCTCTAAGGCCCTGTTCAGCCGTAAGCAGAAGTCCAAAGGCATTTTTGGAAAGGCTGCCTTGGAGTCCCCAGTGGCACCCTCGGTCGTCTCCCCTCCGGTCGGTTCTCCACCTTAGGCACTACGTTCCAGGTGGCATTCTGACCAGGGGTCCCCAGAGGTGGAACGGCGCAAAAAGAAGGCGGCCTCGAAGTCGCTGTCTGGGGCCACCGACAAGGGCAAGCGCTCCCGCGCCCGGTCGCTTAGCCCCCTTCGGCGTTCCTGAGAGTCGGACAAGGAGTGGCCCTGCAAGGTACCACGCAGAGAAATGGAGGCTTCCGGTGAAGGTTCCCAATCTCCTGAGGGCCGTCCCGGTGAGGACCCCCTCTCCTCGATGCCTGATCCAGTGACTCCGGTATCTGCGTCCCATGCCCTCGTGGGAATCCCGTATGCTGGCGCTGGAACGCAGCATTTCTGCGTTAATTGCTTCCCAGCAGGCGCTCATGGCCAGCTTCGCTGACTTGTGCCCGGAGACCGTGGGTCCCTCGTGTGGGACACTCAAATCCATCCAGGAAACCCCCAAGAGCCACAGGCCTTGTGAGCGTCCTCGACATCTGTCTCGCTCGCACTCCCGTCTTTCCATCACAGTGGCTCCTGAAACAGAGCCCAGAGGAAAGGAATTGGAGATTTTACAATATCCTAAAGCTCCCAAGGAGGCAGTTACTTTGCCTGTTCATGAGATCTTGCATGATCTCATGCTAAGAATGTGGGAAACACCTCTTACCACCTCTCCTCATTCTCGTAGGCATGATACCATGTATCGAGTACCTCCTTGTCCTGGATTTCAAAAACCCAGTTACCATACCACTCCATGGTAGTGGAATCAGCTATGAGAAGTATCAAGAGTGCAAAAAAGACATGCATCTAATCCGCCAGGATGTGAATGTAGGACTCTTGATGCCTTTGGGCATTGAACTTTCCAGGCCTCTATGCTTTCTGCCAGGATTAGTTTCTACATTTTATATATGGGAATGTTCCTTAAGGAGGTTACAGGAGGTCTAGAGCTTATGAGCCCTCTCCTTCCTGATAAGAGGCAAGATTATCTTACACTTGTCAAACATGCCCAAGATGTTTCCAAGTTTATTAATCGTGCAGCTTTTTGACTGCTTTGAGTGCATAAGCAGAACCTCTGCCATTGCCATAGGTGCTCGTAGGATTGCCTGGCTCCAGGCATCTGACTTAGAACTCTGGGTACAGGACAAACTGGGGAATATCCCTTGCACAGGCGAAAATCTTTTTGGCAAAAATTGGCAAGAGAAAGCTAATGAGCTGGATGCTGATAACACCACTTTGGATAGACTATCCAAGGCTACAGCTGATCCTGCAAGGAGAAAATCCTACAAGAAACCATTCTTCTCTAAAAAGAAGAGGTTATCTCCAGGAACAAGCAGGAATGTAGCCTTCACATATGGATATCGTCGGTACCGACGGAGCCTGCGCAGGAACGCTCCCCAGTGTCCAATTAGAAAGCTTTTGGGAGCATCCCACAGCGCCTGTGTGCTGCCTTCCCGCCTTTCCCAACTGCCTCTCTCCAGTTATTCGTTTTCCGCGGAGTCAGCAGGTTGTTTTCCTGTCACCGCAGAAATTATCCCATATTTTTCATTCTTTTTTGTGGTAGTGTCTGCCTTCCTCGACGCTATACCGGTACCGCCGGTTTGTTCTTTAAAAAAAAAATAAAAAAAATTCTAATCTTTTATCTGGATTTTCCAGCATTTTTTCTCTCGGGTGCCACGCGCCATTTTGGGCACTAGGCCCAATTTTTTTCCTCAAAATGGAAAAACCCACTTCGGGTTTTTAAAGTCTTCCAAGTGTGGAGGTACCATCTCTGTCACCGACACTCACGAGTGGTCCCTCAAATGTTTAGTTCCTGACCACTCCGTCTCGGAGTGTGTTGCCTGTGAGATGATGCCGAAGAAGGGTCGGCAGAATCGAGCTGCTAAGCTTAGCACCCTTTTTCCCTCTGATGCAGCATCTGTGGCATAGACGTCTTCCAGGGCTTCCTCTTCCTCCCATGGATCTCAGGTAACCGAATATAAATCTGTCCTGTCCTCAAAGGGGTAGATCTCCTTCCAAGCATCGAGATCCCTCAGGCGTTGCCCTTGAGGGACTTGTAACGGCAAAATTGCCCCGGCGGGAGGCTTCGGCTTCCAAAGCACTATCGGGGCTCCAGGATGATCTCGAGGCCTCAACCTCGGCAGAACTACTGGTGCCATGCTCTGTGTTACCGGCCGCTTTGTCCGGTACCGACACCCAGGCATCGGCAGCGTCAATTGACCAGAGATTTCTGGCTATTGAGCGCAGTCTGGTGGCTCTCCTTGCGGCATCGGTGCCTTCGGGACCGCTTCAGACAGTTCAACCGGTATCGACACCTGCTCCGGTACCGACAGCATTGACATGGCGAGTATGCTACCAACACCGAGTCATGCTGTTTACTCCGGTATCGACAGGCCTGTATCGGACCCCTCTGGAACCGACTTTGATCGGTACTGGTATCGTGCTTTACAAGAGCACCTGGACAGAAGATAATTTGAATCCTCCGATGACTCTGAGGACTCGGACAGCTCTGTCGATGCCGGAGTACTTCTCTCTGAGGAGCCTTCTTTTCCTAAGCATAGGATGTCTCCTCCAGAGGATATATCCTTTCAGGATTTCATCAGAGAGGTGGCTAGGGGTCTTTCCATCACTTTGGCTCCTGAAACAGAGCCCAGAGCAAAGGAGTTGGAGATTTTACAATATCCTAAAGCTCCCAAGGAAGCGGCTACTTTGCCTATTCATGAGATCTTGCATGATTTCATGTTAAGAATGTGGGAAACACCTCTTACCATCTCTCCCCATTCCCGTAGGCTGGATACCATGTATCGAGTACCTCCTTGTCCTGGATTTGAAAAATTAATTTGCCACACCACTGCATAGTGGTGGAGTCAGCTATGAGAAGGATCAAGAGTTCAAAGAGACACATGCATCTAATCCACCAGGACGTGAATGTAGGACTCTTGATGCCTTTGGGCGTCGAACATTTCAGACCTCTATGCTTTGTGCCAGGATTAGTTCCTACATCTTATACATGGGAATGTTCCTTAAGGAGGTTACAGGAGATCTCGAGCTTATGAGCCCTCTCCTTCATGATGATAAGAGGCAGGATTATCTTACACTTGTCAAACATGCCCAGGATGTTTCCAAGTTTGTTAATCGTGCAGCTTTTGACTGCTTTGAGTGCATAAGCAGAACCTCTGCTATTGCCATAGGTGCTCGTAGGATTGCCTGGCTCCAGGCATCTGACTTAGAACTCTGGGTAAAGGACAAACTGGGGAATATCCCTTGTACAGGCAAAAATCTATTTGGCAAGAATTGGCAAGAGAAAGCTAATGAGCTGGATGCTGATAACACCACTTTGGATAGACTATCCAAGGCTACAGCTGATCCTGCAAGGAGAAAATCCTACATGAAACCATTCTTCTCTAAAAAGAAGAGGTTTTATCCCTCCTATACCCAGCAGGTGCATTCTGCAGGTCAGTCCGCCCGAAAGGGACAGCAGCCCCCAAAGCAAAGGAAATCAGACTGCTAAGCCTCAACCGGCCCAGCAGTCTCAGCCTCCATAGGGGCTTTGACTCCCATCTAGAGAACTTGGCCTTCCTGGCCCTGAACGGGCCAGAGCCTTCCACCATCCCAGGAAGGTTGTGTCATTTTTCCCCCGGATGGTGGCAGATAACAGAAGAATGGGCTCTTTCCATTGTAAGAGAGGGGTACAAGCTTCATTTCTTCAACATGCCCCCTCCTACAGTGGTAAGACAGTTCATTTCTCAGGCTTCTCTCAACACTCAGTTGAGTCAAGAGGTCAGTTTACTTCTTGCCAAGGGGGGCAATAGAAGACGTACCCATTTCCCAACAGGGTACAGGGTTTTACTCCCCTTATTTCTTTATTTCAAAGAAAACCAGGGGGACACAGACACATTTTAGACCTCAGAGAACTGAACAAATTCCTGTTCAAAGAGAAATTCAAGATGATTTCTCTGGGAACTCTGATGCCATACCTTCAAAGTCAGGACTGGCTTTGTTCTCTAGGTCTCAAGGATGCGTACACTCATGTTCTCATCCATCCAACTCACCGAATGTTCCTTCGGTTCATTTTTCAAGGAAAGCCACTGCCAATACAGGGTGCTTCCTTTTGGCCTGGTCTCAGCACCAAGGGTGTTTACGATATGCATGGCTGTAGTGACAGCATTTCTTCGCACTCTAGGAATATTCGTCTTCCCCTACTTAGACGACTGGCTCATTTGAGCCCCATCAGAGTCAGAGGCCAGAATTTCCCTATCTTACTCAATGCGTATCCTTCAGTATTTGGGCCTGGTCATAAACATCCCAAAATCCAGCCTAACTCCCACTTAATCTCTAGAGTTTATAGGAGCTTTGCTGGACACCAGAAAAGCAAGGGTCTATCTTCCATAGGCCCGCTGCCTTTGCATTGTGCAGTTAGCCTCCCAGGCAGTGTTAAACACTCATCTCACTGCTCAGGAAATGTTACAACTACTAGACCACATGGCATCTACCGTGCACGTGGTTCCCTATGCTCGCCTCCATATGAGAGCAGCCTAATGGACTCTAATCCACTTAGTGGCCTCAAGCATCAGGATGCCTATCAGACAAAATAGCAAACACAAGTCGCCTTATTTTGTCTCTACAATGGTGGCAGTCAACCCAAAACCTCTTGGTGGGGTCCCCTTTCCAGCAACCCCTACCCCAGGTCACTCTAACAGACGCCTCACGAGTGGGTTGGGGAGCTCAACTGCAAGATCTCTCTACTCAAGGCACCTGGACTCCACAGGATACCCATCTACACATCTATCTCTTGTAACTCAGAGCAATCTTCCTTGCTTTTCGAGCGTTGCACACCCAGCTGAGCTACAAGACAGTCCTAATTCAGACGGACAATCAAGTAGCTATGTTCTGTCTGAACAAGCAGGGAGGAACAGGCTCTGTCGCTTTGCAACGAAGCTTTGCGACTATGGGCCCTCACCAGAGAGCATCAAATTCATCTCCTGGCTGTGTATCTGCCAGGCTTTCAAAACTTTGGGCAGACAGACTCAGTCGAGTTCTGCTTCCACACGAATGGTCTCTCCATGCAGACCAGGTAGCAAAAAGTTTTCAAATTTGGGGAATTCCGGACATAGATCTCTTTGCAAGTCCGTTGAATGCCAATCTTCCCCTGTTCTGTTCCAGAATTCCGGCTCAGGGTTCTCAGGCCAGGGATGCTTTCCTCCTCCATTGGGGTCAGGACTTCCTATATGCCTTTCCACCCATTCCCCTAATTCCCAAAACCCTTTTCAAGCTTCAGAGAGACAAAGGCCACATGATTCTCATAGCTCCACATTGGCCACGGCAGGTGTGGTACCCTCTGCTCCTGCATCTCTCTCAAGCTCCAGCTCTGGAGTTAGGATCTGCTCCAGATCTCCTGTCTCAGGAGGACGGGATGTTGTGGCATCCCAATCCCCCACTCTCTGCATCTCAGGGCCTGGTTGTTGAGAGCCTAGACCTTGAAGGACTAGAAAAAGGGACTGTTACTTCTGGAGAGAGATCTGCAACTGTGAGTATATACTTCTAGTAATTTTCTAAAAGTAATTCTTTGTATTAAAGCTAATTAATCTGTGAACCCACTATTTTTGTTAAATCAGTCAGAGCCTAATAGCAGCAGTTTAAGTTTAAATTTAAAACACAGAGGAGAACTTTCTGGTTACATTTCATACCCAGCAGAGAGCTTGTTTAAATTTAATAGTCACTCAGGGCCTAGTAACAGCAAAGTACTTTTAGTTTAAATTTAAAACACAGAAGTGAGCTTTCTGGTTACATTTGGAACCCAGCAGAGAGCTTGTAGTTTAAATGTCATAAGAAGTTAGAGCCTAGCAGCAGCTAAGAGCTATAATTTAAATCAAATCAGAATATAGCTTACCTCAGCAGCACAAGACAGGGTACTGTGTACCAGCCCTCTTTTAATAAGTGTTATTTCCCTCCCTCCCCTGGGATAATCGTAGCTTTATAGGTACTTACACATCTTACAAGACAGGAGGTACTCTCAGGTGAAGCTCATTACCCAAATCAGTCATACACTAAGGACCTGAGATTAGTTAAGCTTCAGGTGAACAAGGTATATTACATGTATTAGGTACAGTTTTATTAGTATAAATATCCATAGCAACCCTTAGTAAGTAAAGAACTTAGATCTAAACACAAACTTAAAAAAACTAAGATGCAGACAGCAGTCCAGCAGCGGGTTGGGGGCTTTCCAGTCTTTTGCATTGAGTGTCACATGTAGGATTTTCTCCCAGTTGGTGAGAGGTCTTACGTGTGCACTAGGTGCAAGGAGCTCTTTGCTCTCAGGGAACGAGTCCGTTCTCTAGAGGCTAAAGTAGCAGACTTGGAAAGCATAAGACAGACAGACAGAGGTACATAGACGAGACCTACTTGGATATAGTCCTGAAGTCCCACCTCCAGTCTGGCAGCATCCCTGTTGCCATGGAGGAGAGAGGTCACGTGACAGGAGAGCATCACCCTGGTGTGGCAGGAAGTGATCCTGTAACTAGGACCTGTCCTCCAGGTGATGTAAAACCCTCTCGCACCGAGGAAGTTTCTCCAGGGCCATGTGCCCATGAGGGAAGGGTTAGGACAGTCGTTATAGTTGGTGATTCGATCATAAGGCATGTAGATAGCTGGGTGGCTGGTGGACGTGAAGATCGCCTGGTAACATGCCTGCCTGGTGCGAAGGTAGCGGACCTCACGCGCCACCTAGATAAGGTCTTAGATAGTGCTGGGGAGGAGTCTGCTGTCTTGGTACATGTCGGTACCAATGACATAGGAAAATGTGGTAGGGAGGTTCTGGAGGCTAAATTTAGGCTTTTAGGTAGGAAGTTGAAATCCAGAACTTCCAGGGTAGCATTCTCCGAAATGCTTCCTGTTCCACGTGCAGGACCCAAAAGGCAGGCAGAGCTCCGGAGTCTCAATGCGTGGATGAGACAATGGTGCAGAGATGAGGGTTTTGGATTTGTTCGGAAGAGCCCCTCTTTTCCCCAGAATGTTCCCCAGTTCCTAAGGGATGGGCTTCACCTTAACCGGGATGGAACCAGGCTGCTGGCATTAACCTTTAAAAAGGAGCTAGAGCAGCTTTTAAACTAGATATTAGGGGAAAGCCGACAGTCGCCCAAGAGCGGATGGTTCGGAAGAATGTATCTTTGAAGGATACTACCAAAAGCAGAGAGGTTCCACACAAGAGTAAAGTAGCCCAAATGCCCTCAAGTATGGAGCAGACAGAGCTTAAAGATCCTAAATTACCCATGTCTAACAATAGCCAAATTAATATGAATAAAATACATTCTTTAAAATGCTTGTATGCAAATGCTAGAAGTCTTAAAAAATAAGATTGGAGAATTAGAATATATAGCACTAAATGAAAGGTTAGATATGATTGGAATATCAGAGACATGGTGGAAGGAGGACAACCAGTGGGACACTGTGATACCTGGGTACAAACTATATCATAATGATAGAGCTGATTAAATTGGTGGAGGGGTTGCTCTCTATGTTAGAGAGGGCATTGAGTCAGAAAGGATTAAAGTTTTGCAGGAAACAAAATCTGCTGTAGAATCTATATGGATTGAAATTCCATGTAAAAGGGGGAAGGCAATGGCAGTGGGGTTTGTACTATCGAGCGCCTGGCCAGAATGACCAAATGGATGATGAAATGCTCAAAGAAATCAAGGAAGCTAACAAAAGTTACAGCACAGTAATAATAATGGGTGATTTCAACTACCCCGGTATCAACTGGGTCAGTGTCACGGCAGGACATGCTAGGGAGATAAAGTTCCTAGATGAAATAAATGACTGCTTCTTGGAGCAGCTGGTTCATGAACCGACCAGAGGGGAAGCCATATTAGACCTAATCCTTAGTGGAACACCAGATCTAGTGCAAGAGATAAGGTTGTTGGGGCCACTTGGCAATTGTGATCATAGCATGATCGCCTTTGATTTAATTAGTGGAGGAGGGGATACTAAGGAAATCCACAGTACTACCTTTTAACTTTTGAAAGGGAGACTATGATAAAATGAGGAAAACAGTTAAGAAAATACTAAGAGGAGCAGTTGCAAAGGTTAAAGACGTACATCAGGCTTGGCTGTTGAAAAATACTATGTTGGAAGCCCAGACCAGCTGTATTCCACGTTTTAAGAAAAGTGGAAGGAAGTCCAAAAAACTGCCAGCATGGTTTAAAGGTGAGGTCAGAAAGGCTGTTGCCAAAAAAGCATCTTTCAGGAAATGGAAAAAAGAGCCAAACGACGAAACCTGGAAACAGCACAAGCACTGGCAAGTCAAATGCAAGGCATTGATAAGGCAGGCAAAGGGAGAATTTGAGAAGAAGCGTGCTGTGGAAGCAAAAACGCGAAGTAAAGACCTTTTCAAGTACATTCGTAGCAAAAAACTTGTGAGAGTCAGTTGGTCCATTAGATGATAAAGGGATTTAAGGAGAGCACTAAGAGGCGACAAGGCGATAGCGGAGAGACTGAATGAATTCTTTGCTTCAGTCTTTACAGAGGAAGATGTAGGGATGTTACCCATGACTGAAGTGGTATTTAAAGGTTCGGAAGAATTGAAGGAAATATCGATACATCGGGAAGATGTATTACAACTATTAGATAAACTGAAGAGTAGCAAATCACCTGGGCCGGATGGTATACATCCAAGGGTGTTGAAAGAACTGAAATACGAGATTGCAGACCTGCTATTAGTAATCTGTGAACTCTCATTAAAATCATCTCTAATACCTGAAGATTGGAGGATCGCCAATGTAACACCAATTTTTTAAAAAGGTTCCAGGGGTGATCCAGGAAACTACAGACCGGTGAGCCTGACATCAGTACCGGGAAAAATTTTAGAAACCATCATAAAGAATAAAATTTCTCAGCATGTAGATAGTCATGACCTAATGGGAGACAGCCAACATGGCTTTAGACAAGGAAGATCTTGTCTTACTAATCTTTTATGTTTTTTTGAAGGAGTGAATAATCAGATGGACAAAGGTGAGTCGGTTGATATTGTGTATCTGGACTTTCAGAAGGCCTTTGACAAGGTCCCTCATGAGAGACTTTTGGCAAAACTAAAGAGTCATGGGATAGGAGACAGTACTATTGTGGATCAGGAACTGGTTAAAATATAGAAAGCAGAGGGTAGGGCTAAATGGCCAATTTTCCCAATGGAGAAAGGTGAATAGTGGTGTACCCCAGGGATCTGTGCTGGGTCCGCTGCTTTTTGACATTCATAAATGACCTGGAAAGTGGAATAACGGGTGTTGCCTCGGAGGCAGATCGGCCTGCTAAACAGCCCCAGCAGGAGACCCTGTCCTCCAAAGCCTTTGAGGAGTCCAAGGATGCTCCCAAGGCCGCCTCCTTGTCATTTGCAGGCAAAGGTTGCAGGAACTGGGCTGGTGATCAGGCCCAAGGCCCTGCAGGTACCAATTGTGCCTGTCTGTGACTGAAATGATTTCTAGACATTGTCTTTGTGAAAGACTTGCATTAAAATGTTTTTATCAATTTCAAATTTTCTAGGATGTGTACATTTGAATGGCCTTATTCATTGTATTACATTGAGAAGGTGTGTTTTTAAAACACATTTCATAGAACATTGGAGCTGTGTTCAGGCCACTAAGGAAGATGCCCTCCTAGTGATACATTGCCTTCATTTGCAGCAGTATTATGAGGATTTAATCTTTTTACTTATTGACTTCCCTCTTTTTCACCGCAAGAGGGTGGTGATTAAATTTGGAGCATGAACAATGTGTTTTTTTTCTCTTCAAACAGTGCACTCTTTGGGTTTAAAGAGAGATCTCGGTTTTTTGAAGTAGATAATTATTTTTTAAAATTTATTAGCTGCATATATAAATTGTGTGTTCTGATTGGTGGATGTATAGAACAATCAGGCAAAAGGGCAGTTTGAAGATAGACTGGTAAGGGATGATATTCATATTTAATGGCACTTTAACACTTTACATTTACTAAAGAATCAATACTGTTTTTGTATATTAAATTTTTATCTATTTAAAAAAAGTGGCATGGTTTCACAAAAAAGGTGAAATAGGAGTAAAACTCGGAATACAAGATACGCAAAAAGCGGTTAATAAAGGAATTTTATAATAAAAAGACTTTACAATGTTCATAAAACCCAACATGGCCATGTTTTGCTCTTGGGTTTTATGTTATGTCCTTTAATGTATTTTACAGCTGTGTTCAACGTTATTGGCACCCTTGCATTTCAAATCTTTAATGTCCAATATCTCCTTTAAAAAAAAGTGGCTAGTGAAATAGCTTTGGACTATATATGCACGCGTATTTGACACCACTATTCTTAACCATCAGAAAAGCCATTCTCCCCAAACATCAAACTTCAAAGGGGTTACAAGGCCATCTCCAAAGATCTTGGAAGTCTTTCGTCTACAGTTTGCAATGTTAAGTTTGTTTCTCATGGAAATGTCAAGAACCTCCCAAGACATTTTGGGAAGAGGAAAAATAAACTAAGTACTGTAGTCTAGTCTTCAAAGGTTAGTGTGAACTGATGGAAAAACACGACGTATATAACATCCAGAGAGCTTAAGGTTGATCTGGAGTGGTGGCTTCAACCCGTACCATACGCTGCACACACAAACAAAGGAGGACTTCATGGGCAAAGGCTAAAGAGCAGGGCCGGCCCAACCATTTGAGTACTCTGTCCTCTGTCAAGTCACAATCTCAAAACACCTAACTACATCAAACACATACAAGTCCCTATCAATGTTAACTCCATAGATAACGGAACACCTAATATACTCCTAACCCCTTCTTTGTACATAGTTGTTGTAATTTAGTTGTTAATAATAAAGCAACCAACTCTGTATTGTAACTAGAAAGACTAGTTTGTTCAAGTATGGACTAGAAAAACTTGATGGGCAGAGTACTCATACACTGATATATTTCTTGGAAGCTAACGTGGTCTCAGTATTCATGGACAGGGAAGAGAAAATTCTAATTCTCTGTCACGGATTTCACATCAACGACCACACTTTCATAGCAACCAATTTTCATGTGTGTTTCGTAAAAACCCTCTCCAAGACAAGGTAATCAAAAATTGCTTAGCTTATAGTAATCGAGCTTAAACTTCGATTTGCTGCCAATGATGTTTCATTTCATTTCTTCCCAATGATATTCGCTTTTTTGTTCCCGACGCTAACCAGCGCTAGACGTTTCGCCACTCAGGGTTCCTCAGGGGAAATGCTAAGCTTCTAAAATATAAAACATAGTTAATTTTGACACCACTTTCTTCAATCAATGTAGCTTCTATTACACAATACACAATGCAGGAAACGTCATCTACTCACTTTTACTTTGTCATGCTAGCGTTCCCATCGCAGATAACTGCTGAACTGCTGAACAAGTATGTAGGACGCCACGCATGCGTTGTCATTAAGTACTCGGGGATTAAGTTTGAATGAACCCAGCTGACTAACACGTCATAAGCATGCCTCCCATTCTACCCGGGCATTCAAGCCGAGAGGCGTCACAGTTTTCAATAAATATATCCATCTCTGCTCTACATGTAACAAAGTCTCATCCTTTGTGCTACCCGAATGTGCACGTTGTATCTGTGTTATACAAAAACATCGTAAGTCCTCGAAGTTATGTCGTTGGAGAGGGTTTTTACGAAAAACACATGAAAATTGGTTGCTATGAAAGTGTGGTCGTTGATGTGAAATCCGTGACAGAGAATTAGAATTTTCTCTTCCCTGTCCATGAATACTGAGACCACGTTAGCTTCCAAGAAATATATCAGTGTATGAGTACTCTGCCCATCAAGTTTTTCTAGTCCATACTTGAACAAACTAGTCTTTCTAGTTACAATACAGAGTTGGTTGCTTTATTATTGATATACTCTGTCAAAGTCGTGACCATATAGTGATTTGTAATTTAGTTGTTTACAATGAAACCATGGTTAAACTCTAACTTTCTAACAGTTAATTGCCAAGTTACCTGTTATGTTCGCTCTAAACCGTCCCTGATAAAGAGGCGGTATATAAAAACTTGTAAATAAATAAAACCACTAGGCAAACTAGGTGGTCACCTAGGGCAGAAGCTTCTGAGGGGCAGCAATGAATAGGGCATTCAAAGCTAAACAAAAGATTTTGACAGAAGGGAAGGTGTAAAGGTTTGCCTAGGGCAGCAACACCTTGAACTAACTCTGGTGCCGACCCTGCCAAGGAGGACCCCACTGCTCAGACAACCATAAAACGAATGGGAGAAACTACCAGCAGACAGATGTACAAAACTTATAGATGGCTACAAGAAACGTTTGGAGGCTGTCATAACTGTCGAGGGTTGTGCAATCAAACATTAGTGAAGGGTGCCATTAATCCTGTCCAGGTCATATTTTGTTTTTTTTCAGAAATTGCTTTGTCTAAGTTGCACAGACATCCATTTTTTTGTATATCTTTGAACATAGTATTAAAATATTATGATGGCATCTAGTTGGAATATTTCCAATTATTTCTCACGATATTATACACAACATACCTGAAATGCAAGGGTGCCAATAATGTTGACCAAAACTGTATATTAACATAGCTTTATTAACTGCTTTTAGTATAGGTTGTTTCTATAGAAACATAGAAATATGATGACAGAAAAAGACCACATGACCTATTTAGTCTGTTCTTCCATATCAACAACTACAACAGTCCCCTTTTTTCCTTTAGAGATCCTATGTGTTTGTCCCATGCTTTTTTGAATTCAGATACTGTCCTCATCTCTACCACCTCCACTGGGAGACTATTCCACGGATCCACCACTCTTTCTGTAAAGAAATATTTCCGTATATCACTCCTGAATCTATCCCCCTTCATCCTCATCCCATGTCCCTTCGTAGCAGAACTTGCTTTCAGTTGAAAGAGGCTCTCCCCCTGAACATTTATGCCACGGAGGTATTTAAACATCTCAATCATATCACCTCTATCTCGCCTTTCCTCTAAGGTGTACATATTAAGATCCTTAAGTCTGTCCTCATATGCTTTATAATGAAGACCACTAACCATTTTAGTAGCCACCCTCTGCACCGACTCCATCCTGTTCACATCCTTTTGAAGGTGCGGTCTCCAGAATTGCACACTATACTCCAAATGAGGTCGCACCAAAGATTTATACAGGGTTTCAATCTGTTTTATATTAAAAATAGTAGTATTCTTACATGTTAAGAATGGTGCTGCTCAGATAAACCTCTTGACTTAAACAGTTTGTCCCCTTGAAAAAAGGCAGTTTTTCCTGCCAATAGTTTAGTGCAGTGGTTCTCAACCCATTCCACTGGGACCCCCATGCCAGTCAGGTTTTCAGGATATCCACAATGAATATTCATGAGATAGATCTGCATGCACATATTCATTGTGGATATACTGAAATCCTGACTGGCCTGGGGGTCCAGAAGACCCAGTTGGGAATCACTGGGCTAGTATATGGGATACTTTGAAGTTCATTCCACAGACACTTGAAAACCTTTTCCCTGTTTTTTCCCCAGGGGTAACTTGGAGGAGGTTACAATGGTAGTCACCATTTTATTTTTACTTTATATTATATTTTAATAAATATCTACTGTTTGTTTTGTAAACTGCTTTGATGCTTTCAGGAAAATGGCATATAAAATAAAATAAATACAAATAAAATTTTAGGATAGGTAAGCTATTCTCATAAAAAATAGATTTTTGTTTTTAATTAGATTAAAATATATATAAAATGGACTGAAAATTAAAAAGATCATTACAGAATTGATAAGAGGTAAATAGTTATACAAGATGAGTTCTGAGAAATTTTTCTTAGATTTTTGCTTTGATCAGCACCTGATACTATACAAAAATGTGAGGTTTTGAGAGAACTTGTGGTGTATCAATTTATTGGTAACAGTTATTTAAACACCTTTTTATAAATTGGTTTGTATTGATATATGTTGATTAAGAAAGTTTAATAAACATAAAATGGTAAAGTAATGCCATTCCAAATTATGACCCATGGTTGGTTGATAAGAGCATAGGAAGCATCTAACATGCTTTATATGAATCATTTGAGTAGAAAAATTTCAAAACATTTGTTGCAAAACTACTTCAGAACAAAGGAAATAACTGCATGAGTTTCAGAGAAGCAGAAGACTTGCCAATTGACTGATTAAAAAAAATTAAAGAAATTAAATAACTTAGGGCATCAACTATATTTTCCCCTCTCTTTTTTTTTTTTTGTTAATAACTTAAAATTTTAGCATGACACATTAGCCAAAGACTGATGATATGCTTCTTGAGGAATAGACAAAATAAACTGAGTGGCAATTAGGCTGGTTTTCCTGGCATTTATTTTTGTACATGCTCTGAAACCTTTCATATATGCAAGACGGTATGACTCGTGTGTACCTCTGAGGCTTTCTGCTTAAAATGTTAGTGGGGGTTGGGGGTTCAGGCTATATGTTTAATTCATTATACATACATGGTGGATTAATGCCTTTTAAAAAGTAATTGGTTTATCTTATTTCCTGCAGCATTTTCAGTTAGCCCTGGTTGACCGTAATCCCTGCACTTTGTCCAAAGCTGAAAGTAAGTATGCTAAATGATATGATTCTTCAGTTCAAAGATGATTATTCAGATATTGTAATAATCTTGATGGGAACAAGCAGGAAGTCAGTCCTCACATATGGGTGACGGCGCCGAGAGAGCCTGCACAGTAACTTCTCACCAGCCTTTGGAAGATGTACAATGCATGTGTGGTCCCAAGGGTGCCATCTTGCCTCGGTCTCCTTTTTTCCGTGGAGCCCACATGATGTGTTTGTTTTTCCTGGGAAAAGTGTTAGTTTTTTCTCTTGATTTTTTTTCTTTTTCCGGTCGCTTACTGGTTCCCTTTTCCGCCCCTGAACTCGCTTGCCTCTGCATCGTGTCTCAGGTTCATTCTTTTTTTCCTTTCAAGAGCTTCTTGACCGTCGTCTTGCCTTTTTTTGTCCCTGCCTGGGCTGGAGTTTTTCTACCTCGCTGGGGCCGTTTTCCCCACCATGGCCTCAGCCAGTGGCTTTAAAAATTGTGACTGATGCGCCTCCAAGGCCATCAAGCACCATCAGCAGTAGCAGGAGTCCTCCTTCCATAAGATGCGCTCCAAAGCCTCCTCCAGAACGTCAGGGAGACTGGGCTGCCTTGAAACCCTGAGGCCAAGAGTCCTCCAGCCAGACCCCGGAGGAAGAGCCCAAGAAGAGCCATAAACCTTCCAAGACCATGTTGGATGATGCGCCTGGAAAAATGGGCAAGTCACATGGGTCCCAGACCTGCAGTTCTTGCTGCAAATCTGAGGGGAAGGAGCGGGAGTTGCCGACCATAATACTCTGATGGGAATTGTTGTCTTCTGGCGACCAACCTCGGATCCCCGAGGCCAGCCTGGTCAAAGACTCCCTCTTGATGGAGCTGGCATCAGGCCTGAACATATTGGTGCCCACGCCGAAGTCTGTGGAGCCATCTGGCCTCGAGACCAGGATGGCGGCCTTGGAGCACAGTCTATTTGCCTTCATGACCATGCAGCGGATTCTGATGCCCAGCTTTGCCAGGTCATCACTCCCAAATACTGGGCCCTTGACCTCAAGGAACTCCCCGGATGCTAAACCAATTCTCGAGCGCCACTAGCCTCAAGAGATCCCTTGGCATCGGTCCCAAACTTTGTGACGATCCTCGGTTCCAAGGTCATCCCCAGTGAGTGCCCACGACTCTGATCACAGCGGGCTCCGGGGACCAGGGGATGTTGGGCTTGGGGTGTGACTCCAGAGCCTGGGCTGTCCTCAACACCTCCACCGACTAGGAGTCGGACTGGGAGACCAAGGACGACAAGTCCCCAGATACCCCTTGGCACTGGGTCATGCCCTCACTTGTCTCCCCCGGAGACTTGGCATCTGTCTCCACCCAGCATCTATCCCCACCTGAGGACACGGGTTTCCTCGATTTCGTGTGGGATATGGCCAAGACACTGACCTTTGATACAGACTCTGAGGAGGGCCATCACATTGAAGAGTTAGAGATGCTCCAGTATGAGGCCCCTCCAAAGGAGGCACTTCCTGTGCCCGTTCCCCAATCCAGGAACGGCTACTCCTCTGCATGTGCATAAACAGACGACTGGACTTTATGTACCGGGTCCGCTGGAGCTCCGGCTTCCAGAATGCACAGCCAGCACATATCTCCATGGTGGTGGAGTCAGCCATGCGTCTCCTTAAAGCCAAAAGAGACACTCCTCGGTGCCCCTGGGTAGGGAGGCCTGTTCTTTGGAGGCTCTGTACAGAAAGTGCTACTAGGACTCAATGCTTATTGGCTGGATTCAGGCATACTAGCTGTACTTGGGCATGTACCTGAGAGACCTGGCAAAGGAGCTTGCTAGGTTCTCTGCTGGTTTCTCTGAGGAACACCTCCAGTGGTTCTGGACCCTGGCCTCGGGTGTCCGTGTGTGCTCCAAATTCATGACTCGTGCAGCCTATGATGGCTTTGAGTCAGCAGCTAGAGAAGCTGCGGCAGGCATCGGTGCCTGAGGCTAGGCTTGTCTACAGTCCTTTGACCTGGAGCAATGGGTTCAGGACAAGCTGATTGATTTCACTTGTTAAGGAGAGAATCTCTTTGGCAAATCCATGATGGATAAGGCTGCAGCGCTGGCATCAGAGTTACTGACTAGGATCATGCTCTCCAAAAAGACCGCTGACTCTTCCCGATGAAAGCCTTCAACTAAAAAGCCTTACTCAAAGAAGATTAAGGCTTATAGAAACTACCCTTGGTACCAAGCTTTCCCAGCTTCCCAACAGGGGCAGTATGCCAAGGGACAGGGCATGGCTCTCGTAAGCTTAAGGCTCCCAAACCCCAGGCACCAGTTCCAGCCCAGCCTAGTAGGAGTTTTTTGACTTGTTGGGCATAGCCTCTCTTCCCCCAGGAGGCCCAGCCCACAGGGGGCTGGATACCATTCAGGCCAAAGCCTTTCTTCCTCGTGACAGGGCCGATCACTTCAGGGTGCTGGACGCCTCCCTCTTAGTCTGGGGAAGCCTACTACAATGGCCTCTGTACTCAGGGCAGGTAGTCGCAGGCAGACAGCCTGCAGCAGATCAACCTTTTGGAGCTTTGGGCCATATCCATAGTCCTTTGAGCTTTCTGTCACCACCTGCAGGACCATTCATTGCTGGTCCACACTGACAATCAAGTGGTGATCTGCATCAACAAGCAGGGGGGCATGAGATAATACACCTTCTGCCAAGAGGCATTAGTGCTCTGCTACTATGCGAACTGGCCCGGGATGTTCCTGTGGGTGGTGTATCCTCTAGTCGCATGAGTGGCAGCTAGACCTTAGAGTGGTCTGTCAGCTCTTCTAGCTCTAGGGGACTCCACGGATGGACCTTTTCACCAGCTCAGCAAGCACCCAGCTGCTCCAATTCTGCTCCAGGCAGTCATAACCATCCCGGGTGACAGCGTATGCCTTTCTCATCTGGTGGATGGAGGGTCTCTTCTACACCTTCCCTCTCATGCCGCCTGTTGCCAAGACCTTGTTCAAGGTTCAGCATGACAGGGCATCCCTAATACTAGTAGCCCCTCAGTGGCCTAGGCAACTGTGGTTCCCACTGCTCCTTTGCTTATCCTCGGCCTTCCCGATCCCCTGGGGAGTGCCCCGGAGCTGCTGTCACAGGATGAGAGCTCCCTCCTTCACCTCAACTTGGGGGTTTTGATGCTAACAGCCTGGCCGCTGAAAGGGTAGCCTTCGCCCCTTTCAGCCTTTAAGGGGAAGTGAAGGAGGTCCTCCTGGCCTCCCGTCGGACTTCCACAAGATGGGCAAATGCCATCAAATGCTAAAGATTCTGTGTGGTGCCTAGAACACGGGTCAACCTGTTCTCATGCTCTCTACAGCTTGTGCTGCAATATTTCTTCATCTGTCTCAGGCAGGCCTGAAGTCCAATTCTGTTGGGGTCCATTGAGGGCTTTCGGAGCGTACCACCACTTTATCGAGGGTAAGCCTCACTCCGCCAAGCCTCTTGTAACCCGCTTCTTGCAGGGCCTCCTGTTGTCCAAACCTCTGGACCGTCAGCTGGCAGTGGAGTTGGGACCTCAGTGTGTTGCTATCGCAACTCACTGGTCCACTGTTTGAGCCCCTAGCTTCCTGTCCCCTTTCCTGGAAGATCGTCTTCTTGATAGCACTCATGCCTGCTTGCATAGTCGGTGAGCTCCAAGCATTGCTGGCGGACCCACCCTACATGAGGTTCTGTAAGAACAGGGGCATGCTCTGCACGCGCACCACAAGTTGGTGTCTCCTTTCCACCTCAATGAGGAGGTGGTGCTCTCCACCTTCTTTCTGAGGCTTCACACTCCAGCATATCCAGGGCCATCGCAAAGCCTTACAACGTTTAGTCTCCTATGACCTCAGTCAGCTGGGGGCAGCAGTGACCAAGCGGACTCTGTCCAGCATTGCCCTCACCTACGAGCAGGCTGGACTCTCACTGGAGCGCCGGGTCAGGGCCATGGCGGCAGCAATGGTAAACCTGTGTTCTGTTCCCATGTTGGAAATCTGCTGAGCCGCCACCTGGTCCTTCATCCATACATTCTCAGCTCATTATTGCCTGGAGAGGGAGTTCCTTAGGGGTAGTGCTTTTGGCCAGGTGGTACTCCATCTATTCGGGGTGTAGGCAACTCCTGCCCTCTGGCCCTTTGTGTGTTCAGGCTACTGGAGTGCTGATTTGCTTGCTGCTCATGGCTCACCTTTTCCTGGTCACCCATGGCTTTTTACAGGTTTTCGTTAGCTTGCAGCTAGTGAGTCCCATATGTGAGGACTGACGTTTCCGCATGTTCCCAGAGAAAGCATAGTTACTCACCAGTGTTCTTCAGGAACAGCAGGAATCGGTCCTCTCAACCTCCCTCCTCCCCGTGTAGTTTTTTTGGGTTATTTTTGCCTGAGTTATGTCATCCTACTGAGGCAAGATGGCACCCTTGGGTGGGAAGGGGGCCATGCATGCATGGTACATTTCCCAAAGGCTTTCTTTGAAAGCTGGGGAGAAGCTACCACGTGGGCTCTGTCGGCCCTGACATCACCCATATGTGAGGACTGATTCCTGCTGTCCCTGGAGAATACCTGCTTCAGGTGAGTAACTACGCTTTATCATCCTGTTAGTCTGCAAGATGTCATTGGTATCCACTGCAAATTGTTGTAACAAAAATGTAAGGTAACTAGGAGTTGCTGGAAGGACAGAACAGTGCTATATAAAGTTTGAAAAATACACTAGTTAAAGCCCTAATCTTGCATCTTATTACTTAAAACTGTTTGACTGAAACATTTAATTTGTTTTTGTATGAAGTTAAAATCGTTAAAAGCCTTTGTTTACCTCAGAATTTTATTGCTAAAGTTATTCGTGTTCAGTATTTCTGAAATTTCATTAAAGTTAATCACTTTCATCATTATGAATATACTAATTCATCTCCAGGAACAAGCAGGAATACAGTCTTGACATATGGGTGAAGGTTACTGACTCAGTCCTTGCGGGAACCCTCCCCAGGGTCCAGTAGGAAAACCTTTGGGAACACTCAGCTATGCCAGCGTGTCTGCCTTCCCGCTTTCCCAACTCCTCTCCTCAGTTCGTTTTCTGCGGAGCCAGTAAGAAGCAATCTCCAGGAACAAGCAGGAATGTAGTCGTCACATATGGGTATTGTCGGTACCGACGGAGCCTGCGTGGGAACGCTCCCCAGCGTCCAATTAGAAAGCTTTTGGGAGCATCCCACTGTGCCTGCGTGCTGCCTTCCCGCCTTTCCCAACTGCCTCTCTCCAGTTCTTCGTTTTCCGCGGAGCCAGCAAGTCGTTTTCCTGTCACCGCAGAAATTATCCCATCTTTTTCATTCTTTTTTTTGTGGTAGCATCTGCCTTCCTTGATGCTATACTGGTACCGCCGGTTCCTTCTTTAAAAAAAAAAAAAAAAAGTTGTAATCTATTTTTTTTTTTTCTGGACTTTCTAGTCTTTTTTTTTTCTGTCTGGTGCCACGAGCCATTTTGGGCACTAGGCCCAACTTTTCCTTCAGACCGGAAAAACCCGCCTCGGGTTTTAGTATGTTACAAGAGGGGT
Organism: Ichthyophis bannanicus; assembly: GCA_033557465.1. NCBI lineage: Eukaryota > Metazoa > Chordata > Amphibia > Gymnophiona > Ichthyophiidae > Ichthyophis > Ichthyophis bannanicus. The sequence goes on along the minus strand of CM066035.1, from coordinate 883,950,021 downwards.
CGGCAAAACCGAGCTGCTAAGCTTAGCACCCTTTTTCCCTACGATGCAGCATCTGTGACATTGACGTCTTCTAGGGCTTCATCTTCCTCCCATGGATCTCAGGTAACCAAACATAAATCTGGCCTGTCCTCAAAGGGTAGATCTCCTTCCAAGCATCGAGATGCCTCTGGCGTTGCCCTTGAGGGACTTGTACCGGCAAAATTGCCCCGGCAGGAGGCTTCGGCTTCCAAAGTACTATCGTGGCTCCAGGATGTTATCGAGGCCTCAACCTCGGCAGAACTACTGGTGCCATGCTCTGGGGTACCTGCTGCTTCGTCCGGTACCAATACCCAGGCATCGGCAGCGTCAATAGACCAGAGGTTCTTGGCTATTGAAGACGGTTTGGCGGCTCTCCTTGTGGCTTCAGTGCCTTGGACTGCTTCAGACGGTTCAACCGGTATCGGCTACGGCACCGATACTGGTACCGACAGCATCGACATCGGCAACTGTTACCAACACCGAGTCATGCTGTTTCCTCTGGTATCGACAGGCCGGTACGAGACCCCTCCGGTACCGACTTCGATTGGTACCGGTATCGTGCTTTACAAGAGCACCCGGACAGGAGATATTTTGAATCCTCCGATAAGTCTGAGGATTCTGACAGCTCTGTCTGTACCGGAGTATGTCTCTCTGAGGAGCCTTCCTCTCCTAAACGTAGGATGTCTCCTCCAGAGGATATATCCTTTCAGGATTTCATCAGGGAGGTGGCTAGAGGTCTTTCCATCACAGTGGCTCCTGAAACAGAGCCCAGAGCAAAGGAATTGGAGAATTTACAATATCCTAAAGCTCCCAAGGAGGCAGCTACCTTGCTTATTCATGAGATCTTGCATGATCTCATGCTAAGAATGTGGGAAACACCTCATCTCCCGGAACAAGCAGGAATGAGTCTTCACATATGGTGACGCCGGTACCGACGGAGCCTGCGTGGGAACGCTCCCCAGCATCCAATCAGAAAGCTTTTGGGAGCATCCCACAGCGCCTGCGTGCTGCCTTCCCGCCTTTCCCATCTCTCTCTCCTCAGTTGTTCTTTTTCTGCGGAGCCAGCAGGTCGTGTTCCTGTCACCGCAGAAGAATTTCCTCATTTTTTTCTTTATTCTTTTCTGTCGCGTCTGCCTTCTTCGACGCTGTACCGGTACCGCCGGTCCTTGTTCTTTTCTTCTTAAATAAAAAAACAAAAAACAAAACCTTTTTTCCACTTCAGGTGCACTTCAGTTTTGGGCCTTAGGCCCAGAACATTTTTCCTTAACTATGGAAAAGCCTGCCTCAGGTTTTAAGAAGTGCACAAAATGTGGCGGTACTATCTCCGTCACCGACACCCATGACTAGTGTCTAAAATGTTTAGGTCCTGACCATTCCATAACAGATTGTATGTCCTGTTCCATGATTTCTAAGAGGGGTTGTTAGAACCGAGCTGCCAAGCTCAGTACCCTGTTTCCCTCTGATGCGGCTTAGGTGGCATCGACGTCTTCCAGGGCTGCTTCTTCCTCACATGGATCTCAGGTAACTAAACATAAATCCAGCCGGTCCTCGAAGGGTAGATCTCCTTCTAAGCATTGAGATGCCTCTGGCCTTGCCCTCGAGGATTTTGCACCGGCAAAATTACTCCGGCGGGAGGCTTCGGCCTCTAAAGCATCATCGGGGTTCCAAGATGATCTCGATGGCGTGGCCTTGACAGATCTCTTGGTGCCATGCTCTGGGGTACCGGTGGCTTCCACCGGTACCGACTTCCAGGCATTGGCGGCGTCGATAGATCAGAGAATTCTGTCCATGGAACGCAGTCTGGTGGCTTTTCTTGTGGCATCGACGCCCGTGGTACCGCAACAGACTACTTCGCCGGTACCGGCACTAGCATCGCCATCGGTACCGATCCCGGTACCGGAGGCATCGGCATCGGTGTCCGCTATGCCGGTACTTTGCCCTCTTAAGCCCTCCGGTACCAATACCCCGGTACCGGTGATTCCCGATACCGATCCCGGTCGGTACGGGTATCGGGCATTGCAAGAGCATCCAGACAGATGATACTTCGATTCCTCTGACAATTCTGAGGAGTCTGTCGATGCAGTGATGCTTCTTCCACAGGAGGTGTCCTCTCCTAAACGTAGGATGTCTCCTCCAGAGGATTTGTCTTTTCAAGACTTTATCAGAGAGGTGGTTCGGTGTCTCTATTACAGTGGCACCTGAATCAGAGCCCAGAGCCAAGGAGTTAGATACTTTACAATATCCTAAAACTCCTAAAGAGGCAGCTACCTTACCTATTCATGAGATTCTGTATGATCTCATGTTAAGAATGTGGGAAGCACCTCTAACAACCTTTCCTCATTCTCGCAGGTTGGACACCATGTATCGTGTCCCTCCTAGTCCTGGTTTCCATAAAACTCAACTTCCTCACCACTCTATTGTGGTTGAGTCTGCAATGAGAAAGATTAGAAGTGCCAAAAGACATGCCTCTAATCCTCCAGGACATGAATGTAGAACCCTGGATGCTTTTGGAAAAAGAGTCTTCCAAGCTTCCATGCTTGCTGAGAGAATTAATTCCTATAGTCTTTACATGGGAATGTTCTTAAAAGAAGTCACTGACCATTTGCAGACTTTAAGTCCTTTTATGTCTGAGGATAAAAGGCAGGAATTTCTCACTGGGCTCAAGCATGCCCAGGGTATCTCCAAATTCTCCAACCGTGCAGCTTTCGACTCCTTTGAATGCGTAAGCAGAGCCTCAGCTATTGCCATAGGTGCACGTAGGATTGCTTGGCTTCAAGCATCTGATTTGGAGATCTGGGTTCAAGATGAATTGGGAAATTATCCCTTGTACAGGTGAGAACCTGTTTGGTAAGGATTGGCAAGCAAAAGCCAATCAGATGGATGCTGAAAATTCTGCTTTGGATAGACTATCCAAATCTACAGCTGCTCCTGCTAAGAAAAGGTGGTTCAAGAAAACACCTTTTTCTAAAAAGGGAAGATTCTACCCTGCTTATGGTCAGAGGGCATCTTCTGCAGCTCAGTTCCCTTCCAAACGTCAGCAATCCTCCAAACAGAGCAAAGCAAAGGCTGCGAGGCCTGCTCCAGCCCAGCAACCTCAGCCCCCTAAGGGCTTTTGACTTTCTGCTAGAGAACTTAGCCTTCCTGGCTCTAGAAGGACGAGAACCCTTCACCATTCCAGGAAGGTTATGTCACTTTGCTCCCAGGTGGGGGCAAATTATAGCAGAGCATTGGACACTCTCCATCATAAGAGAGGGGTACAAGCTTCATTTTTCAAACTTGCCCCCTCTCTCAAGAGTGCACCAGTTCAATTCTCCAACCTCCCTCCTCAGCCTGTTGGAGCAGGAGGTTGCCACCCTTCTTGCCTAAGGGGCCATAGAGGAAGTGCCCTTTCAACAACAGGGCACAGGGTTCTACTCCCCCTATTTTCTTATTCCAAAGAAAACAGGGGGCTTCAGACCCATCTTAGATCTCAGAGTTGAACAGATTCCTAGTCAAAGAAAAATTCAAGATGGTTTCTCTAGGAACTCTGCTGCCATACCTTCAGAGTCAGGATTGGCTTTGTTATCTAGATCTCAAGGATGCGTACATTCATATTCTCATCCATCTATCTCACAGAAGGTTCCTTCGGTTCCTTTTTCAGGAAAAGCACTATCAATACAAAGTGCTCCCTTTTGGTCTGGCCTCTGCACCAAGGGTGTTCACGAAATGCATGGCAGTGGTTGCTGCTTTTCTGCGCACCTTGGGAATATTCGTCTTCCCTTACCTGGACGACTGGCTCATTCGAGCTCCCACTCAATCAGAGGCCAAGACTTCTCTCACCTGCACAATGCGTATCCTTCAGTATTTAGAGCTGGTAATAAACATCCCAAAATCCAATTTAGTCCGTACTCAGTCCCTGGAGTTTATAGGGCCGTTGCTGGATACCACAAGGGCAAGGGCCGATCTTCCCCAGGCCCGTTGCCTTCATTTGGTGCAGTTAGCTTCTCAAGCAGAGTTAAAACCCCTACTAACTGCTCGAGAGATGTTAGTTACTAGGCCACATGGCATCCACTGTACATGTGGTACCATATGCTCACCTTCACTTGAGAGCAGCTCAGTGGACTTAATCCACCCAATGGAACCAGGCAGTAGGCTGCCTGTCAGACAAAATAGCAAGCACAAGTCGCCTCATTTTGTCTCTACAGTGGTGGAAGTCCCCTCAAAACTTGTTGCTGGGGTCCCCCTTTCAACAACCTCTACCCCAAGCAATTCTTACAACAGATGCTTCTCCAATGGGCTGGGGAGCTCATCTTCAGGACCTCTCCACCCAGGGCATCTGGTCCCCACAGGAGACTTGTCTACATATCAATCTCTTGGAACTCAGAGCAATCTTCCTTGCTCTACGAGTTTTCCACACCCTGCTCAGCCACAAGACAGTCCTTATCCACACAGACAATCAGGTAGCCATGTTCTATGTAAACAAGCAGGGAGGAACTGGGCTCTCTGTCGCTTTGCAACGAAGCTCTGCGACTGTGGGCCCTCGCCAGAGAGCATCACATTCATCTTCTGGCAGTTTATCTTCCAGTTATTCAAAACTCTTGGGTGGACAGACTCAGTCGAGTTCTGCTTCCACACGAGTGGTCCCTACATATGGACCAGGCATCCAAGATTTTTCGAATTTGGGGAACCCCGGACATAGACCTCTTTGCAAGTCCGTGGAATGCCAAACTTCCCTGGTTCTGTTCCAGAACTCCGGCTCAGGGGGCTCAGGCAAGGGATGCTTTCCTCCTTCACTGGGGTCAAGACTTCCTGTATGCCTTTCCACCCATTCCCCTAATTCCCAAAACCCTGTTCAAGCTTCAGAGAGACAGAGGCCACATGATTCTCATAGCTCTACATTGGCCATGGCAAGTGTGGTACCCTCTGCTTCTACATCTCTCTCAAGCTCCCTCCCTAGAGTTAGGGTCTGTTCCAGACCACCTCTCTCAGGAGGACGGAAGGTTATGGCATCCCAATCCCCAGTCTCTGCATCTCAGGGCTTGGTTGCTGAAGGCCTACATCTCCAGGATCTTCATCTTTCTCAACAAGTGAAAGATGTTCTTTATGCTTCCAGAAAACCTTCCACTAGACGTTCGTTCGCTTTCAAGTGGAGGAGGTATCTCCAGGAACAAGCAGGAATGAGTCTTCACATATGGGTACGTTGGTACCGACAGAGCCTGCGCGGGAACGCTCCCCAGCTTCCCAAAAGGAAAGCTTTTGGGAGCATCCCACAGCGCCTGCGTGCTGCCTTCCCGCCTTTCCTAACCGCCTCTCCCCAGTTCTTCTTTGCCGCAGAGCCAGCAGGTCGTGTTCCTGTCACCGCTGAAGAAGTTCTTTGTTTTATTTTATTTCTTTGGTCGCGCCTCTGCCTTCCCCGACTTCGGACTGGTACCGCCGGTCTTTCTTTATTTTCTTATTAAAAAAACAAAAACAAATTTTTCCCTCACTTAGTTTGTTTTTCCTCTTTTGGGCTTTAGGCCTCATGGAAAATTTTCCTCATGGAAAAACCAGCCTCCGGGTTTAAAAAATGCACTAAGTGCAGCGGTACTATTTCTGTTACCGACACCCATGAATGGTGTCTTAAATGCTTGGGTCCTGCTCCTTGATGTCTAAACGAGGTTTACAGAACCGAGCAGACAAGTTCCATGTGCTGTTTCCCTCTGCAGTTTCAGTGGCATCGACGTCTTCCAGGGCTGCTTCTTCCTCCCATGGATCTCAGGTAACCAAACATAAATCCAGCCGGTTCTCGAAGGGTAGATCTCCTTCTAAGCATCGAGATGCCTCCGGGCTTGCCCTCGAGGATCCTGCACCGGCAAAACAACCCCGGCGGGAAGCTCCGGCTTCCAAAGCTCCACCTATGGGGTTACAGGTTGACATCGATGGCATGGCCTCGACCGATCACCTGTTAGAATGCTCTGGGTACCGAATTCCGGTACCGAATTCCAGGCATTCATGGCGTCGATGGATCAGAATGTCCTATCCATGCAGCTGGCTATCACGGCCTTCATTCAAGCTGCGATGCCGCTGATACCACTACAAACTCCGTTGTCGGTATCAGCTCCGGTACCGGCACCAGCGTCGGTACCGCTACCGACTGCATCGACATCGACCAGGATGCCGACTGCAGCGGTTCCCTGTCCAGGGATGCCCATCGGTACCAAACCGGTACCGATGACGCCCGATGTCAATACCGCTCGATACGCGTATCGAGCTTTGGAAGAGCACCCTGACAGTCGATACTTTGATTCCTCCGAAGATTCTGATGCATCGGAGGAGTCTGCTGAAGTATCCATAGCCCTTCCTGAAGAGCCGCCTTCTCCAAAAAGAAGAATGTCTCCTCCAGAGGACTTGTCCTTTCAAGACTTCATAAGAGAAGTGGCTAAAGGGCTTTCTATTTCAGTAACCTCTGAATCAGAGCCTAGAGCTAAAAAATTGGATATTTTAGGTTATTCTAAGGCTCCTAAGGAGGCAGTCACCTTGCCAATTCATGAGATTCTTTATGATCACATGATTGATTTAAGGGAGTCTCCTCTCACTATCTCTCCTCGTTCTCGTAGCTTGGACACTATGTACCGTGTCCCTCCTTGTCCTGGGTTTCATAAAACACAGCTTCCTCACCATTCTATTGTGGTGGAGTCAGCTATGAAAAGGATAAAGAGTGCAAAAAGACACTCCTCTGCTCCTCCAGGAAGAGAATGCAGGAGCTTGGATGCTTTTGGTAGGAAAATCTTCCAAGCCAGTATGCTCATTGCCAGAATCAACTCCTATAGTCTTTATATGGGTATGTTTCTGAAAGAAGTTGCAGATAAACTGCACACTTTCCTCCCTTTTCTTAAGCATACTCAAGATATTTCAAAGTTTTCCAACCGTGCAGTTTTTGACTCCTTTGAGGGTGCCAGCAGGGCTTCGGCCATTGCCATAGCTGCACGCAGAATTGCTTGGCTCCAAGCTTCTGATCTAGAATCTTGGGTCCAGGATGGCTTTGGAAATCTTCCCTGTACAGGAGAAAACTTGTTTGGCAAAGATTGGCAAATGAAAGCCACTCAAATGGATGCAGAAAGTTCTGCTTTGGATAGACTTTCAAAGTCAACCTCCATTCCTGCCAAGAAAAAGCCTTTCAAGAAGTCTTTTTTCAAGAAAGGCAGATTCCATCCTGCTTCTGGCCAACAATCATCTACAGGTCGTTTTGCTGCTAAGCGTCAGCAACCTAAACAGGCCAGGCCTAAGCCTACAGGGGCTGCTGCAACTCAGCAGGCCCAGCCTCCTCTGGGCTTTTGACTTGATGCTAGAGAACGTAGCCTTTTTGGCTCTGAAACAGCCAGAGCCTCTCACCATTCCAGGAAGGTTAGCTCATTTTGCTCCCAGATGGGAGCAAATTACAGCAGAGCAGTGGACCCTCTCCATCATAAGAGAGGGCTACAAACTTCATTTCTCAAACCTTCCTCCTCACACCATAGTGAGACATTTCAATTCTCCAACCTCTCTCCTCGACCTTCTAGGTCAGGAGTTGGCTGCCCTTCTTGCCCAAGGGGGCAATAGAAGAAGTACCTCTTCTTCAACAAGGGTCAGGGTTTTACTCCCCCTACTTTCTGATCCCAAAGAAAACAGGGGGCTATAGACCCATATTAGATCTCAGAGAATTGAACAAATTTCTATGCAAAGAGAAATTCAAGATGCTTTCTCTGGGCACTCTCCTTCCATACCTTCAGAGTCAGGATTGGCTTTGTTCTCTAGATCTCAAGGATGCGTACACACATGTCCTCATCCATCCTTCTCACAGGGAAAGCATTACCAATACTGGGTGCTTCCTTTCGGATTGGCCTCTGCTCCAATAGTGTTCACCAAATGCATGGCAGTAGTAGCTGCATTTCTGCGCACTCTGGGAATATTTGTATTCCCATACCTGGACGACTGGCTCATTCGAGCTCCATCTCAGTCAGAGGCCCAGACTTCCCTAGACTGCACAAGGCACATTCTGCAGTAACTGAGACTTGTGGTAAACCTCCCAAAGTCCCAGCTCACCCCTACTCAGTCCCTAGAGTTCATAGGGGCCTGGCTGGATACTACCACTGCAAGGGCCTATCTTCCTCAGGCCCGTTGCCTACGCCTAGTGCAGTTAGCCTCCCAGATTCAGTCAAAGAGCCTTTTAACTGCCCGGGAGATGCTACAACTGTTAGGCCACATGGCATCCACAGTGCATGTGGTACCCTATGCTCGCCTTCACATGAGAGCAGCTCAATGGACTTAGTCCACCCAGTGGACTCAAGCCTCAGGGGCTCTGTCAGACCAAATAGCAACCTCCAAACGCCTCTTTTGGTCTCTCCAGTGGTGGATGTCCACCCAAAATCTGTTGCTGGGGTCCCCCTTCCAACAGTTGTTTCCCCAGGCAGCCCTCACAACAGATGCCTCCCAAATAGGTTGGGGAGCTCATCTACAAGACCTCTCCACTCAGGGCACTTGGTCTCCACAGGAGACCTCCCTACATATCAACCACTTGGAGCTCCGAGCAGTTTTTCTAGCTCTCAAGGTCTTCCATACCCTGCTCAGCTACAAGACAGTCCTCATTCATACGGACAATCAGGTAGCCATGTTTTACATAAACAAGCAAGGAGGAACTGGCTCTCTGTCGCTTTGCAACAGAGCTTTAAGATTGTGGTCCTTCGCCAGAGAGCATCAAATCCATCTCCTGGCCGTATACCTCCCAGGAATCCAAAACTCTTGGGCAGACAGACTCAGTCGAGTTCTGCTTCCACACGAATGGTCCCTGTATATGGATCAAGTACTCAGAATCTTTCAAGAGTGGGGAACCCCGGACATAGACCTCTTTGCAAGTCCGTGGAATGCCAAACTTCCCCGGTTCTGTTCCAGAATTCCGTGTCAGGGAGTTCAGGCCAAGGATGCCTTCCTCCTTCACTGGGGTCAAGACTTCCTGTATGCCTTTCCACCCATTCCTTTAATTCCCAAGACTCTGTTCAAGCTCCAGAGGGATCAAGGATCTATGATCCTCATAGCTCCACGCTGGCCACGCCAAGTGTGGTACCCTCTACTTCTGCATCTCTCTCAAGCTCCCTCCCTAGACTTGGGAGCTGCTCCAGACCTTCTGTCTCAGGAGGAGGGGACTTTGTGGCACCCAAACCCCAAGTCCCTTCACCTCAGAGCTTGGTTGCTGAAGGCCTAGACCTTCAAGGTTGGAATCTTTCTCAGCAGGGAAGGATATCCTCCATGCTTCCAGAAAACCTTCTACTAGACGTTCCTATGCTTTTAAATGGAAAAGGTTTTCCATTTGGTGTGCTGAGAAGGGTCTTGACCCTCTAGCACTACCTTTGAACTCTCTATTGGAATATCTCCTGCATCTCTCCAATGCAGGCCTTAAGACAAATTCAGTAAGAGTCCATTTGAGTGCTATTGCAGCATCCCTTAAGCCTATCATTGGACAGCCTATTTCCTCTCATCCTCTTATTGCAAGATTCATGAGAGGCCTAACTTTAACTAAACCTCCCATTAGGCCGCCTCCGGTGGCATGGGACTTAAATCTGGTTCTTGGTCAGCTTATGAAGCCACCTTTTGAACCCTTAGCCACCACCTCCTTGAAATTTCTTTCCTGGAAGGTTATTTTCCTCATTGCAGTCACCTCAGCTCGCCGCATCAGTGAACTGCAGGCCTTAGTGGCTATTCCACCTTATACAAGGTTCCATCATGATAAGGTAGTCCTTAGGACCAATCCACACTTTATGCCTAAAGTGGTTTCACCTTTTCATCTTAATCAAGAGGTGTATTTACCTGTCTTTTTTCCAGGTCCTCATGCATCAAGTGCAGAGAGGAATCTTCATACCCTGGATTGTAAGAGAGTTCTTGCCTTTTACTTACAAAGGACACAGCAACATAGAAAGTCTTCTCAACTCTTTGTTGCCTTTGATCCCTCTCATTTGGGACTTCCAGTTTCTAAGAGGACACTGTCCAATTGGATTGCTCAGTGTATTTCTTTCGCCTACCAGATTAAGAACCTTTCTCTGGAGAGCCAAGTCACAGCTCATAATGTGAGGGCCATGGCCACCTCTATGGCTCATCTAAATTCTGTGTCTATCGACCAGATCTGTCGAGCGGCCACCTGGGCCTCGGTTCATACCTTCACAGCCCATTACTGTTTGGACAAGGACTCCCGCCGGGATGCCTTGTTTGGTCAGGCTGTTCTCAAACACCTGTTCCATGCTTAATCAACTCCTGCCCTCCTTCCCTGAATGGATGCCTGAGATCCATAGGAGGAGATAGAGCCCTTCACAGGGTCTCATAACCTTGGGGATCTCCCAGGCATCTCTAGCTAGGGAGTCCCCATATGTGAAGACTCATTCCTGCTTGTTCCTAGAGATAGCACAGTTACTTACCTGTAACAGGTGATCTCTGGGAACAGCAGGAATAAGTCTTCACAACCCACCCACCTCCGCTAGGAGTTGTATCTCTCTATCTATTTTTCCTTTCCTCTCTCTCTCTATTGTCTCAGCTTTAAAACTCGAACTGAGGAGAGGCGGTTAGGAAAGGTGAGAAGGCAGCGCGCAGGCACGGTGGGATGCTCCCAAGAGCTGTCCTTTTTGGGAAGCTGGGGAGCGTTCCCGCGCAGGCTCCGTCGGTACCTACGTACCCATATGTGAAGACTTATTCCTGCTGTTCCCAGAGATCACCTGTTACAGGTAAGTAACTGTGCTATCTCCCACAGCCCCGCTGCTTTCGTATTGTGCAGTTGGCTTCCCAAGCAGTGTTAAAAACTCATCTCACTGCTCGGGAAATGTTACAATTGCTAGGCCACATGGCATCTACCGTGCATGTGGTTCCCTATGCTCGCCTCCATATGAGAGCCGCCCAATGGACTCTATCCACTCAGTGGACTCAAGCATCAGGCTGCCTATCAGACAAAATACAAACTCAAGTCATCTTATTTTGTCCCTACAATGGTGGCAGTCAACCCAAAACCTTTTTTGTGGCGTCCCCTTTCCAACAGCCCCCACCGCAGGTCACTCTAACAGACGCCTCACAGGTGGGTTGGGGAGCTCACTTGCAAGATCTCTCTACTCAAGGCACCTGGACTCCACAGGATACCCATCTACACATCAATCTCTTGTAACTCAGAGCAATCTTCCTTGCTTTTCGAGCGTTGCACACCCAGCTGAGCTACAAGACAGTCCTAATTCAGACGGACAATCAAGTAGCTATGTTCTATCTGAACACGCAGGGAGGAACAGGCTCTCTGTCGCTTTGCAACGAAGCTTTGCGACTATGGGCCCTCGCTAGAGGGCATCATATTCATCTCCTGGCAGTGTATCTTCCAGGCATACAGAACTCTTGAGCAGACAGACTCAGTCGAGTTCTGCTGCCACATGAGTGTTCTCTTCATGCAGGCTAGGTAGCAAAAACTTTTCAAATTTGGGGGATTCTGGACATAGACCTCTTTGCAAGTCCTTTGAATGCCTAACTTCCCCAATTCTGTTCCAGAATTCCGTTTCAGGGTTTTCAGGCCAGGGATGCTTTCCTCCTCCATTGGGGTCAGGACTTCCTATATGCCTTCCACCCATTCCCCTAATTCCCAAAACCCTATTCAAGCTTCAGAGAGACAGAGGCTATATGATTCTCATAGCTGCACATTGGTCACAGCAGGTGTGGTACCCTCTGCTCCTACATATCTCTCAAGCTCCAGCTCTGGAGTTAGGATCTGCTCTAGATCTCCTGTCTCAGGAGGATGGGATGTTGTGGCATCCCGATCCCCACGCCCTGCATCTCAGGGCCTGGTTGCTGAGGTCCTAGACCTTCATAGTCTTAACCTATCTCAACAAGTAAAGGATATCCTTTGTGCTTCTAGAAAGCCTTCCACAAGACGCTCTTCTTCTTTCAAGTGGAAAAGGTTTTCCATATGGTGTTCGCAGAAGGGTCTTGACCCCCTGGCGATACCTCTGGAGTGTTGCCTTCATTTATCTGATGCAGGGCTTAAGACTAACTCAGTACGAGTCCATTTAAGTGCTATTTCAGCTTCTTTCAAGCCTTTAAATGGACAACCTATTTCCTCTCATCCTCTCATAGCGAGATTTATGAGAGGCCTCCTAACTAAGCTTCCCATTTGGCCACCACCGGTAGCATGGGACCTAAATCTGGTTCTTGGACAGCTCATGAAGCCGCCTTTTGAACCTCTAGCTACTACCTCCTTGAAATTCCTTTCCTGGAAGGTTCTTTCTCCAGGACCAAGCAGGAAGTCAGTCCTCACATATGGGTGACGTCGGCGCCGACGGAGCCCTCGCGGAGCAATTTTCCCCAGCTTTCAAAGAAAGCCTTTGGGAATTGCAGCGCGCATGCGCGGTCCCCTTCCCGCCCAAGGGTGCCATCTTAGCCAGTCTTCTTTTTTCCGCGGAGCCCTACAGACGTGCCCGTCTTGTCCCCGCTGAAAAAGTTGATTTTTTGTGATTTATTTCACTTTTTTCTTCGGTTCGACGCCGGTCTTTTTCCTGCCCGGACTCGCGACGCCGTTGCGAGTCCTTCTGTTATTTTTTGGTTTTTCTGATTTTCTGTCAGTTTCGTTTTCGGTTTTTCGCTGGCAGCCCGGTCCTTTGACCTTGCAGGGGCCCTTTTTCCCCCGATGGCTGCCAGTGGTTTCATGCGGTGTGTTCAGTGTGACAGAAATATGTCACTCACTGACACACATGATAATTGCCTCCGCTGCCTTGGCCCGGATCACGAGGAACTGATCTGTGGGGCCTGCAGCAAAATGTCCTCCAAAGCGTTAAGGAGTCGGCGGCATCAGCGGGAACGAATCTTCGCTGATCCCACCCGTACCCAGACCTCGTCGGAGGCCTCGGCGTCCAGAGGTTCCAGCTCTGACCGTTGCTGGAGTTCCTCCGACAGGGGTTCTCCCTCCGGGGACCATCATCGGAAGGTGAAACCCGCGAGGGCGGCGTCGGTGGACGCTCCTGGTTCCGCGAGGGCCAGGTCGCATAGCCCCGATAGCCGTCCCGGGTCTTTGGAGAAGGAACATCTCCCGAAGCGACCTCGTCTGGAGTCGGAGTTGCCTGCTCGGGTAAGTCCTGTAGTCCTCCTGGACTCGCCTCCGAGGGGTCCCACGTCGGGCCCGACGCCGTCGGGGCCCGAGTCGGGGGCTGCTGGGTCACCTGAGGTCGGACTCAGGTTGACGGCCTTGGAGAGCAGGCTATCTGCCTTCATGGACCAGTGGCGGGCACTGATCGCTAGCCTCGCTGGCGCCTCTGCCCCGACCGCCGGGACGTCGACGTCTAAGTCGACCCCGGAGACCGAGCCGATCCTCGAGTCTATGCGGGCTCGAGTCGATCCTCGGTCGAGGTCACCCTCGGCCTCCCGTTCGGGACCGAGGTCGTCGACGCCGACTCCCTCGGCGTCGGGGCGGCCGACGCCTCCGCCCACCCGGACCGACCCCACCGATTCCTCCTCGGAGTCGGCCTGGGAGTCTGAAGAGGAAGAGTCACCTGATTCGTTTCAGACTCGGTGTGTCCCCTCGGACTCGCCTGAGTCCGAACCTCGGAAACAGTCCCCTCCGGAGGACGCCCGGTTCTCGGACTTCGTCAGGGATATGGCCAAGGCTTTGGCCTTCCCTGCGGATCCCGAGGAGGAGCCTCGAGCCGAAGAACTCGATGCCCTTCAGTACGACTCTCCCGCCAGGGAACACTTTACTGTACCGGTTCCTCCCATGCTGGAACGACTACTCTTCCGCATGTGGGAGAGTCCAGCATCGTCGCCGGTATTAAGCAAGCGGGTCGATTCCATCTATCGAGTCCGCAAGAGCCCTGGCTTCCAAAAAGCACAGCTACCGCACCATTCCATGGTGGTGGAATCGGCCATGCATAGGCTTAAGAGCCAGAAGATGCACTCCTCGGTGCCTCCTGGCTGGGAGGCCCGCAACCTGGATGGTCTCGGTAAGAAGTGTTTCCAGGGCTCTATGCTTGCTTGTCGGGTCCAGACCTACCAGCTCTACATGGGCATGTATCTCAGAGACCTGGCTAAAGAGATAGCCGGATTCTCCGCTGGGCTGTCCGAGGAACCTTTGCGGAGGTTCCTAGCCTTGACAACTGGTATTCGGGAATGCTCCAAATTCATGTCTCGAGCAGCCTATGATGGCTTTGAAGCATCGGCACGAGTGGCCGCAGCCGGCATTGGTGCCCGCCGACAGGCTTGGCTTCAGTCGTCTGACCTTGAACCCTGGGTGCAGGACAAGTTGGTCGATGTCCCCTGCCGAGGTGAGAACCTCTTTGGCAAGCCCATGGCTGAAAAGGCTGCACAAATCGAGACGGAGACTCTCACCAGAACTAGGCTTTCTAGGAAGACCTCCGCCCCTTCCCAGAAGAAGAAGGGCTCGGGAAAGAAGTCCTTTTACCCGAGAAAGGCGGCTGCCTATAAACACTACCCTCAATATCAGGCCTCCACAGCTCCCCAACAGGGTCAGCAGGCCAAGGGACGGGGTAACGGGTCCCGTAGGCAGCAAGCCCCCAAGCCTGCATCACCGGCCCCTGCTCAGCAGGGTGGGGGTTTTTGACTTCATCAGCATAGCCTCTCCCCCTCAGCTGGTTCCTCCCAGCACAGGAGGCCGGCTGGTTCACTTTGCCCACAGGTGGTCCAACATCACATCAGATGCCTGGGTGCTTCAGGTTGTGAGAGAAGGCTATCTTCTCCACTTCCACCAGGTCCCTCCCTCCTATTTCCCGGGAGAACCTCCACGACTCCCTCTGCACAGGGACTTACTCCTTCAGGAGTTAGCAAGTCTTCTTCAGGAACAGGCTGTGGAACCGGTGCCCCACCACCTGAGGGGTCAAGGCTTCTATTCCAGGTATTTCCTAATACCAAAAAGAACGGGAGACCTCAGACCCATCCTGGACTTGCGCAACCTCAACAAGTTCCTCGTCAGAGAGAAATTCAAGATGCTTACCCTTGGAATCCTTCTGCCCTACCTCCAGCAGGGAGATTGGCTATGCTCCTTGGATCTAAAGGATGCCTACACACACATCCTCATTCACTCAAGCCACCGCCAATACCTAAGGTTTGTGGTGGCAGGAAATCATTACCAGTACAGAGTACTGCCCTTTGGCCTATCCTCCGCACCACGAGTCTTCACAAAATGTCTCGCGGTAGTGGCGGCTTATCTCCGGCTTCACGGCCTCTATGTCTTTCCGTACCTAGACGACTGGCTCATCAGAGCATCGTCCTCTCCAGAAGTCACAAAGGCCACGCACCGCACTGTGACTCTTCTGCAGTACTTGGGCTTTGTCATAAACTTCGCAAAGTCCACTTTGCTCCCCTCGCAGGATCTCAAGTTCATCGGCACAAGACTGCACACTCTTCAGGCACGAGCTTTCCTGCCTCTCGACAGGGCTCAATGGCTAATGGACCTAGCCGACCATTTTCGCAGCCAGCCCCTGGTCTCCGCCTGGCGCTTCCTGAGACTACTAGGCCATATGGCTTCCACCGTCCATGTGACCCCCAATGCCCGCCTGAATATGCGGCCTTCTCAGTGGTGCCTTCGCAAGCAGTGGCAACAAGCCACGGGCGGCCTAGCCGACTTAGTGCGCATCTCCGGCCCGCTGGCCTCCTCTCTACAGTGGTGGCTTCATCGGCCCAACCTGGTGCTCGGAATGTCTTTTCAGTCTCCTCCGCCGGCTCAAGTGCTGATGACCGATGCTTCTCTCCTAGGATGGGGAGCGCATTGCCAAGGGGCATGTACTCAAGGTCTCTGGACCACGTGGGAGTCTGCGCAGCAGATCAACTTCCTGGAGCTCAGAGCAATCCGTCTGGCTCTCAAGGCTTTCTCCCACCTGACTTCTCACCAGTCCGTCCTTGTCCAGACGGACAATCAAGTTGCTATGTTCTACGTGAACAAACAGGGAGGCACGGGCTCCTTCCTTCTCTGTCGGGAAGCACAGAGGCTCTGCTCTTGGGCCGTCAGCCACGGCATTCTTCTCAAGGCAGTCTATCTCCCAGGCCAAGAAAATTGCCTGGCGGACAAACTCAGCAGGATCCTCCAGCCGCACGAGTGGGGCCTGGATCCTTTGGTGGTTCAGAAACTTTTTCTGAAGTGGTGCCTCCCCACGATGGATCTCTTTGCCAGTCCTCTCAACCGGCAACTTCCTCGCTTCTGCTCTCGGCAGCCGCATCCCCTTCGAGTAGCGGCGGATGCTTTTCTGCTCTCATGGTCGAAAAGCCTTCTGTATGCCTTTCCTCCCATACCGCTAGTCTCTCAACTCTTTTCAAGGTTCTCCGAGACAAAGCTTCCATGATCCTGATAGCTCCTCGCTGGCCCAGACAGCCGTGGTTTCCACTCCTGCTGCAATTAGCGGTAGAGGATCCGTTCCCTCTGGGGTTTCAACCGGATCTCCTCACACAGGATCAGGGGTCCCTGCTCCACCCCAACCTCAGATCTCTGCATCTGATGGCCTGGCTGCTGAAAGGGTAGTCCTTGCTCCCCTTCTACTGCCGGCAGAGGTGGAAGAGGTCGTCCTAGCTTCCCGGCGCCCTTCTACCCGTAAATGCTACGCCCTTAAATGGCGTCGCTTTTCCGCTTGGTGTGCCCAGCAGTCTCAGGATCCCTTCTCCTGCTCGGTGTCGGTGATCTTGCAGTACTTGCTCTACCTCTCTAATCTGGGACTTAAGTCCAACTCCGTTAAAGTCCACCTCAGTGCTCTTTCAGCACATCATGTGCCGGTGGACGGCAGACCTCTTGCCAGCGACCCTCTCGTAGCGAGGTTTCTCCGGGGTCTCCTTCTACTTAAACCACCTCTGCGTCCGCCAGCGCCTGACTGGGATCTGAATGTGGTTTTACAGCGGATCACCTGTCCGCCTTTTGAACCTATGGCTACCTGTTCTCTACGTTTTCTTTCTTGGAAAACCTTATTCCTGATAGCCCTCACTTCCGCTAGACGCGTGAGTGAATTGCAGGCCCTCGTGTCTGATCCCCCTTACACTCGATTCTACAAAAATAGGGTAGTCCTACGGACTCACCCTAAATTTCTTCCAAAAGTGGTTTCGTCCCCTTTTCACATCAATCAGGAGGTGGTACTTCCGACCTTCTTTCCCAGGCCTCACTCCAGCCGAGCTGAAATGGTCCTGCATACCCTGGACTGTAGAAGGGCATTGAACTTCTACCTCGACCGTACGCGGGAGCACCGTAAAGCTGCTCAGCTTTTTGTGTCTTTTGACCCCAATAAATTGGGGCTCCCGGTCTCCAAGCGTACTCTGTCCATCTGGGTTGCTGACTGTATCGCTTGGGCTTATGGGGCAGCCGGACTCTCCTTAGAAAGTCGGGTCACGGCTCATTGTGTTCGGGCGAAGGCTACGTCAGTGGCTTACCTCCGCTCTGTTCCATTGGCAGATATCTGCCGGGCCGCTACTTGGTCTTCGAGCCAGACTTTTGCGGTCCATTACTGCCTCGAGAGGGAGTCCCGCAGGGACAGTGCTTTCGGACAGGCAGTCCTCCGAAATCTCTTCGAGGTTTGAGCAACTCCTACCCTCCATCCCGGATGTTGGGCTACCGGTGGGTAATAATTCAGTGAAGATTCCTTCCTTCTGTACTGCTGAGCTAGAGGGAGCTCATTTTTGCGCTTAGGGTCTCCGGTAGCCTTAAGCTTGGGAGTCCCATATGTGAGGACTGACTTCCTGCTTGGTCCTGGAGAAAGCGTAGTTACTCACCTGTAACAGGTGTTCTCTAGGAGCAGCAGGAATCAGTCCTCACGACCCTCCCTCCTCCCCTTGGAGTTGCAATCATCTGCTTTAGTTTTTTTGCAAATTTTTCTGCTGTCTTTTAGCTATGTCATCTGACTGGCTAAGATGGCACCCTTGGGCGGGAAGGGGACCGCTCATGCGCGCTGCAATTGCCAAAGGCTTTCTTTGAAAGCTGGGGAAAATTGCTCCGCGAGGGCTCCGTCGGCGCCGTCGTCACCCATATGTGAGGACTGATTCCTGCTGCTCCTGGAGAACACCTGTTACAGGTGAGTAACTACGCTTTCTCATTGCAAGCACATCAGCACGTTGCATTAGTGGCTGATCCTCCTTATACGAGGTTCCATCATGATAAGGTAGTCGTTAGGACTGATCCACCCTTTATGCCAAAGGTGGTCTCACCTTTTCATTTAAACCAAGCAGTGTACCTGCCTGTATTTTTTCCAAGACCTCATGCTTCAAATGCAGAAAGGAATCTTGATACTTTGGACTGTAAAAGAGCACTTGCTTTTTATTTACAAAGGACACAGCAACATGGGAAGTCCTCTCAACTCTTTGTTGCTTTTGATCCTTCTCATTTGGGACTTCCAGTCTCTAAGAGAACATTGTCCAATTGGATTGAACATTTGTAGTTCTTTTACCTATCAGAGTAAAAACCTTTCTCTGGAAGGCCATGTCATAGCTCACAATGTGAGAGCCATGGTAGCCTCAATGGCTCATCTACACTCTGTTGACGACATACCTTCACAGCCCATTACTGCTTGGACAAGGACTCCCGCCGGGATGCCTTGTTTGGTCAGGCTGTTCTACGACACCTGTTCCATACTTAATCAACTCCTACCCACCATTCCCGGTAGGATGCCAGTGATCCATGGGGGGAAGTGGAGCCCTTTCAAAGGGGCACAGAACCTCTGGGGTCTCTCCCTGGCATCTGTAACTAGGGAGTCCCTGTATGTGAAGACTACATTCCTGCTTGTTCCTGGAGATAGCATAGTTACTCACCTGTAACAGGTGATCTCCGGGAACAGCAGGAATTTAGTCTTCACTACCCACCCACATCCCCTAGGAGTTGTATCTCTCTTTTCTTTTCTTTCCCTCCCTCTCTCTTTCTCTTTGTCTCAGCTTTAAAACTCAACTGGAGAGAGGCAGTTGGGAAAGGCGGGAAGGCAGCATGCAGGTGCTGTGGGAAGCTCCCAAAAGCTTTCTAATTGGATTCTGGGGAGCGTTCCTGCGCAGGCTCCGTCTGTACCAACGATACCCATATGTGAAGACTAAATTCCTGCTGTTCCCGGAGATCACCTCTTACAGGTGAGTAACTATGCTTTATCCTGTCATGGCCAAGAAGCTTCTCTCTTTTTGTGCCCTTTGGGGTATATTGTACTTCTGCCTTCCTGTCGACACTGGTTCTGTCAAATGTGACTCCGGTCCCTATAATTTTTCCTTTTTTATTTTCCTTTTTTTTTCTTTTCTAGTGTTTTTTCACATTTTTCTCACTGCTAAGCTAGGCCTCTAGGTTTGCACAGCTTTATCTTTAATCTCGAAGACAACGTTTTCAGTCATGGAATAGCCAGTCAGTGGTATCAAAAAATGTAACAAGTGTGTCAGTACCATTTTTGCCACTGATAAACATGGCTGGTGTCTAAAACATTTGGGTCCTGAACATGAACACTCTTCTTGTCCTTTGTGCCAACAAATGACAGAGAGAGGCCTCCAGAACCGAACCAGACAGTTTGGATCGTTGTTCGCCTTGGACTCTGTTTCAGTGGCTTCTGAGGGCATAGGCTTCTCATGTGTCTCAGACTTCTTCAAAGTCCACACACAAGTCACTGTGGCCATTCTTCAAATCTTTTGGCATCGAAGACCAATTCCGATGCCAGTGAAGAGTCCTAGTATAAGCATTGACACTCCCCTAGAAGTGTGTGTGATGCAGACTGGCCAGCCAAACAGCCCCGGTGGGAGGATCTGTCCTCCAAAGCACAAGTGTGGCTCCCTACACATTGACCTCCAGAGAGCTACTGGTTCAATGTTCTGGGACAGTGGCTTAGAACCCCATAAGTTATTCCACCCAGACATTGGCCATCTCCCTAGACCAATGTATGCTGGCTCTTGAGTGGAGTTTGGCAACACTCCTGGCAGCCTTGATACCAATAGCAGGCGCCGACATCCGGGAGCCCCCGCCACCACCAGCAGCTCTCCCCTTCCCGGGGATCGAGCTACCAGCGGCGGGAGGGGCCAGCAGACCACCGAGGCCCAATTGGGGCTCAGCAGCCACTGTTTAAACCTTGCGCCAGCAGGCGCGACCGCGACTGGCGGGCCCGCGCCTGAGGGCCTCGCCAGAGGGCCCTTTGGCGTGGCCCTTAGGCGGAGCACGAGAGGCGGCACAACAGATACCTCACCAGTGACCTAACTGCCGGACGCCTGACCAAGATTCCAGCGTTCTACCAACATCTGAACTGTGAGAATGTGTTTCTGCTGAATATCTCCATCTATTGTAAGCCACATTAACTTACAAAGTAACCCGATAGCATCAGCATCATAATGTATTAGATACTATCTTAGCAATACAATTTTGCCATTTGGAAGTTAATTTAAACTGCCAGCTTTGCACTTCTTACGGTGTTCACCACATTACTGCAATACTGCACTCTCTCTGTAAAGTTAGTCAATATCTTGCATGTAAACTGTACCTGCTCGATTGTGTGCTCTCATATAATTACTTCTCTGTACATAAGATTCTCACCACTGTACTAGACCACATAACTGCGGGGTACTACCATACTTTTGCACTGCCCCACCTCCTAATTACAGTGTCTCACACACAATCCAAACCCTCAGAATGGCCCTCCAGGTCGCTGTCATTCTTAGCCTCTACCTCCTCACCCACTGGCTTGGAACCTCCCAATCTCTCTACATACCACATGGCAGGATTCCAATCCTGAATAGCCATGGCAAAAGATGGAATAGTCCCCCTTACGTCAACCCAGGAAGTAACACCTACCCACGCCACTCCCACCTGATACATGTAGCACTCCAACTATCCAATACACCCAACCAGGAAAAACCTTTGAGATGCCGACCCCTAAAATGTGCCATCATCAACGCACGTTCCATCCGCAAAAAATGGCCTGTTGTCCTTGACACAATCTCCTTCTATGACCTTGAGATCCTCATGATCACAGAAACATGGCTATCACCAGAAGACAACGTCCTCCTCAATCAACTACTTCCCCCCAATTTTTCCATACACACGAGACATAGGGAAAACAAAAAAGGAGGAGGGGTGCTCATAATCTCCAAATCAGACCTCAACTTCCAGATTGTGGACTCTTCTAGCACAAACAGCCTGGACACCCTCTCTGTTGCTAACCAACAATGCTCCCTTACCCTGTTATATAGAACACCATCTAATTCTCCAGTTGACCTTCCAACCATCATTGACCTTGCAGCTAACACCCGCACTCCCAACAAACCAAATTGGATAATGGGTGATTTCAATCTCCCATCGCTACACCAAAACCACGCAAATGCGTTCCTTGATGCAATGGAAAACCTGGGTCTCAAACAAATCATAAATGAACCCACACATACAAAAGGGAACATTCTGGACATGGTTTTTGTGCCACATCCATTCAAGGACAAAAGCCACAATCTGCCAACATCAGTCGTGGATGTACCCTGGTCCGACCACAAATTGATCATTATCCAGATTCCCAGCAACAATGACCAGCTGAACAGAAGCCAACCCACGAACATCACCTCTCGAACTTCCACTAGATGCTTCTGCCCCTTCGATAGGGAACTCATCCTTTCGGAGACCCCATCACTCATCAACAAAACAACACCTGACCTTGATGAACTAATCTCTTGCTGGAATTCCAGCCTGCTTGCCATCTCACAACACCCAAACCCTAAAAATACAGCAAGAGCGAAAAGAAGATCCTCCCCATGGTTCTCTCCTGAGCTACGCGCTTCCCTCATGCAACTACGTAGACTCAAACGCCGATGGCGCCGATCACGCTCACCGGAAGATCAGACCGCATACCTAACCCACCTTGCAATACATCGAGAAACAATCTCTACCAGAATGAGACAATATCACACTGACACCCTAAAGAGGTCATTGAATAAACCTCGTGACCTCTTCAATTTGGTCAAATCCCTCTCAAAGGAACCATCACCCGAGCAACACATCAACATACACCCACAAGAATTCGCTGATTATCTGCAATCCAAGATTGTACAAACTAACAAGGTCTCAGCAGTCCAATATCAAGAACCGGCGGACCTCTCTCCACTTAACTTTTTTTCCACACCATCCAATAAATGTATTGAGAACACCAAAGCATCACTCAACACCTCCACTGCACAGACCGACCCATGTCCAGCTTTTTGGATCAAGGAGCTACGTGATGTGCTCAGTCCTGTCATCGCAAATATAATGAAACTCTCCTTTACAACAGGCTATTTTCCCACTTCACTCAAGCAGACTTCCATTAGGCCATTACTGAAAAACCCCAAACTGGACCCCCAAAGGGTTGACTCCTATCGACCAATAGCTAGCATCCCCATCTTAGCCAAAATAATTGAGAAAGAAGCACAACGGCAAATTCAAGATCACATAGACTGTTGCTCCCTTAGATAACTGCCAACATGGGTTCAGAGAACATCATGGGGTTGAGACACTACTTACTGGTCTATTCAACAATATCATCACAGGAATTGACAACATCCATCAAGGTTTTGTCCTCATTTTCCTAGACATCGCCGCGGCATTTGACTCCGTGAGTCACGAAATCCTCCTTGGAAGACTAAAAGAAAAGGGTGTCTGCAACAATGCCTAAAATGGTGTAAGTCTTATCTGGACGATAGATGGCAATATGTGAAGTCTGGATCAGAAGAGTCTAGCCACTTCCATCAAAAACATGGGGTACCTCAAGGATCCTCATTATCCTCCTTACTCTTCAATATCTACATGCAGCCCATCTGCAATATCATAAGATCATTCAACGTAAACTGCATGATATATGCAGATGACATTCTTTTATACATGCCTTTCTCCACAACCCACATGGACCTGACCCCACTCACAGATTGTTTCAATGCAGTTTCAACATGGCTCCAGACACAGAACCTACGTATCCAGCATAAAAAAACAGAGGTCCTTTTCATCTCCAGAGACTCCAACTTTACGCCCCCGTCCCACGTCAGTGTCAAGGAAGCTGATTTGCAAACTAAAGATGCAATAAAATATTTGGGAGTTACCCTGGACCAACATCTAGACATGAAATGCCACATAAGCAGCGTAGTCAAAGCCATCTACTTCAAAATCCGCTCCCTCAAACACCTATGCTCCCTGCTGGACCCAGACGATTTCCGTACCATATATCAAGCGCTGATCCTGCCGCATTTTGACTTTGCAAATGCCATCTTACAAGGTCTCCCCCAATCCACACTAACCCCCTTACAGTTGGCCATGAATGCCGCAGCTAGGGTCCTCTACGGTGCATCCAGAAACGACCACGTGACTCCTATTCTCAAACAACTGCACTGGCTACCAATTCATGGGAGAATCACCTTCAAATCCCTTTTATTAGCATTTAAGGCAATCAAAGGC
Organism: Ichthyophis bannanicus; assembly: GCA_033557465.1. Taxonomy (NCBI): domain Eukaryota; kingdom Metazoa; phylum Chordata; class Amphibia; order Gymnophiona; family Ichthyophiidae; genus Ichthyophis; species Ichthyophis bannanicus. The sequence goes on along the minus strand of CM066035.1, from coordinate 883,926,659 downwards.
ACCTCATCCCTCTCACTCACGAATCTAATCCACATGGTCCCCCCCAACAGATCAAGAAGAACATCAGCTGTAAACTTGCTAGCTATACCAAAGGCTTCGATAAAGTCCAACACGAACACCACAAACAGGGCATTCAGTTTTTATGGCCCAAAATGCTGGAACACCCTACCCCCCAACATTAGAGCCATTACCAATCTATATCAGTTCAGGAAGGCTCTCAAAACATACCTTTTCTGCCAATACTTCCCAGACAGCAACTGAACTAGATATCCCCTCCAAGAAATGACCCAATCTAGAAATGCCCTCACACTGCAGTGTAGATAGATTATGTATATAGTTAACCCAGTTATCCAAGTTTGTACTCCTGTTCAATGTAAAACCTGACAGTTTGTCGTTATGGTCGTTGTTGTTATGATGTAAACCGCGCTGATTCTAAATAGCGCGGTATATAAGAAACTGTAATAAAAAATAAATAAATAAATTCTACCCTGCCTGGGTCCCGATAACTTCGGACCGGTGGGTCCTCAAGGTGGTTCGCGAAGGTTATGCCTTAGAATTCCTACGTCCAGTATCAGACTCGTTCGTTCTGTCTCCCTGCAAAAGCCGCTCTGAAGTGCAGGGCGGTCAAGCAGACGGTGGACAGGCTGTTAGCGCTCAAGGCAATAGAGCCGGTCCCGGTAGCCGAATGCGGTACCGGTCGATATTCCATTTATTTCATAGTCCCAAAGAAAGAGGGTGCCTTTCGCCCAAATTTAGATCTGAAAAAGGTGAACCGATGTCTCCGAGTTTCCCACTTCCAAATGGAAACATTGAGGTCCGAGATAGCGTCGGTGCGGAAGGGGGAGTTTCTGTCCTCCCTGGACTTATCAGAGGCGTATCTGCATATTCCCATCCATCAGGAACACCAGCGGTTTCTACGGTTCGCGGTGCCGATGGGGCATTTTCAATTCCGAGCCCTTCCCTTAGGTCTGGCTACCGCACCAAGGACCTTCTCCAAGGTAATGATAGTAGTAGCTGCATCCCTGAGAAAGAAAGGCATCTTGGTGCATCCGTATCTGGACGATTGGCTCGTCTGAGCAAAGTCGAAATCCGAAAGCGAGAGGGCCACAGCCAGGGTTGTAGCGTGTCTCCAAGACCTAGGTTGGGTGGTCAGTGCGGCCAAGAATGTGTGTGTTCCCTCGCAGAATCGAGTACCTGGGGGTGAGGTTCGATACAGCGATGGGCAGGGTTTTCCTCCCTGCCAAGCGAGCGGAGACCCTCAGGGCTTTGGTGCGTGAGTTTCTGCAAATGCAGGTCCCCACAGCGTGCCATTATCTGCGGTTGCTCGGCATGATGGCGGCAACGCTCGAGCTGGTGCTGTGAGCGAGGGCTCACATGCGGCCATTGCAGAAGGTGTTGCTCAGGAGGTGGTCTCACCAGAACAACGCGCTCTCCCAGAAGTTACCCTTTCTCCAGGACCAAGCAGGAAGTCAGCCCTCACATAAGGGTGTCATCGGCGCCGATGAAGCCCCAGCGGAGCATTTCCCCAGCTTTCTGTGAAAGCCTTTGGGAATGCAGGCACGCATGCGCGGTTCCCTTCCTGCCTAAAGGTGCCATCTTACCTCAGTCTCTCTTTTTCCGAGAAGCCCACCGGACATGTGTCCTGTCATCCCGGATAAAAGCTGATTTTTTTTGGCGATACTCGCTGTTTTTTCTCCCGGTTCGACGCCGGTTTCCCCTTCCGCCGTGTTCGGTACACCGGTATCGAGCCTGATTCGTCTTTTTCGATTTTTGCCCTTCGTGGCTGGCTTTGGCGCCCTTTTTTGCTTTTTCTCTGGAAGGCTGGTCCTTTGACCTCACGGGGACTCTTTTTTCCCCGATGGCTTCCAGCGGTTTCAAGAAGGGTGATGAGGACCGAGGCACCGACACACACGACTGCTGCCTTCGGTGCCTCGGTCCTGATCACGACCCTAAGTCGTGTGGACCATGTGGGAAGATGTCTTCCAAGGCACTCCGAAGTCGCGAGCAGCAGAAAGAAAGGCTTTTCTCGGACTCAGCCTCCGGCCGGGCCCGGACCTCGTCTGAGGCCTCGACATCTCGGGATTCGGATCCTGAGCGCCGTCGGAGCTCCTCGGACAGGGGGTCCCCTGACCGGAAATGCAAGAAGAAGCGGCTCGCTAGGGCGTCAGAGGAGGAGGTCCCTGGCTCCTCGAGGGCCAGGTCTAAGACCCCCGACCGTCGCCCTGGGCCCGTGGACCAAGAGAAGCCTGCCAAAGTTCCTTGCGTGGAGCCGGAGTCTGCTGGACACGTAAGCCCTGTAGTCCTCGAGGACTCTCCTCCCAGGGAGCCGACGTCGGGCCCGGCACCGCCGGGGCCCGAGTTGGTGGCTGCTGCATCTCCCGAGCTGAGTCTCAGGATGACAACCTTGGAGAGAAGATTGTCTGCCTTCATGGAGCAGCAGCGGGCACTGATGGCCAGCCTGTCTGGCGCATCTTCCCCGACCACCGGGACATCGACTTCGAAGTCGACCCCGGAGACTGAGCCGATACTAGAGTCCATCATGGCTCGAAGTCGACCTCGGTCGCGGTCTCCCTCGCCCTCCCGCTCGGGACCGAGGGCGTCGACGCCGGTGCCTCCGGCGTCAGGGCGGGTGCTCCAGGGCCCCCCGGGGTTGGACCCTGACTCCTCGTTGGACGAGTCCGCCTGGGAGACGGTGGATGAGGAGTCCCCCGATACGTTCAAGACTTGGTGCGTCCCGTCGGACTCACCGCAGTCTGAGCCCCGGAGTAGATCCCCTCCAGAGGATACTCGGTTCTCGGAGTTCGTCCGGGATATGGCCACTGCCTTGGCTATTCCGGCGGACCCTGAGGAAGAGCCTCGAGCTGAAGAGCTCGAGGCCCTGCAGTATGACTCTCCTCCGAAGGAGGCCTTTACTGTCCCAGTTCCTTCGATGCTGGAACGGCTCCTCTTCCGGATGTGGGAGGCACCGGCCTCGGTACCGGTTTTAAGCAAGCGAGTCGACTCGATCTATCAACTCAGGAAGAGCCCTGGCTTTCAGAAAGCACAGCTACCACACCTTTCCATGGTTGTGGAATCGGCCATGCATTGTTTGAAGCGCCAGAAGATGCACTCTGCGGTGCCCCCCGGCAGGGAGGCCCGGAACCTCGATGGCGTCGGTAGAAAGTGCTTCCAGGGCTCGATGCTTGCTTGCCGTGTCCAGTCTTACCAGCTGAACATGGGCATGTACTTGCGGGACATGGCCAAGGAGTTGGCCAGGTTCTCTGCTGGACTCTCCGGGGAACCCTTGCAGAGATTCACGTCCTTGTCCTCGGGGATTTGGGACTGCTCGAAGTTTCATGTCTCGCGCCGCCTACGATGGCTTCGAGGCTTTGGCCCGAGTTGCGGCAGCCGGCATCGCGGCTCGACGCCAGGCATGGCTGCAGTCATCGGACCTCAAGCCATTGGTTCAGGACAAGTTGGTCGATGTCCCTTGCCGAGATGAAAACCTTTTTGGCAAGCCCATGACCGAGAAGGCCACCCAGCTCGAAACAGAGCACCTTACACAGACAAGGCTGTATAGGAAGACCTCTGCCCCTTCTCATAAGAAGAAGGGCTTGGGTAAAAAGCCCTTTTACCCGAGGAAGGGCACTGCCTACAAACAGTACCCTCAATATCAGGCTACCCAACCTGCACCCCAGGGTTAGCAAGCCAAGGGGCAGGGTAATGGGCCCCGTAGGCAGAGGACCCCCAAGCCTCCGGCCCCTGCTCCCACTCACGGTGGGGTTTTTTGACTCCTTGAGCGTAGCCTCTCCATCCCTGCTCTCCCAACCCTGCACAGGAGGTCGCCTCGCCTTCTTTGCCCACCAGTGGCCCCTCATCACCGGGGAAAGTTGGGTGTTGGACATAGTCCACAGGGGCTATGCACTACATTTTCACCAACTGCCTCCACCATACTTTCCAGGGAAGCCTCCAAGGCCTTCCCTGCACACAGACCTCCTTCAGGAACTTCAAGGTCTGTTGGTGGACAGGGCGGTGGAGCCTGTGTCTCCCCACTTTGCTAGGTCACGGATTCTACTCCAGGTATTTCCTGGTGCCCAAAAGAACCGGTGGCCTTCGACCCATTCTGGACCTCAGGATCCTCAGCAAGTTCCTAGAGAAAAAAAAGTTCAAGATGCTTATTCTTGGAACACTTCTGCCCTACCTCCAGCAGGGAGATTGGCTATGCTCCTTAGATCTAAAGGATGCGTACACTCACATCCTCATTCATCCAGACCACAGAAAGTACCTCAGGTTCATTGTGGGAGGAAACCATTATCAGTACAGTGTACTGCCTTTTGGCCTCACCTCCGCTCCCAGGGTCTTTACCAAATTCCTGGCAGTGGTGGCGGCCTACCTGAGAAATCGGAGTCGTCTTCTTCCCCTATCTGGATGACTGGCTCATCAGGGGTCAGACGTGCCAGGAGGCCAGACAAGCCACCCTCAGAACTATTGCTCTTCTTCAAAGCCTAGGGTTTATAATAAACTTCGCAAAGTCCACTTTGCTCCCCTCCCAAAATTTGGAGTTCATAGGAGCAAGACTGGACTCTTTCCTGGCAAAGGCTTTCTTGCCAGAAGACAGAGCACAAAGATTGATAGCCTTGGCAAACCAGTTTCTCAACAGGTCACTAGTCTCCGCCAGACTCTGCCTGAGGCTTCTAGGCCACATGGCTTCGACAATCTGTGTGACCCCCAATGCCAGGCTCCATATGAGGCCTGCACAGTGGTGCCTTCGGACTCAGTGGTCACAGGCCACAGGCTGCCTCAGGGACAGGATAAGGGTGTCCAGACCATTTCTGAACTCCCTCAGCTGGTTTCTGCACCCACCCAATCTACTAAAAGGAGTGCCCTTTCAGATTCCTGGGTACACGGTGGTACTGACCACCGATGCCTCCCTGCAGGGCTGGGGAGCTCATTGTCTAGACAAGTGCACCCAGGGCCGGTGGTCTCCTTGGGAGGTGGCACAGCAGATCAATCTCCTGGAACTCAGGGCTATTCGCCTAGCTCTCAAAGCTTTCTCTCCTGCCCTGGCTCATCAATCTGTCCTGGTTCAGACAAACAATCAGGTGGTCATGTTTTATGTGAACAAACAGGGCGGGACTGAGTCCAGGCGCCTTTGTTGGGAAGCTCAAGACCTTTGTTCATTTGCTCTAAAGCACCACATGCTCCTCAGGGCTGTGTACCTTCCAGGCCAGGAGAACTATCTGGCCGACAGGTTGAGCAGGATTCTGCAGCCCCTCGAGTGGCAACTGCATCCCTTGGTGGTTCAGAAGATCTTCCTGAAATGGGGTCTCCCTTGGAGATAGATCTGTTTGCCAGTCCGCTGAACAAGCAACTGCCAAAGTTCTGCTCCAGGCAACCGCATCCTTTGAGGATAGCACCGGATGCTTTTCTGATTCCCTGGTCTCAGGGCCTCCTGTATGCGTTTTCTCCCACGCCCTTGGTGGCCGGAACAAGATTCTTCAGGACAAGGCCTCGGTCCTGCTGGTGGCTCCCGGGTGGCCGAGACAACCTTGGTTTCCACTTCTGCTTCAGCTGGCAGTGGATCCCCCGCTGCCTCTGGGGTTGCAACCCGACCTTCTCTCTCAGGATCAGGGTTCCCTTCTGCACCCCAATCTCAAAGCTCTCAATTTGATGGCCTGGAGGCTGCAAGGGTAGTTTTGGCTCCCTGGGGCCTACCTCAGGAAGTTGAGGTTGTTCTAGCCTCTAGGAAATAGTCCACTAGAAAAACCTATGCTCTCAAATGGAGAAGGTTTTCTGTTTGGTGTCAGCTACGTACAGTGGATCCTTTCTCCTGTACTGTACCAGTAGTGCTTCAGTATTTGCTCCACTTGTCCAATCAGGGACTCAAGTCCAATTCTGTTCGGGTCCACCTCTCAGCTCTAGCAGCTCACCACTCACTGGTGGAAGGACATTCTGTCGGTTCACCCCTTGGTGTCCCGCTTTCTCAGGGGCTTGCTTTTGCTCAAGCCTCCAATCCGTCGTCCTGCCCCTGAGCGGGAGTTGAATGTGGTCTTGCAGCAACTGACTCGCCCATCTTTTGAGCTGATGGCTACTTGTCCACTACGCTTCCTATCCTGGAAGGCGCTCTTCCTGATAGCCCTTACCTCGGCTAGGCGAGTGAGTGAGCTTCAGGCCCTGGTCTGTGATAGGCCTTACACCAGGATTTATAGGAACAGGGTAGTCCTCAGGACTCATCCAAAGTTCCTCCCAAAGGTTGTCTCCTCTTTCCACCTCAATCAGGAGGTGGTTCTTCCAACATTCTTCCCTAGGCCTCATGCAAGCCAGGCTGAAGCAGTCCTGCATACCCTGGACTGTAGGGAGGGCCTTATCCTTCTACTTTGACTGTACACAGGGTCATAGAAGGGCTACTCAGCTCTTTGTTTCTTTTGACCCTAATAAGTTGGGGTTGGCTGTGTCCAAGCGTACCTTGTCCATCTGGGTGGCTGACTGTATCACCTGGGTTTACAAGGTAGCTGACCTTCCTTTGCAGGGTCGGGTTACGGCCCACCGAGTCATGGCAATGGCTGCCTCAGTGGCTCATCTCCGCTCTGTGCCCTTGGTAGACATCTGCAGGGCTGCAACTTGGTCTTCAAGCCAGACTTTTGTGGCCCATTACTGTCTGGAGAGGGAGTCCCTCCCGTAGGGACAGTGCTTTTGGCAAAGCAGTACTCTGGAATCTCTTTGAGGTTTAGGCAACTCCTGCCCTCCTGCCCTCTGTTGGGCTACCGGTGGAGGTTGTGTCCTTGAAAAGCCTTTCTTTGCTGCTGAGACTAGAGGGAGTTCTCTTGTTCAGCCTGGGTTCCTCGGTAGCCCAGAGCTTGGGAGTCACCCATATGTTAGCACTGACTTCCTGCTTGGTCCTGGAGAAAGAGTAGTTACTCACCTGTAACAGGTGTTCTCCAGGAGCAGTAGGAATCAGTCCTCACAACCCTCCCTCCTCCCCTTGGAGTTGCAGTTGTACATAGTTTATTTTTCATTTTTGTGTGCTGTTCTTAGCTATGTCATTTGACTGAGGTAAGATGGCACCTTTAGGCGGGAAGGGAACCGCCCATGCATGCCTGCATTCCCAAAGGCTTTCATAGAAAGCTGGGGAAATGCTCCGCTGGGGCTTCATCGGCGCCGATGACACCCATATGTGAGGACTGATTGCTGCTGCTCCTGGAGAACACCTGTTACAGGTGAGTAACTACTCTGTCCGACCGAGACAAAGACGGATCTGAGGTGGTGGTTGGTTCCGAAGAATTTACAGCGCGGGATGCCCTTGCAGTCACCCAAGTGGGTTGCTCTGACAACGGATGCCAGTCTCCTCAGCTGGGATGCGCATTTTCAAGGAAGCTTTGCTCAGGGCCATTGGTCAGAGCAAGAAAGGAGTTGGGCGATCAACAGGCTCGAACTCAGGGCAGTGAAGTTAGCCTTGCAAGCGTTTCAGTCTTCGGTGCGCGCAAAGCCGATTCGGGTGTTCTCCGACAATGCTACCGCGATGGCATACTTCAGTCGCCAAGGGGGCACAAGCAGTGTGTCTCTGGAGGCCGAGGCGGAGGAATTGTTCGTGTGGGTCGAGAACAACCTCAAGGCTCTCTCGGCGGCTCATGTGGCCAGTGTGGACAATATCGAGGCCAACTTCTTGAGCTGGGTCAAGGTGGATCCCGGAGAGTGGGTGCTCCACCCAGAGGTTTACAACATGATAGTTCATCGGTGGGGAGCGCCAGTGATGGATCTGATGGCAACGTTTCTCTCAGCAAAGGTCAGTCGGTTCTTCAGCAGAAGAAGAGAGAGGATGTCCAAGGGGCGGGATGCTCTCATTCAAGATTGGCCAACGGGACAGCTGTTGTACGTGTTCCCTCCGTGGGTTTTGATAGGCCGGCTAGTGCAACGGATTGAGCGGCACAAGGGGCTGGTGATATTGATAGCCCCGGATTGGCCGCGGAGACCTTTGTATGCGGATCTGCGGCGATTGTTGGTAGAGCGCCCCTGGTGGCTGCCAGGCAGAAGGGATCTTTTGTCGCAGGGTCCCCTACTCATGCCGCAGGTGGATCGATTCTCACTTACGGCCTGGCTCTTGAAAGGGTGAGGTTAAGAGCTAGGGGCTATTCCACAGCAGTGATTTCCACGTTGTTGAAGGCGCGGAGACGATCTACCTCTTTGGTATATGTGCGAGCGTGGCGCCTGTTCAAAGCCTGGTGCGCCTTACGGTCCGTGGAGGCCTTGAAGTCGTCGGTGCCTCAAGTGCTCGCGTTTTTGCAGGATGGATTTCAGAAAGGATTGGCGGCTTCGTCCTTTAAGGTGCAGCTGGCCGCCCTGTCCTGTTATAGAGGAAAGATCAAGGGGGTGAGCTTATGGGCTCATCCGGATGTGAAGCGTTTCCTTAGGGCAGTGTTGCTGATGAAGCCACCTAGTCGTCAGGTTGTGCCAACGTGGGTTCTGTCTTTGGTCTTGGATGCGTTGGGGCGGGCCCCTTTTGAGTCCTTGGCAAGTGCTTCCTTGAAAGATCTCACGTTGAAGGTGGTATTTTTGGTAGTCATTTGCTTGGCCAGGAGAATTTCTGAGCTGCAGGCCTTGTCTTGTCGGGAACCGTTTCTCTCCTTTTTCGAGTCAAAGATAGTCTTGAGCAATGTTCCCTCTAATTTTCTGTAGGCTGTGTGCGCATAAAATATCAGCTGTGTGCAGCTTTTGAAGGAAGGTTAAATTTTTGTGCGCCACATAATGACACTCGGAGTTATATACTTTAAAATTTGACTACACGTCAGAATACAGTATGTACACCACATTGATTTTAATCAAATTAAATGAAAATAGACGATTACTAAATGAAGCAGGAAATTTCTAGTAATTACAATCATAACTTTTAAATTTTAAGACGTCTGTTTTCTATCAGAATCAGAGCTGTAATTTTTGTGCACTCTGTTAAAGTATGTGCGCTCGCTCGGCGAGGTGTGTGCACGCGCACACGCGCACATCTTAGAGGGAACAGTGGTCTTGAGACCGGTTCCGTCGTTTTTGCCTAAGGTAGTTTCCTCTTTTCATTTGAATCAGGACGTGTCACTGCCGGTGTTCCAGCGTAGTTTCCAGGGTCGGTCGTCAGAGACTTCGCATCATCTGGATGTCCGCCGGGCCCTGAAAAAGTATGTCAGCAGGACGGCTGATTTCAGGAAATCCGATAGGCTCTTTGTTCTTTTTGGAGGGCCAAGGAAAGGAGAGGCTGCTTCCTCTATTTCCCGGTGGATTAAGGAGGCGATATCGTCAGCATATCTGTTGAAAGGTAAGAGAGTGCCGGAGGGGCTGAAGGCTCATTCAACTAGAGCCCAGGCGGCTTCCTGGGCAGAGTGTAAGTTGGTCCCGGCAGAGGTAATTTGTAAGGCGGCCACGTAGTCGTCTTTGGATACCTTTGTCAGGCACTACCGTCTGGACGTTCAGGCGAGAGGGGATGCCTCTTTTGGGTCAGCAGTGCTTCAGGCAGGGATAACAGGTCCCTCCAGTTCAAAGGTGTTTTTCACTGCTCTGTTACTTACCCAGAGATTCCGGGACTAGACTGGAGGGACGATCAGGAAGAGGAAATTAGACTTACCTGCTAATTGTAGTTCCTGGAGGAACTCCAGTCTAGTCCTGGACCCCGCCCAAGTGTTCGAGGATGGTTTTGGGCCTGAAGCAATCAGGTAAGCAAGCGGCTGTGTATGGGGCAGTTGCTGGTTGAGCTGCTGAGTCGTAGACAGCTAGTGGCGCTCATGTGGCTTTAAGAGGAGGAGTAGGAGGTCTTCTAGCTCCTGAGGGGGTGGGAGCGGGCCTCATGTTTCGTGGCCATAGTTGGAGGGGAGGAAGGGAGACCAGGGTGGTGATAGGGTTTCCCGTTCTAGTTTATAGTTCAGTTAGTTTGTGGTTGCATTGCATTGCACTGTATTGTATTATTACTTAATTGTTGCTCCGGTGAGTGTGCTTTGTCAATAGGTAACTGGTGTGAGGAGGAGGTCCCTCTGTATATATACCAGCATCATCAAAGGGATGGTTTCTCAGTCTCCAAAGCTGCTAGAGGAGGATATCAACCCAGAGATTCCGGGACTAGACTGGAGTTCCTCCAGGAACTACAATTAGCAGGTAAGTCTTATTTCCTTTTCCTAAGCCTCAACCAGCTGCTCAAGCACAGCCTGCACATAGTTTTTGACTCCTTCATAAAGTGCATTGCTAATATGCTCCTGGAAGGGCTTCCAGCCCCTCCACATAGAAGACATACTTTATTACTATGCCCACAGGTGGCACCTCATAACATCAGAGCAGTGAACTCTCCAGATTGTCCAAAGGGGTTATCGGCTTCACTTTGATACCTTACTCCCCGCCTGCTTCACAGGGAATTATCCCATGCAACCCTTTCAAAGCGCACTCTTAAAAGAAGAGGTAACATAGTAACTGATGGCAGATAAATACCAATCTCCAGGAACAAGCAGGAATGAGTCTTCACATATGGGTACGTCGGTACTGACGGAGTCTGTGCTGGAACGCTTCCCAGCGTCCAATCAAAGAGCTTTTGGAAGCATCACACCACGCCTGCGTGCTGCCTTCCAGCCTTTCCCAACTGCTTCTCCTCAGTTTTCATTTTTCCGCGGAGCTGGCAGGACGTCCTCCTGTCACCGCAGAAAATTCTTGTTTTTTTTTCTTTAGTTTTCTTGTGGTCGCGGCTGTCTTCCCGACGCCACCGGTACCGCCGGTGTTTTCTTTTCTTGTAAAATCTTCCTTGTTCAAGGAATATTTTTTCTTCATAGTGCCTTAGGCCTTCTAGGCCTCTTCTTTTTCCTTCATGGAACCGCCAGCCACTTTCTCCAAGAAATGTTCAAACTGTGGCGGTACAACTTTATTTTTAGACCCTCGAAGTCGGTGTCTAACCTTCTTGGGTCCTGGCAACAGTTTGGTTAGAAGAGGTCTTCAATATCGAGGTTCCCTCGATACACTGTTTCCCTCCAGCTTCGGGGCACCGTCCCCTTCTACACAGGATCAGGTAACCCACAAACAGTCTGTTAAGACTAGCCAGCCCTCGAGTGGTAGGTCTCATGCACAGCATGTAGACGGCTCCGGCCTTGCCCTCGAGGGCCAACTGGCTTCAAAACCCCGGTGGGAGTCTTCGGTCTCCAAAGCGTATAAGGGGTTTCAGGTTGTTCCTGGGGTTCACCCCTCACAGAACATACCTGAGCCATATCCGGTGGTGGCATCCGCTTCGAGCGGTACCGATACCCTGACATCGGCACTGGTGTTGGATGAAACACTCCTCACCAGGGATGGTCATCTGGCGTCCTCGGTGCCTTCGGGACCGGTGGATACACTCCAGACTGACCTTCCGTTATCGGTACCAGCACCGATACTATCACCGATGTCGGTACCCTCCAGACGTGCATCGATAACCTCGCTTCCTTCGATGCCGAGTCTGGAATCGATCTCCAGTCTGGAGGACTGAGTACCAACTCGCCTTGGTACCGGCTCTCGGCAGTACCGAAGGCTCGGTTCCGATGATTCGGATCCACAACTCTCGGTTCCCTCGAGGCCCATTGAGTTGCCACTGGTTGACCTTCATTCACCGGTATCAGACACGTACCGAAGTCGGTACCAATGTCTTCATTACCTTTACGGTCGGTGCCTTCCATGCTTCGCTTGTCAATACCGAGTTTAGAATCGCTTTCTAGTCTGGAAGACTCGGTACCAATACACTTTGGTACCGACACCAATAGATACCGGTGGCTTGGTACCGAGGACAGCATCCGGAGGTTTTCGGTTACCTCGGTACCGATTGAACTTTCACTGATGACTGCTCCGATGTCTTTGTCAGGCTCGTCTCCGACATCGGTACCGGTATTGGCATCGGTACCGGTATCCACAGTAGCATTGTGGCCAACTCTCACCATGCTTTTTTCAACAGGATCGCTCCCTTCTATGCCAAGCTTGGAGTTGATACCTGGCATGGACAATGTGGTAATGACGGTCGCTCCTCCTGACAGCCAGTACCGGCGACCATCCTTTAAGCATTCCACACTGCACTGTGCAGGATCTTCTATTCCTATATATCTGGATAGCTCTGTCAGTGCTCAGGCTAGTTCTTCAGATCTAACCTGTCCAAGGGAAATTCCTGTTGGGGAACTCTCCTTTTAGAGTTTCCTCCTGGATATAAGAAGATCTTTTGCCATTCCTATCCCAGGACATGATCCTGCACAGGGATCTCTTTCTACCAAAACAAAGGAGAACATAATGCTTCCTTTGCATCATTCCTTGCAGGATCTCCTAGGAATGTGGGAAGCACCTTTAAGGGTACCCCCACCTTCCACAGCAACTGATCTCTTATATCAGGTGCCCACCTCTCCAGGGTTTCAAAAGACTCAACTTCCTCATCATTCCATAGTTGTGGAATCAGCAGTGAGGCGGGTAAAGAGCAAGAAAAAGCACTCTTCTTATCTGCCAGGTCATGAGTCTAGGACACTTGATGCCTTTGGACGTCAAATCTTCCAGACATCTATGCTTTCTGCAAGAATTCTCTCATATACGAGGAGGTACCCAAAAAAAACAGGAATAACATTGCCGTGGGCGGAGCTTGTGTAGTACGCACTTCTGCTGCTAGGCGTGCATAGTGCAACTCGTTGTCGACCTGGCTTGTGTTCATCTGCAGTGATTGTTTTTGCTAGTGCTGTTTTGTTCTTGTTTCTTTTTTTATGATGACACGTTTAAGTGAACACCGTGCAGCTGTGAAATTTTGTTTTCTACTCGGTAAAAATGCTGCTGAAACTGTTTTAATGTTGAAAACAGCTTATCAAGATGACGCTATGGGAAAAAGTCAAGTGTACCAGTGGATTGCTCGGTTTAAAAATGGCGACATGTCGATTGATGACAAACCTCGTTCTGGGTGTCCATCAACTGCCCGAATCGACGAAAATATTGAAAAAATTCGAAAGCGTGTGCTCACAGACCATCGACAGACAATTGATCAACTGTCAGAGATTAGTGGGTTATCTTGGAGCTCGGTTCAGCGACTTTTAACGGAAGATTTGGGAATGAAAAGGGTTGCTGCCAAGTTTGTTCCTCGGGTTCTGACTGACAATCAAAAGGAACATCGAGTTGAAACGTCGTGTTTTGAAACAACAGCTTGAAACTGATCCAGATTTTCTGTCAAAGGTGATGAATCATGGTGCTATGGTTACGACCCAGAAACAAAGCAACAGTCAAGCCAATGGAAGACGTCATTGTCACCCCGTCCAAAAAAATGTCGTCAAGTCAAATCAAACATCAAAACAATGCTGATTTGCTTTTTTGATGCCAAGGGTGTAGTTCATTCAGAGTTTGTTCCCCCAGGTCAGACTGTCAATCAAACCTTTTATTTGGAAGTTTTAAGAAGATTGCGCAACAGTGTTCGTCAAAAAATGCCCAATTTGTGGCAGACAGGAGACTGGTTCTTCCACCACGACAATGCACCTGCACACACAGCCATCTCTGTTAGGCAGTTTTTGGCTAAAAATGGCATGGTTCCGCTGCCCCACGCACCTTACTCGCCTGACCTGGCTCCGTGCGACTTTTTCTTATTTCCACGCATGAAAAGGGTCATGAAAGGACACCGTTTTGACAACATTGAAGAAGTCAAGAAAAAAAGAGGGAGGAGCTGTCAGCCGTTTCTAAAGATGACTACAAAAAATGTTTCGAACAGTGGAAGCACCGGTGGGACAAATGTATCAGTTGTAATGGAGAGTATTTTGAAGGGGATAAGGTGGTTTTGTAAAGAATTTGAAATAAATAGCTTTAAAAAAATAATTCCTGTTTTTTTTTGGGTACTCCCTCGTATTTTCTATATGAGTCTATCTCTTGAGGAGGTCACAAAGCAATTACGTCTTTTGACTCCTTTCCTTCCAGAGTGCAGGAGTGCAGACTATTCTTCACTGCTCAAGCATCTCCAGAATATTTCTTGGTTTCATACTCGTACTTCCCTAGACTCTTTTGAGTCTGTTAGCAGGACTTCTGCTATAACTATAGGGGCACGACGTAGAGCCTGGCTCCAAGCTTCAGTCTTGGACAAATGGGCACAGCACAGACTGGGACATACTCCTTGCACTGGAGACAGTCTTTTCAACAAGGAGTCTTTACGTCAGGTTACTCAGTTCTCCACTGACTTACCTGTTCCTAGGGGCTGTTCTGCACCACCTTCTGTCCCAGTAGGTAGGAAATATCCTGCCAAACTTTCTTCCCATAGGAGAAGAAGGTTTTATGCATCTGCCCATCATACAGATGTTCCCAAACAGGGGAAGCATCGTCCTGGTCTGCAGAGTTCAATCTCTCACCAGGCTCAGCAAACCCAGCAACCACAGGGTTTCTGATCAATCCATCAGATGCTTGTGACTCTTGGGATTATAATCTGCAGTTGCTTCTTCTCAATAGAGGCAATCCACTGCTGTCATTCTACATCCTAAAAATGGATCTCTTCCCGAATGACATCCATTCTTTCTATCTTCTATGAGCTGTCAGGATGTTCATGCTTCTAGGTCACAGGGTTCTCCTCTTTTCCTGTTAGGAAAAGAGGTCTATCCACTATCAAATGATAGTTTCCTGTGCCAGCATGTCTTTTTTCCTTTCTATAAACTTACTACTTTGTAAGTTTTCTTCAGCTCTATTCTCTTTACTCTCTTACCAGGTTTTCCTCTGTAAGAGCGGTATTGCTTCACTGGAGGGCTTTTCTTCAGTCTCTCTAGTTTTCTTACCTTTTCAGTGCGGAGTTCTCTGAGTTGACTCCTCTTTTTCAATCTTCCTTTGAAGCAGTTCATCAGACACATCCAGAGTTTTCTATTCTTGTTTTGTCTGTTCTTTCTGTTTTTAAACAGTACCATTCTTCTGCTGTCTGGCAAGCAGCTGCCAATGCAGGAGCCTTAATGTTTGGACCACTGGTTCTTGTTCACCAGCAACCAGATTTGTCCTCCACTAACATTCTGTCTAGTCTTAGTAGTGGCTCCAAGTCAGTGCTGTCATCTGTCTTGAAAATTTTTTCACTACAAGCTTGTTGGATTGTCTTCTCTTTCTGCCATCTCCATTCCCCTGGGTTTGGCAGCATAGTTGACAATAGGTACTGGCTCTCCTGCAGCCAGTTCTATCTCCTCATTCTCCTGCATCATGCTCTCTGCAATTCTACAGAGAAGCTCTCCACTATGGGCCCTTGCTAGAGAGCATGGGGGGCTTTTTCTCCAACAGCTATACTAGATGGTTAAAGGTTTTTTCAGTCATGTCTCCCATGACTAGAAAAATTCTCCTTTTAATATAAAGGACATAGGCCTCCTTTTACGTGAAAGCTTAAGGAGTTGCTAATTCCCTGCTTTGGTCCATAGTATTTTCCATTAGGGAATATGTTTTCTCCTTCCAGCTCGTCCTCATGGTAAGAACGCATGATACCTTTTTGCCCTTAAGCAGGTCAACATGGTATCTCATTCCTATGCGTCTTCTGTTCACTTACCATGCTAGAGTTCAAGAATACTCGGGACTTGCTGGCTGCAGACTGATATCATCCTCTGCTTTTCACGTACCTATCCTGGTTATTCTACTAACTAGCATCCCTGTAGCCATAACCAGTGGGAATTGATTCTCTATATATCTTCTCAAGTGGTTCCACCTTCTTGTTATTAGATGAATCTTTCCTCTCCACATTTTCTTATGTGAATACTTTTTTGTAGGCATATCTCTGTCTGCTTCTTTGCAGACTTCCATATAGAGTCCTATATATTCATACCTATAGCACACATCTTACAGATGTCTGTCTATCATTTGTGTGTATTTTATGCCCTTCATATCTCACTATAGATATATTCTCATATATCTATAGGTTATATATATATCTGTCGAGAAATTTTACTATCGGTAGATATGTATTCTACTTATCTACCTGACTGTCGAGGCTCATATAGCTATATGATTCTGACAGATGGGCTTTACCCATACTTATGCTATCCAGCATGTTTTTGGGTCCTACACTCACAACCACTTCGTGGTAGTTAACACCTACCATAACCTTAAGGTTAGATATCCCTAAAGCTCTCCATGTTGCAATATCTCTCCCAGCTGACCTCAGTTAGGAGAGACATTGCGGATCTTCAGCTAATCACAGGCTCTAACGCCTCCGGCGTTGTCCTTTCTTTTGGGATACAAGGCGTTCCCATACCCTTTCTCCCCACAAGGACTGGGCCTGTTTGTCCAAATCGGTTAGCCTCTCTCTTTTGCCCTTTGCTCCGGGTGCTGCTCCTGTGCTGGTCTTCAACACCTTATGCTGAGCTGACCCCTTACCTTTTGGGGAGCAGCCCGGAAATCGCTTAGAGGGGACACTACGGCGAAATAGAGGCCAGTAGGCCACTGGAGTCACCACTCTGGTTAACTTTCACAACAGACATTCTCCTCAGTTGGGGACTTGTCCCCGAGAGGGAACCATCCCTCTGGTACGGAGCAAACCGCGCCATGCGGAATTGGTGAAATCCCTCCCAGAGGTCGGGACTGGACTGGAGTTCCTTAAAGAACAACAGCAGGTAAGTCTTAATTTCTCTTTGGGCTTCTACTCTTCATATTTTCTCATTCCAAAAAAAAAGACAGGAGGCTTCAGTCCCATTTTGGATCTCAGAGACCTAAACAAATTCATGGTTTGAGAAAAATTCAAGATGATTTCATCTACCATACCTCTAGAGTCACGATTGGCTCTGTTCTCTAGACCTAAAAGAGGCATATGTACATTTACTGATGCATCTCTTGCACAGACAATATCTGTGCTTCATGTTTCAAGGAAACCAGTATATATATATTTTTAACCCATTTATTCCTTATATTTTTATTGAGGTTTACCAATCTATACAATGCTTAACAAGCTTAACAACCTAAAGCATCCTCAAGATAGGACCAAAGCCGAAGCAATATAACTGGGAGAAGCAGACCATCTTTAACTAAATAAGAAAAGTAGATTATTCAGGGGAGAAAAACTAAATACCGTCTCCCCACACTAAGCACCAATTAGAATCCCCCCCAAAAGACAAAAAACAACCAACAGGTATCTAACTAAACAGAAAGCAATACAAATAATCAAGTATTACCATCATTTAGAGTCGGTTCATGAGCCTGAATCAAAGTTAACAATTGTGAAGGTTCAATAAAAGCATAATCCTTCCCCATAAATTTCATCAGACATTTCCATAGATATTTTTTAAAAAAGTCATACGCAACTGCATAGCTCTATGTTGCTGCTGGAGAAAATCTTTCTCAACTGAGTTTTTGCAGATACATCCAGATACACAGTAACTTTATGCCCATGGAAGAAAGTCAAACGCTCCATGAAGGCAGAAAAAACACTCTCCCTGTCTTGGATAGTTTGAAAGGAGGCCACTATAGTAGCTCTATTAGTGATCTCTTCAACAGACATCTCCAGATATCTGAAAATGGGAATCCTTTTGAAATATTCTTAATAGAAAAGAAAACATAATAAGCATTTGAAATACCCGGGAGGTTAGTCCCTTCTAAATGCAAAACATTTAACAAAAAAATCCTTTAGCATCTCCAAAGCGATGATCCTACTACAATAAGGAAGATTAACAAACCTAAGATTCAGTAATTTCAAAGAGTTTTCCAACCTCTCCACTTTACTTTCTAATAATAAATTATCCTTCACAGGAGTCTTTTAGGCCCTCCAAACTCATGCTTTTTCTCTTGGCATCATTAATACACCACTCATGAACCCTCAGCAACCCTTCAAGGGAGTCCAATTTAGCCACAGCCTCTCCAGAAAATCTCCATAGTTGAGTAAGACAGCCAGATGGTGACTTCCATCTTAGCCATCATACGCCATATTTCCACATTGGTAACCTCCACAGGGGGAGACATTAGGATAGGGGCATCCCTCCCAAAACACCCGAGAAAACTCACTGGTTCCTGCCCTTACTCCGGGTCCATTGGGGGGAAAATGCCAAGGAGAAATTACCCACTGCTATCTGAGATATACCCATGATGTCATTAGGGCCAGAGGAGCCTATAATTCCAGCTTGGTCACCACACCCCCTAACTGGGGTAGAGACCAGGCTTGAAGCTCCCCTGGACAACTACTGGCTACAGGGGCGACAGTCGGGAATCCAGGCTCAGGACACACCCCTCTAGACTTATATGATACATCTGGCTAATTGCCCCAGAGTCCATCCCAGTCCTGCCCTGGATTTGAACATAAGAGTCCATCAATCCCTGGTTCAAGGCATGTGTGCCCTTTGTTCCAGATTTCAATTTTGCTTTCCTCTTCCCCATAGAGCTCGGAGAAACAAACAGTACCCGCAGTGTATTGCCAACAGCAGTGCAAGCTCTTCAATCAGCACCTCACTCTGCACTGAAGGGGCACCAAAGGGGTGCAACCTTCCCCTTTGGACATGCCCCTTGGACACAGCACCGTGGACTGCTACTACAATTATCTGCAGATGATATACTTGCTGAGTCGGAAATGACACTGCAGATGGCTTCTGGCGTCCCTGAACCTGGTAGAAGAAGCGGGATGGCGTCCTCAGCACACAACTCCTGCCAGACTTCATGGCACTGGATACAGCCTGCACCTCCCTCACGGAAACCATTATCCATACCTTGCTAGACCGAAGGGGCGAACCTCTGCCTCAAGGGTCTTCACAAAATGCATGGCAGTCATTTCTGCCTACCTACACACCTTGGGGTTATTTTTTTCCTTACTTAGACGATTGACTAATCAGGGGATACCCTGCTCCCCCAAAAAGGTAAAACTCTCCCTTCATCGCACCATCACGGTGCTCCAACACCTGGGTTTCATCATAAAATTCCCAAAGTTCCACTTTGCTTCAACACAATGTCTGGAGTTCATTGGAGTGCTTAGACAGTCAACAGGCCCAAGCTTTCCTCCCACAGGATCGCTGGGCCTGCCTCATCGAGCTGGCAAAAGGAGTACAACAGCAAAGCCAAGTAAAAGCTCGAGAGATTCTACCACTTTTAGGACACATGGCCTCCATGGCCCATGTCATCCCCTACACTCGATTACACATGTGACAAGCGCAGTGGATTTTGTCTTCCCAATGGACACAAGCGAATGGTCGACTCAGACTCAGACAGGATCCACATTACCCCTCATCTGATCAGGTCCCTTTAGAGGTTGTCTCTCCCACAGAACCTACTTGTCGGGTCACCTTTTCAGATGTTTCCACCTCGATGCATCTTGATGGATGCTTCCATGCTGGGTTGGGGGTGGGTACATCTGAATGAACAACAAGAATCTGCCCTGTAGATCAACCTGCTCGAACCACAGGCACTGACAAATGTTCTTTGGGATTTTCAACACCAGCTATTGTGAAACCTGTTCTTGTCAGAATGGATAACTAAGTTGCCATGTTCTACTTAACAGGGGGGAATGGGTCCCTTCCCTTTGGCGAAGAAGCGATTCATCTATGGTCCTCTGCCATCTCTCAACACATCCACCTCAGAGTTGTGTACCTCCTGGGCGATCTCATTGTCCTAGCAGACAGACTAATCCGTATCCTTCGTCCACACGAATGGACCTTTCATCAGGAGACGGCTGCTTAGATCTTCCAAACATGGGGAACCCCACTCATAGATTTTTTTGCCACTTCTCAAAACACGCAGCTTCTGCTCTTCTGCTCCAAGA
The DNA here is from genome assembly GCA_033557465.1 of Ichthyophis bannanicus. Classification (NCBI taxonomy): domain Eukaryota; kingdom Metazoa; phylum Chordata; class Amphibia; order Gymnophiona; family Ichthyophiidae; genus Ichthyophis; species Ichthyophis bannanicus. The sequence goes on along the minus strand of CM066035.1, from coordinate 883,907,005 downwards.
TTCCGGTGCTGAACTGACAGGCCCCAGGCGCCTTCCTTCTCCACTGGGGACAGGGACTGCTCTAGGCATTCCCTCCCATCGCCTTGATACCCAAAACACTGTTCAAGCTGCAGACCGACAGAGGTTCGATGATGCTTATAGTCCCCTTTTGGCTCTGTCAACCATGGTTTACTCTGCTTCTTCGCCTTGCGCAGACTCAGCCACTCAACCTGAGATGTGTGCCTGATCGTCTCTCATAAATATAGGATGCTCCTCCATCCCAGTCTTCACTCCCTACACCTGAGAGCATGACTGTTGAAGGGTTAGTGCTCTTCGACCTCAACCTATCACAGACAGTCAAGGATATCCTTGCATCTCTTAAGAATTCCACCAGGCAATCTTATACCTTTAAATGGCATAGGTTTGCCCTTTGGTGCTCCCCAAAAGACCTTGACCCTTTTTCTTGCTCGTTGGTGTCTCTTCTACAATATCTCCTCCACTTAGCCTTGAGAGGTCTTAAAACATACTCAGTGAGAGTTCACCTTAGTGCTATTGCGGCCTCTCACAGACCAGTGGATGGACAGCCTATCTCCTCACACCCCTTAGTAGCACACTTCATGCGGGACCTCCTGCTGTCCAAGCCTCCCTTTAAGCTGCTTCCAGTGACCTAAGATCTGAATGTGGTTCTGGTGCAACTTCTAAAGCCACCTTTTGAACCTTTAGCCACCACTTTACTGAAGTTTCTATCTTGGAAGGTCATCTTCCTTATTGCCCTCACTTCAGCTCGCCACATCAGCAAGCTGCAGGCTCTAGTGGTGGTTCCCTCTTATACTCTGTTCACCATGACAAGGTGGTTCTGTGTGCCCATCTGCATTTTCCTCCCGCAGGTGGTTTCCTCCTTCCATCTAAACCAGCCTGTTGTCATCCCGATTTTCTTCCCTAGACCACATGCATCTCAGGCTAAAGCAACACTACACACTTTAGAGTGCAAGTGAGCGCTGGCCTACTACTTGGATAGAACTAAAGATCACAGAATATTCTCTCGATTATTCTTTTCCTTTGATCCTAGTTACCTGGGCCTACCGGTGACAAAACATGTACTCTATCCTAGATGGATAGGAGATTACATTTCTTTTGCTTATGCACAAGCAGGACTCATTGGAGGGTCATGTCACTGCTCATAATGTGTGGGCTATGGCAACATCTATAGCTAAACTACGTTCAGTAGACATTGAGGACATTGGCCGAGCAGCTACCTCGTCCTCCATACTTTTGCTACACACTACTGTCTGGGCAGAGAATCCCGTCAGTATGCTATCTTTGGTCAAGCTGTACTCTAGCACCTCTTTGGGACTTAAACTCAACTTCTATCCTCTGTCCCGGTCTTCTACAAGATACCAGACTATCGTTGGGGAAGTATTGCCTCCTGGAATAGTCAGATGGCCCATAATTCTTTCAGACTCTTTGGCTACATGTGTTTTGCCTCAGGGATCACACTACTCTTGCCCCCCCCCCCCCCCCCCCAATACCAGTCTGGTACCTGGAAGTTAGCGAGTTCCATATGTGAAGACTGCATTCCTGTTTGTTCCTGAAGATAGCATAGTTACTCACCTGTAACAGTTGATCTCTAGGAACAGCACGAATCAGTCTTCACAACCCACCCTCCTCCTCTAGGACTTGTAGGGTTTTTTATTTTATTCTTAGCTACAAACTTATCTGAGGAAGAGAGTTGGGAAGGCTTTCAAAGGCTTGCCTGTTGGATGCTTGGGAGTGTTCATGCACGGGCTCCATCTGTGACATTCACCCATATGTGAAGACTCCTGCTTTTCCTGGAGATCACCTGTTATAGGTGAGTACGCTTTATCACCAGGGATAGAAAGATATTTACAAAATATATGAACCAGGCAAAATAGTGTCATAGTGCTTTTTTGTGCATTTAGTGTTTGCTTATTTTGCTTTGTCTCTTATGAAGGTGGGGAAAGGGGTTGGGGGTTCTTGGCTGGATATCCTCCTTCTGGATTCTGCCCTATCTTCCCCTAACATCCTCTTGCCTATTCTCTCTAGTTTTTTACTTCTCTCTACCTACCCTAGAATTCCAGCTACTGCTGATCAAAAACTGCTTCCAGGATGCCTAATGATAGGTTGTGCAAGGCAGTAGCAACTTCTCTAAAATACAGCTGTACTAACCCTAGATGAGCACAAAGGATCTAATTTTCCTTATCCTCCTATACCAGTCCAGAGTAGTGTTATGCTACCCAACCAATAGGTGGAAGGATGATCAGAGCAGCTTGTAGTGATGCCATCACTGGTATATATGCTAGTGCAGTATTGATAGAAGCTTGTATTCTCCATGGACAGGAAGGATGAAGTTCTCACATATAGGTGACATCACTGACTGCTTCTAGAAGTTTTTGGAAAGGCTTCACCATCGCCGAGCCATTTTGCCTCAGCCTTTATGCTGTGAAGCACTCAAGTTGTCTTCAACAGTCTGTGTCATCGTACTTGATTTCTGCGAGTGCTGTTTACAGATTTTTCGCTGATTTGCTTGAATTCTCAACCTGCTGCCATTGAAGGTTTCTTGTGCTGTTTTTACTCTTGAGACAGGTTTTCTTGATTAATTTTAAAGTTTCCTGTTTTCACATTGTTGTCTTTGACTGCTTAGTTTGCAGGCTGTCCAGGCACATTTTCTGATATTTTCATCAGTCGTTTCATCTCCCAGTGGCTATTTTTCTGGATGACATGTCCCTAAACTTTGATAGATGGTTTAAAAAGTACCCCAGGTGCTCCAGAACTGTCTCTTAAGGACGCTTATAAATGGTACTTGCAGTTTCTTGGGTCTGACTTCTGCATTGTGATTTGTGTTCACAGATGTCAAAAAGAGGGTTTCAGAGTCATGAAAAGCAGTGTGAACATATTTTTGGTATTGAGAGCTCTGGACCCATGGACTTTGGCAGTGGTGGCATCTGTCTCAATAGCTTCACAGGCTGCACCGGATGCTGCCGGAGGATTGGTATTGAGCTGAATTGGAACTGAGCAGCTGTAGGTCACCCCGTTATCAATACCCCCCAGTACCTCCCAGAAGGACTACTCTTCCTCATTGGTGTATAGACTACTCTTCCTCATTGGTGTATAGAATTAAGAATGTGAGGCGGATGCTTTGCTGCATTGTTCCTGAGGCTCATCAGAGCGCAATGCTCAGAGCACAAGGGCTTGTATGCTGGTCCCTCAAAGCAGACCCAATGTGATGAAGGCTGAGCTTCTTTGCTGTTGGAGGGGCAGTGCCAACCTTCATGAAACAGACTGGCCTCTGAGTCTTTAGTGGTCCTGGATAACAGACTGAGTACTTCTCGGAGGAGAGATTCTCAGAGCTACTGTCGGCCCCTCTCCACCTTATGAAGTGCATACGTCACCTCCCAAGGACGTGTCCTTCCACCAGTTTGAGAAAAATAGCTGGGGCCATTCCATTTAAGTTGGATACAGAGCAGAAAATCAGGGCTGAGGAACTGGAAATCCTCCAGTATTTGCATCCCCTCCCCCCCCTCCCCCCAGAAGGCAATGATTGTGCCTGTTCACTATATCCTTAAGAGGCTACAGATGAGAATGTGGGACACCTCTCTCTGTGCCTTCCTTGAATACAAAAAGCTGGATTTGAGAAGCTCCAGCTGCTGCACCATTCTGTGGTCATCTAATACTCTTAATAGGGTTAGGAGTTCCAAATCACACTCTTTGGTGCCTGGAGAGTGTGTCTGACCCTTTTCTTTTGAGAGAAAATTTTATTAGAATGCCATGCTTATGTTCTGCATGACATCCTACTTAGCTCTACATATGCAGCCTAGGGTAGTTCACAGATTTTATCCCTTTAGGGAAAGTAGCAAAATTTCCCTCCCTAGTGGACCATGGGACGGAATGTAAAAAGTACATTATCTGAGCAGGCTGTGATATTTTGATACTGCATCAAGAGCATCCACTATCAGTATTGGTGCCTATAGAGACTCATGGCTCTGTGCCTCAGACTTGCAGACTAGTGTGCAGGAGCAGCTTGCTCTTGTGCCAGGCCATAAGAACATAAGATATGCCATACTGGGTCAGACCAAGGTCCATCAAGCCCAGTATCCTGTTTCCAACATTGGCCAATCTAGGTCATATGTACCTAGCAGTTTCCCCAAAAGACACAGGTTCCGCAATGCTTGTACTGGGTCATGCATTGATATCCTGGGTCCCTTCTTAATAATGGTTTATAGACCTTTCCTCAAGGAATTTGTCCAAACCTTTTTTAAACCCAGCTACACTAACAGCCTTTACTATATCCTCCGGTAACAAATTCCAGAGTTTGATTACACGTTGAGTGAAGAAATATTTTCTTTTATTAGTTTTAAATAGTTTACCCTGTAGCTTCATTGCATGTCCCCTAGTCTTTCTATATTCTGATAAGGTAAACAATCGATCTACGTTTACCCGTTGCACTCCGTTCATTAATTTATAGACTTCTATCCTATCTCCCCTCAGCTGTCTCTTTTCCAGGTTAAAGAGCCCTAACCTTTTTAGCCTTTCTTCATAGGAGTATCCTTCCATCCCCTTTAGCATTTTGGTGGCTCTTCTCTGAACCTTTTCTAATAATGCTATATTCTTTTTAAGATACGGCGACCAGAGTTGCATACAATATTCAAGGTGCGGTCTCACCATGGAACGATATAGAGGCATTATAATATCTTTTGTTTTATTTTCCATTCCTTTCCTTATGATACCTAGCATTCTGTTTACTCTCTTGGCTGCCGCTGCACACTGGGCTGAGGGGTTTTAACATGCTATCCACAATGACGCCTAAATCTTTTTCCTGGGTGGTGGTTCCTAATTTGAAACCTTGCATCGTGTAACCATAGTTTGGGTTGTTCTTCCCTAGGTGCATAACTTTGCACTTGTCCACATTAAATTTCATCTGCCATTTTGATGCCCAGTCTTCCAATTTATCAAGATCCTCTTGCAATTTTCCACAATCCTCTTGGGTTTTAACAACTTTAAATAGGTTTGTGTCATCTGCAAATTTGATAACCTCACTCGTTATTCCACTTTCCAGGTCATTTATGAATATGTCAAAAAGCAGCGGACCCAGCACAGATCCCTGGGGTACACCACTATTCACTTTTCTCTGTTGGGAAAATTGGCCATTTAGCCCAACCCTCTTTCTATCTTTTAACCAGTTCTTGATCCACAGTAGTACACTGCCTCCTATCCCATGACTCTTTAGTTTTGCCAAAAGTCTCTGATGAGAGACCTTGCCAACACTTATTAAAAGAGGGCTGCTACACAGTACTCTGTCCTGTGCTGCTGAGGTAAGCTATACTCTTATTTGATTTTAAAATTTAAATTATAGCTCTTTGCTGCTGCTAGGCTCTAACTTATTATGACATTTAAACTACAAGCTCTCTGCTGGGTATGATATGTAACCAGAAAGTTCTCGTCTGTGTTTTAAATTTAAACTTAAACTGCTGCTACTAGGCCCTGACTGATTTAACAAAAAATTGTGGGTTCACAGATTAATTAGCTTTAATACAAAGAATTCCTTACAGAAAATTCCCTGAAGTATATACTCACAATTGCAGATCTCTCTCCAGAAGTAAAAGTCCCCTTTTTGGAGATGAGGCTGAAGAGACTTCTACCATGAAAAGCAGTATAGCGACACTTTGCAAGCACTCGCCAGGCCCACTGCCAACCCAACTTCTGGGAGGTTTCAGAGCAGGGTCTCGAGGAGGAGGTTCTGTTACTCGCTCTGGTGTAGGTACTCCTCTACACCATGCTCTTCTCAAACAAAACAGGCCTCTCCTACCTTCCCAGGGTTCTCAAAACGCTCTACTGGCAGCTCAACCAAAACCAGGATCAGGATTTTGACTTGCTCCTTGAAAATAGCCAGTCCACCTGTACCTCAGGCAGACGCACTTCTGGTAGAAGGAAGGCTCACTGTTTTTGCAGACAGATGGCTTTTAATCACTTCCACTAGTTGGGTGCTAAACACAATGTCACATTTACCAACTGCATCTATTTCAAACCTCTCCAAATTTTCCTCTCCCGACACAATTTTCTAGCCTCCCACCAGCAGGAAAATCTCCGCCCATCACATAACGAATGCCTTAGTCTGTGCTACCTTTGCAAGAAGGCCAAGAATTTTACTCTAAGTATTTCCTGTTACCAAAAAGGATGGGAGAACTCTGTGGAATCTTAAACCTCAGAGACTAGAGCACCTTTCTGGTTAGAGAAACGTTCAGGATGCTTTTTCTCAGCCTCCCATTCCCTTTAAGGAGATTACCTATGTTCTCTAAACCTACAGGATGCAAATCCTACATCCAGATACATCTTTCTCGCAAAGTATCTCAGATTTGCTGTAGGGAAACACCACTTCCAATGTCGTGTATTGCCTTTTGGTCACATGTCTGCTCCTTGAGTATTCACTGAATGTTTAGCCATTGTCATAGCATTTCTATGCACACTGGGCATGCTTGTGTTTGACTGCTCAGGAGCACCAGGATGGTGTTCAAGAATCAATGTGCATTACCATCCAGGTATTTAGAGCTACTATGGTTTGTCATAAACTACCCCAAATCCCATTTGAACTCTTCTCACCAATTGAAATTCATTGTAGCCCTGCTAGATATAACTTGCGAGAGCCTTTCTTCCTCCAGGCAGGCTCATCTGCTTGGTGCAGCAGATAAAGGAGGATCAAATGAGTTTGCAGGTGTCAGCTATAGAACCATGATGAAATGGCTAGATCACATGGCCTCCACAGTTCGTTAGTCCCATGGCTCGTCTGCATTTCCGACAATCTTGTTAGATCCATAGATATATCTGTCCCAAGGTCTCTCTTGGAATCTGTCTCCTGGTGGATGCTCAATTCTAAGGGTTCTCTTTTTCAAGAGTCATTATATTCAAAACCTCTGACTACATATGAACTCAGGTTAAGCTGAGAGGCTTATCTCGATGTGTTTCACACCCAGGGCTTGTGATACTTCCAAGAGAGTTTCTATCAGATCAACTTCCTAAAAGTGAGAGCAGTTGCAAACCTCTAAAGGCTTTAAGGGATCGGTTCACCAATCAAATTGTCATGGGGCAGGCCTTAGATCCATTCTCCTGTCCCACACTAAAACTGCTTTAATACTTTCTATACCTCTTGCAGTCAGATTTAACCAACTCTGTCAGGGTGATGGTCAGTGCAATTGGTGCTTATCTTTATAGCCTTTAGAGTCTTAAGCAGGTCAGTTTCCTGGAGCTGAGAGCAATTACAAACCCTGTAAAAGCATTCAGGGTATCAGTTGGCAGGTCAAATTGTAGTGATTGAAACAGATAACCAGGTATTCATGTACTACACCAGTGAGCATGGAGTAACATGTTTGTACCCACTCTGTTGGGCAATTGTCAGGGTATGGATCTGGGCTAAGTCTCGTGGAATGACTCAAAGTCCCTTTAACCTGGTTAGAGAAGACAGTGTTATGGCAGATTAACTGACTGGACCCTAAATAGGAGTGGAGGAGTGGCCTAGTGGTTGGGGCAAGGTACTTCAGGCCGGAAGGTCGGGGGTTCAAATCCCACTAGAGGACAGCAACCTTGGGCCGGAAGGACTGGGGTTTCTAGTCCCCCAGGTGCTCCTTGTGGTCTTGGTTAAGCCACTTAACCCTCCATAGCCCATGTTCCCTGTAAAATAGTTATCTCCAAGTTATAATGCCCTGTTCAATGTAATTTCAGTTTGTTCAATGTGAACCGCACTGATGCAGAATAGTGCGGTATATAAGAGAATGTAAATAAAATAAAATAAAATAAATAGGGAGGCGGCCTAAAATCTATTGGTAGCGGAGGCACCCCCTCAGTATATCTGTTTACCGAACCACAGAACAGGCAAGCGCCTCAGTTCTGTTCCAGGATAGGGACACATGGCAAACCTGCCTCTGCTTTTCTCCACAACTGGAGTGGCGGGTCTTGGGTGCATGTATCCCCTCCAGTACCTGAAATTCAGGGATGACTGAAGGCCCTACTGGTCTTGGCAGCCATGGTTCCTTATGCTTCTGGAACTGTCAGAGTCCATCGGTTAGGCATATCAGCACTAATCTCATGGGATCCGGGGACACTGTTGCACCCCCTTGAGTTCCTATTCCTCACAGCATGGATGTTGAGAGACTAGCTCTGTCTTCTTTGAGCCTGCCAGTTAATGGAACCAATGTCGTCCTGGCTTCCCAGAGAGCTTCTACTAGGAGGTCATACATTTTTAAGTAGAAAAGGTTATTTATCTGAGTTTTTCTTGCTTAAGTCTTAAAGTCTCAATATTTGCCTTCTGTCATCTGTCCCACACACAGATTGCTTTGAGTTCCTTCCACATTTATTATGAGTGTGTGGCTTGAAAACAAACTCGGTAAGGGTACATTTAAGTGCATTTGGAACTTACCGCCATCATGTAGAAGGTACAGTAGATCCTAGCCTTTAGTTGGTTTCATGTGAGGCTAGCTTCTTTTTGAAGCCTGATCTGAATGTGGTTTTAAACTCGGCTGATAAATTCCTTTTCAGCCACTGAATAACTGTACTATGGTACTTGACCCGGAAGGTCTTGTTTTTGTTGGCAGTAACTTTAACATGCAGATCAAGTGAGCTCCAGGCTCTAGTAACTGATCCACCCAATACCAGATTTTACAGCAATAGAGTGGTTTTGTGTAAGAACATAACATAAGAACATAAGAAATGTCATACTGGGTCAGACCAAGGTCCATCAAGCTCAGTATCTTGTTTCTAGCAGTTACCAATCCAGGTTACAAGTACATGGTAGGTTACCAAAAAGGCACACAGATTCCACAATGGTTGTCCTGGGGTAAGCAGTGGATTTCCCAGGGCCTCTTTAATAATGCTTTATGGATCTTTCCTCCAGGAACTTGTCCAAACGTTCTTTAAACCCAGCTGCACTAATAGCTTTTGCTACATTCTTCGGCAACTAATTCGAGTTTGATTATGCATTGAGTAAAAAAAATATTTTCTCTTACTAGTCGTAAATGGGTTACATTGTAGCTTCATTGTGTGTCCTCTGGTCTTTCTACTTTTTGATAGCATAAACAACCAATCTATCCATTCCACTCCATTCATTAATTTATAGACCTCTATCATATCTCCTCTTGGTCATCTGTTTTCCAAGTTGAAGAGCCCTAACCTTTTAAGTCTCTCCTCGTATCTGTATCCTTCCATCCCCTTTACCATTTTGGTAGCTTTTCTCTCTACGTTTTTAAGATGACTACCAGAATTGCAAGGTGGAAAGAACGAAGTCTGGAGTTGACAGGGGAAGTGAAGGGCATAGATAAGAGAATTCTGTAAGCAGCATTCCTGAAGAGAGATGTAGAGGAGAGGAGAGCTAGTGAGGAGCAGCAGAATGAATGTCCTCGCAAGGCAGGAGGAGATGTTTGAACTGGACACGGAAATGGATAGGGAGCCAATTAAGGGACTTGAAGAGAATGGGTTATATGAGCATAGAGGCTCTGGTGGAGGATTAACCTCGCAGCTGAATTCTGAATGAATTAAAGAGGAGAGATGATTCTGGTTACCTTCTATTTAGACTATTGCAACCTGTATCTCACTGGTCTCCCCGTGAGAGTGGAGAAGGGTCTTGGTAGTGTTCAGAAACAAGGGATGAATTTTATTTGTTACAGAGAGAATTGACAGGTTTTAGCTATCTGTTGGATGTGTGGGGAGAAAGAGAAGAGTCTAAGATGAACACAAGGTTTCATGCTGAGGAAACTGGGAGGATGATAGTGTTCACCAAAATAGAGAAAGGAGGAAGTGGTGACATCGGTCTTGGGGGCGGGGAGGGGGGAGGGAGATAACAAGCTCCATCTTAGCCATGTTTTGTTTTAGATGGTGGCAGGACATTCAGGCAGCAGTATTTCAGGTGCAGAGTGTATTGAAAACCATGAAAGAAGATCAGAGCATCAAGGGAATGAGTATAGAGTGGGAAGAGAAGAGGTCACAAAACAGAACCTTGAAGTTAACTGTAAATGTACACCTACTGAAAGGAGGATAGCAGTGGTGGAAGATCCACCAGCGCATACACTAAAAGCACAATGAGAGAGAGAAGGGAAAAACCAAGACAGAACAGAGCCCCTAAAACCAAATAAAAACAAGGTGTCTAGGAGAAGATGGTGATTAACAGTATCAAAAGCAGCAGATAGGTCAAGAAGGATGAGGATTGAGTAAAGGCTCTTGGATTTGGTCAAGAAGAGGTCACTGGAGGCTTTGAAAAGGGTTGTTTCAGTGGAATGTAGAGGACCAAAGCCAGATTGCAGTGGATCTAGAATGGCATATGAGGGAGAAAATCAAGACAGCAACTATGAACCACGTGTTCCAATAGTTTGGATACAAGGGGAGAGAAGATCTGCAATTTCTTCCTTGGTGATTTTAGAAAAGGAGGAAATGACAGGTTGCAGGAAGGATTTGAGAGTAAATGGCAGAGGGGGGAGATTGAGTTGGAGATGGTGTTGTGGAGAATTCCAGATTAATCTTGTGAACCTTATCATAGATGTTGTCTGCCAAAGTTTGGGCAGAAAGCGAAGGAGTTGGGGGCATGGCTACTTTGAGGTCAGAATTGAATGTTGCAAAGATACAGTAAGGTCAGAGGCAAAAGAGTGTAAGACTGACACAGCACTCGCTAAGCAATAACACTAAGGCAGACTGGAAAGAGATAAGCATGAATTTGAAATATAGGAAGTCAGCAAGGAAGGGGCACAGGGTTTAAGCCATAGGCACTCAGCAGAGCAAGCACAGAACAGTAGGTAGTGGATTTTAGAGATCAGCCAAGGCTGCAATACAGTGTGCCTCATAGTGCACGAACATCAAGGATCTTGAAGGCATATACGAGAGTATCTGAATAGAGGAACGAATGACTCTCAGGCAGAAATTACTAAGAGAAAAGAATACTATAGCAGATTAAAATAATTATTGAAGATAGCTTGTATCTTAATCTCCAGGAACAAGCAGGAATAAGTCCTCACTTATGGGTACGTCGGAACCGACGGAGCCTGCGCGGGAAAGCTCCCCAGCTTCCCAGGAAGGAAGCTTTTGGGGCCTCCCACTGCACATGCGCGCTGCCTTCCCGCCTTCCTGACCAGCTCTCCTCAGTTTCTCTTTTTCCGCGGAGCCAGCAGGTCGTGTTCCTGTCACCGCTGAAGAAATTATTGTTTTAGTTTGTTTCTTTAGACCGCGTACCTGCCTTCCCCATACCGAAACCGGTACCGCTGGTCTCTTTTCTTTTCTTTAAAAAAAAAAAAAGAATCTTTATCTTTGCACACCTTGGTGACTTCGGTTAGGCCTCAGGCCTACACAAATTCTCCTCATGGAGAAACCAGCCCCTGGTTTTAAGAAGTGTACCAAGTGTAGTGCTCTTATTTCTGTCACAGACACCCATGAATGGTGTCTTAAATGTTTAGGACCTGACCACTCCATTCCGGACTGCCCATCCTGCTCCCAGATGTCTAAACGTGGTTTGCAGAACCGGGCCAACAAATTCCATGTGCTGTTTGCTTCAGATAATCCAGCATCACAGTCATCCAGGTCTTCCTCTCCGGAGGGATCTCAGGTAACCAAACCTTCTTCGGGCAGGTCCTCAAAGAGCAAATCTCCTTCAAAGCATCGAGAGGCTCTCACTTTTGAATCTGAGGATCCTGCCCCAGCCAAACAACCCCGGCGGGAAGCTCTGGCTTCCAAAGCACCATCTATGGGGTTACAAGTTGACATCGATGGCATGGCCTCGACTGATCACCTGTTAGACTGCTCTGGGGTACCGGCCCATACCGGTACCGACATCCAGGCAGCAGTGGCGTCTATGAGCAATACTGTTCAGACCATGCAGCAGGCCATGCTGGCTTTTATTAAAGCTGCGACGCCCTCGCGGTACCGGGTCCGATTCCGGTATCGTCTCCCATACCGGAACCGAGACCATCGACTTCCAAACGCAGATCAGTTCCGCATGCCGGATCCGGGTTTTCACCCGATACCGATCCCATACCCGGTACGCCCGATGTCGATACCGATCGGTATGCGTATCGTGCGTTGGAAGCAAATAGAGAATACTCTGATTCTTCTGAGGATTTTGACTCCTCTGAGGACTCTGATGAGCTGTCTCTAGTTCTTCATGAAGACCCTTCTTCCCCAAAGAGGAGAATGTCTCCATCAGAGGATTTGTCCTTTCAAGACTTCATTATAGAGCTAGCTAAAGGACTTTCTATTACCACATCCTCTGAAAAAGAACCTAGGTCAAAGAAATTGGATATTTTAGGATACCCTAAGGTTCCTAAAGAGGCAGTCACCCTGCCTATCCATGAAATCCTTCAAGAACACTTGATGGACTTATGGGAGGCTCCTCTAACGTTGTCTCCTTACTCTCGTAGGTTGGACACCATGTACCGGGTCCCTCCTTCTCCTGGGTTTCAAAAGACTCAGCTGCCTCACCATTCCATTGTGGTGAAGTCTGCGCTGAAAAAGATTAAGAGCACCAAAAGGCACTCTTCTACCCCTCCAGGGCGAGAATGTAAGACCCTAGACTCTTTTGGCAGGAAAATTTTCCAGGCTAGTATGCTTATAGCCAGGATTAATTCTTACAGTCTGTATATGGGCATGTTTCTCAGGGAACTTGCCCTAAAGGTACGGCATTTTGCCCCCTTTATCCCTGAGGATAGAAAGGAGGAGTTCATTTCTATAATGAAACAGCTTCTAGATGTTTCTAAGTTCTCCAACAGAGCAGCCTTTGATTCCTTTGAAGGTGCCGGTAGAGCTTCGGGCATTGCCATTGCAGCCCGACGACTTGCTTGGCTCCAGGCCTCTGACCTAGAACCCTGGGTCCTGGATGGCTTACGGAATCTGCCCTGTACAGGTGAGAACTTATTTGGTAAGGACTGGCAAATTAAAGCCACTCAAATGGACGCAGAAAATGCTGCATTAGATAGACTTTCTAAGTCTACCTCTACTCCTGTCAAGAAAAAGTCTTTCAAGAGGCCTTACTACAAGAAGGCCAGATTTTCCACAAATACTGGCCAACAATCTTCTCAGCCTCGCTTTGCTGCTAAACGTCAGCAACCTAAACAGACAAGGTCAAAGCCTGCAGCGTCTACCACTCCTCAGCAGGCTCAACCCCCTCAGGGGTTTTGACTTGCCCCTAGAGAACTTAACATTTCTGGCTCTAGAACAACCAGAGCCCCTCACCATTCCCGGAAGGTTAGCTCACTTTGCTCCCAGATGGGGGCAAATTACATCAGAGCACTGGACCCTCTCTATCATCAGAGAGGGCTACAAACTTCATTTTTCCAACCTTCCTCCATATACCATGGTGAGGCACTTCAATTCTCCCCCATCTCTCCTGGGCCTGTTGGATCAGGAAGTCTCTTCTCTCCTTGTCCAAGGGGCAATAGAAGAGGTTCCTCTTCTTCAACAACGGACAGGATTCTACTCCCCTTATTTTCTCATAACAAAGAAGACAGGGGGATTCAGACCTATCCTAGATCTGAGAGAATTGAACACATTTCTGTACAAGGAGAAATTCAAAATGCTTTCTCTAGGCATTCTCCTTCCATACCTTCAGAGTCAGGATTGGCTTTGTTCTCTAGATCTCAAGGATGCGTACACACATATACTCATCCACCCATCCCACAGAAAATATCTAAGATTTCTGTTTCAGGGAAAACATTTCCAGTACAGAGTACTTCCCTTCGGTCTAGCCTCTGCTCCAAGAGTGTTCACCAAATGCATGGCAGTTGTTGCCGCATTTCTAAGAGGTCTGGGAATTTTTGTATTCCCATATCTGGACGACTGGCTCATCCGAGCTCCATCTCAGTCAGAGGCCCAGATTTCCCTGGACCGCACAAGGCACATTCTGCAGTATCTGGGACTGGTGATAAACCTTCCCAAGTCTCAACTTATCCCTACTCAGTCTCTGGAATTCATAGGGGCCCAGTTGGACACCACCACTGCAAAGGCCTAGCTACCTCAAGTCCGGGGCCAACGTCTGGTGTGCTTGGCCTCCAAAGCTCAGTCCAGCAGTCACTTGACAGCCAGAGAAATGCTGCGACTTCTGGGCCACATGGCCTCCACGGTACACGTGGTGCCCTACGCTCGCCTTCATATGAGAGCAGCTCAGTGGACCTTGGCCACCCAGTGGACTCAGGCATCAGGAGCGCTCTCCGACCAAATACTCACCTCAAAGCGTCTGTTTTGGTTCCTCCAATGGTGGATGTCCACCAAGAATCTGTTGTTGGGGGCCCCCTTCCAACCTTTGTTGCCCCAAACAACCCTCACAACAGATGCCTCCCAAACAGGGTGGGGAGCCCATCTTCAACACCTCTCCACTCAGGGTGCTTGGTCTCCACAAGAGACCACCCTTCACATCAACCTCCTGGAACTGCGAGCAATCTACTTTGCCCTCAAAGTCTTCCATACCCTCCTAGTCAACCTGACCGTCCTAGTTTACAGACAATCAGGTGGTCATGTTCTACATAAACAAACAAGGAGGGACAGGCTCTCTGTCGCTTTGCAACGAAGCTCTCAGATTATGGGCCTTCGCCAGAGAGCATCAAATTCATCTTCTGGCAGTGTATCTTCCAGGGGTTCAAAACTCTGGGCAGACAGACTCAGTCGAGTTCTGCTTCCACACGAATGGTCCCTACATATGGACCAGATAAACAGAATCTTTCAGGAATGGGGAACCCCGGACATAGACCTCTTTGCAAGTCTGTGGAATGCCAGACTTCCCCGGTTCTGTTCCAGGACTCCGTGTCAGAGAGCTCAGGCCAACGACGCCTTTCTCCTACATTGGGGTCAGGAATTCCTATATGCCTTTCCACCCATTCCTTTGATTCCCAAGACTCTGTTCAAACTCCAGAGGGATCACGGATCGATGATCCTCATAGCTCCACGCTGGCCACGCCAAGTGTGGTTCCCTCTACTTCTGCATCTCTCCCAGGGACCCTCGCTGGACCTGGGAGCTGCGCCAGACCTTTTCTCTCAGGAGGAAGGGACTTTGTGGCACCCAAACCCCAAGTCCCTACACCTCAGAGCTTGGTTACTGAAGGCCTAAGCCTTCATGACTTCAATCTTTCTCAACCAGTGAAAGATATCCTTCATGCCTCTAGGAAACCCTCCACGAGGCGTTCCTATGCTTTCAAATGGAAATGCTTTTCCATTTGGTGTGCTCAACAGGGTCTTGACCCTCTAGGACTTCCTTTGAATTCTCTACTAGACTATCTCCTGCATCTTTCTAATGCAGGCCTTAAGACGAATTCAGTAAGAGTCCATTTGAGTGCTATTGCAGCATCCTTAAAACCTATAAATCAGGGGTCACCAACCTGCGGCCCGCGGGCCGCATGCGGCCCACGAGGTCCCTTCGTGCGGCCCGCGAGGCTCTACCCCGGTTAACATTACGTGCGGCCCGCCAAGGATTCCCGCCATTGTATCTGCGGCCCGCGGCAGGCTCGGCGGGTTCAACGGCACGTGACTGGTTTCCCAAGAGCAGCGCGCAAATTAGAGGACCAATCAGCAATAAGGCTTAAACTTTGATTCTGTTTTTGCAGCTATCGATAGAATTCCTGTTCTCTTTTTTCCCCATGGCTTCCCCCACGAACAAGAAGCGCAAGCTCAGCGATGAGAACCGTGGCTTCAACCCTGAGTGGAACAAGCTCTTCTTCACGCTGCACAAGGATCGTGCGCTGTGTGTCATCTGTCAGAAGACCGTTGGCGTTCTGAAGGACTACATTGTGAAGCGCCACTTCGAGTCCGTCCACCCAGAGTACGCCAAGATGGATTTATTTATTTATTTATTTTATTACAAGTTCTTATATACCGCACTATTCGGCAGTCAATAAGAAGCAGGAGTTTACCCGCAGGCGGCCACCCACCCGTCCATGGCCGCCAACGCACGCAAGGTCGCTGCTCTCTTCGGCTCAACCTACTGCTGCGAACAGCTGTTCAGCCGAATGAAATTGATAGTCATCCACGCGCTCGCAGCTCACCGACGACCACCTGCAAGCGTCCCTTCTCCTGTCAGTGTCATCTGTGAAGCCGGACTTTAAGCGTTTGTCTGCTAGCATGAATCATCAGCCATCTCATTAAATTCAATAAAGGTGATCAGCCATTGTTTTCATAATTTTGCGTTTGTTGTTTTTTTTCGCGGGGGCGGGGAGAAGGGGGGTGCGGCCCGCAAGGCTCCCGGTAGTCGGCTGTGCGGCCCGCGGCCCTCTGGAGGTTGGTGACCCCAGCTATAAATGGACAACCTGTCTCCTCTCATCCGCTTGTTTCAAGGTTCATGAGAGGCCTGACTCTAACTAAGTCTCCCATCCGACCTCCTCCGGTAGCATGGGACTTGAACCTAGTTCTGGGTCAGCTTATGAAGCCACCTTTTGAACCGTTGGTTTCTACCTCCTTGAAATTTCTTTCCTGGAAGGTCCTTTTCCTTATTGCAGTCACTTCGGCTCGCCGCATCAGTGAACTAAAGGCCTTAGTGGCTCATCCACCTTATACCAGGTTTCATCATGATAAGGTGGTCCTTAGGACGAATCCCCACTTTATGCCCAAAGTGGTCTCGCCTTTTCATCTTAATCAAGAGGTATATCTACCTGTCTTTTTTCCAGCTCCTCATGCATCCAGTGCAGAGAGGAACCTTCATACTTTAGATTGTAAAAGAGCTCTTGCCTTTTACCTCAACAGGACTCAGCCACATCGAAAGTCTTCCCAGCTTTTCGTGGCTTTTGATCCTTCTCATTTGGGACTTCCAGTCTCCAAACGTACACTTTCCAATTGGATTGCTCAGTGTATTTCCTTTGCTTACCAGAGTAAAAATATTTCTCTGGAAGGCCATGTCACAGCTCACAATGTGAGAGCCATGGCCACCTCTATGGCTCATCTTCACTCTGTATCCATAGATCAGATCTGTTGAGCCGCCACATGGGCCTCGGTTCATACCTTCACAGCCCATTACTGCTTGGACAAGGACTTCCGCTGGGATGCCTTGTTTTGTCAGGCTGTCCTCAAACACCTGTTCCATACTTGAACAACTCTTGCCCACCTTCCCAGGATGGATGCCTGAGATCCATACGAAGATGGCGAACCCTTGGAAGGGGATGTCCCAGGCATCTTAGCTAGGGAGTCCCCATAAGTGAGGACTTATTCCTGCTTGTTCCTGGAGATAGCACAGTTACTTACCTGTAACAGGTGATTTCTGGGAACAGCAGGAATTAGTCCTCACAACCCACCCACCTCCCCTAGGAGTTGTATCTTATATCTATCTTCCTTTCCTCTCTCTATTGTCTCAGCTATAAACTCGAACTGAGGAGAGCTGGTCAGGAAGGCAGGAAGGCAGCGCGCATGTGCAGTGGGAGGCCCCAAAAGCTTGCTTCCTGGGAAGCTGGGGAGCTTTCCCGCGCAGGCTCCGTCGGTTCCGACGTACCCATAAGTGAGGAATAATTCCTGCTGTTCCCAGAGATCACCTGTTACAGGTAAGTAACTGTGCTTTCTGTGATGTTAAAGCAGTTTATCAGTTGGTAATATCTGTACTCGTATAGAGCTTTGGGATTGTGGACTGGCAGAAAGCTCCTCCATGCCCATGAAGTAATTTGCAAAAAAACAGTGTATGCCAAGACTGTACATAGCTAGAGCTGAAGGAGAACTAGGCCTCATAAAGATTGATTGCTAGGGTGTGCCAATTTTGGAGATGTCATAATTTAAAAAAGCAATAGTGAAAAAATGGTACAATTCCATGTGACAAATCAACAAATAGTTTTAAATTTTGTGTAATATGTTATACCTGTAATTTCTAGGAAATTACGCAAAAATACACAAATTACTGAAATATGGTTAAGTGCTCTGATAGATTTTGTGTTTGCATTGCATATTAATGCCTTTTGTGCCTCAATTATTTTATCTTGCTTATTTACCCATACTGATGCTAACACATTACTTTTATTTTCTCATTCACAAGTTTTCAACCTAGTATCATAGCGATAATCTTATATTGAAAATGTCCAATAGAAAAACAAGACTGCAAGTTTGGACTCATTTACATCTTTTGGTGGGATCAGGCAGAATTACCTGTAGCTGAAATACCATATCTCATTAAGTATGGGTTGTATTTGAGAGACCTCAGTGATCAAGACAGATGGAATTACAGCACTGATAAACTGGTCAATGGCCTAATGATTGGATTACTTGCTCAGTGGTACAAAGCAAATCCAATATTAAGTGGTCCTGTTATAAGTAGTCACGATAGGATTAAAGCAAAGTTGAAATCCATGTGGGAACAAGCCTGCAAAGCTTCTGTGCAAAGGTCAAAACACGCCAAAACGGTAGTCCAATATTGTAAAGATCAACCAAAAAGACACCGTGAAAACCCTCCGTTAATTATACTTTTTTTGTCAGACATAAATTGTGAGGGAAAAGTACTCCAAACTTCCCCAGAACACAATACATGGCCCTTTTATTCAACAAATAAACTTTAAAATGCGGAGTTTATCCATGAGAGAGATTTTTCAAAAATGTCCACTTATCTGATCATGTGCGCAACATGCACGCTTCGGGGGAACATCCCTTGTATCAAGCGCTCACAACTTAAATCCAGTGTAGCCATGTTTTTCTGCAACTGCACAAAAACTCCGAACTCTGAGCTGCTAAAAAGAGGATACTATCTCAAGATTGGCTAACCACTATCCGCCCATCATCCTGAAAACACCAATCATCTGAAGGGAATCCCCACTCAAGGGACTCCCTGCCATGATGGTTACACGTCATATTACCCCCCACCAATCAATGTCCTGATTCAGTCCAGTGGGAGAGAGAGTCCGCAAAAGGAAAATCCAACGTTGCTCCAGCCGACGTAATTTAACCAAACGGTCTCCCCCTCTAGGATCCGCCGGAACATGATCAATAATTGTCCATTTCAATTGTTCAAATCCATGTTGAAGTTCTAAGCAATGTTGAACCATTGGGGCCGCCAATACCGATTGGCGGAGCCGAGAAGCATGTTCTCCCAATCGGAAAAGATTTCTGGATGATATATTTTTCATTTGGATATCGGATTTGGCCTCTTTGCATGAATTTATTGCTTGACTGGATACCTTAAAACCTCATACCAAATTTACAGCTCATATTGATTCTCAAAGGGTTGAGTTTTTGGACATGGTTTTTCGAGAAGGGAATTCTTTGGTTACTACCTTGTATCGGAAACTGGTCCAACATAACAGCCTGCTGAACTATCATAGTTTTCATCCAGAACCTTTACGAAGGGGTCTGCCTTATGGGCAATTTCTAAGGATCTGTTGCCTTTGTACATCTGTGGATCAATTTAAATGTCATGCGAGGGATTTGAAGGCCAGATTGTTATCTAAAGGTTATCCCAGATCAATTATTTCTCGGGCCTATCGTAGAGCTTTGCTTCCATCGTGAATGGTTCTTTAATTTTGACCCAACTCAACCAAGTATAGTGCTTGATGATACTGTGACGGGGGTATTACCGTACATGAGTAATTCATTTGCGGTGGTACATATTTTGAAGAAGTATTGGCTGTTATTATCCTTATACCCATGTTTTCAAAAATCATTGCGAATAGCGTATTCTTGGGGGGCCAATTTACGTGACAAATTGATACGATCTTCTGTGTTGATTGATCGTCCGGATTACCCTCAGGATAGGACTGGGGAACACTTGACTTGTCAGAAGTGCAATTTTTGTGCTACTACGATGTCGGGGTCATCTTGGATTGATTTACATACTGATCGGGTTTTTCACCGACGTTGGCACACTACTTGCAATTCCATGTATGTAGTATACTTTATAGAATGTGCTTGTCCATTGCGCTATGTGGGGAGTACTAGTAGAATGGCTAAGATCTGATTGGGAGAACATGCTTCTCGGCTCCACCAATCGGTATTGGTGGGCCCCGATGGTTCAGCATTGCTTAGAACTTCAGCATGGATTTGAACAATTGAAATGGACGTTTATTGATCATGTTCCGGCGGATCCTAGAGGGGGAGACCGTTTTGGTTAAATTACGTCGGCTGGAGCAACGTTGGATTTTCCTTTTGCGGACTGTCTCTCCCACTGGACTGAATCGGGAGATTGATTGGTGGGGGGTAGTATGATGTGTAACCATCATGGCAGGGAGTCCCTTGATGAGTGGGGATTCCCTTCCGATGATTGGTGTTTTTAGGATGATGGGCGGATGGTGGTTAGCCAATCTTGAGATAGTATCCTCTTTTTAACAGCTCAGAGTTTAGTGTTTTTGTGCAGTTGCAGAAAAACCTGGCTACACTGGATGTAAGTTGTGAGCGCTTGATACAGGGGGTGTTCCCCCGAAACGTGCACGTCGTGCACATGATCAGATAAGTGGACGTTTTTGAAAAATCTTTTTCATGGATAAACTCCGCATTTTAAAGTTTATTTGTTGAATAAAAGGGCCATGTATTGTGTTCTGGGGAAAGTTTAAGTACTTTTCCCTCAATTTATGTCCGACAAAAAAAGTATAATTAACGGAGGGTTTTTACGGTGTCTTTTTGGTTGATCTTAGCAAAGCTTCTGTGGGCAGAGCAAAACTGGAGGAAAAAGTCAAATTTATGGAGAAGCTCGACAGACTGATGGACATACCTACGAGTGTGAGAGAGTTGTACTGATGTGTGATGCAATTCTGCCTGTCAGTGGAATACACATACTTTGTGACTGCAGCAGAGAGAAGAAAATTCCTGTGATTGAGTTTACCTTTATAAAAGATCAAAGAGAAAGTTTTGACTGTTGGATCTCATCAGATTGAACCAGTGGACCCCCCCTGTGACCTGAAGACAAGAACTACAGAAGGAAAGGCAGGCAACGAAGGAGAATGAAGAGTGAAACAAAAACAGCAGAAGACCAAGAGATGATGGAGAGATCCCTGCTTTAAGTAGAACAGGGAGATTTGGATGACGTAGCGGAAGAACCAATGGAGGAAGCTCCTGTTGCTCTAGAGAAAGCTAGGAAGAGGCCAAAATATAATTTATTTATTTAGCTGTATTTATATTCTGCTTTTCACCGGGTCAAAGCGGTCAATTGGGGGATACATTTAACACGAGGGGATATGACACACATACGTTAATACTTACAGGGAACATGGGCAATGGAGGGTTAAGTGGCTTGCCCAAGACCACAAGGAGTGCCTATAGGACTAGAAATCCCAGTCCCTCCAGCCTGAGATTGCTGTCCCCAGGTGGGACTTGAACCCCCCCCCCCGGCCCTCCGACGTGAAGTACCTTGTCCTAACCACTAGACCACTCCTCCCTCTTGGGGAGGAGTGGTCTAGTGAGGATACTGAGGATATAGCCAACATAGCACTTGCTAGTTTAAGACACCATACTGGACTGAGAGAGACAGATTGCTACTGCTGCCTGGATTGATGCAGGACTCATCACTTTCTTGGACACATGCTTTGGTGATTGATCACAACAAGGTGAAGAGGGCTCGGGCGAGAATCATGAAAAAGTTGGAGGTACAGTTTGAGGAGGAACTGCAGCAGAATAGCATCAGTTGCGTTTTCTTTGATGGTCGTTGTGGTGATACCAGGCTCATGTTAAAGGTTGAAGAGAGTGGCAAAATGTATCTAGGTATGGTGAAAGAGGAACATTACACCGTTTGTAAGGAGCCGAGTGGCAGTTACCTGTGGCATTTTATTCCTGCAAGAGCAACTAAAGAAAAGACTCATACAGAAATAATGACTGATAATTTGGTTGCATGGCTGAGAGAAAGAGGAGCAGACAACTCTTCAAGCTATTGGAGGTGATGCCTGTAATGTAAACACTGGTTGGGAGGGAGGAGTGATGCATTATGTTGAAGAGAAGCTACAAAGGAAGCTGGTGTAGACTGTCTGTAACCTGCACACAGACGAACTGCCATTGAGGCACTTCGTGACTGCTTTAGATGGCAAGACATTAAGCAACAACAAATGGCAGGTCCCATAGGAAAAATGTTGGAATACGCTACTGAACTGGAAATAAATCCTGATTTTTCTAAGATCTCTGTTGGCCCTGATCATCAACTCAGTGATGAAGTGATCAAAGACTTAAGAACAAAACAAAGCTATGGCTATAGAATTGTAACTGCCATTAGAACAGGTGTCTTGCCAAAGGATCTGGCTCTGTTGGAAATAGGACCTGTGTCACTTAGCAGATGGCTTACAACAGCTCTAAGGTTCATGAGAATATAGATTTCCATGCATAATCTGAAAGGAAAGAATTTCAAAAACTTAAGAATGATTGTATTCTGTGTTGGGGTTTACATGGTGAACTGGTTCAATATAAAAATAAATAGCAGTTGGACACAAGGTCAAAGGCATCTCCTTTTCCAGCTGCAACTGTTGAAAGAACAGTGTGAAGAGTTAAGGAAGATAGTCATGCCTACAGTGAGAAGGTCAGCTTGGTATGGTTACAGTGAGTCTGTTCTGCAAGCTATATTGTGCAGTGAAGAGGAGCAGAAGAGAGGAGATGCAGTGGAGAAGATATTGAAGATCAGAGGTGAAAGAGATGAGAAGACTCAGCTTGGAAACAGCAGTATGAGACCCAGGAAAACACTATCCATGAACAATGAGGCAACTACACTCGCCCAATTACTTGACTGGAGCTCTGAAGTCTGAGACCTGTACCATGACAACAGTAGAGATCAAGGCATTTCTGAGCAAGCCCATGGTGTTTCTAGACTGGCCATCACATACCCAGTCCATAGAAAGGTGTGTAAAAATAACTACTGAGAATGCTGGTCATTGGTATAATCCAGAGAAGAAACACCATTATTTTAGGGGTCAAATGGTCAGCAAGGAGGTCATGAGCCGAAACAGAAGCAAACAAGATATGGCTTCTTTGCTGGATTTTGTTAAATAACATTAAATTAACTGCATAAATGATATTTTAAAGACATGTGGCTTCAGGTGTTCAGACTTTTTGTATGTTCAAATATTGCTTAATTTCCACATATTTCAATTGTGATTTGTTGTAGGTAAGACTTGCTTAAAGCAGTTTCTGAAGATACTTTAGATTCAGCATGCAAAACTGCATAATTTAGTCACTAGTAATTTGTAAAGTTTGGAAAAATAAAAATCTACCCTTAAAATTGACATGCCCTATTGATTACACGTACCGAGCTACTGTCATAGGCCTCCAGGCCTATCTAACTGCATCATTGGATCCAAAAAGTGTTGTAATATGAAAGTAAACATCCAGAATCTGTTACCATCATCAAACTTAGACAAGCGCTCCGATGACTAGAAGGAATGAGTGAGATCCACAAGCATGCACAGGGAAGGAAGTAATAGAATTTGCAAAATGAGAATTTTGTTTTTAAAAGCATTAGATCAACAAATGAAGAAAACCAAGTGGCAAATGTACAAATACAGTGGGAAATAGTGTATTACTCCAGGAACCCTTTGTCAATCAAGAATGGATGCATGAATGGTTAAGGAGAGGTGAACTGAAACCAAAGGATGAGCGTTTGATAGTTACAGCCCAGGACAGTGGCTCACGGACGAGATGGTTTACAATGAGCATTGAAAAAACTGGCAAAACAGTCATGCTGATTCTGTAAGAGAGAGCTGGAAACAGTGACTCACCTCATAGCTGGCTGTTAAGTTCTGATGATAGAAAATTTCTATACAGAAAGGTACAATAAAGTAGCATGCTTCATCCATTAGAAACTCTGTAAATTCTACATCATCACTGTGCATGAAAAACATTGGGATCATGACCCTAAAAGACTTATGTAGAATGAAAAGTTATAATCACCTGTGATATTCACATTCCGACTAATAAAAAGCTGGAGATGAAGCCGGATATAGTGGTAAAGTAGAAAAACACCAGAACAACATTAATTATAGAGGTATCTGTTCCAAACAACTACTCTATGAATCGCGTTGAGAGGGAAGAAATCTTCAAGTACCAAGAAATGTAGTCTGAGACCAAGAAAATGTGGCAGAAAGTTATTTCCCATCATGTTGGGTACCACAGGCTTAAGAGTAATTTCCTAGCATATCTTGATAAATTACCTATACATTGTAACATCTTACAGACTCAAGAAGGAGGCTTTCTTTGGCACAGTGCAAGTACTACGCTGAGCAGTAACAGTAAATTTTGGAGAATGAGATTATACGCCACATACCCTGGCTTAAAAGTGAGGTTCATGACTGTCATGGTATGTGCAACACTTATACCACAAAAAAGCTGTATGAGAGCAATTTAAGAACAACAAAATAAACAAATACGCTCAATCAATGCACGACTCAAATAAAATCTTAGTGTCAATGAAAAACTGAATCCATACTCTATCAAGGCACAAAATGACCTCAGGATGGCTAGTACCCTACATATAGTGAGAATCTCACTATAGGGAATAGCTGACGCTCACATCATAGGCCAAGGCCTCTTCAAACTAACATTCTCAGCTAGAATCTCCAAACAATCTCACAACACACCAATCATAACCCGGAACATAACAGTTAGCACATCACTAATACACTCCACAGACAAATCATTCACAAAAAGCGTCAGCATCGAATAATAACTGCACAAGGCAGCACAGGAACAGACGACAAGTCTCCTACAATAACAAGAGAATACAGTCAATAAATACAAAGTAACATGTGCCCAAACTGAGCTACAGTTACTTATCTTCTCAAAAGTGCTTCTCAACATCAACTCTCAGGTCCATAGCTGCCTCGCCACAGCATAGCACATCATGGCAGACAATCGAAGAACATCTTCAAAATTTCAAGGAGCGGGGAAATTCGCAGATACCTAAAGCCTTATATAACTAAAGAACAGAACCCTACAAAAGCTTTTGTTTCGCCATATTAGGGCTTCTTCAGGGGTACAAATTAACACCCTAGAAAACTCCGCTATACATCTCCTCACCCCACCATCCGTATTTGTTTCTTTTGATGTGCAACACTTACCCATTGGGAGAAATTGCTCGGAGAAATAGGAGGAGTGAGAATCCTAAGTAGAGGAAAGTGTAATATTATAAGAGGCTACTTCATTGATGTACCCTAATGACATAGTGGAAGAGAGAGGAGATAAGACTGTAGCGGAGAGAGTAGAGAGGTCAATAGCCTTGTTCCTAAATATGTTGGTGGAGACAGGACAAGACTGGTGGTAGGGAGTGGCTAAGAGTAAAAGTTAACAGACGATGGTCAGATAGGGGAATAATTGAGGTGGAGACGTTAGAGACGAGCAGTTGGAGAGAGAGACAAGGTCAAGGCAGTGGCTGTGATGGTAAATAGGGGCTGTAGAATGCAGCTGGAGGTTGAATGAGGAGGTCAAGGCAATGAGCTTTGGGGCATAAGTGTCAGAGGGGTCAACATGAATGTTAAAAACTCCAAGAATGAGGGAAGGGGAAGATGGGTCCAGAACTAAGGAAAGCCAGGAGTCAAAATTTGTTAGAAAAGAAGAGATGGACTTGTCAGGGGTCCATATGATAGCTACCTGTAGAGGTAATGGAGCAAACAGGCAGATGGCAAGGACTTCAGAAGACTAAAAGGAGAAAGACTGAGGGGGAAGGAGGGGTTAAAACCAACAGGAAGGAGAGGTAGCAATTTTACACTAGCACTACGGCCATCTGGGCAAGGTGCATGAGAGAAAAGGAGGCCACCATGAGAGAGTGCGGCAACAGAAGCAGATGCATCCGGGTGTGGTGTTAGAACGAGAAAATGCACAGCGTTAGAAAAAGAGGTCTTGAATGAAGGCAAGTTTGGAGGCAGAGTGAACATTTCACAGAGCACATGAGAAGTGAAGAGAGGAAGAAGAGGGCTATGAATAAGATTAGAGGAGTTAGAGGGAGCAAGTGGAAAGCCATGGTGGGCTAGAATTGAGGTTGATATCCCTAACTGAAAGAAGCAGGTGGGTATGGGCTAAGGAAGAGGAGGCATGACTGAGTGAAGTGTTCCAGAGAGAATGGGATAGCAGAATGAAAGGAAGAACATATTGAAGCTCAAGCAGATAAAGTACATAAATGGCAGGAGATGTGACAAGAGCAGAGAATAGGTGTTTAGAACTAAAGATTTGAAGGTGATGGAATGAAGGGAAAAGATTAGGGAGTTGGCATTAGAAAGACAGTTATGAGGGAGCAAGGAGATATAAGGCAAGGTAAAGTGAAGCCCTAGTGGGTGGTTGGGGCCATGTCCCCTGAGTGGGTGGTGTTTATTTTTTTACAAATTTTATTTAACAGTTTTTTTGATACCGCTTTATCATTTCAATCAAAGCGGTTTACATTGTAACTTAAATTTGGTAAACGTACATTAAATAGGGACATTGATAACTTGGATTTTTCTGAGCAATGGAGGGTTAAGTGACTTGCCCAAGGCCACAAGGAGTGCTAGTGGGACTCGAACCCTGGTTCCCAAGCCAGAGCTCTAACCACTAGGCTGCTCCTCCACTCCACAAATGTTGTGCAGCACATCATACTGCTTTATTGCAGCAGTGGCTTTCTTTTCCGACCCTCTCATGTACTCTGGAGTAATCTTGAAATTGTTGAACACACCACATTCTCTGCAGTCTTAACCAGACACAGCTGTAGTTCCTTTAAAGTAATCTTAGGCCTCAGATGGATCTTCCTTATATCCTTTAATCTATGGCTATTTGCTTTGGAAGGATAGCCTGGTTGAGGCAGTGTCTCCATGGTACCAAAGTGTTTCAAGGTATATTACAACACACAAATTTTCTTGTAGTTCCCCCCATTCTGTACTTTGAGTAACTATTCCAGAATTCATTTGGCAGCTCTGTGTTCAGCATGCTGAGACCTTTGTTTCAACTTTATGCATCAGAAACAGCATGATCATCTAGGTGTGTTTGAATCAGCTCAACTACTGTAATTGGATGCAGTTGAGCTCTGTTTAACTTTCATAATGGTTATGGTTAAGGTAGTTTTTGGAAACAAAGCTAATTTGGCTTTGCTGTGAAAAGAGGGTGATTTATGCAACTGAGACTTTGGACTTTGGATTCTTAAGACTTAATTTCAATATATAGTTCAATAGTTTTCACATTGGAAGTGTAGAGAATGTTGTGTAAATGAGTAAAAGAAATTCCTCTTTTAATGTTGTACTCTTTTTAGACAGAATGTGACACATGTAGTAGTATACCATGGGTGTGGCTCGTCCCGGCCAGGAGGTGCATTCACCTGTCAGCACAGCAAACTTACCATAAAGCTGGATTGCCATACTGTTTCTGCTGCAGGCCTGGCCTCCTCTGCTCTCTCAGCTGAAGTTTTGTGAATTGGGAGACTTCAACCCAGGAGAGAAGGCTGGGCAGGCCAGCTTTATGGTAAGTTTGCTGCGCTGCCTCCAGGAGGGGTATGTGTGTGTTATGAACTCTGGGTACTGATGGGGGTTAGGAGCGCCACTGCATACGAGTTTTGTGTGAAGATTTTTGCCTACAATGTACTGTAGATAGAAAAGATCTTTCTAAATTGAGTCTCTACAAGAGATCTTTTTCAGACTACCAAAGAACATTTTGATGTCTGAGTGTTGGCTCTTAGGGCAGTGGTTTATTGAGCTTTTTTTTTGGCAAGACCTGAAGTTGTTAATAATTTCCTTCCTAAAGTTGAGATGCCAAGTCTCCTCTTCAGGAATGTGTCAAACAGATTTGAAAGCTTTCTCACTCATATGCATTTGAGCCTCCGTATGCTCCTTAAGGCTCTGTTACACTTCGGTTAATTGTAAACCGCTTTGAATTGTAGAAAGGTGGTAGAAAAAATAAATTTAAATAAAATGTGCATTGGTCCTGATTACTGCTTTTATGAGAGACGAGCCTAAGGGAAGAAAAGCTAAGTGGCCCAGACAGTAGGAAGAAATCTGAACTCTCCTTTTGTACTGCATCCTTCTGCACCATCCCTTTTTGTTATACCTATAAGTACAGGTGCTGTGAAACCTGTTGTGAAGTGCCGTCGAGTTGGTGTTGACTCATGGTAATCCTCTGAATAGTTGTCCTAAATTGTGTTCGGTCTTCAGTCAGGAGGCTCATTGTTGACAGACTGGCACCTGTTGCTGCTGTTTTTATAGATCCATCTCATTGCTGGCCTTCCTCTATTGCGTTGACCACCTACCTTGCCAAATATGTCTTTCTCTAATGATCTTTCTCTTTGCATGATGTGTCCAAAATATGAAAGCTGAAGTCTTGTCATCTGAGCTGCTAAAGAAAGCTTGGATTTGATCTCCTCTTGTACTGGCTGGTTTGTTCTTCGGGCAGTATTTGTCACCAGCACCATAATTCAAAGCCATCAATTTTCTTCCTGTCTATCTTTTTCACTGTCCAACTTCCGCATCCATATGATGTTATTGAAAATGCCATGGCTTGAAGTCAAATCTTTGTATGGAGAGAGACGTCTCTGCTCTTGAGAATCTTGTCTAGGTCCTTCATAACCATTCTGCCAAGAGCAATGTGTCGTCTGATTTCTTGATTGCTTGTTGCTTTTTTATTGATAGTTGATCCGAGTAAGTTAAAGTTGTCCATTATTTCAATTTTTTCTCCAACAATGAACTTATTAATTTTGCCAGTTTTTATGATCTTTGTCTTTACATTAAGGTGCAGGCCCATTTTAAGACTGTTCCTTGATCTTGAGAAGCAAATGTTTGATTGTCTTCACTTTCAGCCAGTAATGTAGTATCAGCTTAGCGAAGGTTGTTGAGTCTTGCACCAATCTACACACCTGTAGACTTCATACAATCCTGTTTCTCAGATTTGTTCTGCATATAAATTAAACAGATGGGGAGGTTTGCAGCCTTGTACACCTTTGTCGATTTTAAACCATATTGTTTCTTCTTGTTTGGTTCAAACTGTTGCTTCTTGATCAATGTAAAGGTTGTGCAAGAGAACAATCGGGTGTTCTGGAATACCTATGCTGCTTAATGTGGCCCAGAGTTTCTCATGGTTTACACGATCAAAAGCCTTGCTGTAGTCAATGAAGCACAAATAGATATCCGTTTGGTATTCTTTAGTCTTTTCAAGGATTCATCTCACATCCGCTGTGTCTCAAATTCCTCGCCCTTTCCTGAACCCTGCTTGCACTTCAGGTAGTTCCTGTTCCTGCCTTCTTGTTGGACTGTTCTACATACCAGCATGTTTTCCCCGTGGAAAGACATTCTTAGCTTTGGGGAAGATGCTTTAGAAAAGCTCATACCACACAAATCCATGATCGATTCAACTGATGAAGGTATAGATGATCCTTGGAGCAAATGGGAAGAGTGATTGAGCAGACTAAAAGATTAGTAAAAGAACAGATGCATTCGGCATATCTTCTAGAGTGCTGCAAATAAAAAATTATCCCGAGAGGACTGCGTATGAATAAAGCACCAGGATTATACACTACAGAAGAAGGTTTTATAAAGTGTTGGAACGCTATTCTTAATAAATGTTCCTTGGATTTAATGACACACTTGATAACCACTGCAAATAAGAAGTCTGAAATTCTTAAATCTGAGATAGACGAAAAACTTGACATACTTAAAGGCTGTGACAAGCAATTTGATAAGGTTTTCGAGGATTATCAGAAAAATATACAACAATTTAGAAAAGAGATTAAGAATATTAAAATGGATAAGTATAAGAGGGACGAAGATGACTATAGGATAGGTTATGTGTACCATTGGAGCAAAAAGATAGATAATGACCGCCTATGGGTTAAAAAATGGACCTCTATCTTTGATCGTAAAGAAAGTATAGTCAATGAAGAAGCTAGAGATGTTCCCTTAAAACATAAAAAGAAACGCAGCAGGAGCGAATTGGGCGATTTCGATACATCTGCTTCCCTTTTTTCCACTAGTCTAGCAGATCCCAAAATGACAAGAGAGCGAGAGAACATCCTGATCAAGACACTCCTAAAGAGTCTTTTTTCAGGAAGGATCAACTCTGGAAGGGAGGGGGCCGGGAGAATTCATGTACCCGTCAAGAGAAAAAGAGAATAGACAGAGATCAAGAACAAGACTATGGGTTCCACCATGGCCAAGGACCTTACCGGACAGGTCACGAACAGTACTACAGAGGTCGGGGTCGTGGCCGAGGGAGAGGGAGGGGACAGTGGAAAGGAGAGCGTTCAGAAGAGAGAAGGTATCAATAGATTCACCTATCAATAACAGTTCTAATAATGTTATCAATATTTCCCATTACACTCTGACACAAGATGAAATGTCCATTCTTAGCAAAGGATTATCATTTGTTCCTAAGAATAAGGCTGACAATTTTGAGATGCAGATTGATCTATATAGGTTTTTTAGGAAACTAGGGATTCACCAATTTTTTTCTAATCAACCAGACATCTCTCGTGAAGTCTCGGTTATTAGCAAAAAATCTACTTGGATTCCTCCCCAGAATACAGATTCCATCTTAGAAGCTTTTGAAAAAGTAGTTCTTAGACAAGTTAATGATGTTATTAAAGGACACATCACCTTCCTATCAAAATATTATGCAAGGTGAAAGGGCAGCTATTATATCTTTACAGAAAAACAGCCAGATTATTATTAAGCCTGCAGACAAAGGGGTTGCTGTTGTGGTATTGGATAAGCATGAATCTCCAGGAACAAGCAGGAATGAGTCTTCACATATGGGTACGTCGGTACCGACGGAGCCTGCACGGGAATGCTGCCCAGCTTTCAATTAGAAAGCTTTTGGCAGCATTCCTCGCGCCTGCGCAGTGACTTCCCGCCTTCTCCACAGCCTCTCTTCAGTTTTCGTTTTTCCGCGGAGCCGGCAGGATGTCGTCCTTTCACCGCAGAAACTTTTCTTTTTAATTGCTTTAATTATTTTAATTTTTTTGTTTTCTTGTGGTCGCGGCTGTTTTTCCCGCTACCACCGGTACCGCCGGTGGTTTTTAGGCTAAAGTCTGTAAAACTTTTCTTCAGTTATTTTGCCTTAACTTCTTAGGCCTACTAGGCCTTTTTCATTATGGAGCCTTCTTTTCCCAAGAAGTGCATCCGCTGTGGAAACACCTGTTTCTTTTTAGACACCAATAGTTGGTGTCTCAACTGTGTGGGTCCTGACCCTTTTTCCCCTGACTTGTCAGGAGATAATTTTGTGAGAAAACCTTCAGTATTTAGAGTTTCCCTCGATACCGTTTTTTCTTCGGCAGTGAGGGTACCCGGTTTCTCTACTTCACAGGATCAGGTAACCCAAAAACAGTCTGTTAAGACTAGTCAATGCTTGAGTGGTATGTCCCATGCCCAGCATGGTGACGGCTCCGGCCTTACCCTCAAGAATCCATTGGCATTACCCCTGCGGGAGTCTTCGGGCTCCAAAGCGTTAAAGGGGTTTCAGGATGTTCCTGGGGCTCACCCCTCACAGAACATGCCTGAGCCATGCGCGGGGGTGGTATCCGCTTTGAGCGGTACCGAGCCTCCGGCATCGGCGTCGAGTACTCCACTCTTCACCAGGGATCGTCATCGGGCATCCTCGGTACCTTCGGGACCGATCGATACGCACCGCATTGACTTCCCTCAATCTCAGCCATGCTCCGGGACCGTACCGACGTCGATCGGTTCCGATACCCTAGCATCGGCATTGACATGGATGGGTGCTCATCGGGTATCCTCGGTACCGTCGGTGTCGATCGATGTCTCCCAGGCTGCCTTAGTGGTATCGGCATCGCCGATACTACCACTGGCGTCGGAACTGTCGAGCAGAAGCAGTGGACGACCCAGTTGCTTAGTAATAATTCCAAAAGGCTTTATTGAAGATCCCCGACGCGTTTCGGCTTGCGCCTTTCTCAAGGGGAGAGTTGCTTACAAAAAATAATAATGAATAATAATAAATCCATTAAATCATTAAAAACATATATAAACAACCTTATGAAAAGGCAACCGGGACACATTTATAAAAAGAGGAATTACTTAAAGATTATTATAAAATCAAACAACAAATAACACATAATAGCATAATAAAAAATCAATAAATACATACGCATATTATTGTAATAAATAATTAAAAAATTAAAACAATATATATATATATATATACACATATATATAATTAAAAATATAATTAAAATATTAAAAAGACATAATTGGATACAGGAAAACATAGAAAACCAGATGCAGGGCAGGAAAGACGGAAAGACTACTCACTGTATCATGCACTCAGGTGTCGTTGGGAAACTGAAGGACACTAGAGTCCTAAACTTGCCACTGTACGACAACGACACCTGAGTGCATGATACAGTGAGTAGTCTTTCCGTCTTTCCTGCCCTGCGTCTGGTTTTCTATGTTTTCCTGTATCCAATTATGTCTTTTTAATATTTTAATTATATTTTTAATTATATATATGTGTATATATATTTTTTAATTTTTTAATTATTTATTACAATAATATGTGTATGTATTTATTGATTTTTTATTATGCTATTATGTGTTTGATTTTATAATAATCTTTAAGTAATTCCTCTTTTTATAAATGTGTCCCGGTTGCCTTTTCATAAGGTTGTTTATATATGTTTTTAATGATTTAATGGATTTATTATTCATTAATTATTTTTTGCAAGCAACTCTCCCCTTGAGAAAGGCACAAGCCGAAACGCGTCGGGGATCTTCAATAAAGCCTTTTGGAATTATTACTAAGCAACTGGGTCGTCCACTGCTTCTGCTCTCTGTGTACTTGCTGATCCCTGCAGGAGCCCTGCTCTCCTGTGTGCTGTCGGAACTGTCGAGACATGCATCGCTAGTCTCGCTCTCTTCGATGCCGAGTCTTGAGTCGATATCGAGTCTCGAGGACTGCATACCGACGCGTCCCGGAACCGACTCCTGTCGTTTCCCAATAGGTAGTTCCGAAGATCCTAGCCATAACTCCCTCATGATCTCGGTACCACTACAG
The DNA here is from genome assembly GCA_033557465.1 of Ichthyophis bannanicus. NCBI lineage: Eukaryota > Metazoa > Chordata > Amphibia > Gymnophiona > Ichthyophiidae > Ichthyophis > Ichthyophis bannanicus. The sequence goes on along the minus strand of CM066035.1, from coordinate 883,874,182 downwards.
CAGTTCCCGATGACTACTTCACCTGCTAGTCCTTTATCAGTAGCGAGGTTGATGCCTGTTCTTGCACCGCTGCCTAGTTTGGAACCGATACCTGGCATTGGTGCAGTACCTTGTACGTCCTCTGATATTCAGGCTCTTTCTTTAGCCTCACCAGGAATAGTTCCCATAGGAGATCAGTCTTTTCAGACTTTTCTCCTGGATATGGCAACCTTTCTTAATATTTCTATCCCTGGTTGTGATCCTACCCATGGCTCACCGGCACAAATGCAACATATACAGTTTCCTTTACATCCTGCTCTGCAGGATCTCCTTCTTAGGGTATGGAAATCACCCTTACGACTTCCTCAAGTTTCTACTGACATTGAGGTTAGGTACCGTGTGCCACCCTCTCCAGGGTTCCAAAAACCTCAACTTTCTCATCGTTCCCTTGTAGTGGAATCAGCACTGAGGAAGGTTAAGAGCAAGAAGAAGCATTCTTCTTTTCCGCCAGGTCGTTCTTCAAGAACACTTGATGCTGTTGGCCGTCAGGCCTTCCAAAACTCTATGCTGGCTTCCAGAGTTCTCTCATATATTTTTCACATGAGTCTAACACTCAAGGAAGTCACAGAGAAATTGTCTCTTTTGACCCCTTTTTTACCAGAGCCCAAGGCTACTGATTATACCTTGCTCCTCAATCACAGCCGGAATATATCCTGGTTTCTGTCTCGTGCTTCTATAGATTCTTTTGAGTCCATTAGCAGATCCTCTGCTATTGCCATTGCAGCACGTCGCAGAGCCTGGCTTGAGGCTTCAGACTTGAGCAAATGGGCACAAACTATACTAGCTCATTCTCCTTGTACAGGGGAAGGTCTTTTTAATAAGGAGGCTTTACATCAGGTTGCTCAATGCTCCCCTGACTCTTCTTCCACTAGAAACCATTCTAAGCCACCTCCTTCTTCAAATAGTAGGAAATGTCCTACCAAGCCTTCTTTTCCTAAGAAAAGAAAGTTTCATTCCTCTCCTGCCCATCATTCGGCTGTACCTAAACAAGAGACGCCTCAGCCTAGTCTGAAGTCCTCCAGTTCTGGCCAGTCTCAACATTCCCAACAACCATAGGGGCCGGGAATTGTAACTTACATATTAAAAGATTATTCACTGTGCTTTTCTTTTTCAGTGTACTAACCTGTCAAAAAATTATTTTGTTCAGGTACTACACACTTCTCCTCTTCTTACTCTCCAGAATAGCAGTTGCAACTATCACCTGATAGTTTCTTTCCCAACTGAACATTTTTCCTTCAGTTGACTTACCCCATGGGTACGTCACCCTCCAACTACTTGAGGGCTACCATACTGAACTACTTCTCTGGTCGTTCCCCAGACAGTGAGAAGAGATATCCCCTCTCTTTTCTTGTCTGTTTTTCTTTATTCAGCACAGGACAATCTCTCTGCTGTTTCTGTCAGCAGCTCTGCCTGCAGGAGTTATAGTAATTGTATTACTGGGACTTTTCCAAGTTCCAGTCCCTTGTTCAAAATTTTTGTCTAGCCTCAGTAGTGATTCCAAACTATCATGGATCCTCCTACTCCTTAGGCTTTCTCACATTATTCTAACCATCTCCTTTTCTAGGATATGGCAACATAACTGATTTTCAGTCAGTTTATCTCATAGCTCTCCTGCACAATGCTCTCTGCAGTCTTCAGAGAAGCTTTCTACTATGAGGGCTTTGCTATAGAGCATTGTCCTTGTCTCTGAAGTTCCTCTATTATTAGAAAGAAACTTATCAACCCTTCCTATACCTGTGAGGGTTCTCCACACCCCCTCTAGTCTGGGGTGTTAACACGAGATAGCAGTTCTTCTGCGTGAAAATCCAAGGCATCTACCATGTCAGTGTTCTGTAGAACTCCCTGCCTTGTTCCCTACAGATTCATATCTTCATCTGTTCTCACGCGAACATCACGGTTATCTCATTGGATTGCTTTCCTGCATCCCTCAACCCACGAAAATAGATTCTCTATGCATATCCCAAGTGGGCTCACCCTCTTGTAGAATGCAGAATCTTTTTCTTTTATATTCCCCATGTACAATTATGGGGCTGGGTGGTAGACATGTATCTCAATCTGTTGTCTTGTATGTAGCATCTCCATATATGTCTACATACTTATATCATTACTCTGGTGGTGCTAAACCATGCCCCACAAATTTCCATATATCTAGGTATATCATATCTCTCTCTCTCTCTCTCTCTCTCTCTCTCTCTCGATATATAAATATATATATATATATATGTATATTTGATATATTTCACCACCCATATCCTAATATACAAATCTGGACATATGTATATTTATATATCTATATCTATATCTATCTATCTATCTATCTATCTATCTATCTATCTATCTATCTATCTATATATATATATATATATACATATCTATTCCAGCCACATATATATATATCTCCCCATATGTATGTGTTTGATGGGGGGCTTCTTAAGGGTTGGTCAATCTTATTCACTATCATCCTTACTGTCTATACTACATGATTTACCTTTTAGAGGTTTTAGACAGATTGTTGCCCTACGTCCCATACCAAATTATAATACAGGACATGTTAAGCACCAACAACCACTTTGGTGCTAACATCTTCCATTTTTCTTTGTCCTTGAAGCATCCAGCTTCAATATTTTTCCTATCTCTCGCCAGCTAGGAAAAACAGTGTACATCTTTATCTTCGAGTACACAACTGTTTTCCGTAGGAATAGGGGTTTTCCATTCCCCCTTTCCTGCCAGGACTGGGCTAGTTCTTCAACTCCGTCAGTCTTATTCCTTTAGTCCTCAATGTTCATGATGCCTAAAGGACTTTTCAGCTTTTCCCATAAAGCTTTCCATTGAAGACCAGACATCTACTCCTACCCAGTTGACACCTGGATCATCTACTACCTCCAGGTCTGAACCTTCATCCTCACTCTGAGAGGTCACCTTGAAGATTCCGCCACTGCTTATCCAGTAGACTCGATCATGCTTTCTACTTCCTACAATACAGTAGGTAAGCTGCATATTTTAAGTGTACATTAAATTTGTTTAATGCTACTTATCATATCTACCAAGGACTCCTGTACTCTGTAGAACCTTCTAGTCCTTGGCTATGCTGTTTCTTTCCTTACAGCTCTTTTATTATCAACTCCTACCCTCCATCCCACATTGGATGCCGGGGATTCCTGGAAACAAAATGCACCCCTGTTCCAGGCACTTGCATTTTTATGGGATCTCCCCCTGGCATCTCCAGCTAGGGAGTCCCCATATGTGAAGACTCATTCCTGCTTGTTCCTGGAGATAGCACAGTTACTTACCTGTAACAGGTGATCTCTGGGAACAGCAGGAATTAGTCTTCACAACCCTCCCACCTCCCCTAGGAGTTGCATCTTTTTTATTTTTTTTTTCCTTTTCTCTCCTCGCCTTTGTCTCAGCTCTGAAACTCAACTGAAGAGAGGCTGTGGAGAAGGCGGGAAGTCACTGCGCAGGCGCGAGGGATGCTGCCAAAAGCTTTCTAATTGAAAGCTGGGCAGCATTCCCGTGCAGGCTCAGTTGGTACCGACGTACCCATATGTGAAGACTAATTCCTGCTGTTCCCAGAGATCACCTGTTACAGGTAAGTAACTGTGCTTTATATACAGGAAGTTAATAGACAACGATAAGACGTTTTACCAGAGACTCAATGGAGATCCTACCCCAGATATTAAGAGGAGTATTGATAATTTGGTAACCACTACCTTTGAAATTGGTTATATCACCAAAAAAGAGAGAGACTTTCTTATTTTTGACGCACCAGTGATTCCCACTATCTACATTCTGCCTAAAATACACAAATCTCTCAATAAACCACCCGGACGTCCAATTGTTTTGGCGATTGGTTCAATTTTAGAACCTCTTTCCAAGTTTTTGGATATATTTATCTCCAGGAACAAGCAGGAATGAGTTTTCACATATGGGTACGTCGGTACGGACGGAGCCTGCACGGGAATGCTCCCCAGCATCCAATCAGAAAGCTTTTGGGAGCATCCCTCGCGCCTGCGCACTGCCTTCCCGCCTTTTCCACTGCCTCTCCTCAGTTTTCGTTTTTCCACGGAGCCGGCAGGACGTCGTCCTGTCACCGCAGAAACTTTTTTCTTTAAATTCTTTATTTCTTGTTTTCTTGTGGATCGCGGCTGTTTCTCCCGCCGCCACCGGTACCACCGGTGGGTTTTTCTTTGCTTTTTCTTAAACTCAGAGAGATTTTTCCCTCTGTTTCTGTCTTAAATTTTTTGGGCTACAAGGCCTTTCCATCATGGAGCCGCCTTCTCCTAAGAAGTGCCTTCACTGTGGAAACGGTTTTCTTTTTAGACTCCAATGCCTGGTGTCTAACCTGTTTGGGTCCTGGCCCTTTTTCCCCTGAACAATCAGGCTGCAAAACTGTGAGAAGAACTTCCCTCTTTCGAGTTTCCCTAGATATCGTTTTCCCTCCCGGAGTGAGGGCACCGGCCTTTTCTTCTCTACAGGATCAGGTAACCCACAAACAGTCTGTTAAGACTAGCCAATCCTTGAGTGGTAGGTCTCATGCCAAGCATGATGACGGCTCTGGCCTTGCCCTCAAGACCCCATTGGCATTAAAACCCCGGCGGGAGTCTCCAGGCTCCAAAGCATTTCAGGGGTTTCAGGTTGTTCCTGGGGCTCACCCCTCACAGAACATACCTGAGCCATGCTCTGTGGTGGCATCCGCTTCGAGCGGTACCGATACCCCGGCATCGGCACCGGTGTTGAGTGATCCACTCTTCACCAGGGATTGTCATCTGGCGTCCTCGGTGCCTTCGGGACCGATCGATACGACCAAGATTGACTTTCCTGTATCGGCAACATCACCGATACCACCACCGTCGTCGTTACCCTCTAGACATGCATCGATAGACTCGCTCCCTTCGATGCCGAGTCTGGAATCGATATCTAGTCTAGATGACTGGGTACCGACGCATCTCGGAACCGACCCTTATTTCCGGATACGCAGTACCGAGGATATTCACCAAGCGTTCCTGGTTGCCTCGGTACCGCTTGAGCAGCCTCCGATGACTCCTTCGATGGCGTTACCGTCTCCGATTCCGACTCATCTACCGGTATCGGTATCGATGTCGGTTCCTGCAGTTCCATCGGTACCATCGATCCTCTCTATGCCTAGTTTGGAATCGATACCTGGCATGGACGATGCAGTACTGACTGCCTGAAATCGTGACTGCCAGTACCACTATCCATCTAGTGGGGTTCGTTTTCTCCACCAGACCAGTACATCCTCTGGTGCTCAGGCTGCTCCTTCAACCTTAGCCTACCCAGGGATAGTTCCCATTGGAGATCCCTCTTTTCAGAAATTTCTCCTTGACATGGCAACCTTTCTTGCTATTTCTATCCCTGGCTGTGATCCTACTCGAGGCTCTCCTGCAGAAAAGGAAAATATAATGCTTCCTTTACATCATTCTTTGCAGAATCTTCTTCTGAGAATATGGGAATCACCTTTAAGGGTTCCCTCACCTTCTACAGCAACTAATGTTCTGTATCAGGTGCCCCCCTCTCCAGGGTTTCAAAAAACTCAACTTCCCCATCATTCCATTGTAGTGGAATCAGCAATGAGGAAGGTAAAAAGCAAGAAGAAGCATTCTTCTTATCCGCCAGGTCGTGCATCTAAAGCACTAGATGCCTTTGGACGTCAATCCTTCCAAACATCTATTCTGGCATCAAGGATTATCTCTTATATCTTTTATATGAGTCTATCTCTCCAGGAGGTCACAAAGAAATTATCTCTTTTGACTCCTTTTCTATCAGAACCTAAGGCTGCAGACTATTCCTTGCTTCTTAGTCATAGCCAGAATATCTCTTGGTTTCTTTCTCGTGCTTCTCTAGATTCTTTTGAGTCTGTTAGCAGATCCTCTGCTATTGCCATAGGAGCACGTCGTAGAGCCTGGCTCCAAGCTTCAGACTTGAGCAGATGGGCACAACACACAGTGGGTAATTCTCCTTGTACTGGAGAAAATCTCTTCAATAAGGCGGCTTTACGTCAGGTTGCTCATTGCTCCACTGACTTCCCTGGTTCTAGGGACCATCCTAAGCCGCCTTCTTCCCCAGGAGGTAGGAAATGTCCTACCAAACCTTCTTTCAATAAGAAAAGAAGGTTTCACTCTTATCCTGCCCATCATCCAGATGTACCCAAGCAGGGGACACCTCGTCCTGGTCTGAAGAGTTCAAACTCTAGCCAGTCTCAGCATACCCAGCAACCATAGGTTCCTGAAGGTTGCAACCTACAGTTCACTTCCTCTTCGCAGAAGTTTGTTCACTGTTTTTTCTTTAAAGCTCTACATGTGCTTTCCTTTCTTCAGGATATGCTAAGCTGTCAGGATATTCTTGTCCATGGGTTACAGATTTCTCCTCTTCTTCCTACCAAGAAGAGAAGTTAACAACTATCCCATGATAGTTTCTGTCCCACCATGAACATTTTTTCCTTCAGCTGACTCACCATATGGTAAGTCACCCTTCAGTTACCTCTTTTCTCTACCCTCTCATCCAGGGTTTCCCCTGAATGAGTGGTACCATACTGAACAGCTTCTCTAGCCTTTCATTCCAGTGTAGAATTTTTTCCTAGAATAAATTCTCTGGACAGCTTGTCCTCTCCTCTCCCTTTGTCTGTTCTCTCTGTTTTACACAGGAAGATTCTCTCTGCTGTCTTTTCAGCTACTGTTCATGCAGGAGTTCCAGTGATTGAACTACTGGTACTTCCCACAAGTTTCCAGTCTGTCTTCCACTACTTTTGTCTAGCCTTAGTAGTGATTCCAAAATAGTCCTCATCTATCTTGGATAATCCTACTCACTTCAGGCTTCTCACATTATCTTCTTTCTGGCCATCTCCATTTACTTGGATGTGGCAACACGGCTGACCTACAGTCAGTTTTACATCTTAATTCTCCTGCATAATGCTCTCTGCAATCTTCAGAGAAGCTTTCTACTATGGGCCCTTGCTAGAGAGCATTGAACTTTGTCTCTGATGGCTATTCTATATAGTAGAAAAGGCTTATCAGTCATTTTCCATGACTGTGAGGGTTCTCCACACCCTCTTGTCTCCTGTTATAATACAGGATATAAGCTTTTTCTGCGTGAATGTCCAAGGAGTTCCCACTCCTGCAGGAATATGCTCTTTTTTCCTTACAGCTTGGCCTCATGCTATCCTACTCCTCATGGACAGCACATATTCTACTAGTAACGCATGATACCCTTGTGTCCCTCCAGTGGGTCATCCTGGTATCTCCTCCTCTGCTTTTTTTGTCCATTTACCATGTCAGAGTTCTACAGAACTCACGGCTTGCTCTCTACAGACTGATATTATCCTCTGTTTTTTCACGCAACCATCCTGGTTATTCCACTGGATAGCATTCCTGCACCCTCTTGCCCGGAGGAATAGATTCTCTATATATCTTTTCAAGTAGGTTCCACCTTCTTGTTATTAGATGAATCTTTCTCCTTCACATCTCTTATGTGAATGTTCTTATGGGGCTTAGTTGCAGACATGTATCTTCAGACTTATCTATTCATGTATGTATATATCTCTATATATCTCTATACATACATATGTCTGTAAGCTGTGTGTGCATAAGTGATGCCTCTATATCTATCTCTATCTATCTATATATATCTATCTATATCTATATCTATATATATCTATATATATATATATATATATATATATATATATACATATATGTATATATATATCTATCCCTCTATATATGTATCTGTCGAGATGCTTTTTATAGGTCGATATGTATTACATACCATCTCCCTAATTGTCTATGCTATAAAGGTTTTTACCACCTTAGCGGTTCCAGACAGTGGGCCGGCATATCTTCAATACTGTCCCTTGGCATGTGGGGGCTGTTATGCACACAAACACTACTGTGGTACTAACAGCTTCCACTTTACTCTAGGTCTCGCTATCCCTGAAGCATCATGCTTCAATATCTTTCCTATCTCTCAACAGCTAGGAAAGACAGTCTAGATCTCCAGTAGTTCTGAGGTTTCAGCCCTTCCCAAATCTGTCCTCCTTGGGAATACGGGTTTTTTCCATACCCTCTCTTCCCTCCAGGACTGGGCTACTTGTCCAAATCGGTCAGTCTTCCTCTTTTACTCCTCAATGTTAATATCTCTGTAGCTAAAAGAGTTTTCAGCTTTTTCCATAAAGCTTTTCACTGAAGACCTGCCATTCTTATACTACCCCAGTTGACACCTGGATCACCTGCCAATTCCAGATTTGGACCTTCTCCCTCACTGCTGTGAGGTCACCTTGAGGATCCTCTACTGAATCTCCAGTAGACTCCATCATGCTCTCTACTTCCTACAATTCAGTAGGTAAGATCTTTTTTGTGATTGTTCATTCAATATTTTTAATGGTACTTATCATACATACCAAGGACTCCTCTCCTGTAGTCCTTAGCTTTGCTGTTTTTTCGTACAGCTACCTCTCCTTTCAACTCCTACCCACCATCCCTCATGGGATGCCGGAGATCCATGTGTGGGAACTGCAGTCCTGATCCAGGGACATGCATTCTATGGGATCTCCCCCTGGCATCTATAGCTAGGGAGTCCCCATATGTGAAGACTCATTCCTGCTTGTTCCTGGAAAATAGCACAGTTACTTACCTGTAACAGGTGATCTCTGGGAACAGCAGGAATAAGTCTTCACAACCCACCCACCTCTCCTAGGAGTTGTATCTATCTCTCTATCTTCCTTTCCTCTTTCTCTCCTTTTGTCTCAGCTATGAAACTCAACTGAGGAGAGGCAGTGGAAAAGGCGGGAAGGCAGTGCGCAGGCGCGAGGGATGCTCCCAAAAGCTTTCTGATTGGATGCTGGGGAGCATTCCCGTGCAGGCTCCGTCGGTACCGACGTACCCATATGTGAAGACTTATTCCTGCTGTTCCCAGAGATCACCTGTTACAGGTAAGTAACTGTGCTTTACGACCATTCATCAAAGAGATGTGGTCTTATGTACGCGATTCATCGCATGTTATAGAAATTTTATCTACTTTCAGAATTCGCAATGCCGATATTATTCTTGTCACCTTAGATGTAGAGTCTCTCTACACTAATGTTCCTCAAAAAGAATCTCTTGACGTTCTTGTATATTATTTTCTTAAATGGACTGAACATCGTCGCATTCCGACTACCTTTCTTTTATCTTTGGCACAGATAGTGCTCTTTGAGAATTTCTTCTGCTTTCGGAATTTATTTTATAAGCAGATTAAGGGTGTAGCGATGGGGTCAGCCATGGCCCCTGATGTGGCTAACCTCTATATGTTTAATTTTGAGGAGAATTTTCTTAAAGAACACCCATTTAAAGACAATGTTGTGCTGTGGATTCGATATATAGACGATATACTCATACTGTGGAAAGGTACTGAGGAACTATTATCCGAATTTAACATATGGATTAATCAGCTAGACACGAACCTGAAGTTTCAGATGACCTATGACCTTTATAAGATTGCATATTTAGATCTTTTGATTAAAAAAGAAGAATACAGTTTCTCTACAACGCTTTATAAGAAACCTACTGACAAGAATCACTTTTTGCACTATGACAGCTTTCACAATCCATGTTTGAAAATAACCTTCCAGTAAGTCAGTTCCTTCGAGTGAGGAGGGTGTGTTCTGAATTATGTGATTTTGGAGGCGAGGCATCTATCATGAAGAGACGTTTTTTAGACACAAATTATCCTGCACGGTATGTTGAATCTGCATATAGAAGGGCTAAAGCTACATCGCGAGAATCACTTTTGAAGCTTAAGATGAAAGAAGAGAAGAAAGGGTTTGTATGCCCTTTGTAGTATTCTCAGCATTCAGTTAAAATAACTACAATACTCAAGAAAGAATGGCATATTTTGCAAGCTTTGCCGGCCTTTCAAAACATGAATTTTATCATTGCACATAAACGTAATGTTAATCTGCGTAATTTACTTGTCCCCTCAGCTCTTACAGAGAGAAAATATTTGTCACAATATAAAGGTCATTTTCAATGCGGTAAGTGTTCGGTTTGTCTAAATACATTACCTGTTAGGAATACATTTATTCATCCCACTACACAAAAAAAGTTTTTTGTTAACAATTTCTCTAACTGTGATACATCCAACGTCATTTATGTAGTCCAATGCCCCTGTAAATTACTGTACGTCGGCAAAACTACTCGCAGCATTAAAACTAGAATTACGGAACATAAAAGCTGCATTAGGAGAAATGTGGATGACAAACCCCTGGTTGCACATTGGCGTGATCAACAACAAAGTCACAGATTTGAGATTTTTTGTAATAAAGCAGGTTAAACCTAATTGGAGGGGTGGGGATATGAATAGAACTATTTTAAGGCTGGAACAAAGATACATCTTTTTATTAGGTTCTCTTGCTCCTCATGGTCTCAAATTAGACCAAGATTTTTCTGTTTTTCTTTAGTTTCTCTATGAGATATGGTTACCTCAGAATTGTCCCCTAGAGAGTTGTATTTCAGATTATTTTATTCTAAATCGATTCATTTGTGTTACTGGTTGTTATCTTATTATCTCTAAATGCTCTGTTTCATCTCGTTTAGACACGCCACCTTTTCCCGCCTCTTGGCGGTTTTAGTCTGTGCGCATGAGCCGGCGTCTTTAAAGCTCAACTATATACTAGTGCATGCATTTCGGCTGCTACTTTGGAATCTTCTTTTAATAAAGAATTTGTGCCGTGGAATGCAGAAAGCGTCCTTTGAAGGTATTTCTACAGGATTGATTTTGTCATTAGGTATACTGATCGCTAGTACTTCCTTTTATATTCACATAATGAACAGATGCACGTTGCTCTGATCCTATTGTGAAATGTGGTTTGAATATAAAACAAGAGTATTTGCCGTCTGTATATCATTATGCACATTCAATTTTGTACCCGGTTTTATCTTGTTTTTATACGCCGCCTCCTTTCCCGCTTCTTGGCAAGATATATCTGTGCGCAAGAGCCGGCGTTCTCAAAGCTCGACTATATACTAGTGCGTGTAGGCCGAGGAATTATTTCTCCAGGACCAAGCAGGAAGTCAGTCCTCACATATGGGTGACGGCGCCGGCGGAGCCCTCGCAGAGCAATTTCCCCAGCTTTCAAAGAAAACCTTTGGGAATTGCAGCGCGCATGCACGGTCCCCTTCCCGCCCAAGGGTGCCATCTTGCTCAGTCTTCTTTTTTCCGCGGAGCCCTATAGACGCTGTTTGTGATCGCCGCTGAAAAAGTTGATTTTTATTATTTTTCCTATCTCGATTTGATCATCGGAAGAAGAAACCCGCGAGGGCGGCGTCGGTGGACGCTCCTGGTTCCTCGAGGGCCAGGTCGCATAGCTCCGATAGCCGTCCTGGGAGTCGGAGAGGCCTTCAAAACATCCTCGTCTCGAGTTGGAGTCTCCTGGACACGTGAGTACTGTAGTCCTCGTGGACTCGCCTCCGAAGGAGCCGAGTCGGGGGCTGCTGGGTCTCCTGAGCTCGGACTCAGGTTGACGGCCTTGGAGAGCAGTTTGGCTGCCTTCAAGGACCAGCAGCGGGCATTGATCGCTGGCCTCGCCGGTGCTTCTGCCCTGACCGCTGGGACGTCGACGTCCAAGTCGACCCCGGAGACCAAGCCGATCCTCGAGTCCATGCGGGCTCGAGTCGATCCTCGGTCGCGGTCTCCCTCGGCCTCCCATTCGGGACCGAGGGCGTCGGGGCAAAAGGCATCGATGCCCGCCCGACCGGAGCCGCTCGATTCCTCCTCCGAGGAATCGGCCTGGCAAACAGAGGACGAAGAGTCCCCTGGTTCTTTTCGGACTCAGTGTGTCCCATCGGACACGCCCGAGTCCGAACCTCGGAGACATTCCCCCCCGGAGGACACCCGGTTCTCGGATTTCGTGCGGGATATGGCCAAAGCCTTGGCATTCCCCGCGGATCCTGAGGAGGAGCCTCGAGCCGAAGAGCTCGATGCCCTCCAGTATGACTCTCCCCTGAAGGAGGACCAACAAAGAAAACAGTGCTAGCCACTCAATAGGGCAGAAACCAAAACAGGAAGCGGCAGGTTCAACACCCAATGCTTTATTTTTACAAATTAAGTGGCCTAAACCCAACACAGGACCGTGTTTCGTATGTCACTTCATCAGGGGTTTTCAGGTCACACTAAAAAACATATAAATAATAAAATTACATTAAGAAATAAAACAATAAATATGTTCAAAGAAGGGCTAAAAACAATAAATATAAGCATAAATAATACACATAAAAAAGACCATATCGGACTATACCAAACATCTTAGGTCTCAAATATAACCCAAGGGTTAAAAAAATTCACTTATCACAAAAACTCTAGTTGAACTTGAAGAGGACGCGTTACAATAAAAATGATAAATAATGCATATATATATATAATCTATCAAATATCAACCACAAACATAAGAAATTAAAAAATAATAAAATACAGTTAAAAATACAGAGAAATGAAATTAAAAGATCAAAGGGAATAATATAAGTATACTAACCGAACACTTATACATGATCCTATATAAAGAAACAGACAGAAGGGATGAGGAGACCAAATCTAGATGAAGAAGTAAATATGAGGTAACCATAAACTAATAAGGAACACTTAAAAATATATAAAAACGGACATTACCTGAAGGGTGTGTGGTGTTCAAGGACTTCACAATGCTCTTAGTAATTGGAAGTCACTAAAATCCTAAAAAACTTCTGTAAAAAAATTTTGTACAAAATGTTAATGCTACCTCAATCAAATAAAATATCTCATACAAAGGGAGCAGTATTAAAAAATGAATAAATAAATAAAACTCTTGTAAACTAATGGAAAAACCAATGAAAGGTTTTAATTGAAATCCTCAAAAAATCACTGTAAACCAAGAGAACCCATAAAAAGAAGAGTGAAATTTTTAATTTAAAAAAAAACAAACAGATTAAAAAAAAGGGGGGGGGGGGTGTTACTAAAATGAGACACTCATATATCTGTTCAAAAACCACACTATAATGCTGAGTTTAACACAATGGGGACGGCTAGCAAAGGGTCTAAAAATTATTCTTAAAAGACGTGGCAAACTTTATCCAGAATGATAATATATTTATATAAGGGCCGAGAGAGATCCTTACCTCACAGACTAACTGTATAAAATATTTGAGCTACATTTTTGTGAAACAATTGAATTTATTGAAACAACGAATGTCTAAAAGAAAAAAAAAATTTGGTCTCCTCATCCCTTCTGTCTCTCTGTTTCTTTATATAGGATCATGTATAAGTGTTCGGTTAGTATACTTATATTATTCCCTTTGATCTTTTAATTTCATTTCTCTGTATTTTTAACTGTATTTTATTATTTTTTAATTTCTTATGTTTGTGGTTGATATTTGATAGATTATATATATATATATGCATTATTTATAATTTTTATTGTAACACGTCCTCTTCAAGTTCAACTAGAGTTGTTGTGATAAGTGAATTTTTTTAACCCTTGGGTTATATTTGAGACCTAAGATGTTTGGTATAGTCCGATATGGTCTTTTTTATGTGTATTATTTATGCTTATATTTATTGTTTTTAGCCCTTCTTTGAACATATTTATTGTTTTATTTCTTAATGTAATTTTATTATTTATATGTTTTTTAGTGTGACCTGAAAACCCCTGATGAAGTGACATACGAAACACGGTCCTGTGTTGGGTTTAGGCCACTTAATTTGTAAAAATAAAGCATTGGGTGTTGAACCTGCCGCTTCCTGTTTCGGTTTCTCCCCTGAAGGAGGCCTTTACTGTACCGGTTCCTCCGATGCTGGAGCGACTTCTCTTCCGCATGTGGGAGAGCCCGGCATCGGCGCCGGTGTTAAGCAAGCGGGTCGATTCCATTTATCGAGTCCGCAAGAGCCCCGGGTTCCAAAAGGCACAACTACCGCACCATTCCATGGTGGTGGAATCGGCCATGCATCGACTCAAGAGTCAGAAGATGCACTCCTCGGTGCCTCCTGGCCGGGAGGCCCGGAACCTGGATGCCCTCGGTAGGAAGTGCTTCCAGGGCTCTATGCTTGCTTGTCGAGTCCAGACTTACTAGCTCTATATGGGCATGTATCTCCGAGACCTGGCAAAGGAAATTGCCGGGTTCTCTGCTGGTCTCTCTGAGGAACCTTTGCAGAGGTTCCAGGCCTTGTCCACTGGTATTCGTGAGTGCTCGAAGTTTATCTCTCGAGCAGCCTATGATGGCTTCGAAGCATCGGCTCGGGTAGCCGGAGCTGGCATCAGTGCCCGCCGACAGGCTTGGCTTCAGTCATCCGACCTCGAGCCATGGGTCCAGGACAAGTTGGTCGATGTCCCCTGCAAAGGTGAAAACCTCTTTGGCAAGCCCATGGGTGAAAAGGCTTTATCTCCAGGAACAAGCAGGAATGAGTCCTCACATATGGGTACGTCGGAACCGACGGAGCCTGCACGGGAAAGCTCCCCAGCTTCCCAGAAAGGAAGCTTTTGGGGCCTCCCACAGCGCATGCGCGCTGCCTTCCCGCCTTCCTGACCAACTCTCCTCAGTTCTTCTTTTTCCGCGGAGCCAGCAGGTCGTGTTCCTGTCACCGCTGAAGAAATTGTTATTTTAATTTGTTTCTTTGACCGCGTGTCTGCCTTCCCCGATTCTGGACCGGTACCGCCGGTCTTTTTTCATTTATTTCTTTAAAAAAAAATAAAAAATTACTTTTTCCTCACTTGGTGTATTTTTTCTGTGAGGCCTCTAGGCCTTCTCAGGTTCTCCCTCATGGAAAAACCAGCATCTGGTTTTAAAAAATGCACCAAGTGTACCAGTACTATTTCAGTCACAGATACCCATGAGTGGTGTCTTAAATGTTTGGGGCCTGACCATTCCATTCCGGATTGTCCATCCTGCTCTCTGATGTCCAAACGGGGCTTACAGAACAGAGCAGCTAAGTTTCATATGCTGTTTTCTGCCGATACTCCAGCATCAACATTCTCCAGCTGAGGAACCTGCCCCAGCCAAACAACCCCGGCGGGAAGCTCCGGCTTCCAAAGCTCCTCCTATGGGGTTACAGGTAGACATCGATGGCACAGCCTCGACCGATCTCCTGTTAGACTGCTCTGGAGTACCGGCTAACACCGGTACCGACATCCAGGCAGTTGTGGCGACTATGGGTACTACGGTACAATCCATGCAGCAGGCCTTACTGGCTTTCATTAACGCTGCAATGCCCTCGGTACCGCGACAATCGGTTCCGACTCCGATTCTGGTACCGCAACCGATACCGGTACCCAGAGCATCTACTTCCAGTAGTATGCCGGTTCTGGTCTCCGGTTCCGGAGATTTTCTCGATACCGCTCCGATTCCCGGTACGCCCGATGTCGATACCGGTCGGTACGCGTATCGATCTCTGGAAGCAAATAGGCGATACTTTGAATCCTCTGAAGATTCTGATACATCAGATGATTCTGCTGATGTCTCTTTTACTCTTCCTGAGGAGCCCTCTTCTCTAAAAAGGAGAATGTCTCCTCCAGAGGATTTGTCCTTTCAAGACTTCATTATTGAAGTAGCTAAAGGACTTTCCATATCTGTAACCTCTGAAAAGGAACCTAGAGCAAAAAAATTGGATATTTTAGGATACTCTAAGGTTCCCAAAGAGGCAGCCACCTTACCCATACATGAAATTCTTCAAGAACACATGATGGACTTGTGGGAGGCTCCTCTCACCCTATCTCCACATTCTCGTCGTTTGGACACCATGTATCGGGTTCCTCCTTCTCCTGGTTTTCAAAAAACTCAGCTTCCTCACCACTCTATTGTGGTGAAGTCTGCTATGAAAAAGATAGAGTACCAAAAGGCACTCTTCTACCCCTCCAGGAAGAGAATGTAGGACTCTGGATGCTTTTGGTAGAAAAATCTTCCAAGCTAGCATGCTTATTGCTAAAATCAATTCATACAGCCTCTATATGGGCATGTTTTTGAAAGAGATTGCATTAAAGATACGTCAGTTTCTCCCCTTTATCCCAGAGGATAAGAAGGAGGAGTTCCTTCTTTTGCTAAAGCAAACTCAAGATGTTTCAAAGTTCTCCAACAGAGCAGCCTTTGACTCTTTTGAGGGGGCAAGCAGAGCCTCTGGCATTGCCATAGCTGCTCGCAGACTTACTTGGCTCCAGGCCTCTGATTTGGAACCCTGCATACAAGAAGGCTTGGGCAATCTGCCCTGTACAGGTGAAAATCTGTTTGGCAAGGAGTGGCAAATCAAAGCCACTCAAATGGATGCAGAGAATGCTGCTTTAGATAGACTTTCTAAGTCTACCTCTACCCCTGCCAAGAAAAAACCTTTTAAGAAACCTTTCTATAAAAAGACCAGATTTTCCACAAATACTGGCCAGCAATCTTCCCAAGTTCGCTTTGCTCCTAAGCGTCAGCAAACTAAACAGGCCAGAATAAAGTCTACAGGGGCTGCTACAATCCAGCAGTCCCAACCCCCTCAGTTTTTGACTTGATTCTAGAGAACTTAACCTTTCTGGCTCTGCAACAACCAGAACCTCTCACCATTCCAGGAAGGTTAACTCATTTTGCTCCCAGATGGGAACAAATCACATCAGAACCGTGGACCCTCTCTATCATCAAAGAGGGCTACAAACTACATTTCTCCAGCCTTCCTCCCCATTCCATGGTGAGACAATTCAATTCTCCCCCTTCTCTCCTGTACCTGTTGGGCCAGGAGGTGACCACTCTTCTCGCCCAAAAGGCAATAGAAGAGGTTCCTCTTCCTCAACAAGGGTCAGGTTTTTACTCCCCTTATTTTCTCATTCCCAAGAAAACAGGGGGGTACAGACCTATTCTGGATCTCAGAGAATTAAACAAATTCCTATACAAGGAGAAATTCAAGATGCTTTCTCTAGGCACTCTCCTTCCATACCTACAGAGTCAGGACTGGCTTTGTTCTCTAGATCTCAAGGATGCGTACACACATATACTCATCCATCCATCCCACAGAAGATTCCTACGGTTTCTGTTCCAGGGAAAACATTTCCAATACAGAGTACTTCCCTTCGGTCTAGCCTCTGCTCCAAGGGTATTTACCAAATGCATGGCAATAGTAGCTGCATTTCTACGCACTCTGGGAATCTTTGTCTTCCCATACCTGGACAACTGGCTCATCCGAACTCCATCTCAGTCCGAGGCTCAGACTTCCCTGGACCAAACCAGACGCATACTGCAGTATCTGGGACTTGTCATCAATCTGCCAAAGTCTCAACTCACCCCTACTCAGTCCCTAGAATTCATAGGGGCCTGGCTAGATACCACCACTGCAAGGGTCTATCTTCCTCAGGCCCGTTGCCACCGTCTAGTGCACTTGGCCTCTCAAATTCAGTCCAGAAGCCACTTGACTGCCAGGGAGATGCTACAACTGCTAGGCCACATGGCATCCACAGTTCATGTGGTGCCTTATGCATGCCTACATATGAGAGCAGCTCAATGGACTTTGTCCACCCAGTGGACCCAAGCATCAGGAGCTCTCTCAGACCAAATAGCAACCTCAAAACGTCTTTTGTGGTCTCTCCAATGGTGGATATCCACTCAAAATCTGTTGTTGGGGGCCCCCTTCCAAACTTTGTTACCCCAAGCAACTCTCACTACAGATGCCTCCCAAACAGGTTGGGGAGCTCATCTCCAAGACCTCTCCACTCAGGGCACTTGGTCTCCACAGGAGACCACCCTTCATATCAACCTTTTGGAGCTGCGAGCAATTTTCCTTACTCTCAAGGTCTTTCATACCCTCCTCATCAACATGACAGTCCTTGTTCATACCGACAATCAAGTAGCCATGTTCTACATAAACAAACAAGGAGGGACTGGCTCTGTCGCTTTGCAACGAAGCTCTAAAATTGTGGGCCTTCACCAGAGAGCATCGGATCCATCTCCTGGCAGTGTACCTCCCAGGAATCCAAAACTCTTGGGCAGACAGACTCAGTCGAGTTCTGCTTCCACACGAATGGTCCCTGCACATGGATCAGGTACTCAGAATCTTTCAGAAATGGGGAACCCCGGACATAGACCTGTTTGCAAGTCCATGCAATGCCAAACTTCCCCGGTTCTGTTCCAGGATCCCGTGTCAGGAAACTCAGGCCAAGGATGCCTTCCTCCTTCATTGGGGTCAGGCCTTCCTGTATGCCTTTCCACCCATTCCTTTGATTCCCAAGACTCTATTCAAACTTCAGAGGGATCAAGGATCTATGATCCTCATAGCTCCATGCTGGCCACGCCAAGTGTGGTACCCTCTACTTCTGCATCTCTCCCAAGCACCCTCCCTGGATCTAGGAGCTGCTCCAGACCTTCTGTCTCAAGAGGAGGGGACTTTGTGGCACCCAAACCCCAAGTCCCTTCACCTCAGAGCTTGGTTACTGAAGGCCTAGACCTTCAAGACTTCAATCTTTCTCAACAGGTGAAGGATGTCCTCCATGCATCTAGGAAACCTTCCACCAGGCATTCTAATGCTTTTAAATGGAAAAGATTTTCAATTTGGTGTGCTGACAAAGGTCTTAACCCTCTAGCACTACCTTTGAATTCTTTACTTGAATATCTCCTGCATCTTTCCAATGCAGGACTTAAAACCAATTCTGTAAGGGTCCATTTGAGTGCTATTGCAGCATCTCTTCAGCCTATCAGTGGACAACCTGTTTCCTCTCATCCTCTTATTGCGAGATTCATGAGAGGCCTAACCTTAACTAAACCTCCCATTCGACTTCCTCCGGTGGCATGGGACTTAAATGTGGTTCTTGGTCAGCTTATGAAGCCACTCTTTGAACCCTTAGCCACTACCTCCTTGAAATTTCTTTCCTGGAAAGTCATTTTCCTTATTGCAATCACTTCTGCTCGCCGCATCAGTGAACTGCAGGCTTTAGTGGCTAATCCACCTTATACAAGGTTCCATCATGATAAGGTAGTCCTTAGGACAAATCCCCACTTTATGCCTAAAGGGGTCTCACCTTTTCATCTTAATCAAGAGATATATTTACCTGTCTTTTTTCCAGCTGCTCATGCATCTAGTGCAGAGAGGAACCTACATACGTTAGATTGTAAAAGAGCTCTTGCCTTTTACATCCACAGGACACAGCAACATAGAAAGTCTTCTCAACTTTTTGTTGCTTTTGATCCTTCTCATTTAGGACTTCCAGTCTCAAAAAGAACACTGTCCAATTGGATTGCTCAGTGTATTTCTTTCGCCTACCAGAGTAAGAACCTTTCTCTGGAGAGCCATGTCACAGCTCAAACACCTGTTCCATTCTTAATCAACTCCTACCCTCCTTCCCTGGATGGATGCCTGAGATCCATAGGGGGACGTAGAGCCCTTCCCAGGGTCTCATAACCTTGGGCATCTCCCAGGCATCTTTAGCTAGGGAGTCCCCATATGTGAAGACTCATTCCTGCTTGTTCCTGGAGATAGCTCAGTTACTTACCTGTAACAGGTGATCTTTGGGAACAGCAGGAATAAGTCTTCACAACCCACCCACCTCCCCTAGGAGTTGTATCTCTCTCTATCTTTCCTTTCCTCTCTCTCTTTTTGTCTCAGCTTTAAAAATCGAACTGAAGAGAGGCGGTTAGGAAAGGCGGGAAGGCAGCACGCAGGCGCTGTGGGATGCTCCCAAAAGCTTTCCTTTTTGGGAAGCTGGGGAGCGTTCCCGCGTAGGCTCCGTCGGTACCGACGTACCCATATGTGAAGACTAATTCCTGCTGTTCCCAGAGATCACCTGTTACAGGTAAGTAACTGTGCTTTCCATCCTCAAGCCTGGTGTCTTCGCATAATACAGCTAGCTTCCCAAGCAGCAGGCAAATCCTCCCTCACTGCTCGGGACAACTGCAGTTACTGGGACACATTGCATCCACAGTTCATGTAGTCCCATATGCTCGCCTCCACATGCGAGCAGCTCAGTGGACCCTCTCCACACAGTGGACACAGTCCATGGGTTATTTGTCGGACAAAATAACAATCTCTCAACAACTAATGTTGTCCCTCCAATGGTGGCATTCACTAGAAAATCTGACAGTGGGGTCTCCTTTCCATCAACCCCTATTTCAGGCCACCCTAACAGATGCATCACAGGTGGGTTGGGGAGCACACCTGAATCATCTCTCTACCCAGGGCACTTGGACTCCACAGGAGGTTAGTTTACACATAAACCTCCTGGAGTTAAGAGCAATTTATTTAGCTCTTCGAGTGTTCCACGCCCAGCTCAGCTACAAGACAGTCCTAATCCAGACGGACAATCAGGTAGCCATGTTCTATGTGAGCAAGCAGGGTGGAACGGGCTCTGTCGTTATGCAACAAAGCTTTAAGAATGTGGGCCCTCGCCAGAGAGCATGAAATTCACCTTCTAGTGTATATCTTCCAGGCTTTCAAAACCTTTGGGCAGACATTCTCAGTCGAGTACTGCTACCTCACGAGTGATCACTCCACCTAGACCAGGTGGCAAAGATATTTCATCTCTGGGGCACTCCAGATATAGACCTCTTTGCAAGTCCACTGAATGCCAGACTTCCCCGGTTCTGTTCCAGGATTCCGGCGCACAACTGTCAGGCAAGGGATGCCTTCCTCCTTCACTAGGGTCAGGACTTCCTTTATGCCTTCCCACCCATTTCCCTCATCCCCAAAACACTTTTCAAGCTTCAGAGACAGGGGTCCCATGATCCTCGTAGCACCACGTTGGCCACGCCA
The DNA here is from genome assembly GCA_033557465.1 of Ichthyophis bannanicus. Classification (NCBI taxonomy): domain Eukaryota; kingdom Metazoa; phylum Chordata; class Amphibia; order Gymnophiona; family Ichthyophiidae; genus Ichthyophis; species Ichthyophis bannanicus. Next base: position 883,853,425 of record CM066035.1, on the reverse strand, counting down.
AACGTGGTATTCCCTGCTTAAACATCTCTCTCAAGCGGCACCTCTGGAGTTAGGGCATTCTCCAGATCTCCTTTCCCAGGAGATTGGGATGTTATGGCACCCGAATCCCCAGTCCCTGCACCTCACGGCCTGGTTGCTGAGGACTTAGACCTCCAGGATTTCAACCTATCCCAGCAGGTAAAAGATATCCTTCAGGCTTCTAGGAAACGTTCCACAAGAAGATCTTATGCCTTCAAGTGGAAACATTTTACTATATGGTGCTCCAAGAAGGGATTAAACCCCCTGGTCATATCCTTAGAATCGATACTAGAGTATCTCCTTCACTTATCGAATTCTGGGTTAAAGATCAATTCGGTAAGAGTCCATCTTAGTGCAATTGCAGCTTCTTATAAGCCTCTAAATGGACAACCAATTTCCTCTCATCCACTCCTATCAAGATTTATGAGAGGCCTTTTATTAACTAAACCTCCCATCAAGCCACCACCGGTGGCATGGGATCTAAATCTAGTTCTTGGGCAGCTCATGAAGCCGTCTTTTGAACCTTTAGCCACTGCAGCCCTTAGGTTTTTGACCTGGAAGGTCATCTTCCTAATTGCAATCACCTCTGCCCGTCGCATTAGTGAATTGCAAGCTTTAGTGGCTGATCCTCCTTATACTAGATTTCATCATGATAAGGTTGTTCTTCGAACTCACCCACATTTTATGCCAAAGGTGGTTTCGCCTTTTCATTTAAATCAATCAATTTACCTTCCTGTGTTTTTCCGAGGCCTCATGCCTCTAATGCAGAAAGAAACCTTCATACTCTGGATTGTAAAAGGGCCTTGGCCTTTTACGTACAAAGAACACAGCAACATAGGTCCTCACAACTTTTTATAGCTTTTGACCCTAGTCATTTGGGACTTCCAGTCTCCAAAAGAACTTTATCTAAATGGATTGCCCAATGCATATCCTTTACTTATGAGTGTAAGGGTCTTCCTCTTCAGGACCATGTCACAGCTCATATTGTGAGAGCCATGGCAGCTTGTATGGCTAATCTCCACTCTGTCTCTATCGATGACATTTGTCGAGCAGCCACCTGGACTTCTGTACACACCTTCACAGCCCACTACTGCCTAGACAAAGCCTCCCGTCGGAATGCCTTCTTTGGCCAAGCTGTTCTTCAAAATCTCTTTCAAACCTAAACCAACTCCTACCCACTGACCCTGGTGTGATGCCGGAGATCCATGGGAGGAAGGATTCTCACCTTAGACAGTGGCACCTTCCTGGGGCTATCTCCCTGGCATTTTCAGCTAGGGAGTCCCGATATGTGAGGACTACATTCCTGCTTGTTCCTGGAGATAGTGTAGTTACTCACCTGTAACAGGTGATCTCTGGAAACAGCAGGAATTTAGTCCTCACCGCCCACCCACCTCCCCTAGGAGTTTTCTGTCTGTCTCTTTTTTCTCTTTCCTCTCTCCCTCTGTCCTTTCACTCAGCTACAAACTTAACTGAAGAGGGACAGTTGGAAAGGCAGGAAGGCAGCGCGCATGTGCTGAGGGATGCTTGGGAGCGTTCCCGCGCAGGCTCCTTCGGTACCGACGATACCCATATGTGAGGACTAAATTCCTGCTGTTCCCGGAGATCACCTGTTACAGGTGAGTAACTACGCTTTCCTTGATTAAGCTGTCATCATACTGAAGTAGTATGGCTCCTTTGAGCGGTAAAACAGGCATGCATGTGTGGTGGACCTCTCAAAAGCTTCCTGTGGAAGCTGGAATCATTGCCGCACGTGCTCCATCAGTGGCATCACCTGTAAGTGAGGACTTATTCCTGCTGTTCCCAGAGAACTGCTGCCACAGGTGAGTAAGTATGCTTTCTGTAGATACTTTTTGACCTGCCCAAGATTACAAGTGTTCTGGGATGAGATGTCTTTATTTTTGAGGGAGGTATTGGGTATGGGATTAAGTCTATGGATATTTCTGCTAAATTGGGAAGTGAGTCATCTCGATTCAGATTTGACATGGTTTATCAGATATGTAGCTACAGCTGCGTGACAACTATAGTGAGGCACTTGAAAGATTTGGAACCTCCACCTTTTGGAGAATTTGAAAATAGAGTATGGCGTGTCTGATTTGACTTAACCCTACTGCATTCAAGGATGCGTACATTTTGGTGAGTTTGGGGGGATTATGCAGACTTGTTTCAAACAAATAGCTCTATGCTTCACTTTACCTTCCACAATTTGTATAACTATTTGTTTTATATTGAACTTCCCTTGTTCCAAGAAGGCATATGCATATAGGTGGGGTGGGGGTGGGGTGGGAGAGATACATAAAATATAAAATACGATGTATTTTGAAATGTTTTTGTCTTGTTAAAATAAAGAATTTATAAAAATAGAAAAAAAGACTGCTATATTTATTTAACCATACAGTGCACTGTTTTCATATTATAAATAACATTACTTTCCTGTTCTATTGCAGTTCAGTTTCACATTGCCCACTTGTATGAAACTCAGGTAAGCATGCTTGATTTGTTACAGCGCAGTATTTCCAAAACAGTGACTTCTAATTTTGGTTACTTCAGCATCACTCAATTCTGAACTGATAGATATGGATTTTGTTTGTTAAACCTTCTGATTTTTCTTTAGTGAACATCTCTCTAGAGCTACTTATGCTAAATATTAATTGAATTCCTTGATTCAGTATGATAGGGAGGATAGTTTTGAAGAAGAATTGTAAATAAGTTAGGAAATCCCTATGCTTACCCAATTGGGGACTGTAAGTAAGTTGAGACCATGTCGAATGTATAAACCCCTATAAATATGTTATGACCTGTTTGATGTATCTCTTGTTTAATGTAAATCGCTTTGACCCAGTGAAAAGCAATATATAAGCATAGCTAAATAAATAAAAAATAGTTTTATATAGACCCCCTAACTTGTGCAGCAGATAATGTGCATAAGTTTATACTTTGAAAATTTGTGTGTATGTATTGCCCTTTTAAAAATTATCCCAATGAAAATATAGTGTCTTCTCCGGTGGATTTCTGTGTAGCTTTTTATATTTATATTTTTTATTGAATTTGTCATGAATACAAAGTAAACATTTAGAAAAGAACATTTCCTTTGCATAAAACACAAAAGAAAATTACAAATTCAAATATTTTTCAGAGGGAGCAATCTCAAAAAAACACATTAAATGAGAGACAGCTAACTAAGCATACCAAATGTCAAGACCCCAATTTACTTCTCAACTAAACCACTCAAAGAACAATATAATCTTATTGCGAGTTCTTACCTACCAAAGACTGCTCTAACTGTGACACTTCAGTAAATACATATCTATTCCCAGAATAAGTAACCAAACATTTACAAGGAAATTTTAAATAGAACTGACCTCCCAAAGCAAGGACCCTAGAATTTGAGCTGCAGAAAAGCTTTCCGTCTGAGCTGGGTAACTTTGGCAACATCAGGAAACATCATTAAAGGACTCCCACAAAAGGAAGCATCCTTCTTAGCGAAATATAATTTCATAATAGCAACCTTTTCACACTCAGAAGAGAAGGCAACCAAAAAGGTGGCCATCTTAGTCACCTTATCTAGAGAGGTTTCTAAAAATTGAGTTAAATCTAATTGATCCAAGCTCACCTGCTCATCAGCCTCTCTCTCCTTAGCTATCTCATTACCCCCCTGGGATAGATAGTAAATAGAAGTAATATTAGCCACATCAAATGTTAAACATAGTAACATATCATGGACATATTATTTAAATAACTCTAATGGAGAGAGAAGGCGTACCATCGGAAAATTTAAAACTCTTAAGATTATTTGCTCTAGACAGGTTTTCTAATTTTTCCAATCTATTTTGAAGCACAGTAGTCTCCTTTAAATAAGAAGAACCTAGAGCCTGTACACTCTCTGTAGGCCCCTCCAACTTCCGAATCCTCTCACTAATAGCTGATAGAGACGGACCATTACCGCGCAGAACACTCACAGTGACATGGGAAAAACTACATAGCTGAGTGAGAGTACCCGAAAGAACACATTCCACCCGATGTATTGCATCAAAAACATCTTTCAAGGAAATATTAGACATAGCAGAACTAGAAAGAACTGGCAGCGAGTCAGAAGATGGTAAAGGAACACCCGAAGGGTATACAAGCTCAGCTCTAGTCAAACCAGTCCGTTTAAAAGAAGCTCCATCGGCGAGTGGGGTGGAAAACAAACTACCATCTCCAACGAAGGAGGCATTTGGAGAGTGCAGTTTTTCACCAGTTAGGTTGGGGGGAGGGGTATGATCCCCTGAACTTAATGAAGCTTCTGGGACTGACCTTGCTCCTGGGTCCTGAGGAGCTGGTATTCGTGAAGCAGCAGCACTAATCAGGTGGGTATCCATAGGGCCCTTCACCACCTGACCCCCAACTGAGCCCTTGTTCTTGGCTTTCCGCTTGCTCATTCAAAGACACAGCAACACAAACAAATTACTAGAAGCTCCCAGGTCTCCTAAGGAGCTCACAAGGGGCCTAACCTGCTGCTTGAAACACACGCCTTCAGACACGCACTGCGGCCGCATCCCGCAGTACCGGTTGGCTCTTATCCTCGATCGCAGCAGGAGGGAGGAGCTCTGTTCCGGTCAGGTATGCAGCTGACAACAATTCCCACTCAACATCTCCCGATGTTAGCAGGCAGTCCTGGGCTAGCATCTCCTTCTGTGTAGCTTTTAAAAATTCTGCATTCTTTGCTTTGTAATTTCTTTGGTGTATAATTCCCTCACCATAAAGGCCTGACTGCTCTGTGTCCTAGGGAGCAGTACAGAACAGGTGCAGCAAACAGTGTTGGTTATAAAAACTTTTATTAAACAACCCCAACCCCCCTGGGGTTGTTTAATAAAAGTTTTATAACCACCAATGTTTGGTGCACCTGTTCTGTACTGCTCCCATTATCACCTATGGGTGTTTGTGCTCTCTTTTGGACTGTTGCTCTATGACCTAGGCCAGTGGTTCTCAAGCCAGTCCTCTGAGACCCCCAGGCCTGTCAGATTTTCAGAATATCCACAATGAATATGCATGAGAGAGATCTGTATGCATTGCTTCCATTGTATGCAGATCTATCTCATGCATATTTGTGTGTATCCTGAAAATCTGACAGGCCTGGGGGTCCCAGAGGACTGGATTGATTACCAATGCCCTAGGCCTCCCCCTCCCCCAAATTTCTCCCTGCTCAAGCTTGTCTCCCCCCTCATCCCCCCCCAGCAGTCCTAGTCTCCAGCTAGTTTGAACTCTCTCCTCTAGGTTTAATTTCCTGTCCAGTGGCTGGTTCAATCCCTGTGGCCTTTGGCAAACAGCTTAACCCTGCATTGCTTCAGGTACAGATTTAGATTTTATGCCCTATGTGGACTGGGAAATACTGCTCTGCCTGATTGTAAAGTGTCTTGAGCTACTACTGAAGACACAGGCTTATAAATAAATAAAATATTTTATAAAGTACATAAAACATCCGTTATCCTTATAAAATAGGCATAAAATAAGTGATCTTTATTGAAAATACTTTGGGCATGCTATTAAATTACCCATGCACACACGTCTAAATACCATCCCAACCCAACCCCACTTCCAGGAATTATAGAAACATGATGGCACAAAAAGACCATATGGCCTATCCAATCTACCCATTATGCATGTGTAAGGAGTATGAACATAAGATGAAATGCATATACCCAATGCCATTTTGGAAAAGGTCATTCATTAAGAAAAATGCTGTTTTACCTGCAGAAATGCCTTTCAAAATTCATCCCTTAACGTTATTCTGAAGACAAAAGGTAGTGCAGCTGTTTCTTGGATTTGGTAGGATTAAATGTTCTCCATGAACAGGTTGGATCAGCCATATGGACAGGTGACCTTATCCCTCATGGTGCTACCTCAGACTAGTCTCCCAGAACCCAAAAGAGTCTAGAAAAACTCTGGGCATGTGCAGGTGATCCTTCCAGTATGATCATTGTTTTTTCCCCCTCAGTGTTCTTCATCAGTGGTCAGGTACGTATGTAACTGCTCTTACCCTATACTTTACTATTTTTTTCTTTTCATAAAAAAAAATCCCACCATCTCATTATCCTAAACAACATTTACTATCTTCAAGTTTAAAGCCTGTTGCATCTTTCTTCTTTTAAATCTGTCATAGTTCAGGCCCTTTTCAGTCACACCATCTGTAGCAGTTTCCTTTCAGCAGCAGCAACACTGATATGGAGCCCTCAGAGATCTGTGTTGATACATGGCAGTCTCTGGCAGCAGCAGTAACATAAGTAAGGATCTCTTTTGACAGCCACACAGTCCAGAGTGGGTTTCCTCCAGCAACGGCAAAACCGGTATGGAATCCTTATAGATCTGCTCTAACAGCCACAACAACCAGAACAGCTACTTTCTGGTAGTGACAGTGACATCACCGATATGGGACCTTTCAAAGTCTTACCTCCAACTACACTGAACAGAGCAGCTTCTCTCCAGCAGCCGTGGCATCCACATGCAAGTTTTCAAGACAACCTATTTTGCAAGCATACCATGGCAGTTTTCTTCTGGCAGTGGCTGCATTAAGAGATTCTTCCCTGTGCCCAGAGCAAACTTTCTATTGCAGTGGACTACATCAGGACTCGACAAACCCAGGTGCCAGGTTACCATGGCGACCAGAAATTTGAACCTGGTGCCTGTGATTTTCTTGCCCCCCACCCCTTTTAAAAAATGCAGTGGGGCAGAAGACCCCTTCTGTTTGCCTGTGGGATCCATCTCCCACAGGAGAACAGGAAGGAAAGGCGATCACAGCTCAGAGGCAGCTGGCTGCCCACAGGCAGAAGACAAGAAGAGCGTCAAGATCGCACAAAAAGCCCCATCTTTCTGCCCATGGGAGATTAGATCCCCGCAGTCGGAACAGGAGAAGACTGGGCCAGGAAAGTGACAGGCTACCTCCTGGGATCCCATCCCCTGTGCATAGGATAGTGGCAATAAAGCATACAGAAAAAAAGTTGGACGGGGGGGCCGAATGAGGAAGCAAAAATTAACAGGGGCAATAGTATAAAAAATAAGAGGAGAATGGGGTGGGATGGAAGGCAATGGGGTAGGGAGAAAGGGAGAGGTTGAAGGGGAGAGGGAAGTGCAATAGTTGGAGTTTTAAAGGAATAAATGCATGGGCTCAAAAGCTGTATATGCCAAATGTTGCATTCCCCCGCCCCAATCAAAACACATGTAAGCACCCCGCCTACACACACGAACACATAAACAGGCACTCCACCTTGCACAACAGACACACAGGCAGGCACCACGCTCTCTCACTCTCACACTCACACCTTAAAGAGGAAGTGGAAGGAGGAGGAGTGAGGCCACTGCTGGCACTGTGCAGTGGTCCATTAAGAGCCTGATTTGATAAGGTTTCCATATTCTGTTAGACCATCCAGACAAGTGGGTTGTGTTCCCTTACTACAGAGATACTCAAATCCAGTCCTGGAGGGCTGCAAACCAGTCAGGTTTTCGGGATATCCCTAATGAATATGCATGAGATACATTTGCATGCACTGCCTCCATTGTATTTGAATCTATCTCATGCATATTCATTAGGGATATCCCGAAAACCTGACTGGTTTGCGGCCCTCTAGGACTGGATTTGAGTACCTCTGCCTTACTAGCAGATTGGTGGAGATAAAGAACCAATGAAAAGCCCAGATTTGATTGATATCACTCCTATAACTCTATTCGACTCGGCCACCAGAGTTCCCGCAAATGGTGGATGGATTTTCTCATTTCTGTAGCAAATCTGAGGATTAAGAGGAAAAAAGATTGATTAAACGTTTGTACTGTCCACCTTGAGTATAGAAAGGTGACTCTCTCACTTGAACATGACTTAGGAGGTTCCACTAGACTGCGGTCTTTTCGATAGCCATAGGAGGAGGGATAATTGGTTCAGCTGCACACACTTATGATAATGGCCTGTTCCTTATTGTTCCTCCAGTTCAGTCCTCCACCTCTGGGTAGTGCATCTCCTCCTGCAGCATGGAGACTGGACAAAATTTGTGACATCACTGGATTTATATTGCTGGTCTTCTCCCATCATCCCCCAGTGTGTCCAGTCTCCATACAGCAGGAGGATGTAGTGAGCCCTAGGTGCTGGGCTCACTAGAAGAAAAGATAAGGAGCATTTAGTGACATAGGTTTAAAATTTATTTTTTGCTATATAATTTACTTTAATGTGGGTCTTGGGTGAGATCAGTAAAGTAGTTAAAAAAAACAACCAAACAAACAAAATAAAAAACCAGGGAGGTTGGAGGTCAGGGGGATCGATCTTGATTGCCGGCTTTATCCCTTTCCTCTCAAGCCTCTCCGGTCATCAGTGCTGCTCTCCCCTCCTGGTTTGGACGGAGGGGAGTTGGACAGCAGAACAAAGCCTTGCCTTTCAGCGGCGGTGTTGCCCTGCGTTATTTTTTGGTCAGCAGAAGCAGCCAGTGCAGGAATGCCCTCTTGGCGGTAGCTGCTCTGTGCTTCAGAGCAGCACCGCGGATCGCAGGGCTGCCGTCCAGAGCGGCGGAAAACTTGGTGGGGGCAAATTCAAGCCCGAAGCGGGGTATGTGTTACAACCCGCCTCTAGAGTTCGGGAAGACCACCTGACCCTAATCGGGTGCGTTTTGGCAGTGAAGCAGGCTGTGAAAGATAGCGGGCCGTTCTTCCCATGCATTTTAAGGGCGCGAGGCAGATTTATCTTCAGATTAGCCTGATTCAACAGTGGGGATATTATCAGTTTATTTAATATTCTCCACTGCAAATCGGGGGCATTTTGGTGGTGAAACAGGCCGGCTGAAGCGCGCGCCGTTGATTCCCGTGCTTTTTCGAGCGTGAGGCAGCCTACGTTTTTTTTTTACACCGGCCACAATCTCGGTCCTTTTTGAACCGCCTAGCCTAGCGATTTAAATTATTTATCTTAATTTATTTGCTTTAATTTAATGTAATTTATCTTAGTCATTTTGGCTGTTAAAAAACCCCAAAGAAAAAACAAAAAAAAGGAGGGTTTGCATTTCAGGAGTTTGTTCCTTCATTTCTGGGGGATATTAATTGTATTTGGGAGCTAATGGGAGACAGTCGGGTCCTTATGTCTTCTTTAGTCAAGTTCCCCTTTCATCCCTTGGATTTCCTGGCAAGTGGTGTCGAGAAGGAAGAATATTACTACGCTTTTCAGCATCGGGGCTGGGGAGTTTCTCCCACCCAAAGGTTGGCCAGGCCTGACGCTGCTTGGCTTCTCAGCTCAGCCGCAGTGCAGGTCACTGCGGGACCTTAGCCCCAAAGCAGTCTCTTTGTACCTTAGGGATTTAATTTGCATTAATTTCAAACCTGCTTCCTTACAACCTTCTTGTCTGGATTAGTATCCTTTGCTTAGCAGGGGCACTAGATAATGACAGTGGGGGAACAGTTCCATTATTTGAGAAATGGCTAGGGCATTTAGAACAGAGTTCTTTTGCTCCAGCAGGTTGCTTATCCATTCTCTGGGAGGAGAAGTGCGAATATTAAAAAAACAAAAAACTTATATCCGCACCCAAGCTCAGGGAGATACACACATCCATGGTGCTCCTTGGGACCCTTTCTCTAAGTGAGGCTCCGCCTCATAGCTTTTAGTCCAGGAATATAGGCAAGCCTGATAGGTGTTCATGTTTTTCCCTTGGCCCGGGATTCATAAACTTCCAGTAGGATTGACACATGGCATTCTTTGAATGGGAAACTCCCCTGCTGCTTTTAGGCACGGTTTCTTCTTATTAAGGCCTGCATGTGTTTAACCCTGGCTGTGTTTTGGGTGCCTGGGGGAGGCAACCACCGGAGAATGAAGCAGGACGGAGCAGTTTCTTTCTAGGGGGCCATTTGCAGTTTCCTTTTTAGTTTCAGTTAATTAGATTTGATTTGATTTTATGTACTTCAAAGGCTATGTGCCTGAGCCTGTGGTGGTGCACTGTGCTGGGGATCTGGTTACATACCCAGATTCAGAGGGAGTTCCTGGGGGGTTGTACCAACTCTTCCCACCATGCCGGCCAGGCCACAGTGCCTGGTATGGGATGGTATCAAGGGGAGTGACTCCCACCTAATCCTTAATCATTCCTTGTATTCTACAGCTCAAAACTTATTCAGCGCACAATGGCTTGATGCAGACAGGTGGGGAAAGGCCTAATCAAATAGGCCATGGTTATTGCTGTGCTAATTTCAGAGTGCCGTATGCCTGGTCAGGTGATCTAAACGGTTGATATATTTGGTGTTTTCTCCTGAGAAGGGTCTGATAGACAGTCAAAGACAGGAATAAAGATGTGTTTACAAAAAAAAAAAAACCACAATAAACTGCATATAGGTTTGTAGCAGCTTAAGTTCTGTGGAGCACAGGAGGTGCCTGCATACAAGAAATGTATTTAGTTAGGATAGTGGATAGAAAGCAAATAAAATCCTCCCATCTGTCTATGGTTAGTGAGTAATCGCTCGTTTGGAAGTGCTCCAATGAGGTACATTTGCTTCCAGAGCGCAAGGGTTTCGGGGCTTTCAAAGAGCAGGAAGGGGATCCTCGGCTACCTCTTCCGCGAATGCCCGAAAACCACATTGAAGCAAGGCGGACCCAGGTGGTAGCTCAGTCGATAGGAGGAGATCTTTAGGAGTTTCTCCCTGCCGGAGTCCGGATAATGGCAGAGCAATGGGTGTTAGAGGTAATACGCAAAGGGTATTCCCTAGAATTTGCTCGCCCGGTACTAGATTTGTTTGTCCTGTATCCTTGCAAAGGGCAGCAGAGAACGTCAGCAATTCGGCAAGCTTGGGATCGTATATTGCAGTTAAGAGCGGTTGTGCTGGGACTGTAGGAATTTTTCGGCATCAGGCACTACTCTTTATTTCATGGTTCCAAAGAAAGATGGGCCTTCCGTCCTTTCTAGATCTCATGGAAATAAATCGCTGTCTCTGAGCGTTTCACATTTGAATGGAACCGTTGCGATCGGTTGTGGTAGCGGTCCCGCAGGGGGAGTTTCTAATATCCCTAGGTCTTATGGAAGCATTCTTACACATTTTCAATTTCAAGCCTTGCCTGTCGTTTTGGCGATGGCCTCACGTACCTTCACCAAGGTTATGGTGGTGGTTGCGGCGGTTCCGCGGAAAGAAGGAATCTTAGTTCACCCTTGTCTCGACGATTGGCTGTTTAGACCAGCGTCCAGGGCCGAGAGTGTCTGGGTTACGGACAGAGTAATGAAATTTCTTCAGGCTCTCGGCTGGGTAGTCAATGCGGTCAAAAGTCGTTTAGTCCGTCTCAAGTCCTAGAATACTTTGGGGTTCGGTTCGACTACCAATGGTGAACAGTGTTTCGGCCGGAGCGGAGAGGTCAGGCCCTTCAACTGCTAGTATAGAGGTTTTCTGGCGGATCCGGTGCCGCCAGCTTGGAGCTATCTTCTGCCACTCGGGATAGTGGCAGTGACTCTGGAACTAGTTCCATGGACAAGCTCGCATGCACTCCTCACAGAGGTCCTTATTACGATGAGGGTCACACCAGAACTATTCTCTGAACAAATGTCTCCCATGTACCATGCAGTTCAGGTGATCCCTTCACTGGGGGATAGTCCCAGGGGATCTTGCGGTGGGCATGCCGCTGGAACATCCACAGTGGCTCCCGAGGTTGACGGATGCGAGTCTCGCAGGCTGGGGAGATCATTGCGAGGATTTTTTCACACATAATTGGAGTGAACAGGAGGTCCATTGGTCGTTCAATCAGTTGGAGCTGAGGGCAGTAGCTCTGGTGCTTCAAGCGGTCGAGTCCAAAGTAAAGGATCGGGCAGGGCGAGTGCTGTCAGACAATTCCGCAACAGTGGCTTATCTAAACCGGCAGGGGGGCACAGGCAGTGCGGCCATGGAAGAAGAATCAGAGGCTCTGTTTGTCTTGGTAAAGCCTCGACTGCAGGCGGCGCACTTTGCAGGAACAGACAAGGTGATGGCGGATTTTCTCAGAGGAGTCTGGGTGGATGCCGGAGTGAGAGCTTCATCCGGAAGTGGTCGTACAGATAGGCATCAGGTGGGGGTCCTCCGATCATAGTTCTCTGGTGACCTTTCATTCAGCCAGGGCGAATCGTTTTCACAGCAGAAGACGAGAGAGGATGTCTGAGGGCATCGATGCTAATGCTAATGCTGATGCTAATGCTAATGCTGATGTAACCATGCCCGTCGCCCAGTCTTCTCTAGAGCCTTCCCCCGTGGCACGCATAGTGCGAATGATTCAGCACATCGAGGCACTTAGGGGGAGAGTGGTGTTGCTGGCGCCAGTGTGGCCGAGGCATCCGTGGGGTGCCGACCTGGTCAGGCTGCTGGATGGGAAGCCTTGGCGATTGCCTGCAACGGCAAACCTGTTGAACCGGGGTCCTCTATGTATGTTTCAGGTGGGTCGATTCTCGTTTTTTCTTTTGTTGCAGGCTGCGGCCTTCTTGCAGAATGGGGGTTCCTTCGTGGGGTCTCAATTTTGGCCTGGGGGTGTTGACTAGAGAGCCTTTCGAGCCCTTGCATCAGGCTTTGGTCTAGGATTTGATTTTAGAAACAGTGCTCTTGGTGGCTATTTGTTCGGCTCACCGAGTGTCGAGTTTGCAGGCCTGGTCTTGTGTAGAACCATTCTTGTCCTTTTCTAAAGAAAAGGTGGTTTTGCAGACAGTGCCGTTCTTTTTGCCCAAAGTAGTTCTCCGTTCTCATGACTCAGTCTGTCTCGTTACCAGTTCTGGGATCCTCGGAGGAGGGTGCGTTAGTTTGCAGTCGGCATCGGTTGGTCATAAAAAGGGCTCTGCATTCTTTTAAGTATTTGGAGGCCTTCCAAAAATCGGATCGTTTGTTCTTTCAGGGGTCCACGTAAAGGTGAAGTGGCAGCCAAAGCTTCAATATCCAGTTGGATCCGGGAGGCAGTAGCATCAGCATATCTCTTGCTGGGACGTCAGGCGCCCGTGGGGCTGCGGGCTCCCTCTCCTAGAGTGCAGGCGACTGCCTGGGCGGAGCGTACTTTGGTTCCGCCGGTGGAGTTTTGCAGAGCGGCGGCATGGTCGTCCCTCCATACCTTCAGTAAGCACTATAGTCTGGAGGTTCAGGTGGCGAGTGATGATTGTTTCGGGTCAGAGGTGTGACGATCCGGCTGGAAAGGTCCCTCCCAATGATTACTGCTCTGTTACATCCCAGAAGTGGAGATCTGAACTGGAGGAACGATAAGGAAATGGAAATTACACTTACCTAGTAATTGTTGTTCCTTGAGGAGCTCCAGTTCAGTACTCAATGCCGCCCGGGGATGAGCTATTCAGACATGGCTCTTCAGTTTGGAGAGGGTTTTCAATCGCCAAGAGTGTTAGAGGTCTGATATGCCGGAGATCTTGGTGGTATCCTTTCTTCTCGGACCTCTTTTGGTCTTCCTTCTTTCTGGCTGTCTTACTCTGATCTGGGGGGAAGAGAGGGGCAAGAAGGAGGTGGTTGTTTTTCCCCTTTATGCTAGGGGATTTTAGTTTAAAAAAAAAAAAAAAAAAAAAAAAAATATTAAAGGTGGTTTTAGAATTATAACTAATTTAACTACTAATTTGTTGGTCCTTTGAGTCTGCTTTGTCAATAGTTCACTGGGGGATGATGGGAGAAGATCAGCAGTATATATCCAGTGATGTCACGAATTTGATTTGTCCAGTCTCCTTGCTGCATGAGGTGGTGCACTACCCAGAGGTGGAGGACTGACCTGGAGTTCCTCAAGGAACAATAATTACCAGGTAAGTGTAATTTCCATTTGAGCACCCACAAATTGGAAGGATTTGGAAGCATCTTGAAGAGTGCAGCAGCCTCAGCACCCATTCCCTCCTCTGGCTCAAAGATTACAGAAGGCTCTGAGGGATCTGCCTGCCTGCCAGCCATCTTATACACAATGCTGCAAAGCTAGCCACTGCAGTTTCAGTGGCGTAGAGCTGGGGTGAGTACCGAGGCTTGACCTTGTCCATTGTCCTTGTTGGGGGCTCCCAGTTCGTCATCTTGAGACACATTTTGGGGTGGAGTGCTAGTGACCTTTGGTGCTGTGTGTGGGTTTCCCACCATTCTGCACATGTTAGCAATGTTTTTGCTTATTGTGCACCTGAAGGTTGCACGTTCTGCCCAAGCAACTCCAATGTGTGCTCCTTCTCTAGCGCCTTTAACACATGTAATGTAAAAGATCAATTAACACACGCTTGCAGGCCGAGACAGCCTTAGCACGCGCTCTTGTGATATTTACCCAAACTCTGTCGTTTTCCAGGAAACGTTTAGCCTGTGGCAAGAGTCGCCTCATCTTTGGATTCTGGTCTCTACTCTTCCTGTATGGCAGCTTCTGAGTTGCCTCTGGAGCACCTGCTTTTCCTCCCTGTCAGACGGAGGATGTGATTAAACTTGCCCATACCTGCCTCAGGGCAAGAGCTGATGGATGGCACTATGGGTAAGGAAATTCATCTGGCTGGAAGCTCTGATGACTGTTGTGAGCCACTCCTTGTCCTCTAGGAGGTCTGTGGCAACTATAACCCCTGGTGTTGGGGAGCCTTATCTGAAAGGAGAGCTTCTGGACTCTGGATTGTCCTCTCCAGAATTATTTTCCTTTTTGCAACCGGCCTGGTCCTTCTGGCATGGTAATTCAGACTCTGTGGCCTCTGGGTGCCCCAGAATGCAGTCTTATGCCGGACAGGCTAGAAGTCGAAACCCCAATAGAGGGACACTCCCTGGAAATGGGGAATGGATAGAAGTTATCCAAAATGTTGACTATGCCTCTGATTCAGATAGCTCGGTACTGGGTTCTGATGTGGATGAGGAAGTACTTTCACCTTTAGAAGATTCTGCAGAGGCTGGCATGATCCACCTATTCCGTAGGAGGAGCTGGCAGCGTTGATTACCAGGTTCTCATGCACCTTGAACTTAATGAATGCTTCTGGCACGGAGCAGGAGTTGAAGATACACCCATTCCTTCTAGGGGTGCAGAAATTCACTGCGCTCTTACCATTCCCGGAAGTAATCAAGGATATGATGTAGATGGACTGGGGTTTCCCCTTCTCCCTACCTAAAGGGTTAAGGGTGTATGAGAAGATTGCTCTCCCGTAGGAGGAGCTCGTCGAGTGGTTTGACATTCCCAAGGTGGATACGCAGTCCATGGCGGTTACCAAACTGACCATCATTCTTGTGGAAGAAGCATTGGCCTTAGAGGAAGTCCTGGACTGCAAGGTGGATTCCTTGCAGAGGAACCAGTTTGCTGTGGCAGTGGCTATGCTACAGCTGGCAGTATGTACCAACCTAACGTTTTGAGCCTTATATCAGTGGATTCTGTTTCTACTGCCTGATACTTACCCCTCTTTAGGAGTCTGCTATGACCTTCCTTTCCGATGCAATGTATGTCCTGGTATGTTTGGCAGCCAGGGATGGTGCCCTGATGACAGTATCACAGTATTAGATTTAGCTCCAGCACTGGGGCAGTGGATATATCCTCCAAAGGCCATTTGGCTCAACTGGCTTGGAGAAGCTAGTGAAGGACCTAGGCGAGACAGAAACTTATCACCTCCCAGAATACAGGTCCAAGGGGCCCGTGAAATGGGCTGGTGCCCCTTTCTTGTTAGCTTCTGCCCAACTACCAAGGGCGTGCTGACTGGATTCCTGGAGGTCCCGGGACTATTGTCAATCTCCAGGAATAAGCAGGAATGAGTCTTCACATATGGGTACGTCGGTACCGACGGAGTCCGCGCGGGAACACTTCCCAGCGTCCAATCAGAAAGCTTTTGGAAGCATCCCAATACACCTGCGCGCTGCCTTCCCGCCTTCGCAACTGCCTCTCCTCAGTTTTCGTTTTTCCGCGGAGCCGGCAGGACGTTCTCCTGTCACTGCAGAAAATTATTTTTATTTTTTAGTTTTCTTGTGGTCGCGGCTGCCTTCCCCGACGCCACCGGTACCGCCGGTGTTTCTTTATTTTCTTATAAAATTTTTTTCCTTAAGGAATATAAAATTTCTTCTTAGTGTTCTCAGGCCTTCTAGGCCTCTCCATTTTTCCTCATGGAACCGCCAGTCATTTTCCCCAGAAAATGTACAAACTGTGGCGGTACAACTTTATTTTTAGACGCTCACAATTGGTGTCTAACCTGCTTGGGTTCTGACCATTGTCCTCCGGAGCCTTCGGGCACCAGTGCTGAGAGAAGCAGTTTTCAACATCGAGTTCCCCTCGACACGCGGTCCCCTTCCAACTTAAGGGCACCGACTATAGCTTCTACACAGGATCAGGTAACCCAAAAACAGTCTGTTAAGACTAGCCAGTCCTCGAGCGGCAGTTCTCATGCACAGCATAGAGATGCCTCCGGCCTTGCCCTCGAGAATCTACTGTTTTCAAAACCCCGGTGGGAGTCTTCGGTCTCCAAAGCCTGTGTGGGGTTTCAGGTTGTTACTGAGGTTCACCCTTCACAGAACATACCTGAGCCATGTCCGGTGGTGGCATCCGTTTCAAGCGGTACCGATACCCCGGCATCGGCACCGGTGTTGGATGAAATATTCCTCACCGAGGATCATCGTCTGGCGTCTCCGGTACCTACGGGGCCGGTGAATACGCTTCAGATCGATTCTACAGTATCGGTGTCGTCACCGATACGAGCTCCGACGTCGGTACCCTCCAGACGTGCATCGATAGAATCGCTTCCTTCGATGCCGAGTCTAGAATCGATCTCCAGTCTCGGATCCGCAACCCTCGGTTCCACCGATACCGTTAGAGTTGCCACCGGCTGTTTTTCTTCCTCCGGCATCAGATTCAGTACCGAGTCCGGTACCAACATCCACAGTACCTTTACAGTCGGTATCTTCCATGCTCCACTCATCAGGAACGCTTACCTCGATGCCGAGTTTGGAATCTATTCCAAGCATGGACGATATGTTACCGACTGTTGCTGGTCCTGTCCTGCAGTACCAGCAACCACTATCTAAGGATCCCATTCTGCACCATTCAGGATTTTCTATTCCTATATGCTGGAATAGATCCCTTGGTGCCAATGATAGTTCTTCATCAGATCTAGCCTATCCAGGGGGAAATCCTTCCAGGGATCTTTCTTTCCAGACTTTCCTCCTGGATATGGCAAAATCACTTGCCATTCCTGTCCCTGGACAAGATCCTACACAAGGGAGTACAGAATATCTCTCTGTTCCTAATGAAGCAAAGGAAAATAAAATGCTTCCTTTGCATCATTCTTTGCAGGATCTCCTTCTATGAATGTGGGAATCTCCTTTAAAGGTACCCCCACTTTCCAGAGCAACTGATTTCCTATATCAGGTGCCCCCCTCTCCAGGGTTTCAAAGGACTCAACTTCCTCATCATTCCATTGTAGTGGAATCAGCATTGAGGCGAGTGAAGAGTACTAAAAAGCACTCTTCTTGTCTGCCAGGTCATGAGTCTAAGACCACTAGATGCCTTTGGACATCAAACCTTCCAGACATCCATGCTTTCAGCAAGGATTCTCTCATATATTTTCTATATGGGTCTATCTCTTGAGGAGATCACAAAGCAATTACATCTTTTGACTCCTTTGCTTCAGGAGCCCAGACGTACAGACTATTCCTCACTGGTTAGTCATATTCACAATATCTCTAAGTTCCTTACTCGTGCTACCCTAGACTCCTTTGAGTCTGTTAGCAGGACTTCTGCTATAGCTATAGGAGCACGACGTAGAGCCTGGCTTCAGGCCTCAGACTTGGACAAATGGGCACAGGAAAGACTGGGAAATACTCCTTGTACTGGAGAGAATCTCTTCAACAGGGAGTCTTTACTTCAGGTTACTCAGTTTTCCACTGACTTTCATTTTTCCAGAGGCTGCTCTGCGCCTTCTTTCCCAGTAGGTAGGAAATGTCCTACCAAACTTTCAACCCCTAAGGGGGAGAAGGTTTTACCCATCATCTGCCCATCATTCAGATGTCCCTAAACAGGGGAAACATCGTTCTAGTCTGAGCAATCCACAACCTCAACAGGATCAACAAACCCAGCAGTTTCAGGGTTTTAAATAGATCATTGCCCCTTTCTTTGGGGGGTTGGGATGGCAGTCTGCTTCTTTTCACTTGAAGTATCTGCACTGATTTTATCCTAACCTACTTAGATATCTCTTCATGAGACTTCTTTTCTTAAGAATCTTCATGATGATCATGCCCATACTTAACAAATTTTCCTCTTCCTCGTGGAGGAGAGGGAGAGGTGACAACTATCAACAGACAGTTGTTTCCATCTACTGGCATGTATCATCTCACCTGTCTGAGATTTCCTCCATAGTTGGTCTCCTGAAACTCTATCTTACCTCCCTCTTACTACAACATTTACTTGTAAGAGTGACTTCTACATCTTCTACCGGGGGATTCTCCCTTCTGGAGTTCTCTCCCCCTTGTTACCTTAGAGCAGCTCCTCAGACAATAGGAAGTCCTACCATGTCTGTTGGGTTTTCTTTTTCCCAATCTACAGAGTAGGGGAAAGAAATTCCCTATGCTGCCCTCATAGTTGCTGCAGATGCAAAACTTTCTAGTGGTTACGCCACAGGTTTTGTTCACTACACAACCAGGGCTTCCTCTCCGCTAGCAATCCTTCTAATCTCAGTACTAACTCCCAAACAGGTGATCAACCTCGAGAATCCCTGTTTCACAGTTTGGTTGGGTTATCTTCTATTCTTTGCCCTTTGTCCTTGGCAGAATAGTTGGTTACCTGCTGGTTGTCCACATTCCTCACCAGGGATTGTCCACAGCCAGTTTTTTCTTCTAACCAACCTGCAGCATGCTCTCTGCAACTCTACAGGGTAACTTTGCACTATGGGCCCTTGCTAGAGAGCATCAATATCTTGCCTAGCAGATAACCCCAGATGGTTACAAGGGTTTCCCCCAGTCATATTAATGCCTGGCAGGTATTCTACCCTTTCCATCTTATCTTAAATCTCTGTTAAGGCATAAGCCTCAGGCTTTTCATTACATGAAAGCTTAGAAGAGGGGCCAACTCCCTGGCTTGGCCCATATTGCCTGGGATTTTTCCCATCAGGGATAAAATTTTTCTGGCAACTAGAGGACATCTAATACCCATCTCGCCCTCATAGGCGAATCACTAGGGTATCTTCCTCTAGTAGCCTTCTCTATCCAATCTCCATACCACATTTCTGGAGATATCTGGACTTCTGGTCTGCAGACTAATGTTATCCTCTGCCATCTTCAGGTAGGCCATCCTGGTTATTCAGCAGCTCAAATTCTACAAAGAATTAAGCCACCCCTTTGTCAAGGACAACCTTCCTCTGACTATAACAATCATAACCAGGAGGAGAGGATTTTTTCCTGTTTATCTACTCAAGTAGGTGTCAACCTTCTTGTCAGATGAATCTCTCTCTCTCCCTATAGGGTGATGGGGATCTTTGAACATCTCTCCATCCATATACCTGGAGACATGTCCTATTCAATATATATAGATAGTATATATCTATATCTATCTATCTATAGCTATCTGTGTGTCTTCTGCCCATATATATCTCTCTCTCATGGATATATGCATATATGCCCTATATGTGTATATATATTCGGTGTGTGTGCGTGTATATATATATATATATATATATATTTATTTATTTATAGGAATATGAGATATATTTTTAGATCTGTATCCATCTACTTATCTATCAGGTTCAGATATCCTTACATTCCTATAGGATTTTGACAGATGGGCGCTACCCCTATCAATGCTGTTCCGGCATATTTAGGGGGCTACACCTGTAGCCACTTCCTGTGGTAATTAATAACCCTTTTCTTTACCTTAACCTTTTCGGTTTAGGTGCTCCTGAAGCTCTCCATGTACCTTCTCTTCCCTAAGTGACGCCATTTAGGAAAGACATTGCAGAGCTTCAGTTGCTCTAAAGCTTAGCGCTTCTGAGTCTGTTCTTACTTTCTTATCCAGATACAAGAGTCTCCATACCTTTTTCCCTATATGGACTGATCCAACCCCAGTCCAGTTAGGACAGACTCATTTTTTCTCTTAGACCAAAACAGCTTAAGCTTTAATTCAATAGTACCTTCTGCATCTCTGCTGAAGCTCTACTTTTTATACTACCCCAGTTTTTTTTTCCTGGGGCTATTTTTAATAAACCTGAAAGGTTCTGGCCTCCACTTGTTTTTGGTCTACTTTGTTACCTCTACTTTACAGTAAGGTACCCCTTGAGCATATTCACTGGCTCTTTTATCAGATCCATATGGAGCTCAGTGCACCTGTGCAATACCAACAAGGGAGGTCCAGATCACAATATTTTACTTCTAAATTCCCTCGATACAGGGTCTTCCCTTTTGAAGCCCTGTTCTAGCCAGCTGTTCTACAGCTCCTTTTCTATATTCAACTCCTACCCTCCATCCCCAGGATGCCTGAGGTCCTGAGGTATAGCATGGCTCATTTTTAGACTTGGAACATGCTAGGACTCCCTCCGGGCATATGAGCTGGGGAGTCCCCATATGTGAAGACTCATTCCTGCTTGTTCCTGGAGGTAGCACAGTTACTTACCTGTAACAGGTGATCTCTGGGAACAGCAGGAATAAGTCTTCACAACCCACCCACCTCCCCTAGGAGTTGCCTTTCTCTATCTCTATCTTTCCCTTCCTTGCTTCGCTCTCTCTCTTTTTGTCTCAGCTGTAAAACTTAACTGAGGAGAGGCAGTTGGGAAGGCAGCGCGCAGGCGTGTTGGGATGCTTCCAAAAGCTTTCTGATTGGACGCTGGGAAGCGTTCCTGCGCGGACTCCGTTGGTACCGACGTACCCATAGGTGAAGACTTATTCCTGCTGTTCCCAGAGATCACCTGTTACAGGTAAGTAACTGTGCTTTACCAACCTGGTAAAGCTTTCTTGCTCTCTGCTTCAGGGCCTTGGGCTCATTCTCAGTCCTTGTGTGGAGCACATGGGCACAGGGACTTGGTCACCTCTAGAGGAGGACTTTCCTGGGAATTTCCTGGGCTGTGGGTGTAAGGTTTGGGGGCCCATTCCCTGGTTTCTCTGGTGGGCAGCAGACTTCACCTCTTTCAGGAATGGGCCCGAGTTACCAAGGATCACTGTGTGCTAGAGACCATTCAGTTTGGCTGTGCCCTGGAATGCAATGAGCTGATTCCTGTTGCCTTTGTCATTTCCCCTTGTGAGTCTGCAGTCAGAGAGGCTGCTGTGTGGGCCAGGTTATTGCGCCTAAAGGCAGTGGTGTCCATCCCCTCGGATGAGCAGTGCAAGGGCTGAAACTCCATTGTGTGGCGCCAAAGGACGATGGTTCCTTCCGGCCCATTCTGGATTTCAAGGGGGTTAATGAGCACTCGCGCGTTCTGCACTTTTGGATGTAAACCTTGCACTCTGATTAAAGCAGCGCGCCGAGGAGAGTTCTTAGTTTCTCTGGATCTGGCCAAGGTGTATTTTCATATCTCGATCCAATTGGGATCAGCAGATGTATCTGCATTTTGCCATGCTTGGCTCTCGCTATCAATTTGCTGCCCTCTTGGGCTATCCATTGCCCCAAGGGCATTCTCCAAGGTGATGGTGGTGGCTCCGGCTCCATTTGGACGACTGGCTCATCTGAGCCCATTCCTGTCTGATGCATCTTGAATGGCGCCCTTAGTGGTGTCCTTTTTGGAAAGCCTCTGCTGGGTGATCAATCAAAGAAAGTCAGTTTCTGCCATCCTAGTCCTTGAAGTTTCTGGGAGCATTTTCCTGCCAGAGGAAAAATTCAGAAGACACTTGGATTGCCTGGTGCGCTGTTTTGTGCACAGCATGCCTCCAGAGTCTGGGATTATCTTCATCTCCTCAGATTGATAACGGCAACCATAGAGACGATGCCATGGATGCGTGTTTTCATGTGGCCACTCCAATGGTGTTTGTTGACTCAATGGTCCCGGATGGCACCAATGCAGGGTGCGTCAGTATACATGGCATTGCCCTCACTGCCACTCATGCCTTCCCTCATGTCCATCACCGATAATGGGGCTCGACTCAAATGGTTCCCTGAGCCCGATACCAACATGCATCTGTATTGGCGTCTGGCAGAAGGCGATCATCATTCCCGCTAATAATTGGAGTCCTCCGATTTCAACTCCCCTGTTTCGGATGAGGGAGTCACTCAATTACCGGGAGCTCCGAGGCCTGCCTTCAGAGCCCTCCCCGCCTCCAGAATGATGCATGTCGCCTCGTGAGGACATGTCCTAAGAATTCATTTGTAACCTCGCTAGAGGTCTCTCTAACAGTTACATCCGAGAAGGAGCCCAGGGTGGAGCAATACGAAATCCTCCAATACCCAACAGTTTCCAGGGACGTGGCCATCCGCCGGTGCACCGCATCCTTCATGATCTGATTCTCTGGATAAGGGATACGCCCCTCATGATCTCACCTTATTCTCGATGTCTCAATACCATGTATCGAGTACCAGAGTGTCCTGGCTTCCAAAAACCACAATTTTCCCACCATTCATTGGTGGTGGAATTGGTGAAGCGCTGAATAAAGAGTTCTAGTACTCATTCCTCTAACCCACCGGGTAGGGAATAGAAAACTGTTGATACCTTTGGGTGTGTCTTTTTTTTTTAGGCTTCCATGATTTCAGCTGGGATTAACTCTTATATGCTCTATATGGGTATGTTCCTCAAGGAGGTCACCAAGGACCTTTGAGGCCCATGGCCCCTCACTTCCCGGATGATAGAGATAACTTAAGATAAGAACATAAGAGATGCCATATTGGGTCAGACCAAAGTCCATCAAGCCCAGTATCCTGTTTCCAACAGTGGCCAATCTAGGTCATACGTACCTAGCAGTTTCCCCGAAAGACACAGGTTCCACAGTGCTTGTATTGGGTCCAAGTGTTGATATCCTGGGTCCCTTCTTAATAATGGTTTATGGACATTTCCTCCAGGAACTTGTCCAAACCTTTTTTAAAACCAACTACACTAATAGCCTTTACTACATCCTCTGGTAACAAATTCCAGAGTTTGATTACACGTTGAGTGAAAAAAATATTTTCTTTTATTAGTTTTAAATAGTTTACCCTGTAGCTTCATTGCATGTCCCCTAGTCTTTCTATATTCTGATAATGTAAACAATCGATCTACATTTACCCGTTCCACTCCGTTCATTAATTTATAGACTTCTGTCATATCTCCCCTCAGCCATCTCTTTTCCAGGTTAGAGAGCCCTAACCTTTTTAGCCTTTTTTCATAGGGGTATCCTTCCATCCCCTTTACCATTTTGGTGACTCTTTTCTGAACCTTTTCTAATAATGCTATATCCTTTTTAAGATACGGCGACCAGAATTGCACACAATATTCAAGGTGCAGTCTCACCATGGAACGATATAGAGGCATTATAATATCCTTTGTTTTATTTTCCATTCCTTTCCTTATGATACCTAGCATTCTATTTGCTCTCTTGGCCGCCACTGCACACCGGGCCGAGGGTTTTAACATGTTATCCACAATGACGCCTAAATCTTTTTCCTGGGTGGTGGTTCGTAATGTGGGACCTTGCATTGAGTAATCATAGTTTGGGTTGTTCTTCCCTAGGTACATAACGTTGCACTTGTCCACATTAAATGTCATCTGCCATTTGGATGCCCAGTCTTCCAATTTATCAAGATCCTCTTGCAATCTTCCACAATCCTCTTGGGTTTTTAGAACTTTAAATAGTTTTGTGTCATCTGCAAATTTGATAACCTCATTTGTTATTCCCTTTTCCAGGTCATGTATGAATATGTCAGAAAGCAGCGGACTCGGCACAGATCCCTGGAGTACACCACTATTCACCTTTCTCCATTGGGAAAATTGGCCATTTAGCCCTACCCTCTGCTTTCTATCTTTTAAGCAGTTCCTGATCCACAATAGTACACTGCCTCCTATCCCATGACTCTTTAGTTTTGCCAAAAGTCTCTGAGGGACCTTGTCAAAGGCTTTCTGAAAGTCCAAATACACTATATCAACCGACTCACCTTTGTCTACCTGTTTATTCACACCTTCAAAAAAAATAACAGATTAGTAAGACAAGATCTTCCTTGTCTAAAGCCATGACTATGTTGCTCTATTTAGACATACCTAAAATATATCAGTTTGTCAATAGGGCAACCTTTATATTTGAGTTTTAAGCAGAGCCACAGCAATTTGTATTGGTACATGCAGGCCTCACATCTTGAGTGGTGGGTTCAAGATAAGCTGGGCAACATACCTTTCACAGAGGGAAGTCTCATTGGCAGAGACTGGCATGATAAGGCTTCTCAGTCAGAGAATGCCAACCTAAACAGGCTGCCTAGGACAACAGCTAACCCTGCTAGAAAGAAGACAGCTACAAGGAAAGCTTTCTAAAATAATAAGAAATTCTACTCTTATCCTCCTGCTTCTCAGTACCAGGCTCAAGTCCCTCAGAGACAGCAGCCCCCTAAGCAATAAAAGAAGCCACAGGTGGATAAATCTGATCCAGCTCCGCAGCCACAGTCTGTGCCTGGTTTTTGTCTGTCTTTGCCACCCTGCCTCTGGAGGACTCTCATCCCCTCCACATTGCAAGGAGACTGACATTATGCTCACAGATGGTACCTTATCACCTCAGAACAGTGGACGCTAACCATAGTTCTGGAATGGTACAGACTTCATCTGCAAACTCTTCCCTCTTGTCTCTTTTGTGGGGGAACATCACACGCAACCGCTACTAACTGCTCTCCTAAAGGATGAGGTGTTCTCTCTTCTGTCTCAGGGCGCTATAGAAGATGTCCCAATATCCCATCAGGGAATGGGGTTCTACTCTCTATACTTTCTCAGACCATAGAAGACCAGAGGGGTTCAGGCCCATCCTGGACCTCAGAAACCTCAACCAGTTTCTGGTCTGCGAGAAGTTCAAAATGATCTCTCTCGGGACTCTTCTTCCCTACCTCCATAGTCAGGACTGGCTCTGTTCTCTAGATATTAGAGAAGCGTACACAAACATCTTAATCCATCCTGGACACAGGAAATATCTACACTTCATCTTTCAGGGAAAACATTATCATTAGAGTCCTTCCTTTTGGACTCACTAGCAGAAATAAGGAGGTGATAATGCCTCTGTATAAGTCTTTGGTGCGACCTCATTTGGAGTATAGTGTGCAATTCTGGAGACCGCACCTTCAAAAGGATGAACAGGATGAAGTTGGTGCAGAGGGTGGCTGCTAAAATGATTAGTGGTCTTCATTATAAAGCATATGAGGACAGACTGAAGGATCTTAATATGTACACCTTAGAGGAAAGGCGGGATAGAGGTGATATGATTGAGATGTTTAAATACCTCCGTGGCATATATGTTCAGGGAGAGAGCCTCTTTCAATTGAAAGCAAGTTCTGCTACGAGGGGACATGGGATGAGGGTGAAGGGAGATAGATTCAGGAGTGATATGCGGAAATATTTCTTTACGGAAAGAGTAGTGGATCCGTGGAATAGTCTCCCAGTGGAGGTGGTAGAGATGAGGACAGTAACTGAATTCAAAAAGCATGGGACAAACACAGAGGATCTATAAAGGTAAAAAGGGGACTGTTGTAGTTGTTATGGAAGGACAGATTAGATTGGCCATGTCGTCTTTTTCTGTCATATTTCTATGTTTCTATGTTTCTGTCCCAAGAGTCTTCACAATGTGCATGGCAGTCATAGCCACATATCTAAGATCTCTAGGGATATTTGCCTTCCCTTATTTAGACGACTGGCTTATAAGAGCAAACACTTCCCAGGAGGTTCAGCTTTCCTTGCATCGTACCATCACAGTACTACAACACTTAGGATTTGTTATAAACTTTCCAAAATCCCAGCTCGCTTCAAAGACACAAGTTCATCCTAGCTTTACTGGATACATAGCAGACCAAGGCTTTTCTGCCTCAACTCTGCTGTCCCCGTCTCATCAAGCTAAGCTCCCAAGTACTACTCATAGACCATCTGACTGCCAGAGAAATATGCTGCAGCTTTGTGGGGCACATGACCTTAACAGTACATGTCATTCCATATGCCTGCCTACATAAGCGGACAACCCAGTGGATTTTTGCCTTTCAATGGATGCAGGCCTCAGGCCATCTCAGAGACAAGATCAAAGTCTCTGCCACATCCCTCTAGCGGTGGTCAGAAAATCTCCTCGACGGGTCATCCTTTCAGATGCCTCCACATCAATGGACTCTGAATGCCAAGTGAGCTTCCCAACCCAGTTTGGAGGCATCCATCGTCAATCTACACAAGACCTCTGGACAATGGAGGAGTTATAGCTCCAGATCAATCTCCTGGAGCTTCATGCTATCTGAAATGCCTTTACTATATTTCAAGATCACCTCCGAGCAGAAAGGGTTCTAGTCCGAACAGATAATCAGATGGCCATGTTTTATGTGAACAAACAGGGCAGAACAGACTCTTGGCCCCTCTGCAAAGAGGCTCTCCATCTGTGGTCCTTTGCTATTTCTCATCAAAAACACCTCCAAGCGGTGTATCTCCCAGGGGAGCTCAATGTCTAAGCAGACAAGCTGAGTCGGATCCTTCTTTCCACAAATGATCCCTCCTTCCGGACACTTCATACATTTTTCAGATCTGGGGAGCTCCAGACATAGATCTGTTTGCCACACCGCAGAATGCCAAGCTTCCCCGCTTCTGCACCGGGGCTCAGATGTCCAGCAAACGTAGGTGGATGCTTTCCACCTACATTGGGTCAGGGTCTCCTTTATGCGTTCCCTCCCATATCCCTCATTCCCAAGATGCTTATCAAGCTACAGACCGACAAGGGCTTCATGATTCTCATAGCCCCTCGCTGGCCATGCCAACCATGGTTCCCTCTGCTGCTACGTCTGACTTACTCAGCCTCTACGATTGGGATGTGCGCCTGATCTCTCCCAGGAAGATGGAACATTGATCCATCCCATTCCACGGTCTCTCCGTCTTGCAGCTTGGCTGCTGAGAGCATAGCATTACAAGACTTTAACCTCATTCAAAAGGTAAAGGAGATACTGTTTGCTTCCAGGAAGCCTTCCACCAGACGTTCCTGTGCTTTCAAGTGGTGCAGGTTCTCGGTTTGGTACTCCCAGAAGCATCTCAATTCCTTCTCTGCTCCTTTTATTTATTTATCCAGATTTGCATACCACTTTTTTCCTTCAATCAAAGTGGTGAATTGGAGGCACTTCTCTTGTATCTCCTCCACCTGTCCTCATGTCTCAAGACCAGTTTGGTGAGAGTTCACCTCCGTGCCATCGCAGACTCATCTCTTGGATGGACAGCCCATCTCCTCACAACCACTAGTAGCACACTTTGAGGGGGCTCTTGTTGACCAAGCCACCCATTAAGCCACCTCCGGTGACTTGGGATCTCAGTCATTCTAGTGCAGCTTCTTAAGCCGCCCTTTGAACCATTGGCTATGACCCCACTAGAGTTCCTTTCATGGAAGCTTATCTTCCTTATTGCCCTCACTTTAGTTAGACGTGTTAGTGAGCTTCAGGCTTTGGTGGTGGACCCACCCTATACTAGGTTCCACCATGACAAGGTCGTCCTCAGGGGACTCCCGCATTTCATGCCAAAGGTGGTGTCTCCCTTTCATTTGAATCGGTCGGTTTACCTTCCTGTATCTTTTCCTAGACCACATGCATCTATAGCAGAAGCAACCCTGCATACCCTTGACTGCAAGCGGGCATTGATGTTTTATTTCCAGAGAACTCGATCACCGTTAAGCCTTGCAGTTGTTCATGTCCTTTGATCTTAGTCACCTGGGTCTTCCGGTATCTAAACGTATGCTCTCCAAGTGGATAGCGGACTACATTTCATTTGCTTATGATGAAGCAGGACTCTCCCTGGAAGGCATGTTACTGCTCATAATCTTTGTGCTGTGGCTACCTCAATGGCACACCTACGCTCTGCAAATACGGATGAAATTTGTAAGGCAGCAACTTGGTCTTCTGCCATATTTTTGCTGCCTATTATTATCTGAATGTCATGTTTGGTCAGGCTGTTCTCCAGTATCTTTTTCAGACTTAGGGGCAACTCCTACCCTCTGTCCTGGACTTTGACAATACCAGGCATCCATGATGGATCCATGACCTCTTGAGGCCTTCTCCGAGGCAAACCTCCACTGGTTCTGAGTTCACTTCATCTGGCATTCGAGAGCTAGGGAGTCCTGTATGTTAAGACTACATTCCTCCTTGTTCTTGGAGATAGTGTAATTACTCACCTGTAACATGCGATCTCCAGGAACAGCAAGAATTTAGTCTTCACAACCTGCCCCCCTCCTCTAGGAGTTGTAGTGTTTTCTTTTTTGCTCTCCTTTTCTCATCTACAAACTCAACTGAAGAGAGGGAGTTGGGAAACCAGGAAGGCAGCTACTGTAGGGATTATTAGTAGCATAAAAATAAGTTAGGCGCTCAGTTATGTCCAGGGGAAATTAGCTACTGATGCCCAACCTGAAGTTCTATGAGTTATGCTGGCAATGAGACACGAAAGAAGTCTGGTCTGTAGATATGTATAATATATTATTTATTATGGACAGCAAGGTAGAAAAACATACCCAAATATAGCTAAAGATATAATTAGAAACATGAGGTAGAAGTTTGTTGCAGCACAGAATTACAATTAGACAAGTAATAAATCACTAATTAGTAACCAGACGTCACTGATTCGCTCTGCACTGAGAAAAGTTATGGAATAAGTTTCTAACTAACCCTTACCCATCCGGAGGAGGAGAGAGAGAGAGAGAGAGAGAGAGACTGTACCGTAGCTTCGTCTGCACTCTGGTGGCTGGGGTCTGGAGACTCTGGAGCAGCACAAGTCCAAGGAGGCAGCTAAGCTAGATAACGCATGCTACAGCCCTTTCGGAGGTGAGCCACGGGAGAACACAGAACCGAAGGTATCTGTAAAAGTCTTATCTCGGTTCTTAGGAGAACAGCTTGGCACACACGTAGTGTGTCTGTCTTGCTGGCAGATCAGGTAGCAGAAACCAGGTAAGCAGGGCACAAACAGCAAAAAGCGCTAAAGTTCTTCTGCGCATACTGTATAATTCTTTGTGATGAGTCTCCGTCCTAGGTCCGATGATTGGTTGGCACAAGACAATCCGAGGTGTTCTCAGCGAATCAGGAGGTAGGTGACAGGCATCTTTCTTGCAGACAAAGGATCCATAGTAAGATATCATGCGGAGGAAACAGTATGTAGTTTCTGGGCATAGGTACAAGTGTCCAAGGCCAGTAGAACCATCTATAGATAAGCACCGGAGAAGCAGATGTTCTTGCATGTGAGCAGTGAATTAGCCAGGAACAATGGCTTCAGTATACACACATTAAAACGCTGGGCAAGCAGTTGCTTGGAGGTCAAGTCTGTAGCTGAGCACAGGCCAAAGTGTAGCAGGAAGCCATCTTGTTTGATCAGCTTGGCTCAGGCCTGAGCTGCTGAGCAGGCTGGAGATCTGCAGGTGCAGAATTGCAGGGGTACCAGCCCTACAATATGCAGGCGCTGTGGAGTGCTCCCAAAGGCTTTCCTATTGGATGCTGTGGAGCATTCCCGTTCTGGCTTTCTTGGTTCTGATGTCTCCCATATGTGAAGACTAAATTCCTTCTGTTCCTGGAGATCACCTGTTACAGGTGAATAACTACACTTTTTATTCTCTAAGAAGTTGCTCAGAGGCCTTATGGCTCCTGCCCTGCTCCAATAGATTGTCACTCCCGCAGGATGACACTTCAATACTCTTGGAGTCAGCAGTGGCTTTTTTGGCAGTCTACATACATGATTTGGTCTACATTGCAGCCAAGGATATTATTTTTTCCCTGAGGGTGCACCGCTGGCTTTGGTTTTGCCATTTAACAGTGGACACAGCATCCAAGTTCCGGTTATCTGGACTCCCCTTTAATAGGAAACCTGTGTTTGGGGAGGACTTAGAGAAGCTGGCTAAGGAGCTAGGAATCTCATCATCTGGAAGATCGACGTAAAGGGCTTGGGAAGCCCTGGTATGTGGATCAGATGTGTCTCCTGCAGGGGCCCACCTCTGTTGATTTCATCAGTGCAGGGGCTCCTGAGGCAGGGGCAGATTCTGCTTGATGATCCTGCTTCCTTCTTGCCTACAGCCTAATTCTTGAGAGGTGATGCTTAGTGTATAAGGGCTATTCTGCTGTGGATTACATTCTTCTGAAGTCAGGAAGAGGTTCTACATGTCTCGCTTATGTGCGGGTTCCGTGTCTATTTGAGCATTGGTGCCAGGACTGCCAAGTCAGTCCTAGCACTGTGTACTTGCCAGCCCCTCTCGCCTTCCTCTAGGATGATTTTGATAAGGACCCTGTTCACCAAGAGTTCAGATGGTAGCCTTGATTTGTTTTAGAGGGCTGATGATGCTCCTTGTCCTGGCCTCGCACACTGATGTGGGCCGGTTTCTGAAGGGAGTTGAGCACTTGCATCGTCCTCTATGCTCTGTGGTTCCTTCTTGATATTTCCCTTTAGTTCTTCAGGCCTTGGTAGCTGTGCCATTTGAGCCCTTGAAGGACTATACTGAATGATTTGTTCCTTAAGACTTCTGTTTTGATCAGTCTGCTCGGTGAGATGCATCTCAAAGTTGTAGGCTGTCATGCCAAGATCCCCAACTTTCCTTATCAGTTGAGGCTGTGTATTTATGGGCCCATTTCTTCTTGTCTAAGGTGGTGTCTGCCCTTCTCGTCAACCAGGTTGTCTGTTTGCGTTCTCTAAAGAATAATGCCAGTGGAAGGATAAGGACCTTCAGCTGGTGGAAATTGAGTTGCTTCTTTAGTACTTGAAGGTTATCAACTCTTACTGTGAGTTGGGCAGGCTTTTGTCCTTTGACAGGCCCACGCAAGGGTGCAACAGCCATAAAGTCTACCTAGCCTAGGTCTTATCTGTTGTGAAACTGGCTGGTCCCGGAAGGTTTTCATGCAAATTCCATGAGGGCTCAGGCTTCTTCCTTGATCTGAGCGCAGTTCGATTGCTCCCATAGAAATCTGCTGGGTGGCATCGTGATCATTGCTTTCCAGTTTTGTCAAGCACAGAGATCCTGAAGTCTGTCATGTCTTTTTCCCATCCAGTGGAGATGTAGCTTTGGTACATCCTACTTGTCTGGACTAGCCTAGCAGCACGATATGGAAGGTAACATTTTATTTACCAGATAGTGTCATTTTCTTGAGTCCTACTAAGGCTAGTCCAACATCTGCCCCTGGGATCTCTTACAGTATGATCTTGTCTATTCTTTTGCAGTCTGCTTAGATCTGCTTCGATCTATAGTTATCTGTTATTTTCTGCAGTTTAGCTTTGTTGGCTACATGCCTCTTGATTGACCTTTTAGCCTGCAGGGTGTTCTGTATATAGTTTTGTTCTTTGGACTGTTAGTCTTTGTTACCGTCAGTGAGACTTGTGCAACTAGAGGTTCTTATCCATGGTTTCTTATCCATGTCTTTGGTAAAAATATTGCGGTTGTATGCCGCCTTGCTGCTCTAGATATAATACATGATAAGGTCATCAGGACTGGATTTTTCTCTTTTTCCACCTTTGCTGATGGAAAAGAACCCACTTGTCTGGACTGATCTAGCAGAATTCAAGGAAAGGATGTTACCTGGGAAGTAAAATGTCACCTTTTCAGGCGCTTTCATCATGTTGCTGATGACACTGTTGAAGAAATAAATCAGGCATTCGCCACCACCTTTGCCTGATTGCTTCCACAAAGGTCCATTCTATTCTACCAGACCCAGGTCAGGCATTCTATTTTGCCCACTTCTCCGATAGTGGGCAAGCTACTTCTGGAACAGATCAACATAGGAAAGCATTTCCCAAGTACTGAAATAGTTTAAAAGTCTTGCATGCTGTCTCTAAAAACAACTGGCTCCCCATTTAGAGTTCATGTCATTTACTCCAATTTCAACTCCGTGGCAGCCAAAGTGACCGCAAGTATGTCAGCTATCTTAAGTGGATGTTTCAATGATTGTCTTATGCAACACAGTTTGGTTGAGCAAATAATTAGAGGATCAGGATCAGTGTCTGGGAGTTCCCTTAAATTCCACTTTGGGCTAATCACTTTTTTCTCCTTGATATGTAGTTTTAATTCCAACACTATCCCTATGACTGTTCATCCACAATGCAAATAATGCACATTTATCTCTTCTTGGAAAATACACCTTTTTAAGTCTGTACAGACTGGGGATACCAAGCAAAAGAATACCTATTCGCCCGTGGATATCTCGTCCTGACATGATACTGAGGGAGCATTCACTGGAATAATGTCCCAATTTTTTTTTGTAATCAGGACTAAGGTTCAGGGCCTGCCATGCCTGTACACAAAAGCAAGAAAAAAGGATAAACAAATATTAACTATGCTGAAAAGCACTGACAAGCAGGAGGCCTACATGCCTGCAGATCTATCAGTTTTCTTGCCTAACACCATTCTGAGGCTTCAGCCATCTGTTTTGTCTTCAAGTAGATTTAAACCCTTGTCTTAAGGCCCATACTTAAGCATAACTACAAAATATTAAAAATTAGTAGGAGTCTGTTTCAAAAAATGACATTCTAGAGTCAAGAAACTGAGCTCTTTTGGGTCCATCTTTTATCTGAAGTCATCCAAAGCTGGCAGTTATCCCACCACCTGTAAAGCACCTCATCCATAGGACAAAAACAAAGTGAATCCCTATTCTCTAGTCCAGAGTGTGTACCTACTCAGCTGCCAGATGTAGTGTGGTATGCAGCCCTGACTCTGCAGTTCTTTGCAACATTGGACACAAAAAAAATTGAGGTTTTTCCTCAAGCATTTTTTTCATTCATCTGCATTACAGATTTAATGGTCTGACTATCCTTCTAACTTTGGCCATTTCACTTACCGTCTTAAAGCGCGGGTTCTGTCTCAGATGCGCATCATCCCAAGGATGGTGGATATAATGTCTCACCAGTTTAAGATTTGATCTCTTGCTGCCTTTTAAAATTAATTTATAGTGCAATTAGAAAAGGTACAAAGCAGGGCGACTAAAATGATAAAGGGGATAGAATGATATCCGTATAAGGAAAGGCTTAAGAGGTCAGGGCTATTAAGCTTGGAGAAGAGATGACAACTTGAGATATGACAGAGCTTTATGAAATGAGTGGAGTAGAATGGTTAAACTTAAATTGTTCTTTCCAAAAATAGAAGACTACAGGCAATACAATAAAGCTTCAAAGTAGTGTATTTAAAACAAATCGGAGAAAATATGTTTGTACTTGGTGCATTAAGTTCTGGAATTCATTGCCAGAGGATGTGGTAAAAGCTCTTTGGGTAGCTGGTTTAATAAAAGTTTGGAGAAGTTCCTTTTGGCAAAGTCTATAAACCACTATTAATAGTGAACTTGGGGAAATCCTACTGCTATTACTTCTACTACTACTCATTTGTATAGTACTACAAGGCATACACAGCACTGTACAGAGACATGTAAGAGACAATCATGTTCCTAAGAGCTTATGTCTAGGACAGACAACACAACAACTGGGGACTAGGATATATCTAGGGGAATGGTAAGGAAACAAATAGGAGGTGAGCAGGAGATTAAGGGGATCAGGATGCAAAAGAAGTCTCAAAGTAGTGAGCTTTTAGCCTGGATTTGAACAGGGATACAGATGAAGCCTGATAAACTACCTGAGACATTACCCAGGTGTAAGGAGCAGCAAGGTAGAAAAATAGAAGTCTGAAGTTGGCAGTGGAAGAAAAGGGCACAGATAGAAGGGATCTGCCAGAAGAATGGAGTTTCCGAGGAAGGATGTAGGGAGAAAATCCACTGCTTAACCCTGGTTTAGGCAGCATGGAATCTGTCTACATTTTGGGATCCTGCCAGTACTTGTCACCTAGATTGGCCAGTGTTGGAAACAGGATACTGGACTTGATGGACCTTTTGGTCTGACCCAATATGGAAAATCTTACGTTCTTATGAGGACTTTCTTGCCTCTTACAGATGAATTGCACACCAGAAGTTGTCCATCTTGTTCCTCCTCTCCCAAACTGTCTTTCTCTGGGAACAAGCAGAAAGTCGCTCCTCACATATGGGTGACGTCAGTACCAACGGAGCCCTCGCAGAAGCATCCCCTCAGCTTTCAAAGAAAGTCTTTGGGAGATGCCACCATGCATGCGTGGTCCCCTTCCCACCCAAGGGTGCCATCTTGCTCAGTCTCATTTTTTCCGCAGAGCCCTTCAGATGTTCGTCTGGCTTGTCAGTGGAAAAAGTTGATTTTTCTCTCCGAGTTTCATACTCTCCTCCATCACAGCGGTACTCTTCCTGCCAACCAACCTCTCTGCCTCGGCATTGAGTTCGGGTCTATTTCTGTAGTTTTTTCATTCTTTAATTTTCTGGCGTCCTCGTGCCTTTTTTCTCCAACTGGCAGCCCAGTGAGTCTTCGACCTTGCATGGGTACTTTTTTTCCCCTATAGCTACCAGTGGCTTTAAGAAGTGTGATTGGTGTTCAAAAATTGTTTTTAACTAACATACATGACTGCTGTCTCTGCTGCTTCGGGCCAGACCACAACCCGACAGCATGCGGTCTTTGCAAGAGAATGTCCAGCAAGGCCTTCAGCTTGTCCAGGAGCTCTATAAGTTTTTCTCTGAGTCCCCGGTGCCTCCAAAGGATGGGCCTCATTTGAAGCATCGACACCTTGGGTAGACTCTTCTGAGCCTGAGCCCCAACATGGGTTTTCAGAAAGGGGGTCTTCCTCGAGGAAACCCAGGAAGAAGAAGAAACCCTTGAAGGCGCGTTCGTGGAAGGATTTGACTGACCGGGTTCCCCTGGGTCAGGTCCCACAGTCCGAGGCACTTGTCCAAGGCATTGTAGAAGAAGCGGCCTGCAAAGGTCCCCTGGAAGGAGTCTACCTTGGATCGGCCTCAGTCCCCTGACACCATCCTCGTCGAATTCCCCTTCGGGGGAGCCGGCGCTGGGCCAGAGTCCCTCTGTGCCTGCGCTGAAGGCTGCGGAGCCTTCTGGTCTGGAGTCCAGAATGGTGGCCCTGGAGAGTAGTTTGTCTGCCTTCATGGGACCATCAGTGAGCGCTATTGTCCGGTATGACTGGTTCATCTGCCTCCACCACCGGGCCCTTGATGTCAAAGACATCCCCGGACGCAGCCTATCCTCAAGGTCCTTTGGCCTCAAGTCGATTGGGACTGCAATCATCCCTGGCAAGTGTGCCAGCACTGGCCGCGGAACACAGGGTGTCCCAAGGCCTGTGGAGCAGTCCTTCTATGAATCCTCAACGGACTACTCTGAATGGGAGACGGAGGATACCCATCACCACCACGATGTCACGTTGGACTCTCCTGCCTCTGAGTCTTGTTGGCGGTTCCCACTGGAGGATAATGGCTTCCTTGATTTCGTCAAGGATATGTCTAAGGCCCTGGCCTTCCCTACAGAGTGGGAGGATCCCCATTTGCCGGATGAGTTGGAAATCCTCCAGTAAGAGACCCCTCTAAGGGAATCACTCACAGTGCCTATCCCTCCCATCCTGGAATGGCTGATGCTCTGTATATGGGAGACACTGGCATTGGTACCAGTGGTGAGCAAGTGGCTGGATTCGATGTATCGAATCTGCTGGAGCCCAGGCTTCCAGAAATCACAGCTGCTGCGTAGCTCCATGGTGGTGGAGTCGGCCATGCATCGGCTGAAAAGTCAGAAGACACTCCTCGGTGCCCCCTCGTGGCAAGGCCTGCACCTTGGATGCCTTTGGCAGAAAGTGTTACCAGGGCTCGATGCTCATCGGCCGCATCCAAGCCTACCAATTTACATGGGCAGGTACCTGAGAGACTTGGTGAAGGAACTCTCCGGGTTCTCAGCTGGTCTCTCCGAGGAATCCCTGCAGGGGTTCAAGAACCTGGCTAAGGCTGTCTGAGTGCTCCAATTTGTTTCGGGCAGCCTATGACTGGATCGAGTCGGCAGCTTGCGTAGTTGCGGTGGGTATCTGTGCATGACGCTAAGCTTGGCTACAGTTGTCTGACTTCCAGCAATGGGTTCAGGACAAATTGGTCAATGTCCCATGCCAAGAAGAGAACCTCTTTGGCAAATCCATGACTGACAAGGCTGCCGAGCTGGAGACAGAGTTCATGACTAGGACCAAGCTCTCTAAAAAGACTGCTGTCCCTCCCTGACTGAAGGGCTCTGGTAAAAAGTCCTACCCCAGGAAAGGTGCTGCTTACCGAAACTACCCACCTTTTCAGGCCTCACCAACTCCCCAACAGGGGGGTCAACAGGCCAAGGGACATGGGCATGGCCCTCGTAAACAGAAGGTTCCTAAACCCCCGGCTCCGGCCCTGCCAGGCAGGAGATTTTGACTCCTTGAGCATAGTCTCTTTACCCAAAGGAGATCAGCATCCCACAGGGGGGACATCTGTCCCACTGTGCCCAGAGGTGGTTGACTATCACCACTGACTCCTGGACACTTAGCGTGGTCAGGGAGGGTTACCTCCTCCACCTGACTGAGATACCTCCTCCCTTATTTTCCAGGAGAGCCCTTCAGGTCTCCCCTCCACCGGGACCTTCTACTGAAGGAGTTGGCAGGTGTTTTCCAGGACAAAGCAGTGGAACTGGTGCCCCACTCTCTCAAGGGCAAGGGGTTCTACTCCAGGTACTTCTTTGTGCCAAAAAGGACAGGGGGCCTAAGGCCCATCCTCGACATGCACAACCTCAACAAATTCCAGCTGAGGGAGAAGTTCAAGATGCTCTCCCTTGGAACATTGCTGCCCTACTTCCAGCAGGGAGATTGGCTATGCTCCTTAGACCTCAAGTATGCCTATAACCGCATCCTCCTTCACTCCAACCATAGGCAGTACCTGCGGTTCATTGGGGGGGGGGGGGCAGGCACTATCAGTACAGAGTGCTCCCTGTCAGCTTGGCTTCTGCCCCAAGCATCTTCACAAAATGCCTGGCGGTCATGGCCTCCTTCCTCCGTCTCCAGGGGGTCTTTGTCTTCCCCTACAAGGACGACTGGCTCATAAAGGGAGTCACAGCCTTAGAGGTGCAGCAGGCCCCACCACATGCACCATCCAGGTTCTGCACCACTTAGACTTTGTCATAAATTACCCCAAGTCTCGCTGCCTCCTGACACGGTCTGGAGTTCATTGAGGCAAAGCTAGATACCATCCTGTCAAACGCTGCCTTGCCCAGGGACCGAGCCAACCGTCTCAGTACTCTGGCATGTGACATACAATACCATCCCTCGATGCCCGCTCAGCTGCTTCTGCGCCTTCTTGGGCACATGGCATCCACAGTCCACATCATCCCAGACGCTCGCCTCCACATGATGCCAGTGCAGTGGTGTCTCTGGGACAAGCCATGGGGCCGCCTCCGAGACATTGTCTCTCCATCCTGCCAACTGGTGAACTGTCTTGTCTGGTGGCAGTCTCTCCAGTATCTTGAGGCGGGCATGCCTTTTCAGGCCCCTGAGCCCCTCAAGGGTCCTCACCATGGACACCTTCCTTTATGTCTGGGGAGCCCACTGCAAGAAGCTCAGCACCCAGGGCAGCTAGTCATCAGACACCCTGCAGATCATCCTCCTCAAACTGCAGGCGATATTCTTAGCCCTGCAAGCTTTTTGCCACCACCTGCGCCACCAGCTGGTGCTGGTCCAGTCGGACAACCAGGTAGCGATGTTTTATGTGAACAAACGGGGGCATGGGGTCTCATGCCCTCTGTCTGGGGGCAGTGGTCCTCTGCTCATACGCAGTCCAAAAGGGTATTTTCCTGTGGGCAGTATACCTACCAGGACAGAACAGCCTGCTGGCTAACATGCTGTGCAGGGTCTTCCAGCCACACGAGTGGCAGCTGGACTCCAGAGTGGCCGACCGGTTCTTCCAGATCTGGGGGAAACTCGTAATGGACCTGTTCGACAGCCCAGACAACTTTGTTGCCCAGCTTCTGTTCCTGGCAGGCCCACCCTTCCAGGGTGGCAGCAGACGCATTCCTTGTCTTATGGTCAGAGGGCCTCTTGTGTGCCTTCTGTCGCATGCCGCTGATTGCCCAGACCTTGTTCACGGCCCTACTCATCCTGATAGTCTCTTGGTGGCCCAGGCAACCATGGTTCCTGCTGCTGCTCCGACTAACTGTGGAGACCCCATCCCATTGGGGAACGCTCTAGGACTTCTGTCTCAGGAAGGGGGCTCTCTTCTGCACCCTAACCTGGGGTCCCTGTCGCTGACAATGTGGCTGCTGAAAGGGTGACCCTGGCCCTTTTACACCTCTCAGGTGAGGTAGATGAGATCCTGCTGGCCTCTCACAAGGCCTCTACTAGGAAAGTTTGTTCTCAAACGGTGCAGGTTCTTGGCCTGGTGCGCTGAGCATGGGGCTGACCCGTTCTACCTGGTGGGTTTGGTGTTACAATCTGGGTTCAAGTCTAATGCCATCTGTGTGCACCTTAGTGCCCTGGCGGCACACCACCACCTGATGGATGGCAAGCCCCTCTCGGTCCAGCTCTTGCTGACCCACTTTCTTAGGGGTCTGCTCTTATTGAAGCCCCCGATTCACCCTCCTGCAACTGAAACTCAATGTGGTTTTGGGGCAGCTCACTCCCTCACCCTTTGAGCCTCTGTCTGCTTGGCATCTATGATACCTCTCTTGGAAGGTGGCGTTTCTGGTTGCACTCACCTCTGATTTTAGGGTTAGCGAGCTTTAGGCCTTAGTGGTGGAGGTGCCTTATACCAGGTTCTACAAGAACAATGTGGTGCTCCACATGCACCCAAAATTTCTTATGAAGGTAATATTATCCTTCCATCTCAACCTGGAAGTAGTACTCCCTACCTTCTTTCCGAGACCTCACGCCAGTAGGGCAGAGACAGTCCTTCACACCGTGGACTGTAAGAGGGCTTTGTCCTTCTATATCCAATGCACTCAGGGCCACTGCAAAGCTACTCAGCTTTTCATTTCCTATGACCCCAGTAGACTTGGGGAGGTGGTGACCACGCGTATTCTCCAGGACCAAGCAGGAAATCGGCGCCGACGGAGCCCTCGCGGAGCAATTTCCCCAGCTTTCAAAGAAAGCCTTTGAGAATTGCAGCGCGCATGCGTGGTCCCCTTCCCGCCCAAGGGTGCCATCTTGCTCAGTCGTCTTTTTTTCCGCGGAGCCCTACAGATGCTGCTTGTGATCGCCGCTGAAAAAGTTGATTTTTATTATTTTCTTTTCTCGGTTCGACGCCGGATCCTTTTCCCGCCCAGACTCAATACACCAGTATCGAGTCCTTTCGTAATTATTTCGGTTTTTGTCCTTCATGACTAGCATTCGCGCCAAATTTTTCTTTTTCACTGGCAGCCCTGTCTTTTGACCTCGCAGGGGCCCTTTTTCCCCCGATGGCTGCCAGCGGGTTTAAAAAGTGTGATCGGTGTAAGAAACATGTCTCTTACCGACACACACGACCGCTGCCTCGGACCCACTCATGACCCAATGATCTGTGGTCCGTGTAGCAAGATGTCCTCTAAAGCGTTGAGGAGTCGGCAGCAACAGAGAGAGAGAATCTTCTCTGACTCCGCGTCCGGCCGGGCCCGGACCTCGTCAGAGGCTTCGACGTCCCGGGACTCCGGTCCTGAGCATCGTCGGAGTTCCTCTGAGCGGGGGTCTCCTACCCGGGAACATCGTCGTAAGAAGAAACCCGCGAGGGCGGCGTCGGTGGACGCTCCTGGTTCCTCGAGGGCCAGGTCGCATAGCCCCGATAGCCGTCCCGGGTCCTCAGAGTCGGAAAGGCCTTCCAAACATCCTCGTCTCGAGTTGGAGTCTCCTGGACACGTGAGTACTGTAGTCCTCATGGACTCACCTCCGAAGGAGCCGACGTTGGGCCTGACACCGTCGGGGCCTGAGTCGGGGGCTGCTGGGTCTCCTGAGCTCGGACTCAGGTTGACGGCCTTGGAGAGCAGTTTCGCTGCCTTCATGGACCAGCAGCGGGTATTGATCGCTGGCCTCGCCGGTGCTTCTGCCCCGACCACCGGGACGTCGACATCCAAGTCGACCCCGGAGATCGTGCCGATCCTCGAGTCCATGCGAACTCGAGTCGATCCTCGGTCGCGGTCTCCCTCAGCCTCCTGTTCGGGACCGAGGTCATCGACGCCAACTCCCTCGGCATCGGGGCAGAAGGCATCGGTGCCCGTCCGACCGGAGCCACTCGATTCCTCCTCCGAGGAATTGGCCTGGGAGAAGGAGGACGAAAAGTCCCCTGGTACTTTTCGGACTCGGTGCGTCACATCGGACTCGCCCGAGTCCGAACCTCGGAGACGGTCTCCCCCGGAGGACACCCGGTTCTCGGACTTCGTGCGGGATATGGCCAAG
Source organism: Ichthyophis bannanicus (assembly GCA_033557465.1). Lineage (NCBI taxonomy): Eukaryota > Metazoa > Chordata > Amphibia > Gymnophiona > Ichthyophiidae > Ichthyophis > Ichthyophis bannanicus. The sequence goes on along the minus strand of CM066035.1, from coordinate 883,813,198 downwards.
GCCTTGGCATTCCCCGCAGATCCCGAGGAGGAGCCTCGAGCCGAAGAGCTCGATGCCCTCCAGTATGACTCTCCCCCAAAGGAGGCCTTTACTGTACCGGTTCCTGCAATGCTGGAGCGACTTCTCTTCCGCATGTGGGAGAGCCTGGCGTCGGCGCCGGTGTTAAGCAAGCGGGTCGATTCCATTTATCGAGTCCGCAAGAGCCCCGGGTTCCAAAAGGCACAACTACCGCACCATTCCATGGTGGTGGAATCGGCCATGCATTGACTCAAGAGTCAGATGATGCACTCCTCGGTGCCTCCCGGCCGGGAGGCCCGGAACCTGGATGCCCTCGGTAGGAAGTGCTTCCAGGGTCTGTGCTTGCTTGTCGGGTCCAGACCTACCAGCTCTATATGGGCATGTATCTCCGGGACCTGGCATAAGAAATTGCCGGGTTTTCTGCTGGTCTCTCCGAGGAACCTTTGCAGAGGTTCCAAGCCTTGTCCACTGGTATTCAGGAGTGCTCGAAGTTTATCTCTCGAGCAGCCTACGATGGCTTCGAAGCATCGGCCCGAGTAGCCGGAGCCGGCATCGGTGCCCGCCGACAGGCTTGGCTTCTGTCATCCGACCTCGAGCCATGGGTACAGGACAAGTTGGTCGATGTCCCCTGCAGAGCTGAAAACCTCTTTGGCAAGCCCATGGCTGAAAAGGCTGCACAGATCGAGACCGAGACTTTGACCAGGACTCGGCTGTCCAGGAAAACCTCTGCCCCTTCTCATAAGAAGAAGGGCTCGGGGAAAAAGCCCTTTTACCCGAGGAAGGCAGCTGCCTATAAACAATACCCTCATTAGCAGGCCCCAGCAGCTCCCCAACATGGTCAGCAGGCCAAGGGACGGGGTAATGGGTCCCATAGGCAGCAAGCCCCCAAGCCCACAACACCGGCCCCTGCTCAGCAGGGTGGGGGCTTTTGACTCCATCAGCATAGCCTCTTCCCCTCCGCTGGTTTCTCTCAGAACAAGGGGGCCGGCTGGTCCACTTTGCCCAAAGATGGTCAGCAAACACATCAGATACCTGGGTGCTTCATATAGTTCAAAAAGGCTATCTTCTTCACTTTCACCAGGTACCTCCCTCCTACTTTCCAGGGGAGCCTCCCAGACTCCCTCTGCACAGGGACTTGCTCCTTCAGGAGTTAGCAAGTCTTCTTCAGGAACAGGCTGTGGAACCGGTGCCCCACCACCTGAGGGGTCAAGGCTTTTATTCCAGGTATTTTCTGATACCAATGCGAACAGGAGGCCTCAGACCCATCCTGGACTTGCGAAACCTCAACAAGTTCCTGACAAGGGAAAAGTTCAAGATGCTCACCCTTGGAATCCTGCTGCCCTACCTCCAGCAGGGAGACTGGCTATGCTCCTTAGATCTAAAGTATGCCTATACTCACATCCTTATTCATCCAGACCACAGACAATATCTCAGGTTTGTTGTGGGAGGAAATCATTACCAGTACAGAGTCCTGCCCTTTGGCCTATTCTCTGTCCCCAGAGTGTTCACCAAATGCCTGGCAGTGTTGGCAGCCTACCTAAGGCTTCAAGGCCTCTTTGTATTTCCATACCTGGACGACTGGCTCATAAGGGCCCAGTCTTCCCAAGAGGCCACTCAGGCCACTCATCGCACTGCGACTCTGCTCCAGCACTTGGGATTTGTCATAAACTTCGCAAAGTCCACTTTGCTCCCCTCTCAAAATCCCAAATTCATCGGCGCAAGGTTGAACACACTTCAGGCGCGAGCCTTCCTGCCTCTAGACAGGGCACACAGGCTCATGGAACTAGCCAGCCACTTTCGCAGCAATTCCCTGGTCTCCGCCAGGCAATTTCTGAGACTGCTCGGCTATATGGCTTCCACGGTCCATGTTACCCCCAATGCCCGCCTGATCATGCGGCCTGCTCAATGGTGCCTTCTCCCTCAATGGCATCAGGCCACGGGGAGCCTGGCGGACTCAGTACAGGTATCCAACCTGCTGGTCTCTTCTCTGCGGTGGTGGCTTCATCTGCCAAACCTGGTGCTGGGAGTGGATTTTCAATCTCCTCCGCCTTCTCAGGTGCTGACAACCGATGCTTCTCTCCTAGGTTGGGGAGCACATTGCCAAGGGACATGTACTCAAGGCCTTTGGACTCCCTGTGAATCTGCTCAGCAGATAAACTTCCTACAGCTCAGAGCCATCCGCCTAGCTCTGAAAGCCTTCTCCCACCTCACTTCTCATCAGTCTGTGCTGGTCCAGACAGACAATCAAGTTGCAATGTTCTACGTGAACAAACAAGGAGGTACAGGCTCCTTCCTTCTCTGTCAGGAGGCACGGAGACTGTGCTCTTGGGCCGTCCTTCACGGCATCCTGCTCAAAGCTGTCTATCTCCCAGGTCAAGACAATTACCTGGCAGACAGACTGAGCTGGATCCTCCAACCACACGAGTGGAGATTGGATCCGTTAGTGGTCAGCAGATCTTTCTCAAGTGGGGCCTCCCCACCATGGATCTATTTGCCAGTCCTCTGAACTGGCAGCTTCTCAGATTCTGCTCTCGTCAACCGCATCCTCTGAGAGTGGCGGCGGATACTTTCCTGATTCCATGGTCCACAGTCCTCTTGTATGCCTTTCCTCCCATGCCACTGGTGTCTCGGACGCTCTTCAAAGTTCTCAGAGACAGAGCCTCAATGATCCTAGTAGCTCCCCGGTGGCTGAGAAAACCCTGGTTCCCGCTTCTGATGCAGCTGTCGGACACTCCTCTTCCTCTGGGGTTTCAGCCCGATCTCCTGTCACAGGATCAGGGGACTCTCCTACACCCCAACCTCCGGTCCCTTCATCTGATGGCCTGGCTGCTGAAAGGGTAGTCCTTGCTCCCCTCCTGCTGCCTCGTGAGGTGGAAGAGGTTGTCTTGGCCTCCAGGCGGCCCTCCACCCGGAAGTCCTACGCTCTTAAGTGGCGTAGGTTCTCCGTGTGGTGTACTCAGCAGTCTGAGAATCCCTTCTCCTGCTTGGTGGCAGTGATCTTGCAATATTTGCTTTTCCTCTCCAATCTGGGCCTTAAGTTCAACTCTGTCAGAGTCCACCTCAGTGCGCTCTCTGCGCATCACGCACCGGTGGATGGCAGGCCTCTTTCCAACCACCCTTTGGTGGTTCGTTTTCTCTGAGGCCTCCTTCTCCTTAAGCCTCCTTTGCACCCACCAGCCCCTGAATGGGATCTGAATGTGGTCTTGCAGCAGATTACCTGTCCGCCCTTTGTACCTATGGCTACCTGCCCTCTTCATTTTCTTTCCTGGAAAACCTTGTTTTTGGTAACCCTTACCTCTGCTAGGCGCGTTAGTGAACTGCAGGCCCTAGTGTCTGATCCTCCTTACACTAGGTTCTGCAGGAATAGGGTAGTCTTACGGACTCACCCTGTTTCTTCCTAAAGTGGTCTCCCCTTTTCATCTCAACCAGGAGGTGGTTCTTCCAACCTTCTTTCCTAGGCTGCACTCCAGCCGGGCTGAGATGGTCCTGCATACCCTGGACTGTTGGATAGCCTTGTCCTTCTACCTTGACCGTACTCGGGAGCATAGGAGGGCTGTTCAGCTCTTCGTTTCTTTTGACCCCAATAAGTTGGGGCTACCTGTCTCCAAGCATACTTTGTCCATATGGGTTGCTGACTCTATCGCTTGGGCTTATGGGGCAGCCGGCCTCTCGTTGGAGGGTCGAGTCACGGCTCATCGTGTCAGGGAGAAGGCTGCTTCAGTGGCTCATCTCCGCTCTGTTCCGTTGGCAGACATTTTCCGGGCCGCTACTTGGTCTTCAAGCCAGACTTTTGCCGCCCATTATTGCCTGGAGAGGGAGTCCCGCAGGGACAGTGCTTTCGGTCAGGCAGTTCTCCATCATCTCTTTGAGGTTTAGGCAACTCCTACCCTCCGGCCCTGATGTTGAGCTACCGGTCGGGGGCGTTTTCAAAGAAGATTTCTTCCTTCTGTGCTACTGAGCTAGAGGGAGCTCATTTTTCCGCTTGAGGTCTCCGGTAGCCTTAAGCTAGGGAGTCCCATATGTGAGGACTGACTTCCTGCTTGGTCCTGGAGAAAGAGTAGTTGCTCACCTGTAACAGGTGTTCTCCAGGAGCAGCAGGAATCAGTCCTCACAACCCTCCCTCCTCCCCTTGGAGTTGCAGTCCTATCATTTCGTTTTTGCTCATTTTTTTGCTGTCTTTTAGCTATGTCATCAGACTGAGCAAGATGGCACCCTTGGGCGGGAAGGGGACCGCGCATGCGCGCTGCAATTCCCAAAGGCTTTCTTTGAAAGCTGGGGAAATTGCTCCACGAGGGCTCCGTCGGCGCCGACGTCACCCATATGTGAGGACTGATTCCTGCTGCTCCTGGAGAACACCTGTTACAGGTGATTAACTACTCTTGCTGTCCACCTGGGTGACGGACTGTATCACCCTCACTTATGAGTAGGGGGAGCTCCCATTTGAAGGCTGTGTCACAGGACACTGTGTTTGGGCCATGGTAGCCTCTGTGGCAAACGAGCTCTGTCCCGAAGGTGGACATCTGCCGGACTGCCACCTGTCAGTCCATACCTTCAAAGCCCATTACTGCCTGGAAAGAATCTCGATGGGACAGTGCCATCAGCCAGGCTGTGCTCTGTAATCTTTTTGGGGTTTAGGCCAGCGTTTTTCAACCACTGTGCTGCGGCACACTAGTGTGCCGTGAGATATTGTCTGGTGTGCCATGGGAAAAATTCCAATTTCATCCGTAACATGTGGCCTCGGCTCACAAATTAGGGTTGTCAACCGGCCGGTTTTCAGCCGGCCTGGCCGGTTTTTCCATGGCCAGGCCGGCTGCCAGCACAGTTGTAAAACCGGCCATTGAAAAGCCGGTTTTTGCTCTGGCCGCAAGATCGGGAGCGGCCAGAGCAAAAAAACGGCTTTTATGCCGAAGTCCGCGGCGCGAATGCGATCACGATTCCCTATAGCAGTGCAGCCGCTGGTTCTGCTTTGTACAGAGCAGCGGCTGCACTACACTTACATTGAAAAGTAAAGAGAAACTGTGTCAGGAGTCCTCCGATCATGCAGAGCCCGAGGAAGTGATGTCATGGGGGCGGGCTCCTCACAGGCTGTCTTTCCTTTTCAAATTAACTTTAGCTGCAATAAAGTTAATTTGAAAAGGAAAAGACAGCTTGTGAGGAGCCCGCCCCCATGACATCACTTCCTCGGGCTCTGCGATGACCGGAGGGCTCCTGACACAGTTTCTCTTTACTTTTCAATGTAAGTGTAGTGCAGCCGCTGCTCTGTACAAAGCAGAAGCAGCGGCTTGGGCCGAGGGGGTGTGTGTGTGTGTGAGTGAACCAGCAAAGGGGGGGGGGGATTGTGAGTGAGTGAACCAGCAAGGGGGGTTGGGGAGTGAGTGAACCAGCAGTGGAGGGGGGGAGGGTGGTGTGAGTGAACCAGCAAGGGGGGGGGGGGGCGATGGTGTGGTTTAACCAGCAAGGGGGGGGGGGGCGATGGTGTGAGTGAACCAGCAAGGGGGGGGGGGCGGGCGATGGTGTGAGTGAACCAGCAAGGGGGGGGGCGGGCGATGGTGTGAGTGAACCAGCAAGGGGGGGGGGCGGGCGATGGTGTGAGTGAACCAGCAAGGGGGGGGGGCGATGGTGTGAGTGAACCAGCAGGGGAGGGGGGGTAAGTGAGTGAGTGACCCAGCAGGAGGGGTGAGTAAGTGACAGGGGGGTGGGTGAGTGAACCAACAGGGGAGGGGGGTTGGTGTGAACCAGCAGGGGAGGGGGGGTTGGTGTGAGTGTTTGATTCCTATTCAAGAGAATTACTTTATATATAGTCAATATAGGCACAGAGGTAAATTTTTTTTAACATTTTCTAATGGTGGTGTGCCTCGTGATTTTTTTCATGAAAAAAGTGTGCCTTTGCACAAAAAAGGTTGAAAAACACTGGTTTAGGCAACTCCTACCCTCCAACTCTTCTGTGTTCAGGCTAGCGGAGTGTTGGTTTTCATCGGACAAGGGTCCTACTGTGGTCTGTGGACTTAATTGCTGCTACTCGCGGCTCCCCATGAAGGGAGTCTGTGTTTTTGCTATGGGCTTTCAGTAGCCTGTAGCTGGGGAGTTCCATATGTAAGGGCTGACTTCCTGCTTGTTCCCGGAGAAAGCATAGTTACTCACCTGTAATGGGTGTTCTCTGGGGACAGCAGGAATCAGTCCTCACAACTCTCCCTCCTCCTCTTGGAGTTGCTCCTTTACTATCTTTTACTCTTGCTGTCTTTTAGCTATGTCATCTGACTGAGCAAGATGGCACCCTTGGGTGGGAAGGGGACAACGCATGCATGGTGGCATCTCCCAAAGGCTTAGTTTTGAAAGCTGGTGGGATGCTTTTGCGAGGGCTCTGTCGGTGCCATCATCACCCATATGTGAGGACTGATTCCTGCTGTCCCTGGAGAATACCTGTTACAGGTGAGTAACTGCGCTCCCCCCCCCCAGAGTGGTACTATCCATTTTCACCTTATTAGTTTTTATTTTATTTAGAGCACTTTATATCTCCTTGGCTCTCAAGCGATATCACAGAAATAGACTGACAAGTAAAAGAAACAAGAGATGGGAAATTCAGTTTCTCTCCCTCTATATGAATTGTAGAGGCAAAAGGAAAGGGGAAATAGTTAAGGAGCAGAAAGAAGGTTTTGAGATTCTTCTTAAAGGTGGGGAAGGGAAGGTTAAGTGCAGAGAGGAAGGGATTGGCATAAGAAAAAAGAGTTTCTGGAGATGATGTGGCGGAAAGCTAACGGTGAAGGCAGAGACAGGAAGGTGGCATTAGAAGAGCAAAGAGAAGGGGGAAGGTACATAGGGACAAATAAGGATGGGGTGGAAGTGTAAGAAGAAAATAACACATGGTGGACCAAGCTGATATGTGTTTGAAGTGGATATGGAAAGGAACAGGGAGCTATTGAAGAGCAAGGAAAAACAGAAATGTGATCATAATGGTGAGCATGAAAAATTAGTCTAGAGGCATTGGACTGGATCAGTTGTAGATGGCAAATGGAGTATTGTGGTAACCCGAGAGAGAGAATTGCAATAAGGTCAGGGATAACAAGGGTCAAGACAAGGTGAGTAATAAATTGTGGGATGTAGAAAACAGAGCGAACAGAGCATAAGTGGCAAAGAGTAAAAAGAAGCTAATTTGGATAAAGCATCGTTGGGGTGGGGGAAGGAGGTGGTAGGGGCTGGGGTAGATTTAGATATGATTTTTTATTTTATTTATTTATTTTTATTTTTTATATACCGCGCTATTGAGATCAGCGCGGTTTACAGTAAAACTGAACAGAGCAACAATGCATTAAATATTACAATGTGCTTACATAGAACAAGGCATAATCAAACTGGGATAACAGGGAAAACTATTCACATGGTATATATATGGAACTATTCACATGGTATATACAATTATTTACATAGAGTTAAGTATTCCAGTAAACCGTGGGCAATTATAGGTCAGGTGGGGGAGTGTGTAGATCTAGGAGAGAGGAGTACCTAGCCATTTTCATGATGGGTCATTTTGTGGAAAACGTTCAGCGGTTGAAGTTGTGAATAGGTGTCTGACTTCCATAGTTGCTGTTGTGTGAGGGACAGTTGAAGGATTGTAGGTTAGAAGAATTTATGCTGGCTACCAGTGAGTGTCTGTGTCAGTTCATTTCTGGTCTGCAGGAGTCCTTTTCTGGGTTGGATCCTGTGCCTATTGGAAATTTTAAAGCGACTACCCAGCCTATGTTAGATTGGCTGCATGATTTGGTTAATGTTTCTTTACAGCAGGGCCATGTTCCGGGGCATTTGTAGGAGGCAGTAGTAATTCCCATGTTGAAGACGAGAGGGAGGGGTGCGGATCAGAAGGATTATATGAATTATAGGCCCATTTTGAATCTGCTTATGTTAACTAAGTTGGTTGAGAAGGGAGGTGTAGCTCAAGTGGGTTGTTATGTGGAGGACCTCTCTCCTGGATGTGGGTCAAGGGAGTTTCCGCACTGGGAGTGGTGTGGAAACCCTTCTTATGGTGTTATTGGATCAAGTGTATGGTTGCATTAGGGTGTTTGTGTTACTGATCTCATGAGATTTCTCCATGGTGTTTGATTTGATAGAAGGGAACTTATTGTTGGAACGGTGTAGGGGGTTTGGTATTGGAGGGAAGGTCTTGGACTGGATATTCTTTTTTCTGAATGTCTGGCATTTTCAAGTGTGGGAAATGGATAGGAAGTCGCAGATGTATGATTGGGAGTGGGGAGTACCCCAGGGCTCACTTCTATCCCCGGCAACTTGTACAGTGGCATTAGTACCTCTTCCTTTCTGCTGGTAATTCCTCTCCTGTATGCAACCCAGCATCCTTCTGGCTTTTGCCACCGCCCTGTCAAACTATTTCGCCACCTTAAGATAGTCAGAAACAATCACTCTGAGGTCCTTCTGGTCCATGCACACCAGCCTCTCGCCCCCTGTCACATACAATTCCCTTGGATTTCTGCTCCACAAGTGCATGACATTGCGCTTCTTCACATTAAATCTTAACTGCTAAGCATTAGACCATTCTTCCAGCTTTTGTAGATCTTTCCTCATGTTAGCCACTCCCTCTGTTGTAAATTTTCGTGTCATCCTCAAGAAGACACTTTTTCATTCAGTCCTTCAGCAATATCACTGACAAATACATTGAACAGTACTGGTTCCAGGTCTGAACCCTGGGGCACACTGCTAATCACCTTCCCTTCATCCAAGTGAGTTCTGTTTGTCATCGCCTTCTGTTTGTCAGTCAACTAATTTCTGATCCAGTTCACCACCTTGGGCCCAAACCCAAGCTGTTTAGTTTGATAAGCCTCCTATGAGGAACAGTATCAATGGCTTTGCTGAAATCTAGGTAGATGACATCCATCACATGCCCTTGATCTAGTTCTCTTGTCACCCAGTCAAAGAACTCGGATTTGTTTGGCAAGATCGTCTTTTGGTAAAACCATCTTGCCTCAGAACATGCAACCTGTTTTTTGAGAAGGTCCAATATTCGCTCTTTAAGGAGAGCACCTCTATTACGTTTCCTGCCACCGAGGTAAGGCTTACTGGACTGTAGTTTGTCACTTCTTCCCTATTACCACTTTTGTGAAGAGGTACCACATCAGCCCTTCTCAAGTCCTGTGGAACTTCTCAGGTCTCCAAGGATCTATTAACATCCTTTAATAGCCCTGCAAGAACTGACTCTTCCAGTATCCTGGGATGTATCCCATCCAGTCCCATGGCCTTGTCCACTTTTGTTTTCCAAGCTGTTCTAGCACATCTTCTGTGAATGATGTGGTATCTACTCCATTCCCATTTGTATATTTGTCAATCACAGGTGGTCCTCCTTCAGGATTTTCTTTAGTAAAAACAGAACAGAAGTATTTGTTTAGCATTTTCGCTTTTTCAATGTCACTTTCCACAAATCCGTTCCCAGCACTTTCTGAGCCCTGCATTTCCACTTCTGATCTTCCTCCTCTCCCGAATATACCTGAAAAGGTTTGTCACCACACTTCACATCTTTAGCCATCTTTTCTTCTGCCTTTGATTTTGCTATCCTTATTTCTCTTTTTCTTTTAGTTTTATCCTGTATTCTTTTCTGTGTTCCTCTGTTTGAGAATGTCTGAATTTTGTGAAAGCTGTGTTTTTTGTCTTTATTTGTGCAGCCACCTTGGAGAACCAAATAGGTTTCCTTTTCCTGTTTTTATTTACTTTCCGTACATATGCATCTGTTGCCACTTTTATTGCCTTTTTTTAGTTTAGCCCACTGCAATTACACTTCCCTTATCCCCTCCCACCCTGCCAACTCCTCCTTCAGGCACTTGGCTATTTTACTGAAGTCAGTGTTATTGATGTCTAGGACTTTGAGCTTGCTGTAATTGGACTCTGCCTTGGCTTTTATCTCGAACCACACCATGTGATGATCGCTGCTGCTCACATGGGCATTCACCCGGATACTCAACACGCTGTTTCCAATGGTGAGTACTAAATCCAGCATCGAGCTTTCCTTGGTCTGTTCCATCACTATTTGTCTATGTGTAATGCATCTTGGAAGGCATTCACAGTTTTTTGTTTTTTAACTTCTTTCCAGATTTGAGAAGGAATACTCCAGTCCACATAGGGTAGACTAAAGTCACCCAATATGATCACTTCCCCCCTTCATGGCTATCTTTGCAATACCAATAATCAATTCACTATCCATTTCTTCAGTTTGAATTTGAGGCCTGTAGATGACACCATTGTGGATGACAGTGCCATCTCCTCTTTCTAACACAATCCACTGCGCTGCTGCTTTCCCCCATGTCCCCTGCATTTCAGCAGCTCTAATATTGCTTTTGACACATAGAGCTACTCCCTCTCCTTTTCTACCCTCTGTATCTCTTCTAAATAGATTATATCCAGCTATGACTATATCCCATTTATGTGACTCGTTAAACCATGTTTCTTTAATGGCCACAATATCCAAGTCCATTTCCACCATTAGTGCTTTCAGGTCAGGAACTTTGTTGGCTAGGCTGCGAGCATTTGTGCTCCTTGTTTCCTATTCGTCTCTCCGGGCCAGTCCAGAACAGATGGGTAGTCAAATCTCCCTCCTCTAGTAGCTGAGGACAGAATTCCAATTCTTTTATTGCTAGGTTACACATCGCTCCCTTGGCAACAGCAGCCAGTCTTTTTTGTCCTCAGCAGCTGAGATGGATGTGTGAAGATTTCTCTCCCCACCTGTTCTCTGTTGTTCTTTATTTTTCTTATTTTATGGAAGAGTTCTCATTGAAGAGGTAGTGCTGTGCCCTAGCAGGGTGTTTAAGCACTTGGCTCTGATTTATGTTTTTATACGGTAACATCAGTACTAGTAGCTGGTTAAACGATTCAGAGTATGGGACAGAGCCTGTCTCCTCTACTCTGCTAAAGGAAATTGGTAAGAGCAGGTCTGGGGGCCCCAGTTGCTATTTTCTTACCTAGTAGGCTCTTCATTTACAGGATCGCTGGCAGCGGTTTCTAAGGAGCTAGAGAGCCTGTCTGTTTACCGGCGTTAGTATCAGTTATTTTTTATTTAGAGCTGTGCCGCGGATGTTTGCTCACCTCTCTCTGTCACTCGGTTTCTCCGGTACGGTTTCTTTTTTGAAGTTTTCCTGTGCCTTTCGGTTTTACAAAGTGCCTTCGGTACCTGTACACTTGCTCTGCGTTATGCAGGACAATAAAGGAGATTCGCAACTCCATTCTTCACTGCAGCCGTTGGCTGAGAACGTGGGAGCGGCGGCCATCTTTGCAGCGCCTTCCGTTCCTTCTGCTCCATTGCCCAAAGCAAGTAAAAGGAAAGCGAAATCTCGTCATGTGGCAGAAGCTCATGCTCAGCCTGTGTTGCCTGTAATTTCAGAGGCGCAGGATCCTTTGCTTTCAGCTGATTTCATCCTCGCGTTTCATAGAGCTTATTTGTTAAAAAAATCTCAGGCTTCTCTTCCGGTTTTATTGGACCCTCCACAATTGGCACAGATGGGGGTTTCTAATCAATCTGCACAGATGGGGGTTTCTAATCAATCTGCATCTTGTGAAGAAGTTCCTTTAACAGATGTAAAAGAGTCTAAATTGGATTCAGTTTCTTTAGAGGCTGAGACTTTAGAGCCTGAACAAGGGGAACTTATGTCTGAGCAGGGTTTGGATTTTTGGCCCGTGGATTTAGAGGAAGGAGAGTTGGGTCCGGGTGAGGATCCAAATATTTTTAGGGTGTTTAGAAAAGAGGAGTTACCAGCTTTGATTGCACAGTCCCTTACAGCGCTAAGTATCATTCCGCAGGTGGTTCAACAAGAACCTTTGGAAGACCCCTTGCTGCAGGGTTTCAAAACGGAGCAAAGATGTTTTCCTCTGCATCGGGTGATCAAACAGATGATAGAGTCTGAGGGGGAATGCCCTGAGGCTTCATTAAGAGGAGCTAGAGCTTTGACTCGGTTGTATCCTATGCCTCAAGAGGAAAAGGAGCTTCTACGTATGCCAAAGGTGGATGCACTGGTGTCTGCTGTCACCAAAAAAACTACCATACCTGTAGAGGGGGCCACGGCTCTTAAAGACATGCAGGATCGTAGATTAGAGGGTCTGTTGAAACAGGCTTTTGATGCCAGTGCTCTGGCGCTTCAAGCGTCTGTCTGTGGAGCATATGTATCCAGAGCTGCGATTAGGTGGGGCCAGCAGACCTCTGCTCCGACTGATGCAGTGACTCCTCCTAGTGAGGGGGCAAAATTGGAGTCGGCAGCGGCATATTTAGCAGATGCCTTTTACGATTTGATTCGCATTTCTGCGAAGTCTATGGCTTCCATGGTTGCTGCTCGTCGTTTTCTTTGGTTACGGAATTGGGCAGCAGATGCCTCCTCCAAGGCACGTCTCAGTAAACTCCCTTATAAAGGAAAGCTTCTTTTTGGAGAAGCGTTAGAGAAAATTGTGAAAGATTTAGGAGACTCCAAGGGAGGGCGTTTGCCCGAGGACCGTCCTAAATCAGCTAAGCAGGGCTCCTTTACTAGGGGTCAAGGGCGAGAATTTCGCCGTTTTAGGGGAGCTCGCTTTACTCCATATCAGCGAGGTCGATTTCCTTTTCGGGGGCAGTCATTTTGAGGCGCTAGAGGTTCTGGTAGAGGCTTCTTTGGAGCTCCTTCCGCTACCATTAAAAAACCGCAATGAAGCGAGGCCGGCCCAAGCGGAGTTTCCGGTGGGCGGTCGGTTACAGGAGTTTCTCTCCGCTTGGGTCGCCATTACTTCCGACAAGTGGGTACTGCAGATTATTCGCGAGGGCTATGCTCTCGAGTTCAATTGTCATCTGACCGACGCCTTCGTTTTTTCTCCGTGCGGATCAGACACCAAAAGGAGAGCAGTCCACGACACGTTGCAGCGGTTGTTGCAGCTCCGGGCAGTGGTTCCAGTTCCATTAGACCAGTACGGCTTTGGTCGATACTCGATTTATTTTGTGGTTCCAAAACAGGAGGGCTATTTTCGTCCCGTGTTGGATTTAAAGCACGTGAACCGTTGCTTGCGAGTCTCTCATTTTCGAATGGAGACATTAAGGTCTGTAATCCGCTCGGTAAGGCCGAGGGAGTTCCTCTCTTCCATAGATTTGACGGAAGCTTATCTGCATATTCCTATCAAGCCAGATCATCAGCGCTTTCTTCGGTTTGCAGTACCCATGGGTCATTTTCAGTTTCGGGCCTTACCGTTCGGCCTAGCGACGGCGCCGCACACTTTCACCAAGGTACTGGTGGTGGTGGCGGCGGCGCTACGCAGGGATGGCATTCAGGTTCATCCTTATCTGGATGACTGGTTGATTCGAGCGTCCTCGCGAGAGGAGTCGCTAAAGGCGACAGCGCGAGTAGTGTCCTGTTTGGAGAATCTAGGTTGGGTTGTGAATCAGGCCAAAAGTCGGCTGGAGCCGGTGCAGCAGCTGACTTATCTCGGAGCATTCTTCGACACGGGCCGAGGTATGGTTCTGTTGCCTCCAGAACGAATTCAAAAGCTTCTCGCGCATGTGTCGGGGTTTTTGCTCGCAAGAGCGCCGACAGCTTGGAAGTACTTACAGTTGCTGGGGCTAATGGCAGCGGCCTTGGATTTGGTTCCATGGGCCAGGGCACACATGCGACCGCTCCAGCAAGCTCTTCTTTCGCGTTGGTCTCCACAACGGCATCCCCTTTCTCGTCGCTTAAGCTGTCCCGATCATGTCAGGGTCAGTCTTCAGTGGTGGTTGGTTCCAGACCATCTTCAGGCGGGAGTTCCCTTAGCGCTGCCGGAATGGGTTTTGGTGACTACCGATGCCAGTCTGTCCGGTTGGGGAGCACACTGTTTGAATCACATAGCGCAAGGCTCTTGGACGGCGGAAGAGAGCCTGTGGTCCATCAATCGCCTGGAGCTGAGAACGGTGCGTCTAGCGCTGTTAGCGTTCGCAAGTCTTCTGGAGGGGAAGTCGGTGCGCATCTTCTCCGACAATTTAGTGGCGGTCTCATACATAAATCGCCAAGGCGGGACAGGAAGTCGTCTTCTTCTGGAGGAGAGTCAACGCTTGTTTCACTGGGCGGAGTTGCACCTTTCGGCGCTCTCGGCAGCTCATGTGGCAGGAAAGGACAATGTGCAAGCGGACTATCTCAGCCGACATATGCTAGATCCGGGAGAGTGGCAACTCAATGCCGAAGTTTTTCACGAGCTCACAATATGTTGGGGTCAACCGGTAATGGAACTGATGGCAACTTTGGACAATGCAAAGGCGACTCGCTTTTTCAGCAGACGCAGGGAACATATGTCGGAAGGTCTCGACGGTCTGGTACAGCCCTGGCCGTTGGGGCAAATTCTGTATGTGTTTCCTCCATGGCCGTTGGTGGGTCTCGTTGTGCAGCGAGCTGTCATGCACCAGGGTCTGTTGATTCTTGTTGCTCCAGATTGGCCTCGACGGCCTTGGTATGCCGATCTAATGCGTCTTCTAGCGGCTCCACCGTGGAGGTTGCCCACTCGGGCAGATTTGCTACATCAAGGGCCCGTTTGGATGCCTCAGGCGAATCGATTCTTGCTTACGGCATGGCTCTTGAAAGGCGGCGCTTGCGCCGAAAAGGTTATTCAGTTTCGGTAATCAACACCTTGTTGCAGTCTCGTAGAAAGTCCACATCATTGGCATACATTCGGGTGTGGCGAGTTTTTGAAGCTTGGTGTTCTGATCGCCGTTTGAAAGCTCGTCTATCTTCTATTCCGGATGTTCTGGATTTTCTTCAATGCGGTCTTGAGAAAGGTCTTGCTCTGAGTACCTTAAAGGTGCAGTTAGCGGCCCTGGCAGTTTTTCGTGGGCCGGTTTGCGGACTACGTCTTTCCTTTCATCCCGATGTTCTCCGTTAGAGCGGCTAAGCAAATTCGTCCTCCGTTTCCTCAAATTGTTCCTCCTTGGGATTTGAACTTAGTATTAGAGGCTTTAACACAGTCTCCCTTTCAGCCTCATTCTTCACGTTCACTAAGAGAATTTTCTTGGAAGACAGCTTTTTTAGTGGCATTGTGTTCAGCTAGACACATTTCGGATCTGCAGGCTCTTTCATGCCGCCTGCCTTTTCTTCAGTTTTCTGAGGAAAAAGTGGTCTTGCGTCCAGTACCGTCCTTTCTCCCGAAAGTACTCTCTGCTTTTCATGTGAATCAGTCTGTTTCGCTTCCCACTTTCACTAGCTCGGGAGCAGATTCTGTCGATCGAGCTCTGTGGAAATTGGATATGGGTCGTATACTTCGTAGATATCTACGGGAGACCGAGTCTTTTCGTAAGACTGATCGGTTATTTGTGTTGTTTGCAGGGCCATCTAAGGGTCAACCTGCATCCAAGGCTACCATTGCACGATGGGTAAAGCATGCAATACGGGTTGCGTATGAAGCCAGAGGTAAACCGGTTCCGGTAGGTCTTCGGGCTCATTCTACAAGGGGTCAAGCTACTTCGTGGGCAGAATCGGCCTTGGATCCCCCAGTGGATATTTGTCGTGCGGCGTCATGGTCTTCTCTTCATGCCTTTTCACGTCATTATAGGTTGAATGTTCTCGCTAGGCAAGATGCGTCGGTGGGGGCTTCAGCAGTGATAGCGGGGCTCTCGGGTCCCTCCCAGGGTTAGGTACTGCTTTGGTACTACCCATCTGTTCTGGACTGGCCCGGAGAGACGAATAGGAAGGAGAAATTAGACCTTACCTGCTAATTGTCTTTCCTTGAGTTCTCTCCGGGCCAGTCCAGAACCCTCCCTATAATTTTCATTCTTTATTAGTATTTTCTTGCGTTTCTTTTATGTCGGTTTTTTTCGGTGTTACATGAATGGAAACTTGTTTTTTGTGGTTATTCATTAAAAAAAAAAAAAAAAAATTAAAAGCCATTACTTTGGCTACTTTCCCTCTCAAGTGCTTTCGTGGTCAAGCATGAGACACAGAGCAAATTTATATACCTTCAATGGGACTCTTCCGCTGTTTTCTTCTTATTGATTTGTTATTGGCTGCTTGCTACGTAAAGACTGGCTGCTGTTGCCAAGGGAGCGATGTGTAACCTAGCAATAAAAGAATTGGAATTCTGTCCTCAGCTGCTAGAGGAGGGAGATTTGACTACCCATCTGTTCTGGACTGGCCCGGAGAGAACTCAAGGAAAGACAATTAGCAGGTAAGGTCTAATTTCTCCTTTCTAGCCTTTGTTGACTGGCTTGTCTGATTTTGTTTTACACGCCTCTTCCCACTTGGCATTGATGTGTGGGTTATTACTGTAGCTGTTTCCACTGTTATGTTTTTGCTGGGAGTGACGTCCTGAACTTGTTTTTCATCCGTCACCTCCTTTCCCTAGTTTAAATGCCTGTCCACATAATGCCTGAATTTATCACTTAAGATCCTTTTCCCTGCAATAGAGAGATGTAGTCCATCAACACAGTATAGCCTCTTGTTGTTCCATCTATTTCCCCAGTTAACAATTTATCTAAATCCTCCTTTTTTGCACCAGGTTTGGAGCCATGTATTAAAGTTGATTATGCGATGCAGCCTTTCTGCCCCCTTACCAAGAACAGGTAGAACTTCTGAGAATGCTATAGTGTTAGCAATGGGTTTGAGTTTACATAAATCTCCAGGAACAAGCAGGAATGTAGTCTTCACATATGGGTATCGTCGGTACAGACGGATCCTGCGCGGGAACGCTCCCCAGCGTCCAATTAGGAAGCTTTTGGGAGCATCCCATAGCGCCTGCGTGCTGCCTTCCCGCCTTTCCCAACTGCCTCTCTCCAGTTCTTCGTTTTCCGTGGAGCCAGCAGTACGTGTTCCTGTCACTGCAGAAAATTTTCCTTATTGCCCTTCTTTTTTGTGGTCGCGTCTGCCTTCCTCGACGCTTTACCGGTACCGCCGGTTCTTCTTTCTTTTTTTCTTTCTTTTCTTAAAATAAAAAAAATATATACAGTCAAACCTCGGTTTTCATGATTAATCCGTTCCAAAAAGTCTGACTAAAACCGAAACGGACTAAAACCGAAGCAAGATTTCCCATAGGAAATAATGTAAATTCAATTAATCCGTTCCAGACACCCAAAAATATTGACAAAAAGTACATTTTATAGAGAATAACTATTTTTACATACAGAAAACAATGAGAAATACATATAAATGACTAATGAAATGGATAAATGAACATTTAACATCACATTTAACTTTATTGAAGACTCTTGTTGAGGGGAGAGGGAGGAGGAGAGGTTATTGTTTGGAAGGGGAATCCCCCTCCATAAGGACCTCAGGTATCAAGGCCCTATCCGGGGTTACTTCCCTTCTTTGTCTTTTACTGGCAGTAGGATCAGCTTGAGAGTCACTGGACCCCTGTCGCACAAAAAATCTGTCCAGAGAGGTCTGTTTCTGGCGTCTCTTTAAGATTTGCCTAAAATGGAACAAGGCATTGTCATTGAACATGTTGCAGACACGGCTTGCAACAGCTTTGTTAGGGTGAAATTTCTCCACAAAACTTTGCAATTCACTCCACTTTGCACACATGTCCTTAATCACTGAAGAAGGCACCTTCTCTTCTCTCTCTTCTTCCTCCTCCTCTGAAGCAATTTCCTCAGCTACCATCTGTTGCTGTTCCACTTGAAGGTCTTGCAGCTCTTCAGTGGTTAGCTCTTCCCTGTGGTCCTCCACCAACTCTTCCACATCCTGGCCACTCACATCCAACCCCATGGACTGCGCCAAAGACACAATAGATTGCACAACAGGCGTAGGGTCATCAGGGTGAGCCTCAAACCCTTCTTCAAAATTCTTCTCGAGGACACATTCTGGCCACAATTTTCTCCAAGCAGAGTTCAACGTCCTGGAAGTTACCCCCTGCCAAGCCTTATCTATAAGGCTTATGCAATTGAGGATATTGAAGTGATCCCTCCAGAACTCTCTTAGGGTCAATTCAGTGTCCGAGGTCACTTCAAAGCACCTTTGAAACAGTGCTTTGGTGTAGAGTTTTTTGAAGTTTGAAATGACCTGCTGATCCATGGGCTGGATGAGAGGAGTGGTATTAGGGGGCAGGAACTTCACTGTGATGAAACTAAACTCCTCCAACAATTGGTCTTCCAAGCCTGGAGGATGAGCAGGAGCATTGTCCATTAGCAGGAGGCACTTGAGTGGCAATTGATTTTCCAGGAGGTATTTCTTCACACTCGGGCCAAACACTTCATTGACCCACTCAATGAAAATTAGCCTTGTGACCCATGCCTTACTGTTAGCCCTCCACATCACACACAATTTACTCTTGATAACATTGTTTTTCTTGAACACTCGGGGATTTTCTGAGTGATACACCAGTAAAGGCTTCACTTTGAAATCCCCACTAGCATTACCACACAACAAAAGAGTTAGCCTATCCTTCATAGGCTTGTGTCCTGGCAGTGCCTTTTCCTCCTGCATGATGTAGGTCCTCTTTGGCATTTTCTTCCAAAAGAGGCCTGTTTCATCACAATTGAAGACTTGTTGGGGGAGGAATCCTTCAGCCTCTACGTACTCCTTGAATTCATCAACAAATTCTGCGGCCCCAAGTTTGTCCGAACTTGCAGCCTCGCCATGCCTTACCACACTGTGTATGCCAGTTCGCTTCTTAAATTTCTCAAACCAGCCTCTGCTGGCCATAAATTCAGTAACATCAGCACTCGTTCCAGGCATTTTCTTTGCAAGATCTGCATGCAACAGCCTTGCCTTTTCACAAATTATCGCCTCTGAAACACTATCTCCCGCTAACTGTTTTTCGTTGATCCACACCAACAACAACTTCTCAACATCTTCGATTGTTTGCGATCTCTGTTTCGTTAGCGCATTCACTCCTTTCGCAACATCAGCTTCCTTAATTTCGTTTTTCTTCAGCAGCATGGAACTGATCGTTGATGCAGACTTCCTGTACATCCTGGCGAGATCGGCCACGCGTACGCCACCTTCATATTTTGCTATGACTTCTTTCTTGAATTCTATCGTGTTTCTCACCTTCTTTATCAAAGGGTTGGCATTCGGAACTTTCTTTGGCCCCATGGTGGCTTATTTAGCAGTCACACTCAATGAATGCGGGGTGATGCTCACTCAACGAGAAACAAAGGCAGACTGAATCACAAACGCACTTTGTATGGGCGCTGGATTCCGGGAAATGAGTGGCCGAGTCACGCAAGCAGGCGGACAAGTTTGATACAGACCATTTTCAGATCACTGCTCCCCTCAAAGTCTGTGTCAAGGCACAATGAGAACTTTTAGCAATTTGCAATCAGGAAGAGAGTCAATCCCACTTCTGGCCACAAGATGGTGCTGCAGAGATATTTTTGGCAGACAAATTCTTTAAACTGCTGTGAAGGGAGAAAGATTAACAGCACAGTCAAGATTCTTCAGCAAAAAAACATCCTCAAATTTTTAAAGAAAACAGAAAAAAAAAGGATCAACAAAAAAAAAAGGCACCAGCCACAGCCACCGGAAACACCACTCTCCCGCTCAGCATGCGTTCCAGAGCCATGTGGCAATGGCTGCAGCAGCACGAGCTCCCGAAGTCTGAGCCAGCAGTAGAACAGCTCCTGTCACTTCTCTCAGCAAACACACAGATACCTTAGGACACCAATGTGATCGCTGACTCCGTCTCAACAGCATACCCCGCAAGAGAAAGAACTGCCTGCCACATTCATTCAACTTCTCCTGCTTACCCCTCAACATCTCCTGCTACCTCCGAGCCTGAGGGGGCGCTCCAGAGAACAGGCAGGCGGTGGAGAGATTGGGGCCTTCCTCTCTGCAATCCTTCCATGTCTGGCTCGAGGATGTTGCTCACCTGGGCAGGCAGTGTACTGTTTGCAGGCACACGCAACAGCTGGGTTTGAAGTCTGCCAATCTCCAGTCATCTCCAGATCTCCTTCACGCACACGCGATCGGTGAGTCCGGGGGGGGGGGTAATGCTGCCGGGACTGGGCAGGCAGTGTACTCTGTTTGCAGGCACACGCGATCGGTGAATCGGGGGGGGGGGGGGGGGGCTGTACGAAAACCGAGACAACATCTGAGTGGGGAAAAGACGTCGAAAACCGAAACCGACGAAAACCGGGGCAACCGATAACCGAGGTTTGACTGTATATATACTTGGTACTTTTTTTCCCACTTTTTCCAGGTGCACACGCCACTTTGGGCCTTAGGCCCAAAATGTTTTCCACAATGGAAAATCCCGTTTCGGGTTTTAAAAAGTGCACCAAGTGTGGCGGTACCATCTCCGTCACCGACACCCATGAGTGGTGTCTTAAATGTTTAGGTCCTGACCACTCCATCACGGAATGTATGGCCTGTGCCATGATATCCAAGAGAGGTTGACAGAACCGAGCTGCCAAGCTCAGTATCCTGTTTCCCTCTGATGCAGCCTCAGTGGCATCGACGTCTTCCAGGGCTGCTTCTTCCTCCCGTGGATCTCAGGTAACTAAACATAAGTCTAGCCGGTCCTCAAAGGGTAGATCTCCCTCTAAGCATCGAGATGCCTCTGGCGTTGCCCTTGAGGATTCTGCACCGGCAAAACTGCCCCGGCGGCAGGCTTAGGCTTCCAAAGCATTATCAGGACTCCAGGACGTTCTCGAGGCCTCGACCTCGGCAGAACTACTGGTGCCATGCTCTGGGGTACCGACTGTTTTCTCCGGTACTGACACCCAGGCATTGGCAGCGTCGATAGACCAGAGGATCCTGGCTATTGAACGCAGTCTGGCGGCTCTCCTTGCGGCATTGACACCCTCGGAACCGCATCAGACAGTTCAACTGGTACCGGCATCAACTCTGGCACCGGTGTCGATACCGGTACCGATAGCATTGACATCGACTTCGGTGTCCGCATTGCTGGCACCCAGTGATGTGATGCCTTCCGGTACCGATACACTGGTACCGATACACTGGTACCGATTCCCCCCGGTACGGACTTCGGTTGGTACGGGTATCGGGCTCTTCAAGAGCATCCGGACAGAAGGTACTTTGAGTCCTCAGAGGAATCAGAGGATTCTGACAGTTCTGTCGATGCAGGAATACTTCTCCCGGAGCAGCCTTCCTCCCCTAAACGCAGTATGTCTCCTCCAGAGGACATTTCCTTTCAGGATTTCATCAGGGACGTGGTTCGAGGTCTGTCCATTACTGTAGCTCCTGAAACAGAGCCCAGAGCAAAGGAGTTGGAAATTTTACAATATCCCAAAGCTCCTAAGTAGGCAACTATTCTACCCATCCATGAGATCTTGCATGATCTCATGCTAAGAATGTGGGAGACGCCTCTTACCACCACCTCTCCTTACTCTCGTAGACTGGATACTATGTATCGAGTCCCTCCTTGTCCTGGTTTCCAGAAAACTCAGCTTCCTCACCACTCTGTTGTAGTGGAATCAGCTATGAGAAGGATCAGGAGTGCAAAGAGACATGCCTCTAATCCTCCAGGACGTGAGTGCAGAACTTTGGATGCTTTTGGACGTCGTATCTTCCAAGCTTCCATGCTTTCTGCCAGGGTCAGTTCCTATATTTTATATATGGGAATGTTCCTGAAGGAAGTCACAGGAGATTTAGAGGTTTTGAGCTTTCTTCTTCCTGAGGATAGAAGGCCGGACTTTCTCACATTGGTCAAGCATGCCCAGGATGTTTCTAAATTTGTCAACCGTGCAGCTTTTGACTGTTTTGAGTGCATAAGCAGAACCTCTGCCATTGCCATAGGTGCACGTAGAATTGCTTGGCTCCAGGCATCTGATCTGGAGCTCTGGGTACAAGACAAACTGGGAAATATTCCTTGTACTGGTGAGAACCTGTTTGGCAAGGATTGGCAAGAAAAGGCCAATGAGTTGGATGCTGACAACTCCACCTTGGATAGATTATCCAAGGCCACAGCTGATCCTACAAGAAAGAAATCTTTCAAGAAACCATTCTTTTCCAAAAAGAAAAGGTTTTATCCTGCTTATTCTCAGCAGGGACGTTCTGCAGGTCAACCTGTCCGGAAGGGTCAGCAACCACCCAAACAAAGGAAAGCAAAGACTGCTAAGCCTCAACCATCCCAGCAGTCTCAGCCTCCACAAGGCCTTTGACTTTCAGCTAGAGAACTTAGCCTTCCTGGCTCTCAGTGGACCAGAGCCTTCCACCATTCCAGGAAGGTTGTGTCACTTTGCCCCCAGATGGGGGCAAATAACAGCAGAGCATTGGACACTTTCCATCATA
Source organism: Ichthyophis bannanicus (assembly GCA_033557465.1). NCBI lineage: Eukaryota > Metazoa > Chordata > Amphibia > Gymnophiona > Ichthyophiidae > Ichthyophis > Ichthyophis bannanicus. Next base: position 883,791,026 of record CM066035.1, on the reverse strand, counting down.
AAAGAGGGGTACAAGCTTCATATTTTGAGCATGCCCCCTCCCACAATGGTAAGACAGTTCAATTCTCACACCTCTCTCATCAGCCTGTTAGATCAAGAGGTCACTACGCTTCTTGCCCAAGGGGCAATAGAAGAAGTACCCATTCATCAACAGGGTACAGGGTTTTACTCCCCCTATTTCCTTATCCCAAAGAAAACAGGGGGATACAGACCTATTTTGGACCTCAGAGAATTGAACAAATTCCTGTTCAAAAAGAAATTCAAGATGATTTCTCTAGGAACTCTGCTGCCATACCTTCAGAGTCAGGATTGGCTTTGTTTTCTAGATCTCAAGGATGCGTACACCCATGTTCTCATCCATCCTACTCACAGAAAGTTCCTTCGGTTCCTTTTTCAAGGAAAGCACTACCAATACAGGGTGCTTCCTTTTGGCCTGGCCTCAGCACCAAGAGTGTTCACGAAGTGCATGGCTGTGGTAGCAGCATTTCTCTGCACTCTAGGGATATTCGTCTTCCCCTACTTAGACTGGCTCATTCGAGCCCCAACAGAGTCAGAGGCCAGGACTTCTCTATCCTGCACAATGCGTATCCTTCAATATTTGGGTCTGGTGATAAACATCCCAAAATCCAGTCTATCTCCCACTCAGTCTCTAGAGTTCATAGGAGCTTTGCTGGATAACAAAAGCAAGGGCCTATCTCCCCCAGGCCCGTTGCCTTTGCATGGTGCAGTTAGCTTCTCAAGCAGTGCTAAAGCCTCATCTCACTGCCTGAGAAATGCTACAATTACTAGGCCACATGGCATCTACCGTGCATGTGGTTCCCTATGCTCGCCTCCATATGAGAGCAGCCCAGTGGACTTTATCCACTCAATGGACCCAGGCATCAGGATGCCTGTCAGACAAAATAGCAAACACAAATCGCCTTATTTTGTCCCTCCAATGGTGGAGGTCCACTCAAAACCTGTTGCTGGGGTACCCATTTCAACAACCCTTACCCCAGGCAACTCTCGCAACAGATGCTTCTCCGATGGGTTGGGGAGCTCATCTGCAAGACCTCTCCACCCAAGGCACCTGGACTCCACAGGAGACTCATCTACATATCAGTCTCTTGGAGCTCAGAGCTATTTTCCTTGCTCTTCGAGTGTTCCATACCCTGCTCAGCTCCAAGACAGTCCTCATTCATACGGACAATCAAGTAGCCATGTTCTACGTGAATAAGCAGGGGGGAACAGGCTCTCTGTCGCTTTGCAACGAAGCTTTGCGACTATGGGCCCTCGCCAGAGAGCATCATATTCATCTCCTGGCAGTGTATCTTTCAGGCATACAAAACTCTTGGGCGGGCAGACAGACTGTCAAGTTCTGCTTCCACACGAGTGGTCTCTGCATGCAGATCAGGTGGCCAAGATTTTTCAAATTTGGGGAACCCCCGGACATAGATCTCTTTGCAAGTCCATGGAATGCCAAACTTCCCCGGTTCTGTTCCAGAATTCAGGCTCGAGGGGCTCAATCCAGGGATGCTTTCCTCCTTTACTGGGGTCAAGACTTCCTGTATGCCTTTCCACTCATTCCCCTAATTCCCAAAACCCTGTTCAAGCTTCAGAGAGACAGAGGCCATATGATCCTCATAGCTCCACATTGGCCCTCCCTGGAGTTAGGGTCTGCTCCAGATCTCCTATCTCAGGAGGACGGAATGTTATGGCATCCCAGTCCCCATTCTCTGCATCTGAGGGCTTGGTTGCTGAAGGCCTAGATCTCCATGATCTTAACCTCCCTTAGCAGGTAAAGGATATCCTTTTTGCTTCCAGGAAGCCTTCCACAAGACACTCTTATGCTTTCAAGTGGAAAATATTTACCATATGGTGTTCGCAGAAGGGTCCTAACCCCCTTGTGGTACCTCTGGAATCACTACTGGAGTATCTCCTTCATTTATCCAATGCAGGACAAGACTAACACAGTGAGGGTCCATTTGAGTGCCATTGCAGCTTCCTTTAAGCTCCTAAATGGGCAACCTATTTCCTCCCATCCTCTTATAGCAAGATTTATGAGAGGCCTTCTGCTAACTAAGCCTCCCATTAAGCCACCACCTGTGGCATGGGAATTAAACTTGGTTCTTGGTCAGCTCATGAGGCCCCCTTTGAACCCTTAGCTACTACCTCCTTGAAATTCCTTTCGTGGAATGTTATCTTTCTCATTGCAATCACATCAGTACGTCGCATCAGTGAGTTACAGGCACTGGTGGCTGATCCACCTTATACAAGGTTCCATCATGACAAGGTAGTCCTTAGGACTCATCCACACTTTATGCCAAGGCTGGTCTCGCCTTTTCATCTAAACCAAGCGGTTTACCTACCTGTGTTCTTTCCAAGGCCTCATGCATTGAATGCAGAAAGGAATCTTCATACTTTGGACTGTAAAAGAGCTTTAGCCTTTTACTTGCAAAGAACACAGCAACATAAAGTCCTCTCAGCGTTTTTTTGCTTTTGATCCTTCTCATTTGGGACTTCCAGTCTCCAAGAGAACACTGTCTTACTGGATTGCTCAGTGTATTTCCTTTGCCTATCAGAGTAAGAATCTTCCTCTGGAGGGCCATGTCACAGCTCACAATGTGAGAGCCATGGCAGCTTCATTGGCTCATCTACACACTGTGTCTATCGATGACATCTGTCGAGCATCTTCCTGGGCCTCGGTTCATTCCTTCACAGCCCATTACTGCTTGTACAAGTACTCCCACCGGGATGCCTTGTTTGGTCAGGCTGTTTCCAACACCTGTTCCATACCTAATCAACTCCTACCCACCATCCCTGGGTGGATACCAGAGATCCATGGGAGGAGGTGGAGCCCTTTCACAGGGCACACAACTTCTGGGGTCTCTCCCTGGCATCTAAAGCTAGGGAGTCCCCATATGTGAAGACTACATTCCTGCTTGTTCCTGGAGATAGCATAGTTACTCACCTGTAACAGGTGATCTCCGGGAACAGCAGGAATTTAGTCTTCACAACCCACCCACCTCCCCTAGGAGTTGTATCTCTCTATCTCTTTCTCTTTCCCTCTCTCTCATTCTTTGTCTCAGCTTTAAAACTCAACTGGAGAGAGGCAGTTGGGAAAGACGGGAAGGCAGCAAGCAGGTTCAGTGGTATGCTCCCAAAAGCTTTCTAATTGGACGCTGGGGAGCGTTCCCACGCAGGCTCCGTCGGTACCGACGATACCCATTTGTGAAGACTAAATTCCTGCTGTTCCCAGAGATCACTTGTTACAGGTGAGTAACTATGCTTACCTGTCGGATCATATGCAAGAACTTTGTGCTGGTACATCTCTCCCTGGTCTCTATGGTCATCATAGGGGTGATTTGTTGGCTGTTCCTAGTCTAGAGTAGGTGTGGAAAATATACTGGAGGTCCCATTTGTTTAGAGTGATAGTGTCAGAGAAGTGTAGTGAGTTGCCTGAAGAGCTGTGGACAATGTCAAGTTTGCTGAGTTTTCATAAGGCCTTGAAGATTTTTATTTTTGGGTGAGTGAGGGGGAGAGGGTGGAGGTTGGAGACAGGGCTGTCCCGTGCCGGCAGCGGCACACATGTCTGGCTGCCTCCCTCCCCCCCCCCCCCCCAAAGCTGCTGCCGATCTACACAAAGAAATATATTTTTTTTTTTAAAAGGGGGGGGGGGGGCGGAAAGGAGGAAAAAGCGCTTTTCTAGAGGCCAATGCAGTCAAACCCATCCCGTGGTTGAGTTAAATTACAAAAATCTCTGGGGGTGGGAGAGCAGAGGGTAAGGCTGAAGTTTCACCTAGAACACACATTCTGGTGTCAGCACCAAGATCCTGATTTTATGATTTGCACAGCATAGTCCTTAAAGCATAAGTGCAAGTATGGTGCTTTTTGACTCCAGCAGATCAATTTAGCACACAATCTGTTCTGCGCAAATAGTGTAGCTTTATTGTAAGATTTTTCTAGCTCACTTATTCTTTAGGCCTTCTCTGCAGACCCCTGGATGAAAGGTCCATAAACCATTATGAAAGAGGACCAGGGAAATCCATTGCTTACCCTGGTCAAGTATTGTGGAACCTGTTTACCCTTTTGGGAACCTGCTAGGTATTTGTGACCTGAATTGGCCACTGTTGGGAACAGGATACTGGACTTGAAGGAGTTTGGTCTGGCCCAGTATAGCATTTCTTACATTCTTACCCAGTTTTCGATGTTTTCAATTCCAGTTGAGGTGAATAGTGGCAGACAAATCCTCTCCAACTGTTTTCCTACCCTTTCCAGAATAATCTCCTTTATTCTGCAAAAGATGTTTGAGTTTTAGGGGTATTGTAAGGACTTGCTTAATGTTCATCGTCAAAACCCCTGTGCAATGTATTATCAATCCACTAATGTAACTCTTCCACAGAGACATTTGCTCTTTCCAAGATCCCATAATCATCTCTGTCTACTTACGATTCAGAGCCTGAGGTTGCACCCTTATTTTAACTTTTGTCCCCAGTCTCTGATATTTTGCAAAATGAGCTGGAGGAAATCTTAGATCTGGATTTCATCCATCCTGAATATTCCCTGGAAGTGAAGAAATATACTACAGCAATGGTTCCCAAACTGGGTCACAACCCTAAAAGGGGTTGCAAAATCCTCCTTTGGGGTTGCGAGCAGATCAGCACCTGGGAGAATCTAAAAATGCACTGGAGCCTGTGCTTTTCCAGCAGTGAGAAAAGTGCAGTGCACAGAGCCAGTTGCTCTGTCGCCCTAGCTAATGGCTATTGGGATGAGATGGTGAATGCTGCTCGCACTGCCAGCTCCTACCCAACTGTTCACCTCACCAGTCAATTGATGTCCCCTGCAATCGATCACTGTGGCTAAGCAGCCTTATCTAATTCTCATATGGTCCCAAACAATGCTAAAATTTAGGGCCTCCCTTGACTCAAGTCAAGCCTAATTGCTCTCACCTTTGGGGCAAGTCATTGCCACAATCCCTGGTCTTCCTTGCTACCAATTGTTGTCAACCTGGGCCCACCCCCTTTTCTTCCTTACTCTCCTGCCCTTCCCAGCAACTATTCAGGCCTTATCTCCATTATCTGTAGAATCACTGCCATGACTCCAGGCCTGTCCTGCAATATTCCTGCAAAGCTGCATGGGAGTCCTCTGCCTACTTTGTTGCTGGTGGGAGGGAGGTTTGTTGTACAACTTTGCATTTACTGCCTCTAGTCAGGCCTTATTTCCCTTACCTACAATGCTGATTACCACTGCAATCCCAGGCCTCTTCTGCCTCCTATCACCATTACCATCCTGGACCGCCTTCCTTCCTTCCTTCCCTGCCCTCCCCTCCCCTTCCCTCCTTACTGCATGATCACTCTTGACTGGCAGGAGGAGGAGATGGCCTGAGGCACCCCATTCTCGGTTTTCCTCCTGGTAGTCTTGAAAAAGTGGTCTGGCAGAGGGGGGAGTAGAGAGAGTGGGAAAAGAGAATGAACGTGATATGGTTTTGTCCTTAGGAGTGGAGCGGGGGATGGCAGAATGGAAGTGTGAAGGAGTAAGCCTGAAAAGTGAGAGTGTGGCTGGGGGGTGGCAGTGGGGAAAGTATGCAGGAGAGAAGAGTGAGGGGGTGAGAGAAGGAATGATAGACAATAGATAGGGGAGCACTGAGCTAGTATGGTGGGAAAGAGAGAAGAAGGGGAGTGACTAAACACCTTGTACCCATTCAGGCATACTGCACCTAGTCACTACCCGCACCTTTTCTCTCACACAGATCCGATTATACACTTGAAGGCATCCTCCGAACCTTTATAGGATACCATACCCAGATACTTATTAACTATGGAGTCACATACTCAATTATCCACACACTTGGATCTACTCCTTTACACATCCATGCACATTGATGGCAGCTGCGCACTTGTAGACATCCTTCTAGCTCACCTTTCATCTTAAGAGGCAGGCTTGTCAGATGGCTTAGACACTGTGCTGTGGAAGGAGCTTAAACTATGCTTCAATTTGTAAGCTCATGTGTCTCTGGCATGGTAAGTACATCAGATGATAACTTATAAATACATAAACCTATGCTTTTTAATTCTCAATGAATCTTTAAGAAACACACTGAACGTGCTGCTTATGTTTGAGCAATTTGCTTTGGTTTCCATCTGGGGTCACATGAATTTTCAGCTGCTAAAATGGGATCCCAATAATTCCTCCCTCCTTCAGCAATAAACAAGTCTCCTTACAAAGACATCTCTTATCTGGGATTTTGTTCAACACATGGCAAGAGTTACCCTTCCCTCTTCAACAAGAAGCAGAACCTCAGGCAAATATGTCTGGACTCTTGCATTTATAAAAGCGTCAGAGGGCACTGAAGTACCAATTCATGGACTGTTGGAGGTCCAACAACTTCATATTTATTTTTTTAGGCTTATTAATATTTATTTAAACTGCTTTCTATACCGCCTTATCCTGTAATCAAAGCGGTTTACAAGAAACTTGAACTCAACTTGGGTACATTAAACTTGGAGTAATAAAAGGGTAGTAACTATTTACATGTTTAACATATTTACAATAGTTCTGCTGTCTGTCAGAGTGGGTTATCACATCTTTGGGATATTAAGAGCCCTTTGTTGGGTTTGGTGTGGTTGTTGTGCAATGTAATGTGTCCATAGTGTTCTGTGACCAGAAGGGTCTTTTTCCAGTCTTTTGCATTGAGTGCCACATGTATGATTTTCTCCCAGTTAGTGAGAGGTCTTACGTGTGCACTAGGTGCAAGGAGCTCTTTGCTCTCAGGGAACGAGTCCGTTCTCTAGAGGCTAGAGTAGCAGACTTGGAAAACATAAGGAAGACAGAGGTACATAGATGAGACCTACAGGGATATAGTCCTGAAGTCCCACCTCCAGTCTGGCAGCATCCCTGTTGCCATGGAGGAGAGAGGTCACGTGACAGGAGAGCATCACCCTGGTGTGGCAGGAAGTGATCCTGTAACTAGGACCTGTCCTCCAGGTGATGTAAAACCCTCTCGCACCGAGGAAGTTTCTCCAGGGCCATGTGCCCATGAGGGAAGGGTTAGGACAGCCGTTATAGTTGGTGATTCGATCATTAGGCATGTAGATAGCTTGGTGGCTGGTGGATGTGAGGATCACCTGGTAACACGCCTGCCTGGTTGCGAAGGTAGCGGACCTCACGCGCCACCTAGATAAGGTCTTAGATAGTGCTGGGGAGGAGTCTACTGTCTTGGTACATGTCGGTACCAATGACATAGGAAAATGTGGTAGGGAGGTTCTGGAGGCTAAATTAAGGCTTTTAGGTAGGAAGTTGAAATCCAGAACTTCCAGGGTAGTGTTCTCCGAAATGCTTCCCGTTCCATGCGCAGGATCCAAAAGGCAGGCAGAGTTCCAGAGTCTCAATGCGTGGATGAGACAATGGTGCAGAGATGAGGGTTTTCGATTGGTTAGAAACTGGGGAACATTCTGGGGAAAGGAGGGGCTCTTCCAAAGGGATAGGCTTCATCTTAACCAGGATGGAACCAGGCTGCTGGCATTAACCTTTAAAAAGGAGAGAGAGCAGCTTTTAAACTAGATAATAGGGGAAAGCCGACAGTTGCCCAAGAGAGGATGGTTCGGAAGAATGTATCCTTGAAGGATACTACCAAAAGCAGAGAGGTTCCAAAAAAAAGATTAAAGCAGCCTAAATGCCCTCGAGTATGGAGGAGATAGAGCTTAAAGATCCCAAATTACCCATGTCTACCAATAGCCAAATTAATATGAATAAAATACAGTCTCTAAAATGCTTGTATGCAAATGCTAGAAGTCTAAAAAATAAGATGGGAGAGTTAGAATATATAGCACTAAATGAGAGGTTAGATATGATTGGAATATCAGAGACCTGGTGGAAGGAGGACAACCAGTGGGATACTGATACCTGGGTACAAACTATATCGTAATGATAGAGCTGATCAAATTGGTGGAGGGGTTGCGCTCTGTTAGAGAGGGCATTGAGTCAGAAAGGATTAAAGTTTTGCAGGAAACAAAATTTGCTGTAGAATCTCTATGGATTAAAATTCCATGTAAAAAGGGGAAGGCGATGGCTGTGGGGGGTGTACTATCAACCGCCTGGCCAGAATGACCAAATGGATGATGAAATGCTCAAAGAAATCAAGGAAGCTAACAAAAGTTACAGCGCACTAATAATAATGGGTGATTTCAATTACCCCGGTATTGACTGGGTCAGTGTCACGGCAGGACATGCTAGGAGAAAAAGTTCCTAGATGACATAAATGACTGCTTGTTGGAGCAGCTGGTTCATGAACCGACCAGAGGGGAAGCCATATTGGACCTAGTCCTTAGTGGAACACCATATCTAGTGCAAGAGATATGGGTGTTGGGGCCTCTTGACAATAGTGATCATAGCATGATCGCCTTTGATTTAATTAGTGGAGGAGGGATAGTAAGGAAATCCACAGTACTACCTTTTAACTTTCGAAAGGGAGACTATGATAAAATGAGGAAAATAGTTAAGAAAAAACTAAAAGGAGCAGTTGCAAAGGTTAAAGACTTATATCAAGCTTGGGTGGTGGTGAAAAATATTATCTTGGAAGCCCAGACCAGCTGTATTCCACGCTTTAAGAAAAGTGGAAGGAAGTCCAAAAAACTGCCAGCATGGTTTAAAGGTGAGGTCAGAGAGGCTGTTGCCAAAAAAGCATCTTTCAGGAAATGGAAAAAAGAGCCAAATGGGAAACCTGGAAACAGCACAAGCACTGGCAAGTCAAATGCAAGGCATTGATAAGGCAGGCAAAGGGAGAATTTGAGAAGAAGCTTGCTGCGGAAGCAAAAACGCGAAATAAAGACTTTTTCAAGTACAATCATAGCAAAAAACCTGTGAGAGTCAGTTGGTCCATTAGATGATAGAGGGGCTAAAGGGGCACTAAGAGGGTGACAAGGCTATAGCGGAGAGACTGAATGAATTCTGTGCTTCGGTCTTTACTGAGGAAGATGTAGGGATGTTACCCATGACTGAAGTGGTATTTAAAGGTGCGGAAGAATTGAAGGAAATATCGATATATCGGAAAGATGTATTACAACGAATTGATAAACTGTAGAGCAGCAAATCACCTGGGCCGGATGGTATACATCTTAGGGTGTTGAAAGAACTGAAATATGAGATTGCAGACCTGCTATTAGTAATCTGTGAACTATCATTAAAGTCATCTCTAATACCTGAAGATTGGAGGTTTGCCAGTGTAACACCAATTTTTAAAAAGGGTTCCAGGGGTGATCCGGGAAACTACAGACCAGTGAGCCTGACGTCAGTACCGGGAAAAATGGTAGAAACCATCATAAAGAATAAAATTACTCAGCATGTAGATAGTCATGGCTGAATGTGAGACAGCCAGCATGGCTTTAGACAAAGAAGATCTTGTCTTAGTAATCGGTTATGTATTTTTGAAGATCTCCAGGAACAAGCAGGAATGAGTCTTCACATATGGGTATCGTCGGTACCGACGGAGCCTGCGCGGGAACGCTCCCCAGCGTCCAGTAAGAAAGCTTTTGGGAGCATCCCACAGCGCCTGCGCGCTGCCTTCCCACCTTTCCCCACCGCCTCTCTCCAGTTCTTCTTTTCTGCGGAACCAGCAGGTCGTGTTCCTGTCACCGCAGAAGAATTCTTTATTTTTTTCTTTATTTTTCTGTGTCGCTTCTGCCTTCTTCGACGTCAGACCGGTACCGCCGGTCTTTTTCTTTCTTTCTTATTTAAAAAAACCCCAAAAAACGTTTCTTTCTTCAACTGTGCATTGCGTTTTCGGCCTTAGGCCTGAACATTTTCTCCTCATGGAGAAGCCCGCTTCCGGGTTTAAAAAGTGCACGAAGTGTGGCGGTACTATTTCCGTCACCGACACCCATGACTGGTGTCTAAAATGTTTGGGTCCTGACCATTCCATCACAGATTGTGTCCTGTACCATGATGTCTAAAAGAGGTCGGCAGAACCGAGCAGCCAAGCTCAGTACCCTGTTTTCCTCTGATGCAGCCTCGGTGGCATTGACGTCTTCCAGGGCTGCTTCTTCCTCCCATGGATCTCAGGTAACCAAACATAAATCTAGCCGGTCCTCGAAGGGCAAATCTCCCTCTAAGCATCGAGATGCCTCCGGGCTTGTCTTCGAGGATTCCGCACCGGCAAAATTACCCCGGCGGGAAGTTCCGGCTTCCAAAGCATCATCTATGGTGTCACAGGTTGACATCGATGGCTTGGCCTCGACCGATCACCTGTTGCCGTGTTCTGGGGTACCGGTGGCCTCCACCGGTACCGACATCCAGACTCTGGTGGCGTCGATGGATCAGAAAATTCTGTCCATGCAGCGCACCCTAACGGCGTTTATGCAGGCTTCGACACCTTCGGTACCGCAACAATCTCCATTGCCGGTACCAGTACCGATTGCATCGGCTTTGGTGTCGACTGCATCGGTACCCTGTCCTATGATGCCCATCGGTACCGAACCGGTACCGCTTACTCCCGATGTCGATCCCACTCGGTACGCTTATCGGGCTTTACAGGAGCATCCAGACAGGCGATACTTCGATTTTTCCGAATACTCTTGAGTTGGAGGCTTCTGTCGATGCACCGGTACTTCTTCCTCAGGAGTCTGCTTCTCCAAAACGAAGAATGTCTCCTCCAGAAGACTTGTCTTTTCAAGACTTCATCAGGGAAGTGGCTAGGGGCCTCTCCATTACAGTGGCCTCTGAGTCAGAGCCTAGAGTCAAGCAATTAGATATTCTGCAATATCCTAAGGCTCCTAAGAAAGCAGCTACCTTACCTATTCATGAGATTCTTTATGATCTCATTTTGGGCATGTGGGAGACTCCTCTCACCACCTCTCCTCATTCTCGTAGGTTAGACACCATGTACCGTGTCCCTCCCTGTCCTGGTTTTCATAAGACTCAGCTTCCTCACCACTCTATTGTGGTTGAGTCTGCTATGAAGAAAATAAAGAGAGCAGAGACACACTCATCTAACCCTCCAGGACGTGAATGTAGGACTCTAGATGCTTTTGGCCGAAGGATTTTCCAGGCCAATATGCTTGCTGCCAGAATCAACTCCTATAGTCTCTATATGGGGATGTTTGTAAAAGAAGTCACAGATGATCTGCAGACTATAGCTCCTTTTATTTCAGAAGATAAAAGGCAGGAATTTCTCACTTGGCTCAAACATGCCCAAGATGTTTCCAAATTCTCCAACCGTTCAGCCTTTGACTCTTTTGAGTGTGTAAGCAGAGCCACGGCTATTGCCATAGGTGCACGCAGAATTGCTTGGTTACAAGCCTCTGATTTGGAACTCTGGGTCCAAGATGAGTTGGGAAACCTTCCCTGTACAGGTGAAAACCTGTTTGGCAGGGATTGGCAAGCAAAGGCCACTCAGTTGGATGCTGCGAACTCTGCTTTGGATCGACTTTCAAAGTCTACCTCTGCTCCTGTTAAGAAAAGATTGTTCAAAAAGACATCTTTTTCTAAAAAGGGAAGATATTATCCTGTTCATGGGCAGACATCTTCTGCAGGTCGTTTTGCTGCAAAGCGTCAGCAACCACCTAAACAGGCCAAGTCAAAGGCTGCCAGGCCTACCACAGCCCAGCAACCTCAACCTCCTCAGGGCCTTTGACTTGCAACTAGAGAACTTAGCCTTTCTAGCTCTGGAAAAACCAGAGCCCCTCACCATTCCAGGAAGGTTGACTTACTTTGCTCCCAGATGGGAGCAAATCACAGCAGAGCAATGGACCCTCTCCATCATAAAGGAAGGGTACAAGCTTCATTTCTTAAACCATCCTCCTCACACCATGGTGAAACAGTTCAATTCTCCAACATCTCTCCTCACCCTTCTAGGTCAGGAGATTGCTACCCTTCTTGCCCAAGGGGCAATAGAAGAAGTACCTCTTCTTCAACAGGGCTCAGGGTTCTACTCCCCTTATTTTCTTATTCCAAAGAAAACAGGGGGCTACAGACCCATATTAGATCTCAGAGAATTGAACAAGTTTCTATTCAAGGAGAAATTCAAAATGATTTCTCTAGGGGCTCTGCTTCCATACCTTCAGAGTTAGGTCTGGCTTTGTTCTCTAGATCTCAAGGATGCGTACACCCATGTCCTCATCCATCCAACACACAGAAGGTTCCTTCGGTTCCTTTTTCAAGTAAAGCACTACCAATACAGGGTGCTTCCTTTCGGTCTGGCCTCTGCACCAAGGGTGTTCACGAAATGCATGGCAGTAGTAGCTGCATTTCTCCGCACTCTAGGAATATTCGTATTCCCATATCTGGACGACTGGCTCATTCGAGCCCCATCCCAGTCAGAGGCCCAGACTTGTCTAACCTGCACAAAGCGTATCCTTCAGTTTTTGGGACTAGTGATAAACATCCCAAAATCCAATCTCACCCCTACTCAGTCTCTGGAGTTCATAGGGGCCTTGCTGGATACGACAACTGCAAGGGCCTATCTTCCTCAGGCCCGTCGCCTACGTCTGGTGCAGTTAGCCTCCCAGATTCAGTTAAAGTCCCAATTAACTGCTCGAGAGATGTTACAACTATTAGGCCACATGGCATCCACCGTGCATGTGGTTCCATATGCTCGCCTTCACATGAGGGCAGCTCAATGGACTTTGTCCACCCAATGGACTCAGGCATCAGGTTGCCTGTCAGACAAAATAGCAAACTCCAGTCGCCTTTTTTGGTCTCTCCAGTGGTGGAAGTCCTCTCAAAACATGTTGCTGGGATCCCCTTTTCAGCAACCGCTACCCAAGCAACTCTCAACAGATGCTTCTAAAAGGGGTTGGGGAGCTCATCTACAAGATCTCTCCACCCAGGGCATCTGGTCTCCACAGGAGACTTCTCTACATATCAATCTGTTGGAACTCAGAGCAATATTCTTAGCTCTCAGAGTGTTCCATACCCTGCTCAGCTACAAGACAGTCCTCATCGATATGGACAACCAAGTAGCCATGTTCTGTGTGAACAAGCAGGGCGGGACTGGCTCTCTGTCGCTTTGCAATGAAGCTTTGCGACTGTGGGCCTTCGCCAGAGAGCTTGACATCCATCTTCTGGCAGTATACCTTCCGGGCGTTCAAAACTCTTGGGCGGACAGACTCAGTCGAGTTCTGCTTCCACACGAGTGGTTCCTCCACATGGACCAAGTAGCCAGGATTTTTCGAATTTGGGGAACCCCGGACATAGACAACTTTGCAAGTCCGTGGAATGCCAAACTTCTCCGGTTCTATTCCAGAATTCCATGTCAGGGAGTTCAGGCCAAGGATGCCTTCCTCCTTCACTGGGGTCAAGACTTCCTTTATGCCTTTCCACCAATTCCCCTAATTCCCAAAACACTAGTCAAGCTTCAGAGAAATCGAGGGACCATGATCCTCATAGCACCACATTGGCCACGCCAAGTGTGGTATCCTCTACTTCTGCATCTCTCTCAAGCTCCCTCCCTGGACTTGGGCTCTGCACCAGACCTTCTGTCCCAGGAAGAGGGAACATTATGGCACCCAAACCCCCAGTCGCTCCATCTCAGGGCTTGGTTGCTGAGGGCTTAGACCTTCAAGATTTTCATCTCTCTCAGCAAGTCAGAGATGTTGTTCCTGCCTCTAGAAAGCCTTCTACTAGACGTTCCTATGCTTTCAAATGGAAAAGATTTACCATTTAGTGTTCAAAGAAGGGTCTAAAGCCTCTTGCAATACCTCTGAATTTTCTACTAGAGTATCTCCTGCATCTATCCCATGCAGGCCTGAAAACGAATTCAGTAAGAGTCCATTTGAGTGCTATTGCAGCGTCCCTCAAGCCTCTCAATGGACAACCTATATTCTCTCATCCTCTTATAGCAAGATTCATGAGAGGCCTTCTTTTAACTAAACCTCCCATTAGACCACCTCCAGTATCATGGGACTTAAACCTGGTTCTTGGCCAGTTCATGAAGCCACCCTTTGAACCTTTAGCCAACACCTCCTTGAAATTCCTTTCTTGGAAGGTTATTTTTCTCATTGCACTCACCTCAGCACGCCACATCAGTGAGTTGCAAGCTTTGGTGGCTAATCCACCTTATACAAGGTTCCATCATGATAAGGTAGTCCTCAGGACCAATCCACACTTTATGCCTAAAGTGGTCTCGCCTTTTCATCTGAACCAAGAGGTATATTTACCTGTCTTTTTTTCCAGAACCTCATGCATCAAATGCAGAGAGGAATCTTCATACCTTGGATTGTAAGAGAGCTCTCGCTTTTTACTTACAAAGAACACAGCAACATAGAAAGTCTTCTCAACTCTTTGTTGCTTTTGATCCTTCTCATTTAGGACTTCCAGTCTCTATGAGAACATTGTCCAACTGGATTGCTCAGTGTATTTCTTTCGCCTACCAGAGTAGGAACATTTCTCTGGAGGGCTATGTCACAGCTCACAATGTGAGAGCCATGGCAGCCTCAATGGCTCATCTAAACTCTTTGTCCATCGACCAAATCTGTCGAGCGCCTTGGTTCATACCTTCACAGCCCATTACTGTTTGGACAAGGACTCCCGCCGGGATGCCTCGTTTGGTCATGCTGTCCTCAAACACCTGTTCCATTCCTGATCAACTCCTACCCACCTACCCTGGTTGGATGCCAGAGATCCATGGGGGGAGGTAGAGTCCTTTTCAAGGACACACAACCTGGGGTCTTCCCCTGGCATCTGCAGCTAGGGAGTCCCCATATGTGAAGACTCATTCCTGCTTGTTCCTGGAGATAAGTTACTTACCTGTAACAGGTGATCTCTGGGAACAGCAGGAATAAGTCATCATAACCCACCCACCTCCCCTAGGAGTTGTATCTCTCTATCTTTCCTTTCCTCTCTCTCTCTTTGTCTCAGCTTTAAAACTCGAACTGGAGAGAGGCGGTTGGGAAAGGCAGGAAGGCAGCGCGCAGGCGCTGTGAGATGCTCGCAGAATCTTTCTTACTGGACGCTGGGGAGCGTTACCGTGCAGGATCCGTTGGTACCGACGATACCCATATATGAAGACTTATTCCTGCTGTTCCCAGAGATCACCTGTTACAGTTAAGTAACTGTGCTGTGTGAATTAACAGGCGGACAAAGGTGAGTCGGTTGATATAGTGTATCTGGACTTTCAGAAAGACTTTTGGCAAAACTAAAGAGTCATGGGATAGGAGGCAGTGTACTATTGTGGATCATGACCTGGTTAAAAGATAGAAAGCAGAGTAGGGCTAAATGGCCAGTTTTTCTCAATGGAGAAAGGTGAATAGTGGTGTACCCCAGGGATCTGTGCTGGGTCTGCTGGTTTTTACATATTCATAAATGACCTGGAAAGTGCAGTAACGAGTGAGGTTATCAAATTTGCAGATGAGACAAAACTATTTAAAGTTGTTAAAACCCAAGAGGATTGTGGAAAATTGTAAGAGGTTCTTGATAAATTGGAAGACTGGGCATCAAAATGGCTGATGAAATTTAATGTGGACAAGTGCAAATTTATGTAGCTAGGGAAGAACAACCCAAACTATGGTTACACAATGGAAGGTTCCACATTAGGACCCACCACCCAGGAAAAAGAGTTAGGCGTCATTGTGGATGAGACGTTAAACTCGGCCCAGTGTGCAGCGGCGGCCAAGAGAGCAAATAGAATGCTAGGTATCATAAGTAAAGGAATGGAAAATAAAACAAAAGATATTATTATGCCTCTATATCGTTCCATGGTGAGACCGCACCTTGAATATTGTGTGCAGTTCTGGTCGCCATATCTTAAGAAGGTTATTAGAAAATGTTCAGAGAAGAGCCACCAAAATGGTAAAGGGGATGGAAGGATACTCATATGAAGAAAGGCTAAAAAGGTTAGGGCTCTTTAACCTGGAAAAGAGACGGCTGAGGGGAGATATGATAGAAGTCTATAAATTAATGAACGGAGTGGAACGGGTAAACGTAGATGAATTGTTTACGTTATCAGAATATTGAAAGACTAGGGGACATGCAATGAAGCTACAGGTTAAACTATTTAAGACTAATAAAAGAAAGTATTTTTTCGCTCAATGTGTAATCAAACTCTGGAATTTGTTACTGGAAGATGTAGTAAAGGCTGTTAGTGTAGCTGGGTTTAAAAAAGGGTTAGACAAGTTCCTGGAGGAAATTCCATAAACCATTATTAAGAGGGGACTCAGGATATCAATGCTTGACCCAGTACAAACATTGTGGAGCTTGTCTCTTTTGGGGAAACTGCTAGGTATGTATGACCTAGATTGGCTATTGTTGGAAACAGGATACTGGGCTTGATGGACCTTGGTCTGACCCAGTATGGTATATTTTAAAAAAAAAAAAAGGTTCTTGAGTCTTTTCCGGCAGTCTTTGACTTTGGTGGAACAGATATCTTGAGGTAGGGTGTTCCATAGGTGTGATGCGGCTAGTGATAGTGCTCTTTTGTATGCTGATTGCTTACTTTTCCTGAAGTCTAGTGGCACATTGATCGTGTAGCTGTTATTGGTTCTTATGGGGCGGGCGCTTTCTTCTCTTGTAATTAGGGTTTCCAGGATGTCTGCTGAAGAGTGGCGGATGATTTTGAAGATGTTTAGTTGTATTTTAAACTTTGCATGTGCTTGTATTGGTAGCCAGTATAGTTGATATAATAATGGTGTGATGCGATCTGTTTTATTGGTTCCTCTGACGATTCGCGCTTTTGTGTTCTGCACCATTTGTAGTGAGTGAATGATTTGTTTTGGTGGAGTGAGTTGCCCTAGTCCAATATTGGTGTGATTACTCGGCAAATAATCCGGAAGTGATCATGGCATAGTGGTTTAATTCTTCATTTGATGATTAATTTGCGGTATGCCTTCGCTGCTATCTTGTTTATATGAGATTGGAGGTTGATGTTTTATATACCTCCTTTCTCTGGGTCGAGGTGGTTTACATAGAACAATTGTAGATACATTTTAAGAGTGGTGTGAAACTATGTACAACATGCAAACAAGATCCTATGGGATCTTTAACTATCTATAGATTGTAATATTTTTATGAAACTATATACAATAAGCAAACAAGACTATGTACAGGTTATTGCTTTCTATCATTTTTAATTCTTGTGAGGGGGGAGATTATGTTGTGTTGAAATATTCTACGAATAGATGTGTTTTTAGGTGTTTTCTGAAGGTCTTAAGGTCGGCAGTGAGTTTGTGATTGAGTGGTAGTCTGTTCTATGTTGATGGTGCATATAACTGAAATTCTAACTCTCATATGAGAATATATAGCACTAAATGAAGATTTATGTGTGAGATCTGGTGGAAGAAGGATAACCAATGGGACACTATTATGAGGCCACTAATTACATTGCAATGATAGGATGGGGGGTAATGCTATATGTTAGCATTGAGGCAACCAGAATAAAAGTTCCTCAGGAAACAAAATGCACCATTGAATCTTTATGGATAGAAATTCTATGTGCAAAGAGGAAGAAAATAGTGGTTGGGGTTTACTGCTGTCCACCTGGACAGAATGAGCAGACAAGATGAAATGTTTTCAGAAATTGGAGAAACTAACAAAATTGGCAACACAATAATAACGGGTGACTTCAAGTTCCCTAATATTGATTGGATAAAGGTCATGTTAGGACATGTTAGGGAGATAAGGTTCCTAGATGAAATGATGGCTTCATGGAGCAGCTGGTTCGGGAACCAAATAGAGAAGGAACAATTTTAGACTTAGTCCTTTGTGGAACACAGGATTTGGTACAAGAGCTAACTGTGTTGGGACCATGTGGCACTAATTATCATATGATCATCAAATTTAACTTAATTACTGGTGTGAGTATGCAAAGGAAAGTTACTATGTCAGCATTTAATTTTCAAAAGGGAGACTGATATAATGAGGAAGATGGTTAGAAAGCAAACTAAAAGGAACAGCTGCAAAGGTCAAGATTTTACATAAGATGTGGATGTTTAAAAATATGATTTTGGAATCCCAGACCATATGTATCATATGCATTAAGAAAGGCGGATGGAAGGCCAGACAGCCAGCATGGTTAAAAGGTGAGGCGGTAAAGGCTATTAGAGCCAAAATAAAGCATCTTTAAAAAAATGGAAAAAGGAACCGAATGATGAAAATAGGAACAAGCGAGTTAAATGCAAGGCACTGATAAGGAAGGCAAAAAGAGAATTTGGAAGGTTTGCCATAAAGAGAAATTCACAATAAAAATGTCCAGCTACATTTGAAGCAAGAAGCTGGAGAAGAAGTCTGTACCATTAAAAAAGGGGCATTCAGGGATGACAAGGCCATAGCTTAGAGACTAAATTCATTTTTTGCTTTGGTCTTTAGTAAGGATGATGTAGAAAAGCTACCCATGCCAGAAAAGGTGGAAGATGACGTAGAACAAATTGATAAATAGCAGCAAATCACTTGGACTGTATAGTATACACTTAAGAGTGCTGAGGGAACTCAAAGATGAAATTGCAGAGTTCTTATTAGTGGTTTTTAACGTATTAAAATCATTTGTGAAAATACAAATTGGCCACCCTCAAATTTTCTAACACCTCTTTAAAAAGGGCTCTAGGAGTGATTTGGGAAACTACAGACCATTGAGCCTGAAGATGGTGCCAGGCAAAATGGTAGAAGCCATTAAGAACAAAATCACAGGACATATGGAAAGAAATGGTTTAATGGGACAAAGTCAATATGAATTTAGCCAAGGAACGTTTTGCCTCACCAATTTCCATTTCTTTGAAAGTATGAATAAACATGCATAAAGATGTGCCACTAGATAGTGTATTTAGACTTTCAGAAACATTTGACAGAGTCCCACATGAGAGACTCCTGAGGAAATTAAGTCATAGCATAGGAGGCAGTATACTGTTGTGGATTGGAAACTGGTTGAAAGAGAGAAAACGGGGCAGAGTAGGATTAAATGGTCAATTTTCTCAATGGAGGAAGATAAATTGTGGAGGACCTGTTGCTTTTTAACATATTTATAAATTATCTGGAATTGGAAATAAGTGAGGTGATTAACTTTGCAGATGGCATCAAGTTATTCAAAGTTGTTAAATCGCATGCAGATTGTGAGAAAATGCAGGAGGACCTTTGGAGACTGGGTATCCAAATGGCAGCTGAAATGTCATGTGGACAAGTGTAAGTGATTGCATGTAGGAAAATATAACCCAAACTATATAGATACAGTGTTAGGTTCCATGTTAGGAGTTGCATTCCAGGATAAGGACAGGAATGTAATTGTGGACAATGAATTGAAATCTTCTCTTCATTGTGCAGCGGTGGCTAAAAAAGCAAACGATGTTAGGAATCATTAGGAAAGGAATGGAGAATAAAACTGAAATCTGTAATACTAGAGGGCATAACATGAAGCTGCAAGGGGGTAAACTGAAAGACAACATCAGGAAATACTTTTTCACTGAAAGAGTGGTGGATGCTTGGAATGCCCTGCTGATGGAAGTGGTGGGATCAAATAAGGTGACAGAATTCAAAATGGCATGGGACAGACACAGTGGATCCCTTTATAGAAACAGGATGAAATCAGAATAAACTTAACTGTCTCTGATATCTCAACAAGCAGAGGTGACCTGCACAGAGCGGTGGGTTAACTCCTAAACAAAGGCATGGGGAGGGGTGACCTGCACAGAGCGACGGGTGTACCTACTCTTGCCACCTTGCTGGGCAGACTAGATGGACCATGCTGGTCTTTATCTGCTGTCATATGCTATGTTACTATATTATAATGCTTCGGCATCGCTCCATGGTGTGACCACATCTTGAGTATTGTGTACAATTCTGCTCTCTGCATCTCAAAGATATAGCGGCATTGAAAAGGTACAGTGAAGGGCAACCAAAATGATAAAGGGGATGAAACGACTTTCCCATGAGGAAAAGCTAAAGAAATTAGAGCTCTTCAGCTTGGAGAAGAGATGGCTGAAGGAGATATGACAAAATCCTGAGTAGAGTGGAAAAGGTAGACATAAATAGATTGTTTACTCTTTAAAAAAAATACAAGGACTAGGGGGATACGGCATTAAGCTATCAAGTAGAGTGGAGTGGAGGATTGGCCTAGTGGTTGGGGCAAGGTATTTCAGGCCGGAAGGTCGGGGGTTCAAATCCCACTAGAGGACAGCAACCTTGGGCCGGAAGGACTGGGGTTTCTAGTTCCACAGGTGCTCCTTGTGGTCTTGGGCAAGCCACTTAACCCTCCATAGCCCATGTTCCCTGTAAAATAGTTATCTCCAAGTTATAATGCCCTGTTCAATGTAATTTCAGTTTGTTCAGTGTAAACCGCACTGATGCAAAATAGCGCGGTATATAAGAGAATGTAAATAAAATAAATGAATAAATAAGTAGAATATTTAAACAGATAGGAGAAAATATATTTTTTGCATGTATAATTAATCTTTGGAACTCATTGCCAGAGGATGTGGTAGAAGCAGGTAGTGTAGCCAGGTTTAAAAAAAAAAGGTTTGGACAAATTCCTGAAGAAAAGTCTATAAACTGTTAAGGTAGTCCAGGAGAAAGCCACTGCTTATCACTGGGATAAGTAGCATGGAACTGACTACTTTTGGGATATGCAAAGCACTAGTGACCTCGATTGATAGACCTTTGGACTAACCCAGTATGTTCTTTTAAACACCACTCCATTTTCCGCATGCACTGAAGTCAGCCATGAATAAAATGAAAAAATGCAGAGATTTTTTTTCTCATACTTTTCAGATTAAAAAGTAAGTAAATAAATCCATGTGTCTCGAACCATTTAGCAGGAAGGTGTTCCAGGAGGTAATGCTGTCTTCCTTTGTTGCAGCCCATCAGCTGTAAAAGCACAGTGAATGCGTGCGTTCTATCAAGAGGTATAAGCTTTCTTGACTAGCCTCCCGTCACAGGCATGGGCTCAGCTGGCAACTGTCTTAGGTTCTACATTCACTGCTATCTATTTCATGCAGTATATGAGGTATTTGACACTTCCTCATGAATTTCAGCTTTTGTAGTAGCCGCCAGGTGTCTAGCTTGGTTACGTGCTGCTTGTCTATATGAGGACATTCACAACAGGCTGGCACATATTCCAAGCACTGGATATTCCTTATTTGGTGAAAAAGTGAGAGACCTTGGATATCAAGGATCACAGTTCCACTTTGCAACATCTTTTTGCTGTTCTGCCAACTACCTTTTTCTCCAGACATATGCATTCATCTTGGTACTGCCAAATGTTCTTCATACAGAACATTTTTAACCAATGCAGCATCCTTTATTTGTTAAACCTTGATAGTGAGGCAGAGGGCAACCAGAGCAGGTAATGCTCCCTCAGTCAAATCTATCTTCATTTTGATTGTTGTCTACTATCATAGCCAGTATCCCTTCAAAACGTATACTATATCCTACTTTTACAGGGCTAGATTCAGTTCTTCCTATGGCAGTTGTAGCAAATCAAGGCAGATTCTTATGTTAACATATTGAAGACAGGCTACTATTGGGGCACTTTACAATGGATCTACAATGGTCTCACCTGCTCCAGATCCATACTAGTCTGTTATAGGAAGAAATCAGTTTCCTCTTGCCCTCCAATGCAGGGATCTCAAGCTATTTCTCTGCAAGGAGAAGTTCGGGATGAACAGTTTCCTCCATGTTCCCATTCTTTAAAAAGGGAAACTAGCTGTTCAGTTTATTCTTAGACTTGAAATTTTTTACTTTGATTCAAGAATCTCAAAATGAAGTACAGAAGAATACAGTATTCCTGAAAAAAATCTTTAAAAAATTTTTAAACAGGTGGACCAAACAGCCAAGTTTTCAGGGTTTTTTTTCTAAATCTAACACAGCGATCATCAAAGAAAACAATATTAGTAATATTGTTTTACAGTTGTCCCATATGAAAGTATGGGAGGAGAGAGACTCTTAATTTTAGGAACATTGGAGGAGGAGATAATTGAAGTTTCTGCCATGACGAAAGCAGTTGCCTTCCTGAGATTTGCTGAACCAACAATTCTTGTGAGTAATTTGGAACTATGTGATAGATACATTTAAAAGCAAA
Source organism: Ichthyophis bannanicus (assembly GCA_033557465.1). Classification (NCBI taxonomy): domain Eukaryota; kingdom Metazoa; phylum Chordata; class Amphibia; order Gymnophiona; family Ichthyophiidae; genus Ichthyophis; species Ichthyophis bannanicus. Next base: position 883,769,060 of record CM066035.1, on the reverse strand, counting down.
GCAAAGCAAAAGCTCAGACTGCATAATCTTCCCTACTGGGAGCCAATGTAAGGTGTAATATGGTGTCTGCTTTTAGCCCAGTTGTAGTATGAATTGGGTGCAACCTACTTAAAGTATACTTTGGTGTTCCACTATAAAGCTACAGAAATCCAGCTTAGTGATAATGGGTACACCACTAATTTTACATCTTTGTTTACGAAAATAAGATTTCAATTACCTAATTTTTTGTAAACTATAGAAGCTGTTCTTTACAACAGCAGATATCTATGAAGCAAATCAGAATAAAAATCTCATAAATTACATGCACACAGCTATATTTCTAAAGGCTATTTTCAAAAGTAAAATGATCTAGGAAAAAATGGATTTTACAGCAACCTGTTACTTTTTAACCAATGATTTATTTCCTCCTTGCACTTATCCAGGTGCTGCACCACTTCCCTCTGATCCCCTAGTAAATACCAGCCACGTATCAGCAAAAAATGCTCTTAATTCCATACTTTGAAATAGTAAATACCAAAAGAGGTCAGATATACATTAAAAAGTACTGGAAATAAATAGCCCTTTGAGATACTTTAAAAAGCACAGACCTAGCAGAGGAGATACTTACATACCAATGCACAATGAAAGACTGATCTGATAGGAAAGAAGTAAACATTGAGGTGCCCCTCCACCACCTCCCCAAAAACAATCTTGTATCAGATTGTATCTAACTAAATTCAGGAGAGAATTGAAACACTATCTCTTCCTCAAATGCTACCCGGAGGAATGTACACCAACCCCACCACTCGCAACATAGTCCGACCTCACGCATTCCCTCCTCACATATTTGTATATAAGTGTGAATATCATTCTGTTGTTACGAATGTAAATAGTAATACTGTAATTACAAATGTAAATAGTTAATACTATTACCCAAGTTGAGCTACCTGTTATATGTAATACGGTGTTAACCCCCACCGTAAAATACCTCATGTTCTTTGTAAACCGCACTGATGTTGAAGAGCGCGGTATATAAGCGATTTAAATAAATAAATTAAATAAATAGATGCTGATCTTGTAACACCTGGAGATGATCCTCCCCCTGAACCCACTGAGCCCTAAAAAGAATTAGGTCAAGAAATGTTTTTGTCCCATGATTTGAACAAAATCCAGACCAAAAAGGAGATGAAGCCTTATCCAAACAGGAATTCTGTTGGGAAAAAAAGTACCTTTTCAATTTGTTTTGCTACATAGATTTGCTATTGAACAATAATCCATGTCGGTGTAATAAGGCTTGAGAAGTGGTGAAATCAGTTGTATTTAGTACATTAGAGATCAAGATATGATCAGAAACGCCCCTTTTTTAGAATTGGTCATTCCATTCTTTTCAGTTACACAGGAAAACACCCCCCCCCCCCCCAAATCTATTAACTACAGCCAACAAATGAGGGGTTAACTGTTAACACTGCAGTCTTAACCATAGTGAAGGGGAAAGGATTGGTCTTTGAAGCTTGTGCAGTTCAATGTGATTATAATTTTCTCAATCTCCAGGAACAAGCAGGAATGTAGTCTTCACATACGGGTGTGACATCAGGTACCGATGGAGCCTGTGTGGAAAGCTCCTCAGCTACCAATAAGAGAGCCTTTGGGAGCACTCCACTGCACCTGCACTACTGCCTTCCTGGTCTCTCAACTCCCTCTCCTCAGTTCTTCTTTTTCTGTGGAGCCAACAGGTCAAAACTCTGTCACGGAGAAAAGAACTTAACCTTTTTTTCTAAAACCGCTTCTGCCTTTCCACACAGGTATCATTTGATTCCACCATCATTTTCTCTCAAATTCCTTTTCTTTTTTTCAAAACATTTTTTATCTCAGGGCTTTGTGCTCACTAGGCCTTGCTCACCATCTTCATGATGGAAAAACCTCCAGTGGGTTCAAAAAATGCACCAAGTGCTCCAGCACCATTTCAGTGACAGACAAACACAATTGGTGTTTGAAATGCCTTGGTCCCGACCATATACCCCAAGATTGCTCCCTCTGCAAGCAGATGACGAAGAGGGGCCTAGGGAACCGGCTGAAAGGTTTGGAGAACTCTTTCCATTGGACTCTGTCAGTGGCCTCGACTTCCTCCAGAGCATTCTCATGCTCTCACGGTTCCAAGCACTCAAGAGTCAAAACACTCTGAGAAGAGGACTAAAAACCCAAGTCTCCTTCAAAATCATCCAGAGATATAAGGTAAAGCTTCAAGAATCCTCAGAGAAGTCAAAGGAACCAAAGGAAAGGTCCAAGGATTCCTCAGGCAGGTCAAGGGAATCGAGAGAGAGATTCCACTCTAACCACTGTGACTCTTCCAGGACCTCTTCCGTCTCTGGCCATTGGCCCAGGCATCCACAGCGGGAGGACTTGTCCTCCAAAGTCTTCATGAGGAATTGGGAGGCACCCAAGGACTTGACTTCTGGAGAGCTCCTGATGTCTTGCTCTGGTACGGTGGCACCCAGCCCCATTCTCTCTTTGACCAGACGCAGGCAACCTCCTTGGATCAGTGGATGCTGTCCTTTGAGAGAACTTGCGGCCCTCCTCATAGCTTCAGTTCATCTTACATCGACAGCTGCGGGTCTGCAACCTCGAGCATTGACATCGATGACTCCATTGACTCCGATTCAGGCTTCATCACCAGTACCGCCTTCGGCACTGATGCACTCTACATTGAGAATCAAAGCCTCGGTACTGACATTGGTATCAGTATCGACTACAGAAATCCCATGGACTACCCCAGGTGTAGGACCTGAGGACATTGAGGAGCATCGACACTGTTCATGCCGCCATCAGCATTGTCTATAATCACCAATGTCTGATTCGGATACCGCCAATTCCGACCACCGTTCCTTCAGTTCCACAGATCTCCAGGACATCTCCGAACCTTTGCTTCCACCCATCAGTACTTGGTGAAAATCCCCTCCTGCGGACATGTCCTTTCAGGAATTTATCTGAGACATGGCGACGGGCCTGTCTATTCTGCAAGCATCGGAACTGGAGCAGAGAGCAGAGGAGCTGAAAATACTCCAGTATCCCACAGCCACGAAGGAGGCTGCAATCCTCCCGGTACACTGGATCCTCCACAATTTGATGCTTCAGATGTGGGAGACTCCTCTAACAGTTTCCCCAATTAGCCGCCGACTAGATACCATGTACAGAGTACTGGTTTTCAGAAACCACAACTTCCACCACTCTATGGTGTTTGAATTGGCGATGTGTCACATGAAAAGTAGCAAAAACCACTCCTCTATTCCTCCAGGACGTGAATCCAGGCATCTCAATTCCTTCGTCAGCCAATCCTTCCAAACATCGATGCTAGCCAGCAGGATTAACTCTTATATCCTCTATATGGGGATGTTCCTCAAGGAACTTAATAAAGACTGGGAGGGTCTCCTTCCATTCCTTCCAGAAGAAGAGAGACCTGCTTTCCAAGCTATTCTGGCACATAGCCAAAATGTGTCAATTTGTGAATAGAGCAACATTCGATGCCTTTGAGTCCACCAGTAAGGCCTCTTCCATTGCCATCGGTGCATGGCAGTTGGCTTGGCTCCAAGCGACAGACCTGGAACAGTAGGTCCAAAATAAACTGGGCAATATCCCCTGCACTGGAGAGAACCTCTTCAGTAAGAACTGGAAGGAGAAGGCTGGAGAGCTGGAAACGGATGACACAACCCTTAAACGGCTCTCCAGAAAAACTGCTGACCATACCAAGAAAAAGGCAACAGCCAAGAAACCCTTCTACCTTAAAAAGAGAAGGTTCTACTCCTCCTATTCCCAACCGGCTTATCAGACCCAGCAGAAACAGCAGTGTCCTAAGCAGGAAAAAAACCCAGATTAGCCAAGCCATAGCCATCCATTCAAGCACCGGCAGCACCTAGTTTTTGATTCCCACATAAGGAGCACAACCAGTCTCCTGCACATTCAGGAACCCACCACCATTCCAGGTAGACTTAGCAACTTTGCACATTGATAGCACTATGTCACCACAGAACAGTGGAGACTCTTCATAATTCAGAGAGGTTACCAACTACATTTTCAGGAACTTCCTCCTCACCACTTCAGGGGAGATTTACTCACCCAACCTCCCTTAGATGTCCTGCTCAAGCAGGAAGTCCACAATTTCCTTTCCCAAGGAGCCATAGAAGCAGTCCCTCTAAACCAACTGCTGAAAGGTTTCTTCTCTCCCTACTTCCTCATTCCAAAGAAGTCAGGAGGCTACAGGCCCATTCTCGACCTCCGGGAACTAAAGTTCCTTGTAAAGGAAAATGATCTCTCTGGGAACCCTATTTCCCTCCCTGCAAGAACACGATTGGCTCTGTTCACTAGACCTCAGAGGCCTACACATACATTTTAATTCATCCAGACTATAGACAGTATCTTCATTTTATCTATCAGGGAACCCATTATTAATACAGGGTCCTTCCCTTCGGTCTGGCGTCTGCACCCAGGGTCTTCACAAAGTGCATGGCTGTAGTAGCAGCATATCTTTGAAGCAACAGTGTCTTCGTCTTCCCTCTACTGAGACGATTGTCTAATAAAGGCAGACTCCCCTGGAGAACTCTGCTCATCTCGTTTTCCAATTCTTGCACTGTTGCAGTATCTAGGATTTGTGATAAACGTCCCAAAATCCCAACTTGCCCCAACCCAAAGGTTAGAATTTATAGGAGCAGTACTGGACACTCAGCAATCCAGAGCCTTCCTCCCTATGGTCCGCATTAGCAAGTTGGTGGATCTAGCCACCCACATGCGTCAGCAACAGACTGCCATCGAGACTTTCTGTGTCTCTTGGGCCACATGGCCTCCACAGTATATGTGGTCCCTTACGTGAAGATTACACATGCAAATAGCACAATGGACCCTCTCAACCCAGTGGACCCAAGCCATGGGGAATCTCCGAATATCATACACACAACACACCCTCTGACTGAATAACTCCTCTGGTGGTGTACCCCAACAGATCTTGTATGGTCACCTTTTCAGATGCCCCAACCTCAACATACCTTGACTACAGATGCATCAAAGCTCGGTTGGGGAGCCCATCTGGATTCCCTCTCCACACAAGGCCTGTGGACAGCTCAGGAATCCCCCCCCAAAAAATCAACCACCTCAAGCTTCGAGCAGTAATGAATGCTTTCCAAGTTTTCCACCAGCACTACCTTCTCAACAGCCATATACTGATCAGGACAGACAATTGGGTGGCAATGTTTTATATAAACAAACAAGGGGGGACTGGCGCTCTCCCTCTCTACAGGGAAACCCTGCCACCTGTGGAACCTCACCATTCTCCATCATATGCACCTCCAGGCAGTTTATATTCCAGGAGAGTCCAATCTCTTGGCGGACAGACTGAGTCGGATCTTACAACTTCACAAGTGGACCCTAGATCCACAGACGGTGGCAAAAGTCTTCCAAACCTGGGATCTGCCACTCCACAAAATCACAACTTCCACAGTTCTGCTCCAGGATACCATCCAAATTCAGTCTGACATCAGATGCCTTCCTGATTCACCCATGGCTACCAGTGGGTCTAAGAAGTGTGATTGGTGCTTTAAAATTATGTCCTTGACCGACACACACAACTGCTGCCTTTGTTGCCTCGGGCCAGACCATGACCCGGCAGCCTGCGGCCTCTGCAAGAGGATGTCCAGCAAGGCCCTCAAGAGCCGCCAGTAGCAGCATAGGTTTTTCCCCGAATCCCCGGACCCCTCCCAAAGCCAGGGCCTCGTCTGAGGCCCCGACACTATGGGCAGAGCTTTCTGAGCCCGAGCCTCGTCGTGGGTCCTCAGAAAGGGGGTCTCCATTGAGGGAACACAGAAAGAAGAAGAAACCCTTGAAGGCTGCGTCCTTGGATGGTTCCCTTAGTCCGAGGTGATCGTCCAAGGAATCTGAGAAGGAGCAACCTGTGAAGGTTCCCCGGAAGGATCCGGTCATGGACCGGCCTCGGTCCTCAGACACCATCCTTGTCGAGGATTCCCCTTTGGGGGAGCTGGCGTCGGGCCCGAGAATGGTGGCCCTGGAGCACAGTTTGCCTTCATGGACCAGCAGTGGGTGCTGTTGTCCAGTTTCACTGGTTCATCCGCCCCAACCACCGAGCCATCGACTTCCCAAGACATCCCCAGAGGCCGAGCTCAAGTCATCTGCTGAGGTCATGCTCCGAGTCCCGCTCATTGGGACCGCGGTCATCTCCGGTAAGTCGACCGGGTGTGGGCCACGGAGCAGCAGGGCCCTCGAGGCCCACGGAGAAGCCCTCGGACGAGTCCTCCATGGATTACTCAGAGTGAGAGATGGAGGACGAGTCCTCCGATACCCGTCGCCACCGCAACATCCCTTCTGATTGCCCTGTGTTGGAACCTCGGCGGTGGTCTCCACCGGAGAACATGGGTTTCCTGGACTTTGTCAAGGATATGTCCAAGGCCCTAGCCTTCCCAACTGAGTCGGAGGAGGATCCTTGGGTGGATGATTTAGAGATTCTCCAGTACGAGGCCCCTCCATGGGAATCGCTAACGGTATCCATTCCTCCCATCCTGGAAAGGCTCATGCTCAGTATGTGGGAGTCGCCGGCCTCTGAGCCAGTGGTGAGCAGATGGCTCGACTCTTTATCTATTGAGTCCGCCAGAGCCCAAGCTTCTAGAAGTCACCACTGCCACACAACTCCATAGTGCTGGAGTCGACCATGCATCAGCTGAAAAGCCAGAAGACGCCCTCCTCGGTGCCCCCTGTCAGGGAGGCCCGCACCTTGAACACCCTCGGCAGGAAGTGCTACCAGGGCTCGATGCTTCTCTGCTGCATCCAGGCCTACCAGCTGTACATGGGAATGTACCTGAGAGACCTGGCGAAGGAACGCGCCAGGTTCTCGGCTGGCCTCTCCGAGGAACACTTGCAGCGTTTCAAGAGCCTGGCCAAGGCAGTCTGTGAGTGCTCCAAATTTGTCTCAAGCGGCCTATGACTGGTTTGAATCTGCATCATCGGTTTCACGCCGCTAGGCTTGGCTTCAGTTGTCCGACATCGAGCAGTGGGTTTAGGACAAATTGGTCAATGTCCCATGCAAAGGGGAGAACCTCTTCAGCAAACCCATGACCGACAAGGCTGCTGAGCTGGAGACAGAGTTCATTACGAGGACCAGGCTCTCCAAGAAGACCACTGCCCCTCCTCGACGAAAGGACTTGAGTAAAAAGCCCTTTTACCCAAGGATGGGGAGCTGCTTACAGAAACTACCCACCCTATCAGGCCTCCCTGGCTCCCCAACATGGTCAGCAAGCCAAGGTACATGGGCATGGCCTGCGTATGCAGAAAGCTCCAAAACCCCAGGAACTGGCCTCGGCCCAGCAAGGGGGGAGGAGCTTTTGACTCCTTGAGTATAGCCTTTCTTCCCCAAGGAGATCAGCAGCCCACAGGGGGACGTCTGGCCCTCTATGCCCAGAGGTGGGTGTCCATCACCACAGATTCCTGGGCATTAAGGATAGGGAGGGTTGCCTCCTCCACCTGACTCAGACACTTCCCCCTTACTTCCCAGGAGAGCCCCTCAGGTCTCCACTCCACCGGGACCACCTTTTGAAGGAGTTGGCAGGCTTTTTCGACGACAAAGCGGTGGAACCAGTGCCCCACCACCTCAAGGGTACGGGGTTCTCCTCCAGATTCTTCCTCATGCCAAAGAGGACAGGGGGCCTAAGACCCATCCTCGACCTGCGCAACCTCAACAAATTCCTGGTGAGGGAGAAATTCAAGATGCTCTCCCTTGGAACAATGCTGCGATACCTCCAGCAGGGAGACTGGTTATGCTTCTTAAACCTCAAGGATGCTTATACCCACATCCTTATCCACTCCCAACCACAGGCAATACCTATAGTTTGTAGTAGGGGGCAGGCACTTTCAATACAGGGTGCTCCCCTTCGGCCTAGCCACTGCCCAAGAATGTTCACAAAATGCCTGGCAGTTGTGGCCGCCTTCCTCTGGCTTCAGGGGATGCTCATCTTTCCCTATCTGTGGACGACTGGCTCATAAGGGGAGGCATGGCCTCGGAGGTGCTGCTGGCCACCGCTCGCACCATCCAGGTTCTGCAACAGTTGGGCTTTGTCGTAAACTACCCCAAGTCTCACCTCCTCCCCACACAGTGCCTGGAGTTCATTGGAGCAAAGCTAGACACCCTACAATCGTGGGCTTTCCTGCCCAAGGACCGAGCAGATCTGCTCTGGTCTCTTGCTTGGAACGTACAGCACCGTCCCTCGGTGTCCACCCGACAACTTCTGTGCCTCCTCGGGCACATGGCCTCAACAGTCCATGTCACTCCAGACGCTCGCTTCCACATGAGGATAGCACAGTGATGTCTCCGGGACCAAGTCTCAGTGACACACTAGCTGGTAGAATCACTGGACTGGTGACAGTTGTCCCGGCATCTTGAAGTGGGATGCCTTTTCAGGCCCCAAGTCACTTGAGGGCCCTCACCAGACACCTCCCTGCTCGGCTGGGGAGCCCACTGCAGAGATTGCTGCACACAGGGTAACTGGTCACACTGGTCAACAATGAAATCGTTGCTGACTTTAAAAGGCCCTAATCTGTAGTATCTTGGTGAGCTGAACACGAATATAACATTAAAAATTTTTTATTGGCTCTCGTTTTGAAGATAATGCATGTAGTTCATTTTTGACGTTTCACCGTGTACATTTATCCAGTAGGACATCAACAACATCCCAAATAAGCCTTGAATGATGTGATATTGCATCACATTGCATAATAGCAGCATGCACACATCATCCAGAGTTGATTGCATCATTTTCTGATGCAGTGCAATACTACTGCCAGACGGCTGCTGAAGCCACCTGATGTCAGCAGTGTACTATACGCAGTCGGAAAGTAAAGTAATCTGGTATTCTATTCTGATATTGAAAGCCTCATGAATGCCTTAAAAATCACTGACTGGTGACTATTTATAGACTTTTCGAAACTGAGTCCGAAGGCTGTGCTTTTGAACAATGGAAACCGTCTTCCATCTATTCCAGTAGCGCACGCCGTCCACATGAAAGAGACATACGGTAAAGCATCTACTGACTTCCACTAACTATAACAAGTACAGCTGGCACCTCTGTGGTGACTTGAAGGTAGTTGCCCTTTTAATGGGACTGCATCAGGGATATATAAAATACATGTGTTTCTTATGTGAGTGGGATAGCCGAGCAAGGGATTGGCACTACTTGTGGAAGGAATGGAATCGTAGACAAAATGTAACAGTTGGAGAGAAGAATATCCAGCACCCAGCTCTGGTTGAGGCTCACAAAATCCTGCTACCACCCCTTCACATCAAACTAGGTTTGATGAAAAACTTCATGAAAGCCATGGACCGCACTTCGCTAGCTTTCTGATACCTGCATGAAAAATTCCCTCGACTCAACAAAGCAAAGATTAAAGAGGGAGTTTTTGTGGGTCCTCAGACTCCGAGAGCTCTTCAAAGATGACCAGTTCAAAAACTTGCTGCAAGGTGATGCGAAACAAGCATGGAATGCTTTTCGCCTAGTGTCAACAAGCTTTCTCGGGAATGTTAGGGCAGAAAACTACAAGGAACTAGTAGAAGACATACTGATGCAGTATCAAACTTGGCTGCAATATGTCTCTAAAGATCCATTTCCTTGATTCCCATCTCGATTTCTTTCCTGACAACTGTGGTATGGTTAGTGATGAACAGGGCGAACGTTTTCACCAGGATATCGCAACGATTGAGCAAAGATACCAGGGAAGATGGTCCACTACAATGCTGACTGACTACTGCTGGACACGCCCCAGAGAAGCTCCCGAACAGCTGTACAAGAGATAGGCGAAAAAATCTAAGAAGTAGTCTATGACTTGTTTTTTTACAGGTATTAACTGAAGGCCTATTATATTTACTATTGACATGCATTTCGTGATATAAACATTAATTCTTGTAGATTACAAAAAAACTAGAGCCAACTTTGCAATTTCACTGTCATATTCGTGTTCAGCATATAAAAATTGATATGAAATGACTATTTTTATTTCAAGTAACATGACTTTTGTAAAAATTTGTTGACCAGTGTCACCAGACAAGAGCACCCAGCAGATCAACCTCCTGGAGCTCCTGGCCATACACCTTGCCCTGAGGGTATTCTGTCACCACCTACCAGGCGATGCTGGTCCAGGCGGACAACCAGGTGGCGATGTTCTATGTGAACGGAGTCTCGTACCATTTGTCTGGAGCCACTGGTCCTCTGCTCGTACGCAATCCATCAGGGCATCCCCCTGTGGGCAGTGTACCTGCCAGGCCAGGACAACCTGCTGGCCGACAGTGTGCCCATCCTCTTTCCACTATTATTCATGCTGCAGCTTTGCTCCAAGCTATGCTTCAATGCTAGATATCTGTAGCCATTCGTGTTCTTTTTACTCCACTAGAATGTTACACTGTACTAATGACAGATACTTCCAATACCAGGTGAGGAGATTCCCATTTTGCCCAAAGCACATACATGATCAGAGTCTGAAGTGTTTCTTTACATCAATCACTTGGAGCTTTGAACCACATTTTATGCAATTCATTCATCATCTTAACAGTTCAGTGTTAAAAAAAAAAATGGCACTTGGTTGTCTATCTGAACTAAGTCAACAAGCGAGCAGAAACTAGAGTCCATCCAACTTCTGAGAAGCAGCAAAGATTTGGGGATTTATCATTGCCAACACTTCTACAGCCAAAATGCTTCTGAAATAAATTCAGTCACACTTTACTAATTCTGGATTGCTGAGAATGAAAACGAGGCTTAAAATTGTTTATTGGCTCTAGTTTTCAATTTACACTATTAGGTCAGTACATACAACCTAAGGATATCATGCAAGTTACAGTGGGAAGGGATCTCAAAACACATGGAGAGGGAGGAGTAGCCTAGTGGTTGGGGCACGGTACTTCAGGCCGGAAGGTCGGGGGTTCAAATCCCACTAGAGGACAGCAACCTTGGGCCGGAAGGACTGGGGTTTCTAGTCCCACAGATGCTCCTTGTGGTCTTGGGCAAGCCACTTAACCCTCCATTGCCCATGTTCCCTGTAAGTATTAGTGAATGTGTCTCATATCCCCGCGTGTTAAATGTATCCCCCAATTGTGTTGTGACCGCTTTGATTGAAGGATAAGGCGGTATACAAAACTGTCTAAATAAAATAAAAAATCTTTGACTGGATTTGTGATTAATCTGTTTTTGTTTGAACAGTACTTGCTTTTCGGGCAAAACAATGATGCACTTTGAAGGTACTGTTGCATCATACATGATATGAATTGCATCATGTTATTCCTAGAAGTCAGATGCAATCCTAGCTCAGCTGAATTACATCACTCTGCAGAACAAATTGCGCAACTTCCTTATTGTCCCTCCAGTCCAGTCCAGTCCTGCACCTCTTGATAGTGTACCTCTTCCAGCAGCTTGGAGATTGACCATGTAATCTTTTTGATGACACCATTGTACTTACTCAGCTGGCACTGCCTACCAGCCCCAGTACACTCAGTCTCCAAGCAGCTTGGAGGAGGTAGTGAGCCCTGGTGCTGGACTCACTGAAGGGATAACTAAGGATATTAGGCTAGATATCTTGTTTCTGTATTTTCTTTATCCTTCGTGCACTTTGTGCTCTGTTTTCCTTGTTAGCAAGCTAAAAAAAAAAAAAAGACGACAAAATGCTATTTGCCCAGTTAGCCTACAGCTAAGAAGGATCTCTCTCCCTGCTCCAGGGAGGATTTAGACTTGCTGAGTCTGAGCGGCTCCCGAACCTGCTATCAGGTGAGGAGTCACTGCAGTTGGGGGCCTGCAGATGCGTCCAGCCTCTGGGGAGGAATCTCAGAAGCTCCCAGTCAGCTCGCTGCATCACCGAGGTATTTTTCCGGGTGTGCGCGAGGCAGCTGGCAGTAGACTCGGCGGCCTCAATGGAGCCAGAGGACAGGTATTCAGAGGATTCTGCGTGTCCAGGCATATAGGCGTGCGAGGTAAGCTTTAGGCCCGATTGCAGGAACAGCAGCCTAGCACCGTGTTGTGGAGGCCTAGCAGTTGCGCAGAAAGTGCAGAGCGGTTCCAGCATATCTGCCTTTCTCGCGTGAGCAGTGTCAGTCTACAGGCTTGGGGCTCCGGTTTCTCCCTGGGAGTCGTGCCTTTGTTTGGTGCTGCCGGATGACTTAGAAAATGCTTATATTTAGAGGATTTTCAGTTTTGTTTTTCTTTTCCTTTCAGTTTGCCGTTTTGAGTGCAAGCAGTAAAAAGGTTACGAGGAGCAGTTGCCCTTCTCTTTTACACCCCCTACCCCTGCATTCAGTGACATAGGACTTGGTTTGGGGGCAGGGTAGCCCTGGGGTCCAGAGAAAAAGAACCTACCCCAGGGCCCTGGTCATAGTGGTGGTGGGAACAGCACTCAACAAGGAGGGGGTGTTCGTCCACCCATATCTAGATGACTGGCTGATCTGGGCAAATTCCAGGGATGACAGCGAAAGAATAATGGTGTGGGTGCTGGAGTTCCTCTGAGGACTAGGCTGGGTGGTCAACCTGGCAAAGAGCCAATTGCAGTCGACCCAGGAGCTGGAGTATTTGGGGGTGCGCTTTGATACCCGCATGGGCAGGGTATTCCTGCCAGAATGTCAGGCGCAGGAGCTCAGGAGGTTGATTCACCAGTTTCTACGTATGGCAAGGCCTTCAGCGTGGCATTATCTACAAGTATTGGGGACCAGGGCGGCCACACTCAAGCTCGTCACATGGGCAAGGGTGCACATGCAGCTACTGCAGAAGGCCTTTCTCTGCCGGTGTTCACATCAGAGTCAACCTCTGTCTCAAACTCTTCCCTGTCTGGGCAGCACAGGAAAGCATTAAAGTGGTGGCTCTATCCAGGGAACCTGGAAGAAGGCATGCCACTCGAGACCCCACATTGGGTTCCACTGACAACAGATGCCAGCCTCTCCAGTTGGGGAGCCCATTGCGAGGGGTGTTTTCTTGCAGGGACCATGGAGTCTACAAGATCAACAGGCTCAAAATGCGGGCGGTGACCTTGGCACTAGAAAGATTTGAGCCATGGCTGCAGGGGAAAGCAGTATGAGTATTAGCAGACAATGCAACCATGGTTGCATACATCAACTGGCAAGGAGGCACAGGCTTTGTGGCCCTGGAGGAATGGTTAGAAGTTCACTTCCAGGCATTGTCAACAACGCACGTAGCAGGGGTTGACAATGTTCCTTTCTAAGGTCCTCGAAAAACTAGTCTTCCCACAACTGTCCTTTCACCTTGATTCTATCCATTTCTTGCATACTCATCAGTCTGGATTTCGCCCTGGCCACAGCACAGACCCCATTATCCTTTCAATGCTCAATGAGATTCACACAGCACATGATCGTGGTAACATCACCCTTGCAGTCTCCCTGGATCTCTCTTCAGCTTTTGACCTGGTCGATCACTCCTTGCTGCTCTCTTGTCTCTCTAGCTGTGGGATTCGGGGCACTGTACGTAAGTGGTTTCAGTCTTTCCTCTCCTCCTGCTCCTTTTCCTTTCTATATGGCCAGTCCTCCTCTCCCTTACTGCCCCTGACTTGTGTTCTCCAGGGCTCGGTTCTGGCACCCCTTTTATTCAACATTTTCTTGGCCCCCCTTGCTTTGCTAATTTAACAGTCTGGCATTTCCGCTTACTTCTACGTGGATGATATCTGTCTTCTCTGTCACACCAATCCTCACCACTCTGATCTGACCTCCTTGAATGCCTGCCTGTCAGCTGTGTCCAACTGGCTTGCTACTAATCACCTACATCTTAATCCCTCCAAATGTGCCGCCATCTGGTTTGCCCTCTCTGCACCCTGGCTGACACTAGCCCCACTTCTCCTGGACTCTTCGGTCCCCTTGGTCTCGTCCCTCAGCTATCTGTGTGTTGTCCTGTACTCCTCTCTGTCATTCCACTCTCATCTGTCTTCCCTTATCCAGTGATCCTTTTTCTTTCTGTGCCAGATTCATGCTCTTTGTTCTTCTGTTGATACACACTCTCTCACTACCCTCCTGCTATCACTGGTAATCTCTAGGTTGGGCTACTGTACCGGTGCACTCTCAGGTCTTCCATATTATCAACTCCATTGTCTCCAGCTGGTTCAAAACACAGCAGCCAGGATACTCACATACTCTTCCCACAGTGACCACATCATGTCCACCCTCATCTGTCTTCACTGGCTTCCCATTAAATTCCGTCTCAACTATAAATTACTCTGGTACACCGAGCAATTCATTCCGGCAGCCCGCAATACTTAAATGATCTCTTTCACTTCCACACTCCTCACCGCCTTCTTCGGTCCCTTCACACTCAACGTCTGGCTCTCCCATCAGTTTCCCAAGCACACCTGGAGCAGACACATCATTCCGCCTTTTTCTTTCTTGCCCCTGCATTATGGAACTTGCTGCCCATTGCCCTGCGTGCTGAGCCCTCATTTCCTCGGTTCAAGTCCCTCCTCAAATCCCACCTCTTTCAACTAGCCTATGACCTGCCCCCTAGTTCTTTCTGTCTCTTTCCCTATGTCACTACCCTCTGCTTCTACCTTACCTGGTATGCTCCCCTGTCGTCTTCAGCTTACTTATCTTTCCTGTCAACTGAATGACTTTCCTTTCCTAACTATGCTGTATTTTATTGCAATTGTGCACTGCTCTGATGCCTCGCTTCCACAGGTGGTATATCAAGAAATAATAAACTATAAAGATGGTGAACTACCTCAGCCGAATAAGAGTGGACGCTGGAGAGTGGCAGCTCAACCAGTAAGTGTTCGAGCAGAAAGTAGGTTGCTGGGGCACACTGATCATGGACCTGATGGCGATGTTCGAGTCAGCAAAGAGCAGTCGGTTCTTCAGCAGAAAAAGAGAGGATGTCCGAAGGTCTGGATGCGCTAATCCAGCACTGGCCCTAGGAGGGTCTTCTCTCTTTCCCTGTGGCGCTTATAGGCGGGTAGTTCAACGGATAGAGACACACAGGGGTTAGTAATTCTGGTGGCACCAGACTGGCCCAGATGCCTGTGGCATGCCGATCTGGTTCGACGTCTGGTGGATCGTCTGTGGCAACTTCCCATCCAGGAGGATCTCTTGAAGCAGGGGTCACTGTGCATGCCCTAGATGGATCGATTCTCGCTTACGGGCATGGCTCTCGAAAGGGCATGGTGGAGGAAGAAAGGATATTCAGCTTTGGTAATAAAGACCTTGCTACAGGCCCAGAGGAGATTTACGTGCCTAGCATATATCCGTGTGTGGCGCATTTTTGAGTCATGGTGTGAGGAGAGGCAGGCGTATCCTCCCATGGCCTCTTCGGCAGACATCCTGTTCTTGCAATCCGGGTATGATAAGGGCTTAGTCTCCAGCTCCTTGAGGATGCAGCTGGCAGTGATTGCCTGCTATCGTGGGAAGGTTTGCGGGGTGGCCTTTGGCGCACACCCAGATGTGCTGAGTTTCCTGCAGGCAATAAACCATCTCCACACTCCGCAGTGGCTGATGGTAACGCCTTGGGATCTCAATTTGGTGCTCACAGCGTTGTCAAGAGATCCCTTTGAGACATTGAGTAGGGCCTCCCTTAAGGATTCAGTGCTGAAGATGGTATTCTTAGTGGCGATCTGTTCGGCTCACAGGATATTGGAGCTTCAGGCCCTATTGCGCCAGGAACCATTCCTTTCCTTCTCCAAGGAAAAGGTGGTTCTGCGCCCACTGCCTTCATTTTTCCCAAGGTGGTCTCGGAATTTCATGTGAACCAGGTGGTGACCTTTACCGGTCCTGGGTGTGGCGGGGGGCTCTGACTCTCCACTGCTATGTCGCCTAGATGTGAGAAGAGTCCTGCGAAGCTACTTAAAGAGGACAGCCTCCTTTTGGAAGTCAGATCGCCTCATGCTGTTTGGAGGACTGCACACAGGTTTGGCAGCTGCAAAGGCCACCATATCCAAGTGGATTAGGGAGGCAATAGCAACCCTCATACATCCAGAAGGTTAAAGAAGTACTCGCGGGATTGCAAGTGCATTCCACGAGGGCTCAGGCAGCCTCATGGGCTGAGTATGGTTTAGTTCTGCCAGTGAAGATCTGTAGGGCGGCAAAGTAGTGGTTGCAGCATACTTTCTCTAAGTATTATCGCCTAGAAGTCCAGGTGGTGGAGGACTCTCGTTTCAGATGGACAGTGCTTCAGGCCAGTTGTGCGGGTCCCTCTTATTAGTTTAACTGCTCTGATACATCCCAGAGTGGCGGGACTGGACTGGAGGGGTGATAAGGAAAAAGAAATTAGACTTACCTGCTAATTGTTCCTTGAACTCCACTCCAGTTCCGGATCCTTCCCTGGGTGTTTTCTGGGATAATCTGTGTGCACCCTGGTTGTGAAGCTGGTTCCCTTGGTGGAGAAAGTGGCCAGGAGGAGCAGCAGAGTGGGGTGTAATCAGAGTTTTGGGAGGGGGCAGACAAGACGAGCTGTCTGTTGTTTGCTCTCTGCTGGCTGGAGTTGCTCGGGCGCTCAACAGGTAGGCCTTCTCATTCTGGAGAAGGGGATATCCTTCCCAGGGGATGGAGGGGATATTAGTTTACTTAGGCGTAGAGCTGTTTCGTTGCATGTTTAACTGCTGTTTTGTCAGTAGGTACTGGGGCTGGTAGGTGGTGCCAGCTGCATAAGTAAATGGGTGTCATCAAAAAGATGATATGCTGTCTCCAAGCTTCTGGAAGAGGTACACTACCCAGAGGTACAGGACTGGATTGGAGTTTCTCAAGGAACAACAATAGCAAGTAAGTCTAATTTCTCTTTTACTTTAATGAACATGGTGTGTCAGTAGTATTTTGGCTGTAGACCAGTCTTCTCAGTCGTTGATTTTTTTTCCGTTTAGCCAAAGTGAAAGGTGCCTTGTAATTGTTTGAACAATGCAGATCAATTCTGTTGTGTTTGTGGTGAAGCAACTTTTGCATCACAAAAACTCAGTATAACCGCTTTAAGAGAGCCTGCCACCTTTACTTTGGGTGCAAAATTGGAGATCAGGACAAGAGCTAGACCCCACACATATGCTGCAACACTTGTGCAACAAATCTTCGCCACTGATTGAATAGAAAAAGGAAATCTATGCCTTTTGCAGTGCTAATGATTTGGAGTGAGCCGACAGATTATATCAGCAATTATTACTTCTGCATGGTACCTCCTGTTGGGAAAGGTTTGTCGAAGAAGAAAAAGTGGATTGTGTAGTATCAAAACATTCCATCAGCTATATGCTTACTACCCCACGAAGAAGGCTTGCTGGTTCCTGATGTTCCAGAATCATTCTCACTTGAGTCAGAGGAAGGGGATGAAACTTCTGGTCATGAACCATCAACGTCACATGACCCAGATTTCCTCCCTTCCTTCTCCTCTGAACCACACCTCATAACACAGGGTGAACTGACTGACCTTGTCATGGATTTGGAACTACAAGGTGTGATCAAAACGTATTGAGACTTGTGTAGCTATATAACAATATATCGCTCCATGGTGGTGTTAAGCATGCAGTGACCTAGTTTGTGCTCTGCATTTGCAGAGTGTAGCATGGCTATAGCACATCTGTACTTTTTTAAATCACGTGATGTGTGGTATCGTGGAAAAGCAGTTCATCAGATTTATGATGAGTGAAAAAAACTGAACAGCAAATTTACATCAAATTGCCAGAAACTTTGAGATTCGTGCAGAGAGACTTATGACAAGTTACAGCAAGCGTATGGCGATGAATGCATCTGTTGTGCTTGAGTTTGACTGGTACAAATGTTTCCAAGAGGGCTGCCAAAGTGTTGACTGTGCCGAATGTTCTTGAAGGCCATCCACGAGCAGGAGTAAAGACAAAGTTGGAGCAGTGCCTGCCGCAATACGTTCAAATAGTCTGTTGACCATCAGGAAGTTTGCTGAGGAAATGGACATTAGTTTTGGGTCGGCACAGTCCATTCTTACTGTTGATTTGAGGATGAGATGTGTTTGCAAAGTTTGTGCTGAAATTCCTGTCTCCTGACCAAAAAGATCAGCTGCAGCAAGAGAGTTGTTGGAATGCATTGAAAATGACTCGGATTTCATCAAAAAGATTGTTACTGGTGATGAATCATGGGTTTATGGTTGTGACATGGAAACTAAGGCTCAATTCCTCACATTGGAAGACTCCAGACTCTCCCAGACCCAAGAAATCCCGTCCGGTTAGGAGCATTGTCGAGGTCGTGCTCACAGTTTTCTTTGATTACCCAGGTTATTCCTCATGAGTATACTCCAAAAGTTCAAACCATCAATAAGGAATACTATGTTCAAGTTCTGACTCATTTGAGAGATGCAGTTTGTCGTAAGAGGCCAGAGTTGCACAGGAATGGTGATGGTGGTTTCATCACAATAATGCCCCAGTTCACACATCACATCTTGTCCAGCTGTTTTTGGCCAAACATCAAATCAAGAAAGTCCGTCAGCCTCCATACTCACCTGACTTTTGCACCCTTTGATTTTTTTCTTGTTTCCAAAACTAGCATTACCACTGAAAGGAAGGAGATTCGACGTGGACCATACTGGTCTTTATCTGCCATCATTTACTATGTTACTATGACTTGGAGACCATTAAGCAAAATTCGACACAGCAGTTTCACAGCATAATGAAAGAGGGATTTCAAAGTTATTTCCATCAGTAGTAGGAATGATGAAGGAAGTGCGTTTTATCGGAAGGGGATTACTTTGAAGTAGACTGAGTGCAATAACTGTCAGTATTATACTACTTGTGGTGTTGTACAAGTCTCAATACTTTTTGATCACACCTCATACCTAAGAGTAAGGCAGAGCTGTTGGGCTCAAGACTCCAGCTGTGGAATCTCCTGTCAGGGGATGTTAGGATTTCCATATTCTGCGAATGTCAAAAGGATCTTGTTACATTCTTCTTCATGGAAGGTGATCTTTGTAGCCTGCAACAACATCCGTCATCTGACAGCAGCCCTCATTCATCATCTCGATGACTGAAGATTGTTCATAAATTCATCGAAAACGAGTTTTAAAGTTCATTTGCTACATAATGGCAATGTTTTGCCATAGAGTCCAATTGGTCACACAGTCGATATGAATGAAATATGACAATATAAAACTGCTGTTGAGATCCATAAACTATGACCAACATCAGTGGCAGCTTTGTGGTGATTTGAAAGTCAATTACTCGGTCTGCAGACTGAATAGACACAGTACTGCTGTTTTCTTTGTGACTGGGATAGTCATGTGAAATATTCCCACTACATTGAGAGACTGGCCACTCCGACAATCATTGGAGCCTAATAAGAAAAGTGTGCAGCATCCACCACTTGTTTAATCAAGGAAGATTTTGTTACCATCCTTACACATTAAGCTGGGTCTAATGAAAAATTTTGTCAGGGCCATAGACAAAACAAAATTGGCTTTCAAGCATCTCAGCGAGAAATTTCCAAGACTAAGAAAAGCTAAGATAAAGGAAGGTGCCTTTGTTGGTCCTCAGATTGGTGAACTTCTTAGAGATGGTGCACTTTGTGGCAAAGAGAGGACGGCATGGAAAACATCCCAGTTAGTGGTAACAAGTTTTCTCGGAAACAGCAAGGCAGAAAGCTACAGGGAGTTGGTGGAAAATCTCAATGCGTGCAAAAGTCTTGGCTGCAACGTCACTGAAGATACATTTTTTCACGCTCATCTTGAGTTTTTTCTCACCAAACTGCAGAGCCGTAAGCAATGAGCATGGTGAGCGATTTCATCAGCACATTGCAGCGATGGAGAAAAGATATCAAGGCAAATGGAGCCCGTCAATGCTTGCAGACCTTTACTGGACAATGATGAGAGATACTCCATTTACAGAATACAAGTGACAAGCCAAGAAACACCAAGTAGACACTGAATAAGGTCAGAAATGAAAACGCGTTTCTTGCTTTCTGTTTCATACCAACTTTTAAAATAAATTGTAATTAAATAACTCTCTGGCTGATTTTTGAACTTTTAAACAAAGACAGCAGGTGAAGTATTATCAAAGTCATATATAGCAATCATAAGCACATGAAAGGTTTATAATTCATGATTAAAATTCTACTACTAACACGGCATATATATACATGTAAAATGAAAAAACTTGGATATCTTGGAAACAGTAGCCAATCAGCGTTTTTTTCCTTTTTGAATTCAGCACATCAAAATCCATAAGAATTAGCAGATTTTATCTCTGAAGCAGACAATTTTTAAAGAATTGTAGACCAATGGCAAATACATCCAATTACAAGCTGCTTATCTCTTGACGTTCAAAATCTGATAGTGAACATGTTCAGCAGAGATCTTCAACCACAGTCTCTAGATTGAGTCTGTGGGATCCCTTAAGTAGACCTCTCCACCATCAATGAAAGCGCAAAACTCTGTTTGGTACTTTCATCTTAGAAAACTTGCGAAGGATGCCCTAGCATTTCCTAAACTTGGCTTCTAGCCTTCACTTATTCCCCTATCCCACTCGCAGCAAGAGACTGCACAAGTTTCAATACACCTAGTTGCACTATTCCCATGCAGGCTTCAGTGGTTTCCATCATTGATCATGCAGACGGAAGACTGCTTCATCCCAGTCTTAAATTGCTACCCTTCATGGTGTGGAATTTGAGCAGCATTTAGTCTTTATTCTGAGACTACCAACTCAAGGAAACCATGCCTTTAAATAAAAAAGTTTTCCATTCAGGGTTTAATAAAGGCCCACAATCCTATTTGCTATCTTCATGAGACCAACTTCACTATTTATACCAACTTTTATTGTCAAGGACTCTAGAATCTATCACGCTCAAGTTAATAAACTCCCAGCATTATTCTATCATTTTTTAGTTCATGAAAGGGCTGTTTCATGTCTAAGCATGACTGCAGAAGCCTCCTGTACTATGGGGGCTTATATCATCCTTACTTCTCACATTTATTTGGTGTACCGCTTACGTAGAAAAGTCAAAATTGTTTACAAATTTGTATCTTAGAGGAATATAAATGGTAGTGGAGAAAACTACATAAAATAAGTGAACTACTTAAAGTAAAATGACAAAATAGGTATAAACATAGATTCTGATTTATGTGCAAGACAAAAGAAAAAGGACAAACAGTCGGGTCACAGCATGCCGCTGGCCCTGCTAAATCATAATGCAGTCAAAATAAGCAATTGAATATTTTTAATGGAAGACCAACTTAAAATAATAGGCTTTCAAAGAAATTTTGAACTTTTTGTATGACATTTCAAGTCTGATATCCTGAAGCAAGTTGTTGCAGAGCGTGGGTGCTAATACCCTGAAACAAAAGTTTCTTTTATAATTTAGTCACATTTTTAATGGGAAGGAATTGCCATGAAATTCTGTTGGGATGAGTGGATCATTCATCAAAGTACCTATGGAATTAAAAAAAAAAATTAGCAGTAATTTATGAAGTAGCAATTTGAGCCAATCGAGCCTGCTTTGCTCAAGCAGCATTTCTCCAGGAACAAGCAGGAAGTCAGTCCTCACATATGGGTGATGTCTGTGCCAACGGAGCCTGCGTGGAGCATTTCCCCAGATTTCAAAGAAAGCCTTTGGGACATGCTATCACACATGCATTGTCTCCTTCCTGCCCAAGGGGTGCCATCTTGCTCAGTCAAATGACATAGCTAGGACAGTAGTAAAAAATAGAACAAAATAGGGAGGCAACTCCCAGGGGAGGAGGGAGGTTTGTGAGGACTGATTTCTGCTGTCCCTGGAGAACACCTGTTACAGGTGAGTAACTATACTTTCTCCAGGAACAAGCAAGAAGTTGGTCCTCACATATGGGACTCCCTAGCTCTGGGCTGCAGAGGACTGAACCATGACAGCACCAATTGCGGCCAAGTCAGGTAGCAGTGAGTTGCAGAAGATGAGTCCTCACTGAGAGACTCTGCAAGGCCATGGTGTTCAGCAGCACTATCACTCCGGTAGCCTGAACACAGAAGGGTCGGAGGGCAGGAGTTGCCTACACCCCAAGAAAATTATGGAATACTGCCTCGACTTCTCTTGGAAGATTGAAAGGGGCCAATGCTACCCTTTCAGCTGCCACGCTGTTAGAACACACTTTCTCTTTCAAGTCTTAATTACCTATGAGCCTTATGCTTAGTTTCACCATAACAAGGTAGTTTTTCAGTTCACTCCAAGATTTTATCGAAAGTAGTAACAACATTCCATGTTTATTAGGAAATAGAAACTGAAACGGGATGGCAGAAAACGATCATACGGTCTGTTCAATTTGCCCTTCCATACTAATTGCTATAGTCCCTTTTTTCCCTTTAGAGATCTTCTATGGTTGTCTCATGCTTTCTTCAATTCAGATACAGTTCTTGCCTCTACTACCTCTACTGGGAGATTATTCCTTGCATGTACCACTTTTCCCATAAAGAAATATTTCCACATATTACGCCTGAGTCTGTCCCCCTTTTACCTTCATCTTATGCCCCCTCATTGCAGAGCTTTCTTTCAGTTGAATAGTGCTGCATCTCCAGGAACAAGCAGGAATGAGTCTTCACATATGGGTATCGTCTGTACTGTCAGACAGCTGCCTGGGTGAGAATCTTCACAGTCTTGGCAAGTGCATATATCTATATGATTTGCAAGGGATTGTGGGCAATGCAGTTCATTCACACCAGACACAGCTGCTCACAATAATTAGTTGTGTTTTTGGGTAAAGCCAATAAGAGATTTATTTATGGGGTTATTTCTCCCAACACAGGTATGCTTGGTAGCACATAAATCAGGTTACTTGCTTTCAGTGTTAAACGTGGAAAAACAAAATCAGGAAAACAACATTTTAACTTATCAGGCAATCAAAGCAAAAGAAATAAGACCTGGTTGGTAACAAACTGGTCTTTTCTGTAGGCTTTAGCTAATATTCTCTTAGCACTGTATCAAACAACAAACAAGATCCACAAAGAAAGAAAAAAACTGTTCTTTTCAGGTTAACTTCTTATATCTTCTCACATAGATTCAGAAGTGATTCTCTCAGAGCTCACAAGCAATTAGGTAAGGCTCAAATGCTAGCAGTTATCCAGCTGAAACCCCTTAGCTGGCTTGCTTTCTACTGCGTGGCAAAAAATCCTACTCAGGAGCTTTTCTGAGTAGATTAAAGAACAAGTTTGTATTTCTTTGTGATGGTTGCTGTACTTTGTAACAGAAAATCACCAAAGGAGTTTAGACAGAGAGCAGTCCATGTAAACAGATTCTTCATCTGCTATCACCCCCTCTTCTTCAACAAGCATGGGTTCAATATCATGGATTAGCACAGATGAATCTCCCAATGGAGCACTTTCAGGAGAATACTTGTTTCCCTGCTGTCTTTCAAGGTTATAGCTAGGGCATAGATCAGTGTTCATACCTGAGCTTCCATTGCTGTTAGAGTTCCTCTCTATATAGCCTGGCCAGTATGTAGTCCAGTTCTTATGTCCAGCTTTCCAATCCAGATCCCTGGACACTGGATCTCTCTTCACATACCTTCTGGCACGGGTCTTAGGGTCCCTTCCACGTGCAGCCGTCTCCCTCAAAGGTACCGTCTGGAGATTCCTAGCTCTGCAGCACCATTCCTCTGGCTTTCCCCAGTCCAATGGTATATGCTGGGCCTTGGAATGCCTCCCAGTATACGTACTGCTCTGGACTCTTCTAGACCTCTCAAAGGCTTTTCTCCTCTTTCTTCCAAAGGGTTTCTTTCCCTCTCTGTCCGTCCGGTTTGGCTTCTGCTTCTGATGATCCTCCTGATGATGAAGATGATCAAGCTCAAGCTGCTTCTCTGTAGAATAAACTCTACCTTTATTCTGCTTAGATGAGTGCTCCTCCCTAACACAGCGCAGCTGTGCTGAATCAGGCCCTGACCTTTGAGATGAGTGCTTAGGGATTACCTCATAGCCCTCCTGATTGAACACACGTTTCCCCACTTCAGCTCCTCTAATGGCTGTTGGAAACCTGGTGCATTCTGGGACTGGTAGTCTTTTATGGGAAAATTCTGTTTTCTTATTTCTACCAGAACTGACAGGTTGCTTATTCAGAGTCACTCCACCTTTTCTATAGCTCCTTCCTGAGCTATGATAAGCTTCCTTATCACAGTACCGACGGAGCCTGCGCGGGAACGCTCCCCAGCGTCCAAAAGGAAAGCTTTTGGGAGCATCCCACTGCGCCTGTGTGCTGCCTTCCCGCCTTTCCTAACTGCCTCTCTCCAGTTCTTCTTTTCCGCGGAGCCAGCAGGTCATGTTTCCTGTCACCGCTGAAGAATTTCTTATTTTGTTTTATTTTTCTTTAGTCGCGTGTCTGCCTTCTCGATTCCGGACCGGTACCACCGGTCATTTTTCTTTCTTTAAAAAAAAAAAAAATAAATAAAACTACCACTCTTTTCAGTGCATTTTTTCTTCTGGGGCCTTAGGCCTACAGATATATTTTTCCTCATGGAAAAACCCGCCTCCGGGTTTAAAAAATGCACAAAGTGCAGTAGCACTATTTCTGTCACTGACACCCATGACTGGTGTCTAAAATGTCTAGGTCCTGACCACTCCATTGCGGATTGTGATTCCTGTTCCATGATGTCTGAGAGGGTTACAAAATCGGGCAGCCAAGCTCAGTACCCTGTTTCCCTCCGATGCAGCTTCTGTGGCATCGACGTCTTCCAGGGCTGCTGCTTCATCCCATGGATCTCAGGTAACCAAACTTAAATCTGGCCGGTCCTCAGAGTTCATCTCCCTCTAAGTATCGAGATGCCCCCGGGCTTACTCTTGAGGAATCCACACCGGCAAAATTTCCCCGGCGGGAGGCCCCGGCTTCCAAAGCTCTACCTATGGGGTCACAGGTTGACATCGATGGCTCGGCCTCGACCTGTTACAATGTTCTGGGGTACCGGCGGTTACCACCGGTACCGACATCCAGACATTGGTGGCGTCAGTGGATCAGAATATTCTGACCATGCAACGTGCCATCACGGCATTCATACAAGCTGCGACGCCTACTGTACTGCAACAAACCCTGTTGTCGGTACCGGTACTGATTCTGGTACCGGATCCAAAATCGGTTCCGATACCAGTACCGCTTGCATCGACATCAGCATCGACGGCAGCAGTACGCTATCCAGTGATGCCTATCAGCACCGACTCGGTACCGATTACTCCCGATGTCGATACCTCCCGGTACGCGTATCGGGCTCTGCGAGAGCATCCAGACAGTCGATACTTCGATTCCTCTGAAGACTCTGATACTTCAGAGGCCTCAATTGAAGCATCGGGGATCCTTCCTCAGGAACCCTCTTCTCCAAAAAGGAGAATGTTTCCTCCTGAAGACTTGTCTTTTCAGGACTTCATTAGGGAGGTGGCCAAAGGCCTGTCCATCTCAGTGACCTCTGAAACTGAACCAAGAGCCAAAAAATTAGATATCCTTCAATATCCTAAGGCTCCTAAAGAGGCAGCCACCTTACCAATACATGAGATTCTTTATGATCACATGTTGGGCATATGGGAGACTCCTCTTTCCACCTCCCCTCATTCTAGAAGGTTGGACACCATGTATCGTGTTCCTCCTTGTCCTGGGTTTCATAAGACTCAGCTTCCTCACCACTCCATTGCGGTAGAGTCTGCTATGAAAAAGATCAAGAGTACAAAAAGGCACTCCTCTGCTCCTCCAGGAAGAGAATGCAGAACCCTACATGCCTTTGGCAGGAAAATCTTCCAGGCCAGTATGCTTGTAGCCAGAATCAACTCCTATAGTCTCTATATGGGGATGTTTCTAAAAGAAGTTACAGATCATCTGCAAACCTTATCTCCTTTTATGTCAGAAGATAAGAGAGAAGAATATATCACCTGGCTTAAACATGCACAGGATGTATCCAAGTTTTCCAACCGTGCAGCCTTTGACTCTTTTGAGGGGGCCAGTAGAGCCTCGGCTATTGCCATAGGTGCACGCAGAGTTGCTTGGTTGCAAGCCTCTGATTTGGAATCCTGGGTACAGGATGGTCTAGGTAACCTCCCCTTTACAGGGGAAAACCTGTTTGGCAAAGATTGGCAAGCAAAGGCCAACCAGATGGATGCTGAAAATTCTGCTTTAGATAGACTTTCTAAGTCTACTACTGCTCCTTTTAAAAAGAGGTTGTTCAAAAAGGGATCTTTCCCAAAGAAAGGGAAATTTTCTTCTGGTTATGGTCAGGCCTCTTCTCAAGGTCGTGTTGCTACAAAGAGACAGCAACAACCAAAACAGGCCAAACCTCAGGCTGTGAGGACTGCTACGGCCCAACAGCTTCAGCCTCCTCAGGGCCTTTGACTTACCACTAGAGAACTTAGCCTTTCTGGCTCTAGAACATCCAGAGCCTCTCACCATCCCAGGAAGGTTAGCTCACTTTGCTCCCAGATGGGAACAAATCACAGCAGAGCAATGGACCCTCTCCATCATAAGGGATGGGTACAAGCTTCATTTCTTAAACCTTCCTCCTTACACCATGGTGAAACAGTTCAATTCTCCAACATCTCTCCTCAACCTTCTAGGTCAAGAGATTGCTACCCTTCTTGCCCAAGGGGCAATAGAAGAAGTACCCCTTCTTCAACAGGGCTCAGGGTTCTGCTCCCCCTATTTTCTCATTCCAAAGAAAACGGGGGGCTACAGACCCATATTAGATCTCAGAGAATTGAACAAGTTTCTATGCAAGGAGAAATTCAAGATGACTTCTCTCGGAACTCTCCTTCCATACCTCCAGAGTCAAGACTGGCTTTGTTCTCTAGATCGCAAGGATGCGTACACCCATGTTCTCATCCATCCAACACACAGAAAGTTCCTTCGGTTCCTTTTCCAAGGAAAGCACTACCAATACAAGGTGCTTCCTTTCGGTCTGGCCTCTGCTCCAAGAGTGTTCACAAAATGCATGGCAGTAGTAGCTGCATTCCTGCGCACTCTAGGAATATTCGTATTCCCATATCTGGACGACTGGCTCATCCGAGCTCCATCCCAGTCAGAGGCCCAGACTTCCCTAGCCTGCACAAGGCGTATTCTTCAGTATCTGGGACTGGTAATCAACATTCCAAAATCCCATCTCACCCCTACTCAGCCTCTAGAGGTCATAGGGGCCTTACTGGATACCACAACTGCAAGGGCCTATCTTCCCCAGGCCGTTGCCTACGCTTGGTGCAGTTAGCCTCCCAGATTCAGTTAAAATCCCATTTAACTGCTCGAGAGATGTTGCAACTCTTAGGCCACATGGCATCCATGGTGCATGTGGTTCCTTATGCTTGCCTTCACATGAGGGCAGCTCAGTGGACTCTATCCACCCAATGGACCCAGGCCTCAGGTTGCCTGTCAGACAAAATAGCAACCTCCAGTCGCCTCTTTTGGTCCCTCCACTGGTGGAAGGTCCACTCAAAATCTGTTGCTGGGGTCCCCCTTTCAACAGGTGTTACCCCAAGCAACCCTTACAACAGATGCCTCTCCAAAGGGTTGGGGAACTCATCTACAAGATCTCTCCACCCAGGGCATCTGGTCTCCACAGGAGACATCTCTACATATCAACCTCTTGGAGCTCAGAGCAATCTTTCTAGCTCTGAGTCTTCCACTCCCTGCTCAGCTACAAGACAGTCCTCATTCACACACGGACAACCAGGTAGCCATGTTCTACGTGAACAAGCAGGGAGGGACTGGCTCTCTGTCGCTTTGCAACGAAGCTCTGAAATTGTGGGCCTTCGCCAGAGAGCATCAAATCCATCTCATGGCAGTGTATCTTCCAGGGGTTCAAAACTCTTGGGCAGACAGACTCAGTCGAGTTCTGCTTCCGCGCGAATGGTCCCTCCATGGGGACCAGATAGCCAGGATTTTTCGGAGTTGGGGTACCCCAGACATAGACCTGTTTGCAAGTCCGTGGAATGCCAAACTGCCCCTGTTTTGTTCCAGGATTACATGTCAGGGATCTCAGGCCAGGGATGCCTTCCTCTTTCATTGGGGGCAAGACTTCCTCTATGCCTTTCCACCTATTCCCCTCATCCCCAAGACTCTGTTCAAGCTCCAGAGAGACAAGGGGTCTATGATCCTCATAGCACCACTTTGGCCACGCCAAGTGTGGTACCCTCTACTTCTGCATCTCTCTCAAGCTCCCTCCCTAGACCTGGGGTCTGCTCCAGATCTCCTCTCCCAGGAGGAGGGAACCTTGTGGCACCCAAATCTTCAGTCTCTTCATCTCGGGGCCTGGTTGCTGAAGGCCTAGACATTCAGGATTTACACCTTTCTCAGCAAGTGAAGGATATCCTTCATGCTTCCGGAAAGCCTTCCACCAGACGTTCATATGCTTTTAAATGGAAAAGGTTTTCCATTTTGTGTGCAGAGAAAGGGTCTCAACCCTCTTGCAATACCTTTGAATTCTTTACTAGACTATTTGCTGCATTTATCCCATGCAGGCCTTAAAACAAATTCAATCAGGGTCCATTTGAGTGCTATTGCAGCATCCCTTAAGCCTCTCAATGGACAACGTATTTCCTCTCATCCTCTTATAGCAAGATTCATGAGAGGCCTTCTTTTGACTAAACGTCCCATTAGACCACCTCCAGTGGCATGGGACTTGAATCTGGTTCTTGGCCAGCTTATGAAGCCACCCTTTGAACCCTTAGCCACTACCTCCTTGAAATTCCTTTCCTGGAAGGTTATTTTTCCATTGCAGTCACCTCAGCTCGCCGTATCAGTGAGTTGTAAGCTTTAGTGGCTAATCCTCCTTATACAAGGTTCCATCATGACAAGGTAGTCCTCAGAACTAATCCACACTTTATGCCTAAAGTGGTCTCACCTTTTCATCTGAACCAGCAGGTGTATTTACCTGTCTTGTTTCCGGGACCTCATGCATCAAGTGCAAAGAGGAATCTTCTACTTACAAAGGACACAGCAACATAGAAAGTCCTCTCAACCTTTTGTTGCTTTTGATCCTTCTCATTTAGGACTTCCAGTCTCTAAGAGAACTCTGTCCAATTGGATTGCTCAGTGTATTTCCTTCGCCTACCAGAGTAAACCTTTCTCTGGAGGGCCATGTCACAGCTCACAATGTGAGGGCCATGGCAACCTCTATGGCTCATCTAAACTCTGTGTCCATCGACCAAATCTGTCGAGCGGCCACCTGGGCATCGGTTCATACCTTCACAGCCCATTACTGCTTGGACAAGGACTCCCGCCGGGATGCCTTGTTTGGTCAGGCTGTTCTCAAACACCTGTTCCATACCTAATCAACTCCTACTCTCCATCCCTGACTGGATGCCTGAGATTCATGGGTGGAAGTGGAGCCCTTCCCAGTGATCTCCCAGGCATCTCTAGCTGGGGAGTCCCCATATGTGAAGACTCATTCCTGCTTGTTCCTGGAGATAGCACAGATCTCCAGGAACAAGCAGGAATAAGTCCTCACATATGGGTACGTCGGTACCGACGGAGCCCGTGCGGGAAAGCTCCCCAGCTTCTTAGAATAGAAGCTTTTGGGACCTCCCACTGCACATGCGCACTGCCTTCCCGCCTTCCTGAACAGCTCTCCTCAGTTTCTCTTTTTCCGCGGAGCCAGCAGGTCGTGTTCCTGTCACCGCTGAAGAAATTGTTATTTTATTTGTTTCTTTAGACCGCGTACCTGCCTTCCCCATACCGATACCGGTATCGCCGGTCTTTTCTTTCTTTCTTTAAAAAAATTATAATTCTTTTTTCTTATTTTTTAGCTTTTTGGTCACTTCAGAGAGGCCTCTCGGCCTACTCAATTTCTCCTCATGGAGAAGCCAGCCCCTGGATTTAAGAAGTGTACCAAATGTAATGCTGTTATTTCAGTCACAGACACCCATGAATGGTGTCTGAAATGTTTGGGGCCTGACCATTCCATACCGGACTGCCCATCTTGCTCCCACATGTCTAAACGTGGGCTGCAGAACCGGGCCAACAAATTCCATGTGCTGTTTGCTTCAGAGAATACAGCATCACAGTCATCCAGGTCTTCTTCTCCGGATGGATCTCAGGTAACCAAACCTTCTGTGGGCAAGTCCTCAAAGAGCAAATCTCCTTCAAAGCATCGAGAGGCTCTTAGCTTAGAACTTGAGGACCCTGCCCCAGCCAAACAACCCCGGCGGGAAGTCCAACTTCCAAAAACGCCAATTCAGGGGTCTCAGGTTGATATCGATGCTACGGCCTCGACAGATCACCTGTTAGCCTGCTCTGGGGTACCGGGTCACTCCGGTACCGACATCCAGGCAGCTATGGCGTCCATGGGCGATACTGTACAGTCCATGCAGCAGGCCGTCATGGCTTTCATTAAAGCTGCAACGCCATCGGTTCCGCTTTCAGCGGTTCCGGGCCCGATACCGGTATCGTCCGCCATGCCGGTATCGAGGCCGTCCACCTCTAAACGCAAGTCGGTACCGTATGGGCTTTCGCTCCATACCGGTTCCATACCCGATACGCCCGATATCGATACCGATCGGTACGCGTATCGTGCGTTAGAGGAAAGCACCGATTCCTCTGAGGATTTTCACTCCTCTGATGATTCTGCTGAGTTTTCACTCAACTTACCTGAGGAGCCCTCTTCTCCTAAAAGGAGAATGTCCCCTCCAGAGGATTTGTCCTTCCAGGACTTTGTTTTAGATATGGCTACAGCCCTTTCTATTACCACATCCTCTGAAAAGGAACCCAGATCCAAAAAACTGGATATTTTGGGATACTCAAAGGCCCCTAAGGAGGCAGTTACCCTGCCTATCCATGAAATCCTTCAAGAACAACTGATGGATTTCTGGGAAAATCCTTTGACTTTGTCTCCTTATTCCCGTAGGTTGGACACCATGTATAGGGTCCCTCCTTCTCCTGGTTTCCAAAAGACTCAATTGCCCCACCACTCTATTGTGGTGAAGTCTGCAATGAAGAGATTAGGAGTACCAAAAGGCACTCTTCCACCCCTCCAGGACGGGAATGTAAGACTTTGGACTCTTTTGGTAGGAAAATTTTCCAGGCTAGTATGCTTATAGCCAGGATTAATTCCTACAGTCTCTATATGGGCATGTTCCTGGAGGAACTTGCCAAAAAGGTGCGGCATTTTGCCCCCTTTATCCCTGAGGATAAAAAGCAGGGATTCCTTTCCCTAGTGAAACAACTCTTAGAGGTTTCTAAGTTCTCTAATAGGGCAGCATATGATTCCTTTGAGGGAGCCAGTAGGGCTTCGGGCATTGCTATTGCAGCCCGACGTCTTGCTTGGCTCCAGGCCTCTGATCTGGAACCTTGGGTTCTAGATGGCTTACGGAATCTGCCCTGTACAGGTGAGAACTTATTTGGGGAAGAGTGGCAAATCAAAGCCACCCAGATGGATGCTGAAAATGCCACCTTGGAAAGACTTTCAAAGTCCACTTCAATTCCTACTAAGAAAAAGTCTTTTAAAAGGCCTTACTATAAGAAGGCCAGAGTTGCTTCAAATACTGGCCAGCAGTCTTCTCAACCTCGCTATACTGCTAAGCGTCAGCAATCCAAACAAGCACGAGCTAAGCCTGCAGCAGCTACTGTAGCTCAGCAGGCTCCAACCCCTCAGGGGTTTTGACTTGCTCCTAGGGAACTTGCCACTTCTGGTTCTAACACAACCAGAACCTCTCACCATACCCGGAAGGTTGGTTCACTTTGCTCCCAGATGGGAACAAATCACAACAGAACAATGGACCCTCTCTATCATTCGAGAGGGTTACAAACTTCATTTCTCCAGCCTTCCTCCCCATCATATGGTGAGACCATTCAATTCTCCCCCATCTCTCCTAACCCTGTTGGGTCAAGAGGTTTCCTCTCTTCTTGCCCAAGGGGCCATAGAAGAGGTTCCTCTTCCTCAACAAGGGTCCGGTTTCTACTCCCCTTATTTTCTCATTCCAAAGAAGACAGGGGGATTCAGACCAATCCTAGATCTGAGAGAATTGAACAAATTTCTCTTCAAGGAGAAATTCAAAATGCTGTCTCTCGGCATTCTCCTTCCTTACCTCCAGGGTCAGGACTGGCTTTGTTCTCTAGACCTACAGGATGCGTATACACATATACTCATCCATCCATCCCACAGAAAGTATCTTCGCTTTCTGTTTCAGGGAAAACATTTCCAATACAGAGTACTCCCCTTCGGTCTAGCCTCTGCTCCAAGAGTATTCACAAAATGCATGGCAGTCGTAGCCGCATTTCTAAGAGGCATGGGAATCTTTGTCTTCCCATATCTGGACGACTGGCTCATCCGAGCTCCAACTCAGTCACAGGCCCAGATTTCCCTGGACCACACAAGGAGCCTTTTGCAGTATCTGGGACTGGTAGTAAACCTTCCCAAGTCCCAACTCATCCCTACTCAATCTCTAGAATTCATAGGGGCCCAGTTGGACACCATCACTGCAAGGGCCTACCTTCCACATGTTCGAGGCCAGCGCCTCCTGAGTTTGGCCTCCCAAGCTCAGTCCAGCACTCACTTGACAGCCAGGGAAATGCTACGCCTACTGGGTCATATGGCCTCCACAGTGCATGTGGTGCCCTATGCTCGTCTTCATATGAGAGCAGCTCAATGGACCCTGGCCACTCAGTGGACTCAGGCGTCAGGAGCGCTCTCAGACCAAATACAAACCTCCGATCGTCTGTTTTGGTCCCTCCACTGGTGGACTTCCACCAAGAATCTGTTGTTGGGGGCTCCATTTCAACCATTGCTACCCCAAGCAACCCTCACAACAGATGCCTCCCAAACAGGGTGGGGAGCCCATCTGCAAACTCTCTCCACTCAGGGCACTTGGTCTCTACAGGAGACCACCCTTCATATCAATCTTCTGGAACTGCGAGCAATTTACCTTGCCCTCAAGGTCTTCCACTCCCTCCTAGCCAACCTCACTGTCCTAGTTCAGACGGACAATCAGGTGGCCATGTTTTACATAAACAAACAAGGAGGGACGGGCTCTCTGTCGCTTTGCAACGAAGCTCTAAGACTATGGGCCTTCGCCAGAGAGCATCAGATTCACCTGCTAGCAGTGTATCTCCCAGGAGTTCAAAACTCTCGGGCAGACAGGCTCAGTCGAGTTCTGCTGCCACACGAATGGTCCCTACATTTGGACCAAATAAACCGAATCTTTCAGGAATGGGGGACCCCGGACATAGACCTCTTTGCAAGTCCGTGGAATGCCAAACTTCCCCGGTTCTGTTCCAGAACTCCGTGTCAGGGAGCTCAGGCTACGGACGCCTTTCTCCTGAATTGGAGTCAGGCATTCCTATATGCCTTTCCACCCATTCCTTTGATTCCCAAGACTCTGTTCAAACTCCAGAGGGATCATGGAACTATGATCCTCATAGCTCCACGCTGGCCACGCCAAGTGTGGTTCCCTCTACTTCTACAGCTCTCCCAGGGATCCTACTTGGATCTGGGAGCTGCGCCAGACCTCCTGTCTCAGGAGGAGGGGACTTTGTGGCACCCAAACCCCAAATCCCTTCACCTCAGTGCTTGGTTACTGAAGGCTTAAGCCTTCAAGACTTTCATCTTTCCCAACCAGTGAAAGATATCCTTTCTGCCTCTAGGAAACCCTCTACCAGGCGTTCCTATGCTTTCAAATGGAAACGTTTTTCCATTTGGTGTGCTCAGCAGGGTCTTGACCCTCTGGCACTTCCTTTGAATTCTCTTCTTGATTATCTCCTGCATCTATCCAATGCAGGCCTCAAGACGAATTCGGTAAGAGTCCATTTAAGTGCTATTGCAGCATCCTTGCAACATATAAATGGACAACCTATCTCCTCTCATCCTCTTGTTGCAAGATTCATGAGAGGCCTGACTCTCACTAAACCTCCCATCAGACCACCCCCGGTCGCATGGGATTTGAATCTAGTGCTCGGTCAACTTATGAAGCCACCTTTTGAGCCAATGTTTTCCACCTCCTTGAAATTTCTTTCCTGGAAGGTCATCTTCCTCATTGCAGTCACTTCGGCTCGCCGCATCAGTGAGCTGCAGGCTTTAGTGGCTAATCCACCTTACACAAGATTTCATCATGATAAGGTTGTCCTTAGGACGAATCCCCACTTTATGCCTAAAGTGGTCTCGCCTTTTCATCTTAATCAAGAGGTATATCTACCTGTCTTTTTTCCAGCTCCTCATGCATCCAATGCAGAGAGGAACCTTCATACTCTGGATTGTAAAAGAGCTCTCGCTTTTTACCTTAATAGGACTCAGCCACATCGAAAGTCTTCTCAACTTTTTGTGGCCTTTGATCCTTCCCATTTGGGACTTCCAGTCTCCAAGCGTACACTTTCCAATTGGATTGCTCAGTGTATTTCTTTTGCTTACCAGAGCAAAAACATTTCTCTGGAAGGCCATGTCACTGCTCACAATGTGAGGGCCATGGCAACTTCTATGGCTCATCTGCACTCTGTTTCCATAGATCAGATCTGTCGAGCCGCTACCTGGGCCTCGGTTCATACCTTCACAGCCCATTACTGTTTGGACAAGGACTCCCGCCGGGATGCCTTGTTTGGCCAGGCTGTCCTCAAGCACCTGTTCCATTCCTAAACAACTCCTGCCCACCTTCCCAGAATGGATGCCTGAGATCCATACGAAGATGGCGAACCTTTACAGGGGATCCCATGCATCTAAGCTAGGGAGTCCCCATATGTGAGGACTTATTCCTGCTTGTTCCTGGAGATAGCACAGTTACTTACCTGTAACAGGTGATCTCTGGGAACAGCAGGAATTAGTCCTCACAACCCACCCACCTCCCCTAGGAGTTGTATCTTTTATCTATCTATCTTCCTGTCCTCTCTCTGTTGACTCAGCTATAAACTCGAAACTGAGGAGAGCTGTTCAGGAAGGCGGGAAGGCAGTGCGCATGTGCAGTGGGAGGTCCCAAAAGCTTCTATTCTAAGAAGCTGGGGAGCTTTCCCGCACGGGCTCCGTCGGTACCGACGTACCCATATGTGAGGACTAATTCCTGCTGTTCCCAGAGATCACCTGTTACAGGTAAGTAACTGTGCTTTACTTACCTGTAACAGGTGATCTCTGGGAACAGCAGGAATAAGTCTTCACAACCCACCCACCTCCCCTAGGAGTTGTATCTCTCTGTCTATCTTTCCTTTCCTCTCTCTCTTTGTCTCAGCTTTAAAACTCGAACTGGAGAGAGGCAGTTAGGAAAGGCGGGAAGGCAGCGCGCAGGCGCTGTGGGATGCTCCCAAAAGGTTTCCTTTTGGACGCTGGGGAGCGTTCCTGCGCAGGCTCCTTCGGTACCGACGATACCTATATGTGAAGACTTATTCCTGCTGTTCCCAGAGATCACCTGTTACAGGTAAGTAACTGTGCTTTATGTTCTGCCTAGATCCTCTTAAGACTCCTTGGCAGAGCTCTCTCCACATTCTATGATGTAGTAAAAGTTGTTAGTAAAGCTGTTAGTGCAGCTGGGTTTAAAAAAGGTTTGGGTAAGTTCCTGGAGGAAAGGTCCATAAACCATTATTTATTAGTCTTTTATACCGCGCTATTCAGCATCAGTGCGGTTTACAATGAACAATAAAATACACATTTCCGATGGTACTTTGTGTTTACAGTTGAACAGGTAATGCAACTTGGATAACAGGGTAACTATTTACAATTTAAGACATAATTGGGGACTCTTTTGACTTCAGTCAAGGGGGTTCTGAGAGGCTTGTGAGCAATGTTCCCTCTAATTTTCTGTAGGCTGTGTGCGCATAAAATATCAGCTGTGTGCAGCTTTTGAAGGAAGGTTAAATTTTTGTGCGCCACATAATGACACTTGGAGTTATATACTTTAAAATTTGATTACACAACAGAATACAGTATGTACACCACATTGATTTTAATCAAATTAAATGAAAATAGACGATTACTAAATGAAGCGGGAAATTTCTAGTAATTACAATCAGAACTTTTAAATTTTAAGACGTCTGTGTTGTTTTCTATCAGAATCAGAACCGTAATTTTTGTGCGCTCTGTTGTAAAGTATGTGCGCTCACTCGGCGAGGTGTGTGCGCGCGCACACGCGCACAGCTTAGAGGGAACAGTGCTTGTGAGGATGGTGCAGCGTCCACATTGGCTTCTGGGTAAAATTGGAGGAAGAGGTGAAGTTTTAAGGTCTTTCTGAACTGAAATAAGTCCTGGATTGATCGGATGCCGTAAGGGAGGCTGTTCCAGTACCTTGGTGCGCAGAAATTGTAGGCCCTGCCTACTGTTGCCTTGGTGCATTGTGTTATTAATTTTGGGACTACCAGGGTGTTAAGTGTTGCTGACCTTCTGTCCCTATTGAGAGGAGTTGTCTGGATTAGTTCAGTCAATGATGCCGACGAAAGCCCTTTAATAACCTTGAAGGTAAGTAAGTAGTAAGGTCTTGTAAGTGATTCTACCTTGTATCGGGAGCCAGTGGAGATGTTTTAGAATGGGTGTGACATGGTCTTTCCTAGAAGCGCCATGTAGAACTCTTGCTGCGGCATTCATTGCAAGTTGAAGTGGATTTAAGATGGCTTGAGGGAGACCTTGCAGGATTGAATTTGCATAATCAAAATGCGGTATGATTAGTGCCTGATAGATGGTTCTGAAATCGTCAGATGCAAGCAGGGATCTTAGATGTCTAAGGGATCGGATTTTATGGTATACCGCTCTTACCATGTTTCCTATGTGCGCCTTCATATCCAAGTGCTGGTCTAAGGTCACGCCAAGGTATCTGATAGTGGGCTTGGTCTGGAGATCTGCATCCTTCACTTTTATGAAAGACGGAGCAGTGAAGTTTTGATTCCTTGTAATAAATAAAACCTCTGTTTTCTTGTGTTGGATCCTAAGGTTTTGGGATTGCAGCCAGTTAGAAACTTCATTTATGCAGTTTGTTATAGGTGTGAGGTTGGGTTTCTCTGTTGCAAAAGGCATGTATTAAAGGGGACCCGGGAAATCTACTGCTTGCCCCAATACAAGCATTGTAGAAACTGTCTTTTTGGGAAACTGCTAGGTACTTGTGATCTAGATTGGCCACTGTTAGAAACAGGATACTGGGCTTGATGGATCTTGGTCTGACCCAATATGGCATATCTTATGTTCTTATGTAACCAGACTCTCCCTTACTACCTCAAAAGAACTTAATCCATTGGAAAATCTAAGCAGGTATTTGTCTCTTTATGACCCCAAAAGAATTGGTATTCTAGTTGCCAAATGAACTTTATTAAAATGATTATACTGCATCCAATTTTGTTATGAACAAACTGGCTCTCCTCTTGTCACTAAACTGAAATCTTGTCAGATCAGAACCACTGCAGCTGCTGTGGCTCTCCTGATGTGTGTTTTACGCGATAGTTGTAAAGTAGCAGTTTTCATACTTTACCTCAATACTGCTTGGACCAGTTTACAATAAGAGAGCATGCATTTGGTCAAGCAGGGTGTGCCAGTATATTTGAGCTTGCAAATCTTGCATCTTTTTGATATGTCTGGGCTGTTCATGCACAGTGGACAATATATAAACCTTTGAGCAGCCCTAAGCTTGGGAGTACGCCACTTGTGTGTCAAATTCAATCCAGTTTATCAACAAAAAAATCATCATTGCTCACCTGTAACAGATGTTTTCCTTAAGATAGATTAGGGACAAAATCTCTCCTCCTTCCCCAAGAGCTGCATTAATTCTTGA
Source organism: Ichthyophis bannanicus (assembly GCA_033557465.1). Lineage (NCBI taxonomy): Eukaryota > Metazoa > Chordata > Amphibia > Gymnophiona > Ichthyophiidae > Ichthyophis > Ichthyophis bannanicus. The sequence goes on along the minus strand of CM066035.1, from coordinate 883,731,494 downwards.
GCCATGGAATTAACTGAGGAGCTGAGGAGACTGTTCCCTACAGGAAGGGCCGCACATGCTCAGAGCTTTACACTTTTCTGAGGGGCAGTTTCTCCAAATGAGTTAGTTTGTACATAGTCATGAACCTCACCGTGCACAGTGACATCACCCACCTATATGCCTGTTCCATTCTGATGACTATGGAAAATATCTGTTGAAGGTGAGCAGCAGTACTTGACATTACATATATAGTGTGTTTCTTTGAAATTTTCATATTTTCATTCAGCAAAAGTACAACTCTGCAAAGGAAGCTTATGAACAACTTTTGCAAACTGAAAACCTTCCTGCACAAGTAAAGGCAACTGTCTTACAGCAGTTAGGTATGTACAAACATTCTGTATTTACTATAATCATATATGCTTCTTTTGATTGCCTTTTGTCAGTATTTTCTCAGACTAATATGTTAAATGTTTTTTCAAGTTTTTGTGAAAATTTGGATTGTATTTGTTATCAGTAATTATTTTATCCTGGTAGACCAGTCCAGGCAAGTGGGTTATGTATCCCAGCCAGTAGGTGGAAGCAAACTAAAATAACTTTCAATGATCATATCACTACTATACACTCTAGTGTAGTACTGAAAGAAGCCAGTATCGACTGCCTTCAGCAAATGGTGCAAAGTGTGTGGACTGGTGCAGCAGTGCATATAGGCCTTAGTGGCATGTGGCATCTGTGACTGAGACATCTCAGTATTGAGATCATCTCCTTGAGCAGACAGTTGCCCTGTGCCTAGCACTGCTACCCATGGGTTTCTAGCACTGGCAGGCTGGAGAGTGAGCAGGAATAACCCAGGGGTACCCTGAGGAGGTTGGTAAGTCTGGGCCCAGGTCTTGCCCCTCTCCCACTGTACTACAGCTGTGTGTTCCGCTCTTTTTCTAGTTTTCCCTAGTGCTTTTAATTTGATCCTGTTTTAATTGGCTCTTTTGTACTGCTTGAATAAAGCAGCTTCAAATGTAACAAAAAAACCCCCAAACCTATGTAAGTAGCTGTAAAGGCCCTTCTCAGGTTTCTCAAGCTTGCCTGTCGAGTGAGAGGCTTCGCTTACCTACCAGGGGTTCCTTTTTTTGCTGTGGTTTTCTTTTTCTTTCCTTTTTTCTTTGCAGTAATCTTTTAACTGTTTTGAGCTCTGCAGCCATGCCTGGTGCATGGCAGTGTGCTGTTTGCAGTTCTTGTTGAGTGAACTTTACAGCTGACTCCTTTTGCCCCGAGTTCAATGGAGAAGTCTCTGGGCACATTTTTTCGGGAATGTGGGACCTGATACAGATTTTGCTGCCATTGCTGCGTCTCCCACAATTTTCCTTCTGGTGGGAATGGCAGCCATCTTGGATGCCTGCATGGTCCTGGCTGAAGGGGAGTATAATTAGGTGGCCGCAGCCTCAAATCAACAGGCTCCTGAAGATTCTTTGGGGCCCCAGATCTTGCTTTCATTCGACTTTGAGCAGCAGCTCCTGAAACAGCTCATGGGTTGTTTTCAGTCTTTGGTAGTTGCCTGGAAGCCCACATTGAGGGGATCTGAGGCCTTGCTTTATTATTTATTTATGCAATTTCTTGATATACCACCTAGGCTGAAGGGCATCAGAGCGGTTTACAATCACTACAGACAGGTACTGGATACATTCCCTCGTTCCCAAAGGGCTCACAATCTGTGTACCTGAGACAACTGAAAGTTAAGTGGCTTGCCCAAGGCCACAAAGAATGCCTATAGGATTAGAAGCCCCAGTCCCTCTGGCCTGAGATTGCTGTCCCCAGGTGGGAATTGGATCCCCAGCCCACCGGCCTGAGGTACCTTGTCCTAACCACTAGGCCACTCCTTCCATATGAGAGACTTGGGGCTATCCAAGGTGGTCTCCTCTAGCGGTAAGTGGATTAAGCACACCCCTACTTCTTTTTTTTGCTTATCTGCTCCTCTGAGAGTCCAGCCTTCTCCCCTTTGGGGAGGTTGCTGGGATGAAGATGAGGATTCTCCATCTTGAATGGGTGAGTCAGTGGAGAAGGGGGAGATTTTCCTGGTGGAAAGAAAAGATCTGCCTCCATTTGCATTTTTCACACGAAAACTCTGGCTGCCCTTATTCAGGATGATATGCCAGTTCTGCATATTGCAGACCTTTCTCAGGGACAATTTGAGAATCCTATACCAACCCTGGAGCAGCAGCGTCAACACTCCGACCCTTTTTTCCCCCGCTTTCCCCCTTCCTGAGACCTTGTGAAAAATTGTCCTCTCAGTGGGGGAGACACTGGAGTTGTGGTGTTAGGACTATTGAGGTTGTGGCTCAGCTGTATTCTTTGCCCCAAGGGAAGATGGAACAGCTTTTCAGGATCCTGAAGGCAAATGGCCAGATCACACTGATCAGCGAAAGATGGCACTGCCCTGAAGAAGACTCATAGAGTGGAAGCTACCCTCAAGAATGTCTTTATAGCTTCATTCTTGGGTACTCAGGCAGCTCTTTGTGAAGTCTGAGTTCTCTTCTACTGGATCCAGCAAATGCTAGACAGTTTGGAAGTCATAAGATTGGAGTCTGGAGTGTCGTTTTGTGGTGGTATGGTCCTGTATGCTTGATTAGGATCTTCAAGTCCATGATTGGTGGCTCTGGTCGCCCAGGGTTGGCTCTTGCTCTGTCTGATAATGCAGTGTGTAAACTGCGGCTGAGCAGTCTCCCATTTAAGGGCAAGTTGCTTTCTTGGGAAAATCTGGGAAAACTAGTGAACGACCTAGAAGACACTTGCCCACAGAGGCTCCTGGAAGATAGGCCCAAAGGTCCCTCTCGTAGGGTGCAACATGAAGCATAGGGGAGTTTCAGGGCCAGAAAGAGTTCTGGCATGGCCTATTCCTCCTATGTGTCTAAACCCAAGAATGGTTAGTCTCTTTGTGCCTCCCAGCACTCATGGGACTCATCAGGAGCCTTCTTAGTAGCCAGGAAGCCGTCAATGAGATACGATGGGTCCCTTCTGACAGGTGGTCGGGGGGGGGGGGGGTAGCTCTGGTTTTTAGGCTCAGAATGAACTCACTGCATCAGCCCAATGGGTCCTGAGCTGCTTGAAAAGGGGTATGTGCTGGAGTTTGTGATCCTCTTTGGGAGGCATTTATGGAGTCGTCTTGCGGATCCCTGGCTAAGTGAGTGGTGATGGAGGAAACTTTCATGCTTAGTGTAGTTGCAGGCTACTGTACCCCATGCTGTCAACAGAGCAAAGTCAGGGACATATTCCATTTACTTTGTGGTACCAAAGAAAGGCAAGTCTTCGTCCTCTTCTGGATATGAAGATAGTCATTGAGAAGCTCAGAGTGCCCCATTACCTCATAAAGATCCTCAAGTTGGTCATTGTGTTAGTCTGATAAGGGGAGTTTGACCTACTTGGACCTTTCTGAGACGCACTTCCATATTCTTGTCTGGGATCAACATAATGGTTTCTCTTCTGCTGCATCTTTGGCGGCCATTTCCAGTTCCAGGCCTTGCCATAGCCCCTCACACCTTCTCAAAAACCTTCCTGTGTAAGCATGGGTTCCATGCTCACTCTTATCTGGACTAGTAGCTGGGTTGGTTAGACTCCCAGGAGATGTCCATGGCTTATGTCCCAGGTTATCCAAAGCCTGGAAAAACTATGTGGGTTGTTCAGTACTACCCCATGTACAGCTTAACTTCCTATCAGGATTGGGTGCCTGCTTTGATACTCACATGGGCAAAGTATTTCTCATCTGGAAAGATTAATAAAGCTGAAGATGCAACTCAGGAGTTTTTGTTCTCGGGCAGTTCCCAGGATGTGTGACTACCTGCAACTCCTGGGATCGATGGCTTTGACTCTGAAGCTGGTGCCTTAGACTAGAGCGCATATACACCCGCCGAAGTGGTACCTTCTGACTCTCTGGTCTGCCTGCTCCCAGTTGTTTGATCAGCACCTCATCTCTACTCAGAAGATCAAGGGGGAGCTGGCATGGCTGCTGTAAACTCATCTGGGAATGCCTCTGGAGGCACCGGCGGGTGATAGGCACCACAGGTGCCAGCTTATTGTTTGGGTCAGTCTGCACAGGGATGCTGGTCCCCACAGGAATCCTCCAGATCAGTCAACAGACTAGAGGCCAGGATGATTTGCCTAGTTCTGGAGAGGTTCCAGACTTTTCTGAAGAGCAAGGCAGTCATATATATATATATATATGTTTATTTTTTTTTTGGATAATGCAATGATACTGGCATATGTCAAGCAAGGCGTTACTCGCAGAGCCACAGTGCTGCGAAAGTGGCAGAAGCTTATCTGGTGGATCTGTCGAAGGTACACATTACGGGAGTTAAGTGTACAAGCCAGCTTCCTCAGCTGAAGCACACTGGTTCCTGGCAAGTGGGAGCTAAGCCCTTGCACATTCAGCCTCATCGTGTGGAGATGGGGCCTGCTGGTGTTCAATCTACTACCATGGGGCAGAATTTTTTTCAGACTTAAGAAAACTTCCTGGGTGGCGGTCTTGGATGTTGTACCCGAGAAAGAATCCCTGTAGATCTTTCCCCTGTGGCCCTTGGTGAGCAGGCTTCTGTTCAAGATTCAGTGTCACCTGGGCTTGGTCATTCTGCTTGCTCTACTCTGGCTGCACAAGCCCCATGGTATGTGGATCTTTTGAGCTTATTGCTGGATTCACTCTATTGCTGCCTCAGCAAAGGGGGCTGATGCAACAAGGTCTTCTGGTCATGTGGGATCCTGTACCCTTCTCACACGGCCTGGCCCTTTAAGAGGCACAAACGGTCTTGGATACCCTGGGGTGGTAGTAGATAGTCTTCATAAGGCTCTATGTCCTTGGCTTTTTGTTAGTCTGGCAAGAGTTTGGACATGGACATCAATGCCATTTTGTCCCTTTTGGTAGTCACAAGGTTCTCCAGGACCAAACAGGAAGTCAGTCCTCACATATGGGTCTCATCGACGCCGATGAAGCCCCAGCGGAGCATTTCCCAAGCTTTCTATGAAAGCCTTTGGGAATGCAGGCATGCATGCGCGGTTCCCTTCCCGCCTAAAGGTGCCATCTTACCTCAGTCTCTCTTTTTCCGAGAAGCCCACCGGACGTGTGTCCTGTCATCCCGGATAAAAGTTTGATTTTTTCAGCGATTCTCGCTTTTTCTCTTCCCGGTTCGATGCCGGTTCCCCTCCCGCCGGGTTCGGTACACCGGTATCGAGACCAATTCTTCTTTTTCAGTTTTTGCCCTTTGTGGCTGGCGTTCGCGCCCTTTTTTGCTTTTTCCCTGGAAGGCCGGTCCTTTGACCTTGCGGGGACTCTTTTTTTTTCCCCGATGGCTTCCAGCGGTTTTAAAAAGTGTGATCGGTGCAAGAAGTTGATGTCTCTCACCGACACACACGACTGCTGCCTTCGGTGCCTCGGTCCTGATCACGACCCTGAGACATGCGGACCATGTGGAAAGATATCTTCCAAGGCACTACGAAGTTGCCAGCAGCAGAAAGAAAGGCTTTTCTCCGACTCAGCCTCCAGCCGGGCCCGGACCTCGTCTGAGGCCTCGGGATTCGGATCCCGAGCGCCATCGGGGCTCCTCGGACAGGGGGTCCCCCGACCGGGAAAGCAAGAGGAAGAAGCGGCTTGTGAGGGCGTCGTCGGAGGAGGTCCCTGGCTCCTCAAGGGCCAGGTCTAAGACCCCCGACCGTCGCCCCGGGCCCGTGGAACAAGAGAAGCCTGCCAAAGTTCCTTGCGTGGAGCCGGAGTCTGCTGGACACGTAAGCCCCGTAGTCCTCGAGGACTCTCCTCCCAGAGAGCCGACGTCGGGCCCTGCACCGTCGAGGCCCAAGTCAGTGGCTGCTGCGTCTCCCGAGCTGAGTCTCAGGATGACAGCCTTGAAGTGCAGACTGTCTGCCTTCATGGAGCAGCAGCGGGCACTGATGGCCAGCCTGTCTGGCGCATCTGCCCCGACCACCGGGACATCGACATCAAAGTCGACCCCGGAGACCGAGCCGATACTCGAGTCCATGATGGCTCGAGGTCGACCTCAGTCGCGGTCTCCCTTGACCCTCCTGTTCGGGACCGAGGGCGTCGACGCCGGTGCCTCCGGCGTAGGGGCGGGTGCTCCAGGGCCACGCAGGGTCGGACCCTGACTCCTCGTCGGACGAGTCCGCCTGGGAGACGGAGGATGAGGAGTCCCCTGACACATTCAAGACTTGGTGCGTCCCGTCGGACTCACCGCAGTATGAACCCCGGAGTAGATCCCCTCCGGAGGATACCCGGTTCTCAGAGTTTGTCCGGGATATGGCCACTGCGTTGGCTATCCCGGCGGACCCCGAGGAAGAGCATCGAGCCGAGGAGCTCGAGGCCCTGCAGTACGACTCTCCTCCGAAGGAGGCCTTTACTGTCCTGGTTCCTCCGATGCTGGAACGGCTCCTCTTCCAGATGTGGGAGGCACCGGCCTCGGCACTAGTTCTAAGCAAGTGGGTTGATTTGATTTATCGACTCCGGAAGAGCCCTGGCTTTCAAAAGGCGCAGCTACCACACCATTCCATGGTGGTGGAATCGGCCATGCATCACCTGAAAAGTCAGAAGATGCACTCCGCAGTGCCCCCCATCAGGGAAGCCCAGAACCTCGATGGTGTCGGCAGAAAGTGCTTCCAGGGCTCGATGCTTGCTTGCCGTGTCCAGTCTTACCAGCTGTACATGGGCATGTGCTTGCGTGACCTGGCCAAGGAGTTGGCCTGGTTCTCCGCTGGTCTCTCCAGGGAGCCCTTGCAGAGATTCAAGTCCTTGTCCTCGGGGATTTGGGACTGCTCGAAGTTTCATGTCCCGTGCCGCATACGATGGCTTTGAGGCTTCGGCCCGAGTTGCGGCAGCCGGCATCGCGGCTCGACGCCAGGCATGGCTGCAGTCATCGGACCTCGAGCCATGGGTTCAGGACAAGTTGGTTGATGTCCCTTGCCGAGGTGAGAACCTTTTTGGCAAGCCCATGGCCGAGAAGGCCGCACAGCTCGAGACTGAGCACCTTACAAGGACAAGGCTGTCTAGGAAGACCTCTGCCCCTTCTCACAAGAAGAAGGCCTCGGGTAAGAAGCCCTTTTACCCGAGGAAGGGCACTGCCTACAAACATTACCCTCAGTATCAGGCTGCCCAAGCTGCACCCCAGGGTCAGCTAGCCAAGGGGCAGGGTAATGGGCTCCGTAGGCAGAGGACCCCCAAGCCTCCGGCCCCTGCTCCCACTCAGCAGGGTGGAGGTTTTTGACTCCTTGAGCGTAGCCTCTCGGTCCCTGCTCTCCCAACCCTGCACAGGATGTCGCCTCACCCTCTTTGCCCACCAGTGGCCCCACATCACTAGGGACAGTTGGGTGTTGAACATAGTCCACAGAGGCTATGCACTACATTTTCACCAACTGCCTCCGCCATACTTTCCAGGGGAGCCTCCAAGGCCTCCCCTGCACACAGATCTTCTCCTTCAAGAGCTTCAAGGTCTATTGGTGGACAGGGCGGTGGAGCCTGTGCCTCCCCACTTGCAAGGTCACGAGTTCTACTCCAGGTATTTCCTGGTGCCCAAAAGAACCGATGGCCTACGGCCTATTCTGGACCTCAGTAACCTCAAGTTCCTGGAAAAAGAAAAGTTCAAGATGCTTACTCTTGGAACACTTCTGCCTTACCTCCAGCAGGGAGATTGGCTATGCTCCTTAGATCTAAAGGATGCGTACACTCACATCCTCATTCATCCAGACCACAGAAAGTACCTCAGGTTCATTGTGGGAGGAAACCATTATCAGTACAGAGTACTGCCTTTTGGCCTCACCTCCGCTCCCAGGGTCTTTACCAAATGCCTGGCAGTGGTGGCGGCCTACCTGAGAAATCAGGGAATTTTTGTCTTCCCCTATCTGGACGACTGGCTCATCAGGGGTCAGACGTGCCAGGAGTCCAGACAAGCCACTCTCAGAACTATTGCTCTGCTTCAAAGCCTGGGGTTTGTAATAAACTTTGCACTTTGCTCCTCTCCCAGAACTTGGAGTTCATAGGAGCAAGGCTGGACTCTCTGCTGGCAAAGGCTTTCTTGCCAGAAGACAGAGCCCAAAGACTGATAAACTTGGCAAACCAATTACTCAGCAGGTCACTGGTCTCTGCCAGACTCTGCTTGAGGCTGCTTGGCCACATGGCTTCGACAGTTCATGTGACCCCCAATGCAAGGCTCCATATGCGGCCTGCACCGTGGTGCCTTCGGAATCAGTGGTCACAAGCCACAGGCAGCCTCAGAGACACAATAAGGGTGTCCAGACCATTTCTGGACTCTTTCAGCTGGTGGCTTTACCCACCCAATCTGCTCAAAGGGGGGTGCCCTTTCAGATTCCAGGGTACACAGTGGTACTGACCACAGACGCCTCCCTGCAGGGCTGGGGAGCTCATGGTCTAAACACGTGCACCCAGGGCCTGTGGTCTCCTTGGGAGGCTGCACAGCAGATCAATCTCCTGGAGCTCAGGGCTATTCGCTTGGCTCTCAAAGCTGGTAAAGACAAACAACCAGGTAGCCATGTTTTATGTGAACAAACAGGGCGGAACTGGGTCCAGGCTCCTTTGTCGGGAAGCTTAGGACCTTTGTTTATTTGCCCTCAAGCACAACATACTCCTCAGGGCTGTGTACCTTCCAGGCCAGGAAAACTACCTGGCCGACAGGTTGAGCAGAATTTTGCAGCCCCACGAGTGACAGCTGCATCCCTTGGTAGTTCAGAAGATCTTCCTAAAATGGGGTCTCCCTTTGATAGATCTGTTTGCCAGTCCACTGAACAAGCAACTGCCAAAGTTCTGCTCCAGGCAACCGCATCCTCTGCGGATAGCAGCAGATGCTTTTCTGATTCCATGGTCTCAGGGCCTCCTGTATGCTTTTCCTCCCATGCCTCTGGTGGCCCGAACTCTGTTCAAGATTCTCAAGGACAAGGCCTCGGTCCTGCTGGTGGCTCCCATGTGGCCGAGACAGCCTTGGTTTCCACTTTTGCTTCAGCTGGCAGTGGATCCCCCACTGCCTCTAGGGTTGCAACCCGACCTTCTGTCTCAGGTCAGGGTTCTCTTCTGCACCTCAACCTCAAAGCTCTCAATTTGATGTCATGGAGGCTGCAAGGGCAGTTTTGGCTCCCTGGGGCCTGCCTAAGGAAGTTGAGGAGGTGGTTCTAGCCTCTAGGAAACAGTCCACAAGAAAAACCTATGCTCTCAAATGGAAGAGGTTTTCTGTGTGGTGTCACCTACGTACAGAGGATCCCTTCCCCTGTACTGTATCTGTTGCACTTATCCAATCAGGGACTTAAGTCCAATTCTGTCGGGTCCACCTTTCAGCTCTTGCAACTCACCACTCACTAGTGGAAGGACATTCTCTGTCTGTTCACCCCTTGGTGTCCCGGTTTCTCAGAGGCCTGCTTTTGCTCAAGCCTCCAATTCGTCCTCCTTCTCCTGAGTGGGAGTTGAATGTGGTCTTGCAGCAACTGACTCGCCCACCTTTTGAGCCGATGGCTACTTGCCCTCTACGCTTCCTGTCCTGGAAGACACTCTTCCTAGTGGCCCTTACCTCGGCCAGACGAGTTAGTGAGCTTCAGGCCTTGGTCTGTGATAGGCCTTACACTCGCTTCTATGGGAACAGGGTAGTCCTTAGGACTCATCCAAAGTTCCCCACAAAGGTTGTCTCCTCCTTCCTCCTTAACCAGGAGGTGGTTCTTCCAACATTCTTCCCTAGGCCTCATGCATGCCAGGCTGAAGCAGTTCTGCATACCCTGGACTGTAGGAGGGCCTTATCCTTTTACCTTGACCGTATGCAGGGACATAGAAGGGCTACTTAGCTCTTCGTATCCTTTGACCCTAATAAGTTCGGGTTGGCTGTGTCCAAGCGTCCCTTGTCCATCTGGGTGGCTGACTGTATCACCTGGGCTTACAGGGCGGCTGACCTTCCTTTGCAGGGTCGGGTTACGGCCCATCGTGTCAGGGCAATGGCTGCCTCAGTGGCTCATCTCTGCTCTGTGCCCTTGGTAGACATCTGCAGGGCTGCAACTTGGAACTTGGTCTTCAAGCCAGACATTTGCTGCCCATTACTGTCTGGAGAGGGAGTCCCGTAGGGACAGTGCTTTTGGCCAAGCAGTACTCCGGAATCTCTTTGAGGTTTAGGCAACTCCTGCCCTCTGTTGGGCTACCGGTGGAGGTTGTGTCAGTGAAATGCCTTTCTTTGCTGCTGAGACTAGAGGGATTTCTTTTGTTCAGCCTGGGTTCCTGGTAGCCCAGAGCTAGGGAGTCACCCATATGTGAGGATTGACTTCCTGCTTGGTCCTGGAGAAAGAGTAGTTACTCACCTGTAACAGGTGTTCTCCAGGAGCAGCAGGAATCAGTCCTCACAACCCTCCCTCCTCCCCTGGGAGTTGCAGTTGTACATAGTTTATTTTACATTTTTGTGTGCTGTTCTTAGCTATGTCATTTGACTGAGGTAAGATGGCACCTTTAGGCGGGAAGGGAACCCCGCATACATGCCTGCATTCCCAAAGGCTTTCATAGAAAGCTGGGGAAATGCTCCGCTGGGGCTTCATCGGTGTCGATGACACCCATATGTGAGGACTGATTCCTGCTGCTCCTGGAGAACACATGTTGCAGGTGAGTAACTACTCTTTTTAGCTCTGATCTCTTATTAGGGTTCAGTTGGCTTCTGTTGTATACTACCAGGGAATGAGTTCAAAGTGTGTCCTGTATATGGGTGTAATTTGACGACTTCATTTGGGGGGCACAAAGGGTGGGGCTACATATTTGCATATAGAAACATGACGGTAGAAAAAGACCACATGGCTTATCTTGTCTGCCCTTCCATATCAAATACTAAAGTCCCTTTTCCTTTTCGTTATGGTTATCTTTAAAAAAACCCCAAAAAAACCAACAAACTAGATGGATAGAAAGCCGGTATATCATACAAGTGCCCTAAGATCCTTAAAGAGGGAGCAGAACTTCTCATTCAGTGGTTATATAATTAAAATGCAGCAAAAATGGTAGCTGGCTGTTTATTTAGTCTGGCACTCTAAGAAAATACGGACACCTCTAAATACATATTCTGCAGAAAACAAAGGAGTTGGTAAGGTGCCCAGATGCCAAGGGACAGAAAAGAAAAAAACACAGCGCAGTTTCTAACACCAAAATAAAATTTGTTATAAATTAACAAATTTTATTTTGGTATTAGAAATTGTGCTGTGGTAATCTTTCTTTTTGAACATCTGTTTGGCATCCAGCAAACTCCAATACTCCAATAGTAGGCGCAGAGCAGAGGTAGGACATTTCACCATCAAACCCAACATAGAAGAAAAAAATCTGATCCTGGTGTCATCTCATTAACATCCTCTCCAGTACCAGTCAGATTGTGAACTAACACAAAACTCTACAAAAGTCACTGAAGACCTGTAAAGCAAATCTACCATACCATAACACCAGCTTTTAAAATTAACACAATAAGGCGCCTACCCAGAAAAGAGAAGCAGTATAAATATTGCAATGGGCTTTAGACCTTCCTTACACCTATTTGGAAAACTGAACAAGCCAGATTACTACAGATCCCACATAGAAACTTCATACTAACAGAACACATGGTTTCAGTAACACAGGCAAAATACAGAAATATGTAGACAAAATTAAATTGAAACCCAACGAGCTGGGCTCTGCGTGCAGTGCAACATAAGAAATAGAACAGTGATATATTTTGCACAGTACAGGGGGAAATGCAAAGAAGGGCAAATATAAAATCCAAAAACTGACACATTCCAGTTGTTAAACTGAAAATAAATGCTTTACCTTTATCGTCTAGCTATTTTGTTTTTCTAATTGCCTTGGTCCTGGTATCTGGTTTCTGCGTCCTGTCTTCTCTTAACTCTTTTGCAGAGTTTGCAATCCATTTGCTGCTTCTCTTCACTCCTGTCTTCTTCACTTCCCTACATCCATCTCTGGCGTTTATCTTTTTCCTTACAGCTTTCTTCCATTTATTTTTCTCTTTATCAACTCAGATTTTATTTCTCTCTTATATCCAGTTCTCAATCTCCTCCTTTTTACAACCCTCTCACTCATCTCTCTATCCTTCCCCTGCCACTTATTTCCCCAGTCTTTAACTAACTCTGTCATTTCTCTTTCTCTCTTCTGTCCTCCCTGTGTTCAGCATCTATCCCATTCTCTCCTGCCCAGTCTTGTCTGTCCCTTTCTTTACAATCTTGTGCCTCTCCCCGTTTTCTCATCCTGTATTCCCCCCTCTCTCCTTCATTCTGTGTCCAGCATTTCCCCATTTCACCCCAGCATATCCTCTCTCTCATATCCCATGTCCAGTGCTTTATAAATGCTTAGTAGTAGTAGCATCTGCTCTCCATCCTTTATGGCGCCTATCCTGTGTCCAGCATCTGCTGTCTATCCCTTTAAACCCTCTACCATATGTCTAACATATATACCCCACTTCATATCCACCATTTCCTCATCGTCTCTCCGGGCCAGTCCAGGTACAGTTGGGTAGTCAATCCCTTCTAGCAGCTGAGGACTGAATGCTGAAAAGTTTTGCTGGCAGATTCAATAGCTCCCTCTGGTGTCAGAAAGTCAGTCTTCAGTCCTCAGCAGCTAGAGTGGACGTATCTCTGGCAGGCTCCCAGGAGAGACGAAGTGGATCAGTCAGGTTTAGTTAGTGTATAAAAGCAAACAAACAAAAAAAAATTCATAAATAGTCCCATAGGAGGAAACCTTTCAAGCTTAAGGCTTGGACAGCAACAGGCAGCTTAACTATTTCCTATTTGAATACAGGGACCTTGCTCCCTGGCCCTAGCAGGGCATCATAGCAGGTGGTTTTCTTGTCTCCCCCAACGGGGGGAGTAATCGGGGAAACGATTGCTTCAGCGGTCCTTATTTTAATTTAACTTTTTTTTGTTTTTGCTATTTTCGGAGGCAGATCCTGCTTCCGCGGATCCGCTGAAGCTGCTTGCGGGTTGTCAGGAGCTGGGGGCCTCAGTATCCTCTTCCCGCTCTGGTTCCCCGAGTCTCATTTTCGCTAGCAGCGGATCTCTAGAGACTATGCTTGTCTGCCTTTGCTGGAGGTGAGTTGACATTTCTTCTTGATCTCGTTGTGGGCTTCGTCGTTTGTGCAGGTGTTCCCTGGTCTATTTTCCGTTTCGGCGGGATTTGGCGGGCGGCCATTTTCTGAGCGCCGGGACCTTGGTTTCTGCTTCCCTGTCCTCCGGACATTCCATTAGGCCGGGGGCGTCAATTTTTGTTTGCTTTGTGCATTCGGGTGTTTTTCCGGATGGAGCCTTCAGTTTCGGGGGATTTCGCGGGTGAAAAACCGCAGGGGAAGAAGCTGTCCCAGGCTGCGGTGGCTTCACTTCCCTCTGATGTCGCGTCTGTTCCCGTGCTTTTGCAGCACTCGGGTAAACGCAAGTCTAAATCTCACAAGGAGATTTCAGTGCCAGGCCCCGCTCAGCCTTTGTCCTCCGCTTCTCAGGAAGCCCTAGCTTTTTTCCAGCCTGAGTTTATTTTGACTTTACATAGAGCCTATTTATTGAAATTGTCTCCTCCTACGGTGGATGCCTCTGTAGGGGATCAGAGCCCTTCCATTCAGAGGGAACTTAAATCGAGCGACCCGGGTGAGGGCCCCTCGACTCAGTTGCCTGGGGGGGGGGGGGGGCCTGTCTCCAGATGGCTGGAATCCTCCATCCCTTGCTTCCCCGCTACCTGAGGAAGGGGAACTCTCCTCAGAGGGGGGTCTGGACTCTTGGCCCCAAGAGTTAGAGGACGGGGAACTGGGGCCGGGAGAGGATCCTAATGTCTTTAGAGTATTTCTGAAGGAGGAGCTCGGGGCGCTGATCGTTCAATCGCTAGCAGCGCTAAATATTGTGCCTCCTTCTTTGCAACAGGAGCCTCTCGAGGATCCCTTATTGCAAGGGTTTAAAGCAGAACAGCACTGCTTCCCTATGCACAGAGTGATTAAACAAATGATTGAGTCTGAGTGGGAGTGCCCGGAGGCTAGCTTGGGGGGGGGGGGGGGTTCCATTGCCCGCCTTTACCCGGTCCCTCAGGAGGAGAGGGAGTTGTTGAAGATGCCTAAGGTCGATGCTCTTGTGTCTGCTGTTACCAAAAAGACCACCATCCCGGTGGAAGGAGGTGCGACCCTGAAGGATGTTCAGGATCGAAAGTTAGAGGCGTTTCTTAAGCAAGCTTTTGATGCTAATGCCTTAGCCTTACAGGCGTCGGTTTGTGGGGCGTTTGTGTCCTGGGCCGCTGTTCGCTGGAGTCAGGGTGAGCAGCCCGCCCTGAAGCAGGAGGATGCTTCTCCGGAAGGCGCTAAGCTGGAATCGGCGGCGGCGTATCTTGCGGATGCTTTTTATGATTTGATCAGGATTTCTGCTAAAGCCATGGCCTCTGTTATAGCGGCTCGGCGTTTTCTTTGGTTGCGTAACTGGGTGGCAGATACTTCCTCTAAATCCCGTCTCAGTAAGCTGCCGTATAAGGGCAAGCTGCTGTTTGGAGAAGCTTTGGAGAAGATCGTGAAAGATTTGGGTGACTCCAAAGGCGGTCGTCTTCTGGAGGATAGGCCTAGAGGGGCTAAAGCAAGTACTGTGCAGAGGGGGCACAATAGAGAGGTTCGTCGATTTCGTGGTTCTCGGTTTGTGCCTTATCAGAGGGGTCATTTTCCTTCCATGGGTCAGTCCTTTCGGGGCGCCCGGGGGTTTAGCAGAGGATTCTTCAGTTCTCAGCATCAGCTCTCTAAGAAGCCGCAATGAAGGGGGGCTGGTCCAGACGGAGATTCCGGTAGGAGGACGTTTGCAGGAATTTCTCTCTGCCTGGGCCGCGATAACCTCCGATCTCTGGGTCCTGGAGATCATCCGCGACGGCTATGCTCTGGAGTTCGCGGCGCCGGTGGCGGATGCCTTTGTGTTCTCTCACTGCGGTACTCGGGCGAAAAGACGGGCGGTCGCGGACACCCTGCAGCGCTTGTTGCATCTGCGGGCGGTGGTTCCCTTTCCCCCCGACCAGTGCGGTGTCGGTCGATACTCGATTTACTTTGTAGTGCCCAAGAAGGAGGGATCGTTTCGCCCGATCCTCGATCTCAAACACATCAACCGTTAATTGCGGGTGCCCCATTTTCGCATGGAGACCCTCCGGTCTGTTATTCGAGCGGTGAGACCGGGAGAGTGGCTCTCTTCCATAGATCTTACGGAGGCCTACCTACATATTCCCATTCGCCTGGAACATCAGCGCTTTCTGCGCTTTGCAGTCCCCATGGGACATTTTCAGTTTCGGGCCTTGCTGTTTGGTCTTGCGACGGCTCCCCGCACCTTTACCAAGGTTATGGTAGTGGTGGCGGCAGCGCTTCGCAAAGAGGGCATCCAGGTCCATCCATATCTGGACGTTAGGCTAATTCGTGCGGGTTCTCGGGAGGAGTCCGTCACGGCAACGGCTCGGGTGGTGCAATTCCTGGAACACCTCGGTTGGGTCATCAACCGGACAAAGAGTCACTTACTTACGACGCAACGGCTGGTTTACCTCGGAGCGGTTTTTGACACAAAGGAGGGTTTGGTTCTTCTGCCACTGGAAAGGGGGCAGAAGTTGATAGCCCAAGTGGATGCTTTCCTGCAGCTCCGGGCGCCATCGGCGTGGCAGTATCTGCAACTGTTGGGGTCGATGGCTGCCGCCTTGGATCTCGTACCATGGGCCAGGGCGCACATGCGTCCTCTGCAGCACGCCTTACTCTCCAGATGGTCTCCGCAGCTGCATCCGCTCTCTCAAAGCCTTCCCTGTGCGGAGGAGGTTCGCCTCGGTCTACAATGGTGGCGGCTTCCGGCTCATCTTTATGCGGGTGTGCCACTACAGGATCCGGAGTGGATTCTGGTCACGACAGACGCCAGTCTGTCCGGCTAGGGGGCCCATTGTCTCAGGTAGCGCAGGGAACGTGGTCGTTGGCAGAGAACGAATGGTCTATCAATCGTCTGGAGCTGAGAGCGGTTCGTTTGGCTCTTCTTCGCTTCTCGGCGCTAATCTCACACCGGGCGGTTCGGGTGTTTTCCGACAATCTGGTCACTGTGTCCTACATCAACAAACAGGGCGGCACCGGCAGTGTTCCGTTGCTTCTCGAGAGCGGGGTCCTTCTGCAGTGGGCGGAATTGCATCTGTCGCCCTTTCGGCGGCTCATGTAGCTGGAAAGGACAATGTTCAGGCCGATTTTTCTCAGTCGCCATCACCTGGATCCCGGGGAGTGGGAGCTGAATGCGGCCATCTTCCACGACATTTCCCTTCGCTGGGGTCAGCCGGTGATGGATCTCATGGCGACCCTCTCCAATGCCAAAGCTTTTCGGTTTTACAGCAGGCGCCGGGAACACATGTCGGAGGGCCTGGACGGTTTGGTTCAGTCCTGGCTGGAAGACCAGCTTCTGTATGTGTTTCCCCCTTGGCCGTTGATAGGTCGTGTCATTCGGAAAATCTCTCTTTACAGGGGCAGGGTGATTCTCATTGCTCCAGATTGGCCCAGGCGACCTTGGTATGCGGATCTAGTGCGGATGCTAGTAGCTCCTCCTTGGCGGTTACCCTCTCGAATCAATCTCTTGAGTCAGGGTCCAATCCTTATGCCTCAGGTGGATCGATTCTTTCTTACGGCTTGGCTCTTGAGAGGGACCGGTTGCGGCGTAGGGGGTACTTGGAGCGGTGATCTCTACGATGTTGAGGTCCTGGCGTCATTCGACGACCTTATCCTACATTAGAGTTTGGCGCGTTTTTGAGGCGTGTGTTCAGGACCGGAAAATCGCCCCCCGTTCCGCAGGCTTACCGGACCTCTTAGCGTTTCTTCAAGGGGGTCTAGATAAGGGTTTGGCTCTTAACACCCTTAAGATAAACTTGGCGGCCTTGGCGTGCTTCCGGGGTCGGGTGCAGGGCTGGTCTCTTGCGTCTCATCCAGATATGCAGCGCTTCCTTCGAGCGGCGAAAAATATTCGTCCGCCTTTTCGGCGGGTGGTTCCGCCTTGGGATTTGAACTTGGTGCTTGAAGCCCTCACCGGTCCGCCTTTTGAATCGCAGCCGTCTGGTTGTATAAGAGAGTTTACTTGGAAAACGGCCTTCCTGGTGACTCTCTGCTCGGCTAGGAGAGTCTCGGAGTTGCAAGCGCTTTCCTGTAGAGAGCCGTATCTGCGTTTTTCAAAGGAAAAAGTCATTCTACGGCCTGTTCCCTCTTTTCTGCCGAAAGTGGTTTCCGGCTTCCATCTTAATCAGGTCATTTCGCTTCCTACGTTTCCGTCCCCCGACGAAAGGCGGGATCGGATGCTTCGAAAGTTGGATATGGGGCATGTTCTTCGAAAGTACCTTCGACTTACAAAGCCGTTTAGAAGATCGGATCGGTTGTTTGTGTTATTTGGGGGTCCGCGTAAAGGTTTGGCGGCGACCAAGGCTTCTATCGCCCGATGGGTTAAACGAGCGATAGCTACAGCTTATGAGGCGCAAGGCCGGTCGCCTCCGTGGGAGCTTAGGGCTCATTCGACTAGAGCTCAAATGACTTCTTGGGCGGAGATGACTTTGACTCCGCCAGCGGATATCTGTAGAGCGGCGGCCTGGTCTTCGCTACATACTTTCATGAAGCACTATCGGTTGGATGTGCAAGCCCGGGAGGATGCTGCGGTAGGTGCTTCAGCCATTTTGGCGGGGCTCGCAGGACCCTTGATGGACCTTGGTCTGACCCAGTATGGCATATCTTATGTTCTTATGTTCTGCTTTGGTACTGCCCAACTGTACCTGGACTGGCCCGGAGAGACGATGAGGAAGGAGAAATTAGGCCTTACCTGCTAATTGTCTTTCCTTGAGTTCTCTCCGTGCCAGTCCAGGTCCCACCTCAGTGTTCTGCGAGCGCTGGTTCGCAAGGAGTTTCTTAGGGCGTTCAGGTTTTTCGTACGGTTTTTGGGCGCATGTCGGCGCTACTGTGCCCTGTTCGCGCTTGGAAGAGGATATTGATGTGTTCACGCTCCAGGAGGGGGGTACTCTTCGTTTTTGGAATTCCGGAGCTGCCCTGCTACGGTTGATGAGAGGGTGCACTTTGGTTCTACGTCATTCTGAGTTGCCTGTTGGTTTGGTTCCATTTTTTGATGTTTTTAGATATTTTTTATTTTCTTAGTTAGCGGCCGGTGAATTCTCTTCCTACTCTGCTTTGACTATAGTTAACTGACTTTCTGACACCAGAGGGAGCTATTGAATCTGCCAGCAAAACTTTTCAGCATTCAGTCCTCAGCTGCTAGAAGGGATTGACTACCCAACTGTACCTGGACTGGCCCGGAGAGAACTCAAGGAAAGACAATTAGCAGTTAAGGCCTAATTTCTCCCTGCTCTCTATCCTCTTATATCTCCTACCCTATGGCTTTCTCTATCTCTCCAGCCTATGCCCAATATCTGTCTGTCACCCCCTACCTCTGTCTTGCATCTGCCTTCCACCCCCTGCACTGTGTGGCTAATATCTGGCTTCACCCCCTCCCCCCTTTTTTGTCCAACATCTGACCTGTACCATACCCTCCATATTTCCTATTTAACATCTGCTCTCTGCCTCCCTCATATGCAACATTTGTCCAGCATTTCCCTTTTTGACATTCCATGCTCCCCCCTCTTCATGTCCATCTGTCCATTTCCCGTTCTTCCATTCCACCCCGCCTTGTGTCCATCTGCTTAGCATTTACATTCTGGCCATCCCCCCTCCCACCTTGTGTCCATTTGCCCAGCATTTCCCTTCTGGCCGTTCCAACCCACCCTAAATGTCCATCTGCCCAGCATTTCCCTTCCAGCCTTCCACACTCCCCTGCCCTCTCACCTGTACTATTGCCCTGAGTTTTCTGTACCTGCAGTGGCAGCAGTGGACTGGCCTCCAATTAAAAAAAAAAAATTAATAAAATGAGGGTGTAAGCACTTTCTTGCTAAGAAGGCTGGTCTGGTCCCACCCCCTCTGACATGAAGCATGTATCAGAGGGGCGGAGCCAGACCAGACTTCCTAGCAAGGAAGTTCCTACAACCGCATATGTGTGTGTGTGTTTGGTTTTTTTTTTAATCGTAGGCTAGTCTGCTGCTGCTGCAGGCACAGAAAAAGCAGTGTGGCGGCAGCACCAGCAATATTGAGGGGGGGGGGCAGGCTGTCACCGAATTGGTGGAGAGCCAGCTCTTTTTGGGGAAGAAATGCTCCCCTTGCCTGCCCCCACTCCAAACTATGTTCATTGTCCTGTGTCCTCAATGGGGTGAAGCACGTCATCCCCTGTGTGGCCAGTGGTGCTACAGTGAAGCACTTAAAGGTTCACCTTTCAAACCCCTTTGGAAGGTTTCCATCAAGGATTTGACCCTGAAGGTTGTATTTCTGGTGGCTATTACGTTTGCCAGAAGGATGTTAGGGCTGCAGTTCTTGTCCTGTAGGAAACCCTGTCGGGTCATCTCAGCATCTGTCTTTCTGAAGACCGTGCCATCCTTTGTTCTCAAAGTGCCATTTCCCTTTCATATTAATCTATGATCTTGCCTCCTTCTTTGGAGGAGGATCTTCGGTCAGTCCCCTCATTGTGTCTGCTAGACATGAGGGGAGAGCATTGGTTGAAGTATGTGAAGACTGCTTATTTCTTCTGGTGGTCAAACTGTTTCTTAAGAGACAGGTGGTGGCGAAGTCCCTCAATTGCTCTCTGGCTTAGATGTTATTAGCCCTATCTCCTATGTGGGAAAACATGTGCCAGCAGGGAGTCAGATCTCACGCCCCTAAGGCACAAGTCTAGTCATGGACTTGGTCAACCTTCATGTTTCTGGAAGAAATCAGAGCGCTATAGGGTACATATGGACTGGTCTGGCATAATGATAAGGAAAGATAAATTTCACATACCTGCTAATTTCCTTTCCTTGAATCCTGCTAGACCAGTCTGGGACTTGCCTAGGGAAGACAACTAAAAGTTTGGGAGCCTTACTTTCTTCTAACTGCGTTACCGATATCAGTGACTGATGCAGAGTCAAGTGTGGTAAGAGCCAAAAGTATTTATGCTAAGCTATTGTTGAATTAATACTTCTCTAAGTTTGCGTTCTTCAGTTTTGTTTCTGCTTGGTAACTGTCATACTGACTTCTCTGTGTTGCACCAGAGTGTATACCAGTGATTCATCGCTGAAAGCTCTTCTAGTTTGCATCCATTCACTGGCTAGGGAGCATAACCCCCACATTTGAACTGGTCTAGCAGGATTCAAGAAAAGGAAATTAGCAGGTATGAACATTTGCAAAGCAATGTATGGAGAAAAAGTCTTTACATTTATGTAAATTTTTTGCAATCTGCTAATGGAAAAGAAATCCAAGTACATTTTGTGTAGGAATTTGCTTCACTGATATGCTCAATATTGAGTGTGTTGGTGTCAATAAAGGCAACAGACTATGCTTTCAGTATGAAAGAACAGTTATAGAAATATTCACAAAAATTATGAATAAAAATAAAAATCTTGATTGTATAGGTCTTCACAGCTTTTTAACACATAACTTAATGGAAGGCTCTTTTGCAGCAGTAACAAGCATGAGCCATTTAGGATAAGTGTCTACTAACTTAGTACAGCAGGATGTGGCAGATTTGCCCAGTCATCTTGGCAGACTAGCTCAAGTTCTTTCTAGTTAACTGGGGGGCTGCAGTCTTCAAGTCTTGACACAGATTTAGTGTTGGGTTCTGGCCTGGAGCACTTCAGAATATGTACATATTCTAATTGAATCATTCCATAGTTAGTTTTGCTTTGTGAATAGGATTGCTGTCCTGTGATGAACCTTCTCTCCAGGTCCAGGGCAGACTAGTACATCTTTTCCTTCAAGATGATCTGCCTGTGAGTTCACCATCCATCTTTCTCTTGATCTTCACAAACTTTGGCCTCATTGCTGTGAAATGTCCCCACAACATAATGCTGCCACCATGTTTTACTGTAAGGATGCTGTTAGCAGAGCGATGTGCTCAGTGTGTTCTACACCAAGATGTTTGATAAGCATTGAGACCAGAAAATTTCACTGGCCTTTTCAGACCATAGAACCTTCTTTCGCATGCATGCAGTATCCCCTAAGTGATCTTTTACAAACACTATGCAGTACATCATAGGTTTTTCTTCAGTAATGCCTTCCACCTTCCCACACAGGCCCCTTTTTTTTGCGTAATCTTAAAGATGTTGAAAAATCAAAAATTTCCCCCGTCTCGGCCAGAAACCTCAGCAATACTTAAAAAGTAATCTTAACTTCATAGTGACTTGTCTCAGCAGTCTCTCTAATCCACAGCTAATGACTTGAGAGGGCTGGCTTGATTGTGGTAGTGTCCTGGTGGTGCCAAATGCTTCCAGTTTAGAGTGATGGACCTGACACTGCTCCATGGGAGATATAGACACTGAAATTTTTTTATGGTTATCTTCCAGTCTGTCTTGATAAGTTTTTCCTGGCATTATTTTGGCATCTCTGTGTTCGGCATGTTGAGACTTTTGCTGCAGATTGAGGTCATACAACAGAATGGCTTGTTAAGTATTTGAATCAGCTCAGCTGCTGTGATTGGATACAGGTAGACCTTAATTAACTTACAGGGCCTTGTTAAAGCGATTTGTGTTACTGGAGCAATTTTAGTTTGCCAGACGTGAAGAGATATGCAATCAAGATGTTTTGGTTTCATATTACTTAGTTCCTGATCGTCCTCCAGGCTAGTCCCAGAATCTATGGGTTGTCAACCTCCTCTAGCAGCTTTGGAGACTGAGGAACTTGTTTTCCGTGATGTCATCAGTATATAAGGGCTGGCACCACCTCCACACTTCAGTTTTATCAGTCTCCAAAGCAGCTTAGGAGAAGGGTGAGCCCAATAGGCTCTGGGCTCACTGGAGGAACGATTTTGGAGTGCTAGGGAACTACCTCTTTAAATCCGGAAAGCTGGTGAAATTGTCTCCTTTAAGATTTGGGGGACTGCTGCTTTCTGTATGCCCTGAGGTCCTCTGCCCTTTATTTCTTTCATTTATTTCTTTAATTTATTTTGTGTTTGGTTTATTTCCTCGTTTAATTTCTTTTATTATTGGCCGTAATTTAACTTCCAGGGTGAGGACCGGTCGCTGGTTACCGTCCCGAGTCGAAGGGGACAGGAACCGGCACCTTGCTTAGCTCAGCGCGTGCAGAGGGACTGCCTGCCGTTGCGCTGAGCTAGCGGGTACAGCCGCGGCGATTTTCTACTGCTTCAGTCTGCTGAAACTCCCGATCAGGACCGCAGCAGCTGGGGTCTCCTCGGCGGTGCAGCGGGAGACCCGGTGGGCGCTCACCACTGTTTTTTGCAGGCCGGCTGCAAGCGCTGGAGGTAAGTCTCGTTTCGGCGGGAAGCAGCTGTGTTGCCGAGTCAGGCCCAGCCGCATGTGCTGAGAGCGGGAAATTCGCGGTTTTTCCTTCAGGCCTTTGCCGCGTTCCTGCTCAGCATCAGGGCTTCGTTTTCAGTTTGTTTCTTCAGGGGGGTCCTGGGGGAGCTCCTCTGAGGGGACTGGTGTGTAAAAACAAAACAAAAAAAAAACACCAAAACCCCCAAAAACCCTCTATTTTTAAATCAGCCCCACGGCCTGCGCGGGCCTTAGAGGTCTGTGTGACATGCCTTCCAAGCAGATTTGCCTCTTGTGTGGGGTCAAGCGCAGCTCAGTGTCTTTGGAGGGAGTCTGTAGGGGTTGCGCTCCTGAGGTGGAGCCGCTTGAGGGACTCCTGGATGCTGGGGCGACTGGACAGGACCCGTTAGGGGAGCTCAGGGTCCCTAGCCCATCCCCCCTCCCGGGGCCGCCGGAACTTCCGTTTGCCTCTCAGCCGGTTGCTGGGGGGTTGGCGGTGATTTTTTTGGCGGATTTCTTGGCGCTGCTTCAAAGCTCTTTTGCGGCGTCGCAGGGGACGTCAGTGGCGGGTCCCTCCGGGGCGGGGCTTGGACAAAAGAGACCCGCTTCGCCTTTGGCAGTGGAGGGGTCGGCTGTCTTAGCCAAGAAGGCCAGGTCTGATGCGGATCGGCTGGATCCGTCCGTCGGCTCAGAGGACCTGCGGTCTGAGGTGGCCGAGACGGACAGGGATCTGGAAGATCTGGAAGAAGGTGAAATTAAGGAACATGAGGATCAGGCGCGAATAGTTAGTTTTTCGTAGGGAGGAGCTCTCGGCGCTTATAGTGGAGTCGCTTAAGGCTCTTAATATGCCGGAGGCTGAGCCGGCACAGGATTCTACTCTGGAAGATCCGCTGCTGCAAGCGGTTCGAAAGACGCAGAGAGCTTTCCCGGTGCACCGGGTGTTCCGGGAGATGATTCAGGAGGAGTGGGATATGCCGGAGGCCGTTTTGAAGGGCTCTCGAGTTATGACTCGGCTCTACCCTCTCCTGGATCAGGACAGAGATTTGTTCAAGGCTCCGAAGGTGGATGCGGCGGTTTCTGCGGCGGCGCTGAAAGATGCGCAGGACCGCAAGTTGGAATCCTTGCTGAAGCAGGTCTTTGAGGCTAATGCCCTGTCGTTACAGGCTTCCATTTGTGGGGCCTGGGTGGCCAGGGCCTGCTTGCGTTGGGCGCAGCGAGTACAAGGTGACCTCTCCGGAGAGGGATCGGAAGAGGCGGCTCGCTTAGAGTCGGGGGCGGCATATCTCGCTGACTTGCAGTATGACCTGATCCGTGGTCTGGTGAAGAGTATGGCTTCCGTGGTCGCGGGGAGGTGCTGTCTGTGGCTCCGTAATTGGGCAGCGGACGGTTCTTCCAAGGCGTGGTTGAGTAAGCTTCCTTTTCGCGGTAAATTTACTTTTCGGAGAGGATTTGGAGAAGTTGGTGAAGGACTTAGGTGAGTCCAAGGGCGGTAGATTGCCAGAGGACAAGCCGAAACAGAGCAGACCTCCTTCCGGGGCTCGGGGCCCGCTACGTGATTTTCGCAGGTTTCCGTCCCCGAGGATGAGTCAGCCACAGCGGGGGCGTTTTCCTGGTCGGGCTCAGAGTTTTCGGGGGTTTCGGGGAGCCAGCAGGGGTTTTGCAGCGGCATCCTCGTCTTCCGCCTTCAAAAAGCCCCAATGAAGTCACGCGGGTCCAGGGAGGGCTAGTTCCCGTCGGGGGGCGACTGCGGGAGTTTTACCTTGCCTGGGCCCAACTCACGTCAGATCAGTGGGTGTTAGAGGTGATCCGCGAGGGTTATGCGCTGGAGTTGCAGCATCCGGTCTCCGAATCGTTCGTTCTGTCCCCATGCAACGCCCCGGCAAACCACGAGGCCGTACGGGACACGGTACAGCGGCTCTTGTGCCTCGGAGCAATTGTCCCGGTTCCGGCCGATCAGTTAGGTTGCGGTCGATTCTCGATTTACTTTGTCGTCCCCAAGAAAGAGGGGACGTGGCGTCCCATTCTGGATCTAAAGAGGCTGAACCCGCTGCCTGCGGGTGTCGCATTTTCGGATGGAAACCCTCCGCTCGGTCATTGTGGCGGTGCAGAAAGGGGAGTTTCTGACGTCCTTGGACCTATCGGAGGCGTACTTGCACATTCCGATACGTCAAGAACATCAGAGGTTCCTCAGGTTTGCAGTTCCTATGGGGCATTTTCAGTTTCGGGCGCTCCCGTTTGGATTGGCAACGGCACCGCGCACGTTCACCAAGGTGGTGATGGTGATAGCGGCGGCCTTAAGGAAAGAGGGAATTTTGGTTCATCCCTATCTGGACGATTGGTTGATCAGGGCGAAGTCCAGGGAAGAAAGTGTGTCGGCTACGGCCCGGGTGATAGCTCTGTTGCAAAGTCTGGGTTGGGTGATCAACGAAGCAAAGAGCAGGTTGGTTCCATCTCAGGTCCTGGAGTACTTGGGAGCGTGTTTCGACACCAGCGTGGGTCGTGTTTTTCTGCCTCAGCAGCGGGTGCTGGGGCTCCGGCTCTTGGTGCGGCGGTTTCTCAGCCGGCAGTGGCCTTCGGCTTGGGATTATCTGCAGGTGTTAGGGACAATGGCGGCGATTTTGGAGTTGGTGCAGTGGGCGCGAGCCCACATGCGACCGTTACAGCGGGCCCTCTTGAGGATGTGGTCGCATCAGCGGAATTCTGGAAAAGGGGATGCTGTTGGAGGCGCCGACGTGGGTGTCTGACGACAGATGCCAGTCTGGTCGGCTGGGGGGCCCACTGTCAGGGCCGCTTGGTGCAGGGCCGGTGGTCGGACCTGGAAAAGTCGTGGTCAATCAACAGGTTAGAGCTGCGAGCGGTAGCGTTAGCTCTAAAGGAGTTGCGTTCCCTTCTGCAGGGGCGGTCCATTTGGGTGTTCTCGGACAACGCGACGGCGGTGGCTTACGTGAATCGTCAAGGGGGCACCGGCAGCGTGGCGCTGGAGGCCGAGGCGGAGAGTCTGTTCGACTGGGCCGAGGCCCTGTCCGCGGCACATGTCGCGGGAGTGCAGAATGTCGAGGCCGATTTTCTCAGCCGAGTGTGCGTGGACCCCGGAGAGTGGGTTTTACACACGGAAGTCTTTGCGATGGTGGTGCAGCACTGGGGGACGCCAGTCATGGATCTGATGGCGACCTTTCGGTCGTCACAGGTCGGTCTGTTCTTCAGCCGTCGGCGGGAGCACATGTCGGAAGGACTGGACGCGCTCGTTCAGCGGTGGCCTGAAGAGCAGCTGTTGTATGTGTTCCCACCGTGGGTCTTGATAGGTCGGGTGATACAGCATATTGAGCAACACAAAGGACGGGTGATTCTCATTGCTCCGGATTGGCCGAGGCGGCCCTGGTATGCAGACCTGGTGCGCCTCTTGGTTGGGCAGCCCTGGAAACTGCCTCTTCGCGCGGATCTGTTAATGCAGGGGCCTCTCTCCATGCCGCAGGTGGATCGATTCTTGCTTACGGCCTGGCCCTTGAACGGGCTAGGTTGAGGGCGCGGGGTTATTCGCCGGCGGTGATAGGTACATTGCTCAAGGCTCGGCGGCGTTCTACTTCTTTGGCTTATGTCAGGGTTTGGCGCGTTTTTGAGAATTGGTGTGTCGAGAGAGGCTTGGTCCCGTTGAAGGCGACGGTTCCGCAGGTGTTGGCCTTTTTGCAGGATGGCTTTCAGAAGGGTTTGGCGGCATCCTCCTTGAAGGTGCAATTGGCGGCTCTGTCCTGCTATAGAGGGAAGGTTCGGGGAGTGTCGCTAGGTAGTCATGCGGATGTTAAGCGTTTTTTGAGGGCCGTGAAGCTCCTTCGGCCACCACGTCAGCTCACCGTTCCAGCATGGGATCTGCCTTTAGTCTTGGAGGCCTTAGGGGACGCTCCTTTTGAGCCTTTGGCGGAGGCTTCTGTGAAGGATTTGATGTTGAAGGTGGTCTTTTTGGTGGCGGTGGCTTCGGCAAGGCGTGTGTCTGAGTTAGAGGCGCTGTCGTGTCGGCCGCCCTTTCTGTCTTTCTCCGACTCGAAGGTGGTGTTGAGGCCCGTTCCGTCCTTCTTGCCTAAAGTGGTTTCTGGTTTTCATATGAACCAGGTAATTTCCTTGCCTGTGTTTCGCGGTACAGGGAAAGGGCAGGGGGCGGATCGCCGTTACCGTTTGGATGTTCGCCGGGCTTTGAAGAAGTATGTCGCTCGTACGGCGTCTTTCCGCAAGTCCGGCAGGCTGTTCGTGCTGTTTGCGGGGGCTCGTAAGGGAGAGGCGGCCTCTAAGGGCTCGATTGCCCGCTGGGTGAAGGAGACCATCGCTTCAGCCTATATTTTGAGGAGTCGGCCGGTACCGGCAGGTTTGCGAACTCATTCCACTAGGGCGCACGCGACATCTTGGGCGGAGACTCGCTTGGTTCCTGCAGTAGACATTTGTAGGGCGGCGACATGGTCGTCGCTGAATACCTTTGTGAAGCATTACCGCCTTGATGTGCAGGCGGACAGGGATACCTGTTTTGGTTCGGCGGTGCTTCAGGCCGGACTACCAGGTCCCTCCCGTTGATGGGGTTTTACTGCTCTGGTACGTACCCATAGATTCCGGGACTAGCCTGGAGGACGATCAGGAAGAGGAAATTAGACTTACCTGCTAATTGTAGTTCCTGGAGTATCTCCAGGCTAGTCCCGGATCCCGCCCTATCTTGCTGGTGTTTCCGGGCCTGAAGTAGGTGGACGGTTACTGGTAAGTGTCTGTTTTTCATTATTCGGTCGGCGGGGTTGTCGTTGGGACGACTTTTTGCCTACAATTTTGGGGGGGTGGCCGGGCAGGAGAGCTCACGGCATCCCTAGAAGCAGATTTTGTACATAGTTGGGCCTGCGGGTCTTTGTGGTATATAAGGGGACGTTGTTTACTGTTCATTTTTACTTCTTACTTGTTGCTCCGGTGAGTCTGCTTTGTCAATAGGTAAACTGAAGTGTGGAGGTGGTGCCAGCCCTTATATACTGATGACATCATGGAAAACAAGTTTCTCAGTCTCCAAAGCTGCTAGAGGAGGTTGACAACCCATAGATTCCGGGACTAGCCTGGAGATATTCCAGGAACTACAATTAGCAGGTAAGTCTAATTTCCTCTTTTTGAAAATTTCTATTCTTTCATGTTGAAACAGAGGGGTATTTTGTGTGTATCAGTGAAAAAACATACAAATAATAAATGATAAACTAGCAATATAGACCCATAAAAACAAAACCCTTCCTGAGAAAAATAGCAGTGATGAAAAATAAAGCATAAGGAGAAAAAAGACCACAGAAAATTCACTTTACCAAACATTAGATATTGTCTATTTTAAGGGTCAGGATAAAACTTCACAATGCAGCATTACGTAAAATTTAAGTTGGGTATTTTTTTTAAGGTGCAAAAAAACAAATTCAGCCTTAACATTAAGCTGCCCTCAACCCTAAAAGAACTTACCAGATTTTGTTTTCCAGAAATTGAATAGTTTTTTTGAGGGTTTATATTGCTGGCGTCTCATTCGTTTGTATGTTTTTTGCTGATATACGCAACGTACTCCATAGAATTCAAATGCATTTATGTAGAAGTTTGTTTAATTGATGAACACAATTTTCAAAATTAATTTGTGAGCAAATTATTTGTTCTATTGAAAAGGCTTTTTGAGAATTTTCCACACTAAGCACCTAAAAGTACATCCAATTTCAAAGAAAAGCTGTGCTTGTAGTTTCCCATTGAGAAATGGTAGAAAGCTTGTCTCTTTCTAAGAACCTGCAAATGTTTACTAAAACATAATTTTGAAAATAGCACTGCATGCTTACATTTTAAGTTGTGTATATGTGGCGATTACACCAAAATATACAGATTTTAAAAAATACATAGGCTGCAGGTACTTTTCTCAAAGGATAAGCAGAGTGATAAATCTTAAAAACTGGATGATATTGGCTGGAACCTGCATGGATAAATCTTTATAGATAACCTTTCTGGAAGCCTTTAAAAAGCACTTCCACATATGCTTTTGATTTTCCGCCTTGCACCTCCATGCACGACCTCAATGTTTTTCGGATAGGCTGTGGAGACCTACCCATTCTTTGCTTTTTTTTATTGTGTGTTGTTGTTGTTAAGTGCCGTCGAGTCGGAGTCGACTCATGGCGACCCTCTGGATAGCTATCCTAAATTGTGTTCGGTCTTCAGTCAGGCGGCTCATTGTTGACAGACTGGTACCCGTAGATGCTATTGTCTCGATCCATCTCATTGCTGGCCTTTCTCTTTTGCGTTGACCTTCTATCTTGCCAAGCATGATGTCTTTCTCTAATGATCTCTCTCTTCGCATGATGTGTCCGAAGTATGAAAGTCGAAGTCTTGTCATCTGAGCTTCTAAAGAAAGCTTAGGTTTGATCTCTTCTAGTACCGACTGGTTTGTTCTTCGGGCAGTCCATGGTATACACAGTATTCGCCGCCAGCACCATAATT
Organism: Ichthyophis bannanicus; assembly: GCA_033557465.1. NCBI lineage: Eukaryota > Metazoa > Chordata > Amphibia > Gymnophiona > Ichthyophiidae > Ichthyophis > Ichthyophis bannanicus. The sequence continues at coordinate 883,702,726 of CM066035.1, read as the reverse complement.
CAAAGGCATCAATTTTCTTCCTGTCTGTCTTTTTCACTGTCCAGCTTTCACATCCATATGATGTTATTGAAAATACCATGGCTTGAACAAGTCGAATCTTTGTATGGAGAGACATCTCTGCTCTTGAGAATCTTATCTAGGTCTTTCATAGCCATTCTGCCAAGAGCAATGCGTCGTCTGATTTCTTGACTGCTTGTTGCTTCTTTATTGATAGTTGATCCAAGTAGGTTAAAGTTGTTCACGATTTCAATTTCTTCTCCTTCAACGATGAACCTGTTGATTATGCCAGTTGTCATGATCTTTGTCTTCTTTACATTAAGGTGCAGGCCCATTTTGAGACTATGTTCTTTGATTGTGAGAAGCAAATGTTTCAGATCATCTTCACTTTCAGCCAGTAATGTGGTATCATCAGCATAGCGAAGGTTGTTGATGAGTCTTCCACCAATCTTCACACCTCTGTTGTCTTCATACAGTCCTGCTTCTCTGATGATTTGTTCTGCATATAAATTAAACAGGTAGGGGGAAATTATGCAGCCTTGTCTTACACCTTTGCTTATTTTAAACCATTCTGTTTCTCCTTGTTCCGTTCGAACTGTTGCTTCTTGATCAATGTACAGATTACGCAAGAGAACGATCAGGTGTTCTGGTATACCCATGCTTCTTAATGTGGCCCAGAGTTTCTCATGGTTTACACAGTCAAAAGCCTTGCTATAGTCGATAAAGCACAAATAGATATCCTTTTGGTATTCTTTAGTCTTTTCAAGGATCCATCTCACATCCGCAATGATGTCTCTCGTTCCTCGCCCTTTCCTGAACCCTGCTTGCACTTCAGGTAGTTCTTGTTCTAGGTATGGCTGTAGTCTCTTTTGAATAATCTTCAGTAGAATCTTGCTGGCATGTGGGATCAGAGCGATTGTGCGATAATTTCCACAGTCAGTTGGATCACCTTTCTTTAGTATTGGTATAAACACAGATCTTTTCCAGTCAGTTGGCCATGATGTTGTCTTCCATATTTCTTGGCAGAGCCTTGTAAGTACGGTAACAGCTGCATCAGATTGCTGCAATACTTCTATGGGAATGCTATCAATGCCTGGTGCTTTGTTCTTTGATAAGGCTTTCAATGCTGCTTCAACTTCTTCTTTCATCACCAATGGTTCCTGATCATAAGGTATAGGTTGAAACGGCTGTTGGTCCACTTGATCTTTATCATATAAAAACTCTGTATATTCCTTCCACCTTTTCTTGATCTTCTCAGCATCATTCAACATAGAACCTTGAGCATCTTGTAACATTCCAATTCGAGGCTGGAACTTTTTCTTTAACTCTCGCAGCTTTAGGAAAGCCGATCTTGTTCTTCCTCTAATAGTTTCTGCTTCTGTTTCCTTGCAAGTGTCATTGTAGTACTTTTCCTTGTCCTGTCTTGCTGCACGTTGGAAATCTCTGTTGAGTTCTGCGATTGTCTTTCTTTCTCCTTTGGCTTTAGCTTCTCTGCGTTTCTGGGCAATTTTCAGAGTTTCTTCCGTCATCCATTTTGGCCGTTTTTGCTTTTTCACCTTTTGTAGACACTTCTCGCTTTCTTCCAGCACAACCTTCTTGATGTCATTCCATAACTCTTCCGGAGCTCTGTCATTTGTATCTAAGGCAGCAAATCGATTTTGCAGGCAGTCTTTAAATTCCAGTGGTATATTCTCAAGGTCATATTTTGGTGCATTCATGAGTGGTTTGCTCTTTTTCAACTTTAGCTTGAGTTTGCATACTAGTAGTTGATGATCTGTACCACAGTCAGCTCCAGGTTTTGTCTTTGTTGATGTTACAGAGCTTTTCCATCGTTGACTTCCACAGATGTAGTCAATTTGATTTTTATACAATCCATTGGGTGAAGTCCATGTGTACAGTCGTCGCTTGTGTTGCTGAAAGAAGGTGTTTGAGATGAATAGATCATTGGTCTTGCAGAATTCTATCAATCTTTCTCCAGCTTCATTTCTGTTGCCAAGTCCATATTTTCCAACTACTTTGCCTTCTTCTTTGTTGCCAACTTTTGCGTTCCAGTCACCCATGACTATCAGGATATCCTGTTTGCATGTTCTGTCAATTTCAGCTTGTACTTGTTCATAGAACTCTTCAATTTCATTCTCTTCTGCAGCTGTTGTTGGGGCATATACTTGAATTATAGTTGTGTTGATAGGCAATCCTCGTAGACGAATAGAGATTAAGCGTTCGCTGACTGCATTGTATTTCATTACAGTTCTTGCAAGTTTCTTCTTTATTATAAATGCAACACCATTTCTTCTTTGTCTTTCATTTCCAGCATAGTAGACCATGTGATCATCTGATGCAAAGTGCCCGATGCCAGTCCATTTCAGTTCGCTGACACCCAACAGATCAAGTTGTACACGTTCCATTTCATTCTTGACCACTTCCAACTTCCCTTGGTTCATGCTTCGTACGTTCCATGTTGCAATGTGTAAGACATCTTTACAGCTTCTGACTCTCATTTCATGCGCAGCTACATCAGCAGTCAGACTTCCCGAAAGCTTTGATCCAACCACATCATAAATGCTGGCTTTACTCTGAAAAGTCTTCAGCTCTTCCCCAGTAGCTAGTTGAGTGCCTTCCGACCTGGGAGTCTCATCTTCCAGCACCATAGCACAATTTGTTTTGTTGTAACTATCCATTGGGTTTTCATGGCAAGATACAGAAGTAGATTGCCGGGCCTTCCTTCCGCGCAGTTTAAGTTTGGTGTTGTTGCCGTTGTCACAGAAATGTGATCCTCCGCCGTCAACACTATCCCATTCTGCTGCTGCCCAGATGGGTGGTTTGTCTTCGTCTAGCACCTCAGCTGAGACCTGTCCATCTTGGGAGACCCTGCCAGTAGTTAAACTACCGATAGTTTAGCTCTCAGCATCACTGATGCACACAAGCCCTCACAGCACGACAAGCTGCAAACCAAGTGAGAGTTTTATTGTGTAATTTTGTTAAATTCAAAATTGTATGTTGTCTTTTCCCTGTAATGTAGATAAGGTTTTTGTTTGTTTCCAAGTTTTCTTTATTTTTCACATTAGCCTTCTATCATCTTGTTCAATGGCTTGGCAATACAGCTTAGCCTTATTTTTTTGTTCAAAATATTCATTTCATTTCACAGCAGCTGTCGTCTTCAGTGATGTGTCTCCAGAAAAACTCCCAGTGGCTTTAAGACAAGTAAGCTGTGCCAAAACATCATATTCGCTGCTGGTGTTTGCAGTGCCTTAGATCCTTTCATGAGCCCTCTGAATGCCATTTATGCTTTCAGATGACAGTGATTTGGAGCCATGAAGAGCAGTGTGAAAATAACTTTGGCGCTTCTAAATCTGGTCCATTGATAATGACATTGGAGGCATTGTTCTTGAAGGGCCCAGGATCTGCATGTTGAGGATGCATCGATGTTGAGAGTTAACAAGTTTCCCCCAACATCAAGTATTGATGGAGGCCACTGGAGCAGACATCAACAGACTATCATCCTGAGAAGGAGGACGATCCATTTTGATATTGAAGCACTCCATGTAGAGTGGAGGTTCAGAAGCATAAACATTGAACCCATTGGACTGTGCTTCAAGAACACTGAGATACTAACTGCCAGATACCCTTGAAGGTGCCCTCAGAGGTCAGCTCAGCTTCCGAAAAATCGGAACCTTCCAGGACCAGCTATTGATGTCCCAAAGTGCTTGGAGGACCTGGCCTCTCCTACTTCATCCTCTTCAATCTTTGCTTTGGCAACCTTCAAGGAGAAACTCAACAGGAGAATTGATAAGAGGCTTGCCTTGAATCCTGGCTCGCTGTGATGCGTTGTTGACATACAAAATCCTGCAGCATTTTCTTAAGAACTATGTTGTCCTTGCAGGTAATTGATCAACAGAAGTACTTCAAAGGGCCATTGAGTCAATGCCAGCTGCACTGGGGTCCATTTCCAGTGCATCAACTTCCCTGGGCACAGATGTACACTAGACTCTTAATGGGCTCTTTCCAGAGTTGCCCCTCACTGAGGGTCTGATATCTATCCAGGTGCAGACCCAAACCTTTCCATTGGAATTTTTCTCAAGGTCTGAATGGGAGAATTCTTGGGAAAATGAATATGGGACTGCAGAGTTCATTGAAGAAGAGGGCTCCACTGGCTTAACCTCAGATCACCCTACTTTATGCAATGAAAAAGCAGATGTCTTCATATATGTTAGAAATTGAGGAGGCACTTGTGGCAAAAATGTTGGATATTCTTCAATTTCTATATTAACCCCCAAGGGATATAGGACACTGCCTGTTTAAAAATCCTCGGGTGTGTGCAGATGAGAATGTGGGAGGCGTCCCCCATGTCCCTAGTTAATGAGAAGGTAGATGCCATGTATAGGATCCAGAAAACTCCTAGATTTGATGAACAGCAACTCCTACAGCATTCTGTTAGTCAAATCTTCTGAGCAAGCCAAGTGTTAAATTTCCCACTTCTCGCTGCCTCCGGGGAGAGCTGGTCAGACTTTAGATTCTCAAGGGAGAAATTTTTCAGAACTCTATGCTCTCGTCTTACATATTCTCTTTCTGGGTCTTTATGGGCCAATATATGTGAAATTCTATGTAAGACTGAGACGTTAGAAACAGTTCATGTGTTCTTTTTCAGCTGTCATGTTTCTATCTAGACTGCCCTTCCATATCGACTACTACAATAGTCCCCTTTTTTTCCTTTAGAGATCCTCTGTATTTGTCCCATGCTTTTTTGAATCCAGATACTGTCCTCATCTCCACTAGAAGTTTATTCCACACATCTACCACTCTTTCCGTAAAGAAATATATCCATATATTACTCCTGAGTCTATCCCCTTTCAAGATCATCCTATGTCCCCTTGTAGCAGAGATTGCTTTTAATTGAAAGAGGCTCTTCTCCTGTGCATTTATGCCATGGAGGTATTTAAATCTCTATCATATCTCCTCTATCACGCCTTTCTTCTAAAATACATATATTAAGATCTTTGTCCTCATATACTGTGGTGTGCAAAAGTCTGGAATCACTTGAGTTTTGTGTTTTTCGTACTTTTCTAATGTGTTTTTTATTTTGCGTTAGCCCAGCATATTCATCTTTCTACCACATTAAAAGGGGATACATTTGGCTATTAGAGTTGACTTTTTTTGCATTCCTTGCTTCCAATTTAAATACTTTACAGACACTGGGAGATAGCTACTGCGATTTTTGTGGATCCTGCGTCAAAACTGGATCGAGATTATCCAATATGCACATGTTATTTCTGACCAATCAAGAGGCTGGTTTCACTAACCAATCACAATGCAGATATCTAGCCAAAAGTGCAGCTATAAAAATGCGCAGAATTTTTGAATTTCATGCGTTTCTGTATCGACCATGAAGATGACTCAGACCCTGATGTTGGAGGAGCGTGTTCGTGTGTCCTTTATGAGCGAGGAAGGATAGCCAGGAAAGTTGGCTGCAGTCAGAGCGCTGCTGTTAAGATTGTACATAAGAAGAAAAATGGGTTCAGTGGTAGACAAGCCTCGTTCAGGTCGTCCACGTGCATCAACATCACGCCAGGACCGCGCACTACGATGTATTTCACTGACTAATCGCAAGTTGACCTCTCCTCAGCTACTTTGAGAGTGGTGAAACAAGAGAGAGGTCAGTGTCAGCTCATCAACAGTTCATTGCTGGCGCCTGCAGTTTGGTCTCTGGGGCTGCAAAGCACAGAATAAGCCACTGATGACTGAAATACAAAGGCGCAACCGGATCGTGTGGGCGAGAAAGCATTCAACCTGGTCGACTGAAATGTGGGAAAAGGTGCTATTCAGTGATGAAAGCACCTTCTGCCTGTTTGGTAACCAGGCCCACACTTATGTGAGGAGATTTCCTGGAGAGGAATTCAAGCCTGAGTGTCTCAACCTCACTGTGAAGCATCCTTTGAAGGTCATGGTCTGGGGCTGCATGGCTGCCAGTGGCGTTGGACGTCTTCACATCGATGGAATGGTCAACAAGGCCAAGTACATCGCCATACTGCAAAAGTGCATGGTGCCATCAGCACACCAGCTGTTTCCTGGCCAGTTCCTGTTCGAAGATAACGCACCCTGCCATCGCTCCAGACAGGTGATCAGCTGGAAGCATCGGAACATCAAGCCAATGGACTGGCCTGCCCAGTCTCCAGATCTGAATCCAATCGAGAACCTTTGGCACAAGGTGGTCTTGGAAATATCCAAGAGGCATCCGACATCAAAGCATCCGACATCTGATTGAGTCACTCATTGCAGCTTGGAACCATGTTGTCACCAATGATCACCTTGTCAGACTGGTTCATTCAATGCCGACAAGGTGCAGTCAGGTGATCAAGAACAAAGGGTGGCCCATCAAATACAGAGCCATCACTGACACATAAAAACAGCCTTTTTCAAGGCCGCATACACTAATTTGAAGGAAACCTGGTGTGCGTCCATAATATTTTAAAGCATACTTACAATAATATATCGTTGGCCAATGATGTACATTACGCGATTTTCACAGAAAATCTATCAACAGGACAACTATGGGGAACAAACTCAGAAAATAAGGGCCAAACCAATACTAAAATTTGGCCCTAATAACCAAATCTATCACTTATCATCAGATACACAGAAAAAGCCACTGGGAGGAAATAAAAATTGATATAAGGTCACGAAGTTGAAAAAACGTCAAATTTACAAGTGATTCCAGACTTTTGCACACCACTGTACTTTATAACGAAAACCACTAACTATTTTAGTAGCCATCCTCTGCACCGACTCCAACCTGTTTATATCAAAGGTGTGGTCTCCAGAATTGCACACAATACTCCAAATGAGGTTGCACCAAGGCCTTGTACAGAGGTACTATCACCTCCTTTTTTCTGCTGGCCATTCCTCTCCCTATGCACCCAAGCATTCTTCTAGCTTTCGCCATTGCCTTTTCTACCTGTTTAGCTACTTTAAGATCATCAGACACAGTTGTGTCCAGGTCCTGCTCTTCTTTTATGGACAGAAGTACTTCACCCCTTATACTATACCGCTCCCTTGGATTGCTGCAGCCCAAATGCATGACCTTGCATTTTTTAACATGAAATCTCAGCTGCCAAATTCTAGACTATTCTTCAAGCTTAGCTAGATCCCCCTTCATATTATCTACACCTTCTTGGGTGTAGATCTCCCCCTCCCATTTTAATGCATTGGCTATTTCTTCTTTTTGTATCTTTGCTTTCCTGACTACTTTGCTATCTTATAAGTTTTTCCAAATATAGATGCCTGTCTTCCTCTTGTGTTTCATGAAGGCCTCCCTCTTTTTCTAAACCTTTTAGCATAAGAACATAAGATATGCCATACTGGGTCAAACCAAGGTCCATCAAGCCCAGTATCCTGTTTCCAACAGTGGCCAATCTAGGTCATACTTACCTAGCAGTTTCCCCAAAAGACACAGGTTCCACAATGCTTGTACTGGGTCAAGCATTGATATCCTGGGTCCCTTCTTAATAATGGTTTATGGACCTTTCCTCTAGGAACTTGTCCAAACCTTTTTTTAAACCTAGCTACACTAACAGCCTTTACTACATCCTTCGGTAACAAATTTCAGAGTTTGATTACTCGTTGAGTGAAAAAATATTTTCTTTTATTAGTCTTAAATAGTTTACCATGTAGCTTCATTGCATGTCCCCTAGTCTTTCTATATTCTGATAACGTAAACAATCGATCTACGTTTACCTATTCCACTCCGTTCATTAATTTATAGACTTCTATCATATCTCCCCTCAGCCATCTCTTTTCCAGGTTAAAGAGCTCTAGCCTTTTTAGCCTTTCTTCATAGGAGTATCCTTCCATCCCCATTTTGGTGGCTCTTCTCTGAACCTTTTCTAATAATGCTATATCCTTTTTAAGATACGGCGACCAGAGTTGCACACAATATTCAAGGTGCGGTCTCACCATGGAACGATATAGAGGCATTATAATATCTTTTGTTTTATTTTCCATTCCTTTCCTTATGATACCTAGCATTCTATTTGCTCTCTTGGCCACTGCTGCACACTGGGCCGAGGGTTTTAACATGTTATCCACAATGACTCCTAAATCTTTTTTTCTGGGTGGTGGTTCCTAATGCAGAACCTTGCATCGTGTAACCATAGTTTGGGTTGTTCCATAGGTGCATAACTTTGCACTTGTCCACATTAAATTTCATCTGCCATTTTGATGCCCAGTCTTCCAGTTTGTCAAGATCCTCTTGCAATTTTCCACAATCCTCTTGGGTTTTAACAACTTTAAATAGTTTTGTGTCATCTGCAAATTTGATAACCTCACTCATTATTCCACTTTCCAGGTCATTTATGAATATGTCAAAAAGCAGCAGACCCAGCACAGATCCCGGGGGTACACCACTATTCACCGTTTCAGCTACTACTTTTGAGAGCCATAGCGGCCTCCTTTCCTTTTACCTTTATTTACCTTTCTAACAAAAAGGTTTGTTGCCCTTAAAATATCCCCTTTCAGTTTTGCCCACTATTTTTCTACATCCCCCAGCTGTTCCCATCCCGCTAACGACTCCTTGAGGTATTGGACCATCTTGGCAAAGTTAGTTTTCCTAAATTCTAAGATTCTCGATTTGAATGGATTTTATCAGCCCTAGTCCAAATGCTGAGCCACACCTGGTGATCACTGGATGCGAGATAATCTCCTACTATAACATCAGAAACACTTTCTCTATTTGTAAGCACAAAGTCCAGTATGCCCTCTTCACATGTGAGTTCTTTTACAAGTTGCCTGAAGAGTTCTTCCTGTAGGGAATCCAGGATCTCCTTACTTTTAGATGACACTGCAGCTGGTATGTGCCAATCAACATCTGGCATATTGAAATCACCTATCAGTAGCACTTCTCCTTTCATGACAATGCTGTATATGTCTTCTATTAAATTTCCATCCACCACTTCTCCCTGTGACTGGGGTCTGTATATCATGCAAATGGATTTCTCTTCCCCTTTCTAGATTAGCTCACTGTGCCTCTTTCCCTTTTAAGCCCTGTAATTCTAGAGTTTTAATATAATTTTTTTACTTTTTGAAACTGGTATTTTGTGCATCTCCTCTGTTTCTTCCTACCCTATTCTTCCTGAATTACGAATTTCCGTTACCCCGGTATTGATTGGGTCAGTGTCATGGCAGGACATGCTAGGGAGATAAAGTTTCTAGATGAAATAAATGACTGTTTTTTAGAGCAGTTGGTTCATGAACCGGCCAAAGGGGAAGCCATTTTGGACCTTGCTTTAAGAAAAGTGGAAGGAAGTCCAAAAAATTGCCAGCATGGTTTAAAGGTGGGGTCAGAGGTGACTGTGGCCAAAAAAAGCATCTTTCAGGAAATGGAAAAATGAGCCAAATGACGAAAACTTGAAACAGCAGAAGCATTGGCAAGTTAGATACAAGGCATTGATAAGGCAGGCAGAGAGAATTTGAGAAGAATCTTGCTATGGAAGCCAAAGCCCGTAATAAAGACTTTTTCAAGTACGTTTGTAGCAAAAAATCTGAGAGAGAGTCGGTTGGACCATTAGATGATAAAGGGGTAAAAAGTGCACTAAGAAGGGTCAAGGCCATAGCAGAGAGACTGAATGAATTCTTTGCTTTGGTCTTTACTGAGGAAGATGTAGGGATGTTACCCATGACTGAAGTGGTATTTAAAGGTGATACTACGGAAGAATTGAAGAAATATTGATACACCGGGAAGATGTATTACAACTATTTGATAAACTGAAGGGTAGCAAATCACCTGGACCGGATGATATACATCTTAGGGTGTTGAAAGAACTGAAATATGAGATTGCAGACTTGCTATTAGTAATCTGTGAACTATCATTAAAATTATCTTTAATACCTGAAGATTGGAGGATGGCCGATGTAACGCCAGTTTTTAAAAAGGATTCCAGGGGTGATCCGGGAAACTACAGACCGGTGAGCCTGACATCAGTACTGGGAAAAATGGTAGAAACCATCATAAAGAACAAAATTATTGAACATGTAGATAGTCACGGCTTAATGGGAAACAGCCAACATGGCTTTAGATAAAAAAAGATCTTGTCTTACTAATCTGTTAAGTTTTTTTGAAGGTGTGAATAAACACGTAGACAAAGGTGAGTCAGTTGATATAGTGTATCTGGACTTTCAGAAAGCCTTTGACAAGGTCCCTCATCGGAGACTTTTGGCAAAACTGAAAAATCATGGGATAGGAGGCAGTGTACTATTGTGGATAATGAATTGGTTAAAAGATAGAAAACAGAGGTTAGGGCTAAATGGCCAGTTTTCCCAATGGAGAAAGGTAAATAGTGGAGTGCCCCAGGGATCTATGTTGGTTCCGCTGCTTTTTAACATATTCTTAAATGACCTGGGAATGACGAGTGAGGTTATCAAATTTGCAGATGACATAAAACTATTTAAAGTTGTTAAAACCCATGAGGATTGTGGGAAATTGCAAGAGGATCTTGATAAATTAGAAGACTTGGCATCCAAATAGCAGATGAAATTTAATGTGGACAAGTGCAAAGTTATGCACCTAGGAATGCAATGCAATGTATGCCTTCGAGTCAGTCCTGACTCCTGGCAACCCAGAAGCTCCTGGGTTTTCTTGGCAGTGTCACCGGAAGTAGATTGCCAGGCCTTTCTTCCGGGGCAATGGAGGGTTAAGTGACTTGCCCAAGGCCACCTAGGAAAGAACAACCCAAATTATGGTTACACAATGCAAGGTTTCACATTGAGAACCACCACCCAGGAAAAAAGATTTAGGCATTATTGTGGATAACATGTTAAAATCCTCTGCCCCAGTGTGTAGTGGCGGCCAAGAGAACAAATGGAATGCTAGGTATCATAAGGAAAGGAATGGAAAATAAAACAAAGGATATTATAATGCCTCTGTATCGTTCCATGGTGAGACCGCACCTTGAATATTGTGTGCAATTCTGGTCGCCATATCTTAAAAAGGATACAGCATTATTAGAAAAGGTACAGAGAAGAGCCATCAAAATGGCTAGGTACTCCTCCGCACATTTACTGCCCTATCACCCAACATGAAAATGGCTAGGTACTCCTCTCTCCTAGATCTACACACTCCCCCACCTGACCTATAATTGCCCACGGTTTACTGGAATACTTAACTCTATGTAAATAATTGTATATACCATGTGAATAGTTCCATATATATACCATGTGAATAGTTTTCCCTGTTATCCCAGTTTGATTATGCCTTGTTCTATGTAAGCACATTGTAATATTTAATGCATTGTTGCTCTGTTCAGTTTTACTGTAAACCGCGCTGATCTCAATAGCGCGGTATATAAAAAATAAAAATAAATAAATAAAATAAATAAAGGGGATGGAAGGATATTCCTATGAAGAGAGGCTAAAAAGGTTAGAGCTCTTCAACCTAGAACAGAGATGGCTGAGCGGAGATATGATAGAGGTCTATAAATTAATGAATGGAGTGGAACGGGTAAACGTAGATCAATTGTTTACATCATCAGAATGTAGAAAGATTCTCCAGGACCAAGCAGGAAGTCAGTCCTCACTTATGGGTAACATCGATGCCGATGGAGCCCCCGTGCGGAGCATTTCCCTTGCTTTCTAAGAAAGCCTTTCGGAATACTGCACGCATGCGCGGTCCCCTTCCCGCCTAAAGGTGCCATCTTGCTCAGTGTCTCTTTTTCCGTGGAGCCCATCAGACGTCTGTCTGAGTCACCCAGAAAAGTTGACGTTTTTTTCAACAATTACTTCGTCCTTTTCTCCGAGTTCGACGCCGGTTCCGCTTCCCGCCGGGTTCGGTACACCGGTATCGAGCCCGTCTTCTATTTTTCGGTTTTTTGCCCTTCGTGGCTGGCGTTCACGCCTTTTTTCTGTTTTTCCCTGGAAGGCTGGTCCATTGACCTTGCGGGGGCCCTTTTTTCCCTGATGGTTTCAAGAAGTGTGATCGGTGCAAGAAACTGTCTCTCACTGACACACGCGACTGCTGCCTTCAGTGCCTCGTCCCAGATCATGATCCAATGATCTGTGGCCCGTGTGGCAAAATGTCCACCAAGGCACTTCGAAGCCATCAGCACCAGAAGGAAAGGATTTTCTCAGATTCTGCCTCCGGCCGGGCCCGGACCTCGTCTGAGACCTCGACGTCTCGGAAGTCTGATCCTGAGCATCGCCGGGGTTCCTCGGACAGGGGGTCCCCCGACCGGGAAAGCAAGAGAAAAAAGCGGCTTGTGAGGGCGGCGTCAGAAGAGGTCCCTGGTTCCGCGAGGGCCAGGTCTAAGACCCCCGACCGCCGTCCCGGGCCTTTGTAACAGGAGAAGCCGTCCAAAGTACCTTGTGTGGAGCCGGAGACCGTCGGGCACGTAAGTCCTGTAGTCCTCGTGGACTCTCCTCCGAGGAAGCAGACGTCTGGCCCGGTGCCGCCGGGGCCCGAGTCAATGGCTGCTGAGTCTCCTGAGATTGGACTCATGCTGACAGCCTTGGAGTGTGGATTGTCTGCCTTCATGGATCATCAGCAGATACTGATGGGCAGCCTCGCTGGTGCATCTGCCCCGACCACCCTGACATCGACGTCAAAGTCGACCCTGGAGACTGATCCGATACTCGAGACCATGAAGGCTCGAAGCTGTCCTCGGTCAAGGTTCCCCGCGACCTCCTGCTCAGAACCGAGGGTGTCGATGCCGGTGCCTTCGGCGTCGGGGCGGGTGCCACCTCGACTCCTCTTCGGATGAGTCAGCGTGGGAGACGGAGGACGAGGAGTCCCCCGACACCTTCCGGACTCGGTGCGTCCCTTCGGACTCACTGCAGTCTGAGCCCCGGAGTAGGTCCCCCCCGGAGGACACCCGGTTCTTGGAGTTCGTGCGGGACATGGCCAAGGCATTGGCGATTCCCGCGGATCCCGAGGAGGAGCCTCGAGCCGAGTAGCTTGAGGCCCTCCAGGATGACTCTCCTCAGAAGGACTCCGATGCTGGAACGGCTCCTCTTCCGTATGTGGGAGGCACCGGCCTTGGCACCGGTCTTGAGCAAGCGGGTTGATTCCATCTGTCGATTCCGTAAGAGCCCTGGCTTCCAGAAGGCGCAGCTGCCGCACCATTCCATGGTGCGTGGAATCGGCCATGCATCGTCTGAAAAGCCAGAAGATGCACTCTGCGGTGCCCCCCAGCAGGGAGGCCCGGAACCTGGATGCTTTCGGCAGAAAGTGCTTCCAGGGCTCGATGCTTGCTTGCCGTGTCCAATCCTACCAGCTGTACATGGGCATGTACTTACGAGACCTGGCAAAAGAGCTTGCCGGGTTCTCTGCTGGCCTCTCCGGGGAACCTTTGCAGAGGTTCCAGACTTTGTCCTCAGGAATCAGGGACTGTTCTAATTTCATGTCCCGAGCGGCCTACGATGGCTTCGAGACTTCGGCTTCTGTGGCGGCAGCCGGCATCGGAGCCTGACGCCAGGAATGGCTGTAGTCATCGGACCTCAAGCCCTGGATGCAGGACAAGTTGGTCGATGTCCCTTGCCGAGGTGGAAACCTTTTTGGCAAGCCCATGTCCGAGAAGGCGGCTGAGCTCGAAACCGAGTATCTGACTAGGACAAGGCTGTCCAGAAAGACTTATGCCTCTTCTCACAAAAAGAAGGGCTCAGGTAAAAAGCCCTTTTACCCGAGGAAGGCGGCTGCCTACAAACCTTTCCCTCAGTACCAGGCCTCCCCAGCTCCCCAACATGGCAGCAGGCCAAGGGGCAGGGACATCCAAGCCTCCGTCTCCTGCTTCTACCCAGCAGGGAGGGGTTTTTTGACTCCCACTGCATAGCCTCTCCGCCCCTGCTGCCCCATCCCTGCACAGGAGGTCGCTTAGCCCTGTTTGCCCACAGGTGGCCACCCATTACAGGGGATGCTTGGGTATTAAGCATAGTCCACAAGGGCTATATGCTTCATTTCCAGCAGTTACCTCCTGTCTACTTCCCAGGAGAGCCTCTGAGGCCTCTCCTGCACACCAACCACCTCCTCCAAGATCTTCAGGGTCTGCTTCTGGACAAGGCGGTGAAGCCTGTACCTCCCTCACCTACAGGGGCGCGGTTTCTACTCCAGGTAATTTCTGGTGCCAAAGAGAACCGGAGGCCTAAGGCCTATCCTAGACCTCAGGAACCTCAACAAGTTCTTGGAAAAAGAGAAGTTCAAGATGCTTACTCTTGCAACACTTCTACCCTACCTCCAGCAGGGAGATTGGCTATGCTCCTTAGATTTAAAGGATGCGTACACCCACATCCTCATTCATCCAGACCACAGAAAGTACCTCAAGTTCATGGTGGGAGGAAACCATTACCAGTACAGAGTACTGCCTTTTGGCCTATCTTCCGCCCCAAGAGTCTTTACAAAGTGCCTTGCTGTGGTGGCAGCCTACTTGAGGACTCAAGGTGTTTTTGTCTTCCCCTATCTAGACGACTGGCTCTTCAGGGATCAGACTTACCAGGAGGCCAGGCAGGCCACCTTCAGGACTGTATCACTCCTTCAAGATCTAGGCTTTGTCATAAACTTCGCAAAGTCCACTTTGCTCCCCTCCCAGAACCTAGGGTTCATAGGAGCACGGCTGGACTCTCTGCAAGCAAGGGCTTACTTGTCAGAGGACAGAACTCAAAGGCTCATGGAGTTGGCATCCCGGTTTCTCCGTTTGCCCAAGGGTTCCTGCCGGGCTCTGTCTGCAGCTCCTAGGACACATGGCATCGACTGTACATGTGACCCCCAATGCCCGCCTCCACATGAGGCCTGCACAGTGGTGCCTCAGAACTCAGTGGAAGCAAGCCACTGGGAACCTAGCAGATAAAGTCAGGGTGTCAAAGCCATTCCTGACTTTCATTCAATGGTGGCTACACCCCCCCCAACTTGCTTCAGGGGGTGCCATTTCAGGTGCCTGTCCCCACAGTGGAATTGACGACAGATGCCTCCTTACAGGGCTGGGGTGCACACTGTCAGGAGAGCGGCACTCAAGGCCTCTGGTCCCCATGGGAAGCCACGCAACAGATCAACGTATTAGAACTGTGGGCTGTTCGCTTAGCCCTCAAGGTTTTTTCTCACAATTTGGCTCACCAGTCTGTTCTAGTTCAGACGGACAAACAAGTAGTCATGTTCTATGTGAACAAACAGGGCGGTACTGGATCCAGGCCTCTATGCCTGGAAGCACAGGCCCTTTGCTCTTTTGCCCTCAGGCACCAGATGTTGCTGAGGGCTGTTTATCTTCCTGGCCAGGAGAACTTCCTGGCTGACAGATTAAGCAGAATTGTGCTGCCCCGCGAGTGGCAGCTGCATCAGTTAGTGGTTCAAAAGATTTTCCTGAAATGGGGACTTCCATCCATGGATCTCTTTGCCAGTCCCCTGACTCACCAACTGCCCAGGTTTTGTTCCAGGCAAACACATCCCCTAAGGGTAGCGGTGGATGCCGTCCTGATTTCCTTGTCCTAGGGCCTACTGTATGCGTTTCCTCCCACGCCTCTGGGGGCCAGAACCTTGTTCAAGATTCTCAGGGACAAGGCCTCGGTCCTTCTGGTTGCTCCCAGGTGGCCGAGGCAGCTCTGGTTCCCACTCCTACTTCAACTGGCAGTGGAGACACCACTGCCTCTGGGGTTCCAACCCGGCCACCTCTCAGGATCAGGGTTCCCTTCTGCACCCCAATCTCTCAATCTGATGGCATGGAGGCTGCAAGGGTAGGCTTGGCTCCCTGGGGCCTGCCTGAGGAAGTAGAAGAGGTGGTCTTGGCCTCTAGAAAGCAATCCACCAGGAAAACGTATGCCCTGAAGTGGAGGAGGTTCTCCTTGTGGTGTCAGCAGCGCAAGGAAGATCATTTCGGCTGCACTGTGCCAGTAGTGCTCCAGTACCTTCTGCACTTGTCCAATCATGGCCTTAAGTCCAATTCTGTACGGGTCCACCTCTCTGCTCTGGCAGCTCAGCACTCAGTGGTGGAGGGACACTCTTTGTCCTTTCATCCCTTGGTGTCCCGGTTTCTCAGAGGCATACTATTGCTCAAGCCTCCTCTCCGTCCACCGGCCCCTGCATGGGAGTTGAATGTGGTCTTGCAGCAACTGACTCGCCCACCTTTTGAGCCAATGGCTACATGTCCTTTACGCTTCCTTTCCTGGAAGAGACTATTCCTAGTGGCCTTGACCTCGGTCAGGCGAGTGAGTGAATGTCAAGCCCTGGTCTGTGACAGACCCTACACTCGCTTCTATAGAAACAGGGTAGTCCTTAGGACTCATCCTAAGTTCCTCCCAAAGGTTGTCTCCTCTTTCCATCTCAATCAGGAGGTGGTTCTTCCAACGTTCTTCCCTAGGCCCCATGCCAGCCGGGCTGAGACAGTCCTGCATACCCTGGACTGTAGGAGGGCCTTATCCTTCTACCTTGAGCGTACGCAGGGGCATAGGAGGGCTACTCAGCTCTTCGTATCTTTTGACCCCAATAACTTGGGGGTGCCTGTCTCCAAGCGTACCTTGTCCATCTGGGTGGCTGACTGTATCACCTGGGCTTATAGGGCAGCTGACCTTCCTTTGCAGGGTCGGGTCACAGCCCACCGTGTCAGGGCAATGGCTGCCTCAGTAGCTCATCTCCGCTCTGTACTGTTGCCAGACATCTGCAGGGCTGCAACTTGGTCCTCAAGCCAGACCTTTGCGGCCCATTACTGCCTGGAGAGGGAGTCCCGTAGGGACAGTGCTTTCGGTCAGGCAGTGCTCTGGAATCTCTTCGAGGTTTAGGCAACTCCTACCCTCCAGCCCTCTGGTTGGGCTACCGGTAGAGGTATGTTTCAGTGAAATCCTTTCTCTGATGCTGAGGCTAGAGGGAGCTCATTTTTCAGTTCTGCGTCCCCGGTAGCCTGAAGCTGGGGAGTCCCTTAAGTGAGGACTGACTTCCTGCTTGGTCCTGGAGAAAGAGTAGTTACTCACCTGTAACAGGTGTTCTGCAGGAGCAGCAGGAATCAGTCCTCACAACTCTCCCTCCTCCCCTGGCAGTTGCAGTTGTACATAGTTCATTTTTACATTTTTGTGTGCTGTTTTTTAGCTATGTCATTTGACTGAGCAAGATGGCACCTTTAGGCGGGAAGGGGACCGCGCATGTGTGCAATATTCTCAAAGGCTTTCTTAGAAAGCTGGGGAAATGCTCCGCACGGGGGCTCCATCAGCGTCTGTCACCCATAAGTGAGGACTGATTCCTGCTGCTCCTGGAGAACACCTGTTACAGGTGAGTAACTACTCTCTATGGGACATGCAATGAAGCTGCAGGGTAACCTATCTAAGACTAATAAGAGGAAATATTTTTTCACTCAACGTGTAATCAAACTCTGGAATCTTTTACTGGAGGGTGTAGTAAAAGCTGTTGTAGCTGGGTTTAAAAAGGTTTGGACAAGTTCCTGGAGGAAAGATCCATACACCATTATTAAAAGGGACCCGGGATATCACTGCTTGATCCAATACAAGCCTTGTGTAACCTGTGTCTTTTAGGGAAAGTGCTAGGTACTTATGACCTAGATTGACCATTGTTGGAAACAGAATACTGGGCTTGATGGACCTTGGTCTGAGCCAGTAATGGCATATATTATGTTCTTATGTTAGCCTGGTATAGTTACATCCCAGTTGTGGTCTGTGAGCCATGTCTCTGTAACCGCTACTAAATCCATGTCAGCCTCTTCCATTAAAGCCTCAACATCTGGGTTCTTATTTCCTATGCTTCAGGCATTTATACACACTGCTTTCCAGATTTTACCCTCTTTACCCATTTCTACAGAGGTGTTTAATGTTCAACCTGGGGACTTTCTTCACCCATCCCCAACAAATCTAGTTTAAAGCCCTCTTCAGTAGGTTAGCCACTGTTGCTGCAGGCACTTCAATCCTTGGACAGATGGATGCTATCTTTGCTCTGCAGCCCTTGGAACATCATCCCATGGTCTAGGAAACCAAAATGCTCTCAATGACATCATCCACGCAGCTATGCATTCATCTTGCATTCAGGATGCGTGGTATGCATTCAGGATGCGTGCTTTTCTGCCTTGGCCTTTACTCTCAACAGGGAAGACTGAAGAGAATGCCACCTGTGCCCTTATCTGCTTCACATTCTGTCCCAGAGCCTTGAAGTCACTTTTGATATGCTCCAAGGGATACCTGGCAGTATCATTTATGCTGACATACCTGAGCAACATTGGGTAATAGTCAGGCTTGATGAGTCTCAGCAAACTCTATATAACATCTCAGATTTTGGCACCTGGCAGATAGCACACCTCTCTGGACATCAAGTCTGTTCAGCAGATGGATGCCTCTTTACCACTCAGAAGAGTTACCAACCACCACTACCCTTCGCTTCCTTGTGGTCATTGATTCTGGAACTTTGGGGTGCTCAAGCTTTGGTTCTTCTCTTTCCTGGGATGCTTTCACCTCTTCCACTTCCAGGGCTGCATAATGGTTCTTCAATTCAAGGGCTGGAGGAGTTGCATTAGTGATTTTGCAGGCACTGATGACTTGTGTCCAACTTTCTTCATTCTGTAGGCTCCCATCTTCACCTCTGTCTGAGTGCTTGTTTGTTTCAAGAAGCATCTCATCAGTGTATTGCTCACTGTCTTGAATGCTTCTAAGCCTCGCCACCTCACCTCTGAGCTCCTCCATTTGTTTTCTGAGAGCTTAAGCATGCAGGCATCCTGCACATGGAACCGGTCCTTCAACTGGCATTGGGGTCTCTGGACAGAGGCAAAAGCTGTAACGGGGGCTACAGCTTTGGCAATATGATTTTTCCTAGCCATTGTTCAGTTGGTGGAGTTTTGGTATTTGTTGAAGTAAAAGTTTGAGACCTACCAAAGTCCCTGCCTGTTCCTCAGCTGTCCTTTAAGAGAAAAAGCAGCTAACCTCTTTTAAGTGTGTCCTAACAGTGCTGTTCTAAGTCCCTGTGTGTAGCTTATTGGGAAGTTGCCCTATAAAGTAAGAATGCTCACATGGGGTGTGTAGGGCGTCATCTTAACAGCTGATGAGGTTAGTGTCTTCAAAGAGTTAGCTGTGAATGCGTAGTTGGAATAAAAAACAATGAACTCTAACAGACAGAGCTTTGCCCAACACCATAAAAATTCCCTCTTTGCAATAAAGAAAAAAGAATTAGCTTTTACAAATGAAAACCAAAACCCCTTTAAGAGCTTTCAGGCAGAGTTGGTGGACTTTCAGCCTCAGAATGAGTATGCTGGACTCCAGTCATTTTCAGACATGGGGAAGGAGTGTGGAAAGCACATGTTGGATCTACCTTTGAGATTTTAGGGAGAGCTGCTGCTATAGCTACTAGAGCCTACAGGTTCTCATGCTGTGGGCCCCATTGTGGTGTGTATGGAAGATGCTTTGACATGCCTTGCCTTGGAGAGATTCTCTTTGGACCCAAGGTCAAAAGGATAGCTTCTCTCAAGACAGCATTGTGAAATGACCCAATATTTTTTTTCCAAGAAGTGTACAGTGGAGGATAAAAAAAAACAACCTAACTAATCTCAAAGCATAGATAATTCTCCTCGTCGTCCTCTTAAGTATGGATAATCTCAACAGGGATTTTGTTCTTGTCCAAGACAGATCCCAGAAGTCACAAACTCGAGGTGGGGTTTTGACCACCACCTAGAGGACATACAGACAAAGTTCCCATTTCCTATACAAGATATCCTCCCATTTGGAACTGGAGGTAAGGCCTTATTTAAACCATTGACCCCTTATAACATCAGATAATGGGTCTTGAAGATCATTTGTCATTGATATTGACTATTTGGTGATACATCAAATTGCCTATTGAAAATATATTCGTGAAACACTCAGCATAAGGAAATACTAAGGAGCTCTCTTTCCTCTTATACCAATACAGTTGAGCCTGTTTCTTCAGGGGAAAGAGGACAGATATTTTACTCCAAACGTTTCCTAGTCACAAAGAAAACAGGAGGATTCTCCAGGACCAAGCAGGAAGTCAGTCCTCTCATATGGGTGTCATCGACGCTGATGAAGCCCCAGCGGAGCATTTCCCCAGCTTTCTATGAAAGCCTTTGGGAATGCAGGCACGCATGCGCGGTTCCCTTCCCGCCTAAAGGTGCCATCTTACCTCAGTCACACTTTTTCCGAGAAGCCCACCGGACGTGCGTCCTGTCATCCCGGATAAAAGTTTGATTTTTTTTCGGCAATTCTCGCTATTTTTTCTTCCCGGTTCGACGCTGGTTCCCCTCCTGCCGGGTTCGGTACACTGGTATCGAGCTCGATTCTTCTTTGTCGGTTTTTGCCCTTCGTGGCTGGCGTTCGCGCCCTTTTTTTTTTTTTTTTAAACTTTTATTTTCATTTTGCAACAAACAAAAGAAACAACACACCAAAAGAGACAAAACAGGTATACAATAAGGAAAAGTAAACCCATTACCCCCCACCCCGATGCTTCTTCTCTACCCGATTATATCAGCATGTGAGCGCTTCCAATTAACAGTGATTATACATCAAACGATCAAAAGAGTATCTACAATACAGCATGATCATGGGACAGAGAAATATACAAAGCTAGACAGTCAGATGAGAGCATTTAGCAAAATGTACATAGTCATTGAGCAGCTTCCATTGAGACCAATGAGAAGGAGTCTGAACGGAGGAAGCGAACAGACGAGGTATTTGTTCACATTTACTGTAAAGACAGGCATGATTCCACCATTCATTGGGGCTCAGATGGGAGCTAATTTTCCAGTATTACTTAATTAGGGAAATAGCAATGCCAAGCATAAAGTTCGAAAGGAGATAAGCCATTTTTGGGAGAGAGGGGATCCCCGCTACTGGGCGAAGTCCCACTATCCTCCAAGAAAGGGGCTCCTGAGAGTGCGAGATAGACTAAATACGACCCCAGACCCGACGCCAGTAATACTGTAGTGCGGGATATTCATGCATAACATGAGGCAATGAACCAATGGCCGCAGGACGTGTCCAGCAACCATTGCCCTGAGTAGTGTTCCATTTGTCTAATCTGTGAGAAGTGTAAAAACACCGGTGGGCTAGAAAGAAGAGGGTCTGAGTGAGTGAGGCGGATCGGGAATCCGTGTCCCTCTACTCCAGATAAGGCTCCATTGCTCCGAGGTCAAAGTCACATGCAATTCTCTCTCCCATACTTTCTGCGCTATAGGGGTATCTCTAGTTATAGCATTACATAAGGTTTAGTAAAATTGGATGCTACACCCGGAGAACTACCGAGAGATCGGAAAGTCTCCAATCAACCTTATGTAGGGAATGCCGATGGCGGGAGTACTCTAGTGCTCCGAGGGCGATGCTGAAGTTGCACTGACCAGAGTCGGGAGTCTAAAGATTGCATAAGAGTATTAAAGGCACCTAAAGTGTCTAAAAGCATTGGTGGATAGTGGGAGTCTGATGGGAGAGTCATACCAGGGAGAAAGGTAAGAGGAATCGGTTTGCAAAGGCCCGCTTCTATCTAGCCACACAGGTCTACTCGGTACTGGATCTTCCAACCAACGAGCACCTTGTTTGAGAAGAAAAGATTGAGGGAACACTTAAGTAAAATCGCCACCAAGTATTAATGGAGCATTGGCAGAGGCCAAGGCCAACTGTGCAATACTTGCATAGTAAGCAGGGTTGTCCACATTCGGGGCATAATGCAAATACACGTGAATTCACTATCTCCAACCTCAAGGTGTACACGGGCCCATCTACCCTCCTTGTCAGCGCTAATATCAGGTACGGTAGCATGCAAAGACTTCTCAACCAGAATGGTTATCCCGTACCATTTGGAAACGGTGGGAGAATAGGCAGCTACCATGTGAGGCTTAGCATTGAGTTTCAGTGTTTCAGCAGAGTTTAAATGCGTTTCCTGAAGAAACACTAAATCAACATGCTCATGGCTAAGATAGCTAAGGATTTTCTTTCCTTTGAGTGGACCATTAATGCCTTTGACGGTGAATGATAAGATTTTACATAAGGCCATTCAGAAAAGTTAAAAATTCTGAGCATGATAGCACACATAATTTCACTATGTCCCTCAAACTGACTGTATCTGGCTGTACACATGACATAGGAAAAATAAGCTAATATAATACAATGAAGCGCCCCACATTAACAAAGAAAACCGCAGTACGGTAGAGGAGAAGCAAAACCCCAAAATTACTGGCGACCATGTGTCTGCGGGGAGAAACCCCAGAGAAGGCCGAAATTGAAAAAACACATAACCTGTAGGACTGTGCGTGCTCCGAATCCGACCGAGGCACACATCATGAAGGGATAGGAGACCAAAAAAACAAAAGTCATATAGAGAAAGAAAGAAAGTCCAGGCTATTTCTGTGCTTGGCTATGACCGCCGCATCGGGCCCTTCAAAATGGCGGATAGAGCCGGCAGATAAGAGTCCAAGATTTGGGATTAGCGCATCTGCTCTGCTTCTTTGGAGTCTAAAAATGTTGATAGTAGATCAGGATCTTCGAACGTCCTGGTTTGGTTGTGGAGAGTCACTCGGAGCTTCGCTGGATACAACAGGCCAAAACGAGCCTGTAGCTGTTGAAGTCGAGGGCGAAAAGCAAGGAGTTTCTTCCGACGGTCAACGGTAGGCTTTGCCAAATCAGGAAAGAAGGAGACCTTACGACCTTCAAATTCCAAATGATGATTCGCTCGGGCAGCATGTAAAATTTGTTCCACTTGTTGATATCGTAGCAAGCTAAAGATAATAGGCCGGGGGGTCGTGCGGTTGAGCGCCATGTGGGCAGGAACACGGTGTGCTCGATCGATTTCCAGTTCTCTGTGAAAAGTGATCTTCAGCAAGGAGGGAAGAGTTTTGAGCAAGAATTCTCTGATATCTCCTGCTTCCACCCCCTCCGGCATTCCGAGGAGCCTCACATTGTTGCGACGGGCTCGATTATTGCTATCTTCTAACTCCTTTTGAAGATTCTGTATCTGGCGCTCAGCCTTGTCCAGTTTGCCCAAGCGCACCTCGTGCGAGTCGAGGACCCCCGCCATGTTGTCCTGCCGTAATGAAAGACTTTCAAGTCGGTCCTGGAGCACTCCAAAGTCTTCTCGCATGGCTCGAAGCGCTTCTCCATTGGACTGCACCAATTCCTTCACGCCGCGTATTTCCTCCAAAATCTCCAGGTGCATTTCGGGGTTTTCACGAAATGGGACCATCTTCTGTGGGGAGGACACCTCTGTTTTGGAGCGTTTTCCGTGAGAAGAAGAAGGAGACCCGAAGTCCAAGCGCGCTGGTTTATGGGCCGCCATCCCCCCCGAGGTGCCCCGGTCAGCTCGGAGCGAAATAGTAAATTTGTGTAGGTATTAAGTCAGGATTCTAAGTAGGCCTCTCGGGAGCTTCAACGCAAAGCGTCCTACCCGCTGGACATCAGGCTCCGCCCCCTCGCGCCCTTTTTTGATTTTTCCCTGGAAGGTCGGTCCTTTGATCTCGCGGAAACTCTTTTTTCCCTGATGGCTTCCAGCGGTTTCAAGAAGTGTGATCGGTGTAAGAAGTTGATGTCTCTCAGCGACACACACGACTGCTGCCTTCGGTGCCTCAGTCCTGATCACGACCCTAAGACGTGTGGACCATGTGGGAAGATGTCTTCCAAGGCACTGCGAAGTCGCCAGCAGCAGAAAGAAAGGCTTTTCTCAGACTAAGCCTCCGGCCGGGCCCGGACATCGTCGGAGGCCTCGACATCTCGGGATTCGGATCCCGAGCGCCGTCGAAGCTCCTCGGACAGGAGGTCCCCCGACCGGGAACGCAAGAGGAAGAAGCGGCTCGTGAGGTCATCAGAGGAGGTCCCTGGCTCCTCGAGGGCCAGGTCAAAGACCCCCGACCGTCTCTCCGGGCCTGTGGAACAATAGAAGCCTGCCAAAGTTCCTTGCATGGAGCCGGAGTCTGCTGGACACGTAAACCCTGTGGTCCTCGAGGACTCTCCTCCCAGAGAGCCGATGTCGGGCCCGGTGCCGCCGGGGCCCGAGTCGGTGGCTGCTGCTTCTCCTGAGCTGAGTCTCAGGATGACAGCCTTCGAGAGCAGACTGTCTGCCTTCATGGAGTAGCAGCGGGCACTGATGGCCAGCCTGTCTGGCGCATCTGCCCCGACCACCGGGACATCGACATCGAAGTCGACCCTGGAGACCTGGCTCGAAGTTGACCTCGGTCGCGGTCTCCCCTCCGGAGGACACCCGGTTCTCGGAGTTTGTCCGGGATATGGCCACTGCGTTGGCTATTCCGGCGGAACCCGAGGAAGAGCCTCGAGCTGAAGAGCTCGAGGCCCTACAGTATGACTCTCCTCCGAAGGAGGCCTTTACTGTCCCGGTTCCTCCGATGCTGGAACGGCTCCTCTTCCGGATGTGGGAGGCACCGGCCTCGGTGCCGGTTCTAAGCAAGCGAGTCAATTCGATTTATCGACTCCGGAAGAGCCCTTGCTTTCAGAAGGCGCTGCTACCACACCATTCCATGGTGATGGAATCAGCCATGCATCGTCTGAAAAGTCAGAAGATGCACTCCGCGGTGCCCCCTGGCAAGGAGGCCCGGAACCTCGATGGTGTGGGTAGAAAGTGCTTCCAGGGCTCGATGCTTGCTTGCCGTGTCCAGTCTTACCAGCTCTACATGGGCATGTACTTGCGAGACCTAGCCAAGGAGTTGGCCGGGTTCTCTGCTGGTCTCTCCGGGGAGCCCTTGCAGAGATTCAAGTCCTTGTCCTCGAGGATTCGGGACTGCTCGAAGTTTATCCCGTGCCTCCTACGATGGCTTCGAGGCTTCGGCCCGAGTTGCGGCAGCCGGCATTGCGGCTCGACGCCAGGCATGGCTGCAGTCATCGGACCTCAAGCCATGGGTTCAGGGCAAGTTGGTCGATGTCCCTTGCCGAGGTGAAAACCTTTTTGGCAAGCCCATGGCTGAGAAGGCCGCACAGCTAGAGACTGAGCACCTTACAAGGACAAGGCTGTCTAGGAAGACCTCTGCCCCTTCTCACAAGAAGAAGGCCTCGGGTAAGATGCCCTTTTACCCGAGGAAGCGCATTTCCTACAAACATTACCCTCAGTATCAGGCTGCCCAAGCTGCACCCCAGGGTCAGCAAGCCAAGGGGCAGGGTAATGGGCCCCGTAGGCAGAGGACCCCCAAGCCTCCGGCCCCTGGTCCCACTCAGCAGGGTGGGGGGTTTTTGACTCCTTGAGCGTAGCCTCTCAGTCCCTGCTCTCCCAACCTTGCACAGGCTGTCGCCTCGCCCTCTTTGCCCACCAGTGGCCCCACATCACTGGGGACAGTTGGGTGTTGAACATAGTCCATAGGGGCTATGCACTGCATTTTCACCAACTGCCTCAGCCATACTTTCCAGGGGAGCCTCCAAGGCCTCCCCTGCACACAGACCTTCTCCTTCAAGAGCTTCAAGGTCTGTTGGTGGACAGTGTGGTGGAGCCTGTGCCTCCCCACTTGCAAGGTCACCGATTCTACTCCAGGTATTTCCTGGTACCCAAAAGAACCGGTGGCCTTCGACCCATTCTGGACCTCAGGAACCTCAACAAGTTCATAGAGAGAGAAAAGTTCAAGATACTTACTCTTGGAACACTTCTGCCCTACCTCCAGCAGGGAGATTGGCTATGCTCCTTAGATCTAAAGGATGCGTGCACTCACATCCTCATTCATCCAGACCACAGAAAGTACCTCAGGTTCATTGTGGGAGGAAACCATTATCAGTACAGAGTACTGCCTTTTGGCCTCACCTCCGCTCCCAGGGTCTTTACCAAATGCCTGGCAGTGGTGGCGGCCTACCTGAGAAATCAGGGAATCTTTGTCTTCCCCTATCTGGACGACTGGCTCATCAGGGGTCAGACGTGCCAGGAGGCCAGACAAGCCACCCTCAAAACTATTGCTCTTCTTCAAAGCCTGGGGTTTGTAATAAACTTCGCAAAGTCCACTTTGCTTCCCTCCCAGAACTTGGAGTTCATAGGAGCAAGGCTGGACTCTCCCAGAAGACAGAGCGCAAAGATTGATAGCCTTGGCAAACCAGTTTCTCAGCAGGTCACTGGTCTCCGCCAGACTCTGCCTGAGGCTGCTTGGCCACATGGCTTCGACAGTTAATGTAACCCCGAATGCCAGGCTCCATATGCGGCCTGCACAATGGTGCCTTCCGAATCAGTGGTCACAAGCCACAGGCAACATCAGACAGAATAAGGGTGTCCAGACCATTTCTGGACTCTTTCAGCTGGTGGCTGCACCCACCCAATCTACTGAAAGGGGGATGCCCTTTCAAATTCCTGGGTACACAGTAGTACTGACTACAGACGCCTCCCTGCAGGGCTGGGGAGCTCATTGTCTGAACAAGTGCACCCAGGGCCTGTGGTCTCCTTGGGAGGCTGCACAACAGATCAATCTCCTAGAACTCAGGGCTATTCGCTTGGCTCTCAAAGCTTTCTCTCCTACCCTGGCTCATCAGTCTGTCCTGGTTCAGACAGACAACCAGGTAGCCATGTTTTATGTGAACAAACAGGGCGGGACTGGGTCCAGGCTGCTTTGTCGGGAGGCTCAGGACCTTTGTTCATTTGCCCTCAAGCACAACATGATCCTCAGGGCTGTGTACCTTCCAGGCCAGGAAAACTACCTGGCCGACAGGTTGAGCAGAATTTTGCAGCCCCACGAGTGGCAGCTCCATCCCTTAGTAATTCAGAAGATTTTCCTGAAATGGGGTCTCCCTTTGATAGATCTGTTTGCCAGTCCACTGAACAAGCAACTGCCAAAGTTCTGCTCCAGGCAACCGCATCCTCTGCGGATAGCAGCAGATGCTTTTCTGGTTCCATGGTCTCAGGGCCTCCTGTATGCGTTTCCTCCCATGCCCTTAGTGGCCCGAACTCTGTTCAAGATCCTTCAGGACAAGGTCTCGGTCCTGCTGGTGGCTCCCAGATGCCCGAGACAGCCTTGGTTTCCACTTCTGCTTCAGTTGGCGGTGGATCCCCCACTGCCTCTGTGGTTGCAACCCGACCTTCTCTCTCAGGAGCAGGGTTCCCTTCTGCACCCCAATCTGAAAGCTCTCAATTTGATGGCCTGGAGGCTGCAAGGGTAGTTTTGGCTCCCTGGGGCCTACCTCAGGAGGTTGAGGAGGTTGTCCTAGCCTCTAGTAAACAGTCCACTAGGAAAACCTATGCTCTCAAATGGAAAAGGTTTTCTGTGTAGTGTCAGCTACGTACAGAGGATCCTTTCTCCTGTACTGTGCCAGTGGTGCTTCAGTACTTACTGCACTTGTCCAATCAGGGACTTAAGTCCAATTCTGTTCGGCTCCACCTCTCAGCTCTAGCAGCTCACCACTCACTGGTGGAAGCACATCCTCTGTCGGTTCACCGCTTGGTGTCCCGATTTCTCAGGGGCTTGCTTTTGCTCAAGCCTCCAATCCGTCCTGCTCCTGAGTGGGAGTTGAATGTGGTCTTGCAGCAGCTGACTCGCTCACCCTTTGAGCCGATGGCTACTTGCCCTCTACGCTTCCTGTCCTGGAAGACACTCTTCCTAGTAGCCTTTACCTCGGCCAGGCGAGTGAGTGAGCTTCAGGCCCTGGTCAGTGATAGGCCTTACACTCGCTTCTATAGGAGCAGGGTAGTCCTTAGGACTCATTCAAAGTTCCTCCCAAAGGTTGTCTCCTCCTTCCACCTTAACCAGGAGGTGGTTCTTCCGACTTTTTCCCTAGGCCTCATGCTAGCCAGGCTGAAGCAGTTCTGCATACCCTGGACTGTAGGAGGGCCTTATCCTTCTACCTTGATCGTACGCAGGGGCATAGAAGGGCTACTCAGCTCTTCGTATACTTTGACCCTAATAAGTTGGGGTTGGCTGTGTCCAAGCGTACCTTGTCTATCTGGGTGGCTGACTGTATCACCTGGGCTTACAAGGCGGCTGACCTTCCTTTGCAGGGTTGGGTTACGGCCCACCGGGTCAGGACAATGGCTGCCTTAGTGGCTCATCTCTGCTCTGCCCTTGGTAGACATCTGCAGGGCTGCAACTTGGTCTTCAAGCTAGACTTTTGCAGCCCATTACTGTCTGGAGAGGGAGTCCCATAGGGACAATGCTTTTGGCCAAGCAGTACTCCGGAATTTCTTTGAGGTTTAGGCAACTCCTACCCTCCTGCTCTCTGTTGGGCTACCGGTGGAGGTTGTGTCAGTGAAAAGCCTTTCTTTGCTGCCGGGACTAGAGGGAGTTCTCTTGTTCAGCCTGGGTTCCTTGGTATCCCAGAGCTAGGGCGTCACCCATATGTGAGGACTGACTTCCTGCTTGGTCCTGGAGAAAGAGTAGTTACTCACCTGTAACAGGTGTTCTCCAGGAGAAGCAGGAATCTGTCCTCACAACCCTCCCTCCTCCCCTGGGAGTTGCAGTTGTACATAGTTTGTTTTTACATTTTTTTGTGTGCTGTTCTTAGCTATGTCATTTGACTGAGGTAAGATGGCACCTTTAGGCGGGAAGGGAACCGCGCATGCGTGCCTGCATTCCCAAAGGCTTTCATAGAAAGCTGGGGAAATGCTCCGCTGGGGCTTCATGGGCGTTGATGACACCCATATGTGAGGACTGATTCCTGCTGCTCCTGGAGAACACCTGATCTCCAGGAACAAGCAGGAATGAGTCTTCACATATGGGTACGTCGGTACCGACGGAGCCTGCGCGTGAACGCTCCCCAGCTTCCCAAAAAGGAAAGCTTTTGGGAGCATCCCACAGCGCCTGCGCTCTGCCTTCCCGCTTTTCCTAACCAGCTCTCCTCAGTTCTTCTTTGCCGCAGAGCCAGCAGGTCGAGCCCTGTCACCGCTGAAGAAGTTCTTTATTTTATTTTATTTCTTTGGTCGCGTGTCTGCCTTCCCCGACTCCGGACCAGTAGCGCCGGTCTTTTTCTTTCTTTCTTTAAAAAAAAAAAAAAAAAATCTATACTTTTCCTCACTTAGTGTATTTTTTTTCTTGGGCCTCAGGGCCCACATGAAAATTTCCCTCATGGAAAAACCAGCCTCCGGGTTCAAGAAATGCACTAAGTGTAGCGGTACTATTTCTGTTACAGATACCCATGAATGGTGTCTTAAATGTTTGGGTCCTGAACACTCCATTCCAGATTGTCCGTCCTGCTCTCTAATGTCTAAACGGGGTTTACAGAACCGAGCAGCTAAGCTCCATGTGCTGTTTCCCGCTGATGCAGCGTTGGTAGCATCGACATCTTCCAGGTCTTCTTCTCCTGATGGATCTCAGGTAACAAAACATAAACCTAGCAGGTCCTCGAAGGGTAGATCTCCCTCTAAGCATCGAGATGCCTCCGGGCTTGCCCTCGAGGATCCTGCACCAGCAAAACAACCCCGGCGGGAAGCTCCGGCTTCCAAAGCTCCTCCTAAGGGGTTACAGGTTGACATCGATGGCAAGGCCTCGACCGATCACCTGTTAGAATGCTCTGGGGTACCGGCACAATCTCCCGGTACCGATTTCCAGGCATTCATGGCGTCGATGGATCAGAATGTTCTGTCCATGCAGCGGGCTATCACGGCCTTCATTCAAGCTGCGACGCCGATGGTACCACAACAAACTCCGTTGTCGGTATCGGCTCCGGTACCGGCACCAGCGCCGATACCGGCACCGACTGCATCGACATCGACCAGGATACCGGCTGCAGCGGTTCCTTGTCCAGGGCTACTTCTCGGTACCGATCCGGTACCGAGAACGCCCGATGTCGATACCGCTCGATACGCGTATCGAGCGTTAGAAGAGCACCCTGACAGGCGATACTTCGATTCCTCTGGTGATTCTGATTCATCAGATGAGTCTCCTGAAGTATCCATAGCCCTTCCTGAAGAGCCTTCTCCAAAAAGAAGAATGTCTCCTCCAGAGGACTTGTCCTTTCAAGACTTCATAAGAGAAGTAGCTAAAGGACTCTCTATTTCAGTAACCTCTGAATCAGAGCCTAGAGCAAAAAAATTAGATATTTTAGGATACTCTAAGGCTCCTAGAGAGGCAGTCACCTTACCAATTCATGAGATTCTTTATGAACACATGATTGATTTATGGGAGACTCCTCTCACTCTCTCTCCTCATTCTCGCAGATTGGACACTATGTATCGTGTCCCTCCTTGTCCTGGATTTCAGAAAACTCAGCTTCCTCACCATTCCATTGTGGTGCAGTCAGCTATGAAGAGGATAAAGAGTACAAAGAGACACTCCTCTGCTCCTCCAGGAAGAGAATGCAGGACCTTGGATGCTTTTGGTAGGAAAATCTTCCAAGCCAGTATGCTTATTGCCATAATCAACTCATATAGCCTTTACATGGGTATGTTTCTAAAAGAAGTTGCAGAAAAACTGCACAACTTCCTCCCTTTTCTTCCAGAAGATAAAAGGGACGAATTCCTCATTTGGCTTAAGCATACTCAAGACATTTCAAAGTTTTCCAACAGGGCAGCCTTTGACTCCTTTGAAGGTGCCAGCAGAGCCTCAGGCATTGCCATAGCTGCTCGCAGAATTGCTTGGCTCCAGGCTTCTGATTTAGAAACCTGGGTTCAGGATGGCTTAGGAAATCTGCCCTGTACAGGTGAAAATCTATTTGGCAAAGAGTGGCAAATAAAAGCCACTCAAATGGATGCAGAGAACTCTGCTCTGGATAGACTTTCAAAGTCGACCTCCATTTCTGCCAAGAAAAAGACTTTTAAAAAGTCTTTTTTCAAAAAGGGTAGTTTTCCTTCTACTTCTGGCCAACAATCTTCTACAGGTCGCTTTGCCACTAAGCGTCAGCAACCTAAGCAGGCCAGGCCTAAGTCTACAGGGGCTGCTGCAACTCAGCAGTCCCAACCTCCTCAGGGTTTTTGACTTGATGCTAGAGAACTTAGCCTTTCTGGCTCTACAACAGCCAGAACCTCTCACCATTCCAGGAAGGTTAGCTCATTTTGCTCCCAGATGGGAGCAAATCACATCAGAGCAGTGGACCCTCTCCATCATAAGAGAGGGCTACAAACTTCATTTCTCAGACCTTCCTCCCCACACCATGGTGAGACACTTCAGTTCTCCCACATCTCTTCTAGACCTTCTAGGTCAGGAGGTGACTACCCTTCTTGCCCAAGGGTCAATAGAAGAAGTTCCCCTTCTTCAATAAGGGTCAGGGTTCTACTCCCCCTATTTTCTCATTCCAAAGAAGACAGGGGGATACAGACCCATCTTAGATCTCAGAGAATTGAACAAATTTCTATGCAAGGAGAAGTTGAAGATGCTTTCTCTGGGCACTCTCCTTCCATACCTTCAAAGTCAGGATTGGCTTTGTTCTCTAGATCTCAAGGATGCGTACACACATGTCCTCATCCATCCATCTCACAGAAGATTCCTACGTTTTCTTTTCCAAGAAAAATATTACCAATACAGAGTGCTTCCTTTTGGTCTGGCCTCTGCTCCGAGAGTGTTCACCAAATGCATGGCAATAGTTGCTGCATTTCTACGCACTCTGGGAATATTTGTCTTCCCATACCTGGATGACTGGCTCATCCTAGCTCCATCTCAGTCAGAGGCCCAGATTTCCCTGGACCGCACAAGGCGCATTCTGCAGTATCTGGGACTTGTGGTAAAACTCCCAAAGTCCCAGCTCACCCCTACTCAGTCCCTGGAATTCATAGGGGCCTGTTTGGATACCACCACTGCAAGGGCCTACCTTCCTCAGGCCCGTTGCCAACGTCTAGTGCAGTTAGCCTCCCAGATTCAGTCAAAGAGCCACTTAACTGCCCGGGAGATGCTACAACTGCTAGGCCACATGGCTTCCACAGTGCATGTGGTACCCTATGCTCGCCTATACATGAGAGCAGCTCAATGGACTTTGTCCACCCAGTGGATTCAAGCTTCAGGAGCTCTCTCAGACCAAATAGCAACCTCCAAACGTCTCTTTTGGTCTCTCCAATGGTGGATGTCCACTCAAAATCTGTTGCTGGGGTCCCTCTTCCAACAGTTGTTGCCCCAAGCAACCCTCACAACAGGCCTCCCAAACAGGTTGGGGAGCTCATCTACAGGACCTCTCCACTCAAGGCACTTGGTCCCCACAGGAGACCTCTCTTCATATCAACCATTTGGAGCTTCGAGCAGTTTTTCTAGCTCTCAAGGTCTTTCATACCCTCCTCTGCTACAAGACAGTCCTCATTCATACGGACAATCAAGTAGCCATGTTTTACATAAACAAGCAAGGAGGAACTGGCTCTCTGTTGCTTTGCAACGAAGCTTTAAGATTATGGGCCTTCGCCAGAGAGCATCAAATCCATCTCCTGGCAGTATACCTCCCAGGAATCCAAAACTCTTGGGCAGACAGACTTAGTCGAGTTCTGCTTCCACACGAATGGTCCCTGCACATGGATCAGGTACTCAGAATCTTCCAAGAATGGGGAACCCCGGACATAGACCTCTTTGCAAGTCCGTGGAATGCTAGACTTCCCCGGTTCTGTTCCAGAATTCCGTGTCAGGGAGTTCAGGCCAAGGATGCCTTCCTCCTTCATTGGGGTCAGTGCTTCCTGTATGCCTTTCCACCTATTCCCTTGATTCCCAAGACTCTGTTCAAACTCCAGAGGGATCAAGGATCTATGATCCTCATAGCTCCACGCTGGCCACGCCAAGTGTGGTACCCTCTACTTCTGCATCTCTCCCAAGCCCCCTCCCTGGACTTGGGAGCTGCTCCAGACCTTCTGTCTCAGGAGGAAGGGACTTTGTGGCACCCAAACCCCAAGTCCCTTCACCTCAGAGCTTGGTTACTGAAGGCCTAGACCTTCAAGGCTTGAATCTTTCTCAGCAAGTGAAGGATATCCTCTATGCTTCCAGAAAACCTTCCACCAGGCGTTCCTATGCTTTTAAGTGAAAAAGATTTTCCATTTGGTATGCTGAAAAGGGTCTTGACCCTCTAGCACTACCTTTAAATTCTCTGTTAGACTATCTCCTGCATCTTTCCAATGCAGGACTTAAAAAAATTTTTAGTAAGAGTTCATTTGAGTGCTATTGCAGCATCCCTTAAGCCCATCAATGGACACCCTCTTTCCTCTCATCCTCTCATTGCAAGATTCATGAGAGGCCTAACTTTAACTAAACCTCCCATTAGGCCTCCTCCGGTGGCATGGGACTTAAATTTGGTTCTTGGTCAGCTTATGAAGCCACCTTTTGAACCCTTGTTTATTGTTTGTTTATTAAAATATTTGCTATACCGCCCCATACCAGTGGCATCTGGGCGGTTTACAATTGCTATAATAATATTACATTAAGGCTGTCAAGAAGTGGAAAGGAACGCCAATTAAAATTTAAAAGTGACAGAAAAGAGGCAAAGATTAAAAGGACACAACAAAGAAGAGACATCAGCAGGAGGAAAAAGAGGGAGACAAGGACGGGGAAGGGAGATCAAATGCCAGATTGAACAAGTGAGTTGTTTTTTAGCCACCACTTCCTTGAAATTTCTTTCCTGGAAGGTTATTTTCCTCATTGCAGTCTCTTCAGCTTGCCGCATCAGTGAACTGCAGGCCTTAGTGGCTAATCCACCTTATACAAGGTTCCATCATGATAAGGTAGTCCTTAGGACAAATCCACACTTTATGCCTAAAGTGGTCTCACCTTTTCATCTTAATCAAGAGGTATATTTACCTGTCTTTTTTCCAGCTCCTCATGCATCCAGTGCAGAGAAGAATCTTCATACTCTGGATTGTAAAAGAGCTCTTGCTTTTTACTTACAAAGGACACAGCAACATAGAAAGTCTTCCCAGCTTTTTGTTGCTTTTGATCCTTCTCATTTGGGACTTCCAGTCTCTAAGAGAACACTGTCCAATTGGATTGCTCAGTGTATTTCTTTCGCCTACCAGAGTAAGAACCTTTCTCTGGAGAGCCATGTCACAGCTCATAATGTGAGGGCCATGGCCACCTCTATGGCTCATCTAAATTCTGTGTTCATCGACCAGATCTGTCGAGCAGCCACCTGGGCCTCGGTTCATACCTTCACAGCCCATTACTGCTTGGACAAGGACTCCCGCCGGGATGCCTTGTTTGGTCAGGCTGTCCTCCATTCTTAAACAACTCCTGCCCTCTTTCCCTTGATGGATGCCTGAGATCCATAGGAGGACATAGAACCCTTCCCAGGGTCTCATATCCTTGGGGATCTCCTAGGCATCTTAGCTAGGGAGTCCCCATCTGTGAAGACTCATTCCTGCTTGTTCCTGGAGATAGCACAGTTACTTACCTGTAACAGGTGATCTCTGGGAACAGCAGGAATAAGTCTTCACAACTCTCCCACCTCCCCTAGGAGTTGTATCTCTCTATCTTTCTTTCCTTTCCTCTCTCTCTCTATTGTGTCAGCTTTAAACTCGAACTGAGGAGAGCTGGTTAGGGAAGGCGGGAAGGCAGCGCGCAGGTGCTGTGGGATGCTCCCAAAAGCTTTCCTCTTTGGGAAGCTTGGGAGCGTTCCCGCGCAGGCTCAGTCAGTACCAACGTACCCATATGTGAAGACTTATTCCTGCTGTTCCCAGAGATCACCTGTTACAGGTAAGTAACTGTGCTTTACAGGTGAGTAACTACTCTTTCTGCTCTATTTAAGATCTAAGGGCCTTGAATAAATATCTATCTTGTGACAAGTTAAAGATGGTTTCCCTGGACACTTTGCCCTTTAGAAAGGATACTGGACCTAAAGGAAGTCTACACACTCAAATTTACATCTTAGTCATTGGAGAGAATCTCGGATTTGTAATAGGGAACCTCCACTATCGAGTATTGCATTCACCCGCGCCCCCCGCCCCCTCCCTCCCAAGCTGGTATCTACTTCATATGTATTTTGGATGATTAGCTGGGATAACTGCTCATCTATGCAGACTGGGAGTCCGTGTGTTTCCGTATCTGAACAATTGGTTGATCAAGAACCAGTCTCAAGAAGGAGCTCAAAGATCCAGGCATGTAACCATCTGTGTGCTGGAGCAATTGTGGTTCATCATAAACAGGGCCAGTTTATCCACTAGGCAGGTTAGGTTGGCACCGTGTTGCCCACGGCAGGCCTTGGGCTTTTGCACACATGGCCTGCTGCCATCCTCCGCTGCCACTGATTCCAGCAGCAGGGTTAGTGGGGGTGGCTAGACTTGGTGGCCCATGCCAAGCCATGTACTTCGGCACACATGGTCTGCTTTTTCTGACCCCCTAAAGTTGTGGTGGAGGGGGTGGTCCGAAGCGGCAGACCATGTGTGACGTTGCATATGACCTGCCGCTGCTTCTGAGATGCCCCCTTACCCACCACCAGAATCAGCAGCAGTGGGGGTGGTGGCACTGCTCCGTATGGAGGAGTGCATGGCCAGGGCTTCTCCCTGGGGCATCAGATACTCTTGGGCTAGCCCTGATCATAAACTATACAATGTCACATGTCATCCAGTCACTTCAGTTGGCATTCATAGAGGATCTGCTAGACATGACTTGGATAGAGGTCTTTCTCCAACTGGAAGGGCCCTCTATTTTTAATAACTGTGATTCAGGAGATTGTTTTGAGTCAGATGTCTGCATGGGGCATATCCGAAGTGTTTGGGCTCCATG
The DNA here is from genome assembly GCA_033557465.1 of Ichthyophis bannanicus. Taxonomy (NCBI): domain Eukaryota; kingdom Metazoa; phylum Chordata; class Amphibia; order Gymnophiona; family Ichthyophiidae; genus Ichthyophis; species Ichthyophis bannanicus. The sequence goes on along the minus strand of CM066035.1, from coordinate 883,667,258 downwards.
GTACACACAACTCCTTGTTGTAAATAAATAACAAATTAGTAATAAATAATACTGACCAAAGTATGTAAAACAATCAATTTTGTCAGAATAATGAACTAGCTGCAAACACAAAAATAACTAAATTTTCACAAATCAAAAACACTTAAAAATATCTGAGTACAACCAAATACATGTATCACCATCTACACACAAATAATTCTATATCCTACATGAGTCCCATGCAAGGGATCATTCACCCAAAATATTTTGGCTTGTTCCTGCCTCCTGGGACTTAGTGAAACAGAAGATGAATAGAGCAGTGTTAAAAAGAAATAAGAAAAAAACCAATGATAATTCAAAAATCAGGTAAAAAAACTTAGTATGCATGGGGGGGGGGGGTGGGGGCGGGGGACGGAGGCAATTAACTCCTTGCTAAGGGTGTGCCAGTGTACAAACTCCATTGACATGCTGGAATGAGGTGAAATGGTGTTCTGGCACTTCCTTGTTCACAGAGCTAAAAAAAAGTATACCTAGATTGAAAATATAGGAAAAGAAAAATGTTAAAATACTAAAAAAATAAAATAAATAAAAATGTTAAAATATTAAACTATAGCTTTCATGGATAAAAACATAAAAATGTGCTATCAAAGTGCTTGGTGTTATGTATGACTGTGAACACAAACATAAAATAAAATGAATAGGTAGAAAAGGCCAAGAGAATGGATCAGATTAACAAATTGTGAATAACTCCCTAGTGTGGGAATACCAGTGTTTTTCAAGGATGATGTTTTTCACAATTTAACACATCTCTGCACTTTTGGAGCTTTTTTTGCAAGTTTTCTTGTGGTTAGAAGCTTAAAGGTATGTGTTTTTATGGCATTTTGAAGTGATGTCATATTTCACTTTGGATTTTGCTTTCACTTTCATTTGGCTTTGCTGTTAATATTTTTAGAGAGACCTGGGGAGTTGTTCTGCTATTAAGTGCAAGAAATGGATAGATTGTCCTGGTATTGTTCAGAGATTTTATTTTAGCCTGAGTAAGTCTGTGACAACATAATGCATTGTTATCGACCAGATTCTTTCTCTTTGTTTCAGCCCTGAACTTATTTGAGGATTTCTGAACCTGTTTGTGTTCACAGTCATACATAACCAAGCGCTTTGGCATGTTTTTATGTAATTTATATCTGTGATAGGTGCAGTTTATTTTAATACATTTTTATTTTTTCGTATTTAACATTTTATTTTCCTATTACATTTTTAAATCTTGGTTTGTTTCTTAGCTCCATGAACAAGGACACAGCCTGCTATTTCACTGGAGTTTGTATACAGAGAACTCTTAGGTGGTAAGAAGTTCATGTGTTAATTATTTTTTTAAATTTATTTTACATTTTATTATATCATAGCCACCTTTTTCTTTGCCAATCCCTCCCTCCCTTTTTTTTTCTTCTTCCCTATTTAGGGTGTATGATCACTTGTTTTTGGATCAAGGGATGTTGATACGTGTATGTTTGGTTGTTTTCAGATTATTTTAAGTATGTTTAATTTGTGAAATTAAATTCAGTTATTTATTTTTGTGTTTGTGGCTAGTTCACTATTCTCACTAGAAAATTGATGGTTTTACGTTTTTTGTTAGTAGTATGTATTTTTAAGTTAAATTTTGTTTGTTCCTCTTCTGCTCTTCTTGCTTACTGTATCTTACAGTAGAGTTGTTTTTCTTTGTTCGTGCAACACACAACTCCCTTGGCACATCTCTGTACGAGAAGGCCAGTGGACCTTACAGTCTCATTGGAGTCAACAGGTGTTTCAGATACTCTATTCAGGTGATCAATCCAATCTGGCAGAGAAACATAGAAAAACGACTGCAGATAAAAACCATGTGGCCTGTTGGGTCTGCCCAGGGTTTGTAGGGCTTAGTAGTTGGTATGGATGAGCAGACTAGGGTAGGCCAATGGATCTTTGCAAATGCAATGTGTGCCTTTGAGTCAGTGCTGACTCCTGGTGACCCAGCAGCTGCTTGGTTTTCTTGACAGTGTGACCGGAAGTAGTTTATAGTTTATTTAGATATTTGCCATTATTTTTTTTTTAATTTCTTATGAACAAGGTCTTCTGAAAATAAGTCTCCCTCACATCTTTCTATTTGTGCCTGTCTTCTGCAGTCCTATTCCTGGATATTCTTCATTAAACACCAAACAAATATTTGTTAGGGAATTTAGCTGCTGCTTCATCAGCTTCTCATTACTCTCTTTCACCTTTGAGTCTCAGTGCCTTGTTTTCATTTCTTCGTGTCCCTAGCTTATCGGTCTCCTAATGGATGGCTGTGTTCTTTTCTTACTCTTTGCTTACTTATAAACAGCCTTGCTGACTCTACACAAAAAGCAGACTATCAAATGTGATAAACCTTTGTCTCCTTCATTTTACTAGATTAGCTATGTTCTCTTCCATTTGCAACGTCACTTTTCTGGCTACTTTTCCTAGCTTCTCTTATTCTTCCAGATGCTGCTGCCGGTTGTCTTTCTGCAATCTCTTATAGTTGATTAGCATTCATATTTTTCCTTCACCTTTTTGGTTGCTATTTTAAAAACCAGTGCAGCCTCTTTCTTTTACTTACTTTACCAAAAATTAGGTTTGTTTGCCTTTTCAGTATCTCCTTCCACTTCTTTTTTTATTTCTTAGATGTTCCTGTCACCTGACTCCGTGAGGTACTTCCTCCATCTTTGATGAATTTAGTTTCCTAAAGTCTAGGACCTTTGCTTTTGAATGAGCCATCATCACTTTATCTTTATTCAGTTTCTTTATTTGTACTTTAATATGGAATCATACCATCCGCTGTAGGGTATTGCATTTCAAATTCCTCCTGTACAAATGGTCCTCACCACAGATGTATCCAGACTAAGCAGGGAAGCTCACATAGGTTTTACACGCTGAGCCTTTGATTTGCTCCGTATGAACTTTATCAGATAAATCACCTGGTGTTAGGTGCTGTTTACAGTGCTCTAAATGCTTTCATTGATAAATAGACCAGCAACTAATCCTGTTCCAGATGGACAAGTTGTCACGTGCTGCACCAACACGTAGGGAGGCAGGGAGGTCTTACCCAGGGCTTAATTTATGCTGGAATGAGGTGAAATAGTTTTCTGGCACTTCTCAGTTTGGGAAATGACATCACTCAGGTTTCATCTCCAGAGGTAGAGCAAGCTGCTGATTTTTACTGCCTGCCCCCATTGAAATGCTTCCTGGAACAGAGGTTGATGTGAGCTGCATGATAATTTGGTTTCATTGTCATTCATTTTTAATCTTAATGTGAATTCAAGACCAGACAAATTTTGGGCTAGTCAGGAAACCGGACCACCAGAAATATAAGACACAGTTAAAAGCAAGCTGGCTGAAGCTTGTCCTCCCTGGAGACATAATAGTTCCTCTTGTAGGATGCCTGCCTCATAACCCAAGGCTTACTGGTTCAAGGTCAGGTTGTAAAAATAATTAGGGGGGGGGGGGGGTCCATAGCAGCTGTTAATATGTGGGTGGAAGGGAAACAGAACCTTTCACTGTGGTTTTTGTGGGCCACATCCACCTCTTAAGTAGCAAAATTGCCCTGAAATAAAAAAAATTAAAAATTAAATTTTTTTTGCTTACTCCCTCCTATTGTGTAATGGCTCCCACTTTCTACACATCACGACCAGGTGCAGTAACTATCGAGCACTTTTGTATTTATCATGGCTTGGTGCAGAACAAAGTCCCACTGTAGTGTTTCAAATCCAGCCTGTGTGCTGGCTTCAGGGTTTAAAAACCAGGTTGTAGCAGCTTCTGCTGGGACTTGGGAGCAGGGGAGCTAAGCTTATCTAAATATATTCTTGGGTCCACAGCAGTACACAGAGACCATGATTGTGCAGGGGGTGGGGTGCAGAGGTAGCAGGAAGTGAAAATAAAATGATTGTGCTGTGTAACAGGAAGGAAACCGAGAATGTAATAGTGTCTGCGGTATGGGGCCAGAAGAAATGCAAAATTGTGCCAGGCGGCAGTAAGAAGGGACATGGTGAAAAAAGAAGATTGTGCAAGGAGAGGGAAATGGTGAAATTGTTCCAAAGAGGGGGCAGGGAGATGCAAACTGATGATGAGAGAAATTGTGCCAGGGAGGGGGGGAAATGGTGAGAATATGCCAGGGAGGCAGGCAGTATTGATGAGTACGAGATAATAAATGAAGTATTTTGATATGGTTTATGGTTTTTTAGCACTTTCTATACCACCTTTCTAGGATCTGAAAAGCGGTTTACAATAGAACTTGACCAGGAAAAGAGAAACTCAATTATTTAGGATAGAAAAGAGAGAAGGGAGAAAATAAACAAAAACAAGTTACGTTTTCCATTAGGTGCAGCAGTTACGTTCCCCCCCAAGCCCTGAAAAGCTTGTTCAGAAAGGCAGGTTTTAAGACTGGCTCAAGATTTTTTTATGAGGTGTCAAGATGCAGTCATGGGGATAAATTGTTCCACTGAATGGGAGACCTGAAGAAGAAAGCAGATGGTTGGGTGGACTCAAGTTTGCCTCTAGAATGGAGCAGGAATGTGAAGCCTACTCCCATGAATAGATAGAAGTGATCTAGCAGGAGTATGCAACGTCATGTGTGAAGAGAGGTAAGCAAGAATGCCAGTGTGGAGAGCCTTTTCTAGTTTCTCGGTATAAATTGGAACTAATTTAAGGAAGGTCTGGATAAGAGACTCGGGGGGGGGGGGGGGGTGTAGGGCTGGGTCAACCACTAGGCAGAATAGGCTGTTACCTAGGACAGCAGTTTCTGGTAAATTCTAGCTTTGTTTTTATTTCCAAATGAAGCGTTGTGTTTGGGTATGAGATCGCTTCTGGCCCTGGCCCTGCTTCTGGCCCTGTCCACATTTCCACTTCCTTTTTGGTTGACAAATTAAACCTTAGTCTTCTCATGGGTTGGAGGATTGTCAGAATGTGGAATTGGCCTATCTAGCACAGGAAGACTCTGAGCATTGTACTTGGGTATAGGAAGATACTCTCCTGGGAGACATGCTGAGCCATTTCCTCCAGCTCCACTAGTGGTCTCTGGACTCAAGGGTAGGGAAGGTGATCTTTCACAAGTAGGAGAAACTACAGTGGATCTTTTTTGCATCTCAGAACAGATAATATCCTCAGTTCTGCTCCAGGGTAGGAACCCAAGGCAAACTAATCTTAGATATTTTCTTCAGAAGTTATCCGTAAGGAGACCGATGAGACGGATATTTCTCGTGTATTGATCACACAGGCTTTGAGGGACATTGTGGCTTTCTGACATCAGTCCCCCCCCTCCCCCCACACCACTCAGCCTTGATATTGAGAGGGTGACCTTGGCTTCCCTGTATCTGCATGGCAGCACATTTCAGATCTTTTGGACATTAACAATTATCTAGTGGAATCTTTTCTTAAATGGAAGAGGTTTATCATATGCAATAGACCTAAATCTTTTTCCTGATGCCACCCTTAAAAGCTGTTTGAACACTTTCTATATTTCTCTGAAGCCTGGTTTAAAAATCAATTCGGGTTCACCTTAGTGAAATTGGTGCTTGCCACTATGCAGAAAGTAAACCCATCTCTGTACACCTTTAGTTTGTTTAAAGGGACGTTGTTTCTGTTGATGATCCATCAAGCCACCCAGTGTATCAGGATTCCAGACGATGAAAGCTCCCTAGGGCTAATTTTTCCTAAAAGTTCTTTCCTAAGGTGATATTTGACTTAACCAATCGGTGGTTCTTCCAGCATTTTTCAGAGGTCGCACACTTACAATGGTGATTGTCTTAAGTGCTTTTGATTACAAAGGAGCCTTAACGTTGTTGCAGACTAAAACACTTAGTCCACCCAACTATTTTGTTTCGTTTCATTTCAATAAATTTGGGACTACCATTGTCAAATGTATGCTGCTTAGTTGGCTAGCAGACTGTATCTCCTTCGCTTATGCCCACATAAGCTTAACCTTAGAGGGTCAATTCAAGTCTCTGTATCAGAGCTATGGCTGCCTCTACAGTGGAGATTTACAGAGCTTGTGATACAAAAATATAGACTGATATCTGTATCCATTGTTTGGGAAAAAATTCCCGAAGCATTGGTATGTTTGGCCAGTTTGTCATTCAGATCCTCACTGAGGTTTAGAATTCAGTTTCATTCCCTTGTAGCCCATTTTCTTAATTTTTCAGATAGCCTACTTTAAAACAAAAAAAAAATGGACAAAACTTGCCACCAGTAACAGGTTTATTTTTTGGTGTTTGCTCTTTGGCAGTGCCTTTCATGCTTCTCCCCTGTTTTTCTCTTGGTCAGCTTGTATGTACAGAATCCCAGGTAAGTAATGCAAGCATAACCCTCCCACTTCCTCTTGGAATTGTTCTAAATTCCATTTGATTGACTAAAGAAATCCAAGTTGAAGATGTGAGGCTGGAAGTCGGGCATATGCATGGTAGTACCTCTTAAATGCTTCCAGAAAGTTTTTCTAAGCTGGCTCTGAATGATGTCACCTAGTTGCAAGGTCTTGTTTCTTCTTGTCCATGTTGATCACCACCTGTAGGTAAGTAGCTTGATTTTATCTGTGGGCTTTGACCAGTTCATGAGAAAATCCAGGCATGCTTTTCCTTTGATTGTGTTTACGTCAATGCACTTTGTGTGGGCAATTTTGAAACAGCCTTTTTAGGAGAGGAAATGTAGTTTTAACCCAAGTAACTGAAAATTAATCTCTAATTTCTCATAAGTTTATTCAGGGAAATTGTGATGGAGTGCATATATTTATCTTGATATACTGCATATCAATTGAATTTAATTTTCAAAATCTCCTGCTGGGAGGGGTATCCTATGGGCCTAAATTTTATATGGGGAGGAATGGAAGGTGCAAAGTTGATGGTTTGCCTGAAGTATCTAATAATCTTGCATCAAGGGACAGAGCCAAGTGTACTGCCAAGAATACAACGGATGGAATAAGCAGATGTGGAATCAGATCATTGCAGCTCCATTTGGGAACCGAAGCAGAAATAATGAAAATGAAACTTCAGGCAACTTACTAACAGCCAAAATGATGCTGAAAAATTGAGTTCCGTATTTCTTTACATAAGAACTACTATGTCGGGTTGCTGATTTCCTGAACAGATTGAACACTTTGAAACTTCCATATAAGTTACTCGTAATTGAAATTAAAAATATAATTTGAAATCTCCAGGAACAAGCAGAAATGTAGTCTTCACATATGGGTTACATTGGTATCGACGGAGCCTGCGCAAGAACACTCCCCAGCATCCAATAGGATGCTTTTGGGAGCATTCCACTGCGCCTGCACTGCTGCCTTCCCGCCTCTGTGACTTTCCCTCCTCAGTTCTTTGTTTTCTGCAGAGTCAGCAGGAAGCAAATCCTGTCATGACAGAAAATTTCTTCTTCTTTATTATTTTGTGTGGTTACGTCTGTCTTCCCATCAGCACCTGAACCAATATCTTTGATTCTATTTCTTTCTTTCAACCTCCTCCCCCCAACCGAACAACCTTAGTTCTTTTAGGCGCATCGACACCATCTTAGGCCTAGCTTTCCATTCAGTCTACTAACACGATGAAAAAAATGACGAGTGGTTTTAAGAAGTGTTCCAAGTATGGTAGCACTATCTCTGCTACTGATACCCATGACTGTCCAGATCACCAGCCACCTGAATGTCCCCTATGCAAGAAGATGACAAAGAGAGGCCTACAGAATCGGGCCACAAAATTCTGCTCCTTTTTTGCCTTAGATGCAGTTTCACTCGCTTCGACGTCAGTCTTCCTCACATGGATCTCAGGTATCGAAACACAAGACAGGCCATCCTCTCAAGGGTAGATCTCTATCTAACCATGGAGTTGCCTCGAACGTTGCCCTGGAGTTGGATCGACTGGCCAAACTACCCCGGTGGGAGGATCTCCCCTCCAGAGCCGCAAAATGGGGTCCAGGATGCTTCTGAGGCCTCCATCTCAGGAGAGCTCCTGGTGTCATGCTCTGGAACGGTAACCCATGATTCCGGTACTGATACCCAGACATCGGCAAGCTTATGCTGGCCATTGTGCAGAGTGTAGCGGCTCTGTTAGCGGCATCAGTACCAGTCAGGTCATTATCGGTGGTATTGTCTGCACTGGTACTGTCAATGATGTCCATGCAGTCTGCATCGGGTTTCATGCCACTCGGCACGCTTCCGCTCATACCGACTCAAGTCCATTCCCAGTTCCGAGGTACCGGTACGGCAAGTCTCTCGAGCCAATACTTAATATTGATCGGTACTGGACCTTGCAAGAACAGGAGCATCGCTCGTCAATATTTTGATTTTACCAATTCTGTTTCTTCGGATGATAAATTGATCGGTATCCGAGAGATGCGGAGTCTTCCGAAGGAACCTTCACTGTCGCCGCAACAGCACATGTCCCCTCCTGAAAATAAGTTTTTCCAAGAGTTTATCAAAGATATGGCAAGGGGGCTATCCATTACTCTTACATCGGAGAAAGAACCCAGAGCAGAGGAGTTGGACGTTCTCCAATATCCTACAACTCCTAAAGACGCGACTACTCTGCCTATTCACTGTATACTTCAGGATCTTATGCTCCGGATGTGGGAAATACCCCTCACCATTTCTCCCCATACTACTCAATACCATGTATCGAATACCAGAAAGCCCTGGATTCCAGAAAACACAGCTTCCATACCACTCAATGGTACTGGAATCAGCTATGTGTCAAATTAAAAGTTCTAAGACGCACTCCTCTAATCCCCTGGGCAGGGAATCAAGAACCCCTTGATGCCTTTGGGTGTCAGTTTTCAGACCTCCATGCTCTCTGCTTGCATAAGTTCATACATACTCTACATGGGCATGTTCCTTAGGGGGAGGTAACTAGGGATCTGGAATCGATGTCTCCCCTTCTCCCAGATGATAAGCAGGCAGACTACCTTACATTAGTCAAACATACCCAAAATGTTTACAAATTTGTCAACAGGTTAACCTTTGACTGTTTTGAATGCACTAGCTTCTATCTGTATAGGTGCACATAGGATTGCAAGGCTCCAGGCATCAGACCGTGAATAGTGGGTTCAGGATAAGCTGGGTAGTAATCCCTCTACTGGTGAGAACCTGTTCGGAAAGGATTGGCAAGATAAGGCCTCTGAGTCTCAGAATGCTACCCTCAATAGGCTTTCCAAAGCTACTGCTAGCCCTGCCAAGAAGAAAGCAGCAGCAAAGAGGCCTTTCTATGGTAAGAAGAATTTTTACCCTTCTTACCCCCAGCTTCTCAATACCAACCTCGGGATACCCAGAGGAAACAACAGCCAACTAAACAGAAGAAGCCACAGGCTCCTAAACCCCAATTGGCTGTGCAGACTCAATCAGCGCCACAACCTCACCAAAGTTTCTCTTGGAAGGCATCTTCCTTGTTGCTCTCACTTCAGCTAGACGCATCAGTGAACTTCAGGCATTGGTGGCAGACCCACCTTATACCCGGTTCCATCATGATAAAGTGGTCCTTAAGACTCGCCCTCATTTCATGCCAAAGGTGGTGTCTCCTTTCCATCTGTCTGTTTACCTTCTTGTCTCAATCTGTTTACCTTCTTGTCTTTTTCCGTAGACAGCATTCCTCTAGGGCAGAGGCAGCCCTCCATACCCTTGACTATAAATGGGCCTTAGCCTTCTATCTTCAAAGGACTGCTGAGCACTGTAAAGGCTCTTCTATTGAACTACATTGATCCCAGTCACTTGGGGTTGCCAGTATCCAAACATACCATTTCTAAATGAATAGCAGATTACATTTCAATTGCTTATAAGGCAGGACTATCCCTTGAAGGTCATGTCACTGCCCATAATATTCGTGCCATGGCTGCATCCACAGCAAACCTACATTCTCCAGGACCAAGCAGGAAGTCAGTCCTCACTTATGGGTGACATCGGCGCCGATGGAGCCCCCGCGTGGAGCTTTTCCCCAGCTTTCTATGAAAGCCTTTGGGAATACTACACGCATGCGCGGTCCCCTTCCCGCCTAAAGGTGCCATCTTGCTCAGTCTCTTTTTCCGTGGAGCCCTTCGGACGTTTGTCCTAGTCACCCGGGAAAAGTTGATGTTTTTTCGAAGATTTCTTTGCCTTTTTCTCCGAGTTCGACGCCGGTTCCCCTTCCCACCGGGTTCAGTACACCGGTATCGAGCCTGTTCTCTATTTTTCAGTTTTTGCCCTTTGTGGCTGGTGTTCGCGCCCTTTTTTCTGTTTTTCCCTGGAAGGCTGGTCTTTTGACCTCGCAGGGGCTCTTGTTTTCCCGATGGCTTCCAGTGGTTTCAAGAAGTGTGATCGGTGCAAGAAACTAATGTCTCTCACTGACACACTCGACTGCTGCCTTCGGTGCCTCGGCCCAGATCATGATCCCATGATCTGTGGCCCGTGTGGCAGAATGTCCACCAAGGCACTTCGAAGCCGTCAGCACCAGAAGGAAAGGATTTTTTCGGATTCTGCCTCCGGCCGGGCCCGGACCTCGTCGTCTCAGGAGTCTGATCCCGAGCATCGCCGGGGTTCCTCGGATAGGGGGTCCCCCGACCAGGAACGCAAGAGGAAGAAACAGCTCGCGAGGGCGATGTCGGAAGAGGTCCCTGGTTCCTCGAGGGCCAGGTCTAAGACCCCCGACCGCTGTCCCGGGCCTTTGGAGCAGGAGAAGCCGTCCAAAGTACCTCGTGTAGAGCCGGAGACCATCGGACACGTAAGTCCTGTAGTCCTCGTGGACTCTCCTCCGAGGGAGCCAACGTCGGGCTTGGCAGCGCCGGGGCCCGAGTCGGCGGCTGCTGAGTCTCCTGAGCTTGGACTCAGGCTGAGAGCCTTGGAGTGCAGACTGTCTGCCTTCATGGATCAGCAGCGGACTGATGGCCAGCCTTGCTGGTGCATCTGCCCCGACCACCGGGACGTCAAAGTCGACCCCGGAGACCGAGCTGATACTCAAGACCATGAAGGCTCGAGGTCGTCCTCGGTCAAGGTCTCCCTCGACCTCCTTCTCGGAACCGAGGGTGTCAGTGCCGGTGCCTTTGGCGTCGGGGTGGGTGCCACCTCGACCCGTGCGGTCGGAGACCCTTGACGACTCTTCGGATGAGTCAGCCTGGGAGACGGAGGATGAGGAGTCCCCCGATACCTTCCGAACTTGGTGCGTCCCGTCGGACGCAACACAGTCTGAGCCCCGGAGTAGGTCCCCTCCAGAGGACACCCGGTTTTCGGAGTTCGTGCGGGACATGGCCAAGGCCTTGGTGATTCCCACGGACCCCGAGGAGGATCCTCGAGCCGAAGAGCTCGAGGCCCCCCCAGTATGACTCTCCTCCGAAGGAGGCCTTTACTGTACCGGTTCCTCCGATGCTGGAATGGCTCCTCTTCCGGATGTGGGGCCGGTTTTGAGCAAGCAAGTCGATTCCATTTATTGACTCCGTAAGAGCCCTGTCTTCCAAATAGCGCAGCTGCCGCACCATTCCATGGTGGTGGAATCGGCCATGCATTGTCTGAAGAGCCAGAAGATGCACTCTGCGGTGCCCCCCCGGCAGGGAGGCCCGGAATCTGGATGCTTTTGGCAGAAAGTGCTTCCAGGGCTCGATGCTTGCTTGCTGTGTCCAGTCATACCAGCTGTACATGGGCATGTACCTCTGAGACCTGGCAAAGGAGCTTGCCGGGTTCTCTGCTGGCCTCTCCGGGGAACCTTTGCAGAGGTTCCAGTCTTTGTCTTCAGGAATCCGGGACTGTTCCACTTTCATGTCCCGAGCGGCCTACGATGGCTTCGAGACTTCGGCTTGTGTGGCGGCCGCCGACATCGCGGCCCAATGCCAGGCATGGCTGTAGTCATCGTACCTCGAGCCTTGGGTACAGGACAAGTTGGTCGATGTCCCTTGCCGAGGTGAAAACCTTTTTGGCAAACCCATGGCTGAGAAGGCGGCTAAGCTCGAAACCGAGCACCTGACCAGGACAAGGCTGTCCAGAAAGACTTCTGCCCCTTCTCACAAGAAGAAGGGCTCGGGTAAAAAGTGCTTCTACCCGAGAAAGGTGTCTGCCTACAAACCTTTCCCTCGGTACCAGGCCTCCCCAGTTCCCCCTCAGGGGCAGCAGGCCAAGGGGCAGGGACATGGTCCCCGTAGGCAGAAGGCCCCCAAGCCTCCGGCTCCTGCTCCTACCCAGCAGGGAGGGGGTTTTTGACTCCCAAGGCATAGCCTTTCCGCCCCTGCTGCCCCATCCCTGCACAGGAGGTCGCTTAGCCCTGTTTGCCCACAGGTGGCCACCCATTATAGGGGATGCTTGGGTCTTAAGCATCATTCACCAGGGCTATATGCTTCATTTCCAGCAGCTACCTCCTGTCTGTTTTCCAGGAGAACCTCTGAGGTCTCTCCTGCACACCAACCTCCTCCTCCAAGAACTTCAGGGTCTGCTTCTGGACTGGGCGGTGGAGCCTGTACCTCCTCGCCTACAGGGGCACGGGTTCTACTCCAGGTATTTTCTGGTGCCAAAAGGAACAGGGGGCCTACGGTCTATTCTAGACCTCAGGAACCTCAACAAGTTCTTGGAGAAAGAAGTTGAAGCTGCTTACTCTTGGAACACTTCTGCCCTACCTCCAGCAGGGAGATTGGCTATGCTCCTTAGATCTAAAGGATGCGTACACTCACATCCTCATTCATCCAGATCACAGAAAGTACCTCAGGTTCGTGGTGGGGGGAAACCATTACCAGTACAGGGTACTGCCTTTTGGCCTAACTTCCACCCCCCGGGTCTTTACAAAGTGCCTAGCTGTGGTGGCGGCCTACTTGAGGGCTCAAGGGGTTTTTGTCTTCCTCTATCTGGACGACTGGCTCATCCGAGGCCAGACTTACCCGGAGGCCAGGCAGGCCACCTTCAGGACTGTATCACTCCTTCAAGACCTAGGCTTTGTCATAAACTTCGCAAAGTCCACTTTGCTCCCCTCCCTGAACCTCGAGTTCATAGGAGCACGGCTGGACTCTCTGCAAGCAAGGGCTTACTTGCCAAAGGACAGAGCTCAAAAGCTCATGGAGTTGGTATCCCGGTTTCTCCGTCTGCCATGGCTCTGTCTGCAACTCCTGGGACACATGGCATCGACTGTGCATGTGACCCCCAATGTCCGCCTCCACATGAGGCCTGCGCAGTGGTGCCTCAGAACCCAGTGGAAGCAGGCTACAGGGAGCCTAGCAGACAAAGTAAGGGTATCAAAATCTTTCCTGGATTCTCTTCAGTGGTGGTTACACCCCTCCCCCCCCCAACTTGCTGCAGGGGGTGCCTTTTCAGGTGCCTGCCCCCACAGTGGTGTTGACAACCGATGCCTCCTTACAGGGCTAGGGTGCACACTGTCAAGGGAGCTGCACCCAAGGCCTCTGGTCCCCATGGGAAGCCACGCAACGGATCAACTTACTGGAACTGCGGGCTATTCGCTTAGCCCTCAAGGCTTTTTCTCACACCTTGGCCCACCGGTCTGTTCTAGTTCAGATGGACAACCAAGTAGCCATGTTCTATGTGAACAAACAGGGCGGCACTGGGTCCAGGCCTCGATGCCTGGAAGCACAGGCCCTTTGCTCTTTTGCCCTCAGGCACCAGATGTTGCTGAGGGCTGTTTATCTTCCTGGCCAGGAGAACTTCCTGGCTGACAGATTAAGCAGAATTCTGCAGCCCCAGGAGTGGCAGCTGCACCCTTTGGTGGTTCAACAGATTTTCCTCAAATGGGGACTTCCATCCATGGATCTTTTTGCCAGTCCCCTGAATCACCAACTGCCCAGGTTTTGTTCCAGGCAACCGCATCCCCTAAGGGTGGCGGCGGATGCCTTCCTGATTTCTTGGTCCCAGGGCCTGCTCTATGCATTTCCTCCCACGCCTCTGGTGGCCTGAACCTTGTTCAAGATTCTCAGGGACAAGGCCTCAGTTCTTCTGGTTGCTCCCAGGTGGCCGAGGTAGCCCTGGTTCCCCCTGCTACTTCAACTGGCAGTGGAGACACCCATGCCTCTGGGATTCCATCCCGACCTTCTATCTCAGGATCAGGGTTCCCTCCTTCTGCATCCCAATCTCAAATCTCTCCATCTGATGGCATGGAGGCTGCAAGGGTAGTCTTGGCTCCCTGGGGCCTACCTCAGGAAGTGGAAGAGGTGGTCTTGGCCTCTAGAAAGCAATCCACCAGGAAAACATATGCCCTAAAGTGGAAGAGGTTCTCCTTGTGGTGTCAGCAATGCAAGGAAGATCCTTTCACCTGCACTGTGCCAGTAGTGCTCCAGTACCTACTGCACTTGTCCAATCAGGGCCTTATGTCCAATTCTGTTCGGGTCCACCTCTCTGCTCTGGCAGCTCACCACTCTCTGGTGGAGGGACACTCTTGGTCAGTTCACTCCTTGGTGTCCAGATTTCTCAGAGGCTTACTATTGCTCAAGCCTCCTCTCTGTCCACCGGCCCCTGCGTGGGAGTTGAATGTGGTCTTGCAGCAACTTACTCGCCCACCTTTTGAACCAATGGCTACATGTCCTCTACGCTTCCTATCCTGGAAGACTATTTTTAGTGGCCTTGACCTCGGCCAGGCGAGTGAGTGAACTTCAAGCCCTGGTCTGTGACAGGCCATACACTCGCTTCTATAAGAACAGGGTAGTCCTTAGGACTCATCCTAAGTTCCTCCCCAAGGTTGTCTCCTCTTTCCATCTCAACCAGGAGGTGGTTCTTCCAACATTCTTCCCTAGGCCCCATGCCAGCCGGGCTGAGACAGTCCTGCATACCCTGGACTGTAGGAGGGCCTTATCCTCCTACCTTGAGCGTATGCAGGGGCATAGGAGGGCTACTCAGCTCTTCGTATCTTTTGACCCCAATAACTTTGGGGTACCGGTGTCCAAGCGTACCTTGTCAATCTGGGTGGCTGACTGTATCACTTGGGCTTACAGGGCAGCTGACCTTCCTTTGCAGGGTCGGGTCACGGCCCCCCGTGTCAGGGCAATGGCTGCCTCAGTAGCTCATCTCCGCTCTGTACCGTTGGCAGACATCTGCAGGGCTGCAACTTGGTCCTCAAGCCAGACTTTTGCGGCCCATTACTGCCTGGAGAGGGAGTCCCGTAGGGACAATGCTTTCGGTTAGGCAGTGCTCCGGAATCTCTTTGAGGTTTAGGCAACTCCAGCCCTCTGGTTGGGCTACCGGTGGGGGTATGTTTCAGTGAAATCCTTTCTCTGATTCTGAGGCTAGAGGGAGCTCATTTTTCAGCTCTGGGTCCCTGATTGCCCGAAGCTGGGGAGTCCCATAAGTGAGGACTGACTTCCTGCTTGGTCCTGGAGAAGGAGTAGTTACTCACCTGTAACAGGTGTTCTCCAGGAGCAGCAGGAATCATTCCTCACAACCCTCCCTCCTCCCCTGGGAGTTGCAGTTGTACATAGTTCATTTTTACATTTTTGTGTGCTGTCTTTTAGCTATGTCATTGGACTGAGCAAGATGGCACCTTTAGGCGGGAAGGGGACCGCGCATGCGTGTAGTATTCCCAAAGACTTTAATAGAAAGCTGGGGAAATGCTCTGCGCGGGGGCTCCATCGGCGTCAATGTCACCCCCGTAAGTGAGGACTGATTCCTGCTGCTCCTGGAGAACACCTGCTACAGGTGAGTAACTACTCTTTCTGTTGCTATTGACAAAATTTGCAAAGCAGCCACATGGTCTTCCATACGTACCTTTATGGCTCATTGCTGTCTTGACATGGATTCTCATCGGGATGCCATGTTTGGTCAGGTGGTACTCCAACACCTCTTTCAGATTTAGGGCAACTTCTACCCTCCATCCTGGAATATTTTTTTTTCCCATTTTATTATAAATATGAAGAAACATACAAAATCAAAAACGGTAACAATAGTTGGGAACAATATCCCCACTTCATACAACAAAAAATTGTAAATTAGACCACATTTAGGAGAAATTAACTTACATTCAAACGAAGTTAAACATACATCTCTGACTAAGACCGGTAAACCCCTAACCATGAAGGAGAGAAGATAAAAAGAAACATCAAAAGAAAAAAAAAACCAAGAAGAACTGAGAACTTAGCCTTTCCCCTCTAAAAAAAACTAACAATTGATCCACTTCAGAAAAAACATATTGCGTCCCCTGATACACTATGTAGCATTTGCATGGAAATCTTAAATAAAATAAGGCTCCCAGGGCCAAAACACGAGGACGAACTTCCAGAAAGGCTTTCCGTCGTCGTTGTGTGGCCCTGGACACATCAGGAAATATCTGGCCACAAAATTTCTCAAATTTCTTCTTAAAATAGGCTCGAAAATTTTTTTGTTTATCTAATTCTGAGGCAACAGTAACTAATAAAGTCGCCCTGACAGGAATTTCATCCTGTGAGGACTCTAGAAAATTTGAAATATTTAACGAAGGTACATCATAAGATCCACCTTGTGCCCCTCCTTCCTTACCTCTATCCTCCACAACATTTGTTTTAGAAAAAATATAATCGATATTTAACAGAGAAATAGAGTCAGAATCGGTAATGAGCAATACATCCTTCAAGTATTTATAAAAAAGCATAGCAGGTGCAAGATAATGTGTTTTGGGAAAGTTCAAAATGCGGAGATTCCTTGAACGCAAGGAATTCTCCAGCAATTCATCTTGATAATGTAGAGAAATCACGTCACGAACTAAAGTGTCTACAGTTGCCTGCTGAACATCAAT
Organism: Ichthyophis bannanicus; assembly: GCA_033557465.1. Taxonomy (NCBI): domain Eukaryota; kingdom Metazoa; phylum Chordata; class Amphibia; order Gymnophiona; family Ichthyophiidae; genus Ichthyophis; species Ichthyophis bannanicus. Next base: position 883,650,606 of record CM066035.1, on the reverse strand, counting down.
CCGAGCTTCAGTAGATACCAAAGGTTTTTCAATATTGGACAACCTGGACTCCTGATTAGCAATCTTTTCAACAGTTTCCTTTGTAAAAACCGAGACCTTTTGAAGGGAGGAATCCAAGGTCAACTCTAACTTAGATAACATGGCCCACAAGTCCCTCAAAGAAACATCATCCGGGGGGGTCGGTGGCTCAACAGTCCCAGCAAATACTACCACAGAAGGGAGCGGTGGAGGCAATGACACAATCGGTGGTTCAATCCTCAAAAAAGAAGAGGAAAGGATAGGTTCCTCTACACCTGAATGATTTAAGTCACCCACAACAGAAGAAACATTCTCCTTAACAGCTAGGGGAAAATTCTCCATTTGCGGCGAAGAGTTTGAAGAAGCAATACTCACAATTGACTTCTCACTTGACGAAATATCCACTTTATGATCTGGTACTACTCTCACAGTCAAGTGTGCGTCCATAGGCCCCACAGACTTTACAGCCTTCGGCTGAACAACCGGCTGGAGGCGTTTCTTCCTCTTCCCCATCTGCGAGACACTATCTCGCCAAATCTGCGCTGAAGGGGCGTGGTCTGCCCCTTTGGTCACGCCCCTTTGGGCACGCACCACAGGCACGCGCCCGCTAACGCGTCCCGCGTTGGGGGCAGAGTGATACAGCCCCAGGAAATTCACCAGCCCCAATCAGAGGCGGGAGCGGGAACCGATCCAATCAAAGTTACAGGTATGAAACAGGAAAAGTAACTTCTCCCGTCCTGGTATTTTTTGATGCCAGACATCCATGAAGAATCCTCGACCTCTTGAGGCCTGCTCTGAGGCAAATCTTCCGATTCTGGGGGCATTTCTCTGGCATCTGGGAGCTAGGGAGCCCCATATGTGAAGACTACATTCCTGCTTGTTCCTGGAGATAGCACAGTTACTCACCTGTAACAGGTGATCTCCAGGAATTTAGTCTTCACAACCCACCCTCCTCCTCTAGGAGTTTTAGGGTTTCTCTCTCTCTATATTCTTTCCTTTTATCTCAGCTACAAACTCAGCTGAGGAGGGAGAATCACAAAGGCAGGAAGACAGCAGCACAGGCACAGTGGGATGCTCCTTTCTCTGGAAGGTCATGTCACAGCTCACAATGTGAGAGCCATGGCAGCCTCAATGGCTCATCTACACTCTGTGTCTATTGACGACATCTGTCGAGGAGCTACTTGGGCCTCGGTTCATACCTTCACAGCCCATTACTGCTTAGACAAGGACTTCCGCCGGGATGCCTTGTTTGGTCAGGCTGTTCTATGACACCTGTACCATACTTAATCAACTCCTACCCACCATTCCCGGTAAGATGCCAGAGATCCATGGGGGGAAGTTGAGCCCTTTCACAAGGGCACACAACTTCTGGGGTCTCTCCCTGGCATCTGTAGCTAGGGAGCCCCAATATGTGAAGACTACATTCCTGCTTGTTCCTGGAGATAGCACAGTTACCTGTAATAGGTGATCTCCGGGAATTTTAGTCTTCACAACCCACCCTCCTCCTCTAGGAGTTGTAGGGTTTCTCTCTCTCTATTTTCTCCTTTTACCTCAGCTACAAACTCAGCTGAGGAGGGAGAATCACAAAGGCAGGAAGACAGCAGCACAGGCACAGTGGGATGCTCCCAAAAGCTTTTTAATTGGATGCTGAGGAGCGTTCCCGCGCGGGCTTCATCAGTACCGACGTCACTCATATGTGAAGACTAAATTCCTGCTTTTCCCGGAGATCACCTGTTACAGGTGAGTAACTACACGTTTCATGCCAGACATGACCTTTTTAAATTTCTGGTTTGTCTGCAAAAATAATTGGATCCTCCCAGGGACCCTGTGCACACGCCCTCCTCCGTGTCTCACCCATCAGCCAGGTTTTCAAGAGGCAGGAGTGACTCCCCAGGTGCTTTTGTCCCAGTGGTGCTGGTTTTCAAAATGGCACCAGCCAGCTCTATGCAGATGCCAGTTTGCTGTATAGTTTGTTGAATTGTGCTCAGCGCCCTGTCTTTTTTAGTGGTCAGATTGCCAGTTTTGAACTGAGTCCATAAGGTATTTAAAATATAGTTGAGCCATTGAAATTGCTCTTTTTATTGTTTTTTTTAAGACTGCAGTTTGACATACTTGAATATTTTGTCTAATTTGCTCCTTAGGCTGGATGCATCACACAGTGGATCAGCTGGGAGATAAAACCACCAAGGAAAGTTATGCGATACAGTATCTCCAGAAATCTTTAGAGGCAGATCCCAATTCTGGTCAATCCTGGTATTTCCTTGGAAGGTAAGAGTTCAAGTAATTGTGCATTAGTGATTTGACTGTTACAGCTATCTTAAAGAACTTGGCTGGATAGTGTTTTGCAACCTCCCCCCCCCCCAAAAAAAAACCTATTTCTTAAGATGAAGTAATTTAAAATATGATGGTTGTCCACAACATGAGAAGCAACTTAGAATATTTTTAAATAGTTGATTTGTCTAAATGTTTGACAGTATATTGATTTCTTTATGATGGAAAATCTTACTAAAAATATTTAAAGGGTGTGGTATCTTGGAAATAAAATGTGCGTGTTCCATATCATCCTGCTAGATCAGTCAAGATAGATGGATTGTGTTCCCCTACTGGCAGATGTGGAGACAGAGACTTATGACATCACTGTACCATTATCAGCCTGATCCTCGAGGGACATGATTCAGTATTTCTCTGTTTCCAGCATATGATGGATTTTGTCAACTGTGGTAAAATCTGAACAAAGAAAGTTTGAATACGAAAATATTAATTTCACTTGTGAAAGATCACCCTCAGGTGGCACACTCACTAGTGTGATTCAGGAGGCTCAACTAGACACCCTTCAAACTGGGACTCTTTTCAGAAGCCATAAGGAGGGAGGGGAATTGGTTCAACTTAACATCTTTATGTTAAGGCCCTGTTGAGCAGTCAGGAAATTGGAAATGGAGCTTGGAAAGGATTCTTTACAACCTCCCTTTGTGCCCTCTCTCTCCTCTTCCCCTGCTCTCCCCTGAAGATTAAAGAAGACTCTGGAGGGGTATGTGACTGCAGGCCCAATGACAGGGGAGTAGCACTGATTCCGGCACAGTTTTACATGGCTTGGGGCTCCCTGGCGGTGAGTACCGAGACTGAATCTCTGCCTGTCTGACTGCTTTTGTGGGAGCTCCCGACCTTGTCTGTTAGTGGGGCTTCAGTGTTTGCTACCTTGACAAACTGCATGTGCTGATAGTACTTCCTATGCTTTGCCATGTCACTTTGGCGCTTCCCCTAGTATGCATAACAATGCGTGGTATCTTGACTGCGTGGCCCTAGATTATGCTCTTCTTGCATGGCTCTCTTATGCACTGGTAGTGTTTACGTGGTAGTATGTGGCGCATTGAACCAAGTGGGCACATCTTGAACCTGTGCTGCACCGCTGTGGGGGAGATTTATATGCCTTTGTCTAAGAAACTCTGTCAGGTCTGCTGAAAGCGAAGAGCTTCGTTGCTCGATTCCGTTATGTGTACTTCCTGCATGGAAGTTTGATGTGCTCTTGGAGGGCCCTCACAATGAGGGAACATGGATGTCTGACCAATACATTGCTGCGGCACACAGCACCACAAAAAAGATGCCTGATAGGCTATGAGCTCTCTAGTGTTTCTAGCTGCTCCCTTTCTCAATAAAGGGCCATACTCCTGGCAGGGAGGTCCCGGTCTCCAAGTTGTGTTCCTTGGAATTCTTGTTTCTGCTGGAAGCTTGGTCTTTTTGGTATGGTAACTGAGACCCTGGGGTCTCCAGGGTCTTCTCTATCTCTTTCCACTCGCTTGGAAGAGGAGCAGGTGGCGAATCAAAACCCAGCTCAGGCCCCACTATCTAATGGATTTCGGCAAAGGTTGGAATCTGGAGATTTATTTATTTAATTTATTCATTTAACAGCTTTTTTTTATACCGGTTTACATTGAAACAGAACAATTACAATGAACAGGACAGTCTATCTGCTTGTTCAGGAAGGACAAGCTGGTGGCTGCAATTGCTCAAATGCCGTCCATTCTGCATTTGACCGATCTTCCAGTAGTTTAACAGGTGCCAGAAATCATAAGGTAGAACAGAACATGCCATGATGGCAAATGGTCCTTAAACAATAGCTTAAACAAGGTGACAGACAGGGTAAAAAAAAACCTTAGGCCACTATTTACATAATAATTGCAGGCAAATAAAATGTATGATTGGGCTGAGGTGGGGAGGAAAGCCCATATAGGCCATATAAGGTGCCCAAAGGCAAGATGAAAGAGATGTGTTTTTACTGCCTTTCTAAAGGTCTCAAGGTCAGATGTGAGACTGATTGGTACAGGGAGGGAATTTCAGAGTGAAGGGGCATAGAATGTCAAGGCTTTGCGCTTGGCAGATTGGGAGCTGTATCTGGCTGAAGTTGGTATGGCAAGAGTGTTTGCCATGCTATATTGCCTAACTCTGTTATCTGGGGTCCAAGAACGAGATCTTCCAGGATAGATGCAGATAGGTGGTGCAAGATTTTAAGTCATTATAAGGGCCTTGTATCTCAGGTGGCTGGCTATAGGGAGCCAATGAAGGTGCTTAAGGATGGGTGTTACATGGTCATATCTGGAGGCTCCACAAAGTGTTCGAGCAGCAGTGTTCATGTCCATTTGTAGCAGATGGAGAGCAGAGTCAGGTAGGCCATGAAGGATTATGTTAGCAAAGTCAAAGTGGGGGATGATAAGGGCCTGGAAAACCGTATGGAAGTCATCAGGCTTAAGTAATAGCCGCAGGTTTCGGAGGGTCTGAATTTTGATATTTATCGCTCCAGTGATATGGCTTATGTGGATTCCATGTTCAGACGCTGATCCAAAGTGATTCCTAGATATCCTACCTATTGGGATGTTTTAAGTACTGCATCTTTTACCTGTAGGGTAGAGGGTGGAACAAAGGATGGATCTCTTCAGATGAATAAGACTTCCGTCTTATTGTAATTCACTCTTAGATTGTGAGAGCTCAGCCACTCTGAAACAGCATTAAAGCATTCTGTAATCACCAAGTAATTGGGGTTATCTGTGGAGAAAGGGGTGTAGAGCAGCATGTCGTCGGTAAAGTATGCCGAAGGATTGAATGATTGCGCAAATAGGTTGGATGTAAATATTGAACAGCAGGGCTGAAGGAGAAGCGCCCTGTGGTACTCCTTGTGTCTGTTAATACTCGGCTGACTTTTGGGAGCCTATTTGGACTAGTTGTTGACGGTCTAAAAGGTATGAACAGCACCATTCCAGGGCTAAGTTTTTCCGCTGAAATTGAGCAAGGAGGTGGTTGTGACTAACCGTGTCAAAAGCAGAGGCGATATCTAGGAAAATTAGGAGGAATCCTTGTTTTATTTTGATTAGGCCCTTCAATAGATTGTCCATAAGAGAAGTAAGCAGGGTCTCAACACCATGATGAAGACAGAAGCCATGTTGTTGCTTGTCCAGAGGGGCGAAGGCCTCAGTGTGGTCCTGGATCTGCTGTTGGACGATCTTCTCTGTAATAGCCAAGAAAGGAAGGCTGGAAATGGGTTTATAAGATTTTATGTCATAAGATTCCACCATGAGGTTTTTTTTTTAGCAGGGGTCGTATGGTGGCTGTTTTTAGAGATGGAGGTAGTAGCCCGTTGGAGAGGGATAGGTGAATAATCTTCAAGATATGAGGATTTAATTCTCAGTAGACTGACCTAGTCCAATGAGATGGGCAGGGATCAGCTGATGAGGTGGTGGAGTTTAGCCCCTTAATGTTTGTGATTTGTTGTGGAACCAGCCGATTCCAGAGGGTTTACATGCACATTCCATTTGGCGCAAGCATTCTCTTGTGCAGAGCATAACTTGGTAGCCTTCTCAAACATTTACTGGACGGCACCATGGACATCATTTTCCACCTTTGTTGGACATTACCGCTTTTGGATATCCATGCTCGGCTGGACATGGCCTTTAGTGCAGAGATCCTAAAGTCTGCTAAAGGTCTTAAAAGCTGCTTTGTCGCCTTCTTGCCTAGTGGAGGCATAGCTTTGGTATGTCCCCCTTGTCTGGACTAATCTGGTAGGATGATATAAAAGGTAACATTTTACTCATCAGATAATTTTCTTTCCTTGGGAGTTGCTACATTAGTCCCAGATTCACCCTTGGAATCTGTATATCTCAAGGAACAAGCAGGAATGTAGTCTTCACATATGGGTATCGTCGGTACCGACGGAGCCTGCGCGGGAATGCTCCCCAGCATCCAATTAGAAAGCTTTTGGGAGCATCCCACAGCGCCTGCGTGCTGCCTTCCCGCCTTTCCCAACTGCCTCTCTCCAGTTCTTCTTTTTCTGCGGAGCCAGCAGATCGTTTTCCTGTCACCGCAGAAATTATCCCATCTTTTTCATTCTTTTTGTGGTAGCGTCTGCCTTCCTCGATGCTATACCTGTACCGCCGGTTCTTTCTTTCTTTTTAAAAAAGAAAAAAAAGAAAGAAAAAAAAATCTATTTTTTTTTCTGAATTTTCCAGTCTCTCTTTTTCTGTTGGGTGCCACGCGCCATTTTGGGCACTAGACCCAACTTTTCTTTCAGAATGGAAAAACCCGCCTCGGGTTTTAAAGTGTTCCAAGTGTGGCGGTACCATCTCCGTCACCGACACTCATGAGTGGTGCCTTAAATGTTTAGGTCCTGACCACTCCATCTCGGAGTGTGTTGCCTGTGGGATGATGTCAAAGAGGGGTCGGCAGAACCGAGCTGCTAAGCTTAGCACCTTTTTTCCCTCCGATGCAGCATCCGTGGTATCGACGTCTTCCAGGGCTTCGTCTTCCTCCCATGGATCTCAGGTAACCAAACATAAATCTGGCCGGTCCTCAAAGGGTAGATCTCCTTCCAAGCATTGAGATGCCTCTGGCGTTGCCCTTGAGGGACTTGTACCAGCAAAATTGCCCCGGCGGGAGACTTTGGCTTCCAAAAGCACTATCGGGGCTCCAGGATTTATCAAGGCCTCAACCTCGGCAGAACTACTGGTGCCATGCTCTGGGGTACCGGCCGCTTCGTCCGGTACCGATACGCAGGCATTGGCAGCGTCAATAGACCAGAGGTTCTTGGCTATTGAACGCAGTCTGGTGGCTCTCCTTGCGCTTTGGTGTCTTCAGGACCGCTTCAGATGGTTCAACCGGTATCAGCACCGGTTCCGGCAATGATATCGGTACCGGTACTGACAGCATTGACATCGGCGACTGTTACCGACACCGAGTCATGCTGTTTCCTCCAGTTTCGACAGGCCCCGGTACTGACTTCGATCGGTACTGGTATCGTGCTTTGCAAGAGCACCCGGGACAGGAGATACTTTGAATCCTCCGAGGAGTCTGAGGATTCTGACAGCTCTGTCTGTACCGGAGTACTTCTCTCTGAGGAGCCTTCCTCTCCTAAACGTAGGATGTCTCCTCCAGAGGATATATCCTTTCAGGATTTCATTCGGGAGGTGGCTATCCATCACAGTGGCTCCTGAAACAGAGCCCTGAGCAAAGGAATTGGAGATTTTACAATATCCTAAAGCTCCCAAAGAGGCAGCTACTTTGCCTATTCATGAGATCTTGCATGATCTCATGCTAAGAATGTGGGAAACACCTCTTACCACTTCTCCTCATTCTCTTAGGCTTGATACCATGTATCGAGTACCTCCTTGTCCTAGATTTCAGAAAACCCAGTTACCACACCACTCTCTGGTAGTGGAATCAGCTATGAGAAGGATAAAGAGTGCAAAAAGACATGCATCTAATCCACCAGGACGTGAATGTAGGACTCTTGATTCCTTTGGGCATCGAACCTTCCAGGCCTCTATGCTTTCTGCCAGGATTAGTTCCTATATTTTATATATGGGAATGTTCCTTAAGGAGGTTACAGGAGATCTAGAGCTTATGAGCCCTCTCCTTCCTGATAAGAGAAACGATTATCTTACACTTGTCAAACATGCCCAAGATGTTTCCAAGTTCGTTAATCGTGCAGCTTTTGACTGCTTTGAGTGCATAAGCAGAACCTCTGCCATTGCCATAGGTGCTCGTAGGATTGCCTGGCTCCAGGCATCTGACTTAGAACTCTGGGTACAGGACAAACTGAGGAATATCCCTTGTACAGGCGAAAATCTCTTTGGCAAAAATTGGCAAGAGAAAGCTAATGAGCTGGATGCTGATAATACCACTTTGGATAGACTATCCAAGGCTACAGCTGATCCTGCAAGGAGAAAATCTAACAAGAAACCATTCTTCTCTAAAAAGAAGAGGTTTTACCCCTCCTATACCCAGCAGGGACCTTCTACAGGTCAGTCTGCCCGAAAGGGACAGCAGCCACCAAAACAAAGAAAACAAAGTCTGCTAAGCCTCAACCGGCCCAGCAGACTCAGCCTCCACAGGGGCTTTGACTCCCATCTAGAGAACTTGGCCTTCCTGGCCCTCAACGGGCCAGAGCCCTCCACCATTCCAGGAAGGTTGTGTCATTTTGCCCCCAGATGGGAGCAGATAACAGCAGAAGAATGGTCTCTCTCCATTGTAAAGGAGGGGTACAAGCTTCATTTCCTCAACATGTCCCCTCCTACAGTTGTAAGACAGTTCAATTCTCAGACTTCACTCGAGAATCATTTGGGTCAAGAGGTCAATTTACTTCTGGCCCAACGGGGTACAGGGTTTTACGCCCTCTATTTCCTTATTCCAAAGAAAACAGGGGGACACAGACCCATTTTAGACCTCAGAGAATTGAACAAATTCCTGTTCAAGGAGAAGTTCAAGATGATTTCTCTAGGAACTCTTCTGCCATACCTTCAGAGTCAGGATTGGCTTTGTTCTCTAGATCTCAAGGATGCGCACACCCATGTTCTCATCCATCCAACTCATCGAAGATTCCTTCGGTTTCTATTTCAGGGGAAACACTACCAGTACAGGGTTCTTCCTTTTGGTCTGGCCTAAGCACCAAGGGTGTTTATGAAATGCATGGCTGTAGTGGCAGCATTTCTTCGCACTCTAGGAATATTCGTCTTCCCCTACTTAGACGACTGGCTCATTCGAGCCCCATCAGAGTCAGAGGCTAGGATTTCTCTATCTTGCACAATGCGTATACTTCAGTATTTGGGCCTGGTCAGAAACATCCCAAAATCCAACCTAACTCCCACTCAATCTCTAGAGTTTATAGGAGCTATGCTGGATACCAAGAAAGCAAGGGCCTATCTTCCACAGCCCCGCTGCCTTCGCATTGTGCAGTTAGCTTCCCAAGCAGTGTTAAAGACTCATCTCACTGCTTGGGAAATCTTACAATTGCTAGGCCACATGACATCTACCATGCATGTGGTTCCCTATGCTCGCCTCCATATGAGAGCAGCCCAATGGACTCTATCCAGTCAGTGGAGCCAAGCATCAGGCTGCCTATCAGACAAAATAGCAAACTCAAGTCCCCTTATTTTGTCCCTACAATGGTGGCAGTCAACCCAAAACCTGTTGGTGGGGTCCCCTTTCCAACAGCCCCCACCCCAGGTCACTCTAACAGACACCTCACAGGTGGGTTGGGGAGCTCACCTGCAAGATCTCTCTACCCAAGGCACCTGGACTCCACAGGAGACCCATCTACACATCAATCTCTTGGAACTCAGAGCAATCTTCCTTGCTCTTTGAGTGTTCCACACCCAACTGAGCTACAAGACAGTACTAATTCAGACGGACAATCAAGTAGCTATGTTCTATCTGAACAAGCAGGGAGGAGCAGGTTCTCTGTTGCTTTGCAACAAAGCTTTGCGACTATGGGCCCTCGCCAGAGAGCATCAGATTCATCTCCTTGCGGTGTATCTACCAGGCATTCAAAACTCCTGGGCAGACAGACTCAGTCGAGTTCTGCTTCTGCACAAATGGTCTCTTCGTGCAGACCAGGTAGCAAATATTTTTCAAATTTGGGGAACTCCAGACATAGATCTCTTTGCAAGTCCATTGAATGCCAAACTTCCCCGATTCTGTTCCAGACTTCCGGCTCAGGGTTCTCAGGCCAGGGATGATTTCCTCCATTGGGGTCAGGACTTCCTATATGCCTTTCCACCCATTCCCCTAATTCCCAAAACCCTATTCAAGCTTCAGAGAGACAGAGGCCATATGATTCTCATAGCTCCACATTGGCCTCGGCAGGTGTGGTACTCTCTGCTCCTACATCTCTCTCAAGCTCCATCTCTGGAGTTGGGATCTGCTCCATATCTCCTGTCTCAGGAGGACGGGATGTTGTGGCATCCCGATCCCCACTCGGCATCTCAGGGCCTGGTTGCTGAGGGCCTAGACCTTCATGGTCTTAACCTGTCTCAACAAGTGAAGGATATCCTTTATGCTTCTAGAAAGCCTTCCACAAGACGCTCTTATGCTTTCAAGTGGAAAAGGTTTTCCATATGGTGTTCGCAGAAGGGTCTTGACCCCTTGGCGATACCTCTGGAATCATTATTGGAGTATATCCTTCATTTATCAAATGCAGGTCTTAAGACTAACTCATTATGAGTCCATTTAAATGCTATTTCAGCTTCTTTCAAGCCTTTAAATGGACAACCTTTTTTCTCTCATGCTCTCATAGCAAGATTTATGAGGGGCCTCTTTCTAACTAAGCCTCCCATTAGGCCACCTCTGGTAGCATGGGACCTAAATCTGATTCTTGGATAGCTCATGAAGCTGCCTTTTGAACATCTAGCTTCTACCTCCTTGATGTTCCTTTCCTGGAAGGTTATCTTTCTCATTGCCATCACATCAGCACATCACATCAGTGAATTGCAAGCATTAGTGGCTGATCCTCCTTATACGAGGTTCTATCATGATAAGGTAGTCCTTAGGACTCATCCACACTTTATGCCAAAGGTGGTCTCACTTTTTCATTTAAACCAAGCAGTTTACCTACCTGTGTTTTTTCCAAGGCCTCATGCTTCAAATGCAGAAAGGAATCTTCAGACTTTGGACTATAAAAGAGCACTTGCTTTTTACTTAAAAAGAACACAGCAACATAGAAAGTCCTCTCAACTCTTTGTTGCTTTTGATCCTTCTCATTTGGGACTTCCAGTCTCCAAGAGAACATTGTCCAATTGGATTGAACAGTGCATTTCTTTTACCTATCAGATTAAAAACCTTTCTCTGGAAGGTCATGTCACAGCTCACAATGTGAGAGCCATTGCAGCCTCAATGGCTCATCTACACTCTGTGTCTATTGACGACATCTGTCGAGCAGCTACTTGGGCCTCGGTTCATACCTTCACTGCCCATTACTGCTTAGACAAGGACTCCTGCCGGATGCCTTGTTTGGTCAGGCTGTAATATGACACCTGTACCATACTTAATCAACTCCTACCCACCATTCCCGGTAGGATGCCAGAGATCCATGGGGGGAAGTGGAGCCCTTTCACAAGGGCACACAACTTCTGGGGTCTCTCCCTGGCATCTGTAGCTAGGGAGTCCCCATATGTGATGACTACATTCCTGCTTGTTCCTGGAGATAGCATAGTTACTCACCTGTAACAGGTGATCTCCGGGAACAGCAGGAATTTAGTCTTCACAACCCACCCACCTCCTCTAGGAGTTGTATCTCTCTTTTCTTTCCCTCTCTCTCTCTCTTTGTCTCAGCTTTAAAACTCAACTGGAGAGAGGCAGTTGGGAAAGGCGGGAAGGCAGCATGCAGGCGCTGTGGGATGCTCCCAAAAGCTTTCTAATTGGACGCTGGGGAGTGTTCCTGCCCAGGCTCCATCGGTACCGACGATACCCATATGTGAAGACTAAATTCCTGCTGTTCCCGGTGATCACCTGTTACAGGTGAGTAACTATGCTTTGTCTGCTGTACTCTGTGTTTGGCCTGCAGGCCCTTAACATCTGACAAGCCTTTTGTTGAAGCTGATACTGGACATAGTTATGCCACTTGTTCTGTTGAAAGTCGTTATTTTCACTGAGGTTCTGTGATGACTGAGATTCCTTGCTATATGCATAAGTATGAATACTGAATGATGCTTCTAGAAGCTCAGACTGATAATGGCATGAATATAGGAAACCTCTGGAAGTTTTCTGCCTCCACATTAGCTGGTAGGGGAACACAGCTGACTTGTCTGGACTGTTCTGGCAGGACTCAAGGATAGGGACATTATCTGGCAAGTAAATCATTTATCCTTGAGTTCAGAATATGCTATATGATGGAACTGATCTTGATTTAAGGTTTGCATGTATAAAGGTCTTCCTTCATCACTTGTTAATGGCTATGGAAATTTTATTTATTTGAAAGATTTCTGTAGTGCCATAAGCATCCGCATTCAAGGTGTAATGTGCTTGGACTCATGAATGAACTTTATAAGGTCCGACATTTATGCGATAACATATTAAATGATATTAGATTAAGACCAAAAGGGTCCATCTGGTCTGATCAATAAGGTAATTACTGTTGTAACTGCTGCTCCTTGTGGATTAGCTAATATCAGCATTATTCTAACCCCTGAATAAACTATAGTGTTCCAAAGGATTAAAGCTGAGAATAGGGCATGAGTCTCAATGGGGACAGCTGCTTAATATTTAAGCCATTTAGTTGAAACTGGATTAATAGAAGTTTCCTTTAAAAAAGAAAATGAACTCAAGATAATTCATGAGCCCTATTTCCTAAACATTTTTTCCCATAAGCACAGTATGGGAGAAGCCTGTAATATAGTTCCCATAATATGTGTTCTTGCTTCAGAGTTCTTAGAGGTTAAGTGGCTTAAAAGAAGCATATTCATTTCCAGGCGAAAAACAATTGAAATGCACTAACCAGATTATTACTACTAGCCCTGATGGTTAAACATTGCATATGTAGAACAGAAAAAGTGACTGGTTTTGACGCTTTTCTTGTGCTATTGAGGTTTATTCTTATTTTCCACCATGAACATTTAACTTGTAGTGTATATCAAAATAATTTTAAATACGTGAATTTCATTTACATTTTCAGAATTAGTGGATTCACAGTGTGCAGTGTCAAATACTTGCGGCTCTAAAATGTGCAGAGTTTACAATGATAAAGAATAGAATACTGCTGTGACTGAGACACAACACCAGCTGTTGGCTCCTCTTTGTGGTTCCCTGAGGAGCTGCTATTAACTTTTGACTACAAAGAAAGATTTCTTTCATATTTTCTCTGTCTAGGTTCTGAGATATCCTAATGATGTCATAAATATAGATATATATTTCTGCCACATGTGCAGCTGCTCAGCTCCTAAGAGCAGCTATATGTTTCTCTATTCAAACATTAATGTGGCTGGACTGGTTTTGTGAGATACTGGAGTTGTCCTTCAAACTGTCGTCATCTTTTGTCATTAATGATGACTTGGTTAATCTCATGGGTTTTATATAAATGCATTGTGCTTGATGTGCATATCCTCCTTGGTGCAAGAACTTGCTCGAGAGTATGGATGCCATAGGCAAAATTCCAGCCATGACCTCCCCACCTGGTAGTCAAGCATCTTTCTTTTCCTTGCTTATCCCTTTCTCCCCCTGCATGTGGTGACTTTCTACAGCTCATGGTGCACTAGTGCATTACTTGCACTAGCTAAGACCGATTTTAGACATGCATCCTCTCCTCATAAAGCCATCAGTTGACCCTACTTGTCCTTTTAATTATCGACCCATTTCCCTTCTATTCATTTCCAAAATTCTTGAATGTGAAGTCTCCACTGTCTCAAATTTCTCTCTTCTCCAGCCCTCCTTGATCCATTTTCAGTCTGTTTTTTATCCATTTTATCCTATTGAAATGGCTCTTGCCAAAGTCTCCAATGATCTGTTCCTCTCTAAGTCCAAAGTCCTTTATTCAATTCTCATTCTTCTCGATCTTTCTGTTGCTTTTGATACTGTTGACCACCTCCTCCTCGGCACTTTATTCTCTCTTGGTTTTAGAGGCCCTATACTATCTTGGTTCTCTTCTTATCTCTCCAGTCACTCTTTCAGTGTGTGTTCTGGAGGTTCCTCCTCTTCTGCAATCCCTCTCTGTTGGTGTACCTCAAGGGTCTGTTCTGGGCCCTCTCCTCTTCTGTGTATACCCATTCTCCAGGACCAAGCAGGAAGTCAGTCCTCACATATGGGTGATGTCGGCGCCGACGGAGCCCCCGTGCGGAGCATTTCCCCAGCTTTCAAGGAAAGCCTTTGGGAATGCAGCGCACATGCGCAGTCCCCTTCCCATCCAAGGGTGCCATCTTGCTCAGTCTTTATTTTTCCTCGGAGCCCGACGGACGTGAGTTTGTGTCACCCGGGAAAAGTTGATTTTTTTTTCTGAGATTTTTGCGTTGTCTTATCCTGTTCGACGCCGGTTCCCCTTCCCGTCTGGGCTCGGTACACCGGTATCGAGTCCTGAATTTTGATTTTCGGTTTTTGTCCTTTGCGACTAGCGTTCGCGCTCTTTTTGTGTTTTCACTTTTCAGCCCGGTCTTTTGACCTTGCAGGGGCCCTTTTTTCCCCGATGGCTGCCAGCGGGTTCAAAAAATGTGATTGGTGCAAGAAACTTATGCCTCTCACCGACACACATGACTGCTGCCTCCGATGCCTCAGGCCCGACATGACCCGCTGGCCTGTGGCCCGTGCGGCAAAATGTTGTCAAAGGCACTTCGGAGCCGTCAGCCTCAACATGAGTGAATTTTCTCTGAATCCGCATCCGGCCAGGCCCAGACTTCGTCAGAGGCCTCGACATCTCAGGAGTCCGACCCCGAGCGCCGTCTGGGTTCCTCTGAAAGGGAGTCTCCCACCCGGGAGCACAGAAGGAAGAAAAAGCTCGCGAGGGCGGCGTCAGTGGAGGCTCATGGTTCCTCGAGGGCCAGGTCGCATAGCCCTGACCGCCATCCCGGGCTCTTGGAGTCTGAGAGGCCTTCCAAGTTACCTTACGTGGAGCCAGAGTCCCCGAGTCACGTAAGTGCAGTTGTCCCCGTGGACTCTCCTCCAGGGGAGCCGACGTCGGGCCCGATGCCGTCGGGGCCCAAGTCGGGGGCTGCTGAGTCTCCTGAGCTTTGACTCAGGTTGACGGCTTTGGAGATCAGCTTGGCTGCCTTCATGGAACAGCAGCGGGTGCTGATCGCCGGTCTGACCAGTGCATCTGCCCCGACCACCAGGACCTCGACGTCTAAGTCGACCCTGGAGACCGAACTGATCCTCAAGTCGATGAAGTCTCGAGTCGATCCTTGGTCAAGGTCCCCCTCGACCTCACGTGCGGGGCCGAGGTTGTCGACACCGATACCCTCGGCATCGGGGCGGATGGCACCGAGGCGCACACGGCTGGAGCCGCTCGATTCCTCATCAGAGGAGTCAGAGTGGGAGACGGAGGATGAGGAGTCCCCGTACACCTTCCGGACACAGTATGTCCCTTCGGACTCACTGGAGTGCGAGCCATGGAGACTGCTCCCCCCCTCTGGAGTGTACCCGGTTCTCAGATTTCTTGAGGGACATGGCCAAAGCCTTGGCCTTCCCTGCGGATGCCGAGGAGGAGCCTCGAGCCAAGGAGCTCGATGCCCTCCAGTATGACTTTCCTCTGAAGGAAGCCTTTACTATACCGGTTCCTCTGATGTTGGAACGGCTGCTTTTCCATATGTGGGAGGCACCGGCCTCGATGCCGGTTCTTAGCAAACGGGTCTATTCCATTTATCAAGTCTGTAAGAGTCCTGGGTTCCAAAAGGCACAGCTACCGCACCACTCCATGGTTGTGGAATCGGCCATGCACCGTCTGAAGAGTCAGAAGATGCACTCCTGGGTGCCCCCCAGCCGGGAGGCCCGGAACCTGGATGCCCTCTGTAGAAAGTGTTTCCAGGGCTCTATGCTATCTTGCCGTGTCCAGACCTACCAGTTATACAAGGGCATGTACCTATGAGACCTGGCAAAGGTGATTGCCGGGTTCTCAGCTGGCCTCTCCGAGGAACCTTTGCAGAGGTTCAAGGCTTTGTCAACAGGGATTCAAGATTGCTCGAAGTTTCTCTCGAGCAGCCTATGATGACTTTGAGGCTTCGGCCCGGGTAGCCGCGGCCGGCATCGGTGCACGCCATCAGACCTGGAGCCATGGGTGCAGGACAAGTTGGTCGATTTCCCCTGCCGAGGTGAAAACCTTTTCGGTAAGCCCATGACTGAAAATGCTGCGGAAATCGAGACTGACTCTCACCAGGACAAGGCTGTCCAGGAAGACTTCTGCCCCTTCTCAAAAAAAGAAGTGCTCGGGAAAGAAACCCTTTTTCCCGAGGAAGGGTGCTGCCTACAAATCCTACCCTCAATACCAGGCCTCTCCAGCTCCCCAACAGGGCCAGCAGGCCAAGGGGCAGGGGCATGGGCCCCGTAGGCAGAAGACCCCCAAGCCGCCAGCTCCGGCTCCACAGCAGGGAGCGGGGTTTTGAGTCCCACAGCTGGCTCCATTCAGCATAGGAGGTCAGCTGACCCTATACGCCCACAGGTGGCCAGCCATCACAGGGGATACCTGGGTTCTCAGCATAGTCCAGAAGGGCTATTTGCTCCATTTCCACCAGATATCCCCCTCCTATTTTCCAGGGGAGCCTCCAAGACTCCTTCTGCACAGGAATCTCCTCCTTCAGGAGTTGGCAAGTCTTCTAAAGGAACAAACGGTGGAACCGGTGCCCCACCACCTGGAAGGGCAAGGTTTCTACTCCAGGTACTTCTTGGTACCAAAAAGGACAGGAGGCCTCTGGCCTATCCTAGACTTGGAAAACTTAAATAAGTTTCTGGAGAGGGAAAAGTTGAAGATGCTTACCCTTGGGATACTGCTGCCCTATCTCCAGCAGGGAGATTGGCTGTGCTCCTTGGATCTAAAGCAGGGGTCTCAAACACGCGGCCCGCGAGAGAACGTTGTGCGGCCCACGATGGCTTCTGCTGCTGCTGCCGTTGCCGCCGTGGCAACGGCAGAATCGACGGTCAATTAAAAAAAAAAAAAAACTGGCTTCTGCTGCTCAAGCAGCAAAATCAGCTGTCCTGCGGCCCCTTTCCTCTCTGCCCGGAGATCCCCGAGAGTGCTCCATCAGCGGGTGCTTTTCAAGCCGCGAAGAGAGTATTTCCCTCTCGCGAGGCTTGAAAAGTGACTAGGTTTAAGCCGCGCGAGAGGGAAATACTCTCTTCGCGGCTTAAAAAGCACGCCGCAGATGAAGCACACTCAGGGCTCTCCGCGCAGAGGGGAAGGGGCCGCGGGACAGCTGATTTTCTGCTGCAGCAGCAGAAGCCAGGTTTTTTTTTAATTTACCTGGGGGGGGGGGTG
This sequence comes from Ichthyophis bannanicus, assembly GCA_033557465.1. NCBI lineage: Eukaryota > Metazoa > Chordata > Amphibia > Gymnophiona > Ichthyophiidae > Ichthyophis > Ichthyophis bannanicus. The sequence goes on along the minus strand of CM066035.1, from coordinate 883,633,382 downwards.
TAGGACTGGAAATGGGCTATTGGCAGGGGGGGGGGGTTATTACTGGAAATTGGCTATTGGCAGGGGGGGGTTAGGACTGGAGATTGGCTATTGGCAGGGGGGGGGTTATGACTGGAGATGGGCTATTGGCAGGGGGGTTATGACTGGAAATGGGCTATTGGCAGGGGGGGTAAGACTGGAAATGGGCTATTGGCATGGGGGGGTATGACTGGAAAAGGGCTATTGGCAGGGGGGGGTATGACTGGAAATGGGCTATGGTGGGGGCTAGGACTGGAAATGGGCAGGTGGGGGTTAGGAAGGACTGGAGGTGGGCTGATGGGGGGAGTTAGGACTGGTAATGAGCTATGGAGGGGCTGACTGAAATGGGGTAATGGGGGTTAGGGCTGGAAGTGGGCTATTGGCAGGGGGGTTATGACTGGTAATGGGCTATGGGGGGGGTAAGACTGAAAATGGGGTGATGGGGGGTAAAACTGGAAGTGCGCTATGGGGAGGTTAGGACTGGTAATGGGCTATGGGGGGTCTAGGACTGGTAATGGGCTGGGGGGGGTTGCTAGGACTGGAAATGGGCTGAGTGGAAGGGGGGCTTGAACTGCAAATGGCTGATGGGGAGGGGGGTTGGAATGGAAATGGGCTGTGAGGGGAGGGAGCTAGGATTGGAAATGGGCTGATGGGGGGCTAGGATTGGAAATGGGCTGATGGTGAGGCTAGGATAGGACTGGAAATGGACTAATGGGACTAGAAGGGAGCGGATGCTGGGTGGGGCTGGAACTAGAAGGGAGCTGATGTTGGGGGAGGATTAGAATGGGATGGAGCTGGGAAAGTGAAATGGAGAGGGGAAAAATATTTTGTCTGGGAGAGAAGACAAATCTACAATTGGCCAGGTATTGGGAGAGTAAGTGGGGATTGAGGATGGAGGGGTAAAATTTGAGTGGATGAAATAGGAATGAGGAAAGAGAAAAAGGAGAAAGATTAGTATGTTAAAGCAGATGTAGAGAGAGAATGGGAAAAAAACTAGGAGAGAAGAAAGGGCAAATGGACAGCAGACGATGGAGAGTTAGCAGAAGACATGAAGAAACCAGAAGAAAGTGGCTGGAACAATTGCAACTGAAAAAAAATGCACAAAAGGTAGAAAAATATCTCTTTATTTTGAATTTATTAACTGGAATATGTCAGCTCTGGGAAATGTGCATCATTAATGTTTGCGCTTTGTTTAGTACAAGAGGAAATTAATTTATAGTTTTATTTCTACAGTGTTGTTGTACATTCCAAGTTTGGCTTTTGGGGTTCCCAGTTTAATTATTGTCTTCTTGTTTCTAAATCTTTTAGTCTTTCTTTATCCATACTCATTAAAGAGGCATGTTTACTAAAAGTTAGTGTATGGTAACATTATGCAAATATTTATGCAAATGAGGCCCCTTATGCAAATGAGGCCCCGCGTCTTATGCGGCCCCCGGGTTACTTTACAAGTCCTCATTTGGCCCTCAAAGCAATTTGAGTTTGAGACCCCTGATCTAAAGGATGCTTATACTCACATCCTCATCCATCCAGACCACAGGCAATATCTCATATTTTTGGTGGGAGGAAACCATTTCCAGTATAGAGTACTTCCCTTTGGCCTAACTTCCGCCCCCAGGGTTTTCACCAAATGCCTGGCAGTGGTAGTGGCCTATCTCAGGAATCAGGGAATTTTCGTCTTCCCATATCTGGACGACTGGCTCATCAGGGGCAGTCTCTCCAGGAGGCCAGACAAGCCATTCTTTGCACTGTCTCTCTTCTTCAGCATCTGGGCTTTGTCATAGACTACACAAAGTCTACTTTGCTCCCCTCACAAAACCTAGAGTTTATAGGGGCAAGGTTAGACACCTTGCAGGCACGAGCCTACTTGCCCGAGGACAGGGCCCACAGACTGATGGACTTGGCCAACCAGTTCCAAAGCAATTCTCAGGTCTCTGCCAGGCACTTCCTGCGGCTCCTGGGCCACATGGCATCCACGGTACATGTGAGTCCGAATGCCCGTCTGCACATGCGGGCTGCTCAGTGGTGCCTCAGAGCTCTGTGGGCGCAGGCCACAGGCGACCTCCGAGACAGAGTAAGGGTGTCCAAACCACTTTTGGACTCCTTGCAGTGGTGGCTGCATCTCCCAAACCTTCTCAGGAGGTACCCTTTCAGGCCCCAGCACACACAAGGGTGCTGACGACCGATGCTTCCTTAGAGGGCTGGGGTGCACATTGCCAGGGCATGTGCACTCAAGGCCTCTGGTCTCCTCGGGAGGCCACACAGCAGATCAATCTGTTGGAGCTGCGAGCAATCCGCTTAGCTCTCCAGACTTTTTGTCATGCCCTCTCTCACCAGTCTGTCTTAGTTCAGACAGACAATCAGGTAGCAATGTTCTATTTGAACAAGCTGGGGGCACAGGGTCCAGACTCCTATGTCAGGAGGCGCAGGCCCTTTGCTCCTTTGCAGTCAGACAAGGCATGTTTCTCAAAGCAGTTTATCTACTTGGCCAGGAGAACTTCTTGGCAAACAAACTCAGCAGGATTCTCTAGCCTCACGAATGGCAGTTGAATCCACTGTTGGTCCAGCAGATCTTTCTACGATGGGGACTTCATCAATCGATCTCTTTCCAAGCCCACTAAACCGGCAGCTGCCCACGTTTTGCTCCAGACAGCCGCATCCCCTGAGAATGGTAGCAGTTGCGTTTCTGATCTCTTGGTCTACGGGCTTCCTGTATGTGTTTCCTCCCACGCCCCTGGTGGGCCGAACTCTGTTCAAGATTCTATGGGACAAGGCCTCGGTGATTCTGGTAACCCCCAGATGTCCGAGGCAACCGTGGTTTCCACTTCTTCTGCAGTTGGCGGTGGAAACTCCATTCCCTCTGGGGTTGCAACCCGATCTCCTGTCTCAGGATCAGGGGTCCCTTCTGCACCCCAATCTCAGATCCCTCAATCTGATGGCCTGGCTACTGAAAGGATAGTGCTAGCTCCCTTACTTCTACCTAGGGAAGTTGAGGAGGCGGTCTTGGTCTCTAGGAGGCAGTCCACCAGAAAGTCCTATGCCCTCAAGTGGCGTAGGTTCTCAGTATGGTGTGCTCAGCGCAATGAAGATCCTTTCTCCTGCCTTCTGCCAGTAGTATTACAATGCCTACTTCACCTGTCATACCTAGGCCTTGAGTCCAACTCTGTTCGGGTCCACCTCAGTGCTATTTCAGCACACCACTCACCGGTGGAGGGTCAGTCTGTCGGTTCACCCCTTGGTGTCCCGCTTCCTCAAAGTCCTCCTGCTCAAGCCTCCGATTCGTCCACCAGCCACTGAGTGGGATTTGAACGTGGTCTTGCAGCAACATGCCCACCGTTTGAGCCAATGGCTACTTGCTACTTACGCTTCCTTTCTTGGAAGGTGCTCTTCCTGGTAGCTCTCACCTCGGCCAGACGTGTGAGTGAGCTACAAGCTCTGGTTTCTGATAGACCATACACACAGTTCTATAGGAACAGGGTGGTCCTACAGACCTATCCGAAGTTCCTTCCAAAAGTTGTCTCCTCCTTCCACCTCAACCAGGAGGTGGTTCTTGCGACATTCTTTCCCAGGCTGCATACCAACCGGGCTGAAACAGTCTTGCATACCCTGGACTGTAAGAGGGCGTTGTCCTTTTACATAGAAGGTACGCAGGGGCATCAGGCTACTCAGCTCTTCGTCTCCTTTGACCCTAATAAACTGGGGTTGCCTGTCTCCAAGCGTACGTTGTCCACTTGGGTAGCAGATTGTATCGCCTGGGCTTACAAGGCAGCCGGCCTCTACTTGCAGGGTCGAGTCCTCTGCCGGGCCACTACTTGGTCTTCAAGCCAGACTTTTGCAGCCCTCTACTGCCTGGAGAGAGAGTCCAGAAGGGACAGTGCTTTTGGACAGGCAGTACTTAGTAATCTCTTTGAGGTTCAGGCAACTCCTACCCTCCGGCCTTTGTGTTGGGCTACCGTACGGGGGTGTTCTCAGAGGATATTCTTATCACGGATGCTGAGGCTTTTAAGAGAGAGCCATTTTTTCAGCTTTGGGTTCCCAGTAGCCTAGAGCTGGTGAGTCCCATATGTGAGGACTGACTTCCTGCTTGGTCCTGGAGAAAGTGTAGTTACTCACCTGTAACAGGTGTTCTCCAGGAGCAGCAGGAATCAGTCCTCATGACCCTCCCTCCTCCCCTGGAGTTGAAGTCATATGCTTTATTTTGCTTTTTGCTGTCTTTTAGCTATGTTGTCAGACTGAGCAAGATGGCACCCTTGGGCGGGAAGGGGACCACGCATGCGCGCTGGATTCCCAAAGGCTTTCCTTGAAAGCTGGGGAAATGCTCCACACTGGGGCTCCATTGGCGCCGACGTCACCTATATGTGAGGACTGCTGCTCCTGGAGAACACTTGTTACAGGTGAGTAACTACACTGTCCCTTGGTTCCCTCATCTCTTCCCATAGCTTTCAGTATCACTTTTATGTTGATGACTTAAATCTATCTACACCTGACATATCTCCTTTGCTCCAAACGCATCTATCTACTTATCTGACATCGCCTTCTGGATATCTCACTGCTGCCTAAAACTGAATATGACTAAAACTGAACTCCTTGACCTCTCCTCCTCCCTTCCTCCTTTCTCTGTCACGGTTGACAACACTCTCCTTCTTCCTGTTTCCTCGGCCTGCAACCTTGGGGTCAACTTTGATTCCTCCTTTTCCTTCTCCACACATATTCAACATATAGCTAAAACCTGTATCTCCAGGAACAAGCAGGAATGAGTCTTCACACGTGGGAGACGTCGCCGACGGAGCCCGCACGGGAAAATGCTCCCCAGCATCCAATCAGAAAGCCTTTGGGAGCATCCCCCGCACCTGCGCTGTGGCTTCCCGCCCTTCCCACTGCCTCTCCCCAGTTTTTCGTTTTCCGCGGAGCAGGCAGGACGTCCCTCCTGCCACCGCAGAGATTTTCCTTTTTTCTGTAGTCGCGGCTTTCCCGCCGATGGTGGCACCTCCGTGCCCCCCCTTTTTTTCTTTCTTTCTTTTAATTGTTTCATTTAATTTTCGTCGCCCCCTTCGGGCGCTGAGGACCGGGGCATGGAGCCTTCTTCCCCCCAGCCTCACGGCGGGGACTTAAGTTTCCACGTGGACTCCAATGCCCGGTGCCTCTCCTGTTTGGGGCCTGACCCTTTTTCCCCGGATTCCCCGAGCTACAGTGTCGGGAGAAGACCCTCCCTCTTTCGGGTATCCCTCGACGACGTCTTCGCGCCAAAGACGCGGTCGTCAGGTTGTCCTTCTCTCTAGGATCAGGTAACCACACAACAGTCTGTTAAGACTAGCCGAGTCTTGAGGGGCGAGTCTCATGCGCGGCATGGCGACGGCTCCGGCCAACCCCTCAAGTCCTCCTTAGCTGATATACCCCGGCGGGAGTCCTCGGGCTCCAAAGCATTTACGGGGTTTCGGGATGTTCCTGAGGTTCGCTCCTCACAGAACATTCCCGAGCCATGCCCGAGGGAGATACCCGCTTCGAGCGGTGCCGATTCCCCGACATCGGCGTCGAGTGTTTCACTCTTTGCCAGGGATCGTCAGCCGGTGTCCTCGGCGCCTTTGGGGCCAATCGGCTCGACCGGGTCTGACCTCCCTACATCCAAGCCATGCTCGGGCGTGGTAGCCGCTCCGGGCGGTACTGAGCCCCGGACATCTGCGTCGGTGTCGAGCGCTCCGCTCCTCACTGAGGATCGTCGGCTGCTGTCCTCGGCGCCTCCGGGGCCGATCGACTCAGTCCAGCCTGGCGTTCCTTCAGCCCTGCCATGCGCGCGGGCGGTACCCGCTTCGGGCGGTACCGACCCCTCGGCGTCGGTGTCGAGCGTTCTGCTTCTCACCGGGGATTGGCAGCTGCGGTCCTCGGCGCCTCCGGAGCCGACCGACTCGCGCCGGTATGGCGTTCCTACGGGGGTGGTATCCGCTTTGGGCGGTGCCGACCCGTCGGCGTCGATGTCGAGTGACCCGCTCCCCTCCGGGGATGGCCAGCCGCTGCCCTCGGCACCTCGGGGGCCGATCGACTCGACACTGTCTGACGGCCCTACGTTTAGGTCATGTGCGGGGGTAGTACCCGCTTCGAGGGCGCGGGCGTCGGTGGTTCCGCCCCGCGCCGGGGATGGTCATCTGGCCTCCCTCCCCTCGGGGCCGCTCGCTTTGACCCGTGCCGGGTCGCCGGTATACCAGCCCTGCGCAAGGGTGGTGCCGGGTTCGAGCGGCGCCGCTCCGATGGCGACGGCAGGGGCGTCGAGCACGAGGGACCGCCATCGACCTTCCCCGGGGACCTCGGGGTATGTCGGCCAGCGCACGGGTGACTCCCCGGTATCGACGCGGCCGTCGAGGGCCCCGCCCTTCCCTAGAGAAGGGGCCTCGGGGTCTTTGACCGCTTCGACCCAATCTGGGTCTGCGCCGCCCCGCTACGGTACCCCGATGTCGGCGCAGGGGATTTGCCCCCCCCCCCACAGGGACTCGTTGTCAGGTGACAGGGGTCCCCTCGGGGACGGGCCGTATGCCACGGAAGGATTTCTCTCCGGGTCGGACGGGTTCATGAGGGAGCCCGGCGCCGGGCAGTGCCCGCCGATCGACATCGGTGCCGGCGTCAGATGACCCCCTCTCCTCCGAGCACCGTCCTCGGGGGCCCTTGATGTTCGCGGCACCGGTCAGCGCGGTTCCGATCCGCGCTCCGGGATCTCCACCACCGGCGCGATCACTCCCGCCGGGGGCCTCGAGGACGGAGTCGATCTCCTCGCTCGGTTTGATGCCCAGCCTGGAGTCGTTGTCCAGCTTTGAAAGCCTGGCCACGGCACGTCTCGGGATCGGCCCCTGTCCTCTCCCGCAGCGCAGAGCAGAGACCGCTGGCCCCTGCCCTCCGGCGGCCGCGGATTCGCTCCAGTCACGGGGGGAAGCGCCGCCCCCGGGTTCGGGGCCGAGGCTGGTTCCTGCGGCGCCGTCGGTGCCATTGACTACTTCGATGCCTAGCTTGGAATCAATTCCAGGAGCCGACGACGCCATGTTGACTGCCCCGATCTGGGTCGGTTGGTCCCCTCCTCTGCCCAGCGGGCATCGGCCCGAGCGGCCTCTTTGTGCCCGGGCGACCTCTCCCGTCATAACTGCTCCGGCAGAGCCGCCTTTTCAGGATTTCCTCCTTGACATGGCGGACTTGCTGGCCATCCCTATCCCGGATCCGAGCCCAGGCCCTGCGGAACAGGCAGCCGCGATGCTTTCTCTGCATCCCGCCCTGGAGGATCTCCTGCTGGGGGCTTGGCGGTCGCCTTTGAGGGTTCCGGCGCCGCCGACGGCGATACAGGCTCTGTACCGGGTGCCTCCGTCCCCGGGGTTTCGGCAGCAGCAGCTTCCACATCGGTCCATTGTGGTAGAATCGGCGCTGAGGAAGGCTGGAAGCAAGGAGAGGCATGCTTCTCGCCCTCCAGGCCGCGCCTCGAAGACGCTAGATACTCTAGGACGTCAAGCCTTCCAAATGTCTATGCTGGCGGCCAGAATTATTTCATATATATTTTGAGTCTGTCGCTTCGGGATGTCACCGAGAGGTTATCTCGGTTATCCTCCTTCGTATCTGCAACCAAGGCCTTTGAATATTCCCTGCTTCTTTATCATTGCAGGAATATCTCCGGGTTCCTTTCTCGTGCTTCGCTGGACTCCTTCCGGTCGGTCAGCAGAGCCTCTGCTGTTGCCATTAGAGAACGCCGCACGGCATGGTTACAGGCGTCCGAGTTGTGTCGACGGGCACAGCACATCCTGGGTAATTCTCCCTGCGACGGAGATCACCTCTTCAATAGCGAAACCTTACGTCAGGTCGCACAGTGCTTCGCTAACCTTCCCAGAGTTAGCAGCCAGCCTAGGGCCCGGCTCCCCCCCCGGTGGTGGTAAACGCCCCTCCAGACCCCCCTTCCCTAGGAAGAGGAAATGTCAGCCCTCCGCCCACCCTCCAGGCGCGCCCAAGCAAGGGACCTCTCACCCCGGGTTGATGTCCCCGGGCCCGCGCCAGGACTCTCATACTAAGCATTTTTAGGCTCAGGTGGGCGGCTGCCTGTTCTTAACCTCCTTACCAGAAGTTTAGACTAGAGCTCTACTCTGGGGCTCGTCCAGTTGGAAAATGTTTGGGGACTTATCTAGGGGTTCAGGTCTTCTCCTCCGTGGGAAAGGGAGACCACCTTACGCCGTGATCGCTCTGGCCCACGGTCACCCTGCTTACTCTTCGGTATGTCCCCGAATCCTTCTCAGCCAGTATCCTCTTGCTGAGTGCTTCCGTACTGGAATTCCCCTCCAGCCGCTATAGTCCCCCTATACTCTCCAGGGACTATACCCTCATGTCCCCCGATTGTGCGGGGGTCAATTTCTACGCGCAGGCCCTGGGGACACATTAGGGCCTCCAACCCCTGCGGCATTCTACCGGACTGATGCTATCCTCCGTCCCCCACGCTACCGCGCTCTTAGCTCGCCGATCTGCCCTTGCCCTCCGGGAAAGATCCCTCCGCTGACGGATCTTGCGGCCACCTCTCCAGGTGGACGTTCTGGGGATCGATGGCAGATCCGCCTTACCTGAGTGCTGCTTATGGAGGCAGGCCCCCCGGCGTGCCTGCGTTAGTACCGGAGGGGGCGTCCCCATGTCCACCGGCTTAGATATACTAGATATCACCTGCTTGGCAGGCGCCTTGGGGGATCCCCACAGTACCTGTGTTTACCGCTTTTCCCCCTATGGCCGGTACTCAACCCCCCCCCCCCAGGGGTTCCGGCCAGTCCGCCTGCCTAATCCCTGTCGGGCCGCGGACTGGTGGCACCCTACTGCTGTGAAGTCAACAGTCCCTTTTTCAGTTAGGTCCTCCTCCCGGAGGTCCGGACTCTTGTCTCCCTATCTCTCGCTAGGGCAGACTGTGTACTCCTTCTGCTCCGGGGTACACCTCTACTCTTCTCCGGGATAGGCTCGCTAGTTCGGCCTGTCTTCCACTGTTGGTCCTCTGAGTTATGGACTCTACTCCTAAGGGAGTGCTCAGCTTGCCGTGAGCCCCCTGGAAGACCTGCTGTCCTTCTCCTGACCCAGCTGATGCCTGGATCCCATGGCCTTCCGGATTTGGAACTTCCTCCCCGCTGCGGTGAAGTTTCCTTGATGACCTCGCTACTGCGTCTACAGTGCCTTCATCACAGGACTACTTCCGACAACCCGGTGGGTAAGCAGTACAGGATTCTAAACCATTAATTCAGTAGAAACTTAATGGCCGGTAAGCTCTGTATGGTACTAGGTCATTTACTCATTACATGCTTAATGATTCTCTTCCTGCACCCCTCTGACTACTCCCGTAGCCTGGGTTTTTTTTTTGCTGTATCCTAATGTACCTGTTCTGCACTCTAAAGACTTGCCTCCGTAGTCTTTGGATTCGCTGTTTCTCTATTCAACTCCTGCCCTCCATCCCTCAGGGGATGCCGGAGATTCAGGCTGGGCAAATGCCATCCCGTCTGGGCTGCGCTTATGGGATCTCCCCGGGCATCCTAAGCTAGGGAGTCCCCACGTGTGAAGACTCATTCCTGCTTGTTCCTGGAGATAGCACAGTTACTTACCTGTAACAGGTGATCTCCGGAACAGCAGGAATTAGTCTTCACAACCCGCCCACCTCCCCTGGGAGTTGTATCTCTCTTTTTCTCTATTCCTTCTTCTCCTCTCCTGCCGGCTCAGCTATGAAACTCAACTGGGGAGAGGCAGTGGGAAGGGCGGGAAGCCACCGCGCAGGTGCGGGGGATGCTCCCAAAGGCTTTCTGATTGGATGCTGGGGAGCATTTTCCCGTGCGGGCTCCGTCGGCGACGTCTCCCACGTGTGAAGACTAATTCCTGCTGTTCCGGAGATCACCTGTTACAGGTAAGTAACTGTGCTTTCTTCCTCTACAACATTAACAAAATTTGTCCCTTCCTCTCTGAACACACTAAGGATCTTGTCCGTTTTTTGGTCACCTCCCGTCTTGACTGTTGCATCCTCCACCTTGCTGGTCTCCCTCAGTGTCATCTCTCTCCTCTTCAGTCTATCCATAACGCTGCTGCATGGCTAATCTTATGCCAGCCTTGATACACTCATTTCTCCAGGAACAAGCACAAAGTATATCCTCACATATGGTGATGGCATTGAAGGAGATCGCGCGAATCATTTCCCCAGCTTTCAAAGTAAGCCTTTGGGAATACTACCCGCCCAAGGGTGCCCTCTTGTTCATTCTCCTTTTTTCCGCGGAGCCCAATTGGACATAGTCTTCATCTCTCCTGGAAAAAGTGATTCTTTCCCTTCCAAATTCTTGACTTCGGTCCCAGTACCGCCGCCTCCTCTGCCTTGAGTCGGGCACCTTGGTGCCATTCTCTGCCTTCTGCAGTCCCTTTTTTGTCTAGATTCTTTCTGCTTTTTTTTCGCCCAGGGGTTCTCAACCCCTGCCAGTTATCCCACTATGACTAACGGTGGGTTTAAAAAGTGTGACCGATGTGGCCAAACCATATCGATTACTGATAACTCATGATTGCTGCCTCCGTTGTCTGGGCCCGGACCACGACAGCTCCTCCTGTGACTGGTGCCAGGACATGACATCCAAGACCAACAGGAAACATTCGGAGTTGCAGGGCAAGCTGTTTCCCAAGCCAGACTTCGCTCTGGCGTCTCCCTCTCCCAGTGTGAAGGAGGGTTCCTCGAGGGAGGTCTGGGTGTCCTCGGAGTCCCGTAGTGGCAGCTCCTCCAGTATGTCGCCGGACCCTCAGTAGAAGGTGCGACCCCCCGAGTTGCCGATGAAGCCTGGGAAGGTCCCACAGCAGGACTCGGGTGACTGTGCAGCACCTTCCTAAGCTCTCGAGGCAGGAGCCCTCGGCCGATGAAGACGGTGCCAGAGTTTGGGAACCCATAGTGCTCCTGAAGGATGCACTCTCCAGAGTGCTGGCGCCAGACCAGAGACCCTCGGTGTCCACACCGCAGGCTGCTGAGCCATCGGATCTTGAGACCCATATGGCAGCCATGGAGTAGTCTCTTCTCCATTCTGGCCTTGCAGCAGGCATTGATGTCTGGACTCCCAGCCTCATTGGCCTCGACACCTGGACCCCCGGCCTCGAAGGATACCCGGTGCGTCTAACCAGGCACCGAGTACCTTCAGTCTCGAGTATGTCGTCGGTCCCAGTCCCGGTCCTTGGGGCTCCGATACTCCCCAGTGAGCCTGTGGGGATCTGGCGCGCCCCCCCCCCAGTCCTTGGGTTGTCCCTGGTTCTTGCGAGTTAACCCTGAGGCAGAGTCCTCAACAACCTCGGGCTCCAAATGGAAAACGAAGGGCGAGTCTTCTCCCAAGATTTCCCACCATCTGGACATTCCCTCGGTGCCTTCACCCCCACAGCCTCGATGCCACACCCCACCCGAGGATGTTGCATTCAATGATTTCGTTTGGAACATGGCCCAGGCTCTCACTGCAGACGGAGTCCGAGGAGGACCTGTGCACCAAGGAGCTGGAAATTTTGCACTACGAGTCTCCGCCTAAGGAGACTTACAGTCCTGATCCCACTGATCCTCAAGAGGCTCCTTCTCCAGACTTGTGAGATGCCGACCTCTGTGCCGGTGGTCAGTCGGCACGTTGACGCTATTTACCGAGTCCAGAAGGGTGCAGGGTTCCTCAAGCTTCAGCTCCCCCACAACTCAATGGTGGTGGAGTCGTCGATGAAAAAGTTTAAGTGCCAAAAGACCACCTCATCTTTGTCCCCGGGCAAGTATGCCTGGGCGCTCAACACTCTGTGCTGTAAGTGCTATCAGGACGCCATGCTTGGGTGCTGTATACAAGCCTACAGCTGTATATGGTGCTGCATTTGAAGAGCCTGGTCCAGGAGCTCTCGGTGTTCTCGGCTGGCCTTGCCCGGGAACCTCTCCGCGCTTCTTGTCCCTGACTGGGGCTGTCCAGGACTGCTCTAAGTTTCTCTCTAGAGCTGTCTATGATGGGTTTGAGGTCTCAGCCCAGGTGGTGGCTGCGGGCATCATGGCCTGGTGCCATGTGTGGCTGTAGACCTCTGACCTGGAGCAGTGGGTGCAGGAGAAGCTCCTGGAGGTGCCTGCAATGGGGAGAATCTTTTTGGAAAGCCGATATCTGATAAGGCCGCCGAGATAGTTACCCAGCAGAGGCTTTCCAAAAAGCCCTCTGCTCCATCCAGGAAGAAACCCTCTGGAAAGATCTTTTTCCCTAGTTAAAAGGGTTACCCCTTGGCTGGACATTGCCAGCTTACCAGGGTTAGCCTCACCAACCCGTACAGCCAAAGGGCTAAGGGCATGGGCTTGTCCAGGAAGCCCAAGGTTCCATAGCCCCAGGCACCAGCACTCCCTCCGTCTGTGGGGAGCTTTTGACTCGGTGGGTAGGGTCTCCCCTTCCCCAGGAGACCCACCTCAGCCCATAGGGGGTTGACGGGCCTCCTTCGCCGACAGCTGGGCCACCATCACTACAGACCAGTGGGTCCTGCGGGTGGTGAGAGAGGGTTTATTCCCTCCACTTGCAACAAAGCCCTCCAGAGTACTTTGCAGGGGAGCAACCGTGTCCCCTCCCTCACCAGGCCTTACTCGTCACAGAGCTTACAAACCTGCTCAGGGACAAGGCGGTGGAACCTGTGCCTCACCACTTCTGGGGCAGGGGCCTTCTATTCAAGGTACTTCATTGTCCCCAAAATAACAGGGGGCCTCCAGCCTATCCTGGATCTACGCAGTCTCAAAAGTTTCTTGGTGAGGGAGCTGTTCAAGATGCTCTCCCTTGTAACACTGCTGCTCTACCTCTGCCAGGGAGACTGGCTTTGCTCCTTGGATCTCAAGGACGCTTATGCCTCATCTTGATTCATGCCTCCCACAGGTGATACCTGAGGTTTGTGGTTAGAGGTCTGCACTTCCAGTACAAGATGCTCCCATTCGGGCACGCCGCCTCCACAAGGGTCTTAAATTGCCTTGCTGCAGTAGCTGCACATGTATGCCTTCAAGGAGCTCATGTCTTCCCCTCTCTGGACAACTGGCTTGTCAGGGGCAGCACCACTGGGGAGGCGGACCAGGCCACAAGGCTGACCTTTCATGCCCTCCATCAGTTGGGCTTCGTCATCAACTACCCCAAGTCCAGGCTTATCTCCAGGAACAAGCAGGAATGTAGTCATCACATATGGGTATTGTTGGTACCAATGGAGCCTGCGTGGGAACGCTCCCCAGTGTCCAATCAGAAAGCTTTTGGGAGCATCCCACAGCACCTGCGTGCTGCCTTCCCGCCTTTCCCAACTGCCTCTCTCCAGTTCTTCTTTTTCCGCGGAGCCAGCAGGTCGTGTTCCTGTCACGGCAGAAGAATTCCATTTTTCTTTCTTTCTTTTTGTGGTCGCGTCTGCCTTCTTCGACGCTCTACCGGTACCGCCGGTCTTTTTTTTCTTCTTTCTGTAAAAAAAAAAAAAAAAAAAAAAAAATCATTTTCCTTATCGCTTCTCCGGGCCAGTCCAGGGAACGTTAGGGGTTGTCAATCCCCTTTAGCAGCTGAGGACTGAAGACTTCAAGTTTTCTTGAGAGGTGAAGCCACTCCCCCTGAGGTTAACCAGCCAGTCTTTCAGTCCTCAGCAGCTGAAGAGGATCGATTCTGTCTCTCTCCCTTATGAGAAAACTAGTTCTTGTTTTTATTTTTCTTTCTTGGAGTACAAGTTGGCTCTACCAGGGCTGATTTTCTTCTATAGTCCTGAGAACCCCTTTTCGTTCCCTGTATTGTTAATGGGACGTTAGAGACGTCGAGTAATTGGTGCTGATTAGCGGTATAAGGTAGAGCCTACCTTTTTGTCTGCCTCCGTCTCTCTTTACGCAGATTGAACCTGGGAGCCCCAGTAGTTCCTCTGCCTCAGTGAGCGCCGCACTTGTGCACGTCCCGCTAGCAGCGGGACGCAGTCTCTGCACTACCGCGTTCTCCTGCCCGGTCAGGTGAGTCTGTTTGGGGGAGTGTGTGTAGCTGTGCGGTGTCGTTTTCTAGCATTGGGCTGTGAGCTGGCGGCTGTCTGACTTCTCTGCATTGTAGCGCGGCAAGCAGGCGTTATTTCCCCGATAGAGGGTCAGTAGTGTGAGCAAGTTCAATGGAGGAGAAGCTTGCGTCGCAGGCAGAGAGGCTGTCTTTAACCGCGGAAAAGGCGGGAAAGGTGGCCATTTTATGCGCGCCTGACATTTCGCCCGCAGATCAGCACCGGCCTGGAAAAAGAAAGGCTAAGTCCAGTAAGGACGTTTCTGAGCGGGTTAAGCCTCCGCGGCCCCTGTCTGAAGCTCAGGAAGGGATTGCGACGTTTTTTCTCCAGAATTTATTCTGGCTATGCACAAGGCGTTTTTGCTGAAATCCTCTCAGCCTACTCCTGTGGTGCCGCTTCCAGACTCCGTCACAGTACCGCTGGTTGTTCCAGTGCCAGAAGACCCCGGAGAGGGTCCTTCTCCGCCGAAAGAGCTCATACAGGACCCATTGGGTCCCTTTGCTTCTAGGATCTCTGAACCTCTGGGTCAGGGGGATGCAGAGCTTCTTTCGGAGGCAGGCTTGGACCTAGGTCCAGAGGAGCTGGAAGAGGGTGAAATTGCACCCGGTGAGGATCCCAATATCTTTCAGGTTTTTCGCAAGGAAGAGCTTGCAGTTCTCATTTCACAGTCCTTATCAGCATTGCACCTCCTTCTTCCTTCAGCATCTCAGGAACCTTTGGAGGATCCATTGTTACAGGGCTTTAAGGCGGAACAGTGCTGTTTTCCGGTGCACCGTGTTATCAAACAGATGATTGAGTCTGAGTGGGAGTGTCCGGAGGCTACTCTCTGTGGTAGCTGCGCCTTGGCTCGCCTTTACCCCGTACCGCAGGAGGAGAAGGACTTATTACGCATGCCGAAGGTGGATGCGATAGTGTCGGCAGTGACCAAAAAGACTACCATCCCTGTGGAGGGTGCGGCAGCGCTTAAAGACCTCCAAGATCGGAAATTGGAAATTCTACTCAAGCAGGCGTTTGATTCTAGCGCCTTAGCGTTGCAGGCTGCCGTTTGTGGAGCATATGTATCTAGAGCGTCCATTCGGTGGCTTCAAGGAGACGCTTCGGTGGATGCCGCTTCTGCAAATGGAGCGGAAGGTGCGAAGTTGGAGTCGGCAGCGGCTTATATGGCGGATGCCTTCTATGATTTGCTGCGGATTGCCGCCAAGACCATGGCGTCGCTGGTCGCTGCCAGGCGTTTTCTGTGGTTGCGTAACTGGTCAGCGGATGTTTCCTCCAAGTTGCGTCTTAGTAAATTGCCCTATAAGGGGAAATTACTTTTTGGAAAAGTATTAGAAAAGATTGTTAAGGATCTTGGGGACTCTAAAGGAGGGCGTTTGCCAGAGGATAGGCCCAAGCCGGTTAGGGGAGCTGGGGGTCTCTGAGGCTCCGGTCGGGACTCCCGCAGATTCCGGGGAGCGCGCTTTGCTCCCTATTCCAGAGGCCGTTCAGGGTTTCGCGGACAGTCCTTTCGAGGAGCAAGAGGTTACGGCAGGTCCTACTTCACTGCTCCTCAGCCCTCGACTAAGAAACCGCAATGAAGGTTTGCTGGTCCAGGCGCCAGTTCCTGTGGGAGGGCGCCTGCAGGACTTTCTTCCAGCCTGGACCGCGATCACCGCAGACAAATGGGTATTGGAGGTCATCCGGAAGGGGTATGCGCTGGACTTCGCTTGCCCTTTGTCGCATTCCTTTGTGATGTCTCCCTGTGCGCCGGGTCTGAAGGCACAGGCAATCTCCGACACTCTTTCTCGCCTCTTGCATCTCCAGGCGATAGTTCCGGTGCCTCGAGACCAATACGGCTGCGGTCGATACTCGATCTATGTCGTGGTTCCCAAGAAGGAAGGTTCTTTTCGTCCGGTGCTGGATCTCAAGAGCGTAAACCGCGCCTTGCGGGTGCCTCATTTTCGCATGGAGACGTTGCGTGCCGTGATTCGGGTGGTGCGGCCAGGAGAGTTTCTCTCGTCCATAGATCTCACGGAAGCGTATCTTCACATTCCCATCAGGCTGTCTCATCAGCAATTTTTGCGGTTTGCCCTTCCTATGGGTCATTTCCAGTTTCGAGCGTTGCCGTTCGGTCTCGCTACGGCTCCGCGGACTTTCACGAAACTGATGGTGGTGGTTGCAGCAGCACTGCGGAAGGAAGGAATCCGTGTTCATCCGTATCTCAACGATTGGCTAATCAGGGCCGATTCTCACGTGGCCTCCATGGCGGCGACGGCTCGAGTAGTTCAGCTTCTGTAGCAACTCGGTTGGGTCATAAATCAGACCAAAAGTCACTTGCAGCCGGTGACACAACTGACTTATCTTGGGGCCTTCTTCGACACGGCTCGAGGGACGGTCTTTTTGCCCGAAGTCAGGGTGAACAGGATTTTGCAGCAGGTGCAAGCGTTTTTGCAAGTGTCGGCTCCGTCGGCGTGGACGTATTTACAGCTATTGGGATCCATGGCGGCGGCCTTGGATCTGGTTCCGTGGGCCAAGGCTCACATGCGACCCTTACAGCAAGCGTTGCTTTCCCGATGGTCGCCGCAGCTTCACCCTCTCTCGCAGCGACTGGTCTGTCCAGAGCTAGTGCGGCAAAGTCTAGAGTGGTGGTTAGACCCTGCACATCTGCGAGCAGGGATTCCTTTGCAGGAACCGTCATGGGTGTTAGTCACCATGGACGCCAGTCTCGCAGGCTGGGGAGCTCATTGTCGGTCGCAAATCACTCAGGGGTGTTGGTCCACGGAGGAGAGCTCGTGGTCGATCAACAGGCTGGAACTTCGCGCAGCTCGCCTCGCCCTTCAGAGCTTCGAGAGCTTACTCAAAGGGACTGCAGTCCGGATTTTTTCCGACAACGCAGTGACGGTTGCCTATATCAATCGGCAGGGGGGGGACCAAGAGTCTCTCGCTGCTCAACGAATGTTAGGAGTTGATGTCTTGGGCGGAGAGCCGTCTCCTTGCGTTGTCGACTGCGCACGTGGCTTGCAAAGACAACGTGCAGGCCGATTATCTCAGTCGCAGTGTGCTCGATCCCGGAGAGTGGGAACTGAACGTAGCAGTTTTTCACGAGCTGACATTGCGTTGGGGGCAACCAATTATGGATCTCATGGCTACTTTCAGCAATGCCAAAGCGAACCGTTTTTTCAGCAGACGCAGGGAGCACATGTCAGAGGGTCTAGATGCTCTGGATCAGCCATGGCCGGTGGACTCTCTTATACGTTTTCCCTCCTTGGCCGATGTTGAGTCGAATTATTCAACGAATAGCAGGACACCGCGGGACCGTGATTCTAATTGTGCCGGATTGGCCTCGACGTCCTTGGTATGCCGATCTGATTCGGCTCTTGATAGCTTCGCCTTGGCGTCTTACGGTCCGAATCAATCTGTTAAGTCAAGGACCGGTGCTCATGCCGCAGGTGGATCGCTTCTTGCTTACGGCTTGGCTCTTGAGAGGGCTCGCTTGAAGCGCAGAGGTTACGCGAGTTCCGTCGTGGCCACCTTACTTCGGTCTAGGAGACCAGGGACTTCCCTTGCGTATGTTCGGGTATGGTGGCTATTCGAGGATTGGTGTGGACGGCGCAGCTTTCTTCCTCGGTCGTCTACCTTACCGCAATTGCTTTTATTTCACCAGGAGGGGTTGGATAAAGGTTTGGCTCTCAGTACCCTTAAGGTTCATTTGGCAGCACTGGCGTGTTTTAGGGGGTCAGTGCAGAATCGCCGTCTTTTGGCGCACCCGGATGTGCAACGGTTTTTTCGGGCAGCTAGGATACTCCGTCCCCCAGTAGTCAAATAGTGCCTCCGTGGGATTTGAATGTCATTTTGGAGGCGTTCTCCCATTCGCCGTTGGCGTCGGTTTCCTCGCGGTGTGTGCGGGATTGTTCCTGGAAGACAGCATTTCTGGTCGCCTTATGCTCAGCGAGACGAATTTCGGATTTACAGGTCTTGTCTTGTCGGGAACCTTATCTTCAGTTTCTACCTGAGCGAGTGTTACTACGGACGGTGCCTTCTTTTCTGCCCAAGGTACTGTCCGTTTTTCATGTTAATCGGTGGCCTTACCCATTTTTTCGGATCTGTCGGATTCTCCGATGGATCGTGCTCTCCGAAAGTTGGATCTTGGTCATGTATTAAAGGCGTACCTTAAGATCTCTAGGCCTTTTCGAAAGACGGACAGATTATTTGTCCAGTATGCCGGGTCAAGGAAAGGTCAGGCGGCGTCAAAGTCCACGATTGCTCGTTGGGTGCGGTGCACTATTGTAGCAGCTTACGATGCCAGAGGGCGATCTCCGCCAGTTGGTCTGAAAGCTCATTCCACTCGGGCTCAAGCGGCTTCCTGGGCGGAGTTTGCTTTTGTTCCTCCAGTGGATATCTGTAGAGCGGCGACGTGGTCTTCTTTGCATACGTTTACGAAGCATTACCGGTTGGATGTTCAGGCCAGAGATGATGCGAAGGTTGGGGCGTCGGCTCTTATCGCGGGGCTTGCAGGTCCCTCCCGAGTTTAGGTACTGCTTTGGTACAGCCCTAACGTTCCCTGGACTGGCCCGGAGAAGCGATAAGGAAGGTGAAATTAGGTCTTACCTGCTAATTGTCTTTCCTTGAGCTTTCTCCGGGCCAGTCCAGGGTCCCACCCTTTCTATTTCGGGTACCTCTGCCGAAGCGCAAGAATGATATCCAGATGATTGTGTCGTGCAGATGGGGTTACTTCGGGCTTCTACGGTTCTTTCTCAGAGATGTGAGATAATCATTTTACAAAAAAAAAACAAAAAAAACCCAAACATCCGGACAAGAACTATTTTTGCTTCCTCGTTCCGAAGAACTATAGAGCATTATCAGTTTTTAACGAGTTAACCTTGTGTTTTCAGTTCTTTACTAGTTGACTGCTTTGTCAGGAGAAGACTGGCTGGTTGACCTCAGGGGGAGTGGCTTCACCTCTCAAGAAAACTTGAAGTCTTCGGTCCTCAGCTGCTAAAGGGGATTGACAACCCGTAACGTTCCCTGAACTGACCCGGAGAAAGCTCAAGGAAAGACAATTAGCAGGTAAGACCTAATTTCACCTGTCCTCTTCTTCAGGTGCATGCGCCTTTTTGGGCCTTAGGCCCCAAACGTTTTCCTTAACATGGAAAAACCTGCCTCAGGTTTTAAAAAGTGCACCAAGTGTGGCGGTACCATCTCCTTCACCGACACCCATGAATGGTGGTTAAAATGTTTAGGTCCTGACCACTCTATCACGGATTGTGTGTCCTGTGCCATGATGTCTAAAAGAGGTTGGCAGAACCGAGCTGCCAAGCTCAGTACCCTGTTTCCCTCTGATGCAGCTTCGGTGGCATCGACGTCTTCCAGGGCTGCTTCTTCCTCCCGTGGATCTCAGGTAACTAAACATAAATCCAGCCGGTCCTCGAAGGGTAGATCTCCTCCTAAGCATCGGGATGCCTCTGGCATTGCCCTCGAGGATTCTGCACCGGCAAAATTACCCTGGCGGGAGGCTATGGCTTCCGAAGCATTATCGGGGTTCCAGGATGTTCTCGATGGCTCGGCCTCGACAGATCTCCTGGTGCCATGCTCTGGGGTACCGGCGGTCTCCTCTGGTACCGACAACCAGGCATTGACGGCGTCAATAGACCAGAGAGTTCTGGCTATGGAACGCAGTCTGGCGGCTCTCCTTGTGGCATCGACGCCCTTGGTACCGCGACAGACAACTCCACCGGCACTGGCATTGGTACCGGTACCGATAACATCAGCATAGGTGTCTGCTCTGCCGGTACCCTGTCTTCCGATGCCCTCCAGTACCGGTTATTCCCGGTACCGACCTTGGTCGGTACGGGTATCGGGCTCTGCAAGAGCATCCGGACAGACAGTATTTAGAGTTCTCAGAAGAATCTGAGGATTCTGAGAGTTCTGTCGATGCAGCGATGCTTCTTCCAGAGGAGTCCTCCTCCCCTAACGCAGGATGTTTCCTCCAGAGGATATGTCCTTCCAAGACTTCATCAGGGAGGTGGCTCAGGGCCTGTCCATTACTGTGGCCCCTAAAACAGGGCCAAGGAGTTGGAAATTCTACAATATCCTAAAACTCCTAAGGAGGCAGCTACCTTACCCATTCATGAGATTTTATATGATCTCATGTTGAGGATGTGGGAAACACCTCTTACCACCTCTCCTCATTCTCGTAGATTGGATACTATGTATCGAGTCCCTCCTTGTCCTGGATGCCATAAGACTCAGCTTCCTCACCACTCTATTGTGGTGGAGTCAGCTATGAGAAGGATCAGAAGTGCAAAAAGACATGCCTCTAATCCTCCAGGACGTGAGTGCAGAACCCTGGATGCTTTTGACGTAGTGTCTTCCAAGCTTCCATGCTTTCTGCCAGGATCAGTTCCTATAGTCTCTACATGGGAATGTTCCTAAAGGAGGTCACAGATAATTTACAGACTTTAAGTCCTTTCATTTCTGAGGATAAAAGACAGGACTTTCTCACTTGGGTCAAACATGCCCAAGATGTTTCTAAATTTTTTAACCGTGCAGCCTTTGACTGCTTTGAGTGTATAAGCAGAACCTTGGCTATCGCCATAGGTGCACGTAGAATTGCTTGGCTCCGGGCATCTGATCTAGAGCTCTGGGTACAAGACAAATTGGGAAATATCCCTTGTACTGGTGAGAACCTGTTTGGTAAAGATTGGCAGGAAAAAGCCAATGAAATGGATGCGGAAAATTCCACCTTGGATAGACTATCCAAGTCCACTGCTGATCCTGTTAGAAAGAAATTGTTCAAGAAACCATCTATCTCCAGGAACAAGCAGGAATGAGTTTTCACATATGGGTATCGTCGGTACCGATGGAGCCTGCGCAGGAACGCTCCCCAGCGTCCAGTAGGAAAGCTTTTGGGAGCATCCCACAGCGCCTGCGCGCTGCCTTCCCACCTTTCCTAACCGCCTCTCTCCAGTTCTTCTTTTCCGCGGAGCCAGCAGGTCGTGTTCCTGTCACCGCTGAAGAAGTTCTTTATTTTTCTTTATTTCTTTGGTCGCGCGTCTGCCTTCTTCGACGTCGGACCGGTACCGCCGGTCTTTTCTTCCTTAAAAAAAAACCTACCGTTTCCCACTTCTGTGCAATTTTTTCTTTTGGACCTTGGGCCTAGAATATTTTTCCTCATGGAAAAGCCCGCTTCCGGGTTTAAAAAGTGCACGAAGTGCAGCGGTACTCTTTTTCTATCACCGACACCCATGACTGGTGTCTAAAATGTTTGAGTCCTGACCACTCCATCACGGATTGTGTGTCCTGTATCATGTCGTCTAAAAGAGGTCGGCAGAACTGAGCAGCCAAGCTCAGTACCCTGTTTCCCTCTGATGCAGCCTCGGTGGCATCGACGTCTTCCAGGGCTGCTTCTTCCTCCCATGGATCTCAGGTAACCAAACATAAATCTAGCCGGTCCTCGAAGGGCAAATCTCCCTCTAAGCATCGAGATGCCTCCGGGCTTGTCCTCAAGGATTCCGCACCGGCAAAATTACCCCGGCGGGAAGTTCTGGCTTCCAAAGCATTGTCTATGGGGTCACAGGTTGACATCGATGGCTCGGCCTCGACCGATCACCTGTTGCCGTGTTCTGGGGTACCGGTGGCCTCCACTGGTACCGACATCCAGACTCTGGTGGCGTCAATGGATCAGAAGATTCTGTCCATGCAGCGCACCCTTACGGCGTTTATGCAGGCTTCGACGCCTCCGGTACTGCAACAGTCTCCGTTGCCAGTACCAACTCCGGCACCGGCATCATTCCCGGTGCCGGTACCGATTGCATCGGCTTCGGTGTCGACTGCAACGGTACCCTGTCCTATGATGCCCATCGGTACCGAACCGGTACCGCTTACTCCCGATGTCGATCCCACTCGGTACACGTATCAGGCTTTACAGGAGCATCCAGACAGGCGATACTTCGATTCCTCCGAAGACTGATGAGTCGGAGGTTTCTGTCGATGCACCGGTACTTCTTCCTCAGGAGTCTGATTCTCCAAAACGAAGAATGTCTCTTCCAGAAGACTTGTCTTTTCAGGACTTCATTAGGGAAGTGGCTAGAGGCCTCTCCATTACAGTGGCCCCTGAGTAGACACCATGTACCGTGTCCCTCCTTGTCCTGGCTTTCTTAAGTTTCAGCTTCCTCACCACTCTATTGTGGTAGAGTCTGCCATGAGGAAAATAAAGAGTGCAGAGACACTCCTCTAATCCTCCAGGACGTGAATGCAGGACCCTTGATGCTTTTGGCCGAAGGGTTTTCCAAGCTAATATGCTTGCTGCCAGAATCAACTCCTATAGTCTCTATATAGGGATGTTTCTAAAAGAAGTCACAGATCATCTGCAGACTTTAGCCCCTTTTTTTTCAGAAGATAAAAGGCAGGAATTTCTCACTTGGCTTAAACATGCCCAAGATGTTTCCAAATTTTCCAATCGTGCAGCCTTTGACTCTTTTGAGTGTGTAAGCAGAGCCTCGGCTATTGCCATAGGTGCACGCAGAATTGCTTGGTTACAAGCCTCTGATTTGGAACTTTGGGTCCAAGATGAACTGGGAAATCTTCCTTGTACAGGTGAAAACCTTTTTGGCAGGGATTGGAAAGCAAAGGCCATTCAGATGGATGCTGAGAACTCTGCTTTGGATAGACCTTTTTAAAGTCTACCTCTGCTCCTGCTAAGAAAAGGTTGTTCAAAAAGACAACTTTTTCTAAAAAGGGAAGATACTATCCTGCTTATGGTCAGCAGGCATCTTCTGCAGGTCGTTTTGCTGCAAAGCGTCAGCAACCACCTAAACAGGCCAAGTCAAAGGCTGCCAGGCCTCCCACGGCTCAGCAGCCTCAGCCTTCTCAGGGCCTTTGACTTGCAACTAGAGAACTTAGCCTTTCTGGCTCTGGAAGATTCAGAGCCCCTCACCATTCCAGGAAGGTTGGCTCACTTTGCTCCCAAATTGGAGCAAATTACAGCAGAACAATGGACCCTCTCTATTGTAAGGGAAGGGTACAAGCTTCATTTCTTAAACCTTCCTCCCCACACCATGGTGAGACAGTTCAATTCTCCAACATCTCTCCTCAACCTTCTAGGTCAGGAAATTGCTGCCCTTCTTGCCCAAAGGGCAATAGAAGAAGTACCCCTTCTTCAACAGGGCTCAGGGTTCTACTCCCCTTATTTTCTTATTCCAAAGAAAACAGGGGGCTACAGACCCATATTAGATCTCAGAGACTTGAACAAGTTTCTATTCAAAGAGAAATTCAGGATGATTTCTCTCGATATTCTGCTGCCATACCTTCAGAGTCAGGACTGGCTTTGTTCTCTAGATCTCAAGGATGTGTACACCCATGTCCTCATCCATCCAACACAGAAGGATCCTTCGGTTCCTTTTTCAAGGAAAGCACTACCAATACAGGGTGCTTCCTTTCGGTCTGGCCTCTGCACCAAGGGTGTTCACGAAATGCATGGCAGTAGTAACTGCATTTCTACTCTCTCTAGGAATATTCGTTTTCCCATATCTGGATGACTGGCTCATTCGAGCTCCATCACAGTCAGAGGCCCAGATTTCTCTAACCTGCACGATGCGTGTCCTTCAGTATTTGGGACTGGTAATAAACATCCCAAAATCCCATCTCACCCCTACTCAGTCTCTGGAGTTTATAGGGTCTTTGCTGGATACCACAACTGCAACGGCCTGTCTTCCTCAGGCCCGTTGCCTACGCTTGGTGCAGTTAGCCTCCCAGATACAGTTAGTCCGATTTAACTGCTCGAGAGATGTTACAACTATTAGGCCACATGGCATCCACCGTGCATGTTGTTCCATATGCTCGCCTTCACATGAGGGCAGCTCAATGGACTTTGTCCACCCAATGGACTCAGGCATCAGGTTGCCAGTCAGACAAAATAGAAAACTCCAGTCACCTATTTTGGTCTCTCCAGTGGTGGAAGTCCCCTCCAAATCTATTGCTGGGGTCCCCTTTTCAGCAGTCGCTACCTCAAGCAGCTCTGACAACAGATGCTGCTTCAATGGGTTGGGGAGCTCATCTGCAAGATCTCTCCACCCAGGGCATCTGGTCTCCACAGGAGACCTCTCTGCATATCAATCTCTTGGAACTCAGAGCAATATTCTTAGCTCTGAGTGTTCCATTCCCTGCTCAGCTACAGGACAGTCCTCATCCATACGGACAACCAAGTAGCCATGTTCTATGTAAACAAGCAGGGCGGGACTGGCTCTCTGTCGCTTTGCAACGAAGCTTTGCGACTGTGGGCCATCGCCACAGAGCATCACATCCATCTTCTGGCAGTATATCTTCCAGGCGTTCAAACCTCTTGGGCGGACAGACTCAGTCGAGTTCTACTTCCACACGAGTGGTCCCTCCACATGGACCAGGGAGCCAGGATTTTTCGAATTTGGGGAACCCCAGACATAGACCTCTTTGCAAGTCCGTGGAATGCCAAACTTCCCCGGTTCTGTTCCAGAATTCCGTGTCAGGGAGTTCAGGCCAAGGATGCCTGCCTCCTTCACTGGGGTCAAGACTTCCTTTATGCCTTTCCACCAATGCCCTAATTCCCAAGACACTATTCAAGCTTCAGAGAGATCAAGGGACCATGATCCTCATAGCACCACATTGGCCACGCCAAGTGTGGTACCCTCTACCTCTGCATCTCTCTCAAGCTCCTTCCCTGGACTTGGGCTCTGCACCAGACCTTCTGTCCCAGGAAGAGGGAACTTTGTGGCACCCAAACCCCCAGTCGCTCCATCTCAGGGCTTGGTTGCTGAGGGCCTAGACCTTCAAGATTTTCATCTCTCTCAGCAAGTCAGAGATGTTATTCATGCCTCTAGAAAGCCTTCTACTAGACATTCCTATGCTTTCAAATGGAAAAGATTTACCATTTGGTGTTCAGGGAAAGGTCTAAACCCTCTTGCAATACCTCTGAATTCTCTACTAGAGTATCTCCTGCATCTATCCCATGCAGGTCTGAAAACGAATTCAGTAAGAGTCCATTTGAGTGCTATTGCAGCGTCCCTCAAGCCTCTCAATGGACAACCTATTTCCTCTCATCCTCTTATAGCAAGATTCATGAGAGGCCTTCTTTTAACTAAACCTCCCATTAGACCACCTCCAGTGGCATGGGACTTAAACCTGGTTCTTGGCCAGCTTATGAAGCCACCCTTTGAACCTTTAGCCACCACCTCCTTGAAATTCCTTTCTTGGAAAGTTATTTATCTCCAGGAAAAAGCAGGAATGAGTCTTCACATATGGGTACATCGGTACCGACGGAGCCTGCGCGGGAACGCTTCCCAGTGTCCAATCAGAAAGCTTTTGGAAGCATCCCACCACGCCTGCGTGCTGCCTTCCCGCCTTTCCCAACTGCCTCTCCTCAGTTTTCATTTTTCCGCGGAGCCGGCAGGATGTCGTCCTGTCACTGCAGAAAATTCTTCTTTTAATCCTTTAGTTTTCTTGTGGTCGCGGCTGTCTCCCCAACGCCACCGGTACTGCTGGTGTTTCTTTCTCTTGTAAATTTTTTTCCTTTCAGGGAATATTTTTTCTTCTCAGTGTCTTATGGTTTTTCAGGCCTTCCAGGCCTCTCCAAGTCCTTCATGGAACCGCCAGCCACTTTCTCCAAGAAATTTTCAAACTGTGGCGGTACAACTTTATTTTTAGACTCCTATAATTGGTGTCTAAGCTGTTTGGGTCCTGACCTTTTTCCTCCAGAGCCCTCGGGCAACAGTATTGTGAGAAGAAGTTTTCAACATCGAGTTTCCCTCGATATGAGGTTCCCTTCCAACTTCAGGGCACCGACCATTTCTTCTTCTACACAGGATCAGGTAACCCACAAACAGTCTATTAATACTAGTCAACCCTCGAGTGGTAGGTCTCATGCACAGCATGTAGACGGCTCCGGCCTTGCCCTCGAGGGCCCTTTGGCTTCAAAACCCCGGCGGGAGTCTTCGGCCTCCAAAGCCTATGTGGGGTTTCAGGTTGTTCCTGGGGTTCACCCCCCACAGAACATTCCTGAGCCGTGTCCGGTGGTGGCATCCGCTTCGAGCGGTACCGATACCCCGGCATCGGCACTGGTTTTGGAAACGCTCCTCACCAGGGATCGTCGTCTGGCATCCTCGGTAACTACGGGACCTGTGTATACGTTCCAGACTGACTTTCCAGTATCGGTACTGGCACCGATACTGCCTCCGACGTCGGTACCCTCCAGACATGCATCGATTAACTTGCTTCCTTCGATGCCGATTCTGGAATCGATCTCCAGTTTGGAGGACTGGGTACTGACTCGCCTTGGTACCGGCTCCCGTTCGTACCGAAGGCTCGGTTCCGTTGGTTCGGATCCACAACTCTCGGTTCCTCCGATGCCGTTTGGATTGCCACCGGCTGGGTTTCATCCTTCGGTATCAGACACAGTACCGAAGTCGGTACCGATGTCTACATTATCCTCAATGCCGAGTTTGGAATCGATCTCTAGTCTGGAAGACGTGGTTCCGACATGCCTTGATACCTTGACCTGTTGATACCGGAGGCTCGGTGCCGAGGGTGACTGCCGAACGTTTTCGGTTACCTCGGTACCAATTGAGCTGTCACCCGTGGCTGTTCCGATGTCTGTGTCTGGTTCGGTGCTGACATCGGTACCGGTACCGGTCTCCACTGTAGCATCGTGGCCAGCTCCTTCCATGCTGCTTTTAACAGGATCGCTCCCTTCTATATCAAGTTTGGAGACGATACCTGGCATGGACGATGTGCTACTGCCTGTCGCTGGTCCTGACCTCCAGTACCAGCGTCCATCCGTTAAGGATCCCATATTGCACCGTGCAGATACATCCTTCGGTGCCCAGGCTAGTTCCTCAGATCTAACCTGTCCAAGGGAGGTTCTCTTTGGAGATCCTTCTTTTCAGAGTTTCCTCTGGGATATGGCAAGATTACTTGCCATCTCTATCCCTGGACATGATCCTGCACAAGGCTCTGTTTCTACCGAAGCAAAGGAAAACATAATGCTTCCTTTGCATCATTCCTTGCAGGATCTTCTTCTACGAATGTGGGAAGCACCTTTAAGGGTACCCCCACCTTCCAGAGCAACTGATCTCCTATATCAGGTGCCCCCCTCTCCAGGGTTTCAAAAGACTCAACTTCCTCATCATTCCATTGTAGTGGAATCAGCAATGAGGTGGGTGAAGAGTAAGAAAAAGCACTCTTCTTATCCGCCAGGTCATGAGTCTAAGACACTAGATGCCTTTGGACGTCAAACCTTCCAGACATCCATGCTTTCAGCAAGAATTCTCTCATATATTTTTTATATGAGTCTATCTCTTGAGGAGGTCACAAAGAAATTCCATCTTTTGACTCCCTTTCTTTCAGAACCCAAGACTGCAGACTATTCCTCACTGCTTAGTTATATTCAAAATATCTCTTGGTTTTTTACTCGTGCTTCCCTAAACTCATTTGAGTCTGTTAGGGCTTCTGCTATAGCTATAGGGGCATGACGTAGAGCCTGGCTCCAAGCTTCAGACTTAGACAAATGGGCACAACAAAGACTGGGTAATACTCCTTGCACTGGAGAAAATCTCTTCAATAAGGAGTCTTTACGTCAGGTTACTCAGTGGTTCACTGACTTACCTGTTTCTAAGGGCTGTTCTACACCCTCTTCTTTCCCAGTAGGTAGGAAATGTCCTACCAAACTTTCTTCCCCTAGGGGGAGAAGGTTTTATTCATCTTCAGCCCATCACACATGTTCCCCAACAAGGGAAACATCGCCCTGGTCTGAAGAATCCAAACTCTTACCAGGCTCATCAAACCCAGCATATGCAGGGTTTCTGATTAATCACATATTTTTGTGTCTCTTGGGGTTTAGAACCTGCAGTTGGCTTCTTGTCAGTAGAAGCCTTCCACTGCTTCATTCTAAACTCTAGGCATGGATCTCTTTTCACAAGACATCCATTTTTCCCTGTTATACGTGCTTTTAGGATGTTCATGCCCATAGGTCACAGCTTCTCCTCTTCTTCCTGCTAGGGAAAGAGGTTTAACAACTATCAAATGATAGTTTTTTCTGTACCAGCATGAATTTTTTCCTTCTACAGACTTACCATATTGTAAGTCTCCATTCAGCTCCATCTTCTCTACCCTCTTATAAAGCATTTCCCCTGTAAGAGTGGTACTATTACACTGGAGGGCTTCTCTTCAGCCCTTTTAGTTTTGTCACTATTCCAGTGTGGCGTTTTTCTCTCTGAGTTAACTCCTTTTCCTTTTTTGCTTTGGGGCAGTTTTTAGGCAGGTCCAGAGTTTTCTTACTCCTGTTCTGTTCTTTCTGTTTTTTTTTTAACTGAAAGATTCTTTCTGATGTCTTACTAGCAGCTGCCCATGCAGGAGTCCTAGTGATTGGACCACTGGTTCTTCCCCACAAGCATCCAGAGTTGTCTTCCACTATATTCTTTCTGGCCTCAGTAAGTGACTCCAAGACAGTGGATTCATCTTTCTTGGCAAATCTTATCACTACAGGCTTCTCTAATTGTTTTCTATTCTTGCCATCTCCAATTCCCTTGGGTTTGGCAGCATAGTCGGCCTAGCTATTGGCTTTTCCAGCAGCCAGTTCTATCTCCTAATTCTTCTTCATTATGCTCTCTGCAATCTACAGAGAAGCTTTCCACTATGGGCCCTTGCTAGAGAGCATTAGGATTTCCTCAAACAGCTGTCCTAGATGGTTGGAAAAGGCTCCCTCAGTCATGCCCCTCATGACTGGAAGGGTTCTTCCTACGCTACTATCTCCTTTCTAAAGCAAAGGACATGGGCCTTCTCTTACATGAAAGCTTAGAGTTGTTCAATTCCCTCATTTGGTCCTCTGGATTCCCACCGGGAATATGCTCTCTTTTTTTACTTGCAGCTCGTCCTCATGGTATCCTAATCCTTCATGGACAGCGCATATTTAGCTAAAGAACGCATGATACTCTTTTTGCCCCTCAAGTAGGTCAACATGGTATCTCATTCCTATGCGTCTTCTGTCCATTTACCATGCCAGAGTTCTGGAGGCTCGGGACTTGCTGCCTGCATTCTGATGTTATCCTCTGCTTTTCACGTAACCATCCTGGTTTTTTTCACTGACTAGCATTCTTGCAGCAATCTAGTCTGCTCTTTGTCAGGGGGATTTTTCCCCTGACTTTCTTCCATCACAACCAAGGGAAATAGATTCTCTATATATCTTCTCAAGTAGGTTCCACCTTCTTGTTATTAGATGAATCTCTCCTCTTCACATCTCCTATGTGAATATACTTCTATAAGCACATTTCTGTCTGCCTAATTGCAGACACACATCATTAGTGTGTGAATATGTTTTTGCCCTTTGATATCTCACTATAGATATATATTCTTATATGTCTGTCTATATATCTATATATATATGTATATATATACGTATATATATATCTATATATATACATCTATCAAGATATTTATTATAGGTAGATATGTATTACATACTTATCTATCTCACTGTCTATGCTCATATAGATATATATGTCTCTATATGATTCTGACAGTTGGGCTCTACCCATACCATGCTGTTCCAGCATGTTTGGGGTGCTACACACACAACTACTCCAGTGATAGTTTTTTATTTATTTATTTTATTTATTTACATTCTCTTATATACCGCGCTATTCTGCATCAGTGCGGTTTACATTGAACAAACTGAAATTACATTGAATAGGGCATTATAACTTGGAGTTAACTATTTTACAGGGAACATGGGCTATGGAGGGTTAAGTGGCTTGCCCAAGACCACAAGGAGCACCTGTGGAACTAGAAACCCCAGTCCTTCCAGCCCAAGGTTGCTGTCCTCTAATGGGATTTGAAACCCTGACCTTCCGGCCTGAAGTACCTTGCCCCAACCACTAGGCCACTCCTCCACTCCTTAACTACTTTTCTACCATAACCTTAAAGGTTAGGTACCCATGAAGGAGTGGAGGAGTGGCCTAGTGGTTGGGGCAAAGTACTTCAGGCCGGAAGGTCGGGGGTTCAAATCCCACTGGAGGACAGCAACCTTGGGCCGGAAGGACTGGGGTTTCTAGTCCCACAGGTGCTCCTTGTGGTCTTGGGCAAGCCACTTAACCCTCCATAGCCCATGTTCCCTGTAAAATAGTTCTCTGTGTGCTGTGCTTTCCTGTCTAATCAATGTGTTTATACCTCAAAAATTTCCTGTCATGATTTGACAATTTCCAATCTGTAATCAAAACCGCTGCTGATCGCTGGAAGTAGCGGTATACAAATGTATACTAAATAAATAAAATAAAAATAAAATGAAGCTCTCCATGTTCCAGTATCTTTCCTACCTGACATCAGTTAGGAAAGGCATTGCAGATGTTCAGTCATTCTGAGGCTAACGCCTTGGGCATCTGTCCTTTCTTTTGGGATATAAGGGTTTCCATACCCCATCTTCCCACAAGGATTAGGCCTGTTTGTCCAAATCAGTCAGCCTTTTCCTCTTTTTGCTCCTATCAGTGAGTCACTCTGTAGCCAAAAGAGTTTGGGCTTTTTTCATAAAGCCTTCCGCTGACGGCGTACAGTTTTGGTACTACCCCAGTTTACCCCTGGGGTTACCTCTTACCTTTCAGAATTCCTGACCTCCATTATGTTTTCCTACAGGTTTATTCCCTCTACCTTTGCAGTGAGGTCCTCCTTGAGGTTCCTCTACTGGATCCCCAGTAGATCCCATGAACCTACATACTTTTGTACAGTCCTGTTAGGGGAGGTCCATATTGCAACATTTCATTTTCAATATATTTGATGATAATTGTCATCCACACAGGGACTTCTTATCTGCAGTCCTATGTTAGGTTAGCTTTCTTTTACAGCACCTTTCTGTTTCAACTCCTTCCCACCATCTTGGGATGCCTGGCCATATGAGGTATAGCATGTTCCAATCCATAACATGCTGAGACTCCAGGCATTTTAGCTTGGGAGTCCCCATATGTGAAGACTCATTCCTGCTTGTTCCTGGAGATAGCACAGTTACTTACCTGTAACAGGTGATCTCTGGGAACAGCAGGAATAAGTCTTCACAACCCTCCCACCTCCCCTAGGAGTTGTATCTCTCTATCTTTCCTTTCCTCTCTCTCCCTCTTTGTCTGATCTTTAAAACTTAACTGAGGAGAGGCAGTTGGGAAAGGCGGGAAGGCAGCACGCAGTCGTGGTGGGATGCTTCCAAAAGCTTTCTGATTGAACGCTGGGAAGCGTTCCCACGCAGGCTCCGTCGGCACCGACGTAGCCATATGTGAAGACTTATTCCTGCTGTTCCCAGAGATCACCTGTTACAGGTAAGTAACTGTGCTTTCTCATTGCAGTCACCTCAGCACGCCTCATCAGTGAGTTGCAAGCTTTGGTGGCTAATCCTCCTCATACAAGGTTCCATCATGATAAGGACCTATCCACACTTTATGCCTAAAGTGGTCTCACCTTTTCATCTGAACAAAGAGGTATATTTACCTGTCTTTTTTCCAGGACCTCATGCATCTAATGCAGAGAGGAATCTTCATACCTTGGATTGTAAGAGAGCTCTCGCTTTTTACTTACAAAGAATACAGGAACATAGAAAGTCTTCTCAACTCTTTGTTGCTTTTGATCCTTCTCATTTAGGACTTCCAGTCTCTAAGAGAACACTGTCCAACTGGATTGCTCAGTGTATTTCTTTCGCCTACCAGAGTAGGAACATTTGTCTGGAGGGCCATGTCACAGCTCACAATGTGAGAGCCATGGCTGCCTCAATGGCTCATCTAAACTCTGTGTCCATCGACCAAATCTGTCGAGCGGCCACCTGGGCCTCGGTTCATATCTTCACAGCCCATTACTGTTTGGACAAGGACTCCCGCCGGGATGCCTCGTTTGGTCAGGCTGTTCTCAAACACCTTTTCCATTTCTAATCAACTCCTACCCACCTACCCTGGTCGGATGCCAGAGATCCATGGGGGGAGGTAGAGTCCTTTTCAAGGACACACAACCTGGGGTTTCTCCCTGGCATCAGCAGCTAGGGAGTCCCCATATGTGAAGACTTATTCCTGCTTGTTCCTGGAGATAGCACAGTTACTTACTTGTAACAGGTGATCTCTGGGAACAGCAGGAATAAGTCTTCACAACCCACCCACCTCCCCTAGGAGTTGTATATCTCTATCTATCTTTCCTTTCCTCTCTCTCTCTTTGTCTCAGCTTTAAAACTCGAACTGGAGAGAGGCGGTTGGGAAAGGCGGGAAGGCAGCACGCAGGTGCTGTGGGATGCTCCCAAAAGCTTTCTTACTGGACGCTGGGAGCGTTCCCGTGCAGGCTCCGTCGGTACCGACGATACCCATATGTGAAGACTTATTCCTGCTGTTCCCAGAGATCACCTGTTACAGGTAAGTAACTGTGCTTTCCCCAAGCAACGGACATTTATACACGCTGCTTTCCAGATGTTGCCCCTTTTACCCATTTCCATAAAGGTATTTAATGTTTCACTTATCTTTTGGCTTTCTTCACCCATCCCCAATGAATCTAGTTTAAAGCCCTTTTCATTAGGTTAGCCAGTCTGCTACTGAAAACATGTCAACTTTTTGTTTACTGATGGACGCCATCTCTGCTCTGCAACCCTTGGAACAGCATCCCATGGTCCAGGAAACCAAAATACTCTGTGATACAATCCACAGCGCCATGCATTTATCTCCAAGATACGAGCTTCTCTTCCTTGGTCTTTACCTTCGACAGGGAGGATTGAAGAGAACACCAACTGTACCCCTATCTGCTTCACACTCTGTCCCAGAGCCATGAAGTCACTTTTGATACGCTTAAAGGAATACCTGGCAGTATCATTTGTGCCGCCATGGATGAGCGACATCGGGTAATAGTCAGTGGGCTTGATGAGTCTTGGCAAACTCTCCGTAATATCTCGGATTTTGGCACCTGGTAGATAGCATACCTCTCTGGACATCAAGTCTGATTGGCAGAAGGATGCATCAGCACGCCTCAGAAGTGAGTCACCATCCACGACTACTCTTCGCATCTTAGTGGTCAGTGATTTTGCAACTTTGGGGTGCTTGAGCTCTGGTTTTTCTTTTTCTAGGGATGCTTTCACCACCTCTACTTCCTGGGCTGCATAATGGTTCTTCAGTTCAAGGGCTGGATGAGTTTGATTGGTGATTCTGCAGGCTCTGGTGACTCGTGTCCAACCTTTGCCATTCTGTAGGCTCCCATCTTCTTTTCTCCTGGAGAGCTTGGATGTTTCAAGAAGGATCTCACTGTCTTGAATGCTCTTTAGCCTTGCTACCTCTTCTCTGAGCTCCTCCACTTGTTTCCTGAGAGTTTCAACATGCAGGCATCCTACACATGGAATCGGTCCTTCAGCTGGCGTTGGGATCTCTCTCTGGACAGAGGCAGAAGCTGTAACGGGGGGCAGCAGTTTTGGCATTATGATTTTTCCCAGCCATTCAGTTGGTGGAGCTTAGGTACCAGTTGAAGCAAAAGAGAAAGTGACCTATCAAAATACCAGCCGGTTTCTCAGCTGTCCTTTCAGAGAAAGAGCAGTTAACCTCTTTTAAGTGTGTTCTAAATGTGCTGTTCCAAGTCCATGTGTGTAGCTATTTGGTGGAGGTGCCTGATAAAGCAAGACTTCTCACATGGAGTGGGTGGGAGTTAAGGGTGGTGGGTAGGGAGGGAACTAACACCTGATGAGGTCTCAGTAGATTCAAAGAGTTGAGAAAGATACTAAAAGCAGAGTTTTAAACCTACACAATTAAAGAAAATATTTCTCCTTTTGAACTAAAGCACCAAAAAGAATGTAACTTTGTTTGAAAAAGTACCATAACGTTTTTAAGAGCTCTCATGCAGAGAGTTAGTAATTAAAAGCCACACTCTTACTTTGCTTGAAATGCAGAGTCCCTGTTAGGAATGCCTCAACAGTGCATCTTTAATCATCTCGTTCGTTCCCAATTGCAGATCTTTGATAAATGTTTAAAAACTAGCAGTCCCAGTACAGATCCATGGATACTCCACTTTTCATCATTGAGAAAATTGACCAGATATCCCTACTCTATTTTCTAACTCCCAACCATGTTCTAATCCAGAATAGATCATTGTCTCCTGTGCCATGATTTTTTAACTTCCTCAGTAGTCTTTGATGTGGGACTTTAGAGTTTCGGAAAAAGTTTGACACACACACTATCAACTGGTTCACTTTTATCTACGTGTTTATTCATGCCTTCAAAGAAATGGAGCACATTGAGGCATGCCTTTCCCTTGGCTAAATACATGTTGACTTTGCCACATTAAATCATGTCTGTCCAAGTGTCCATTGTACCATATTTCCTGGAATATAAGACACTGTTTTTTACATCGAGAAGTGATGGCACAACCTATGCAAAGGAGCCAACCTATCTAATAAATTTATGTGATGGACCACGCCCCTCAATCTGCATAGAAATACTCGCACCTGTGCAGTGGATGGTCTTTCTCCCTGCACCCTCTGCTGTATGTCCAACGCTTGCAAGCAGAAACTCCGATCAGCAAACTGGTATGTACTTGGATTATACTGACAAATAGCATTCCAGACGATTTTCGGTTACAACACAAATCTACTTTTTAACCTCACAGAAAATGGTGACATCGAAGGTGTGGAACTCATACATTCAAATTGAAAGAGTTCTGTTATGCAGAAGAACATGGTAACAGAGCCAATGAGTGAAATTTTGGGATAACTGAGAAATTAGAGACTGGAGGAAGATGCAGGGAAGACTAACCTTGATGAAATGCAGCAAGTGGCCTTGGACAAATCACTTAACTTTCCATTGCCTCAGAAAAATCTGAGTTATCAATGTCCTTGTTTAATGTACATTAGTAAGTTTAAGTTACAATGTAAACTGCTTTTACTGAAATAATAAAGCGGCACAAAAAAATTTGTTAAAGAGGAAAAAAAATTGCGACCGCAAAACATGGAGGTCTGAATTAGCACATCTGCTTCAGTTTGTCATAGAGCGGAGGGCCCAGGGCTGTGGACTGTCCACTGTGCAGGCGTGATTCAAAGCAGTTCATATCGCCAGGGAAATGAATATCTAGGGATTTAAGGCTGGTCATTTGTGGTGCTACTGATTTTATGATAAAAAAAATTAAGCATTAAACAAAGAACAACCATCTGTGAGCAGCTCCCTGCTGATTTCTTGGACAAAGAAAGGAATTTCAGTGAATTTGTCAACAAAGAAATCAACACATACACAATGACACCGGACTTCATAATCAACATGGACAATGTTCCCTTAACCTTCGACATCCTATTAGAATGATCAGTCAAAAGTGGGTTTAGAACAATAAATATTAGTACCATCAGACTCGAAGAGAGACACTTTACAGTGGTTGCTGGCCTGCTGTGCAAGTGGAAAGACGCTGCCACCTATGATTATATTCAAAAGGAAGACAATGGTACGTGAAACTCTACCAACCAATGTTGTTGATGTGAATGAAAGGATGGATGGATGGGAGTATGATGTTGAAATGGCTGTTGTGCTGCTTTAGTAAGCGGCCAGATGGATTTTTCAATTGACAGAAAGTGCCATTTGTCATGGATAGCATGAGAGCCCATCTTGCTGAAGACATAAAGAAGAAAATAAAATCTCTGAATACTGTCCTAGTTATACCGGATGGTATGACAAAAATGCTTCAACCGCTTGACATTTCCATCAACAGAAGATTCAAAGCTGTGCTGCGTCACCTATGGGGAAACTGGATGGGCCACGGAGAATACGTTTTCATGGCTACAGGCTGTATGTAATACTACAAAAAATAGCTGTGCAAGAGCTAAGCAGTAAAGGCAAATAGTAAAAGCTCTTAGATTACAACATTCCACATTATAAACCTATTCACCATTAACTCATAAGCAATGTGACCTCAGGAAAGCTCGATATCTCACACAAAGTGAAAATCTCACTTAAAGAGCAGCTGACGCTTACATCATCGGTCACCAAAGCCCATCACAAATTCATTCACAATACTCATACATACCAAAACTTAATACCAACCCAATCAAATAACACCAAAGGGAAAATTCCTAAATACAACATGCACTCACTCACAACCACACTACCACACCACACATACAAATAGCGTCAAATACACTGAAAAAGAATTAAATACACTGAAAAAGAATTTGCCAATGCTCAACAACAGGATCCGTCAGGACTAGAGAAAACCCCTAAAAAAGAAGGGGAAAATACATAAGGAATATATAGAAAAATCACTAACCCAAAAGGGTCCGCAATTACTTATCTTTAAGTTGCAACTCTCCAGCAGTCACAAACGGGTCCATTAGTGAAATGCAATCTTCAAAAGCTATTAAGCTATACATTCAGCAGATAAGGAAATAGCAGTAAACAGTCATCATATATAATCTAAACTACAATCCTACAGAAGCTGCTGTTTCGCCAACCAAGAGGCGTCATCAGGGGTTACCCAGTAATCAAAAGTTACTTCGTAGCTATTCTAACTGCCAACTATCCACCGTCTAACAAGGACGGCGTATGGCGCACCACTTATAACCCATATCAACCAATCAGGAGGAGGGGACTTTGTGGCACCCAAACCCCAAGTCCCTTCACCTCAGAGCTTGGTTACTGAAGGCCTAGACCTTCAAGGCTTGAATCTTTCTCAGCAAGTGAAGGATATCCTCCATACTTCCAGAAAACCTTATACCAGGCGTTCCTATGCTTTTAAGTGGAAAAGATTTTCCATTTGGTGTGCTGAAAAGGATTTTGACCCTCTAGCACTGCCTTTAAATTCTCTATTAGACTATCTCCTTCATCTTTCCAATGCAGGACTTAAAACAAATTCAGTAAGAGTCCATTTGAGTGCTATTGCAGCGTTCCTTAAGCCCATCAATGGACACCCTATTTCCTCTCATCCTCTCATTGCAAGATTCATGAGATGCCTAACTTTAACTAAACCTCCCATTAGGCCTCCTCCGGTGGCATGGGACTTAAATTTGGTTCTTTGTCAGCTTATGAAGCCACCTTTTGAACCCTTAGCCACTACCTCCTTGAAATTTCTTTCCTGGAAGGTTATTTTCCTCATTGCAGTCACTTCAGCTCGCCGCATCAGTGAACTGCAAGCCTTAGTGGCTAATCCACCTTATACAAAGTTCCATCATGATAAGGTAGTCCTTAGGACAAATCCGTACTTTATGCCTAAAGTGGTCTCACCTTTTCATCTTAATCAAGAGGTATATTTACCTATCTTTTTTCCAGCTCCTCATGCATCCAATGCAGAGAAGAGTCTTCATACTCTGGATTGTAAAAGAGCTCTTGCTTTTTACTTACAAAGGACACAGCAACATAGAAAGTCTTCCCAGCTTTATGTTGCTTTTGATCCTTCTCATTTGGGACTTCCAGTCTCTAAGAGAATACTGTCCAGTTGGATTGCTCAGTGAATTTCTTTCGCCTACCAGAGTAAGAACCTTTCTCTGGAGAGCCATGTCACAGCTCATAATGTGAGGGCCATGGCCACCTCTATGGCTCATCTAAATTCTGTCTCCATCGACCAGATCTGTCGAGCAGCCACATGGGCCTCGGTTCATACCTTCACAGCCCATTACTGCTTGGACAAGGACTCCCGCCGGGATGCCTTGTTTGGTCAGGCTGTCCTCAAACACCTGTTCCATTCTTAAACAGCTCCTGACCTCCTTCTCTGGATGGATGCCTGAGATCAATAGGAGGACGTAGAACCCTTCCCAGGGTCTCATATCCTTGGGGATCTCCCAGGCATCTTAGCTAGGGAGTCCCCATATGTGAAGACTCATTCCTGCTTGTTCCTGGAGATAGCACAGTTACTTACCTGTAACAGGTGATCTCTGGGAACAGCAGGAATAAGTCTTAACAACCCTCCCACCTCCCCTAGGAGTTGTATCTCTCTATCTTTCTTTCCTTTCCTCTCTCTCTCTATTGTCTCAGCTTTAAATTTGAACTGAGGAGAGCTGGCTAGGAAAGGCGGGAAGGGAGCGCGCAGGCGCAGTGGGATGCTCCCAAAAGCTTTCCTTTTTGGGAAGCTGGGGAGCGTTCCCGCGCAGGCTCCGTCGGTACCGACGTACCCATATGTGAAGACTTATTCCTGCTGTTCCCAGAGATCACCTGTTACAGGTAAGTAACTGTGCTTTCCTTGAATACTCTCTTTCTGATAGCCCTTACTTCGGCTAGGAGAGTGAGTGAGCTTCAGGCCTTGGTCTGTGATAGACCTTACACCAGGTTCTATAAATACAGGGTGGTCCTCAGGACTCACCCTCCTAAGGTTGTCTCCTCTTTCCACCTCAACCAGGAGGTGGTTCTTCCTACTTTCTTCCATAGGCCTCATGCAAGTCAGGCTGAAAAAGTTCTCCATACCTTGGACTGTAGGAGGGCCTTATCCTTTCTACCTTGAACGTACGCAAGGTCACAGGAAGGCTTCTCAGCTCTTCCTTTCTTTTGACCCCAATAACATGGGGAGGCCTGTGTCCAAGCGTACCTTGTCCATTTGCGTGGCTGACTGTATCACCTGGGCTTCCAAGGCAGCTGTCCTTCCTTTGCAGGGTAGGGTCACGGCCCACCGTGTGAGGGCAATGGCTGCATCAGTGGCTCACCTCTGCTCTGTTCTATTGCAAGACATCTGCAGGGCTGCTACTTGGTCTTCAAACCAGACTTTTGCAGCCCACTACTGTCTGGAGAGGGAGTCCTGTAGGGACAGTGCTTTTGGCCAAGCAGTACTCCGGAATCTCTTTGAGGTCTAGGCAACTCCTGCCCTCTGGTTGGGCTACCTGTGGAGGGTGTGTCCTTGCAAAGCCTTTACTGTGTTGCTGAGACTAGAGGGAGTTCTCTTGTTCAGCCTGGGTTCCTGGTAGCCCAGAGCTGGGGAGTCACCCATAAGTGAGGACTGACTTCCTGCTTGGTCCTGGAGAAAGAGTAGTTACTCACCTGTAACAGGTGTTCTCCAGGAGCAGCAGGAATCAGTCCTCACTACCCTCCCTCCCTCCCCTTGGAGTTGCAGTTGTACATAGTTTAATTTTTATATTTTTGTGTGCTGTTCTTAGCTATGTCATTTGACTGAGCTAAGATGGCACCTTTAGGTGGGAAGGGAACCGCGCATGTGTGCCAGCATTCCCAAAGGCTTTCATGGAAAGCTGGGGAAATCCTCCGCTGGGGCTTCATCGGCGTCGATGACATCCATAAGTGAGGACTGATTCCTGCTGCTCCTGGAGAACACCTGTTACAGGTGAGTAACTACTCTTTTTGGCTTCTACGACTTCTACATAGGAGCGACTTATAATCTGGGAAATATGCTAATGACTCCCTGGTCCATTGTTTCTTGGATTACTCCTGAAGCCCTTTTTTAAAAATAAATGTTGTATTGGCCATCCTCCAGTCTTTTGATACCATAGATCAGGCATGTCCAACAGGTAGATCGCGATCTACCTGTAAATTGCCAGCCCCACTTGGCTCCATCTCTCCGGCAGCTCGCCCCATCGCTAGGAGAGCTCTCGTGCCAGCAGGTCATTTGCCGAGGGCTTGCCGCCACTGCTGATCCTTTGCCTGTCTTTTTTCCCTGCCTGCGGGAATCTTGCCTGCGGGTGTATTGGGGGCGCTGCTTGTTTTCGTGCCAATATTTTTGTGGGTACCTCAAGGGGCCACTGCCAGCCCTGCAGCGAGACGTCACAGGCCCGGCGTCATACCTGGTCTCCTGCCTCTCAGAATCACCCATTCCTGCCCCCCGCCCCAACACCCCTTAGAAGTGTGTTATATAGCAGGTGATATCCATTCACCCGGGCTTTACCTGAATACACTTACCATATTAGTTGTGTCGTGTGCTGGTCGTTGGTTTTGCTTTCATTAAATGTTTTCAGGCAGTCGCAACAAAATGTCAAGAATTCGGTGATTTTGGAAGGCGTTTCCAATTTTGTTCTAACTTGCCTATGCCTTGCCTTCGAATTGGTTCAAACCACTGTGACTTTTGCTTGCCTCTGCAATTTTATTTTGCCTAGCCTTTGTGTTGATTCTACACTGCAATTTTATTTCGCCTTGTCTTTGCGTTGATTCTACACTGTGTGCAGAATTTATTAAATCGCATGTGGTGGTATTTGAACTTTTTTGGCAGTATTTGATTTTATCTGGTTTGCTGGACAGGTTTTTGGGTTTTTTTGATGATTGATTGGTGGTATTTGATTATTGATGCCAGTATGATGTATTCTTATTTTTACTTTTAGAACTGCATGTGTGGTTTTGGTATCTCCAGTCCTTGTATTGCACATCATCCAGAGGTCTTCAGTTCCTGTTGATCTTTAATACTTTGTGACAGGGACAGTTTTGGACCAGATTCAGCCAGTGCTTATACTAAATTAGCAGATTTGGCCTTCTTATATCCAGCCACCCCAGTATAACGAAGATGAGTTTTACAAAGAAGAGCAAAACCTACCACTTTCATGATGAATGGGAAATGGACTACTTCTTCATCATGGTGAAAGACAAGTGTTGTCTAATTTGTAATGCCCCAGTATCCTTGCCAAAAAAAGGGTAATCTGGAACGTCATTATAAGGCTCTGCATAGCAATGTTTGATGCTGATTTTCCACCCAAAAGTGAAATTCGTAAACTGAAGCTCAAAGAACTTAAATCGAAATTGGCTTCTCAGCAACAGTTGATGGCGAAGCCAGGGTCACATTCGGTCAATGCAACCATAGCATCCTTCAAGGCCAGCAACCTGATTGCAAAGAAATGCAAACCTTTCACTAAAAGGGAATTTGTAAAAGATTGTTTTCTTGAAGCAGCTGACAATCTTTTTGAAGGATTTAAAAATAAGAAAGAGATCATAGCTGCTATTCAAGATGTACAATTGTCAAGAAACACTGTCGTGCGGCGAATAGAAAAGATGTGTGGAGACACAACTGAACAATTGTTGGAGGATGTTTCAAATTGTGTTGCTTTCTCACTCCAACTGGATGAATCTACAGACATAAGAGACATAGCCCAGTTACTAGTCTTTATGCGGATGGTTTTTGAAGACTTCAGTGTTAAAGAAGAACTACTTGGAATGATTTCTTTAAAAGGTAAAACTACTGGTCAGGAAATATTCAGTTCTTTCCATTCTTTTGTAACAAAGTGTAATCTTCCATCGCATAGACTTGTTTCCATCACTATTGATGGAGCAAG
Organism: Ichthyophis bannanicus; assembly: GCA_033557465.1. NCBI lineage: Eukaryota > Metazoa > Chordata > Amphibia > Gymnophiona > Ichthyophiidae > Ichthyophis > Ichthyophis bannanicus. Next base: position 883,592,224 of record CM066035.1, on the reverse strand, counting down.
AGCAATGACAGGTGAGGTTAACGGTTTCATAGCCCTCTGTAGAAAGCATGACGACTTCCCAGATTTCCTTTCTTACCACTGCATCATTCACCAGCAAGTTTTGGCAAGCAAGAGACTCAATACCAAGACTGTCATGGACATCACTTTCAAAACTGTAAATTCAGTTCATGGAAGATCACTTCAAAGACGGCTTTTCAATCTTACTCTTGATGAAGGGCCAGCGGAAATAATTTTGCACACAGATGTAAGGTGGCTAAGTAGGCACAAATTTCTGCAAAGAGTTTGTGATTTGCTGAATGAAATAAGTTTTTTGAAGGAGAGGGGAGATGACCAAGCAGAGTTGGAAGATGAGGAGTGGTTGTGATCTGGCATTTCTCACTGACTTTACAGGCGAACTAAGTGATATGAACCTTGAACTACAAGGTAAAAACAAATGCATTGGCGAGATGAGTACAGTTTCATCCTACAAGAACAAATTTGACCTAATGATGTCTGACCTTGCAAAACCTTTTGATCATTTTCTTAATACGCAGGACCATCTGGGACAATATTCAAATTTTGTTTTTCAGAATGAGAAGTATGTGACAGAAATCTGTTCTGTTATCAAGGAATTCGAAAATAGATTCTGTAACTTCCAAAAAATTGGAACAGTTGTGGAGTACTTGTCATACCCATTCAAAGTAGATGTGGACATTAAAGAAACTGCAGCTGCTATCAATAAAAATTACTCATTGAACAAGCCATCTCTTGAAAATGAAATATTAACCCTTAAAAATGACATTTTTCTCAAGACCCGTGCTGAGCAAGAATCATTTTGGAAGCTAGTGCCTAAAGGCAAATTTCCCAACTTGAGAAGATGCAGTAAAGCTGTACACTCCTGTTTCGGTTCAACTTATTTGTGTGAATCTGCGTTTCCCCATCTGAAAATGACAGAGTACACGACGTTCCAACATGACAGATGAACATCTCCACGATTCCCTGAGACTGGCCCTCACGCAATATTCACCCAACTTCAAAAAACTGGTGGGTGAAATGCAGGCTCAGACGTCTCACTAATGAGCAAGAGCGAAATATTAAAGAGTGTGCAAGATCAGCCTGGATAATACTTGACCTAAATTTAACACAAATTACTCAATAAAAGTTAGTTATTAAGACCGTTAAAAGTTATTGCTCAATAAAACTTTAAGAAAAAATGTACTTTCTATTTCCCCTCGCTGTTCTTACTGGATCTTCGTCTCTCTGTTTTGTTTTTGCTTAATTTGCTTAACAGCTGATCACATCCAAGTAAATAACCGAAGGTTCATTAAAAATTGGGGGGGGGGGGGGATCCTCCAACTTTATTGGATTAAAATGTAATTCCTTATCGTCACTCCAGTCCAGTCCCTTTACTTCTGGGTTACGCAACCCTTCCAGCAGCTTGGAGGCTGAGCCCAACCTTTTTGGAGGTGGGGCGGTATAACTACCACTGATACCACCCACTAACTCCAGTATTCTCAGCCTCCAAGCAGCTGGAGGGTTCCGTAAGCCTAGGGCTTACTGGAGTCCTTCTTGTTAGCAATCTTGATTTAATTTTATTTTAAGTTCATTTTAAGTTCATTTTGATTTCTTCTACTTTATTTTGGCTTCATTTCTTACTTGTTGGGACTTCTCCGTCCTGTTTCTTTAATTCTACCGGCTCTCTCAGTTCCTCCTCCTCCCCCCCCCCCCCCTTCCCGGATCGGGCCTAAGAAGTGCTCTCTCCTCGCAGCGTCGGAGGCAATCTCGCTCCTGCTCCCCTGCCCCGACGAGGGCTCTGGCATTTTTCTCCTGCCCTCTGCTCCGGATTGCCTTGCTTTTTTCTCCTGCCCTCTGCTCCGGATCGCATCTGCCTCGCGCCGAAGCCCCGTTGGCGGCTGAGCGCTGGAGGCGGCGCTGCTAGGCAGCGCTCCTCGCCGGACCCGTCCCAAGGAAGAAGGACGTGGAGGCGAGTCTCGCTACTCCCCGGGAGCTTCTACGGGGGAGAGAGAGAGGCAGAGAACAAGACTGAAGGCTGCAAGAAAGCAGCACTTTACGGGGGAACCTCGCAAGGAGCACAGCGCGGTCCAGGAAATTGTCTCGCGGTCCTCTGCCCAGGCTCCACGTGGTGAGGCCTACCACATGTAGAGCCACCGGGCTAGGATCGCAGAGTCGGGCCCAGGAGATTCAGTCTGTCTAAACGCAAGTACCTCCGTGAGAGGAGAAAAGATATAAATATATTTCTGCAATTAATGTGTTTTAATTTTATTTTAAGTTCACTTTAATTTACTTTAATTTTACTTTAAGTTTACTTTAAATTACCGGATTTACTTGAATACATTTAACTCATTTAATTCAGCTAATGCATTAAATTCTTTAACTTCTTCAATCTCGAAGTGTTAGTTCCCTCTCCTAAGAGCTTCTGAAGGGGAGAAATATATTTTGAATTTGGGCTCTTCTAGAGGGGATCCAAGTCATGGCGACCAAGCCCCGCTGCCCTTCCTGCGGAACACGCAGAGGCACCTCCGCAGAGGCAGGAATCTGCAGGAGCTGCGCCGCTGTGGCGGCCTCAGTTGAGCAGGAAATTAATCTGTCCATCGCTCCCCCTCCTCAGGGGCTAGGTGACCTCCTAGGGGGGGAGGGAGGACCCCAGTTACCCCCTTCTACGTCCTCGGATGTAACCCCTCCTTCCCGGCCCCCCTCCCCCCTACCTTCCGGGGAAGGAGGGACCGGAGATTTTTTCTCTCCAGATTTCATCCTTTTGCTCCACAAAGCCTATTGTTTGCGGAAGCAGGGTCTGGGGCCAGGAGTGGCTGGTTCGTCAAGGGAAGATAAGTCAGCCAGACTCCTGGGAACAGGTACTCAAGAGCAGGGCATTCCGCCTAAGCGCCCCCGTCTGAGTGAGGAGGATCCTCTGGCGGCTCTCTCTCAGGGCACCCCAGAGGAGGCTTACTCTGACAGGGAGTTGGATGAAGAAGAGGAGCTGGAAGAAGGAGAGATCCCAGAGGAAGACCAGTCCAGAGTTATTAGGGTTTTTCGCCGGGAAGAACTTCCGGCACTAATCAATGAGTCCCTAAAAGCGCTCAACGTGGCCTCAGATACGCCTGCAGAAGAGGAGGCGCTGGAGGATCCATTAATCCAAGCCTTTAGGAGGTCTCAGAAAGTCTTCCCGGTCCACAGAGTGGTGCGTCAGATGATCCAGGAAGAATGGGACCAGCCGGAATCTAGCCTAAGGGGATTCAGGTCCATGATGCGCCTATATCCTCTCCCAGAGACAGACAAAGAGGTCTTAAAGTCTCCCAGAGTGGACGCAGCGGTATCAGCAGTCACAAAGAAGACTACTATTCCGGTGGAGGGCAGCACGGCCCTAAGAGACTCACAGGACAGAAAATTGGATACACTCCTGAAGCAGGCGTTCGATGTAAGCGCTCTCGTCTTGCAAGCCTCCGTCTCGGGAGCCTGGGTAGCTTGGGCCTGTTTAAGATGGTCCCAGCAGCTTCAGTCAGCAGAGACCCCTGCGGGCGACCCCCAGCCCAACGCCGCTAGGCTGGAATCAGGAGCAGCATACTTGGCGGATAGTCACTATGACCTCATTAGAAGCCTGGCCAAGAACATGGCCTCGGTGGTGGCTGCCAGGCGCTGCTTGTGGCTACGGAACTGGGCAGCGGATGCCTCCTCGAAGGCACGCCTGAGCCGGCTCCCCTTTAAGGGGAAGCTGCTGTTTGGTGAGGATTTGGAGAAGTTGGTAAAGGACCTTGGCGAGTCCAAGGGTGGCAGGCTCCCGGAAGACAGACCAAAACAAGGTCGTCCCCTGGCTTCGTCTCGTAGCCAGGCTAGGGACTCTCGGAGGTTTCGTCCAACCAGATCCAACCCTCCCTCCAGGGGACGCTTCTCCACTAGAGGTCAAGGTTTCCGGGGGTTTCGGGGAGCAGGTCGGGGTTTTGGGGCCTCCTCCTTCTCCTCAGCCCCTAGAAAACAGCAATGAGGCGACGGGGGTCCAGGGGGAAGATCTGCCAGTGGGAGGTCGTTTAAGGCAGTTTCTCCCCGCCTGGTCCCGGGTCACTTCGGATCAGTGGGTACTAGAGGTCATCAGGGAGGGCTACGCTCTCGAGTTCGCGAAGCAAATTCCTCCTGCATTTATTCAATCTCCCAGCGGATCTCCGGCAAAGAGGTCAGCAATAGAATCAACCCTCGCTCGGCTAATCGCACTCGGGGCAGTGGTGCCTGTACCTCCAGACCAGTCCGGATTGGGTCGTTACTCGATTTACTTCGTAGTGCCAAAGGAGGGGTCCTTCCGGCCAATCCTGGATCTAAAACAGGTCAACCGCTGTCTCAGAGTGCCACACTTCCGCATGGAGACTCTACGATCAGTCATCGCAGCGGTAAGGGGCGGGGAGTTTCTGACGTCCCTCGACTTGACAGAAGCCTACCTGCATATTCCAGTCAGGAAGGCCCATCAACAGTTCCTAAGATTAGCGGTACCGGGGGGCCATTTCCAATTCCAGGCCCTTCCCTTCGGCCTAGCTACGGCTCCACGGACATTCACCAAGGTGATGGTGGTGGTGGCGGCCTTCCTCCGGAAGGAAGGAATCCTAGTACACCCGTATCTAGACGATTGGCTGGTCCAGGCAAAATCGGAAGAAGAAAGTCGCATGGCGACGAGCAGAGTGGTTCAGGTGCTAGAGGAGTTAGGGTGGGTCATCAACCGAGCAAAGAGCAGGATGACGCCTTCCCAGGACCTCGAATATCTCGGAGCAAGATTCGACACAGGAAGGGGCAGGGTGTTCCTGTCTCGAGCGCGTTCAAGGGACCTAAGACTACTAGTTGCACAGTTCCTGAGCAGACGAAACCCCTCAGCATGGCATTATCTTCAGGTGCTGGGCACAATGGCAGCGGCGATAGAGGTAGTGCCTTGGGCCAGGGCCCACATGCGGCCACTACAACGCGCACTATTGCGTCGGTGGTCCCCACAACATCATCGTCTGTCAACCCAGTTACCCTGTGCTCCGCGGACCAAACAATCCCTTCGCTGGTGGCGGTGCCCAAGGAATCCAGAGCGGGGGATGCCCCTCGAACCCCATCTATGGGTACTCTTGACAACGGATGCCAGCCTGACAGGCTGGGGGGCTCACTGCGAGGACCAGTTCGTCCAGGGCCTCTGGTCGCAGTTGGAATCTCAATGGCCCATCAACAGACTGGAGTTGCGGGCCGTCATCCTAGCGCTCAGAGAGCTAGAGTTTCTAGTGCTAGGAAGAGCAATTCGCGTTCTCCCCGACAACGTCACCACGGTCGCTTACATCAACCACCAGGGCGGTACCAGCAGCCCCGCCTTGGAGAAGGAGGCGGAGGCCCTCTTCCAGTGGGCAGAGACCCGCCTGGAAGCGCTTTCGGCTCAGCACGTGGCAGGCACGGACAACCACATGGCCGACTACCTCAGCAGACACAAAATAGACCACGGAGAGTGGGAGCTGGAAAAGGACTCCTTCGACCAGATAGTGGCCCGCTGGGGACTACCAGTCATGGACCTCATGGCAACTTTCTCGTCAGCCAAGGTGGACCGATTCTTCAGTCGGCGGAGGGAAAGAATGTCCGAAGGCCTAGATGCCCTGTCTCAGAAGTGGCCGACGGAGGGTCTTCTCTACGTGTTCCCCCCGTGGGTTCTGATCGGAAAAGTCCTGCAGCGGGTGGAAGCTCACCAAGGGCTGGTGATCCTCATTGCACCGGATTGGCCGCGTCGTCCCTGGTATGCGGATCTGGTGAGGCTGCTGGTCGACCGACCTTGGCGGCTCCCTTGCAAAAGGGGTCTGCTCAGACAAGGCCCGGTAATCATGCCTCACGTGGATCGATTCTCGCTTACGGCCTGGCTATTGAAAGGGCGCACCTCTTGAAGCGAGGCTATTCAGGAGCGGTGATCTCAACGCTGTTAAGTGCGAAGAAACGCTCGACCTGTCTTTCCTACGTAAGGGTCTGGCGCATCTTTGAGGCGTGGTGTTCGGAACACCGAAGAAAACCCCTCTTGGCCTCAGTCCCTGAGGTACTGGAATTCCTACAAGCGGGCTTTGAGAAAGGCCTGGCGCACAGTTCCTTGCGGGTCCAACTAGCCGCCATCGCTTGCTATAGAGGCAAGGTCCACGGCAAGCCCCTTGGGGCCCACGCGGACGTCTCCAGGTTCCTAAGGGCGGTTAGGCGGCTGCGTCCTCAACGGAGGTCTGTGATCCCTCCTTGGGATCTCAATCTTGTTCTAAATGCATTGCTCGGGGAACCCTTCGAGCCGGTAAAGAAGGCTTCCCTGAAGGACCTAACCCTCAAGACAGTCTTCTTGGTCGCTATCTGTTCGGCCAGACGGGTCTCCGAGTTGCAAGCTCTGTCCTCTCGACCGCCTTTCCTATCCTTTCTCAGAGACAAAGTGGTACTACGCACGGTACCTTCCTTCCTGCCCAAGGTTCTTTCTCCTTTTCATATGAACCAGACAGTCACCCTTCCGGCCTGGCCGGCCGAGGGACCTGAAGGTAGAAATAGCAAGCTGCGACGCTTAGACGTCCAGAGGATTTTGAAGCGATACCTCTCACGCACAGCTCCTTTCCGGAAATCCGACAAGCTGTTCGTCCAGTTCGGAGGCCCGCACAAAGGAGTGGCGGCGGCCAAGGCCTCCATCTCCAGGTGGATCAGAGAAACGATTGCATCCGCCTACATACTGAAAGGGAAGCAGGTCCCAGGGGGGCTCCGGGCGCACTCCACCCGGGCTCAGGCTGCCTCGTGGGCAGAGTTCAGTCTAGTCCCTCCTGTGGATATTTGTAGAGCGGCGACTTGGTCCTCTTTGCATACCTTCACAAGGCATTACAGGCTGGACGTACAGAGTGCGGCGGACACTCGGTTTGGTCGGACAGTCCTTCAGTCCGGTTTGCCGGAACCCACCCAGGATTGAACTGCTCTGGTACATCCCAGAAGTAAAGGGACTGGACTGGAGTGACGATAAGGAAGAAGTAATTAGATCTTACCTGCTAATTAGTGTTCCTGAAGGAACGACAGTCCAGTCCCTGATCCCACCCGGCACGGTCGGACTTGAAGGCCTATCAGTCAAGAGCGGAGCGCCTGGCCGAGCGTAGAACCAGGTCCGAGGGAAGGAGGGCAGGAGAAAGTCGCCTAGGGCAGTATCGGGCACCCCTCTCCTCCCCCTCCGTGGTATTTCCTCCTTTCTGGCTCCTATTTCTTATTCAAAAAAAAAAAAAAAATATTTTGGTTCTGGTCAAGTATCCTGTGAGGGAGTTAGATTTTGTAGTTTTGTTGATTGTTCATAGAACTTTGATTAGTCTGCTTTTTCATTCGAATACTGGAGTTAGTGGGTGGTATCAGTGGTAGTTATACCGCCCCACCTCCAAAAAGGTTGGGCTCAGCCTCCAAGCTGCTGGAAGGGTTGCGTAACCCAGAAGTAAAGGGACTGGACTGTCGTTCCTTCAGGAACACTAATTAGCAGGTAAGATCTAATTACTTCTTTCAAACTTAATTTTCATGGTGGTAGATCACTGGCACTTTTGGCCGGAAAAAGTAGATCATGACCTGTTTGAAGTTGGACATGCCTGCCATAGATTATTTTAATGATAAGTTGAAAGTCACTAATAGTGGTTCTGCAATTTCATTGTTGAGTTCTCTCATCTCTTCGCTGTATACCATCTGGTCCAGTTGATTTGCTGCTGTTTAGTGTATCAATTTCTTATACATCTCATCTACAAGGTTCACTGAGATTTCATTCAGCTCTTCTGACTCAAGACCGTTAAATACCTTTGTGCCATGGGTAGCTTCCTGTTTAAATAAAACAAATAAATTCTGTCCATGCAGACAGTAGTAAACATCATCACTATTTTCTTCTCCTTCCCACAAGGCATATTTATCCATAGAGATTCAATGGCACATTTTATTTTCTGCAGAACTTCTATTTGACTCAGTGCTCTCTTTAACAGACCCACCCCTCAACTAATTTAATCCATCCTATAACTGTGATAACATTTATGCACTTGTATCAGAGTGGAGAACTAACCTAATGGTTAGAGCAGTGGCCTGATGACCCAGAGACCAGGATTTGATTCCCACTGGCATTCTTGGGATCACTTTATCCTCTATCGCCTTGGAAGAAAGGCCTGGCGATCTATTTCCGATCACACCTTACCAAGAAAGTACCAAGGAGTTGCTGGGTCACCAAGAGTCTGCACTAACTTGATGGCACACATTGCATTGCATAAGTGTGTCTCATTAGAAACATGTAAAACATAGAAACATGACGGCAGAAAAAGACCACATGGCCTATCTAGTCTGCCCTTCCATATAGATTACTATAATAATCCTCTCTTTTCTCTTAGAGATCCTGTGTTTGTCCCATGCTTTTTTGAATTCAGATATTGTCCTCATCTCTACCACCTCTCTTGGGAGACTATTCCACGCATCTACCACGCTTTCTGTAAAAAAAAAAAAAAAAATTTCTGCATATTACTCCTGAGTCTATTCCCTTTCACCCTCAACCTATGTCCTCTCGTAGCAGAGCTTGCTTTGAATCGAAAGAGGCTTTCCTCCTGTGCATTTATGCCATGGAGATATTTAAACATCTGTCATATCTTTTCTATCCCCCGATTATATCCGACTCTTAAAGTAGCTAAACGGGTAGAAAAGGCATTGCCGAAAAAGCTAGAAAAATGCTTGGGTGCATAGGGAGAGGAATGCCTAGCAGAAAAAAAGGAGGTGATTGTCTCTTTGTGTAGGTCTTTGGTATGACCTCATTTGGAGTATTGTGTGCAGTTCTGGAGATCGCACCTTCAAAAGGATATAAACAGGTTGGAGTCGGTGCAGAGGGTGGCTACTAAAATGGTCAGTGGTCTTCGTTATAAAGCATATGAGGACAGACTTAAGGATCTTAATATAATATGCTTAATATACTTTATACATATTAAGATCCTTAAGTCTGCCCTCATATGCTTTATAACGAAGACCACTAACCATTTTAGTAGCCGCCACCTGCACAGACTCCAACCTGTATCCCATAGAAGGTGTGATCTCCAGAACTGTACACAATACTTCAAATGAAGTCGCACCAAAGACCTATATAGAGGCACTATCACCTCCTCTTTTTTTTTTTTAATCTGCAGCAAGGTTTTGGTGGGGCCAGGGCCCCTGTGGCCCCTCCTTTCTGCCACTTATGGAATCACCAGCTATAAATGGCCATCCTAACCCTTCTCTCCTGGGCAGAAGCCCTGGAGACATGCTCCATGTGAGAGGCTAATGCATCCACTGGGAGGGCAGGTCCTGGCTACAGGCTTACTTTCTGCCAAGGTTATGCTTTCTTCCATGCAACCTCTGTTCTCCAAGGCAGCACAAAGGCTGCCATGAGATGATTAACATTGAGCATAGGTAAAACATACATATGCGGATTCTGTAAAAATGGATCTCCAAAAACAAGCAGGAATGCAGACTTCACATATGGGTGATGTCCCGTGACAGAATCCGCACAGGAACACTTCCTAGCATCCAATAAGAAGCGTTTGAGAGCATCCCTCTGCGCATGAGTGCTTGACTTCTCTGAGTCGTAGTTTTTCCGCGTAACCGTACAGACACTTGTCCTGTCACTGCAGTTAAAACCTTTTTCTCCATGCCCTTCGGGGTGCTTATTTTTTCTTTTTTGCCTTCCTGTCTTCTTCCGTACTGTTGATGCCGGTACCCTTTTATGGCACTTCATTAACTTTTATTTTATCTTTTTTTACCTTGCGATTCCTGCAGGTTTTTTTCATCAGTACAGGCCGCCATTGAGTCTTTTGACTTGGCAAAGGCTGTGTTTCCTGAGATGGAGAAGCCAACCAGCAGTTAAAAAAAAAATGTACTAATTGCAACTGCACTATTTTGGCAACTGACAAGCACAGTTAGTGCTTAAAGTGCTTGGGGCCTGACCATAACCCGGACTCTTGTAATTTGTGTCAGCCAATGACAAGGAAAGGGTTAAAAAAAAACAGGGAAAAGCAACGCAAGTGTCTTTGGATCTGACTGCTGTCTCAGCATACTCTTCTTCAACTTTAACACCCTCTCTGGGCTCCTATTCTTCGTGCAGTTTCCGTGCTACCTCAGAACCAAGAGGCCATGGTAAGAAACGGCTAACCACCAGTGCCGCATCAGCATCTCAGCCTTTGACATCGAGGACCAATGCTGATTCCTGGGATCGCTGCCTTGGATATCGACACTGGACATCCCCTTGGTGAGATTCTGATCCTGACAACCAAGAGCAGCCAACTAAACAGCTCCAGTGGAAGTAATCCACCTCCAAAGCAAAAGAGGGACTCTGGAGTGCTACCGAGGCTTCGCTCTCTGGAGAGCCTCCGGTTCTGTTGTCTGGGATGGTGGTCCGAACTCCACCCAGACATCCTCCATCTCCTTAGAGCAGCGCATGTTTTCCATTAAGAGGAGTTTGACTGTACTCCTGGTAGCATCCGTGCAGGTGGCCTCAAGGCCCTTGGGAGTCCATGTCTCGATACAGAATCTGGAATTGGGCATTTCAAAGCTCTCGGCAGCCCAGGTCTTGATGCCGAGCCTGGAACCACTGCCATCGGGATCCTCGGGATCCATGCCGATTTTGGAACCGGCCGAGTCCCATCGGCTGCAGGAGGAACAGGCATCGACCTTCTATGGTTCAGATGCCTTAGGCCATCGACATAGAGATTATCCATTGACATTGGATCAGCAGCGGAGACGCGACAGTGACCGTCGCTGTTTTTATTTCATTTCCAATTCCAATGCTTGGGAATTGGAGACAGAGTCCCCTGTTTTCACAGAGGCACTGTGATGTGCTATCGGACCCTTCACCGCTTCACAAATACTGCCGATCCCCACTGAAGGACATGGCCTTCCAGGACTTTATCTGAGACAAGACCAAGACACTCTTGTTCTCAGTGGACACCGAAGGCTGTGGAACTGGAGATACTACAGTATTGACTCCTAATGAAGTTGCCATTCTTCCAGTCCATCATATTTTACAAGACCTCATATTTCGGATATGGGAGACCCCTCTCTTTGTTCCCTCGGTCAGTAAGAGGCTTGACACCATTGTACAGGGTTCCTGATTTCCTGGGCTTTCATAAACCCAAACTCCCTCACCATTCTATGGTGGTCGAGTCAGAGTCAGCCATGTGCCAGCTCAAGAGTTCCAAGAAACGCTTCAGTTCCTTCTGGGTGGGAATCACGTACCCTTGATGTCTTTGGCTGCCAATGCTTCCAGGCATTTATGCTTTATTTGGCCATGTTCCTCAGAGATATTGTAAAGGTTCTTTGAATTCTCTGTTGTAATTCCTTCAGAGAAGCAGGGTGTCTACCAGGCCTTAGTCAGGCATAGTCAGGACTGTTCTAAAATCATCACCAGAGCAGCTTTTGACTCTTGAGTCTACCAGCAGAGCTGCAGCGGTGGACATTGGAGCCAGAAGCCTGGTTTGGTTGCCGTCTTCAGATCCGAAACTGTGGGTCCAAGACAAACTATCAGACATTTCCTATCGAGTTGAAAACCTCTTTGGTAAGGGCTGGAGGAAGAAGGCTGGTGAAATAGAGACATGTGACCTTATCATGAAGCATGTTTCTCATAAAAGAGCCGATCCTTCTAGGAAGAAGACTTCTGTAAAGAAACCCTTCTTTCTTAAAAAGAATAAATGTCACTCCTTTTATCTAGCTTACACACCCTACCATACTCAAAACGGTCAGCAGAAACCTCAGGCTTCTTGCCAACCAAAGAGGCCTAGATCTCCTAAGCCACAACCAGCTCCACAGCCCCAACCTGGGGCTAGCTTTTAACTGCTTCCTGGAGAATATTGCCACTCTTCTCCTGAAGGACCACCAGCCTTCTCACATTGTGATACACCATTTTTCCCTCATAAGATCAGAAACCTGGGCACTACAAGTTGTTCTCAAGGGCTACCTGCTCCATTTCGCCCAGTTATCTCCTCCCTTTTTTCCAGGGGAGTATCCTCTAGAACCTTTCCATCGGGCTCTGTTGCAGCAGGAAATCACCACCCTTCTAAGTGAGAGTGTAATAGAACTTGTTCCTTGTGCACAGGAAAAATTAGGGTTTTACTCCTAGTATTGCTTTATTCCCCCAAAAAAATGGGGGGGGGGGGGGCGGGAGATTCCATCCTATCCTAGATCGCCAGAGCCTCAACAGGTTCCTAGTATGATAAAGTTCAAGATGGTTTCTCTAGGAACTCTACTGCCCTACTTTCAAAGGAATGATTGGCTCTGGATCTGAAGGATGCATACGCACACATTTTCATTCACCCATCTCGCAGGCAGTACCTTCACTTCATGTTAGACGGTGGACATTACCAATACTGAGTTCTGTCCTTTGGCCTGGAGTCTGCCCCAAGGGTCTTCACAAAATATCTAGCGGTAGTCGCATCCTATCTCTGCATTCAAGGCATCTTCATCTTTCCCTACTTAGACGACTGGCTCATCAGGAGCAAGTCACCACTGATAATGCATCTCTCCATTCTTCTGATTTGTCATAAATTTTCCAAAGCCACACCTTTCAACCACTCACAAACTGGAATTCATAGGTGCTCTTCCCGACATGACTCGGGAGCAAGTTTTCCTGCCTGAGGACCGTCTCAAGTGCCTCTTGGAAATGGCAGGCATTCAGTGCAGTCATCACACCACAGCATGAAGTGCTTCGTCTCCTCAGTCACATGGTCTCCATGGTCCATGTAGTCCCCTACGCTCGTCTCCACATGCGCCAAGCTCAGTGGGCTCTCTCCTCCCAATGGAAACAAGCAAAGGGCCTTCTATGAGAGAGTAGTTGTCACCTGTCTTCTGGTGGACTCCCTTCAGTGGTGGCTGTCTCCTCAAAACCTTCTTGTAGGATTGTCTTTTCAGATGCCTCCACCTCAACGGATCCTCACCACCGATGCATCCAAACAGGGCTGGGGAGCTCATCTGGATGATCTGGGCACTCAGGGCCTATGGTCTCAACAAGAACCTTCCTATCAGATCAACTTCCTGAAGTTGAGAGCAATAGCCAATGTCCTTTGGGTTTTTCTCCATCAGTTATCACATCACATCACAACAATCCATCCTGGTTCAGACGGACAACCAAGTTGCTATGGTTTACATCAACAAGCAGGGAGGCACGGGCTCTCGCCACCTCTGTGATGAAGCAGTCCACCTGTGGACCTCTGCCTTGGCTCATGGAATGCTTCTCCAAGCCCTTTACATGCTGGAAGAGCAGAATGTTCTCATGGATAGTTTGTCTGGTCCTCTGACCTCACGAATGGACTCTTCTTCGGACAATTGTCTATCGCATCTTCTGACTCTGGGGAATCCCTCAGATTGACCAGTTTGCTATCCTGCTCAATGTGCAGGTCCCTTGTTTTTGCTCCAGGATGCTATCTTCAGAATGTCAAACCCTAGATGCTTTCCTCCTTCATTGGGTAACGGGTCTGTTATACACTTACCCTGCCCATTCTACTAATAGCCAAGATGCTATTCAAGTTGCAGGCCTGCAGAGGCACCATGATCCTGATAGCCCCATTCTGTCCCCAACAGCCCGTGGCTTCCCTTGCTGCTTCGTCTAGCTCAATATCAGCCTCTCCATCTGGGATATGCACCAGACCTGATCGAGCAGGATCAGGGGGCACTGCTCCATCCCAGTATTCGTACGCTCCTCCTGACTGCTTGGTTGCTGAGTGTAGTTCTTTCTGACCTCAATTTGCTGGATGCCGTAATGGATTATACTTCTGGCATCCTGGAATGGCTTCACATGATGCACATATTTCTTTAAATGGCGCTAGTTTGCGGTTTGGTATGCTCAGCACACCCTCAACCCCTTCAATTGTCCAGTGGCGTCTTATGCTGTATCTTCTCCACCTCTCTTCTGCGGGTCTTAAAACAAATTCCATTTGTGTCCATCTTAGTGCCATTTCAGCTTCTCATCGGGGATTAATGGAAAACCCATTACCGCTTATCCATTGGTAGCCCGCTTCATGCAGCATCTCCCCTTAACTGTGCCACCGATACGGTCCCCACCTGTTGCTTGGGACTTTAACATGATCCTTGCTCAGCTTCTCAAGCCTCCTTTTGAGCTTCTCGGCACCGCCTTCCTCAAGTTTCTTATTTGGAAAGTCTACTTTCTAGTTGTGCTCACCTCAGCTCGCCAGGTTGGTGAACTACAAGCCTTAGTTCCACATACGCCTTATACACGTTTTCACCATGACAGAGTGGTCTTGAGAACGCATCCATGTTTTTTCCCAAAGGTTGTCTTTTCCATCTCAAGCAATCGGTAATTTTTCCGACCTGTTTTCCCAGATCACATGCATCTTGGGCTGAGGCTGCCCTTCATACCCTAGATTGCAAACAGGCTTTAGCATATTACCTTGACAGAACCAAGGTATATTGGAAATCCTTGCAATTTATTTCTTTTGACCCTAGTCGCCTTTGTCTCCCTGTGACAGATTGCACCCTTTCTCTTTGGATAGCAGTCAGCATATCCTTTGCATACACTCAGGTGGGTTTGACATTAGAGGGTCATGTAAACACTCACAATGGTCTGGGCTATGGCCACATCCATACCCCACTTATGCTCTGTCTCCATAGCGGAGATTTGCCATGCTGCCACATGGCCCTCTATTCATACCTTTGCAGCCCATTACTATCTGGACAAGTACTCTCATAAGGACAGTGACTTTGGCCAAGTCCTATTCTGGCACCTCTTTGGGACTTAGCTACACCTCCTTTCCGCTGGTCTTCTGTCCATCCAAGCTACCGCCACTGCCATCTTGATAGGGGTGTGCTGGGGATGTTGAGTCTAATATATCCTCTGAACTCCCCATGTTCTTCAATGATTTTTTTCCCATTTGTAACAAGCCCTAAGCCTGCCATTTTCCGGTAGCCTGGAGCTAGGGATTCCCATATGTGAAGACTTCCTGCTTGTTCCTGGAGATAGCATAGTTTCTCTGGGAACAAGCTGGAAGTCAGTCCTCTCATATGGGTGACAAATGCATCGACAGAGCCTATCCTGTAACCTCTACCCAGCTTTGAAAGAAAGCGTTTGGGATCATGCATGTGTGGCTGCCTTCCCACCCAGGGTGCTATCTTGCCTCAGTCTCGTTTTTTCTGTGGAGCCCATCAGACGTTTATCTGTACCCCAGAAAAGGTTGATTCTTCTTTTTTATTTATTTTCCCTTCTCCAGTATGCGTACTGGTGCCGCCTTGCCGCCTCTGGTCTGCTGCTGCCTCGGCGCCATGTTTTTCTTGGTCTTTTTTCCTTTGGGATTTTTTCTTTGATGCACAGGAAACCTCATGCCCTCCCTGGCCGGGACATTTGAGTTTGATTTCGCAGGTGCTATCTTTCACACTATGTCCTCGACCAGCGGGTTTAAGCCGTGTGACTGCTGTGGGCACACCATGTCCAGAGTGGATCCGCATGACTTCTGCCTCCGATGCCTTGGTGTGGACCATGATGACTCCTGGTGGCTCTATCAGCAAATGACAAGCAAAGGATGGAGGAACTGACAAGCAGCAAGAGTCCGTGTTTGGAAAGACCTTCATTTCGGCCCCACTGTCTCTTGTGGAGCTGACGCCCTCGGGAACCACTGCGGTGGCCTCAGCCTCGCATGACAGCCGTGCCTATCCGAGGTTATGGGGCATAGGACCGGGGATAGTCTTCTGAAGGCCGTCTCCCAAAGTGCTGGACATCGTCAGTGGCATAATTTGGCAGTGACACCGGAGCGGAGCGGTCACTCGCATCAGAGCCCTCAGTGTGATGCCGAGGGCAATGGCTGGGAGCAGCCCTCCAATCTGTCCTGGTGGGTGAAAATGCCATCTGTGTTGTGAGATTGACCCTGGTCTCCTGAGCCAATCCTCATTGGTGGCCTTCGGTGCCCACGCCAGTGGCTGTGGAGCCAACGGGCTTTGAGATCAGAATGGCGGCCCTTGAACACAGCATCGCTGCCGCCTTGGGCAAGCAGCGTAGATCGATCCCTGGGTCCTCCAGGTCATCTGTCCTGACCATCGGCCACTCCACTGCAAGGGTGTCACTGAGCTTGTAGAACTAGTCCTCGAGTTCCATCAGCCTAAAAACGATTTCCAGCTCTAATCTCAGTCTCAATTCAGGATAGAGAACTTCCCTGGCAAGTGTCTCCTGGTCAGAGTGCAGGGGCTCCGGGGGCCTCACAGCACTGCTGACCTGGCGCTGTCCCAAGGGGTTCTCGGTCTCTAATGAGTCAGTGTAAGAATGATGATGAGTCCCCTGATACCTGCCTCCCAAGGATCCTCCTCTTCTTGGAGTTTGTCAGGGACATGGCGAAGGCCTTGCCTTCACTATGAAGTCCAAGGTGGAGCCAGGGCGGAGGACCTCAAGATCCTCCAGAACAAGGCCCTCCGAATGAGGCACTTATGGTGCCTGCCCCCCCTCCCCCCCAAACATCCTGGATCTACTTTTTTTCTTCATGTGGGAGTCCCAGGCCTCCGTGCTGATTTTGAGCAGATGGCTCGATTCCATATATCTAGTTCTCAAGAGCCCTGGGTTCCAGAAAACGCAGCTGCCACATAAGTTCATGATGGTGGAGTCGGCTTTGCACAGAATCAAGAACCAGAAGACTCACTCCTCGATGCCCCCCAGCAGGGAGGCCCACACCATGGATGCTTTAGGCAGAAAGTGCTACCAGGGCTCAGTGTTCATGGGTCGGATCCAGCCTACCAGTTGTACATGGGTATGTACTTGCAGGAGATGTCAAGGGTGTTTGCTGGGTTCTCAGCTGGGCTGGCAGAGGAATCTCTTCAGTGGTTCTGGACACTGACCTCAACGGTTAAAGAGTGCTCTAAATTCATCACTCATGTGGCCTACGATTGCTTCACGTTGGTGGCCAGAGTAGATGTTGTGTGCATTAGTGTCCGCCTCCAGGCCTGGCTATAGCCCTCAGACTTGGAGCAGTGGATTCAGGACAAGTTGGTCGACGTCCCCTGCCGGGGGGAGAATCTCTGGCAAGTCTATGATAGACAAGGCTGCCGATCTAGAGTGAGTTCCTGACCAGGACCAGGCTCTCCAAAAAGACTGCTGACCACTGTTCCCTCTAAGCTGTGCACATGTGCGTGCGCACACACCTCGCCGAGTGAGCGCACATACTTTACAACAGAGCGCACAAACATTACGGTTCTGATTCTGATAGAAAATAACACAGACATCTTAAATTTTAAAAGTTGTGATTGTAATTACTAGAAATTTTCCGCTTCATTTAGTAATCGTCTATTTTCATTTAATTTAATTAAAATCAATGTGGTGTACATACTGTATCCTGACGTGTAGTCAAATTTTAAAGTATATAACTCCGAGTGTCATTATGTGGCGCACAAAAATTTAACCTTCCTTCAAAAGCTGCACAGCTGATATTTTATACGCACACAGCCTACAGAAAATTAGAAGGAACATTGCTGCTGACCCTTCCTGACGGAAGGCTTTGGAGAAAAAGCCCCTTTACCCAAAGAGGAGGAAGGCTTATGGAAACTACCCCTAATACTCGCCTTCCCAGATCCCCCAACAGGGCCAGCAGACCAAAGGACAGGGGTAAGGCCGCATAGGTCTTAGGCCCCAAGCTCCAGATGGCGCTCCAGCTGTACCCCGAAGGGGACTTTTGACTCCTTTGGCATAGTCTCTCCTCCTCAGGGAGGTCTAACCCCACGGCACATGGGGGGGGGGGGGAGGGTGGTCTAGTTTTCTATGCCAGCTTGGTGGTCCAGCATCACCACCAACTCCTGGGATTTTCAGGTGGTGGGGGAAGGATACTTCCTCAGTTTCTATCAGACAGTATCCCCGTTCTTTCCGGGGGAACTCCTGATGACTCCCCTTCACCGAGACTTGCTCCAGCGAGAGCTTGTGGACCTCTGGCCGACAAGGCAGTGGAAATAGTCCCGCCCCCACTTCAAGGGCCAGGGTTTCTATTCCTTATACTTCCTGGTTCCCAAGAGGACCGGTGGCTTTCATCCTATTATGGATCTTCAAGATCTCAAGTTCCTGTTGAAGGAGAAGTTCAAAATGCTCTCCCTTGGAATGTTGCTGCTTTACCTCTGGCAAGGAGATTGGCTATGCTCCTTAGATCTCAAGGATGCACATTCCCATCCATCCGTGCCACCAGCAGTACCTCCGGTTTGTTGGAGGAAGCCACTACCAATATAGGGTCCTGCCCTTCTGCCCCAAGGGTGTTCACCAAGTGCCTGGCAGTGGTCGTCCCCACCTGCGGCTGCAAGAGGTGTTAGTCTTTCTCTATCTGGATGACTGGTTGGTCAGAGGTGGCCCAGCCATTGAAGTGCAGCAAGCGGTATGCCGCACCATTCTCACCCTGGAACACCTAGGGTTTGTCATCAGCTACCCCTAGTCCCGGAGTGGAGGAGTAGCCTAGTGGTTAGAGCAACTACCTAGTACCCAGAAGATCAAGGGTTTGATTCCCACTGGCACTCCTTGTGACTTTGGCCAAGTCACTTTACCCTCCATTGCCTCAGAAGAAAAGGCTGGCAATCTACTTCCGGTGATACATTGCCAAGAAAACCCAGAGGTAGCTGGGTCGCTATGAGTCCACACTGACTTGATGGCACTAAAACACCCCCCAAAAAACCCACGTTCCATCTGCAACCGACCCAAAGCCTGGAGTTTATAGGGGCATTGTTCAGGCAAGAATATCCTCCCCCTCGATAGGGCCCAGCGCCTGGTCGCCCTCAAGGGAGGTTTAGGGCCAAAACTTGACCTCTGCCCAGCTCATGCTGTGCCTCCTGGGGCACATGGCTTCGACTGTGCACATCACGCCCGATGCCCATCTCCACATGCATCTGGCTCAATGGGCCCTCTATTCTCAGTGGTCTCAGGCGATGTGGCGTCTGCAGGACAGGGTGACAATCACCCATCCCCTCACAGAGTCCCTCGCCTTGTGGCAACAGCCACTGTACTGCTGGCGGGGATGCCCTTTCAGGTCCTGACCCCTCAGAGGGCCCTCACCATGGATGCCTCCAAGTTGGGCTAGGGAGCCCACTGAGGCAACCTTTGTACTCAGAGCCTGTTGTCGATGTTTGAAAGCCTCCTACAGATCAACTTCTTGGAGCTCCTAGTTTTTGCCTGTGCTCGCTGAGTTTTTCAGCACCACCTGCGGAACCAATCTGTTCTGATACAGACAGACAACCAGGTGGCGATGTTCTACATAACAAGCAGGGCACTGTGGGGTCATCCTTCCTGTGCTGGAAAGTGGTCTGTCTGCGCTTTTGCCAGCGAGAGTGGGATGCTCCTCAGGGCCGTGTACCTCCCCAGCCAGAACAATATTCTGGCAGACCGACTGAGCCGGGTTCTCCAGTCCCACGAGTGGAGGCTCGACATAGGGGTGGCCATCTGACTGTTCTGCACTGGGCCTTCCTGTGATGGATCTCTTTGCAAACCCGTCCAGTGCTCAGCTGGCCTGCTTCTGCTCCAAAGTGCTGCACCCCTCATGGGTGGCAGCCAATGTGTTACTCATTCTGTGGCTGGTAGACCCCCCCCTCTATGCCTACCCTTTCACACTGCTTATTTCTGAGACCCTCTTCAAGGTCCAGCTTGACCGGGCCACCCTGATCCTCCTAGCCCCCCCCCCCTCCCCCCGGTGACCCCAGCAGCTGTGGTTTCTGCTGCTCCTCAGCCTGTCTTGGGCACCCCCGTCCCTCTAGGGCAGAGGTTCCCATCTCAAACACCATTCAGGTTTTCAGGCTGTCCCTAATGAATATGCATGGGATACATTTGAATACAATGGGGGCAGTGCATGCAAATGCATCTTATGCATATTTATTAGGGACAGCCTGAAAACCTGAATGGTGTTTGGCCCTCCAGGACTGGAGTTGGGAACCTCTGTTCTAGGGGCTGCCCCGAACGTACTCTTGCAGATGGACAGCCCTCTCCTGCTTCCCAACCTGGGGTCCCTGGCCCTGACAAGTCTGGCTGCTGAAAGGGTAGCCCTGGCCCAGTTTGACTTGCCCAGGGAGATGGAAGAGGTCCTGCTGGCATTATGCAAGGATTCCACCCGGCGAGCATATGCCTTCAAGTGGTGTTGCTTCTCAGTTTGGAGTGCGGAGAAGGGTGCCATCCACTTTTCCGGTTCTGTTGAGCTGGTGCTGCAGTACCTGGTACACCTGTCTAATGCTGGTCTGAAGTCTAACTCCCATCAAAGTTCCTCAGTGCACTATTGGTGCACCATCACCTCATTGGGGGGAAGCCCCTCTCCCCACATCCTCTCGTAGCTCGCTTCCAGAGGGACCTCTTACTCTCTCAACCACCCATTCGACTGCCAATGGTGGCGTGGGATCTCAGTGTGGTCCTCTCAAAGCACATTGCTCTACCCTTTCAGCCGCTGGCTTTCTGCCACCTCAAGTATCTGTCCTGGAAGGTGGTCTTCCTCATGGCACTCACGTCTGTTCGCAGGGTCAGTGAGCTCCAGGTTTTGGTGATTCATGCCCCCTACACCAGATTTCACAGGAACAGTTCCTCCCTAAGGTGGTCTTCTCATTCCACCTCAACCAGGAAGTGGTGCTTCCCACCTTTTTCCCACAACCTTATACCAGTAGGGCAGAGGCCGCTCTCCATACTCTGGACTGTAAGCGGGTCTTGGCCTATTATTTGGAGAGGACCCATCACCACTCTTCACAGCTGTTCATTTCCTGTGACCCAAACTGCCTGGGTGTATCTGTCTCCAAGCGTACTCTGTCCACCTGGGTGGCAGACTGCATCGCCTTCACCTACTGACCCAGTACAAGACGTGATTATGTAAAAAAACAGGGTTTATTTAATTAATCTTATTGCCAACCCGACACAGGCCGTGTTTCGCACACTTCGTCAGGGGTTGATCAAGTAGATGAAATTAAAAACATAAATACACAAAATTAATAATAAATACATAAATTACATTAAAACACAGATGCTATGCTGAAAATAAAAACTATTAACACATATAAAGCCATTAAAAAACTGTAAAAATAATGTGATACACATGAAGGTAAAAAAGTGTTAACAAAAACTAATAAATAGTTAATAATAGCAGAAATACTTACAATAAGTACTTAGCAAAACATTGAAAAGTCATTAAATAAAACCTATATACATGTAAAAAATATATATACAAGGCAATAAAAGAGAAGGAATGTAGATTGTGACAAACAACATGAATAAGAGGATAAATACCTCTGTGGTAATAATAGAGGACACTTTGATGAATCACCTTATTGTAATTGCAGCCATGCTAAAAAAAATATAAAAATATAAAAACAAATAAAGTAAAAACAAATGCTAAATTATGGTAATTGAAAAATACATCTAATGTGAAAAACTATGTATATTACATGACCGGAGGGGACCAACAAAAAAAGGGGGAAACGTGGCAAGAGCGTGCGGTGAAGACAAAACTTTAAAAACTCCTCAAGGGAATGAAACTGTATGCTCAAAAAATCGTTATTTCAAAGGGTAGCGCAGATGCAAAGGACTATCAAAACGTGGCTCTTAATGATCATATTGTAGTTAATGACCCTAAAAGATATTTTAACCTGTATTGCAATGTATATTAAAATGCAAATAAGTAACACCTGATGGGGGGGTCTGAATGCCATAGGCAACCGACCATAGAACGTATATAATTAGTTTAACTTCAAATTGTATATATAACTAGCCTACAATACACTAAAAACTTTGAATATTTTAAATAAACGAAAAGGAAAATGTGACAAACCAAGAGACGGTATCTCATATGATACTGCAAGCAACTTTTGGTGAATGACGAAACAATCGCGCTTCAATTGCTATAAAACAAAAACGGAACAAAGCCATTTGCCAAACAGGATAAAAATAAGAATATTGAAAAATCCATCTAGATGTAGTAAAGAAGCGAACCTGTCGGAAGACTTTGAATCAGCTCTCCTACACTGCCATAACATTCTTCAAAAGACGCCGACGCAGGCGCACAAGAAATATGCTCAGGGACGCCAAAAAAAGGGGCGGAGTAAAAGGCGGTAGGACCAGGGATCGGTGCTTAATCTTAAAGATGTAAGGGGAGGAATTTCTCTTATGAGGATACAATTAAACCATATCAAGTCACTCTTATATGCATAAGAAAAATTGACATTTAGTACCGATGTAAAAGCACACTCCCATCTATCTCGAAACCAGACCGTATCCCCGATAGTAAAAGAAAAGGAAGTAGGCTAAAACCATAAATACTGTTGAAGCCCAAATAAATAAATAATGCTCTGGCAATAAATAAGAGCATTAAAAAATAAATAAATAATAAATTATGCCAGCATACTTAAAATGCCCTTTAGTATGGGCAAAAATGAACACACACTCATCTATGTCTAAACCAGACCAATACAGCCAAGGATAAAAAGAAGAATAAAAAGAACTGCTAAAGCCATAGCCGTGAAGAATAAATGAGAATAATACCTGGCACAAATAAAATTGGAAATCAATAATACGATAGAGATATATATATCTATCTATCTATATATATCTATCTATCGTATTATTGATTTCCATTTTTATTTCCAATTTTATTTACACCATGTGAAATGAAAAAATACATTTACATAACACAAACTGATAAATTATCATGGCTAATAACCACCATACATGAGTCGATTAAATAAATAAATAAACCATATCACTAAACCATACAAAAAAAGTGTGAATTGATATTGAGCAACTGATGCAAAATCACACTTGCTAATGGTGAAAACTAAAAAAAAGGGGTTAAACAGGAAGAACTACATGATCAGCTACATCATGATAATCAAAATAATCAATTTGTTATAGAAAGACAGAGAGATCCCTATCTAGATTAAGGCCATGTGGATCTAGGGATCTCGATAAATATATGAACCGTTGCTCCAATCTCAACTGTTTTATTTATATCTCCACCTCTCCAGTTCGTTTTAACTTTAATGACAAAAAATTTTAAATCCATAATTCCGTGATGATTAGCTTGCCAATGGGCTACTAGAGGTTTATCAATTAAACCTCTCCTAATGCAACTTTTGTGTTCTGAAATCCTAATTCTAATGTTACGGCTTGTCTTTGCCAACATATAATTTTTTACAGGGGCATTGTATCACGTAAACTACGTTCTGAGTTTCACAGTTGGAATAATCATTAATGTGGAACTTCTGGTTAGTGGTGGGATGAATATAATATTCTCTAATTGGGAGCACATTTAAACAAACTGAACTTTTCCCACATTGAAACTGTCCTTTATACTTTGGGGAATAGCTTCTTTCTGTCAAAGCTGAGGGTACTAAAAGATTCCGTAAATTAATATTGCGCTTATGCGCAATCGTGAGCTTTGTGTCTTGAAAACATGGCAAAGTTTGAATGAGATGCCATTCATTCTTGAGAATCTTAATGATTTTAGAGGAATATTGTGAGTACAGCAAAGGGCACACTATCCCTATATTGTCTTCCTTAATTCTTGATTGTAATAAGGCGGTCCGCGATGAGTCCTTTGCCCTTTTATATTCCTGTTCAATGTATGACACAGGATACTGTCTTGTTAAAAACTCCTCTTTCATATCGAGGGCTTCTTTCTCAAAATCTTGTAGCTTAGTGCAAGCTCTCCTAACTCTTAAAAATTGACCTACAGGAAGATTTCTCTTTAATGATGGATTATGATAACTACTAAAATGAAGAAGTTTGTTCCTGTCGGTGGGTTTCCGGTAAAGTGTTGTGGAAAAGCCATCCTTTTCTTTTCTGATTAAAAGGTCGAGATAGGCTATTTGGTAAGGATCATATGTAATCTAAAATCTCAAATTACCATCCAGTTGATTAATCCATATGTTAAAATCATCAAGTCTCTCTACAGAACCATGCCAAAGAATAAGGATATCATCGATATATCAAATCCAAAGACCAATGTTATCACTGAAGGGGTGTATCTTCAAAAATTGTTCTCAAAATTAAACATATAGAGGTTGGCTATATGGGGAGCCATGGCTGACCCCATCGCTACCCCTTTAATTTGTTTATAAAACAAATTCCTAAAGCAGAAAAAAATTTCAAATAATGCAATTTGTGCCAAGGATAGTAAGAATGAAGTGGAAATCCGGTGGTGTTCATTGGTGTAAAGCGACTCCACATCTAGTGTAACCAAAATGATGTCAGCTCTATAATTCTATTGGACGTCCGTGTGGAGTGACGAGAGATTGTTAGTAGGAAATCCACCTGGATTCCTCCTCAACAATCGGATCCCATTATAGAAGCTTTTGAAAAAGTAGTGTTAACACAAGTTGAAGCAGTTATGGAAGACAATTCAGCCTCATTTCACAATATTTCTCTGGGAGAAAGGAAAGCGATGCTCTCATTACAAAAGAATAATCAGATTATAATTAAACCAGCTGACAAAGAAGGAGCCGTAGTAGTATTAGATAAAGATTACTATATACAGGAAATTAATAGACAGTTAAAAGACCATGTTTTTTATCAGAGATTAGACAAAGATCCTACTATTGATCTCAAAAGGAGTATAGACAATCTAGTTATTACTGCCTTTGAGATAGGTTATATAACTAAAAAAGAGAGAGATTTTCTCATTGTAGAATCACCCGTGATCCCCACAATATATATTATTCCCAAAATTCACAAATCTCTCGTCGCTCCATCCGGACGTCCAATAGTCTCAGCTATTGGTTTGATTTTAGAACCTATTTCGAAGTTTTTAGATATGTTCTTGCGGCCCTTCGTTAATGAAATGTGGTCATATGTACGAGATTCAGTGCATGTAATAGAGATTTTATCTTCTTTTAAGAATTATAGAGCTGACATCATTTTGGTTACACTAGATGTGGAATCGCTTTACACCAATGTGCCACAAAAGAAGGCGTTCGATATTATTGATCATTGTCTTCAGAGACGGACTGAACACCGCCGGATTTCCATTTCATTCTTACTATCCTCACCATTAGCAAGTGTGATTTTGCATCAGTTCCTCAATATCAATTCACACTTTTTTTGTATGGTTTAGTGATATGGTTTATTTATTTATTTAATCGACTCATGTATGGTGGTTATTAGCCATGATAATTTATCAGTTTGTGTTATGTAAATGTATTTTGTCATTTCACATGGTTTTTATATTGGTCGTATTATTGATTGCCGATTTTATTTGTGCCAGGTATTCTCATTTATTCTTCATGGCTATGGCTTTAGCAGTTCTCTTTATTCTTCTTTTTATCCTTGGCTATATTGGTCTGTTTTAGACATAGATGAGTGTGTGTTCATTTTTGCCCATACTAAAGGGCATTTTAAGTATGCTGGCATAATTTATTATTATTATTTTTTTAATGCTCTTTTATTTATTGCCAGAGTATTATTATTTATTTATTTGGGTTTCAACAGTATTTATGGTTTTACCCTACTTCCTTTTCTTTTACTATCGGGGATACGGTCTGGTTTCGAGATAGATGGGAGTGTGCTTTTACATCGGTACTAAATGTCAATTTTTCTTATGCATATAAGAGTGACTTGATATGGTTTAATTGTATCCTCATATGAGAAATTCCTCCCCTTACATCTTTATGATTAAGCACCGATCCCTGGTCCTACCGCCTTTTACTCCGCCCCTTTTTTTGGCGTCCCTGAGCATATTTCTTGTGCGCCTGCGTCGGCGTCTTTTGAAGAATGTTATGGCAGTGTAGGAGAGCTGATTCAAAGTCTTCCGACAGGTTCACTTCTTTACTACATCTAGATGGCTTTTTCAATATTCTTATTTTTATCCTGTTTGGCAAATGGCTTTGTTCCATTTTTTGTTTTTATTGAAATTTCAAAAAACTTACAAAAGCAAGCATAAAGAAACCACAGATGTTTCTTAAAGACAAAATATAGCAATATAACAAATATTGACCCAAAAAACCACACAATGAATAGCAATACATCATCATAGCCCACAATCCGGGGAGAGACTTTAAAGAAAAGAAACACTTCAAAGAACAAATAGAGCAAGCTCTAAATCAGGCAGCTTAAACTAAACCCACCCACCTCCAGTTACTAATTACCTAGTTGTTCCTTATCAGCCAGAAATACCTCAAGCTGAGAAGGATCAAGAAAAACAAACATTGAACCTTGATACAAAACCAAACATTTGCAAGGGTATCTGAGAAAGAAAGTAGCAGAAATAGCAAGCAGTCTAGGTCAGGGGTCTGCAACCTTTAAGACGTAAAGAGCCACTTGGACCCGTTTCCGAAGGGAAAAAAAAAACTGGGAGCCGCAAAACCATTGCGACATTTAAAACAAATCTAACACTGCATATATTGTTTCTTACCTTAATGCTATATACAACCCCCTACTTTTCCTGTTAAAATATAGGTGTTTGGCCTATACTCGCCGTATAAGACTACCCCTCTTCCTTCACACACCAAAAAAAAACCCGCCAGAAAATATCACAACAACAAGCAACAATATTTGATTTCAAAATTATGATGATTTTGTAGTCAAATCACTAATATGAAATAAAATTATTTTTTCTACCTTTGTTGTCTGACCAATTTATTCTTTGATCATGCTGGTCCCGATCTGAGGCTTCTGCTTTCCTGTCTTCTCTTAGCTCTCTTTCTGTGGTCTATGGTCCATCTGCCATTTCTTATCTCTTCTTTCGTTTTCTTCACTTCTTTCCATCAGCCTATTTCCAGTCCCAGTAACCCTCCCCAATATCAGCCCCTTTCCAGTCCTCACTCCCAGTACCTTCCAGTGCTAATCCCCCCTCAACCCCATTACCAGTGCTAGCCTCCCCTAATCAGCCCAATACCAGTCCTACCCCCCATCAGCTCATTACCAGTCCTAGCCTCCCCTAATCAGCTCATTTCCAGTGCTCGTCCCCTCAACCCCATTACCAGTGCTCCATCCCTCCATGTCAGCCCCCTCCCTCCCTCCATCCATATCAGCTCCCTCCCTCCATGTCAGCCCCCTCCATCCCTCCATGTCAGCCCCCTCCCTCCCTCCATCCATATCAGCTCCCTCCCTCCATGTCAGCCCCCTCCATCCCTCCATGTCAGCCCCTCCCTCCCTCCATCCATATCAGCTGCCTCCATCCATATCAGCTCCCTCCCTCCATGTCAGCCCCCCTCCCTCCATCCATCCATATCAGCTCCCTCCCTCCATGTCAGCCCCCCTCCCTCCATCCATCCATATCAGCTCCCTCCCTCCATGTCAGCCCCCTCCATCCCTCCATGTCACGCCCCCTCCCTCCCTCCATCCATATCTGCTCCATCCCTCCATGTCAGCCCCCTCCATCCCTCCATGTCAGCCCCCGCCCTCCCTCCATCCATATCAGCTCCCTCCCTCCATGTCAGCCCCCTCCATCCCTCCATGTCAGCCCCCCTCCCTCCATCCATATCAGCTCCCTCCCTCCATGTCAGCCCCCTCCATCCCTCCATGTCAGCCCCCCTCCCTCCATCCATATCAGCTCCCTCCCTCCATGTCAGCCCCCCTCCCTCCATCCATCCATATCAGCTCCCTCCCTCCATGTCAGCCCCCCTCCCTCCATGTCAGCCCCCCTCCCTCCATCCATATCAGCTCCCTCCCTCCATGTCAGCCCCCCTCCCTCCATCCATCCATATCAGCTCCCTCCCTCCATGTCAGCCCCCCTCCCACCATCCATAACTGCTCCCACCCTCCATGTCAGCCCCTCCCACCAACCAAATCAGCACCCACCCACCCGCCAAGTCAGCCCCCTCCATCCCTCCATGTCAGCCCCCCTCCCTCCATCCATATCAGCTCCCTCCCTCCATGCCAGCCCCCTCCCTCCATCCATCCATATCAGCTCCCTCCCTCCATGTCAGCCCCCCTCCCTCCATCCATCCATATCAGCTCCCTCCCTCCATGTCAGCCCCCCTCCCTCCATGTCAGCCCCCCTCCCTCCATGTCAGCCCCCCTCCCTCCCTCCATCCATATCTGCTCCCTCCCTCCATGTCAGCCCCTCCCTCCATCCATATCAGCTCCCTCCCTCCATGTCAGCCCCCCTCCCTCCATCCATCCATATCAGCTCCCTCCCTCCATGTCAGCCCCCCTCCCTCCATGTCAGCCTCCCTCCCTCCATCCATCCATATCTGCTCCCTCCATCCATCCATATCTGCTCCCTCCCTCCATGTCAGCCCCTCCCTCCATCCATATCAGCTCCCTCCCTCCCTCCATGTCAGCTCCCCTCCCTCCATCCATCCATCCATCCATATCTGCTCCCTCCCTCCATGTCAGCCCCCCTCCCTCCATCCATCCCTTTCTGCTCCATCCCTCCATGTCAGCCCCCCTCCCTCCATCCATCCATGTCAGCCCCCCTCCCTCCATGTCAGCCCCCTCCCTCCATCCATCCATATCTGCTCCCTCCCTCCATGTCAGCCCCCCTCCCTCCATCCATCCATATCTGCTCCCTCCATGTCAGCCCCCCTCCCTCCATCCATATCAGCTCCCTCCCTCCATGTCAGCCCCCCTCCCTCCATCCATCCATATCAGCTCCATCCATATCAGCTCCCTCCCTCCATGTCAGCCCCCCTCCCTCCATCCATCCATATCAGCTCCCTCCCTCCATGTCAGCCCCCTCCATCCCTCCATGTCAGCCCCCCTCCCTCCATCCATTTCATGTCCCTCCCTCCCTTTCATGCCCTCCTCCCTCCATCCATCCATGTCAGCCCCCCTCCCTCCATCCATGTCAGCCCCCCTCCCTCCATCCATGTCAGCCCCCCTCCATCCATGTCAGCCCCCTCCCTCCATCCATATCAGCGCCCTCCCTCCAGCCATCCATATCAGCTCCCTCCCTCCATCCATCCATATCAGCTCCCTCCCTCCATCCATATCTGCTCCCTCCCTTCTTCTGCAGCCGCGGCTCCCGGCCTCTTACGGAACCGCGGCTGTGCTTTTAAAATCCACGCGGAGCCCTGCCTGTCTGGACGGGCTCCGTGCAGCATTGTCCCGCCTCCAAACTGCCTTTAGAGGCGGGACAATGCTGCACGGAGCCCGTCAAGACAGGAAGGGCTCCGAGATGATTTTAAAAGCACAGCCGCGGTTCCCTAAGAGGCAGGGAGCCGCGGCTGCAGAAGAAGGGAGGGAGCCCATAACGCCATAAATACCGGGTGGGCAGTGTGCTCCGGAGCCGCGGCAAAGGTGAGAAAGAGCCGCATGCTGCTCCGGAGCCGCGGGTTGCCGACCCCTGGTCTAGGTTTAAGGGCCAAAAAGGCCTGTCTCC
The DNA here is from genome assembly GCA_033557465.1 of Ichthyophis bannanicus. NCBI lineage: Eukaryota > Metazoa > Chordata > Amphibia > Gymnophiona > Ichthyophiidae > Ichthyophis > Ichthyophis bannanicus. Next base: position 883,563,011 of record CM066035.1, on the reverse strand, counting down.
TAGTCTGTGTCACTCTACTAATATCAGGAAACATTTGAACCTTGGCACCACAGAACAGAGCTGACATATTTTTAAAATAACTACGAAAAACAAGCATTCTATCCTGGTCTGAGAGAAAGGATACCACCAGCGTGGCTCTAGAAGAAATAGTATCCCTAGAGTGCTAAGTGTGAAACCCGTTTTTTGTTTTATAGCAATTGAAGCACGATTGTTTCGTCATTCACCAGAAGTTGCTTGCAGTATCATATGAGATACCGTCTCTTGGTTTGTCACATTTTCCTTTTCGTTTATTTAAAATATTCATTCATTCTAAGTTTTTAGTGTATTGTAGGCTAGTTATATATACAATTTGAAGTTAAACTAATTATATACGTTCTATGGTCGGTTGCTTATGGCATTCAGACCCCCCTTCAGGTGTTGTTTGCATTTTAATATACATTGCAATACAGGTTAAAATATCTATTAGGGTCATTATTAACTACAATATGATCATTAAGAGCCACGTTTTGATAGTCCTTTGCATCTGCGCTACCCTTTGAAATAACGATTTTTGAGCATACAGTTTCATTCCCTTGAGGAGTTTTTAAAGTTTGGTTTTCACCGCACGCTCTTGCCACGTTTCCCCCTTTTTTTGTTGGTCCCCTCCGGTCATGTAATATACATAGTTTTTCACATTAGATGTATTTTTCAATTACCATAATTTGGTATTTGTTTTTACTTTATTTGTTTTTATAGTTTTATATTTTTTTAGCATGGCTGCAATTACAATAAGGTGATTCATCAAAGTGTCCTCTATTATTACCACAGAGGTATTTATCCTCTTATTCATGTTTGTCACAATCTACATTCCTTCTCTTCTATTGCCTTGTATATATATTTTTTACATGTATATAGGTTTTATTTAATGACTTTTCAATGTTTTGCTAAGTACTTATTGTAAGTATTTCTGCTATTATTAACTATTAGTTTTTGTTCACACTTTTTTACCCTCATGTGTATCACATTATTTTTACAGTTTAATGGCTTTATATGTGTTAATAGTTTTTATTTTCAGCATAGCATCTGTTTTTTTTAATTGTGTTTTAATGTAATTTATGTATTTATTATTAATTGTGTAATTATGGTTTTAGTTTCATCTACTTGATCAACCCCTGACGAAGTGTGCGAAACACGGCCTGTGTCGGGTTGGCAATAAGATTAATTAAATAAACTCTGTTTTTTACATAATCACGTCTTGTACTGGATCTGTTGCTACACGTGATTATTTGCCTTTTCGTGGTGGTCGCCTTCACCTATGGTCAGGCCGGTCTTTTGCTGGAGCGTCACATCACTGCACACAGCGTCTGGGCCATTGCTTTTGTGGCTCAGTTCTCTTGATGGAGATATGCCAGGCCACCATCTGATCCTCAGTTTACACCAGGGGTCTCAAACACGCGGCCCGCGGGCCGCATGCGGCCCGCGAGAGACCTTTGTGCGGCCCGCGATGCCCAGGAAAAAAAAAAACCGGCTTCGGCCCGCGATGCCCAGGAAAAAAAAAACCCGGCTTCTGCTGCTGCTGCCGCCGCGGGAAAATTAAACTTTACAAAAAAGCTGGCTGCTGCCGCGGCGGTAGCAGCAATATCGCAAGTCCCGCCCCCATCCCTTCCTGCTTGCCTTGCTTGTGAGTTCTTCTCTGCTTCGCGACTCTGTTAAGCTCGCCGGGGCAGATGGGAAATTTCCCATCTGCCCCGGCGAGCTTAAAAGAGTCGCGAGGGAGAAGCTCTCCCTTCGCGGCTCTGAAAGCCGAAGCAGAGAAGAACTCACAAGCAAGGCAGGCAGGCAAGCAGGAAGGGATCTGCCGGGGGGAGGGAGGGAGTACGACTTGATGTGGGCTGCTGGGGGGGAGCAGGACTTGATGTGGGCTGCGGGGGGGGAGCAGGACTTGATGTGGGCTGCTGGGGGGGAGCAGGACAGGATGTGGGCAGCTGGCGGGGCCGAGCAGGACTTGATGTGGGCTGCTGGGGGGGGGAGCAGGACTTGATGTGGGCTGCTGGGGGGGGGGGAGCAGGACTTGATGTGGGCTGCTGGGGGGGGGGGAGCAGGACTTGATGTGGGCTGCTGGGGGGGGAGAGCAGGACTTGATGTGTGCTGCTGGGGGGGGGGGAGCAGGACTTGATGTGGGCTGCTGGGGGGGGGAGCAGGACTTGATGTGGGCTGCTGGGGGGGGAGCAGGACTTGATGTGGGCTGCTGGGGGGGGAGCAGGACTTGATGTGGGCTGCTGGGGGGGGGAGCAGGACTTGATGTGGGCTGCTGGGGGGGGTAGGACTGGAAATGGGGTGATGGGGGTTAGGACTGGAGGTGGTCTGATTGGGGGGCTAAGACTGAAAATGGTGTTATGGGGGGGCTAAGAATGAAGATGGGGCGATGGAAGGGTTAGGCCTGGAAGTGGGCTGTTGGGGGGCTTAGGACCGATAATGGGCTATGGGGGGGGGGGCTAGAACTGGTAATGGACTGGGGGGGGTGCTATGACTGGAAATGGGCCGAGTAGAAGGGGGAGCTTGAACTGCAAATAGCTGATGGGGACAGGGTCTTGGAATGGTAATGGGCTGAGTGGAAGGGGGCTTGGAAAGGAAATGGGCTGGGAGGGGAGGGAGCTAGGACTGGAAATGGGCTGATGATGCGGGGACTAGAAGGGAGCGGATGCTGGGTGGGGCAGGAGCTAGAAGGGAGTTGATGTTGGGGGACGATTAGAATGGGATGAGGCTGGGAGAGTGAAATGGAGAGGGGAAATATATTTAGTGTGGGAGGGAAGAAAAATCTACAATTGGTCGGGTATTGGGAGAGTAAGTGGGGATTGAGGATGGAGGGGTAAAATTTGAGTGGATGAAATAGGAATGAGGAAAGAGCAAAAGGAGAATGATTAGTATGTTAAAGCAGATGTAGAGAGAATGGAAAAAAACTAGGAAAGAAGAAAGGACAAATGGACAGCAGACGATGGAGAGTTAGCAGAAGACACGAAGAAACCAGAAGAAAGTGGCTGGAACAATTGCAACTGAAAAAAAAATGCACAAAAGGTAGAAAAATATCTCTTTATTTTGAATTTATTAACTGAAATATGTCAGCTCTTGGAAATGTGCATCTTTAACGTCTGCACTTTATTTAATACAAGAGGAAATCAATGTATAGTTTTATTTCTACAGTGTTGTACATTCTAAGTTTGGCTTTTGGGGTTCCCAGTTTAATTGTCTTCCTGTTTCTAAATTGTGATTCCTTGTTTGGTGATGGTGTATGTTCTGCATGTGTAACTGAGCTGAGGTATTCTGTTTATGTAATTCCTATTTGACATTGCCACTTGTTCTCTTTCCCGAGTAGGTCATGTATTGTTATTCTCTGAAATGTGTTGATTTAATATTTGCAGTGTTGCCTTTTGATAGTTAGGGTATGGTGCTTTGTGAGTCCTGGTAGTGCTGTTAGGACACGGCAGGTTTGCTATGGGTTCTAAATGAGCAGTGTTTCTAGTAGTTCCTAATGTGCCTGGTGGTTGGCACTGGTTTATAGTAATGTAGAAATCTTTTAGTCTTTCTTTATCCATACACTCATTAAGAGGCATGTTTACTAAAAGTTAGTGTATGGTAACATTATGCAAATATTTATGCAAATGTGCCCTTATGCAAATGATGCCCTTATGCAAATGAGGCCTGCGTCTTGTGCGGCCCCCGGGTTACTCTACAAGTCCTCATTTGGCCCTCAAAGCAATTTGAGTTTGAGACCCCTGGTTTACACCTTTGCGCAGTGCATTACTGCCTGGAGGAGTCGTCCAGGTGGGACAGCACCTTTGGCTATGCGGTATTCCATCATTTGGGGTTTAAGGGAACTCCTGCCCTTCTGTGTCTCTAGGCTACTGGAGAACTGGTTTCCCTGATCGATGCTGGGGTCACTGCTGAGGTCTTGCGACTGAACTGTACTCTTACTGTTGCTCATGGTTCACTTTTTGGGTCATTCGTGGCTTTCAGGTTTTTTTGGTAGCCTGTAGCTGGGGAGTCTCATATGTGAGGACTGACTTCCTGCTTGTTCCCGGAGAATGTGTGGTTACTCACCTGTAACAGGTGTTCTCCAGGAACAGCATAAATCAGTCCTCACAACCTTCCCTTCTCTCTGTACGGTTACTTTTCTTCTTTGCCGTCCTGAGCTATGTCATAATTTTGAGGCAAGATGGCACCCTTTGGCGGGATGGCAGCAATGCATGCGTGGTGGATTTCCCAAAGACTTTTTGAAAGCTGGGGAGAGGTTACCACGTAGGCTCAGTTGATGCTGATATCACCCATATGTGAGGACTGATTCCTGCTGTTCCCAGAGAACACATGTTACAGGTGAGTAACCACGCTTACTCGCCTGTAAAAGATGATCTCTGCTAACAGCAGGAATCAATCTTCAGAACCCGCCCTCCTCTCCAAGGAGTTGTAGGGTTTTTTACTTTTTTCTCAGCTATGAACCTCACTGATGAGAATCACTGGGAAGTTGGGAAGACATGCACGCATGCGCAAAGGGATGCTCTCAAATGCGTCCTATAGGATTCTGGAGTGTGTATTTGCACAGGCTCAGTTGGAGGTTGTTGCCCACATGTGAAAACTGATTCCTGCTGTTCCCAGAGATCACTTGTTACAGGTGAGTAACTATGCTTTACTCGGCTTGTGGATGACTCTGAAGTTTTGATGGCTGAAAATTTCTATACAGAAAGACACAAGGTGGCATGTATCATCCATTGGAAACTGTGAGCTCTGCAACATCGCTGTACTGGAAAATCACTGGGATCATGACCCTAAGAATATGACAGATAATGAAGAAGTTATGATAACTTGGGACATTTCTGTTCCGACAGATGAGAAATTGATTGCAAGGAAACTAGACATAGTGGTAAAGGAGAAAAACACCAGAACGACATTGATGATCCAGGCTGAAAACTCACCTTCACTGCCACCTTTGAATCTTGACTCACCTGATCTCCTTTGTGTTTCCTTACCATTTCCCCTAGATTTCTACAGCTACTATGTTATCTGTCTTGAACAGGGACTTTTATGTGTTTCTGCAGCGTTGCGTACATCTTGTAGCGCTATACAAATACTCAGTAGTGGTAGTAATAATAGAGGAGTCGGTTCTAAGTGATTATTCTGTGTATCACATGAAGGGGGAGAAGATCCCGAAGATCCTGAAAAGTGGTACAAAGACAGATTCAACAACATATCGACACTTCAGCCCCCCTCGATCCTTGCCAACACGGGTTTCGAGAATCACACGTTGTTGAGACCCTACTAGCAATGCTAACCAACACCTTAACCAGAGGCATGGACAAAGCAGAAAATGGGTTTGTTCTTATCTTCCTCGATATCACTGCGGCATTTGATTCGGTCAGTCACGAGCAACTCCTCACCCGACTCCATGATAAGGGAATCCAAGGCCTGGCTTGGGAATGGTGCAAATCCTATCTTGCTGACCGATGGCAACATGTTCGGATAGGTCCATCAACATCTGACCCATTCCTGCAACAACAGGGAGTACCCCAAGGCTCCTCCCTCTCTGCCTTACTTTTCAATGTATATATGCAGCCCATATGTGATATTATACGTTCATTTAACATTTCTAGTCTGATATATGCAGATGTCTTGCTGTTCACTCCAATCAAAATTATGCAGCCTAACCTCTCCCTCCTAGTTGATTGCTTTAACGCAATTACCGACCGGCTCCTTTACTCAGAACTTATGCATAAATTTTAAGAAAACCGAGATATTATTTATCACTAAGAGCAAGAGCTTCTCTCCCCCCACTACTTTGAAAGTGAGAGACGCAGAGCTTCCTTGCAAAAATGTGATACGTTACTTGGGAATCACGCTCAACCAACAGCTCAGCTTTAAGGAACACATAAAGAACACCACCAAGGCTATTTACAATTAAAATCATGACGTTAAGACACCTCAGACCTCTGTTGGCACCAGGAGATTTTAGAACAATATTCCAGTCGCTTGTAACACCACATTTCGATTATACAAATATTATCCTTCATGGTCTCCCCAAGAGCACACTCAACCCATTGCAAATGGCGATGAACGCAGCAGCCCGTATTCTCGGCGGCCTATCGATAAGAGATCACATCACACCCATACTTATGGAGTTGCACTGGCTACCGTTGGACAGCAGACTCACCTATAAAGCACTACTCTTAACTTTTAAAGCAATCAACCTCATAGCCCCCCTCATCCTTAACCGCCCTCATCACGACCACCCCCAACAACAGACTCAGGAGATCAGTAGCTACAAACACACTTATACTTTTGGAAGCGACAAAATGCACTCAATCTACCAGAAATAGATCTTTTGCTGCCTTTGCCCCGAGAAGCTGGAACAACCTCCCTCCACATATCAGAGCAATTAAGGACCTTTCTCAGTTCAGGAAAGCTCTTAAGCACCATCTGTTCCTCCTACACTTTTCCCACCCTAACCCAACGCAACCACCCCCCATACCACATCCCTCATGAGGACACTAACACACCCATAACATGATTTATACAAAGCACAAACCAGACCCTTCTAACATGGGTTATATATTGTAAATAATCTCCCAATACTGCGGTGATACTTGTATATAGTTTATATACTGCAGCTGTACATAGTTCCCCAGTTCTTTCCCAAGTTATCCATCCTGTTATAATATAAGCCTATGGCCGTTTTGTCTGTAGCAAATTTTTTTCCGTTATTTGTAAACCGCACTGATACGAAAAGCGCGGTATAGAAGAACTGTAAATAAATAAATAAAAACGAAAAAAACGTGGCAGAAAAAAACAGAAATATTTTCCATGGTGTTGGGAACCACAGGCCTGATAAAGAACTTCCATTCACATCTTGACAAACCACCCATACATGTTACATCTTATGAATTCCAGAAGGAAGCTCTTTTCGGTACAATGCAAATACTACAGCGAGTGTTAGCAGTAAATTTGAGAGACTGAGATCATATTTCATATACCCCGGCTTAAGAGTGAAGCTCATGACTGTCCTAGTATGCACAAAACTAACCCGTTTAGAGAAATTGTCCCCAAGAGATGGGACTTCTCTATGGCTCTGAAAGTATTCTGTATGTCCCCTCTGTCTGCCTTAGCTGCTCCTAGTCTGTTACTCTAGCCTTCAGAGATTGGACTTGTTCTCTGAGAGCCCAGGGCTGTTTGCACAGAATAAAAGCTCTTAATTGCTTCCAGTGGTTGCAGGTAGACATTAAATAGCAGAGGAGGCATGTATATTACATTTAATGAGCTCCGGAGCCAGGCAGTCTTTAGAGCAATGCAAGTGCTATATTGAGCATTAGTGAATCGAAGAAAGATAATCTCCAGTGTACCCTGGCCTAGGGATGGAGGTTCGTTTCTGCCATGTTCTGTCTTAAATTAACTCATTGGGAGACATTATCCAGGAGAAGTCAGCTGCTTAATTGATGAAGCCTCTCACTGCACCTCAACCATATAGCATTTCTGTCAGAAATGAAGAGATCCAGTCTGCCTCTTAACCACAAACTAGCACAACTCATCTCTAGTATCTGATTCTTCAGATGAAAAGCTGATGAGAGAGCCAAGAAAATGAGCAGAACTGCCTCTCTTAGCCAAACAACTGCATGTCAGTCTAAATCCAAATTGCCAGTAGTTCAATCTTTATAAATCCTCTTAAAAATTTGAGAAAATGTACCATTTTAATAGTTCAGCTATCAATGGTTGATTGGCCACTTATCTACTGCTGCATTCTTCAGAATGATTGATGTATAATTGATCTTTTCAGTAGCTTTGGTTACCTCCCCTTTTCCAAGGATCTGTTGATCATTCCCTCAACATTCCATCCCCAAACCTTATAATCAGAAATGTCAAAGATCCAATCTAAAAAAACAAAACAAAAAAAAAACCTTGATTGTAATCTTCCTTAAATAGGACCTCAATCAGTGATACCTGAGAAAATGTATACAGCATTTTTCCTTTCTCCCTCAACCCCTATTTTGCTTTCCTCCTCCTACTCCTTTCTTCAAGCCCTCCTATAGTTTATTAATCGTCTCCTCAAAAATGTTCCTCAGGCCTTCCCAACTAGGCTACAAAATGACACAAAAGCATAAGATCAGCCATACTGGGTGAGACCAATGGTCCATTCAAGCTCATTATCCTGTTTCCAGCAGCGGCCAAGCCAAGCTACAAGTACCTGGCAGGATCCCAAAAGGTAAACCCATTCCTTGCTGCTTATCCCAGGGATAAACAGTGTATTTCTCCCAGACCAGTTTAATATTTTATAAACTTTTCCTCCAGGAATTTGTCCAAACCTTTTATTAAAACCCCAGCTACACTAACAACTTTTACTACATCCTCTGGCAGTGCATTCCAGAGCTTAATTACATGCTGAATGAAAAAATATTTCCTCCCATTATTATTAAATATATTACTCGTATCCCCAATTTGTATTCTTTATGAAGTAGTTAACAACCCAATTCACGTTTACTTGTGCCTCTCTACTCATTGTTTTATAAATCTCTCCGATTAACCTCTTTTCCAAGCTGAGGAGCCATAATTTTTAGTCTTTCCTTGTAGGGGTTTCTTTCCATCCTCTTTATTAATTGGTTGCTCTTCTCTACCTTTCTAATTCTGCTAGATTTTTAGATGTGGTGACTAGAATTGCACTCAATATTCAAGGTGCAATCGCACCATGGAGTGTTAGAAGCATCATGATGTCCTTTGTTTTAGTCTCCATTTCCTTTCCTTATAATTCCTAGTATTTTATTAGATTTCTTGGCTGTCTTTGCACACTAAACAGAGACTTTCAATGTATTATCCACAAGAATGCCTAGATCCTTTTCCTGGGTGGTGACTCCTAATGTGGAATCTTACATTGTGCAGCTGTAGTTTGTTTTTCCCTAAGAACATAACTTTGCACTAACTTATTAAATTTCATCTGTCTTTGGATGTCCTGTCTCCAAATTTCTCAAAGCCCTCTTGTAATTTTTCACAATCTGCTTCTGATTTAATAACTAAATAATTTTGTTTCATCTGAAGATGTGATCTCCTCATTCATTGTTCCAATTTCTAAGTCATTTATAAATGTTAAAAAAAGTAGATCAGCACGATCCCTGGGGTGCTTCTGTTCACCTTTCTCCATTGAAAAAATTGACTATTTAGCCCTACTCTGTTTTCTATCTTGTAACAGTTCCCAGTCCATTATAGGAATTCCGTGACTTTTGAATTTCCTCAAGAGCCTTTCATGAGATATCTTGTCAAAGGCTTTCTGAAAATCTAGATACTGTATGACAAGCCTTGACAAAGTTTCTTTGTATTTGGGAGCCAGCCCAAAAACTTAGGAGTCAACAACAAAGACCTTTCCTGTTGTTTCCACTCAGGTTGAGGAATATCTCAGGTGCCAGAAAACAATTTGTGTTGCGATGGTGATCTGGTGCCTGAGATTTGTTGAGCCCTGCCATATTCACTGGCTCATTTTTTTTTGCCTGTCTAATCACGCCTTCAAAAAAATTATAGCAGATTAGTAATACAATTCTTTCCTTGGCTAAATCCACGTTGGCTTTGTCCCATTAAACCGTGACTATATGTTACGTAATTTTGTTCTTCATGATGTGTTCTACTATTTTGCTTGGCAGTGACATCTGGCTCACTGGTCTGTAGTTTCTCCAGGAGCAAGCAGGAAGTCAGTCCTCACTTATGGGTAATATTGGCACTGACGGAGTCCGCGTGGAGCTAATTCCCCAGATTTCAAAGAAAGCCTTTGGGATTGCTACCACGCATGCGTGGTCCTCTTCTCGCCCAAGGGTGCCATCTTGCTCAGTCTCCCTTTTTCTGCGGAGCCCTTTGGATGCACGTCCTCATCCCTCGGAAAATGTTTTCGTTCTCCTCGCCTTAACAGGCTATATCTCTTTTTTCCGGTTGCACTGTTCTTCTAACCATCCTCCCCTCACTCTCTTTTGGAGCTGGCGGGGCTACCTTTTCAAAATTTTTTTCTTCCCGGGCTTCGCGCCCTTTTTTCTTTTGAACTGCTGGCCGCGTGGGTCTTAGACCTCGCATGGGCCGTTTTTGCCCCCATGGCCACCGGGTTTAAAAAATGAGAGAGATGCTCTAGGAACATGTCGCTTACGGACACTCATGACTGCTGTCTAAGGTGTCAGGGAGCCAGCCATGACCCAGAGCTCTGTTCGCTCTGTAAGAAAATGTCCTCTATGGCCTTACTCAGCCGTAAGCAGAAGTCCCGAAGACATTTTTCGAAAGGCTGCCTCAGAATCCCCGGTGGCACCCTTGGTCGTCTCCCCTCCAGTGGGTTCTCCCCCTGCGGCACCGCATTCCAGGTGGCACTCGGACTAGGGGTCCCTTGAGGTGGAACGGCGCAAAAAGAAGGCTTCAAAGTCGCTGTCTGGGGACCCCGACAAGCGTGAGTGCTCCTGTTCCCCAGAGTCAGACAAGGAGCGGCCCTGCAAGGTACCTCGCAGAGAAACTGAGGCCTCCAGTGAAGGCGCCCAGTGTCCTGAGGGCCATCCCGGTGAGGAACCCCTCTCCTCCTCGACGCCCGATCTGGTGACCCTGGTATCAGCGTCCCAGGGCCCCCACGCCTGTCTGGGTGTCCCGTATGCTGGCGCTATAATGCAGCATTTCTGCGTTCATTGCTTCCCAGTAGGCGCTCACGGCCAGCTTCACTGACTTGCGCCCAGAGACCGCGGGTCCCTTGCATGGGACACATCAATCCATCCAGAAAACCCCAGAGAGCCATGGGCCTCGTGAGGGTCCTCGATGTCGGTCTTGCTTGCTTTCCCGTTCTTCGGGGGCAAGATCGTCCAGGGCCTCCGGCTCCAGGCCACCGGCCATCAGACAGGGCGAACCGTCCGGCTTGGATCTCTCAACAGATTTCTTGGACTGGAATCCGTTGGGGACACATCCTTGGAGACTCGCACCCACCGGGATCTTCCGTCGGGCCCCTCGCTGCCTGTTCTCCAGTGGCGTTCACCATACAAGGACACCTCCTTTTTGGTGTTTATTCTGGACATGGCTCAGGCCCTCAACCTGGTCACCCAGGCCAATGAAGACCTTCGTGATGAAGAACTTGATATTCTTCAGTACGAGGCCCCGCCCCGGGAACCCTTCACCATGCTGGTGCTGCCGATCCTCTCCCAGCTGTTGCTCCACATGTGGGAGGCCTCGGCCCCCATCGTGAGCAAGTACCTTGTCACAGTGTACAAGGTGCAGTGAGGGCCAGGCTTCCATAAGACTCAACTTCCACACACCTTAATGGTGGTGGAATCAGCCATGAGGAAGCAGAAAAGCCCGAAGTCCCACTCCATGGTCCCGTCGGGCCGAGAGTCCAGAGCCCTTGATGCCTTGGGCCACAAGGCCTATCAAGGTTCCATGCTCTCCTGTCACATCCAGGCATACCAATTATATATGGGTATTTTCCTCTGCAACTTGGAGGCTTCTCCGCTGTCCTCAAGGGCAAGCCCCTCGATAGGTTCTGCACACTGTTGAAATCAGTAGCTGATTGCTCCAAGCATTTACTTATTTATTTTATTTATTTAAAGTCTTTATTATATCGCGCTCTTTAAAATCGGCCCAGTTTACAGTCAACAGCAAAATTGTACAGTGCAGGCAGCACCCGTACTGTATTTACAAAGAACAGGTTTTGCAACTTGGATTAACTGGGGAAATTATGTGGCATGTAGAGTAGTATGTCATCCACGTATACGAGGCATGAGATGTCAAAGGAGCGGATGAGTGCACAGATGGGCTGCATATATATGTTGAAGAACAGTGCAGAGAGAGAGGAGCCCTGTGGCATGCCCTGTTGTTGGAACGGTTTGGAGGTCGTGGGGCCGATCCGTACATGTTGCCATCTGTCTGACGTATGATTTGCACCAGCTTAAGGCTGTGTCCTGGATCCCTATCTCCAGGAACAAGCAGGAATGTAGTCTTCACATATGGGTATCGGTACCGATGGAGCCTGCGCGAGAATGCTCCCCAGCATCCAATAGGAAAGCTTTTGGGAGCATCACACAGTGCCTGCGTGCTGCCTTCCCGCCTTTCCCAACTGTCCCTCTCCAGTTCTTCGTTTTCCGCGGAGCCGACAGGTCGCACATCCTGTCACCGCAGAAAATATTCCCGTTTATTCTTCTTTTTTGTGGTCGCGTCTGCCTTCCTTCGACGCTACACCGGTACCGCTGGTTTCTTCTTTCCTTTTCTTTAAAAAAACGAAACAAAACTTTCTTCTGGAATTTCTTCCAGCTACTTTTTCCTTCAGGTGCCACGCGCCATTTTGGGCACTAGGCCCAATTTTCCCTCTAACATGGAAAAACCCGCTTCAGGTTTTAAAAAGTGTTCTAAGTGTGGCAGTACCATTTCCGTCACCGACACCCATGAGTGGTGCCTCAAATGTTTAGGTCCTGACCACTCTATTTCAGAGTGTGTGTTTCTGTGGGATGATGTCGAAGAGGGGTCGGCAAAACCGAGCTGCTAAACTCCGCACCCTTTTTCCCTCCAATGCAGCGTCTGTGGCATCGATGTCTTCCAGGGCTTCGTCTTCCTCCTATGGATCTCAGGTAACTAAACATAAATCTGGCTGGTCCTCAAAGGGTAGATCTCCTTCGAAGCATCGAGATGCCTCGGGCATTGCCCTTGAGGGACTTTCACCGGCAAAATTGCCCCGGCGGGAGGCTTCGGCTTCCAAAGCACTAACGGGGCTCCAGGATGTTCTCGAGGCCCCAACCTCGGCAGAACTACTGGTGCCATGCTCTGGGGTACCGGCTGCTTCATCCGGTACCGATACCCAAGCATCGGCAGTGTCGATAGACCGGAGATTCTTGGCTATTGAACGCAGTCTGGCAGCTCTTCTCACGGCCTTGATGCCCTTGAAATCGCTTCAGACAATTCAATCAGTACCGACACCAACATCGGTACCGTTACCAACTGCTTCGATACTTTGAATCCTCGGATGAGTCTGAAGACTCTGAAAGCTCTGCTGATACCAGAGTACTTCTTCCGAGGATGATTCTTCTCCTCAACGTAGGATTTCTCCTCCAGAGGATATGTCCTTTCAGGATTTTATCCGAGATGTGGCTCGAGGTTTTTCCATCACAGTGGCTCCTGAAAAAGAGCCTAGGGCAAAGGAATTGGAAATCCTGCAATACCCTAGAGCTCCCAAGGAGGCAGCTACTTTACCTATTTATGAGATCCTGCATGATCTCATGTTAAGGATGTGGGAAACACCTCTAACCGCTTCTCACTCTCAAAGGCTCGACACCATGTATCGAGTTCCTCCTTGTCCTGAATTTCAAAAAACTCAGCTACCACACCATTCCATGGTGGTGGAATCAGCTATGAGAAGGATCAAGAGTGCAAAAAAGACATGCATCTAATCCTCCAGGACGTGAGTGTAGGACTCTTGACGCCTTTGGACGTTGAACCTTCCAGGCTTCCATGCTTTCTGCCAGGATCAGTTCCTATATATTATATATAGGAATGTTCCTTAAGAAGGTCACGGGAGATTTAGAGCTTATGAGCCCTCTCCTTCCTGATGATGGCAGGATTACCTTGCACTTGTCAAACATGTTCAGGATGTTTCCAAGTTTGTAAATCGTGCAGCCTTTGACTGCTTTGAGTGCATAAGCAGAACCTCTGCTGTTGCCATAGGTGCACGTAGGATTGCCTGGCTCCAGGCATTTGACTTAGAACTTTGGGTACAGGATAAACTAGGAAATATTCCTTGCACAGGAGAGCATCTCTTTGGCAAGAATTGGCAGGAAAAAGCTAATGAGATAGATGCTGACAATATCACCCTGGATAGATGATCTAAATCTACAGCTGATCCTGCAAGGAAAAAATCCTACAAGAAACCATTCTTCAGTAAGAAGAAGTTTTACCCCTCCTTTAACCAACAGGGACATCATGTAGGTCAGTCTGCCCAAAAGGGACAGCAGCAACAGCCTAGGCAAAGAAAATCAAAAGCTGCTAAGCCTCAACCTGCTCAGCAGACTCTGCCTCCACAGGGGCTTTGACTCCTATCTAGAGAACTTTGTCTTCCTGGCCCTGAACGGCCCAGAACCCTCCACCATCCCAGGAAGGTTATGTCATTTTGCCCCCAGATGGGAGCAGATAACAGCAGAAAGTTGGACTCTGTCCATTTTAAGAGAGGGATACAAGCTTCACTTCCTCAGCATGCCCCCTCCTACAATGGTAAGACAGTTCAATTCTCAGACCTCTCTCAACGCCCAGTTAGTTCGAGGTCACTTTGCTTCTTGCCCAAGGGTCAATAGAAGAGGTACCCATTCCCCAACAGGGTACAGGGTTCTACTCCCCCTATTTCCTTATCCCAAAGAGAACAGGAGAACACAGACCCATTTTGGACCTCACAGAATTGAACAAATTCCTGTTCAAAGAGAAATTCAAAATGATTTCTCTGGGAACTCTGCTGCCATACCTTCAGAGTCAGAATTGGCTTTGTTCTCTAGATCTCAAGGATGCGTACACTCATGTTCTCATCCATCCAACTCGCCGAAAGTTTCTTCGCTTTACAGAGTTCTTCCTTTTGGCCTGGCCTCGGCACCAAGGGTGTTTACAAAATGCATGGCTGTGGTGACAGCATTTCTTCGCACCCTGGGAATATTCGTCTTCCCTTACTTAGAGGACTGGCTCATTCGAGCCCCGTCAGAGCCAGAGGCCAAGATTTTTCTATCTCGCACAATGCGTATCCTTCAGTATTTGGGACTTGTCATAAACTTCCCAAAATCCAACCTAGCTCCCACTCGGTCTCTAGAGTTTATAGGAGCTCTGCTGGATACCAGACAGACAAGGGCATATCTTCCACAGTCCCGCTGCCTTCGCATGGTGCAGTTAGCTTCCCAAGCAGTGCTAAAGCCTCACCTCACTGCTCGGGAAATGTTACAATTGCTAGGCCACATGGCATCCACTGTGCATGTGGTTCCTTATGCTTGCCTCCATATGAGGGCAGCCCAGTGGACTTTATCCACTCAATGGACTCAGGCATCAGGTTGCCTGTCAGACAAAATAACAAACATGGATCGTCTTATTTTGTCCCTCCAATGGTGGACGTCACCCCAAAACTTTTTGGTGGGGTCCCCTTTCCAACAACCCCCACCCCAAGCCACTTTGACAACAGATGCCTCCCAGGTGGGTTGGGGAGCCCACCTGCAAGGCCTCTCTGCCCAGGGTATCTGGACTCCACAGGAGACCTATCTACACATCAATCTCCTGGAACTCGGAGTAATCTTCCTTGCTCTTCGAGTATTCCACACCCAGCTCCAGCTACAAGACAGTCCTAGTTGAAACGGACAATCAGGTGGCCATGTTCTATGTGAAGAAGCAGGGTGGAACAGGCTCTCTGTCGCTCTGCAACGAAGCTTTACGACTATGGGCCCTTGCCAGAGAGCATCAGATTCATCTCCTTGCGGTGTATCTTTCAGGCATTCAAAACTCTTGGGCAGACAGACTCAGTCGAGTTCTGCTTCCACACGAATGGTCTCTCCATGTAGACCAGGTGGCCAAAATTTTTCAAATTTGGGGAACCCCGGACATAGACCTCTTTGCAAGTCCGCTGAATGCCAAACTTCCCCGGTTCTGTTCCTGAATTCTGGCTCAGGGTTGTCAGGCCAGGGATGCTTTCCTCCTCCATTGGGGTCAGGACTTCCTGTATGCCTTTCCACCCATTCCCCTAATTCCCGAAACCCTGTTCAAGCTTCAGAGAGACAGAGGCCATATGATTCTCATAGCTCCACATTGGCCACAGCAAGTTTGGTACCCTCTGCTTCTACATCTCTCTCAAGCTCCGTCTCTGGAGTTGGGATCTGCTCCAGATTTCCTGTCTCAGGAGGACGTGATGCTGTGGCATCCCAATCCCCAGTCTCTGCATCTCAGGGCCTGGTTGCTGAAAGCCTAGAACTTCATGGTCTTAACCTTTCTCAGCAGGTAAAGGATATCCTTTATGCTTCCAGGAAACCTTCCACAAGACGCTCTTATGCTTTCAAATGGGAAAGGTTTACCATATGGTGCTCGCAGAAGGGTCTTAACCCTCTTGCAATACCTCTGGAATCATTACTGGAGTACCTCCTTCATTTATCAAATGCAGGGCTTAAGAGCAATTCATTGAGAGTCCATTTGAGTGCTATTACAGCTTCTTTCAAGCCACTGAATGGACAACCTATTTCCTCTCATCCTCTCATAGCGAGATTTATGAGAGTCCTTCTTTTAACTAAGCCTCCCATTAAGCCACCATTGGTGGCATGGGACTTAAATCTGGTTCTTGGGCAGCTCATGAAGCCGCCTTTTGAACCGTTAGCTACTACCTCTTTGAAATTCCTTTCCTGGAAGGTCATCTTTCTTATTGCAATCACATCAGCACGTCACATCAGTGAATTGGAAGCATTGGTGGCTGATCCTCCTCCTACAAGGTTCCATCATGATAAGGTAGTCCTTAGGACTCATCCACACTTTATGCTAAAGGTGGTTTTCATTTAAACCAAGCGGTTTACCTTCCTGTATTCTTCCCAAGGCCTCATGCCTCAAATGCAGAAAGGAATCTTCGTACTTTGGATTGTAAAAGAGCTTTAGCTTTTTACTTGCAAAGAACTCTGCAACATAGAAAGTCCTGTCAACTTTTTGTTGCTTTTGATCCTAGTCATTTGGGACTTCCAGTCTCCAAGAGAACACTGTCCAACTGGATTGCACAGTGTATTTCTTTTGCCTATGAGAGTAAAAACCTTCCTTTGGAAGGCCATGTGACAGCTCACAATGTGAGGGCCATGGCAGCCTCTATGGCTCATCTTCACTCTGTGTCTATCGACGACATCTGTCGAGCAGCTACTTGGGCCTTGGTTCATACCTTCACAGCCCATTACTGCTTAGACAAGGACTTCTGCCGGGATGCCTTGTTTGGTCAGGCTGTTCTTCAACACCTGTTCTATACTTAATCAACTCCTACCCACCATCCCTGGTAGGATGCCAGAGATCATGGGGGAAGTGGAGCCCTTTCACAAGGTAACACAACTTCTGGGGTTTCTCCCTGGCATCTGCAGCTAGGGAGTCCCCATATGTGAAGACTACATTCCTGCTTGTTCCTGGAGATAGCATAGTTACTCACCTGTAACAGGTGATCTCCGGGAACAGCAGGAATTTAGTCTTCACAACCCACCCACCTCCCCTAGTAGTTGTATCTCTCTATCTCTCTCTTTCTCTCTTTTCCTCTCTCTCCCTGTCTCAGCTATAAACTCAACTTGAGAGGGACAGTTGGGAAAGGCGGGAAGGCAGCACGCAGGCGCTGTGGGTTGCTCCTAAAAGCTTTCCTATTGAACGCTGGGAAGCATTCCCGCGCAGGCTCTGTCGATACCGACGATACCCATATGTGAAGACTAAATTTCTGCTATTCCCGGAGATCACCTGTTACAGGTGAGTAACTATGCTTTCTCTGCGAGGCGCCCTAGGAGCAGTTCATGGTCGACGGAGTTGAATTCTGCGGCAATGTCCAGGAACATTAGGGCATATCCTCGCCTGCTGTTGTCCAATCCAGTGATTAGTGTGCTGAAGAGTGGTCAGGAGCATCTCAGCTCGTGTGATTCCCTGAATCCTTGTTGCCATGGGTCGAGGGGAGCGGTGGTCTCAATATGGTGTTGGATTTGTTTTTGAGCGACTTTTTCAATTATTTTGGCCATTAGTGGGATGCTTGAGATTGGCCTGTAAGAATCCACCTTCTGGGGGTCAAGTTTGCTGTTTTTTTTAGAAGTGTCCTAATGGATGTTTGCTTCAAGCTTCGTGGGAAAGAGCCCGTTGAGAAGAATAGACCCATGAGTTTGGCCAGGAATGGGCTGAATTCTTTGCGCATTGCTTTTATCCAGAATGCTGGGCAGTGATCGTTTGGAGCTCTGGTGGTGTTAATAGCAGTGATGGTGTCTTCGATGCATTTCTCTGATGGTGGTGAGCAGGTGGACAGAGGCGTTGGGTGGCCTGATCCTTGCACAGATGTGGGTGGTGTAGTTTTGTCAGTCTGGATTTTTTTCGACTGTAGGTAGTCTGCGAATTCCTGTGGCTGTGGCATGCTTAGTTGGGTGGGGGATGGTTCCTTTGTGAGAGTCCTCACCAGGTTGAATAATTGCTGCGGTTTGTTCAGGGAGCGCTTCAGAATTTCTGTGTGGTATTGTTTCATTCTCTCTGTGACTGCCACATGGTGTTTCTTCAGGTGGGGGGTGTAAGTGCCCAGGTCATCAGTGGAGCGTGAACGTCGCCATCTGCTTTCAAGCTTCCTTATGTGGCGGAGTGATGTTCGTAGCTCGGGAGAGTACCACGGAGCAATCTTTCTTCTCCTTTGTTGTATGTCCACAATTGATTAGTGGGCAATGGCGCTGAGACTATTCCAGGCGGAGAGCATTTCCTCGAGGCTAGACTGTGTGAGGTCGAAGAGTGGTAGAGTTTTGCTGAGTCTCTTCCTTGTCGAAGGGCCGTAATCGTGCTTTTGGTGTTGGGCAGGCATCGGCTGTGGTACAGTTGTTAGTATGATCCCGATGTGCTGGCATTTGGAATCTTAGTAGGCTGTGGTCAGACCATTGGACTGATGTGATGGATAGAGCAAGCGTATGGTTTGGGCCTGTGGCCGGCCGCGGGGCGAAGAGCAGGTCCAGTATATCTCTTGAGCCTCCTATGATGGCTTTGAGACTTCGGCTTGGGTGGCAGCCACGGTCATCGGAGCCCGCTGCCAGTCTTGGCTCCAAACTTTGGATTTTAAGCAGTGGGTGCAGGAGAAGCTCCTGGATGTGCCCTGCCTCGGCGAGCAACGTTTTGGTAAGCCGATGGAGGAGAAGGCGGCTGAGATCAAGACAGAGTACGTCACTGGGACCCATCTCTCCTGCAATACCTCTATGCTGCCTTGGAAAAAGCAGCCTACCAAGAAGCCCTTCTTCCCCAGGAAAGTCCTCCAGTACTGCGGCTATCCGGCGTACCCGGCTTCCCCCGTGCCGAACACTCCAGCACTGAGGAAGCCTGGCCAGGGTCACCGGAAGCCAAAGAGCCCAGGCGCCGGCTCCCCTACAACCCCTTCAGGGGTTTTGACGCCAGCGGCATAGCCCCTGTCCCTCTGGCGATACAGCGGCCCATGGGTGGATGCCTGTCCAGCTTCGTCCTGTCATGGGCAATTATCTCAGACACCTGGTTCTTCCAAGTCATCCGGGAGGGTTATTACCTCCACTTTGACAGGCTCCCCACCCTCTTTCTCTCCGACGGAGCCTCATAGACTCCCCGCACACCAGCTTTTGCTGCAGGGGGAATTACACTCTCTCCTCGCCCAACGGGCAGTTGAAGATCCCTCCCTACTTTTGAGGTCGGGACTTTTATTCCCGGTACTTCATTGTCCCGAAAGACAAAGGGGTCTGTGGCCATCCTCGACCTCTGCAGGCTAAACAAGTTCCTGGTGTGGGAGAAATTCAAGATGTTATCTCTTGGTGTGCTGCTGCCCTTCCTCCGGCAGGGCGACTGGCTATGCTCCTTGGATCTAAAGGACGCTTATGCCCATGTTCTTATCCACCCTCAGCACAAGCAGTACCTGCATTTCAGGGTGCAGGGAGAGCACTTCCAGTACAGGGTGCTCCCTTTCGGCCTTGCATCCGCCCCACAGGTCTTCACGAAGTGTCTTGTCATGGCCGCCGCTCACCTTAGGCGCCGAGGCATGTCAGTGTTTTCCTACCTCGACAACTGGCTTGTTACGGGCTCCTCCGTTGAGGAAGTTCTGCAGGTGGTGTCGTGCACTGTCCTCTTATAGAGTTTAGGGTTCTTGGTCAACTATCCAAAGTCTCACTTCGAGCCGGCACAGGCTCTCGAGTTCATCGGGGCGCGCCTCGATACTTGGCAGGCCATGGTCGTCTTGCCGATGGATTGCTCCACCCACCTCCGGCCTCTGGCGGCTTACGTCCAGAGCGCCCACCAGGTCACCGCTCGGTCCATGCTCCGTCTCTTGGGCCACATGGCCTCGATTGTGCATGTGGTTCCTCACTCCTGCCTGCACATGTTGACAACCCAGTGGTGTCTCAGCTCCCATTGCAGTCAATCCCTCAAACACGTCAGGGTTCTCCCCGACCTCAGTTTGTCTGAACTGGTGGCAAAACCCCCGCAACCTCCTGCTGGGATCTCACTTCCAGTCCCCATAGCATGAAGTACTGACCACAGATGCTTCCTTGTTAAGGTGGGGTGCCCATTGCGGATCTCTCTGCACACAGGGGCAGTGGTCGCCCATGGAGGCTCAACAGCAGATAAATCTGCTCAAGCTCCGATCCATCTGGTTGGCCCTGAGGGCATTCGAGAAAATCCTCAGCAGGAAGTCAGTTCTGGTGCAGACTGACAACCGGGTAGCGATGTTCTCCAGGTCCAAGCAGGAAGTCAGTCCTCACATATGGGTGACGTCGGCGCCGATGGAGCCCTCGTGCGGAGCATTTCCCCAGCTTTCAAGGAAAGCCTTTGGGAATGCAGCGCGCATGCGCGGTCCCCTTCCCGCCCAAGGGTGCCATCTTGCTCAGTCTTTCTTTTTCCATGGAGCCCAATGGACGTGATTTTCGTGTCACCCGGGAAAAGTAGATTTTTTTCTGCGATTTTCGCTTTTTCTTATCAGGTTCGACGACGGATCCCTTTCCCGCCTGGGCTCGGTACACCGGTGTTGAGTCCATAATTTTTTTTCGGTTTTTGTCCTTTGTGACTAGCTTTCGCACTTTTTTTGTTGTTTTCACTGGCAGCCCGGTCTTTTGACCTTGCAGGGGCCCATTTCCCCCCGATGGCAGCCAGCGGGTTCAAAAAATGTGATCGGTGCAAGAAACTTATGTCTCTCACCGACACACATGACTGCTGTCTCCGATGCCTCGGGCTCGACCATGACCTGCTGGTCTGTGGCCCGTGCGGCAAAATGTCGTCTAAGGCACTTCGGAGCAGTCAGCATTAACATGAAAGAATTTTTTCAGAGTCCGCGTCTGGCCGGTCCTGGACTTCGTCAGAGGCATCGACATCTCCAGAGTCTGACCCCGAGCACCGTCGTGGTTCATCTGAGAGGGGGTCTTCCACCCAGGAGCACAAAAGGAAGAAGCTCGTGAGGGCAGCGTCGATGGAGGCCCCTGGGTCCTCGAGGGCCAGGTTGCGCAGCCCTGACCGCCACCCTGGGCTCTCGGAGTTGGAGAGGCCATCTAAACTACCTTGCAGGGAGCCGGAGTCCCCGAGTCAAGTAAGTTCTGTTGTCCTTGTGGACTCTCCGGGAGAACCGACGTCGGGCCCAACACTGTCGGGGCCCGAGTCGGGGGCTGCTGCGTCGCCTGAGCTTAGGCTGACGGCCTTGGAGAGTAGCTTGGCTGCCTTCATGGAACAGCAGTGGGTGCTGATTGCCGGTGTGACCAGTGCATCTGCCCCGACCACCAGGACCTTATCTTCTAAGTTGACCCCAGAGGCCGAGCCGATCCTAGAGTCCATCAAGTCTCGAGTTGATCCTCAGTCAAGGTCCCTCTCCACCTCCCGTGCGGGGACAAGCTCATCGCCGGTGCCCTCGGTGTCGGGGCAGGTTGCAATGAGGCCCACATGGCCGGAGCTGCTCGACGGAGGAGTCGACGTGGGAGACTGAAGACAAGGAGTCTCCGGACACCTTCCGGACCCAGTACGTCCCTTCGGACTCCCCGGAGTCCGAGCCTCGGAGAAGGTACCCCTCCGGAGGATACCAGGTTCTCGGACTTCGTGAGGGACATGGACAAGGTTTTGGCATTCCCAGCAGACGCTGAGGAGGAGCCTAGAGCCGAGGAGCTTGATGCCCTCCAGTATGATTTTCCTCCCAAGGAAGCCTTTACTGTACCAGTTCCTCCGATGCTGGAACGGCTGCTCCTTCTTCTGTATGTGGTAGGCACCGGCCTCGGCGCCAGTTCTTAGCAAATGGGCCTATTCCATTTATCGAGTCTGTAAGAGCCCTGGGTTCCAAAAGGTGCAGCTACTGCACAATTTCATGGTTTTGGAATTGGCCATGCACCGTCTGAAGAGTCAGAAGATGCAGTCCTTGGTGCCCCACGGCCAGGAGGCCCGAAACCTGGATGCCCTCGATATTAAGTGCTTCCAGGGCTCTATGCTATCTTGCCGTGTCCAGACTTACCAGCTGTACATGGGCATGTACTTAAGGGACCTGACAAAGGAGATTACCGGTTTCTCAGATGGCCTCTCCGAGGAACCCTTGCAGGTTCAAAGCCTTGTCGACATGGATCCGAGAGTGCTCAAAGTTTATCTCTCGAGCAGCCTATGATGGCTTTGAGGCTTCGGTCTGGGTAGCCACGGCCGGCGTCAGTGCATGCCTCAGGCCTGGCTACAGTCATCGGACCTGGAGTCATGGATGCAGGACAAGTTGGGTGATGTCCCGTGCCGAGGTGACAACCTAGTTAGTAAGCCCATGACTGAAAAGGCTGCAGAAATCGAGACAGACTCTCACCAGGACAAGGCTGTCCAGAAAGATTTCTGCCCTTTCTCAAAAAAAGAAGGGCTTGGGAAAGAAGCCCTTTTTTCCGAGGAAGAGTGCTGCCTACAAATCCTACCCTCAGTATCAGGCCTCTCCAGCTCCCCAACAGGGCCAGCTTGCCAAGGGGGGCAGGGGCATGGGCCCTGTAGGCAAAAGACCCCCAAGCCGCCAGCTCCGGCTCCTGCACATTAGGGAGCAGGGTTTTGACTTCCACAGCATAGCCTCTTCTCCGCCGGTGGGAGCGCTCAGCATAGGGGGTCGGCTGACCTGTACGCCTACAGGTGGCCAACCATCACGGGATACCTGGTTACTGAGCATAGTCCAAAAGGGCTACATGCTCCACTTCCACCAGCTACCCCCATCCTACTATCCAGGGTAGCCTCCAAGACTCCCTCTGCACAGGAAACTCCTCCTTCAGGAGTTGGCAAGTCTTCTAAAGGAACAGACGGTGGAACCGATGCCTCACCACCTGAAAGGGCAAGGCTTCTACTCCAGGTACTTCCTGGTACCAAAAAGGACAGGAGGCCTCTGGCTTATCCTAGACTTGCGAAACCTAAACAAGCTTCTGGAGATGGAAAAGTTCAAGATGCTTACCCTTGGGATACTGCTGCCCTACCTCCAGCAGGGAGACTGGCTATGCTTCTTAGACCTAAAGGATGCTTATACTCACATCCTCATTTATCCAAACCACAGACTATATCTCAGATTTGTGGTGGGAGGAAACCATTTTCAGTACAGGGTACTTCCCTTTGGCCTAACCTCTGCCCCCAGGGTTTTCACCAAATGTCTGGCGGTGGTGGCGGCTTATCTCAGGAATCTGGGAATTTTTGTCTTCCCATACCTGGACGACTGGCTCATCAGAGGCCATTCTCTCCAGGAGGCCTGACAAGTCACTCTTTGAACTGTCTCTCTTCAGCATCTGGGGTTTGTCATAAGCTACGCAAAGTCCACTTTGCTCCCCTCTCAGAACCTAGAGTTTATAGGGGCATTCTTAGACACCCTTCAGGCAAGAGCTTACTTGCCCGAAGACAGGGCCCACAGACTGATAGACTTGGCCAACCATTTCCAAAGCAAGTCTCATGTCTCGGCCAGGCAGTACCTGCGGCTCCTGGGCCACATGGCATCCATGGTACATGTGACTCCGAATGCCCATCTTCACATCTGGGCTGCTCAATGGTGCCTCAGAGATCAGTGGACACAGACCACAGGTGACTTCCGAGACAGAGTAAAGGTGTCCAAACCACTTTTGGACTCCTTACAGTGGTGGCTACATCTCCCAAACCACTTCAGTGGGTACCTTTTCAGACTCCAGCACACACAAGGGTGCTGACAACTGATGCTTCCTTAAAGGGCTGGGGTGCACATTGCCAGGGCACGTGCACTCAAGGCCTCTGGTCTCCTCGAGAGGCCACACAGCAAATCAATCTTTTGGAGCTGCGAGCAGTCCGCTTAGCTCTGCAGACATTTTCTCATGCCCTCTCTCACCAGTCTGTCCTAGTTCAGACGGACAATCAGGTGGCAATGTTCTATGTGAACAAACAAGGGGGCACGGGGTCCAGGCTCCTATGTCAGGAGGCGCTGGCCCTTTGCTCCTCTGCAGTCAAACTAGGCATGTTTCTCAAAGCAGTTTATATACCTGTTGAGGAGAATTTCCTAACAGACAAGCTAAGCAGGATTCTCCAGCCTCATGAATGGCAGTTGAATCCATTGGTGGTCCAGCAGATCTTCCTCTGCTGGGGACTTCCATCCATCGATCTCTTTGCAAGTCCACAAAACCGTCAGCTGCCCAGGTTTTGCTCCAGACAGCCGCATCCCCCGAGGATGGCAGCAGATGCTTTTCTGATCTCTTTGTCTACAGGCCTCCTGTATGCGTTTCCTCCTACGCTCCTGGTGGCCCGAACTCTGTTCTAGATCCTCCGGGTCAAGGCCTCGGTGATTCTGGCAGCCCCCAGATGGCCGAGGCAGCCCTGGTTTCCACTTCTGCTGCAGTTGGCGGTGGAAACTCTGTTCCCTCTTGGGTTGCAACACGATCTCCTGTCTCAAGAGCAGGGTTCCCTTCTGCACCCTAATCTCAGGTCCCTCAAGTTGATGGCCTGGCTGCTAAAAGGATAGTGCTAGCTCCCTTCTACCTAAGGAGGTTAAGGAGGTGGTCTTGGCCTCTATGAGGCAATCCACCAGAAAGGTCTATGCCTTCAAGTGGCGTAGGTTTACGGTATGGTGTGCTCAGTGCAATGAAGATACTTTCTCTTGCCTTGTGCCAGTAGTACTGCAGTATCTACTTCACCTGTCAGACCTAGGCCTTAAGTCTAACTGTTCGGGTCCACCTCAGTGCTCTGTCAGCGCACCACTCACCGGTGGAGGGACAGTCTGTCGGTTCACCCCTTTTTGTCCCGATTTCTCAGAGGTCTTCTGCTTCTCAAGCCTCCAGTTCGTCCACCGGCGGCTGAGTGGGATTTGTACGTGGTCTTGCAGCAACTTACTCGCCCACTGTTTGAGCCAATGGCTACTTGCCATTTGCATTTCCTCTCTTGGAGAGCGCTCTTCCTGGTGGCTCTTACCTCGGCCAGACGTGTGAATGAACTACAAGCTCTGGTTTCTGATAGACCTTACACACGATTCTATAGAAACAGGGTGGTCCTACAGACCCATCCCAAGTTCCTTCCAAAAGTGGTCTTTTCTTTCTACCTCAACCAGGAGGTGGTTCTTCCAACCTTTTTCCCAAGCCGCATACCAGCTGGGCTGAAACAGTCTTGCATACCCTGGACTGTAAGAGGACGTTGTCTTTTTACATAGAACATACACGGGGGCATCGAAGGGCTACTCAGCTCTTCATCTCCTTTGACCCAAATAAGATGGGGTTAACTGTCTCCAAGCGTACATTGTCCACTTGGGTAGCAGATTGTATCGCCTGGGCATATAAGGCAGCCGACCTCCCCTTGCAGGGTCTAGTCAAGACCGACCATATCAGGGCGAAAGCCGTGTCAGTAGCTCATCTCCACTCTGTTCCGTTGGCAGACATCTGCCGGACTGCAACTTGGTCTTCAAGCCAGACTTTTGCTTTCGGACAGGCTGTACTCTGTAATCTCTTTGAGGTTTAGGCAACTCCTACCCTCCGGCCCTTGTGTTGGGCTACCGTACAGGGGCGTTCTCAGAGGATATTCTTATCACGAATGCTGAGGCTCTTGAGAGGGAGCCATTTTTTCAGCTTAGGGTTCCCGGTAGCCTAGAGCCTGGTGAGTCCCATATGTGAGGACTGACTTCCTGCTTGGTCCTCGAGAGAGTAGTTATTCACCTGTAACAGGTGTTCTCCAGGAGCAGCAGGAATCAGTCCTCACGACTCTCCCTCCTCCCCTGGAGTTGCAGTCATATTCTTCATTTTGATTTTTGCTGTCTTTTAGCTATGTCATCAGACTGAGCAAGATGGCACCCTTGGTTGGGAAGGGGACTGCGCATGTGCGCTGCATTCCCAAAGGCTTTCCTTGAAAGCTGGGGAAATGCTCCGCACGAGGGCTCCATCGGTGCCGATGTCACCCATATGTGAGGACTGATTCCTGCTGCTCCTGGAGAACACCTGTTACAGGTGAGTAACTACTCTTTCTTTAGCAATAAGGAGAGGGGCATGGGATCGCGTTCCCTCTGCAGGGAAGCGGTCCTCATCTGCTCTTTTGCCGCCCGGCGGAGGATGTCCCTCAAGGCGACGTACCTCCCGGGTCAGGAGAATGGCCTGGTGGACAGACTCAGCAGAATCCTTCGCCCCCACTAGTTGCGCTTGGATCTCAGAGTGGCAGGTTGACTGTTTCTATACTGGGGCACTCCAGCAATGGACCTCTTTGCCAACTCTCAGAACACACAACTCCCCCGCTTTTGCGGCCTGGTGCCGCATCCGGGCAGGGAGGACCCCGATGCATTTCTCCTGCACTGGTCCTCCAGTCTTCTTTATGCATTCTCTCCTTTCCCCCTCATTGCGACGACTCTGTTCAAGGCCCAATAGGACAGGGCATCTCTGATTCTCGTGGCTCCCTTGTGATCTCAGCAGCCTTGGTTCCCACTCCTGCTCTGGGTGTCGTCGGAGCCTCCGATCCCCCTGGGCTCTGCTAGGGACTTGCTGACGCAGGAGGAGAGTCAGGTACTACACCCGAATCTACCCTCCCTATCCCTCACGGCCTGGCGGCTGAACGAGTCTCTCTAGCATCTCTGGCCTTTCTGGAGGAGGTCGAGGAAATCCTCTTTGCCTTGAAGGACTCCACTAGGCGATGTTATGCCTTTAAGTAGATGCACTTCTCCGTCTGGTGCTCGGAGCACCAGATCGACCCCTTCTCATGCCCAGTTTGTTGGGATTTCCAGTACCTTCTCCACTTCTCGAGGGAAGGACTGAAGTCGAACTCTGTTAGCGTTCATCTGAGCGCCATATTGGCTAATCATCTACCTATTGTGGGAAAGCCTCTCTCAGGGCAACCACTAGTCTTCCGCTTCATGTGGGGCCTTCTGTTATCCAAGCCGCCCATCCTTCCTCCTCCGGCAGAATGGGTCTTGAACGTGGTCCTCACTCAGCTCACTCGTTCACCCTTTGAGCCGATGGTGATGTCTTCGCTCCGGCATTTGTTCTGGAAGATGTCCTTCCTGGTGGCACTGCTCTCGGCTCGCCGAGTTAGTGAGCTTCAAGCGCTCATGGCTGGCGCACCTTACACAAGGTTTTATCGGAACAGGGTGGTCCTCCGGACACATCCTAAGTTCTTACCCAAGAGAGAGTACTCCCAACCTTCTTCCCGAGGCCCCACGCCGATCAGGCTGCGGCGACTCTCCACACCCTCGACTGCAATCAGGCCCTCGCCTTCTTCTTGCAGCGTACCCAGACTCATTGCAAGTCTGACTGGCTCTTCGTGACCTATGATCCCAGTAGTCAGGGACAAGCAGTCACCAAGTGCACCCTCTCTGTTTGGGTGTTGGACTGCATCACGTTCACTCATGCGAAGGCAGTCGTCCCTCTGGATCATCAAGTCACTGCACATGGGATCCGAGCCAAAGCTGCCTCGGTGGCCTTGCTGCACTCCGTGCCCATGATGGACATCTGCCGGGCGGCAACCTGGTCTTCTACGAATACCACTACTGTCTGTAGAAGGAGTCCCGCTGGGAGAGCGCCTTCTGCCAGGCTGTACTCCATAACCTGTTCGGGGTATAAGCAACTCCTGTCTTCCGACGACCCTTCTTCATGGCTACCGAGGGCTTCGACCCAAGGACTCGGGCTCCTTCAGGCTTCGGCTTCTGCTTACGGCCTCGCGGAGGCGTTTTTTGGTTACAGGTTCGGTAGCCTGTAGCTAGGGAGTCCCATAAGTGAGGACTGACTTCCTGCTTGTTCCTGGAGAAAGCATAGTTACTTACCTGTAACAGGTGTTCTCCAGGGACAGCAGAAATCAGTCCTCACTACCCTCCCACCTCTCCTAATGAGTTGCTGAATTTTTGTCCTTCCCTTGCCATCTGCTTGGTAAGGCTCGAGCTGAGCAAGATGGCACCCTTGGGCGGGAAGAAGACCATGCATGCGTGGTAACAATCCCAAAGGCTTTCTTTGAAAGCTGGGGAATTGCTCTGTGCGGGCTCCGGTGCCGACGTCACCCATAAGTAAGGACTAATTCCTGCTGTCCGTGGACAACACCTGTTACAGGTGAGTAACTACGCTTTCCCAGACCATACCTGGAACCCTTTTTAAAATTTGGTTTTGTTTGCCATTTTCTATTCTTGTGATAGTTTACAAATTACTAGTAGGAGTTCTGTAGTTTCATTTGAGTTTCTTCAGCACCCTGAGATATATACCATCTGGTCTAATTGTCTGTTAGTTTGTTAAATTGCCCTATTATATCTTCCTTATTCGAGATTCGTTTCCATTCCTCTGATTGATTACCTTTTAAATAACATTTCTAACATGGATAGCTCCCCATAATAAAAAAAAAAAAAGAGAGAGAACTTGTGACACCAGCTATTTATAAAATGTAATTTAATAAAAATTAACATTAATAAACACAAATTTACATTCTCTAATACTGATATAATAAAATCAGTTACAAACAAAGCCTGATATAGCTATGTTTCAGCATGCTGTCTGCATCAGGGACATATACAATTTACATCCAATTTTTAAAATTGAGCCCCCTGACTGAAGACAGAACACAATTTAGGATAGCTATCCAGAGGGTCGCCATGAGTCGACTCCGACTCGACGGCACTTAACAACAACAGACAGCAGTAACAGTGTGTAAAAGGTTAAATAAACCTGTTTGGGTTGTGGAGAAAAGGGAATGAAGTAAAAAGAGAAAAGAAATCTGGTTAGTGAAAAAGGAACTAAAACCCTAAAACTAAAAACGTAAGTTACAACCCATTTTGACTGTATCTAAATTAAAATATCAAGTAATTTAAAAAGTTGTAGGTGGTCCACTACAGTGTTTAATGTAATGAACCCCAAAATGTTTTTCTTGACTATTTTCTATATTTTATAATAGTCTTCCTTTTGAAAGCTAAACACTAGCGTGGTAGATTTCCTTGCTGTTTTCCCTCCATTTATTAGATCAGATTTTATCATGTTAGGCCAGCGATGGCGAACCTGTGGCACGCGAAGGCCTTGCAGCTGGCACGCGGGAAGGTCCGCAAGTAAAATAAAAAAAAAAAAAAAAAGCTGTCTTCTCCCGCTGCCGGGGCCGCCGCGGCAGAATCGAGTGTGCCGCGGGGCCCCCCCTGTCCAGCACAGCCTGCCCTCCCCCTCTATCCGCTCTCTCGTCGCAGCTCACAGTGACACGCGCCGGCTTTCAGAGAGCGAGGGAAGAGTTTCTCCCTCGCTGCTCTGTTAAGCCCGCGGGGGCTGATGGGAAGTTCCCATCAGCCCCCGCGGGCTTAACAGAGCCGCGAAAGGGAAACTAATCTCTTCGCGCTCTGAAAGCCGGCGCGTGTCACTGTGAGCTGCGACGAGAGAGAGCGGATAGTGGGGGAGGGCCGGCTGTGCTGGGCAGGGGGGGCCCCGCGGCACACTCGATTCTGCCGCGGCGGCCCCGGCAGCGGGAGAAGACAGCTTTTAAAAAAAAAAAATTCCCTCGGCTGGGCTGGGCTGGGCTGGGCTGGGCTGGGGGGGGGGGTTAGGATTGCTGATGGGCTGGGGGGGTTAGAAGTGCTGATGGGCTGGGGGGGGGGTTAGGAGTGCTGATGGGCTATGGGGGGGCTGGGGGGGGTTAGGAGTGCTGATGGGCTGGGGGGGTTAGGAGTGCTGATGGGCTATGGGGGGAGCTAGGGGGGGGTTAGGAGTGCTGATGGGCTATGGGGGGGCTAGGACAGGAAATGGGCTGATAGGGAGGGGTTAGGACTTGAGGTGGGCTGATGGGGTTAGGACTGGTAATGGGCTGTGGGCTGATGGGGGGGTTAGGACTGGCAATGGGCTATGGGGGGCTGACTGGAAATGGGTTGATGGGGGGGGCTAGGACTGGTATTGGGTTGGGGGGTTGCTAGGACTGGAAATGGGCTGATGGGGGGCTAGGACTGGAAATGGGCTGATGCAGGGACTAGAAGGGAATGGATGCTGGGTGAGGCTGGAACTAGAAGGGAGCTGATGTTGGGGGAGGATTAGAATGGGATGGGGCTGGGAGAGTAAAATGGAGAGGGGAAAAATATTTTGTGTGGGAGGGATAAAAAATCTACAATTGGCCGGGTATTGGGAGAGTAAGTGGGGATTGAGGATGGAGGGGTAAAATTTGAGTGGATGAAATAGGAATGAGGAAAGAGCAAAAGGAGAAAGATTAGTATGTTAAAGCGGATGTAGAGAGAGAGAATGGAAAAAAAAACTAGAAGAGAGAAGAAAGGACAAATGGACAGCAGATGATGGAGAGTTAGCAGAAAACATGAAGAAACCAGAAGAAAGTGGCTGGAGCAATTGCAACTGAAAAAAAATGCACAAAAGGTAGAAAGATCTCTTTGACAAGTTATCAGCATGCATGCAACAACAAACATCACATTAATTTTTTTCATGTATAGATTCTTTGGGAATACACACCGAGTCCTGACACAGTTAACAGTTTTAAGAAGTTTATCTTTTTTTACTCAGGATACATTTGACATGTTATGTGAATAATACATTTAAAATATATTGTGTAACTGAATCAAATTCTTCCTAAATTCATTAAATTGAATGAAATCATTAAAACATTATAAATTGCCAATAAATTGAAATGAAAACCAAAGGATTGTGAATCAAATTGATTCTCTGACAATACAAAGATTCCAACCTTTACAAATGATGTTACATAGTTCAGGCAACTTTATAAAGAGTTTTTAGATACTAAAATCTTGTTGTTAAGGTTTAATTGACGTGCTGGCACTTTGAGGAAATTCTTTGGTTTTGTGCGGCAGTTTGGGCACTCGGGCTCAAAAAGGTTAGCCATCACTGTGTTAGGCTATTGCCAGCTCATACTAGATCTTGTTTCAGTAAGAATTAAGTCCAAAATAGCTCCTTCTCATGTCTGTTACTGAACCAGCTGCTCCATGAAGCAGTCATTTATTAAGTTTAGAAACTTTATTTCCCTAGCATATCCTGATGTAACATTCGCCCAGGTTATTAGGTCCGTTAGTCAAAACTTCAGCATTGTGCCCCTTTGCAATTCACCTTTAGATCCCTAGAGCCCCCCCCCCCAAGAATTTTATTATTAAACTCAATGGTAATCAACTCGAGACATCCCTCCTATAACAGTCCTATAAAAATGCATATTTGGACATTACACTTTGGTAAATGAGGGAGATTTCAAAAAGTCACAGAATGGGTAATATGGAAACAGTCCATTTACCCTTGTTTCTGCGGGTAATAGTACACACTGACTTCTTGAATTCATTGCTTTGCTTTTACACTAGCTGCTCTTTGCTGGCTTTTCAACCAGTCTGGGCCAGTGACAAAAGATAGCATTAGTATAAGTTGGAATCCTTACCATCTGTTGCAGACCTAATGTAGCGGCAGAGCGCAAACAATCCAATAATACCAGGAGTCTGTTCAAAAGGTCCAAATCATTTATTGTGCACAAGACTCAAGCAGAATCACATTCAAAATGGCTGAGCAATGGTTTCTAGCAAAACAACAACTTTTATACCTTTCTTCTCCATTCTGAACATAGGCAAACTTTTCATTGGTCCCAGTAACCCCTTTTGCCCCATCTATTGGTCCCGGTGCCGTTACGTAGCTATCCAATGAGGACCTTTGTCTGGGCTCAGCACCTGTTTCCCCCCCTTACAGTCCTCATTACAATGGTCAGTTCTTTGGCTCTTGATACATCTCTTCTCCAAGGTCACTAGCTAGCTGGAATATGTGTGAAAGCAGGGCACTGTAACCTTTCTTTCAACAGAGTTAATTAATTCCATAGAAGCTTCTCACATTCTTATCCGTACCAATTAAAGCAGTTTTTCTATCTTTTCTAAGTTTCGATTCTGCTTAGCTATGCTCGGTTATGCTTAGTTAAGTTTCGATTCTATGGTGGCAGCATTCAGGGGGGTTTTCATTCCTCTGGGCCTAACCACAGGCTTCATTTACAGGTCAAGTTGCTTAGGCCTGTCTGTTTAGTTCAAGCAGCATGGATCATATGCCTTCGCCTACCACACTAATACCCCCCAAACATCATCAGTGCACATCTTTGGAGCACCCATACTTAAACTGAAATTTTCCACTACCTACATCATCTGAAAATACAAGTTTATTAATTTTATTTATTTAACTTTTCTTATATACTGCCTTTTAGTGGTATCAAGGCAGTTTACATCAAATGGTAAAAGTTACTTGAGTAAAGGTTACCTGGAACATGGTTTCAATTAGCAGTAAGTTACAATCTATTTAATCCTTGAACAGATAACTATTTACAGTTTGGATGTCTTGGTCCAGCTCCTGGTGTATTTAAGGCATTTGGTTATGAGGAACATCATCATTTTGACCCATAACATTCTAGGAAAATGTGCATTTCAAGCTTCTTCCTGAAGTCCTTCAGGTCAGCTGCTGTTCCTAGTTAACTCCGAAGGGAATTCCATAAGGTAGGGCCATATATGGAAAAGGTGTGTTGGCATGTTTTTTGTGTACTGGTTGTTTTATGCCTTGGGACTTCAAGGAGGTTCGTGGTCTGGTCTCTTCTTGGTCTGTTGCCTGGAGGTGTATGTATGAGCGACCACAAGCAGCCAGCAGTTAGGTTGTGCATACTCTTGAAAGTGTTCATGATTGATTTATATTGTATTTGAACTTGGCTGGGCACCCAGTGTAGGTCCTTTAATACTGGGGTGATATGTTTTTGTCTAAGGAGTCCATGATATCAACCTTCTGAGCCTTCAAATCTCCTGGTTTTATTTGCTTGTGTTAGAATTTTGTATTGTGTGTTGTATAAAGTTGTTGAAAGTTGTGGAGTGTTGGGTATAAGTTAGCTGATTGGTGCCTGGTTTTGAAAGCTGCTGACATCAGACGCTAATGTGCACTGCTGTTTGGAGGCAATTTTGTGCCTAAAATGAAGCAACTGAAAAGTTTGTTTAACCTTGGTTCCTGACGAAGCCTTGTGGCGAAACGGAAGCTTTCGTTGGACATTGGACATTGGATGGCGGCGTATGGAGCAGTTTTGTTGAAAGATATGCTGACTTCTTGCTTCGTAGCAGATAAGTAACAGATTATGCCTTGTATAATGGTGCTTGCTGAATTATTGTCTTAAGACTTATGTTTTATTTTTCAGCGAATCTTTGCGGACATCAAGTTTGAATATACCTTCACCTAAAAGATCTGCATAATTTTTTCTGTTCTTTCTGCTTTATGGAGATGTGGACACTTTGTGTAATGTATGTCTTATATGTAATGTTATATATGATTTGTGGTTTTGATATGGTGTGGAAGTGTTGTACGAATCCCTATATGAGGTTATTGATAGGGTAAGCTATTGGTCTAGTGTTGAATGAAATATTTGGGTGCAATAATTAATAAGGTTATTGAGGTGAAGGACCTATGATGTAAGTGTCCACCATTTCCCTATGGTGATGAATTTCGCCAGATGGAGGGTGTATGATTCCTGAGGTCCGGTGAGAACCTACTGTTATTGTTTTGATTGTGATTGGGAATTTGGAAAAGTCTTTTTAAAGTTGGTTTATATATTGGTAGTTTACTGAGAGGTGTTGTGTTTTGATTTGGAGTGTATTTCCTCTCAGGCGGTAGTTTTATTATGTGTATAACATAATGTCATCTGCATAGATATGATATATTATCCTATGTTTCTGGAGTATGTGACAGATGGGCTGGATGTATAGGTTAAATAAGAGGGCTGAGAGCTGATCTT
Organism: Ichthyophis bannanicus; assembly: GCA_033557465.1. Taxonomy (NCBI): domain Eukaryota; kingdom Metazoa; phylum Chordata; class Amphibia; order Gymnophiona; family Ichthyophiidae; genus Ichthyophis; species Ichthyophis bannanicus. Next base: position 883,529,198 of record CM066035.1, on the reverse strand, counting down.
TGCGATAGGCCTTGGTCTATTTGCAATGGCTTTGAGGTGGTGGTTTGCAGTTTAACCTGTTGCATGCGATCAGATAAGTATGAATGGAACCATCTTAGGGGTGACCCATTTACTCCAATTTCTACAAGGCAAGTAAGGAGTTTTCTGTGGTTTACGGAGTCAAAAGCTGCTGAGATGTCTATAAATGCATGTTTGAGTCTTTCAGTTCCTTTAAGCAAGGTATCAAGGAGGGAGGTAAGAAGAGTTTCAGTGCTGTAATGCTGTCGGAACCCATGATGGTTGTCTAGAGGTGCGTTTAGATCTACAGATTCCTGGAGCTGGAGTTAAACCGTTTTCTCTATTATTTTTGCTAGGAGAGGGATACTAAAGATGGGTTTATATGATGTGGGTAGGGCAGGGTCGGCTGTAGCATTCTTCAGCGTGGGCCTGACTGAGGAGGTCTTCAGGTTAGTTGGCATCAGTCCTTGGGAGAGGGAGGAGTTTATTATTTTGAACAGTTGAGAGGTTAGCTCTTTCTTGGCTGTTTTAATCCATGCTGTTGGAAATGGGTCTATGGTGAGGTGGTGGATGTCATCGTGGAGAGGATTTGATCTAGTTGGATTTTTGAAACTGGGGTGAATGAAGTCCAGTTTTGTGAGCTGTTGGCTGTCTGTATGTAGTTGATTTAGTGCTATTGTCTCTTTAGCACAGGGGAATTTGTTCTGGATGTAGGAAGCATAGTCTTGTGGGTTCAAGCTTGGGCCTTTTGGAGTAGAAGGGGTTTTTATGAGAGACTTAGTAATTTTGAAGAATTCTCTAGGCTGATTGAGAGATTTGCAAATGAGGTTATTGTGGTATTCATGTATTCATGTTTTCTTTGATTTATTAGCTTATTGTAGTTATCTTGTTTAGTGGAGTATTCTCTTTGATGATCAGGGACCTGTGTTCTTCGCCACCTGTGCCCCAGCTGCCTCAATTTCAGTTTTGCATCTTATTTCTTTTGAATGCCTGGGTGCTGTGGAACTTCACCTTGATGCTTGTATTGGCGGAAGTGTTGAGAATGCAGTTATCAGATTATTTCAATCTTCGACTAATTTTATATCATCTGTTGAGGATGAGTCTGTTAGAGGGGTGAGGTGTTCAAGTAGGGCTTCTTTATTGAAGTCTCAGAATCTACACATTCCCTGGTGGTGAGGTTCCATTTTTTGGCTAATCTTAAGCAGCGGGAGTTCGAAGAATATCATATGGTGATCAGACCGTGCTAACAGTATGGTCTGAATGTTGGGTATGAATATTATGTCCAGGATATTCCTCCTTTGTGTGTAGGGGAACTGATGATTTGTGAAAGGTCCATTGCATCTAGTGCGTCAAGGAATGGTGTGACTTGGTTTGTGGGTGCAGAGTGTAATTTTAGGTCACCTAACAGAATGAATGGTATCTCCAGGAACAAGCAGGAATGAGTCTTCACATATGGGTACGTCGGTACCGATGGAGCCTGCGCGGGAACGCTCCCCAGCGTCCAAAGAAAGCTTTTGGGAGCATCCCACACGCATGTGCGCTGCCTTCCCGCCCATTCACTTCCCTCTCATCAGTTTTCCGTTTTCTGTGGAGCCGGCAGGACGTACTCCTGTCACCGCAGAAAATTCTTCTTTTTATTCTTAGTTTTTTGTGGTCGCGTCTGCCTTCCCTCGACACCGCTGGTATCGCCGGTACTTTTCTTTCTTTTTTCTAAAGAATTTTTTTTCCTCAGAAATTTTTCCTGTTTAGTGACTGATGGTTTAGGCCACTAGGCCTCCATCTTTCCATTATGGAAAAGCCAGCCACTACTCTTAAGAAATGCTCAAAGTGTGGCGGTACAGATATTTTTTCTGACACCCATACTTGGTGTCTAAAATGTTTGGGTCCTGACCATCTCCCACTGGAGTGTCTTTCCTGCTGGAGCTCAAATAGAAGAAATCTTCAGAATCGAGCACAACTCGATACCCGGTTCACATCGCACTCGATGTCACCAGCTACAATATCTCCACAGGATCAGGTAACCAAACAAAAGTCTGTAAAGACTAGCTAGTACTCGAGTGGTAGATCTCCTTCCCAGTATTGCGATGGCTCTGGCCTTGCCCTTGAGGACATTTTGGCAATAAAGCCCCGGCGGGAGTCTTCGGGCTCCAAAGCATTAACAGGGCTTCAGGTTGTTCCCGGGGTTCTTACCTCGGTGAGCATACCTGGGCCATGCTCGGTGGTTGTGGCCGCTTTGAGCGGTACCGACACACTGGCATCGGCTATGGTGATGGATGAAACACTCCTCACCGAGGATCGCAGTCTAGCGCTCTCGGCTACTTCGGTACCGCTAGAGTTGCTGCAGACCATTCCTCCAGTATCGGTATCGGCTTCGGTACAAGTATCGGCATCGGTGTCGGTACCGTCCATGCTTACTTCGACAGACTCGCTTCCTTCGATGCCGAGCCTGGAATCGATCTCTAGCATGGATGATTTGGTACCGACTCGTCTCGGTACCGACCTCGGGTGGTACCGAAGACAACGCTTTAAGGAAAATCCAATGCTTCATCCCTTCAGGTCTTCCGATCCCGATGACTGGGATGAATCTATCGGTACCAAAGCTAAATCTTCAACAAGTCTAGCCTTTACCCCTCATTTTAGAGGGTGGTCCTCAGGGGAGATTTCTTTTCAAGCTTTTCTGCTTGATATGGCAAAGTTACTTGCCATTTCTATACCTGGTAAGGAATCCTTGCCAGGGGATTCAGAGACCCTGCAATCCCCCTGGATTTCAAAGGAAGTTATCATGCTTACAAGATCTACTTTTAAGTGTGTGGAACTCCTTTAACGGTATCACCACATTCTAAGACAATTGACTCCATGTACAAGGTGCCGCCACCTCCAGGTTTTCAAAAGACTCAACTTCCTCATTCTATTGTTGTAGAATCAGCAATGAGGCGGATTAAGAGTGCAAAGAAGCATTCTTCTTATCCACCAGGTCGTGAGTCTAGAACTTTAGATGCCTTTGGACGTCGATGCTTCCAGGCATCCATGCTTTCAGCAAGAATTATCTCATATATTTTCTATATGGGATTTATCTCTTGAAGAGGTCACAAAGAATTTAAAGCTTTTGAACCCTTTTCTTCAAGAATATAAAAGAGCAGACTTTTTCATATTAGTCAGTCATGCTCAAAATGTCTCTAAATTCCTTAATCGTGCTTCCCTGGACTGTTTTGAGTCTATTAGCAGAATCTCTGCTATAGCCATAGGAGCACGACGCATGGCCTGGCTCCAAGCTTCAGACTTGGATAAATGGGTACAAGAAAAGCTGGGAAATACTCCTTGTATTGGTGAAAATCTCTTTAACAAGGATGCTTTATTTCAAGCTAATCAGTTAAACACTGATATTGTTGCTTTCAGAGGATTGTCAAAACTTTCCTCTGCCCCAGCTAGTAAAAAATCTAACAAACTTTGTTCCCCTAGGGGGAAAAAGTTTTATTCATCTTCTACCCATCATGCAGATGTTCCCAAAGTAGGGCAGCAACATACCAGGCTAAGAAAACCAAAGTCTCAACAGGCTCAGCAAACTCAGCAGTCGCAGGGTTTCTGATTTTTATTCATTAAATCTTTTTTCCTGTTGAGTTTCAGAGAAGCATTTACAGTTCTTCTCATCCTTATTGAGAGGTCAGTGATACACTGTCTTAATCCTCCACTTTAGGCATGGCTCTCTTGCTAAGAGCAGTCTATCCTTTCAGCTCTTAGAGCTATTAAGGATAATCATGCCCTACAGGTAACAAGTTTCTCCTCTCCTTTTAAAAGTAAACAGAGGAGTTACAACTATGTCGAAGTCGACCCCGGAGACCGAGCCGATACTTGAGACCATGAAGGCTCGAGGTCGTCCTCGGTCGCGGTCACCCTCGACCTCCCGGTCGGGACAGAGGGCGTCGACGCCTTCAGCATAGGGGCGGGTGCTGCCGGGCCCTGCGCGGTCAGAGCCCGACTCATCTTCGGACGAGTCCGCCTGGGAGACGGAGGACGAGGAGTCCCCTGATACCTTCAAGACTCGGTGCGTCCTGTCGGACTCACCGCAGTCTGAACCCCGGAGTAGATCCCCTCCGGAGGATACCCGGTTCTCGGAGTTCGTTCAGGATATGGCCACTGCTTTGGCGATCCCCGCGGACCCCGAGGAGGAGCCTCGAGCTGAAGATCTCGAGGCCCTCCAGTATGACTCTCCTCCGAAGGAGGCCTTTACTGTGACGGTTCCTCCGATGCTGGAACGGCTCCTCATCTGGATGTAGGAGGCACGGGCCTCGGTGCCGCTTCTGAGCAAGCGGGTCGATTCCATTTATCGTCTCCGTAAGAGCCCCGGTTTTCAAAAGGCACAGCTACCACACCATTCCATGGTGGTGGAATCTGCCATGCATCGTCTGGGAAGTCAGAAGATGCACTCTGCGGTGCCCCCTGGCAGCGAGGCCCGGAACCTGGATGCGTTTGGTAGAAAGTGCTTCCAGGGCTCGATGCTTGCTTGCCATGTCCAGTCTTACCAGCTGTACATGGGCATGTACTTGCGGGACATGGCAAAGGAGCTGGCCGGGTTCTCTGCTGGTCTCTCCAGGGAACCTTTGCAGAGGTTCAAGTCCTTGTCCTCGGGGATCCGGGAATGCTCTAAGTTTATGTCCCGCGCAGCCTACGATGGCTTCGAGGCCTCGGCCTGTGTTACGGCAGCCGGCATCGCTGCTCGACGCCAGGCATGGCTGCAGTCATCGGATCTCGAGCCATGGGTTCAAGACAAGTTGGTCGATGTCCCTTGCCGAGGTGAGAACCTTTTTGGCAAGCCCATGGCTGAGAAGGCTGCACAGCTTGAGACCGAGCACCTCACGAGGACAAGGCTGTCTAGAAAGACTTTTGCCCCTTCTCATAAAAAGAAGGGCTCGGGTAAGAAGTCCTTTTACCCGAGGAAGGTGACTGCCTACAAACAGTTCCCACCTTACCAGGCCTGGTCAGCAGGCCAAGGGGCAGGGACATGGGCCCTGTAGGCTGAAGGCCCCCAAGCCTCAGGCCCCTGCTCCCCCTCAGCAGGGTGGAGGTTTTTGACTCCCAAGGCATAGCCTCTCCGTCTCTGCTGTCCCATTCCTGCACAGGAGGTCGACTAGCCCTGTTTGCCCACAGGTGGCCACCTATTACAGGAGACAGTTGGGTCCTGAGCATAGTCCACTCGGGCTATATGCTTCATTTCCATCAGCTGCCTCCTCCTTTCTTCCCTGGAGAGCCTCCAAGGCCTCCTCTCCACACAGACCTCCTCCTTCAAGAGCTTCAGGGTCTGTTGTGAGACAAGGCGGTGGAGCCTGTGCCTCCCCACCTCCAAGGTCACGGGTTCTACTCCAGATACTTCCTAGTACCAAAAGGAACCAGCGGCCTCAGGCACCCGCATCCCATGAGGTGGGCAGCGGATGCTTTTCTGATTTCCTGGTCTCAGGGCCTCCTATATGCGTTTCCTCCCACGCCTCTGGTGGCCCGAACCCTGTTCAAGGTTCTCAAGGACAAGGCCTCGGTGCTACTAGTAGCTCCCAGGTGGCCGAGGCAACCTTGGCTTCCACTTCTGCTTCAACTGGCAGTGGACCCCCCACTGCCTCTGGGGTTGCAGCCCGACCTTCTCTCTCAGGATCAAGGTTCTCTTCTGCACCTCAATCTCAAATCTCTCAATTTGATGGCCTGGAGGCTGCAAGGATAGTTTTGGCTCCTTGGGTTCTACCTTCAGAAGTTGAAGAGGTCGTCCTGGCCTCTAGAAAGCAGTCCACTAGGAAAACCTATGCCCTGAAATGGAAACAATTTTCTGTGTGGTGTCAGGCTGCTTACAGAAGATCCTTTCGCCTGTGCGGTATCGGTAGTGCTTCAGTACCTGCTGCACTTATCCAATCAGGGACTTAAATCCAATTCTGTTCGGGTCCACCTCTCAGCTCTAGCAGCTCACCACTCCCTGGTGGACGGACACTCTCTTTCGGTTCACCCCTTGGTGTCCCGGTTCCTCAGAGGTTTGCTCTTCCTCAAACCTGTCCGGCCTACAGCCCCTGAGTGGGAGTTGAATGTGGTCTTGCAGCAACTTACTCGCCCACCTTTTGAGCTGATGGCTACTTGTCCTCTCCGCTTCCTTTCCTGGAAGACATTCTTCCTGGTAACCTTAACCTCGGACAGACGAGTGAGTGAGCTTCAGGCCCTGGTCTGTGACAGGTCTTACACCAGATTCTGTAGGAACAGGGTGGTCTTTAGGACTCATCCAAAATTCCTCCCAAATGTTATCTCCTCTTTCCACATCAACCAGGAGGTGGTTCTTCCAACATTCTTCCCTAGGCCTCATGCAAGCCAGGCTGAGGCGGTCCTGCATACCCTGCACTGTAGGAGGGCCTTATCCTTCTACCTTGACCGTACGCAGGGACATAGAAGGGCTACTCAGCTCTTCATATCTTTTGACCCTAATAATTTGGGGTTGGCTGTGTCCAAGCGTACCTTGTCCATATGGGTGGCTGACTGTATCACCTGGGTTTACAGGGCGGTTGACCTTCCCTTGCAGGGTCGGGTCACGGCCCACCGTGTAAGGGCTATGGCTGCCTCAGTAGCTCATCTCCGCTCTGTACCATTGGCAGACATCTGCAGGTCTGAAACTTGGTCCTCAAGCCAGACTTTTGCGGCCCATTACTGCCTGGAAAGGAAGTCCCGTAGGGACAGTGCTTTTGGCCAGGCAGTACTCCGGAATCTCTTTGAGGTTTAGGCAACTCCTGCCCTCCAGCCCTCTGTTGGGCTACCAGTGGAGGTGCTTTCAGTGAAAAGCCTTTCTTTGATGCTGGGACTAGGGGGAGTTCTCTTGTTCATCCTGGGTGCCTGGTAGCCCAGAGCTAGGGAGTCACCCATTTGTGAGGACTGACTTCCTGCTTGGTCCTGGAGAAAGAGTAGTTACTCACCTGTAACAGGTGTTCTCCAGGAGCAGCAGGAATCAGTCCTCACAACCCTCCCTCCTCCCCTGGGAGTTGCAGTTGTACATAGTTTATTTTTGCATTTTTTTGTGCTGTTTTTTAAATGGACAACCAATTTCTATGGTAGTCACAAACTACCTTCTTTTACTGTAACCTTTCCGGTTATGTCACATTGAAGCTCTCTATGTAAGTCATCCTAAGTGACATCACTTACGGCAGACGTTCCTGATCTTCAAGAAATTGGAGGCTACACCGCCTACTACAAATGTTTCTTTCTGTCTTTCGTTTGGATAGAGGTGTCTCAAAGACCCATCTTTTTTCTGCAAACCATTCAGATTTATCTCCTCTTTCCTAGAGCCTTTTTCTGCTCCAAGGGCAAAGAGCTTCAAACGTTGGCCTACAGAAGCTTGAGCTTCTCATCTAAAGTCTAACCTCATTAAACTCTCCGTTTTCTCTTCTGGGATTAGTTCTAGCCTTTTAGGCTTCTGACCTCTGCCTGTATTGTGAAATTTATTATCTCCAGGAACAAGCAGGAATGAGTCTTCACATATGGGTATCGTCCTGAAAGAAAGCTTTTGGGAGCATCCCACAGCGCCTGCGCGCTGCCTTCCCGCCTTTCCTAACTGCCTCTCTCCAGTTCTTCTTTTCCGCGGAGCCAGCAGTTCGTGTTTCCTGTCACCGCTGAAGAATTTCTTATTTTCTTTAGTCGCGTGTCTGCCTTCTCGATTCCGCACCGGTACTACTGGTTCTTTTTCTTTCTTTAAAAAAAACCCAAAACTTCTACTTTCTTCAGTGCATTTTTCTTCTGGGGCCTTAGGCCTAAAGAGAGATTTTTCCCTCATGGAAAAACCCGCCTCCGGGTTTAAAAAATGCACAAAGTGCAGTAGCACTATTTTGGTCACCGACACCCATGACTGGTGTCTAAAATGTTTAGGTCCTGACCACTCCATTGCGGATTGTGAGTCCTGTTCCATGATGTCCAAAAGAGGTTACAGAATCGGGCAGCTAAGCTCAGTACCCTGTTTCCCTCCGATGCAGCTTCCGTTGCATCGACGTCTTCCAGGGCTGCTTCTTCGTCCCATGGATCTCAGGTAACCAAACTTAAATCTGGCCGGTCCTCAAAGAGTTCATCTCCCTCTAAGTATCGAGATGCCCCCAGGCTTACTCTTGAGGATACCACACCGGCAAAATTACCCCGGCGGGAGGCTCCGGCTTCCAAAGCACTACCTATGGGGTCACAGGTTGATATCGATGGCACGGCCTCGACCGATCACCTGTTACAATGTTCTGGGGTACCGGCAGTTTCTACCGGTACCGATATCCAGACATTGGTGGCGTCAATAGATCAGAATATTCTGACCATGCAGCGTGCCATCACGGCATTCATTCAAGCTGCAACGCCTACGGTACCACAACAAACCCCGTTGTCGGTACCCGTACCAATTCCGATACAGGATCCGATTCCGGTTCAGATACCAGTACCGCTTGCATCGACATCAGCATCGACGGCAGCGGTACGCTATCCAGTGATGCCTATCAGTACCGGCCCAGTACCGATTACTCCCGATGTCGATACCTCCCGGTACGCGTATCGGGCTTTACGAGAGCATCCAGACAGTCGATACTTCAATTCTTCTGAAGACTCTGACTCTACAGAGGCCTCAGTTGAAGTATTGGGGATCCTTCCTCAGGAACCCTCTTCTCCAAAAAGGAGAATGTCTCCTGCTGAAGACTTGTATTTTCAGGACTTTATTAGGGAGGTGGCCAAAGGCCTGTCCATCTCAGTAACCTCTGAGACTGAACCTAGAGCCAAAAAATTAGATATCCTACAATATCCTAAGGCTCCTAAAGAGGCAGCCACCTTACCAATACATGAGATTCTTTATGAACACATGTTGGGCATATGGGAGACTCCTCTTTCCACCTCCCCCCTCATTCCAGAAGGTTGGACACCATGTATCGTGTTCCTCCTTGTCCTGGGTTTCATAAGACTCGGCTTCCTCACCACTCCATTGTGGTAGAGTCTGCTATGAAAAAGATCAAGAGTACAAAAAGGCACTCCTCTGCTCCTCCAGGAAGAAAATGCAGAACTTTAGATGCCTTTGGCAGGAAAATCTTCCAGGCCAGTATGCTTGTAGCCAGAATCAACTCCTATAGTCTCTATATGGGGATGTTTCTAAAAAAAGTTACAGATCATCTGCAAACCTTATCTCCTTTTATGTCAGAAGATAAGAGAGAAGAATACATCACCTGGCTTAAACATGCACAGGATGTATCCAAGTTTTCCAACCGTGCAGCCTTTGACTCTTTTGAGGGGGTCATCTTACCCCTACTCAGTCTCTAGAGTTCATAGGGGCCTTACTGGATACCACAACTGCATGGGCCTATCTTCCCCAGGCCCGTTGCCTATGCTTGGTGCAGTTAGCCTCCCAGATTCAGTTAAAATCCCATTTAACTGCTCGAGAGATGTTGCAACTTTTAGGCCACATGGCATCCACGGTGCATGTGGTTCCCTATGCTCGCCTTCACATGAGAGCAGCTCAGTGGACCCTATCCACCCAATGGACCCAGGCATCAGGTTGCCTGTCAGACAAAATAGCAACCGCTAGTCACCTATTTTCGTCCCTCCACTGGTGGAAGTCCACTCAGAATCTGTTGCTGGGGTCTCCCTTTCAATAGGTGTTACCCCAAGCAACCCTTACAACAGATGTCTCTCCAAAGGGTTGGGGGGCTCATCTACAAGATCCCTCGACCCAGGGCATCTGGTCTCCACAGGAGACATATCTTCATATCAACCTCTTAGAGCTCAGAGCAATCTTTCTGGCTCTGAGTCTTCCACACCCTGCTCAGCTACAAGACAGTCCTCATCCACACGGACAACCAGGTAGCTATGTTCTACGTGAACAAGCAGGGAGGAACTGGCTCTCTCTCGCTTTGCAACGAAGCTCTGAGATTGTGGGCCTTCACCACAGAGCATCAAATCCATCTCATGGCAGTATATCTTCCAGGAGTTCAAAACTCTAGGGCAGACAGACTCAGTCGAGTTCTGCTTCCGCATGAATGGTCCCTCCATGGTGACCAGATAGCCAGAATTTTTCAGATTTGGGGTACCCCAGACATAGACCTGTTTGCAAGTCCGTGGAATGCCAAACTTCCCCAGTTCTGTTCCAGGATTCCATGTCAGGGAGTTCAGGCCAGGGATGCCTTCCTCCTTCATTGGGGGCAAGACTTCCTTTATGCCTTTCCACCTATTCCCCTAATCCCCAAGACTCTGTTCAAGCTTCAGAGAGACAAAGGGACTATGATCCTCATAGCACCACTTTGGCCACGCCAAGTGTGGTACCCTCTACTTCTGCATCTCTCTCAAGCTCCCTCCCTAGACCTGTGGTCTGCTCCAGATCTCCTCTCCCAGGAGGAGGGAACCTTGTGGCACCCAAATCCTCAGTCTCTTCATCTCAGGGCCTGGTTGCTGAAGGCCTAGACCTTCAAGATTTACAACTTTCTCAGCAAGTGAATGATATCCTTCATGCTTCCAGAAAGCCTTCCACCAGACGTTCATATGCTTTTAAATGGAAAAGGTTTTCCATTTGGTGTGCAGAGAGGGGTCTCAACCCTCTTGCAATACCTTTGCATTCTTTACTAGACTATTTGCTGCATTTATCCCATGCAGACCTTAAAAAAAATTCAATCAGAGTCCATTTGAGTGCTATTGCAGCATCCCTTAAGCCTCTCAATGGACAACCTATTTCTTCTCATCCTCTTATAGCAAGATTCATGAGAGGCCTTCTTTTGACTAAACCTCCCATCAGACCACCTCCAGTGGCCTGGGACTTGTAAACGGGGGCGCTGGGTGAGAATGTCCACAGTCTTGGCAAAGGCAAATATTAATATGACTTGCAAAGGATTGTGGGAAATGTAGTCCATTCATACCAGACTCAGCCGTTCAGAATGAATTAGTTGTGCTTGCTCAAGGGTAAAGCAATGAAGATATTTTATTTATGGGGTTATTTCTCACAACACTGATATACTTGGTAGCACATAAAAAGGAATACTTGCTTTCAGTATTATACTTAGAAAAAACAAATAAGGAAAAACAACAGCTGAACTTGTTAAGCAATCAAATCAAAGCATAAAGACCTTGATGGGAACAGAAAGGTCTTTTCTGTAAGTTCCTGCTAATTCTCCTTAGCAGTGCTTCAAAGAACAAACAAAACCCACAAAGTAGGAAAAAAACTGTTCTTTTTCAGGGATATCTTCCTGTATCTTCACACACACTCAGAAGTGTCCCTCCAGAGCTCACAGGCAATTAGGCAAGGCTCAATTGCTAACCATTACCAGCTGAAACCCTCTTGGCTGGTTTACTTTCTATTACGTGGCTCAAATCCTAATCAGAAGCTTTTCTGAGTAGATTAAAGAACAAGTTTATATTTCTTTGTGATGGTGGTTGTATTTTGTGACAGCATATTACCACAGAAGTTTAGACAGAGAGCAATCCATGTATTCAAAGACCTCATTTACCACATCTTCCCCTTCTTCTACTATCACAGGTTCAATATCATGGATTGGCATAGAGGAATTTCTCAATGGAACACTCTCAGGACAATACTTGTTTCCCTGCTGTCTTCCCAGTGAAGAGCTAGGGCATAGATCAGTGTTCATACCTGAGCTTCCATTGCTGTTAGAGTTCCTCTCTAAATATCCTGGCCAGTATGTAGTCCATTTCTTATGTCCAGCCTTCCAATCAAGATCCCTGGACACTGGATCTCTCTTCACATACCTTCTTGCACTGGTCTTAGGGTCCCTTCCAAGTGCAGCCGTCTCCCTCACAGGTGCCGTCCGGGGATTCCTGGCTCTGCAACCCCACTCCTCTGGCTTACCCCAGTCCAATGGTGTTTGCTTGCCTCTGGAATGCCTCCCAGTATACGTACTGCTATGGACTCCTTTAGACCTCCCAAATGCTTTTCTCTTCCAAAGTGTTTCTTGCTCTCTCTGTCTGTCAGCTCTGGCTTCTGCTGATGATGATGATCAGGATGATCAAGGTGCTTCTGATCAAGAAGATGATGAAGATGATTCTCTGTAGAATAAGCTTTTCTTTTATCCTGCTTAGATGAATGCTCCACCCTAGCACAGCGCAGCTGTGCTGAATCAAGCCCTGCCCTTGGAGATGAGTGCTTGGGGATTACCTCATAGCCCTCCTGATTGAACACACGTTTCCCCACTTCAGCTCTTCTAATGGCTGTTGGAAACCTGTTGCATTCTGGGACTGGTAGTCTTTTATGGAAACATTCTGTTTTATTATTTCTACCAGAACAGACAGGTTGCTTGTTCAGAGTCACTTCACCTCTATTATAGCTCCTTCCTGAACTATGATAAGCTTCCTTATCACAGACTTGAATCTGGTTCTTGGCCAGCTTATGAAGCCACCCTTTGAACCCTTAGCCACTACCTCCTTAAAATTCCTTTCTTGGAAGGTTATTTTTCTCATTGCAGTCACCTCAGCTCGCCGTATCAGTGAGTTGCAAGCTTTAGTGGCTAATCCTCCTTATACAAGGTTCCATCATGACAAGGTAGTCCTCAGAACTAATCCACACTTTATGCCTAAAGTGGTCTCACCTTTTCATCTGAACCAGGAGGTCTTTTTACCTGTCTCTTTTCCAGGACCTCATGCATCAAGTGCAGAGAGGAATCTTCATACCCTGGATTGTAAAAGAGCACTTGCTTTCTACTTACACAGGACACAGCAACATAGAAAGTCCTCTCAACTTTTTGTTGCTTTTGATCCTTCTCATTTAGGACTTCCAGTCTCTTAAGAGAACTCTGTCCAATTGGATTGCTCAGTGTATTTCCTTTGCCTACCAAAGTAAGAACCTTTCTCTGGAGGGCCATGTCACAGCTCACAATTTGAGGGCCATGGCAACCTCTGTGGCTCATCTAAACTCTGTGTCCTTCGAACAAATCTGTCGAGCGGCCACTTGGGCATCGGTTCATACCTTCACAGCCCATTACTGCTTGGACAAGGACTCCCGCCGGGATGCCTTGTTTGGTCAGGCTGTTCTCAAACACCTGTTCCATACCTAATCAACTCCTACCCTCCATCCCTGAACTGGATGCCTGAGATTCATGGGTAGAGGTAGAGCCCTTCCCAGGGACTCACAATCTGGGTGATCTCCCAGGCATCTCTAGCTGGGGAGTCCCCTTATGTGAAGACTCATTCCTGCTTGTTCCTGGAGATAGCTCAGTTACTTACCTGTAACTGGTGATCTCTGGGAACAGCAGGAATAAGTCTTCACAACCCACCCACCTCCCCTAGGAGTTGTATCTCTCTCTCTATCTATCTTTCCTTTCCTCTCTCTCTCTTTGTCTCAGCTTTAAAACTCGAACTGGAGAGAGGCAGTTAGGAAAGGCAAGAAGGCAGCGCGCAGGCGCTGTGGGATGCTCCCAAAAGCTTTCTTTCAGGACGCTGGGGAGCGTTCCCGCGCAGGCTCCGTCGGTACCGACGATACCCATATGTGAAGACTTATTCCTGCTGTTCCCAGAGATCACCTGTTACAGGTAAGTAACTGTGCTTTCCTCTACTTTCCAGTAAGGTATTTTCTTTGAAGATAATGTACTAGTTTCTAGCACCAGACCATTAGTCTTAACAAATACTTTTGCAATACTTCTGTCTGAGGTCCACATTAGAGAATTGGAATCCAATTTTCACTAACTTTTCTGATCTACACAAGGACTCCTCTCTAGACGCCTTGTTTAGTCCAGCTATTCCACAGCACACCCCTTTTTAGTTCAACTCCTACCAGCCATCCCTTGGATGCCTCAGGTTCTGGGAAATAGCATGGCCCATCAACTAGATGGCAACATGCTGGGACCTCCTCCAGGCATCTTAGCTTGGGAGTCTCCATATGTGAAGACTCATTCCTGCTTGTTCCTGGAGATAGCACAGTTACTTACCTGTAACAGGTGATCTCTGGGAACAGCAGGAATAAGTCTTCACAACCCACCCACCTCCCCTAGGAGTTGTCTCTCTCTTTCTCTTTCTTTCTGTCTCTAATTTGTCTACTTCATTCCTTCGGTCTCAGCTACAAACCCAACTGATGAGAGGGAAGTGAATGAGCGGGAAGGCAGCGCGCATGCGCCTGGGATGCTCCGAAAAGCTTTCTTTTTGGACGCTGGGGAACGTTCCCGCGCAGGCTCCGTCGGTACTGACGTACCCATATGTGAAGACTTATTCCTGCTGTTCCCAGAGATTACCTGTTACAGGTAAGTAACTGTGCTTTCTTTGCTGATTGGGTGCTTACAGATTCAATTAGTGAAGGTAGGGTATCTGTTAGCAAACTGTATGCTAAGCATATGGAAGAATGGTTGTTTTGGATCAGCAGTACATTCAAGGTGGTATTAGTTATGGATGTGGTTGTCTGGAAGTTGAGGTCTTTCCTGGTGAAGATAAATATTCCTCCTGCTCTTATTTATCCATGGGTAGTTATGTAGGTCCATTTCCTGTGTGGAGAGCTGTTTTGTGAGAACCTGGTCTGTTTCAGTGAACCATGATTCTGTCATAAACATATCTAGCTTGCTGTCATTTATATAGTTGTCAATGAGGTGGATCTTCCTGCGTGCAGAGCGTGCATTTGTTAATGCACTTTTTAAATATTTGGGCAGATAGTTGTAGTGTTGTTGGTCAATAGGGCAGGGTAATCTGGTAATTTGTATTAGTCTTGGTTGCTGCCTGGGTATATGTGAGAATTGTTGATGCTGAGAGAGGTTTCTTTGGTTGTGTATAATTGGGATGATACCAGTCAGCATTGTAGCCGCATTAATTATTCTTATCGGAAGTAGTGTAAGTAAGTATACGTAGTGTAAGCACCTTTGAGCTTAACTGGGCCATTTTTATGCTCCACAGACCTGACCATGCAGTCATGTATTGCAGTAGATACAGGATAGCCTCGACTTATGGGTTTATGTGTAAGTGTGGATGTTTGAGTTGAGAATGGGGTTCTTGGAGTCCCTTGGGTTTAGCGCAAAGGTAGTCTACGACCTGATAATTAATGGATCAGACAATATTTGATGGTGATAGAGGTGTTGTCCTTCACGCCTGGTGGTGCCTCCTTTTGGATGGAGGGTGGGTACCCTAATTGGCTTTTTGATGGTGAGCAGCAAGGTTTCTGTCTCCTGCTTGCTGTCTCGGTGTTGATCGGGGTTCGATGGTGGAGCAGTGTATGAAAATTACTGCACTTAAGAAAATTTGGAGGACTTAGTTCAGCGGCTCCAGGCAAACTAAGTCAGCTTGTTGCGTTCCTTGTGTCTCCTGGTGCAGTGATAATAGGTATAGATGGAGGCGGGGGTCTGCAAAACACTGCTATTTAAAGTTTGAGCTGCTGGAGGAGTTTTGTGCAGCTCTGAGCAATAAGAGGTGGTAACCTTGGAGAGCTTGATTTCTTGTGGTATATCCCAGTGGTGGTGCTGTGCAGGGTGCTCTGTTACTGTAGTGGTTTGCCAGTGGGGAGAGAATTCTTGATTTCCTGTTGGAGTAGATCCTAGTTGACCTGAAGTTGGCATGGTGTTGAATCGTCTATCTTCATTAGGTCCCCACCTAAGGGCCATGCCAAAGGGACCCTCTGGTGAGGTCCTCATTGCAGGTCCGCCAGAGCATGTGATTTTTTTAAAGTTGGAGCTGCTGGTATGATTGGGTGTCCAGTGGGGAGCAGGGAGGAGCTCACCTGCCCATTCCCTGCTTGTCTCACGATTGGGCCGGTGGTGGAGAGACTGGAGTCTGGCGCACACAACTTTTTAAAGTTGGAGCTGCTGGTGTGATTGGGTGTCCGATGGGGAGTGGGGAGGAGCTCACCTGCCTGCTCCCTGCTTATTTCCCGATTGGGCTGTTGCAAATTGGCTTTTGCAACCAATTCCCAACCCAGACAGCTTATCCTTCATTCTTGAAACCGCATGCACTTCAACCCCAAGCAGGTTCCACATTATCCTCGCCAATTTCAACTTGCCATCACTTCAGTCCACACACTTCTCTCATTTCATAAATGCTTTACATGACCTAGGTTATCAGCAAATAGTCCAATCCCCCACCCACAACAAAGACAACACACTTGATCTCATCTTCCTCACACACAACATATTACAAGATATACTCTTTCCCCCTCCCAAAATACTCCCCCTCCCATGGACAGATCTTTTTCTATTAGAGTTTTTAATCCCTTCCACTATTACACCCTCCGAGACCAATGAAGCAAACTGCTTTAAAAACAAATTCAAAGCATTTAACAAGGAATCATTCTTAAATTCCTGCTAATTCTTAGTATTCCTGCTAATTTTATGTAAATAGTTCGAGCATGTTATCTAGTTAATAGATTATATACTCCATGTGAATAGTTCTCCCATGTTATCCAAGTTGATACTCCTGTTATATGTAATACCAAACAGCCTGTTGTTCTGGTTTCTTCATGTTATCTGTAAACCGCGCTGATGTCAGAGTGCGGTATATAAGAAGTTGCAATAAATAAAAATAAATAAAATAAAAATGACACCATACCGCACATAGACTCCTCTATGACAAACCTTAATGACATCATAAATAGCTGGAATTTCAACATTGCCAAAGCTGCACAGGCCACAGTAACACACCACGTAACGACAAAAAGAATCTAAATTTTGGTATAGAACAGAACTAAGAAAACTAAAACAAAAGCTTAGGAAACTGGAAAACAAATGAAGAATTAAAAGAATGAATACGGACAATCAACTATACATGTCTACGCTTAAATCTTACAAAGAAGCTATTAACAAAAGGAATAAGAGTATTATACTAAACTCCCTCAACAGACCCAGAGAGCTCTTCTCAATAGTCAAATCTCTAACTAAATCCCCTAACACTGATTCTGAACTACCCCCAATAAAATCCCAAACCCTTGCCAACTATTTTATGGAAAACTTTATCCTCCCGAGCAATGGTGATACCCACTCAACCTCCAATTGCCTAGCCTCACCAAGACCAAACCTCACATCCAAGCCACTTGGACATCATTCCACAACATAGATTTCAAACTAAAAAGCACAATCACAAACCTCAACACGACCACCTCCCCATTAGACTCTTGCCCAGTCAGCTGGTATAAGCTCACAGAAGATGTTTTCACCTATCATCCTTGAAATAATAAACTGGTCCTTAAAGACAGGACAAATGCCTTCCGTGTTGAAACAGGTAATCATATGCCCTATCTTGAAATCTAATATCACAGATAAAACCCTCCTAAGTTCATACAGACCCATCTCCAGCTTGCCGTTTCTAGCAAAAATCATCATAGTAGTACAAATCCAATTGCAAGACTTCATTGATCTAAACACTCCCCTTGACAACCAACAACATGACCATATCAGAGTGTAGAAACTTTGATGCTAGCCCTTATGGACAGACTCCACCGCGGACTAAATAATACCAAACAAGCCTTCATATTTGTTTTTATAGACATTGCTGCTGCCTTTGACAGCATTAGCCATAGTACATTAATCTCAAGACTGCAACAGATTGGCCTCCAAGGCACAGTCTTAAAATGGTTTAAGTCTTATCTCACTGACCGCATCCTACAAGTTCAGGTTTGCACAGCAACTTCCTCAACCTTCAAACAGGTACAATGAATTCCCCAAGGCTGTTCCCTATCCTCCCTACTATTTAATCTCTATATCCAACCAGTATGTGACATAGTAAAAAAATACAAAGTACACTATCACCTCTATGTGGATGATATTATGTATTATTCATTCAGTAGACATCACAAACCTCATCTGCCCCCAAATTCAAGCTTCTCACCTACATAACTGACTGGCTTAATACACATAACCTAAAAATCAGCTCCAAGAAAACAGACGTGTTATACAATCTCCAGGAACAAGCAGGAATTTAGTCATCACATATGGGTATCGTCGGTACCGACGGAGCCTGTGTGGGAACGCTCCCCAGCGTCCAATTAGAAAGCTTATGGGAGCATCCCACAGCGCCTGCATGCTGCCTTCCCGCCTTTCTCAACTGCCTCTCTCCAGTTCTTCTTTTTCTGCTGAGCCAGCAGGTCGTTGTTCCTGTCACAGCAGAAAAATTCTTCTTTTTTCTTTCTTTTTTGTGGTCGCGTCTGCCTTCCTCGACGCTCTACCGGTACCGCCGTTTTTTTCTTTATTATTTTCTGTCTTTAAAAAAATAATAAATATTAGTACTTTTCCTTTTTTTCCCAGGTGCACGCGCCTTTTTGGGCCTTAGGCCCAAAAGGTTTTCCTACAATGGAGAAACCTGCCTCAGGTTTCCAAAAGTGCACCAAGTGTGGCGGTACCATCTCTGTCACCGACACCCATGAATGGTGTCTAAAATGTTTAGGTCCTGACCACTCCATCACGGATTGTATGTCCTGCGCCATGATGTCTAAGAGAGGTCGGCAGAACCGAGCTGCCAAGCTCAGTACCCTGTTTCCCTCTGATGCAGCTTCGGTGGCATTGACGTCTTCCAGGGCTTCCTCTTCCTCCCGTGGATCTCAGGTAACTAAACATAAATCTAGCCGGTCCTCAAAGGGTAGATCTCCTTCTAAGCATCGAGATGCCTCTGGTGTTGCCCTTGAGGATTCTGCACTGGCAAAATTGCCCCGGCGGGAGGCTTCAGCTTCCAAAGCATTATCGGGGCTCCAGGATGTTCTCGAGGCCTCGACTTCAGCAGAACTACTTGTGCCATGCTCTGGGGTACCGGCAATCTTCTCCGGTACCGACATCCAGGCATCGGCAGCGTCGATAGACCAGAGGGTTCTGGCTATTGAACGCAGTCTGGCAGCTCTCCTTGCGGCATCGATGCCCTCGGAACCACGTCACTTCAACCGGCACCGACTCCGGCACCGGTACAGACAGCATCGGCATTGACATTGATGTCTGCTTTGCCGGTACCCAGTCATGCGATGCCTTCTGGTACCGTTACACCGGTACCGATTCCCCTTGGTACCGATTTCAGTCGGTACAGGTATCGGGCTCTTCAAGAGCATCCGGACAGAAGATATTTTGAGTCCTGGGAGGAATCTGAGGATTCTGATAGTTCGGTCAATGTGGGGATACTTCTCCCAGAGGAGCCCTCCTCCCCTAAGCGTAGGATGTCTCCTCCAGAGGATATTTCCTTTCAGGATTTTATCAGGGAGGTGGCTCGGGGTCTGTCCATTACTGTTGCCCCTGAAACAGAGCCCAGAGCAAAGGAGTTGGACATTTTACAATATCCCAAAACTCCCAAGGAGGCAGGTACCTTGCCCATTCATGAGATTCTGCATGATCTCATATTAAGAATGTGGGAGACACCTCTTACCACCTCTCCTCATTCTCGTAGACTGGATACTCTGTTTCGAGTCCCTTCTTGTCCTGGTTTCCAAAAACCTCAGCTTCCTCACCACTCTATGGTAGTGGAATCAGCTATGAAAAGGTTCAAGAGTGCAAAGAGGCATGCCTCTAATCCTCCAGGACGTGAGTGCAGAACTCTGGATGCTTTTGGACGTTGTGTCTTCCAAGCTTCCATGCTTTCTGCCAGGATCAGTTCCTATAGTCTATACATGGGAATGTTCCTGAAGGGAGGTCACAGGTGATTTAGAGGCTTTGAGTCCTCTTCTTCCTGAGGATAGAAGACAGGATTTTCTCACATTGGTCAAACATGCCCAAGATGTTTCTAAATTTGCCAACCGTGCAGCTTTTGACTGTTTTGAATGCATAAGCAGAACCTCTGCCATTGCCATAGGTGCACATAGAATTGCTTGGCTCCAGGCATCTGATCTGGAGCTCTGGGTAGAAGACAGATTCGGAAATATCCCTTGTACTGGTGAGAACCTGTTTGGTAGAGATTGGCAGGAAAAAGCCAATGAGTTGGATGCTGACAACTCCACCTGCGATAGATTATCCAAGTCCACAGCTGATCCTGCTAGAAAGAAATCTTTCAAGAAACCATTCTTTTCTAAGAAGAAAAGATATTATCCTGCTTATGCTCAGCAGGGACGTTCTGCAGGTCAGCTTGTCAGGAAAGGTCAGCAACCACCCAAACAGAGGAAAGCAAAGACTGCTAAGCCTCAGCCGTCCCAGCAGTCTCAGCCTCCACAGGGCCTTTGACTTTCAGCTAGAGAACTTAGCCTTCCCGGCTCTCGTTGGACCAGAGCCTTTCAACATTCCAGGAAGGTTATGTCACTTTGCCCCCAGATGGGGGCAAATAATAGCAGAGCATTGGACACTCTCCATCATAAAGGAGGAGTACATGCTTCTTTTTTCGAGCATTTTATTTATTTAACAATTTTTATATACCGTCTTTCTGCAAATCAAGACTGTTTACATAGAACTTAACATAGCAGTATGTTTCAACTGTTTACAATGGAACAAAGTAACAAGGATATATGGTGAAAAATATGAAACTATTTACAATGATCAACTATTTACATAGGTACATACAGGAATACCACACGGTTGCATGATAGAATTTGAGAGGGCAGGGGTGAGGAGGTGGAGGCAGAGGGCTAAGTACTAAAGTGGTAGGGAAAAATGTTCGAGGAAGAGATGAGTTTTTAACTTTCGGAACTCGGAGTGGTCAGAACAGTTTCGCAGCTCGTGAGGAAGGGCATTCCATAAGGATGGGGCATAGAGGGAGAAAGCTCTGTTACTAGTAGATTGTTTGCTATATATCTTATTTATAGGGATGGTCAGTAGGTTTTTGGTGATGGAGCGGCGTGTTCTTGTGGAGGGAAGGAGTAGGGAGAGACATGGAGCAGACTCATTGAAGATGATTTTATGAGTAAGGGTAAGTACCTTGAATTTCACTCTGTATTGAATGGGGAGCCAGTGGAGATCATAGAGGACTGGTGTGATGTGGCATCGTCTGGGGTTGTTGGTTATAAGCCGAGCTATCGTGTTCTGGGCCAGTTGGAGCGGTTGTATGCTGTTTTTGGGAAGGCCATGGTAGATATGGTTGCAGTAATCAAGAGAGGGGATTGTAAGGGCCTGACAGACAGTACGAAAAGAGTCAGGGCTTAAGAGGTTTGAGGTTCCTAAGGGTACGTAACTTTGCGTATATTGAATTAGTGGTTCTTTTTATCTGGTCAGTGAAGGAGAGGTTCTGATCAAGGATAATACCAAGATATTTCACTTTGTTTTTTATGGTGAGTGAGAGATCACCAATAGTAAGCGTTGGATGTGGGGTGTAAGAGGCACTGGAGAAAACTTGAAGGACCTCAGTTTTGGATTGATTAATTAGGAGGTTGTGCTTTGAGAGCCAAGATTTTAGGCTAGTTAGGCATTCACTTAGCTTAGTAAAATTGGGGTTTGTAAGGTTAAATGGGATGAAGCACATCATGTCGTCCACATATAATTGGTAATGAATTACATAGCTTTGGAAAATCTTGCAGACAGGTTGGAGGAAGATGTTAAATAGAAGAGCAGATAGACTAGATCCTTGGGGGACACCTTGTTTTAGGATAAATGGAAGGGAAGTATCATTTCCAATACTTACCTGTTGTGTTATATGATCTAAGTAGGAGTGGAACCAGCTTAGGGTTGTGCCTCTCAGTCCTATTTCATGGAGTCTGTTTAGGAGTTGATGGTGGGGAAGGGAGTCAAAAGCAGCGGATAAGTCAAGGAATATGAGTTGATATCCTTGGGTAGGATTCTGGGTGTAAAGGTACAAGGAATCTAGAAGGGCGGTAAGGAGGGTTTCAACTCCATGGTTCTTTTTGAAACCATGTTGGAATAAATCTAGGGCGTAGTGATCATCAATATAATTCTGAAATTGGGTTTCGACTAGCTTCTCTGTTATCTTTGCAAGGAAAAGGATACTAGAGATGGGTCTGTAGGAAGTGGGATCAAGATTTGTTTCTTATAGGATTGGACGGATTGTGGCACACTTAAGAGAAGGTGGTACAGAACCAGTCAGGAGGGAGGATTGTACCATGTGCAGGATGTAGGGGCTGATGGAACGTCTGGTAGATTTGATCCAGGGGACAAGGCAGGGGTCAAGGGCAGAGTTAGAGACATTTAGATCTTTGATAACATTAGTTATGTTTTCTAGTGTGAGGGGTTCGAATTCTTTCCATGTGTTTAAGAGGGTTGGCTCATGTGGTTGCCCCCTCCCACAATAATAAGGCAGTTCAATTCTCCGACCTCTCTCATCAATCTGTTAGGTCAGGAGGTCACTATGCTTAGATATGATTGGAATATCAGAGACATGGTAGAAGGAGGACAACCATTGGGACACTGTGATACCTGGGTACAAACTATATCGTAATGATAGAGCTGATAAAATTGGTGGAGGGGTTGCGCTCTGTTAGAGAAGGCATTGACTCAGAAAGGATTAAAGTTTTGCAGGAAACAAAATCTGCTGTAGAATCTATATGGATTGAAATTCCATATAAAAGGGGGAAGGCGATGGCAGTGGGGGGGTGAACTATCGAGCACCTGGCCAGAATGACCAAATGGATGATGAAATAATCAAAGAAATCAAGGAAGCTAACAAAAGTTACAGCACAGTAATAATAATGGGTGATTTCAATTACCCCGGTATCGACTGGGTCAGTGTCACGTCAGGACATGCTAGGGAGATAAAGTTCCTAGATGAAATAAATGACTGCTTCTTGGAGCAGCTGGTTCATGAACCGACCAGAGGGGAAGCCATATTAGACCTAGTCCTTAGTGGAACACCAGATCTAGTGCAAGAGATAAGGGTGTTGGGGCCACTTGGCAATAGTGATCATAGCATGATCGCCTTTGATTTAATTAGTGGAGGAGCGATAGCAAGGAAATCCACAGTACTACCTTTTAACTTTCGAAAGGGAGACTATGATAAAATGAGGAAAACAGTTAAGAAAAAACTAAAAGGAGCAGTTGCGAAGGTTAAAGACGTACATCAAGCTTGGGTGTTGTTGAAAAATACTATCTTGGAAGCCAAAACCAGCTGTATTCCACACATTACGAAAAGTGGAAGGAAGTCCAAAAAACTGCCAGCATGGTTTAAAGGTGAGGTCAGAGAGGCTGTTGCCAAAAATGCATCTTTCAGGAAATGGAAAAAAGAGCCAAACGACGAAACCTGGAAACAGCACAAGCACTGACAAGTCAAATGCAAGGCATTGATAAGGCAGGCAAAGAGAGAATTTGAGAAGAAGCTTGCTGCGGAAGGAAATAAAGACCTTTTCAAGTACATTCGTAGCAAAAAACCTGTGAGAGAGTCAGTTGGTCCATTAGATGATAAAGGGGTTAAAGGAGCACTAAGAGGCGACAAGGCGATAGCGGAGAGACTGAATGAATTCTTTGCTTCGGTCTTTACTGAGGAAGATGTAGGGATGTTACCCATGACTGAAGTGGTATTTAAAGGTGCGGAAGAATTGAAGGAAATATCGATACATCGGGAAGATGTCTTACAACTATTAGATAAACTGAAGAGTAGCAAATCACCTGGGCCGGATGGTATACATCCAAGGGTGTTGAAAGAACTGAAATATGAGATTGCAGAACTGCTATCAGTAATCTGTGAACTATCATTAAAATCATCTCTAATACCTGAAGATTGGAGGATTGCCAATGTAACACCAATTTTTAAAAAGGGTTCCAGAGGTGATCCGGGAAACTAAAGACCGGTGAGCCTGACGTCAGTACTGGGAAAAATGGTAGAAACCATCATAAAGAATAAAATTACTCAGCATGTAGATAGTCACAACCTAATGGGAGACAGCCAACATGGCTTTAGACAAGGAAGATCTTGTCTTACTAATCTGCTATGTTTTTTTGAAGGAGTGAATAAACAGGTGGACAAAGGTGAGTCGGTTGATATTGTGTATCTGGACTTTCAGAAAGCCTTTGACAAGGTCCCTCATCAGAGACTTTTGGCAAAACTAAAGAGTCATGGGATAGGAGGCAGTGTACTATTGTGGATCAGGAACTGGTTAAAAGATAGAAAGCAGAGGGTAGGGCTAAATGGCCAATTTTCCCAATGGAGAAAGGTGAATAGTGGTGTACCCCAGGGATCTGTGCTGGGTCCGCTGCTTTTTGACATATTCATAAATGACCTGGAAAGTGGAATAACGAGTGAGGTTATCAAATTTGCAGATGACACAAAACTAAAGTTGTTAAAACCCAAGAGGATTGTGAAAAATTGCAAGAGGATCTTGATAAATTGGAAGACTGGGCATCAAAATGGCAGATGAAATTTAATGTGGACAAGTGCAAGATTATGCACCTAGGGAAGAACAACCCAAACTATGGTTACACGATGCAAGGTTCCACATTAGGAACCACCACCCAGGAAAAAGATTTAGGCGTCATTGTGGATACCATGTTAAAACCCTCGGCCCAGTGTGCAGCGGCGGCCAAGAGAGCAAATAGAATGCTAGGTATGATAAGGAAAGGAATGGAAAATAAAACAAAAGATATTATAATGCCTCTATATCGTTCCATGGTGAGACCGCACCTTGAATATTGTGTGCAATTCTGGTCGCTGTATCTTAAAAAGGATATAGCGATTTTAGAAAAGGTACAGAGAAGAGCCACCAAAATGGTAAAGGGGATGGAAGGATACTCCTATGAAGAAAGGCTAAAAAAGTTAGGGCTCTTTAACCTGGAAAAGAGACGGCTGAGGGGAGATATGATAGAAGTCTATAAATTAATGAACGGAGTGGAACGGGTAAAAGTAGATCGATTGTTTACGTTATCAGAATATAGAAAGACTAGGGGACATGCAATGAAGCTACAGGGTAAACTATTTAAGACTAATAAAAGAAAATATTTTTTCACTCAACGTGTAATCAAACTCTGGAATTTGTTACCGGAGGATGTAGTAAAGGCTGTTAGTGTAGCTGGGTTGAAAAAAGGTTTGGACAAGTTCCTGGAGGAAAGGCCCATAAACCATTATTAAGAAGTGACCGAAGATATCAATGCTTGACCCAGTACAAGCATTGTGGAACTTGTGTCTCTTGGGGAAACTGCTAGGTACATATGACCTAGATTGGCCACTGTTGGAAACAGAATACTGGGCTTGATGGACCTTGGTCTGACTCAGTAGGGCATATCTTATGTTCTTATGTTCTTATGCTTTTTGCCCAAGGGGCAGTAGAAGAAGTACCCATCCATCAGCAGGGTACAGGGTTTTACTCCCCCTATTTCCTTATCCCAAAGAAAACAGGGGGATACAGACCTATCTTGGACCTCAGAGAATTGAGCAAATTCCTTGTCAAAGAGAAATTCAAGATGATTTCTCTCGGAACTCTGCTGCCATACCTTCAGAGTCAGGTTGGCTTTGTTCTCTAGATCTCAAGGATGCGTACACCCATCTTCTCATCCATCCAACTCACAGAAGGTTCCTTCGGTTCCTTTTTCAAGGAAAGCACTACCAATACAGGGTGCTTCCTTTTGGTCTGGCCTCAGCACCAAGGGTGTTCACGAAATGCAAGGCTGTGGTAGCAGCATTTCTCCGCACTCTAGGGATATTCGTCTTCCCCTACTTAGACGACTGGCTCATTCGAGCCCCAACACAGTCAGAGGCCAGGACTTCTCTATCCTGCACAATGCGTATCCTTCAGTATTTGGGTCTGGTAATAAACATTCCAAAATCCAGTCTAACTCCCACTCAGTCTTTAGAGTTCATAGGAGCTTTGCTGGATACCAGAAAGGCAAGGGCCTATCTCCCCCAGGCCTGTTGCCTTCGCATGGTGCAGTTCACTTCTCAAGCAGTGCTAAAGCCTCTTCTCACTGCCCAAGAAATGCTACAACTGCTAGGCCACATGGCATCTACTATGCATGTGGTTCCCTATGCTTGCCTCCATATGAGGGCCGCCCAGTGGACTTTATCCACTCAATGGACCCAGGCATCAGGGTGCCTGTCAGACAAAATAGCAAACACAAGTCGCCTTATTTTGTCCCTCCAGTGGTGGAAGTCCACTCAAAACCTTTTGCTGGGGTCCCCTTTTCAACAACCCTTACCCCAGGCAACTCTCACAACAGATGCTTCTCTGATGGGTTGGGGAGCTCATCTGCAGGACTTCTCCACCCAAGCCACCTGGTCTCCACAGGAGACTTATCTACATATCAATCTCTTGGAGCTCAGAGCAATCTTCCTTGCTCTTCGAGTGTTCCACACCCTGCTCAGCTACAAGATAGTCCTCATTCATACAGACAATCAAGTAGCCATGTTCTACATGAACAAGCGGGGGGAACAGGCTCTCTGTCGCTTTGCAACAAAGCTTTGCGACTATGGGCCCTCGCCAGAGAGCATCATATTCATCTCCTGGCAGTGTATCTTCCAGGCATACAAAACTCTTGAGGGGACAGACTCAGTCGAGTTCTGCTTCCACCCGAGTGGTCTCTGCATGCAGACCAGGTGACCAAGATTTTTCAAATTTGGGGAACCCCGGAAATAGACCTCTTTGCAAGTCCGTGTAATGCCAAACTTCCCCGGTTCTGTTCCAGAATTCCGGCTCAGGGGGCTCAGGCCAGGGATGCTTTCCTCCTTTACTGGGGTCAAGACTTCCTGTATACCTTTCCTACCTTTCCCCTAATTCCCAAGCTTCAGAGAGACAGAGGCCGTATGATTCTCATAGCTCCACATTGGCCACGGCAAGTGTGGTACACTCTGCTTCTACATCTCTCTCAAGCTCCCTCCCTGGAATTAGGGTCTGCTCCAGATCTCCTATCGCAGGAGGACGAAATGTTATGACATCCCAATCCCCAGTCTCTGAATCTCAGGGCTTGGTTGCTGAAGGCCTAGATCTCCATGATCTTAAACTCCCTCAGCAAATAAAGGATATCCTTTATGCTTCCAGGAAGCCTTCCACAAGATGCTCTTATGCTTTCAAGTGGAAAAGGTTTACCATATGGTGTTCGCAGAAGGGTCTTAACTACATTGCCATACCTCTGGAATCATTACTGGAGTATCTTCTTCATTTATCCAATGCAGGACTTAAGACTAACTCAGTGAGGGTCCATTTGAGTGCTATTGCAGCTTCCTTCAAGCCCCTAAATGGACAAATCTTGCTATAAGAGGATGGGAGGAAATAGGTTATGAGAGGCCTTCTGCTAACTAAGCCTCCCATTAAGCCACTTCCTTTGGCATGGGACTTAAATTTGGTTCTTGGTCAGCTCATGAAGCCACCTTTCGAACCCTTAGCTACTACTTCCTTGAAATTCCTTTCCTGGAAAGTTATCTTTCTCATTGCATCACATCAGCACGTCGTATCAGTTAATTGCAAGCACTAGTAGCTGATCCACCTTTATACAAGGTTCCATCATGACAAGGTAGTCCTTAGGACTCATCCATGCTTTATGCCAAAGATGGTCTCGCCTTTTCATCTAAACCAAGCCGTCTACCTACCTATTTTCTTTCCAAGGCCTCATGCATCAAATGCTGAAAGGAGCCTTCATACTTTGGACTGTAAAAGAGCTTTAGCTTTTTACTTACAAAGAACACAGCAACATAGAAAGTCCTCTCAACTCTTTGTTGCTTTTGATCCTTCTCATTTGGGACTTCCAGTCTCCAAGAGAACACTATCTAACTGGATTGCTCAGTGTATTTCCTTTGCCTATC
Organism: Ichthyophis bannanicus; assembly: GCA_033557465.1. Taxonomy (NCBI): domain Eukaryota; kingdom Metazoa; phylum Chordata; class Amphibia; order Gymnophiona; family Ichthyophiidae; genus Ichthyophis; species Ichthyophis bannanicus. The sequence goes on along the minus strand of CM066035.1, from coordinate 883,501,700 downwards.
AGAGTAAGAATCTTACTCTGGAGGGCCATGTCACAGCTCACAATGTGAGAGCCATGGCAGCTTCAATGGCTCATCTGTACTCTGTGTCTATCGACGACATCTGTCGAGCAGCCACCTGGGCCTCGGTTCATACCTGCACAGCCCATTATTGCTTGGACAAGAACTCATGCCGGGATGCCTTGTTTGTTCAGGCTGTTCTCCAACACCTGTTCCATACCTAATCAACTCCTACCCACCATCACTGGTAGGATGCCAGAGATCCATGGGGGGAAGTGGAGCACTTCTCAGGGACGCATAACTTCTGGGGTGTCTCCCTGGCATCTAGAGCTAGGGAGTCCCTATATGTGATGACTACATTCCTGCTTGTTCTTGGAGATAGCATAGTTACTCACCTGTAACAGGTGATCACCGGGAACAGCAGGAATTTAGTCCTCACAACCCACCCACCTTCCCTAGGAGTTGTATCTATCTCTTTCCCTTTCCCTCTCTCTCTCTCTCTCTTTGTCTCAGCTTTAAAACTCAACTGGATAGAGGCAGTTGGGAAAGGCGGGAAGGCAGCACGCAGGCGCTGTGGGATGCTCCCAAAGACTTTCTAATTGGACTCTGGGGAGCGTTCCCACCCAGGCTCCGTCGGTACCAACGATACCCGTATGTGAGGACTAAATTCCTGCTGTTCCCGGAGATCACCTGTTACAGGTGAGTAACTAGAGAAGATGATGATTTGCAATAGAAGAATTAGACCTTCCTTTTATGTTGAATTTTCTTCTCAGGTTACTATATTGAAGTTGATGAGCTTTTCTCCAAGTTTATTAACCACCTCTGTACTTCTAGGAATTCACTTTGTCCCTATGAGTTGCGACTTGAGCAAAAGAATATGCTCTCATATCATTACAGCCTAAACCTGGAAAAATGAAAGGTTTTAGATCATTTAGGGCCAGATATGTTAAAGGGTTTCTCCATTCTCCATGGACAACCAGAATATAATCAGCCACATTTATGGGTGGTGATATCTCTGGCACTATGTTAGACTTGCTCTCCCAGAGCTCAGAAGAGTATGGAGGAACTCTTTGGGCATGCATGTGCATGATCCTTCTGTGTGACACTTGCTCTCCCTCCTGTCATCTTCATCCGTGATTTTGTAAGGACATGATTCTCCCGCTCTTCTCATAATCTTCTTTCTTTCTAGTTTCAGTCCAATTCAATTTCTCTTTGCTCTAGAACTTCAAGGAATGGAAAAGTTGCCGTTTTAAGCAGTTTCCCTACCTGCCTTAACAGTTTGTTGTTCACAGCATTTCCCTCAGCTGCTTGCCTCCATTGGGATCAGTTCAATCATTGAAAAGGGAGTCCTTTCAATCTGCTTTCAATCCAGCGGCAGCAGAGCTTTGAGCATATAATTCCCAGTTCTGGGACCGCTGCACTACTCAGCCAGAAGAGCCATATGTATGTCAGTTAAAGCAGTTTCCTCTGACAATGACAACAAAATCATGAACAATCAATCTTCAATTCAGGGACTGCTACTCTTCCACATCTCCAAATTTGAATGTCCACTGTAGTGTCACAAGTGACTCAAGAAATGAGAGTTCTCCAGGACCCAGCAGGATGTCAGTCCTCAGATATATGGGGGTCATCGGCGCTGATGAAGCCCCAGCGGAGCATTTCCCCAGCTTTCTATGAAAGCCTTTGGGAATGCAGGCACGCATGCGCGGTTCCCTTCCCACCTCAAGGTGCCATCTTACCTCATTCTTTTTTTTTCCGAGAAGCCCACCGGACGTGTGTCCTGTTCTCCCGTTTTAAAGTAGATTTTTTTTGGCGATTATCGCTATTTTTTCTCCAGGTTAGACGCCAGTTCCCCTCCCGCTGGGTTCGGTACACCGGTATCGAGCCCGATTCTTCTTTTTCGGTTGTTGCCCTTCGTGGCTGGCGTTCGCGCCCTTTTTTCCATTTTTCCCTGCAAGGCCGGTACTTTGACCTCGCGGGGACTCTTTTTTTTTCCCCAATGGCTTCCAGTGGTTTTAAAAAGACTGATCGGTGTAAGAAATTAATGTCTCTCACCGACACACATGACTGCTGCCTTCGGTGCTTCAGCCCCGATCACGACCCTAAGTCATGCGGGCCATGTGGGAAGATGTCTTCCAAGGCACTCCGAAGTCGACAGCAGCAAAAGGAAAGGTTTTTCTCGGACTCAGCCTCTGGCCGGGCCTGGACCTCGTCTGAGGCCTCGACATCTCGGGATTCCGATCCCGAGCGCCGTTGAAGCTCCTCGGACAGAAGAGGAAGAAGTGGCTCGCGAGGGCATCGTCGTCGGAGGTCCCTGGCTCCTCGAGGGCCAGGTCTAAGACCCCCGACCATCGCCCCGGGCCTGTGGAACAAGAGAAGCCTGCCAAAGTTCCTCGCGTGGAGCCGGAGTCTGCTGGACACGTAAGCCCCGTAGTCCTCGAGGACTCTCCTCCCAGAGAGCCGACGTCGGGCCCGGGGCCCGAGTCGGTGGCTGCTGCGTCTCCCGAGCTGAGTCTCAGGATGACAGCCTTGGAGAGCAGACTGTCTGCCTTCATGGAGCAGCAGGGGGCATTGATGGCCAGCCTGTCTGGCGCATCTGCCCCGACCACCAGGGCATCGACTTCGAAGTCGACCCTGGAGACCGAGCCGATACTCGAGTCCATCATGGCTCGAAGTCGACCTCGGTCGCGGTCTCCCTCGACCTCCCGTTCGGGACCGAGGGCGTTGACGCCAGTGCCGGCGTCGGGGCAGGTGCTCCAGGGCCCCGCGGGGTCGGACCCTGTCTCCTCCTCGGGACGAGTCCGCCTGGGAGACAGAGGACGAAGAGTCTCCCGATACCTTCAAGACTCTGTGCGTCCCGTCGGACTCACTGCAGTCTGAGCCCCGGAGTAGATCCCCTCCGGAGGCTACTCGGTTCTCGGAGTTCGTCCGGGATATGGCCACTGCCTTGGCTATTCCGGCGGACCCCGAGGAAGAGCCTCGAGCTGAGGAGCTCGAGGCACTGCAGTATGACTCTCCTCCGAAGGAGGCCTTTACTGTCCCGGTTCCTCCGATGCTGGAACAGCTCCTCTTCCGGATGTGGGAGTCACCGGCCTCGGCGCTGGTTCTAAGCAAGCGAGTCGACTCGATCTATCGACTCAGAAAGAGCCCTGGTTTTCAGAAGGCACAGCTACCACACCATTCTATGGTTGTGGAATCGGCCATGCATCGTCTGAAGAGCCAGAAGATGCACTCCACGGTGCCCCCTGGCAGGGAGGCTCGAAACCTCGATGGCATCTGTAGAAAGTGCTTCCAGGGCTCGATGCTTGCTTGCCATGTCCAGTCGTACCAGCTGTACATGGGCATGTACTTGCGGGACCTGGCCAAGGAGTTGGCCGGGTTCTCTGCTGGACTCTCCGGGGAACCCTTGCAGAGATTTAAGTCCTTGTCCTCGGGGATTCGGGACTGCTTGAAGTTCATGTCCCTCGCCGCCTATGATGGCTTCGAGGCTTCGGCCCGAGTTGCGGCAGCCGGCATCGCGGCTCGATGCCAGGCATGGCTGCAGTCATCGGACCTCGAGCCATGGGTTCAGGACAAGTTGGTCGATGTCCCTTGCCGAGGTGAGAACCTTTTTGGCAAGCCCATGTCCGAGAAGGCCGCTCAGCTCGAAACAGAGCACCTTACACGGACAAGGCTGTCTAGGAAGACCTCTGCCCCTTCTCATAAAAAGAAGGGCCCGGGTAAAAAGACCTTTTACCCGAGGAAGTGCACTGCCTACAAACAGTTCCCTCAATATCTGGCTACCCAAGCTGCACCCCGGGGTCAGCAAGCCAAGGGGCAGGGTAATGGGCCCTGTAGGCAGAGGACCCCCAAGCCTCCGACCCCTGCTACCACTCCGCAGGGTGGGGGTTTTTGATTCCTTGAGCGTAGCCTCTCCATCCCTGCTATCCCAACCCTTCACAGGAGGTCGCCTCGCCCTCTTTGCCCACCAGTGTCCCTCATCACCGGGGACAGTTGGGTGTTGGACATAGTCCACAGGGGCTATGCACTGCATTTTCACCAACTACCTCCTCCATACTTTCCAGGGGAGCCTCCAAGGCCTCCCCTGCAGACAGACCTTCTCCTTCAAGAGCTTCAAGGTCTGTTGGTGGACAGGGCGGTGGAGCCTGTGCCTCCCCACTTGCAAGGTCACGGATTCTACTCCAGGTATTTCCTGGTGCCCAAAAGAACCGGTGGCCTTCGACCCATTCTGGACCTCAGGAATCTCAAGTTCCTAGAGAAAGAAAAGTTCAAGATGCTTACTCTTGGAACACTTCTGCCCTACCTCCAGCAGGGAGATTGGCTATGCTCCTTAGATCTAAAGGATGCGTACACTCACATCCTCATTCATCCAGACCACAGAAAGTACCTCAGGTTCATTGTGGGAGGAAACCATTATCAATACAGAGTGCTGCCTTTCGGCCTCACCTCCGCCCCCAAAGTCTTCACAAAGTGCTTAGCAGTGGTGGCGGCCTACCTGAGAAATCAGGGAATATTTGTCTTCCCCTATCTGGACGACTGGCTCATCAGGGGTCAGACATGCCAGGAGGCAAGACAGGCCACCCTCAGAACTATTGCTCTTCTTCAAAGCCTTGGGTTTGTCATAAACTTCGCAAAGTCCACTTTGCTCCCCTCCCAGAACTTGGAGTTCATAGGAGCAAGGCTGGACTCCCTGCTAGCAAAGGCTTTCTTGCCAGCAGACAGAGCCCAACGACTGATAAACTTAGCAAACCAGTTTCTCAGCCAGTCTCTGGTCTCCGCCAGACTCTGCCTAAGGCTGCTTGGCCACATGGCTTCGACAGTTCATGTGACCCCCAATGCCCGGCTCCATGCGAGGCCTGCACAGTGGTGCCTTCAGACTCGGTGGTCACAGGCAGCCTCAGAGACAGGATAAGGGTGTCCATTCAATTTCTGAACTCCCTCAACTGGTGGCTGCACCCACCCAATCTACTAAAGGTGATGCCTTTTCAGATTCCTGGGTACACGGTGGTACTGACCACAGACGCCTCCCTGCAGGGCTGGTGAGCTCATTGTCTAGGCAACTGCACCCAGGGCCTGTGGTCTCCTTGGGTAGCTGCACAGCAGATCAATCTCCTCGAACTCAGAGCTATTTGATTAGCACTCAAAGCTTTCTCTCCTGCCCTGGCTCATCAGTCTGTCCTGGTTCAGACAGACAACCAAGTAGCCATGTTTTATGTGAACAAACAGGGCGGGACTGGGTCCAGAATCCTTTGTCGGGAGGCTCAGGACCTTTGTTCATTTGCCCTCAAGCACAACATGCTCCTCAAGGCTGTGTACCTTCCAGGCCAGGACAACTACCTGGCCGACAGGTTGAGCAGAATTCTGCAGCCCCACGAGTGGCAGCTGCATCCTTCAGTGGTTCAGAGGATCTTCCTAAAATGGGGTCTCCCTTTGGTAGATCTCTTTGCCAGCCCAATGAACAATCGGCTGCCAAAGTTCTGCTCCAGGCAACCGCGTCCTCTGAGAATAGCAGCAGATGCTTTTCTGATTCCATGGTCTCAGGGCCTCCAGTATGCATTTCCTCCCAAGACCTTGGTGGCCCGAACTCTCTTCAAAATTCTTCAGGACAAGGCCTCGGTCCTGCTGGTGGCTCCCAGGTGTCCGAGACAGCCTTGGTTTCCTCTTTTGCTTCAACTGACGGTGGATCCTCCACTGCCTCTGGGGTTGCAACCCGACCACCTCTCACAGGAGTAGGGTTCCCTTCTGCACCCCAATCTCAAAGCTCTCAATTTGATGGCCTGGAGGCTGCAAGGGTAGTTTTGGCTCCCTGGGGGCCTACCTCAGGAAGTTGAGGAGGTTGTCCTAGCCTCTAGAAAACAGTCCACTAGGAAAACCTATGCTCTCAAATGGAAAAGGTTTTCTGTGTGGTGTCAGCTATGTACAGAGGATCCTTTCTCCTGTACTGTGCCAGTAGTGCTTCAGTACTTACTGCACTTATCTAATTAGGGACTTAAGTCTAATTCTGTTCGGCTCCACCTCTCAGCTCTAGCAGCTCACCACTCACTGGTAGAGGGACATTCTCTGTCAGGTCACCTCTTGGTGTCCCGCTTTCTCAGGGGCTTGCTTTTGCTCAAGCCTCCAATCCGTCGTCCTGCCCCTGAGTGGGAGCTGAATGTGGTTTTTCAGCAACTGACTCGCCCACCTTTTGAGCCGATGGCTACTTGTCCACTACGCTTCCTATCCTGGAAGACACTCTTCCTGATAGCCCTTTCCTCGGCTAGGCGAGTGAGTGAGCTTCAGGCCCTGGTCTGTGATAGGCCTTACACCAGGATTTATAGAAACAGGGTAGTCAGGACTCATCCCAAGTTCCTCCTAAAGGTTGTCTCCTCTTTCCACCTCAGTCAGGAGGTGGATCTTCCAACATTCTTCCCTAGGCCTCATGCAAGCCAGGCTGAAGCAGTCCTGCATACCCTGGACTGTAGGAGGGCCTTATCCTTCTACCTTGACCGTAAGCAGGGGCATAGGAGGGCTACTCAGCTCTTCGTATCCTTTGACCCCAATAAGTTGGGGTTGGCTGTGTCCAAGCTTACCTTGTCCATCTGGGTGGCTGACTGTATCACCTGGGCTTACAGGGCGGCTGACCTTCCTTTGCAGGGTCGGGTCACGGCCCATCGTGTCAGGGCAATGGCTGCCTCAGTGGCTCATCTCTGCTCTGTGCCCTTGGTAGACATCTGCAGGGCTGCAACTTGGTCTTCAAGCCAGACTTTTGCGGCCCATTACTGTCTGGAGAGGGAGTCCCGTAGGGACAGTGCTTTTGGCCAGGCAGTACTCCGGAATCTCTTTGAGGTTTAGGCAACTCCTGCCCTCTGTTGGGCTACCGGTGGAGGTTGTGTCCTTGAAACGCCTTTCTTTGCTGCTGAGACTAGAGGGAGTACTCTTGTTCAGCCTGGGTTCCTCGGTAGCCCAGAGCTAGGGAGTCACCCATATGTGAGAACTGACTTCCTGCTTGGTCCTGGAGAAAGAGTAGTTACTCACCTGTAACAGGTGTTCTCCAGGAGCAGCAGGAATCAGTCCTCACAACCCTCCCTCTTCCCCTTGGAGTTGCAGTTGTACATAGTTTATTTTTTCATTTTTGTGTGCTCTTTTTAGCTATGTCATTTGACTGAGGTAAGATGGCACCTTTAGGAGGGAAGCGAACCGCGCATGCGTGCCTGCATTCCCAAAGGCTTTAATAGAAAGCTGGGGAAATGCTCCGCTGGGGCTTCATCGGCGCCGATGACACCCATATGTGAGGACTGATTCTTGCTGCTCCTGGAGAACACCTGTTACAGGTGAGTAACTACTCTTACCCATGGGTCTTAGTTCCTGAGTTTTTCAACAGTTTATACAGTTTTGTCATAACCACTGGGTGGAGGCATATTGATGCATATTCCATGGAGCCAAGCTCCACCTTATATCAGCAGTGTTCTCACCTACCCTTATGTAGGCAACCTCTTCATAGGGGTTCCCTTGTCTGTAGTATGTTTCCCTGTCACTCCTTGCTAATCTCTGGTAGTATGGGTTCAGAAGCAAGCCTGATCTTTGGAGACCCTGCTGTTCTCACACTGGGATGAGGAAACAGGCCCTTGGTTTTCAGTCGGTGATACTGGGCCATTGGTGCTCATCGATCCCCTTCTTTGAGTGCTTTGACAAAGGCTGGGCCATGTGGTTGGCATGCATGGCACATTCTTCAGGCCACATAGTGCTACGAATTTGTTTGGTTCAATTATTTCTGTGCATATGGTCCCACTGGGACTTATGCTATTTGTGGTCCCTATTAACACAAGTGCCGGATAAACGTATAAGTTGGCATCAAGGAAGGGAAAGCTGTCCCTGCCTTCAATGCCATCCCATACTGTGCTGCTTGACCCTACAGGAAGCATCACCCTGCTTCCTGACTGCTGCTGTGTGCAGGCAGTATTTATTTAAATATCCATACTTGGACAACCCTGGCTGAGGTGTGATTGTGCTTCACAGACCATCAGTTGGCAGAAACAAGTCCAGCACCATGCTGGTACCCACCATGCCCTCTATCGACAGTCAATGCATGGACAAAATGACCATCTAAGTTACTAACACCATCCTCTTTTGAGGCGCACTACTGTCCTTTGGTTCCATATACAACTTTATTCTTGAGCTCTTTACTATGCCACTCTGTTTACTGCAGTGATCGTGGAAGATGAGACCATCAGCCCTATGTCTGCTCAAAACCTACATGACTCTGCAGGACCAGATTCCTGCATAACCTATGAGCTCTCATTTTACTACCATACATAACTTTGACGCAAGGTAAACCATGGCTGGTTATTCATAATCAATACCAATCAGTTCATGCTCATACCAACCACCACTTAATTTCTTTACTGTTGCCCACACACGGGCTCCATTTCCTAACTTAGGAAGTGCTTCTATCTCTGAGGGTAACCTAGATATTGGTAAGAATGCATTTTGTGTCTGTGGAAAAATGCTCTGGGTCTTGTTTGATAATCAGTGCAGCATTTGTAGCAATGTTGAACATTAAGAAATCCCCTGGATCACGGGTAGAAATAATAGCACAGACTAATTATTGTTCTCTGTTCCTGCCAAAGCAATTATCTCTTCCAGCATATTAATGTAAAAGGGCCTATAGACACTTCTATTAAGCTCCTCCTAGCAGGAGATACTTTGAGATGGTCAGAGTAGTGAGTGGACTGAGCATTTGCCATGACACACTCATATAGGAGTGGGCACAGTGGTGTAGTCCATGCGGTTAGTCAAAGAAGCCCAGTAATGTTTTGGTCAGAAAGTTGGCGCTTGGGGAAGGGAGATGCAGCATCCTGCTGCTGCTATTTTTCATCAGAGGATTTGGATCTGAGAGAGAGAGATGTTAGTCTCTTGTCTCCTTAGGAAAGGAGAAGAGAGCTAGATATAAAGCAGACAATCCTGTCTTTAAATCCCTGCAGTGTCTGTAAGACGACCAAACAGTACAGTCCTTGTGATGGTCCTTCTGGCATTTCATTATAAATAAGTAGCTGCTCCTGAGGGATCCAGCAATAGAGTGGAGAGTATCCCTTGCTTTTGGTCTGTCTTACATGTCAAAAGAGGGCACTTATTTGGATGGAGATGTTAACAAACATTTACCCAGGAAAGAATGACGTGTATTAAGGAGAAAGAGTTACTCAACAGGTGCGATTTTGTATGGAGGAAAAAAATAATGGTGCCAGCTTGCTCTGCCAGCATCATTTGCAGTCACTGGACTAGGTGGGCCAAGAGACTGGTGATGGCTCCAGCACAGTGAAGATCCATCTTTAGGGTTAAAAAATAAAAAGGGAGTGGGGGAAATTGGGAAAGAGAGATTTTGTATTTGTATGTATACTGTGTTTGCAATGTTGTCAGATACATGACATTTTATATTTGGGACTTAAAATTCTAGTTTTAAATAAATTAAAAGAGAAAGGACAAATGGGGGAGAGAACCTTGGAATTTTAAAATATGCTTGCAGATGTCCCTGCTGTTAACTACTCATGATGACCCGCCATCAGAGGTGGGGTTCCAAGTTTGATGGGCCTTGATTTGATTTAACATGTATTTTTAGTAATTACTCCTGCTGGAATTCTGCAAACAAAATTCAGACTTGTGTCAGAAGGTCTGAATTCTACAAAATTCCGCATGCTTTGTTTATCAAAATAACAGAGCATATTTTTTTGAGTGATAATTTAAAATACAATACAGAAAATATAACAACAAAGTGCAAAAGTTTGAATTATTGTGTGCATAATTCGAGCAGGAATAAATAAATGGTGGATATTTGGTGCTTTGTCTTTACTGCTGCAGAGTTCTAAAATCTAGACCAGTGGTTCCCAACTCATTGGCAGTGGACTCCTTGAGGGTCTGTGAAACAATTACAGAGGCTGTTAAGAGATGCAAAAAAGAGAGAGGCTGTGGGATCGTTTATGGGAAAGAGAAATTAATAGGGACTAGCTGGGGAGGAGGGGGGAGAGGCAGACTGGAGGGAATTTGCTAGGGTGTGGATGGCAGACACAGACTGGTTGGGGACTGGTTGGGAGAGAGAGAGAGAGAGAGAAACATGTAGAAGGTGAAAAGATATAGAAGGCTTTTGTAGGCTTGGCGATAAGAGGGAGGAAGGGATTCCAGGAAGAATAGTGAAGATAAACTGGGGATCTATGAACGTTTTGAAGGTTAATAAGGTGTCCACACAACCAAAAAGGTTGGGAGCTTCTTATCTAGACTGCTAAATTTGGGAGGTTTTCAGTCAGCATGCAGCAGGTCATGTGACTCACTATGCATCTATGAAAGTACTGCCTTTCCGCTGCCACATTAAAAAGGTGAGTAGATTTTATGCATTTATATGATCATGTTTTATAGTTTAATGTATATTGAGTAAGTTATCCTTTCCTTTTCTTATAGGTGCTATTCAAGTATTGGGAAAGTGCAGGATGCCTTTGTATCATATAGGCAATCTATTGATAAGTCGGAAGCAAGTGCAGATACGTGGTGTTCAATAGGGTGAGGGTTCATTTCAGATCTTTCACATTTTTTAAATTGTATTCAACATTTATTTAAAAAATGGCACTGTTAATTTTGAGTTTCATGAGGCATTGAAAAGCTTGCCAAATCTCTATAGCAGACACAGGGCAAATTGTCCCTTTAAGTGATTTTTGTATATCCTTTACTTTAAATTCCAGTTCCCAAAACCAGTGGTATCTCAACAAAGGATTCTGTGACTTTTGAATTCAATCTTAGATTCCATCGCTTTTAATTTGAATTCGTAGTGTTATAAACCATTTTCTAATCATCTTCAACCCATCTGCCACCATCATGAGACTTGTTAGATTTTTTTGGTGGGACCCATATAATATGTAGCTCCTGCATAAGCATGTTGGTGTAGTGAGTGGGGCTTTTTAAGTGTTTGTAAATTTAAGGTGTGGTGTATCTCCAGGAACAAGCAGGAATGTAGTCCTCACATATGGGTATCGTCGGTACCGACGGAGCCTGCGCGGGAACGCTCCCCAGCATCCAATAAGAACGCTTTTGGGAGCATCCCTCAGCCCATGAGCGCTGCCTTCCCGCCTTTCCAACTGTCCCTCTTCAGTTCTTCATTTTCCACGGAGCCAACAGGACCTATTCCCTGTCACCGGAGAAAATTATGTCTTTAAAATTCTTTCTTGTGGTCGCGTTTGCCTACTGCATGATGCCTACCGGTACTGCCGGTTCTTTTCTTTTCTTTTCATCCTAAACCCCCCCCCCCAAAAAAAAAACCCCTTAGACTTGGACTGTTTCTTTTCAGAAACTTTCCTGTTTTGGTGTTAGGCGCCATTTTGGGCATTAGGCCTCATTCTTCCAAAATCATGGAAAAGCCAACTAGTGGTTTTAAAAAATGTACTAAGTGTGGCGGTACCATTTCCATCACTGACACCCATGATTGGTGTCTAAAATGTTTAGGACCTGATCATTCTCCAACTGAATGTCTCTCCTGCATGGGGATGACCAAAAGAGGAAGACAGAACCGGGCCGCAAAGCTCGGTACCCTCTTTTCCTCAGATGCCACATCCATTGCATCGACATCGGCCGCCTCTTCCTCCCATGGATCTCAGGTAACTAAACACAAAAGCTGGTCCTCAAAGGGTAGCTCTCCTGCTAAGCATCGAGAGGCCATTGGCATTGCCCTTGAGGGAACCACACCGGCAAAACAACCCCGGCGGGAGGCTTCGGCTTCCAAAGCATCGATGGGGCTTCAGGATGTTCTCGAGGCCTCAACCTCGCAAGAACTACCTGTGCCATGCTCAGGGGTTCCGGACGTTCTTACCGGTACCGACACCCAGGCATCGGCAGCGTCGATAGACCAGAGGTTTCTTGCTATTGAACTCAGTATCGCAGCTCTTCTCTCAGCTGCGGTACCGGTGGTCTCAAGGGCACCGGTGCCGACATCGACACCGATGCCGGTACCGACACGGTACAGACACCGGTACCGGCCCCGATGGTATCTCTTCCCATTCCACCTCTGGCTGGAGTGGATAAAGTGGTACCAGGTCACCTCGGTACCGACTTCGATCGGTACCGGGATCGTGCTTTGCAGGAGCATCGGTGTCGGGAATACTTCAATTCCTCCGATTCCGAAGACTCTGACAATTCTGCTGGCACTAGAGGGTTTCTCCTAGAAGATCCCTCTTCTCCCCAACGCAGAATGTCACCTCCAAAAGATGTCATTTCAGGATTTCATCCGTGATATGGCTAAAGGTCTTTCAATCACAGTAGCTCCTGAAGAGGAACCCAGAGCAAAGGAATTGGAAATCCTCCAATATCCTAAAGCTCCTAAGGAGGCAGCTATTCTGCCTATCCATGAAATTCTGCATAGCTTGATGCTCAGAATGTGGGAGACACCTCTGACGACTTCTCCTCACTCTAGGAGACTTGATACTATGTATCGAGTTCCACCATGTCCTGGATTTCAGAAAACTCAGCTGCCACACCATTCAGTGGTAGTGGAGTCAGCCATGCGTAGGATGAAAAGTGCAAAAAGACATGCATCCAATCCTCCAGGTCATGAATGCAGGACTCGGGTAACTTTTGGACGCAGAACATTTCAAGCTTCCATGCTTTCAGCTAGGATCAGCTCATATATCCTGTATATGGGAATGTTCCTGAAAGAAATCACAGGAGACTTGGAACTTATGAGCCCATTTCTCCCAGATGATAAGAGACAAGACTTTCTTACTCTAGTTAAGCATGCTCAGGATGTCTCCAAGTTTGTCAATCGTGCAGCCTTTGACGGCTTCGAATGCATCAGCAGAATTTCTGCTATTGCCATTGGCACAAGACGGCTTGCCTGGCTACAGGCATCAGACTTGGAGACTTGGGTACAGGACAAGTTAGGCAACATTCCTTGCACGGGAGAGAATCTCTTCGGCAAGAACTGGCAGGAGAAGGGTAACGAATTAGATGCTGACAATTCTACCTTAGATAGATTGTCAAAGTCCACAACCTCTCCAGCTAAATTGAAGCCTTATAAAAAAAAACCCCTCTTTTAGCAAAAAGAGGAAGTTTTATCCTTCCTATACCCAGCAGACTCAAACTCCAGGTCAGCTTGCCCAAAAGGTACAAACTAGACAACAAAAGAAACCAAAAGGCCCAAGAGCCACCCAGCTTTCCAGGTTCAGCCCCCTCAAGGGCTTTGACGCCTTCCTAGAGAGCTTTGCCTTCCTACCTTTGAGGGTTTCTCAACCCCCCAATATTCCGGGCAGGTTATGCCACTTTGTCAACAGATAACAGCAGAAGACTGGACTTTGTCCATTGTAGGAGAGGGGTACAAACTTCTTTTTCACAGCTTACCCCCTCCTACAATTCTAAAGCAGTTCAATTCACAAACCTCTGCAGACAATCTGCTAGATCCCGAGGTCTCCACACTTCTTGCCCAAGGGGCAATAGAGAAAGTACCCATTCGTCAATAGGGTGCAGGGTTCTGCTCCCCCTGTTTTCTTATTCCAAAGAAAACAGGAGGACATAGACCCATTCTAGACCTCAGAGAATTGAACAAATATCTGTTTTGAGAGAAATTCAAAATGATTTCTCTGGGAAATCTTCTGCCATACCTTCAAAGCCAGGACTGGCTTTGCTCTCTAATCTTAAAGGATGCATACACTCACATTCTTATCGATCCAGATCACAGGAAATATTTACATTTCCTTTTCAGGGGAAGACATTTCCAGTACAGGGTACTTCCTTTTGGTCTGGCTTCAGCACCAAGGATATTCACGAAATGCATGGCTGTAGTAGCTGCATTTCTACGAACCCTAGGGATTTTCGTCTTCCCTTACTTAGACGACTGGCTCATCCGAGCCTCCACAGTGGCAGAGGCCAGCACTGCACTGTCTCGTACATTGCGAATCCTCCAATACTTGGGATTGGTAATAAACTTCCCGAAATCTTAACTAGTTCCTTCCCAATGCCTAGAATTCATAGGAACTTGTCTGGATACCAGACAGGCAAGGGCTTTCCTTCCACAAGCCCGGTATCTTCGCATAATGCAGCTAGCTTCCCAAGCAGCAGGCAAATCCTCCCTCACTGCTCTGGAGCTACTGCAGTTACTGGGACACATGGCATCCATAGTTCATGTAGTCCCATATGCTCGCCTCCACATGCGAACAGCTCAGTGGACCCTCTCCACACAGTGGACAGAGGCCACGGGTCATTTGTCGGACAAAATAACAATCTCTCAACGACTAATTTTGTCCCTCCAATGCTGGCAATCATTAGAAAATCTGACAGTAGGGTCTCCTTTCCATCAACCCCTCTTTCAGGCCACCCTAACAACAGATGCATCACAAGTGGGTTGTGGAGCACACCTGAATCATCTCTCTACCCAGGGCACCTGGACTCCACAGGAGGTTGGTTTACACATAAACCTCCTGGAGTTAAGAGCAATTTATTTAGCTCTTCGAGTGTTTCACGCCCAGCTCAGCTACAAGACAGTCCTAGTCCAGACAATCAGGTAGCCATGTTCTATGTGAACAAGCAGGGCGGGACAGGCTCTCTGTCGTTATGCAATGAAGCTTTACAACTATGGGCCCTCGCCAGAGAGCATCAAATTCACCTTCTAGTGGTATATCTTCCAGGCATTCAAAACCTTTGGGCAGACAAACTCAGTCGAGTACTGCTACCTCACGAGTGGTCACTCCACCTAGACCAGGTGGCAAAGATATTTCATCTCTGGGGCACTCCAGACATAGACCTCTTTGCAAGTCCACTGAATGCCAGACTTCCCCGGTTCTGTTCTAGGATTCCGGTGCACAACTGTCAGGCAAGGGATGCCTTCCTCCTTCACTGGGGTCAGGACTTCCTTTATGCCTTCCCACCCATTCCCCTTGTCCCCAAGACACTCTTCAAGCTTCAGAGAGACAGGGGTCGCATGATTCTCATAGCACCGCGATGGCCACGCCAGATGTGGTATTCCCTGCTTCTGCATCTCTCTCAAGCTGCACCTCTAGAGTTAGGGCATGCTCCAGATCTCCTTTCCCAGGAGAACGGGATGCTATGGCACCCGAATCCCCAGTCCCTGCACCTCACGGCCTGGTTGTTGAAGGCTTAGACCTCCAGGATTATTTCAACCTGTCCCAGCAGGTAAAAGATATCCTTCAGGCTTCTAGGAAACTTTCCACAAGATGATCTTATGCCTTCAAGTGGAAACGTTTTACTATATGGTGCTCCAAGAGGGGATTAAACCCCCTGGTCATACCCTTAGAATCGATACTAGAGTATCTCCTTCACTTATCGAATTCTGGGTTAAAGACCAATTCGGTAAGAGTCCATCTTAGTGCAATTGCAGCTTCTTATAAGCCTCTAAATGGACAACCAATTTCTTCTCATCCACTCCTATTAAGATTTATGAGAGGCCTTTTATTAACTAAACCTTCCATCAAATCTAAATCTAGTTCTCGGCCAGCTCATGAAAGCCGCCTTTTGAACCTTTAGCCACTACAGGCCTTATGTTTTTGACTTGGAAGGTCATTTTCCTGATTGCAATCACCTCTGCCCGTCGCATTAGTGAATTGCAAGTTTTAGTGGCTGATCCTCCTTATACTAGATTTCATCATAAGGTTGTTCTTCGAACTCCCCCGCACTTTATGCCAAAGGTGGTTTCACCGTTTCATTTAAACCAATCAATTTATCTTCCTGTATTTTTTCCGAGGCCTCACGCCTCTAATGCAGAAAGAAACCTTCATGCTTTCGATTGTAAAAGGGCTTTAGCCTTTTACATTCAAAGAACACAGCAATATAGAAAGTCCTCTCAACATTTTGTAGCTTTTGACCCTAGTCATTTGGGACTTCCAGTCTCCAAAAGAACTTTATCTAAATGGATTGCCAAATGCATATCCTTAGCTTCTCCAGGACCAAGCAGGAAGTCAGTCCTCACATATGGGTGACGACTGCGCCGACGGAGCCCTCGTGCGGAGCATTTCCCCAGCTTTCAAAGAAAGCCTTTTTGGAATGCAGCGCGCATGCACCGTCCCCTTCCCGCTCAAGGGTGCCATCTTGCTCAGTCGTCTTTATTCCACGGAGCCCGACGGACGTGTGTCTTAGTCACCCAGTTAAAAGTTGATTTTTTTCCTTCGAAGATTTGTGGTTTTTGCCAGTTCGACGCCGGTTCCCCTTCCCGCCTGGGCACGGTACACCGATATCGAGCCCGGAGCTACTTTTTCGGTTTTTGTCCTTTGAGGCTAGCGTTCGCGCTTTTTTTTTTTCTTTTTCACTGGCAGCCCGGTCTTTTGACCTTGCAGGGGCCCTTTTTCCCCCGATGGCTGCCAGCGGGTTCAAGAAGTGTGATCGGTGTAAGAAGCTGATGTCTCTCACCGACACACATGACTGCTGCCTCCGGTGCCTTGGGCCTGATCATGACCCGATGATCTGTGGGCCATGTGACAAAACGTCCTCTAAGGCGTTGAGGAGCCGTCAACACCAGCGAAAGAGGATCTTCTCTGACTCTGCGTCCGGCCGGGCCCAGACTTCATCAGAGGCCTCGACGTCTCGGGAGTCCGACCCCGAGCATCGTCGGGGGTCCTCTGAGCGGGGGTCTCCCTCACGGGAATACAAAAGGAAGAAGAAACCCGCGAGGGCAGCGTCGGTGGACGCTCTTGGTCCCTCGAGGTCCAGGTTGCTTAGCCCCGACCGCCATCCTGGGTCCTCGGAGTTGGAGAGGCCTGCCAAATTTCCTCATGTGGAATCGGAGTCCCCGAGTCACGTGAGTGCTGTTGTCCTCATGGACTCTCCTCCGGGGTAGCCGACGTCGGCCCAGACACAGTTGGGGGCTGAGTTGGGGGCTGTTGAGTCTCCTGAGCTCGGATTCAGGTTGACGGCCTTGGAGAGCAGTTTGGCTGCTTTCATGGAACAGCAGCGGGTGCTGATCGCCGGTCTGACCGGTGCATCTGCCCCGACCACTGGGACCTCGACGTCCAAGTCGACCCCGGAGGCCGAGCCGATCCTCAAGTCAATGCGGTCTCGAGTCGATCCTCAGCCGAGGTCTCCCTCGGCCTCCCTTATGGGGCCGAGGTCATCGACGCCAGTACCCTCGGCGTCGGGGCGAATGGCATTGGTGCCTGCCCGATCGGAGCTGCTCGATTCCTCCTCGGAGGGGTCGGAGTGGGAGACGGAGGGCGAGGAGTCCCCGAACACTTTCTGGACCCGGTGCGTCCCATCGGACTCACCGGAGTCGGAGCCTCGGAGAAGGTCCCACCGGAGGATACCCGGTTCTCGGACTTGTGAGGGATATGGCCAAGGCCTTGGCCTTTCCCGTGAATCCCGAGGAGGAACCTCGAGCCGATGACCTTGAGGCACTCCAGTATGACTCTCCACCGAAGGAGGCCTTTACTGTACCGGTTCCTCCGATGCTGGAACGGCTGCTCTTCTGCATGTGTGAGGCACCGGCCTCGGTGCCGGTTCTCAGCAAATTGGTCGATTCCATTTATCGAGTCTGTAAGAGCCCTGGGTTCCAGAAGGCACAGCTACCGCACCACTCCATGGTTGTGGAATCGGCCATGCATCGTCTGAATAGTCAGAAGATGCACTCCTCAGTGCCCCCCTGGCAGGGAGGCCCGGAACCTGGATGCCCTCAGTAGAAAGTGCTTCCAGGGCTCTATGCTGGCTTGCCGTGTCCATACTTACCAGCTGTACATGGGCATGCACCTCCGAGACCTGGCAAAGGAGATTGCCGGGTTCTCTGCTGGCCTTTCCGAGGAACCTTTGCAGAGGTTCAAGGCTTTGTCATCGGGGATTCGAGAGTGCTTGAAGTTTATATCTTGAGCAGCCTATGATGGCTTTGAGGCTTTGGCCTGAGTATCAGCGGCCGGCATTGGTGCACGCCGTTAGGCCTGGCTACAATCATCTGACCTCAAGCCATGGGTCCAGGACAGGTTGGTTGATGTCCCTTGCCGGGGTGAGAACCTCTTTGGCAAACCCATGGCTGAGAAGGCTGCAGAAATCGAGACTGAGGCTCTCACCAGGACAAGGCTGTCCAGGAAGACTTCTGCCCCTTCTCAGAAGAAGAAGGGTTCGGGGGAAAAAGCCCTTTTACCCGAGGTAGGCCCCTGCCTACAAATCCTACCCTCACTTCCAGGCCTCTACAGCTCCCCAACAGGGTCAGCAGGCCAACATGGGCCCCATAGGCAGAAAACCCCCAAGCCGCCAGCTCCGGATCCTGCACAGCAGGGAGCGGGGTTTTGACTCCCACTGCATAGCCTCTCCCCCACAGCTGGCTCCACTCAGCACAGGAGGCCGGCTGACACTGTACGCCCACAGATGGTCAGCTATAACAGGGGATACCTGGGTACTGAGCATTGTCCAAAAGGGCTACTTGCTCCACTTCAACCAGTTACCTCCCTCCTATTTTCCAGTGGAGCCTCCAAGACTCCCTCTGCACAGGAACCTCCTCATTCAGGAGTTGGCAAGTCTTCTACAGGAGCAGGCGGTGAACTGGTGCCTCACCACCTGAGAAGCTAAGGCTTCTATTCAAGGTACTTTCTGGTACCAAAATGGACAGGAGGCCTCAGGCCCATCCTAGACTAGCGAAGTCTCAAGTTCCTGGAGAGGGAAAAGTTCAAGATGCTTACCCTTGGAATACTGCTGCCCTACCTCCAGCAGGGAGATTGGCTATGTGGTCCTTAGACCTAAGGGATGCTTATACTCACATCTTTATTTATCCAGACCACAGACAGTATCTCAAATTTGTAGTGGGAGGAAATCATTTTCAGTACAGGGTACTTCCATTTGGCCTAACCTCCTCACCTAGGGTTTTCACCAAATGCCTGGTGGTGGTGGCGGCCTATCTCAGAAACCAGGACATCTTTGTCTTTCCATACCTAGACGACTGGCTCATCAGGGGTCAGTCTCCACAGGAGGCCAGACAAGCCACTCTTCGCACTGTCTCTCTTCTCCAGCACCTGGGCTTCGTCATAAACTTCGCAAAGTCCACTTTGCTCCCCTTAGGACCTAGAGTTCATAGGGGCAAGGTTGGATACCTTACAAGCAATGGCTTATTTGCCCGGGAACAGGGCTCACAGACTGATGGCTCTGGCCCAGCAGTTTCGCAGTGGATCTCTGGTCTCTGCCAGACATTTCCTGAGGCTTTTGGGCCACATGGCATCCACGGTCCATGTAACTCCAAATGCTCGTCTGCATATGTGGCCTTCTCAATGGTGCCTCAGAGCTTAGTGGATACAGGCCACAGGAGACTTAAGAGACAGAGTAAGAGTGTCCAAACTACTAGCGGACTCCCTGCAGTGGTGGCTGCATTTCCCAAACCTGATCAAGGGGGTGCCTTTCCAGGCACCACCACACACAAGTGCTAACAACCGATGCTTCTCTTCAAGGTTGGGGTGCACATTGCCTGGGGGCATGTACTCTCAGGGCCTCTGGTCCCCTTGGGAGGCCACACAGCAGATCAATCTGTTGGAGTTGCGAGCTATTCGATTAGCTCTACAAACTTTCTCTCATGTCCTCTCTCACCAGTCTGTCTTGATTCAGACAGACAACCAAGTAGCAATGTTCTATGTGAACAAACAAGGAGGCACAGGATCCAGGCTTCTTTGTCAGGAAGCACAGGCCCTGTGCGCCTTTGCAGTCAAGCACGGCATGTTTTTCAAGGCAGTTTATCTACCTGGCCAAGAAAATTACTTGGCAGACAGGTTGAGCAGGATTCTACAGCCTCACGAATGGCATTTGAATCCCTTAGTGGTCCAGCAGATCTTCCTACAATGGGGTCTTCCAACCATCAATCTCTTTGCCAGTCCACTGAACCGTCAGCTACCCAGGTTCTGAATAGCAGCAGATGCCTTCCTAATCTTTTGGTCTACGGGCCTGCTGTATGCGTTTCCTCCAACGCCTCTAGTAGTCTGGACCCTATTCAAGGTTCTTCAGGACAGGGCCTCACTGATCCTGGTAGCCCCCAGATGGCCGAGGCAACCGTGTTTTCCACTCCTTCTGCAATTGGCGGTGGACACTCCACTCCCTCTGGGGGTGCAACCCGATCTCCTCTCTCAGGATCAGGGATCTCTTCTGCACCCCAACCTCCAGTCCCTCCATTTGATGGCTTGGCTGCTGAAAGGGTAGTTCTAGCCCCCTTACTTCTACCTAGGGAAGTGAAGGAGGTGGTTTTGGCCTCTAGGAGACAATCCACCCGGAAATCTTATGCCCTCAAGTGGCGTAGGTTCTCCACCTGGTGTGCTCAGCGCCAGGAGGATCCATTTTCGTGCCTGGTACCAGTGGTGCTGCAGTATCTGCTTCACCTGTCGGATCTAGGCCTTAAATCCAACTCTGTTTGGGTCCACCTCAGTGCTCTGTCAGCGCACCACTCGCCGGTGGAGGACCAGTCTGTCGGTCCACCCCTTAGTGGCCCGCTTCCTCAGAGGCCTCCTTTTGCTCAAGCTTCCAATTCGTCCACCAGCCCCTGAGTGAGATTTAAATGTGGCCTTGCAACGACTTACTCGCCCACCGTTTGAGCCGATGGGTACCTGTCATTAACGCTTCCTTTCCTGGAAGGCGTTGTTCTTGGTGGCTCTTACCTCGGCCAGCCGTGTGAGTGAACTACGGGCTCTGGTTTCTGATAGACCGTACACACGGTTCTATAGGAACAGGGTGGTCTTACGGACTCAGGATCCTAAGTTCCTTCCAAAGGTTGTCTCCTCTTTCCACCTCAATCAGGAGGTGGTTCTTCCAACCTTCTTTCCCAGGCCGCATGCCAGCCGGGCTGAAATGGTCTTGCATACCCTGGACTATAGGAGGGCGTTGTTTTTGTACATCGACCGTATGCAGGAGCATCGAAGGGCTGTTCAGCTCTTCGTATCTTTTGACCCTAATAAGCTGGGGTTACCTGTCCCCAAGCATACCCTGTCCATTTGAGTAGCAGACTGTATCGCCTGGGTGTACAGGGCAGCCGGCCTCTCCTTGCAGGGTCAAGTCACGGCCCACCATATCAGGGCAAAGGCTGCGTCAGTAGCTCATCTCCACTATTTTCCGTTGGTAGACATCTGCCGGGCCGCTACTTGGTCTTCAAGCCAGACTTTTGCGGCCCATTACTGCCTTGAGAGGGAGTCCTGCAGGGATAGTGCTTTCGGACAGGCGGTACTCCGTAATCTCTTTGAGGTTTAGGCAACTCCTACCCTCTGGCCCTTGTGCTGGACTACCATTCGTGGGCGTTCTCAGAGAAGATTCTTATATTGCATGCTGAGGCTCTAGAGGGAGCTTTGGGTTCTCGGTAGCCTAGAGCTGGTGTGTTCCATATGTGAGGATTGACTTCCTGCTTGGTCCTGGAGAAAGAGTAGTTACTCACCTGTAACAAGTGTTCTCTAGGAGCAGCAGGAATCAGTCCTCACGACCCTCCCTCCTCTCCTTGGAGTTGCAGTCATCTACATATTTCATTTTGTTTTTTGCTGTCTTTTAGCTATGAAATCAGACTGAGCAAGATGGCACCTTTGGGCGTGAAGGGGACCGTGCATGCGCGCTGCATTCCCATAGGCTTTCTTTGAAAGCTGGGGAAATGCTCCGCACGAGGGCTCCGTCAGCGCCGACGTCACCCATATGTGAGGGCTAATTCCTGCTGCTCCTTGAGAACACCTGTTACAGGTGAGTAACTACTCTTTATGAGAGTAAGGGTCTTCCTCTCCATGACCTTGTTACAGCTCATAATGTGAGAGCCATGGCAGCTTCTATGGCTAATCTCCACTCTGTGTCTATCGATGACATTTGTCGAGCAGCCACCTGGGCTTCGGTACACAGCTTCACAGCCCACTACTGCCTAGATAAAGCCTCCCGTCGGGATGCCTTCTTTGGCCAAGCTGCTGTTCAAAATCTCTTTCAAACCTAAACCAACTCCTACCCACCAACCCTGGTGGGATGTCAGAGATCCATGGGAGGAAGGATTCTCACCTTTGGTGGCACCTTCCTGTGGCTATCTCCCTGGCATCTTCAGCTAGTGAGTCCCCCATATGTGAGGACTACATTCCTGCTTGTTCCTGGAGATAGCGTAGTTACTCACCTGTAACAGGTGATTTCCGGGAACAGCAGGAATTTAATCCTCACAACCCCCCACCTCCCCTAGGAGTTGTCTCTCTCTTTGTCTCTTTCCCCTCTCCCTCTATCCTTTCACTCGGCTACAAACTTAACTGAAGAGGGACAGTTGGAAAGGCGGGAAGGCAGCTCACATGTGCTGAGGGATGCTCCCAAAAGCGTTCTTATTGGACGCTGGGGAGCGTTCCCAAGCAGGCTCCTTCGGTACCGACAATACCCATATGTGAGGACTAAATTTCTGCTGTTCCCGGAGATCACCTGTTACAGGTGAGTAACTATGCTTTTCCACTCAATTTTGGGTTCTTTGAGATAATGAAATGACTGTTTATCTGTATTTGTAGCACAGGTGGTATTGCTTGGTTCCTTTTCCAGTTGAATCAAATGCATGCAAACTAAGAGGAGTCAGTTTGGAAAAGACAAAAAAAAACAGTGGAGGATTCAAGGCAGGCAGTGGGGTGGGATTTAGAACGCACTGTGGGAAATAGTCAGTTTTGGTATTTATCCAATGCATTTTTTTCCTTTAAAGTCTGTTATCACGGGGGAAGATTTTGGACCAGTAAAGAAACCTTCCTAAGTATCTGCATTTAGCTTAATTTCTGGACCTTTAGTGCTGTTACACATATAAGCAATGGAGTTGACTATCAGTATAATGTGGTCACCGCACTGGCACTATCTGTTTAGACCTGCTGAATTTATAATTTATACAGCTAGTGGCTGAATGTCACTAATTCGGTAATTCTCCAGCTCACCCTTCTGCCCTGAACTGTATTGGGCTGTTCAATCTGGTTTTTGACCAGATACTGGCTCCAAAGCACAATGCTGTGCTATCATTTACTCAAGAATTTCCTGCATTAATCTTACTCCCAGTGCAGCAAGAATTTTTAGTATGCAGAAATCTGCATTAAAACCACTGCACTAAAGTGTAGCACAGTACAAAAGAAAACCACTTACAAAAAGCTCCTGATTGTGGTAAAAAAAAAATTGCTTGGTCTTTTACGATTCTCCAGCTCAGGGCTGGAGTAAAGATATAGCACTTCACCTCAGGTAACACAACAACCCTAACCTGCAATACTCTCCTCCCCCAAAGGACTTTCTGGTCCAGGAATACAGCACAGGCAGCCCTTGACAAGAAAGCTGGTCCAGGGTGGCATCCAACAATGGTGCTTTCTTCATGCTGACGCCTGATGATGTCAGGACCAGGAGTCATCTTGCCAAGTTAGGCAGTGCTTTGCAAACAAGGGAAGCACTCGCTTAGTTTGCAAACTGGCCATTAATGGTGTGTACCAATGCACTGCTAGGGGTCAGGTGCTGTCACTTTCCAAGATGGTAGTGTAGAGAAGATTGCCACTGGACTTCTCACAGGACTAGATAAGTATAATTGGTCCAGGGAGGGGGGTGTCCAAGTTCTCTGGTCCAGGGCCTCCCTTTGCCAGGAGTAGGGTGTCCTGGGTCTAGAAAACCCTGGGGGCAGAGGAAGTCAGGAGTGTCTGGGGTCCACTTCTTTTTTGTGGTCGCGTCTGCCTTCCTCGACGCTTCACCGGTACCACCGGTGTTTTTCTTCTTCTTTCTGTCTTTTAAAAAAAATATATATATATATATAGATATAGATATAGATATTCTCTTTTTTCTTTTTCTTTAGGTGCACGCGCCTTTTTGGGCCTTAGGCCCAAAAACCTTTCCTTATCATGGAGAAACCTGCCTCAGGTTTCAAAAAGTGCACCAACTGTGGCGGTACCATTTCCGTCACCGACACCCATGAATGGTGTCTAAAATGTTTAGATCCTGACCACTCCATCACGGATTGTATGTCCTGCGCCATGATGTCTAAAAGAGGTCGGCAGAACCGAGCTGCTAAGCTCAGTCCCCTTTTTCCCTCTGATGCAGCTTCGGTGGCATCGACGTCTTCCAGGGCTGCTTCTTCCTCCCGTGGATCTCAGGTAACTAAATATATCCAGCCGGTCCTCAAAGGGTAGATCTCCTTCTAAGCATCGAGATGCCTCTGGCGTTGCCCTTGAGGATTCTGCACCGGCAAAATTACCCCGGCGGGAGGCTTCGGCTTCCAAAGCATTATCGGGGTTCCAGGATGTTCTCGAGGCCTCGACCTCTGCAGAACTACTGGTGCCATGCTCTGGGGTAGCGGCAGTCTCCTCTGGTACCGACATCCAGGCATCGGCAGCGTCGATAGACCAGAGAGTCCTGGCTATTGAGCGCAGTCTGGTGGCTTTCCTTGCGGCATCGACGCCCTCAGAACCGCGACAGACAATTCCACCGGTACCAGCCCCAGCATCGGTACCGATAGCATCGACATGGCATCAGTGTCTGCTTTGCTGGTACCCGGTCATCCGATGACCTCCGGTACCGATACCCCGGTACTGGTTACTCCCGGTACCGACTTCGGTCAGTACGGGTATCGGGCTCTTCAAGAGCATCCAGACAGACGGTACTTCGAGTCCTCAGAAGCATCTGAGGATTCTGACAGATCTGTTGATGTAGCGATGCTTCTCCCAGAGGAGCCCTCCTCCCCTAAACGCAGGATGTCTCCTCCAGAGGATATTTCCTTTCAGGATTTTATCAGGGAGGTGGCTCGGGGCCTGTCCATTACTGTGGCCCCTGAAACAGAGCCAATGGCCAAGGAGTTGGAAATTCTACAATATCCCAAAACTCCTAAGGAGGCAGCTACCTTGCCCATTCATGAGATTTTATATGATCTCATGTTAAGGATGTGGGAGACACCTCTTACCACCTCTCCTCATTCTCGTAGACTGGATACTCTGTATCGAGTCCCTCCTTGTCCTGGTTTCCAAAAAACTCAGCTTCCTCACCACTCTGTGGTAGTGGAATCAGCTATGAGAAGGATCAAGAGTGCAAAGAGGCATGCCTCTAATCCTCCAGGACGTGAGTGCAGAACCCTGGATGCTTTTGGACGTTGGGTCTTCTAAGCTTCCATGCTTTCTGCCAGGATCAGTTCCTATAGTCTCTACATGGGAATGTTTCTAAAGGAGGTCACAAATGATTTAGAGGCGCTAAGTCCTATTCTTCCTGAGGATAGAAGACAGGATTTTCTCACTTTGGTCAAGCATGCCCAAGATGTCTCTAAATTTTCCAACCGTGCAGCCTTTGACTGCTTTGA
Source organism: Ichthyophis bannanicus (assembly GCA_033557465.1). NCBI lineage: Eukaryota > Metazoa > Chordata > Amphibia > Gymnophiona > Ichthyophiidae > Ichthyophis > Ichthyophis bannanicus. The sequence continues at coordinate 883,476,502 of CM066035.1, read as the reverse complement.
GTGCATAAGCAGAACCTCGGCTATTGCCATAGGTGCACGTAGAATTGCTTGGCTCCAGGCATCTGATCTAGAGCTCTGGGTACAAGACAAATTGGGAAATATCCCTTGTACTGGTGAAAACCTGTTTGGTAAAGATTGGCAGGAAAAGGCCAATGAAATGGATGCTGAAAATTCCACCTTGAATAGATTATCCAAGTCCACTGCTGATCCTGCTAGAAAGAAATTGTTCAAGAAACCATTCTTTTCTAAAAAGAAAAGATTTTATCCTGCTTATGTTCAGCAGGGACGTTCTGCAGGTCAGCTTGCCGGGAAAGGTCAGCAACCTCCCAAACAGGCTGCTAGGCCTCAGCCGGCCCAGCAGGCTCAGCCTCCACAGGGCCTTTGACTCTCATCTAGAGAACTTAGCCTTCCTGGCTCTCGGGGGACCAGAGCCTTCCACCATTCCAGGAAGGTTATGTCATTTTGCCCCCAGATGGGGGCAAATAACAGCAGAGCATTGGACACGCTCCATCATAAAGGAGGGGTACAAGCTTCATTTTTCAAGCATGCCCCCTCACACAATGGTAAAGCAGTTCAATTCTCCGACCTCTCTCATCAATCTGTTGGGTCAGGAGGTCGCTATCCTCCTTGCCCAAGGGGCAATAGAAGAAGTACCCATTCATCAGCAGGGTACAGGGTTCTTTTCCCCTTATTTTCTTATCCCAAAGAAAATAGGGGGTTACAGACCTATCTTAGACCTCAGAGAATTGAACAAATTCCTTTTCAAGGAGAAATTCAAGATTTCTCTTGAATCTCTGCTGCCATAGCTTCAGAGTCAGGATTGGCTTTGTTCTCCAGATCTCAAGGATGCGTACACCCATGTCCTCATCCATCCAACCCACAGAAGGTTCCTTCGGTTCCTTTTTCATCAAAACCACTACCAATACAGGGTGCTTCCTTTTGGCCTGGCCTCAGCACCAAGGGTGTTCACGAAATGCATGGCTGTAGTAGCAGCATTTCTACGCACTCTAGGGATATTCATCTTCCCTTACTTAGACGACTGGCTCATTCGAGCACCAACAGAGTCAGAGGCCAGGACTACTTTATCCTGCACGATGCGTAGCCTTCAGTATTTAGGGCTGGTAATAAACATCCAAAATCCAGTCTAACTCCTTCTCAGTCTTTAGAGTTCATAGGAGCTTTGCTGGATACCAGAAAGGCAAGGGCCTATCTCCCCCAGGCCCATTGCCTACGCACGTTGCAGTTAGCTTCTCAAACAGTGCTAAAGCTTCATCTAACTGCTCGAGAAATGTTACAACTACAAGGCCACATGGCATCTACTGTGCATGTGGTTCCCTATGCATGCCTCCATATGAGGGCAGCTCAGTGGACTTTATCCACCCAGTGGACCCAGGCATCAGGATGCCTGTCAGACAAAATAGCAAACACATGTCGCCTTATTTTGTCCCTCCAGTGGTGGAAGTCCACTCAAAACCTGTTGCTGGGGTCCCCTTTTCAACAACCCTTCCCCCAAGCAACTCTCACAACAGATGCTTCTCCGATGGGTTGGGGAGCTCATCTCCAAGACCTCTCCACCCAAGGCACCTGGTCTCCACAGGAGAGTCATCTACATATCACTCTCTTGGAGCTCAGAGCAATCTTCCTTGCTCTGCAAGTGTTTCACACCCTGCTCTACTACAGGACATTCCTCATTCATATGGACAATCAAGTAGCCATGTTCTATGTGAACAAGCAGGGGGGAACAGGCTCTCTGTCGCTTTGCAACGAAGCTTTGTGACTATGGGCCCTCGCCAGAGAGCATAAGATTCATCTCCTGGCAGTGTATCTTCCAGGCATACAAAACTCTTGGGCAGACTGACTCAGTCGAGTTCTGCTTCCACACGAATGGTCTCTGCATGCAGACCAGGTTTCCAAGATTTTTCAAATTTGGGGAACCCCGGACATAGACCTCTTTGCAAGTCCGTGGAATGCCAAACTTCCCCGGTTCTGTTCCAGAATTCCAGCTCAGAAGGCTCAGGCCAAGGATGCTTTCCTCCTTCATTGGGGTCAAGACTTCCTGTATGCCTTTCCACCCATTCCCCTAATTCCCAAAACCCTGTTCAAGCTTCAGAGAGACAGAGGCCATATGATTCTCATAGCTCCACATTGGCCACTGCAAGTGTGGTACCCTCTGCTTCTACATCTCTCTCAAGCTCCCTCCCTGGAGTTAGGGTCTGCTCCAGATCTCCTATCTCAGGAGGACGGAATGTTATGGCATCCCAATCCCCATTCTCTACGTCTCAGGGCTTGGTTGCTGAAGGCCTACATCTCCAAGATCTTAATTTTCCTCAGCAAATAAAAGATGATATTTTTGCTTCCAGGAAACCTTCCACAAGACACTCTTATGCTTTTAAGTGGAAAAGGTTTGCCATATGGTGTTCGCAGAAAGGTCTTAACCCCCTTGCGATACCTCTGGAATCATTGCTGGAGTATCTCCTTCATGTATCCAATGCAGGACTGAAGACTAACTCAGTAAGAGTCCATTTGAGTGCTATTGCAGCTTCCTTTAAGCCTCTTAATGGACAACCTATTTCCTCTCATCCTCCTATAGCAAGATTTATGAGAGGCCTTCTTCTAACTAAGCCTCCCATTAGGCCACCACCGGTGGCATGGGACTTAAACCTGGTTCTTGGGCAGCTCATGAAGCCACCCTTTGAACCTTTAGCTACTACCTCCTTGAAATTCCTTTCTTGGAAGGTTATCTTTCTCATTGCAATCACATCAGCACGCCACATTAGTGAGTTGCAAGCGCTAGTAGCTGATCCACGTTATACAAGGTTCCATCATGATAAGGTAGTCCTTAGGACTCATCCACACTTTATGCCAAAGGTGGTCTCGCCTTTTCATCTTAACCAAGCAGTCTACCTACCTGTGTTTTTTCCAAGGCCTCATACATGAAATCTTGGACTGTAAAAGAGCTTTAGCCTTCTACTTAACAAAGAACACAGCAACATAGAAAGTCCTCTCAACTCTTTGTTGCTTTTGATCCTTCTCATTTGGGACTTCCAGTCTCCAAGAGAACACTGTCCAACTAGATTGCTCAGTGTATTTCCTTTGCCTATCAGAGTAAGAACCTTTCTCTGGAGGGCCATGTCACAGCTCACAATGTGAGAGCTATGGCAGCTTCAATGGCTCATCTGCACTCTGTGTCTATCGACGACATCTGTCGAGCAGCCACTTGTGCCTCGGTTCATTCCTTCACAGCCCATTACTGCTTGTACAAGTACTCCCGCCGGGATGCCTTGTTTGGTCAGGCTGTTCTCCAACACCTGTTCCATACCTAATCAACTCCTACCCACCATCCCTGGAAGGATGCCAGAGATCCATGGGGGGAAGTGGAGCCCTGTTCAGGGACACACAACTTCTGGGGTCTCTCCCTGGCACCTAAAGCTTAGGAGTCCCCATATGTGATGACTACATTCCTGCTTGTTCCTGTAGATAGCATAGTTACTCACCTGTACAGGTGATCTCCGGGAACAGCAGGAATTTAGTCCTCACAACCCACCCACCTCCCCTTGGAGTTGTATCTCTCTATCTTTTCCTTTCCCTCTCTCTCTCTCTTTGTCTCAGCTTTAAAACTCAACTGGAGAGAGGCAGTTGGGAAAGGCGGGAAGGCAGCATGCAGGTGCTGTGGGATGCTCCCAAAAGCTTTCTAATTGGATCTGGGGAGCTTTCCCGTGCAGGCTCTGTCGGTACCGAAGATACCAATATGTGAGGACTAAATTCCTGCTGTTCCCCGAGATCACCTGTTACAGGTGAGTAACTATGCTTTGTGACACTGCAGACTTTTACACCACTGAAATTTGCATGTCATTAGTTTACTGCATTAGGTATAAGCATGTGATTTAGGATACTATGTGCTAAAGTTTAGTATCTCATTCTAAAGCTTCCCTTACAATGCTACTGTAGGCATGTGTTTTGAATGTCTGTGGAAATGCCAGTTATTCATTCACCAGCTACTTCTAAATGTGTAACTGTCTTTGAATATCAACAGAGTTTATATCTGTTATGATCTAAAATCATAAGTCCTAATTAACTTTAACCATCACCAAAGAGGAATTTCTCCTTATTAATTCTTTACTAATTTCTTGCCAGAGTGGACCATGTAGGGTACAGTATTGCATGCTGGCATGTTGGACTAATGCCAGTTTTAGGAAGCATTTCTTCCTGCCTCTTTCCCTCCAAGATTTTCTGTTGCTGCTCTTTATTCAGGCCAAGAATCTCCCAACATGGCTGCAGGCATAAGAATACTGCAGTGAAAAACAGGAGACAAATTAGAATATGAACATAATGAATGTAAAAAGTGATGATGTATTTCAATTTCTTATATACTGTAAATCCACTTAATTTATTAGGGTAGGATTGATCGAGACTGGCATAAATACTAGTAAAGAATTAGCAGGTAAGATACAGTATATTAATGTCCCTACTGTTCTGTACTGTGTGGGATTTATTTCAGTAATGTTTTACTCAAGTATACAACTGAATTTAAACGAGTACATCCGAGGACTAACAGAGGGAGTGTATGACCTCATTCCACTAACTACTCAGAGAAGAGACACAAACTCCACAGTTTGGCAAATGAAAGTGCTGACACCAGAAAAGTCAGTTATTGCCTGTACTATAAACTCTATTTTTCAAATTCCATTAATTTGTCTGGGAGATGGCAAATACCATCAAATCAATACAAAATAATACAAAAATTACAGGACTTACACTGGAGTCACAAACGCAATTACCATATTATACATAGGATATATCTTGAATGAACACCATTTTAAGAATTGTGCAATGATCATTTGGGAACCGGGTGTGTGTTTGTGTGTGTGAGTACATTATAGTGAGCCAGCTGACAGCCCATTTCAGAAACCACTGTCAGCATTAACGATATGTAAGCAAACCATTGCCGGGCATAATCAGGATATGTGCAAGGAACGGTGTTTCTCTATGTACATTGTAGTAAGTCAACTGACAAACCGTGGACATTATTACATTTATAAACAGACCAAAAAGGATAGCATTGGGAATGTGTGCACAGTTTACTTGGAAGCCAATGCACATAGTAATGCAGTAATGCAGAGCATCTGTACAGCCACTGTCAGTGCTGTTAAATTGGTGGGCAAACCAATCCACAGGTCTGCAAAAATTTTTTTTTCGAGAGCTGTTTTTGTTATTCCACATAATCTTTGTTTTTTGGTGCGCTGAATCTGAAAATGACCTCCATTTTGTCATAGGACATTGTTTCCTGACAATTTAGGTAACTATGTTAAATAAGGCAGTACCTCAAAATAAATGGAAATAGACTTATAAAATTAAAGTTTTATTACAATATTTTCATGAAAATCCTTTTTTGAACTGAAATGAGCTCACCTACACACACTAAACTCGATTCTTCTTCCTTGTGAGGCTCCTCTTGGTGCATTTACACTTGTGAGTAGCATCTGGAATGTCTCTCTGAAGCATCCAACAGTAGTCTGCCATCATTGTAATGCTCCATTTTCCCTGGTATCTCCTTTCCATTTCTTTAATGTCTTGGTGGAATCGTTCACCTTGTTCCTCACTCACAGCTCCCAAATTTTCAGGAAAGTAGTCAAGGTGGGACTGGAGGAAATGCACTTTCAAACTCATGAGGCAACCTAAAGCTTGAAATGCTTTCAGCATTCGTCCGACGATCTTTTTGTAGTGAGGATCTTTGTTATTGCCTAAAAATTTCTGTACGACTTCTTTAAATGCAATCCTCCCTTCTTTTTGAGGATCCGTCATGGTATTGACAAACTCTTGATCAACTATAAGCCTTCTAATGTCTGGTCCGACGAACACACCTTCCTTCAATTTTGCCTCCGACAGGCCTGGAAACTTGGTGACCAAGTATTTGAAGCATTCTCCATCTCTTGGAAGTGATTTTACAAATTGCTTCATCAATCCCAATTTTATGAGGAGAGGTGGTAGAAGAACTTTATGGGAAGGTACCAAAGTTTCTCGGATGACATTTTTTTCACCGACTGTTAGCACCCTCGGCTGCCAACTCTTCTTGGTCCAGTGATTTTGTCGGTCTCGACTGTCCCATAGACACAGAAAACAAGGATATTTGGTATACCCAGCTTGTTGCCCGAGCAGCATGCACAAGACCTTCAAGTCCCCACACACTTGCCAAACATGGTCTTCATATTTAAGTTTATGAAGAACCAATTCCAAGTTCTCGTAGGTTTCCTTCAAGTGTACGGAATGACCTACAGGTATGGAAGCGTAAAAAACGTTGTAGAGTAAAACTGCTTTGAGTCTTCTTTTTGAAGAATCTATAAAAAGACGCCATTGCTCTGAATCATATTGGATTTTAAATTGACCCATCAGACCTTCGACATCAATGCAATAAACCAACTTGTCTTCCTGGGCGAAGTAAGGAACGAACTCCTTTTCACGATGTCTGAACCATGAAGATGACACTCCTGGCAACAATAAATTCCTGCTTTTCAGCCTTGATCCGAGTAACTCAGCGGCATCTTTGGGAAGATTCAAGTCTTACCAAATCATTCATCTCCTCCTGAGAAAACAATTTTGGTCTTGTATCATCTTCAAATTCAGAACTTGATTCGTCATCTGGTTCAGGTATGACTTCACCTTCTTCGGAGCTAGGTATCTCTTCCAAGGTAGCAGGGGGCTTGGGTACTGGTATATCTGTGCCATGGGGGATGGGACGAATTGCCGAGTGAAGATTGGGGTATGAAATGGAATGCTTCCATTTGGAATTAAACCCTTTCATGTCGCATGAACAAAAGTAACAGTTGTCACTATGGTTCTTTTGTTCTCGCCATACCATAGGAATCCCATAACGGAAAGATTTTTTCTTACCCTTGAACCAGTTTCGGAGGTCCTCAACACACCGTTTGCACACTTTGAGGCGCCCAGACTTTATCTTGAGCTCCGATTTTTAGTCCAAAGTATGCAAAGTATACTTTTTTCACAAAGTCTGTAATATTCTGCTGTTGCTTATGTATATATTGTTGACAATCAGATTTACAGTGCTATATTTGTTTTTACATAACTCGGACAACCCCTTTAAGGATATTTTTGGCATTTTATATCTTAAATGCACTTATGTGAATTAATTAATAGTAATTTGAAAAAAATTGATAAATTTGAAGACAGTTTTGCATGTTGTGGCAAATCATGATGTCTAGGAGTTTTTTCAATATTTTATTTGTTTTCAGCACACCAAAATACATGGAAATCAGATGAAAATAATCAAACAGCTTTTTAGTCGCAGACCTGTGTAATGACTATATAGATAGCATTTACCTCAAGTAAGAAATCTGTAATGGGAGTCCATTGGAAAGAAAGAATTGGCGCCAAAGTGTGCATTTTTAAAGAGAGGATGATAATGTCACGCTGACATCACTAAAATGGTAGTGGGTTGGAAAAAAATAGACTCCGTGTATTACAAAGAACAGCAATTGTTTTTAAATATGAAATCCTTCATTAGCTGTGTTGTACAAAGCATGTAAAAATCATATGGCCAATGGCATACAGATTATTCAAAATTGTAATAGCCTCACTGAGCAAACTGATCAAGAGTTTCATGAATGCATGTGATTGTAGCACAAACCGGACAGGCCAAAAATGCGGATAATCAAAAGAAGACATTGACACAAGTCGCTATCTCAAAAAACTAAATCAAAAGAGGGCATTAATTCCAAAAATGCTCAGTGGAGGGCACATCCAGCGATCATGACAAGAGCAGCATATTTCCATAGTTATGAACTAAAAGCAAAAACAACCTCTAAAGTGGCAGGGATAAGCTGCTTATGAAAAGCAGTGAATATAGATCTAACCGGGCATATTAGCTGCAGCTTACTACCATAGTAAAAAATGCTAAAAAAAACCAAAACAAAACCCAGAGCATCTCATCCTCCAGCCCAGTAGCAGCTCTCCCTCCCAGGATTGAGCTGCCAGAGCCAGATAAAACCGGCCATCCTCGGCGCTCTGCCCAATTGGGGCAGCCGCCACTACATTTAAAAACGAGTGCCATTGGGCCCGCGCCTGAGGGCCTCACCAGAGGGCCCTTAGGCAGGGTCTGACCGGCCTAAGCCAGTTGCAGCCACCTAGAAACAACCAAGCTGCCTGTCTTCCTCGCTGGACGCCACCACCCTCAGCAGTTCATCAAGGCACCAGCCACCGAACACACCTGTGCAGATGCCCAGGCAAAGCATGCTAGGCTTAACCCTAGGTAGCAGGCCCAAATGGGTGATAATGCTAACTGCAAGGTAATCTCTCTATCCCAAGTTAGAAGTCCGGCACTAGCATAATAAATCCTGCCTGTAGAGTTTATCCACAGACCTGTATAAATGAGATGCTGACTGTCAAGTATTAAGTGCTTTCCGATTAGTAAGGTGTGCTATACGCTGCAAGCACTCCGCTCATTATACTATGCAATGCTCTTAGCAATGAACCTTCTGATATACAAAATATAACTGCATGACAAAGTAGCCTCTGATACAAAGTAGTCCATACTGTTCATGTCTTATATGATATATTTGCCACTGTTGTACAAAGGAGCTATTGTTATAGTCAGGACTCAGCACCTCAACATGGCCATTTCCATCTTAACCCTCACCAGCTTTTATTTCCTTGCCAATACCATCTATGATACCCTTGCACTTGCCTCCAACCACAATCCCATTCCCATCCTTCACAACATGGATAAGAAATGTTACAGCAGCACCCGTCGTCCATCATCCAACACCTACCACGACCGGCACCCACACCTATTCTACATATCAATCCAACACCCCGAGAACTCCAAGATGGCGCCTTCCCAAGTGCCTTGCAACCTGAAATGTGCTCTCATAAATGCACGTTTGGTCCGCAAGAAATGGCCAGTTATCACAGATCTCATAGCACACCTCGATCTTGACATCCTATTGGTCACAGAATCCTGGCTTGCAGACTCAGACACGGTGCTCCTCAACCAAATGATCCCCCCCTCCCCAACTTTTCAATCCACACCTGCCACAGAACTGGCCGGAGAGGCGGAGGGGCCTTCATCCTAGAAAAGACAGAGCTTCAATACCAGCTGCTCTCCTCCAAAAGCACACTGCATCTAGACACAATCACCATAGCCAACAGACACAGCACCATCAACCTCATATACAGAGCCCCAGCCCCCCCTCCAAAAGACCTTTCAACCATAATTGACCTAGCCTGCAACCCGGAAAACACACGCAAACCAAACTGGGTGATGGGCGATTTTAACCTGCCAGCTCTCCAAAGCACCCACGCCAACGCCTTCCTCGAGGCTCTGACTGAGCTGGGCTATGAACAGATTGTCAATGCTCCCACCCTCCATAGAGGAAATACACTGGACCTGGTCTTTGTCCCATGACCAGACACAAGCCAGGCCCACAACTTCAACCTAGCCTTCACCCCCGTCCCATGGTCTGACCACAGCCTAATCACATTCCAGATTCCCCCGCAGCAAGAACATAATTTGCCCAGCGGGACAAGCGATCCATCACGGCACCTGCAGGATGCTTCAGGTCCTTTGACAAAGAAGAGATCATCAAGTGTGTACTTCCAAATCTCAAACAGCCATCACCTAACCTCAAAGACATGATAGCCACGTGGAACGATAGCCTGAGCTCATTCTCTCGGCTACCTTCCTCGGACAAGCCACCTGCTCTAGACAGACCAGTAAGAAGAAGGAAGCCAGCCCCCTGGTTCTCCACAGAGCTATGGACTTCACTTCTCCTCCGGAAGCTCAGAAGAAAATGGCGACGCTCCTGATTCCCAGCTGACCAGTCGGCATACACATCCCACTTAAAAGTACACCATGAAACAATTTCAGAGAAAATGAAAGAATACCACACTGAACTCCTTCATCGCTCCCTAAACAAGCCTCGCAACCTATTCAACTTAGTGAAGTCCTTAACGAAAGAACCATTGTCCCCCCCCAACTGGACCTAATACAACCTCAGGAATATGCAGACTACCTACAGGCCAAATCCATCAAAGCCGACACAGCCACAAGACCCGCACTTAGTCATAACCCATGCCAACTGTCGCCGCTCACAGCACTCACACCACCATCCGAGAGAAGCATCGAGGACATCATTGCAGCCATCAACACTACTACCGCCCCAAACGACTCCTGCCCAGCATACTGGATAAGATCGATGCGCACAGAACTCAGCCCAATCCTAGCCAGAATCATGAGCCTATCCTTCTCAATAGGAACCTTCCCATCAACCCTCAAACAGACTTCCATACGACTCCTTCTGAAGAACAACAGACTAGATCCCCAGAAGGCTGAATCATACCGTCCGATCTCAAGTATCCCCCTGCTAGCCAAAATAATTGAGTAAGTTGTCCAAAGGCAGATCCAGCAGCACATCGATACCACGGCCCCTCTAGACCCATGCCAGCACGGATTCAGGGAATCACATGGAGTTGAGATGCTACTCACCACGCTAATCAATACCTTAAGCAGAGGGGTAGATAATATCAGAAACGGCAGATATGCGCTTATCTTCCTGGACATCGCCGCTGCATTCGACTCCGTCAACCATGATCAGCTCCTGACATGCCTCCTTGAAAAGGGAATCCAGGGCTTGGCATGGAACTGGTGCAAGTCCTACCTAGCAGACAGATGGCAGCATGTACGGATGGGATCCAAGACCTCTGAGCCTTTTCAACAGTTAGGGGGTTCCCCGAGACTCCTCACTCTCAGCGCTACTCTTCAACATATACATGCAGCCCATATGTGAAATCATCAGCTCCTTCAAAATTTCTTGCCTGATCTATGCGGACGATGTACTGCTACTTGCCCCATTCAACATTATTCAACCCAACTTCTCAGCACTAGTGAATTGCTTCAATGCAATCACTGACTGGCTCCACTCACAGAACCTCCGAATCAACTTCAAAAAATCTGAGGTCCTGTTCATTACAAAAAACAAAAACTTTTCTCCCCCGCGACAATAAAAGTGAGAGACTCAGAGCTCCCAAGTAAGCCCACAATACTCTACCTGGGTGTCGCACTAGACCAACATTTTGATTTGAAAGCACACATATACCACAAGATCAGGACACTGTGACATCTACGACCATGCTGCTGCCAGAGGACTTCCAAACAATTTTCCAAGCGCTTGTAACTCCCCACTTTGACTATGCCAACGCCATTCTGCATGGTCTCCCCAGGAGCACTCTAAACCAACTGCAACTTGCGATGAATGCTGCTCCCCGCATCCTCTGCGGGATATCCAGAAGAGACCACATAACCCCTGTTCTGAAAGACCTACACTGGCTACCGATCAACTGCAGGCTCACATACAAGGTAGTACTCCTGACCTTCAAAGCCATCAATAAGATATCCTCCTCCTCCCTCACAGACCTCCTCATCCCCATCCCCCATAACAGATCAAGAAGGACCTTAGCTACCAACACACTTGTAATCGCCATGGAAACAACAAAATGTTCTCAGGCAACAAGGAACAGAGCCTTCGCGCTCTATGCCCCGAAGTGTTGGAATAACCTCTCTCCCAATATCAGAGCGATCGCGTACCTCACCCAATTCAGGAAGGCCCTTAAGCATCACCTATTTCTTCTACATTACTCACAGCCTAATGGCACAACACCAACTGCCACACCCCAGCCCACCCCGGCAGCACCCCCCACACACCCTGTACAGACCAAGACTACTATAGGCACTAACCCAACTATCGGATAGGACAATGGATGTCGAACAGATGTAAATAAACTAAGATTGTTAGTAATTGTAAATAACCGACAAGATCTGTGCATAGTTTTGAGACACAGCCATGCCGTTGTACAGCATGGCGATAAAGGGTTCAGCCTGTTTATAGTTAACCCAGTTATAAATCCAAGTTACTGCGCCTGTTCAATGTAAGCACAAGGCAGGTCCTCCCTGCTCTGTACAAGGAAATGTTAATTGTAAACCGCACTGATTTTAAAGAGCGCGGTATAGAAAAGTTTTTAAATATAAATAAATAAATAAATAATGATAAATAATAAAGAACAAATTATAAAAAGTTAGAACAAGGGAATAAGAATAGAAAATAAGAATAAAAAACTGGACTCCATGTATGATTAGTTATAAAGGCAATAGATCCCACACTAATTAAAAATCAAAAGTAAAAATGACTCCTATAAGAACAGGAATAAACTTATCATGGGAAGCAGTGAATGTTGATCTAACGAGGCATATTAATGCAGCTGACTACCATTATAATAAATAGCTAACAATGAAAATAAGAACAAGGGAATAAGACTAAAATGGAATGAAAATGGATAGTTTTAAAAAACAATCTATCATAAAATTAGTAGAAAATAACCATATTATGGATAATCACATTGAAAAAGCTCGAGGGGGAGGTAAGGAAGAGAGGATGGGGTGGGGGGGGGGGGGGCTTGGGGAGGGAAGGTGGGAGAAGGGAGGGGGAAATAGGGGGGAAAAAACTGAAGACTCCGGAACATGAAAGACAACATAATAACAGACCACGCAATTTACAAAAAAACCCTGAAAGGTTCGTATCTTGATTGATATCTCCTTGGTTTAAATATATTCATTTCGAAAATCAATCTCTGTTCGAGATGTAAGTCGTCTTGGCATTGCCCCCATGCCGATGTGGATGAACCTGTCTTGAAACCAAAAATCTGAGGTCGCTCAGACTATGTGAGGCCTCTGACCAATGAGATACCAGTGGCTTCTGCTGTATTCCATGCTTAATGCATTTACGATATTCAACAATGCGTGTCCTGATGGACCGACTAGTCTTCTCAATGTATAGCAACCCACAGGGGCACACAACCGCATAGATAACATTTTCGGAATTGCATTTCGTAAATGCAGTGAGAGGAAACCGAGCCTGTGTTCGTGGATGGATGAAAGCTCCTTTAGTGGTAAGTAGTATGTGCACAAACTGAGCATGAGCCACATTTAAAATGACCCGAGGTTATACAAACCTTGGAGAATTCTGTCGCAAGCTAAAAACCCTCTTTCTGGAACGCTTTGGCTCTGACACCTAATCATCCTGAATTCTGTCTGAGGACTCTCACTAGCTCATTTTTCCTAATATACATGTATTCTTGTGTTCCGGTTATTATACAGTTTTCAATGCATACTTTTACTTCCATTACCAGCTGTTATTTTAATTCACATTTTCGCTTTTGTTAGTATTTATTGTTAACTGTGTTCTATGTAACGTTACCTGTTCCAATTTATAAGTATTTGTTACCACCTTTTGTGAATAAAAGCGGTTTACATAGAACTTAACTCTGTTTAATGTAAGTTTTAACAGATTTATACAGTGAACATTAAACCTATTTACATGAGTGAACATTTTAACTTGGGGTGAAAGGGGAAGGAGCAAACAGCTTGTTAGCAACTGCTTTTGTTCTGTTATTACTAATTTTAAAATTGTTGCAATCTCGTCGGTGATGGTATAATTCCTAGTAGCCAACTTGTAGTCTGAGTATGGATAGATCTTTTCTAACTGATTTGTATGGCGTGGCTATTTTGTATGGGTTTTCTGTTTAGGTAATTAGTTCGCCAAAATGTTCATTGAATAAATGTTTTTAGAAGCTTGCGGAAGGCTACTGGATCTTTGGTGGCTCTTAAATTTTCAGGAAGAGAATTACATATTTGTGGTGCGTATAGTGAGAGCTCTATTAGAGGTAGTGGATTTGCAGTTCTTAAATTCGGCTGGTACTATGAGGAGTTCTTTATTGTTACTTTTCCTTGGTCTGTTATCCGGGGTAGGTGTCATCAGCGTTTGGCTTGGAGGGATTTAAATATTGTATGGATAACCTTGAATTTTATTCTGCTCTCTATTGGGAGCCAGTGGAGAAGCTTTAGTACTGGTGTAATGTGTTCTTTAATTGGTACTTGAGCTATTACTCTAGCTGCTGTATTTTGGGCTAGCTGTAGTCGGTAAATTGTTTGTTTTTGTAGACCCTTTAGTAAGGCATTACAGAAGTCTAGGTGCGGGAAGATCATTGCCTGTACTGCTGTTCTGAAATCACTTGAGGGGAGGAGAGGTCTTAAATGTTGGAGCATTTTTAGCTTATTGTAGATGGCCTTTGTTATGTTGCTCACGTGCTTGTTGAAATTTAGCTGGTGATCGAGAGTAACTCCCAGGTATCTCACCTCCTCTTTGACTTTGAAGCTTTCTTTGTTTAATATGATTGAATCCGGTGATGTGAAGGAGCTGTCTTTTGTTATAGATAGAATTTCTGTCATCTTAATATTTAGTTAGAGGTTGTGATTTGTCAACCAATTGGTAGTGCTATTAAGACATTCTTCAATTTTCTGTAAATTTGGTTGATTAGTGTTAAATTGAGTATATAACATATCATTGGCATATAAGTGATAATATATGCCATGCCCTTTGATTATATTGCAGATAGGTTGGATATATAGGTTAGAGAGAAGTGATAATAATGCTGATCCTTAGGGTATATCTGATTTTTGGTAGAATGGTTTTAACATGTTACCTATTTTGACTTGAATGCTTCTGTTAGGTAGGATTTAAACCATGACGGAACCTTGTCTTTGAGCCCGATTTCTTGCAGTCTGTGAGTGAGATAATCATGTGTTATGGAGTTATATACTGCTGAAATGTCTAGGAATATTAAAATAAAACCAACGGGTTTTTCAATGCCTTTAAGCAGCTTGTCTGTTAGAGCCATGGTGAGGGTTTCTACTCCGTGTCCTGATCTGAAACTGTTGTTGAGGGTCAAGTGGGGTGTGACTGTCTACATGGTTTTTGTAGTTGGTTTTGTGCTGTCTTTTCAATAATTTTTGTTATAAACTTCAAACTTGAGATGGGTCTATATGAGCTTGGTTGAGCTTTGTCCAATTCCTTACCTTTGAAGACAGGGTGGATAAGAGGCGCCTTTTAGTTTGTCAGACGGTTGCCTGGGTGAGAATCTTCACAGTCTTGGCAAGTGCATATATCTATATGATTTGCAAGGGATTGTGGGCAATGCAGTTCATTCACACCAGACACAGCTGCTGACAATAATTTAGTTGTGCTCAAGTGTTAAAGCCAATAAGATATTTATTTATGGGGTTATTTCTCCCAACACAGTTATGCTTGGTAGCACATAAATCAGGTTACTTGCTTCCAGTGTTTAACTGAGCTTCCATTGCTGTTAGAGTTCCTCTCTATATAGCCTGGCCAGTATGTAGTCCAGTTCTTATGTCCAGCCTTCCAATCCAGATACCTGGACACTGGATCTCTCTTCACATACCTTCTGGCACAGGTCTTAGGGTCCCTTCCACGTGCAGCCGTCTCCCTCACAGGTAGCGTCTGGAGATTCCTAGCTCTGCAGCACCATTCCTCTGGCTTTCCCCAGTCCAATGGTGTATGCTGGCCCTTGAAATGCCTCCCAGTATACGTACTGCTCTGGACTCTTCTAGACCTCTCAAAGGCTTTTCTCTTCCTTCTTCCAAAGGGTTTCTTTCCCTCTCTGTCCGTCCGGTTTGGCTTCTGCTTCTGATGATCCTCCTGATGATGAAGATGATCAAGCTCAAGCTGATTCTCAGGATAATGAGGATGCTTCTCTGTAGAATAAACTCTACCTTTATTCTGCTTAGATGAGTGCTCCTCCCTAACACAGCGCAGCTGTGCTGAATCAGGCCCTGCCCTTTGAGATGAGTGCTTAGGGATTACCTCATAGCCCTCCTGATTGAACACACGTTTCCCCACTTCAGCTCCTCTAATGGCTGTTGGAAACCTGGTGCATTCTGGGACTGGTAGTCTTTTATGGGAAAATTCTGTTTTCTTATTTCTACCAGAACTGACAGGTTGCTTGTTCAGAGTCACTTCACCTTTTCTATAGCTCCTTCCTGAGCTATGATAAGCTTCCTTATCACAAGTTCCACTGGGATGTAACCTTGTTCTAATGATGCGTTAATTAGATTCAGTATATGCGGTGCTATTTGGTTGCGAGTCAGCCAAATCCAAGTAGCTGGACAAGGGTCTAGTGCAGATGTTGACGTGTTCAGGCATTTGATTGTCATCTAGCTGTCTTTCGTTAATAAGGGTGAATTTATTCTAAGTCTGGTAGTGGGAATGCTTGTTATGAATTGGCAGTCAGTTGCTGTTAACGTGCCCACCTTTTCTTTGTAGTAGCTAGCCATGCTGTGGACATCTGGTGTGAGTGTGGAATTATCTTCCTTTTGGTTGATGGTTAAAGATTTGAGAATGTCGAACATTGCTTTTGGTTTGTTTAATGTGGATATGATTAGTTTGGAGTGATAGCCTCGTTTATTGTTAATTAAGAATTTGTATTCTTCTAATTTGTTGAAGTATGTTATTTTATCATTGGGACTTTTTGATTTCCTCCATTTCCTTTGTTCCCTGTATACCGCTGTGACTGGTAGATATAGCGGTATAAAAAAGTTGCTAAATAGGTTTATGACGGCACCGGCAGGGCTGAAGGGACCAATAAATTAGATAAACTGGGATTCTTTTTGTAGGCAATAGTAATATTCTTGGTGGTAAAAGCAAGGACAGGCTGTACAATATGCCATTCTTCCTGAATCATATCTGAAATCTGCCTGGAATATGTGGAAAGGAGGAGTGGACAGACCAGTTTATTGATGGGATTGTCCCTCTTAGATATCAGAGGCATGATCTGTTTTAATAGCTCTGTCGTATGCTTTGTGAATAAATCTTAGGGTAACCCTTTTCTGCAAGCCTTTTACTTAGTTCTTTGCACTTCTTTCAAAATCATGCGAGTCTGTACAAATGCATCTTGCCCTCAGAAACTGGCTTACCAGGAAGTTATTTTTAAGGGCGCTATTGTGAAAACTTTGGTAGTAGAGGAAAGATAACGGTTGGTGGGTTTACAATATAGATCAGTTGAGAAGCCATTTTTGTCTTTTCTGATCTTTATATCCAAGTAGGGGCTCTCCACACTACTGGATTGCACCTGGAATTGCAGATTATCTCGCATGTATTAATCCAAGTCAAAAATCGGTCAAGTATATCTTGATTCTGTTCCTAAATAAGCAGCACTTAATCAATATACCACTTCCAAAGACGTATGTGTTTTTAAAGGGATGATCTGTCAGAAAAACCATGATTCATGTCACTCCCCTTGCTCAATTGTGGATGCAGCAAGCATAGTGGACCTTGTGCACGCAGTGTCTCTGGTTATGGGCTGCCTCAGGGACAGGGTGGTGGTTACCCTACTATTCAAGGACTCCTGTCCTGGTGGCCACAGCTACAGAACCTGCTCAGGAGCCTCCCCTTTCAGCCCACTTCGCACCATCAGACACTGACCACAGATGCTTCCGGCTGGGTCTCCGGACAGTGCAGGAGAGCCTGCACTAGATCAACTTTCTGGAACTACGAGCCATTGCAGATGCACTTTGAGCATTCCAGTTGCAGTTGGCCAACCAAATAGTCTTTATCCAAATAGACAACTAAGTTGTTCCACCTGGGCACTGTCCTGCTTCACAAAGAGGTTGATGCATGGAGTGCCCCATATGTGGGAGATGTGGCTCGCAACCTCTCTGTTGAGGGTCCACTCATGTGGCTGAAGGATCTGGCTGAGGCAGTCCGCCAGGACATTGTGCTCCCCGGGCATGTATATGGCTATGAGAACCATGGCCTGGAGATGGTGAACTTCCAGAGATGCATGGCTTTCCAAAACAGGAGGTACAAGCCCGTACCACCCTGCTTGTGGATGCAGAACATCACTATTCTCCAGGATTCCAGAAAGCTACTAGATGGTCCCCAATGCCTTCCTTATAGACTGGAGCGTGAGCCTATTCTATGCGTATCCATAGATTTTGCTTGTGGCCAAAACCCTGTTCAAACTCCAGGTGGACAGGAGCTCCATGATCCTCATTGCACCACACTGGCCCAGGCAGCCATGGTTTCCTTTCATGCTCAGGCTCTCATGGCAGCAGCCCCTCAGACTGGGCTGCACCCCGAATCTGGTCTCTCAGGATGGCAGGACCCTGCTTTATTCCAGTGTCCCCTCGCTTGCCCTCACCACATGGATGCTGAACTTCACATACTTGCGGATGTGGTGAATATGCTCCTAGCTTCTCGAAAAGACTCCATACGCCACTCTACATATTCAAATGGTGCAGATTTTCCATCTGGTGCATGGAGAAGGCGATTGATCCCTTCTCCTGCACTGTAGAGGCATTGCTGATGTATCATCTCCTCCACTAACTAACTCATGTCTCAAATACAACTCTGTTGAGGGTTCATTTAAGCACGGTGACGACATAACCCTGCAGTACGGATGGGAATCCCATCTCTGCACATCCTCTCATTGGCTGGTTTATGAGAGGTGTCTTGCTCTCAAGGCCCCTTATCAGGCCTCCGCCTGTGCTGTGGGACTTTAACATAGTGCTAGGGCAGCTCCTCTCTGCCCCCTTTGAACTGCTCAGCTCCTGCCCGCTCAAGTTCCTCACCTGGAAGGTGATGGATTTTTGATAGCAATCATCTCTCTGCGCAGAGTTAGTGAATTGCAGGTGTTGGTGGTGCACCTGTCTTACACGAGATTCCATCAGAATAAGGTGGTCCTATGAACTCGTCCTAAATTCCTTCCTAAGGTGGTCTCCTTTAATCTGAACCAGTCAGTGGTGCTACCCACCTTTTTTCCTAGACCTCATGCTATCAGAGCTGAGGCTTCTCTGCATACACTGGAGTGTAAGAGACCACTGACTTGCTACACGGAGAGGACGAAAGCCCATTGCCATTCTACCCAGTTCTGTGTCTCTTGACCCTGGTAGACTGGCGTGGCTGTCTCAAAACGCACTCGTCAGTTTGGGTTGCAGACTGCATATCCTTTGCTTATACACAGGTTGGTCTGAGCCTGGAATATCATGTCACTGCTCATAATGTCTGAGCTATGGCTGATTCTGTGGCAAATTTGTGCCCGGTCTCCACGGTGGAGATCTATAGGGCTGTTACTTGGTCCTCTGTCCACACCTTTACAGCCCATTACTGTCTGGATGGAGATTCTGGGCATGACAGCAACTTCGGCCAAGCCGTACTCTGGCACCTGTTTGGGAAATAGATGCAACTCTCCCCACCAGCCCTTCTGTCCATTCAGGCTATCATAGTGTCATCTTGATGTTGATGTCCATGTTCAACACTTTCAGAATCCTAACAGTGACTTCTCATACTCATTTTCTCTGTTCCTTTTCTGGTTGCCCCGTTGGGCTTATTTTCTGAGGACTTCATTTCTGCTTGGTCCCAGAGAAAGTGTAGTTACCTGTAGGAGGCGTTCTCTGTGAACTGCAGGAATAAGTCCTTGCTACTCTCCTTCCCTCTCTGTGGAGTTGTTGTTTTGACTTAAGCTATGTCATCCTACTGAGGTAAAATGGCTCCTTCAGGCGGGAAGACAGGCATGCATGTATGGTGAGCCTCCCAAAGGCTTCCTATGGAAGCTGGGGAGTGTTCCTGCATGGACTCGCTCTGTGATATCACCCATATATGAGGGCGTATTCCTGCTGTTCCGGAGAACACCCTGCTGCAGGTGAGTAAACTATGCTTTCATCGGGATGGTCAAGCCCTCCAAAAACTGCTTCAATATCACAATCTTTTATTTATTTAGCAGAGTTTTATATACCACCCCTTCCTGAGATCAGGGGCGGTTTACATAGAACATCATACCAAGTTTTACAATGAACACTGTAACTATATATACATAAAACATTCCGTAACTATATACAGAACTTTGTACAACATGGTTGCTTAGGTTATTTACCCTAAGGGTACTCCATAATTTTAAGAGTCTGGGTTAATGGATGGTATTATTTGCTCGTTTATGTTCCTTGTGAAATAGTGCGGTTATTTGGGTCACCAAAATATTCAGCAAAACTGTATGTTTTTAAATCCTTTCGGAATGTCAGGAGGTCCTTTGTTGCTCTTAGGTCGTTAGGGAGGGAATTCCATAATGTTGGCTACCTCGGGCCTGATCTTTCCCTCCGGTTGCAGCCACTTCCATGCAAGATCCTTCAATCAATAGAGGATCCTCCGAAGACTTTTATCTAAAGCCCCCCCCCCCCCTTTTGAATCGCTGGCAGTAGGCCTCTGGGGTACATCCGGCCCATTCCATTATGGCGGCCTTGACGGCTGCATGCATAGCTCGCCCATCAGGGTTGATGTCCTGGAATGCAGCCCGACTGTTGCCCGTCAGCAGATTCCCCCAGATGGGTAGTCCATGCCATCTCCGGCCACCCAGTCCTAGAAGAACACACTGTATTTGCAGGGGTAGAAGGAAACACTAGGAGCAAACCGTAAAATCCAGCGACATCGGCCACATTTCGGCAAGAGCCTTCGTCAGGGGGTAACCTCAAACTATAAGAAATATAAAAGTATAAATCATAATGCATAAAACATCAGCTATACAATGGAGGCCATCAAAACATAATAGGTATATGAAGTGGGAGTGTCCTTGTAAGATGTCTATCAACTAAAAAGATGATATGAACATCTATCATCAATATTAAATCTTAAGGGGTCCTTTTTAAATTAAGCCCATGTAAGACTGTGTATGTATCACATTATGGTATGTCTAGCATGCTCTATAGTTGCCAAATTAATCTGCTTTTTTATACTTTGTAATTTGTTTCTTATTATCCTATTAGCATATTTAATGTCTGTTTTTAATGTTCAAATGCTTTGGTTTGTTTCCTTATCAGTGTTTTCATTCATAGATTTTATGAACAGATGTTCATATCATTGTTTTTAGTTAATTGACATCTTGCAATGATGCTCCCATTTCATATACCTATTATGTTTTGATGGTTTCCATTGTAAAGCTGATGTTTTATGTTTAATGATTTATACTTTTATATTTCTTACATTTTGAGGTTATCCCCTGATGAAGGCTCTTGCTGAAATGCAGCCGTGTCGGGGGTCACTGGATTTTAATAAAGGACTACTTTTGCCTTATGGCTCACTCCTAGTGTTACCTCTGGCCACCTGACCATGCAGATGTTTCATTCAAAGTTCACCAGGAAGTGATCCGGTTCATCTTCTGACATCATTTTAAGAAGTACTTGTGCTGGAGCGATGGAGTTGTGGTCTCTCCAGGGCCTGGGTCAATTGAGCTAGGGAACTCTTCTGTAGCTCCCCCTGCACTCGAATAAGATCCTGTATCTGCTGCTGTTGCTGCCCTTTCAGCACGGTGTGTTGAAACTACTGCTAATGCTGGTGACCTACTCTAGAAGCCGGAGGAGCTGCTCCATCCTGGCTTGTCACCGTTCTCTTGCAACATCATCACAGCTTCCTCTTCTGCAGCAGAGCTGACCCTGCAGCATTCCAGCTCCAACAAACCTTTAGCGGCATCTAGTGGCCAAAACAAAGCCTGCCTGTCTGGCACTATTTAAACCTACAGGTTCCCTAACCAAGGTGAGACTAACCCTCTTAGCCCATAAAAACAAACAAACCAAAAATCCTGACCTGCTGTTAGAGGCCCAGCCCCGGAGGGACATGGAGTTGCCCTCAGGTTCGTGGTTAGAGGAAATTCCCAAGTGCCACCACATGTGGTAGTTTGACATACTTTGGGAAGGGATTTTCTTTAAAATACAGACCAGACATCAGTTCAGGAAAAACAAAATCAGCTTTTATTCTGTCCCAGCTTGTTAAACCTCCACAAAGCTGGTTCTCCCAGCCTGTCCTCCAGCCCCAGTTAAAGTTCCAACTTCAGAGCTCCTTTGTACGACTTGCCTTGGAAGGACTTTTGGCTCCACAGACCTCTCCCTCCTGCAGCCTGCTGGGTTCTTAACCCCTCCCTGTGAACCACACCTTCCCAGCCCTGAACTCTGGGCTGCAGACTCCCTTAAAGGCGACTGTTGATAATCCCTTTGCAGAAGGACAGGTAGCATTCTGTCTGTGCATGCTGATTGCACTTCCCACGCTTTCATCCCTTATATGCACCTTCCCCAGTGCACATCTGTAGCAGTCTGTGCCTTGCCCATATGGATCCAGTGCATGCTAGTACTGCTTGTGCTCTAGTGTGTGCTGTTACTGTGTGCACAGCCTTCACGTGCGGTGAACAAGCCCATTTTATCATGTCTTAAGTCTGCATTGCCTGGCAGTCCATGGCAGTGGAGATTCATATGCCAGCTTCTAAGAAGTGCTGCCTGGTCTGTGGAAAGAGGAGAGTCTTGTTGTTGGATTTTGTCTTCATTTCCTGCATGGAAGCTTTTGAGGCACCTTTGGAGGGGCCCATCTCTCCTCTTGCAGCGAGGAGACACGGGTGCAATGGCCTTATAGTCTTCACTACAGGAGATGGTGGACCACGCTATAAAATAGGATGATTAACTGACTAAATTCTAGTGCTAGCTCCTGTCCACTCCCCTTCTTGTAAATGTCTCACGACTGCTTTTTCCCCTGATGATGGAGGCCATGTGTCCGGCAGGGAGCTCCCAGTCCTTGGGTTGTGCTCCCTGGGATTCTTCTCATTTCTGTAATAGTTTGATCTTTCTAGCATGCCAAGTCAAACCATGGAGTCTCTGGGTCCTCTTGATCGCTTTCATTCCTCATGGAAAAAGGGGCAGGTGGCAAGTTAGTTCTGCCTTCTAGGCGATCTTTGTCAAGATTGGAGTCTGGCGATTCGGATCAACTGTTCTTTGACTGAGACTAGGAGTCCAGTCCCAATGCCTCAGGTGATGATTCCAGCTTGGAGAATGAAGTGTCGTCTTTAGAAGATTACAATGAATTTGGTATTATCCGTCTCTTCAGGAAAGACGAATTAGCAGCTCTGGATGCTCAAGTACCATCTTCTCTGCATTTGACTGACCCTCCAGCGGCAATACGAGGGCTACAGACCAACCCTCCTGCAAGGGGTTTGGAAATCTACAATGGCCTTTTCTTTTCCGGAGCTTATCAAAATCATGATCTCCTCTGAGTTGGACTTGCCTGTTTCCCCTGTAAAAGGGCTGCCATAGGAGGACTGCGCCACATGGTTCAATATGCCGAGAGTGGATGCATATGTCTCGGCAGTAACAAAGTGGACCACCATCCCGGTGGAGGGAGGAATGGCTTGAAAGAAACCTCCCCTGGATCATAAGGTGGACTTTTTCCCGAAGAATCAGTTCACAGCTTCTGCTGTTATCCTTCAGTTAGCTGTGTGTGCGCCGTGCGGCCTGATGAATCAAGTTCTTCTCCAATGGATTCAGTCTCTTGCCATAGAGGCTATTACACCTCTCTTGGAGCCGACAACAGCCATTCTGTTGGATTCTGTCTGATCTTGTCTGCTTGGTGGCTAAAGACATTGCTTTGTCGACAGTGATGAGACATTGGATATAGCTTTACTACTACGTAATGGATATATCCTCCAAGTCCTTATTGGCCCGGCTAGTCTTCAAAGGGAAGATTTTGTTTGGGATGGACATGGAGAAACTGGTTAAGGGTTTGGGTGAGTCCAAACCACATTGCCTTCCAGAAGATAGGCCAAAGGTGGCCTGGGAGGCATATGGGTGCATCCTTGTCGATGTATGCTTGTTTTACTCATTCATGCTACTTGGACTCCCATAGATACTGCCCAGGAAAACCCTACTTCTCTTCGCCTTCTGGGTTTCCCAGACTTTGGTTCTTTCGTGGGATTTGAGGGCCCCAGGATTCTACCATCTCCAGAAATGCCACCTGCCGTCTAGCATGGTGACTAGCTTGGGGGCCCTTTCCAGAACACCTCCAGTGGGCGGCAGTCTGTGCCTTTTCTACTAGGAATAGGCTTAGGTCACCAAGGATCACGGTGTGCTAGACACCATTCAGCACAGCTGTGTTCTAGAATGCAGAGAGCATATCCCGGACACCTTCGTCATCTCCCCATGTGGTTCTGTGGCCAAGCGAAACTGTTGTCAGATCACACTGGAAAGATTGCTTTGTCTGCAGGCGGTGGTTCCAGTTCGCCCTGCTGGGTGGGCAAGGGCCAATTTTCCATCTACTTTGTGGTGCCTCTTCCTCAAGGGAGATAATGCTCACCTGCACTTATGGAGACACTGCGGTCAGTGATCCAGGTGGTACACTGCAGGGAGTTCCTTGCATCTTCGGATTAAGCCAAAGCTTATTTCTGCATCTCTATCTGAGAGAATAAACAGCACTTTCTCTGTTTCACCGTGCTTAGCTGTCATTTTCAGTTTGCTGCTCTTGCCTTTGGCCTTTCCACCACCTCAGATTTTCTCGAGAGCAATAGTGGTGGCGGCCGCTGTGCTTTGCCACCAAAGAATGTGTTCACTCTTATCTGGACAATTGACTCATCTGGGCAAGGTCACAGTCCGAAATGTCTCAGGCTCTGATCCGTGTGGTGCAGTTCCTGGAGAGTTGTGCCTGGATGATCCATTGAGGGAAGAATGACGTGGAGCCTTCCCAATCACTGGAATACCTGGGAGTGCATTTCAACACTTGGGTAGGCAAAGTCGTCTTACCTGAGGAGAAAGTACATAGTTGTTGATGTGGTTGGCAGGCTTCTGATCTCAACAGCTCCCAGAGTTTGGGATTATCGATAGTGTCTCAGCTTGATAGTGGCGGCGATCAAAATGGTGTCTTGGGCACAAGCTCATATGAGGCTGCTTCAGAGGTCCTTGCTGTCTCGGTCTCCAGGCTCTCAGAAGTTTGAGGTCAGCCCTCTCCTCCAGCCGAAAGTGGTGTCCAGCATGCGGTGGTGGCAGCAGCCCAAAGCATCTGAGGAAGGGTATGCCACTAGACATTCCCTTGTAGCTTCTCCTGTCGACAGATGCCAGCTTCCATGTACTTCTCCGTTGCAATCCTTCCTCTCTATAGGCTCCTCCCTTCTCACAGGTATTCCTTTCCCCTTTTCACCCTCCTCTCTCCCGAGAGTATCCACCCTTTCTCCCTCTATTTCACACCCCTCCTTCTCACTCCCTTTCTCCATATGCTATTCACTACCTTCTCACCTTGTTTCTGCTCACTTTCTTCCTCCTCCCTTTTCCCCACAGGGTTATTTATTTATTTTATTTACTTACGCACAAATTTGTATCCCGCTGCTTCCAGTGATCAGCAGCGGTTGCAAAACAAGGTAAGGCTGGTTGTACTGGCCAGCAATTAGGGGTAGGTACAATTCGATTAGAGAGGTGGGTAGCACACATAAGAAGGGTTACAGATTTACAGTTGATTGAGGTTAGGACTTTACACAAGGTGCTTATATACATATTTACACTTTACACAAAGGAAGTTATATACATATTTACACAAGCCAGTCTGCTAGAACTTCACTTAGGATCTTTATAAACATATTTACATATGCCTGAATGAAATTCATGCGGTTAAATTGAAGTGAGATTGGAAAAGGTGTGTTTTAAGTTTTTTTTCCTGAAGTCTTTTAGATCACAGATCGCACGCAGTTCACTTGGTAATCGGTTCCAGAGTGCTGAAGCTATAAAAGAGAAAGCCCTGTTACTAGTACCTGCATTAGCCTTTCTGAATGACTTCGGGAGGCAGAGGGTATTTAGGTTTGTTGTTCTTCAGCTTCTGTTGTTGGGTAGATTGGATAGTAGGCTATTGAGATGTGAGGGTGCTACATTCTGGATGAGTTTGAAAGTGGTGACTAATAATTTGTATTGAATGCGGGCCGAGATGGGGAGCCAATGTAGCTCAATTAGGACTGGTGTAATGTGGTCAGACAGCCTTTTTTATCAACTCTTAATTCTCTCTCCACCATGTACGCTATCCCCATGAGTCAGCAACAGCAGATGTTTTACTTAGACATTCAAGTTAGGCCTGCAAGGCTAGCCTTGTGTTAAGAGCTTTGAAATTTCACAGCTTTTATTGCAAGGCTGGCTCCACAGGCAGTAGAAGAGACTGCCAGAGTAAGTGCGTATACTATTGCTGATCTTGATGGTAGGAGTGTTAGGTGAATTGGAGCAGGCACTGCTCCAGGGAGAAAAGTGGTCTAATGCCCCTTGCTAGGTGCCTAGGCAGGCATTCTGTGAGCCCCTAATTTCTCCCAGTCACTGCTGTGTTTAGATTATGAAACAAGACTATTAGATTTTCCATCTGCTATTCCACTCCAAACAAAAGGGGTGTGTTCCCCTACCAGTACAGGTAGAGACGGAAGAAAAATCCAGATGTGTTATGACCTCGTCCTGTTGCTGATGAAGCTTGAGGCATACTCCAGTATTTTTGTCTCCCGCAGATAATGGATGCAATCTGATGCAGCTCTGTGAAAAATCTGTGGAAAAATTGATTTAGCTCAGGAGTAACTGCTCTCTGGGACAACTTCCTCACTTGAGATCAATGACGGAGGGCTCCAGGAGGGTCAGGTAAACAGGTGCTCTCCTGGGAATAGCCCATATGGAGGAGGGGTGTTGGTTCCGTTCCTCATCCTTATCTTATTAAGGACCAGTTAAACAGCCAGGATTGTTGGATCAGGACCCCGTGCCTAACACAGCCTCAGTGCCCTTCCCTTCCTCCTCCCCTGGCTCTCCCCAGAAGGATTTAGATGATGATCTTCCCCTCTTCCTGGAAACATGCCTTGGTCCGTCCTATCCTGAAAAACAGTTCCCTGGATCCCTCTTCCCCTTCAAATTGGCGCCCTATCTCTAACCTTCCTTTCCTCTCCAAACCTTTAGAGAAATTGGTTTTCCTCCAGCTCTCCACGCACCTTGAGGCTTCCCTTACCCTTCACCCCCCCCCCCCCCCCAGCAATCTGGCTTCCGTCCTGGTCATAGCACCGAATCTGTTCTTCTTTCACTCAATGAACTGCATGCTGCCCACGATCACGGTTCTCTCTCCCTTGCTGTCTCACTAGATCTTTCCGCTGCCTTTGACCTTGTTGATCATCACACCCTCCTACTTCGACTACAAGATGCTGGTCTCTCTGGTCTGGTCCTAAAGTGGTTCCACTCTTTTTAGTCTTGTCGTTCTTTCTCTGTCCTATCCGGTGTTGCTTCCTCCCCCTCCACCCCCCTTTTGTTTGGGGTTCCTCAAGGCTCTGTCCTCTCTCCTGTTCTCTTTAATGTCTTTTTGGCCCCCCTCACACTCCTGGTTCAACAGTATGATGTTTCCGTACATTATTATGCTGACGACATCTTTCTCCTCTATCACACTGATTCCTTGGCTCCAGACCTCACCCCTCAACAACTGTCTCTCCGCCGTTGCTTCTTGGATTTCTTCCAACTTCCTTCATCTCAATCTCAAGAAAACTGCAGCGATCTGGTTCACCTTTGGTCACTCCCCCCCTCCTCTTGAACTGGTTCTCTCTTCCTCTCCTATCCCTAGTCTCCTCCCTTAGATACTTAGGTGTTACTCTTGATTCTGCCCTCACCTTTAAGAGTCACATTTCATCCTTGGCCCAACGTTCCTTTTTTGTGTTAAAGCAACTCCGTGCTCTCCGTCCTTTTCTCTCCTCCTCCTCTCTGGCTACCCTTCTTTGTTCATTAGTTCTCTCGGACTACTGTAACGTTTGCTTAGCTGGTCTCCCTCAATCTCAACTGTCCCGCATCCAACGTCACCAGAATGCAAGCTGTCCGTATCCTCTCATAAGCATCCCACTTTGATCATGTCACCCCCCTCTTTTTGCACCACCATTGGCTCCCTATTTCATATCGCATACAATTCAAAATTCTTATCTTTGTCCACAGAACTGTTCACACTGGTGTTCCTTTGTACCTTGCTGATCTGATACACCTTCACACCCCCCCCCCCCCCACCGTTCTCTCTGTTCTGTCCACTCCAACCGCTTGTTCCTTCCTTCCCCATCCCAAGCCCACCTAGAATCTACACGGTCTTCCGCTTTTTACTTTCTTGGGCCCCGCCTCTGGAACTCGCTCCCCCCTGCCCTCCGATTGGATTCTTCTTTCAAATCCTTTAAAACCCACTTAAAAACTCACCTTTTATGTATGGCATTCAACCTTCTGCCCCCTCCCTCACCTCCTACTACTTTCCCCCTTAACGAGTATTGTAATTAACTTCTTTAGTGATTGTCTTGTTGTTTTACTTTTCTGTTCTCTTTCCTTTTCCCCTCTTGGAAACTTCTAAATTGGCGTTCCTTTTCTTTTCTGCAGCCTTTTATGATTTTATGATTGTAAACCGCTCTGATACCCTGTGACGGGCGGTATATAAAGTTTTAAATAAACATAAACGTATGTGCCTGTAGGCCTTGGCAGCAGGGGAGTAGCATTGAGCTCAGCACTGTTGCTGCTTAAGACTTTTTGAAGGTGAGCACCAGTTTTGTTTGTTCTGCCCAACTAAAGTTGTTTTTGAGGGTGTCCCGATTTCTTCCACTTTGCGGTTCGATCATCTGGTTCAGGACTATTTTGGAGAAACTGTTGGTTAGACGTGTTTTTTTTTTCTCTTGCCACTTCCTCCCTTATGCTAGTGCTGTTTGCTTGTGTTGCTGGTGCCTGGCTATGCGTTAACGCGCATACAGCGCTATATATGGGTACCTCTATACACGTTCTCAGCGCGTGGCATTAACGTCTACTGTTTAGGCGCTTACTTCCTCAGCATGAAGTGGTGTCTGTTTCAGGTGTGTGTGGATTTTGGGCTCTGCCCTTTCTAGCATGCTTAGGCTGAACCCATTGAGAGGAATTGCTGGACCCTGAAGGCCACTCTACTTAAGGCAGGAGCATGTCATCTAAGAGAAGACTACTCCTGATATGTAGCAAGTGCTAAGTTACTTCATTGGCCGCCTCCTGTGATTCCTGCATGAAGGCTTCTGTTTACCTCTCAAAGGTATCTCCCTTGCAGTTGGCGAACAAGTTCAGCAGGCGACAATTGGAGCAACTGGGAGAGGATATAGTGCCCCGGTTTTGGATTCCTCCTCTTATTCTACTAGCCTCGACCCGCCTCTTCTTGAAGCTTCTCAGTTGGGGTCTTTTAGCGGCCAGTCCACCCCCACTGGTTAGGGGACGCAACCTGGCAGGGAGTTCCCAGCTTCCAGTTTGTCCTATCAGGAATTCTTGTCGTCCTTCAGCAAGCATGATCTTTCTGGCAAAGCAACTTGGATCGAGAGGCCTGTTCGAGCACTGTCACAGAAACGGCCCCGGTAGAGATCTGATTCTTGGAACTTGGACCATCTCTCTTGTGCTCAGGATCCTGAGTTCCGATAGTTGTGATGGAAACTGCAAGTGTGAGGAAGGCGAACCTCCAACATCAGATGACTAAGGAGTCCCTCATCTGTTTCTTTCAGAGGGAAGAGCTGGCCGTACTGATTGTTCAGGTGTCCTCTGTACTGTGGCTGTTGGATCTTCTGATGGTGGAGCAGGTGCTCCGAATGCATATCCTCTTGAAAGGGGAATCAGAAACTCTCCAGGACATTTGCTTTCCAGATGTTCTCCAGAGCATTGTGCGCACAGATTGGGACCTACCAGACTCCCTGTTGAATAGGATCCCGGTCAGTGCCTAGCTACGTTTGCCCTAGGTGGACGTGCATGTGATGACTGTCACTAAGTGCACCACCTTCTCGTTGGAGGGTGGTTGCAACTCTAAAAGGCATCATCCCTAGTTCTCCATACAATAATCTGGGGCAAGCTTATGGTTTATGCCATACTCCAATGGATCTAGTGGCTCCTTCAGGACAACATCTTAGTCTGGAGTTGCCAGCAGCTTTCTTGTCAGGCACCATTTATGGTCCACCTAGCAGCCAAAGATATTGCATTTTTTATGATGGTGCATTGTTGGCTTTGACTTTGCCATTGGGCAGACATGGTCTCCATGTCCTGGCTCTCTAAGCTTCCCTTAAAGGAGAAGCTTGCGTTTGTTTGTTTATTTATTTATTTATTTACCGCACTATTCTGCATCAGTGCGGTTTACATTGAACAAACTGAAATTACATTGAACAGGGCATTATAACTTGGAGATAACTATTTTACAGTGAACATGGGCTATGGAGGGTTAAGTGGCTTGCCCAAGACCACAAGGAGCACCTGTGGGACTAGAAACCCCAGTCCTTCCAGCCCAAGGTTGCTGTTCTCTAGTGGGATTTGAACCCCCGACCTTCTGGCCTGAAGTACCTTGCCCCAACCACTAGGCTACTCCTCCACTCCAAGGACTTATGTTATGAAAGGACTTGGAGAAATTAGTCAAGGAGTTGGGAAAATCCAAACCTCATGGTCTTCAGGATAGATTCAAAAGGTCTTGGAAGCAATCTGGTGCATCTTCTGTATACTCAAGTTATCCTCTCTCCCAGTACCAGGGTTCCCGGGACTCCTGGAAGTCTTGCCTGGGAAAGCCTTCCTTTTTTTTTCTTCAGGCTCTCATTTGCAGTCTGTCCTTTTGTGGAGCTCGTGGTACCCAGGAGGGCCACCACCTCCAGGTCTAACTTCTCCCACCAGACACAATGATGGGTTGGGGGCCCATTCTGAGGTGCCACCTACAGGAGGCACCCTCCATCTTTTTCTACCAGGAATGGGCCCTTCCATTTGTTTCTACCAGGAATGGGCCCTATGACTTTGGACTGCTGGATGCTAGACACTATTCAATGTGGCTATATTCTGGAATGCAGGGATCTTGTTCCAGAT
The DNA here is from genome assembly GCA_033557465.1 of Ichthyophis bannanicus. Classification (NCBI taxonomy): domain Eukaryota; kingdom Metazoa; phylum Chordata; class Amphibia; order Gymnophiona; family Ichthyophiidae; genus Ichthyophis; species Ichthyophis bannanicus. The sequence goes on along the minus strand of CM066035.1, from coordinate 883,445,985 downwards.
GCCTTCGTGACTTTTCCATGTGGTTCTGTGGCCAAGAAGACCACTGACCAAGCCTCTCTGAAAAGATTTCTCAGCTTCCTTGCTGTCATGTCGATGCCATCTTCCAAAAGGGGCAAGGGCCAGTATTCCATTTATTTCGTGGAGCCAAAGGAGGACTGATCCTTCTGGCTGATCCTCAATCTCAAGGGCATTGTTGCTCACCTGAGGGCCTTTCACTTCCTCATAGAGACCCTGACGTTGGTCATTAGAGCAGTCTGGTGCAGGGAATTTCTCATGTCCCTAGATCTGGTCAAAGCCTATTTCCATATTCCCATCCTCAAGGATCAGTGGTGCTTTCTGCGCTTCACTGTTCTTGGCTCCCAGTTTGTTTGCTGCTGCTGCTCCCCTTCAGTCTCTCAACTGGCCTGAGGATGTTCACCAATATAAAGGTGGCAGTGGTGACTGCTCTTTGGCATGAAGAAATTTGCATTCATTCATACTTGGATGATAGCCAACCAGGTCATTGTCAGAAGCATATTGGGTGTTGACCGAAGTTGTGCAGTTTCTAGGGAGTCTGGACTGGGTGATCAACTACAGCAAAAACCATCAAGCCTACCCAGTAGTTAGAGTAGCTTGGAGTGCATTTCAACACCAGCAGGGTCTTCCTGCCGAGATGAGAACTGAGAAACTGCTGTCAACTGACATCTTTTCAGAAGTAGCAAACTTCCAAAGTTTGGGATTACCTTAAACTCCTTAGCTCAATAGTGGCAATGATCAAGACAGTCCCTTGGGCATGGACTCATATGAGGCCACCACAAAGATCCATCTCCAGGAACAAGCAGGAATGTAGTCTTCACATATGGTTATCGTTGGTACCGATGGAGCCTGCGCGGGAACGCTCCCCATCGTCCAATAGGAATGCTTTTGGGAGAATCCCTCAGCACATGCTCGCTGTCTTCCTGCCTTTCCAACTGTCCCTCTTCAGTTCTTCGTTTTCCGCTGAGCCAACAGGTCACATACGCTGTCACCGCAAAATATTTCTTCTTTAAACTTGTTTTTCTTATGGTCGCGCCTGCCTCCGCTCAACGCCTACCGGTACCGCCGGTTCTCTTTTCTTCTTTTAAAAAAAAAATATATATATTTACTTCTGAAGTGTTTCTCTTCAGAAACTTTTTCTTTTTGGTGCTAGGCGCCATTTTGGGCATTAGGCCCCATTTTCCTTAAAAAATGTACTAAGTGTGGCGGTACCATTTCCGACACCCATGACTGGTGTCTCAAATGTTTAGGCCCTGACCATTCTCCATCGGAGTGTTCCTCTTGTATGGAGATGACTAAAAGAGGAAGACAGAACCAGGCTGCAAAGCTCGGTACCCTCTTTTCTTCAGATGCGATATCCATTGCATCGATGTCTTAAGAGCCTCGTCTTCCTCCCATGGATCTCAGGTAACTAAACATAAGAGCCGGTCCTCAAAGGGTAGATCTCCTTCTAAGCATAGAGAGGCCATTGGCATAGCCCTTGAGGAAACTATACCGGCAAAATAGCCCCGGCGGGAGGCTTTGACCTCCAAAGCACTAACGGGGCTCCAGGATGTTCTCGAGGCCTCGACCTCGGCAGAACTACTGGTGCCATGCTCAAGGGTTCCGGCCGCTTCTACCGGTACCGACACCCAGGCATTGGCAGCGTCGATAGACCAGAGATTCCTCGCTATCGAACGCAGTCTTGCAGCTCTCCTTACAACTGCGGTACCGTTGACACTGCTACCGCCGGTTCAACGGGCACCGATACCGATGCCGGTACCAGCACGGACGGTACCGGCCCTGGTGGGAATTCTGCCCATGCTGACTTTTTCGGGCATCGACAGATCGGTACCTGACCAAATCGGTGCTGACTTCGATCGATACCGATACCATGCTTTGCATGGACATCGGGATCAGCGATGCTTCGAATCTTCCAATTCCGATGACTCGGATAACTCTGTCAGTACCAGAGTACTTCTTCCGGAAGACTCCTCTCCTCCTCTCCTCCTCAATGCAGAATGTCTCCTCCGGAGGTCATGTCTTTTCAGGATTTTATTTGTGATGTGGCCGAGGCCTATCACTCACGGTAGCTCCTGAAAAAGAGCCTAGAGCAAAGGAATTGGAAATACTCCAGTACCCTAAGGCTCCCAAAGAGGCAACTACCCTACCCATTCATGAAATTCTTCATGATTTGATGCTCAGAATGTGGGAAACACCTCTGACCACATCTCCTCATTCTAGGAGACTCGATACCATGTATTGAGTTCACCATGTTCTGGTTTTCAAAAGACTCAGCTGCCACACCATTCAATGGTAGTGGAATCAGCCATGCGTAGAATGAAAAGTGCAAAAAGACATGCATCCAATCCTCTAGGTCGTGAATGCAGGACTCTTGATGCCTTTGGGCATCTAACATTTCAAGCTTTCATGCTTTCAGCTAGGATCAGCTCATATATTTTATATATGGGAATGTTCCTCAAAGAAGTCACAGGAGACTTGGAGCTTATGAGCCCCCTTCTCCCTGATGACAAACGACAAGACTTCCTTACTCTTGTCAAGCATGCTCAAGACGTTTCCAAGTTTGTAAATCATGCAGCCTTTGACTGCTTTGAATGCATCAGCAGAACTTCTGCTATTACTATTGGTGCACGTCGGATTGCCTGGCTTCAGGCATCATACTTGGAGATTTGGATACAGGACAAATTAGGAAACATCCCTTGCACAGGAGAAAACCTCTTTGGCAAGAATTGGCAGGAAAAGGCTAATGAGATAGATACTGACAATCTCACTTTAGACAGATTGTCAAAATCTACAGTCAGTCCAGCCAAAAAGAAACCCTATAAAAAAAACCCTTTTTTAGCAAAAAGGGGAGGTTTTATCCATCCTATACCCAGCAAGGGCAAGATCAGGGTCAAGTTGCCCAAAAGGGACAACAGCAACAATCCAGACAACAAAAGAAGCCAAAAGGCCCGAGAGCTCAACCAGCTCCACAGGCTCAGCCCCCTCAAGGGCTTTGACTCCTTCCTAGAGAGCTTAGTTTTCCTGCCTCTGAAGGTCCAGAACCCCTAAACATTCCAGGCAGTTTGTGTCATTTTGTCAACAGATGGCACCAAATAACAGCAGAAAATTGGACTCTGTCCATTGTAGGGGAGGGGTACAAGTTTCATTTTCACAGCATGCCCCCTCCTACAATCGTAAGACAGTAAAATTCCCAATCCTCTCCAGACAATCTACTGGATGAAGAGGTCTCCACACGCCTTTCTCAGGAAGCAGTAGAGGAATACCAGTCTGGCAGCACCCCTGTTGCCATGGAGGAGAGAGGTCACGTGACAGGAGAGCATCACCCTGGTGTGGCAGGAAGTGATCCTGTAACTAGGACCTGTCCTCCAGGTGATGTAAAACCCTCTCGCACCGAGGAAGTTTCTCCAGGGCCATGTGCCCATGAGGGAAGAGTTAGGACAGCCGTTATAGTTGGTGATTCGATAATTAGGCATGTAGATAGCTGGGTGGCTGGTGGACGTGAGGATCGCCTGGTAACATGCCTGCCTGGTGCGAAGGTAGCGGACCTCACGCGCCACCTAGATAAGGTCTTAGATAGTGCTGGGGAGGAGTCTGCTGTCTTGGTACATGTCGGTACCAATGACATAGGAAAATGTGGTAGGGAGGTTCTGGAGGCAAAATTTAGGCTTTTAGGTAGGAAGTTGAAATCCAGAACTTCCAGGGTAGAACTTCCAGGGTAGCATTCTCCGAAATGCTTCCTGTTCCACGCGCAGGACCCAAAAGGCAGGCAGAGCTCCGAAGTCTCAATGTGTGGATGAGACAATGGTGCACAGATGAGGGTTTTGGATTTGTTAGGAACTGGGGGAACATTCTGGGGAAAGGAGGGGCTCTTCCAAAGGGATGGGCTTCACCTTAACCGGGATGGAACCAGGCTGCTGGCATTAACCTTTAAAAAGGAGATAGAGCAGCTTTTAAACTAGATATTAGGGGAAAGCCGACAGTAGCCCAAGAGCGGATGGTTCGGAAGAATGTATCCTTGAAGGATACTACCAAAAGCAGAGAGGTTCCACAAAAGAGTAAAGTAGCCCAAATGCCCTCAAGTATGGAGCAGACAGAGCTTAAAGATCCTAATTTACCCATGTCTAACAATAGCCAAATTAACATGAATAAAATACATTCTCTAAAATGCTTGTATGCAAATGCTAGAAGTCTAAAGAATAAGATGGGAGAGTTAGAATATATAGCACTAAATGAAAGGTTACATATGATTGGAATATCAGAGACATGGTGGAAGGAGGACAACCAGTGGGACACTGTGATACCTGGGTACAAACTATATCGTAATGATAGAGCTGATCAAATTGGTGGAGGGGTTGCGCTCTGTTAGAGAGGGCATTGACTCAGAAAGGATTAAAGTTTTTTGCAGGAAACAGAATCTGCTGTAGAATCTATATGGATTGAAATTCCATATAAAAGGGGGAAGGCGATGGCAGTGAGGGTGTACTATCGAGCACCTGGCCAGAATGACCAAATGGATGATGAAATGCTCAAAGAAATCAAGGAAGCTAACAAAAGTTACAGCACAGTAATAATAATGGGTGATTTCAATTACCCCGGTATCGACTGGGTCAGTGTCACGTCAGGACATGCTAGGGAGATAAAGTTCCTAGATGAAATAAATGACTGCTTCTTGGAGCAGCTGGTTCATGAACCGACCAGAGGGGAAGCCATATTAGACCTAGTCCTTAGTGGAACACCAGATCTAGTGCAAGAGATAAGGGTGTTGGGGCCACTTGGCAATAGTGATCATAGCATGATCGCCTTTGATTTAATTAGTGGAGGAGGGATAGTAAGGAAATCCACAGTACTACCTTTTAACTTTCGAAAGGGAGACTATGATAAAATGAGGAAAACAGTTAAGAAAAAACTAAAAGGAGCAGTTGCGAAAGTTAAAGACGTACATCAAGCTTGGGTGTTGTTGAAAAATACTATCTTGGAAGCCCAGACCAGCTGTATTCCACGCTTTAAGAAAAGTGGAAGGAAGTCCAAAAAACTGCCAGCATGGTGTAAAGGTGAGGTCAGAGAGGCTGTTGCCAGAAAAGCATCTTTCAGGAAATGGAAAAAAGAGCCAAACGACAAAACCTGGAAACAGCACAAGCACCGGCAAGTCAAATGCAAGGTATTGATAAGGCAAGCAAAGAGAGAATTTGAGAAGAAGCTTGCTGCGGAAGCAAAAACGCGAAATAAAGATCTTTTCAAGTACATTCGTAGCAAAAAACCTGTGAGAGAGTCAGTTGGTCCATTAGATGATAAATGGGTTAAAGGAGCACTAAGAGGCGACAAGGCGATAGCGGAGAGACTGAATGAATTCTTTGCTTCGGTCTTTACTGAGGAAGATGTAGGGATGTTACCCATGACTGAAGTGGTATTTAAAGGTGTGGAAGAATTGAAGGAAATATTGATACATCGAGAAGATGTCTTACAACTATTAGATAAACTGAAGAGTAGCAAATCACCTGGACCGGATGGTATACATCCAAGGGTGTTGAAAGAACTGAAATATGAGATTGCAGAACTGCTATCAGTAATCTGTGAACTATCATTAAAATCATCTCTAATACCTGAAGATTGGAGGATCGCCAATGTAACACCAATTTTTAAAAAGGGTTCCAGGGGTGATCCGGGAAACTACAGACCGGTGAGCCTGATGTCAGTACCGGGAAAAAATGGTAGAAACCATCATAAAGAATAAAATTACTCAGCATGTAGATAGTCACAACCTAATGGGAGACAGCCAACATGGCTTTAGACAAGGAAGATCTTGTCTTACTAATCTATGTTTTTTTGAAGGAGTGAATAAACAGGTGGACAAAGGTGAGTCGGTTGATATTGTGTATCTGGACTTTCAGAAAGCCTTTGACAAGGTCCCTCATCAGAGACTTTTGGCAAAACTAAAGAGTCATGGGATAGGAGGCAGTGTACTATTGTGGATCAGGAACTGGTTAAAAGATAGAAAGCAGAGGGTAGGGCTAAATGGCCAATTTTCCCAATGGAGAAAGGTGAATAGTGGTGTACCCCAGGGATCTGTGCTGGATCCGCTGATTTTTGACATATTCATAAATGACCTGGAAAGTGGAATAACGAGTGAGGTTATCAAATTTGCAGATGACACAAAACTATTTAAAGTTGTTAAAACCCAAGAGGATTGTGAAAAATTGCAAGAGGATCTTGATAAATTGGAAGACTGGGCATCAAAATGGCAGATGAAATTTAATGTGGACAAGTGCAAGGTTATGCACTTAGGGAAGAACAACCGAAACTATGGTTACACGATGCAAGGTTCCACATTAGGAACCACCACCCAGGAAAAAGATTTAGGCGTCATTGTGGATACCATGTTAAAACCCTCGGCCCAGTGTGCAGCGGCGGCCAACAGAAGAGCAAATAGAATGCTAGGTATGATAAGGAAAGGAATGGAAAATAAAACAAAAGATATTATAATGCCTCTATATCGTTCCATGGTGAGACCGCACCTTGAATATTGTGTGCAATTCTGGTCACCGTATCTTAAAAAGGATATAGCGATTTTAGAAAAGGCACAGAGAAGAGCCACCAAAATGGTAAAGGGGATGGAAGGATACTCCTATGAAGAAAGGCTAAAAAGGTTAGGGCTCTTTAACCTGGAAAAGAGACGGTTGAGGGGAGATATGATAGAAGTCTATAAATTAATGAACGGAGTGGAACGGGTAAAAGTAGATCGATTGTTTACCTTATCAGAATATAGAAAACTAGGGGACATGCAATGAAGCTACAGGGTAAACTATTTAAGACTAATAAAAGAAAATATTTTTTCACTCAACGTGTAATCAAACTCTGGAATTTGTTACCGGAGGATGTAGTAAAGGCTGTTAGTGTAGCTGGGTTTAAAAAAGGTTTGGACAAGTTCCTGGAGGAAAGGTCCATAAACCATTATGAAGAAGTGACCGAAGATATCAATGCTTGACCCAGTACAAGCATTGTGGAACTTGTGTCTCTTGGGGAAACTGCTAGGTACATATGACCTAGATTGGCCACTGTTGGAAACAGAATACTGGGCTTGATGGACCTTGGTCTGACCCAGTATGGCATATCTTATGTTCTTATGTTAAGTACCCAATCTCCAGGAATGAGTCTTCACATATGGGTACGTCGGCCCATATGGAGAGCGGCAGTTGGGAAAGGCGGGAAAGGCAGCACGCAGGCACTGTGGGATGCTCCCAAAAGCTTTCTAATTGGACTCTGGGAAGCGTTCCCGCGCGGGCTCCGTCGGTACCGACGATACCCATATGTGAGGACTAAATTCCTGCTGTTCCCGGAGATCACCTGTTACAGGTGAGTAACTATGCTTTCTCTGGGAACTCTTCTGCCGTACCTTCAAAGTCAGGATTGGCTTTGCTCTCTAGATCTAAAGGATGCATATACTCATATTCTGATCTATCTAGATCACAGGAAATTCTTAAGATTCTTTTTCAAGGGAAAACACCTCCAATACGTGGTTCTTCCTTTTGGTCTGGCTTGGGCACCAAGAGTTTCTCCAGGACCAAGCAGGAAGTCAGTCCTCACATATGGGTGACATCGACATCGATGGAGCCCTTGCGGAGCATTTCCCCAGCTTTCCATGAAAGCTTTTGGGAATGCAGGCACGCATGCGTGGTTCCCTTCCCACCTAAAGGTACCATCTTGCTCGGTCTCTCTTTTTCCGTGAAGCCCACCGGACGTGTGTCCTAGTCCTCCCGGAAAATAGTTAGATTTTTTGGCGATCCTTCGCTATTTATTTCTCTGGTTCGATGCCGGTTCCCCTCCCTCCGGGTTCGGTACACCGGTATCGAGCCCGATCTTCTTTTTTCGGTTTTTGCCCTTCGTGGCTGGTGTTCGCGCCCTTTTTTTCTTTTTCCCTGGAAGGCTGGTCCTTTGACCTCGCGGCGACTCTTTTTTTTTTTCCCCGATGGCTTCCAGTGGGTTTAAAAAGTGTGATCGGTGCAAGAAGCTGATGTCTCTCACCGACACACACGACTGCTGCTTTCGGTGCCTCGGTCCTGACCACGATCCTAAGACGTGTGGACCATGTGGAAAAATGTCTTCCAAGGAACTTCGAAGTCGTCAGCACCAAAAGGAAAGGCTTTTTTCTGACTCGGCCTCTGGCCGGGCCCGGACCTCGTCTGAGGCCTCGACATCTCGGGAATCGGATCCCGAGCATCGTTGGGGCTCCTCGGACAGGGGGTCCCCCTACCGGGAACGAAAGAGGAAGAAGCGGCTCGTGAGGGCGTCATTGGAAGAGGTCCCTGGCTCCTCGAGAGCTAGGTCTTAGACCCCTGACCGTCACCCCGGGTCCGTGGAACAGGAGAAGCCTTCCAAAGTACCTTGAGTGGAGCCTGAGTCTGCTGGACACGTAAGTCCTGTAGTCCTCGTGGAATCTCCTCCCAGAGAGCCGACGTCGGGCCCGGCACCGCCGGGACCCGAGTCGGGGGCTGCTGAGTCTCCTGAGCTGGATCTCAGGCTGACAGCCTTGGAGAGCAGACTGTCTTTCTTCATGGAACAGCAGCGGGCACTGATGGCCAGCCTGTCTGGCGCATCTGCCCCGACCACCGGGACTTCGAAGTCGACACTCGAGACCATAAAGGCTCAAGGTCGACCTCGGTTGCGGTCTCCCTCGACCTCCCGTTCGGGACTGAGGGCGTCTATGCCGGTGCCTTTGGCATCGGGGCGGGTGCTCACAGGCGGTCGGACCCCGATTCCTCATTGGACGAATCCGCCTGGGAGACGGAGGACGAGGAGCCCCCCGATACCTTCCGGACTCGGTGCGTCCCGTCGGACTCACCGCAGTCTGAGCCCCGTAGTAGATCCCCCCCGGAGGATACCCGGTTCTCGGAGTTCGTCCAGGATATGGCCACCGCGTTGGCTATCCCATCGGACCCCGAGGAGGAGCTCGAGGCCCTACAGTACGACCCTCCTCCGAAGGAGGCCTTTACTGTTCCGGTTCCTCCGATGCTGGAACGGCTCCTCTTCGGGATGTGGTAGGCACCGGCCTTGGCGCCGGTTCTGAATAAGCGGGTCAACTCGAACTCTCGACTCCGGAAGAGTCCTGGCTTTCAAAAGGCGTAGCTACCACACCATTCCATGGTGGTGGAATCGACCATGCATCGCCTGAAAAGTCAGAAGATGCACTCCGCGGTGCCCCCTGGCAGGGAGGCTCGGAACCTCGATGGTTTTGGTAGAAAGTGCTTCCAGGGCTCGATGCTTGCGTGCTGTGTCCAGTCTTACCAGCTGTACATGGGCATGTACTTGCGAGACCTGGCCAAGGAGCTGGCCGGGTTCTCTGCTGGTCTTTCCGGGGAACCCTTGCAGAGGTTCAAGTCCTTGTCCTCGGGGGATCCGGGAATGCTCCAAGTTTGTCCCGTGCTGCCTATGATGGCTTCGAGGCTTCGGCCCGTGTTGCGGCAGCTGGCATCGCGGCTCGACACCAGGCATGGCTGCAGGCATCGGATCTCGAGCCATGGGTTCAGGACAAGTTGGTCGATGTCCCTTGCCGAGGTAAGAACCTTTTTGGCAAGCCCATGACCGAGAAGGCCGCACAGCTCGAGACCGAGCACCTCACAAGGACAAGGCTGTCTAGGAAGACTTCTGCCCCTTCTCACAAAAAGAAGGGCTCGGGTAAAAAGCCCTTTTACCCGAGGAAGGGCACTGCCTACAAACAGTACCCACAGTACTAGGCTGCCCAAGCTGCCCCTCAGGGTCAGCAAGCCATGGGGCAGGGTAATGGGCCCCGTAGGCACAGGACCCCCAAGCCCTTTCTGACTTTGTTTCCTGCAGCCTTATTTTTCTGTATTGTACACCGCCCTAATGCTTCGGCCTGGGCGGTTAATCAAATATTGTCAATAAAGATAAAGATAAAGCCTCCGGCCCCTGCTCCCACTCAGCAGGGTGGGGGTTTTTGACTCCTTAGGCATAGCCTCTCCGTCCCTGCTCTCCCAACCCTGCACAGGAGGTCGCCTTACCCTGTTTGCCCACCAGTGGCCACTCATCACTGGATACAGTTGGGTGTTAAGCATAATCCACAAGGGCTATCTACTACACTTCCAACAACTTCCTCCATACTTTCCAGGGGAGCGTCCAAGGCCTCCTCTGCACACAGATCTTCTCCTTCAGGAGCTCCAAGGTCTGTTGGTGGACAGGGCGGTGGAGCCTGTGCCTCCCCACTTGCAAGATCAAGGGTTCTACTCCAGGTATTTCCTGGTACCCAAAAGAACCGGTGGCCTTCGACCTATTCTAGACCTCAGAAACCTCCACAAGTTCCTGGAGAAGGAAAAGTTCAAGATGCTTACTCTTGGAACACTTCTGCCCTACCTCCAGCAGGGAGTTTGGCAATGCTCATTAGATCTAAAGGATGCGTACACTCACATCCTCATTCATCCAGACCACAGAAAGTACCTCGGGTTCATTGTGGGAGGAAACCATTATCAGTACAGAGTACTGCCTTTTGGCCTCACCTCCGCTCTCAGGGTCTTTACCAAATGCCTGGCAGTGGTGGCGGCCTACCTGAGAAATCAGGGAGTCTTTGTCTTCCCCTATCTGGACGACTGGCTCATCAGAGGTCAGACGTGCCAGGAGACCCGACAGGCCACCCTCAGAACTATTGCTCTTCTTCAAAGAATGGGGTTTGTAATAAGCTTCGCAAAGTCCACTTTGCTCCCTTCCCAGAACTTGGAGTTCATAGGGGCGAGGTTGGACTCTCTGCTGGCAAAGGCATTCTTGCCAGAAGACAGAGCCCAAAGACTGATAAACTTAGCAAACCAGTTTCTCAGCAGGTCACTAGTCTCCGCCAGACTCTACCTGAGGCTTCTAGGCCACATGGCTTCGACAGTACATGTGACCCCCAATGCCAGGCTCCATATGAGGCCTGCACAGTGGTGCCTTCGGACTCAGTGGTCACAGGCCACAGGTAGCCTCCGAGACAGTATAAGGGTGTCCAGACAATTTCTGAACTCCCTCAGCTGTTGGCGGCACCCACCCAATCTGCTGCAAGGGGTACCCTTTCAGATGCCTGGGTTCAAAGTGGTGTTGACCACGGATGCCTCCCTGCAGGGCTGGAGAGCTCATTGTCTAGTCAAGTGCACCCAGGGCCTGTGGTCTCCCTGGGAAGCCGCACAGCAAATCAATCTACTGGAACTCAGGGCTATTCGGTTAGCCCTCAAGACTTTCTCTCCAACCCTGGCTCATCTGTCTGTTCTAGTTCAAACAGACAACCAGGTAGCCATGTTTTATGTGAACAAGCAGGGCGGAACTGGGTCCAGGCTCCTTTGTCAGGAAGCACAGGACCTTTGCTTGTTTGCTCTCAGGCACAACATGACCCTCAAGGCTGTGTATCTTCCTGGCCAGGAAAACTACCTGGCCGACAAATTGAGCAGGATTCTGCAGCCCCAAGAGTGGCAGCTCCATCCTTTGGTGGTTCAGAAGATTTTCCTGAAATGGGGACTTCCATCCATAGATCTGTTTGCCAGTCCTCTGAACAAACAGCTGCCAAAGTTCTGCTCCAGGCAACTGCATCCTCTGCGGATTGCAGCAGATTCTTTTCTGATTCCCTGGTCTCAGGGCCTCCTGTATGCGTTTCCTCCCACGCCCTTGGTTGTCCGAACACTGTTCAAGATTCTTCAGGACAAGGCCTCGGTCCTGCTGGTTTCTTCTAGGTGGCCGAGACAGCCTTGGTTTCCACTTCTGCTTCAGCTGACAGTAGATCCCCCACTGCCTCTGGGGTTGCAACCCGACCTTCTCTCTCAGGATCAGGGTTTCCTTCTGCACCCCAATCTCAAAGCTCTCATTTTGATGGCCTGGAGGCTGCAAGGGTAGTTTTGGCTCCCTGGGGCCTACCTCCTGAAGTTGAGGAGGTTGTCCTAGCCTCTAGGAAACAGTCCACTAGGAAAACCTATGCTCTCAAATGGAAAAGGTTTTCTGTGTGGTGTCAGCTACGTACAGAGTATCCTTTCTCCTGTACTGTACCAGTAGTGCTTCAGTATTTACTGCACTTATCAAATCAGGGACTTAAGTCCACTTCTGTTCGGGTCCACCTCTCAGCTCTAGCAGCTCACCACTCACTGGTGGAAGGACATTCTCTGTCGGTTCACCCGTTGGTGTCCCGGTTTCTCAGAGCCTTGCTTTTGCTCAAGCCTCCAATCCGTCGTCCTGTTCCTGAGTGGGAGTTGAATGTGGTCTTGCAGCAACTGACTCGCCCACCTTTTGAGTTGATGGTTACTTGCCCTCTTTGCTTCCTATCCTGGAAGACACTCTTCTTGATAGCCCTAACCTCGGCCAGGCGAGTGAGTGAGCTTCAGGCCTTGGTCTGTGACAGGCCTTACACCCGCTTCTATAGGAACAGGGTAGTCCTTAGGACTCATCCAAAGTTCCTCCCAAAAGTTGTCTCCTCCTTCGACCTTAACCAAGAGGTGGTTCTTCCAACATTCTTCCCTAGGCCCCATGCAAGCCAGGCTGAAGCAGTTCTGCATACCCTGGACTGTAGGAGGGCCTTATCCTTCTACCTTGACCATATGCAGGGACATGGAAGAGCTTCTCAGCTCTTCATATCTTTTGACCCTAATAATTTGGGGTTGGCTGTGTCCAAGTGTATCTTGTCCACCTGGGTAGCTGACTGTATCACCTGGGCTTACAGGGCAGCTGACCTTCCTTTGCAGGGTCGGGTCACGGCCCATCGTGTCAGGGTAATGGCTGCCTCAGTGGCTCACCTCCACTCTGTACCGTTGGTGGACATCTGCAGGGCTGCAACTTGGTCCTCAAGCCAGACATTTGCGGCCCATTACTGTATGGAGAGGGAGTCCCGTAGGGACAGTGCTTTTGGCCAGGCAGTACTCCGGAATCTCTTTGAGGTTTAAGCAACTCCTGCCCTCCTGCTCTCTGTTGGGCTACCGGTGGAGGTTCTGTCAGTGAAAAGCCTTTCTTTGATGCTGGGACTAGAGGGAGTTCTCTTGTTCAGCCTGGGTTCCTCGGTAGCCCAGAGCTAGGTAGTCACCCATATGTGAGGACTGACTTCCTGCTTGGTCCTGGAGAAAGAGTAGTTACTCACCTGTAACAGGTGTTCTCCAGGAGCAGCAGGAATCAGTCCTTACAACCCTCCCTCCTCCCCTGGGAGTTGCAGTTGTACATAGTTTATTTTTACATTTTTGTGTGCTGTTTTTAGCTATGTCATTTGACTGAGCAAGATGGCACCTTTAGGTGGGAAGGGAACCGCACATGCGTGTCTACATTCCCAGAGGCTTTCATGGAAAGCTGGGGAAATGCTCCGCAAGGGCTCCATCGACGTCGATATCACCCATATGTGAGGACTGATTCCTGCTGCTCCTGGAGAACACCTGTTACAGGTGAGTAACTACTCTATTCACAAAATGCATGGCAGTAGTAGCTGCATTCCTGCGAACCCTAGGGATGTTTGTCTTCCGTAACTTGGACGACTGGCTCATTCTAGCCCCCACGATTCCAGAAGCCAGCTCTGCACTGTCTCGCACAATGCGAATCCTCCAATACTTGGGGTTTGTCATAAACTTCCCAAAATCCCAACTTGTTCCTTCTCAGACCCTGGAGCTCATAGGAGCTTGTTTAGATATCAGTCAAGGGCTTTCCTCCCACAGCCCTGCTGTCTTCGCATAGTGCAACTAGCTTCTCAAGCAGCGGGAAAGTCCTCCCTAACTGCTCGAGAACTGCTGCAATTACTGGGACATATGGCATCACTGTTCCCTCTAAGCTGTGCGCGTGTGCGCGCGCACACACCTCGCCGAGCGAGCGCACATACTTTACAACAGAGCGCACAAAAATTTTGGTTCTGATTCTGATAGAAAACAACATAGACGTCTTAAAATTTAAAAGTTGTTGTGTATTTACGGTTTTCACAAGTTCTACAATATTTTCTAGTGCAATCAATGTGGTGTACATACTGTATTCTGACGTGCAGTCAAATTTTAAAGTATATAACTCCGAGTGTCATTATGTGGCGCACAAAAATTTAACCTTCCTTCAAAAGCTGCACAGCTGATATTTTATGCGCACACAGCCTACAGAAAATTAGAGGGAACATTGTATGGCATCCACAGTTCATTTAGTTCCCTATGCTCGCCTCCACATGCGAGCAGCCCAGTGGACCCTAGCTACACAGTGGACACAGGACGTCTGTCGGACAAGATATCAAACTCACAATGACTGATCTTGTCCCTACCATGGTGGCAATCACTGGAGAATCTTTTAGTGGGTTCTCCTTTCCAACAACCCCCATTCCATGCCACCCTAACTACAGATACATCACAGGTGGGATGGGGAGCACACCTGCACCATCTCTCAACCCAGGGTACCTGGACTCCACAGGAGCCTTGTCTTCACATAAACCTCTTAGAACTCAAAGCAATCTATCAAGCTCTTCGAGTATTCCATGCCCAGCTCAGCACAAGACCGTCCTAGTCCAAACGGACAATCAAGTAGCCATGTTCTATGTGAACAAGCAGGGCAGAACAGGCTCTCTGTTGTTATGCAACAAAGCTTTACGACTATGGGCCCTTGCCAGAGAGCATCAAATTCACCTTCTCGTGGTATATCTTCCAGACATTCAAAACCTTTGGGCAGACAAACTCAGCCGAGTACTGCTGACTCACGAATGGTCTCTCCACCTAGACCAGGTGATAAAGATATTTAAAATCTGGGGAACCCCAGACATAGACCTCTTTGCAAGTCCACTGAATGCCAAACTTCCCCGGTTCTGTTCCAGAATTCCGGCTCACAATTGCCAGTCAAGGTACGCCTTCCTCCTTCACTAGGGTCAGGACTTCCTCTGTGCCTTCCCACCCATTCCCCTCATCCCCAAAACACTTCTCAAGCTTCAGAGAGACAAAGGTCGTATGATCCTCATAGCGCCACGGTGGCCACGACAAATGTGGTATCCCCTGCTTCTACATCTCTCTCAAGCTGCACCTCTGGAGTTAGAATGTGCTCCAGACCACCTCTCTCTAGAGAACGGTATGCTATGGCACCCGAATCCGCAGTCCCTGCATCTCAGGACTTGGTTGCTGAAAGCCTAGACCTGCAGGATCTTAACCTTTCCCAACAGGTAAAGGATATCCTTCAAGCTTCTAGAAAACCTTCCACAAGGCGTTCTTACGCCTTTAAGTGGAAACGTTTTACTCTATGGTGTTCTCAAAAGGGCTTATACCCCCTTGTGATACCTTTGGAATCGGTACTAGAGTACCTACTTCATTTATCAAATTCTGGTCTAAAGACAAATTCAGTAAGAGTCCATCTTAGTGCAATTGCAGCTTCCTATAAGCCTCTAAATGGACAGTCAATTTCCTCTCATCCACTCATAGTAAGATTTATGAGAGGTCTTCTATTAACAAATCCTCCCATCAGGCCACCAACGGTGGCATGGGATTTAAATCTAGTTCTCGGACAGCTCATGAAACCGCCCTTTGAACCTTTAGCCACTACAACCCTAAAGTTTGCAATTAGGAAGATGACCTTCCAGGATAAAATCACCTCCGCACATCACATTAGTGAATTGTAAGCTTTAGTGACTGATCCTCCTTATACAAGGTTTCACCATGATAAGGTTGCTCTCAAAACTCATCCACATTTTATGCCAAAGATGGTTTCGCCTTTTCATTTAAATCAATCGATTTACCTTCCTGTATTCTTTCCGAGGTCTTGCGCCTCTAAAGCAGAAAGGAACCTTCATACTTTGGACTGTAAAAGAGCCTTGGCTTTTTACCTACAAAGAAAACAGCAGCATAGAAAGTCTTCTCAACTTTTTGTTGTTGTTGATTCTAGTCATTTGGTACTTCCAATCTCCAAAAGAACTCTATCTAAATGGATTGCACAATGCATATCCTTTACTTATGAGAGTAAGAGTCTTCCTCTTCAATGCCATGTCACAGCGCATAATGTGAGAGCCAGGGCAGCCTCTATGGCTAACCTTCACTCTGTGTCTATCGATGACATCTGTCGAGCAGCCACCTGGGCTTCGGTGCACACCTTCACAGCCCACTACTACCTATATAAAGCTGCCCGTCGGAATGCCTTCTTTGGCCAGGCTGTTCTTCAACATCTCTTTCAGACTTAATTCAACTCCTACCCACCAACTGTGGTAGGATGCCAGAGTTCCATGGGAGGAAGCATGGCCCACCTCGCTATAGGTGACAGCTTCCTGGGGCCATCTCCCTGGCATCTTCAGCTATGGAGTCCCCATATGTGAAGACTACATTCCTGCTTGTTCCTGGAGATAGCGTAGCTACTCACCTGTAACAGGTGATCTCCTGGAACAGCAGGAATTTAGTCTTCACAACCCACCCACCTCCCCTAGGAGTTGTCTCTCTATCTCTCTGTCTCTTTCCTCTCTCCCTCTATCCTTTCACTGAGCTACAACTTTAACTGAAGAGGGACAGTTGGAAAGGCAGCGTGCATGTGCTGAGGGATGCTCCCAAAAGCGTTCCTATTGGACGCTTTGGAGCATTCCGCGCAGGCTCCATCGGTACTGACGATACCCATATGTGAAGATTAAATTCCTGCTGTTCCTTGAGATCACCTGTTACAGGTGAGTAACTACGCTTTATTGACTCATTGGTCTCTTTGGCCTTTTTGGCCTCAGAACTAAGGTCAGGTTTTCCTCCCATCGTTGTTGGTGGACAGCTGGCGTTGGTGTGGGCAGCACGCCATCTGTTAGAGGGCTTGCTCCTGGATAATCCTCAGTGGCTTCTTCTCTTGACAAAAAACAGCTTGTTCAGCTGGGGAACCCATTTCTTAGGGGCAAGTCAGCAAAGAGTGCCGGAATAGTTGTGAGGTGCTGTGACCTGTCACCTCAAGGCAAGGGTCTTTCGTTTGGCCCTTTTGCATCTCCAGACTTTGGCCCAGGGCAGTGTGGTCTAGATCTTGGACAATGCCATAGTGGTGGTGTATGTCAATAGACAATGGGGCATGAAGAGTTCTGGGGTGGCCCTGAAAATGTCCCTCTTGTTTTCCTGGGCAGAGAAGAATCTCCTAGTCCTTTCAGTACAGCATATTGTGACTTCGGCCCCAGAGACACAGGTTGCCTAGCATGCTCTAGATAAAGCAACACCTAGACGCACTGTTAGGGGACTAGATCTGCACAGTGTATTAAAGTTGATTGTTGCATCCCCAAGTTATATTGTACAAACTTACTGTTGCCTTTTACCATGTTCTGTTTCACTGTACAATACAGTGCATCTTGATGCGCTGTTAGGTTTGTTGGTTTGCTGTAAACCACTTTGAACAGTAGAAAGGTGGTATAAAAATACGTTTAAATAAAAAAAAATATATAAATAAAATAAAAAATAGTGGACATTGTGTAAACTGACTACCTTTCCCCCCACTCCCTTGACCCTGGGGAGTGGGAGTTCAGCTGGATATAGTTCCAGAGGATCCTAGACAGTTGGGATCGCCCCATGTTTGATCTGATGGCAACCCGGGTCAGTGCTAACGTGCAGAGGTGCCCTGTCACTGCAAAGAGGAAAGCTTGGAGATCATGGGTGCCCTGGAACAACCCTTGGTCAAGGCAGATTCTGCTGTATGTGTTTTCTCTGTGGCTTCTCATAGGGTGCATGCTTTGTTGCATAGAGTTCCATCAGGGTTCAATGGTTCTGGTGGCCTGGATTGCCTGTAGAGATCATGGTATGCAGATCTGATGCACTTCTTGCAAGAACCTCCCGTGCTCCTCCCATCAACTCGGGCACACTTTTTAAAAAAAATTATATTAAGCATTTTCATATTTTACAAATGAACTATGTGCAGTAAACATAAAGAAGAATAAACATTAGGGTGGTCCACTGCCATAGGGGAAAAAATAAAAGTAGGAATTTCTTTGCTCCCTGGCCTGATTCTGATTCCATTTATGTAGAAAACAATGTGTGCAAAGTTTGAAGCCAATCAAATAATATTTAGGGGTGGCTCAAGGTCCCTATCTATCAGGCCCCAGGATCCCCCCAGGGTTCGTCAGACCACTGGGTATTATCCGCTCATAGACAGGGGTATCATGCTTGCCAAGCACTCAGTGTGGTCCAGATGCTAGTAAGGACTTTGACGATGTGGGGAACATCTTACAGTGTTGCGAGACAACACCCAGAAGGAACTGGAGTTGCTCTTCTTTTGTGGTGTGTCGGCCGTTGAACAACTCAATGAGTTTGACCCCTCGCTCAGCCACATCGTTGATCACTGGAAGATTTTTAACTTTCTTCAGACCGTCTTTGAATGATGCATTCTCTTCCCAGTCTTCTGGGTCTGCATTAAGAAAATCACTGTTGATGTCGAGGTGTTTCAGGAAACGGATTGACTTGCGAGTTGCAAAAGATTCAAGTGGTGGAATCATGGAACTTTTCAATTCGACCCGCTTTGGTGATCTTCGTCTTCGTCATCATCCTCATCGCTTTCATCTGATTCTGCCGGGATCATGGCCGACACTATGGCCCGCTTTGTCGGTGCTGAAACAGCTTCATCGAACAGTGACAGTGCCACAAGCTCCTCTGACACATACCACAGATGCTGTTGCAGTTTGTCTCTGGCCACTCTTCCAACACGGTCATTGTGGTAAGAGTGTAGTTTCTTCAGCATCTCCAAATCTGTTCGAGGAGCAACTGCGGCATCAGGGGCAGAAAACCAGGCTTCCACATGAATCAGGATGGAGAAAATGCTCACATCACGAACACAGGACTCCTCCCGTTGGGTAAGATCTTTGAGTTGTCCTCGGAACATCCAAATCTTGAGACAGTACAAGACTTTTGCCATCCATCTGGCATGATGGAAAGCTCCGGGTTTCTTGAAATTGAAACTAGGAAGATTCCCTCCAAGGCAGACAATCGTTAACTCCAAGAATTCCAGGTAATCATCTCGGTGATTGCCCTGTGCCAACTTGGATTCCGCAAACTTCATGATGCGATCCCTGTCAGGTTGCAGCACCTCCAGGTCTTTTCCAGTTTGATAGTTGGACTTGTCAAGGGAGCCCCAATTATTTTGGAACCGGCGAAAGAGTTGGACATCGGGACCCGATGAAGCTCCAGAGCATGTAGAGAATACTGCACCAAGAATTATTTCGTAAATGTGATGGCGGCATGCCAAATGAAGGACTGTGCGACGGAGTCTCTGTTCTAGAAGAATGCATGCTCCTGATCGACGTCCTGCATCAGTTGTATCAAAGCAGAAGCCTGCAACCTTTTCATCCAAACACCATTCCTGCAACAGTTCATAAACTGCTGCAGCTTGATTCTCGCCCGTTCCTGATGTCAGTTTTGGTACACCAAGAAGTTGTGTTTCTCCAGTGGACACAGCCGTTATCAAAACTGGAAGGCGGTCAACGGATGTGGTTGAACAGAGGAGAGATGGCAATAACTTGCTATCCCAATGCACAATGCATGTTTTGCCTTCGGCTTTGAATGCGTTGTGCAGGTCCATCCATTGTTGTTGACGGTGCTTTTCTCTATGGCGCTTGACGCTGGAGCGGCTGATATTGAGCTCCCCAGGATAATGTCCCAGACTTCTGGCGGTTTCAGCTACCACAAACAGAGCATTGCGATCCGTTGTCCCTGTCCGATCCAGGGCTGCTGTAAACTCTGGGGTCCAGACATTGTTAGGTCGAAACTGCTTCGTTTGTGGAGTTGCTTTCTTCTGTCCGTTATCTGAATCCGCAGATGTCGACGAGTCTTCACCTGACTCTGCTGAGGAAGAAGATCCTTCCAGCTGAACTTGGCTTGTAGTTGCCTCGGCTTCGGCAACATGTTTTTGTCTGCGCCTTTTCAGTTCTTCTCGCTGTTGCGATCTTGCTTCCATGTTGGCCAGTTTCTTGTCCATCACGCACATTGAGCCGCGGCGCCCTGTTTCTCGTTGCGCTATTAAGAATTCTTTGTCGTCTTGAATATGAATTAAAGACATTGCATTGGCATGCGCCACATCAAATAGGTTTTTCATTGCAACCTGGAATTCTTTTTCATTTGCCTCTTGTTTCACTCCTCTCCCTTTGTTTTTCTTCAAAAGTTTCCACTGATTGAACAATTTCTTTACTTTTTCTTGAATTTTGTCATTTCTTTGAACAGGAAGCCTGGCCTTTTCCCAGTAAGCTTCTACTTCACTTGTTACAATAGATGCACTTTCACTAACGCCTTTGTTTAATGTCATATGGTGATGTAAAAATACACTTAACACTTGCTCCTTGCTGGGGAGCTTGGCCCCCAGAATTGTGGTGGACATTTCTTCAATGAGATAAAAACCACGTTTTTTCGCCATCTGAAAAGA
Organism: Ichthyophis bannanicus; assembly: GCA_033557465.1. Taxonomy (NCBI): domain Eukaryota; kingdom Metazoa; phylum Chordata; class Amphibia; order Gymnophiona; family Ichthyophiidae; genus Ichthyophis; species Ichthyophis bannanicus. The sequence continues at coordinate 883,425,669 of CM066035.1, read as the reverse complement.
ATAAAGATACAAAGATAATAGTACAATGTCTTTGCCACCTCTCAGAGACGAGATTAGTTCAAATATGATGCAATCAAATGTAATCAGCGTGGAACTGAATGGATGATACAAGATGATGCAACATTTCGTCATCTGCTCCCAGGGGGAAATCTCAAGACTTGTTGAGCCACCCCTAAATATTATTTGATTGGCTTCAAACTTTGTACACAGTGTTTTCTACCTAAATGGAACTAGAATCAGGCCAGGGAGCAAAGGAATTCAGGAATTCATTTTTATGGACCACCCTAACACATATACAAATAAAAATTTATAGCTAACAATTACACCTAGGCCACGTCATGGGGAGAATTTCCATTATAAGGAGGAGTCAACACTGCCCTGGTGCCTGGCAACGAAAACTTCATGTCCTATGTTTTCTTATATTCAGCCCAGTTTAAGGAATAAAACATTTTTACTTTTTAGAAATTCTGCAAGCTGGGGCAGATCAAAAAAAGTATAAGAATCACCTTGACATAAAATTAGGCATTTACCCAGAAAGGAAAAAAAAACTGCTCCTAACGCCAAAACTCGAGGTTTTTAGCTCCAGAAAGGCTTTTTGCCACAATTGAGGAGAATGAGAGACATCTGGGAAGAAATTGACTACAGAACATCTCATTCTTTTTCAAAAAATATAATTTCAAAATAGCATTTTTATACATCTCAGAATTAAGGGAAACTATGAGGTGCGATCAAAACATATTGAGGCTTGTACATTAGCGCAAGTAGTATAACACTGACAGTTATTGCACTCGGTTTTCTTCAAAGTAGTCCCCTTCCGATAGAGCACACTTCCCCCGGCATTCCAGGGTATGAGGTCAGGTGAGTATGGAGGCGGATGGACTTGTTGGATTTGGTGTTTGGCCAATAACTGCTGGACAAAAATGTGATTCGCGAGCAGGGGCGTTTTTGTGATGAAGCAACTGTTCACCATTGCTGGGCTACTCTGGCCTCTTATAACAAACTGCATCTTTCAAACGAATCAGAACTTGGACAGTAGTACTCCTTATTGATGGTTTGGTCTTTTGGAGCCATATTCATGATGAATAATACCCTGGTAATCGGAGAAAACTGTGAGCATGACCTTGACATTGCTTTTCACCCGACAGCCTTTCTTGAGTCTGGGAGAGTCTGGAGACTTCCATTCTGAGGCTTGAGCCTTAGTTTCCGGGCCATAAGCATAAACCCAGGATTCATTACCAGTAATAATCTTTTTGATGAAATCTGAGTAATTTTCAACACATTCCAACAACTCCCTGGCTGCAGACAGTCATAACATAAGATATGCCATACTGGGTCAGAACAAGGGTCCATGAAGTCCAGTATCCTGTCAGGTTCCCAAAAGGTATACAGATTCCATGCTGCTTGTCCTATGGGCAAGCAGTGGATTTCCCTGGTCCTCTTTAATAATGGTTTTATTTACTTTTCCTCCAGGAACTCATCTGAACCTCTCTTAAATCCGGTTACACTAAAAGCTTTTATTATATTCTCTGGTAATGAATTATAGAATTTGATTACACGTTGAGTGAAAAAAATACTACTTCACATTAGTCTTATTGTGCTTCATTGTAGCTTAATTGTGTCCCCCCTACTTTTGGAAGGAGTAAAGAATCGCTTTACATTTACCTATTCTACTCTTATTCATTATTTTATAGACCTCTATCATATCTCCCTTCAGCTGTGTCTTTTCCAAGTTGAAGAACCCTAATCTTTTAAATCTTTACTTATAGGGCTATCCTTCCATCCCCTTTAGCATTTTTGTTGCTCTTCCCTGTACTTTTTCTAATCCTGTTATATCCTTTTTAAGATATGGCGACCAGAATTGCACACAATATTGAAAGTATGGTCGACCATGCAATAGAAGCATCATAATATCCTTTGTTTTAGTCTCCATTCCTTTCCCTATGATTCCTAACATTCAATTTGCTTGCTTGGCTGCCACTGCACACTGGGTAGAGGGTTTCATTATATTATCCACAATGAGACCTAAATCTTTTTCCTGGGTGGTTCCTAATGTGGAACCTTGCATCGTGTAACTGTAGGTTTGGGTTGTTCTTTCCTAAGTGCATAACATTGCACTTGTCCACATTAAATGTCATTTGAGAACATAACACAAGATATTGCCATACTGTGTCAGACCAAGGTCCATCAAGCCCAGTATCCTGTTTCCAACAGTGACCAATCCAGGTCACAAGTACCTAGCAGGATCCCAAAAAGCACACAGGTTCCACAATGCTTGTCCCGGGGCAAGCAGTGGATTTCCCGGGTCCTCCTTAAAAATGGTTTACAGACCTTTTTCCTCCAGGAACTTGTCAAACCTTTTTTAAACCCAGCTATGCTAACAGCTTTTACTACATCCTCCAGTAACAAATTCCAGAGTTTGATTACGTGTTGAGTGAAAAAATATTTTCTCTTATCAATCTTAAATGGGTTACATTGTAGTTTCCCCTAGTCTTTCTACTTTTTGATGGCACAAACAAACATAGTAACATAGTAAATGATGACAAATAAAGACCAACATGGTCCATCTAGTCTGCCCAGCAAGGTGGCAAGAGCAGGTGCACCTGCCGCTCCATGCAGGTCACTCCTCTCTATGCCTTTGTTTAGGGGTGTACCCACCGCTCTGTGTAGGTCACCCCTATTTACTGAGAGATGAGAGTTATGTTTAGTTTGATTTTATCCTGTTGCTATAAAGGGATTCATTGTCTGTCCCATGCCATTTTGAATTCTGTCATGGTATTTGCCCTCACCACTTCCATCGGGAAGGCATTCCAAGCATCCTCCACCCTTTCAGTGAAAAAGTATTTCCTGACATTGCCTTTCAGTTTACCCCCTTGCAGCTTCTTGTTATGCCCTCTAGTTTTACAGCTTCCCCGTTTTTGGAAGAGATTTGTTTGTTCATTAATACTCTTTTAAGTATTTAAAGGTCTGAATCATATCTCCCCTGTCCCTCCTCTCCTCCAGAGTATACATATTTAGATCTTCAAGTCTCTTCTCATACGTCTTCTGACGCAGGCTCCAAATCATTTTGGTCGCCTTCCTCTGAACTGTTTCCAGCCTTTTTATGTCCTTTATGAGATATGGTCTCCAAAACTGAACACACTATTCCAAGTGAGACCTCACCAGTGACTTGTAGAGTGGCATTAGTACCTCTTCCTTTCTGCTGGTAATTCCTCTCTGTATGCAACCCAGCATCCTTCTGACTTTTGCCATCGCCTTGTCACACTTTTTTGCCACCTTGAGATTCTCAGAAACCATCACTCTGAGGTCCTTCTGGTCCTTGCACACCAACCTCTCGCCCCCTATCGCATACAATTCCCTTGGATTTCTGCTTCCCAAGTGTATGACACTGCACTTCTTCACCTTAACTGCTAAGCATTAGACCATTCTTCCAACTTTTGTAGAGGTTTATGTGTATGTTTGTTTATTTAGCTTGATATGCGGTTTACAAAGTATTACAGGGATGGGCACAAGCCCTCATTTCAAAGAAAGGAAATACATAGCTGGACAGGAAAGAGGAATGGAAAAGAGAGTACATAGGAAAAACAAAACAGAGGGGGAGACACGGGCAAACATGTATAAACCAGGTCAGCTAGATGCAGCTGGGAGGTGAAAGACAGAGACAAAGAGATGTGTTTTTAGTAGGGACCGGAAAGTAAGATAATTTTCTTCCAGACGAAGAGGAGTAGGTAACGAATTCCACAGAGCTGGACCATAGAAAAAGAAGGCAGAATGGCGGGTGGATTGTAAATGTGCATGGGACGGTGGGGGGAGATGAAGCCGGTTAATATGGAGAGAGCGAAGACTACGTATGGGAGTGGTAAAATGGAGAAGATCAGTAAGATATTGGAGTGTATGCGTATATAGGGCACGGTGAACTAGAGTCAATATCTTAAATTTGATACGATGGTCAACGGGGAGCCAATGAAGATGAAGCAATAGGGGGTAACGTGATCAAAGCGGGAGGAATGGCAAATATGTCTGGCTGCAGTATTTTGTATGAGTTGTAGTCTATGGAGGTGAACTTTAGTGATACCAGCAAAGACAGAGTTGCAATAATCTATCCGTGATAAGACTGTAGCCAATGTAAGAGTGGTCAGGGCTGAAGGGGATAGAAAGGGGCGAATAGATCTTTCCTCATGTTATCCACTCCCTCAGGGGAGTTCACCCTGTTACACATTTTCGTGTCGTCCCTGCAAAAAGACTTTTTTCCATTCAGTCCTTTAGCAATATCACTCACAAATACATTGAACAGTACTGGTCTCAGGACCGAACCCTGGGGCACACTGCTAATCACCTTCCTTTTTATCTGAGTGAGTTACGTTTACTGTCACCTTCACCTTCTGTCATCTGTCAGTCAACCAATTTCTGATCCAGTTCACCATCTTGGAACCCATCTCCAACCTGTTGAATTTATTGATAAGCCTCCTATGAGGAACAGTATCAAAGGCTGTGCTGAAATCTAGTTAGATCACATCCATCACATGCCCTTGATCTAGTTCTCTGGTCACCCAGTCAAAGAACTCAATCAGATTTGTTTGGCAAGATCATCCTTTGGAAAAACCATGTTGCCTCGGATCATGCAACCTGTAGGTTATGAGGAAGTCCACTATTCACTCTTTCAGGAGTGCCTCCATTACTTTCCCGCCACTATTCACATTACTCCATTGGGAAGATTGGCCATTTAGCCTTATTCTCTAATTTCTATCTTTTAATCAGTTCCTAATCCACAGTACTACACTGCATCCAATCCCATGACTTTTTAATTTTGCCAATAGTCTCATGGGGAACCTTGTCGAAGGCTTTTTGAAAATCCAGGTACACTATTTCAATTGGCTCACCTTTGTCTACCTGCTTATTCACGCTTTCAAAAAAATATGACAGCTTAGTAAAACGAGACCTTTCTTGGCTAAATCCATGTTTGCTTTCTGCTATTAAACCATGACTTATCTATATGTTCAGTAAGTTTGTGCTTTATAATAGTTTCTACCTCTTTGCCAGGTACTGACCTCGGGCTCACCGGTCTGTAGTTTTCTTGATCACCCTTGGAGCCCTTTTTAAAAATTGACATTACACTGGCCATTCACCAATCTTAGGTACTACATATGATTTTAATGATGGTTCACAGATTACTAATAGTAGGTCTGCAATCTCATCTTTTATTTTATTTTATTTATTTTATTTATTTGCAAATCTCTTATATACCGCCACTTCCTAAGATCAGTGGCGGTTTACATTAAACAACAATAAATACATAAAACAGTACTATGGTAAGCAGTTACATCGAACAGTATTCAAAACTATATACAGGTATATTGAACAGTATTCAAAACTATATACAGTTAGTTAATCAAGTACAATGAACAGGAATCAATGCTATATAGGTAGAATTGATCAAAATTTGAAACTATTTACATATATATATTGAAGTTTTATCAATGGTTTTCTATTGGAAGTAGTTTTGCAAGTATTAGGGCGAATATATCATGGAGATCTGAGGTAGCATTCAATTCTTTCAGCACTCTCAGACCAGTTGATTTGCTACTCTTCAGTTTATCAAGTAGTTCTAATTCATCCTTCCTGTTTATCGATATTTCTTTCAGTTCTTCCAATGCATCACCTTTAAATAGAATTTCAGGCATGGGTAACTTCCCTACATCTTTAATAAAGGCTTAAGCAAAGAATTCATTCAGTCTCTATCCTATGGCTTTGTCCCCTCTTAGTGCCCCTTTTACCTCTCTATTATCTAATGATCCAACAGACTCTCTCACAGGATTTTTGCTACCAATAAACACAAAGTTTTTATTAGGCGTTTTTGCTTCCATGGCAAGCTTTTTTCAAATTCTTTCTATGCGTTCCTTATCAATGCCTTGGATCTAACTTGCCAGTGCTTATATTTCCAGTTTTCATCATTTGGCTCCTTCTTCCATTTTTAAAAAGATGCTTTTTTTCGGCTACAATGACCTCTCTGGCCTCTCTCTGACCTTGCCTTTAATTATGCTGGCAGTTTTTTGGCCTGCCTTCCGCTTTTTTTTTTTTTTTTAAAGCATGGCCTACAGCTGGTCTGGGCTTTCAAGATACTATTTTTAAACAATGCCGATGCTTGATGTCAGTCTTTAACTTTGCAGTCTATCTTCTTTTTGGTTAGGGGGATGGAAGTTTCGAGACAAATTATGCAGACATATCCCCAAATCGACAATAAGAATGGACTGTACCAACCCGAAACTGATGTCCATGTTCTTAGCAAGCTCCCTGATTGTCAATAGACAATTTGAGCATATTGCAGCATGCACTGCTTCAACTTTGTCTTCATTCCTGCTCATGGATGGTCTTCCAGAAGGTTGTTCACTGTCAACACTTTGGCGGCCCTCTTGGAAATGTTTGTACTTTATTTTATTTATTTATTTACATTCTCTTATATACCGCACTATTCTGCATCAGTGCGGTTTACATTGAACAAACTGAAATTACATTGAACAGGGCATTATAACTTGGAGATAACTATTTTACAGGGAACATGGGCTATGGAGGGTTAAGTGGCTTGCCCAAGACCACAAGGAGCACCTGTGGGACTAGAAACCCCAGTCCTTCCGGCCCAAGGTTGCTGTCCTCTAGTGGGATTTGAACCCCCGACCTTCCGGCCTGAAGTACCTTGCCCCAACCACTAGGCCACTCCTCCACTCCTAGTCATAAACTCGAGCATGACTATGCATTCATTGCCATACCCTTGCTGTAACTTGACATAAGCGGGACCTCAGTGTGGTTGTTGTGTCTGATGATCTGAAAGTAGCTAAACATGTAGAAAAGGCGACAGCAAAAGCTAGAAGGGATGCTTGGGTGCATAGGGAGAGGAATGGCTAGCAGAAAAAAGGAGGTGATAGTGCCTCTGTATAAGTCTTTGGTGTGGCCTCATTTGGATGGTGTGGCCTCATTTGGAGTATAGTGTGCAATTCTGGAGACCGCACCTTCAAAAGGATATAAACAGGATGGAGTCAGTACATAGGGTGCCTACTAAAATGGTTAGTGGTCTTCATTATAAAGCATATGCGGACAGACTTAAGGATCTTAATATGTACACCTTAGAGGAAAGGCGGAATAGAGGTGATATGATTGAGACATTTAAATTCCTCCGTGGCATAAATGCATAGGGGGAGAGCCTCTTTCAATTGAAAGCAAGTTCTGCTATGAGGGGACATGGGATAAGGGCAAAATGAATACCTTGGACCAGAAACAAACATCCATCACTGACTACTCCTCCAGACCACCTAACACAGGGGTCTCAAACACGCGGCCCGCAAGAGCATCTTGTGCGGCCCGCGAAGCACTTACCGGCGTCTAAAAAAAAAAAATTCCAAACTTGCCGCCGCAGTATTAAGCGTCCCGCGGGCCCCTCTGCTTGCTCTGAGTTCTCTCCTCCCTGCAGCATCAGTTCCAAAAGCGGCGGCTTTCAGAGCCGCGAAGAGAGAGCGTTTCTCTCGCGCGGTTCTGAAGACTCTCTCGCTGCTCTTCAGAACCGCGCGAGAGAAGCTCTCTCTCTCTTCGCGGCTCTGAAAAGCCGCCACTTTTGGAACTGATGCTGCAGGGAGGAGAGGACTCAGAGCAGGCAGGAGGGGCCCGCGGGACGCTTAATACTGTTGGCATTGTGGACCTAAAGAGGGCACTTTGGTCCATATACCTCGTTTCTATCCAGAAATTCAAACATCTTGTATCTCACGCGGAACTGCTATTGGAAAGGTGGGAGCTAAATACTCTTAAATAAATAAATGCTGACCAGCACTGTTTCAGATAGCCTGCAGCTGTTGTGACTTGATGTAACCAGATAATACATTTTAAAATAAAAAAATACCAGTGGTCCGCATTGGGATCAGGGACTGACTGCTGCCAATAGTGGCTATGTTTTAAAAAAAATAATAGTCCCGGGTGTTTGCAGCTTCGGGGGCTGCTGAGAATAGATTCCGGTTTGTTTTTTTTTAAATATGGAGAGTGCTGAGCCGGGAGCAAAGGTCTTGGGTGAGCCATGTTCCTGCGCCTGTCACCGGGTCTTGCTCCACGTGTGGCTGGTGGTGGCAATTGCAGGATCGGAGCAGCAGGAGCACTGCGGCAGCTCCCGATCTTAGCAGAAGAGGCAGGGGGAAGAGTGGAGGCATGACTGGCCGCGATCCTCATGGCTCCCACGGGAGAAGGGCCGCAGAGCTCATGGCTTCTCCTGGGGCTGCCGGGGGATCGTGGTCCTCATTTTGGTTGAAGGAGTGGCTGAAGTGGTGCCGGGTCTTCCATGGGTGTGGCCCTCTTCCATGAGGTTGGACCACGGATCGCGGCTGGAGCAATGTCAGCATTGGATCTGCTGTTGCTCATGGGACTGGCTGACGGCATCAGGACTTACAGTAGATGGTGGCAGGATAGGGGAGCAGCATTGGGGGCTCCAGAGCAGGAGAATGCAGGCAATGCTAGGCACGGCTAGGTCTAGTGAATTCTGGAGGGGGAGCCAGTCTTAAAGGGGCCAGCAGACTCTTCTGGGTGCAGGGTTCAGGTGCCGCGGCGGAAGGGTGAGAGCGATCGGGACAGCAGTAGTAGTTCCTAATGTGCCTGGTGGTTGGCACTGGATTATAGTAATGTAGAAATCTTTTAGTCTTTCTTTATTCATGCACTTATTAAGAGGCATGTTTACTAAAAGTTAGGGTATGGTAACATTATGCAAATATTTATGCAAATGAGGTCCCACGTCTCATGCGGCCCCCGGGTTATTTTACAAGTCCTCATTTGGCCCTCAAAGCAATTTGAGTTTGAGACCCCTGACCTAACATATCCCCAGAACTACCTACTAAGAGACCTATGTCTATTGTCTAAGTCTTTACTGTCTGTTCAGATCATCAATATTGGCCCCCTCAGTGGCAGCCCCCCCTCTCTATGAATTGATTACTGTCCCCCCCCCCTTTTTTTTTTGTTAAACCGCTTTGACCCGGTGAAAAGTGGGATATAAATACAGTTAAATAAAAGGGGATAGATTCAGGAGTGATATGCTGAAATATTTCTTTACAGAAAGAGTGGTGGATCCGTGGAATAGTCTCCCAGTGAAGGTGGTAGAGATGAGGATGGTATCTGAATTAAACAAAGCATGGGACAAATGCAGAGGATCTGTAAAGGAAAAAAGGGCATTGTTGCAGTTGTTGATATGGAAGAACAGACTAGATAGGCCATGTTGTCTTTTTCTGTTGTCATTTTTCTATGTTTCTAAGTCTCTCTGTATGAATCTCCAAGTTTCCTACAGAATTTAATAGAAATTCACTGTTAAGTTTTTTCACTCATCATAAATCTGACTAACTGCTTTTTACATGATACCAAACATCACGGGATTCAAAAAAAAAAAAAGTATGGGTGTGCTGCAGCCACGCTGCACATGCAGAGCACATAACTAAGTCACTGCATGCTTAATAACATTGTGGTGGGACATATTTATTTTATTTATTTATTTATTTATGATAAATGTAACCCTCCAATTGTACTGTCTTGATGTTAAGTTCCCCTATGTTAAATGTAACCCTCCAATTGTGATGTGACCATTTTGATTGTAGGATAAGGTGGTATACAAATCTGTTTAAATAACTGTTAAATTTATTATATATATTTTTTTTAATACCGCTTTATCATTTAGTCAAAGCGGTTTATATTGTAACCTAAACTTGGTAATGTACATTAAACAGTGAAATTGATAACTTGGATTCTTTTGAGGCAGTAGAGGGTTAAGTGACTTGCCCAAGGCCGCAAGGAATGCTAGTGAGAATTGAACCCTGGTTTCTTGGTCCCCAAGTCAGTGCTCTTTCCATTAGGTTACTCCTCCACTCCACTTGTATTGTTATATATCTACAGAAGAAGTCTCGATACATTTTGATCACACCTCATATTATTCACCTGCAATACTAAAGCACCTTGAAAGGACAAAAATTCCTTGAGACATTTTTGAAACATTATCAGAGAGGAGAGAGAACGGGTAAAAGGGAAATTCAGACACTTCAGATTTTTGGCTCTGGAGGCATTTTCTATCACCTCCATCTGATGGTACAATACCAAACTGTCTTTCATGGAAGATGCAATCTCAGCTTGTACAGTAATTTGGATGCCTGAGAATCAAATCGTATGTATGTGAGAGTCTACAAAGATCAGCTGTTCATTATGTTGAGAATACTTAGTGACTGATTCCTTAGTGAACACAGAAAATTGCTGCAAAGTTCCAGAGAGAGAGGTCTTCATTGAAGAAACAATATCCTAAATATCCTTCAGCAATCTTTCTGCTCCCAGGGTAGTCAAAGACCGCTGCCTGGGGGTAGTCTCTGAGCCAGCCTCCCCAACAGGGAACATCACAACCCTAGGCAGAGGAATCACCAATCTCTTAGCCCAATGGTTAGCTGGATTTGCAGTTCCCAGAAACTCAGCTGAAGGGCCCATCAACGCTTTTCCTTCTGCTGAGTCACTTGAGACTTCCAAACGTTTACAATGGGGGGAGGCTGTGGGTTCACATCCCCAAAACAATGGAGGAGCCCACAAAGCTCACAGATATTGGAGAAACAGCATCTTGCTTAAATTACGTTGTATTTGCGTATCCATTGGTAGTACTCACAGAAATTGGTTTTTCCTTTCCACCATTTCAGAGAAACAGACTAGAGTATGTTCCTCAGTGCTCCAAAGGGGCGTGACCCTTTGGACAGATATTCGCGGTTGTCACCGTGCTCTTTCGCAGTTGTCACCGGTACTGCCGTGGTTGGGGCCGCGTTCATGTAGGCTCTTTCTAGTGACGTCGTCAGTGCGCCGAAGTGCCCATAGGTTGGATCTGCTCAAGGGGACTCTTAAGGTAGGGGCCAGTCCTGCTAGACAACCTGGCTCCCTTCTGATTTACAGCGTGGCTCTTGAGAGGTGATGCATAGCGCTTAAGGGCTTTTCTCCAACTGTGGTTTCTATGCTCCAAAGATAAGGGTGAGAAATGAATTTTCTATCTTAGAAAGCACTACCAAGTGGGGACATATTCTCCGATGGTATTTTCAAAATCAGACATACGAGCTGTGACAAAAAAGAAACGAGACTGTGGCAGCCACACTCATGACTCAATGCCAATTGATCTCTCTTTCTCTGGTTTTCTTTTTCAGGTTTTTTTGTAGCACACTGCTCCATTGCTTTGTCACGCAACTGGAGGTGGCAGAATATGGAGCAATGAATTAACTTGAAATTTCTGGTTAAGTTGGAGAAGAGCCCAACTGAGTGTCTCCAACTTCTCCAAAAGGCTTATGGAGAAGATGCAATGTCAAGACCGTGAGTCTTCGAGTGGCACAAATGCTTCAAGACTGGCCATGAAGAGGTGGAGGATGACCCCAAGTCAGGACGGCCTTCCACAACAAAGACGGCTGATAACATTGACAGTGTGAACCAGCTGGTGTGGAGCGATCACAGATTGGCGGTGCAGAAGAGAACTGAGGGGCGGACCATCTTGGTGCAGGAGTTGGGGATGCGGAAGGTGTGCGCCAAGATGGTGCCCAAGCGTTTATTAGACAACCAGAAGGAGCACCGGATCAATGTTTGTTGAGACTTGCTAGAGAAGATCGGAGAAGATCCAGAATTCATTGGCCGAGTCATCACAGGAGACGAGACTTGGGTCTTCCAGTACGACCCTGAAAGCAAGAGACAGAGCCTGCAGTGGGGAAGACTCGACTGTCAACCAGACCCAAGAAGGCACGCATGTCCAGATCAAGGTCATGCTGATCGCATTCTTCGACCAGAAGGGAGTGGTCCATCATGAGTTTGTGCCTGAGTGTCAGACAGTCAACCAGCACTTCTACCAGCAGGTCCTCAATGATGACTGGGTTCGGCGCAGCAGGCAGGCTCTGTGGAGAGAAGTCGTGGCTGCTCCACCACGACAATGCGCCCGCACACACTGCGCTCAGTGTGAGGCAGTTCTTGGCCAACAAACAGATCACAGTTCTCGACCACCCTCTTTATTCCCCAGATCTTGCAGCATGAGACTTCTGGCTCTTCCCCAGGCTGAAGACTGAGCTCAAACGAACTCATTTCACTTCTGTAGAAGAGATCAAGGCCACTGTGACGAGGGAGCTAAGGGACCTCAAGGAGGACGACTTTACTGAGTGCTTCCGTATGTGGCAGATGTGAATGCAGAAGTGCATTAACTCTGAGGGGGATTACTTTGAAGGGGACAATGCATAATTTCTCTGTAGATTTTGTAATAAAACATTTATGGGACAGTCTTTCTTTTTTGTCAAACGTCGTATATCTCTTCATATTTTCAGGCTTAACAGCTCGTACAAATGGAAAGTTCAAGTGTAAATTAAATCTTCTACCCTGGCTATCCAAGGACTCCATTGTCTTCCTCAAAGAGGCTTTATATTTAATCACCAATGCAAGACCTTTTTGAACTACCATCTTTTTGTCCATTCCACAAATTCTACCCAAATTATCTTTTATTCCTTGCTTGTGTTCTGAGATGGTTTTGCTCAAGTCAGATGTTAAACCACAAAGTTGCTCAATGCAACCAGTCAAATTTGTCTCCATTGTCACTGTAGCAGAGGAAGCTGCACTAGCCACCTTAACCTCAGCCCATCCCCCTCAGGGACTGAAGATAATATAGCAGGAAAAATCTCACCAGCAGCTGTTTCCTACTGCTGCCACATATCTTTCAGGCCCGATACACTCTCGTTCTTTCTCATCAATTTCAATGTGGCATCTGTAGGGCTACTTTCCTCTGAATCCAACAGAAGCTCTACTCCTATAGCCACTGGCATATTTGAGCACACTGCTACATGCTCAGCACTTGGTGGGGGTGGAGGACTGTGCTGCTCCATGCTCAGAGAAACCTATGCATTGTCATTTGATTGGTTTCAGAAACTATGCCCATTCCAGTATCTTGGGGCTCAAACTCCACTCCTCATCACACAAACTCTGCAAGCATTCACTGGGCAGGGCCTAGGAACACCACCGGTGCTAAAGGTAAGCCCCGTGGTTTGGTTTTTCTCTTGGCCATTCTTTGACCCATGGTGTAGTAACCTATTCAGGAATACTGCAACAATAATGTGGAGCACAGTGGGTTCACTGCTCATACAATGGCTATATCTTGGATCCTCTGTCTTATGTCTTCATTCTAAAAAAAAAGTCAGAGTTGCTTATATCCAAGCTAATCAATGCTGTAATCTATCCAGAGCCAAGTTTTTACCTTCCTTTGGAATAACAAATACTTTTTTGCTGATGTTAGCCGGCAAATTGTTCCAGACTTTTGAGGCATTCTGTTGTTCAGTCTGTCGACTCAAGGAGACCTTCTGAAGAGTTGTCCTAAACTGTGTTCGATCTTCAGTCAGGCAGCTAATTATTGAGAGAGTGCAATCCATTGTTGCTATTGTCATATCGATCTATATCATTGCTAACCGTCCCCTATTGCACTGACCTTCAGTTTTGCCATGCATATCATCTTTCTCTAATGATTTCTTCGCAAGATGTGTCCAAAGTATAAAAATTGAGTCATGACATTTGAGCTTCAAAGGAAAGCTAAGGTTTGATCTGCTTTAATACGGACTGATTTATTCTTCATGCAGTCCATGATATAAACCATGTTCTTTCTCATCCTGCTAGTCCAGTCCAGGCCAAGTGGATTATGTCTCCCTGCCAACAGATGATGGAGAGAGAGAAAGAACTTGAACATTCCAATGACATCTCTTCTATAAAGACAAGTGTATACAGGGGGGACCTTTCAGTATTTTCTGTCTCCAGCAGATAGTGTACCTGAATGTACACTGCTTTGACCCGGTGAAAAGCAGTATATAGGCATTGCTAAATAAATGGTGGTAGCTCTGTTGGTGCAGTTCTACTTGTTCAGTCCTGGCCGTCTGATTGGTGGAGATCTCCAGGATATATTTTTGAATACCCTTCTGGAGTTTCCTGCGTTCTATGGCAGTTTGCTTCTAGTTAGGTATACCAGTTGAGCTCACTAGTTTGTGCTTCCAAGAATTTTTCTCCTCTCCTTGGCTATTTGCTTAAGTGTTTTTTTATTTTAGTGTTTATTTAAAAGAATAAAAAAGGTCTTCTGAGCATACGAAAGCAAGAGTTTGCCTTGGAGCACTGTACTGATACTACTATAACAGGCATCTTTTTTTCTGTTGCACAGGCATCTTCAACGACTGTCATGCTAGAGTGCCTCCAACCAATTACTTTGAGAACTGTGTTTATGATATGTGCTCTACTGGCGGACAGTCAATATCCTTGTGCTATGCTTTGCAGTCCTATGCTGAACAATGCACAAAAGTGGGAATCTTTGTCTAAAGTATGGCTGAGAGAAGTGCTGAGCACTGGAACCTGAATATGGTGCCTTTGAGAGGTTGGTGCTAAGGGGATGGTGACACCGTGCTGCTTCTCTTCGACTTTACGTGGCAATTTCTTTTCTCTCTGAGGAAATAGGCACCTGTTGCATGCATGGGCCACTTTCCTTTTGTAATCGAGGCTCCAGCTGCAGCTGTGGTGCTCCAGTTGCAGCACTTCTATCTTTCTTTTCTTATTGTTTTCTAGAGTAAAAGCAGCTGTGGTCTTTTTCGATGTCTGCTGCTTCACAGCAGCGTTTGAGCTGTGGTAAACGATGCTGGTTTCTGATGCAAATATGTGCTGCTTGTGCCATGGATCCCAGGGAATCATTGGGTTTGAATGAGGTGGTTCTTCCTTTCCCTTTCCCAATGGTGGCTACTTTGCCATCTGCTTCTCCCCACTCTCTGGTGCCTCGGGTGGAGCTGGCCTCAACAGCAATGGCCACCATTTTCTCTACTGGAATTGACCTTGGGGCATCCCCAGTCCTCCTCTCAGAGACCGTTCTGAGGGCACCAAATGTTCTGGGGCAATTGGACTCATTGGCTGCAGAATTTCTGGCTCTGAGCATACTCCAGATAGCGAGGAATGCCTGTCTTAAGATACTCTTCCACAAAGGCCTGAACCTTTGGTGTCCTTGGATCCTGCAGGGTTCGCTCCTGTGCCATCTAAGTGATCATGCTCTGAGTGCCTTTCCTGTTGCTTCAAATTCCTAGCAGTTTCTAGCTAGCAGGGATCCCAAGGACAGTCTTGAGGATCTAGATTTACTTGAGGATTTTTCAGAAAGTCTTTCTGACCTCGATGAGGACGAGTTGACCTCCTCTGAGGAAGGGCATGATTCCTTGAATGCCCACATCTTTTGTAGGGAGGAGCTCCAAGCATTGAGATCTCCCATCATTTTTTTCACTTAGAATTGCAGATTCCTCTAAGGAAGAAAAGACCAAGTCGCAGGCAGACCTTATCTCCAGGAACAAGCAGGAATGTAGTCTTCACATATGAGTATCGTCGGTACCGACGGAGCCTGCGCGGAAACGCTCCCCAACGTCCAATATGAAAGCTTTTGGGAGCATCCCATAGCGCCTGCGTGCTGCCTTCCTGCCTTTCCCAACTGTCCCTCTCCAGTTCTTTGTTTTCCACGGAGCCGACAGGTCGCACTTCCTGTCAACGCAGAAAATAATTCCCTTCTATTCTTCTTTTTTGTGGTCGCGTCTGCCTTCCTTCGACGCTACACCGGTACCGCCGGTGGTTCTTTCTTTAAAAAAAAAAACCAAAACTTCTGGAGTCTTTTTCAGTTATTTTCTCTTCAGGTGCCACGCACCATTTTGGGCACTAGGCCCAACTTTTTCCTTTAAAACGGAAAAACCCGCTTCGGGTTTTAAAAAGTGTTCCAAGTGTGCTGGTACCATCTCCGTCATCGACACCCATGAGTGGTGCCTCAAATGTTTAGGTTCTGACCATACTGTTTGAGTGTGTTGCCTGTGGGTTGATGTCAAAAGGGGGCCGGCAGAACCGAGCTGCTAAACTAGCACCCTTTTTCCTTCTGATGCAGCCTCTGTGGCATCAATGTCTTCCAGGGCTTCGTCTTCCTCCCATGGATCTCAGGTAACTAAACATAAATCTAGCCGGTCCTCAAAGGGTAGATCTCCCTCTAAGCATCGAAATGCCTCTGGTGTTGCCCTTGAGGGACTTTCACCGACAAAATTGCCCTGGCGGGAGGCTTCGGCTTCCAAAGCACTAACAGGGCTCCAGGATGTTCTCAAGGTCTCAAACTCGGCAGAACTGCTGGTGCCATGCTCTGGGGTACCGGCTGCTTCATCCGGTACCGATAATCAAGCATCGGCAGCATCGATAGACCAGAGATTCTTGGCTATTGAACACAGTTTGGCGGCTCTTCTCACGGCCTCGATGCCCCTGAAACCGCTTCAGACAATTCAACCGACACCGACTCTGGTACCGGTACCGACTGCATTGTCATCGGCAGGTATTCTACCGGGACTGAGTCATGCTTATCCATCCGGTATCGACAAGTCGGTACCGGACCCCTCCGATGCCGACTTAGATCGGTACCGTGCCTTGCACGATCACCCAGATCGGAGATACTTTGAATCCCTCGGATGAGTCTGAAGACTCTGAAAGCTCTGCCGATACCAGAGTACTTCTTCCTGAGGCTGCTGCTTCTCCTCAGCGCAGGATGTCTCCACCAGAGGATATGTCTTTTTCAGGATTTTATCTGAGATGTGGCTCGAGGTCTTTCCATCACAGTGGCTCCTGAAAAAGAGCCTAGGGCAAAGGAATTAGAAATCCTACAATACCGTAAAGCTCCCAAGGAGGCAGCTACCTTACCTATTCATGAGATCTTGCATGATCTCATGTTAAGGATGTGGGAAACATCTCTAACCACATTTCCTCACTCTCGAAGACTCGACACCATGTATTGAGTTACTCCTTGTCCTGAGTTTCAGAAGACTCGGCTACCACACCATTCCATGGTGGTGGAATCAGCTATGAGAAGGATCAAGAGTGCAAAAAGGCATGCAACTAATCCTCCAGGATATGAGTGTAGGACTCTTCACGCCTTTGGACGTCGAATCTTCCAGGCTTCCATGCTTTCTGCTAGGATCAGTTCCTATATATTATATATGGGAATGTTCCTTAAGGAGGTCACGGGAGATTTAGAGCTTATGAGCCCTCTTCTTCCTGATGATAAGAGGCAGGATTACCTCACCCTTGTCAGACATGCTCAGGATGTTTCCAAGTTTGTGAATCGTGCAGCCTTTGACTGCTTTGAGTGCATAAGCAGAACCTCTGCTATTGCCATTGTTGCACGTAGGATTGCCTGGCTCCAGGCATCTGACTTGGAACTTTGGGTACAGGATAAACCAGGGAATATTCCTTGCACAGGAGAGAATCTCTTTGGCAAGAATTGGCAGGAAAAAGCTAATGAGATAAATGCTGGCAATATCACTTTGGATAGATTGTCTAAATCTACAGCTGATCCTGCAAGGAAAAAATCCTACAAAAAACCATTCTTCAGTAAGTAGTTTTATCCCTCCTATACCCAGCAGGGGCATCGTTTTAGGTCAGTCTGCCCAAAAGGGACAGCAGCAACAACCTAGGCAAAAAAACCCCCAAATCTGCTAAGCCTTAACCGGCTCAGCAGACTCAGCCTCCACAGGGGCTTTGACTCCTATCTAGAGAACTTTGCCTTTCTGGCCCTGAACGGCCCAGAGCTTTCCACCGGTCCAGGAAGGTTATGTCATTTTGTCCCCAGATGGGGTCAGATAACAGCAGAAAATTGGACTCTGTCTGTTGTAAGAGAGGGGTACAAGCTTCATTTCCTTAGCATGCCCCCTCCTACAATGGTAAGACAGTTCAATTCTCAGACGTCTCTCAATGGACCAGTTAGGTCAAGAGGTCACTATGCTTCTTGCCCAAGGGGCAATAGAAGAGGTGCCCATTCTCCAACAGGGTACAGGGTTCTACTCCCCCTATTTCCTTATTCCAAAGAAAACAGGAGGACACAGACCTATTTTACACATCAGAGAATTGAACAAATTCCTGTTCAAGGAGAAGTTCAAAATGATTTCTCTAGGAACTCTGCTGCCATACTTTCAGAGTCAGGATTGGCTTTGTTCTCTAGATCTCAAGGATGCGTATACTCATATTCTCATCCATCCAACTCATCAAAAGTTCCTTCGCTTTCTATTTCAAGGAAAGCACTACCAATACAGGGTTCTTCCTTTTGGCCTGGCCTCGGCACCAAGGGTGTTCACAAAATGCATGGCTGTGGTGGCAGCATTTCTTCGCACCCTAGGAATATTCGTCTTCCCTTAAACGACTGGCTCATTTGAGCCCCTTCAGAGGCCAGTGTTGCTCTCTCTCGCACAATGCGCATCCTTCAATATTTGGGACTTGTCATATCTTTAATTTTATTTAAGATTTAATGTACCGCCAGAGCCGAAGCATATGGCGGTTTACATAAAACAAAGGGACTACTGTTGAGAAAAGGAAATAGAAAAGGAATGCTATTCGTTGACAGGAAAGGGACAGCGTTAGAGAGAAGGGACAGTAGGCAACAATAGCAACAAGAGGAATAAATACTCTTGGGAATCAGCGAGGGGGGAGAAAAGGAGGGGGAGGGGTGAGGAAGGTCAAAGGCTGTGCAAAAAAGATAAGTTTTGAGTTTTGCTTTGAAGGCGGGGAAGGAAAGTTTCAAACGAAGGGCGGGTGGCAGGGAGTTCCAAAGACGAGGACCGAGAAAGAAAAAGGAGGAGCGCGTGGACTCAAGGCGAGCCTGGGATGGAGGAGGAAGAAATAATCGGTTGGCATGAATGGATCTGAGGATTTTTGGAGGGCAGTGAAAATGGACTAGATCGGAGAGGTAAAGAGGAATACCGTTGTGGAGTGATCTGTGTACAAAAATGAGGATCTTATACTGAATACGGAAAGGGATAGGTAGCCAGTGGAGCCGGATAAGAAGGGGGGTGATATGAGCAAACCGAGAGGTGTGGGTCAGGAGACGAGCAGCAGTGTTGTGAACCAACTGAAGCCTACGAAGTTGGGTAAGGGGGAGACCAGCCAAAGAAGCATTACAGTAATCCAAACATGAAGTGACAAGAGAGAGAGGAGCAAGGTGGTTAGAGAGGAAGAAGACAGGAAAGGACGAACCGCACGGAGTTGCCGAAGGGTGTGGAATGAACTTTGAACAACAGAGGAAACGTATCCCTAAAGGTCAGAGCGGAGTCAAGGGTAACACCGAGATAGCGCAGTGAGGTAACGAGGGATAGGAGCAGCTGAAAAAAGTGGAGCAAGAGAGGGGACAGGAGCACCAGCAGTGAACTAGATGGCCGCAGTTTTTGATAAATTGACATGTAGATAATTGTCCAAGAACCAGGCGGAAACAGAGGAAAGACAGACATTGAGGGGACCAATATTGGGAGCGAGTGAATCAGTGTGATAAAGAATATCATCTGCTTAATAATACGCTGAGATGCTATGTTGCTGAATAAACAGAGAGAGGGGAGCTAAGAAAATGTTAAACAGCAAAGGTGCTAGTACTGAACCCTGAGGAACACCGCAGTGGAGAGGCGTCGGAGAAGAAGAGGCAGTGCCAGAGAGAACTGAAAAATACAGATTGAAAAGAAATGAGTGGAACTAGTGAAGAACTGAGCCGGACAGACCGATAGCACTAAGACATGAAAGGAGAGTACGGTGGTCAAAGACATCAAAGGCAGCAGAGAGATCGAGTGAAATGGTTAGGGATATAGAACCTTGATCATGAGGAACGTGTAACTCGTTGAGAAAAGAAATAAGAATAGACTTTGTGCTGTGACCAGGATGAAAACCAGATTGACGGAGGTGAAGAACCAAGGAAGGCTCTAAAGTGTGCAGAAAGCTGAGAAAAGACCAGTCTCTCAAGAAGCTTAGAAAGAAAGGGCAGGTTAGAGATGGGGCGCCAGTTTGAGGGGACCGAGGGATCTAGAGAGGCTTTCTTTAAAAGAGGACGGATAAGGGCGTGCTTCCAATGAGAGGGGAAGATGCCAGACAGTAAGCTAGTGTTGAAAATTGAGAGAATCAGGGGGGACAGAGCCAGTGAGGGCTCGGGAAGCCACTGTGAAGGGATGGGGTCAGAAGGGCATGTAGTTTTCCGAGTGGTAGTGAGGACCCTTGTTAGTTCTGGGAGAGTAACGGGTAGGAAGGAGGACGAACGATGGGAGAGGGGCGGGATGCCTGAGGTTGGGGACAAAGGAGAGGATAGAGAAAGGGTGGGAGGGGGGAAAAGTGGAGGAGGGCAGGTGGGAAAAAGTTGTCGAATAGATTGAACTTTAGAGGCAAAGTGAGAGGCCAGCACAGAAGGTGCAGGATTGTTTGAAGAAGGGAGAGAAAGGTCTATGGGCCCAGAGGTAGAAGGAGCATATGGGGCAGAAAGAGAATGAAGAATGCGGTACAGTTGCCGTGTGGAATTAGCTGAAGAAGAAATAAGCTTAGAATAGTGTTCCTGTTTGGCGGAATTGAGAAGGGTACGATAGTGTGTGTGACAGCGAAAATGCAATAGCGTGGCTGAGGAGGGGCGCTTACGCCAAAGGCGGATGGCCCGACAGAGGTAAGAACGGTGGATCAGAAGACCCGGATGAAACCAGGGAGCGCTAGGGCGGCGCCGGGAGGAGGACGGAAGTTGCAGTGGGGCAACCTGATCCAGAGCAGAAGAGAGCGTGGTGTCCCAACACTGTGCCTGAAGATCCACTGGGAGCGAATGGAAGTTAGTGGGAAAAAGCTTATCTGAGGAGGGGAACTGAAGAAATGAGTCAGGAGTGATACGACGGCCAGGGCGAGCTGAGGGAAGGAAAGCTGAGGAGGAGGAGAGGGAACAAAAAGGAAGAGAAAAGAAAATGCAGGAGTGATCAGACCAGGGAAGCGACAGAACAGAGAAAGAAGAGGGAACAAAGGGTGAGGACTGCCAAGAGATGACAAGATCCAACGTATGGCCAGCAGAGTGGGTAGGGACCTGAACAAATTAAATTGCTGTAAGAGAAGGTCAGAGAGCAAAGAGAGAAGAGAGAGATCATGCTGAGAGGATGGAGAGTCGAAATGAACATTGAAATCACCAAGGGTGACAAGATGTTGATACATGAGAGGCCTCGGACAGAGTGGAAAGAACAGAGTCCCATAAAGAGGAGGTCAAGGAAGGCGGAGCATAGAGAAGAAGGATGTAAATAGGGGTCGAGGTCCCTAAACGAAGCAAAAGAGCTTCTGGGTAGGAGGAAGGGAGAGGAAAGATCTCGAGCAGAGGGAGAGAGGAACGGAAAATTGCCGCAAACCCCCACCACTCCTGCCCCAATGGGATACCGATAGGAGAAGCCCGGGGGAAGACAACGGTTCAGGAGAGGCTCCTCCCCCTCCTTGAGCCAGGTTTCTGTTAGGAACAAAACATCCAGAGAATGCTGCAAAATAAGGTCATGGATGAGAGCGGATTTAGTACGCAGAGAGCAGCAGTTAATAAGGGCCATTTGAAGTAGAAGGAGCTGCGTGGGGGAGGGGGGAAGGGAGAGATGGGGAAGGGGAGCGAAGAGGGGGAAGACATGGGATAAGGTTGGGGGAAGGACGCATAATAACATCCGGCGGGGCATGAGTAAGGGGAAGGGGCCTCCAGCCCCAGAAAACAGGGATGGCAGCCATTCCACAGAAAAACGACAGGAACCAAACACAAGGCAAGAAGCAGGAGGGACCAACCATGGATGAGGGGAACGTTACAGTGCTGAGGTAAACTGGGGTTGACAGTATTACAGCGTGCGTCGATCATCGGAGGAACTAAATAAGCTAGAGGCGATGAGGTGTCTGGGGTGGTCTCGGTGCAGGAAGAAGTCACACAGGAGCGATGGATCGCTGGACACTCCCCCAGACTCGCCCCAAGGAGCTCGACCAAGGAGCACGTCTTGCTCCTTGGGCGCGCGCCCATGGCGCATGCCGCCGCAGTGTGGATCGCCGCGCTAGGGGCGCTTAAATGTAGGATGACAACTTCCGGGAACAGGGAGCAGCCAATAGGATTACCTGTGGGAGGGGCAGCAGAAAGATGTCTGTAACAGCAGAAAGATGTTGGTAACAGCGAGCAGCAAGCAGGCAGGCAAAACAGCTGAACAAACAGCAGACAGACTTGCTCCCACTCAGTCCCTAGAGTTTATAGGAGCTCTGCTGGATACCAGACAGACAAGGGCCTACCTTCCACAGCCCCGCTGCCTTCTCATTGTGCAGTTAGCTTCCCAAGCAGTGCTAAAACCTCACCTCACTGCTCGGGAAATGTTACAAATGCTAGGCCACATGGCATCCACCGTGCATGTGGTTCCTTATGCTCGCCTCCATATGAGGGCAGCCCAGTGGACTTTATCCACTCAATGGACTCAGGAGTCAGGTTGCCTGTCAGACAAAATAGCAAACCCAGAACCCTTATTTTGTCCCTCCAATGGTGGCAATCGCCCCAAAACCTTTTGGTTGGGTCCCCTTTTCAGCAACCTCCACCCCAAGCCACTCTAACAACAGATGCCTCACAGGTGGATTGTGGAGCCCACCTGCAAGGCCTCTCTACCCAGGGTACCTGGACTCCACAGGAGACCTATCTACATATCAATCTCCTGGAAGTCAGAGCAATCTTCCTTGCTCTTCAAGTATTCCACACCCAGCTCAGCTACAAGACAGTCCTAGTTCAAACAGACAATCAAGTAGCCATGTTCTATGTGAACAAGCAGGGTGTAACAGGCTCTCGGTCGCTATGCAACAAAGCTTTGCGACAATGGGCCCTCGCCAGAGAGCATCAGATTCATCTCCTTGCGGTGTATCTTCCAGGCATTCAAAACTCTTGGGCAGACAGACTCAGTCGAGTTCTGCTTACGCATGAATTGTTTCTCCATGCAGACTAGGTGGCCAAAATTTTCCAAATTTGGGGAACCCCGGACATAGACCTCTTCGCAAGTCCGCTGAATGCCAAACTTCCCCGGTTCTGTTCCAGAATTCTGGCTCAGGGTTGTCAGGCCAGGGATGCTTTCCTCATCCATTGGGGCCAGGACTTACTATATGCCTTTCCACCCATTCCCCTAATTCCCAAAACCCTGTTCAAGCTTCAGAGGGACAGAGGTCATATGATTCTCATAGCTCCACATTGGCCACAGCAAATGTGGTACCCTCTGCTCCTACATCTCTCAAGCTCCACCTCTGGAGTTAGAATCTGCTCCAGATCTCCTTTATCAGGAGGATGGGATGCTGTGGCATCCCAATCCCCAGTCTCTGCATCTCAGGGCCTGGTTGCTGAAAGCCTAGAACTTCACGGTCTTAACCTTTCTCAGCAGGTAAAGGATATCCTTTATGCTTCCAGGAAGCCTTCCACAAGACGCTCTTATGCTTTCAAGTGGAAAAGGTTTACCATATGGTGCTCACAGAAGGGTCTTAACCCTCTTGCGATATCTCTGGAATCATTACTGGAATATCTCCTTCATTTATCTAATGCAGGGCTTAAGACCAATTCAGTGAGCGTTCATTTGAGTTTTATTACAGCTTCTTTCAAGCCTCTAAATGGGGAACCTATTTCCTCTCATCCTCTCATAGCGAGATTTATAAGAGGCCTTCTTTTAACTAAGCCTCCCATTAAGCCACCATCGGTGGCATGGGACTTAAATCTGGTTCTTGGTCCGCTTATGAAACCACCTTCTGAACCACTACCTCCTTGAAATTCCTTTCCTGGAAGGTCATCTTTCTTATTGCAATCACATCAGCACGTCGCATCAGTGAATTGGAAGTATTGGTGGCTGATCCTCCTTATACAAGGTTCCATTATGATAAGGTAGTCCTTAGGACTCATCTACACTTTATGCCAAAGGTGGTGTCACCTTTTCATTTAAACCAAGCAGTTTACCTTCCTGTATTCTTCCCAAGGCCTCATGCCTCAAATGCAGAAAGGAATCTTCATACTTTTGGATTGTAAAAGGGCTCTGGCCTTTTACTTACAAAGGACACAGCAACATAGGAAGTCCTCTCAACTTTTTGTTGCTTTTGATCCTAGTCTCCAAAAGAACACTGTATATCTTTTGCCTATGAGAGTAAAAACCTTCCTCTGGAGGCCATGTCACAGCTCACAATGTGAGAGCCATGGCAGCCTCTATGGCTCATCTTCACTCTGTGTCTATTGACGACATCTGCCGAGCAGCTACTTGGGCTTTGGTTCATACCTTAACAGCCCATTTCTTCTTAGACAAGGACTCCCCTCGGGATGCCTTGTTTGGTCAGGCTGTTCTTCAACACCTGTTCCATACTTAATCAACTCCTACCCACCATCCCTGGTAGGATGCCAGAGATCCATGGGGGGAAGTGGAGCCCTTTCACAAGGGCACACAACCTCCTGGGTTTCTCCCTGGCATCTGCAGCTAGGGAATCCCCATATGTGAAGACTACATTCCTGCTTGTTCCTGGAGATAGCATAGTTACTTACCTGTAACAGGTGATCTCCAGAAACAGCAGGAATTTAGTCTTCACAACCCACCCACCTCCCCTAGGAGTTGTATATCTATCTCTCTCTCTCTCTCTCTCTCTCTCTCTTTCCCTCTCTTTTGTCTCAGCTTTAAACTCAACTGGAGAGGGACATTTGGGGAAGGCAGCACGCAGGCGCTGTGGGATGCTCCCAAAAGCTTTCCTATTGGGCGCTGGAGAGTGTTTCTGCGCAGGCTCCATCGGTACCGACGATACCCATATGTGGAGACTAAATTCCTGCTGTTCCCATAGATCACCTGTTACAGGTGAGTAACTGTGCTATTTTGGTGGGCATCAGGAAGCCCACTTAGGCCTTCCCTTTCCTGACTGAGTTGCAGAAAATGGTATGTGCAGAGTGGAAGTCTCCAGATGCTGCTCTGTGCAGTGTTAAGCATTTAGGTAAGACCCATTTTTGGATCAAGACTGATTTGAACAAGTGGCTTAGTTTCCCTAAGGTGTACACTTTGGTCTTGGCAGTCATTAAGCATACCACAATCCCTGTCAAGGGGGGAGTGGCACTCTGTGATCAGGATTGGAAGCTGAGGCTCTCTCAAAGATGACTTTCTTGAGTGTCTGCTAGTGTTGACCTATGGAGGTTTGGTGCCCTTTTGCCTGAAGATGCTGCTTTGGCACATATCGAGTCAGTGGTGGCCGCCTTGGTGGATGCAATGTATGATCTTCTCGGCTTGGAGGGGTAGTGGCTGCTACTTTGTCTAGAAGATGACTTTGACTTCGACACTGGTCTGCTGACCCTTAGTCTAAGACTAGTTTTGCTAAACTTCTATTCAGGTCCTGTTTGGTGGTGGACCTTGAGAAGCTTCTTAAAGATATGGGGGAGGTGAAGCCTCAACAGTTGCTGGAAGATAAGCCTAAGGTTTCTTCTATGTATTCTTCCTTTTCGGCCTTCTGCTCTTGGTCGTCTTTTCTAACTATTAAGACATATATGCCAGGAAAGCCATCCAGCTCCTCCTCAAGCATGGTGGCAAAAGCTCTACCCTTTTGGGGAGCTCATATGTCCCGGGAAACTGTTGCTTCTAAGCCTGCTGCCTCTTGCACAGCCAAGTGATGGGCGAAAGGCCTATTCCAAGGTGCCTCAGGCTGCTTTCACGTTTTTTTTTTTATTATCCAGAGTGGGCTCAAATCATGTCATATTGCTGTGTCTTGATGTGCGCCACGTCCATGTGCTGGAGTGTATGAAACTCATTGGAGACACTTTCATTGTCTCTCCATGCCACAGTCAAGAGGGTGTGGTGAGTTGTACCCTAAAGAGTTCTAGATCTTTGGGCAATAGTTCCTTTACAGCTGTCTGAGAAGGGGCAAGGGAAGGTTATTCCATCTATTTAGTTATACCCAAAAAGGACTGGTCCTTCTGGCCCATTCTCAACTTTGAAGGCATCAGTCCCTCCTTGAGGGTGCCCATTTTCATATGGGAAACCTTGAGAATGGTTATACGAGCAGTTTTTAGAATCCCTAGATCTTGCCAAAGCATACATTCACATTCCCATCAGGAAGGATCACCAGTGATTCCTGTGATTTACCAGCAGCAAGAATTTTCTGTTTTGTGCCCATCCCTTTGGATTAGTGACTGCTCCCAGGACATTCACAAAGGACATGATAATGGTGGCAGCAGCTCTCTGAAAGGAATGATATCTGTGGTCATCCATACCTGAACGACTGGCTCATCCAAGCAAAGTTGAAGGTATATGCTCTCAAGTCGGTGCACTGAGTGGTGCAACTTTTGGAAAGTCTGAGTTGGGTGGTAAACTACAACAAGAGCTGTTCGGTTTCTGCTTAGTATCTGGAGTTTCTGGAAGCACACTTTGACACCTGAGTGGAGTTTGTTTCTCTCACTGCGGACAGATGGATCAAGCTTTGCGGTCAAGTCATGAATTTTCAACTTTCTCACCCCCCTATGGTGTGAGATTACCTATAGCTCTTGGGTTCGATGGCATCCACTCTGGACCCTAGTGTCCTGGGCTCGCACCCACATGCGTCCCCTTCAAAAAGCATTGTTTCGCTGGTCCTCTTCATTCCAAAATTACATTTGCCTCCCTTTTTCTCCCTTTGTTTGGAGCAATCTCTTTGTGGCTATCTTCCAGCAATGTCCTCAAAGGAATGCTGCTCGTAACTCCCTCCTTCCGGTGTTCCCTGTAAGTATTAGTGTATGTGTCTCATATACCCTCATGTTAAATGTATCCGCCAACCGCTTTTACCCAGTGAAAAGCGGGATATAAATGCAGCTAAATAAATAAATAAATTAGTGATAACGACTGATGCTGGGGAGCCCATTGTTTTGGTCACATGGTACAGGGTTGATGGTCCAGGCTGGAAGCGAGGTGGGCCCTCAACCAGGCTCGGGTGATTTGTTTTGCACTAGAGTTGTTTCAGCATAATCATCTTGGCCAAGCTGTCTAGGTTCTATCAGACAATGCCACAGACGTGACATATGTCAACTGGCAGGGAGGAACCAGGATCCCATGAATTTCTCTGAAAATAAGGTTTCCCTTCTCCTGAGCCAAGATCCATCTACAAGCCTTTCAGCCTAGCACATTGCGGGAGTGGAGAATGTCATAGCCAACCTTTTTCAGCCATCATGCACTCAATCCGGGGGGACTGGGAGCTTGCTTCTTGGGCCTTTTGGTGCATTCTCAGCAGTTGGGCCTATTCAGCCTTAGATCTTATGGCAACGATTTCCAGTGCCAAGCAGCCATGGTTCTTCAGCTCCCAGAAGGAACTCTCCTCTTAAGTACTCTAGTGCAACTGTGGTCACTGTTATTTCTCCTGTATGTCTTACCTCCGTGTTGGATAGAAGATAATCTGGGATTAGTGATTCTAGTGGCCCTGGATTGGCCGTGTTGGCCATGGCATGCCGATCTGGTTTGGCTAATGTTGGAGCAGCCTCTGCTTCTAGGCAAGCGGCGGGTTCATCTTCGGCAAGGTCCAGTTCCAATGAATGACCCCACTCCCTTCTTGCTTATGGCGTGATCTCCGAGAGGCAGCACTTGGGTTGCAAGGGCAATCTGCACTTTGCTAAAGGCTAGGTGCCGTTCCACTTCCTTAGTGTATGTGCAGGTAGAGTGTAATTTTTGGGGCCTGGTGTCGGCAGCGTCAGCTGTCTCCTGGCAGTGCAGACATTCCTTCTTTACTTTACTTTTTTCAGGATGGTTTTGATAAGGGTCTGGTGCTCAATTCCTTGAGTACACATCACAGCTCGCTCTTGTCGTCGAGGTCCAGTGAGATGCTGTTCTTTGGCCTCTCATGTTTCATTTTCTTTCCTACACGGTGTGCGCCATTTATTTATTTATTTATTTATTTGCATTTCTTATATACCGCACTATTTGCGATCAGCGCGGTTTACATAGAACAAACAGTATCCGACAATATACAAAAGTCAGGTCATTACATTGAACAGGAACAAGTAACTTGGACAACAGGGTAAACTATATACATCTGCGATACGTTGAGTATCTGCGATACGTTGAGTAAGGTAAATTATATACATGTACAAATGAAATTATTAGGTATTGGTTATAATTGGGGGTGCCCTAATAATGATGGCTAGGGTTCAGGGGAGTCAGTGAGGTATTTAATAAAGAGAAAGTGTGTCAAGTCCTTCCTGAACTGGCTCAAGTTGGGGATTGTCCTGATGTATGGTGGTAGGGAGTTCCAGAGACTTGGGGCGCATAGTCTGAAGGCTCTATTCGATGTTGCTTTGGTGCATTTTGTCATGTCTCTCGGTATAACTAGGATGTTGGCTGCTGAGGATCTCCTTAGCCTGTTAGGTGTGGGTGGATGGATGATGTCACTTAGTGAAGAGGAGAAGAGCCCCTTGGTGGCCTTGAAAGTCATCACTAAGATCTTGTAACTGATCCTGGCTTGAATGGGGAGCCAGTGAAGCTGCTTTAGGAGGGGTGTGATATGCTCTCTTCTCGGAGCTCCAAACAGAATCCGCGCAGCACTATTCATGGCATGTTGTAGGGGGTTCAAGGTGGCCTGAGGGAGTCCTTGTAGGATGGCGTTTGCATAATCAAAGTGTGGAATAGTGAGGGCCTGATAGATGGTGCGGAAGTCGCTTGGTTCAAGTAATGGGCGTAGGTGTCTAAGGGATCTGATCTTGAAGTAGATCGCTCTGACGGTGTTGGCTATGTGTTGCTTCATGTTGAGATTCTGATCCAGTGTGACTCCGAGATAGCGTATAGCTGATTTTACTTGCAACTCGGCGTTGTTCATTTTCAAGTGGCTGGGTGGTGTGAACTCTGGATTTCTGGAGATGAACAAGACCTCTGTTGTGTTGGATGCGCAGATTTTGAGATAGGAGCCATTCGGATATTGTGTTGAAGCACTTAGTCAGAGGGGTAAGGTCTGGGCAGTCCAGGGATATTGGCAGGTAAAGTAGGACATCGTCGGCGTATATCATGCAACTCACATTGAACGATCTGATGATGTTACAGATGGGTTGGATATAGATGTTAAACATAAGTGATGATAGGGAGGATCCTTGAGGAACTCCTTGACTTTGTAGGAATGGTACAGATGTGGACCCGTTTGCTCGAACGTATTGCCATCTTCCAGACAGGTAGGATCTGCACCACTCAAGAGCTGTTCCACTGATGCCTTTTTCTCTCAGCCTACAAAGGAGAATTTCGTGGCAGACCGAGTCAAAGGCTGCCGCAATATCTAAGATGATGAGTGCGAAACCTTGATGTATGTTGTTGATGCCTGAAATTATGGTGTTGAAGAGTGTTGTGAGAAGAGTTTCCACTCCGTGTGATTCTCTGAAACCGTGTTGTGATGAATCTAGGGGGGGCGTTGGTATCGATATGATCTTGTAACTGTTTGTAGACTATCTTTTCAATGATTTTGGCAAGCATCGGAATGCTGGAAATGGGCCTGTATGACTCCACCTTTTGTGGGTCTAATTTGGAGTTCTTCAATAGAGGTCTAACGGAGGTTTGTTTGAGAGTAGAGGGGAAAGACCCAGTGTTAAAGGATAGGCCTATCATATTAGCTAAGATCGGGGCGAGGTCACATCGCAAATCCCTTATCCAGAATGCTGGACAGGGGTCCGAGTATGCAGTGGAGGTATTTAGAGTTGAGATGGTGTCTTCTATAATTCTCTTTGAAGGTATAACAAAGGTAGTTAGAGATGCTGAGAATTCTTGAACGTTGGGGGGGTTTGGTATCTCCATTTTGTCAGTCTTGCATAGTTTAGATTGCATAAAGATGGCATAGTCCTGCGGGTGTATATCTCCAGGGTGCTCCGGGGTGGGTTCCTTAGCAAGGGATTTAACTAAGTTGAAGAGGTCGTGCGGCTTATTTAATGACCTTTTCAGGGTGTCTGTGTGGTGTTGCTTCATTTTGGCTATGACGGCGTTTCGATGTGTGTGTAGATGCTGGGTATATGCTGCTTGGTCACTGCTAGTATGTGACTTTCTCCAACGCTTTTCTAGTCTCCGTAGGAGGGTTAGTGATGCCCTTAAGTCAGCAGTGAACCATGGTGCTGACAATTTTCTGTTTGGGGCTTTAGTTGTTGGGGGATGGATTGCGATTGCGCTGAGTTTGCTGTTCCAGGTGGAGATCAGTTCCTCTAGATCTAGTGAGGTCTTATCAAGGAGTGTGTTTGTTTCAGCTAGTATACGTTCTCTGTTGAACGGGTGAAAACATCTGGCAGTTGGGTTAGAATTCTTGCTTGAATACTCATTGGGTCTTTGTGACTTGAAGAGGGTAGGTATCTGGAAAGTAATGAGCTTGTGGTCAGACCATGGTACTGCTGTTAATGAAAGTGTGATGTTTTGTGATTGCTGAAGCACTGCTTGTGGGGCGAATATGAGGTCGAGAATGTTACCCTTTGAGTGTGTGGGTTCTTGTACCAATTGGGTGTATCCCAAGATGTCTAGTGCTTCTATGAATGCAGCTGCATGATTGTCCTGTAGGGAAGGCAGATTGAAGTCGCCTAGGATCCAATTTGGTTTATTTGGACCCTGGGTGTTGGATGCTATGTTTATGATATTAGAGAGGTTGTCTGGATTTGCAGAAGGTGCTCTGTAAATCAAGTTTATAGAGCAGTTGTTATTGGAGATAGTTATTGTTTCAAGGGAGTTGATGCTGTTGGCTTCAACCAATTTAAACTGAAGGTCCGATCTAGTGATGATGGTCACTCCTCCACCCCTTTTATTCTGCCTGTGGCTGGTGAAAGCAACAAAGTTGGGTGGTAGAAGTTGATTAAGTATAGTGTTGTCCTCCGGTGAGAGCCAGGTCTCGGTGATCATGATGATGTCCAGTTTATGATACATCATCGTTTCAGTGATTGCTGGCCATTTTTTGCGAAGTGAGCGAGAGTTAATGAGTGCACACTTCAGGCTACTGGTGTATGGGCATTTACTTTGCTTGGTTTTTAAAGAATTTTGTAGTGGAATATGTATTAGATGGTGGCGGTATGGATAGCTAGTTCCATAAGAGTGGTTGGGGGAGTCGTCTGGCCATTTTCTTCCACTGGTAGAAATTATTGGGATGTGATTCTGTGTTGTAAATAGTGCCAGTGAGGAAGATGGCAAGATTGTGAGTAGAAGGTAGAGACTCATTAGGGTGATGATTATGTGCTCCATTTTGAATCTTACTGAGCCAGTCCAGGTGAGGCAGGGGGGTGAGTTTGGTGTGACCCTGACTAAGGATATTTTATCTAGGTGGCTGTATCCTCTGAGGTGCGGGAAAGGAGAGTGAGTGCCCTTTCATAGTTGTGTGTTATGGCAGGAGTAGAATTTTACTGAAAATAAAAATAGCAGGAACACTATGATCCACAGTGACAGTGGAACAAAATGATTAAAGTAGCATTGAATACAGTGCTATGCAATAGTAGCAATGGAATACAGTGCTATGCAGTAGTAGCAATGAATACAGTGCTGTGCAGTAGTAGCAATGAATACAGTGCTATGCAGTAGTAGCAATGGAATACAGTGCTATGCAGTAGTAGCAATGGAATACAGTGCTATGCAGTAGTAGCAATGAATACAGTGCTATGCAGTAGTAGCAATGGAATACAGTGCTATGCAGTAGTAGCAATGGAATACAGTGCTATGCAGTAGTAGCAATGGAATACAAAATGGCGTTTTACCATGTAGGGAGCAGGTGATGTTATCAGTGCATGGTAACGGATAAGGAACTATCTCTGGGGAAATTATAAAGTACCTGAGATACTGTTTCTGGGGAGAGCTGATGAAGGCGGCGGGTGCACTGGGACCACGCGCCCGAAGGCGCGAACTTTAAAAGTTGCTGGCTGGAGCCCCGAATGGGCAAGATGTCGTTGCAGCTCCTCCTGCCGCTTGAGGCTCAATCCCCGGACTGACTGATAGAGTTCAGATGTTGGTAGAACGCTGGTTTCTTGGTCAGGCGTCAGGCAGTTAGGTCACTGGTGAGGAATCTGTTGTGCCGCCTCTCGTGCTCCGCCTAAGGGCCACGCCAAAGGGCCCTCTGGCGAGGCCCTCAGGCGCGGGCGCGCCTTCTGGCGCGAAGTTTAAATAACGGCTGCTGAGCCCCGATTGGGCTGCGGTGGTTTGCTGGCCCCTCCTGCCGCTGGTGGCTCGATCCCCGGGAAGGGGAGAGCTGCTGGTGGTAGCGGGGGGCTCCCGGAGGTCGTCGCCTGCTGGCGCGAAGTTTAAATAACGGCTGCTGAGCCCCGATTGGGCTGCGGTGGTTTGCTGGCCCCTCCTGCCGCTGGTGGCTCGATCCCCGGGAAGGGGAGAGCTGCTGGTGGTAGCGGGGGCTCCCGGAGGTCGGCGCCTGCTGGCGCGAAGTTTAAATAACGGCTGCTGAGCCCCGATTGGGCTGCGGTGGTTTGCTGGCCCCTCCTGCTGCTGGTGGCTCGATCCCCGGGAAGGGGAGAGCTGCTGGTGGTAGCGGGGGCTCCCGGAGGTCGGCGCCTGCTGGCGCGAAGTTTAAATAACGGCTGTGTGTCTACCAGTACGTCCAGTAGCTCCACTGTGGGATCTTACACTTGTTTGTCTAGCTCTTTGAGCCTCTTCAGGGGGCTGTACTCAAGGATCTGTCTGAAAACTATCTGGTGGCTATCTCCTCAGCACCTCTTATTTCAGAGTTACAGGCATTTTTGTGCCATAATCCATATTTGTCCTTTTCTCCTGAAGTGGTGGTTCTATGGCCAATGCCGTCATTTCTACCCAAAGCAGTTTCATCCTTCCATGTTAACCAGATTATTTCTGTGCCATCTTTTTCTGATATGCATTGTATTGTATTAATAGAGATAAAGATCTTTGCTTTTTGAATGTGAGTAGAGCCCTTCGAAGGTATTTGAAGTTGACTAACTCGATTCACCTCTCTGACCTGCTATTGGTTCATTCAGGGACAAGAAAAGAAAGTGTTGCGTCTTAAGTCTTTTTTTGGCTCACTGGAACCAAAGAGATGACATCCTTGGCATATTTGCTGAATGGGAAATCTGTTCCGGAGGCTCTCCATGCTCATTCCACCCGAGCTCAAGCTTCTTCCTGGGCGGGGCTTCTCGGGTTTCTCCTATTGATATTTGTTGTGCAGTGACATAATCATCTCTCTCTATCTTTGGTAAGCATTACCCTTTAGATCTTCAGGCTAGAGCGGAATCAGCATTCTGTTCTAGTGTTCTAGCAGCAGCGGCTTCATCCCGTCTGAGGGAGGCATAGCTTTGATACTTCTCATTTGTCTGGAATAATCTAGCAGGATGAGATGGAAGGGGAAATTTTTACCTGCTGTTTGTTTATTTATTTATTTATTTATATTCTCTTATATACCACGCTATTCTGCATCAGTGCGGTTTACATTGAACAAACTGAAATTACATTGAACAGGGTATTATAACTTGGAGATAACTATTTTACAGGGAACATGGGCTATGGAGGGTTAAGTGGCTTGCCCAAGACCACAAGGAGCACCTGTGGGACTAGAAACCCCAGTCCTTCCGGCCCAAGGTTGCTGTTCTCTAGGGGATTTGAACCACCGACCTTCTGGCCTGAAGTACCTTACCCCAACCACTAGGCCACTCCTCCACTCCACTGTTAATTTCCTTTCCTGGAATCCTGATAGACCAGTCAAGTGCCTGCTGTGGCTGAAGTGCTCTACCATACTGTGGACAATATCTGTATGACAGAATCAGTATAGACAATATCTGTATGACAGAATTGGTATTTCATCATACTCGTTACTCCTATTGCAAAAATAAAAAGCAGCGAAGTATCTTGTAACCGAGTATTTTCATCTTATGCTCCAACCCTTTGGAACATGCTACCGGATCCAGTCTGAGCCAGTTCTGACCTCGCAAGCTTTCGCAGGACTTGAAAGACACACTTGCCAAAAAAAAAGCATCTTTCAGGAAATGGAAAAAGGTGCCAAATGACGAAAACTGGAAATACAATCACTGGAAAGTTAGATGCAAGGCATTGATAAGGCAGGCAAAAAAATAATTTAAGAAGCTTGCTGTGCAAGCAAAAACGCGTGTCTCTTTCAAGTACATTCATAGCAAAAAGAAAACCTGTGAGTGTCAGTTGGACCATTAGATGATAGAGGCGTAAAGGGGGCACTAAGAGTGGAAAAGGCCATAGCAGAGAGACTGAATTAATTCTTTGCTTCGGTTTTTGAGGAAGATGTAGGAATGTTACCCATGCCTGAAATGGTATTTAAAGGTGATGCCGCAGAAGAATTGAAAGAAATATCGATACACCGGGAAGATATATTACAACTATTTGATAAACTGAAGAGTAGAAAATCACCTGGACCAGATAGTATATATCCAAGGGTGTTGAAAGAACTGAAATATGAGATTGCAGACAGTAATCTGTGAACTATCATTAAAATCATCTGTAATACCTGAAGATTGGAGGATGGCCAATGTAACGCCAGTTTTTTAAAAGGGTTCCAGGGGTGATCTGGGAAATTACAGATCGGTGAGCCTGATGTTAGTACCGGGAAAATGGTAGAAACCATTATAAAGAACAAAATTACTGAACATGTCATGACTCAACGGGAAACAGCCAATGTGGCTTTAGCCAAGGAAGGTCTTGTCTGTCTAATCTGCTATATTTTTTTGAAGGTGTGAATAAACAGGTAGACAAAGGTGAGTCGGTTGATATAGTGTATCTGGATTTTCAGAAAGCCTTTGACAAGGTCCCTCACGAGAGACTCTTGGCAAAATTGAAAAATCATGGGATAGGAGACAGCGTACTATTGTGGAACAGGAACTGTTAAAAGAGAGAAATTAGAGAATAAGGCTAAATAGCCAATTTTCCCAATGGAGAAAGGTGAATAGTGGAGTACCCCCGGGATCTGTGCTGGGTCTGCTGCTTTTTAACATATTCACAAATGACCTGGAAATGGGAATAACGAGTGAAGTATTCAAATTTGTAGATGAGACAAAATTATTCAAAGTTGTTAAAACCCATGAAGATTGTGAAAAATTGCAATAGGACCTTGATAAAGTGGAAGACTGGGCATCCAAATGGCAGATGAAATTTAATGTGAACAAGTGCAAAGTTATGCACATAGGAAAGAACAACCCAAACTATGGTTACATAATGCAAGGTTCCACATTGGGAACCGCCACCCAGGAAAAGATTTAGACGTTTCATGAATGACATGTTGAAACCCTCTGCCCAGTGTGCAACGGCGGCCAAGAAAACAAATAGAATGTTAGAAATCATAAGGAAAGGAATGGAGAATAAAACAAAGGATGATAGAATGCCTCTGTATTGTTCCATGGTGCGGCCGCACCTTGAATACTGTGTGCAATTCTGATTGTCATATCTTAAAAAGGATATAGCGTTGTTATTAGAAAAGGTACAGAGAAGAGCCACCAAAATGGTAAAGGGGATGGATGGATACCCCTATGAAGATAGGCTTTTATCTCCAGGAACAAGCAGGAATGAGTCTTCACATATGGGTATCATCGGTACCGACGGAGCCTGCGCGGGAATGCTCCCCAGCGTCCAGTAAGAAAGCTTTTGGGAGCATCCCACAGCACCTGCGTGCTGCCTTCCCGCCTTTCCCAACCGCCTCTCTCCAGTTCTTCTTTTCCGCGGAGCCAGTAGGTCGTGTTCCTGTCACCGCAGAAGAATTCTTTATTTTTTTCTTTATTTTTCTGTGTCACGTCTGCCTTCTTCGACATCAGACCGGTACCGCCAGTCTTTTCTTTTCTTTCTTATACAAAAAACCCCCAAAAAACATTTCTTTCTTCAACTGTGCATTTGCGGTTTGGGCCTTAGGCCTGAACATTTTTCTCCTCATGGAGAAGCCCGCTTCAGGGTTTAAAAAGTGCACGAAGTGTGGCGGTACTATTTCTGTCACCGACACCCATGATTAGGTGTCTAAAATGTTTGGGTCCTGACCATTCCATCACGGATTGTGTGTCCTGTACCATGATGTCTAAAAGAGGTCGGCAGAACCGAGCAGCCAAGCTCAATACCCTGTTTCCCTCTGATGCAGCCTCGGTGGCATCAACGTCTTCCAGGGCTGCTTCTTCATCCCATGGATCTCAGGTAACCAAACATAAATCTAGCCGGTCCTTGAAGGGTAAATCTCCCTCTAAGCATCGAGATGCCTCCGGGCTTGTCCTCGAGGAATCCGCACCGGCAAAATTACCCCAGCGGGAAGTTCCGGCTTCCAAAGCATTATCTATGGGGTCACAGGTTGACATCGATGGCTCGGCCTCGACTAATCACCTCTTCTGGGGTACCGGTGGCCTCCACCGGTACCGACATCCAGACTCTGGTGGCGTCGATAGATCAGAAGATTCTGTCCATGCAGCGCATCCTAACGGCGTTTATGCAGGCTTCGACGCCTTCGGTACCACAACAATCTCCGTTGCTGGTACCAACTCCAGCACCGGCATCGTTTCCGGTGCCGGTACCGATTGCAACGGCTTCGGTGTCGAATGCAATGGTACCCTGTCCTATGATGCCCATCGGTACCGAACTGGTACCGCTTACTCCCGATGTCGATCCCACTCGGTACGTGTATCGGGCTTTACAGGAGCATCCAGACAGGCGATACTTCGATTCCTCCGAAGACTCTTAGTCGGAGGCTTCTGTCGAGGCACTGGTACTTCTTCCTCAGGAGTCTGCTTCTCCAAAACGAAGAATGTCTCCTCCAGAAGACTTGGCTTTTCAAGACTTCATTAGGGAAAGTGGCTAGGGGCCTCTCCATTACAGTGGCCCCTGAGTCAGAGCCTAGAGCCAAGCAATTACATATTTTGCAATACCCTAAGGCTCCTAAAGAAGCAGCCACCTTACCTATTCATGAGATTCTCTATGATCTCATGTTGAGCATGCGGGAGACTCCTCTTACTACCTCTCCTCATTCTCGTAGGTTAGACACCATGTACCGTGTCCCTCCTTGTCCTGGCTTTCATAAGTCTCAGCTTCCTCACCTCTCTATTGTGGTAGAGTCTCCCATGAGGAAAATAGAGTGCAAAGAGACACTCCTCTAATCCTCCAGGTCGTGAATGCAGAACCCTTGATGCTTTTGGCAGAAGGGTTTTCCAAGCTGCTATGCTAGCTGCTAGGATCAATTCCTATAGTCTCTATATAGGAATGTTTCTAAAAGAAGTCACAGATCATCTGCAGACTTTAGCCCCTTTTATTTCAGAAGATAAAAGGCAGGAATTTCTCACTTGGCTTAAACATGCCCAAGATGTTTCCAAATTTTCCAACCGTGCAGCCTTTGACTCTTTTGAGTGTGTAAGTAGAGCCTCGGCTATTGCCATAGGTGCACGCAGAATTGCTTGGCTACAAGCATCTGATTTGGAACTCTGGGTCCAAGATGAATTGGGAAATCTTCCTTGTACAGGTGAAAACCTTTTTGGCAGGGATTGGAAAGCAAAGGCCACTCAGATGGATGCTGAGAACTCTGCTTTGGATCGACTTTCAAAGTCTACCTCTGCTTCTGCTAAGAAAAGATTGTTCAAAAAGACAACTTTTTCTAAAAAGGGAAGATACTATCCTGCTTATGGTCAGCAGGCATCTTCTGCAGGTCGTTTTGCTGCAAAGCGTCAGCAACCACCTAAACAGGCCAAGTCAAAGGCTGCCAGGCCTCCCACGGCCCAGCAGCCTCAGTCTCCTCAAGGCCTTTGACTTGCAACTAGAGAACTTAGACTTTCTAGCTTTGGAAGAACCAGAGCCCCTCACCATCCCAGGAAGGTTAGCTTACTTTGCTCCCAGATGGGAGCAAATCACAGCAGAGCAATGGACCCTCTCCATTATAAAGGAAGGGTACAAGCTTCATTTCTTAAACCTTCCTCCCCACACCATGGTGAAACAGTTCAAGTCTCCAACATCTCTACTCAACCTTCTGGGTCAGGAGATTGCTACCCTTCTTGCCCAAGGGGCAATAGAAGAAGTACCCCTTCTTCAACAGGGCTCAGGGTTCTACTCCCCTTATTTTCTTATTTCAAAGAAAACAGGGGGCTACAGACCCATTTTAGATCTCAGAGAATTGAACAAGTTTCTATTCAAAGAGAAATTCAAGATTATTTCTCTCGGTACTCAGCTGCCATACCTTCAGAGTCAGGAATGGCTTTGTTCTCTAGATCTCAAGGATGCGTACACCCATGTCCTCATCCATCCAACACACAGAAGGTTCCTTCGGTTCGTTTTTCAAGGAAAGCACTACCAATACAGGGTGCTTCCTTTCGGTCTGGCCTTGACACCAAGGGTGTTCACAAAATGCATGGCAGTAGTAGCTGCATTTCTGCGCACTCTAGGAATATTCGTTTTCCCATATCTGGACGACTGGCTCATTCGAGCTCCATCCCAGTCAGAGGCCCAGATTTGTCTAACTTGCACAATGCGTATCCTTCAGTATTTGGGACTGGTAATAAACATCCCAAAATCCCATCTCACCCCTACTCAGTCCCTGGAGTTTATAGGGGCCTTGCTGGATACCACAACTGCAAGGGCCTATCTTCCTCAGGCCCGTTGCCTACGCTTGGTGCAGTTAGCCTCCCAGATACAGTTAGTCCCATTTAACTGCTCGAGAGATGTTACAACTATTAGGCCACATGGCATCCACCGTGCATGTGGTTCCATATGCTCGCCTTCACATGAGGGCAGCTCAATGGACTTTGTCCACCCAATGGACTCAGGCATCAGGTTGCCTGTGAGACAACATAGCAAACTCCAGTTGCCTATTTTGGTCTCTCCAGTGGTGGAAGTCCCCTCCAAATCTGTTGCTGGGGTCCCCTTTTCAGCAGTCGCTACCCCAAGCAACTCTGACAACAGATGCTTCTCCAATGTGTTGGGGAGCTCATCTGCAGGATCTCTCCACCCAAGGCATCTGGTCTCCACAGGAGACTTCTCTGCATATCAATCTCTTGGAACTCAGAGCAATATTCTTAGCTCTTAGAGTATTCCATTCCCTGCTCAGCTACAGGACAGTCCTCATGTATACTGACAACCAAGTAGCCATGTTCTATGTAAACAAGCAGGGCGGGACTGGCTCTCTCTCGCTTTGCAACAAAGCTTTGCGACTGTGGGCCTTCGCCAGAGAGCATCACATCCATCTTCTGGCAGTATATCTTCCAGGCATTCAAAACTCTTGGGCGGACAGACTCAGTCGAGTTCTGCTCCCAAACGAGTGGGCCCTCCACATGGACCAGGTAGCCAGTATTTTTCGAATTTGGGGAACCCCAGACATAGACCTCTTTGCAAGTCCGTGGAATGCCAAACTTCCCCGGTTCTGTACCAGAATTCCGTGTCAGGGAGTTCATGCCAAGGATGCCTTCTTCCTTCACTGGGGTCAAGACTTCCTTTATGCCTTTCCACCAATTCCCCTAATTCCCAAAACACTATTCAAGCTTCAGAGAGATCGAGGGACCATGATCCTCATAGCTCCACATTGGCCACGCCAAGTGTGGTACCCTCTACTTCTGCATCTCTCTCAAGCTCCTTCCCTGGACTTGGGCTCTGCACCAGACCTTCTGTCCCAGGAAGGGGGAACATTGTGGCACCCAAACCCCCAGTCGCTCCATCTCAGGGCTTGGTTGCTGAGGGCCTAGACCTTCAAGATTTTCACCTCTCTCAGCAAGTCAGAGATGTTATTCATGCCTCTAGAAAGCCTTCTACTAGGCGTTCCTATGCTTTCAAATGGAAAAGATTTACCATTTGGTGTTCAGAGAACGGTCTAAACCCTCTTGCAATACCTCTGAATTCTCTACTAGAGTATCTCCTGCATCTATCCCATGCAGGCCTGAAAACGAATTTAGTAAGAGTCCATTTGAGTGCTATTGCAGCGTCCCTCAAGCCTCTCAATGGACAACCTATTTCCTCTCACCCTCTTATAGCAAGATTCATGAGAGGCCTTCTTTTAACTAAACCTCCCATTAGACCACCTCCAGTGGCATGGGACTTTAAACCTGGTTCTTGGCCATCTTATGAAGCCACCCTTTGAACCTTTAGCCACCACCTCCTTGAAATTTCTTTCTTGGAAAGTTGTTTTTCTCATTGCAGTCACCTGAGCATGCCGCGTCAGTGAGTTGCAAGCTTTGGTGGCTAATCCACCTTATACAAGGTTCCTTCATGATAAGGTAGTCCTCAGGACCAATCCACACTTTATGGCTAAAGTGGTCTCACCTTTTCATCTGAACCAGGAGGTATATTTACCTGTCTTTTTTCCAGGACCTCATGCATCAAATGCCGAGAGGAATCTTCATACCTTGGATTGTAAGAGAGCTCTCGCTTTCTACTTACACAGAACACAGCAACATAGAAAGTCTTCTCAACTCTTTGTTGCTTTTGATCCTTCTCATTTAGGACTTCCAGTCTCTAAGAGAACGCTGTCCAACTGGATTGCTCAGTGTATTTCTTTCGCCTACCAGAGTAGGAACATTTTTCTGGAGGGCCATGTCACAGCTCACAATGTGAGAGCCATGGCAGCCTCAATGGCTCATCTAAACTCAGTCTCCATCGACCAAATCTGTCGAGCGGCCACCTGGGCCTCGGTTCATACCGTCACAGCCCATTACTGTTTGGACAAGGACTCCCGCAGGGAAGCCTCGTTTGGTCAGGCTGTCCTCAAACACCTGTTGCATTCCTAATCAACTCCTACCCACCTACCCTGGTCGGATGCCAGAGATCCATGGGGGGAATTGGAGCCCTCTGCAAGGACACACAACCATGGGGTCTCTCCCTGGCATCTGCAGCTAGGGAGTCCCCATATGTGAAGATTCATTCCTGCTTGTTCCTGGAGATAGCACAGTTACTTACCTGTAACAGGTGATCTCTGGGAACAGCAGGAATAAGTCTTCACAACCCACCCACCTCCCCTAGGAGTTGTATCTCTCTATCTGTCTTTCCTTTCCTCTCTCTCTCTTTGTCTCAGCTTTAAAACTCGAACTGGAGAGAGGCGGTTGGGTAAGGCGGGAAGGCAGCGCTCAGGCGCTGTGGGATGCTCCCAAAAGCTTTCTTACTGGATGCTGGGGAGCGTTCCCGCGCAGGCTCCGTCGGTACCGACGATACCAATATGTGAAGACTTATTCCTGCTGTTCCCAGAGATCACCTCTTACAGGTAAGTAACTGTGCTATCCTGGAAAAGAGACGGCTGATGGGAGATATGATAGAAGTCTATAAATTAATGGCGTGGAATGGGTAAACGTAGATTGTTTACGCCATCAAAATATAGACAGACTAGGGGACATGCAATGAAGCTACAGTGTAACCTATATAAGTTTAAAAAGAGAAAATATGTGTAATCAAACTCTGGAATTAGTTACCGGAAAATGTTGTAAAAGCTGTTATTGTAGCCGGGTTTAAAAAATGTTTGGACAAGTTCCTGGAGGAAAGGTCCGTAAACCACTATTAAAGGGGACCCTGGCAATCCATTGCTTGCCTTAATATAAGCATTGTGGAACCCGTGTCTTTTGGGGAAACTGCGAGGTACTTGTGACCTAGATTGTCCTCTGTTGGAAACAGGATACTGGGCTTGATGGACCTTGGTCTGACCCAGTATGGCATATCTTAGTTCTTATTTATTCCAGTAGTACTATGAGCACATTCCATAGGAAGTGAAAGATCTATCTTGAGGGAACTGTTGTTAAGGATCCGTTGTTATTGTTGACCCTTTTACCCCATGTAACCTCCACAGAAACCTCTTTAACTATCTAGTTTTATCCTGTTAAGTTATCCAAGGTAGCATTCCTGTTATATGCAAACCATCTTACTGCCAGTATTCAGTGTTGTATGTAAACCGCTCTGACTGAAAAAACAGAGTGGTATGTAAAATCAGTTAAATACAGGCTGTGTTCACAGAGTGATTCTATATAGTTCCTTTGTTTCTGGTTTTGCAGTTCAAGCTCTTCTTCTTTATAGTTTGTGATTTTTCATTACTTTATAGTTCAGGTATTGCTTATTTGCTTTGTTACGAAATATTGGAGGGTTCCTCTGGCCACACTGGTTTTTATGCCTATGATGAAATCAATGAAATGTTTGTTTTTTCTTTGTCTCCATCATCTGCTGGCAGGAGGAAATAACCCACTTGTCTGGACTGGTTTAGCAGGATTCTTGGAAAGCAAATTAATGGTAAGTAAAAATTTCCCCTTTTTCGATAGCACCATAATTCGAAGGCATCGATTTTTCTTCCTGTCCAACTTTCACATCCATATGATATTATTGAAAATACCATGGCTTATACAAGTCAAATTGTTGTATAGAGAGAAATCTCTGTTCCTATTCATGCCTCCAGTCCAGTCCAGACATGTGGGTTTATGCCCACCTACCAGCAGATGGAGACTGAGAACCACTGATTTGATGATTTCACTCTATAGATGTCCTATTGTTAGGTTCCTCAAATCAGTATTTCTCAATTTCAAGCAGATGGAAAGCATTTAGACTCCTAGCCTTATCAATTTTTGCCAGTTGTCAGGATCTTTGTCTTTTTCATGTTAAAGTGTAAACCCATTTTAAGACTGTTACTTGATCTTGAAGTAAATGTTTTAGATCATCTTCATTTTTAGCCAGTAATGTAATATCAGCATAGTGAAGGTTATTTTTTTTTTCAATTTATTTTTATTCGTTTTTCAAGATAATCTTACAACTTTGTTCAAATCTGTCAGTGTTTTACAACTTCATACATTCAAATACTTACCAACGTTCTCTTTTAACTTATATACTTTCAGCATTTACCTCTCCTGCATATAACATCTTTCATCTTTCACATCTCCCACTCCTTCCTTCATTAAACTTTAACAATCTTCACCATAATAGTGGTTATATAAATGATATAGCCTCTTATACCATTTATATATTTAACATCTCTTAAATACTTAACATAAAACATACACTCCTCCCTTTAACATCCCTCATCTCATATGCTTCTTCCACCTCCACCCCAGTATAACAAATTATACCCTCCCCTAACTCCCACCCTCATCCCTGATTCTCTATCCCCCTCCTCCCACCCCTCCCCTCCAATTCTTATCTCCAGCTCTCTTCCTCTTAGCCCTCAATCAGCCCTCCCTCCCCTTCCAATACTTGCTCCACTCCCCTCTGCCTCCACCGTTCATACCAGTGCCACGCCTTTTTATGTTTACCTACAGACATATGGGGGGGGGAGGCCTGCATGGAGCGGCAGGTGTACGTACGCTTGGCATCGTACTGGGCAGACTAGATGGACCATACTGGTTTTTATCTGCTGTCCATTTACTATGTTACTTGATGCATTCTGCATGCTTCCATCATACAGCACCCCCATGTTTGTTCCAGCTTACCCACTACCTCCCTTATTGGAGGCACTTCAACATTCTTCCACCACCATAAGAGACACATACGTGCTACTATCACTCCATATCCCACAAAGGTTGCCAAGTCCCCCTCTCCCTCACATGCCCCCTCATTGAGTACTACCATCCCTGGTGTTAACGTTATTTGCACTCGTGTGATATCCCCATACAACCGTCTCACTTTACCCCAATACTCCTGCACCTTTTGACACCACCATACCATGTGCATTAAATCCCCCTGTGGCCCACACTTCTTCCAGCATTCACTTTAACTATCTGGAAATATTGCTTGCAACCTCACTGGTGTCCAATACGTCCTATATCTCAGCTTCAGGCTATTTTCTAACATTGGAGTTCTCCTTGCTAATTTATATGCCGTCTCATATATTTCAGCCCACAGACTCATCCCACTGACCTAGTATGTCCTCTTCCCATCTCTGCTGCCACCTCCCCTTCTGGAGAAGCATGTTAAAAAATTTTGATATTACCCCTCTGTGACCATTGCTTCCCCATCATCTCTTCAAACTGTGAAGGTCTTCTTTCGAGATCTGATTTCACCTCTTTTCTATGCAGAAAGTATCACAATTGCACATATGCATATTGATCCGTTCTATCCAACTTATATTCCTGCTGAAGTTCCTCAAAGGTTCTGACTCCTCCCCCTTTCCATAGTAGTTGTCCCAACCTCTCCACCCCTTTA
This sequence comes from Ichthyophis bannanicus, assembly GCA_033557465.1. Lineage (NCBI taxonomy): Eukaryota > Metazoa > Chordata > Amphibia > Gymnophiona > Ichthyophiidae > Ichthyophis > Ichthyophis bannanicus. The sequence goes on along the minus strand of CM066035.1, from coordinate 883,381,837 downwards.
CCTCTCCATCCCTTATACACCTGATCATTCCCACCCAACCCCTTATCTCCCACCTCTCTAATAAAGGTATACCTTAAGTACACTTTCCCCTCCATAAGATGCCACCTCCATTTCCTCCAAATCTGGAACATAAGTTCCCTAAATGGATTGCCATTCCCTTCTTTATCTCGCCACCCTCCCAAGTCCCATATCCTCCCCTCCTTGAATTCCTCTCCCCCTGACTCTGTACCCAACTCAAGATATCCATCCCCTCTCTGCACTCCAGAAGCGCCCTCAATTGTGCAGCCTCATAATATTTTATCAAGCATGGTACCCCCAAACCCTTTTCCGACCTCACTTGATACGTGGTCCCTCTCGCCATCTTCGGCCTTTTCCCCTCCCAGATAAATTGCGTAATCAGATTCTGCAACTTCCCTATCTCCTTTTTGGTCACTTGACAGGCCAAAGACGTGAACAAAAACAACAATCTGGGTAATACATTCATCTTCACTATCGCTATCCTCCCCTTCCATGATAATCTTATCCCCCTCCACTTTGATCTTTCCGTATATTTTCCGCTACTATCTGATAATTCCACTGTTTATTTTCTCAATTGGCTTCCATAATTGTATCCCCAAATACCGAAACTGCTGTTGCACCCATTTAAAATTAAAGTGCACCTTCAATCGCTCCTCTGAACCCCCTACTAGATTGAACCCCAAGACTTCGGTCTTACTTGAATTTATTTTGTACCCTGCAACACTACTAAACTCCTTTATAATTCTCATCAATACTAGCATAGTAGTTAATGGCTGCCTCAGTGTGAATATTACGTCATTTGTAAACAGCGCTATTTTCTCCTCCATTCCTTCCACTACCACCCCTTTAACATCCACTTCCATCCTAACCGTTTCAGCCAAGGGCTCAATTGCCAGTGCAAATAAAAGCGACGATAGTAGGCAGCCTTGCCGCGTACCCCTCCCCAATGTAAACTGCTCAGAGTACCCCCCATTTACCCTAATCCTCGCACATGGATGCTCATATAGAACTTTTATCCAAGCTATATACTTGTCCCCAAATCCCATCTGTTCCAACATATATGGCCATTCAACCCGGTCAAACGCTTTCTCTGCATCCACCGTAAGAAATACTGCCGGCTCCCCAGTACCCTGGAGGTGCCAAGCAATGTTCATCACTTTCCTGATATCACTCCCTTGCCTCCCCTTTACAAACCCGGTTTGATCTCTTTGTATTACCGTAGGCAATATTCTCTGGATCCGATTAGCCAATACCTTAGCTAATATCTTAGCATCTAAATTAATCAACGAAATGGGTCTGTAAGAGCCACACCCCCCCTTATCTTTACCAGGTTTCGGTATCACTGTGATACCCACCTCCCCCATAGTCTGTGGAATCCCTTCGCCTTCTATCACCTTATTAAAAACCCTAGTCAATATTGGCGTATCTTGCTCCACCATCATCTTATAAAATTGTGCCGTAAACCCATCCAGTCCCAGGGATTTCCCCAATTTCAAGGTCTTTATAGCCTCCCTCACTTCACCTTCCTTATTGTCCTCCCCTGTTCTTTCCCAATCCTCCGGTGCTATTGTCCTCAACCCACATGCCTGCAAATATCTCTCTATCTCCTCTTTTCCTTTTTGCAACTCACTTTGATATAGCTTGCTATAATACTCTCGTAAAGTCTAATTTTTTTTGTGCGATGCACCATCCTCCCCTTATCTATAATGCCATCGCTATACTCTGCTTGCCTCTGGGCCCGCAATCTACTTGCCAAAATCTTCCCAGCTTTATTTCCCCCTTCAAAATATTTTTGCTTTAGGACATCTAGTTTATACGCTATTTCCTGAGCTCTCAACCTACTTAGCTCAGCCTTTATCAATTTAGCCACAACCCCATACTCAGTCTTCTGATGTTGAGCCTCCAGCTGCTTTATATGCCCCAACAATTCTCCTTCCACTTTCCTATTCTCCCCTTTAAGTTGTGCTGCTGTACTTATGAGCTTCCCCCTAATCACCGCCTTTAACCCCTCCCATACAGTCTTCAACTGGACCTCCCCCGTTTCATTATACACTAGATACTCTATAGCAGTGTTTTTCAACCTTTTTTGTGCAAAGGCACACTTTTTTCATGAAAAAAATCACGAGGCACACCACCATTAGAAAATGTTAAAAAAATTTACCTCTGTGCCTATATTGACTATATATAAAGTAATTCTCTTGAATAGGAATCAAACACTCACACCAACCCCCCTCCCCTGCTGGTTCACACCAACCCCCCTCCCCTGCTGGTTCACTCACACCACCCCCCCCTCCACTGCTGGTTCACTCACCCACCCCCCTGTCACTTACTCACCCCTCCTGCTGGGTCACTCACTCACTTACCCCCCCCTCCCCTGCTGGTTCACTCACACCATCGCCCCCCCCCCCTTGCTGGTTCACTCACACCCCCCCCCCCCCCCCACTGCTGGTTCACTCACACTTCCCCCCCCCTTGCTGGTTAACTAACACCCCCCCCCCCCCTTGCTGGTTCACTCACACTCCCCCCCCCCCTTGCTGGTTCACTCACACACACACACACACACACACCCTCTGCCCAAGCCGCTGCTTCTGCTTTGTACAGAGCAGCGGCTGCACTACACTTACATTGAAAAGTAAAGAGAAACTGTGTCAGGAGCCCTCCAGTCATCGCAGAGCCCGAGGAAGTGATGTCATGGGGGCGGGCTCCTCACAGGCTGTCTTTCCTTTTCAAATTAACTTTATTGCAGCTAAAGTTAATTTGAAAAGGAAAGACAGCCTGTGAGGAGCCCGCCCCCATGACATCACTTCCTCGGGCTCTGCATGATCGGAGGGCTCCTGACACAGTTTCTCTTTACTTTTCAATGTAAGTGTAGTGCAGCCGCTGCTCTGTACAAAGCAGAACCAGCGGCTGCACTGCTATAGGGAATCGCGATCGCGTTCGCGCCGCGGACTTCGGCACAAAAGCCGTTTTTTTGCTCTGGGCGCTCCCGAGCTTGCGGCCGGTGCAAAAAAACCGGCTTTTCAATGGCCGGTTTTACAACTGTGCTGGCAGCCGGCCTGGCCATGGAAAAAACCGGCCAGGCCGGCTGAAAACAGGCCGGTTGGCAACCCTAATTTGTGAGCTGAGGCCACATGTTACGGATGAAATTGGAATTTTTCCCACGGCACACCAGACAATATCTCACGGCACACTAGTGTGCCGCGGCACAGTGGTTGAAAAACGCTGCTCTATAGCCTCTCTGACTACCCCACACATGTTCCTCCTCCTCCAGCAATGAGTCGTTTAACTTCCAAAACTTTATCCCCTCTTCCTCTATAGCTGTGTCAAAAATCACAGTAACTGGAGCATGATATGTCCATGTAATTTCCCTGTGTTCCACTTCTTTTACTTTTGAGGCCCATATCCCACCTCCCCATATCATGTCCAATCTACTGTATGAAACATGCACCTGGGAATAAAATGTATACTTACGCTCCCCTGGATGCCTAGACCTCCACAGATCTATCAATCCTAATCTCTCCTGCATCCTTCTCAAGCTTTATCTATCCTTCTTACCTCCACGTCCTTGCCCCCACCATTATCCAACTGTGGGTTCCAAGTCAAATTAAAATTCCCCCCACTACTAATGGGGTATCTCCCATTTCTTCCAATTCCTTAGTTATGTTATCAAATGCTTCCCCCTGCCCCTCATTTGGCCCTTATACACTTATCACCCATACCTCTCCCTCCCCCACTCTCAACTTCACCCCAACCCATCTCCCATCTTTCCCTCTCCTTTCTCCTACTACCAAATGTCGAACAGCTTCTCCCACCAAGATTCCAACACCACCTTTCCGAGGATTTGCCCTCTGCCCCACCAACATCACCTTTGGGTACATTTTCAAAAGTAACAAGTGTTCCTGCCCCACCCTTAAGTGTCTCTCCTGCACACACATAATATCCGCATTCATACGCCTTCCTTCCCTTTCCAAAAGCCTGCGCTTTTGCCACGTTCGTAGTCCTTTAACATTGATGGTAGTAACCCCTAATCCTTTAGAGTGCAATCCCCCCCTTGTTTCCATGTTTCCTCTTCTCTCCTACCCTCCTCTTTTCCCCAATACTTTTTCCCCCCTATGCCCCCCCTTTTCTCCTCGTCCCTCCCCCTGCCCCCCTCCTTTCCTAGGAGTATTTGGAGTAGCACATCCCATCTCCAGGAACAAGCAGGAATGAGTCTTCACATATGGGTATCATCGGTACCGACGGAGCCTGTGCGGGAACGCTCCCCAGCGTCCAATAAGAAAGCTTTTGGGAGCATCCCACAGCGCCTGCGTGCTGCCTTCCCGCCTTTCCCAACCGCCTCTCTCCAGTTCTTCTTTTCCGCGGAGCCAGCAGGTCGTTTTCCTGTCACCGCAGAAGAAGTTCTTTATTTTTTCTTTATTCTTTTGTGTCGCGTCTGCCTTCTTCGACGTCGGACTGGTACCGCTGGTCTTTCTTTTCTTTCTTTAAAAAAAAAAAAAAGCTTTATCTTTACTGTGCATTTTCAGTTTTTGGGCCCTAGGCCTAAAAATATTTTCCTCATGGAGAAGCCCGCTTCTGGGTTTAAAAAATGCACAAAATGTGGCGGTACTATTTCTGTCACCGACACCCATGACTGGTGTCTAAAGTGTTTGGGACCTGACCATTCCATCACGGATTGTATGTCCTGTACCATGATGTCTAAAAGAGGTCGGCAGAACCGAGCAGCCAAGCTCAGTACCCTGTTTCCCTCTGATGCAGCTTCGGTAGCATTGACGTCTTCCAGGGCTGCTTCTTCTTCTCATGGATCTCAGGTAACCAAGCATAAATCTGGTCAGTCCTCGAAGGGCAGATCTCCCTCCAAGCATCGAGATGCCTCCGGGCTTGCCCTCGAGGATTCCGCACCGGCAAAATTACCCCGGCGGGAAGCTCTGGCTTCCAAAGCATTATCTATGGGGTCACAGGTTGACATCGATGGCTCGGCCTCGACAGATCACCTGTTGCCGTGTTCTGGGGTACCGGTGGTTCCCACTGGTACCCGACATCCAGACTTTGGTGGCGTCGATGCATCAGAAGATTCTGACCATGCAGCGCACCTTGACGGCTTTCATACAGGCTGCGACGCCTCCGGTACCGCAACTATCCCCGTTGCTGGTACCGGCTCCGGTACCGGCATCGCTCCCGGTACCGGTACCGATTGCATCGACATCGGCTTCGGTGTCGACTGCAACGGTATCCTGTCCTATGATGCTCATCGGTACCGAACCGGTACCGATTACTCCCGATGTTGATCCCACTCGATACGGTTATCGGGCTTTACAGGAGCATCCAGACAGGCGATACTTCGATTCCTCTGAGGACTCTGAGTCTGAGGGTTCTGTAGAAGCATCGATACTTCTTCCTCAGGAGTCTTCATCACCTAAACGAAGAATGTCTCCTCCAGAAGACTTGTCTTTTCAAGACTTTATGGAAGTGACTAGGGGCCTCTCTAACACAGTGGCCCCTGAGTCAGAACCCAGAGCCAAGGAGTTGGATATTTTACAATATACTAAAGTTCCTAAGGAGGCAGCTACTTTACCTGTTCATGAGATTCTGTATGATCTCATGTTCAGGATGTGGGAGACACCTCTCACCACCTCTCCTCATTCTCGCAGGTTAGACACCATGTATCGTGTCCCTCCTTGTCCTGGCTTCCACAAGACTCAGCTTCCTTACCACTCTATTGTGGTAGAGTCTGCCATGAGGAATATAAAGAGTGCAAAGAGACACTCATCTAATCCTCCAGGGCGTGAATGCAGGACCCTGGATGCTTTTGGCCGAAGGGTTTTCCAAGCTGCTATGCTAGCTGCTAGGATCAATTCCTATAGTCTCTATATAGGAATGTTTCTAAAAGAAGTCACAGATCATCTGCAGACTTTAGCACCTTTCATTTCAGAGGATAAAAGACGAGAGTTTCTCACTTGGCTCAAACATGCCCAAGATGTCTCCAAATTTTCCAACCGTGCAGCCTTTACATAAGAACATAACATAAGAACATAAGATATGCCATACTGGGTCAGACCAAGGTCCATCAAGCCCAGTATTCTGTTTCCAACAGTGGCCAATCTAGGTCATATGTACCTAGCAGTTTCCCCAAGAGACACAAATTCCACAATGCTTGTACTGGGTCAAGCATTGATATCTTCGGTCACTTCTTCATAATGGTTTATGGACCTTTCCTCCAGGAACTTGTCCAAACCTTTTTTAAACCCAGCTACACTAACAGCCTTTACTACATTCTCCGGTAACGAATTCCAGAGTTTGATTACACGTTGAGTGAAAAAATATTTTCTTTTATTAGTCTTAAATAGTTTACCCTGTAGCTTCATTGCATGTCCCCTAGTCTTTCTATATTCTGATAACGTAAACAATCGATCTACGTTTACCCGTTCCACTCCGTTCATTAATTTATAGACCTCTATCATATCTCCCCTCAGCCGTCTCTTTTCCAGGTTAAAGAGCCCTAACCTTTTTAGCCTTTCTTCATAGGAGTATCCTTCCATCCCCTTTACCATTTTGGTGGCTCTTCTCTGAACCTTTTCTAAAATCGCTATATCCTTTTTAAGATACGGCGACCAGAATTGCACACAATATTCAAGGTGCGGTCTCACCATGGAACGATATAGAGGCATTATAATATCTTTTGTTTTATTTTCCATTCCTTTCCTTATCATACCTAGCATTCTATTTGCTCTCTTGGCCGCCGCTGCACACTGGGCCGAGGGTTTAAACATGGTATCCACAATGACGCCTAAATCTTTTTTCCTGGGTGGTGTTTCCTAATGTGGAACCTTGCATCGTGTAACCATAGTTTGGGTTGTGCTTCCCTAGGTGCATAACCTTGCACTTGTCCACATTAAATTTCATCTGCCATTTTGATGCCCAGTCTTCCAATTTATCAAGATCCTCTTGCAATTTTTCACAATCCTCTTGGGTTTTAACAACTTTAAATAGTTTTGTGTCATCTGCAAATTTGATAACCTCACTCGTTGTTCCACTTTCCAGGTCATTTATGGATATGTCAAAAAGAAGCGGACTCAGCACAGATCCCTGGGGTACACCACTATTCACCTTTCTCCATTGGGAAAATTGGCCATTTAGCCCTACCCTCTGCTTTCTATCTTTTAACCAGTTCCTGATCCACAATAGTACACTGCCTCCTATCCCATGACTCTTTAGTTTTGCCAAAAGTGTCTGATGAGGGACCTTGTCAAAGGCTTTCTGAAAGTCCAGATACACAATATCAACCGACTCACCTTTGTCCACCTGTTTATTCACTCCTTCAAAAAAACATAACAGATTAGTAAGACAAGATCTTCCTTGTCTAAAGCCATGTTGGCTGTCTCCCATTAGGTCGTGACTATCTACATGCTGAGTAATTTTATTCTTTATGATGGTTTCTACCATTTTTCCCGGTACTGACGTCAGGCTCACCGGTCTGTAGTTTCCCGGATCACCCCTGGAACCCTTTTTAAAAATTGGTGTTACATTGGTGATCCTTCAATCTTCAGGTATTAGAGATGATTTTAATGATAGTTCAGATTACTGATAGCAGGTCTGCAATCTCATATTTGTTCTTTCAACACCCTTGGATGTATACCATCCGGCCCAGGTGATTTGCTACTCTAGTTTATCTAATAGTTGTAAGACATCTTCCCGATGTATCGATATTTCCTTCAATTCTTCCACACCTTTAAATACCACTTCAGTCATGGGTAACATCCCTACATCTTCCTCAGTAAAGACCGAAGAAAAGAATTCATTCAGTCTCTCTGCTATCGCCTTGTCACCTCTTAGTGCTCCTTTAACCCCTTCATCATCTAATGGACCAACTGACTCTCTCACAGGTTTTTTGCTATGAATGTACTTGAAAAGGTCTTTATTTCGCGTTTTGCTTCCGCAGCAAGCTTCTTCTCAAATTCTCTCTTTGCCTGCCTTATCAATGCCTTGCATTTGACTTGCCAGTGCTTGTGCTGTTTCCAGGTTTCGTCATTTGGCTCTTTTTTCCATTTCCTGAAAGATGCTTTTTTGGCAACAACAGCCTCTCTGACCTCACCTTTAAACCATGCTGGCAGTTTTTTGGACTTCCTTCCACTTTTCTTAAAGCGTGGAATACAGCTGGTCTGGGCTTCCAAGATAGTATTTTTCAACAACACCCAAGCTTGATGTACGTCTTTAACTTTTGCAACTGCTCCTTTTAGTGTTTTCTTAACTGTTTTCCTCATTTTATCATAGTCTCCCTTTCGAAAGTTAAAAGGTAGTACTGTGGATTTTCTTACTATCCCTCCTCCACTAATTAAATCAAAGGCGATCATGCTATGATCACTATTGCCAAGTGGCCCCAACACCCTTATCTCTTGCAGTAGATCTGGTGTTCCACTAAGGACTAGGTCTAATATGGCTTCCCCTCTGGTCGGTTCATGAACCAGCTGCTCCAAGAAGCAGTCATTTATTTCATCTAGGAACTTTATCTCCCTAGCATGTCCTGACATGACATTGACCCAGTCGATACCGGGGTAATTGAAATCGCCCATTATTATTACTGCGCTGTAACGTTTGTTAGCTTCCTTGATTTCTTTGAGCAGGAATTTCAATTTGACTCTTTTGAGTGTGTAAGCAGAGCTTCGGCTATTGCCATAGGGGCACGCAGAATTGCTTGGCTACAAGCTTCTGATTTGGAGCTTTGGGTCCAAGATGAATTGGGAAATCTCCCTTGAACAGGTGTAAACCTTTTTGGTAAGGATTGGCAAACAAAGGCCACTCGGATGCTGAAAACTCTGCTTTGGATCGACTTTCAAAGTCTACCTCTGCTCCTGTTAAGAAAAGATTGTTTAAAAAGACATCTTTTTCCAAAAAGGGAAGATACTATCCTGCTTATGGTCAGCAGGCATCTTCTGCAGGTCGTTTTGCTGCAAAGCATCAGCAACCACCTAAACAGGCCAAGTCAAAGGCTGCTAGACCTTCCACGGTCCAGCAGCCTCAGCCTCCTCAGGGCCTTTGACTTGCAACTAGAGAACTTAGCCTTTCTAGCTCTGGAAGGACCAGAGCCCCTTACCATCCCAGGAAGGTTGACTTACTTTGCTCCCAGATGGGAGCATATCACAGCAGAGCAGTGGACACTCTCCATCATAAGGGAAGGGTACAAGCTTCATTTCTTAAACCTTCCCCCTCACACCATGGTGAAACAGTTCAATTCTCCAACATCTCTCCTCAGCCTTCTAGGTCAGGAGATTGCCATCCTTCTTGCCCAAGGGGCAATAGAAGAAGTACCTCTTCTTCAACAAGGCACAGGGTTCTACTCCCCTTATTTTCTTATTCCAAAGAAAACAGGGCTACAGACCCATCTTAGATCTCAGAGAATTGAACACATTTCTATTCAAGGAGAAATTCAAGATGATTTCTCTCGGTGCACTGCTTCCATACCTTCAGAGTCAGGACTGGCTTGTTCTCTAGATCTCAAGGATGCGTACACCCATGTCCTCATCCATCCAACTCACAGAAGGTTCCTTTGGTTCCTTTTTCAAGGAAAGCACTACCAATTACAGGGTGCTTCTTTTTGGTCTGGCCTCTGCACCAAGAGTGTTCACGAAATGCATGGCAGTAGTAGCTGCATTTCTACGCACTCTAGGAATATTTGTCTTCCCATATCTGGACGACTGGCTCATTCGAGCTCCATCTCAAGCAGAGGCCAAGACTTGTCTAACCTGCACAATGCGTGTCCTTCACTATTTGGGACTAGTAATTAACATCCCAAAATCCAATCTCACCCCTACTCAGTCCCTCGAGTTTATAGGGCTTGGTTGGATACCACAACTGCAAGGGCCTATCTTCCTCAGGCCCGTTGCCTATGCTTGGTGCAGTTAGCCTCCCAAATACAGTTAAAGCCCCTTTTAACTGCTCGAGAAATGTTACAACTCTTAGGCCACATGGCATCCACTGTGCATGTGGTTCCATATACTCGCCTTCACATGAGGGCAGCTCAATGGACTTTGTCCACCCAATGGACGCAGGCATCAGGTTGCCTGTCAGACAAAATAGCAAACTCCAGTCGCCTTTTTTGATCTCTCCAGTTGTGGAAGTCCTCTCAAAACCTGTTGCTGGGGTCCCCTTTTCAACAGTCACTTCCCCAAGCAACCCTTACAACAGATGCCTCTCCAATGGTTTGGGGAGCTCATCTTCAAGATCTCTCTACCCAGGGCATCTGGTCTCCACAGGAGACTTCACTACACATCAATCTCTTGGAACTCAGAGCAATTTTCTTAGCTCTGAGTGTTCCACTCCCTGCTCAGCTACAAGACAGTCCTCATCCACACGGACAACCAAGTAGCCATGTTTTATGTGAACAAGCAGGGAGGGACTGGCTCTCTGTCGCTTTGCAACGAAGCTTTGCGACTGTGGGCCTTCGCCAGAGAGCATCAGATTCATCTTATGGCAGTATATCTTCCAGGCGTTCAAAACTCTTGGGCAGACAGACTCAGTCGAGTTCTGCTTCCACACGAATGGTCCCTCCACAGGGACCAGGTAGCCAGGATTTTTCGAATTTGGGGAACCCTGGACATAGACCTATTTGCAAGTCCGTGGAATGCCAAACTTCCCCGGTTCTGTTCCAGGATTCCGTGTCAGGGAGTTCATGCCAAGGATGCCTTCCTCCTTCACTGGGGTCAAGACTTTCTTTATGCCTTTCCACCCATTCCCCTAATTCCCAAAACACTGTTCAAGTTTCAGAGAGACCGAGGTTCTATGATCCTCATAGCACCACCTTGGCCACGCCAAGTGTGGTACCCTCTACTTCTGCATCTCTCTCAAGCTCCATCCCTGGAGTTGGGCTCTGCTCCAGATCTTCTCTCCCAGGAAGACGGAACGTTATGGCACCCAAACCCCCAGTCTCTCCATCTCAGGGCCTGGTTGCTGAAGGCCTAGACCTTCAAGTTTTCCATCTCAGCAAGTCAGAGATATTATTCATGCTTCTAGAAAGCCTTCCACTAGACGTTCCTATGCTTTGTAATGGAAAAGATTTACCATTTAGTGTTCAGAGAAGGGTCTTAACCCTCTTGCAATACCTTTGAATTCTTTACTAGAGTATCTTCTGCATCTTTCCCATGCAGGCCTCAAAACGAATTTGGTAAGAGTCCATTTGAGTGCTATTGCAGTGTCCCTCTAGCCTCTCAATGGCCAGCCTGTTTCCTCTCATCCTCTTATAGCAAGATTCATGAGAGGCCTTCTTTTAACTAAACCTCCCATTAGACCACCTCCAGTGGCATGGGACTTAAACCTGGTTCTTGGCCAGCTTATGAAGCCACCCTTTGAACCTTTAGCCACCTCCTCCTTGAAATTTCTTTCTTGGAAGGTTATCTTTCTCATTGCAGTCACCTTAGCACGTCACATCAGTGAGTTGCAAGCCTTGGTGGCTAATCCTCCTTATACAAGTTTCCATCATGATAAGGTAGTCCTCAGGACCAATCCACACTTTATGCCCAAAGTGGTCTCGCCTTTTCATCTGAACCAAGAGGTATATTTAACTGTCTTTTTTCCAGGACCTCATGCATCAAGTGCAGAGAGGAATCTTCATACTTTGGATTGTAAAAAGCTCTCGCCTTTTACTTACAAAGAACACAGCAACATAGAAAGTCTTCTCAACTCTTTGTTGCTTTTGATCCTTCCCATTTTGTACTTCCAGTTTCTAAGAGAACACTGTCCAACTGGATTGCTCAGTGTATTTCTTTCGCCTACCAGAGTAAGAACCTTTCTCTGGAAGGCCATGTCCCAGCTCACAATGTGAGGGCCATGGCAGCCTCAATGGCTCATCTAAACTTTGTGTTCATCGACCAAATCTGTCGAGCGGCCACCTGGGCCTCGGTTCATACCTTCACAGCCCATTACTGTTTGGACAAGGACTCCTGCCGGGATGCCTCGTTTGGTCAGGCTGTTCTCAAACACCTGTTCCATTCCTAATCAACAGCTACCCACCTACCCTGGTTGGATGCCAGAGATCCATGGGGGGAGGTGGAGCCCTTTTCAGGGACACACAACCATGGGGTCTCTCCCTGGCATCTGCAGCTAGGGAGTCCCCATATGTGAAGACTCATTCCTGCTTGTTCCTGGAGATAGCACAGTTACTTAACTGTAACAGGTGATCTCTGGGAACAGCAGGAATAAGTCTTCACAACCCACCCACCTCCCCTAGGAGTTGTATCTCTCTATCTATCTTTCCTTCCCTCTCTCTCTCTCTCTTTGTCTCAGCTTTAAAACTCGAACTGGAGAGAGGCGGTTGGGAAAGGCGGGAAGGCAGCATGCAGGCGCTGTGGGATGCTCCCAAAAGCTTTCTTATTGGATGCTGGGGAGCGTTCCCGTGCAGGCTCCGTCGGTACCGACGATACCCATATGTGAAGACTTATTCCTGCTGTTCCCAGAGTTCACCTGTTACAGGTAAGTAACTGTGCTTTACTTCCCCAACCTTATCTCCTTCCTTGTCCCCTTTCTTTTCCCCTCTCTTCCCCCCTTAACCATAATAGGTATACTCATCAAACATATATCCCTTTTCATTCCTACGCATGACATTTTATATTCTTAATGCTACTGTTATCTAACAGATTACTGCAAACAACTGTTTTGTCTCTAGTTCTCCAGCTTTGCTTTCCCTCCCACTACTAGCCAAGCCTTATGCCATCTCTCCATCTTTCATCTTTTTGCTCGATCTTTGCTCTCCTTGCTCCTCCTCCCCTTCTTCAGTTCTTTATGTTCTTCATTAGCTTTACGCTTTTCTCCTCCAGTATCCACTGCTTCCATATCTTGTCTACTGATCGCTTTCTCAGTTCTGATCCCTTCATCTTGTAGCGCTGCTGCTGTCGCCTCCTCTAGTGTCTGCACTCTTTCTAGTTTTCCCGTTTATTGTAAATGACAGTCCGAACGGTTGCAGCCATCTGTATTTAATGTCTCTACTTCACAAAGTCTGTGTGACAGGCTGCCAAGCCCTCCGTCAAGCCCTCCATCTCTGTAAGGTTCCAAGGGACAAATCCTCGTATGTGGTTAATGGATACCCTTGCCAATTTAGTGTCCCTAAGCTCTTTATTTTTGTTGCAATCCTTTCTTTCATTTTATATCCAGTAAAGCAAATGATATCTCTAGATCTATTCATTCTTGCTAATCCAAGTGCTCTGTGCGCTCTATCCAACACGATCTCACTTCTCCTCCTTTGCTGAGTACTTACAAACATATTGAAGCCGTCACCTTTGCACTGTCTTGGAATTCCCTTTGCACTGGTACACCATGGATTCGCAGATTATTTCTGCGTGATCTATTTTCCAGGTCCTCCAATTTGTATTGCATATCCTTTTGCCATTTTTGACTTGATTGATATTCCTGTTGCTCCTCTTGCTGCTGCTCCAAACTTTGCAACCAGTTCTCATGGTTTCTTGCTGTATGTGTCAGTTCTGCTATATCGTCTTTCAAATTCCCTATGAGTTCACTGAGCTCTATTTTTACTGCTTGCACTTCCTTCTTTATTTCCACGAACCACTCCTTTAACTCCGCTGTAGAGATACCTTGCAGTTTCCCTTCCTTGCTCCATAGTATGATGGTGTGCAGACCCCTCAGCAGGCTCAAAGTTTTTATTTTTATTGTCCAACGCAGCATGCTCACTGGTGCCTGCCCCCGCACCCTGGTATGCATACTTCCTCAGATCCATAGTTTTTCTTCTCGTGGTCATATTAAACTCTTACTAAACAACAAATTAAACTCTTAGCCTTTCCCCCATTCGTTGTTGCCGCCTTCTTACTGTGCTCTTAATAATATTTTGACTTTGACGCAGCCCCTTTGAATTCTTTTAAGATATCCAAACCCACAGGCTTTCTGAGAATAAGCTATTTTCCGCCATCTTATTTACACTTTTTAATCTGACCAGGCTTCCATGCTTCCATCAACACTCTTCTCTGCTTTGCTCTTTAATTATTGTGAGACTCATTCAGTCCTTTTGTTCCTGGAGCTTGTTACCTCCACCTGTTTTTATGCTCTCCTCTTTTCTGCCTCCTCTGCACTGTTTGCCTTCCCTTCTGTCACTGCCACACTACTTGCCTGCTCATTTTGCCATCTTGCTCACCAGGCGGCCGTCTATCGCCATTTTCTTTTTTCTTCCCCTTGCCTCCTCTTCTGCTCGCCCTCTCTCCACTCCTTTGCAATCTGCTCACCTCCAATTGAGCTGCTCACTTTCCTGCAGATCTTTGGGTCTTTGGAGGTTCCCCTCCCTCCCCACCCCCAGGCTTTGGCCCGCACTTTCGCCGCACCTCTGGTCCCTGCCCCCCTCCAATTCTCCAGTTAACTCCTTCTCCACTCTCAGGCTTGGCTGCTGCCTCAGCCTGGTCAAACTCCGCTCTGCTCCTCCTGCATCACACTCCCCTACCTCTCCTGGGGCTCTCTGCCACTGTTTTGGCTGTGGGTTGTTTTTTTTTCCGAGGGTTCTTTTTGCTTATTTTAGGCAGGGTTGGCCCAGTGCGATGCCCTCACACCACCATCGGGATCGGTGACGTCACTTCCTCCATAGTGAAGGTTATTGATGACTCTTCCACCAATCTTCACACCTTGGTTGCCTTCATACAGTACTGCTTCTCTGATTTTTTTTTTTTTCTGTGTATAAATTAAACAGGGGGAAGTATGCATCTCCAGGAACAAGCAGGAATGAGTCTTCACATATGGGTACGTCGGTACCGACGGAGTCTGCGCGGGAACGCTTCCCAGCGTCCAATCAAAGAGCTTTTGGAAGCATCCCACCATGCCTGCGTGCTGCCTTCCCGCCTTTCCCAACTGCCTCTCCTCAGTTTTCGTTTTTCTGCGGAGCCGGCAGGACGTCGTCCTGTCACCGCAGAGAATTCTTGTTTCATTTCTTTAGTTTTCTTGTGGTCGCGGCTGTCTTCCCGACGCCACCGGTACCGCCGGTGTTTTCTTTTCTTTTCTTGTAAAATCTTCCTTGTTCAAGGAATATTTTTTCTTCATAGTGTCTCACGTATCTGTACCACAGTCAGCTCCAGGTTTTGTGCTGCATTCATGAGTGGTTTGCTCTTTTTCAGCTTTAGCTTGAGTTTGCATACTAGTAGTTGATGATCTGTACCACAGTCAGCTCCAGGTTTTGTGCTGCATTCATGAGTGGTTTGCTCAGTTCATGAATGCAGCAAAATATGACCTTGAGAATATACCACTGGAATTTAAAGACTGCCTGCAAAATCGATTTGATGCTTTAGATACAAATGATAGAGTTCCAGAAGAGTTATGGAATGACATCAAGAAGGTTGTGTTGGAAGAAAGCGAGAAGTCCCTACAAAAGGTAAAAAAGAAAAAACGGCCAAAATGGATGACAGAAGAAACTCTGAAAATTGCCCAGAAAAGCAGAGAAGCTAAAGCCAGAGGAGAAAGAACGACAATCACAGAACTCAACAGAGATTTCCAACGTGCAGCAAGACAGGACAAGGAAAAGTACTACAATGACGCATGCAAGGAAATAGAAGCAGAAACTATTAGAGGAAAAACAAGATCAGCTTTCCTAAAGCTACGAGAGTTAAAGAAAAAGTTCCAGCCTCGAATTGGAATGTTACAAGATGCTCAAGGTTCTATGTTGAATGATGCTGAGAAGATCAAGAAAAGATGGAAGGAATATACAGAGTTTTTATATGATAAAGATCAAGTAGACCAACAGCCGTTTCAACCTGTACCTTATGATCTGGAACCATTGATGATGAAAGAAGAAGTTGAAGCAGCCTTGAAAGCCTTATCAAAGAACAAAGCACCAGGCATTGATTGCATTCCCATAGAAGTATTACAGCAATCTGATGCAGCTGTTACCGTACTTACAAGGCTCTGCCAAGAAATATGGAAGACAGCATCATGGCCAACTGACTGGAAAAGATCTGTGTTTATACCGGTACTAAAGAAAGGTGATCCAACTGACTGTGGAAATTATCGTACAATCGCTCTGATCCCACATGCCAGCAAAATTCTACTGAAGATTATTCAAAAGAGACTACAATCATACCTGGAACAAGAACTACCTGACGTGCAAGCAGGGTTCAGAAAAGGGCGAGGAACGAGAGACATCATTGCAGATGTGAGATGGATCCTTGAAAAGACTAAAGAATACCAAAAGGATATCTATTTGTGCTTTATCGACTATAGCAAAGCTTTTGACTGTGTAAACCATGAAAAACTCTGGGCCACATTAAGAAGCATGGGTATACCAGAACACCTGATCGTTCTCTTGCACAATCTGTACATTGATCAAGAAGCAACAGTTCGAACGGAACAAGGAGAAACAGAATGGTTTAAAATAAGCAAAGGTGTAAGACAAGGCTGCATACTTTCCCCCTACCTGTTTAATTTATATGCAGAACAAATCATCAGAGAAGCAGGTTTGTATGAAGACAACAGAGGTGTGAAGATTGGTGGAAGACTCATCAACAACCTTCGCTATGCTGATGATACCACATTACTGGCGGAAAGTGAAGATGATCTGAAACATTTGCTTCTCACAATCAAAGAACATAGTCTCAAAATGGGCCTGCACCTTAATGTAAAGAAGACAAAGATCATGACAACTGGCATAATCAACAGGTTCATCGTCGAAGGAGAAGAAATTGAAATCGTGAATAACTTTAACCTACTTGGATCAACTATCAATAAAGAAGCAACAAGCAGTCAAGAAATCAGATGATGCATTGCTCTTGGCAGAATGGCTATGAAAGACCTAGATAAGATTCTCAAGAGCACAGATGTCTCTCTCCATACAAAGATTCGACTTGTTCAAGCCATGGTATTTTCAATAACATCATATGGATGTAAAGCTGGACAGTGAAAAAGATAGACAGGAAGAAAATTGATGCCTTTTGAATTATGGTGCTGGCGGCGAATACTGTGTATACCATGGACTGCCCGAAGAACAAACCTGTCTGTACTAGAGGAGATCAAACCTAAGCTTTCTTTAGAAGCTCAGATGACAAGACTTCGACTTTCATACTTTGGACACATCATGCGGAGAGAGATCATTAGAGAAAGACATCATGCTTAGCAAGATAGAAGGTCAACGCAAAAGAGGAAGGCCAGCAATGAGATGGATCGATACAATAACAGCAGCTACGGGTACCAGTCTGTCAACAATGAGCCGCCTGACTGACGATCAAACACAATTTAGGATAGCTATCCAGAGGGTCGCCATGAGTGGACTCCGACTAGACGGCACTTAACAACAACAGTGTCTCACGGTGTCTTAGGCCTTTTAGGCCTCTTCTTTTTCCTTCATGGAACCGCCAGCCACTTTCTCCAAGAAATGTTCAAACTGTGGCGGTACAACTTTATTTTTAGACCCTCGAAGTCGGTGTCTAACCTGCTTGGGTCCTGACAACAGTTTGGTGAGAAGAGGTCTTCAATATCGAGGTTCCCTCGATACACGGTGTCCCTCCAGCTTCGGGGCACCGTCCCCTTCTTCTTCTACACAGGATCGGTTAACCCACAAACAGTCTGTTAAGACTAGCCAGCCCTTGAGTGGTAGGTCTCATGCACAGCATGTAGACGTCTCCGGCCTTGCCCTCGAGGGCCCACTGGCTTCAAAACCCCAGCGGGAGTCTTCGGTCTCCAAAGCGTATAAGGGGTTTCAGGTTGTTCCTGGGGTTCACCCCTCACAGAGAACATACCTGAGCCGTGTCCGGTGGTGGCATCCGCTTCGAGCGATACCGATACCCCGACATCGGCACTGGTGTTGGATGAAACACTCCTCACCAGGGATGGTCATATGGCGTCCTCCGTGCCTACACTCCAGACTGACTTTCCATTATCGGTACCAGCACCGATACTACCACCGACGTCGGTACCCTTCAGACGTGCATCGATAGCCTCGCTTCCTTCGATGCCGAGTCTGGAATCGCTCTCCAGTCTGGAGGACTGGGTACCGACTCGCCTTGGTACCGGTTCTCGGCGGTACCGAAGGCTCGCTTCTGATGATTCGGATCCGCAACTCTCGGTTTCCCCGAGGCCGATTGAGTTGCCACTAGCTGACCTTCATTCACCGGTATCAGACACGGTACCGATGTCCTCATTACCCTTATGGTCGGTGCCTTCCATGCTTCGCTTATCGATGCCGAGTTTAGAATCGGTCTCTAGTCTGGAAGACTCGGTACCAATACACTTTGGTACCGACACCGATCGATACCGGTGACTCGGTACTGAGGATAGCACCCAGAGGTTTTCGGTTACCTCGGTACCGATTGAACTGTCACCGATGACTGCTCCGATGTCTTTGTTCGGCTCGACTCCGACATCGGTACTGGTATTGGCATCGCTACCAGTATCCACAGTAGCATCATGGCCAACTCCTACCATGCTTTTTTCAACAGGATCGCTCCCTTCTATGCCAAGCTTGGAGTCGATACCTGGCATGGACAATGTGGTAATGATGGTCGCTGCTCCTGACAGCCAGTACCGGCGGCCATCCTTAAGCATTCCACACTGCACTGTGCAGGATCTTCTATTCCTATATATCTGCATAGCTCTGTCGCTGCTCAGGCTAGTTCTTCAGATCTAACCTGTCCAAGGGAAATTCCTGTTGGGGAACCCTCTTTTCAGTTTTTCCTCCTGGATATAGCAAGATCTCTTGCCATTCCTATCCCAGGACGTGATCCTGCACAGGACTCTCTTTCTACCAAAGCAAAGGAGAACATAATGCTTCCTTTGCATCATTCCTTGCAGGATCTCCTTCTAGGAATGTGGGAAACACCTTTAAGGGTACCCCCACCTTCCAGAGCAACTGATCTCTTATATCAGGTGCCCCCCTCTCCAGAGTTTCAAAAGACTCAACTTCCTCATCATTCCATAGTTGTGGAATCAGCAATGAGGCGGGTAAAGAGCAAGAAAAAGCACTCTTCTTATCCGCCAAGTCGTGAGTCTAAGACACTTGATGCCTTTGGACGTCAAACCTTCCAGTCATCTATGCTTTCTGCAAGAATTCTCTCATATATTTTCTATATGAGTATCTCTTGAGGATGTCACAAAGAATTACAACTTTTGACTCCTTCCCTTCCAGGATCCAAGGGTGCAGACTATTCTTCACTGCTCAAGCATCTCCAGAATATCTCTTGGTTTCTTACTCGTGCTTCCCTAGACTCTTTTGAGTCTGTTAGCAGGACTTCTGCTATAACTATAGGGGCACGACGTAGAGCCTGGCTCCAAGCTTCAGACTTGGACAAATGGGCACAGCACAGACTGGGACATACTCCTTGCACTGGAGACAATCTTTTCAACAGGGAGTCTTTATGTCAGGTTACTCAGTTCTCCACTGACTTACCTGTTCCTAGGGGCTGTTCTGCACCTTCTTCTCTCCCAGTAGGTAGGAAATGTCCTGCCAAACTTTCTTCCCATAGGAGAAGAAGGTTTTATGCATCATCTGCCCATCATACAGATGTTCCCAAACAGGGGAAGCATCGTCCTGGTCTGCAGATTTCAATCTCTCACCAGGCTCAGCAAACCCAGCAACCACATGGTTTCTGATCAATCCATCAGATGCTTCTGACTCTTGCGATTACAATCTGCAATTGCTCTTCTCAATAGAGACAATCCACTGCTGTTATTCTAAATTCTAAACATGGATCTCTTCCCGAAAGACATCCATTCTTTCTATGTTTCTATGAGCTGTCAGGATGTTCATGCTTCTAGGTCACAGGGTTCTCCTCTTTTTCCTGCTAGGGAAAGAGGTCTATCCACTATCAAACGATAGTTTCCTGTGCCAGCATGTCTTTTTTTCCTTTCTATAAACTTACTACTTTGTAAGTTTTCTTCATCTCCATTCTCTTTACCCTCTTACCAGGTTTTTCCTCTGTAAGAGCGGTATTGCTTCACTGGAGGGCTTTTTCTTCAGCCTCTCTAGTTTTCTTACTTTTCCAGTGTGGAGTTCTCTTCTCTGAGTTGACTCCTCTTTTTCAATCTTGCTTTGAAGCAGTTCATCAGAGACATCCAGAGTTTTCTACTCTTGTTTTGTCTGTTCTTTCTGTTTTTAAACAGTACCATTCTTCTGCTGTCTGGCAAGCAGCTGCCAATGCAGGAGCCTTAATGTTTGGACCACTGGTTCTTGTCCACCAGCAACCAGATTTGTCCTCCACTAACATTCTATCTGGTCTTAGTAGTGGCTCCAAGTCAGTGCTGTCATCTGTCTTCAAAATATTTTCACTACAAGCTTGTTGGATTGTTTTCTCTTTCTGCCATCTCCATTCCCCTGGGTTTGGCAGCATAGTTGACATAGGTACTGGCTCCCCTGCAGCCAGTTCTATCTCCTCATTCTCCTGCATCATGCTCTCTGCAATCCTACAGAGAAGCTCTCCACCATGGGCCCTTGCTATAGAGCATGGGAGGCTTTTTTTCCAACAGATACTAGATGGTTGAAAAAGGCTTTTTCAGTCATGTCTCCCATGACTAGAAAAGTTCTCCTTTTTAATATAAAGGACATAGGCCTCCTCTTATGTGAAAGCTTAAGGATTTGCTAATTCCCTGCTTTGGTCCATATATTTCCAATAGGGAATATGTTTTCTCCTTCCAGCTCGTCCTCATGGTAAGAACGCATGATACCTTTTTGCCCTTAAGCAGGTCAGCATGGTATCTCATTCCTATGCATCTTCTGTTCATTTACCATGCTAGGGTTCTAGAATACTCGGGACTTGCTGGCTGCAGACTGATATCATTCTCTGCTTTTCACGTAGCCATCCTGGTTATTCTACTACCTAGCATCCCTGTAGTCATAACCAGTGGGAATTGATTCTCTATATATCTTCTCAAGTAGGTTCCACCTTCTTGTTAGATGAATCTTTCCTCTCCACATTTTCCTATGTGAATACCTTTTTGTAGGCATATCTCTGCTTCTTGCAGACTTCCATATAGAGGCCTATATATTCATACTTATAGCACACATCTTACAGATGTCTAGGTCCATCATTTGTGTGTATTTTATGCCCTTCATATCTCACTATAGATATATTCTCATATATCTGTATGTTATATATCTATATCTATATGTATATCTATATATATCTATATCTATATGTATCTGTTGAGATATTTTACTATCGGTAGATATATATTCTGCTATCTGCAGGAATGAGTCTTCACATATAGGTATCATCGGTACCGACGGAGCCTGCGCGGGAACTCTCCCCAGAGTCCAGAAAGAAAGCTCTTGGGAGCATCCCACAGCGCCTGCGCGCTGCCTTCCCGCCTTTCCTAACTGCCTCTCTCCAGTTCTTCTTTTCTGCGGAGCCAGCAAGTCGTGTTTCCTGTCACCGATGAAGAATTTCTTATTTTCTTTTATTTTTCTTTAGTCGCGTGTCTGCCTTCTTGATTCCGCACCGGTACCACCGTTCCTTTTTCTTTCTTTAAAAAAAAAAACAAAAACAAAAACTTCTACGCTTTTCAGTGCATTTTTCTTCTGGGGCCTTAGGTCTACAGATATGCTTCTCCAGGACCAAGCAGGAAGTCAGTCCTCACATATGGGTGACGTCGGTGCCGACGGAGCCCTCGCGGAGCAATTTCCCCAGCTTTCAAAGAAAGCCTTTGGGAATTGCAGCGAGCATGCGCGGTCCCTTTCCCGCCCAAGGGTGCCATCTTGCTCAGTCTTCTTTTTTCCGCGGAGCCCTACAGACGCTGTTTGTATTCACCGCTGACAAAGTTGATTTTCTCTCTTATTATTTATTCTTTTTCGGTTCGACGCCGGATTCTTTTTCCCGCCCGGACCCTTTACGCCGGTATCGGGTCCGTTTCTTTGTTTCGTTTTTTTGTCCTTCGTGACAAGCGTTTGTGCCATTTTTTTCCTTTTCACGGGCAGCCCTGTCTTTTGAACTCGCAGGGGCCCTTTTTCCCTCGATGGCTGCCAGCGGGTTTAAAAAGTGTGATCGCTGTAAGAAACTCATGTCTCTTACCGACACACACGACTGCTGCCTCCGCTGCCTCGGACCCGATCATGACCCGATGATCTGTGGTACGTGTGGCAAAATGTCCTCAAAAGCGTTGAGGAGTCGGCAGCATCAGCGAGAACGAATCTTCTCTGACTCCGCGTCTGGCTGGGCCCGGACCTCGTCAGAGGCTTTGACGTCCTGGGACTCCGGTCCTGAGCATCGTCGGAGTTCCTCTGAGCGGGGGTCTCCTACCCGGGAACATCACAGGAAGAAAAAACCCGCGAGGGCGGCGTCGGACGCTCCTGGTTCCTCGAGGGCCAGGTCGCATAGCCCCGACAGCCGTCCCGGGTCCTCGGAGTCGGAGAGGCCTTCGAAACATCCTCGTCTCGAGATGGAGTCGCCTGGACACGTGAGTACTGTGGTCCTCGTGGACTCGCCTCCGAAGGAGCTGACGTCGGGCCCGACGCTGTCGGGGCCCGAGTCAGGGGCTGCTGGGTCTCCTGAGCTTGGACTCAGGTTGACGGCCTTGGAGAGCAGTTTAGCTGCCTTCATGGACCAGCAGCGGGCATTGATCGCTGGCCTTGCCAATGCGTCTGCCCCGGCCACCGGGACGTCGACGTCCAAGTCGACCCCGGAGACCGAGCCGATCCTCGAGTCCATCCGAGCTCGAGTCGATCCTCGGTCGCGGTCTCCCTTGGCCTCCCGTTCGGGACCGAGGTCGTCGACGCCGACTCCTTCGGCGTCGGAGCAGAGGGCATCGGTGCCCGCCCGACCGGAGCCACTCGACTCCTCCGCGGAGTCCGACTGGGAATCGGAGGACGAAGAGTCCCCTGGTAGTTTTCGGACTCGGTCTGTCCCCTCGGACTCGCCCGAGTCCGAACCTCGGAGACGGTCCCCCCCGGAGGACACCCGGTTCTCGGATTTCGTGCGGGATATGGCCAAGGCCTTGGCATTCCCCGCGGATCCCGAGGAGGAGCCTCGAGCCGAGGAGCTCGATGCCCTCCAGTATGATTCTCCCCCGAAGGAGGCCTTTACTGTACCGGTTCCTCCGATGCTGGAACGACTTCTCTTCCGCATGTGGGAGAACCCAGCATCGGCGCCGGTGTTAAGCAAGCGGGTCGATTCCATTTATGGAGTCCGCAAGAGCCCCGACTTCCAAAAGGCACAACTACCGCACCATTCCATGGTGGTGGAATCGGCCATGCATAGACTCAAGAGTCAAAAAATGCACTCCTCGGTGCCTCCCGGCAGGGAGGCCCGGAGCCTGGATGCCCTCGGTAGAAAGTGTTTCCAGGGTTCTATGCTTGCTTGTCGAGTCCAGACCTACCAGCTCTATATGGGCATGTATCTCCGAGATCTGGCAAAGGAAATTGTCAGGTTCTCGGCTGGTCTCTCCGAGGAACCTTTGCAGAGGTTCCAAGCCTTGTCCACTGGGATTCGAGAGTGCTCGAAGTTTATCTCTCGGGCAGCCTACGATGGCTTTGAAGCTTCGGCTCGAGTAGCTGGAGCCGGCATCGGTGCCTGCCGACAGGCTTGGCTTCAGTCATCCGACCTCGAGCCATGGGTCCAGGACAAGTTGGTCGATGTCCCCTGCTGAGGTGAAAACCTCTTTGGCAAACCCATGGCTGAAAAGGCTGCACAAATCGAGACTGAGACTCTGACCAGAACTAGGCTGTCCAGGAAAACCTCTGCCCCTTCTCAGAAGAAGAAGGGCTCGCGGAAAAAGCCCTTTTACCCGAGGAAGGCGGCTGCCTATAAATACTACCCTCAGTATCAGGCCTCAGCAGCTCCCCAAAAGGGTCAGCAGGCCAAGGGACGGGGTAATGGGTCCCGTAGGCAGCAAGCCCCCAAGCCCTCTACACCGGCCCCTGCTCAGCAGGGTGGGGGTTTTTGACTTCATCAGCATAGCCTCTTCCCCTCAGCTGGTTTCCCTAAGCACAGGAGGCCGGCTGGTCCACTTTGCCCACAGGTGGTCAGCCATCACATCAGATACCTTAGTACTTCATATAGTTCAGAAAGGCTATCTTCTACACTTTCACCAGGTACCTCCCTCCTACTTTCCAGGGGAGCCTCCAAGACTCCCTCTGCACAGGGACTTACTCCTTCAGGAGTTGGCAAGTCTTCTTCAGGAACAGGCTATGGAACCGGTGCCTCACCACCTGAGAGGTCACGGCTTTTATTCCAGGTACTTTCTGATACCAAAAAGAACAGGAGGCCTCAGACCCATCCTGGACTTGCGAAACCTCAACAAGTTCCTGGCAAGGGAAAAGTTCAAGATGATGTCTCTTGGAATCCTGCTGCCCTACCTCCAGCGGGGAGACTGGCTGTGCTCCTTAGATCTAAAGGATGCCTATACTCACATCCTTATTCATCCAGACCACAGACAATATCTCAGATTTGTTGTGGGAGGAAATCATTACCAGTACAGGGTCCTGCCCTTTGGCCTATCCTCCACCCCACGGGTTTTCACCAAATGCCTGGCAGTGGTGGCGGCCTATCTCAGACTTCAAGGCCTTTTTGTGTTTCCATACCTGGACGACTGGCTCATCCGGGCCCAGTCTTCCCAAGAGGCCACTCAAGCCACTCATCGCACTGTGTCTCTGCTCCAGCACTTGGGCTTTGTCATAAACTTCGCAAAGTCCACTTTGCTCCCCTCTCAAGATCTCGAATTCATCGGCGCAAGGTTAAGCACACTTCAGGCGCGGGCCTTCCTGCCTCTGGACAGGGCCCACAGGCTCATGAATCTCGCCAGCCACTTTCGAAGCAATTCCCTGGTCTCTGCCAGGCAATTTCTGAGACTGATCGGCCATATGGCTTCCACGGTCCATGAGACCCCCAATGCCCGCCTGAACATGCAACCTGCCCAGTGGTGCCTTCGCAATGGCATTGATATGGCATCTCCATATCAATCATTCTAAAACGGATATATTAATAGTAACTAAAAATCAATCCTACATACCTCCAACACACATCACTCTCCAAAATCACAACATTACTATAAAAAATGAGGTGAAATACCTGGGCGTCACCCTTGACTCACACCTTAGTATGGACACACATATTAGAAACATCACTAAGAAGATCTACTTTAAACTCAAAATTTTAAAACAATTACGTCCTCTTGTACTTCTACATGATTTTCTGAGCATTGTACAGGCCATCATCACACCACACTTTGATTTCGCAAATCTCACCCTACTAGGAACAACAAAACAAAACATTAAAAGACTCCAACTTGCCCAAAATGCAGCAGCAAGAATTGTAATGAAGGTTCCACCATTTGAACACATTACCCCTATACTAGCAAACCTTCACTGGCTCCCAATTCAATCCAGAATAAATCACAAATTGATTATCACCACATTTAAGACTTTAAACACAATGGCCCCAGTCCCCTTAACAAAACTTATCACCAAAGACACATCCCAAACTACGCTACGGAGAGGCCACACGAATAGAATTAGGATCCCGAAAGAATTCACAACTGCTAAAAAGACTACTAATAGAAAAGCGTTCTCACATGCAGCTCCCACCCTATGGAACTCCCTCCCTGAAGAAATAAGAGCATTAAATGATGCAAAGGAACTCCGCAAGAAATTAAAGACTTATCTATTCACCTCCCATTTTGGCACACTTGAAAATACCTTACCTCTGACAGGTAATGGTTAATAGCAACCTAGGGTACACCAACTCTAATTCTCCTAGCTAACTACAATTACAATTAAAATCGACTAAATAACTACTTGTAAATCTTGTAAATAGATATATGTAATAGATCAAAATATGTAAATAAGTTCGTCTGTTATTTAACAAGTTCGTCTGTTATTTAACAAGTTTTACCATATTTAGTCATCCATGATTAATGTATTTAGCAAAATTGTACCAAGTTAACAAATGTTCCATGTAAAACAGCTAAATTGTACCTAGTTAACAAATGTTCCATGTAAAACAGACTTGTAAATCTGTTCATTCCTTGTTCAATGTAAACCGCACCTGATCTGTGGAAGGTAGCGGTATATAAGCAACTGTTAAATAAATAAATAAATAAAATCAGGCCACGGGGAGCAACAAGTCTCGGACCTGCTGGTCTCTTCTCTGCGGTGGTGGCTTCATCTGCCAAACCTAGTACTGGGAGTGGATTTTCAATCTCCTCCTTCTCAGGTACTAACAACCGATGCTTCTCTCCTGGGAAGGGGAGCACATTGCCAAGGGACATGTACTCAAGGCCTCTGGACTCCTTGGGAGTCTGCGCAGCAGATCAACTTCCTGGAGCTCAGAGCCATCCGCCTAGCTCTGAGAGCCTTCTCCCACCTCACTTCTCACCAGTCTGTACTGGTCCAGACGGACAATCAAGTAGCAATGTTCTACGTGAACAAACAGGGAGGCACAGGCTCCTTCCTTCTCTGTCAGGAGGCACGCCGGCTGTGCTCTTGGGCAGTCGGCCGCGGCATACTCCTCAAAGCGGTCTATCTCCCAGGTCAAGAAAATTACCTGGCAGACAAACTAAGCAGGATCCTCCAACCACACGAGTGGAGATTGGATCCATTAGTGGTTCAGCAGATCTTTCTCAAGTGGGGACTCCCCACCTTGGATCTGTTTGCCAGTCCTCTGAACCGGCAACTACCCAGATTCTGCTCTCGACAACCGCATCCTCTCAGAGTAGCGCCGGATGCTTTTCTGATTCCATGGTCCACAGGCCTCTTGTATGCCTTTCCTCCCATGCCGCTGGTGTCGCGAACGCTCTTCAAGGTTCTCAGAGACAAAGCCTCGATGATCCTAGTGGCTCCCCGGTGGCCGAGACAACCTTGGTTCCCGCTTCTAATGCAGCTGGCGGTGGACACTCCTCTTCCTCCGGGGTTTCAACCCCATCTTCTGACACAAGACCACAGGTCTCTCCTACACCCCAACCTCCGGTCCCTTCATCTGATGGCCTGGCTGCTGAAAGGGTAGTCCTTGCTACCCTCCTACTGCCTCGGGAGGTGGAAGAGGTCGTCTTGGCCTCCAGGCGGCCCTCCACCCGGAAGTCCTACGCTCTTAAATGGCGTCGCTTCTCCATGTGGTTTGCTCAGCAGTCTGAGGATCCCTTCTCCTGTTTGGTGGCGGTGGTCTTGCAATATTTGCTTTACCTCTCCAATCTGGGCCTTAAGTCCAACTCTGTCAGAGTCCACCTCAGTGCTCTCTCTGCACATCACGCACCGGTAGATGGCAGGCCTCTGTCCAACCACCCTTTGGTGGCTCATTTTCTCCGAGGCCTCCTTCTGCTTAAGCCTCCTTTGCGTCCACCAGCCCCTGAATGGGATCTGAACGTGGTCTTGCAGTGGATTACCTGTCCGCCCTTTGAACCTATGGCTACCTGCCCTCTTCGTTTTCTTTCTTGGAAAACCTTGTTCTTGGTAGCCCTTACCTCTGCTAGGCGTGTCAGTGAACTGCA
The DNA here is from genome assembly GCA_033557465.1 of Ichthyophis bannanicus. Lineage (NCBI taxonomy): Eukaryota > Metazoa > Chordata > Amphibia > Gymnophiona > Ichthyophiidae > Ichthyophis > Ichthyophis bannanicus. The sequence goes on along the minus strand of CM066035.1, from coordinate 883,354,447 downwards.
GGCCCTAGTGTCTGATCCTCCTTACACTAGGTTCTAAAGGAATAGGGTGGTCTTACGGACTCGCCCTAAGTTTCTTCCAAAAGTGGTTTCTCCTTTTCATCTCAACCAAGAGGTGGTTCTTCCAACCTTCTTTCCCAGGCCGCACTCCAGCCGGGCTGAAATGGTCCTGCATACCCTGGACTGTAGAAGGGCTTTATCCTTCTACCTTGACCGTACGCGGGAGCATAGGAGGGCTGTTCAGCTCTTCGTTTCTTTTGACCCCAATAACTTGGGGCTCCCTGTCTCCAAGCGTACCTTGTCCATCTGGGTAGCTGACTGTATCGCCTGGGCTTATGGGGCAGCCGGCCTCTCGTCGGAGGGTCGAGTCACGGCTCATCGTGTTAGGGCGAAGGCTGCGTCAGTGGCACACCTCCGCTCTGTTCCGTTGGCAGACATCTGCCGTGCCGCTACTTGGTCTTCAAGCTAGACTTTTGCGGCACATTACTGCCTGGAGAGGGAGTCCTGCAGGGACAGTGCTTTCGGTCAGGCAGTCCTCCATAATCTCTTTGAGGTTTAGGCAACTCCTACCCTCCGGCCCTGGTGTTGGGCTACCGGTCGGGGGCGTTTTCAGAGAAGATTCCTTCCTTCTATACTGCTGAGCTAGAGGGAGCTCATTTTTGTGCTTGAGGTCTCCGGTAGCCTTAAGCTTGGGAGTCCCATATGTGAGGACTGACTTCCTGCTTGGTCCTGGAGAAAGAGTAGTTTCTCACCTGTAATAGGTGTTCTCCAGGAGCAGCAGGAATCAGTCCTCACAACCCTCCCTCCTCCCCTTGGAGTTGCAGTCCTATCATTTCGTTTTTGCTAATTGTTTTGCTGTCTTTTAGCTATGTCATCAGACTGAGCAAAATGGCACCCTTGAGCGGGAAGGGGACCGCGCATGCGCGCTGCAATTCCCAAAGGCTTTCTTTGAAAGCTGGGGAAATTGCTCCGCGAGGGTTCCGTCGGCACCGATGTCACCTATATGTGAGGACTGATTCCTGCTGCTCCTGGAGAACACCTGTTACAGGTGAGTAACTACTCTTTTTCCCTCATGGAAAAACCCGCCTCCGGGTTTAAGAAATGCACAAAGTGCAGCAGCACTATTTCTGTCACTGACACCCATGACTGGTGTCTAAAATGTTTAGGTCCTGACCACTCCATTGCGGATTGTGAGTCCTGTTCCATGATGTCTAAAAGAGGGTTACAGAATCGGGCAGCTAAGCTCAGTACCCTGTTTCCCTCCGATGCAGCTTCCGTGGCATCGACGTCTTCCAGGGCTGCTTCTTCATCCCATGGATCTCAGGTAACCAAACTTAAATCTGGCCGGTCCTCAAAGAGTTCATCTCCCTCTAAGTATCGAGATGCCCCCAGGCTTACTCTTGAGGATACCACACCGGCAAAATTACCTCGGCGGGAGGCTCCGGCTTCCAAAGCACTACTTATGGGGTCACAGGTTGACATCGATGGCTCGGCCTCGACCGATCACCTGTTACAATGTTCTGGGGTACCGGCAGTTTCTACCGGTACCGATATCCAGATGTTGGTGGAGTCAATGGATTAGAATATTCTGACCATGCAGCGTGCCATTACGGCATTCTTTCAAGCTGCAACGCCTACGGTACCGCAACAAACCCCTTTGTCGGTACCTGTACCGATTCCGGTACCGGACCCGATATCGGGCCCAATACCAGTACCGCTTGCATCGACATTAGCATCGACCACAGCGGTACGCTATCCAGTGATGCCCATCAGTACCGACCCGGTACCGATTACTCCCGATGTCGATACCTCCCGGTACACGTATCGGGCTCTACGAGAGCATCCAGATAGTCGATACTTCGATTCCTCTGAAGACTCTGATTCTTCAGAGGCCTCAATTGAAGCATCGGGCATCCTTCCTCAGGAACCCTCTTCTCCAAAAAGGAGAATGTCTCCTCCTGAAGACTTGTCTTTTCAGGACTTCATTAGGGAGGTGGCCAAAGGCCTGTCCATCTCAGTGACCTCTGAAACTGAACCTAGAGCCAAAAAATTGGATATCCTACAATATCCTAAGGCTCCTAAAGAGGCAGCCACCTTACCAATACATGAGATTCTTTATGATCACATGCTGGACATATGGGAGACTCCTCTTTCCACCTCCCCTCATTCCAGAAGGTTGGACACCATGTATCGTGTCCCTCCTTGTCCTGGGTTTCATAAGACTCAGCTTCCTCATCACTCTATTGTGGTATGGTCTGCTATGAAAAAGATCAAGAGTACAAAAAGTCACTCCTCTGCTCATCCAGGAAGAGAATGCAGAACTTTAGATGCCTTTGGCAGGAAAATCTTCCAGGCCAGAATGCTTGTAGCCAGAATCAACTCCTATAGTCTATATGGGGATGTTTTTAAAAGAAGTTACAGATCATCTGCAAACCTTATCTCCTTTTATGTCAGAAGATAAGAGAGAAGAATACATCACCTGGCTTAAACATGCACAGGATGTATCCAAGTTTTCCAACCGTGCAGCCTTTGACTCTTTTGAGGGGGCCAGTAGAGCCTCGGCTATTGCCATAGGTGCACGCAGAGTTGCTTGGTTGCAAGCCTCTGATTTGGAATCCTGGGTACAGGATGGTCTAGGTAACCTTCCCTGTACAGGCGAAAACCTCTTTGGCAAAGATTGGAAAGCAAAGGCCAACCAAATGGATGCTGAAAACTCTGCTTTAGATAGACTTTCAAAGTCTACTACTGCTCCTTTTAAAAAGAGGTTGTTCAAAAAGGGATCTTTCCCAAAGAAAGGGAAATTTTCTTCTTATGGTCAGGTCTCTTCTCAAGGTTGTTTTGCTACAAAGAGACAGCAACAACCAAAACAGGCCAAAACCCAGGCTGCGAGGACTGCTACGGCCCAACAGCCTCAGCCTCCTCAGGGCCTTTGACTTTCTACTAGAGAACTTAGCCTTTCTGGCTCTAGAACATCCAGAGCCTCTCACCATCCCAGGAAGGTTAGCTCACTTTGCTCCCAGATGGGAACAAATCACAGCAGAGCAGTGGACCCTCTGCATCATAAAGGAGGGGTACAAACTTCATTTCTTAAACCTTCCTCTTCACACCATGGTGAAACAGTTTAATTCTCCAACATCTCTCTTCACCCTTCTAGGTCAAGAGATTTCTACACTTCTTGCCCAAGGGGCAATAGAAGAAGTACCCCTTCTTCAACAGGGCTCAGGATTCTACTCCTCCTATTTCCTCATTACAAAGAAAACGGGGGGCTACAGACCCATATTAGATCTCAGAGAATTGAACAAGTTTCTATGCAAGGAGAAATTCAAGATGACTTCTCTCGGAACTCTCCTTCCATACCTCCAAAGTCAGGACTGGCTTTGTTCTCTAGATCTCAAGGATGCGTACACCCATGTTCTCATCCATCCAACCCACAGAAGATTCCTTCGGTTCCTTTACCAGGGAAAGCACTACCAATACAAAGTGCTTCCTTTCGGTCTGGCCTCTGCTCCAAGAGTGTTCACAAAATGCATGGCAGTAGTAGCTGCATTCCTGCGCACTCTAGGGATATTTGTATTCCCATATCTGGACGACTGGCTCATCCGAGCTCCATCCCAGTCAGAGGCCCAGACCTCCCTGGCCTGCACAAGGCGTGTTCTTCAGTATCTGGGGCTGGTAATCAATATTCCAAAATCCCATCTCACCCCTACTCAGTCTCTAGAGTTCATAGGGGCCCTACTGGATACCACAACTGCAAGGGCCTATCTTCCCCAGGCCCGTTGCCTACGCTTGGTGCAGTTAGCCTCCCAGATTCAGTTAAAATCCCATTTAACTGCTCGAGAGATGTTACAACTCTTAGGCCACATGGCATCCACGGTGCATGTGGTTCCCTGTGCTCGCCTTCACATGAGAGCAGCTCAGTGGACCCTATCCTCCCAATAGACCCAGGCATCAGGTTGCCTGTCAGACAAAATAGCAACCTCCAGTCGCCTTTTTTGGTCCCTCCACTGGTGGAAGTCCACTCAGAATCTGTTGCTGGGGTCCCCCTTTCAACAGGTGTTACCCCAAGCCACCCTTACAACAGTTGCCTCTCCAAGGAGTTCGGGGGGGGGCTCATCTACAAGATCTCTCGACCCAGGGCATCTGGTCTCAACAGGAGACATCTTTTCATATCAACCTCTTAGAGCTCAGAGCAATTTTTCTGGCTCTCAGAGTCTTCCACACCCTGCTCAGCTACAAGACAGTCCTCATCCTCATGCACAACCAGGTAGCCATGTTCTACGTGAATAAGCAGGGAGGGACTGGCTCTCTGTCGCTTTGCAACGAAGCTCTGAGATTGTGGGCCTTCGCCAGAGAGCATCAAATCCATCTCATGGCAGTATATCTTCCAGGGGTTAAAAACTCTTGGGTAGACAGACTCAGTCGAGTTCTGCTTCCGCACGAATGGTCCCTCCATGGGGACCAGATAGCCAGAATTTTTCGGATTTGGGGTACCCCAGACATAGACCTGTTCGCAAGTCCGTGGAATGCCAAACTTCCCCGGTTCTGTTCCAGGATTCCATGTCAGGGAGTTCAGGCCAGGGATGCCGTCCTCCTTCATTGGGGGCAAGACTTCCTCTATGCCTTTCCACCTATTCCCCTAATTCCCAGGACTCCGTTCAAGCTTCAGAGAGACAAGGGGACTATGATCCTCATAGCACCACTTTGGCCACACCAAGTGTGGTACCCCCTACTTCTGCATCTCTCTCAAGCTCCCTCCCTAGACCTGGGGTCTGCTCCAGATCTCCTCTCCCAGGAGGAGGGAACCTTGTGGCACCCAAATCCTCAGTCTCTTCATCTCAGGACCTGGTTGCTGAAGGCCTAGACCTTCAAGATTTACAACTTTCTCAGCAAGTGAAGGATATCCTTCATGCTTCCAGAAAGCCTTCCACCAGACGTTCATATGCTTTTAAATGGAAAAGGTTTTCCATTTGGTGTGCAGAGAGGGGTCTCAACCCTCTTGCAATACCTTTGCATTCTTTACTATACTATTTGTTGCATTTATCCCAGGCAGGCCTTAAAACAAATTCAATCAGAGTCCATTTGAGTGCTATTGCAGCATCCCTTAAACCTCTCAATGGACAACCTATTTCCTCTCATCCTCTTATAGCAAGATTCATGAGAGGCCTTCTTTTGACTAAACCTCCCATTAGACCACCTCCAGTGGCCTGGGACTTGAATCTGGTTCTTGGCCAGCTTATGAAGCCACCCTTTGAACCCTTAGCCACTACCTCCTTAAAATTCCTTTCCTGGAAGGTTATTTTTCTCATTGCAGTCACCTCAGCTCGCCGTATCAGTGAGTTGCAAGCTTTAGTGGCTAATCCTCCTTATACAAGGTTCCATCATGACAAGGTACTCCTCAGAACTAATCCACACTTTATGCCTAAAGTGGTCTCACCTTTTCATCTGAACCAGGAGGTCTTTTTACCTGTCTTTTTTCCAGGACCTCATGCATCAAGTGCAGAGAGGAATCTTCATACCCTGGATTGTAAAAGAGCACTTGCTTTCTACTTATACAGGACACAGCAACATAGAAAGTCCTCTCAACTTTTTGTTGCTTTTGTTCCTTCTCATTTAGGACTTCCAGTCTCTAAGATAACTCTGTCCAATTGGATTGCTCAGTGTATTTCCTTTGCCTACCAAACTAAGAACCTTTCTCTGGAGGGCCATGTCACAGCTCACAATGTGAGGGCCATGGCAACCTCTATGGCTCATCTAAAATCTGTGTCCATTGACCAAATCTGTCGAGCGGCCACCTGGGGATCGGTTCATACCTTCACACAGCCCATTACTGCTTGGACAAGGACTCCCGCCGGGATGCCTTGTTTGGTCAGGCTGTTCTTAAACACCTGTTCCATACCTAATCAACTCCTACCCTCCATCCCTGAACTGGATGCCTGAGATTCATGGGTAGAGGTAGAGCCCTTCCCATTGACTCACAATCTGGGTGATCTCCCAGGCATCTCTAGCTGGGGAGTCCCCATATGTGAAGACTCATTCCTGCTTGTTCCTGGAGATAGCACAGTTACTTACCTGTAACAGGTGATCTCTGGGAACAGCAGGAATAAGTCTTCACAACCCACCCACCTCCCCTAGGAGTTGTATCTCTCTATCTATCTTTCCTTTCCTCTCTCTCTCTTTGTCTCAGCTTTAAAACTCGAACTGGAGAGAGGCAGTTAGGGAAGGCGGGAAGGCAGCTCGCAGGCGCTGTGGGATGCTCCCAAAAGCTTTCTTTCTGGACGCTGGGGAGCGTTCCCGCGCAGGCTCTGTCGGTACTGACAATACCCATATGTGAAGACTTATTCCTGCTGTTCCCAGAGATCACCTGTTACAGGTAAGTAACTGTGCTTTATCTACCTGACTGTCGAGGCTCATATAGCTATATGATTCTGACAGATGGGCTTTACCCATACTTATGCTATCCAGCATGTTTTGGGGTCCTACACTCACAACCACTTTGGTGATAGTTAACACCTACCATAACCTTAAGGTTAGGTACCCCTGAAGCTCTCCATGTTCCAATATCTCTCCCAGCTGACTTCAGTCAGGAGAGACATTGCGGATCTTCAGCTAATCACAGGCTCTAACGCCTCTGGCGTTTGTCCTTTCTTTTGGGATACAAGGGGTTCCCATACCCTTTCTCCCCACAAGGACTGGGCCTGTTTGTCCAAATCGGTTAGCCTTTCTCTTTTTGTTCCTATGAGTGAGCCACTCTCCTGCCAAAAGAGTTCGGCTTTCATCATAAAGCCTTCCGCTGAAGGCCCACCGTTTTTGTACAACCCCAGTTTTTCCTACTGGGGTTACCTGTTACCTTTCAGGATTCTGACCTCCATCACTTTTCCTACAGGTTTACTACCTCCACTTGCAGTGAGGCCCTTCTCGAGGTTCCTCTACTGGGTTCCCCAGTAGATCCCATGAACCTCCATACTTCTCTGAAGTCCTGTTAGGGGAGGTCCATATTGCAATATTTTTTCTTTGCAATATCATTGATGACAATTATCATACACACATGGACTCCTTGTCTGCAATCCTATGCTAGGTTAACTGTTCCACAGCACCTTTCTCTCTTCAACTCCTACCCTCCACCCTCAAGATGCCTGGTGTTGTGGGGGATAGCATGTTCCAACTTATGACATGCTGGGACTCCAGGCATCTCAGCTTGGGAGTCCCCATATGCGAAGACTCATTCCTGCTTGTTCCTGGAGATAGCACAGTTACATACCTGTAACAGGTGATCTCTGGGAACAGCAGGAATAAGTCTTCACAACCCACCCACCTCCCCAGGAGTTGTATCTCTATCTATCTTTCCTTTCCTCTCTCTCTCTCTTTGTCTCAGCTTTAAAACTTAACTGAGGAGAGGCAGTTGGGAAAGGCGGGAAGGCAGCACGCAGGCGTGGTGGGATTCTTCCAAAAGCTCTTTGATTGGACGCTGGGAAGCGTTCCCGCGCAGACTCCGTCGGTACCGACGTACCCATATGTGAAGACTTATTCCCGCTGTTCCCAGAGATCACCTGTTACAGGTAAGTTACTGTGCTATCCTTGCTTTGTACACCTTTGCTGATTTTTAAGCCATTCTGCTTCTCCTTGTTCCATTTGAGCAGTTGCTGCATGATTGATGTAAAGGTTGTGCATGAGAACTATCAGATGTTCTGGTATACCTATGCTGCTTAATGTGGCCCAAAGTTTTCTCATAATTTACAGTCAAAGGCCTTACTGTAGTCAATAAAACACACATAGATATCCTTTTTTTTTTTGTCATTTCAATGATCCATCTTGCATCCGCGATAATATCTCGTTCGTTTTTTTTTTTTTTAACCCCGCTTGCAATTCAGTCAGTTCTCGTTCCAGGTGTGATTGTAGTCTCCACTTAATGATCTTGAGCAGAATCTTGCTGTTCAAATCATACTAGAAAGATGGATCAGTTTACAGGCAGTTACTTCAGTCCCCCCTGCTGAGCCAAGGAGAATGATTCCTTTCTACCAGTCTTTCAACTCAAGAGGGTCAGCGCCCACCTGCGGGACTCTACACTTCCAGATGGGAACTCTGTAGTCCATAGTCCAGGCAGTGCAGCGTGAAGAGTTCCTTATATCGCTGGATCTAGCCGAGGCTTATTTCCACATCCCTGTCCATAGGGATCAATGCTTTATCCATTTCTCCATGCTTGGCCCTTATTTTCAATGTACCATTCTTCCCTTTGGCCTCTTCATCGTCCTAAGAACGTTCTTGAAAGTCATGGTGGTGGTGGCAGCAGTGCTGCAGTAGCAAGAAGAGCCTGTGTTTACCAATATATGGATGATTGGCTTATTTAAGCCATGTCACATTCTGACTTGTCTTCAGTGTTGACCTGTGTGGTGCAGTTCTTGGAGAGTCTCGGCTGGGCAATCATTTGTGGAAAGAGTTGCTTGGAGCCCTGCCAGTGACTGACATACCTGGGAGTATGGTTTGACACTCCTGTAGGCCGTGTCTTCCTTCCAATATCCTACAGCTCCTAAAGAGGCGACTATTCTCCCGATACACTGCATACTCCATTACCTTATGTTCCGAATGTGGGAGACGCCTCTCACCTTTTCTCCCCATACCCGGCGACTCAGTACCATGTACTGGGTACCGGAAAGCCCTGGATTCTAGAAGATGCAGCTTCCACACCACTCAAAGGTAGTGGAATCGGCTATGCGTCGAATTAAGAGTTCTCCAATTCCCCGGGCAGAGAGTCAAGAACCTTTTATGCTTTTGGCTGCCAGTGTTTTCAGGCCTCTATGCTTTCAGCCCGCATAAGCTCATACATACTCCACATGGGTATGTTCCTTAGGGAAGTGACTAGAGATCTGAAATCAATGGCTCCTCTTCTCCCAGATGACAAGAGGGTAGACTACCTTGCATTAGTCAGACATGCCCAAAATGTTTCCAAGTTTGTCAATAGGGCAACCTTTGACTGTTTTTGAATGCATTAGCAGAACAACTTCTGTCTACATAGGTGCCCATAGGATTGCCTGGCTTCAGGCATCAGACCTTGAACGGTTGGTTCAAGATAAGCTGGGAAATATTCCCTGTACAGGAGAGAACTTGTTTGAAAAGAATTGGCAAGAAAAGGCTTCTTAGTTAAAATCTGAGAATATCACCCTCAATAGGCTTTCAAAGGCTACTGCCTACCCTACCAAGAAAAAAGCTGCTGCTAAGAAGCCATTCTATTGTACGAAGAAGAAATTCTACTCTACTTAACCCTCATCTTCTCTTACAAGTCCCAAGCTACCCAGAGGAAGCAACAGCCTCCTAAGCAGCAGAAGAAGCCACAGGCTCCTAAACCCCAACCAGCAACACAGACTCAATCTACGCCTGGTTTTTGATGACTTTCTAGAGTACATTGCCACCCTGCCTCTGGAGAAACCTTACCACCTCCACATAGCAGGCAGGCTTTGCCATTTTGCCCACAGGTAACATCTCATAACCTCAGAGCAGTGGACACTAACTATAGTGCGAGAGGGGGATACAAGCTTCGCCTACAAAGCATACCCCCCCCCCCACCACTCTAGTGAGGGAATATCATTCACAACCCCCCACTCACTGCTCTCCTCCAGCTAGAGATCACCTCTCTTCTGTCAGAGTGTGCCATAGAAGAGGTTCCAACATCCCAGAGGGGAATGGGGTTCTATTCTCCAAACTTGCTCATTCTAAAAAAGAACGGGGGATTCAGACCCATCTTAGATCTCTGAAACCTCAACATGTTTCTAGTTCGAGAGAAATTCACGATAATTTCACTAGCAACCCTTCTTACATATCTCCAGCGTCAGGACTGGCTCTGTTCTCTAGATCTCAAAGAAGCGTATACCCATAGCCTCATTCATTCATCTTCCAAGGAAATCACGATCAATGCAGAGTCCTTCCATTCGGGCTCGCCTTTTCCCCAAGAGTCTTCACAAAGTGTATGGTGGTTGTAGCCGCTTATCTAAGGAGACTCGGGTTATTCGTCTTCCTTTACTTAGATGATTGGCTAATAAGGGCAGCCACTTCTCAGGATTCAAATACTATAAGATCTAGGATTTATGATAAATATTCCAAAATCCCATCTAGTTCCTACACAAACACGAATTCATAGGGGCTGTTCTACATACTTTGATGGTCAAGGGCATTTCTACCCCAGGACCGTTGTACCCGCCTAATACAGATAGCATCTCAAGGTTCAAAAACAATCTCTCGGCCAGGGAGATGCTACAGCTATTAGACCATATGGCCTCTACGGTTCATGTAGTGCCATATGCTCATCTGCACAAGCGGACAACTCAATGGACTCTTGCCTCCTAGTGGAAACAGGCCTCTGGTACCCTGACAGACAAAATCAAAGTGTCAGACATTCTAATGAACGCCCTGCTCTGGTGGTCTACCCCAAGAAATCTCCTCGTAGGGTCATCTTTTCAGATGCCTCCACATCAATGCATCCTGACAACAGATGCCTCCAAACTGGGTTAGGGAGCCCACTTAGACTCTCTCTCCACTCAGGGCCTCTGGACAGAGCAGGCGTCACAGCTCCAGATAAATTTTCTAGAGCTTCGTGCAATCTTCAGTGCCTTCAAAGTGTTCCAACAACTTCAGGGCCACAGAGTTCTGGTCCAGACGGACAATCAGGTAGCTATGTTCTACATGAACAAGCATGGAGGAACGGGCTCTTCATCTTTGGTCCTTTGCAATTGCTCACCAAATGCAGTATATCTGCCAGGATACCAAAATGTCTTAGCAGACAGATTGAGTCCGATCCTCCTGCCTCACGAGTGGCCTCTCCATCAGGAGACAATCTCCTACATCTTTTAGACCTGGGGAGCTCCGCAGATAGACTTTTTTGCCACGCTGCAGAATGCCAAACTACCTTGTTTTTGTGACAGAACCCTGATGCCCAGTCAGCAGGTCGATGCTTTCCACCTTCACTGGGGTCAGCATTTCCTGTATGCCTTTCCTCCCATCTCCTTGATTCCCAAAACACTTTTCAAGCTTCAAGCAGACAGGGGCCACATTTTCCTCATAGCTCCACGCTGGCCACGTCAACCGTGGTTTCCTCTCCTGCTACGTCTGTCACAATCTCGCCCTCTCAGTCTCGGATCAGCTCCTGACATTCTCTCACCGGAGGAGGGGAAGCTGCTCCATTCCAACCCGCAATCTCTCCATCTCATGGCTTGGCTGCTGAAAGAGTAATCTTGCAAGGTCTCAACCTTCCTCAGGAAGTAAAGGACATCCTACTAGCCTCCAGGAAACAGTCTACTTAGACGTTCCTATGACTTTAGGTGGTGTAGGTACTCCACTTTGTGTACCCAAAGGGATCTTAACCCCTTCTCAGCTCCGCTGGAGGCTCTCCTTCAGTATTTCCTCCATCTTTCGTCCTCTAGTCTCAAGACTAACTCGGTGAGAGTTCACCTCAGTGCAATTGCTGCTTCTCACCATCCCTTGGATGTGCAGTCTATTTCTTTACAACCTCTTGTAACACATTTCATGAGGGGGCTATTATTAACTAAGCCCCCCAACCAGGCCACCACCGGTGGCATGGGATCTTAATATCGTGTTAAGTCATCTCCTTAAGTTATCCTTTGAACCTTTAGCCACAACTCTCTAAAGTGTCTCTCTTGGAAGGTCATCTTCCTTATTGCACTCACTCCAGCTATGCGCATCAGTGAGCTCCAAACCTTTGGTGACTGACCCACCTTATACACGTTTCCACCATGATAAGGTGGTCCTTAGGACTCATCCTCATTTCATGCCCAAGGTGGTGTCTCCTTTCCGTTTGAATCAGTCTACCTGCCTGTCTTCTTCCCTAAACCTCGTTCCTCTAGGGCAGAGGCAACCCTCCATACTCTTGACTGCAAGTGTGCCTTGGCATTCTTTCTCCAAAGGACAGCTGAGCACCGTAAGAGCTCTGTTATTCATCTCCTTTGATCCCAGTCACTTGGGGTTGCCAGTATCCAAATGTACTCTATCTAAATGGATAGCAGATTGCATCTCATTTGCTTATGCCGAAGCAGGACTATCCCTTTAAGGTCATGTCACTGCCCATAATGTTCATGCCATGACTGCCTTCACAGCAAACCTATGCTCTGTAGTCATTGATGAAATCTGCAAAGCAGCCACCTGGTCTTCGGTGCATACCTTTGCTGCACATTATATTTCGGACAAGGACTCCTGTCTGGATGCCGTGTTTGGTCAGGCTGTACGCCAGTACCTCTTTCACACTTACGTAGGTCAATTCCTATCCCCTGTTGCCCTCTTGAAGCCTATTCTAAGGTAAATCTACCAATTCTGGGGACCTTCCTCTGGCATCTAGGTGCTAGGGAGTCCTATATGTGAAAACTACATTCCTGCTTGTTCTTGGAGATTGCGTAGTTACCTGTAAAAGATGATCTCCGGGGACATCAGGAATTTAGTTTTCACAACCCACCCTCCTCACCTAGGAGTTATATAGTTTCTCTCTCTCTGCTCTCCTTTTATCTCAGCTACAAACTCAACTGAGGAAGGAGAGTCACAATGGTTGGAAGGCAGCAGTGCAGGTGCAGTGGGATGCTCCCAAAAGCTTTCCTATTGGATGCTGGGGAGCATTCCTGCGCAGGCTCCGTTGGTACCGATGTCACCCATATGTGAAGACTAAATTTCTGCTGTTCCTGGAGATCACCTGTTGCAGGTGAGTAACTACGCTTTACTCCATGAAAAAGTAGAAAGACTAGGGGACATGCAATGAAACTACAATATAGCCCATTTAAGACTTATAAGATAATATTTTTTCACTCAATGCATAATCAAACTCTGGAATTCATTACCAGAGGACGTAGTGAAGGCTGTTAGTATAGCTAGGTTTAAAAAAGGGTTGGATAAGTTCTAGAGGAAGGGTTCATAAACCATTATTAAAGAGGACCCGAGAAAACTACGGTTTACCCCGGGACATAGTAGCATAGTATATGACGGCAGATAAAGACCAGTATGGTCAATCTAGTCTGCCCAGTAAAGTGGCTAGGGTGGTTGTACCTGCTGCTCGGTGTAGGTCAGCCTCCCTATATTGAGTATAAAAGAGACTTAAGTTTGCTTTGATTTTATTCTCGTGCTATAAAGTGATCCACTGTGTCTGACCCATGCCATTTTGAATTCCGTCACTGTATTTGTCCCCACCACTTCCATCCAGAGGGCATTCCAAACATCCACCCTTCCAGTGAAAAAGTATTTCCTGATGTTGCTTTTAAGTTTACTGCCTTGCAGCTTCATCATATGCCCCTCTAGTTTTACAGCTTCTCATTCTTTGAAGAATGTTTGTTTATTTATTGATACTCTAAGTATTTAAAGGTCTGTATCATATCTCCCCTGTCCTTCCTCTCCTCTAGGGTATACATATTTAGATCTTCAAGTCTCTTCTCATACATCTTCTGGCTGAAGCTCCAAATCATTTTGGTCGCCTTCCTCTGAATTGTTTCAAGTCTTCTAATATCCTTTGTGATATACAGTCTCCAAAACTGAACTATTGAGGCCTCACCAACAACTTGTACAGGGTCATTAATACTTTCTTCTTTCCGCTGGGTATTCCTTTCTATATGCAGTTCAGCATCCTTCTAGCTTTGGCTGCTGCCTTGTCGCATTGTTTCGCCACCTTGAGATCCTTACACACTAGCACTCTGAGTTCCCTCTCCTGGTCCGTGCACTCCAAGCTCTCCCCCCCCATCACATACAATTCCTTCGGAATTCTGCATTCAAAGGGCATGACTCTGCACTACTTAGCATTAAAGCTTAACTGCCAAGCATTAGACCATTCTTCCAGTGTTTTTTAGATCTTTCCTTATGTTGTCCACTCCTCAGAAGTGTCCACTGTTGTACTTTTTCGTGTCATCTGCAAAAAGGCAGATTTTTCCATTCAGTCCTTCCGCAATATCGCTCTCAAATACATTAAACAGTATCTGTCCCAGGACCGATCCCAGGGCAAGTATTGTGGAACCTGTGTACCTTTTGGGAACTTGCCAGGTACTTGTGACCCAGATTGGTCACTGTTGGAAACAGGATACTGGGCTTGATGTATCTTGGTTTGACCCAATATGGCATTTCTTATATTAGGCAAAGACCTTGGGATTCCTGTGTCAACAGTTCTGCAGTGTTAAGATGCTTTCTGCTCATGGAACTGTCAAGAACCTCCAAGGATGTGGTGGGAAGAGGAATATTAATCCAAGAAGTCTTCGCATTAACCTTCAAACTGTTGGAAAATCTTAACATCCAAAGAGCTTGGCTCACCTGGAGCAATCTGGAGTGGTGGTTTCAACCTGCACCATACACCGTACACTAAACAAAGGAGGACTTGATGGGCAAAGGCCAGAGAGGACCATACTACTCAGAGTGACATTAAAAAGTAATGCCTGATCTTTGCCCAAACCCACCTTGAGAAAACCACAAGCCTTCTGGGAAAGTATTCTCTGGACAGATGAAACCAAACTTGAGCTCTTTGACAATGCAAACCAACAGGCGAAGAAATGAAACTTATAAGGAAAAAAGCACACTTCCTAGTTATATATGGTGAAGGTTTCATAATGTTGTGTGGCTGTTTTGCTGCCTCAGGAACTGGAGGCCTGGACTCTATTAAAGAAATCATGAAGTCAGAGAACTACCCAAGGTATTTTTTGAGCAAAACGTGCTACCTAGTGTCAGAAAACTGTCTGGGTCAAAGGTCATGGGTCCTCCAGTGGGACATGACCCAGAACATACATCCAAAAGGGAACAAATGGACCGTGTTAAACTGGCTAGCAATGAGTCCTGACCCCAATCCAATTGAGAACCTTTGGAAAGAGCTGAAATTTGCCATTGGTAAAAGTAATCCTGGAAATATTCATGAGCTGTAACAAATTACAGTTGGAGAAACTACTAGCAAACAGATGTACGAAACATAGAGGCTACAAGAAACGTTTGAAGGCAGTCATCACTGCCTAGGGTTGTGCAACCAAATATCAGTGAAGGGTGCCATTAATCCTGTCCAAGTCCTATTTTGTGTGTCTTCTTAGAAATTACTACAGCTAAGTTGCACAGACATCTTTTTTGTTGTATACTTTTGAACATACTATTAAAATATGATGACATACAGCTGGAATATTTCCAATTATTTCTCAAGATATTGTACACAGCATACCTAAAATGCAAAGGTGCCAATAATGTTGAAAACTGTACATGTGACACAATCCCTGTACTCTGTAACCCGTCTACAAAAGGTTATACATGAAATAGGTGGCTATTGAAGCAGCTATGAGAGAAGTCAAAAGTACATTGGAGTGGAGGAGTGGCCTAGTGGTTGGGGCAAGGTACTTCAGGCCGGAAGGTCGGGGGTTCAAATCCTACTAGAGGACAGCAACCTTGGGCCGGAAGGACTGGCGTTTTCTAGTCCCACAGGTGCTCCTTGTGGTCTCGGGCAAGCCACTTAACCCTCCATAGCCCATTTTCCCTGTAAAATAGTTATCTCCAAGTTATAATGCCCTGTTCAATGTAATTTCAGTTTGTTCAATGTAAACCGCACTGATGCAGAATAGCGCGGTATATAAGAGAATGAAAATAAATAAAATAAATAAAACATTATTCCTGGTAAATATCTACGGCTTTTAGAATATTTGGGTAAGAAAGTATTTCAGAGTGCCATGCTTTCTGCCCAGATAGCGGCTCATCAACTTTACATGATCAGTAAATGCGTAGTGTCTTTCAAAAAGTAGAATTATACAAAATGGTACTGAAGATACAGATATAACCATCCACAAACATAATTTTTTTTAAATCTCCTAAAGCATTCATAATAACTTCTCAGTCTAAAGGAAAGGATTTCAAAAAGTACAGACATTTATGTCCAGCCTTTTACCAAATGCTCAGACTTGGCTAGCTACCATTTTAGCAGAAGCAGATGGGTGTGCTGCTACTCTCTCTATTTATTATTATTTATTATTTATTACAATCTTTTATATACCGCGCTATTTGGTATCAGTGCGGTTCACATACAACAACATCAACAGAATAACAGGCTATTCCGTGTTTACAGCAAACAGGTATATAAACTTGGGTAACATAAGGTTAACTTATTACAAACATGATTATATAAAAGGTATCATGACAACACAAAAGTCCTAGTAATCTTACTGAGAAAGTGGGAGAGGCTATTTGAAGATAAGGCGTGTTTCTTATTTGGGGGGGCTTTTGCTGGGGTAATGTTTGGTGGGTAGTATATGAGGAAAAGGTGATATTTAAGTGCTTTCCTAAATTGGGTTAAGTCGGTAATGGCACGAACGCTTGGTGGTAAGGCGTTCCAGCATCTTGGGGCGTAGAATATAAAAGATCTGCTTGCCGTTATCTGGGTGCATTTTGTTACAGCCTTAGGAAGTGTTAGTGTGTTTATAGCCGTCGGTCTTCTGGATCTAGTCGATGGAGTTACATGGATGAGATTTGAGAGTGAGGAGGATGAAAGTCCGTGGATGGCCTTAAAGGTCAGCAGTAAGGTCTTGAAGTGAGCCTACCATGTATGGGGAGCCAGTGGAGTTGTTTTAATATAGGAGTCACGTGCTCAAATCTGGCGACTCCCTGAAGGACCCTAGCTGCGGTGTTCATAGCAAGTTGTAGAGGGTTAATAGTGGATTGAGGAAGGCCTTGTAGGATAGCGTTAGCAAAGTGGAAATGTGGTAGAATTAACGCCTGGTATATTGTCCTGTAGTCTTCTGGATCAAGTAAGGAGTGAAGATGCCTGAGAGAACGAATCTTGAAATAAACTGCTCTTACTACATTCTCTATGTGCACTTTCATATCAAGATGTTGATCCAGTGTGACCCCCAGATAATGAATTGTGGATTTTGTTTGCAGTTCTGCTTCTTTAACTCTTACATATGATGGTGGGGTGAAGTTGTGGTCCCTTGTAATGAATAGAACCTCTGTCTTCTTGTGTTGGATACGGAGGTTTTGGGATAGGAGCCATTCAGAAACTGCATCAAAACATTCTATCAGAGGGGAGAGATTCAGAAGTTCTGTAGAGAACGGGGTGTAGAGCAGGATATCATCAGCGTATATCAGGCAGCTCACATTAAAAGATCTGATGAGATTACAGATAGGTTGTATATATATGCATATAACATCTTTGAAACTTTATTCAGAATTTCTGCTTTGGTCATTATGCCAGGTGCTTTACTTGGTTGTATTGTCTGTTTTGCAAGAGGACATCCACCCCAAATTGGCAAATGTTCTTTACACATGACATTCATTATTTGAAGATGGTGAGCAAGATAGTGGAAATCATAAAAGATTATTGTTCCACTCTTCACCATCTCTCTGCTGTTCCATCCCACACTAATTCAAATCAGTACCACAGGGGTTTTTATTGCTTTAAGGGCATATGTTACCTTTATCTAAAACAGCCTCTGATGCAACAACCTTTTTAATTTTTTTATCAAACCTCAGTAAGATAACTCTGCCAAAGCAGGCTATGCTGCTCAGCCACAGCAGCAGTCATCTTTTTGAATACAACCATGTATCAGAGGCAGCAGTATACAACCTGCCCTTCCTGCGGGGGAGGGGGGGAAGGTGTCAGGTTCAAGTCTTCCATCTTTCCCGGATTCATGGTTTTTAAGTGTATTCAGTGCAGATTATTGACCCAGGTTAGTCACCTTTTCCAGATTGGCCCTTAAACTGGGCTCTTACTCTAAGAGTCTGTAGATTTAGAAGACATCTTTCTCCTTCAGTCCAATACCATAGAACTGGTTCCACAGTAAAGGAATTGGGGTTTCTTCCCCAGATATATCCTCATTCCAAAGAAAACTGAATGTTTATGCCCTATCCTGGATCTCAGAGACATTAATATATTTCTTTACATGGATAAATTCAAGTTGAATACTTTTTCCCTCCATTCTGACGTTCTTAGAGAAGGGGCTTTACATACATATGCCACCCATCCATAATTGTTGAGAGGGACTTGAAATAGGGTACCAGAGCTCTCTGAAAGGGTTAATATGGGGAATAGCTTAGAGTTTGCTATAAGCCTGAAGCCTGGCAGTTTGGAATTCACTAACAGCCTGGAGAGATGTGTACCCAAAACCAAGGCCATGTTTAGCAGAATGGGACAAAATGTTTTTGCTTCTCCTAATTCAGCTGAGCAATATAATGTCTCTGCTTACTTTGTCCTATAACATGACTTGTAACACGTAGATAAACAAAAGTGTTGCTGAAGCTTGATGTAGAGCTGAATTTGTACCATGTAGCAGTTTTCTCTCAATAAACGAGGTGCTCTGGCTTACCGAGGATGAGGGGATTTACAAGAATGGCACAAATGTGTAGGACTGCGTGCCCCTTCCACTTAAGGCCTTAAGTAAGTACTGTGCTTAACATAATTATCTGTTTTGTTTTTATTTGAGTCCTCCTCATTTGTATTTGACTTTTGAGAGCTGAAGCCAAAAAACAGAGGTCAGTTATTTGGCAACCTGGTTGGAAGTAGGCCACGGGTAGAGAGATTTCTTTCCTTCACACACTACAGAAAATACCTTTGATTATTTCTTTAGACAGACCACTATCAATATAATGGCTTATTGGCAGCTCCCATGTTATTCACGAAAAGCCTTATAGTGGTCACCATCTAGACTTCCAGTACCTTGACAATTGACTTCTAGACACTTCTTTGAAAAACTTTGCTCTAGCCCTTAGGAATGAGACAGTATACCATCTTCATTATCAACTTTAATAAATTCACCTTGTGCCCTACAAAACAATATTCCCTTTATTGGTGCGATTGTGGGCAAACATTTCTGCCAGAGGATACATGTCTACAACACGGCAACAAACAAAAGCGAGGTGGAATTCAACAGCCTTGATTAGAAAGCCCCAATGCACTCCGGCAAAACTTGTCGCCATCAGGGGGATAAGCTTCAGCCAATATAAAACAAACATATTAAAACACAATCATGTATCAAAGCTCAAAATCATAGATCAGAATTAATAAAATAAATATTATATCCCTGTAAAACATGTATGGATATAAATGTGTAAAATTATCATAGAGTACGTATAACCTAATAACATGATGTATATAAAAGTATAATAAAATTAAAGTTAAAGCTCAAAATAAGTGTTCATTGGACCAACCGTACAGTTTTCTATAGGTATATAAAACAATGCTCAAAACAAAAATAAATCCTATAAAAACTTGACGTGATACTAATGAGCTGTATGGAGGACTATAGGAGCAGCATGCCTCAAATGAAAAATGTGAATTACTATAGATGAGTAGTAGAGAGGGAGAGAGAAGCCAATCATGAAACTCACTGTATATGGTAAGAAGTATAAAAGCTGAAAACCACTTCTTGGTGTCTCTAAATTAATAGAGAACCTAAATCGAAGAGCACAAGTGAGAGGTATTAAAAATAATAAATAACGGGGGGGGGGAGCCTGATGTCCAGCGGGTAAGACGCTTCGCGCTGAAGCTCCCGAGAGGCCTACTAAGAATCCTGACTTAATACCTATACAAACTTACTATTTCGCTCCGGGCTGACCGGGGTACCTCGGGGGGGATGGCGGCCCATAAACCAGCGCGCTTGGACTTCGGGTCTCCTTCTTCTTCTCACGGAAAACGCTCCAAAACAGAGGTGTCCTCCCCACAGAAGATGGTTCCATTTCGGGAAAACCCCGAAATGCACCTGGAGATTTTAGAAGAAATACGCGGCGTGAAGGAATTGGTGCAGTCCAATGGAGAAGCGCTCCGAGCCCTGCGAGAAGACTTTGGAGTGCTCCAGGACCGACTTGAAAGTCTCTCCTCACGGCAGGACAATATGGCGGGGGTCCTCGACTCGCACGCGGTGCGCTTGGGCAAACTGGACATGGCTGAGCGCCAGATACAGAATCTCCAAAAGGAGTTAGAAGATAGCAATAATCGAGCCCGTCGCAACAATGTTAGGCTCATTGGAATACCGGAGGGGGTGGAAGCGGGAGATATAAGAGAATTTCTGCTCAAAACTCTTCCCTCCTTGCTGAAGATTACTTTTCATGGAGAACTGGAAATCGATCGTGCACACCGTGTTCCTACCCACATGGCACTCAACCGAACGACCCCCCGGCCTATTATCTTTCGCTTGCTACGATATCAACAAGTGGAACAAATTTTAACTGCTGCCCGGGCGAGTCATCATTTGGAATTCGAAGGTCACAAAGTCTCCTTCTTCCCTGATTTGGCAAAGCCTACCGTTGACCGTCGGAAGAAACTCCTTGCTTTTCGCCCTCGACTTCAACAGCTACAGGCCCGCTTTGGCCTGTTGTATCCAGCGAAGCTCCGAGTGACTCTCCACAACCAAACCAGGACATTCGAAGATCCTGATCTCCTATCAACATTCTTGGACTCCAAAGAAGCAGAGCAGATGCGCTAATCCAAAGTCTTGGACTTTTATTTGCCGGCTCTGTCCGCCATTTTGAAGGGCCCGATGCGGTGGTCATAGTCAAGCACAGAGACTACCTGGACTGTCTTTCTTTCTTTATATGACCCTTTTGTTTTTTGGTCTACTATTCCTCCATGATGTGTGCCTCTGTCGGATTCGGAGCACGTACAGTCCTACAGGTTATGTGTTTTTTTTCAATTTCGGCCTTCTCTGGGGTTTCTCCCCGCAGACACATGGTCGCCTGTAATTTCTGGGGTTCTGCTTCTTCTCTACCGCACTGCGGGTTTTCTTTTTTAATGTGGGGCGCTTCATTGTATTATATTAGCTTATTTTCTTTTATGTCATGTGTACAGCCAGATACAGTCAGTATGAGGGACATTGTGACATTATGTGCGCTATCATGCTTAGAATTTTTAACTTTTTTGAATGGCCTTATGTAAAATCTTATCACTCAACGTCAAAGGCATTAATAGTCCAATCAAAAGAAAGAAAATCCTTAGCTATCTTAGCCATGAGCATGCTGATTTAGTGTTTCTTCAGGAAACGCACCTAAACTCTGCTGAAACACTGAAACTCAATGTTAAGCCTTACATGGTGGCTGCCTATTCTCCCGCCGTTTCTAAACGGTGCGGGGTAGCCATTCTGGTTAAGAAATCTTTGCAAGCTACTGTAATTGATACTAGCGCTGACAAGGAGGGTAGATGGGCCCGTGTACATCTTAAGGTTGGTGATAGTGAATTCACGTGTATTTGCATTTATGCCCCGAATGTAGACAACCCTGCTTACTATGCAAGTATTGCGCAGTTGGCACAGGCCTCTGCCAATGCTCCATTAATACTTGGTGGTGATTTTAATCAAGTGTTAGACCCTTTGATAGATAGACAGCCGCCTAGAACGAGTAGTCCACCCAAGAGTCTTGCTACCCTTACAGCTCTGATGCAAGATCTTGCGCTGGTAGATATATGGAGGCTGCTTCACCCCTCCGACTTAGAGTTTACTTTCTTTTCTGCCCCCCATCACTCCCAATCTAGAATAGACTTCTTTCTTATTTCCAAAGCACTGATTTCTCAAGTGGACACAGCTAGGACTCATCCTCTCCATATTTCAGATCATGCTGCCATATCTTTATCATTACATGTCACTGCGCGGGACGATTCTCCCCGGGCTTGGTTTTTTGATAGATCCCTACTGGGTCAAAAAGATTTTCAGGTTGATATAAAGGCCGCTATCCAAGATTATTTTCATTTTAACTCACCCCATGACACAGCGAGCTGGGCTTGGTGGGAGGGTTTTAAAGCATCTATCCGCGCAACTATAACTAGCTATCAAATTCGGCAAGGGAAACAAAGAAAGCAGCACTTACTGATCCTAGAGCAGCAGATACAAGCTGGGGAGCGCCTCCTCACGTCCCGTACTGACCCATGTATTTTACTCCGTTTACAACGCTTGCGTTTTCAATACAATCAGCTTTTGTACACTGCTGCTGTTAAAAATATTGAATCACAACAAGGGCTATATTATCGGGAAAATAACCGTGCTGGCAAATTATTAGCAAATGCCCTAAAAGGTCAAAAAGAAGCCAAGCGTGTTACCGCCCTCCGTCATCCGTCGGGGGGGGGGGGGCCTGGTCACTAAAGATACAGAAATCTTAGAACTCTTTCGTGATTTTTATACTCGGCTTTATCAATCTGAATGTGATTTTGAGCCAGAAGTATTTGAACGCTTACTTTCAGGGGTACAAAGACCGACCCTATCTGACGAAGATAGAGTGGCCATGGATACACCATTTACTGTATCAGAAATTCATTCTGCTATTAAGAAATGTGCCTCAGGTCGAGCCGCAGGCCCAGACGGTCTCCCTGCTGAATTCTACAAAACCTTTCACGCTGACTTAGCTCCAGTTTTGAAACTTTATTTTTCTGCTCTTGCCGAGGAGGGTTCTCCTTCTGGGTCTTTTTCAATGGCAAATGTAGTAGTCTTTGAGAAAGAGGGGAGAGACCCACAACTAACAGCTAATTATCGTCCAATTTCCCTCCTAAACGCGGACTATAAAATATTTGCCACCATTCTCTCCACCCGGCTCTCTGATAGGATGTCTACTTTAATCCACCCAGATCAATGCGGTTTCATTCCTGGTAGATCAACTACTGACAATGCTTGGACTTTATGCCATGTACTGACTACCGCAGTTAATCTTGATCACCCATTTGTTGGCCTCTCACTTGATGCTGAAAAGGCCTTTGATCGTTTAGAGTGGCCCTTCCTGTTTGCAGTCCTTCGCTGGTACGGATTCGGGGAAGGTTTTCTCCGTTGTCTCCGCACCATGTACGCACAGCCTACAGCCAGTATATGTGCCAATGCTTTAAAGTCTCAGCCTTTTCCCCTTCAACGCGGTACTCGCCAGGGATGCCCACTGTCTCCACTTCTTTTCGATCTTGCACTCGAACCCTTGGCTTTACTAATCCGGCAATCGGAGGAGATTCATGGAATCCCCTTCTCCCATAGGGAAATCAAAATTTCAGCGTATGCTGATGATCTTATGCTTTTTGTCTCTATAGACTCAGTACCGGCTGTCCTGGAGCAAATTGGTAAATACTCACAACTGTCCGGTTATAAGATAAATTGGACCAAGTCGGTAGCTTTTCCATTAAATCCTTTGCTTCATCAGGCAGATATGCAACCCTTCCCCTTCTTATGGCAATCTCGCATGGTCAAATACCTCGGGGTTCACTATTGTTCTCCTTTGGAAGACACTATCTCCTTCAATGCCAAAGACTTAACCTCTAAGGTCCGGGCGCTTACTCACCGTTGGACTCCTTTAACACTTACCTGGTGGGGTCGCTTAGACACCATAAAAATGATGATTGTTCCGAAGGTGAATTATATTTTGGAAATGTTGCCCTGTCTCTTACCTCGACGTACATATAAAGATATTGAGGGCCTTCTGACTAGATACTTATGGCAAAACAAGACACCTAGGATAGCGAAACATAAGCTGCAAGCAGCTAAGGAAAATGGGGGTGTCAGATTCCCTGATTTCCTGAAGTACCATCAATCTTTTCTTCTCAAACAAGGCGCTCGTTGGCTGGAAGATCCAGCACCGAGTAGACCTGTGTGGCTAGCTATAGAAGAGGACCTTTGCAAACCGATTCCTCTTACTTTTCTCCCTGGTATGACTCTCCCACCAGACTCCCACTATCCACCAATGCTTTTAGACACTTTAGGTGCCTTTAATACTCTTATGCAATCTTTAGACTCCCGACTCTGTCCGTTAGACAGGCTCCCGCTTTGGTACAATACTCGATTTCGAATACAAAATAAGCCGATGGCGTGGAGCCCCTGGTACACCAGGGGCATTTGGATTCCTAACCAGTTGTTCCATGAAGGTCGCTGGAAAACTTTTAGTGAATTGCAAATTGAATTTGGTCTCCCAGCGAAACACTACTTTCAGTTGGTGCAACTTCAGCACTGCCTTCGGGGTGCTAAGGTGCTCCCGCCATCGGCATCCCCTACACAAGGTTGGTTGGAGACTATCCGATTTTTCGGTGGTTCACCGGGTGTAGCATCCAATTTTTACAAAACCTTATGTAATGCTATAACTAGAGATACCCCTATAGCGCAGAAAGCATGGGAGAGAGAATTACATGTGACCTTGACCCCGGAGCAATGGAGCCTTGTCTGGAGTAAAGTGACACGGGTTTCCCGATCCGCCTCACTAACTCAGACGCTCTTCTTTCTAGCCCACCGGTGTTTTTACACTCCTGATAGATTAGCCAAATGGAACACTACTCAGGGCAATAGTTGTTGGACATGCCATGCGGCCATTGGCTCACTACCTCATGTCATGTATGAATGTCCCGCACTACAGTATTATTGGCGTCGAGTCTGGGGTCGTATTCAGTCTATTTTGCACTTTCAAGAGCCCCTTTCTTGGAGGATAGTGGGACTTCGCTCAGCAGCGGGGATCCCCTCTCTTCCAAAAACGGCTTACTTCCTTTTGGACTTTATGCTTGGCATTGCTATTTCCCTAATTACGAAATACTGGAAAAATAGCTCCCATCTGAGCCCCAATGAATGGTGGAATCATGTCTGTCTCTACAGTAAATATGAACAAATACCTCGTATGTTTGCTTCCCCCATTCAGACTCCTCATCACCGGTCTAAATGGAAGATGCTCAATGACTATGTACATTCTGCTAAATGTTCTCACCTGACTGTCTAAACTTGTATATATTTCTGTCCCATGATCATTCTGTATCGTAGATGCTCTTTTGATCGTTTTGATGTATAATCACTGTTGTTTGGAAGCGCTCACATGCTGACATAATCGGCTAGAGAAGAAGCATGGGGGTGGGGGGTAATTGGGTTTACTTTTCCTTATTGTATACTTGTTTTGTCTCCTTTGGTGTGTTGTTTCTTTTGTTTGTTGCAAAATGAAAATAAAAGTTTAAAAAAAAAAAAATAAATAAATAACCCTTACATGCACAAGTGACCCCAGATTGTAAGACCCCCAGTACTGGTGAATCAGTTAAGGGAAGCTATTTAAAGATAACACAAATTCAACTTGTGTAGCAGATCCAAAAAAATCAAAACTGTAACTTGCTACAGGATACTTATAAAAGATCTGATTAAACATGGCTCAAAAAGCGCATGAGTCAAACAAGGTTCATATAATGAAGTTCAGCGCTTGACTAAGGTAAAAGCAATATTTTATTAAAAATGATGGACCTGTAGCTGACCATTGCATGAAACGAAGCAGGAGAGTAGTCTCTTTGGTATTACCATGACTAAGCCACTGGAATATGGAACTTTAACATTCCCCGCCATCACAATCTAACTTAAACATTGTCAGAATATGAAAAAAAAGTTAATATATTCAAATACAAACAAAGAATGCTCAAGGAAACTGTTTCTGGACTTGCCTTGAATACCCAAGAGTGGCCTCTTTTCAGCACTACTATGGAAAGGACTGAGGCAGCTAACGCTGCGATTTAAAGAACCTCTGGGCACCAAAACCAGTAGCTATCACCAGGCAACCAGACTGAAGAACACACACAAATAAGGGTCATGAGTAAAACAATATAAAGAAATCCAAAAGAAATATACCAGAAATATGAAAAATGAAAGTATTAGCAATGCCACACGATGTGCTGATCTCAAAACCATTTAAAAGAGGAGGGCACCTTGTTCAGGACCATAAAAAACATTTAGCTTGGATGATTGTGTTAAGGGAGATCAAAATGGGCCAAAGCAAAACAATGATCAGAACTTCTTGAATTAGAAAACTGCTGAAAGGGGGACAAATGAATAAGAACAGTACATAATATATCAGGGAACAGTACATAATGTGTTAGGAAATCAGAGGCAACATTGGTTAAAAAATAGGGCATAATAAAAATAATTAAAACGGCACCATTATAAATAAAGTTAAAATGGCGTATGTAAAAGTTGTATGCTTGGTCCAACAAAAACACTCTTTTGAACTTTAACTTTAATTTTGTTATACTTTTATGTACATCATGTTGTTAGGTTATACGCACACTTTAATTATTATGACTTTACACATTTATGCCTATGCATGTTTCATAGGGATATAGTATTTGTCTTTTATTAATTCCGATCTATGATTTTGAGCTTTGATGTATGATTGTGTTTTAATATGTTGGTTTTATTTTGTCTGAGGCTTATGAAACACATTGGGGCTTTTTAATAAAGGCTGTTGAATTCCACCTCGCTCTTGTTCATTGCTGTGCTGTAGCTGTGAGTGTGTGTGCTCTTCTTCTGGACCCCACATGTCTGCAACATACAAACCTTGCCAACTATCATGGCCAAGGTTGACTTACAAACGTTGGGGGACACAGCTGCAGCCATCTGTGGTTCCATTTGCACAACTGAAAATGAGACAGCCACAATGAGACCTCAAGATCCATTGGAAACAGTGTACACAACTTCATTCAATCATCCATCTTTTGGTTCACCTACACACTATCCTGCAATGGTGTGCATTCAAGGCCAGTCATGCAGCAAGTGTTCACTTTGCTCCATTGGAATACTGACTTATCCTAAATAAAAGAATCTCTTTGCATGATGTACTCTTGACCAACCATCACCAGATAGCAAAATTCAACCTTGACTCTGACTTCAATTCTCTAAAGTCAAGGAACGACATGAAAACATAAACCAAGAAAATTATAGTAATAACCGTAGTACTTAAGGCCTTAAGAGAGAGGGTCACAGACCTGCATACTCACTTTTACGTGGCTGCAGGATGACTTTTTATTAGGAAAAACTGCTACATTCTACAGTTTGTCTTATCACACTATGTCATGCCTCTGCTTTACAAATGAAGCTAAACAGTACATGTTTTAGGTGAAACTAGGCACAGACATTGCTCAGCTTAATCAGGACAAAGAAAAACATTGTCTTGTTTTTTCACAAACATTTACAAAATACGGCCTTGGCTTGTATAACAAATTCCAGGCCAGGGGATTTCCAAATCCAGTCCTGGAGGCCCCTGTACTAGGCTGTCAGCAAAATTCCAAGCAATTCTCCATATTAACTCTTTCAGGGGGTCCTCTTCAAGTCCCTATCAACACTAATAGCAGATATATCCAGTGCTGGGTTGGGTGCTCATACATGCCCCCCCCCCCCCCCACGTAGAAAGAACATGATCAACGTTAGAGAAGCTTCTTTACATCAACCACTTAGAGCAATGAGCCATCTACTATTTTTGAGTCTTTGTTCCTCTGCTTCCAGAGCACATTAATTTGAGTGCAGACATCCAAGTGGCTTTGCTTTATGCCAGCAAACATGGGGGCATGGCTAATTTTATTTATTTGCTTTTATATGCCGCGCTCTTTGAAATCAGTGCGGTTTACATAGAACAAGAACAGTAACAGTTTACATGGAACCATTTGTGTCGAACAGTTTACATTGAACAGAATTATCAACTAACAATAAGTAACACTAGGTCTAAATTAGATGTGGAACAGGGAAAGAATTATATGTGGAACAGGAAAATAACTTGGAACATGCTGGTGGGGGGACTAGAGGTGAACTGTACATAGTCTTTGTTCAGGGTGGTTGGCCATAGGCTAGTTGAAAATAAATGTCTTTAGTGCCTTCCTGAAGTCAGTAAGGTCTGTGATGGCACGGATTGCTGGAGGTAGGGCATTCCAGTGGGTTGGGACATAGAGAGAAAAAGCACAATTTTTTGTTGACTGGGAGCATGTTCTTATCGCTGAGGGGTGATGAGTGAGTTCACCATGTATGATCTTCTGGTTCTGTTTTCAGGGGCACGCTGGAAGAGATTTGTGAGTGAGGTGGTGGATATTCTGTGCAGCGACTTCAGAGTAGTAGGGCTTTCTATACCAGTTGACTTGCTATGGGGAGCCAATGAAGCTGGATCAAAAGAGGCATAATGTAATCGAATCTTGAGACAGATAGGAGTGTTCGGGCGGCTGTATTCATGGCTAGCTGGAGTGGCTGAAGAGAATGTTCTTTGGCAGGCCATGGTAGATAATGTTGGCGTAGTCCAGGTGAGGAAAGATAAGGGCCTGGCATACTGAGCGAATGTCTGCTGGTTCGAGGAGCGTACGTAGATGTTGGAGGGTTTCTTAGTTTGATAGACAGCCTTGGTTGACTGTATGTGGGTTTCCTAGTTTAGATATTGGTTTAAGATGTCTCCAAGGTAACATACTTCTTCCTTTGCCCTGAGTACCACATCTTTTAGCCTGAGGGAGGTTGGTGGGGTGAAGGCTTGGTCTTTAGTTATGAATAAGACCTCTAACTTTTTACTGTTGACCATCAGATTGTGGGTAGCGAGCCAGTCCGACACAGTGTTGAAGCATTCCGTAATGGGCGTGAAGTTGGGGTTGTCTATGGAGAAAGGAGCATAGAGTAGGACGTTGTCTGCATAGATGTGGCAGTAAACATTGAATGAGTGTATAATGTCGCAGATAGGTCGAATATAAATGTTAGAGTAGGGAGGAGAGAATTGCATACAAATATGTGCTGCTTATAATCCTGGAATTTAGGGGGTCCCTAGAAGCAACAATCTTGCAGTCCATCTTTTAGGGGTGGGAGACATCTCACATTGGCTTTGTTGCCAGCAGCAAGAACACAAAGCTACTTCCCTTCTCAATCCCCCTATCATCCCAGCTGCTTAGCCCCCCAGATGCACTGACATTTCCCTGGGCTTGACCTCTTCTCTGTGTGTTCTCCACTCCCTTTCCACTTCAAGAAAAACTCTGCACAAATTCCAACAGCAGCCACGCGCCATATTGGCTTTAGCAGAACTAGTTTCTTCTAAAAAGGCTGTTAAGTTCTGCCCCCATGCAGACTCCAGATACCCCTTATCTTCAATAATTGACTTTGGAACTAGCTAAAGTAGCTAGCCCTCACTGTGGAAATTGAATATCATTTAATCTCCAGGAACAAGCAGGAATGTAGACCTCACATATGGGTGACGTTGGTACCGACGGAGCCCATGCAGGAACGCTCCCCAGCATCCAACAGGAAAGCCTTTGGGAGCATCCCACTGTGCCTGCTTAGCTGCCTCTCCGCTTTCCCAACTCTCCCACCTGAGTTCTTCGCTTTCCGCGGAGTCAGCAGGAAGCAAATCCTGTCGCCGCAGAAAATTTGTTTTCTATTTTTGTGGTTAGCATCTGCCTTCCCTCAATGCTGGAACCATCTCCAATTCCCTTCTTTCTTTCCTTTCTCTTAAAAAATAAATAAATAAAAATAAAAAACTTCAGGCGTATTGATGCCATTTTGGGCCTTAAGCCCACCAAACTGTCTACCGACACTATAGAAAAGCCATCTGTTTTAAAAAATGTTCTAAATGTGGCAGTACCATTTCGTTTACTGACACCCACGACTAGTGCCTAAAATGCCTCAGGCCCGACCACCAGCCGTTAGAACGTCGTCTTTGTAAGAAGATGATAAAGAGAGGCCTGCAGAAACGAGGCACGAAATTTAGAGCTGTCTTTGCCTCGGATGCGGTTTCTTTAGCATCGATGTCATCGAGGGCATCATCTTCCTCTCTGGTATCGAAGCACAAGTCTTCATTAAAGACATTCCAAGGGTAGATATCTTTCAACGCATCGAGATGCTCTGAGCATTGCCCTGGAGGTAGATAGGCCAGCCAAAGAGCCCTGGCAGGAGGACCTCTCCTCCAAAGCCACCAAGGGCCTCCAGGTTGCTCCTGAGGCCTCCACTTCAAGAGAGCTCCTGGTGCCATGCTCTAGGATGGTAGAGCAGATATCCATTACTGATACCCAAGCATCATCAAGCTCCATGGATCAGCATGTTCTGGCCATCGAGCAGAGTTTGGCAGCTCTACTGGCAGCTTCAGTTCCAATCAAATCATTACTGATGGTACTGCCAATGGCACCAGTGCAAACTGTGTCAAGTTACGTGCCGCTGGGTCCACTGCCTCCCATGCCTGCCCTCGAGTCAATTTCCGGTACAGAGTCTGCATCCAGGCAGATCCCCCACCAAAATAGAGACATCAACCGGTATCATGCCTAGCAGAGCAGGAGCACCGGGCTCGTCTGTATTTTGAATCCTCCAAATTGGAGGCTTCCGATGATGAGTCACTTGATACTCGATGACTGCACAGTTTACCAGCAGAACCTTCTCCTTCCTCGGAACGGCGCATGTCCCCTCCCAAGGACAGGTCTTTCCAGAAGTTTATCAGAGACCTAGCTAGGGGTCTCTCCATAAGTTACATCAGAGAAAGAGCCCAGAGCTGAAGAATTGAGATCCTCCAATACCCAACAGCTCCAAAGGAGGTGGCCACCCTTCCAGTTCACCGCATCCTCCATGATCTGATGCTCCGCATGTGGGAGACTCCCCTCAGATCTCACCCCATACTCAACACCTTGATACCATATACCGATTACCGGAATGTTCCGGCTTCCAAAAGACACAACTTCCCCACCATTCCATGGTGGTGGATTCGGTGATGCGTCAAATTAAGAGTTCTAAGACAGTCTTCTAAACCTCTGGGAAGAGAATCACAAACCTTCTATGCGTTTGGGCACTGATGTTTTCAGGCTTCCATGCTTTCAGCCAGGGTTAACTCTTATATACTTTACATGGGGATGTTCGTAAAGAAGGTCACCAGAGACTTTGAGGCCAGGGCCCCACTTCTTCCAGATAAGAGGGGTGATGAGCTTGCTCTAGTCAAGCATGCCCAAAATGTCTCGAAGTTTAACAGATAAACCTTCGATGCTTTTGAGTGCACCAGCAGAACTACTGCAATCTGCATCGGTGCATGCAAGATTGCATGGCTGCAAGCCTCAGATCTTGAGCAGTGGGTTCAAGATAAACTGGGCAATATACTCTGCACAGGTGAGAACCTTTTTGGCATGGACTGGCAAGATAAGGCTTCTAAGAATCAGAGAATACCGGTCTAAATAGGCTGTCTAGAGCTACAGCCAACCCTGCTAGGAAAAAGACTGCAAAAAAGAGACATTCTATGCTGCTTATACTCCTGCCAATCAGTACCAGGCTCAAGGTCCTCAAAAAAGGCAACAGCCTCTCAAACAGGAGAAGAAGCTGCAGATACTAAGGCTCAACCAGCTCTGCAGCCACAGTCTGACTTTTTCCTACAGAACATAGCCACCCTGTCACTGGAGGGCCCCATCCCCTCCACATAGCAGACAGACCATCATTATGCCCACAGGTGGCATCTCATCACCTCAGAGCAGTGGACACTAACCATGGTGAAGGAGGGGTACAGACTTCATTTCCAAACTCTGCCCCCCTCCACCCTAGTAGGGGAAAATCATACTCTGCCCCCTCTCACTGCTCTCCTACTGCAGGAGATGTCTTCTCTTCTATCACAGGGTGCCATAGAAGAGTTCCCCACACCTGAGCAGGGAATGGGTTTCTACTCTCCGTACTTTATCATACCAAAAAAGACCAGGGGGTACAGGCCCATCCTGGACCTCAGAAACCTGAACAAGTTTTTAGTCCTTGAGAAGTTCAAGATGGTCTCTCTAGGGACTCTTCTTCCTTACCTCCAGAGTCAGGACTGGCTCTGTTCTCTAGATCTAAAGGAAGCATACACACACACCCTCAACCATCCAGGACACGGGAAGTATTTACGCTTCCATTTCAAGGAAAACATTATCAATACAGAGTCCTTCCCTTCGGACTCGCCTCTGCCCCAAGAGTCTTCACAAAGTGCATGACATTCATAGCCGCATATCTAAGGTCTCAAGGGATAGTTGTCTTCCCTTACTTAGACGACTGGCTTATAAAGGCAGACACCTCCCAGGAGGTTCGCCTATTTTTACTTCGTACCATGCAGGTACTATAGCTATTAGGATTTGTCATTAATCTGCCAAAGTCCCATTTAACTCCAACTCAGAAATTGGAATTCATTGGAGCTCTTCTGGACACACAGCGGTCAAGGGCGTTTTTACCCCAGTCCCATTGTTTTCACCTCATTCTGCTGGCCTCTCAGGTGAAAGCGCAGAAACAATCTGACTGCCCTGGAAATGCTGCAGCTTCTTGGGCATATGACCTCAACAGTACATGTGGTAGTATATGCCCATCTACATATGTGCACAGACCAGTGGACTCTCATCTCCCAATGGAAGCAAGCTTCGGGCCATCTCAGCGACAAGATTCAAGTCACTGCCCCTCTCATCACAGCCCTTCAATGGTGGTCCCCAGAAAATCTCCTCATCGGGTCACCTTTTCAGATGCTGCCACGTCAATGCACCCTGATGACTGATGCTTCCAAACTGGTTTGGGGGGCTCATTTGGGCTCACTCTCCACACAAGGCCTCTGGACAGCGCAGGAGTTGCAGCTCTAGATCAATCTAGTGGAGCTTTGGACTATCTTCAAAGCCCTCAGTCTTTCAAAATCATCTAGGATCCCACAGGGTCCTGGTTCAGAAGAGCAATCAAGTGGCCATGTTCTATATGAACAAGCAGGGGGGAACTGGCTCTTGGCCCCTCTGCAAGGATGCCCTTCAACTCTGGTCCTTTACCATTGCTCATCAGATACACCTCCAAGCATGTATCTTCCAGGGGAGCAAAATCTCTGGGCAGACAAATTGAGTTGGATCCTTCTTCCCCATGAATGGTCTCTCCATTTGGACACAACATCCTACATCTTTCAGATCTGGGGGACTCCAGACATAGATCTGTTTGCCACTCCGCAGAATGCTAAGCTCCCACACTTCTGCACCAGGACTCTCATGTCCAGCAATCAGCGGGTGGATGCTTTTCATGCCACTGGGGTCGAGGTCTCATCTATACTTTTCCTTCCAGTCCCCTCATCCCCAAGATGCTTTTCAAGCTTCAAGCGGACAAAGACTTCATGATCCTGATAGCCTCACTCTGGCCACGTCAACCATGGTTTCCTCTCCTGTTACGTCTGTCTCAGACATGAGCTATGTGTCTCAGATCGGCACCCATTCTCCTCATCCAGGTCGAGGGGTGCTGCTCCATCCCAGTCCGCAGTCGCTGCTCCATCTCACAGCTTGGCTACTGAAAGCATAGCTTTACAGGACCTTAACCTCACGCATGAGGTAATGGAGATCCTGTTAGCTTCCTGGAAACTATCTACCAGACGTTCATACAGTTTTAAGTGGTGTAGGTTTTTTATCTGGTGTTCCTAGAGGGATCTCAATCCCTTCTCTGCTCCAGTGGAGGAACTCCTTCAATACCTCCTCCACTTCTCCTCATCCGGTCTCAAAACCAACTCGGTGAGGCTTTACCTAAGCGTGATTGCTGCTTCCCATCATTCCTTGGAGGGTCAGCCCATCTCCTCACAACCATTGGTAGCACACTTTGAGGGGTCTTTTGTTAACCAGGCCTCCCATTAAACCACCTCGGCTAGCAAGGGATCTCAATGTATTTCTAGTGCAGCTTTTAAATCCACCCTTTGAACCCTTGGCTACGACCCTACTGAAGTATGTTTCATGGAAAGTCAACTTCATCATTGCCCGCAATTCAGCTAGACGCATCAGTGAGCTACAGGTTTTAGTGGCAGACCCAACTTATACCAGGTTCCACCATGACAGTGTCATCCTCAGGACTCGCCCACATTTCATGCCAAAGGTGGTTTCTTCTTTCCATTTGAACCAGTCAGTTTACCTTGCTGTTTTCTTTCGTAGACTACGTGTCTAGAGCGGAAGCAACCTTAAATACGCTTGACGGCAAGTGTACCTTGGCTTTTTATCTCCAGAGGACCCGAGATCATCATAAAGCCTCGCAGTTGTTTATCTCCTTTGATCCTAGTCACCTGGGCCTACCAGTCTCCAAACATATCCTCTTCCAAATGGATAGCAGATTGCATCTCATTTGGTTATGATGGAGCAGGACTCTCATTGGAGGGACATGTCAATGCTTATAATGTTCGCACCTTGGCTACCTCGATTGCAAATCTATGCATGGTGGCTATTGACAAGATCTGCAAAGCAGCAACTTGGTCTTCTGTCCATACTTTTGCTGCTCTCATTACTGTTTAGAAAAGGACATCTGCCGTGATGCCATGTTTGGCCAGGCTGTTCTACAGCACCTTTTTCAGACTTAGGAGGAACTCCTACCTTCCGTCCCGGACTTTAACTATACCAGACATCCATGGAAATCCATGACTTCTTGATACCTGCCCTGAGGGGAACCTTCCCCGGTTCTGAGGTAGTTTCTCTGACATCTGGGAGCTGGGGAATCCCATATATTTAGACTACATTACTGCTTGTTCCTGGAGATAGTGTAGTTCTCACCTGTAACAGGTGATTTCCGGGAACAGCAGGAATTTAGTTTTCACAACCCACCCTCCTCCCCTAGGAGTTGTAGATTTTTTTTTACTCTCCTTTTCTCTCAGCTACAAACTCAACTGAGGTGGGGGAGAGTTGGGATGGTGGGGAGGCAGCTATGCAGGCACAGTGGGATGTTTCCAAAGGCTTTCATGTTGGACGCGGCTCCATTGGTACTAATATGTGAAAACTAAATTCCTGCTGTTCCCAGAGATCACCTGTTACAAGTGAGTAACTACGCTGCCTAGGAGTGCCAACACCTATTCAGGACATACTGATAGATGCAAGAAAACTGTCCACAAGGCATATGTTCACTTTCACATGGAAAAGAATTTCCATCTGGTGCTTCACAAATGGCTGTAACTCTATGATGTGTCCACCTACCCCAAACTCCAGTATTTATACTATTTATATTATTCTGGACTCCAACTTCCATCAGAGTTGCATCTCGGTGTTCTCTTCGCCTATTATTTTATGGTTAATAGTTTTCTGGCTTTAGTACCCATCATTTCATGCCTCATGAAAGGACATCTCCATGTTGCCACCAGTTTAGAAGCTCCCTGTAACGTGACCTGGACCTTATTTTTCTGTTATGAAGTTGTAGTTGAAATATTGGAAGCTGTTCATTCAAGCACCTAACATAGTATACTTACTAGCACTTAACTTATCTAGAAGAATAAATGAACTCAAAGCTCTAGTAACCTATGAACTCTACATACAGCCTCATCTTAAGAAAATGGTTCTCTGAACTTTATTTCCAAGGTTTTGCCCAAGGTAGTAACATGTTTTCATATTAATGAGAAAATAGTGTTCTCTGGGAACAAGCAGGAAGTCAGTCCTCGCATATAAGGTGACATCGGCGCCAACGGAGCCTGCACAGAATCATCTCCCGAGCTTATAAAGAAAGCTTTATGGAGATGCGCCATGCATGCGTGATCCCCTTCCGGCCATCTTTCCTTAGTTTACTTTATTCTGCGGAACCCTTCGGACATTGTCCAGTTTCTCCCAGAAAAAGCGTGATTTTTGTTACATTTTTGTCATATTTGCATACTGGTTCCTTCCGCCCCCAAGCCAACTCACATCAGCGTTACTCCTCAGGTTTGTTCACTCATTTTCTCATTTTTCATTGAGTTGTCGCATGAACCGGTGTTCGTGTTCTTTTCTAATCGAAGCCTTCACCGAGTGGCGGGGGCCCCCTTTTTCCAATGTCCTCCAGTGGCTTCAAGAAGGGCCATGGCAAAATGTCTCTCACCGACCTACATGATTGCTGTTTCTGGTGCCTTGGCCTGGAGCATAATGACTCCTACTTCGAACTCTGTAGAACCATGACCTCAAAGGCCCTAAAGAACTGTCGTCAGCAGCAGGAAAACATTTTCCAGAAGTCTGAGTCCGCGCCATAGTCTCCGGCGACATCAGGGCCCCCTCCGATACCTCGGTGCCCTGCGAAGCCCGAGGCTTTTTGGAGTCCCGCGGCTGCGGTTTCTCTAAACAGAAATCCCCAGAGGTGGAGCACAAGAAGAAGAAACCCTCAAAAACCGCCTCAAAGGACGGATCTGGGAAGGTGGTGAAATCCCACCCCAGGTCCTGCAGTCCCAGGCATGAGTCCAAGGAGTCGGAGCGGGAGCAGCTATCCAAGTACCAATACAAAGCATGAAACCCTTTGTGCCTGTGTCAAAGGCTGTGGAGCTAACTAGTATAGAGACCAGGATGGCGACCTTGGAGAGCAGTATATCTGCCTTTGTAGCCATGCAGCAGACGTTTGTCTGGTTTGTCCGGTTCATCCACCCAGAGGACAGGACCCTTGACATCGAGGCCTTCCCTGTATGTCGAGCTGGTCCTCTAGCACCACCGGCATCGGGCGAGGTCCCGCTCCTCAAGGCATCACACCTCCCTGGTGAGCACCTGCAGCTCAGACTGCAGATTCTCCGGAGGTCACGGACTGCCTGGAGCGGACCTCGACCGAGGTGATTGTGCAGCATTGGACTCATACTCAGACTTCAAGTCCAAATGGGAGACCGAGGATGAAGAGTCCCTGGACATGAGGTGACACTGAGATGTGCCCTCGGACCCATCTCCCCCAGTGCTTCGACGCCGTTCCCTTCCCGAGGATATTGCCTGCCTTGATTTTGTGCGGGACATGGCCAAGGCTCTCACTACCAAGGCCGAGGAGGACCCGCGCACCAAGGAATTGGAGATACTCCAATACAAAGGCACCCCTTAAGGGAGACTCTTACGGTACTAGTGCTCCTGATCCTTGACAGCCTACTTCTTCGGATGTGGGAAACACCTGTGTTGGTATCAGTTGTCAGTAGGCACCTCGTCACTGTGTACTGGGTATGCCGAAACCCTGGGTTCCAAAAGATCCAGCTTCCCCACAACTCGATGGTCGTGGTCTGCCATTTGCCAGCTCAAAAGCCAAAAAAACTCATTTGTCAGTGCCCGAACCCATAATACCCTTGTTGGATCCAGTCTTACCAGCTCTATATCAGGATGTACCTGAAGGAAGTATCGAAGGAGCTTGGGGGATTTTTGGCATGCCTTGATGGGGAGCCTCTACAGAGGTTTGAGATACTGACCTCAGCGGTAAAAGAGTTTGAAGGTTTTGTCTCGAGCAAGCTACGATGGCGGCGAGTCTTTGGCCAGGGTGACCGCCGCAGGCATCAGGGCACAATGCCAGGTATGGCTGCAGTCATCTGACCTGCAGCAATGGGTGCAGGACAAATTGATGTCCCCTGCATAGGTGAGAACCTATTCAGGAAGCTTGTGGCAGACAAGGCTGTGGAGATAGAAACAGAGTTCCTAAAAGAACCAGGCTCTAATAATTCCTCGATGCAACCCCGGAAGAAAACTCTGGGAAAGAAACCCTTCTTCCCGAGGAAGAAGGGGAGCTTTGGCTGTACACTGCATTTCCAGGCCTTTTCAGACCCTCAACAGGGCCAGCAACAAAAGGTCTAGGAATATGGTCCTTGAAAGCAAAAGGCCCCAAAGACCCAGGTGCCGCCCTTGCCAGGGTGCGACCTCCCCACCCCCAGAGGATCATCTGCAGCCCACAGGGGGGTGCCTAGCACTATTTGCCCACGGGTGGACAGCCATCACCAGAGATACCTGGATGCTTCAAGTGATCAGGGAGGGCTACCTCCTCCACCTACAGGGGCACCGCCCTTGTACTTCCCAGGAGAGCCCACCAGACTTCTCCTTCACCAGACCCTGCTTCTCACCGAGTGAGCAGGCCTAATCCAGGACAAGGTAGTGGAGCCAGTACCGAAACCTCTCTGGGGCATAGACTTCTACCAGGTATTTCCTCATCCCCAAGAGGACAGAGGGGCCTCAGGCCCATCTTAGACCGGCGAGAGCTCAACAGGTTTCTGGTCAGGGAGAAGCTCAAGATAATCTCCCTTGGGACACTGCTTCCATTCCTCCAGCAGGGAAGACTGGCTATGCTGTTTAGACCTAAAGAATGCCTACACACACATCCTAATTCATCCTAGCCACAGAAAATACCTCTGGTTTGTGGTGGGGGGGACAGCACTCTCCATACAGGGTGCTGCCCTTTGGGCTGGCCTTGTCACCAAGGGTCTTCACGAAGTGCCTTGTGGTGGTCATAGCCCACCTCTGGATTCAAGGGGCCTTTGGGACGACTGACTCATAAAAGTCCTCCAGCCATGCGAGTGGCACCTGGATCCAGTAGTAGAATCCCGGCTATTTCGTCTCTGGCGCGTCCCCTCGGTGGACCTGTTCGCCAGTCCTGACAACATGCAGTTGCCCCAATTCTGCTCCTGCCAGCCGCATCCTTCCCAGGTGGCAGCGGATGCATTCCTCATCCCATCATCAGAAGACCTCTTGTATGCCTTCCCACCGACACCGCTGATCGCCAAGACCCTATTCAAGGTCCAGTGCAACAGAGTATCACTAATGCTGGTTGCTCCTCGATGTCCCTGGCAGCCCTGGTTCCCATTGCTCCTCTCCCTGTTGGCAGCATCGCTGATTCACCTGGGCCAATCCCCAGGGCTTCTCTCACAGGAGCAAGGTGCTCTCCTACATCCCAACCTGGGGTCCCTGTCGCTCACAGCTTAGCTGCTGAAAAGGTAGCATTAGCTCTCTTCAAACTCCCACGGGACATGGAAGATGTTCTTCTGGCCTTGTGTAAGGCCTCCCCAAGAAGGGCATACGCCTTCAAGTAGCACCATTTCTCAGTGTGGTATGCAGAAAGATGGGCAAACCATTTCTCCTGCTCTGTGCAAGTAGTACTCCAGTTCCTGCTCCACCTGTCGCAGGTAGGACTAAAGTCCAATTTGGTAAGAGTACACATGAGTGCCATTGCAGCGCATCACCATCCCGTTGAGGGGAAGTTCCTCTTGGTGCAGCCTTTTGTGTTCCTATTTCTGCAGGGCCTCATGTTATCCAAACCCCCCATCCACCCTCCAGCGGCAGAATGGGATCTAAATGTGGTGCTCTCGCAGCTCACTAAACCTCCATTTGAGCCCTTGGCTACCTGCCACCTGCAGTACCTCTCCTGGACGGTCATATTCCTTGTAGCACTCACATCAGCTCGCAGAGTCAGCGAGTTCTAGGCTCTGATGGCAGAGCCCCTTTATATGAGGTTCTACAAGAACAGGGTGGTGATCTGCACACACACCAAGTAAGGTGGTGTCCCCTTTCCACCTCAATCAGGAGATGGTGCTACCTACCTTCTACCCAAGGCTTCACGCTGGCAAGGTGGAGACTGTTCTCTATACTCTGGATTGTAAAAGGGCCCTGTTTTTCTGTCTGCAACGGACTCAGGGCCACCACAAAGCACCTCAAAGTTCGTGTCCTATGACCCCAGCTGTCTGGGGCTCCCAGTGACTAAGCAAACTCTATCCCCTTGGGTGGCAGATTGCATTACCCTTGCCTATGAGCAGGTGGGGATTTCACTGGATCATAAGGTCACGACTTACCATGTCAGGGCCATGGCTACTTCCGTGAAAAATCTGCATTCCGTCCCCGTGACAGAAATCTTCTGGGCCGCCAGCTGGTCTTCGGTCCATACCTTCGCAGCTTACTACTGCCTGGAGAGGAAGCTCCGATGGGACAGTACCTTTGGCCAGGCCATACTCTGTAATCTATTCGGGGTGTAGGCAACTCCTGCTCTCCAAACCTTCTGTGTTCAGGCTACAGGAGTGCTGGTTTTCTGCCAGACACTTGGGCCTTACGAGAGCCTCTCAGTTGACACTCGCTCATCATGGCTCGCCCTTGCAGGTCACCGTAGCGTGTTTTTTACAGGTTCTCGATAGCTTGTAACTGGGGAGTCCCATATGTGAGGACTGACTTCGTTTGTTCCCGGAGAAAGCGTAGTTACTCACCTGTAACAGATGTTCTTTGGAGACAGCAGGAATCAGTCCTCACAACCCTCCCTCCTCCCCTTGGAGTTGCTTCTGTACTGTATTTTAATTTTTGCCATCTTAGCTATGTCATTTGACTGAGGCAAGATGATACTCTTGGGCGCCTTCCCTCTTTCCCTTCCCCTCCCTGAAGGCACTCCTCCCTTGTTTGCCTAAATTGCCTCTGTCTCTTGTAGTATCTTTCCTAACCCCTGCTTAGTTTCTTTCTCTTCTCTCTGTCCTGTCTACCAATGGCGTTCCTTTCAAATTTCTTTATGTAGCTTGTCTTTAATGTTGTATACCATTCTGATGCTTTGCTTGGGTGGTATATCAAGCAGTAAAATAAAGAAAGATAGACCACGCGTGCGTAGTGCATCTCCCAAAGTCTTACTTTGAAAGCTGGGAAGATGCTTCCGCATGGGCTCCATCGGCACCATCGTACCCCATATGTGAGGACTGATTCCTGCTGTCTCCGGAGAACACCTGCTACAGTTGAGTAACAACGCTTTCCCTACATACTGTTCAAAGCCTCATAAGAATCCATGTGCATTAGCCCTCCACACTCTAGACCAGTGATGGCTAACCTTTTTGAGCCCGAGTGCCCAAACTGCCGCACAAAACCAAAGAATTTCCTCAAAGTGCCAGCACGTCATTTGCATAAGTGGTCTTATTTGCATAAATATTTGCATAATGTTACCATACACTAACTTTTAGTAAACATGTCTCTTAATGAGTGTATGGATAAAGAAAGACTAAAAGATTTCTACATTACTATAATCCAGTGCCAACCGCCAGGCACATTAGGAACTACTACAAACGCTGCCCATTTAGAACCCATAGCAAACCCGCCGTATCCTGACAGCATTACCAGGACTCACAAAGCACCATACCCTACCTATCAAAAGGCAACACTGCAAATATTAAACCAATACATTTCAGTGAATACTGGGGAAAGAGAACAAGTGGCAACGTCAAATAGGAATTTCCTCTTGTACCAAACAAAGCGCAGATGTTAATGATGCACATTTCCCAGAGCTGACATATTCCAGTTAATAAATTCAAAATAAAGAGATATCGTTCTACCTTTTGTGCATTTTTTTTCAGTTGCAATTGGTCCAGCCATTTTCTTCTGGTTTCTTCATGTTTTCTGCTAACTCTCCATCGTCTGCTGTCCATTTGTCCTTTCTTCTCTCTTCTAGTTTTTTTTCCATTCTCTCTCTCTCTCTCTACATCTGCTTTAACATACTAATCTTTCTCCTTTTGCTCTTTCCTCATTCCTATTTCATCCACACAAATTTTACCCCTCCATCCTCAATCCCCAATTACTCTCCCAATACCTGGCCAATTGTAGATTTTTCATCCCTCCTATACAAAATATTTTTCCCCTCTCCATTTTACTCTCCCAGCCCCATCCCATTCTAATCCTCCCCCAACATCAGCTCCCTTCTAGTTCCAGTCTCACCCAGCATCCATTCCCTTCTTCAAGCCCCCCACTTCCCCTCAGCCCATTTCCATTCCAAGCCCCGTCCCCATCAGCTATTTGCAGTTCAAGCCCCCCACTTCCCCTCAGCCCATTTCCATTCCAAGCCCCGTCCCCATCAGCTATTTGCAGTTCAAGCCCCCCACTTCCACTCAGCCCATTTCCATTCCAAGCCCCATCCCCAACAGCTATTTGCAGTTCAAGCCCCCTTCCACTCAGCCCATTTCCAGTCCTAGCAACCCCCCCAACCCATTACCAGTCCTAGCCCCCCATAGCCCACTCCCAGTCCTAATCCCACCAGCCCATTTCCAGTCCTAACCTCCCCATCAGCCCACTCCCAGTCCTAATCCCCCATCACTCAATTTTTAGTTTAAGCCCCCCCAGCGCCTATCACCACTCCTAACCCCCCCCCAGCGCCCATCACCACTCCTACCCCCCCAGCCCAGTGCCCATCACCACTCCTAACCCCCCCAGCCAGCCCAGTGCCCATCACCACTCCTAACCCCCCCCCAGCCAGCCCAGTGTCCATCACCAATCATAACCCCCCCAGCCCAGTGCACATCACAACTCCTAAACAAACCCACCCCATCCCATCACTACTACTAACACCCCCCAGCCCAGCCCATCACTAATCCTAACCCCCCAGCCCAGCCCAGCCCATCACTACTCCTAACCCCCCCCCAGCCCAGCCCAGCCAATCACCACTCCTAACCCCCCCCAGCCCAGCCAGCCCAGCCCATCACCACTCCTAACCCCCCCAGCCCAGCCCAGCCCAGCCCAACACCACCCCTAACCCCCCCCCCCCCCAGCCCAGGGAAAATTAAAAAAAAAAAGAACACCTGTCTGCTGCCGCTGTCGGGGCCGCCGCGGCAGAATCGAGCGTGCCTCGGGGCCCCCCTGTACCCACCCGGCAGAGCCTGTCCTCCCCGTAGCAGCTCTCTCTTTGGAGCTGCAGTCAGACGCGCCGGCTTGCAGAGCGCGAGGGAAGAGTTCCCTCGCTGCTCTGTTAAGCCCGCGGGGGCTGATGGGAAGTTCCCATCAGCCCCCGCGGGCTTAACAGAGTCGCGAAAGGGAAACTCTTCCCTTCGCGCTCTGCAAGCCGGCGCGTCTGACTGCAGCTCCAAAGAGAGAGCTGCTACGGGGAGGACAGGCTCTGCCGGGTGGGTACAGGGGGGCCCCGCGGCACGCTCGATTCTGCCGCGGCGGCCCCGACAACGGCAGCAGACAGGGTTGTTTTTTTTTTTTCGATTGCGGACCTTCCCGCGTGCCAGCTGCAAGGCCTTCGCGTGCCACAGCTGGCACGCGTGCCATAGGTTCGCCATCGCTGCTCTAGACTGTAACATACACCTCAGAAGAATTGAATTGGTCAGGAAATATATGCAGCTCTTTATCTCCTTTGACTTAACAGAATTGCATTCACCAAACGAACTCTAGCAAGTTTATTTTATTTATTTATTTAACATTTCTTCTATACCGCGCTATTAGAATCAGCGCGGTGTACATCGAACAAAAATACTGCAATGCATACAAGCAACATTGAGTTTACAAAGAACAGGGAATTGAACATGGGATCGAAATCGGGGAAACTAAATAAATATCAACTTGAAAGTTGACTGGGATCCTGCACCCAGGGCTGTTATGAACTAATATGTACTCTTCTAAATACTAAAGTCTAACAATACAGAGCCATTGCAGCTGTAGTGGTTCTCTTTCGGGGACAAGAGAAATATTTCTGTATACAGTTCCTGAATGTACACCGCTTTGACTCGTAGAAAAGTGGTATATAAGCCTAGCTAAATAAAATAAATAAAATGTAGGAGGGTTGCCATTTTTTGTGAGCATTTTAGCTGTTGCATGATAATGTATGGCTAATATTCGTTTGTTTTTTTTTTTGTTTGGTGTGTTCCTCCAGTCCAGGAGTTCTAAACCCAGTCCTTGGGGCACAGTTGGATTTTTGGGATTCTTACAATGAATATGAATGGGTGGCAATTGTGGGAATCCTGAAAACTCATGCCCCGGGGACTGGATTGAGAACCACTGCCCTAGTCTGCCAGTCTTGCATTAGAAATTTTGTGTATGTATGATTTTATGATATATTTCAAGCAAAGGTTTTGTGGAATCTCCAGGAACAAGCAGGAATGAGTCTTCACATATGGGTACGTCGGTACCAACGGAGCCTGCATGGGAATGCTCCCCAGCATCCAATCAGAAAGCTTTTGGGAGCATCCCTTGCGCCTGCACACTGCCTTCCCGCCTTTTCCACTGCCTCTCCTCAGTTTTCGTTTTCCCGCGGAACCGGCAGGACGTCATCCTGTCACCGCAGAAACTTTTTTCTTTAAATTCTTTATTTCTTGTTTTCTTGTGGTCGCGGCTGTTTTTCCCGCCGGTACCGCCGGTGGGTTTTTCTTTTCTTTTTCTTAAACTCAGGGA
This sequence comes from Ichthyophis bannanicus, assembly GCA_033557465.1. Taxonomy (NCBI): domain Eukaryota; kingdom Metazoa; phylum Chordata; class Amphibia; order Gymnophiona; family Ichthyophiidae; genus Ichthyophis; species Ichthyophis bannanicus. The sequence goes on along the minus strand of CM066035.1, from coordinate 883,310,985 downwards.
GATTTTTCCCTCTGTTTCTGTCTTAACATTTTTGGGCCTACAAGGCCTCTCCATCATGGAGCCGCCTTCTCCTAAGAAGTGCCTTCACTGTGGAAGCACAGTTTTTTTTTTAAACTCCAATGCCTGGTGTCTAACCTGTTTGGGTCCTGACCCTTTTTCCCCTGAACAATCGGGCTGCAAAACACTGAGAAGAACTTCCCTCTTTCGAGTTTCCTTCGATACCGTTTTCCCTCCCGGAGTGAGGGCACCGGCTTTTTCTTCTCTACAGGATCAGGTAACCCACAAACAGTCTGTTAAGACTATCCAATCCTTGAGTGATAGGTCTCATGCCAAGCATGATGACGGCTCCGGCCTTGCCCTCAAGACCCATTGGCATTAAAACACCGGTGGGAGTCTCCGGGCTCCAAAGCATTTAAGGGGTTTCAGGTTGTTCCTGGGGCTCAGCCCTCACAGAACATACCTGAGCCATGCTCGGTGGTGGCATCTGCTTCGAACGGTACCGATACCCCGGCATCGGCTCCGGTGTTGAGTGATCCACTCTTCACCAGGGATCGTCATCTGGCGTCCTCGGTACCTTCGGGACCGATCGATACGACCCAGATTGACTTTCCTGTATTGGCAACATCGCCGATACCACCACCGACGTCAGTACCCCTCTAGACATGCATCGATAGACTCGCTCCCTTCGATGCCGAGTCTGGAATCGATATCTAGTCCAGATGACTGGGTACCGACGCGTCTCGGAACCGACCCTTATCGTTTCCGGATACGCAGTACCGAGGATATTCACCAAGCGTTTCTGGTTGCCTCGGTACTGCTTGAGCAGCCTCCGATGACTGCTGCAATGGCGTTACCGTCTCTGATTCTGACTCAGCTACCGATATCGGTATCAATGTCGGTTCCTGCAGTTACATTGGTACCATCGATCCTTTCTATGCCTAGTTTGGAATCGATACCTGGCATGGGCGATGCAGTACTCACTGCCTCAAATCGTGACTGCCAGTACCACTATCCATCTAGTGGGGTTCTTTTTCTGCACCAGACCAGTACATCCTCTGGTGCTCAGGCTGCTCCTTCAACCTTAGCCTACCCAGGGATAGTTCCCATTGGAGATCCCTCTTTTCAGAAATTTCTCCTTGACATGGCAACATTTCTTGCTATTCCTATCCCTGGCTGTGATCCTACTTGAGGCTCTCCTGCAGAAAAGGAAAATATAATGCTTCCTTTACATCATTCTTTGCAGGATGATCTTCTGAGAATATGGGAATCACCTTTAAGGGTTCTCTCACCTTCTACAGCAACTGATGTTCTGTATCAGGTGCCCCCCTCTCCAGGGTTTCAAAAAACTCAACTTACCCATCATTCCATTGTAGTGGAATCAGCACTGAGGAAGGTAAAAAGCAAGAAGAAGCATTCTTCTTATCCGCCTGGTCGTGCATCTAAAGCACTTGATGCCTTTGGACGTCAAACCTTCCAAACATCTATGCTGGCATCAAGGATTATCTCTTATATATTTTATATGAGTCTATCTCTCCAGGAGGTCACAAAGAAATTATCTCTTTTGACTCCTTTTCTATCAGAGCCTAAGGCTGCAGACTATTCCTTGCTTCTTAGTCATAGCCAGAATATCTCTTGGTTTCTTTCTCGTGCTTGTCTAGACTCTTTTGAGTCTGTTAGCAGATCCTCTGCTATTGCCATAGGAGCACGTCGTAGAGCCTGGCTCCAGGCTTCAGACTTGAGCAGATGGGCACAACACACACTGGGTAATTCTCCTTGTACTGGAGAAAATCTCTTCAATAAGGAGGCTTTACGTCAGTTTGCTCATTGCTCCACTGACTTCCCTGGTTCTAGGGACCATCCTAAGCCGCCTTCTTCCCCAGGAGGAAGGAAATGTCCTACCAAACCTTCTTTCCCTAAGAAAAGGTGGTTTCATTCTTCTCCTGCCCATCATCCCAATGTACCCAAGCACGGGACACACATATATATATATATATATATATATACACATATATATATATATATATATATATATATATATATATGTGTGTATATATATATGTGTGTATATATATATATATCTGTCGAGATGCTTTTTATAGGTAGATATGTATTACATACTATCTCCCTAACTGTCTATGCTATAAAGGTCCTTACCTTTTTAGAGGTTCCAGACAGTGGGTTGGCATATCTCCTTACTGTCCCTCGGTATGTGGAGGCTGTTATGCACACAACCACTACGGTGGTACTAACAGCTTCCACTTTACTCTAGGTCTCGCTATCCCTGAAGCATCATGCTTCAATATCTTTCCTATCTCCCACCAGCTAGGAAAGACAGTGTAGATCTTCAGTAGTTCTGAGGTTTCAGCCCTTCACACATCTGTCCTCCTTGGGAATGCGGGCTTTTTTCCATACCCATTCTTCCCTCCAGGACTGGTCTACTTGTCCAAATCGGTCAGTCTTCTTTTACTCCTCAATGTTAATGACTCTGTAGCTAAAAGAGTTTTCAGCTTTTTTCCATAAAGCTTTCCACTGAAGACCTGCCGTTCTTATACTACCCCAGTTGACACCTGGGTCACCTGCCAATTCCAGATTTGGACCTTCACCCTCACTGCTGTGAGGTCACCTTGAGGATCCTCTACTGAATCTCCAGTAGACTCCATCACGCTCTCTACTTCCTACAATCCAGTAGGTAAGCTCCATTTTGTGATTGTTCATTAAATAATTTTAATGGTACTTATCATACATACCAAGGACTCCTCTCCTGTAGTCCTTAGCTTTGCTGTTTTTTCTTACAGCTCTTCTCCTCTCAACTCCTACCCACCATCCCTCATGGGATGCCGGAGATCCATGTGTGGGAACTGCAGTCCTGATCCAGGGACACGCATTTTATGGGAACTCCCCCTGGCATCTATAGCTAGGGAGTCCCCATATGTGAAGACTCATTCCTGCTTATTCTTGGAGATAGCACAGTTACTTACCTGTAACAGGTGATCTCTGGGAACAGCAGGAATAAGTCTTCACAACCCACCCACCTCCCCTAGGAGTTGTATCTATCTATCTTCCTTTCCTCTTTCTCTCCTTTTGTCTCAGCTATGAAACTCAACTGAGGAGAGGCAGTGGAAAAGGTGGGAAGGCAGTGCGCAGGCGCGAGGGATGCTCCCAAAAGCTTTCTGATTGGATGCTGGGGAGCATTCCCGTGCAGGCTCCGTCGGTACCGACGTACCCATATGTGAAGACTTATTCCTGCTGTTCCCAGAGATCACCTGTTACAGGTAAGTAACTGTGCTTTTTCATTTCTATCAATTTATGATTGCTTCTAGCCTTAGTGTATGAGTGATCCTATGCCCTTGTTGAAGCCTTACCCATCATCATTTTCTGAGCCATAAAGTATTTAAAAGATTTTGGTGATGGTTTCTTGACTTATCATTCTAGTTCATGCAGTATTTGGATTGGTTTTGATATGTACTACTTATTTCACAGTAGTGAAAATGAATCATAAAATAAAGGTGATACTGCCAATATAACATCATGAAGGCAATTTGTTGTTTTTTGGTTGTCTTTGACTTTATGATCAAAATATGTTGGGCGTTGGATAGACCATATACTAACTTTGTCTACTGGATTGTGATATTACCATGGATTTTATTTATTTAATGATTTTGGTGGTGTTAAACTGGTGGGATCCTTTGGCATTTAACAGATTCTGTTGCTTTTCGTTCCTCATGCTTGGATACGGTTGGATGTGCCTCTTTTTTTTAAATCTTTTATGGGTAACACTATGTTGCCTTTGATTCTGCAACCCATTGAAGTCTAGAAAGTTCACTATTCTCTCCTTCAGCAGCATTTCCATTACATTTCCCACCACTATGGTAAGGCTTTCTGGGCTTTAGTTTCCCACCTTTTCTCTGTGATTACTTTTGTGAAGAAGGAACACATCAGCCTGCTCGAATCCTTTCAACCTTCCCATTTCAAAAGATCTTGTAAACTCCACCTTTACGGGACCCATTGGGACCCTCTGAGGCCCCTCTTTATTCTGGGCTGTATCTCATCCAACCCCATGGCTTAGTCCACCTCTAGTTTTGCAGGTTGTTCATAAATAGTACACCATGAATGGATATTGTATCTACTCTGTTCCCATACATATCTTTGTCGATCATTTGTGGTCTTTCTCCAGGATTTAATGTTTGTGAACATGTTTAGCAGTTCTGCTCTTTCCTTGTCACTCTCCATAAATCTGTCTTCAACATCTTTATTTTATTTATTTAAAAGCTTTGTTGTTTCACTATTCGTTTTACAGCATAGCTGTTTACATCGGCTAAAACAAAAAAAGCCTTAATCTATAACTAGACATAACAGTACAATAGCTAATACAAATAGCGAATGTATTTTATTTGAGTTTTCTATACCGCCTTTTCTAGAAATAAAAGCAGTTTACAATGAACAGAATCAAACAATTACATGAAACAGTTGGGTAACATTAGATACATATTAACTAATACATATTGAAGCAGAATAGGGTAACTGGAGTATCAACAAAAGCTAAACTACATATAACATATTTACAATGTGTGAGTGTACTTACATATGGAATAGATAAAGGAGTGTAACTAATCTGTCTGAGATGTGCTGTGTTTGAAATTTACAATAACTACGAGTAACTGTTTTATCTACTGTGCATTTGTTCCTGGGTGTACTATGTACAGTTGGGCTAATTACAGGTTGAGTGTGCATTCTAATGGTCTCATAAATTATGTATTAGAAATGGCGTACAAAGTCAAACCTCTGCATCAGATAGTTTGGAGATGGGAAGAATGTGATGAATAGATGGGCGAGTGTTTAGGTTGGGTATATTTGAGAATTTTGAGGTGTGTTCTCAAAATGTTCTCTAAAGAGTTGCGTTTTAATCTCCTTGCGAAATGTAGCCAGGTCATTAAAGCTTTTTAGATTTTCTGGGAGGGAATTCCAAAGCATAGGTGTTACGTAAGTATCAGTTGTTGAATGAGTAGAATTACGAAAGTCATGAGGGACAGCTAAGGTATTTTGTGAGCATCCTCTTTCTACTTGTTCATTTGCGTGTGTGTTGATGAGCATGGAGGGATGGGGTGGGGTTATGGTTTTTAGGAGCTTGAAGGTGATCATTAATTTATATTTAATGTGGCTTTGGATAGGTAACCAGTGTAGCTCATATAGTATGGGGGTAATGTCAGAGGCATGTGCTTTAGTAATTATTCATGCAGTTACGTGTTGAGCCAGTTGTAAATGGTTTGTCAATTGTTTAGGGAGACCATGGAGGATGCTGTTACAATAATCAGTGAGGTATGATTAAAGCCTGGACCACTGATCCAAAGTCAAAGCTTGAGAGTAGAGGCCTCAACTGCTGTATTAGCCTTAGTTTGTAATAGATCTTGCTAGTGGTTGACTTTGTGTGAAACCATGCTGAGTGTTTTGTCTAGGGTAACCGCCAGATATTTGGCATCATTTTTTGTTATGAGGTCTGCCCCTTTGAGATGTAATGTGGTGGGGGAGACAAAGTTGTGATTCCTAGTGACACATAATACTTAAGTTTTCTCCAGGTTAATTTTTGTTATGAGTATTCAGCCATGCAAAGGCTTCTCTGAAACATGTCATAATTTGGTTGATTGATGGATTTGTAGTGTCAGTCGGTAAGTACATCATTATGTCGTCCACATAAATATGCTATCCTACTTTGAATTTATTGAAAATATTACAGATTGGTTGTAAATAGATATTAAATAGGAGTGTAGAAATGGATGAGCCCTGCGGTAATCCTTGTTCTTGTCTATATGGTTTGGATGTTTGGTGGCCAATTTTAACTTGTTGGGCGTAGTCTGACAGATAAGACTGAAACCACTGCATAATTGTACCATGTAGGTCTATTTGCTGGACTCTATTTAGGAATATACCATGATGTATGCTATCAAAGGCTGAGGCCATATCTAAGAATATTAGAACGAATGCTTGCTTAGAGGGGTTTATTCCTCTAATGAGCTTGTCCAGTAGGACTAGTAACAGTGTGTCTATGCAATGATTTGGTCAGAACCCATATTGATGTTCATCAAGAGGTGAGTTAAGGTCAATATAGTCCCGAAGCTGAATTTGTATAGTTTTTTCAATGACTTTTGTCAGGAATGGGAGACTGGAGATTAGCCTATAGGATTTAGGGCATGTTTTATCCATGGATTTCTGCTTGAGAATTGGGCGGATTATCACTTGTTTTGGGGTTTTTTGTATCTGTCCTGTTGTCAGTAAATTGACCATTTTAAGGATAAAGGGGGAGTTCTGCATGGGAAGCTTTTACCCAACTGACTGGGGCAAGGGTCAGTGCTTGAGATGGTTGTATTCGTCATGGAAATGATGATGTTCAGGTGATCTTTACTGTTTGGATGGAATGTGGTCCATTGCACAACATTTTCCGTGGTGATAGGTGGCAATTGCAGATCAATGGTTGATAGTTTAAATTTTATTTTATTTGAATAAAAATTTGCTAGGGTTTGAGGGCTAATGCTGGCATTATTTATATCAAAGCTATTTATGATTTGGAGAAGAATATTTACATTTAAACAAAACATGAGAAATGCAAGGAGGAAATACTAGCAGGAAATATGACCCAAATCTATAGAGTAGCTAAATTTAAGCAGCTGAAGTAGCAAAAACAGATCTGATTAAGCAAAGGCCTTATTGAAAACCAAGTTTTTATGTCTTTCTTAAAGTTTTTATGCAAGCTTTTTTGACGAAGTTCTGAAGGAAGGGAGTTCGAAAGATCGGGAAGGTTGGAAACTGAATCTTGAGTCTTGTTTTGGAAGGTATTGCAGGATATTTGGCTTTTATTTTTGAGAGCTATAAAGGATCCGAATATAACTGGGATGAATAGGAAACCCAGTATGGCATACACAATGTTATAATGTAAACCGCTTTGAGTGAAGGACAAAGCGGTATAAAAAAAAAAGTTTAAATGAGTTAACGGAAGGATTTTAAATACAATGTGGCTTGCCACAGGGAGCCAGTGTTGCTCTACAAGAAGAGCAACACTGATCTCTCTCACACCAAATAGTGATCTCTCACACCAAAAAGTAACTACAGTGGAGTTCCAGATTAGCTGGGGCCTTTATTATTGATATTGTGGAACTCCACCAAGCAATGAATTGCAATAGTCCAGCTAGTTTCTAAGAAGGGCATGCAAGTTCCAGAAAATGTTTTAAGGATCTAATTATTTGGAGGGTGGCATATGAGCCTTTCACTATTTGTGAAATCTGAGACACAAGAGTCTGTTGTCCCAGGTCAGTCCTAATAGTTTTATGGTATCTTTAATTACTATTGGAGTTGTCTTTATTAACCTTTTCCGGGTTGAGCCCAAAACTCTCGGGATCCAAAATTCTGACTAAATATTCCTTTCAAATGGTATATAATACATGACCATAGCAGAAGGAAAATCACTATTAGAACATATTGAATAAGACGGGTACAATTTTCCTGAAATATGCAAAAATTAACTCGGCTGCAGAATGTGGATTAAAATTTTAAAGTAGGCCTTCAAAGGGTTAATGGAGAAAAAGAAATTGTTTTTTCTGAAAGGAAATCCAAATGGCTTCATTTTTCTGAGAGTTTGATCACTACTAGTACTTCTACTACTAATATTACTCATTTGTATAGCGCTACATGGCATATGCAGCACTGTACATATAAATGTAAGACATAGTCCTTGTTCATCAGAGCTTACAGTTTAATCAAGATAAAAAAACTACTACTACTACTACTGAACATTTGTATAGCACTACAAGACGTACACAGCGCTGCACAGACATGTAAAAGAGGGTCCCTGCTCATCAGAGCTTACAATCTAGTCAAGACAGACACACAGTAGCTGTAGAAACGGGATGCATCTAGGCGAAATGGTAAGGAAACACAAAGGAGATTACGTGAATCAAGATCCAAAAGCGGCAGCGAAGAGGTGGGTCTTCAGCCTGGACTTGAATAGGGCCAGAGAAGGAGCTTGACGCACCAATTCAGGTAGTTTGTTCCAGGCATATGGAGCAGCAAGGTGGAATGGATGAAGACTGGAGTTGGCAGTGGCAGAGAAAAGGGATCTGCTAGAGGAATGGAGTTCTCGAGGAGGAGTGTAGAGTGAATTAAGGGAGGAAAGATAGTGAGGAGCCACAGAATGAATGCTCCTTGTAGAGTTAAGTAGGAGAAGTTTGAACTGGATACAGAAATGGATAAGGGAGCCAGTGAAGTGACTTGAGAAGAGGGGTTACAATGAGCATAGTGACACTGGCGGAAGATAAGCCAGATATCAGCTCATCCGAACCAGCAACACTGCCTTCTCTCTTTTTCAACAAACCCAAGGAATACCTCAGGGCTCAGCACTCTCAGCCATGCTCTTTAACATATACCGTCAACCCCTCTGTGCAATAATACGATCTCACAATATCAACTTCCACCTATACGCGGGTGACATTATGCTGTATGGACACATCACAACTAGCAACCCAGCAAACACTCAACTAATAGACTGCTTCAGTGATGTTTCCACATGGCTACAAGAAAACAACCTCACCATAAACCTAAAAAAAAATGGAAGCCTTATTTGTTACCAAAGATCAAACCTCCCCCCCCCCCCACCACCATACCTCACTCAGGGAACAACCCAAATAAAAGTTCACTCGCATATGAAATACCTGGGAATCATCCTTGATCAAAACCTGTCATTTAAACAGCAGATCGCAAAAACCGCAAGGTCAATATTCTTCAAAGCAAAGATGATACAATGCCTCAGACCGCTCATAGATCCACAGGACTTCCGAACAGTCATGCAAGCAATGACACTTCCCCACCTAGATTACTGTAATGCAATATACCAAGGGCTCACCGCTACCACCATCAACCCACTTCGGACAACCCTCAACACAATGGCCAGAATCATGATCACATCACCCCTGTCCTGAGAGATCTCCACATCCTCCCATTGCAAGCATGGATAAATTATACAACACTGGTACTGATCCATAAAGCCCTCTACCAACAACCACCATCTCCCTTGCAAGCCCTGCTCCCCCGGATGAACTCTGGAAGGCCAACACGCCAGACTACAAACAATGCACTCACTGTGACACATGAGAGGACAAAGTTTAATCTCCAAACCTGTAATCGCACATTTGATTTGTATGACCCTTCACTTTGGAACTGCCTTCCAACACAAATTCGCAGCATCAAGGACCTCTTTAAATTTAGAAAATAACTAAAAACCTATCTATTCCAGGAGCACCTAGGATCGTAATGGACCAACACCCAGTGAAGTCCACTAAGCGGATTGTGATTGGTGAGAGAAACAGAACTGTAAACAAGTCTAATACCGCCAAACTCTTGAATGTAAATATGTTGACCCCCTGGTGATGGTATACCCTCTGTAAATATTAATTACTCTGTTTTGATGTATCCCCTTGTTTATTATAAACCGCTTTAACCTGGTGAAAAGTGGTATATAAGCGCAGCTAAATAAATAAATAAATAAGCCATGCAGCTGAGTTTTGAACAGATTGAAGGGGAGAAAAATGATTCAGTGGAAGACCAGTGAGGAGCAGGTTACAATCGTCAAGACGATTAGTGACTAGTGAGAGGATGATTGTCTTAGTAGTTTATGTAGAAAGGAAGGGACACATTTTGCCAATGTTATGTATAGAGGAAGAAGCAACGGGTTTTAACTAGCTGTTGCATATGTGCAGAGAAAGAGAGATTAGAGTCAGATAACCCCATGGTTGTGAGCTGAGGAAACGGAGCAGTGTGGCGTATAATGTTATCCACCGAAATAGAGAAGGAAGGAAGGAAGGGGAGATGTGGGTTTAGGGGAAAAGATAAGGAGCTTCATTTTGGCTATGTTCCGTTTCAGACAATGGTGAGACATCCAGGCAGCAGTGTCTGATAAGCAAGCAGAGATCTGGGCCTGGATTCCTGGAGAGATTTCAGGTGCAAGAAGGTAGATCTGAGAGTCATCAGCATAAAAATAGTACTGAAAACAATGGGAGGAAATAAGTGCACCAAGGGGACTTAGTGTAAAGAGAGAAAAGGAGAGATCCCAAGACAGAGCCCTGAGGTACACCAACTGAAAGCAGGATGGTGGTAGAGGAGGATCCACCAGAACATACCCTAAACGTGCAATGGGAGAGATAAGAAGAAAACCAGGACAGAACAGAGCCCCAAAATCCAAATGAGGACAGTGTATCGAGGAGGTGATGGTGATCAACAGTGTCAAAGGCAGCAGAAAGGTAAAGAAGGATGAGAATCAAGTAGAGGTCTTTGGATTTGGCAAGGGTCTGATTTTACTGGGGCTTAAAAACGTCAGGTGCTAGGTTGCCATGACGACTGAAAAATTGGACCAGGCATCTAGGGCTCAGAGCACATGGCCAAAGACTGTCAGAGGTGCTGCTGAATACCACGATCGCAGCCAGGGCCAATGGTGTCTGCTAAGACTGCAGCCCCCCCCCCGTAAGACACAGGTGGCAGGCAGTTGAAGAACTTTAAAGGGACAAGACAATATTTTAATAAGTAATAAGTGGTGGGGGAAATAGAGGGCAAGAGGGGAAGGAGAAGGCGAAAGAGTCTGGCAAAGGAAACTGAGTTAGGGAAGGAGATAGCAGAAGAGAGGTTGGAGTGGGTGGGAGGGAAAACTACAAGGGATTGGAGGGTGAAGAGGTGAATGCATGGGAAGAAAAGGGCATAATGTGTGTATGCAAAAGGTGCATACCTTCTCCCACCACTCACATGCAGGCACCCCACCTCTCCACCACATGCATACATGTTTAGCTTAAAGAGTCAGTGAAGGGTGGTGGGAGATAGAGGAGGAGTAGGGCAACTTCCTTTGTTTGGTTGGCACTGTGCAGTGGCCTATTAAGAACCTGTTAAACTGTATCCCATAGAAAATAGGAATAAAGTCTTAGTAAATCAGACCCTGTTGTTGTTAAGTGCCGTCGAGTCGGTGTCAACTCATGGCGACCCTCTGGATAGTTTTCCTAAATTGTGTTTGGTCTTCAGTCAGGCGGCTCATTGTTGACAGACTGGTACCCATAGCTGCTGCTGTTGTATCATCGATCCATCTCATTGCTGGCCTTCCTCTTTGGGTTGACCACCTATCTTGTCAAGCATGATGTCTTTCTCTATTTATTTTATATATTTGAATTATTTCTATACCGCGCTCTTTAAAATCAGCGCGGTTTACAGGTAACAGCAATTTGTACAATGCAGCGGAGCATACAATGCACATTACAGAGAACAGCTTTAACAACTTGGGTTTAACAGGGGTAACTATATACAACAGAGCTGTTTGTGCAAAGGTATGATCTCTTTCTTCGCATGATGTATTCAAAGTATGAAAGTCGAAATCTTGTCATCTGAGCTTCTAAAGAAAGCTTAGGTTTGATCTCCTCTAGTGCTGACTGGTTTGTTCTTTGGACAGTCCATGGTATATGCAGTATTCGCCGCCAGCACCATAATTCAAAGGCATCAATTTTCTTCCTGTATCTTTTTCACTGTCTAGCTTTCACATCCATATGATATTGAAAATACCATGGCTTGAACAAGTCGAATCTTTGTATGGAGAGAGACATCTCTGCTCTTGAGAATCTTGTCTAAGTCCTTCATAGCCATTCTGCTAAGAGCAATGAGTCGGGGAAAGTATGCAGCCTTGTCTTACACCTTTGCTTATTTTAAACCATTCTGTTTCTCCTTGTTCCAGTCGAACTTTTGCTTCTTGATCAATGTACAGATTGTGCAAGAGAACAATCAGGTGTTCTGGTATACCCATGCTGCTTAATATGGCCCAGAGTTTCTCATGGTTTAGACAGTCAAAAGCCTTGCTGTAGTCGATAAAGCAAAAATAGATATCCTTTTGGTATTCTTTAGTCTTTTCAAGGATCCATCTCACATTCGCAATGATGTCTCTCGTTCCTCGCCCTTTCCTGAACCCTGCTTGCACTTCAGGTAGTTCTTGTTCCAGGTATGGTTGTAGTCTCTGTTGAATAATCTTCAGTAGAATCTTGCTGGCATGTGGGATCAGAGCGATTGTATGATAATTTCCATAGTCAGTTGGATCACCTTTCTTTAGTATTGGTATAAACACAGATCTTTTCCAGTCAGTTGGCCATGATGATTTCCAAATTTCTTGGCAGAGCCTTGTAAGTGTGGAAACAGCTGCATCAGATTGCTATAATACTTCTATGGGAATGCTATCAATGCCTGGTGCTTTGTTCTTTGATAAGACTTTCAATGCTGCTTCAACTTCTTCTTTCATCACCAGTGGTTCCGGATCATAATAAATAAATAAATAATAAATAAGATACAGGTTGAAATGGCTGTTGGTCCACTTGATCTTTATCATATAAAAACTCTGTATATTCCTTCCACCTTTTCTTGATCTTCTCAGCATCATTCAACATAGATCCTTGAGCATCTTGTAACATTCCAGTTCGAGGCTGGAATTTTTTCTTTAACTCTCATAGCTTTAGGAAAGCCGATCTTGTTGTTCCTCTAATAGTTTCTGATTCTATTTCCTTGCATGTGTCATTGTAGTACTTTTCCTTATCCTGTCTTGCTGCACGTTGGAAATCTGAGTTCTGTGATTTTCTTTCTTTCTCCTCTGGCTTTATTTAGTATGTATTTATTTATTTATTTAGTAGACATTTGTATACCGCTACTTCCTACGATCAGCAGCGGCTTTAGCTTCTCTGCGTTTCTGGGCAATTTTCAGAGTTTCTTTTGTCATCTATTTTGGCTGTTCTTGCTTTTTCAACTTTTGTACAGACTTCTCGCTTTCTTCCAACACAACCTTCTTGATGTCATTCCATAACTCTTCTGGAACTCTGTCATTTGTATCTAAAGCAGCAAATTCCAGTGGTACATTCTTTTGCTGCATTCATGAGTGGTTTGCTCTTTTTCAACTTTAGCTTGAGTTTGCGTACTAGTAGTTGATGATCTGTACCACAGTTGGCTCCAGGTTTTGTCTTTGTTGATATAGAGCTTTTCCATCATTGACTTCCACAGATGTAGTCAATTTGATTTTTGTACAATCCATTGGGTGAAGTCCATGTGTACAGTCGCCGCTTGTGTTTCTGGAAGAAGGTGTTTGAAATGAATAGATCGTTGGTCTTGCAGAATTCTATCAGTCTTTCTCCAGCTTCATTTCTTTTGCCAAGTCCATATTTTCCAACCACTTTGCCGCCTTTGTTGCTAACATTTGTGTTCCAGTCACCCATGACTATCAGGATATCCTGTTTGCATGTTCTGTCAATTTCAGCTTGAACTTGTTCATAGAACTCTTCTGTTTCATCCTCTTCTGCAGCTATAGCTAGGGCATATACTTGAATTATTGTTGTGTTGATAGGCATACCTAGTAGACGAATAGAGATTAAGCGTTCACTGACTGCATTCCAAGTTATCAATGTCCCTGTTTAATGTACATTACCAAGTTTAAGTTTCAATGTAAACCGCTTTGATTGAAATGATAAAGCGGTATATAAAACCTGTTAAATAAAAATAAATAAAAATTGTATTTCATTACAGTTCTTGCAAGTTTCTTCTTTATTATAAAAACAACACCATTTCTTCTTTGTCTTTCATTTCCAGCATAGTAGACCATGTGATCATCTGATGCAAAGTGCCCGATGTCAGTCCATTTCAGTTCGCTGACACCCAACAGATCAAGTTGTACACATATCATTTCATTCTTGACTATCTCCAACTTTCCTTGGTTCATGCTTCGTTCGTTCCATGTTCCAATATGTAAGACATCTTTGCAGCTTCTGACTCTCATTTCATGCGCAGCTATATCAGCAGTCAGACCTCTTGAGGGTTTTGATCCAACTACATCATAAATGATGGCTTTACTCTGAAAAGTCTTCAGCTCTTCCCCAGTAGCTAGTTGAGGGCCTTCCGACCTGGGGGTCTCATCTTCCAGCACTATAGTGCAATTTGTTTTGTTGTGACTATCCATTGGGATTTCATGGCAAGATGCAGAAGTAGATTGCCAGACCTTTCCTCCATGCAGTTGTTGCCGTTGTCACAGAAATGTGATCCTCCGCCGTCAACACTGTCCCATTCTGCTGCTGCCCAGATGGGTGGTTTGTCTTCGTCTGACACCTCAGCTGAGACCTGTCCATCTTGGGAGATCCTGCCAGTAGATAAACTACCGATAGCTTAGCCCTCAGCATCACTGATGCACACAAGCCCTCACAGCACGACAAGCTGCAAACCAAGTGAGGGAAATCAGACTCTAAAACCTAAAAAAGTAACATCCATCTTTATTGGGAGGCAGGGGCAGCCGACTCTTAAATTTTTAGGCTGGCTCCTAGATTCCAAGAAAATGTATCATGGCCTTTGTTCAATATGATTTTATTGTCCTCCATCCATGTAGTTACCTTTTGCAAGTGGTTATGTAGGTTGACTTCAAATTGAGTGTCCCACATATCTATAGTTATCCAATAACTGAATATCATCTGTGCAGATATTGGAGCTAAGACATAAATCTTAAATCACTGTAGCAAAAGGAGCAATGAAAATATTAAAGTGGAGGCCAGTATGGATCCTTGTGGAATACTGTAGGAGAAGGGTAAAACAGTGTATAATTTGTTGCCCACTGAAATGTGAAAGACCCAAAGGGAGGAGTGGCCTAGTGGTTGGGGCAAGTTACCTCAGGCCGGAAGGTCAGGGGTTCATAATCCCACTAGAGGACAGCAACCTTGGGCCGGAAGGACTGAGGTTTCTAGTCCCACAGGTGCAACTTAACCCTCCTTTGCCCATGTTCCCTGTAAGTGTTAATGCATGTATCTCATATCCCCTCGTGTTAAATGTATCCCCCAATTGTGTTGTGACCACTTTGATTGAAGGATAAGGTGGTATACAAAACTGTCAAATAAATAAATATTTGAGACGTAAGATAAAACCAGTTCAGTCTCTGAAACCAACCTATTCTCCAGGACCAAGCAGGATGTCAGTCCTCACATATGGGTGACGTTGGCGCCCATATGTGAGGAAAGCCTTTGCGAATGCAGCATGCATGCGCGGTCCACTTCCCGTCCAAGGGTGCCATCTTGCTCTGTCTTTCTTTTTCCACGGAGCCCAACGGCCGTGAATTTGTGTCACCTGGGAAAAGTAGATTTTTTTTCTGCGATTTTCGCTTTTTCTTATCTGGTTCGACGCCGGTTCCCCTTCCCGCCTGGGCTCGGTACACCGGTATCGAGTCCGGAATTTCTTTTTCCGGTTTTTATCCTTCGTGACTAGCATTCACGCCTTTTTTTTGTTATTTTCACTTGCAGCCTGGTCTTTTGACCTTGCAGGGGCCCTTTTTCCCCCGATGGCTGCCAGCGGGTTAAAAAAATGTGATCGTGCAAGAAACTTACGTCTCTCACCGACACACATGACTGTTGCTTCCGATGCCTCGGGCCTGACCATGAACTGCTGGTCTGTGGCCCGTTTGGCAAAATGTCGTCGAAGGCACTTCGTTGCCATCAGCATCAACGTGAGAGAATTTTTTCAGAGTTCGCGTCCGGCCAGTCCCAGACTTCGTCAGAGACCTCAACATCTCAGGAGTCTGACCCCGAGCGCTGTCGTGGTTCCTCTGAGAGGGGGTCTCCCACCCGGGAGCACAAAATGAAGAAGAAGCTCATGAGGGCAGCATCGGAGGCGGCCCCTGGGTCCTCGAGGGCCAGGTCGCTTAGCCCTGCCCACCGCCCCAGGCTTTCGGAGTCAGAGAGGCCGTCCAAACTACATCGCATGGAGCCGGAGTCCCCGAGTCACGTAAGTTCTGTTGTCCTCGTGGACTTTCCTCCGGGAGAACCGAGGTCGGGCCCGACGCCATCGGGGCCCGAGTCGGGGGCTGCTGAGTCTCCTGAGCTTGGACTCAGGCGGATGGCTTTGGAGAGCAGCTTGGCTGCTTTCATGGAATAGCAGCGGGTGCTGATCGCCGGTCTGACGGGTGCATCTGCTCCGACCACCAGGACCTCGACGTCTAAGTCGATCCCGGAGGCCGAGCTGATCCTCGAGTCCATCAAGCCTCGAGTTGATCCTCAGTCAAGGTCCCCCTTGACCTCCCGTGTGGGGCTAAGGTCGTTGACGCCGGTGCCCTTGGTGTTGGGGCAGGTGGCACCGAGGCCCACACGGCCAGAGCCGCTCAATTCCTCCTCCTTGGAGTCAGCGTGGGAGACTGTGGACGAGGAGTCTCCGGACACCTTCCGGACCCGGTGTGTCCCTTCGGACTCCCTGGAGTCTGAGCCTTGGAGAAGGTCCCCCCCAGTGGATACCCAGTTCTCGGACTTCGTGAGGGACATGGCCAAGGCTTTGGCATTCCCTGCGGACGCCAAGGAGGAGCCTCGAGCTGAGGAGCTCGATACCCTGCAGTATGATTTTCCTCCGAAGGAAGCCTTTACTGTACCGGTTCCTCCGATGCTGGAACGGCTGCTCTTCCGTATGTGGGAGGCACCGGCCTCGGAGCTGGTTCTTAGCAAAAGGGTTGATTCCATATATCGAGTCCTTAAGAGCCCTGGGTTCCAAAAGGTTGTGGAATCGGCCATGCACCGCCTGAAGAGTCAGAAGATGCAGTCCTTGGTTCCCCCCGTCCGGGAGGCCCAGAACCTGGATGCCCTCGGTAGAAAGTGCTTCCAGGGCTCTATGCTATCTTGCTGTGTCCAGACTTACCAACTGTACATGGGCATGTACTTAAAGGACCTAGCAAAGGAGATTGCCGGGTTCTCAGCTGGCCTCTCCAAGGAACCCTTGCAGAGGTTCAAAGCCTTGTCGACAGGGATTCGAGAGTGCTCGAAGTTTATCTCTCGAGCAGCCTATGATGGCTTCGAGGCTTTGGCCCGGATAGCCGCGGCCAGCATCGGTGCACTCCTTCAGGCCTGGCTACAGTCATCGGACCTGGAGTCATGGGTGCAGGACAAGTTGGTCGATGTCTCCTGCCGAGGTGCCAACCTATTGGGTAAGCCCATGACTGAAAAGGCTGCAGAAATCAAGACTGAGACTCTCACCAGGACAAGGCTGTCCAGAAAGACTTCTGCCCCTTTTCAAAAAAAGAAGGGCTCTGGAAAGAAGCCCTTTTTCCCGAGGAAGGGTGCTGCCTACAAATTCTACCCTCAGTATCAGGCCTCTCCAGCTCCCCAACAGGGCCAGTAGGCCCAGGGGCAGGGGCATGGGCCCTGTAGGCAGAAGATCCCCAAGCTGCCTGCTCCGGCTCCTGCATAGCAGGGAGTGGGGTTTTGACTTCCAAAGCATAGCCTCTCCTCCGCCGGTGGCTACATTCAGCACTGGGGGTCGGCTGACCCTGTATGCCTAGAGGTGGCCAGCCATCACAGGGGATACCTGGGTACTGAGCATAGTCCAAAAGTGCTACATGCTCCACTTCCACCAGCTACCCCCCTCCTATTATCCAGGGGAGCCTCCAAGACTCCCTCTGCACAGGAAACTCCTCCTTCAGGAGTTGGCAAGTCTTCTAAAGGAACAGACGGTGGAACCGATGCCTCACCACCTGAAAGGGCAAGGCTTCTACTCCATGTACTTCCTGGTACCAAAAAGGGACAGGAGGCCTCCGGCCTATCCTAGACTTGCAAAACCTAAACAAGTTTCTGGAGAAGGAAAAGTTCAAGATGCTTACCCTTGGGATACTACTGCCCTTCCTCCAGCAGGGAGACTGGCTATGCTTCTTAGACCTAAAGGATGCTTATACTCACATCCTCATTCATCCAGACCACAGACAATATCTGATTTGTGGTGGGAGGAAACCATTTTCAGTATAGGGTACTTCCCTTTGGCCTAACCTCTGCCCCCAGGGTTTTCACCAAATGTCTGGCGGTGGTGGCGGATAATCTCAGGAATCAGGGAATTTTTGTCTTCCCATACCTGGACGACTGGCTCATCAGGGGCCAGTCTCTCCAGGAGGCCAGCCTCTCCAGAAGGCCCGACAAGCCACTCTTCACACTGTCTCTCTTCTTCAGCATCTGGTCTTTGTCATAAATTACGCAAAGCCACTTTGCTCCCCTCTCAGAACCTAGAGTTTATAGGGGCATGCTTAGACACCCTTCAGGCAAGAGCTTACTTGCCCGAAGACAGGGCCCACAGACTGATAGACTTGGCCAACCAGTTCCAAAGCAAGTCTCATGTCTCTGCCAGGCACTACCTGTGGCTCCTGGCCACATGGCATCCGTGGTACATGTGACTCCGAATGCCCATCTGCACATGCAGGCTGCTCAATGGTGCCTCAGAGATCAGTGGACGCAGGCCACAGGCGACCTCCGAGACAGAGTAAAGGTGTCCAAACCACTTTTGGACTCCTTACAGTGGTGGCTGCATCTACCAAACCTTTTCAGGGGGGTACCTTTTCAGGCTCCAGCACACACACGGGTGCTGACGACCGATGCTTCCTTAAAGGGTTGGGGTGCACATTGCCAGGGCACGTGCACTCAAGGCCTCTGGACTCCTCGAGAGGCCACGCAGCAAATCAATCTTTTGGAGCTGCAAGCAATCCGCTTAGCTCTGCAGACATTTTCTCATGCCCTCTCTCACCAGTCTGTCCTAGTTCAGACGGACAATCAGGTGGCAATGTTCTATGTGAACAAACAAGGGGGCACGGGGTCCAGTCTCCTATGTCAGGAGGCACTGGCCATTTGCTCCTTTGCAATCGAACAAGGCATGTTTCTCAAAGCAGTTTATCTACCTGGTCAGGAGAATTTCCTAGCAGACAAGCTAAGCAGGATTCTCCAGCCTCACGAATGGCAGTTGAATCCATTGGTGGTCCAGCAGATCTTCCTCCGCTGGGGACTTCCATCCATCGATCTCTTTGCAAGTCCACAAAACCGTCAGCTGCCCAGGTTTTGCTCCAGACAGCCGCATCCCCTGAGGATGGCAGCAGATGCTTTTCTGATCTCTTGGTCCACGGGCCTCCTGTATGCGTTTCCTCCCACGCCCCTGGTGGCCCGAACTCTGTTCAAGATCCTCCGGGACAAGGCCTCAGTGATTCTGGTAGCCCCCAGATGGCCGAGACAGCCCTGGTTTCCACTTCTGCTGCAGTTGGCGGTGGAAACTCCATTCCCTCTGGGGTTGCAACACGATCTCCTGTCTCAAGAGCAGGGTTCCCTTCTGCACCCCAATCTCAGGTCCCTCAAGTTGATGGCCTGGCTGCTGAAAAGATAGTGCTAGCTCCCTTACTTCTACCTAAGGAGGTTGAGGAAGTGGTCTTGGCCTCTATGAGGCAGTCCACCAGAAAGTCCGATGTCCTCAAGTGGCGTAGGTTTACGGTATGGTGTGCTCAGTGCAATGAAGATCCTTTCTCTTGCCTTGTGCCAGTAGTACTGCAGTGTCTACTTCACCTTTCAGACCTAGGCCTTAAGTCTAACTCTGTTCAGGTCCACCTCCGTGCTCTGTCAGCGCACCACTCACCGGTGGAAGGACAGTCTCTGTTGGTTCACTCCTTGGTGTCTCGATTTCCCAGGGGTCTGCTTCTTCTCAATCCTCCGGTTCGTCCACTGGCAACTGAGTGGGATTTGAACGTGGTCTTGCAGCAACTTACTCGCCCACCGTTTGAGCCGATGGCTACTTGCCGTTTGCGCTTCCTCTCTTGGAAAGCGCTCTTCCTGGTGGCTCTTACCTCGGCCAGACGTGTGAGTGAACTACAAGCTCTGGTGTCTTATAGACAATACACACGGTTCTATAGGAACAGGGTGGTCCTACGGACCCATCCCAAGTTCCTTCCAAAAGTTGTCTCCTCTTTCCACCTCAACCAGGAGGTGGTTCTTCCGACCTTTTTTCCCAGGCCGCATACTTGCAGGGCTGAAACAGTCTTGCATACCCTGGACTGTAAGAGGGTGTTGTCTTTTTACATAGAACGTACGCGGGGGCATCGAAGGGCTAACTTGGCTCTTCATCTCCTTTGACCCTAATAAGATGGGGTTACCTGTCTCCAAGAGTACATTGTCCACTTGGGTAGCAGATTGTATCGCCTGGGCGTATAAGGCAGCCAACCTCCCCTTGCAGGGTCTAGTCACGGCCACCGTGTCAGGGTGAAAGCCACGCCAGTAGCTCATCTCTGCTCTGTTCCGTTGGCAGACATCTGCCGCGCCGCAACTTGGTCTTTAAACCAGACTTTTGCAGCCCATTACTGCCTGGAGAGAGAGTCCCGAAGGGACAGTGCTTTCGGACAGGCGGTACTCCGTAATCTCTTTGAGGTTTAGGCAACTCCTACCCTTGTGTTGGGCTACCGTATGGGGGCGTTCTCAGAGGATATTCTTATCACGAATGCTGAGGCTCTTGAGAGGGAGCCATTTTTTCTGCTTAGAGAGTCCCATATGTGAGGACTGACTTCCTGCTTGGTCATGGAGAAAGAGTAGTTACTCACCTGTAACCGGTGTTCTCCAGGAGCAGCAGGAATCAGTCCTCACGACCCTCCCCCCCTCCCCTGGAGTTGCAGTCATATCATTCATTTTGATTTTTGCTGTCTTTTAGCTATGTCGTCAGACTGAGCAAGATGGCTCCCTTGGGCGGGAAGGGGACCGCGCATGCGCGCTGCATTCTCAAAGGCTTTCCTTGATAGCTGGGGAAATGCTCCGCTTGAGGGCTCCATCTGCGCCAACGTCACCCATATGTGAGGACTGATTCCTGCTGCTCCTGGAGAACACCTGTTACAGGTGAGTAACTAATCTTTCTAGACAGTTTAAAAAAACAAAGTGTATGATCAATAATATAAAAAACTGCAGTGAGGTTTAGTTGTATAAGTAGTACCCCAGGAAAATTATTTTGATATGTTTCTATTTCTTTGAGGAGTTCTAATAGAACCATTTCTGTACTATGTCCATTTCTAAATCTGGATTGTCGAGGATGAAAAGTACTATTTGAGTTCAAGAAGCAAGTTATTTGTTCTGATACTGCTTTCTCAAGGTGCTTAGTTCTATAAGGAATGTTAGAAATTGGACTGTAGAAGGAAGGGATGTCACCAAGCTGAATGACAGTGATCCATTAGAGCTCCGCAATTCACCAGTCCCAGTTCATGGCATTTTGCCCTCGAAAGTGCAGAAAGCTTTCAGGAGTGTGACTGCAGCTAATCCACAGGCCGACTGGCACATAAAGGTAGGCAAGAAACGTGCTGTGTACCTTTAGGATTTGGCGTTCGACCAGACTCCTTCACAGAAGTGAGAGGTGGGGAAAAAGGCGCACCAAGGCAACGCATCGTCATGAGACAACAGGTGCAGGAGGCAGCGACAGTGGCAGAAAGGAGTGGGGCTCAACTAATGCATTCTGAATTCTGGAGTTGGTTCCAAGATATTAAATCAGAAATGCAATTGGTGAGAGAAGACATATCTGCACTGTCTTCGGAGCTCTGACAGGACCTAGAGTAAGTGAGATGAGCAGGAAAATGAAAATCTTAGAAGAGCATTTGGAAGGGCACACAGAGAGCATTACAGTACTGATGCTGCAACAGGCTAGCAGGTACTGATGCTGCAACAGGCTAATAGGGACCTGATTGATAAAATGGAGAACCTGAAAACTGCAGCAAGGAAGGCAACCTGCGCTTCAAGATATTTTTCCCTTTTCTTTGGGTTTCCTTTTTTACTTGTTACTTCTTCATATTTCTCGACAGCTCACCAAACATATTCTTGCATAGATATGCTGCTTGTTAGCTGGGATGTGTGTATGGCATTGGAGACCATAGAGTATGAGCCTATCACTTAGTTGGACCATGATGCAGGTGACTGAGCTGGGGTCGCCAGCAGATGCATAATTTTTGAAGAATGAACAATAGTCAATGTGATGATAAAAAATTGTGGCAGCCGTTGAAAAGGATATTGAGTACTTTTTCTCTTAATTATATGGAGGAAGTGGGACTGGTGATGGTCTGGGATGCCTTTAAGGCATATAGCGCTGGTTCATTTTATTTTTGTCACATTCTTATATACTGCTTTATCCAGCAATCAAGGTGGTTTACAATGAACAGAATTTAAACTTTACATTCAACATGATTAACTTTGTACAAATTATGTGGGGGGCACGGAAGAAAAAGCTATGCTGTCAAGAAATGGAGCGGGGGTATGCTAGGGTTAAGGCCCTTGAGTTGGGAACATGCACAGACAGGTGATTGGAACACATGGAGAGAGTTGGAGAAAGCGCATACGAGTCCACGAGTTGCAGTTGGAAGATTTGGCTTTTTGTTTGTAATGTGTCTGTCAGTGGTTCTATGAGTATGGGGATAAGCCAGACAAGTTACTGGCCCAAAGCCTGAAAGCGCAGCAGGCTGCCTTTTCAGTGGGTCTGTTGCAGACGAGCCAGAGGACATGAGTGCTAGGGGATGAGGAGATTAGGGAAGAGTTTAAGGGGTTTTACTCAGAACTGTACCGAAAAGAGGGAGAGCCTAGCCTAGCTGAGCTGGCTAGTTATTTGGAGGGGGTATCGCTTCTGACTTTGCCTCAGTCCAGTTGGGATAGATTGGGTCTGCCCATTGCTATTGGGGAGGTACAAGGGACGATACAAGGTCTAACAAATACGTCTCTGGACTTATATAGACTTATGGCAAGGGTTTACAAGTTTAGCAGTGAGCTTGCCCCCATTCTTGTTGAGGTGTTTAATCGGGTACTAGAGGGAGAACAGTTACCCCCCTCGATGGGGCAAGCAGGGATTAGTGTGATTTTGAAACCTGGAAAGGAGGCCACGCAGTGTACGTCCTATCACCCTCTTAAAATTAGATGTAAAAATCCTGGCAAAAATCTTGGTGCGCCGCCTGAGTGCATATATGCAGCAATTGATCAACGTGGATCAGACAGGCTTTATACAAGGCCATCAGGCCACGGATAATGTGAAGAATGTGGTAAATCTCTTTTGAATAGCCAGGAGATGAAGCAGGGAACCATAACCTTAGCAGTAGATGCAGGAAAAACATTTGATCAGGTGGGTTGGGAGTTTCTGTGGGCTTTCCTGGAGAGGTTCATTGTGGGGGTGCCCTTTCTCCGATGGGTGCGGAGCTTATATGCAGGGCCTCGGATGGCGGTGAAGGTGAACAGGGGAGTACTCTGAGTTTTTTTGATTGGAGTGGAGTACGCAGCAGGGATGTTTCCTTTCCCTGCTCCTGTTTGCTCTGTCAATGGAACCACTGGAGATGCATATTCGACCTGTGGAAGATATTCCTGATATTAAGGTGGAGGGAGAGCAACGTAAAGTCTTGATGTTCACAAATGACATTTTGTTGGTGCTCATGGAGCCAGAGGGGTGTCTACGGGCTGTGCAGGAGGAGTTGGATAGATATTGCCGGGTCTCTGGTTTTAAGGTGAATTTGGACAAAACAGTGGCTCTTAGCATCACATTTTCTGATGGATGAAGTGGCACGACTGCAGGGTGCCTTTCCTTTTAAGTTGGACCCTGAGCCATCTGGATTACTTGAGCATGAAACTTGTCCCTGATTATTCTAGGCTCTACCAACTCAACTACCGGCCCTGTGGCAGACAGTGGTAGGCAATTTGGAGAAGTGGATGGCACTCCCTTTGTCATGTTTGGGGCGTATAGATTGTGTTAAGATGGTTATGCTGCCAAAACGTTTATACCTCTTTCAGTCGCTTCCTGTATAGGTCCACCAGGGGAGATTTGGAGAGTCCTACACAAACCTTTCCAGTAAATCTGGAGTCTGCTTCCACCGCAGATGGCGCAATTGGTACTTTATTGATCAAAAGAGGAGGAGGAGGGTCTGGCAATGTCCAAGCTTTACTGGTACTATCTGGCTGCACAGCTGAGTAATGTGATAGGATGGTATGGGGGGCAGGAGCAGAAGTGCGTGCAAATTGAGGCCCATTATACAAGGGGCATCCCTCTGCAATACTTTTGGGTTTGGGCAGGGAAGGGAGGGCTACTTAATCCATGCGTTATGTGGACCGGCTATGGAGGCGGTCCCCATGCTGCATACTATTGTGGGGGGCTTCATTATTGCAGCTGATTTGGTATAATACTGGGAACCCCCTCTTCCAGCAGTGGTAGAGCTTTGGCCTCAGAACATTAATGCAGCTTTGCCCTGAGGGGAAGATGGCTACTTTGCATAGTTACAAGAGGAGTTTGGACTGACTCCTAGTGACTTTTATGGTACTTACAGGTTCGCCATTGGCAAAGCAGCAAGACATATGGGATTAGCTATAGACAGGGGCAGCCCAAGGGGGGTGCGGGGCCATGTGCGGAGACTCGGTGCGGGGCCTCATTTGCATAAGTGGTCTTATTTGCATAAATATTTGCATAATGTTACCATTCACTAACTTTTAGTAAACATGTCTCTCAATGAGTGTATGGATAAAGAAAGACTAAAAGATTTCTACATTACTATAATCCAGTGCCAAACGCCAGGCACATTAGGAACTACTACAAACGCTGCCCATTTAGAACCCATAGCAAACCCGCTGTATCCTGACAGCATTACCAGGACTCACAAAGCACCATACCCAACCTATCAAAAGGAAACACTGCAAATATTAAACCAGTACATTTCAGAGAATACTGGGGAAAGAGAACAAGTGGCAATGTCAAATAGGAATTACATAAACAGAATACCTCAGCTCAGTTACACATGCAGAACATAGACCATCACCAAACAAGGAATCACAATTTAGAAACAGGAAGACAATAATTAAACTGGGAACCCCAAAAGCCAAACTTGGAATGTACAACAACACTGTAGAAATAAAACTATAAATCAATTTCCTCTTGTACCAAACAAAGCGCAGACGTTAATGATGCACATTTCCCAGAGCTTTCATATTCCAGTTAATAAATTCAAAATAAAGAGATATCTTTCTACCTTTTGTGCATTTTTTTTCAGTTGCAATTGCTCCAGCCACTTTCTTCTGGTTTCTTCATGTTTTCTGCTAACTCTCCATCGTCTGCTGTCCATTTGTCCTTTCTTCTCTCTTCTAGTTTTCTTTCCATCCTCTCTCTCTACATCTGCTTTAACATACTAATCTTTCTCCTTTTGCTCTTTCCTCATTCTTATTTCATCCACA
The DNA here is from genome assembly GCA_033557465.1 of Ichthyophis bannanicus. Classification (NCBI taxonomy): domain Eukaryota; kingdom Metazoa; phylum Chordata; class Amphibia; order Gymnophiona; family Ichthyophiidae; genus Ichthyophis; species Ichthyophis bannanicus. The sequence goes on along the minus strand of CM066035.1, from coordinate 883,285,966 downwards.
CAAATTTTACCCCTCCATCCTCAATCCCCACTTACTCTCCCAATACCCGGCCAATTGTAGATTTTTCATCCCTCCCACACAAAATATTTTTCCCCTCTCCATTTTACTCTCCCAGCCCCATCCCATTCTAATCCTCCCCCAACATCAGCTCCCTTCTAGTTCCAGTCTCACCCAGCATCCATTCCCTTCTAGTCCCTGCATCAGCCCATTTCCAGTCCTAGCCCCCATCAACCCATTTCCAGTCCTAGCTCCCCCATCCATTTTCAGTCTGAGTCCCTTCATCAGCTCATTTCCAATCCTAGCCCCCCATCAGCCCATTTCTAGTCATTTCCTAGCCCCACCATCAGCCCATGTCAAATCCTAGCTCCCCTCCACTCAGCCCAATTCCAGTCCAAGCCCCCCCATGAGCCTACTTCCAGTTCTAGCCCCTCCATGAGTCCATTTCAATTCAAGCCCCCACCACAGCCCATTTCCAATCTTAGCTCCCCCCCAACAGCCCATTTCCAGTCCTATCCTAGCTGCTCCATCAGCCCATTTTCAGTCCTAGCTCCCTTCCCTCACAGCCCATTTCCATTCCAAGCTCCCTCCCCATCAGCTATTTGCAGTTCAAGCCTCCCCGTCCACTCAGTCCATTTCCAGTCATAGCAATCCCCCAACCCATTACCAGTCCTAGCCCGCCATCAACCCATTTTCAGTTTAAGCCCCCCCTATAACCCATTACCAGTCCTAACCCCCCCATCAGCCCACTTCCAGTCTTAACCCCATCAGCCCATTTCCAGTCAGCCCCCCATAGCCCATTGCCAGTCCTAACCCCCCCATCAGCCCACAGCCCATTACCAGTCCTAACCACATCAGCCCACCTCAAGTCCTATCCCCTCCCCATCAGCCCATTTCCTGTCCTAGCGCCCCCATAGCCCATTAGCAGTCCTAACCACCCCATAGCCCATTAGCAATCCTAACCCCCATCACCCTATTTCCAGACAGCCCCCATCAGCCCACAGCCCATTACCAGTCTTAACCACCCCCCCCAGCCCATTTCCAGTCCTAACCCCCCCCACCCCATTTCCAGTCAGCCTCCATCAACCCCCAGCCCATTAACAGTCTTAACCCCCCTAGCCCATTTCCAGTCCTAACCCCCCCAGCCCATTTCCAGTCCTAACCCCCCACCCCATTTCCAGTCAGCCTCCATCAGCCCCAGCCCATAGCAGTCTTAACCCCCCCCAGTTCCATTTCGAGTCCTAACCCCCCCCAGCCCTTTTCCAGTCCTAACCCCCCCCAGCCCATTTCCAGTCCTAACCCCCCCTCACCCCATTTCCAGTCAGCCTTCATCAGCCCCAGCCCATTAGCAGTCCTAACCCCCCCTAGCACTCCAGTCCTAACCCCCCCCCCCACCCAGCACATTTCCAGTCCTAACCCCCCCCAGCACATTTCCAGTCATAACCCCCCCAGCACATTTCCAGTCCTAACCCCCCCCAAGCACATTTCCAGTCCTATCCCCCCCCCCAGCACATTTCCAGTCCTAACCCCCCCCCCCCAGCCCATTTCCAGACAGCCTCCATCAGCCCCCCAGCCCATTACCAGTCTTAACCCCCCCCCCCCTTCCCTTCCCTTCCCTTCCCTTCCCTTCCGGCAAATTAAAAAAAAAAAAACACCTGGCTCTAGCTGCTGCCGCTGCCGCGTCCGTCGCAGCAGGGGCAGAATGGAGTGTCCCGCGGGGCCCCCTCTCCTCGTTGAGCCCTCTGCAAGGGCTTTCAGATTCGCGAAGGGAGAGTGCTCCCTCGCGTCTCTGTAAAGCCCGCAGGGGCTAATGGGAAATTTCCCATCTGCCCCTTTAGACGCGAGGGGCTGATGGGAAATTTCCCATTAGCCCCTGCGGGCTTTACAGAGACGCGAGGGAGCACTCTCCCTTCGCGAATCTGAAAGCCCTTGCAGAGGGCTCAACGAGGAGAGGGGGCCCCGCGGGACACTCCATTCTGCCGCTGCTGCGACGGACGCGGCAGCGGCAGCAGCCAGAGACAGTTTTTTTTTTTACATGTAACTTAAAAAATAAAAAAGCAGAATGTTCTTTGCGCGGGGCCCCCTGAAACGCGGGGCCCTGTGCAAAAAACATTCTTGCTCAATGGACGGGCCGGCCCTGGCTATAGAGATGAGGTTGACTGATTTTGAGTGCCTCTTTTGGTATCCAGCAGCCTAGAGGCATCTGATTTCTAAATTCCTTATCGTAGCTCCAGTCTAGTCCCGGAACAGAAGAGTTGTGTACCTCCTCCCGCAGCCAGGAGACTGAGCATGTCCATTTCTTAAGTGAACCCAGTACAAGTAGCTCAGGGACCGCCCCCAGCCCCAGTTTTTGCTCAGTCTTCATGCAGCGGGAGGTTGTGGATCCTGGACTCACTGGAGCAAAGGGGAAGCTAATCTAGTCTAGTTTAAGATAAAAAAAAAAAAGAATATAAGATAAAAGAAGGAAGTTCTTGTATATAAGAAAGGTGCTGAGTTCTTCAAGTACTGGCTTGCAGGGCTCTGGCCCTTTAATTTGACTGCTGGAGTGCTGCGCTGCTAAATCGTTAGATTTCTGGCTGGTGAGCCTCCCCCCTTCTCCCCCCTCTCTCTGGCGCGGTGGGCGGCTAGAGGTGTGTGCGGGAGTCGTGCAGGGGCCTCCGGCTACGTTTTCCCCCGAGGCGGGAAAAGGGCCGTAGAGGGTAGTGCCGCGATCGTGCGCCTCCGTTGTGGGGGTCTGACGGGGGCCCAGCGACGCGGACAGCACGTGGCGGCAGGAGCAGCACGGGATAAGTGTCTTGCCTTGCCTTGCCTTAACTTGCGCTAGTGTCGGCGGCAGTGAAAGCGGCGATTTGTGTGAGGGCCGCGGAGAGCCAGGGCAGCCGGCAGGGGAGCTCTGGGCGCGCTTCTGGCCGCGTGGAAAAGCGCGGGAACGGCAGCTTCTGCGGGCGGGCCTAGTTAGCCTCTCCGGGGTGCGCGGCTCGTATTAAAAAAAAAACAAACTAAAAAACTAAAACCAAGTAACAGGCGCAGGAGCTGTGACAAGTTCATTGTTGGTTTTTGGTGCCGTTTTGCAGTTCACCCAGAGTTGGCTTCTGGGTTCTTTCTGGGTAGGCACTTTCAGGAGCACGCGCTGCATGCCAGGGAAAGCTAGGTGCCTCTTGTGTGGGGCACGTAAGAGCTCTGTCTCAGAGGTTGGCTTGTGCAGAGGCTGTGCCCTTGAGTCCTTTATGGCTGACAAGGAGTTAGAGGGGGCCCTGTCCACTGAGGGGGCGGTGTTGAAGGATTCTTCAGAGCCCCCGGTGTTGGCTACGGAGCCTTTGCCGGGGCCCTCGTCGGCGCCTGAAGGCCCCTTGCCTCAGGACCCTTTGCAGGGGGGCCTGGGGGTGATTTTTTCACAAAATCTTTTGTCTCTTTTACAGCAGGCTCTTGGGAGGTCTGGTTCAGGGGGGACAGGGCTCTCGGGAGCAGAGGCCCGGACGGGTAAAAGACAGGGGTCTCGGTTAGAGGATGTCGTAGAGGGCAGTGCTGGCAAGCGGCCCAAGCTCCGCTTGGAGGGTGAAGAGCAGGACTTGGGGAAGTCTGAGGTATTGGAAGATTCTGATGGAGAACAGGATTTAGAGGGAGGTGAGCTGCTGGAACCAGAGGAGCAATCTCGCATTGTTAGTGTTTCGTAAGGAAAAGCTGTCCGCCTTGATATCAGAAACCCTTAAGGCCTTGAATGTTCCGGTCTTGGGCTCTGCAGCGGATCCTGAGCTGGAGGATCCGCTCTTGCAGGCGGTGCGGAAATCCCAGAGGTCCTTTCCTATTCATAGGATTTTTAAGGAGATGATCCAGGAGGAATGGGATACTCCGGAGGCGGCCCTCAAGGGGGCCGGGATCATGGCTCAGCTGTATCCTCTGGTGGAGCCGGATAAGGATATCTTTAAGCCGCCAAAGGTGGACGCGGTTGTGTCCGCGGTAACTAAGAAGACTACCATCCCGGTTGAGGGGAGTGCAGCTCTTAAGGATGCACAGGACAGGCGGATTGATTCCTTGTTGAGACAGGTGTTTGAGGTCAATGCCCTTTCCTTGCAAGCCTCCATTTGTGGGGCGTGGGTGGCAAGGGCATGTCTGCGCTGGTCCCAGAAGTGGAAAGGGGCTCAGGCGGAGGAAGCTGCGGAGGAGGCGGCCCGGATTGAGTCGGGGTCAGCGTATCTCGCAGATAGCCAGTATGACTTGATCAGGGGCTTAGCCAAGAGTATGGCATCGGTAGTGGTGGTGAAGCGTTATCTGTGGCTGCGGAACTGGGCGGCGGACGGCCCTTCCAAGTCACGGTTGGCTAAGCTCCCTTTCAAGGGTAAGCTCCTCTTTGGAGAGGATTTGGAGAAGCTTGTTAAGGATTTGGGGGAGTCTAAGGGTGGTCATTTGCCCGAGGACAAGCCGAAACCGTCTCGGACCGGGGGTCCGTCTAGGAGTCGAGAGAGTTCCGGCGTTTTCGGCCCTCCAGGTTCGCTCCAGCGCAGAGAGGGAGATTTTCCTAACGGTCTCAAGGCTTTCGGGTGTTTCGGGGGGCAGGAAGGGGCTTTGCAGCCTCCGGCTCCCCGGGAGCCAAGAAACCTCAATGAAGTGAGGGGGGTTCAGGCAGGGGCAGTGTCGGTTGGAGGTCGCTTGTGCGATTTCGCTCCTGCCTGGGCCCACATTACTTCGGATCGCTGGGTGTTGGAGATCGTGCAGCGGGGTTATGCGCTAGAGTTCCAGCGCTCGATGAAGGACGCGTTTGTGCAGTCTCCGTGCAGGACGTCTTCCAAAAGAGCGGCGGTCAGCGCCACGCTGGGGAGGTTGTTAGCTCTCGAGGCGGTGGTGCCGGTGCCGCCGGCGGAACAAGGCTGCGGTCGGTACTCGATTTATTTTGTGGTGCCAAAAAAGGATGGTACTCTGCGCCCTATCCTGGATCTCAAGCGAGTAAACCGGTGTCTCCGGGTGTCGCATTTTCGGATGGAGACCTTGCGGTCGGTTATGGTAGCGGTGCGAGAGGGGGAGTATCTCACATCCTTGGATCTCTCGGAAGCTTAGCTGCACATTCCCATCCGGAGGGAGCACCAGCGGTTTCTTCGTTTCGCGGTGCCTATGGGTCATTTTCAGTTCCAGGCGATGCCCTTCGGACTCGCGACGGTGCCGCGAACGTTCACCAAGATAATGGTGGTGGTGGCGGCGGTGTTGCGAAGCGAAGGGGTGTTGGTGCACCCGTATCTGGACGACTGGTTGATTCGGGTGAAGTCCTTGGAAGAAAGTCAGCGGGCGACCACGCGGGTGGTGTCCTTTCTGCAGAGTTTGGGTTGGGTGGTCAACGAGGCAAAGAGCAAGTTGACTCCGACTCAGGATCTTGAGTATTTGGGAGCTCATTTCGATACGCGCAGGGGCAGAGTGTTCCTGCCGGTGGGACGGGTTCAGAAGTTGCGGAGGCTCGTTCGAGAGTTTCGGGCGACCCGGCTGCCCTCAGCGTGGCGGTATCTGCAACTGCTGGGTAAGATGGCGGCCACAATAGAGGTAGTGCCGTGGGCCAGGGCTCATATGCGGCCCTTGCAGAGGTCATTGTTATGGCGGTGGTCCCATCAGGCGGATCCGTTGTCCAAGCCTTTGGTGTGTCCGACGGAGGCTCGGCGGTCACTGCGGTGGTGGCTGCGTCCGGGAAACCTGGAGAGAGGCATGCCGCTGGAGGCGCCGGCGTGGAAAGCGTTAACGACCGACGCGAGTCTCTTCGGCTGGGGGGCGCACTTCGAGGGGCGGTTTGCCCAGGGTCAGTGGTCCCTCCAGGAGAAGGAATGGTCCATCAACCGGCTAGAGTTGAGGGCGGTATTCCTGGCGCTGAGGGCCTTGCAGGATCTCCTGCAGGGGTCAGCGGTCAGGGTGTTCTCGGACAATGCCACGGTGGTAGCGTACATAAATCGGCAGGGCGGCACAAGCAGTGTGCAGTTGGAGGCCGAGGCGGACGGTCTGCTGGAATGGGCCGAGACTCATCTGGAGGCGTTGTCAGCGGCGCATGTGGCCGGAGTGGACAATGTGGCGGCGGACTTCCTAAGTCGTGTGCGAATGGATCTGGGGGAATGGGCTTTGCATCCGGAGGTCTTCGCGGAGTTGGTGCGGCGTTGGGGTCTGCCCGTGATGGATCTGATGGCTACGTTCGAGTCGGCTCAGGTCGGCCGGTTTTTCTGCAGACGGAGGGAGCGTATGTCGGAAGGACTGGATGCTCTGATTCAACGGTGGCCGACAGACGGTCTTCTGTACGTGTTTCTGCTGTGGGTGCTTATCGGCAGGGTTCTCCAGCGCATAGAGAGACACAAGGGGTTCGTGCTGCTAATAGCGCCGGATTGGCCAAGGCGGTCCTGGTATGCGGACTTGCAGCGTCTGCTGGTGGGACATCCATGGAAGCTGCCGAACAGGGGGGACCTGTTAGTGCAGGGTCCGTTAAGCATGCCTCACGTGCATCGGTTCTCGCTTACGGCTTGGCTCTTGAAAGGGCAAGGTTCAGGAGTAAAGGTTATTCGTCAGCGGTGATTTCTACGCTGTTGAAGTCCAGACAGCGCTCCACGTCCTTGGCTTATGTGAGGGTGTGGCGCTTGTTTGAAGCGTGGTGTGCGGAGAGACAGCTGCGAGCCTTGCGGTCTACGGTGGCACAGGTGTTGGCTTTATTGCAGGATAGCTTGGATAAGGGCTTGGCGGCGTCTTCGCTCCGGGTGCAGGTGGCGGCGCTCGCCTGCTACCAGGTTAAGGTGCAAGGACAGACGTTGGGAGTTCATTGTGATATCAAGCAGTTTTTGAGGGCAGCTTCGTTGTTGTGGCCCCCCTGCAGGAAAGGGGTCCCAGGGTGGGATCTCAATATTGTGTTGGAGGCGTTGGTGAAGGAACCCTTTGAACCGTTGGCCATGGCAACCTTGAAGGATCTCACTCTAAAGGTGGTGTTTTTGGTGGCAATCACCTCTGCGCGGCGGATCTCGGAGTTGCAGGCCCTGTCTTGTAGGGAGCCTTTTTTGTCCTTCTCGAGGGAGAAGGTCGTGCTGCGGATGGTGCCGTCCTTTCTGCCTAAGGTGGTTTCTGCCTTCCATGTCAATCAGGTGGTGTCTCTCCCGTTTTTTAAACGGGCGAGTGATGAGGGGACGGCGAGTAGGTTGCATAGATTGGACATAGTCAGGGTTCTGAAGGTGTATTTACAGCGGGATTAGCTATAGAGATGAGGTTGACTGATTTTGAGTGCCTCTGTTGGTATCCAGCAGCCTAGAGGCATCTGATTTCTAAAATCTATCAGATGCTGGCGAGTCAAGACCTCCCCAAAGCTTGCTTTCAATTACATTGGGAGGCCGACTTGGTGAGGGAGTTAGATTGCAAGGAGTGGGGTTTGATCTTTAAACTACTTAGTCAGGATCAGGTCTCTGCGTGATATTTGGAAAATGGCTATAAAGATCTCTACCACTGGTACTTGACCCATAACCAATTGCATAGGTTTGTTCCGGGTTATCTGGACAGCTGTTGGTGGGGGTGTGGTCAGGTGAGATCCTTTATTCACATGTGATTGGGTGTTTGGACATGAGTGACTTTTGGAAGGGGGTGGGCCGGGTGATAAGGGACACGGGTGTCTCGAGGTGGATTGGGAGATGGAGGGGGTCCTGATGGGATTAGGTGGAGTAGGATGAAAGGGGAACCCGGGGAGATTGATGCGAGTGTGTGCGCTTGCGGCACAGTGTGATGTGCCCTATACTGGAAATCAGTCCAAATGTCGACAGTGGAGTCCTGGGAAGCTCGCATGTTGAAAGTTTGTACTATGAAAAAATTAACCGCTATTAGATTAAACTGTAAGTCACAGTTGGGACAGCTTTGGGAGCCCTTTGTGAACAAATGTGATTGTGCCCTGATTAATTTGTAACATGGTCAGGCTGGGGGTGTGTAACAGCTGTTGGTGGTGTATGTTGGTTTGTATAAGCTTGTTAAATCAAAAATTGTTCAATAAGCAATACATTTTTAAAAAGTCGTATTTCTTTAGTAAATGACAAATAACAAGATTTTCCAATCATTTGGAACAAAACCTGAAGAGAGAATGGATTTTATTACATCTAAGAATATACTAGATGAACCATATTGGTCTTTATCTGCCATCATATATTATATTATGTCATGTAGGGGCAACATCTGGCTAGCAGGCTTTAAGATAGGAGGAATTTTATACTTAGGGGAAGCAGCAATCTTTGAGCCTTGCAGTTTCATCTCTGGTCTTCCTCATCTCCCCAGTATATCTGACAGTCTTGTCACATTGCTTTACATGTTTAACCATTTTTTTCCATACTGATATCTCTCTCTTTCAGCTTTATCAAATATTCTTGTTCCTCCGCTTTTGATTCTTCTGTATTTTGTGAATACTGCTTTTACCTTTATTTTGTAGCCACTTTTTTGGCGAATTATATTGGTTTCATTTTTCTCTTTCTTTTATTTACTTTTACAGAAAGGTCTGTTACCCTTTTTATAGCCCTTTTCAGTTTAGCCCACTGTTTTTCCACTTTCCTTTTCTTCTTCCACCCTGCCAGCTCCTCCTTCAGGTACTTGCCCATTTTACTGAATTCAACAGGGCTTTAAATTTGTTGCAACTGGACTCCACTTTAACTTTTATAGCTAACTACACTCTGATGGTCACTGCTGCTCTTGTGGGCACCCACCTGGACTTTAGATGCACTTTCACTGTTCATGAGTACTAGAAACAGCATTGACCCTTCCCTGGTGCATTCAGCTAGGGTTGCCAACCTTTCCACAAAACATAACTGGATACCATCCTTGAGTGGGGGAGGGGTGGAGGACAGCAAGGGAGCAGGGCTGGGGTAAAATATATATATATATATATATATATATATATGAATGTAGCATTCGTTTCTTTAATGTTTTTTTTATACCGCTTTATCATTTCAGTCAAAGTGGTTTACATTGTAACTTAAACTTTGTAATGTACATTAAAAAGGGGCATTGATAACTTGGCGTTTTCTGAGGCAATAGAGGGTTAAGTGACTTGCCCAAGGCTGCAAGGAGCATTGTGTTGTAATTATTAAATAACATTGAATTAACTCAGACATAATATTAAACATTTCCTTCCAAGCCAGAAATCCCCATCTCTGTCTCTCTCTCCCTGGTCAATCGGATAAAATAAGTGACTTGAATTCTTTGTTGTGTCTTCATTAAAGGGGTATTCCTTCAGTTACTCTTTCAAAAGCCTTGAAAGTCTCCATTAGTCCAATAGCCCAACTGTACCAAGTTGAGGCTTGGAAGAATAGGGAAGGTTAATCCATGTGTCTAACATATAGTAACACAGCACTCTAACACCATGCTGTAGTGTTGGGAGATACTGGACTAGGAGTAAGTGGTGGTAATTTACTTATATCAGCCTGACGAAAATCAGTACACTTTTATTCTGAATTTAGTCAACTAATACTGCTTTATAATTTAGTTTGTCATTAACTCAAAATCTTCTGCCAAAGTAATTTATTTCTTTTTTATTTTTATTTTATTTAATCATTTTTTATACCGCTCTATCCTTCAATCAAAGCGGTTTACATTGTAACTCAAAATTATACATAGAACAATTGAACAATACATTAATACTTGAACTGGGAGGGAGAGAAAAAGAGGTAGTAGGATTAACTATGTACAGAGTCATGAGTGCATTACACAACTATATACAGTTTGGTATGTCGTTTTTATTGGGTTGGTTGTCTGTCCATGGCTATGAGTCCACTGTTGGAGGCTTGGGTCATGTCTTCTTTCAAGAGTTAAGGTGATATGTCCCAGATAATTTGTGTAGAGGAGCGTTTTCAGTTTCTTTGTAAAGTTCTTAATGTCTGTAGTTGCGCACATGTCGTCCGGGAGTGAGTTCCACAGTGATGGAGCAAAAAGTGATAGTGACCTTCCAGATGTGGTTTGTATGGTCTTATGGTAACCATGGGGTGTTATAATCATATGCCTCCTGTTGTTCCTCCTGGGGCGGGTACTTGTGTCTCTTATTATGGTGTCTTGTAGGATATTAGCTGAATTGGTGTATGATTTTGAAAATGATTAAGATTGATTTATATCTGATGCGGGATTGGATTGGGAGCCACTGTAAGTGATTGAGTTATGAGGGTGATGTGTTTGTTCCTGTGATGAGTCTGGCTGCAGTATTTTGTGCTATTTGAAGTGGTAAGATGGTTTGCTTTGGGAGCCCCTGATAAAGTACGTTACAGTAGTCCAGTGTTGGGTTGATGATTGCTTGGCAAATGGTGCGGAAGTGATCATGGTCTAGAATCGGTTTAAGGCTCCTTATCTTCATTTTATGATAGTAGTTTTTGCTATGTGGGATTGCATGGAAAGGTGTTGGTCCATGATAATTCCTAGGAATTTAATTTTTCTTTACTGTTTACCTTTGCTGTATGCAAATTGTTTGTGGTGGGGTAATTCAGGTGTTCCTGATAATAGAGTGCCTCTGTCTTTTTGTAATTTATGGAGAGGTTATTGTTGTTGAGCTAGGTCAGGGGTCTCAAACTCAAATTGCTTTGAGGGCCAAATGAGGACTTGGAAAGTAACCCGCGGGCCGCATAAGACGCGGGGCCTCATTTGCATAAATATTTGCATAATGTTCCCATACAAAGCGTAGAGTTAATGATGCACATTTCCCAGAGCTGTGCATTTTTTTCAGTTGCAATTGTTCCAGCCACTTTCTTCTGGTTTCTTCATGTCTTCTGCTAACTCTCCATCGTCTGCTGTCCATTTATCCTTTCTTCTCTCTTCTAGTTTTTTTTCCATTCTCTCTCTACATCTGCTTTAACATACTAATCTTTCTCCTTTTGCTCCTTCCTCATTCCTATTTCATCCACTCAAATTTTACCCCTCCATCCTCAATCACCACTTACTCTCCCAATACCCGGCCAATTGTAGATTTGTCTTCCCTCCCACACAAATATTTTTCTCCTCTCCATTTTACTCTCCCAGCCCCATCCCATTCTAATCCTCCCCCAACATCAGCTCCCTTCTAGTTCCAGCCCCACCCAGCATCCGCTCCCTTCTAGTCCCTGCATCAGCCCATTCCCAGTCCTATCCCCACATCAGCCCATTTCCAGTCCTATCCTAGCCCCACCATCAGCCCATTTCCTGTCCTAGCTCCCCCTACTAAGCCCATTTCCAGTCCTAGCTCCCCCTACTAAGCCCATTTCCAGTCCTAGCAACCCCCCCAGTCCATTACCATTTCTAGCCCCCCCCATAGCCCATTACCAGTCCTAAGCCCCCCAACAGCCCACTTCCAGTCCTAACCCTCCCATCACCCCATTTTCATTCTTAGCACCACAATAGCCCATTATGTCCTAACCCCCCCCCCGCTGCCATTAGCCACTTCCAGTCCTAACCCCCCATTACCCCATTTCAATCTTAGCCCCTCCGTAGCTCATTACCAGTCCTAACTCCGCCCCATCAGCCCACCTCCAGACCTGCCTAACCCCCATCAGCCCATTTCCAGTCCTAACCCCCCCCCCCAATCAGCCCAAGTAAATAAAATTAAAAAAAAAAAAACCCTGGCTTCTGCCGCTGCCGCCGTGGCAGCGGCAGAATCAACTGTCAATTTAAAAAAAAAAAAAAAACTGGCTTCTGCTGCTGCAGCCGTGGCAGCAGCAGAATCGGCTGTCCCACGGCCCCTTCCCCTCTGTCCAGAAGAGCCCTGAGTCAGCTCCATCAGCGGCGGGCTTTTCAAACCGCGAAGAGAGTATTTCCCTCTCGCACGGCTTGAAAAGTGAATAGGCTTAAGCAGCGCGAGAGGGAAATACTCTCTTCGCGGCTTGAAAAGCCCGCTGCTAAAGGAGCAGACTCAGGGCTCTTCCGGACAGAGGGGAAGGGGCCGCGGGACAGCTGATTCTCCTGCTGCCACGGCTGCAGCAGCAGCAGAAGCCAGGTTTTTTTTTTTTTTTTAATAGTTGATTCTGCCGCTGCCACGGCGGCAGCAGCAGAAGCCAGAGGTTTTTTTTTTTGTTTCCCTCCGTCGCGGGCCGCACAAAGCTCTCTTGCGGGCCGCGTGTTTGAGACCCCGGAGCTAGGTGATCATGTCATCCACGCACACCGTTATAGTTGAAAGGTCAGGGTTATGTATTTCGACTGGAGCATATACCATGATATGATATCAGCATAAAATCTATACTGGATTTTGTGTTTTTTGATAATTTTGCATATAAGCTGTATGTAGATGTTAAATAACATTGCAGAAAGGGATGAACTTTAAGGGACTCCTTGGTTTATGGCGAAGGGTTTTATTTTAGACATTCTACATTTGACTTGTTGCTTTCAGTTTTGAAGATAAGATTTAAACCATATTAGAGTGGTGTTATGCAGGCCAATTTCTTGTAGCCGTCTGAGTAGGATGCTGTGGGAGATAGTGTCAAAGGCGTTGTCTATTCCTCTTATAATGCTGTCTAATAGAGATAATAGCAGTGTGTCTGTGCATAGTTGAGGTCTAAACCCATGTTGATGTTGGTCCAGTTGAACACGTTGGTCTATGTGATCTTGAAGTTGCCTTTGAACTATTTTTTTTATGACTTTAGTGATGAACGGTAAGCTGGAGATTGGTCTGTACATAGCTGGATCATTTTTATTGAGGAAGTTGTCTTTGAGTAGGGGTTGAATAATTGCTTGTTTGAGAGAAGTTGGCATAAATCCTTGGGTAAGTGACATTGTGGCTGTCTTGTGAATCAAGTATTTAAGCTGTTCCTTTGTTGCTTTTATCCAAGCCACGGGGCAAAGGTCTGATGGTGAAGTAGTGGTGTTAAGTGAGGAGATATCATCTTTGATTTGCTGGGTGGATGGGATATTGAATGCACCCCATAGTGTTCTGTGTATAAGGTCGTTGGATTGGATAGATATCATTGAGGTGGTTTGATTCTGATTATTGAATTTGGTACTTAGGTAATCGGCCATTGTTTAGGGGTGTATTTACAGGTCGTTACTTTATTGTGGGTCTCCAGTGAGAGTTCTCATAATGTGGAAGAGCAGCTTAAGCTTGTTAACTGATCTCATAATGAGGTTTGTATGGTGTTCTTATCTGCATCGATTGATTGTGTTGGTGTATTGGATTTGTTGTGCTTTGTAATGATATAGGAGGATTGATTCTTTTGTTTGTCTCCATTATCTCCAGGAACAAGCAGGAATGAGTCTTCACATATGGGTACGTCGGTACCGACAGAGCCTGCGCGGGAATGCTCCCCAGCGTCCAATCAGAAAGCTTTTGGGAGCATCCCTCAGCGCCTGCGTGCTGCCTTCCCGCCTTTCCAACTGTCTCTCCTCAGTTTTCGTTTTTCCGCTGAGCCGGCAGGACGTCCTCCTGTCACCGCAGAAAATTTTTTCTTTAATTCTTTTTTTCTTGTGGTCCCGGCTGTTTTTCCCGCCTCCTCCGGTACTGCCGGGGGGGGGTTTCTTTTCTTTTTTCTCAAACTCAGGGAAGTTTTCCCTCAGTTTCTGTCTTAAATTTTTTGGGCCTGTAGGCCTCTCCATCATGGAGCCTTCTTCTCCTAAGAAGTGCCTTAACTGTGGAAATACAGTTTTCTTTTTAGACTCCAACAACTGGTGTCTAACCTGTTTGGGTCCTGACCCTTTTCCTCCAGAGCCATTAGGCTACAATTTTATGAGAAGAGATTTTCCATTTCGAGTTTCCCTCGATACCGCGTTCCCTTCCAGTGTCAGGGCACTGACCATTTCTTCTCTACAGGATCAGGTAACCCAAAAACAGTCTGTTAAGACTAGCCAATACTTGAGTGGTAGGTCTCATGCCAAGCATGATGACGGCTCTGGCCTTGCCCTCAAGACCCTATTGGCTTCAAAACCCCGGCGGGAGTCTTCGGTCTCCAAAGCCTTTCAGGGGTTGCAGGTTGTTCCTGGGGCTCACCCCTCACAGAACATACCTGAGCCATGCTCGGTGGTGGCATCTGCTTCGAGCAGTACCGATACCCCGGCATCGACACTGGTGTTGAGTGATCCACTCTTCGCCAGGGATCATCATCTGGCATTCTCGGTGCCTTCGGGACCGATCGATACGTCCCAGATTGACTTTCCAGTATCGGCAGCATCGCTGATACGACCACAGACGTCGGTACCCTCTAGACATGCATCAATAGACTCGCTTCCTTCGATGCCGAGTCTGGAATCGATCTCTAGTCTGGAAGACTGGGTACCGACGCGTCTCGGAACCGATGCTTATCGATTCCGGATGCGCGGTACCAAGGATACTCACCAAGGCTTTTTGGTTGCCTCGGTACCGCTTGAGCAGCCTCCGATGACTGCTTCGATGGCGGTATCGCCTCCGATTCCGGCACAGCTACCGGTATCGGTATCGATGCCGGTTCCTGCAGTAACATCGGGACCATGCCACTTCCATGCCTTTTTCACCAGGATCGCTCCTTTCTATGCCTAGTTTGGAGTCGATATCTGGCATGGACGATGCAGTACTGACTGTCTCAAGTCGTAACTGCCAGTACCAGTTTCCATCTAGTGGGGCTCTTTTTCTGCACCGGACCACTACATCCTCCGGTGCCCAGGCTACTGCTTCAGCTTTAGCCTATCCAGGGATGGTTCCCATTGGAGATCCTTCTTTTCAGAAATTTCTCCTTGACATGGCAACATTGCTTGCTATTCCTATCCCTGGCTGTGATCCTACTCAAGGCTCTCCTGCGGAAAAGGAAAATATAATGCTTCCTTTACATCATTCTTTGCAGGATCTTCTTCTGAGAATATGGGAAACACCTTTAAGGGTTTCCTCACCTTCGGCAGCAACTGATGATCTGTATCAGGTGCCCCCCTCTCCAGGGTTTCAAAAGACTCAACTTCCCCATTATTCCATTGTAGTGGAATCAGCACTGAGGAAGGTAAAAAGCAAGAAGAAGCATTCTTCTTATCCGCCAGGTCGTGAATCTAGAACACTTGATGCCTTTGGACGTCAAACCTTCCAAACATCTATGCTGGCAACAAGGATTATCTCTTATATTTTTTATATGAGTGTCTCTCTCCAGGAGGTCACAAGGAAATTATCTCTTTTGACTCCTTTTCTATCAGAGCCCAAGGCTGCAGACTATTCCTTACTTCTTAGTCATAGCCAAAATATCTCTTGGTTTCTCTCTCGTGCTTCTCTAGACTCTTTTGAGTCTGTTAGCAGAACCTCTGCTATAGCCATAGGAGCACGACGTAGAGCCTGGCTCCAGGCTTCAGACTTGAACAGATGGGCACAACAAAGACTGGGTAATTACTCCTTGTACTGGAGTAAATCTCTTCAATAGGGAGTCTTTACATCAGGTTGCTCATTGCTCCACTGACTTTCCTGTTTCTGGGGGCTATCCTAAGCCTTCTCCTTCCCCAGTAGGTAGGAAATGCCCTACCAAACCTTCTTTCCCTAGGACAGGGGTCGGCAACCCGCGGCTCCGGAGCCGCATGCGGCTCTTTCTCACCTTTGCCGCGGCTCCGGAGCACACTGCCCGCCCGGTATTTATGGCGTTATGGGCTCCCTCCCTTCTTCTGCAGCCGCGGCTCCCTGCCTCTTAGGGAACCGCGGCTGTGCTTTTAAAATCATCTCGGAGCCCTTCCTGTCTTGACGGGCTCCGTGCAGCATTGTCCCGCCTCCAAACTTCCTTTAGAGGCGGGACAATGCTGCACGGAGCCCGTCAAGACAGGAAGGGCTCCGAGATGATTTTAAAAGCACAGCCGCGGTTCCGTAAGAGGCAGGGAGCCGCGGCTGCAGAAGAAGGGAGGGGAGCTGACATGGAGGGAGGGAGCAGATATGGATGGAGGGAGGGGGGCTGACATGGATGGAGGGAGGGGGGCTGACATGGAGGGATGGAGGGGGCTGACATGGAGGGAGGGGGGCTGACATGGAGGGAGGGAGCTGATATGGATGGATGGAGGGAGGGGGGCTGTCATGGAGGGAGGGAGCTGATATGGATGGAGGGAGGGGGGCTGACATGGAGGGAGGGGGGCTGACATGGATGGAGGGAGGAGGGGCTGACATGGAGGGAGGGAGCTGATATGGATGGAGGGAGGGGGGCTGACATGGTGGGATGGAGGGGGCTGACATGGAGGGAGGCAGCTGATATGGATGGATGGAGGGGGGGGGGCTGACATGGAGGGAGGGAGCTGATATGGATGGAGGGAGGGAGCTGATATGGATGGATGGAGGGAGGGGGGCTGACATGGAGGGAGGGAGCTGATATGGATGGAGGGAGGGGGGCTGACATGGAGGGAGGGAGCAGATATGGATGGAGGGAGTGAGCAGATATGGATGGAGGGAGGGGGGCTGACATGGAGGGAGGGAGCAGATATGGATGGATGGAGGGAGGGGGGCTGACATGGAGGGAGGGAGCAGATGATGGATGGATGGATGGAGGGAGGGGGGCTGACATGGAGGGAGGGAGCTGATATGGATGGAGGGAGGGGGGCTGACATGGAGGGAGGGAGCAGATATGGATGGAGGGAGGGGGGCTGACATGGAGGGAGGGAGCAGATGAGGATGGAGGGAGGGGGTCTGACATGGAGGGATGGAGGGGGGCTGACATGGAGGGAGGGAGCTGATATGGATGGATGGAGGGGGGGTGGCTGACATGGATGGAGGGAGCTGATATGGATGGAGGGAGGGAGCTGATATGGATGGATGGAGGGAGGGGGGCTGACATGGAGGGAGGGAGCTGATATGGATGGAGGGAGGGGGGCTGACATGGAGGGAGGGAGCAGATATGGATGGATGGAGGGAGGGGGGCTGACATGGAGGGAGGGAGCAGATGATGGATGGAGGGAGGGGGGCTGACATGGAGGGAGGGAGCAGATATGGATGGATGGATGGAGGGAGGGGGGCTGACATGGAGGGAGGGAGGGGCTGACATGGAGGGAGGGAGCAGATATGGATGGATGGAGGGGGGGGCTGACATGGAGGGAGGGGGGCTGACATGGAGGGAGGGAGCAGATATGGATGGATGGAGGGAGGGGGGCTGACATGGAGGGAGGGAGCTACAATATATGGATGGAGGGAGGGGCTGACATGGAGGGAGGGAGCAGATATGGATGGAGGGAGGGAGGGGGGCTGACATGGAGGGAGGGGGGCTGACATGGAGGGAGGGAGCTGATATGGATGGATGGAGGGAGGGGGTGGCATGGAGGGTGGGAGCTGATATGGATGGTTGGTGGGAGGGGGGCTGACATGGAGGGAGGGAGCTGATATGGATGGAGGGGGCTGACATGGAGGGAGGGAGGGAGCTGATATGGATGGAGGGAGGGGCTGACATGGAGGGAGGGAGCAGATATGGATGGATGGAGGGAGGGGGGCTGACATGGCGGGCGGGTGGGGGTGACATGGAGGGAGGGAGCTGATATGGATGGATGGAGGGAGGGGGGCTGACATGGAGGGAGGGGGGCTGACATGGAGGGAGGGAGCAGATATGGATGGATGGAGGGAGGGGGGCTGTCATGGAGGGAGGGGGGCTGACATGGAGGGAGGGAGCTGATATGGATGGAGGGAGGGGGGCTGACATGGAGGGATGGAGGGGGCTGACATGGAGGGAGGGAGCTGATATGGATGGAGGGAGGGAGGGGGCTGACATGGAGGGATGGAGGGGGCTGACATGGAGGGAGGGAGCTGATATGGATGGAGGGAGGGGGGCTGACATGGAGGGATGGAGGGGGCTGACATGGAGGGAGGGAGCTGATATGGATGGAGGGAGGGAGGGGGCTGACATGGCGGGATGGAGCACTGGTAATGGGGTTGAGGGGACGAGCACTGGAAATGAGCTGATTAGGGGAGGCTAGGACTGGTAATGAGCTGATGGGGGGTAGGACTGGTATTGGGCTGATTAGGGGAGGCTAGCACTGGTAATGGGGTTGAGGGGGGATTAGCACTGGAAGGTACTGGGAGTGAGGACTGGAAAGGGGCTGATATTGGGGAGGGTTACTGGGACTGGAAATAGGCTGATGGAAAGAAGTGAAGAAAACGAAAGAAGAGATAAGAAATGGCAGATGGACCATAGACCACAGAAAGAGAGCTAAGAGAAGACAGGAAAGCAGAAGCCTCAGATCGGGACCAGCATGATCAAAGAATAAATTGGTCAGACAACAAAGGTAGAAAAAATAATTTTATTTCATATTAGTGATTTGACTACAAAATCATCATAATTTTGAAATCAAATATTGTTACTTCTTGTTGTGATATTTTCTGGCGTTTTTTTTTTTGGTGTGTGAAGGAAGAGGGGTAGTTTTATACGGCGAGTATAGGCCAAACACCTATATTTTAACAGGAAAAGTAGGCGGTCGTATATAGCATTAAGGTAAGAAACAATATATGCAGTGTTAGATTTGTTTTAAATGTCGCAATGGTTTTGCGGCTCCCAGTTTTTTTTTTCCCTTCGGAAACGGGTCCAAGTGGCTCTTTACGTCTTAAAGGTTGCAGACCCCTGCCCTAGGAAAAGAAGGTTTCACTCTTCTGCCCATTATACCGATGTTCCCAAGCAGGGGAAACCTCGCCCTGGTCTGAAGAATCCAAACTCTAGCTGAACAAACCCAGCAACCATAGGTTCCTGAAAGTTACAACCTACAGTTAACTTCTTCTTAGAAGTTTTTTCACTGTTTTTTCCTTCAAAACTCTACACATGGATTCCTTTCTTCAGGACATCCTTTTCCTCCTAGATATGCTGAGCTGTCAGGATATTCATGTCTATGGGTCACAGGTTTCTCCTCTTCTTCCTACCAAGAAGAGAAGTAACAACTATCCCATGATAGTTTTTCTGTTCCAACATGAATTTTTTCCTTCCGCAGACATACCATATGGTAAGTCACCCCTCAGCTCCTGTTTTTCTACCCTTTCATCCAGGGTTCCCCCTGAATGAGTGGTACCATGTCACTGCAGGACTTCTCTAGCCTTTCATTCCAGTGTAGAGTTTTTTCCCTTGAATAAATTCCCTTCTTTTCTCTGGGCAGCTCATCAGACAGGGACATCTCCAGGAACAAGCAGGAATAAGTCCTCACATATGGGTACGTCGGAACCGACGGAGCCTGCGCGGGAAAGCTCCCCAGCTTCCTAGAATGGAAGCTTTTGGGACCTCCCACTGCACATGCGCGCTGCCTTCCCGCCTTCCTGAACAGCTCTCCTCAGTTTCTCTTTTTCCGCGGAGCCAGCAGGTCGTGTATCCTGTCACCGCTGAAGAAATTGTAGTTTTTTGTTTTGTTTCTTTAGACCGCGTACCTGCCTTCCCATACCGATACCGGTATCGCCGGTCTTCCTTTTTCTTTCTTGAAAAATTATTTTCTTTTCTTTTATTATTTTTCAGCACTTGGTCACTTCAGTTAGGCCTTCAGGCCTACTTGAATTCTCCACATGGAGAAGCCAGCCCCTGGATTTAAGAAGTGTACCAAGTGTACTGCTGTAATATCAGTCACAGACACCCATGAATGGTGTCTTAAATGTTTGGGGCCTGACCACTCCATTCCGGACTGCCCTTCCTGCTCCCAAATGTCTAAGCGTGGGCTGCAGAACCGGGCCAACAAATTCCATGTGCTGTTTGCTTCAGAGAATCCAACATCACAGTCATCCAGGTCATCATCTCCGGATGGATCTCAGGTAACCAAACCTTCTGTGGGCAAGTCCTCAAAGAGCAAATCTCCTTCAAAGCATCGAGAGGCTCTTAGTTTTGAGGACCCTGCCCCAGCCAAACAGCCCCGGCGGGAAGCTCTGCCTTCCAAAACGCCAATTCAGGGGCTACAGGTTGACATCGATGGCACGGCCTCGACAGATCACCTGTTGGACTGCTCTGGGGTACCGGCCCATACCGGTACCGACATCCAGGCAGCCGTGGCGTCTATGGGCAATACTGTCCAATCCATGCAGCAGGCCGTCATGGCTTTCATTAAAGCTGCAACGCCATCGGTACCGCTTCCAGCGGTTCCGGGCCCGGTTCCGGTATCGTCCGCCATGCCGGAACCCAGGCCTTCCTCTTCTAAACGCAAATCGGTACCGTATGGGCTTTCGCTCCATACCGCTTCCATACCCGATACGCCCGATGTCGATACCGATCGGTATGCGTATCGTGCGTTGGAGGAAACTAGAGAATACACCGATTCCTCTGAGGATTTTGGCTCCTCTGATGAGTCTGCAGAGCTCTCCCTTGACCTTCCTGAGGAACCTTCTTCTCCAAAAAGGAGAATGTCTCCTCCAGAGGATTTGTCCTTTCAGGACTTTATTTTAGAAATGGCTAAAGGCCTTTCTATCACTACCTCCTCTGAAAGGGAACCAAGGTCAAAAAGATTGGATATTTTAGGATACTCTAAGTCTCCTAAAGAAGCAGTTACCCTGCCTATCCATGAAATCCTTCAGGAACAATTGATGGATTTCTGGGAGAACCCTTTAACTCTGTCTCCTTATTCCCGTAGGTTGGACACCATGTATCGGGTCCCTCCTTCTCCTGGTTTTCAGAAAACTCAATTGCCTCACCACTCCATTGTGGTAAAGTCTGCAATGAAAAAGATCAAGAGTACTAAAAGGCACTCTTCTACACCTCCAGGAAGGGAATGTAAGACACTGGACTCTTTTGGTAGGAAAATCTTCCAGGCTAGTATGCTTATAGCCAGGATTAATTCCTACAGCCTCTATATGGGCATGTTCCTAGGGGAACTTGCCAATAAAGTGCGGCATTTTGCCCCCTTTATCCCTGAGGATAAACAGGAGGACTTCCTTTCTGTTGTGAAACAACTCTCAGATGTTTCTAAGTTCTCCAACAGAGCTGCCTTTGATTCCTTCGAGGGAGCCAGCAGAGCTTCTGGCATTGCTATTGCAGCCAGACGTCTGGCTTGGCTCCAGGCTTCTGATCTGGAACCCTGGGTTCTAGATGGCTTACGGAATCTGCCCTGTACAGGTGAGAACTTATTCGGTGCAGAGTGGCAAGTTAAAGCCACTCAAATGGACGCTGAAAATGCCACCTTAGAGAGACTTTCTAAGTCCACTTCTACTCCCACTAAGAAGAAGTCTTTCAAGAGGCCTTATTATAAGAAGGCCAGATATGCTTCCAATACTGGCCAGCAATCTTCTCAACCTCGTTTTGCGGCTAAACGTCAGCAAACGAAACAAGCAAGAGCAAAGCCTGCAGCAGCTACTGCAGCTCAACAGGCTCCACCCCCTCAGGGGTTTTGACTTGCCCCTAGAGAACTTGCCATTCCTGGTTCTGGACCAACCAGAACCTCTCACCATACCTGGAAGGTTAGCTCACTTTGCTCCCAGATGGGAACAAATCACAACAGAGCAATGGACCCTCTCTATCATCCGAGAGGGTTACAAACTTCATTTCTCCAACCTTCCTCCTCATCACATGGTGAGACCCTTCAATTCTCCATCTCCTCTCCTAGCCCTGTTGGATCGGGAGATCTCTTCTCTGCTTGCCCAAGGGGCCATAGAAGAGGTTCCTCTTCATCAACAAGGGTCAGGTTTCTACTCCCCCTATTTTCTCATTCCAAAGAAGACAGGGGGATTCAGACCAATCCTAGATCTGAGAGAATTGAACAAATTTCTGTACAAGGAGAAATTCAAAATGCTCTCTTTGGGCATTCTCCTTCCATACCTTCAGAGTCAGGACTGGCTTTGTTCTCTAGACCTGCAGGATGCGTATACACATCTACTCATCCATCCATCCCACAGAAAATATCTTCGCTTTCTGTTCAGGGGAAGTCATTACCAATACAGAGTACTTCCCTTCGGTCTCGCCTCTGCCCCAAGAGTCTTTACCAAATGCATGGCAGTCGTAGCCGCATTTCTCAGAAGCATGGGGATTTTCGTATTCCCATATCTGGACGACTGGCTCATTCGAGCTCCAACTCAGTCGCAGGCCCAGATTTCCCTAGACCGCACAAGGAGCCTTCTGCAGTATCTGGGACTGGTGGTAAACCTTCCCAAGTCTCAACTCAGCCCTACTCAGTCTCTAGAATTCATAGGGGCCCAGTTGGACACCACCACTGCAAGAGCCTACCTTCCACTGGTTCGGGGTCAGCGTCTGCTGAGCTTGGCCTCCCAAGCCCAGTCCAGTACTCACTTGACAGCCAGGGAAATGCTACGCCTCCTGGGCCATATGGCCTCCACAGTACATGTGGTGCCCTATGCTCGTCTTCATATGAGAGCAGCTCAATGGACCCTGGCCACCCAGTGGACTCAGGCGTCGGGAGCACTCTCAGACCAAATACAAACCTCAAACCGTCTGTCTTGGTCCCTCCATTGGTGGATATCCACCAAGAATCTGTTGTTGGGGGCTCCCTTTCAGCCCTTGCTACCCCAAGCAACCCTCACAACAGATGCCTCCCAATTGGGGTGGGGAGCCCATCTGCTAACTCTCTCCACTCAGGGCACTTGGTCTCCACAGGAGGCCACCCTTCATATCAACCTCCTGGAACTGCGAGCAATTTACCTTGCCCTCAAGGTCTTCTATACCCTCCTTGCCAACCTGACTGTCCTGGTTCAGACAGACAATCAGGTGGCCATGTTTTACATAAACAAACAAGGAGGGACGGGCTCTCTGTCGCTTTGCAACGAAGCTCTCAGATTATGGGCCTTCGCCAGAGAGCACCAAATTCATCTGCTAGCAGTGTATCTTCCAGGAGTTCAAAACTCTCGAGCAGACAGGCTCAGTCGAGTTCTGCTGCCACACGAGTGGTCCCTACACGTGGACCAGATAAGCAGAATCTTTCAGGAATGGGGGACCCGGACATAGACCTCTTTGCAAGTCCGTGGAATGCCAAACTTCCCCGGTTCTGTTCCAGGACTCCGTGTCAGGAAGCTCAGGCCACGGACGCCTTTCTCCTCCATTGGGGTCAGGCGTTCCTATATGCCTTTCCACCCATTCCGCTGATTCCCAAGACTCTGTTCAAACTCCAGAGAGATCACGGCTCTATGATCCTCATAGCTCCACGCTGGCCATGCCAAGTGTGGTTCCCTCTGCTTCTACAGCTCTCCCAGGGATCCTCCCTGGACTTAGGAGCTGCACCAGACCTTCTGTCTCAGGAGGAGGGGACTTTGTGGCACCCAAACCCCAAATCCCTACATCTCCGAGCTTGGTTACTGAAGGCTTAAGTCTTCAAGACTTTAATCTTTCTCAACCTGTGAAAGATATCCTTCATGCCTCTAGGAAACCTTCCACGAGGCGGTCTTATGCTTTCAAATGGAAACGTTTTTCCATTTGGTGTGCTCAGCAGGGCCTTGACCCTCTGGCACTTCCTTTGAATTCCCTCTTAGACTATCTCCTGCATCTTTCCAATGCAGGCCTTAAGACGAATTCTGTAAGAGTCCATTTAAGTGCTATTTCAGCATCCCTGAAACCTATAAATGGACAACCTATCTCCTCTCATCCTCTTGTTGCAAGATTCATGAGAGGCCTGACTCTCACTAAACCTCCCATCAGACCCCCCCCGGTCGCATGGGATTTGAATCTAGTGCTTGGTCAGCTTATGAAGCCACCTTTTGAGCCGTTATTTTCTACCTCCTTGAAATTTCTTTCCTGGAAGGTACTATTCCTAATTGCAGTCACTTCCGCTCGCCGCATCAGCGAACTGCAGGCTCTAGTGGCTAATCCACCTTATACAAGATTTCATCATGACAAGGTGGTCCTTAGGACGAATCCCCACTTTATGCCCAAAGTGGTCTCGCCTTTTCATCTTAATCAAGAGGTATATCTACCGGTTTTTTTCCGGCTCCTCATGCCTCCAGTGCAGAGAGGAACCTTCATACTCTGGATTGTAAAAGAGCTCTAGCCTTTTACCTTAATAGGACTCAGCCACATCGAAAGTCTTCTCAACTTTTCGTGGCTTTTGATCCTTCACATTTGGGACTTCCAGTCTCCAAGCGTACACTTTCCAATTGGATTGCTCAGTGTATTTCCTTTGCTTACCAGAGTAAAAACATTTCTCTGGAAGGCCATGTCACAGCTCACAATGTGAGAGCCATGGCAACTTCTATGGCTCATCTGCACTCTGTTTCCATTGATCAGATCTGTCGAGCCGCTACCTGGGCCTCGGTTCATACCTTTACAGCCCATTACTGTTTGGACAAGGACTCCCGCCGGGATGCCTTGTTTGGCCAGGCTGTCCTCAAACACCTGTTCCATTCTTAGACAACTCCTGCCCACCTTCCCAGGATGGATGCCTGAGATCCATACGAAGATGGCGAACCCTTGGAGGGGGATCTCCCAGGCATCTCAGCTAGGGAGTCCCCATATGTGAGGACTTATTCCTGCTTGTTCCTGGAGATAGCACAGTTACTTACCTGTAACAGGTGATCTCTGGGAACAGCAGGAATTAGTCCTCACAACCCACCCACCTCCCCTAGGAGTTGTATCTTCTATCTATCTGTCTTCCTGTCCTCTCTCTATTGTCTCAGCTATAAACTCGAAACTGAGGAGAGCTGTTCAGGAAGGCGGGAAGGCAGCGCGCATGTGCAGTGGGAGGTCCCAAAAGCTTCCATTCTAGGAAGCTGGGGAGCTTTCCCGCGCAAGCTCCGTCGGTTCCGACGTACCCATATGTGAGGACTAATTCCTACTGTTCCCAGAGATCACCTGTTACAGGTAAGTAACTGTGCTTTCTCCTCTTTATTTTTGTCTGTTCTCTCTGTTTTACACAAAGATTTTTCTCTGCTGTCTCTTTCAGCAGCTGCCCATGCAGGAGTTCCAGTGATGGGACTACTGGTACTTTTCCACAAGTTTCCAGTCTGTCTTCCACTACTTCTGTCTGGCCTTAGTTGTGATTCCAAGATAGTGCTTTCATCTATCTTGGATAATCCTAATCACTTCAGGCTTATCACACTATCTTCTTTTCTTGCCATCTCCACTTTCTTGGATTTGGCAGCAGAGTTGACCTACAGTCAGTTTTATTTCCTAATTCTCCTGCATAATGCTCTCTGCAATCTTCAAAGAAGCTTTCTACTGTTGGCCCTTGCTAGAGAGCATGGGGTTTTGTCTCTGATGACTATTCTATATGGTTGGGAAAGGCTCCTCAGTCATTTTCCATGACTGTGAGGGTTCTCCACACCCTGTTATTTCCTGTTATAATACAGGATATAAGCTTTTCTGCGTGAATGTCCAAAGAGTTTTCCAATCCTTCAGGAATATACTTTTTTTTTTTTTTTTTTTTCCTTGCAGCTTGTCCTCATGGTATCCTACTCCTTTATGGACAGCACATTTTCTACTAGTAACACAGGATACCCCTTGTGTCCCTCCAGTGGGTCACCCTGGTATCTCATCCTATGTGTTTTCTGTCCATTTACCATCTCAGAGTTCTACAAGACTCAGGACTTGCTGTTTACAGACTGATGATATCTTCTGTTTTTTCACTCAACCATCCTGGTTATTTCACTGGATAGCATTCCTGCACCATCTTAGCCAGGAGGAATAGATTCTTTATATAATTTCTCAAGTAGGTTCCACCTTGTTATTAGATGAATCTTTCTCCTTCACATCTCTCATGTGAATGTTCTTATGGGCATATCTCTATCTGCTACTTGCAGACATGTATCTTTAGACATACATATTCATGTATGTATATATCTCTATATACTTCTATAGATACATATGTCTGTAAGCTGTGTGCATATATTATGCCATATATATATATATGTATGTATATATATATATGTGTGTATGTATATATATATGTGTGTATGTATATAATATACACACATGTATATAATATACACACGTACATATATATATATGTATGTATATCTGTCTAGATGCTTCCTTATAAGTAGATATGTATTTATATACTTATCTCCCTAACTGTCTATGCTATAAAGGTTTTTACCTTTCTAGAAGTTCCAGACAGTGGGCTTGCATTTGTTCTTACTGTCCCTCAGTATGTAGGGGGTATTATGCACACAACCACTACTGTGGTACTAACAGCTACCACTTTACCTCTAGATCTCGCTATCCCTGAAGTACCATGCTTCAATATCTTTCCTATCTCTCACCAGCTAGGAAAGACAGGATAGATCTTCATTAGCTCTAAGGTTTCAGCCCTTCACACATCTGTCCTCCTTGGGAATACGGGCTTTTTCCCATACCCCTTCTTCCCTACAGGACTGGGCTAGTTGTCCAAATCGGTCAGTCTTCCTCTTTTACTCCTACATGTTAATGACTCTGTAGCTAAAAGAGTTTTCAGCTTTTTCCCATAAAGCTTTCCACTGAAGACCTGCCGTTTTTATACTACTCCAGTTGACACCTGGGTCACCTGCAAACTCCAGATTGGACCTTCACCTTCACTGACGTGAGGTCACCTTGAGGATTCCTCTACTGAATCTCCAGTAGACTCCATCAGCCTCTCTACTTCCTGCAATCCAGTAGGTAAGGTCCATATTGTGATTACTCATTCAATATTTTTAATAGTAATTATCGGACATACCAAGGACTCCTCCCCTGTAGTCCTTAGGTTAGCTGTTTTCCTACAGCTCCTCTCTTTTCAACTCCTACCCACCATCCCTCATGGGATGCCAGAGATCCATGTGTGGAAAGTGCGTCCTGTTCCATGGAGATGCATTTTATGGGATCTCCCCCTGGCATCTACAGCTAGGGAGTCCCCCATATGTGAAGACTCATTCCTGCTTGTTCCTGGAGATAGCACAGTTACTTACCCTGTAACAGGTGATCTCTGGGAACAGCAGGAATAAGTCTTCACAACCCACCCACCTCCCCTAGGAGTTGTATCTCTCTATCTTCCTTTCCTCTTTCTCTCCCTTTGTCTCAGCTATGAAACTCAACTGAGGAGAGACAGTTGGAAAGCCGGGAAGGCAGCACGCAGGCTCTGGGGGATGCTCCCAAAAGCTTTCTGATTGAACGCTGGGGAGCGTTCCCGCGCAGGCTCAGTCGGTACCGACGTACCCATATGTGAAGACTTATTCCTGCTGTTCCCAGAGATCACCTGTTACAGGTAAGTAACTGTGCTTTCTTTCCAGTCTTCTTAAAAGTTGTTTAGCCGACCTGATTTCATTGGAGTATCATAGGGCTTTTTTTGATCTGTGTATGGATGATGGTTTTCTGGTAGGTGCCTTTGCTGCTGTAGACAGGACACTGTTCTAGGTGTTAATGGAGTCTTGGGATAATTTCGTTCAAGAATTCATCTTAAAGCTTTTGAATTTTCTGCAATACTGCTGTAGTGGCTCTTGTACTGGTGGTCTTGTGATGCGCAGAATGAAATTTATTAGATGGTGGTCTGACCATGGTATTAGGGTAACTGGGGTGTGTAATGTGGTTATGGTCTGTTTGGGGGATGAATATAAAGTCAGGAGTTGTTCCATATTGGGGTGTGGAGGTTTTCAGTATTTGCTAATGCTGTAAAGCTTCTATGGCTTCCTTGTTAGGGGAGGATCCAAGGTTGAAGTCTCCCAGGGCTATGAGAGGGGGGTTTTTTTTGGGGGGGGGGGCACCTACTGTTTCAAGAACATTTGACAGGTCATCATTCTTGGCAGTGGGCGCTCTGTAAGTGAGGGTGAGTGTGATATAGTTGTTGGCTATAGTGATTGAATCATTTGAACTGCTTGATGTGAGTGTGTTAAATTTAAATTCTGTTTTTGCTTGTATAAGAACTCCACCTCCTCTCAAGATTTCTATAGCAGTTGAAGGATGAGTAGGTTGCTGGAGTGATTTGGTTGAGAATGACCTGATCTGTGTCAGCCAGGATTCAGTGATGCATAGAATATCAGTGTTGTATGTTTCTAGGTAGTCGCTGATAGTGTAGGTTTTATTTCTTATGGATCTTGCATTGACAAGTGAGCATGTGAAAGCTTCTAAAATGGGGTTAGTGTGTGGTGATTTTTTAAAAGGGGTGGGTTTTATGTTTGAGTTAGTGAGCTCTCTTCTTGGTTCTGATGTTGAGAGGTTGCCATAGGTGGAGGTACCAGGTGGAAGGAGAATTAATGAATTCGTAAAGCTATGGCTGGTGGTTTGTCAATGTAATAGTATTGCTATTAATAGAGCATAAATGAGGGCTTTGTAGTGAGCCATAGTTGTGGTGTGGAGATTTGGATGGTGCTTGTTGCATTAAGAGTTTTATGGTGAGCTGTTGAGTCTGGCTCTGATAGCTTGTTTGTTGGAGGTTTAGAAGGCAGTTTGATTTGAAGTATTACTGTTTGTCCATTTTATGTTGTTTTCTAGTGGAGGAGGTCGAGTGTCAAGACATTCATCTCAGGCACAATTGTGTTTGCCGGTGGATAGTTTTTAAAGCCGCTTGTCTGTTTCAGGTTGTGTCTAACTTGCTTTCGACACGGGGAGCAGGTGAGGTTCCAGGTATCCTCCCTGATGTCTGGTGCCAAGCAGGCAGTAGCAGGAGTATACAGATGTTGAGTTATATAGGGAATTGGTAATGGTTGCTATGTAGCGGTTGGGGTGGTTGCATGTGTTGGTATATAGCAGAAACAGGATATGTGTAGATAGAATCGAGCAGTGGTATTAGGATATGTTGTAGCATATGTGACTTACATTTATCGGCTGGCTTGGATGTTACGGTGGCTGTTCTTTGCAGTAGGAGAAGGTGTGATGTCAGTGCTCCAGGTCTCTGCGACAGGTCCTCGCCTAAGAACCAGGAGTTCAGAGTTTAGTCTCCATCATTTTAAGTCATCCAGAAAAATGTGGGGTTATCAGGACTGAGAGAGTCTCTTTTTTGCAGGAAAAGGGACCAGATTTGTGGCATGACTGGTTTAATTAGACCTCTGAACTCGCTCTCGTAGTCAACTGTCCAATGTAGAAGTAACTTAGTTAAATATTAGGTAGCCTCACCTGATCTCCAGCAGGTATACAGAGCTAAACTAGCCAACTATTTATCTTCAGAGGAAGAAAATAACTTTAATAGAACAATTACCAGGGTACCTGGATTCATGGTCTAGTCCTTCTGGCATTTCCTCTTGCAAGGGCCTATGCCACTTCCTCTCTTTGGCCCTCACAGATCAAAATGAGGTTGCTTTCCTTCCAGCCAGTGAGGGCTGAAGACACCTCTTGCCTCCTGCCAGCCCTTGAAAGACTCACTGCATGTTACTGGAGCAAGACAGTGTGGGAAGAGCCAGTCATGGGAGCAATGTATTTGGGGGAGAGAGCAGCAAGCAACCACTGAGTCCTAAGCTAGGAACAGGGGGGCCCAAGAGCTGATCTACTCTTCAGCGGGCCATATGTCTTCACAGTCTAAAAGATCTGCAGAAGTTATCCATCAGAGCAGTGTTCTGATGGATTATTTCCTCAGTGCTTTGAGACTGTGAAGACGTATGGCACACCTAGCATAAGCACTGTCCTGACATTAATTGTGTAGGGTTTTGCGATTGTGAAGATTGCATTGCACTGCACATATACAGCCAGTGGGATTATTGATGGCACGCTCCTGACACAGCTTGACAGAAATGCAGCCACGTCAAGTGTGACAGCATGGGCTGGAAGACTCTAGAAGATAAGTTCATGAAATTTAAGTGTAAAAACATTGATTAGTGCAATTGAAGAAAATAAAGAATTTTTCAGATAAGGGGTTTCTATAACCTATGAGGATGAGTCCTGAAGCCTATCGTGACTCTAGTTGGTGATCTGTGTGGCTTTTAATTTTCAAAAGGACATTTCTGAGGTCTTTTCCTCTTGTTTTAATTTGAGTAAAGTATATAATTCCATTCAAAACATACAACTGTTATGGAAAGATTGTAATAGGTTTTCTGGTGATTTGTTTTTTGATATTTAGCTAAGTTTGTTATTGGGTTTACCCTTTTTGGTAATTTATGTGCAAAACTAACCCATTTGAAGAAATTGTCCTGAAAGGGGTTTTACCCCCCCCCCCCTTTCTTCCCCTCTACACGTTTATACGATACTGCATTGAGGGCTCTTTTCTTCCTCTGCACCACCTCCTTCCTCTTTTTCCTGGCAGAATGAGCAGGTAGTGCAGACCTCTGCAGAGCCATAAGATCTGCTTTTAGTGCCATGAGACTGGATTCTGTTAGATGACGATCCCTTATGTTTTAGAAAAAGACCACATGGCCTATCTAGTTTGCCCTTCCATATCAACTACAGTAGTCCCCATTTTTCCTTTAGAGATCTTCTGTGTTTGTCCCTTTCTTTTTTGAATTCAGACACTGTCCTGTCTACTACCTACACTGGGAGACAATTCCACACATCTACCACTTTTTCCGTAAAGAGATATTTCTGCATATTAGTCTACCCCCTTTCAAACTCATCCTATGTCCCTTAGTAGAGGAGCTTGCTTTCAGTCGAAAGAGATTCTCCTCTTGTGCATTTATTCCACAGAGGTATTTAAACGTCTCTATCATCTCTCTTCTATCCCGCCTTTCCTCTAACGTATACATATTAAGATCTTCAAGTTTGTCCTCATATGCTTTATAATGAAGACCACTAACCATTTTAGTAGCCACTCTCTGCACAGTAAAACAGAAGTCCTCCTCATAACCATACACCCATCCTTCACTCCTCCAAATTCTATCCGTGTGGCCAATTTAACCTTACACGTCAAACAACATGTTAAATATTTTGGCATCATCCTGGATCACCACCTGGGCTTTCACCATCACATTAAACAGATTACTAAAGTTGCCTACTTCAAGATTAGAACACTACAACACCAGCGCCCACTGCTGGATTCTAATGACTTCAGACACATCTGCCAATCATTCATCACCCCTATCCTGGACTATGCAAAAATATTATACCAGGGTCTCCCTAAAGCTACCTTAATACCCATACAGCTTGCCCAGAACTCTGCAGCCAGAATAATCACAGGCACGGGCTCACAAGAGCACATTACCCCACTCTGAAACATCTACATTGGCTGCCTATCCACATGAGGATCAAATACAAAGTCGCGCTATCCATATTTAAGGCTATCCACCACCTCGCAGCAAACATACTTCACCTCCTTCAACAACCACTCAACAAAAGATCAACATGGTTCACTGACCACAAGCTCCTCTCAATTCCAGCTTCTTTCACCCACTCCAACAATAACACTACTAACAGAGCCATCTCCTATTGTGCACCAATCATTTGGAACTCCCTCACCCCAGAAATACGAGTCCTCACAGACCTAGGAGAATTCCAGCACAAGCTTAAAAACCTCCCTCTTTTTGGAACACTTTGGCAGACTCTTAGTCACCCTCCAATCGCATCATCATATGTATCTCATACAGCACCAATTCAGCTACATGTAAATAGTTATGTTGCACTGTTAAGTTATTTATTGTTCCCTGTGTTCGATGTAAGTTACTTGTTGTTTTGTTCCATGTAAACCGCTATGACTGGTAGATACAGTGGTATAAAAAAGTTGCTAAAGAAATAAATGGAAAAAGGAGCCAAATGACTAACGCGGGAAACAACATAAGCATTGGCAAGTTAGATGCAAGGCATTGATAAGGCAGGAAAAGAGACTTGCTGTGGAAGCAAAAACGCATAATAAAAACCTTTCAAGTACATTTGTAGCAAAAACCCTGTGAGAGAGTCAGTTGGACCATTGGATGATAGATGTGTAAAAGGGGCACTAAGTGAGGACAAGGCCATAGCGGAGAGACTGAATGAATTCTTTGCTTTCATTTTTATTGGAGGTGATGTAGGGAAGTTACCCATGCCTGAAATGATATATAAAGGTGATGCATCAAAAGAACTGAAAGAAATATCAATAAACTGGGAAGATGTATTACAACTATTTGATAAACTGAAGAGCAAGCAAATCACCTGGACCGGATGGTATACATCCAAGGGTGTTGAAAGAACCGAAATAAGAGATTGCAGACCTATTAGTTTTATTTATTTATTTAGCTAGGCTTATATACCGCTTTTTACCAGGTCAAAGCGGTTTACAGTAATCTGTGAACTTTCATTAAAATAATCTGATTGGGGAATGGCCAATGTAACGTCAGTTTTTTAAAAAGGGTTCCAGGGATGATCCGCGAAGCTACAGACTGGTGAGCCTGACATCAGTACCAGGCAAAATGTTAGAAATCATTATAAAGAATAAAATTACTAAAATGTAGATAGTCATGGCTTATTGGGAGAAAGCCATCATTGATTTAGCCAAGGAAAGTCTTGTCTTATCAATCTGTTATTTTTTTGAAGGTGTGGATAAACAGATGGTAGACATAGGAGAGCCAGTTCATATAGTGTATCTGGATTTTCAGAAAGCCTTTGACAAGGTCCCTCGTGAGAGAGACCTGGCCAAATTAAGAAGTCGTAGGATTGGAGGTAGTGTACTATTGTGGATCATGAACCTGGTTAAAAGATAGAAAGCAGAGAGTAGGGCTTAATGGCCAATTTTCTCAATGGAGAAAGGTGAATAGTGGAGTACCCCAGGAATCTATGCTGGGACCGCTACTTTTTAACATATTCATAAATGACCTGGAACTAGGAATAATGAGTGAGGTGATCAAATTTCCAGATGACACAATTATTCAAACTTGTTAAAATGCAAGAGGATTGTTAAAAATTGCAAGAGGACCTTGAAGACTGGGTGTCTAAATGGCAAATGAAATTTAATGTGGACAAGTGCAAAGTTATGCACCTAGGAAAGAACAACCCAAACTATGGTTACACGATGCAAGGTATACGTTAGAAACCCCACCACTCATGAAAAAGATTTAGGCATCATCGTGGATAATAGATTGAAACCTGTCTAATGTACAGCAGCGGTCAAGAAAGTAAATAGAATGGTAGAAATCATAAGGAAAGGAATGGAGAATAAAACGCAGGATGATATACCTCTGTATCATTCCATGGTATAACTGCACCTTGAATATTGTGTGCAGTTCTGGTCACCATATCTTAAAAAGGATATAACAATTAGAAAAGTTACAGAGAAGAGTGTCAAAAATGGTAAAGGGGATGGAAGGGTATCCCTATGAGGAGAGGCTTAAAAGGTTGGGGCTCTTCAACTTGGAAAAGAGATGGCTGAGGGAGGATATGATAGAAGTTTATAAATTAATGGAATGGAATGAGTAAACATAGATCGGTTCTTCATGCCATTGAAAAGAAAAGACTAGAGGACATGCAGTGAAGCCACAATGTAATCCATTTAAGACTGATAAGAGAATATATTTTTTTTACTCAGAGTAATCAAACTCTGGAATTCGTTACTGGAGAATGTAGTAAAATCTGTTAGTTTAAAAAAGGTTTGGACAAGTTCCTGGAGGAAAGGTCCATAAACCATTATTAAAGAGGACCTGGGAAATATACTGTATATGCTGGGTCGAGCATTGTGGAACCTGTGTGCCTTTTTGGGAACCTGCCAGGTACTTGTGACTTGGGTTGGCCATTTTTTGGAAGCAGGATACTTGGCTTGATGGACCTTGGTCTGATCCAGTATGGCATTCGAGCATCCTTCTGTTTTTTGCCTTCGCCTTTTCTTACCTTGTTTAGCCACTTTAAGATGGTCAGAAACAATCACACCCCGATCCTGCTCTACTTTTGTGGACAGAAGTACTTCACCCTCTACACTGTACCGCTCCCTTGGATTTTTACAGCCCAAATGCATGACCCTGTATTTTTTTTAATTAAATCTCAGCTGCTAAATTCTTGATCATTCTTCAAGCTTTGCTAGATCCCTCTTCATATTATCTACTCCTTTCTGGGTGTCTATTCTATTGTAGATTTTGGTATCATTTGCAAAGAGGCAGACCTTACCCAACAACCCTTCCATAATATCATCAACAAGGATGTTAAAAAGAATCATACCAAGGACAGATCCCTGTGGCACACCACTGGTAACCACCTCCTCAGAGTGAGCTCCATTTATTTGTATCCTTTGTCGTCTCCCACTCAACCAATTTCTAACCCAGTCAGTCACTGTAGGGTCTATCTCTAGGGTACTCAGTTTGTTTATAAGTTGCCTGTGCAGAATGGTAAAAGCTTTATTGAAATCTAAGTATATCACATCTAGGGTTCTCCCTTGGTCCAACTCACTAGCCACCCAGTTAAAAAATCAATCTGATTTGTCTGACAACACCTATCTCTGGTAAATCTCGGATCCTGCAATCCATTGGAGTCCTGAAACCTCACTATTTATCTCTTAGCAACGTTTCTAATAATGTACTCATCACAGAGGTTAGACTAACCTGCCTGTATTTTCCCACCTCTTTCTTACTTCTGCCTTTGTGTAAAGGGACCACATGTGCCTTTCTCCAGTCCTCTAGGACCACTCCCGACTGCAAAGAAGCATTGAAAAGTTCAGTTATTGGAGCTGCTAGTATGTCCCCAGGTTTCTTCAATATTCTCGGATATATCCTATCCGGTCCCATCACTTTGTCTACTTTTAGTTTAGCTAGCTTCTCACTAACACACGCTTCTGAAAATCGTTCCAGTTCTCGATCTCTTCTTTTCCTATTTGTGGGTGTTTTCTGAGGTCCTGCTCCTGGCCCTTCATCTGTGAACACAGAACAGAAATATTTGTTAAGCAATTCCACTTTATCCTCATCAGCTTCTACATATTAACTCCCCTTCACCCTTGAGTCTGACAATACCACTTTTGCCTTTCTCCTCTCACTAATATATCTGAAAAATGTTTTATCCCTCCATTTTATTGCATTGAATAGTTCTTCTTTTTGTATCTTTGCTTTCCTGACTACTTTGCCAGCTTCTCTAGTTTTTTTCAAATAGATACTTGTTTTCCTTTCTCTGTAATCTCTTGTATTTTTTGAAGGCCACCCTTTTTTTCTTCACCTTTTCAGATACTTCTTTTGAGAACCATAGTGGCTGCCTTTTGCTTTTACATTTATTTATCTTACAAAAATTTTTGTTGCCATTAAAATAGCCCCTTTCAGTTTTGCTCATTGCTTTTTATATCCCCCAGCTGTTCGCATCCCACTAATGACTCCTTGAGGTATTGTCCCATCTTGGCAAAGTTAGTTTTTCTAATGTCTAAGACTCTTGCTTTTGAATGGATTTTATCAGCCCTTTTCCTAATATTGAACCATACCATCTGGTGATCACTGGATGAGAGATGATCTCCCACTATGACATCAGAAACACTTTCCCCATTGGTAAGCACCAAGTCTAGTATGGCCCCTTCACGTGTGGGTTCTGATACCAGTTGCTGGAGTGATTCTCTCTGTAGAGAATCGATGGCACCACAGCAGAGATGTGCCAGTTAACATCTGGCATATTGAAATCACCTATCAGTAGCACTTCTCCTTTCATGGCAATACTGCGTATGTCTTCTATTAAATCCTTGCTGAGCCCTGCTCTAGGGTTGTCAACTTTTTGAAAGAGAAAACCCACCACCTGTTGCTACCCATGTTCTGCTCCACCCCCTACTCCATCCCCTGTTCCACCCCCACTCTGCCCCCTGCTCCCATCCCCTCACAGTAACTGCTATGATAGCAGCATATAGGGTTTAGCTTCTGCAAGACACACAGGGTAGGGTGGGTATAAGAGGTTGCAGTCTTCAACTCCCAGTGAGCTATAATCCCTTTCTTAGTCCCTCAACACACACATGCTCCACATGTGGTAAATCCAAACATATATTCTGCATGCAGAGAACGCCCATCTCCAGGAACAAGCAGGAATGTAGTCTTCACATATGGGTATCGTTGGTACCAACGGAGCCTGCGTGGGAACGCTCCCCAGCGTCCAATAGGAAAGCTTTTAGAAGCATTCCACAGTGCCTGCGTGCTGCCTTCCCATCTTTCCCAACTGTCCCTCTCCAGTTCTTCTGTTTCCGCAGAGCTGACAGGTCGCACATCCTGTCACCGCAGAAAAAAATCCCTTCTATTCTTCTTTTTTGTGGTCGTGTCTGCCTTCACTCAACGCTACACCGGTACCGCCGGTGGTGGTTCCTTCTTTTCTTAAAAAATAAAAGAACTTTTTTCTGGAGTTTTTCCAGTAATTTTCTCTCAGGTACCACGCCCCATTTTGGGCACTAGGCCCAACATTTCCTTCAGAATGGAAAAAACCCGCTTCAGGTTTTAAAAAGTGTTCTAAGTGTGGCGGTACCATCTCCATCACCAACACCCATGAGTGGTGCCTCAAATGTTTAGGTCCTGACCACTCTATTTCAGAGTGTGTTGCCTGTGGGATGATGTCAAAAAGGTGCCGACAGAACCAAGCTGCTAAGCTTAGCACCCTTTTTCCCTCCGATGCAGCCTCCGTGGCATCGACGTAGTCCATAGCTTCGTCTTCCTCCCATGGAGCTCAGGTAACTAAACATAAATCTAGCCGGTCCTCAAAGGGTAGATCTCCTTCTAGACAGTGAGATGCCTCTGGCGTTGCCCTTGAGGGACTTTCACCAGCAAAATTGCCACGGCGGGAGGCTTCGGCTTCCAAAGCACTAACGGGGCTTCAGGATGTTCTCAAGGCTTCAACCTCGGCAGAACTACTGGTGCTATGCTCTGGGGTACCGGCCGCTTCTTCCGGTACCGATACCCAAGCATCGGCAGCGTCGATAGACCAGAGAATCTTGGCTATTGAATGCAGTCTGGCGGCTCTTCTCACGGCCTCGATGCCCTTGAAACCACTTCAGGCAATTCAACCGGTACCGGCACTGACTCCGATGCCAGCACTGACTCCGATGCCAGCACTGACTCCGATGCCAGCACTGACTCCGATGCCAGCACTGACTGCATCAACATCGGCAGGTATTCTACCGGGACCGAGTCATGCGTATCCATCTGGTATCGACAGGTCAGTACCACTCCGATGCCGACTTTGCACGATCACCCGGATCGGAGATACTTCGAATCCTCGGATGAGTCTGAAGACTCTGAAAGCTCTGCCGATACCAGAGTACTTCTTCCTGAGGATTCTTCTTCTCCTCAGCGTAGGATTTCTCCACCAGAGGATATGTCCTTTCAGGATTTTATCTGACATGTGGCTCGAGGTCTTTCCATCACAGTGGCTCCTAAAAAAAAAGCCTAGGGCAAAGGAATTAGAAATCCTGCAATACCCTAAAGCTCCCAAGGAGGCAGCTACCTTACCTATTCATGAGATCTTGTATGATCTCATGTTAAGGATGTGGGAAACACCTCTAACCACATCTCCTCACTCTCGAAGACTCGACACCATGTATCGAGTTACTCCTTGTCCTGGCTTTCAGAAGACACAATTACCACACCAATCCATGGTGGTGGAGTCAGCAGTGAGAAGGATAAAGAGTGCAAAAAGGCATGCATCTAATCCTCCAGGACGTGAGTGTAGGACTCTTGACGCCTTTGGACATCGAACCTTCCAGGCTTCCATGCTTTCTGTTAGGATCAGTTCCTATATCTTATATATGGAAATGTTCCTTAAGGAGGTCACAGGAGATTTAAAGCGTATGAGCCCTCTCCTTCCTAATGATAAGAGGCAAGATTATCTCGCCCTTGTCAAACATGCTCAGGATGTTTCCAAGTTTGTGAATCGTGCAGCTTTTGACTGCTTTGAGTGCATAATCAGAACCGCTGCCATTGCCATAGGTGCATGTAGGATTGCCTGGCTCCAGGCATCTGACTTGGAAATTTGGGTACAGGATAAACTAGGGAATATTCCTTGCACAGGAGAGAATCTCTTTGGCAAGAATTGGCAAGAAAAAGCTAATGAGAGAGATGCTGACAATATCACCCTAGATAGATTGTCTAAATCTACAGCTGATCCTGCAAGGAAAAAATCCTCTAAGAAACCATTCTTTAGTAAGAAGTTGTTTTATCCCTCCTATACCCAACAGGGGCATCGTTTAGGTCAGTCTGCCCAAAAGGGACAGCAACAACAACATAGACAAAGAAAGACAAAAGCAGCTAAGCCTCAACCGGCTCAGCAGACTCAGCCTCCACAGGGGCTTTGACTCCTATCTAGAGAACTTTGCCTTCCTGGTCCTGAACGGCCCAGAACCCTCCTCCATACCAGGAAGGTTGTCATTTTGCCCCCAGATGGGGTCAGATAACAGCAGAAAATTGGACTCTGTCTATTGTAAGAGAGGGGTACAAGCTTCATTTCCTCAGCATGCCCCATCCTACAATGGTAAGACAGTTCAATTCTCAGACCTCTCTCAACTACCAGTTAGGTCAAGAGGTCACTATGCTTCTTGCCCAAGGGGCAATAGAAGAGGTACCCACTCCCCAACGGGGTACAGGGTTTTACTCCCCCTATTTCCTTATTCCAAAGAAAACAGGAGGACACAGACCCATTTTAGACCTCAGAGAATTGAACAAATTCCTGTTCAAGGAGAAGTTCAAAATGATTTCTCTAGGAACTCTGCTGCCATACTTTCAGAGTCAGGATTGGCTTTGTTCTCTAGATCTCAAGGATGCGTATACTCATGTTCTCATCCATCCAACTCATCGAAAGTTCCTTTGCTTTCTGTTTCAAGGAAAGCACTACCAATACAGGATTCTTCCTTTTGGCCTGGCCTCTGCACCAAGGGTGTTCACAAAATGCATGGCTGTGATGGCAGCATTTCTTCGCACCCTAGGAATATTTGTCTTCCCTTAGACGACTGGCTCAAAGCCAGAGGCCAGGGTTGCTCTCTCTCGCACAATGCGCATCCTTCATTATTTGAGACTTGTCATAAACTTCCCAAAATCCAACCTTGCTCCCAGTCAGTCCCTGGAGCTTATAGGAGCTCTGATGGATACCAGAGACAAGGGCCTACCTTCCACAGCCCCACTGCCTTCGCATTGTGCAATTAGTTTCACAAGCAGTGCTAAAACCTCACCTTGCTGCTCGGGAAATGTTAGTTGCTAGGCCACATGGCATACACCGTGCATGTGGTTCCTTATGCTCGCCTCCATATGAGGGCAGCCCAGTGGACTTTATCCATTCAGTGGACTCAGGCGTCAGGTTGCCTGTCAGACAAAATAGCAAGCTCAGATCGCCTTATTTTGTCCCTCCAATGGTGACAGTCACCCCAAAACCTTTTGGTGGGGTCTTTTTTTCAGCAACTCCCACCCCAAGCCACTCTAACAGATGCCTCACAGGTGGGTTGTGGAGCCCACCTGCAAGGCCTCTCTACCCAGGGTACCTGGACTCCACAGGAGGCCTATCTATACATCAATCTCCTGGAACTCGGAGCAATCTTCCTTGCTCTTTGAGTATGCCACACCCAGCTCAGCTACAAGACAGTCCTAGTTCAAACGGACAATCAAGTAGCCATGTTCTATGTGAACAAGCAGGACGGATCAGGCTCTCTGTCACTATGCAACGAAGCTTTGCGACTATGGGCCCTCGCCAGAGAACATCAGATTCATCTCCTTGCGGTGTATCTTCCAGGCATTCAAATCTCTTGGGCAGACAGACTCAGTCGAGTTCTGCTTCCACACGAATGGTCTCTCCATGCAGACCAGGTGGCCAAAAGTTTTCAAATTTGGGGAAACCCGGACATAGACCTCTTTGCAAGTCCGCTGAATGCCAAACTTCCCCGGTTCTGTTCCAGAATTCCGGCTCAGGGTTGTCAGGCCAGGGATGCTTTCCTTCTTCATTGGGGCCAGGACTTCCTGTAAGCCTTTCCACCCATTCCCCTAATTCCCAAAACCCTGTTCAAGCTTCAGAGAGAGAGGGGTCATATGATTCTCATAGCTGCACATTGGCCACAGCTAATGTGGTACCCTCTGCTCCTATATTTTATTTTTTTATTTTCATTTCTTATATACCGCACTATGTCTCTCAAGCTCTGCCTCTGGAATTAGGATCTACTCCAAATCTCCTTTCTCAGGAGGATGGGATGCTGTGGCATCCCAATCCTCAGTCTCTGCATCTCAGGGCCTGGTTTCTGAAAGCCTAGAACTTCACGGTCTTAACCTTTCTCAGCAGGTAAAGGTACATATTGTAGATACAAATTGTAGATAACTATCTGAAATTGTATATAGTTCCCCTGTTGAATTCCAAGTTCAATCCCCTGTTTCATTGTAAGTGCCTACTTTGCACATTATCGTTATATGTAAACCGCGCTGATTTTTAAGAGTGCGGTATATAAGAACCTTAAATAAATAAATATCCTTTATGCTTCCAGGAAGCCTTCCACAAGATGCTCTTATGCATTCAAGTGGAAAAGGTTTACCATATGGTGCTCGCAGAAGGGTCTTAACCCTCTTGCGATACCAATGGAATCATTACTAGAGTATCTCCTTCATTTATCTAATGCGGGGCTTACGACCAGCTCAGTGAAAGTTCATTTGAGTGCTATTGCAGCTTCTTGATTTATGAGAGGCCTTCTTTTAACTAAGCCTCCCTTTAAACCACCACCGGTGGCATGGGACTTAAATCTGGTTCTTGAAAAGCTCTTGAAGCCGCCTTTTGAACCATTAGCTACTACCTCTTTGCAATAAGAAAGATGACCTTCCAGGAAAGGAATTTCAATCACATCAGCACGTTGCATCAGTGAATTGCAAGCATTGGTGGCTGATCCTCCTTATACAAGGTTCCATCATGATAAGGTAGTCCCTAGGACTCATCCACACTTTATGCTAAAGGTGGTGTCACCTTTTCATTTAAACCAAGCGGTTTACTTTCCTGTATTCTTCCCAAGGCCTCGCGCCTCAAATTCAGAAAGGAATCTTCATACTTTGGACTGTAAAAGGGCTTTGGTCTTTTACTTGCAAAGGACACAGCAACATAGAAAGTCCTCTCAACTCGTTGTTGCTTTTGATCCTAGTCATTTGGGACCTCCAGTCTCCAAAAGAACACTGTCCAGCTGTATTGCACAGTGTATTTCTTTTGCCTTTGAGAGTAAGAACCTTCCTCTTGAAGGCCATGTCACAGCTCACAATGTGAGCGCCATGGCAGTCTCTATGGCTCATCTTCACTCTGTGTCTATCGACGACATCTGTCGAGCAGCTACTTGGGCTTCGGTTCATACTGTCACACCCCAGCCCCCGGCCCCGTGCCTAAAGAGCTAGGGTGGACATTATGTCCTTCATAAACGGCTTGAAAACTGTTTTCAGCACTGAGGCATGTTGAGAGTTGTAGTTTCCCTTTTAAAAGTATAGCCGTGACAAACCAGTATGAAGGTAAATGATGAGGTTTATTTCCCCAATGTCACAAGGTTCAACATAAAGCATCAGGATATTCTCTCCAGTTAGTATTTCCAAAGATATTTACAAAACTCAGGTTGAATGTGTTTCACAGTCATTACTTCTGTGCAGGCGTTTTAATCCAAAACATAGCAGATAAAACAAAATACAAGCTTCTTCATTCAGCTTAGTAAAAATGTTCTCTCTTATCCTTTCATTCCTTAGTAACACCAAGCACAGGTGCTAGGCAGTATTCCTTTGATTAAACAAGCTCTTACCTTAAACAAGGTCAGACTTCTTTACTCTGTTATTCAAAAAGTGCACATCCTGAAAGTTATTCCTCAGTTAAGGACTCCATGCTTCCAGCCTAACATAATGTGCAATCCATGGGAAACTCAGGCAGCAAGGAATCCTGTTCGCTAGGATCTATCTGCATTTCTTCCTGCTCTGAAGAAACATCAACTTGCTCTGAGCTTTCCCCATGTCTCCCAGGATACACTTTCTCTGGGGATCTCTGTAATTCCCTCCAGCAGTGGTCTACCTGGTATGGAAGGCAGGTATCTGGGTTTGAACTATCACTTTCTGGCTAGGTTCACCAACCTCTCTCCAGCTGCGGTTAAACAGTTCCTGGCCACCTTGCTTAAGTTTCCCTCTGGTGTTAATCGATGGCTCCCTGTTCCAGGCTGGGTTCTTCTGCCTCCTGGCTTGAGCCCTGGGCACCCACCTCTGAACACGTTGAGACTGCTAGTCCGGCGTAGACGTGGGAAGACTCTTATGCTCTCTCTCCCTGAGCTGTGCTTTCCTGGTACCTCTCCTGACGGTTTCTCCTTGGAGCTCTCCCCCTTGGAACTGCTTGCCTCTTTGGAACTTTCTCTTATCCTACAACGACAGCCACTCCAGCTGCCTTTCTTGGTGCTGCTTCGTCGCCTTCTCCTTCTTCTCCCTTTCTCTCCTTCTAAGCAAGGCTTATAAAGCTACTTCTCTGTTAGGGTCTCTCCCACTCCCCACAGGTGTGTGTGATCATCCCCTAAGTTTGTAACTACGTCACGATAGCTTGGGTGTGGCAAACTAACTTCCAACTCTCTGTGCTTACTCCCTCTAGCTGCACTCTGCAGTGTGTGTATTGCAGACCTGTCACATTCTTTAAAGGTACATTCACTAGTTTTTCCTATCTCCATAGGCTCACTAGCATCTTCATCACAATACCTTCACAGCCCATTACTTTTTAGGCAAGGACTCCCGCCGGGATGCCTTGTTTGGTCAGGCTGTTCTTCAACACCTGTTCCATACTTAATCAACTTCTACCCACCATCCCTGGTAGGATGCCAGAGATCCATGGGGGGAAGTGGAACCCTTTCATAGGGGCACACAACCTCTGGGGCCTTCTCCCTGGCATCTGCAGCTAGGGAGTCCCCATATGTGAAGACTACATTCCTGCTTGTTCCTGGAGATAGCATAGTTACTCACCTGTAACAGGTGATCTCCGGGAACAGCAGGAATTTAGTCTTCACAACCTACCCACCTCCTCTAGGAGTTGTATCCCTCTCTCTCTCTCTTTCTCTCTTTCCCTCTCTCTTTGTCTCAGCTTTAAACTCAACTGGAGAGGAACAGTTGGGAAAGTCGGGAAGGCAGCATACAGGCGCTGTGGGATGCTCCCAAAACCTTTCCTATTGGACGCTGGGGAGCATTCCCGCGCAGGCTCTGTCGGTACCGACGATACCCATA
Organism: Ichthyophis bannanicus; assembly: GCA_033557465.1. Taxonomy (NCBI): domain Eukaryota; kingdom Metazoa; phylum Chordata; class Amphibia; order Gymnophiona; family Ichthyophiidae; genus Ichthyophis; species Ichthyophis bannanicus. The sequence continues at coordinate 883,243,296 of CM066035.1, read as the reverse complement.
TGTGAAGACTAAATTCCTGCTATTCCCGGAGATCACCTGTTACAGGTGAGTAACTATGCTTTCCCCTCCCCAGCAGTGGATGCTGAGCCAGAGCCAGGACGTTTCCCCATAAAGCACCATAAAATAAAAGATCATGATTCTTTTGTCGTCTCACCTACAGCACTATACACCCTTTCAGTACTAAGGGTACTATGAAGGAATACAAAACTCTACAAAAAAGTCACTTAAGACCTACTGAAAATCTATCATGCCAGCACTAATGTCCAAACTCACACAAGGACCCTACCTAGGAAAAGACAATACTGTAAATATTTCAGTGAACCCTAAATCAGTACACCTGTTAGTAGGAAGACTGAACAAATCAGAGTAATGACCCATATAAACTCCATGCTAACAGAATACTCAGCCCTTGGCAGATATACATTGCAAAGTGATATATTCCAATCACTTAATAGAAGATTATTTTTCTACCTTTGTTGTCTGATTGTTTTATTTTCCTTATTATGTTGGTCTCATGCTCTGGTTTCTGCTTTCTTCTGCCTTTTCTTAACTTTTTTTCTGGATCTCTTGTCCCATTTGTCATTCTCTCTCCTCCTGTCTTCACTCCCCCCCCCCCCCCTCCTTTATTCATCTCTGATATTGATCTCTTCATTCAGCTTTCTTCCATTCATTTTTCTGGTATGCGCATGAACTGCTAGTTTCCTATTCACCATGAAAGAAGACTAACATCAAGTGCTGGCTATGGGAGACCGAAATCAGACAGAAAAAACTTCTGGGTGATGGCTATTGGGGGGTGGGGGGGCATGGAGAGAGACCTTGGGTGATGACTGCAGGGCTGAGGGAGAAGGAGAGAGAGGCATGAATCAGCTGACAGTTGCTAGGCGGGCAAGGAGAGAGAGATTGCATGATGGCTGCAGAAAAAACGGCTTTTCCATATCGTTCCTCCAGTTCAGTCCTCTACTCCTGGGTTGTCAACCTCCTCCTGCAGCCTGGAGACTGGTATGTCAGAATGATGACATCACTGGATATAGCCTGCTGCTCTCCACTTTCCCTTCCAGTGTTACCAGTCTCCATGCAGCAGGAGGACTTTGTGAGCCCGTGAGAGGGCTCACTGGAGTAACAGATAAGGAGAGATTAGGTTTAGCCTAGTGTAGTTAATTTAATTGGATTTTGAAGGTTTTATTTTTTTGGAGTGGATGTTCCTTTAATAAGCAAAAAAAAACAAAAAACAAGAAACAGACCCGGGGAGCCTGATTACTTAGCTTGCTTTGCCCCTGCCTGTTACCAGGTCCACAAGTGGTGTTTGCAGGGGAAGGCCTTGGCAGCAGGAGAATCTCTCCCCCCAGACTCTACGGGGGAGAGCCCTCTCTGACCACGCTGTGCTTTGACGGGCCGACGAGGCTGCTGAGTTCGGCCTCGCGCGTCTCTGGGGCTGCAGACAAGTGGTTTTTCAATTTCTGCAGCGTTCGGGGCGGCACGCACGGCTCCGGGGCGCGGACGGGAGTTCCGCAGACCTGCCCGGTCAGCTTTTCACTGGCGGCAGGCTGCGGTGATAACAGAGGCAGCCCGGGCAGTGAAAGTGCGCTGGTGCGTTTGGCGCCCTTTTCAGTCCGAGCTCCCGGCGACCATTTTAAGCAGCATGGGAAACCGCGTGGCTGCTCAGCGTCGCTGTACAGGGAGCAGATAGGCAGTCTCCGGGTTTCTTTGGGCCTTTCTTTTGGGCGTGCGATTTTCCCTCCGTGGATTTACTTGGTGTGCAGTTCCTTTTGGTTTCAGGCGAGGCTCAGGGCCAGCCGCTGAGAGAAGGAGGGGGGGCTCTTCCTCGCGGCTGCTTCAGCCCGGTCTGTTAGTCAGGTGTAGTTTGTCCGGTTCTTTCAGCTAGCTGTGCTTTCAGTTTTCAAAAAAAAAACCAGAGAAACCAAGAGAAAAACACAGACGGTCAGTGCTGACAGCTAAGAACAGTTGAGCTGGTCACATTTATGGCGGGGCGTCCCCAGTGTATCATCTGTGGTACCCGAAGAGGCACTGTGGCTGAGTCGGGGGTGTGCCGCGGCTGTGCCTCCCTTTCGTCCACGGTGGAGCAGCAGATGGACCTTAAAGAGGCTGTAGAGATACCGGGGGGGGACTGGAAGGGGCTCGGGCTGAGTCGCCTCTTGTCCCACTGCAAGGGTGTCTCATTGAAGAGCGCAGCGGGGTCTTCGGCGCCGCTGCCAGAAGAGCGGGCAGAAGTTCCCGCGGACTTTTCTCCAGAATTCATACTGATGCTTCATAATGCGTTCTGCTTACGGCGCCGAGGTAGGGCGACGGACGATTCACCCTGGCCGGGCTGGCGGCACCTATCGTGCCCTCTGCCGACGCCGGTGAGGGACCCTCGGCGCCGAAAAAGTCTAGGGTCAAAGCCTACCCGACTGTGGAGTCTGAGTGGCCGGACGTCGGAGTATGATGGCGAAAATGATGAGGGGCTGCAGGGTCTAGAGGAAGGGGAGATTCTGGAGCCTGAGGAGCAGTCTAAAATCATCAGGGTCTTTCGTAGAGAGGAGCTTCCGGCGTTGATTACGGAGTCCATGCAAATGTTGAAGCTGGCAGCTCAGCCATCCCAGGAGGATGACGTCAAAGATCCCGTCATTCAGGCGGTCCGGCAGACCCAGGTGGTGTTTCCAGTCCATAAGGTGGTTGATAAGATGATTCAGGAAGAATGGGACCAGCCGGAGACGGGGCTCCGAGGCGTCCGCACATTTAATAGGCTGTACCCACTGGCCGATAAGGACAAGGAGCGGTTTCGGACACCCCGAGTGGACGCGGTGGTGTCTGCAGTCACCAAGAAGATGACCATTCCGGTGGAGGGCAGCGCAGTGCTGAAAGATGCCCAGGACCGTAGGGTTGACTGCCTCCTCAAGAAGACCTTCGAGGCTGACTCTCTGTCGTTGCAGATATCTATATGTGGTGCCTGGGTGGCTCGGGCGTGTTTGCGCTGGGTGCAACGGTTGCGCTTTTCCCCTCATTTGGATTTAGAGGAGCTCAAGGAGTTGGGGCGTCTTGAGTCCGGAGCAGCTTATTTGGCAGATGTCCACTATGATTTGATCATGGCACTCGCGAATAGCACGGCGTCCATAGTAGCCACCCGCAGATAAGTGTGGTTGCGTAATTGGGCGGCAGACGGTTCTTCTAAGTCTAGGCTTAGTAAGCTTCCGTTCAAAGGTAGGTTGCTGTTCGGAGAAGATCTGGACAAGTTAGTGAAGGACCTCGGAGAGACAAAGGCGGGTAGACTCCCAGAGGACAAGCCGAAGCAAGGAAAGTCTGCGCAAGGGTTTAGAAGCCAGTTTCGGGATTTTCGCAGGTTTCGGTCGCCGCGCTACGGGTCCTTTCAGAGGGTTAGATTTGCTTCCCGAGCGCAAGGTTTTCGGGGGTTTTGAGGAGCTAGTAGAGGTTTCTCCTCCAGCTCCGCCCCAGGCCGCAATGAGATGAGGCGGGTCCCGGCGGAGGAAACGGCCATAGGGGAGAGGCTCTGGGAGTTTCTGTCCGCCTGGACCCTTATCACGTCCGATCAGTGGGTTCTAGAGGTGATTCGTCAGGGCTATGCTCTGGAGCTCGCGCGGCCCGTGCGAGATTCTTTCATCATGTCTCCTTGCAGGGGTTGAAGGAAGTCTTTGGCGCTCCGCAGCACTTTGGTTCGACTCCTGCAGTTAGGGGCAGTCGTGAAACTCCCGAAGGCAGAGTACGGTTTGGGTCGGTATTCCATTTATTTCGTGGTGCCAAAGAAAGGTGGAGCGCTGCGGCCTATCTTAGACCTCAAGGGCGTGAATCGCTGTCTCCGGGTGCCTCACTTCCGTATGGAAACGTTACGGTCGGTGATCGTGGCGGTGCGTCAGGGGGAGTACTTGACGTCGTTGGATCTGACAGAGGCTTACTTGCACATTCCCATCCGAGAGGCACATCAGCGGTGGCTAAGGTTCGCTTTGCCCTGGGGTCATTACCAGTTCCAGGCGTTGCCCTTCGGTCTCGCGACGGCTCCGCGCATCTTTACCAAGATCATGGTGGTAGTGGCGGCGGCGTTGCGCAGAGAGGGTGTCTTGGTGCACCCTTACCTGGACGATTGGTTGATTCGGGCAAAGTCCGAGGCGGAAAGTCGTCAGGTAACTGGCAGGGTGGTAGAGTTTTTGCAGAGTCTTGGTTGGGTGGTCAATCCGACCAAAAGCCGTCTCCAGCCTTCCCAGATGCTAGAGTACTTAGGCGTGCAATTCGACACTCTCAAAGGGCAAGTGTTTTTGCCGGTCAGGAGGGCACAGGCTCTCCGCAGTCTGGTGCGCAGCTTCAGAGCTACTCCAGCTCCGACGGCATGGATGTATCTCCGCGTCCTCGGAACGATGGCGGCGACGCTGGAGGCGGTACCTTGGGCCAAGGTGCATATGCGTCCCTTACAGAGATCCTTGCTCCGGCGCTGGTCGCATCAGCGGGACCCCTTGAGCAAGCGACTTCTGTGCCCGTTCAAGGTGAGGCAGTCGCTCCGGTGGTGGTTGGTTCCGGCCTCGGTAGCGGCCGGGATGCCCCTGGAACAGCCGGCGTGGATTCCATTGATGACAGATGCCAGTCTAGCGGGATGGGGGGCTCATTGCGAGGGCCGCTTCTCGCAGGGGCGGTGGTCCCCTTCGGAAATGACGTGGTCGATTAAATCGTTTGGAGTTAAGAGCGGTGGTCAGGGCCCTGCAGGCATTCGAGGACTTGGTGTTCGGGCATCCAGTTCAAGTGCTATCCGACAATTCAGCCACGGTCACCTACATAAACCGTCAAGGCGGCACAGGGAGTGCAGCAATGGAGGAGGAGTCGGATGTGCTGTTCGCCTGGGTGGAGAGTCGGTTGACGGCGATTTCAGCGGCGCACATTGCAGGGAAGGACAATGTGATGGCGGACTTCCTCAGCAGGGTTCATTTGGATGCCGAGGAGTGGGAGTTGCACCCCGAGGTATTCGCTCAGTTGATACTACTCTGGGAGCTGCCTATCATGGACTTGATGGCGTCCTTTCGGTCAGCAAAGGTCACGCGGTTCTTCAGCAGGAGACGAGAGAGAATGTCCGAGGGCATAGACGCACTCTTACAGTGGTGGCCAACCGGGGGTCTCCTGTACGTTTTCCCGCCGTGGGCGTTAATCGGTCGGGTGGTTCAAAGGATAGAGAGGCACCAGGGCAGAGTGCTTCTAATTGTGCCCGATTGGCCCCGGCGACCGTGGTACGCGGATCTGATGCGCCTGCTCGACGGGCGACCTTGGAGACTTCCAGTACGGCTGGACCTGTTGCTGCAGGGTCCCCTCTTCATGCCTCAGGTGGATCGTTTCTCGCTTACGGCATGGCCATTGAAAGGGCTCGGTTGAAGAAGAAGGGCTATTCGGCGTCTGTTATTTCTACACTACTGAGAGCGCACAAGCATTCCACGTCCTTAGTTTACGTGCGCATCTGGCGTATTTTTGAAGATTGGTGCTCGCGCAAGCTGATCCGGGCGGCGACGGTCTCTGTACCTTCGGTCCTCAGCTTCCTGCAAGAGGGGTTTGAGAAGGGATTGGCTGCTAGCTCTTTGCAGGTGCAGTTAGCGGCGCTGTCATGTTATCGTGGCAAAGTTCAGGGCATAGCGCTGGGGGCTCATGCTGATGTGTTGCGTTTTCTGAGGGCGGTGGCTAGGTTGCGCCCCTCGCGTAGAATGACAGTACCGTCCTGGGATCTTAATTTGGTTTTGTCAGCTTTAGTTGAGCCTCCCTTTGAGCCCTTACATCGCTCGTCGTTAAAGGATTTAACTTTGAAAACGGTGTTTCTGGTGGCGATTTGTTCAGCGCGGCATATTTCGGAGTTGCAAGCTTTGTCTGCTAGAGAAACGTTTTTGGTTTTTTCAAAAGAAAAGATGGTTCTTCGGCCAGTTCCGTCGTTTTTGCCCAAGGTGGTTTCTCCCTTTCACTTGCAGCAGTCCGTGGGCCTGCCGGTTCTGGGGTCCTCGGAGGGTAATGCGGGGGACCGCAGCTTACGGAGGCTAGATGTTAAGAGAACGCTGCATCAGTATTTGAAAACTATGGAATCTTTTCGAAAGTCGGATCGGCTTTTTCTGTTCGGTGGTCAGCGCAAGGGGGAGGCAGCGTCTAAGGCGTCCATTGCGAGGTGGATTCGGGAGGCGATCTCCTCTGCGTATTTGCTCCGAGGTCGTGCAGCTCCAGCGGGATTATGGGCGCATTCCACCAGAGCGCAAGCGGCTTCGTGGGCAGAGCATGGCTTGGTGCCTCCGAGTGAAATATGTCGGGCGGCCACTTGGTCATCTCTTCATATGTTCAGTAGACATTACCGTCTTGATGTGGCAGCGTCTCGGGATGCTTGTTTCGGGGCTGCGGTGTTGCATTCTGGCTGGAAAGGTCCCTCCCTATGATTACTGCTCTGGTACATCCCAGGAGTAGAGGACTGAACTGGAGGAACGATAAGGAAATGATAATTACACTTACCTGGTAATTGTAGTTCCTTGAGTGACGACAGTTCAGTCCTCCATCCCGCCCAGATGTTTTGGTTTCAGTGAAGGGGCAGCCGGACAACACGTGCACGGTTGGTACAGGTAAGTCAATATCTTTGTTTGCGCTGCATGTACGCATCTGCCTGGTGGGTTAGGTGACAGGGCACGGTGTACGCAAGCTTGGTGTGTAAACGGTTCTAATACCATAGATATCATGAGTTTTTTGTTACATGAATTAAAACTACTTATTTGTTGCTCCTTTAAGTCTGCTTTGTTAATAGTTTACACTGGAAGGGAAGGTGGAGAGCAGCAGGCTATATCCAGTGATGTCATCATTCTGACATACCAGTCTCCAGGCTGCAGGAGGAGGTTGACAACCCAGGAGTAGAGGACTGAACTGTCGTCACTCAAGGAACTACAATTACCAGGTAAGTAATTATCATTTCCATTGCTGATTTTAAGGGTCTGCCTGCTGTTAGACCAGCCAGACCAGCTGACAACAGGCCATTTGGCAACCCTGTGCTTCTCCAGCCAGAGGAAGGTGGGAGTGGGAGAGATAGAGATAAGTAGGCTCTGTGCTGTGTGTTCCTTTTCTGCTAGGGAATTGGAGGAGTGGCAAGAGAAAAGAAGTTGAATTCAGCAACCGTTCAGACTTCAGTGGGCCAGTCTGTTGTGCCAGCACTGCCTAGTGCAAGTGCTTGGTTTTGAAAGTTGGTTCTGCCAGCCTTGTTTCTGCCCTAGATTTAGCACACTGTTTCTGTGATAGTGCTCAGCCTTTCAAAATTAGTTTCACAACCCAAGTCCCTGCCATTTGAGTCTTTAGGTAAGCACGCCCCACGCCCCACCCCCCACCAATCCCACTGGCTTCAAAATTGCAGTAACCGGAAACTTGTATTTTTTTAAAACTTTAATTGTTCAAAAATCGCCACAGTGAACGTATGTTTATTTTGTTAGGCCGCCTTACTGGATTTCTGAGATAAACAGACTAGAATGTTGGTATTGGACCATGATAAATTTGAGTTTTTCATTTCTTGTTTGATCCTTGATGATTGTTGTTTTTAAAAGTAAATGGCAGTGCTTCAGAATAGATTTGCTTGTGCATAATTAAAATAGATACACAAATACTGAGCCTTCAGTTTTTCTTCAGTGACATTAGTGCTTCATTATTGTAATTGCATAAAGTGTGGTTCTAAATGAGGAGTTTTGCATTTCTTTCCCTCACAGACTTCAGAATCTTTGATTGTGACTTGCTTTTATAAGGGTTAAAAGGTTTGAAGTAGTGCTTGATTCAGGGAAAATAATAAATATATTTCTTGAATACCCAAAGGTTTTATTTAATGTAAAAATGGCAAATTGTTTTTCAGTTAATTGTGTATACTTGATGTATTTTTCAGTGTGCTGTATCAGCAGCAGAATCAGCCTATGGACGCCTTACAGGCCTATATTTGTGCTGTTCAGTTGGACCACGGCCATGCTGCAGCTTGGATGGACCTAGGCACACTCTATGAGTCCTGCAACCAGCCTCAGGATGCCATTAAATGCTATTTAAATGCAACTAGAAGCAAAAATTGTAGTAATACCTCTGCGCTTGCAGCACGAATAAAGTATTTACAGGTAAAATTCATACAACTTTCTAAGAAGCATTTTACTGGCTACAGAGGGAATAAGAGAGAAAGGAGAGGGTGATAAAGTTGGTGTTAGATGTCAAGTTCTGTTTAATCTGTTTCCATGTGTACTGTAAATACCATAACTCGTAATATCATTTTACATTTAAAGTGTGCATTGAGAGAGAGTATCACATCAGCTCAATTTATACACTTTAATTTGCGTAACTTTTTTCTCTGTGTGCTGTCTTACATTTTTAAGTTGTCATAGCATTTGGAGAATGGTAAATCAAACAAGTGTCTTTCGCTCTTGTTTGAAATCTTCATTAAAAGAAAATCATTAAACCACTGACAGCAGAGCTTGAATTTGTTCTGATTCTCACAAAGGTTTATTTTCTGGTTACCCTCTATTTCTTAGTGCAATACCTTTCTGAAAACTCCCAAATTGAAATCTATTTGCTCTTTAAAGCTTAACTAGCTACAACATTTAGGAAGATTTAGTGGACTTACTCTTACTAAAGTAGGCTTGTGTTAAATTTGCTTTTTACATAATTTTTCCTAGGCTCAGTTGTGTAACCTTCCACAAGGTAGTCTACAGAATAAAACTAAATTACTTCCTAGTATTGAGGAGGCATGGAGCCTACCAATCCCCGCAGAGCTTACCTCCAGGCAGGGTGCCATGAACTCAGCACAGCAGGTGAGAGGTTGGGTTATGTTCTGCAGATGCCCAGCTTTAAGGGTTCTTTTCAATCTATAGTGTCAAGCTTATTTTACTTGAGCTTAGAATTGGCTTTCATTAATATAATAAATACTTGCCTTCATTATTTTAAAAAAGCCTTCAGTTTATTTACCAGGGGATACAAGAAAAAAATTCCTCTTAACTTGGGAGACAATTTTGGGTACCAATTGAACCTTTGTGGATTTTCATGTTTTCAAATGGATGTCATGTTTTCATCATATGTTCTAGTCATTATTTAAAAGAAGGGAAAGTATCTGTTCCTGCACTGATGACTTTTCAATACTGATATTCAGTAACTGAAATCAGTGTATAGGGAGCCACTTAGCTGTGTTAAATTTGCAACTGGAAAATATGTATAGTGTAGGGGAAAGGGTTTAAAAAAAGGATGGATTCATAAGTTTTGTATTTTTTCCCCATGTGATTCTTAGGCTTGTAAACCTCATCATCAAAATACTGAACCTGTACTTGGCCTCAGTCAAACAGCAATTTCACAACAGTCCTTGCCACTACATATGATTCCTTCTAGTCAAGTAGACGACCTCTCCAGTCCTGCTAAGAGGAAAAGAACAGCTAGTCCAGCAAAGGTATATTTCTTGATGAAATGGGAGGATTCGGCTAAAAAATTAAAAAAAAAAAAAAATCGTGCCTGAATTTCATTTTTCTGTATTTTTCCATCATAGGTGACTAGACATGATGAGGTGCCCATATGTTATAGTTAATACATGTTCTAGTGCAGTGGTTCTCAACCCTGTCCTTTGGATGCACCTAGCCAATCAGGTTTTTCAGACCAACGATACTGATTATGCATGAGAGAGTTTTTCATGCACTGCCTCCATTATATGTTGAATCTATCTCATGCATATTCATTGTGGTTATCCTGAAAACCTGACTGGTTAGGTGTGTCCATAGACTGGATGCCTGCAATAATGAAGAATGACTAATGTAAAATTAAGATTTCCAATCTGTGTAAAACATTTTATTGTCCACAGTTCTCCAAAGGTAAGTAAGAAAAATTTTCATAGGTTTCACAAAAATAGGTTGCACAGCTTTTCATGTTTTATTCCCAAGTACTTAAAACATGAAAGGCCAGGTTTTAGAGAGAGGCATTAAAACGTTCAAGTCGGGATGTGGAAAATTCCCACAATATTTTACAGATGCTCTGCCAAACACAGAGCATGTTGTAAAATACGTTTAAGGATGTGCAGGAGTGCGTGTCTGTCTCACCATGGCCAGCAGGAGGTGCGATTTTAAAAATCTCCACATGGAGGGGAGCAGATTTTTTTTTTTTTTTTTTTTATGTTCCAGTTTCTTTTATTAAGTTCAATACATAACCAAAAGCACCACCACACAGGACGTGCAAGTTACAGAATTACCTTTATGGTATACAACAGTATACGACAATCTAGCCTCTCTGTTTGCACTGGAATTTCAATAGCAAACTGTACCCTTTGACTACCTATCTTTCATACTTCCTAAACAAAGATAGTTTATTAAACAATCTAGCAAGGCAGCATTATACTTTCACCTCTAGCAAAGCAGCATTTTTCCATTTGTTAACTGTGACAGTCAAATTAGCCCTTAATATAAAGTTTAATGAAAAATCACCCTCAGCACTTGGCTCTGTCTTTAATACACATTGATTTCCATAGTCAGTTATGAAAGAAAATTGTTCCTTTTAAGTTCAAGATTTGAGATATTCTTGACCAAACTTCAGACCAATAAGTGTTCATATTTTAGCAGTAGTAAATCTTATGAGCCAGAGTAGCCATATCAGCACTGTGCATCCAAGTACTTATTAATGTCTTTGAAGAGCTTGGACAATTTCAATATGGTCCAATAAGATTGATCTAGCCAGCACATAGATTGGGTGTCAGATGCTGACATGAATCTTTGTGATCCAGTAATATTCCCACTGAGCCCTCGTCAAATGTATATCCATACACCAGCTCACTCCAATGTTACTGTTAATCCCAGAGGAGGCCAACAACTTAGAGTAGCAGGAGCCTAAGTTAGAGAAGGCATTCGTCTCCCATGCAGTGTCCTGTTTTCCAGTTCTCTGAGTAGTCGCATCTCTTCCTATTGTTTGAATGCTTCAAATACATCCATTTGAAATACTATAAGGGGAAAAAGACTGAACGCCTTACATGGCCTCATCCAGTGTGCTTCATCCGCCCTGTTACTGTTTGATCAGTTATCCAAATATTCTTTAATTGCCAATCTTTCCAAGTTAGATTTACTATTACCTTTATTACACCATAGAGGCAATTTTGATGATAGCATCTCGGTTGAGTCACAAGTAGATTCCAAAAGACAGAAGGTACTTAAAGTAGTTGAAATGACTAACCAATTTTTATATTTCTGTCCTAGTACCATGCCTGGAAGGATGTTAATAGGAATTTGGGTGAATCATAGCTTCTTCTTGAGTCAGTCAAGTCAGCTTTCCTGTGGATTCTAGTTCTACTGCTACTACTGATTAGTGAACCATAAGCCACATTATCCGTATTAAGTGGCTTGATATTTCATGAAATCTGGGAAATTCACTCCACCTTCAGGCACCTAAAGCTTTAAGCTTTGCATAGTCCGAGAGTTTTACCCTTCCATAAAAATCTGGAGAGAATGCACTCTAGTTGCTTATATGCATTACCAAGTAGGGGAAGCAGGAGCATACTACATTATACAGTTAATTTTCAGAGCTATGACCATATTTATTGCTTTCGGTCACCTCCACCTTGACAAAGTAGAATCCACTTATCACTAAGTCTCTTAGTATGGTTAACATAATGTCCATGTTTTTATCTATTATATACTGCAGAGTCAGTGCAATCCAAATTGCTTAATATATTTTGTAACTACTTCCTTTTTCTAAAGGGATATTGATCAAAATCTGATGCAAACACAAATTTATTTAAAAGAATGCACTTAATTTTGCAGACATTTCAGGTTATAGAGTAAATTGGTCAATCATTCAGAAGAGATGTAGAATTGAGCTTGCTTTAAGAAAAAAAACAAACATCTGCATACCCTGCTCTTTCACTACTCCAAAGATCATAAGATATGCCATACTGCAGGCATGTCCAACTTCAAACAGGTCATGATCTACTTTTTCCGGCCAAAAGTGCCGGTGATCTACCACCATTAAAATTAAGTTTAAAATTTGTTTCAAATTAAATTTTAACCCAATAAAGTTGGAGGATTCCCCCCCCCCCCAATTTTTAATGAACCAATGGAAAGTACATTTTTCTTTAACTTTTATTGAGTAATTTGTGTTAAATTTAGGTCGAGTATTGATGCAGGCTGATCTTGCACAATCTTTAATATTTCGCTCTTGCTCATTAGTGAGACGTCTGAACCTGCATTTCATCCACCAGCTTTTTGAAGTTGGGTGAATATTGCATGAGGGCCAGTCTCAGGGAATCCTGGAGATGTTCATCTGTCATGTTGGAACGTTGTGTACTCTGTCATTTTCAGATGGGAAAACGCAGATTCACACAAATAAGATAAACCGAAACAGGAGTGTACAGCTTCACTGCATCTTCTCAAGTTGGGAAATTTGTCTCTAGGCACTAGTTTCCAAAACGATTCTTGCTCAGCACTGGTCTTGAGAAAAATGTCATTTTAAGGGTTAATTTTTCGTTTTCAAGAGATGGCTTGTTCAATGAGTAATTTTTACTGATAGCAGCTGCAGTTTCTTTAATGTCCACATCTACTTTGAATGGGTATGACAAGTACTCCACAACTGTTCCAATTTTTTGGAAGTCACAATCTATTTTCGAATTCCTGGATAACAGAACAGATTTCTGTCACATACTAATCATTCTGAAAAGCAAAATTTGGATATTGTCCTAGATGGTCCTGCGTATTAGGAAAATGATCAAAAGTGTTTGCAAGGTCAGTCATCTGCTCAAATTTGCTCTTGTAGGATGAAACTGTACTACTCATCTCGCCAATGCATTTGTTTTTACCTTGTAGTTCAAGGTTCATATCACTTAGTTCGCCTGTAAAGTCAGCGAGAAATGCCAGATCACATAACCACTCCTCATCTTCCAACTCTGCTTAGTCATCTCCCCTCTCTTTCAAAAAACTTCTTATTTCATTGAGCTAATCACGAAATCTTTGCAGAAATTTGTGCCTACTTAGCCACCTTACATCTGTGTGCAAAATGATTTCCGCGGCCCCTTCATCAAGAGTAAGATTGAAAAGCCATTTTTGAAGTGATCTTCCATGAACTGAATTTACAATTTTGAATATGATGTCCAATCCAAGGAAAAAATATCCAATAGGGGGTGAGAATTTGGTGTGCACGGACTAGGAGAAGGACCTTGGTGTGGTGATTTCTGAGGATTTCAAGGTGTCGAAACAGTGCGACAAGACTGTGGCAAAAGTCAGAAGGATGCTGGATTGCATACAAAGAGGAATTACCAGCAGAAAGGAAGAGGTACTAATACCACTGTACAAGTCACTGGTGAGGCCTCACTTTGGAATACTGTGTTCAGTTTTGGAGACCATATCTCGCACAAGATATAAAAAGACTGGAAACGGTTCAGAGGAAGGCGACCAAAATGATTTGCAGCCTGCGTCAGAAGCTTTATGAGAAGAGACTTGAAGACCTAAATATGTACACTCTGGAGGAGAGGAGGGACAGAGGAGATATGATTCAGACCTTTAAATACTTAGAGTATTAATGAACAAACCTCTTCCAAAGATGAGGAAGCTGTAAAACTAGACGGCATAACATGAAGCTGCAAGGGGGTAAATTGAAAGGCAATGCTAGGAAATACTTTTTCACAGAAAGGGTGGTTGATGCTTGGAATGCCCTTCCGATGGAAGTGGTGGGGGCGAATACAGTGACAGAATTCAAAATGACATGGGACAGACACAGTGGATCCCTTTATAGCAACAGGATAAAATCAAAATAAGCATAACATATCTCAACAAACAGGGGTGCCCTACACGGAGCTGTGGGTACACCCCTAAACAAAGGCATGGGGAGGGGTGACCTGTGCGGAGCGGCAGGTGCACCTACTCTTGCCACCTTGTTGGGCAGACTAGACGGACCATACTGGTCTTTATCTGCCATCATATACTGTGTTACAATGACAGTCTTTATGTTGAGTCTCTTGCTTGCCAAAGCTTGCTGGTGAATGATGCAGTGGTAAGAAAAATCTGGGAAGTTGTCATGCTGTCTACAGAGGGCTATAAAACCGTTCACCTCACCTGTCATTGCTCTTGCTCCATCAGTAGTGATGGAAACAAGTCTATGCAATGGAAGACTTCACTTTGTCACAAAAGAATGGAAAGAACTGAATATTTCCTGACTGGTAGTTCTCCCTTTTAACAAAATTGTTCCAAGTATTTCTTCTTTAACACTGAAGTCTTCAGAAAACATCCAGATAAAGACTAGTAACTGGGCTATTTCTCTTATGTCTGTAGATTCATCCAGTTGGAATGAGAAAGCAACACAATTTGAAACATCCTCCAACAATTGTTCAGTTGTGTCTCCACACATCTTTTCTATTCACCGCACGACAGTGTTTCTTGACAATTATACATCTTGAATAGCAGCTATGATCTCTTTCTTATTTTTAAAGCCTTCAAAAAGATTGTCAGCTGCTTCAAGAAAACAATCTTTTACAAATTCCCCTTCAGTGAAAAGTTTGCATTTCTTCGCAATCAGGTTGCTGACCTTGAAGGATTCTATGGTTGCATTGACCAAATGTAACCTTGGCTTCGATTTAAGTTCTTTGAGCTTCAGCTTACGAATTTCATTTTTGGGTGGAAAATCAGCATCAAACTTATTGCTATGCAGAGCCTTATAATGACGTTCCAGATTACCTTTTTTGGGCAAGGATACTGGGGTGTTACAAATTAGACAACAATTCTTGTTTTTCACCATGATGAAGTAGTAGTCCATTTCCCATTCATCATGAAAGTGGTAGGTTTTGCTCTTTTTTGGAACACTCATCTTCGTTATACTGGGGTGGCTGGATGTGAGAAGGCCAAATCTGCTAAGTTAGTATAAACATGGCTGAATCTGGTCCAAAACTGTCACTTTCCCAAATTAATAAAGATCAACAGGAACTGAAGACCTCTGGATGATGTGCAGTACAAGGACTGGAGATGCCAAAACCACACATGCAGTTCTAAAAGTAAAAATAAGAATTCATCATACTGGCACCAATAATCAAATACCACCAAACAATCATCAAAAAACTCAAACACCTGTCCAGCAAACCAGATAAAATCAAATACCGCCAAACAAGTTCAAATACCACCACACGCGATTTAATAAATTCTGTACACAGTGTAGAATCAACGCAAAGGCAAGGTGAAATAAAATTGCAGAGGCAAGCAAAGGTCACAGTGGTTTGAACCAATTCAAAGGCAAGGCATAGGCAAGTTAGAACAAAATTGGAAAAGCCAACCAAAATCACCAAATTCTTGACACTTTGTTGTCTGCCTGAAAACTTTTAATGAAAGCGAACTATAAAGCGACCAACGACCTGCACGCGACACAACTAATATACGGTAAGTGTATTCAGGTAAAGCCCGGGTGAATGGATATCACCTGGTATATAACACACTTCTAAGGGGTGTTGGGGCGGGGGCAGGAATGGGTGATTCTGAGAGGCAGGAGACCAGGTATGACGTCGGGCATGTGGTGTCTCATCGCGGGGCGGCGGCCCCCTGAGATACCCACAAACTATTGGCACGAAAAAGTGTCCCAATACACCCGCAGGCAGGGAAAAAAGACAGGCAAAGGATCAGCAGCAGCGACAAGCCCTCGGCAGACAACTTGCCAACACGAGCTCTCTCCTAGCGACGGGGCGAGCTGCTGCAGAGATGGAGCCAAGTGGGGCTGGCAATCTACCTCTGACCCCTCCGCAATCTACAGGTAGATCGCGATCTACCTGTTGGACATGCCTGCCATACTGGGTTAGACCAAGGTCCATCAAACCCAGTATCCTGTTTCCAACAGTGGCCAATCTAGGTCATAAGTACCTAGCAGTTTCCCCAAAAGACACAGGTTCCTCAGTGCTTGTATTGGGTCAAGCAGTGATATCCCGTGTCCCTTTTAATAATAGTTTATGGACCTTTCTTCCAGGAACTTGTCCAAACCTTTCTTAGACCCAGCTACACTAACAGCTTTTACTACAGCCTCTGGTAACAAATTCCAGAGTTTGATTACATGTTGAGTGAAAAAAATATTTTTTCTTATTAGTCTTAAATAGGTTATCCTGTAGCTTCATTGCATGACCCTAGTCTCTTTATATTCTGTTTACCCGTTCCACTCCATTCATTAATTTATAGACTTCTACCATATCTCCCCTCAGTCGTCTCTTTTCCAGGTTGAAGAGCCCTAACCTTTTTAGCCTCTCTTTATAGGAGTATCCTTCCATCCCCTTCACCATTTTGGTGGCTGCTCTTTGTACCTTTTCTAATAATGCTATATCTTTTTAAAGATACGGCGACCTGAATTGCGCACAATATTCAAGGTGCAGTCGCACCATGGAACGATACAGAGGCATTATAATATCCTTTGTTTTATTTTCCATTCCTTTCCTTATGATACCTAGTATTCTATTTTCTCTCTTGGCTGGCGCTGCACACTGGGCAGAGGGTTTTAACATGTTATCCACGATGACGCCCAAATCTTTTTCCTGGGGGGTGGTTCCCAATGTGGAACCTTGCATCGTGTAACCATAGTTTGGGATGTTCTTTCCTAGGTGCATAACTTTGCTCTTGTACACATTAAATTTCATCTGCTATTTGAATGCCCAGTCTTCCAATTTATCAAGATCCTCTTGCAATTTTCCAGAATCCTCTTGAGTTTTAACAGCTTTGAATGGTTTTGTGTCATCTGCAAATTTGATAACCTCACTCGTTATTCCCTTTTCCAGGTCATTTATGAATATGTTAAAAATCAGCGGACCCAGCACAGATCCCTGGAGTACTCCACTATTCACCTTTTCCCATTGGGAAAATTGGCCATTTAGCCCCTACCCTTTGCTTTCTATCTTTTAACCAGTTCCTGATCCACAATAGTATATCACCTCCTATCCCATGACTTTTTAGTTTTGCCAAAAGTCTCTGATGAGGGACCTTGTCAAAGGCTTTCTGAAAGTCCAGATCCACTATATCAACAGACTCACCTTTGTCTACCTGTTTGTTCACACCTTCAAAAAAACATAAATTAGTAAGACAAGATCTTCCTTGTCTAAAGCCATGTTGGCTGTCTCCCATTAAGCCATGATTATCTACATTCTGTTCTTTATGATGGTTTCTACTATTTTTCCCGGTACTGACGTCAGGCTCACCGGTCTATTGTTTCCCAGATCACCCCTGGAACCCTTTTCAAAAATTGGCATTAAATTGGTGATCCTCCAATCTTCAGGTATTACAAATGATTTTAATGATAGATCACAGATTACTAATAGCAGGTTTGCAATCTCATATTGCCGTTCTATCTCCAGGAACAAGCAGGAATGAGTCTTCACACGTGGGAGACGTCGCCGACGGAGCCCGCACGGGAATGCTCCCCAGCATCCAATCAGAAAGCCTTTGGGAGCATCCCCTGCGCCTGCGCGGTGGCTTCCCGCTCTTCCTACTGCCTCTCCCCAGTTTTTCGTTTTCCGCGGAGCAGGCAGGACATCCCTCCTGCCACCGCAGAAATTTTTCCTTTTTTCTGTAGTCGCGGCTTTCCCGCCGACGATGGCACCTCCGTGCCCCCCCCCCTTTTTTTCTTTCTTTCTTTTAATTATTTTTCATTTAATTTTCGTCGCCCCCTCTGGGCGCTGAAGACCGGGGCATGGAGCCTTCTTCCCCCCAGCCTCACAGCGGGGACTTAATTTTCCACGTGGACTCCAATGCCTCGTGCCTCTCCTGTTTGGGGCCTGACCCTTTTTTCCCGGATTCCCCGGGCTACAGTGTCGGGAGAAGACCCTCCCTCTTTCGGGTATCCCTCGACGACGTCTTCGCGCCCAAGGCGCGGATGTCGGGTTGTTCTTCTCTCCAGGATCAGGTAACCACACAACAGTCTGTTAAGACTAGCCGAGTCTTGAGGGGCGAGTCTCATGCGCGGCATGGCGACGGCTCCGGCCAACCCCTCAAGTCCTCCTTGGCTGATATACCCCGGTGGGAGTCCTCGGGCTCCAAAGCATTTACGGGGTTTCGGGATATTCCTGAGGTTCGCTCCTCACAGAACATTCCCGAGCCATGCCCGAGGGAGGTACCCGCTTCGAGCGGTGCCGATTCGTCGGCGTCGAGTGTTCCACTCTTCGCCAGGGATCGTCAGCCGGTGTGCTCGGCACCTTTGGGGCCGATCGACTCGACCGGGTCTGACCTCCCTACATCCAAGCCATGCTCGGGCGTGGTAGTCGCTCCGGGCGGTACTGAGCCCCCGGCATTGACGTCGGTGTCGAGCGCTCCGCTCCTCACCGAGGATCGTCGGCTGCTGTCCTCGGTGCCTCCGGGGCCGATCGACTCAGTCCAGCCTGGCGTTCCTCCATCCCTGCCATGCGCGTGGGCGGTACCCGCTTCGGGCGGTACCGACCCCTCAGCGTCGGTGTCGAGCGTTCCACTCCTCACCGGGGATTGGCGGCTGCGGTCCTCGGCGCCTCCGGGGCCGACCGACTCGCGCCGGTATGGCGTTCCTATGGGGGTGGTATCCGCTTTTGGCGGTGCCGACCCATCGGTGTCAAGTGACCCGCTCCCCACCGGGGATCGCCAGCCGCTGCCCTCGGCGCCTCGGGGGCCGATCGACTCGACACTGTCTGACGGCCCTACGTTCAGGTCATGGGCGGAGGTAGTACCCGCTTCGAGGGCGCGGGCGTCGGTGGTTCCACCCCGCGCCAGGGATGGTCATCTGGCCTCCCTCCCCTCGGGGCCGCTCGCTTCGACCCGCGCCGGGTCGCCAGTATCCCAGCCCTGCGCAAGGGTGGTACCGGGTTCGAGCAGCGCCGCTCCGCCGGCGACGGCAGGGGCGTCGAGCACGAGGGACCACCATCGACCTTCCCCGGGGACGTCGAGCACGAGGGACCACCATCGTCCTTCCCCGGGGACCTCGGGGTATGTCGGCCAGCGCACGGGCGACTCCCCGGCATCGACGCGGCCGTCGAGGGCCCTGCCCTTTCTTAGAGAAGGGGCCCCGGGGTCTTCAACCGCTTTGACCCAATCTGTGTCTGCGCCGCCCCACAACGGTACCCCGACGTCGGCGCAGGGGCTTTGCACTTCCCCTTCTCCCCCCACCCCCGCAGGGACTCGTCGTCGGGTGACCGGGGTCCCCTCGGGTACGGGCCGTATGCCCTGGAAGAATTTCTTTCCGGGTCGGACGGGTTCGAGAGGGAGCCCGGCACCGGGCAGTGCCCGCCGATCGACATTGGCGCCGGCGTCAGATGACCCCCTTTCCTCCGAGCACCGTCCTCAGGGGCCCTTGATGCTCGCGGCACCGGTCGGCGCGGTTCCGATCCGCACTCCGGGATCTCCACCACCGGCGCGGTCACTCCCGCCGGGGGCCTCGAGGAAGGAGTCGATCTCCTCGCTCGGTTCGATGCCCAGCCTGGAGTCGTTGTCCAGCCTTGAAAGCCTGGCCACGGCACGTCTCGGGATCAGCCACTGTCCTCTCACACAGCGCAGAGCAGAGACCGCTGGCCCCTGTCCTCCGGCGGCCGCGGATTCGCCCCAGTCACGGGGGGAAGCGCCGCCCCCGGGTTCAGGGCCGAGGCCGGTTCCTGCGGCGCCGTCGGTGCCATCGACTTCTTCGATGCCTAGCTTGGAATCAATTCCAGGAGCCGACGACGCCATGTTGACTGCCCCGATCCGGGTCGGTTGGTCCCCTCCTCTGCCCAGCGGGCATCAGCCCGAGCGGCCTCTTAGTGCCCTGGCGGCCTCTCCCGCCATAACTGCTCCGGCAGAGCCACCTTTCCAGGATTTCCTCCTTGACATGGCGGACTTGCTGGCCATCCCTATCCCGGACCCGAGCCCAGGCCCTGTGGAACAGGCAGCCGCAATGCTTTCTCTGCATCCCGCCCTGCAGGATCTCCTGCTGGGGGCTTGGCGGTCGCCTTTGAGGGTTCCGGCGCCGCCGACTGTGATGCAGGCTCTGTACCGGGTGCCTCCGTCCCCGGGGTTTCGGCAGCACCAGCTTCCACATCGGTCCATTGTGGTGGAATCGGCGCTGAGGAAGGCCGGAAGCAAGGAGAGGCATGCTTCTCGCCCTCCAGGCTGCTCCTCGAAGACGCTAGATACTCTAGGACGTCAAGCCTTCCAAACGTCTATGCTGGCGGCCAGAATTATTTCATATATATTTTATATGAGTCTGTCGCTTCGGGAGGTCACCGAGAGGTTATCTCGGTTATCCACCTTCGTATCTGCAACCAAGGCCTTTGAATATTCCCTGCTTCTTTATCATTGCAGGAATATCTCCGGGTTCCTTTCTCGTGCTTCGCTGGACTCCTTCCGGTCGGTCAGCAGAGCCTCTGCGGTTGCCATTAGAGCACGCCGCACGGCATGGTTGCAGGCGTCCGAGTTGTGTAGGCGGGCACAGCACATCCTGGCTAATTCTCCCTGCGACGGAGATCATTTAATAGCGAAGCCTTACGTCAGGTCGCACAGTGCTTCGCTAACCTTCCCAGAGTTAGCAGCCAGCCTAGGGCCCGGCTTCCCCCCGGTGGTGGTAAACGCCCCTCCAGACCCCCCTTCCCTAGGAAGAGGAAATGTCAGCCCTCCGCCCACCCTCCAGGCGCGCCCAAGCAAGGGACCTCTCACCCCGGGTTGATGTCCCCGGGCCCGTGCCAGGACTCTCATACTAGGCATTTTTAGGCTCAGGTGGGCGGCTGCCTGCACTTAACCTCCTTACCAGACGTTTTGACTAGAGCTCTACTCTGGGGCTCGTCCAGTTGGAAAATGGTTCGGGGATTTATCTAGGGGTTCAGGTCTTCTCCTCCGTGGGAAAGGGAGACCACCTTACGCCGTGATTGCTATGGCCCACGGTCACCCTACTTACTCTTCGGTATGTCCCCGAACCCCCCTCAGCCAGTATCCTCTTGCTGATTGCTTCCGTACTGGAATTCCCCTCCAGCCGCTAAAGTCCTCCTATACTCACCAGGGACTATACCCTCATGTCCCCCGATTGTGCGGGGGACAATTTTTACGTGCAGGTCCTGGGGACACATTAGGGCCTCCAACCCCTGCGGCATTCTACCGGACTGATGCTATCCTCCGTCCCCCGCGCTACCGCGCTCTTAGCTCGCCGATCTGCCCTTGCCTTCCGGGAAAGATCCCTCCCCTGACGGATCTTGTGGCCACCTCTCCAGGTGGACGTTCTGGGGATCGATGGCAGATCCGCCTTACCTGAGTGCTGCTCATGGAGGCAGGCCCCCCCGGCTTAGATATACTAGATATCTCCTGCTTGGCAGGCGCCTTTGGGGGATCCCCACAGTACCTGTGTTTACCGCCTTTTTCCCCCTATGGCCGGTACTCACCCCCCCCCCCCCCCCGGGGTTCCGGCCAGTCTGCCTGCCTATTCCCCGATCGGCCCGCGGACAGGTGGTACCCTACTGCTGTGAAGTCAACAGTCCCCTGTTTTCAGTTAGGTCCTCCTCCCAGAGGTCCGGACCCTTGTCTCCCTATCTCTCGCTAGGGCAGACTGTGTACCCCTTCTGCTCCGGGGTACACCTCTACTCTTCTCCGGGATAGGCTCTCTAGTTCGGCCTGTCTTCCACTGTTGGTCCTCTGAGTTATGGACTCTACTCCTAAGGGAGTGCTCAGCTTGCCGTGAGCCCCCTGGAAGACCTGCCGTCCTTCTCCTGACCCAGCTGACGCCTGGATCCCATGGCCTTCCGGATTTGGAACTTCCTCCTCGCTGCGGTGAAGTTTCCTTGATGACCTCGCTACTGCATCTACAGTGCCTTCATCACAGGACTACTTTCGACAACCCGGTGGGTAAGCAGTACAGGGTTCTAAACCATTAATTCATTAAAACTTAATGGCCGGTAAGCTCTGTATGGTACTAGGTCATTTACTCATTACCTGCTTAATGTTTCCCTTCATGCACCCCTCTGACTACTCCCGTAGCCTGGGTTTTTTTTTGCTGTATCCTAATGGTACCTGTTCTGCACTCTAAAGACTTGCCTCCGTAGGCTTTGAATTCGCTGTTCCTCTATTCAACTCCTGCCCTCCATCCCTCAGGGGATGCCGGAGATTCAGGCTGGGCAAATGCCATCCCGTCTGGGCTGCGCTTATGGGATCTCCCCGGGCATCCTAAGCTAGGGAGTCCCCACGTGTGAAGACTCATTCCTGCTTGTTCCTGGAGATAGCACAGTTACTTACCTGTAACAGGTGATCTCCGGAACAGCAGGAATTAGTCTTCACAACCCGCCCACCTCCCCTGGGAGTTGTATCTCTCTTTTTCTCTATTCCTTCCTCTCCTCTCCTTCCGGCTCAGCTATGAAACTCAACTGGGGAGAGGCAGTAGGAAGGGCGGGAAGCCACCGCGCAGGCGCGGGGGATGCTCCCAAAGGCTTTCTGATTGGATGCTGGGGAGCATTCCCGTGCGGGCTCCGTCGGCGACGTCTCCCACGTGTGAAGACTAATTCCTGCTGTTCCCGAGATCACCTGTTACAGGTAAGTAACTGTGCTTTCGACACCCTTGGATATATACCATCTGGTCCAGGTGATTTGCTACTCTGCAGTTAATCAAATAGTTGTAATACATCTTCCCGGTGTAGCGATATTTCTTTCAATTCTTCTGCAGCATCACCTTTAAATACCACTTCAGTCATGGGTAGCATCCCTACATCGTCAGTAAAGACTGAAGCAAAGAATTCATTCAGTCTCTCCACTATAGCCTTGTCCCCTCTTACTGCCCCTTTTACCCCTCTATCATTTAATGGTCCAACTGACTCTCTCACAGGTTTTTTGCTACGAATGTACTTGAAAAAGTCTGTTATGCATTCTTGCTTCTACAACAAGTTTCTCAAATTCTCTCTTTACCTGCTTTATCAATGCGTTGCATTCATCTTGCCAGTGCTTATGCTGTTTCCAGTTTTCATCATTTTGCTCTTTTTTCCATTTCCTGAAAGATGCTTTTTTGGCAACACTCTCTCTGACCTCACCTTTAAACCATGCTGGCAGGTTTTTGGACTTCTACCTTTCTTAAAGCATGGAATACAGCTGGTCTTGGCTTCCAAGATAGTATTTTTAAACAACACCAAGCTTGATGTAAGTCTTTGACCTTTGCAACTGCTCCGTTTAGTTTTTTCTTAACTATTTTCCTCATTTTATCATAGTCTCCCTTTTGAAAGCTAAAAGGTAAGTACTGTGGATTTCCTTACCATCCCTCCTCCATTAATTAGATCAAGCACAATCATGCTATGATCACTATTGCTAAGTGGCCCCAACACCCTTATCTCTTGCAACAGATCTGGTGTTCCACTAAGGACTAAGTTCAAAATGGCTTCCCCTCTGGTTGGTTCATGAACCAGCTGCTCCAAGAAGCAGTCATTTATTTCATCTACAAACTTTATCTCCCCAGCATGTCCTGTCGTGTCACTGACCTAGTCAATACTGGGGTAATTGAAATCACCCATTATTATTACTGTGCTGTAAATTTTGTTAGCTTCCTTGATTTCTTTGAGCATTTCATCATCCATTTGTTCATTCTGGCCAGGCGGTCGATAGTGCAACCGCACTGCCATTGCCTTCCCCTTTTTATATGGAATTTCAATCCATAGAGATTCTACAGCGAATTTTGTTTCCTGCAAAACTTTAATCCTTTGTGACTCAATGCCCTCTCTGATATAGAGTGCAGCCCCTCCACCAATTTGATCAGCTCTAATTACGATATAGTTTGTACCTAGGTATCAGTGTCCCACTGGTTGTCCTCTTTCCACCATGTCTGAGATACCAATCATATCTAACTTCTCATTTAGTGCTATATATTCTAACTCTCCCATCTTATTTTTTAGACTTCTAGCATTTGCATACAAGCATTTTAGAGACTGTATTTTGTTCATATTAATCTGAGGGGCAATTTGCTGTCTTTAAGCTCTGTCTGCTCTGTACTCAAGGGCATTTGCGCTACCTTTGTCTTTATTGGATCCTCTGCTGATGTGTCCTAACTTCATTTTTTTTGGTAGTATCCTTCAAGGATACATTGTTTCAAACCATGCGCTCTTGGGCGACTGTCGGCTCTCCCCTGTTATCTAGTTTAAAAGCTGCTCTATCTCCTTTTTAAAGGTTAATGCCAGCAGCCTGGTTCCATCCCGGTTAAGGTGAAGCTCATCCCTTCGGAAGAGCCCCTCCTTTCCCCAGAATGTTCCCCAGTTCCTAACAAATCCAAAACCCTCATACTTGCACCATTGTCTCATCCATGCATTGAGTCTCTGGAGCTCTACCTGCCTTCTGGGTCCTGTGTGTGGAACGGGATGGATTTCGGAGAACGCTACCCTGGAAGTTCTGGATTTCAACTTCCTATGTGAAAGCCTTAATTTAGCCTCCAGAACCTCCCTACCACATTTTCCTATGTCATTGATATTGACATGTACCAAGACAGCAGACTCCTTCCCAGAACTATCTAAGACCTTGTCTAGGTGGCACGTGAAGTCTGCTACCTTTGTACCATGTGGGGAAATTTGGCTCAGGTCTGCTTTATATGACTGCACCCTTGCTTGCTGGAAATGCTCACCGCAACATATGGATGGCTCAGAAGAAACAGCATGTGGGCTACAAGACAGAGTATATGCGGCCTACTATGAAAGAGTCTGGGTAACCATACTTTGTACAGGAGTGTGCAGGGTTTGGGCCTAGCAAGAAAAATACAGGCCAAGCTGGAAACAAAGAACACACATACTCTGAGCCTTGAAGATTACAAATAGTGCCAAGAAATGGAACACAGGAAGAAGCAGAGAGGGTTGCGCTCAACTGCATAGATAAGCAGACCTTGAAACTAAAGCTGCGAAACTAATAAACATGGGAGGGTCCCCGGGAGAGAAGTTTGTGCAGAAAGCTGCAAATAACATAAGAATTTATGCAGAACTTTCTGGAACTTTGGGACAGAGGTATATAAGAAAAGCAACTATAGAGCATCGTGGGCAGCCTTCTCTCCCCCACTGTTGTGGAGGTAGAGAATGTTGCCTGCGCTCAGATCCCTCAGACAGACACTTGTATATCTGTGCTTGCAGCTTTTTTGCTTGTACTAAATAAAGGAGTTTTGCTGACAAGTGACTGTGATCTGAGATTTTATTTTCCTGGTGTACAGCTCCCATGTGCCCAGGCAATCGGTGATATTTGGGACACTTTGTAGGTGAACCCTGCCTACAACCAGGCAGGCATGTTACCAGGCGATCCTCACGTCCACCAGCCACCCAGCTATCTACATGCCTAATGATTGAATCACCAACTGTAACGGCTGTCCTAACCCTTCCCTCATGGGCACATGGCCCTGGAGAAACTTCCTTGGTGCGAGAGAGTTTTACATCACTTGGAGGACAGGTCCTAGCTATAGGATCACTTCCTGCCACACCATGGTGATGCTTTCCTGTCACGTGATCTCTCTCCTCCATGGCAACAGGGATGCTGCCAGACTGGATGTGGGACTTCAGGACTATATCCCTGTAGGTCTCATCTATGTACCTCTCTGTCTTCCTTATGTCTTCCAAGTCTGCTACTCTTGCCTCCAGAGATTGGACTCTTTCCCTGAGAGCAAAGAGCTCCTTGCACCTTGTGCACACGTAAGACCCCTCACCAACTGGGAGAAAATCATACATGTGACGCTCAATGCAAAAGACTGGAAAGCCCCCATCTCGCTGCAGGACTGCTGTCTGCATCTTCGTTTTAAGGTTGTGTTTAGATATTTAAGTTCTTTACTTACTAAGGGGCTTGTTTACAAAGCCGCGGTAGTGGTTCGCGATCGCGATCGCAGCCGCGGCCCCATTGAAATCAATGGGGCCGCGGCTCCGATTACGATCGCAAACCGCTACCGCGGCTTTGTAAACAAGCCCCTAAGGGTTGCTAAGTATACGTATACTAATAAAACTATACCTAATATGTTTAATGTACTTTGTTCACCTGAAGTTTAATTAATCTCAGGTCCTTAATGTATGCTGAGCTGCACCTGAGAGTGAATATATCACCTCCTTTCCTTTAAGAGGTTTAAGCACCTATAAAGCTATGGTTATCCCAGGGGTAGGTGGGTGTAGGGGAGGGAGGAAGGGAAAGAAGACTTATTAAAAGATGTCTGCTACACAGTACCCTGTCCTGTGCTTCTAAGCTAATCTGTTACCAAACTCCAGGGGGAGTCCCACAGCTCTTGCTTTGATAGAGGCAGTCTTGGTTTCTAAATTTAACCAGAAAACACTGCTGTGTTTTAAATTTAAACTGAAAACTCTTTGCTGCTACTAGGCCCTGATTGATTTAACAATTACACTGGGTTCACAGATTAATCAGATTTAATCTAAAGAATTCTTTTTCCCCAAGATTTAGAAAAATTCCCGTAAATAAATACTTATGATTGCAGATCTCTCTGCAGAAGTAGCAGTCCCGTTTTGTAGTCCTTCATGCTTTATAGTCAGGAGACTATCTTCTTGTTACTTTTTCCTAAAAAAAAATAAAGTACCCTTTCCAATTTACTAGGTAACTTGGTAAACTAGTCTTATGCTCGAGCCCAAATAAGAAATGCTGCAGCTGAAAATATTGGAAATTACGTATATGTACACCATATTTCTCTTCCAGATATTCTTTGGTCAATAAAGTGTCATTCTAAAAAGTTAAGTTTCAATTTCCTTTTCTATTATTACACCAGCCTATCTCTCTTGTAAAACTTTGGGCCCCAAGGGGCAGAGTAAAGAGAGAAAGACAAGTTAACATTCAATCTCTAGGAACAAGCAGGAATGTAGTCTTCACGTATGAGTGACATCAGTACCGATGGAGCCTGCACGGGATCGCTCCCCAGCGTCCTATAGGAATGCTTTTGGGAGCATCCCAGTGCGCCTGCACTGCTGCCTTCCCGCCTTTCCAACCCTCCCACCTCAGTTTTTCATTTTCTGCAGAGCCGACAGGGAGCAATTCCTGTCACCGCAGAAAATCATCTTTTGTGGTGTGTCTGCCTTGCTGTCGACGCCAGCACTGGTATCTTCAGTGTCTTTTTCTTTCTTGTATTTTCTCTTTCAAAAATAAAGGTTTTTCTTGGAGGGTCTTTGCTCTCTAGGTGCTAAGCGCCATTTTGGGCCTTAGGCTCCTTTGTTCCTCAGAATGGAGAAACCAACTAGTGGTTTCAAAAAGTGTTCCAAATGTAGCAGTACCATTTCTGCTACCGACACCCATGACTGGTGTCTAAAATGTTTGGGACCAGACCATTCACCATCGGAATGTCTCCTTTGAGGAAAGATGACAGAGAGGCTGGCAGAATAGAGCTGCAAAACTTGGCATCTTCTTTGAAGAAAGATGACAGAGAGGCCGGCAGAATAGAGCTGCAAAACTTGGCACCCTCTTTGCCACGGATGCAATGTCCGTGGCATCAACGTGTGTTCCAAGGCTTCATCTTCCTCCCATGGATCTCAGGTAACGAAACAGATCATCTTCGAAGACTGGTTGGTCCTCAAAGGGTAGATCTCCTAAGCATCGAGATGCTTTAAGCGTTGCCCTAGAGGAGAATACAATGGCCAGACAGCCCCGGCGGGAGGTCCTTGTCTCCAAAGCATTATCGGGACCCAAGATTTTTCCGAGGCGCCCACCTCTGGAGAGCTCTTTGTGCCGTGATCTGGGGTCGTGGCTCGCTCTCCGGGTTCTGATACCCAGGCATTGGCTGGCTCCATGGATCAAGATATCCTAGCCATTGAGCGGAGTCTTGCAGCATTGCTGGTTGCTTTGGTACCACTAAAGCCTCTGCAGTCATTTCTGCAGCCATCAGTACCGACACCAGAGGTATCTGCATCGACCATTGTGCCGCTCTCCACGCTACCAAACATGCCGGCCCTGGAGTCGGTGTCTGGCATCGAGGGTCCAGTACCGAGGCATTCCAGTGCCAATTTCAATTGGTACCTTTGTCAGGCTGGGCAGAATCACCCTGCCCATCGATACTTCGAGTCTTCCGATTATTCCGTTGAATCAATTGGTACCAGCAAGGCTCTTCTGGAAGATCCTTCTCCTTCCCCACAACGCCGGATGTCTCCGCCGGAGGACATGTCTTTTCAAGACTTTATAGGAGATGTGGCTTGGGGGCCTCTCGATTACGGTGACCTCCGAAAAGTAACTGAGAGCTGAAGAACTTGAAATTCTTCAGTATTTGGTAGCCCCTAAGAAGGCCGTGATGTTACCCATTCATCGGATATTGCATGACCTCATGTTTAGGATGTGGGAAACACCTTAACAGTGTCTCCACTTTCTCGAAGACTCGATACCATGTACCGGGTATCGCAGTGTCCCGATCTCCAGAAGACGCAGTTACCACACCATTCCATGGTTGTGGAATCGGCAGTGCTTTGAATTAAAAGTGCTAAGACACATTCATCTAATCCCCTGGGCCTTGAGGCGAGAACTCTCGATGCCTTTGGCCGTCGATACTTTCAGGCCTCCATGTTGTCAGCCAGAATAAGTTCATACATATTCTACATGGGTATGTTTCTTTGGGAGGTGACTAAAGATTTGTAACTAATGGCTCCTCTTTTCCCAGATGACAAGAGGGTTGATTTCCTGACACTTGTTAAACATGCCCAAAATGTTTCCAAGTTCATGAGCAGGGCAACTTTTGATTGTTTCGTGTATTAGCAGGACTTCTGCTATTTCCATCAGTGCATGTTGGATTGCTTGGTTACAAGCATTTGATGTAGAACAGTGGGTGCAAGATAAGCTGGGGAATATTCCTTGTACAGGAGAAAATCTCTTTGGCAAGGATTGGCAAGGCACAGCTTCTCAGCTTGATTCCGAAAATACCACCCTAAACAGGCTCTCTAGGACCACTGCCAACCCAGCTAAGAAAAAGACAGTTAAGAAGCCCTTTTTCATCAAGAGGTTTTATCCTTCTTACACCCCATGCGGTCCACTGTCCGGTCCATGCTTCCCAGAAGGGACAACAACAACCAAAGCAACAAAGGAAGGCTCAGGCCCCCCAGAGTTCAACCAGTTCAGCAGACCCAGTCTCCACAAGGTCTTTGACTTCCTGCTTGAGAACTTAGCTATCCTACTTCTGGAGATTCCAGAGCCAGTCAACATCCCAGGCAGACTGTGTTACTTTGCCAAAAGATGGCACCAGATAACATCAGAACATTGGACTCGCTCCATAGTGACAGAGAGGTACAAACTTCACTTCCAAAGTATGCCCCTTCTGTACCTCAGAGAATTAAACCAGTATATGCTCCAAGAGAAATTCAAAATGATCTCTCTCGGAACACTTCTTCCTTACATCCAGAGTTAGGATTGGCTATGTTCTCTAGACCTAAAGAATGCATATACAGACATCCTTGTCCACAAAGAACACAGGAGGTTTCTTTGATTCCTCTTTCAGGGAAGACATTACCAGTACAGGCTTCTTCTCCAAGAGTCTTCACAAAATGCATGGCAGTAGCAGCGTTTCTAAGGACTCGAGAGATATTTGTCTTCCCCTACTTAAATGACTGGCTCATCCAAGCATTGTCTGCTCCAGAGGCCAGCTCTGCTCTACTGCACAAGGCAGATTCTTCAACATTTGGGGTTTGTAATAAATCTTCCAAAATCCCAACTCACTCCTTCTCAAACCTTAGAGTTCATAGGGGCTCTTTTAGACACGCAGCAGTCAAGCGCTTTTCTGCCACAGGTACACTGCACCTGAATAATTCAACTGGCTTTTCAAGCAGCTATGAAGACCTCCCTAACTGCTCGAGAAATGCTTCAGTTGCTCGGTCATATGACTTCCACTGTACATGTAGTTCCCTATGCTTGTCTACACATCCGTGCAGCTCAGTGGACCCTTGCTTCGCAGTGGACTCAGGCATCAGGTCATCTGGGGGACAAAGTCAGGAACTCTGCACACCTTATTTTGTCCCTCCAATGGTGGCAATCGCCAAAAATCCTACTCATAGGGTCACCTTTTCAGAAGCCACCACACCAGTCCACCCTGACAATGGATGCGTCCAAATTGGGTTGGGGAGCTCATCTGGACAATCTCTCCACTCAGGGTCTTTGGACTCAGCAGGAGGTTGACTTCACATAAACCTGCTAGAACTCAGAGCCATCTTCAATGCTCTTGAGTATTCCAGGACTACCTCTGCTCCAAAACAGTTCTAGTCCAGACGGACAATCATGTTGCCATGTTCTATGTGAACAAACAGGGTGGAACAGGTTCTCAGGTGTTGTGCAGCGAAGCCCTACACCTATGGTCCTTTGCCATATGCCTTCAGATACACCTACTAGCAGTGTATCTCCCGGGCAAGCAGAACCTCCTGGCAGACAAACTCAGTGGAGTACTACTGCCACACGAATGGTCTCTCCATTCAGTGCAAATTGCTCTAATCTTTCAAATCTGGGGAACCCCAGATATAGATCTGTTTGCAAGTCCTCAGAATGCCAAACTTCCCTGCTTCTTTTCCAGAATTCCTGCTCAGAATAGTCAGGCAATGGATGCTTTCCACCACCACTGGGTCAGGACTTCCTATATGCCTGCCTACCCACCCATTCCCCTCATTCCCAAGACTCTGTTCAAGCTTCAGAGAGACACGGGCCATATGATCCTCATAACCCCACTCTGGCCACAACAGACGTGGTATCCACTGCTTCTACGTCTCTCTCAAGCCAAACCTCTGGAGTTGGGATGTGCCCCAGATCTTCAATCCCAGGAGAACGGGACGCTTCTGCACCCGAACCCTCAGTCTTTGCACCTGATGGCATGGCTGCTCAGAGCCTAGAACTCCAGGATATCAACCTCTTTCAACAGGTTAAAGATATCCTTCTGGCCTCTAGGAAAGCTTCCACAAGGCGTGCTTACACTTTTAAATGGAGAAGGTTCTCAATCTGGTGTTCAAAAAAGGAACATAATCGTTTTTCTGTTCCATTAGAGGTGTTACCTGAGTATCTCCTCCACCTTTCATCCTCTGGACTTAAAACTAATTCAGTAAGAGTCCACCTCAGTGCCATTGCGGCTTTTCACATGCCCTTTGATGGACAACCTGTCTCCTCTCAGCCGCTTGTAGCACGTTTTATGAGAGGTCTACTCTTAGCTAAGCCTCCCATTAAGCCACCACATGTGGCATGGGATCTCAATCTTGTCCTTGGACAGCTCATGAAGCCACGCTTCGAACCCCTAGCCACTACATCTCTGAAGTTTCTTTTTTGAAAAGTCATCTTCCTAATTGCCCTCACTTCTGCAAGATGCATCAGTGAGCTCCAAGCTTTAGTGGCTGACCCTCCTTATACACGGTTCCACCATCCTCACTTCATGCCAAAGGTGGTTTCGTCTTTTCATTTAAACCAGTCGGTTTACCTGCCAGTTTTCTTCCCTAGGCCTCATGCCTCTAGTGCAGAGAGGAATCTACATACTCTGGATTGCAAGCGTGCTTTGGCCTTTTATCTTCAGAGAACTAGGCAGCACAGAAAGGCTTTACAGCTTTTTGTTGCCTTTGATTCCAGTTACCTGGGTCTACCAGTTTCCAACAGAACACTCTCCAAGTGGATTGCAGACTGTATCTCTTTTACCTATGAGCGTAAAGGACTTTCTCTTGAAGGTCATGTCACAGCACATAATGTGAGAGCAATGGCTGCTTCTATTGCAAATCTACGCTCGGTGGCGATTGATGAAATCTGCGAAGCAGCAACCTGATTTCTCTGTCCACACCTTTGCAGCCCACTATTGCTTGGACAAGGACTCCCGTAGGGATGCCTCCTTTGGCCAGGCTGTTCTCCTGCATCTCTTTTAGACTTAGAACAACTCTTATCCCCCGTCCCAGGTTTCGATACCAGAGATCCTTGGGGGGGAAACATGACCCATTTCAGTCTGTGTTTCACTGCTCTCTGTGGTCATCTCCCTGGCATCTCCAAGTTAGGGAGTCCCATACGTGAAGACTACATTCCTGCTTGTTCCTGGAGATAGCGTAATTACTCATCTATAACAGGTGATCTCCGGGATCAGCAGGAATTTAGTCTTCACAACCCACCCACCTCCCCTTGGAGTTGTATCTTTCTCTCTCTCTTTCATCACAGCTACAAACCCAACTAAGGAGGGAGAGTTGGAAAGGCGGGAAGGCAGCAGCACAGGCACAGTGGGATGCTCCCAAAAGCTTTCCTATAGGACGCTGGGGAACATTCCCACGCGGGCTCCGTCGGTGCCGACGTCACCCCTACGTGAAGACTCAATTCCTGCTGTTCCTCGAGATCACCTGTTACAGGTGAGTAACTATGCTTTCTCTGTCTTGTGGATATGGAACCAACATTTGCCATACCACACTTAAAGAATGACTATTTACCTGTGATTTAAGCTCAGCCTGAATTACAAAGAGGAACACCTGAAGTGGGATAGAGGAGATCCTGCAATGCCTCCAGCCCAGCCGAGTCCAGCACCCCCACAGGGTTGCCACCAGTATTTGGTAGATTGCTAACAAGTACTATATAGTATACCAAAGGGTCAGGAAGTCCATCCACCTAACTCTATGGGAGTTTACAGCATTTTAAATGCCAAATGAGGTTTATTTTGCCATATGAAGTGAGTAAAGAATCTTCTTTTCCTTATCTCAGTCCAGTCCAGATGCATGGGTCCAGATGGAGACTGAGAACCATTGGTTTGATTTTAATGTCAGGGTATAAAGGGGTCTGTGCAGCCTCTATCTCACCAGTATTTCTCAGTCTCCAGCAGATGGCGGTGTACTGAATCTGTGCGGTCTGAACTGGTTCTTGGTGTGTTCCCTTTGCTTCAGCAATTCAGGAGGGACACTATACCGGCTAACATTTTCTTAGGTGAGGAGTTGGCTGCGGCAATCGATGTTGATCTGGTCAATGACCTTTCCTTTGCTCCCATGAATTCTCGAAAAAGAATGCAAGGAGATGCTCCCATGTCCCTACGAGGCTCCCTAAATGCCGCTAGTGACAGCCTCAGCAAGGGGCTTCTTCGAGTGGATCCTGTCTGTTCTTTGCTGCAGGTGCCTATCTAGTCTTTTTGCATGAATGTGCTATGTTCGCTGCTCTACCAGTTCAAAGCGGGTTTTGATTCTGAGGTGTGTTTTTGGTTGGTTGTAATTTGGAAAGGTTTTGGGCAGGAACCACCACCATTGTGCGGTGCAAGCCCACGCTAAGCTTCGACGTGTTTTTCTTTGGCAGTAGCAGCAGCTTTGAGTGACCTTGCTATGGTTTTCATCTCTAGATTTGCCCATTGCAATCTGTTTGCTAGCCCCAGTGCTTGCTTTGTTTTGGGCAGAAACCACCAAAATATTTTGATAGAGACGGGTGGGGGAAAAAACACCACAGGTACTTGTGGATTACCTGGGAGTTGTGCCTGGGTAATGAGACGCTTGCCGGCTTAAGTAGCTCCTGGCTCTTCTGATACTAGCTAGGCATACTTGGGACTTATATGGTGGTTGTTGGAATTTTCACTGTTTTTGTCTATCTCTGATTTGCGCTAGGCTTCGCCTTGCAGCAAGGTGCCATTTGGTGTTTTAGGAGTAACTTTCTGTTGATCTGAATGGTAAGTTTGGAATTCCGCGGGGTAACTTCTTGGCCCGCATATAGTTTCTCCCTGTCCTCTCTTGCTGTACCTTTCTGTTACTAATGGAGTTCAATTTCTTTCTTTGTCTTCTACACTTATAGTTTTGTGTTATTTGTTTTTACTTACTGTAAACCGCTCTGCCTGCTATAAGCCAAGAGTGGTATATCAAGTCTGATAAACGATAAATGATTATTCAGCAAGGCATTGTCCTCTCATTTTACTAAGACTTCACCAAGGCTTGTGCGTAACAAGTTGCAAATGACAACTTAGGGGGCAGGCCCTGTTTTTTCTTTTGGTCATCGAATGGCTTCTTTTCTATTCTAAGTGGGGGGGGGGGGGAAGCAGGGAAGGAGTATGATTCCAAAGAGAGAGGTTTTAAGCCTTCCTAATGGTTAGCTGATTGTGGATTCGGCTTTTGCTCTCTACAGCTAAGATAGGCAATGCCTTATTTTGGCCAGGGGTGGTTTTACTGGCTGATCACAAGATGGTACAGTCCAACAAACAGGCATGAATCCACGTGCAGCAGACACCCAGTAAGAAACGTGGATTACAACGAAGAGACTTAAGGTTGTACTTATCTTATGTTCTTATAGTTTTGAGATTTGAATATTTATTTTCATATTTATTTACATGTTTTGTCTTATTTCCAATTCCCTTTTCCCCTCCTTTTTACACTTAAGTTTATATTTGTTTTTATTTTTATTGCTTTTAGCCATTTAAGCCCCTGAAGAAGGTTTTTTTCGAAACACGGC
The DNA here is from genome assembly GCA_033557465.1 of Ichthyophis bannanicus. Lineage (NCBI taxonomy): Eukaryota > Metazoa > Chordata > Amphibia > Gymnophiona > Ichthyophiidae > Ichthyophis > Ichthyophis bannanicus. The sequence goes on along the minus strand of CM066035.1, from coordinate 883,209,067 downwards.
CAGTGTCAGGCCAGTGGCTGAAGTGGGTTACTAATAAAGTTTATTTTACACGTCTCTTCGTTGTAATCCACGTTTCTTACTGGGTGGTCGCAAGATGGTAGGCAGAGTAGTCCTTTCATTTTGGCTAACTTGCTTAGGCTTTTGGTGCAGTTGCAGTTTGTCTTTTGGCAAAGCTTCTAAGTAGATGTTCCTATTTTTTGTCTATCTGGGGGTGCTTCCACGGGAAGTTTCTCAGTAATGGCTTCTTGGCAGGTTCCTGTTCCTATCTTCAACAGGGCTTTTTTGTGAACACAATCGGTATGTGAGTTTTCCCTGTTAAGTGGTGGTTCTGCTCTCTCTCTAGGTTCCTTCTTGGGTGCTGTTGGAGCTGTTCCATGTTTGTTTCCAAGGATAGTTTGGGAGTTCAGAAGCAGGAGAGATCTTGCGCTGATATGGTCTTGCTATTCTTCTCCTGCAGGCTTAATTAACTTTAGGCCTGAGGTTTCGCTGTGCTTCCTGTATGGTTTCTCCAGAGGGAAAAATGCTGAAGGAGCCTTCTGGGTTAGTCAGGTTAGGTTTTCCCTTCTCTTATTTAGCAGAGGATGTGTCTAGTTTATTTTCTGGAAGCAGAAGTCTTGACAGCATTGGGGGAAAGTTTTCCATGGCTTCAACCAGTACTAGTGATCCCAGTTAGTCAGGATTTCCTGGCCGGGGGACTCTGGCTTCCTTGTGATTGGCAGTGCGGTGTTAGTCATTTTCTTGGCCTTTCCAGTTCCATGACCTCAGCTCTGATCATCATGGGGCTTAGCTTTCCTTCTGGATCTAGGTTCCATCCATTGGGTAGCTTCTCATGGTGTAGTAGTTCTGTTCTGTTCACATCTCTGGTTGAACTAGTCTTGAAATCTCCGTGGCGCAACTTTCGCTGTTGGCAGAGAAGTGGTTACTACTTACTACTATTTATCATTTATATAGCGCTACAAGGCATACACAGCACTGTACAGATACATGTAAAAGATGTTCTCCAGGAAGAAGCAGGAAGTCGGTCCTCACATATGGGGTGATGTTGGCACCAACTGAGCCTGTGCGGAGCATTTTCCCCAACTTTCAAAGAAAACCTTTGGGACAAGCTACTACACATGTGTGGTTCCATTCCCGCCTAAGGGTGCCATCTTGCTCAGTCTCCTTTTTTCCACAGAGCCCAAAGGACTTCTGTCCTGTTCCCCAGAAAAAAATCCTTGCTAATTATCCTTAAAAGTTAGCTTTCCTGGTTTGCGTACCTATTCCTCATCCCGCCCCTAGCCGGCGCTGATCTCTGCCCCTTTTTCCTTGTTTGATTGAGACTTGCCTCGACTGGCATTCGTGCCTTTTTTTCACCCTGGGGTCATCGACCCCATCCGGGTGCTCCCCACCATATCCCCTAATGGGTTCAAAAAATGTGATTGCTGCAGTCAAACCATGTCAGTGACCGACACCCATGACTGCTGCCTGCAATCTGTGCCAGGCCATAACTCCTGAGACTAACTAAAAGAGGTTGGAGTTGCAGGAAAAACTGTTCCCCAGGTCCAACGTCCCTGGCCTCCCTGATGCCAAGTTCCATGCCCAGAACTTCCTGTGAGGCCTGAGCATCCTCAGAGTCCCATGGTGGCGACTTCTCTGAGAAGACTTCGGACCCAGAGAAAAATAAGAAAATGTCCTTGAAGTCCACCGAGGTTGCACTGGAGAAACTCAGTAAAACTGCCCGGCGGGACTAGGGCAGCTCCGAGAAGGACCCTACCAAGGTCCTCAAGAAGGATTCCTCGGCCAGCAGAGACCATGCGAGGTTCCTCGAGACTGTATTCCTTGTCGAGGACGCACTTGCGAGAGTGTCAGCACTGGGCCTGAGATCCTCAGTGCCCGTGCCGGAAGCTGCAGAGCCTTTTGACTTGGAAACCAGAATGGTGGCCCTGGAGCAGACTATCACTGCTATCCTGGTCCTGCAGCAGGCAATGATGGCTGGTTTGTCTGCATCCGGGTCGTCAAATCAAGCTCCGAGCGCCCACCGGCCTCTGGTAAGCCCTCTGAGCCAGTCGAAGTCATGATCCTATTCCTCAGACATCCGATCCTCCCCAGCTAGTTAACCCGACTCAGATCCTAGGTCCTCCGGAGGCCGCCAACCCTAAGGCAACGAGTATCAGGGCCTCGGCTTGTTACCACTCGACTCAGAGTGAGAGACTGACAATGAGGCGGCATCAGAAACTAAACGGCACCAAGATATTCCTGCGGACCCAGCACCCTGGTGCTACTCTCCTCAGGAGAATGTGACCTTCTCCAGGACCAAGCAGGAAGTCAGCCCTCACATACGGGTGACGTCGGCGCCGACGGACCCCCAGTGTGGAGCATTTCCCCAGCTTTCATAGAAAGCCTTTGGGAATGCAGCGCGCATGCGCGATCCCCTTCCTGCCCAAGGGTGCCATCTTGCTCAGTTTTCTTTTTTTCCGCGGAGCCCGACGGATGTATATTCGTTTCACCCGAGGAAGAAGTTGATTTTTCCTGCGTTAACCTGTTTTTCTTCGGTTCGATGCCGGTTTCCCTTTCCCGCCTGGGCCCGATACGTCGGTATCGAGCCCGGATCTCTTTTCAGTTTTTGTCCTTAGTGACTAGCGTTCATGCCATTTTTTCTTTTTTCACTGGCAGCCCTGTCTTTTGACCTTGCAGGGGCCCTTTTTCCCCCGATGGCTGCCAGCGGGTTTAAAAAGTGTGATCGGTGTAAGAAACTTATGTCTCTCACCGACACACGCGACTGCTGCCTCCGGTGCCTCGGACCCGATCATGACCCGATGATCTGTGGTCCATGTGGGAAGATGTCCTCGAAGGCGTTAAGGACTCGGCAGCACCAAAAGGAAAGAATCTCTGACTCCGCGTCCGGTAGGGCCTCGACATCTCAGGACTCTGGCCCCGAGCAGCGTCGAGGCTCCTCTGAAAGGGGGTCTCCCTCGCGGGAGCATCGTAAGAAGAAAAAACCCGCGAGGGTGACGTCGGTGGACACACTTGGCTCCTCGAGGTCCAAGTCGCATAGCCTCGAGCGTTGTCCCGGGTCTTCGGAGTCGGAGAGGCCTGCAAAACAACCTCGTGTGGAGATGGAGTCCCCACGTCATGTGAGTACTGTAGTCCTCGTGGCCGAGTTGGGGGCTGCTGAGTCTTCTGAGCTCGGCCTCAGGTTGACGGCCTTGGAGAGCAGCTTGGCTGCCTTCATGGAACAGCAGCAGGCACTGATCGCCGGTCTCATCGGTGCATCTGCCCCGACCACCGGGACATCGACGTCCAAGTCGACCCCGGAGGCCGAGTCGATCCTTGGCCAAGGTCCCCCTCTGCCTCCCGTTCTGGACCGAGGTCGTCAACGCCGGTACCCTCGGCGTCGGGGCGGTTGGCATCGATGCCTGCCCGACCGGAGGCGCTCGATTTCTCCTCCGAGGAGTCCGGCTGGGAGACGGAGGATGAGGAGTCGCCAGACACCTTTCGGACTCGGTGCGTTCCTTCGGATTCTCCTGAGTCTGAGCCTCGGAGAAGGTCCCCCCCCCCCCCCCGGAGGATATCCGGTTCTCGGACTTTGTGTGGGACATGGCCAAGGCTTTGGCATCCCCCGCGGATCCCGAGGAGGAGCCTCGAGCCGAGGAGCTCGAGGTCCTACAGTATGACTCTCCTCCAAAGGAGGCCTTTACTGTTCCGGTTCCTCCGATGCTGGAACGGTTGCTCTTCCGCATGTGGGAGGCACCGGCCTCTACGCCGGTTTTGAGCAAGCGGGTCGATTCCATCTATCGAGTCCGCAAGAGCCCCGGGTTCCAAAAGGCGCAATTACCGCACCACTCCATGGTTGTGGAATGGGCCATGCATCGTCTGAAGAGTCAGCAGATGCACTCCTCGGTGCCTCCTGGCCGGGAGGCCCGGAACCTGGATGCCCTCGGTAAGAAGTGCTTCCAGGGCTCTATGCTTGCTTGCCGTGTCCAGACCTACCAGCTGTACATGGGCATGTACCTTCGAGACCTGGCAAAGGAGATTGCCGGGATCTCTGCTGGTCTTTCCGAGGAGCCTTTGCAGAGGTTCAATGCTCTGTCCTCGGGTATTCGTGAGTGCTCAAAGTTTATATCTTGAGCAGCCTATGATGGCTTCGAGGCTTCGGCCCGAGTAGCCACGGCCGGCATCGGTGCATGCCGTCAGGCTTGACCTCGAGCCATGAGTGCAGGACAAGCTGGACTCCTTGGGAGGCCGCACAGAAGATCAATCTCTTAGAACTAAGAGCTATCTGCTTAGCCCTGAGAACTTTCTCTCATCTCATCTCTCACCAGTCCGTCTTGGTTCAGACACTTTCTCTCATCTCATCTCTCACCAGTCCGTCTTGGTTCAGACGGACAATCAAGTGGCTATGTTCTATGTGAACAAACAAGGGGGCACAGGGTCCCGCCTTCTCTGTCAGGAAGTGCAGAAACTGTGCTCCTGGGCAGTCAATCATGGCATTCTTCTCAAAGCAGTCTACCTCCCAGGTCAGGAGAATTACCTGGCGGACAGACTGAGCAGGATCCTGCAGCCGCACGAATGGCAGTTGAACCCTTTAGTGGTGCAACAGATCTTCCTGAGATGGGGTCTTCCAACCATAGATCTCTTTGCCAGTCCTCTGAACCGTCAACTACCCAGGTTCTGTTCCAGACAACCGCATCCTCTGAGTAGCAGCGGATGCGTTTCTCATTCCATGGTCTACAGGCCTACTATATGCATTTCCTCCCATGCCTCTAGTGTCCCAGACACTATTCAAGGTGGACCGGGACAAGGCCTCAGTGATTCTGGTGGCCCCCAGGTGGCCAAGGCAACCCTGGTTCCCACTACTGTTGCAACGGGCGGTGGACACTCCTCTTCCTCTGGGGATGCAACCCGATCTCCTGTCTCAGGAGCAGGGATCCCTCTTGCACCCCAATCTCCAGTCCCTCAATTTGATGGCCTGGCTGCTGAAAGGGTAGTCCTAGCGCCTTTACTACTGCCTAGGGAAGTGGAGGACGTAGTCTTGGCCTCTAGGAGGCAGTCCACCAGAAAGTCTTATGCCCTTAAGTGGCGTAGATTTTCTACCTGGTGTACTCAGCACAACGAGAATCCCTTCTCATGTCTGGTACCTGTGATGCTGCAGTATTTGCTTCACCTCTCCAACCTAGGCCTTAAGTCCAATTCTGTTGGAGTTTATCTTAGTGCTCTTTCCGCACACCACTCACAGGTGGAGGGTCAGTCTCTCTCCAGTCATCCTTTGATGGCTTGCTTCCTCAGAGGCCTGCTTTTACTTAAGCCTCCAGTGCGTCCACCTGCCCCTGAATGGGATTTAAATGTGGTCTTGCAACGGCTTACTTGCCCACCATTTGAACCTATGGCTACTTGCCCTCTGCGTTTTCTGTCCTGGAAAATGCTATTTCTGGTAGCCCTTAACTCAGCCAGGCGAGTAAGTGAGCTTCAGGCCCTGGTATCAGAAGCACCTTATACTAGGTTCTATAGGAACAGGGTGGTCATACGGACTCACCCTAAGTTCCTTCCAAAGGTTGTCTCCTCCTTCCACCTCAATCAGGAGGTGGTTCTTCCGACTTTCTTTCCCAGGCCTCATGCTAGCCGGGCTGAGATGGTCTTGCATACCCAGGACTGTAGGAGGGCGTTGTCCTTCTACCTTGACTCTACGCGGGAGCACTGGAGGGCGGTTCAGCTCTTCGTCTCTTATGACCCCAATAAGTTGGGGTTACCTGTCTCCAAGCATACGTTGTCCATATGGGTGGCTGACTGCATCGCCTGGGCTTACAGGGCAGCCAGCCTCTCATTGCAGGGTTGAGTTACAGCTCACCGTGTCAGGGTGAAGGCTGCTTCAGTGGCTCATCTCCGCTCTGTTCCTTTGGCAGACATCTGTCGGGCTGCTACTTGGTCTTCAAGCCAGACTTTTGCTGCCCACTACTGCCTTAAGAGGGAGTCCCGCAGGGACAGTGCTTTCGGGCAAGCGGTACTCCATAATCTCTTTGGGGTCTAGGCAACTCCTACCCTCCGGCCCTGGTGTTGGGCTACCTGTCGGGGGTGTTATCAGAGAAGATTCTGTTCTTGAATGCTGAGGCTCTAGAGGGAGCTCATTTTTTCAGCTTGGGGCCTCTGGTAGCCCTAAGCTAGGGAGTCCCATATGTGAGGACTGACTTCCTGCTTGGTCCTGGAGAAAGTAGTTACTCACCTGTAACAGGTGTTCTCCAGGAGCAGCAGGAATCAGTCCTCACAACCCTCCCTCCTCCCCTTGGAGTTGCAGTCATATGATTTATTTTTGCTGTTTTTGCTGTCTTTTAGCTATGTCGTCAGACTGAGCAAGATGGCACCCTTGAGCGGGAAGGGGACAGCGCATGCGCGCTGCATTCCCAAAGGCTTTCTATGAAAGCTGGGGAAATGTTCCGCACGGGGGGCTCTGTCGGTGCCGACGTCACATGTATGTGAGGACTGATTCCTGCTGCTCCTGGAGAACACCTGTTACAGGTGAGTAACTACTCTATCTCCAGGAACAAGCAGGAATAAGTCCTCACATATGGGTACGTCGGTACCGACGGAGCCTGCGCGGGAAAGCTCCCCAGCTTCCTAGAGTGGAAGCTTTTGGGACCTCCCACTGCACATGCGCACTGCCTTCCCGCCTTCCTGAACAGCTCTCCTCAGTTTCTCTTTTTCCGCGGAGCCAGCAGGTCGTGTATCCTGTCACCGCTGAAGAAATTGTAGTTTTTTGTTTTGTTTCTTTAGACCGCGTACCTGCCTTCCCATACCGATACCGGTATCGCCGGTCTTCCTTTTTCTTTCTTGAAAAATTATTTTTCTTTTCTTTTATTATTTTTCAGCACTTGGTCACTTCAGTTAGGCCTTCAGGCCTACTTGGATTCTCCACATGGAGAAGCCAGCCCCTGGATTTAAGAAGTGTACCAAGTGTACTGCTGTAATATCAGTCACAGACACCCACGAATGGTGTCTTAAATGTTTGGGGCCTGACCACTCCATTCCGGACTGCCCTTCCTGCTCCCAAATGTCTAAGCGTGGGCTGCAGAACCGGGCCAACAAATTCCATGTGCTGTTTGCTTCAGAGAATCCAACATCACAGTCATCCCGGTCATCATCCCCGGATGGATCTCAGGTAACCAAACCTTCTGTGGGCAAGTCCTCAAAGAGCAAATCTCCTTCAAAGCATCGAGAGGCTCTTAGTTTTGAGGACCCTGCCCCAGCCAAACAGCCCCGGCGGGAGGTCCTACCTTCCAAAACGCCAATACAGGGGCTACAGGTTGACATCGATGGCACGGCCTCGACAGATCACCTGTTGGACTGCTCTGGGGTACCGGCCCATACCGGTACCGACATCCAGGCAGCCGTGGCGTCTATGGGCAATACTGTCCAATCCATGCAGCAGGCCGTCATGGCTTTCATTAAAGCTGCAACGCCATCGGTACCGCTTCCAGCGGTTCCGGGCCCGGTTCCGGTATCGTCCGCCATGCCGGAACCCAGGCCTTCCTCTTCTAAACGCAAATCGGTACCGTATGGGCTTTCGCTCCATACCGCTTCCATACCCGGTACGCCCGATGTCGATACCGATCGGTATGCGTATCGTGCGTTAGAGGAAACTAGACAATACACCGATTCCTCTGAGGATTTTGTCTCCTCTGATGAGTCTGCAGAGCTCTCCCTTGACCTTCCTGAGGAACCTTCTTCTCCAAAAAGGAGAATGTCTCCTCCAGAGGATTTGTCCTTTCAGGACTTTATTTTAGAAATGGCTAAAGGCCTTTCTATCACTACTTCCTCTGAAAGGGAACCAAGGTCAAAAAGATTGGATATTTTAGGATACTCCAAGTCTCCTAAAGAAGCAGTTACTCTGCCTATCCATGAAATCCTTCAAGAACAATTGATGGATTTCTGGGAGAACCCTTTAACTCTGTCTCCTTATTCCCGTAGGTTGGACACCATGTATCGGGTCCCTCCGTCTCCTGGTTTTCAGAAAACTCAATTGCCTCACCACTCCATTGTGGTAAAGTCTGCAATGAAAAAGATCAAGAGTACTAAAAGGCACTCTTCTACACCTCCAGGAAGGGAATGTAAGACACTGGACTCTTTTGGTAGGAAAATCTTCCAGGCTAGTATGCTTATAGCCAGGATTAATTCCTACAGCCTCTATATGAGCATGTTCCTAGGGGAACTTGCCAAGAAAGTACGGCATTTTGCCTCCCTTATCCCTGAGGATAAACAGGAGGACTTCCTTTCTGTTGTGAAACAACTTTTAGATGTTTCTAAGTTCTCCAACAGAGCTGCCTTTGATTCCTTCGAAGGAGCCAGCAGAGCTTCTGGCATTGCTATTGCAGCCAGACGTCTGGCTTGGCTCCAGGCTTCTGATCTGGAACCCTGGGTTCTAGATGGCTTACGGAATCTGCCCTGTACAGGTGAGAACTTATTCGGGGCAGAGTGGCAAGTTAAGGCCACTCAAATGGATGCTGAAAATGCCACCTTAGAGAGACTTTCTAAGTCCACTTCTACTCCCACTAAGAAGAAGTCTTTCAAGAGGCCTTATTATAAGAAGGCCAGATATGCTTCCAATACAGGGGGATTCAGACCAATCCTAGATCTGAGAGAATTGAACAAATTTCTGTACAAGGAGAAATTCAAAATGCTCTCTTTGGGCATTCTCCTTCCATACCTTCAGAGTCAGGACTGGCTTTGTTCTCTAGACCTACAGGATGCGTATACACATCTACTCATCCATCCATCCCACAGAAAATATCTTCGCTTTCTGTTCAGGGGAAGTCATTACCAATACAGAGTACTTCCCTTCGGTCTCGCCTCTGCCCCAAGAGTCTTTACCAAATGCATGGCAGTCGTAGCCGCATTTCTCAGAAGCATGGGGATTTTCGTATTCCCATATCTGGACGACTGGCTCATTCGAGCTCCAACTCAGTCGCAGGCCCAGATTTCCCAAGACCGCACAAGGAGCCTTCTGCAGTATTTGGGACTGGTAATAAACCTCCCCAAGTCTCAACTCAGCCCTACTCAGTCTCTAGAATTCATAGGGGCCCAGTTGGACACCACCACTGCAAGAGCCTACCTTCCACTGGTTCGGGGTCAGCGTCTGCTGAGCTTGGCCTCCCAAGCCCAGTCCAGTACTCACCTGACAGCCAGGGAAATGCTACGCCTCCTGGGTCATATGGCCTCCACAGTACATGTGGTGCCCTACGCTCGTCTTCATATGAGAGCAGCTCAATGGACCCTGGCCACCCAGTGGACTCAGGCGTCGGGAGCACTCTCAGACCAAATACAAACCTCAAACCGTCTGTCTTGGTCCCTCCATTGGTGGATATCCACCAAGAATCTGTTGTTGGGGGCTCCCTTTCAGCCCTTGCTACCCCAAGCAACCCTCACAACGGATGCCTCCCAATTGGGGTGGGGAGCCCATCTGCTAACTCTCTCCACTCAGGGCACTTGGTCTCCACAGGAGGCCACCCTTCATATCAACCTCCTGGAACTGCGAGCAATTTACCTTGCCCTCAAGGTCTTCCATACCCTCCTTGCCAACCTGACTGTCCTGGTTCAGACAGACAATCAGGTGGCCATGTTTTACATAAACAAACAAGGAGGGACGGGCTCTCTGTCGCTTTGCAACGAAGCTCGCAGATTATGGGCCTTCGCCAGAGAGCACCAAATTCATCTGCTAGCAGTGTACCTTCCAGGAGTTCAAAACTCTCGAGCAGACAGACTCAGTCGTGTTCTGCTGCCACACGAGTGGTCCCTACATGTGGACCAGATAACCAGAATCTTTCAGGAATGGGGGACCCCGGACATAGACCTCTTTGCAAGTCCGTGGAATGCCAAACTTCCCCGGTTCTGTTCCAGGACTCCGTGTCAGGAAGCTCAGGCCACGGACGCCTTTCTCCTCCATTGGGGTCAGGCGTTCCTATATGCCTTTCCACCCATTCCGCTGATTCCCAAGACTCTGTTCAAACTCCAGAGAGATCACGGCTCTATGATCCTCATAGCTCCACGCTGGCCACGCCAAGTGTGGTTCCCTCTGCTTCTACAGCTCTCCCAGGGATCCTCCCTGGACTTAGGAGCTGCACCAGACCTTCTGTCTCAGGAGGACGGGACTTTGTGGCACCCAAACCCCAAATCCCTACATCTCCGAGCTTGGTTACTGAAGGCTTAAGTCTTCAAGACTTTAATCTTTCTCAACCTGTGAAAGATATCCTTCATGCCTCTAGGAAACCTTCCACGAGGCGGTCTTATGCTTTCAAATGGAAACGTTTTTCCATTTGGTGTGCTCAGCAGGGCCTTGACCCTCTGGCACTTCCTTTGAATTCCCTCTTAGACTATCTCCTGCATCTTTCCAATGCAGGCCTTAAGACGAATTCTGTAAGAGTCCATTTAACTGCTATTTCAGCATCCCTGAAACCTGTAAATGGACAACCTATCTCCTCTCACCCTCTTGTTGCAAGATTCATGAGAGGCCTGACCCTCACTAAACCTCCCATCAGACCCCCCCCGGTCGCATGGGATTTGAATCTAGTGCTTGGTCAGCTTATGAAGCCACCTTTTGAGCCGTTATTTTCTACCTCCTTGAAATTTCTTTCCTGGAAGGTACTATTCCTAATTGCAGTCACTTCCGCTCGTCGCATCAGCGAACTGCAAGCTCTAGTGGCTAATCCACCTTATACGAGATTTCATCATGACAAGGTGGTCCTTAGGACGAATCCCCACTTTATGCCTAAAGTGGTCTCCCCTTTTCATCTTAATCAAGAGGTATATCTACCTGTATTTTTTCCGGCTCCTCATGCCTCCAGTGCAGAGAGGAACCTTCATACTCTGGATTGTAAAAGAGCTCTAGCCTTTTACCTTAATAGGACTCAGCCACATCGAAAGTCTTCTCAACTTTTCGTGGCTTTTGATCCTTCACATTTGGGACTTCCAGTCTCCAAGCGTACACTTTCCAATTGGATTGCTCAGTGTATTTCCTTTGCTTACCAGAGTAAAAACATTCCTCTGGAAGGCCATGTCACAGCTCACAATGTGAGAGCCATGGCAACTTCTATGGCTCATCTGCACTCTGTTTCCATTGATCAGATCTGTCGAGCCGCTACCTGGGCCTCGGTTCATACCTTCACAGCCCATTACTGTTTGGACAAGGACTCCCGCCGGGATGCCTTGTTTGGCCAGGCTGTCCTCAAACACCTGTTCCATTCTTAGACAACTCCTGCCCACCTTCCCAGGATGGATGCCTGAGATCCATACGAAGATGGCGAACCTTGACAGGGGATCCCATGCATCTCAGCTAGGGAGTCCCCATATGTGAGGACTTATTCCTGCTTGTTCCTGGAGATAGCACAGTTACTTACCTGTAACAGGTGATCTCTGGGAACAGCAGGAATTAGTCCTCACAACCCACCCACCTCCCCTAGGAGTTGTATCTTTTATCTATCTATCTTCCTGTCCTCTCTATTGACTCAGCTATAAACTCGAAACTGAGGAGAGCTGTTCAGGAAGGCGGGAAGGCAGTGCGCATGTGCAGTGGGAGGTCCCAAAAGCTTCCACTCTAGGAAGCTGGGGAGCTTTCCCGCGCAGGCTCCGTCGGTACCGACGTACCCATATGTGAGGACTAATTCCTGCTGTTCCCAGAGATCACCTGTTACAGGTAAGTAACTGTGCTTTCCATGGCTATCAAGGACATGGTCAGAGCCCTCTTGGCGCAAACTGAGGATGGAGGAAGACCTGCGCACCGAGGAGCTAGATATCCTCCAATACAAGTCTCCACCCAAGGAAACCCTCACGGTGCCCATGCAGCCGATCTTCAAGCAGCTACAGCTCAGAATGTGGGAGATACTGCATTGGTGCCAGTGGTGAGCCGACGCCTTGACACCATGCACCGTGTCTGGAAGGGCCCGGGGTTCCACAAACCCCAGCTCTCACATAACTCAATGGTTGTCGAGTCGACCATGCAAAAACGTAAGAGCCAAAGACTCTGCCTCCATTCCACCCGGAAGAGAGGCTAGAGCCCTCGACGCCCTCAGGCGCAAATATTACCAGGGCTCAGTGCTGGGGTGACAAATCAAAGCCTATGAATTATACATAGGTATGTACCTGAAAGCTCTAACCCAGGAGCTGTAGGGGTTTTTGGCTGGTCTTGTCAGGGAACCCCCCAGCGGTTCCAGTCCCTGACCTCGGGGATCAAGGACTGCTCCAAGTTCCTCTCCCGAGCAGCTTACAACTGTTTTGAGTCAGCGGCTCGAGTCGCAGTATCTAACATCGATGCCCAACACCAAGCCTTGGCACAGTTTTCCGACCTCGAGCAATGGATCCAAGACAAGCTGCTTGACGTCCCCTTCACCGGGGAGAACCTAGTCGGCAAACCCATGGCTGACAAGGGGGCCGAGATAAGGCTGATGTGGTGACCCCCGCCATAAGCTCTCTAGAAATACTTCATCCCTTCCCTGCAGGAAGCCATTGGGGGAAAGGCCCCTGTTCCCAAGGAAAAAGGATCCTTTCCCACAGAGTCACCACTACCAGCCCTTCTAGGGCCAGCAACAAGGTTCTCACCCTAAGAGGCAAGGCAATGGGGCTTAGAAGGCGAAAGCACCGAAACCTCAGGCCTCAGCTCCCACCCAACCCAGGGGGAGCTTTTCACTCCCAGGGCAAGGCCTCCCCTCCCCCAGGAGACCTTCACCAGCCCACGAGGGGGAGGGGGCTTGTGCTCTTTGCCCACAGATGGACCAACATCACCTCGGACCAGTGAGTACTGCAGGTGGTAAGCGAAGGATACCATATCCACTTACAGCAGATAGCTCCCATATTCTTCCCAGGAGAGCCAGTACGACCCCTCCTTCACCAGACTCCTTTGCTCACAGAGCTCACTGATCTGATCAGGGACAACGCAGTAAAGCCTCTATGGGGAAAGGATTTCTACTCCAGGTACTTCCTTGTTCCAAAGAGAACTGGGGGCCTCAGGCCCATACTAGACCTGTGAAACTTAAACTAGTTTCTGGTGAGGGAGAAGTTCAAGATGCTCTCTCTTGGAATGCCGCTGCCTTACCTCCACCCAGGAGATTGGCTGTGCTTCTTGGATCTAAAGGATGCATGCACATTCATCCTAATCCACTCCTCCCACAGGCAAAACCTAAGATTTGTGGTAGGAGGAGGGCACTACCAGTACAGTACTCTTCGGCCTGGCCTCCTCGCCAAGGGTCTTTACCAAATGCCTGTCTGTGGTGGCCGCCCACTTGTGTCTGCAAGGGTCCTTCATCTTTCCCTACCTAGACGACTGGCTAATCAGAGGCGGCACAGTCTCAGAGGCCAGTCAGGCGGCAGAGCATGCATCCCTCGTGCAGCACCTGTGATTTGTCATCAACTGCCCCAAATCCCACCTCTCTTCAGCCCAAAATCTGGAGTTCATACATACTCGGCTCAACACGCAGCAGATCAAGGCAGTCCTCCCCAGAGAAAGGGCAGAATGCCTCAGACAGCTGGCAGGAGAGGTACAACGTTGCTGGTCAGTGCCAGCTCATCGTCTCCTCCACCTACTGGGCCATATGGCCTCTATGGTTCATGTAACACCCTCAGCCCACTTGCACATGTGGATAGCCCAGTGGTTCCTTTGCTCACAGAGGATTCAAGCCACGGGCAGGCTGCAGGACAGGGTCAAGGTTACCCACCAATTGGCAAAATCCTTCTACTGGTGGCAAAGGTTCCGCCACTTCCGGAGGGGAATGCCCTTCCAAGCACTCACACTATCCGACCACCTTCCCAGACCCCATGCCGACTAGGCGTCAGCGGTTTTGCATACACTCTGCTGCAAGATGGCTCTTGCCTTGTATCTGCAGCACACCCAGCCTCATCACAAGTCTGGCTGACTTTTCGTGACCTACGACCCCAATCGCCTGGGGCAGGCAGTCACTAAGTGCACCCTCTCCATTTGGGTGGCGGACTGCGTCACCTTCACTCAAGAGAAGGTGGGCACCCCGCTGGATCGGCAGATCAGAGCACACAATGTCCAAGCTCAGTGCCTCTATCGGACATCTGCCGAGCTGCAACCTGGGCTTCGGCGAATACTTTTGCCTCACACTACTGCCTGGAGAGGGAGGCCTGCTTGGACAGCGCCTTTGGCCAGGCTGTATTCTGTAATCTGTTTGGGGTATAAGAAATCCTGCTCTCTGACCCTTCTCAATAGCTACCGAGGGATTCGCCCCAGGGACCCGAAGACTCCGGGCTCCTTCGGGCATCGGCTTCTGCTCACAGCCTCGTGGAGGCATTTTTTTGTTACAGGTTCGGTAGCCTGTAGCTGGGAAGTCCCATAAGTGAGGACTGACTTCCTGCTTGTTCCTGGAGAAAGCGTAGTTGCTCACCTGTAACAGGTGTTCTCCAGGGACAGCAGGAATCAGTTCTCATTACCCTCCCTCCTCCCCTGGAGAGTTGCTATTTTTGTCCTTCCCTTGCCATCTGCTTGGTAGGGCTCGAGTTAAGGGACCTGACTGAGCAAGCTGGCACCCTTGGGCGGGAAGAGGACCACGCAAGCGTGGCAGCAATCCCAAAAGCTTTCTTTGAAAACTGGGGTATTGCTCAACGCGGGCTCTGTTGGTGCTGGCGTCACCCCTAAGTGAGAACTGATTCCTGCTGTCCCTGGAGAACACCTGTTACAGGTGAGTAACTATGCTTTACACTAATTGCTCCCAGGTGGCGTAGCAGCCCTGGTTTCCATTGCTGCTCTCCCTATCGGTGGCACTCCCAGTCTCGCTGGGCTGAGCCCCAGACCTTCCATCTCAGGAGGGGGTCTCACTACTGCACCCCAACCTGGGGTCCCTAACACAGTGTGGCTGCTGAAAGGGTAGCATTAGCCCCTTTCAATCTTCCGAGAGAAGTTGAGATCCTACTGGCCTCACGAAAGCCCTCCGCCAGATGGGTTTATGCCTTTATGTGGTAATAGGAAAGAAGGGAGATCCTCTTCTCCTGCCATGTGCAATTAGTACTCAAGTACCTACTGCACCTGTCACACACCGGACCGAAGTCTAAAAACAACCTCTCAATAAAGTGCAGCAAGACAGAGGCACTGATCATCACGCGAAACTCGGACTTTGTCCTCCCACCCACCATCAAGGTAAAAGACACAATCATACCTATAAAATCAGAAGTAAAGTACCTCGGAGTGACCCTGGACAAGGAGCTGAACCTCCAATCACACATAAGCAGAACAACCAAGAGCTCATACCACAGAATGAGACTCATCAGAAGACTTAAGCCCCTCCTCGCCCCAGAGCACTTTCGTACAGTCTGCCAGGCACTAATCACCCCTCGACTAGACTTCTGCAACCCAATATACCTTGGGCTACCAAAACAGACACTCAGACCGCTGCAACTGGCACAAAACACGGCTGCCCGCATAATATCTGGCACTACGAGACAGGAACACATCACACCAATACTGAAAGATCTGCATTGGCTCCCAATCAGCTCACGCATCAAATACAAAACAATCATAAACACATTCAAGATCAAACAACACTCTTCAGCCATAAGCCTACACACACTCATACAACCTGAAACAAGCACACGACCAAGGAGAAGAGGTACCGCCAATCGAGTAAACACCCCAAAAGACTTCGCCAAGACCCCCAAGGACACCGTGGTGCGAGCACTCTCCCTGGCTGCTCCATCAATCTGGAACACCCTCCCAGATGAACTGAGACTAACTACAGACCTCAAGGACTTCCGCAAACAGCTGAAGACAACACTTTTCATTGAACACTATGGACATGTCACATGAATTACCAACCAAACCAGAACATCAGACCCTCCCCCCCACCCTAAGCTTGTATATATGAATGTATATTAGCTCATGATGTATAATAGCGCACAATGTAGAATGCACAACCCAAATCAAATACTTGCCACCACTAACACATTACACACACCACTGCATGAAAACACACGAACACCCCTTGATTGTTTGCCATGGAAACCGCCTTGATTGAAAGAGAAGGCGGTATAGCAATACTGTTAAATAAATAAATAAACTCAGTGAGGGTGCATTTGAGCACAATAGCCGCTCACCACCACCCTGTCGAGGGAAAACCCCTCGGGCCAGCCCCTGGTTTCCAGGTTCCTCCCAGTCCTCCTGTTATCCAAGCCCCCTCTCTACCCTCCAGACTGTCATTCGAGCCCCCAGCCACTGCCACCTGCAGTAACTTTCTTGGAAGGTGGCCTTCCTGCTGGCCTTCACATTTGCTCAGAGTGAGTGAACTCCAGGCCCTGGTGGCAGATCCACCATATACAAGATTCTACAAGAACAGGTAGTGCTCCAGATGCACCCCAAATTCCTCTCGAAGGTGGTATCTCTGTTCCTCCTCAGCCAAGGGGTGGTCCTCCCCATCATCTTGCGGCCTCACGCCGGCAGGGAGGAACTAGTACTTCATACACTGGATTGCAAATGGGCCCTATTCTTCTACTTACTGTGGACACAGGCCCATCACAAAGCTCTTCAGCTTTTCATGTCTTATGACCCCAGCAGACTGGGGCTCCCTGTGACTAAGCAAACTCTGTCCACTTGGGTGGCGGACTGTATTGCCCTCGCTTATGAGTGAGCTGACCTCTCTTGAGCAATTACAGCACATCGAGTGAGGGCGCTGGCCACATTGGCCAACCTGCACTCAGTGCCGGTGACGGAAATCTGCAAGGCCACCAAATGGTTTTCAATTCATATATTCGCAGCTCACTACTGTCTGGAGAGCGAGTCCCACAGAGACAGTGTGTTTGGCCAGGCAGTATTCCGTAATATTCTCGGGGTGTAGGGAACTCCTCCTCTCCGATCCTTCTATGTTCAGGCTACTGGAGTGATAGCGCCGCTGGATGCTAGGGTCCTGAACACTTTCTGTGGGGACTCATCTTCTGCAACTCATGGCTACCCCATTGGTCACTGTTGGTGCTGTTGTGGTTCAGTCCTCAGCAGCCTGGAGCTACGGAGTCCCATATGTGAGGACCAACTTTCTGCTTGTTCCTGGAGAAAGCGTATTAACTCACCTGTAGCAGGTGTTCTTCAGGGACAGCAGTAATCAGTCCTCACACAACCCTCCTCTGGGAGTCGTCTCCCTCCCTGGTTTTAGTTTTTTAATACCATCCTTGCTATGTCATCTGAGCAAAAATGGCACCCATGGGTGGGAAGGGGACCATGCATGCGTGGTAGCATGTCCCAAAGGCTTTCTTTGAAAGCTGTGGAAATGCTCCTCGTGGGCTCTGTCGGCTCCGATGTCACCCATATGTGAGGACTGATTCCTGCTGTCCTTGGAGAACATCTGTTGCAGGTGAGTAACTATGCTGTCCCTACTCGTCAGAGCTTACAATCTAGTCAACACAGGCAACACAACAGCTAAGGACAAGGATATATCTAGGGCAGCGATGGCGAACCTATGGCAAGCGTGCCAGCTGTGGCACGCGAAGGCCTTGCAGCTGGCACGCGGGAAGGTCCGCAGAAAAATAAAAAGCTGGCTCTGACTGCTGCCGCGGACGCGGCAAGGGCAGAATGCAGCGTCCCGCGGGGCCCCTCCGCCCGCTAAGCCCCTCTGCAAGAGCTTTCAGATTCGCGAGGGAGAGCGTCTCCCTCGCGTCTCTGTTAAGCCCGCAGGGGCTAATGGGAAATTTCCCATCAGCCCCTTTAGACGCGAGGGACTGATGGGAAATTTCCCATTAGCCCCTGCGTGCTTAACAGAGACGCGAGGGAGATGCTCTCCTCGCGAATCTGAAAGCCCTTGCAGAGGGGCTTAGCGGGCGGAGGGGGCCCCGCGGGACATTGCAATCTGCCGCGGGAGCCGGCAGAGCCTGCTTTTTTTTTTAAAAAAATTTGACCGGGGGGTGAGGACTGCTAATGGGCAGGGAGGGGGGGGGTTAGGACTGCTAATGGGCAGGGAGGGGGGGGGTTAGGACTGCTAATGGGCAGGGAGGGGGGGGTTAGGACTGCTAATGGGCAGGGAGGGGGGGGGGTTAGGACTGCTAATGGGCAGGGAGGAGGAGGGGGGGTTAGGACTGCTAATGGGCAGGGAGGGGGGGGTTAGGACTGCTAATGGGCAGGGAGGGGGGGGTTAGGACTGCTAATGGGCAGGGAGGAGGGAGGGGGGGTTAGGACTGCTAATGGGCAGGGAGGAGGAGGGGGGTTAGGACTGCTAATGGGCAGGGAGGGAGGGAGGGGGGGTTAGGACTGCTAATGGGCAGGGAGGGAGGGAGGGGGGGTTAGGACTGCTAATGGGCAGGGAGGGAGGGGGGGGTTAGGACTGCTAATGGGCAGGGAGGGAGGGGGGGGGTTAGGACTGCTAATGGGCAGGGAGGGAGGGAGGGAGGGGGGGGTTAGGACTGCTAATGGGCAGGGAGGGAGGGAGGGGGGGTTAGGACTGCTAATGGGCAGGCAGGGAGGGAGGGAGGGGGGTGTTAGGACTGCTAATGGGCAGGGAGGGAGGGAGGGAGGGGGGGTTAGGACTGCTAATGGGCAGGGAGGGAGGGAGGGGGGGGTTAGGACTGCTAATGGGCAGGGAGGGAGGGGGGGTTAGGACTGCTAATGGGCAGGGAGGGGGGGTTAGGACTGCTAATGGGCAGGCAGGGAGGGAGGGAGGGGGGGGGGTTAGGACTGCTAATGGGCAGGGAGGGAGGGAGGGGCGGGGGTTAGGACTGCTAATGGGCAGGGAGGGAGGGGGGGGTTAGGACTGCTAATGGGCAGGCAGGGAGGGAGGGAGGGGGGGGAGGTTAGGACTGCTAATGGGCAGGGAGGGGGGTTAGGACTGCTAATGGGCGGGGAGGGAGGGGGGGGGTTAGGACTGCTAATGGGCGGGGAGGGAGGGAGGGAGGGGGGTTAGGACTGCTAATGGGCAGGGAGGGAGGGAGGGAGGGGGGGTTAGGACTGCTAATGGGCGGGGGAGGGAGGGGGGGGGTTAGGACTGCTAATGGGCAGGGAGGGAGGGGGGGTTAGGACTGCTAATGGGCAGGCAGGGAGGGAGGGAGGGAGGGGGGGGTTAGGACTGCTATTGGGCAGGGAGGGAGGGAGGGGGGGTTAGGACTGCTAATGGGCAGGCAGGGAGGGAGGGAGGGGGGGAGGTTAGGACTGCTAATGGGCAGGGAGGAGGGGGGGTTAGGACTGCTAATGGGCGGGGAGGGAGGGGGGGGGGTTAGGACTGCTAAGGGGCGGGGAGGGAGGGGGGGGTTAGGACTGCTAATGGGCAGGGAGGGAGGGAGAGAGGGGGGGTTAGGACTGCTAATGGGCAGGGAGGGAGGGGGGGTTAGGACTGCTAATGGGCAGGGGGGGGGGGCGGCGGGGGGGTAGGACTGCTAATGGGCTGGGGGGGTTAGGACTGCTAATGGGCGGGCGGGCGGGGGGGGGTAGGACTGCTAATGGGTTGGGGGGGTAGGACTGCTAATGGGCTGTGGGCTGATGGGGGCTGTCTGGAAATGGGGTGATGGGGGTTAGGACTGGTAATGGGTTATAGGGGGGGGTTAAACTGAAAATGGGGTGATGGGGGTTTAGGACTGGAAGCGGGTTGATGGGGGGGGCTAGGACTGGTATTGGGTTGGGGGGTTGCTAGGACTGGAAATGGGCTGATGGGGGGCTAGGACTGGAAATGGGCTGATGCAGGGACTAGAAGGGAATGGATGCTGGGTGAGGCTGGAACTAGAAGGGAGCTGATGTTGGGGAGGATTAGAATGGGATCGTCCTGGGAGAGTCAAATGGAGAGGGGAAAAATATTTTGTGTGGGAGGGATAAAAAATCTACAATTGGCCGGGTATTGGGAGAGTAAGTGGGGATTGAGGATGGAGGGGTAAAATTTGAGTGGATGAAATAGGAATGAGGAAAGAGCAAAAGGAGAAAGATTAGTATGTTAAAGCGGATGTAGAGAGAGAGAATGGAAAAAAAAAACTAGAAGAGAGAAGAAAGGACAAATGGACAGCAGATGATGGAGAGTTAGCAGAAAACATGAAGAAACCAGAAGAAAGTGGCTGGAGCAATTGCAACTGAGCTGAGGTATTCTGTTTATGTAATTCCTTTTTGACATTGCCACTTGTTCTCTTTCCCCAGTAGGTCATGTATTGTTATTGTCTGAAATGTATTGGTTTAATATTTGCAGTGTTGCCTTTTGATAGGTATGGTGTGGTGCTTTGTGAGTCCTGGTAGTGCTGTTAGGATACGGCGGGTTTGCTATTGGTTCTAAATGGGCAGTGTTTGTAGTAGTTCCTAATGTGCCTGGCGGTTGGCACTGGATTATAGTAATGTAGAAATCTTTTAGTCTGTCTTTATCCATACACTCATTAAGAGACATGTTTACTAAAAGTTAGTGTATGTTAGCATTATGCAAATATTTATGCAAATTGACGTGCTGGCACTTTGAGGAAATTCTTTGGTTTTGTGCGGCAGTTTGGGCACTCGGGCTCAAAAAGGTTAGCCATCACTGATCTAGGGGAATGGTAAGGAAACACATAGGTGACTAAGCTGATCAGGATCTAAAAGCAGCCTCGAAGAGGTGCGTTTTCAGCCTGAATTTGAAAAGGGCCAGGAAACCTGATACACAGACTGAGGTAATTTGTTCTAGGCATAAGGAGCAGCAAGGTGGAAGGATTGAAGTCTGGAATTCAGTAGAAGAGAAGGGCACAGATAGAGAAGGGATTTGCCAGAAGAGCGGAATTTCTGAGGAGGGTTGTAGGAGAGAGAAGAGAGGAAAGGTAGTGAGGAGCAGCAGAATGAGTGTACTTATAGATCAGTACGAGAAGTTTGAACTTTATACAGAAAGGAATAGGAAGCCAGTGAAGACTTGAGAAGAGGGGTTATATGAGCATATCAAGTCTGGCGGAAGATTATTTGTGCAGTACAGCAGTGGAAAAAAAGAAAAAAAGTTTCTCTGAATGGTTTTCCAACGGCAATTTTATGCTTGTTAGAATAATAAGCTTTCAGCTAGCTAGCTGCATACCTTATGAAGTACCTAACGTGTCCAGTCCTAGTCTGTTGATTCTAACGTTTATTTGGAGAACTTGATTGGCGCCTCAAACCATGCGCCGGGTAGACAGTGGATATGTCTGAGTCAGAGCCTGTTCAAAAGAGCTTACAGGCCAGCTTGTTATGGACAGCTTACTGTTCTATGCATACAAAATGTTTTCACTCAAACAAAAAAATCCCAGACACAAGTAGAATGCATTAGACATCCTGCCTGCTCCTGAGGTATTGTGAGCCAGGAAGGGACGGCAGCACATCCGTCAACCAGGCAATAAGCCATTGTCCTAATATTCAGGCCTCTGCTCAGTTCGGCGGAGGAGACTAGAATGGTGAGCGGAAATGTACCAGTACCATATCATCTTTATGGCAGCAAGGGGAGCCCTACAGGCCTGATCCTTCTACTGGTCAGATGGGCTTATTTTGTTAAGCGTTTCTGCCTTAATTTATGGAAAGAAAAATCAGCATTGTAAATACAAGAAGGGCAAATTCCTATGGTGGAGACGACGTCATGAGCAAAGGTTCAGGACCTATCCATGGACTAAGCCAGGACCTCGTGGCTCTGGCAAAGGCTTCAGTTTGTCCCTGTGGTCCTTTCTTGTGACTTGTGTGTCCCCCTACAGTCTTTCCTAGGACAGAAAACTTGGGGGCTGTAGGGGGTGCTCAGCTTTTTCATTGCCCGGGGCCCACATGGAGTTGTGGTAGAGCTCCAGTGCTTCAAGGTACAGGTCCATTTCTTTCTCATTGAGAGTGCAGAGTTCTCATTATAGATGGCAGGTACCTGATTATTTTCAAGGCATTTTTTGTCTAAACAGGCCTGGTGAATAGAGTTCA
This sequence comes from Ichthyophis bannanicus, assembly GCA_033557465.1. Lineage (NCBI taxonomy): Eukaryota > Metazoa > Chordata > Amphibia > Gymnophiona > Ichthyophiidae > Ichthyophis > Ichthyophis bannanicus. Next base: position 883,187,265 of record CM066035.1, on the reverse strand, counting down.
TCTGTTGAATATCCAGGCAGCTCCTTGCAGTTTATTTATTATTTCATTTAACTTCTTTTATATACCGCGCTATTACTTAGCAGTGCGGTGTACATTGAACAGAACAATATACTGTGCGGACGAGCCGCATAGTGTTTACATTGAACAGGGATTAAAACTTGGATTTAAAAAGGGGGTAACTTTTCTGCAGCGTATTTGCAATGTTGTCCATGTTGACATGTTGAGTCACTTGAATATTCTGGCACCCAGAATTTGCAGTTGGAAGCAAGTCTGTGCTACACTTCTCCCAGCTTCTGAGATACTTGTTTGCAGTGTTTAGAATGCAGCCACTGCTAGGTAGTCGGGGCAGGCTATAAAGCCTCTGTCAGGCACACTTCAGTTTCGGTGGTCCGAATGATCTCTCTACAGTTTCATTTTATTTGCTTAACTTGGATTGACCATCCCCGTACTCTACTTTTATTTGCTACGAAATAAAATTAAATTGTAGAGAGATCATTCGGACCACCGTAACTGAAGTGTGCCCGTAGCTTTCAGTTTCGTTACAAGGCCAAAGACTTATCAGCCCCTCTTCGTTAGTCATCTAACATTGTCTGCTCTCTATCGATGGTTAATGAAGCTTGTTTGGTCCATATAGAATATAAGAACATAAGATATGCCATACTGGGTCAGACCAAGGTCCATCAAGCCCAGTATCCTGTTTCCAACAGTGGCCAATCTAGGTCATACGTACCTAGCAGTTTCCCCAAAAGACACAGGTTCCACAATGCTTGTACTGGGTCAAGCATTGATATCCTGGGTCCCTTCTTAATAATGGTTTATGGACCTTTCCTCAGGAACTTGTCCAAACCTTTTTTTAAACCCAGCTACACTAACAGCCTTTACTACATCCTCCGGTAACAAATTCCATAGTTTGATTACATGTTGAGTGAAAAAAATATTTTCTTTTATTAGTCTTATATAGTTTACCCTGTAGCTTCATTGCATGTCCCCTAGTCTTTTGATATTCTGATAACATAAACAATCAATCTACGTTTACCCATTCCACTCCGTTCATTAATTTATAGACTTCTATCATATCTCCCCTCAGCCGTCTCTTTTCCAGGTTAAAGAGCCCTAACCTTTTTAGCCTTTCTTCATAGGAGTATCCTTCCATCCCCTTTACCATTTTGGTGGCTCTTCTCTGAACCTTTTCTAATAACTCTCTATCCTTTTTAAGATACGGCGACCAGAATTGCACACAATATTCAAGGTGCAGTCTCACCATGGAACGATATAGAGGCATTATAATATCTTTTGTTTTATTTTCCATTCCTTTCCTTATGACACCTAGCATTCTATTTGCTCTCTTGGCCGCCGCTGCACACTGGGCCGAGGGTTTTAACATGTTATCCACAATGACGCCTAAATCGTTTTCCTGGGTGGTGGTTCGTAATGTGGAACCTTGCATCGTGTAACCATAGTTTGGGTTGTTCTTCCCTAGGTGCATAACTTTGCACTTGTCCACATTAAATTTCATCTGCCATTTTGATGCCCAATCTTCCAATTTATCAAGATCCTCTTGCAATTTTCCACAATCCTCTTGGGTTTTAACAACTTTAAATAGTTTTGTGTTATCTGCAAATTCGATAACCTCACTCGTAATTCTACTTTCCAGGTCATTTATGAATATGTCAAAAAGCAGCGGGCCCAGCTAAGATCCCTGGGGTACACCACTGTTCACCTTTCTCCATTGGGAAAATTGGCCATTTAGCCCTACCCTCTGCTTTCTATCTTTTAACCAGTTCCTGATCCACAGTAGTACACTGCCTCCTATCCCATGACTCTTTAGTTTTGCCAAAAGTCTCTGATTAGGGACCTTGTCAAAGGCTTTCTGAAAGTCCAAATACACTATATCAGCCGACTCACCATTGTCCACCTGTTTATTCACACCTTCAAAAAAACATAACAGATTAGTAAGACAAGATCTTCCTTGTCTAAAGCCATGTTGGCTGTCTCCCATTAGGCCATGACTATCTACATGCTGAGTAATTTTATTCTTTATGATGGTTTCTACCATTTTTCCAGGTACTGACGTCAGGCTCACCGGTCTGTAGTTTCCTGGATCACGCCTGGAATCCTTGATAAAAATTTGTGTTACATTGACGATCCTCCAATCTTCAGATATTAGAGATGATTTTAATGATAGTTCAAAGATTATAGCAGGTCTGCAATCTCATATTTCAGTTCTTTCAACACCCTTGGATGTATACCATCCGGCCCAGGTGATTTGCTACTCTTCAGTTTATCTAATAGTTGTAACACATCTTCCCGATGTATCAATATTTCCTTCAATTCTTCCGCACCTTTAAATACCACTTCAGTCATGGGTAACATCCCTACATCTTCCTCAGTAAAGACCGAAGCAAAGAATTCATTCAGTCTCTCCACTATCGCCTTGTCGCCTCTTAGTGCCCCTTTAACCCCTTTATCATCTAATGGACCATCTGACTCTCTCACAGGTTTTTTGGTGCGAATGTACTTGAAAAAGTCTTTATTTTGCGTTTTTGCTTCTGCAGCAAGCTGCTTCTCAAATTCTCCCTTCACCTGCCTTATCAATGCCTTGCATTTGACTTGCCAGTGCTTGTGCTGTTTCCAGGTTTCGTCATTTGGCTTTTTTTTCCATTTCTTGAAAGATGCTTTTTTGGCAACAGCCTCTCTGACCTCACCTTTAAACCATGCTGGCAGAATTTTGGACTTCCTTCCACTTTTAAAGCGTGGAATACAGCTGGTCTGGGCTTCTGAGATAGTATTTTTTAACAACACCCAAGCTTGATGTAAGTCTTTAACCTTTGCAACTGTTCTTTTTAGTTTTTTCTTAACTATTTTCCTCATTTTATCATAGTCTCCCTTTCGAAAGTTAAAAGGTAATACTATGGATTTCCTTACTATCCTACCTCCACTAATTAAATCAAAGGCGATCATGCTATGATCACTATTGCCAAGTGGCCCCAACACCCTTATCTCTTGCACTAGATCTGCGAATTATTAATTTACCAAGTGTCCCTTCAATTACAGCTAGAGATATGTTTCAAAGATATGTAATGGAAACTTTAGGAGTATCTTCTGAGTTAGTCCCTCCTCTGGTAAAAATGTATTATCTACCTAAGGCAAAACTTGCTTCAGCCCGGGATGGGATAGGGGGTAATAAAACTCAGGAGGATATCTTGAATATCATAGATTTGTTAGAAAATTCTGGATTTGATTCTCAGGTTCCCTCCACATTATTAATAACATGGATAAATTGGAAGACTGGGCATCCAAATGGCAGATGAAATTTGATTTAAGTGCAAAGTTATACACCTAGGAAAGAACAACCCACACTATGGTTACACAATGCAAGGTTCCACATTGGGAACCACCACCCAGGAAAAAGATTTAGGAGTCATCGTGGATAACATGTTAAAACCCTCCGCCCAGTGTGCAGCGGCGGCCAAGAAAGCAAATAGAATGCTAGGTATCATAAGGAAAGGAATGGAAAATAAAACAAAGGATATTATAGGATATTATAAAGGCGCGTGCACCTCCCTACTCCCACCACCATCCGCAGCTCTCCCCGGCACGGGGATAGAGCCTCCGGCAGGGGAGCAGAAGGACACCGATCTTCCGCCCATTCGGGGCGCACCTGGACTTTTAAACTTCGCGCCATCAGGCGCGTGCACCTCCCTACTCCCACCACCATCCGCAGCTCTCCCCCGGCACAGGGATAGAGCCTCCGGCAGGGGAGCAGAAGGACACCGATCTTCCGCCCATTCGGGGCGCACCTGGACTTTTAAAACTTCGCGCCATAAGGCGCGTGCACCTCCCTACTCCCACCACCATCCGCAGCACTCCCCGGCACGGGGATAGAGCCTCTGGAAGGGCAGCAGAAGGACACAGATCTTCCGCCCATTCGGGGCGCACCTGGACTTTTAAACTTCGCGCCATCAGGCGCGTGCACCTCCCTACTCCCACCACCATCCGCAGCTCTCCCCGGCACGGGGATAGAGCCTCCGGCAGGGGAGCAGAAGGACACCGATCTTCCGCCCATTCGGGGCGCACCTGGACTTTTAAACTTCACGCCATAAGGCGCGTGCACCTCCCTACTCCCACCACCATCCGCAGCTCTCCCCGGCACGGGGATAGAGCCTCCGGCAGGGGAGCAGAAGGACACCGATCTTCCGCCCATTCGGGGCGCACCTGGACTTTTAAACTTCGCGCCATAAGGCGCGTGCACCTCCCTACTCCCACCACCATCCGCAGCTCTCCCCGGAACGGGGATAGAGCCTCCGGCAGGGGAGCAGAAGGACACCGATCTTCCGCCCATTCGGGGCGCACCTGGACTTTTAAACTTCGCGCCATAAGGCGCGTGCACCTCCCTACTCCCACCACCATCCGCAGCTCTCCCCGGCACGGGGATAGAGCCTCCGGCAGGGGAGCAGAAGGACACCGATCTTCCGCCCATTCGGGGCGCACCTGGACTTTTAAACTTCGCGCCATCAGGCGCGTGCACCTCCCTACTCCCACCACCATCCGCAGCTCTCCCCGGCACGGGGATAGAGCCTCCGGCAGGGGAGCAGAAGGACACCGATCTTCCGCCCATTCGGGGCGCACCTGGACTTTTAAACTTCGCGCCATCAGGCGCGTGCACCTCCCTACTCCCACCACCATCCGCAGCTCTCCCCGGCACGGGGATAGAGCCTCCGGCAGGGGAGCAGAAGGACACCGATCTTCCGCCCATTCGGGGCGCACCTGGACTTTTAAACTTCACGCCATAAGGCGCGTGCACCTCCCTACTCCCACCACCATCCGCAGCTCTCCCCGGCACGGGGATAGAGCCTCCGGCAGGGGAGCAGAAGGACACCGATCTTCCGCCCATTCGGGGCGCACCTGGACTTTTAAACTTCGCGCCATAAGGCGCGTGCACCTCCCTACTCCCACCACCATCCGCAGCTCTCCCCGGCACGGGGATAGAGCCTCCGGCAGGGGAGCAGAAGGACACCGATCTTCCGCCCATTCGGGGCGCACCTGAACTTTTAAACTTCGCGCCATAAGGCGCGTGCACCTCCCTACTCCCACCACCATCCGCAGCTCTCCCCGGCACGGGGATAGAGCCTCCGGCAGGGGAGCAGAAGGACACCGATCTTCCGCCCATTCGGGGCGCACCTGGACTTTTAAACTTCGCGCCATCAGGCGCGTGCACCTCCCTACTCCCACCACCATCCGCAGCTCTCCCCGGCACGGGGATAGACCCTCCGGCAGGGGAGCAGAAGGACACCGATCTTCCGCCCATTCGGGGCGCACCTGGACTTTTAAACTTCACGCCATAAGGCGCGTGCACCTCCCTACTCCCACCACCATCCGCAGCTCTCCCCGGCACGGGGATAGAGCCTCCGGCAGGGGAGCAGAAGGACACCGATCTTCCGCCCATTCGGGCGCACCTGGACTTTTAAACTTCGCGCCATAAGGCGCGTGCACCTCCCTACTCCCACCACCATCCGCAGCTCTCCCCGGCACGGGGATAGAGCCTCCGGCAGGGGAGCAGAAGGACACCGATCTTCCGCCCATTCGGGGCGCACCTGGACTTTTAAACTTCGCGCCATAAGGCGTGCACCTCCCTACTCCCACCACCATCCGCAGCTCTCCCCGGCACGGGGATAGAGCCTCCGGCAGGGGAGCAGAAGGACACCGATCTTCCGCCCATTCGGGGCGCACCTGGACTTTTAAACTTCGCGCCATAAGGCGCGTGCACCTCCCTACTCCCACCACCATCCGCAGCTCTCCCTGGCACGGGGATAGAGCCTCCGGCAGGGGAGCAGAAGGACACCGATCTTCCGCCCATTCGGGGCGCACCTGGACTTTTAAACTTCGCGCCATAAGGCGCGTGCACCTCCCTACTCCCACCACCATCCGCAGCTCTCCCCGGCACGGGGATAGAGCCTCCGGCAGGGGAGCAGAAGGACACCGATCTTCTGCCCATTCGGGGCGCACCTGGACTTTTAAACTTCGCGCCATAAGGCGCGTGCACCTCCCTACTCCCACCACCATCCGCAGCTCTCCCCGGCACGGGGATAGAGCCTCCGGCAGGGGAGCAGAAGGACACCGATCTTCCGCCCATTCGGGGCGCACCTGGACTTTTAAACTTCGCGCCATAAGGCGCGTGCACCTCCCTACTCCCACCACCATCCGCAGCTCTGCCCGGCACGGGGATAGAGCCTCCGGCAGGGGAGCAGAAGGACACCGATCTTCTGCCCATTCGGGGCGCACCTGGACTTTTAAACTTCGCGCCATAAGGCGCGTGCACCTCCCTACTCCCACCACCATCCGCAGCTCTCCCCGGCACGGGGATAGAGCCTCCGGCAGGGGAGCAGAAGGACACCGATCTTCCGCCCATTCGGGGCGCACCTGGACTTTTAAACTTCGCGCCATAAGGCGCGCCCGCGCCTCTGCGGGCCCGCGCCTGAGGGCCTCGCCAGAGGGCCCTTTGGCGTGGCCCTTAGGCGGAGGCCTGAGGGAGGCCTAAGAAAAATTGGAATAACAGCCCATCAGCTTCCTCTGAACAAGAAAATTAGAACACCGCCAGCTCATGGTCCTGCCGCGCTAAGATCCTGAATCCTTTGAAGCCCAGAGTTCCAGCAACCAAGTTTGTAACATAGTTTCATAGTATCTTACCACTTCCCCTCAGGACTATCATGCTAATGTTTTTAGTGCTACATTGTATATACTAATGTTTTGCATTACCTGATCTAAACTGCTAACAAGCTACTAGTCTTACTTTTTGAGCCATTCTGATTTTTCTGACTACCTCACCATTCCATTCCATAGCTTAGCTGGTTAGGCTGAAAATACTTGTCTGTTACTCTCACCAGCCAATATCGTTACTGTGGTTTACTATCCATACTATTCACCATGATATCTCACTGTGTACCCACATACCCATTCTCAATCCTCATCTGCTTTATTTTAATAGTCCTGACCTTCGACACTCTAGCCCTTAACGTACCTCATAACTCCATACCTGTCCTCCGAAGATCCTGGAGAAGATTCCCTGACTATACCAAATATCAAACCGAAACACCTCGAAGCATACCAGGCCCACATGTTATCTATGTGAACCTACAGCAGCACAACCTAACTCGGCGTGTACAACCCCACTCTCCCCCTGACCTTAAATGTGCACTAATAAACGCACGATCCATAAGGAAGAAATGGCCAGCATTAACTGATATGCTTTCAGCTCATAATCTTGATATCTTATGTATCACCGAAACATGGTTATCTGCATCCAACTCCGTGATTCTTCACCAGAGTGTCCCTCCCAACTTCTCAGTTCACTCATGCCACAGAACCGACCATCGTGGTGGAGGAGTACTCATCCTAACAAAAGCGGATCTCAAATTTCAGATTGCTGCCTCAAGCAGCACCTTGTCCCTTGACTCCCTTACCATTACAAACAAACAAATAACCATCAACTTGCTATATAGAGCACCTTCATCATCTCCAGATGACTTAACCACAATAATCGATCTTGCCTGCAACACCACAAATCTTCACACCATGAACTGGGTTTTAGGAGATTTCAACCTCCCATCCATTCAAGACAGCCATACCAATGCCTTTAATGATGCCCTCAGTGAGCTAGGCTACGTTCAACTCGTCGATACCACTACCCATATAAAAGGGAACATACTAGATTTGATCTTTGCACTGCAGCTAGCCTTCCTTCATGGGCACAAGCCTCTCCTAAATGTTAGCCCAGTCCCTTGGTCAGATCATCTTCTGATACGATTCCAGATACCAACTTGTGCTACATCTGTCAAAGCTAAAACTGATGATAATCCTACCCCAGAACAATTTAAGCGCTTCCATCCTTTCGATAGAGAGGATTTTTTAATGAAGACACTGATCCTACTTGACCTACCTGAACAAGGACTAGACGACATGGTCGACTCCTGGAACTCAAACCTAGATGCCGTAATCCATAGACCTCCAACATACAAAGCTTCACATAAGAAGAAGAATGCTCCTTGGTACTCCCAAGAACTACGCAAATCGCTTCTTCATCTCAGACAACTAGAGAGGTACTGGAGACGATCTAGAACAACCGCGAGCCATGAAGCATTCACAGCACAATTAGTAAAACATCGTTTTAGAGCCGTTGCATCAAGTATGAAACAATATCATGCAAACAGACTACAACGCTCCCTGAACAAACCCCACGAGCTCTTCCAAATTGTAAAATCCCTAGCAAAGGAACCATCTCAGGGAAACTCGTTCCACCCAGACCCCCAGGAATATGCCAATTACTTACGCAACAAAAGTAACCAGCTTGCTCAACCTACTAAGCCCCTCATCTCAACTACTCCACCCATTTCCACCCCTCATCCTTCAGTTGATCATCTCTTAAGTGAAACCCAACACACCCTCACATCCTTCTCTACCCCAACCAACAGAGTCATTCAAGACACCATATTAAATATAAATACCACTACAGCACCCGCTGATCCGTGTCCAGCTCCCTGGATAAAATCCTTACGTGCTGAGCTCAGCCCATTCTTATCCAAGCTTATAGAAGTATCCTTCTCTACTGGAACATTCCCCTGTAGCCTGAAACAGACTGCGATCAGACCTCTCCTAAAGAACAGTAAGCTGGACCCCTCATCGATGGATTCCTATAGGCCTATCTCCAGCATACCTCTCCTCTCGAAGATCATTGAAAAGATTACACAACGTCAATTACAGGATCATATAGATTCCAACGCACCCCTTCATCCCTGCCAGCATGGATTCCGGGAAGCACATGGTGTGGAAACGCTACTGACAACCCTATTCAACACCCTTTCCATAGGGTTGGATAACATCAGACAAGGCTTTGTTCCTAATATTCATGGACATTGCCGCTGCCTTTGATACAGTAGACCACGAAATTCTCCTTCATCGCCTCAGAGATAAGGGAGTTCACGGCTCAGCTCTATCATGGTGCGCGTCTTACCTCACAGACCGTTGGCAACATGTACGTTCTGGTCCTTCCACCTCTGACCCCTTCCTTCAAACTAAAGGTGTCCCGCAAGGCTCCTCCTTATCGGCCTTACTATTCAACATTTACATGCAACCCATCTGTGACCTTATCCACTCATTTAACATCAACTGCCTTGTCTATGCCGACGATGTCTTGATGTACATGCCAATCTCGACTGAGCATCTTGACCTCTCTCCTCTAATCAAATGCTTTGATGCAGTCACCGACTGGATAGACGCACAAAGGCTTAAATTAAACTTCAAAAAGACCAAAGCCCTCTTCGTCACCAGGAACCCGGCTTTTATCCCACCTCTATCCATCAAAGTTCGGGACGCAGAGCTCACATGCAAGACTACAGTAAGATACCTCGGAGTTATACTTGATCAGCAGCTTAATATGAAGGCTCACATCAATAACATAACAAAATCTGTCTATCACAAAATCCGGTCCCTTCGCCATCTTCGTCAGCTGTTAGAACCTGAAGACTTCCGAACTGTTTTTCAGGCCCTAATAATGCCCCACCTTGACTATGCTAATGCGATATTACATGGCCTACCAAAGAATACGACCAACCCCTTACAACTTGCTATGAATTCTGCTGCAAGAATCCTTCATGGAGCTTCCAGAAGATCCCACATCACTCCAATACTAAAACAGTTGCACTGGCTGCCCATACAGGCCAGGATCTCCTACAAGGTTCTAACAATGACCCATAAAGCCATCAAGAAATTCCCGGCTACTGCTATCACCGACCTAGTATCCATCACACCTCCTAACCGGCTAAGGAGATCGAATGCTGCAAACACCCTCATTCTACCTAAGGCAAGTACTAAGTGCTCTCAAGCTACCAGATCTAGAGCCTTTGCCTTTTTTGCACCATCTTGCTGGAACGCACTCCCGGCGCCTATCAGAACCATCAGCGATCTCTCCCAATTCAAGAAGGAACTGAAGCATCACCTTTTTCTCCTTTACTACGATGCCGCAGCCCCTCCTCCACAGTCACCTACTTCCACACCTCATGGTAGCTCCTCAAGCCCATGCATCATACACTCCTAGTCTGAATACCTGCAACCACACCTTAACCGCCTCCATACTTAACTTACTCTGAGAAGCTCGTGCTGTGCACGTAACCATGTATATAGTTACATTAACTGGCCTGTAGATAGTTAGTTATTGTTCTCCCTGTTAAGAAACTTGTTCATTGTACATCCGAGTTATTTTTACCTGTTTATTGTAAGCACAAATCACTAAACTGAGATGTGTAGATTCAATGTTTATTGTAAACCGCACTGATCTTAAATAGCGCGGTATAAAAGAAAATGTAATAAATAATAAATAAATAAATAATAAATTATAATGCCTCTGTATCGTTCCATGGTACGACCGCACCTTGAATATTGTGTACAATTCTGGTCGCCGTATCTTAAAAAGGATATAGCGTTATTAGAAAAGGTACAGAGAAGAGCCACCAAAATGGTAAAGGGGATGGAAGGCTACTCCTATGAAGAGAGGCTTCAAAGGTTAGGGCTCTTTAACCTGGAAAAGAGACGGCTGAGGGGAGATATGATAGAGGTCTATAAATTAATGAATGGAGTGGAACGGGTAAACGTAGATCGATTGTTTACGCTATCAGAATATAGAAAAACTAGGGGACATGTAATGAAGCTACAGGGTAAACTGTTTAAGACAAGAGAAAATATTTTTTCAGTCAACGTGTAATCAAACTCTGGAATTTGTTACCGGAGGATGTAGTAAGAGCTGTTAGCGTAGCTGGGTTTAAAAAAGGTTTGGACAAGTTCCTGGAGGAAAGGTCCATAAACCATTATTAAAAAGGGACCCAGGATATCAATGCTTGACCCAATACAAGCATTGTGGAACCTGTGTCTTTTGGGGATACTGCTAGGTACGTATGACCTAGATTGGCCACTGTTGGAAACAGGATACTGGGCTTGATGGACCTTGGTCTGACCCAGTATGGTATATCTTATGTTCTAACATTTGCTTTGTTATCAGATAAGGAATGGTTGTTAAAATTGTTTCAAAAGCGGAAACTTTTATTTCGTGGTTTAGCTGCCTGAATATATCCTGATTTAGCAACCCTGAAGCGGCGCAGACAGTTTCTTCTGCTCCGGTCTGGGGTTTTACATTTAAGCACCCATGTAAGTGTTTGGTGAAATACGAGTCAGTTTCTTATATATTTTATGAGCCCTCCCAATTGTTAGCTTTCATAAATGCCAGACGTCTGGAGTCTTCTATTGATCCTCCTTAGGATTAACATAGTATAATTCCGAATGATGACTATTTGTCGGTTTCTTTTGTGTTGTGTTTGTTTGATTGAGATTAGGTATCCTCCCCCTTTATTGTGGGCTAGGAAGAGCTGACATATATGCAATGCTTATGATTTTTACTTTTAAGAAGTACTCTGGGGTTGTCTTGAGTACTTTTCTTTGTTTGCTCTGTTTCTGCAAGAATGGTTTGTGTAAACTTTCTTGATTTATATATAAAATGTTATAAATATAAAATTTAAAAAAAAACCTGGTGGTCCACTAAGGACTAGGTCTAATATGGCTTCCCCTCTGGTCGGTTCATGAACCAGCTGCTCCATGAAGCAGTCATTTATTTCATCTAGGAACTTTATCTCCCTAACATGTCCTGCCATGACACTGACCCAGTCGATACCGGGGTAATTGAAATCACCCATTATTATTACTGTGCTGTAAATTTTGTTAGCTTCCTTGATTTCTTTGAGCATTTCATCATCCATTTGTTCATTCTGGCCAGGCAGTCAATAGTACACCCCCACTGCCATCGCCTTCCCCTTTTTTACATGGAATTTCAATCCATAGAGATTCTACAGCAAATTTTGTTTCCTGCAAAACTTTAATCCTTTCTGACTCAATGCCCCCTCTAACATAGAGCGCAACCATCCACCAATTTGATCAGCTCTATCATTACGATATAGTTTGTACCCAGGTATCAGTGTCCCACTGGTTGTCCTCCTTCCGCCATGTCTCTGATATTCCAATCGTATGTAACCTCTCATTTAGTGCTATATATTCTAACTCTCCCATCTTATTTTTTAGACTTCTAGCATTTGCATACAAGCATTTTAGAGACTGTATTTCATTCATATTAATTTGGCTATTGGTAAACATGGGTAATTTGGGAACTTTAAGCTCTGTCTGCTCCATACTCGAGGGCATTTGGGCTACTTTACTCTTTTTTGGAACATCTCTGCTTTTGGTAGTATCCTTCAAGGATACATTCTTCTGAACCATGCGCTCTTGTGCGACTGTCGGCTTTCCCCTATTACCTAGTTTAAAAGCTCCTTTTTAAAGGTTAATGCCAGCAGCCTGATTCCATCCCGGTTAAGGTGAAGCCCATCCCTTCGGAAGAGCCCCTCCTTTCCCCAGAATGTTCCCCAGTTCCTAACAAATCCAAAACTCTCGCGTCTGCACCATTGTCTCATCCACGCATTGAGACTCCGGAGCTCTGCCTACTTTTGGGTCCTGCGTGTGGAATGGGAAGCATTTCGGAGAACGCAACCCTGGAAGTTCTGGATTTCAACTTCCTACCTAAATGCCTAAATTTAGCCTCCAGAACCTCCCTACCACATTTTCCTATGTCATTGGTGCCGACATGTACCAAGAGAGCAGACTCCTCTCTAGCACTATCTAAGACTTTATCTAGGTGGCGCGTGAGGTCCGCTATCTTCGCACCAGGCAGTCATGTTACCAGGCGTTCCTCACATCCACCTGTCACGTGACCTCTCTCTTCCATGGCAACAGGGATGCTGCCAGACTGGAGGTGGGACTTCAGGACTATATCCCTGTAGGTTTCGTCTATGTACCTCTCTGCCTTTCTTATGTTTTCCAAGTCTGCTACTCTAGCCTCTAGAGAACAGACTCATTCCCTGAGAACAAAGAGCTCCTTCCACCTAGTGCACACGTAAGACCTCTCACCAACTGGGAGAAAATCATACATGTGATACTCGGTGCAAAAGACTGGAAAGCCCCCATCTCGCTGCTGGACTGCTGTCTGCATCTTAGTTTTAAGTTTGTGTTTAGATCTTTAAGTTCTTTACTTAATAAGGGTTGCTATGGATATTTATACTAATAAAACTGAACCTAATATGTTTAATATACCTTGTTCATCTGAAGCTTAATTAATCTCAGGTCCTTAGTGTATGACTGATTTGGGTAACGAGCTTCACCTGAGAGCACCTCCTGTCTTTTAAGATGTGTAGGTACCTATAAAGCTACGATTATCCCAGGGGTGAGTGGGTGTTAGGGAGGGAAATAACACTTATTAAAAGAGGGTAGGTACATAGTACCCTGTCTTGTGCTGCTGAGGTAAGCTATAATCTCCAGGAACAAGCAGGAATGAGTCTTCACATATGGGTACGTCGGTACCGACTGAGCCTGCACGGGAATGCTGCCCAGCTTTCAATCAGAAGTGGAGGAGTGGAGTGGAGGAGTAGCCTAGTGGTTGGGGCAAGGTACTTCAGGCCGGAAGGTCGGGGGTTCAAATCCCACTAGAGGGCAGCAACCTTGGGCCGGAAGGACTGGGGTTTCTAGTCCCACAGGTGCTCCTTGTGGTCTTGGGCAAGCCACTTAACCCTCCATTGCCCATGTTCCCTGTAAAATAGTTATCTCCAAGTTATAATACCCTGTTCAATGTAATTTCAGTTTGTTCAATGTAAACCGCACTGATGCAGAATAGCGCGGTATATAAGAGAATGTAAATAAATAAATAAATAAAATAAAAATCCCTCGCGCCTGCGCAGTGACTTCCCGCCTTCTCCACAGCCTCTCTTCAGTTTTCGTTTTTCCGCGGAGCCGGCAGGACGTCCTCCTGTCACCGCAGAAACTTTTCATTTTAATTGCTTTAATTATTTTAGTTTTTTGTTTTCTTGTGGTCGCGGCTGTTTTTCCCGCTACCCCCAGTACCGCCGGTGGTTTTTTGGCTAAAGTCTGTAAAACTTTTTTTTTCAGTTTTTTTTTGCCTTAACTTTTTAGGCCTACTAGGCCTTTTCATTATGGAGCCTTCTTTTCCTAAGAAGTGCATCCGATGTGGAAACACCTGTTTCTTTCTAGACACCAATAGTTGGTGTCTCAACTGTGTGGGTCCTGACCCTTTTTCCCCTGACTTGTCAGGAGATAATTTTGTGAGAAAACCTTCAGTGTTTAGAGTTTCCCTCGATACCGTTTTTTCTTCGGCAGTGAGGGTACCCGGTTTCTCTTCTTCACAGGATCAGATAACCCAAAAACAGTCTGTTAAGACTAGTCAATGCTTGAGTGGTATGTCCCATGCCCAGCATGGTGACGGCTCCGGCCTTACCCTCAAGAATCCATTGGCATTACCCCTGCGGGAGTCTTCGGGCTCCAAAGCGTTAAAGGGGTTTCAGGATGTTCCTGGGGCTCACCCCTCACAGAACATGCCTGAGCCATGCGTGGGGGTGGTATCCGCTTCGAGCGGTACCGAGCCTCCGGCATCGGCACCGGTGTCGAGTACTCCACTCTTCACCAGGGATCGTCATCGGGCATCCTCGGTACCTTTGGGACCGATCGATACGCACCGCATTGACTTCCCTCAATCTCAGCCATGCTCTGGGACAGTACCGGCGTCGATCGGTTCCGATACCCTAGCATCGGCATCGGGATGGATAGGTGCTCATCGGGTATCCTCGGTACCGTCGGTATCGATCGATGTCACCCAGGCTGCCTTAGTGGTATCGGCATCGCTGATACTGCCTCCGGCGTCGGAACTATCGAGACATGCATCGATAGTCTCGCTCTCTTCGATGCCGAGCCTTGAATCGATATCGAGTCTCGAGGACTGCGTACCGACGCGTCCCGGAACCGACTCCTGTCGTTTCCAAATAGGTAGTTCCGAAGATCCTAGCCATAACTCCCTCATGATCTTGGTACCACTACAGCAGTTCCCGATGACTACTTCACCTGCTAGTCCTTTATCAGTAGCGAGGTTGATGCCTGTTCTTGCACCGATGCCTAGTTTGGAACCGATACCTGGCATTGGTGCGGTACCCTGTATGTCCTCTGATACTCAGGCTTTTCCTTTAGCCTTACCAGAGATAGTTCCCTTAGGAGATCAGTCTTTCCAGGCTTTTCTCCGGGATATGGCAATCTTCCTTAATATTTCTATCCCTGGTTGTGATCCTACTCATGGCTCACCGGTACAACTGGAGAATATCAATAGCACCACTGTATATAGCCCACTTTGTACATAACTCAAACCAATCTAGCACACAATACAACACGCACCCAACTAAATTTTCACCCTCACTGCATGTATAACACACTCACACTACCAGATTGTTTGCTGTGATACCACCTTGATTATTATGATAAGGCGGTTTAGAAATACTGTTAAATAAATAAATAAATAAATAACTTTCCTTTACATCCTGCTCTCCAGGATCTCCTTCTCAGGGTTTGGAAATCGCCCTTACGACTTCCTCAAGTTTCTCCAGACATTGAGGTTCGGTACCGAGTGCCACCCTCTCCAGGGTTCCAAAAGCCTCAACTTTCTCATCGTTCCCTTGTAGTGGAATCGGCACTGAGGAAAGTTAAGAGCAAGAAGAAGCATTCTTCTTTTCCGCCAGGTCGTTCTTCACGAACACTCGATGCTTTTGGCCGTCAGGCCTTCCGAAACTCTATGCTGGCTTCTAGAGTTCTCTCATATATTTTTCACATGAGTCTAACACTCCAGGAAGTCACAGAGAAATTGTCTCTTTTGACCCCTTTTTTACCAGAGCCCAAGGCTACTGATTTATACCTTGCTCATCAATCACAGCTGGAATATATCCTGGTTTCTGTCTCGTGCTTCTATAGATTCTTTTGAGTCCATTAGCAGATCCTCTGCTATTGCCATTGCAGCACGTCGCAGAGCCTGGCTTGAGGCTTCAGACTTGAGCAAATGGGCACAAACTATACTAGCTCATTCTCCTTGTACAGGGGAAGGTCTTTTTAATAAGGAGGTTTTGCGTCAGGTTGCTCAATGCTCCCCTGACTCCTTCTTCCACTAGAAACCATTATAAGCCACCTCCTTCTTCAAATAGTAGGAAATGTCCTACCAAACCTTCTTTTCCTAAGAAAAGAAAGTTTCATTCCTCTCCTGCCCATCATTCAGCTGTACCTAAACAAGAGACGCCTCAGCCTAGTCTGCAGTCCTCCAGTTCTGGCCAGTCTCAACATTCCCAGCAACCATAAGGGCCGGGAATTGTAGCTTACCTATTAAAAGTTTATTCACTGTGCTTTTCTTTTTCAGTGTACTAACCTGTCAAAAGATTATTTTGTTCAGGTACTACACACTTCTCCTCTTCTTACTCTCCAGAAGAGCAGTTGCAACTATCACCTGATAGTTTCTTTCCCAACTGAACATTTTTCCTTCAGTTGACTTACCCCATGGGTACGTCACCCTCCCAACTACTTGAGGGCTACCATACTGAACTACTTCTCTGGTCGTTTCCCAGACAGTGAGAAGAGATATCCCCTCTCTTTTCTTGTCTGTTTTTCTTTATTCAGCACAGGACAATCTCTCTGCTGTTTCTGTCAAGCTGCTCTGCCTGCAGGAGTTACAGTAATTGTATTACTGGGACTTTTCCAAGTTCCAGTCCCTTGTTCAAAATTTTTGTCTAGCCTCAGTAGTGATTCCAAACTATCTTGGATCCTCCTACTCGTTAGGCTTTCTCACATTATTCTAACCATCTCCTTTTCTAGGATATGGCAACATAACTGATTTTCAGTCAGTTTATCTCCTAGCTCTCCTGCACAATGCTCTCTGCAGTCTTCAGAGAAGCTTTCTACTATGAGGGCTTTGCTATAGAGCATTGTCCTTGTCTCTGAAGTTCCTCTATTATTAGAGAGAAACTTATCAACCCTTCCTATACCTGTGAGGGTTCTCCACACCCCCTCTAGCCTGGGGTGTTAACACGAGATGTCAGTTCTTCTGCGTGAAAATCCAAGGCATCTACCATGTCAGTGTTCTGTAGAACTCCCTACCTTGTTCCCTACAGATTCATATCTTCACCTGTTCTCACGCGAACATCACGGTTATCTCATTGGATTGCTTTCCTGCATCCCTCAACCCACGAAAATAGATTCTCTATGCATATCCCAAGTGGGCTCACCCTCTTGTAGAACGCAGAATCTTTTTCTTTTATATTCCCCGTGTGCAATTATGGGGCTGGGTGGTAGACATGTCTCTTCAATCTCTTGTCTTATATGTAGCATCTCCATATATGTCTACATACCTATATCATTACTCTGGTGGTGCTAAACCATGCCCCACAAATTTACATATCTCTAGGTATATCATATTCATATATATATATTTCACCACCCATATCTGGACATATGTGTATTTATATATATATCTCTATATATGAATATATATATATATTTTCCAGCCACATATATATATCCCTATGTATATGTGTTTGATGGGGGGCTCCTTAAGGGTTGGTCTGTCTTATACACTGTCACCCTTACTGTCTATACTACATGATTTACCTCCTAGAGGTTTTAGACAGTCTGTTGCCCTACCTCCCATACCATATTACGATACAGAGACTGTTAGGCACCAATAACCACTTTGGTGCTAACATCTTCCATTTTTTCTTTATGTCCTTGAAGCATCATGCTTCCATATTTTTCCTATCTCTCGTCAGCTAGGAAAAAACAGTGTACATCTTTATCTCGTGTACACAACTGTTTTTCTGAGGGAATAGGGATTTTTTCCAATCCCCCTCTTCCCGCCAGGACTGGACTAGTTCTCCAACTCCGTCAGTCTTCTTCCTTTAGTCCTCAATGTTAATAACCTTATGCCTAAAGGAGTTTTCAGCTTTTCCCATGAAGCTTTCCATTGAAGACCTGACGTCTACTCCTACCCAGTTGACACCTGGATCATCTACTACCTCCAGGTCTGGACCTTCATCCTCACTACTGAGAGGTCACCTTGAAGATTCCGTCACTGCTTATCCGGTAGACTCCATCATGCTTCTACTTCCTACAATACAATAGGTAAGCTGCATATTTTAAGTGTACATTAAATGTATTTTAATGCTACTCATCATATCTTCCAAGGACTCCTGTAGTCTGTAGAACCCTCTAGTCCTTGACTATGCTGTTTCTTCCCTCACAGCTACTTTATTGTCAACTCCTACCCTCCATCACATATTGGATGCCGGGGATTCCTGGAGACAAAATGCACACTGATCCAGGCACTTGCATTTTTATGGGATCTCCCCCTGGCATCTCCAGCTAGGGAGTCCCCATATGTGAAGACTCATTCCTGCTTGTTCCTGGAGATAGCACAGTTACTTACCTGTAACAGGTGATCTCTGGGAACAGCAGGAATTAGTCTTCACAACCCTCCCACCTCCCCTAGGAGTTGCATCTTTTTTATTTTTTTCCTTTTCTCTCCTCGCCTTTGTCTCAGCTCTGAAACTCAACTGAAGAGAGGCTGTGGAGAAGGCGGGAAGTCACTGCGCAGGTGCAAGGGATGCTGCCAAAAGCTTTCTGATTGAAAGCTGGGCAGCATTCCCGTGCAGGCTCCGTCGGTACCGACGTACCCATATGTGAAGACTAATTCCTGCTGTTCCCAGAGATCACCTGTTACAGGTAAGTAACTGTGCTTTCTGATTTGATTTAAATTATAGCTCTTTGCTGCTGCTAGGCTCTAACTTATTATGAAATTTATACTAAAAGCTCTCTGCTGGGTTCTAAATTTAACCAGAAGGCTTTCTTCTGTGTTTTAAATTTAAACTAAAAGTACTTTGCTGATGCTAGGCCCTGAGTGACT
This sequence comes from Ichthyophis bannanicus, assembly GCA_033557465.1. Lineage (NCBI taxonomy): Eukaryota > Metazoa > Chordata > Amphibia > Gymnophiona > Ichthyophiidae > Ichthyophis > Ichthyophis bannanicus. The sequence continues at coordinate 883,168,406 of CM066035.1, read as the reverse complement.
ATTACATTTAAACTACAAGCTCTCTGCTGGATTCCATATACACCAGACTCTGTGTGACACCCCCCCCCCCAACCCCTCCTTGCAGTAACTTAATAGTCATCTTGTAATCTGTATTTAATAGGAAGATTAGATAGTAATTACTGCAGCTTGCCTTTGTTTATGGATAACTGTAATAGGATAAGAGGATTTTGAGGGAGGAAGTGACATCACCGTGCTTAATTGCTGCTTGAGCTGATTGCTCCAGCACCGTCCCCTGCAAAAAAGTGCAGCACTCCTTCACTAGGGTTTGAAAAGTGCTAAAATCAGTAGCTAAGGCTCCAGAGAGAACAGCAGACCAGAGATATCGACCGAAGACTGTTGGCAGATCTACGAGAGTTAGTGTATGCAGGAGCCTGCCCGGAAACAATGTGGTGACAACATAATGGTGGCCGGAGGTACAGGGTCTCTGAAACAGAGGATGACAACTGTCTAGATAAGGGAGCGGTGACAAGCAAAGAATTGAGAGAATGGTTTAAGGAGTTACAAACAGAGCTAACAACAGTAAAGATAGAGTTTGGGGGGCTGGGCCGGAGAAGGGAGACTGAGGATCACCTGGAGAAATTGGTGGAGGACCAGGCAGCCCTCTCCGCAGCTTTGCATAAGAGTGAGGATTGGAAAGAGCAGGTTATGCTGAAACTTGAGGATTTGGAGAACCGGTCCTGACATATCAATTTGCGTATACGGGGGTCCTAGAGGAGCCTGAATTTATGGATTGCAGGAGGATGGCAGAGGACATATGCAGAGAAGCCCTGTGTAGAGGAGGGGACGGGGAAGGTACCTGCACATATTAAGAAGGACTGGACCCATAGAGCATAGGGTCCACTCTGAGCCAATTTTCCCCAGGATATAGTGATTTGCCTGCATGATTACAGCACAAAGGAGAGGATTGAGGCCAAAATGAGTCATAAATAACTTTGAGTTGCAAGGATATCATATAGCTCTCTTTGCAGACCTAGCAGCGAGTGCACTGCATTGATATAAGGAAACGGGCAAGCATTACTCAGAAACTGCGACAGGGGCAGTTTAAATATAAATGGCTGTAGTCATTGGAAGTTGCTCTCACTAAAAATGGATGCACTTGGCGTTTCCGCACTATAGCAGATGCAGTTCGAGCACTGAGGTAAGCTGGAATGCAGGTGGAGGGTGCTGGAGTGGTGGATATGCTGAATATGGAGGACGGGAAGCATGTAGGCTGGTCGGTGGTGACCTCTGAGGGCACCAAGAGGTGCCGGAAAGGACCCCTGAAGGAAGTTCCAGCATGAGGAAAGCAGACATTGCTGGACATTTATGCTGTGCACTGTGGTTGGATAATGCTAATAGTATGGTGGAGGGAAGCCTGTTTGGGGGGGGGGGGATGTCTGAATGGAAGAGTGAGTGAACCTGTAATGCAAAGGGGAGGAAAGATGGAGTGAAGGGAATGGTGGGGGTGCTGTTTGTGCTGGTGATAGAGCCGTTGGCAGACAGAATGCAAAGACAAGAAGACATTAAGAAGGTTATATTAGTGGGGTAGTGTTATAAAATTGCCTTTTTTGCAGATGTGATCTTTACGGTCAGCAAGCCCCTTACCTCTTTACCAGTGCTGATGAGTGAGATCAGTCTATGTAGCAAGGTCTCGGGGTACAAAAATAATATGGGCAAAACGGAGGTCCTGTGTTTCAACATATCACGAGAGCTGAAGGAGCGATTAAAGGCCTCGTTTCCCTTTAAATGGGTGGGGACAACCTTTTAATATATCTGGGGATATATTTGGGGAACCCGATCAATAAGCTATATAAATGGAACAGTGTGCCCTGCTGGAAGCCAAATAGCGAGATTTGGGGAGGTGTAAAGGATTGTATGCATCATGGCTAGGGAAGATTGTTATTATCAACATGAATGTTCTTCCTAGGGTGCTCTTTTTATTTATGTCCCTGCTGTGTGCAGTCTCAAATTTCTGAAGCAGTTACAGAGCTTGGTGATAGACTTCATATGGGAAGGTAAGAACAAGGAGAGTAATGTTTCAAAAAGAGAAGAAAGGGGGCCTGGGGTACCTTGTTTTTGTTCTTACTATGAGGCAACCCATTTGAATGTCCTTTTTGCCTGTCAGGGGGTAGGAGAGGAGAAACAGTGGGTGGAGATGCAGCATGGGATGGCGGGGGGGGGGGGGGGAGGTACTGGAATGGCTGGTGTGGGAAGATGAGATCCGTACCTGGAGGCTGGTAACCCTCACACCCAATATACCTTGTTGGTCTGAAGTAGATGTCGGAAGCAATGTTTGGGAGTGAAAGCCTATACAAGACAGGTGTTTATCACAGGGTTGAGGGATTTCTGTTTGGGATGGAGAAGCATGCAGCTCCCAGCTATATTGGAACACACATGATTTGAAGCTGGTTGTAAAGGGTGGCCTATAGGCATAATGCACACGGCCCCGGAGTCTGGTGCCTGAAAATACAGCATCGACATATGCTAAACGGTCTGGGGAGGGAAGGGGGAGGGGGGGTTGTTGGGGGAGGGAATCTTAAGGGTAACATGGAGTTGACTTTGGAGGTGTGTTGTAAGATTTTCACTTTTCTAATTCCTGATCTCTGATTATTGATCTTTGAAGTTTGATGCTTAGGAAATGGAGAGTGGGGTGAGGGGAGGGAATAGTGGGAAGGGACTTGTGGAAGTTATAGTCAAGAGGGGAATGGGCAATGGATGTTATGTGGCCTCTCAAAACTGTCTTGGCCATATCCCAAAAGGTATACAGATGTATTTTAGCAGTACCATTAAAGTGTATAAGTGTCTTCCCCATTCCTTTTGCAAGCATGATAGGAACATGGGTTTCTTTAATAAGAGCCTATCCATATGCCATCTGCTTGACCTTTTATCTGGGTTTAGACCATGTAAATCTAGAGAAATCATCCCTTGGGCCAAAAGTGTTAGTGGATTTATCGCACACTTTTGAATCCCTGTTTTAAATTGATACGGAAGGAAACAAAAATCTTTCTGTGAATCGGAATCATGTCTAGCTGAGTAATAGGAATAATTGCACTCTCTTGGTTATAGGCAGTACCAGATATCTAACAAACCTAGTTTATCCAAGCACACTCTCATTTGCTGGGTACCACATCTTCCGCCCATCCTTTAGAGTAGTCTGCTGAATGGGGTGTCAAATTAAAACCCCCTGCTAAATAAATAGTTCTAATCATATTGCAGAGTTTTAAAGAAGTTCTGAAAGAGGTGGGCTTGTGAATTTGGTGCATATACATTTGTTAAAGTAACTTTTATATTGCCTAGTGCGCCTTTTAAGATCAAATAACACCCCTGTTTTTCATTTATCTGTTTCTCTAACTGGCATTTCCATATGTCCTTCTAGATCAGTCCAGGCAAATAGAGTGCAGTGGAGGAGTAGCCTAATGGTTGATGGTAACATGACACTGGCTGTGGCTCTCAAGGCCTACTAGATATCATCTCTGCTACCAACTCATACTTATCAATATGCCTCGCATACAGATCTCCTTCAGCAGGTCCCAATGACCTCTCACCACTCATCGAAAAAACATGTTTGGAGCACCACAGGAACAAATGGCTCATACTCTTGGGCGACCTCAACCTATCCTCCTTGCCATCCAGCCTAACAACTCCCTTCCTACAGGCCCTCAAAGCACTCCAACTCCACAACACACAACAAAGGAGGAACCCTTGACTTCATTTTCACATTTTCCACCTGGCCACATCATGACCTCTCCCATAAGACCAGAGTCACACCAGTACCCTGGTCGGACCACCATTTAATTTCCTTCTCTTAATAAATGGAGTGGAGCGGGTAAACGGAGATCGATTGTTTACGCCATCAAAATATAGAAAGGCTAGGGGACAAGCAATGAAGCTACAGTGTAACCTATTTAAGACTAATAAGAGAAAATATTTTTTTCACTCAACGCATAGTCAAACTCTGGAATTCGTTATCGGAGAATGTAGTAAAATCTGTTAGTGTAGCTGGGTTTAAAAAAGGTTTGGACAAGTTCCTGGAGGAAACGTCCATAAGCCATTATTAAAGGGGGCCCCGGGATATCCACTGCTTTCCCCAGTACAAGCATTGTGGAACCTGTGTCCTTTCAGAAAACTGCTAGGTACTTGTGACCTAGATTGGCCACTGTTAGAAACAGGATGCTGGGCTTGATGGACCTTGGTCTGATCCAGTATGGCATATCTTATGTTCTCCAGGAACAAGCAGGAAGTCAGTCCTCACTTATGGGTGACGTCTGCACCGACGGAGCCTGCGCGGAGTAATTCCCCAGCTTTCAAAGAAAGCCTTTGGGATTGCTGCTACGCATGTGTGGTCCTCTTTCCCGTCCAAAGGTGCCATCTTGCTTATTCTCCCATTTCCTCTGAGCCCTTCGGACGTACGTCCTCGTTCCTCGGAAAGTGTTTTGTTTTTGGCCTTTGGCCTGTGTTTTTTCCAGTAGCACCGGTCCTCTACCCGTCCTCCCCTGCTCTGCTTTTTCCCTTGAGTGAGGGGACATCCTTTTCTGAAAAAGGTTTTCGTTTGCAGGCTTCGCGCCCTTTTTTTCCCTCAACCGCTGGCAGCAAAGGTCTTTGACCTAGCAGGGGCCCTTTTTGCCCAATGGCCACCGGGTTTAAGAAATGCGACAGATGTTCCAAAATCATGTCGCTCATGGACACCCACGACTGCTGTGTTTGATGTCTTGGGGCCAACCATGACCCGGAGCTCTGCTCTCTTTGCAAGAAAATGTCCTCCAAGGCCCTGCTAAGTCGTAAGCAGATGTCTGATGACATTTTCCGGAAGGTAGCCCCAGAATCCCTGGCGGCACCCTCGGTCATCCCTCCGCCGGTGGAATCCCCTGAAGTGGAGAGGCGTAAGAAGACGACGACCTCGAAGTTGCTGTTGGGGGCCCCAGACAAGTGCGAGCACTCCCACACTCGGTCACTCAGGCCCCCCGGGGTTCCTGAGAGTCGGACAAGGAGCGGCCTCGAAAGGTACCTCGTATGGATTCGGAGGCCTCCGGCGATGGCATCCGGTCTCCTGAAGGCCGCCCGGTGAGGACCCCCTCTCCTCCTCCACGCCAGACCCGGTACCCCGGTGTTGGCATCGCAGGGACTCAGGTCCGTGTGGGAGTCCCATATACTGGCACTGGAGCGCAGCATTTTTGCCTTAGCTGCCCAGCAGGCGCTCATGCCCAGCATGGCTGGCCCGTGCCTCAAGACAGAGGTTCCCTCAAGAGGGACACTGAAACCTGCCCTGGAAACCCCTGAGATCCATGGGTCTCGTGAGGATCCTTGGTGTTGGTCTCGCTCGCCTTCCCGGTCCTCGGGAGTGAGATCCTTCAAGACCTCTGGCTCCAAGCGGGCCTCGGCCTCTGGATGGGGCGAACAGCCCATCGGACTCCTCCTCGGACCTCTCAGGCTGGGAGTTGGACAGGGATTCCTCTCCGGAGACCCGTGCCCACAGGGACATCCCTTTGGACCCGTCCCCACCCGCCTCTTGGAGGCGTTCGCCACCCGAGGACGACACATTCCTAGTGTTTGTGTGGGACATGGTACAGGCCCTCAGCTTGGCTACACAGGCTGAAGAGGAGTCGCGAGATGAAGAGCTCGATATTCTGCAGTATGAGTCCCCGCCCGGGAGTCTTACTGTTCCAGTTCCTCCCATTTTATCAAGGCTGCTCCTCCGCATGTGGGAGACACTTGCTTCGGTCCCCTTAGTGAGAAAATGCCTCAACACCATATACAGGGTCCAACGCGGCCCGGGGTTCCAGAAGACCCAGCTTCCACACAGCTCCATGGTAGTGGAGTCAGCGATGCGGAAACAAGAGCCCAAAGGCACACTCTTCAGTCCCCCCGGGCAGGAAGTTGAGAGCTCTCAACGCCCTTGGGCGCAAAGCCTATCAGGGGTCCATGCTTACATGCCACATTCAGGCACACCATCTGTATTTGGGCATGTTCCTGCGCGATCTCGCCAAAGAGCTCAGCGGGTTCTCCGCAGGCCTCGGGGGTGAACCCCTTCTCAGTTTCCAAGCCCTCCTGAGATCTGTCGCGTTGTGCTCAAAGTACCTCTCCCGTGCCACATATGACGGGTTTGAGTCCTCTGCCCGAGTGACAGCAGCCGGCATTGGGGCCCGGCGCCAGACGTGGCTGCAGTCCTCGGATCTGGAGCAGTGGGTCCAGGAGAAGCTCCTGGATGTCCCCTGCCTAGGTGAACAACTTTTTGGCAAGCCCATGGAGGACAGGGCTGCCGAAATATGTTTGTGACTCAGACTTGCCTTTCGCATAAGACCTCTTCTCTTCCTCGGAAGAAACAGCAAACTAAGAAACCGTTCTTCTAGAGGAAGGGGCTTCCCTACCGGGGATACCCGCCCACCCCTGCGCCGGCCTCTAGCACGCAGGGGAAGAGCGGAGCGCATGGCCACCGCAAGCCTAAAGGGCCCAAGGCCCAACCCCCGGTGCCACCTCAACCCGCTCAAGAGTTTTTACACCGACAGCATAGCCTCTCGCTATCGCCCCCCCCGGCAGTATTTCTGCCGGTGCGGAGACATCTGTCCCTTTTCTCCTTCCACTGGGTGTCGATCACATTGGACACCTAGGTTCTCCGGGTGGTCTGGGACAGGTATCGTTTTACCTAAACAGGCTTCCTCCTCCCTTCTCCCCAGCGGAACCTTCTCGGCTTCCCTCGCACCAGACTTGCTTGCAGCAGGAGCTGACCAAACTCCTTGCCCAGCAGGCGGTCGAGAAAGTGCCGCCGCACCTCCGAGGTCGAGGGTTTTACTCCCAATACTACTTCGTTCCGAAAAAGGCAGGGGGCTTACGCCCCATTCACGATCTCAGGAACCTAAACAAATTTCTAGTGCGGGAGAAATTTAAAATGTTATCGCTTGGTGTCCTTCTGCCCTAAGGGACTCTTATGCCCACATTCTAGTCCACCCACAGAACAAGCAGTTTCTGCGCTTCAGGGTGCAGGGAGAGCATTACCCATACAGGGTGACCCCCTTTGAGCTTGCATCCCATTTCTCGGGTCTTTACAAAGTGTGTCTCCGCAGCCGCCACTTTCCTCCGGCATCGGGGCATACCCGTCTTCTGTTACCTAGACAACTGGCTCGTCACGGAGATTTCGGCAGAAGAAGCCCGCCTGGTGGCTTTGCGCATGATATTCCTCCTCGAACGCCTTGGCTTCCTGGTAAACTACTCCAAGCCCACCTAGAACCGGTGCAGACCTTGCAGTTAATCAGCACACTCCTCAACACGGAGCGGGAACTGCCGCCTTCTCCAGGACCAAGCAGGAAGTCAGTTCTCACATATGGGTATGCAGCGCGCCTGCGCGGTCCCTTTCCCGCCCAAGGGTGCCATCTTGCTCAGTCTTTCTTTTTCCGCGGAGCCCGACGGATGTGAGTTTGTGTCACCCAGGAAAAAGTTGATTTTTTTTCTTCGATTTTCACGTTGTCTTATCCGGTTCGATGCCGGTTCCCCCTCCCGCCTGGGCTCGGTAAACCGGTATCGAGTCCGGAGTTGTGTTTTTCAGTTTTTGTCCTTTGTGACTAGCGTTCGCGCTCTTTTTGTGTTTTCACTGGCAGCCCGGTCTTTTGACCTTGCAGGGGCCCTTTTTCCCCCGATGGCTGCCAGCGGGTTCAAAAAGTGTGATAGGTGCAAGAAGTCTCTCACTGACACACATGACTGCTGCCTCCGATGCCTTGAGCCCTACCATGACCCTCTGGTCTATGGCCCATGTGGCAAAATGTCGTCAAAGGCGCTTCGGAGCCGTCAGCATAAACGTGAGAGAATTTTCTCTGACTCCGCGTCTGGCCGGGCCCGGACTTTGTCAGAGGCCTCGACATCTCGGGAGTCCGACCCCGAGCGCCGTCGGGGTTCCTCTGAAAGGGAGTCTCCCTCCCAGGAGCACCGAAGGAAGAAAAAGCTCACGAGGGCATCGTCGGTGGAGGCTCCTGGTTCCTCGAGGGCCAGGTCGCGTAGCCCTGACCGCCACCCCAGGCTCTCGGAGAGGCTTTCCAAGCTACCTCATGTGGAGCCGGAGTCCCCGAGTCACGTAACTGCAGTTGTCCTCATAGACTCTCCTCCGGGGGAACCGACGTCGAGTTGGGGACTGCTGTGTCTCCTGAGCTTGGACTCAGGTTGATGGCCTTGGAGAGCAGCTTGGCTGCCTTCATGTAAACAGCAGTGGGTGCTGATCGCCGGTCTGACCGGTGCATCTGCCCTGACCACCGGGACTTCGACATCTAAGTCGACCCCAGAGACCGAGCCAATCCTCGAGTCGATGAAGTCTCGAGTCGATCCTCTGTCAAGGTCCCCCTCGACCTCCCGTGCGGGGCCGAGGTCGTCGATGCCGATACCCTCGGGGCGGGTGGCACCAAGGCCCACACGGCTGGAGCCGCTCGATTCCTCCTCGGAGGAGTTGGAGTGGGAGACGGAGGACAAGGAGTCCCCGGACAACTTCCGGACCCGGTGCATCCCTTCGGACTCACTGGAGTCCGAGCCTCGAAGACGGTCCCCCACCCCCCAGAGGACACCCGGTTCTCGGAATTCATGAGGGACATGGCCAAGGCCTTGGCCTTCCCTGCGGATGCCGAGGAGGAGCCTCGAGCCGAGGAGCTCGATGCCCTCCAGTATGACTTTCCTCTGAAGGAAGCCTTTACTGTACCGGTTCCTCCGATGCTGGAACGGCTGCTCTTCCGTATGTGGGAGGCACCGGCCTCGACGCCGTTTCTTAGTAAATGGTTCAATTCCATTTATCGAGTCCGTAAGAACCCTGGGTTCCAAAAGGCGCAGCTACCGCACCCACTCCATGGTTGTGGAATCGGCCATGCACCATCTGAAGAGTCAGAAGATGTGCACTCCTTGGTGCCCCCCCCGGCGCTCTATGCTGTCTTGCCGTGTCCAGACCTACCAGCTATATATGGGCATCTACCTACGAGACCTGACACAGGAGATTGCCGGGTTCTCAGCTGGCCTCTCCGAGGAACCTTTGCAGAGGTTCAAGGCTTTGTCAACAGGGATTCGAGAGTGCTAGAAGTTTATCTCTCGAGCAGCCCATGATGGCTTCGAGGCTTCGGCCCGAGTAGCCACGGCCGGCATCTGTGCATGCCGTCAGGCCTGGCTACAGTCATCAGACCTGGAGACATGGGTGCAGGACAAGTTGGTTGATGTCCCTTTGCCAAGGTGAAAACCTCTTTGGTAAGCCCATGACTGAAAAGGCTGTGGAAATCGAGACTGAGACTCTCACCAGGACAAGGCTGTCCAGGAAGACTTCTGCCCCATCTCAGAAAAAGAAGGGCTTTGGGAAGAAGCCCTTTTCCCAAGGAAGGGTGCTGCCTACAAATTCTACTCCTCAATATCAGGCCTCTCCAGCTCCCCAACAGGGCCAGCAGGCCAAGGGGCAGGGGCATGGGCATGGGCATGGGCCCCGTAGGCAGAAGACCCCCAAGCCACCGGCTCCTGCACAGCAGGGAGCGGGGTTTTGAGTCCCACAGCATAGCCTCTTCTCCACAGCTGGCTCCACTCAGCACAGGAGGTCGGCTGACCCTGTACGCTTACAGGTGCCCAGCCATCACAGGGGATACCTGGGTCCTCAGCATAGTCCAAAAGGGCTACATGCTCCACTTCCACCAGATACCCCCTCCTACTTTCCAGGGGAGCTTCCAAGACTCCCTTTGCACAGAAACCACCTCCTTCAGGAGCTGGCAAGTCTTCTAAAGGAACAGGCGGTGGAACCGGTGCCTCACCACCTGGAATGGCGAGGCTTCTACTCCAGGTACTTTCTGGTGCCAAAAAGGACAGGCGGCCTCTGGCCTATCCTAGACTTGCGAAACCTAAACAAGTTTCTGGAGAGGGAAAAGTTCAAGATGCTTACCCTTGGGATACTGCTGCCCTTCCTCCAGCAGGGAGATTTGCTATGCTCCTTAGACCTAAAGGATGCTTATACCCACATTCTCATCCATCCCGACCACAGACAATATCTCAGATTTGTGGTGGGAGGAAACCATTTTCAGTACAGAGTACTTTGCTTTGGCCTAACTTCCGCCCCCAGGGTTTTCACCAAATGCCTGGTGGTGGTGGCGGCTTATCTCAGAAATCAGGGAATCTTTGTTTTCCCATATCTGGACGACTGATTCATCAGGGGTCAGTCTCTCCAGGAGGCCAGACAAGCCACTCTTCGAGTCCACTTTATCCCCTCACAGAACCTAGAGTTTATAGGGACAAGATTAGACACCCTTCAGGCCAGAGCTTACTTGCCCGAGGACAGGGCCCACAGGCTGATGGACTTGGCCAGTCAGTTCCAAAGCAATTTTCAGGTCTCAGCCAGACACTTCCTGCGGCTCCTGGGTCACATGGCAGCCACGGTACATGTGACCCCGAATGCCCGTCTGCACATGCGGGCGGCTCAGTGGTGCCTCAGAGCTCAGTGGGCGCAAGCCACAGGCGACCTCCGAGACAGAGTAAAGGTGTCCAAAACGCTCTTGGACTCCTTACAGTGGTGGCTATGTCTCCTAAACCTTCTCAGGGGGGGTACCCTTTCAGGCCCGAGCACAGACAAGGGTGCTGACGACCGATGCTTCCTTAAAGGGCTGGGGTGCACATTGCCAGGACAGGTGCACTCAAGGCCTCTGGTCTCCTCTGGAGGCCACACAGCAGATCAATCTTTTGGAGCTGCGGGCAATCCGCTTGACTCTCCAGACTTTTTCTCATGCCCTCTCTCACCAGTCTGTCTTAGTTCAGACAATCAGGTAGCAATGTTCTATGTGAACAAGCAAGGGGGCACAGGGTCCAGACTCCTGTGTCAGGAGGCGCAGGCCCTTTGATCCTTTGCAGTCAAACAAGGCATGTTTCTCAAAGCAGTTTATCTACCTGGTCGGGAGAACTTCTTGACAGACAAACTAAGCAGGATTCTCCTGCCTCACGAATGGCAGTTGAATCCACTGGTGGTCTAGCAGATCTTTCTACGATGGGGGCTTCCATCCATCAATCTCTTTGGAAGTCCACTGAACCATCAACTGCCCAGGTTTTGCTCCAGACAGCCGCATCCCCTGAGAATGGCAGCAGATGCGTTTCTGATCTCTTGGTCTACGGGCCTCCTGTATGCGTTTCCTCCCACGCCCCTAGTGGCCCAAACTCTGTTCAAGATTCTACGGAAATAGGCCTCGGTCATTCTGGTAGCCCCCAGATGGCCGAGGCAGCCGTGGTTTCCACTTCTTCTGCAGTTGGCAGTGGAAACTCTTTTCCCTCTGGGGTTCCAACCCGATCTCTTATCTCAGGATCAGGGTTCCCTTCTGCACCCCAATCTCAGATCCCTCAATCTAATGGCCTGGCTGATGAAAGGATAGTGCTAGCTCCCTTACTTCTACCTAGGGACGTTGAGGAGGTGGTCCTGGGCTTGAGGAGGCAATCCACCAGAAAGTCCTATGCACTCAAGTGGTGCAGGTTCCCAGTGTGGTGTGCTCAGCACAATGAAAATCCTTCTCCTGCCTTGTGCCAGTAGTGCTACAATACCTACTTCACCTGTCAGACCTAGGCCTTAAGTACAACTCTGTTCGGGTCCACCTCAGTGCTCTTTCAGCACACCACTCAACGGTGGAGGGACAAACGCTTGGTGTCCCGCTTCCTCAGAGGCCTGCTTTTGCTCAAGCCTCCGATTCGTCCATCTGCCACTGAGTGGGATTTGAATGTAGTCTTGCAACAACTTACTTGCCCACCGTTTGAGCCGATGGCTACTTGCCATTTACGCTTCCTTTCTTGGAAGGCGCTCTTCCTGGTAGCTCTTACCTCTGCCAGACGTGTGAGTGAACTACAAGCTCTGGTTTCTGATAGACCGTACACACGGTTCTATAGGAACAGGGTGGTCCTTCAGACTCATCCGAAGTTCCTTCCAAAAGTTGTCTCCTCTTTCCACCTCAACCAGGAGGTGGTTCTTCCGACATTCTTTCCCAGGCCGCATACCAGCCGGGCTGAGACAGTCTTACATACTCTGGACTGTAAGAGGGCGGTGTCCTTTTACGTTGAACATACGCGGGGGCATCGAAGGGCTACTCAGCTCTTCGTCTCCTTTGACCCTAATAAATAGGGGTTACCTGTCTCCAAGTGTACATTGTCCACTTGGGTAGTAGATTGTATTGCCTGGGCGTACAAGACAGCCGACCTTCCCTTGCAGGATCGAGTCATGGCCCACCGTGTCAGGGCAAAAGCCGCGTCAGTAGCTCATCTCCACTCTGTTCTGTTGGCAGACATCTGCCGGGCCGCTACTTGGTCTTCAAGCCAGACTTTTGCAGCCCACTACTGTCTCGAGAGAGAGTCCCGAAGGGACAGTGCTTTCAGACAGGCATTCTCCGTAATCTCTTTGAGGTTTAGGCAACTCCTACCCTCCGGCCCTTGTGTTGGGCTACCGTACGGGGGTGTTCTCAGAAGATATTCTTATCACAGATGCTGAGGCTCTTGAGAGGGAGCCATTTTTTCAGCTTTGTGTTCCTGGTAGCCTAGTGCTGGGGAGTCCCATATGTGAGGACTGACTTCCTGCTTGGTCCTGGAGAAAGAGTAGTTACTCACCTGTAACAGGTGTTCTCGAGGAGCAGCAGGAATCAGTCCTCACAACCCTCCCTCCTCCCCTGGAGTTGCAGTCATATCCTTTATTTTGATTTTTGCTGTCTTTTAGCTATGTCATCAGACTGAGCAAGATTGGCACCCTTGGGCGGAAGGGGACCGCACAGATGCGCTGCATTCCCAAAGGCTTTCTTTGAAAGTTGGGGAAATGCTCTGCACGGGGGCTCCGTCGGCACCGACGTCACCCATATGTGAGGATTGATTCCTGCTGCTCCTGGAGAACACCTGTTACAGGTGAGTAACTACTCTCTACCCGCAGACATGCAGTCCGCCTGCACGCCCTGGCAGCTCAGATCCAGAGCAGAGCTCAAGTCTCGGCATGGGCCATGCTGCACCTCCTGGAACACATGGTCTCCACTGTCCATGTTGTCACCAATGCCCGTATGGACATGCAAACAGCTCAGTGCTGCCTCAGAACGCAGTGGAGTCAGGCCTCCGGTCGCCTCAGGAACCCCTATCCGAAGCCTCCACAGCTCCTTGGAGTGGTGGCGGGATCCCCGAAGCCTCAGTTGGGAAATGCCTTTCCAGGCCCCACAGCACATGCTTGTCCTGATGACGGATGCTTCCCTGCTGGGTTGGGGAGCCCACTGCGGTGACTTGTGCACCCAGGGGCAGTGGTCGCCTGAGGAATCTCGGCAGCAGATCAACCTGTTCAAGCTTTGGGTGGTCCGGTGAGCCCTGAGGGCCTTCGAAGTCCGTCTGAGAGGGAAGTCTATGCTCATGCAGACCGACAACAGGGTAGCCATGTTATACATAAACAAGGAGGAGGGAACAGGCTCCCGCCTCCTCTGCCTGGAGGCAATCCTCCTTTGCTGATTTGTCTTTCGGTGGGTGATGTCCTTCCGAGCGGTCTTTCTCCCAGGCTAAGAAAATGTCTTCGTGGACAAACTCAGCAGAATCCTCCACCCACATGAGTGGCACCTGGATCCGGAGGTCCGCCAACCTCTTGTTCCATCGGTGGGGGACTCCGCCATGGACCTGTTTGACAGCACGGTGAACGCATAGCTTACCCGCTTCTGCGGACCGGTTCCACACCTGAGGAAGGTGGCCCGGATGCATTCCTCTTGAGCTGGACCTCCAGGCTTCTTTATTCTTTCCCTACCACTCCTCTCATTGCAAGGACCCTCCACAAGGTGCATCGGGAATGTGCTTCAATGATTCCCGTGGTCCCCTCGTGGCCTCAACAGCCTTGGTTCCTGCTCTGTCTCTTGTCAGAGCCCCCAGTCCCCCTGGGCTGCGCCCCGGACCTGCTAATGCAGGAAGGAGGACAGGTGCTTCACCCGAACCTGGCTTCGCTTTCCCTTATTGCCTGGCAGCTGAACGGGTCTCCTTAGCCCTGCTGCACCTCCCTGAGGAGGTCGAAGAGATGGTCCTCGCATCGAGGATGGACTCGACGAGACAGGCCTATGCCTTCAAGTGGCAACGCTTCTCGGTCTGGTGCTCTGAGCTCCAGAGCAACCTGTTTTCTTGTTCTACCAGATGGGTCCTCCAGTACCTCCTCCATCTCTCTGAGGGGCTGAAGTCTAACACTGTCAGGATCCACTTGAGCGCCATCTCGACGCACCCCTCTTGGGGCAGCCCCTGGTCTCCTGCTTCATTCGGAGCCCTTTACTTTCCAAGCCCCCCATCCAGCCACCACCGGCGGAGTGGGACCTGAACATCGTGCTGATGCAGCTTACATGATCACCCTTCGAGCCGATAGCAACGTGCTTGCTTTGACAACTCTCTTGGAAGTTGGTCTTCCTGGTGGCTCTGACCTCGGCTCGGCAAGCTAGCGAACTCCAGACCCTCAAGGCTGAGGCTCCTTACACCAGACTCTATGGGAACAGGGTGGTCCTCCATACCCACCCCAAGTTCCTACCGAAGGTGGTCTCGGACTTTCATTTCAATCAGGATATAGTCTTGCCGACCTTCTTCCTGAGACTGCATGCCAATCGGGCATCGGCGGTATTACATTCACTCGATGACAAGAGGGCTCTTGCCTTCTACCTGCAGCGTACCCAGGTTCATTGCAAGTCCGACCGGCTCTTTGTCGCCTATGACCCCAATCGCTTGGGGCAGGCAGTCACCAAACACACCATCTCCATCTGGGTGGCAGACTGCATCGCCTTTGCTCAGGCAAAGGCTGTGAAGCCCCACTGGATTGCCGAGTCACTGCGCATGGTGTCTGGGCCAAGGTGGCTTCACTGCGCTCTGTGCCTCCTGATGGACATCTGCCAGGCTGCGACCTGGTCTTCAGCGAATACCTTCGCTTTGCACTACTGCCTGGAGAGGGAGTCCCACCGGGACAGTGCCTTCGACCAGGCTGTACTCCATAATCTGTTCGGGGTATAAGCAACTCCTGCCCTCCTACCCTTCTTTGACGCCTACCGAGAGCTTCGCCCCGGGGACCCGAAGACTCTGGCTCCTTCGGGCATCAACTTCTACTCACGGCCTCGCAGAGGCGTTTTTGGGTTACAGGCTCGGTAGCCTGTAGCTGGGGAGTCCCATAAGCAAGGACTGACTTCCTGCTTGTTCCTGGAGAAAGCATAGTTACTCACCTGTAACAGGTGTTCTCCAGGGACAGCAGGAATCAGTCCTCACTACCTTCCCGCCTCCCTTGAAGAGTTGCTGTTTTTGTCCTTCCCTTGTCATCTGCTTAGTAGGGCTCTATCTAGGGGACCTGACTGAGCAAGATGGCACCCTTGGGCGGGAAAAGGACCACACATGCATGGCAGCAATCCCAAAGGCTTTCTTTGAAAGCTGGGGAATTGCTCCGCGCAGGCTTGGTCGGTGCCGACGTCACCCATAAGTGAGGACTGATTCTTGCTGTCCCTGGAGAACACTTGTTAAAGCTGAGTTACGCTTTTCCTGCAAAGCTTTTTTTCTGTTTGACCCAGTGCTCTCTAACGCATAGCATCACTTCTCCATAAATTGATCAATCCCATTATTGTGATGTAATTTATACCCTGGTATTCATGTCCCATTGGTTTTCCGCCTTCCTACCAGATCTCCAAGATGCCTTTTATATCTGTTTTCATTTAGTGCTATATGTTTGTTTGTTTATTTATTTATTTTATTTATCTATTTCTTCTATACCGCCCCTTCCAGAGATCAGGGGCGGTTTACATGGAACAAGTTAACAGTTTTGTATACTACTGTATACATTACATGGAACAGAGATTTCTAACTTTATACAGATAATAGATATGTTCTAATAGATAATAGATATGTTCTAACTCGCCTGTCTTGTTATGCTTCTGACATTTGTATTGAGACATTTCATGGTATGTTTGTTTGAATTTACATCTACTTGGGCAGGTGACAAGGATAATGTGCAATCTTTCAGCTTCTCCTCTTTCTTTAAAGATACGTGGACAACTTTAGCCTTTTTTACAACCTCTCTTTCTGGATGCTCTAACTTCCCTATTCTGATGGAATCCTTCAAAGATAATTAACCTTGAACCATGCGCTCTGCCTGCTTTTCCCTAGGTTCTAGTTTAAAAGCTGCTTTATCTCCTTATTAAACATTAGTGTGGAACTAACCTCGTTTTGACTGTTTGCAGAATAGGTTCCTCCTTTCCTAGAATGTAGTCCCATTCCTAACAAATCTAAATCCTTTGTCCCTGCATTATCATCTCATCCATGCATTGAGATTCTGCAGCTCTGCTTGTTACTTGAGTCCTGCATGTGGAACAGGAAGCGTTTCTGAGAATGCTATCCTGGAGGTCCTGGATTTCCACTTTCTACCTAAAATTTGGCTTCCAGACTCTCTCCACATTTTCTCATGTCTTTGGTGATAATATGTATCAGGACAGCTGGCTCCTCCCCAGCACTGTTTAAAATACTGTCTAGATGACTGAGGTCTGCCATCTTGGCACCAGTCAGGCAAGTGATCAAGCGAGCCTCATGCCCACTAGCCACCCAACTATCTACATGCCTAATGATTGAATCAACAACTAGAACAGCCATCTTAACCCTTCCCTTTTGGGCAGAAGCCCCTGGAAAGACGTTATCAGTGCAAGAAGATGATATATTGCCTTGATGGCAGGTCCTGGCTACAGGATTACTTTCTCCCAGACCCAAGGTTATGATACCCTTCCAGTTGACCTCTCTCCTCCAAAGGTAGCACAGAGGCTGCCAAACTGGAAGTGGAATTTCTCTACTGTGTTACATAAGAACATAAGAACATAAGATATGCCATACTGGGTCAGACCAAGGTCCATCAAGCCCAGTATTCTGTTTCCAACAGTGGCCAATCTAGGTCATACGTACCTAGCAGTTTCCCCAAGGGACACAGGTTCCACAATGCTTGTATTGGTTCAAGCATTGATATCCTGGGTCCCTTCTTAATAATGGTTTATGGACCTTTCCTCCAGGAACTTGTCCAAACCTTTTTTAAACCCAGCTACACTAACAGCCTTTACTACATCCTCCGGTAACAAATTCCAGAGTTTGATTACACGTTGAGTGAAAAAATATTTTCTTTTATTAGTCTTAAATAGTTTACCCTGTAGCTTCATTGCATGTCCCCTAGTCTTTCTATATTCTGATAAGGTAAACAATCGATCTACGTTTACCCGTTCCACTCCGTTCATTAATTTATAGACTTCTATCATATCTCCCCTCAGCCGTCTCTTTTCCAGGTTAAAGAGCCCCAACCTTTTTAGCCTTTCTTCATAGGAGTAGCCTTCCATCCCCTTTACCATTTTGGTGGCTCTTCTCTGAACCTTTTCTAAAATTGCTATATCCTTTTTAAGATATGGCGACCAGAATTGCACACAATATTCAAGGTGCGGTCTCACCATGGAACGATATAGAGGCATTATAATATCTTTTGTTTTATTTTCCATTCCTTTCCTTATCATACCTAGCATTCTATTTGCTCTCTTGGCCGCCGCTGCACACTGGGCCGAGGGTTTTAACATGGTATCCACAAGGACGCCTAAATCTTTTTCTTGGGTGGTGGTTCCTAATGTGGAACCTTGCATCGTGTAACCATAGTTTGGGTTGTTCTTCCCTAGGTGCATAACCTTGCACTTCTCCACATTAAATTTCATCTGCCACTTTGATGCCCAGTCTTCCAATTTATCAAGATCCTCTTGCAATTTTCCACAATCCTCCTGGGTTTTAACAACTTTAAATAGTTTTGTGTCATCAGCAAATTTGATAACCTCACTCGTTATTCCACTTTCCAGGTCATTTATGAATATGTCAAAAAGCAGCGGACCCAGCACAGATCCCTGGGGTACACCACTATTCACCTTTCTCCATTGGGAAAATTGGCCATTTAGCCCTACCCTCTGCTTTCTATCTTTTAACCAGTTCCTGATCCACAGTAGTACACTACCTCCTATCCCATGACTCTTTAGTTTTGCCAAAAGTCTCTCATGAGGGACCTTGTCAAAGGCTTTCTGAAAGTCCAGATACACAATATCAACCGACTCACCTTTGTCCACCTGTTTATTCACTCCTTCAAAAAAACATAACAGATTAGTAAGACAAGATCTTCCTTGTCTAAAGCCATGTTGGCTGTCTCCCATTAGGTCATGACTATCTATATGCTGAGTAATTTTATTCTTTATGATGGTTTCTACCATTTTTCCCGGTACTGATGTCAGGCTCACCGGTCTGTAGTTTCCCGGATCACCCCTCGAACCCTTTTTAAAAATTGGTGTTACATTGGCGATCCTCCAATCCTCATGTATTAGAGATGATTTTAATGATAGTTCACAGATTACTGATAGCAGGTCTGCAATCTCACATTTCAGTTCTTTCAACACCCTTGGATGTATACCATCCGGCCCAGGTGATTTGCTTCTCTTCAGTTTATCTAATAGTTGTAGGACATCTTCCCGATGTATCGATATTTCCTTCAATTCTTCCACACCTTTAAATACCACTTCAGTCATGGGTAACATCCCTACATCTTCCTCAGTAAAGACCGAAGCAAAGAATTCATTCAGTCTCTCCGCTATCGCCTTGTCGCCTCTTAGTGCTCCTTTAACCCCTTTATCATCTAATGGACCAACTGACTCTCTCACGGGTTTTTTGCTACGAATGTACTTGAAAAGGTCTTTATTTCGCGTTTTTGCTTCCGCAGCAAGCTTCTTCTCAAATTCTCTCTTTGCCTGCCTTATCAATGCCTTGCATTTGACTTGCCAGTGCTTGTGCTGTTTCCAGGTTTCATCATTTGGCTCTTTTTTCCATTTCTTGAAAGATGCTTTTTTGGCAACAACAGCCTCTCTGACCTCAGCTTTAAACCATGCTGGCAATTTTTTGGACTTCCTTCCACTTTTCTTAAAGCGTGGAATACAGCTGGTCTGGGCTTCCAAGATAGTATTTTTCAACAACACCCAAGCTTGATGTACGTCTTTAACCTTTGCAACTGCTCCTTTTAGTTTTTTCTTAACTGTTTTCCTCATTCTATCATAGTCTCCCTTTCGAAAGTTAAAGGGTAGTACTGTGGATTTCCTTACTATCCCTCCTCCACTAATTAAATCAAAGGCGATCATGCTATGATCACTATTGCCAAGTGGCCCCAACACCCTTATCTCTTGCACTACATCTGGTGTTCCACTAAGGACTAGGTCTAATATTGCTTCCCCTCTGGTCGGTTCATGAACCAGCTGCTCCAAGAAGCAGTCATTTATTTCATCTAGGAACTTTATCTCCCTAGCATGTCCTGTTGTGACACTGACCCAGTCGATGCCGGGGTAATTGAAATCACCCATTATTATTACTGCACTGTAACTTTTGCTAGCTTCCTTGATTTCTTTGAGCATTTCATCATCCATTTGTTCATTCTGGCCAGGCGGACGATAGTACACCCCCACTGCCATCGCCTTCCCCTTTTTACATGGAATTTCAATCCATAGAGATTCTACAGCAAATTTTGTTTCTTGCAAAACTTTAATCCTTTCTGACTCAATGCCCTCTCTAACATAGAGCGCAACCCCTCCACCAATTTGATCAGCTCTATCATTTCGATATAGTTTGTACCCAGGTATCACAGTGTCCCACTGGTTGTCCTCCTTCCACCATGTCTCTGATATTCCAATCATATCTAACCTCTCGTTTAGTGCTATATATTCTAACTCTCCCATCTTGTTTTGTAGACTTCTAGCATTTGCATACAAGCATTTTAGAGACTGTATTTTATTCATATTAATTTGGCTATTGGTAGACATGGGTAATTTGGGATCTTTAAGTTCTGTCTGCTCCATACTCGAGGGCATTTGGGCTACTTTACTCTTTTTTGGAACCTCTCTGCTTTTTGTAGTATCCTTCAAGGATACATTCTTCCGAACCATGCGCTCTTGGGCGACTGTCGGCTTTCCCCTATTATCTAGTTTAAAAGCTGCTCTATCTCCTTTGTAAAGGTTAATGCCAGCAGCCTGGTTCCATCCCGGTTAAAAAGGAGATAGAGCAGCTTTTAAACTAGATAATAGGGGAAAGCCGACAGTCGCCCAAGAGCGCATGGTTCGGAAGAATGTATCCTTGAAGGATACTACAAAAAGCAGAGAGGTTCCAAAAAAGAGTAAAGTAGCCCAAATGCCCTCGAGTATGGAGCAGACAGAACTCTAGGTCTCCTCTATAATACATGTTTGTCTTCCTCACCTCCTCCAAGTCTGCAGTTCCATCCTTCAGAGATTGGATTTGTTCTCTTGAGAGTCAGAAGCTCTTAGCACTGAGGGCACACATATCTCCCCTCATTAAATGGGAGATAAGCATACATATGGCACTCAGTGAAAAAGACTGGCTAGTTCCCATCTTGATTTCCACTTTCTGAAAGATGCCCTTTTGGCTTTCCCTACCTCTTCCACCTCATTGTTAAACCGCATTGGCCATCATTTGGCCTTCTTTCTGCCTTTATTGAGTAGAATATATTTTATCTGGGCTTCCAAATACTGTCCACAGCTCATGCAAATTTTCAACCCTGCCAGCTGCTGCTTTTAGGGATGTTTTATGTAATTTTCTTATTTTATCTTAGTGGGCTTTTTGGGTGTTTTGTCCTCCAGGACCAAGCAGGAAGTCTGTCCTCACATGAGTGATGTCACCGACAGAACCCGCATGGGAAACGCTCCCCAGCTTTCAGAAAGCCTTTGGGAGGTTGACCAGCATGTGTGCTCATCTTCCCACCCAAAGGAGCCATCTTAGCTCAGTTTTCTTTTTTGCGTGGAGCCCTCCAGATGTCCATCTGTATCCTGGAATCTAGTTGCTTTGTTTTGGCTGGTTTTCCAGGTTTTTTTCTTTCTTTTTCAGGTTCTTGTTTTTGGTGCAAGGATGTTTGCATCTTTGATTTGGCGGAAGTCGTGTTCCCGATCATGTCAAAGCCGCCAAGTGACTTTAAAAAGTGCACACAGTGTGGTTGGACCTTTTCCAGGAACAAGCAGGAAGTCAGTCCTCACATATGAGTGATGTTGACGGAGCCCCCATGCAGAGCAAATCCCCAGCTTTCGAAGAAAGCCTTTGGGACTGCATCACACATGCACAGTCCCCTTCCCACCCAAGGGTGCCATCTTGCACAGTCTCCTTTTTTACGTGGAGCCCAATGGACGTCCTAGTTCCCCTGTGGAAAAAGTGTTAAAAGTTGAAAAATTGTGTTTTTCTGCTTGCCGGTTCGACGCCTGTTCCCATTCCCACCTCAGGCTTGGTACACCGGTATCGAATCTAGTCTATTTTTTTGTTTTTGTCCTTGGTGACTAGCATTCGTGCTCTTTTTTTTTTTTTTTTTTTTTTTAAGCTGGCAGCCCGGTCCTTTGACATAAAAAAAACCAAAAACCCCGATCAGAATCAAACAAACTACCCGAAAAATTCAGATCAAGTGAAAGAACACTCTCTTTATGTGCCTTATTTTTTGTTGGAGCTGGCGATCTCAGTGAAAAGAGAGGTCTGTTCACCACTGCGGCTTCTCCATTTTAATCAAGTGTCATATAAAAACGACTTATCTTTATACTTAGCTTTTTAGACAAGCTTTTTGTAAGCTGTTCAGAATACCGCAAACATTCAAAGTTGATGACGTGTCACGTTTCGGGTTCAAAAATCAACAACCCTGCCTCAGCTCAGTCCAAATGCGGTAAATCTTGAGCCTTAAAAAATTCTTAGTGAAGAGAAAACACCTTAAATAATCCGACCCGGCATCTGATTTCATTCATGACGTTTGCAGCCAAAAACCAATTAAACAAGCTTGAACCCGCATAACCAATCAAATAGAAGGAGGGTGGTCCCACTGTCAAGGAAACCCTCCTCGAATGAAAGGCTGCTCTATATCAAGCCTTAGTAATGGACAGATGAGCCTTCCCTGGAAATCGCAAAAACGAATAACCATTAGATGATAGTATACCAGTCAATCTGGGCATTTAAGCCCTTAGGGCAAACCGTGTCCAATGAAAAAATCCACTTCTGTTCTAGCCTCTGTAGATGTTGAACCCGATCACCACCTCTCGGATCGATCGATACATGATCCAATACTCGCCAATGAAGAGATTCAAAGTGCGATGCTTCCGCTTGGGCCCAAGAGCTTACAAGCAGGAAACAGCCTTATGTTGTCCACTTTTGAATAAAGCTTCCCTTGTTGTCACCAGAGGTATTCTGGGACTTGTAGTTAGTTTATTCTTTAAGGACAAATTGTAGTTGTGAGTCGGTTGTTCAAGGCAGCAAGAAAATTTATTTTGTGGGGATTTCCAGGGCATTTAAGCTCAATACACAAACAAGGCAAAAAGGATGCTTCTCCAACATAAAGGATAAATCCGGTAACAGAGAATGACGTAACAAAAACCTCTTTTCACTGTTCAGCTGTTCTTATTCTCACAAGCTTACACCGAGGACTGCCTCGTGTGGTCATTCAACAGAAATACAGATAAACTTGCAACAGCTGTGATTTTCTTTTCTCAAAGCAAACTTCTTCTAGGCACTGCTTCTTAGCTTCAGAAGGCAATTAAGCTTAATAAAACACAGTATTAGCTTTCCTTAATTCTAAGCAGGTACTGCACTTATTCTCTATATTGTTTCACAGTCTCTCAGCTCAGTTCAATAGTGCAGACTCTTCTTTTAAACACAATGAGCAATCCATTGGTACAGGTTCACACTCAGAGCTTGGCAAACAGGAATCTATTTGCATTCCTTCTATGGCATCAGGATATATGGTATCTCTATCAAAGTTACAAACTCTCCCAGACTTTCTCTCCTTTAGAAATTCCTGGAACTGATTCCACAGCAATTCAGCTCGTAAAGGCACCGTTGTATTAGGGGAGTGAACTTCTCCCTCAGCAAACAACTCTCTCAGTGCTTCTAGCTTTGAAGACTCAGCTGTTCTGCTTTTATCAGGGCTATGACTTTTTCCATACGTAAAACTTTCCACCCACCTCTTAGCAGTAGACGGTGAGGGATCTGCTTCCTGGACCTTAGCAATAGCAAACTGTTTCTCTGTTGATTTCTCAGCTCTGAAACTGCAGGCTTTACCTTGGGGATGGTTCCTCAGACAAGCGCTGATTTCTTTCTTCCTGGGAATCCTCCAGGCTCTGAAATTCAGCCTCCTTATGTCCTTCTCCAGTCCCTCTTGGGTAGCTGCTTTCCTGGGAGTTTTCTTCTTTCTTTCTCCTCCAGCTATGCTCAGCCTTGCTCTCTCTGTTGTCCTTTTCCTTCCTCCTTTCCTCCTTCTGCTCAGCTCGTGGTTTTAAGAACCGTTGGCTGTTTGGTGTCACAGGTGCAGAGAACAGGGAGTGCCTATCATCAGGCAAGCTTGTCTCCACCCCTGAGCTAGGGCGTGGCCTGACCTTAGCAGGGAGCTGGGGTTTTTTCTGATCTGGCTTGCAAGTCTTATGTACAAGTGAACTGTCATTCATTTCAAAGGGGAAACTAGGATTTTCTTCCACTTCCATGTCTTCCTGGGAGCTTTCATCACTACAAAAGGTATGAGCTTTTTGAATACAATGGTCCACCATAGGTGCCGTCAGATTTTTTGTCCGAAGGCGCGATGCATGTTCACTCAGTCTTATTTTTATAGATCTGGTAGTGCGCCCGACATAGTAAAGTGTACATGGGCAAACAATCAGATAAACAACAAATGTTGAAGATCAAGTTGTATACCATCTACAGTAATAAATCCTAGAGGTATGAGTCTGTCCAATCAAGTCCAGATAACAAAGTTAGACAGAAGCAGCAAGTTCCATATGGGTAATGTCCCCTTGTTTCATGTGAAGTAATTGGTCGATCCTGTTGTGGTGTAGTCTTCATTACTAAATTACGAAGATTAGATTTACGGGAATAGGCAATTTGTAAACCTTTGTCCCGAAAACAGGTATGCAACCCCAAAATAGGCCAAAAACGATGTTATAGTTTGGCTACTCTTGCAACCCCTTTGGTATAAGGGAACACACCCGTAATCTTATCCTCTTGTAATGCTGGTGTCGATTCTGCAAAAGCCATTTATTTATTTATTTATTTATTTAAAGTCTCTTTTATACCGCGCTATTGACATCAGCGCGGTTTACAGTGAACATTAAACTACACATCTCAGATTGCTGATTTGTGTTTACAAAAAAACAGGTATCATAACTTGGGTATACATTAAAACAATTTTAACAGGGAAAAACATGATAAATATATACAAACCACTTTATGTAGCTATATAAAGGGTTAAATGAACTGTACAAGCATCTCAAAGTGGGGGAAGGTTAAATGTGTGATTGCGAGTATTCAGTCAAGAGTGTGCCTGTGTGTAAACCGAGCCCTTTTATATGCTGTCTTAACTAAACTAGAGGGATAACCCCTAGATAGTAAGCGTGATTTTAAATCTGTAGCATGTAGTTGGAACTCTTGCAGCGTTGAGCAATTGCGCCACAGCCTCAAACTGTCCATAAGGTAATCCCCTCTTTAATGCCATCGGATGAAAACTATCAAAACGTAAAAGAGTATTACGTTGTATTTTTTTCAGATATAAAGAAGTGACAAAACCCTGAGGAGTGAGCATAATGGTAATATCCAAAAATTGAATTTGTGATGACTCTACTTGTGCTGTAAATTGTATATTCGATTTATAGGCATTGAGTGACAGCAAAAAGGAATCCAGCTCCACTCTGGTACCAGTCCAGAGAAAGAAAATATCATCCAAAAACCTTTGCCAGAAAGGAACATAATGAAACAAAGAATTAGAATAAACATAAAGCTCTTCAAATGGAGCCATGTAGATTGTTGCAATAGAGGGGGCAACCGTAGCACCCATGGCTATACCAAATGCTTGTAAATAATATTGCTGTTGATACAGAAAAAAATTATTATTCAAAACCAGATCTAATAGATCCTGTATAAACTTCCTAGGAATCCGTTCAGGGAGGTCCAACGGGTAATCTACCAGACTTCTCCTTGAACTATATTTGTATAAAGAGATTGAATATCCAAAGTCACCATATATAAATACGATCTAAAGTCTCTACAGGCAGAAAGTTGCTTTAAGAAAGCTCCAGTATCCTTTATGTATGAAGAAACTTTAGCCGCCACAGGTTGTAAAAAAATATCACAGAACTTTGAAAGCGGTTCAAGTAACGAGCCCCTGCATGAAACTATGGAGCGTCCTGGTGGATTTTGCAAAGACTTGTGAACTTTTGGCACTAAATAAAAAATGGGAGTTTTTGGATGTTTATTTACCAAAAATTCAAATTTGCGTTTTGTTATCCAATTTGACCTCGCAGGGGCCCTTTTTCTCCCGATGGCTGCCAGCGGGTTTAAAAAATGTGATCGGTGCACGAAACTTATGTCTCTCACCAACACACATGACTGCTGCCTCTGATGCCTCGGGCCCGACCATGACCCCGTGGTCTGTGGCCCATGCAAAAAGATGTCTTCCAAGGAATTAAGAAGCAGGCAGCAGCAGCATGACAGGATTTTTCCCGAGTCCGCACCCACCCGACCTCGTCAGAGGCCTCGACCTCTTGGGAGCTGTTTGATCCTGAGCAGCATCGGGTGTCCTTTGAAAGGGGGTCTCCCTCGGTCGAACACCAGAGGGAGAAAAAATCTGCGAGGGCGGTGTTGTCTGAGAGCTCTGAACGGCCTGCTCCCTCACGGGATTAGTTGCAGAACCCGGCTCACCACCCCGGATCCTCAGAGTCGGAGAGACCTGCCAAACTCCCTCGAAAGGACCTGGAGACGCCGAAGAAGTTAAGCACTATCCTCGTTGTTAACTCTCCTCTGGGAGAGCTGGCGTCGGGACCTGAGCCAGGGGCTGCGTAGCCTCCTGAGCTCGGCCTCATGTTGGCGGCCTTGGAGCGCACTGTGTCTGCCTTCATGGAGCAGCAGCGGGCGCTGATGGCCGGTCTCACACCTCCATCCACCCCGACCACCGGGACTTCGACATCCAAGTCAACCCCGGAGGCCGAGCCGATCCTCGAGACAATGAGGTCCCGAGTTGATCTTTGGCTGAGGTCCCCATTGATGCTGATTCCCTCGGCATCGGGGCGGTAGAAACCAAGGCCCTCGAGGCCAGAGTCGATCGACTCCTCGGAGTCCGGCTGGGAGACGAAGGACGGGGAGTCCCCGGGCAGCCACCGTACCAAGTACGTCCCGTCAGACTTCCTGAGTTCTGAAACTTGGAAATGGTCACCCCTGGAGGACACCCTGTCTTGGACTTCGTCCGGGACATGGCAAAGGCTTTGTTATTCCTGATGGATTCCGAGGAGGAGCCTCGAGCCGAGGAGCTCGAGGTCCTCCAGTATGACTTTCCTCCCAAGGAAATCCTTACTGTACCAGTGCCCCCCATTCTGGAATGGCTGATGCTCTGAATGTGGAAGACACCGTCCTCAATGCCGGTTCTCAGCAGGCGAATCAATTCCATCTATAAAGTTCGCAAGAGCCCTGGGTTCCAAAAGGCACAGCTGCCACACAATTCCATGGTTGTGGAATCGGCCATGCGCCGGCTCAAGAGCCAGAAGACGTACTCCCCGGTGCCTCCTGGCCGGGTGGCCCGCAACATGGATGCTCTCGGCAGAAAAGTGCTACCAGGGTTTGATGCTGGCATGCTGAATCCAGACGTACCAGCTATACATGGGCATGTACCTACGAGACCTGGCAAAGGAGATTGCCGGGTTCTCCGCTGGTTTTTCCGAGGGACCTTTGCAGCGCTTCCAGGTTTTGTCCACTGGGATCCGAGAGTGCTCGAAGTTTGACGTGAGCAGCCTACGACGGCTTCGAGGCTTCGGCCCGGATAGCAGGGGCCAGCATTGGTGCATGACGCCAGGCATGGCTACAGTTGTCAGACCTGAAGCCATGGGTTCAGGACATGTTGGTCGATGTCCCTTGCTGAGGTGAGAACCTCTTTGGCAAGCCCATGACTGAGAAGGCTGCCGAGATCGAGTCTGAGTACTCGAGAAGAAGACTCGAGCCCCTTCTAAAAAGAAGGACTCAGGTAGGAAGCCCTTTTTCCCGTGGAAAGGATCAGCTTACCGAAACTACCCCATGTATCAGACCTTCCTAGCTCCCCAGCAGGGGCAGCAGGCCAAAGGACGGGGGCAAGGCACACATAAGCAAACGGCCCCCAGGCATCTGCTCCAGCCCAGCCTGGAGGGGGCTTTTGACTCCGAGCGTAGTCTCTCTCCCAAAGGAAGCAAGGCCAGGCACAGGAGGAAGGTTAACCCTGTATGCCCACAGGTGGCCAGCCGTTACCACAGACACCTGGGTCCTCCAGATAGTCCAAATGAGCTATCGGTTTCATTTCACCCAGGTGCCTACCTCTTACTTTCCAGGGGAGCCTCTCAGACCCCCTCTTCACAGGGACCTCCTCATGAAGGAGTTATCAGGTCTTCTCGAGGATCAGGCAATAGAACAAGTGCCCCACCACCTACGGGGCACAGGCTTCTACTCCGGGTACTTTCTGATACCAAAGAAAACTGGAGGCCTAAGATCTATCCTCGACCTGCGAAACTTAAACAAGTTCCTGATGAGGGAAAAGTTCAAGATGCTTTCCCTTGGAATATTGCCGTCTTACCTTCGCCAGGGAGACTGGCTGTGCTCCTTAGATCTCAAAGATGCGTATAAACACACCTTGATTCATCCAGACCACAGACAATACCTAAGATTTGTAGTGGGAGGAAACCATTTTCAGTACAGAGTTCTTCCCTTTTGGCCTAGCCTCGGCACCCAGGGTATTCACAAAGTGCCTTGCGGTGGTGGCGGCCTTCCTAAGGACTCAAGGGGTATTCGTCTTCCCCTACTTAGACGACTGGCTCATCAGAGGCCAGTCACCTCTAGAGGCTCAACAGGCCACGTCCCGCATTATGCAGTTGCTTCAGCACCTGGGCTTTGTGATCAACTACACAAAGTCCACTCTGGTTCCTTCTTAAGGACTGGAGTTCATAGGGGCAAGGTTTAGACACCTTTCAAGCAAGGGCTTATCTACCAGAAGAAGGGGCTCAAAGACAGATAGCCCTAGTGCAGCAAGTAAGTTGCAGATCCCACATCTCAGCAAGACACTTTCTGCGCCTTCTTGGTCACATGGCCTCCACAGTGCATGTGACACCCAATGCTCGGCTTCACATGAGAACAGCTCAGTGGTGCCTCAGGGACCAGGGGACACAAGCCACAGGCAGACTCAGGGACAACATCAAGATGTCCACCTTTTCAGCCTCCCACGCACTCCAGAGTGCTGACTACGGATGCATCCCTGCTGTGATGGGGCGCGCATTGCCAACAGGTTTTGCACTCAAGGTGTGTGGTCTCCATGGGAGAGCACACAACAGATCAATCTCCTAGAGCTTTGAGCTATCCGCCTGGCTCTTCGGACCTTCTGCCGAACCTTGGCTCATCAATCTGTCTTGATTCAGACATACAACCAGGTAGCGATGTTTTATGTGAACAAACAAAGGGACACAGGCTCTCGTATCCTGTGTCAGGAAACCCTGGATCTATGCTCCTTCGCACGAGTGGCAACTGGATCCCAATGTAGCCCAGCAACTCTTCCAGTGTTGGGGGCGACCATCCATAGATTTGTTTGCGAGCCCTCAAAATCACCAGTTGCCCCGTTTCTGCTCCAGATAGACGCACCCACTCAGGGTAGCTGCAGATGCTTTCCTAGTATCCTGGTCGGTGGGCCTCCTATATACGTTTCCTCCCACGCCTCAGGTGGCTCAGACCTTACTCAAGATTCTTCAGGACAAGGCCTTGGTCATCCTGGTGGCCCCCAGGTTTCCTGGTTTCCTCTCCTCCTGCAACTGTAAATAGTGTAAATAGCTTATGTATATAGTTAACCCCGTTATCCAAGTTTGTACTCCTGTTCGATGTAAAACCTGACAGCTTGTTGTTATGGTCGTTAAGTTATGATGTAAACCGCGCTGATACTAAATAGCGCGGTATATAAGAAATTGTAATAAATAAATAAATAACTGGCGGAGGAGACTCCAATTCCTCTAGGATTTCCGCCCAATCTCCTGTCGCAGGATGGGGGCTCACTTCCGCATCCCAACTTCAGGTCCTTCAACCTGATGGGCATGGCTGCTGAAAGGGTAGTCCTTGCACCACGTCTCCTCCCAAAAAAGATAGAGGATGTGTTGCTGGCCTCTAGAAGACAATCGACTAGGAAAACCTATGCATTTAAGTGGCGTAGGTTTGAGGTATGGTATGCTCAGCAGAGTGAGAACCCATTCTCCTGCCAGGTGGCTGTGGCGCTGCAGTACCTGCTTCACCTTTCAGATTTAGGCCTTGTCAAACTCAGTCCGAGTTCACCTTAGTGCTTTATCAGCACACTACTCTCCAGTGGAAGGGCAACCTCTCTTTGTACACCTCTTGGTGTCCAAGTTCCTGAGAGGTCTGCGTCTGCTGAAACCCCCGGTTCGCCTCCTGATGACCGAATGGGATCTGAATGTGGTCTTGCAGCAGCTTACTCGCCCACCCTTCGAGCCGATGGCTACTTGCCATCTTCGCTTCCTTTCTTGGAAGACGCTTTTCTTGGTGGCACTCACATCGGCTAGACGAGTGGGTGAGCTGCAAGCTCTGGTGTCCAATAGACCATTCACATGGTTCTATAGGAACAGGGTGGTGCTTCGCATGCACTCCAAGTTCCTGCCGAAAGTGGTCTCCTCTTTCCACCTCAACCAGGAGGTGGTGCTTCCGACCTTCTTTCCCAGGCCCCATGCCAGCCGGGTAAAAGCAGTTCTTCATACCCTGGACTGTAAGAGGGTGTTGGCCTTCTACTTGGAGCGTATGCCAGGGTCATCGAAAAGCTCCTCAGCTCTTCGGCTCTTATGACCCCAGTAAGCTGGGGATGTCTTCTCCAAGCATACGTTGTCCACCATTGCAGGGTCGAGTCACGGCCCACCAGGTTAGGGCTAAGGCCGCATCAGTGGCTCACTTCCGCTCTGTTCCACTGGCAGACATCTGCCGGGCCGCAACCTGGTCTTCAAGCCAGACTTTTGCATCCCATTACTGCCTGGAGAGGGAGTCCCAATGGGACAGTGCTTTCAGCCAGGATGTACTCCGTAATCTGTTTGAGGTTTGGGCAACTCCTACCCTCCGACCCTTTGGTGTCAGGCTACCAGAGTGTTACGTTCTCGGTTGAACTCCTATCATGGCTGCTGCGGCTCTTCTAGAATGAGCCTATTTTTCAATTATGGGTTCTCGGTAGCCTATAGCTAGGGAGTCCCATATGTGAGGACTGACTTCCTGCTTGTTCCTGGAGAAAGCGTAGTTATTCACCTGTAAAAGGTGTTCTCCAGGAAAAGCAGGAATCGGTCCTCACGACCTTCCCTCCTCCCCTGGAGTTGCAGTCCTTGATTAATTTTTATCCTTTTGCTGTCTTTTTAGCTATATCATTTGAGTGAGCAAGATGGCACCCTTGGGCGGGAAGGGGGCCATACATGCGTGATGCAGTCCCAAAGGCTTTCTTCGAAAGCTGGGGATTTTCTCCACATGGGGGCTCCGTCGATGTCACCCATATGTGAGGACTGATTCCTGCTATCCCTGGAGAACACCTGTTACAGGTGAGTAACTACACTATCTCCATGGCGGACTGCTATAACTGATGCCTTCAATGCCTCTGGCTCAACCACGAGCCCTTGACCTGCACTCTATTTACAGATGGCACGCAAAGGGCTGAAGAATCGGGAATGGCAGTGAGAGTTTTTGTTCAGTTACGAGGCTTTGGCATTGACCCCGGCTTTGATACCCTTGAAGGCCCCCACTGAGACTTCGGCTTCGTGTGGGAATTAGGCTCACTCGGAGCCGAGAGGTTGCTTGGCACCGGAACAGCAGTTCTCTTTTGAAGAGGAGCACCCCCAGAAGGGAACGGTCTTTGCCTCCTTCGGTGGCAGTGCCAAGTCCAAGGCTAAATGCCATGGACATTGCAATCGTAGCCCTTGATGCTGTTCCGAGGGCAAGGCCAGGAGCAGCCTTCCAAGCTGCCCCAATGGAAGGAGTTGCCTCCTGAGGCCCAGGAGGGGCTGGTGTGGGACTCTCAAGGCTGTTACCATTGAGGAGTCCCTGCTGAGGGTGCTGGCATCGGCACAGATGGCTGCAGCACTGGTTCTGCTGGCATCGGAGACCTCACTCCTCGCAAAGAGGATGCAGGAATTAAAGTGTAGCCTCGCTGCCTTCATGGCTCAGCAGATTCCCGAGGAACCAATCACCTCCATTTCTTCAGCGTCAGTGATGGCTCCACTTTTGGCGGGTGCCTCACCTGCCAAGGTGTAGCCCATTTTGGAGACATTTACCATCTCGTGCAGTTCCTGTGACTGCTCTTCCTCCCACTGGATATTGAGGGTATCGTCACAGAGTCCATCGAGGTCATGGATTCCCTCTACTCTGCCCAAGCACCATCGCCAGAGGTATCAGTCGGGGAAGTACTTCAGGTTCCTCTCCGACACTGACACTGAATGGGAGGTCGAGGAGGAATTGCTGGACTGTCTGACACCATGATCTTCCCTCTGTTCCCTTGCCCCCACTCAAGCACAGATGGTTCCCCCCAAGGACCTCTCCTTCCTTGAGTTCATTTGAGACATGGGAAAGGCTCTGCCCACTATAGAGGCAGAGGAGGACCCTCAGGCGTAGGAACTGGAGATCCTCCAGTACCAGATTCCCCCGAAGGAGGCCATCATTGTGCCGGTGCACCCCTTTCTTCAAAGGCTTCTCTTTTGAATGTGGGAGATACCTGTGTTTGAATTGACACAACTGCCTCACTACTCCATGGTAGTTGAATCGGCCATGTGCCAGATTAAAAGTTCCAAAAGACATTTCTCGGTGCCCCTGAGTCAGGAGGCACACACCATGGTCGGCTTTAGCAGAAAGTGTTACCAGGGCTTGATGCTTGTGGCTGGAATCCAAGCATACCAACTGTACATAAGTATGTACCTGCAGGACCTAGCAGGGGAGCTGCCCTGGTTCTCGTTGGGTCTTTCTGTGGAACACCTTGAGCACTTCAGGATCCTGGTGGGAAGCTAAGGAGTACTCCAAATACATCAACAGGGCAGCCTGTGAGAGCTTCGAGCCCATGACCAGGGTGGCTGCGTTGGGCATCGGTGCCGGCCACCTGGCATGGCTACAATCCTCTGACTTGGACAAATGGGTTCAGGACAAGTTGGCTGATGTCCCTTGCCGAGGGGAGAATTTCTTTGGCAAACCCATGACGGGCTTATATCTCTTCTGGGAAGCAGTCTGTCTCTGGAATTTTGCCTTCATGCACAATATACTCCGAGCGATTTATCTACCAGGGGGAGCTCTGTGTATTGGCGGATCAACTCAGCAGAGTTCTCCAACCGCATGAGTGGTTTCTCAACACCCGGGTATCCGACCGCATCTTTCAGATGTGGGATCTCCCATCCATGGTTCTTTTCACCACTCCTCACAATGCCAAGCTGCTGCGGTTTTGCTCCAGGGTCCCCTTCAGCAGTCGGATAACCTCTGATGCCTTCCTTCTGGATTGGAGCAACAGCCTTCTCTATGCCTACCCGCCGAATCCACTAGTGCCCAAGACCCTCTTTGACTGCAGGCGGACAAAGCTGCCATGATACTCATAGTGCCACTTTGGCCCAGAAAGCCCAGATTTCTCCTACTGCTTCAGCTTTCTCAGAGGTCGCCAATTCCTCTCTGCTATGCCCCAGATCTGCTAACTCAGGAGGAGGGAGACCCTTCTCCACCCCAACCTCTACTCCCTATCGCTCACGGTTTGGATGCTGAGTGGATACCTCTTGCAAACTTCAGCTTACTGACAGATGTTGAAGATATTCTTGTCTCCCGCAAGGACTCCACCAGATGTGCCTATTTGTTTATTAATTTAACTCGTTTTATGTACCATTTTTCTACAAGGTAAAACTGTTTACATAGAGCAATAAAAGAACAATTGAAACTATATATAGGCAATTTGAAATAAATAACCGAACATTGTAAACATAAGAATGCTTATGTAGAACAATTGAAAATATATACAGGCCTATGCTTTTAAGTGGCGCAGATTTTCGCACTGGTGTGCGGACAGGGTTTTAGATCCCCTTCTGCTCTGTAGAGATGGTTCTCTTACTTGCTCTATCTCTAACTCTGGATTGAAATCTAACTCAGTCAGAGTGCACTTCAGTTCCTTGGCAGCTTACCACCATGCAGCAGCTTGTTAGACAAGCCTCTTTCGGCCCATCCTCTCATTGGACAGTTCATGAGGGGTCTTTTGTTGTCCCGTCCCCCGATCTGGCCACCGCCGGTTGCGTGGGACCTGAATGTTGTCCTTGGCTAGCTACTCGCTCCATCTTTTGAGCTGCTCGCCTACTACCCTCTCAGATTTCTTACCTGGAAGATTATCTTTTTGGTAGCGCCTACTTCAGCGCACAGTCAGTGAGTTACAAGCGCTGGTAGCGCATCCACCGTATGCTAGGCATCCTCGGGCTAACAGCCAAATAATTGTGAATGTTTAATTTTAGTGTGTTTGCAATTCATTAGGAAATTTTAGCATTGGGTTACTTGCAACAGTAGTCATTCAAGGCTGTAGCCTGTTGTGTGATATTTCTAATCCATTGAAAGTTGGAAAAAACTATCCAAAAGGGGAGGGAACATAACACTGTGAAAATTTAATGGAATAGGGTAAAACTTGGCATGGGGCCAGCTTGGATGCAGGTTACATAGAAACATGATTGCAGATAAAGACCATAAAGCCTGTCAAGTCTGCCCTTCCATATCAACTACTACAGTCCTTTTTTCCCTTGAGAGATCTGCGTTTTTCCCATGCTTTCTTGAATTCAGATACAGCCCTTGTCCCTACTACTCCCACTGGGAGACACTTCCATGCATCTACCACTCTTTCTGTAATGAAATATTTCTGCATAATACTCCTGAGTCTATCCCCTCTCATCTTGATCCTATGCCCCCATTGCAGAGTTTTATTTCAGTTGAAAGAGCCTCTTGTGCATTTATGCCACAGAGGTGTTTGAATGTCTGTCATATCTATTCTCTCCAGTCTTTCCTTCAAAGTATACATACTGAGATCTTTAAGTCTGGCCCCATATGCTTTATGACAAAGCCCACTGACCATTTTTCTGCACTGACTCCTTTTGTTTAAATCCTTTTGAAGGTGTGGTCTCCAGCCCCACCCCATCCCCTAAGAAAAAGAATAGCCCAGTGCATTTCTATAAGGGAAACAATTCCAACATCTGTACACTATTCTCGCCAACATCCTCCCAAATTGCTCCAACCCCCAAAACTACCTCTTTACAACTACCCCACATACCCTAGAAGTCTCATTCCACAGAACAACCTCTCCACGTTCAGGTGCCCACTCCCCCAAAACTGCTTCCCCACCTAGTCATCCCTGCTCATCAAACACCTCCACCCACGAGCAAAACTGCTCCCTCCTCAAAGTCAAAAGTACTCTGAGACTGCACAATCACTCAGTTGTGCTTGCACATAGAGGTTGGAAAAATTCCATGCAGTGAGTGAGCTGTGCACCCAAGCTTGCCCTTGATCCATCATACTTGCATCTTCAAAATTTTTGAGATTCTTAAGACGTGAACTTTTACATAGGACTCAAATTTCCTCAACATCAATGTGTTAATTTTGCAGCACAGTGGACAGTAAAAGTTTTAATATTTTTACTCAAGTGCTGATTTAAGACTTTTTTAAATTTTTGTTTCCAGTTCATACTGCTAGACCAGTCCAGACAAACGGGTTATGCACCCCTGCCAGCAGATCTTGGAGACAGAGAATTCTACCAGAGCTCTGATAGGCTGGAGCCTGGTGATATAATCCTACCCCTAGGGGTCTCCCTCAGTTTTTCTCTGTCTCCAGCAGATCTGGATGCTTTTTTTTTTTTGCTCCTTCAAAAAAATTTAAGATGCTTTATTTCTTTGTGATTTATCTGGGAGAGATTATACCCTGTAGTTGCCAGTGTACTTATCTGGGCACCAGGATGAATTCCAGCTGAGCTCCTGTGTCCTGCGGGTCACAGTAGAGCTCGCTGATGTGCAGACTTCCCAGCACTAGTCAAGAAGACTATTTAGCTGGATGGTAAGCCTCCTAAAATCCAGTCCCTGAGGCTGATTTTAGTGGTGAGGCAGCTGGCAGTGCTCTCAGCAGCGGTCCATGGATTCTCTGCACTTTCGGTACTGTGAGTACAAAACCTGTCTTTCTCCCACTGCTGTCTGCAACTCTGTGGTGACTGGATTTATTTTTCTTGATTTTTCAGCGATTTTAGGCATTTCTCTCATGCCTGCAACCCCCCCCCCCCCCCTCCACCTTGTCATTTGACTTTTTAAGTTAATTCCTTAGCTTTTGGGGGTTTTAATTCACTCTTTTTGAGGTTTATTTTTGCCTGCGGCCATTTTGAATAGCTAATGAGCCCTGGTTTTTGGCGGGAAGCCAGATTCCTTCTCTCTTTGCTGGCTTCTAGCACCAAAAAAATAAAATTGCTGTTTAAATTTTTTCCACATTGGCTAGCTGTGAGTTGTGTGGTGGTTCCTTTTTTCTCTGCCTATGTATTAACATAATGAATAAAAAGTACGGAAGGCATGATTAGAGAACCGGATGCAATTCAGAGCCACAGTACAATGCTAAGACACTGACCACTGGTGCAGGGCTCATGGGTTCCATCCCCCACTGTGCCCAACAAAGAAGGCTGGCTGAGGCATTGCATAGTATGGGGAATATTGTTAAATGCCTGTTCCTCCGGGGCAGAGTTATTTTTTTTTTTTTTTAGTTCTCCCTATGCCTTATTCAGGTCTACGCTGCATAAGCTGTCAGAAGACACACAGGGACCTCAGAAATCAACTGTGCTCTTCCCCCAGCGTCTTGATTCCCCAGATAAACTTGGGATCTCCTGAGCCTGGCTTCAGTGGAGCTCTCCATTGGCTTTACGCTGCGCTGAGTCTTTGCCACGGACATCCCCGGGAAGTTCAGGTATCAATTCCTGAAAGGAAACTGTGAGTAGCCTGTTTTTTTCTCACTTGCCTCAGCTACTGCTCCCGGACCGGCTGCCTCTGAGTTTTGAAGTTCCTACTTTAAAATTTTTAATCCACAAACTGCAGCCGGGTTACTTTGTACGTCTTACTGGAATATTGTACCTGTCTTTTTCAATATACCATTTGATTGGAATTTTAAGTCAGTGTTTTGGATCCTGACTGTTTTGGGCTCTACCTAATTAAACATACTCACTGTCATCTTCCGTACGGCTGGGTTTGAGCTTCTACATCCCTCCCCAGAAACACCTTTCAGCCCCTACCATGGAGGTCTGAGTGGCTGCGGAGGAATCAAACTCTAATTTCCATACTTTCAGTCACTGTAATGACCTTACCCTGACTTTGAAAGTTTCTCTGTACCAGCACAGTGAATGACTGACAGTTCCCTTCTCAGCTCAGTGAATACCTGACAGTTTTTCTGTGCCAGCGGCCATTTTGTTTTTCTCTTCAGTGTTTCTTTTTGGAGGGAACAGCTCTAGATAGCAGTTTCCACACATTTAAACATGCTGTGGAGGCACGGAGAGTTTCAAAATCCTTTTCTTTGAAGAGTCTTCGGTTTCCCTGAGCCTACCTTGATTTTTGTTTTAAATGCAAAAAAAAAAAAAGGGGGGGGGGAAAAGAGGAAAGGTGGTTTAAGTCTCTACAATGCTTGTTTCTCTGGCTGTATTATATGTAATAAGTAATCAGCCGAATGGGGAATTAAGAGATTGCTTGTGTTCCACCTGCACGCTGCATCCCGGAGACTCTTTCCCCATTCCCACTGCGCTGCTAGATGGGTTCATCAGCACCTTATCTCCTCCCTCCTCAGAGCCCCTGCTGCAGGATCTTCCTGCAGGAAACGATTCAGTCAGCTCCCATGTTGCTTCCACAGCTGCTGGAGGCTACAGCAGCCTTGACTGACAGTGCCTTCCTCACACTCTTCCATCTGGCATGACGCCTGTGACTTTTGGAGTCTTTTGGAATATCTCCTACACCAGCCCAGTAGCCGGCAAGCATATGGCGTGGTCTCGCAAGTGGTCCCATAAGTCCTCAGACCTTAGAGCAGTACATCCTCCTTGGAGCGTTGCATGTGCCTTGCGGGGTACTATGGATATTCAAGAAGACTTTAAATCTTCGGAGGTCAGCCCTGACTCGTTGGAGTACGGAGATGGGGAATATTCTCCGTCTGTTTTCTTCGCTGACGGTTCTCAGCCTTTTTCGGAAAGAGGAGTTGCCGGCTCTAATCACACAGGTGATGGAGTCGCTCCCCCTGGCTGACACGCCTGATCCTCCGGATTCTCAAATCCGGTTGCAGCCGGATCCCATTTTCCAGGGCATTCGTACCGCATGCGGTATTGGTCAGTTATACCCTTGGTCTCCCTTTCACTTGGACCGTTGGCTGACATACCCAACAGTTGATGCATTCTGACCAGTGTCATCAGGCATACCACACTTCCGGTTGAGGGCGGAGTGGTGCTCCGCGACCAGCAAGACCTAAAGAGTTGGGAGGCTGCTGAAGACGGGTTTTCTTTCGCCCGCTATTTCCTTCTTGCAGGGGTGTTCAGAGGTCTAGCAGCTCGGGCCTCCCTTCGCTGGATTCAGCAGCTTCCAGGTGTTCTCGAGTTGGTTCATTTTGAATCCATCGCTGCATTCCGGGCAGAGGCATTCTGTGATCTCTTGCGGCTCAGCTCGCTTCCTAGCACCGGTGTCGGTAGCTTGGAAATGGCTCAGCCTGCGGCAATGGGCAGCGGATGTTGCTTCATTTCCAGGCTCCAGCGTTTAGATGCCATTCGTCCCGGTCCACCGTTGGAAGGAGGACTGGGCCGTTACTCTGTCTATTTTGGGATGCTTCAGGTCCTGGATTTTCTAGGGGCTGGGTGCGACACTCGTCGGGGGCGGGTGTTTCTACCTCAGGAACGTTTTCAGAAGATCTCTCTTCAGCTCCGCCACTACTTGGATCAAGCGGCGCCTCGGCCTTGGAGGCTACCTTCAACTCTTGGGGTCCTTGGCAGCAACGATAGCCCTCGTTCCGTGGGCGGAAGTGCACATGCGCTGCTTGCCGACGGCGCTTCTATCTCGTTGGTCGCCGGTGTCGGACAGTTATCTAATCCGGTTACCTTTGCTTCTGCCGGTGCACCGCAGCCTCCGCTGGTGGCTTCAGGCACACAATCTTCTACGGGGGGTCCCTCTGGAGTCTCTGCGCTGGATCTTGGTGACGCCAGTCGCCAACCTCTCTGGTTGGGGAGCGCTTTGTGGCTTGGCCTCGGCGCAGGGGAGTTGGTCACCTTGCGCAGCCCAAGGGTCTATCAATCGTCTCGAGAAGCGGAAAGTGCGCTTCGCCCTTCTTCAGTTTCAGCCTCTTCTGCGGCGGCGTGCGGTTCGGTTCCTGTCCGACGCCACGACGGTTGCTTACCTAAGCCGCCTAGGCGGCACGCAATGTCCGGATGTCTCACAGGAGAGGCGTTTGCTCCTCCCGTGAGCGGAGGAACATCTTCAGGCTATCGGCGCAGCAGATCGCAGGCGTGAACAATGTGTAAGCCAATTTTCTCAGCCGGCACTCTCTGGAGCCCGGGGGCTGGGCTCTATAGCCGGATGCGTTCCGGTCCATTGTTCACCTGTGGGCACTGCCAACCATGGATCTAATGGCTACGGCGCAGACTGCCAAGGCTTCGCTGTACTTCGGCCATTGGAGGGACGAGGGAGTGCACGGCGTAGATGCGCTCTCTCAACCGTGGCTGGCTCATCTTCTCCTGTGTGTTTTCCCTCCCTGATCCGTGATATGCATAGTTCTCCGGCGGCTCCGAGACCGTCGCGGCCCTGTACTCCTGCTGGCTCCGAATTGGGCTCGTGGACCATGGTATGCGGATCTCTTCCGTCTGTCTGGGGCGTGGCTGCTCCGCCTCGAGGCGTTTCTCGGCCTTCTGATTCACGGACCGGTGGAGATGGAAGACCCGGCTCCTTACTCGCTTTCGGCCTGGCTATTAACCGCCACCGGTTTGCTCGCTACGGCTCTTCGCCTAGCGTGGTCGTGGCGCTTCTCACGGCGCGGCGGTCTTCCACGACGCTGACTTACGCTCGGGTTTTGGCGTCTCTTGATGGTTAGTGTTCGCGAAATAACCTCACACCCTGGCGTTGTGGTGTTCCGGACATCCTGTCCTTTTTACAGGCCGGAGTGGATAAGGGATTAGCATTCAATTCCTTGCGAGTACAAATGGTCGCTTTAACTTTTTTTCGGGGTCCTATACCGGGGCGATCGATAGCTTCGTATTCGGACGTGTCTCGGTTTCTCCGCGGAGTTGGGCCTTCCGGCCTCCTCTGCGTTCGCCTGTGCCGGCGTGGGCTCTCGTGCTTGTCATCTGTGCCCTCGTTGCTCCTCCCTTTGAGCCTCTGAGGGCCTGTTCTCTTCTAGATTGGACT
Source organism: Ichthyophis bannanicus (assembly GCA_033557465.1). Classification (NCBI taxonomy): domain Eukaryota; kingdom Metazoa; phylum Chordata; class Amphibia; order Gymnophiona; family Ichthyophiidae; genus Ichthyophis; species Ichthyophis bannanicus. The sequence goes on along the minus strand of CM066035.1, from coordinate 883,128,996 downwards.
CTGAAGGCAGTCTTCTTGGTGGCCATAACTTCGGCACGCCGTGTTTTCTGAGCTCCAGGCTCTCTGTGTCGAGATCCCTATCTCTCGTTTTCCTCCGAAGGCGTTTCTCTGAGAACTGTCCCTTCCTTTGTTGCCCAAAGTGCTGACGCCGTTCGCTGTTGACCAGCCTCTTTCCTTTCCGTCTTTTCCAAAGACGCAGTGTGACAGTGGTCGGTCTCCGTTGCGGGCGGTGGACCTTAAGGTTCTTTTTCGGTATCTGGGGGTCGCCAGACCCTTCCATATGACTGTTCCTCTTTTGTCTTGTTCGCGGGTTCTCGTCGGGGATCCGCAGCCTCCGAATCTACCATTTCTAGATGGGTTACGGAGGCCATCGAGGCGGCGTACCTTCTTCAGGGAGAACAAGCTCCACCGGGACTCCGTGCTCACTCCTCTCGGGCGCAAGCAACTTTGTAGGCCGGGAGGTCTCATGTAGTTCCTCTCGATATTCGCCGGGTGGCGACTTGGTCGTCGCTGTCCACCTTTGTCGGTCATTATAGGTTGGACGTTCATGCCCGTCAGGAAGTCCGTTTTGGAGTTGCTGAGCTGTCGGCGGCCTTGCCCCCCCTTGAAAGCAGATAGCTTGGGTACTGCCCGTTTGTCTGGACTGGTCTAGCAGTATGAACTGGAAGGAGAAATTTCACTTACCGTTAATTTCCTTTCCTGGAATACTGCTAGACCAGTCCAGGACCCGCCCTGCTGTTGGTTGGAGTGCCGCTGGTGCGGTGCAGCCGCCGACCGCGGTTCTTCTCTTTGCCGGTATGCCTCGCCCTGGGCAGTCCATGGGTTCGTAGGTGGATACTGTTTTCAGCTCTAGGGAGTTCTTCGGCTCCCTTGTATATAGTTCACTTGGGACCCTCTGGGGTGATGTTACAGTTCATGTTGCATTAGCTTGTGGACGTAACTGAGGGAGACCCCTAGGGGTAGGATTATATCACCAGGCTCCAGCCTATCAGAGCTCTGGTAAAATTCTCTGTCTCCAAGATCTGCTGGCAGGGGTGCATAACCCGTTTGTCTGGACTGGTCTAGCAGTATTCCAGGAAAGGAAATTAACGGTAAGTGAAATTTCTCCTTTTGAAAGCATTTACAATATCTATAATGAAACAGATTTAGCAAAGAAAACAAAGAAACAAGAATATCAACAAATAAAAAAATAATCATTTAGCTCACAATAAGGATCAAGTAAGGAAAATAGAAATCAGGCAATCAAACTGCCTAAGAGAAGCAAAAGATTACGAAACAAAGATTACTTTATGGCTGCTGATATGGAAGACATCATTTACAACCCTCTGTTATACTTCCTCTAACAAGCAAAAAATTAGATAGCTGTTTAGGATGATAATCTAAGATTTTTAGTTTTCTGAGAAATAAACATTTCACTAGAGGTTTTGTTTGATAAACGTTTACAATTGTGCCTTAGTTCTTTCACTTCAGTGAAGGTTATGTATTGTTAATGCTTACTATATCATCTTTACAGTCTCATCTGTTATATATATTATTATCTTTTAAAAAACATTAACTATTAGTTTTGAATTTAGTGAACATAAGATGTCATAGTGGATCAGAACAAAGGTCCATCGTACCCCACACAAGGCCAGTCCAAGTCAATTACCTAACAAGATCCCAAGGACTAAATCTGTTTTATTGCTCACACCAAGAGAAGCCGTGGCTTTTCCAAGACTATATGACTAATAGTTTGTGGACCTTTCCCTCTAGAAACTTGTGTAAATCCTTTGTATTCATTCCAACCCCAGTGGAGGTTGTAAAGCGGGGTTACTTACCTGTAACCGGGGTTCTCCATGGACACTAGGATTGCATCAGCCACACTTGGTGACATCCTCCGGGCGGCGCCATAGATGCGAAAGTGCTCTCCAGAGCTCAGAAAGGTGAGCCTTTCTGAGCCCGCCCAGGTAGTCCACCTCACCGGCCCGCCCCCTAGCCGGCCAGTCTTCTTCCGCCCGCCTTGCCAGCAAGACGGAATCTGCTCTCTTCTAACACCTTCATCACTACAATCAAGAAATCACAATGCCGAAACCAGGCTTTAAAAAATGCACTCGATGCAAACACAAGATGAGCGTCATGGACACACACGACCTTTGCCTACGCTGCTTGGGCCCCGACCACATTACCGAGAGCTGTCTCCAATGCGTCCGCATGTCCCTGAGAGCTCGGAAAGCAAGGGGACATGCCTTGAGAGAATACCTGTCTTCAGAAAGAGATACAGAGACAGAAGCGGATCAAGGAGGCACATTGACAAAAGCAGATCAAGGGGACACAGCACAAATCGCGACAGGGAGAGAGAGCGCAGGAGCACCAGCAGCAGCTCTGAGTTCAGATCAAGGAGCAGGGAACGCCGATCTACACCTCATAAGCGTCGCAGAGACTGCAGGAGCAATCATTATAGCTCCAGCTCCCTTAGCCCTGATGGCCACCGGCAGTCCAGATCCTACAGCCGTGCTGAGTCCAGCAACTCTTTGGCAATTTTAAAGCTGCTGACACAGCTAGTATAACAAACGGCTCACCCACCTTCCATAATGCCGACTGTTTCCATGGCTTGGGACCCACCGGATCACGCACGCCCAGCCTCACCTGAGCCATGGTCCCCCGCACAAGCCGCACGGGCCCTGCCCTCTCTGGACCAACCATCTCCAGACAGCACCGCGGAGGAAAATGACATTGAAATGGCCATGGTGGGCTCTGCGAACACCGAGCGCACAGCCTCTGAGAACAGACCCTCCCCAGAGCCGTACGTTAAACCACCCCCTCCAGAAGACCTCATGTACCCCAAGTTCCTGAGGAAGATAGCCACCACCTTAGCCCTGAAGGCCGAAGAGGTGGGTGAGCCACTACCAGAGGATCTGAAGTACCTCTCCACGCCAAAGCCATCGTTCACACTGCCTGTACATCAGACATTAGGAGACAATCACTTGAGACTCTGGCAGACCCCAGCTTCTGGCCACCCATTCTCCAGGAAAGAATGTCTGGGGACAAAATAACACTCTGAAAATTTAGCAAAATAGGATGAAATATAGTGGTTCAGGGGGAGCAGATAAAAGAGTTTGAAAATTGGCTGTATCAGGGGTTCGGGAGAAATAAGCCCAGCTTCTGTAGCATTGAAAACTTTGATAATGCTGAAAAATGGCAGTTAGGGAATTGCTGCTTTCAAACTGCCTCTGTCCTTTTCTCTATGTTAAAACCAAAACCCCATCAGTGCTGTCTTTATTTAATATTCATGTTCAATTTGCTTCTCTTATTTTTTTTTCTTTTAAGTTTTTATAATTAATTTTACTTTACAAATGTTTTAATAAGAGGGAAAGGCATCAGAATTTAAGCAAAACACATTTCTTGGAAATGGGCAACTTTTATCTGCCCTCAGCTTTATACCTGTTGTCAGCCTTATCTTTACCATCATAGGTTTAAAAAAAAAATCCCTTAATTTCATAGTTGATCATATCTGCTAAAATGTATTGCATCTCAGGCTGGCAAATAGTCAATATCTCATCCATAAAAGACCAGGCCACTGATGCTATCCAAGTTACTCAGGAGGGTGTGCCAGGTCCTACTGGATCCCCTGCCCTCTTGTCATCAGCAGTCTTTAAAGAGGAGATCGTCAAGAATATTGATTATAGGATGGAACAGATGTTGATGAACAATGTCATCTAACTGATCGAAAACAAGATAGTAAAGGACCTTGGAATTTGGCACAGTACTGTCTCTCAAATACTTAAAGAGAAATGATGAACAAACAAACCTCTTCCAAAGACGGGGAAGCTGTAAAACTAGAGGGCATAACATGAAGATGCAAGGTGTTTGTTTATGTTTATTAAAACTTTATATACCGCCCAATGCGGTTAGCATCTGGGTGGTTCACAGTACATAAAATCAGATTAAAAAGAGAGCTGCGAAAGGAGAATCAGAGAGAGAACACCATAAAATCATACAGAAAAGAGATGAGAACAGAGTGGGGAACAAAGGTGGCAACATAAGGGAGGAGGGGAAACACATCGACAATACAGAAGGGTGGAGGAAAGAAAGGGATAAGAAACTGGCATGGTAGTACTAGGAAGGAGAAGGGGACGGAGCAGGTAAATTGAAAGACAATGTCAGGAAATTTCTTCACTGAAAGGGTGGTGGATGCTTGAAATGCCCTCCCGATGGAAGTGGTGGGGGCAAACACGGTGATGGAATTCAAAACGGCATGGGACAAACACAGTGGATCCTTTTACAGCAACAGGATAAAAACAAAATAAACAGTACCATCTAACTTCTTAACCATCTAACGTCTCAAATAGGGGTGTCCTACATGGAGTGGTGGGTTCACCCCTAACCAAAGACATGGGGAGGGGTGGCCTACACAGAGCAACAGGTGCACCTACTCTTGCCATCTTGCTGGGCAGACTAGATGGACCATGCTGGTCTTTATTTGCCGTCATTTACTATGTTACTATGTAACTGTCTGGGGAGAAAGTTTAACCAAGACATGAGGACTTAAATTTCCAGGTGCCCTTCAATTGAAGCATTCCTCCACCAAGGTACTAAAATCTAGCCAACTTCAGGCCAAGACCCCTCCCCCTTTGAGTTCTATATTAGTTCTGAATCAAAGTACTCTGGGGCGGTATGACTTCGAACCTGCAGTCCTCTGAAGAGGAGGACTCTGCTGGCTTAGTGTTAGATCCTGTTCCTCCACATGAAAGGAGAAAGTCCTCTCCCAAGAGCACCTCTTCTATTGATATCATTAAGGAAATGGTGGGTGCCATTCCATTTTATTAGAGGAGAAACCCAGGGCAGAAACATTGGGCATCCTGCAATTTTTCAGCTCTTGCAAGGAAGCTGTGGCAGTGTTTGTTCACAGAATTTTTTAAGGATGTACGAATGAAAATGAGAACCTCTTTGCAACCAGTGAATAAAGTAGGTGGAATCGAAGGATAGAGCAGACTTTGACTAATTGTCTTTGAATTTAGAAGCTAGTGGCTGAAATCACATATATCCCCCCTTCCAAGTTGCCTCTATTTTAGTTCAACAGGGGGGAGGTCTGGTAAAGTTTCTCTAGGGCCTGATTTACTGAGGTAGTTTTCACATTCCATGTCCAAAAGAAAAGTTTCATACAGGGTTAGCCAAACCACAGATGCCAGATTTCGCTTAGGTTTGACATGCCAAGCAGCAGTGCACCAGTTATTTGGCACCCTTGTTCCCACCTTTCTCCTTTGCTCATGTGTCCTCCCCAACAACAGCAGCCTAAGTCTCTCTCTCACCTTTGGAGGAGCCCCTCTCAAGATCTCCACTCTTCTCCCCTCATCTAAAAACTGCCTCCTTCAAAGTTGTACTGTGTGTCCTACCCACAGTATTGAAGATTGGCAGCTGCAGTGAAGCCCAAAACCAATGCTGCTGCTACTTGGGGTGCTAAGGTCATAGTTTCACTTTTCCGCCACATTGTGGCAATTTCATTCTCCTCCCCTCAGTTGGTACAGACTGCAGATGCATGGAATGCTCCCCAGCTTCCAAAGGAAGCCTTTAGGAGGTACACCATGCATGCACACCAACCTGCACACCTGCCACTGCATCATATTCTCCAGTCTTTTTTTCTGTAGAGCCCCTAGGACACGCTCCTGCAGTCGGAGGAAAAAGGTTTTCTCTTCTTGCCCTTCTGGACTATTTTCTTCTGTTTTTTCTTTTCTGCCTGTTGGTTAATGAGTGTTGCCAATTTAAGATTTTCTTCTCTCTCTCTCTCACTTATAGCGTGGTTTACCTCCTTGGGGTTCTTTTCCTGCCTATGGCGGCTCTCCATTTTAATTTTCCCAAGGCAGTATTTTTCAGTGTCACAAACCTAAAACAATTTGGTAAGTCAAAAGCTTTAGTTCATAAAAGACAACAATAAATGGCAGGCATTAAATTTGTTGTTGTTGTTAAGTGCCGTTGAATCTTTGTTGACTCATGGTGACCCTCTGGATAGTTGTCCTAAATTGTGTTCGGTCTTCAGTCAGGCGGCTCATTGTTGACAGACTGGTATCCGTAGCTGCTGTTATTGTATCGATCCATTTCATTGCTGGCCTTTCTCTTTTGCGTTGACCTTCTATCTTGCCAAGCATGATGTCTTTCTCTAATGATCTCTCTCTTCGCATGATGTGTCCAAAGTATGAAAGTCGAAGTCTTGTCATCTGAGCTTCTAAAGAAAGCTTAGGTTTGATCTCCTCTAGTACTGACTGGTTTGTTCTTCGGGCAGTCCTTGGTATACAAAGTATTCGCCGCCAGCACCATAATTCAAAGGCATCAAATTTCTTCCTGTCTATCTTTTTCACTGTCCAGCTTTCACATCCATATGATAATGGAAATACCATGGTTTGAACGAGTCAAATCTTTGTATGGAGAGAGACATCTCTGCTCTTGAGAATCTTATCTAGGTCTTTCATAGCCATTCTGCCAAGAGCAATGAGTCATTGGATTTCTTGACTACTTGTTGCTTCTTTATTGATAGTTGATCCATGTAGGTTAAAGTTGTCCATGATTTCAATTTCTTCTCCTTCAACGATGAACTTATTCATTTTGCCATTTGTCATGATCTTTGTCTTCTTTACATTAAGGTGCAGGCCTATTTTGAGACTGTTCTTTGATAGTGAGAAGCAAACGTTTCAGATCATCTTCACTTTCAGCCAGTAATGTGGTATCAGCATAGCAAAAGTTGTTGATGAGTCTTCCACCAATTTCATACCTCTGTTGTCTTCATACAATCCTGCTTCTCTGATGATTTCTTCTGCATATAAATTAAACAGGTAGGGGGAAAGTATGCAGCCTTGTCTTACACCTTTGCTTATTTTAAACCATTTGTTTCTCCTTTTTCTGTTCTAACTGTTGTTTCTTGATCAATGTACAGATTGTGCAAGAGAACGATCAGGTGTTCTGGTATACCCATGCTTCTCAATATGGCCCAGAGTTTCTCATGGTTTACACAGTCAAAAGCCTTGCTGTAGTCGATAAAGCGCACAAATAGATATCCTTTTGGTATTTTTAGTCTTTTCAAGGATCCATCTCACATCCGCAATGATATGTCTCATTTCTCACCCTTTCCTGAACCCTGCTTGCACTTCAGGTAGTTCTTGTTCCAGGTATGGTTGTAGTCTCTTGAATAATCTTCAGTAGAATCTTGCTGGCATGTGGGATCAGAGCGATTGTGCGACAATTTCCACAATCAGTTGGATTCACCTTTCTTTAGTATTGGTATAAATGCAGATCTCTTCCAGTCAGTTGGTCATGATGTTGTCTTCCAAATTTCTTGGCAGAGCCTTGTAAGTATGATAACAGCTGCATCAGATTGTTTGTAGTACTTCTATGGGAATGCCATCAATGCCTGGTGCTTTGTTCTTTGATAAGGCTTTCAATGCTGCTTCGACTTCTTCTTTAATCACGAATGGTTCCGGATCATAAGGTGTACAGGTCAAAACGTCTGTTGATCCACTTGATCTTTATCATATAAAAACTCTGTATATTCTTTCCACCTTTTCTTGATCATCTCAGCATCATTTAACATATAACCTTGAGCATTTTATAACATTCCAATTCGAGGCTGGAATTTTTTCTTTAACTCTTGTAGCTTTAGGAAAGCTGATCTTGTTCTTCCTTTAATAGTTTCTGCTTCTGTTTCTTTGCATGTGTCATTGTAGTACTTTTCCTTGTCCTGTCTTGCTGCACGTTGGAAACCTCTGAGTTCTGCGATTGTCTTTCTTTCTCCTCTGGCTTTAGTTTCTCTGCGTTTCTGGGCAATTTTCAGAGTTTCTTCCGTCATCCATTTTGACCGTTTTTGCTTTTTCACCTTTAGTAGAGACTTCTTGCTTTCTTCCAACACAACCATCTTGATGTCATTCCATAACTCTTCTGGAGCTCTGTCACTTGTGTCTAAAGCAGCAAATCGATTTTGCAGGCAGTCTTTAAATTCCAGTGGTATATTCTCAAGATCATATTTTGCTACATTCATGAGTGGCTTGCTCTTTTTCAACTTTAGCTTGAGTTTGCATACTAGTAGTTGGTGATCTGTACCGCAGTCAGCTCCAGGTTTTGTCTTTGTTGATGTTATAGAGCTTTTCCATCATTGACTTCCACAGATGTAGTCAATTTGATTTTTGTGCAATCCATTGGGTGAAGTCCAAGTGTACAGTCGCTGCTTGTGTTGCTGGAAGAAGGTGTTTGAGATGAATAGATCGTTGGTCTTACAGAATTCTATCAGTCTTTCTCCAGCTTCATTTCTGTTGCCAATCCATATTTTCCAACCATTTTGTCGCCGCCTTTGTTGCCAACCTTTGCATTCCAGTCACCCATAACTATCAGGATATCCTGTTTGCATGTTCTGTCAGTTTCAGCTTGTACTTGTTCATAGAACTCATCAATTTCATTCTCTTCTGCAGCTGTTGTTGGGGCATATAGTTGAATTATAGTTGTGTTGATTGGCATTCCTCGTGGACGAATAGAGATTAAGCGTTCACTGACTGCACTGTATTTCATTACAGTTCTTGCAAGTTTCTTCTTTATTATAAATGCAACACCATTTCCAGCATAGTAGACCATGTGATCATCTGATGCAGAGTGCTCGATGCCAATCCATTTCAGTTTGCTGACACCCAACAGATCAAGTTGTACAGGTTCCATTTCATTCTTGACCACCTCCAACTTTCCTTGGTTTATGCTTTGTTCGTTCCATGTCCCAATGTGTAAGGCATCTTTACAGCTTCTGACTCTCATGCGCAGCTTCATCAGCAGTCAGACGTCCGAAGGGCTTTGATCCAGCCACATCATACATGCTGGCTTTACTCTGAACAGTCTTCAGCTCCTCCCCATTAACTAGTTGAGTGCCTTCCAACCTGAGGGTCTCATCTTCCAGCACTATAGTGCAGTTTGTTTTGCTGTGACTTTCCATTGGGTTTTCATGGCAAGATACAGAAGTAGATTGCCAGGCCTTTCCTCCTCGCAGTTTGTTTACTGGTGTTGCCATTGTCACAGAAATGTGATCCTCCGCCACCAACACTGTCCCATTCTGCTGCTGCCCAGATAAGTGGTTTGTCTTGGGCTGGCACCTCAGCTGAGACCTGTCCATCTTGGGAGACCCTGCCAGTAGTTAAACTACTGATTGCTTAGCCGTCAGCATCACTGATGCACACAAGCCCTCACAGCACAACAAGTTGCAAACCAAGTGAGGGGCATTCAGTTTTGTATATCAAATGTCTGAGAAACCTTTTAAGGGAGTGGTAACACATCACCTTCATCTCCGAAGGCAGTCATGGTGTTTCAGGGTCTGGTGACTCATAGCAAAGACTGCTCAAAATTCATGGTGTGTGGCACCTACAATGTCTTTGACGTCTACTTTGCACACCAGCGTCCTCTCATCACATCGGATATCTGAGTGCTGTAGATCATCCAAAGCGGATATCGCCTGCACTTCACCCATGTGCTGCCTCCATATGCCCCCAGGGTGTACCTTATGGACCCAGTGCACAGGAGCCTGCTGCAGACCAAGGTCACTGCCCTGCTAGCTAACTTAGCCATTGAGCCGATTCCTCCGGCTCAAGTCGATCAGGGCTTCTACTCTAGGTACTTCCTGGTTCCCAAAAAGACCTGCAGGATCTGGCCAATTCTGGATCTGCAGAACCTAAACCATTTCCTTGTGCACAAGAAGTTCAAGAAGGTCTCGCTAGGGACACTGCTCCCATACCACCTTGAGAGCAATTGGCTATGCTCCTTGGATCTAAAGGACTTGTGTGCACACATCCCGATCCACCCAAATCACAGACAGTATCTACAATTACTGCTGGGAGGCCAGCACTATCAATTCTGAGAGCTTCCCTTCGGGTTGGTCTCCGTGAAGACCCATGAAGCGAAGTGCCTACCAGTCATGCTGCCTACCTCCGGACCATGGGGGGGTCTTTGCTTTCCTGTACCTGGACGACTGGCTTATCAATGGCCCCACGCCAGTCGTCGGGCAGTCTGCCGAGCTCACCATTCAGGTGCTCAAGCAGCCAGCTTTGTGATCAACTACCCAAAGTCCCATCTCCAGCTGGCGCAGCAGCTGGAGTTGATCGGGGCCCGCCTCAGTACCACTCTGGCATGGGCCTTTCTACCGATGGATCACCTGCAGTGGCTCATTGAGGCAGTGGACGCACCATATTACTGTGTGCAGGATGCTTTGAGTCCTCAGGCACATGGCTGTTGTGAATTTCACCCTTTAGGCCTGCCTCTTCATGCAGGAGGCCCTGTATTCCTTAAGCATGCAATGGAAGCTGGCTTTGGGCCACCTTTGGGACAGGGTCGTGGTCACCGCATCACTGGTGCAGTCCCTCGCCTGGTTGTTACAACCAGGGAATCTGCTGCGAGGCCTCCTGTTCCAATCGGCAGTTCCCCTTACTCATGACGGATGCATCCAAGCTTGGCTGGGAGGCACACCTGGACAGCCTGCGCAACCAGGGCCTTTGGTCCAAGCAGGAGAGTGTTCATCAAATCAACTTTCTCGAGCTCCAGACCATAGCAAATGCCCTCTGTGCCTTTTGGGCACCTGGCCAATCAAGTGGCCCTAATTCAAACGGAGAACCAGGTAGCAATGTTCTGTATGAACAAGCAGGGAGGCACGGGCTCATATACCTCTTGTGCTGGGAGGCTTTTCGCCTGTGGAAGTTCACCTGCTCCATGGCATGGACCTCAGGGCAGCTTAGCTACCCGGCAAACTCAATTGCCTGGCAGATCAACTCAGCAGGGTGCTTCAGCCACACGAGTGGACCTTCAAGTGGGCGGTGATGAACTGGGTCTTTTAGGAGCAGGGCACTCCAGCGGTTGACCTTTTTGCCATGGCGCACAATGCCCAGGTGGTGCGGTTCTGTTCCAGGAGGTTGGCCTACAACTGCCTGGCCTTGGACCACGTCCCCTGATACCACTCTTGGCGAAGGATCATTCAGAGAGCAAAGAAATCCGACCACATCACCCCAATTCTAAAAGACCTTCACATACCTCCCCTTGAAGCAAGAACTAAATACAAATCCATCCTACTTACCCACAAAGCCATTCACCAAACACAAAACACCCAGCTTCGCACTCTACTATCTCGTCCATCCCATGGCAAACCAACCAGACATGCCTCCAGTAATTCCCTCACCATCCCCCACAAAAGAACCAAATGTTCTCAACGGACATGCAACCGAGCCTTTGAACTGTATGCTCCATCCCTATGGAACTCTCTACCGACCCATCTCAGAAACAATGCTGATCTACTGTCCTTCAGAAAGCAGCTGAAAACCATCTTATTCCAGCAATACTTCGACACGACTCCCACCAAAAAACGCATCAACCTCTGACCGCCCACCATGAACCTCTGACCCAAAACTGCCCTAACCTCTGATCCAAAGCTACTCTACCATGTCCAATGTCTTTCTCATGTCACAATCATCAATGTTGTCTTCCCGGTGATGGCCCCACCCTAATGCTTAATTTCCCCCCCCCCCTTATATGTAACGCCGCTTTGACCCGGTGAAAAGCGGGATATAAATACAGTGAAATAAATAAAGAGCCTCCTGAAGCTCCAGGCTAAGAGGGGATCCATGATTCTCATCGTCCTCTCCTGGTCTCGGCAGCTCTGGTTCCCGCTACTGCTGCAACTTTAGCAGAAGGAGCCTCTTCGTCTGGGCTCTGCTCTGGACCTTATCTCGCAGGAGGGCAGGATCTTGCTGCACCCCAATGTCCACTCGCTGATCCTCATGGCATGGCTGCTGAACGAGTAGACCTCTCCAAACTCAGTCTTCCAGAGGATGATACCAACATCCTTCTGGTGTCCCACAAGAACTCAACGCGCAAGGCCTATGCGCTAAAGTGGTAGAGGTTTGCCATCTGGTGCGCTGGCAGGGATCTGGACCCCTTCTTCACCATGGACCATCTGCTGGAGTATGTTCTACACTTCTCTAACTCTGGCCTGAAGTCCAATTTAGTGCAGGTTCACCTCAGCGCAATAGGGGCGTACCATCGTGGCTCCAGGGGGAAGCCCATCTCAGCTCAGCCTTTTGTGGCTTGATTCATGAGGGGTCTGCTCCTCTCAAAGCCTCTACTCAGGCCCCCAACAGTGGCTTGGGATCTCAATGTGGTGCTCACCCAGCTAATGTGACCCCTTTTCGAGCCACTGGACTCATGCCCTCTGAAATTCCTGACCTGGAAGGTCCTCTTTTTGGTGGCAGTGACATTGCCGTGGCGTGTCAGCAGGCTCCAAGCTCTGGTCATCCACCCTCCGTATACCAGGTTTCAGCAGAACAGGATATTTTCTCCCTAAAGTGGTCTCGGCATGCCACCTCAACCAGTCAATAGTCTTATTGACTTGCTTTCCCCAACCTCATGCCAACCGGCATTGCATAACTTGGACTGCAAACTGGCTCTAGTCGCCTACCTGGAACGCACGAAGGCGCACCACCAGTTCACCCAGCTGTTTCTTTCAACCCAAGTAAGCTGGGTGCTACTGTCTCAAAGTGCCTGTCATCCCTTGGGCTTGCGGACTACATCGCTTACGCATATGCCCAGGCTCGATTGAGCCTTGAGGGTCATGTCACGGCCCTCAATGTCCATGCGATGGCTGTGTCGGTGGCCAACATCTGCTCTTTCTTCGCAGATAAAATTTGCAGGGCTGCTATGTACTCCTTGGTCCTTCACAGCCCACTACTGTCTGGAAGGGGATTCCTGATGGGACAGCAGTTTTGGCTAGGCCATGCTCTGGCATCTTTTTAGATATTAGAGTCAACTCCTGCCCATCTGTCCGCCCAGGCTACCTGCTCAAAATACCCTCAGGTCAATGTCTTCTGAGGATACTGAATCAGATGAGTCCCTCAGTGGGACTGCTTTTCTGGTCTTTCTAACTTCTCTAGTTCATTGCCTGTTTGGGCTGTTCATGTTCTCTGTTTCTGGTAGCATGTAGCTTGGGAGTCTCATAAGTGAGGACTTATTTCCTGCTTGTTTATGGAAAAAGCATAGATCACCCATATGTGAAAACTGCATTCCTTCTTGTTCCTGGAGAAGGTCTCTGATTGAGCCCATGCAGGAATGCTCACTGATGGAGCTCATGCAGGAATGCTTCCCATTGTGCAATTGAAAAGCCTTTGGAAGCACTCCACTGTGTCTGCGTGTCTACCTTCCCATCTTCCCAACTACTCTTCAGTTCATTTTCCACTGAGCCAGTAGGACCCCACTTTGTCCTGTCACTGCCAAAAAACTTATTTTTGTGCCCTTCAGGGTACATCGTGCTTCTGCCTTTCCGCCAACACCGGTTCAGTCGAATCCAGTACTGGTCCCGATGATTTTTCTTTTTTTCTTCCTTCTGATTTTCAAGCAGTTCTCACTGCTAAACTAGGCCTCTAGACCTCCATAGCCTTCTCTTCAATCTTGAAGAAAACTTTTCAGACATGGAATAAAGTCAGCGGTTTAAAAAAAAAATGTACCATGTGTGCCATTACCATTTTGGCCATTGACAAACATGATTGTTTAAAATGTTTGGGTCCTGAACATGAACCCATAACTTGTCTGTTATGCCAATAAATGACAAAAAAAGGCCTGAAGAACGAAGCCAGACAGTTTGGAACGATGTTTCTCTTGGACTCTGTCTCAGTGGCTTCCACTTCATTAAGGGCATAGACTACTTCTCTGGCTTCTTCAAAATCCAAACACAAAAGTAAGTCAAAGTCTGGGCTTGTTTCCAAATCTTCAGTATCGAAGACAGATTCCAAAGCCAGGGAAAAGTCTCAACATAAGTATCGAGACTACTTTAGAGGTGCTTCCGATGCAGACTGGCCAGCCAAACAGCCCCAGCAGAAGGATCTGTCCTTCATAGCACAAGTGGAGCTCTGGGATGCTCCTGAGGCATGATCTCCAGAGAGCTACCGGTTTCATGTTCTGGGACGGTGGCTCAGAGCCTCGTACATGATTCCACACAGACATCTGCCAGCTCCACAGACCAGCGCATGCTGGCTCCCAAGAGGAATTTGGCAGCACTCCCCGCAACCTTGATACTGATAACATACAGAGCTTCAGGAGTGCAGGCTTCGGTACTGAGCCTACAGCCAGGTGTATCGGGCCCAATGCTGACCCTAGAACAGACATCGTCGGAGCACCCGAGGCCAATTCCTCCACTGGAACCTCTTGATACCCCCAGTATCCAACAGCCTCAGGCTCCCGTGCCTTTTAGTTCTGATACCTTGAAGTATTGGTATTGCGCATCAACTAACTCGAAGTATTAAGGTTGAGCACAAGACCGCCAAAGCTTTGATTTCTTTCTGAACTCTGATTCATCAGAATCGGATGGGAGGTCACTCGATTCCTGAGGATTTCCCGACATCCCTTCGGATCCTTCTCCACCTCAGGAACGGCGTCAGTCCCCAACAGAAGATATGTCCTTTCATACGGGACATGGCAGCAGCGCTCTCCATCACAGTAGCCTCAGAGAAGGAACTGAGGGCAGAGGAATTGGAAATACTTGAGTACTCTCCCACGCCCAAACAGGTCTCCCTTACCAGTGCATCGTATCCTACAGGATCTTATGCTCAGCATGTGGGAGGCCCCACTCACGGTTCCACCTTTGGCCAAGCTGTACTCCAAAACCTCTTTGGGACTTGAACTCAACTCCTACCCTCTGTCCCGAACTTGTACAGGATACCAGACAATCATTGGGGGAGTATTGCCTCTGGAATTGAGTCCGATGGCCCACAGCTCTTCCAGACACTTCGCCTACACGTCTTTTTCCTTAGGGATCACACTACTTTCCCCGCAAGCCGGTCTGGTACTTGAGAGCTAATGAGTCCCATATGTGAGGATTGCATTCCTGCTTGTTCCTGGAGATAGCGTAGTTACTCACTTGTAACAGGTGATCTCCAAGAACATCGGGAATCAGTTTCTACAACTTACACTTCTCCCCTAGAAGTTGTAGGGTTCTTTTATTTTTCTTCTTCTCGACTACAAGCTCAGGTGAGGAGAGGAGTTGGGAAGGTGGGAAGGCAAATACGCAGGCGCAGTGGATTGCTCACAAAAGCTTTCCCACTAGACCCTGGAGAGTGTTCTGTATGGGACTCCATTGGTGATGTCACCCATATGTGAGAATTTATTCTTGCTACGCTATATTGTATATGTAAGCATAATACAAAATATCCAAGTTTTTTTCAGCCATGTAAAAGGCCTTTGTAGGTAGCTAAGAGAGCAAATTATTCAGGGAAAGGTAATAAACAAAATAAGAGAATGCTGTTATCTACCTTTTTGAGTACAATTATGGGCAGTTTTCCATTAATCTTCATGCTAAATGAAGAGGTGATGCAAGCAATGTTCCCTCTAAGCTGCGCTGGGTCCTCTGCCGACATTCCCGCCGGTGGGGGGAGGGGCAAAGCATCGATCGCGCTGCATCCCCCCCCGGCAGGAATGCCGGCGGAGGACCCAGCGCAGCTTAGAGGGAACATTGGATGCAAGCAATTTTTGGCTAATGTAATTGCAGCAACTATAATCTTACATTGAGGTGTTTGATCTAGACAGTGCATGAGGATTTGTAGATGAGGCATTGCCTTGTCATATGTTCCATATCTGTTCTGAATGGCCAGGGTGGCACACTGGAGAGATTTATTGACTATTTTGCATCAAATACCTGTATCACCCCTAGCTTGAACAGATACAATTTAGCTCTCTATAAATGATATTGAAGATGAAACAAGGGTCTTTTGTGTGTCACATCTGTTGTAGGATGCTTTCAATAAAAGTAATGTTTTGCAGTACTGTTGGGGGGAAATTTCTCTGAATTGGTTATTTTTGTGCATACCACGATAGTCATAAACCTTACTCCTAATTCCCAGTGTATGTAGAATATGATCCCCCCCCCCACTACTGTCCCACGCTCCCCATTCCCACCCACATTTGACATTACTTTGTTTGAATTTCTAGTTTTCTTGTTAAGTTTACCTATGCTTGATGCTTAATGTTCCATGTAATTCCATGTTCCGTCGTTATATGTAAACCGCCTTGGCTGCAAGATTAGGCGGTAAAAAAAATCACTTAAAATAAATAAATCTCAGTCCCTCAAATTTACTACTAATGCTCGCCATATTACTTGCGTTGAGCCAAAGAGCTTCCTTTTGGAGTTCATAACATGTATGGGTAATTTATTGATATGTATTTGTAATTCCTCTTAATCAGGGCTATGGTTCCCAGTTGTTGTTGTTAAGTGCCGTCGAGTCGGAGTCGACTCATGGCGACCCTCTGGATAGCTATCCTAAATTGTGTTCGGTTTTCAGTCAGGTGGCTCATTGTTGACAGACTGTTACCCGTAGCTGCTGTTATTGTATCGATCCATCTCATTGCTGGCCTTCCACTTTTGCGTTGACCTTCTATCTTGCCAAGCATGATGTCTTTCTCTAATGATCTCTCTCTTCGCATGATGTGTCCAAAGTATGAAAGTCGAAGTCTTGTCATCTGAGCCTCTAAAGAAAGCTTAGGTTTGATCTCCTCTAGTACCGACTGGTTTGTTCTTCGGGCAGTCCATGGTGTACACAGTATTCGCCGCCAGCACCATAATTCAAAGGCATCAATTTTCTTCCTGTCTATCTTTTTCACTGTCCAGCTTTCACATCCATATGATGTTATTGAAAATACCATGGCTTGAACAAGTGGAATCTTTGTATGGAGAGAGACATCTCTGCTCTTGAGAATCTTATCTAGGTCTTTCATAGCCATTCTGCCAAGAGCAATGCGTCGTCTGATTTCTTGACTGCTTGTTGCTTCTTTATTGATAGTTGATCCAAGTAGGTTAAAGTTCACAATTTCAATTTCTTCTCCTTCAACGATGAACCTGTTGATTATGCCAGTTGTCATGATCTTTGTCTTCTTTACATTAAGGTGCAGGCCCATTTTGAGACTATGTTCTTTGATTGTGAGAAGCAAATGTTTCAGATCATCTTCACTTTCAGCCTGTAATGTGGTATCATCAGCATAGCGAAGGTTGTTGATGAGTATTCCAACAATCTTCACACCTCTGTTGTCTTCATACAATCCTGCTTCTCTGATGATTTGTTCTGCATATAAATTAAACAGGTAGGGGGAAAGTATGCAGCCTTGTCTTACACCTTTGCTTATTTTAAACCATTCTGTTTCTCCTTGTTCCGTTCGAACTGTTGCTTCTTGATCAATATACAGATTGCGCAAGAGAACTATCAGGTGTTCTGGTATACCCATGCTTCGTAATGTGGCCCAGAGTTTCTCATGGTTTACACAGTCAAAAGCCTTGCTATAGTCGATAAAGCACAAATAGATATCCTTTTGGTATTCTTTAGTCTTTTCAAGGATCCATCTCACATCCGTAATGATGTCTCTCGTTCCTCGCCCTTTCCTGAACCCTGCTTGCTCTTCAGGTAGTTCTTGTTCCAGGTATGGTTGTAGTCTCTTTTGAATAATCTTCAGTAGAATCTTGCTGGCATGTGGGATCAGAGCGATTGTGCGATAATTTCCACAGTCAGTTGGATCACCTTTCTTTAGTATTGGTATAAACACAGATCTTTTCCAGTCAGTTGGCCATGATGTTGTCTTCCATATTTCTTGGCAGAGCCTTGTGAGTACGGTAATAGCTGCATCAGATTGCTGCAATACTTCTATAGGAATGCTATCAATGCCTGGTGCTTTGTTCTTTGATAAGGCTTTCAATGCTGCTTCAACTTCTTCTTTCATCACCATTGGTTCCCGATCATAAGGTACAGGTTGTAACGGCTGTTGGTCCACTTCATCTTTATCATATAAAAACTCTGTATATTCCTTCCACCTTTTCTTGATCTTCTCAGCATCATTCAACATAGAACCTTGAGCATCTTGTAACATTCCAATTCGAGGCTGGAACTTTTTCTTTAACTCTCGTAGCTTTAGGAAAGCCGATCTTGTTCTTCCTCTAATAGTTTCTGCTTCTATTTCCTTGCAAGTGTCATTGTAGTACTTTTCCTTGTCCTGTCTTGCTGCACGTTGGAAATCTCTGTTGAGTTCTGCGATTGTCTTTCTTTCTCCTCTGGCTTTAGCTTCTCTGCGTTTCTGGGCAATTTTCAGAGTTTCTTCCGTCATCCATTTTGGCCGTTTTTGCTTTTTCACCTTTTGTAGAGACTTCTCGCTTTCTTCCAACACAACCTTCTTGATGTCATTCCATAACTCTTCCGGAGCTCTGTCATTTGTATCTAAAGCAGCAAATCGATTTTGCAGGCAGTCTTTAAATTCCAGTGGTATATTCTCAAGGTCATATTTTGCTGCATTCATGAGTGGTTTGCTCTTTTTCAACTTTAGCTTGAGTTTGCATACTAGTAGTTGATGATCTGTACCACAGTCAGCTCCAGGTTTTGTCTTTGTTGATGTTACAGAGCTTTTCCATCGTTGACTTCCACATATGTAGTCAATTTGATTTTTATAATCCATTCGGTGAAGTCCATGTGTACAGTCGCCGCTTGTGTTGCTGGAAGAAGGTGTTTGAGATGAATAGATCATTGGTCTTGCAGAATTCTATCAGTCTTTCTCCAGCTTCATTTCTGTTGCCAAGTCCATATTTTCCAACTACATTGCCTTCTTTGTTGCCAACCTTTGCGTTCCAGTCACCCATGACTATCAGGATATCCTGTTTGCATGTTCTGTCAATTTCAGCTTGTACTTGTTCATAGAACTCTTCAATTTCATTCTCTTCTGCAGCTGTTGTTGGGGCATATACTTGAATTATAGTTGTGTTGATAGGCAATCCTCATAGACAAATAGAGATTAAGCGTTCGCTGACTGCATTGTATTTCATTACCAGTTCTTGCAAGTTTCTTCTTTATTATAAATGCAACACCATTTCTTCTTTGTCTTTCATTTCCAGCATAGTAGACCATGTGATCATCTGATGCAAAGTGCCCCATGCCAGTCCATTTCAGTTTGCTGACACCCAACAGATCAAGTTGTACACGTTCCATTTCATTCTTGACAACCTCCAACTTCCCTTGGTTCATGCTTCGTACGTTCCATGTTCCAATGTGTAAGACATCTTTACAGCTTCTGACTCTCATTTCATGCGCAGCTACATCAGCAATCAGACTTCCCGAGGGCTTTGATCCAACCACATCATAAATGCTGGCTTTACTCTGAAAAGTCTTCAGCTCTTCCCCAGTAGCTAGTTGAGTGCCTTCTGACCTGGGGGTCTTATCTTCCAGCACC
The DNA here is from genome assembly GCA_033557465.1 of Ichthyophis bannanicus. Taxonomy (NCBI): domain Eukaryota; kingdom Metazoa; phylum Chordata; class Amphibia; order Gymnophiona; family Ichthyophiidae; genus Ichthyophis; species Ichthyophis bannanicus. Next base: position 883,109,772 of record CM066035.1, on the reverse strand, counting down.
ATAGCACAATTTGTTTTGTTGTAACTATCCATTGGGTTTTCATGGCAAGATACAGAAGTAGATTGCCGGGCCTTTCTTCCGCGCAGTTTAAGTTTGGTGGTGTTGCCGTTGTCACTAAAATGTGATCCTCCGCCGTCAACACTGTCCCATTCTGCTGCTGCCCAGATGGGTGGTTTGTCTTGGTCTGACACCTCAGCTGAGACCTGTCCATCTTGGGAGACCCTGCCAGTAGTTAAACTACCGATAGTTTAGCTCTCAGCATCACTGATGCACGCAAGCCCTCACAGCACGACAAGCTGCAAACCAAGTGAGAGATGAATCATATAGCGGGGGAGAAGATCCTGAAATACCATGAAATGCAGGAAGAGACCAAGAAAATGTGGCAGAAAGATACAGAAATATTTCCCATTGTACTGGGAACCATGGGAAATATTTCTGTATCTTTCTGCCACATTTTCTTGGTCTCTTCCTGCATTTCATGGTATTTCAGGATCTTCTCCCCCGCTATATGATTCACAGAATCATCACTTGGAACAGACACCTCAAAATTATCATTGCCGTTCTGGTGTTTTTCTCCTTTACCCCCCACTATGTCAGGTTTTCTCTCCTCTAGTTTCTTATCCATGAGAATGGGAATGTCCCATGTTATCAGAATTTTCTGCATTCTCTGTAATTTTCTTAGGGTCATGATCCTAGCGCTTTTCCAGTACAGATATGTTATAGTGCTTACAAAGTTTCTAGTGGATGAGATGTGCGACCTTCTGCCTTTCTGTATAGAAATTTTCTGCCATCAGAATTTCACAACCATCTGCAAGGTGAGTAACTGTTTCCAGCTCTTTCTTACAGAATCTGTATGTCTCTGTTTTTTTCACTGTTCTCTATGCTCGCTGTAAACCAGTGGTTCCCAAATTGTGGGTAGTGACCCCAAATGGGGGTCACAGAATTCTCATTTGGGGTTGCGGCTGCATGCAGAGTTTTGGGGGAAGATAAAGAAGACTGTCACCAATACTCTGCCACTGCTGCCTTCAACCAACCTTCCCCACTCTGATCCAGCATCAGCCTTTCCTTTCCTTCTTTGACCAATTGAATCGTGCTTCTCCTCCTCTTTGGAACTTGCCTCAGCAAGCACTCACATAACAGATAAGCATGGGGTCCTTAAGCTGGAGTCAGTGCATGCGCAGAAGTCTTAGCCTCAGTCATGTCCCACTCCCTCCCAGATGTCCTGTTTCTATGGGGTGGGATGCAGCTGAGGCTGAACCTTCTGCACATGCACAAACTCCAGGTTGAGGTCCCCGCATGACGTATCTATACTGTGAGTGCTGGTGCAGGTTCCAGAGCAGGAAAGGGTGGCACGATTCAGTTGGCTGCGAAAGGAAGGGGAAGACTGATGTTGGATCGGGTGTGGGGGAGGTTGGTTGAAGGCAGCAGTAGCACTTCGTATTTGTAGTGTGAGTGCTTGCTGCTGCAGGTTCAGAGGAGTATGGGGGCATGGTGGAGTGAGCTGTGGCCTGGCTAAGTTAGTGCAAGATTTGGGAAAGATGCTGTACTGCGGAGTAGGGGAAGGGAACATTGCTGGACCGCCAGGGGGAAGGGTAAATGAGGAGGAAGTTGGACATGATGGGAATTGGAATAGTTTGAATGGCAGAGAGATGTTTGACATGGGGGTGGTATGGGGCATGCAGACAAAGGAGATGTTTGATATGGGGGAGGAGGACCTAGGGAGATGAAAGAGATGCTGGACATGGGATTGTACTGGAGAGGGAAGAGAGATTTGCTGCTGGACTTGGGGGCACAAGTACTGGTGAGACTGATGGGGAAATGGTGAACATTAGGTTTGGGCTAAGGAGACAGAGGAGAATACTGGAGATGAGAGGGGAGTAGATAGAAGAAATGCTGGGCATGGAGGGACTAGGGAGACAGAAGAGATGCTAGACGTGTGGACGGGATGAGGGAGGCAGACAGGAGCTGCTGAACATGGGGAGAGATAGAGACCCTAGATAGGGAGGATGAGAGGGGGGAGATGCAGTACACAGGGGAGGAGAGACAGGGGAGAGTTAGTGAAAGACTGGACAACGAGACTTGGTAAGGAGAGAGAGATGGGGATGGTAGAGCTGAATGAAGAAATGTGATAGAAAACTGGGTAAATGCAGCAAACAGTAGGAGATTGACAACTAAATGGTACAAGGAGCAGGAAGAAAACTGAAAAGAAGAGATCAGTATTACAGACTGAGATCAGTATTAGATGAAGGTGAAGACAGTAGGAGAGAGAAGAAATGGCAAATAGATAGGTGACCCTGGAAATGAGTTAAGAGAAGGCAGAGAAAAGCAGAAGCCAGACCCTGGGACCAACATGATTATAATAATAAAATGGCCAGAAAACAAGGTTAAAAAATTATTTTATTTTTTGTTTGGTGATTAGAATACATATCTCCTGGGACCGGTGTTAGATATGGCTGGGGCCTAGCTCAAGGAAAATGTTTGAGAGGGGATTCAAAGCCCACTATCAGGCTATGCTTTCTTCAGCTTCACAGACCCCCCCCCCCCCCATAGCCATGCATAAACTTGATCCTACTGTTAGCTTTTCCAAACTGCACTCCTCCCACCATGATCCTCTGCAAGGATCTCTGATCATGATACCTTGATCTACCATCCTATATACACCCCTGGACCCCATGTCTTCCATATCCCCCGCCATTCGTTCTCGCATACACCCTTATGCTATTCCCCAGATCACTCAACCTTCTCAGCCCACCAAATTTACCCTCCCCTACCCATTTGCTGTTCCCCACCCCCTCCTTCCCTAAGCTGTCGGTCACCAGGCTTACAAAGTTGATTCTATTATGTGCTTGATTGTTAAGCTAAGTTGAAACTCACACATCGTTATTTTACCAAGTTCCAATATGTTATGTTTTATTGCCCCATTCCATGTAAATCTTAATGTTTTGTTCCAACTTTAAGGCATTATCATCGTTAATATGTTCTCTGTAAACCGCCTTGACTTTGAGATAAGGCGGGATATAAAAACAGTTAAATACAGTACTCCCAGACAACATAAATGCACACACACACACTGCCCCAAGACATTCAGCCCCCCCCCCCCGACACACACACTGCACCCAGATGCTTAACCCCCAGCACACACTGCCCCCAGATGCTCAGCTCCCATACTGCATATGTTCAAGAAGTTGTCATAACTTCCAAGTTGTATATGTCAGGCGTGTTGAGTACATCAAGTAATTACTTTAAAAAGTACTGATTTACATATTTATATGTTTACGTTTATGTTTGAGTGATAATTATCTCCAGGAACAAGCAGGAAAGTAGTCTTCACATATGGGTATCGTCGGTACCGACGGAGCCTGCGCGGGAACGCTCCCCAGCGTCCAATTAGAAAGCTTTTGGGAGCATCCCACAGTGCCTGCGTGCTGCCTTTCTGCCTTTCCCTACTGCCTCTCTCCAGTTCTTCATTTTCCGCGGAGCCAGCAGGTCATTTTTCCTGTCACCGCAGAAATTATCCCATCTTTTTCATTCTTTTTTGTGGTAGCGTCTGCCTTCCTCGACGCTATACCGGTACTGCTGGTTCGTTCGTTCTTTTTTCAAAAAAAAAAACAAAATGTTGTAATCTTTTTTTTCTGGATTTTCCAGTCTTCTTTCTGTCAGGTGCCACACACCATTTTGGGCACAAGGCCCAACTTTTCCTTCAGAATGGAAAAACCCGCCTCTGGTTTTAAGAAGTGTTCCAAGTGTGGCGGTACCATCTCCATCACCGACACTCATGAGTGGTGCCTTAAATGTTTAGGTCCTGACCACTCCATCTCGGAGTGTGTTGCCTGTGGGATGATGTCGAAGAGGGGTCGGCAAAACCAAGCTGCTAAGGTTAGCACCCTTTTTCCCTCCGATGCAGCATCCGTGGCATTGACGTCTTCCAGGGCTTTGTCTTCCTACCATGGATTTCAGGTAACCAAACAAATCTGGCCGGTCCTCAAAGGGTAGATCTCCTTCCAAGCATTGAGATGCCTCTGGCGTTGCCCTTGGGGGACTCGTACCGGCAAAATTGCCCTGGCGGGAGGCTTCAGCTTCCAAAGCACTATTGGGGCTCCAGGATGTTATCGAGGCCTCAACCTCGGCAGAACTACTGGTGCCATGCTCTGGGGTACCGGCCGCTTCATCCGGTACCGATACCCAGGCATCGGCAGCATCAGTAGACCAGAGGTTCTTGGCTATTGAACGCAGTTTGGCGGCTCTCCTTGTGACTTTGGTGCCTTCGGGACTGCTTCAGATGGTTCAGCCGGTATCGACACCAGTTCCGGCACCGATACCGGTACCGACAGCATCGACATCGGCCAACACCGAGTCATGCTGTTTCCTCCGGTATCGACAGGCCGGTACCGGACCCCTCTGGTACCGACTTCGATCGGTACCGGTATCGTGCTTTGCAAGAGCACCCGGACAGGAGATACTTTGAATCCTCCAAGGAGTCTGAGGATTCTGACAGCTCTGTCGGTACCGGAGTACTTCTCTCTGAGGAGCCTTCCTCTCCCAAACGTAGGATGTCTCCAGAGGCTATATCCTTTCAGGATTTCATCCGGGAGGTGGCTAGAGGTCTTTCCATCACAGTAGCTCCTGAAACAGAGCCCAGAGCAAAGGAATTGGAGATTTTACAATATCCTAAAGCTCCCAAAGAGGCGGCTACTTTGTCTATTCATAAGATCTTGCATGATCTCATGCTAAGAATGTGGGAAACAACTCTTACCACCTCTCCTCATTCTCTCGTAGGTTTGATACCATGTATCGAGTACCTCCTTGTCCTGGATTTAAAAAAAAAACAGTTACCACACCACTCCATGGTAGTGGAATTGGCTATAAGAAGGATCAAGAGTGCAAAAAGACATGCATCTAATCCACCAGGACGTGAATGTAGGACTCTTGATGCCTTTGGGCGTCGAACCTTGCAGGCCTCAATGCTTTCTGCCAGGATTAGTTCCTACATTTTATATATGGGAATGTTCCTTAAGGAGGTTTCAGGAGATCTAGAGCTAATGAGCCCTCTCCTGCCTGATGATAAGAGGCAAGATTATCTTACACTTGTTAAACATGCCCAAGATGTTTACAAGTTTGTTAATCGTGCAGCTTTTGACTGCTTTGAATGCATAAGCAGAACCTCTGCTATTGCCATAGGTGCTCGTAGGATTGCCTGGCTCCGGGCATCTGACTTAGAACTCTGGGTACAGGTCAAACTGGGGAATATCCCTTGCACAGGCGAAAATCTCTTTGGCAAAATTTGGCAAGAGAAAGCTAATGAGCTGGATGCTGATAACACCACTTTGGATAGACTATCCAAGGCTACTGCTGATCCTACAAGGAGAAAATCCTACAAGAAACCATTCTTCTCTAAAAAGAAGAGGTTTTACCCCTCCTATACCCAGCAGGGGCATTCTGAAGGTCAGTCTGCCCGAAAGGGACAGCAGCCACCAAAACAAAGAAAAGCAAAGTCTGCTAAGCCTCAAATGGCCCAACAGACTCAGCCTCCACAGGGGCTTTGACTCCCATCTAGAGAACCTGGCCTTCCTGGCCCTCAAGGGGCCAGAGCCCTCCACCATTCCAGGAAGGTTGTGTCATTTTGCCCCCAGATGGGAGCAGATAACAGCAGAAAAATGGACTCTCTCCATTGTAAAGGAGGGGTACAAGCTTCATTTCCTCAACATGCCCCCTCCTACAGTTGTTAAACGGTTCAATTCTCAGACTTCACTCGAAAATCAGTTAGGTCAAGAGGTCAATTTACTTCTTGCCCATGGGGCAATAGAAGATGTACCCATTTCCCAACAGGGTACAGGGTTTTACTCCCCCTATTTCCTTATTCTACAGAAAACAGGGACACAGACCCATTTTAGACCTCAGAGAATTGAACAAATTCCTGTTCAAGGAGAAGTTCAAGATGATTTCTCTAGGAACTCTTCTGCCATACCTTCAGAGTCAGGATTGGCTTTGTTCTCTAGATCTCAAGGATGTGTACACCCATGTTCTCATCCATCCAACTCACCAAAGATTCCTTCCGTTTCTATTTCAGGGGAAGCACTACCAGTACAGGGTTCTTCCTTTTGGTCTGGCCTCAGCACCAAGGGTGTTTACGAAATGCATGGCTGTAGTGGCAGCATTTCTTCTCACTAGGAATATTCGTCTTCCCCTACTTAGACGACTGGCTCATTCGAGCCCCATCAGAATCAGAGGCCAGAATTTCCCTATCTTGCACATTGCGTATACTTCAGTATTTGGGCCTGGTTATAAACATCTCAAAATCCAACCTAACTCCCATTCAGTCTCTAGAGTTTATAGGAGCTATGCTGGATACCAGGAAAGCAAGGACTATCTTCCACAGCCCAGCTGCCTTCGCAATGTGCAGTTAGCTTCCCAAGCAGTGTTTAAAAACTCATCTCACTGCTTGGGAAATGTTACAATTGTTAGGCCACATGGCATCTACCGTGCATGTGGTTCCCTATTCTCGCCTCCATATGAGAGGAGCCCAATGGACTCTCTCCACTCAATGGACACAAGCATCAGGCTAACCTATCAGACAAAATAGCAAGCTCAAGTCACCTTATTTTGTCCCTACAATGGTGGCAATCAACCCAAAACCTGCTGGTGGGGTCCCCTTTCCAACAGCCCCCACCCAGGTCACTCTAAAAACAAACAACTCACAGGTGGGTTGGGGAGCTCACCTGCAAGATCTCTCTACCTAAGGCACCTGGACTCCACAGAAGACCCATCTACACATCAATCTCTTGGAACTCAGAGCAATCTTCCTTGCTCTTCGAGTGTTCCACACCCAGATGAGATACAAGACAGTCCTAATTCAAATGGACAATCAAGTAGCTATGTTCTATCTGAACAAGCAGGGAGGAACAGGCTCTGTCGCTTTGCAACAAAGCTTTGCAACTATGGGCCCTCGCCAGAGAGCATCAGATTCATCTCCTTGCGATGTATCTGCCAGGCATTCAAAACTCATGGGCAGACAGACTCAGTCGAGTTCTGCTTCCAAACAAGTGGTCTCTTCGTGCAGACCAGGTAGCAAAACGTTTTCAAATTTGGAGAACTCCGGACATAGATCTCTTTGCAAGTCCGTTGAATGCCAAACTTCCCCGATTCTGTTCCAGAATTCCGGCTCAGAGTTCTCAGGCCAGGGATGCTTTCCTCCTCCATTAGGGTCAGGACTTCCTATATGCCTTTCCACCCATTCCCCTAATTCCCAAAACCCTATTCAAGCTTCAGAGAGACAGAGGCCATATGATTCTCATAGCTCCACATTGGCCACGGCAGGTGTGGTATCCTCTGCTCCTACATTTCTCTCAAGCTCCATCTCTGGAGTTAGGATCTGCTCCAGATCTCCTGTCAGGAGGACGGGATGTTGTGGCATCCCGATCCCCACTCTCTGCATCTCAGGGCCTGGTTGCTGAGGGCCTAGACCTTCATGGTCTTAACCTGTCTCAACAAGTAAAGGATATTCTTTATGCTTCTAGAAAGCCTTCCACAAGACGCTCTTATGCTTTCAAGTGGAAAAGGTTTTCCATATGGTGTTCGCAGAAGGGTCTTGACCCCCTGGCGATACCTCTGGAATCATCATTGGAGTATCTCCTTCACTTATCTAACGCAGGGCTTAAGACACTCAGTACGAGTCCATTTAAGTGCTATTTCAGCTTCTTTCAAGCCTGTAAATGGACAACCTATTTCCTCTCATCCTCTCATAGCGAGATTTATGAAGGGCCTCCTAACTAAGCCTCCCATTAGGCCACCACCGGTAGCATGGGACCTAAATCTTGTTCTTGGACAGCTCATGAAGCCGCCTTTTGAACCTCTAGCTACTACCTCCTTGAAATTCCTTTCCTGGAAGTTTGTCTTTCTCATTGCAATCACATCAGCACGTCCCATTAGTGAGTTGCAAGCATTAGTGGCTGATCCTCCTTATACGAGGTTCCATCATGATAAGGTAGTCCTTAGGACTCATCCACACTTTATGTCAAAGGTAGTCTCACCTTTTCATTTAAACCAAGCAGTTTACCTACCTGTATTTTTTCCAAGGCCTCATGCTTCAAATGCAGAAAGGAGTCTTCATACTTTGGACTGTAAAAGAGCACTTGCTTTTTACTTACAAAGGACACAACAACATAGAAAGTCCTCTCAACTCTTCATTGCTTTTGATCCTTCTCATTTGGGACTTCCAGTCTCCAAGAGGACATTGTCCAATTGAATTGCACAGTGTATTTCTTTTACCTATCAGAGTAAAAACCTTTCTCTGGAAGGCCATGTCACAGCTCACAATGTGAGAGCCATGGCAGCCTCAATGGCTCATCTACACTCTGTGTCTATTGACGACATCTGTCGAGCAGCTACTTGGGCCTCGGTTCATACCTTCACAGCCCATTACTGCTTGGACAAGGACTCCCGCCAGGATGCCTTCTTTGGTCAGGCTGTTCTCCGACACCTCTTCCATACTTAATCAACTCCTACCCACCATTCCCAGTAGGATGCCAGAGATCCATGGGGGGGAGTGGAGCCCTTTCACAGGGGCACACAACGTCTGGGGTCTCTCCCTGGCATCTGTAGCTAGGGAGTCCCCATATGTGAAGACTACATTACTGCTTGTTCCTGGAGATAGCATAGTTACTCACCTGTAACAGGTGATCTCCGGGAACAGCAGGAATTTAGTCTTCACAACCAACCCACCTCCCCTAGTTGTATCTCTCTTTTCTTTTCTTTCCCCCTCTCTCTCTGTCTCTTTGTCTCAGCTTTAAAACTCAACTGTAGAGAGGCTGTTGAGGAAGGCAGCACACAGGCGCTGTGGGATGCTCCCAAAAGCTTTCTAATTGGACGCTGGGGAGCGTTCCCACGCAGGCTCCATCGGTACCGACGATATCCATATGTGAAGACTAAATTCCTGCTGTTCCCGGAGATCACCTGATCTCCAGGAACAAGCAGGAATGAGTCTAAACATATGGGTATCGTCGGTACCAACGGAGCCTGTGCGGGAACGCTCCCCAGCGTCCAATAGGAAAGCTTTTGGGAGCATCCCACAGCGCCTGCGCGCTGCCTTCCCGCCTTTCCTAACTGCCTCTCTCCAGTTCTTTTTTTCCGTGGAGCCAGCAGGTCGTGTTTCCTGTCACCGCTGAAGAATTTCTTTATTTTCTTTTATTTTTCTTTAGTCGCGTGTCTGCCTTCTCGATTCCGCACCAGTACCACCGGTCTTTCTTTCTTTTAAAAAAAAAAAAAACTACTACTCTTTTCAGTGCATTTTTTCTTCTGGGGCCTTAGACCTACAGATATACTTTTCCTCATGGAAAAACCCGCCTCCAGGTTTAAAAAATGCACGAAGTGCAGTAGCACTATTTCTGTCACTGACACCCATGACTGATGTCTAAAATGTTTAGGACCTGACCACTCCATTGCAGATTGTGAGTCCTGTTCCATGATGTCTAAGAGAGGGTTACAAAATCGGGCAGCCAAGCTCAGTACCCTGTTTCCCTCCGATGCAGCTTCTGTGGCATCGACGTCTTCCAGGGCTGCTTCTTCATCCCATGGATCTCAGGTAACCAAACTTAAATCTGGCCGGTCCTCAAAGAGTTCATCTCCCTCTAAGTATCGAGATGCCCCCGGGCTTACTCTTGAGGAAACCACACCGGCAAAATTACCCCGGCGGGAGGCTCCGGCTTCCAAAGCTCTACCTATGGGGTCACAGGTTGACATCGATGGCTCGGCCTCGACCGATCACCTGTTAGAATGTTCTGGGGTACCTGCGGTTACCACCGGTACCGACATCCAGACATTGGTGGCGTCCATGAATCAGAATATTCTGACCATGCAGCGTGCCATCACGGCATTCATACAAGCTGCGACGCCTACGGTACCGCAACAAACCCCGTTGTCGGTACCGGTACCGATTTCGGTACCGGATCCGAAATCGGTTCCGATACCAGTACCGCTTGCATCAACATCAGTATCGACGGCAGCGGTACGCTATCCAGTGATGCCTATCAGCACCGACTCGGTACCAATTACTCACGATGTTGATACCTCCCGATAACGCGTATCGGGCTCTGCGAGAGCATCCAGACAGTCGATACTTCGATGCCTCTGAAGACTCTGATACTTCAGAGGCCTCAATTGAAGCATCGGGGATCCTTCCTCAGGAACCCTCTTCTCCAAAAAGGAGAATGTCTCCTCCTGAAGACTTGTTTTTTCAGGACTTCATTAGGGAGGTGGCCAAAGGCCTGTCCATCTCAATGACCTCTGAAACTGAACCTAGAGCCAAAAAATTAGATATCCTTCAATATCCTAAGGCTCCTAAAGAGGCAGCCACCTTACCAATACATGAGATCCTTTATGATCACATGTTGGGCATATGGGAGACTCCTCTTTCCACCTCCCCTCATTCTAGAAGGTTGGACATCATGTATCGTGTTCCTCCTTGTCCTGGGTTTCATAAGACTCAGCTTCCTCACCACTCCATTGTGGTAGAGTCTGCTATGAAAAAGATCAAGAGTACAAAAAGGCACTCCTCTGCTCCTCCAGGAAGAGAATGCAGAACCCTAGATGCCTTTGGCAGGAAAATCTTCCAGGCCAGTATGCTTGTATCCAGAATCAACTCCTATAGTCTCTGTATGGGGATGTTTCTAAAAGAAGTTACAGATCATCTGCAAACCTTATCTCCTTTTATGTCAGAAGATAAGAGAGAAGAATATATCACCTGGCTTAAACATGCACAGGATGTATCCAAGTTTTCCAACCGTGCAGCCTTTGACTCTTTTGAGGGGGCCAGTAGAGCCTCGGCTATTGCCATAGGTGCATGCAGAGTTGCTTGGTTGCAAGCCTCTGATTTGGAATCCTGGGTACAGGATGGTCTAGGTAACCTCCCCTGTACAGGGGAAAACCTGTTTGGCAAAGATTGGCAAGCAAAGGCCAACCAGATGGATTCTGAAAATTCTGCTTTTAGATAGACTTTCAAAGTCTACTACTGCTCCTTTTAAAAAGAGGTTGTTCAAAAAGGGATCTTTCCCAAAGAAAGGGAAATTTTCTTCGGGTTATGGTCAGGCCTCTTCTCAAGGTCGTTTTGCTACAAAGAGACAGCAACAACCAAAACAGGCCAAAACTCAGGCTACGAGGACTGCTACGGCCCAACAGCCTCAGCCTACTCAGGGCCTTTGACTTTCCACTAGAGAACTTAGCCTTTCTGGCTCTAGAACATCCAGAGCCTCTCACCATCCCAGGAAGGTTAGCTCACTTTGCTCCCAGATGGGAACAAATCACAGCAGAGCAATGGACCCTCTCCATCATAAGGGATGGGTACAAGCTTCATTTCTTAAACCTTCCTCCTCACACCATGGTAAAACAGTTCAATTCTCCAACATCTCTCCTCAACCTTCTAGGTCAAGAGATTGCTGCCCTTCTTGCCCAAGGGGCAATAGAAGAAGTACCCCTTCTTCAACAGGGCTCAGGGTTCTACTCCCCCTATTTTCTCATTCCAAAGAAAGCGGGGGGCTACAGACCCATATTAGATCTCAGAGAATTGAACAAGTTTCTGTGCAAGGAGAAATTCAAGATGACTTCTCTCGGAAATCTCCTTCCATATCTCCAGAGTCAGGACTGGCTTTGTTCTCTAGATCTCAAGGATGCGTACACCCATGTTCTCATCCATCCAACACACAGAAGGTTCCTTCGGTTCCTTTTCCAAGGAAAGCAACACCAATACAAGGTGCTTCCTTTCGGTCTGGCCTCTGCACCAAGAGTGTTCACAAAATGCATGGCAGTAGTAGCTGCATTCCTGCGCACTCTAGGAATATTCGTATTCCCATATCTGGACGACTGGCTCATCCGAGCTCCATCCCAATCAGAGGCCCAGACTTCCCTAGCCTGCACAAGGCGTATTCTTCAGTATCTGGGACTGGTAATCAACATTCCAAAATCACATCTCACCCCTACTCAGCCTCTAGAGTTCATAGGGGCCTTACTGGATACCACAACTGCAAAGGCCTATCTTCCCCAGGCCCGTTTCCTACGTTTGTTGCAGTTAGCCTCCCAGATTCAGTTAAAATCCCATTTAACTGCTCGAGAGATGTTGCAACTCTTAGGCCACATAGCATCCACGGTGCATGTGGTTCCTTATGCTCGCCTTCACATGAGGGCAGCTCAGTGGACTCTATCCACCCAATGGACCCAGGCCTCAGGTTGCCTGTCAGACAAAATAGCAACCTCCAGTCGCCTCTTTTGGTCACTCTACTGGTGGAAGTCCACTCAAAATCTGTTGCTGGGGTCCCCCTTTCAACGGGTGTTACCCCAAGCAACCCTTACAACAGATGCCTCTCCAAAGGGTTGGGGAGCTCATCTACAAGATCTCTCCACCCAGGGCATCTGGTCTCCACAGGAGACATCTCTACATATCAGTCTCTTGGAGCTCAGAGCAATCTTTCTAGCTCTGAGTCTTCCACTCCCTGCTCAGCTACAAGGCTGTCCTCATTCACACGGACAACCAGGTAGCCATGTTCTACGTGAACAAGCAGGGAGGGACTGGCTCTCTGTCGCTTTGCAACGAAGCTCTGAAATTGTGGGCCTTCGCCAGAGAGCATCAAATCCATCTCATGGCAGTGTATCTTCCAGGGGTTCAAAACTCTTGGGCAGACAGACTCAGTCGCGTTCTGCTTCCGCACGAATGGTCCCTCCTTGGGGACCAGATAGCCAGGATTTTTCGGATTTGGGGTACCACAGACATAGACCTGTTTGCAAGTCCGTGGAATGCCAAACTTCCCCGGTTTCGTTCCAGGATTCCATGTCAGGGAGCTCAGGCCAGGGATGCCTTCCTCCTTCATTGGGGGCAAGACTTCCTCTATGCCTTTCCACCTATTCCCCTCATCCCCAAGACTCTGTTCAAGCTCCAGAGAGACAAGGGGTCTATGACCCTCATAGCACCACTTTGGCCATGCCAAGTGTGGTACCCTCTACTTCTGCATCTTTCTCAAGCTCCCTCCCTAGACCTGGGGTCTGCTCCAGATCTCCTCTCCCAGGAGGAGGGAACCTTGTGGCACCCAAATCCTCAGTCTCTTCATCTCAGGGCCTGGTTGCTGAAGGCCTAGACCTTCAGGATTTACACCTTTCTCAGCAAGTGAAGGTTATCCTTCATGCTTCCAGAAAGCCTTCCACCAGACGTTCATATGCTTTTAAATGGAAAAGGTTTTCCATTTGGTGTGCAGCGAAGGGTCTCAACCCTCTTGCAATACCTTTGAATTCTTTACTAGACTATTTGCTGCATTTATCCCATGCAGGCCTTAAAACAAATTCAATCAGGGTCCATTTGAGTGCTATTGCAGCATCCCTTAAGCCTCTCAATGGACAACCTATTTCCTCTCATCCTCTTATAGCAAGATTCATGAGAGGCCTTCTTTTGACTAAACCTCCCATTAGACCACCTCCAGTGGCATGGGACTTGAATCTGGTTCTTGGCCAACTTATGAAGCCACCCTTTGAACCCTTAGCCACTACATCCATGAAATTCCTTTCCTGGAAGGTTATTTTTTTCATTGCAGTCACCTCAGCTCGCCGTATCAGTGAGTTGCAAGCTTTAGTGGCTAATCCTCCTTATACAAGGTTCCATCATGACAAAACTAATCCACACTTTATGCCTAAAGTGGTCTCACCTTTTCATCTGAACCAGGAGGTGTATTTACCTGTCTTTTTTCCAGTACCTCATGCATCAAGTGCAGAGAGGAATCTTCATACCCTGGATTGTGAAAGAGCACTCGCTTTCTACTTACAAAGGACACAGCAACATAGAAAGTCCTCTCAACTTTTTGTTGCTTTTTATCCTTCTCATTTAGGACTTCCAGTCTCTAAGACAGGGGTGTCAAACTCAAATACACAGTGGGCCAAAATGTAAAACTTGAACAAAGTCGCGGGCCAGCATTGAACAAATGAACCTTTTAATATGGACCCAAACAAGATTTGCTTTAACATTGAATATGAAGCAACACTTATTACTATACAATTTATAACTTAATAGTTCAGATATGCAAAAACCAATTTCAAATAAAAAAAACCATCAATGACATTCATTTATTAAATAAGATTTAAATAATAATAAATAATAATTTTTAAAATAAAATAACAATAATAAAATTAATCAACCATTCAAGCCCATGTCTTGGAGTAGCAAGAAAAAGTGCATAAAGAAAACGTTAATTATTGCTCAGTTTGCTGCACACTGATCTAATCTGATGTGCCCAAGCCAGATACCTGGCATCTCTTCTTGGATGATAGTTCATCAATGTCTGGGCTCAGGCTTTGAGCTGAGGAAATCCTCAGTATCGAGCGAAGGTGTTCATCAGTCAGACGTCTCCTGTGAGATGTTTTGGTCATCTTCATCGAGGAGAAAAGTTGCTCACATAGATAAGTGCTGCCGAACATGGAGAGCATCTGAGCAGCTTGGGTGCGGAGCTGAGGCATTGTGTCAGGGATGAACTGTGGAAACTGGGCGGCGCCCACAGCATCATACTTTGACTTCAGCGTGTCATTACACTGGAGTTCAATTAGCTCCATTTGGAGGTTGGTTGGTGCGTTTTCCACATTAACTGCAAAGGGATTACTGAGCAGTTCAAACCTACATTTCTGGACATCAAAGTCGGCAAATCGCCGGCTAAACTCAGCGCCGAGTACACTGAGTTTTTCAGCAAACTGTGCGCTTGGGAATAAGTTGGTAAAGAACTGCGTTTTCATGGTTTGGCAGCAGGGAAATGGCCAAGGTTTCCTTGCAGCATCTGATTCTCCCACAGGCACAGTTTAGTTTTAAAAGCCCTCACTGCAGCGTACATGTCTGTGATGATGCGCCCCCGCCCCTGAAGCTGCAGGTTCAGCGCATCGAGATGGCTCGAGATGTCACACAGAAAGGCCAGCTCACACAGAATCTTTTTCTCCCGAAGCTCTGCTGTGTCCTTCCCTTTGCTTTCCAGAAACTGACATATTTCCTCATGCAGCTCAAAACATCTATTCAGTACTTTTCCTCGGCTTAACCATCTCACCTCTGTGTGATACGGCACGTCTGCGTATTCCGAACCACACTCCTCCAGAAAAGACTTAAACTGGCGGTGATTCAGACCTTTGGCTCTTATAAAGTTAACTACTTGTGTTACTGTGGTCATAACATGTTCCATCTTTAGGGCTTTGCCACACAATGATTCCTGATGTATGATGCAGTGATAAACAGTTAGTTCACCTGCACAGTTCTCTTCCTGCATCTTCTCCCGGACCCTGCCCACCAGTCCACTTGTTTTACCGCACATCGCTGGCGCACCATCTGTCGTTAATCCCACGAGTTTATCCCACGGCAGCTTTATTTCAGTTACGCATTTGGAAACCTCCTCAAAAATTTCCTTTCCTGTGGTTGTGCTATGCATTGATTTGAATCCCAATAGCTCCTCCGTAACACACATATTTGAGTCCACTCCACGGATGAAGACTGAAAGCTGAGCAGTATCAGATGCGTCGCTGCTCTCATCCACAGCAAGGGAGAATGCAACGGAATCTTTTCCCTTTTCCAAAAGCTGGTCATACAGATTGGTGGCAAGATCACATGTGCGATCAGCTACTGTGTTTCTGCTCAGGCTCACGTTTGAAAAGGCTTGCTTTTTCTCTGGGCACACGATGTCACAAACTTTCAACATTCACTTTTTCACAAACTCTCCCTCATTAAAGGGCCGGGCTGATTTTGCGATCTCTGCTGCCACAATATAACTAGCCTTTACAGCAGCCTCACTTTGTGATGTGGCTTTTTTGAACATATTCTGTTGTGAAACCAAACTTCTTTTCATCTCCTCCACTTTCTGGCTCCTTTGAGTCATGTCCAGGTCCTTGTACTTGTCATGGTGTTTTGTTTCATAGTGTCGTCGAATGTTATACTCCTTAGTTATAGCCACGTTGACTCCACAAATCAGACAAACAGGTCTGTCTTTTGCATATGTAAACAAATATTCTGTCTCCCACCTGTCCAGAAAGTTCCTGTTGTCTGCCTTTCTTTTTGCCATTTTTGGGAAGGGGTTCCACAGTGACAGTTGTAGCTTGAGATCGCTATGACTTCTGTCACACAGGAGAGGGCGTTTCTGGGACCTGTCCTGATTGACGCGCCAAAACAACAGCAAGGCATTATGGGATTTGTAGTATTAGCGATGAATGAATGCGCTGTATAATACCGGCGGGCTAGCTCTAGTAGTCATTTGGTATAGCCTCGCGGGCCAAATATAATTACACTACGGGCCAAATTTGGCCCGCGGGCCAGAGTTTGAC
This sequence comes from Ichthyophis bannanicus, assembly GCA_033557465.1. Lineage (NCBI taxonomy): Eukaryota > Metazoa > Chordata > Amphibia > Gymnophiona > Ichthyophiidae > Ichthyophis > Ichthyophis bannanicus. The sequence continues at coordinate 883,093,458 of CM066035.1, read as the reverse complement.
ACCTATGCTCTAAGAGAACTCTATCCAATTGGATTGCTCAGTGTATTTCCTTCGCCTACCAGAGTAAGAACCTTTCTCTGGAGGGCCATGTCACAGCTCACAATGTGAGGGCCATGGCAACCTCTATGGCTCATCTAAACTCTGTGTCCATCGACCAAATCTGTCGAGCGGCCACCTGGGCATCGGTTCATACCTTCACAGCCCATTACTGATTGGACAAGGACTCCCGCCGGGATGCCTTGTTTGGTCAGGCTGTAACCAAACACCTGTTCCATACCTAATCAACTTCTACCCTCCATCCCTGACTGGATGCCTGAGATTCATGGGTGGAAGTGGAGCCCTTACCAAGGACTCACAATCTGGGTGATCCCCCAGGCATCTCTAGCTGGGGAGTCCCCATATGTGAAGACTCATTCCTGCTTGTTCCTGGAGATAGCACAGTTACTTACCTGTAACAGGTGATCTCTGGGAACAGCAGGAATAAGTCTTCACAACCCACCCACCTCCCCTAGGAGTTGTATCTCTCTATCTATCTTTCCTTTCCTCTCTCTCTCTCTCTCTCTCTCTTTGTCTCAGCTTTAAAACTCGAACTGGAGAGAGGCAGTTAGGAAAGGCGGGAAGGCAGCACGCAGGCGCTGTGGGATGCTCCCAAAAGCTTTCCTATTGGACGCTGGGGAGCGTTCCTGCACAGGCTCCGTCGGTACCGACGATACCCATATATGAAGACTTATTCCTGCTGTTCCCAGAGATCACCTGTTACAGGTAAGTAACTGTGCTTTACAGGTGAGTAGCTATGCTTTATTTGATTACTGTCTAAGGTCATGGGAATTTTCAGCTGCGAAAATAGGATCACACTGGAAAAATGTTTGCTAAGCACTGCTGTAAACCATCTCATCTGTAATCCATTTTACTAGACTGCAACTATCATTCTCTCATCTTTAGGTTTCATTTTGCCCCTCCTTAACAACTTGTGTCCTTGTTTGATCAAGAAATGTCTCCTGGAGTGATGCTTTGTATTTCCCACTGTATTATGTATTTTCCACTTGTTCCTCATTTGCTAATCTTATTCTTTGAAGCGGTTTATTTTCCTCTTGTATTACAAATTTTGTTGCTTACTTCCCTATATTATACTGGTGAATTCTCATCCATGCCTTCTGTTTATCGCAATTAATGTCCTAATTTAATAATGAAGGCTGTTTCTGGTCATTTATTTTCATTCTGCAACACTTTTCATGCATTTGGTGCTATTAAATAGTCCTGGAGGTATGTATGTGTTTGTGTGTGTGTATATATATATATATATATATATATATATATATATATGTATTATCAATTTTTATCTATAAGGCCCATTCGTTCTTCGGGTCTAAGGATCTACAGGCTCTGCATATACGGATTCTTATAAACCACCTTATAGGCATGGAAGAGGATTTTTTGTTCATATATCTAGATATCTAGTTTCTCAAGATATTTCAGAGGCCATTCTACCATTCCAAAGCTGCATGAGAATTGCAAGTTGATCGATGGCTTGTATCTTATTCTTCGATGTTGCACTTTTCAGAATCGGCTTTTGATTTCCTTTAATACTCTTTGCTAGTCTTTTGTATCAATACTTTATGCTGAATTGTTGCTTCTTCCTCTTCTCCTAGATATTTATATATACCTTTCTACTGAGATTTCCTTTGTTACAGTCATCTGTTTGAGATATTTTCAGTTGTCAATTTTCCTCCAAAGAAGGTTGCTTTAGCACATTTGGCCAGACTAGACATCATCCTGATGTTTTCAGTAAAAGTAATGTTTTACAGTACTATAATGGGATGATCTCTGTAGTCTCCCTGTAAAAACGTGGCCTACAGGCTTCAAGATTTGCACTCTAGAACAGGGATGGCAAGTTCCAGGCATGGAGTGCCACTTGCATACTTTCCCCTCCCTGTTTAATTTATATGCAGAACAAATCATCAGAGAAGCAGGATTCTATGAAGACAACAGAGGTATGAAGATTGGTGGAAGACTCAACAACCTTCGCTATGCTGATACCACCACATTACTGGCTGAAAGTGAAGATCTGAAACATTTGCTTCTCACGATCAAGGAACATAGTTTTAAAATGGGCCTGCACCTTAATGTAAAGAAGACAAAGATCATGAGAACTGGTAAAATCAATAGGTTCATCGTTGGTGGTGAAGAAATTGAAATTGTGGACAACTTTAACCTACTTGGATCAACTATCAATAAAGAAGCAACAAGCAGTCAAAGAATCCGACGACACATTGCTCTTGGCAGAATGGCTATGAAAGACTTAGACAAGATTCTCAAGAGCAGAGATGTCTCTCTCCATACAAAGATTTGACTCATTCAAGCCATGGTACTTTCAATAACATATGGATGCGAAAGCTAGACAGTGAAAAAGATAGGAAGAAAATTGATGCCTTTGAATTATGGTGCTGGCGGCAAATACTGCATATAACATGGACTGCTCGAAGAACAAACCAGTCAGTACTATAGGAGATCAAACCTAAGCTTTTTTTAGAAGCTCAGATGACAAGACTTCGTTTTTCATACTTTGGATGACACATGCGAAGAGAGATCATTAGAGAAAGACATCATGCTTGGCAAGATAGGTCAACGCAAAAGAGGAAGGCCAGCAATGAGATGGATTGATACAATAACAGCAGTTATGGGTACCAGTCTCTCAACAATGAGCAGCCTGACTGAAAACCAAACACAGTTTTGGACAACTATCCAGAGGGTCGCCATGAGTAGACACCGACTCAACGGCACTTAACAACAATAATGAATATTCATGAAATATATTTGCATACAGTGGGAGGCAATGGATACAAATATATCTTATGAATATTCATTAGCGACATCCTGAAAACCAGGCTGGGTTGTGGCACTCGAGGACTAGAGTTCGCCAGCCTTGCTCTAGAATAAAGAAGGGAAAATGATGCAAGAAAAGTCTTTAGTTAATGAAGGTGCTTCAATACAGTATACAAAGTTAGCATTTGTCAAAAGAAAAAAAAACAGCTAATGGGCATGGGGTAGATGATATGAAATCGTAAAATGGAATACTCTGAGGCAATGTGAAAAAATACTGAGAGAAGTAGATGTGTAAGAACAATCATATATCAGCAATAAGATCAAGTGGACCAACAGCCGTTTCAACCTGTACCTTATGATCGGGAACCATTGGTGATGAAAGAAGAAGTTGAAGCAGCATTGAAAGCCTTATCAAAGAACAAAGCACCAGGCATTGATAGCATTCCCATAGACGTATTACAGCAATCTGATGCAGCTGTTACCGTACTTACAAGGCTCTGCCAAGAAATATGGAAGACAACACCATGGCCAACTGAATGGAAAAGATCTGTGTTTATACCAATATTAAAGAAAGGTGATCCAATTGACTGTGGAAATTATCGCACAATCGCTCTGATCCCACATGCCAGCAAGATTCTACTGAAGATTATTATTATTATTATTATTCAAAAGAGACTACAACCATACCTGGAACTAGAACTACCTGAAGTGCAAGCAGGGTTCAGGAAAGGGCGAGGAATGACAGACATCATTGCGGATGTGAGATGGATCCTTGAAAAGACTAAAGAATGCCAAAAGGATATCTATTTGTGCTTTATCCGACTACAGCAAGGCTTTTGACTGTGTAAACCATGAGAAAATCTGGGCCACATTAAGAAGCATGGGTATACCAGAACACCTGATCGTACTCTTGCACAATCTGTACATTGATCAAGAAGCAACAATTTGAACGTAACAAGGAGAAACAGAATGGTTTAAAATAAGCAAAGGTGTAAGACAAGGCTGCATACTTTCCCCCTACCTATTTAATTTATATGCAGAACAAATCATCAGAGAAGCAGGATTGTATGAAGACAACAGAGGTGTGAAGATTGGTGGAAGACTCATCAACAACCTTCGCTATGCTGATGATAGCACATTACTGGCTGAAAGTGAAGATGATCTGAAACATTTGCTTCTCACAATCAAAGAACATAGTCTCAAGATGGGCCTGCACCTTAATATAAAGAAGACAAAGATCATGACAACTGGCATAGTCAACAGGTTCATTGTTGAAGGAGAAGAAATTGAAATCGTGAACAACTTTAATCTACTTGGATCAACTATCAATAAAGTAGCAACAAGCAGTCAAGAAATCAGACGGCGCATTGCTCTTGCCAGAATGGCTATGAAAGACCTAGATAAGATTCTCAAAAGCAGAGATGTGTCTCTCCATACAAAGATTCGACTTGTTCAAGCCATGGTATTTAGCCACTTAACCCTCCATAGCCCATGTTCCCTGTAAAATAGTTATCTCCAAGTTATAATACCCTGTTCAATGTAATTTCAGTTTGTTCAATGTAAACCGCACTGATGCAGAATAGCGCGGTATATAAGAGAATATAAATAATAATAATAATAATATTTTCAATAACATCATATGGATTTGAAAGCTGGGCAGTGAAAAAGATAGACAGGAAGAAAATTGATGCCTTTGAATTATGGTGCTGGCGGCGAATACTCTGTATACCATGGACTGCCCGAAGAACAAACCAGTCGGTACTAGAGGAGATCAAACCTAAGCTTTCTTTAGACAAGACTTCGCCTTTCATACTTTGGACACATCATGTGAAGAGAGAGATCATTAGAGAAAGACATCATGCTTGGCAAGATAGAAGGTCAACGCAAAAGAGAAAGGCCAGCAATGAGATGGATCGAGACAATAGCATCTACGGGTACCAGTCTGTCAACAATGAGCCGCCTGACTCAAGACCGAACACAATTTAGGATAGCTATCCAGAGGGTCGCCATGAGTCGACTCCGACTCGACCACACTTAACAGCAACATATCAGCAATTTGTAGGTTTTAGATTTAGGCAACAGCTGAATGGCTTTTATGTTCAGAATTGTATAGTCAGAGCTAAAATATTCAACTAAAACAAAACTCAGTTGAAATAGATGTCTGATCTTCACAAGATCCTTTTAGGTTTTCATTCTGTTTTCATTCTGATGTTAATTGTTTAGTTGGTAAATGGTTCTGGACAGTGCTGCTTTCGTATTCTACTTGAGCTTTTCATTTGCTCTCTTCATATACAGAATGTCTCAGATACTTGGAACAGTGGCCATTCAACATGTCATCCTCCAGGACAACCACAAATTAAGTCATGGTGCTTGACACCAGAGAAACTAAAGGTATGAACTTTAAGAATAATCGAATCCTAAAAAAAACACATATTTATGAAAATGTTGTTTTGTTTTCATTTTTAACTAACTTATGTGTTATCCACCCTAGGAACCTTTGTAATTATCCTCAAGCTATTAAAGGGACATAATACTCTATAAATATTTTCTGGTATATTTGTGTCTCTGAGAGAGAAGTGTTGAAAAAAATGTTCGGACTTAAAAAAAAAAAAAAAAAATTACAAAAAACAAATTTGAATTGTTGCATATTTAGGAATTTCATATATGCAAACCTAAAATACTGTATACTCTGAAAATAGATTCCTGCAGTCAGAGGTTTATGGATTTAACATACTCCTTTATTCTTTGAATCATCTCATAGAGCTATATAGTCTCACTTTCCATATCATCCTGCTAGATCAGTCCAGACAACTGGGTTGTGTTCCCCTACCAGCAGATTGGTGGAGATAAAGAACCATTGAAAAGCCCAGGTTTCAATGACATCATTCCCATGGCTCTATCTGCCTCAACCACCAGAGACCTTGTCAGTGTTTTTTTGTCTCCAGCAGATGATGAATGGATTTTCTCCATGAGGAAGAAAATCTGAATATTGAGAAGAAAAGATTGATTTAAACACTTGTGAACAGCCACCGTGAGCATGACTCTCTCATCTGAGCATGAAGTGGGAGGCTTCACTAGACTGGTCTTTTCAGTAGCCGTAGAAGGAGGGCATATTTGTTTAGCTCTGCACTCCTAACATAAGAGCCTGTTGAGCAGCCAGAAAAATGGAAGGATTTGGAAGAATTCAGTAGCCTCACATAGCCTGAATGCCCCCTCCCCCCTGCTCTCTCCTGAAGATTGCAGAAGGCTCTCTGAGGAATCTGCCTGAAAGCCACCTTATATGCAGTGCCTACAAAGCAAAAGAAACAGTTTCAGGGGAGTAGAGTGGAACCCAACATGAATTTCTGCCTAAGGCGCTCGGGATGAGTATCAAGGCTTGACCTCATCATTGTCCTTGTTAGGGGCTCCTGATTCCTTCTGTCTGGGGTGCATTTCAGGGTGGACTGCTGGCGACCATTGGCATTTAGCAGGGGTTAACTGCTGTTTTCTTCATGCATTACTAGTGCTTTTTACTACTGTGCACTGGGCGGTTGCGTGATCATAGCGCATGTTCTTCCCGTGCGCCTCCAACATGTGATCCTTCCCAAGTGCCTGTTTCATGCATTGATGTACATGCACTTTTAGCATGTGCCCTGTGGCTGTTGTGGCCTTAGTGCGCTGCTATTTCACTTTGCCCTAACTCTGTCTTCTTCCAGGAAGCGTCATTTTATCTATGGCAAGCAAGGTACGCCTTCTGGACTCTGCTCTTCTTGTATGGCAGCTTCTGAATCATCCCTGGAGATCCCATTTCTCCCCTCTCAGCAGGGGAGCAATGGTCCAGTCTTGCCTTTCTCTAGGCAGGAGGTGGCAGATGGTGCTGTGAGTAGTATAACTAACTGGCCGGGGTTTCAAGCGACTTTGCTGTTGACTGTTCCTCTTCCTCTAGGGATTGGGCAGCGGTTATGTCCCATGTTGTTGGGGGTTCATTTCTGAGAGGAGAGCTTCTTGAACCTGGATTGTCCTCCCTAGAACTCTGTTCCTTTTGACTACAGGCCTGGTCTTTTTGGTATGGAAACTCGGACCCTGTGATTACTGGCTGCCTCCGAGCACACACACGTGTTTTCTTGCCTCTGACTAGGCATCCGTGACGAAGGTCGCCTCCTGGGGATGCGCAATAGCTGGGGCCTGTCTGAGATCTGGTCTGCGACTTGGGCTCTGCTGTGGATGACAAAGTGCTCTCACCTTCAGAAACTTTTGAAGAAGCTGATGTTACTGCCTGTTCCGGATGGAGGAACTGGCGGCGTTGATTACTAGTATCTTATTTACCTTGCACTTGGTGAACGCTCCAGACAAGGGGTGCAAAATCCACTATATTCTTTCCGCTCCTGGAAGCGATCAAGATAGCTGGTCGAAGTGGGGTTCTTCCAACTCCCTGCATAAGGGGCTATGGGTGCATAAGGTGATGAGTACCCATATCTAGACGACTGGCTCATTCGAGCCCATTCTCTTTCAGAGGCATCTCAGGTAGTGAACTGAGTAGTATCCTTTCTGGAAAATCTTGGCACGGTTTTCAATCAGAGAAGAGCCAAATGATGCCTTCCCAGTCCCTGGAGTTCCTGGGAGCATGTTTCGATACTCAAGGGGGCAGAGTCGTCTTGCCAGAGGAGAAAGTCAAAATGTTGTTGGATTACCTAGTGCTGTTCTGTTCAGAGCAGGCTCCTAGAATCCAGGATTATCTTCAACTCCTCAGATTGTTGGCAGCAGCAGTTGAGATGCTGCCCGTGGGCTCATGCTCATATGAGATTGCTCTAAAGGTCTTTGCTGACTCTGTGGCCCCCCGAGTTCTAAGGATCCACAGAGAAGCTGTGTGGTCCGTCAACCATCTTGAGGTACAAGGGCTATCAGGTTGGTTCTAAAGCGTTTCCAGCCCCTGATCAAATGCAGGGTGGTTTGAGTGTTTTTTGGACAATGCCACAATGGTGGCTTATGTCAGTCTGCAAGGGGCATGAGGAGTGCTGATGTAGCCCTGGAGATGGTTTTCCTGTTTGCTTGGGCAGAGAAGAACCTCTTAGCTTTGTCGGTTCAGCACAATCTCCAGGAACAAGCAGGAATGTAATCTTTACATATGGGGTGACGTCAGTACTGACTGAGCCTGCGCGGGAATGCTCACCAGCATCCAATAGGAAAGCTGCTTTTGGGAGCATCCCACTGCGCCTGCGTAGCTGCCTTTCCAGCTCTCCCTCCTCAGTTCTTAGTTTTCTGCAGAGCCGACAAGAAGCAATCCCTGTCGCCACAGAAAATTAGATTTTTTTCATTTTTTTGTGGTCGCGTCCGGCTTCCTGTCGATGCTGGTACCGACCCTGTCGGTGCTCACTTTCTTTCTTTCTGTTTTAAAAAAAAAAAAAAAAACTTTTCTGAGGGGAGATTCTCTTCCCTCAGGGCGCATCTACGCCATCTTAGGCTTAGGCCTTGTTTTCCAAAATGGACAAACCAGCTAGTGGTTTTAAAAAGTGTACCAAATGTGGCAGTACAATTTCAGCCACAGACACCCATAACTGGTGTCTAAAATGCTTGGGACCAGATCATCAACCGTCTGACTGTCCTCTTTGTAGGAAGATGAGAAAGAGAGGCCTGCAGAACAGAGCTGCGAAACTCAGCACCCTCTTTGCCACCAATGCAATAGAGCTTCATCTTCCTCCCAGGGATCTCAGGTATTGAAACCCGGGTCTTCGTCAAAGAATAGCCTGCCCTCGAAGGGTAGATCTCCTAAGCATCGAGATGCCCTAGGCGTTACCCTGGAGGGAGACACACCAGCCAAGCAACCCCAGCGGGAGGTCCTTGCCTCTAAAGCATTAGTGACGTCCCAAGATGCTCCCAAGGCCTCTACCTCTGGAGAGCTCTTGGTGCCATGCTCAGGGATCGTGACCCGCAACTCGGGTACCCAATACCCAGGCATTGGAAAGCTCCATGGATCAACATATCCTGGCTATTAAGCGGAGCATAGCGGCCTTCCTAGCGACTTCCGTACTGGTAAAGCCTCTACAGTCGATTCCTCAGCCATCGGTACCGAAAATGGTACCGAAGGTGCCTGCATCAACATTTTTGCCACTTACCATGCTACCACCTATGCCGGCCCTTGAGTCCATCTCCAGTACCGAGGTTCTGGCACCGAAACTTTCCAATGCCGGTTTCGAGTGGTATCGAGTAAGGGCAGAGTGTGAGCACCCTGCCGGTCGATACTTTGAGTCTTCGGACTCTGATTCGTCAGATGATGAATCAGCCGGTACACAGGAAATGAGAATTCTGCCAGAGGATCCATCTCCATACCCACCCCCACAATGTCGCATGTTCCCCTCTGGAGGACATGTCTTTTCAAGATGCTATCCAAGATGTTGCTCGGGGCCTCTCCATCATGGTGACTTCGGAGAAGGAACCTAGGTCTGAGGAGCTTGAAATTCAATACCCTGCAGCCCCAAAGGAAGCTGCTGCTCTTCCTATTCTTCGAATACTTCATGACCTTATGCTTCGAAGGTGGGAGACACCCTTAACCATCTCTCCACATACTCGAAGGCCCGATACTATGTACCGGGTACCGGAGTGCCCCAGCTTCCAGAAGATGCAATTACCATACCATTCCATAGTGGTGGAATCGGCAGTGTGTCAAATTAAAAGTGTCAAAACCCATTTCTCGAACCCTCGATGCTTTTGGTTGTTGATGTTTTCAGGAATCCATGTTGGCCAGAATCATTTCCTACATACTTTACATGGGTATGTTCCTTAGGTTTCTAGCCATAGAGCTGATGGCTCCTCTTCTGCCTGATGACTAGAGAGCTGATTATCTCACCCTGGTGAAGCATGACCAAAATGTTTCCAAATTTGTTAATAGGGCAACCTTCAACTGTTTTGAATGCAACAGCAGAACTTCAGCTGTATGCATTAGTGCATGCAGGATCGCTTGGCTCCAAGCCTCTGATCTTGAACAGTGGGTTCAAGATAAGCTGGGTAATATACCTTGCATAGGTGAAAACCTTTTTGGCAGAGACTGGCAGGATAAGGCGTCTCAATTAGAGTCGGAGAACGCCACTCTAAATAGACTATCTAGATCAGCTGCCAATCCAGCTAAGAAGAGGATATCAAAGAAATCCTTTTGCAATAAGAAAAAGAAGTACAACTCTGCGGTGCACTGTCCTGTCCATGCTCCTCAAAAAGGGCAGCAACAACCAAAACAAAGAAAGACTCAGACTCCCAAGTCTCAGCCAACCCAGCAGACCCAACCTCCTCAGGGTCTTTGACTCCTTTCTGGAGAACATAGCCGTCCTGCTTCTGGAGATCCCAGATTCCATCTGCATTCCAGGCAGACTGTCACTTTGCCCACAGGTGCCATCTCGTAACATCAGAACACTGGACTCTCTCCATAGTAAGGGAGGGGTACAAACTTCACTTCCAAAGTCTACCCCCACAATCTCCTCCAAGAGAGTTCAGTTCTCAACCCTCTCTCACCACTCTGTTATTGCAAGAGGTCACCTCTCTTCTCTCACAGGGTGCAATAGAGGAAGTTCCACTCTCTCAGCAAGGTCTGGGCTTCTATTCTTACTTCCTCATTCCAAAGAAGACGGGGATACAGGCCCATCCTGGACCTCAGAAAACTGAACAAGTATCTACTCCGGGAGAAATTCAAGATGATCTCCCTATGTATTCTTCTCCCCTATCTCCAGAGTCAGGATTGCTCTGTTCTCTAGATCTAAAGGATGCATATACTTACATTCTTATCCACGCAGAACACACAAGGTTTCTGCATTTCCTGTTCCAGGGGGAACAACATCAGTACAGAGTCCTACCTTTTGGCCTCGCCTCTGCCCCACGTGTTGCTGCATTTCTAAGGACTCTAGGGATATTTGTCTTCCCCTACTTAGACAACTGGCTCATTCAAGCAAGCACACCTCTAGAGGCCAATCTTTCTCTCACGCGCACCATGCAGGTGCTGCAACACTTGGGATTTGTAATAAATCTTCCAAAATCCCAGATTGTTCCCTCTCAAACTCAACAGTCAAGGGCTTTTCTGCCTCAAGCTTGCTGTGCTCGACTCATCCAGCTTGCGTCCCAAGCATGCCTCAAGACCTTTTTTATTGCTCGAGAAATGCTGCAACTCCTGGGCCATATGGCATCTACTGTACATGTGGTTCCATATGCTCGTCTACTTGTGCGTGCAGCTCAATTTACCCTGGCTTCCCAGTGGCCTCAAGTATCCATTCATTTGGGAGACAAGATAACTCTCCACACGTCTCATCTCGTCTCTCCAGTGGTGGCAATCCCCAGAACATCATCTTGCAGGGTCACCTTTTCAAAAGCCTCCACATTTTATTTATTTTATTTTATTTATTTACATTCTCTTATATACCGCGCTATTCTGCACCAATGCGGTTTACATTGAACAAACTGAAATTACATTGAACAGGGCATTATAACTTGGAGATAACTATTTTACAGGGAACATGGGCTATGGAGGGTTAAGTGGCTTGCCCAAGACCACAAGGAGCACCTGTGGGACTAGAAACCCCAGTCCTTCCGGCCCAAGGTTGCTGTCCTCTAGTGGGATTTGAACCCCCGACCTTCCGGCCTGAAGTACCTTGCCCCAACCACTAGGCCACTCCTCCACTCCAATGTACCCTGACGACAGATGCGTCCAAAATGGGCTGGGGAGCTCATCTGGACAACCTCTCCACTCAGGGTCCTTGGCCTCATCAGGAGTCACAGCTCCACATAAATCTGCTGGAACTCGGAGCCATCCACAATGCTCTCAAGGTGTTCCACAACCACCTTCGCTTCCGCACAGTACTAGTCCAGATGGGCAATCAAGTAGCCATGTAATACTTGAACAAGGAGAGCGGAACAGGCTCTTGGACACTTTCCAGCGAAACCCTGCACCTATGGTCCTTCGCCATACAACATCAGATTCACCTACTTGCAGTTTATCTCCCAGGCAAACAGAATCTCTTGGTGGACAAACAGTTTGGTATTACTACCCCACGAGTGGTCTCTCCATGCAGACAAGGTTGCTCACATTTTCCAGATCTGGGGAACCCCAGACAGATCTGTTTGCAAGTCCTCAGAATGCCAAACTCCCCCGTTTCTGTTCCAGAACCCCTGCTCAGAACAGCCAAGCGGTAGATGCCTTTCACCTTTACTGGGGTCAGGGTTTCCTATACACCTTCCCATTCCCCTCATCCCCAAAACTCTTTTCAAACTCCAGAGAGACAAGGGTTACATGATTCTATAGCCCCGCGTTGGCCACGACAACCGTGGTATCCTCTGCTTCTACGTCTCTCTCGCATTCAACCAGTAGAGTTTGGGTCTGCTCCAGATCTCCTCTCACAGGCGAACAGGACACTGCTGCATCCCAATCCGCACCTTACACCTTACAGCATGGCTCCTGAAGGTGTAGAATTCCAGGGCATCAGCCTCTCTCAACAAGTGAAAGCTATCCTTTTATATTCTAGGAAACCTTCCATAAGGCACTCCTACGCTTTCAAGTGGTGTAGATTCTCTCTTTGGTGTTCGAAAAGGGATCTTAACCCCTTTTCAGCTCCCATGGTAACACTACTTGAATATTTTCTCCACCTCTCTTCCTCTGGACTCAAAACCAATTCGGTAAGAGTCTACCTAAGTGCCATAGCGGCTTCCCACTTACCCTTGGATGGTCAGCCCATCTCCTCTCAACCGCTTGTAGCATGCTTCATGAGAGATCTATTAACTAAGCCTCCCATTAAACCACCCCCAGTGGCATGGGACCTTAATGTGGTTTTAGGACAGCTTATGAAGCCGCCTTTTGAACCCCTAGCCACTACTTCCCTGAAGTTTCTTACATGGAAGGGTCACCTTCCTTATTGCCCTGACTTCAGCAAGGCGCATCAGTGAGCTTCCAAGCTTTTTATGGCTGATCCTCCTTATACACATTTCCACCATAAGGCAGTCCTTAAAACTCATCTTCGCTTTATGCCAAAGGTGGTCTCACCATTTCACTTAAACCAGTCGGTGTACCTCCCTGTTTTCTTCCCTAGACCTCATTCTTCTAGGGCGGAAGTAACCCTTCATAACCTGGATTGCAAACATGCTTTGGCCTTTTATCTCCGGAGAACTTGGGAGCACAGAAAAGCTTCCCAACTTTTCATCGCTTTTGACTCCAGTCATCTAGGATTGCCAGTATCCAAGCGAACTCTCTTCAGATGGATAGCTGATTGTATCTCATAGTAACATAGTAAATGACGGCAGATAAAGACCAGTATGGTCCATTGCTTATGACAGTGCAGGACTCTCTCTCAAGGGTTAAGTCACTGCACATAATGTTCGAGCAATGGCTACCTCCATGGCAAATCTGCGCTCTGTAGCGATTGATGAAATATGCAAAGCAGCAACCTGGTCCTCTGTCCATACTTTTGCTGCTCATTATTGCCTAGACAAGGTCTCCTGCCGGGATTCCTCATTTGATCAAGCTGTCCTCCAGCATCTCTTTCAGACTTAGATCAACTCCTACCCTCCGTCCTGGGTTTCGATACCAGACATCCTTGGAGGATATATGACCTACTACTTAGGCCTGTGTTTCACAGCTCGCTCTGAGGTCATCTATCTGGCATCTCCAAGCTAGGGAGTCCCATATGTGAATACTGCATTCATGCTTGTTCCTGGAGATAGCGTAGTTACTCACCTGTAACAGGTGATCTCCGGTAACACCAAGAATTGAGTCTTCACAACCCACCCTCCTTCCCTAGGAGTTGTACTTTCCACCTCTTCTTCTTCTTCTCTCCGTTTATCTCAGCTACAAACTCAACTAAGGAGGGAAAGCGGGAAGGCAGTTACGCAGGCGCAATGGGATGCTCCCAAAAGCTTTTGTATTGGACACTCGGGAGCGTTCCCGCGTGGGCTCTGTCAGTACCGACATCACTCCATATGTGAATACTCAATTCTTGCTGTTCCTGGAGATCACCTGTTACAGGTGAGTAACTACACTTTGCCAAGCTGGACAATGGGGAAGCGAATTTTCTCAGCTGGCACGCTCTGGATCTAGGAGAGTGGGAGTTGAGTCACGAGACATTTCTTTTGATTCTGTGCCGCTGGGTCATCCCAAGATGGATCTGATGGCGACTCGTTCCAGTGCCAATGTATGATGCTTCAGTCATTGCATGGAGACTGGGTCCGAGGACATCGACCCCTGGCTCAGCCTTGGCCAGCAACGCCTGTTGTTTGTGTTTTCTCTGTGGCCTCTGGTAGTGCAAGTGGTTTGACATATAAAGTGTCACTTGAGAAGGCGTGCAGGCCGAGGAGAGGGTGGTTCAGAGATATGATGCAGCCCCTGCAAACATCACCTTTTCGTTTGCCTCTGTCTTGGGACCAATTGCATCAGGGACCATTCATCCTGGAAGAGCCGGTTACCTACTCACTTACAGGCTTAGCTCTTGAAAGGAGACAGCTAGGGCATAAGAGCTACTCTCTGGTGGTGGTTGCTACTCTGTGTGGAGCCCGGAGGAGGTCTGCCAACCTTGCATATGTGTGGGTCTGATGCCTCTTTGAGCAATGGTGCAGCACACAGCAGCTGGCTCCTGATGTGGCCAAGGTGCCATTTCTGTTGGCCTTTTCTGCATGATGATCTGGAGAAGGGCCGTTCTCTTCCCTGAAGGTTCAGGAGGCAGCTTTGGCCTATTTCAGAGGTCCAGTAGCTGGTTAGTCCTCTAGCCTTCCTCCCAGATGTCTTGCACTTTCTTCAGGGGGTTCGGTGTCTGCATCCTCCCCTCTGGTCTGTGGTCCCTTCCTGGGGTCTGTGTCTGGTGCTCAGGGCGTCGATATCAGTACCCTTTGAGCCATTGAAGCATGCTACTCTGAAGGATTTGACGCTCAAAATAGTCATCTTGGTTGCAATTTTGTTCTGCAAGGCAGATTTCTGAGCTGCAAGATGTCTTGCCAAGATTCTTTACTATATTTTTCTGAGGAGCTTGTTTCCAATTCAGCCTGTGCTTTCCTTCTTACCTAAGGTGATTTCTCCCTTTCATGTGAACCAGATGGTTTGTTTGCCCTCCTCTAAGGAGCAGTGTTGGGGGAAATATAAGGATCTTTGTATTGTGGATGTCTGGTGGGTGCTTCTCCGGTACTTGAAGGTTATGAATTCTTTTCATAAATCAGACCATCTTTTTGTGCTGGCCCACGCAAAGGTGACACGACAACTAAGTCTACATTGGGGCACCAGATTAAGGAGGCCATTGCCTTGGCATTACCTAGCCGGTTCTGGATGATTTGCATGCCCATTCTACCTGAGCGCAAGCATCCTCGTTGATTGAGCAGAACTTGGTAGCCCCTGTAGACATTTGTCAGGCAGCAGCTTGGATATCGCTTTCCACTTTTGTTCAGCATTATTATTTGGATGTCCACACTTGGGCAGACATGGCCTTTGACGCTGAGGTCTTGCAAGCTGTTGTCGTTTTTCTGTCCCGTGTAGGCTTAGCTATGGTTTGTCCCACTTGTCTGGATGTTCTGGAAGATGACATTTTACTTACCAGATAATGTCCTTTGCGTTCTGTTAGCAAGTCCAGGACCCGCCACCTGGAACTGTTTTTGTTCTGTTCTGCAGAAGTACCCTGGGATCTGCTATGATTTCTATCCTGGTTCATCTTCTACGGACAGCCTTTTGTTTATGCTTTCCTGTATATAGTTCTCCACTGTTTGATTACTCATTGTTACCCACAATGAGGTTGTGTGAGGCTTGCCATGTTCTCACATATGCTTTAGGATGGATGCTGAAGAGACCTCTGGTGGCTGATGCAGATAGAGGCATGGGAGTGACGTCATTGATACCTGGACCTTTCATTGGTTCTTTGGCCTCTACCAATCTGCTGGTAGGGGAACACAGCCCACTTGACTGGACTGGTCTAGCAGGACTCAAGGACAGGACATTATCTGTTAAGTAAAATGTCACCTTAGTTTGTTCATTAGCCAAATTATACCATGCTAAACTACTGCAGGCCTTGTAGTATTATGTACATTTCACATAAAGAATTTTGCAGTAGAAACAAATCTTATGCTGTTACTGTTGTGTAAGTTGTAAGCAAGAGCTGCCATGGTTTTAGTTTTATAGTTCTGCCTATTTACTAACCTCAGGTTAATATTGTGAAATTTAATTTTGAAAGCAATAAACTACTTCTATACCCTAGTCTCCCTAAAAAGGAAAAGTGTATGTTTCTCAGTACTAGAACTTTCAAAATATCAACTTGTCTATTTCTTGGCTTGTATTTAATTTGTTTTTTTGCTCAAAAGTTATCTTTGTTTGCAGTATAATGTTTTAGAATGGAAGGTCTGCAGTTTTATTCTGGTCACACTATCTCTTGTAGTTATTTCTTTCTGAATCCATTATTAATTCTCTCATAATTTTGGGGGTAATGAATAGGATGAGTTTGGACACATTTTTAATTGTTTCTACCCTTTCTGTGTATGTGTGCTGATCCCTCCGTTGATTCTCTACCTTGTTGAGAGCAACCCCACTGCAAACCCTTGCCCTAGCATCCTGGTTTGGTTACTTTTTAGCTTGTGCTTGTCTTTGTCTCTATATTCATTTCTCCAGGAACAAGCAGGAAGTCAGCCCTCACATATAGGCGATGTTGACGCTGACAGAGCCCTCATGGCAGCATCTCCCCAGCTTCCAGCGACATCCTTTGGGAGATGCCACCATGCATGCTTGGTCCCCTTCCCGCCTAAGGGTGCCATCTCAGTCTCTCTTTTTCCACGGAGCCCTCCAGAAGTACGTCTTGTCCCTCCAGAAAAAAGTTGATGATATTTTTTGTACACCTTTCCAGCCTTCACCGGTCCCTTTCCTGCTTTCGAGGTCTGTTGCCCCAGCATCTGGTCTTGCAACTTAGTTTTATTTTTTGTTAGGTTCCTCCAGCGCTTTTGTGCCTTTTTCAACCGCTGGCTGCTCCAAAGATTTTCTATCTCACGGGGGTCCTTTTTCCCCCAATGGCCACCGCTTTCAAGAAATGTGATAGGTGCTCCAAAAACATGTCACTCACCGACACTCATTTATTATATTTATTTATTTACATTCTCTTATATACTGCGCTATTCTGCATCAGTGCGGTTTACATTGAACAAACTGAAATTACATTGAACAGGGCATTATAACTTGGAGATAACTATTTTACAGGGAACATGGGCTATGGAGAGTTAAGTGGCTTGCCCAAGACCACAAGGAGCACCTGTGGGACTAGAAACCCCAGTCCTTCCGGCCCAAGGTTGCTGTCCTCTAGTGGGATTTGAACCCCCGACCTTCCGGCCTGAAGTACCTTGCCCCAACCACTAGGCCACTCCTCCACTCCTAGGTGTGGCCACTCATATGTGTGGCCTCCAGTGTCTGGGAGCCGACCATGATACGGAGGAATGCCCGCTGTGCAAAAAAAGTTCACCAAGGCCATCCAGAGCTGCTGGCAAAAAGCAAGAGGACTTTTTCCACAGTGCAGACTCCATGCAGGTTTCACCGGTAGCCTTGCGCTCAAAGGCCCCACACAGATCCTCGTAATCGCGTAAGGCCCCCGCAGTTTCTGAGCAGGCTCTCAGACATTCTGAGCAAAGGTCCCCAGAGCGAGAGCATAAGAAGAAGACGACGACCTCAAGGACCTTGCCCTGGGAGACTGACAAGCAGGGCAAATCCCGTGCATGTTCCCTCAGCACCTGATGAGCCTTTAAGGAGTCGGCGAGGGGGCGGCCCCAGAAGGTGCCCAGGACAGAAGTCGAGGTATCCGGTGACAGACCTTGGTTTCCTGAGGTCTGTCCTGCTGAGGACCCCCCCTCTCCTTATCAACACCACACCCGGGAACCCAGGCGTTGGTGTTTCTGACAGCCACTCCAAGTGGGAAACTCATCTGTTGAGACATGAGGAAAGCAGAAACGCTGCTTTCAAGTGCTAACATATATCAAGACCTGCCCCACTGGTACTCATGCCGAGACCTCGGGGACCTCAATACTGAGGACTCCCCGGGCCACCGAAGTGATCTCCAAGAGCCAGATCCTCGGTGAGGGTCTCTATCTCGCTCCCGCTCCTCAGAGGCAAGGTCTTGCAGGTGAGTGCCTCTGGCTCCGGCCATGTCTCACCCTCAAAGCATCGAAGACTGGAGCCACCAGGCCTCGAGTCATCCTCGGCTTGGGAATCTGATGCCGAGACGTCCCCGGAGTCTCTGGCCCACCGGAAACCCCCCTTTGGATCTGTGCCCGCTGGCGGCTAGGCGCTGATCCCCACCTGAGGGACACCTTGTTCCTTGAGTTTGTCCGGGACATGGCACAAGCCCTCTCCCTCACTACAGAGTCGGGAGACCCTCGTACGGAGGAACTCGACATCCTCCAGTATGAGGCGTCGCCTAAAGAGACCATGATGGGCCCAGTCCCCTCCATTCTTAACAGACTCCCAGATGTGGGAGGCCCTGGCCTTGGTGCTGATTGTCAGCCGCTGCCTGGATACCATGTACTGGGTCCAGCATGGGCCAGATTTCCGGAAGACCCAACTCCCCCACACCTCCATGGTTGTGGAGTCAGCCATGTGTCAACAGAACAGGCCGAAGACGCACTCTTCGGTGCCCCCAGGCAGGGAGTCCTGCGCCCTCGACGTCCTCGGGTGAAAATGCTACCAGGACTCGATGCTTGCCTGCCGCATTCAGACGTACCAGCTTTACATCAGAATGTTCCTTCAAGACCTGTCAAAGGAACTCTGAGTCTTCGCGGCTGTCCTCAATGGGGATCATCTCCGGTGCTTCCAGACACTTATGAAGTCTGTCGGGGAGTGTTTCAATACCTCTCCCGGGCCACCTACTTACAGCTTTGAGTCCACACGGGTAGCGGCCGTGGGCATCGGGGGGGGGGGGGGGGGGAAGACACCAGGCTTGGTTCTAGAATCCGATCTCGAGCAATGGGTGCAGGTGAAGCTCCTTGACATCCCATGCCTTGGGAGCAGCTTTTAGGCAAACCCATGGAGGATAAGGCCACAGAGATTGAGACAGTGTACGTGACTGACTCCGACTGTCAAGGATAACGTCCACTCTTCACAGAAAGAATCATCTAGGAAAGAAGCCCCCTTTCCATAGACAGGGCCAACCCTATCAAGGCTATCCTCCATATCCAGCCGCCCAGACACCTCAACAGGGCCACCAGGGCAAGGGAGTGGGTCAGGGCTCAAGGGCCCAAAGCCCCAGACTCCAGCCCCAGCCCAGCCTGGGTTGGGGTTTTGACGTCCCCAGCATAGCATAGGATCAGCTACCCATGGGGGGGCATCTGGTCCACTTTGCCCACAGGTGGCCTTCCATAATCACCGACTCGTGGGCACTTCAGGTGGTCAGGGAGGGTTACCGCCTCCACCCTTCTTTCCCGGGGAGCCTCCTTGGTCTCCCCTGCACCAGGTTCTGCTCATGCAAGTACCACACCACTTGAAAAGAGAGGGGTTTTACTCTAGGTGCTTTCTGATCCCAAAAAGAACAGGTGGACAAGGTCCCATCCCAGACCTGAGAAACTTAAACATATTCCTGGTGCGGGAGAAGTTAAAGATGCTCTCCCTTGGAATATTGTTGCCCTACCTCCGGCAGGGAGATTGGCTATGCTCCTTGGACCTAAAGGATGCTTATACCCACAACCAATGTTCCCTCTAATTTTCTGTAGGCTGTGTGCGCATAAAATATCAGCTGTGTGCAGATTTTGAAGGAACGTTAAATTTTTGTGCACCACATAACGACACTCGGAGTTATATACTTTAAAATTTGACTACACGTCAGAATACAGTATGTACACCACATTGATTTTAATCAAATTAAATGAAAATAGACTATTACTAAAGGAAGCGGGAAATTCCTAGTAATTGCAATCATAACTTTTAAATTTTAAGATGTCTGTGTTTTCTATCAGAATCAGAGCCGTAATTTTTGTGCGCTCTGTTGTAAAGTATGTGCGCTCGCTTGGCGAGGTGTGTGCGCGCGCACACGCGCACAGCTTAGAGGGAACAGTGCCCAGAACTTTATCCATCCCAGTCACAGACAGTACCTAAGATTCTCCAGGACCAAGCAGGAAGTCAGTCCTCACATATGGGTGACGTCGGCGCCGACGGAGCCCTCGCGGAGCAATTTTCCCCAGCTTTCAAAGAAAGCCTTTGGGAATTGCAGCGCGCATGCGCGGTCCCCTTCCCGCCCAAGGGTGCCATCTTAGCCAGTCTTCTTTTTTCCGCGGAGCCCTACAGACGTGCCCGTCTTGTCCCCGCTGAAAAAGTTGATTTTTCGTGATTTATTTCTCTTTTTTCTTCGGTTCGACGCCGGTCTCTTTCCTGCCCGGACTCGCGACGCCGTTGCGAGTCCTTCTGTTATTTTTCGGTTTTTCTGATTTTCTGTCAGTTTCGTTTTCGGTTTTTCGCTGGCAGCCCGGTCCTTTGACCTTGCAGGGGCCCTTTTTCCCCCGATGGCTGGCAGTGGTTTCAAGCGGTGTGTTCAGTGTGACAGAAATATGTCACTCATTGACACACATGATAATTGCCTCCGCTGCCTTGGCCCGGATCATGAGGAACTGATCTGTGGGGCCTGCAGCAAAATGTCCTCCAAAGCGTTAAGGAGTCGGCGGCATCAGTGGGAACGAATCTTCGCTGATCCCACCCGTACCCGGACCTCGTCGGAGGCCTCGGCGTCCAGAGGTTCCAGCTCTGACCGTCGCCGGAGTTCCTCCGACAGGGGTTCTCCCTCCGGGGACCATCATCGGAAGGTGAAACCCGCGAGGGCGGCGTTGGTGGACGCTCCTGGTTCCGCGAGGGCCAGGTCGCATAGCCCCGATAGCCGTCCCGGGTCTTTGGAGAAGGAACATCTCCCGAAGCGACCTCGTCTGGAGTCGGAGTTGCCTACTCGGGTAAGTCCTGTAGTCCTCCTGGACTCGCCTCCGAGGGGTCCGACGTCGGGCCCGACGCCGTCGGGGCCCGAGTCGGGGGCTGCTGGGTCACCTGAGGTCGGACTCAGGTTGACGGCCTTGGAGAGCAGACTATCTGCCTTCATGGACCAGCAGCGGGCACTGATCGCTAGCCTCGCTGGCGCCTCTGCCCCGACCGCCGGGACGTCGACGTCTAAGTCGACCCCGGAGACCGAGCCGATCCTCGAGTCCATGCGGGCTCGAGTCGATCCTCGGTCGAGGTCACCCTCGGCCTCCCGTTCGGGACCGAGGTCGTCGACGCCGACTCCCTCGGCGTCGGGGCGGCCGACACCTCCGCCCGCCCGGACCGACCCCACCGATTCCTCCTTGGAGTCGGCCTGGGAGTCTGAAGAGGAAGAGTCACCTGATTCTTTTCGGACTCGGTGTGTCCCCTCGGACTCGCCTGATTCCGAACCTCGGAAACAGTCCCCTCCGGAGGATGCCCGGTTCTCGGACTTCGTCAGAGATATGGCCAAGGCTTTGGCCTTCCCTGCGGATCCCGAGGAGGAGCCTCGAGCCGAAGAACTCGATGCCCTTCAGTACGACTCTCCCGCCAGGGAGCACTTTACTGTACCGGTTCCTCCCATGCTGGAACGACTACTCTTCCGCATGTGGGAGAGTCCGGCATCGTCGCCGGTATTAAGCAAGCGGGTCGATTCCATCTATCGAGTCCGCAAGAGCCCTGGCTTCCAAAAAGCACAGCTACCGCACCATTCCATGGTGGTGGAATCGGCCATGCATAGGCTTAAGAGCCAGAAGATGCACTCCTCGGTGCCTCCTGGCAGGGAGGCCCGCAACCTGGATGGCCTCGGTAAGAAGTGTTTCCAGGGCTCTATGCTTGCTTGTCGGGTCCAGACCTACCAGCTCTACATGGGCATGTACCTCAGAGACCTGGCTAAAGAGATAGCCGGATTCTCCGCTGGGCTGTCCGAGGAACCTTTGCGGAGGTTCCTAGCCTTGACAACTGGTATTCGGGAATGCTCCAAATTCATTTCTCGAGCAGCCTATGATGGCTTTGAAGCATCGGCTCGAGTGGCCGCAGCCGGCATCGGTGCCCGCCGACAGGCTTGGCTTCAGTCGTCTGACCTTGAACCCTGGGTGCAGGACAAGTTGGTCGATGTCCCCTGCCGAGGTGAGAACCTCTTTGGCAAGCCCATGGCTGAGAAGGCTGCACAAATCGAGACGGAGACTCTCACCAGAACTAGGCTTTCTAGGAAGACCTCCGCCCCTTCCCAGAAGAAGAAGGGCTCGGGAAAAAAGTCCTTTTACCCGAGAAAGGCGGCTGCCTATAAACACTACCCTCAATATCAGGCCTCCGCAGCTCCCCAACAGGGTCAGCAGGCCAAGGGACGGGGTAACGGGTCCCGTAGGCAGCAAGCCCCCAAGCCTGCAACACCAGCCCCTGCTCAGCAGGGTGGGGGTTTTTGACTTCATCAGCATAGCCTCTCCCCCTCAGCTGGTTCCTCCCAGCACAGGAGGCCGGCTGGTTCACTTTGCCCACAGGTGGTCCAACATCACATCAGATGCCTGGGTGCTTCATGTTGTGAGAGAAGGCTATCTTCTCCACTTCCACCAGGTCCCTCCCTCCTATTTCCCGGGAGAACCTCCACGACTCCCTCTGCACAGGGACTTACTCCTTCAGGAGTTAGCAAGTCTTCTTCAGGAACAGGCTGTGGAACCGGTGCCCCACCACCTGAGGGGTCAAGGCTTCTATTCCAGGTATTTCCTAATACCAAAAAGAACGGGAGGCCTCAGACCCATCCTGGACTTGCGCAACCTCAACAAGTTCCTCGTCAGGGAGAAGTTCAAGATGCTTACCCTTGGAATCCTTCTGCCCTACCTCCAGCAGGGAGATTGGCTATGCTCCTTGGATCTAAAGGATGCCTACACGCACATCCTCATTCACCCAAGCCACCGCCAATACCTAAGGTTTGTGGTGGCAGGAAATCATTACCAGTACAGAGTACTGCCGTTTGGCCTATCCTCCGCACCACGAGTCTTCACAAAATGTCTCGCGGTGGTGGCGGCTTATCTCCGGCTTCACGGCCTCTATGTCTTTCCGTACCTAGACGACTGGCTCATCAGAGCATCGTCCTCTCCAGAAGTCACAAAAGCCACACACCGCACTGTGACTCTTCTGCAGTACTTGGGCTTTGTCATAAACTTCGCAAAGTCCACTTTGCTCCCCTCGCAAGATCTCGAGTTCATCGGTGCAAGACTGCACACTCTTCAGGCACGAGCTTTCCTGCCTCTCGACAGGGCTCAACGGCTCATGGACCTAGCCGGCCGTTTTCGCAGCCAGTCCCTGGTCTCAGCCAGGCGCTTCCTGAGACTACTCGGCCATATGGCTTCCACCGTCCACGTGACCCCCAATGCCCGCCTGAATATGCGGCCTGCTCAGTGGTGCCTTCGCAAGCAGTGGCAACAAGCCACGGGCGGCCTAGCCGACTTAGTGCGCATCTCCGGCCCGCTGGCCTCTTCTCTACAGTGGTGGCTTCATCGGCCGAACCTGGTGCTCGGAATGCCTTTTCAGTCTCCTCCGCCGGCTCAAGTGCTGACGACCGATGCTTCTCTCCTAGGATGGGGAGCGCATTGCCAAGGGGCATGTACTCAAGGTCTCTGGACCACGTGGGAGTCTGCGCAGCAGATCAACTTCCTGGAGCTCAGAGCAATCCGTCTGGCTCTCAAGGCTTTCTCCCACCTGACTTCTCACCAGTCCGTCCTTGTCCAGATGGACAATCAAGTTGCCATGTTCTACGTGAACAAAGAGGGAGGCACGGGCTCCTTCCTTCTCTGTCGAGAAGCACAGAGGCTCTGCTCTTGGGCCGTCAGCCACGGCATTCTTCTCAAGGCAGTTTATCTCCCAGGCCAAGAAAATTGCCTGGCGGACAAACTCAGCAGGATCCTCCAGCCGC
This sequence comes from Ichthyophis bannanicus, assembly GCA_033557465.1. NCBI lineage: Eukaryota > Metazoa > Chordata > Amphibia > Gymnophiona > Ichthyophiidae > Ichthyophis > Ichthyophis bannanicus. The sequence continues at coordinate 883,069,783 of CM066035.1, read as the reverse complement.
ACGAGTGGCGCCTGGATCCCTTGGTAGTTCAGAAACTTTTTCTGAAGTGGGGCCTCCCCACGATGGATCTCTTTGCCAGTCCTCTCAACCGGCAACTTCCTCGCTTCTGCTCTCGGCAGCCGCATCCCCTTCGAGTAGTGGCGGATGCTTTTCTGCTCTCATGGTCGAAAAGCCTTCTGTATGCTTTTCCTCCCATACCGCTAGTCTCTCGAACTCTTTTCAAGGTTCTCCGAGACAAAGCTTCCATGATCCTGATAGCTCCTCGCTGGCCCAGACAACCGTGGTTTCCACTCCTGCTGCAATTAGCGGTAGAGGATCCGTTCCCTCTGGGGTTTCAACCGGATCTCCTAACACAGGATCAGGGGTCCCTGCTACACCCCAACCTCAGATCTCTACATCTGATGGCCTGGCTGCTGAAAGGGTAGTCCTTGCTCCCCTTCTACTGCCGGCAGAGGTGGAAGAGGTCGTCCTAGCTTCCCGGCGACCTTCTACCCGCAAATGCTACGCCCTTAAATGGCGTCCCTTTTCCGCTTGGTGTGCCCAGCAGTCTCAGGATCCCTTCTCCTGCTCGGTGTCGGTGATCTTGCAGTACTTGCTCTACCTCTCTAATCTGGGACTTAAGTCCAACTCCGTCAAAGTTCACCTCAGTGCTCTTTCAGCACATCATGTGCCGGTGGACGGCAGACCTCTTTCCAGCGACCCTCTCGTAGCGAGGTTTCTCCGAGGTCTCCTTCTACTTAAACCACCTCTGCGCCCGCCAGCACCTGACTGGGATCTGAATGTGGTTTTACAGCGGATCACCTGTCCGCCTTTTGAACCTATGGCTACCTGTTCTCTCCGTTTTCTTTCTTGGAAAACCTTATTCCTGATAGCCCTCACTTCCGCTAGACGCGTAAGTGAATTGCAGGCCCTCGTGTCTGATCCCCCTTACACTCGGTTCTACAAAAATAGGGTAGTCCTACGGACTCACCCAAAATTTCTTCCAAAAGTGGTCTCCCCTTTTCACATCAATCAGGAGGTGGTACTTCCGACCTTCTTTCCCAGGCCGCACTCCAGCCGAGCTGAAATGGTCCTGCATACCCTGGACTGTAGAAGGGCATTGAACTTCTACCTTGACCGTACGCGGGAGCACCGTAAAGCTGCTCAGCTTTTTGTGTCTTTTGACCCCAATAAATTGGGGCTCCCGGTCTCCAAGCGTACTCTGTCCATCTGGGTTGCTGACTGTATTGCTTGGGCTTATGGGGCAGCCGGACTCTCGTTAGAAAGTCGGGTCACGGCTCATTGTGTTCGGGCGAAGGCTACGTCAGTGGCTTACCTCCGCTCTGTTCCGTTGGCAGACATCTGCCGGGCCGCTACTTGGTCTTCGAGCCAGACTTTTGCGGTCCATTACTGCCTCGAGAGGGAGTCCCGCAGGGACAGTGCTTTCGGACAGGCAGTCCTCCGAAATCTCTTCGAGGTTTGAGCAACTCCTACCCTCCATCCCGGATGGGGGCTACCGGTGGGTAATAATTCAGTGAAGATTCCTTCCTTCTGTACTGCTGAGCTAGAGGGAGCTCATTTTTGTGCTTAGGGTCTCCGGTAGCCTTAAGCTTGGGAGTCCCATATGTGAGGACTGACTTCCTGCTTGTTCCTGGAGAAAGCGTAGTTACTCACCTGTAACAGGTGTTCTCCAGGAGCAGCAGGAATCAGTCCTCACAACCCTCCCTCCTCCCCTTGGAGTTGCAATCATCTGCTTTAGTTTTTTTGCAAATTTTTATGCTGTCTTTTAGCTATGTCATCTGACTGGCTAAGATGGCACCCTTGGGCGGGAAGGGGACCGCGCATGCGCGCTGCAATTCCCAAAGGCTTTCTTTGAAAGCTGGGGAAAATTGCTCCGCGAGGGCTCCGTCGGCGCCGACGTCACCCATATGTGAGGACTGATTCCTGCTGCTCCTGGAGAACACCTGTTACAGGTGAGTAACTACGCTTTCATGGTCAGAGGGGCGACCACAGGGTACTTCCCTTTGGTCTGGCTTCCGCCCCACGGGTCTTCACCAAATGCCTGGCTGTGGTGGCGGCTATCTCCATCTGCAAGGGACTTTCATCTTCCCTTACTTGGACAACTGGCTTGTAAAAGGGGAAACAGCCACAGAGATGCTTCAGGCCACAGGCCGCACCATCAGGGTCCTGCAACACCCAAAATCCCATCTCACCCCATCTCAGGACTTGGAGTTCTTAGAGACCTGACTGGACACCCTCCAGGCCATGGCTTTCCTCCCCCAGGACAGAGCGGATCGCCTCGCAGATCGAGCGACCAAGGTGCAGCGCCATCGCACAGTATCAGCGGGGTTGATGCTTCGCCTCCTCGGCAACATGGCCTCCACGGTCCATGTTGTCCCCACCATCTATCACTTCATGCGGGCAGGTCAGTGGGCCCAGGCCACGGGCAGGCTCGGGGATAGGGTCTCTGTGTTACGTCAGCTAGTGCAGTCCCTCAGTTGTTAGTAGGTGCCGCAGAACCTGCGGAGGTCATGCACTTCCAACTCCCAAGCTCCCAGAGGGTCCTCATGACAGATGATTCCCTACTGGTCTGAGGTGCCCATTGCGAGGAATTGCGCTCCCAGGTGTCTGATCCTTCGAGGAGAGTCAGCAGCAAATCAACCTGCTGGCGCTCAGGGCCATTTTCCTTGCACTCAAGTCTTTCCAGCACCGCCTGCAGCATCAGTCAGTGCTTGTTCAAATGGACAACCAGATCACGATGTTCTTCCTCAACAAGCAGGGGGCACAGGCTCCTACTGCCTTTGCTAGGAGGCAGTAGCTCTCTGTATGCAGACAGACTGAGCATATCCTCCAACCGCATGATTGGCGTCTGGATCCTGGGGCGGCACAGCGGCTCTTTAGATTATGGGGTACCCCGAGCTTTGATCTCTTGGACAGTCCGACCTGCCGCGTTTCTATGGCCCACAACCACATCCAACCTGGGTGACACCGGATGCCTTCCTCATTTTGTGGTCGGAGAGCCTGTTGTGTGCCTTCTCGCCCATGCCTATGATAGCATGGACTCTCTTCAAGGCCCAGCGAGACAAGGCTTCCCTGATTCTGGTGGTGCCGAGATAGCCCAGGCAGCCTTGGTTTCCTCTCCTGCTTTGTCTTGCAATGGAATCCCCGGTTCCCCTTGAGAGCTCATTGGGGCTTCTCACCCAGGAGGAGGGCTCAATCCTCCTCCCCAACTTGGGTTCCTTGTCCCTCACAGCATGGCTGCTGAACAGGTTGCCCTAGCACCCCTCAACCTTCCCAAAGAAGTGGAGGAGATCCTTCTTGCCTCCTGTAAGGACTTCATGAGGCGGGCCTATGCCTTCAAGTGGCCCCGTTTCTCCTTATGGTGCACGGAGCAATAGGTGAACCCGTTCTCCTAACCGGTACAGGCGGTACTGCAGAACTTGTTCCACCTTTCTCAGTCTGGTCTCAAATTCAGCTCTGTGAGAATGCATCTGAGGTGCACTCCCCGCAAGCCACCACTCCATAGAGGGCAAGCCTCTGTCTGTGCAGCCCCTCATCACTCGATTCATGAGGGGCTTACTGCTCTCGAAACCACCCCATCCGGCAGAATGAGATCTCAATGTGGTCCTGGCGCAGCTTACTGAGTCACCCTTCAAGCCGTTGGCTAACTGCCACTTCTGATAGCTATCCTAGAAGATGGCCTTCCTGGTGGCACTCACCTTCCCATGCTGAGTCAGTGAGCTCCAGGCCCTGGTGGCTGAGCCACCCTACACCAGGTTCTACAAGAACAGGGTTGTGCTCTGCACTTACCCGAAGTTTCTTCCGAAGGTGGTATCTTATATCCACCTCAATCAGGAGGTGGTACTCTCTACCTTCTTTCCACGGCCCCACACCGACAAGGCTTCTCCATACTTTGGACTGCAAAAAGGCCCTGTCCTTTTTCTAAAGCGCATTCAGAGCCACTATAAAAAGCCTCATAGCTTTTTATCTCATACGACCCCAATTGTCTGGAGGAGGCTATCACCAAGCAGACCCTGTCCATTTGGGTGGCGGACTGCATCGCTTTCACCCAAAACCGGGCTGGGCAGCTGCCGGAGCACTGGGTCTCTGCGCATAATGTCAGAGCTATGGCAATCTCTGTTGCCAACCTTGGTTCGGTTCCCATGGCAGATATCTGCTGGCTATCACCGGTCTTCGGTCCACACTTTTGCAGCTCACTACTGCCTGAAGAGGGAGTCCCGACGGGACAGTGCCTTCGGTCAGGCTGAACTCTGTAATCTGTTCAGGGTTTAGGCAACTCCTGCCCTCTGACCCTTCTTGTTCAGGCTACCAGAGCCATTATTCTCCCTGGACATTGGGGTCCTCTGTGTCTGTCCTCAGATACACTTGTGGCTGCTCATGGCTGGGCCGTGCTTTTTCTACCTAGGGAGTCCCATATGTGAGGACTGACTTCCTGCTTGTTCCTGGAGAAAGTGTAGTTACTCACCTGTAGCAGGTGTTCTCCAGGGACAGCAAGAATCAGTCCTCACAACCCTTCCTCCTCCCCTTTGAGTTGCTCTTCATTTTGTCCATCTTTTCTTTGTCAGCTCTAGCTATGTCTTCTGACTGACCAAGATGGCACCCTAGGACAGGAAGGGGACCACGCATGTGTGGTTGCATCTCCCAAAGGCTTTCTTTGGAAGCTGGGGAGATTCCTCGAGGGCTTCATCGGCATTAGCATCACCCATATATGAGGACTGATTCCTGCTGTCCCTGGAGAACACCTGTTACAGGTGAGTAACTATGCTTTATTGTCAGTGTGTTTATCTGCTTTTTTTCTGGTAACATCCTTCAGCTTTCTATCTACTGCTGGCTATCCTTGGTCCTCTCTTGCCTTTTTTTTTATTATCCTTTCTACCCACCCCTCAGCTAATGTTCTCTTATAGCTGTTCTGTGCTCATTACCACTAATCTCCAGGAATAAGCAGGAATATAGTCTTCACATATGGGTCTCATCTTTACCAACGGAGCCTGCGCGGGAACGCTCCCCAGCATCCAATTAGAAAGGTTTTGGGAGCATCCCACAGCACCTGCGTGCTGCCTTCCTGCCTTTCCCAACTGCCTCTCTCCAGTTCTTCGTTTTCCGTGGAGCCAGCAGGTTGTCGTTCCTGTCACCGCAGAAATTTTTCCTATTCTTCTTTTTTGTGGTTGCGCCTGCCTTCCCTCGACGCTATACCAGTGCATGTGCCATTTTGGGCACTAGGCCCAAACCCGCTTCGGGTTTCAAGAAGTGTACCAAGTGTGGCAGTTCCATCTCCGTCACCGACACCTACGAGTGGTGCCTTAAATGTTTAGGTCCTGACCACTCCATTTCAGAGTGTATGGCCTGTGGGATGATATCTAAGAGGGGTCGGCAAAACCGAGCTGCTAAGCTCAGCACCCTTTTTCCCTCTGATGCAGCCTCTGTGGCATCGACGTCTTCCAGGGCTTCGTCTTCCTCTCATGGATCTCAGGTAACTAAACATAAGTCTGGCCGGTCCTCAAGTGGTAAATCTCCTTCCAAGCATCGAGATGCCTCTGGCGTTGCCCTTGTGGTCTTGCACCGGCAAAATTGCCCCGGCGGAAGGCTTCGGCTTCCAAAGCATTATCGGGGCTCCAGGATGTTCTCGAGGCCTCAACCTCGGCAGAACTACTGGTGCCATGCTCTGGGGTACCAGCCGCTTTCCCCGGTACCAATACCCAGGCATCGGCAGTGTCGATAGACCAGAGATTCTCCAGGACCAAGCAGGAAGTCAGTCCTCACATATGGGTGACGTCGGCGCCGACGGAGCCCTCGCGGAGCAATTTTCCCCAGCTTTCAAAGAAAGCCTTTGGGAATTGCAGCGTGCATGCGCGGTCCTCTTCCTGCCCAAGGGTGCCATCTTGCTCAGTCTTCTTTTTTCCGCGGAGCCCTACAGACGTTGCCTGTGAATCCCCGCAGAAAAGTTGATTTTTTTCTCTATTTTCCTTTTTTCTTCGGTTCGACACCGGTTCTTTTCCCGCCCGGACTCGCGACGTCGGTTGCGAGTCCGTTCCTTATTTTCCGGGTTTTTGTCCTTCGTGACAGATTTCGCGCCTTTTTCCCTGGCAGCCCGGTCATTCGACCTCGCAGGGGCCCTTTTTCCCCCGATGGCTGCCAGCGGTTTTAAAAAGTGTGATCTCTGTAAGAAACTCATGTCTCTTACAGACACTCATGACTTCTGCCTCCGCTGCCTCGGCCCAGATCATGACTCCCTGATCTGTGTGCCATGCGGCAAAATGTCCTCAAAAGCTTTGAGGAGTCGGCAGCACCAGCGGGAGCGTATCTTCTCTGACTCTGGCCGGGCTTGGACCTTGTTAGAGGCTTTGACGTCTCGGGACTCTGGTCCTGAGCATCGTCGAAGTTCCTCTGAAAGGGGGTCTCCTACCCGGGAACATCATCAGAAGAAGAAACCCGCGAGGGCGGGATCGGTGGACGCTCCTGGTTCCTCGAGGGCCAGGTCGCATAGCCCCGATTCCCGTCCCGGGTCCTCGGAGACGGAGAGGCCGTCAAAACATCCTCGACTCGAGGTGGACTTGCCCGCTCACGTGAGTACTGTTGTCCTCGTTGACTCGCCTCCGAAGGACCCGACGTCGGGCCCGACGCTGTCGGGGCCCGAGTCGGGGGCTGCTGTGTCTCCTGAGCTCGGACTCAGGTTGACGGCCTTGGAGAGCAGTCTGAATGCCTTCTTGGACCAGCAGCGGGTATTGATCGCTGGCCTCGCCGGTGCTTCTGCCCTGACCGCCGGGACGTCGACCTCCAAATCGACCCCGGAGACCGAGCCGATCCTCGAGTCCATGAGGGCTTGAGTCGATCCTCGGTCGAGGTCTCCTTCGGCCTCCCGTTCGGGACCGAGGTCGTCGACGCCGACTCCCTCGGCGTCGGAGCGGATAGCATCGGTGCCCGCCCGACCGGAGCCGATCAACTCCTCCTCCGAGGAGTCGGCCTGGGAATCTGAGGACGAAGAGTCACCTGGTTCCTTTCAGACTCGGTGTGTCCCTTCGGACTCCCCCGAGTCCGAACCTCGGAGACGGTCCCCCCCGGAGGATACCCGGTTCTCGGACTTCGTGAGGGATATGGCCAAGGCCTTGGCCTTCCCTGCGGATCCCGAGGAGGAACCTCGAGTCGAAGAACTCGATGCCCTCCAATATGACTCTCCCCCGAAGGAGGCCTTTATTGTACCGGTTCCTCCGATGCTGGAACGACTTCTCTTCCGCATGTGGGAGAGCCCGGCGTCGTCGCCGGTGTTAAGCAAGCGGGTCGATTCCATTTATCGAGTCCGCAAGAGCCCCGGCTTCCAGAAGGCACAACTACCGCACCATTCCATGGTGGTGGAATCGGCCATGCCATAGACTAAAGAGTCAAAAAATGCACTCCTCGGTGCCCCCTGGTAGGGAAGCCTGAAGCCTGGATGCCCTCGGTAGGAAGTGCTTCCAGGGCTCTATGCTTGCTTGTCGAGTCCAGACATACCAGCTCTACATGGGCATGTATCTCCGAGACCTGGCTAAGGAAATAGCCGGGTTCTCTGCTGGTCTCTCCGACGAAGCTTTGCAGAGGTTCCAATCCTTGTCTACTGGTATTCGAGAGTGCTCAAAGTTTATCTCTCGAGCAGCCTACGATGGTTTTGAGGCGTCGGCTCGAGTAGCTGCCGCCGGCATCGTTGGACGCCGCCAGGCTTGGCTTCAGTCGTCCGACCTCGAGCCCTGGGTACAGGACAAGTTGGTCGATGTCCCCTGCCGAGGTGATAACCTCTTTGGCAAGCCCATGGATGAGAAGGCTGCACAAATCGAGACGGAGACTCTCACCAGGACTCGTCTCTCGAGGAAGACCTCTGCCCCTTCTCAAAAGAAGAAGGTCTCGGGGAAAAAGCCCTTTTACCCGAGGAAAGGTGCTGCCTATAAATACTACCCTCAGTATCAGGCCTCAGCAGCTCCCCCACAGGGCAAGCAGGCCAAGGGACGGGGTAATGGGTCCCGTAGGCAGCAAGCCCCCAAGCCTGCACCACCGGCCCCTGCTCAGCAGGGTGGGGGCTTTTGACTTCCTCAGCATAGCCTCTCCCCCTCAGCTGGTTTCTCTCAGCACAGGAGGCCGGCTGGTCCACTTTGCCCAAAGGTGGTCCAGCATCACCACAGATACCTGGGTACTTCACATTGTTCAAAAGGGCTATCTTCTTCACTTTCACCAGGTACCTCCCTCCTACTTTCCAGGGGAGCCTCCCAGACTCCCTTTGCACAGGGACTTACTCCTTCAGGAGTTAGCAAGTCTCATTCAGGAACAAGCCGTGGAACCGGTGCCCCACCACCTGAAGGGTCAAGGGTTTTACTCCAGGTACTTCCTGATTCCAAAGAGAACAGGAGGCCTCAGACCCATCCTGGACTTGCGAGACCTCAACAAGTTCCTTGCAAAGGAAAAGTTCAAGATGCTTACCCTTGGAATCCTGCTGCCCTACCTCCAGCAGGGCGACTGGCTATGCTCCTTGGATCTGAAAGATGCATATACTCATATCCTCATTCATCCGGACCATAGACAATATCTCAGATTTGTTGTGGGAGGAAATCATTACCAATACAGAGTGCTGCCCTTTGGCCTATCCTCCGCACCCAGGATGTTCACCAAATGCCTCGCAGTGGTGGCGGCTTATCTGAGACTTCAAGGTCTGTTTGTGTTCCCCTACCTGGACGACTGGCTCATCAGAGCCCAGTCTTCCCAGGAGGCCACTCAAGCCACTCATCGCACTGTGGCTCTGCTCCAGCACTTGGGTTTTGTCATAAACTTCGCAAAGTCCACTTTGCTCCCCTCTCAAAATCTCGAGTTCATCGGCGCCCGGTTGGACACACTTCAGGCGCGGGCCTTCCTCCCTCTGGACAGGGCCAAGCGGCTCATGGATCTCGCCGGCCACTTTCACAGCAATGCGCTGGTCTCAGCCAGGCATTTTCTGCAACTGCTCGGCCATATGGCTTCCACGGTCCATGTGACCCCCAATGCCCGACTGAACATGCATCCTGCTCAGTGGTGCCTTCGCAAGCAATGGCATCAGGCCACCGGGAGCCTAGCGGACTCCGTACGGATCTCCGACCAGCTGGTCTCTTCTCTACAATGGTGGCTTCATCTGCCAAACCTGGTACTAGGAGTGACTTTTCAGTCCCCTGCGCATTCTCAGGTCCTGACGACCGATGCTTCTCTCCTGGGTTGGGGAGCACATTGCCAAGGGACATGTACTCAAGGCCTCTGGACTCCTTGGGAGTCTGCTCAGCAGATAAACTTCCTGGAGCTCAGGGCCATCCGCCTAGCGCTCAAAGCATTCTTTCACCTGGTTTCTCACCAGTCGGTACTGATACAGATGGACAATCAGGTGGCAATGTTCTATGTGAACAAACAAGGCGGAACAGGCTCCTTCCTTCTCTGTCAGGAGGCCCAAAAGCTATGCTCTTGGGCAGTCCACCATGGCCTCATCCTCAAGGCTGTCTATCTCCCAGGTCAAGAAAATTACCTGGCCGACAAGCTAAGCAGGATCCTCCAGCCACACGAGTGGAGGCTGGATCCGATGGTGGTTCAGCGGATCTTTCTCAAGTGGTGCCTCCCCACCATGGATCTGTTTGCCAGTCCTCTGAACCGGCAACTTCCCAGATTCTGCTCTCGACAACCGCATCCTCTCAGAGTAGCGGCGGATGCTTTTCTCATTCCATGGTCCACAGGCCTCTTATATGCCTTTCCTCCCATGCCGCTGGTGTCTCGGACACTCTTCAAAGTTCTCAGAGACAAAGCCTCGGTGATCCTAGTGGCTCCCCGGTGGCCGAGACAACCTTGGTTCCCGCTTTTGATGCAGCTAGCGGTAGACACTCCTCTTCCACTGGGATTTCAGCCCGACCTCCTGTCGCAGGATCAGGGGACTCTCCTACACCCCAATCTCCGGTCCCTTCATCTGATGGCCTGGCTGCTGAAAGGGTAGTCCTTGCTCCTCTGCACCTACCTCCAGATGTGGAAGAGGTCGTCTTGGCCTCCAGGAGGCCCTCCACCCGCAAGACCTACGCTCTCAAGTGGCGTCGGTTCTCCGTCTGGTGTACTCAGCAGTCTCAAGATCCTTTCTCCTGTTCGGCATCAGTGGTCTTGCAGTACTTGCTCTCTCTCTCCAACCTTGGACTAAAGTCCAACTCGGTAAAGGTCCACCTCAGTGCTCTTTCTGCGCATCACCTGCCGGTGGATGGTAGACCTCTTTCCAGCCACCCTTTGGTGGCTCGGTTTCTCAGAGGCCTCCTTCTCCTTAAGCCACCTTTGCGCCCGCCAGCCCCGGACTGGGATCTTAATGTGGTGTTGCAGCGGATCACCTGTCCGCCTTTTGAGCCTATGGCTACCTGTCCGCTACGTTTTCTTTCGTGGAAAACCTTGTTCTTGGTAGCCCTCACTTCTGCTAGACGCGTTAGTGAGCTACAGGCCCTAGTATCTGATCCTCCTTACACTAGGTTCTACAAGAACCTGGTAGTCCTACGGACTCGCCCTAAATTTCTTCCCAAAGTGATTTCCCCTTTTCACATCAACCAGGAGGTGGTACTTCCGACCTACTTTCCCAGGCCACACTCCAGCCGAGCTGAAATGGTCCTGCATACTCTGGACTGTAGAAGGGCGTTGACCTTCTACCTTGACCGTACGCGGGAGCACCGAAAGGCTGTTCAGCTCTTCGTGTCTTATGACCCCAACAAGTTGGGGCTCCCTGTCTCCAAGCGTACTCTGTCCATCTGGATTGCGGACTGCATCGCTTGGGCTTACGAGGCTGCCGGCCTCGTGCTGGAAGGTAGAGTCACAGCTCATCGTGTTCGGGCGAAGGCTACGTCGGTAGCTTACCTCCGCTCTGTTCCATTGGCAGACATCTGCCGGGCCGCTACTTGGTCTTCAAGCCAGACTTTTGCAGCCCATTACTGCCTGGAGAGGGAGTCCCGCAGGGACAGTGCTTTCGGACAGGCAGTCCTCCGTAACCTCTTCGAGGTATAGGCAACTCCTACCCTCCGTCCCGGATGTTGGGCTACCGGTTGGAGACATATTCAGAGAAGATTCCTTCCTTCTGTGCTGCTGACCTCGAGGGAGCTCATTTTTGTACTTAGGGTCTCCGGTAGCCTTAAGCTGGGGAGTCCCATATGTGAGGACTGACTTCCTGCTTGGTCCTGGAGAAAGCGTAGTTACTCACCTGTAACAGGTGTTCTCAAGGAGCAGCAGGAATCAGTCCTCACAACCCTCCCTCCTCCCCTTGGAGTTGCAGTTTAATGCTTTCGTTTTGCTAATTTTTGCTGTCTTTTAGCTATGTCATCTGACTGAGCAAGATGGCACCCTTGGGCGGGAAGAGGACCGCGCATGCGCGCTGCAATTCCCAAAGGCTTTCTTTGAAAGCTGGGGAAAATTGCTCCGCGAGGGCTCCGTCGGCGCCGACGTCACCCATATGTGAGGACTGATTCCTGCTGCTCCTGGAGAACACCTGTTACAGGTGAGTAACTACGCTTTCCTGGCTATTGAACGCAGTCTGGCAGCTCTCCTTGCAGCATCGGTACCCTCGGAACCACTTCAGACAGTTCAGCCGGTACCGGCACTGGTTCCGATATCGGTACTGGTACCGACAGCATCGACATCGGTGTCTGCATTGCCGGCACCGAGTCATGCTTTGCCTTCCAGTACTGATAGATGGGTACTGATTCCCCCTGACACCGAACGGTCGGTATGAGTATCGTGCTCTACAAGAGCATCCGGATAGAAGGTATTTTGAAACCTCGGAGGAGTCTGAGGATTCTGACAGCTCAGTCGGTACCGGAGTACTTCTCCCAGAGGAGCCTTCCTCACCTAAATATAGGATGTCTCCTCCAGAAGATATATCCTTTCAGGATTTTATCAGAGAGGTGGCTCGAGGTCTTTCCATCACAGTGGCTCCTGAAACAGAGCCCAGAGCAAAGGAGTTGGAGATTCTACAATCTCCCAAGGCTCCTAAGGAGACAGCCACTTTGCCTATTCATGAGATCTTACATGATCTCATGTTAAGAATGTGGGAAACACCTCTTACCACCTCTCCTCACTCTCGTAGACTGGATACCATGTATCGAGTGCCTCCTTGTCCTGGCGTCCAGAAGAATCAGCTTCCTCACCACTCCATTGTAGTGGAATCAGCTGTGAGAAGGATCAGGAGTGCAAAGAGGCATGCCTCTAATTCTCCAGGACGTGAGTATAGAACTTTGGATGCCTTTGGACGTCGTACTTTCCAGGCTTCCATGCTTTCTGCCAGGATCAGTTCCTATATTTTATATACGGGAATGTTCCTTAAGGAAGTCAGAGGAGATTTGGAGATTTTAAGCCCTCTCCTTCCTGATGATAAGAGGCAGGATTTTCTCACACTGGTTAAACATGCCCAGGATGTTTCTAAGTTTGTCAATCGTGCAGCTTTTGACTGTTTTGAGTGCATAAGCAGAACCTCTGCCATTGCCATAGATGCACTTAGGATTGCCTGGCTCCAGGCATCTGACTTGGAGCTCTGGGTGCAGGACAGACTGGGCAATATCCCTTGTACAGGTGAGAATCTCTTTGGCAAAAATTGGCAAGAGAAAGCCAATGAACTGGATGCTGATAACTCCATCTTGGATAGATTATCCAAAGCTACAGCTGATCCTGCAAGGAAGAAATCTTTCAAAAAACAATTCTTCTCCAAAAAGAAGAGGTTTTACCCCTATACCCAGCAGGGACGTTCTGCAGGTCAGTCTGCCCGAAAGGGTCAGCAACCACCTAAACAAAGGAAAGCAAAGACCGCTAAGCCTCAACCGTCTCAGCAGTTTCAGCCTCCACAAGGCTTTGACTTCCATCTGGAGAACTTAGCCTTCCTGGCTCTCATCGGACCAGAGCCTTCCACCATTCCAGGAAGGTTGTGTCATTTTGCCCCCAGATGGGGGCAGATAACAGCAGAAGATTGGACTCTCTCCATTATAAAAGAGGGGTACAAGCTTCACTTTCTTTGCATGCCCCCAGGCAGTTCAATTCTCAGACCTCTCTCAACAACCTGTTAGATCAAGAGGTCACTATGCTTCTTGCCCAAGGGGCAAAAGAAGAAGTACCCATTCCTCAACAGGGTACAGGGTTTTACTCCCCCTATTTCCTTATCCCAAAGAAAACGGGGGGACACAGACCTATTTTAGACCTCACAGAATTGAACAAATTCCTGTTCAAAGAGAAATTCAAGATGATTTTTCTGGGAACTCTGCTGCCATACCTTCAGAGTCAGATTGGCTTTGTTCTCTAGATCTCAAGGATGCGTACACTCATGTTCTCATCCATCCAGCTCACAGAAGATTCCTTCGGTTCCTTTTTCAAGGAAAGCACTACCAATACAGGGGTGCTTCCTTTTGGCCTGGCCTCAGCACCAAGGGTGTTTACGAAATGCATGGCTGTAGTAGCAGCATTTCTTCGCACTCTAGGAATACTCGTCTTCCCCTACTTAGACGACTGGCTCATTTGAGCCCCATCAGAGTCAGAGGCCAGGATTTCTCTATCGTGCACAATGCGTATCCTTCAGTTTTTGGGTCTGGTCATAAACATCCCAAAATCCAGCCTAACTTCCACTCAGTCTCTAGAGTTCATAGGAGCTTTGCTGGATACCAGAAAAGCAAGGGCCTATCTTCCACAGCCCCGCTGCCTTCGCATTGTGCACTTAGCCTTCCAGACATTGTTGACAACTCATCTCGCTGCTCGGAAAATGTTATAATTACTAGGCCACATGGCATCTACCGTGCATGTGGTCCCCTATGCTCGCCTCCATATGAGATCAGCCCAATGGACTCTATCCACTCAATGGACTCAGGCATCAGGCTGCCTATCAGACAAAATAACAAACACAAGTCGCCTTATTTTGTCTCTCCAATGGTGGCAATCAACCCAAAACGTGTTGGTAGGGTGCCCTTTCCAGCAGCCCCTACCCCAGGTCACTCTAACAACAGATGCCTCACAGCTGGGTTGGGGAGCTCACCTGCAAGATCTCTCTACCCAAGGCACCTGGACTCCACAGGAAGACCCACTTATATATCATTCTCCTAGAACTCAGAGCAATCTTCTTTGCTCTTCGAGTGTTCCATACCCAGCTAAGCTACAAGACGGTCCTAATTCAGAAGGACAATCAAGTAGCTATGTTCTCTCTGAACAAGCAGGAACGTACAGGCTCTCTGTCGCTTTGCAACGAAGCTTTGCGACTTTGGGCCCTCGCCAGAGAGCATCAGATTCTCCAGGACCAAACAGGAATTCAGTCCTCACATATGGGTGTCATCGGCGCCAGTGAAGCCCCAGCGGAGCATTTTCCCAGCTTTCTATGAAAGCCTTTGGGAATGAAGGCACGCATGCGTGGTTCCCTTCCCGCCTAAAGGTGCCATCTTACCTCAGTCTCTTTTTTTCCGTGAAGCCCACCGGACGTGTGTCCAGTTTTCCCTGTTAAAAGTAGATTTTTCAGCGATTTTTTGCTCTTTTTCTTCCGGTTCGACGCCGGTTCCCCTCCCGCTGGGTTCGGTACACCGGTATCGAGCCCGATTCCTCTCTTTCGGTTTTTGCCCTTCGTGGCTGGCGTTCGCGCCCTTTTTTCTCTTTTTCACTGGAAGGCTGGTGTTTTGACCTCGCAGGGACTCTTTTTTTTTTTCCCCGATGGCTTCCAGTGGTTTTAAGAAGTGTGATCGGTGTAAGAAACTAATGTCTCTCACCGACACACATGACTGCTGCCTTCGGTGCCTCGGCCCCAGCCACGATCCTAAGTCATGCAGGGCCTGTGGAAAAATGTCTTCCAAGGCACTACGAAGTCGCCAGCAGCAAAAGGAAAGGCTTTTCTCGGACTCAGCCTCTGGCTGGGCCCGGACCTCGTCTGAGGCCTCGACATCTCGGGATTCCGATCCCGAGCGCCGTCGAAGCTCCTCGGACAGGGGGTCCCTGACCGGGAACGCAAGAGGAAGAAACGGCTCACGAGGGCGTCGTCGGAAGAGGTCCCTGGCTCCTCGAGGGCCAGGTCTAAGACCCCCGACCGTCGCCCCGGGCCTGTGGAACCGGAGAAGCCTGCCAAAGTTCCTCGTGTGGAGCCGGAGTCTGCTGGACACTTAAGCCCCGTAGTCCTCGTGGGAGCCGACATCGGGGCCCGAGTCCGTGGCTGCTGCGTCTCTCGAGCTGAGTCTCAGGATGACAGCCTTGGAGAGAAGAATGTCTGCCTTCATGGAGCAGCAGCGGGCACTGATGGCCAGCCTGTCTGGCGCATCTGCCCCGACCACTGGGACATCGACGTCAAAGTCGACCCCGGAGACCGAGCCGATACTCGAGTCCATCGTGGCTCGGAGTCTACCTTGGTCGCGGTCTCCCTCGACCTCCCGTTCGGGACCGAGGGGGTCGACGCCGGTGCTTCCGGCGTTGGGGCGGGTGCTCCAGGGCCCCGCGGGGTTGGACCCCAACTCTTCCTCGGATGAGTCGGCTTGGGAGATGGAGGACGAGGAGTCTCCTGACACCTTTAAGACTCTGTGCGTCCCTTCGGACTCACCGCAGTCTGAGCCCCGTAGTAGGTCCCCCCCGGAGGACACACGGTTCTCGGAATTCGTCCGGGATATGGCCACTGCCTTGGCTATTCCGGCGGATCCCGAGGAAGAGCCTCGAGCTGAAGAGCTCGAGGCGCTACAGTATAACTCTCCTCCGAAGGAGGCCTTTACTGTCCCGGTTCCTCCGATGCTGGAACTGCTCCTCTTCCGTATGTGGGAGGCACCGGCCTCGGCGCCGGTTCTTAGCAAGCGGGTCGATTCGATCTTTCGGCTCCGTAAGAGCCCTGGTTTTCAGAAAGCACAGCTGCCACACCATTCCATGGTTGTGGAATCGGCCATGCATCGTCTGAAGAGTCAGAAGATGCACTCCGCGGTGCCTCCTGGCAGGGAGGCCCGAAACCTAGATGGTGTCGGTAGAAAGTGTTTTCAGGGCTCGATGCTTGCTTGCCGTGTCCAGTCTTATCAGCTGTACATGGGCATGTACTTGTGGGATCTGGCCAAGGAGTTGGCCGGATTCTCTGCTGGTCTCTCCGGGGAACCCTTGCAGAGATTTCAGTCCTTGTCCTCAGGGATTCGGGACTGCTCGAAGTTCATGTCCCGCGCCGCCTACGATGGCTTTGAGGCTTCGGCCCGAGTTGCAGCAGCTGGCATCGCGGCTCGACGCCAGGCATGGCTGCAGTCATCGGACCTCGAGCCATGGGTTCCAGACAAGTTGGTCGATGTCCCTTGCCGAGGTGAAAACCTGTTTGGCAAGCCCATGACCGAGAAGGCCGCTCAGCTCGAGACCGAGCACCTCACCCGGACAAGGCTGTCGAGGAAGACCTCTGCCCCTTCTCATAAAAAGAAGGGCTCGGGTAAAAAGCCCTTTTACCCGAGGAAGGGCACTGCCTACAAACAGTACCCACAATATCAGGCTGCCCAAGCTGCCCCCCAAGGTCAGCAAGCCAAGGGCCAGGGTAATGGGCCCCGTAGGCAGAGGACCCCCAAGCCTCAGGCCCCTGCTACCTCTCAGGAGGGTGGGGGCTTTTGACTCCTTGAACATAGCCTCTCCTCCACTGCTCTCCCAACCCTGCACAGGAGGTCGTCTCGCCCTCTTTGCCCAACAGTGGCCCCTTATCACCGGGGACAGTTGGGTGCTGGACATCATCCACAGGGGATATGCCCTCCATTTCCACCAACTGCCACCCTCATATTTTCCAGGGGAGCCTCCAAGGCCTCCTCTGCACACAGACCTTCTCCGTCAGGAGCTTCAGGGTCTGTTGGTGGACAGAGCGGTGGAGCCTGTACCTCCCCACTTGCAAGGTCACGGATTCTACTTACTGCACTTATCCAATCAGGGACTTAAGTCCAATTCTGTTTGGGTCCACCTCTTAGCTCACCACTCATTGGTAGAGGGACAATCTCTTTCTGGTCACCCCTTGGTGTCCCGCTTTCTCAGGGGCTTGCTTTTGCTCAAGCCTCCTATCCGTCGTCCTGCCCCTGAGTGGGAGCTGAATGTGGTCTTGCAGCAACTGACTCGCCCACCTTTTGAGCCGATGGCTACTTGTCCACTACGCTTCCTCTCCTGGAAGACACTCTTCCTGATAGCCCTTACCTCAGCTAGGCGAGTAAGTGAGCTTCAGGCCCTGGTCTGTGACAGGCCTTACACCAGGTTTTATAGGAACAGGGTAGTCCTCAGGACTCACCCAAAGTTCCTCCCAAACGTTGTCTCCTCTTTCCACCTCAATCAGGAGGTGGTCCTTCCAACATTCTTCCCTAGGCCTCATGCAAGCCAGGCTGAAGCAGTTCTGCATACCCTGGACTGTAGGAGGGCCTTATCCTTCTACCTTGACCGTACGCAGGGGCATAGAAGGGCTACCCAGGTCTTCGTCTCCTTTGACCCCAATAAGTTGGGGTTGGCTGTGTCCAAGCGTACCTTGTCCATCTGGGTAGCTGACTGTATCACCTGGGCTTACAAGGCGGCTGACCTTCCTTTGCAGGGTAGGGTCACGGCCCATCGTGTCAGGGCAATGGCTGCCTCAGTGGCTCATCTACACTCTGTGCCCTTGGTAGACATCTGCAGGGCTGCAACTTGGTCTTCAAGCCAGACTTTTGCGGCCCATCACTGCCTGGAGAGGGAGTCCCGTAGGGACAGTGCTTTTGGCCAAACAGTACTCCGGAATCTCTTTGAGGTTTAGGCAACTCCTGCCCTCTGTTGGGCTACCGGTGGAGGTTGTGTCCTTGAAAAGCCTTTCTTTGCAGCTGGGACTAGAGGGAGTTCTCTTGTTCAGCCTGGGTTCCTCGGTAGCCCAGAGCTAGGGAGTCACCCATATGTGAGGACTGACTTCCTGCTTGGTCCTGGAGAAAGAGTAGTTACTCACCTGTAGCAGGTGTTCTCCAGGAGCAGCAGGAATCAGTCCTCACAACCCTCCCTCCTCCCCTTGGAGTTGCAGTTGTACATAGTTTATTTTTTCATTTTTGTGTGCTGTTCTTAGCTATGTCATTTGACTGAGGTAAGATGGCACCTTTAGGCGGGAAGGGAACCGCGCATGCGTGCCTGCATTCCCAAAGGCTTTCATAGAAAGCTGGGGAAATGCTCCTCTGGGGCTTCATCGGCGCCAATGACACCCATATGTGAGGACTGATTCCTGCTGCTCCTGGAGAACACCTGTTACAGGTGAGTAACTACTCTTTCATCTCCTTGCGGTGTATCTATCAGGCATTCAAAACTCTTGGGCAGACAGACTCAGTCGAGTTCTGCTCCCGCACGAATGGTCTCTCCATGCAGACCAGGTAGCAAATATTTTTCAAATTTGGGGAACCCCGGACATAGACCTCTTTGCAAGTCCACTGAATGCCAAACTTCCCTGGTTCTGTTCCAGAATTCCGGCTCAGGGTTCACAGGCCAGGGATGCATTCCTCCTCCATTGGGGTCAGGACTTCCTATATGCCTTTCCACCCATTCCCCTAATTCCCAAAACCCTATTCAAACTTCAGAGAGACAGGCCATATGGTTCTCATAGCTCCACTCTGGCCTTGGCAAGTGTGGTACCCTCTGCTCCTACGTCTCTCTCAAGCTCCATCTCTGGATCTCGTATCTGCTCCAAATCTCCTGTCTGGAGGACGGGATGTTGTGGCATCCCGATCCCCACTCGGCATCTCAGGGCCTGGTTGCTGAGAGCCTAGACGTGCACGTTCTTAACCTTTCTCAACAAATAAGGGATGTCCTTTATGCTTCCAGGAAACCTTCCAGAAGATGCTCTTATGCTTTCAAGTGGAAAAGGTTTTCCATATGGTGTTCGCAGAAGGGTCTTGACCCCCTTGCGATACCTCTGGAATCATTACTGGAGTATCTCCTTCATTTATCTAATGCAGGACTTAAGACTAACTCAATAAGAGTCCATTTAAGTGCTATTTCAGCTTCTTTAAAGCCTTTAAATGGGCAGCCTATTTCCTCTCATCCTTTCATAGCGAGATTTATGAGGGGCCTTCTGCTAACTAAGCCTCCCATTAGGCCACCACCAGTGGCATGGGACCTGAATTTGGTTCTTGGCCAGCTCATGAAGCCGCCTTTTGAACCTTTAGCTACTACCTCCTTGAAATTCCTTTCTCATTGCAATCACATTTATTTATTTATTTACATTCTCTTATATACCGCGCTATTCTGCATCAGTGCGGTTTACATTGAACAAACTGAAATTACATTGAACAGGGCATTATAACTTAGAGATAACTATTTTACAGGGAACTTGGGCTATGGAGGGTTAAGTGGCTTGCCCAAGACCACAAGGAGCACCTGTGGGACTAGAAACCCCAGTCCTTTCGGCCCAAGGTTGCTGTCCTCTAGTGGGATTTGAACCCACGACCTTCCGGCCTAAAGTACCTTGCCCCAACCACTAGGCCACTCCTCCACTCCACATCAGCACGTCGCATCAGTGAATTGCAAACATTGGTTGCTGATCCTCCTTATACGAGGTTCCATCATGATAAGGTAGTCCTTAGAACTCATCCACGCTTTATGCCAAAGGTGTTCTCACGTTTTCATTTAAACCAAGCAGTTTACCTGCCTGTATTTTTTTTCAAGGCCTCATGCTTCAAATGCGGAAAGGAATCTTCATACTTTGGACTGCAAAAGAGCACTTGCCTTTTACTTGCAAAGAACACAGCAACATAGAAAGTCCTCTCAACTCTTTGTTGCTTTTGATCCTTCACATTTGGGACTTCCAGTCTCCAAGAGAACATTGTCCAATTGGATTGCACAATGTATTTCCTTTGCCTATCAGAGTAAGAATCTTTCTCTGGAAGGCCATGTCACAGCTCACAATGTGAGGGCCATGGCAGCCTCAATGGCTCATCTACACTCTGTGTCTATTGACGACATCTGTTGAGCAGCGACTTGGGCCTCGGTTCATACCTTCACAGCTCAGTACTGCTTGGACAAGGACTCGTGAATCTTCTTACAAATTTGAAAGGATGTGTCCTTCAAGTTATTTGACAGCTTTTTTACATTTGTAAGAAGATTCACGTGGGTTTATACGAAGCTGATCATTTAAATATACTGCTGTTAGCTACTGAGGAGGTCATTGATGCTATTTAGCATATCTTTTCCCATTTTTGACGTTCTGGTCTATGGGATAGATGCTACTGTAAGTCTGAGACCACCCAGCAGCTGTTAAGCACGGATTATGTAATTGAACAAACAGAAGAAAAAAAGAAAAAAAATAGAGATTTTCATGTTTTGGATATACTTCTACACCACCCCAGCATCTCATTCCTATGTCTCAACATCATTTTCTTCTCCTATTGTTGGCACTCTCTAACTTCTCCTCTCATCCCAATGGCTTCAAGCCCCACCACTCCTTACCCCGCATCCCCTTCTTACCATCCCCCCTGCCATTTTTTCTTCTACCCTATCATCTTCTCTTCAGCTTTACCATTTTCTTTCTCTCAGCCATCTCATCTCTCTCTGAAAGGACCTCACTCTTGTTACCGTTGTGCTGCCTCTTCTCTCCCCTGCACTCTCCTCCTCCTCCTCTCTCCCCCCCCCCCATCAGGGAATTATCAAGCCCAACTCTGACCCCCCTAGATTTTTATTACACTTCCAAGACAGATCCACACGCAGCTTCTCAGATTTTATTTGTATCTTTCTTTCTCTCATTTCCCTTTCTCATGCATCTCGAATAATGAACACTCTGTTCCAAATAAATACTCAGCATCTTATTGCTCTGAGACCTGACTTCTTCCTGAAGACCCTGCTTCATCTCTTGCCCTCTGTCATGGGAGTTACCAGTTTTCCCATATGCCTCATCCCGTTGGCCGTAGTGATGGTATTGGATTTTTGTGCTCTCATTCCTGCTAATTTCAACCCCTTTTCCTGTCTCATTCACTCTTTTCCTTCATTTGAAGTCCACGCCATTTGCCTTTTTTCTCCACTACCTCTCCAGAGAGCTGTCATTTATCGACCCCCTGATAAATACACCTTTACCTTTCTCACTGACCGACTCCTGACTTCTTTTTTTGGATGCATCTTTTTCCTCCCTTATTCTTGGGGATTTTAAATCTCATTCAACTTCCAACTGTGCTCTTCTGCCCCTACTCACCAGCACGGCCATTGCCTTGACCTTGTCTTTTTCCTGTAACTGTTTGCGCTCTAACTTATGCATCTCAGTTCTTCCCTTATCAGACCATCACTTGCTAAGCTTCACTTTTCATTACCCCCTACCTCAGTCTCACCCAGTCTCCTCCCACCTCTTTAGGAATCTTCATGCTATCAGCTCTCTCCACTGCTGTCTCATCACCACTTTCCTCCACTATGTCATCTGAGTCTGTTCATGAGGCAATATCTTCCTATTACACTATACTCTTCTCTGTTCTGGTTGCTCTTGCTCCTCACATTCTACATCCTGTGAGGTTTACTGTTTGTCCTCTAAAACCTGCTACTTTTGTTCCTGTGCCCACTCAGCTAAGTGCATTTGGCTCAAATCCTACACTCTTTGCTGACTTCCTACATTTCAAATTCATGCTAGCCTCTTCACAGTCAGCCATAGCACTCACCAAGCAAGACTCTGTACTCACCTCACTAACTGTCTTGCCTTTGATCCTCTGTCTCTTTACAACACCCAACTCTCTCTTCAAAGTGCCTCCACCCTCAACTGCTCCTTCCCTTTCTTCCCAGACTTTGACTGGTTATTTTGATGACAAAGTCCATGATATTACGCTTGCATTCTCCATGGGTTCATCTCCATCCCCCCCTTCCGCCTCTTCACTCCCAAATCCTTCCCTCAACCTTTGTAATACTTTCTTCCTTTTCTGAGATCACTGAGGAAACTACATATCTTCTCTGCTCCTCCAAACTTGCTATGTAGTCCTCTGATTCTATCCCCCACCTGTCTAAGCTCCATCTCCTCCCTGTCATCCCTTCTATTTATCTTTTTTTCAGGAACAAGCAGGAAGTCAGCCCTCACATATGGGTGATGTCAGCACCAATGGAGCCTGCGTGGAGTATTTCCCCAGCTTTCAAAGAAAGCCTTTGGGAATGCCACCATGCATGTGTGGTCCCCTTCCTGCCCAAAGGTGCCATCTTACTCAGTCTCCCTTTTTACTATGGAACCCTTCGGACATGCTTCTCGTCCCCGGAAAAAGTTTTCTCTTGTTTCAAACCGTAATTTCCTCTACCGGCCCTCGCCGGTCCTCTTCCCGCCTCCCGAGCGCCTCTGCTTCGGCCCTGGTTTCAGGGTTTTTCTCTTTTGCCTTTTTTGGTTTTTACCATTCTTCACGCCCTTTCTAACCGCTATCTGCATCGAGGGTCTTTGACCTTGCAGGGGTCCTTTTTGCCCCCAATGGCCTTGGGTTTTAAGAAATGTTAGATGCTTCAAAAATATGACGCTCACGGACACCCATGACTGTTGTCTCAGATGTCTAGGAGCTGACCATGACCCGGAGCTGTGCTCCCCTCTATAAGATGATGTCCTCCAAGGCCATCCAGTGTCGAAAGCAGAAACTGGATGATCTCTTCAATAAGGCATCCCTGGTAGCCTCTTGCTCTTTAGCCCCGCAAGCTCTGGAGTCTCCCAAGGCTTCTATCCGGGCCCGGCGGCACTCTGACTAGGGGTCACCTGAATGCGAGCGGAAGAAGGAGGCCTAGAGGACTCTGTCGGGGGCATCAGACAAGCGTGAGAGGTCATGCACCCGGTCTCTCAGCCCTCCTCGGCAGTCTTTGGAGTTGGAGAGGGAGTGGCTCAGTAAGGTACTTTGAACCGATCCGGAGGTCTCTGGCGAAGGTGCCCGTTCTCCCGAGGGTCTTCTCAGCGAGGACACCCTCTCTTCCTCGACACCTGACCCAGTCTCCCCAGCATCTGTGTCACAGGGCCCCACTCCCAAGTGGGAGGCCCGGATGCTAGTCTTGAAATACAGAATTTCTGCATTCCTTGCTGCCCAGCAGGTGCTAATACCTGGCCCCACCGGGATGCGCCTTGAGACCGCAGGGACCTTGACCTTGAGGACTCCCTGGGCCACCGTTCTGACCCTCCTCGGCACGGGTCTCTATCTACTTCCCGTTCCTCGGGCGCAAAATCTTTGAAGGCAAGTGCTTCTGACTCCGGGCAACTTTTGGCCTCAGATCTAGTGCGGTTCACCGATCCGTCTTGAGCCACCCAATCATAAGTCCTCCACTGACTACTCAGATTTGGAGTCTGACGGAGAGACCTCCCCGGAGACTTGGTCCCACCGAGATCTCCCCGCTGACCCAGAGGTGGCAGTCACCTCCCGAGGACACCTTCCTGGAGTTCATCTGGGACATGGCATGGTCCCTAGCGCTCGCCACTGGGTCGGAAGAGGAGCCCTGCGCTGAGGAGCTTGACATTCTGCAATATGAAGCTCCTCGGAGGGAGGCCCTCTCGGTGCCAGTTCCTCCCATTCTAAACTGCTTCCTACTCCACATGTGGGCGATCCCAGCTTCTGTCCTGATTTTGAACAAGCGCCTGGACACTATGTATAAGGTCCAGTGAGGTCTGAGGTTTTGGAAAGCCCAGCTTCCCCACACCTTGATAGTGGTCGAATAGACCATGCGGAAGCTAAAGAGCCCGAAGACTCATTTGTCAGTGCCGCCGGGCAGAGAGTCTCATACCCTTGATGCCCTCTGGCGCAAGGCTTATCGGGGCTCCATGCTGTCGTGCCGCATCCAAGTTTACCAATTATACATTGGGATGTTCCTCCATGATCTCGCAAGGGAGCTCAAAGGCTTTGTGGCTGGCCTTGACGGAGACCATCTCCGACATTTTCAGGCCCTCTCAAAGTCTGTCAGGGAATGCTCAAAGTACCTCTTCCATGCAGCGTACGACAACTGAGTCTTCCGCCCAGGTGGCGGCAGCTGGCTTCAGAGCCCGCCGTCATGCTTGGCTCCAGTCCTCAGACATGGAACAGTGGGTCAGGAGAAGCTGCTGGACTTCCTTTGCCTTGGGGAGGAGCTATTTCTCAAGCCCATGAAGGACAAGGCCATGGAGATCGAGATGGAGTATGTGACTCGTACTCGCCTCTCCCAGAAAACCTCCTCCCTCCCCAAGAAGAAGCAGCAGAGCAAGAAGCCTTTCTTTCAGCGAAAGGGGCTCCCATACAGGGGCTACCTGGCTTATCCGCCGGCATTGATCCCCATTCAGGGTGGCCAGGGCAAGTTCCTGGTCCATGACCCTCATAAGCCAAAGGGCCCCAAGACCTAACCCCTGGCTCCAGCTCAACCAGCCTCTGGGTTTTGATGCCATCGGCATACCTTCTCATCCTCTGGCAGGACGGCTGTCTGTCAGGAGGTGTCTGGTCCATTTCTCCCACAAGTGAGAGTCCATCTCAACCGATGCCTGGATTCTCCAGGTCATTCGGGAGGGCTATCGCCTCCATCTGGGCAAGGACCCTCCTCTGTACTTTCGCGGGGAGCCACATCTGCTTCCCCAGCACCAGGCCTTCCTGAATCAGGAGCTCGGACGCCTCGTTGAGGACGACATGGTAGAACCAGTCCCACTGCACCTCCGAGGACGGGGGTTTTGTTCCCGCTACTTCTTTGTCCTTAAGCGGACAGAGGGCCTTCGGCCCATTCTTGACCTGTGGAATCTCAACAAGTTCCTGGTGCAGGAGAATTCAAGATGCTCTCCCTTGGAACATTACTGCCCTACCTCCATCAGGGCGATTAGCTATGCTCCTTGGACTTAATGGATGCCTATGCTCACATCCTCGTCAACCCCAAACACAGAAAGTACCTCCGCTTCATTGTTCAGGGAAACCATTACCAGTACAGGGTACTTCCTTTTGGCCTCACGTCCATCCCGCAGGTCTTCACGAAGTGCCTGGCCATGGCTGTGGCCCATCTGCAGCTGCAGGGCACCTTCGTCTATCCATATCTAGATGACTGACTCATAACAGGGGGGCACTGCCTCTGAAGCCAGACTGGCCACGGACCACACCATTTGCTTCCTGGAGCATCTGGGGTTCATGATCAATTACCCAAAGTTCCACCTTACTCCATTTCAAATGTACAAATGTATTGTACTAGGAATGTAAATAGTTTCTCCCAAGTTTACCTCCATGTTAAATCCCTGTTCTATGTAGACAATGGCCTAATTTATCTGACCAAGTGTTATATTGTTTCAGTGTAAACCGCACTGATGACAAAGAGCGCGGTATATAAAAAATGTTAAATAGGGGAGAGTCGGGGAGACAGCGTGCTGTACGGAGGCGGCAGGCTCCTGCTCCAGCGGCCCTGACGTCATCGGGGGCCTTCCCTTAAAACGCTCCACGTAGTAGGCGCAGCCGGAGGCGCGGGCTGGGGGCAGCGATCAAAGGGGCACGATATAAGGGGCGAATCAGGCCCCTTGGGAGCCCCTTGGAGCAACGCCGGAGCAGTAGATTGTGATCTAGGCTGCCGTAGAGACGGTGATGGGGAAAAGAAAGAAAAAGGTGGTTCCGGAGGCAAAAGTGGAACCGGTGGTAGGCCCCATGGATAAGCACCTTCAAGTAAAGGTAGGGGCGGATGTGTCTCTGGACCAAGACTTTCTTTCTCTTCACTCACCTGGGGTGTCTCTGAGTTCTCCGGAGAGATCTCCACCTTCCCCTCCAGTATATATTTCTCCACCTTCTCCAGTGACTGTGGGGGACTCTGTTAAGCAAAGTACTCCGGTGGGTTTCCGGGGGAAGTTAACACCTGTTGCCTGGGTTTCAGATCCAGGTGTCAGCAAGGAAATACCTGAAGATCAGGTTACCCTTGTTGACATCTGGAAGAGTGTCACCCGTATAGAAAATATGTTTGCCCCCACTCTTGCACAGCTGTGTAACTTCTCTTCGGAGGTTAGTGACCAGCTGTTTGAGATGGAGAAGTGTTTGGGGAATGTATCCTCACAGGTTTCTAAGTGTGAGAATCATTGTGTTACTCTTAAGTCTACAAGTGTGTCAAATATTAAGGAGAGTTTGTTGGTACATCATAGGATGGAAATGTATGATAATTTATTTCGAGCTAAAAATATTAGGTTATTAAATTTTCCTATATGTCACTTGTTATCAGCGGAAATTCTCTTTCGGAAGTATCTTAAGGAATCTTTGGGTCTGGCTTCTGCTGACTCTATTTTAGTTTCCAAATTATATTATTTGGCTGGGAGGAAGGTATCTTTTGGCGCTCCCGGTGAGATGGATACTCTCCAGGGTGGTGCTAATTTAGACCTTACCAAGTTTCTTGAAGATTCCCAGGATACTATAGTAACTCGGGCTACTTTGGTAGTCACTTTTGTATCTGAATGTGATAAATCTACTGTCTTTAAGTTGTATTTTAAAAAGTCATCCGTTCTGTTCTGTGGTGCCAGGGTTCAGATGTTTCCCGATGTCTGTAAGGCCACACAACTTAGGAGACAGGCTTTCTTAGCCTTGAAGTCTAGGGTGTTGGCCCTTTCAGCGAGCTTTTTCTTACGTTATCCTTGCAAATGTGTAATTACGTTGCAGGGATCTAAATATATTTTTGTTGATCCTTCTCAGTTGCAGGTATTCTTGGATAATAAAAAGTAAAGTAGTGCATATATATGTTTGGAGAGGTGGGGACAAATGAGTTAGAGCTGTCTTAGTAGTGGAATTTAGTTCCTAATCTTTTCCTTTTATGTTTTCCTTGAATATTCTCCCCTTTATAGTGGGCTAGGTATATGAGGACTGATGCTTTAGGTTAATTTTTTTTTACTGTTTTCTTATATAAGGATGGCTTCCTTGTTTGTAATGGCATTGGTATCTTGATTTCCTGTACTTTATTTTGTAAGTATGTTAAAATTTCAATTAAAAAAAAAATAAATAAATAAAAAAAAATGTTAAATAAAAGTAATAAATAAATAAAATAATCCTTGGAGTTCATCGGGGCTTGCTTGGGACACCCTTCGGGCCATGACTTTTCTTTCTTCCTTGGGACAGGGTGGACCTCCTCATGTCCCTGGCATCCGAGGTGTGGTGCTGTCCCAGCCTGAATGATGCTTCGCCTTCTTGGCCACATGGCCTCCACGGTCCATGTCATGCCCAATGCCCGTCTTAACATGGGGGCGATGCAGTGGCGCCTCCAAGCGCAATGGGTGCTTTCGGCCGGCCACCTCAGAGACCCCATCTCGGTCTTTCCCAGCGCAGCGGAGTCTCTGACTTAGTGGCAGGAGTTTCATTACTTGCTTTGTGGTATGCCTTTCCTAAGTCCCGGCGCATCAGGTGGTCTTGGCCATGGACGCCTCCCTTGATTGTGTGAACACAAAACGTTATGGCCTCAAATTCTTGAACGAGCAAACTATGTAAAAATATGAAAAAATCGTTCACTGTTAACAAAACTGGATTAGAGATAATATCCAGTTATTATTCCAGTTTTGTTAACAGTGAACGATTTTTTCATATTTTTACATGGATGCCTCCCTGGCAAGCTGGGTTGCTCAATGCGAGGGACAGCGCATTCAGGGGTTCTGGTCCCTCGAGGAATCCTGGCAGCAGATCAACCTGCTGTAACTCCGGGCAATTCACCTCGCTCTCCAGGTTTTCAGAGACCGCTTACAGCACCGAGTGGTGCTGGTCCAGACTGACAACCAGATTACAATGTTCTGTGTGAACAAATGGGGGCACCAGCTCCTACAGTGTGTGTCTGGAGGCGACAGCCCTGTGCCCCCTTGGCGATGAGCTAGGGCATGACTATCTGGGCCACTTACCTCCTGGGTTAGGACAATGCATTGGCGGACCGGCTCAGCACGGTCCTCCAGCTGCACGAGTGGCACGTGTTTCCCCAAATGGCACAGCACTTCTTCCAGCATTGGGGGACTCTGGACCTAGACCTCTTTGCCAGCCCGGTGAATTCACAGCTTCCTCAGTTCTGAGGTCCCCCTCCCACACCAGGGCAGAGTGGCCCCCGATGCCTTCCTCATCGCATGGGACACGGGATTACTATATGCCTCCCCCCCCCAGCCCTCATTGCCCAGACCCTTCTCAAGGTCCAGCAGGACAGAGCCTTGATGATTCTCTTAGCCCCAAGGTGGCCCAGGCAGCCTTGGTTTGCCCTCCTGCTCCGTCTCTCGACAGAATCCTCAATCCCGCTTGGGTTCTCACCGGAGCTGCTGATGCAGGATGAGGGTCTGCTTCTTCATCCCAACCTGATGTCCCTGTCCCTCACAGCTTGGCAGCTGAGCAGGCCGCTGTAGCCTCCTACCATTTCCCCGTGGAGATCGAGGACATTCTTTTGGCCTCACGGAAGGACTTGACCAGACGGGCTTACGCCTTCAAGTTGCATCTGTTTTCGGTGTGGTGCTCCGAGCGGACCCGTTTTCATGCCCTACAATTTTGGTCTTGCAGTACCTGCTCCACTTCTCGCAGTCTGGGCTGAAGTCTAAGTCGGTCAGGGTTCACCTGAGTGCCATCTCAGCAAACCACCATCCCATCGAGGGCAAACCTCTTTCGGGGCTACCGCTTGTTTCTCGTTTAATGCGAGGCCTGCTTCTTTGCAACCCCCCTACCCACCTTCCTCCAGCGGAATGGGCCTCAATGTGGTCCTCCGGCAGCTGACCAAGCCACCCTTTGAGCCCATGTCTACCTGCCCACTGTGGCACCTGTCGTGGAAGTTGGCCGCCTTGATAGCTCTCACCTCCGCTCGGAGAGTCTGTGAACTCCAGGCGCTGATGGCAGAGGCACTGTACACGAGGTTCTATAGGAACCTGGTGGTCCTGTGGACTCACCCCAAGTTCCTTCCGAAGGTTGTCTTGGATTTTCATCTTAATCAAGAGAGAGTGCTGCCCACTTTTTCTGAAGCCCCATGCTGACCGGGAGTCGGCGATTCTCCACACCCTGGATTGTAAGAGGGCTCTCTTTCTACCTGCTGTGGACTCGGGACCACTGCAGATCTGGGCAGCTCTTTGTTTGTTTTGATCCCAGCCGCTTGGGGCTGGCGGTCACCAAGCGTACCTTGTCCATCTGGGTGGTGGACTGCATCACCTTTGCCCAGGCCGGTTTTCCCCTGGAATGACGAGTCATAGCTCACAATGTCCGAGCAATGGTGACGTCTGTGGCTAGTCTGTGCTTGGTGCCACTGGCAGACATCTGCTGGGCTGCCACCTGGTCTTCCACTCACATCTTCACGATGCATTACTTTCTGGAGAGGGAGTCCTGTCGGGACGCCGCCTTCAGCCAGGCTGTACTCCATAATCTGTTTGGGGTTTAAGCAACTCCTTCCCTCCGACCCTTCTTGTTCCAGCTACCAGGACTGTGTTCATCCATGGACCCGGGTTCCTCGGGCTGCCTTTGGCTTTCACTGGCAACTGCTCACGGCGATGCCATGCCTTTTTCTACAGGTCCTCGGTAGCCTATAGCTAGGGAGCCCCATATATGAGGACTGACTTCCTGCTTGTTCCTGGAGAAAGTGTAGTTACTCACCTGTAACAGGTGTTCTCCGGGGACAGCAGGAATCAGTCCTCACAACCCTCCCTCCTCCCCTTGGAGTTGTATATTTTTGCCATCTTCTTGAAGGGGCTATAGCTATTACACCTGACTGAGTAAGATGGCACCTTTGGTCGAGAAGGGGACCACGCATGCGTGGTGGCATTCCCAAAGACTTTCTTTGAAAGCTAGGGAAATGCTCCCTGCAGGCACCGTCGGTGCCGACGTTACCCAGATGTGAGGACTGATTCCTGTTGTCCCTGGAGAACACCTGTTACAGGTGAGTAACTATGCTATCCTCAACCTATTGCTTTCCACTGCAGCTGTTCTGCAGCTTTCAAGCATGCTATGGCTACACCTGTCCTCGAGAAACCCTCACTAGACCTTACCTGTCCTTCCAATTACACAGGTACACTACCAAAAAACTGCCTCCAGTTTTGCAACTGATTCCTATAGATTTTGGGGTGCTGAATCCAGGAAAAATAGCCAAAATGTTCCATTACGTCACGTTTTCTTGCAAAATTAGATTTCTTACCCATATAAGGAATGTTCACATAATTTCTTTTTAGCCGACTGCAGTTTATTTTCTTGGCCCAAAATAGAGGTTGTAATGGGTAACTAACTAGAAACACTCCCTCATGATATTTTAGTGTGTTTTGTATTCATTTTATACATTAACAGGACAATTGGGAGGCGGGGGCTAAATCCAGTACTCGCGCTGGCGCATGTTCTTTTCTGTTCGCCTCGCCTCGTTCGCTCACTCAAACACGGTGGTTGCGACATGAACGTTCCTGTCAAATTTCAGTTTCTTGCAAGTTCATTATTACCTTTTGTTTGCTCAGTCGTAATCCAGCTTTATTCCGAAGTGGTTCACTACAGTTGT
The DNA here is from genome assembly GCA_033557465.1 of Ichthyophis bannanicus. NCBI lineage: Eukaryota > Metazoa > Chordata > Amphibia > Gymnophiona > Ichthyophiidae > Ichthyophis > Ichthyophis bannanicus. The sequence goes on along the minus strand of CM066035.1, from coordinate 883,039,480 downwards.
AGTTTGCAGTGCTGTGTATTTGTGATGGCTCACAGAGCCAGAGGTTGCGTCAACTCTCCGGACAGTTTTTGTTTTATTTGTGGGGAATATACCGTGAAAAAGCGGCAGAGGAACATTTCTGCATTTATTTAAAAAGTATATTTCGCCTATTTCGGTTTGAAGTTAGGCAATCAAGACAAACCGTGGGCTCCTCACAAAGTGTGCAAGACATGTGAGGAAGATCTACGCTTATGGATGAAAGGTAAAAAACAAGCATTTCGTTTCGGAATACCTATGATGTGGCGTGAACAAAGAGACCACAGCAGTGACTGCTATTTTTGCTCTTGCATTGTGAAGGGATACAACTTAAAAAATAAGAACGTAATAAGTTACCCCAACCTTCCCTTAGCAATTAGGCCTATGCCTCATAGCAACGAAGTACCTGTGCCTGAACCACCAAAATCTTTGGATCATATTTGTGTGGACGGTTCTGATCATGATGAGACTCATCAGATGGCTTTTCCCGATCAGTCCAGTACTTCCGAGTTTGAAACTGAACCAGATCCGAAACCTGAACTTTTCTCTCAAGCTGAATTGAATGATTTAGTCCGGGATTTAGGACTCCCAAAAGATGCTGCCCAACTGCTAGGTTCTCGGCTTAAACAGAAAAATCTATTGTCACCAGGAACAACTTTTTATTGGTACCGCAACCGCGAGACACAATTTTTGAAGTATTTCAGCAAAGAGGCAGATTTGGTATTTTGCAACGATATATACGGAGTGATGGAAAAGTTTAAACTTAAGTATGATCCTGCTGAATGGCGGCTGTTCATTGATTCGTCAAAAGACAGCATAAAAGGTGTTGTTCTTCATAATGGCAACACATTCGCTTCAGTTCCTATTGCTCACTCTGTTATTCTCCAAGAAAAATACGAGAATTTGGCCCTGATTCTTCAGAAGATTTGTTATGATGAGCATAAGTGGATGATTTGTGGAGACTTTAAAATTCTATCCATGCTATTAGGGCAGCAATCCGGTTTCACCAAATATCCCTGCTTCCTTTGCTTGTGGGATAGCCGGGCCCGCGATCTACACTGGGGGAAAAAAGATTGGCCAATTCGGGAGTATTTGAGACCCGGTGAGAAAAATGTTCTTCATGAGAGCTTGGTACCTCATGATAAAATTCTATTACCACCTCTCCACATTAAGTTGGGTCTCATTAAGCAATTCATCAAGTCCCTTCCAAAAGATGGTGAGTGCTTTCGGTACCTTTGCTCAAAGTTCCCCCGACTTTCTGAAGCAAAGCTAAAGGAAGGAGTGTTTGTTGGCCCTGATATAAGGAAACTCATTTCAGATGGAGCATTCGCTGAAACGATGTCTGAGAAGGAAAAAGAAGCCTGGGATTCCTTCAAAGATGATGTTCTCAAATTCTTGGGGAACAGGCGGGATGAGAACTATAAGGATATTGTTGCCAGGATGCTCAATGCCTTCAAAGAACAAGGCTGTAACATGAGCCTGAAAGTCCATTTCTTGCACTCCCATGTGAACTACTTTCCCGAAAACTTGGGGGCGTACAGTGAAGAACAAGGTGAAAGGTTTCACCAGGACATCAAGGATGCAGAGAGAAGGTACCAAGGAAGATGGAACACCACTATGATGGCTGATTTCTGCTGGTTGCTGCTGCGGGAAACCCCAGATGAAAAATACGCCAAGCAGCGCACCAAGAGAAGCATTCGGGGGAAGAAGAAACGGGCCCACCAGGAGATTGATTGACCCAAGAATGACTTTAAAATCTAAACTGTGTTGACAAATATCGTGTTTTTACTAAACTTTGAAATAAAAATTTGCTAGTTATTACCACAGTGTCGGATCTCATTTATTAGAATTTTATTTTCACACCATCGGGTGTTTGTCTTCATGTATTGCAATGGTGCGGTTTGCGTTTTCTATTCTTACATACATACCTGTACAACATCTTTTGCACATTTCTTTGCTTTGCTTTGTGTCTAACCTCGCTCTTATATGCTCAATGTTTGTGCACATGTATGTGGCTGTTTTAAGTGCAGACAATTTTGCTACCATCACAGTGTGTTTTGTTGACATTACTCTATTCTTATGTGCTGCCTTGTTACAATTTTCTTTATTCTTATTTGAATAACTACTAAACAATTAGTATAAAGAATTCATCCAAGAAACTTTTATCTCGATCGCACTCAATCTGAAACGTTCACCTCAAACTGATAACCCAATGTAGCAAAAAATCTGTACGTGATGGAGCAAATTGGTTACCAGATTTGGATTCAGCGCACCAAAAAACGTAAAAATCAATCGAAACATTAGAGGCAGTTTAAAAAAAAAAATTTTTAGTGTACCTGTGTTACTGATCTGTCTCCTCCTCCCCCTTATTCCTAAACTACTTGAACGTGCAGGTCATTGCTGTTGTCTTGACTTTCTCTCATCTCAAGTCATAAGAACATAAGAACATAAGATATGCCATACTGGGTCAGACCATGGTCCATCAAGCCCAGTATTCTGTTTCCAACAGTGGCCAATCTAGGTCATATGTACCTAGCAGTTTCCCCAAGTCCTTCTGAATCCTTTTGTCTTCCTTTCGTTCTCTACCATTCTACTCAAATGACTCATGCCAAGTCTCCAATTTCTTGTCCCTGGCCAAATCCAAGGGCCTTGGCCTTTCTCCTGCTCTTGATGCTGTTGATCACCACCTTCTCCTCAATACTCTGTCCTCTCTTGGTTGTAAGATCTCTGTTCTGTCCTTGTTCTCTTCTAATCTCTCCCACTGCACTTTTAGTGTATGTTCTGGTGATATTCCTCTACTGATATCTCAGTTGGTGTACCCCCGGGCTTGCTCTGTCTTGGAACCTCTCTTTTTCTTTCACTACATCCATGGTGCACATATATCCTCCCATGGATATCATTACTCTCTTTAAACCAATGAGACTAATCTACCTCTCCGCACCTGAAATCTCTCCTGGAATCCAGGCCTGTATCTCTGCCAGCTTATCTGACATTGCTGCCTGGATGTCCTGCCATCATCTGAAATTGAACATGGACAAAACTGGGCTTCTTATCTCACCCCTAAACCCTCCTCACCCCCTTCCTCCTTTCTTTTTGTGGATAACTCTTCTTCTCCCTGTTTCCTCTGTTTGCATCCTAAAGGGTTGTCTTTGATTCCTCCTCCTCCTTCTCTACACACATGCATCAGATAACTAAAACTCGTTCCTTTTTCTATAACATTAGCAAAATTCACCTCTTCCTTTTTTGAACACACTACCAAGACCTGGGATATCCACTGCCTGCCCCAATACAAGCATTGTTGAACCTGTTTCTTTTGGGGACACTGCTAGGTGGTACTTACCTAGATTGGCCACTGTTGGAAATGGGATACTGGGCTTGATATACCTTGGTCTGACCCAGTATGGCATATCTTATGTTCTTATCCACACATCTCCCGTCTAGACTATTGCACCTCCTCCTTCCTGGTCTCCCTCTGAATCATCTCTCCTCACTTCAATCACTTCAAAACTCAGCTGCACAGCTAATCTTCCACCAGTGTCACTATGCTCACATAGCCCCTTTTCTCAAGCCACTTCTTTGACTCCCTATCCGCTTCTGTATCTAGTTCAAACTTCTACTGGACCTATAAGTGCATTCATTCTGCTGCTCTTCACTACTTTTCTTCTTATTTCTCCCTATAACTCCCTCTTCAGGAACTCTGCTCTTCTGTCAGATCCCTTCTGTCTGTGCCCTTCTCTTCTACTGCCAACTCCAAACTTGGATCTTTCTACCTTGCTTCTCCTTATCCCTGAAACAAACTACCGAGTCAGTATTTCTGGCCCTCTTCAAATCCAGGCTAAAAACAAGGCTCTTTGAGGCTGCTTTTGAATCCTAATCTGCTTAGTTTCCTGTTCACCTCCTATGTGTTTTCTTACTATTCCCCTATCAGGGATCTCCAACTCCAGTCCCGGAGGGCTGCAAACCAGTCAGATTTTCAGGATGTCCCTAATGAATATGCATGAGATAAATTTGAATGTAGTGGGGGCAGTGCATACAAATATCTCAAGCATGTTCATTAGGGACATCCTAAAAACCTGACTGGTTTGCAGCCCTCCAGGACTGGAGTCGGAGGCCCCTGCTCTTGATCAGTAGTTCTTAGCCCAGTCCTTGGGACACACCTAGACAGCCAGGTTTTCAGGATAACCACAATGAATGTGCATGAAAGAGATTTGTATACACTACCTCCATTGTATGCAGATCTCTCGCATGTTCATTGTGGTTATTCTGTAAACCTGATTGGCTAGGTGTGTCCCAAGGACTGGATTGATAATCCCTACCTTAGATATATCCTAGATCCCAGTTATTACGTTGTCTGTCTTGACGAAACTGTAAACTATGATGAGCAGGGACTGTCTCTTACATGTCTCTATATAGCACTGCATACACCTTGTAGCGCTGTACAAATGTTTAGTAATAATAGTAGTTCTACCTCCACTATAGAAGTGGAAGCAACTGTAAGATAGAGAAGCAGTTTAAACTGGAGTCTAGGTCGTTTAGCGTCCAGTATTTATTCAAATTAGATTCCATATTGTCCTGCTAGAACAATCCAGAAAAGTGAGTTGTATTCCCCTACCAGCAGATGAGTAGAGATGGAGAGCCAATGAAATGCCAAGGTTTTAATGACATCGCTCCCTTGGCTCTATCAGCCTATACTGCAAGGGGCAACTCAGTATTTTTCTGTCTCCAGCAGAAGGTGATTGGGTTTTTTTCAGCTCTGAAAAAATCTGAGTAATTGAGGGAAAAAAGACTGATTCTTCTTGTAAATGACCACCTGCGGTTGACTCACTGGAGCGTGATGTGGGAGGCTCCACTAGACTGCTGTCTTTTTGATAGCCATAGGAAGAATGAAAACTGGTTCAGCTCAACACTCTCATCCTGTTAAGGGCCAGTTCAGCAGCCAGAAATTTGGAAGGATTTGGGAAGAATTTTAGCTACCTCACACAACCTCAATGCCCCCTCCCTCTTTGTCCTCCCCGCTGTCCCCTGAAGATTGAAGGTGGTTCTCCAGGACCAAGCAGGAAGTCAGTCCTCACATATGGGTGTCATCGGCACCGATGAAGCCCCAGCGGAGCATTTCCCCAGCTTTCCATGAAAGCCTTTGGGAATGCTGGCACGCATTCGCGGTTCCCTTCCCACCTAAAGGTGCCATCTTACCTCAGTCTCTTTTTTTTCTGAGAAGCCCACCAGATGTGTGTCCTGTTCTCCCGGATAAAAGAGATTTTTTCTTCGGCGATTTTTCGCTATTTTTCTCCGGTTCGACGCCAGTTCCCCTCCCGCCGGGTTCGGTACACAGGTATCGAGCCTGCTTATTTCTATTTCGGTTTTTGCCCTTCGTGGCTGGCGTTCACGCCCCTTTTTTCATTTTTCCCTGGAAGGCCGGTCTTTTGACCTCACAGGCTCTTTTTTCCATGATGGCTTCCAGTGGTTTCAAAAAGTGTGATCGGTGTAAGAAACTTATGTCTCTCACCGACACACACGACTGCTGCCTTCGGTGCCTCGGCCCTGACCACGACCCCAAATCGTGTGTGCCATGTGGGAAGATGTCTTCCAAGGCACTCAAAAGTCGACAGCATCAGAAGGAGAGGTTTTTCTCGGACTCTGCCTCCGACCGGGCCCGCACCTCGTCTGAGGCCTCGACATCTCGGGATTCCGATCCCGAGCGCCGTCGAAGCTCCTCGAACAGGGGGTCCCCCGACCGGGAACGCAAGAGGAAGAAGCGGCGTTGGAGGAGGTCCCTGGTCCCTCGAGGGCCAGGTCTAAGACCCCCGACCGCCGTCCCGAGCCCATGGACCAAGAGAAGCCTGCCAGAGTCCCTCGCGTGGAGCCGGAGTCTGCTGGACACGTAAGCCCCGTAGTCCTCGTGGACTCTCCTCCCAGAGAGCCGACGTCGGGCCCGGCGCCGCCGGGGCCCGAGTCGATGGCTGCTGCATCTCCCAAGCTGAGTCTCAGGATGACAGCCTTGGAGTGCAGATTGTCTGCCTTCATGGAGCAGCAGCGGGCTCTAATGGCCAGCCTGTCTGGTGCATCTGCCCCGACCACCGGTATGTCAACTTCGAAGTCCACCCCGGAGACCGAGCCGATACTCGAGACCCTCGTGGCTCGAAGTCGTCCTCGGTCGAGGTCTCCCTCGACCTCCCATTCGGGACCGAGGGTGTCGATACCGGTGCCCCCGGTGTCGGGGCGGGTGCCTCGGGGCCCCGCGGGGTCGGACCCTGACACCTCCTCGGATGAGTCCGCCTGGGAGATGGAGGACAAGGAGTTTCCCGATAATTTTAAGACTCGGTGCGTCCCGTCGGACTCACCGCAGTCTGAGCCCCGGATTAGATCCCCTCCGGAGGACACTAGGTTCTCGGAGTTCGTCTGGGATATGGCCGCTGCCTTGGCTATCCCTGCCGATCCCGAGGAAGAGCCTCGAGCCGAGGAGCTTCAATGCTCTACAGTACGACTCTCCTCCGAAGGAGGCCTTTACGGTCCCGGTTCCTCCGATGCTGGAACGGCTCCTCTTCCGGATGTGGGAGGCACCGGCCTCGGCGCCGGTTTTGAGCAAGCGAGTCGATTCCATCTATCGACTCCGCAAAAGCCCTGGTTTCCAGAAAGCACAGCTGCCACACCATTCCATGGTTGTGGAATCGGCCATGCATCGTCTGAAGAGCCAGAAGATGCACTCTGCGGTGCCCCCCGGCAGGGAGGCCCGCAACCTCGATGGCGTCAGTAGAAAGTGCTTCCAGGGGTCTATGCTTGCTTGCCGTGTCCAGTCTTACCAGCTGTACATGGGCATGTACTTGCGAGACCTGGCCAAGGAATTGGCCGGATTCTCTGCTGGTCTCTCCGGGGAACCCTTGCAGAGATTTAAGACCTTGTCCTCGGGGATTCGGGAATGCTCAAAGTTCATTTCCCGCGCCGCTTACGATGGCTTCGAGGCTTCGGCCCGAGTTGCGGCTGCCGGCATCGCGGCTCGACGCCAGGCGTGGTTGCAGTTATCGGACCTCGAGCCATGGGTTCAGGACAAGTTGGTTGAGCTTAGTCTTGTGAGGGACAGACCGAGTGTAGAAGTTTGGCTCGGCTCCAGTGCCTATTTCTAAGCATCCCTGGCGGAGGTCACCTGGTGGTGTGGCTCAACTGGGTCCTGTCTGAGACTTAGACTTGGATTTTGGTTCTGATATTTCGGCTGTGGGCTCTGATACAGAGGAAAAAGTGCTGTCTCCAGGAACAAGCAGGAAGTTGGTCCTCGCATATGGGTGATGGCACAAATGGAGCCCACGTGGTGAACACTCCCCCAACTTTCATAGAAAGCCTTTGGGAGTTAGACAACGCATGTGCGGTCACCGTCCCACTCAAGGATACCATCTTACTTCAGTCTTCTTTTTCCCCGGACCTTTCATCTGCACCCTGGAAAAAGTTGCCGCTTTTGCCATCGGCTTTTTCTCTCTTTTCATCTGGTCATGTACCATCACCTTCTCGGTTCCTGGACCTGCTGTCGCCTTGGCATCGCGTTTTTCGGGTTCCTTTTTCTCTTTCTTCTTATACTTGGGCACGCGGGGGTTTTCTCGCACCCTCCCTAACCCCAGGACCTTTGAGATTGATCTGGCAGGTACTCGGACTCAACTGTCCCGAAAGACCTCCACTCCCACGCAGAAGAGGAAGGGTCCGGGGAAGAAGCCTTTTTACCCGAGGAAGGTGCTTGCCTATAAGCAATCCCACCTTCAATACCAAGTACCGGCGGCTTCCACTCAGTGCCCACAGACTAAGAGTCAGGGGAATGGCCCCCGCGGGCCCCCAAGCCCGCTGCACAGCCCCCTGCCATGCAGGGTGGGGTTTTTTGACTATGCCAGCATAGCCTCTCCCCCTCCACGCCCGTCGCTCAGCACGGGGGGGCAGGCTGATCCACTCCGCTCACAGGTGGCCAGCCATAACATCTGATTCCTGGGTGCTGCAGGTGGTTCAAAGGGGCTACCTCTTGCATTTTCACCAGGTGCCTCCCCCCTACTTTCCGGGGGAGCCTCCGAGGCCCCCTCTGCACAGAGACTTACTCCTTCAGGAGCTGCAGGGTCTACTGGAGGAGCAGGCTGTGGAGCCAGTGCCCCCCAACCTCAGTGGGGTCAGGGATTCTACTCCAGATACTTCCTGGTCCCAAAGAGGACGGGAGGCCTCAGACCCATTCTGGACTTGCGCAACCTCAACATGTTCGTTTTTCCTTACCTGGATGACTGGCTCGTACGGGCGCAGTCGGCCCCAGAGGTCGCGCAGGCCACGCAGCGTACGGTGGTTCTGCTTCAGCACTTGGGCTTCGTCATAAACATCGGGAAGTCCACGTTGCGCCCCTCTCAGGATCTCGAGTTCATAGGAGCTCGGCTCGACACTCTGCGAGCTCGTGCCTTCTTGCCTCGAGAGCGAGCCGACAGGCTCATGGCTTTGGCCGGCAGGTTCCACAGTGCGTCTCCGGTTCCGGCCCGGAGGTTCCTGCAGCTGCTCGGTCATATGGCCTCCACGGTCCATGTCACGCCGAACGCCCGACTGCATATGAGGCCTGTCCAGTGGTGTCTCTGCACTCAATGGCATCAGGCCACAGGAGGTCTGGCGGACCTTCTACAGATCTCCGACCGCCTGGTCTCCTCTCTGCAGTGGTGGCTCCACCTGCCCAACCTGGTACGGGGTATGCCCTTTCAGTCTCCCGCACCATCCCAGGTGCTGACGACCGATGCCTCTCTCTTGGGATGGGGAGCGCATTGCCAGGGAGCGCGCACTCAAGGCCTTTGGACTCCTTGGGAGGCGGCTCAACAAATCAACTTCCTGGAGCTGCGGGCGATCTGCCTAGCTCTGCGGACCTTCTCTCACCTCACCTCTCGCCAGTCCGTACTGGTACAGACGGACAATCAGGTGGCCATGTTCTACGTGAACAAACGGGGGCACGGGCTCCCTCCTGCTCTGTCAGGAGGCCCGGCGACTGTGCTCCTGGGCTGTCGACAGGTGTATTCAAGCTTCAGAGAGATCGAGGGACCATGATCCTCATAGCACCACATTGGCCACGTCAAGTGTGGTACCCTCTACTTATGCATCTCTCTCAAGCTCCTTCCCTGGACTTGGGCTCTGCACCAGACCTTCTATCCCAGGAAGAGGGAACATTATGGCACCCAAACCCCCAGTTGCTCCATTTCAGGGCTTGATTGCTGAGGGCTTAGACCTTCAAGATTTTCATCTCAGCAAGTCAGAGAAGTTATTCACGCCTCTAGAAAGCCTTCTACTAGACGTTCCTATGCTTTCAAATGGAAATGATTTACCATTTGGTGTTCAGAGAAGGGTCTAAACCCTCTTGCAATACCTCTGAATTCTCTACTAGAGTATCTCCTGCATCTATCCCATGCAGGCCTGAAAACGAATTCCGTAAGAGGCCATTTGAGTGCTATTGCAGCGTCCCTCAAGCCTCTCAATGGACAACCTATTTCCTCTCATCCTCTTATAGCAAGATTCACGAGAGGCCTTCTTTTAACTAAACCTCCCATTAGATCACCTCCAGTGGCATGGGACTTAAACCTGGTTCTTGGCCAGCTCATGAAGCCACCCTTTGAACCTTTAGCCACCACCTCCTTGAAATTTCTTTCTTGGAAGGTTATTTTTCTCATTGCACTCACCTCAGCACGCCACATCAGTGAGTTGCAAGCTTTGGTGGCTAATCCACCTTATACAAGGTTCCATCATGATAAGGTAGTCCTCAGGACCAATCCACACTTTATGCCTAAAGTGGTCTCGCCTTTTCATCTGAACCAAGAGATATATTTACCTGTCTTTTTTCCAGGACCTCGTGCATCAAATGCAGAGAGGAATCTTCATACCTTGGATTGTAAGAGAGCTCTCGCTTTTTACTTACAAAGAACGCAGCAACATAGAAGGTCTTCTCAACTCTTTGTTGCTTTTGATCCTTCTCAGTTAGGACTTCCAGTCTCTAAGAAAATACTGTCCAACTGGATTGCTCAGTGTATTTCTTTCGCCTACCATAGTAGGAACATTTCTCTGGAGGGCCATGTCACAGCTCACAATGTGAGAGCCATGGCAGCCTCAATGGCTCATCTAAACTCTTTGTCCATTGACCAAATCTGTCGAGCGGCCACCTGGGCCTCGGTTCATACCTTCACAGCCCATTACTGTTTGGACAAGGACTCCCGCCGGGATGCCTCGTTTGGTCAGGCTGTCCTCAAACACCTGTTCCATTCCTGATCAGCTCCTACCCACCTACCCTGGTTGGATGCCAGAGATCCATGGGGGGAGGTAGAGTCCTTTTCAAGGACACACAACCTGGTGTCTTCCCCTGGCATCTGCAGCTAGGGAGTCCCCATATGTGAAGACTCATTCCTGCTTGTTCCTGGAGATAGCACCGTTACTTACCTGTAACAGGTGATCTCTGGGAACAGCAAGAATAAGTCTTCACAAACCACCCACCTCCCCTAGGAGTTGTATCTCTCTATCTATCTTTCCTTTCCCCTCGCTCTCTCTTTGTCTCAGCTTTAAAACTCGAACTGGAGAGAGGCGGTTGGGAAAGGCGGGAAGGCAGCGCGCAGGCGCTGTGGGATGCTCCCAAAAGCTTTCTTACTGGACGCTGGGGAGCGTTCCCGCGCAGGCTCCGTCGGTACCAACGATACCCATATGTGAAGACTTATTCCTGCTGTTCCCAGAGATCACCTGTTACAGGTAAGTAACTGCTTTACCATCCTCCATTGTCAACTGTCAGGTACATTAGGAAGTACTTCAAAACCCTGCTCATTTAGAACCCATTACAAACCAGCCATATCATAACAGCACTACCAGAACTCTCACAGCACCAAACTCTGCATATAAAAGGGCAGCACTGAAAATATAAAGCCAATACATCTAGTAGAAAGCCAATACATCTCCTACTGGGAAAAGAGAACAAGTAGGACTGCTACACAGAAACTGCACAAATAGAATACCGCAGCTCGGTCATATATGCGAAACGTGGACAGACCATCATTAAATATGGAACAAGGGATCACAATTTGATATGAAGGCAATAATTGAACTGGCAACCCCAAAAGCCAAACTTGGGATGTGCCACAACACTGGAGAAATAAAACTATAAATTAATTTCCTCTTATACTAAACAAACACAGACATCAGTGATGTACTTTTCGCAGAGCTGACCTATTCCAGTTTCTAAATTTAAAATAAAATAATTTCTGTCTTCCTTTTGTTGTTTGGGCATTTTATTTTTCAGTCGTAATTGCTCCAGGCTCTCTCTTCTGCTTTTTTTTGCATCTTCTGCTAACTCTCCATTGTCTGTTCTTTCTTCACTCGTCTATTTTTTTCCACTCTCTCTCTCTACATCCTCCTCTGACATATTGATCTTTCTCTCTGCTCTTTCCTCCATTTCTTTCTTTATTCCTTCTTCGTCCACTGATATTTCACACGTACTCACACACCCGTCCTCAATTCCCCTTTGACCTTTCACCTAGCAACTTTCAATTACTCCTCTAACCTCTGGGCCAACCCGTCTCACTCTTTTGCTAGCCTCTTATTCCCGTCTGTCTTTCACTTACTTCCCATTGCCATATTTTCACCCTCTGTAATCGCCATCCTCCTCTCACTCATCTCCTTACCAACTTCTCATGCCTCTCTCACATAGTTCTACCATGCCCACTATCTCCACACTCTCACCACCCATTTTCAGCATCTCTCACTCCCTTCACTCTTCCCCTTTACTCCCAAGGTCCATCATCTTCCTCTCCTCTCTCTCATCTCCCCAATCCTTTTTTCCCTCCCACCCATGGACCAGGAGCCTTATATCCCCATCCCATTCTCCATCCTCCCCCCCCCCTCCCTCCAGTGGCCTGGCATCTCTCCCAGCCCAGCATCTGTCCCACTGTCTCCCTCCATCCCCAGTCCAATATATCCCTTCTCTCTCTATCTCCAGGAACAAGCAGGAATGTAGTCTTCACATATGGGTATCGTCGGTACCGACGGAGCCTGCGCGGGAACGCTCCCCAGCATCCAATTAGAAAGCTTTTGGGAGCATCCCACAGCGCCTGCAAGCCACCAACACCGGCCCCTGCTCAGCAGGGTGGGGGTTTTTGACTCAGAAGGCATAGCCTCTTCTCCTCAGCTGGCTCACATCAGCACAGGAGGCCGGCTGGCCCATTTTGCCCACAGGTGGTCAGCCGTCACATCAGATACCTGGGTGCTCCATATAGTCCACAAGGGCTATCTTCTCCATTTTCACCAGGTATCTCCCTCCTATTTTCCAGGGGAGCCTCCAAGACTCCCTCTGCACAGGGACCTACTCCTTCAGGAGTTAGCAAGTCTGCTAAAGGACCCAGGCTGTGGAACCGGTGCCCCACCACCTGAGAGGTCACGGCTTTTATTCCAGGTACTTTCTGGTACCAAAAAGAACAGGAGGCCTCAGACCCATCCTAGACTTGCGCAACCTCAACAAGTTCCTGGAGATGGAAAAGTTCAAGATGCTTACCCTTGGAATCCTGCTGCCCTACTTCCAGCAGGGAGATTGGCTATGCTCCTTAGATCTAAAGGATGCTTATACTCACATCCTTATTCATCCAGACCACAGACAATATCTCAGATTTGTTGTTGGGGGAAACCACTACCAGTACAGAGTACTACCCTTTGGTCTAACCTCCGCTCCGAGGGTGTTCACCAAGTGCCTGGCGGTGGTGGCGGCCTACCTGAGGCTTCAAGGTCTTTGTGTTTCCATACCTGGATGACTGGCTTATAAGGGGCCAGTCTTCCCAGGAGGCCAGTCAAGCCACCCTTCGCACTGTGGCTCTGCTTCAGCACTTGTGGTTTGTCATAAACTTCGCAAAGTCCACTTTGCTCCCGTCCCAGAACTTGGAATTCATAGGAGCAAGACTATACACTCTTCAGGCGAAGGCTTTTCTGCCAGTGGACAGAGCCCACAGGTTGATAGATCTAGCCAGGCAGTTTCACAGCAATTCCCTGGTCTCCGCCAGGCAATTCCTGAGACTTCTCGGCCATATGGCTTCCATGGTTCATGTAACCCCCCAATGCTCACCTGCACATGCGGCCTGCTCAGTGGAGCCTTCGAGCTCAGTGGCATCAAGCAACAGGGAGCCTGCAGACTCAGTAAGAATATCCACCCTGCTAGTCTCCTCTCTGCAATGGTGGCTTCATCTTCCGAATCTGGTACTCGGAGTGGGTTTTCAATCCCCTCCGTATTCTCAAGTGCTGACGACAGATGCTTCTCTTCAAGTTTGGGGAGCACATTGCCAAGGGGCATGTACTCAGGGTCTCTGGACCCCTTGGGAGGCTGCTCAGCAGATAAACTTCCTGGAGCTACGGGCAATACACCTAGCTCTGAGAGCTTTCTCCCACCTCACATCTCACCAGTCTGTAGTGGTCCAGACGGACAATCAAGTTGCCATGTTCTACGTGAACAAACAAGGAGGCACGGGCTCCTTCCTTCTCTGTCAGGAGGAACAACGACTGTGCTCTTGGGCAGTCAATCACGGAATCCTCCTCAAGGCTGTCTACCTTCCAGGTCAAGAAAATTACCTGGCGGACAGACTGAGCAGGATCCTGCAACCACACGAATGGAGATTGAATCCGTTGGTGGTTCAGCAGATCTTTCTCAGGTGGGGCCTCCCACCATGGATCTTTTCACCAGTCCTCTGAACCGGCAACTCCCGAGATTCTGTTCCAGACAACCGCATCCTCTCAGAGTAGCAGCGGATGCCTTTCTGATTCCGTGGTCCCAAGGCCTACTGTATGTGTTTCCTCCCACGCCACTAGTGTCCCGAACTCTGTTCAAGGTCCTCCAGGACGGGGCCTCAATGATTCTGATAGCCCCCAGGTGGCCGAGGCAGCCGTGGTTCCCACTCCTGCTGCAACTGGCAGTGGACACTCCTCCTCTTCCTCTGGGGATTCAACACGATCTCCTGTCTCAGGATCAGGGGTCTCTCTTGCACCCCAACCTCCAGTCCCTTCATCTGATGGCCTGGCTGCTGAAAGGGTAGTCCTGGCTCCCCTACTACTGCCTAGAGAGGTGGAAGACGTAGTCTTAGCCTCTAAGCGGCAATCCACCAGGAAATCCTACGCTCTTAAGTGGCGTAGATTCTCCGCATGGTGTGCTCAGCACAGCGAGAATCCCTTCTCATGCTTGGTAGCGGTAGTATTGCAGTATTTGCCTTACCTCTCCAATCTAGGCCTTAAGTCCAACTCTGTCAGGGTTCACCTCAGTGCTCTCTCAGCGCACCACTCGCCGGTTGACGGGAGGCCTCTTTCCAACCACCCTTTAGTGGCTCGTTTTCTTAGAAGCCTCCTCCTCCTGCTTAAGCCTCCTTTGCGTCCACCAGCCCCTGAGTGGGATCTGAATGTGGTCTTACAGCGGATTACTTGTCCGCCCTTTGAACCTATGGCTACCTGCCTTCTCCGTTTTCTCTCCTGGAAAACCTTGTTTCTGGTAGCTCTTACCTCTGCTAGGCGAGTGAGTGAAGTTCAGGCACTAGTGTCTGATCCCCCTTACACTAGGTTCTACAGGAATAGGGTAGTCTTACGGACTCACCCGATGTTTCTCCCTAAGGTTGTCTCCCCTTTTCACCTCAATCAGGTGGTTCTTCCGACCTTCTTTCCCAGGCTGCATTCCAACCGGGCTGAGATGGTCCTGCATACCCTGGACTGTAGGAGGGCATTGTCCTTCTACCTTGACCGTACGCGGGAGCATCGAAGGGCTGTTCAGCTCTTCGTTTCTTTTGAACCCAATAAATTGGGGTTACCTGTTTCCAAGCGTACTTTGTCCATATGGGTCGCTGACTGTATCGCCTGGGCTTATGGGGCAGCCGGCCTCTCGTTGGAGGGTAGAATCACGGCTCATCATGTCAGGGCGAAGGCTGCGTCAGTGGCTCATCCCCGCTCTGTTCCGTTGGCAGACATCTGCCGGGCCGCTACTTGGTCTTCAAGCCAGACTTTTGCGGCCCATTACTGCCTTGGCAGGGAGTCCCGCAGGGACAGTGCTTTCGGACAGGCAGTACTCCATAATCTCTTTGGGGTTTAGGCAACTCCTACCTTCCGGCCCTGCTGTTGGGCTACCGGTCGGGGGGCGTTCTCAGAGAAGATTCCTTCCTTACATACTGCCGAGCTAGAGGGAGCTCATTTTTTCCACTTGGGGTCTCTGGTAGCCTTAAACTGGGGGGTCCCATATGTGAGGACTGACTTCCTGTTTGGTCCTGGAGAAAGAGTAGTTACTCACCTGTAACAGGTGTTCTCCAGGAGCAGCAGGAATCAGTCCTCACAACCCTCCCTCCTCCCCTTGGAGTTGCAGTCATATGATTTATTTTTGCTATTTTGCTGTCTTTTAGCTATGTCATCAGACTGAGCAAGATGGCACCCTTGGGCGGGAAGGGGACCGTGCATGCGCGCTGCAATTCCCAAAGGCTTTCTTTGAAAGCTGGGGAAATACTCCGCACGGGGGCTCCGTCGGCGCCGACGTCACCCATATGTGAGGACTGATTCCTGCTGCTCCTGGAGAACACCTGTTACAGGTGAGTAACTACTCTTTCTCCCACCCAATTTTAATGTCTTCACCTAAATCCCAGTCTCTGCTGTTCTCCATCTCCGTCTCCCTAGTATCTACCCTCCTGCCTCCTACATTCCCTTCCACATTCATCAAGTTACTTTCTTCTTTGATATTCATTCTCTGCCTTTCCTCTTCCTTACCCCAGCATCTATCTTATGCCTCTCCCTCTCAACCTTTCACTCTGTATGACTTGTTGCTTCCTTCCTACACAAAATATCTGTTCTCCTCACCATCTTCACTCCTCCAGCATTTTTCTCCACTCTGACCACAGCATCTGCCCCCTTTTAGCTCCCCAGCCCCCAGTAATCACCCTCTTGCAGTCCTCCCTAGCATCAGCTCCCTTTCAGTCCCAGCCCTTCCGAGCATCAGCTCCCTTCCATTCCCTGTCTCTCCCATTATCAGCTCCCTTGCAATCCGTCTCTCCCAACATCAGCTCCCTTCCAGTCCCTATCCAGCATCAACTCCCTTCTTTTTCCAGTCCCTCCCAGCATCGGCTCCTCTTCAGCCCCAGTCTCTCCCCCAGCATCTGCTCCCTCTTGTGCAAGAGACAGGAGGTTCCCCTGTTTCACTTTTAATAGTGTTGCGATGCAATTATACTGGCAATTTCAGTTTATCACAGCCATAGGACTGAAGGAGAACGGTCCTGCAACTATGTACAGGTGAGGTGGGCTTGTGGTGTCCCGAGCCAGTGCCTCACTGGCTCACCACTTAAGCTAAGCAGGTGCGGTGCAGGGCCTGCTGCTCTGGAGTGGGGCCATATGAACATAAGAACATAAGATATGCCATACTGGATCAGACCAAGTTCCATCAAGCCCAGCATCCTGTTTCCAACAGTGGCCAATCCAGGTCATACGTACCAAGCAGTTTCCCCAAAAGAGACAGATTCCGCAATGCTTGTAATGGGTCAAGCATTAACATCCTGGATCCCTTCTTAATAATGGTTTATGGACCTTTCCTCCAGGAACTTCTCCAAACCTTTTTTAAACCCAGCTACACTAATAGCCTTTACTACATCCTCTGGTAACAAATTCCAGAGTTTGATTACATGTTGAGTGAAAAAATATTTTCTTTTATTAGTCTTAAATAGTTTACCCTGTAGCTTCATTGCATGTCCCCTAGTCTTTCTAGATTGATAACGTAAACAATCGATCTACGTTTACCCGTTCCACTCCGTTCATTAATTTATAGACTTCTATCATATCTCCCCTCAGCCGTCTCTTTTCCAGGTTAAAGAGCCCTAACCTTTTTAGCCTTTTTTCATAGGAGTATCCTTCCATCCCCTTTACCATTTTGGTGGCTCTTCTCTGAACCTTTTCTAATAACGCTATATCCTTTTAAAGATACGGCGACCAGAATTGCACACAATATTCAAGGTGCGGTCTCACCATTGAACGATATAGAGGCATTATAATATCTTTTGTTTTATTTTCCATTCCTTTCCTTATGATACCTAGCATTCTATTTGCTCTCTTGGCGGCCACTGCACACTGGGCCGAGGGTTTTAACATGTTATCCACAATGACGCCTAAATCTTTTTCCTGGGTGGTGGTTCCTAATGTGGAACCTTGCATTCTGTAACCATAGTTTGGATTGTTCTTCCCTAGGTGCATAACTTTGCACTTGTCCACATTAAATTTCATCTGCCATTTTGATGCCCAGTCTTCCAATTTTTCAAGATCTTCTTGCAATTTTCCACAATCCTCTTGGGTTTTAACAACTTTAAATAGTTTTGTCATCTGCAAATTTGATAACCTCACTTGTTATTCCCACTTTCCAAGTCATTTATGAATATGTCAAAGAGCAGCGGACCCAGCACAGATCCCTGGGGTACACCACTATTCACCTTTCTCCATTGGGAAAATTGGACATTTAGCCCAACCCTCTGCTTTCTATCTTTTAACCAGTTCTTGATCCACAGTAGTACACTGCCTCCTATCCCATGACTCTTTAGTTTTGCCAAAAATCTCTGATGAGGGACCTTGTCAAAGGCTTTTTGAAAGTCCAGATACACTATATCAACCGGCTCACCTTTGTCCACCGGTTTATTCACACTTTCAAAAAAACATAACAGATTAGTAAGACAAGATCTGTCTCCCATTGGGCCATGACTATCTACATGCTGAGTTATTCTTTGATGGTTTCTACCATTTTTCCCAGTACTAACGTGAGGCTCACCGGTCTGTAGTTTCCCGGATCACCCCTGGAACTCTTTTTAAAAATTGGTTGTTACATTGACGATCCTCCAATCTTCAGGTATTAGAGATGATTTTAATGATAGTTCACAGATTACTAATAGCAGGTCTGCAATCTCATATTTCAGTTCTTTCAACACTCTTGGATGTATACCATCCGGCCCTGGTGATTTGCTACTCTTCAGTTTATCTAATAGTTGTAATACATCTTCCCGATGTATCGATATTTCATTCAATTCTTCCGCACCTTTAAATACCACTAAAGTCATGGGTAACATCCCTACATCTTCCTCAGTAAAGACCGAAGCAAAGAATTAATTCAGTCTCTCCGCTATCGCCTTGTTGCCTCTTAGTGCCCCTTTAACTCCTCTATCATCTAATGGACCAACTGACACTCTCACAGGTTTTTTGCTGCAAATGTACTTGAAAAAATCTTTATTTTGCGTTTTTTCTTCCACAGCAAGCTTCTTCTCAAATTCTCCTTTTGCCTGCTTTATCAGTGCCTTGCATTTGACTTGCCAGTGCTTGTGCTGTTTCCAGGTTTCGTCGTTTGACTCTTTTTTCCATTTCCTGAAAGATGCTTTTTTTGGCAACAGCCTCTCTGACCTCACCTTTAAACCATGCTGGCAGTTTTTTGGACTTCCTTCCACTTTTCTTAAAGCGTGGAATACAGCTGGTCTGGGCTTCCAAGATAGTATTTTTTAACAACACCCAAGCTTGATGTAAGTCTTTAACCTTTGCAACTGCTCCTTTTAGTTTTTTCTTAACTATTTTCCTCATTTTATCATAGTCTCCCTTTCGAAAGTTAAAAGGTAGTACTGTGGATTTCCATATTATCCCTCCTCCACTAATTAAATCAAAGGCGATCATGCTATGATCACTATTGCCAAGTGGCCCCCAACACCCTTATCTCTTGCACTAGATCTGGTGTTCCACTAAGGACTAGGTCTAATATGGCTTCCCCTCTGGTTGGTTCATGAACCAGCTGCTCCAAGAAGCAGTCATTTATTTCATCTAGGAATTTTATCTCCCTAGCATGTCCTGCCGTGACACTGACCCAGTCGATACCGGGGTAATTGAAATCACCCATTATTATTACTGCACTGTAACTTTTGTTAGCTTCCTTGATTTCTTTGAGCATTTCATCATCCATTTGTTCATTCTGGCCAGGCGGTCGATAGTACACCCCCACTGCCATCGCCTTCCCCTTTTTACATGCAAAACATTAATCCTTTCTGACTGAATGCCCTCTCTAACATAGAGCGCAACCCCTCCACCAATTTGATCAGCTCTATCATTACGATATAGTTTGTACCCAGGTATCACAGTGTCCCACTGGTTGTCCTCCTTCCACCATGTCTTTGATATTCCAATCATATCTAACCTCTCATTTAGTGCTATATATTCTAACCCTCCCATCTTATTTTTTAGACTTCTAGCATTTGCATACAAGCATTTTAGAGACTGTATTTTATTCATATTAATTTGGCTATTGGTAGACATGGGTAATTTGGGATCTTTAAGCTCTGTCTGCTCCATACTCGAGGAAATTTGGGCTACTTTACTCTTTTTTTGGAACCTCTCTGCTTTTGGTAGTATCCTTCAAGGATACATTCTTCTGAGCCATCTGCTCTTGGGCGACTGTCGGCTTTCCCCTATTATCTAGTTTAAATGCGGGCAACATCTTCCTCTTTGGCTTGTGGAGTAACAGGCTGCTCCTGCCACTGTGCTGCTAGCCTTCAACACTGCCACCCCCTGCCATGCTTACCTTGTGTGGGCCCTGAATTCAGGAGGTCTAGTGGTAAGTGTTTTCTTCTGGTGGTAGGGAAGGCCTTTCTACTTCTGGTCCCATTTTAAATGTTCCCCTACATTTTTGCACCCTGTACGGCTGCACCACTTGCACTGGCTAGGTATGGTCCTGAGGTTTCCTGTTTCCAGAACATATTGAGGACATGATCCAGTTGGAATGGGATCTTCCTGACTCCCTGCCTAAGGGGTTGAGCGTATATAAAAGGGTGTACGCTTTCCTGGAGGAGTGTGTCGCGTGGTTCAGCACGCCTAAGGTGGATGCAAAGGTCATGGCGGTTACAAGGTGTGGACTGCAGATTGGCCTTGAAGAATTATCTGAACCAAAAGGTGGACTCTTTGCTGAAGAACCATTTCACAGCAGTGGCTGCTATTCTACAGTTGGCAGTGTGTACTGGCTTGACATCTCGAGCCCTTCTCCATTGGATTCATTTTCTTCTGCCAGATGATACTACCCCTCTTTTGGAGTCTGCTACTGCCTTTCTTTCCTGATGTTTGTATGATCTTGTCTGCTTAGCAGCTAGAGATCGTGCCCTGTCGATGGTGATGCGGCATTGGATTTTGCTTCGCCACTGGGCAGCGGACATGTCTTCCAAAGCTCAGTTGACTCAGCTGACCTATAAGAGGAAGCTCCTTTTTTGGGGCTAATTTGGTTGGTGAAGGACTTGGGTGATGCCAAGTCTTATCACCTTCTGGAGATAGGCTAAAAGGACCTGGGAAGTAGGCAGGGTTCTCCCCCTCCTCAACCTCTGCCCATCCATTGTGGGCATGCTGGATGGACTGCCGGGCGTCTCTGGACTCCTGTCTCTATCATCCTGGAAAGCCTTTCTTTTCCTCATACTCATCCCTTTCGAGAGAGGCTAATGGGCCCAGAGACTCTTATCTCCTCCAGAAGAGGTCCCTCCCAGTCTACACAATAAAGGTTTGGGGGCCCATTCCCAGTGCCTCTGCTTGGCAGCAGGCTTTGCCTTTTTTTTTTTTCTTTCAGGACTGGGCCCAAGTAACCAAGGATCGCTGGGTGCTAGACACCATTCAATACAACTATATCCTGGGATGCAAAGAACCAATCGTGGAGGCATTTGTTGTCTTCCACTGTGGTTCAGCGAACAAATGAGCCGCTGTACGAATCATATTGGACAGGTTACTGCTCCTGAAGGCAGTGGTGCCTGTCCCCTCGACTGATCGGGGTAAAAGCAGATAGTCCATTTACTTTGTGGTGTCAAAGAAAGATGGCTATTTCCAACCAATTCTCGACTTCAAGGGGATCAGTGTCCATGTGAAAGTTCTGTATTTCCGAATATCAACCCTGAGATCTGATTCAGGTGATGTGCTGAGGGGAATTCCTAGCATCTCTGGATTTGGCGAAAGCGTATTATCATATCCCACTCCAGGAGGATCAGCCTAGAGATCTGTATTCTGCTGTGTTTGGTCCTCACTTTCAGTTTGCCGCTTTTCCCTTCAGCCTCTTCCTGCCCTGAGGATGTTCTCCAAGATCGTGGTGGTGATGGCTGCAGTGCCAGGGGATTTGTGTGCACTCATATCTGGATGACTGACTCTTAAAAGTTTGTTTTCTGTCAGGCATCTTGGGTGACGACCTGAGTGGTGTCCTTACTAGAAAGACCCTCAGCTGGGTAATCAGTCAGTTTGGGTACCTTCCCTGTCCCTGGAATTCCTTGGAGTATGATTTGATACTCAAGAGGGACGAGTCTTCCTGCCAGAGGAAAGAGTGCAGAGATTGTTGGAACGCCTTAGTCAAATTGGCAGCAGCAATGAAATGGTGCTGTGGGCGCTTGCTCAGATGAGGCTGTTCCAGAGGTCTTTGCTGACTATGTGGTCTTCAAGTTCTCAGGAGTTTGAGCTCAGGCTTCTGCTCCATCTGGAAGTGAATACCAGCTTGTGGTGGTAGCAACAACCACATTCTGCAGAGGGGCTTGCTGCTGGATGATCAATTGTGGATTCTTTGGATGATGGATGCCAGTCTTTTGGCTGGGGAGCCCATTGTCAAGACTGAATGGCTCAGGGGCCATTGGAGCTACAGGGAGGCGGCATGGTCCATTAACTATCTCGAAGCAAAGTTCATCAGGTTGGCCCTTTTGCGTTTATAGCTCCTGGTCAAGGGTCGGGGTGGTATGACTGTTCTCTGATAATGCCACAGTGGTGGCACGAGGAGTGCCAGAATGGCCCTGGAGGACTCCTGTTTGCCTGAGCGGAAAAGCACCTCCTAGCTGTGTTGGCCCAGAACATTGTCAGGACAGACAATGTGGAGGGGGACTTCCTCAGTCATCAGTCTCTGGATCCCAGAGGGTGGGAGTTGAGTCAGGAGGTGTTTCAGATGATTCTTCGCCATTGGGGGTCACCCCGGGATAGATTTGATGGTGACCCAATCCATTGCCAAGGTGGACTGGTTCTTAAGTCACCGCACAGAAGCAGAGTCTGAGGTCGTCGATGTCCTGGTTCAGCCCTGGTCATGGCAATACCTGCTGTGTATGTTTCCTCCTTAGCCCACTGTTGGGGACCTGTGATTTAACACGTACAGTGCCATCCAGATTGGATTGTGCTAGTGGAATTAGATTGGCTGAGGAGAGCGTGGTTTGGGGACCTGATGCATCTCCTGCAGGAACCTCCTCTTCATCTGCCGTTGTTTGGGGCCTGTTATATTAAGGGTTGTATCCTGGACGATCCAGCTCTCTTCTCACTTACGGCTTGACTCTTTTAAGGTGTTGGCTAACATATAAGGGCTACTCTCTTGCAATGGTTTCCACTCTCCTCTAAGCCCAGAAGGGTTCTACCAGCCTGGCATATGTGCAGATCTGGTGCCTCTTTGAGCATTGGTGCATTGCACGAAAGTTGGTTCCTGAAGCGGCCAAGGTGCTGCCCGTGGCCTTCCTGCAAGGGGTAGTATGGGAAAGGGCGTTTCTTTTAGCTCCTTGAAATTCCAGGTGGCAGCTTTGTCCTGTTTCAGAGGTCCAGTGGCTGGAAAGTCTGTTGTCTTGCATCTGAATGTTTTGTGTTTTCTTCAGGGGGTTTGATGTCTGCATTCTCCCCTCTGGTCAGTTGTCTCTTCTTGGGATCCCTGTCTGGTGCTCAAGGCCCTGATATTGGAGCCCTTTGAGCCTATGAAGTATGCTACTCTGAAGGATTTGATGCTCAAGATGGTGGTCTTGGTCACAATTTGTTTGGCAAGGCAGATTTCTGAGCTGCAGGCTCTGCCTTGCTGTGATCCATATTTGTCTTTTTCGAAGGAGGCTGTCTCCATTCGACCTGTGCCTGCCTTTTTTCCGAAGGTGATAGCTCACTTTTATGTGAACCAGGTTGTTTGCCTACCCTCCTTTTCTAAGTCTTCTGAAATCTCCTTTTCTAAGGAGATATGTTGAGAGAAAGATAAGGATCTTCGCCTTGTGGTTGTCCAAAGGGTGCTTTTCTGGTACTTGGAGGTTATGAATTTATTTTGTAAGTTGGATCATCTTTTTGTGCTACTTGCTGGCTCTCGTAAGGGTGATGCGGCAGCCAAGTCTATTTTGGGGTGCTGTATCGAGGAGGCTATTGCCTCGGCATATCTGTTACGGAACTGGCCAGTTCCAGAGTATTTCCATTCACATTCTTCTCAAGAACAAGCATACTTGTGGGTGGAGCGTAGCTCAGTAGCCCCTTCAGACATTTGTCGGGCAGTAATGTGGGCATCACTTTCCTCTTTTGTCAAATATTACCAGTTGGATATCCATATTCGAGCAGAAACAACCTTTGGCTCCAAGATTTTGCAATGGATGCTAGTCTTTGGAGCTGGGAAGCCTATTGCTGTACTGCCTTCCTGTCCAGTGTAGACATAGCTTTGGTACGTCCCACTTGTCAGGACTGGTCTAGCAGGACGATATGGAAGGTGACATTTTACTTAACAGATAATATCCTTTTCTTTAGTCCTGCTAGACCAGTCCAGGACTCGCCCTTGGAACTGTTTGGTCTGCTATGATCTTCATGCTTGGCCCTGTAGGCTCTTATCCTACTGATAGCTTTCTGGTCAATCTCTCCTGTACATAGTTTCTTTGCTGTTTGATTATTCATTGTTGCCCTCGTTGAGGTTGTGTGAAGTCTGCTGTGCCTTCCCATATGCTGTGGGATGAATACTGAGTTGTCCCTAGTGGTGCAGGCTGATAGAAGCATGGGAGTGATGTCATTGAAACCTGGGCATTTCATTGGTTCTCTGTCTCCACTTATCTGGTAGGGGAACACAACCCACTCGTTTAGACTGGTCTAGCAGACTCAATAAAAGGACATTATCTGGTAAGTAAAATGTCACCTTAGCTATTATGGTTTATTGTTTAGGCACTTGATATACTGCCCTTTACTATGCGCATCAGAGCGGTTTACAGATATGTACGAACAGGTACTTTTTATTTCCTTGTCCCCGAAGGGCTCATAGTCTAAGAGTACCTGAAGCGATAGAGGGTTAAGTGGCTTCCCAAGACCACAAGAAGTAGCTATGGGACTAGAGACACCAGTCCCTCCGGCCTGAGGTTACTTGTTCCTATGCAGGAACTGAACCCCTGGCCCTCTGGCCTGAGATAACCTGTTCCAACCACTGAGCCACTCCTCCCTCCAATATCATACACCAATTTGCCCTGGGACCTGTGGAACCTGTGTCACTTTTGTGAACCTGTCAGGTACTTGTGACTTGGATTGGCCACTGTTAGAAACAGGATTCTGGTCTTGTTGAACCCTGGTGTGATCCAGTATGGCATTTCCTATCGTCACCAAAAAGTAGCATACAGATTAAACAAATCCTTGTTGCCAGGTCACCATGGCAACTGAAAATTGCACTCTAGCGTCCAGTATTTGAAAGCCCTCTGTTCAGCTTGGCAATTCCTCCCTGCACTGCGATTGGTTCTTTACAGAGAGCTTGAGCTGTTAGGGGGAGGAAGTTCATGTTGATCTTGCTGTTTTAAGTCTTATGAGCGGGGGTGGGGGAAGAAGGTGTGGCAAAGAGAGAGAGAGGCGAGAGGTGATGGCTGATGGTGGGAGGAGGGCAGCAATGGGAGAGACACCCTAGCTGATGGCTTATTGAGGAAGGGCAATGAGAGACAGAGGCACTAGCTGCTGGGGGGAGGGGGGCAATGAGAGAGAGAGGCACTAGCTAAAGGTTGATTAGAGGGGGCAATGAGACAAAAAACAGCAGGTGTGTCGACAAATATCAGAAGGCACTTTATTAACCAAGCAAAACCCCAACACATTTCGGCCACAAAGGCCACCTTCAGGGGGTGCAAACCTCGAAAAGAGCAATAAAAGTACAATAGTGAATAAAATCATAAACAAATATAAACTAATTCATCATGAATAAATAAATAAATCTGTAACTAAAACACAAGATAAAAAATGGCTTTATCTCCAGGAACAAGCAGGAATGTAGTCCTCACATATGGGTATCGTCAGTACCGACGGAGCCTGTGCGGAAACGCTCCCCAGCGTCCAATTAGAAAGCTTTTGGGAGCATCCCATAGTGCCTGCGTGCTGCCTTCCCGCCTTTCCTAACTGTCTCTCCAGTTCTTCGTTTTCCACGGAGCCGGCAGATCGCACTTCCTGTCACTGCAGAAAATATCCCTTTTATTCTTCTTTTTTGTGGTCACGCTTGCCTTCCTTCGACGCTACACCGGTACCGCTGGTTCTTACTTTCTTTCTTCTTGTAAAAAAAAAAAATTTCCTGAAGTCTTCCAGCTTTTTTCTCCTCTGGTGCCACGCACCATTTTGGGCACTAGGCCCACCTTTCCTCTGCAATAGAAAAACCCGCCTCGGGGTTTAAAAAGTGTTCCAAGTGTGGCGGTACCATCTCCGTCACCGACACCCATGAGTGGTGCCCCAAATGTTTAGGTCCTGACCACTCTATATCTGAGTGTGTTGCCTGTGGGATGATGTCGAAGAGGGGTCGGCAAAACGGAGCTGCTAAACTTAGCACCCTTTTTCCCTCCAATGCAGCATCTGTGGCATCAACATCTTCCAGGGCTTCGTCTTCCACCCATGGATCTCAGGTAACTAAACATAAGTCTAGCCGGTCATCAAAGGGTAGATCTTCCAAGTATCGAGATGCCTCTGAGGGACTTACACTGACAAAATTGCCCCGGCGGGTGGCTTCGGCTTCCAAAGCATCATCGGGTCTCCAGGATGTTCTCGAGGCCCCAACCTCGGCAGAACTACTGGTGCCATGCTCTGGGGTACCGGGCGTTTCGCTCGGTACCGATACCCAGGCATCGGCGGCGTTGATAGACCAGAGATTTTTGGCTATTGAACGCAGTCTGGTGGCTCTTCTCTCGGCATCGGTGCCCCTGAAACCGCTTCAGACAATTCAACCAGTACCGGTACCGACGTCAGTAGGTGGACTACTGGTACCGACGCAGGCTATGCCCTCCGGTACTGACAAGTTGGTTCCGGACCCTGTCGATACCGACTATAATCGGTACCGGTATCATGCAATGCACGATTACCCGGACAGGAGATACTTTGAATCCTCCGAGTCTGAAGACTCTGACAGCTCTGTCGATACCAGAGTACTTTCTCCTGAGGATTCTTCCTCTCCTAAACGTAAGATGTCTCCTCCTGAGGATATATCCTTCCAGGATTTTATCCAAGATGTGGCTCGAGGTCTTTCCATCACAGTGGCTCCTGAAACAGAGCCTAGGGCGAAGGAATTGGAGATTTTACAGTATCCTAAAGCTCCCAAAGAGGCAGCTACTTTGCCTATTCATGATATCTTGCATGATGTCATGCTAAGGATGTGGGAAACACCTCTCACCACTTCTCCTCATTCTCGTAGGCTCGATACTGTATATATATAGAGTTCCTCCTTGTCCTGGATTTCAAAAAACTCAGCTGCCCTACCATTCCATGGTGGTGGAGTCAGCTGTGAGAAGGATCAAGAGTGCAAAAAGACATGCATTTAATCCTCCCGGATGTGAATGTAGAACTCTTGATGCCTTTAGGCGTCGAACCTTCCAGGCCTCTATGCTTTCTGCCAGGATTAGTTCCTACATTTTATATATGGGAATGCTCCTTAAGGAAGTTACAGGAGATTTAGAGCTTATGAGCCCTCTCCTTCCTGATGATAAGAGACAAGATTATCTTGCTCTTATCAAACATGCTCAAGATGTTTCCAAATTCGTAAATCGTGCAGCTTTTGATTGTTTTGAGTGCATAAGCAGAACGTCTGCTATTGCCATAGGCGCACGTAGGATTGCCTGGCTCCAGGCATCTGACTTGGAACTTTGGGTACAGAACAAATTGGGGAATATTCCTTGCACTGGAGAGAATCTCTTTGGCAAAAATTGGCAAGAGAAAGCTAATGAGCTAGATGCTGATAATCTCATCTTGGATAGATTATCAAAATCTACAGCTGATCCTGCAAGGAAAAAGTCCTACAAAAAACATTCTTCATGGGATGGGGTGCACCTACTCCTGCCATACTGCTGGGCAGACTAGATGGACCATACTGGTCTTTATCTGCCGTCATTTACTATGTTACTATGTTACCAGAAAGATGATGTTCTACCCCTCCTATACACAACAAGGGCATCGTTCAGGTCAGTCTGCCCAAAGGGGTCAGCAGCAACCTAAACAAAGAAAAACAAAGGCTGCTAAGCCTCAACCGGCTCAGCAGACTCAGCCTCCACAGGGGCTTTGACTTCCATCTAGAGAACTTTGTCTTCCTGGCCCTGAACGGGCCAGGGCCTTCCACCATTGCAGGAAGGTTATGTTATTTTGCCCCCAGATGGGGGCAGATAACAGCAGAAAGTTGGACTCTGTCCATTGTGAGAGAGGGATACTAGCTTCACTTCCTCAGCATGCCCCCTCCTACAGAAAACAGGAGGGCACGGACTCATTTTAGACCTCAGAGAATTGAACAAATATCTGTTCAAAGAGAAATTCAAAATGATTTCTCTAGGAACTCTACTACCATACCTTCAGAGTCAGGACTGACTTTGTTCTCTAGATCTCAAGGATGCATACACTTATGTTCTCATCCATCCAACTCACCGAAGATTTCTTCGCTTTCTATTTCAAGGGAAGCACTACCAATACAGAGTTCTTCCTTTTGGCCTGGCCTCGGCACCAAGGGTGTTCACAAAATGCATGGCTGTGGTTGTAGCATTTCTCCGCACCCTAATAATATTAGTCTTCCCTTACTTGGACGATTGGCTCATTCGAGCCCCATCAGAGCCAGAGGCCAGGGTTTCAATATTTGGGACTTGTCATAAACTTCCCAAAATCCAACCTAGCCCCCACTCAGTCTCTAGAGTTCATAGGAGCCCTGCTGGATACCAGACAGACAAGGGCCTATCTTCCACAGTCCCGCTGCCTTCGCATTGTGCAGTTAGCTTCCCAAGCAATGCTAAAGTCTCATCTCACTGCTCGGGAAATGTTACAATTGCTAGGCCACATGGCATCCACCGTGCATGTGTTCCCTTATACCCGCCTCCATATGAGGGCAGCCCAGTGGACTCTATCCACTCAATGGACTCAGGCGTCAGGTTGCCTGTCAGGCAAAATAGCAGCCTCAGATCATCTCATGTTGTCTCTCCAATGGTGGCAGTCACCCCAGAACCTGTTGGTGGGGTCCCCTTTTCAGCAACCCCTACCCAAGTAACTCTAACAGATGCCTCACAGGTGGGTTGGGGGTCCATTTGCAAGGCCTCCTGGACTCCACAGCAGACCGATCTACACATCAGTCTTCTAGATCTCAGAGCAATCTTCCTTGCTCTTCGAGTGTTTCACACCCAGCTCAGCTACAAAACTGTCCTAATTCAAACGGACCACCAGGTAGCCATGTTCTCTGTGAACAAGCAGGGCGGAACAGGCTCTCTGTCGCTCTGCAACGAAGCTTTGCGACTTTGGGCCCTCGCCAGAGAGCATCAGATTCATCTCCTTGAAGTGTATCTTCCAGGCATTCAAAACTCTTGGGCAGACAGACTCAGTCGACTTCTGCTTCCACACGAATTGTGTCTCCATGTAGATCAGGTGGCCAAAATTTTCCAATTTTGGGGAACCCTGGACATAGACCTCTTTGCAAGTCCACTGAATGCCAAACTTCCCCGGTTCTGTTCCAGAATTCCGGCCAAGGGTTGTCAGGCCAGGGATGCCTTCCTTCCTCCATTGGGGTCGGGACTTTCTGTATGCTTTCCCACCCATTCCTCTAATTCCCAGAACTTTTATTCAAGCTTCAGAGAGACAGAGGCCATATGATTCTCATAGCCCCACATTGGCCACGACAAGTGTGGTACCCTCTGCTCTTACATCTCTCTCAAGCTCCATCTCTGGAGTTAGGATCTGCTCCAGTTCTCCTATCCCAGGAGGATGGGATGCTGTGGCATCCCAACCCCGAGTCTCCATCTCAGGGCCTGGTTGCTGAAAGCCTAGAACTTCATGGTCTTAACCTTTCTCAGCAAGTAAAGGATATCCTTTATGCTTCCAGGAAACCATCCACAAGATACTCTTATGCTTTCAAGTGGAAAAGGTTTACCATATGGTGTTCGCAAAAGGGTCTCAACCCTTTTGCAATACCTCTGGAATCATTACTGGAATATCTCCTTCATTTGTCTAATGCAGTGCTTAAGACCAATTCAGTGAGTTCATTTGAGTGCTATTGCAGCTTCTCTCAAACCTTTAAATGGGCAACCTATTTCCTCTCATCCGATCATAGCGAGATTTATGAGAGGACTTCTCCTAACTAAGCCTTCTGTTAAGCCACCACCGGTGGCATGGGATGTAAATCTGGTTCTTGGCCAGCTCATGAAGCCGCCTTTTGAACCATTGGCTACTACCTCTTTGAAATTCCTTTCCTGGAAGGTTATTTTCCTTATTACAATCGCATCAGCACGTCGCATCAGTGAGTTGCAAGCATTGGTGGCTGATCCTCCTTATAAAAAGTTCCATCATGATAAGGTAGTTCTTAGGACTCATCCTCACTTTATGCCAAAGGTGTTTTCACCTTTTCATCTAAACCAAGCAGTTTACCTTCCTGTTTTTTTCCCAAGGCCTCATGCCTCTAATGCAGAAAGGAATCTTCATACTTTGGATTGTAAAAGAGCTTTGGCCTTTTAGTTACAAAGGACGCAGCAACATAGAAAGTCCTCTCAACTTTTTGTTGCTTTTGATCCTAGTCTTTTGGGACTTCCAGTCTCCAAAAGGACTCTGTCCAACTAGATTGCACAGTGTATATCTTTTGCCTATGAGAGTAAAAACCTTCCATTGGAATGTCATGTCACAGCTCACAATGGCAGCCTCTATGGCTCATCTTCACTCTGTGTCTATCGACGACATCTGTCGAGCAGCTACTTGGGCCTCAGTTCATACCTTCACAGCCCATTACTGCTTAGACAAGGACTCCCGCCGGGATGCCTTGTTTGGTCAGGCTGTTCTTCAACACCTCTTCCATACTTAATCAACTCCTACCCACCATTCCTGGTAGGATGCCAGAGATCCATGGGGGGAAGTGGAGCCCTTTCACAAGGGCACACAACCTCTGTGGTTTCTCCCTGGCATCTGCAGCTAGGGAGTCCCCTTATGTGAAAACTACATTCCTGTTTGTTCCTGGAGATAGCATAGTTACTCACCTGTAAAAGGTGATCTCCGGGAACAGCAGAAATTTAGTCTTCACAAGCCACCCCCCTCCCCTAGGAGTTGTGTATCTCTCTCTCTCTCTCTCTCTCTCTCTCTCTCTCTCTCTCTTCCCTTCCCTTTATCTCTCTGTCTCAGCTTTAAACAACTGGAGAGAGACAGTTTGGAAAGGCTGGAAGGCAGCACGCAGGCACTGTGGGATGCTCCCAAAAGCTTTCTAATTGGACGCTGGGGAGCGTTCCCGCATAGGCTCCATCGGTACCGGCGGTACCCGTATGTGAAGACTAAATTCCTGCTGTTCCCGGAGATCACATGTTACAGGTGAGTAACTATGCTTTATTTTTGAATAATGTTACACAGTTAAATGTGTAACATTGTTCAAAAATAAAAAGCCTTATAAAGACAACATAAAAACAATGTAATTGTAGAGACAAAGCAAATAAAATGATGTAAATAGCTGTGCTCTTAGTTATAGATCATTATGGAGGGGCAAATGAGGAGGAACACTAAAAGACTATGCCACACATCATGGACGGTTATTTTTCTGGATAATATAGATGGACTAAAAATACATAAAATTTGATATGTGGATTAAAAATTAGAATACTTGGTTTTAAAAAGGACTCAGTAATGGGTACCAATATCAGTCAAATACAACACTTCAGCAGAATGTTTACATTTCCAGATGGATTAAAATTGACTACACATTGTTAAATATTTCTTTCTTACATGGTTAAGGAGTGGACTGGAGTGGCTGAGGGGAGGAGTCAAGATGGCGCTGAACTGAGTTGCTGCTTTGGGCGTTTTCTTGCGATGGGGAGAAAGTGGAAGGTTAGGGCAGGCCACAAGCCCTCTCAGCCTGCTCTTGCTTCCACCTCTTTACCTTCGGTTCTCTCTGGCCCGTTGGATTCTTATTTTCGCCTTTTGCAACTGCCGGCATCAGCGTGAGAGGGAAGCCTGGCATTGGGTCCGTTGGAGACCTCAGCGGCTCTTTCGGGCGTGTCAACAGCCTCTTCCGGTTCACTACCAACACCCAAGCTTGTGCAAGTTCAACGGTTTTACGGGAGCAGATTGCAACGGATTGCTTCCTGGTCTGCATGAGAGTCCGAAGCCTTGAGGGGGGTCTGTTCCTGGAACTCAAGGTATTGTTGGGGGGCTGCCAGTTCCTTTGGAGCACAGACGCTTGTTGGTGGAGGTCCCAGGAGATCAAGCTGCTGTGCACTCGGTAGTACAAGTGGAGGCTGGAGCTGCGCCGTGTGCTATGGAGAGGGAGAGTGCTCCTGCATTGGAATGGTCAGCTTTTGAGTTACAGCGTCCTGCTATAATAACTTTGGAGACTATTTGGGCCACAGTTGTTTCATTGGGTAAGGCGATATATCCTCAAGTGTCCGCTTTGGCTGGGAGAGTGGCAGACAACGCTAAGGCGGTGAAAGAGGTTAAAACTCAGGTTGCGAATGTTCAAGTGCTTAATGCGGACTTTCAAGTTAATGTTGAGACATTGGAAAATCATGTGAAAGCTACCAATAAGAGTTTGGTTACAGTTTTTAATAAACTGGAACATTTGGAGAATGCTGCAAGATCTGCTAATTTGAGATGAATTAACTTCCCGAGGAGTCCTGTGTTGTCAGCGAAGAAGATGTTTAAGAATTATCTTATTGAAGTTTTGAATGTACCTGTTGAATCTCATCCTCCGTTGGTTAAGATATTTTATCTACCATCTGGGAAGAAAGGATCTTCTCCTGAAGTTACTGGAACACAACAAGTGGATTTTCTAAATGTTACGAATATGTTGGAATCTTCACAGGAAGCCGCTGTCTCCTCTTCTACTATAGTGGTGTCATTTGCCTTGCTCTCAGATAAGGAGTGGTGGTTGAAGTTATTTTTTAGGAAACAAAATGGATGTTTCATGGCCTGCTTGT
Organism: Ichthyophis bannanicus; assembly: GCA_033557465.1. NCBI lineage: Eukaryota > Metazoa > Chordata > Amphibia > Gymnophiona > Ichthyophiidae > Ichthyophis > Ichthyophis bannanicus. The sequence continues at coordinate 883,007,357 of CM066035.1, read as the reverse complement.
GAGGATTTATCTGGACTTATCTAAGGACACCAGGAGTCCAGCAGCTGGGGGGTCTCTTTTTTTTTTTTTTTCTTAAACATCCTTGTAAATGTTTGATCAAATACGGATCAATTTCTTATATTTTCTATGAGCCCTTCCAACTGCTGGCTTTTGTGAATGCTTGACGTTTAGAAGTTTTGATTGATTCTCCTGATGTGTGAATATTGGGTATATGCTGGATGTAAACTCAGTTTGGGATTCTTGCATTTTGGGTTGGTTTATTTGAAATCTCCCCTTTCAGTAGTGGGCTAGGGAGAGCACCATACTTATTCTCTGTTTTGCTTGTGGGATTTTTTGCTTAGTTTTTTTTTTTTTTTAACTTGTTAGTGCTCTATTTCTGTACAAGTGTATTCTTGGATTGTTGTAAAATTGCATAAATAGAAAAAAAAATTATTTCTTACTTTGAACTATTCTTCGGATAAATTCTATTGAAGTGTTGTATTTGACTGATATTGGTGCCCATTTACATTATTCTCTCTTTGCTTTCAGCCTTGCATGTTTGCATTTTTATTTGCTTTGCCCTTGGCTGAAAGTGCTACCAGTGCTCAATGCTCATAGGCCACATCCAGGCCTACCAGCTATACATGGGCATGTACCTGGGAGACCTGGCAAAGGAGCTCGCCAGGTTCTCAGCTGGTCTCTCTGAGGAACCTTTGTAGCGGTTCAAGAACCTGGCCAAAGTAGTCTGTGAATGTTCCAAATTCATGTCTCGAGCGGCCTATAACAAGTTTGAGTCGGCGGCTCGAGTAGTGGCAGCTGGCATCTGTGCACGCCGTCAAGCTTGGCTACAGTTATCTGAACTCGAGCAGTGGGTTCAGGACAAATTGGTCAATGTCCCTTGCCAAGGAGAAGACTCTCTTTGGCAAACCCATGACCAATAAGGCTGCCGAGCTGGAGACCGAGTTCATGACGAGGACCAGGCTCTCTAAAAAGACTGCTCCCCCTCCCCAACGAAAGGGCTCGGGTAAAAGTCCTTCTACCCAAGGAAGGGAGCTGCTTACAGAAACTACCCACCTTATCAGGCCTCCCCAGCTCACCAACAAGGTCAGCAGGCCAAGGGACATGGGCATAGGCCACATAAGCAGAAGGCTCCAAAACCCCAGGCACTAGCTCTGTCCCAGCCAGGGGGGAGTTTTTGACTCCTTGAGCATTGCCACTGTACCCCAAGGAGATCAGCAGCTCACAGGAGGACATATGGCCCTCTATGCACAGCGGTGGGTGACCATCACCACCGATTACTGGGCACTAAGGGTAGTCAGGGAGGGTTTCCTCCTCCACCTGACTCAGACACCTCCCTCTTATTTCCCGGGAAAGCCCCTCAGGTCTCCCCTCGACCGGGACCACCTTCTGAAGGAGTTGGCAGGTCTTCTCTAGGAAAAAGCGGTGGAACCGGTGCCCTACCACCTCAAGGGCAAGGGGTTCTACTCCAGGTACTTCCTTGTGCCAAAAAGGACAGGTGGCCTAAGGCCCATCCTCAACCTGAGCAACCTCAACAAATTCCTGGTGAGGGAGAAATTCAAGATGCTCTCCCTTAGAACATTGCTGCCATACCCCCATCAGGGAGACTGGCTATGCTCGTTAGACCTCAGGGATGCTTATACCCACATCCTCATCCACCCCAACCACATGCAGTACCTGCGGTTCTGCTCCCGGCAGGCCCACCCCTCCAGGGTGGCTGTGGACACATTCCTGGTCTCATGGTCGGAAGGCCTCATGTACACCTTCCCTCCTAAGCCGCTGATCGCCAAGACCTTGTTCAGGACCCTCCCCAACAAGGCCTCACTTATCCTGATAGCCCCAACCGTGGTTCCTGCTGCTTCTACAGTTGACGGTGGAGACCCGCATCCTCTTTGTGACCATCCCAGGACTTCTATCTCACGAGGGGGGCGCATTCTTGCTCCTCAACCTGGGGTCCCTGTCGCTGACAGCATGGCTGCTGAGAGGGTGACTCTGGCCCATTTCAGCCTTCCGGTTGAGGTGGAAGACATTCTGCTGGCCTCTCGCAAAGCCTCTACTAGGAAGGCTTACGCCCTCAAATGGCGCAGGTTCTCTGTTTGTTGCGCCGAACACGGGTCTGATCCCTTCTCCTGGGCGCACCCCAAATTCCTGCTGAAGGTAGTGTCGCCCTTCCATCTCAACCCACCTTCTTTCCAAGACCTCATTCCAGTCAGGCGGAGATGGTCATTCACACCTTGGACTGTAAGAGGGCCTTGTCCTTCTATATCCAGTGCACTCAGGGCCTCTGCAAAGCTTCTCAGCTTTTGATCTCCTATGACCCCAGTAGGCTGGGGGAGCGGTGACCAAACATACCCTGTCCACCTGGGTGGCGGACTGTATTGCTCTCGCTTATGAGCAGGCGAGGCTCCCGCTGGAAGCCCGCATCACGGTGCACCGTGTCAGGGCCATGGCAGCTTCGGTGGCAAACTCTGTCCTGATGGTGGACATCTGGTCTGCAGTCCATACCTTCGCAGCCTATTACTGCCTGGAAAGAGAGTCCCGACAGGACATTGCCTTCGGCTAGGCTGTGCTCCCGTAACCTTTTCGGGGTTTAGGCAACTCCTACCCTCCGACCCTTCTGTGTGCAAGCTACCGGAGTGCTGGTTTCATCGGACACAGGGTTTCTACTGTGGTCTGTGGACACGGACTCATTGCTGCTGCTTGCGGCTCCCCAAGAGGGAGCCCCTCTTTTTTTTCCTCCCCTTTCGGTTGCCTGTAACTGGGGTGTCCCATATGTGAGGACTGACTTCCTGCTTGTTCCCGAAGAGAATGTTTTTACGCACCTGTAACGAGTGTTCTCTCGGGACAGCAGGAATCGGTCCTCACAACCCTTCCTCCTCCCCTTGGAGTTGCTCCTTTACCATCTTTTATTTTTGCCATCTTTTAGCTATATCACCTGACTGAACAAGATGGCACCCTTGGGCAGGAAGGGGACCACACATGTGGCAGCATCTCCCAAAGGCTTTCTTTGAAAGCTGAGGTGATTCTTCCGTGAGGGCTCTGTTGGTGCAGATGTCACCCATATGTGAGGACTGATTCCTGCTGTCCTTGGAGAACACCTGTTACAGGTGAGTAACTACGCTTTTGCTTCTGCTGTGGCCTGAATCCTGCAAAATTTGTGATTTTTCAAATACTGGGACTACTTGGACTATTATGCTGCACAACAGATACTCAGGCCAGCACAACAGATATTTGACTCTGTCTGGAGACTCTGGTGGTTTTTGCATGCACCTGTATTTTGCAAAAGAAGTCTAAACTTTCTGCAAAGAAGTTGAATAATGCTCTAAAGGACTGAAATCTGCAATTTCTCTGTATAGTGCCACTCTTGCCCCTGTGGAGAAAGATTTATCTCCAGAAACAAGCAGGAATGTAGTCTACACATATGGGTGACGTCGGTACCGATGGAGCCCGCGTGGGAACGCTTCCAACGTCTACTAGGAAAGCCTTTGGGAGCATCCCACTATGCCTGAGTAACTGCCTCCCCGCCTTCCCAACTCTCCCACCTCTGTTTTCCACGGAGCCAGCAGGAAGCAAATCCTGTCACCGCTGAAAATTTGTTTTTCTTTTTTTGTGGTCAGCATCTGCCTTTCCGTCGACAACGGAACCGTCCCTGATTGTTGGTTCTCAGATTCTCTAATTTCTTTCTTTCCTTTCTGTTAAAAGAAACAAAATAAAACAAAACAAACCTTTCCTTCGGCGTATCGACGCCATTTTGGGCCTTAAGCCCATCATACTGTCTATCGACTTTATAGTAAAGCCATCTAGTGGTTTTAAACAATGTTCTAAATGTGGCAGTACCATCTCGGCTACTGACACTCATGACTGGTGCCTAGAATGCCTTGGGCCCAGTCACCAGCCGTTAGAATGTTCTTTTTGTATGAAGATGACAAAGAGAGGCCTGCAGAACTGAGCCACAAAGTTTGGAGCTCTCTTTGCCTTGGATGCGGTTTCCCTAGCATCAACATCGAGGGCATCATCTTCCTCTTAGGAATCTCAGATATCAAAGCACAAGTCTTAATCGAAGACAGGCCATCCCTCCAAGGGTAGATCTCTTTCAAAGCATCGAGATGCCCCAAACGTTGACCTGGAGGTAGATCTGCCAGCCAAACAGCCCTGGCAGGAGGACCTCTCCTGCAAAGCCTCCGAGGGGCTCCCAAGGCATCCACCTCAGGAGAGTACCTGGTGCCATGCTCTGGGACAGTAACGCAGATATCCGTTACTGATACCCAAGCCATCGGCAAGCTCTATGGATCAGCGTATCCTGGCCATCGAGCGGAGCTTGGTGGCTCTACTGGCAGCCTCAGTTCTGATCAAATCATTACCGACGGTACCTCTGACCCTGGAACCACCAAACGGTACAGATGCAAAATGCATCAGGTTCCATGCCTCCCATGTCTGCCCTCGAGTCCGTTTCCGGTACTGAGGCCGCATCCAGGCAGATCCCCTGCCCAGACACTGACATCAACCGGTATCGGTGCCTAGCAGAGCAGGAGCACCGGTCCCACCTGTACTTTGAATCCTCCGAATCGGAGGCTTCCAATGACGAGTCACTTGATACTCGACGACTGCACAGCCTACTGGAGGAACCTTCTCCTTCCCCGCAACAGCGCATGTCCCCTCCCGAGGACATGTCTTTCCAGGAGTTTATTATAGACCTAGTTCAGGGTCTCTCCATAAGTTTATTTATTTATTTATTTAAACGGACTTGGTATACCGCTTTATCATGAAATCAAAGCGGTTGGCACAGCAAACAATCAATGAAGGGTGAGGTTGTCATTAGCATGCAGTGTGAGAAATGATACAGTGTGCTGCGTGAGTGCGTGTGGATGATTTTGATGTGAGCTATATACAGCGTGTGCTTAAGATACATATTTACAGATACATATTTACATGGATGGCTTTGCTATCTTAGGAGTCATTCTGTGAGGTCCTTGAAGTAGCCTGTGAATAGTTCAGTTTTAAGCAGCTTTCTGAATTCTTTGGTGGTGTTTGTTGCTCTGAGGTGGTCGGGGAGAGAGTTCCACATGGCGGGGGCTGCTAGGGTGAACGCTCGTTTTGATGTGGATTGGTTTGTTCTGGTGAAGTCCTTTGGGGTTCTGATGTTCGATGTTCCCTTTCTTCTTGGTCTTTTGCTGTTGTCAGTTGTTATGAATTGTTGTAGGCTGTCTGCAGATAGGTTGTTTATTATTTTGAAAGTGGTTAGGAGAACTTTGTAGCGGACTCATGAGCTGATTGGGAGCCAGTGAAGGTGGTATAGTATGGGGATGATGTGTTCGTGGGTTGAGCTGTCTGTTATGAGTCGTGCGGCTGTGTTTTGTGCTAGTTGAAGTGGTTGGGTTGATTTCTTTGGTAGTCCTAGGTAGATGTGGTTGCAATAGTCTAGTGTGGGTGTGATGATGGCTTGGCATACTGTTCAAAAATGCTCGGGAGCAAGGATGGGTTTGAGTCGTCTGATTGTCCTCATCTTGACGTAGGCGCTTCTGGTGGTCTTCGCAATGTGGGATTATAGGTTGAGCTCCCTGTCAAGTGTTATTCCCAGGTATTTTATCTCTTGTCTTATTGGTATGATGGCATGGTTCAGGTTGATGGAGGACGTGGGTGTGAAAGCTTGGTCTCTTGTTATGATCAGTGCTTCGGTTTTGTTATAGTTTATTGCTAGGTTGTTTTTTTGCAGCCAGGTTGACATTTCTTTGAAGCAGTTGGCTATGTTGTTGTAGTCTGGTTTAGTTAGGTTGATTGGTGTGAATATCATTATATCGTCAGCATATATGGTGTATTGAATATTGAAGCTTCTGATGATTGTGCTGATGGGCTGAATGTAAAGGTTGAAAAGCAGGGCAGAGAGGGATGAGCCTTGTGGGACTCCCTGTGTGACGTTGATGGGTTGAGAGGTCTTTGATCCACATCTGACCTGGAGCTGTCTGTTCTCCAGGTAGGATGTAAACCATCTCAGGGTGGTGTCATGTAGTTACATCAGAGAAGGAGCCTAGAGCTGAGGAATTGGAGATTCTTCAATACCCAACAGTTCCAAAGGAGGCAGCCACCTTCCGGTTCACCGCATACTCCATGATCTGATGCTCCGGATATGGGAGACTACCCTCATTATTTCACCCTATACTCGATGCCTTAATACCATGTACTGAGTACTGGAATGTCCTGGCTTCCAATAGACACAACTTCCCCACCATTCCATGGTTGTGGAATTGGCAATGCCTCAAATTAAGAGTTCTCCAGGACCAAGCAGGAAGTCAGTCCTCACTTATGGGTGACGTCGGCGCCGACGGAGCCCTCGCGGAGCAATTTTCCCCAGCTTTCAAAGAAAGCCTTTGGGAATTGCAGCGCGCATGCGCGGTCGTCTTCTCGCCCGAAGGTGCCATCTTAGCCAGTCTTCTTTTTTTCCGCGGAGCCCTACAGACGTCCCCGTCTTGTCCCCGCGAAAAAGTTGATTTTCTTCTTTATTTTATCCTTTTTTCTTTCGGTTCGACGCCGATCGTTTTCCCGCCCGGACTCGCGACGCCGGTCTCGAGTCCTCTTATTTTTTTTTTCGGTTTTTTCTGACTTAGTCAGCTTTCGTTTTCGTTTTCCCTGGCAGCCCGGTCCTTTGACCTCGCAGGGGCCCTTTTTCCCCCGATGGCTGCCAGTGGGTTTAAGCGGTGTGGTCGGTGTGACCGAAATATGTCACTAACCGACACACACGACCTTTGCCTCCGCTGCCTGGGCCCGGATCATGAGGAACTGATCTGTGGGCCCTGCAGCAAACTGTCCTCAAAGGCGTTGAGAAGTCGGCGGCATCAGCGTGAGAGAATCTTCGCTGACCCCAGCCGTACCCGGACCTCGTCGGAGGCCTCCGTGTCGAAAGGCTCCAGCTCGGACCGTCGCCGGAGCTCCTCCGACCGGGGTTCTCCCTCCGGGGACCATCGTCGGAAGGAAAAACCCGCGAGGGCGGCGTCGGTGGACGCTCCTGGCTCCGCGAGGGCCAGGTCGCATAGCCCCGACAGCCGCCCCGGGTCCTTGGAGAAGGAACACATCCCGAAGCGACCTCGCCTGGAGTCGGAGATGCCTGCCCGGGTAAGTCCTGTGGTCCTTCTGGACTCGCCTCCGCGACAGCCGACGTCGGGCCCGACGCCGTCGGGGCCCGAGTCGGGGGCTGCTGGGTCACCTGAGCTCGGACTCCGGTTGACGGCCTTGGAGAGCAGACTGTCTGCCTTCATGGACCAGCAGAGGGCACTGCTCGCTGGCTTCGCTGGCGTCGCTGCCCCGACCGCCGGGACGTCGACGTCCAAGTCGACCCCGGAGACCGAGCCGATCCTCGAGTCGATGAGAACTCGAGTCGATCCTCGGTCGAGGTCGCCCTCGGCCTCCCGTTCGGGACCGAGGTCGCCGACGCCGACTCCCTCGGCGTCGGGGCGGCTGGCGCCGCACCCTGCCCGGGCCGACCCCACCGAGTCCTCGTCGGAGTCGGTCTGGGAGTCTGAGGAGGAAGAGTCACCTGATTCTTTCCGGACTCGGTGTGTCCCATCGGACTCACCGGAGTCCGAGCCTCGGAAGCATTCCCCCCGGAGGATGCCCGGTTCTCGGACTTCGTTAGGGATATGGCCAAGGCTTTGGCCTTCCCTGCGGATCCCGAGGAGGAGCCTCGAGCCGAAGAGCTCGACGCCCTCCAGTATGACTCTCCCGCGAGGGAACACTTTACTGTGCCGGTTCCTCCTATGCTGGAACGACTACTCTTCCGCATGTGGGAGAGTCCGGCCTCCTCGCCGGTCCTGAGCAAGCGGGTCGATTCTATCTATCGGGTCCGCAAGAGCCCTGGCTTTCAAAAGGCACAGCTGCCACACCATTCCATGGTAGTGGAATCGGCCATGCATCGTCTTAAGAGCCAGAAGATGCACTCCTCGGTGCCTCCTGGACGGGAGGCCCGTAACCTGGATGGCCTTGGCAAGAAGTGCTTCCAGGGCTCTATGCTCGCCTGTCGTGTCCAGACTTACCAGCTATACATGGGCATGTATCTCCGGGATCTGGCTAAAGAGCTAGCCGGATTCTCCACTGGTCTCTCCGAGGAGCCCTTGCGGAGGTTCCTAGCCTTGTCCACGGGCATTCGGGAATGCTCAAAGTTCATGTCCCGAGCAGCCTATGATGGCTTTGAAGCCTCGGCTCGAGTAGCCGCAGCCGGCATCGGTGCCCGCCGACAGGCTTGGCTTCAGTCGTCCGACCTTGAGCCCTGGGTACAGGACAAGTTGGTCGATGTCCCCTGCCGAGGCGAAAACCTCTTTGGCAAGCCCATGGCGGAAAAGGCTGCACAAATTGAGACTGAGACTCTCACCAGGACCAGGCTTTCTAGGAAGACCTCCGCCCCTTCCCAGAAAAAGAAGGGCTCAGGGAAAAAGTCCTTTTACCCGAGGAAGGCGGCTGCCTACAAACAATACCCCCATTATCAGGCCCCTGCAGCTCCCCAACAGGGCCAGCAGTCCAAGGGACGGGGTAACGGGTCCCGTAGGCAGCAAGCCCCCAAGCCTGCACCACCAGCCCCTGCTCAGCAGGGTGGGGGCTTTTGACTCGCTCAGCATAGCCTCTCCCCCCCCGCTGGTTCCCCCCAGCACCGGAGGCCGGCTGGTTCACTTCGCCCACAGGTGGTCCAGCATCACCGCAGATGCCTGGGTGCTTCAGGTCGTGCGAGAAGGTTACCTTCTCCACTTCCATCAGGTCCCTCCCTCCTATTTTCCGGGAGAGCCTCCGCGCCCCCCTCTGCACAGGGAGTTGCTCCTTCAGGAGTTAGCAGGTCTTCTGCAGGAACAGGCGGTGGAACCGGTGCCACACCACCTGAGAGGTCAAGGCTTCTATTCAAGGTATTTTCTGATACCAAAGAGAACAGGGGGCCTCAGACCCATCCTGGACTTGCGCAACCTCAACAAGTTCCTTGTGCGGGAGAAGTTCAAAATGCTTACCCTTGGAATCTTTCTGCCCTACCTCCAGCAGGGAGATTGGCTATGCTCCTTGGATCTAAAGGATGCCTACACGCACATCCTCATCCACCCAAGCCACCGCCAATACCTAAGGTTTGTGGTGGCAGGACATCATTACCAGTACAGAGTACTGCCCTTTGGCCTGTCCTCCGCACCGCGAGTCTTCACAAAATGTCTCGCGGTCGTGGCGGCCCATCTCCGGCTTCACGGCCTCTATGTCTTTCCGTACCTCGACGACTGGCTCATCAGAGCAGCGTCCGCTCAGGAGGTCACCAACGCCACGTGCCGCACGGTGACTCTGCTGCAGCACTTGGGCTTTGTCATAAACTTCGCAAAGTCCACTTTGCTCCCCTCACAGGATCTCGAGTTCATCGGCGCAAGGCTGCACACTCCTCAGGCGCGAGCGTATCTACCGCTCGACAGGGCTCAGCGGCTCATGGACCTAGCCGACCGCTTTTGCAGCCAGCCCCTGGTCTCCGCCAGGCGCTTCCTGAGACTGCTCGGCCATATGGCTTCCACCGTCCATGTGACCCCCAATGCCCGCCTGAATATGCGGTCTGCTCAATGGTGTCTCCGCCGGCAGTGGCGACAGGCCACGGGCGGCCTCGCAGACCTAGTGCGCGTTTCCGAGCCGCTGATCTCGTCTCTCCGGTGGTGGCTCCGGCAGCCGAACCTGACATTCGGTATGCCTTTCCAGTCACCTCAGCCGACCCGGGTGCTGACCACCGATGCATCCCTCCTGGGCTGGGGAGCGCATTGCCAAGAGGCGCGTACTCAGGGCCTCTGGACCACGTGGGAGTCTGCTCAGCAGATCAACTTCCTGGAGCTCCGGGCGATCCGCCTAGCTCTCAAGGCCTTCTCCCACCTGACTTCCCAACAGTCCGTCCTTGTCCAGACGGACAATCAAGTTGCCATGTTCTACGTGAACAAACAGGGGGGCACGGGCTCCTTTCTCCTCTGCCGGGAGGCTCAGAAGCTCTGCTCTTGGGCCGTCAGTCACGGCATTCTCCTCAAGTCAGTTTATCTCCCGGGCCAAGACAATTGCCTTGCGGACAAACTCAGCAGGGTCCTCCAGCCGCACGAGTGGCGTCTGGATCCCTTGGTAGTTCAGAAGCTCTTCCTCAAGTGGGGCCTCCCCACGATGGATCTCTTTGCCAGTCCTCGCAACCGGCAGCTTCCTCGCTTCTGCTCTCGTCAGCCACACCCCCTTCGGGTTGCAGCGGACGCCTTTCTGATCTCATGGTCGGGGAGCCTTCTGTACGCTTTCCCTCCCATCCCGCTGGTCTCTCGGACTCTTTTCAAGGTTCTCCGAGACAAAGCCTTTTTGATCCTGGTGGCCCCTCGCTGGCCCAGACAGCCGTGGTTTCCGCTCCTGCTGCAACTGGCGGTGGAGGGTCCGATCCCTCTGGGGGTACAACCGGATCTCCTCACTCAGGATCAGGGGTCCCTACTGCACCCCAACCTCAGGTCTCTCAACCTCATGGCCTGGCTGCTGAGAGGGTAGTCCTTGCTCCCCTTCTCCTGCCGGCGGAGGTGGAGGAGGTCGTCCTGGCTTCGCGACGCCCTTCTACCCGCAAATGCTACGCCCTTAAATGGCGTCGCTTTGCAGTCTGGTGTACCCAACAGTCGCAGGATCCCTTCTCCTGCCCGGTGTCGGTGATCTTGCAGTACTTGCTACACCTCTCTAATCTGGGACTTAAGTCCAACTCCGTCAAAGTTCACCTCAGTGCTCTTTCGGCACATCATGTGCCGGTGGACGGTAGACCTCTCTCCAGCGACCCTCTCGTGGCGAGGTTTCTCCGAGGTCTCCTTCTACTTAAACCACCTCTGCGCCCGCCAGCGCCTGACTGGGACCTGAATGTGGTTTTGCAGCGGATCACCTGTCCGCCTTTTGAACCTATGGCTACCTGTGGGTGATCATTCAGCGAAGATTCTATCCTTCTGTGCTGCTGAGCTAGAGGGAGCTCATTTTTGTGCTTAGGGTCTCCGGTAGCCTTGAGCTTGGGAGTCCCATAAGTGAGGACTGACTTCCTGCTTGGTCCTGGAGAAAGCGTAGTTACTCACCTGTAACAGGTGTTCTCCAGGAGCAGCAGGAATCAGTCCTCACTACCCTCCCTCCTCCCCTTGGAGTTGCAATCGTCTGCTTATGTTCTTTTTGCAAATTTTTATGCTGTCTTTTTTAGCTATGTCATCTGACTGGCTAAGATGGCACCTTCGGGCGGGAAGACGACCGCGCATGCGCGCTGCAATTCCCAAAGGCTTTCTTTGAAAGCTGGGGAAAATTGCTCCGCGAGGGCTCCGTCGGCGCCGACGTCACCCATAAGTGAGGACTGATTCCTGCTGCTCCTGGAGAACACCTGTTACAGGTGAGTAACTACGCTTTCTAAGACACATTCTTCTAACCCTCCAGGTAAAGAATCACAAACCTTCAATGGATTTGGAAGCTGATATTTCCAGGCTTCCATGCTTTCAGTCAGGATTAACTCCTATGCACTCTACTTCAGGATGTTTCTAAAAGAGGTCACCAGAGACTTTGAGGCCATGGCCCCGCTTCTTCCAGATGATAAGAGAGGTGATTATCTTGCTCTAGTTAAACATGCCCAAAATGTCTTGAAGTTTAACAGAGCAACCTTTAATGCTTTTGAGTGCACCAGCAGAGCCACCACAATCTGCATCGGTACACGCAGAATTGCATGACTGCAAGCCTCAGATCTTGAGCAGTGGGTTCAAGATAAACTGGGCAATATACCCTACAGAGGTGAGAACCTTTTTGACAAAGACTAGCAAGATAAGGCTTCTATGTTAGAATCAGAGAATGCCACTCTGAATAGACTGTCTAGAGCTACAGCCAACCCTGCTAGGAAAAGACAACTGCAAAAAAAGACCTTCAATAAAAAAAATAGTAGTTGTATGCTACTTATATTCCTGCCAATCAATACCAGGCTTGAGGTTCTCAAAAGGGGCAACAGCCTCCCAAACAGCAGAAGAAGCCGCATACACTTAAGACCCAACCAGCTCTGCAGCCATAGTCTGCGCCTGGTTTTTTACTTTTTCCTACAGAACATAGTCATCCTGTCTCTGGAGGGCCCCCACCCCCTCCTCATAACCAGCAGACCCTGTCATTATGCCCACAGGTGGCATCTCATCACCTTGAAGCAGTGGACACTAACCATAGTAAAGGAGGGGTACAGACTTCATTTTCAAACTTTGCCCCCTCCACCCTAGTAAGAGAGTATTTATACTCAGCCCCCTCTCACTGCTCTCCTACTGTAGGAGGTGTCTTCTCTTCTATTACAGGGTGCCATAGAGGAGGTCCCCATACTTCAGCAGGGAATGGGTTTCTACTCTCCATACTTTCTCATACCAAAAAAGATCGAGGGGGGGGAAGGTACAGGCCCATCCTGGACCTCAGAAACCTAAATAAGTTTCTAGTCCGCATGAAGTTCAAGATGGTCTCTCTAGGGACTCCTCTTCCTATCGCCAGAGTCAGGACTGGCTCTGTTCTCTAGATCTAAAGAAAGCGTACACACATATCCTCATCCATCCATGACACAGGAAATATTTACGCTTACTCTTTCAAGGAAAATATTATTACAGAGAGTTCCCTTCGGACTCGCCTCTGCCCCAAGAGTCTTCGCAAAGTGCATGTCGGTCGTAGCCGCATATCTAAGGTCTCTAGGGATGTCTGTCTTCCCTTACTTAGATAACTGGCTCATAAAGGCAGACACCTCCCAGGATGTTCGCCTATCTCTGCTTTGTACCATGGAGGTACTGCAGCACTTGGGACTTTGGCAGATTTATGACAAATCCTATCTTGCTCCAACTCAGAAACTGGAATTGATTGGATCTCTCCTGGACACACAATGGTCAAGGGCATTTCTACCTCAGTCCCGTTGTTCTCGCCTCATTCAGCTGGCATCCCATGTGCAGCTCAGAGTCAATCTGACTGCCCTGAAAATGCTGCATCTTTTCGGGCATATGGCCCCAACAGTACATGTGGTGCCATATGCCCCTCTACATATGTGCATAGCCCAGTGGACTCTTGCCTCCCAATGGAAGCAAGCCTCGGGCTGTCTCAGGAACAAGATTCAGGTCACAGCCACTCTCACTACAGCCCTTCAGTTGTAGTGGTCTGCAGAAAATCTCCTCGTCAGGTCTCCTTTTCAGATGTCTCCAAATCAGTGCACCCTGATGACAGATGCTTCCAAACTGGGATGGGGGGCTCATTTGTCTCATTCTCCACACAAGGCCTCTGGACAGCGCAGGAGTTGCAGCTCCAGATTAATCTACAGGAGCCTTGGACTATCTTCAAAGCCCTCAGAGTGTTTCAACATCACCTAGGATCCCACGGGTTCCTGATTCAGATGGACAATCAAGTGGCTTTGTTCTGTGGCCCCTCTGCAAGGAAGCCCTTCAAGTCTGGTCCTTGGCTATTGCTCATCAGATAGACTTCCAAGCGGTGTATCTTCCAGGGGTGCAAAATGTCGGGGCGGGCAAATTGAGTCGGATCCTCCTTCCCCATTAATGGTCTCTCCATTTGGGGACAACGTCTTACATCTTTCAGACTGGGGGGACTCCGGACATAGACCTGTTTGCCACTCTGCAGAATGCCAAACTCCCACGCTTCTGCACCAGGATTCCCATGTGCAGCAGTCAGCAGGTGGATGCTTTTCACCTCCACTGAGGTCGAGGTCTCCTCTATGCTTTTCCTCCTATTTCCTTCATCCCCAAGATGCTTTTCAAGCTTCAAGTGGACAAAGGCTTCATGATCCTGATAGTCTCACTCTGGCCATGTCAACCGTGGTTTCCTGTCCTGATATGTCTGTCTCGGACACAATCTCTACATCTTGGATTGGCGCTCAGTCTCCTCTCCGAGGGGTGATCCGGGAAACTACAGACCGGTGAGCCTGACATCAGTACCGGGAAAAATGGTAGAAACCATCATAAAGAAAATTACTCAGCATGTAGATAGTCATGACCTAATGGGAGACAGCCAACATGGCTTTAGACAAGGAAGATCTTGTCTTACTAATCTGTTATGTTTTTTTGAAGGAGTGAATAAGCAGGTGGACAAAGGTGAGTCGGTTGATATTGTGTATCTGGACTTTCAGAAAGCCTTTGACAAGGTCCCTCATGAGAGACTTTTGGCAAAACTAAAGAGTCATGGGATAGGAGGCAGTGTACTATTGTGGATCAGGAACTGGTTAAAAGATAGAAAGCAGAGGGTAGGGCTAAATGGCCAATTTTCCCAATGGAGAAAGGTGAATAGTGGTGTACCCCAGGGATCTGTGCTGGGTCCGCTGCTTTTTGACATAAATGACCTGGAAAGTGGAATAACGAGTGAGGTTATCAAATTTGCAGATGAGACAAAACTATTTAAAGTTGTTAAAACCCAAGAGGATTGTGGAAAATTGCAAGAGGATCTTGATAAATTGGAAGACTGGGCATCAAAATGGCAGATGAAATTTAATGTGGACAAGTGCAAGGTTATGCGCCTAGGGAAGAACTACCCAAACTATGGTTACACGATGCAAGGTTCCACATTAGGAACCACCACCCAGGAAAAAGATTTAGGCGTCATTGTGGATACCATGTTAAAACCCTCGGCCCAGTGTGCCGCAGCGGCCAAGAGAGCAAATAGAATGCTAGGTATGATAAGGAAAGGAATGGAAAATAAAACAAAAGATATTATAATGCCTCTATATCGTTCCATGGTGAGACCGCACCTTGAATATTGTGTGCAATTCTGGTCGCCGTATCTTAAAAAGGATATAGCGATTTTAGAAAAGGTTCAGAGAAGAGCCACCAAAATGGTAAAGGGGATGGAAGGATACTCCTATGAAGAAATGCTAAAAAGGTTAGGGCTCTTTAACCTGGAAAAGAGACGGCTGAGGGGAGATATGATAGAAGTCTATAAATTAATGAACGGAGTGGAACGGGTAAACGTAGATCGATTGTTTACCTTATCAGAATATAGAAAGACCAGGGGACATGCAATGAAGCTACAGGGTAAACTATTTAAGACTAATAAAAGAAAATATTTTTTCACTCAACGTGTAATCAAACTCTGGAATTTGTTACCGGAGGATGTAGTAAAGGCTGTTAGTGTAGCTGGGTTTAAAAAAGGTTTGGACAAGTTCCTGGAGGGAAAGGTCCATAAACTATTATTAAGAAGGGACCCAGGATATCAATGCTTGAACCAATACAAGCATTGTGGAACCTGTGTCCCTTGGGGAAACTGCTAGGTACGTATGACCTAGATTGGCCACTGTCGGAAACAGAATACTGGGCTTGATGGACCTTGGTCTGACCCAGTATGGCATATCTTATGATCTTATGACGAGGGAGCACTGCTCCATCTCACAGCTTGGCTACTGAATGCATAGCTTTACAGGACCTTAATCTCATGCATGTGGTAAAGGAGATCCTGTTAGCTTCCAGGAAGCCATCTACCAGATGATCATATGCTTTTAAGTGGTGTAAGTTCTCTCTGGTGTTCCCAGAGGGATCTCAGTCCCTTCTCTGCTTCGGTGGAGGAACTCCTTCAATACCTCCTCCACCTCTCTTTATCTGGTCTCAAAACCAACTCATTGAGGGTTCCCCTAAGTGCGATTGCTGCCTTCTGTCATCCCATGGAGGGGCAGACCCACCTTATACCAGGTTCCACCATGACAAAGTTGTCCTCAGGACTCATCTGCATTTCATCCAAAGGTGGTTTCTCCTTTCCATTTGAACCAGTCAGTTTACCTTCCTGTTTTCTTTCCTCGACCACATGCGTCTACAGCGGAAGCAACCCTACATATGTTTGGCCTCAAGCGTGCCTTGGCTTTTTATCTCCAGAGGACTCAAGATCATCGTAAAACCTTGCAGTTGTTTCTCTCCTTTGATCCTAGTCACTTGGGCCTGCCAGTTTCCAAACGTACCCTCTCCAAATGGATAGCAGATTGCATCTCATTTGTTTATGATAGAGTAGGATTCTCACGTCACTGCTGATAATGTTCGCGCCATGGCCACGTCGATAGCAAATCTACGCTCGGTGGCTATTGACGAGATCTGTAAAGCAGCAACTTGGTCGTCTGTCCATACTTTCGCTTCTCATTATTCTTTAGACAAGGACTCCCGTCGGGATGCTGTGTTTGGCCAGGCTGTTCTATAGCAGCTCTTTCAGACTTAGGAACAACTTTTACCCTCTGTCTTGGACTTTAATGATACCAGACATCCATGGAAGATCCATGACCTCTTGATACCTGCCCTGACATGAACCTTCACCGGTTCTGAGGTCATTTCTCTGGCATCAGGGAGCTGGGGAGTCCCATATGTGAAGACTAGCAGGGTGCCCCAGAGTTCAGTCCTGGGCCCGACACTGTTCAGTGTATTTGTGAGTGATATTGCTGAAGGACTGCATGGAAAAGTCTGTCTTTTTGCAGATGACACAAATTTGCAACAGAGTGGACTCCCCTGAGGGAGTGGATAACATGAGGAGGGAGGAGTGGCCTTGTGGTTGGGGCAAATTACCTCAGGCCGGAAGTTGGGGGTTCAGATCCCACTAGAGGACAGCAACCTTGGGCCAGAAGGAATGGGGTTTCTAGTCCCACAGGTGCTCCTTGTGGTCTTGGGCAAGCCACTTAACCCTCCATTGCCCTTGTTCCCTGTAAGTATTAGTGTATGTGTCTCATATCCCCTTGTGTTAAATGTATCCCCCAATTGTGTTGTGACCACTTTGATTGAAGGATAAGGTGGAATACATAGCCCCGACAGCCGCCCCGGGTCCTTGGAGAAGGAGCACCTCACGAAGCGACCTCGCCTGGAGTCGGAGATGCCTGCTCGGGTAAGTCCTGTGGTCCTTCTGGACTCGCCTCCGCGACAGCCGACGTCGGGCCCGACGCCGTCGGGGCCCGAGTCGGGGGCTGCTGGGTCACCTGAGCTCGGACTCAGGTTGACGGCCTTGGAGAGCAGACTGTCTGCCTTCATGGACCAGCAGCGGGCACTGCTCGCTGGCCTCGCTGGCGCCGCTGCCCCGACCGCCGGGACGTCGACGTCCAAGTCGACCCCGGAGACCGAGCCGATCCTCGAGTCGATGCGAACTCGAGTCGATCCTCGGTCGAGGTCACCCTCGGCCTCCCGTTCGGGACCGAGGACGCCGACTCCCTCGGCGTCGGGGCGGCAGGCGCCGCGCCCTGCCCGGGCCGACCCCACCGAGTCCTCGTCGGAGTCGGTCTGGGAGTCTGAGGAGGAAGAGTCACCTGATTCTTTCCGGACTCGGTGTGTCCCCTCGGACTCACCGGAGTCCGAGCCTCGGAAGCAGTCCCCCCCGGAGGATGCCCGGTTCTCGGACTTCGTCAGGGATATGGCCAAGGCTTTGGCCTTCCCTGCGGACCCCGAGGAGGAGCCTCGAGCCGAAGAGCTCGACGCCCTCCAGTATGACTCTCCCGCAAGGGAACACTTTACTGTACCGGTTCCTCCTATGCTGGAACGACTACTCTTCCGCATGTGGGAGAGTCCGGCCTCCTCGCCGGTCCTGAGCAAGCGGGTCGATTCTATCTATCGAGTCCGCAAGAGCCCTGGCTTTCAAAAGGCACAGCTACCACACCATTCCATGGTAGTGGAATCGGCCATGCATCGTCTTAAGAGCCAGAAGATGCACTCCTCGGTGCCTCCTGGCAGGGAGGCCCGTAACCTGGATGGCCTTGGTAAGAAGTGTTTCCAGGGCTCTATGCTCGCATGTCGTGTCCAGACCTACCAGCTATACATGGGCATGTATCTCCGAGATCTGGCTAAAGAGCTAGCCGGATTCTCCGCTGGTTTGTCCGAGGAACCCTTGCGGAGGTTCCTGGCCTTGTCCACTGGCATTCGGGAATGCTCAAAGTTCATGTCCCGAGCAGCCTATGATGGCTTTGAAGCATCGGCTCGAGTGGCCGCAGCCGGCATCGGTGCCCGCCGACAGGCTTGGCTTCAGTCGTCAGACCTTGAGCCCTGGGTGCAGGACAAGTTGGTCGATGTCCCCTGCCGCGGCGAAAACCTCTTTGGCAAGCCCATGGCTGAAAAGGCTGCACAAATTGAGACTGAGACTCTCACCAGGACCAGGCTTTCTAGGAAGACCTCTGCCCCTTCCCAGAAAAAGAAGGGCTCGGGGAAAAAGTCCTTTTACCCGAGGAAGGCGGCTGCCTACAAACAATACCCCCATTATCAGGCCCCTGCAGCTCCCCAACAGGGCCAGCAGGCCAAGGGACGGGGTAACGGGTCCCGTAGGCAGCAAGCCCCCAAGCCTGCACCACCAGCCCCTGCTCAGCAGGGTGGGGGTTTTTGACTCACTAAGCATCCCTGGTCCCTCCCAGCACCGGAGGCCGGCTGGTTCACTTCGCCCACAGGTGGTCCAGCATCGCCGCAGATGCCTGGGTGCTTCAAGTCGTGCGAGAAGGCTATCTTCTCCACTTCCACCAGGTCCCTCCCTCCTATTTTCCGGGAGAACCTCCGCGACCCCCCCTGCACATGGAGTTACTCCTTCAGGAGTTAGCAGGTCTTCTGCAGGAACAGGCGGTGGAACCGGTGCCACACCACCTGAGAGGTCAAGGTTTTTATTCCAGGTATTTTCTAATACCAAAGAGAACAGGAGGCCTCAGACCCATCCTGGACTTGCGCAACCTCAACAAGTTCCTTGTGCGGGAGAAGTTCAAAATGCTTACCCTTGGAATCCTTCTGCCCTACCTCCAGCAGGGAGATTGGCTATGCTCCTTGGATCTAAAGGATGCCTACACGCACATCCTCATCCACCCAAGCCACCGCCAGTACCTAAGGTTTGTGGTGGCAGGAAATCATTACCAGTACAGAGTACTGCCCTTTGGCCTATCCTCCGCACCGCGAGTCTTCACAAAATGTCTCGCGGTGGTGGCGGCCCATCTCCGGCTTCACGGCCTCTATGTCTTTCCGTACCTCGACGACTGGCTCATCAGAGCGGCGTCCGCTCCGGAGGTCACCAGCGCCACACGCCGCACGGTGACTCTTCTGCAGCACTTGGGCTTTGTTATGAATTTCGCAAAGTCCACTTTGCTCCCCTCACAGGATCTCGAGTTCATCGGCGCAAGGCTCCACACTCCTCAGGCACGAGCGTACCTACCGCTCGACAGGGCTCAACGGCTCATGGACCTAGCCGACCGTTTTCGCAGCCAGCCCCTGGTCTCCGCCAGGCGCTTCCTGAGACTGCTCGGCCATATGGCTTCCACCGTCCATGTGACCCCCAATGCCCGCCTGAATATGCGGCCTGCTCAATGGTGTCTCCGCCAACAGTGGCGACAAGCCACAGGCGGCCTAGCAGACCTAGTGCGCGTCTCCGAGCCGCTGTTCTCGTCTCTCCGGTGGTGGCTTCGGCAGCCGAACCTGATACTCGGAATGCCTTTCCAGTCACCTCAGCCGACCAGGGTGCTGACCACGGATGCATCCCTCCTGGGCTGGGGAGCACATTGCCAAGGGGCACGTACTCAGGGCCTCTGGACCACGTGGGAGTCTGCTCAGCAGATCAACTTCCTGGAGCTCAGGGCGATCCGCCTGGCTCTCAAGGCTTTCTCCCACCTGACTTCCCAACAGTCCGTCCTTGTCCAGACGGACAATCAAGTTGCCATGTTCTATGTGAACAAGCAGGGGGGCACGGGCTCCTTCCTCCTCTGCCGGGAGGCACAGAAGCTCTGCTCTTGGGCCGTCAGTCACGGCATTCTCCTCAAGGCAGTTTATCTCCCGGGCCAAGAGAATTGCCTGGCGGACAAACTCAGCAGGATCCTCCAGCCGCACGAGTGGCGTCTGGATCCCTTGGTAGTTCAGAAGCTCTTCCTAAAGTGGGGCCTCCCCACGGTGGATCTCTTTGCCAGTCCTCACAACCGGCAGCTTCCTCGCTTCTGCTCTCGTCAGCCACACCCCCTTCGGGTTGCGGCGGACGCTTTTCTAATTTCATGGTCGGGGAGCCTTCTGTACGCTTTCCCTCCCATCCCGCAAGTCTCTCGGACTCTTTTCAAGGTTCTCCGAGACAAAGCCTTCATGATCCTGGTGGCCCCTCGCTGGCCCAGACAGCCGTGGTTTCCGCTCCTACTGCAATTAGCGGTGGAGGATCCATTCCCTCTGGGGGTACAACCGGATCTCCTCACTCAGGATCAGGGGTCTCTACTACACCCCAACCTCAGGTCTCTCAACCTCATGGCCTGGCTGCTGAGAGGGTAGTCCTTGCTCCCCTTCTCCTGCCGGCAGAGGTGGAGGAGGTCGTCTTGGCTTCGCGACGGCCTTCTACCCGCAAATGCTACGCCCTTAAGTGGCGTCGCTTTGCCGTCTGGTGTACCCAACAGTCTCAGGATCCCTTCTCCTGCCCGGTGTCGGTGATCCTGCAGTACTTGCTACACCTCTCTAATCTGGGACTTAAGTCCAACTCTGTCAAAGTTCACCTCAGTGCTCTTTCGGCACATCATGTGCCGGTGGACGGTAGACCTCTCTCCAGCGACCCTCTTGTTGCGAGGTTTCTCCGAGGTCTTCTTCTACTTAAACCACCTCTGCGCCCGCCAGCGCCTGACTGGGACCTGAATGTGGTTTTGCAGCGGATCACCTGTCCGCCTTTTGAACCTATGGCTACCTGTTCTCTCCGTTTTCTGTCTTGGAAAACACTGTTCTTGATAGCCCTCACTTCCGCTAGACGCGTAAGTGAATTGCAGGCCCTCGTGTCTGATCCCCCGTACACTCGGTTCTACAAAAATAGGGTAGTCCTACGGACTCACCCAAAATTTCTTCCAAAAGTGGTCTCCCCTTTTCACATCAATCAGGAGGTGGTACTTCCAACCTTCTTTCCCAGACCACACTCCAGCCGAGCTGAAACGGTCCTCCATACCCTGGACTGTAGAAGGGCTTTGAACTTCTACCTTGACCGTACGCGGGAGCACCGTAAAGCTGCTCAGCTTTTTGTATCTTTTGACCCCAATAAATTGGGGCTCCCGGTCTCCAAGCGTACGCTGTCCATCTGGGTTGCGGACTGTATCACTTGGGCTTATGGGGCAGCCGGACTCTCCTTGGAAGGTCGAGTCACGGCTCATTGCGTTCGGGCAAAGGCCACCTCAGTGGCTTACCTCCGCTCTGTTCCGCTGGCAGACATCTGCCGGGCCGCTACTTGGTCTTCGAGCCAGACTTTTGCGGTCCATTACTGTCTCGAGAGGGAGTCCCGTAGGGACAGTGCTTTCGGACAGGCAGTCCTCCGTAATCTCTTTGAGGTCTGAGCAACTCCTACCCTCCATCCCGGATGTGGGCTACCGGTGGGTAATACTTCAGCGAAGATCCTTTCCTTCTGTGCTGCTGAGCTAGAGGGAGCTCATTTTTGTGCTTAGGGTCTCCGGTAGCCTTGAGCTTGGGAGTCCCATAAGTGAGGACTGACTTCCTGCTTGGTCCTGGAGAAAGCGTAGTTACTCACCTGTAACAGGTGTTCTCCAGGAGCAGCAGGAATCAGTCCTCACTACCCTCCCTCCTCCCCTTGGAGTTGCAATCGTCTGCTTTACTTTTTTGCAAATTTTTATGCTATCTTTTTAGCTATGTCATCTGACTGGCTAAGATGGCACCCTTGGGCGGGAAGAGGACCGCGCATGCGCGCTGCAATTCCCAAAGGCTTTCTTTGAAAGCTGGGGAAAATTGCTCCGCGAGGGCTCCGTCGGCGCCGACGTCACCCATAAGTGAGGACTGATTCCTGCTGCTCCTGGAGAACACCTGTTACAGGTGAGTAACTACGCTTTATCTCCAGGAACAAGCAGTCTTCTCATATAGGTGACGTCCCTGACTGAGCTCGTGCAGGAATGCTTCCGACCATCCATAGGAAAGCAGTTGGGACCACGCCACAGCGCCTGCGTGCTTGCCTTCCCACCTCCTCTCCTCAGTTCTTCATTTTCCACGGAGCCAATAGGGCACACTATCCTTTCACCACTGATAAACTTGTTTGTGTGCCCTTCAGGGTACGCCATGCTTTTTGCCATCCCATCAGTGTCCAATCAGACACCAGTCCCGATATTTTTTTCTCTTATATCAATTTTTTCTTTTCTATTCGTTCTTACTGTGGTTCTCACTGCTAGCCTAGGCCTCTAGGTCTCCATAGCCTTGTCTTCACTCTCAAGGACAATTTTTGCAGGCATTTTTTTCAGTGGTTTAAAAAAAAAAATATATATATATATATACCAAATGTGCCAGTACCATTTTGGCCACTGATAAACATGACTGGTGTTTAAAATGTTTAGGTCCTGACCTTGAATCCACTTCTTGTTCTTAGTGCCAGGAAATGACAGAGGCCTCAAGAACTGACCTAGGCAGTTTGGATCATCGTTTGCCTTGGACTCTGAGTGATTTGCACAAATCTAGGGCATAGACGTCTTCATATAGGTCTCGGCCTAATTACAAGTCTAAGCACAGAAGTAAATCAAAGTCTGTGGCTGTTTCCAAATCTTCGGCATCAAAGACTGATTCTGATGCCAAGGAGAAGTCCCAACATAACCATTGTGACTCCCCTAGAGGTGCTTCTGAAGCAGATTGCCCAGCCAAACTGCTCCACTGGGAGGATCTGTCCTCCAAAGCAGAAGTGGGGCTCCGTGACTCCCCCTGAGGCATCAACCTCAGGGGAGCTACTGGTTTCTTGTTCTGGGATGGTGGCTTAGAATCCCGTACGTGATTCCACCCAGACGTCTGCCATCTCCCTGGACCAGCATATGCTGGATCTCGAGAGGAGCTTGGCATCACTCCTGGCAGTCTCTGTACTGCTAACATCGAGATATTCAGGATTACAGACTTCGGTACCGAGCCTACAACTGAGCACCATATTGGCCTCAATACCGGCCCTCAAACTGGCATCATCGGAGCACCTGAGGCTGATTCCTCAGTTGGAACCAGGTAATTCTCCCAGTATTCAAGAGACTCGGGCTCCTATTCTTCTTGGTTCTGATACCTTTGAATCTCCAGGAACAAGCAGGAATGAGTCTTCACATATGGGTACGTCGGTACCGACAGAGCCTGCGCGGGAACGCTCCCCAGCGTCCAGAAAGAAAGCCTTTGGGAGCATCCCACATGCATGAGCGCTGCCTTCCCGCCTAAATACTTCCCTCTCATCAGTTTTCGTTTTTCCGCGGAGCCGACAGGACGTGTTCTTGTCACCGCAGAAAATTCATCTTTTTTATTTTTATTTTTTGTGGTCGCGCCTGCCTTCGCTCAACGCCCACCGGTACCGCCGGTGCTTTTCTTTCTTTTCTTAAAAAAGTCGTCTTTTTTCTGAGAAATTTTTTCTTATTTAGTGCCTGAACTTTTTCTGGCCACTAGGCCTCTATCCTTTCCATTATGGAAAAGCCAGCCACTATCCTTAAGAAATGTCTAAAGTGCGGCGGTACAACTAGGTTAATAGACACTCATTTTTGGTGTCTAACTTGTTTAGGTCCTGACCATTGTCCTAAAGAGTGTTTCTCTTGTAGAAGTTTAACCAGAAGAGGTCTTCAGAACCGAGCTCAACTCCATCAACCATGATGTCACCAGGCAGAATCTCTTCTTCCTTCCACGGTCAGGTAACCAAACAACAGTCTGTTAAGACTAGCCAGTCCTCGAGAGGTAGATCTCTTTCTAAGCATCGAGATGGCTCTGGCCTTGCCCTCGAGGACACTATGGCTCAATCCTGGCGGGAGTCTTCGGGCTCCAAAGCATTATCAGGATCTCAGGTTTCTCCCGAGGTTTTTACCTCTGTGGATGCACCTGTGCCATGCTTGGTGGTTCGGACCGCGTCGACCGGTACCGATACTTCGGCATCGGCTATGGTGTTGGATGAAAAACTCCTCGCCATGGAACGCAGTCTGGGGCATCTCTCATCAACAGAGTCGCCGCAGACTGTTCTTTGACTACCGATATCTGCGCCGGTACCGATATCGGCTTCGATACTAGCGTCGGTGTCGGTATGTGTACCGACATCGACATTGCTCCCGGTACCAAATTGGGCATCGTTGCAGATGCCAGTATCGGCATCGGTATCGATGCTTTCGATACCTCTTTCAACAGGCTCACTTCCCTCGATGCCGAGTCTGGAATCGCTATCTAGCCTGGAAGATTCGGTACCGACTCGTCTCAGTACCGACATCGAGAAGTACCGATCACACCTCTATAAGGAGAATCCGATGCTTCATCCTCCCCAGTCTTCTAAGCCCGATGTCGGAGATGCATCTATCGGTACCGCAACTGAACTTTCAACATTTTCAGTTTTCACTCCTCATTTCAGAGAATTTCTCTTAGAGGGGATCTCTTTTCAATCTTTTCTGCTTGATATGGCAAGAATACTCGCCATATCTATACCTGGGAAGGAGTCTATACCAAGGGATTCAGAAATTCTGCAATCCCCCTGGTTTCCAGAGGAGGCAATCATGCTTTCTCTACATCAGATCCTACGGGATCTGTTACTAAGAATGTGGGAAACTCCCTTAGCGGTATCCCCACATTCCAAAAGAGTGGACACTATCTATAAAGTCCCACCTTCGCCAGGTTTTCAAAAGACTCAACTCCATCATTCTATAGTAGTAGAATCAGCAATGAGGCGTGTTAAGAGTGCAAAAAAGCACTCCTCTTATCTGCCAGGTCGTGAGTCTAGGACAGGAATGGGCAAACTACGGCCCGGCGGACCTTTTAATCCGGCCCGCTGTATCAGTTATCCTGGTGAACAAATGGACTGCTGCAGAGGGAGCCGGGGAAGCCCGCGCGAAGCCGCGGCTCCCTCTGCACAGCCCGCCAGCGTGAAGAGCCTTTACCTTCACGCTGGTGGCTGTTTCAATGAAGCCACGAATGCCGCGAGAGGTTAAAGGGCATTGCCTTTAACCTTTCCCGGCATTCGCGGCTTCATTGCAACAGCCGCCAGCGGGAAGGTAAAGGTTCTTCATGCTGGCGGGCTGTGCAGAGGGAGCCGGGGCCTCGCGCGGGATTCCCCGGCTCCCTCTGCAGCCCCTTAGACAGCGCGGGGCTCTTCGGGGGGGCGGCTAGGACTGGATGGGCTGTGATGGGGGGGGGAACGGACTGGAATTGGGCTGTGATGGTTGGGGGGGGAGAACTGACTGGAAAATGGCTGTGATGGGGGGGTAAACACAATGGAAAATGCATATTATGTTGGGGGGGGGAGAAAGGACTGGAAATGGGCTGTGATGGGGGGGAAACAGAATGGAAATGGGCTGTGATGTTGGGGCGGCGACAATGGACTGGAAAGGTCCTGTGATCGCGGGAGGACTGCAAATGGTCTTAGATGGGGGGGGGGATAGGACTGGACATGGGCTGTGATGGGGGGAGGACTGCAAACGGTCTGTGATGGTGGGGGGGATAGGACTGAAAATGGGCTGGGATAGGGGAAACAGACTGGAAATGGGCTGTGATGTGGGGGGGGGGAACAGACTGGAAATGGGCTGTGATGGGGGGGACGGACAAATTGGGCTGGGATGGGGGGAAACAGACTGGAAATGGGCTGTGGTGGGGGGGGGAGAACAGACTGGAAATGGGCTGTGGTGGGGGAACGGACTACAATTGGGCTGTGATGGGGAGGACTGCAAATGGGCTGTGATGGTGTGGGTAATGGACGAAATGGGCTGTGATGGGGGGGAACTTGGACTGGAAATGGGCTGATGAAGGGCTGGATTAGGACTGTGTAAATGTGTTTGAAATTGAGAATTGCAACAACAAAGCTATCTCCTGACTTTGATGCCTTAACAAAAAAGGGAGACCAACACTGTTCACACTAAAATTGAAGGTACTATTTTATGAAAGAAATACATTGCATAAAAGTTTTGTAAAATAACTCTTTTTATGCTTTTCTACCTTAAATTAATCTAAACATTTAATGTTACAAATTTAAATTTAATTTATATTAATTCACACATACACACCGTCCATCTACTCTTGGTCCGGCCCCCGGGTCCAATATATGAACCCATTGCGGCCCTCGAGTCAAAAAGTTTGCCCACCCCTGGTCTAGGACCTTAGATGCTTTTGGGCGTCGATGCTTCCAAGCATCTATGCTTTCAGCAAGAATCATTTCATATATTTTCTATATGGGATTCTCTCTGAAAGAGGTTGCCAAAGATTTCAAACTTTTCAACCCTTTCCTTCAGGAACATAAAAGAGCTGACTATTTATCACTAGTCAATCATGCTCGTAATATTTCTACATTCCTCTATCATGCTTCCATGGATTCTTTTGACTCTATTAGCAGATCTTCTGCTATAGCCATAGGGGCATGACGTCTAGCCTGGCTCCAAGCTTCAGACTTGGATAAATGGGTTCAAGAAAGATTTCCGAACAGTATTTCAAGCACTTGTGATGCCTCACTTTGATTATGCCAACTCCATACTGCACGGTCTGCCAAAGAGCTCACTTCACCCTTTGCAGATTGCAATGAACTTCGCAGCAAGAACCCTATACGGAGCATCCAGAAGAGACCACATTACTCCTATCCTAAAAGCATTACACTGGCTTCCAGTTCACTGTAGGATCACATTTAAAATACTGACAATGACATTCAAGGCCATCAACAAATGCACTTCTAGCTCCCTTTCCAAACTTATCCAGCTCACCCCCTCCGTTAGACTGAGAAGATCCACCACCTCTAACACTTTGCATCTCCCAAAGGAATTCACCAAATGTACCAAGGCTACAGGAAACCGTGCTTTTGCACTCTATGCCCCCTACTGCTGGAACACTTTACCAGCAAACATCCAAGCAATAAATAGCCTCTCTCAGTTCAGGAAAGAGCTGAAACATCACCTCTTCCTTCAGTACTTCCTCAACTCAGATGACATCACATAACCAATCACAGCTCTCACTTCCCTCTTCCCCTTCCAGTTAACCCCTTCCCTGTTGTCCCAGACAATTACCAAGCCGTCTCTTCAGCCTGTAACACTCAAATGTTTACGCCAGCTGTCCCTCATGCCGTATTCGTGATGAATAGAGCTTAGTTGACGTTTTCTACAGTCATCAACCTGTATATAATTCCATTATGTATATAATTCACCTGTGTTCCATGTTCAACTCACTGTTTAATGTAAGTGCAATAGGGATTTTCCCTTTGCACAAGTTTTGTTACCTGTGAATCGCGCTGATTGTAAATAGTGCGGTATAGAAAAACTATAAATAAATAAGAAAAGCTGGGAAATAGCCCTTGTACTGGAGAACATCTCTTCAACAAGGATTGTCTATTTCAAGCTAGTCAGTTAACCACTGAAAATGCTACCTTAAGAGGATTGTCAAAACTTTCCTCTGTCCCAGCTAATGATGGATCTTCTAAAAAACTTTATTCCTCTAGGGGGAAAAAGTTTTATCCATCTTCTTCCCCTCAGACAGATGTTCCCCAACAGGGGCAGCATCAAACCAGGCTAAGGAAACAGAAACCTCAACGGACTCAGCAAACCCAGTAACTACAGGGTTTCTGATTTCTCTTCTTCCTGTATGAGGTTCAGGATCCGTACACCTGCCTTTTTATCAAAAGAGGCGTCTGGCTTGATTCTCATCCATGCTGAGACAACACTGAGTTAACTGTAGGCATGAATCTCTTGTTTCAAGAGAACTTCATTCTACTAGCTCCAAGAGCTCTTGAGATATCTCAGGCCTACAGGTAATAAGCTTCTACTTCCCTATTTAAAAAAAAAAAAACAGGAGGGAAGGTCAATCAAGAAACTTAACAGGCTGAGTGCTACCTTTCACCCTTTTTTGACACTTACCTGTAAGACCTTAACTGCAGAGGACCCTATCCATAAACACTTACTAATTTGTAAGGTTTTCAATTCTGTATTACTTCTATCTTTTAGTTGTTACATTTAGTCTCCAACCTGAATATTATTCAACTGGAGAGCTTCTTACTGAAGCTATAGGAATTCCTACTCCAGTAAATCTTTCCAGTACAGAGTTTTTTCCTTTTTGGGTCTTTCTGCACTGGGGTTTTTACAGGATGCAATTCAGCATTCTGAAAGCCCCTACCAGATTTAGTCTATACATTTGAGCAAGGTCAGCTCAGAAGGCTTCTAAAACCATCCATACTGGAAATATGAATAACCCACCAAGTGGGTTAGATGAGCTTCTTTAAACAGATAGCTCACATGGGTTTCTGCCTATTCTACGCTACTTGCGTTTGTTAGACCTGGCCCCTCAAATACTTCCTGTTCAATTAATCATTGCAGGGCAAAAAGCCTCTCTACCATTTTTGCCATCCTCAATTCTGTTTCAACAGAATTGATTCGGTTGCACACTGGCTACCCAACAGCCAGGTCTCATCTAAGTAACCTATAACATGCTCTCTGCAAATATGCAATGAAGCTCTACAACTATGGGTCTTTGTCAGAGTGTGTCGTAGTTCACCCCTGGTAGGTAACTTCCAGGCGGTCAAAGAACCTTTGACTGGCAGTGTCTACCCAGTCATGCTCCCACATGGCTGTTCCTAATTTTCCATTTTCCTTAAAATTTTTTCAAGGAGAAGGAACCAGGGCCTTGGACGACTTCAAGTTTAAGGAATAGCACCACTACCTAAGTTGTTCCTTATCCTCAAGGGAACTCCTACAACAGGGATGCATTCCTAATCATTGCAGTTGATCCTTATCTACTGCAATTTTTCTACATTGAAGTCTTGAGAAGCAAAGAACGCATGATACTCATACTGCCCTCATGGAGAGACAGACATGGTATCCCCTTACATTTCATTTTTTTCTTCCAGCTTCTATTCTGAAGTGATAAAAGGGATCCTCTATCTTAGCATTAAGGATCTCCACTGCACACCTTCGGGTACATCTCAAGACCTAATTATCTGAGGACTAGTCATTTTACGACCTAGACCTCTTGTCACGGGTAAGAAGCATCTTACTGGGTTTTCATGTAACCTTACATATGTTTCTTATACCTTGACTAATAAGTGATCTTCACTAACTATCTGCAATACGGTCTTAACCCTTCTTGTTATTGTACAAGCATACAATCTGACCCTGAAATATTGTTGCTGTCCATATCAATGCTGTCAGCATACCATAAGCTTCTTAAATGGACATCCAATTTGTCTGGTAAAGTTAGGAAACTCCTTTTCTTTACCATAATCTTTTCTATCAAAATCAGGTTACCTTCTATCTGAAGCTCTCTAGGTAAAGTTGTTAGCCTAAGTGCTATCACTTATGCAACACACATTACTGATCTTCAGAAATTGGGGGCTAAACAGCCCAATACAATTTTCTCGTCTGGATGAAGGGGTTCTATGAACCCATTCCCTTTTTCTATAAAGGTATCTTGACCTTTTCTTCCAGACAAGTCAGATTTGTCTTTTTTTTTTCTTTCCCAAGGCACCATCCTGCTCTAGGGACAGAAAGGTTTTAGACTTTGGATTAGAGAAGTTTAAACTTCTCTCCAAGGTCCCAACTTCTTATAAAATTCCCCAGTTTTCCCTGGGGTTATGTCTAGACATTAATATTTCTTATTCTGTCTACATTGCAAAAATTTATTTCCTTTACTCCCCACAGTAAGGGAATTCCATATGAGGACAATGTGATGGTTCTTTACAACAGACCCATATTAACTTCCCCATATGTGTAGTTTTTTGCAATCCTTGGATAACTTCCTTTTTCCTTAATAACAGTTATTTCTACACAAGGACACCTTCCCCGATTCCTTGTTTAGTCTAGCTGTTCCACAGCACACCTTTTTACACTGTTAGCTCAACTCTTACCCTGCATCCCTTGGATGCCTGAGGTCCTTGGGGTGAAGCATGGCCCATCCATTAGTTTTGTAATATGCTGGGCCTCTCCCAGGCATCTCAGCTTGGGAGTCTCCATACCATATGTGAAGACTCATTCCTGCTTGTTCCTGGAGATAGCACAGTTACTTACCTGTAACAGGTGATCTCTGGGAACAGCAGGAATAAGTCTTCACAACCCACCCTCCTCCCCTAGGAGTTCTCCAGGACCAAGCAGGAAGTCAGTCCTCACATATGGGTGACATTGACGTCGATGGAGCCCTTGCGGAGCATTTCCCCAGCTTTCCAAGAAAGTCTTTGGGAATGCAGGCACGCATGCGTGGTTCCCTTCCCGCCTAAAGGTGCCATCTTGCTCAGTCTCTCTTTTTCCGTGAAGCCCACTGGACGTGTGTCCTAGTCCTCCCGGAAAATAGTTAGATTTTTTCGCGATTCCTTCACAATTTCTTCTCCGGTTCGACGCCGGTTCACCTTCCACCGGGTTCGGTACACCGGTATCGAGCCCGATCTTCTTTTTTCGTTTTTTGCCCTTCGTGGCTGGCGTTCGCGCCCTTTTTTTCTTTTTCCCTGGAAGGCCGGTACTTTGACCTCGTGGGGACTCTTTTTTTCCCCGATGGCTTCCAGTGGGTTCAAAAAGTGTGATCGG
Source organism: Ichthyophis bannanicus (assembly GCA_033557465.1). Taxonomy (NCBI): domain Eukaryota; kingdom Metazoa; phylum Chordata; class Amphibia; order Gymnophiona; family Ichthyophiidae; genus Ichthyophis; species Ichthyophis bannanicus. The sequence continues at coordinate 882,976,984 of CM066035.1, read as the reverse complement.
TGCAAGAAGCTAATGTCTCTCACCGACACACACGACTGCTGCCTTCGGTGCCTCGGTCCTGACAACGATCCTAAGATCTGTGGACCATGTGGAAAAATGTCTTCCAAGGCGCTTCGAAGTCGTCAGCACCAAAAGGAAAGGCTTTTCTCTGACTCTGCCTCCGGCCAGGCCTGGACCTCGTCTGAGGCCTCGACATCTCGGGAATCGGATCCCGAGCACCGTCGGGGCTCCTCGGACAGGAGGTCCCCTGACCGGGAACGAAAGAGGAAGAAGCGGCTCGCGAGGGCATCGTCGGAAGAGGTCCCTGGCTCCTCGAGAGCTAGGTCTCAGACCCCCGACCGTCGCCCCGGGCCCGTGGAACAGGAGAAGCCTCCCAAAGTACCTCGAGTGGAGCCAGAGTCTGCTGGACACGTAAGTCCTGTAGTCCTCGTGGACTCTCCTCCCAGAGAGCCGATGTCGGGCCCGGCACCGCCGGGGCCCGAGTCGGGGGCTGCTGAGTCTCCTGAGCTGGGTCTCAGGCTGACAGCCTTGGAGAGCAGACTGTCTGCCTTCATGGAACAGCAGCGGGCACTGATGGCCAGCCTGTCTGGCGCATCTGCCCCGACCACCGGGACATCGACATCAAAGTCGACCCCGGAGATCGAGCCAATACTCAAGACCATAAAGGCTCGAGGTCAACCTCGGTCGCGGTCTCCCTCTACCTCCCGTTTGGGACCGAGGGCGTCGACACCGGTGCTCACAGGCCCCGCGAGGTCGGACCCCGATTTCTCATCGGACGAGTCCGCCTGGGAGACGGAGGACGAGGAGTCCCCCGACACCTTCAGGACTCGGTGCGTCCCATCGGACTCACCGCAGTCTGAACCCCGGAGTAGATCCCCTCCAGAGGATACACGGTTCTCGGAGTTCATCCGGGATATGGCCACTGCGTTGGCTATCCCTGCGGATCCCGAGGAGGAGCCTCGAGCCGAGGAGCTCGAGGCCCTACAGTATGACTCTCCTCCGAAGGAGGCCATTACTGTTCCGGTTCCTCCGATTCTGGAACGGCTGCTCTTCCGGATGTGGTAGGCACCGGTTTTAAGCAAGCAGGTCGATTCTATCTATCGACTCCGGAAGAGCTCTGGCTTTCAAAGAGCGCAGCTACCACACCATTCCATGGTGGAGGAATCGACCATGCATCGCCTGAAAAGTCAGAAGATGCACTCCGTGGTGCCCCCTGGCAGGGAGGCCCGGAACCTCGATGGTTTTGGTAGAAAGTGCTTCCAGGGCTCAATGCTTGCTTGCCGTGTCCAGTCTTACCAGCTGTACATGGGCATGTACTTGCGAGACCTGGCCAAGGAGCTGGCCGGGTTCTCTGCTGGTCTCTCCAGGGAACCCTTGCAGAGGTTCAAGTCCTTGTCCTCGGGGATCCAGGAATGCTCCAAGTTTATGTCCCGCGCTGCCTACGATGGCTTCGAGGCTTCGGCCCGTGTTGCAGCAGCCGGCATCGCGGCTCGACGCCAGGCATGGCTGCAGTCATCGGACCTCGAACCGTGGGTTCAGGACAAATTGGTCGATGTCCCTTGCCGAGGTGAGAACCTTTTTGGCAAGCCGATGACCGAGAAGGCCGCACAGCTCGAAACCGAGCACCTCACGAGGACAAGGCTGTCTAGGAAGACTTCTGCCCCTTCTCACAAAAAGAAGGCCTCGGGTAAAAAGCCCTTTTACCCGAGGAAGGGCACTGCCTACAAACAGTATCCACAGTACCAGGCTGCCCAAACTGCCCCTCAGGGTCAGCAAGCCAAGGGGCAGGGTAATGGGCCCCGTAGGCAGAGGACTCCCAAGCCTCCGGCCCCTGCTCCCACTCAGCAGGGTGGGGGTTTTTGACTCCTTAGGCATAGCCTCTCCGTCCCTGCTCTCCCAACCCTGCACAGGAGGTCACCTCACCCTGTTTGCCCACAAGTGGCCACTCATCACTAGAGACAGTTGGTTGTTAAGCATAGTCCACAAGGGCTATCTGCTACACTTCCAACAGCTGCTGCCTCCATACTTTCCAGGGGAACCTCCAAGGCCTCCCCTGCACACAGATCTTCTCCTTCAGGAGCTCCAAGGTCTGTTGGTGGACAGGGCAGTGGAGCCTGTGCCTCCACACTTACAAGGTCAAGGGTTCTACTCCAGCTATTTCCTGGTACCCAAAAGAACCGGTGGCCTTTGGCCTATTCTAGACCTCATGATAGGGTGGAAAAACACTTTATTCAATCAAACTATAGCCAACCCGACACAGGCCGTGTTTCGTGAACCTTCGTCAGGGGTTGATCAGGCTAAACACTAAACATAAAAACATAAAAATGAAATAAAAGCATAATAATAAAACAATATGTAAGAACAGATGACTTAGTAATAAATCCATATGTAAGTACAATAAAAACATAACATAACAAAACATATCATAAATATCATAAATAGTAAAAAAGATACTTAAGAAAAAACAAATGGGATCAATAAAAGGGATAATAAGTGCAACTGGAACCCAATAAATAATAAAACTACTCATAATCAAATAATAAATAATAGATACTATAACAAAAGGAACTACCAAACATATCCATTAAATACATAAAAATCAATAATTGAAACAGTAAAAAGAAGGGATTGCAGACAAGCATATCATACAATAGTTAATTATTACTATGGAGCACAAGAGCATAACAGACAACGGTCATTTGTACAAATTAACTTAAAATAGTATAGAGATACTCAATATGTAGGATATCCTAACACTATAAAGAAAGAAGAAGAACGCAGCAGGAGTGAAGGGAGCAAAAAAGGACCCACAGACGCCTCCCTGCAGGTCTGGGGAGCTCGTTGTCTAGGCAAGTGCACTCAGGGCCTGTGGTCTCCCTGGGAAGCTGCACAGCAAATCAATCTATTGGAACTCAGGGCTATTCGGTTAGCCCTCAAAACTTTCTCTCCAACCCTGGCTCATCAGTCTGTACTAGTTCAAACAGACAACCAGGTAGCCATGTTCTATGTGAACAAGCAGGGTGGAACTGGGTCCAGGCTCCTTTGTCAGGAGGCACAGGACCTTTGCTTGTTTGCTCTCAGGCACAACATGTTCCTCAAGGCTGTGTATCTCCCTGGCCAGGAAAATTACCTGGCCGACAGGTTGAGCAGGATTCTACAGCCCCACGAGTGGCAGCTCCATCCTTTGGTGGTTCAGAAGATTTTCCTGAAATGGGGACTTCCATCCATAGATCTGTTTGCCAGTCCACTGAACAAACAGCTGCCAAAGGTCTGCTCCAGGCAACCGCATCCTCTGCGGATAGCAGCAGATGCTTTTCTGATTCCATGGTCTCAGGGCCTCCTGTAAGTGTTTCCTCCCACACCCTTGGTGGCCTGGACCCTGTTCAAGATTCTTCAGGACAAGGCCTCGGTCCTGCTGGTAGCTCCCAGGTGGCCGAGAGAGCCTTGGTTCCCACTTCTGCTTCAGCTGGCAGTGGATCCTCCACTGCCTCTGGGGTTGCAACCCGACCTTCTCTCTCAGGATCAGGGTTCCCTTCTGCACCCCAATCTCAAAGCTCTCAATTTGATGGCCTGGAGGCTGCAAGGGTAGTTTTGGCTCCCTGGGGCCTACCTCCTGAAGTTGAGGAGGTTGTCCTAGCCTCTAGGAAACAGTCCACTAGGAAAACCTATGCTCTCAAATGGAAAAGGTTTTCTCTGTGGTGTCAGCTACATACAGAGGATCCTTTCTCCTGTACTGTACCAGTAGTGCTTCAGTACTTACTGCACTTATCAAATCAGGGACGTAAGTCCAATTCTGTTCGGGTCCACCTCTCAGCCCTAGCAGCTCACCACTCACTGGTGGAAGGACATTCTCTGTCGGTTCACCCCTTGGTGTCCCGCTTTCTCAGAGGCTTGCTTTTGCTCAAGCCTTCAATCTGTCCTGCTCCTGAGTGGGAGTTGAATGTGGTCTTGCAGCAACTGACTCGCCCACCTTTTGAGCCGATGGCTACTTGCCCTCTACGCTTCCTGTCCTGGAAGACACTCTTCTTCATAGCCCTAACCTCTGCCAGGCGAGTGAGTGAGCTTCAGGCCCTGGTCTGTGACAGGCCTTACACCCGCTTCTATAGGAACAGGGTAGTCCTTAGGACTCATCCAAAGTTCCTCCCAAAAGTTGTCTCCTCCTTCCACCTTAACCAAGAGTTGGTTCTTCCAACATTCTTCCCTAGGCCTCATGCAAGCCAAGCTGAAGCAGTTCTGCATACCCTGGACTGTAGGAGGGCCTTATCCTTCTACCTTGACTGTACGCAGGGGCATAGAAGGGCTACTCAGCTCTTCATATCTTTTGACCCTAATAATTTGGGGTTAGCTGTGTCCAAGCGTACCTTGTCCACCTGGGTGGCTGACTGTATCACCTGGGCTTACAGGGCGGCTGACCTTCCTTTGCAGGGTCGGGTCAGGGCCCATCGTGTCAGGGCAATGGCTGCCTCAGTGGCTCACCTCCGCTCTGTACCGTTGGTGGACATCTGCAGGGCTGCAACTTGGTCCTCAAGCCAGACTTTTGCGGCCCATTACTGTCTGGAGAGGGAGTCCCGTTAGGGACAGTGCTTTTGGCCAGGCAGTACTCCGGAATCTCTTTGAGGTTTAGGCAACTCCTGCCCTCCAGCCCTCCGTTGGGCTACCGGTGGAGTTTCTGTCAGTGAAAAGCCTTTCTTTGATGCTGGGACTAGAGGGAGTTCTCTTGTTCAGCCTGGGTTCCTTGGTAGCCCAGAGCTAGGGAGTCACCCATATGTGAGGACTGACTTCCTGCTTGGTCCTGGAGAAAGAGTAGTTACTCAGTACCTGTAACAGGTGTTCTCCAGGAGCAGCAGGAATCAGTCCTCAACCCTCCCTCCTCCCCTGGGAGTTGCAGTTGTACATAGTTTATTTTTACATTTTTGTGTGCTGTTTTTAGCTATGTCATTTGACTGAGCAAGATGGCACCTTTAGGCGGGAAGGGAACCGCGCATGCGTGCCTGCATTCCCAAAGGCTTCCTTGGAAAGCTGGGGAAATGCTCCGCAAGGGCTCCATCGACATCGATGTCACCCATATATGAGGACTGATTCCTGCTGCTCCTGGAGAACACCTGTTACAGGTGAGTAACTACTCTTTTTCTCTCTCTCTCTAATTTGTCTACTTCCCCCCTTCGGTCTCAGCTACAAACCCAACTGATGAGAGGGAAGTATTTAGGCGGGAAGGCAGCGCCCATGCGTGTGGGATGCTCCCAAAGGCTTTCTTTCTTGGATGGAGCCCGCGCGGAGCATCTTCCTAGCTTTCAAATAAAGCATTTGAGGATGCTACCACAGATTCATGGTCCCCTTCCCGCCCAAGGGTGCCATCTTGTTCAGTCACCTTTTTTTCTGAAGAGCCCAAAGGACATAGTCCTCTATTTCCTCAGAAAAGGTTCTAACAATCCTTATATATCTCCGGTTTGTGTACCGATTCCCTTCCCACCTCGAGCTGGCACCTTCAGTGCCGTCCTCGGCTCTCTCTTCGTTTTTTCCTCAAGGTTCCTTCTCAACCAGCCTTCATGCCAATTTTCACCTGGGGTATCATCGACCCTAGACAGGTGTTCTCCCACCATGACTCCCAGTGGGTTCAGAAAATGCAGCTGCTGCATTCAGACTATTTTAGTTACCGGTACCCATGACTACTGTCTCCGCTGCCTGGAACCAAACCACGACGGCTCCACCTGCAACCGGTGCCAGGCCATGACCTTCAAAACGAACAAAAAGCGGTCGGAGTTGAATGGGAAGCTGTTCCCGAGATCAGACTCTGCCCCAGCTTCCCCATTGCCGAGCCCCAAAGCCGGCACTACCTGTGAGGTCTGGGCGTCCTCGGAGTTCTGTGGTGGCGGCTCCTCCAGCATGGCCCCGGACCCTGCCAGGAAAAACAAGAAGGCACCAAAGCCTGCTGAGGTGCCCCCGATGAAACCTGTCAAAGTCCCGTGACAGGACTCAGGTGACTCCGAGCAGCACCCTCAAAGTCTCAAGACAGGAGTCCTCTGCCAGCAGAGATCGTGCCAGGACCCGTGAACCCGTAGTCCTCCTCGAGGATGCACTCTCCAGAGTACCGGCGTCTGACCCGAGGCCCTTGGTGTCTATGCCGAAGGCTGCACAGCCATCGGGGCTTTAGTCCCAACTGGCGGCCACAGAGCGGAGCAGAGCATCTCCTCCATCCTGGCCTTGCAGCATGCGTTGATGTCTGGGTTCCCAGTATCATCGGCCCCGACCTTGCAGGAGTCCCCAGGCATCAAGCTGGGCACAGAGTGCCATTGGCCTCAGTTAAGTCCTCAGCGCCGATGAAGGTCTCGGTCACGCTCCTGGGGGATTCGATCCTCTCTGGCTAGTTTCCGGGAGTCTGACCCCAGTTCCTTCGGGGACCCCGGTTCCTCAGGTCTACCCCCGAGGCCGATTCCTCGATACCCTTGGGATCCCAATGGCAGACCTCACGACACAGGAATGTTCCCTCCGAGCCCTCTCCCCCGGAGCCTTGGTGCCACTCCCCATCCGAGGACATAGCATTTCATGACTCTGTCCACAACATGGCCCGTGCTCTTTTGGTCCAGATGGAGTCCGGAGGAGGATCCGCACACCGAGTAACTGGAGATCCTGCAATATGAGTCTCTTACCAAAGAGACTCTCATTGTGCTGGTTCCACCCAAACCCATCCTCAGGAGGCTTCTTCTCAAGATGTGGGAGGACCCAGCCTCGGTGCCTTTGGTCAGTCAGCACCTGGATGTTATCTACTATGTCCGGAATGGCCCCAGGTTCCATAAACAACAACTCCCCCACAACTCCATAGTGGTTGAGTCCTCCATGCAGAAACTGAAGAGTCAAAAATCTTACTCTTTGGTTCCCCCCGGCAGGGAGGGCCAGGCCCTCAGCCCTGTGCCACAAGTATTATCAGGGTGCCATGCTCAGGTGCCGCATTCAGGCATACAAACTGTACATGGAAATGTACCTAAAAGGCCTGATTCAGGAGCTCTTGGGGTTCTCGGCAGGCCCTACCAGTGAACCCCTGCAGAGGTTCCAGTCCCTGGCGGCAGGCATCCGGGACTGTTCCAGATTTCTCTCTAGGGCCGCCTAGGACATTTTCGAGTTTGCGGTCAAGGTGGCAGCTGCAGGCATCGGTGCCCGGTGCCAGTCATGATTGCAAACCTTCGATCTCGAGCAGTGGGTACAAAAAAAGCTGCTGGATGTCCCCTGCAATGGCGAGAACTTGTTTGGGAAGCCGATGTCCGACAAGACGGCTGAAATTGAGGCCAAGGTAGTGACCTGACAAAGCTGTCCAGGAAGACTTCGACCCTCCCCAAGAAAAAATCCTCGGGGAAAAAGCCCTGCCTTGGGGCAGCAGCAGCAGGCCTGACAGCCTAAAAGCCAGGGGCATGGGCCTCAGAATCCCAAGGCCCCCAAGCCCCACACACCAGCCCCCACCCAACAGAGGGGCAGCTTTTGACTCCCTGAGCAGGGCCTCCCCTCCCCCAGGAGTCCCAACTCAGCCCACAAGGGGTCGGCTGGCCTCATTTGCCTGTCCAGCATAACCACAGACAAGTGGATCCTGCAGGTGGTGAAGGGAGGGTTACAACCTCCATCTACAGCAGAACCATCATGGCCTCTCCTCCACCAGACCTTGCTCGTCGCAGAACTTGCAGGCTTACTCGAACAGGGCAGTGGAGCCTGTACCCAACACCGCTGTGGAAATGGGTTCTACTCAAGGTATTTCCTTGTCCCAAAAAGAACAGGGGGCCTCCAGCCCATCCTGGACCTGCACAACTTGAACAAGGTCCTGGTAAGGGAGAAGTTCAAGATGCTCTCCCTTGGGACACTGCTGCCCTACCTCTGCCAGGGAGACTGGCTCCGCTTCTTCGACCTCAAGGACGCTTACACTCACATTCTGGTCCACCCTTCCCACAGACAGAACCTGAGATTTGTTGTGGAGGGGCAGCACTACCAGTACACGGTACTGCCATTCGGCCTCACCGCCTCTACAAGGGTCTTCACAAAGTGCTTAGCGGTCATGGCCACCCATGTGCACCTCCAAGGGGACCCACATCTTCCCCTACCTGGACGACTGGGTCATCAGCAGCAGCTTCCCCTACCTGGACGACTGGGTCATCAGCAGCAGCACAGCCCTCGAGGCCAGCCAAAGCCGCAAGGCTTACAATTCACACCCTGCAAAAGTTAGGCTTCATCATCAACTTCCCTAAGTCCAGTCTCTCCCCATTTTCAAGACCTGGAGTTCATAGGAGCCCAGCTGGACATTCTGCAGGTCAAGGCCTTCCCTCCCGATAGAGAGGACTCATCGCCTGATGCAGTTAATGGAGAAGGTTCAAAGCTGCAAGCCAGTGCCAGCCTACCTGCTCCTCCACTTGTTAGGCTACATGGCCTCAACGGTTCATATCACGCTCTGGGCTTGCCTGCACATGCGAGCAGCACATTGGTGCCTCAGATCCAAGTGGACACAGGCCACAGGCAAGCTGAGAGACAGGGTAAAGGTCACCCACTGTCTGGTGGCCTCCCTCAACTGGTTGCATTCCCCACAACATCTTAGGGCGGGGATGCCTTTCCAAGCACCAGCACCTCAAAGGATCCTGACAACAGATGCCTCCCTGGTGGGCTGGGGCATACATTACGAGGGCCATTGCACTCAGGGCAACTGGTCCCCAAACAAGTCTCTGCTACAAAATCAACCTCCTCGAGCTCAGGGCCATCTTCCTGGCCCTATAGGCCTTCCGTTACCTCCTGAGCAACCTCTTGGTCCTCATACAGACGGACAATCAGGTTGCCATGTTCTGTGTAAACAGGCAGGGGGACACAGACTCCTACTCCCTCTTTCGGGAGGCGGAAGCCCTCCACTCCTTTACAGTGTGCAACAGCATGCTCCTCAGAGCGGTGTATGGGCCAGGCCAGGTCAACCTCCTAGCAGACAGGCTTAGCAGGGTCTTTCGCCCATATGAGTGGCATCTAGATCTCAAGGTGGCACAGAGGCTGTTCTGCCTCTGGGGCAGATCCTGTTGGACCTATTCGCTTCCCCGGACAATGCACTGCTGCCCAGATTCTGCTCACTTCAGCCACACCACAACAGGATGGTAGCGGATGCCTTCCTTGTCCTATGGTCGCAGGGCCTACTTAATGCATTCCCACTGACCCCTCTAATAGCCAGGTGCCTTTTCAAAATCCAGAGTGACCATGCCACAGTAATCCTGATTGCTCCCAGGTGGCCCAGACAGCCCTAGTTCCCCCTGCTATTCTCCCTACAGTGGCACCCCCGGTGGCACTGGGCTGTCAGCCGTATCTTCTTTCGCAGGAGGGGGGCTCCTTTCTCCACCCCCAACCTGGCATCCCTGACATTAACTGCGTGGATGCTGAAAGGGTAGCACTGGCCCCCTTTAGTCTCAGATGTGGTGCAAGAGATCTTCCTGGCCTCTCGGAAACTCTCCACCAAGAGGTCATATATCTCCAAGTGGAGGAAATACTCTCTATGGTGTGCAGAGCGGAATGAGAATCCCTTCTCCTGCCATCTGTAGCTCATTCTGCAGTACCTGCTGCATCTCTCCCGCTCTGGGTTGAAGTCTAATTCGGTCATGGTGCATCTCGGTGCAATAGCAGCTAACCATCACCCTGTGCAGGGGAGGCCCCTATCCAGCCAGCCCCTAGTCTCCAGGTTCCTCAGAGGCCTGCTGCTATCAAAGCTCCCCCCTCTGCCCACCCTCACCAGAGTGGGATCTCAATGTGGTGCTCTCACAGCTCACTGGACCACCATTTGAGCCCTTGGTGACTTGCCACCTGATGTATCTCTTTTGGAAGGTGGCCTTCCTGGTGGCCCTGAAATCCGCCCAGAGAGTGAGCGAGCTGCAGGCCCTGGTAGCGATCCACCTTATACCAGGTTCTATACGAATAGGGTTGTGCTTCACAAGCACCCCAAGTTCTTCCCGAAGTTGGTGTCTGCCTTCCACCTCAATCAGGAGGTGGTGCTCCTCAGCTTCTTCCCACGACCTCACGCCATTGGATTGTAACAGAGCCCTGTCCTCTCTACAGAGGACCCAGGCCCACTGCAAAGCTGCTCAACTCTTATGACCCCAGCAGACTGGAGCTACCTATAACCAAGCAAACCCTGTCTACTTGGGTGGCAGACTGTATTGCTCTCACTTATGAGCGAGCTGGCCTCTCCCTGGAGCACCGGATCACTGCTCATTGTGTGAGATCTATGGCCACATCGGCGGCCAACCTATGCTCAGTGCCGGTGACAGAAATTTGTAAGGCCGCCAAATGGTCTTCAATGAATATGTTAGCAGCTCACTACTACCTTGAGAGTGAGTCCCGCAGGGACAGTGCCTTTGGCCAGGCAGTAATCCGAAGCATTCTTGTTATATATTTTATTTATTTATTTATTTAACGTTCTTATATACCGCACTCTTTCTCATCAGCGCGGTTTACAGTAAACATAAAGTGCTCACAGATAGCAACAGGCTGTCGTGAGTTTACATGTAACAGGAGATCTAACAGGATTCAACTTAGGAAAACCTTGTACATTTTAATTCTTCAACTATATACAATGGTAACTTTCTTGTTATACAAGAAGAGATAGATCAGATCAATTTTGGTTTATAATGGGGGCTTAGGAAAAGTTGAGGGGGTAGGTGATGGTAACTGGTATTGAGAGAAGTGTAAGAGGAACAGGTGGTGTTTTATAGCTTTTCTAAATTGCTTGAGGTCATTGATTGCTCTTATGGAGGGTGGAAGATTGTTCCAGCATCTAGGAGCGAAGTATGAGAATGCTCTTTCCGTGGTTGCATTTGAACGCTTTGTGGAGTCAGTTGGGATGATTAGGGTATTGGCTGCTACTGATCTCCTGGATCTGGTATTAGGGGTGCGGGTGAGGAGTATGCAGATTGCTGGGGGCGCTAAGTTTTTGGTGGCCTTAAATGTCATAAGTAATGCTTTGCATGTAATTCTGCAAGGTATTGGAAGCCAGTGTAGTTCTTTTAATATGGGGGTTTATTTATTTATTTATTTATTTAACAGTATTTCTAAACCGCCTTATCTTAATAATCAAGGTGGTATCACAGCAAGCAATCAGGTAAAGTGTGTGTGTTGTACATGCAGTGAGGATGAAACTTGGTTGTGTGATGGCGGTGTTGGGTGCTTGATTTGTTTGAGCTATGTACAAGGTGGGCTATTTACAGTGGTGCTAAAAACACATTTTATATACATACAGTTGTTTAGGAGGATTGGAATGCTGTTATCCATTCTCTTAGGTTATGTGATGTAACCATAGTGCTCTATGAACAGCATGGTTTTCAGTTGTTTTCTGAAGTCTTTGAGGTCTGGAGTTGCCCTTAGATCGTCCGGTAGATTGTTCCATATTGTTGGAGCAGCCATGGAGAGAGCTCTGTTTGTTGTGTCCTTGCGTGTGTGCTTGTATTCATTTGGGGTACTGACTCGGTTGCGTGTTTGACTTCTTCTAGGACATGCGCTGATTTCCGGTTGTATGAGCGTGTGGAGGCTGTTGGCTGATGTGTGCTCTTTAATCTTAAATAGGTTTATGATAGTCTTGTATCTGATGCGAGCACTGATTGGGAGCCAGTGTAAGTCCTTTAATGTAGGTGTGATGTGCTCCTGCCTTGCGGTTCCGGCTATGATTCGAGCTGCAGTGTTTTGTGCCAGCTGGAGTGGTTTGAGAGCTTGTTTTGGTAGTCCAAGGTATATCGGATTGCAGAAGTCCAGTATTGGGGTTATCAGTGCTTGACAGACGGTACGGAAGTGTTCTGGGGCGAGGAGTGGTTTCAGTCTCCTGATGATTCGCATCCTGTAGTAGGCCTTTTGGATTGTTTTGTCTATGTGTGGTTTGAGGTTGAGTTTACTGTCCAGAGTAACCCCAAGGTATCTCACCTCTGATCTTATCGGTATCGTAGTGCTTTGTATCTTTATGTTTGGTGGGTGTATGAAGCTCTGGTTCCGAGTGATGATTAAAGCTTCGGTCTTGTTGTAGTTTATTGCGAGGTTGTTGTTTTGGCACCACTTCGTCATTTGGGTAAGGCAGTCTGTTATCTTAGAGAAGTCCGGGTTGTCGATTGATATCGGGGAGTATACCATGATGTCGTCTGCGTATATTGTGTATTGGATGTTGTTCTCTTTCATAATGTTGCATATTGGTTGGATGTAGATGTTAAAAAGGAGTGCTGAGAGTGCGGATCCTTGCGGTACTCCTTGTTGGACGTTTATGGGTCGGGAGGTGTCATGTCCCACCTTGACCTGTAGCTGTCTTTCGGTTAGGTACGAGTGGAACCATTTCAGAGTGGTACCGTGTATACCAGTGTTCTTTAGTCTCTCCAGGAGCGTATTGTGGTCAACTGTGTCGAAAGCTGAGGAGATGTCGATGAAGATCATTATAATTCCATTCCTGGTGTTGTCAATTATTCTTATGATGCTGTCGAAGAGGTAGATCAGTAGAGTTTCGACTCCATGGTTGGGACGAAATCCGTGTTGTCGTCGAGAGTTCCGTGTTCGTCAATGTGTTCCTGAAGTTGTAGTTGAACCGTCTTTTCGATTATTTTTGCGAGGAAGGGTATGCTGGAGTTATATGATCACTCCTTGAGGCCCCATGGAGGATGTGAGCAGCGGTGTTCATTGCTAATTGCAGCGTGTTTAGGGTGCTTTTTGAGAGGCCGTGGAGTACTATGTTTGCGTAGTCAAAGTGGGGAATGACTATCGCTTGAAAGATGGTACGGAAGTTGTCGGGATCGAGCATGTTTTTGAGGTGTCGGAGGGTCCTAATCTTGAAGTAGATGGTTTTCACTGTTCGGTTTATGTGCTCTTTGAAGTTTAGGCGATGATCCAGAGTTATACCCAGATATTTTATGGAGGTTTTGATTGGCAGTTCGGCGTCCCGTACTTTTAGGGTAGATGGGGGTGAAAATTCCTTATTCTTCGTGATGATTAAGACTTCGTTTTTTTTGAAGTTTATTCTCATGTTCTGTGTGAGAAGCCAGTCTGCTATTGCATCGAAACACTCTACTAGTACTGTATAATCTGGCAGAGTGATGTTGATTGGTGTGAAGATCAGCACGTCGTCTGCATAGATTAGAGAAGATACTCCGAATGATATAGACAATTCCTGTCCTCCAACTCTTCTGTGTTCAGGCTACCAGAGTAATGGTGATGCTGGACCCTGGGGTCTGCAGAGTCTCTTGGGAGGGACACATCCTCTGCAGCCCACAGCCTCCCTAGGGGTAGCCGTTGGTGCTGTCCTGGTTCAGTCCCTGGAAGCCTGGAGTTAGGGAGTCCCATATGTGAGGACTGACTTCCTGCTTTTTCATGGAGAAAGCGTAGTTACTTGTAACAGGTGTTCTCCAGGTCAGCAGGAATCAGTCCTCACAACCCTCCCTCCTCCTGGGAATTGCCGCCTTTACCTTTCTTTACCTTTTCACCGTTGCCTAAGCTATGTCATTTGACTGAACAAGATGGCACCCTTGGGCGGGAAGGAGAATGTGCATGCGTGGTAGCATTCCCAAAGGCTTCTTTGAAAGCTGGGGAGATGCTCCACGCAGGCTCCGTTGGCGTCGGTCACCCATATGTGAGGACTGATTCCGGCTGTCCCTGGAGAACACTTCCACGAAGCATCGAGATCGAACCCACAACTGCCAATAATATGATTTCTTGCCAGACTCTGATTCAAGTTATTCAGAATCTGACACGTGGTCACTCGATTCCCCGGAACTTCCTGATCTCCCTTCAGACCCTTCGCCGCCTCTAGAACAGCATTGGTCCCTACCAGAGGATATGTCTTTTTAGGACTTTATCCGTGACATGGCTGTGGGGTTCTCCATTACTGTAGCCTCCAAAAATGAACCAAGGTTTGTGGAATTTGAAATACTCAATGCCCTCCAATGCCCAAGGAGGCTGATACCAATGCTCCGCGTGTGGGAAGCCCTGCTCACAGTTCCTCCAATTAGCAAGAGACTTGATACCATGTACCAGAGTGCCCAGGTTTCCAAAAACCCCAGCTTCCGTACCACTCAATAGTGGTGGAATTGGCAATGCGCCAAATAAAGAGCTCAAAGAACCACTTATCCATGCTTCCTGGCAGAGAATCGAGGACACTCGATGTCTTTGGACATCGAAGTTTCCATGCATGCATGTTAGCCTCCAAAATCAACTCTTACATACTTTACATGGGTATGTTTCTAAAAGATGTTACCAGGGATCTAGAGACTTTCTCCCCGCTGCTTCCAGAGGATAAGTAGGGTGCATTCCAGACCCTGATTAAGCATAGTCGGAACACTTCTAAGTTTCTTACCAGGGCCTCTTTTTAATGCCTTTGAATCCACAAGTAGAGCTTCAGCAGTCTGCATTGGGGCTCACAGAATGGCCTGGTTACAGGCATCAGACCTAGAGCAATGGGTCCCGGATAAACTGGCCAGTATCTCATTTACTGGAGAAAACCTTTTGGCAAGGATTGGAGGGAGAGAACAGGGAAGATTAAAACAGATGATCTCACTCTAAAACGCCTTTCCGTGAAGACAGCTGACCCATCCAAAAGGAATGCTCTTATTCTAAAAATAAGAAATACTATCCTTGTTACCCACCTTCTACTAGATATAAATGTGATCACTTCCCGGAGCTGCACGTACTGCTCAGTAACATGAAAACAAGCGCTCCACTGTATGTTATGTATGTCGGTTTTTCTACAAATATAATGCCAAATTGTACCGAGAACAAAAATGGATTCACACATTAAAATCGACAATGCCAAATGGATTGAACATGCAGATAGATTGGAAAGTATGCATGTAATCCTATGATAGTTTCAGAGTCTTTAGAAGAGATAAGACACAAATTAGCCACAATCAGCTCGGAGTTGAAAACCATCACCCTGGTAAACTAATCCATTGGCGCTTTCTAATTAAGTATTCTTCTATAGAACACTATATACCTCATCCACTTTAATTGAAAGTCATCAGAATGACATTCGTATCACCAGCTGATAATCAAGGCAATCACATTCTGATCAGTAGAAAAAACGCCGCACAACGAGCATGCGTGGCGTCTTTTGGGAAAAAGTTTTACTCATAATACAGAAGATAGCAGCCGGTTAGAAAATGTGGTGAGTGTGAATTAAACTTTGAACATCTTACGGCTTATGGTGAAACGTACATATTTAGTAGAAATAAATAGAGGTGTTAAGAGAAACTGTATAAATAATTTGGCATTATATTTGTAGAAAAACCGACACGGTGCAAATAAAAACCCCCTTGAGAAAACCCTGCAGTGAAACGCATCAGCGCGAAGGTTGGCATTGGGGAAATACAGTTCAACCAGATAAGTACCACTTTTGAAAAAAGCTTTTTTGAGATCGAGAGACATTTTTGTGAGCAACTATCTGTGTAGAGCCAAGCACCATTAACAAAAAAACATCAGCAACATATACGGGTCGTTGATACAAATAGGAGCTTAGGGTTTGAGTTTTACTTATAAACCCGAGAAATCAGCTCCACATTAGTCTGAGACCCGGTTGCATAAGACATAACATACCTCACATGGTGAACAGTGGAGCGCTTGTTTTCATGTTACTGAACCCACCTTCTACTGCCTATCAATCTCAGCAGATACAGCAGGGTCCTTGCCATCCCAAAAAATCCAATCCTCTTAAGCCTCAACCAGTTGCACAGGCACAGCTTGCACCTGTTTTTTGACTCCTTCCTAGAGAGCATTGCCAATCTGCCCCTGGAGGGCCCCCAGCCCCCACACATTCCAGGCAGACTTTATCACTATGCCCACATACTTAGGCATCTCATAACATTAGAGCAGTGGACACTTCAAATTGTCCAAAGGGGTTATCAGCTTCACTTTGAAAACTACCCCCCCCCCCCCACACCTGCTTCACAAGGGATATCCCATACAACCCCTTCACAGCACTCTTAAAAGGGAGAGGTGACCACCCTGTTGTTGCAGGGTGCCACAGAAAGAGTTCCTCATCCTCAACAAAAGTTGGGATTCTACTCTCCATACTTTCTCATTCCAAAGAAAACAGGAGGCTTCAGGCCCATCTTGGATCTTAGAGACCTAAACAAGTTCTTGGTCCGAGAAAAATTCAAAATGATTTCCGTACTAACTCTTCTGCCATATCTCCAGAGGCATAATTGGTTCTATTCTCTAGACCTAAAAGAGACATACACGCATTTACTGATACATCTCTTGCACAGTCTCTGCGCTAAATGTTTCAGGGAAACCATTATCAATACAGGGTTCTCCCCTTTGGTCTAGCCTCTGCCTCAAGGGTTTCACAAAATGCATGGCAGTAGTCACTGCCTGCCTATGTACACTTGGGGTCTTTGTCTTTCCTTACTTAGACAACTGGCTGATCGGGGGAGACTCCCCCCAAGAGGTAACACTCTCCCTTCATCACACCATTACGGTGCTCCAACACCTGAGCTTCATCATAAACTTCCCAAAGTCCCACCTTGCTCCAACCCAATGACTGTTCATCAGAGCACTCCTGGACACTTGACAAGTCTGAGCTTTCCTCCGATAGAATCGCTGTCGCTGTGCCCGCCTCATTGAGCTGGCAGAAAAAGTACATCATCAAAACCATGTAACAGCTCTCAAGACGTGCTATGGCTGTTGGGACACATGGCCTCCACATGTTATCCCCTACGCTCGAGTACACATGTGACAGGCACAGTGGACTCCATCTTACCAACGGTTGCAAGCGAAGGGTCCTCTCAGGAACAAGATCCATATCACACCTCAACTTATGTCCCTTCAGTGGTGGTGTCTCCCAGAAAACCTTATCGTCTGGCCACCTTTTCAGATGTCTCCACCTCAATGCACCCTGACAGCAGATGCTTCCAAACTGGGTTGGTGGGTTCATTTGAATGACCTCACCACACGGACTGTGGACACAAGAATCTTCCTTGCAAATCAACCTGCTAGAGCTACGAGCACTCACAATTGTTTGGGGTTTTCAACCCTAGCTGTCAGGGCAACCTGTTCTAATCGGAACAGACGACCAGGTTGCCATGTTCTACATTATCAAGGGGGGGAATGGGGTCTGGGGTCCCTTCCCCTCTGTGAAGAGGCGATTTGCCTAAGGTACTTTGCCTTCTCTCACAGCATCCTTCTCAAAGCGGTCTACTTTCCGGGTGAATTCAATGTCCTAGTGGACAGATTATGCCTTATCCTTCGTCCACATGAATGGACCTTTCATTGAGGGCTTGAGGATTCTTATAGCTCCATTTTGGTCCCATCAACTGTGGTTTCCTCTGCTTCTTCGCCTTATACAGACTCAGCCACTCAGTGTGGGATGTGTGCCTGACCTCCTCTTTCGGGACCATGTGCTGCTCCCCATCCCAATCTTCACTCCCTATGCCTGACTGCATGGCTGCTGAAAGGCAAGTGCTCATCGACCTCGACCTACCACAGGCGGTCAAAGATGTCTTGCATCACGTAAAGATTCCACCAGGCAATCTTATGCATTCAAATGATGTAGGTTTGCACTTTTTGTCCGCCCCAAAGGACCTTGATCTCTTTTCTTTCCCAATGGTCGCTTCTACAACATTTCCTCCACTTATCCTTGACAGGTCTTAAGACTAACTCATTGAGAGTTCACCTTATTGCCATTGCAGCCTCTCACAGACCAGTGGATGGACAGCCTATCTCCTCACATCCCTTAGTAGTACGCTTCATGCGGGGTCTCCTGTCAACCACCCATTAAGCCACCTCCGGTGGCCTGGGATGTGAATGTGGTTCTCGCTCAATTTCTAAAGCCACCCTTCGAACCTCTAACCACCACTTCACTGGTTTCTATCTTGGAAGGTCATCTTTCTTATTGCCCTTGAGCTCACCGCATCAGCAAGCTGCAAGTTCTAGTATCCACCCTATACTCTGTTCCTCCATGACAAGGTTGTTCTGCTTACCCATCCACATTTCCTCCCGAAGGTGGTTTCCTCCTTCCATCTAAACTAGTCGGTAATCCTCCTGACTTTCTTCCCGAGAGAACATGCATCTCAGGCTGAAGCAGCACTACACAGCTTAGACTACAAGCAAGCGTGGCCTATAATGTGGATAGAACTAAAGATCATAGAAGGTCATCTCTTTTGATCCTAGTCATCTGGGTCTACCGGTGGTGAAGCATGCTTTATCTAAATGGATAGCAGATTGCATCTCTCTTTCTTATACACAAGCAGGAATCTCATTGAAGTGGGGGCGGGGGTCATGTCACTGCTGATAATAGGCGGGCTGTGGCAACATCTGTAGCTAATCTCCGTTAAGTAGCCATTGTGGACATCTGCCAGGCAGCTATCTGGTCCTCCAATCATACTTTTGCTGCACACTATTGTCTGGACAGAGACTTCTGTCAAAATACTATCTTTGGTCATGCTGTACTCCAGCACCTCTTTGGGACTTCAATTCAACTTCTACCCTCCATCCCGTACTTCTACAAGATACTAGACTATCATCAAGAGAGTATAAGCTTCTGGAATCGAGTCCAATAGGCCACAACTCTTCCAAACTCATTGACTGCAGGTTTTTGCCTTTGAGATCGCACAACTCTCACCCCTATACCAGTCAGGTATCTAGGAGCTAGTGAGTCCCAATTGTGAAGACTGCATTCCTGCTTGTTCTGGAGATAGCATAATACTCACCTGTAACAGTTGATCGCCGGGAACAGCAGGAATCAGTCTTTACATTCCGCCCTCCTCTCATAGGAGTTGTAGGGTTCTTTTGTTTTCTTCTCAGCTACACTCAACTGAGGAGAGAAGTTGGGAAGGCAGGTACACAGGCACAGTAGAATGCTCCCAAAGGCTGTCCTGTTGGATACTGGGGAGCGTTCCTGCATGGACTTCGTCGGGGATGTCACCCATATGTGTTTCCGGAGATCACTTATTACAGGAGACTAACTACGCTTTCTCCGTGAACAACCAGTAAATAAGTCCTCATGTATGGGTGACGCAACCATCAGAGCCCCACACGGAACACTGGAGGTACACCGCGCTTGCCTCCTTCCCCCCCCCCCCTCGCAATGGCACCCTATTCTCCAGTCTTCTTTTTTCTGAGGAGCCCTTAGGACGTGTTCCTGCCGTCCAGAAAAAAGTTTGAATTTCTTTCCCCTATGCCTGAGTGTTTTCTGAGTTTTTCACCCGCCTGTCTGCTAGCCTTTTCTTACCCTTTGGATGTTTTTCCGGGAACAAGCAGAAAGTCAGTCGTCACATATCGGTGAGGTCTGCACCAACTGAGCCCTCGCAGAAGCATCCCACCAGCTTTCAAAGGAAGCTTTTGGGAGATGCCACCACGCACGTGTGGTCCCCTTCCTGCCGAAGGGAGCCACCTTGCTCAGTCTCCTTTTATCCACGGAGCCCTTCAGACGTTGTCTGGCTTATCCCCGGAAAAAGTTGATTTTGTTCCGCGAGTTTCCAACTCGCTTCTGGTATTGCACCGGTACTCTTCCCGCCTACCGACCTCGGTGCCTCAGCATCAGGTTTGTTTCAGTTTGTTGTAGTTTTCGTTGTTCTTCTTTTTCTGGCACCTTCATGCCTTTTTTCTCCAGTTGGCAGCCTGAAGGGTCTTAGACCTCACAGGGGTACTTTTTTTCCTCCCATGGCTACCAGTGGTTTTAAGAAGTGTGATCAGTACTCTAAAATGATGTCTTTGACGGACACACACGACTACTGTCTTCGTTGCCTCGGGCCAGACCATGACCTGGTGGCCTGTGGTCTCTGCAAGAAGATGTCAGCAAGGCCCTCGAGCTGCCAGCAGCAGCACAACAAATTTTTCCCCAAGTCCCCGGTACCTTCCAAAGCGAGGGCCTCATCTGAGGCCCCAACACCTCGGGCGGAACTTTCTGAGCCCGAGTCATAAGAACATAAGATATGCCATACTGGTTCAGACTAAGGTCCATCAAGCCAACTATCCTGTTTCCAACAGTGGCCAATCCAGGTCATACGTACCTAGCAGTTTCCCCAAAAGACACAGGTTCCACAATGCTTGTATTGGGTCAAGCATTGATATCCTGGGTCCCTTTTTAATAATGGTTTATGGACCTTTCCTCCAGGAACTTGTCCAAACCTTTTTTAAACCAGCTACACTAACAGCCTTTACTACATCCTCCGGTAACAAATTCCAAAGTTTGATTACACGTTGAGTGAAAAAATATTTTCTTTTATTAGTCATAAATAGTTTAGCCTGTAGCTTCATTGCATATCCCCTAGTCTTTCTATATTCTGATAACATAATCAATCTACGTTTACCTGTTCCACTCTGTTCATTAATTTATAGATTTCTATCATATCGCCCCTCAGCCGTCTCTTTTCCAGGTTAAAGAGCCCTAACCCTTTTAGCCTTTCTTCATAGGGGTAAACTTCCATCCCCTTTACCATTTTGGTGGCTGTTCTCTGGACCTTTTCTAATAACGCTATATCCTTTTTAAGATACGGCGACCAGAATTGCACACAATATTCAAGGTATGGTCTCACCATGGAACGATATAGAGGCATTATAATATCCTTTGTTATATTTTCCATTCCTTTCCTTATGATACCTAGCATTCTATTTACTCTCATGGCCGCCGCTGCACACTGGGCGGAGGGTTTTAACATATTATCCACAATGTCGCCTAAATCTTTTTCCTGGGTGGTGGTTCCTAATCTGGAACCTTGAATCGTGTAACTATAGTTTGGGTGGTTGTTCCCTAGGTGCATAACTTTGCACTTGTCCACATTAAATTTCATCTGCCATTTTGATGCCCAGTCTTCGAATTTATCAAGATCCTCTTGCAATTTTCCACAATCCTCTTGGGTTTTAACAACTTTAAATAGTTTTGTGTCATCTGCAAATTTGATTACCTCACTCGTTATTCCTTTTTCCACTTCATTTATGAATATGTCAAAAAGCAGCAGTGGTATACCCAACACAGATCGCTGGGGTATACCACTATTCACCTTTCTCCATTGGGAAAATTGGCCATTTAGCCCTACCCTCTGCTTTCTATCTTTTAACCAGTTCCTGATCCACAATAGTACACTGCCTCCTATCCCATGACTCTTTAGTTTTCCCAAAAGTCTCTGATGAGGGACTTTGTCAAAGGCTTTCTGAAAGTCCAAATACACTATATCACCCGACTCACCTTTGTCTACCTGTTTATTCACACCTTCCAAAAAAAACATAACAGATTAGTATGACAAGATCTTCCTTGTCTAAAGCCATGTTGGCTTTCTCCCATTAAGCCATGACTATCTAAATGTTCAGCAATTTTGTTCTTTATGATGGTTTCTTCCATTTTTCCCAGTACTGATGTCAGGCTCACCGATCTGTAGTTTCCTGGATCACCCCTGGAACCCTTTTTAAAAATTGGTGTTACGTTCGAAATCCTCCAATCTTCAGGTATTACAGATGATTTTAATGATAGTTCACAGATTACTAATAGCAGGTCTGCAATCTCATATTTCAGTTCTTTCAACACCCTTGGATGTATATCATCCGGTCCAGGTGACTTGCTACTCTTCAACTTGCAGATAGTTGTAATACATCTTCCCGATGTATTGATATTTCCATCAATTCCTCCGCACCTTTAAATACCACTTCAGTCATGGGTAACATCCCTACATCTTCCTCAGTAAAAACCGAAGCAAAAAATTTATTCAGTCTCTCCACTATCGCCTTGTCTCTTAGTGCCCCTTTAACCCCTCTATCATCTAATGGACCAACTGACTCTCACATTTTTTTTGCTATGAATGTACTTGAAAAAGTCTTTATTACGTGTTTTTGCTTCCGCAGCAAGCTTCTTCTCAAATTACCCTTTTGCCTGCCTTATCAATGCCTTCCATTTAACTTGCCAGTGCTTGTGCTGTTTCTAGGTTTCATTGTTTGGCTCTTTTTCCATTTTCTGAAAGATGCTTTTTTGGCAACAGCCTCTCTGACCTCACCTTTAAACTATCTAAATAAATAAATGCTGGCAGTTTTTTGGACTTCCTTCTACTTTTCTTAAAGCGTGGAATACAGCTGGTCTGGGCTTCAAAGATAGTATTTTTCAACACCACCCAAGTTTGATGTAAGTCTTTAACCTTTGCTACTGCTCCTTTTTAGTTTTTTCTTAACTATTTTCCTCATTTTATCATAGTCTCCCTTTTGAAAGTTAAAAGGTAGTACTGTGGATTTCCTTACTTTCCCTCCTCCACTAAATAAACAAACACGATCATGCTATGATCACTATTGCCAAGTGGCCCCAACACCCTTATCTCTTGCACCAGATCTGGTGTTCCACTAAGGACTAGGTCCAGTGTTGCTTCTCCTCTGGTCGGTTCATGAACCAGCTGCTCCAAGAAGTAGTCATTTATTTTATCTAGGAACTTTATCTCGCTAGCATGTCCTGCCATGACACTGACCCATTGAAATCACCCATTATTATTACTGTGCTGTAACTTTTGTTAGCTTCCTTGATTTCTTTGAGCATTTCATCATCCATTTGTTCATTCTGGTCAGGCAGTCGATAATACACCCCCACTGCCATCGCCTTCCCCTTTTTACATGGAATTTCAATCCATAGAGATTCTACAGCAAATTTTGTTTCCTGCAAAACTTTAATCCTTTCTGACTCAGTGCCCTCTCTAACATAGAGCGCAACTCCTCCACCAATTTGTTCAGCTCTATCATTACGATATAGTTTGTACCCAGGTATCACATTGTCCCACTAGTTGTCCTCCTTCCACCATGTCTCTGCGATGCCAATCATATCTAACCTCTCATTTAGTGCTATATATTCTAACTCTCCCATCTTATTTTTTAGACTTCTATCATTTGCATACAAGCATTTGAGACTGTATTTTATTCATATTAATTTGACTGTTGGTAGGCATGGGTAATTTGGGATCTTTAAGCTCTGTCTGCTCCATACTCGAGGGCATTTGGGCTACTTTACTCTTTTTTGGAACCTCTCTGCTTTTGGTAGTATCCTTCAAGGATACATTCTTCCGAACCATGTGCTCATGGGCGACTTTCGGCTTTCCCCTATTGTCTAGTTTAAAAGCTGCTCTAATTTTTAAAGGTTAATGCCGGCAGCCTGGTTCCATCCCGGTTATGGTGAAAGCCCATGCCTTTGGAAGAGCCCCTCCTTTTCCCAGAATGTTCCCCAGTTCCTAACAAATCCAAAACCCTCATCCTTGCACCATTGTCTCATCCATGCATTGAGACTCTGGAGCTCTGCCTGCCTTTTGGGTACTGCGCATGGAACTGGAAGCATTTCGGAGAACGCTACCCTGGAAGCTCTGGATTTCAACTTCCTACCTAAAAGCCTAAATTTAGCCTCCAGAACCTCCCTACCACATTTTCCTATGTCATTGGTACCAACATGTACCAGTACAGCAGACTCCTCCCCGGCACTATCTAAGATCTAGGTGGCGCATGAGGTCCGCTCCCTTCGCATCAGGAAGGCATGTTACCAGGCGATCCTCACGTCCACCAGCCACCCAGCTATCTACATGCCTAATGATCGAATCCCCAACTATAACGGCTGTCCTAACCTTTCCCTCATGGGCTCATTGTCCTGGAGAAACTTCCTCAGTGCGAGAGGTTTTTACATCACCTGGAGGACTGGTCCTATTTACAGGATCACTTCCTGCCACACCAGGGTGATGCTCTCCTGTCACGTGACCTCTCTCCTCCATGGCAACAGGGATGCTGCCAGACTGGAGATGGGACTTCAGGACTTTATCCCTGTAGGTCTCGTCTATGTACCTCTCTGTTTGTCTTATGTTTTCCAAGTTTGCTACTCTAGCCTGTAGAGAACGGACTCGTTCCCTGAGAGCAAAGAGCCCCTTGCACCTAGTGCACACGTAAGACCTCTCACCAACTGGGAGAAAATCATACACGTGACACTCAATGCAAAAGATTAGAAAGCCCCCATCTTGCTGCTGGACTGCTGTCTGCATCTTAGTTTTAAGCTTGTGTTTAGATCTTTAAGTTCTTTACTTACTAAGGGTTGCTGTGAATATATTTATACTAATAAAATTGTACCTAATACGTTTAATATACCTTGTTCACCTGAAGCTTAATTCTGTGTTTTAAATTCTGTGCTGCTGAGGTAAGCTGTGACCAACTTCCTGGTCTGTTTCCCTGACTGATTTAACAAATACACTGGGTTCACAGATTAATTAGCTTTAATTCAAAGAAATCCCTTCAGAAAAATCCCAGAAGTATATACTCACAATTGCAGATCTCTCTCCAGAAGTAGCAGTCCCCTTTTCAGGTCTCCCTCGAGGGAACCTAGAAAAAAGAAACAACCCTCGAAGGCGGCGTCCTTGGATGGTTCTGACTGGCCGGGAGCTCCCCGGGCCCAGTCCCGTAGTCTGAAGCGCACGTTCGAGACGTTGGAGAAGGAGCAACCTGCGAAGGTACCGACTGCGGACCGGCCTCTGTCTGCAGACACCATACTCGTTGAGGATTCCCCTTTGAAGGAGCCGGTGTTGGGCCCGAGTCCTTCGGTGCCCACGCCGAAGGCTGTGGATACTTCTGGGTTGGAGTCTAGAATGGCGGCCCTGGATCAAAATTTGTCTGCCTTCATGGACTAGCAGTGGATGCTGTTGTCCGGCTCGACCGGTTCATCCGCCCCGACTACCGGGCCGTCAACGTCCAAGACGTCCCCAGAGGCTGAGCCAATCCTCAAGGTCACTCTCCGCGTCCTGCTCGTCGGGACGCAGTCATCTCAAGCAAGTCTACCGGGTGCCAGCTTTATAGCATCAGGGCCCTCGAGGACCGTGGAGCAGCCCTTGGGTGTGTCCTCCACGGACTACTCTAAGTGGGAGACAGAGTGTGAGGAGTCTCCCGATACCCGTCCATTGCATCGTCCCTTCCGATTCTCCTGTGTCGGAACCTCGGCAGCGGTCCTTGCCCGAGGACATGGGTTTCTTGGACTTTGTCAAGGATATGTCCAATGCTCTGGTATTCCCGTCCGAGTCAGAGGAGGATCCTCAGGCAGATGAGTTAGAGATCCTCCAGTACAAGGCCCCTCCATGGGAATCGCTAACGGTACCCATCCCTCCCATTCTGGAACAGCTCATGCTCTGCATGTGGGAGACACCGGCCTCGGTACTGGTGGTGAGCAGATTGCTTGACTCGATGCATCAGGTCTGCTGGAGCCTGGGCTTCCTGTAGTCACAACTACCGCATAACTCCAAGATGGTGAAGTCAGCTGTGCGTGAGCTGAAAAGCCAGAAGACGTACTCCTCTGTGCCCCCTGACCCGCACCTTGGACAACCTCGGCAGAAAGTGCTACCAGGGGTCGATGCTCCCCTGCCACATCCATGCCTGCCAGCTGTACATGGGCATGTACTTGAGAGACCTGGTGAAGGAACTCACCAGGTTCTTGGCTGGTCTCTCTGAGGAACCCTTGCAGCGCTTAAAGAGTCTGGCCAAGGCCGGCTGTGAATGCTCCAAATTTGTCTTGAGCGGCTGATGGGTTTGAGTCAGCGGCTCGGGAATCCATGACAGGCATCGGTGCACGCTGCCAAGCTTGCTTCAGTCGTCCGATCTCGAGCAGTTGGTTCAGGACAAACTGGTTGATGTCCCCTGTCAAGGGGAAAACCTCGTTGGCAAGCCCATGACTGACAATGCTGCCGAGCTGGAGACGGAGTTCATGATGAGGACCAGGCTTTCTAAGAAGACCACTGCCCCTCCCTGACGGAAGGGCTTAGGTAAAAAGCCCTTTTACCTGAGGAAGGGAACTGCTTACCAAAATTACCCACCCTATCAGGCCTCCCCGGCTCTCCAAAAGGGTCAGCAGGCTAAGGGACATGGTCATGGACCTCATAAGCAGAAAGCTCCAAAACCCCAGGCACCGGACCCAGCCCAGCCGAGGGGAACTTTTGACTCCTTGAGCATAGCCTCTCTACCCCAAGGAGCTCAGCAGCCCACAGTGGGATGCCTGGCCCTCTATGCCCAGAGATGGATGGCTATTGCAACCGATTCTTTGGCACTGAGGGTAGTCAGGGAGGCTTATCTCCTCCATCTGGCTCAGACGCCTCCCTCTTATTTCCTGGGAGAGCCCTTCAGGTCTCCCTTACACTGGGATTTTCTCCTGAAGGCATGTCTTCTAGAGGACAAGGTGGTGGAACCGGTGCCCCACCACTTCAGGGACAAGGGTTTCTACTCCACCTGCACAACCTCACCAAATTCCTGGTGAGGGAGAAGTTCAAGATGCTCTACCTTGGAACATTGCTGCCATACCTCCAGCAGGGAGACACGCTATGCTTCTTAGACCTCAAGGATTCTTATACTCACATCCTCATTCACCCCAACCATAGGCAGTACCTGCGGTTCGTAGTAGGGGGCAGGCACTTTCAATGCAGGGTACTCCTCTTCGGCCTAGCCTCTTCCCCAAGGGTCTTCACAAAATGCTTGGCAGTCATGGCTTCCTTCCTCCGATTCCAGGGGATCTTCTGTTTTCCCTACCTGGACAGCTGGCTCATAAAGGGAGGCACAGCCTCGGAGGTGCAGCAAGCCACCACTCGCACTATCCAGGTTCTGCAACACTTTGGCTTTGTCATATATTACCCTGTCTCACCTCCTCCCGACACATTGCCTGGAGTTCATCGGAGCAAAACTCGACACCCTCCAGTTGAGGGATTTCCTGCCCAAGGACCAAACCAATCTGCTCCAGTCCCTTGCTTGGGACGTACAGCACCGTCCTTCGGTGCCCGCACGTAGTCTTCTGTGTCTTCTCAGGCAGATGATCTCCATAGTCCATGTCACCCTAGATGCCTCCACATGAGGATGGCACACTGGTGTCTCTGGGACCAGTGGTCTCAGTCCACGGGCCATTTCCAGGACCGAGTTTCGGTGACCCGCCAGTTGGCAGACTCCCTGGACTGGTGGCAGTCACCTCGGCATCTCGAATCGGGCATGCCTTTTCAGGCTCCAAGTCACTTGAGGGTCCTCATCACGGACGCCTCCCTGCTCAGCTGGGGAGCCCACTGCTGAAATCTCCGCACGCAGGGCAACTGGTCACCAGACGAGAGCACCCAGCAGATCAACCTCCTGAGCTACGAGTCATACACCTTGCCCTGAGGGTCTTCTGTCACCACCTATGTCACCAGCCGGTGCTGGTCCATACAGGCAACCAGGTGGCAATGTTCTACATGAACAAAACAGGGGGGCACAGGGTCTCGTGCCCTTTGTCAGGAGGCACTGGTCTTCTACTCGTACGCAATTCATCAGGGCATCCTCCTGCGGGCAGTTTACCTGCCAGGACAACCTGCTGGTCGACAGGCTCAGCAGGGTTCTCCAGCCTCACGAGTGGCAGCTGGACCCCAGGGTAGCCAGTCTGCTTTTCCGTCTCTGGGGGGAATCTATGATGGACCTGTTCATCAGTCCGGACAACTTTCAGTTACCCCGCTTCTGTCCCCGGCAGGCCCACCCCTCCAGGGTGGCAGCGGACGCGTTCCTGGTCTCATGGTCAGATGTCCTTACATACGCCTTCCCTCTGATGCTGCTGATCACCAAGACCCTGTTCAGGACCCTCCGTGACAGAGCCTCGCTTATCCTGATAGTTCCTCAGTGGTCCAGGTAGCCGTGGTTCCCGCTGCTTCTGAGGTTGTCAGTCGAGGTCCCCATCCCCCTATAGACCGACCCAGGTCTTGTATCCCAGGAGTAGGACTTTCTCCTGCACCACCCCAAACTCTGGTCCCTCTCACTGACAGCATGGCTGCTGAGAGGATAACTCTGGCCCCTCTCAACCTTCCAGTTGATGTGGAGACCTTTCTCTTGGCCTCTCGCAAGGTCTCTACTAGAAAGGCTTACACCCTCAAATAGCGCAGGTTCTCTGTTTGGTGTGCCCAACAGGGGGCTGATTCTTCTGCCCAGTGCCTCTGGTGTTACAGTACCTTCTCCTCCTTTCTCAGTCTGGGTTCAAGTCTATCTCCATCCAGGTGCACCTTAGTGCCCTGGCGGCGCACCACCATCCAGTGGATGGTAAGCCTCTCTCGTTCCAACTGTTGGTGGCCCATTTCCTTCAGGGCCTTCTCCTATTGAAGCCCCCGGTTCGCCCTCCAGCAACCAAATGGGACCTCAATGTTGTTTTGGGGCAGCTCACTCACCCACCCTTTGAACCTCTGGCTACCTGCCACCTTCACTACCTCTCTTGGAAGATGGTTTTCCTGGTTGTGCTATTCTCCACTCGCAGAGTTAGCGAGCTCCAAGCCCTTGTTGCAGAGGTGCCTTATACCAGGTTCTACAAGAACAGAGTGGTGCTTCACACGTACCTCAAATTCCTGCCGAAGGTAGTGTCACCCTTCCATCTTAACCAGGAAGTGGTGCTCCCTACCTTCTTTCCAAGACCTCACTCCAGTCGGGCAGAGACGGTCCTTCACACCTTGGACTGTAAGAGGGCCTTGTTCCTTCTATATCCAACACACTCAGAGCCACCGCAAGGCTTCTCAGCTGTCTATCTCCTACAACCCCAGTAGGCTGGGGGAGACAGTGATCAAGCATACGCTGTACACCTTGGTGGCGGACTGTATCACCCTTGCTTATGAGCAGGTGGGGCTCCTGCTGGAAGGTCGGGTCACGGCACACCATGTCATGGCCATGGCGGCTTCGGTGGCAAGCTTGCACTCTGTCCCGATGGTGGACATCTGCCGGGCCGCCACCTGGTCTTCAGTCCATACCTTCGCAGCCCATTACTGCCTGTTAAGAGAGTCCTGCCAGGACAGTGCCTTTGGCCAGGCTGTGCTCCATAACCTTGTCGGTGTCTAGGCAACTCCTACCCTCCGACCCTTCTGTGTTCAGGCTACCAGAGTGGTGGTTCATCGGACACAGGGGTCCTACTGTGGTCAATGGACACAGACTAAATTGTTGCTGCTTGTGGCTCCCCTCAGGGTAGTCCTATTCTTGCTATGGGCTTTCGGTAACCTGTAGCTGGGGAGTCCCTTATGTGAAGACTGACTTTCTGCTTGTTCCCGGAGAAAGCATAGTTACTCACCTGTAACAGGTGTTCTCCAGGGACAGCAGGAACCAGTCCTCACAACACTCCCTCCTCCCCTTGGAGTTGCTTCTTTATCATTCTCTGGTTTTTGTCATCTTTTAGCTATGTCATCTGACTGAGCAAGATGGCTCCCTTGGGGGGGGGGGGGGGGAGAGTACCACGCATGCATGGTTGCATCTCTCAAAGGCTTTCTTTGAAAGTTGGGGGGATACTTCTGCAAGGGCTCCTTCGGTGCCGACATCACCCATATGAGGACTGATTCCTGCTGTCCCTGGAGAACACCTGTTATAGGTGAGTAGCTATGCTTTTTTTTTTTTTTTTGTCATTTTTTGCGCCTTTTGGATGTTTTCCCCCTTCAAAGGCTTTTTCACACCCACGCTGTTTCTCAATTTGATTTTGGCGAGCTGGTGTTTTTTGGCATTTCTAAGCCAGTTAGCGGCTTTAAAAAAAATGCACCAAATTTGGCAAGACCATTTCTGCCACCAACCACCATAATTGCTGCTTTCAATGCCTTGGACCCTCATCCACCAGCCAGCGTCCTGCAAGCTCTGCTTGCAGACACTTCGAAGGCTGACAGGTTGGGAAAAGCAGGCGTGGACCCTCTTTGGTTCATCTGATTCAACATCCTCAGCCCTGAACCCTTCTTCCACACCTGAGGTGACTAAGGGAGAAGAGCAGAAGGCTCAGTCAGAGCAGAAGGTTCGAACAGAGAGGGGCGACCTTCTTCAGAAACCTCATCTACGTCAAAAGGGGGAGCATAAGGAGAAGATCCGTGCCACCGCAGCCTCTCTCGGCGCAAGACGGACAGCGAGTGCTGGGGATGGCCGACCAAACCTCCCCAGCATGAGAAATCCACTCCCAGTGCCCAGGAGGGCGGCAGGATTTGTCCTGATACTTCAATCATCATGGAGTCTCCATCCAAAGATTCACCAGGGATGTCTGCGGCCGTGGCATTGACTTCCTTTGTGGTGGTTCTTGAGGAATTCCTACGAGTCTTAGAAGCTCACTTCATAGTGGTGGAAGCCCTGTGGTGTGCAGGCTTTGCGGCGTGGAGCCTGTCATTGCCACACTCCTTCAAGCCTATCCTGGCAACCCATGCCCTTCCTATTGCAGCTGGAACATCAGGTGGGATTTCAGTATCGGCTCTGATGGCTGGAGCCATCTCCCCTTCTAGTGTGTGGAAGTTTGAGACCTCTGGGTGTTGCCATTAGCATGCCTGGCACAAGGGGAACCATCAATGTCCACCTTCTCCTGAGCCGCACAGCTGATATTCAGAGGAGACACTCTGCATTACTTTGACTTCCTCTCTAAATCCAAATCAGAATGGGAATCAGAGGTGGAATAGACAGTGTTGGACCTTCAGACCCAAGATCTCCCATCCAGCTCATTGCCCCCTCTGGATCGGCAGAAGTCGCCCCCAGAGAATATGTCCTTCCAGGATTTTGTTAGGGGCCTGGCCATGGCCATCCCCTTTTCTCGGGAATCGTAAGTGGAACAGAAGGTGGAGGAACTGGAGCTTCTCCAATATCCTTTGGCCTCCCGTGAGGTGATAACTGTTCCTGTCCACTGTGTCCTACAGATGCTGCTTCTGCAGCTATGGGGAGACACTGCTTACACTGCCAGATGCCAATTCGACTCCCTGTACTGGATGCAGAAGGTCCCGGAGTTCCAGAAGTCTCAACTGCTCCACAATTCCATTGTGATAGTCTGCCCTCATGGGAGGCAAGGACTTCTGAAGGAGGTGCTTCCAGGGTGCCATGCTGATAGCCTGGATCCTGGTGTACCAGACTTCCGTGGCCATGTTCCTCAAGGATGAAATGCTGGACTTGGAGGACTTTACTTCCCTTGTTCCTAGGACCGCTGTGAGTCCTTTCGAGACCTTGTAGCTCTTGGCAAGGATTGTTTGAAATTTATGGTATGAGACCCTTATGACACCTTTGAATCCACCGGTAGGAGGGTGGCTGTGGGCATCGCTTTGAGGCAGATGGCCTGTTTGCAGACTTCTGAACTGGAGCAGTGGGTCTAGGACAAGTTTGCTAATGTCCCCCCTGTTGGGGTGAGAACCTCTTCAGCAAGCCTATGGAGGAGAAGGCCGATGAACTGGAGAAGAAGCAAGTGACCCTCATCAAGATCCCGCATGAAGGAAGCAAAAAGCCAAGAAAGCTTTCTTCCCGTTCCCGCGAGGGAACTTTTCATCCCAGCTGCAAGCGCAGCCTAAGGCCCAAGCTCCCCACTCGCAGCAGAGTGAGAAAACTCCAAAGGTGCAGCCCGCCCCTATCCTAAGCCGCATGCAGGTTTTGACGGGGTCTAAAAGAACATAGTCAGTTGATTATTGTCTGCCGAAGTCCCCTTGCAGGTGGGTGTTTCATGCACTTTGCCCACCCGTGGCCTCGTCTCCTCAGATGCCTGGGTGCTGCAGATCGTTCAAAGTGGCTATCAGTTGCATTTCTCCCAGATGCTGCCCCCTTACAATCCCAGGGAGTACCTCGTGGACCCTGTACACTGGAGCCTCTTGCAGAGTGAGATCGTGGCCCTGCTGGATGACCTCACCATTGAATCGATTCCCCTGGCCCAAATGGGGCAGAGCTTTTACTACAGGTACTTCCTGGTCCCCAAAAAGACCGTCTGGTTCCATCCCATTCTGGATCTGTGAAACCTCAACCGGTTCCTGGTGTGGGAAAAGTTCAAGATGGTTTCATTGAGAATTATTCTCCCATTCCTCCTATAAGATGACTGGTTATGTTCCTTGGATCTGAAGGATGCATAAGCATGTATTCTGATCCACCCACATCACAGACAGTACCTTCGGTTCATGCTGGGCGGCCAACACTATCAATACCGGGTGCTAGCCTTAGGGTTGGCTGCAGCCCCCAGGTTCTTCACAAAGTGCTTGGTGGTCATGGCCACTTCCTTCGTACCCAGGGGGTCTTTGTCTTTCTGTACCTGGACAATTTGCTTGTAAAAGGCCCCATGCCAGCCAGCATACGGTAGCCACCAAGCTCACCATTCAGGTGCTTTAAGGGTCTTGGTTTCGTGATCAATTATCCGAAGTCCCATCTCCAGCTGGTACAACAACTGAAGTTCATTGAGGCCTTCCTTAATTAACACTTGGGTGAAAGCATTTCTGT
The DNA here is from genome assembly GCA_033557465.1 of Ichthyophis bannanicus. NCBI lineage: Eukaryota > Metazoa > Chordata > Amphibia > Gymnophiona > Ichthyophiidae > Ichthyophis > Ichthyophis bannanicus. The sequence continues at coordinate 882,944,866 of CM066035.1, read as the reverse complement.
CAGTGGACTGCCTGCAGCATCTCTTCAAGGTGGTGGGCACGTTGCAGCACCACACCACAGCCCATGGGCTGCTGAGAGCCCTCGGACACATGGTGGCCATGGTGCATGTCACCCCTCAGGCCTGCCTCTGTATGCAGCAGGCTCAGTGGACCTTGCGAAAGCAATGGTAGTATGCCCCAGGCCTCCTGCGGGACAGAGTTGTGGTCACTGCCCCACTCGTGCAGTCCATGGAGTAGTAGCTTGTGCTCATAAACCTGCGTCGGGGCTTCCCGTTCCAACCAGCAGTGCCCTGCAGGCTGCTCATGATGGATGCCTTCAAGCTCGGCTGGTATGCGCACCTGGACAGTCTCCACACCCAGGGTCTGTGGTCCGAGAGTGAGCGCCTCCATCATATCAACTTCCTTGAGCTCCAGGCCATTGTAAATGCTCTCCATGCCTTTCAGACACACTTGGCGATTCAGATGGTCCTGATCCAGATGGACAACCAGGTGGCCATGTTCTGTGTGAACAAGCAGGGGTCATGGGCTCGTACCTCCTTTGTTGGGAAGCTGTTCACCTCTGGAAGATTGCCCTGCTCCACAGCATGGATCTCAAGACAATGTATCTACCCAGTGAGAGCAATGGCCTAGCGGATTGCCTCAGCTGCATTCTTCAGTCACATGAGTGGACCCTCAAGAGGAAGGTGGTGGACCAGATCTTCCCGGAGTGGAGCACTCCCGATGTGTACCTTTTTGCTATGGCTCAGAGGCCGGTCAGTGATTGCCTAGCGTCGGATGCCTTCGTTTCTACTGGGGGGAAGGCCTGCTCTACGCCTACCCTCCCCCTCCCCCATTCTGCTCACTGCGAAGACACTTCTGAAGCTCCAGGCCTTGAGGGGATCCATGATTCTCATCACTCCTTGCTGGCCTAGACAACTGTAGTTCCCACTACTGCTTCAGCTCTCGCAGAGGGAACTTCTTCACCTGGGCTTTGACCCAGACTGATCTCGAAGGAGATTGGCTCCTTGTTGCATTCTGCTCTCTGGTGCTCATGCCATGGATGCTGAGTGGGTAGTCCTTGAGGATCTCGCCCTCCCTGAGAACATCATCAAGATCCTGTTGGCAATCCGCAGGGAGTTGGCGCATAAGGCCTATGCGTTCAAATGGCGGCAGTTTGCCATCTGGTGCTCTGGTCAGGCATTGGACCCCTTTGTCCCGTGATCCAGCTGTTGGAGTATCTCTTGTACTACTCGAATTCTGGGCTCAAGTCCAGCTCTGTGCATATTCACCTCAGTGTGCGATAGGAGCGCTCCATCGTGACTGCCAAGGGAAACCCGTGTCAGCTCAACCTCTGGTAAGGAGATACATGTGGGGCTGGCTTGCTTTCAAAAGTCCAGTCAGGCCCCCTACAGTCACTTGAGATCTGAACATGGTCCTCAGCCAGTTCATGTGGGCTCCTTTTGAGCTGCTGGACGCATGCTCTCTGAAGTTCTTGATCTGGAAGGTCCTCTTCCTGGTGGCCATCATGTTGGCCTGACATGTGAATGAGCTCCAGGCCCTGGTTGCACACCCTCCATATGCCAAGTTCCACAGAACCGGGTGGTGCTCCACACAAACCCACATTTTCTGCCGAAGGTTATCGCGGCTTTTCACCTCAACCAGTCCATCATTGTTCCAACATTCTTTACCTGGCCTCACGCCAGTCACAGTGAGGCAGCGTTGCTCACACTGGATTATAAACGTGCATTGGCCTTCTACCTGGAGTGCACAAAGGTGCTCCGTCAATGCTGTTTGCCTCCTTTGACACCCCCCCAAGTAGGTTGGCTGTCGCTGTTTTGAAGCATACGCTGTTCCTCTGGCTTGCTGATTACATCGCCCTTGCATATTCCTGGGCTGTTCTGAGCCTTGAGGGTCATGTCACAGTTTGCAGTGTCCATGTGATAGCTATATCTGTAACCAACCTTCATTCTGTCTCTGCAGAGGAGATCTGCAGGACTGCAAAATGGTTTTCAGCCCATACCTTCGCAGCCCATTACTGTCTGGAGGGAGATTCCTAATGGGACAGCAATTTTGGCCAAGCCATGCTCCAGCATCTCTTTGGATCTTGAGGGTCAACTCCTGCCCATCAGCCCTTCTGTCCATGCAGGCTAACTGCTCAAATTCCCTTAGTCGATGTCAACTATGGATACTGCATCAGATGAGTCCTTCAGCGGGGCTGCCTCTCTGGTCTTCCCGGCTTCTCCAGTTCTCATTGCCTGGTTGCGCTATTTTTTCTCCTCTGGTTCCGATAGCCTGAAGCTTGGGTGTTCCTGCTTGTTCACAAACTGTAGTTATTCAGTGGTAGCAGGTGTTCTTCGTGAATAGCAGGACTAAGTCCTCACAACACTCCCACCTCCCCGGGCAGTTGCCACCTTGGTTCCTGCTATGTGATCATACTGGAGAAAATGATGCTGTGGCTAGCGGGAAGGCAGGCATAATGTACTTCCCAAAGGCTTCCTTTGCTTCCACTCCATGCAGGGCTCAGTTGGTGACATCACCCACACATGAGGACTTATTCCTGCTATTCAAGGAGAACACCTTTTACAGGTGAGTAAGTTAAACTTGATATTCTGCCATGACTTGATTAAGTAAGAATATAAAAAAAAATCCAAAACCATAAATACATGTCAAATGCACTATACACATCAGATAACTCTCCCCAGAATACATTGATTCTGCAGCAATCCCACTTTGAACAACCTTCTGTAGTTTTTAGTAATACTGTTTTATGGTGTACTCTTTCATTTCTTTAGCACTTGGAACAGTTGCGGGCAAACAGGAATAATCTAAACCCAGAACAAAAATTAATGCTGGAACAGCTGGAGAGTCAGTTTGTTTTGATGCGGCAACACCAGCAGGTAAGTGAAAAAAAAACCTATTGTCTCATTACATTGCTACATATTCTTTAGGAATTTCATATATCTTTGCTACTGTAGAATGTCACAGAATGAACATTCTACAGTATTTTAAGGATAATAAAATGAGGCATTTTAGCATCTTTCAAGATTTGACTGAGGCATTGATAGTAAAACTGAATATCTTTTTACCAGCTGTTTGAAGCATGTAACATCAGACTCTGTACACTGTTGACCTTCACCGTATTTATTTTTTGTTACCTTGATTCTAAAGTTCATTTTCCAAGAATGTTTGAGGAATTTTATGTTGTCTTCAGTTTGACTGCAAAAACTGAAGCACATACATTTAGATTATTTCCATTGGCACATAATAGAGAATAGTTCTTCTTAATAAGACACTTAGGGAGGGATATTCAACAGCAGCAGCTAGCTGTTGCCACTGAACCCATATATTCTGTGCCGGGGCTATATCCAGCCACTAGAATTGAATATTCAGGGTAGCTGGCTAGCATTTTAGCTAATTGACTAGTGGTGATATTGAGCCACTGGCTGGTTAGATTTAGCGGTTAAAGTTAGGCAGTCCTTTCAGGCACTTATCTTTAGCTGCTGTAGGTTAACCAGATAGCAGCTAAATATCCCCACTAGCCTGTTATCCCCGAGTGCTGCCTCTTGAGTGCCCCATGCTAGCTGGACAGCATCAGGCATTCAGTGGTGGCACCTGGGGATATTCAGTGGCACTAACAACCTTAGTGCCATTGAATATCCCGATCACTGCGTTTAATGGCTTTGAATATCAGGCCCATTATGTCTTAAGGCTCTTATAATTATAATATTATAATTATCGGAGAACATTATTTATTTCCTGAGCTGTCCTCCAGTTTAGTCCTCCACATCCGGGTAGTGCACCTCCTCCCGCAGCCAGGAGACTGGACCAATCAAAATCCTGCCATGTATGATGTATGCAGTTGGAGCTCCCATCAGCCCCCAGTGTGTCCAGTCTCCTTGCAGCTGGAGGACGTGTGTGCCTGGTATAGGCTCACTTAGGATCATTTTAGGGAGCAACACTGGGAATTTTAGTTATAGAGGGTTTTGCTTTGTTTCCTGTTTTCCCTTTTCTTTTTTCAGGTAGCTGTCCCTTTACTTTGATTTAATTTCATTTACGTCAGTGTTAAAGCCCACTAGGGGGCAGGCCGGTGGTAAGGAGCCAGGACTGCATAAGCCTTCTGCCTTCACTCCGGAGGTTTTAGCAGTCTGTCAGGCTGCATCTTTCCCCTTGACTGCACGGGGAACAGAGCTGCCTTGGGCCAGATCTCCCTTCTCCTTTCGCTAGTCTCTGAGCTCCTGCGGTCCCGTTTTCAGCCTTGCCCTGCCTGCTGCTAAGTCCGCGGGTGGATTCCCGCTCCCGATTTGAACAGGGAGCCGGTTTTCAGCAGGGCTCCATCTCCTGCGGCGGGTTGCTAGTCAGCGCTAATCGCGGGCTTTATTTGTTTGTTTCTTTGCTTATTTTTCTGCGCTCTCTTACCCGTTTCTCTCCTCCGTGGATTTTCGCGCCTTTTTTTTTTCCTTTGCCGGTCAAGACTGCCGGCGGCCATTTTGCGTTTATTTTGCTGTTCCCCGCGGGCAAATTTAGCTGTGCACGGGCCCCCCTTGCGCTTTTTCGGGGTTTTAACGTGGCGATTTTACCGGCCTACCTCTCTGCTTGCTGACCAGCTACTTTTCAAACGAATATAAAAGGAAAAAAAAAAAAAAAAGGTTCACAAGCTCGGGGGTTTTTTCTTTGCCCTTTCCTTGGGGGTGCCATAGGGCAGAATTTGTTTTCTGGAGCTACTCCAACGCTGGCATGGCCGCTAAGCCGCAGTGCGTGATCTGCGGATCGCGCAAGGGAGCGGTGGCTGAGTCCGGCATCTGTCGGGGCTGTGCCTCCGTGCCTACGGCCGTAGAGCATCAAATGGAGTTGAAAGACATTCCTGAAGCTGTCGGCTCCCCAGTCTTGCTGGAGGGAGAGCCCACGCCTGGTCCGCTGCCTTCTGCTTCGACAGCCCTGCCTAAAGGGCTAGCTAGTGCTTTTTCACTGGAGACTGCGGAATGCCCTTCCGGGGGGTTTTCCCCGGAGTTTGTTCTCCTTATGCACCAGGCATTTTGCTTAAGCCGTTCTGGCAAGCTTCCGGAGTCCTGGTCTGCTTCGCTCCCCCCCGGCTCAGCAGGGGAGCCCCGGCTTGCTTCTCAGCCGGCTGCAAAGCGCCTTCGGACCATGGACCAGGAACCGGAACCGGAAGATCTGAGTTGGCAGGAGTTGGAGGCGGAACTGGAACCGGATGCTGATCCTGAAGAGTTGGAAGATGGTGAAATCCCGGAGCCGGAGGATCAGGCCCGAATTATTCGGGTGTTTCGTAGGGAAGAGCTGGTTCCTCTGATCACGGAGTCCCTCCAGACCCTAAATCTAGCGGTAGCTCGGCCTCTGGAGTAGGAAGGCTTGGAAGATCCGCTCATACAAGCCGTGCGTGACTCTCAAGTGGTGTTTCCAGTGCACCGAGTGGTAGAGCAGATGATTCAAACTGAGTGGGATCAGCCTGACTCCGGTCTGAAGGGGATACGGACTATGAACCGGCTGTATCCCTTAGCCGACAAGGATAAGTTTAAGTCGCCGCGCGTCGATGCAGCTGTGTCGGCAGTTACAAAAAAGACCACCATTCCAGTTGAGGGCAGTGCTGCCCTGAAGGATGCGGAGGACAAGAAGGTGGATAACTTGTTGAAACAAGCCTTTGATACCAATGCTTTGTCCTTGCAGGCCTCTATCTGCGGCGCTTGGGTCGCTAGGGCCTGTTTGCGCTGGGCTCAGCACCTGCGGTCGCTGTCCGGCTTAGACCCTCAGGGACTGCTGCAGCTGACCCGTCTGGAATCTGGCTCAGCGTACCTAGCCGATGTGCATTATCATTTGATCAGGACTTTGGCGAATAGCATGGCTTCGTTAGTGGCGGCTCGCAGATCTATTTGGTTGAGGAACTGGGCGGCCGACGGCTCTTCCAAATCCCGCCTCAGTAAACTTCCCTTTAAGGGCAGATTATTGTTTGGTGAAGCCCTGGATAAGTTGGTTAAGGACCTCGGCGAGTCTAAAGGTGGTAGACTACCGGAGGATAAGCCGAAACTCAGTAGGACCGCTCCGCCCACGCGGGGTCACTTTCGGGACTTTCGTAGATTTCGTTCTTCCCGCCTCTGGTCTTCCCAACGCGGCCGTTTTGGATCCAGATCCCAAGGATTTCATGGGTTTCGAGGAGCGGGCCGAGGCTTCTCGGGTGCTACCGCCTCCTCCGCTTCTTCCTTTAGTCGCAAGCCACAATGAAGCGAGGCGGGCTCCGGAGGGACTTCTAATCATCGGGAGTCACTTGCGCGATTTCCTTCCCTCTTGGGCCCGAATTACATCCGATCAGTGGGTGCTGGAGATCGTGGGAGAAGGCTACGTGCTGGAGTTTGCTCGCCCGCTCCCCGAGTCCTTTGTTCTCTCCCCCAGCAAGGGCGAGCAGAAACTAGCGGCGATCCGTTTGACGTTGCACCGCCTTTTAGCCTTGGGAGCCGTCATTCCCGTCCCGCCTGCCGAGCGCGGCGGAGGTCACTACTCCATTTATTTTGTGGTGCCAAAGAAAGACGGGTCGCTTCGCCCCATCCTGGACCTCAAGGGGGTGAACCGTGTTCTCAGAGTTCCTCATTTCCGAATGGAAACCTTACGGTCAGTCATTGTGGCGGTCCGTCGCGGAGAGTTTCTCACGTCCCTTGACCTCACGGAGGCCTATCTGCACATTCCTATTCGGCCGTCTCATCAAAAGTTCCTTCGCTTTGCTTTTCCGTGGGGCCACTTTCAGTTTCAAGCCCTGCCCTTCGGGCTAGCTACCGCGCCTCGCACCTTCACGAAGGTTATGGTGGTGGTTGCGGCGGCCTTGCGACGGGAAGGCATCTTGGTTCACCCGTACCTCGACGATTGGTTGATTCGCGTGAAGTCCAGCGACGAGAGTGTGCAAGTCACGGACAGAGTGGTTACTCTTCTGCAATCTCTCGGCTGGGTGGTCAACGAAAAGAAAAGTCACTTGATGCCGACTCAGTCCCTAGAATATCTCGGGGTTCACTTCGACACAGCGCGGGGGTTGGTGTGCTTGCCGGAGCGCCGTGTCCTAGCCTTAAGGGGCCTGGTGCGCGCTTTCCTAGCGATGCCCGCTCCATCTGCCTGGTGGTACCTTCGGCTACTCGGCACTATGGCAGCGACCCTGGAAGTGGTGCCTTGGGCGCGTTTTCACATGCGACCACTCCAGAGCGCCCTGTTGCGTCGCTGGTCAAACCAGTTCGACTCATTGAACAGGAGATTGCCCTGCCCGAGGATGGTGCGTCGCTCGCTCCAGTGGTGGCTGTGCTCGGAGAACCTGATGAAGGGGCTTCCATTGGAGACGCCCCTGTGGGTTCCGTTCATCACGGATGCCAGTCTGTCAGGCTGGGGAGCCCATTGCGAGGGTCGCTTCGCTCAGGGGACGTGGTCTCTCCTCGAGGCCTCTTGGTCGATCAACCGTCTCGAACTGCGAGCAGTGAGACTCGCGCTGCTTGTCCTCGAAGACTTAGTAGCGGGGCGACCGGTGCGGGTTCTCTCGGACAACTCGGCGACCGTGGCCTACATCAACCGTCAGGGAGGCACCGGAAGTGTGGCTCTGGAGGCCGAAGCAGCGGCCTTGTTCAATTGGGTCCAATCCCGGCTGCCGGCCATCTCGGCAGCGCATATCGCAGGACGGGACAATGTGACAGCGGATTTTCTAAGCAGGGTGCGGGTGGATCCCGGGGAATGGGAATTGAACCCGCAGATTTACTCCCAGATAGTTCATCGCTGGAGGTCGCCCGTCATGGACCTCATGGCGACGTTTCAGTCGGCGAAAACAGGGCGCTTCTTCAGCAGACGCAGGGAGCGCATGTCGGAGGGGATCGATGCCCTTCTCCAGCCGTGGCCAGAGTGCGGTCTCCTTTATGTCTTTCCTCCTTGGGCGCTAATCGGCCGAGTCGTTCAGCGCATCGAGGCTCACCGGGGCCGAGTGTTACTGATTGCTCCGGATTGGCCACGCAGACCGTGGTACGCGGACTTGGTGCGGTTGCGCGACGGGGTTCCCTGGCATCTGCCACCGTTACCGGATCTTCTGCTTCAGGGTCCTCTTCGAATGCCCCAAGTGGATCGGTTCTCACTTACGGTTTGGCCATTGAAAGGGCTCAGCTGAGGAAGAGGGGTTATTCCCCTGCAGTGGTTTCCACTCTTCTTCAAGCACGAAAGACTTCCACCTCTCTCGCATATGTTCGGGTATGGCGGATTTTTGAGGACTGGTGTTCCCGGCGTGGGGTCCGAGCGGCGACAACATCCGTGCCAGTGGTGCTCAGTTTTTTACAGGATGGGTTCGAGAAGGGTCTTGCGGCCAGTTCCCTCAAAGTTCAGCTGGCGGCTATCGCTTGTTACAGAGGCAAAGTGCTGGGTGTTAGCCTAGGGTCTCACCCAGACGTGCTACGTTTTCTCAAGGCCGTTTTCCGTTTGCGACCTTCGCGTCGGGTGTCTATTCCTTCCTGGGATTTAAACTTGGTGTTGAGAGCACTGGTTCGCGAACCTTTTGAACCTCTTCAGGCGTCTCTTAAGGATCTGACCCTGAAGACCGTTTTTCTGGTGGCCATCTGCTCGGCGAGGCGTATTTCCGAATTGCAAGCGCTCTCGTGCAGGGAGCCTTTCTTATCCATCTCTAGGGATCGTGTAGTGCTTCGGCCGGTTCCTTCTTTTTTGCCCAAAGTGGTATCGCCTTTTCACTTGAATCAGGCGGTATTTCTTCCGGTTCTGCGGGCTGGTCCAGAGGGCCCTGCTAGCAGTGGTCTTCACTGCCTGGATGTCCGGCGCGTTCTTCGTCGTTACTTGAAAGTGACTGAGTCTTTTCGGAAAACTGACCGCCACTTTGTGCTTTTTGGAGGGGCGCGGCGAGGTGAAGCGGCTGCTAAGGCCTCTATTTCTCGGTGGATTAAAGAGGCGATTGCTTCGGCGTATCTTTTGCAGCATCAGCCGGTTCCGGCGGGTATACGAGCCCACTCGACCAGGACTCAAGCGACGTCTTGGGCGGAACATAGTCTGGTTCCTCCTGCGGAGATCTGTAAAGCGGCTACGTGGTCCACGCTGCATGCCTTCAGTAAGCATTACCGCTTGGATGTGCTTGCCGCTCGGGATTCTCGTTTTGGTTCTTCAGTGCTGCGCACCTGATGGCAAAGTCCCGCCCGGTGTTGACTGCTCTGTTACATCCCGGATGTGGAGGACTAAACTGGAGGACCGCTCAGGAAATGGAAATTACACATACCTGGTAATTGTAGTTCCTGGAGGGTCCAGTTTAGTTCTCCTTCCCCCCCATATCTCAGATTCGTTTTGCGGCGCACTTTTTTGCTGTTGCGGGCGGTGCGCTCGTCTGGCGGGCGTCCTTTTCCTTATCCTCTTTTTCCCAAACTCAACTGTCTTTTTCTTCTGGAGTGCGGGTAGAAGCGCTGTGTAGTGTTCTGGCTTCCTCGTTTGGGGAGGGAGCCGGTGTATTCATTCCGTTCTGGGGAGTCTAGTTTGTTTTCAATATGTGTTTTTCATAGTCTCACGTGTTTCTTCTTTGAGTCTGCTTTGTTACTAGTTTACTGGGGGCTGATGGGAGCTCCGACTGCATACATCATACATGGCAGGATTTTGATTGGTCCAGTCTCCTGGCTGCGGGAGGAGGTGCACTACCCGGATGTGGAGGACTAAACTGGACCCTCCAGGAACTACAATTACCAGGTATGTGTAATTTCCATTTATTTAACAGGCTTTTTATACTGCTTTATCATTTCAGTCAAAGCAGTTTACATTGTAAATTAAACTTGGTAGTGTACATTGAATAGGGGACATTGATAACTTGGAATTTTCTGAGGCAAAGGAGGGTTAAGTGACTATCCTAATATCAAATTCATTTCCCAAATCTATTATGACCATTGTAATCCCAAGGGATTACAATGGTCATAATAGATTTGGGTTGAGATTTCTTGAGAAACATTTCCCAACTTCATATGATATTGTCAGCTGGCATTAAATATTTTAATTTGGAATGTGTGATGAAAATGCTTAATGTGATTTAATTTTTCTGAAAGTCCATCTTCAAATGTTTAGGTATTCCTGTACTCTGAGATACATGTTGCTATTTAAATTTGACTACTAAATTCTAAATACTAAAACATGGAATACAGCATGAGGTAGATACAGTAGTATATATTTTTTTGTATGTGTTTACTTTTGCTTCTCCAGGAACAAGCAGGAAGTCAGTCCTCACATATGGGTGACATCAGCACCAACAGAGCCCCTGCGGAAGCATCTCCCCAGTTTTCAAAGAAAGTCTTTGGGAGATGCCACCATGCATGTGTGGTCCCCTTCCCGCCCAAGGGTGCCATCTTGCTCAGTCTCCTTTTTTTCTATGGAGCCCAACAAGACGTATGTCCTGTTTCCCCGAAAAAATCCTTGACAAAACTTCCTAAAACTTAGTTTTCCGGTAGACGTACCGGTTCCTCTTCCCGACTTGAATCGGCATTTCTTGGCAACGTTCTCGACCCCTTTTTTTATCGAGGTCTCCCTCAACTGGCGTTGGTGCCTTTTTTCTCCCGGGAGTCTTCTATCCTGTCCAGGTGTCTCCCACCATGTCTCCTGGTGGATTCAAAGTGTGTGACCACAGCGGTCAACCAATGTCCATTACTGACACCCATGAGTGCTGCCTAGGCCCGGACAATGACAACACCACCTGCGACATGTGCCAGGCCATGTCTACCAAAACCCGACAAGAAAAGGTCTGTGTTACAGGAAAAGATGTTCCATAAGCCTGACTCTGCACTCACCTCCCTGGCACAGAGTGCCAAGTCCAGCACATCTCGAGATGCCTGAGCATCCTCAGAGTCCCGCGACCATGGTGCCTCCAAGAAGACCCCAGAACCGGAGAAGAAGTCAAAGTCCACAGAGGTTGCACTGGAGAAACTCTGTAAAACCCCACAGAGGGACTTGGGCGACTCGAAGAAGCGCCTCACCAATGTCTTCAAGGAGGATTCCTCGGCTGGCAGAGACCATGCGAGGTTCCTCAGGGCCGTAGTCCTTGTCAAGGATGCACTCCCTAGACTGCTGGCACTGGGTCCGAAATTCTTGGTGCCCGTGCCAAAGGCTGTGGAGCCTTCTGACTTGGAAACCAGAATGGCAGCCCTGGAGCAGAACATCACTTCTATCCTGGCCCTGGCCCTGGTGGATTCCTCAGTCTCATCTGCCCTGACGACTGGGTCCTCAACTGCGAAGGAGTCCCCAGTCGTCAAGCCGAGCATTGAGCGCTCTCGGTCTCAAAGTCCTCCATGCGCTGGTCAAGGTCCCCATCCCGTTCGTCAGGCATTTGGTCCTCGCCTGCCATTGTTTGCAACTAGTACCCCAAGTCCTCAGCGGGCTGATGGCCCTTCGGCACTGGCCTTAACACAAGGAGCCGCAGGGCCTCGGACTCTGTCACTGCTCGACTCCGAGTGGGAGATGGAGGGCAGAACGTCTCCAGACAGAAGGCACCGAGACATTCCCTCTGGCCCATCTCTCCCGCCGATTCAACACCATTCTCCTCTCGAGGATGTAGCCTTCCATGACTTGGTCAGAGATATGGCCAGGGCCTTCTCGGTGAAAACTGAGGTGGAGGAGGACCTGTGCACCGAGGAGATTCTCCAATGTGAGACTCAATCTAGAGAAACCCTCATGGTGCTCATACAGCTGATCTTCGAGAGGCTGCTACTCCGAATGTGGGAGACCCCGGCTTCAGTGCCTATATTTAGCTGTCAGCTTGATGCTATGTACCATGTCCGGAAAGGGCCGGGGTTTCACAAACCCCAGCTCCTACACAATTCCATGGTTGTCGGGTCGACCATGCAGAAGCTCAAAAGCCAGAAGACCCATTCCTCCATCCCTCCTGGCAGGGAAACTCGAGTCATCACCATTCCTGGCCCATTTACAACCCGCTTGCCACTCAGCTTTCTTTTTTCTGGGTCCATCCCTATGGAACTCCCTCCTCTCCACTCTGATTAGAACAGACCTACTCTAAATTCAAGTCCTTTCTCAAAACCCATTTGTTTTCCTCTGTTGTCTTTTTATACTTGTTATCTACCTTTTGTTCTGTCTGACTGATTGACGTCTCTCTCTTTCCTGTTTCAAATTGTAGTTCTTTTCCTTTTTCCTGGCCTTGGCCTTATCTGTATATTTTTGGATTGTACACCGCCCTGATGTTGCAAAGGAGCGGTATATCAAATATCCTAATAAACATAAATGCTATCAGGGCTTCTATGCTGGGTTGCCGGATCCAGGCCTATTAACTCTACAAAGCCATGTACCTAAAGGCACTGGCCAAAGAGCTGTTGGGGTTTGCAGCAGGTCTCGTCGGGGAACCCCCTCGAATGGTTCCAGATCCTGACCTTGAGGGTGAGGGACTACTCAGAGTTCCTCTTCCGGGCTGCATATGATGGCTTCGAGTCGGCAGCTCAAGTTGCAGCGGCCGGCATTGGAGCCCGGTGCCAGGCCTGGCTGCAATCCTTCGATCTTGAGTAGTAGGTCCAGGACAAAACTGCTAGATGTCCCCTGTACCGGTGAGAACCTCTTCAGCAAACCAATGGCCAATAAAGCTGGAGATCGAGGCAGACTTTGTGACCCGTCAGAGGCTCTCTAAGAAGACCTCATCTCATCCCCACAAAAAAACTATTAGAGAAAAGGCCCCGTTTCCTGAGGGAGGGAAAAGGCCCCGTTTCCTGAGGGAGGGAAAAGGCCCCGTTTCCTGAGGGAGGGAAAAGGGTTCCTTTGCACAGGGTCACCAGTACCAGCCGTACTCTGGCCATCAGCAGGGTTCTCACCCCAAGAGGCAGGGGCACGGGGCTCAGAAGGTAAAAACACCTAAGTCCCAGACTCCAGCTCCTACCCAGCCTGGGGTGAGCTTTTGACTCCCTTGGCAGGACCTCCCTTCCCCCAGCCCACAGGAGGCACCTGGCGCTCTTTGCCCACTGATGGGCCTCAATCACCTCAGACCTTTTGGTTATTGCAGGTGGTCAGGGAGGGATATCTCCTCCACCTTCAGCAGATTCCACCCAGGAGAGCCGGTACGACCCCTCCTTCACCAGACCCTGCTACTCATAAAGCTCACAGGTCTTCTCAGGGGCAAAGCAGTAGAACCCGTACCCAGACACCTGTGGGACAAGGGCTTCTACTCCAGGTAATTCCTTGTCCCAAATAGGACTGGGCCATCCTAGACCTGCAAATCTTAAACAAGTTTGTGTTGAGGGAGAAATTAAAGATGCTCTACCTTGGAACACTACTGCCTTATCTTCGCCAGGGAGACTGGCTTTGCTCCTTGGACTTAGTTTGCTTACACACACATCCTGATCCACCCCTCCCACAGGCAGTACCTAAGGTTCGTGGTAGGAAGAGGGCCAACCAATACAGGGTCCTACCCTTCAGCCTGGCCTCCTTGCCAAGAGTCTTCACAAAGTGCCTAACAGTGGTTGCTGCCCACCTGTGTCTGCAAGGGGCCTTTGTCTTCCCATACCTGGACGACTGGCTCATCAGGGGCAGCATGGCTGCAGAGGCCCATCAGGCCACAGGATCCACACAACCCTCCTGCTGCAGCACCTTGGGTTTATCATCAATTACCCCAAATCTCATATGACTCCAACCCAGAGCCTAGAATTCATAGGTTCTCAGTTGGGCCTTGGCCTGCATGGTTTCTTTCTTCCCAGGGAAAGGGCAGATTGCCTCAGGGAGCTAGCGGCGAAGTTGCAGCACCCGTTGCCCAGGGCCAGCCCATCGTCTCCTCTGCCTTCTGGGTCACATGGCTGCTAGCCTGCCTGCACATGTGGGCAGCTCAATGGTGCCTTCACTATCAGTGGATGCAAGCCACGAGCAGATTGCGGGACAGGATCAGGGTGACCCACTAGCTGGCAGAGTCCCTCAACTGGTGGCAACTTCCCTGCCACCTCTGAGCCAGAATGCCTTTCCAGGCACCCGCGCCCCAGAGGGTCCTGACCCACGGACACCTCCCTTCTTGGCTGGCGGGCGCATTGTGAGGACCACCGCACACAAGACAGCTGGTCCCAGGCAGAATTCCTGGTACAGATCAGTCTTCTGGAACTCAGGGCGGTATTCCTGGCCCTATGGGTGTTCTGCCTCTGCCTATGACACCAGCTGGCACTGATACAGAAAGACAACCAAGTCGCCATGTTCTATGTCAACAAGCAGGGATGCATGGGGTTGTACTCCCTCTGCCAGGAGGCGGTGGCCCTCCATTCCTTTACAACTCACAACAACATGTTCCTGCGGGCGGTCTACCTCCTGGGCTAGGACAACCTCCTGGTGGACAGACTGAGCAGGATGCTCCAACGGCACGAGTGGTGCCTGAACCTCAGAGTGGCCTCATGGTTCTTCTGACTCTGGGGGATGCCCGTGATGGACCTCTTTGCCACCCCAACCAATGTGCAGCTGCTCTGCTTTTTCTCGTGGCAACCTCACCCAGCAAGGGTGGCAGCAGATGCCTTCCTGATCCCATGGACGAAAGGCCGCTTCTATACCTTTTCACTGAACTCCCTGGTCGCCAAGACCCTCTGCAAGGTTCAGTGTGAGGGGCAACACTGATACTGATTGCCCCCAGTTGGCCCAGGCAACCTTGGTTCCCACTGCTGCTCTCCCTGTCGGTGACTTTCCCAGTCCCGCTGGGCCATGTCCCGGAGGACCTGTCTCAAGAGAGAAGGGCTCTCTCCACCCCAATCTGGGGTGTCAAACGCTATCAGCGTGGCTGCTGAAAGGCTAGCCTTGGCCCCTTTCAACCTCCCATGAGAAGTCGAAGTCCTGTTGGCCTCCTGCAAACCCCCTCCACTAGGTGAACTTGTGCCTTTAAATGGTGAAGATTCTCAATATTGTGTGTAGAGAGGCGAGAGAACCCTTTCTCCTGCCCGGTACAACTTGTGCTCCAGTACCTACCGCATCTGTCGCAAGCTGGACTAAAGTCAAACTCAGAGTGCACCTAAGTGTGATCGCCGTGCACTACCACCCTATTGAGGGGAAGCCCCTCTTGCTTCAGCCCCTAGTCTCTTGCTTCAGCCCCTAGTCTCTTGGGTCAGCCCCTAGTCTCTTGGTTCCTTCGAGGCCTCCTGTTTTCTAAGCCCCCCATCCAACCCCTGGTGGCAGAATGGGATCTCAACATGGTGCTCTCACAGCTCACCAGCCGCCATTCAAGATTCTAGCTTCTTGCCACCTGCAGTATCTTTCATGGAAGGTTCCCTTCCTGGTGGTAGCTCTCATATCCACTCGCAGAGTAAGCAAACTTCAGGCCCTGGTGGCAGATCCGACATATACAAGATTCTACAAGAACAGGGTGGTGCTCCGCACTCACCCCAAATTTCTCCCAAAGGTATCTCCTTTCCACCTCAACCAGGAGGTGGTCCTTCCCACCTTTTTCCCGCAGCCTCATGCCGGTCGGGAGGAAACTGTACTCCATATACTAAACTGTAAATAGGCCCTGTCCTCCTACCTACAGCGTATCCTGAGCCATTGCAAAACTGCTCAGCTTTTCATTTTCTATGACCCCAGCAGACTATGTCCACTTGGGTGGCGGACTGTATTGACCTCGTCTATGAGCGAGCTGGGCTCTCCCAGGACCCACCAGATCACAGCGCATCGCATGAGAGCAATGGCCATATCAGTGATGAACCTGCGCTCAGTATTGATGACTCAGATCTGTAAAGCTGCCACATGGTCTTCAATTCATAGGTTCACAGTTTACTACTGCCTGGACAGTGCCTTTGGCCAGGCCATACTCCGTATTCTTTTCAGGGTGTAGGCAACTCCTGCCCTCCGACCCTTCTTTTTTCAGGCTTCTGACGTGATAGTGCTGCTGGACTCTAGGGTCTTGCAAAGTCTGTCATTTGGGGAGTCATCTTCTGCAACTCACGGCTACCTGACTTGGTCACTGTTGGTGCTGTTGTGGTTCGGTCCTCGGCAGCTTGGAGCTAGGGAGTCCCATATGTGAGGCCTGACTTCCTGCTTGTTCCTGGAGAAAGTGTAGTTACCTATAACAGATGTTCTCTAGGGACAGCAGGAATCAGTCCTCACAACCCTTCCTCCCTCCCCTGGGGGTTGCCTTCCTACCTTTTTATTTTACTATGTCATATGACTGAGCAAGATGATTCCCTTGGGCGG
This sequence comes from Ichthyophis bannanicus, assembly GCA_033557465.1. Classification (NCBI taxonomy): domain Eukaryota; kingdom Metazoa; phylum Chordata; class Amphibia; order Gymnophiona; family Ichthyophiidae; genus Ichthyophis; species Ichthyophis bannanicus. The sequence continues at coordinate 882,928,745 of CM066035.1, read as the reverse complement.
GAATGGGACCACACAAGCATGGTGGCATCTCCCAAAGGCTTTCTTTGAAAGTTGAGGACACGCTTCCGTGGGGGCTTCATCGGCACAGACATCACCCATATGTGAGGACTGATTCCTGCTGTCCTTGGAGAGCCCCTGTTACAAGTAAGTAAATGCGCTTTCTGGAAAATATTAAATATCTTATTGCAAAATGCACTTTTTCAAAATGATTGTTATATATAATCACGCTGGTGCTAAATAAGAAACCTCAGTAGAGTGCAACAGTGCATTCTCAGATCTCAATCACTGCTTCCAAAGACGTTTTTAATATTTTGAGTCCTTTTTTTGTCTTGCAAAATATGAAATGTTGACCAAATAACCATTAAAGTATGGCTCAGAAAGAACACTTATATGTGCTGGGCTAAATTATCAGGGTTGTACTACTGAAAATAACATGCCACTAAGCGCTGTCATCCAGTGCTGTCTCGACTCAAGTTTCATTAGCTCAAACAGACTGCTTCAAGGGATACAATATTTAAAAAAAGAACTACAGCAGCAGCGGTTTCTCAAACTTCACAACAAACCATCCCAAGCAGTGTGCACAACCCCTAGTACCTCCACTGATTCTTCTTCTGGTCTCAAAGGCATACCTTCCAAGGAAATACAACATAGCGACAGCAGATATACACACAACAACCTTTAAGATAATGCAAGCTAAGCAAGAAAATTGAGCATTAAAGCAAAACCATAAAAAAAGAAATATTTGCGATGAAAGAGAGAACCATTCCATCTTTTCATTGAAGTCTTAGGTATTAAACTCTGTAGCTTGAAAATCCAGCATTGCTCACAGCATGCCATTCTAGAAAGTCTCCGTTGCAAGCAGAGTAATACTGTGGCTCTTGAATACAAATTCTCTGCCTGAGAGCTCTTAAAGAGAGCTTTTTTCATTTTTAATAGCTAACTTTGTCTACTGCACTGTGAAGTGTTTCGTAGCTGTATTGCAAAAGGGGACATTTTTGTGGTGTTAGGCAAAGGGTTTTTTTGGCTGCTAGAGTTCTTTATCTTTTCCTCTATCCTTCATGTTCAAAGAGGTAGGTAAGCTCTTTCAAGTTACTGCCCTCTTCAGGTTCCATATGTAAGATGCTTGCAAACTGAAACGCTCATAGAACAAGAGGAGGAGCTCAAAGAAGAGGTGGTGAGACTGAGAAGTATCCGAGACACTGAAAACTACATTTGAGATGCTTCTTGAGGCATCCAAGCTCTCCAACAGAGGTAAAGATGGTATGCCACAGAATGAAGGAAACAAAAACTGGAGCACCTACTCGCAGAATACCCTCAGGAAACAAAAAAAGCAAGCGGAATTGGAGGTCACAAGCACTTTATTGATACTGGAACGCCCCAACGCGTTTCGGCAACGCCTTCATCAGGGGGCTGAGGACTGCAAACAAACAATTATAATTATGAGAAACTCAATATATGAGACATATATAAATGCAAATCAATACAGATACATGAAACATATTAAAAATATTAAAACCAAAAACAAGCATAAGAATAAGAAAATTATTAAAATTTACAAACAGCCATAAATATTGATGAATAATTGCAAGAATAATAAATAAATAATAAAGAAAGGGCAAACATTGACTTGATCAACAAAGAGGGAAGTTAAAAAAGCATTAGCATACTTAGTTATGTGTATCAACATACTGAATGAAGCGCACAGTAGAATGTGAATTTGTGGCAAAGAAACAATCTTATAGTTGATAATGCTAAAAAAATATAGTAATATCATTAATGACTTAAAAATAAAACAAAGTGCTTAATTATAATCATTAATAATGGGAAACCCAGAACCAGAGGAAAGAAGAGCCAGACCATATTGTACATTGTATTCATTAGGATCCATTAAATAATGATAAATATTATATTCAATGAAATCCATTTAATGATATAAAACATTGATAAAAAAACAATATAAACAAATAAGTTATATTAATAAACCCTACATCGAACAAGAAAATACAACCTAACATCAGTTTTTAAAAACAAACAGCACACAATCTTAAAACAACTTAGAAATCAAAGAACTGGTAATGGATAGCATTACAAAAAATCGGAGTAATCTTATCTCCCCATAAGAATAGATTGTATAAGCCTAATGTATGAAATTAAACAACTATAGACTAACAAAACATTAAAATGTGTCTGGGGAAGAGACTCCTATCCTTTCGTTAAAATAAACTACCGCAGAATTCTAAACTGCTGTGTCACATGGAAGCCATGTAATCACAAGCTGCATATGTATTGATAGGCAAAATCAGAGACCAGGGAATTGTGACCAAATATTCGAGCGAAAATTATGTATTCATTAGAACTTAAATACATGCTGCTATATAACATAAAAACAAAGGGAAACCACTGGCAGCGCGACTTTTAGGGAAACGCATAATAGGTACCATGCTGGAAACACAGCACACATTTAGAGAGTGACTTAAAAGATATATAACAGAGGAATAAAAGCCATTACTAAAATGGATAATGCCACATGGGTATGAATATATAAAGATAAAAGACCAGCAAAAAACAGATTTACAAATGGACCCAATATTAAAACCATAGAACTGCCAAAATCGGACAGCGCACAAGAAAAAGGAGCCGTATGCACATAAGTTTAAACATAAAGATTGTAATAAAGCCCAAATTTGAAGAAACAAATTACCTTTAGCACTGCATAAATTCTTGAGAAATGCTGAAAATGGCGTGCTTTTAAAGGTCAAGGGGCGCATAATGAATAAATTGCATATGTATGAGGACACATGATGAATAAATGCATATTGTGGTAAGGAGAGTGCAGCTCAGCATGGAAATAAAAGAGAAAGAAGAACTTTTTCTTCTTTTCGGGGGATGGGTGCACTAGAACACACACACCACAGCAAAATCCCTGAGAAGAAACCAAGAGGGTAGAGCTAGGTTTAAGCCACTCCCAGACTCCATGACAACCCCAGGTAAGAGTAGGAGGTACAAGTGGGTGGAGTCAGAGAGGGAGGTGCCCTGCTCAACGTTTAAGTTTGAGAAAACAAACAAAGTTGAGAGAAGCAGTCAAGGGAGAAGCAGCCAAGAGAAAGGCAGCCAAGCAAGAAGCAGCCAAGAGAGAAGCAGCCACAAAGAGAGCAGCAGCAGAGACAAGAGCAGCCAGCACTGCAGCCAAGGAAGCTACAGAGAAGGTTCCAGGCAGAGGACCAAACAGACTGGCAAGAGGGAGAGAGAGAAAAGGTTGGCTTTGAGAAGGCCAAGGCAAGAGTGCTTAGACTCCTCTGATGAAGGGTCTGTCTGCAGGCAGCAGAAGCCCCAGGAAGGGAAGTGGAGGTCTGACCCTGATTCCCTGTCTAGCTCAGAGCCAGAGAGAGTCACAACCCACAGAAGCCTCAGCCAGGAAGGTGCTGCAACAAGACTCCAAGGTAGGAGAAAGAAAGCAGTAAAGCCAAAACCCTGTGTTTCTTGCTCTGACTCTGAAGAGAGGTTTAGGCCTGAGAAAACCCGTATTAGGAAGAAGGGGTTTTCAGGAGAAACTGAACAGGAGAAGCCCGTTGAAGTCCTACCTAGAGGGGAAGGGGTCATTCAGTGGAATAGGCTGTTTAACCTGTTAAAGAACATTAAGCATAAAGTGCCCGAGCGTTTTCAAACTTTGCCAAGATACAGCTCAGCAGAAAGCATGGAGTAGAAGGTAAAGAAAGTGACCTGACTTCAGCTTGTTCTGAGATGGACTGTGATATGTGCATTGTGGCTAAGGAATGAAAGCCTGAGAGCAGTGAGAAGTTAGGAATTGTAAATACATGTGCTTTATGATTACGGAATTGAGAAGCATCATAAAGGGAAAAGAAAAGAAAGCCTGTGTAAATAATTCTACTACAACACTGGTTGTAAGCTTTGCTTTAATGGGAGAAGATTATCCTTTACTTTCTTTGACTTGAGTGTACGACTGCTTTAAGATTTGTTATCCGCTTGCCACGGAAGCTAATAAAATTCCTGTGTGCTTTGAAACAACCACTTGGTTCATTTATCTCTATACACAACTACAATCCTTGGTAAAGAGGAATTCAAGATGGCTTCCCGTCCCTACTAGGAGCGCGACCGCCACAATATGTAACACCCGATACCTCACTCGCTTTGTGTGAAACATGAGAGAAGGAAGAATGAGAAAGCATTTGTGTTAAAACCCGGAGATAGTTAACAAATACTAACAAATAATAAATAGTGAATAATAAATAATACTGAACTTTAAAAATAATTAAGATTACCAGAAGGCCATCCAAAGTGTAACCATATATTCATGTGTCGCAACCGTTTAATGTACACACAATTATAAAAAAGATGTGAAACAAACTAACTTAATCAAAAAATGAGATGCCCCGTAGTAAGATAGAAAGCAGAGGGTAGGGCTAAATGGCCAATTTTCCCAATGGAGAAAGGTGAATAGTGGTGTACCCCAGGGATCTGTGCTGGGTCCGCTGCTTTTTGACATATTCATAAATGACCTGGAAAGTGGAATAACGAGTGAGGTTATCAAATTTGCAGATGACACAAAACTATTTAAAGTTGTTAAAACCCAAGAGGATTGTGGAAAATTGCAAGAGGATCTTGATAAATTGGAAGACTGGGCATCAAAATGGCAGATGAAATTTAATGTGGACAAGTGCAAGGTTATGCACCTAGGGAAGAACAACCCAAACTATGGTTACACGATGCAAGGTTCCACATTAGGAACCACCACCCAGGAAAAAGATTTAGGCGTCATTGTGGATACCATGTTAAAACCCTTGGCCCAGTGTGCAGCGGCAGCCAAGAGAGCAAATAGAATGCTAGGTATGATAAGGAAAGTAATGGAAAATAAAACAAAGGATATTTTAATGCCTCTATATCGTTCCATGGTGAGACCGCACCTTGAATATTGTGTGCAATTCTGGTCGCCGTATCTTAAAAAGGATATAGAGTTATTAGAAAAGGTTCAGAGAAGAGCCACCAAAATGGTAAAGGGGATGGAAGGATACTCCTATGAAGAAAGGCTAAAAAGGTTAGGGCTCTTTAACCTGGAAAAGAGACGGCTGAGGGGAGATATGATAGAAGTCTATAAATTAATGAGCGGAGTGGAACGGGTAAACGTAGATCGATTGTTTACCTTATCAGAATATAGAAAGACTAGGGGACATGCAATGAAGCTACAGGGTAAACTAAGACTAATAAAAGAAAATATTTTTTCACTCAACGTGTAATCAAACTCTGGAATTTGTTACCAGAGGATGTAGTAAAGGCTGTTAGTGTAGCTGGGTTTAAAAAAGGTTTGGACAAGTTCCTGGAGGAAAGGTCCATAAGCCATTATTAAGAAGGGACCCAGGATATCAATGCTTGAACCAATACAAGCATTGTGGAACCTGTGTCCCTTGGGGAAACTGCTAGGTATGTATGACCTAGATTGGCCACTGTTGGAAACAGAATACTGGGCTTGATGGACCTTGGTCTGACCCAGTATGGCATATCTTATGTTCTTATGTATTCAAACAGAGGGGGGGGAAAGGGGGGGGAAGGGGAAAAGGAGAGGGGGAGAGGGAGGGGGGGAAGGGAGAGGAGGGAACATACATAGGGGATTCCAAATTTCTCCCTATAAAAAACAGCCAAATTGAGTTCTTGGTTGAGACCATGAGGCACAACAGATTGCAGCTCATAAATAAAACGTTGTTCTAATCTGAGAAGTATCAGATCTACATTGCCTCCTCGCCAATGAGGATGAACCACTTTAAGAACAAAAAATTTTAAATCAGAGACAAGATGGTCCTTTTCTATCCAGTGGGCGACCATTGGTTTGTCTGGAACTCGTCTACCTAAACAGCTTTTATGTTCTGTAATTCGTGTCTTAATGGGGCGTGCAGTCTTACCAACGTATAATAACTTACAGGGGCACATAATGACATATATAACATTACTGGTATTACAATTTAAATAATGATTAAGAAAAAACTTCTTTAGCGTGAACGGATGTATGAAAACATCTTTTATTGAAAGAGCATTCAGACATACCGAACATCGTCCGCATTGAAAATGACCTTTAGCTTTAACCACCGGTATTGGCTTTGAAAGGGCTGAAGAGGAACTAGGGTATTTTTTTAAATTACGGTTCCTTTTATGTGCAATGATGAGGGATTTATGTGCCATAGCAGGAAGAGATGAAACAAGATGCCATTCCCGTCGAAGAATATTAGCAATATCTTTAGAAAGGGCTGAAAAGGTCAAGGCACAAACAACCTGACTATCTTTGGGCTGTATTTTTTTGTAAATCTGGTTTTTGCTGGTCTTTTATCTTTATATATTCATACCCATGCAGCATTATTCATATTAGTAATAGCTTTTATTCCTCTGTTATTTATTATTTATTTATTTATTTACAGTTCTTCTATACCGCGCTTTTCGTATAAGTGTGGTTTACAAATAACAGAAATATTGCCACAGACAAACGGCCATAGGCTTACATTATAACAGGATGTATAACTTGGGATAGAACAGGGGAACTATGTACAGTTGCATTATAAACTATATCTTATATCTTTTAAGTCACTCTCTAAATGTGTGCTGTGTTTCCAGCATGGTACCTATTATGCGTTTCCCTAAAAGTCGCTCTGCCAGTGGTTTCCCTTTGTTTTTGTTATTTAAGTTCTAATGAATACATAATTTTCGCTTGAATATTTGGTCACAATTCCCTGGTCTCTGATTTTGCCTATCAATACATATGCAGCTTGTGATTACATGGCTTTCATGTGACACAGCAGTTTAGAATTCTGCGGTAGTTTATTTTAACGAAAGGATAGAAGTCTCTTCCCCAGACACATTTTAATGTTTTGTTAGTCTGTAGTTGTTTAATTTCATACATTAGGCTTATACAATCTATTCTTATGGGGAGATAAGATTACTCCAATTTTTTGTAATCCTATCCATTATCAGTTCTTTGATTTCTAAGTTTTTTTAAGATTGTGTGCCATTTTTTTAGAAAAACTGATGTTAGGTTGTATTTTCTTGTTCGATGTAGAGTTTATTAATATAACTTATGTGTTTATATTGTTTTTTATCAATGTTTTATATCATTAAATGGATTTCATTGAATATAATATTTATCATTTAATGGATCCTAATGAATACAATGTACAATATGGTCTGGTTCTTCTTTCCTCTGGTTCTGGGTTTCCCATTATTAATGATTATAATTAAGCACTTTGTTTTATTTTTCAAGTCATTAATGATATTGCTATATTTTTTAACATTATCAACTATAAGATTGTTTCTTTGCCACGAATTCACATTCTACTGTGAGCTTCATTCAGTATGTTGATACACATAACTGTAAGTATGCTAATGCTTTTTTAACTTCCCTCTTTGTTGGTCAAGTCAACGTTTGCCCTTTTTCTTTATTATTTATTTATTATTCTTGTAATTATTCATCCATATGTATGGCTGTTTGTAAATTTTAATAATTTTCTTATTCTTATGCTTGTTTCTGGTTTTAATATTTTTAATATGTTTCATGTATCTGTACTGATTTGCATTTATATGTCACATATATTGAGTTTGTCATAATTATAATTGTTTGTTTGCAGTCCTCAGCCCCCTGATGAAGGTGTTGCCGAAACGCGTTGGGGCGTTCCAGTATCAATAAAGCGCTTGTGACCTCCAATTCCACTCGCTTTTTGTATTTCCACAGAATGAAGGAAGCCACCAAAGCCTGAAAAATCAACAATCCAACATCTCCAGCCCTTAAATTTTAGAATCATCATGCACCCCTGAAAGTGGAGGAGGTAAAAACATCTCAGGAAAGGAAAGAGCCAGAGCTCTAACATCCCAAAGTTGCAGAATCAGTGACCACAAGGAGGTGAAAGCCAATGGTGGTTGGTGATTCTCTTCTGAGGGGTGTACTGAGGCATTCATCTCCTGACCAAAATCAGAGATGTTATGGAGAGTTTCTTGAGGCTCATCAAGCCTACTGACTATTATCCGATGTTACTCATCCATGTCGGCACAAATGATGCTGTTAAGTATCCCTCAGAATGTACCAAGAGTAATTTCATGGCTCTTGGAGAGAGGGTGAAGCAGATAGAAGCAGAGGTCATGTTCTCTTCAATCGTCCCTGACGAGGGTAAAGGCCGAGGCACAGAGACATGCATCCTGGAAATGAATGCATAGTGTTATCGAGAGAATTTTGGTTTCCTGGACCATGGGATGATTTTCAAGAGCTGCTGAGCAGAGATGGCATCTACCTATCCAAAAAGTGTCATTGTCTTCCACAGCAGACTGGCTAACCTACTGAAGAGGGCTTTGAATTCATTGGGGATGGGTGAAGAAAGACCCTGGTAAGTAAAAGCCCTCAGGTAAGTAAAAAAATTAAAAACCTCTGCAGAAATGGATAAAATGGGGTAACATATGGAAAGCAGTGTGCATAAATGCCCGTAGTATGGGAAATAAGATCCAAGATGTTGAAGCTTTAATAAAAGAGGCTGGCTTGGATTTAGTGGCAGTTATGGAGACATGGTTCACTGAAAACCATGACTGTGATGTAATTATACTAGACTATACTTCATTCAGGAAGGCCAGGGTAGGAAGAAGAGGAGGAGGAGCGGCAATATATGTAAAAAAATAAATAAATAAAGCTACTGAATTACAGGGCTTACATGGGAATGGGAAAATTCATTTGCATTGGTATGATATGCAGATCTCCTTCAGAGGCAGAAGTGGACAGATATTAGAAGACATATATTGTATTGCCAAGAAAGGAGAAGTGCTACTGATAGGTGATTTCAATATGCCGGATGTTGATCATCAAATCCCTGCAGCCGTGTCATCTAGAAGTAAGGAGATCCTAGAGTTTCTACAGGGAGAACTATTCTGGCAGCTGGTAACAGAACCCACACGTGAAGGGGCCATACCGGACCTGATGCTTACCAATGGGGAAAGTGTTTCTGATGTTATAGTGGGAAATTACACAGGTCTGCAAAAAAATTTTTTTCGAGAGCTGTTTTGGTTATTCCACGTAATATTATTATAATAATAATAGTATTCCATGTTTTGGTGTGCTGAATCCAAAAATGACCTCCATTTTATCATAGGACATCACGTTTCCTAACAATTTAGGTAACTATGTTAAATAAGGCAATACCTCAAAATAAATGGAAATAGACTTATAAAATTAAAGTTTTATTACAATATTTTCATGAAAATCCTTTTTTGAACTGAAATGAGCTCACCTACACACACTAAACTCGATTCTTCTTCCTTGTGAGGCTCCTCTTGGTGCATTTACGCTTGTGAGTAGCATCTGGAATTGCTCTCTGAAGCATCCAACAGTAGTCTGCCATCATTGTGATGCTCCATTTTCCCTGGTATCTCCTTTCCATCTCTTTAATGTCTTGGTGGAATCGTTCACCTTGTTCCTCACTCACAGCTCCCAAATTTTCAGGAAAGTAGTCAAGGTGGGACTGGAGGAAATGCACTTTCAAACTCATCAGGCAACCTAAAGCTTGAAATGCTTTCAGCATTCATCCGACGATCTTTTTGTAGTGAGGATCTTTGTTATTGCCTAAAAATTTCTGTACGACTTCTTTAAATGCAATCCACCCTTCTTTTTGACGATCCATCATGGTATTGGCAAACTCTTGATCAACTATAAGCCTTCTAATGTCTGGTCCAACGAACACACCTTCCTTCAATTTTACCTCCGACAGGCCTGGAAACTTGGTGACCAAGTATTTGAAGCATTCTCCATCTCTTGGAAGTGATTTTACGAATTGCTTCATCAATCCCAATTTTATGTGGAGAGGTGGTAGAAGAACTTTATGGGAAGGTACCAAAGTTTCTCGGAGGACATTTTTTTCACCGACTGTTAGCACCCTCGGCTGCCAACTCTTCTTGGTCCAGTGATTTTGTCGGTCTCGACTGTCCCATAGACACAGAAAACATGGATATTTGGTATTCCCAGCTTGTTGCCCGAGCAGCATGCACAAGACCTTCAAGTCCCCACACACTTGCCAACCATAGTCTTCATATTTAAGTTTACGAAGAACCAATTCCAAGTTCTCGTAGGTTTCCTTCAAGTGTACGGAATGACCTACAGGTATGGAAGCGTAAAAACCGTTGTGGAGTAAAACTGCTTTGAGACTTCTTTTTGAAGAATCTATAAAAAGACGCCATTGCTCTGAATCATATTGGATTTTAAATTGACCCATCAGACCTTCAACATCAATGCAATAAACCAACTTGTCTTCCTGGGCGAAGTAAGGAACGAAGTACTTTTCACGATGTCTGAACCATGAAAGATGACACTCCTGGCAACAATAAATTCCTGCTTTTCAGCCTTGATCCGAGTAACTCAGCGGCATCTTTGGGAAGATTCAAGTCTCTTACCAAATCGTTCATCTCCTCCTGAGAAAACAATTTTGGTCTTGTATCATCTTCAAAGTCAGAACTTGATTCATCATCTGGTTCAGGTATGACTTCACCTTCATCAGAGCTAGGTATCTCTTCCAAGGTAGCAGGGGGCTTGGGTACTGGTATATCTGTGCCATGGGGGATGGGACGAATTGCCGAATGAAGATTGGGGTATGAAATGGAATGCTTCCATTTGGAATTAAACCCTTTCACATCGCATGAACAAAAGTAACAGTCGTCACTATGGTTCTTTTGCTCTTGCCATACCATAGGAATCCTATAACGGAAAGATTTTTTCTTACCCTTGAACCAGTTTCGGAGGTCCTCAACACACCGTTTGCACACTTTATGAGGCACCCAGACTTTATCTTGATCTCCAATTTTTAGTCCAAAGTATGCAAAGTATACTTTTTTCACAAAGTCTGTAATATTCTGCTGTTGCTTCAACACTGTATATTCACCACAGATGAAACAGAAACTGTCTGGCGAATTAATACACTTTCACGGAACCATAACATAACGGTTGAAGAATGACGAGCTAACACGAATTGCGATGAAAAAGTGTGAACAGCCTAGAACCAAGAACCTGACGATAATTCGTGCACAAGTGTGGCATGCAGGAGAGAGCAGCTCTGTCTGTACACGAGACGTCACAGTGCTGGCCACGCCCCCCTGCACTGACTGGAGCTGCTGCTATCTGTCCTGTGTCTCCCTCCGACTGGATTCTTCAGGAAAGATCAACCACTTCCACCATTAGAAGCATGGACTTAAAACTTGCTTAGCTTATGTATATATTGCTGACCATCAGATTTACAGTGCTATATTTTTTTTTACATAACTCAGACAACCCCTTTAAGTTTTTTTGGCATTTTATATCTTAAATGCACTTATGTGAATTATTTGATAAATTTGAAGACAATTTTGCATGTTGTGGCAAATCATGACGTCTAGGAGTTTTTTTCGATATTTTATTTGTTTTCAGCACACCAAAATACATGGAAATTAGATGAAAATAATCAAACAGCTTTTTAGTCGCAGACCTGTGTTATCTGTCATCCAATGATCACTAGATGGTGTGGTTCATTTTTAGGACTAGAGCTAATAGTCCATTCAAAAATAAGAATCTTAGACTTTCAGAAAACTAATTTTGCCAAGATGGGGACAATACCTCAAGGAGCCATTAGCAGGATGGGAACAGCTGGGGGGATGTAGAAAAGCAATGGGCAAAACTGAAAGGGGATGTTTTAAGCAATTCCTGTCTAGGCAAGAGATCACAGAGAGAGGAAAACAAACATCAATATTTGGAAAAATTTAGTCTGACCTCTATGGTAAATAAATTAATGGAAGCACTGCTAAAACAAAGGATGCTGAGGTTTCTGGAGTCCAATGGATTGCAGGATCTGAGGCAGCATGGGTTTACTAGAGGCAGATCTTGTCAGATAAATCTGATTGATTTTTTTGACTGGGTGACCGAAGAGTTGGATTGAGGGAGAGCCCTAGATGTGGTGTACTTAGATTTCAGTAAAGCTTTTAACATCGTTCCACACAGGCAACTTATAAATAAATTGAGCACCTTTGGAATGGGACCCTAAGTGATTAACTGGGTTAGAAATTGGTTGAGTGGGAGGCAACAAAGGGTACAGGTAAATGGAGCTCGCTCTGAGGAGAAGGATGTTACCAATGATGTGTCCAATTGGTTTTAACAGTTTTGTTAGTGATATTGCAGAAGGGCTGTCGACTAAAGTTTGTCTCTGCAGTTGATACCAACATCTCCAATAGAGTAGACACCCAGGAAGGAGTAGATAACATGAGGAGGGATCCAGCTAAGCTTCAAGAAGGGTCAAGAATTTAGCAGCTGAGATTTAACACTAAAAGTTGCATTAGACTCGTATCAAATCTACCGAGAAAAGATCACATCATCCCCACCTTAGCCAAGCTTCATTGGCTCCCAATTCACATGTGGATCAGATACAAAGCCCTGTTAAACCACCTTTAAAATTTTCCAAAATCTCACATCTCACAACCTACAAACTTTAATCCGGAAGCCTCCAACAATAGAATAAGAAGGAAAACCATACAAGACCACCTAGAAATACCCCACCATTCCAAATCAAATGCAATCAATCAACATCCATAAGGGTCTTCTCGCTATACGCACCCACCTTATGGAACTTTCTACCCTCCGAAATACGTTTGTCCAACACCGTTGCTGAGTTCCAGCGTAGACTAAAGACACTCCTCTGTACAGAGCATTACTGATCCCACCTGGATCATTGTAGCAGTCCCTCTTGATAATCCCTCCCTTCCCCACACACAACTCTGCTGCTACACCCCTCCATCACAATCCACCCTTACTGTAAATATGTTGTTAACTCAAATTAATCCTTTTTTGTTAAGCTTTGGTTCCTTAAATGTATCTCCTGTTTTTGTCATTCTCTAGTTCTCTGTAAACCCTACACAGTTGAGTTATTTGTAAACCTCTATAACTTGTTGATATAGCGGTATAAAAAAGTTGTTTAAAAAGAAATACAAGGGAGCGGTACAGTATAGGGGGTGAAGTATTTCTGTCCACGAAAGAAGAGCGGTACTTGGGTGTGATTGTTTCTGATGATCTTAAAGTGGCTAAACAGACAGAAAAGGCAATGGTGAAGGCCAGAAGGATGCTTGGGTGCATAGGGAGAGGAATGGCTAGCAGGATAAAGGAGGTGATCATGCCTCTGAATAACTCTTTGGTGAGACCTTGTTTGGATTATTGTGTGCAATTCTGGAGACCACATCTTCAAAAGGATGTAAAGATGATAGTCGGAGCAGAGATGACTACCAAAATTGTCAGTGGACATGTTATAAGGTATATGGGTGCAGACTGAAAGATCTCAATATGTGTACTTTGGAGGAAAGGCAGTACAGAGGAGATTTGATGGTGACGTTTAAATACTTCTGTGGCATAAATGCACATGAAGAAAATCTTTCAGTTGAAAGAAAGCTCTACAATAAGGTAGCGCATAGGATGAAGGTGAAAGGGATAAACTTGGGAGTAATATGTGGAATTATTTCTTTATAGAAAAAGTGGTAGATGCATGGAATAGTCTCCCAATGGAGGTGGTAGAGAATGAGGATGGTATCTGAATTCAAGAAAGCATGAAACAAACACAGAAGATCTCTAAAGGATAAAAGAGACTATAGTAGTTGGTATGGAAGGGCAAACTGGATAGACCATATGGTCTTTCTGCCATCATATTTCTGTTTCTATGTACATGCCCCTATCACCCGTAATATCTTCCAGTATGTGATTTAAGACTGTCCATAGTTTGCTGTGAAGTTTGAAAAGCTGCCGTTGCTGTTCTTTTTTGAAAATTGTATCCCATGAAGCACAGCACAGACTGTTCTTGTGAGCCATACTTGAACAGTCAATTGGTCAACATTTTATGAGAAATTTCATATTTTACAAAAAGAACACAGAAAATTTAAAAATATTTTGTGAGCTCAAGGATTGAGATTTGAGTATGCACATACAGCAACAATTATGATTTATCATTGCATTGTGGCGCTCTACTATATTCCCCTTTATTTGCCACAATAGTCAAACCAGTGGTCTGTTTTCAGAGCAAAAAGTATAGAACTAATATAGCAGATGCTCCACTATAACTATTACATTGTGGCTTAAAGAAACAGTGTGAAGTAATATCAAATTACGAAACAATCCATTGATATAAAAACTGTATAAATACGTTTTTAGAACTCCAGAAAAGGTCTCAGACTCAATAGCGCAATGGTCACTTCCGTATAGAAATACTGTTGAACGCGCTGGCAGCATCAATGACCAATCTGGAGTACACCTAATTTTTTCTATATTAATGTCCTTCACCTAAAAGGTCCACACTATTATATTAACTGTGATTGTTTATCTTTCGAATATCATGATGTTGTTCCGCTACGCCTCCTCTGGCGCCTTTTCTGAATGTTTCGCTCTCTCAACAGAGTTTCTTCAGGGGGTCTGCAGATAAAAACGGCAATGTATAATACATATACTTTTGGTGTCACAACGTTACTTGTCCATTATTAACATCAAACACTGCAAGACACATACCATTTAAACACACATGTGCACAGATGCTGCCCACGTTCCACGTTCTTCATTCACTTCTCTTCTTGCTCAATAGATGCTATCAAACGCCGCGCATGCGGCCTGTGTAGCAAGACACACCATTTAAACCCCATAGCTCAGTGACGTCAGCAACAGCTGACTGAAGTTACTTCTACCCTTGTACTACTAGTCCGCTACGTCCTTACAAGCACACTCCCCAATCACTGCTGGTGTTCAAACCCATTGGTGTCAACGTCCCCAATTTAAATATCCAGCATTGCTCATGTAACAGCAAAGTCTGTTCCAATGTTTTACTGACCTCTTCTATAGCGAAACAGCACAGCTCTCCAAAAACATGAGAAAAGTCTTTGCAGTGTTGTACTATGGGAGCTGTCTCGACATTACATTTAAGACAACGTCTATGTTCCCTTATTCGCACTTTTAAGGAACAAGATGTCTTTCCTATATATAGAAGATCGCAAGGACAGCGAATTGCATAAACCAGAGCTTGAGTCACACGATGTATTGTTTTCCAAATGGTACGATTTGGCATGGTATGTGAACAGTTATTTCCTCCATTATCACACAGACGTCACATTCTCCAGGACCAAGCAGGAAGTCAGTCCTCACATATGGGTGTCATCGGCGCCGATGAAGCCCCAGCGGAGCATTTCCCCAGCTTTCCATGAAAGCTTTGGGAATGCTGGCACGCATGTGCGGTTCCCTTCCCGCCTAAAGGTGCCATCTTACCTCAGTCTCTTTTTTTCCGAGAAGCCCTTCGGACGTGTGTCCTGTTCTCCTGGATAAAAGTGATTTTTTTTCTTCGGCGATTTTCGCTATTTTTTTCTCCAGTTTGACGCCAGTTCCCCTCCCGCCGGGTTCGTTACACCGGTATCGAGCCCGTTTTCTTCATTTTTCATTTTTTGCCCTTCGTGGCTGGCATTTGCGCCCTTTTTTCATTTTTCACTGGAAGGCCGGTCTTTTGACCTCGCTGGGGCTATTTTTTCCCCGATGGCTTCCAGTGGTTTCAAAAAGTGTGATCGGTGTAAGAAAATTGTCTCTCACCGACACACACGACTGCTGCCTTCGGTGCCTCGGCCCTGACCACGACCCAAAGTCGGGTGGGCCATGTGGGAAGATGTCTTCCAAGGCACTAAAGAGTCGACAGCATCAAAAGGAAAGGTTTTTCTTGGACTCTGCCTCCGGCCGGGCCCGGACCTCGTCTGAGGCCTCGACATCTCGGGATTCCGATCCCGAGCGCTGTCGAAGCTCCTCGGATAGGGGGTCCCCCGACTGGGAACATAAGAGGAAGGAGCGGCTCGCGAGGACGGCGGTCCCTGGTCCCTCGAGGGCCAGGTCTAAGACCCCCGACTGCCGTCCTGGGCCCGTGGACCAAGAGAAGCCTGCTAAAGTTCCTTGCGTGGAGCCGGAGTCTGCTGGACACGTAAGCCTCGTAGTCCTCGTGGACTCTCCTCCCAGAGAGCCGACGTCGGGCCCGGCGGTGCCGGGGCCTTAGTCGGTGGCTGCTGCATCTCCCGAGCTGAGTCTCAGGATGACAGCCTTGGAGTGCAGACTGTCTGCTTTCATGGAGCAGCAGCGGGCACTGATGGCCAGCCTGTCTGGTGCATCTGCCCCGACCACCGGGATGTCGACTTCGAAGTCAACCCCGGAGACCGAGCCGATACTCGAGACCCTCGTGGTTCGAAGTCGTCCTCGGTCGAGGTCTCCCTCGACCTCCCGTTCGGGACCGAGGGTGTCGACGCCGGTGCCCCCGGCATCGGGGCGGGTGCCTTGGGGCCCCGCGGGGTCGGACCCTGACTCCTCCTTGGATGAGTCCGCCTGGGAGACGGAGGACAAGGAGTCTCCTGATACTTTTAAGGCTCGGTGCGTCCCATCGGACTCACTGCAGTCTGATCCCCGGAGTAGATCCCCTCCGGAGGACACTAGGTTCTCGGAGTTCGTCCGGGATATGGCCGCTGCCTTGACTATCCCTGCCGATCCTGAGGAAGAGCCTCGAGCCGAGGAGCTCGATGCTCTACAGTACGACTCTTTTCCGAAGGAGGCCTTTACTGTCCCGGTTCCTCCGATGCTGGAACGGCTCCTCTTCCGAATGTGGGAGACCCCGGCCTCGGCGCCGGTTCTAAGTAAGCGAGTCTATTCCATTTATCGACTCCACAAAAGCCCTGGTTTCCAGAAAGCACAGCTACCACACCATTCCATGGTTGTGGAATCGGCCATGCATCGTCTGAAGAGCCAGAAGATGCACTCTGTGGTGCCCCCCGGCAGGGAGGCCCGCAACCTCGATGGCGTCGGTAAGAAGTGCTTCCAGGGGTCGATGCTTGCTTGCCGTGTCCAGTCTTACCAGCTGTACATGGGCATGTACTTGCGGGACCTGGCCAAAGAACTGGCCAGCTTCTCTGCTGGTCTCTCCGGGGAACCCTTGCAGAGATTTCAGACCTTGTCCTCGGGGATTTGGGAATGCTCGAAGTTCATTTCCTACGCCGCCTGCGATGGCTTCGATGCTTTGGCCTGAGTAGCAGCTGCCGGCATCGCGGCTCGACGCCAGGCGTGGCTGCAGTCATCGGACCTCGAGCCATGGGTTCAGGACAAGTTGGTCGATGTCCCCTGCCGAGGTGAGAACCTTTTTGGCAAACCCGTGACCGAGAAGGCCGCTCAGCTCGACTCTGCCTCCACAGGGGCTTTGACTCCCATCTAGAGAACTTTGTCTTCCTGGCCCTGAACGGGCCAGAGCCTTCCACCATTGCAGGAAGATTATGTTATTTTGCCCCCAGATGGGGGCAGATAACAGCAGAAAGTTGGACTCTGTCCATTGTAAGAGAGGGATACAAGCTTCACTTCCTCAGCATGCCCTCTCCTACAATGGTAAGACAGTTCAATTCTCAGACCTCTCTCAACTCCCATTTAGATCACGAGGTCAGTCTGCTTCTTGCCGAAAGGGCAATAAAAGAAGTACCCATTCATCAACAGGGTGCAGGGTTCTATTCCCCCTTTTTCCTTATTCCAAAGAAAACAGGAGGGCACTGACTCATTTTGGACCTTAGAGAATTAAACAAATTCCTGTTCAAAGAGAAATTCAAAATGATTTCTCTGGGAACTTTACTGCCATACCTTCAGAGTCAGGACTGGCTTTGTTCTCTAGATCTCAAGGATGCGTACACTCATGTTCTCATCCATCCAACGCACTAAAGATTTCTTTGCTTTCTATTTCAAGGGAAGCACTACCAATACAGAGTTCTTCCTTTTGGCCTGGCTTCGGCACCAAGGGTGTTCACAGAATGCATGGCTGTGGTTGCAGCATTTCTCCGCACCCTAAAAATATTCGTCTTCCCTTACTTGGACGATTGGCTCATTCGAGCCCCATCAGAGCCAGAGGCCAGGATTTCTCTATCTCGCATAATGCGTATCCTTCAATATTTGGGACTTGTTATAAACTTCCCAAAATCCAACCTAGCTCCCACTCAGTCTCTAGAGTTCATAGGAGCCCTGCTGGATACCAGACAGACAAGGGCCTATCTTCCACAGTCCCGCTGCCTTTGCATTGTGCAGTTAGCTTCTCAAGCAATGCTAGTGTTTCACCTCACTGCTCGGGAAATGTTACAATTGCTAGGCCACATGGCATCCACCGTGCATGTGGTCCCTTATGCCCGCCTCCATATGAGGGCAGCCCAGTGGACTCTATCCACGCAGTGGATTCAGGCGTCAGGTTGCCTGTCAGACAAAATAGCAACCTCAGATCATCTTATTTTGTCTCTCCAATGGTGGCAGTCACCACAGAATCTGTTGGTGTGGTCCCCTTTTCAGCAACCCCCACCTCAAGTAACTCTAACAACAGATGCTTCACAGGTGGGTTGGAGAGCCCATTTGCAAGGCCTCTCTACCCAGGGTACCTGGACTCCACAGGAGACCGATCTACACATTAATCTCCAAGAGCTCAGAGCAATCTTTCTTGCTCTTCGAGTGTTTCACACCCAGCTCAGCTACAAGACTGTCCTAATTCAAACGGATAACCAGGTAGCCATGTTCTATGTGAACAAGCAGGGTGGAACAGGCTCTGTCGCTCTGCAACGAAACTTTGCAACTTTGGGCCCTCGCCAGAGATCATCAGATTCATCTCCTTGCGGTGTATCTTCCAGGCATTCAAAACTCTTGGGTGGGCAGACTCAGTCGAGTTCTGCTTCCACACGAATGGTCTCTCCATGCAAACCAAGTGACCAAAACTTTTCAATTTTGGGGAACCCCGGACATAGACCTATTGGCAAGTCCGCTGAATGCCAAACTTCCCCGGTTCTGTTCCAGAATTCCGGCTCAGGGTTGTCAGGCCAGGGATGCCTTCCTCCTCCATTGGGGTTGGGACTTCCTGTATGCCTTCCCACCCATTCCCCTAATTCCCAGAACCCTTTTCAAGCTTCAGAGAGACAGAGGCCGTATGATTCTCATAGCCCCACATTGGCCACGACAGGTGTGGTACCCTCTGCTCTTACATCTCTCTCAAGCTCCATCTCTGGAGCTAGGATCTGCTCCAGATCTCCTATCCCAGGAGGACGGGATGCTGTGGCATCCTAATCCCCAATCTCTACATCGCAGGGCCTGGTTGCTGAAAGCCTAGAACTTCACGGTCTTAACCTTTCTCAGCAAGTAAAGGATATCCTTTATGCTTCCAGGAAACCATCCACAAGATGCTCTTATGCTTTCAAGTGGAAAAGGTTTACCATATGGTGTTCGCAGAAGGGTCTTAACCCTTTTGCAATACCTCTGGATCATTACTGGAATATCTCCATTTGTCTAATGCAGGGCTTAAGACCAATTCAGTGAGAGTTCATTTGAGTGCTATTGCAGCTTCTCTCAAACCTTTAAATGGGCAACCTATTTTCTCCAGGACCAAGCAGGAAGTCAGTCCTCACTTATGGGTGTCATCGACGCCGATGAAGCCCCAGCGGAGCATTTCCCTAGCTTTCCATGAAAGCCTTTGGGAATGCTGGCACGCATGCGCAGTTCCCTTCCCGCCTAAAGGTGCCATCTTACCTCAGTCTCTTTTTTTCCGTGAAGCCCATCGGACGTGTGTCCTTTTTTTTCCCGGAAAAGAGAAGTGTTTACTTGGCGTTATTTCGCTTTTTTACTCGGATTCGATGTCTGTTCCCCTCCCGCCAGGTTCGGTACACCGGTATCGAATCCCTTTTTTCTTTTTTCGGTTTTTGCCCTTAGTGGCTAGGCACTCGCGCCAATTCTTTTTCTTTTTCCCTGGAAGGCCGGTCCTTTGACCTCGCGGGGACCCTTTTCTCCCCGATGGCTTCCAGTGGTTTTCAAAAGTGTGATCGGTGTAAGAAGAAAATGTCTCTCACCGACACCCATGACTGCTGCCTTCGGTGCCTTGGCCTGGATCACGATTCCAAAACATGCGGGCCATGTGGAAAAATGTCTTCCAAGGCCCTCCGGAGTTGTCAGCAACAAAGTGAAAGGCTTTTCTCGGACTCGGACTCTGCCCGGGCCCGGACCTCGTCTGAGGCCTCGACATCTCGTGATTCTGATCCCGAGAGGCATCGGAGCTCCTCGGACAGGGGGTCACCCGACCGGGAACGTAAGAGGAAGAAGCGGCTCGTGAGGGTGGCGTCGGAGGAGGTCCCTGAGCCCTCGAGGGCCAGGTCTAAGACCCCCGACCATCGTCCCGGGCCCGTGGACCAGGAGAAGACAACTAAAGTTCCTCGCATGGAGCCGGAGTCTGCTGGACACGTAAGTCCTGTTGTCCTCGTGGACTCGCCTCCCCGAGTACTGACATCGGGCCCGGCGCCCGAGTCGGGGGCTGCTGCGTCACCCGAGCTGAGTCTCAGGTTGACAGCCTTGGAGAGCAGAATGTCTGCCTTCATGGATCAGCAGCGGGCACTGATGGCCAGCCTGTCTGGCGCATCTGCCCCGACCACCGGGACATCGACTTTGAAGTCGACCCCGGAGACCGAGCCGATACTAGAGTCCCTTGCGGTTCGAGGTCGTCCTCGGTCAAGGTCTCCCTCGACCTCCCGTTCGGGACCGAGGGTCTCGACGCCGGTGCCACCGACGTCGGGGCGGGTGCCTAGAGGCCCCGCGGGGTCGGACCTCGACTCGACATCGGACGAGTCTGCTTGGAAGACCAAAGACGAGGAGTCTCCTGACACCTTCAAGACTCGGTGTGTCCCTTCGGACTCACCTGAGTCTGAGCCCCGTAGTAGATCCCCTCCAGAGGATACTAGGTTCTCGGAGTTTGTCCGCAATATGGCTGCTGCCCTGGCTATCTCGGCTGACCCCGAGGAGGAGCCTTGAGCCGAAGAGCTCGATGCTCTGCAGTATGATTCTCCTCCGAAGGAGGCCTTTACTGTCCCGGTTCCTCCGATGCTGGAACGGCTCCTCTTCCGGATGTGGGAGGCACCGGCCTCGGCGCCGGTTTTGAGCAACCGAGTCGATTCCATCTATCGGCTCCGAAAGAGTCCTCGCTTCCAGAAAGCGCAGCTACCACACCATTCAATGGTTGTGGAATCGGCCATGCATCGTCTGAAGAGTCAGAAGATGCATTCCGCGGTGCCTCCTGGAAGGGAAGCCCGAAGCCTTGTTGGAGTCGGTAGAAAGTGCTTTCAGGGCTCGATGCTTGCTTGCAGTGTCCAGACTTACCAGCTGTACATGGGCATGTATTTACGAGACCTGGCCAAGGAGTTGGCCGGATTCTCTGCTGGTCTCTCCGGGGAACCCTTGCAGAGTTTTAAGTCCTTGTCTTCGAGGATCCGGGAATGCTCTAAGTTCATGTCCCGCGCCGCCTACGATGGCTTCGAGGCTTCGGCCCGAGTAGCGGCAGCCGGCATCGCGGCCCGACGCCAGGCATGGCTGCAGTCATCGGACCTCGAGCCATGGGTTCAGGACAAGTTGGTCGATGTCCCTTGCCGAGGTGAAAACCTTTTTGGCAAGCCTGTGGCCGAGAAGGCCAATCAGCTCGAGACAGAGCACCTCACGAGGACAAGGCTGTCGAGAAAGACCTCTGCCCCTTCTCATAAGAAGAAGGGCTCGGGTAAAAAGTCCTTTTACCCGAGGAAGGGCACTGCCTACAAACAGTACCCGCAATATCCGGCTGCCCAAGCTGCCCCCCAGGGTCAGCAAGCCAAGGGCCAGGGTAATGGGCCCCGTAGGCAGAGGACCCCCAAGTATGCAGTCCCTGCTCCCACTCAGCAGGGTGGGGGTTTTTGACTCCTTGAGTACGGCCATTCCTCCCTTGCAGACCCAGTCCTGCACAGGAGGCCGCCTAGCCTTGTTCGCCCACAAGTGGCCCTTGATAACCCAAGACAGTTGGTTGCTGGACATAGTCCATTGAGGCTATGCCCTGTACTTTCACCAACTGCCTCCGCCACATTTCCCAGGGGAACCTTTCCGGCCTCCCCTGCATACAGCCCTTCTCCTCCAGGAGCTGAAAGGTCTGTTGCTGGACAAGGCGGTGGAGCCTGTGCCTTCCCACTTCCGAGGTCACGGGTTTTACTTCAGGTATTTCCTGGTGCCAAAAAGAACCGGTGGTCTTCGACCCATTTTGGATCTCAGAAACCTGAAAAGTTTCTAGTGAAAGAGAAGTTGAAGATGCTTACTCTTGGAACACTTCTGCCCTACCTCCAGCAGGGAGATTGGCTTTGCTCTTTAGATCTAAAGGATGCTTACACTCACATCCTTATTCATTCAGACCACAGAAAGTACCTCAGGTTCATTGTGAGAGGAAACCATTATCAGTACAGAGTACTGCCTTTTGGACTGACCTCCGCTCCCAGGGTGTTTACCAAGTGGTGGCAGCCGACCTGAGAAATCAGCAGTGGTGGCAGCCGACCTCAGAAATCAGGGCATCTTTGTGTTTCCTTACCTAGACGACTGGCTCATCAGAGGCCAGACTTCCCTGGAAGTTCAACAGGCCACCAACAGGACCATAGAACTGCTCCAAAAGGTGGGCTTTGTCATCAACTTCGCAAAGTCCACTTTGCTCTCCTCCCAGAACTTGGAGTTCATAGGGGCAAGGTTGGAGTCTCAGCTGGCAAGAGCATTCTTACCAGTGGACCGAGCACAACGGCTCATGGACCTCGCCAGCAAGTTTCTGCACAGGTCCCTGGTCTCCGCCAGACTCTGTCTCAGGCTTCTGGGCCACATAGCGTCGACGGTACAGATGACCCCCAATGCCAGGCTCAATATGAGGCCTGCCCAGTGGTGCCTTCGGACTCAGTGGTCGCAAGCCTCAGGCAGTCTCAGAGACAGGATCAGAGTGTCCCACCGTTTCCTGGCCTCCCTCAACTGGTGGTTACACCCCCTCAATCTGCTGGTGGGGGTGCCCTTTCAGATCCCACCTCATACAGTGGTACTGACCACCGATGCCTCTCTGCAGGGTTGGGGAGCACACTCCCTAGACAAGTGCACCCAGGGCCTGTGGTCTCATTGGGAGGCGTCCCTGCAGATCAATCTGCTGGAACTCGGAGCTATTCACTTGGCCCTCAAGGCCTTTACTGCTTCCCTGGCACAACAGGTAGCCATGTTCTATGTAAACAAACAGGGCAGGACTGGTTCCCAGCCCCTTTGCCAGGAGGCCCAGGACCTCTATTCCTTTGCCCTGAAACACAACATGCTCCTTAAAGCAGTCTATCTTCCAGGCCAGGAGAATTCCCTGTCCGACAGATTGAGCAGGATTCTGCAACCACACGAGTGGCAGCTACATCCTTTGGTGGTTCAAAAGATTTTCTTGAAATGGGGGCTCTCTGGCCTCCTTGGGGCCGCTCCGGAAGCGCAGGACGCTGCATTAATCTGGTCCCTTGTTGTTGTCTTCTTCCAGCCATTCTCCTTTTTGCCACGACCGGACCCGGGAGCACGATAACTTCTCCTTCGTTTGCCTCCTGCATCCCTCATCGGCTCTCTCAGGTACCAACTACCTTTTTCTCATCGCTCTCTCCTATCCCATCTTCTCCCAGCACTATGTCACATATACCGGTGCATTGGGGGCATCGTCCTCCCCCGCGGCCCTGCCAGCGCTTTCGTTGTTTTACCAATCTTCTCCTCTGCTCCTCCTTTTCTCCTGCCCTCTCATCTCCTCATTCTGGCTCTGCCCTCTCCCCAGCTGCCTTCAAGATTGGCCTTATTAACTGCCGTTCTCTCAGATCCAAGTCTCTACTGGTTCAGGATCTCATCTCTCAATCCTGCTTTGACATCACTCTTCTCACTGAGACGTGGTTGAAGGAGGGGGAGGATGCCCTCCTCAACCGCTGTCTTCCTCCCGGTTTTTCGGCAGCCTCTGTCCCCCGCATAGGCCGCGTGAGTGGCGGGGTGGCTATTCTTGGCCCCTCCCTTGCTTTCACTCAGCTCTTTCCACCTTCCCTTTCTTACCCTGAGGCCCTCCTCCTCCATCTACATACCACACCTCCAACTCACGTACTTCTCATCTACTCACCCCCAGCTCTCCGTCCCGACCTTTGGGACTCTCTACTCCGCTCCCTCTCTGATCTCTCCTTACTCTTTCCTCATCTCCTTATTGCGGGTGATTTCAACTTGCACCTTGATGCCCCTTCCTCTCCTAGGGACCATGCTTTCCTCGCCCTCCTCCACGATCTCTCCCTTCTTCTACATGTCTCTTTTCCCACCCATTCTGCTGGTCATACCCTAGACCTCCTTCTGACTCACTCATCCTCCACGCTCTCTCTCTCTAACCTGTCCTCCTCCTCTCTTCCATGGTCAGATCACTTTTGCCTTTCAGCCTCCTGTTACCATTCTGGAGTACCACCAGTCCCTTCTATCCCTTCCTCTCTCCCGTTCCATTACTCCCTCCCTAGCCCAGCAATTCCCTCCAGCCACGGACTTGCTCCCCACTGATTTCCCCTCCCTGTCCCCTACCTCTCAAGCCTCGACTTGGTTTTCCTCTCTTTCCATTGCCCTTGATCAAATTGCTCCTCTCTGTCAGCGCTCTTCTACTCATCGACCCTCACACCCCTGGTATCATTCTGGTCTTCGCCTACTCAGATCTCAACTTCGTAGAACCGAACGACACTGGTGTAAATCTCCATCACCGTCCTCTCTCTCTTTTTTCAAATCTCAACATTCCTACTACCGCTCCCAGGTTCATCTTGCCAAGGCCTCATTCTTCTCCGCTGCTATCGCTGCTGCCCCAATCAGTCGCGTCACCTATACTCCACGCTCAACTTTCTCACCTCCCTTCCCCCCTCTACTCCAGCTCAACCTGCTCACCCTCTCCCTGCCCCTTCCCTCTTGGCCTCGGCTTTTTCCAACAAGATTTCTGCACTAAGGGCCTCCTTACCCCTCCATCCCCCTCCTCTGTCCTCTCCTCCCCCAGCAGCCTCTCCCCCTCCTACTTCTCCACTATCTCACACTTGGTCTTCCTTTTCGCCAACCTCCACCACGGAACTTCACCACCTTATCACCTCATCTAATAAAACTTTCTGTTCTCTTGACCCCATTCCATCCTCCTGGTTGCTTGTTCCCTCTCTATCTTTTCTTCCCTACTTGCAAACTATGTTGAACTCCAGTCTCTCCTCTGGCTCTTTTCCCACTCCCTGGTTTCACTCTTTTCTTTACTCTCGTTCTGCTGCTGTTACCTCTTCCTCTTCGGCCCACTCCCCCTCTGAGTCTTTTTCACTAGTCTGTGGGGTTCCTCAAGGTTCTGTGTTGGCTCCTCTCCTTTTCAACATCTTTCTCACTCCACTCACACTACTTATTCAACAGTTTGGAATTACAGCCTTTTACTACGCCGAGGACATTCTCCTTCTTCACCACACCTCCTCTGTCTCCCCCGACTTAGCCCCGTTGAATGCCTGCTTAGCTGCTGTCTCCGACTTGTTAACACAAAATTGTTTACATCTTAACCTTTCAAAAACCATAGCCATCTGGTTCTTCTACGGTCATCAGCCCCCGCCCCTTGCCCCATCCTTCTCTAATGTACCTGTCCCATTGGTTACCACTTTTCGTTATCTCGGGGTTCTTTTTGACTCAGATCTCTCCTTTTCTGCACATGTCTCCCATGTCTCTAAACTTTCTTTCTTCCACCTTCGTCAGATCCGTGCCATTCGCCCCTTCCTCTCTCCCTCTGCTTTAACCACTCTACTCCTCACCTTGTTATTTCTCGTGTTGACTTCTCCAATTCCATCCTCTCTGGCATTTCTAAATTGCAGCTCTCACGACTACAACGCATTCAAAACACTGCCGCCTGTCTGGTTACCCACTCCTCCTCTAGGGACCACGTCACCCCCCTTCTTCTCCGACTTCACTGGCTCCCCGTCTTCTTTCGTATTCAATTCAAGCTTCTCATACTAGCCCACAAAGCACTGCATACTTCTACCCCTCAATACCTGGCCGACTTACTCCATTTTCACACTCCACGCCACACTCCTCGTTCATTCCACCTTAACAGACTTGCACTACCATACCCTTCACACGCTCATCTCCAGTCCACACGCTCCTCAGCCTTCTTCTTTGCAGGCCCTGCACTATGGAACTCCCTCCCCCCCTTCTCCGCCTTGAGCCCCACTACCCTACCTTCAAACGCTCCCTTAAAACTTACCTGTTCTCCCTCGCCTTTGACCTTCCCCCTCCCTAGCCCTGTCCCTCTTTCCCTCCCTCTGCCCTACCTGCTCTTGTCTCTATCGCTTTCTCTATTTGAATTGTAATTTCCTTTCCAGTTTCCGGCCTTGTGTCACTCTGTTTATATTTTTATTGTGAACCGCTCTGCCTACTAATGAAGAGCGGTCAATCAAATAAATGAACATGAACATCGACCTGTTTGCCAGTCCACTGAACAACCAGCTGCCAAGGTTCTGCTCCATAGCCAAAAATTATAAAGTAAGCTCCACTTATTTACCATAGACCAACTTATACAGTTTAATAATATTACTATACTATTTTATTATTTTATTAATAGCGATCAGATCTCAGAATCGAATATGGCTACACACTGAATCTGCTTATATGATACAGTGAACTGCCTTCAATACATCAATCATCTGTTGTATCGCTAATTTTTCTAAAGGTATTTTTACTTTTTATTGGTTTTCTTTTTAGTAAAAACTGCACTGTGATTTATCTTGCAAGGAGATGATGTAGAACGGCTTTGGAAATTATTCCATTCCAGACTATCGGCTTTCTATCCTCAAAGCAATGCCGTTAATGCTTTACTCTTGAGCAAGATTTATGTCATGAATTGCCTTCAGCAGTGCCGTTAATTCTTTGCTCTCAAGCAAAATTTCTTTTGTTTTATAAATTCCCAACGCATTAACAAGGCGCTACAGCGTTTCACGAGTAGCGTTTCTTCAGGGGAATGCCTAATAAAAATAAAAGCATTTACCTTAGTTTGTTGAGTACTTCAAAAGTGAGATAAAAGTTGGTCTTATTATCCAGGGAGATACTCACGGCTTCATTCAATACAGGTTCACCTCTCAAAAAACACGCCGCGCATGCGGGATGAAGGTTGCTCTGAAATTTAAACCATCTGAAGCTTAAGGATGACGTACTGCCGTAATGAGTGAATCTCACTAGCATGCTCCCCATTCAATGGCAATGTTTAAACCCTTTGGACTTAAGGTGTCCAAACGGAAAATCCATTCCTGCTCACGTCGTAATAATGCTTGATCACGGGATTTACCTCCTACACCTTGAGTGACCTGATCTATACACAAACATCTTAGTGTCGTGAATGAGTGTTGCTTTTCAATACAGTGAGACACTATAGGGGCTTGTGTTATTTTACAGTGCAATCGGCTAAGATGTTCCTTCATTCTAATGTGAAATTCACGAATAGTTTTGCCGATATATAACAGAGGGCATGGGCAAATAACGGCATAAACTACATAGGTGGAATTACATGTAGTACGGTGCCGTAGTTGATAAGTTTTTCCTTGATGTATAAATTGTTTTGTTTCCAACGTTATTTCACATATATTACAGGCCCCACATCTGTAGTGGCCCAGTTCCTCTGATCCTTATTTTTGTAAAGATGTTCTCAAAACCGTAGGGCTGAGGATTTCTTTTAAATTTTTATGGCGTTGCCATACACACTGAATTTTTTGGTTCTCCAATCCTGGGGTACTACATAAGACATTACTATGTTTCTTTAAAATCCTTTGAATCTGGAAACTGAATGGAGAATGTTTTGTTACTAAATGCACCGTGTCTTCTGTATTAGTATTTTTTTTCTGTGGCTGTAACAGTAGTTCTCTATTAACGTATAACGCCCGTTTATATGCCTTATCCACCACGTGACTAGGGTACCCTCGAGTCAAAAATTTTTGTTTTAATATTTTGGCTTGCTGCTTATATTCAGTAAGATCAGAGCAATTCCTTCGATACCGAAGGAATTGGGAAAGCGGAAGACTATCTCTAAGTTTACATGGATGAGCACTAGTATAGTGCAAGAGACTGTTCCGATCAGTAGGCTTCTGAAATACTGAAGTTTTCCACAAATGACCTTCTTTATGAACACAAACATCTAAATACGTGATGGTACAGGCATCATGTTCATAGGTAAATTGAATGTTGATATCGCAGCTATTCAGCCATTGAACGAAATTTTGTAAATCTTGATCTTTTCCCTCCCAAAGCATGAAGACATCATCGATGTACCGGAGCCAAAGTTTTATGTTGGTGAAATGAAGGGATGAAGATAGCCATGTCTGTTCAAATTTTGCCATATATAAATTGGCGATCGATGGTGCGCACGTTGCGCCCATGGCCACTCCAGCAATTTGCAGATAAATATTTTGCTCAAACATGAAATAATTATGAAATAATATTAATCTCAATAAATCCTTTAAAAAATGTAATTGAATCGCTGATAAATCCCCTCTGTCTTTCAGGGCTTCATTCACGACATCAAACGCAGCTTTTTGGGGTATACTGGTATAAAGAGCAGCCACATCTAAAGTGACAAGTTGTATATTCTGGGCCCTCGCCCATTCATTTTGATCAGCTAAAGTGGTTAAAAAATGAGTGGTATCCCGCACGTAGGATGGAATTTTTGCAATTAAGGGGCGTAAGTAGGAATCCACAAATATTGATAATGGTTCTAAAACTGACCCCTTTGTTGAAACTATTGGCCTCCCAGGAGGCTGAGTTAAGTTCTTATGTATTTTTGGTACAAGGTAAAGTTTTGCGATTACAGGACTTTGTTCATTTAGGAACTTCCATTCCTTACGAGAGATAATTTTTGAATCTTTCGCTTGTGATGTTAGCTCTTTAATCATTTTTTGTAACTGCTCTGTGGGGTCCGTATTTAAAATTTGATATATTTTTGTATCCGATAACTGTCTAGCAGCCTCTTGTAAGTACTGTTGTCTATGTAATACCACTATACTGCCTCCTTTGTCTGCTCGTTTTATGACCAGCTCTGTCCTGGAGCGTAATTCCCTTAAAGCTTGTGTTTCCTCCTGGGATAAGGTGGTACGTCTCCAACCCTTCCGCTGATGTACCATGTGTGTTACATCTTTTAATACTAATTCTTTATAGATTGATATGGCTGGAGGTAAGGGGCTTGGTGGCATCCATTCCGATTTTAATGGCAGTGCTATTCGATTTGAGGTTAACTCTATGTCCCTAGAAATTGGATTAACCGCAAAAAAAGCTTTCAATGATAATTTTCAAATAGGTTTTGCGAAGTCAATATGAAATTGAAATTCATCAAAAGAGATGGTCGGAACATAAGAGAGACCTTTTTCTAATAGCATGAATTGTGAAGGAGAACATCTTTACAGAAACAAGGGTCAGAGGAACTGGGCCACTACAGATGTGGGGCCTGTAATATATGTGAAATAACGTTGGAAACAAAACAATTTATACATCAAGGAAAAACTTATCAACTACGGCACCGTACTACATGTAATTCCACCTATGTAGTTTATGCCGTTATTTGCCCATGCCCTCTGTTATATATCGGCAAAACTATTCGTGAATTTCACATTAGAATGAAGGAACATCGTAGCCGATTGCACTGTAAAATAACACAAGCCCCTATAGTGTCTCACTGTATTGAAAAGCAACACTCATTCACGACACTAAAGATGTTTGTGTATAGATCAGGTCACTCAAGGTGTAGGAGGTAAATCCCGTGATCAAGCATTATTACGACGTGAGCAGGAATGGATTTTCCGTTTGGACACCTTAAGTCCAAAGGGTTTAAACATTGCCATTGAATGGGGAGCATGCTAGTGAGATTCACTCATTACGGCAGTACGTCATCCTTAAGCTTCAGATGGTTTAAATTTCAGAGCAACCTTCATCCCGCATGCGCGGCGTTTTTTGAGAGGTGAACCTGTATTGAATGAAGCCGTGAGTATCTCCCTGGATAATAAGACCAACTTTTATCTCACTTTTGAAGTACTCAACAAACTAAGGTAAATGCTTTTATTTTTATTAGGCATTCCCCTGAAGAAACGCTACTCGTGAAACGCTGTGGCGCCTTGTTAATGCGTTGGGAATTTATAAAACAAAAGAAATTTTGCTTGAGAGCAAAGAATTAACGGCACTGCTGAAGGCAATTTCATGACATAAATCTTGCTCGAGAGTAAAGCATTAACGGCATTGCTTTGAGGATAGAAAGCCGATAGTCTGGAATGGAATAATTTCCAAAGCCGTTCTACATCATCTCCTTGCAAGATAAATCACAGTGCAGTTTTTACTAAAAAGAAAACCAATAAAAAGTAAAAATACCTTTAGAAAAATTAGCGATACAACAGATGATTGATGTATTGAAGGCAGTTCACTGTATCATATAAGCAGATTCAGTGTGTAGCCATATTCGATTCTGAGATCTGATCGCTATTAATAAAATAATAAAATAGTATAGTAATATTATTAAACTGTATAAGTTGGTCTATGGTAAATAAGTGGAGCTTACTTTATAATTTTTGGCTATATAGCACAAAGCTCTGAGGAGTGACAACAATATAGTTTTATTAAACAGCAAAGGTTCTGCTCCAGGTAACCGCATCCTCTGAGAGTAGCAGCGGATGCTTTTCTGATTCCCTGGACTCAGGGCCTCCTCTATGCATTTCCTCCCACCCCTCTGGTGGCCCGAACACTGTTCAAGATTTTCCGAGACAGGGCCTCAGTCCTCTTGGTAGCTCCCAGGTGGCCAAGGCAGCCTTGGTTCCCCCTCCTGCTTCAACTGGCAGTGGATCTGCCTCTGCCTCTGGGATTGCAGCCCGACCTTCTCTCTCAGGATCAGGGCTCCTTGCTGCATCCCAATCTCAAAGCTCTCAATCTGATGGCATGGAGGCTGCAAGGTTAGTGTTGGCTCCCTGGGGCCTGCCTCCCGAGGTTGAGGAAGTTCTCCTAGCCTCCAGGAAACAATCCACTAGGAAGACCTATGCTCTCAAGTGGAAAAGGTTCTCTGTGTGGTGTCAGCTACGTGCTGAGGATCCTTTCTCCTGTACTGTGTCAGTAGTGCTTCAGTACCTGCTGCACTTGTCCAATCAGGGTCTCAAGTCCAACTCTGTTCAGGTCCACCTCTCTGCTTTGGCAGCTCACCACTCCCTAGTTGAGGGCCATTCCTTGTCTGTGCACCCTTTGGTGTCTAGGTTTCTCAGAGGCTTGCTTCTGCTCAAGCCTCCCATACGTTCTCCTGCTCCTGAGTGGGAGCTTAATGTGGTCTTGCAGCAACTGACTCTCCCACCTTTTGAGCCTATGGCTACTTGCCCTCTATGCTTCCTTTTCTGGAAGACTCTCTTTCTGATAGCCCTTACTTCGGCTAGGAGAGTGAGTGAGCTTCAGGCCTTGGTCTGTGATAGACCTTACACCAGGTTCTATAAGAACAGGGTTGTCCTCAGGACTCACCCTAAGTTCCTTCCTAAGGTTGTCTCCTCTTTCCACCTCATCCAGGAGGTGGTTCTTCCTACTTTCTTCCCTAGGCCTCATGCAAGTCAGGCTGAAACAGTTCTCCATACCTTGGACTGTGGGAGGGCTTTATCCTTCTACCTTGAACGTACGCAGGGTCACAGGAAGGCTTCTCAGCTCTTCCTTTCTTTTGACCCCAATAACTTGGGGAAGCCTGTGTCCAAGCGTACCTTGTCCATCTGGGTGGCTGACTGTATCACCTGGGCTTACAAGGCAGCTGACCTTCCTTTGCAGGGTAGGGTCACGGCCCACCGTGTGAGGACAATGGCTGCATTAGTGGCTCATCTCCGCTCTGTTCCATTGCAAGACATCTGCAGGGCTGCTACTTGGTCTTCAAGCCAGACTTTTGCAGCCCACTACTGTCTGGAGAGGGAGTCCCGTAGTGACAGTGCTTTTGGCCAAGCAGTACTCCGGAATCTCTTTGAGGTCTAGGCAACTCCTGCCCTCTGGTTGGGCTACCTGTGGAGCGTGTGTTCTTGCAAAGCCTTTACTGTGTTGCTGAGACTAGAGGGAGTTCTCTTGTTCAGCCTGGGTTCCTGGTAGCCCGGAGCTGGGGAGTCACCCATAAGTGAGGACTGACTTCCTGCTTGGTCCTGGAGAAAGAGTAGTTACTCACCTGTAACAGGTGTTCTCCAGGAGCAGCAGGAATCAGTCCTCACTACCCTCCCTCCTCCCCTTGGAGTTGCAGTTGTACATAGTTTACTTTTTACATTTTTGTGTGCTGTTCTTAGCTATGTCATTTGACTGAGGTAAGATGGCAACTTTAGGCGGGAAGGGAACCGTGCATGCGTGCCAGCATTCCCAAAGGCTTTCATGGATAGCTGTGGAAATGCTCCGCTGGTGCTTCATCGGCATCGATGACACCCATGTGAGGACTGATTCCTGCTGCTCCTGGAGAGCACCTGTTACAGGTGAGTAACTACTCTTTCTCTCATCCTATCATAGCCTCCCCTTATGCCACCACCGGTGGCATGGGATTTAAATCTGGTTCTTGGCCAGCTCATGAAGCCGCCTTTTTGAACCATTAGCTACTACCTCATTAAAATTCCTTTCCTGGAAGGTTATTTTTCTTATTGCAATCACATCAGCATGTCGCATTAGTGAGTTGCAAGCATTGGTGGCTGATCCTCCTTATACAAGGTTTCCATCATGATAAGGTAGTCCTTAGGACTCATCCTCACTTTATGCCAAAGGTAGTTTCACCTTTTCATTTAAACCAAGCAGTTTACCTTCCTGTTTTTTTCCCAAGGCCTCATGCCTTTAATGCAGAAAGGAATCTTCATACTTTGGACTGTAAAAGAGCTTTGGCCTTTTACTTGCAAAGAACGCAGCAACATAGAAAGTCCTCTCAACTCTTTGTTGCTTTTGATCCTAGTCATTTAGGACTTCCAGTCTCCAAAAGGACTCTGTCCAACTGGATTGCACAGTGTATATATTTTGCCTATTGGAGTAGGAACCTTCCTCTGGAAGGCCATGTCACAGCGCACAATGTGAGAGCCATGGCAGCCTCTATGGCTCATCTTCACTCTGTGTCTATCGATGACATCTGTCGAGCAGCTACCTGGGCCTCGGTTCATACTTTCACAGCCCATTACTGCTTGAACAAGGACTCCCACCGGGATGCCTTGTTTGGTCAGGTTGTTCTTCAACACCTGTTCCATACTTAATCAACTCCTACCCACCATCCCTGATAGGATGCCAGAGATCCATGGGGGGAAGTGGAGCCCTTTCAAAAGGGCACACAACTTCTCGGGCTTCTCCCTGGCATCTGTAGCTAGGGAGTCCCCATATGTGAAGACTACATTCCTAATTGTTCCTGGAGATAGCATAGTTACTCACCTGTAACGTGATCTCCGGGAACAGCAGGAATTTAGTCTTCACAATCCACCCACCTCCCCTAGGAGTTGTATCTCTCTTTTTCTCTTTCCCTCTCTCTTTCTTTGTCTCAGCTTTAAACTCAATTGGAGAGAGACAGTTGGGAAAGGCGGGAAGGCAGCACGCAGGCGCTGTGGGGTGCTCCCAAAAGCTTCCTAATTGGACGCTGGGGAGCATTCCCGCGCAGGCTCCGTCTGTACCGACAATACCATATGTGAAGGCTAAATTCCTGCTTTTCCCGGAGATCACCTGTTACAGGTGAGTAACTATGCTTTATTGAAACCGATCAAACCACTGTAACAATACTCTGCAGTCCTATCTAGGAGCGGCCATTTGTGGTACCAGTGTATTTAAAATCACTTCTCAATGCCCAGCATGTTTCAGCAAAAAACGCCCACATTAGGGTCTGGTATTTAATTCTTCCAAACACTATATCCAAAGACACACCATGCTGAAGGTGCTCAACCTCACATATACAAAAACCTCAGCTCAACCAACTATATACTATAAATACCCTGAAGCTCAAAGGATCTCGTATACCTATTCACATAATGGAGGAGAAAAGACCTCAGTAAAATCGCTGTTCCACTATATGGCAGTTATTCATTGCCTGAAGGGAAACCGCTGTGTAATACCATCATAGGTCTAAAAAACTGCTCCCAAAGACAGTCACTTAAAAAAATATCCCACAATGTTACTTTATTATTTTATTAAATTATTGATATATTAATTTCTCATTCTACACCTTTTACAAAACCAATATCGCCCATTATAGGCAATCATAGCTGCTGTATAGTGGGACGATTTTACTGAGGTCTCTCTTTCCTCCATTATGTAAATTGCTATAGGAGATTCTTTTGATCTTCAGGGTATTTATAGTATAGTTGGTTGAGCTGAAGGTTTTATATATGTGAGATACAATTCTTCCAACCACTGGATCACTTAGAGTAAGACCTGCTTAAGGAGACCTGCTAGGAGCCAAAAAAACAAAAGCAAACTTTAAAATAAAAAGCAAAAAAGGAGGAAAACTGCAGAAAAGGAAGGAGAACAAGAATAAGACCAAAACACAGATTAAAAAAAGGAAGGGATGAAAAGAGAAAATTCTGAACCAGAAAAAGTCACCTCTCCCCCTTTCGCCTACTACTGTATATGAGATTCTTTCTCACGTTTTTAAGTATTTGCACTATCACATATAGTAGGCAAAAAGGGAAGAGGTGACTTTTGTGGTTCACAGTGGTTTACTTTCTTTCTGTTCTCTTTTGTGTGTTTTTTCTGTATTTTGGACTTATTCCTTTTTTTTTTGCTCCTGATACAGGCATTTTTCACAGAAACATGGGGTTGAGGTGTAATTTTAAATACATTAGTACTGCAGAAGCCTCTTCTAAAAAGGACTGCTGAGCATTGTTAAAGTGCTTTGATCTGTTTTAATAAAGATTTTTGTTCCTCCTTTGCTGCTTCGATATTCCTCTGCTTTTTATTGTTTCTGTATTGACAATGAAATGGTATTGCCTCTTCTTTTATTTTCTTTGACTCTTTTATTTGTCTTCAGTACAGTCATATATAAAATCTTTTTGAAGAAGTGTGTTTCGCTATAGGGTATTTATTACTTTTATACATCTTCATTTGTGAGAGGTTTTAGGTGCTGTGTCTGGAAAATATTAAGCATTTTTTTTGTTTGTTTTTATGCATAGATGAGACAAACTGGAGTCACGCAGATACGATCTACTGGAATTTCTAACGGGCCAACAGTAGAAGCATCACTGCCTATAAACTCTCTCTCTGGTCAGCATCTTCAAGTTGCTTTGACCAGAGTGCCTAATGTCACTCAGCCTGGAGTTCGTCTATCCTGCCCTGGGCAGCCTATGGCTAATGGACCCTTTCCAGCAGGCTCAGTCCCCTGTAGTACCACAGGAACTTCGGGTAGTACAGACACTATTTTGATAGGCAATAATCATATAACAGGAAGTGGAAGTAATGGAAACGTGCCTTACCTGCAGCGAACCGCACTCACTCTACCTCATAACCGCACAAACCTGACCAGCAGCGCAGAGGAGCCGTGGAAAAAACAACTATGTAACTCCACTCAGGTACATAATTCATTGAACAGTGCTCAGTTCTCATTAGGAATACTGAGATTAAGACTGCATTTCCTTTTGCCAGTTTTATTAAGAATGCAAAATGTTTTGAGGAATAGATTGATGGAGTATAGAAGAACATTTAAAATGCTGCAGTGTTTAAAATGCATATACTGTTGCAAACTCTGATGTGCAGGTAAAATATTTAACTTTATATAAATATCCTTTTCTCGAAAGAGCAGCAGGGCTTGACCTCTTGAGTTCCTTCTCTTGAGTTCACATAACCCTGAAGACCCATCTAAGGAAGAATCAACAGTTTTGAGGCTGGAGAACGAAATCACATCACTTTATTTTATGACAGGATGAGTGCCATCTCTCTTGAATGTGGAAGTGAATGAGTCTAAGAGATAAGAGGGCAGACCTAATTTAAGATGCCCTCCTAGGCCCACTCAGTATTTCCCTAGTCACCCGCCAGCAGCAGAGGAGGAATGGGGTCATTCCAAGTTGCTTGTCCAAACTTATTAGACTTCTGAAGCAAAAGGTGAATTTAGAAGGTAAGGCATCTAAGGGAATCATGTTGTGTCAGGACTGTGAAAGTGTCCAATCACCTCAGAAGAGGAACCTTGGCCACTGAGAAATAGTATAAATAAACCCATTTCATATCGTCCTGCTAGACTAGTCCAGACTGGTGGAGACACAGAACCAGTGAATAGCCCAGGTTTCAATGACATCACTCCCATGCCTCTATATGCCTCAGCACCCAGAGGTCTCTTCAGTATCTGTTTCTAGCAGATGGTGGATGGATTTTCTCCTCTCTGAAGAAACTTCTGAAGATTTGAGAGGAAAAGATTGATTAAATGCTTGTGAACGACCACCTTGAGGGTGACACTCTCACTTGAACGTGAAGTAGGAGGCCACAGTAAACTGTGGTCTTTTTGGTAGTCATAGGAGGAAGGAAAATTAGTTCAGATCCACTTGCTTATCAGTGTGGCACGAGGGTTTCTGCTGCCGTAGGCAGAGCTTCCGTGCCATTGCCTCCCCAAAAGACTGCACCTCCATCCAGCCTGCCATGCCACCCCCACCTTATCTGAAATGGCAGCTGAACTGCCACTTCAGCGCTACATCGGGCCTTATTTATTTTTATTTAACAAACTTTTATATACCGCCCCTTCCTGAGATCAAGGGCGGTTTACATGAAACATCGCAACAACTTTTACATTAAACTTTGAAACTATGTACGCTTAACTTGTTACAACTATATACAATAAACTTGTTATATCTATATGCAATAATCTGTGTGAAGTACGGTTGTATACATTTGTAGCATGAGGTATGTTGTGTAATTATGTTAAGAATTTTGTATTGCCACATGGTGATTTTTTTAATAATATTTTTAGATGTCTTGGGATTTGTGAGATTGTTTGGATCACAAAAATAATCCGTGAAAAGAAATGTCTTTAAGTCCCTATAGAATTGCTCGAGGTCTTTTGTTGCTCTTAAGTCATTGGGAAGTGAGTTCCACAATATTGGGGCAATATAAGAGAAGGCTCGAGAACTAGTACATTGGTTTGTGTTGCAGATATGGGAGGGGATTTTGTAGGTGTTTTGGAAACAGTTTCTTCTTATCCTTGAAGGGGGTTAGGTGTTATGAGGAAGGCGGATAGTGGGGTTTTGGCAATGTTATTATGGTGCTTAAATATAATCATTAGGTATTTGTATTTTATTCTTGAGGTTATTGGTAACCAATGGAAGTCTTAGAGTATGGGGGAAAGTGCCTGCGCACATGCATGCTCACTGCCTGCTGCTCCTGCCCCCCTTCTGATGCAACTTTCTTGGCGGGAAGGCAGGAATAGAATGCCGGAACTGCGCATACGTGCAAGGGCGTTTCCAAGCCCACCATGGCGCTGAAGCAGCAGTTCAGCTACCGCTTTCCCCAGGGGGGGAGGGGGGTTGGTTTAGTGATACCCCCCACCAGGGTGTGACACCTAAGGCGACGGCCTAGTTTGCCTAGTGGAAGGGCTGGCCCTGGTGCTTATCATGATAGCCTGTCGAGCAGCCAGAAATTGGAAGGATTTGGAATGATCTGGAAGAGTGCAGCAGCCTTACACAACCTCAATGCTCCTCCCTCCCTCCTCCTCCTCTGTTCCCACCTGCTCTTCCCAAAGATTGCAGAAGGCTGTCAGAGAGGGATCTGTCTGCCAGCCACCTTAAATGCAGTGCTGCAAAAGCCAGTGAAACAGTGTCAGTGGAGTAGATCTGAGCTCTGCACAGACCCTCGACATGGGGCTCTTAGGGGGTGAGTACCAAGACTTGACCTCATCATTGTCCTTGTTGGGGGCTCTTGATTCTGTCTGTGTGGGATGCAATTTGGGGTAAACCACTGAAGACCATTGGTGTGAGTGGGGGTTTCCCACTGTTTTTTGCATGTTAGTAGCATTTTCCCTTATTGTGTGCCTGGTGGTCGCACAGTCTGTCTGTAAGTTCCGCCCAAGCAGCTCCAACGCACATTCCTACCCTAGCGCCTGTAACGCGCGATCTCCAGGAACAAGCAGGAATGAGTCTTCACATATGGGTACGTCGGTACCGACTGAGTCCGCGCAGGAACGCTTCCCAGCGTCCAATCAGAAAACCTTTGGAAGCATCCCAACACGCCTGCGTGCTGCCTTCCCAACTGCCTCGCCTCAGTTTTCGTTTTTCCGCGGAGCCGGCAGGACATCCTCCTGTCACCGCAGAAAATTCTTCTTTTATTTTTTAGTTTTCTTGTGATCGCGGCTGCCTTCCCCGACGCCACCGGTACCACCGGTGTTTCTTTTTTCTTTTCTTGTAAAATTTTCCTTTTTAAGGAATATTTTTTCTTCCTTAGTGTCTCACGGTGTCTCTGGTCTTCTAGGCCTCTCCATTTCCTTCATGGAACCGCCAGCCACTTTCCCCAAGAAATGTACAAACTGTGGCAGTGCAACTTTATTTTTAGACACTCACAATTGGTGTCTAACCTGCTTGGGTCCTGACCATTTTCCTTCGGAGCCCTCGGGCAATAGTATTGTGAGAAGAAGTTTTCAATATCGAGTTCCCCTCGACACATGGTCCCCCTCCAGCTTCAGGGCACCGACCATATCTTCTTTTCCACAGGATCAGGTAACCCAAAAACAGTTTGTTAAGACTAGCCAGTCCTCGAGCAGCAATTCTCATGCACAGCATAGAGATGCCTCCGGCCTTGTCCTCGAGAATCCACTGGCTTCAAAACCACGGTGGGAGTCTTCGGCCTCCAAAGCCTGTGTGGGGTTTCAGATTGTTCCTGAGGTTCACCCCTCACAGAACATACCTGAGCCATGCCCGGTGGTGGCATCCGCTTCGAGCGGTACCGATACCCCGGCATCGGCACTGGTGTTAGATGAAACATTCCTCACCAAGGATCGTCGTCTGGCGTCCTCGGTACCTACGGATACGCTTCAGACCGACTTTCCAGTATCGGTACCGACACCGATACTAGTACTGACGACAGTACCTATCCAGACGTGCATCGATAGACTCGCTTCCTTCGATGCCGAGTCTAGAATCGATCTCCAGTCTGGAGGACTGGGTACCGACTTGCCTTGGTACCGACTCCCGTCGGTACCGAAGGCTCGGTTCCGATACTTCGGATCCGCAACTCTCGGTTCCTCCGATACTGTTAGAGTTGCCACCGGCTGGCCTTCATCCACTGGTATCAGATACGGTACCGAAGTCGGTACCGATATCCACATTACCTTTGTTGTCGGTACCTTCCATGCTTCTCTCGTCAGGCTCGCTTCCCTCGATGCCGAGTTTGGAATCGATCCCTAGCATGGACGACATGTTACCGACTGTCGCTGGTCCTGACCTGCAGTACCAGCGACCACCTTCTAAGGATCCCATACTGCACCATTCAGGATCTTCTATTCCTATATACCTAGCTAGATCCCTCGGTGCCAACGCTAGTTCTTCATCAGATCTAGCCTATCCAAGGGAAGTTCCCTCTGGGGATCCTTCTTTCCAGACTTTCCTCCTGGATATGGCAAAATCACTTGCCATTCCTATTCCTGGACAAGATCCTACACATGGGAATACAGAATACCTCTCTGTTCCTAGCAAAGCAAAGGAGAACATAATGCTTCCTTTACATCATTCTTTGCAGGATCTCCTTCTACGAATGTGGGAAGCTCCTTTAAAGGTACCCCCACCTTCTAGAGCAACTGATCTTCTATATCAGGTGCCCCCCTCTCCAGGGTTTCAAAAGACTCAACTTCCTCATCATTCCATTGTGGTAGAATCAGCAATGAGGCGAGTGAAGAGTAATAAAAAGCACTCTTCTTGTCTGCCAGGTCGTGAGTCTAAGACACTAGATGCCTTTGGACGTCAAACCTTCCAGACATCCATGCTTTCAGCAAGAATTCTCTCATATTTTTTATATGGGTCTATCTCTTGAGGAGGTCACAAAGCAATTACATCTTTTGACTCCTTTTCTTCAAGAACCCAGATGTACAGACTATTCCTCACTGATTAGTCATACGCAACTTATCTCTAGGTTTCTTATTCGTGCTATCCTAGACTCCTTTGAGTCTGTTAGCAGGACTTCTGCTATAGCTATAGGGGCACGACGTAGAGCCTGGCTCCAAGCTTCAGACTTGGACAAATGGGCACAAGAAAGACGGGGAAATACTCCTTGCACTGGAGAAAATCTCTTCAACAAGGAGTCTTTACTCCAGGTTACTCAGTTATCCACTGACTTTCCTGTTTCCAGAGGCTGTTCTACGTCTTCTTCTTTCCCAGTAGGTAGGAAATGTCCTACCAAACTTCTTCCCCTAGGGGGAGAAGGTTTTATCCATCTGCCCATCATACAGATGTTCCCAAACAAGGGAAACATCGCTCTGGTCTGAAGAATCCACATACTCAACAGGGTCAACAAACCCAGCAGTCGCAGGGTTTCAAATAGATCATTGTCCCTCTTGGTTGGTGGTTAGGGTGGCAGTCTGCTTCTTTTCACTTGCAGTATCTGCACTAAATTTATCCTAACCTACCTAGATATCTCTTCATGAGACATCTTTTCTCTAAGAGTCTTTATGATGATCATGCCCATACTTAACAGATTTTCCTCTTCCTCTTGGAGGAACGAGAGGTAACAACTATCAATAGACAGTTGTTTCCCTGTACTGGCATGTATCATCTCACCTGTCAGAGACGTCCTCCATAGTCGGTCTCTTGCAACTCTGTCTTACCTCCCTCTTACTACAGCATTTGGTTTAAAAGAGTGGCTCTTTTCCACGGGTAAGCCCCTATAGTCCTTTACCTGTTCTACCGGGGGATTCTCCCTTCTGGAGTTGTTTTCCCCCTTGTTACCTTAGGGCAGCTCATCAGACAATAGGAAGTCCTACCATGTCTGTTTCGTTTTTCCCGATCTAAAAAAGGAAGAGGGAAAAGAAATTTTCCATGCTGCCCTGGTAGTTGCTGCAGATACAGCAATTCCTAGTGGTTAAGCCACTGGTTTTGTTCACTACACAACCAGGGCTTCCCCTCCACTAGCAATCCTCCTAGCCTCAGTGCTAAGTCCCAAACAGGTTATCAACCTTGTTTGGGAAACCCTATTATCACAGTCTGGTTGGTTAACTCTATTCTTCGCCCCTTTGTTCTTGGCAGAATAGCTGGTTACCTGCTGGCTTTCCACAGCCAGTTTTTTCTTCTAACCAACCTGCAGCATGCTCTCTGCATCTCTACAGAGTAGCTTTGCACTATGGGCCCTTGCTAGAGAGCATTAGTATCTTGCCTAGCAGATAACCCCAGATGGTTAGGGGGGGTTCCCCCAGTCATGTTTCATGTCTGGCAGGTATTCCCTACCCTTTCCATCTCATCTTAAATCTCTTTTGAGGCATAAGCCTCAGGCCTTTCATTATGTGAAAGCCTAAAGGAGGGCCAATTCCCTGGCTTGGCCCATATCTCCTTGGGTTTTCTCGTCAGAGATAAATTTCTTCAATGGCAGCTAGAGGACGCCTAATACCCATCTTGCCCTCATAGGCGGATCACTAGGGTATCTTTCTCCAGAGGCGTCCTCTATTCATTCTCCATACTGCAATTCTGGAGATATCTGGACTTCCTGTCTACAGACTGAAGTTATCCTCTGCAATTTTCACCTAGGCCATCCTGGTTATTCAAGAGCTCAAGTTCTGCAAAGAATTCAGCCGCCTTCTTGTCAGAGAGACCTTTCCTCTGACTCTGCCAGTCATAACCAGGAAA
This sequence comes from Ichthyophis bannanicus, assembly GCA_033557465.1. Taxonomy (NCBI): domain Eukaryota; kingdom Metazoa; phylum Chordata; class Amphibia; order Gymnophiona; family Ichthyophiidae; genus Ichthyophis; species Ichthyophis bannanicus. The sequence continues at coordinate 882,887,135 of CM066035.1, read as the reverse complement.
AAAGGATTCTCTATTTATCTATTCAAGCAGGTATCAACCTTCTTGCTGTCAGATGAATCTTCCTCTCTCCCTAGATCCCTAGGGGGGATGGGGTTCTAGGGACATCTCTCCATCCATATACCTGGAGACATGTGTCTATATGCCTGCCTATTCATCTAGATATATATAGATAGATATAGATAAGTATATATATACATTTATATATATATCTGTGTGTCTTCTGCCCATACATATCTCTTTATAGTTAAATGTATACACATATAGGGTATATATGCATATAACTATATATATATACACACATATATATTTATATATATAATGAGATATAATTTTAGATAGATCTGTATCCATCTACTTATCTGTCTGTTAGGTTCAGATATCCTTACATTCCTATATGATCCTGACAGATGGGCACTACCCCTATCAATGCTGTGCCAGCATACTTAGGGGGCTGCACCTATAACCACTTCCTGTGGTAATTGACAAACTTTTCCTTACCATAACCTTTTCAGGTTAGGTACTCCTGAAGCTCTCCATGTACTTTTTTCTTTCCTAATTGACCCCATTTAGGAAAGACATTGCAGAGCTTCAGTTGTTCTAAAGCTTAGCGCTCCTGAGTCTGTTCTTACTTTCTTGTCAGATTACAAGGGTCTCCATACCCTTTCTCCCCTACATGGACTGATTCCAACCCCAGTCCAGTTGGGTCAGACTCATTTTTTCTCTTGGTCCTACATTTGTACTGTTTTTGGACCAAAACAGCTTAAGCTTCCTTTCATAGTACCTTCTGCGTTTCCGCTGAAGCTCTACTTCTTATACTACCCCAGTTTTCCCCTGGGGCTATTTCTCACCCTGAAGGGTTCTGACCTCCACTTGTTTTTGTTCTACTTTATTACCTCTACTTCTCAGTGAGGTACCCCTTGAGCACTTTCACTGGCTCTTCTATTAGATCCATATGTAGCTCAGTGCACTTGTGCAATGCCAACAAGGGATGCCCAGATTACAATATTTTACTACTAAATGCCCTCGATACAGGGTCTTCCCCTTTGAAGCCCTGTTCTAGCCAGCTGTTCCACAGCTCCTTTTCTGTATTCAACTCCTACCCTCCATCCCCAGGATGCCTGAGGTCCTGAGGACTAGCATGGCTCGTTCTAGACTTGCAACATGCTAGGACTCCCTCTGGGCATCTGAGCTTGGGAGTCCCCATATGTGAAGACTCATTCCTGCTTGTTCCTGGAGATAGCACAGTTACTTACCTGTAACAGGTGATCTCTGGGAACAGCAGGAATAAGTCTTCACAACCCACCCACCTCCCCTAGGAGTTGCATTTCTCTATCTCTATCTTTCCCTTCCTTGCTCTCTCTCTCTCTTTGTCTCAGCTTTAAAACTTAACTGAGGAGAGGCAGTTGGGAAGGCGGGAAGGCAGCACGCAGGCGTGTTGGGATGCTTCCAAAAGCTTTCTGATTGGACGCTAGGAAGCGTTCCCACGCGGACTCCGTCAGTACCGACGTACCCATATGTGAAGACTTATTCCTGCTGTTCCCAGAGATCACCTGTTACAGGTAAGTAACTGTGCTTTGCAGTAAAAGCACAGTTCACACACTGCAGTAAAAGTGCAGTTAGTGCATGCCTTTGGACTGCCGCAGCCTTAGCGCATGCTGATGTGATAGTTGCCTTAACTCTGTTGTCTTCCAGGAATCATTGTTGGCCTGTGGCAAGCAAGGTGCCTCATCTCCAGCTTCTGGATGCTTCTCTTCTAGCATAGCAGCTCCTGAGTTGTCCCTGGAGGGATTTCTCCCTCTCTCTGTGCCAGGGGATGTGGTTAGTCCAGCCTTGCCTGCTTAAGGGTAGGAGGTGAAAGGATGGTGCTGTGGGTAAAGACAGCCAGCCAGCCAGCTGGAGTTTCCGGCGACCATGCTGTGTGCTATTCCCTGTCCCTGGTGTAGGGAAGTCCTTTCCGCAAGGAGAGCTTTTGGAATATGGATTGTCTTTCCCGGAAGTCTTTTCCTTTTTACAACAGGCCTGATCATTCTGGTGTGGAAATTCAAACCCTGCAAACTCTGGGTTCTCCGAATGCAGTCTCGTGAGGGGCAGGCTGAGAGTGAAAGCCTTGTTAGATTGCCTGTTGCTAAGGTTACCTGGCAAAGAGTGCACCCTGGAGATGGGGATCAACTGGGATCTGCCCAAGATCTGAACTGTGGCTTGGATTCAGATGTCTGATATGGATGAAGAAGTACTCTCATCTTGTGAGGAGGCCGATGTTATCCTTCTTTTCTGGAAGGAGGACTTGGAGGTGTTGATTCCCAGGTTCTCATCCACTTTGAGCTTGGCAGTTGCTCCAGGCATGAAGCAGAAACTGAAGATGCATCTACTACTGCAAGATGTGCAGAAGTCCACTACTGTCTTCCAATTCCCGGAGGTGCTCAAGGGCTTGTTTGGTTGGAGTGGGATTCTCCCAACTCTCCACTTTAGGGGCTAAGGATGTATAAAAGGAGGAATGTGTTGTGTGCTTTGATGTTTCCAAGGTGGATACACCGGTCACAGCAGTTACCAGACAAACCACCATTCCTGTGAAAGGCAGATTGGCCTTAAATGATCTCTGGACTGACAGGGGAATTCGTGTTGAAGATTGTTTGCTGCGGTAGTTGCTTTTCCTCAATTGGCAGCATATGCAGGTCTGATGTCTCGATCCCTGCTCCAGTGGATTCAGTCTTTTCTGCCGAGTGATTCTACCTTTCTTTTGGAGTTTGCTTCCTGAGCCGCCTTTTCTGATGACATGTGCAGCCTTGTATGTCTAGTGGCCAGAGATTGTGCCCTGTTGATGGTGATACAGCGTTGGCTTGGCTCAGACACAGGACAGCGGGGCATAGCTTCCAAAACCCTGTTGCCCATCTGTCCTTAGAGGGATGCTTCTGTTGGGTCTGATTTGGAGAAGCTGATGAAGGACCTGGGTGAGATGAAATCTTGCCACTTTCCGGAGAGCAAGTCCAAGGGACCTGTGAAGTGGGCAGGAGCCCTTTTTCCATCAGCCTCCGCCAGCTCCTTGCAGATACACTGGTCTGACTCCTGGGGTTCCTGGGATTCTTGTCACTACCAGCCTGAAAAGCCTTCTTTCCCTCTGCTTATGGACTTTGGACTCCTTCTCAGTCCTTTTATGGAGTGCTTAGGCCCAGGGACCCAGACCCACTCAGAAGAGGACCCTTCCAGGCTGTGCAATGAAGGTTTGAGGGCCCTTTCCCTGGTTCATCCGTTTGGGGACAGGCTTTGCCTCTTCTTCAGGAATGAGACTGGGTCACCAAGGATCACTGGGTACTGTGAAGACAGTGGTGCCCATTCTCTTGGACGATTGGGGCAGAGGTTAGGTATTCCATCTGTTTCGTGGTAGCCAACACGATAGGAACATTCAGGTCCATTCTGGACCTCAACTATGTCAACGAGTGCTTACATGTCATGTGTTTCTGAATGGAAACTTAGCGATCCAGGATTCAAGCAGTGCGCACAGGGGGGTTCCTGGCATCTCTGGTTTGGGCTGAGACATACTTTCATATCACAATTTGTGGGATCACAAGTATATGCTTTTTGCCATGCTTGACTCTCACCTTCAGTTTGCCGCCCTTCCATTTGGTGTGTCCACTGCCTGAAGGACATTCTCCAAGGTCATGGTGGTGGTGTCCACAGCGCTGAGAGATTTGTATGCACCCATATCTGCACTACTGGCTCATCTGAGGCCATTCGCCTTCAGAGGCATCTCAGATAGCTCTCTGAATGGTGTCCTTTCTGATGATCCTCGGCTGGGTGATCATTTGGGGAAGAGACGGTTGTTTCTGGGAGCACGTTTTCGATAGTCGAGCATGTGGATTCTTTTTGCTAGTGGAGAAAGTATAGGATTCTGGATTGCTTAGCGCTGTTCTGTTCGCAGGAGGCTCACAGAGTCTGGGTTGATCTTCATCAGCAGTTCGCACTCAGGCTCCCGCTCCCAATAATGGTGAAGGCCAGCCTAGAGTGGTGGTAGTAGCTCCGTCCTCTGAGGAAAGACTTGTTGCTGAACTGGATCCTTCTGGTGATCAATGCCAGTGTCTCGGGCCGAGGAGTCCATTCTTAAGGCTAAACAGCCGAGGAATTTTGGAACCACTGGGAGGTGGTGTGGTCCATCAACTGCCCTGAAGTGAGGGCCATCAGGTTGGCTCTTCTGTGTCTCTGGCCCCTCGGTGTCTCTGGTCAAGGGCTGGGCAGTTCACGTGTTCTCAGACAGCACCACAGTGGGGGGCTTATGTTGATTGGCAAGGCGGCACGATGAGTGCTGGAATAGCCCTGGAAATTAATCTCCTCTTTGTCAGGGCAGAGAAGAGCCTTCTAGTTTGTCGACTTTGAACATTGTTGAGGTGGATACTGTGAAAATTGATTTTCTCCAGGAACAAGCAGGAAGTCAGTCCTCGCATATAGGTGATGTCGGCGCCGATGGATCCCGCATGGTAACCTCTCCCCAGCTTTCAAAGAAAGCCTATGGGAGATGTACCATGCATGCGTCGTCTCCTTCCCGTCTAAGGATGCAATCTTGCCTCAGTCTCCTTTTTTCCGCCGAGCCCATCAGACGTGTGTCTGTTTCCCCACAGAAAATTTTGATTGCTATTTTTTCTTTCTCCAGTCGTGTATTGGTTCCCTCCCGTCTCCTGATTCTGGCACCTCAAGGTAGTTCTCTCAAAGCTCACTGCACCATCGTTCGAGTCTCTTGACTCGTGCCACCTTAAGTATCTATCCTGAAAGGTGTCCTTCCTTGTGGTGCTCACCTCAGCTCGCAGGGTCAGCGAGCTCCAAACCCTAGTGGCTCACCCATCTTATACGAGGTTCTACAATAACAGCGTTGTGCTCTGCACGCATCCCAAGTTTCTCCCAAAGGTGGTGTCCCTGTTCCACTTCATCCAGGAGGCGATGCTTCCTACATTCTTTCCACACTCCCATGCCAGCAGGGCAGAGGTGGTTCTCCATGCCCTGGACTTTAAGTGGGCCCTGTCCTTCTACCTGAAGCGTACTGAGGCCCCCCATCACACCTCATAGTTCTTCATCTCCTATGACCCAAATCAATTGAGGACAGCAGTCTGTAAACACACCCTGTCCACTTGGGTGGCGGACTGCGTTGCATTTAATTATAACTGGGTTGGTCTCTCGATGGAGCGTCCGATCATGGTGCACAGCGTCTATGCCTTGACGGACTGTGCTGCAAACCTGCACTCCGTCCCCTTGGCGGAGATCTGTTAGGCCACCACCACCTGGTCCCTCTGCTCACTACTGCCTGGAGAGGGAGTCCCAACAGGACAGCGCCTTCAGCCAGGCAGTACGTAGTCACTTTGAGGTTTAAGGCAACTCCTGCCCTTCAGTGTTTTCAGGCTACTGGAGAACTGGTTCCTTGTTTGACAATTGGGGTCGCTCGTGTGTTTGGTGTCCTTGACTCAGTTGCTGCATCTCACGGTTTACCTCTTCTGGTCACCCGTGGCATTTTACAGGGCTTTTTTTCAGAAGCCTTGTAGCTAGGTACGTGAGGACTGACTTCCTGCTTGTTCCTGGCAAAAGCATAGTTACTCACCTGTAACAGGTGTTCTCCAAGGACAGCAGGAATTGGTTCTCACAATCCTCCCCCCTCCTCCCTGTAGAATTGCTTTTTTCTTTTTATTGTCTTGAGCTATGTTCTCATACTGACGCAAGATGGCACCCTTAGGTGGGAAGGGGACATGCATGCGTAGTACATCTCCCAAAGCTGAGGAGAGGTTACTGCATGGGCTCTATCGGCGCCAACATCACCCATATGTGGGGACTGATTCCTGCTATCCCCAGAGAACACCTGTTACAGGTGAGTAACTGCTTTCTCCAGAAACAAGCAGGAAGTCTGTCCTCACATATGGGTGACGGCGCTGACTGAGCCCATGCGGAGCATTTGGGAATGCTATCATGCATGCGTGATCCCCTTCCTGCTCATGGATGCCATCTTGGTCAGTCTCCTTTTTTCCGCGGATCCCAACGGACGTGGTCCTCATCTCTCCCGGAAAAAGTGATTCTTTCCCTTCCAAATTCTTGACTTCGGTCCCTGTACTGCCTTCACCTCGTCAGGCACACTGGTGCCATTCTCGGCCTCATGCAGTCCCTTTTTTGACAAGGTTCTTCCTTGACTGGCGTTTGCACCTTTTTTCGTCCGGGGGTCCTCTACCCCAGCCGGGTGTTCTTCCACCATGACTCTGGGTTTAAAAAGTGGGACCGATGTGGCCAAACCATATCTGTTTCTGATACTCATGATGTATAATATAATATAATATAATACTGTATCCTACCAAGATCTCCATTTTGTCCCAGAGATGAAAGAAACAAGTACCCATAAAAAATTAAATCTGCAAAACAGGAACAATGATCCTATAGCAACAACTAGAGAAATGCCCACAGTTACTCTGTAGTGCCACTGAAGCGCAGTGGATTTTCTGCCAGTGTTGGATGCCTGTTACAGGGCAAATTCAAGATAAGAGAAAATTCTGGTGGAATCCCTGGCATCCATAGTTTGAGATTTGTACTCTAGATATGCCTAATGGAAATCCATAGTACCAGGGGTGACTCACAACATTCTGCTGCCTGAGGCAAGAGATGAACTGGTGCTCCCCCCTCACAAGGCAGCCAAAATGGAAAGGCCTCCTCAGAACTCTAGTCAGGGAACAGGAGGTCCCCTCACTTAGAACATCAGTCAGGTGGTTGCCCCAAGAATAAAGAAAGCAGTATATTCCCAGGCTATATAATTGTTTTAAAATTTGCAATGATGTTTATATGCAGCAAAAAATTGAAGCAGTCTTATTATGTAGCCTGGAAATCTAATATAAAACACATCGACTCCTAACATTACACACTGGATCAGCATGGTATTTAATATAAATATATATTCTGCAAAAGACAAAAGAGATCACATACCAGGAGCAAAAAAAAACATTGAGACCCATGGTGCAGTTTATAACATCAAATTAAATAAAATTAGTTGTAACCATTTTGAGTTTTTAATTTGTGATATGGTTCTTGCTGTTTTTAATGTGTTTTGCATCCAAAGAAACACTTCTCCCAGCAATGGGTACAGAGCAGAACTAGGACATTTCCCATAGAACACAACATACCAAAATTATTTTCTGATTTGATGTCATCTCTATAACAGCAATATAAATCCTCATGAGCACTGGGCATATTGTGAAGTAATACAAAATCCTACACAAAATTACTCAAGACCTATAGAGAAAATCTGCCATACCAGAATAGCATCAACTTCCGAAACTTATACAAGGAGCCTACCCAGAGAAGAGCAGCATGCGCCTTCAGCCAGAGAGCATGGTAAATACTGCAGTGGGGCCCTAGAACATCCATACACCTATTCAGAAAACCAAACAAGCCAGACAATCCCTACATAGAAATTCCATGCTAATAGAACGTTGCCTCAGTGGCACATGCAGAACACATACTGTAGATCCTCACTAAGTAGAGGATATATTACTACAAATAAAAATTGACAGGGGTGATATGCAAAGCCACTTAGACAACTGCCTAAATGCTGCTCAATAAGATATTCATTGACACTAATATGGTTATTGCTGCTGAATATCCCTGCATGCCACTACTAAAAATTGCAATGCTAGCCAGCTAGAGCAGAGGTGGCACCCAGGGATAACAGGCTAGCAGCGATATTCAGTTGCTAGTTGGTTATTCCAAAGCAGCAAAGGTTAGGCACCTGAAAGATTCACCCAGATCTCCAGGAACAAGCAGGAATGAGTCTTCACATATGGGTATCGTCGGTACCGACGGAGCCTGGGCGGGAACGCTCCCCAGCGTCCAGAAAGAAAGCTTTTGGGAGCATCCCACAGCGCCTGCGCGCTGCCTTCCCGCCTTTCCTGCCTCTCTCCAGTTCTTCTTTTCCGCGGAGCCAGCAGGTCGTGTTTCCTGTCACCGCTGAAGAATTTCTTATTTTCTTTTTTTTTCTTTAGTCACGTGTCTGCCTTCTCGATTCCGCAACAGTACCACCGGTCCTTTTTCTTTCTTTAAAAAAAAAAAAAACTTCTACTCTTTTCAGTGCATTTTTCTTCTGGGGCCTTAGGCCTACAGATATATTTTGCCCTCATGGAAAAACCCGCCTCCGGGTTTAAGAAATGCACAAAGTGCAGCAGCACTATTTCTGTCACTGACACCCATGACTGGTGTCTAAAATGTTTAGGTCCTGACCACTCCATTGTGGATTGTGAGTCCTGTTCCATGATGTCTAAAAGAGGGTTACAGAATCGGGCAGCTAAGCTCAGTACCCTGTTTCCCTCCGATGCAGCTTCCGTGGCATCGACGTCTTCCAGGGCTGCTTCTTCATCCCATGGATCTCAGGTAACCAAACTTAAATCTGGCCGGTCCTCAAAGAGTTCATCTCCCTCTAAGTATCGAGATGCCCCCGAGCTTACTCTTGAGGATACCACACCGGCAAAATTACCCCGGCGGGAGGCTCCGGCTTCCAAAGCACTACCTATGGGGTCACAGGTTGACATCGATGGCTCGGCCTCGACCGATCACCTGTTACAATGTTCTGGGGTACCGGCAGTTTCTACCGGTACCGATATCCAGACATTGGTGGCGTCAATGGATCAGAATATTCTGACCATACAGCGTGCCATCACGGCATTCATTCAAGCTGCAACGCCTACGGTACCGCAACAAACCCCGTTGTCGGTACCTGTACCGATTCCAGTACCGGACCCGATATCAGCCCCGATACCAGTACCGCTTGCATCGACCACAGCGGTACGCTATCCAGTGATGCCCATCAGTACCGACCCGGTACCGATTACTCCCGATGTCGATACCTCCCGGTACGCGTATCGGGCTCTACGAGAGCATCCAGATAGTCGATACTTCGATTCCTCTGAAGACTCTGATTCTTCAGAGGCCTCAATTGAAGCATCGGGCATCCTTCCTCAGGAAGCTTCTTCTCCAAAAAGACTTGTCTTTTCAGGACTTCATTAGGGAGGTGGCCAAAGGCCTGTCCATCTCAGTGACGTCTGAAACTGAACCTAGAGCCAAAAAATTGGATATCCTACAATATCCTAAGGCTCCTAAAGAGGCAGCCACCTTACCAATACATGAGATTCTTTATGATCACATGCTGGGCATATGGGAGACTCCTCTTTCCACCTCCCCTCATTCCAGAAGGTTGGACACCATGTATCGTGTCCTGGGTTTCATAAGACCCAGCTTCCTCACCACTCTATTGTGGTAGAGTCTGCTATGAAAAAGATCAAGAGTACAAAAAGGCACTCCTCTGCTCCTCCAGGAAGAGAATGCAGAGCTTTAGATGCCTTTGGCAGGAAATTCTTCCAGGCCAGTATGCTTGTAGCCAGAATCAACTCCTATAGTCTCTATATGGGGATGTTTCTAAAAGAAGTTACAGATCATCTGCAAACCTTATCTCCTTTTATGTCAGAAGATAAGAGAGAAGAATACATCACCTGGCTTAAACATGCACAGGATGTATCCAAGTTTTCCAACCGTGCAGCCTTTGACTCTTTTGAGGGGGCCAGTAGAGCCTCGGCTATTGCCATAGGTGCACGCAGAGTTGCTTGGTTGCAAGCCTCTGATTTGGAATCCTGGGTACAGGATGGTCTAGGTAACCTTCCCTGTACAGGCAAAAACCTGTTTGGCAAAGATTGGAAAGCAAAGGCCAACCAAATGGATGCTGAAAACTCTGCTTTAGATAGACTTTCAAAGTCTACTACTGCTCCTTTTAAAAAGAGGTTGTTCAAAAAGGGATCTTTCCCAAAGAAAGGGAAATTTTCTTCTTATGGTCAGGCCTCTTCTCAAGGTCGTTTTGCTACAAAGAGACAGCAACAACCAAAACAGGCCAAAACCCAGGCTGCAAGGACTGCTACGGCCCAACAGCCTCAGCCTCCTCAGGGCCTTTGACTTTCTACTAGAGACCTTAGCCTTTCTGGCTCTAGAACATCCAGAGCCTCTCACCATCCCAGGAAGGTTAGCTCACTTTGCTCCCAGATGGGAACAAATCACAGCAGAGCAGTGGACCCTCTCCATCATAAAGGAAGGGTACAAACTTCATTTCTTAAACCTTCCTCCTCACACCATGGTGAAAGTTCAATTCTCCAACATCTCTCTTCACCCTTCTAGGTCAAGAGATTTCTACCCTTTTTGTCCAAGGGGCAATAGAAGTACCCCTTCTTCAACAGGGCTCAGGGTTCTACTCCCCCTATTTCCTCATTCCAAAGAAAACAGGGGGCTACAGACCCATATTAGATCTCAGAGAATTGAACAAGTTTCTATGCAAGGAGAAATTCAAGATGACTTCTCTCGGAACTCTCCTTCCATACCTCCAAAGTCAGGACTGGCTTTGTTCACTAGATCTCAAGGATGCGTACACCCATGTTCTCATCCATCCCACCCACAGAAGATTCCTTCGGTTCCTTTACCAGGGAAAGCACTACCAATACAAAGTGCTTCCTTTCGGTCTGGCCTCTGCTCCAACAGTGTTCACAAAATGCATGGCAGTAGTAGCTGCATTCCTGCGCACTCTAGGGATATTTGTATTCCCATATCTGGACGACTGGCTCATCCGAGCTCCATCCCAGTCAGAGGCCCAGACTTCCCTGGCCTGCACAAGGCGTGTTCTTCAGTATCTGGGACTGGTAATCAATATTCCAAAATCCCATCTCACCCCTACTCAGTCTCTAGAGTTCATAGGGGCCTTATTGGATACCACAACTGCAAGGGCCCATCTTCCCCAGGCCCGTTTCCTACGCTTGGTGCAGTTAGCCTCCCAGATTCAGTTAAAATCCCATTTAACTACTCGAGAGATGTTGCAACTCTTAGGCCACATGGCATCCACGGTGCATGTGGTTCCCTATGCTCGCCTTCACATGAGAGCAGCTCAGTGGACCCTATCCTCCCAATGGACCCAGGCATCAGGTTGCCTGTCAGACAAAATAGCAACCTCCAGTCGCCTTTTTTGGTCCCTCCACTGGTGGAAGTCCACTCAGAATCTGTTGCTGGGGTCCCCCTTTCAACAGGTGTTACCCCAAGCCACCCTTACAACAGATGCCTCTCCAAGGGGTTGGGGGGCTCATCTACAAGATCTCTCAACCCAGGGCATCTGGACTCCACAGGAGACATCTCTTCATATCAACCTCTTAGAGCTCAGAGCAATCTTTCTGGCTCTCAGAGTCTTCCACACCCTGCTCAGCTACAAGACAGTCCTCATCCACACGGACAACCAGGTAGCCATGTTCTACGTGAACAAGCAGGGAAGTGACCGTCGCCTCCAGAAGATACCTCCTTTCTGGAGTTTGTGTGGGACATGCCCATGCCCTGGCGTGCTCTACACAATCAGTGGAGGAGCCCCATGCAGAGGAATTTGATATTTTGCAATATGAAGCCCCGCCAAGGGAATCCCTCACGGTCCCAGTCCCACCCATTCTGACCCGCATGTGTGGAGATGCCTGCGTCTATCCCCATTGTCAGTAAGTACCTGGACACCATGTACAGGGTCCAGCGGGGTCCTGGGTTCCGGAAGATACAGCTCCCCCACACCTCAATGGTAGTGGGATCTACCATGCGGAAGCAGAAGAGTCCAATGACCCACTCTTCAGTCCTGCTGGGTAGGGAGTCTCGCACCCTCAATGTCCTCGAGCGAAAGGCCTACCAAGGCTCCATGCTGGCTTGCCGCATCCAGGCATACCAGCTGTATATAGGTATGTTCCTTTGTGTCCTCACGAAGGAACTAGGGGGCTTCCAGCTAGGCCTCAATGGCGATTACCTTTGTCATTTCCAGTCCCTCCTGAAATCAGTGGGGGGGACTGTTCGAAGTACCTTTCTCGCCCTACGTACAACGGTTTTGAGTCCTCTGCTCGGGTAGCGGCTGAGGGTATTGGGGCCAGGCGACAGGCCTGGCTCCAGTCCTCGGACCTCGAACAATGGGTCCAGGAAAAGCTGCTTGATGTACCATGCCTAGATGAACAGTTCAGCAAACCGATGGAGGACAAAGCAGCATAGATTGAGACAAAGTACATAACCCATACCCGTTTCTCCCGGAAGACTTCTTCCCTCCCACGGAAGAAGCAACAGGGCAAAAATCCTTTCTTTCAGTGGAAGGGACTCCCCTTTCGGGGTTACCCACCTTACCCTCTGGCTCCGGCTCCACCTCAAGGCAGACAGGGCAAGAGTGGCCACCAGGGTCCGCGTAAACCAAAGGTCCCCAAAAGCCAGACCCTGGCACTGGCCTAGTCGGCCCTGGGTTTTTGATGCCAGCTACTGAGGGGAGGATGCCTGGTCCACTTTGTTCCCCGATGAGAGTCTGTTATCTCAGACACCAGGTCTCCGGGAGGGTTACCTCCTTCACCTGGACCGGCTTCCTCCACCCTTCTGTCCCACGGAGCCCCCTCGACGACTCAGCACCAGGTCTTTTTGGCACAAGAGCTTGCCAGCCTCCTCCAGGAACAAGCAGTGGAAGTAGTCCCGCTGCACCTCAGAGGTCGTGGCTTCTACTCTCGCTACTTGTGCCAAAGCAAATGGGCGGGTTCCGATCCATCCCCTATTTAAGAAATCTCAACAAGTACCTGGTGCTGGAGAGGTTCAAAATGCTCTCCCTTGGTGCCTTTCTGCCCTTCCTCCAGCAAGGTGAATGGCTATGCTCCTTGGACCTTTGAGATGCGTGCGCTCACATCCTGGTCCACCCAAAGCAAAGAAATTACTTGCGCTTCAGAATACAAGGGAACCACTGCCAATATAGGGTGCTCCCCTTCAGCCTCTCGTCCGCTCCATGAGTCTTCACCAAGTGTCTCGTGGTAGCTGCAACCTACCTTTGGTAACAGGGTACCTTCGTCTACCCCTATCTAGATAACTGGCTCATTACAAGTGAGATGGCCAACGAAGCATGACGGGCCACAGCCCGCACCATCCATCTCCTTGAGCACCTCGGCTTCGTGGTGAATTACCCGAAGTCCCACCTCACTTAGGTCCAATCCCTGGAGTTCATGGGTGCGTGCCTCGACACTCAGCGGGTGACGGCCTTCCTTCCCCAGGACAGGGCAGACTGCCTCATCGCTCTGGCCTCTGCTGTTCAGCGCTGTGACGAAGGTTTGGCCCAAGTGATGCTCCATCTTCTTGGCCATATGGCTTCGATGGTGCAGTGATGCCTTTCCATTCAGTGGGCTCAGGCGACGGGCCGTCTCCGAGATGTCCGAGTCCCTCGACTGGTGGCGGGACACCCGGAACCTGCTTCGAGGCATGCCATTCCAGGCTGCACAGCACGACGTGGTCTTGACCACGAACGCCTCTGATGGGCTGGGGAGCACACTGGCAAGCTCTGCATGCAGGGGACATGGTCCCTCGAGTAGTCCCAGCTGCCGATAAACCTCTTCGAACTCCGAGCGGTCTTCCTCACCCTCCAAGCATTCAGACACCGTGTCCACCATCGGACGGTGCTTGTCCAGATGGACAACCGGGTGGCAATGTTCTATGTGAACAAGCAGGGCAGCACTGGCTCTCGCAGCCTCTTTCTGGAGGAGGTAGCCTTATGTTTCTTTGCGATCTGCCAAGGCATAGCCTTACGGGCTACTTATCTCCCAGGTCAGGACAACGTTCTGGCGGACAGTCAGATCCTCCAGCCACACGAGTGGCGTCTCTGCCCACAGACAGCAGAGTGGCTGTTCCAGTGCTGGGAGACTCCGGTCCTGGACCTTTTCACCAGTCCAGTTCTGTGGCCCGATTCCCCACCTGAGCAGGGAAGCCTCTGTTGCCTTCCTGCTGCAGTGAACACACAACCTTCTGTATGTTTCCTCCCACCACGTTGATAGCATGGGCTTTCCTCAAGATTCAGCAGGACGGTGCCTCAGTGATCTTCGTGAGCTCGTGGTGGCCTTGGCAGCCCTGGTTCCTGCTGCTGTTTCACCTCTCGTCAGAGCCTCCGGTTCCCCTTGGCAGCGCGCCAGGCTTGTTGACACAGGAGGGGGGGTCTCATGCTTCGCCCGAACCTGAGTTCTCTATCCCTCACGGCTTGGCGGCTGAGAAGGTTGCGCTAGTCCCTCTTCATCTCCCAGTGGAGATTGAGGACATATTGCTGGCTTCACACAAGGACTCGACTAGGAGGGCTTGCGCTTTTTAGTGGCATCTATTTCTGATGTGGTTCTCGGAGGTACAGGCCGACCCATTCTCTTGCCCCACCAACCTGGTCCTGCAGTATCTACTCGATCTCTCGCAGGCGGATCTGATGTCCAACTCAGTCAGGGTCCACTTGAGCGTGATCTCAGCCAACCACCACCTAGTCAAGGGTGGACCCCTCTCGGGCCAGCCGCTGGTTTCCTGCTTCATGTGCGGGCTGCTGCTTTTCAGGCCTCCCATATGACCACCTCTGGCAGAGTGGGATCTCAATGTCGTCCTCACGTGACTAACCCCAACCGCCCTTCGAACTGATGGCGTCCTGCTTGCTTCGGTACCTTTCTTGGAAAGTAGTTTTTCTGGTAGCCCTTACCTCGGCCTGGAGGGTCAGTGAGCTACAGGCACTGATGGCATATGCTCCCTACATGAGATTCTATGGGAGCCAGGTGGTTCTCTGAACGCACCCCAAGTTTCTCCCGAAAGTTGTCTCGGATTTTCACCTCAACCAGGAGATAGTGCTGCCGACTTTCTTTCCGAAGCCACATGCCAACCAGGCATCGGCGATCCTCCACATCCTCGACTGTAGGAGGGCTCTCATCTTCTACCTGCAGCACACGCAGGCCCACTGCAGGTCCGAACAGCTCTGTCTCCTACAACCCTGCCCGTTTGGGGCTCGCGGTCACCAAAAGGACCCTTTCCATCTGGGTGACAGATTGCATCGCATTTGCCCAGGCTCAGGCTGGGCTACTGCTGGACCTCCGAGTCACGGCGCAGGGTTTCCGTGCAAGGGCAGCGTCAGTTGCACATCTGTGCTCCGTGCCCCTGGCAGACATGTCGAGCCGCAACCTGGTCCTCGGCTAACACCTTAACGATGCATTACTGCCTGGAGAGGGAGTCCTGTCAGGACAGTGCCTTTGGCCAGGCCATACTCTGTAATCTGTTCGAGGTTTAGGCAACTCTGGCCCTCTGACCTTTCTTCTGCGGCTACCGGGAGTGTAGTCTTTCAAGGACCCGGGGTCCTCGGGCTGTCTTTGGTTACCAGTTTCTGCTCACGGCTCGCTGTGGCATTCTTCTACAGGTCCTCAGTAGCCTGTAGCTGTGGATTCCCATATATGAGGACCAACTTCCTGCTTGTTCCTGGAGAAAGCTTAGTTACTCACCTGTAACAGGTGTTCTCCAGGGAGGAGTGGCCTAGTGGTTGGGGCAAGTTACCTCAGGCCGGAAGGACTGGGGTCCCACAGGTGCTCCTTGTGGTCTTGGGCAAGCCACTTAACCCTCCATTGCCCATGTTCCCTGTAAAATACTCATCTCCAAGTTATAATGCCCTGTTCAGTGTAATTTCAGTTTGTTCAATGTTAACCACCTTGATGTCATGAAAGGCGGTATATAAGAAATGCTAAATAAAAATAAACAGGAATCAATCCTCACAACCCACCCACCTCCCCTAGGAGTTGCCAACTGTTTTTTCTATTTTTTGCCTAAGCTATGTCGTCTGACTGATCAAGATGGCACCCTTGGGTGGAAAGGGGACCACGTATGCGTGGTGACAATCTCCAGGAACAAGCAGGAATGTAGTCTTCACATATGGGTATCGTCGGCACCAACGGAGCCTGCGCGGGAACGCTCCCCAGCATCCAATAGGAAAGCTTTTGGGAGCATCCCACAGCGCCTGCGTACTGCCTTCCTGCCTTTCCCAACTGTCCCTCTCCAGTTCTTCGTTTTCCGCGGAACCGACAGGTTGCACATCCTGTCACCACAGAAAATAATTCCCTTCTATTCTTCTTTTTTGTGGTAGCGTCTGCCTCCCTTCGACGCTACACTGGGTACCGCCAGTTCTTCTTTCTTTTTTTCCAAACCCCCCCCCCCCCCCTTTCTTCTGGAGTCTTTTCCCATTATTTTCTCCTCAGGTGCCACATGCCATTTTGGGCACTAGGCCCAACCTTTTCCTTTAAAATGGAAAAACCCGCTTCGGGTTTTAAAAAGTGTTCCAAGTGTGGTGGTACCATCTCCGTCACCGACACCCATGAGTGGTGCCTCAAATGTTTAGGTCCTGACCACTCTATTTCGGAGTGTGTTGCCTGTGGGATGATGTCGAAAAGGGGCCGGCAGAACTGAGCTGCTAAACCTAGCACCCTTTTTCCCTCCGATGCAGCCTCTGTGGCATCGACGTCTTCCAGGGCTTCGTCTTCCTCCCATGGATCTCAGGTAACTAAACATATATCTAGCAAGTCCTCAAAGGGTAGATCTCCCTCTAAGCATTGAGATGCCTCTGGTGTTGCCCTTGAGGGACTTTCACTGGCAAAATTGCCCCGGCGGGAGGCTTAGGCTTCCAAAGCACTAATGGAGCTCCAGGATGTTCTCGAGGCCTCAACCTCGGCAGAACTACTGGTGCCATGCTCTGGGGTACCGATACCCAAGCATCAGCAGCGTCGATAGACCAGAGATTCTTGGCTATTGTACGCAGTCTGGCGGCTCTTCTCATGGCCTCGATGCCCCTGAAACCGCTTCAGACAATTCAACCGGTACCAGCACCGACTCTGGTACCGGTACCGACTACATCGACATCGGCAAGTATTCTGCCGGGACTGAGTCATGCTTATCCATCCGGTATCGACAAGCCAGTTCCAGACCCTCCGATGCCGACTTCGATCATTACTGGTACTGTGCCTTGTACGATCACCCGGATTGAAGATACTTTGAATCCTCGGATGAGTCTGAGGACTCTGAAAGCTCTGCCGATAGCAGAGTACTTCTTCCTGAGGATGATTCTTCTCCTCAGCGTAGGATGCCTCCACTAGAGGATATGTCCTTTCAGGATTTTATCCGAGATGTGGCTCGAGGTCTTTCCATCACAGTGGCTCCTGAAAAAGAACCTAGGGCAAAGGAATTAGAAATCCTACAATACCCTAAAGCTCCCAAGGAGGCAGCTACCTTACCTATTCATGAGATCTTGCATGATCTCATATTAAGGATGTGGGAAACACCTCTAACCACATCTCCTCATTCTCGAAGACGCGACATCATGTATCGAGTTCCTCATTGTCCTGAGTTGCAGAAGACTCAGCTACCACACCATTCCATGTTGGTGGAATCAGCTATGAGAAGGATCAAGAGTGCAAAAAGGCATGCATCTAATCCTCCAGGACGTGACTGTAGGACTCTTGACGCCTTTGGACGTCCAACCTTCCAGGCTTCCATGCTTTCTGCTAGGATCAGTTCCTATATATTATATATGGGAATGTTCCTTAAGGAGGTCACGGGAGATTGAGAGCTTATGAGCCCTCTCCTTCCTGATGATAAGAGGCAGGATTGCCTCGCCCTTGTCAAACATGCTCAGGATGTTTCCAAGTTTGTGAATCGTGCAGCCTTTGACTGCTTTGAGTGCATAAGCAAAACCTCTGCTATTGACATAGGTGCACGTAGCATTGCCTGGTTCCAGGCATCTGACTTGGAACTTTGGGTACAGGATAAACTAGGGAATATTTCTTGCACAGGAGAGAATCTCTTTGGCAAGAATTGGCAGGAAAAAGCTACTGAGATAGATGCTGACAATATCACTTTGGATAGATTGTCTAAATCTACAGCTGATCTTGCAAAGAAAAAATCCTACAAGTAACCATTCTTCAGTAAGAAGAAGTTTTATCCTTCCTATACCCAGCAGGGGCATCGTTTAGGTCAGTCTGTCCAAAAGGGACCGCAGCAACAACCTAAGCAAAGAAAAACAAAAGCTGCTAAGCCTCAACGGGCTCAGCAGACTTGGTCTCCACAGGGGCTTTGACTCCTATCTAGAGAACTTTGCCTTCCTGGCCCTGAACGGCCCAGAGCCTTCCACCATTCCAGGAAGGTTATGTCATTTTGCCCCCAGATGGGGTCAGATAACAGCAGAAAATTGGACTCTGTCTATTGTAAGAGAGGCGTACAAGCGTCATTTCCTCAGCATGCCCCCTCCTACAATGGTAAGACAGTTCAATTCTCAGACCTCTCTCAAGAGGTCACTGTGCTTCTTGTCCAAGGTGCAATAGAAGAAGTATCCATTCCCCAACGGGATACAGGGTTTTACTCCCCTATTTCCTTATTCCAGAGAAAACAGGAGGGCATAGACCCATTTTAGACCTCAGAGAATTGAACAAATTCCTGTTCAAAGAGAAGTTCAAAATGATTTCTCTAGGAACTCTGCTGCCATACCTTCAGAGTCAGGATTGGCTTTGTTCTCTAGATCTCAAGGATGCGTACACTCATGTTCTCATCCATCCAACCCCTCAAAAGTTCCTTCGCTTTCTGTTTCAAGGGAAGCACTACCAATACAGGGTTCTTCCTTTTGGCCTGGCCTCTGCACCAAGGGTGTTCACAAAATGCATGGCTGTGGTGGCAGCATTTCTTCGCACCCTAGGAATATTCGTCTTCCCTTATTTAGACGACTGGCTCATTCAAGCCCCTTCAGAGCCAGAGGCCAGGGTTGCGCTCTCTCGCACAATGCGCATCCTTCAGTATTTGGGACTTGTCATAAACTTCCCAAAATCCAGCCTTGCTCCCCACTAAATCCCTAGAGTTTATAGGAGCTCTTCTGGATACCAGACAGACAAGGGCTTTCCTTCCACAGCCCCGCTGCCTTCGCATTGTGCAGTTAGCTTCCCAAGCACTGCTAAAACCTCACCTTACTGCTCGGGAAATGTTACAGTTGCTAGGCCACATGGCATCCACCGTGCATGTGGTTCCCTATGCTCGCCTCCATATGAGGGCAGCCCAGTGGACTTTATCCACTCAGTGGACTCAGGCGTCAGGTTGCCTGTCAGACAAAATAGCAAACTCAGATCGCCTTATTTTGTTCCTCCAATGGTGGCAGTCACCCCAAAACGTTTTGGTGGGGTCTCCTTTTCAGCAACCCCCACCCCAAGCCACTCTAACAACAGATGCCTCACAGGTGGGTTGGGGAGCCCACCTGCAAGACCTCTCTACCCAGGGTACCTGGACTCCACAGGAGGCCTATCTACACATCAGTCTCCTGGAGCTCAGAGCAATCTTCCTTGCTCTTCGAGTATTCCACACCCAGCTCGGCTACAAGACAGTCCTAGTTCAAACGGACAATCAAGTAGCCATGTTGTATGTCAACAAGCAGGGTGGAACAGGCTCTCTGTCACTATGCAACGAAGCTTTGGGACTATGGGCCCTCGCCAGAGAGCATCAGATTCATCTCCTTGTGGTGTATCTTCCAGGCATTCAAAACTCTTGGGCAGACAGACTCGGTCGGGTTCTGCTTCCACACGAATGGCCTCTCCATGCAGACCAGGTGGCCAAAAGTTTCCAAAGTTGGGGAACCCCGGACATAGACTTCTTTGCATGTCCGCTGAATGCCAAACCTCCCCGGTTCTGTTCCAGAATTCTGGCTCAGGGTTGTCAGGCCAGGGATGCTTTCCTCCTTCATTGGGGCCAGGACTTCCTGTATGCCTTTCCACCCATTCCCCTAATTTCCAAAACCCTGTTCAAGCTTCAGAGAGACAGAGGTCATATGATTCTCATAGCTGCACATTGGCCACGGCATGTGGTACCCTCTCCTCCTACATCTCTCTCAAGCTCCATCTCTGGAGTTAGGATCTGTTCCAGATCTCCTTTCTCAGGAGGACGGGATGATGTGGCATCCCAATCCCCACTCTCTGCATCTCAGGGCCTGGTTGCTGAAAGCCTAGAACTTCACGGTCTTAACCTTTCTCAGCAGCTAAAGGATATCCTTTATGCTTCCAGGAAGCCTTCCACAAGACGCTCTTATGCTTTCAAGTGGAAAAGGTTTACCATATGGTGCTCACAGAAGGGTCTTAACCCTCTTGCGATACCTCTGGAATCATTACTGGAGTATCTCCTTCATTTATCTAATGCAGGGCTTAAGACCAATTCAGTGAGATTTCATTTGAGTGCTGATTGCAGCTTCTTTCAAGCCTCTAAATGGGCAACCTATTTCCTCTCATCCTCTCACAGCGAGATTTATGAGAGGCCTTCTTTTAATTAAGCCTCCCATTAAGCCACCACCGGTGGCATGGGACTTAAATTTGGTTCTTGGGCAGCTTATGAAACCGCCTTTTGAACCATTAGCCACCACCTCCTTGAAATTCCTTTCCTGGAAGGTCATCTTTCTTATTGCAATCACATCAGCACGTCGCATCAGTGAATTGCAAGCATTGGTGGCTGATCTTCCTTATACAAGGTTCCATCATGATAAGATAGTCCTTAGGACTCATCCACACTTTATGCCAAAGGTGGTGTCACCTTTTCATTTAAACCAAGTGGTTTACCTTCCTGTATTCTTCCCAAGGCCTCATGCCTCAAATGCAGAAAGGAATCTTCATACTTTGGATTGTAAAAGGGCTCTGGCCTTTTACTTACAAAGGACACAACATCATAGGAAGTCCTCTCAACTTTTTGTGGCTTTTGATCCTAGTCTTTTGGGACTTCCAGTCTCCAAAAGGACACTATCCAACTGGATTGGACAGTGTATATCTTTTGCCTATGAGAGTAAAAACCTTCCTCTGGAAGGCCATGTCACAGCTCACAATTTGAGAGCCATGGCAGCCTCTATGGCTCATCTTCACTCTGTGTCTATTGACGACATCTGCTGAGCAGCTACTTAGACTTCGGTTCATACCTTCACAGCCCATTACTGCTTAGACAAGGACTCCCACCGGGATGCCTTGTTTGGTCAGGCTGTTCTTCAACCTCTGTTCCATACTTAATCAACTCCTACCCACCATCCCTGATCGGATGCCAGAGATCCATGGGGGGAAGCGGAGCCCTTTCACAAGGGCACATAACCTCTGGGGTTTCTCCCTGGCATCTGCAGCTAGGGAGTCCCCATATGTGAAGACTACATTCCTGCTTGTTCCTGGAGATAGCATAGATCTCCAGGAACAAGCAGGAATGAGTCCTCACATATGGGTACGTCGGAACCGACGGAGCCTGCGCGGGAAAGCTCCCCAGCTTCCCAGAAAGGAAGCTTTTGGGGCCTCCCACAGCGCATGCGCGCTGCCTTCCTGACCAACTCTCTTCAGTTCTTCTTTTTCCACGGAGCCAGCAGGTCGTGTTCCTGTCACCGCTGAAGAAATTGTTATTTTAATTTGTTTCTTTGACCGCATGTCTGCCTTCCCCGATTCCGGACCGGTACCGCCGGTCTTTTTTCGTTTTTTTATTTTTTCTGTGAGTTCTCTAGGCCTTCTCAGGTTCTCCCTCATGGAAAAAACCAGCTTCTGGTTTTAAAAAATGCACCAAGTATACCGGTACTATTTCAGTCACAGATACACATGAGTGGTGTCTTAAATGTTTGGGGCCTGACCATTCCATTCCGGATTGTCCATCCTGCTCTCTGATGTCCAAACGGGGCTTACAGAACAGAGCAGCTAAGTTTCATATGCTGTTTTCTACCGATACTCCAGCATCAACATCCTCCAGGTCTTCTTCTCCTGATGGATCTCAGGTAACCAAACATTCTTCAGGCAGGTCCTCAAAAGGCAAATCTCCCTCTAAGCAGCGAGAGGCCCTTGCATTTGACCCTGAGGACCCTGCCCCAGCCAAACAACCCCGGCAGGAAGCTCCGGCTTCCAAAGCTGCTCCTACGGGGTTACAGGTAGACATCGATGGCACGGCCTCGACCGATCTCCTGTTAGACTGCTCTGGGGTACCGGCTAACACCGGTACCGACATCCAGGCAGTTGTGGCGACTATGGGTACTACGGTACAATCCATGCAGCAGGCCTTACTGGCTTTCATTAATGCTGCAACGCCATCGGTACCGCGACAATCGGTTCCGATTCCGGTACCGCAACCGATACCGGTACCCAGAGCATCTACTTCCAGTAGCATGCCAGTTCCGGTCTCCGGTTCCGGAGATTTCCTCGATACCGCTCCGATTCCCGGTACGCCCGATGTCGATACCGGTCGGTACGCGTATCGATCTCTGGAAGCAAATAGGCAATACTTTGAATCCTCTGAAGATTCTGATACATCAGATGATTCTGCTGACGTCTCTTTTACTCTTCCTGAGGAGCCCTCTTCTCCAAAAAGGAGAATGTCTCCTCCAGAGGATTTGTCCTTTCAAGACTTCATCATTGAAGTAGCTAAAGGACTTTCCATATCTGTAACCTCTGAAAAGGAACCTAGAGCAAACAAATTGGATATTTTAGGATACTCTAAGGTTCCCAAAGAGGCAGCCACCTTACCCATACATGAAATTCTTCAAGAACACATGATGGACTTGTGGGAGACTCCTCTCACCCTATCTCCACATTCTCGACGTTTGGACACCATGTATCGGGTTCCTCCTTCTCCTGGTTTTCAAAAGACTCAGCTTCCTCACCACTCTATTGTGGTGAAGTCTGCTATGAAAAAGATAAAGAGTACCAAAAGGCACTCTTCTACCCCTCCAGGAAGAGAATGTAGGACTCTGGATGCTTTTGGGAGAAACATCTTCCAAGCTAGCATGCTTATTGCCAGAATCAATTCATACAGCCTCTATATGGGCATGTTTTTGAAAGAGATTGCATTAAAGATACATCAGTTTCTCCCCTTTATCCCAGAGGATAAGCAAGAGGAGTTCCTTCTTTTGCTAAAGCAAACTCAAGATGTTTCAAAGTTCTCCAACAGAGCAGCCTTTGACTCTTTTGAGGGGGCAAGCAGAGCCTCTGGCATTGCCATAGCTGCTCGCAGACTGGCTTGGCTCCAGGCTTCTGATTTGGAACCCTGGGTACAAGAAGGCTTGGGCAATCTGCCCTGTACAGGTGAAAATCTGTTTGGCAAGGAGTGGCAAATCAAAGCCACTCAAATGGATGCAGAGAATGCTGCTTTAGATAGACTTTCTAAGTCTACCTCTACCCCTGCCAAGAAAAAACCTTTTAAGAAACCTTTCTATAAAAAGACCAGATTTTCCACAAATACTGGCCAGCAATCTTCCCAAGTTCGCTTTGCTCCTAAGCGTCAGCAAACTAAACAGGCCAGAACAAAGTCTACAGGGGCTGCTACAATCCAGCAGTCCCAACCCCCGCAGGGTTTTTGACTTGGTTCTAGAGAACTTAACCTTTCTGGCTCTGCAACAAGCAGAACCTCTCACCATTCCAGGAAGGTTAACTCATTTTGCTCCCAGATGGGAACAAATCACATCAGAACCGTGGACCCTCTCTATCATCAAAGAGGGCTACAAACTACATTTCTCCAGCCTTCCTCCCCATTCCATGGTGAGACAATTCAATTCTCCCCCTTCTCTCCTAACATAAGAACATAAGAAATGCCATACTGGGTCAGACCGAGGTCCATCAAGCCCAGTATCCTGTTTCCAACAGTGGCCAATCTAGGTCATACGTACCTAGCAGTTTCCCCAAAAGACACAGGTTCTGCAGTGCTTGTACTAGGTCAAGCATTGATATCCTGGGTCCCTTTTTAATAGCGGTTTATGGACCTTTCCTCCAGGAACTTGTCCAAACCTTTTTTAAACCCAGCTATACTAACAGCCCTTACTACATCCTCCGGTAACAGATTCCAGAGTTTGATTACATGTTGAGTGAAGAAATATTTTCTCTTATTTGTCTTAAATAGTTTACCCCGTAGCTTCATTACATGTCCCCTAGTCCTTCTATATTCTGATAGCGTAAACAATTGATCCACGTTTATCCGTTCCACTCCATTCATTAATTTATAGACCTCTATCATATATCCCCTCAGCCGTCTCTTTTCCAGGTTAAAGAGCCCTAACCTTTTTAGCCTCTCTTCATAGGAGTAGCCTTCCATCCCCTTCACCAATTTGGTGGCTCTTCTCTGTACTTTTTCTAATAACTCTATGTCCTTTTTAAGATACGGTGACCAGAATTGCACACAATATTCAAGGTGCGGTCGTACCATGGAGCGATACAGAGGCATTATAATATCCTTTGTTTTATTCTCCATCCCTTTCCTTATGATACCTAGCATTCTATTTGCTTTCTTGGCCGCCGCTGCACACTGGGCGGAGGGTTTTAACATGTTATCCACGATGACTCCTAAATCTTTTTCCTGGGTGGTGGTTTCTAATGTGGAGCCTTGCATCGTGTAACTATAGTGTGGGTTGTTCTTTCCTAGGTGCATAACTTTGCACTTGTCCACATTAAATTTCATCTGCCATTTGGATGCCCAGTCTTCCAATTTATCCAGATCCTCCTGCAGTTTTCCACAATCCTCTTGGGTTTTAACAACTTTAAACAGTTTTGTGTCATCTGCAAATTTGATAACCTCACTAGTTATTCCCTTTTCCAGGTCATTTATGAATATGTCAAAAAGTAGCGGACCCAGTACAGATCCCTGGGGTACTCCACTATTCACCTTTTTCCATTGGGAATATTGGCCATTTAGCCCTACCCTCTGCTTTCTATCTTTTAACCAGTTCCCGATCCACAATAGTACACTGCCTCCTATCCCATGACTTTTTAGCTTTGCCAAAAGTCTCTGATGGGGGACCTTGTCAAAAGCTTTCTGAAAGTCCAGATACACTATATCAACCGACTCACCTTTGTCTACCTGTTTATGCACACCTTCAAAAAAACAGATCAGATTAGTAAGACAAGATCTTCCTTGTCTAAAGCCATGTTGTCTGTCTCCCATTAGGCCATGACTATCTACATGCTGTGTAATTTTGTTCTTTATGATGGTTTCTACCATTTTCCCTGGTACTGACGTCAGGCTCACCGGTCTGTAATTTTCCGGGTCACCCCTGGAACCCTTTTTAAAAATTGGTGTTACGTTGGCGACCCTCCAATCTTCAGGTATTACAGATGATTTTAATGAAAGTTCACAGATTACCAATAGCAGGTCTGCAATCTCATATTTCAGTTCTTTCAACACTCTGGGATGTATACCATCCGGTCCAGGTGATTTGCTACTATTCAGTTTATCAAATAGTTGTAATATATCTTCCCGGTGTGTAGCGATATTTCTCTCAATTCCTCTGCAGTATCACCTTTAAATACCACTTCAGTCTTGGGTAACATCCCTACATCTTCCTCAGTAAAGACCGAAGCAAAGAATTCATTCAGTCTCTCTGCTATAGCCTTGTCTCCTCTTACTGCCCCTTTTACCCCTCTATCATCTAATGGTCCAATTGACTCTCTCACAGGCCTTTTGCTACGAATGTACTTGAAAAAGTCTTTATTTCGTGTTTTTGCTTCCGTAGCAAGTTTCTTCTCAAATTCCCGCTTTGCCTGCCTTATCAATGCTTTGCATTTAACTTGCCAGTGCTTGTGTTGTTTCCAGTTTTCATCATTTGGCTCTTTTTTCCATGTCCTGAAGGTTGCTCTTTTGGCAGCAACAGCCTCTCTGACCTCACCTTTAAACCATGCTGGCAGTTTTTTGGACTTTCTTCCACTTTTCTTAATGCGTGGAATACAGCTGGTCTGGGCTTCGAGGATAGTATTTTTAAATAACACCCAAGCTTGCTGTAAGTCTTTAACCTTTGGAACCGCTCCTTTTAGTTTTTTCCGAACTATATTCCTCATTCTATCATAGTCTCCCTTTTGAAAGTTAAAAGGTAGTGCTGTGGATTCCTTTACTATCTGTCCTCCACTGATTAAATCAAACATGATCATACTATGATCACTATTGCAAAGTGGTCCCAACACCCTTATTTCTTGCACCAGATCTGGCGTTCCACTAAGGACTAGGTCTAGTATGGCTTCCCCTCTGGTTGGTTCATGAATCAGCTGCTCCAAGAAGCAGTCATTTATTTCATCTAGAAACTTTATCTCTTTAGCTTGTCCTGCTGTGACACTGTCCCAGTCGATACCGGGGTAATTGAAATCACCCATTATTACTACTCTGTTGTGGCTTTTGTTAGCTTCCTTGATTTCTTTGAGCATTTCATCATCCATTTGTTCATTCTGGCCAGGCAGTCGATAGTATACTCCCACTGCCATCACCTTCCCCTTCATAAATGGAATTTCAATCCATAGAGATTCTACAGCAAATTTTGTTCCCTGCAAAACTTTAATCCTTTCTGACTCAATGCCCTCTCTAACATAGAGCGCAACCCCTCCACCAATTTGTTCAGCTCTATCATTACGATATAGTTTGTATCCAGGTATCACAGTGTCCCACTGGTTATCCTCCTTCCACCATGTCTCTGAGAGTGCAATCATATCTAACCTCTCATTTTAGAGGTTAGATCTGTTGGGCCAGGAGGTGACCACTCTTCTCGCCCAAAAGGCAATAGAAGAGGTTCCTCTTCCTCAACAAGGGTCAGGTTTTTACTCCCCTTATTTTCTCATTCCCAAGAAAACAGGGGGGTACAGACCCATTCTGGATCTCAGAGAATTAAACAAATTCCTATACAAGGAGAAATTCAAGATGCTTTCTCTAGGCACTCTCCTTCCATACCTACAGAGTCAGGACTGGCTTTGTTCTCTAGATCTCAAGGATGCGTACACACATATACTCATCCATCCATCCCACAGAAAGTTCCTACGGTTTCTGTTCCAGGGAAAACATTTCCAATACAGAGTACTTCCCTTCGGTCTAGCCTCTGCTCCAAGGGTATTTACCAAATGCATGGCAATAGTAGCTGCATTTCTACGCACTCTGGGAATCTTTGTCTTCCCATACCTGGACGACTGGCTCATCCGAGCTCCATCTCAGTCCGAGGCTCAGACTTCCCTGGACCACACCAGACGCATACTGCAGTATCTGGGACTTGTCATCAATCTGCCAAAGTCTCAACTCACCCCTACCTCAGTCCCTAGAATTCATAGGGGCCTGGCTAGATACCACCACTGCAAGGGCCTATCTTCCTCAGGCCCGTTGCCACCGTCTAGTGCACTTGGCCTCTCAAGTTCAGTCCAGAAGCCACTTGACTGCCAGGGAGATGCTACAACTGCTAGGCTACATGGCATCCACAGTTCATGTGGTGCCTTATGCACGCCTACATATGAGAGCAGCTCAATGGACTCTGTCCACCCAGTGGACACAAGCATCAGGAGCTCTCTCAGACCAAATAGCAACCTCAAAACGTCTTTTGTGGTCTCTCCAATGGTGGATATCCACTCAAAATCTGTTGTTGGGGGCCCCCTTCCAACCTTTGTTACCCCAAGCAACTCTTACTACAGATGCCTCCCAAACAGGTTGGGGAGCTCATCTCCAAGACCTCTCCACTCAGGGCACTTGGTCTCCACAGGAGACCACCCTTCATATCAAGCTTTTGGAGCTGCGAGCAATTTTCCTTGCTCTCAAGGTCTTTCATACCCTCCTCATCAACATGACAGTCCTTGTTTATACCGACAATCAAGTAGCCATGTTCTTCATAAACAAACAAGGAGGGACTAGCTCTCTGTCGCTTTGAAATGAAGCTCTAAAATTGTGGGCCTTCGCCAGAGAGCATCAGATCCATCTCCTGGCAGTGTACCTCCCAGGAATCCAAAACTCTTGGGCAGACACACTCAGTCGAGTTCTGCTTCCACACAAATGGATCAGGTACTCAGAATCTTTCAGGAATGGGGAACCCCGGACATAGACCTCTTTGCAAGTCCGTGCAATGCCAAACTTCCCCGGTTCTGTTCCAGGATTCCGTGTCAGGGAGCTCAGGCCAAGGATGCCTTCCTCCTTCATTGGGGTCAGGCCTTCCTATATGCCTTTCCACCCATTCTCTTGATTCCCAAGACTCTATTCAAACTTCAGAGGGATCAAGGATCTATGATCCTCATAGCTCCACGCTGGCCACGCCAAGTGTGGTACCCTCTACTTCTGCATCTCTCCCAAGCACCCTCCCTGGATCTGGGAGCTGCTCCAGACCTTCTGTCTCAAGAGGAGGGGACTTTGTGGCACCCAAACCCCAAGTCCCTTCACCTCAGAGCTTGGTTACTGAAGGCCTAGACCTTCAAGACTTCAATCTTTCTCAACAGGTGAAGGATATCCTCCATGCATCTAGGAAACCTTCCACCAGGCGTTCTTATGCTTTTAAATGGAAAAGATTTTCCATTTGGTGTGCTGAAAAGGGTCTTAACCCTCTAGCACTACCTTTAAATTCTTTACTCGAATATCTCCTGCATCTTTCCAATGCAGGACTTAAAACCAATTCTGTAAGGGTCCATTTGAGTGCTATTGCAGCAGCTCTCCAGCCTATCAATGGACAATCTGTTTCCTCTCATCCTCTTATTGCAAGATTCATGAGAGGTCTAACTTTAACTAAGCCTCCCATTCGGCCTCCTCCGGTGGCATGGGACTTAAACGTGGTTCTTGGTCAGCTTATGAAGCCACCCTTTGAACCCTTAGCCACTACCTCCTTGAAATTCCTTTCCTGGAACGTCATTTTCCTTATTGCAATCACTTCTGCTCACCGCATCAGTGAACTGCAGGCTTTAGTGGCTAATCCACCTTATACAAGGTTCCATCATGATAAGGTAGTCCTTAGGACAAATCCCCACTTTATGCCTAAAGTGGTCTCACCTTTTCATCTTAATCAAGAGGTATATTTACCTGTCTTTTTTCCAGCTCCTCATGCATCCAATGCAGAGCGGAACCTTCATACTCTAGACTGTGAAAGAGCTCTTGCCTTTTACCTCCACAGGAAACAGCAACATCAAAAGTCTTCTCAACTTTTTGTTGCTTTTGATCCTTCTCATTTAGGACTTCCAGTCTCAAAAAGAACACTGTCCAGTTGGATTGCTCAGTGTATTTCTTTTGCTTACCAGAGTAAGAACCTTTCTCTGCAAGGCCATGTCACAGCTCACAATGTGAGAGCCATGGCCACATCTATGGCTCATCTTCATTCTGTATCCATCGATCAGATCTGTCGAGCAGCCACCTGGGCCTCGGTTCATACCTTCACAGCCCATTACTGCTTGGACAAGGACTCCCGCCGGGATGCCTTGTTTGGTCAGGCTGTCCTCAGACACCTGTTCCATTCTTAAACAACTCCTGCCCACCTTCCCTGAATGGATGCCTGAGATCCATAGGAAGATGAGGAACCCTTAGGGGGGGATCTCCCCGGCATTTTAGCTAGGGAGTCCCCATATGTGAGGACTCATTCCTGCTTGTTCCTGGAGATAGCACAGTTACTTACCTGTAACAGGTGATCTCTGGGAACAGCAGAAATTAGTCCTCACAACCCACCCACCTCCCCTAGGAGTTGTATCTCTCTCTCTCTCTTTCCTTTCCTCTCTATTGTCTCAGCTTTAAACTTGAACTGAAGAGAGTTGGTCAGGAAGGCGGGAAGGCAGCGCGCATGCGCTGTGGGAGGCCCCAAAAGCTTCCTTTCTGGGAAGCTGGGGAGCTTTCCCGCGCAGGCTCCGTCGGTTCCGACGTACCCATATGTGAGGACTAATTCCTGCTGTTCCCAGAGATCACCTGTTACAGGTAAGTAACTGTGCTTTACTCGCCTGTAACAGGTGATCTCCAGGAACAGCAGGAATTTAGTCTTCACAACCCACCCACCTCCCCTAGGAATTGTATCTCTCTCTTTCTCTCTTTCCCTCTCTCTTTTGTCTCAGCTTTAAACTAAATTGGAGAAGGACAGTTGGGAAAGGCAGGAAGGCAGCACGCAGGCACTGTGGGATGCTCCCAAAAGCTTTCCTATTGGACACTGGGGAGCGTTCTCGTGCAGGCTCCATCGGTACCGACGATACCTATATGTGAAGACTAAATTCCTGCTGTTCCCGGAGATCACCTGTTACAGGTGAGTAACTATGCTTTCTCAAGGCTTTCTTTGAAAGCTGGGGAAATGCTCTCCGCGGGCTCCATCGGTGCCGATGTCACCCATATGTGAAGACTGTTTCCTGCTGTCCCTGGAGAACACCTGTTTCAGTTGAGTAACTACGCTACTCCTTCAGCCCACCATCCCCAAACACAACCCCAGCTTTTGACTATCTGCCAGTTGTGGTACGCATCTGTTACTTCCAAGAGATCTGGCAGTCTATCAACATGGACCGCTGGTCCTCGCTATCATTCAAGACTGTTACAATTCCAATTTCTCCAGGCTTCCAGCTTCCAACCCTGCTCCCAGTGCCAGCTGACTTCTGGACACCACTTAAAACAACTTGCTCAGGAAGTTCACCAACTGCTATTTAACACCATAGAACCAGTTCCTCCACTAAAGTCAATCAAGGTTTCTACTCAAGATTTTTACGAATTCACAAGAAACCAGGAGGCCTCCAACCCATCTTCAACTTCCAATCCCTCAACCTCTTCCTAGAGAAGGAGAAATTCAAAATTCACTCCCTGAGCCCCATGCTCCCGCTGCTCAGTAGTTGCAACTGGCTGGCCTATCTGGATCTAAAGGACGTCCACACTCATATCTGCATCATTGGCAGTATCTTTTTTTCCGAGAACAAGCAGGAAGTCAGTCCTCACATATGGGTGACGTCGGCCCTTGTGCGTAGCAAATCCCCAGCTTTCAGAGAAAGCCTTTGGGAATTGCATCACGCATGCGCAATCCCCTTCCCGCCCAAGGGTGCCATCTTGCTTAGTCTCCTTTTTTCTGCAGATCCCTCCGGACGTTGTCCCAGTGTCCCCATGGAAAAGTTGAGAATTATTTCTTTCTTTTGCCAAATCGACACTGGTTCCTTTTCCCACCTTCCCACACCGGTATCGAGTCCGGCTTGATTTTTTAGGTTTTTTTCCTTTGTGAATGGCGTAAGCGCTCTTTTTCTTTTTCGCTGGCAGCCCGGGTCTTTGACCTCGCAGGGGCCCTTTTTCCCCCTGATGGCTGCCAGCAGGTTTAAAAAATGCAATTGGTGTACAAAGTTAATGTCCCTCACCGATACGCATGACTGCTGTCTCTGGTGCCTCAGGCCCTACCACGACCCGGCGATCTGCGGTCCATGTAGGAAGATGTCCTCGAAGGCCCTGAAGAGCCGCCAGCAGCAGCATGATAGGATTTTCCCTGAGTCGGTGCCTTCGCAAGCCCGGATATCATCTGAGGCCTCTACGTCTCAGGGGGAGCATTCTGAGCGTCGTAGGGGTTCTTCAGAGAGGGGTCTCCCTCGCGAGAACACCGAAGGAAGAAAAGAAATCCTCAAAGGCGGCGTTGTTGTATAGCCCCGAGCGACCTGGCCCCTACCGGGCCCATTACCGCTGATGCCTGGGTCCTGCAGATAGTCCAACAGGGCTATCTTATTCCTCTGGCTCAGGTGCCCCCTCCTTACTTCCCGGGAGAGCCCCTCAGGTCTCCCCTTCACCGGGACCTTCCGCTGAAGGAGTTGGCGGGTCTTCTCGAGGATCAGGCGGTAGAAACGGTGCACCACCACCTACAGGGCAAAGGCTTCTATTCCAGGTGCTTTCTGGTACCAAAGAGAACAGGAGGCCTCAGGCCCATCCTCGTCCTGCGCAACTTAAACAAATTCCTGATGAGGGAGAAGTTCAAGATGCTCTCCCTTAGAATATTGCTGCCTTACCTCCGCCAGGGAGACTGGCTATGTTCCTTAGACCTAAATGATAAGTAAACACACATCCTGATACACCTAGACCACAGGCAATGTCTACACTTTGTGGTGGGAGGCAATCACTACCAGTACAGGGTGCTCCCCTTTGGCCTGTCCTTGGCCCCCAGGGAATTCACAAAGTGCCTGGCGGTGGTGGCCGCCTTTCTCAGACTTCAAAGGTCTTTGTCATCCCTGGCTCATCAGAAGCACTTCAGCCACAGAGGTCCATCAGGCCACATCGCGTACCATCTATGTGCTCCAGCAGCTGAGGTTTGTAATCAATTACCCCAAGTCCAGCCTTGTTCCCACTCAACAACTAGAGTTCATTGGGGCCAGACTCAATACCCTTCAGGCAAGGGCCTACCTGCCTGCAGACAGGGTAAACAGGCTTCTGACTCTGGCACGTCAGATGAGTTGCAGATCCATAGTGTCAGCAAGACAGTTTCTGCACCTTCTCGGGCACATGGTGTCTACGGTCCATGTGACACCAGATGCCCGCCTCCATATGCGAACTGCTCAATGGAGCCTCAGAGACCAGTGGTCACAGGCTGCCTCAGAAACAGAGTCACAATATCCAGGCGACTAGTATGGTCTCTGGATTGGTGGCTTCAGCCACTCCACTTGGAGGCGGGAATGCCTTTCCAGGCTCCTCTGCACACGAAGATCCTGACCACGGATGTGTCCCTGCTGGGCTGGGGAGCCTATTGCCAAGGGCTTTGCACTCAAGGAGTATGGTCCCCAAACGAGAGAGCACAACAAATCAATTTCTTGGAGCTCTGTGCCATCCGCCTAGCCCTAAAATTATTCTGGCGGATCCTGGCTCACGAGCCTTTCTTGCTACAGACAGACAACCATGTGGCCATGTTCTATGTGAACAAGCAGGGTGGCACGGGGTCCCATCCACTATGTCAAAGGCCCTGGATCTGTGCTCATTTGTGACTCGGCATGGCATTCCTCTGCGGGACGTCTACCTGCCGGGCCATTCTCCAGCCCCACGAGTGGCAGCTGGACAGGGGAGTAGTCCATTGGCTTTTTCAGACCTGGGGGTGGCCAGTTATGGATTTGTTTGCGAGTCCGGTCAATCACCAGTTGCCCCAGTTCTGCTCCAGGCAGCCGCATCCGCACAGGGTGGCTGCCGATGCATTTCTGATGATATGGTCTGTAGGCCTCCTGTATGCTTTTCCTCCGACGCCCCTGGTGGCCAAGACTCTATTCAAGATCCTTCAGGACAGGGCCTCGGTCATCCTGGTAGCCCCGAGGTGGCCGAGGCAACCTTGGCTTCCGCTTCTACTTCAGCTAGTGTTGGAGGCCCCCATTCCCCTGGGGTCCTCTCCAAGCATCCTGTCCCAGGAGGGGGCACTCTCCTGCACCCCAACCTCAGCTCCCTCAACCTAATGGCATGGCTACTGAAAGGGTAATTCTCGCACCACTCCTCCTTCCAAAGAATGTTGAAGAGGTCTTGCTGGCCTCAAGAAGGCTGTCGACTAGATGGCCTTGAAGTGGCGTAGGTTTGTGACTTGGTGCGATGAGCAGGGTTTGGATCCTTTCTCCTGCCAAGTTGGGGTGGTTTTGAGGTACCTTATCCACCTCTCGGATTTGGGCCTCAAGTCCAACTCCGTCAGAGTTCACCTCAGTGCCCTTACAGCAAACCACTTCTCGGTGGAGGGAAAACCTCTCTCTGCCCGTCCCTTGGTCTCTCGGTTCTTGAGAGGACTGCTTCTGTTGAAGCCTCTGGTTCGCCCTCCGGCGACCGAGTGTGACTTGAATGTGGTTTTAGGGCAGCTTACTCGGCCGCCCTTTGAGCCAATGGCAACCTGCCATCTTCGCTACCTTTCTTGGAAGGTGGTTTTATTGGTGGCACTCACATCAGCTCGGTGGGTGAGTGAGCTTGAGACTCTTGTCAGACAGGCTTTATACTAGGTTCTATAAGAACCGGGTGGTGCTTCGCACGCACCCCAAGTTCCTTCTGAAAGTGGTCTCCTCATTCCACCTCAACCAGGAGGTTGTGCTGCCTACCTTTTTTTCGCAGGTTGCATGCCAGTCGGGCAGAGACAGTACTGCATACCCTGGACTGTAAGAGGGCGTTGGCCTTTTATATTCAGCGTACGCAGGACCATAGAAGGGCTCCTCAGCTATTAGTATCCTACGAACCCAGTAAGCTGGGGATGGCTGTTTCCAAGTGTACGCTGTCCACCTGGGTGACGGACTGTATCGCCTGGGCATATAGGGCAGCCGAGCTTCCGTTGGAGGGTCGTGTCACGGCCCATCGGGTCAGGGCCATGGTGGCATCAATGGCTCATTTACGCTCTGTTCCCCTGGGAGACATCTGCCAGCCCGCCACCTGGTCTTCAGGTCAGACTTTCGCAACCCATTATTCCCTGGATAGGGAATCCCGTCGGGACAGTGCTTTTTGCCAGGCTGTACTCCGTAACCTTTTTGAGGTCTAGGCAACTCCTGCCCTCCGACCCTTATGTGTCAGGCTATCGGAGTGCTACTCTCTCAGTTAGATTCCTATTGTGGCCACAATAGGAATCTAACTGAGAGAGTAGCGCTCCGGTAGCTCTCGTAGAGGGAGCCTATTTTTCAGCTGTGGGTTTTCGGTAGCCTATAGCTGGGGAGTCCCATATGTGAGGACTGACTTCCTGCTTGCTCCCAGAGAAAGCTTAGTTACTCACCTGTAACATGTATTCTCCGGGGACAGCAGGAATCAGTCCTCACGCCCCTCCCTCCTTCCCTTGGAGTTGCAGTCCTATTATTATTTTTGTTCTTTTTGCAGTCTTTTTAGCTATGTCATTTGACTGAGCAAGATGACACCCTTGGGTGGGAAGGGGACCGCACATGCGTGATGCAATTCCCAAATGCTTTCTCTGAAAGCTGGGGATTTGCTCCGCATGAGGGCTCCTTCGGCACCAATGTCACCCATATGTGAGGACTGATTCCTGCTGTCCCCGGAGAACACCTGTTATAGGTGAGTAACTACACTTTCCCATTCTTGAATGGCCATTACTAATACAAAGGCCTCCCTTTTGTTCTGTCCTCCGCTCCCCGAGTCTTCACCAAGTGTATAGCGGTCATCGCCGGCTTTCTGAGGAGTCACGGACATTCAGGGCAGTGCAGAAAGCTAGCGCTGAAGTCACGCGCTATCAACTCTACGCCAATAACATGTGCACCGATAATATATGACTTTAGCACCAATATGCATAAAGGAGCCCATTTGCAAATTAGCCAAGCGTTAAACTGGGAGAGCAAGCCAAACACTTGCGCTCAGAAGTTGGTGCAAGTTTGGCATGTTCTCTCAGAGGAATGGGCACTGCATGGCTAATTTGCATGTGCACCCCAACAGTATTTTGATGGCATCGGGGGCTTTCCCTGATGCCTGAATGTCAAATTTCCCCTCAGATGATCCAAGCATTGAGGAAAGCCTCCAATGCCATCAAAATACTGTTGGGAGGCCGGTGTACCCAACAGAAAGCAAATCCCTGGTGGCCCAGCATCTTGAACCCCCCACCCCCCTCCCGGTACCTTTACAAAGGAGCAGGAACGCTACCATCTTGAAAAATTGCAACGCTTGACCCCACGCGGTACATCTTGGGATGCACCAGTCAGAGACTTAAATATAAAGTAGAAAATGCCTTATATGGTAGTCTGACCTTTCCCATTGCATCCCAGGATGCACTGCATGGGAGCATGTGGGCTGCACTCCCACTCCTTTGTTAAGGTACAGAGAGGTGAGTGGGGTGTTCAGGGCCATTGGGCCACCAGGTTATTTTGGTTGGGCAGGTGAGGGTTTTGGAGCCATGGGCCACAAGGATTATTTTTAATTGGGCAGGTGGGGGGATCGGGGC
Source organism: Ichthyophis bannanicus (assembly GCA_033557465.1). Classification (NCBI taxonomy): domain Eukaryota; kingdom Metazoa; phylum Chordata; class Amphibia; order Gymnophiona; family Ichthyophiidae; genus Ichthyophis; species Ichthyophis bannanicus. The sequence continues at coordinate 882,851,734 of CM066035.1, read as the reverse complement.
CACTGAGCCATCCGGCAGTATTTTGATGGCATCTGGGGCTTTCCCCAAAGCTTGCTTCATCTGGGCACGTACTAGATGTTTAAGCCCCCTCAAGACCAGGCATAGAGATATTGGCACTAAGTGTGGTTACAAAATCCTCTATGCGTTTCTCTGCATTGGACACTGACAAATTAGCATGCCATTTCAATACATGCAGCTCATTTGCCCATAATTTAAATATTTTTGGCATTGTGTGTTTGCTAGCTTTTCCTTTGCTGTTACTCGCGTGTGTCTCTCTTTTCTGCAATTGACTGTGGTGGAAATTGTGCCTAAGCGTTACATTATCTGCATGTAACGTCTGCACTAGTTTTCTGTATCAGCCTGATTGTGTATATCCCTACCTAGGCAACTGACTCATCTCAGGGTCGTCACTGGAAATGGCCTGTCACACTGTCCAAGCCATGTCCACCCTCCTGCAAGCGCTGGGCTTTGTGATTAATGCCCAGAAATCAGAACCTCTGCCTCAGCAGCACTTGACCTTCGTAGGGGCACACTTAAACACCCTGCAGGGCAAAGCCTTCCTTCCCTCAGAAGGAGCCCAGCCCCTGCATTGTCTCAGCCGCGACCTTACCATTCATCGGGCAGCATGGGTCCACATACTCCTATAGCTCCTGGGGCATATGGCCATTTGCATTCCTGTTGTCCCACTCGCCCAATTGCACATGCGCCCACTGCAGTGGCACCTCAGACTCAATTATGGTCAGCGCTCTGTTTCTGTGCTGCCGCCTTCCCATACGAGCACAAATTTAGTCTACCCTCCAAAGCAGCCTTTGGTGGTGGACAACACTGTCCAACCTAACTGACAATTGCCCCTTCCAGCTGTTGCCGTATCACCTGACCTTCACGACAGACACTTCCACTCAAGGCGGGGGAGCACAGCTACAGCACTGTTCTTCAGACCATCTTCGCCTGGGGTAAGCCAGACATGGACATCTTGCTTCTCCTGAGAATGCCAAATGCCCCATTTTCTGCCCCATATGTCACAGCCCACATTGTGGGGCAGACGATGCCTTTGCCATGGACAGGTCCCAGGGGCTCCTCTATACTTTTCTGCTGTTTCTGCTAATCTCACGCGTCCTGCACAAAAAACCAAGCAGGACCGGGCCTCACTCATCCTCATTGCTCCATGGTGGCATCGTCAAAGCTGGTTTCCTCATCTCCTTGCCCAGCTGCAGACATCAAGGATGCCTCTTGCACCTCACCATCTAGAAACTATAGGGCCCCTGACGCACACAGAACCTATACCAGAGAATGTCCTCGCAGCCTTCCAGCCTCATGCAAACTGTCTATACAGAACTCTTATCGTCGTAAATGGTTACATTTTTCCAGCTGGACAACTTCACAGACTCTCTGTCCTGTCCACTGTTCCGTGGCGCATGTCTTAACCTACCTATCGCCACCTGTCAAATTCTGGACTCCAAAATAATTGTTCATATATGTTATATGTATACCTCTCCAAATTAATCCCCTTGTTCATTGTAAAGGTGTTGAAGTTGTAATGTAAACCGCCCTGAATGGAAGGAAACTTTCAGAATGCTATGCTAATGTCCTGCTTGGCGTTCTTCCAGCTCTACATGGACATGCACTTACAGAATATCATGCATAGCTTGATATGTCTGCTTTTTTCCCTCCAGAAAAATGCAAACATTATTATTCTCTAGTGAGTCAAGGAAAGGAGTGCGGCAAATACATTTTGTGACTTACAATATTTTTGATATGGCATTGAGGGCTTTCTCGGAGTATTGGCATCCGGATACTCCCATGTCTCAAGGTTTCAGACTTGCAACCAAGTTCAGGAACAACTTTTTGATTTGCCGTGCTGTGGAGATGATCTCTTAGGTGATAAAGTTCAAGAAGCTTCTAACATAATCAAGCAGTGCACTGATGTGTTTAGAGCACTCTCCAGGCAAATCACCAACCTGGCCTCATCCAGGATGTTCCACAGCGGAGATCAGAAGAAATCCTATTACTCTCATGGTTTTAGGTATGTCCCTACTTCATGCAACCAGGGATATTTTAATGCTTCTGTATCGTTCCATTGTGCGACCATACCTTGAATATTATGTGCAATTCTGGTCACCATATCTTAAAAAGGATATTGCAGAAATAGAAAAGATACGGAGAAAAGCAACAAAAATGGTAAAGGAGATGGAAGGATCCCCTATGAGGAGATGCTTAAAAGTTTAGGGCTCTTCATCTTGGAAAAGAGACAGCTGAGGGGGGGAGTATGATAGAGGGAGGTCTATAAATTAGTCAATGCAGTGTAACGGGTAAGTGTAGATCAGTTGTTTACTCCATCAAAAAGTAGAAAGACTAAAGGACATGCAATGAAGTTACAATGTAACCCATTTAAAACTAATAAGAGAAAATATTTTTTCACTCAACACGTAATCAAGCTCTGGAATTCGTTACCAGAGGATGTAGTAAAAGCTGTTAATGTAGCTGGGTTTAAAAAAGGTTTGGCCAAGTTCCTGGAGGAAAGGTCTATAAATCATTACACAGGTACACTACCAAAAAACTGCCTCCAGTTTTGCAACTGATTCCTATAGATTTTGGGGTGCTGAATCCAGGAAAAATAGCCAAAATGTTCCATCACGTCACGTTTTCTTGCAAAATTAGATTTCTTACCCATATAAGGAATGTTCACATAATTTCTTTTTAGCCGACTGCAGTTTATTTTCTTGGCCCAAAATAGAGGTTGTAATGGTTAACTAACTAGAAACACTCCCTCATGATATTTTAGAGTGTTTTGTATTCATTTTATACATTAACAGGACAATTGGGAGGCGGGGGGCTAAATCCAGTACTCGCGCTGGCGCATGTTCTTTCCTGTTCGCCTCTCCTCGTTCGCTCGCTCAAACACGGTGGTTGCGACATGAATGTTCCTGTCAAATTTCAGTTTCTTGAAAGTTCATTATTACCTTTTGTTTGCTCAGTCGTAATCCAGCTTTATTCCGAAGTGGTTCACTACAGTTGTAGTTTGCAGTGCTGTGTATTTGTGATGGCTTACAGAGCCAGAGGTTGCGTCAACTCTCTGGACATTTTTTGTTTTATTTGTGGGGAATATACCGTGAAAAAGCGGCAGAGGAACATTTCTGCATTTATTAAAAAAGTATATTTCGCCTATTTCGGTTTGAAGTTAGGCGATGAAGACAAACCGTGGGCTCCTCACAAAGTGTGCAAGACATGTGAGGAAGATCTACGCTTATGGATGAAAGGTAAAAAACAAGCATTTCGTTTCGGAATACCTATGATGTGGCGTGAACAAAGAGACCACAGCAGTGACTGCTATTTTTGCTCTTGCGTTGTGAAGGGATACAACTTAAAAAATAAGAACGTAATAAGTTACCCCAACCTTCCCTCAGCAATTAGGCCTATGCCTCATAGCAACGAAGTACCTGTGCCTGAACCACCAAAATCTTTGGATCATATTTGTGTGGACGGGTCTGATCATGATGAGACTCATCAGATGGCTTTTCCCGATGAGTCCAGTACTTCCGAGTTTGAAACTGAACCAGATCCGAAACCTGAACTTTTCTCTCAAGCTGAATTGAATGATTTAGTCCGGGATTTAGGACTCCCAAAAGATGCTGCCCAACTGCTAGGTTCTCGGCTTAAACAGAAAAATCTATTGTCACCAGGAACAACTTTTTATTGGTACCGCAACCGCGAGACACAATTTTTGAAGTATTTCAGCAAAGAGGAAGATTTGGTATTTTGCAACGATATATACGGAGTGATGGAAAAGTTTAAACTCAAGTATGATCCTGCTGAATGGCGGCTGTTCATTGATTCGTCAAAAGACAGCATAAAAGGTGTTCTTCTTCATAATGGCAACACATTCGGCTCACTTCGAAACAAGTGGCCAGCGATCACGGACATAATAATATCCCATAAGCTAGACATTCTCATGGTAACCGAAACATGGCTCTCAGCGGAAGACAATATCATCCTCAACCAGCTGCTCCCACCTAACTTTACAGCCTTCACCGGACACAGACAGAACAAAAAAGGCGGAGGGGTAATTATCATCACCAAAACCGACCTACAGTTTAAATTGGATGAATCCAACAGCAACAACCATCTAGAAACAGTATCAATTTCAAACAACATATGCTCCATAAACCTGGTCTATAGATCACCATCAGGAGATCCAGACGACCTAGCAACCATAATAAATCTGGCATCCTTCACCCAGGGTCCAAATAAACCCAATTGGATCGTAGGAGATATCAACCTACCATCATTACAGGACACCCAAGCAACAGCATTCCTAGATGCCCTAGAGAGCCTCGGATACACGCAAATGGTGCAAGAACCTACTCACGAGAAAGGCAATATCCTCGACCTCATATTCGCACCGCAGCTAATTTTGGATCAACCACAAAACATCGTGCTATCCATAACTGCAGTCCCATGGACTGACCACAAACTCATCACCTTTCAGATGCCTACCACTAGCTGTTTACACAAGACAATAACGGATAAAAGCAAGCCCGCTAACTCAGCTACCAGAAGTTTCCAACCATTTAACAGAGAACGCATCCTCACTGAGATTAGCCCACTCTCTGATGACACCTCACTAAGCCTAGAAGAGTTGATCTCCTCCTGGAACAGAAAACTCAGCACAATTGCTATCCGCCCTCCAACGAACAAGAACCCAAAGAAGAGATCTACAGCCCCATGGTTCACAGCTGACTTAAAAGCCTCACTAACCATTCTAAGAAGGCTAGAAAAACGATGGAGAAAATCACGCACCAGCAGTGACCAATTAGCTTACATCCAACACCTGGCAGAGCATCGTAAAGCCATCACAAATAAAATCAGACAACACCACACAGACACCCTGAAACGGTCATTGAATAAACCTCATGACTTGTTTAACTTAGTTAAAACGCTTGCCAAAGAACCAACCCCGGAGCACCACAGCATGATCCACCCACAGGACTATGCAATTTACATGCAATCTAAAATGTGCAAAACTAATAAAATATTAATACCGGACCCTCTTGTTGAACAAGACTACCCAGCATCACTGGCATCCTTCTCCACTCCCTCAAAGAAAACTATTGAAGATACCATCCTAGCACTAAACACAACCACTGCACACACAGACCCTTGCCCTGCACACTGGATAAAGGACCTGTGATGTGACATATCCTCAATTATAGCAAAAATCTTAAACCATTCCTTCACCACTGGCTCATTCCCAACTACGCTCAAGCAGACCTCTGTAAGACCGCTGTTAAAGAACACTAAACTTGATCCTCAGAAGGTAGAATCTTATAGGCCCATATCTAGCATACCTATGCTAGCAAAAATCATCGAGAAAGTGGTGCACAGGCAATTACAGGATCATATAGACACCTCTGCTCCACTGGATCCGGCTCAACATGGTTTCAGAGAGTCACATGGAGTAGAAACACTACTCACAACACTCCTCAACAACATAATCTCAGGTGTGGATAACATACGCCAGGGTTTCGCTCTTGTCTTTCTAGACATAGCAGCGGCTTTTGACTCTGTATGCCATGAAATTCTCATCTGCCGGTTAAGGGAAAAAGGCATCTGCGGAACAGCACTCGAATGGTGCAAATCTTACCTGTCCGATAGATGGCAGCACATCCGAGTCGACGGGGATACATCTGAACCATTCCAACAAAGCCAAGGTGTACCTCAAGGATCCTCCTTATCTGCATTGATGTTTAATATATATATTCAACCCCTCTGCGACATCATCAAATCCTTTAATGTAAGTTACATGATATATGCAGACAATGTGCTACTATATATGCCAATATCATTGGATTGCCTAGATCTCACTCTGCTGACTAACTGCTTTGACGCCGTAGCAGAGTGGCTCCTATCACAAAACCTGAGAATACAACACAAAAAGACTGAAGTCCTTTTCGTCTCAAGGAACACCAATTTCACCCCTCCTAGTTGTATTAACGTAAAGGATGCCCAACTCCAAGTGAAACCTGCAATACGTTACCTTGGAGTAACACTGGACCAAAACCTTGACATGAAGGGCCACATAGCCAACACAGTCAAGGCAATCTACTTTAAAATCAGATCCCTCAGACACTTACGCACGCTACTTGAACCGGATGATTTCCGTACCATTTATCAAGCCCTTATACTTCCCCATTTCGACTTCGCAAACTCCATTCTACAAGGACTCCCCCGGTCCACCCTGAACCCCCTGCAACTGGCCATGAATAGTGCAGCGAGGGTACTCCTCGGGGCATCTAGGAGAGACCACGTGACACCACTCCTAAAACAGCTACACTGGCTCCCCATTCAAGCAAGGATCAGTTTCAAGACCTTACTGCTAACATTCAAAGCGACTAAGGGGCTCACCTCTTCCTCTCTCTCCAACCTCATACAACCACTTGCACCAAACAGGCCACGAAGAACAGCAGAAATGAACACACTAGCTATCCCAAACGATACCACAAGATGCGCCAGATCAACAGCCAACAGAGCCTTCCGACTCTGCGCCCCGACTTTATGGAACACCTTACCAGCACAAATCAGAGCAGTACCCAATTTGAGTCAGTTCAGAAAGTCACTGAAACATTTCCTCTTCCTAAAATATCTCAATGACAGCTCCGAACATAACACCCAGGCGAATAGCAGGAGTGGCCAAACAGACAGACCATCGCAACAGGCCAATTTCACAATGTAAATAACAAACAGTTCCATGTACTATTGTACCACCTTTGTATATAGTTAACCATGATATCTCTTATCAGATAACCCACCATTGTATTAGTTTCCCCTGTTTCACCAAGTTATACTTCCTGTTAAATGTAATGACCAGACATATGTAAATTGTCGGATGTTTTCTGTTCAATGTAAACCGCGCTGATGTCTAATAGTGCGGTATATAAGAATTGTTAATAAATAAAATAATAAATAAATAAATTCGCTTCAGTTCCTATTGCTCACTCTGTTATTCTCCAAGAAAAATACGAGAATTTGGCCCTGATTCTTCAGAAGATTCGTTATGATGAGCATAAGTGGATGATTTGTGGAGACTTTAAAATTCTATCCATGCTATGAGGGCAGCAATCCGGTTTCACCAAATATCCCTGCTTCCTTTGCTTGTGGGATAGCCGGGCCCGCGACCTACACTGGGGGAAAAAAGACTGGCCAATTCGGGAGTATTTGAGACCCGGTGAGAAAAATGTTCTTCGTGAGAGCTTGGTACCTCGTGATAAAATTCTATTACCACCTCTCCACATTAAGTTGGGTCTCATTAAGCAATTCATCAAGTCCCTTCCAAAAGATGGTGAGTGCTTTCGGTACCTTTGCTCAAAGTTCCCCCGACTTTCTGAAGCAAAGCTAAAGGAAGGAGTGTTTGTTGGCCCTGATATAAGGAAACTCATTTCAGATGGAGCATTCGCTGAAACGATGTCTGAGAAGGAAAAAGAAGCCTGGGATTCCTTCAAGGATGTTCTCAAATTCTTGGGGAACAGGCGGGATGAGAACTATAAGGATATTGTTGCCAGGATGCTCAATGCCTTCAAAGAACAAGGCTGTAACATGAGCCTGAAAGTCCATTTCTTGCACTCCCATGTGAACTACTTTCCCGAAAACCTGGGGGCGTACAGTGAAGAACAAGGTGAAAGGTTTCACCAGGACATCAAGGACGCAGAGAGAAGGTACCAAGGAAGATGGAACACCACTATGATGGCTGATTTCTGCTGGTTGCTGCTGCGGGAAACCCCAGATGAAAAATACGCCAAGCAGCGCACCAAGAGAAGCATTCGGGGGAAGAAGAAACGGGCCCACCAGGAGATTGATTGACCCAAGAATGACTTTAAAATCTAAACTGTGTTGACAAATATCGTGTTTTTACTAAACTTTGAAATAAAAATTTGCTAGTTATTACCACAGTGTCTGATCTCATTTATTAGAATTTTATTTTCACACCATCGGGTGTTTGTCTTCATGTATTGCAATGGTGCGGTTTGCGTTTTCTATTCTTACATACATACCTGTACAACATTTTTTGCACATTTCTTTGCTTTGCTTTGTGTATAACCTCGCTCTTATATGCTCAATGTTTGTGCACATGTATGTGGCTGTTTTAAGTGCAGACAATTTTGCTACCATCACAGTGTGTTTTGTTGACATTACTCTATTCTTATGTGCTGCCTTGTTACAATTTTCTTTATTCTTATTTGAATAACTACTAAACAATTAGTATAAAGAATTCATCCAAGAAACATTTATCTCGATCGCACTTAATCTGAACGGTTCACCTCAAACTGATAACCCAATGTAGCAAAAAATCTGTACGTGATGGAGCAAATTGGTTACCAGATTTGGATTCAGCGCACCAAAAAACGTAAAAATCAATCGAAACATTAGAGGCAGTTTAAAAAAAAATTTTTTTAGTGTACCTGTGTTATTAAAGAGGACACGGGAAATCCACTGCTTACCCCCTGATGAGCATTATGGAACCTGTGTGCCTTTTTGGGAACCTGCCAGATACTTGTGACCTGGATTGGCCACTGTTGCAAACAGGTTACTGTGCTTGATGGACCTTAGTCTGATCCAGTATGGCTAACAAAATAATACTAATATAAACCAATGTGCGTGAGCAGACCCACGAATACATCTCTTCAGCACCCCTCAGATCAGGAAGGTGCCTCAGTTCTGTTGCCCGATAGAGACACATAGAAAAAATGGGTGGTTTTTAGAGACACATGGCAGACTAGCCTTAGAGATTTCCTTCAGATTGGGGAGAAGGTCTTCTATACACACATCCTCCAATATTCCTCATAGCAAAAACTCTCTTGGAACTCAGAAAGCAGGGATTCATGATTCTCATAGGGCCATGCTGGCTAAGGCATGTGTGTTTCCTTCCTATGGACCTTCCCATAAGAAGACCCTTAATAATGGAGACTTCCCCAGCACTAATCATGCAAGTTTAGAGAGCTGTTTTGCATTCCAGCATATTAAACCCCTTGCTCATACAGATTGGATGTGAAATGTAATCTTGTTTTCCATGACTTTCCTTGTGGTGGTATCTGGTATATCAAGTCATTCTGACTTCCAGGAGAGACCCCATTAGAAGGTCATACAAATTAAAATGTGATGGTAAGGCTTTAGATCCTTTTTCACTCCAGGTTGTCTGAACCCTTGACTGGGCTGTCATTCTCCAGGACATCCCCGGAGGATGCCTCTCCTATCCTGGAGAGGTTGGCCCATTCAGTGTCTATCCTTTTGGCTTCCGAGGCATGGGCTGGCCTGTCGCTGTGTGCAGCTGTGCCGGAGCCCCGATGCCAGGGGAGTCGACACCAAGTCAGTCCGACGACCATGGAGCGCTAGCTGACTCCTCTGGTTCAGAGTCGGCATGGGAGACACATGACCAATCTCCCGACATTGTTCTCCACCAGGACATCCCCTCCGATCCGTCCCTGCCACGTCATTGGCAATGGATGCCTCCAGAGGACTTGGTTTTCCTGGAGTTCGTCTGGGAGATGTCCCAGGCACTCGCTTCATGGCGGTGCCCAAAGATGAGCTGCATACAGAGGATCTCAAGATCCTCCAGTATGAGGCTCCCCCTCGGCAGGCGCTGATGATGCCCATGCCCCCCATCCTGGAGCAGCTGCTCTTCAGGATGTGGGAGACCGATTCACAGTATTGAGTTGGCTGGAGCTCCGGCTTCCAGAAATCGCAGCTGCCACATAGCTGCATGGTTGTGGAGTTGAATATGCATCGCATAAGGAGCCAGAAGATAAGCATCATGCATGCTTTTGGCAGAAAGTGTTTGCAGGGCTCCATGCTCACAGCCCGGATCCAGGCATACCAGCTGTACTTGGGCCTATATCTGAGGTACCTGGCCAAGGAAATTGCCGGGTTCTCAGCTGGGTTAGTAGACAAACCTCTGGAGCGCTTCAGGACCTTAGCGTCATCTATCAGAGAGTGCTCCAATTTTCAAACTCGAGCACCCTTCGACAGCTTCGAGTCAATGGCTGGGGTAGCTGTGGTTGGGCATTAGTGCCTGACACCTTGCCTGGCTACAGTCCTTCAACTTGGAGCTTTGGGTTCAGTATAAGTTAGCCAATGTCCCGGGGGGAGGGGGGGAAATCTCTTTGGCAGGTCCATGACGGAGAAGGCTGATGAGCTTGAGAAGGAATTCATGACCACAATCAGACTATCCAAGAAAGAAGGCTTTGGGGAAAAACTTCCACCCAAAAACCAAGAAAGCTTATGGAAACTACCCTAAGTTTCAGGCCTATCATGCTCCCCCGCAGGGGCAGCAGGCCAAAGATCAGGGACATGGCCCCCATAGGCCCCCAAACTGCATCTCTGCCACAGCCTGGGAGGAGTGGGTTTGACTCCTTTGGTTTCCTGGACCATGGGATGCTGTTCCAAGGGTTGCAGAGCAGAGTTTGCTTTCATCTGTCCAAGAAAAGTCGACGTGTCTTCAGTAGCAGACTGGCTAAGCTACTGAAGGGGGCTTTAAACTACATTTGTTGGGATGGATGATGAAGCCCCCAGTTAAGTGAAACATTAAATGCCTTTATGGAAATGGTTAAAAGGGGCAACATATGGAAAGCAGTGTGTATAAATGCCCATAGCATGGGAAATAAGATCCCAGAAGTTGAAGCTTTAATGGGAGAGGATGACTTGGATTTAGTGGCAGATAGAGAAACATGATTCACAAAAAACCATGACTGGGATGTAACTATACTAAGCTATTCAGAAAGGACAGGGTCGGGAGGAGGAGTGGCACTATATGTAAAAAATTAATATTAAAGCTTTGGAATTACAGAGCTTAAAAAGGAGAGAGGAGGCACTGTGAGTTAAACTAGAAAGAGTGAAAAAGAAATCTATTTGCATTGGCGTGGTATACAGACATCCCTCACAGGAGGAAGAGGTGGACGGCGAGTTAATTGAAGACAAACACAGCATTGCTAGGAAAGGGGAAGTGCTACTGATAGGGGATTTCAATATGCCAGATGTTGATTGGCACATTCCTGCTGCAGTATCATCTAGGAGATCCTGGATTCTCTACAGGGAGAACTATTCAGGCAATTGATAACAGAATTGGAAGAGGCCATACTGGACTTGGTGCTTACCAACGGTGAAAGTGTTTCTGATGTTATAGTGGGAGATCATTTTGCATCCAGTGATCACCAGATGTGTGGTTCAGTATTAGGACTAGGGCTGTTAGAATCCATTCAAAAGTGAAGATCTTAGACTTTAGGAAAACTAACTTTGCCAAAATGGGCCAATACTTAAGGGAGTTATTAGCAGGATGGGAATAGCTGGGGAATGTAGAAAAACAGTGGGCAAAACTGAAAGGTGTTATTTTAAGGGCAACCAACCTTTTTGTTAAAATGGTAAATAAAGGTAAAAGGAAAAGGAGACTGCTATGGTTTTCGAAAGAAGTAACTGAAAAGGTGAAGAAAAAGAGGGAGGCCTTCATGAAATAGAAGAGATAACAGAGAGAGGAAGACAGGCATCTATATTTGGAAAAACCTAGAGAAGCTAGCAAAGTAGTCAGGGAACCAAAGATTCAAAAAGAGGGAGGAAATAGCCAATGCAATAAAATGGGGGGATAAGACATTTTTCAGAAATGTTAGTGATAAGAGGAAGGACAAAAGTGGTATTGTCAGACTCGAGGGTGAAGGGGAGGAATATGTAGAAGCTGATGAGGATAAAGCAGAATTGCTTAACAAATATTTCTGTTCTGTGTTCACAGATGAAGAACCAGGAACAGGACCTCAGAAAACACCCACAAACAGGAACAGAAACGAGGGGCATCTTGAACAATTTTCAGAAGACTGTGAGAAAGTAGATAAACTTAAAATAGACAAAGCGATGGGACTGGATGGGATACACCCTATAATACTGAGGGAACTTGGGGACATTCTAGCAGCTCCACTGACTGACCTTTTTAATGCCTTGTTGGGAGTCGAGAGTGGTGCCAATAGACTGGAGAGAGGTTTATGTGGTCCCTTTACACAAAAGCGGAAGTAAGGATGCTGTTGAAAACTACAGGCCAGTTAGTTTAATTTTGGTGGTGAGTAAATTATTGGAAAAGCCGCTGAAAGAGAAAATAGTGAGGTTTCTGGAGTCCATCGGATGACAGGATCTGAGGCAGCATGGATTCACCACAGGCAGGTCTTGTCAGACAAATCTGATTGATTTCTTTGACTGGGTGACCAGGGAGTTGGACCGAGGGAGAGCCCTAGATATGTGGTGTATTTAGATTTCAGTAAAGCCTTTAACACCATTCCTCACAGGCAACATATAAACAAACTGAGCACTCTATGGATGGACCCTGAAGTTACTGCTTGGGTTAGAAATTGATTGAGTGGAAAGCGACAAAGGGTGCAGGTAAATGGAGCTCACTCTGAGGAGAAGGAGGTTACCAGTGGTGTGCCCCAGGGATCTATCCTTGGTCCGATTCTTTTTAACATCTTTATTAGTGATATAGCGGAAGGGCTGTTGGGTAAGGTTTGCCTCTTTGTGGATGATACCGAAATCTGCAATAGAATAGACACCCAGGAAGGTGTAGATAACATGAGGAGGGATCTAGCTTAGCTTGAAGAATGGTCTAGAATTTATCAGCTGAGATTTATTGTTAAAAAATGCAAGGTCATGTATTTGGGCTGCAGCAATCCAAGAGAGCAATATAGTATAGGGGGTGAAGTACTTTTGTCCACTAAAGAAGAGCGGAACCTAGATGTGATTGTATCTTATGATCTTAAAGTAGCTAACAGGTAGAAAAGGTGACAGCAAAAGCTAGAAGGATGCTTGGGTGCATAGGGAGAAGAATGGCCAACAGAAGAAAGGAGGTGATAGTGCCTCTGTATAAGTGTTTGGTGCAACCTCATTTGGAGTATTGTGTGCAATTCTGGAGACCGCACCTTCAAAAGGATATAAACAGGCTGGAGTCAGTACAGAAGGTGTCTTCTAAAATGGTTAGTGGTCTTCATTATAAAGCATATGAGGGCAGACTTAAGGATCTTATGTACACCTTAGAGGAAAGGCGGGATAGAGGTGATATGATTGAGACATTTAAATATCTTCATGGCATAAACGCACAGGAGGAGAGCCTCTTTCGATTGAAAACAAGCACTGCTACGAGGGGACATGGGATGAGGGTGAAAGGGGATAGATTCAGGAGTGATATGTGGAAATATTTCTTTACGGAAAGAGTGGTGGATCCGTGGAATAGTCTCCCAGTGAAGGTGGTAGAGATGAGGACAGTATCTGAGTTCAAAGAAGCATGGGACAAACACAGAGTATCTCTAAAGGAAAAAAGGGGACTGTTGTAGTAGTTGATATGGGAGGACCGACTAGATAGGTCATGTGTTCTTTTTCTGTCGTCATGTTTCTGTTTCTATGTTTCCTTGGGCATAGCCTTCTTCCCCCAGGAGGTACAGGGCCAAGGGTTCACAGGAGGGATGGCTGGACCACTTTGCTTATAGGTGGCCCAGTATTACCATGGACACCTGGGTGCTGCAAGTGATCGGGGAAAGTTATCTCCTCCACTTTGCACAGCTGACTCCTCCCTTCTTTCCCCGGAAATTACCTTTGGACCCTTTGCACAAGGAGCTGCTGCTGAAGGAGCTCGAGGGTTTGCCCTAAGATCAAGCGGTAGAGCCCATCCTGCTGCACCTTCGTGGCAGGGGGTTCTATTCCTGCTACTTCCTTTTCTCCAAGAAGACTGGGGGCTTCTGGTCCATCCTGGATCTACAGGACCTAAATCGCTTCCTTGTTAAGGAAAAGTTCAAGCTGGTATCCCTTGGAACCTTGCTGCCCTATCTCCTGCAGGGAGATTGGCTATGCTCCTTGGATCTCAAAGATGCCTACACCCACATCCTGATCCACCCAAGGCACTGTCAGTACCTCTGGTTTGTTGTTGATGGATGACATTTTCAGTAAAGGGTACTCCCCTTCAGCCTTGCTTCGGCTCCCATTATATTCACAAAATGCCTGGTAGTCCTGGCCACTTGCCTCCGCCTCTTGGAGGTATTAGTCTTCCCTTATTTAGATGATTGGCTCATTCGAGGCACCACCCTGGTGGCAGCCTGCAATGCAATGCACCATTGGGCTACTCCAGAGCCTGGGATTTGTGGTCAACTTCCTGAAGTCCCACCTTCAGCCTACCCAGCAACTGGTGTTCATCGGTGCCCTCCTCTATTCCACTCAGGCAAAGGTGTTTCTGCCCCCCCCCCCCCCCCGATCGAGCTCAGTGGCTATCAGCCCTGGCCTAGGCCATCAGTAGTGATGGCCAGGCAAATGCTCCGTCTACTGGAGCACATTGACTCCACCATCCATGTCACCCCGTTTTCCCACCTCCGCATGAGGCAGGCACAGTGGATACTCAGCACCCAGTGGACACAAGCGTCCGGACGTCTGGAGGATCATATCCTGATAACACCAGCCCTGAAATCTCCCTCGACTGGTGGCAGGACCCCCTAAATCTCAAAACCAGCCGGCCCTTTCAGGCTCTCCCAGCATGATGCACCCTCATAACAGATTCATCCAAGCTGAGCTGGGGGGGGGGGGGGGCTATTGCGATCATCTGTAGTTGCAGGGTCTGTGGTCACCAGAGGAGAGTGCCTCACAGATCAACCTGCTGGAACTCAGGGCAGTCTATCTTACACTACACATCTTCCAGGATCATCTGCAAGGCCAGTTGATTCAGGTCCAGATGGACAACCAGGTAGCAATGAACTACATCAACAAGCATGGGGTCATGCCATCTCCTTTGGGAAGCGTCACACCTCTGGAATTTCGCAGTGGGGAAAGACATCTCCCTCAGGGCAGTGTACTTTCCAGGCCAGGACAACGTGTTGGCCGACCGACTGAGCTGTGTTCTTCAGCCCCACGAATGCTAGGAGAGATTTTCTGGCGTGGGGGACCTCTGGAGATGGACCTCTTTGCCAGTCAGGACAATGCACAGCTGCTGTGTTTCTGCTCTCGCAGGCCGGCCTGGGGCTGAGAGGCAGCGAACGCCTTTCTCCTTACCTGGTCTGGATGCTTCCTCTATGCATTTCCCCCCCACCCCCCCCATGCCCTTGGTGCCGCTGACCCTCCTCCAGAACCAAGCGTAAGTGGCCTCAATGATTCTCGTTGTGCCCAGGTGGCCCAGGCAACCCTGGTTCTCCCTACTTTTCATCTCTCCCAGGGGGATCCACTAACACGGGAATGCCCCAGACCTGCTATCGCAGGACAATGGGGACCCTACTGCACCCCAATCTCCCATCACTGGTGTTGACGATCTGGATGCTGAGAGGTTAGCTATAACGCACCACGGCCTCTCCAGGCCGGTCGAGGATGTTTTCCTGGGCTTGCGTAAGGGCTCTATGCTATGGCCATATGCCTTTAAGTGGTGCAGGCTTCACGCTGGTGTACGGAGGAGGGTCTTAACCCCTTCTCCTGTGCAATGCCAGACATCCTGCAAACCCTTCTGCATTTGTCAGGGGCTGGCCTTAAGTCAAACACAGTTCGAGTGCACCTCTGTGCCATCTCGGCTCACCATCACATAGTGCAACCCCTGGTGAGCAGATTCATGCTGGGCTGCTGCATCTCCCAGCCCCCAATTCGTCCACCGCCGGTGGCTTGACACCTCAATGTAGTTTTGGGGAAACTTATGGCTCCACACTTTGAGCCCTTGGCCACCTGCCATCTCAAATTTCTTTCTTGGAAAGTTATGTTTCTGGTGGCACTCACCTCTGCCAGAAGGGTGAGCGAACTGCAGACTCTGGTGGCTCACACACCTTACACCAGATTCCACAAGAACGGGGTTGTCATTCGGACTCACCCAAAATTCTTATTGAAGGTTCTCTCGGCCTTCTATTTAAATCAAGAAGTGGTGTTGCCCACCTTCTTTTCTAGGCCTTATTCATTTAGGGCAGAAGCCTGACTGCACATGGTTGACTGTAAGTGGGCATTGTCCTTTTACATTCTGAGGATGCAGTCCCATCGCCGCTCAATGCAGCTCTCTGTGTCTTTTGACCCCAGTCAGCTGGGTCTCGCAGTCTTCAAGTGCACCCTTTCACGCTGGGTGGCTGACTGCATCTCCTTTGCCTACCAACAGACGGGGCTCTCTCTCGAGCATCATGTAACAGCACACAATGTGCGTGTCATGGCAGCCTCTGTGGCGAGCCTGTGCTTGCTGTCCTTACTGCAGATATGCCGGGCTGACACCTGGTCTTCAGTGCACACCTTCGCTGCACACTACTGTCTGGAGGAAACCTCCTGGAGGGACAGTGCCTTCGGCCAGGCAGTACTCCATCAGTTTTCGGGGAATGATGCAACTCTTCCCTCCATCCTGTGGTGTCCAGGCTACCAGGGTGGGGATTGCATCCTCGATGCTGCTACTGTAGTCCGCTTTTTGGGTCGCCCGTGGCTTTTACAGGTTTTTGGTAGCCTTTAGCTGGGGAGTCCCATATGTGAGGACTGACTTCCTGCTTGTTCCCAAAGAAAGCATAGTCACTCACCTGTAATAGGTGTTCTCCAGGGACAGCAGGAATCGCTCCTCACAATCCTCCCCGTGGAGGAGGAGTTTTTTTTATTGTTTATTGAACTGTGTCATCATACTGTGGTAAGATTGCACTTTTGGGCAGGAAGGTGACCGTGCATGCGAGGTGTACATACCAGAAGCTTTCTTTGAAAGCTGGGAATTGGATCCGCACTGGCTCTGTCGGCGCCGACATCACCCCATATGTGAGGACTGATTCCTGCTGTCCCCAGAGAACACCTGTGACAGATGAGTAGCTACGCTTTCCCTAACCTGCCGTGATTTTATCTAGTATATCAAGTCATTCTGGCTTCCAGGAGAAACCCCAATAAAAGGTCATAGAAATTAAAATGTGATGGCAAGGCTTTAGATCTTTTTTTTTTCTGTCCCACACAAAAACTGCTTGACTTCTTTCTACATGTTACATAGCCAGTTTTTGAAAACCAACTTCTTATACCTTTAGTGCTAATGGCACATACCACCAGCATGTAGAAGATAAACCAATCTTTGTACAGCCTTTGCTGTTCATTTTTATGCAGTGTGTCTTGGGATCTCAACGTTTTTCTACCCCAGCTAATTAAAGCTTCTTTTAAACTACTAGACACCTGTGATCTGAATTATCTGACCTGAAAAGGTGTGGTTTTGGTGGAGATTACTTCCACACACACGGGTTAGTAAGCACTATTCTCTATTAACTAATTCAGTCTATACTCATTTTTTAAGAATGTGCACACGCTTGCAAAGTTCCTTCCTAGAGTGGTGTCAGAATTCTAATCAGTCAGTCATACTGCCTACGTTTTTCTCCAGCCTCATGCCTACGAAGGTGAAATTGCCTTGGACACATTGAATTGCAGATGAACCTTAGCCTTAGTCCATCCAACTTTATTTCTTTCTATCCCAATAAATTAGGGGTTTCTATTACCAAACACACATCATTAAATTGACTAGCAGACTACAATTCCTTTGCTTATGCCTAGGCAGGTGGAACTGATAAAGTCAGAGCTATGGCTGCATCAGTAGCCTGCTTAAATTCAGCTTCCATGGAGGAAATTTACAGAGCTGCAACGTGGACTTTGGTTCACGCATTTATATCTCACTACTCACTCCTGTTAGTGTTTCTCTAGGTTTGGCCAGGGTGCCTCCAGAATATCTTTGTGGATTAGAATCCAACTGCATCCCCTTAAGTGTATTCAGGTTTGCCCCCTTTGCAAAAAAAAAAAAGCCTTTTTGTTCTATGTGAACCGCGCTGATGCCGAATAGTGCGGTATATAAGAGAATGTAAATAAATAAAAATAAATAAAATAAATAAACCAGGACCTGCTCAAGAAAATGAGGTGCCCTAGGTGAACCTCATCCCTTGTGTGCTCATGCCCCCCCCCCCCCCCCGGTAGAGCCCATTGCCACGCTGCTGCTGCCCCTCTCCGGGATTGACATTGGCATCATTAGCCACAAACAGCCCCGCGTAGCTTACCTTCAGTCTTCGGCTTCACGGGGGTGTTTGCTTCTGCCGCTTTCCAGCACCCAGGGCCGACTTTCCATGCAAATTGGAAGTCGGCATTGAGGGGCAGAAGCAAACAGCCCTGCAGCACCAGAGCTGTTTGCGACTATTGCCGCTGCTGTCGGTTCCAAAGAGGGGCGACAGCAATGGCACTGAGTGTACCCTGAGGGTCGGCCTTCTAGGTGACAACAAAGTTCGACTAATGGTAGCACTGGACCTGTTTTCATCATCCTTCAGGTTTCAAATTTACACATTTTTGTTTGGGACAGCCTTTATTTAGGGAATCCCATCTATGAGGACTTGATGTCCTGCTTGCCCTTGGAGAAAGTCAAGCTACTTATCTGTAGTAGGTATTTTCCGTAGATAAGATACAAGTTGTCACACACAAGCCCTCCTCCCCAAGAAGTCATATTCTACTCTGCTTTAATAAAAGCTGAGGTGGTCACCATGTAACACTGGGACATCGGAAATGACATACTATGTACAGTGAGGCTTTTTAAGCTTCTAGAAGTATCTAAATTAGAGAAGCTTTTTCGTGCACTAGGCTCAGTTGGCGACATCACCCATCTGATGATTTGTTTCTCTGGGAACAAGCAGGAAGTCAGTCCTTACAATATGGGTGATGTCGGCAGCGACGGAGCCCTCGTGGAAGCATCCCCCCAGCTTTCAAAGAAAGCCTTTGGGAGATGCCCACCACGCATGTGTGGTCCTCTTCTGGCCCAAGGGAGCCATCTTGCTCAGTCTTCTTTTTTTCCACGGAGCCCTTCAGACGTTTGTCTGGCTTGTCCCTGGAAAAAGTTGATTTTTCTCTCCGGGTTTTATACTCCTCTCCGGTATCGCACTGGTACTCTTCCCGCCACTGACCTTGTTGCCTCGGCATCGAGTTCGGGTCTATTTTTGTAGTTTTCTTTTCCTGGCGTCTTCGCGCCTTTTTTCTCCAATTGGCAGCCCAGAGAATCTTCCACCTTGCAGGGGGTACTTCTTTCCCCCATGGCTACCAGTGGTTTTAAGAAGTGTGATTGGTGCTCTAAAAGTGTCTTTGATCGACACACATGACTGCTGTCTCCACTGCCTTGGGCCAGACTACAACCCAGCAGCCTGCGGTCTCTGCAAAAGGATGTCCAGTAAGTCCCTCAAGAGCCGCCAGCAGCAGCATGATAAGTTTTTCCCTGAGTCCCCGGTGCCTCCGAAGGCCAGGGCCTCGTCTGAGGCTCCAACATCTCGGCAGAAGCTCCCAAACCCGAGCCTCAAAGTGGGTCCTCAGAAAAGGGGTCTGTCTTGAGGGAACCCAGGAAGAAGTTGTTCTCCGGGAACAAGCAGGAAGTTGGTCCTCACATATGGGTGACGCTGATGGAGCCCACATGGAGCAAATCCCCAGCTTTCAAAGAAAGCTTTTGGGAGTTGCTACCACGTGCATGGTCCCCTTCCAGCCCAAAGGAGCCATCTTATTCAATCTCATTTTTTCGGCGGAGCCCATCAGACATAATCTGTCCCTGTCCCGGAAAAAGTTTGTTTTTTCTTCTCTGCCTTTTGGCTGTTGTTTCCGGTCTTGCACCGGTACCTTTCCCACCCGACTCCGGTATCTGGCTGGCCCCCTTTTCTATTTTCAGTTTTTCTCCTTGGGCGTCTTCGCGCCCTTTTTTTCTTGCTGACAGCCCAAGGGATCTTCGACCTTGCTGGGGTTCTTTTTCCCCCCATGGCTACCAGTGGGTTTAAAAAGTGCGATCGGTGCGGGAAGATTGTTCCTCACTGATACGCATAACTGCTGCCTCTGGTGCCTCGGCCGGACCGTGACCCGGCGGTTTGTGGCCTCTGCAAAAAGATGTCTCCGAAGGCCTTGAGAAGCCGCCAGCAGCAGCATGTAAAACTTTTTCCTGATTCCCCCATGCTCCAAGAGCCAGGACCTCGTCTGAAGCCTTCACACTTCGGGAGGAGTAGTCCGAACCCGAACGTTGTCTAGGGGCCTCGGAGAGGGGGTCTCCCTCGAGGGAACCGAAAAGAAGGAAAAAATCCTCGACAGCGGCATCTCTGGATGGCTCGGAAGGGCCAGATTCCTCGCGGGGCCGGTTGCAGAGCCCCGAGCTCCTGCCCGAGGTGTCGGAGAAGGAGCGACCAACCAAGGTTCCGCAAAAGGACCCGTTCACGGACTGGCCCTGGCAGGTACATCCTATCCTAGTCGAGGATTCCCCTCCAGGGGAACCGGCTTTGGGCCCGAGCGTGTCCGTGCCCGAGCGAAGGGTACAAGCCTCCGAAACTGATGTCCAGGATGGCGTCCTTGGAGCGCAGGATCACTGCCTTTCTGAAGCAGCAGCGGGTGTTGGTATCCGGCACATCCGGTTCCTCCGCCCCGACCACCGGGTGTTCGATGTCAAAGTCCCCGGAGGTCGAGCCAATCCTCGAAGCCCTGCGAGCCCGAGTAGATCCTTTGCTGAGGTCATGCTCGGCCTCCCATTCATCAGGACAAAGGTCGTCACCTGCGAACCAGCGAGCGCTGGGGTGGATGGCACCAGGCCCCTTGGGGCCTGAAGCTTGCCACCAGTCTTCCTTGGAGGTCTCTGCTTGGGAGTCCGAGGACGAGGAGTCAATGGACATTTGCCATCACCGAGATGTCTCATCCGATTCTCTGGGATCGGAGCCTCGGAGAAGGTCCCCACCAGAGGACATGGGGTTTCGAGACTTCGTTTGGATATGTCCAAGGCTTTGGCTTTCCCGACAGAGTCCGAGGAGGACCCTCGAGCAGACGAACTCAAGATGCTCCAGTACAGGGCTCCCCTCGGGAAACCCTCACGACACCCATTCCTCCTATCCTGGAACGCCTTATGCTCCACATGTGCTCCACACCGGTGATCAGCAAACGGCTCGACTCAATGTATGGGGTCCACCGAAGTCCTGGGTTTCAGAAGTCACAACTGCCACACAGCTTCCATGGTGGTGGAGTTGGCCATGCGTTGACTGAAAAGTAGAAGACGCACTCCTCGGTGCCACCTGGCATGGAGGCCCGCGTCTTGGATGCCCTCGGCAGGCAATGTTACCAAGGCGCGATGCTGAATTTGTCGGATCCAGGCCTACCAGCTGTACATGGGTATGTACCTGAGACCTGGTGAAGGAGAGCGCCGGGTTCTCGGCTGGTCTCTCTGAGGAGCCATTGCAGCGCTTCAGGGGCCTATCCAAAGCTGTCGAATGCTCCAAGTTCATGTCTCGGGCGGCCTACAACGGGTTCGAGTTGGCGGTCAGGGTAGCTGTGGCGGGCATCGGTGCATGCTGCCAAGCCTGGCTGTAGTTGTCGGACCTCGAACAATGGGTGCAAGACAAGTTGGTTAATGTCCCATGCCGGGGGGAGAACCTCTTAGACTAACCCATGACCGACAAGGATGCTGAACTGGAGTCTGAGTTCATGGCGAGGACTAGGCTCTCTAAGAAGACCTCTGCCCCTTCCTGAAAGAAGTGCTCGGGTAAAAAGCCCTTTTACCCGAGGAAGGTCACTGCTTACTGAAACTACCCCCCTTACCAGGCCTCCCCAGCAGGGGCAGCAAGCCAAGGGAAGAGACAGGGGCATGGCCTGCATAAGCAGAAGGCTCCCAAGCCCCAGGCTCCAGCTCCGGCCCAGTCTGGAGGGAGCTATTGATTCCTGCAGCATGGCCCCTCTCCCAACCAGAGCTTGGGAGCCCACAGGAGGTCGGTTCACTGTGTATGCCCACAGGTGGGGAGCTATCACCACCGATTCATGGGCATTACAGGTGATCAAGGAGGGTTACCACCTCCGCCTAGCTGAAGTACCTCCACACTATTTCCCCGGAGAACCCTTCTGGTGGCCTCCTTTTCACCGGGACCTTCTTTTGAAGGAGTTGGCAGGTCTTCTCAAGGACCGAGTGGTGGAACCAGTGCCCCACCATCTCAAGGGCAAGGGGTTCTACTCAAGGTACTTCCTCATGCCAAAGAGGGACAGGGGGCCTAAGGCCCATCCTCGACCTGTGCAACCTCATTCCTGGTGAGGGAAACGTTCAAGATTCTCTCCCTTGGAACATTGCTGCCTTACCTCCGCCAGGGAGACAGGCTATGCTCTTTAGATTTAAAGAATGCCTATACACACATCCTAATCCACTCAAACCACAGGCAGTACCTACGCTCTGTGGTGGGGCCACCATTTTCAATACAGGATGTTTCCCTTCGGCCTCGCCTCAGTCCACAGGGTATTCACAAAGTGCCTAGCGGTGGTCACCGCCTTTCTCAGACTTCAGGGGATCCTTTGTCTTCCCTTTTCTCGATGACTGGCTTGTCAGGTGCACTACAGCCCCTGAGGTACAGCAGGCCACGGCACACACCATCCAGATCCTCCAGCACTTGGGTTTCGTTATCAACTATCCCAAGTCCAGCCTTCGCCTGGCTCAAGAGCTGGAATTTATTGGGGCAAGGATCAGTACCCTTCAGTCAAGGGCCTTTCTACCTGCAGACAGGGCAGGCAGGCTCATGGCGCTAGCCAAGTACATACAGCGCCGTCCCTCAGTGCCAGCAAGACACCTGTTGCACCTCCTCGGGCACATTGCCTCCACAGTCCATGTCACGCCAGATGCCTGCCTCCACATGCGAATTGTGCAGTGGTGCCTCAGGGACCAGTGGTCCCGGGCCACGGGGCATCTCCAGGACAGTGTCAAAGTGACCAGGCTCCTGGCACAGTCCCTGACCTGATGGCTCTCGCCCTGTCACTTGGAAGCGGGGATGCCCTTTCAGGCCCCTCACCACTTGAGGGTCCTCACCACGGATGCCTACCTGCTGGGCTGGGGAGCCCACTGCCAGGGGTACCGCACCCAGAGTGTTTGGTCCCCAGGCGAGAGTGCTCAACAGATCAACCTGTTGGAACTGTGTGCAGTCCATCTCGCCCTAAAGGCGTTCCGGCGGTTCCTGGGCCACAGGTCCGTTCTGGTCCAGGTGGACAACCAGGTCGCCATGGTCGATGTGAACAAACAGGGGGGCACAGGGTCCCCTGCCCTCTGTCGGGAAGTCCTGGCCTTGTGCTCCTTTGCAGTCCAACAGGGTATTCTGCTCGGAGCAGTGTACCTGATGGGCCAGGACAACTGGCTGGCCAACAGACTCAGCAGGCTGCTCTAGCCGCAAGAGTGGCAGCTGGACCCAGAAGTGGCCTGCGGGCTGTTCCAGATCTGGGGGGAACCGGTGATGGACCTGTTTGCCCCACTTTGCTCCAGGCAACCACACCCTGCCAGGGTGGCCACTGATACTTTTCTAATGTCATGGTCGGTGGGTTTTCTGTATGCATTCTCTCCGACACCTCTGATTGCCAAGACCCTGTTTAAGATTCTTCGCGACAGATAGCCCCACGGTGGCCTCAGCTACCGTGGTTCCCACTCCTGCAGCTAGCAGTGGAGACCCCATCCCCTGGGGACAGCTCAGCAGCTCCTTTCCCATGAGGGAGGCTCTCTCCGGCATCCCAACCCCAACTCCCTTCACTGACAGCATGGCTGCTGAGAGGGTGTCACTAGCTATGTTCCTACTTCTGAAGGACGTGGAGGATGTTCTGCTGGCTTCACGCAGAACTACCAGACAGGCTTATGCCTTTAAGTGGCGCAGGTTTGCGCTTTGGTGTGCGGCACGGGGGATGACACCTTTTCTTGCCCGGTGGTTATGGTTTATACCACCTTCTCATCCTCTCCAACATGGGCTCAAGTCCAACTCCGTCAGGGTGCATCTCTGTGCGTTAGCGGCGAACCACCACCAGGTGGATGGGAAACCCCTCTCAGCTCACCCAACGGTGTCCCGGTTCTTTAAGGGCCTACTCCTGCCTAAGCCCCCCCCCCCCCGGTCTGCCCTCTGGCGACCAAATGGGATCTCAATGTGGTGTTGGGGCGGCTCACCCTACAGCCTTTCAAACCGATGGCTACGTGTCTCCTCCATTATCTCTCTTGGAATATGGTTTTCCTAGTTGCAGTCCCGCCCAAAGGGTGAGTGCGCTTCAGGCCCTCGTGGAGGAGAGGCCTTATACCAGATTCTACAAGAATAGGTTGGTGCTTTGCACGCACCCCAAGTTCCTTTTGAAGGTGGTGTCCTCATTCCACCTCAACCAGGAGGTGGTCCTCCTTACCTTCTTTCCCAGACTACATGCCAGTCGGGCTGAGGCGATCCTCCCTACCTTCTTTCCCAGACCACACGCCGGTCGAGCTGAGGCGGTCCTCTATACCCTGGACTGTAAGAGGGCCTTGTCCTTCTACATTCAACGTACTCAAGGCCACTGGAAAGCTGCTCTGCTTTTCGTCTCTTACGACCCCAGTAAGCTGGGGGAGGCAGTGACCAAGCATATGCTGTCCACGTGGGTGGCGGACTGTATTGCCCGGGCTTATGAGGAAGCAAAGCTTCCGTTGGAGGGCAGTGTCATTGCTCACAAGGTCAGGGCCATGGCGGCATCAGTGGCTCATCTGCGCTCCGTTCCTCTGGCAAACATCTGCCAGGCCGCCACCTGGTCTTCATTTCATACCTTCGCAGCCCTTTACTGCCTGGAGAGGGAGTCCCGACAGGACAGTGCCTTCGGCCAGGCTGTACTCCGTAACCTTTTTGAGGTCTAGACAACTTCTGCCCTCTGACCCTTCTGTGTTCAGGCTACTGGAGTGCTAATTCCTTTGGATACATAGGTCCTGTTTCTCCATAATACGGATTTCATTGCGGCTGCTCGCGGCTCTCGATGAGGGAGCCTTTTTGAGCTATAGGTTAATGGTAGCCTGTAGCTGGGGAGTCCCATATGTGAGGACTGACTTCCTGCTTGTTCTCCGGGAACAGCATAGTTACTCGCCTGTAACAGGTGTTCTCCGGGAACAGCAGGAATCGGTACTCACAACCCTCCCCCCTCCTCTTGAAGTTGCAGTCCTCCTATATTCAGTGTTTTGTATTTGCCATCTTTAGCTATGTCATTTGACATAGCAAGATGGCTCCTTTGGGTGGGAAGGGGACTATGCATGTGTGGTAGCAACTCCCAAAAGCTTTCTTTGAAAGCTGGATATTTGCTCCGCGCAGGCTCCGTCGATGTCACCCATATGTGAGGACTGATTCCTGCCGTCTCCCGAGAACACCTGTTACAGGTGTGTAACTAAGCTAAACCCTCGAAGGCGGCACATAAAACACCTACTATAGGTAAGTAATTGGTTTTATTGGCATAGGTGGCAGAAAAGCTAGTCTCCCAAGGATTCGGGTTGAGCAGACATTTGACCTCAAGTAATAAAACGCTTAAAAATCAATGTTAAATTAGCATAGCATTTTTTACTTGTTTGCTAATTTTTGAAAATTTTCTTCTGATTCAGCAGGTTAATTCTGACCAGAAGAGCAAAGTAAAATCTTGCTCTAAAACTGAAGTAAAAAAAAATTAGCAGTAAACTGGAAGTAATGTATTAAAATGGAAGTACAGTTTGTTTATTGTATCTCCATTTTAATGCCAGAGGGTTCTCTAATCCAGGGGTGCACTTCCCAGGCACATCCTGAACCAGGGCACATCTGACCCAGGTCCTTAGCTGAGAGGTTAAGCTGATGTTATAAGCTGAATGGCTGTAATTTTCCAAAATGGCTGTGATGTGAAAAAGAGGATAGCCAACACCTTCCCCATTATTTCGTAGGTAGTATTGGCCCATTGTGGGAGAGTGGGTGATGGAGGTTTTGGTCCTCTTTTGCCAAGGGCCTCCCTGGCTTAAGGTACCCTGAGATCTGGGGTCCTTGGGCTCACAATTTAAGGATTCCATCACATAGGGTCTCAGGTTTGGGCATCTATGCAAGCTGAATTTTAACATCCCATTGACTTCCAATTCAATGCAGTTTTTTGTTTTTTTTTGTTTTTTTTTTGTTCAGTGATCATTACTACACTGGAGATAATTGTGGTGCATGTGAAAATTATTGCTAAGCCAAAAGTCAACCGCTGCTCTGAGATTACGCGGGACAGTCAGTTGATATAATGTTATGATTTTCAGATGGAATTCGATACAGTACTTCTTAAAACCAGTTAGCTAATTACAAAGCCATGTGATTGGAGGCAGTGTCTTACCATGGACTGACAAATGGTTAAAAGAGAGGGAGCTAAAAGTAGAAGTAATGGTCAGTTTACCCAATGGAATAGGGGCGCCTGATGGATCTGTGCTGGGACTGGGGCTTAACATGTTTATTAACCATCTAGAAAAGTGAACAATGAATGTTGATCAAATTTACAGATGACACAAAAATATTCAAAGTAGTTAAAACACAAGCAGACTGTGAGAAACTGTAGGATTCAATGGGTGTCAAAATGGCAGATGATATTTAATGTGGACAAGGGCAAAATGATGCTTTGGGAAAAAGCAATCCTGTCCTACTTGGAGGTCTTCTTGATAGAGCAGTATCACAAAAAGCACTTCACCTGTAAGAACAAAGCTGTGGTTTTGGATGCTCCTAAAGCTCTGTGGGAGTTTGTGGCGAATCCTCCAGTAGCCGAATGACCAGAGGTCGCATAAAAAGACCATTGGTAGAGCTGTCATCGGACACACTGTAGACATCGTGAGTGCCAGAGTTGGATAGCTCCCTTCCACTTGAACAGCTAACATGACATTAAGAGGGTGAATTTGATTGACAGTGTTTGACTGGAAAGTTTGAGTAGCTGTAACAGAAGAACAGATTTGGCAGACAAGAAAATGAGTAATGACCAAATAAACTGCCCTGTTGAGCCATCCATTAAACAAAGTGACTTGTAAGCCCAGTGTGTAAGAGAGAGACATGTATTATAAACAAGCTGGCACAAGGACATGGTGTAAATAACTTAAAGGTTTTTCTATATGGCTAGCTGGTAATATTGAGCTGGGTCCAGAGGAGTGATTTAGCTCTTATTTTGGATAACTTAACATTATAAACCAATGACTTTATATATGATAGTATTTTCACATGAATAATTGACCGAGTGAACAGCTGGATAATATGGGGAGGCAAGGACATCGACGCCAGTGCTGTACGATGATGCATGGTAGTGAGAGCCTGGCAGCACAGGAGCAGAGCCAATTGGACATTCCTGCTGAGCGAGAAGGGATGAGCACAGTTCAAATGCAATTGTTCGATTGTTTTGTAAATGTAATTGTTTCAGTGGTGACGTTATGGTAGCATTAATTAACCAACTATGAGTGGAGGGTTAAGGGGATACCAGGAGAGAAGGGAACTCCTTTTGGGAGTGGCCAATGGAGTGTGAACGCTATAGGGGAATCATGCTGAGTTGAAGGGGGAAATGGATGAGCAGTGGCTTTCTGCACAAGGAGAAATAACACGTGCCCATTGCAACTGATGTTGAAGTGGTGATGGAGTGTTAAGAAGAAAGTGCATCACATTTCATCACTACCTCTGGTTGTAGATAATCCAGATTTCCCACCAGGTTTGAGGAGCTTGGTATTCCAGGGCTGCGATGTACAAATATAGAGAGGTTGTTACAACTAGGAGCAGGTCATTTCCTTTGTTTGACCAGATTACAGCAAAATGGAGTGTTCCAAATACACGCTTACTGGCATATTTACAAATCAGGCATTGTAAAGGAAAATAGGATAAATGAAGGTGTAGTGATTTAGACCAGCATTTGATGATCACCCTACATTTTAATAAATTTTCTCTTTGGTATAAATTAGCAAGGGACGAGTTTAAAGTATCTAGATGCTTTGGCAAGCACTATGTCCAAAGCTAAAGGGATGAAAATGGGCTATGGGATGTGTGTACTTGTGTTAAATGTAGCAAAGGCAGGAACAATGATTCATTTTCTAGAATGTATGAAGCTCTCTAGCTTGTGGTCTCAAACATTGAGAGCAATAGAGCAAATGATGGAACTTACAATAGATTGGAGTAATAGGGGATAATGAGCCCTTGCTTAGAGAGTAAGATGCTAAAGGGCAAGCACAAATTCATGTTTATAGCAATACTATTGCTAAAAATTATTTTACCACATTAGATGAGGGAACACTCATTCTCTCATTGGAAACATAAGATGCATTCCTCCTTTGAGTTACGCACATACCAGACTAGAACCAAACCTGACTGGAATCTTAAACAGCAATGGATTCTATCTCAAAAAGAGAACCCCACAACTTAAAAGCACTTTAAACCAAGAAAAAGATAATGTAATTGGGTTGCTTTTCCTCCCTTACCCATTGGTGAATAAGAGGTTATTTAGACCAGAAAACGCTTAAGTGGGAATGCAATAGATGTATGCTGGTGTGAAAGGAAGTGTGGATGGTGGGATATGGGTTGAATGGAGGTGGCTGTGGGGATAAATACAGAGGGGCAGTGGACGTAGGACATGGTGGGGAGAGGCAACTTGCTGTTGAGAATATTGTTACCATGCCTAGAGATTTCCCCAAGTTGGAAGGAAGAGCTGTTTCAATGTTTGCTAAATTGATTAAATATGGAATTAGATCTTATTTATCTGTGATGGAGCCCCCTTCCCTCTTATGTAAAACTATTTGATCTGTAGCCTCTGTTCACTACAACAAAGATAAATATATAGCTTATCCAGAATGCAGTGTTTTGGTTACTAGCAGGGGTGGGTTAAAGAGAATCTAATTTCCTAGTGTTTGCAGAGCTAGACTGACTTACATTTGCTGCTAGGATTTGCTTTAAAGCGCTTACTCTTAAAATTCAGAATCCTATATGGTCAGGGGTGTAGAAATAGAGGACTTATATATTCTAGGTTATGTTCCTAAGTCTGCTTGTTGTTTGAGCTTCTAATTGTGATACAGAGAGAGACTATCAGAGCTAGAGCCTGTGACATTGCTATTCAAAGTAAATGGAATAGTTTGCTGGAAGAAACTGGAAAGTGGAGTCAGTGAAAAGATTTGTCTTCTGAAAACCTGATTTTTTTTTTTGTAAGTATGGATGACACACTATAATTCTGGATGGGAGGATTGGGAAGGGGACACTGACAGAAATTTTGTATGAATTCTTACTAGTTAAGCATTTTGAAGTACTTTTAAACTGTGCTGCTATTGTGTAGCCATAGAAGCTGCTTTCTATTTTAGGAAAAATGAAATATAAATGTTTTAAATAAATACACAAACCTCCACCCTATCCATAGGCAACCCAATGTTTCCAAGCGTACACAAGGAGGAGGGTTGAAAGAATTCCATGAACCAGGTTTTGCATATTTCCCCAAAGTAAAACTGGAAATGCTCCAGATCATTATTCGAAATGAGTCGTGTAGAAAATGACAAGAAGTTGTAAGAGGTCAATCACTACAACAGCATTTTTGTGCTCAAATGGCACTGTTAAAATAAAAGTACTTTTTGGTATGATGTACAGTTAGGAACCATGAGTTTTGCATAAAATGTCAGCTTTTACTACTTCAGGAGAAGTTTGTGTACTACATTTTATTAATTTTCAGTTTCTTTTGGATTGTCAGCATTCCAGTGTATTACTTTTATCTTTATTGTTTAGACCAGTATTTCTCAACCTTTTTTTTATTTTGTAAGTTTGTTCAATTCTTGCAGCAACCAAAAAAATTTTGCATGAATCTTTTCCCACTTCCACTGGCAGAAGAATAACATTTTTTAAACTTGTGCATGCCTCATTCTGCTGGCTTCAGTTTGATGCCTAAACATACAGAGCTAACAGGTCCTTTGAGAATACAGGACCCCCAAGCATTGATGTCTGATTGAAGTTGGCAGAGGAGGCATACATATAGGAAACACTGAACTGCCATTGGGAAGTGGGAAGGTAAGGTTACCAGTTTTCTTGTGGGTGAATCTGGAACACTTGTTACCTTTTGCCACCAAAAGGAACTTTTTGCTCACTACTGGAGCTACAGGTATGAGGAAAGTCTAGTTGACATGGTCTCCATGGAATATTGTAGCAATATACATACTCTAACTATATTTAAAACCGCATTCTTTATTTTGTCACCACTTTGGGACTGGTAGGTATCTTGCATAAAAAGAATTAATTATGCATCAGAAAAAAAATCTGATTAGTCAACAAATTCCAGCTATTTCCAACATGTAAATTGTATATGGGGAATTAGCTTATGTCAGAGGTTTAGAACTAGGTTTCAGAGCATCCAGTTTACTCAGAGCTATCCAACTATTCCTTATCGTCCGTCCAGTCCAGATGCATGGGTTATGCCGTATCACCAGCAGATAGAGACACTGAACCACAGGTTTTGATGATATCACGCTATGAGTTCTCTGCCCGTCCTCTCACACTAGTATTTCTCATTCTCCAGGAACAAGCAGGAAGTCAGTCCTCACATATGGGTGACATCGACGGAGCCCCCATGCAGAACAAATCCCCAGCTTTCGAAGAAAGCCTTTGGGACTGCATCGCGCATGCGCGGTCCCCATCCCGCCCAAGAGTGCCATCTTGCTCAGTCTCCTTTTTTCCGCGGAGCCCAATGGATGTCGTCCTAGTTTCCCCATGGAAAAAGTAGATAAAAGACAATTGTTTTATCTGCTAACCGGTTCGACGCTGATTCCCCTCTCCGGCTCGGTACACCGGTATCAAGTCTGGTTCATTTTTCGTTTTTGTCCTTAGAGACTAGCATTCACGCTCTTTTTTTTTTTCTTTCTTTTTAGCTGGCAGCCCATTCCTTTGACCTTGCAGGGGTCCTTTTGCCCCCGATGGCTGCCAGCGTGTTTAAAAAGTGTGATCGGTGCACAAAACTAATGTCTCTCACCAACTCGCATGACTGCTGCCTCCGATGCCTCGGGCCCGACCATGACCCCATGGCCTGTGGCCCGTGCAAAAATATGTCTTCCAAGTCATTGAGGAGCAGGCAGCAACAACATGACAGGATTTTTCCTGAGTCCGCACCCGCCTGGGCCCGGACCTCATCAGAGCCCTCGACTTCTCGGGAGCTGTCTGATCCCGAGCAGCGTCAGGTGTCCTTTGAAAGGGGGTCTCTCTCGCACCGGAAGAAGAAAAATTCCATGAGGGCGGTGTCGTCTGAGAGCTCCGAATGGTCTGGTCCCTCGCGGGCTCGGTCGTGGAGCCCGGCTCACCGCCCCGGATCCTCTGAGTCGGAGAGGCCTGCCAAACTCCCTCAAAAGGACCCGGAGACGCCGAGGAAGGTAAGCACTGTCCTCATTGTTGACACTCCCCTGGGAGAGCTGGCGTCAGGCCTGACAGCATCGGGACCCGAGCCGGGAGCTGCATAGCCTCCTGAGCTCGGCCTCAGGATGGCGGCCTTGGAGCGCAGTGTGTCTGCCTTCATGGACCAGCAGCAGGCTCTGATGGCTGGTCTCACACGTCCGTCCGTCCCGACCACTGGGACTTCGATGTCCAAGTCGACCACGGAAGCCGAGCTGATCCTCCAGACAATAAGGTCTCGAGTCGATCCTTGGCCAAGGTACCCATCGACCTCCTGTTCGGAACCGAGGTCGTCGACGCCGATTCCCTCGGCGTCAGGGCAGTCGAGACCGAAGCACTCGAGGCTGGAGCCAATTGACGACGACTCGGAGTCCGGTTGGGAGACGGAGGGCGAAGAGTTCCCAGGCACCCACTGTACCTAATATGTCCCATCAGACTCCCCGGGATCTGAACCTCGGAGACGCTCACCCCCGGAGGACACCTGGTTCTTGGACTTCGTCCGGGACATGGCAAAGGCTTTGTCATTCCCGGTAGATGCCGAGGAGGAGCCTCGACCTGAGGAGTTCGAGGTCCTCCAGTATGACTTTCCTCCAAAGGAAGCCCTTACTGTACCGGTGCCCCCCCATTCTGGAATGGCTGATGCTCCGAATGTGGGAGACTCCGGCCTCGATGCCAGTCCTCAGCAGGTGAATCGATTCCATCTATTGAGTTCGCAAGAG
This sequence comes from Ichthyophis bannanicus, assembly GCA_033557465.1. Classification (NCBI taxonomy): domain Eukaryota; kingdom Metazoa; phylum Chordata; class Amphibia; order Gymnophiona; family Ichthyophiidae; genus Ichthyophis; species Ichthyophis bannanicus. Next base: position 882,819,906 of record CM066035.1, on the reverse strand, counting down.
CCCTGGGTTCCAAAAAGCACAGCTGCCGCACAACTCCATGGTTGTGGAATTGGCCATGCGCCGGCTCGAGAGCCAGAAGACGCACTCCTTGATGCCTCCTGGCCGTGAGGCCCGCAACATGGATGCTCTTGGCAGAAAGTGCTACCAGGGTTCGATGCTGTCATGCCGAATCCAGACGTACCAGCTGTACATGGGCATGTACCTGCTGCAAGACCTGGCAAAGGAGATTGCCGGGTTCTCGGCTGGTCTCTACAAGGGACCTTTGCAGCGCTTCCAAGTTTTTTCCACTGGGATCCGAGAGTGCTCGAAGTTTATGACTCAAGCAGCCTATCATGGCTTCAAGGCTTCGGCCCAGGTAGCAGGGGCCGGCATCAGTGCACGACGCCAGGCATGGCTACAGTCATCAGATCTGGAGCCATGGGTTCAGGACAGGTTGGTCGATGTCCCTTGCAAAAGTGAAAACCTCTTTGGCAAGCCCATGACTAAGAAGGCTGCCGAGATCGAGTCCGAGTACCTGACCCGGACAAGACTCGAGAAGAAGACATCTGCCCCTTCTAAGAAGAAGGGCTCGAGTAAGAAGTCTTTTTTTCCCGAGGAAAGGATCAGCTTACCAAAACTACCCCACGTATCAGGCCTCCCCAGCTCCCCAGCAGGGACAGCAGGCCAAAGGATGGGGGCAAGGCCCACGTAAGCAAAAGGCCCCCAAACCCCGGGCACTGGCTCCGGCCCAGCCTGGAGGTTTTTTTTGACTCCCGGAGCATAGTCTCTCTCTCAAAGGATGGTAAGACCCTGCACAGGAGGAAGGTTGACCCTGAATGCCCACAGATGGCCAGCTATTACAACAGACACCTGGGTTTTCCAGATAGTCCAAATGGGCTATCGGTTACATCTCAGCCAGGTGCCTCCCTCTTACTTTCCAGGTGAGCCTCTCAGACCCCCTCTTCACAGGGACCTCCTCTTGAAGGAGTTAACAGATCTTCTCGAGGGTGGGTGGTAGAACCGGTGCCCCACCACCTACAGGGCACAGGCTTCTACTCCAGGTACTTTCTGATACCAAAGAGAACTGGAGGCCTAAGACCTATCCTTGACCTGCGAAGCCTAAACAAGTTCCTGGTGAGGGAAAAGTTCAAGATGCTTTCCCTTGGACTATTGCTGCCTTACCTCCGCCAGGGAGACTGGCTATGCTCCTTAGATCTCAAAGATGCGTATACACACATCTTGATTCATCCAGGCCACAGACAAAATCTAAGATTTGTAGTGGGAGGAAACCATTTTCAGTACAAAGTGCTTCCCTTTGGCCTAGCTTCGGCACCCAGGGTATTCACAAAGTGCCTTGTGGTGGTGGCGGCCTTCCTGAGGACTCAAGGGGTATTTGTCTTCCCCTACTTAGACGACTGGCTCATCAGAGCCCAGTCAGCTCTAGAAGACCAACAGGCCACGTCCCGCACTATCCAGTTGCTCGAGCACCTGGGCTTTGTGATCAACTACACAAAGTCCACTCTGGTTCCCTCTCAGGGACTGGCGTTCATAGAGGCAAAGTTAGACACCCTTCAGGCAAGGGCTTATCTACCAGAGGAAAGGGCACAAAGACTGTAACCCTAGTGCAGCAAGTGAGTCGCAGATCCTGCATCTCAGCAAGACACTTTCTGCGCCTTCTTAGTCATATGGCCTTCACAGTGCATGTGACACCGAATGCTCGACTATACACGAGAACAGCTCAGTGGTGCCTCAGGGACCAGTGGACACAAGCCACAGGCAGACTCGGAGACAGCATCAAGGTGTCCCATCGCCTGATACAGTCTTTGAAATGGTGGCGTCAACCTCACAACCTTTTGGAGGGAGTGCCTTTCAGCCTCCTACACACCTGAGGGTGCTGACTACGGATGTCTCCCTGCTGGGATGGGGTGCGCATTGCCAACAGGTCTGCACTCAAGGTGTGTGGTCTCCATGGGAGAGCACACAACAAATCAATCTCCTAGAGCTTCAAGCGATCCGCCTAGCTCTTCGGACCTTCTTCCCAACCTTGGCTTATCAGTCTGTCTTGATTCAGACAGACAACCAAGTAGCGATGTTCTATGTGAACAAACAAGGGGGCACAGGCTCTTGCATCCTGTGTCAGGAAACCCTGGACCTATGCTCCTTCGCAGTCAGCCAGGGTATGTTCCTCAAGGCGGTCTACTCTCCAAGTCAGGAGAACTTCCTAGCAGACAAGCTAAGCAGAATTCTCCAGCTGCACGAGTGGCAACTGAATCCCAACATAGCCCAGCAACTCTTCCAGTGTTGGGGGCGACCATTCATAGACTTGTTTGCGAGCCCTCAAAATCAACAGTTGCCCAGGTTCTGTTCCAGACAGCTGTAGCCACACAGGGTAGCTGCAGATGCTTTCCTAATGTCATAGTCGGTGGGCCTCCTATATGCATTTCCTCCCACGCCACTGATAGCTTGGACCTTATTCAAGATCCTTCAGGACAAGGCCTCGGTCATCCTGGTGGCCCCCAGGTGTCCGAGACAGCCTTGGTTTCCACTCCTCCTGCAGCTGGCAGAATAGGCTCCAATTCCTCTAGGATTTTCACCCAATCTCCTGTCGCAGGACAGGGGCTCACTTCTGCATCCCAAACTCGGGTCCCTCAACCTGATGGCATGGCATGGCTGCTGAAAGGTTAGTCCTTGCACCACTTCTCCTCCTGAAAAAGATAGAGGATGTGCCGCTAGCCTCTAGAAGGCAATCAACTAGGAAAACCTATGCATTTAAGTGGCTTAGGTTTGAAGTATGGTGTACTCAGCAGAGTTCGAGAACCCATTCTCCTGCCAGGTGGCTGTGGTGCTGCAGTACCTGCTTCACCTTTCAGATTTAGGCCTCAAGTCAAACTCTGTTCGAGTTCACCTTAGTGCTTTATCAGCACACCACTCTCCAGTGGAAGGGCAACCTTTATCTGTACACCCCTTGGTGTCCAGGTTCCTGAGAGGTCTGCTTCTGCTGAAACCCCCGGTTCGCCCACCGGTGACCGAATGGGATCTGAATGTGGTCTTGCAGCAGCTTACTCGCCTACCCTTTGAGCTGATGGCTATCTGCCATCTCCGCTTCCTTTCTTGGAAGATGCTTTTCTTGGTGGCACTCACATCGGCTAGATGAGTGAGTGAGCTGCAAGCTCTGGTGTCCAATAGACGGTTCACACGGTTCTATAGGAACAGGGTGGTGCTTCGCATGCACCCCAAGTTCCTGCCAAAAGTGGTCTCCTCTTTCCACCTCAACCAGGAGGTGGTGCTTCCGACCTTCTTTCCCAGGCCCCATGCCAGCCAGGCAGAAGCAGTTCTGCATACCCTGGACTGTAAGAAGGCATTGGCCGCCTACATGGACTGTAAGTGGGGACATTGAAGAGCTCCTCATCTCTTCATCTCTTATGACCCCAGTAAGCTGGGGATGCCATTCTCCAAGCATACGTTGTCCACCTGGGTGGCAGATTGCATCGCCTGGGCGGCGGATTGCATCGCCTGGGCATACAGGGCGGCCAATCTCCCGTTGCAGGGTCGAGTCACGGCCCACTGGGTCAGGGCTCAGGCCGCATCAGTGGCTCACTTCTGCTCTGTTCCGCTGGCAGACATCTGCCGGGCCGCAACCTGGTCTTCAAGCCAGTCTTTTGCAGCCCATTGCTGCCTGGATAGGGAGTTCCAACGGGACAGTGCTTTCGGCCAGGCTGTACTCCGTAATCTGTTCAAGGTTTAGGCAACTCCGACCCTTTGGTGTCATGCTACCGAAGTGTTACGTTCTCAGTTGAACTCCTATCATGGCTGCTGCAGCTCGTCTAGAGAGAGCCTATTTTTCAGTTATGGGTTCTTGGTAGCCTATAGCTAGGAATTCCCATATGTGAGGACTGACTTCCTGCTTGTTCCTGGAGAAAGCGCTGTTACTCACCTGTAACAGGTGTTCTCCAGGGACAGCAGGAATCAGTCCTCACAACCCTCCATCCTCCCCTGGAGTTGTGGTCCTTGATTAATTTTTATCCTTTTGTCATCTTTTTAGCTATGTCATTTGACTGAGCAAGATGGCACCCTTGGGCGGGAAGGGGACTGCGCATGCGCGATGCAGTCCCAAATGCTTTCTTCGAAAGCTGGGGATTTGCTCCGCATGGGGGCTCCGTCGTCGTTACCCATATGTGAGGACTGATTCCTGCTGTCCCTGGAGAACACCTGTTACAGGTGAGCAACTACGCTTTCTCCAGCAGATGGTGAAGTGCTTCTGTGCAGTCTGAACTCTATTGGCTAAAAAAAAAAAGAAAGTTGTTTGCAGAAAAAGGGTCATTCCTTTCTGCAGGGAACCAGTGCTGTTGTCAGTAACCATTTTTTTCTGGAAGTATTACCTGATGGTCCAGGTCCCTCCCCTGATTCAAGCTTCCTCTCTGGTCCCATGGCAAGGAAGTGAGCGTTTCTGCTTCTATTTTAAAATTTGGCAGAGTCCGGTGGGCTCTTTTGTTATTTTGGCGCCGCATGCTCCTCTTTAAGTAATTTAAAAAAAAAAGGAAAAAGCAGCAGTAGGGGCACTGCCACTACACGGTTTCCTATCGCACTGCTAGTTAATTCGCTGGTGCCAGTGGCTCTCTGTGTTCAGTTATCAGGTTAGTTATTTCTTTCATGAACCACCATTGTTTTTTTATTAGCATGGCTCTTTCTCAGTGCCGGGTGCTTGAGTGGTCTGCATGATCTGCAGCAGCCACCGAGCACACTTGTCGGCAGCAGGGTTTTGCCACTTGTTCTGAAGAGGGAAAAAACGCAGGGGGTTTAGATATCCCCCGCGGAATTTGCAGATGGGGTTAAAAGGGTGAATGATTCATTCATTATGTATTGTTTTTACTGTGTTTTATTTTATTGTACTGTATTTTGTTTATCGGCCTGTATACCCTTTTGATTGACTTAAGTCAGAAAAGCGGTCTAAACTTTTATAAATGAATTGATATTTTATTTAAGTATGGGGGCTGCCGGCGAGGGAGTGACCGGCAATGTCTGAGGCCGACTTAGCACCAGTTTCTCATTCTCCCCTTCAGCCGCAGCACCCCACTGTTTGGTGGGAACCATGGCCATTTTATCAGCAATGGAGAGAGACTCTTGCGCTCAGGGGACAGGTCCTCATGTTTGCCCTTTTCCCTGACTTTGTGCTGTTATTGCACCAGGCCTACTGCATGAAGCAGGGGCCTGGTGGAGACTCCCTCACAGGAAGCGGATAAAATGGTAGGAAAGGACACTATCGCGGTGAAGGATGCATTTGAATCTCCATCAAAATGATAGAAGATGCAAGTTGACTTATGGGAGGATCACAAATCAGTTCATTCTAGGGCGTCAGGATACTTTGAAAGGTTCCTCTGAGATGTCGGGAGACTCGACAGTAGAGGCTCTGGAAGAAGGAGAAATCCTGCCAGATGAAGATCCCAATATTATTTGTGTGTTTCGCCGGGAGGAGTTGGCGGTTCTCATCCCTTAGTCTCTGTTGGCGCTTTATATTCCCCCACCTCTCAGATATGCAGGGCATCCGAAAGTCTGAGGTCCTTTCTGGTTTATAGTGCCATAAAGGAGATGATAGATGTGGAGTGGCAGGTACCGGAGGCCAGTTTACGGGGTGGCAGTGCTATGTCCCATTTATATCCCATTCCTCCAGGAGAAAAAGATCAACCAAAGGTGGATGCTGTAGTGTCGGCTGTGACCAAAATGACTACCATTCCAATAGAGGGTGTGGCAGTCTTGAAGGATGCTCAGGATAGGAAACTTGAAAACTGTCTGAAGCAGTCTTTTGAAGTTCATGTGTTAGCCTTATATGGCTCAAGCTTGTTTAAGGTGGGCGCGGAGTTTACTTGAATCTGGGGCCGAACCCCAAGGCATATTGTCATCAGCAGCTAAGTTGGAATTGGGAGCCGCATATCTGGCAGATGCCGTGTATTACTTGGTTACAGCCTCCACCAAGAACATGGCTTTGGTGTTTTCATTCAACTGTTTCTCTAGCTTCTAAATTAGTTGGCCGATGTGCCTTCGAAAACTCTTCTCAGTAAGTTTCCTTTTAAAGATGAACTGCTCTTTGGAGAGGCGCTAGAAAAATTAGTTAGACTTGAGGGAATCTAAGGTTCCCAGAAGACAAATCTAAGAGTACAAAGTCTACAGCTCCAGTGAGGGACCAATTTAGAGATTTTTGGAGGTTTTGTGCAGTTTATTTTGCTCCCTTCCAGAGGGTGTGCTATCCTTCAAGGGGGCAGCCCTTTTGGGGAGTTAGAGGATCAGCTAGAGGCTGCTATTTGGGAGCCGCAGGGGCCTCCAAGAAATCCCAATGAAGTGAGGGGGACCCAGGTGGAGTTGATTCCAGTAGGAGGTCATCTTCAAGCCTCTTACTCCACTTGGGTCCAGGTTATGTCCGATCAGTAGGTCCTCAAGGTGATCCGGGAAGGCTACACTTTCGAGTTAGTATATCCTCTCTCCATTGTCTTTGTTGTCCCCTTGCAAGACTCCTATCAAAGCAAAGGCAATTAGCCGACATGCTCGAGAGGCTGATTCAGCTACAAGCGGTCATCAAGGTGCTCATGGATCAGCTTGGGTTAGGTCAATACTCTATTTATTTTGCGGTTCCCAAGAAGAAGAGTTCCTTTTCTCCAGTGCTTGATCTCAAAGGAGTCAATCGGGCTTTATGAGTTCCTCATTTTCACATGGAGACCTTTCATTCAGTTATAGTTGCTGTACAAAAGGGCAAATTTGACTTCCTAGACCTCACTGAGGTTTACTTGCATATTCCCATTTGTCCAGATCATCAGCGGTACCTGCATTTTGCTGTTCCGATGGGCCATTTTCAGTTTTGTGCATTGATGTTCGTTCTGGCCACTGCACCTCAAACTTTGGTAGCGGTAGTGGCTGCCCTTCATCACCAGGGTAATTTTAGTCCATCCTTACTGCGATGATTAGTTGGTGCAAGAATCGACAAGTGACACAGCAGGGTGATAACCTTCCTGCAGAGTCTCGGCTGGGTGATCAACTTCAGCAAGAACAACCCGATACTGACACAAGATCTGATTTATCTGGGGGCTCATTTCAACACCAAGAGGGCTCTCGAGTCCTTACCCACAGATTGAACTTGGAAGGTACAAGGTCAGAAATGGAAGTTCTCTTGGATGCAGTCTCCATCCGCGTGACATTATCTTCAACTCCTGAGGTCCATGCCAGCGACCTTAGATCTTGTACCGTGGACAGAGTTCATATACAGCCACTGCAGAGAGCTTTGTTGACTCAGTGGTCTCCACTGAAGCAGCCACTGTTGAAGAGGTTACCGTGTCCACAGGAGGTAAAGGTCCGTCTGCTCTGGTTTTGGATACTCTGAAACTAGAGTCAGGAATGCTGCTGGAGCCGCCCAAATGAGTGATGGCTACCACTGATACCAGCCTATCTGGATGGGAGGGGTGCATTGTCTGTCCCAAGTAGTTCAAGGTCAGTGGTCTTCAGAGGAGAGTACTAGGTCCATAAATTTCTTGGAGTTGAGAGCAGTCTTTCTGGCACTTCAGTCCTCCTTCCTGATGCTGCAGCAGAAATTGGTCATAATCTTCTTGGACAACGCAACCACTGTAGCATACATCAGTTGCCAGGATGGTACAGAAAGTGTGGTTCTGGCAGAAGAGAGAGTTCCACTTCTTCACTGGGTGGAAAGCAACTTTCAGGCGTTGATAGCAGCTCACCCGGCAGGAAAAGAAAATGTTCAAGCTGACTTTCTCAGCTGTGATCACTTAGTCCCAGGGGAATGGTCTCTGGAGGAGTCTGTTTCTCGGCATAGTTCGGTGATAGGGGTCAGCCGATCATGGACCTGATGGCATCCACCACCAATGTCAAAGTGGGATGGTTCTTCAACCACAGGTGGAAAGCCAACATCAGAGGGTCTGGATGCTCTAGCCCAGTCGTGGCCAGGCAATGGCCTATTGTATATTTTTCCCCTATGGCTGCTAATTGGGCGGCGTCTTCAGAAAATAGAGGCACACCGAGGGCTGGTGATTCTGATTGTGCCGGACTGACCTCTAAGGTCGTGGTATGCAGATCTGGTCTGGCTGTCCATGGATGAGCCGTGGCATCTTCTGATAGTGCATAACATACCCTCGCAGGGTCCGATTCTCATGCCTCAGGTGGATCGATTCTCAATTATGGCCTGACTAGGTTGAGAAAGTAAGGCTACTCGGTGCAGGTTATTTCAACTTTGAGCTTAAAAGCGGTCCACTTCCTTATCTTATGTGAGAGTTTGGCGTGTGTTTGAGGTATGGTGTGAGGACAAAGGCCTACAGGCTCTTTCGGCTTCTGTTCTGGATGTTTTAGCATTCCTTCAAGCTGGTCTGGATAAGTGACTCATCTTAAATTCCTTGTGGGTTCAGGTAACCACCTTAGCTTATTGTGTTCAAGGGTTTTCCTTGGCATCTCATCTGGAGGTGGTTCAGTTTCTCAGAGCTGTTAAGCAGATTCGTCCACTGGGGTGGCAAATGGTTCCCTCTTGGGACCTCAGTTTGGTTTTATTGGCTCTCTTGGGTCCTCCCTTCAAGCTGTTGGCTGGTGCTTCTCTTAAGGATCTCATGTTGAAAGTGTGAGAGCCATTTTTTCTGATAGCCATTTTCTTGGTTCGCAGGATTTCCAGTTTGCAAGCTTTATCCTGTAGGAAACCTTTTCTTCTCCAGGACCAAGCAGGAAGTCAGTCCTCACTTATGGGTGACGTCGGCGCCGACGGAGCCCTCGCGGAGCAATTTTCCCCAGCTTTCAAAGAAAGCCTTTGGGAATTGCAGCGCGCATGCGCGGTCGTCTTCCCGCCCGAGGGTGCCATCTTAGCCAGTCTTCTTTTTTCCGCGGAGCCCTACAGACGTCCCCGTCTTGTCCCCGCGAAAAAGTCGATTTTCTTCATTATTTTATTCTTTTTCCTTTCGGTTCGACGCCGATCGCTTTCCCGCCCGGACTCGCGACGCCGGTCTCGAGTCCGCTTACTTTTTTCGGTTTTTCTGACTTAGTCAGCTTTCGTTTTCGGTTTCCCTGGCAGCCCGGTCCTTTGACCTCGCAGGGGCCCTTTTTCCCCCGATGGCTGCCAGTGGGTTTAAGCGGTGTGGTCGGTGTGACCGAAATATGTCACTAACCGACACACACGACTTTTGCCTCCGCTGCCTGGGCCCGGATCATGAGGAACTGATCTGTGGGCCCTGCAGCAAACTGTCCTCAAAGGCGTTGAGGAGTCGGCGGCATCAGCGTGAGAGAATCTTCGCTGACCCCAGCCGTACCCGGACCTCGTCGGAGGCCTCCGCGTCGAAAGGCTCCAGCTCGGATCGTCGCCGGAGCTCCTCCGACCAGGGTTCTCCCTCCGGGGACCATCGTCGGAAGGAAACACCCGCGAGGGCGGCGTCGGTGGACGCTCCTGGTTCCGCGAGGGCCAGGTCGCATAGCCCCGACAGCCGCCCCGGGTCCTTGGAGAAGGAACACATCCCGAAGCGACCTCGCCTGGAGTCGGAGATGCCTGCCCGGGTAAGTCCTGTGGTCCTTCTGGACTCGCCTCCGCGACAGCCGACGTCGGGCCCGACGCCGTCGGGGCCCGAGTCGGGGGCTGCTGGGTCACCTGAGCTCGGACTCAGGTTGACGGCCTTGGAGAGCAGACTGTCTGCCTTCATGGACCAGCAGCGGGCACTGCTCGCTGGCCTCGCTGGCGCCGCTGCCCCGACCGCCGGGACGTCGACGTCCAAGTCGACCCCGGAGACCGAGCCGATCCTCGAGTCAATGAGAACTCGAGTCGATCCTCGGTCGAGGTCACCCTCGGCCTCCCGTTCGGGACCGAGGTCGCCGACGCCGACTCCCTCGACGTCGGGACGGCTGGCGCCGCACCCTGCCCGGGCCGACCCCACCGAGTCCTCGTCGGAGTCGGTCTGGGAGTCTGAGGAGGAAGAGTCACCTGATTCTTTCCGGACTCGGTGTGTCCCATCGGACTCACCGGGGTCCGCGCCTCGGAAGCAGTCCCCCCCGGAGGATGCCCGGTTCTCGGACTTCGTTAGGGATATGGCCAAGGCTTTGGCCTTCCCTGCGGATCCCGAAGAGGAGCCTCGAGCCGAAGAGCTCGACGCCCTCCAGTATGACTCTCCCGCGAGGGAGCACTTTACTGTGCCGGTTCCTCCTATGCTGGAACGACTACTCTTCCGCATGTGGGAGAGTCCGGCCTCCTCGCCGGTCCTGAGCAAGCGGGTCGATTCTATCTATCGGGTCCGCAAGAGCCCTGGCTTTCAGAAGGCACAGCTGCCACACCATTCCATGGTAGTGGAATCGGCCATGCATCGTCTTAAGAGCCAGAAGATGCACTCCTCGGTGCCTCCTGGAAGGGAGGCCCGTAACCTGGATGGCCTTGGCAAGAAGTGCTTCCAGGGCTCTATGCTCGCATGTCGTGTCCAGACTTACCAGCTCTACATGGGCATGTATCTCCGGGATCTGGCTAAAGAGCTAGCCGGATTCTCCGCTGGTCTCTCCGAGGAGCCCTTGCGGAGGTTCCTAGCCTTGTCCACGGGCATTCGGGAATGCTCAAAGTTCATGTCCCGAGCAGCCTATGATGGCTTTGAGGCCTCGGCTAGAGTGGCCGCAGCCGGCGTCGGTGCCCGCCGACAGGCTTGGCTTCAGTCGGACCTTGAGCCCTGGGTACAGGACAAGTTGGTCGATGTCCCCTGCCGAGGCGAAAACCTCTTTGGCAAGCCCATGGCGGAAAAGGCTGCACAAATTGAGACTGAGACTCTCACCAGGACCAGGCTTTCTAGGAAGACCTCCGCCCCTTCCCAGAAAAAGAAGGGCTCGGGAAAAAAGTCCTTTTACCCGAGGAAGGCGGCTGCCTACAAACAGTACCCCCATTATCAGGCCCCTGCAGCTCCCCAACAGGGCCAGCAGGCCAAGGGACGGGGTAACGGGTCCCGTAGGCAGCAAGCCCCCAAGCCTGCACCACCAGCCCCTGCTCAGCAGGGTGGGGGTTTTTGACTCGCTCAGCATAGCCTCTCCCCCCCCCGCTGGTTCCTCCCAGCACCGGAGGCCGGCTGGTTCACTTCGCCCACAGGTGGTCCAGCATCACCGCAGATGCCTGGGTACTTCAGGTCGTGCGAGAAGGCTACCTTCTCCACTTCCATCAGGTCCCTCCCTCCTATTTTCCGGGAGAACCTTCGCGCCCCCCTCTGCACAGGGAGTTGCTCCTTCAGGAGTTAGCAGGTCTTCTGCAGGAACAGGCGGTGGAACCGGTGCCCCACCACCTGAGAGGTCAAGGCTTTTATTCAAGGTATTTTCTGATACCAAAGAGAACAGGGGGCCTCAGACCCATCCTGGACTTGCGCAACCTCAACAAGTTCCTTGTGCGGGAGAAGTTCAAAATGCTTACCCTTGGAATCCTTCTGCCCTACCTCCAGCAGGGAGATTGGCTATGCTCCTTGGATCTAAAGGATGCCTACACGCACATCCTCATCCACCCAAGCCACCGCCAATACCTAAGGTTTGTGGTGGCAGGAAATCATTACCAGTACAGAGTACTGCCCTTTGGCCTATCCTCCGCACCGCGAGTCTTCACAAAATGTCTCGCGGTCGTGGCGGCCCATCTCCGGCTTCACGGCCTCTATGTCTTTCCGTACCTCGACGACTGGCTCATCAGAGCAGCGTCCGCTCAGGAGGTCACCAACGCCACGTGCCGCACGGTGACTCTGCTGCAGCACTTGGGCTTTGTCATAAACTTCGCAAAGTCCACTTTGCTCCCCTCACAGGATCTCGAGTTCATCGGCGCAAGGCTGCACACTCCTCGGGCACGAGCGTACCTACCGCTCGACAGGGCTCAACGGCTCATGGACCTAGCCGACCGCTTTCGCAGCCAGCCCCTGGTCTCCGCCAGGCGCTTCCTGAGACTGCTCGGCCATATGGCTTCCACCGTCCATGTGACCCCCAATGCCCGCCTGAATATGCGGTCTGCTCAATGGTGTCTCCGCCAGCAGTGGCGACAAGCCACAGGCGGCCTGGCAGACCTAGTGCGCGTCTCCGAGCCGCTGCTCTCGTCTCTCCGGTGGTGGCTCCGGCAGCCGAACCTGATATTCGGAATGCCTTTCCAGTCACCTCAGCCGACCCGGGTGCTGACCACCGATGCATCCCTCCTGGGCTGGGGAGCACATTGCCAAGAGGCACGTACTCAGGGCCTCTGGACCACGTGGGAGTCTGCTCAGCAGATCAACTTCCTGGAGCTCAGGGCGATCCGCCTAGCTCTCAAGGCCTTCTCCCACCTGACTTCCCAACAGTCCGTCCTTGTCCAGACGGACAATCAAGTTGCCATGTTCTACGTGAACAAGCAGGGGGGCACGGGCTCCTTCCTCCTCTGCCGGGAGGCACAGAAGCTCTGCTCTTGGGCCGTCAGTCACGGCATTCTCCTCAAGGCAGTTTATCTCCCGGGCCAAGAAAATTGCCTTGCAGACAAACTCAGCAGGGTCCTCCAGCCGCACGAGTGGCGTCTGGATCCCTTGGTAGTTCAGAAGCTCTTCCTCAAGTGGGGTCTCCCCACGGTGGATCTCTTTGCCAGTCCTCACAACCGGCAGCTTCCTCGCTTCTGCTCTCGTCAGCCACACCCCCTTCGGGTTGCGGCGGACGCCTTTCTGATCTCGTGGTCGGGGAGCCTTCTGTACGCTTTCCCTCCCATCCCGCTGGTCTCTCGGACTCTTTTCAAGGTTCTCCGAGACAAAGCCTTCATGGTCCTGGTGGCCCCTCGCTGGCCCAGGCAGCCGTGGTTTCCGCTCCTGCTGCAACTGGCGGTGGAGGATCCAATCCCTCTGGGGGTACATCCGGATCTCCTCACTCAGGATCAGGGGTCCCTCCTGCACCCCAACCTCAGGTCTCTCAACCTCATGGCCTGGCTGCTGAGAGGGTAGTCCTTGCTCCCCTTCTCCTGCCGGCGGAGGTGGAGGAGGTCGTCTTAGCTTCGCGACGGCCTTCTACCCGCAAATGCTACGCCCTTAAATGGCGTCGCTTTGCAGTCTGGTGTACCCAACAGTCTCAGGATCCCTTCTCCTGCCCGGTGTCGGTGATCTTGCAGTACTTGCTGCACCTCTCTAATCTGGGACTTAAGTCCAACTCCGTCAAAGTTCACCTCAGTGCTCTTTCAGCACATCATGTGCCAGTGGACGGCAGACCTCTCTCCAATGACCCTCTCGTAACGAGGTTTCTCCGAGGTCTCCTTCTACTTAAACCACCTCTGCGCCCGCCAGCGCCTGACTGGGACCTGAATGTGGTTTTGCAGCGGATCACCTGTCCGCCTTTTGAACCTATGGCTACCTGTTCTCTCCGTTTTCTGTCTTGGAAAACACTGTTCTTGATAGCCCTCACTTCCGCTAGACGCGTAAGTGAATTGCAGGCCCTCGTGTCTGATCCCCCTTACACTAGGTTCTACAAGAATAGGGTAGTCCTAAAGTGGTCTCCCCTTTTCACATCAATCAGGAGGTGGTACTTCCAACCTTCTTTCCCAGACCACACTCCAGCCGAGCTGAAACGGTCCTCCATACCCTGGACTGTAGAAGGGCATTGAACTTCTACCTGGACCGTACGCGGGAGCACCGTAAAGCTGCTCAGCTTTTTGTGTCTTTTGACCCCAATAAATTGGGGCTCCCGGTCTCCAAGCGTACTCTGTCCATCTGGGTTGCGGACTGTATCTCTTGGGCTTATGGGGCAGCCGGACTCTCCTTAGAAAGTCGAGTCACGGCTCATTGCGTTCGGGCAAAGGCCACGTCAGTGGCTTACCTCCGCTCTGTTCCGCTGGCAGACATCTGCCGGGCCGCTACTTGGTCTTCGAGCCAGACTTTTGCGGTCCATTACTGTCTCGAGAGGGAGTCCCGTAGGGACAGTGCTTTCGGACAGGCAGTCCTCCGTAATCTCTTTGAGGTCTGAGCAACTCCTACCCTCCATCCCGGATGTGGGCTACCGGTGGGTGATAATTCAGCGAAGATTCTATCCTTCTGTGCTGCTGAGCTAGAGGGAGCTCATTTTTGTGCTTAGGGTCTCCGGTAGCCTTGAGCTTGGGAGTCCCATAAGTGAGGACTGACTTCCTGCTTGGTCCTGGAGAAAGCGTAGTTACTCACCTGTAACAGGTGTTCTCCAGGAGCAGCAGGAATCAGTCCTCACTACCCTCCCTCCTCCCCTTGGAGTTGCAATCGTCTGCTTTACTTTTTTGCAAATTTTTATGCTGTCTTTTTTAGCTATGTCATCTGACTGACTAAGATGGCACCCTCGGGCGGGAAGACGACCGCGCATGCGCGCTGCAATTCCCAAAGGCTTTCTTTGAAAGCTGGGGAAAATTGCTCCGCGAGGGCTCCGTCGGTGCCGACGTCACCCATAAGTGAGGACTGATTCCTGCTGCTCCTGGAGAACACCTGTTACAGGTGAGTAACTACGCTTTCTGATTTTGAAAGAAAGAGAGGTCTTGCGACCCATTTCTTCTTTCTTGCCTAAGGTGGTTTCTGTGTTCCATCTTAATGAAGCAGTAATTCTTCCCATGTTTTCGGGCTCGGAGAAGAATATGGATTCTCCGGGAACAAGTGGGAAGTTGGTCCTCACATATGGGTGATGTCAGCACCGACGGAGCCCGCATGGTAATCTCTCCCCAGCTTTCAAAGAAAACCTTTGGGAAATCAACCACACGTGTGGTCACCTTCCCAACTAAGAGAGTCATTTTCCTGCAGTCTTTGTTTTGGCCTCTGCCTCGTCATCAACTTCAGAATCAGTGCCCTCGTGGGTGGCTGTGGAGGACTCGGACCCTGGTGGTTGCTGAGCTGTCTTGGAGCCTTGAGGTTGTGGAGCGCCGGACTGGTGACCGTCTATGGAGGGCAGTCGTTGGGCAATGTCAGTACCTTGGGTAAGGGCGTGAGCACCGGCACTGCAGCCCTCAACGGGATTTCGAAGATGCGGGCTGGGAGCGGCCCTCGAAGCTGCCTCAGCAGGAAGTGGTTTCCACGCTCTCTGAGGATTGCCCTCAGGCTCCTGAGGCAGTTGTCATCTGCGAGCCCCCCCTGAGGGAACCAGCATTGGGACAGATACCCTTGGTTCCCATTCCGGTTGCTGAGGATCCTTCGGGCCTCAATGCCAGCATAGTGTCCCTGTAATGTAGCCTCGTTGCCTTCTTGGCAAAACAGAAGACCCCCATCCTAGTTATCTCCAGTTCCTCAGGGCCGGTGACGGGCACCTCCACTGCAAGAGCCTCTCTGGAGGAGATCCAGCCTGTCCTGGACTGGCATGCCCTGTGGGCTAATTCTGATGACCGCTTTCAGTCTTGGTCGGAGCCTAAGATTTCTCCGTGGAGTGCCTCTGGCTCAGTCTGCTGGGCTTCCTGGCTGCACACTGACGTAATTCCCATTGGTGCTTCAAGCTACCTTCCAATTCTGATTCAGAATGGGAGATTGACAAAGAGTCCACGGACCCCTCTCCTCAGTAATGTTGGAGATCCCCAATGGAGGATCTCTCCTTCCTGGACTTTGTCTGGGACATATAGGTAAGACCCTCGCCTTCACCATCAAGGCAGAGGGAGGAGCCTTGGGCGGAGGACCTGGACATACCTCAGTATGACTTTCCTCCCAAGGAGAAGTCCAACAAGAAGCACTATTGTTAAGTGCTGTCGAGTCTATCGACTTATGCCGATCCTCTGGATAGTTGTCCTAAATTGTGTTCGGTCTTCAGTCAGGCGGCTCATTGTTGATAGACTAGTACCGTAGTTGCTGTTGTTGTATCGATCCATCTCATTGCTGGCCTTCCTCTTTTGCGTTGACCTTCTATCTTGCAAAGCAGGTAGTCTTTCTCTAATGATCTCGCTCTTCACATGATGTGTCCAAAGTATGAAAGTCAAATTCTTGTCATCTGAGCTTCTAAAGAAAGCTTAGGTTTGATCTCCTCTAGTACTGACTGGTTTGTTCTTCGGACAGTCCATGATGTACGCAGTTTTCGCCACCAGCACCATAATTCAAAGGCATCGATTTTCTTTCTATCTGTCTTTTTTACTGTCCATCTTTCACATCCATATGATGTTATTGAAAATACCATGGCTTAAACAAGTCAAATCTTTGTATGGAGAGAGACATCTCTGCTCTTGAGAATCTTGTCTAGGTCTTTCATAGCCATTCTGCCAAGAGCAATGCGTCATCTGATTTCTTGACTACTTGTTGCTTCTTAATTTTTTTTTTTAATATTTTATTTTCAGTTTTCCTGACTACAATGTAAATTTACAAAGAAACAATCCAAAGCATCATACAATGAGATTTCAGAAATACATTGCTACAGAATTTAAACACATCAAGAGGAAAGACTGGCCCTACTTGTAACAATAAGCAAAATTTGAAGAAAAAAGGAGTCAGACTCCACATTCGGGAGCGCAAAATTAAACATCCACCTACTTATCCCTCAACAATTCCTTATTAGAGAAGTATTTCTGCAACTGAGTTACATCATTATAAACAAAAGTACATCCCTCGGAAGTTAAAATACATCGACAAGGAAATTTTAAGAAGAAAGTAGCCCCCAAAGCCTCGACCCGAGATTTAAGAACATAAGATATGCCATACTGGGTCAGACCAAGGTCCATCAAGCCCAGTATTCTGTTTCCAACAGTGGCCAATCTAGGTCATATGTACCTAGCAGTTTCCCCAAGGGACACAGGTTCCACAATGCTTGTATTGGTTCAAGCATTGATATCCTGGGTCCCTTCTTAATAATGGTTTATGGACCTTTCCTCCAGGAACTTGTCCAAACCTTTTTTAAACCCAGCTACATTAACAGCCTTTGGTAACAAATTCCAGAGTTTGATTGCACGTTGAGTAAAAAAATATTTTCTTTTATTAGTCTTAAATAGTTTACCCTGTAGCTTCATTGCATGTCCCCTAGTCTTTCTATATTCTGATAAGGTAAACAATTGATCTACGTTTACCCGTTCCACTCCGTTCATTAATTTATAGACTTCTGTCATATCTCCCCTCAGCCGTCTCTTTTCCAGGTTAAAGAGCCCTAACCTTTTTAGCCTTTCTTCATAGGAGTATCCTTCCATCCCCTTTACTATTTTGGTGGCTCTTCTCTGAACCTTTTCTAAAATCGCTATATCCTTTTTAAGATACGGCGACCAGAATTGCACACAATATTCAAGGTGCGGTCTCACCATGGAACGATATAGAGGCATTATAATATCTTTTGTTTTATTTTCCATTCCTTTCCTTATCATACCTAGCATTCTATTTGCTCTCTTGGCCGCCGCTGCACACTGGGCCGATGGTTTAACATGATATCCACAATGACGCCTAAATCTTTTTCCTGGGTGGTGGTTCCTAATGTGGAACCTTGCATCGTGTAACCATAGTTTGGGTTGTTCTTCCCTAGGTGCATAACCTTGCACTTGTCCACATTAAATTTCATCTGCCATTTTGATGCCCAGTCTTCCAATTTATCAAGATCCTCTTGCAATTTTCCACAATCCTCTTGGGTTTTAACAACTTTAAATAGTTTTGTGTCATCTGCAAATTTGATAACCTCACTCATTATTCCACTTTCCAGGTCATTTATGAATATGTCAAAAAGCAGCGGACCCAGCACAGATCCCTGGGGTACACCACTATTCACCTTTCTCCATTGAGAAAATTGGCCATTTAGCCCTACCCTCTGCTTTCTATCTTTTAACCAGTTCCTGATCCACAATAGTACACTGCCTCCTATCCCATGACTCTTTAGTTTTGCCAAAGGTCTCTCATGAGGGACCTTGTCAAAGGCTTTCTGAAAGTCCAGATACACAATATCAACCTACTCACCTTTGTCCACCTGATTATTCACTCCTTCAAAAAAACATAATAGATTAGTAAGACAAGATCTTCCTTATCTAAAGCCATGTTGGCTGTCTCCCATTAGGTCATGACTATCTACATGCTGAGTAATTTTATTCTTTATGATGGTTTGTACCATTTTTCCCGGTACTGATGTCAGGCTCACCAGTCTGTAGTTTCCCGGATCACCCCTGGAACCTTTTTTAAAAATTGGTGTTACATTGGCGATCCTCCAATCTTCAGGTATTAGAGATTATTTTAATGATAGTTCACAGATTACTAATAGCAGGTCTGCAATCTCGTATTTCAGTTCTTTCAACACCCTTGGATGTATACCATCCGGCCCAGGTGATTTGCTACTCTTCAGTTTATCTAATAGTTGTAATACATCTTCCCGATGTATCGATATTTCCTTCAATTCTTCCGCACCTTTAAATACCACTCCATAAAAGAGGGGTACAAGCTTCATTTTTCGAGCATGCCCCCTCCCACAATGATAAGGCAGTTCAATTCTCCGACCTCTCTCATCAACCTGTTAGGTCAAGAGGTCATTATGCTTCTTGCCCAAGGGGCAATAGAAGAAGTACCCATCCATCAGCAGGGTACAGGGTTTTACTCCCCCTATTTCCTTATCCCAAAGAAAACAGGGGGATACAGACCTATTCTGGACCTCAGAGAAATGAACAAATTCCTTGTCAAAGATAAATTCAAGATTTCTCTTGGAACTCTGCTGCCATACCTTCAGAGTCAGGATTGGCTTTGTTCTCTAGATCTCAAGGATGCGTATACCCATGTTCTCATCCATCCAACTCACAGAAGGTTCCTTTGATTCGTTTTTCAAGGAAAACACTACCAATACAGGGTGCTTCCTTTTGGCCTGGCCACAGCACCATGAGTGTTCACGAAATGCATGGCTGTGGTAGCAGCATTTCTCCGCACTCTAGGGATATTCGTCTTCCCCTACTTAGACGACTGGCTCATTCGAGCCCCAACAGAGTCAGAGGCCAGGGCTTCTCTATCCTGCACAATGCGTATCCTTCAGTATTTGGGTCTGGTAATAAACATCCCAAATTTCAGTCTAACTCCCACTCCGTCTCTAGAGTTCATAGGAGCTTTGCTGGATACCAGAAAGGCAAGGGCCTATCTTCCCCATGCCCGCTGCCTTCGCATGGTGCAGCTAGCTTCTCAAGCAGTGCTAAAACCTCACCTCACTGCCCGAGAAATGCTATAACTACTAGGCCACATGGCATCTACTGTGAATGTGTTTCCCTATGCTCGCCTCCATATGAGGGCAGCAGAGTGGACTTTATCCACTCAATGGACCCAGGCATCAGGATGCCTGGCAGACACAATAGCAAACACAAGTCGCTTAATTTTGTCCCTCTAGTGGTGGAGGTCCACTCAAAACCTGTAGCTGGGGTCCCCTTTTCAACAACCCTTACCCCAGGCAACTCTCACAACAGATGCTTCTCCTATGGGTTGGGGAGCTCATCTGCAAGACCTCTCCACCCAAGGCACCTGATCTCCACAGGAGACCCATCTACATATCAGTCTCTTGAAACTCAGAGCAATCTTTCTTGCTCTTCGAGTGTTCCACACCCTGCTCAGCTACAAGACAGTCCTTATTCATACGGACAATCAAGTAGCCATGTTCTACGTGAACAAGCAGGGGGGAACAGGCTCTCTGTCACTTTGTAACGAAGTTTGCCACTATGGGCCCTCGCCAGAGAGCATCAGATTCTTCTCCTGGCAGTGTGTCTTCCAGGCATACAAAACTCTTTGGCAGACAGACTCAGTCGAGTTCTGCTTCCACACGAGTGGTCTCTGCATGCAGACCAGTGGGGAACCCCGGACGTAGACCTCTTTGCAAGTCCGTGGAATGCCAAACTTCCCCGGTTCTGTTCCAGAATTCCGTCTCAGGGGGCTCAAGCCAGGGATGCTTTCCTCCTTTATTGGGGTCAAGACTTCCTGTATGCCTTTCCACCCATTCCCCTAATTCCCAAAACCCTGTTCAAGCTTCAGAGAGACAGAGGCCATATGATTCTCATAACTCCATTTTGGCCACGACAAGTGTGGTACCCTCTGCTTCTACATCTCTCTCAAGCTCCCTCCCTCGAGTTAGGGTCTGCTCCAGATCTCCTATCTCAGGAGGACGGAATGTTATGGCATCCCAATCCCCAGTCTCTGCATCTGAGGGCTTGGTTGCTGAAGGCCTAGATCTCCATGATCTTAACCTCCCTCAGCAAATAAAGGATATCCTTTATGCTTCCAGGAAGCCTTCCACAAGACGCTCTTATGCCTTCAAGTGGAAAAGGTTTACCATATGGTGTTCACAGAAGGGTCTTAACCCCATTGCCATACCTCTGGAATCATTACTGGAGTATCTCCTTCATTTATCCAATGCAGGACTTAAGTCTAACTCAGTGAGGGTCCATTTGAGTGCTGTTGCAGCTTCCTTCAAGCCCCTCAATGGACAGCCTATTTCCTCCCATCCTCTTATAGCAAGATTGATGAGAGGTCTTCTGCTAACTGAGCCTCCCATTAAGCCACCTCCTGTGGCATGGGACTTAAATTTGGTTTTTGGTCAGCTCATGAAGCCACCTTACGAACCCTTAGCTGCTACCGCCTTGAAATTCCTTTCTTGGAAGGTTATCTTTCTCATTGCAATCACATCAGCACGTCGCATCAGTGAATTGCAAGCACTAGTAGCTGATCCACCTTATACACAAGGTTCCGTCATGACAAGATAGTCCTTAGGACTCATGCACACTTTATGCCAAAGGTGGTCTCGCCCTTTCATCTAAACCAAGTGGTCTACCTACCTGTGTTCTTTCCAAGGCCTCATGCATCGAATGCAGAAAGGAACCTTCATACTTTGGACTGTAAAAGAGCTTTAGCCTTTTACTTACAAAGAACACAGCAACATAGAAAGTCCTCTCAACTCTTTGTTGCTTTTGATCTTTCTCATTTGGGACTTCCAGTCTCCAAGAGAACACTATCTAACTGGATTGCTCAGTGTATTTCCTTTGCCTATCAGAGTAAGAATCTTCCTCTGGAGGGCCATGTCACAGCTCACAATGTGAGAGCCATGGCAGCCTCAATGGCTCATCTACACTCTGTGTCTATCGACGACATCTGTCGGGCAGCCACCTGGGCCTCAGTTCATACCTTCACAGTCCATAACTGCTTGGACAAAGACTCCCCCTGGGATGCCTTGTTTGGTCAGGATGTTCTCCAATACCTGTTTCATACCTAATCAACTCCTACCCACCATCCCTGGTAGGATGCCAGAGATCCATGGGGGGAAGTGGAGCCCTTCTCTGGGGCGCACAACTTCTGGGGTCTCTCCCTGGCATCTAAAGCTAGGGAGTCCCCATATTTGATGACTACATTCCTGCTTGTTCCTGGAGATAGCATAGTTACTCACCTGTAACAGGTGATCTCCGGGAACAGCAGGAATTTAGTCCTCACAACTCACCCACCTCCCCTAGGAGTTGTATTTCTCTATCTTTCTCTTTCCCATTCCCTCTCTCTCTTTGTCTCAGCTTTAAAACTCAACTGGAGAGAGGCAGTTGGGAAAGGCAGGAAGGTAGCATGCAGGCGCTGTGGGATGCTCCCAAAAGCTTTCTAATTGGACGCTGGTGAGCGTTCCCGCGCAGGCTCCGTCGGTACCGACGATACCCATATGTGAGGACTAAATTCCTGCTGTTCCCGGAGATCACCTGTTACAGGTGAGTAACTATGCTTTATTCTCTTCAGGGGTCTTTATATGGGTGAGCCAGTGTCAAAAGCTTCTCTTGCGCAGTGGTTGAAGGAGGAGATTGTGTCGGCCTACCTGCCCGAAAATAGGGCTTTGCCGGTCGGGCTGCGAGCTCATTGGACACGAGCTTAAGTGGCCTCTTGGGCAGAGTATAGGTTTGTTCCCCCTGTGGTTATCTGTAAAGAAGTAACTTTGTCTTCGTTTCATATGTTTGTTTATCATTATCACATTGATTTACAGATCAGAAGGGATGCATAGGGGCATAGGTGTTACAAGCCAGGCTCATGAGTCCCTCTCAAGTTGAATACTGCTCTGTTACATCCCATGCATCTGGACTGAACTGGAGGGACCAATAAGGAAGGTGAAATTAGGCCTTACCTGCTAATTTTCTTTCCTTGTAGTCTCTCCAGACCAGTCCCAAACCTGCCCAATTTCTTCATTTCAGTGTAGGCGAGCCCGATTATTTCTTTTTTTTTTTTTAGTATATATATTTTTATTAAAATTTTCATGAATACAAAGTAAACATTTAGAAAAGAACATTCCCTTTACATAAAACACAGAAGAAAATTACAAATTCAAATATTTTCAGAGGGAACAATCTCAAAAGCCCACATTAAATGAGAGACTGCTAGCTAAGCATACCAAAAATGAAGACCCCATTGTACTTCCCAACTAAACCATTCAAACATCAGCATAATAATCCTATTGCGCGTTCTCCAGGACCAAGCAGGAAGTCAGTCCTCACATATGGGTGTCATCGATGCCGATAAAGCCCCAGCGGAGCATTTCCCCAGCTTTCCATGAAAGCCTTTGGGAATGCAGGCACACATGCGCGGTTCCCTTCCCGCCTAAAGGTGCCATCTTACCTCAGTCTCTCTTTTTCCGAGAAGCCCACCGGATGTGTGTCCTGTCATCCCGGATAAAAGTTCGATTTTTTCGGTGATTCTCGCTATTTTTTCTTCTCCGGTTTGACGCCGGTTCCCCTCCCGCCGGGTTCGGTACGCCGGTATCGAGCCCGTTTCTTCTTTTTCGTTTTTTGCCCTTCGTGGCTGGTGTTGTGCCCTTTTTTGCTTTTTCCCTGGAAGGCCGGTCCTTTGACCTCGCGGGGACTCTCTTTTCCCCGATGGCTTCCAGCGGTTTTAAAAAGTGTGATCGGTGTAAGAAGTTGATGTCTCTCACCGACACACACGACTGCTGCCTTCGGTGCCTCGGTCCTGATCATGACCTTAAGACGTGTGGACCATGTGGGAAGATGTCTTCCAAGGCACTCCGAAGTCACCAGCAGCAGAAAGAAAGGCTTTTCTCTGACTCAGCCTCCGGCCGGGCCCAGACCTTGTCTGAGGCCTCGACATCTCGGGATTCAGATCCCGTGCGCCGTTGTGGCTCCTCAGACAGGGGGTCCCCCGACCGGGAACGCAAGAGGAAGAAGTGGCTCGTGAGGGCGTCGTCGGAAGAGGTCCCTGGCTCCTCGAGGGCCAGGTCTAAGACCCCCGACCGTCGCCCCGGGCCCGTGGAACAAGAGAAGCCTGCCAAAGTTCCTCGCGTGTAGCCGGAGTCTGCTGGACACGTAAGCCCTGTAGTCCTCGAGGACTCCACCCAGAGAGTCGGCGTCAGGCCTGGTACCGCCGGGGCCCGAGTCGGTGGCTGCTGCATCTCCCGAGCTGAGTCTCAGGATGACAGCCTTGGAGTGCAGACTGTCTGCCTTCATGGAGCAGCAGCAGGCACTGATGGCCAGCCTGTCTGGCGCATCTGCCCCGACCACCGGGACATCGACATCGAAGTCGACCCCAGAGATTGAGCCGATACTCGAGACCATGATGGCTCGAGGTGGACCTTGGTCGCGGTCTCCCTCGACCTCCCGTTCGGAACTGAGGGCGTCGACGCCAGTGCCTCTGGCGTCAGGGCGGGTGCTCCCGGGCCCCGCGGGGTCTGAACTTGACTCCTCGTCGGACGAGTCCGCTTGGGAGACGGAGGATGAGGAGTCCCCCGACACATTCAAGACTCGGTGCGTCCCGTCGGACTCACCGCAGTCTGAACCCCGGAGTAGATCCCCCTCCGGAGGATACCCGGTTCTCGGAGTTTGTCCGGGATATGGCCACTGCGTTTGCTATCCCGGCGGACCCCGAGGAAGAGCCTCGAGCCGAAGAGCTCGAGGCCCTGCAGTACGACTCTCCTCTGAAGGAGGCCTTTACTGTCCCGGTTCCTCCGATGCTGGAACGGCTCCTCTTCCGGATGTGGGAGGCACCGGCCTCGGCGCCGGTTCTAAGCAAGCGGGTCGATTCGATTTATTGACTCCGGAAGAGCCCTGGCTTTCAGAAGGCGCAACTATCACACCATTCCATGGTGGTGGAATCGGCCATGCATCGCCTGAAAAGTCAGAAGATGCACTCCGCGGTGCCCCCCCGGCAGGGAGGCCCGGAACCTCGGTGTCTGTAGAAAATGCTTCCAGGACTCGATGCTTGCGTGCTGTGTCCAGTCTTACCAGCTGTACATGGGCATGTACTTGCGAGACTCCATATGAGGGCCTGCACAGTGGTGCCTTCGGAGTCAGTGGTCACAGGCCACAGGCAGCCTCAGAGACAGGATAAGGGTGTCCAGACCTTTTCTGGACTCCCTCAACTGGTGGTTGTACCCAACAAATCTATTGAAAGGGGTGCCCTTTCAAATTCCTGGGTACACAGTGGTACTGACCATAGATGCCTCCCTGCAGGGCTGGGGGGCTCATTGTCTGAACAAGTGCACCCAGAGCCTGTGGTCTCCTTGGGAGGCTGCACAGCAGATCAATCTCCTAGAACTCCGGGCTATTCGATTAGCACTCAAAGCTTTCTTTCCTGCCCTGGCTCATCAATCTGTCCTGGTTCAGACACACAACCAGGTAGCCATGTTTTATGTGAACAAACAAGGCGGGACTGGGTCCAGACTCCTTTGTCGGGAGGCACAGGACCTTTGCTCATTTGCCCTCAAGCACAACATGCTCCTCAAGGCTGCATACCTTCCTGGCCAGGAAAACTACCTGGCCGACAGGTTGAGCAGAATTTTGCAGCCCCACGAGTGGGAGCTGCATCCTTTGGTGGTTCAGAAGATCTTCCTGAAAAGGGGTCTTCCTTTGATAGATCTGTTTGCCAGTCCACTGAACAAGCAACTGCCAAAGTTCTGCTCCAGGCAACCGCATCCTCTGCGGATAGCAGCAGATGCTTTTCTGATTCCCTGGTCTCAGGGCCTCCTGTATGCGTTTCCTCCCACCCCCTTGGTGTCCCGAACTCTGTTCAAGATTCTTCAGGACAAGGCCTCGGTCCTGCTGGTGGCTCCCAGGTGGCCGAGGCAGCCTTGGTTTCCACTTCTGCTTCAGCTGGCAGTGGATCCCCCACTGCCTCTGGGGTTGCAACCCGACCTCCTCTCTCAGGAGCAGGGTTCCCTTCTTCACCCCAATCTCAAAGCTCTCAATTTGATGGCATGGAGGCTGCAAGGGTAGTTTTGGCTCCCTGGGGCCTACCTCAGGAAGTTGAGGAAGTTGTCCTAGCCTCTAGGAAACAGTCCACTAGGAAAACCTCTGCTCTCAAATGGAAAAGGTTTTCTGTGTGGTGTCACCTACGTACAGAGGATCCTTTCTCCTGTACTGTACCAGTAGTGCTTCAGTACTTACTGCACTTATCAAATCAAGGACTTAAGTCCAATTCTGTTCGGGTCCACCTCTCAGCTCTAGGAGCTCAACACTCACTGGTGGAAGGACATTCTCTATCGGTTCACCCTTTGGTGTCCAGATTTCTCAGAGGCTTGCTTTTGCTGAAGCCTTCCATCCATCCTCCTGCTCCTGAGTGGGAGTTGAATGTGGTCTTGCAGCAGC
This sequence comes from Ichthyophis bannanicus, assembly GCA_033557465.1. Lineage (NCBI taxonomy): Eukaryota > Metazoa > Chordata > Amphibia > Gymnophiona > Ichthyophiidae > Ichthyophis > Ichthyophis bannanicus. Next base: position 882,794,489 of record CM066035.1, on the reverse strand, counting down.
TGACTCGCCCACCCTTTGAGCCGATGGTTACTTGCCCTCTACGCTTCCTGTCCTGGAAGACACTCTTCTTGATAGCCCTAACCTCGGCCAGGCGAGTGAGTGAGCTTCAGGCCCTGGTCTGTGACAGGCCTTACACTCGCTTCTATGGGAACAGGATAGTCCTTAGGACTCATCCAAAGTTCCTCCCAAAGGTTGTCTCCTCCTTCCACCTTAACCAAGAGGTGGTTCTTCCAACATTCTTGCCTAGGCATCATGTAAGCCAGGCTGAAGCAGTTCTGCATACCCTGGACTGTAGAAGGGCCTTATCCTTCTACCTTGACCGTACACAGGGGCATAGATGGGCTACTCAGCTCTTCGTATCCTTTGACCCTAATAAGTTGGGGTTGGCTGTGTCCAAGCGTACCTTGTCCATCTGGGTGGCTGACTGTATCACCTGGGCTTACAGGGCGGCTGACCTTCCTTTGCAGGGTCGGGTCACGGCCCACCGTGTCAGGGCAATGGCTGCCTCAGTGGCTTATCTCCGCTCTGTACCATCGATAGACATCTGCAGGGCTGCAACTTGGTCTTCAAGCCAGACTTTTGCTGCCCATTACTGTCTGGAAAGGGAGTTCCGTAGGGACAGTGCTTTTGGCCAGGCAGTACTCCTGCCCTCTGTTGGGCTACCGGTGGAGGTTGTGTCAGTGGAAAGCCTTTCTTTGCTGCTGGGACTAGAGGGAGTTCTCTTGTTCAGCCTGGGTTCCTCGGTAGCCCAGAGCTAGGGAGTAACCCATATGTGAGGACTGGAGAAAGAGTAGTTATTCACCTGTAACAGGTGTTCTCCAGGAGCAGCAGGAATCCGTCCTCACAACCCTTCCTCCTCCCCTGGGAGTTGCAGTTGTACATAGTTTATTTTACATTTTTTGTGTGCTGTTCATAGCTATGTCATTTGACTGAGGTAAGATGGACCTTTAGGCGGGAAGGGAACCGCGCATGCATGCCTGCATTCCCAAAGGCTTTCATGGAAAGCTGGGGAAATGCTCCGCTGGGGCTTCATCGGCGTCGATGACACCCATATGTGAGGACTGATTCCTGCTGCTCCTGGAGAACACCTGTTACAGGTGAGTAACTACTCTTTCTTACCTACGAAAAACTGTTCTAATTGTGACACTTCAGTAAATACATATCTATTCCCAGAATAAGTAACAAAACATTTACAAGGAAATTTTAAATAGAACTGACCTCCCAAAGCAAGAACTTTAGATTTCAGCTGCAAAAAAGCTTTTCCGTCTGAGCTCGGTAACCCTGGCAACATCAGGAAACATCATTAAAGGACTCCCACAAAAAGAAGCATCCTTCTTAGTGAAATATAATTTCATAATAGCAATCTTTTCACTCTCAGAAGAAAAGGTAACCAATAATGTAGCCCTTTTGGTCACCTTATCTAAGGAGGTTTCTAAAAATTGAGTTAAATCTAATTGGTCCAGGCTCACCTGCTCATCAGTCTCTCCCTCCTTAGCTATCTCACTACCTCCCTGGGATAGATAATAGAAGTAATATTAGCCACATCAAATGTTAAACATAATAACGTATCATGAACATATTTTTTAAATAACTCTAATGGAGAAAGAAGGCATACCATCGGAAAATTTAAAACTCTAAGATTATTTGCTCTAGACAGGTTTTCTAATTTTTCCAATCTATTTTGAAGCACAATAGTCTCCTTTAAATAAGAAGAACTCACAACCTGTACACTCTCTGCAGACCCCTCCAACTTCCGAACCCTCTCACTAACAGCTAATAGAGACAGACCATGACCGCACAAAACATTTGCAGTGTCATGGGAAAAACTACACAGTTGAGTGAGAGTGCCCTAAAGAACACATTCCACCCGATGTATAGCATCAAAAACATCTTTTAAGGAAATATTAGCAGAACTAGAAAGAACTGGCAGCGAGTCAGAAGATGGTAAATAAACGCCCGAAGGGTATGCAATCTCAGCTCCGGTCAAACCAGTCTGCTTAAAAGAAGCTCCATCGGAGAAAGGGGTGGAGACGGAAAACGGACTACCATCTCCAACGAAGGAGGCATTTGGAGAGTGCATTTTTTCACCAAAGTTAGGGGGGGGAGGGATACGAACCCCTGAACTTAATGAGGCTTCTGGGACTGACATTGCCCCTGGGTCCTGAGGAGCTGATATTCGCGAAGCAGCAGCACTAATCAGGTGGGTATCCATAGGGCCCTTCACCACCTGACCCCCAATTGAGCCCTTGTTCTTGGCTTTCCGCTTACCCATTCAAAGACACAGGAACAAAATAAAACTTCCAGAAGCTCCCAGTTGCTCCTAAGGGGCTCACAAGGGGCCAAACTTGCCCCTTAAGACACGCCCCTTCAGACACACTCCGTGTCCTGCAGTACCAGTTGACTCATCCTCGATCGCAGCAGGAGGGAGGAGCTCTGTTCCGGCCAGGTATGCAGCTGGCAACAATTCCCACTCAGCATCTCCCGACATTAGCAGGCAGTCCTGGTCTAGCGTCTCCCGGCGAGCCCAATTATATACTGTAAGAATGTCTGTGATTGGTGTCTTGATTCCGGGGCCTTGGTTTTCTTGCTTCCTCCATTAAGTTGGGAAGATAACAGGCAAGTTTCAAAAGGTTGTTGCCTTAACCATTATTGGTTCTCTGTGGAGAGGTTGCTCTCGTTTTATCAATTTTTATGATTCATATCTATTGCTAAAATTTCTATAACTTTTTTCTCTTGAGGAGTCTGCTTTGCTATTAGAATACTAGTGTGAGTGGATGTGCACAGAACCCTTACAACAGGGGTCTCCAACTCCAGTCCTGGAGAACACCAAACCGTTCAGGTTTTCAGGCTGTCCCTAATGGATATGCATGAGATATATTTGCATGCACTGCCCCCATTGTATTCAAATTTATCTCATGCATATTCATTAGGGACTGCCTAAAAACCTGAATGGTTTGGTGCCCTCCAGGACTGGAGTTGGAGACCCCTGCCTTATAGCGTGACGACGACATAACCTGTAGTTCTCAGTCTCCATCTGCTGGTGACAGGGCATAACCCATGCATCTGGACCGGACTGGGAGAGACTTGAGGAAAGAAAATTAGCAAGTAAGGCCTAATTTCACCTTAAATTACCATGCTGTATAGTCCAGTCATTAAAGTGAAATAACATGTTTTCTTCTGCCTTTGTTTTTTTGGGTATATTTTATCTCTAATCATGTTGTCTTTTTTTCTGTTTTCCTCTTTATTTTCGCTCTACCCTTCCTCCAGGCTCTGTTCCGTTTTACTTTTCCTCAATTGCTTGTCTTTATCCCTTCTTCCCTTACCCCTCTCTCTGACATTTGATCTTTGCCTGTTAACTAATTTCTCTCCATTTCTTCTTTACCTCTAAATCTCTTCCTTAAAACATCATCTTTCCACACTATTCATACCTCTTCTGTCCTTTACCAACTTTCACCCTCTAGTTTTCCCTGTCTTAATATTCTCCTCCTTCCCTTTTCTGGGCTGATCCTCCTCCTATGTTATGGCTCATTTATTCCATGACCACCACCCCTCTTTCTAGCTCTTTCACCACTCCCTATCATCCCCACACTGATTCTTTCCCCCCTTAGCCTCCCTGTCCATATCCCTTCAACCATTTAATTTCACTTCTCATATCGTTCATCCTCAGTTATCCTCTTTCACAGTTTCACTCGCTCTCTTATTCATTTTCATGCCCAGTCATTCTCTTGTATACTTTCCCCTTCCTTTAGTATCTTCATCTGCTTATCTCTTTGTACACCATTGCCATCACCACTTTAGGCTCTCGTACATCCACTCCATCCCTATGAATGCTTTTTGTATGTATGTGTCTGTCTGTCAGTCCTTTACACCCACCCAATCACCACCACCACCACCACCCTTCTCTTAGCCCTTTACACTTCTGTCACCATCACTGACCCACCTCAGCATATCTGACTGTCTCAGAGACACTCACCATCACCATTTCTGCCCCCACCAAAACACTATCTCTGGGGTTTTCTTCGCATACATTATTCCCCTTCAGTTCTCATCTACACTGGCTCATTCACATTCATCTACCTCCTTTCCATTCCTTCCTCCACATCCCCAGCTCTTGTATCCCTATGTTCCTTTGCCACATACTTTCACACATAAGCTTATCCAGCATATGGTTTCCATGTACCCCCTACCCTGGTTCTCTAACCCCTTCTGTTTCCACATCCCTAGTCTCAGACTCTTGCACATGCAGCAAAACACAAGGCAGCCATGGACCTGGGGGAGAAAAATATTGCCAAACAATCCAAGTTTGCATTACTGTTTTCAAAGGCATGAGGAGGTGGCAACATTTACCTGCATTTATCTTTCTCTCAGGCTTTACAGCCATGACAGGGTGATGTTTCTGCTCTAGCCTTTCCCCCCTCCTGTCCCAGACAGGTTAGAAAGGTGCTGGGGCTGATAGAGCAGAGCAAAGAAGAGCACCTCCCCCTCCCCCCCACCATTGTAATCACATCCCTCCTTCCTATTCTTTCTGCTCTCACCTCCAACTGCATTTTGACTCTAGGGCAGAAGAGAGAGAGGCTGGAGCAGTGAGTGTATAAGCCTTTTTTTTTCTCTGCAGTGTCTGCTCCATAGCATCTCACCTCTCCTATCCCTGAATGACAGAGGGTGGGGCAGATTAGGGAGCAGAATGGTGGTTCTTTTCTCTTTCTGACCTAGGTTCACTTCTCCCTTCCTCTTCCATACATGCTGCCTGGGAGGCAAAGGGCTACAATAGGAAACAGAGGGCTCTTTTCTAGGGCATACTGCATTCGGGATTGGGCATGGGATTCATAAACCCATACTTATTCTCCCCCCCCCCCCCCCGACTGTTGCCATCAAGGTACATCAAGGACTCTTCTAAGCCACACCAGTATGCCCTGGCAAACTGGTTGAGAATCACGGGTTTAGACTACTGAATACCAGCTGTACCTCACAGCTTATTCTTTGGTGCAAATGTTTAATTTTCTAATATTTTGCTGCATTTACTAAATGTGTGTAAATTGACAGTGAAATATGGTGCTATAGTGATGTAGACTCACCACACAAAGTGCTAAAAGCTGCACATACAGGTTTGAATATTTTAAACAGGACACTGAATGACCAGTAAATAGTTTGGGTTTTTTTACATACAAAAAGCAATTCCTTTATGAAGAGGTAATAGTGAGCGTAGATATATACAAAATTTTGGTAAATAGCTGCTCTAGTCATAATGACCATGGGTTGTTTTCTGAGATAGAACTACCCTTTCTCATAGTCATTTCTTGAAAAGTGCTGTGATAATGTCTCCAGGGGCAAGTAGAAAGTCAGTCTTCACATATGGGTGATGTCGGCACTGACGGAGCCCGGCGCGGGAACATTCCCCGGCATCCAATAGGAATGCTTTAAGGAGCATTCCTCCACGTATGCATGGCTGCCTTCCCTTCTTCCCTCCTGGTCTCCTCAGTCATCTTTTTTTCCCGCGGAGTCATCGGTACCTTGTCCCTATCAGCTGCATCTAGAAACGTCAAATTTTTTTTCCCTAGTACCGTCAAAGTACTTTGGTTGCCTTCCCGTCGACCGACTCGACTCCCCGTCAATTCCGGTTTCCCTTTTTTTTAATTTTTATTTTACATAATTTTTACTTTATTTTCAGTTTTCTCACAAACTTTGTTTGAGGCCTATGGCTTCATCAGGCACCATTGCCTAGTTCGATTTTGTCTCTGTATTATTCCCTAATATGGAGAAGTCCCGGAGTGGTTTCAAAAATGCTCCAAGTGTTCCAGCACAATTTCTATCACTGATGAGCATTCTTGGTGCCCAAAATGTTTAGGCCTAGACCACGATGTTGATTCTTATCCTTCCTGTTGCCATATGACTTATTGAGGTAGAAAGAACCAGGACAAATGGAAGGCTAAGCTGTTTCCTACAGACTCAGCCCCTTCAGTGCACTCCTTGGGGCCATCGACGCCTTCAAAGTCTTCCCATGCGTCCAAATCCTCACCTGCATAGGAAAAGCATCGCTTGGAGTCACCAGTGCTTAAGAAAAAGAAAACATTGGCCTCGCCATCGAGGTCCTCGACTTCCAGGTCTGCTTCTGCTTCAGACACCGAGCATTGACATCAGCACTGTCATTCATCGCATTCTGATGTAGACCGTCCATCGAAGCAACCCCGGTGGGAGGAGTCACCTTCCAAAGCCACATAGGGGTTCGGAGATGCCCCTGATGTCCAGTCCTCTATGGGGCCCCTGATACCAGCATCGGGAGTTGAGGCCCACACAGCTGTGTTTGGAGCCACTCCTCCCCTGGTAGTGTCATTGGATGACCGTGTCATCGCCTTTTGAGCGCAGCAGCCCTAAGTTGTTAGCTACAGTAATGCCAATGACATTGAGTGCTCCACAGCTAGCACTAGTTCAACCGATGCCAATGACTGACAGCCATAGAGCTTGGCACCCTTATGCAGGCATTCCCTGCCTCACATAGCTCCATGGAGCAGCCGATACCAAGGCCCTCTGTATCACTGTGTCAGATACCCTCTACATCAAAACAGCGAATCTCTGGGCAGCAAAGTTATCAAACATCTCATAAGGATTATTTTGACTTACTTCCGGACTCTGATTCCGAAGAGGCCTTTGAGGTGGAATCTATAATTCCGATACTCATAGGGAGGTACAGTCAGATCCATAGCCACCTTATGAACGTCGACGTTTGCCACGCAAGGACATGTCCTTTCAAGATTTTATTAAGGACATGGCAGCAGCTCTCAATGTTTCAGTGGCTGTGGAAATGGAACAGAGAGCTGAGGAGCTTGATATTCTCCAATACCAATTGGCGCCAAAGGAGGCTGCTACCCTCCCAGTGCATAACATATTAAAGAATGTAATGGCTCAGATGTGGGAGGACCCATGTCAATCCTTGTGATGAGTAAGAGGCTCGATAGCCTTTATAGGGTCCCTCCCTCCCTCCCTGCCAGCGCCGACTGTACACATGGACTTCACTCAATGGATAGTACAGAAATCAAATTGACATCTGTGGACATCAAAGATGGAAAAGCTGTATAACAAAGAGAAAACCTGGAGCTAACTGTGGTACAGATCAAACTACTAGTATGCAAACTCAAGCTAACGTTGAAAAAGAGCAAGCCATTCATAAATGTAGCAAAATATGACCTTGAGAATATACCACTGGAATTTAAAGATTGCCTGAGAAATTGGTTTGCTGCTTTAGATACAAATGACAGAGTTACAGAAGAGTTATGGGATGACATCAAGAAGGTTGTATTGGAAGAAAGTGATAAGTCTCTATATAAGGAGAAAAAGGAAAAATGGCCAAAATGGATGACTGAGGAAATTCTGAAAATTTCCAGAAACGCAGAGAAGCTAAAGCCAGAGGAGAAAGAGAAGCAATCGCAGAACTCAAAAGAGATTTCTAATGTGCAGCAATGACACATACAAGGAAATAGAATCAGAAGCTATTAAAGGAAGAACAAGATCGGCTTTTCTAAAGCTACGAGAGGTAAAGAAAAAATTCCAGCCTCAAATTGGAATGCTACAATATGCTCAATGATCCATGTTGAATGATGCTGAGAAGATCAAGAAAAGGTGGAAAAAATATACAGTCATTATACCATAAAGATCAAGTGGATCAACAGCCATTTCAACCTATACCTTATGTCAGGAACCATTGGTGATGAGACATCTAAGCAGCATTGAAAACCTTATCAAAAAACAAAACACCGGGCATTGATGGCATTCCCATTGAGTTATTACAGCAATCAGATGAAGCTGTTACCATACTTAGAAGGCTCTGCCAGGAAATTTGGAAGACAATATCATGGCCAACTGACTAGAAAAGATCTGTGTTTATACCAATACTGAAGAAAGATGACCCAACTGACTGTGGAAATTATCGCACAATCACTCTGATCCCACATGCCAGCAAGATTCTACTCAAGATCATTCAGTAGAGACTACAACCATTTCTGGAACGAGAACTACCTGAAGTGCAAGCAGGGTTCAGGAAAGGGAGAGGAATGAGAGACGACATCGCGGATGTGAGATGGATCTTTGAAAGGACAAAACAATACCAAAAGGATATCTATATATGTTTTATTGACTACAGCAAGGCATTTGACTGTGTAAACCATGAGAAACTCTCGGCCACATTAAGAAGCAGGGGTATACCAAAAAACCTGATGCTTCTTGTTCAGTCTAAAGGTTGTGCAAGAGAACAAACAGTTCGAACGGAACTAGGAGAAACAGAATGGTTTAAAATCAGGAAAGGTGTACGACAAGACTGCATACTTTCCCCCTATCTCTTTAATTTATATGCAGAACAAATCATCAGAGAAGCAGGACTGTATGAAGACAACAGGTGTGAAGATTGGTGGAAGACTCATCAACAACCTTCGCTGTGCTGATGATACTACATTACTGGCTGAAAGTGAAGACGATTTGAAACATTTGCTTCTCAAGATCAAGGAATATAGTCTTAAAATGGGTCTGCAACTGGCAAAATGAATAAGTTCATCATTGATGGAGAAGAAATTGAAACAGTTGACAACTTTAACCTACTTGGATAAACTATCAATAAAGAAGCAACAAGCAGTCAAGAAATCTGACGATGCATTGCTCTTGGCAGAAAGGCTATAAAGGACCTAGACAAGATTCTCAAGAGCAGAGATATATCTCTCCATACAAAGATTTGACTTGTTCAAACTTTGGCATTTTCAATAACATCATATGGATGCGAAAGTTAGACAGTGAAAAAGATAGGAAGAAAATTGATGCCTTTGAATTATGGTGCTGGTGACGAATACTGTGTATACGATGGACTGCCCGAAGAACAAACTAATCAGTACTAGAGGAGCTCAAACCTAAGCTTTTTTTAAAAGCTCAGATGACGAGACTTTGGCTTTCATACTTTGGACACATCATGCGACGAGAGAGATCATTAGAGAAAAGACATCATGCTTGACAAGGAAAAAGGTCAGCACAAAAGAGGAAGGCCAGCAATGAGATGGATCAATACAGTAACAGCAGCTATGGGTGCCAGTCTGTCAACAATGAGCCACCTGACTGAAGATTGAACACAATTTAGGACAACTAATCCAGAGGGTCGTCATGAGTCGACACCAACTTGACGGCACTTAACAACCACCACCCTCCCTAGGTTTCCAGAAGCCCCAACTCCCCCACCACTCCATGGTTGTGGAGTTTGCCATGAGGAGGATAGAAAGCCAGAAAATTCACTCCTAAATGCCCCCTGGGAGAGAGGCCAGGACCCTGAATGCATTTGGAAAGAAGGCATTCCAAACTACCATGCTAGCCTTTAGGATAGACTCCTATATGTTATGTATAGGCATGTTTCTCAAAGATGTCTCCAGAGACTTGTCAGAGTTTACCACTCTGCTGCCCCCTGGCAAGCAGATGGCTCCTCAGGGCTTGGTAGCACCTGCTCAGAATACATCAAAGTTTTTAGCAAGAGCAGCATTTGAGGCCAGTAGCAGATCTGCTGCAGCCTGCATTTGGTCTAGGAGAACAGCATGGCTTCAAGCATCTGACCTGGAACAGTGGGGCCAAGACAAGTTAATCAACATACCCGGTAATGGTGAAAACCCTCTTTGGTTAGAGGTGGAGGGAGAAGGCCGGTGAGATAGAAATGACGACCTCACCATGAAGAGGCTTTCAAAGAAGACAGCAGACTCTTCTAAGAAGAAGACTGCCACTAAGAAACCTTTTTTTCCATAAGAAGAAAAGGTTTTATCCTCTGTATCATTCCTATTCTGGCTACTCTGGCCCACAACAGCAACAGAGACAGCAGGCCAGAAACGGGTCAGGAAACCCAGGTTTTCAAACCACAGCCTGCAGCTACTACTCAACTTCCTCAGAGTTTTTGACTGCTTCAAAAAGAGCATGGCCAATTCTCCCATAATCTTTCCTCTTCCTCCTATGATCCCACAAAGACTAGTGCATTTTGCACACTGTTGGATCAACATCACTTCTGAGCCCTGGACTTTACACCTAGTCAGTCACGGCCTACAGCTGAAATTCCAGGATCTTCCTCCCACTCAATTTGTGGGACAACCCTCCTTGGATCTCTTTCACTCCTTGCTTCAGCAGGAAATTCTCTCACTGCTGAGACAAGGTGCTGTAGAGGTTTCCCCATCTAAGCAGGGCCTGGGATTCTGCTCCTGATAACTTCTTTATTCCAAAAAAGACGGGAGGTGACAGACCTATATTAGATCTCCGAAATATCAACAAATTTCTCATCAAGGAGAAATTCAAGATGATTTCTCGAGGCACTCTTCTGCCATACCGCCACCAAAGCGATTGGTTATGCTCTCTGGATCTAAAAGATGCTTATAGACACATCCTGATCCATCCAGATTACAGAAGGCTGCTCAGGTTCATTTTTCAGAACAACCTCTACCAGTGCTGAGTCTTCGCATTCGAACTGGCCTCAGCACACAGAGTCTTCACAAACAATTTGGCTGTTGTCGCAGCCTACCTTCGAACTGTGGGGCTTTTTCTGTTCCCCTACTTAGATGACCAGCTGCTAAGGGCAGATTCTGCTTCAGCAGTCACCTCCGTCCTAAATCAAACCATTCATGTACTCTAGGAGTTAGGTTTCGTGATAAACTATCCAAAATCACATCTCGTGCAAACCCAGGACTGTGTTCATAGGAGCTCAGTTAGACATGGAAGGAAAGAAGCAGGGCGTTCCTGTCAGAGGACAGATGCCTCCATCTCATTGCCTCAGCCACACAGGTCCAGCAACAATCATCAGTTACAGTCAGAACATTTCTACGCCTCTTAGATCCCATGGCTTCCACAGTCCATGCCTTGCCCCACACCCATCTCAACATGAGGATCGGGCAGTGGACTCTCACACAACAATGGAAGCAGTCTACAGGTCACCTGTCTGACCTCATCAACATCACTCCGCAAATGAGAATTGTCCTTCAGTGGTGGTGTACACCACAGAACCTGGTTGTAGGGTCACCTTTTCAGAAGTCTGCATTGCAGTATATGCTAACAACCAATGCATCAAAACTAGGCTGGGGACCACTTCTCAGTAGCCTTACAAGTCCTTTGGTCTACTCAAGAAGCACTTCTCCAGACGAATTTCCTAGAGCTCAGGGCTGTCTTCAATGCCGTCAGTCTTCTCTCCCCAACTCAAGGGACAGTCTCTTCTCATACAGACTTACAACCAGGTGGATATGTTTTAGATAAACAAGCAAGGAGGAACAGGCTCTCGGGCCCTATGCATGGAAGCCATTCGTCTTTGGAACTGGGCAATTCCTCAAGGAATTCACCGTCATGCAATATATCTTCCAGGAGCAGAGAATCACTTAGCTGACAGACTAAGCTGGATCCTCCATCCACACGAGTGGATGCTGGAACCTCAAGTAGTGCAATAGTTGTTCCACCTCTGGGAGATACCACTACACGATCTCTTTGCTTCTCCTCTCAATTCCCAACTACCTCGTTTCTGCTCAAGGATTTCTTCCCCTCACAGAGAGAGATCTGATGCGTTGCTCATCCATTGGGGACAGAATCTCCTCTATGCTTTCCCTCCCTTCCACTCATAGCAAAAACACTCTTCAAACTTCAGGCCAACCGGGACAAATTATTCTCATTGCCCCTTACTGGCACAGACAACCATGGTTTCCTCTGCTTTTTCAATTTGCTCAAGTACCTCCACTCATGGCTTGGCTATTCACCAACCCTACTCTCTCAGGAACAGGAGACTCTTCTGCACCCCAGCCTTAAGACACTCCGCATGTCCTCTCAAACTTAGATCTCCAAGAGGACATATTGCAGGTGCTCCTATCTTCAAGAAAAGTTTCAACCAGACATTCTTATGCTTTTAAATGGCGTATGTTTTCCATCTGGTGTTCTCATAAAACACTAGATCTTTTTACATGTCCCATTCTGAACTTATTCCAGTACCTGCTCCATTTGTCCTCCTCTGGCCTTAAGACCAACTTGGTGCGAGTACATTTATCCGCCATTGCAGTCTCCCACCATACTTTAGAGAACCATCCCATCTCTGCGCATCTCTTAGTAGCCAGATCTGACCAAACCACTTTTCTGTCCACCTCCCGCACCATGTGATCTAAATGTTCTTGCACAGCTCATGCGCAGTCCTTTTGAACCAATGGTTTCAGCTCTTTTAAAGTTTGAAACATGGAAACTTCTTTTTCTCATAGCAGTCACTTCAACTTGAAGAGTCTGTGAATTGCAAGCTTTGGTGAGATATGCTCCCTATACTACTTTTCATCATGGCAAGGTGGTCCTTCACACACATCCTAAGTTCTTGCTTAAGGTCATTACCTTGTTCCGCCTGGACAAGTCTCTCTCGCTACCAACATTCTTTCCAAGGCTTCACACCTCCCTGGCTGAAGTCAGACATCATACCCTAGATTTCAAGGGGTGTTGGCATTTTATCTAGACTGTACTAAGGCCTATCGCCAATCCTCTCAATTATTTGTCTCTTTTGACTAAAGTCATCTAGGGACACCAGTATCCAAAAGAGAGCTTTCGAACTGGCTAGCAGATTGCATATCCTTTGCTTATTCGCAGGCTGAGCTGTCTCTTCTCCAGGACCAAGCAGGAAGTCAGTCCTCACATATGGGTGACGTCGGCGCCGACAGAGCCTCCGTGCGGAGCATTTCCCCAGCTTTCAAAGAAAGCCTTTGGGAATGCAGCGCGCATGCGCGGTCCCCTTCCCGCCCAAGGGTGCCATCTTGCTCAGTCTTCTTTTTTCCACAGAGCCCGACGGATGTGTTTTCGTTTCACCCGAGGAAAAAGTCGTTTTTCTGCGTGAACCTGTTTTCTTTGGTTCGACGCCGGTTTCCCTTTCCCGCCTGGGCCCGATACATCGGTATCGAGCCCGGACCTCTTTTTTCGGTTTTTGTCCTTAGTGACTAGCGTGCGCACCATTTTTTCTGTTTTCACTGGCAGCCCTGTCTTTTGACCTCACAAGGGCCCTTTTTCCCCCGATGGCTGCCAGCGGGTTTAAGAAGTGTGATTGGTGTAAGAAACTCATGTCTCTCACCGACACACATGACTGTTGCCTCCGGTGCCTCAGACCCAATCATGACCCAATGATCTGTGGTCCGTGTGGGAAAATGTCCTCTAAGGCGTTGAGAAGTTGGCAGCACCACAAGGAAAGAATCTTCTCTGACTCCGCGTCCGGTCGGGCCCGGACCTCATCAGAGGCCTCGACATCTCGGGACTCCGGCCCCAAGCAGCGCCGAGGCTCCTCTGAAAGGGGGTGTCCCTCGCGGGAGCATCGCAAGAAGAAAAAAACTCTGAGGGTGGCGTCGGTGGATGCACTTGGCTCCTCGAGGGCCAAGTCGCATAACCCCGAGCGCCGTCCCAGGTCTTCGGAGTCGGAGAGGCCTGCAAAACAACCTTGTGTGGAGATGGAGTCCCCAAGTCACGTGAGTACTGTAGTCCTCGTGGACTCTCCTCCTGGGGAGCCGACGTCGGGCCCAGCACCACCGAGGCTCGAGTCGGGGGCTGCTGAGTCTCCTGAGCTCGGACTCAGGTTGACGGCCTTGGAGAGCAGCTTGGCTGCCTTCATGGAACAGCAGCGGGCACTGATCGCCGGTCTCACCGGTGCATCTGCCCCGACCATCAGAACATCGACGTCCAAGTCGACCCCGGAGGCCAAGCCGATCCTCGAGTCCATGCGCGCTCGAGTCTATCCTCGGCCAAGGTCTCCCTCGGCCTCCTGTTCGGGACTGAGGTCGTCGACGCCGGTAGCCTCGGCGTCAGGGCAGATGGCATCGGTGCCTGCCCGACCGGAACCGCTTGATTCCTCCTCCGAGGAGTCCGGCTGGGAGTCGGAGGATGAGGAGTCACCCGACACCTTCCGGACTCGGTGCGTCCCTTCGGACTCACCCGAGTCCGAGCCTCAGAGGCGGTCCCCACCGAAGGATACCCGGTTCTTGGACTTCGTGTGGGATATGGCCAAGGCCTTGGCATTCCCCGCGGATCCCGAGGAGGAGCCTCAAGCCGAGGAGCTCGAGGCCCTACAGTATGACTCTCCCCCGAAGGAGTCCTTTACTGTTCCGGTTCCTCCGATGCTGGAACAGTTGATCTTCTGCATTTGGGAGGCGCCGGCATCGATGCCGATTTTAAGCAAGCGGGTTGATTCCATCTATCGAGTCCGCAAGAGCCCCGGGTTCCAAAAGGCACAATTACCGCACCACTCCATGGTTGTGGAATCGGCCATGCATCGTCTGAAGAGTCAGAAGATGCACTCCTCGGTGCCTTCCGGCCAGGAGGCCTGGAACCTGGATGCCCTCGGTAAGAAGTGCTTCCAGGGCTCTATGCTTGCTTGCCGTGTCCAGACCTACCAGCTGTACATGAGCATGTACCTTCGAGACCTGGCAAAGGAAATTGCCGGGTTCTCTGCTGGTCTCTCTGAGGAACCTTTGCAGAGGTTCAGTGCTCTGTCGTCGGGTATTCATAAGTGCTCAAAGTTTATTTCTTGAGCAGCCTATGATGACTTTGAGGCTTCGGTCTGAGTAGCCGCGGCTGGCATCAGTGCACGCCATCAGGCCTGGCTACAGTCATCGGACCTCGAGCCATGGGTGCAGGACAAGTTGGTCGATGTCCCCTGCCGAGGCGAAAACATCTATGGCAAGCCCATGGCTGAAAAGACTGCAGAACCCGAGACCGAGACTCTTACCCGGACTAGGCTGTCCAGAAAAACCTCTGCCCCTTCTCAGAAGAAGAAGGGCTCGGGGAAAAAGACCTTTTACCCGAGGAAGTCATCTGCCTATAAACAGTACCCTCATTATTGGGCCTCTGTAGCTCCCCAACAGGGTCAGCGCCAAGAGGTAGGGACATGGGCCCCGTAGGCAGAAAGCCCCCAAGCCCCCAACACCGGCTACTGCACAGCAGGGAGCGGGGTTTTGACTCCAGTGGCATAGCCTCTCCTCAGCTGGCCATCTGCACAGGAGGCCGACTGGCCCTGTTTGCCCCACAGGTGGTCAGCCGTCACAAGGGATACTTGGGTACTCAGTATAGTCCACAGGGGCTATCTTCTCCACTTTCACCAAGTACCCCCCTCCTATTTTCCAGGGGAGCCTGCAAGACTCCCTCTGCACAGGGACTTACTCCTACAGGAGTTGGCAAGTCTTCTAAAGGAACAGGCCGTGGAACCGGTGCCCCACCACCTGAGGGGTCAAGGCTTCTATTCCAGGTACTTTCTTGTACCAAAAAGAACAGGAGGCCTCAGACCCATCCTAGACTTGCAAAATCTCAACAAGTTCCTGGAGAGGGAAAAGTTCAAGATGCTCACCCTTGGAATCCTGCTGCCCTACCTCCAGCAGGGAGACTGGCTATGCTCCTTAGACCTAAAGGATGCGTATACTCACATCCTCATTCATCCAGACCACAGACAATATCTCAGGTTTGTAGTGGGAGGAAACCACTATCAGTACAGAGTACTGCCCTTTGGCCTAACCTCCGCCCCCACGGTGTTCACCAAGTGCCTGGCGGTGGTGGCGGCCTACCTAAGGCTTCAAGGCCTCTTTGTGTTTCCATACCTGGACGACTGGCTCATCAGGGGCCAGTCTCCACAGGAGGCCAATCAAGCCACCCTTTGCACTGTTGCTCTCCTTCAGCACTTGGGGTTTGTTATAGACTTTGCAAAGTCCGCTTTGCACCCTTCACAGAACATGGAGTTCATAGGAGCAAGACTGGACACCCTTCAGGCCAAGGCCTTTTTACCCGTGGACAGAGCCCACAGATTAATGGACCTTGCCAGGCAGTTCCACAGCAGTTCTCTGGTCCCCGCCAGGCAATTCCTGAGGCTTTTAGGTCACATGGCGTCTACAGTCCATGTAACCCCAAATGCCCGGCTGCACATGAGGCTAGCTCAATGGGGCCTCAGAACTCAGTGGCACCAAGCCACCGGACGCCTTACGGACAAAGTGAGGGTGTCCACGCTATTAGCCTCTTCTCTGAAGTGGTGGCTTCATCTTCCGAATCTACTGCAAGGGGTGTTTTTTCAGACACCTCCACACTCTCAAGTGCTGACAACCGATGCTTCTCTTCAGGGTTGGGGTGCACATTGCCAAGGAGCATGTACTCAAGGCCTGTGGACCCCTTGGGAGGCTGCTCAGCAGATCAATCTCTTAGAGCTGAGAGCTATCCGTTAGCCCTGAGAACCTTCTCCCATCTCTCACCAGTCTGTCTTGGTCCAGACGGACAATCAGGTTGCTATGTTCTACGTGAACAAACAAGGGGGCACAGGATCCCTTCTTCTATGTCAGGAGGCGCAGAGACTGTGCTCCTGGGCAGTCGATCACGGCATCCTTCTCAAAGCAGTCTATCTCCCAGGTCAGGAAAATTACCTGGCAGACAGACTGAGCCGGATCTTGCAGCCGCACGAAAGGCAATTGAATCCCTTAGTGGTTCAACAGATCTTCCTGAGATGGGGCCTTCCAACCATAGATCTCTTTCTCAGTCCTCTGAACTGTCAACTTACAAGGTTCTGTTCCAGACAACCGCATCCTCTCAGAGTTGCAGCGGATGCGTTTCTCATTCCTTGGTCCACAGGCCTCCTATATGCATTTCCTCCCACGCCTCGAGTGCCCAAGACACTGTTCAAAGTGCTCAGGGACAGGGCCTCGGTGATCCTGGTGGCCCCAGATGGCCGAGGCAACCATGGTTTCCACTTCTTTTGCAACTAGTGGTGGACACTCCTCTTCCTCTGTAGATGCAACACAATCTCCTGTCGCAGGAACACGGATCTCTCTTACACCCCAATCTACAGTCCCTACAATTGATGGCCTGGCTGCTGAAAGAGTAGTTCTAGCACCCTTACCTGCTGCCTAGGGAAGTGGAGGACGTGGTCTTGGCCTCTAGGAGGCAATCCACCCGAAAGTCTTATGCCCTTAAGTGGCGTAGGTTCTCTGTCTGGTGTACTCAGCACAACGAGGATCCTTTCTCGTGCCTGGTACCAGTGGTGCTGCAATATTTGCTTCACCTGTCCAATCTAGGCCTTAAGTCCAATTCTGTGAGAGTGCACCTTAGTTATCTTTCAGCACACCACTCCCCAGTGGAAGGTCGGTCTCTTTCCAGCCATCCTTTGGTGGCTCGTTTCCTCAGAGGCCTGCTTTTGCTTAAACCTCCACTGCGTCCTCCTGCCCCTGACTGGGACTTGAATGTGCTCTTGCAACGGCTTACTTGTCCACCATTTGAACCTATGGCTACCTACCCTCTACGTTTTCTCTCCTGGAAAGCGTTGTTCCTGGTAGCCCTTACCTCAGCGAGACGAGTGAATGAACTTCAGCCCCTAGTATCAGATGCTCCTTATACTAGGTTCTATAGGAACAGAGTAGTCTTACGGATTCACCCTAAGTTCCTTCCTAAGATTGTCTCCTCCTTCCACCTCAATCAAGAGGTGGTTCTTACGACTTTCTTTCTCAGGCCGCATGCCAGCCGGGCTGAGATGGTCTTGCATACCCTGGACTGTAGGAGGGCATTGTCCTTCTACCTTGACCGTACGTGGGAGCACCGGAGGGCTGTTCAGCTCTTCATCTCTTTTGACCCCAATAAATTGGGGTTGGCTGTCTCCAAGCATACTTTGTCCATATGGGTAACTGACTGTATCGCCTGGGCTTACAGGGCAGCCGGCCTCTCGTTGCAGGGTCGGGTTATGGCTCATCGTGTCAGGGCAAAGGCTGCGTCAGTGGCCCATCTCTGCTCTGTTCCGTTGGCAGACATCTGCCGGGCCGCTACTTGGTCTTCAAGCCAGACTTTTGCGGCCCACTACTGCCTTGAGAGTGAGTCCCGCAGGGACAGTGCTTTCGGGCAAGCGGTACTCCATAATCTCTTTGGGGTTTAGGCAACTCCTACCCTCCGGCCCTGGTGTTGGGCTACCGTTCGGGGGCGTTATCAGAGAAGATTCTGTTCTTGCATGCTGAGGCTCTAGAGGGAGCTTATTGTTTCAGTTTGGGGTCTCCGGTAGACCTGAGCTGGGGAGTCCCATATGTGAGGACTGACTTCCTGCTTGGTCCTGGAGAAAGAGTAGTTACTCACCTGTAACAGGTGTTCTCCAGGAGCAGCAGGAATCAGTCCTCACAACCCTCCCTTCTCCCCTTGGAGTTGCAGTCATATGATTTATTTTTCCTATTTTGCTGTCTTTTAGCTATGTCATCAGACTGAGCAAGATGGCACCCTTGGGCAGGAAGGGGACTGCGCATGCGTGCTGCATTCCCAAAGGCTTTCTTTGAAAGCTGGGGAAATGCTCCACACGGGGGCTCCGTCGGCGCCGACGTCACCCATATGTGAGGACTGATTCCTGCTGCTCCTGGAGAACACCTATTACAGGTGAGTAACTACTCTTTCCATACCATGTGACAGCTCATAATGTCAGAGCCATGGCTACTTACTGTAGCTAATCTCCAGTCTGCGTCTATCTCAGAGATCTGCAAAGTGGCAACATGGTCTTCCCTGCATACTTTCACAGCGTCCTGTTGCCTGGACAAAGACTCCAGAGCTAATGCTCAATTCAGACAAGCTGTTTTGTGTAACCTTTTTCAAATTTAGACAACTTGCCTACCGCCCATCTGACTACGTTGCGAGGAGTGCTCTGAACAAGCTGGGTTTGTCTGATCCCTGCTGCAGCCTCTGGCTGCACCGGGATTCTTCTCTCGCTTGGTTGTCTTAGGCTAGGGAAGCCCATATGTGAAGACTGACTTCCTGCTTGTTCCTGGAGATAGCATACTTACTCACCTGTAACAGGTGATCTCCCGGAACAGCAGGAATCAGTCTTCATAACCCACCCACCTCCCCATCTTGTTGTCCTCTTTTTTCTCATTCCTGGTATACAAAGATTTTTATTTCTCCGCTGTTCACCTGACTAAGAAGACAGGAGGGAAGGCAGCCACGCATGTGTGGAGGAATGCTCCTGACAGCATTCCTGTTGGATGCTAGGGAATGTTCTCGTGCCGGGCTCTTTCGGTGCCGACGTCATCCATTTGTGAAGACTGATTCCTGCTGTTTCCGGAGATCACCTGTTACAGGTGAGTAACTACGCTTTCTTATAAATTTGTGGGTGAATTGATAGTATAAGTTACAGTGCATGGGGAACTCTATCCAGTAACATTTAAGTCTAATGGTGTTTCTTGCCTTTTAGGGGCTTCACAAAGGTCAGAGTTCACATTTGGCAGGTCCCAATGGTGAACGACCTTTCTCTTCCACTGGGCCTTCCCAGCATCTCCAGGCAGCTGGCACTGGTATTCAAAATCAGGTTGGACATAGTACCATGCCTAACAAATCATTAACACAGGAGGCTGCTCTCAATCACCTCTCCTCTCACACTGCTACCTCAGGTGGACAACAAGGCATTACCTTAACCAAAGAGAGCAAGCCTTCAGGAAATGCGTCAACAGTGCCTGAAATAAGCAGGCATACTGGAGGGACACCTAACAGCACTGCCAGTATAGAGGGACTTCCTAATCATGTCCATCAGGTGATGGCAGATGCTGTTTCTAGCCCTAGCCATGGCGATTCTAAGTCACCAGGTTTACTTAGTTCAGACAATCCTCAGCTCTCTGCCTTGTTGATGGGAAAAGCCAATAACATTGTGAGTGCTGGAACCTGTGACAAAGTCAATAATATTCATCCAGCTGTTCATACTAAAAGTGAGAATTCTGTTGCCTCATCACCATCTTCAGCCATTTCTACAGCAACACTTTCCCCAAAATCTGCTGAACAGACTACCACAAACAGTATTACCAGCCTTAACAGCCCTCACAGTGGACTACATACAGTTAATGGAGAGGGGTTGGAGGACTCTCAGAGCCCTATGAAAATGGAACCCTCTATGAATAGCCACAAATCTAGTCCTCAAATCACACCATCATTGTCTGTGTCCATATATCCCAGCTCAGCAGAAGTTTTAAAAGCATGCAGGTGAGTAGAAATTTTACTTGAGAATAGTATATTGCAGCAGTATTCTTCACACAATAGCGTTTATAGTACTGGGGGAAAATATCTAGCAACATTCTAAATTGATGGCAAATAAAGCCCACTGGTAGTTTTATTTGGAAGAAGTATGTTTTCTAGGCCTATATTAACTTCAAGCTAAAATGACATGCAAAGTGTAGTAAAGAAAATTATGTACAGGAAGTCGTCATCTTTTTTTTGTTTGTTTTTTAAACTATTGGAAGATTAAGGTACAATTTCTTAATATTGAATGTTTGCAATTTGCTACTGCCGTCTGGTTAGATCATTAGTTATTTATAGAAATTCTATCACCCTGATCTTTTGATTTAGCAAATAGGAAAGTATTAATTCATATACTTCTCTTTCTCAGAGGACAGGTAAGATGTAATGTTCTCACGGATGGATGTCACCACCAATGAACCTCGTGTGGGAGAGCTGTCCAGTAGCTTTTCTACAATTATAGCCTTTAGCTTCATAGCACATGTTCACAAGTTCCCATGTTGTGTCATTACACAGGGCTGCTTCAGTTCATTTTTTCCATGTAGCCATTGGATGTCTCTCTCCTTGCTGCCTTTCATGCGTGAGCTAACTCTTTATTCCTCCTTAGGTTTTTCAGTGTATTGAAATTACCCCTCCCCCACATCCACTACTTGGTATTTTTTCAGGTATTTGTAGTGGTTTGACCAGGCCGCTTTTCCCCAAAATTGTGGTGGTTGATTTTGCATTGACCAATTTTTGGTGATTATGGCCCAGAAGAAATCCACAGTGGCCTTTAGAAGTGCCCACAACCAGTGCTTTGCAGTGCCTGAACCCAGATAATAAGTGTACTATGTGTTTACTAATGACATAGAGGCCTTCATGTCTGTGAAAAACTATAGAAAAAGGATTAAAGTCCAATCTATGTTCATCAGCTTCAGAGGCATAGGATGTTCAAGCTGCACTAGACTTCGGGATTGATCTCTCTCACCAATAAGAATCTCTCATTAGCAAGCAGTGGCCAATATCTGTTTGAAGAAAATGAAGGATTCTTTCTCATCGGCACTGGCATAGAATTATTCCAACATTGTCCGTTGAGAGGAAGTGAAAAAGCACCAATTTCAGACATGAGAGCAAAATGCAGGAAACATACAGATGTTGATGGCAACTATTTTTGCAAATACCCTCAGAGTGTAATGCTGAACTCTCCTCTATTGAACCAAGCGTCACAAACTCCAAGGTCCAGGCTCGGTCCAACATTAAATTTAAACTGATCTAGGAGGGTTTGGCCGCCTACTGAGTGCCCTTGAGCATTGGCATCTGCAGTCTTTTAGGAGGAACTGGATAAAAGAATCAGTGTCTTATAGCCAGCCTAGTTCAGATTGGTGTGTGCAGCACAGATGACAGAAATGAGGCAGGTGAAGATTACATCCATGGTCAAAGCTCAGGCATGGTGTGGAGGATTGTCATTTAATGCCAGGGGCCCCAAAGGGCATCAATCTGTCATCAGCTTCATTGTCTATATATCAAGTGCATCAGGGAGGAAGTTTCACCAAGTTATCAGATAACATCAGGGTCTAGTCACCAGCAATCAAGGAGCTTTCTTATCAAGGTCTCAAGTGCTAGCCATGTACAAACTCTGACTTAACCAGCATATAGTATTTGTCTACATCATAATCAGAGTACATAAGATTTGGGCTATGAACCAAGCAGAGTTCTGTGAAAAAGAGGGCCCCATTGATTACCCCACAGAACTTCTCTGCAGGAAAGGAGAGCACCTCCCCCAGAGGACCTCTCCTGCAGTACTATTCTAGTTTAGTTAGAGAATGAGGAGGAACCCAAGGCAGAATAACTGAACATTTTTTTTAATTCCTCAAACCTCATTGCTGCTCCGCCCCCCCAAAGGAAGGCATGACTTTGCCTGTTCAGTAAGGTCTTGAAGAGTTCAAGGTTTGAGCAAGTTAGGATGCTTTCATGTTTGACATTGCTTATATGTTTTTAGTGATCATGTTAAACCAACAAGCAGGACTACACTGGTGTTCCAATAAAGTTCCAAGTATGGTTTAAGATCTTAAGTTTGGTATGGATGTGTTTACCTAAGAAGGGGCTTTTCAGTTGGAATCAGTACTACATGAATATATTTCAGGCTGTATTTTACCATCAGCTTCTCAAGTTTTACTTGAATGCCCCTCAATGGTTTGCTTAGTTTTACAGAGTCCTGTTTTATTTCTGTGGTAGGGCCTATCTTCTGTAATCGGTTACCTCTTGAAATTTAGAAAGAAGAGAGTAACTTGAAAAGAAAATGAAGTCAGTTTTATTTAATGAAGTTTTTAGTTGATTTCTATTTGGAAATGGCAGAGGATGTTTTGAGTTATTTTTGTGCCATTTTATTATGATTATTTTGTAACTTGTCTAGGAGTGAAATGAAAGGAGTGAGACCATTCCTTTCCTAATAACTGCACCTGCCTTCCCAGCATGAATCCATTCTCAAGAAGCCCATGAGCTTAAGAACCCATTCTTTAGTGCCCTTGGGAAGAAACAGTTCCACCTTAGACTTGAATGTGAGGAAGATTTTTCAGAAGGCTATGCTTTCTTACTGAATAATGCTTTATCAGTTTTTTATGGGCCAGTACGTGCAAGACTTTGTAAGATTGGGGTTGCAAAAGGTGAAAAACTCAAGGAAAGGTGTTTGACCTTGGATGCTTTTGAGACAATATTGAGAGCAGCGCCAATAGGTATAGAAGCTCACAGTCTGTCATGGTTGCAAACGTCTAACCTACGTTAGGATGTGCAGGTAAGCTAGCTGATGTGCCATGCAGAGGCGAGAATATTTTCAGAGATGAGGTCAAAAAGGCAGTTGCCTTAATTAAGGAGCATTGAGAAACGTTAAGATTCCCCCTGTACAAAGCAACCTCTGATACACCTTCCTTCTATTCTAGGAGGTATAGGAGGTAAGACACCATATTTCTGTCAGACACGTGACCTGCGCTCTTGTCCTAGACAGCAGATCCCAGAGAATATAGACCGCTTCCCTGACAAAGCTAGCAATAGAATTTTGGCTGACTCCAACATAATGACCAACATCCCACTTTCTATTCTAGGCAATGTATGAGTTGGAGGGAGGCTAAAATTTTAACTAATTGTTAGCCCAGTATAGCCTCAGACATGTAGTTCTTGGAATCATACAGAATTGTTACAAACTACAACTCATTGAAACGCCACCAAATTTCTACTGAGAGTATCTTGGTCAAACTCTCAGCATCGGGAGCACTTAAGGAAGTCTTCTTGCTGTTAGCACCAGTGCAGTTGGACCTTTTCCACAAGTGGAAGGAGGGCTAGGAATTTATTCAAAGCATTTCATAGTCACAAAGAAAATAGGCCCATCCTTGATATGAGGCCCTCAACAAATGTCTTGTTCAATAAAAGTTCCAAGATGGTTTCTCTAGGCACCTTAAGTTCCTTTCTCTGAAAGGAGACTTATTATGTTCTCCAGGACCAAGCAGGAAGTCAGTCCTCACATATGGGTGACATCGGCGCCAACGGAGCCCCCATGTGGAGCATTTCCCCAGCTTTCAAGGAAAGCCTTTGGGAATGGAGCACGCATGCGCGGTCCCCTTCCCACCCAAAGGTGCCATCTTGCTCAGTTTTCTTTTTTCCGTGGAGCCTGACGGACGTGAGTTTGTGTCACCCGCTAAAAAAGTGATTTTCTACGGTTTTTTGTGGTTTTACCCGGTTTGACGCTGGTTCCCCTTCCTGCCTGGGCCAGGTACACCGATATCGAGCCCGGAGTTTTTCATTTTTTGTCCTTCGAGACTAGCATTCGCGCTTTTTTTGTGTGTTTCATTGGCAGCCCGGTCTTCTGACCTCGCAGGGGCCCTTTTTTCCCCAATAGCTGCCAGCGGGTTCAAAAAGTGTCATTGGTGCAAGAAACTTATGTCTCTCACCGACACACATGACTGCTGCCTCCGATGCCTCGGGCCCGACCATGACCTGCTGGCCTGTGGCCCGTGCGGCAAGATGTCAACATCAGCGTGAAAGAATCTTTTCTGACTCCGCGTCCGGCCGGGCCCGGACTTCTTCAGAGGCCTCGACATCTCGGGAGTCTGATCCCGAGCACCATCGAGGCTCCTCTGAGAGGGGGTCTCCTTCTTGCAAACACAGGAAGAAAAAGCTCAATAGGGCGACGTCGGTGGACGCTCCTGGCCTCTCGAGGGCCAGGTCGCATAGCCCCGACCAACGCCCCAGGCTCTCGGAGTCGGAGAGGCCTTCGAAGTTACCTCGTGTGGAACCAGAGTCCCCGAGTCACGTGAGTGCAGTTGTCCTCGTGGACTCTCCCCCATGGAGCCAACGTCGGGCCCGAGTCGGGGGCTCAGGTTGACGGCCTTGGAAAGCAGCTTGGCTGCCTTCATGGAACAGCAGCAGGTTCTGATCACTGGTCTGACCGGTGCATCTGCCCCGACCACCGGGACCTCGACATCCAAGTAGACCCCGGAGACCAAGCCAATCCTCGAGTCGATGAAGTCTCGAGTCGATCCTCAGTCAAAGTCCCCCTCGACCTCCCATGCAGGGCCGAGGTCATCGACGCCGATACCCTCGGCGTCGGGGTGGGTGACATTGAAGCCCACACGGCCGGAGCCGCTCGATTCCTCCTCGGAGGAGTCGGACTGGGAGACGGAGGATGAGGAGTCCCTGGACACCTTCCGGACCCGGTGCGTCCCTTCGGACTCACCGGAGTCCGAGCCTCGAAGAAGGTCGTCGTCCCCCCCCCCCCCTGGAGGATACCTGGTTCTCGGACTTCGTGAGGGACATGGCCAAGGCTTTGGCCTTCCCCCACGGATGCTGAGGAGGAGCTTCGAGCCGAAGAGCTCGAGGCACTCCAGTATGACTCCCCGCCTAGGGAGGCCTTTACTGTACCAGTACCAAGCAGGAAGTCAGTCCTCACATATGGGTGATGTCGGCGCCGACGGAGCCCTCGCGGAGCAATTTTCCCCAGCTTTCAAAGAAAGCCTTTGGGAATTGCAGCGCGCATGCGCGGTCCTCTTCCCGCCCAAGGGTGCCATCTTGCTCAGTCTTCTTTTTTCCGCGGAGCCCTACAGACGTTGCCTGTGAATCCACGCAGAAAAGTTGATTTTTCTCTATTTTTTCCTTCGGTTCGACGCCGGTTCTTTTCCCGCCCGGACTCACGACACCGGTTGCGAGTCCGTCCTTTATTTTTCGTTTTTTTCTCCTTCGTGACAGATTTCGCGCTTTTTTCCTTTTTTCCCTGGCTGCCCGGTCATTCGACCTCGCAGGGGCCCTTTTTCCCCCGATGGCGGCCAGTGGTTTCAAAAAGTGTGACCTCTGTAAGAAATGTCTCTTACAGACACTCATGACTTCTGCCTCCGCTGCCTCGGCCCAGATCATGACCCCATAATCTGCGGGCCTTGCGGCAAAATGTCCTCAATAGCATTGAGGAGTCGGCAGCACCAGCGGGAGCGTATCTTCTCTGACTCCGGCCGGGCTCGGACCTCGTCAGAGGCTTCGACGTCTCGGGACTCTGGTCCTGAGCATCGTCGGAGTTCCTCTGAAAGGGGGTCTCCTACCCCCCGGGAGCATCATCGGAAGAAGAAACCCGCGAGGGCGGGATCGGTGGACGCTCCTGGTTCCTTGAGGGCCAGGTCGCATAGCCCCGATTCCCGTCCCAGGTCCTTGGAGTCGGAAAGGCCGTCAAAACATCCTCGACTCGAGGTGGACTTGCCCGCTCACGTAAGTACTGTTGTCCTCGTGGACTCGCCTCCGAAGGACCCGACGTCGGGCCCGACGCCGTCGGGGCCCGAGTCGGGGGCTGCTGGGTCTCCTGAGCTCGGACTCAGGTTGACGGCCTTGGAGTGCAGTTTGTCTGCCTTCTTGGACCAGCAGCGGGCATTGATCGCTGGCCTCGCTGGCGCTTCTGCCCTGACCGCCAGGACGTCGACCTCCAAGTCGACCCCAGAGACCGAGCCGATCCTCGAGTCCATAAGGGTTCGAGTCGATCCTCGGTTGAGGTCTCCTTCGGCCTCCCGTTTGGGACCGAGGTCGTCGACGCCGACTCCCTCGGCGTCGGGGCGGATGGCATCAGTGCCCGCCCGACCGGAGCCGGTCGACGACTCCGACGAGGAGTCGGCCTGGGAATCTGAGGACGAAGAGTCACCTGGTTCCTTTCGAACTCGGTGTGTCCCTTCGGACTCCCCCGAGTCCGAACCTCGGAGACGGTCCCCCCCGGAGGATACCCGGTTCTCGGACTTCGTGAGGCATATGGCCAAAGCCTTGGCCTTCCCTGCGGATCCCGAGGAGGAGCCTCGAGTCGAAGAACTCGATGCCCTCCAATATGACTCTCCCCCGAAAGAGGCCTTTATTGTACCGGTTCCTCCAATGCTGGAACGGCTTCTCTTCCGCATGTGGGAGAGCCCGGCGTCGTCGCCGGTGTTAAGCAAGCGGGTCGATACCATTTATCGAGTCCGCAAGAGCCCCGGGTTCCAAAAGGCACAACTACCGCACCATTCCATGGTGGTGGAATCGGCCATGCATAGACTGAAGAGTCAAAAAATGCACTCCTCGGTGCCCCCGGGTAGGGAAGCCCGAAGCCTGGATGCCCTCGGTAGGAAGTGCTTCCAGGGCTCTATGCTTGCTTGTCGAGTCCAGACATACCAGCTTTACATGGGCATGTATCTCCGAGACCTGGCTAAGGAAATAGCCGGGTTCTCTGCTGGTCTCTCCGACGAACCTTTGCAGAGGTTCCAATCCTTGTCTACTGGCATTCGGGAGTGCTCCAAGTTTATCTCTCTAGCAGCCTATGATGGTTTTGAGGCTTCGGCTCGAGTAGCCGCGGCCGGCATCGGTGGACGCCGCCAGGCTTGGCTTCAGACGTCCGACCTCGAGCCCTGGGTACAGGACAAGTTGGTCGATGTCCCCTGCCGAGGTGATAACCTCTTTGGCAAGCCCATGGATGAGAAGGCTGCACAAATCGAGACGGAGACTCTCACCAGGACTCGACTCGTCTCTCAAGGAAGACCTCTGCCCCTTCTCAAAAGAAGAAGGCCTCGGGGAAGAAGCCCTTTTACCCGAGGAAGGGTGCTGCCTATAAATACTACCCTCAGTATCCAGGCCTCCCCAGCTCCCCCACAGGGAAAGCAGGCCAAGGGTCGCGGTAATGGACCCCGTAGGCAGCCAGCCCCCAAGCCTGCACCACCGGCCCCTGCTCAGCAGGGTGGGGGTTTTTGACTTTCTCAGCATAGCCTCTCCCCCTCAGCTGGTTTCTCTCAGCACGGGAGGCCGGCTAGTCCACTTTGCCCACAAGTGGTCCAACATCACCACAGATACCTGGGTGCTTCAGATAGTTCAAAAGGGCTATCTTCTTCATTTTCACCAGGAACCTCCCTCCTACTTTCCAGGGGAACCTTCCAGACTCCCTCTGCACAGGGACTTACTCCTTCAGGAGTTAGCAAGTCTTGTTCAGGAACAAGCCGTGGAACCGGTGCCCCACCACCTGAAGGGTCAGGGGTTTTATTCCCGATACTTCCTGATTCCGAAAAGAACAGGAGGCCTCAGACCCATCCTAGACTTGCGCAACCTCAACAAGTTCCTTGCAAAGAAAAAGTTCAAAATGCTTACCCTTGGAATCCTGCTGCCCTATCTCCAGCAGGGAGACTGGCTATGCTCCTTAGATCTGAAGGATGCGTATACTCATATCCTTATTCATCCAGACCACAGACAATACCTCATGTTTGTGGTGGACGGACGCCATTACCAGTACAGAGTACTGCCTTTCGGCCTATCCTCCGCCCCCAGAGTGTTCACCAAATGCCTAGCAGTGGTGGCGGTCTATCTGAGACTTCAGGGTCTCTTTGTGTTCCCATACCTGGACGACTGGCTCATCAGAGCCCAATCTGCCCAAGAAGCCACTCAGGCTACTCATCGCACGGTGACTCTGCTCCAGCACTTGGGATTTGTCATAAACTTCCCAAAGTCCGCTTTGCTCCCCTCTCAGGATCTAGAATTCATCGGCGCCAGGTTGGACACTCTTCAGGCGCGGGCCTTCCTGCCTCTGGACAAGGCCCAAAGGCTCATGGATCTCGCCAGCCGCTTTTGCAGCAATTCCCTGGCTCGGCCAGACAATTTCTGAGACTGCTCGGCCATATGGCTTCCACGGTCCATGTAACCCCCTATGCCCGCCTGAACATGCGACCTGCTCAATGGTGCCTTCGCAAACAATGGCATCAGGCCACTGGGAGCCTAGCGGACTCCGTACTGATCTCCGACCAGCTGGTCTCCTCTCTGCGATGGTGGCTTCACCTGCCAAACCTGGTGCTCGGGGTGACTTTTCAGCCCCCTGCACATTCTCAGGTCCTGACAACCGATGCTTCTCTCCAGGGCTGGGGAGCACATTGCCAGGGGACTTGTACTCAGGGTCTCTGGACTCCTTGGGAGTCCGCTCAGCAGATCAACTTCCTGGAGCTCAGAGCCATCCGCCTAGCGCTCAAAGCCTTCTCTCACCTGATTTCTCACCAGTCAGTACTTGTCCAGACAGACAATCAGGTTGCCATGTTCTACGTGAACAAGCAAGGCGGAACCAGCTCCTTCCTTCTCTGTCAGGAAGCACAGAAGCTCTGCTCTTGGGCCGTCCATCGCAACATCGTCCTCAAAGCTGTCTATCTACCAGGTCAAGAAAACTACCTGGCAGACAAGTTGAGCAGGATCCTCCAACCGCACGAGTGGAGATTGGATCCGCTTGTGGTTCAGCGGATCTTTTTCCGGTGGGGCCTCCCCACCATGGATCTGTTCGCCAGTCCTCTGAACCGGCAGCTTCCCAGATTCTGCTCTCGACAGCCGCATCCTCTCCGGGTAGCGGCGGATGCTTTTCTGATTCCATGGTCCACAGGCCTCTTGTATGCCTTTCCACCCATGCCTCTGGTGTCTCGGACGCTCTTCAAAGTTCTCAGAGACAAGGCATCGATGATCCTAGTGGCTCCCCGATGGCCAAGACAGCCTTGGTTCCCGCTTCTGATGCAGCTGGCGGTGGACACCCCTCTTCCTCTGGGGTTTCAGCCCGACCTCCTCTCGCAGGATCAGGGGACGCTCCTGCACCCCAACCTCCGGTCCCTCCATCTGATGGCCTGGCTGCTGAAAGGGTAGTCCTTGCTCCTCTCCAGCTATCTCCAGATGTGGAAGAGGTCGTCTTGGCCTCTAGGAGTCCTTCCACCCGGAAGTCCTACGCTCTTAAGTGGCGTCGGTTCTCCGTCTGGTGTGCTCAGCAGTCTCAAGACCCCTTCTCCTGTTCGGCATCAGTTGTCTTGCAGTACTTGCTTTCTCTTTCCACTCTTGGCCTTAAGTCCAACTCGGTCAAGGTCCACCTCAGTGCTCTTTCTGCGCATCACGTGCCGGTGGATGGTAGACCTCTTTCCAGCCACCCTCTGGTGGCTCGTTTTCTCAGAGGCCTCCTTCTCCTTAAACCACCGTTGCGCCCGCCAGCCCCGAACTGGGATCTCAATGTGGTTTTACAGCGGCTGACCTGTCCGCCTTTTGAGCCTATGGCTACCTGTCCTCTTCATTTTCTTTCCTGGAAAACCTTGTTCTTGGTGGCCCTCACTTCTGCTAGACGCGTTAGTGAGCTGCAGGCCCTGGTATCTGATCCTCCTTGCACTTGGTTTTACAAGAACCGGGTAGTCTTACGTACTCACCCTAAGTTTCTTCCCAAAGTGGTTTCCCCTTTTCACATCAACCAGGAGGTGGTACTTCCGACCTACTTTCCCAGGCCACACTCCAGCCGAGCTGAAATGGTCCTGCATACTCTGGACTGTAGAAGGGCGCTGAACTTCTACCTGGACCGTACGCGGGGGCACCGAAGGGCGGTTCAGCTCTTCGTGTTTTATGACCCCAACAAGTTGGGGCTCCCTGTCTCCAAGCGTACTCTGTCCATCTGGATTGTGGACTGCATCGCTTGGACTTACGAGGCTGCGGGCCTCGTGCTGGAAGGTAGAGTCACCGCTCATCGTGTTCGGGCGAAGGCTACGTCAGTGGCTTACCTCCGCTCTGTTCCGTTGGCGGACATCTGCCGGGCCGCTACTTGGTCTTCAAGCCAGACTTTTGCGGCCCATTACTGCCTGGAGAGGGAGTCCCGCAGGGACAGTGCTTTCGGACAGGCAGTCCTCCGTAACCTCTTCGAGGTATAGGCAACTCCTACCCTCCATCCCGGATGTTGGGCTACCGGTTGGAGACGTATTCAGAGAAGATTCCTTCCTTCTGTGCTGCTGAGCTAGAGGGAGCTCATTTTTGTGCTTAGGGTCTCCGGTAGCCTTAAGCTTGGGAGTCCCATATGTGAGGACTGACTTCCTGCTTGGTCCTGGAGAAAGCATAGTTCCTGTTCGGTAATCCAGTTTAGTCCTCCACAATCGGGTAGTGCCCCTCCTCCTGCAGCCTGGAGACTGGACCAATCAAGTCTTCTGTAGTATATATGCAGACGGAGCTCCCAGAAGCCCCCAGTGTGTCCGGTCTCCTTGCAGCTTGAGGACTTCTGTGCCCTTTCTGGGCACACTAAGTGACACTTGAAGGAGCAACACTAATTAGTTAGTTCTTTTGGGGTTTTGTTTTTGGTCCTTTATTTACCATTTATTTGCTAGGTAGCTGTATCTTTAAAAAAAAAAAAGCATTGCACAGGGGGACATCCTGGGGGAAGCCAGACCTGCTTGGGCTCCTGCCTTCCTGCCTGGGAATTTCTGAACCCTGGGTTGAGCTCTCCCCTAGGCTGTACGGGGAAGAGCCATACCTGATTCAGCATTACCTGTCACTTGGAGAAGTTGGCTGAGTTCCTTGCTGTTTCCTGAGCTGGTAGGAATTTTCCTTGCTTTAACTTTTCAGCTCCCTGTTTGTTTGCATTGTCAGAGGCTCTGTCGGCTCCCCTGGCTCCCAAATTGCACTTTTTCCTGATTTTTTTTGCTTGCCCTGTATTAGAGGGTCGTTTTCTTTCTTTTACATATTATTTGGTTACCTTTGTATTTTCGCGCCCTTTTTTACCGCGGGTGAAAAAGTGCGGCGGCCATTTTGAATTTCTAAAGTGTGCTTTTTAAAGGCACTTTTTAACACTTGTGCACGGGTTCCCCTTGCATTTTTGGGGTTTCTTTTGCTGGCGATTTTGCTCAGGGCACCCCTAGGATTCTGGGGAGTGTTTTGTTGTCTGTAAAAAAAAAAAAAACGTTTTAAATTTCAGTCTGTACTGTTTTACATAGGGTTGGTCCCTTTGGTGTGGGCTTCCCTGGTTCTGTTCCATTCTTTCCCGCTGAGCGGAGGTTGCCTTAGCATGTATGCCAAACCCCAATACGTGATTTGCGGGTCCCGCAGAGGTGCAGTGACTGACTCTGGCATCTGCAGGGGCTGCACCTCAGTTTCTTCAGACCTGGAATGTCTTTCTCTCCACTGCTGTCTGTAGCTCTGTGGTAACTCGATTGATTTTTCTTGATTTTTCAGCGATTTTAGGCATTTCTCTCATGCCTGCATCCCTCCCACCTTCTCCTTTGACTTTTTAAGTTAATTCCTTAGTTTTTGGGGGTTTTAATTCACTCTTTTTGTGTTTTATTTTTGCTGGCGGCCATTTTGAATAGCTAATGAGCCTCGGTTTTGGGCGGGAAGCCAGATTGCTTCTCTGCTGGCTTCTCACAGCTATATTGCTGTTTCAGTTTTTTTCCACAACACTTGCTAGCTGTCAGTGTGCAGAGGTTACTTTTTTCTCTGCCTATGTATGAACATAAGGGATAGAAAGTACAGAAGGCATGGATAGAGAACAGTATGCAATTCAGAGCCACAGTACAATGCTGAGTCACTGACGAAGGGTGCAGGGCTCATGGGTTACATTCCCCACTGTGCCCAACAAAGAAGGCTGGCTGAGGCATTACCTATTATGGGGAATATTGTTGAATGCCTGTTCCTGCGGGACGCAGTTATTTGTTTTTAGTTCTCCCTGTGCCTTATTCCGGTTACGCTGCATAGGCTGTCAGACGAGACACAGGGACCTCATGCATCCGCTCTGCTCTTCCCCCAGCATCTTGCTTCCCCAGATGACCTTGGGAACTCCGGAGCTTGGCTTCAGGGGAGCTCTCCATTGGCTTTACGCTGCACTGAGTCTTTACCACGAGAGTTTGGATACCTCCAGGAAGTTCAGGTATCATTTTTTGTATGAAAACTGTGAGTACTCTGTTTTTGTTTTTTCTTCCTCGCCTCAGCTGCTCTGGGATGATTTCAGCTGTATCCGGACCGGCTGCCTCTGAGTTTTGAAGTTCCTATTTTAAATTTTTAGTCCCCAAACTGCAGCTGGGTTACTTTGTACGTCCTACTGATTATTGTACCTGTCTTATTTATTTAGTAAATACTTATATACCGCTACTTCCAGCGATCAGCAGCGGTTTGATTACAAGTTTGGGATTTGTCAAAAAATCAAGACAGAAAATTTGGGGCATAGATAGAGAGAACAGGGGTAATACACAGCACACATATTAGGGTCTAATATTTAGACCATAATTACTATCACAATCGATTATAGATTTATACAAGCAATTATACATTTACACACGCGATTATCCGTCATCTATGTACAGTTTTACATACAGCTATTCACTCTCTTTTATCTTCTTGGCTTTACATCTGTATATAGTGACAATTGAACAGGTGAACAGTTACATACAGCTATTCACTCTCTTTTATCTTCTTGGATTTACATCTGTATATAGTGACAATTGAACAGGTGCGTCTTTAATTTTTTTCTGAAATCGGTTATGTCTTTAATTGCTCTCAGCTCGTGTGGGAGCTGGTTCCATAAAGTGGGGGCAGAGAAGGAGAACGCTCTGCGACTAGTACTGACTTTTACGTGCCTAATGCTGTTTGGGACTATTAGTGTGTCTGAGTTTATGGTTCTCCTGCTTCTGGTGGTAGGTTGTATGGAGATCAGGGTGGAGAGGAATGAGGGGGCCAGGTTTTGAATTAACTTGAATGTCGTTACCAATGTTTTGTATTGAATCCTGGCAGCAACTGGGAGCCAGTGCAGTTCCATCAATACAGGTGTGATATGCTCAGTGACGCTTGTTCTCATGATGATCCTTGCTGCTACGTGTTGTGCCAGTTGTAATATGTTAGTGGTTTTCTTTGGTAGACCCTGCAGGATGGCGTTGCAGTAGTCAAGGTGGGGCATGATGAGTGCTTGTGCAACTGATCGGAAATCACACGAATCCAGTACGTTCCTCAGGGGTCGTAGAACTCTAAGCTTGTGAAAGATGGCTTTGTTGGTGTTGCTGAGGTGTTTTTCCATTTTCAGTTTGCTGTCGATTGTGACTCCTAGATATTTTATTTCTTCCTTCGAGTTGTAAGTATTATTGCACAGTGTGACTGTTGGAGGTGGTTCAAAGTCCATTTTACTGGACATAAACATTACTTCAGTCTTCTTATGATTAATTGACATGTTGTTTTGCTTTAGCCATCCCAACATCTCTCCCATGCAGGTTTCAAGCTGGTCGTAATTCGGGTCAGTGGTCTCTAGTTGGGTGTACAACATGATATCGTCTGCGTATATGTGGTAGTTGATGCCGTATTTCCTGAATATTTCACTGAGGGGGGCTGCATGTAAATGTTAAAAAGTAGTGCCGAGAGTGCCGAACCCTGTGGTATGCCTTGAGTTTGGGTGAAGGCTTCGGCTTTTTCTCCGTTGAATTGGACCTGCGGCTTTCTGTCCGTTATATAGGAGGAGAACCATTTCAAGGCGGTTCCTAAGATTCCAATTGATGCCAGCTTGTTAAGGAGGGTTAGGTGATGTACAGTGTCGAATGCAGCGGAGATGTCGATGAAAATGAGGATAAACATTTTCTTCCTGTCTTCCAGCCCCTTAAGGAGGTTGTTAAACAGGGCCAAAAGAAGGGTTTCGACCCCATGATTTTTCCTGAATCTGTATTGCTGTTTGTCCAGTGTTTCGTTGTCATCAAGGTGTTCTTGCAGTTGGATGCGGGCTGCTTTTTCAATGATCTTTGCTAAAAAAGATATGCTGGAGATTGGGCGGTAAGAAGATGGGTCTTCTTTGTTTAGCGAGTTGTTTTTTAGTATCGGTCTAATTATAGACTTTTTGAGTTGGTTAGGCATGATTCCTTGTGAAAGTGATTGGTTCACAATGTGCGAGACTTGGTGGCCAATGTCCTTTTTTGCTGCTTTGATCCAGGTAGCTGGGCAGGGATCAAGCAGGGAGGTGGTGGTATTGATACTGGTTATTATTTCAACCGCTTGTTTATCATCAATTTTGCAAAATTCATTCCACATCTGTTCTTGCTTCAGTACAGTTTTCAAATGGGGCTTGGGAAAACATAGTGTGGTTGATGTTGTGGTCAGCTTGCTTTCGTAGTAGTTTGCTAGGGTTTGGGGATGAATAGTATCACTCCGCTGTTCTGGTTGTTTTGTTTTGGTTAGAGTTTTCACTAGTCGAAATAATTCCCGTGGTTTGTTGATGGCTTTATTCAGCAGGTTGGTGTGGTGTTTCCTTTTTGCTTCATCTACCTCATCTTTGTATTTTCTAAGGATGTTGAAGTATTCAGTTCTGCGTTCCAAAGTTCTGTTACGTCTCCACTTTTTTTCACACCAATATTCAATATTCAATTCTATTCAATCCGTCTTATTCAATATACCATTTGGTTGAGGTTTTAAGTCAGTGTTTTGGATCCTGTCTGTTTTGGGCTCGGCCTAATTAAGCATGCTCACTGTAATTTTCCTACGGCTGGATTGCGCTTCTACATCCCTCCCCAGAAACACCTTTCAGCCCCTACCATGGAGGTCTGAATGGCAGCGGAAGGATCCCGCTCTAATTTCCCTACTTTCAGTCACTGTAATTGCCTTACCCTGACTTTGAAAGTTTCTCTATGCCAGCACAGTGAATGACTGCCAGTTCCCTTCTCAGTTCTGTGAATACCTGGCAGTTTTTCGGTACCAGCGGCTGTTTTGTTTTTCTCTTCAGTGTTTCTTTTTAGAGGAAACAGCTCTAAACAGCAGTTTCCACACATTTAATCATGCTGTGGAGGCACGTGGAGTTTCACAATCCGTTTCTTGAAGAGTCTTGGGTTTTCCTGAGCCTTCCTTGCTTTTTGTTTTCAATGCAAAAAATAATAATAATAAATAAATAAATAAATAAAACCCCACACAAGAAGAGGAAAGGTGGTTTAAGTCTCTACAATGCCTTTTTCTCTGGCTGTATTATAGCTGAAATGTACTCAGCCGAAGGGTACATTAATAGCTTGCTTGTGTTCCACCTGCACGCTGCATCCCGGAGGTTTTCCCCATGCCCACTGCGTTGCTAGCTGGGTCCCTCAGCACCTGATCTCCCCCCTCCTCAGAGCCCCTGCTGCAGGATCTTCCACAGCCGCTGAAGACCACATTACACATTCCCATCCGGCCGTCTCATCAACGGTTTCTCCGCTTCGCTCTTCCGTGGGGCCCCTTCCAATTTCCGGCCATGCCGTTTGGTCTCGCCACGGCCCCCCGCACCTTCACAAACGTGATGGTAGTGGTCGCGGCGGCCTTGTGCAAAGAGGGCGTCCTGGTCCATCCGTATCTCGACGACTGGTTGATTCGGGCAAAGTCCAGTCGGGAGTGTGTGCACGTCACGAGCAGGGTGGTGGCTCTGCTGCGGTCCCTCGGCTGGGTGGTGAAAGAATGCAAGAGTTGTCTGTGCCCGACGCAGGATCTCGAGTATCTGGGAGTGCGCCTCGACACAGCACGGGGCTTGGTGTGCCTGCCGGAGCGCCGCATTCAGTCTTGGTCCGACTCTTCAAGGGGATGCCCGCTCCGTCTGCATGGTGGTACCTGCAGCTCCTCGGTACGATGGCAGCAACCTTGGAGGTGGTGCCCTGGGCGCGCTTCCACATGCGCCCGCTGCAGAGTGCTCTGCTGCGCCGTTGGTCCAACCAGTTCGACTCGTTGAACAGGAGATTGCCTTGCTCAAGGGCGGTTCGCCGTTCACTCCGGTGGTGGCTCTCCT
The DNA here is from genome assembly GCA_033557465.1 of Ichthyophis bannanicus. Lineage (NCBI taxonomy): Eukaryota > Metazoa > Chordata > Amphibia > Gymnophiona > Ichthyophiidae > Ichthyophis > Ichthyophis bannanicus. The sequence continues at coordinate 882,758,509 of CM066035.1, read as the reverse complement.
CCGAGAATCTGACGCGGGGATTCCCTGGAGCCTCCACTTTGGGTTCCGTTCACAACGGATGCCAGCTTAACCGGCTGGGGGGCTCCCTGCGAGACCCGCTTCGCTCAAGGGGAATGGTCTCCCCTGGAGACTTCTTGGTCGATCAATCCGCCTCGAATTACGGGCGGTGCAGCTAGCCCTCTTGGCCCTCGAAGCCCTAGTTCTCGACCGGCCGGTGCGAGTCCTCTCGGACAAGGCGACCAGCGTAGCTTACATCAATCGCCAAGGGGGCACCGGCAGCGTGGCCCTGGATTCAGAAGCGACGGCCTTGGTCAATTGGGTGCAGTCTCGTCTTCTGGCCATCCCGGCAGCGCATATTGCAGGCGCAGACAATGGTCAGGCCGATTTTCTCAGCAGAGTGCGGGTGGACCCCGGAGGGTGGCAGCTAAGCCCGCAAGTTTACGCGCAAATAGTTCGTCGGTGGGGGCCGCCCATCATGGATCTCATGGCGACATTTCAATCGGCCAGGACAGGACGCTTCTTCAGCAGGCGAAGGGAGCGCATGTCCGAGGGGCTCAACGCTCTCATTCAGCCGTGGCCAACGTCCGGTCTTCTTTATGTCTTTCCTCCGTGGGCTCTGATCGGCCGGGTCGTTCAGCGCATCGAGGGCCATCGGGGTCGAGTGTTCCTGGTGGCCCCGGATTGGCCTCGGAGGCCCTGGTATGCCGATCTGGTCCGGTTGCGCGATGGCATTCCTTGGCTCCGGTCCGTGCGGCCGGATCTTCTTCTTCAGGGTCCCTTGCGGATGCCCCACGTGGGTCGATTCTCGCTTGCGGTTTGGCCATTGAGAGGGCTCGGCTGAAAAAGATGGGTTACTCCCCCGCGGTGATTTCTACCCTACGGCGGGCGAGGAAAAAGTCCACTTCTCTTACTTACGTTTGGATTTGGGGGATCTTTGAAGACTGGTGCTCCCGGCGTGGAGTCCGGGCGGCGACGGTTTCCGTTTCCGTCGTTTTAAGTTTCTTCAGGATGCTTTTGATAAGGGCCTTGCGGCTAGTTCCCTGAAAGTCCGGTTGGCGGCTATCTCTTGTTATCGAGGCAAAGTTTTAGGCCGTCTCCTCGGTTCTTATCCGGACGTACGTCGTTTTGTTACGGCTGTTGTTCATTTGCGGCCCTCCCGCAGGATTTTCGTTCCTCCGTGGGACTTGAATCTAGTGCCGCGGGCCCTGGTTCGTGAACCTTTTGAACCCCTGAGTAGGGCGTCTCTGAAAGATCTTACGCTGAAGATTGTTTTTCTTGTAGCCGTCTGTTCGGCACGGCATATTTCAGATCTACATGCGTTGTCCTGCCGAGAACCTTTTTTGTCTTTTTCCCCGGTCTCTTCCTTTTTGCCAATGGTGGTTTCTCCTATTCATGTGAATCAGGCAGTGTTTCTTCCAGTTCTTTCTTCGCACTCTGTCGGGTCGGCGGACAAAAGTCTTCACCGTCTCGATGTGGGTTGTGCACTTCGTCGTTATTTGAAGGCTACCGAATTTTTTAGGAAGGCTGACCGGCTATTCGTGCTCTTCGGTGGTGCACGTAAAGGGGAAGCGGTGCCTAAGGCCTCCATTGCAAGATGGCTCAAGGAAGCGTTCGCGTCTGCGTATCTGTTGCAGCAGCGGTCTATTCCGGAGGGGCTACTGGCTCATTCCACTAGGGCTCAGGCGACCTCTTGGGCGGAGTATAGCCTAGTTCCGCCAGCAGATATCTGTAAGGCGGCCGCTGGTCTTCTCTGCATGCTTTCAGTAAACACTATCGTTTAGATGTGTCAGCGGCTTGGGATTCCTATTTTGTTCGGCGGTTCGGCGCGCCGGATGGTAAGGTCCCGCCCGGTCTTGACTGCTCTGTTACATCCCGATTGTGAAGGACTAAACTGGATTACCGAACAGGAAATGGAAATTACACTAACCTGGTAATTGTAGTTCCTGGAGAGTCCAGTTTAGTCCTCCTTCCCTCCCGACTATCTGATATAATCGGCGCGCTTTCCGAACGGTGGATCATAAGACGGTTCCTCTTGCCGTTCGAACCTTTTTTTTGCAGCCGCGTTTTTGGCTATGGCTCTTTCTTTCTCAGGTGTTCAGTCAGCTCCTGAGATTTCTGATACGGAGCTGTGTTTTGATTTCTGGGGCGTCTGTTCCAGCGCAATACAGTGTTCTGACTTCCTCGTTTGGGGAGAAAGTTGGATATGTTTGTGGGGGGAAACAAATTGTTCCTTAATTATGTCATTTTCATTATGTCATTTTGTATATTAATCTAATGTGTTGCTTCGTTAAGTATGCTTTGTTACTAGTACACTGGGGGCTTCTGGGAACTCCGTCTGCATATATACTACAGAAGACTTGATTGGTCCAGTCTCCAGGCTGCAGGAGGAGGGGCACTACCCGATTGTGGAGGACTAAACTGGACCCTCCAGGAACTACAATTACCAGGTTAGTGTAATTTCCATTTACTCACCTGTAACAGGTGTTCTCCAGGAGCAGCAGGAATCAGTCCTCACAACCTTCCCTCCTCCCCTTGGAGTTGCAGTTATATGTTTTCGTTTTTGCTAATTTTTGCTGTCTTTTAGCTATGTCATCTGACTGAGCAAGATGGCACCCTTGAAAAGCTTGAAAGCTGGGGAAAATTGCTCCGCGAGGGCTCCGTCGGCGCCGACGTCACCCATATGTGAGGACTGATTCCTGCTGCTCCTGGAGAACACCTGTTACAGGTGAGTAACTACGCTTTCTTCTGCATGCGAGAGGCACCGGCCTCGGCGCCAGTTCTTAGCAAACAGGTCAATTCCATCTATCGAGTCCGTAAGAGCCCTGGGTTCCAGAAGGCACAGCTACCGCACCACTCCATGGTTGTGGAATCGGCCATGCATCGTCTGAAGAGTCAGAAGATGCACTCCTTGGTGCCCACTGGCCGGGAGGCCCGGAACCTGGATACCCTCGATAGAAAGTGCTTCCAGGGCTCTGTGCTGGCTTGCCGTGTCCAGACTTACCCAGCTGTACATGGGCATGTACCTCCGAGACCTGGCGAAGGAAATTGCCGGGTTCTCAGCTGGCCTCTCCGAGGAACCTTTGCAGAGGTTCAAAGCTTTGTCATCGGGGATTCGAGAGTGCTCAAAGTTTATCTCTCGAGCAGCCTGTGATGGCTTTGAGGCTTCAGCCCGGGTAGCCGCGGCCGGCATCGGTGCACGCCATCAGGTCTGGCTACAGTCATCAGATCTGGAGCCATGGGTCCAGGACAAGTTGGTCAATGTCCCTTGCCGAGGTGAGAACCTTTTTGGCAAACCCATGGCTGAAAAGGCCATCAGAAATCGAGACTGAGACTCTCACCAGGACAAGGCTGTCCAGAAAGACTTCTGCCCCTTCTCAGAAAAAGAAGGGCTCGGGGAAGAAGCCCTTTTTCCCGAGGAAGGGTTCTGCCTACAAATCCTACCCTCAATTCCAGGCCTCTACATTTCCCCAACAGGGTCAGCAGGCCAAGGGGCAGGGACATGGGCCCCTTAGGCAGAAAACCCCCAAGCCACCAGCTCTGGCTCCTGCACAGCAGGAAACGGGGTTTTGACTCCCACTGCATAGCCTCTCCTCCACAGCTGGCTCCACTCAGCACAGGAGGCCGGCTGACACTGTATGCCCACAGGTGGTTAGCCATAACAGGGGATACTTGGGTACTGAGCATAGTCCAGAAGGGCTACTTGCTCCACTTCAACCAGTTACCCCCCCTCCTATTTTCCAGGGGAGCCTCCAAGACTCCCTCTTCACAGGAACCTCCTCCTTCAGGAGTTGGAAAGTCTTCTAAAGGAGCAGGCGGTGGAACCGGTGCCTCACCACCTGAAAGGGCAAGGCTTCTATTCCAGGTATTTTCTGGTACCAAAAAGGACAGGAGGCCTCAGGCCCATCCTAGACTTGCGAAATCTCAACAAGTTCCTGGAGAGGGAAAAGTTCAAGATGCTTAACCTTGGGATACTGCTGCCCTACCTCCAGCAGGGAGATTGGCTATGCTCCTTAGACCTAAAGGATGCTTATACTCACATCCTCATTCATCCAGACCACAGACAATATCTCAGATTTGTAGTGGGAGGAAATCATTTTCAATACAGGGTACTTGCATTTGGCATAACCTCTGCTCCCAGGGTTTTCACCAAGTGACTGGCGGTGGTGGTGGCCTGTCTCCGAAACCAGGGCATCTTTGTCTTCCCATACCTGGATGACTGGCTCATCAGGGGTCAGTCTCCACAGGAGACCAGACAAGCCACCCTTCGCACTGTATCTCTTCTCCAGCATCTAGGCTTTGTCATAAACTTCGCAAAGTCCACTTTGCTCCCCTCACAGAACATAGAGTTCATAGGGGCAAGACTAGATATCCTTCAGGCAAAGGCTTATTTGCTCGAGGGAAGGACACACAGGCTGATGGGCTTGGCCAAACAGTTCCAGAGCGGTTCTCTGGTCTCCGCCAGACACTTCCTGAGGCTCTTAAGTCACATGGCATCCACGGTCCATGTAACTCCGAATACCCGTCTGCACATGCGGCCTGCTCAGTGGTGCCTCAGAGCGCAGTGGGTGCAAGCCACAGGAGACTTAGGAGACATATTAAGGGTGTCCAAACTACTAGTGGACTCCCTGCGGTGGTGGCTACTTCTCCCAAACCTTGTCAGGGGAGTGCCTTTCCAAGTGCCGCCACACACGCAGGTGCTGACAACCGATGCTTCCTTACAGGGTTGTTGGGCACATTGCCAGGGTGCATGCACTCAGGGCCTCTGCTCTCCTTGGGAGGCAACACAGCAGATCAATCTGTTGGAGTTACGAGCTATCCGCTTGGCTCTACAGACTTTCTCTCATGTTCTCTCTCACCAGTCTGTCTTAGTTCAGACAGACAATCAAGTGGCCATGTTCTATGTGAACAAGCAGGGAGGCACAGGATCCAGGCTTCTGTGTCAGGAAGCACAAGCTCTTTGCTCCCTGGCAGTCAAGCAAGACATGTTTCTCAAAGCAGTTTATTTACCTGGCCAGGAGAATTACCTAGCAGACAGGTTAAGCAGGATTCTACAGCCTCATGAATGGCACTTGAATCCACTAGTGGTCCAACAGATCTTTCTCAGATGGGGTCTTCCAGCTATTGATCTCTTTGCGAGTCCACTGAACTGGCAGCTGCCCAGGTTCTGTTCCAGACAACCGCATCCTCTGAGAATGGTCTACGGGCCTACTGTATGCGTTTCCTCCCACGCCTCTAGTGGCCCGTACCTTGTTCAAGGTTCTTCGGGACAAGGCCTCGGTGATTCTGGTAGCCCCCAGATGGCTGAGGCAACCGTGGTTCCCACTCCTTCTGCATTTGGCGGTGGACACTCCACTCCCTCTGGGGGTGCAACCCAATCTCCTGTCTCAGGACCAGGGATCTCTCCTGCACCCCAACCTCAGATCTCTCCATCTGATGGCCTGGCTGCTGAAAGGATAGTTCTAGCTCCCTTACTTCTACCTAAGGAAGTGGAAGAGGTGGTGTTGGCTTCTAGGAGGCAATCCACCCGGATGTCTTATGCCCTCAAGTGGCGTAGGTTCTCCATCTGGTGTGCTCAGCACCAGGAGGATCCTTTTTTGTTCCTGGTGCTGGTGGTGCTGTAGTATCTGCTTCACCTGTCAGACCTCGGCCTTCAATCCAACTCTATTCGGGTCCACCTCAGTGCTCTATCGGCGCACCACTCACCGGTGGAGGGACGGTCTCTGTCGGCCCACCTCTTGGTGTCCCGCTTCCTCCGAGGCCTGCTTTTGCTCAAGCCTCCGGTTCGTCCACCAGCCACTGAGTGGGATTTGAATGTGGTCTTGCAGCAACTTACTCGCCCACCATTTGAGCCGATGGCTACCTGTCATTTACGATTCCTTTCTTGGAAAGCATTGTTCTTGGTAGCTCTTACCTCGGCCAGGCGTGTGAGTGAACGCCAAGCTCTGGTTTCTGATAGACCTACACAGGGTTCTGTAGGAACAGGGTGGTCTTACGGACTCATCCTAAGTTCCTTCCAAAGGTTGTCTCCTCCTTCCACCTCAATCAGGAGGTGGTTCTTCCAACATTCTTTCCCAGGCCGCACGCCAGCCGGGCTGAAGCAGTCTTGCATACCCTGGACTGTAGAAGGCGTTGTCCTTTTACATAGACCGTACGCAGGGGTATCGAAGGGCTGCTCAGCTCTTCGTATCTTTTGACCCTAATAAACTGGGGTTACTTGTCTCCAAGCGTACGTTGTCCATTTGGGTGGCAGATTGTATCGCCTGGGCGTACAGGGCAGCCGGCCTCTCCTTGCAGGGTCAAGTTACGGCCCACCGTGTCAGGGCGAAAGCCGCGTCAGTAGCTCATCTCCGCTCTGTTCCGTTGGCAGACATCTGCCAGGCTGCTACTTGGTCTTCAAGCCAGACTTTTGCGGCCCATTACTGCCTCGAGAGGGAGTCCTGAAGGGACCGTGCTTTCGGACAGGCGGTACTCCGCAATCTCTTTGAGGTTTAGGCAACTCCTACCCTCCGGCCCTTGTGTTGGGCTACCGTACGGGGGCGTTCTCAGAGAAGATTCTTATCACGGATGCTGAGGCTCTAGAGGGAGCTAATTTTTTCAGCTTTGGGTTCCTGGTAGCCTAGAGCTAGGGAGTCCCATATGTGAGGACTGACTTCCTGCTTGGTCCTGGAGAAAGAGTAGTTACTCACCTGTAACAGGTGTTCTCCAGGAGCAGCAGGAATCAGTCCTCACGACCCTCCCTCCTCCCCTGGGAGTTGCAGTCATATACTTCATTTTTGTTTTTTTGCAGTCTTTTAGCTGTGTCATCAGACTTAGCAAGATGGCACCTTTGGGCAGGAAGGGGACCGCGCATGCGCGCTGCATTCCCAAAGACTTTCCTTGAAAGCTGGGGAAATGCTCCGCACGGGGGCTCCGTCGGCGTCGACGTCACCCATATCTGAGGACTGATTCCTGCTGCTCCTGGAGAACACCTGTTACAGGTGAGTAACTACTCTTTCTCTATACTTGGAAAGAAAGCTTATACTGCATAGAGAAGACGTCCCATAGCTTGGATGCAGCTCAGATTCCTAATATGAAAACACCATTGCTAGTGTCACATTCTCCTATTTGGACTTGTCAGCTCCGTGTGTTTTTCAGCAAGCCCTGCAGTTGGCATATCTTTGCAAGCTGGGTGTGCAGGTTTCCCTTACTAGATGATGAATTGGTAAGGAACTAAGCAGTCAGTGGGTGAAATCATCTGGTTGCTGGAGTCGCAAAGGTTTGTCATAAATTATCCAAAATCTCACTCAAGCCCTTCCTCCAAACTGTGACCCCCCCCCCTTAGAATTCATAGGAGCTCTGTTAGACCCAACTCAAGCAAATCCTCTTCACATTGTCTGTTAATGTTGGTTATTCCCTCCCTTTTTAATCAAAGCAAAACTTTCTAGTACCCATGGTGTGCTGGAAATGTCAGCAGACAGCGTGGGAAATGTTGATTTTTCTTGGCCATATGGTATCAACCGTGCATGTGATACCCTTGGCATGACACAAACACAGAAGACCTTATGCTCACAATGGACACAGGCCACCCAGAGCTTATGAGAAACATACTGTCACCGTCCCTTTCATGGGCTCCTTATCATAGTCATTAAACAAGTCAGTGTCGACAAAAGGAATTTCTTGCCAAATTTCTCCAGTTCAAATTGTCCAAACCACAGATGCATCCAGACTGGGGTGCTGAACTCATGTAGATGGACGCAATGCTTGGGGCCCTTGGTCTGCTTAGGAAAAACGTCATCAGATAAATGTTTCTCAAGCTTCAGGCAGTCTGGACTAGGATATTTTTGTTAGCTAGCCATTCTGGGAAAGGATTTAGAATATCCCTAACAAACCACCAATTAGCAATGTATTAAATCAACAAGTTAGGAAGACACTGGTTTCTATCAGAATGTGGAACTAGGTTATCTCTCAAGGGGTGATCTTCAGAGCCACATATATAGCAGGTAAACACAATGTCCTAATGGAGAAGTTGAGTTCAATTGTACAACCACACAAGTGGTCCCTTGAATCAGGAGTAGCAAGTCATATTTTGGGAGTAGGCGATACCCATAGTAGATCTGTTCACATCGCATCCTATCAGAACAGGAAATTTCCTTAATTCTGTTCAGGTTAGGGACTCATTACAAATTATTCTCCAGTGCCTTTCTTTTATATTAATGGGAAAGTCTTCTATAGCCATATCCTTCATTTCCATTACTGGCAAGGGCTCTCTTAAAACGCAAAGGAGATTGGTGGCCTGTGATTTTCAAAGTTCCTTATAGGCCTAGACAAATTTGGTTTCCTCACCTTTAGAAAATGTCCATAGGGAGGCCAATCAGACTGGATTATTCACTAACTTTCCTCACATAGGAGCAGTGAGCTTTTTTGTAACACAGCATCTGGTCCCTGTCCTTCACAGTCTAATGTTGAGAGGGCAGCAATAGCTGTCTTGAAACCTGCTTTATTCAATATTTCAGATCCTTCTGACTACAGGAGAGCATCCACTAGATCTTAAAATTTTAAGAGGGTTGAGGTTTTCAGGTTGATATGATAGCAAGACTCCAGATTTCTTTTTCCTATCCCATACAAAAATTGCTTGAATGCCTTCTGTGTCCGAATTGGATTTAAAAACCAGCTTGGTCAGGGTTCACCTGAATGTAGTAGGCATATATTGCAGTGTGAAATGTAAAGCTCTCTCGTTAACAAAATGCTTGCTACTACTGAAGTCTTCGGTCCAGCAACCTTCTGAGTCTTGGAAACTGGTGGTGATGGTGTAACCAAGATGATGAAAGTACCTCTTGAGCTACTGGACTCCTAAGAGATGAGGTGTATGACCTGGAAGGTCTTATTTTTCATGGCAATCACTTCAGCATGCAGTAGGCTACAGGTCTTAGTACAGATCCATCATATACTAAGGTTTTCAACAGTATGGTAGATTAGATTGCCCACTCAAAGGTTTTGTCAAAGATAGTGCTTATCTTCCAATTTAATCAGTCAGTCATCCAGCCAATATATTTACCTAAGCCACATGCACATAATAATGTGCTTGGCTTACACAATTTGGATTGGAAAAGTCTTCACCTTCTACTTGGAAGAAACCAAAGCCCTTAAAGTCCACAACCAAGCGCACACTGTCAAATTGACTGCATCTGTGCTGATGCCCAAGCAGGTCTGAGCTTAGCAAGTCATGTCAAGGCTCAAATTGTCAAAGTCATGGCAACACTGGTTGCCTCTTGAAGGTTGGCTTCTGTGTGGGAGATTTACAAGGCTGTGGCATGGACTCCAATCCATAAGTTCATATCTCATTATCTGGAAAGCGATTCCCAATAAGAGTAAGTTTGGTGAATCTGTACTGTGGAACCTCTTCAAGGTATAGAATCCAATTCCATGCCAACATATGTCTTCAAGGGTTTAAAAAAATTGAAAAGACCTGCTGCAAGCAAAGCTTGGTTATATGCCTGTTGATGGGTTATTTTTCATGTTTCCCCTTTTTTCTGCTAATGGAAGTCTGTAATCGTACAGCCCTGTTCATCAAAACATTTATTTATTTAATTAGACAGTTTTGTGTACCATCTTATCCTTCAATCAAAGTGGTCATGACACAATTGGGGGATACATTTAACACGAGGGGATATAAGACACATACACTAATACTTACAGGGAACATGGACAATGGAGGGTTAAGTAGCTTGCCCAAGACCACAAGGAGCACCTGTGGGACTAGAAACCCCAGTCCTTCTGGCCCAAGGTTGCTGTCCTCTACTGGGATTTGAATCCCCGACCTTCCAGCCTGAGGGTAACTTGCCCCAACCACTAGGCCACTCCTCCCTACCCATATATCCTGCGTGTCTTCTAAGAAAACAAAGTTACAGCAAGTCTTGTCCATGGTCTGCAGTTTATAAATATTCACCCTCCACACCCCCCCCCCCCCCCACTTGAAGGACTTTTCTTTCTAAGCTATCAAATGAACTGAGGTTGCTTTGCATGATCCAGCACAGAAACTTGCACCCATATGCAGTGATTCTACAAGTTTGGATGTTGAAAAGCTAGGGTGGGCTTTCTGTGGACTGTTTCTGTTGGTGATGTCCTCCATCTGTGAGGACTTCCATCTTGTGGTCCACGGTGAGCACCCATTGCAGGCAAGTAATTGGTTTTGTGTACCGCAGTTTAAATGCAAAAGTAAATCATTTTTTTTAATTTTTAAAACTCTCAAAATGAATGGTGGAATTTTACTGCGGCTTCCATGTTTGCCAGTTGAAAAGTTTTGTATGTACTGTGTACATATAGTTAAAATGAATGTCTTTTAAGCTGAAACTAGATTTTCTGTACTCTGTCTAAAGTACTTCCCTATATAAGATTTTTCAAAGGAGTTTTGCTTTGTAGAAAGAGGAATGCTTTGTCTCTCCTTCCACTAGTAGACATGGGCTAGCTATTCAAAGGATTTATGCACCTAAAATTGGCGCCTCCGAAAATTTATTAGGATTAAGTGCCTAAATATTTTCTTAAAAATTTGTGAAACTCCTAAATTTAGGATCATAAAAAGTGTGCCAACGGGAGGATTTAGGATGGAGAAAAGATACATTAATTGCATCCCATAGAAATATAAAGACTGTGAACGTGTATTAAAGCCTTTAGTAAGCATGCACCTTAGGCGTCTAAGAATGGCTGAAAATAGGGTACGAATTTAGGTGCCTAAATTTAGGGGGCTCAGCTTTTTTTTTTTTTTTTTTTCTTCAATATCAGGCCCTTTATTTCTTAATGTAAAAATACTATAAACATTATCCATTAAAGCTGGTTATTCTCCGGAAACAAGCAGGAAGTTGGCCCTCACATATGGGTGATGTCTGTGTCGACAGAGCCCGCATGGTAACCCCCCCCCCCCCTCGGCTTTCAAAGAAAGCATTTGGGAGATGCACCATGCATGCGTGGTCCCCTTCCCACCTAAGGGTGCCATCTTGCCTCAATCTCCTTTTTTCCATGGAGTCCATCGGACGTGTGTCTGTTTCCCCCCCCCCCCCCCCTCAAAAAGTTGTTTGTCTCCCGTTGTGTTTTTTTGTGTTCCTTCCGCGTCTCCCCCCCCCCCCTTTCGGGGGTCTTTTTCTCCGGTTTGCAGGTTTTCATGCCCTTTTTGGCCGGGCCAAGGGAGTTTGACCTCATGGGGACTGTCTTTCCTGCCATGGCTTCGGTAAGTGACTTCAAGCCTTGCGACTGTTGCACTCACAACATGTTGCGCATGGACCCACATGATTGTTGCCTTCGGTGCCTTGGGCTGGATCATGCTGCCTTGGAGTGTGGTCTCTGCCAGCAGATGACCCCCAAGGCCCTCTCAGGCTGCAAGAAGCAGCACAAATCAATTTTCTCCAAGACCGACTCAGCCTCGGAGTCATCTGCAGGACTAGCATCATCGAGAGCCACTGCAGAGGCCTTTGCCTCATGCGGCAGTCACACTGACTCAGAGTCTCGAGATCATAGAACATCGATCTGGTGCTCCCTCAAGGAAGGATGCCCCTCAAAGAACCTGATGACATTGGTGGCTGCCTCGGGTGATGAGTCCAGGACTGTGGGGAAGTCCCGTAGTACCCGGCCTCGTAGCTCTCGAAGCTGCCCCAGTGGGAAAAAATGCCATTAGTGTCTGGGGATTTGTTTCGGTCCTTTGAGGCTATCCTTGTCAAGAACACCCCCTCGACTGAGCTGGCGTTGCACCCAAGGTCCTCTGTGCCCCCACCGGTGGCTGTGGAGCCATCGGGCATCGAGGTCAGGATTGCGACCTAGTACACAGTTTATCTGCCTTCATGGCCCAACAGGAGCCTCTGATGCCCGGTTCCTCTGGGTCATCACTGTGGACCACCGATCCCTCCACAGTGAGGGCATGCCCAGAGGTGGAGCCAGTCCTATCCTTGAGAGGCTCCTTTGCCCCGGTCCCATTTCCAGTCTCGTTCAGGACTGGGAACTTCATCCCACAGCGCACCTGACTCGAGAGCAAGGGCATCGGGACCCTCAGGGCTTTGGGGCAGGGGCTCTGGCTCAAGACACGAGGGACTTTTGAGGTCTCTGATGACTCTGGGTCAGACTGGGAGACAGAGGACGATGAGTCCCCAGATACCCAGCTCCTTAGGGATATGCCCTTGGACCCTTCCCTTCCAGAGACCCGGTGTCTATCCCTACCGAAGGACCTGGCCTTCCTGGACTTTGTTAGGGATATGGCGAAAGCTCTTGCCTTCACCATGAGTCTGAGGAGAGGCGTATCGGACAGAGGATCTCAAGATCCTCCAGTACGATGCTCCCTACAAAGAGGCCCTTACGATGCCGCTTCCTCCTATCCTGGAGTGGCTGCTCTTCTGCATGTGGGAGATTCTGGCCTCGATTCCTATTGTGAGCAGGTGGCTGGACTCGAAGTACCGGGTCCACCAGAGCCCTGGCTTTCAAAAAGCTCAACTGCCCTTCAACTCCATGATGATGGAGTCAGCCATGCGGAGGCTCAAGAGCCAGAAAATGCACTCCTTGGTGCCCCTGGATAAGGAGGCCCACAGCATGGACGCCTGGGCAGGAAGTGTGTACCTATGGGACACAGCGAGGGAACTCGCTGGGTTTTCGGCTGGCATCTCTGAGGAACCTCTCCAGCGGTTCCGGATCCTGGTCTCCACAGTCAGGGAGTGCTACAAATTTGACTCAGGCAACATATGTTGGCTTTGCGTTGGCAGCTAGAGTAGCAGCAGTGGGTATTAGTGCCGTCACCATGTCTGGCTACAGTCCTCCGACCTGGAGCAATGGGTATAGGACAAGTCAGTTGATATCCCGTGCCGAGGAGAGAACTACTTCGGCAAACCCATGACGGACATGGCTGCCAAGCTGGAATCTGAGTTCATGACCAGGACCAGGCTCTCTAAGAAGACCGCTGATCCTTTCTGAAGGAAGGCTTTGGTTAAAAAGCTCCTATACCTGAAAAAGAGGAAGGCTTACATAAACTACCCTGAGCACTTGGCCTTCCAAGCTCCCCAGCAGGGCCAATAGGCCAAGGGACAAAGGCATGGCCCTCATAAGCCTAAGGCCCCCCAAGCCCCAGACCATGCCCCAGGCGCAACCTGGGGTGGGGACATAGCCTCATCTCCAGGAACAAGCAGGAATAAGTCCTCACTTATGGGTACGTCGGTACCGACGGAGCCTGAGCGGGAAAGCTCCCCAGCTTCCCAGAAGGAAGCTTTTGGGGCCTCCCACTGCACATGCGCACTGCCTTCCCGCCTTCCTGACCAGCTCTCCTCAGTTTCTCTTTTTCCGCGGAGCCAGCAGGTCGTGTTCCTGTCACCGCTGAAGAAATTCTTATTTTAGTTTGTTTCTTTAGACCGCGTACCTGCCTTCCCTATACCGAAACCGGTACCGCCGGTCTGTCTTTTCTTTTCTTTACAGAAAAAAACAACAACTTTTATTTAGCAACTTGGTGACTTCGGTTAGGCCTCAGGCCTACACAAATTCTCCTCATGGAGAAACCAGCCCCTGGTTTCAAGAAGTGTACCAAGTGTAGTGCTGTTATTTCAGTCACAGACACCCATGATTGGTGTCTTAAATGTTTGGGACCTGACCACTCCATTCCGGACTGCCCATCCTGCTCCCAAATGTCTAAACGTGGTTTGCAGAACCGGGCCAACAAATTCCATGTGCTGTTTGCTTCAGATAATCCAGCATCACAGTCATCCAGGTCTTCCTCTCCGGATGGATCTCAGGTAACCAAACCTTCTTCGGGCAGGTCCTCAAAGAGCAAATCTCCTTCAAAGCATCGAGAGGCTCTCTCTTTTGAATCTGAGGAACCTGCCCCAGCCAAACAACCCCGGTGGGAAGCTCTGACTTCCAAAGCTCCAACTATGGGGTTACAGGTTGACATCGATGGCACGGCCTCGACCGATCACCTGTTAGACTGCTCTGGGGTACCGGCCCATACCGGTACCGACATCCAGGCAGCAGTGGCGTCTATGAGCAATACTGTTCAGACCATGCAGCAGGCCATGCTGGCTTTTATTAAAGCTGCGACGCCCTCGGTACCGCGTTCAGCGGTACCAGGTCCGGTTCCGGTATCGTCCCCCATACCGGAACCAAGACCATCGACTTCCAAACGCAGATCGGTTCCGCATGCCGGATCCGGGTTTTCACCCGATACCGATCCCATACCCGGTACGCCCGATGTCGATACCAATCGGTATGCGTATCGTGCGTTGGAAGCAAATAGAGAATACTCTGATTCTTCTGAGGATTTTGAGTCCTCTGAGGACTCTGATGAGCTGTCTCTAGTTCTTCATGAAGACCCTTCTTCCCCAAAGAGGAGAATGTCTCCACCAGAGGATTTGTCCTTTCAAGACTTCATTATAGAACTAGCTAAAGGACTTTCTATTACCACATCCTCTGAAAAAGAACCTAGGTCAAAGAAATTGGATATTTTAGGATACCCTAAGGTTCCTAAAGAGGCAGTCACCCTGCCTATCCATGAAATCCTTCAAGAACACTTGATGGACTTATGGGAGGCTCCTCTAACGTTGTCTCCTTACTCTCGTAGGTTGGACACCATGTACCGGGTCCCTCCTTCTCCTGGGTTTCAAAAGACTCAGCTGCCTCACCATTCCATTGTGGTGAAGTCTGCGCTGAAAAAGATTAAGAGCACCAAAAGGCACTCTTCTACCCCTCCAGGGCGAGAATGTAAGACCCTAGACTCTTTTGGCAGGAAAGTTTTCCAGGCTAGTATGCTTATAGCCAGGATTAATTCTTACAGTCTGTATATGGGCATGTTTCTCAAGGAACTTGCCCTAAAGGTACGGCATTTTGCCCCCTTTATCCCTGAGGATAGAAAGGAGGAGTTCATTTCTATAGTGAAACAGCTTCTAGATGTTTCTAAGTTCTCCAACAGAGCAGCCTTTGATTCCTTTGAAGGTGCCGGTAGAGCTTCGGGCATTGCCATTGCAGCCCGACGACTTGCTTGGCTCCAGGCCTCTGACCTAGAACCCTGGGTCCTGGATGGCTTACGGAATCTGCCCTGTACAGGTGAGATCTTATTTGGTAAAGACTGGCAAATTAAAGCCACTCAAATGGACGCAGAAAATGCTACCTTAGATAGACTTTCTAAGTCTACCTCTACTCCTGCCAAGAAAAAGTCTTTCAAGAGGCCTTACTACAAGAAGGCCAGATTTTCCACAAATACTGGCCAACAATCTTCTCAGCCTCGCTTTGCTGCTAAACGTCAGCAACCTAAACAGGCAAGGTCAAAGCCTGCAGCGTCTGCCACTCCTCAGCAGTCTCAACCCCCTCAGGGGTTTTGACTTGCCCCTAGAGAACTTAACATTTCTGGCTCTAGAACAACCAGAGCCCCTCACCATTCCCATAAGGTTAGCTCACTTTGCTCCCAGATGGGGGCAAATTACATCAGAGCACTGGACCCTCTCTATCATCAGAGAGGGCTACAAACTTCATTTTTCCAACCTTCCTCCACATACCATGGTGAGGCACTTCAATTCTCCCCCATCTCTCCTGGACCTGTTGGGTCAGGAAATCTCTTCTCTCCTTGTCCAAGGGGCAATAGAAGAGGTTCCTCTTCTTCAACAAGGGACAGGTTTCTACTCCCCTTATTTTCTCATACCAAAGAAGACAGGGGGATTCAGACCTATCCAAGATCTGAGAGAATTGAACAAATTTCTGTACAAGGAGAAATTCAAAATGCTTTCGCTAGGCATTCTCCTTCCATACCTTCAGAGTCAGGATTGGCTTTGTTCTCTAGATCTCAAGGATGCGTACACACATATACTCATCCACCCATCCCACAGAAAATATCTAAGATTTCTGTTTCAGGGAAAACATTTCCAGTACAGAGTACTTCCCTTTGGTCTAGCCTCTGCTCCAAGAGTGTTCACCAAATGCATGGCAGTGGTGGCTGCATTTCTAAGAGGTCTGGGAATTTTTGTATTCCCCTATCTGGACGACTGGCTCATCCGAGCTCCATCTCAGTCAGAGGCCCAGATTTCCCTGGACCGCACAAGGCACCTTCTGCAGTATCTGGGACTGGTGGTAAACCTTCCCAAGTCTCAACTTACCCCTACTCAGTCTCTAGAATTCATAGGGGCCCAGTTGGACACCACCACTGCAAGGGCCTACCTCCCTCAAGTCCGGGGCCAACGTCTGATGTGCTTGGCCTCCCAAGCTCAGTCCAGCAGTCACTTGACAGCCAGAGAAATGCTACGACTTCTGGGCCACATGGCCTCCACGGTACACGTGGTGCCCTACGCTCGTCTTCATATGAGAGCAGCTCAATGGACCTTGGCCACCCAGTGGACTCAAGCATCAGGAGTGCTCTCCGACCAAATACTCACCTCAAAGCGTCTGTTTTGGTCCCTCCAATGGTGGATATCCACCAAGAATCTGTTGTTGGGGACCCCCTTCCAACCTTTGTTGCCCCAAGCAACCCTCACAACAGATGCCTCCCAAACAGGGTGGGGAGCCCATCTTCAACACCTCTCCACTCAGGGTACTTGGTCTCCGCAAGAGACCACCCTTCACATCAACCTCCTGGAACTGCGAGCAATCTTCTTTGCCCTCAAAGTCTTCCATACCCTCCTAGTCAACCTGACCGTCCTAGTCCAGACAGACAATCAGGTGGCCATGTTCTTCACA
This sequence comes from Ichthyophis bannanicus, assembly GCA_033557465.1. Classification (NCBI taxonomy): domain Eukaryota; kingdom Metazoa; phylum Chordata; class Amphibia; order Gymnophiona; family Ichthyophiidae; genus Ichthyophis; species Ichthyophis bannanicus. Next base: position 882,741,850 of record CM066035.1, on the reverse strand, counting down.
AACAAGGAGGGACAGGCTCTCTGTCGCTTTGCAACGAAGCTCTCAGATTATGGGCCTTCGCCAGAGAGCATCAAATTCATCTTCTGGCAGTCTATCTTCCAGGTGTTCAAAACTCTCGGGCAGACAGACTCAGTCGAGTTCTGCTTCCACACGAATGGTCCCTACATATGGACCAGATACGCAGAATCTTTCAGGAATGGGGAACCCCGGACATAGACCTCTTTGCAAGTCTGTGGAATGCCAAACTTCCCCGGTTCTGTTCCAGGAATCCGTGTCAGGGAGCTCAGGCCAACGATGCCTTTCTCCTGCATTGGGGTCAGGAATTCCTATATGCCTTTCCACCCATTCCTTTGATTCCCAAGACTCTGTTCAAACTCCAAAGAGATCACGGATCGATGATCCTCATAGCTCCACGCTGGCCACGCCAAGTGTGGTTCCCTCTACTTCTGCATCTCTCCCAGGGACCCTCTCTGGACCTGGGAGCTGCGCCAGACCTTCTGTCTCAGGAGGAGGGGACTTTGTGGCACCCAAACCCCAAGTCCCTACACCTCAGAGCTTGGTTACTGAAGGCCTAAGCCTTCATGACTTCAATCTTTCTCAACCAGTGAAAGATATCCTTCATGCCTCTAGGAAACCCTCCACGAGGCGTTCCTATGCTTTCAAATGGAAACGCTTTTCCATTTGGTGTGCTCAACAGGGTCTTGACCCTCTAGCACTTCCTTTGAATTCTCTACTAGACTATCTCCTGCATCTTTCTAATGCAGGCCTTAAGACGAATTCAGTAAGAGTCCATTTGAGTGCTATTGCAGCATCCTTAAAACCTATAAATGGACAACCTGTCTCCTCTCATCCGCTTGTCGCAAGGTTCATGAGAGGCCTGACTCTAACTAAGCCTCCCATCCGACCTCCTCCGGTAGCATGGGACTTGAACCTAGTTCTAGGTCAGCTTATGAAGCCACCTTTTGAACCGTTGGTTTCTACCTCCTTGAAATTTCTTTCCTGGAAGGTCCTTTTCCTTATTGCAGTCACTTCGGCTCGCCGCATCAGTGAACTACAGGCCTTAGTGGCTCATCCACCTTATACCAGGTTTCATCATGATAAGGTGGTCCTTAGGACGAATCCCCACTTTATGCCCAAAGTGGTCTCGCCTTTTCATCTTAATCAAGAGGTATATCTACCTGTCTTTTTTCCAGCTCCTCATGCATCCAGTGCAGAGAGGAACCTTCATACTTTAGATTGTAAAAGAGCTCTTGCCTTTTACCTCAACAGGACTCAGCCACATCGAAAGTCTTCCCAGCTTTTCGTGGCTTTTGATCCTTCTCATTTGGGACTTCCAGTCTCCAAACGTACACTTTCCAATTGGATTGCTCAGTGTATTTCCTTTGCTTACCAGAGTAAAAATATTTCTCTGGAAGGCCATGTCACAGCTCACAATGTGAGAGCCATGGCCACTTCTATGGCTCATCTTCACTCTGTATCCATAGATCAGATCTGTCGAGCCGCCACATGGGCCTCGGTTCATACCTTCACAGCCCATTACTGTTTGGACAAGGACTCCCGCCGGGATGCCTTGTTTGGTCAGGCTGTCCTCAAACACCTGTTCCATACTTGAACAACTCCTGCCCACCTTCCCAGGATGGATGCCTGAGATCCATACGAAGATGGCAAACCCTTGGAAGGGGATCTCCCAGGCATCTTAGCTAGGGAGTCCCCATAAGTGAGGACTTATTCCTGCTTGTTCCTGGAGATAGCACAGTTACTTACCTGTAACAGGTGATCTCTGGGAACAGCAGGAATTAGTCCTCACAACCCACCCACCTCCCCTAGGAGTTGTATCTTCTATCTATCTTCCTTTCCTCTCTCTATTGTCTCAGCTATAAACTCGAACTGAGGAGAGCTGGTCAGGAAGGCGGGAAGGCAGTGCGCATGTGCAGTGGGAGGCCCCAAAAGCTTCCTTCTGGGAAGCTGGGGAGCTTTCCCGCTCAGGCTCCGTTGGTACCGACGTACCCATAAGTGAAGACTAATTCCTGCTGTTCCCAGAGATCACCTGTTACAGGTAAGTAACTGTGCTTTCTCCTGGAAGAGCCTGACCCACAGCACACAGGGCTGTGTCTGGTATTTTTTGCCAACCGCTGGCCCGCCATCACCATCGGGTACCTCCTCCACCTCAAACAAACATGCCCCCCCCCCCCCACCCATTCTTTCTTGGAGAGCTCCCAATGCATCCCCTTCACCGGGACCTACTTCAGCAGAAACTCACAAACCTTACAGCAGACAGGGCGATGGAACCTGTCCCCCTCCAACACAGGGGAAATTGGTTCTACTCCCACTTCTTCCTGGTGCCCAAAAATACTGGGGGGTTCTGACCCATCCTAGACTTCCGCGACCTCAACCAGTTCCTGTTAAGGGAGACATTCAAGATGCTCTCCTTTGGAACATTGCTGCAATACCTCTGGCACCTTGAATCTAAAGGATGCCTATACACACATCCTTATCTTCCCCCTCCATAGACACTACCTGCGCTTCATTGCGGGAGGTTGCTATTATCAGTATAGCGCTCTCCCCTTCGGTCTGTCTTCCGCCCCGAGAGTCTTCACCAAGTGCTTAGCAGTGAGTACCGCCTTCCTGCATCTCCAGGGGGTATTGTCTTCCTGTACCTGGATGACTGGCTCATAAAAGGTGGCACTGCCACAGAGGCCCATCAGGCGATAGCCCACACTATTCTCATTCTGGAACACTTAGGATTCATCATAAACTACCAAAAGTCCCATCTCCATCCAACACAATGCCTGGCGTTCATAGTGGCAATGCTGGACACCATCCAGGCAATGGCCTTCCTTCCTCCAGACAGGGCGCAACACCTCCAGACACTAGCAGGGCACATCCAGGGTCGACCCTCAGCCTCTGCCTGCCTCATGCTGCACCTTCTGGGCCACATGACGTACATGGTAAACATCACCTCAGACGCCCACCTGCAAATGCGGCCGGCCCTGTGGGCGCTCTCCCAGTGTTCGCAAGTAACATGACACCTACGGGACAGAGTGCTCATGATCCGCTCCTTGGCCAGCTCCTTCGGCTGGTGGCAAAGGCTCCAGCACCTGCAGGCTGGGATGCCCTTCCAGGCCCCTGCCCCCAAAGGATCCTTACCACAGATGCCTCCAAACTGGGATGGGGAGCCCACTGTGACAACCTCCATATTTCAGGACAGCTGGTCGTAGGCGGAGAGCCTCCAGCCAATCAACCTCCTGGAGCTCCAGACAAGAGTGCATGCCCTCCAGGCGTTCCAACACCTCCTTCAGCACCAAGCAGTCCTAATCCAGATTGACAATCAAGTGGCGATGTGGTACATCAACAAACAGGAGGCAGTAAGCCTCTGCTCCTTTGCCAGCAGTAGCGGGATGCTCCTGCGGGCAGTCTATCTCCTAGGCCAGGACAAAGTCCTGGCGGACTGGCTCAGCCAATCCTCCAACCATATGAGTGGCGGCTGGACTGCAGGGTGGCCAGTCATCTGTTCTGCCTCTGGGGGTTCCCGCAAGTGGACCTCTTTGCCAGCCCGGCCATTGCTCAGCTAGCCTACTTCTGCTCTAGGCAGCCACTTCCCTCGCGGGTGGCATTGGATGCATTCCTCATCTCGTAGATGGAGGACCTCTTCTACGCCTTCCTGCCCACACCGCTGATCGCCAAAACCCTGTTCAAGGTACAGCTTGACAGAGCCACTTTGATATTGCTGGCTCCCCAATGGACCCAGCAGCCATGGTTCTCGCTACTCCTCTGCCTGTCCCATGCACCCCTAGTCCTCCTAGGGTGCAATCCAAGCCTGCTCTCGCAGGAAGACTGCTGCCTCCTGCACCCCATCCTTGGGTCCCTGTGTCTGACATCTTGGCTGCTGAAAGGGTAGCCTTGGCCCACTTTATCTCTCCAGCGAGATGGAGGCAGTCCTTTTGGCTTTCCGCAAGCCTTCCACCCGCCAAGCCTACTAGACCTTCAATTGGTGTAGGTTCTCGATTTGGTGCAGCTGGTACTCCAGTACCTGCACCATCTCGTCCCATGTAGGACTAAAGTCCAGCTCAGTCAGAGTTGACCTCTGCGTGCTTTCAATGCACCATCACTTGGTTGAGGGCAAGCCCCTCTCCACTCAAACCCTCATAATTTGATTCCTGATGGGCCATCTCCTTTCTAAGCCACTCGTCCACCTTCTGGCGGCGGAATGGCACCTTAACATAGTCCTTTCGAAACACACTGCACCACCGTTCGAGCCTCTCAGCTCGTGCCACCTCAAGTATCTATCCTGGAAGGTGGTTTTCCTCGTGGTGCTCTCCTCAGCTCGCAGGGTCAACGAGCTTCAGGCCCTGGTGGCTCACCCATATTATATGAGGTTCTACAATAACAGGGTTGTACTTCACATGCACCCCAAGTTTCTCTCAAAGTTTGTGTCTCCATTCCACCTCAACCAGGAGGTGGTACTTCCCACGTTCTTCCCTCAGCCCCATGCCAGTAGCGCAGACAGTGCTCCACACTCTGGACTACAAGCAGGCCCTGTCCTTCTACCTGGAATGCACCCAGGCCAACCGCTGACATATCCCTAAGAGCAGCCACTCTAAGCGTACCCTGTCCACTTGGGTCATGGACTGCATTGCCTTTGCTTATTAGCAAGCAGGTCTTTCGCTGGAGCCATGGCGGCCTCTGTGGCGAACTTCCACTGTCCCCTTGGCAGAGATCTGCCAGGCTGCCACCTGGTCCTCTGTTCATGCCTTCGCAATACATTACTGTTTGGAGAGGGAGTCCCGCAGGGACAGTGCCTTCAGCAGACGCAGTCCAAGGGGGGTGCGGGGCCATGTGCAGGGATTCATTGTGGGGCCTCATTTGCATAAGGAGTTTCATTTACATACATATTTGCATAATGTTAACATGTGCTTTTGGTAAACATGCCTCTTAATGAGTGTCTGGATAAAGAAAGACTACCAGATTTCTACATTACAATATTCCAACGCCATGCCCATTTGGAAGTACTATAAAAACTGACCATTTAGAACCCATAGCAAGCCCACCGTATCATAACAGCACTACCAGGACTCACAAAGCACCAAATCCTACCTATCAAAAAGGCAACACTGCAAATATTAAATCAATACATCTCAGAGAATACCAATACATCTCACTGAGGAAAGAGAACAAGTGGGACTGTCAAATAGAAACTATATGAACAGAATACCTCTGCTTGGTTACACATGCAGAACATAGATCATCACCACACAAAGAACAAGAGATCACAATTTAGAAATAGGAAGATAATTAAATTGGGAACCCCAAAGGCCAAGCATGAAATGTACAACACTGGTTGAATAAAGCAATAAATTAATTTCCTCTTGCACTAAACAAAAAAGCAAAGATGTTAGTGATACACATTTCCCAGACCTAACACATTCCAGTTAATAAATTCAAAATAAAAAGTATTTTCCTACCTTTTGTATGGGCATTTTATTTTTCAGATGCAATTGCTCCAGTCACTTTCTTCTGTTTCTTTGTGTCTTCTGCGAGCTGTCCATTTGTCCTTCTCTTTTCCATTCTCTCTATGTCTGCTTTAACATACTGATCTTTCCCCTTTTGCTCTTTCCCCCATTTCTTTCTTTATTCCCTTTATCATCCACTCAGATTTCACCCTTCTATTCTCAATCCCCCACTTACACTCCCAATACCCAGTCAATTGTAGATATTTCTTCCTTCCCATACAAATATCTTTCCCCTCTCCATCCTCATTCCCCATCCCCTTCTAGTCCTCCCCCAAAATCAGCTCCCTTCTAGTTCTAGACCCACCCAGCATCCGCTCCCTTCTAGTCCCATTCTCCCATGCCCCCCCGCATCAGCCCATTTCCAGTCCTAGCCCCCCATATGCTCTTTTGCAGTCCCATTCCAGTCCCCCATTAGCCCGTTTCCAGTCCAAGCTCCCCCCCCCCATCAGCCAGTTTCCTTTCCTAGCCCCCCCCCCCGATCAGCCATTTCCAGTCCAAGCTTACCCTCCCATCAGCCCATTTCCCATCCTTGCCACCCCATCGGTCCATTTGCAGTCCTACCCTCCCCCCCCCCCCCCCCCCGAAGAGCCCTGTGGCTGTCTAAAGAGTTTCAGAGGGAGCCGGGGAAGCACGTGCGAGGCCCTGGCTCCCTCTGCACAGTCACAGTCCTAGACGTGAGGAATGTGGAAGACAAATTTATTTACTCACAAACCTAGGCAACCCGACACAGGCCGTGTTTCGTAACCTTCGTCAGGGGTTGTAAGGCAAAATTACTATAAACATAGAAACATAATATATTAAAAGTGAAGGAACAAACAAATTCATCTAACAAATACATAAAAGACATAATAAAAACATATAAATATACATAGAAAAAGATAATAATAATAATAAATATTAAATAATAATTATAGTAAAATTGTATAATAATAATTGTCCTAAAACAGTACTATCAAGGAATATCTAATTGTATATTATAAATTAATCACCACAAGGAGATGATTAAAAAGAGAGATAAAAGAGAGCAGCAGGAGCGAACAAATCTTAGTTAATTTGATACAAATATCCAATTTTTTTATTTTATTTTATTTTTTTTCTTCTTCTTTTAACTCAACTGACTATGATTATTTTATATGGTATAAATTTTTGAATCTGCTGATGATTTATAATTGTTTTTAGAAATACCTACCTCCTCAATTGGATATTTGTATCAAATTAACTAAGATTTGTTCGCTCCTGCTGCTCTCTTTTATCTCTCTTTTTAATCATCTCCTTGTGGTGATTAATTTATAATATACAATTAGATATTCCTTGATAGTACGGATTTAGGACAATAATTATTATACAATTTTACTATAATTATTATTATTTAATATTATTATTATTATCTTTTTCTATGTATATTTATATGTTTTTATTATGTCTTTTATGTATTTGTTAGATGAATTTGTTTGTTCCTTCACTTTTAATATATTATGTTTCTATGTTTATAGTAATTTTGCCTTACAACCCCTGACGAAGGTTACGAAACACGGCCTGTGTCGGGTTGCCTAGGTTTGTGAGTAAATAAATTTGTCTTCCACATTCCTCACGTCTTGGACTGTGTTTGTGCTATCAACGTGAGTACTGCCTACTTCTTGGACAGTCCCTCTGCACAGTCGCCAGCTTGAAGAGTGTTTTCCCTCACACTGGTGGATGTTTCTGTAAAACACGCTGAATGCTGGGAAGGGTTAAAGGGTATTTCCTAGCACTCGTGCACTTCACATAAACAGCCGCCGGCGTGAGGGAAAAAAATCTTCACGCTGGCGGCTGTGCAAAGAGAACCGGGACCTCGTGCAGGCTTCCCGGCTCCCTCTGAAGCCGTCCATTTGTGTGAGAATGAAGTTCATGCGGGGCCCTATGCGAACAGAATTCTCGCATAATGGACGGGCCGGCCCTGGCCTTCGGCCAGACAGTACTCTTGTCATTTGTTTGGGGTATAAGGCAGCTCCTGCCCCCCGGCCCTTCGGTGTGTTCTGGCTATCAGAGAATTGGTTCTTCACTTCACACTTAGGCTGCTCGTGGGTCTGGTGTTCCTTAACTCACTTTCTCCTTCTCATGGCTTACCTTTTTTGGGTCACCTGTAGCTTTTACAGTTTTTTTTGGTAGACTGTGGCTGGGGAGTCCCCTTTGTGAGGAATGATTTCCTGCTTGTTCCTGGAGGAGGCATAGGTACTCACCTGTAACAGGTGTTCTCCGGGGTCAACAGGAATCGGTCCTCACAACCCTCCCTCCTTCCTGTGGAGTTGCTTTTCTTTTTGCCATCTTGTGCTATGTTTCTTTTTGTCGTCTTGTGCATTCATATTAAGGCAAGATGGCACCCTTAGGCGGTAAAGGGACCACGCATTCGTGGTACATCTCAAAGGCTTTCTTTGAAAGTTGGGGAGAAATTACTGTGCGGGCTCCTTCTCCACCAATGTCACCCATATTTGAGGACCGATTCCTGCTATCCTTGGAGAACACCTGTTACAGGTGAGTAACTACGCTTTCCCTCCCTTTTTAATTAAAACAAGTGACTCTATCTGCTTTTTTTGTTTAATAGCATAATAATTGATGGATTTTGTCCTGCAACCCTAAAACAAAACAGTTCACCATGATGTATGTTAGTATGATATATGTGCATTCTTATGATGTGTTTAATATGGAGTTCTCAATTGTCACTAATGTGATAATTTTAAACTTACTTTTTACTGTATTGTTATGATATATGTAAGACATCAAGTTTGACAGAAGCAGTTATCTTTAATTTTATAAATATTTTTTTCTGTCTAAAGTTCTGTAGACACACAAACCATTTTTGTCTCTGCCTGTCTGTGCTGTATAGAGTATAGCACTACCTCATAACTTGCCAAACTAGCACCACTCTTAAGAACTTCCATCATGCCTTCTTCCTTCCAAGCATGATGCTCCTATCCCAAACTTCATGTTGATTTGCTGATAAACAGAAGCAGGTTCTTCATGCTGCGGACCTCATTTGTATATGTTGGGTAATTGGTTCTTACATGGCAGCTGAGGCACAGTGATTGCATAGCAAGTATATTTGGGGGGTGGGGGAGGGAGAATCACATCAGAGCTATAGAGGAGCTGCAAGAGATAATGCTTGGATCTAAATCTGACCATATTCATTTTCATCTTCAGCTCCAGAGGTGATTCTCCAGGAACAAGCAGGAAGACAGTCCTCACATATGGGTGACGTCGGCACCAAGGGAACCCTTGCGGAAGCAACCCCCCAGCTTCCAAAGAAAGCCTTTGGGAGATGCCATCACGTATGCGTGGTCCCCTTCTCGCCCAAGGGTGCCATCTTGCTCAGTCTCCTTTTTTTTCCGTGGAGCCCCTCAGACGTTGTCTGGTTTGTCCCCAGAAAAAGTTGATTATTTTGTTCCTCGAGTTTTCAACTCGCCTCCGGTATCGCACCGGTACTCTTCCTGCCTACCAACCTCGGTGCCTCAGCGTTGGGCTCGGTTTTTATTTTTGTAGGTTTTTCGTTATTTTCTTTTCCTGGCGTTTTTGCGCCCCTTTTTTTTCCCCGCTGGCAGCTATGTGTTCATCCTCGCGGGAGTACTTTTTTCCCCCATGGCTACCAGTGGTTTTAAGAAGTGTGATCGGTGCTCTAAACTCATGTCTTTGACCGACACACACGACTGCTGTCTTCATTGCCTCTTGCCAGACCACGACCCTGCGGCCTGCGATCTCTGTAAGAGGATTTCCAGCAAGGCCCTCAAGAGCTGCCAGCAGCAGCACGACAAGTTTTTCCCCAAGTCCCCGGTGCCTCCCAAAGCGGCCCCGACACCTAGGGTGGAGCTTTTCGAGCAATAGACTCATGGGTCCTCAGAAAGGGGGTCTCCCTCGAGAGAACCCAGAAAGATTTAGAAACCCTCAAAGGTGGCATCCTTGGGTGGTTCCAACAGGCCGGGAGCTCCCTGTGACCGGTCCCATTGTCCAAGACGCTCGTCCGAGGCGTCTGAGAGGGAGCGTCCTGCCAAGGTCCTCTGGATGGATCTGGTCATGGACCGGCCTCAGTCTCCAGACACAATCCTAGTCTAGCATCCTCCTTCGGGGGAGCCAGCATTGGGCCCAAGTCTGTCGGTGCCTGCCCCAAAGGCTGTGGAGCCTTCTAGGCTGGAATCCAGAATGGCGGCCCTGGAGTGCAGTTTGTCTGCCTTCATGGACCAGCAGCAAGCTCTGTTGTCCAGTTTGACCGGTTCATCCGTCCAGACTACCGGGCCGTTGACATCATAGACGTCATCGGAGGCAGAGCCGATCCTCAAGGTCCTTTGGCCTCGAGTCGATCCTCGGCTGAGGTCACGCTCCGAGTCCCGTTTGTCGGGATCGCAGTCATTCCCGGCAAGTCTACCAGGTGCCGGCCGTAGAGCTTCGGGCCCTCCAGCGAGTCCTCCATGGACTACTCCGAGTGGGAGACGGAGGACGAGGAGTCCCCTGATATCCGTCGCCACCACAATGTCCCTTCTGATTCCCCCGTTTCGGAATCTGGGCGGTGGTCCCTGCCCGAGCACATGGGTTTCTTGGACTTTTTCAAGGACATGTTCAAGGCCTTGGCATTCCTGACTAAGTATGAGGAGGACCCTCAAGCAGATGTTAGAGATCCTCCAGTATGAGGCCCCTCTGTGGGAATCTCTCACGGTGCCCATCCCTCCCATGCTGGAACAGCTCATGATCCGCATGTGGAAGACACCAGCGTCTGTACTGGTGGTGAGCAGACTGCTCGACTCGATGAATCGGGTCTGCCGTAGCCCAAGCTTCCAGAAATCACAACTGCCGCATAACTCAATGGTGGTGGAGTCGTACATGCATCAGCTGAAAAGCCAGAGGACGCACTGCTCTGTGCCCCCTAGCAGGGAAGACTCGCACCTTGGACGCCTTCGGCAGAAAGTGTTACCAGGGCTCGATGCTCCTCTGCCGTATCCAGGCCTACCAGCTGTACATGGGCATGTACCTGAGAGACCTGGTAAAGGAACTCACCGGGTTCTCAGCTGGTCTCTCCAAGGAACCCTTGCAGCGGTTCAAGAGCCTGGCCAAAGACGTCTGTGAGTGCTACAAATTTATGTCTCGAGCAGTTTATGACGGGTTTGAGTCGGCGGCTCAGGTATCCACGGCGGGCATCGGTGCACACTGCCAAGCTTGGCTTAAGTTGTCCAATCTCGAGCAGTGGGTTCAGGACAAATTGGTCAATGTCCCATGCCAAGTGGAGAACATCTTTGGCAAACCCATGACCGACAAGGTTGCTGAGCTGGAGACCAAGTTCATGATGAGGACCAGGCTCTCTAAGAAGACCACTGCCCTTCCCTGACGGAAGGGCTCAGGTAAAAAGCCCTTTTACCCGATGAAGGGAGCTGCTTACTGAAACTAACCCACCCTATCAGGCCTCCCCGGCTCCCCAACATGGTCAGTAGGTGAAGGAACATGGGCATTGCCTGCGTAAGCAGAAGGCTCCAAAAACCCAGGCACCTACACCAAGACCTTCTCCTGAAAGAGTTGGCAGGTCTTCTCTAGGGCAAGGCAGTGCAACCGGTGCCCCACCGCCACCTCAGGGGCAAGGATTTCTACTCAAGGTACTTCCTCATCCCAGAGGACAGGAGGCCTAAGGCCCATCCTTGACCTGCGCAACCTCAACAAATTCCTGGTGAGGGAGAAGTTCAAGATACTCTCCCTTGGAACATTGCTGCCATACCTCCAACAGGGAGACTGGCTATGCTCCTTAGACATCAAGGATGCTTATACTCACATCCTTATCCACCCCAACCATAGGCAGTACAAGCGGTTCATAGTAGAGGACAGGCACTTTCAATACAGAGTGCTCCCCTTTGGCCTAGCCTCTGCCCCAAGAGTCTTTACAAAATGTCTGTCAGTCATGGCTGCCTTCCTCCTGCTCTGGTGCAGCAGGCTATCACTCACACCATCCAGGTTCTGCAACACTTTGGCTTTGTCATAAACTACCCCGTCTCACCTCCTACTGACACAGTGCCTGGAGTTCATCGGAGCAAAGATAGACATCCTCCAGTCAAGGGCCTTCTTGACCAAGGGCCGAGCCGCTCCAGTCCCTAGCTCAGGACATACAGCACCGTCCCTCGGTGCCCGCCTGGCTCCTGCACCACCTTGGGCACATGGCCTCCATGGTCCATGTCACCCCAGACGCTCGCCTTCATATGAGGATGGCGCAGTGGTGTCTCCGGGACCAGTGGTCTCAGGCCACAGGCCATCTCCTGGTCCGAGTCTCGGTGACCCGCCAGTTGGCAGACTCCCAGGACTGGTGGCAGTCACCCTGGCATCCAGAAGCGGATGGCTGCTGAACAAGTAACCTTACCACCCTTCAACCTCCCAAGAGAGGTGGAGGAAGTCCTCCTGGCCTCTCGTAACAACTCCACGAGATGGGCCTATGCCTTCAAATGGCATAAATTCTCAGTGTGGTATGTAGAGCAACGGGTTGACCCATTCTCTTGCCAGGTGCGCACAGTGCTGCAGTACTTGCTTCAAGTCTCGCAAACCAGATTCAAGTCCATCTTCGTCAGAGTGCACCTGAGCGCACTCTGTGCACCATCATTCAATAGAGGGCAAACCTCTTTCTGCTCAGCCCCTCATTACTCAATTTATGTGGGGCCTTCTGCTCTCTAAGCCTCCCATCCGCCTGCCCCCGGTGGAATGGAACCTCAACGTGATTTTGACGCAGCTCACCAAGCTGCATTTTGAACATTTGGCTACCTTCCATTTGCATTACCTTTCCTGGAAGGTCATCTTCCTGGTGGTGCTCACCTCTGCCCACAGAGTCAGCGAGCTTCAGGCCTTGGTGACTGAGCCACCCTACACCAGGTTCTACAAGAAGAGTGTTGTGCTTTGCACCTATGCTAAATTCCTTTCGAAAGTGGTATCCATGTTCCTCCTCAACCAGGAGGTGGTGCTCCCCACCTTCTTTCCACAGCCTTGTCCTCCTACCTGTAACATACCCAGGGCCACTGCAAAGCCTCGCAGCTTTTCATTTCCTACGACCCCAGTCACCTGGGGGAGGCTGTTACCAAGCGGACCCCGTCCACCTGGGTGGTGGACTGCATCACCTTCGCTCACAGTCATGCTTGGGCTCTCATCGGAGCGCTGGGTCATGATGCACAATGTCAGGGCTATGGCGATCTCAATTGCAAGCTTGCACTCTGTCCCTATGGCAGACATCTGTAGGGCCGCTACGTGGTCCTCAGTCCACACCTTTGCAGCTCACTGCTGCCTTCGGCCAGGCTGTAATCCATAATCTCTTTGGGGTCTTGGCAACTCCTACCCTCCGACCCTTCTGTGTTCAGGCTCTCCCTGGACACTGGGGTCCTTAAAGTTTATCCTCAGACTCGCTTGCAGCTGCTTATGGCTGGGCCATGTTTTCTACAGGTTCTCGGTAGTCTGTAGCAAGGAAGTCCCATATGTGAGGACTGACTTCCTGCTTTTTCCTGGAGAAAGCATAGTTACTCACCTGTAAGGTGATCTCCAGGAGCAAGCAGGAATGTAGTCTTCACATATGGTGACATAGGTACAGATGGAGCCTGCGTGGAAATACTCCCCAGCGTCCAATAGGAAAGCTTTTGGAAGCATCCCACTACACCTGCATAGCTGCCTTGCCGCCTTTCCAGCTCTCCCTCCTCAGTTCTTCATTTTCCGCAGAGCCGACAAGAAGCAATTCTTGTCACTGCCGAAAATTTGATTTTTTTTCTTTTTTTTTTTTGTGGTCGTGTCTGCCTTCCCGTTGACTCTGGTATCGACCCTGTCTGCTCACTTTTTCTTTCTTTCTTTCTTCACAAAAAAAAACAACTTTTCTGAGGGGAGAATCTCTTCCCTTGGGGCACATCAATGCCATCTTAGGCTTAGGCCTTTTTTTCCAAAATGGACAAACCAGCTAGTGGTTTTAAGAATTGTTCCAAATGTGGCAGTACAATTTCAGCCATGGATACCCATGACTGGTGTCTAAATTGTTTGGGACTGGATCATCAACCATCTGAATGTCCTCTCGGTAGGAAGATGACAAAGAGAGGCCTGCAGAACAGAGCTGTGAAACTCGGAACCCTCTTTGCCACCAATGCAATGTCTGTAGCATCGACGTCATTGAGAGCTTCATCTTCCTCCCAGGGATCTCAGGTATCGAAACCCAAGTCTTCATCGAAGACTAGCCGGTCCTCCAAGGGTAGATCAGCATTCAGTAACGCGCCAGCCGGCACGCCCACGCCTGAGGGCATCGTCAGAGGGCCCTTTGGCATGGCCCTTGGGTGTGGCACGAAAGGCCATAGCTCTGGTCTCCCTCGCAAGTTTTCCGGAGCGCTCTCACATACTGACCTGAGCATTTTGCTTCTGAAAGAACAAGGCACTCTTATTAATTGAATCTCATTCATGTTTTCCTTCAGGATTAATGTGATTAGCAACCCTGTTACCTAATGAACTGTATTTCACAATAATTCTGTAACATTATAACAGTTTCTCACTCAGTATCTCTCACTTATGCTCTCACCTGTTTATTGCAAGCTACAATTCTGTCACTTTGTAACCTGCAATTCTAAGTAAGTCTTTAATGTGGTTTGCTACGTCATTCTCAGTAACTCTGTAACTTTGCAACTACTTTATATTGCCACAATTCCCCAGTCCGCAAAACCTGCCTCAGCCCCTCATACTCCACCATGGCCTACGCATTACTTAATCTTACCATGCTCTTCCTCCTGGCAAACACCATACAAAACTCCCTCGCCCTAGTAGATAGACACAGTCATATCCCCACCATTCACCATCTGGGTAAAAAAAAACAGGAAAACCCCTTCCACTCAGCCACAGGTCTACCACATCAGCCTCGTCATTCACACCTCTTGTATGTAGACCTTATTCAATCTAAACACACCAAAGCAACCCACCATCAAGTCCTCAAATGCGTACTCATAAACTCCCGCTCTGTCCGCAAGAAATGGCCCGTCATCACTGATCTTATAGCTGTTCACAACTTAGACCTCCTCATGGTGACAGAATCCTGGCTGTCTGATTCCGATGCTGCTCTTATAAATCAACTTATCCCTCCTAATTTCTCCATTTACACCTGCCATAGATCCAACCGCAAAGGCGGAGGGGTCTTTATCCTAGCCAAAACAGATCTAAAATTTCAACTGTTTTCCTCCAAGAGTACTACACACACCGACATTGTCTCCATAGCAAACAAATTCATCACCATAAACCTTATATATAGAGCCCCCTCCTCACCTCCAGATGACATCTCCACCTTCATTGACCTAGCCTGCAACCCAGCCAACCCACGCAATCCCAACTGGCTACTCGGTGACTTCAACCTACCATCCCTGCAACCCGACCAAGCAGCAGCTTTCCTGGATGCAATGCAAGATTTACAATTCAAACAATTGGTGACGGCCCCAATGCACCAAAAAGGAAACCTATTAGACCTAATCTTTGCCCCTAGCACTGCAGTTAGCCACAAATCAGACTTCAACATTTCAATCAGTCCTGTCCCTTGGTCCGACCATAACCTGATTACTTTCCAAATACCCTTACAACATGATCCGGCACCACATAGTGATGCCACTAGACCCTCAGCCACACCACACCCCAGACCTCTTGCCATAGAAGAGTTCTCCAAAAAGGTTCTTCCGACCCTACATCAGAAGTCTGCCAACCTTGAAGAAGCAATCACCAACTGGAACAACACATTGAAAGAATTTGCCCACCCAACATCCTCCAATAACTCAGAAACCCACAACAGATGTAAAAGTAGAAGACAACATGCTCCATGGTTCTCAGCAGAACTCCGCGCCTCCCTCATCGAACTCAGGAAGCATGAGAGGAAGTGGAGACGCTCCCGATCCCAGACCCACAAATTAGCCTACCTTGAACTCCTAAAGTCTCACAGTGAGAGGATCTACCTCAGAATGAGTGAATACCACGCCCAGCTCCTTCAGCGCTCAATCAATAAACCTAGAGATCTATTCAACCTAGCGAAATCCCTAATCAAGGAACCCTCCCCCACCCAACTTGTCCCAATTCCCCCCCCCCAGTCATATGCCGACTTCCTCCAATCCAAATCCCTCACAGCAAGTATTCAGCCAGCACCAACAGTGTCCCCTCCCTACCAAACTCCCACCTCACAAACATCACTCACACATTTTACCCCTCCTGCTGAGAAGAATATCCAAGACCTCATTGCCAATATCAACACCTCAACAGCCCCAAACGACCCCTGCCCAGCACACTGGATCAGGACCCTTCGAGTTGAACTCAGCCCAATTCTACTAAACAACCTCCGTCTATCTTTTGCAACCGGCTCATTCTCCTCTTTACTCAAACAAACTTCAATAAGACCCCTCCTAAAGAACAGCAGACTCGACCCATCAAAGATAGAATCTTACCGACCCATCTCGAGCATTCCTCTACTCGCTAAAATAATCGAGAAGGTCGTCTACAGACAAATCCAACAACATATAGACATAGCAGCCCCCCACGACCCCTGCCAGCACGGTTTTAGAGAATCGCATGGAATAGAAACACTGCTCACCACCCTCACCAAACACCCTGAATAGAGGAATTGACAACGCAGAAAATGGTTTCGCCCTCATCTTCCTGGATATCTCAGCTGCCTTTGATTCCATCAATCACAACCAGCTACTTACCTGCCTCCTGGAAAAGGGCATTCACGGCCTTGCCTGGGAGTGGTGTAAATCTTACCTATCGGATCGCTGGCATCAAGTCCGGGTTGGTTCAAAAACTTCGGCACCATTCCACCAACAACAAGGTGTCCCACAAGATTCCTCCCTATCGGCTCTGCTGTTCAATATCTATATGCAGCCTATATGCAACATCTTCCGATCCTTCAATATTTCTACCCTAATCTACGCCGATGATGTTTTGCTATTTACCCCATTCAAAGTCAAACACCCGGAATTCACCAACCTTGTCAACTGCTTCAACGCAATCATAGACTGGCTAACTACCCAAAACCTCCACATTAATTTCAAGAAAACAGAGGTACTCTTCATATCAAGGAACAAAAGCTTCTCTCCTCCCTCCATCCTAAGTGTAAGAGATGCGGTGCTTCCAAGCCATAATGCCATACGCTATCTCGGCATTACTCTGGACCAGCATCTCGATTTCAAGGAACACATAAAAAACATCACCAGGTCCATCTACAACAAAATTAGAACACTGAGACATCTCAAACCAATGCTACCTGCTGACGACTTCCGAACCATCTTCCAGGCCCTCATACTACCACATTTAGATTACGCAAACTTAATCTTATATGGCCTACCAAAGAACACTCTCAATCCTCTCCAACAAGCTATGAACGCCGCCGCCCGTGTCCTCTGCGGTCTAGCCAGATCAGACCATATCACACCAATACTTAAGGATCTCCATTGGTTACCGATATACTCCAGGCTAACATATAAGATTCTGCTAATAACATTCAAGATTATCAACAACATCGCCCCCAATTCTCTCAAGGAACTTATCACACCTACTCCAAAAACTAGAGCCAGAGGGACAGCAACAGACAACACTTTGACTATCCCTAAAGACTCCATAAAGTGCTCACAAACAACCAGGAGAAGAACCTTTGCCCACTACGCACCAAAATGTTGGAACGACCTCCTTCCAGAAATCAGAGCGATCCGAGACCTTCTACAATTCCGGAAAGCAATAAAACACCACCTCTTTCTGCTCAATTTCTCTCAAGCTGCCATCCCGACTCCAAGAAACCATCCTCCTTCCCCTACTAGAGCCCCCTACACAACATAACGCTCAAGCCCCAAGCATTCTCTCGCCAGCCCGGAAGCATCTTACATACTTTCAGATCAAGTATCATCTATTATGCCATATCTCTATGTATATAGTTTCATGATTCCGCATCTATCCTGATATATGTCAATATGTAAATAGTTACCCATGTTCTCCAAGTTCTATTCCCTGTTATAATAATGTAAACTCAATCATTCTTCTCTGATCTGAGTATTCTTTGTTAAATGTAAACCGCACTGATAACAAATAGTGCGGTATATAAGAATTGTTAAATAAATAAAATAAAATAAATACGCGAAGGATCGATACAATGTACCAGGTATCGAAGTGCCCCAGCTTCCAGAAGACACAATTACCACGCCATTCCATACAAATGGGCACACACAAACCCCTCACAAGCAGAGGATTCCCAAGGCCCCAACTCCGGCCCTGGCCCCGTCTGGGAGGGGGGGGACTTCTGACTCCTTAGGCATAGCCCCTCTACCCTCAGGAAGTCAACTGCCGACAGGGGGACGCCTGGTCCACTACGCCCACAGGTAGCCAAACATCACCGATGCCTGGGTTAGCTCCTCTACCGGGACCAGACGTCCCCCTCTCTTTCCAGGAGAGCCCTCCAGGACTCCCCTTCACCAGAACCTGCTCCAGCAGGAGCTCACATTCCTACTTGAGGACAGGGCCGTGGAGCTGGTGCCCCACCGCCAAAGGGCAAGGGGTTCTACTCCCAGTACTAACTCATGCCGAATAAAACTGGAAGCCTCAACCCCATCCTAGACCTGTGTAATCTGAACAAGTTCCTGGTGCGGGAGAAGTTCATGATGCTCTCCCTTGAAACATTGATGCCCTACCTCCAGCAGGGAGACTGGCTATTCTCCTTGGATTTAAAGGATGCTTACACCCACATCCTCATCCATCCCAGTCACAGACAGTACCTGAGATTCGTGGTCGAGGGCAACCATTACCAGTACAGGGTGCTATCTTTCGGGCTGGCCTCTGCATCCAGGGTCTTCATCAAATGTCTGGCTGTGTTTGCTGCTTATCTCCGCCTCCAAGGGGACTTCGTCTTCCCCTATCTGGATGACTGGCTCATAAAAGCAGAAACAGCCACTGCGGTACAGCAGGCCACAGACCGCGCCATCAATGTCCTGAAATACATAGGTTTCGTAATAAACTGCCCCAAGTCTCATGTCACTGCTATGCAAAGCTTGAAGTTCATAGGGGTGCAGTTGGTTATCTACTAGGCCAAGGCCTTCCTACCCCTAGACACAGGGCGAGTCACCTCAAAGCTCTGGCTGTTGAGGTACAGCACCGACGCTTAGTGCCGGCTCACTCCATGCTACACGTGCTCAGCCACATGGCATCCAAGGTGCATGTTACACCAGATGTCCACTTACAATCCCAGTGGAACAGGCCTCAGGGACAGAGTGCATATGACCCGCCTGTTGACTGAGTCACTGAACTGGTGGCAAGTGGCACAGCACCTTCAGGCAGGCATGCCCTTCCAGACCCCCATCCCCCAGCGGGTCCTTACCACAGAGCCTCTCGGTGGGTTGGGGAGCTCACCGCTGAGGCCTCTGCATTCAGGGCACCTGGTCCAGGACGGAAAACCAACAACACATCAACCTCTTGGAGCTCAGGGCCATATTTCTGGCCCTCCAAGCCCTCCGCCATTGACTACAGCACCAGCTGGTACTGGTCCAGACGGCCAACCAGGTTGCCATGTTCTACCTGAACAAGTGTGGGGGGGGGGGGGTTTATAGGGTTGTACACACTCTGCCAGGAGGCAGTAGCCCTCTGCTTGTATGCGATCAGCCA
Source organism: Ichthyophis bannanicus (assembly GCA_033557465.1). Lineage (NCBI taxonomy): Eukaryota > Metazoa > Chordata > Amphibia > Gymnophiona > Ichthyophiidae > Ichthyophis > Ichthyophis bannanicus. The sequence continues at coordinate 882,722,717 of CM066035.1, read as the reverse complement.
GGGAATGCTCCTGAGAGGAGTTTGCTTGCCAGGTCAGGACACAATACCCTTGCAGACAGGTGGAGCAGGGTCCTCCAGCTGCACGAAAGGTGGCTAGAACCCAAAGTAGCCCATTGTCTGTTTCGGCTCTGGGGGACCCCTTGGATGGACCTTTTTGCAAGTAAGGCCAATACTCAGTTGATACGATTCTGTTCCCACCAGCCTCACCCTTCCCAGGAGGCAGTAGATGCCTTTCTCATCTCATGGTCGGAGGGCCTCCTATATGCCTTCCTGCCCATGCCATTGGTCGTCCGTGACAAAGCATCACTAATTCTGGTGCGCCCCCCCTCCCCCGGTGGCCCAGGCAGCCATGATTCCCGCTGCTGCTCTGTTTAACGGCAGAGCCCTCAGTCCCTCTTAGGAACTCTCTGGAGCTGCTGACTCAGGAGGGCAGCTCTCTCCTCTACCCCAATCTGGGGTCTCTGTCGGTAACAGCTTGGCTGCTGAATGGGTAGCCTTGGCCCCATTCAACCTTTCGGGGGAAGTAGAGGAGGTCCTCTTTGCCTCCCGAAGACCTCCATGAGGTGTGCCTATGCCTTTAAGTGGCACAGATTCTCCAGGACCAAGCAGGAAGTCAGTCCTCACATATGGGTGACGTCGGCGCCAACGGAGCCCTCGCGGAGCAATTTTCCCCAGCTTTCAAAGAAAGCCTTTGGGAATTGTAGCGCGCATGCGCGGTCCTCTTCCCGCCCAAGGGTGCCATCTTGCTCAGTCTTCTTTTTTCCGCGGAGCCCTACAGACGTTGCCTGTGAATCCCCGCAGAAAAGTTGATTTTCCTCTATTTTTATCTATTTTTTCTTCGGTTCGACGCTGGTTCTTTTCCCGCCCGGACTCGCGATGCCGGTTACGAGTCCGTCCTTTATTTTTCGTTTTTTTGTCCTTCGTGACAGATTTCGCGCTTTTTTCCCTGGCTGCCCGGTCGTTCGACCTCGCAGGGGCCCTTTTTCCCCCGATGGCGGCCAGTGGTTTCAAAAAGTGTAACCTCTGTAAGAAACTTATGTCTCTTACAGACACTCATGACTTCTGCCTCCGCTGCCTCGGCCCAGATCATGACCCCATGGTCTGCACGCCATGCGGCAAAATGTCCTCAAAAGCATTCAGGAGTCGGCAGCACCAGCGGGAGCGTATCTTCTCTGACTCCGGCCGGGCTCGGACCTCGTCAGAGGCTTCGACGTCTCGGGACTCTGGTCCTGAGCATCGTCGGAGTTCCTCTGAAAGGGGGTCTCCTACCCGGGAGCATCATCGGAAGAAGAAACCCGCGAGGGCGGGATCGGTGGACGCTCCTGGTTCCTCGAGGGCCAGGTCGCATAGCCCCGATTCCCGTCCCGGGTCCTTAGAGTCGGAGAGGCCATCAAAACATCCTCGACTCGAGATGGACTTGCCCGCTCACGTAAGTACGGTTGTCCTCGTGGACTCGCCTCCGAAGGACCCGACGTCGGGCCCGACGCCGTCGGGGCCCGAGTTGGGGGCTGCTGGGTCTCCTGAGCTCGGACTCAGGTTGACGGCCTTGGAGTGCAGTTTGTCTGCCTTCTTGGACCAGCAGCGGGCATTGATCGCTGGCCTCGCTGGCGCTTCTGCCCTGACCGCCGGGACGTCGACCTCCAAGTCGACCCCGGAGACCGAGCCGATCCTCGAGTCCATAAGGGTTCGAGTCGATCCTCGGTCGAGGTCTCCTTCGGCCTCCCGTTCGGGACCGAGGTCGTCGATGCCGACTCCCTCGGCGTCGGGGCAGATAGCATCAGTGCCCGCCCGACCGGAGCCGGTCGACTCCTCCGACGAGGAGTCGGCCTGGGAATCTGAGGACGAAGATTCACCTGGTTCCTTTCGGACTCGGTGTGTCCCTTCGGACTCCCCCGAGTCCGAACCTCGGAGACGGTCCCCCCCGGAGGATACCCGGTTCTCGGACTTCGTGAGGCATATGGCCAAAGCCTTGGCCTTCCCTGCGGATCCCGAGGAGGAGCCTCGAGTCGAAGAACTCGATGCCCTCCAATATGACTCTCCCCCAAAGGAGGCCTTTATTGTACCGGTTCCTCCAATGCTGGAACGGCTTCTCTTCCGCATGTGGGAGAGCCCGGCGGCGTCGCCGGTGTTGAGCAAGTGGGTCGATTCCATTTATCGAGTCCGCAAGAGCCCCGGGTTCCAAAAGGCACAACTACCGCACCATTCCATGGTGGTGGAATCGGCCATGCATAGACTGAAGAGTCAAAAAAATGCACTCCTCGGTGCCCCCTGGTAGGGAAGCCCGAAGCCTGGATGCTCTCGGTAGGAAGTGCTTCCAGGGCTCTATGCTTGCTTGTCGAGTCCAGACATACCAGCTCTACATGGGCATGTATCTCCGAGACCTGGCTAAAGAAATAGCCGGGTTCTCTGCTGGTCTCTCCGACGAACCTTTGCAGAGGTTCCAATCCTTGTCTACTGGCATTCGGGAGTGCTCCAAGTTTATCTCTCGAGCAGCCTATGATGGTTTTGAGGCTTCGGCTCGAGTAGCCGCGGCCGGCATAGGTGGACGCCGCCAGGCTTGGCTTCAGACGTCCGACCTCGAGCCCTGCGTGCAGGACAAGTTGGTCGATGTCCCCTGCCGAGGTGATAACCTCTTTGGCAAGCCCATGGATGAGAAGGCTGCACAAATCGAGACGGAGACTCTCACCAGGACTCGTCTCTCCAGGAAGACCTCTGCTCCTTCTCAAAAGAAGGCCTCGGGGGAAAAGCCCTGTTACCTGAGGAAAGGTGCTGCCTATAAATACTACCCTCAGTATCAGGCCTCCCCAGCTCCCCCAAAGGGAAAGCAGGCCAAGGGTCGAGGTAATGGGCCCCGTAGGCAGCCAGCCCCCAAGCCTGCACCACCGGCCCCTGCTCAGCAGGGTGGGGGTTTTTGACTTTCTCAGCATAGCTTCTCCCCCTCAGCTGGTTTCTCTCTGCACAGGAGGCCGGCTAGTCCACTTTGCCCACAGATGGTCCAACATCACCACAGATACCTGGGTGCTTCAGATAGTTCAAAAGGGCTATCTTCTTCATTTTCACCAGGTACCTCCCTCCTACTTTCCAGGGGAGCCTTCCAGACTCCCTCTGCACAGGGACTTACTCCTTCAGGAGTTAGCAAGTCTTGTTCAGGAACAAGCCGTGGAACCGGTGCCCCACCACCTGAAGGGTCAAGGGTTTTATTCCAGATACTTCTTGATTTCGAAAAGAACAGGAGGCCTCAGACCCATCCTAGACTTGCGCAACCTCAACAAGTTCCTTGCAAAGGAGAAGTTCAAAATGCTTACCCTTGGAATCCTGCTGCCCTACCTCCAGCAGGGAGACTGGCTATGCTCCTTAGATCTGAAGGATGCGTATACTCATATCCTTATTCATCCAGACCACAGACAATACCTCAGGTTTGTGGTGGACGGACGCCATTACCAGTACAGAGTACTGCCTTTCGGCCTATCCTCCGCCCCCAGAGTGTTCACCAAATGCCTAGCAGTGGTGGCGGCCTATCTGAGACTTCAGGGTCTCTTTGTTTTCCCATACCTGGACGACTGGCTCATCAGAGCCCAGTCTGCCCAAGAAGCCACTCAGGCTACTCATCGCACGGTGGCTCTGCTCCAGCACTTGGGATTTGTCATAAACTTCGCAAAGTCCACTTTGCTCCCCTCTCAGGATCTAGAATTCATCGGCGCCAGGTTGGACACTCTTCAGGCGCGGGCCTTCCTGCCTCTGGACAGGGCCCAAAGGCTCATGGATCTCGCCAGCCGTTTTCACAGCAATTCCCTGGTCTCGGCCAGACAATTTCTGAGACTGCTCGGCCATATGGCTTCCACTGTCCATGTAACCCCCTATGCCCGCCTGAACATGCGACCTGCTCAATGGTGCCTTCGCAAACAATGGCATCAGGCCACTGGGAGCCTAGCGGACTCCGTACAAATCTCCGACCAGCTGGTCTCCTCTCTGCGATGGTGGCTTCACCTGCCAAACCTAGTGCTCGGGGTGACTTTTCAGCCCCCTGCACATTCTCAGGTCCTGACGACCGATGCTTCTCTCCAGGGCTGGGGAGCACATTGCCAAGGGACTTGTACTCAGGGTCTCTGGACTCCTTGGGAGTCCGCTCAGCAGATCAACTTCCTGGAGCTCAGAGCCATCCGCCTAGCGCTCAAAGCCTTCTCTCACCTGATTTCTCACCAGTCAGTACTTGTCCAGACAGACAATCAGGTTGCCATGTTCTACGTGAACAAGCAGGACGGAACCGGCTCCTTCCTTCTCTGTCAGGAAGCACAGAAGCTCTGCTCTTGGGCCGTCCATCGCAACATCGTCCTCAAAGCTGTCTATCTCCCAGGTCAAGAAAACTATCTGGCAGACAAACTGAGCAGGATCCTCCAACCACACGAGTGGAGATTGGATCCGCTGGTGGTTCAGCGGATCTTTCTACGGTGGGGCCTCCCCACCATGGATCTGTTCGCCAGTCCTCTGAACCGGCAGCTTCCCAGATTCTGCTCTCGACAGCCGCATCCTCTCCGGGTAGCGGCGGATGCTTTTCTGATTCCATGGTCCACAGGCCTCTTGTATGCCTTTCCACCCATGCCTCTGGTGTCTCGGACGCTCTTCAAAGTTCTCAGAGACAAGGCATCGATGATCCTAGTGGCTCCCCGGTGGCCGAGGCAACCTTGGTTCCCGCTTCTGATGCAGCTGGCGGTGGACACCCCTCTTCCTCTGGGGTTTCAGCCCGACCTCCTCTCGCAGGATCAGGGGACGCTCCTGCACCCCAACCTCCGGTCCCTCCATCTGATGGCCTGGCTGCTGAAAGGGTAGTCCTTGCTCCTCTCCAGCTGCCTCCAGATGTGGAAGAGGTCGTCTTGGCCTCCAGGAGGCCTTCCACCCGGAAGTCCTACGCTCTTAAGTGGCGTCGGTTCTCCGTCTGGTGTACTCAGCAGTCTCAAGACCCCTTCTCCTGTTCGGCATCAGTGATCTTGCAGTACTTGCTTTCTCTTTCCAATCTTGGCCTTAAGTCCAACTCAGTCAAGGTCCACCTCAGTGCTCTTTCTGCGCATCACGTGCCGGTGGATGGTAGACCTCTTTCCAGCCACCCTCTGGTGGCTCGTTTTCTCAGAGGCCTCCTTCTCTTTAAACCACCTTTGCGCCCGCCAGCCCCGAACTGGGATCTCAATGTGGTTTTACAGCGGCTTACCTGTCCGCCTTTTGAGCCTATGGCTACCTGTCCTCTTCGTTTTCTTTCCTGGAAAACCTTGTTCTTGGTGGCCCTCACTTCTGCTAGACGCGTTAGTGAGCTGCAGGCCCTGGTATCTGATCCTCCTTACACTAGGTTCTACAAGAACCGGGTAGTCCTACGGACTCACCCTAAGTTTCTTCCTAAAGTGGTTTTCCCCTTTTCACATCAACCAGGAGGTGGTACTTCCGACCTACTTTCCCAGGCCACACTCCAGCCGAGCTGAAATGGTCCTGCATACCCTGGACTGTAGAAGGGCGCTGAACTTCTACCTGGACCGTACGCGGGAGCACCGAAGGGCGGTTCAGCTCTTCGTGTCTTATGACCCCAACAAGTTGGGGCTCCCTGTCTCCAAGCGTACTCTGTCCATCTGGATTGCGGACTGCATCGCTTGGGCTTACGAGGCTGCGGGCCTCGTGCTGGAAGGTAGAGTCACCGCTCATCGTGTTCGGGCAAAGGCTACGTCAGTGGCTTACCTCCGCTCTGTTCCGTTGGCAGACATCTGCCGGGCCGCTACTTGGTCTTCAAGCCAGACTTTTGCAGCCCATTACTGCCTGGAGAGGGAGTCCCGCAGGGACAGTGCTTTCGGACAGGCAGTCCTCCGTAACCTCTTCGAGGTATAGGCAACTCCTACCCTCCATCCCGGATGTTGGGCTACCGGTTGGAGACGTATTCAGAGAAGATTCCTTCCTTCCGTGCTGCTGAGCTAGAGGGAGCTCATTTTTGTGCTTAGGGTCTCCGGTAGCCTTAAGCTTGGGAGTCCCATATGTGAGGACTGACTTCCTGCTTGGTCCTGGAGAAAGCGTAGTTACTCACCTGTAACAGGTGTTCTCCAGGAGCAGCAGGAATCAGTCCTCACAACCCTCCCTCCTCCCCTTGGAGTTGCAGTTATATGCTTTCGTTTTTGCTAATTTTTGCTGTCTTTTAGCTATGTCATCTGACTGAGCAAGATGGCACCCTTGGGCGGGAGGAGGACCGCGCATGCGCGCTGCTATTCCCAAAGGCTTTCTTTGAAAGCTGGGGAAAATTGCTCCGCGAGGGCTCCGTCGGCGCCAACGTCACCCATATGTGAGGACTGATTCCTGCTGCTCCTGGAGAACACCTGTTACAGGTGAGTAACTACGCTTTCTCCATATGGTGCTCAGAGAGAAGGGCCAACCTGTTCTCCTGCATGGTGCAGACAATGCTGCAGTACCTGCTTCATCTTTCACATGCTGGACTCGAGTCCAGTTCCATCAAGGTGCACCTGAGTGCTCTCTGTGCATCATCACCCTCTCAAGGGCAAGCCTCTTTCAGCGCAGCCCCTCTTCACCTGCTTCTTATGTGGCCTGCTACTTTCCAAGCCCCCAATCCGTCCATCCCCGGCAGAGTGGGATTTCAATGTGGTGCTAGCGCAACTCACTCGGCTGCCATTTGAGCCCCTGGTAGCTACTTGCCATCTGTGTTACCTCTCCTGGAAGTTTGTTTTCACGCTTTGGTGGCATTCACCTCTGCTAAGTCAGCAAGCTTCAGGTCCTGGTGGCGGAGCCACCCTTTATCAGGTTCTACAAGAACAGGGTCATGCTGGGGGGAGGAAGTGACGTCACCGGAGCCGATGGCGGCTTGAAAGAGCTGCTCCGGCACTGACCCAGCCAAAAAGCCTAAAAAAAAACTCCCTCGGAGGCAGCCAGTGGGGGAATCGGGCGCTGAAAGCGGGCAGGAGGAGCCGGGACCGCTGAAACTCCGGCGGTAATAAAATCGCTTCGGCGGTGCATCGCATAATCGGGAGAGCACCGCGGCAGCGTGATGGGCCGAAAATGGCGCCCGGAGGCAGCGTGGCGGTGGCGATTGAGGGAGGCAGACGTTAAGGGCCTGCACCTTCGACAGAGCTGCAGCTCCCCAGCGTGAGAGACATACAAGAACCAGAGAGCTGGAGGTGAGCTGTATCGAGGAGACTAGCAGTGAGGAGTGGAGTAGGTCAGATGTGTTAAGTGCTGCTGGAGGGACGCAGGGGCTGAGGAGAATAGCCCAGCCGATCTGTGCAGGCTGAGAAGGCTGTGGGTCAGCAGTGGGAAGCCAGAGAGAGCGCTGGGCCTGGTGGAAGGGCACTGAGAGGAGCCGGAGGAAGCCGGACACCAGCGCCAGGACAGCAAGGCGCTGAGGAGGATACAAGAGCTTTGTAAATCAGCAAAAAAAAAAAAAAAAGAAGGGCTGGTGAGCCCAAATACTGGAAGATCTGTGTTGACCTTGAAAGGGGCATCTGGTACAGAGATGACCACCAGACGCAAAGCGGCAGATCTCAGAGAATATGTGTACTCAGGGGCGCATGGAGGGAAAGGTGAGGCTGGGCAGACGGAGAACAAAAATCTCCCAGAGGTGCACGGAGAGCAGGTTGGAGCAGGGGACATGGAGATTGTAAAAGCCCCAGGACTGGACTCTATGCAAACTATCACGAGAGCGGAGCTTAGAGACTGGTTTCTTGAAATCAAAAATGAAGTGCAGTCAGTGAAGAGTGAGTTGAACGACGTGCTGGGCCCCCTGAAAGAAGAAGTTGGAGAATTGGTATGTAGAATGGGGGACCACGAGAACAGGCTGCAAGAGATTGAACTACATCAGGAAGAAGAGACACAAAGATCGGTGAAGTTGGGGTCACAGTATGAGACTTTGTTATATAAGCTGGAGGATCTGGAAAACCGTTCTCGACGTAATAATCTGAGACTCCGTGGAATTTATTTTATTTATTTATTTATTTAACAGTATTTCTAAACTGCCTTATCTTATTAATCAAGGTGGTATCACAGCAAACAATCGGGTAAAGTGAGTGTGTTAAACATGCAGTGAGGGTGAAATTTAGTTGAGTGTGTGTTGTATTGTGTGCTAGATTGGTTTGAGCTATGTACAATGTGGGCTATATACAGTGGTGCTAAAAATATTTTCTATACATACAGTGTTTAAGCTGAATCATGAGCTGTTATACATTCTCTGAGGTTATGTGATGTGTCCATAGTGTTCTATGAACAGCATGGTTTTCAGCTGTTTTCTAAAATCTTTGAGGTCTGTAGTTGCCCTTAAATCGTCCGGTAGTTTGTTCCATATTGTTGGAGCAGCCATTGAGAGTGCTCTGTCTGTTGTGTCCTTGCGTGTGTGTTTGAATTCACTTGGGATGCTGACTCGGTTGTTTGTTTTCTTTTAGGACGTGTGCTGGTGTCTGGTTGTATGAGGGTGTGCAGGCTGTTGGCTGATGTGTGCTGATTTATCTTAAATAGGTTTATGATAGTTTTGTATCTGATGCGTGCACCGATTGGGAGCCAGTGTAAGTCCTTTAAGGTAGGTGTGATGTGCTCCTGTCTTGCAGTACCGGATATTATTCGTGCTGCAGTGTTTTGTGCTAGCTGGAGTGGTTTGAGGGCTTGTTTCGTTAGTCCAAGGTATATCGGATTGCAGAAGTCCAGTAGTGGGGTTATCAGTGCTTGACAGACGGTACGAAAGTGTTCTGGGGCGAGGAGTGGTTTCAGTCTCCTGATGATTCGCATCTTGTAGTAGACTTTTTGGATTGTTTTTTCTGTGTGTGGCTTGAGGTTTAGTTTATTGTCCAGAGTAACTCAGAGGTATCTCACTTCTGATCTTATTGGTATAGTAGTGTTTTGTATCTTGATATTTGGCGGGTGTATGAAGCTTTGGTTCCGAGTGATGATTAAAGCTTCGGTCTTGTTGTAGTTTATTGCGAGGTTGCTGTTTTGACACCAACTCGTCATTTGGGTGAGGCAGTCTGTTATCTTAGAGAGGTCCGGGTTGTCGATTGATATCGGGGTGTATATCATGAATGTCGTCTGCATATATTGTGTATTGAATGTTGTTCTCTTTCATGATGTTGCATATTGGTTGGATGTAGATGTTAAATAGGAGTGCTGAGAGTGCGGATCCTTGAGGTACTCCTTGACGGACATTTATGGGTCGGGAGGTGTTGTGTCCCACCTTGACCTGTAGCTGTCTTTCGGTTAGGTATGAGTGGAACCATTTCAATGTGATACCGTGTATACCAGTGTTCTTTAGTCTTTCCAGGAGCGTGTTGTGGTCCACTGTGTCGAAGGCTGAGGAGATGTCGATGAAGATCATTATGATTCCATTCCTGGTGTTGTCGTTTATTCTTAGGATGCTGTCGAAGAGGTAGATCAGTAGCTTTTCGACTCCATGGTTGGGACGAAAGCCGTGTTGGTTGTCGTCGAGTGTTTCATGTTTGTCGATGTGATCCTGGAGTTGTAGTTGAACCATTTTTTCGATGATTTTTGCCAGGAATGGTCTGCTGGAGATTGGTCGGTATGCTGCTGGATCTTTTTTGTCGAGATTTGTTTTCTTTGTGATTGGTCTTACTGAGGCAAGCTTTAGTTGCTTTGGCATGAGTCCTTGAGTGAGTGAGTTGTGTACCATTTTATGTATGGTGTGGATGAAGTTTGATTTGGTGGCTTTGACCCATGACACTGGGCAGAGGAGAAGGAGTTTCAGGATAGCGAGAAGGTTGCCCGTTCAGTCTGCTTGGAGGCCCTACGACTGGGTGGTGAGGAGGCGACTGCTACGGATATACAACTTGAAAGAGCCCATCGAGCACTGGGGAAGCCCGTGGGCAATAAGCCCCGCGACATTATCATCTGTCTGGCACGTTATAAAACTAAGGAGACAATTGTTAACAAAATCAGGCGAGAAGGAGCCCTCATGTGGCAGGGTTATCCGGTGCACATATACGAAGATCTTTCTGCAGGCACGTTGCAGAGGCGGAGGGCCATGCAGCCCGTTACACAACAGCATAACTGCTTCACAAGCTTCAAACACACACAGCTGCTTCAAACATTTCTCAGCCCTGAAAAACAGCACTTCTTTAGCAAGGGTAAAAATGCCTCTTTTTAGTCTTGCCTTGTAAAACAATTAATAGCAACAATAAAACTTAGTCCCATTGGAACAAAAGCTTCTTCTTAACTCCCTTCCCGGATTAAGTTTAAACCAAAATATGGGAGACACGGGCAGCAAATATTCACCAAGCTTTTTAGCTTCCCTGCAAGTTTTCCTGGCTGCGTCACAAACCTCCGGGTGCTAGCAAAAGTATCCCCGGCCTCCTGTCGGTTCTATGGGTCTTGTTATTTCCAGCTTTAGGAGACCTTCTCAGAAAGTGTTAGCCCTCAGCACAACGGTTCAACACACTTGGCTTGGCATAAAGTACAGTCCATAGGGAATATCCATAGCCCTCAAGTCATCCTCAGCAGTATCGACTTGCATATCTTCAATTGTTGGAGCAGTGTCCCGTTCTGAGTTCTCAAAGCAGTGCTCAGTAAACAGCTCCCCCTTGGGTCCTAGAGTCACTCCTGTTCCCATTTCTACCTGAGACAGCCGGTCAGTACCTTCAGCCTTCGGCCCATCTCCTCAGCTGTGTTCCCTGTGGATCAGCTCCTCCCAGGGCTCTCCTCTATGGCTCCGCTGCGTCTCCAGCTTCTCTTGACTCTCCTGAGCCTCTTGTTTCTCCAGCTCTCCTTGTTTCTCCAGCCTCCCCTCTCTTTGCCTTAGCAGGGGTTTATATTTCCACCTCCAGGGTTCCAGCCCCTCCTCCTCCCTTCCGGCCCTTCCCAGGTGATAATAATCTCTTCTCATGCCTGCAGGGACCTCAAAGGAGTCTGGGTGTGGCACCCTGGGCTTTCTCTCTCTCTTCTTTCTCTCCCTTCGCGGGGCCTGAGATCCAGGCCAGGCAGGGATTTCGTGGGTATCGGTGTACGCAGGATTCAGGTTACCCTTGAAATACACAACTGGGCTCCCCCCTAAGTCCAATTCCATGTCCTTTTCTATTCTCATGGGTTCAAGACGGGCGTCTCTGTCACAGTATTCATTCAGACCGACAACCAGGTAACCATGTATTAGATAAACAAGCAAGGGGGAACCGGTTCTCTTTTTCGTTGCAGGGAGACAGTCTGCCTCCGGACCTTCGCTGTGGTCTCATTGGATGCTTCCTCAAGCAGTTTACCTTCCGGGGGGGAGCTCAATATGCTAGCGAACAACCTGAGTCGAGTCCTTTGACCACCTGAATAGACTCTCCATCGGGAGATAGCATAGCATATCTTTCAATTATGGGGAACTCCCATAATCGATCTCTTTGCTATGCCAATGAATGCTCAGCTTCCTCAATTCTGCTCCAGGATCCTGCTCCACAGAGCCAGGCCTCGGATGCATTTCTCCTTCATTGGGGACAGGAACTGCTTTATGCATTCCCACACATTCCATTAATACCAAAGACGCTCTTCAAGTTGCAGTTAGACAGGGAACAATTATTCTCATCGTTCTATTCTGGCCATGTTAACTGTGGTTTCCCCTGCTCCTTCAACTAGCGCAACAAATACCTCTGACTGGGATGTGCACCCAACCTTCTCTCGCAGGACTAGGGCTCGCTCCACCACCCCAATCTGAGAGCTCTCCATCTGATGGTGTGGCTGCTGAAAGCTTAGTCCTATCTCACTTAGATCTTCCAGATGAAGTTTAAAATATCCTTCTGACATCTAGAAAAGACCACTCAACATGCGTATGCCTTAAAATGATGCAGGTTTTCCCTCTGGTGCTCCCAGAGGGGTCTCGGCCCATTTATTTGCCCAGTGGAGCATCTACTCCAATAACGTTTCCATCTCTCTATGGCAGGACTAAAAACAAATTCAGTTTGAGTCCACCTTAGTGTCATTGCGGCCTCTCACTGTCCAGTCGATGGACAGCCAATATTGGTTCATCCTCTGGTAGCACGCTTCATGCGTGGCCTTCTCCTAACTAGGCCACCAATCAACCTGCCTCCGGTAGCCTGGAACCTCAATGTTGTCTTGACTCAGCTGCTCAAACCTCCCTTTGAAACCATAGAAACATAGAAATATGACGACAGAAAAAGACCGCATGGCCTATCTAGTCTGTCCTTCCATATCAACAACTACAACAGTCCCCTTTTTTCCTTTATAGATCCTCTGTCTTTGTCCCATGCTTTTTGAATTCAGTTATTGTCCTCATCTCTATCACCTCCACTGGGAGACTATTCCACAGATCTACCACTCTTTCCGTAAAGAAATATTTCCGCAAATCACTCCTGAATCTATTCCCTTTCACCCTCATCCCATGTCCCCTCGTAGCAGAACTTGCTTTCAATTGAAAGAGGCTCTCCCCATGAACCTTTATGCCATGAAGGTATTTAAACATCTCAATCATATCACCTCTATCCCGCCTTTCCTCTAAGGTGTACATATTAAGATCCTTAAGTCTGTCCTCATATGCTTTATAATGAAGACCACTAACCATTTTAGTAGCCACCCTCTACGCCGACTCCATCCTGTTCACATCCTTTTGAAGGTGCAGTCTCCAGAATTGCACACTATACTCCAAATGAGGTCGCACCAAAGATTTATACAGAGGCACTATCACCTCCTTTTTTCTGCTAGCCATTCCTCTCCGCATGCACCCAAGCATCCTTCTAGCTTTTGCCGTCGCCTTTTCTACCTCTTTAGCTACTTTAAGATCATCAGACACAACCATGCCCAGGTCCCGCTCTTCTTTAGTGGACAAAAGTACTTCACCCTCTATACTGTATTGCTCCCTTGGATTGCTGCAGCCCAAAGGCATGACCTTACATTTTTTAACATTAAATCCCAGCTGCCAGATTCTAGACTATTCTTCAAGCTTAGCTAGATCCCTCCTCATGTTATCTACACCTTCCTGGGTGTCTACTCTATTGCAGATTTTGGTATCATCCGCAAAAAGGCAAACCTTACCCGACAGCCCTTCCGCTATATCACTAGCAAAGATGTTAAAAAGAATCGGACCAAGGACAGATCCCTGGGGCACACCACTGGTAACATCTTTCTCCTCGGAGTGAGCCCCATTTACCTGTACTCTCTGTCGCTTCCCACCCAACCAATTTCTAACCCAAGCAGTAACTTTAGGGTCCATCCCTAGGGTGCTCAGTTTGTTTATAAGTCGCCTGTGAGGAACAATGTCAAAGGCTTTACTGAAATCTAAATACACCACATCTAGGGCTCTCCCTCGGTCCAACTCCCTGGTCACCCAGTCAAAGAAATCAATCAGATTTGTCTGACAAGACCTGCCTCTGGTGAATCCATGCTGCCTCAGATCCTGTAATCCGCTGGACTCCAGAAACCTCACTATTTTCTCTTTCAGCAGCGTTTCCAATAATTTACTCGCCACCGAAGTTAAACTAACCGGCCTGTAGTTTTCAACCACATCCTTACTTCCGCTTTTGTGTAAAGGCGCCACATGAGTCTCTCTCCAGTCCTTTGGCACCACTCCCGACTCCAACGAGGCATTGAAAAGGTCAGTCAGTGGAGCTGCTAGAACGTCCCCACGTTCCCTCAGTATTCTAGGGTGTATCCAATCCAGTCCCATCGCTTTGTCTACTTTAAGTTGAGCTAGTTTCTCACAAACAGTCTTCTGAAAATTGTTCAAGATGTCCCTCGCATCTGTTCCTGTTTGTGGGTGTTTTCTGAGGTCCTGCTCCTGGTTTTTCATCTGTGAACACAGAACACAAATATTTGTTAAGCAATTCCGCTTTATCCTCATCAGCTTCTACATATTCCTCCCCTTCACCCTTCTGTTTGACAATACCACTTTTGCCCTTCCTCTTCTCACTAAAATATCTGAAAAATGTCGTATCCCCCCATTTTATTGCATTGGCTATTTCCTTCTCTTTTTGAATCTTTGCTTTCCTGACTACTTTGCTAGCTTCTCTAAGTTTTTCCAAATATAGATGCCTGTCTTCCTCTCTCTGTAATCTCTTGTATTTCATGAAGGCCTCCCTCTTTTTCTTCACTTTCAGCTACCTCTTTCGAAAGCCATAGCGGTCTCCTTTTCCTTTTGCCTTTATTTACCATTTTAACAAAAAGGTTGGTTGCCCTTAAAATATTTCCTTTCAGTTTTGCCCACTGTTTTTCTACATCCCCCAGCCGTTCCCATCCCACCAACGACTCCCTGAGGTATTGGCCCATCTTGGCATAGTTAGTCTTCCTAAAGTCTAAAACCCTCACCTTTGAATGGATTCTAACAGCCCTAGTCCTAATACTGAACCACACCATCTGGTGATCACTGGATGCAAAATGATCTCCTACTATAACATCAGAAACACTTTCATCATTGGTAAGCACCAAGTCCAGTAAGGCCCCTTCACGTGTGGGGTCTGTTACCAATTGCTTGAATAGTTCTCCCTGTAGAGAATCCAGGATCTCTTTACTTCTAGATGATACTGCAGCAGGAATGTGCCAATCAACATCTGGCATATTGAAATCCCCTATCAGTAGCACGTCCCCTTTCCTAGCAATGCTGCGTATTTCTTCAATTAACTCTGTCCACCTCTTCCTCTTGTGAGGGAGGTCTGTATATCACGCCAATGCAAATGGATTTCTCTTTCCCTCTTTCTAGTTTAACCCACAATGCCTCCTCTCTCCCTTTTAAGCTCTGTAATTCCAAAGCTTTAATAGTATTTTTTACATATAGTGCCACTCCTCCCCTTCCTACCATGTCCTTTCTGAATAAAGTATACCCAGGTATAGTTACATCCCAGTCATGGTTTTCTGTGAACCATGTTTCTGTAGCTGCCACTAAATCCAAGTCGGCCACTCCCACCAAAGCTTCAACATCAGGGATCTTATTCCCCATGCTACAGGCATTTATACACACTGCTTTCCATATGTGTTACCCCTGTTACACTTTTCCATAAAGGTATTTAATGCATTCCCTTGCCTCAGCTTTGCTGAAGTTCCTTACTTGGAAGGTTACCTTCTTGGTTGCTCTCACATCGGCTCGTTATGTCAGTGAATTACAAGCTCTAGTGGCTCATACTCCTTACACACACTTCCACCATTATAAGGTGGTCCTCTGGACACATCCCTGCTTCCTTCCAAAAGTGGTCTGTCCTTTCCACCTTAATCAGTCGGTTTCCCTTCTGACCTTTTTCCAAAGACCTCATTCTTCTCAAGCTGAGACAGAACTGCATACCCTGAATTGCAAGAGACCTCTGCTGCATTTCACACATCACAGGGAGTCCCCCAAGTATCTTCCCTGTCATCTTTTGTAACATTTACATAAGGCCAGTTTGCAATATTTTCAGAAAACACAAGTTACAATACTCTATCTATGCTGACAACATCATAGCATACACCCCTATCAGCCTAGACTCTCCAGACTACTCTTCCAGTACAAATTGTCTCCAAGAGATATCCATCTGGCTTTCCAATAATAACCTAAACATAAACATGAAAAAGACTGAGGCACTAATCATCACATGGAATACCTCGTCCATCCTCCCTACTTCAATAACTATGGCAGACTCTATCATTCCAATTAAGGGTGACGTTCGATAGCTTGGATTAACCCTTGACCGCCATCTAAACCTACAACCACACATCAGTAGAATTACTAAGAATGCATTATACAGTTTGCTACCATTCGAAGACTCATGCTCCTCCTCAACCAGGACCACTTCTGATCAGTTTGTCAGCAATTTTAACCCCTATTCTGGACTATAGCAACGCCATTTATCAAGGACTACCAAAGCAAGCTACAAGATCTTTATAACTGGTCCACAGTACTGCCGCCAGAATCATCACTGATTCAAATAAACAAGATCACATAATGCCTTTCTTACACCAACTCCATTGGCTTCCAATTACCACCCTTGCTAGATACAAATCTGCTCTGACCGTATTCAAGATAAGAAACATGTCAGCGGGAGTACTAGAGGAAATGTTCTGCACGAGTCACAACAACAGGCTTAAGAGACAGAGCACGATAAATTCCTATACCCTGTGCATACAAAAAAGCAAAGGAATCAACCACAAGGAGAGCATTCTCGCTTGCTGCACCTGCTATCTGGAACTCTCTCCCTGGGAAATTGAGATCCACCTCTGAAATGAAGGACTTCAGAAAACAACTAAAAACCTTCCTCTTTGCTGACCAATTCAGTGAACCCACTTAACTCTGGAATAGCTGAACTTCAACCACATACTGTATGTATATATGTTCTCTGTAAATAAGTTATGCTTCAGTGCATCTCTTGCATGTCTCCCTCCCCCCACAGCTTCATAATAAGTTCCTCGTAAATGTGTGAGTTATAATGTAAACCGCTTTGATTTAATAAGGCAGTATATAAAAACTGTTAAATAATAAAATAAAATATTTGGACAGAACTAAAGCACACTACAGTCTTCACAGCTTTTTGTATCGTTTGACCCTTTTCACTTGGGGCCCACCAGTAACCAAGCATATCCTTCCAACTGGATTGCAGACTGCATTTTTTTTACTTATGCGCAGGCTGATCTCTCCCTAGAGGGTCACGTCTCAGCTCACAACATACACGCCATGGCTGCCTCAGTTGCTCATCTATGTTCAGTCTCCATATCGGGAGATCTGCCAGGCTGCCACTTGGACTTCCATTCATATCTTTGCTGCCCTTTACTGTCTAGACAACGACTCCAGTAGGCACAAATTTTGGTGAAGCCGTTCTTCGGCACCTTTTTGGAACTTAAATACATCTCCTTCCCCCCCCCCCCCCCCTGTTCCTACTGGCTACATTCTCCCTATAGAGCGGAGAGTGTGCTCAAGGTGCTGAGTCTAACAGATCCATGTTCTACCCTTCTTGTGGTTCGTGGTTTTTTTTCCCCCATTGGTTGCACCTTACTCCTCTCTGGCATCTATAGTAGCTGGAAGCTAGTGAGTTCCATATGTGAAAACGGCTTTCCTGCTTGTTCCTGGAGATAGGTGATCTCCGGGAACAGCATGACACAGTCTTCACAACCCACCTTCGCCCCCCCCCCCCCTTGGAGTTGTAGAATGGGTTTTTTTTCCTAGGAGTTTTTTTTTTTCTCCTTCCTTTTTTTCTGAGCTCTATACGTTACTGAGGAGAATTGGCAAGAAGGCAGGCAGGCATGCATGCATAGAGGGATTCTACCAAAAGCATTCCTATTGGATGCTGGGGAGTATGAAGACTGATTCCTGCTGTCCCCTGAGATCAACTGTTACAGATGAGAAACTACACTGTCTGCTTGCATCAGGCTGGTGCTGCTTGGCTGGGGCCAGTAGCCTGAGAAATGTTTTGAAAGAGGTTTTGCCATGATCTGCGATGTTTAGTAGTGCCAGGTGAAATCCAGAAGCCTTGTTTCTGGCACCGAGCAGTGAGGTGAGTAAGGTAAGAGTCCTGGGAAGTTAAATAAATAAAAAATTCAACTTTAATTTGCAGGCTTGAAACCAGAAGTGTCCCCCCTACTGTGCATGTGTAGGGGAATCGGACATGTGCTGCGGAGTGATTAGGACTGGCATGAGGCAGCGTATGAATGGCCTGTTGAGGGAGAACAGCATTCCTACAGTGTGAGAGAAGTGCGGGACCCCCAAATGATAACTCATTTTGCATCTGAAAATGTATGGGAGCAAGCATTTAATTAATTTCTATAATGTTTTTGTGTGGGGGCTATTTATGGCTGCCGTGAGACGGGAAGTTGAAGTGGTCTGATAGAGTCGAACTGAAGTGGTAAAGGCACTTTCTGAGGTGGAGGAGCACTAAAGACTTCAGAACTGCAGAAAGACCTTCTTTGTTCTTTACAGTTAGCAGTTGGGGGCCTGAGTCTGGCAGGATACGTGAGTGGAGGGATTTTCTTTTTAAACTTAAACCAGTAGTGTTGTGAATTGCCTGAAGGGAAAGATTTAAGGGCTTGGAGTGTGATAGTTGTGTTTTTGCTTGTTCCTGCAGGATACTGGACATGACGGACCTTTGGTCTGACCCAGTATGGGATATCTTATGTTCTTAAATTAGGGAAAAGAAAAATCTGTTGTGGGAAAGAAAATTGGAAAAGCAGAAAGCTGACAAATGTTTTTTGGGTTTTTTTTAGATATCATTGTTACAATAGCTGATGATTAAACCATTCTTAGAGTCTGATTTCGTAAGTTCTGTGAAGTTGTGGGTTTCTTTTAAAAAAAAAAAAGTTTTCAAAGAACTGAAAAGTGACATTTAATAAAGCTAAATACTGTGGAAGGCAGAGAAAGCACAGTTACTTACCTGTAACAGGTGATCTCTGGGAACAGCAGGAATAAGTCTTCACATATGGGTACGTCGGTACCGACGGAGCCTGCGCGGGAACGCTCCCCAGCTTCCCAAAAAAGGAAAGCTTTTGGGAGCATCCCACAGCGCCTGCACGCTGCCTTCCCGCCTTTCCTAACCGCCTCTCCTCAGTTCGAGTTTAAAGCTGAGACAATAGAGAGAGGAAAGGAAAGATAGACACAACTCCTAGGGGAGGTGGGAGGGTTGTGAAGACTTATTCCTGCTGTTCCCAGAGATCACCTATTACAGGTAAGTAACTGTGCTATCTCCAGGAACAAGCAGGAATGAGTCTTCACATATGGGGACTCCCTAGCTAAGATGCCTGGGAGATCCCCAAGGATATGAGACCCTGGGAAGGGTTCTACGTCCTCCTATGGATCTCAGGCATCCATCCAGGGAAGGAGGGTAGGAGTTGCTTAAGAATGGAACAGGTGTTTGAGGACAGCCTGACCAAACAAGGCATCCCGGCAGGAGTCCTTGTCCAAGCAGTAATGGGCTGTGAAGGTATGAATCGAGGCCCAGGTGGCTGCTCGACAGATCTGGACACAGAATTTAGATGGGCACAGAATTTAGATGAGCCATAGAGGTGGCCATGGCTCTCACATTATGAGCTGTGACATGGCTCTCCAGAGAAAGGTTCTTACTCTGGTAGGTGAAAGAAATACACTGAGCAATCCAATTGGACAGTGTCCTCTTAGAGACTGGAAGTCCCAAATGAGAAGGATCAAAAGCAACAAAAAGCTGGGAAGACTTTCTATGTTGCTGTGTCCTTTGTAAGTAAAAGGCAAGAGCTCTTTTTACAATCCAGAGTATGAAGATTCTTCTCTGCACTGGATGCATGAGGAGCTGGAAAAAAGACAGGTAAATATACCTCTTGATTAAGATGAAAAGGTGAGACCACTTTAGGCATAAAGTGTGGATTGGTCCTAAGGACTACCTTATCATGATGGAACCTTGTATAAGGTGGATTAGCCACTAAAGCCTGCAGTTCACTGATGCGGCGAGCTGAAGTGACTGCAATGAGGAAAATAACCTTCCAGGAAAGAAATTTCAAGGAGGTGGTGGCTAAGGGTTCAAAAGGTGGCTTCATAAGCTGACCAAGAACTAAATTTAAGTCCCATGCCACCGGAGGAGGCCTAATGGGAGGTTTAGTTAAAGTTAGGCCTCTCATGAATCTTGCAATGAGAGGATGAGAGGAAATAGGTTGTCCATTGATAGGCTTAAGGGATGCTGCAATAGCACTCAAATGGACTCTTACTGAATTTGTCTTAAGTCCTGCATTGGAAAGATGCAGGAGATAGTCTAACAGAGAATTTAAAGGTAGTGCTAGAGGGTCAAGACCCTTTTCAGCACACCAAATGGAAAATCTTTTCCATTTAAAAGCATAGGAACGCCTAGTGGAAGGTTTTCTGGAAGCATGGAGGATATCCTTCACTTGCTGAGAAAGATTCAAGCCTTGAAGGTCTAGGCCTTCAGTAACCAAGCTCTGAGGTGAAGGGACTTGGGGTTTGGGTGCCACAAAGTCCCTTCCTCCTGGGACAGAAGGTCTGGAGCAGCTCCCAAATCCAGGGAGGGGGCTTGGGAGAGATGCAGAAGTAGAGGGTACCACACTTGGCGTGGCCAGCGTGGAGCTATGAGGATCATAGATCCTTGATCCCTCTCAAGTTTGAACAGAGTCTTGGGAATCAAGGGAATGGGTGGAAAGGCATACAGGAAGCCCTGACCCCAATGAAGGAGAAAGGCATCCTTGGCCTGAACTCCCTGACACGGAATTCTGGAACAGAACCGGGGAAGTTTGGCATTCCACGGACTTGCAAAGAGGTCTATGTCCGGGGTTCCCCATTCTTGGAAGATTCTGAGTACCTGATCCTTGTGCAGGGACCATTCGTGTGGAAGCAGAACTCTACTGAGTCTGTCTGCCCAAGAGTTTTGGATTCCTGGGAGGTATACTGCCAGGAGATGGATTTGATGCTCTCTGGCGAAGGCCCACAATCTTAAAGCTTCGTTGCAAAGTGGCAGAGAGCCAGTTCCTCCTTGCTTGTTTATGTAAAACATGGCTACTTGATTGTCCGTATGAATGAGGACTGTCTTGTAGCTGAGGAGGGTATGAAAGACCTTGAGAGCTAGGAAAACTGCTCGAAGCTCCAAGTGGTTGATATGAAGAGAGGTCTCCTGTAGGGACCAAGTGCCTTGAGTGGAGAGGTCCTTTAGATGAGCTCCCCAACCTGTTTGGGGGGCATCTGTTGTGAGGGTTGCTTGGGGCAACAACTGTTGGAAGGGGGACCCCAGCAACAGATTTTGAGTGGACATCCACCATTGGAGAGACCAAAAGAGACGTTTGGAGGTTGCTATTTGGTCTGAGAGAGCTCCTGAAGCTTGAGTCCACTGGGTGGACAAAGTCCATTGAGCTGCTCTCATGTGTAGGCGAGCATAGGGTACCACATGCACTGTGGAAGCCATGTGGCCTAGCAGTTGCAGCATCTCCCGGGCAGTTAAGTGGCTCTTTGACTGAATCTGGGAGGCTAACTGCACTAGACGTTGGCAACGGGCCTGAGGAAGGTAGGCCCTTGCAGTAGTGGTATCCAACCAGGCCCCTATGAATTCTAGGGACTGAGTAGGGGTGAGCTGAGACTTTGGGAGGTTTACCACTAGTCCCAGATACTGCAGAATGCGCCTTGTGCGGTCCAGGGAAATTTGGGCCTCTGACTTAGATGGAGCTCGGATGAGCCAGTCGTCCAGGTATGGGAAGACAAATATTCCCAGAGTGCGTAGAAATGCAGCAACTATTGCCATGCATTTGGTGAACACTCTTGGAGCAGAGGCCAGACCAAAAGGAAGCACCCTGTATTGGTAATGTTTTCCTTGGAAAAGAAAACGTAGGAATCTTCTGTGAGATGGATGGAAGAGGACATGTGTGTACGCATCCTTGAGATCTAGAGAACAAAGCCAATCCTGACTTTGAAGTTATGGAAGGAGAGTGCCCAGAGAAAGCATCTTGAACTTCTCCTTGCATAGAAATTTGTTCAATTCTCTGAGATCTAAGATGGTTCTGTATCCCCCTGTCTTCTTTGGAATGAGAAAATAGGGGGAGTAGAACCCTGACCCTTGTTGAAGAAGAGGAACTTCTTCTATTGCCCCTTGGGCAAGAAGGGTAGCTACCTCCTGACCTAGAAGGTCGAGAAGAGATGTGGGAGAATTGAAGTGTCTCACCATGGTGTGGGGAGGAAGGTCTGAGAAATGAAGCTTGTAGCCCTCTCTGATGATGGAGAGGGTCCACTGCTCTGATGTTATTTGCTCCCATCTGGGAGCAAAATGAGCCAACCTTCCTGGAATGGTGAGAGGCTCTGGCTGTGCTTTAGAGCCAGAAAGGCTAAGTTCTCTAGCATCAAGTCAAAAACCCTGAGGAGGTTGGGCCTGCTGAGTTGCAGCAGCCCCTGTAGACTTAGGCCTGGCCTGTTTAGGTTGCTGACGCTTAGTGGCAAAGCGACCTGCAGAAGATTGCTGGCCAGAAGTAGAAGGAAATCTGCCCTTTTTGAAAAAAGACTTTTTAAAAGGCTTTTTCTTGGCAGGAATGGAGGTTGACTTTGAAAGTCTATCCAGAGCAGAGTTTTCTGCATCCATTTGAGTGGCTTTTATTTGCCATTATTTGCCAAATAGGTTTTCACCTGTACAGGGAAGATTTCCTAAGCCATCTTGAACCCAGGGTTCTAAATCAGAAGCTTGGAGCCAAGCAATTCTGCGAGCAGCTATGGCAGTGCCCGAAGCTCTGCTGGCACCTTCAAAGGAGTCAAAGGCTGCCCTGTTGGAAAACTTTGAAATGTCTTGGGTATGCTTAAGCCAAATGAGGAATTCCTCCCTTTTATCCTCTGGAAGAAAAGGGAGGAAAGTGTGCAGGTTTTCTGCAACTTCTTTTAGAAACATACCCATGTAAAGACTATATGAGTTGATTCTGGCAATAAGCAATACTGGCTTGGAAGATTTTCCTACCAAAAGCATCCAAGGTCCTGCATTCTCTTCCTGGAGGAGCAGAAGAGTGTCTCTTTGTACTCTTTATCCTCTTCATAGCTGACTGCACCACAATGGAATGGTGAGGAAGCTGAGTTTTATGAAACCCATGATAGGGAGGGACACGATACATAGTGTCCAATCTGCGAGAATGAGGAGAGAGAGTGAGAGGAGTCTCCCATAAATCAATCATGTGTTCATAAAGAATCTCATGAATTGGTAAGGTGACTGCCTCTCTAGGAGTCTTAGAATAATCTAAAATATCTAATTTTTTTGCTCTAGGCTCTGATTCAGAGGTTACTGAAATAGAAAGTCCTTTAGCTACTTCTCTTATGAAGTCTTGAAAGGACAAGTCCTCTGGAGGAGACATTCTTCTTTTTGGAGAAGAAGGCTCTTCAGGAAGGGCTATGGATACTTCAGGAGACTCCTCTGATGTATCAGAATCACCCGAGGAATCAAAGTACCGTCTGTCAGGGTGCTCTTCTAATGCATGATACGCGTATCGAGCAGTATCGACATCGGGCGTCCTCGGTACCGGATCGGTACCGATAAGCAGCCCTGGACAAGGAACCGCTGCAGTCGGTATCGTGGTCGATGTCGATGCAGTCGGTACCGGTATCGGCGCTGGTGCCTGTATCTGAGCCGATACCGACAACGGAGCTTGTTGCGGTACCAGCGGCGTCGCAGCTTGAATGAAGGCCGTGATAGCCCGCTGCATGGACAGAACATTCTGATCCGTCGATGCCATGAATGCCTGGAATTCGGTACCGGGAGATTGTGCCGGTACCCCAGAGCATTCTAACAGGTGATCGGTCGAGGCCGTGCCATCAATGTCAACCTGTAACCCCATAGGAGCTTTGGAAGCCGGAGCTTCCCGCCGGGGTTGTTTTGCTGGTGCAGGATCCTCGAGGGCAAGCCCGGAGGCATCTCGATGCTTAGAGGGAGATCTACCCTTCGAGGACCTGCTAGATTTATGTTTGGTTACCCTGAGATCCATTAGGAGAAGAAGACCTGGAAGATGTCGATGCTACCGAAGCTGCATCAGCGGGAAACAGCACATGGAGCTTAGCTGCTCTGTTCTGTAAACCCCGTTTAGACATTAAAGAGCAGGACGGACAATCCGGAATGGAGTGTTCAGGACCCAAACATTTAAGGCACCATTCATGGGTGTCTGTAACAGAAATAGTACCGCTACACTTAGTGCATTTCTTGAACCCGGAGGCCGGTTTTTCCTTGAGGGAAAATTTCTTGTGGGCCCTGAGGCCCAAAGAGAAAAATACACTAAGTGAGGGAAAGTAAAGATGATTATTATTTTTTTTTAAAAAAAAAAAGAAAGAAAAGACCGGCGGTACCGGTCCGGAGTCGGGGAAGGCAGACACGCGACCAAAGAAATAAAATAAAATAAAGAACTTCGCCAGCAGGTCGTGCCAGGGCTCGACCTGCTGGCTCTGCGGCAAAGAAAAACTGAGGAGAGACGGTTAGGAAAGGCGGGAAGGCAGCGCGCAGGCACTGTGGGATGCTCCCAAAAGCTTTCCTTTTTTGGGAAGCTGGGGAGCGTTCCCGCGCAGGCTCAGTCGGTACCGATGTACCCATATGTGAAGACTCATTCCTGCTTGTTCCTGGAGATAGGTCTTTGAGCCATTGCAAGTTCTCTGGAAATTTTTTGGCAATTGGGCAGAAAGAAGTCTTTCCTTTCCTTCTGTGTCAGAGTTGATTTGCAGAGATATCTGATGTTTTCACTTTTGAAAGTAGCTTCAAATACAAGGAAGTAATGAAGAGTGGCAAGTTCTCCTGGAACTGTTGGGATGAAAGTGCTATGCAGCGTGCTGAGTAAAAGAAGGGCTAAGTTAAATTTTCTGTTTACAACTTTCCCTGCTGTGTCTGTTCTAATCTCCATAAGAGATCAACGTGCTTTACCAATCTACATAATTTAAAGCTCAGGTTCTTGATGTTGCTGAGTGGGATGATAGTATATTTTGAGAGTATGATGTGTGAGTGAGCCTGTGGGGGCATGAGTGTTAGGGAAAAAACCTTCCAGCGCATCTGAAGAAAGAGCCTTTACACACCGGGGTTTTACTGTATTGATTTTTTTTTATTAGTTAAGTAGATTGCTGTCTGAGGCAATTCCCCAGAAGGTGTGAGTCCAGATCCAAAGTTGAGGGAAGATCTGGCATGTCAAGGAAGGACATCAACATAAGACAGATTGCTCCTACAAGATAAGTAACTGCATTCACCAGGATGCACCTGAAAGACACTTAGAAGCCCTTTTACTAAAGTGTTGCACTTATCACATGATTAGCAGCAAAACTAACACACAAGTGCAGCAGTCATGTGCTACTTGTCAGGGGGCATACTCAGCAAGTTCCCAGCAGTTACCCCTGATCAAGTGCCATAACACGCAACATTATTAATTCGGTGCACATAATGTCATTAATGTATGTGTGAAAGTTGCCCTCACGCTAGCAGCAGTATGCTTTCCAAATTCTCACACTCTGCCCATAACCTGTTTTAGCATGAATGGGATGCCTGCATGTTGGCATTCTCTCCTGACAGTTACCACATGCTAAAATGCCTGTTAACCAGCCAGTGCCCTTCAGTAAAAGGGCCTCTTAATTATGAGCTCAAATAAATTTTATTTAAGCCTTTAACACCTGTAGAATAAATTTTTAAAAAATTAATTATGTGGGAAAGATATGCTTGTTGATCATTATATACTGGAGAAGAAATTGTTCAAAGTAAATATTGTCTGAAAAAGGGAGGAACAAAGTTTCAGCCTTTAGAGTGTGCGGAGTTGTTGTTTTCTTTTGTTTGTTTTGTGTTTTTTTAAGTCAAGCTTAGTGTTTCTGCCATTGCAGATTTACAGTTTGTGCATGACATAGAATGAGCAGCTGTGGGTACCTGGAAAAAAATAAAACAAATATGAATGAAAATTGTTCTGATGATTGAGAAACACATTTAAGGAAAATTTTGTTCTCCAGGAACAAGCAGGAAGTCGGTCCTCACATATGGGTGACATCGGTGCCGATGGAACCCTCGTGCGGAGCTAAACCCCAGCTTTCTAAGAAAGCCTTTGGGAATTGCATCACGCATGCGCAGTCCCCTTCCCGCCCAAGGGTGCCATCTTGCTCAGTCTCCTTTTTTCCGCGGAGCCCAACGGACATTGTCCTATAATCCCCTAGAAAAAAAGTGTTTTTAAAGTTAGACATTAACTTTTCTACCGGTTCGAAATTGGTTCCCCTTCCCGCCTACAGCTCGGTACACCGGTATCAAGTCCGGCTAAGATTTTTCAGGTTTTGTCCTTCGTGACTAACATCTGCACTCTTTTTCTTTTTCACTGGCAGCCCGGTCCTTTGACCTCGCAGGGGCCCTTTTTCCCCCAATGGCTGCCAGTGGATTTAAAACATGTGATCAGTGTGCGAAGCTGATGTTGCTCACCGATACACATGACTGCTGTCTCCGGTGCCTCGGGCCCGACCATGACCCGAAGGTCTGTGGCCCGTGTAGGAAAATTTCCTCAAAGACCCTGAGAAGCTGCCAGCATCAGCATGATAGGATTTTTCTTGAGTCCGTACCCTCCCGCGCCCGGACCTCGTCTGAGGCCTCGACGTCTCGGGAAATGTCTGAGCCTGAGCAGCGTCGGGTGTTCTCAGAAAGGGGTCTCCCTCACGGGAACACCGGAGGAAGAAAAAAAATCCCTGAAGGTGGCGTCGTTGGACGGATATGAACAGCCTAGTTCCTCCAGCTGCCGGCCCGGATCCTCAAAGTTGGAGTGTCCAGCAAAACTTCCTCGAAGGGACCCAGAGCAGCTGAGACAGGTAACCACTGTTCTCATTGAGGACTCTCTTCCGGGAGAACTGGTGTCAGGCCCGACGGCATCAGGACCCGACCCGGGGGCTGCGGAACCTTCTGAGCTTGGTCTCAGAATGGTGGCCTTGGAGTGCAGCATGTCTGCCTTCATGGACCAGCAGCGGGCACTGATAGCCGGTCTCGCCGGTCTTCCGCCCCGACCATCGGTCCATCGACATCCAAGTCGACCCCGGAGGCCAAGCCGATCCTCGAGACCATACGTACTCGAGTCGATCCTTGGCCGAGGTCTCCCTTGACCTCCCGTTTGGGACCGAGGTCATCGATGCCGATTCCACCGGCGGCGTGGCGGCCGAAGCCCTCGAGGCCGAAGCCACTCAATTCCTCTTCGGATGCATCGGGCTGGGAGACGGAGGAGGAAGAGTCCCCAGACACCTGCCAGACCAGGGACGTCCCATCTAATTCCCCGGTGTCCAAACTTCACAGAAGGTCCCCCCGGAGGACACTCGGTTCTTGGACTTCATAAGGGACATGTCAAAGGCTTTGGCATTCCTTGTTAGGCTGAGGAGGAGCCTCGAGCCGAGGAGCTCGAGATTCTCCAATATTACTTCCCCCCTAGGGACGCCCTTACTGTACTGGTGCCTCTGATCCTGGAACGGCTGATGCTCCGCAAGTGGGAGACACCGGCATTGATGCCTGTATTCAGCAGGCGGATCGACTGATATATTGAGTCCGCAAGAGTCCTGGATTCCAGAAAGCACAACTGCTGCACAACTTCATGGTTGTGGAATCCGCCATGCGCCGGCTCAAGAGCCAGAAGACACACTCCTTAGTGCCTCCTGGCAGGGAGGCCCGCAACTTGGACGCCCTCGGCAGAAAGTGTTACCAGGGTTCTATGCTGACATGACGGATCCAGGCATACCAGCTGTACATGGGCATGTACCTGCGAGACCTGGCAAAAGAGATTGCCAGGTTCTCAGCTGGTCTCTCTGAGGGACCTTTGCAGCGCTTCAAGACCTTGTCCACTGGAGTCCGTGAGTGCTCAAAGTTTGACTCAAGCAGCCTATGATGGCTACGAGGCGTCTGCCTGGGTAGCCGCAGCGGGTATCGGTGCACGCCGCCAGGTATGGCTACAGTCGTTGGACCTCGAGCAATGGATACAGGATAAGTTGGTCGATGTTCCCTGCCATGGTGAAGACCTTTTCGGCAAAGATACACAGGAAGCAAGAGTGGAGGATGAACACAGATGCTTTATTGAATCCCCAACGCGTTTCAGCAGATGCCTTCTTCGGGGGGAGGATACTTTAATATATATAAAAAACACAACACATTAAAGCCATAATGAATCATAAAACAAATTAAAATGGGCATATGGTTAAAATTAAAATATATAACCATGAGTACAACACTAAAAACACCATAAGTGTTCAAAATGACCAATAAATAAATAAACACTAAAATGAAGTAAGACCACAGATATGAATAAATATGTAAAAGTATATAAAATTATATAAAATAGACACAGGGCACAACAAAGTCTGTCAATATGAAAACCAATGCACAAACATACACCATGTTACTTACATTCAAGCACTGTGGGTACAAGCACCCAGGTAGTAGATCCTCTTATATTGCAGCTGTCACCATAAACTGGGAATAATAGGCTCTTGCAAAATAAAACTGTTGTGTATCTAATAAAACTGCAACATAACAATTAAAAGTAACAACATGGTCTATAGAAAAACTAACATATTTACTAAAATAAAATACAATGAAGCCAAAACTCTGTTAAAACTTAAAACTACAAAGGTAAGTACCCTCTGAAACGCTGAGAAAGGGGTGATAAAAAGCTCTTATTGTATAGTCAATAACAAAAGGGAATTGTATAAGCACAATGTTATGCTATTGTAGATATGATCAATGTCATGGCTAATGTAAACCATTGTGTAACTACGAGAGAGCACCATGTTAAAAAATGAATTAATTAGATCAAAGACCTCATCTAAACAACAGAGGAGAATGGTGAATACTTATAATCAACATTGTCCGGATGACACAACGCTACATAAGAGAGGACCTCCATGCTACATCTATGTTGGAATAATGTCGTAAAAAAATTATTCCACGTGGACTCAGGATGCAAAAAGCACCAGGCATGTTTAAGGACGATAAAACTTTTATGTCCGATTGGATTAAGATTCTAAACAAATGTTCTCTAGATTTAATGATTTTAATCATAAATACGTCGAGACGCAGGGCTGAAGTTCTCAAACCATTAATGGATTCATCAATGGATAAACTTAAGAAACTAGATAATCAATATGAAGCTGAGAAAAGGAAATTTGACAAAAACACTATAGAGTATAGAAAGGATATTAAAGATATGTTCTTATATAAAAATAAAAAAGTTCAAGAGAGATGAAGAGGATTATAAAATGAACAGTTTATTACTGGACCCACGATGGGTTAGTTTTTAAAGGTAGGCAGAGAAATGCCTCCTACAAAAAGCCTTTACAATCACCTAAACAGAAAGTAAGGAATAGTCCTAAGAATAGATACAGATCCAAAGGCAGGTCTCCCTCTGTGTCTCCTAATCCAGTAAGAAGTCACAAAAGAAGTAGGCGTGCATCAGGTGGACCTTCCGAAGATCCTGTAGATCCCTCAGGCTCTCTCTTCTCTGCGGCTCCACCCCCTCCCTGACGTCAGACACGTAATCCCCCTCGGGATTTTCAGATGGACTCCCTTTGGAGAGAAGGTGGACGCGACTTTTATCATTATCCTCACAACTCACCACCCAACGCCAGGGACCACCATCCGTACCCCTCACGGGGTAGAGGGCCAGGCCTCATGTCCAAGAGAAGGTTGGATTGGGACTTATGAGCAGTATCATAAATCTTTCTAGTTATCAACTCAGTGATACAGAAATACAAGTTTTAGAAAAAGGATTATCCTTTGTGCCCACAAAAGCACCCGATTAAATTCACAACTCACATTGAACTGTTTAAGTTCTTTCGTAAATTGAAGATTATTAATTACTTTGGCAGTATTGATGACACTAACATTGACACTTCGTTTATTAAAAAATCATCAACTTGGATGCCACCGTCTAACACCGATCCACTAATTACAGCATATGAGAAAGTGGTTTTATCTAGAATAAATCAATTATATTGCAATAAAACTAAAGCTAAAGTTTTTTATAATTTTTCTAAGACACAGAAGTTAGCATTACATAATCTTCGCAATAATAACTCAATAATTATCAAACCCGCAGATAAAGGTGGAGCATTAGCAATACAAGACCGCACTGCTTATATCGCTGAGGTTACGCGTCAACTTAATAATACAGTTTTTTATGAAAAGATTTATGATGACCCGACAATACAATTGAAGCAAAAAATAGACACTCTTCTATACATAGGCAGTCAAGCCGGGTATTTGACATCCAAAGAGACATCTTTTCTCATGGTATCACATCCAGTTACCCCTACTATTTACACTATTCCTAAAATCCATAAAACTCTTGAGAATCCCCCAGGCCGTCCAATAGTTTCTGCCATCGGATCTCTCCTTGAACCTATATCTAAATTCCTTGACATTTTTTTAAGACCTTTTGTCTCTAAAGCAGACTCTTATGTGCAAGATTCAACTCACATTATCAATATACTACAGAGTTTTTCAGGGTATCATGACAAATTAATATTAATTACTTTGGACATCAATTCACTTTAATATACCTCAAGCAGCCATAGGAATTTTAGTCAACACTTTGCTTCAAAGGCCAAAACCTGTTCGCATCCCCACTTTTTATCTCACACAGCTAGCTTCCGTAGCCATGATGGCAAATTATTTTATGTTCAAAGGAATATTTTACAAACAAGTTAAAGGGGTGGCCATGGGCTCGTCGATGGCCCCAGATGTTGCAAATTTATATGTGGCGAATTTTGAGAAGCTACATTTAAGTTTCCATCCTTTTAAATTCCATATACGTCTATAGAAGAGATACATTGATGATGTCTTATTGATATGGGATGGCACTGAATCAGTATTACAGCAATTTTTCCATTGGCTTAACAATTTGGATCCCAATCTACAGTTTGAAGGCACGTTCAGTTCTGAACGTATAGCGTACCTTGATATAATGATTAGAAAGGGAGAAGATGGTTTTATTACAGATTTATACCGAAAGCCTACTGATCGCAACACTTTTTTGCAATATGATAGTTTTCACAATACTTCTTTGAAAAACAACTTGCCCATAAGTCAGTTTTTGAGAATCAAAAGACTTTGCACCACTGATACAGATTTTGAGAAACTTGCAGCCGATATGCACCATAGATTTCAACAGCGCGGGTACCCCAAACACTGTATTAAGAAGGCCTTCCTTAGGGCCTGTACAACAGATCGTACGGGTCTTTTACGGAAGAAGCAACATCAAAAGACTGACAAAGTTGTTTTTTCGCTCACTTTCTCTCACTATTCCAAGGAGATCATTAATATAGTGAAACAAGAGTGGCATTTATTAACTGCTTTACCAACTTTTGCATCTAAAAAAGTTATGGTAGCTCACAAACGCAATCCTAACTTAGCTAACATTTTGGTACCGTCTGCCCTTACATATCACAAGCCATTATCAAAAAATTAAGGGCCACTTTAAATGTGGGAGTTGTTCTGTATGTTCACATACAATTACAGTCAAGGAAGTTTTCATTCATCCAGTCACACAACAAAAAATTTACATAAATAATTTTTCTAACTGTAAAACTGAAAAAGTGATTTATTTGATAATATGCCCCTGCAATTTAATCTATGTTGGGAAAACCATACGTCAGATTCGTACTAGGATTATAGAGCATAGGAGTTGTCTACAAAGGAGAATTTCGGATAGTCCACTTGTGGCGCACTGGCTGCAAAAACAACACGCTATTAATGATCTGAAATATTTAGTTGTTAAGACTGTAGTTCCCCACTGGAGAGGTGGAGATATCAATAAGATATTGCTCAAGTTAGAGCAGAGATACGTCTATGAACTTAACAGCCTGGAACCTAATGGATTAAATCAGGAGGTAGATCTATCAGTGTTTTTATGATTTATATAAGATCTATCAGTGTTCTTATGATTCACATAGTTTCACGCTATTAATTAAATTGAATATATCTTTTAGTTCATAACAACCAACTCTGCTATTCTCTACGTGCAACACATAGTAGTACCATGGTTTTAACAACCCCACGGTCCACGTGTCACCATTCATCCCCTTTGTTTTATACCCCCGCTCAAAAATTGACATTTTTTTACACATGGATTAGTTTATAAGTTAGTACTCCTTTATTATATATTTTTAAAAAAGTTTGCAGTTCTTATCCATTTTAGTTCCATGGTTATTTATTTATTTATTCATCCCTCTAGACACAAAGGCGGCACTTTTATGTTTACAATATAGCCTTTATGTCTCCGCGTTTTTATTGGTTCTCTCAATCACTGGTTGCATATTTTTTATCCTATTATTTATTGATCTCATTTCCGTGTTTATTTGCTTTATTTATATACTAAGGTGACGCTTATGTTTCACTAAGATCGGGTGTGAATGAGTACCTGCTTTTTTCGGTTCAAATGTTTTTAAGTATTTATTATCTGTCACACATACTGCAGTAAATATATTCGTGTTCCACATGATTATCATCAACCATTTTTATTCATCTCCGTTTTAAATGTTTCTCTAATCATTCTAAGGCCACCTAATACATGCCGGGTTCTCTGTAATCTTAGTAATCAGTTGGCTGC
Source organism: Ichthyophis bannanicus (assembly GCA_033557465.1). Taxonomy (NCBI): domain Eukaryota; kingdom Metazoa; phylum Chordata; class Amphibia; order Gymnophiona; family Ichthyophiidae; genus Ichthyophis; species Ichthyophis bannanicus. The sequence goes on along the minus strand of CM066035.1, from coordinate 882,690,794 downwards.
GCCCCCTGGATTGGCGCAGTTTTCGGCGTCCTCAAATTCATCTCACCGCCGCATTTCTGGCTTTCATTCGATTGCATTCTGAGCAGCGCGGTTCATTCGTCAGGTACGTCTGATGCAGTATTCCCACGGCATATGCACAGCACTATAAGATTTTTTAATACACTTTTTAGTATGGCACATGAGTATCAGTTTCCACTGTCTCAGAAGGTGTTTTTTGTCTTTAGAGGCATTTTTTACGGGTAGGATATCGCCTTAGTTGTGGCAGTTTTTTAATATATTTCCTGCTAACGTGTTTTTAAAGATATTATGTCTTCATGTTTTTTAAAATCTTTTTTTTTTAAATCATTTTTAAACCATGTCATATGGTGTTGGTTATGTGCCGATTATTTATTATTAGTTAAATTACACGAGATTAGTCGGTTCCCTTCAGGTATATTCACAGTTTCCATTATAAGTATTCACCATTCTCCCCTGTTGTTTACATGAGGTCTTTGATCTAATTAATTCATTTTTTAACATGGTGCTCTCTCGTAGTTACACAATGGTTTACATTAGCCATGACATTGATCATATCTACAATAGCATAACATTGTGCTTATACAATTCCCTTTTGTTATTGACTATACAATAAGAGTTTTTTGTCACCCCTTTCTCGGCGTTTCAGAGAGTATTTACCTCTGTAGTTTTACGTTTTAACAGAGTTTTGGCTTCATTGTATTTTATTTTAGTAAATATGTTAATTTTTCTATAGACCATGTTGTTACTTTTAATTGTTATGTTGCAGTTTTATTAGATACACAACAGTTTTATTTTGCAAGCGCCTATTATTCCCAGTTCATGGTGACAGCTGCAATATAAGAGGATCTACTACCTGGGTCCTTGTACCCACAGTACTTGAATGTAAGTAACATGGTATCTCCAGGAACAAGCAGGAATGAGTCTTCACATATGGGTACATCGGTACCGATGGAGTCTGCACGGGAAAGCTTCCCAGCGTCCAATCAAAGAGCTTTTGGAAGCATCCCACCACGCTTGCGTGCTGCCTTCCCGCCTTTCCCAACTGCCTCTCCTCAGTTTTTGTTTTTCTGTGGAGCCGGCAGGACGTCCTCCTGTCACCGCAGAAAATTCTTGTTCCTGTTCGGTAATCCAGTTTAGTCCTCCAACATCGGGTAGTGCCCCTCCTCCTGCAGCCGGGAGACTGGACCAATCAAATCTTCTGTAGTATATATACAGCCGGAGCTCCCAGAAGTCCCCAGTGTGTCCAGTCTCCCTGCAGCTGGAGGACTTCTGTGCCCCTGCTGGGCACGCTAAGTGACACTTGAAGGAGCAACACTAGTTAATTAGTTCTTTTGGGGTTTATTTCTGGTCCTTTATGTTCTATTTCCTTTGCTAGGTAGCTGTATCTTTAAAAAAAAAAAAAAAAAAGACACAGGGGACTTTCTGGGGAAAGCCAGACCTGCCTTGGGCTCCTGCCTTCCTGCCTGGGAATCTCTGAAGCCTGGGTTGAGCTCTCCCCAAGGCTGTTCGGGGAAGAGCCATACCGGGTGCAACATTGCCTGTCACTTGGAGAAGTGGGCTGAGTTCCTTGCTGTTCCCAGAGCTGGTAGGAATTTTCCTTGTTTTAAGCTTTCAGCTCTCTGTTCTTTGCTTGGGCAGAGGCTCTGTCGGCTCCCCTGGCTTCCAAATTGCACTTTTTCCTGCCTTTTTTCGCTTGCCCTTTATTAGAGGGTCGTTTTCTTTCTTTTCCATATTATTTGGGTACCTTTGTATTTTCGCGCCGTTTTTTACCGCGGGTGAAAAAGTGCGGCGGCCATTTTGGATTTCTAAAGTGTGCTTTTTAAGGGCACTTTTTAACACTTGCGCACGGGTTCCCCTGGTGTTTTGGGGGTTTCTTTTGCTGGCGATTTTGCTCAGGGCACCCCTAGGATTCTGGGGAGTATTTTGTTTACTGTAAAAAAAAAAAAAAGGGTTTTAAATTTAATACTGTGCTGAATTGAATAAGGTTGGTCCCCTTGGTGTGGGCTTCCCTGTTCCTGTTGCCTTATTTTTCCAAACCTCAGTGTGTAATTTGTGGCTCCCGCAGAGGTACAATGACTGACTCTGGGATCTGTAAGAGCTGTGCTGCAGTTTCTTCAGAACTGGAGCTGCCTATTGAAATTAAGGAACAGCATGTGCCCGGGGACCCTTCTCTTTCGGGGGACAGTGTCCCTTCACCGAGCATCCTTCCTTCTGGTCTGGGCCCGGCGTCTAATACGTCGGTCCCTGAGCTCCAGCAGGCGGCTATGGTGGCGTCGCCTATAGACTTTTCCCCGGATTTTGTTCTTCTCATGCATCAGGCCTTCCGCTTAAGCCGGTCTGGTCATTTGCCGGAGGCTTGGCCCGCCTCTCTCCCCCCAGCTTCCGCAGGGGGGGTTCAGCGGTCTTCCCAACCCGCTGTCAAGCGGCCCAGGTTGGGGGACCAGGATCAGGACGCCCTTTGCCTCCCGGATTCCGAGGCTGAGGGGGATCCGGATATTGAGGCGGAGGAATTAGAAGACGGAGAGCTTCCAGAACCGGAAGATCAGGCTCGCATCATTCGGGTGTTTCGAAGGGACGAGCTGGTACCTTTGGTCACGGAGTCTCTCCAAGCACTTAACCTCTCTGCGGTGCGGCCGCTGGAGGAGGAGGGTCTCGAGGATCCTCTCATTCAGGCGGTCAGGGATGCCCAGGTAGTTTTTCCTGTGCACCGAGTAGTTGAGCAGATGATCCATGCGGAATGGGAGCAACCGGAATCCGCTTTGAAAGGGATTCGGACCATGAATCGTCTTTACCCCCTTGCCGACAAGGACAGGGACTTGTTTAAGTCTCCACGGGTGGATGCTGCCGTTTCGGCAGTGACTAAGAAAACCACCATCCCGGTTGAAGGGGCCGCGGCCCTGAGGGATGTTCAGGACAAAAAGGTTGATAATTTGTTGAAGCAAGCCTTCGAGACCAACGTCTTATCGTTACAAACTTCTATATGTGGGGCGTGGGTAGCTCGAGCTTGTTTGCGATGGTCGCAGCACCTGCGCTCGGGGTCCGGTATGGACCAACAGGGGCTGTTGGACGTTACCCGCGTGGAGTCGGGATCGGCCTACTTGGCGGATCTGTGTTATGATTTAATACGCTCCCTAGCTAATAGCATGGCCTCCATGGTAGCGGCACGACGGTCCATCTGGTTGCGCAATTGGGCGGCCGACGGTTCTTCCAAGTCTCGCCTCAGTAAACTACCCTTTAAGGGCAGGTTGTTATTTGGTGAGGCTCTGGATAAGTTGGTGAAGGATCTCGGTGAGTCGAAGGGTGGTCGGCTTCCAGAGGATAAGCCTAAGCTTAATAGGTCGTCCACCTCAGCGCGCGGCCAGTTTCGGGATGCGCGCAGATTTCGTTCTTCCCTGCTGTGGACTTCGCAGCGCGGCCGTTTTGGAACCCGTCATCAAGGGTTTCGTGGTTTCAGAGGAGCGGGAAGGGGCTTCTCCGGAGCCGCCTCTTCCTCGGCCTCCTCCTTTAATCGCAAGCCACAATGAAACGAGGCGGGCTCTAGAGGAAGACCCGGTCATCGGGGGTCGTTTGCGCGACTTTCTTCCTTCTTGGGCCCAAATTACGTCAGATCGGTGGGTGCTGCAGATTATAGAAGAAGGTTATGCCCTAGAGTTTGCGCACCCACTTCCGGGTTCGTTTGTTCTGTCTCCCAGCAAGGGAGCTCAAAAGGCGCGGGACATCCGCGTGACCCTGGATCGGCTTCTCTCTCTGGGGGCCGTGGTTCCGGTCCCGCCTTTGGAAAGAGGTGCAGGTCGCTACTCCATCTATTTTGTGGTTCCCAAAAAGGGCGGTTCCCTTCGTCCGATCTTGGATCTCAAAGGCGTGAATCGCGCTCTCAGAGTACCGCACTTTCGCATGGAGACCCTGCAGTCAATCATCGTAGCGGTGCGTCAAGGGGAATTTTTGACATCCCTCGATCTTACAGAGGCCTATTTACACATTCCCATCCGGCCCTCCCATCAACGGTTTCTCCGCTTTGCGCTCCCGTGGGGCCATTTTCAATTCCGGGCCATGCCGTTCGGACTCGCCACGGCTCCCCGCACCTTCACAAAGGTAATGGTTGTAGTCGCGGCGGCGTTGCGCAAGGAGGGCATCCTGGTCCATCCATATCTCGACGACTGGTTGATTCGAGCGAAGTCCAGTCGGGAGTGTGTGCAAGTCACGAGCAGGGTGGTGGATCTCCTTCGGTCCCTCGGATGGGTGGTGAACGAATGCAAGAGTTGTCTGTCTCCGACACAGGATCTCGAGTATCTGGGAGTCCGCTTCGACACAGCAAGGGGCTTGGTGTGCCTTCCGGAGCGACGCGTGCTGGCGTTGCGGGCTCTGGTCCGTCTCTTCCGGGGGATGCCAGCTCCGTCGGCGTGGTTGGTACCTGCGGCTCCTCGGCACGATGGCGGCGACCTTGGAGGTGGTGCCTTGGGCGCGCTTCCACATGCGTCCGCTGCAGAGTGCTCTTCTGCGACGTTGGTCCAACCAGTTTGACTCGTTGAACAAGAGATTGCCTTGCCCAAAGACGGTTCGCCGATCCCTCCGGTGGTGGCTCTCCGCCAAGAACCTGTCGCGAGGGATTCCCTTGGAGCCTCCTCTGTGGGTTCCGTTCACGACGGCTGCGAGCTTAACCGGCTGGGGGGCTCACTGCGAGTTCCGCTTTGCTCAGGGGGAATGGTCTCCCCTGGAGGCCTCTTGGTCGATCAACCGTCTCGAATTGCGGGCAGTCCGGCTAGCCCTGGTGGACCTGGAGACCCTGGTTCTCGGACGGCCGGTGAGAGTACTGTCGGACAATGCGTCCACTGTAGCTTACATCAATCGCCAAGGGGGTACCGGCAGCGTGGCCCTGGAGGCAGAAGCGGCGGCCTTGTTCAACTGGGTGCAAACTCGCCTTTCAGTGATCTCGGCGGCTCACATTGCGGGCGTAGACAATGTCCAGGCCGATTTTCTCAGCAGAGTGCGGGTGGACCCCGGAGAATGGGAGCTAAACCCACAGGTTTACGCACAAATCGTCCGGCGGTGGGGTCCACCCATCATGGATCTCATGGCGACCTTTCCATCAGCCAAGACAGGGCGCTTCTTCAGCAGGCGAAGGGAGCGCATGTCCGAGGGGCTCGACGCTCTCATTCAGCCGTGGCCCACGTCCGGTCTTCTTTATGTCTTTCCTCCGTGGGCTCTGATCGGCCGGGTCGTACAACGTATCGAGAGCCACCGGGGTCGCGTGTTACTGGTGGCCCCGGATTGGCCCCGGAGGCCCTGGTATGCCGATCTGGTCCGGTTGCGCGACGGCGTTCCTTGGCTCCTGCCCGCTCTACCGGATCTTCTTCTTCAGGGTCCCTTGCGGATGCCCCAAGTGGATCGATTCTCGCTTACGGTTTGGCCATTGAGAGGGCTCGGCTGAAAAGGAAGGGCTACTCCCCCGCGGTGATTTCTACCCTTCTGCGGGCGAGGAAAACGTCCACTTCTCTTACTTAGTTCGGATTTGGAGGATTTTTGAAGACTGGTGCTCCCGGCGGGGAGTCCGGGCGGCGACGGTTTCCATGCCCGTCGTTTTAAGTTTTCTTCAGGATGGTTTCGATAAGGGCCTTGCGGCTAGTTCCCTAAAAGTCCAGCTGGCGGCTATCTCGTGTTACCGCGGCAAGGTTTTGGGTCGTCTGCTCGGGGCTCATCCGGATGTACGCCGATTCCTTACGGCTGTTTTTCATTTGCGGCCCTCCCGCAGAGTTTTCGTTCCTCCTTGGGACTTGAATTTAGTTCTGAGGGCCCTGGTTCGTGAACCTTTTGAGCCCCTGCGCAGGGCGTCTCTGAAAGATCTCACGCTGAAGGCGGTTTTTCTTGTAGCCATCTGTTCGGCACGGCACATTTCAGATCTGCATGCATTGTCCTGTCGAGAGCCTTTCTTGTCTTTTTCCGCGGATCGGATCGTTCTCCGTCCGGTTCCTTCCTTTCTGCCAAAGGTGGTGTCTCCCTTTCACATGAATCAAGCAGTGTTTCTTCCAGTGCTTTCTTCGCAATCTGTCGGGTCAACGGACAAAGGTCTTCTCCGGCTCGATGTGGGTCGTACGCTCCATCGTTATTTAAAGGTTACCGAGTCTTTTCGGAAATCTGACCGGCTTTTCGTGCTCTTCGGGGGTGCGCGTAAAGGGGAAGCGGCAGCTAAAGCCTCCATGGCTAGATGGCTCAAAGAGGCGATCGCGTCCGCGTATCTGTTGCAACAGCGGTCTGTTCCGGAGGGTCTGAGGGCTCATTCCACTAGGGCTCAGGCGACCTCTTGGGCGGAGTATAGCCTGGTTCCGCCGGCAGATATCTGTAGGGCGGCCACTTGGTCGTCTCTGCATGCTTTCAGTAGACACTATCGCTTAGATGTGTCAGCGGCTCGGGATTCCTGTTTTGGTTCGGCGGTTCTGCGCGCCGGATGGCAAGGTCCCGCCCGGTCTTAACTGCTCTGTTACATCCCGATGTTGGAGGACTAAACTGGATTACCGAACAGGAAATGGAAATTACACTAACCTGGTAATTGTAGTTCCTGGAGGGTCCAGTTTAGTCCTCCTTCCCTCCCGACTATCTGCTAAAGTGGTGCGGCGCACCTTTCCGAACGGTTGATATTAAGACGGTTCCTCTTGCCGTTCGGTCCCTCTGTGGCAGCCGCGTTTTTTGCAGAGGCTCTTCCCTGTCTCGGGGGTTCAGGCAGCTCCTGAACTTCTGGTGGGGAGCGGTGTTTTGATTCCTGAGGCGTCGGTGCCGGCGCAATGTAGTGTTCTGACTTCCTCGTTTGGGGAGGGGGTTGGATATTCCTTGGGGGGGAACAAATTGTTCTTTAATTAGGTCATTTTGTATATTAATCTAATGTGTTGCTTCGTTAAGTATGCTTTGTTACTAGTACACTGGGGACTTCTGGGAGCTCCGGCTGTATATACTACAGAAGATTTGATTGGTCCAGTCTCCCGGCTGCAGGAGGAGGGACACTACCCGATGTTGGAGGACTAAACTGGACCCTCCAGGAACTACAATTACCAGGTTAGTGTAATTTCCATTTTTATTTCTTTAGTTTTCTTGTGGTCGTGGCTGTCTCCCGACGCCACCGGTACCGCCGGTGTTTTCTTTTCTTTTCTTGTAAAATCTTCCTTGTTCAAGGAATATTTTTTCTTCATAGTGTCTTAGGCCTTTTAGGCCTCTTCTTTTTCCTTCATGGAACCGCCAGCCACTTTCTCCAAGAAATGTTCAAACTGTGGCGGTACAACTTTATTTTTAGACCCTCGAAGTCGGTGTCTAACCTGCTTGGGTCCTGGCAACAGTTTGGTGAGAAGAGGTCTTCAATATCGAGGTTCCCTCGATACACGGTTTCCCTCCAGCTTCGGGCACCATCCCCTTCTTCTACACAAGATCAGGTAACCCACAAAACAGTCTGTTAAGACTAGCCAGCCCTCGAGTGGTAGGTCTCATGCACAGCATGTAGAGACGACTCCGACCTTGCCCTTGAGGGCCAACTGGCTTCAAAACCCCGGCGGGAGTCTTCGGTCTCCACAGCGTATAAGGGGTTTCAGGTTGTTCCTGGGGTTCACCTCTCACAGAACATACTTGAGCCGTGTCCGGCGGTGGCATCCGCTTCGAGCGGTACCGATACCCCGACATCGGCACTGGTGTTGGATGAAACACTCCTCACCAGGGATCGTCATCTGGCGTCCTCGGTGCCTTCGGGACCGGTGGATACACTCCAGACTGACCTTCCATTATCGGTACCAGCACCGATACTACCACCGACGTCGGTACCCTCCAGACGTGCATCGATAGCCTCGCTTCCTTCGATGCCGAGTCTGGAATCGATCTCCAGTCTGGAGGACTGGGTACCGACTCGCCTTGGTACCGGCTCTCGGCGGTACCGAAGGCTCGGTTCCAATTATTCGGATCCACAACTCTCGGTTCCCTCGAGGCCCATTGAGTTGCCACTGGTTGACCTTCATTCACCGGTATCAGACACGGTACCGAAGTCGGTACCGATGTCTTCATTACCTTTACGGTCGGTGCCTTCCATGCTTCGCTTGTCAATGCCAAGTTTAGAATCGCTCTCTAGTCTGGAAGACTCGGTACCAATACACTTTGGTACCGACACCGATCGATACCGGTGGCTCGGTACCGAGGATGGTACCCGGAGGTTTTCGGTTACCTCGGTACCGATTGAACTTTCACCGATGACTGCTCCGATGTCTTTGTCAGGCTCGTCTCCGACATCGGTACCGGTATTGGCATCGGTACCGGTATCCACAGTAGCATCGTGGGCAACTCCTACCATGCTTTTTTCAACAGGATCGCTCCCTTCTATGCCAAGCTTGGAGTTGATACCTGGCATGGACAATGTGGTAATGACGGTCGCTCCTCCTGACAGCCAGTACCGGCGACCATCCTTTAAGCATTCCACACTGCACTGTGCAGGATCTTCTATTCCTATATATCTGGATAGCTCTGTCAGTGCTCAAGCTAGTTCTTCAGATCTAACCTGTCCAAGGGAAATTCCTCTTGGGGAACTCTCCGAGTTTCCTCCTGGATATAGCAAGATCTCTTGCCATTCCTATCCCAGGACATGATCCTGCACAGGGATCTCTTTCTACCAAAACAAAGGAGAACATAATGCTTCCTTTGCATCATTCCTTGCAGGATCTCCTTCTAGGAATGTGGGAAGCACCTTTAAGGGTACCCCCACCTTCCACAGCAACTGATCTCTTATATCAAGTGCCCCCCCTCTCCAGGGTTTCAAAAGACTCAACTTCCTCATCATTCCATAGTTGTGGAATCAGCAATGAGGCGGGTAAAGAGCAAGAAAAAGCACTCTTCTTATCCGCCAGATCGTGAGTCTAGGACACTTGATGCCTTTGGACGTCAAATCTTCCAGACATCTATGCTTTCTGCAAGAATTCTCTCATATATTTTCTATATGAGTCTATCTCTTGAGGAGGTCACAAAGCAATTACATCTTTTGACTCCTTCCCTTCCAGAGTGCAGGAGTGCAGACTATTCTTCACTGCTCAAGCATCTCCAGAATATTTCTTGGTTTCTTACTCGTGCTTCCCTAGACTCTTTTGAGTCTGTTAGCAGGACTTCTGCTATAACTATAGGGGCACGACGTAGAGCCTGGCTCCAAGCTTCAGACTTGGACAAATGGGCACAGCACAGACTGGGACATACTCCTTGCACTGGAGACAATCTTTTCAACAAGGAGTCTTTACGTCAGGTTACTCAGTTCTCCACTGACTTACCTGTTCCTAGGGGCTGTTCTGCACCTTCTTCTGTCCCAGTAGGTAGGAAATATCCTGCCAAACTTTCTTCCCATAGGAGAAGAAGGTTTTATGCATCATCTGCCCATCATACAGATGTTCCCAAACAGGGGAAGCATTGTCCTGGTCTGCAGAGTTCAATCTCTCACCAAGCTCAGCAAACCCAGCAACCACAGGGTTTCTGATCAATCCATCAGATGCTTGTGACTCTTGGGATTATAATCTACAGTTGCTTCTTCTCAATGCTGTCATTCTACATCCTAAACATGGATCTCTTCCCGAATGACATCCATTCTTCTATGAGCTGTCAGGATGTTCATGCTTCTAAGTCACAGGGTTCTCCTCTTTTCCTGTTAGGGAAAGAGGTCTATCCACTATCAAATGATAGTTTCCTGTGCCAGCATGTCTTTTTTCCTTTCTATAAACTTACTACTTTGTAAGTTTTCTTCAGCTCTATTCTCTTTACCCTCTTAGCAGGTTTTCCTCTGTAAGAGCGGTATTGCTTCACTGGAGGGCTTTTCTTCAGCCTCTCTAGTTTTCTTACCTTTCCAGTGCGGAGTTCTCTTCTCTGAGTTGACTCCTCGTTTTCAATCTTCCTTTGAAGCAGTTCATCAGACACATCAGGAGTTTTCTATTCTTGTTTTGTCTGTTCTTTCTGTTTTTAAACAGTACCATTCTTCTGCTGTCTGGCAAGCAGCTGCCAATGCAGGAGCCTTAATGTTTGGACCACTGGTTCTTGTTCACCAGCAACCAGATTTGTCCTGCACTAACATTCTGTCTAGTCTTAGTAGTGGCTCCAAGTCAGTACTGTCATCTGTCTTGAAAATTTTTTCACTACAAGCTTGTTGGATTATCTTCTCTTTCTGCCATCTCCATTCCCCTGGGTTTGGCAGCATAGTTGACATAGGTACTGGCTCTCCTGCAGCCAGTTCTATCTCCTCATTCTCCTGCATCATGCTCTCTGCAATTCTACAGAGAAGCTCTCCACTATGGGCCCTTGCTAGAGAGCATGGGGGGCTTTTTCTCCAACAGCTATACTAGATGGTTGAAAAGGCTTTTTCAGTCATGTCTCCCGTGACTAGAAAAATTCTCCTTTTAATATAAAGGACATAGGCCTCCTTTTACGTGAAAGCTTAAGGAGTTGCTAATTCCCTGCTTTGGTCCATAGTTTTTTCCAATAGGGAATATGTTTTCTCCTTCCAGCTCGTCCTCATGGTAAGAACGCATGATGCCTTTTTGCCCTTAAGCAGGTCAACATGGTATCTCATTCCTATGCGTCTTCTGTTCACTTACCATGCTAGAGTTCAAGAATACTCGGGACTTGCTGGCTGCAGACTGATATCATCCTCTGCTTTTCACGTACCTATCCTGGTTATTCTACTAACTAGCATCCTTGTAGCCATAACCAGTGGGAATTGATTCTCTATATATCTTCTCAAGTAGGTTCCACCTTCTTGTTGTTAGATGAATCTTTCCTCTCCACATTTTCTTATGTGAATACTTTTTTGTAGGCATATCTCTGTCTGCTTCTTTGCAGGCTTCCATATAGAGGCCTATATATTCATACCTATAGCACACATCTTACAGATGTCTGTCTATCATTTGTGTGTATTTTATGCCCTTCATATCTCATAGATATATATAGATAGTAAAATATCTCGACAGATATATATATATATATCGGTAGATATGTATTCTGCTTTATCTACCTGACTGTCGAGGCTCATATAGCTATATGATTCTGACAGATGGGCTTTACCCATACTTATGCTATCCAGCATGTTTTAGGGTTCTACACTCACAACCACTTCGTGGTAGTTAACACCTACCATAACCTTAAGGTTAGATACCCCTGAAGCTCTCCATGTTTCAATATCTCTCCCAGCTGACCTCAGGAGAGACATTGTGGATCTTCAGCTAATCATAGGCTCTAACGCCTCCGGCATTGTCCTTTCTTTTGGGATACAAGGGGTTCCCATACCCTTTCTCCCCACAAGGACTGGGCCTGTTTGTCCAAATCGGTTAGCCTCTCTCTTTTGTTCCTAAGAGTGAGCCACTCTGCTGCAAAAGAGTTCGGCTTTTATCATAAAGCCTTCCGCTGAAGGCCCACCGTTTTTGTACTACCCCAGTTTTCTCTACTGGGGTTACCTGTTACCTTTCAGGATTCTGACCTCCATTGCTTTTCCTACAGGGTTACTACCTCCACTTACAGTGAGGTCCTTCTCGAGGTTCCTCTACTGGGTTCCCCAGTAGATCCCATGAACCTCCATACTTCTCTGAATTCCTGTTAGGGGAGGTCCATATTGCAATATTTTTTCTTTGCAATATCATTGATAATTATCATCCACACCTGGACTCCTTGTCTGCAATCCTATGCTAGGTTAACTGTTCCACAGCACCTTTCTCTCTTCAAATCCTACCCTCCATCCTCAGGATGCCTGGTGTTGTGGGGGATAGCATGTTCCAACCTATGACATGCTGGGACTCCCAGGCATCTCAGCTTGGAAGTCCCCATATGTGAAGACTCATTCCTGCTTGTTCCTGGAGATAGCACAGTTACTTACCTGTAACAGGTGATCTCTGGGAACAGCAGGAATAAGTCTTCACAACCCACCCACCTCCCCAGGAGTTGTATCTCTATCTTTCCTTTCCTCTCTCTCTCTCTCTTTGTCTCAGCTTTAAAACTTAACTGAGGAGAGGCAGTTGGGAAAGGCGGGAAGGCAGCACGCAGGCGTGGTGGGATGCTTCCAAAAAGCTCTTTGATTGGACGCTGGGAAGCGTTCCCGCGTAGACTCAGTCGGTACCGACGTACCCATATGTGAAGACTTATTCCTGCTGTTCCCAGAGATCACCTGTTACAGGTAAGTAACTGTGCGGTATGTTTGTGCATTGGTTTTCATATTGACTGAGACTTAGTTGTGCCTTGCGTCTATTTTATATAATTTTATATACTTTTACATATTTATTCATATCTGTGGTCTTACTTCATTTTAGTGTTTAATTATTTATTTATTGGTCATTTTGAACACTTATGGTGTTTTTAGTGTTGTACTCATGGTGTTATATTTTAATTTTAACCATATGCCCGTTTTAATTTGTTTTTTGATTATTATGGTTTTAATGTGTTGTGTTTTTTATATATATTAAAGTATCCTCCCCCCGAAGAAGGCATCTGCCGAAACGCGTTGGGGATTCAATAAAGCATCTATGTTCATCCTTCACTCTTGCTTCCTGTGTATCGCTGTCTGTTTTGCAAGAGGTTCCTGCTCCTCTTGTGAAGACCTTTTCGGCAAACCCATGACTCAGAAGGCTGCTGAGATCGAATCCGAGTACCTGACCAGGACACAGCTCTCGAAGAAGACTTCTGCCCCTTCCAAAATGAAGGGCTCGGATAAGAAGCCCTTTTTCCCGAGTAAGGGTACTGCTTACCGCAACTACCCCCCATTTCTGGCCTCCCCGGCTCCCCAACAGGGGCAGCAGGCCAAGGGACAGGGGCATGGCCCGCGTAAGCAGAAAGCCCCCAAACCCCAGGCACAGGCTCCGGCTCAGCCTGGGAGTGGCTTTTGACTCTAAAAGCATAGCCACTCTAATCAAAGGAATAAGGCAGTGCACAGGGGGAAGGCTTGCCCTGTATGCCCACAGGTGGCCAGCCATCACCACAGACACCTGGGTTCTTCAGATAATCCAGCAGAGCTATCTGCTACATTTGACCCAGTTACCTCCCCCTTACTTTCCAGGGGAGCCTCTCAGGCCTCCTCTTCACAGGGACCTTCTTTTGAAGGAATTAGCAGGTCTTCTCGAGGATCAGATGATATAGCCAGTGCCCCACCACCTGCAGGGCAAGGGCTTCTACTCCAGGTACTTCCTCATACCAAAAAGGACAGAAGGCCTAAGGCCCATCCTCGACCTGTGCAACTTAAACAAATTCCTGGTGAGGGAGAAGTTCAAGATGCCCTCCTTTGGAATATTGCTGCCTTACCTCCGCCAGGGAGGCTGGCTATGCTCCTTAGACCTAAAGGATGCATATACACACATTCTAATTCATCCAGACCACAGACAAAATCTACGGTTTGTGGTGGGAGTAAACCACTATCAGTACAGGGTGCTTCCCTTTGGCCTGGCCTCCGCCCCCAGGATAGTCACAAAGTGCTTGGTGGTGGTAGCCGCCTTCCTCAGAATCCAAGCAGTATTTGTCTTCCCCTAACTGGATGACTGGCTCATCAGAGCCACGTCAGCCCTGTAGGTACAACAGACCACATCTCGCACCGTTCAGGTGCTTCAACATCTAGGATTTGTGATCAATTACCCCAATGCTACCCTAGTTCCCACTCAACAACTAGAGTTCATTGGGGCCAGACTAGATACCATTCAGGCGAGGGCCTACCTGGCAGTAGACAGGGCACAGAGACTCCTGGCCCTGGCACGTCAAGTGAGTCGCAGGTCCCAAATATCAGCAAGGCACTTCCTGCGACTCCTCGGGCACATGGCCTCCACGGTACATGTGACACCGAATGCCCGCCTCCACATGCGAACAGCTCAGTGGTGTCTCAAAGACCAGTGGACACAGGCAGACTCCGAGACAGAGTCAAGGTATCCAAAAAAACTGGTGCAGTCCTTGGCCTGGTGGCTTCAACCAAACAACTTGGAGGCAGGAGTAGATTTTCAGACTCCTCTAAACCAGAAGACCCTGACTACAGATGCATCCTTGCTGTGCTGGGGAGCCCATTGCCAGGGACTTTGCACTCAAGGCATGTGGTCTCTGCAGGAGAGCACACAACAGATCAATTTCCTGGAACTTCGTGCCATTCACCTAGCTCTAAGAGCCTTTTCTCAAACTTTGGCTCATCAGCCGGTCTTAATACAAACAGACAACCAAGTGGCGATGTTCTGTGTGAACAAGCAGGGAGGCACGGGGTCCTGCATTCTGTGTCAGGAAACCCTGGACCTGTGCTCCTTTGCAGTCCGGCACGGCATGCATCTCAAAGCAGTTTATCTGCCGGGCCAGGAAAATTACTTAGCTGACAAGCTAAGCAGGATTCTGTAGCCCCACGAATGGCAGCTGGATGTGCATATGGCCCAATGGCTATTTCAGACCTGAGGACAACCGACAGTAGATCTCTTTGCAAGCCCACACAATCATCAGTTGTCCCAGTTTTGCTCCAGGCAGCCACACCCAAACAGGGTGGCTGCCGATGCTTTTTTCATCTCATGGTCTGGGGGCCTCCTGTATGTGTTTCCTCCCATGCCTCTGGTGGCCAAGACTCTATTCAAGATCCTCCAGGACAAGACCTCGGTCATTCTGGTAGCCCCCAGATGGCTGAGGCAACCTTGGTTTCCGCTTCAGCTTCAACTAGCGATGGAGGCCCCAATCCCTCTGTGATCCTATCCCAACTTCCTGTCTCAGGAGGGATGCACTCTCCTGCACCCCAACCTCCGGTCCCTCAACCTGATGGCATGGCTGCTGAAAGGGTACTGCTCGCACTTCTCCTCCTCCCCAAAAATGTGGAAGAGGTGTTGCTAGCCTCAAGGAGGCAATCAACTAGATGGACCTATGCATAGGTTTGAGGTGTGGTGCGAAAAGCAGAAAGAGAACCCTTTCTCCTGCCAGGTTGCAGTGATACTTCAATATCTTCTTCATCTTTCAGATTTGGGCCTTAAGTCCAACTCTGTCAGAGTTCACCTTAGTGCTTTGGCTGCACACCACTTCCTAGTGGAAGGAAAGCCTCTTTCTGCACATCCTTTGGTGTCCAGGTTTCTAAGAGGCCTACTTCTGCAGAAGCTCCCAGTTCACCCTCCGGCAACCGAGTGGGATTTGAATGTGGTCTTGGGACAGCTTACTCATCCACCTTTTGAGCCGATGGCAACCTGCCGTCTACGCTACCTTTCTTGGAAGGTAGTTTTCTTGGTGGCACTCATGTAGGCTCGACGAGTGAGTGAGCTTCAAGCCCTGGTATCCAACAGGCCTTATACAAGGTTCTATGGAACCGGGTGGTGCTCCGCACACACCCCAAGTTCCTTCCGAAAGTGGTCTCTTCGTTCCACCTCAACCAGGAGGTAGTACTACCTACCTTCTTCCCAGGCCGCATGCCAATAGGGCAGAGACAGTTCTGCATACCCTGGACTGTAAGAGGGCGTTAGCCTTCTACATTGAGTGTACGCGAGACCATAGAAGAGCCTCTCAGCTCTTCATACCTGGGCATACAGGGCAGCCGAGCTTCCGTTGCAAGGTCGTGTTACGGCCCACCGGGTCAGGGCTATGGTGGCATCAGTGGCTCATTTCCGCTCTGTTCCACTGGCAGACATCTGCCAGGCCGCCACCTGGTCTTCGGGTCAGACTTTTGCAACCCATTACTGCCTGGATAGGGAGTCCCAAAGGGACAGTGCTTTCTGACATGCTGTACTCCGTAACCTTTTTGAGGTCTAGGCAGCTCCTTCCCTCCAACTCTTTGGTGTCAGGCTACCGGAGTGTTACGCTCTCAGTTAGATTCCTATTATGGCTGTTTGCGGCTCTCGTAGAGGGAGCCTATGTTTCAGCTATGGGTTCTTGGTAGCCTATAGCTGGGGAGTCCCATATGTGAGGACTGACTTCCTGCTTGTTCCTGGAGAAAACATAGTTACTCACCTGTAGCAGGTGTTCTCCAGGGACAGCAGGAATCAGTCCTCACAACCCTCCCATCTCCCCTTGGGGTTGCAGTCCTGTTACTGTATTTTGTTATTTTGCCGTCTTATAGCTATGTCAT
Source organism: Ichthyophis bannanicus (assembly GCA_033557465.1). NCBI lineage: Eukaryota > Metazoa > Chordata > Amphibia > Gymnophiona > Ichthyophiidae > Ichthyophis > Ichthyophis bannanicus. The sequence continues at coordinate 882,674,740 of CM066035.1, read as the reverse complement.
TTGACTGAGCAAGATGGCACCCTTGGGCGGGAAGGAGACCGCGCATGCGTGATGCAAGTCCCAAAGGCTTTCTTAGAAAGCTGGGGATTTGCTCTGCACAAGGGCTCCGTCGGCACCGACATCACCCATATGTGTGAGGACTGATTCCTGTTGTCCCTGGAGAACACCTGCTACAGGTGAGTAACTACGTTTATTGAAGGGAAAATGTTTTACTTCTCTGAGAAATTAATGTTGAGGTTAAGTAGGAACTTGAGCTTAGTGAAAGCTAATGTGACATTTCTTTGAATTTTTGAATTGTTGGGTGCAATTTGGATTATTTTGTAAGAGTTCTAAAAATTAAAATGTTTGACTCCAGTAATTTTAACCCTATCTAAATATCTTTAAAATTCTACTTATTAAAATAGCACTTTATGTATATTACACTTGGTTGTCTGTGAATCAGTTGAGCTTATTTTGGAGGGGAGGATCACATGATATAGAGCAGAGAGGAAGACATGCACACTTAGAACTCCTGCCAAACACCCCAAAAATGGCTTCAAAGAATATCCAGTAACCATGTAGATCAACATTTGCCGAAAAGCGTGAAAAATCTAGAGATGTTGGCAAGAGGCATACAGGAGCGTGAAATGCTCTGTATCGTCCCCAAATGGCTACTTAATGCCAGGCAAGAGAATAAGCCAGAAGACCCAACTAAGATGTCCCCAGAAACAACATTATCTGCCTCCAAAGTAGGAAAGACGGACTAAGCTGCAATGTGCTGTAGATGAGATTAAGGTGAAGTTTGAACAGCAGTTCCAAAGAGTAACAGAGTTGGAGGTTCAGATAACAGCGCAGGAGGAGATAAGTGGACAGATGGCATGGCAAGTCGAAGAACTGAAGAAGAATAAAGAAGCCCTGTTAGAGCAAATAGAGAAGAAGGAGAATTGCTCTTGACTAAATAATTTGTGGGTGATAGGCTTAGAAAAAAAATCACCAATGCAGAGCTGTATACATTTTTTGAAAAGTGATTACTTGCTCAGCTGGATATTCAGACCACAGATAACATGTAGAGGCGTAAAGGGCCCATTGGTTAGGTCCCAAGAGAGATTTTGCAGATAAACAAAGGGCAACAATAGCATGGTATCTTATTTAGTTGGAGAAACAGCACCTGCTGCGTGATTACTGGAGTTTAAAGGCTATTGAATACAATGGTAAAAGGATCTTCCTTTCTAATGACTACTCTGCTCAGGTGGCTGCAAAGCACCAACAATTTGCTCTGGCTGGTGCAGCACTGCACCAGAAAGGGATCTGGTGTGCCTTGTTTCCCCACAATTTGTGCATCCTTCATGAAGGCAAAACTTTAATGATTACTATGACAGAAGAGGGTAAGCACTTCCTAGAGAGATGCAACAGAGAGCGCAGTAGCTTAGCTCATGTGGCATGGATGGGCATGGGGAATGTAAATGACTATAAGAAAAACTTAATGGCAAACAGCAAGGACAGAGCAAAAGACATGAACTGGACTAAGATTTGGCACATAGAAACAACTGAAGTACAAGATGATGGAGCGGCAAATGGGAGGAGAGAAGCTAAATTCTGATGTATGCCTGCAAAACAAAACCAAAAACCGAGCAAGCTCAGATTGAGTGATCAATCAGAGGAACATATAAATGTCTGAGAACTGGCAGAACATTGCCGTGCCAGCTAACCAATGACTTAATCTAATGGCACAATAAACTGTGGAGAGGGACTGCACTCCGCAGACCTGAGACAGAAAATGTAGTATCGACAACAGGTCATGATTAATAGAGGAGTGAGCACCGAGTTTACAAAACATGAGAGGCCTGAGTGAGAGAGGACATCATGAATTGTTATGCGAACAAAGTAAATGTGGAGACACCAGCTATTAAAGCAAAGACACTAGGCATATCAACTAGTGACTGAGCGATTTGTTTACAAGTAGTTGGGAATGAAGAAACTTAGTTTAACAGTTAAATATTCTAGCAAGACTGCAGGAAATGTTTGACTGCTGCTCAAGAGAGTGAGAGCACTGCTTAAAGATTGTGTTTGAATGTTGGAGCATCTGGAAGAATAGTGGGGGGGGTAATTCTTGACTCTCAAAGGTAATTGGTTCCTCAGGTGAGAAAAGGGAGGAGTTAACTGCTTAAGAAAGGGTTGGTGTAGGATATTTGGGAAGACAAATTTAAGAATTTCTAAGGTTGCAGGACACATCTCAGGATTTTTGTTAAATGGGAATTGGGTTGGTGTGGCTTAGAATGTTTTTGTCAAGGTCCTATGGCTGGAGTGTTTTTTGTGGTGGACTTGTTTTGAAAATGGAGGAGGAAAAGATGACTGCTTTGTGGAGAGGGATGATAGAAATATGGATTGGGTGAATGGAGAAAAGGAGGGGGAATGATAAGTGACTGGGCAGAAAGGGGAAGTGGGGGGAGGGTAGTTAAAGAGGTAATTAAACAAGAAAAAAAGCCAATGGGAGTAGCCTAATGGTTAAGAACACTGGCTTGGGAACCCAGAGACCAAGGTTTGATTCCCACTAGCACTCCTTGTGGTCTTGGACAAGTCACTTAACCCTTCATTGCCTCAGAAAAATTCAAGTTATCAATGTCCCTGCTTAATGTACATTACCAAGTTTGTTTCAATGTAAACCGCTTTGATTGAAATGATAAAGCGGTATATAAACTTGTTAAAGAAAATAAATAAATAAAGGAATTAAGATATAGCCATCAATACAAAGGAGAGAAAAAGAAAGCTCCAGAAGGATGATTCTCAAGTGGACTGTTGTAGAGGGGTCAATACGGGGGAAAAAATGACTGAGCTAAAATTCACAACACTTAAAAAGGGAGAAGACTTTGGCATACCTAAGGAAGATAGGCGCAGATATAGCAATTATGCAGGAAACATAGCCTAAACCTGCTAGGATATGGGAAATTGAACAGAAGATGGTATAGGAAATATAATTAAACATAAACCAAACTAATCTTTTTCCTCTGTCTAATGAGATTAGATTTATTCCTCTTTATATGAAACAATTTGATCTGAAAATTATACTATAGATAAGGCTCCCCCCCACCCTAGCCTATAGGCTTTAAGGTAATCACTTTGTCTTATAGGCTTGTTTGTTTTTAAAGCCATTTTTCTCTCCCTCTTGACAGAGTATGGGCAAATCAGGTCTATCCATCAGATTGTTCCAACATCTCAAAAGCATGCCAGAAGGTTCAGTTGAGCTGTTTGCAATCTAACGGAGATGGAAAGATGATTTAGGTCAAAATGAAACCCTGATTTTGTTTTCTTCAGTCTTTTCCCCTATAAACATAATATCCAATTTTAGTTGTTTAGTTTATAGTTAGTTGGGAAAGAATGTAGCAAAAATGATGAAACAATTGAGTGCATTTTTTAGTGCATTCATCATGTGTTTGTATTTACATAAAATATTTATGCCCTGCAACACTGATCAAGACCATCCTTTGCAGTGAACAAAAACACACATTTAAAAATAGACCAAAATCCACTGACAGTCATTAACATACACAGTTAACAAAATAAGACAATGGACTGAACTGCAGCCTACCATATCATATTCATATCCCACTTCAGTTTCTTACCTACAGCATATTTCTCTCCATTCATAAACTATCTGACAAGGGAGTTTCATAACATAGAAACATGATCACAGAAAAAGACCACAAGGCCCATCTAGTCTGTCCTTCCATAACAACTACTACAACAGTCCACTTTCTACCTTTAGAGATCCTCTGTGTTGGTCCCATGCTTTTTTGAATTCAGTTACTGTCCTCATCTCTACCACCTCCACTGGGAGACTATTCCACGGATCCACTACTCTTTCCGTAAAGAAATATTTCCGCATATCACTCCTGAATCTATCTCCCTTCACCCTCATCCCATGTCCCCTCGTAGCAGAACTTGCTTTCAATTGAAAGAGGCTCTCTCCCTGAACATTTCTGCCACGGAGGTATTTAAACATCTCAATCATATCACCTCTATCCCGCCTTTCCTCTAAGGTGTACATATTAAGATCCTTAAGTCTGTCCTCATATGCTTTATAATGAAGCCCATTAATCATTTTAGTAGCAACCCTCTGCACCGACTCCATCCTGTTCACATCCTTTTGAAGGTGCGGTCTCCAGAATTGCACACCATACTCCAAATGAGGTCGCACCAAAGACTTATACAGAGGTATTATCACCTCCTTTTTTCTGCTAGCCATTCCTCTCCGTATGCACCCAAGCATCCTTCTAGCTTTTGCCGTCGCCTTTTCTACCTGTTTAGCTACTTTAAGATCATCAGACACAACCACGCCTAGGTCCCGCTCTTCTTTTGTGGACAAAAGTACTTCACCTCCTATACTGTATTGCTCCCTTGGATTGCTGCAGCCCAAATGCATGACCTTACATTTTTTAACATTAAATCCCAGCTGCCAAATTCTAGACCATTCTTCAAGCTTAGCTAGATCCCTCCTCATGTTATCTACACCTTCCTGGGTGTCTACTCTATTACAGATTTTGGTATCATCCGCAAAGAGGCAAACCTTACCCGACAGCCCTTCCGCTATATCACTAACAAAGATGTTAAAAAGAATCGGACCAAGGACAGATCCCTGGGGCACACCACTGGTAACATCCTTCTCCTCAGAGGAATGGCAGTTGAGAAAGCCATGCCCATATTGCAAATGTCAGTGAAGGACCCGTAAGATTAGCATTGGTGGAATGTAAAGCACACCTGAATTCATACAGTGCCAGCAAATCTCTAAACTAAATTGGAGTATTATCCCTTCACACTTTAAAAATTCACAAATTTTGTATATAATATTTTGCATTACAGATAATGAATGGGTGGCATACGCTCATGTATAACACACCCTGACACTAGTCAAGCAGCATATTCTGAGCTGCTTTGAGGATCCCATATTTGGCAAGAGATATTCCCAAATGGCATTGCAGTAGTCTAAACTATAAGGCACCAAAAATGACCATACTAATTGAAAATCGGAGGGTAACAGAATGTCTTAGCCTTCTTATTAGACTTTTGTTTACAAAACACAGAAGCCAGTGACAATTGCTAATATAAGTATACATCTACTGTATGTTACTAACAATGGTAGAAACAAGTTAATTCAGTAACAGCAATCCAAAGTGAAGGCAATACCTCTGAACCCATTGCACCTAGTTTTTCTTCACATTCATGGTTAACTTACTAGAGCCCATCCAGTGGATCATCTCAGTTTTAGAATACTGCCTTTAAACCTTCGAGGAATTAAAGTGGATATAATTGCATAGTCCTTACTGAAGGAATATTAATAAGCGGAAGAAATGATCTGGCTTCCTACTTGGCTTTATCTGCATTTTCAGTTCCCATGTATAAATTCTTCAGTATAGTCCTATTGATATCCAGATGGGAAACATTCTACTATGTTTTTGGTGACTTTTTCCTTAAAATATGCCTAGACAAAAAAGTCAGTATACACATGTATTTATGTAGTTGGCTCTGCTGCCAACCGCGTAAGGGCTTTAAAAAAAATAAAATCGTGCCTATTTGAATGGATAATTTTGGACATATAAATTGTTATATGGCCAAAATTATCCCTGCCCAGAAAAATTTGGGACATTCCAGGCTCTGCACCATTTAAACATATAGCTTGTTTGTCTAAGTGGTGATATTCAGCTGAAGATATAAATTGTTTTCAGGTGGGCTGCTCAGATAGCTGGTGTAACATGAACAATTTAACTTAGATGGTTCACGTTGTATGTGCAATAACCCCTGCCAGTCTGGGAATCCCAAAAAAGTGGCTTTTAGCTTCTATTTGGCAGACTGGGAGCACAACTTCCAAGAGTCAATACTGTCCTTGCAGGCTTAGCTGTCAGGGATCCTGGACAGGATCCATATACACTGGGAGGCCTGTTGCACCTTGGATTCATTCACTACACTTTTCTCTCATTACAGTAATTCACTACAGGCCAGAAGAGTGTGTTCTGAACCAAAGTTTTACTAAAACATATTGTGGAGTCATGAACAGTAACAAAGTAGTTGTAGCAGAGGCAAAAATGCCATAGCAGTTAGTCCTCCTCCTCACAGTGGCTACTTTAGTTAGAAAACCTCTCTTCTGCACTAGCTTCTTTCAGAATTCCTTGTGAGCTGGAGTCTGTTTTAAATGTGGTTACAGATGCAGTATATTGATAACTTCTGGCCCTCTGTGTCAACTCCTGGGATGTCCCCTGATTCCTCACTATCTTTACTAGATTAGTGGCTCCTTGATGCTCTTTTGGTATACCATGTCTTGCCTCTTCCTCTTGTTACCTCCTCTCTTGTTACCAGGCACAAAGGACAATAGGTGCAAAGGTCTAAGCAACCCCCACTGCTCCTATATGGACTCCCTCTCGCTTTTGTAAGGCTGGGCTATGGGGGTGGTACTTGACCCCTATGCACTCCATATGGTAGAGGTGCTTGCTGGCAGGCTCTCCAGAGCATGTGTTCCCTCCTCTCTCTGATATGTGTGCTCATTGTGTTCGGCCTTCAGAACTGCCAGTTCTAGTGCCCCCCCCGCCCTTCACACCACATGGGCAACACACTCCACAATGGCTAGGGTGCTGTCCAAGCCATATGAGAGGAATGACAGAGGGGCATTCCCTCCCCACACTCAGAGGCCTTTTAAGGTGTTCCCTGTAGCCTAGGTGAACAGGCACACTGGGGCACCTTAGGGTGAGGGGGGGGGTTAATATACCCGTTTGTCATGATGGACACTGCGGACTCCCTGCCTGATGCCATGTTTGCACTCTTTCTCCCATAGTTAGGAGCGCAGCACAGACTTTGTTGCAAGTGTTTGCTTTCCTGATTTGCATGCCTTGCCCATTATTCTGAGTTTTGCAGCCAGTTGTTCCTATTCCTAGTTGTGCCTATTCTACACTGGCCTGTTAATATTTTCCTGTAGGTAGGGTCCCTAATAAAGCATTGGTAGCTTAGTTGCAGGGCATGCGTGTGAACACATTAACTGTGCGCATGCACTATGGCTGCGTATTCACAACTAGCATGGTAGTGATGTGCCTTGACATTTCTACAGCGGCCAGGCCCCTTGCATCTACTGTGGCTGCTATGCCCCCATGTTAAACACGTGCTAAATAGGCATTTGTCCCATGCTACGTCTGCACTTTACTAAACATGCCCCAAAATGTATTCCTGCCAATTACTGAATTCTATGCAAGTAGATTCACAGTGGTAACCAGAAGAGAGATGGGGAAATGGTGGTGGTATTCTGTAAATAAATATCCGTGTTTAAATTTATATTTCATATTATAGTTATGTACATCAGTGGTTTATGGGTATTATGTGTGTTTGACTTTACAGAATGTTCTCTTCAGGTAGCTCCCCCAGTACTCTTGTTGGAATGGAGCGAGAGGGGTGGCGACATTGTGCTAATTGTAAAGACTAGCAAATCTGGGCTCATGACCGTGTTAAGGCAGGTGCCCAGCAGTTTTGTAGATATATTAGACCTATTGCAGTCCTCCTTTCGTGGCCTTCCCCATTCTCGCCATCATTGTGATATAATCAATGAATCACTTCATATTCAGGCAGCAGCGTCTTTTGACTATACTTGTTCATTTTGTTTTGACCTGATAGAGTGTAGCTTTTGAAAGCTATAAAAAATGTATTGTTAGCCCAATAAAAGATTATCACTGTTTTTAAACCTTTATTTTTGTGCATTCAAATGGACTAACATGGAAACCATGTTACCTTTTCTTACACCATAATAACATTCCTAAGTTCAAGTAATTTCTAATGTTGTAGGTCACTTATTTTTGATTTGCATGTCTTCATACAGTTATTCCTATGCTCATCCATCTCCACTGGCTCCCGATTAGGTTCGGGTTCATCTACAAATTTCTTATATTTACTCACAAAGTTCTCCACACCACCACCCCCCAGTATCTTGCCGACCTTATTTGTGGCCGACCTTCCCCCCGCCTCCTCCGTTCAGCCCATGGCAATCATCTATTTCTTCCCTCTCCTTCACATGCCCACCTCAAGCTTACCCGCCATTCCGCTTTTTTCTTCCTTCTCGCTCTTTGGAACTCCCTCCCTCACCCCCTCCATACTGAGCTGTCCTTTTCCAGGTTCAAAGGCTTGCTGAAAACACATCTTTTTCACCAGACTTTTGACCTTCCCCTCCCTGACCCCTCCTCCCTTGGTCTTGAGCCCCTCTCTGGCTTAAACCTTTCCCTCCTCGTACACCTGGAGCCTATGCCTGTCGCTCTTTCTGTTCTATTGCCTATTTCTATCTCTTTCCTGTTATACATTAGCGTTATTTTCTCCCTTTTGTGTTCACCTGCAGCCGTTATTGATGATTTGTACACTGCCCTAATGCCCGTGCCTGGCGGTATATCAAGTGTATAAATAAAGATAAAGTTACATGGGTAGTGTTTTAGAAGGATTAACCCTTATCATAAAGTCTGGAGACTACTTTTCTAATAGATGCATATTTACATAAGAATTTCAGAATTTAGAACTTGGCTGAAGAGGAATCCTTAAATCCCTGACATGTTGCTGCTGATATGCTGCATCTGAAAACTGTATACTTGCCTAATCAAAGTGAATAAAAGAATCTCAGCTGGGCAAAACAGATGGATCATTTTTATCTTTTCCTGCCATCTTTAACTATGTTATATAATAATCTGATCACATTTCTGCATATAGGTCAGTTGTGTGTTTTGTCTACTTTCAAAAATTCTGATCAGTCATTGCCAATCCTTTTTTTTTTTGTAGTATAATATCTGCTTTTCTCTTTAGATTTAATTACTTGCCTTGCCATATTCGCGTTCAAGGTGCATTACATTCAGGCACAGTAGGCATTTTCTCAGGGCCATTGCAGCACTTACGCCCATTAACCTTTAGTAAACATACTGCTAAAAATCTAAGATGCCAGTATTCAATGACAGCAGCCAGCATTTGTAGAACAGCTGACCATCGTCGTTTAAACTTAGATTTGTATATTCAATACCAGGATCCTATCTGGTCACTTGTTAGCCAGCCTAGCTAAACTGCTAAAGTTAGGCCAGCCTTTTGTGTGCCTAACTTTACCTGGTTTATGTTAACCGGGCAATGGCTTAATATCGCTGCTGACCGGTTAACCCTAGCGCCGCCCTAAGAACATGGTCAGCATTGGGGTGTGCAGGGCATTAGGAGAGGATATTCCGCAGCACAAATCACCTATGTACCGCTAAGTATTCCACTCACTGAGGTTAACGCAGTTAGCAGGTCTACTAACCATGTTAATCAGTGGAGTAAATTTTGACCAAGCAGCCCCCACAATGCAGGAGATCCCATGCAGAAAGGGGTACCCACATGATGGCAAAGGCAGAGTAGTAAACATTTAAGTCTTTGCTGTACTGCCTCCCATTTTCTTCAGGTCCCAGCAGCCTTCACCTCTCACCACCAGGCCCAGGCCAAAGTCTCTCAAACCACAGCTATTATCGTGAGGTTTCAGTCCAGCGATGGGAGGTGAAGGCTGCTGGACCTGAAGAAAAGAGAAAATGAGAAATAGTGCCTCAAAGACTTAAAAATATGTTTGCTGCAAGAGTGTGGTAGTGGTGGGGCCCTTCAGCAAAATTTTGCTTGTTATCCCCTCATTCAAACTTACTTCACTGATGTTAATCCTTTTGAATATGACACCACCTACACACACACACAAGTTTTATACCTGAGCTGGCTGTGAAGTTTTCACCAGCTGCTTAATCTTAAGAAGCGAGCGTATCCTAAAATCTTTTGCATTTTTCATGGTAGTGCAGTCCTTGCTGGATAGTTATTGCTGGAGAAAAAAATCTGAGGATTGGCTTAAGGCCCCTTCCCACACTTTGGGAGGTAAGCTGTCAGAATGACTTGATGATCTTGGGCCATGTCCCACTGTAGAAAGATGAATGGTTTGTGATGACATACATTAAGTATGAATATAGAATATAGCATGACCAACTAGAGATGACTCAAAAGGCAAAACGTTTATGAACAAGGATAAAGCTGAAATAAAATATATGCCTTTTATTCCAAAAACTGTCAAAATATAGTGGGGAGGGGGAAGGTGGGAAGGAGACCTAGGAATAAGATTCAAAGAGAAAAGATTAAATTCAAGAAATAAGCAAGTATTTTCAGGAATAAGCAGGAACGTAGTCTTCATATATGGATGACGTCGGTACCGACGGAGCCTGCCTGGGAACACTGCACCTGCGTAGCTGCCTTCCTGCCTTTCCAGTTCTCCCTCAGTTATTCGTTTTCCGCGGAGCAGACAGGAAGCAAATCCTGTCACCGCAGAAAATTCCTGTTTTTTTTCATATTTTTGTGGTTCACATCTACCTTCCCGTTGACGCTGGTACCAACTCACCATCAGTACTTTCTTTTTTCTTTAAAAAAACAAAACAAAACTGACGAAGAAAGTTCCACTTTCTTCAGGCGCATCAAAGCCATTTTAGGCCTAGGCCTTCCATTTGTCGCTGACACAATGGAAAAACCATCCAGTGGTTTTAAGTGTTCCAAGTGTGGCGGTACTATCTTGACCACCGACACCCATGACTGGTGTCTAAAATGCCTAGGGCCTGTTCTCCAACCGTCAGAATGTCCTCTCTGCAGAAAGATGACTAAGAGAGGCCTACAGAATCGAGCTGCAAAGCTGGGCACCCTCTTCGCCTCCGACGCAGTCTCTTTAGCATCGATGTCACTTAACCCTCCATTGCCCATGTTCCCTGTAAATATTAGTGTATGTGTCTCATATCCCCGTGTGTTAAATGTATCCCCCACTTGTGTTGTGACCGCTTTGATTGAAGGATAAGGCGGTTTACAAAACTGTCTAAATAAATAAATAAATAAAATCTTCCTCCCATGGATCTCAGGTATCGAAACCTAAGTCTTCATCGAAGAGTGCCCCCCCCCCCCAAAGAGTAGATCTCCTTCTAAGCATCAAGATGCCTCGAGCGTTGCCCTGGAGGGGGACACACCGGCCAAACAACCCCAGTGGGAGGACCTTCTCTACAAAGCCTTACTGGGGTCCCAGGGTGCTCCCGAGGCCTCCACCTCCGGAGAGCTCCTGGTGCCGTGCTCAGGGATCATGGCCCGCAATTCTGGTACCAATACCCAAGCATTGGCAAGTTCCATGGATCAACGTATCCTTGCAATCAAGCGGAGCTTAGCGGCCTTACTGGAGACCTCTGTTCCGGTGAAACCCTTACAGTCGGTTCTGCAGACATCTGTACCGATACAGGCTGCATTGATTTTCTTGCCGCTTTCCATGCTACCGCCCATGCCGGCCCTCAAATCCGTTTCTGGTACCGAGGTTCCGACTGCACAAATTCCGTGTACTGGCTTCGACTGGTATAGAGTTCGTACGGAGTGGGAACACCCCCCTGCCTGACGATACTTCAAGTCTTCGGATTCCGATTCCTCAGACGATGAATCGGCCGATACTCGAGTCATGCAAACTCTCCGGGAAGACCCATCTCCGTCTCCACAACGCCACATGTCCCCACTAGAGGACATGACTTTATTTGCGATGTTGCTAGGGTCCTGTCCATAACAGTAACATCGGAGAAAGAGCCTAGGGCTGAAGAATTGGAAATTCTTCAATACCCAACGGCTCCAAAAGAAGCATCTACACTCCCTATCCATTGGATACTTAATGACCTCATGCTTCGTATGTGGGAGACCCCTCTTGTTGTTTCTCCCCACACCCGCTGGCTCTATACCGGGTACCGGAGTGTCCTGATTTTCAAAAGAGACAGTTGCTGCACCATTCCATGGTGGTGGAATCAGCAGTGCGTCAAATCAAGAGCACATAAACACATTCCTTAAACCCTCCAGGTAGGGAATCGAAAACCCTCTATGCTTTTGGTCGATGTTGCTTTCAGGCTTCCATGCTATCGGCCAGAATCAGTTCCTACAATACTCTATATGGGTATGTTCTTCAAAGAGAGGTGGCTAAAGACTTGGAATTAATGGCTCCTCATCTTCCCAATGACAAGAGGACATATTATCTCACCCTTCTAAAGCATGCTCAGAATGTCTCAATTTTTTAATAAAGCAACTTTTGATTGCTTTGCTTTGAGTGCATCAGCAGAACTACATCCATCTGCATCGGTGCATGCAGGATTGCTTGGCTCCAAGCATTGGATCTTGAACAATGGGTTCAAGATAAGCTGGGTAGTATCCCTTGCACTGGTGAAAACCTTTTTGGCAAGGATTGGCAAGACAAGGCCTCTCAGTTGGAGTCTGAGAACACTACCCTGAATAGGTTCTCTAGATCTACTGCCAACCCAGCTAAGAAGAAGGCAGCAGCAAAGAAAGCCGCCTTCAATAAAAAGAAATAGTATTATCCTTCTTATACCCCTGCTGTTCAATGTCAGCATCATGCTCTTCAGAAGAGACAACTTCCAAAACAGCAAAAGAAGGCTCAGACTCCCAAATTTCAGCCACCTCAGCAGACTCAGGCTGCTCCAGGTTTTTGATTCCTTTCTAGAGAACATAGCTGTCCTGCCTCTAAAGAATCCCAACCCCCGTCCACATTCCCTGCAGACTCTGCCATTATGCCCCCAGATGGCATCTCATCACTTTGGAGCAGTGGACTTTTAACAATAGTACGGAAGTGATACAGACTTCATCTGTGAAGCCTACCCCCTCCGGCTTCACCAAGAGAGTTCCATTCTCAGCCGCCTCTCACTACTCTATTACTACAAGAGATCACCTCTCTTCTACTGCAAGAAGCAATAGAGGAGATTCCAACATTCCAGCAGAGAATGGGCTTCTATTCTTGCTACTTTCTTATCCCAAAGAAAACGGGGGTACAGGCCCATTCTGGACTTCAGGGACCTGAACAAGCATCTCCTATGGGAGGAGTTCAAGATGGTCTCCCTGGGGACCCTTCTTCCCTATCTCCAGAGTCAAGACTGACTCTGTTCTCTAGATCTAAAGGAAGTGTACACTTATATTATTATCCATCTAGAACCCATAAAATTCCTCCGCTTCATGTTTCAGGGAAGACACTATCAATACAGAGTTCCACCTTTCAGCTTCGCCTCTGCCCCAAGAGTCTTCACAAAATGCATGGCAGTAGTTGCTGCATTTCTAAGAACTCTAGGGATATTTGTCTTCCCTTACTTAGACAACTGGCTCATAAGAGGCCAGTCTGTCCCTCTCACGCATCATGCAGGTGTTACAACATTTGGAATTTTTCATAAATCTTCCAAAGTCCCAACTCATCCCCTCTCAAGCTCTAGAATTCATAGTGGCCCTATTAAATACTCAGCAGTTAAGGGCATTTCTGTCCCAACTCCACTGCACTCGTGTCAATCAGTTAACATCTCAGGCAGGTCTCAAGAACTATCTTACTGCTCGAGAAATGCTACAACTTCTGGGTCATATGGCATCAACTGTGCATGTAGTTCCATATGCCCGTCTACACATGCGCACAGCCCAGTGGACACTGGCATCCCAGTGGTCTCAAGCATCAGGTCGCCTAGAGGATAAGATAAGTCTCTACCCTTCTGGTCTCGTCTCTCCAGTGGTGGTGTTGGTCTCGTCTCTCCAGTGGTGGTTTTCCCCAGAAAATCTTCTTGTAGGGTCACCTTTTCAGATGCCTGCACATCAATGTACCCTGACGACAGACGTATCCAAACTGGGCTGGGGAACCCATCTGGGATCTCTCTGCATTCAAGGCCTCTGGTCTGAGCAGGATTCACAACTCCACATAAATCTGCTGGAGCTCAGAGCCATTCTCAATGCTGTCAGTGTTCCAGGACCATCTTCGTTGCCGCAGTGTCCTAGTCCGAACCGACAATCGAGTAACCATGTTCTATGTGAACAAGCAAGGTGTAACAGGTTCTTGGATCCTCTGCAGCGAGGCTCTACATCTCTGGTCCTTTGCCATACATCATTGCATTCACCTCCAAGCAGTATCTCCAGGAACAAGCAGGAATAAGTCCTCACTTATGGGTACGTCGGTACCGACGGAGCCTGCGCGGGAAAGCTCCCCAGCTTCCCAGAAGGAAGCATTTGGGGCCTCCCACTGCACATGCGTGCTGCCTTCCTGCCTTCCTGACCAGCTCTCCTCAGTTTCTCTTTTTCCGCGGAGCCAGCAGGTTGTGTTCCTGTCACCGCTGAAGAAATTATTGTTTTAGTTTGTTTCTTTAGACCGCGTACCTGCCTTCCCCATACCGAAACCGGTACCGCCGGTCTCTCTTTTCTTTAAAAAAAAAAAAAAATCTTTATCTTTGCACAACTTGGTGACTTCGGTTAGGCCTCAGGCCTACACAAATTCTCCTCATGGAGAAACCAGCCCCTGGTTTCAAGAAATGTACCAAGTGTAGTGCTGTTATTTCTGTCACAGACACCCATGAATGGTGTCTTAAATGTTTGGGACCTGACCACTCCATTCCGGACTGCCCATCCTGCTCCCAGATGTCTAAACGTGGTTTGCAGAACCGAGCCAACAAATTCCATGTGCTGTTTGCTTCAGATAATCCAGCATCACAGTCATCCAGGTCTTCCTCTCCGGATGGATCTCAGGTAACCAAACCTTCTTCGGGCAGGTCCTCAAAGAGCAAATTTCCTTCAACGCATCGAGAGGCTCTCACTTTTGAATCTGAGGATCCTGCCCCAGCCAAACAACCCCGGCGGGAAGCTCTGGCTTCCAAAGCACCATCTATGGGGTTACAGGTTGACATCGATGGCACGGCCTCGACTGATCACCTGTTAGACTGCTCTGGGGTACCGGCCCATACCGGTACCGACATCCAGGCAGCAGTGGCGTCTATGAGCAATACTGTTCAGACCATGCAGCAGGCCATGCTGGCTTTTATTACAGCTGCGACGCCCTCGGTACCGCGTTCAGCGGTACCGGGTCCGGTTCCGGTATCGTCTCCCATACCGGAACCGAGACCATCGACTTCCAAACGCAGATCGGTTCCGCATGCCGGATCCGGGTTTTCACCCGATACCGATCCCATACCCGGTACACCCGATGTCGATACCGATCGGTATGCGTATCGTGCGTTGGAAGCAAATAGAGAATACTCTGATTCTTCTGAGGATTTTGACTCCTCTGAGGACTCTGATGAGCTGTCTCTAGTTCTTCATGAAGACCCTTCTTCCCCAAAGAGGAGAATGTCTCCACCAGAGGATTTGTCCTTTCAAGACTTCATTATAGAGCTAGCTAAAGGACTTTCTATTACCACATCCTCTGAAAAAGAACCTAGGTCAAAGAAATTGGATATTTTAGGATACCCTAAGGTTCCTAAAGAGGCAGTCACCCTGCCTATCCATGAAATCCTTCAAGAACACTTGATGGACTTATGGGAGGCTCCTCTAACGTTGTCTCCTTACTCTCGTAGGTTGGACACCATGTACCGGGTCCCCCCTCCTCCTGGGTTTCAAAAGACTCAGCTGCCTCACCATTCCATTGTGGTGAAGTCTGCGCTGAAAAAGATTAAGAGCACCAAAAGGCACTCTTCTACCCCTCCAGGGCGAGAATGTAAGACCCTAGACTCTTTTGGCAGGAAAGTTTTCCAGGCTAGTATGCTTATAGCCAGGATTAATTCTTACAGTCTGTATATGGGCATGTTTCTCAGGGAACTTGCCCTAAAGGTACGGCATTTTGCCTCCTTTATCCCTGAGGATAGAAAGGAGGAGTTCATTTCTCTGGTGAAACAGCTTCTAGATGTTTCTAAGTTCTCCAACAGAGCAGCTTTTGATTCCTTTGAGGGTGCCGGTAGAGCTTCGGGCATTGCTATTGCAGCCCAACGACTTGCTTGGCTCCAGGCCTCTGACCTAGAACCCTGGGTCCTGGATGGCTTACGGAATCTGCCCTGTACAGGTGAGAACTTATTTGGTAAGGACTGGCAAATTAAAGCCACTCAAATGGACGCAGAAAATGCTACATTAGATAGACTTTCTAAGTCTACCTCTACTCCTGCCAAGAAAAAGTCTTTCAAGAGGCCTTACTACAAGAAGGCCAGATTTTCCACAAATACTGGCCAACAATCTTCTCAGTCTCGCTTTGCTGCTAAACGTCAGCAACCTAAACAGGCAAGGTCAAAGCCTGCAGCGTCTGCCACTCCTCAGCAGGCTCAACCCCCTTAGGGGTTTTGACTTGCCCCTAGAGAACTTAACATTTCTGGCTCTAGAACAACCAGAGCCCCTCACAATTCCCGGAAGGTTAGCTCACTTTGCTCCCAGATGGGGGCAAATTACATCAGAGCACTGGACCCTCTCTATCATCAGAGAGGGCTACAAACTTCATTTTTCCAACCTTCCTCCATATACCATGGTGAGGCACTTCAATTCTCCCCCATCTCTCCTGGGCCTGTTGGATCAGGAGGTCTCTTCTCTCCTTGCCCAAGGGGCAATAGAAGAGGTTCCTCTTCTTCAACAAGGGACAGGATTCTACTCCCCTTATTTTCTCATAACAAAGAAGACAGGGGGATTCAGACCTATCCTAGATCTGAGAGAATTGAACAAATTTCTATACAAGGAGAAATTCAAAATGCTTTCTCTAGGCATTCTCCTTCCATACCTTCAGAGTCGGGATTGGCTTTGTTCTCTAGATCTCAAGGATGCGTACACACATATACTCATCCACCCATCCCAC
The DNA here is from genome assembly GCA_033557465.1 of Ichthyophis bannanicus. Lineage (NCBI taxonomy): Eukaryota > Metazoa > Chordata > Amphibia > Gymnophiona > Ichthyophiidae > Ichthyophis > Ichthyophis bannanicus. The sequence continues at coordinate 882,658,113 of CM066035.1, read as the reverse complement.
AGAAAATATCTAAGATTTCTGTTTCAGGGAAAACATTTCCAGTACAGAGTACTTCCCTTCGGTCTAGCCTCTGCTCCAAGAGTGTTCACCAAATGCATGGCAGTGGTGGCTGCATTTCTAAGAGGTCTGGGAATTTTTGTATTCCCATATCTGGACGACTGGCTCATCCGAGCTCCATCTCAGTCAGAGGCCCAGATTTCCCTGGACCGCACAAGGCACCTTCTGCAGTATCTGGGACTGGTGGTAAACCTTCCCAAGTCTCAACTTACCCCTACTCAGTCTCTAGAATTCATAGGGGCCCAGTTGGACACCACCACTGCAAGGGCCTACCTACCTCAAGTCCGGGGCCAACGTCTGATGTGCTTGGCCTCCCAAGCTCAGTCCAGCAGTCACTTGACAGCCAGAGAAATGCTACGACTTCTGGGCCACATGGCCTCCACGGTACACGTGGTGCCCTACGCTCGTCTTCATATGAGAGCAGCTCAATGGACCTTGGCCACCCAGTGGACTCAAGCATCAGGAGTGCTCTCCGACCAAATACTCACCTCAAAGCGTCTGTTTTGGTCCCTCCAATGGTGGATATCCACCAAGAATCTGTTGTTGGGGACCCCCTTCCAACCTTTGTTGCCCCAAGCAACCCTCACAACAGATGCCTCCCAAACAGGGTGGGGAGCCCATCTTCAACACCTCTCCACTCAGGGTACTTGGTCTCCACAAGAGACCACCCTTCACATCAACCTCCTGGAACTGCGAGCAATCTTCTTTGCCCTCAGTCTTCCATACCCTCCTAGTCAACCTGACCGTCCTAGTCCAGACAGACAATCAGGTGGCCATGTTCTACATAAACAAACAAGGAGGGACAGGCTCTCTGTCGCTTTGCAACGAAGCTCTCAGATTATGGGCCTTCGCCAGAGAGCATCAAATTCATCTTCTGGCAGTCTATCTTCCAGGGGTTCAAAACTGCTTCCACACGAATGGTCCCTACATATGGACCAGATAAACAGAATCTTTCAGGAATGGGGAACCCCGGACATAGACCTCTTTGCAAGTCCGTGGAATGCCAAACTTCCCCGGTTCTGTTCCAGGACTCCGTGTCAGAGAGCTCAGGCCAACGACGCCTTTCTCCTACATTGGGGTCAGGAATTCCTATATGCCTTTCCACCCATTCCTTTGATTCCCAAGACTCTGTTCAAACTCCAGAGGGATCACGGATCGATGATCCTCATAGCTCCACGCTGGCCACGCCAAGTGTGGTTCCCTCTACTTCTGCATCTCTCCCTGGACCTGGGAGCTGCGCCAGACCTCCTCTCTCAGGAGGAAGGGACGTTGTGGCACCCAAACCCCAAGTCCCTACACCTCAGAGCTTGGTTACTGAAGGCCTAAGCCTTCATGACTTCAATCTTTCTCAACCAGTGAAAGATATCCTTCATGCCTCTAGGAAACCCTCCACGAGGCGTTCCTATGCTTTCAAATGGAAACGCTTTTCCATTTGGTGTGCTCAACAGGGTCTTGACCCTCTAGCACTTCCTTTGAATTCTCTACTAGACTATCTCCTGCATCTTTCTAATGCAGGCCTTAAGACGAATTCAGTAAGAGTCCATTTGAGTGCTATTGCAGCATCCTTAAAACCTATAAATGGACAACCTGTCTCCTCTCATCCGCTTGTTGCAAGGTTCATGAGAGGCCTGACTCTAACTAAGCCTCCCATCCGACCTCCTCCGATAGCATGGGACTTGAACCTAGTTCTGGGTCAGCTTATGAAGCCACCTTTTGAACCGTTGGTTTCTACCTCCTTGAAATTTCTTTCCTGGAAGGTCCTTTTCCTTATTGCAGTCACTTCGGCTCGCTGTATCAGTGAACTACAGGCCTTAGTGGCTCATCCACCTTATACCAGGTTTCATCATGATAAGGTGGTCCTTAGGACGAATCCCCACTTTATGCCCAAAGTGGTCTCGCCTTTTCATCTTAATCAAGAGGTATATCTACCTGTCTTTTTTCCAGCTCCTCATGCATCCAGTGCAGAGAGGAACCTTCATACTTTAGATTGTAAAAGAGCTCTTGCCTTTTACCTCAACAGGACTCAGCCACATCGAAAGTCTTCCCAGCTTTTCGTGGCTTTTGATCCTTCTCATTTGGGACTTCCAGTCTCCAAACGTACACTTTCCAATTGGATTGCTCAGTGTATTTCCTTTGCTTACCAGAGTAAAAATATTTTTCTGGAAGGCCATGTCACAGCTCACAATGTGAGAGCCATGGCCACTTCTATGGCTCATCTTCACTCTGTATCCATAGATCAGATCTGTCGAGCCGCTACATGGGCCTCGGTTCATACCTTCACAGCCCATTACTGTTTGGACAAGGACTCCCGCCGGGATGCCTTGTTTGGTCAGGCTGTCCTCAAACACCTGTTCCATACTTGAACAACTCCTGCCCACCTTCCCAGGATGGATGCCTGAGATCCATACGAAGATGGCGAACCCTTGGAAGGGGATCTCCCAGGCATCTTAGCTAGGGAGTCCCCATAAGTGAGGACTTATTCCTGCTTGTTCCTGGAGATAGCACAGTTACTTACCTGTAACAGGTGATCTCTGGGAACAGCAGGAATTAGTCCTCACAACCCACCCACCTCCCCTAGGAGTTGTATCTTCTATCTATCTTCCTTTCCTCTCTCTATTGTCTCAGCTATAAACTCGAACTGAGGAGAGCTGGTCAGGAAGGCGGGAAGGCAGCGCGCATGTGCAGTCGGAGGCCCCAAAAGCTTCCTTTTGGGAAGCTGGGGAGCTTTCCCGCGCAGGCTCCGTCGGTACCGACGTACCCATAAGTGAGGACTAATTCCTGCTGTTCCCAGAGATCACCTGTTAAAGGCAAGTAACTGTGCTATATCTCCCGGGCAAGCACAATGTCTTAGCGGACAGACTAAGTCGAATCCTTCTCTTTATGGTAGACACAGTAGGGTGGTCCACTGCCATAGGGGAAAAAAATAAAAGTAGGAATTTCTTTGCTCCCTGGCCTGATTCTGGTTCCATTTATGTAGAAAACAATGTGTGCAAAGTTTGAAGCCAATCAAATAATATTTAGGGGTGGCTCAAGGTCCCTATCTATCAGGCCCCTGGATCCCCCCCAGGGTTCATCAGACCACTGGGTATTATCCGCTCATAGACAGGGGTATCATGCTTGCCAAGCACTCATTGTGGTCCAGATGCTAGTAAGGACTTTGACGATGTGGGGAACATCTTACGGTGTTGCGAGACAACACCCAGAAGGAACTGGAGTTGCTCTTCTTTTGTGGTGTGTCGGCCATTGAACTCCTCAATGAGTTTGACCCCTCGCTTAGCCACATCGTTGATCACTGGAAGATTTTTTACTTTCTTCAGACCGTCTTTGAATGATGCATTCTCTTCCCAGTCTTCTGGGTCTGCATTAAGAAAATCACTGTTGATGTCGAGGTGTTTCAGGAAACGGATTGACTTGCGAGTTGCAAAAGATTCAAGTGGTGGAATCATGGAACTTTTCAATTCGACCCGCTTTGGGGGATCTTCGTCTTCCATCATCCTCATCGCTTTCATCTGATTCTGCCGGGATCATGGCCGACACTATGGCCCGCTTTGTCGGTGTTGAAACAGCGTCATCGAACAGTGACAGTGCCACAAGCTCCTCTGACACATACCACAGATGCTGTTGCAGTTTGTCTCTGGCCGCTCTTCCAACACGGTCATTGTGGTAAGAGTGTAGTTTCTTCAGCATCTCCAAATCTGTTCGAGGAGCAACTGCGGCATCAGGGGCAGAAAACCAGGCTTCCACATGAATCAGGATGGAGAAAATGCTCACATCACGAACACAGGACTCCTCCCGTTGGGTAAGATCTTTGAGTTGTCCTCGGAACATCCAAATCTTGAGACAGTACAAGACTTTTGCCATCCATCTGGCATGATGGAAAGCTCCGGGTTTCTTGAAATTGAAACTAGGAAGATTCCCTCCAAGGCAGACAATCGTTAACTCCAAGAATTCCAGGTAATCATCTCGGTGATTGCCCTGTGCCAACTTGGATTCCGCAAACTTCATGATGCGATCCCTGTCAGGTTGCAGCACCTCCAAGTCTTTTCCAGTTTGATAGTTGGACTTGTCAAGGGAGCCCCAATTCTTTTGGAACCGGCGAAAGAGTTGGACATTGGGACCCGATGAAGCTCCAGAGCATGTAGAGAATACTGCACCAAGAATTATTTCGTAAATGTGATGGCGAATGAAGGACTGTGCGATGGAGTCTCTGTTCTAGAAGAATGCACGCTCCTGATCGACGTCCCGTGTTCGATGCAGTTTTATCAAAGCAGAAGCCTGCAACCTTTTCATCCAAACACCATTCCTGTAACAGTTCATAAACTGCTGCAGCTTGATTCTCGCCCGTCGCAGATGTCGACAAGTCTTCACCTGACTCTGCTGAGGAAGAAAATCCTTCCAGCTGAACTTGGCTTGTAGTTGCCTCGGCTTCGGCAACATGTTTTTGTCTGCGCCTTTTCAGTTCTTCTTTTCGCTGTTGCGATCTTGCTTCCGTGTTGGCCAGTTTCTTGTCCATCGCGCACATTGAGCCGCAGCTCCCTGGTTCTCGTTGCGCTATTAAGAATTCTTTGTCTTCTTGAATATGAATTAAAGACATTGCATTGGCATGCACCACATCAAATAGGTTTTTCATTGCAACCTGGAATTCTTTTTCATTTGCCTCTTGTTTCCCTCCTCTCCCTTTGTTTTTCTTCAAAAGTTTCCACTGATTGAACAATTTCTTTACTTTTTCTTGAATTTTGTCGTTTCTTTGAACAGGAAGCCTGGCCTTTTCCCAGTAAGCTTCTACTTCACTTGTTACAATAGATGCACTTTCACTAACACCTTTGTTTAATGTCATATGGTGATGTAAAAATACACTTAACACTTGCTCCTTGCTGGGGAGCTTGGCCCCCAGAATTGTGGTGGACATTTCTTCAATGAGATAAAAACCATGTTTTTTCACCATCTGAAAAGAATAAAGATACCAAGATAATAGTACAATGTCTTTGCCACCTCTCAGAGACGAGATTAGTTCAAATATGATGCAATCAAATGTAATCAGCGTGGAACTGAGTGGATGATACAAGATGATGCAACATTTCGTCATCTGCTCCCAGGGGGAAATCTCAAGACTTGTTGAGCCACCCCTAAATATTATTTGATTGGCTTCAAACTTTGTACACAGTGTTTTCTACCTAAATGGAACCAGAATCAGGCCAGGGAGCAAAGGAATTCAGGAATTCATTTTTATGGACCACCCTAAGACAGTCTCCTACATTTTTCAGATCTGGGGGACTCCAGAGATAGATCTTTTCACATGTCCTCAGAATGCCAAGCTCCCTCGCTTCTTTACCAGGACTCCTGCGTCGGACAGCCAACAAGCGGATGCTTTTCACCTCCACTGGGGACACGGCTTCCTATATGCCTTCCCTCCCATTCCCCTAATTCCCAAGACTCTTTACAAACTCCAGGCAGACAGGGGCTTCATGATTCTCATAGCCCCATACTGGCCATGTCAACCGTGGTACCCTCTCCTCCTGTGTCTGTCTCAGGCTCAACCCATACATCTGGGGTCTGCTTCAGATCTCCTCCCTTAGGAGGAGGGGACGCTGCTCCATCACAATACACAAGTCTCTCCATCTCACAGCATGGCTGCTGAAGGCATAGCCTTCCAAGGTATTAACCTTCCCCAGGAAGTTAAGGACATCCTCTTAACTTCTAAGCCATCCACCAGACAGTCCTATGCTTTCAAGTGGTGTAGGTTTTCTTTCTGGTGTTCTCAGAAGAATATTAATCCCTTCTCAGCTCCGGTGGAGGTGCTGCTTGAGTATCTCTTCCACCTATCTTCTTCTGGACTGAAAACCAATTCGGTAAGAGTACACCTAAGTACAATTGTAGCCTCTCACCTGCCCTCAGAAGGCCAACCCATCTCCTCTCAGCTGCTCGTAGCACGCTTCATGAGGGGTCTTCTATTAACCAAGCCTCCCATTAAGCCACCGCCAGTGGCATGGGACCTCAGTGTTCTAGGACAGCTTCTCAAGCTGCCCTTTGAACCTCTAGCCACTTAAGTTTCTCACATGGAAGGTCATCTTCCTCATTGCCCTCGCTTCAGCAAGACACATTTTATTTATTTATTTAGACAGTTTTATATACCACTTATCCTTCAGTAAAAGTGGTCACAACACAGTTGGGGGATACATTTAACATGAGGGGATATGAGACACATACACTAATACTTACAGGGAACATGGGCAATGGGAGAGTTAAGTGGCTTGCCCAAGACCACAAGGAGCACCTGTGGGACTAGAAACCCCAGTCCTTCTGGCCCAAGGTTGCCGTCCTCTAGTGGGATTTGAACCTCCGGCCTGAGGTAACTTGCCCCAACCACTAGGCCACTCTTCCCTCCCATTAGTGAGCTCCTGGCCTTGGTGACTGACCCAACTTGCACACTGTTCCACCATTATAAGGTAGTCCTTAGGACTCATCCTCACTTCATGCTGAAGGTGGTCTCACCCTTCCATTTGAACCAGTTGGTTTACCTTCCTGTGTTTTTCTCTAGACCTCATTCATCTAAAGCAGAAGCAATCCTCCACACTTTGGATTGTAAACGTACCTTAGCTTTTTATCTTCAGAAGATTCGGGAGCACCGAAAGGCTTCTCAACTGTTCATCTCCTTTGACCCTAGTCACCTCGGGTTGCCAGTCTCCAAACGTACTCCAAGTAGATAGCAGACTGCATCGCTTTTGATTATGAGAAGACTGTCCCTTGAGGGTCACGTCACTGCCCATAATGTTCGACCCACCTCGATAGCAGATCTACAATCAGTAGCTATTGACAAGATCTGCAAAGCAGCAACATGGTTTTCTTGCTGTCTGGACAAGGACTCCCGTCGGGATGCCATGTTTGGCCAGGCTGTTCTCCAGCATCTCTTTCAGACTTAGAACCGCCCCTGTAGGAGTTTACTCTATCATTAGGCCGAGTGAGGCGGTGACCTCAGGTGGCAATTTTCGGGGGGTGGGGAGGCAAAAATTGCCCCCAAAAAGACCGCCTCACTCGGCCTTCAAAATAAAATTAATAAAATCCTCTGGCGGAAGAAGCAGCAGAATGAGGAGCCCACGGCCGCCCGTATCTCTTTCCCCCCCCCCCCTCCCACGAGAACCTGCAGTGTCAGTTTCCCCTCTGCTCCAGCTCAGTTTTGCAGAGCTGCGGCGAAGGGAGAGTGTTTCCCTTAACCGTGGCTCTGTTAAAGCTGAGCACGCGGAGCTGATGGGAAACAGGAAATCTGACTAAGCCGGGGCGGAGTGGAAACTGGCACTGCAGGCTTTCCGGGGGGGGGGGAGAGGCGGGCGGCCATGGGCTCCTCATTCTGCTGCTGCCGCCAATGGAGCGGCAGCTGCTTCTTACCCCAGAGGATTTTATTAATTTTTCAATTTCCTTGGGTTGGGTTGGGGGGGGTGAGGGGGCCTAGGACTGGAACTGGGCTGATGGGGGGTTTTAGAACTGGAAATGGGCTGATGGGGGGTTAGGACAGGAAATGGGGCTGATCAGGAGGGGGCTCGGACTGGTAATGGGCTATCGGGGGAGGGCTAGGACTGGAAATGGGCTGATGGGGGGGGTGAGGACTGGAAATGGGCTGATGGGGGGGTTAGGGCTGAAAATGGACTGATGAGGGTTTAGAACTAGAAATGGACTGATCAGGAGGGGGGCTAGGACTGGTAATGAGCTTTCGGGGGGGGGGGTTAGAACTGGAAATGGGCTGATGGGGGTTTAGGACTGGAAATGGGCTGATGGGGGTTTAGAACTGGAAATGGGCTATGGGGGGACTAGGACAGGAAATGGGCTGATTGGTGTGCTAGGACTGAATATGGACTTATTGGAGGGTTATGACTGGTAATGGGCAGATGGGGAGCTAGCACTGGAAATGAGTTAGGACTGGAAATGGGTTGATTGGGGGGCTAGGACTGGAGTGGGTTGATAAAGGGGATAGGACTAGAAATGGGCTGGGATAGGAAATCGGCTAATAGGGGAGGGGAGGAGAGTGCTGCTGGCCCTGGAAGAAAACACGGGGCTAGGGCTACAAATGGGCTGATGCGGGGGGGGGGGAGGAATGGTAGAATAGGACTGGAAGGGAGCGGATACTGAGAAGGTCTGCCAGGGGAAGGAGGGGGCAGGAAGGGAGATGGCACGGGGGAAGGAGGGGGCTGGAAAGTAGCTGACACCTGGGATGTACTGAAGGGGGACTGGAAGGGAGCTGATACTTGGGGATGGGAGTGGTAGGTGGTTGGGTAATGGGGAGGAGGAAGGGAGCTGACATGCCAATGGCACTGGAAGGGAGATGGACAGAGGGTAGGGCAGCTGGAAGGGAGCTGACTGGGGTGTGACACTGAGAGTGGATCTGAGCTGATACCTGGGATGGTATTTGGACTAGAAGTGGCTGGACAGTGGGGAAGGAGGGGGACTGGAAGGGAATGGACACCAGTGGCAGTCGTGAGAATGCAAGGCAGTTGACATTGGAAGGTACTGGGAGAGGAGGACTGGAAAGGAGGCTGATGGAAGTGAAGGGGAGGGTTACTGGAACTGGAAATGGGCTGATGGAGGTGAAGAAAACAAAAGAAGAGATAAGAAATGGCAGATGGACCATAGACCACAGAAAGAGAGCTGAGAGAAGACAGGAAAGCAGAAGCCTCAGATCGGGACCAGCATGATCAGAGAATAAAATGGTCAGACGACAAAGGTAGAAAAAATAATTTAATTTTAGTGATTGGATTTTGTGCTATTTTTATATTTTACACAGTATTAGGGAACTGCATCTCTTATTTATCTGATGTTGCACTGCATGTGGGCTCTGGCTTCTTGGGGTTTCAGTTTAAATTTTGTCTACATCTTTTTATTTTTACTTTAGATTGTGGTTACTTATTCTGTACTTGGTGAGGGTCGATGTGCGTGTGTGACTGAGGTCAGGTGGTCTGTTAACATGGCATTTGTATATAAAGATCTATACTATACTGTAGTAATTTGACTTGTTCAGCTTTTCACATAGGTGCATGGATGTTCCAGGGCCCAATGTAGTATTTACAGTGATGCTTTTTTGGATGGGCCCCTTATGTTAGTTTTGGAGGTTTGTGCTGATATGGTATGATATGGTAGGTTTGCTCTTTGTTGCAGGGTTTTTTATGAGTTCACAATATGCCTGGTACTGGAGAATAGTGGTGGTGGTGGTTGTTAGTGAGATGATCAGAATCTTCTTTTTTTTTTTTAATATTGAGTTCTGTGGGTGAATGTCCTGGTTCTGCTCTGCATCTACTGTGGATGCAAAATATATGTTGAAAAAGAAAAAGTGAGAACCATAATGCAGTTTATAACAAAATAAAAATGAGTTATAATTTAGTTTTATAAACTGTGCTGTTGGTTTTTGCTGTCTTCTAGTTCCTTGGTGTGCAAACAGGACCGTACCAAGCCCTGTCCAAGCAGTGCAGCCACACAGGGCGCAAAGGCGTGGGGGGCACATTTCGGCTGTCTGCTGTTTCCCTGCTGCTGCTGGCAGGAAAATAGCAGGCAGCCAAAGTGTGCCCCCAAGCCTTTTTGCAGCACTTTAAGCAGGTCTGGTCCCTCCCTCCTCCGACGCGATGTCAGAGCAGGGAGGGGCAGATCTGCTCAAAGTTACGGCGCCTTTCAGATCGGGCGCATGCCCTCCTCCCCATACCTCCCGTCCAGCGTTGCTTGCTCTTTCCCTGCTGCCTGCGCTGCCATGAAAAAAACAGAAGGCGGCAGCAGCAGGGAAAGAGCAGGCAGTGCTGGACGGAGGTATGGGGGGAGAGGGGGGCGTGCACCCGAGCTGCAAGTTGCACAGGGCGCGATTGCAGCTTGATACGGCCCTGTGTGCAAACATCCTGCATTTCCTCCATATAATCTAATCGGCTTTTTGGTTTGGTTCAGTCTCTTATTGGATTTCTGAAAAGCCCCACCCCCTTCTAAGGTGGGGGGGGCGCCATCTCATTCTTCACCTGAGGCAGCAGATTGCCTTGAGCCGCCCCTGAGCTCCTATCCTCCATCCTGGACTTCGATACCAGAGATCCATGGAGGATACATGACCTCTTTAGGCATACCTGTGGGAAACCACTGCCAATTCTGAGGTCATCTCTCTGGCATCTTATAGCTAGGGAATCCCATATGTGAAGACTACAATCTCCAGGAACAAGCAGGAATGAGTCTTCACATATGGGTACGTCGGTACCGACGGAGCCTGTTCGGGAACGCTTCCCAACGTCCAATCAGAAAGCTTTTGGAAGCATCCCACCATGCCTGCATGCTGCCTTCCCGCCTTTCCCAACTGCCTCTCCTCAGTTTTCGTTTTTCCGCGGAGCCGGCAGGACGTCCTCCTGTTACCGCAGAAAATTCTTCTTTTAATCCTTTAGTTTTCTTGTGGTCGCGGCTGTCTCCCCGACACCACCGGTAACGCCGGTGTTTCTCTTTCCTTTCTTGTAAAATTTTTTCCTTTCAGGGAATATTTTTTCTTCTCAGTGTCTTACGGTTTTTCAGGCCTTCCAGGCCTCTCCAAGTCCTTCATGGAACCGCCAGCCACTTTCTCCAAGAAATGTTCAAACTGTGGCGGTACAACTTTATTTTTAGACTCCTATAATTGGTGTCTAAGCTGTTTGGGTCCTGACCTTTTTCCTCCGGAGCCCTCGGGCAACAGTATTTTGAGAAGAAGTTTTCAACATCGAGTTTCCCTCGATATGAGGTTCCCTTCCAACTTCAGGGCACCGACCATTTCTTCTTCTACACAGGATCAGGTAACCCACAAACAGTCTGTTAAGACTAGCCAACCCTCGAGTGGTAGGTCTCATGCACAGCATGTAGACGGCTCCGGCCTTGCCTTCGAGGGCCCATTGGCTTCAAAACCCCGGCGGGAGTCTTCGGCCTCCAAAGCCTATGTGGGGTTTCAGGTTGTTCCTGGGGTTCACCCCCCACAGAACGTTCCTGAGCCGTGTCAGGTGGTGGCATCCGCTTCGAGCGGTACCGATACTCCGGCATCGGCACTGGTGTTGGAAACACTCCTCACCAGGGATCGTCGTCTGGTGTCCTCAGTACCTATGGGACCAGTGCATACGTTCCAGACTGACTTTCCAGTATCGGTACCGGCACCGATACTGCCTCCGACGTCGGTACTCTCCAGACATGCATCGATAACTCGCTTCCTTCGATGCCGAGTCTGGAATCGATCTCCAGTTTGGAGGACTGGGTACCAACTCGCCTTGGTACCGGCTCCCGTCGGTACCGAAGGCTCGGTTCCGATGGTTCAGATCCACAACTCTCGGTTCCGCCGATGCCGTTTGGATTGCCACCGGCTGGGTTTCATCCATCGGTATCAGACACGGTACCGAAGTCGGTACCGATGTCTACATTATCCTCAATGCCGAGTTTGGAATCAATCTCTAGTCTGGAAGACGCGGTTCCGACACGCCTTGATACCTTGACCTGTCGATACCGGAGGCTCGGTGCCGAGGGTGACGGCCGAAAGTTTTCGGTTACCTCGGTACCAATTGAGCTGTCACCAGTGGCTGTTCCGATGTCTGTGTCTGGTTTGGTTCCGACACCGGTATCGGTACCGGTCTCCACTGTAGCATCGTGGCCAGCTCCTTCCATGCTTCTTTTAACAGGATCGCTCCCTTCTATACCAAGTTTAGAGACGATACCTTGCATGGACGATGTGCTACTGACTGTCGCTGGTCCTGACCTCCAGTACCAGCGTCCATCCGTTAAGGATCCCATATTGCACCGTGCAGATACATCCTTCGGTGCCCAGGCTAGTTCCTCAGATCTAACCTGTCCAAGGGAGGTTCTCTTTGGAGATCCTTCTTTTCAGAGTTTCCTCTGGGATATGGCAAGATCACTTGCCATCTCTATCCCTGGACATGATCCTGCACAAGGCTCTGTTTCTACCGAAGCAAAGGAAAACATAATGCTTCTTTTGCATCATTCCTTGCAGGATCTTCTTCTACGAATGTGGGAAGCACCTTTAAGGGTACCCCCACCTTCCAGAGCAACTGATCTCCTATATCAGGTGCCCCCCTCTCCAGGGTTTCAAGAGACTCAACTTCCTCATCATTCCATTGTAGTGGAATCAGCAATGAGGCGGGTGAAGAGTAAGAAAAAAGCACTCTTCTTATCCGCCAGGTCGTGAGTCTAAGACATTAGATGCCTTTGGACGTCAAACCTTCCAGACATCCATGCTTTCAGCAAGAATTCTCTCATATATTTTTATATGAGTCTATCTCTTGAGGAGGTCACAAAGAAATTGCATCTTTTGACTCCCTTTCTTTCAGAACCCAAGACTGCAGAATATTCCTCACTGCTTAGTCATATTCAAAATATCTCTTGGTTTCTTACTCGTGCTTCCCTAGACTCATTTGAGTCTGTTAGCAGAGCTTCTGCTATAGCTATAGGGGCACGACGTAGAGCCTGGCTCCAAGCTTCAGACTTAGACAAATGGGCACAACAAAGACTGGGTAATACTCCTTGCACTGGATAAAATCTCTTCAATAAAGGAGTCTTTACGTCAGGTTACTCAGTGGTTCACTGGCTTACCTGTTTCTAAGGGCTGTTCTACACCCTCTTCTTTCCCAGTAGGTAGGAAATGTCCTACCAAACTTTCTTCCCCTAGGGGGAGAAGGTTTCATTCATCTTCGGCCCATCACACAGATGTTCCCAAACAAGGGAAACATCGCCCTGGTCTGAAGAATCCAAACTTACCAGGCTCACTAAACCCAGCATATGCAGGGTTTCTGATTAATCACATATTTTTGTGTCTCTTGGGGTTTAGAACCTGCAGTTGGCTTCTTGTCAGTAGAAGCCTTTCACTGCTTCATTCTAAACTCTAGGCATGGATCTCTTTTCACAAGACATCCATTTTTCCCTGTTATACGAGCTTTTAGGATGTTCATGCCTATAGGTCACAGCTTCTCCTCTTCTTCCTGCTAGGGAAAGAGGTTTAACAACTATCAAATGATAGTTTTTTCTGTACCGGCATGAATTTTTTCCTTCTACAGACTTACCATATTGTAAGTCTCCATTCAGCTCCATCTTCTCTACCCTCTTATCAAGCATTTCCCCTGTAAGAATGGTACTATTACACTGGAGGGCTTCTCTTCAGCCCTTTTAGTTTTCTCACTCTTTCAGTGTGGAGTTTTCCTCTCTGAGTTAACTCCTTCTTTTTTGCTTTGGGGCAGCTTTCAGGCAGGTCCAGAGTTTTCTTACTCCTGTTCTGTCTGTTCTTTCTATTTTTTAACAGAAAGATTCTTTCTGATGTTTTACTAGCAGCTTCCCATGCAGGAGTCCTAGTGATTGGACCACTGGTTCTCCCCCACAAGCATCCAGAGTTGTCCTCCACTATATTCTTTTTGGCCTCAGTAGTGACTCCAAGACAGTGGATTCATCTTTCTTGGCAAATCTTATCACTACAGGCTTCTCTGATTGTTTTCTATTCTTGCCATCTCCAATTCCCTTGGGTTTGGCAGCATAGTCGGGCTAGCTACTGGCTTTTCCAGCAGCTAGTTCTATCTCCTAATTCTCCTGCAATCTACAGAGAAGCTTTCCGCTATGGGCCCTTGCTAGAGAGCATTAGGATTTCCTCAAACAGCTGTCCTAGATGGTTGGAAAAGGCTCCCTCAGTCATGCCCCTCATGACTGGAAGGGTTCTTCCTACCCTACTATCTCCTTTCTAAAGCAAAGGACATGGGCCTTCTCTTACGTGAAAGCTTAAAGAGTTGTTCAGTTCCCTCGTTTGGTCCTCTGGATTCCCACAGGGAATATGCTCTCTTTTTTTCCTTGCAGCTCGTCCTCATGGTATCCTAATCCTTCATGGACAGCGCATATTTAGCTAAAGAACGCATGATACCCTTTTTGCCCCTCAAGTAGGTCAACATGGTATCTCATTCTTATGCATCTTCTGTCCATTTACCATGCCAGAGTTCTGGAGGACTCGGGACTTGCTGCCTGCAGACCTCTGCTTTTCACGTAACCATCCTGGTTTTTTTCACTGACTAGCATTCTTGCAGCAATCTAGTCTGCTCTTTGTCAGGGGGATTTTTCCCCTGACTTTCTTCCATCACAACCAGGGGAAATAGATTCTCTATATATCTTCTCAAGTAGGTTCCACCTTCTTGTTAGATGAATCTCTCCTCTTCACATCTCCTATGTGAATATACTTCTATAAGCACATCTCTGTCTGCCTAATTGCAGACACTTATATCATTTGTGTGTGTATATGTTTTTGCCCTTCGATATCTCACTATAGATATATATTCTTATATGTCTATCTATATATCTATATAAATATGTATATATATACGTATATATATACATCTATCGAGATAAGTATGTAATACATATCTACCTATAATAAATATCTCACTGTCTATGCTCATATAGATATATATGTCTCTCTATGATTCTGACAGTTGGGCTCTACCCATACCATGCTGTTCCAGCATGTTTGGGGTGCTACACACACAACTACTCCAGTGGTAGTTAACTACTTTTCTACCATAACCTTAAAGGTTAGGTACCCATGAAGCTCTCCATGTTCTAGTATCTTTCCTACCTGACATCAGTTAGGGAAAGACATTGCAGATGTTCAGTCATTCTGAGGCTAACGCCTCGGGCATCTGTCCTTTCTTTTGGGATATAAGGGTTTTCCATACCCCTTCTTCCCACAAGGATTAGTCCTGTTTGTCCAAATCAGTCAGCCTTTTCCTCTGTTTGCTCCTATCAGTGAGAGTCACTCTGTAGCCAAAAGAGTTTGGGCTTTTTTCATAAAGCCTTCCGCTGACGGCTTACAGTTTTGGTACTACCCCAGTTTACCCCTGGGGTTACCTCTTACCTTTCAGAATTCCTGACCTCCATTGTGTTTTCCTACAGGTTTATTACCTCTACTTTTGCAGTGAGGTCCTCCTTGAGGTTGCTCTACTGGATCCCCAGTAGATCCCATGAACCTCCATACTTTTGTACAGTCCTGTTAGGGGAGGTCCATATTGCAGCATTTCATTTTCAATATATTTATTTAGTGTACACTTATATCCCGCTACTTCCAGCGATCAGCAGCGGTTTGCTATACATAACAGTATGGTTGTACAGGCCATGGATTAAAAACATACATAATGATTCAGTATAGGACACAAACATTCAGATTACAGGTTTACACTTGATTGCAATTATTGCAATTATTTGATGATAATTGTCATCCACACAGGGACTTCTTATCTGCAGTCTTATGTTAGGTTAGCTGTCTTTTACAGCACCTTTCTGTTTCAACTCCTTCCCACCATCCTGGGATGCCTGGCCATATGAGGTATAGCATGTTCCAATCCATAACATGCTGGGACTCCAGGCATTTTAGCTTGGGAGTCCCCATATGTGAAGACTCATTCCTGCTTGTTCCTGGAGATAGCACAGTTACTTACTTGTAACAGGTGATCTCTGGGAACAGCAGGAATAAGTCTTCACAACCCTCCCACCTCCCCTAGGAGTTGTATCTCTCTATCTTTCCTTTCCTCTCTCTTTGTCTCAGCTTTAAAACTTAACTGAGGAGAGGCAGTTGGGAAAGGCGGGAAGGCAGCACGCAGGCGTGGTGGGATGCTTCCAAAAGCTTTCTGATTGGACGCTGGGAAGCGTTCCCGCACAGGCTCCGTCGATACCGACGTACCCATATGTTGTTGTTGTTAAGTGCCGTCGAGTCGGAGTCGACTCATGGCGACCCTCTGGATAGCTATCCTAAATTGTGTTCGGTCTTCAGTCAGGCGGCTCATTGACGACAGACTGGTACCCGTAGCTGCTGTTATTGTAGCGATCCATCTCATTGCTGGCCTTCCTCTTTTGCGTTGACCTTCTATCTTGCCAAGCATGATGTCTTTCTCTAATGATCTCTCTCTTCGCATGATGTGTCCGAAGTATGAAAGCCGAAGTCTTGTCATCTGAGCTTCTAAAGAAAGCTTAGGTTTGATCTCCTCTAGTACCGACTGGTTTGTTCTTCGGGCAGTCCATGGTATACACAGTATTCGCCGCCAGCACCATAATTCAAAGGCATCAATTTTCTTCCTGTCTGTCTTTTTCACTGTCCAGCTTTCACATCCATATGATGTTATTGAAAATACCATGGCTTGAACAAGTCGAATCTTTGTATGGAGAGACACATCTCTGCTCTTGAGAATCTTATCTAGGTCTTTCATAGCCATTCTGCCAAGAGCAATGCGTCGTCTGATTTCTTGACTGCTTGTTGCTTCTTTATTGATAGTTGATCCAAGTAGTTTAAAGTTGTTCACAATTTCAATTTCTTCTCCTTCAACGATGAACCTGTTGATTATGCCAGTTGTCATGATCTTTGTCTTCTTTACATTAAGGTGCAGGCCCATTTTGAGACTATGTTCTTTGATTGTGAGAAGCAAATGTTTCAGATCATCTTCGCTTTCAGCCAGTAATGTGGTATCATCAGCATAGCGAAGGTTGTTGATGAGTCTTCCACCAATCTTCACACCTCTGTTGTCTTCATACAGTCCTGCTTCTCTGATGATTTGTTCTGCATATAAATTAAACAGGTAGGGGGAAAGTATGCAGCCTTGTCTTACACCTTTGCTTATTTTAAACCATTCTGTTTCTCCTTGTTCCGTTCGAACTGTTGCTTCTTGATCAATGTACAGATTACGCAAGAGAACGATCAGGTGTTCTGGTATACCCATGCTTCTTAATGTGGCCCAGAGTTTCTCATGGTTTACACAGTCAAAAGCCTTGCTATAGTCGATAAAGCACAAATAGATATCCTTTTGGTATTCTTTAGTCTTTTCAAGGATCCATCTCACATCCGCAATGATGTCTCTCGTTCCTCGCCCTTTCCTGAACCCTGCTTGCACTTCAGGTAGTTCTTGTTCTAGGTATGGCTGTAGTCTCTTTTGAATAATCTTCAGTAGAATCTTGCTGGCATGTGGGATCAGAGCGATTGTGCGATAATTTCCACAGTCAGTTGGATCACCTTTCTTTAGTATTGGTATAAACACAGATCTTTTCCAGTCAGTTGGCCATGATGTTGTCTTCCATATTTCTTGGCAGAGCCTTGTAAGTACGGTAACAGCTGCATCAGATTGCTGCAATACTTCTATGGGAATGCTATCAATGCCTGGTGCTTTGTTCTTTGATAAGGCTTTCAATGCTGCTTCAACTTCTTCTTTCATCACCAATGGTTCCTGATCATAAGGTATAGGTTGAAACGGCTGTGAAGACTTATTCCTACTGTTCCCAGAGATCACCTGTTACAGGTAAGTAACTTTGCTTTCCTGCTTGTTCCTGGAGATAGCATAGTTGCTCACCTGTAAAAACGGGATCTCCGAGAACAGCAGGAATTTAGTCTTCACAACCCACTCTCCTCCCCTAGGAGTTGTAGGGTTTCTTTTTTCCCCTCTCTCCTTTTATCTCAGCTATAAACTCAACTGAGGAGGGAGAGCTGGAAAGGCGGGAAGGGAGCTACGCAGGCGCAGTGGGATTTATTTATTTATTTAACAAGTTTTTTATACCGCCTTTTCCTTCAATCAAAGCAGTCACAAGAAATACAAGGTATAAACAAGGGAAACATTACCATATGTTGTCATGTCTATACTGTTTATGTAGGAAAAATAACAAGGGTTAACAATATAGTGGATTATTTATAAAATATATACAATAGATGATATCTTAGTCATTTGTTGATCCATAGTGCTCAATGAAAAGTAAAGTTTTTAATTGCTTACGAAAGTCACTTAAAACATCAATTGCACATAAATCAGGAGGGAGAGAGTTCCAAATCAAAGGGGCAGCCAAAGAAATTGCTCGTTGTGATGTACATTTGCGTGATTTAGCGAAGTTTCTTGGGGTATTGAGGGTGTTTGAGGTGGATAATCTTCTAGGTCTATTGCTGGTATCACGGGATAAGAGGGCATGGAGGCTGGTTGCAGAACTGTTGTGCTTCATTTTGAAGATGTTTATGATTAACTTATACTTTATGCGAAGGGTTATCGGGAGCCAGTGGAGATCTTTAAGGATGGGGGTAATGTGGTCATGATTTGTGGAACCGTTAATTATTCTGGCTGCTGTATTCTGTGCCATTTGAAGAGGTTTGAGAGCATGTTTTGACAGCCCATTGTAGATAGGGTTGCAAAAATCCAGAATGGGGGTAATAAGTGCCTGGCAGACTGTACGAAAGTGTTCATAAGAGATAAGAGGCTTGAGGCGTCTAATTATTTTCATTCGGTAATAAGCGCTTTTAACAGTTTTCTTTATGTGAGATCGTAGGTCTAGCTTCTTATCGAGGGTTACCCCGAGGTATCTTACCTCATCCTTAATTGGAATCTCAGTACTGTTGCATGTGATGTATGGTGGGGGATTAAAGTTAGTGTTTCTAGTGACAATAAGTGCTTCAGTCTTCTTCAAGTTTATTGCAAGGTTGTTATTTGACAGCCAAATGGAAATGCTGGTAATGCAGTTTGAAATCTTGTTGTAGTTTGGGCAGTTGATATCAATCGGAGTGTAGATCATAATATCATCTGCATAAATTGTGTAGTCTATATGATGAGTTGATATTATGTGACATATTGGTTGGATAAAGAGGTTAAAAAGAAGTGATGAGAGTGCTGGGGAGCGTTCCCTCGTGGGCTCCGTCGGTACCAATGTCACCCATATGTGAAGATTACATTCCTGCTGTTCCCGGAGATCATCTGTTACAGGTGAGTAACTATGCTATATCTTGATAGTTCCACATGCTGTTTATTTTCTAAGTAATGGTAAGTGATATGCATTTAGTTCATAAAGTTCACACAATGTTATTTTCCTGAATAGTGTGTATTTTCTTTTGTGGAGTTTTTATATTACCAAGTAATTCTATAGAAAAGAATTCTATCTTTTTAGGAATCTTGGGAAAAATGGCTTATCGAACAGTAGCATTTTATTGGATAAATGTCCACCTCCACGGCCACCACCTCCGCCATACCCTCCCCTGCCAAAGGACAAATTAAATCCACCAACACCTAGCATTTATGTAAGTATGGCAATTTATTTTTTATTTCAGATCTTACCTTACATATTTAATCCAGCAAATTCTAAAATAATTAGCGTCTTTTGGGTCTAATGAGCTTTAATAAATACAATATGTAATCTGTCCGTTAAAAGGAATACGCCCTGTTGCATAAGTATAATACTACTATTTAGAGGCCTTGACACATTTTGTGCTGATTTAGGAGCTAAGCTAAAATCTTGGGAGCCTGTGCTTGTGACCTCCTTATCTTCCCTCCCCCTCCCCAGGTTTTCTTGCGCTGGCCTCATGTTTTCGTGACACCAGCGCCAGAGTTCCTACAACATGAGTCATCTTTAGATAATAGTTATAGTTTCAGATAGCAAGTGTCTCTGTGGGTGTGTGGTGCAACAGTGGTGTGCCTGTCTGTGTGTGGGACGTGCCAATGGATGGAGGGTTGTGGAGCGTGTGTTTCTCCAGGACCAAGCAGGAAGTCAGTCCTCACATATGGGTGACATCGGCACCGACGGAGCCCTCGTGCGGAGCATTTCCCCAGCTTTCAAAGAAAGCCTTTGGGAATTCGGCGCGGATGCGCGGTCCCCTTCCCGCCCAAGGGTGCCATCTTGCTCAGTCGTCTTTTTTCCACGGAGCCCGACGGACGTGTGTCATTGTCACCCGGTAAAATAATTGATTTTCCTGCGTAGATTCGTGTTTTTGCCCGGTTTGACGCCGGTTCCCCTTCCCGCCTGGGCCCGGTACACTGGTATCGAGCCCGGAGCTAAGTTTTTCGGTTTTTATCCTTCGTGACTAGCGTTCCTGCTTTTTTTTCTCTTTTTCACTGGCAGGCCGGTCTTTTGACCTTGCAGGGGTCCTTTTTCCCCCGATGGCTGCCAGTGGGTTCAAGAAGTGTGATCGGTGTAAGAAGCTGATGTGTCTCACCGACTCACATGACTGCTGCCTCCGGTGCCTCGGGCCCGACCATGACTCCGTGGTCTGTGTCCTGTGTGGCAAAATGTCCTCTAAGGCGCCGAAGAGCCATCAGCATCAGCGTGAAAGACTCTTTTCTGACTCCGCATCCGGCCGGGCCCAGACTTCGTCAGAGGCCTCGACATCTCGGGAGTCTGACCCCGAGCACCGTCGAGGCTCCTCTGAAAGGGGGTCTCCTTCGAGGGAACACAGAAGGAAGAATAAACCTGCGAGGGCGGCGTCGGTGGATGCTCTTGGCTCTTCGAGGGCCAGGTTGCATAGCCCTGACCGCCGTCCCGGGTCTTCGGAGTCGGAGAGGCCTGCCAAGTTGCCTGGAGTGGAGCCGGAGTCCCCGAGTCACGTGAGTGCTGTTGTCCTCGTACACTCCCCTCCGGGGGAACCGACGTCGGGCCCGACGCCATCGGGGCCCGAGTCGGGGGCTGCTGAGTCTCCTGAGCTGAGTCTGAGGTTGACGGCCTTAGAGAGCAGCTTGGCTGCCTTCATGGAGCAGCAGCGGGTACTGATCGCCGGTTTGACCGGTGCATCTGCCCAGACCACCAGTACCTCGACGTCCAAGTCGACTCCAGAGGCCGAGCCGATCCTCGAGTCGATGCGGTCTCGCGTCGATCCTCGGGCAAGGTCCCCCTCGGCCTCCTGCTCGGGGCCGAGGTCATCGACGCCGGTGCCCTCGGCGTCAGGGCGGATGACATCGGTGCCCGCCCGCCCGTCCGGAGCCACTCGATTCCTCCTCGGAGGGGTCAGAGTGGGAGACGGAGGGCGAGGAGTCCCCGGATACTTTCTGAACCCGGTGTGTCCCATCGGACTCACCGGAGTCCGAGCCTTGGAGGCGGTCCCCACCGGTGGACACCCGGTTCTCGGACTTCGTGTGGGACATGGCCAAAGCCGAGGCCCTCCAGTATGACTCTCCGCCTAAGGAGGCCTTTACTGTACCGGTTCCTCCGATGCTGGAACGGCTGCTCTTCCGCATGTGGGAGGCACCGGCCTCGGCGCCGGTTCTCAGCAAAGGGTCGATTCCATTTATCGAGTCCGTAAGAGCCCTGGGTTCCAGAAGGCACAGCTACGGCACCACTCCATGGTTGTGAAATTGGCCATGCATCGTCTGAAGAGTCAGAAGATGCCGTCCTCAGTGCCCCCGGGCCGGGAGGCCCGGAACCTGGATGCCCTCAGTAGAAAGTGCTTCCAGGGCTCTATGCTGGCGTGCCGTGTCCAGACTTACCAGCTGTACATGGGCATGTACCTTCAGGACCTGGCAAAGGATATTGCCGGGTTCTCTGCTGGCCTCTCCAAGGAACCTTTGCAGAGGTTTAAGTCTTTTTCATCTGGGATTCGAGAGTGCTCAAAGTTTATCTCTCGAGCAGCCTATGATGACTTCGAGGCTTCGGCCCGAGTAGCCGCGGCCGGCATCGGTGCACGACATCAGGCCTTGCTACAGTCATCAGATCTGGAGCCATGGGTCCAGGACAAGTTGGTCGATGTCCCTTGCCGAGGTGAGAAACTTTTTGGCAAACCCATGGCTGAAAAGGCTGCAGAAATCGAGACTGAGACTCTCACCAGGACAAGGCTGTCCAAGAAAACTTCTGCCCCTTCTCAGAAGAAGAAGGGCTCGGGGGGAAAAGCCCTTTTACCCGAGGAAGGCTACTGCCTACAAATCCTACCCTCATTTTCAGGCCTCTGCAGCTCCACATCAGGGTCAGCAGGCCAAGGGGCACGGACATGGGCCCCATAGGCAGAAAACCCCCAAGCCATCAGCTCCGGCTCCTTCACAGCAGGGAGCGGGGTTTTGACTCCCATTGCATAGCCTCTCCTCCTCAGCTGGCTCCTCTCAGCACAGGAGGCCGGCTGACACTGTATGCCCACAGGTGGTCAACCATAACAGGGGATAACTGGGTGCTGAGCATAGTCCAAGATGGCTATTTGCTCCACTTCAACCAGTTACCCCCCTCCTATTTTCCGGGGGAGCCTCCAAGACTCCATTTTCACAGGAACCTCCTCCTTCAGGAGTTGGCAAGTCTTCTAAAGGAGCAGGCGGTGGAACCGGTGCCTCACCACCTGAGAGGCCAAGGCTTCTATTCATGGTACTTTCTGGTACCAAAAAGGACATGAGGCCTCATGCCCATCCTAGACTTGCGAAATCTCAACAAGTTCCTGGAGAGGGAAAAGTTCAAGATGCTTACCCTTGGGATACTGCTGCCCTACCTCCAGCAGGGACATTGGCTATGCTCCTTAGACCTAAAGGATGCTTATAGTCACATCCTCATTCATCCAGACCACAGACAATATCTCAGATTTGTAGTGGGAGGAAATCATTTTCAGTACAGGGTATTTCCCTTTGGCCTAACCTCCGCTCCCAGGGTTTTCACCAAGTGCCTGGCGGTGGTGGTGGCCTATCTCCGAAACCAGGGCATCTTTGTCTTCCCATACCTGGACGACTGGCTCATCAGGGGTCAGTCTCCACAGGAGACCAGACAAGCCACCCTTCGCACTGTATCTCTTCTCCAGCATCTAGGCTTTGTCATAAACTTCGCAAAGTCCACTTTGCTCCCCTCACAGAACATAGAGTTCCTAGGGGCGAGACTAGATACCCTTCAGGGAAAGGCTTATTTGCCCGAGGACAGGGCCCACCCACTGATAGCGTTGGCCAGTCAGTTCCAGAGCGGTTATCTGGTCTCCGCCAGAACTTCCTAAAGCTCTTGGGCCACATGGCATCCACGGTCCATGTAACTCCGAATGCCCGCCTGCACATGCGACCTGCTCAGTGGTGCCTCAGAGCTCAGTGGGTGCAAGCCACAGGCGACTTGACAGACAAGATAAGAGTGTCCAAACTGCTGACAGCCTCCCTACGGTGGTGGCTGCATCTCCCAAACCTGGTCCAGGGGGTGCCTTTTCAGGCGCCTCCCCACACACAGGTGCTGACTACCGATGCTTCCCTTCAGGGCTGGGGTGCACATTGCCTCTGGTCTCCTGGGAAGTCCACACAGCAAATCAATCTATTGGAGTTGTGAGCTATCCGCTTAGCTCTACAAACTTTCTCTCATGTCCTCTCTCACCAGTCTGTCTTAGTTCAGACAGACAATCACGTGGCAATGTTGTACGTGAACAAGCAAGGGGGGGGGGGGCACAGGCTCCAAGCTTCTGTGTCGGGAGGCACAGGCCCTGTGCTCCTTGGCAATCAAACACAACATGGTTCTCAAGGCAGTTTACCTGCCTGGCCAGGAAAATTTCCTGGCAGACAGATTGAGCAGGATTCTACAGCCTCACGAATGGCATTTGAATCCTCTGGTGGTCCAAGGGATCTTTCTAAGATGGGGTCTTCCAACCATCAATCTCTTTGCGAGTCCACTGAACCGTCAGCTACCCAGGTTCTGTTCCAGACAACCGCATCCTCTGCGAATAGCAGCAGATGCGTTTCTAATCTCTTGGTCTACGGGCCTACTGTATGCGTTTCCTCCCATGCTTCTAGTGGCCCGAACCTTGTTCGAGGTTCTTCAGGACAAGGCCTCGGTGATTCTGGTAGCCCCCAGATGGCTGAGGCAACTGTGGTTTCCACTCCTTCTGCAGTTGGCGGTGGACACTCCACTCCCTCTGGGGGTGCATCACGACCTCCTGTCTCAGGACCAGGGATCTCTCCAGCACCCCAAACTCAAATCCCTCAACCTGTTGGCCTGGCTGCTGAAAGGGTAGTTCTAGCCCCCTTACTTCTGCCTAAGGAGGTGGAAGAGGTGGTTTTGGCCTCTAGGAGGCAATCCACCCGGAAATCTTATGCCCTCAAGTGGCGTAGATTCCTCCACCTGGTGTACTCAGCGCTAGGAGGATCCTTTTTCGTGCCTGGTTCCAGTGGTGCTGCAGTACCTGCTCCACCTCTCAGACCTAGGCCTTAAATCCAACTCTGTTCGGGTCCACCTCAGTGCTCTATCGGCACACCACTCGCAGGTAGAGGGCCAATCTCTGTCGGGCCACCCCTTGGTGTCCCGTTTCCTCAGAGGCCTGCTTCTGCTCAAGCCTCCGATCCGTCCACCAGCCCCTGAGTGGGATTTAAATGTGGTCCTGCACCAACTTACTTGCCCACCGTTTGAGCCGATGGCTACCTGTCCTTTACGCTTCCTTTCCTGGAAGGCCTTGTTCTTGGTGGCGCTCTTACCTTGGCCAGGCGTGTGAGTGAACTACAAGCTCTGGTTTCTGATAGACCGTACACACGGTTCTATAAGAACAGGGTGGTCTTGCAGGCTCACCCTAAATTCCTTCCAAAGGTTGTCTCCTCCTTCCACCTTCTTACAGCTGCAGTACCGTTGGTTCTTCCAACGTTCTTCCGCATGCCAGCCAGGCTGAAACAGTCCTGCATACCCTGGACTGTAGAACGGCGTTGTCCTTTTACATAGACCGTACGCAGGGGCATCGAAGGGCTGCTCAGCTCTTCGTATCTTTTGACCCTAATAAACTGGGGTTGCCTGTCTCGAAGTGTACGTTGTCCCTTTGGGTAGCGGATTGTATCGCCTGGGCATAGAGGGCAGCCGGACTCTCCTTGCAGGGTCGAGTCACGGCCCACCGTGTCAGGGCGAAGGCCGCGTCAGTAGCCCACTTCCGCTCTGTTCCGTTGGCAGACATCTGCCGGGCCGCTACCTGGTCTTCAAGCCAGACTTTTGCGGCTCACTACTGCCTCGAAAGGGAGTCCCGTAGGGACAGTGCTTTCGGACAGGCGGTACTCTGTAATCTCTTTGAGGTTTAGGCAACTCCTACCCTCCGGCCCTTGTGTTGGGCTACTATACGGGGGTGTTCTCAGAAAGGATTCTTTCACGAATGCTGACGCTCTAGAGGGAGCTTATTTTTCAGCTTGGGTTCCCGGTAGCCTTTAGCTGGGGAGTCCCATATGTGAGGACTGACTTCCTGCTTGGTCCTGGAGAAAGAGTAGTTACTCACCTGTAACAGGTGTTCTCCAGGAGCAGCAGAAATCAGTCCTCACGACCCTCCCTCCTCCCCTTGGAGTTGCAGTCATATGATTCATTTTGTTATTTTAGCTGTCTTTTAGCTATGTCATCAGACTGAGCAAGATGGCACCCTTGGACGGGAAGGGGACCACGCATGCACGCTGCATTCCCAAAGGCTTTCTTTGAAAGCTGGGGAAATGCTCCACACGAGGGCTTCGTCGGCGCCGATGTCACCCATATGTGAGTACTGATGCCTGCTGCTCCTGGGGAACACCTGTTACAGGTAACTGCTCGGTGTTGCAGAGCTGCGAATGTTTCTTGTGTGCATATGTGATGTGTTCTGCAGAGGTGAGGTGTATATGTGTGTGCGAATGTGTGTCTCTGTGTGTTTGTTGTACAAAGGTGGGGTGCGTGTATATTGTGTGGGGGTGGGGTACAAGTGTGTAGTGTGGAGGAGTGGTGCTTGAGCATATGTTCTGGGAGGGGAGAGTTGCACCCTTTGGCTTTTACAGGTTGTCATTTTTGTCCCCATGCATTCATCCCTTTAACCTCTACCTTGCACTCTTCCCTCCCCACTCTCTGTTCCCCTTCTGGACTCTCACCCCACTTCTCCTTACCCCTAGTACTCCCATCACCTGCTCTCCATTCACCCATCCTCTGTAAATTTTTTTTTTTTTTTAAAGGTACTGCCTCTTCAAATTTTTTTTCTCCTCACTCCTGGTCTTTTTTTTTTTTTATGAAAGCTCTGATTCCCGCATCTCTCTGCTGCCCTGTGCTTCCCCTCCTGTTCTGTCTGTGGGGATCCCATCTCCCGCGGACAGAACAGGAGGGATCTTTGCCACAGTCGGGGGTTAGATGCAGCAGACAGCCTGCATATCAGATCCCTGCAGGCTGTCTGCTGCATCTAACACCCAATCATGGCAAAGATCCCCTCTTATTCGGCCCACTGGAGATCAGATCTCCCACAGGCAGACAGTAGAGATTTTCTGCCCCGGATTAGGGACACAGGGAGGGAGCAAATTCCAGGCGCCAGGTATACATTTCTGGTTGCCATAGCAACCTGGTACCTGGGCTTTGTCGAGTCCTGATTATTAATATGTCTATTTAAAAGTGAATATTAATACTAGAATGGAGAGTGCCCATTTTCCATCAATGGAAAAAAAATCATTCTGTTTCCCTTTCTCATAGTCTGATTAAATACTTGTCTAATCAAGATTGAAGAACTTTGTCCAACCAGCGCCTGGGTTAGGAGGTTGGGCCTATAGTGTCCACTTTATAGCAAGAAGTTGCTTGGAAGCAGTGACTTGTGTTTTTCATTAGAAAGGGTATCCGCTCTAAAGACTTAGTTAATTTTTCAAAACACACTGCAGTGAAAATGGCTGATGTGACATGCTCATTGCATTATTTTGTTGATTGCCTGTTAGTTTAAGCACGGTTGGAAAATATAGTAGCAATTGAATGCATCTCTGAAGTAATAAAGAATGAAACCAGTAAAATATGCACATGTACTGGTACATGTACTCACAGTTAACAGAAGTTTCCTTTTTGGTAATCTTTTTGAAAAGTAAAAATTTTAAACTGTGTATTGACAAATGTCAGAGTGTAATTATGCTGCATTAAATTAAGCCTAAACAGACACACAAAGGCATGGAAGGTACTGAAACTGGACTGAATTAAATGTGAATATGAAGGAAGATGTTAGTTTTTTAATGACTGGTAAAATATTTAATTTACTTTGTGTGTTTTAAATGTAATTTTATTCTAATATTGCTACATATTATTTTGTTACGTTTCTAAGCAGTTCTGAGTCTTTAAGAAGAGTGTAGTATAAATTTAAAATAGTCTTTCAGGCCATATGCTGTGTGAGCAGTGTTATATGATTAATCCCATTTCATTCCTAATTTATCTGTTTGGTTGTGGATTGTTGTGGTGTTACAACTCTTAACAAATTTGTCCCTGGCACTGGCTGGGCTGATACTTCTCCTCTGCTTACCCACAAGAGATAACATTGCATCAGTGACTAGCCTTAAGCTGGAATGCCCAAACTAATCTTTCTGCATTGAGCTAAAATATAATAAAATAATACGGGGAGATAATGTTATATCTCCAGGAACAAGCACGAATGTAGTCTTCACATATGGGTATCGTCGGTACTGACTGAGCCTGCGCGGGAACGCTCCCCAGCATCCAATAGGAACGCTTTTGGGAGCATCCCTCAGCACATGCGCACTGCCTTCCCGCCTTTCCAACTGTCCCTCTTCAGTTCTTCGTTTTCCACTGAGCCGACAGGTCACATACCCTGTCACCGCAGAAAATTTCTTCTTTAAACTTGTTTTTCATGTGGTCGCGCCTGCCTCCGCTCGACGCCTACCGGTACCCCCGGCTCTCTTTTCTTCTTTTCAAAAAAAAAAAATATATATATATACTTCTGAAGTGTTTCTCTTCAGAAACTTTTTCTTTTTGGTGCTAGGCACCATTTTGGGCATTAGGCCCCATTTTCCTGAAAAATGGAAAAACCAGCTAGTAGTTTAAAAAAAAAAATATACTAAGTGTGGCGGTACCATTTCCATCACTGATACCCATGACTGGTGTCTCAAATGTTTAGGCCCTGACCATTCTCCATCGGAGTGTTCCTCTTGTATGGGGATGACCAAAAGAGGAAGACAGAACCGGGCTGCAAAGCTCGATACCCTCTTTTCTTCAGATGCGATGTCCATTGCATCGACGTCTTCCAGAGCCTCGTCTTCCTCCCATGGTTCTCAGGTAACTAAACATAAGAGCCGGTCCTCAAAGGGTAGATCCCCTTCTAAGCATCGAGAAGTCATTGGCATTGCCTTTGAGGAAACTATACTGGCAAAACAGCCCCGGCAGGAGGCTTTGACCTCCCAAGCACTAACGGGGCTCCAGGATGTTCTCGAGGCCTCGACCTCGGCAGAACTACTGGTGCCATGCTCAGGGGTTCCGGCCGCTTCTACCGGTACTGACACCCAGGCATCGGCAGCGTCAATAGACTAGAGATTCCTCACTATCGAACGCAGTCTTGCAGCTCTCCTTACAGCAGCAGTACCGTTGACACTGCTACCAATGGTTCAACGGGTACCGATGCCGGTACCAGCACCGACGGTACTGACCCTGGTGGGAATTCAGCCCTTGCCAACTTTTTCAGGCATCGACAGATCGGTACCGGACCAACTCGGTGCCGACTTCGATCGATACCGTGCTTTGCATGAACATCGGGATCAGAGATGCTTCGAATATTCAGATGACTCGGATAACTCGGTCGGTATCAGAGTACTTCTTCCGGAAGACTCCTCTTCTCCTCAACGCAGAATGTCTCCTCTGGAGGACATGTCTTTTCAGGATTTTATTTGTGATGTGGCCCGAGGCCTATCAATCACGGTAGCTCCTGACAAAGAACCTAGAGCAAAGGAATTGGAAATACTCCAATATCCTAAGGCTCCCAAGAGGCAGCTACCCTGCCCATTCATGAAATTCTTCATGATTTGATGCTCAGAATGTGTGAAACACCTCTGACCACATCTCCTCATTCTAGGAGACTTGATACCATGTATTGAGTTCCACCATGTCCTGGTTTTCAAAAGACTCAGCTGCCACACCATTCAATGGTAGTGGAATCAGCCATGCGTAGAATGAAAAGTGCAAAAAGACATGCATCCAATCCTCCAGGTCGTGAATGCAGGACTTTTGACACCTTTGGGCGTCGAACATTTCAGGCTTCCATGCTTTCAGCTAGGATCAGCTCATATATTTTATATATGGAAATGTTCCTCAATGAAGTCACAGGAGACTTGGAGCTTATGAGCCCCCTTCTCCCTGATGACAAACGACAAGACTTCCTTACTCTTGTCAAGCATGCTCAAGACGTTTCCAAGTTTGTAAATCGTGCAGCCTTTGACTGTTTTGAATGTATCAGCAGAACTTCTGCTATTGCCATTGGTGCACGGCGGATTGCCTGGCTTCAGGCATCAGACTTGGAGACTTGGGTACAGGACAAATTAAGAAACATCCCTTGCACAGGAGAAAACCTCTTTGGCAAGAATTGGCAGGAAGAGGCTAATGAGATAGATACTGACAATCTCACTTTAGACAGCTTGTCAAAATCTACAGCCACTCCAGCCAAAAAGAAACCCTATAAAAAAAACCCTTTTTTCAGCAAAAAGAGGAGGTTTTATCCATCCTATACCCAGCAAGGGCAAGCTCAGGGTCAAGTTGCCCAAAAGGGACAACAGCAACAATCCAGACAACAAAAGAAGCCAAAAGGCCCGAGAGCTCAACCAGCTCCACAGGCTCAGCCCCCTCAAGGGCTTTGACTCCTTCCTAGAGAGCTTCGTTTTCCTGCCTCTGAAGGGTACAGAACCGCTAAACATTCCAGGCAGGTTGTGTCATTTTGTCAACAGATGGCACCAAATAACAGCAGAAAATTGGACTCCATTGTAGGGGAGGGGTACAAGCTTCATTTTCACAGCATGCCCCTCCTGCATTCGTAAGACAGTTCAATTCCCAATCCTCTCCAGACAATCTACTGGAACAAGAGGTCTCAACACTCCTTGCTCAGGAAGCAATAGAGGAAGTACCCATTCCCCAACAGGGTACAGGGTTCTACTCCCCCTATTTTCTTATTCCAAAGAAAACAGGAAGACACTGACCCATTCTAGACCTCAGAGAATTGAATAAATATCTGTTCCGAGAAAAGTTCAAAATGATTTCTCTGGGAACTCTTCTGCTATATCTTCAAAGTCAGGATTGGCTTTGCTCTCTAGATCTAAAGGATGCATATACTCGTATTCTGATCCATCCAGATCACAGGAAATTCTTACGAATCCTTTTCAAGGGAAAACACCTCCAATACAGGGTTCTTCCTTTTGGTCTGGCTTCGGCACCAAGAGTATTCACGAAATGCATGGCAGTAGTAGCTGCATTCCTGCGAACCCTAGGGATGTTCGTCTTCCCTTACTTGGACGACTGGCTCATTCGAGCCCCCACAATTCCAGAAGCCAGTTCTGCACTGTCTCACACAATGCGGATTCTCCAATACTTGGGATTGGTCATAAACTTCCCAAAATCCCAACTTGTGCCTTCTCAGACCCTGGAGTTCATAGGAGCTTGTTTAGGTACCAGACAGTCAAGGGCTTTCCTCACACAGCCCTGCTGTCTTTGCATAGTGTAACTAGCTTCTCAAGCAGCAGGAAAGTCCTCCCTAACTGCTCGAGAACTGCTGCAATTACTGGGACATATGGCATCCACAGTTCATGTAGTTCCCTATGCTCGCCTCAACATGCGAGCAGCCCAGTGGACCCTATCCACACAGTGGACACAGGACGTCTGTTGGACAAGATATCAAACTCACGACAAGTGATCTTGTCCCTACAATGGTGGCAATCACTGGAGAATCTTTTAGTGGGGTCTTATTTCCAACAACCCCCATTCCAGGCCACCCTAACAACAGATGCATCACAGGTGGGATGGGGAGCACACCTGCACCATCTCTCCACCCAGGGTACCTGGACTCCACAGGAGGCTTGTCTTCACATAAACCTCCTAGAACTCAGAGCAATTTATCTAGCTCTTTGAGTATTCCATGCCCAGTTCAGCTACAAGACAGTCCTAGTCCAAACGGACAATCAAGTAGCCATGTTCTCCGTGAACAAGCAGGGCGGAACAGGCTCTCTGTCGTTATGCAACGAAGCTTTATGACTATGGGCCGTCGCCAGAGAGCATCAAATTCACCTTCTTGTGGTATATCTTCCAGGCATTCAAAACCTTTGGGCAGACAAATTCAGCCGAGTACTGCTGCCTCACGAATGGTCTCTCCACCTAGACCAGGTGATAAAGATATTTCAAATCTGGGGAACCCCAGATATAGACCTCTTTGCAAGTCCACTGAATGCCAAACTTCCCCGGTTCTGTTCCAGAATTCCGGCTCACAATTGCCAGGCAAGGGACGCCTTCCTCCTTCACTGGGGTCAGGACTTCCTCTATGCCTTCCCACCCATTCTCCTCATCCCCAAACACTCTTCAAGCTTCAGAGAGACAAAGGTCGTATGATCCTCATAGCGCCACGGTGGCCACGACAAACGTGGTATCCCCTGCTTCTACATCTCTCTCAAGCTGCACCTCTGGAGTTAGGGTGTGCTCCAGACCGTCTCTCCCAAGAGAACGGGATGCTGTGGCACCCGAGTCCCCAGTCCCTGCATCTCAGGTCCTGGTTGCTGAAAGCGTAGACCTGCAGGATCTTAACCTTTCCCGACAGGTAAAGGATGTCCTTCAGGTTTCCAGAAAACCTTCCACAAGGTGTTCTTACGCCTTTAAGTGGAAACGTTTTGCTATATGTTGTTCTCAAAAGGGCTTAAACCCCCTTGTGATACCTTTGGAATCGGTACTAGAATACCTACTTCATTTATCAAATTTGGTCTAAAGACAAATTCAGTAAGAGTCCATCTTAGTGCAATTGCAGCTTCCTATAAGCCTCTAAATGGACAGCCAATTTCCTCTCATCCACTCATAGCAAGATTTACGAGAGGTCTTCTATTAACAAAGCCTCCCATCAGGCCTCCACCAGTGGCATGGGATTTAAATCTAGTTCTTGGACAGCTCATGAAACCGCCCTTTGAACCTTTAGCCACTACAGCCCTAAAGCTTTTATCCTGGAAGGTCATCTTCCTAATTGCAATCACCTCCGCACGTCGCATTAGTGAATTGCAAGCTTTAGTGGCTGATTCCCCCTTATACACGGTTTCACCATGATAAGGTTGTTCTCAGAACTCATCCACATTTTATGCCAAAGGTGGTTTTACCTTTTCATTTAAATCAGTACCTTCCTGTATTCTTTCTGAGGCCTCATGCCTCTAATGCAAAAAGGAACTTTCATACTTTGGACTGTAAAAGAGCTTTGGTTTTTTACCTACAAAGAACACAGCATCATAGAAAGTCTTCTCAACTTTTTGTTGCTTTTGATTCTAGTCATTTGGGATTTCCAGTCTCCAAAAGAACTCTATCTAAATGGATTACACAATGCATATCCTTTACTTATGAGAGTAAGAGTCTTACTCTTCATGGCCATGTCACAGCACATAATGTGAGAGCTACGGCAGCCTCTATGGCTAACCTTCACTCTGTGTCTATCGATGACATCTGTCAAGCAGCCACCTGGGCTTCAGTGCACACCTTCACAGCCCACTACTACCTATATAAAGCCTCCCGTCGGGATGCCTTCTTTGGCCAGGCTGTTCTTCAACAGCTCTTTCAGACTTAATTCAACTCCTACCCACCAACCCTGGTAGGATGCCAGAGATCCATGGGAGGAAGCATTGCCCACCTCACTATAGGTGGCAGCTTCCTGGGGCCATCTCCCCGGCATCTTCAGCTAGGGAGTCCCCATATGTGAAGACTACATTCCTGCTTGTTCCTGGAGATAGCGTAGTTACTCACCTGTAACAGGTGATCTCCGGGAACAGCAGGAATCTAGTCTTCACAACCCACCCATCTCCCCTTGGAGTTGTCTCTCTATCTCTGTCTCTCTCCCTCTATCTTTTCACTCAGCTGCAAACTTAACTGAAGAGGGACAGGCGGGAAGGCAGCACGCATGTGCTGAGGGATGCTCCCAAAAGCGTTCCTATTGGACACTGGGGAGCGTTCCCGCGCAGGCTCCGTAGGTACCGGCGATAACCATATGTGAAGACTAGATTCCTGCTGTTCCCGGAGATCACCTGTTACAGGTGAGTAACTACGCTTTCCTACAATACTTATCCTGTTTTGTTCAGTTTCCTTTAATATATACAAAATGTTGCTAAATTTTAATTTAATTTTTGTCAGATTTGATTGGTTCTCAAAGGAGACTTCATTGATTTATAAT
The DNA here is from genome assembly GCA_033557465.1 of Ichthyophis bannanicus. Classification (NCBI taxonomy): domain Eukaryota; kingdom Metazoa; phylum Chordata; class Amphibia; order Gymnophiona; family Ichthyophiidae; genus Ichthyophis; species Ichthyophis bannanicus. The sequence continues at coordinate 882,625,265 of CM066035.1, read as the reverse complement.
TTTGCAGCTGGAGTGTAAACGTGATGCTTTCTTACCACCTTTACATCAATTTTGTACCAATCCAAACAATCCTGTTACTGTAATACGTGGCCTTGCTGGAGCTCTGAAATTAGGTAAGTTTTCTAGTGAGGAACTACCTTTTCTTCTAGTATTTTTCTAAAAGTGTTTGCTTTGAGTAAGGACTACAAAAGGCATTGTATGATTTTTTTTTTAACCCTATTTTACTGTTCTGGTATTCATGCGCAATTTTCAAGGTCTGCAAATTGGTCAGATTTGCAAGATATCCCTAATGAATTTGCATGAGAGAGATTTGTATACAATGGAGGTGGATTTGTACACATACTATCTAATGCAATGCTTCACAGCCAGTGTGCCAGGGCACACTGGTGTGCCTTGATGGTAACAACTAGAGATGTGGCTAGGCATGGGCTCATGAGGCACTTATTCCATCTCAATTGGACAGTACCCATGAAAATAGCCACCTGCTCCCAAGCACAACACAGAGACCGAACTGAACCGATTTGTTTACTGCTAGCACCCCCTTCCCCCATATCGATAGGACAGCAGCACTTTTTACAGGGGCAGTTTCTTCAAATGGGCTAATTTTTTACATACCATGGTAGTAATGAACCTCTCTCCTAAACTAGGATATGAAGAGGAGTCTTATCTGTGTGCCGCCTCTGGTTTCAATCTGGTGTCTGAATGCATGGATCCTGCCATCTCATATGTTCAGATGTGAAATTGAATCCAGCAGAATGTGGCACCACAGGTGAAAGATTCTTCTTTCCTTCTGCTGGTGTGAGGTATTGAGCAGTGAGGATTATGATGCAAAATTTGGTTTGTGTGCCCTGAGGACTGAACAAACGAGTGTGCCACAAAACAAGAGGTTGAAAAGCACTGACCATAGTGTATTCACTGGGATACCGTGAAAACCTGGCCTGTTGGCCTTCAGACTGGGAATGAATACCATTGCTTTACTGTAAAAACTACTTTATTCAGAATTTTATTTGGGTGTAATAGTTCTCCAGGAACAAGCAGGAAGTCAGTCCTCACATATGGGTGACGTCGGTGCTGACGGAGCCCTCGTGCGGAGTAATTCCCCAGCTTTCAAAGAAAGCCTTTGGGATAGAAACATGATGACAGAAAAAGACCACATGGCCTATCTAGTCTGTCCTTCCATATCAACAACTACAACAGTCCACTTTTTACCTTAAGAGATCCTCTGTGTTGGTCCCATGCTTTTTTTAATTCAGTTACTGTCCTCATCTCTACCACCTCCACTGGGAGACTATTCCATGGATCCACTACTCTTTCCGTAAAGAAATATTTCCGCATATCACTCCTGAATCTATCTCCCTTCACCCTCATCCCATGTCCCCTCGTAGCAGAACTTGCTTTCAATTGAAAGAGGCTCTCTCCCTGAACAATTTATGCCACGGAGGTATTTAAACATCTCAATCATATCACCTCTATCCCGCCTTTCCTCTAAGGTGTACATATTAAGATCCTTAAGTCTGTCCTCATATGCTTTATAATGAAGCCCACTAATCATTTTAGTAGCCACCCTCTGCACCGACTCCATCCTGTTCACATCCTTTTCAAGGTGCGGTCTCCAGAATTGCACACTATACTCCAAATGAGGTCGCACCAAATACAGAGGCATTATCACCTCCTTTTTTCTGCTAGCCATTCCTCTCCGTATGCACCCAAGCATCCTTCTAGCTTTTGCCGTTGCCTTTTCTACCTCTTTAGCTACTTTAAGATCATCAGACACAACCACGCCTAGGTCCCGCTCTTCTTTAGTGGACAAAAGTACTTCACCCCTATACTGTATTGCTCCCTTGGATTGCTGCAGCCCAAATGCATGACCTTAAATTTTTTAACATCCCAGCTGCCAAATTCTAGACCATTCTTCAAGCTTAGCTAGATCCCTCCTCATGTTATCTACACCTTCCTGGGTATCTACTCTATTGCAGATTTTGGTATCATCTGCAAAGAGGCAAACCTTACCCGATAGCCCTTCCGCTATATCACTAACAAAGATGTTAAAAAGAATCGGACCAAGGACAGATCCCTGTTGACTAGTACCAACCCTCAGCACTGCCCTGCAGGCTAAGAGGAGAAGGGCAGGGGCTCGTCTGGGAGTTGAACCCAGGACCTCTCGCACCCAAAGCGAGAATCATACCCCAAGACCAACAAGCATCGCACATGCCCCTTCCCGCCCAAGGGTGTCATCTTGCTCAGTCTTCTTTTTTCCGCGTAGCCCAACGGACATGGTCCTGTTTCCACCGAGGAAAAAGTAGAAACGTTTATTAGATTTTTCAGCTTCCTGGTTCGACATCGGTTCCCCTTCCTTCCCTCAGCTCGGTACACCAGTATCGAGTCCGGTCCTATTTTTCATTTTTGTCCTTCGTGACTAGCGTTCGCGCTCTTTTTAGTTTTCACTGGCAGCCCGGTTGTTTGATCTCACAGGGGCCCTTTTTCCCGCGATGGCTGCCAGCGGGGTTAAGAAATGTGATCGGTGTAAGAAGTTGATGTCTCACCGACACACACGACTGCTGCCTCCGTTGCCTCAGCCCCGACCATGACCCGGTGGTCTGTGGGCCGTGTGGTAAGATGTCTTTGAGGAGCAGGCAGCAGCAGCGTGACAGGATTTTTTCCGAGTCCGCCTCCGGCCAGGCCCGAACCTCGTCAGAAGCCTCGACATCTTTGGAATCGGAGCCCGAGCACCGTCGTGGGTCCTCTGAGCGGGGGTCTCCCTCCAGGGAACACCGGAGGAAAAAGAAACTTGTGAGGGCGGCATCGCTGGACGCCTCTGATCGGCATGGGCCCTCGGGTTCCAGGCTGCGGAGCCCGGACCGCCACCCCCGGGTCCTCTGAGTCGGAGCGGCCGGCTAAACAACCTCGCAGGGAGCCAGAGGCGTCAGACAAGGTAACTTCTGTTGTCCTCTTGGACTCTCCTCTGGGAGAGCCGGCGTCGGGCCCGACGACGTTGGGGCCTGAGCCGGGAGCTGCGGAGCCTTCTGAGCTCGGTCTCAGGTTGCCGGCCCTGGAGAGCAGCATGGCTGCCTTCATGGAGCAGCAGCGGGCACTGATCGCCAGTCTCGCTGGTCCATCCGCCCCGACCACCGGGACGTCGACGTTTAAGTCGACGTCGGAGGCCGAGCCGATCCTCGAGTCAATCAAGTCTCAAGTCGATCCTCGGCCAAGGTCCCCCTCGACCTCCGGTTCGGGACCGAGGTCGTCGACGCTGATGCCCTCGGCATTGGGGCGGTCGGGCCCGAAGCCCTTGAGGCCGGAGCCCATCGAGTCCTCCTCAGAGGACTCTGCATGGGAGACGGAGGAGGAAGACTCCCTAGACACCTTCCGGACCCAGTGTATCCCATCGGACTCGCTGGGTTGAGAGCCTTGGACTAGGTCGTCCCCCCTGGAGGACACTCGGTTCTCGGACTTCGTCAGGGATATGGCCAAGGCTTTGGCATTCCCTGCGGATGCCGAAGAGGAGCCTCGAGCCGAATAGCTCGATGCTCTCCAATATGTCTCTCTCCCGAAGGAGGCCCTTACTGTACCAGTGCCTCTGATGTTGGAACGGCTGGATGCTCCGCATATGGGAGTCCCTGGCCTCGATGCCGTTACTCAGCAAGTGGGTCGATTCCATCTATCGAATCCGCAAGAGTCCTGGGTTCCAGAAAGCGCAGCTGCCGCACAACTCCATGGTTGTGGAATCAGCCATGCACCGGCTGAAAAACCAAAAAACGCACTCCTCCCAGAACCTGGACGCCCTTGGCAGAAAGTGCTATCAGGGCTCAATGCTGTCATGCCGTGTCCAAACTTATCAGCTGTACATGGGCATGTACTTGCAAGACCTTGCAGAGGAGATTGCCGGGTTCTTGGCTGGCCTGTCCGAGGAACTCTTGCAGCGCTTCAAGGCCTTGTCCAAGGGGATCAGAGAGTGCTCGAAGTTCATGTCTCGAGCAGCTTACAACGGCTTCGGTGCACACCGTCAGGCCTGGCTCATGTCGTCAGACCTAGAGCCATGGGTTCAGGACAAATTGGTCGATGTCCCACGCCGAGGAGACAACCTCTTCGGCAAACCCATGACTGCGAAAGCTGCAGAACTCGAGTCCGAGTACTTGACCCGGACAAGGTTGTCAAAGAAGACATCTGCACCTTCTCACAAGAAGGCCTCAGGGGAAAAAGCCCTTTTTCCCAAGAAAGGGTGCAGCTTGCAGAAACTACCCCACTCACCAGGCCGCCCCAGCTCCACAGCAGGGGCAGCAGGCCAGGGGACGGGGGCATGACCCATGTAAGCCAAAGACCCCCAAGCCTCCAGCTCTGGCTTCTATCCAGCCGGGAGGGGGGTTTTGATTCCCAGTGCATAGCTCCTCTCCCACCAGTGGTTTGGCCCTGCACAGGAGGAAGGCTGGCCCTGTATGCTCACAGGTGGCCAGCCATTACTACCGACGCCTGGGTTCGGCAAGTAGTCCAGCAGGGCTACTTACTTCACTTCCACCAGGTGCCCACCTCCTTTTTCCCAGGAGAGCCTCTCAGGCCCCCTCTTCACAGGAACCTCCTCCTGCAGGAGTTGATAGGTCTGCTAAAGGATCAGGCGGTGGAACCCGGTGCCCCGCCACCTGCAGGGGCAAGGCTTCTACTCCAGGTATTTCCTTATACCAAAAAGAAAAGGAGGCCTTCCTCCCATCCTGGACTTGCGAAATCTAAACAAGTTCCTGGTGAGGGAAAAGTTCAAGATGCTTTCCCTTGGGATCCTACTGCCTTACCTCCACCATGGAGACTGGCTATGCTCCTTAGATTTAAAGGATGCTTATACTCACATCCTCATACACCCAGACCACAGACAATACCTCAGGTTTGTGGTCGGAGGAAACCACTTTCAGTACAAGGTGCTTCCCTTTGGCCTAGCTTCCGCTCCCAGAGTATTTACCAAATGCCTAGCAGTGGTGGCGGCCTTCCTCAGAAGTCAGGGAGTCTTCGTCTTTCCATACCTGGACGACTGGCTCATCAAGGGCCAATCGGCACAGGAGGCACAGCAGGCCACTGCTCGCATAGTCACCCTGCTCCAGCACCTAGGGTTTGTTATAAATCATGAAAAGTCCACTTTACTCCCCACTCAGAACTTGGAGTTCATAGGGGCAAGACTGGACACACTTCAGGCATGGGCGTACCTATTGCTGGACAGAGCGAGGCGGTTGCTGGACTTGGTGCAGCAGGTCCAGCACAAACCTCAAGTCTCCGCAAGAGTCTTCCTCCACCTCCTGGGCCACATGGCCTCCACGGTGCATATGACTCCATATGCTCGATTCCATATGCGCACCGCTCAATGGAGCCTCAGAGACCAGTGGACACAAGCCACTGGCCGCCTTAGAGACAGAGTAGCGATTTCCAAGCTACTGGTGACAGCCTTGCAATGGTAGCTTCACCCTCCCAACTTGCTTCAGGGACTACCATTCCAACCTCCCTCTCACACCAGAGTGCTGATGACAGATGCCTCCTTGCTGGGCTGGGGTGCCCATTGCCAGGGTTCATGCACTCAGGGTCTGTGGTCCTCACGAGAGGCCGCACGTTAGATCAATCTTCTAGAGCTTTGGGCCATCCACCTAGCTCTTCAAGCCTTCTGTCATCTTCTGGCACATCAGTCGGTGCTGATACAAATAGACAATCAGGTAGCGATGTTCTACATCAACAAATAGGGGGGCACAGGATCTCGCATCCTATGCCAGGAAACCCTGGATCTCTGCTCTTTTGCAATGGCACATCATATGTCCCTAAGGGCAGTTTATCTGCCCAGTCAGGAGAACCTCCTGGCCGACAAGTTGAGCAGGATTCTTCAACCTCACGGGTGGCAACTGAACCAGGATGTAGCCCAACTGATCTTCAACCGTTGGGGTCTCCCATCCATGGATCTCTTTGCCAGCCCGCAAAACCATCAGTTGCCCTGGTTCTGCTCGAGGCAGCCGCATCCGCTGAGCGTGGCAGCGGATGCTTTCCTGATCTCGTGGGCACAGGGCCTTCTCTATGCGTTCCCACCCACGCCCCTGGTGGCACGCACTTTGTTCAAGATTCTTTGGGACAAGGCCTCGGTCATCCTGGTAGCACCCAGGTGGTCCAGACAACCTTGGTTCTCTCTCTTCTCCTTCAACTGGCGGTCGAAACTCCATTCCCTTTGGGGGTGCAGCCCGACCTCTTGACCCAGGAACAGGGTTCCTTGCTACACCCCAATCTCAGATCCCTCAACTTAATGGCCTGGCTGCTGAGAGCGTAGTACTTGCTCCTCTACTCCTTCCCAAAGAGGTTGAGGAGGTGTTGCTGGCCTCTCGGAGGCAATCCACTAGGAAATCCTACGTGTTCAAGTGGCGTAGGTTTGAAGGGTGGTGTACCTAGCATAAAGAGGACCCGTTCACTTGTCAAGTATTGCAGAACTTGCTCCACCTCTCGGAGTTAGGCCTCAAGTCTAACTCTGTCAGGGTCCACCTGAGTGCGCTATCAGCTCACCACTCTCCAGTGGACGGGCAACCTCTTTCAGCTCACCCTTTGGTATCCCAATTCCTCAGTGGCCGCCGCCTCCTCAAGCCTCCAATTCGCCCACAGGCTACAGAATGGGACTTAACAGTGACTTACTTGCCCACCTTTTGAACCAATGGCTACCTGTCACCTACGGTTCCTTTCCTGGAAAGCACTCTTTCTGGTGGCGCTCATGTCTGCTCGACGGGTGAGCGAGCTGCAGGCTTTAGTATTGGATAGGCCGTACACACGGTTTTATAAAAACAGGGTGGTCCTACGTACTCACCCGAAGTTCCTTCCAAAAGTGGTTTCCTCATTTCACCTCTACCAAGAGGTGGTTCTTCCAACCTTCTTCCCCAGGCCACACACCAGCAGGGCAGAAGTGGTTCTGCATACCCTGGACTGTAAGAGGGCTCTACTTGGAGCGTACACGGGGACATCGGAGAGCTTCCCAGCTCTTCCTCTCTTATGACCCTAGTAAACTGGGTCTACCTGTCTCCAAGCGCACGTTATCCACCTGGGTGGCAGACTGCATCGCCTGGGCATACAGGGCAGCTGACCTCCAGCTGCAGGGCCGAATCATGGCCCACTCTGTCAGGGCTAAGGCTGCATCAGTGACTAATCACTGCTCTGTTTCGTTGGCAGACATCTGCCGGGCCGCAACTTGGTCTTCAAGCCAGACTTTTGCAGCCCACTACTGCCTGGACAGAGTCCCGGCGGGACAGTGTTTTCGGTCAGGCGGTACTCCATAACCTATTTGAGGTTTAGGAAACTCCTACCCTCTGACCCTTTGGTGTCAGGCTACCATGGGGATTGTGTTCTCGGAGAAAAATCCTATCACTGCTGCTGTGGCTCTTCTAGAGGGAGCCATTTTTTAGCTATGGGTTCTTGGTAGCCTATAGCTAGGGAGTCCCATATGTGAGGACTGACTTCCTGTGCTTGTTCCTGGAGAAAGCGTAGTTACTCACCTGTAACAGGTGTTCTCCAGGGACAGCAGGAATCAGTCCTCACGACCCTCCCTCCTCCCCTGGAGTTGCAGTCCTTTGATTAATTTTGTCTCATTTTGCCGTCTTTTTAGCTATATCATCTGACTGAGCAAGATGGCACCCTTGGGCAGGAAGGGGACCGCGCATACGCGATGTAATCCCAAAGGCTTTCTTTGAAAGCTGGGGAATTGCTCTACACGAGGGCTCCGTCGGCGCCGACGTCACCCATATGTGAGGACTAATTTCTGCTGTCCCTGGAGAACACCTATTACAGGTGAGTAACTATGCTTAATCTGTTACTTAGAAATGGGAATAGTTGTTATGAGTGTCAATGTACTTTGCTAAATGTTGCATCTGCAAATGATCATTTAGAATAATTCCCTTGTGATAAACACTTTGAACTCGCTGTTCTTATTCCTTCCTGTTTCCTGATTGGCCCAAGGTTTATCTGATTTGCAGCTCTATGAAAAATGTCGACCGGATTTTTTGCCTTGTGAATTTGACTTCTGCTGTAGAGATTTACTCCAAAGATTTTTCTTTCACCATGTGCTAGAAATTCTGTGAAACAGTCTACGTATATTGTCAGAGAGGTTTACCGGTCCTAATATAGATCCTATTTGATCATCATTAATTGGACAACCAATAGCATTATTGGCATATGGAACTCGAGCAATCTTTTGAGCAAATTATTTTTGACTTAAATATGTACAAGTCTTTTAGATATATTTTATATTGAGAGTATGTTTCTAGTAGGCCACCTATGTGCAATGTACAAAATGGTGCCTATTCTAGAAAAACAAAATAGACACCTATATGCCTTTTATAAAATTGACTTGTATAGTGACCCACAATAACGCATACATTCTCTCGCACAAAATTGCAACTGCTCTAAAGAAGTAATTAATATGTGCATGTACTCAATAGTAGTACGCACATTTTATAAAATATGCAGATGGATCACAACTCTGCTTCACTCTCACTCAAACTACGTTCCTGGGAATGCTTATGAGCAGATCTTGTAATAGTAAATGCAGTCTTGTGCTGCACCTTCTTTATAAAAACGTGCGCAGGCATACACAGTCATTTTCTTCGTGTAAAACATGCTTTGCACCTGGAAAATGCTGTATAAATTTACTCCTGAATGCCTTGACCCAATAAACTGCTGTGTTTTAGTACAGCATTTTATGCAAGATTTACCCATGCAAATCTTACTTTAGCATGGGAAAATCAGCAGTAAAACCACTGCACTAAAGGGTGATGCAGTAGACATGCATATCACTAAACAACAAATTGCTCCTGGTGTGTAAAAAAAAAAAAGTTTAAATTTACCTTTTTTTACCCTTTTTTTTTTTTTTTTTTTTACTCTTCTAGTGCTGAAGCTTTACACCAGCTCAGTACTGCAGAAAAGATGCAGCACACGGGAGTAAAAGGATCATCTGAAGTGAAATATGACACTTCTCCACAGATCACACAAGATTCTTGGTAGTCAGAGTGGAACTCTGGCCTTCCCCCTTCACCTCACAATGTCCCTCCCCCAATGACTGGCCTGGGTATGTGTATAAGGAGGCTATTGACCACAGAACCTCCAGTGGTGGTCTCCTGAGGGCCGTCCCGGTGAGGACCCCTCTCTCTCCTCGACGCCCGATCTGGTGATCACCGGTATCGGCGTCCCAAGGCCCCACGCCCGCGTGGGAGTCCCGTATGCTGGCACTAGAAGGCAGCTTTTCTGCGTTCATTGCCTCCCAGCAGGCCCTCAAGGCCAGCTTTGCTGACTTGCGCCTGGAGACCGCGGGTCCCTCGCATGGGACACCCAAGTCCATCCAGGAAACCCCCGAGAGCCACGGGCCTCATGAGGGTCCTCGACGTTGGGCTCGCTCGCTCACTCTTCCGTTCTTCGGGGGCGAGGTCGTCCAGGGCTTCCAGCTCCAGGCCATCGGACAAGGGCGTACCACCCGGCTCGGATCCCTAGACCAATTTCTTGGACTGGGAGTCTGATGGGGACACATCCCCGGAGACCAGCACCCACCGGGTCCTTCCATCGGACCCCTCGCCGCCTGATCTCCAGCGGCGTTCGCCACCCGAGGACACCTCTTTTTTGGTGTTATTCGGGACATGGCTCAGGCACTCAACCTGGTCACCCAGACCGAAGAAAACCCTCATGCTGAAGAACTCGATATTCTTCAGTACGAGGCCCCGCCCAGGGAATCCCTCACTGTGCTGGTGCCGCCGATCCTCTCCCGGCTGTTGCTCCGCATGTGGGAGGCCCTGGCCTTGGTCCCCATTGTGAGCAAGTGACTTGATACAATGTAGAAGGTGCAGCGCGGGCCAGACTTCCGTAAGACTCAACTTCCACGTACCTCGATGGTAGTGGAATCAGCTATGAGGAAGCAGAAAAGCCCAAAGTCCCACTCCTTGGTTCCACCAGGCCGAGAATCCAGAGCTCTTGATGCCCTGGGCCGCAAGGCCTATCAAGGTTCCATGCTCTCCTGTCGCATCCAGGCATACCAATTATATATGGGTATGTTCCTCCGTGACTTGGCAAAAGAACTTGGAGGTTTCTCCGCGGGTCTCAAGGGCGAGCCCCTCGACAGGTTCCGCATCCTGTTGAAATCAGTGGCGGATTGCTCCAAGTATATTTCTCGAGCCTCCTATGACGGCTTTGAGACATCGACTCGGGTGGCGGCCCACCATCAGGCTTGGGTCCAATCTTCGGATTTGGAGCAGTGGGTGCAGGAGAAGCTCCTGGACTACCCTGCTTCTGCGAACAACTTTTTGGTAAACCGATGGAGGAGAAGGCTGCGGAGATTGAGAGAGTATGTCACTAGGACTGTTCTTTCTCGCAAGACCTCGACGCTGCCTCAGAAGAAGCAGCCTGCCAAGAAGCCCTTCTTTTCCAGGAAAGGCCTTCAGTACCACAGCTACCCGCTGTACCTGGCTATACCTGGCTACCCCCATGCCGACCACTCCAGCGCAGGGGAAGTCTGGCCAGGGTCACCGTAAACCATAGGGCCCAGATGCCGGCCCTCCCCCCCCCCACAACCCCCTCGGGGTTTGACGCCAGTGGCATGGCCCCTCGCCCTCCAGTGGCACAGCAGACAGTGGGGGAGACGCCTATCCCGCTTCGCCCTGGTGTGGGCGCTTATCACCTTGGACACCTGGGTCATCCGGGAGGGCTATCGCCTTCACTTCGGCAGGCTTCTGCCCCCCTTCTCCCCGGCAGAGCCTCCTCAATGCCCTGCACACCAGCTCTTGATGCAGCAGGAATTATACTCCCTCCTCACCCAGTGGGCAGTCAAGAAGGTCCCTTCCCACCTTCGAGGTCAGGGCTTTTATTCCCAGTACTTCCTAGCCCCGAAAAAGACGTGGGGTCTGCGGCCCATCCTCGACCTTCGCAAGCTGAACAAGTTTCTGGGAGAAATTCAAGATGTTATCTCTTGGCATGCTGCTGCCCTTCCTCTGGCAGGCCAACTGGCTATGCTCCTTGGATCTAAAGGATGCTTATGCCCCTATCTTGATCCACCCCCAACACAGAGGCAGTACCTGCATTTCAGGGTGCAGGGAGAGCACTTCCAGTACATGGTGCTCCCATTCGACCTTGCATTCACCCCACGGGTCTTCACGAAGTGCCTTGTCGTGGCCGCCACTCACCTTTGACGCTGAGGCATGTCGGTGTTTCCCTACTTCGACAACTGGCTCGTTACGGGCTCCTCCGTCGAGGAGGCCTGGCAAGCAATGTCACACACTATCCTCCTCTTAGAGAGTTTGGGGTTCTTGGTCATCTACCCAAAATCTCACCTCGAGCTGGCACAGGCTCTCAAATTCATCAGGGCGCGCTTTAGTACTCGGCAGACCATGGCCTTGCCGGTGGATCACTCCACCCGCCTCCGGGCTCTAGTGGCGCGCGTCCAGGGCACCCACCAGGTCACTGCTCAGTCCATGCTATGTCTCTTGGGCCACATGGCCTCGACTGTGCATGTGGTTCCTCACTCACGCCTGCACATGCGGACGACCCAGTGGTGCCTCATCTCCCAATGGAGTCAATCCCTTGGACACCTCAGGGACCCCGTCAGGGTTCTTCCCGACTTTCGTTTGTCCCTGAGCTGGTGGCAAGACCCCCGCAACCTCCTGCGGAGATTGCCCTTTCAGGCCCCACAGCACAGTTTGGTACTGACCATGGATGCTTCCCTGTTAGGGTGGGGAGCCCGTTGCAGGTCTCTCTGCACACAGGGGCAGTGATTGCCGGTGGAGGCTCAACAGCAGATAAATCTGCTCAAGTTCCGGGTCATCTGGTGGGCCCTGAAGGCCTTCGATAATGTCCTCAGCAGGAAGTCTGTTCTGGTGCAGGCCAACAACCGGGTAGCAATGTTCTGTATCAACAATGAGGGGGTCACGGGGTCACACTCCTTCTGCAGGGAAGCAGTCCTCATCTGCTCTTTGCTGCCCAGCGGAGGATGTCCCTCAAGGCGACGTACCTCCAAGGTCAGGAGAATGGCCTGGCGGACAGGCTCAGCAGAATTCTTTGCCCCGCACGAGTGGTGCCTCAATCCCAGAGTGGCAGGCTGGCTGTTTCTACGCTGGGGCACTCCAGCGATGGACCTCTTTGCCAGCCCTCAGAACACGCAACTCCCTCGCTTCTGTGGCCACACCCGATGCATTTCTCCTGGATTGGTCCTCCAGTCTTCTCTATGCATTTCCTCCTTTCCCCCTCATTGTGAGGACTCTGTTCAAGGCTCAACGGCACGGAGCATCGCTGATTCTCGTGGCCTCAGCAGCCTTGGTTTCCACGCCTGCTCCAGCTGTCATCAGAGCCTCCTATCCCCCTGGGCTCTGCAAGGGATCTGCTGATGCAGGAGGAGGGTAGGGTTCTACACCCGAATCTACCCTCCCTATCCCTCATGGCCTGGTGGCTGAACAAGTCTCTCTAGCCTCTCTGGCCCTTCTGGAAGAGGTCGAGGAAATCCTCCTTGCCTCGAGGAAGGACTCCACAAGGTGAACTTATGCCTTCAAGTGGAAATGCTTCTCTGTCTGGTACTCAGAGCACTAGATCGACCCCTTCTCATGCCCAGTTCGGTGGGTTCTCCAGTACCTTCTCCACCTCTCGAGGGATGGGCTGAAGTCTAACTCTTAGAGTTCATCTGAGCGCCATATCTTTTCTTTCACTCTCCTAAATACACTCCCCGTTCCTTTCACCTCAACCGTCTTACCCTTCCTGCACCCTCTCGTGCTCACTTGCAATCTACCCGCTCCTCCGCTTTCTTTTTTGCCGCTCCTGCCCTGTGGAATGCCCTCCCTCCCGCTCTCCGTCTTGATCCACAATTCACCAGCTTCAAACAACAGTTAAAAACACATCTGTTCTCCTTGGCGTTTAATGTTCCTTCTCCTTTTGTATGATACCTCTGCCCTCCTTTCGTTCCTCCCAGCTTACTCCTTGTCTATGTCTTGTCCTGTCTCTCTTGATTTTAGCTGTCCTGTCAACCATTGTATTTCTTTTCCTTTTCCGTTGGCCTTGGCCTCCTTTTATTGAATTTTAAATGTACACCGCTTTGCTTTCCATGAAAGGCGGTTTTTATCAAGTGTAATAAAACATAAAACATAAACATATCGGCTAATCATCTCCCTATCGAGGGAAAGCCTCTTTCGGGGCAACCACTAGTCTCCCGCTTCATGTGGGGCCTTCTGTTGTCCAAGCCACCCATCCATCCTTCTCCAACAGAATGGGACTTGAACGTGGTGCTCACGCAGCTCACTTGTCCACCTTTCGAGCCGATGTCAACATGTTCGCTCTGGCATTTGTCCTGAATGGTGGCCTTCCTAGTGGCACTGACCTCGGCTCGCCGAGTCAGTGAGCTTCAGGCGCTCATGGCTGGCGCCCCTTACACCAGGTTTTATTGCAAGAGGGTGGTCCTCTGGACCCATCCTAAATCCTTACCTAAGGTCGTGCCGGCTTTTCATCTCAATCAGGAGTTAGTGCTCCAGCTTCTTCCCGAGGCCCCACGCCGATCAGGCGTTGGCGACTCTCCACACCTCGACTGCAAGTGGGCCCTCGCTTTCTACTTGCAATGTACCCAGACTCATCGCAAGCCTGACCGGGTCTTCGTGACCTGCAATCCCAATAGGCAGGGACAAGCAGTCGCCAAGTACACCCTCTCTGTTTGGGTGGCGGACTGCTTCGCGTTCGCCCATGCGAAGGTGGGCGTCCCTCTGGATCGTCAAGTCACTGCACATGGGGTCCGAGCCAAAGTGGCCTCAGTGGCCTCGCTGCGCTCCGTGCCCATGATGAACATCTGCTGGACGGCAGCCTGGTCTTCTATGAATACCTTCACCGTCCACTACTGCCTGGAGAAGGAGTCCTGCCAGGACAGCACCTTCGGCCAGGCTGTACTCCGTAATCTGTTTGGGGTATAAGCAACTCCTGCCCTCTGACCCTTCTTCACAGCTATCGAGTGTTTTGCCCCGAGGACTTGGGCTCCTTCGGGCTTTGGCTTCTGCTTATGGCCTCGCAGAGGCGTTTTTTTGGTTACAGGTTTGGTAGCCTTTAGCTAGGGAGTCCCATAAGTGAGGACTGACTTCCTGCTTTTTCCTGGAGAAAGCATAGTTACCTGTAACAGGTGTTCTCCAGGGACAGCAGGAATCAGTCCTCACTACCCTCCTGCCTCCCCTGATGAGTTGCTGAATTTTTGTCCTTCCCTTGCCATCTGCTTGGTAGGGCTCGAGCTAAGGGACCTGACTGAGCAAGATGGCACCCTTGGGCGGGAAGAGGACCACGCATGCGTGGTAGCAATCCCAAAGGCTTTCTTTGAAAGCTGGGGAATTTCTCTGCATGAGCTCCGTCGGTGCCGATGTCACCCATAAATGAAGACTGATTCCTGCTGTCCCTGGAGAACACCTGTTACAGGTGAGTAACTATGCTATCTCTCCCCAGCCAATTATACTTACCTAGCCTGGCAAGCATCTTGGAAACTGGCCGCACTTGACCCCTAGAGCTGCATCAGGACACACTGCTAGATGTGAATCTGCTAAATAAGGCAGGCACACTCTTATTTAGCAGACTGACCTGTAGCAGTATGTCCCAATGCCTCACTAACAGTCAGATACAGTCATTTTCCAAAGCAGCAGCATGACGAGAAGATTGCTACTTGATGCCTATCCAGTCCAAGTAAGTGTAAATGGTCCAGGAGGAAGGGGGCCAAGTCACAACTGGAGGCACTCTGGTTGAGGGCTTCCCTCTGCCAGGTGCCCTGAATCAGCCCGGGGGAGGAGGTGGTGGTTGTCAGTTGTCCAGAGCCTACTGGGCTACCAGGTAAATTTTGCAAGGTAGGGGTAATGGAGTCTGGCTAGCCCTTTTTTTAAATATCTCCCTTCCTGTCAGTGTGTGAGTCAATCCCTGCTCATTCACTGACAGGAAGGGCAATATTTTACTTAAGCTACTGCATGTTACCGCAGCAATGTTTTTCTGAAAGCACACATATTTCAATGCAATTGTAATATGCATGCCATTAGTTTTCTGCATCAGGATAAGGTGGGGGTTTCTTTTGTTTTGTTTTTAACACTTGTGTTACAGCGCTGTATGCTGTAGCTTAGCACACAGTTCTAATTTACCACTTACTGCTTTGAGGCCTAAATGTCTAAAAGACTAGGTCAGTATTTAATTCATTAGGATTTGTTACTAGTCCAGAATTTGTTCTTTAGATCTAGGACTCTTCTCCACCAAAACATTGGTAGAAGCAAATACTGAACATATAGTGGAAGTGAGAACGCAGCTATTACAACCGGCAGATGAAAACTGGGACCCAACTGGAACAAAAAAAATCTGGTGTTGTGAAAGCAGTAGATCACATACTACCATTGCTAAATATGCACAATACCAGGCTGCCTCATTCCAGGAATCATTGCGGGTTAGTATTGAATTTTTGTATTATTCATGGCTATTTTATCTCACATGTTGAAAAGGATGGTAAAAAAAAATCTTTACATGGAACTATATTTTACTTTTATTATGAAATAGGAGCAAGAAATGAAGCACAACTTTTTTTTTACAGAAATATGTTGGGTTTTTTTTAACAAAAATACAAAAATGATCATAAATGGGTGATTTCCATCTTGAAAGGTATAATCGTTTACCCCATTCATACACTTTTACCAGTTAGTACAAACTGATCTCCAGGAACAAGCAGAAATGTAGTCTTCACATATGAGTGACGTCTGTACTGATGGAGCCCAGGCGGGAACGCTCCCCATTATTTATTTTATTTATTTATTTACATTCTCTTATATACCGCGCTATTCTGCATCAGTGCGGTTTACATTGAACAAACTGAAATTACATTGAACAGGGCATTATAACTTGGAGATAACTATTTTACAGGGAACATGGGCTATGGAGGGTTAAGTGGCTTGCCCAAGACCACAAGGAGCACCTGTGGGACTAGAAACCCCAGTCCTTCCGGCCCAAGGTTGCAGTCCTCTAGTGGGATTTGAACCACCGACCTTCCGGCCTGAAGTACCTTGCCCCAACCACTAGGCTGCTACTCCACTCCACTCCTCCACTCCACTCCACTTATCCAATTGGAAAGCCTTTCACTCCACTGTGCCTGCGCGACTGCCTTCCCGCCTTCCCTACTCCCTCTCTTCAGTTCTTTGTTTTCCGTGAAGCCAGCAGGAAGCAAATCCTGTCATCGCAGAAAACCTTTTTTTGGGGATAGCGTCTCTGCCTTCCTGTCGACACTGGCATCGTCGAAGACATCACAGGTTCCCTTATTCTTTTCTTTTAATTCTTTATCTTTAAAAAAAAAAAAGGATTTGGGCATCGATGACCTTTTTAGGCCTTAAGCCTATCATAGCGTTCACATCCTCGAAGGCATGGAGAAACTGTGGTTTCAAGAAATGTTCTAATTGTGGCAGCACCATCTCGGAACTGACACGACTGGTGCTTAAAATGCCTCGGCCCAGACCACCAGCCAAAAAACTGTCCCCTCTATCAGAAAATGACACGGAGAGGCCTACAAAACCAGGCTTCTAAATTTGGAGCACCTCAGACGTGGTGTCGATGGCATCTATTCGTCAAGGGCCTCATCATCCTCCCATGGATATCAGATGTCTTCGAAGTCCAAGCACAAGACCACATAAAAGTCTGACAATACCTCCAGGGACAGATCTCATTCAAAGCATCGAGACCCCTCAGGTGTTGCCTTGGAGGTGGATTGACCTGCAAAACATCCCTGGTGGGAGGCCCTGTCCTCCAAAGCCATCGAGGGACCCCAGGATGCTTCCAACGACTCGATCTCCAGAGCACAGCTGTGCCATGCTCTGGGACGGTAGTGCAAATACTTGTCACAGACACCCAAGCTTTGGCATCCTCGATAGATCAGCGCATACTGGCCATCAAGCACAGCTTGGCAGCCCCCCTTGCAGCCTTGGTACCTATAAAACCCTTGGCTACAGGCACTGCTCCGTCGATACCAGTTACGGTACCGACACCTGTTCTGGGCACGACATTTGGGTTGCTGCAGATGACATTGACATCACTCCCATCCATGTCCTCCCTTGAAACTCTTACCAGTACCAAACCCAAGTGGCTCACTGAGGCCAATACCTTGGAGCATCGATAATGGCATCTAGCTTCAGGCAAACACTGTGCCCGTCGATATTTCAAGTCCTCCGATTCTGATTCCCCCATTTCAGATGTGGAGTCACTCGATTCCCAGTGGTCCTGGGACCTTCCTTCAGACCCTTCCACACCTCAACAGCGATGCATGTCGCTTCTGGAGGACATGTCGTTCCAGGAATTCATTTGAGACCTAGCCAAGGGTCTCTCTATCACGGTAACATCTGAGAAGGAGCCAAGGGTGGAGGAATTGGAGATCTTCCAATACCCAACAGCACCCAAGGAGGCAGCCATTTTACTGGTGCACCGCATCCTTCATGACCTTATGCTCTGTATGTGGGAGATGCCTCTCACAGTCTCACCTTAAAGTCTACATCTCTATACCATGTATCGGGTACCAGAGTGGCCCGGCTTCCAAAAGCTGAAGCTTCCCACCACTCTATGGTGGTTGAATCGGCGATGTGCCAAATCAAGAGCTCAATGACTCACTCCTCTAATCCTCCAGGTAGAGAATTAAGAACTCTCGACGCCTTTGGATGTCGATGCTTCCAAGCATTCATGCTCTTGGCTAGGATCAGTTCCTATTCTTCTACATAGGAATGTTCCTCAAAGAGGTCTCCAAGGATCTCGAGGCCTTTCCCCACTCCTCCAAGATGACAAGAAGGCAGATTATCTTGCCCTAGTTAAGCATGCCCAAACTGTTTCGAAGTTTGTCAGTAGGGCTACTTTCGATGCCTTTGCATGCACAAGCAGGGACTCAGCAATATGCATTGGTGCACTTAGAATTGCATGGCTTCAAGCCTCAGATCTTGAACAGTGGGTTCAAGATAAAGCTGGGCAACATACATTGCACAGGGAAAAAACCTCTTTGGCAAAGATGGCAAGATAAGGCCTTTCAATTAGAGTCAGAAAATACTACTCTAAAGTAATTGCCCAGAGTAACAGCTGCCCTGCTAGGAAAAAGACACCTGCAAAGAAGTCTTTCTACAATAAGAAGAATAGATTCTTCTCTACTTATCTTCCTGCTTCCCAGTACCAGGGTCAGGCACCACAGAAGAGGCTGCAGTCTCCTAAGCAACAAAAGAAGCCATAGGTGGCTAAATCTCAACCAGCTCCGCAGCCACAGTCTGCACCTGGTTTTTGACTCTTTCCTAGAGAACATTGCCACCCTGCCTCTGGAGGACCCTCACCCCTCCACATAGTAGGCAGACTGTGTTACTGCGCCCACAGATGGCACCTCATCACCTCAGAGCAGTGGACACTCACCATAGTCCAGGAAGGGTACAGACTTCATCTGCAAACTCTGCTTCCCTCCACTTTCACGGGGGGAATATCAAACGCAACCCCCACTCACTGCTCTCTATAGGACGAGGTGTCCTTTCTTCTGTCTCAAGGTGTCATAGATGATGTCCCTATCAAACCGAAAAAATCACCAAACTATCCCTAAGAACCAATTTCTATTACTTTTTGTCGGAGTATATCGAGGGAGGCTAGGCATTGAAAGCCAACCACACCAGACGATGCATTCCCTTTTAATCAAACTAATTTTTCTTTCTTTGAAACAAAATTTTTCTTAAACAGTGCAACCACTTAACTTTCAGTGTCCCCCAAGAAGCTAGATTAAACAATTCCTGTTGCGGCATCAAAATGTAGACCACGACGTGCACGTTTGGGAATGGGCCTCTACTCTCCTTACCTTCTCATTCCAAAGAAAACCAGAGGATACAGGTTCATTCTGGACCTCAGAAACCGCAATAAGTTTCTAGTCTATGAAAAGTTCAAGATCTCTCTCGGGACTCTTTCCCCTACCTCCAGAATCAGGACTAGCTCGGTTCTTTAAATCTAAAAGAAGCATACTCGCATTTCCACATCCATCCAGGACACAGGAAATATCTACGCTTCACCTTTCAAGGAAAAATATCTCAATACAGAGTCCTTCCCCTTCAGACTCGCCTCTGCACCAGAGTCTTCACAAAGTGCATGGCGGTCGTAGCCACATATCTAAGATCTCTGGGGATATTCGTCTTCCCTTACTTAGACGACTGGCTAATAAAAGCAGACACCTCCGAAGAGGTACTGCTTTCCTTGCATCGTACCATCACAGTACTACAACACTTGGGATTTGTTATAAATTTCCCAAAATCCCAGCTCACTCCAACTCAAGAGCTAGAGTTTATTGGAGCCCTACTAGACACCCAACAGCCCCAGCTCTGTTGCGCCTGTCTAGTCAAACTAGCATCCCAGACGCTCCTACGAGACCATCTGATCGCCCGAGAGATGCTGCAGCTCCTTGGGCACATGGTCTCTACAGTACATGTCACTCCATATGCCCAACTACATATGCGGGCAGCTCAGTGGACTCTTGCCTCCTGGTGAAAGCAGACCCCGTGCCGTCTCCGGGAAAGGATCCAAGTACTGCTTTTCTAATCACATCCCTTCAATGGTTGTGTTCTCCAGAAAATCTCCTTGTATGGTCACCTTTTCAGAGGAACTCGAGGAATTTAAGTGAGCACAAGACAAGCACTGATGTACTTAATCCATGGAGAAGTGCTGGTAAGGTTGACAATCAAGCAGAGTTCAGGGTTGGCATTAGGGAAGGTTGCAAACAGAACAAAAGCTTGAAGGCGACACAACCTGCTGGCAGGCTTTGGGGCCCCATTTGAGATCTCCATCCTCAACCCCAATATGTCTAATACCAACTTTGGCAGAGTCTATGGTATTGCAGTACATATGCAAAAAAGGCAATCTGGATGCATTTCATGATATTCTTCGTTTCTATGATCCTCCTACCAAAAGGAAGCCATACTTGCACATAATTTATTTTGAGCTTTATTAAAATGTACAAGCATTCTTACACAAAGTTGCCAAAATACAAATACAATCCTGCATGCCTGAACTCCAACAAATTTCAATCTCCTAACTAAGGGTGGGGGGTAAGAGAAACTGCAGTATTGTGGCATACCAGTTCCACATGAATCCCTGCAGCTGTACACTGTCAGGGGTAGACAACAGCTTAGTAACCACTCAGAAGTGGGTGGTGGTAGACTTCAGAATATTTATAGCTAAATAAGGAAGAAAATAAGGAACAACAGTTTTCAAGTACCTTTTCAGATGCCTCCACTTCAATGCACCCTGACAACAAATGCCTTGAAACTGGGTTGGGGAGCCGACCTTGGCAACCTGACTACACAGAATCTATGGACAACACAAGAGTCACAACTCCAGATCAATCTCCTGGAACTTCGTGCTATCTCAAATGCCCTCCAGGTGTTTCAGCATCACCTCAGAGCACAAGTTCTAGTCAGGACGGACAATCAGGTTGCCATGTTCTATGTGAACAAGCAGGGAGGAACAGGTTCTTGGGCACTCTGCAAGAAGGCTCTACACCTGTGGTCCTTTGCCATTGCTCATCAAATACACCTCCAACCTGTGTACATCCTGGGGGAGTTCAGTGACTTGGCAGAGTCACATCATCCTTCCCCGCAAATGATCTCTCCATCCAGACATAAAGTCCTACATCTTCCAGAATTAGGGAACTCCAGACATAGATCTGTTCGTGACTCTGCAAAATGCCAAGCTTCCTCGCTTCCGCATAAGAACTCCGACATCCAGCACCTTTCACCTACACTGGGGTCAGGCTCTGCTTTATGCTTTCTCTCCTATACCCCTCATTCCCAAGATGCTTTTCAAGCTTCAGTCCGACAAGGGCTCCATGATTCTCATAGCCCCTCACTGGCTGCGGCAACCATGGTTTCAACTGCTACTATGTCTGACTCAATCTCATCCTCTGCAATTTGGATATGTGCCTGATCTCCTCTCCCAGGACGTCTCCTCACTACTCCATCCCAATCCACAGTCTCTGCCTCACAGCTTGGTTGCTGAGAGCATAGCTTTTCAAGGTTTTGACCTTACTCAAGAGGTTAAGGAGATTCTTTTGGCTTCTAGAAAGTCCATCAGACTTCATATTCTTTTAAGTGGCGTAGATTTTCTATCTGGTGTTCCCAGAAAGATCTCAATCCCTTTTCTGTTCCAGTGAAGCTACTCCCCCAGTATCTCCTCCACTGTCCTTGACAGGTCTAAAGACCAACTCTGTGAGAGTACACCCCAGTGCCTTTGTGGCCTCTCATTATCTACTGCAGGGGTTCTCAACCCTGTCCTCAGGACCCACCTAGCCAGTTGGGTTTTCAGGATAGCCACAATGAATATGCATGGGAAAGATTTGCATATAATGGAGGCAGTGTATGCAAATCTCTCTCATACATATTCATTGTGGTTATCCTGAAAACCCGACTGGCTAGGTGGGTCCCGAGGACAGGGTTGAGAACCCCTGAACTACTGGATGAACAGCCCATCTCCACGCAACTGCTAGTATCATGTTTCATGAGAAGTCTCGTACTGTCTAAACTACTCATTAAGTCACCTCCGGTAGCTTGGGACCTCATTGTCGTTCTAGCGCAGGTCCTCAAGCTGCCCTTTGAACCATTAGCCACAACCTCACTTAAGTTCCTCTCGTGGAAAGTAATCTTCCTAATTGCCCTCACTTCAGCTAGATGCATTAGTGAGCTTCAGACTTTGATGGTGGATTCCCCTCTATACCTGCTTCCACTATGACAAAATAGTCCTTCAGACTCGCCCATACTTTATGCCAAAGTTGGTGTCTCCCTTCCATTTAACCAGTCAATTTATCTTCCCGTTTTCTTTCCTAAACTGCATGCGTCTCGAGCGGAAGCAATGCTGCACACTTGACTGCAAACGTTCTTTGGCTTTCTATCTCCATAGGACTCAAGATCATTTTAAAACCTTACAGTTTATCTCATTTGACCCTAGTCACCTGGGATTACCTATTTCTAAGTGTAAGCTCTCCAGATGGATAGCGGACTGCATTTCATTTGTCTTTGACAAAGCAGGACTCTCCCTGGAAGGGCATATCACTGCTCACAATGTTTGCACCATGGCCACCTCGATGGCAAACCTACGCTCAGTAGCCATTGACAAAATTTGCAAAGTAGCAATTTGGTCTTCCATCCTTACCTTTGCTGCCCATTATTGTCTGGACAAGGACTCCCGTCAGGCTGTACTCCAGCACCTCTTTCAGACTTAGATGTAACCCCTACCCTCCTTCCCAGATTTTGAAGATACCAGAAATCCATGTGAGATCCATGATCACCTCATGCCTACTCCAAGGCGAACCTCTACCGGATCTGAGGTCACTTCATCTGACATCTGGGAACTAAGGAGTCCTATATGTAAAGACTACATCCCTGCTTGTTCCTGGAGATAGCGTAGTTACTCACCTGTAGCAGGTGATCTTTGGGAACAGCAGGAATTTAGTCTTTACAGCCAGTCCTCTTACCCTAGGAGTTGTAGGGTTTTCTTTCGTACTCTCCTTTTCTCAGCTACAAACTCAACTGAAGAGAGGGAGTTGGGAAGGCAGTTGCGCAGGCGCAGTGCAGTGCTCCCAAAGGCTTTCCAATTGGATGCTGGGGAGCATTCTGCGTAGGCTCCATCTGTACCGACGTCTTCCAAATGTGGAAACTAAATTCCTGCTATTCCCGGAGATTACCTGTTTGCAGGTAAGTAACTATGCTTTAATGCGATTCCACTAAGTGTATGTTCTTTAAATATTTTGATAAAGAATGACAAAATCTTTAAAAGATATATGGCCCATGACACAAGAAAATCCAAATTATCCTGGATCTCCAGCGCTGGTATTCAGACAGGTATCACTGCCTTTATGAAGGAGACAAATCAAACTGTGTCTTCATGAAAAGATCTCAGATGATTCTCAAGAAATTATCTTCTTAATTCAACTCTGGGGAGATATACAAACATGTTTGTATTAAATCCAGTCAAAAAATGTTCCAAAGAGATTATAATTCAACACTGATCACGACTTCTGTCTTTTTAGTCTTGGATAAATAAAAGAAAGGAAACAAAACCAGATTGGCAGATATATGAAGATGCCCTGGACCAATAGGACATGTTTTAGATACAACACAGATGGTCATCAGCTCATGAACTGATTGGTGTAGTAAACCAAACCACATTGTTAGATCAGTGCTATATCATGTTCATTCATAAGAAATTGTATGCTGTACCAGTCAAGAAAAATCAAGATTCCATATCATTCTGCTAGACTAGTCCAGACAAGTGGATTCTGTTCCTCTACCAGCAAATTGGTGGCGACAAAGAATCAATGAAAAGCCCAGGTTTTAATGACATCTCTTCCATGCCTCTATCCGGCTCAGCCACCAGAGGTCTCTTCAGTATTTCTTTCTCCCTAGCAGATGGTGGATGTATTTGCTCCTCTGTGTAGAAATTCTGAAGATTGAGAGGAAAAGAGATTAATTAAACACTCGTGAATGACCACCTTAAGCCCTAAAAGGGGGAGATCACTGTCTCACTTGAGCGTGATGTGGGAGGCTCCACTAGACTGTGGTCTTTTTGGTAGCCATAGGAGGAGGGAAAATTGGTTCAGCTCCACGCCCTTATCCATGGTTGCCAGACAAGGCACCCTGCAGATCAACCTCCTTGAGCTCCGGGCCATACACCTTGCCCTGCGAGTCTTCTGTCACCACCTGCATCACCAACCAGTGCTGGTCCAGATGGACAACCAGGTGGCGATGTTCTACATGAACAAACGGGAGCACGGGGTCTCATGCCCTTTGTCAGGAGGCACTGGTTCTCTGCTCGTATGCAATACAACAGGTTATCCTTCTGTGGGCAGAGTACCTGCCAGTCCAGGACAACCTGCTGGCCAGCAGTCTCAGCAGAGTTCTCCAGCCGTACAAGTGGCAGCTGGACCCCAGGGAAGCCAATCGGCTTTTCCGGCTCTGGGGGGGAACCCGTGATGAACTTGTTCGCCAGTCCAGACAATTTTAAGTTGCCCCGTTTCTGCTCCTGGCAAGCCCACCCCTCCAGGGTGGCAGCGGACACGTTCCTGGTCTTATGGTCGGAAGGCCTCATGTACGCCTTCCCTCCGATGCCGCTGATTGCCAAGACCTTGTTCAGGACCCTCTGCGATAGGGCCTTGCTCATCTTAGTGGCCCAGGAAGCCATGGTTCCCGCTGCTTCTGCAGTTGACGGCGGAGGCCCCCATCCTCTTGGGGACCGCCCCGGGACTCCTACCTCAGGAGGGGGACTCTCTCCTACAGCCCATCTTGGGGTCCCTCACTGACAGCGTGGTTGCTGAGGGGGCGACTCTGGCCCCTCTTAGCCTTCTGCTTGAGGTGGAGGACATTCTGCTGGCTTCTCACAAGGCCTCTAATAAGGAAGGTTTATGCCCTCAAATGGCGCAGGTTCTCTGCTTGGTGTGCCGAACACTGGGCTGATCCTTTCTCCTGCCCGGTGACTCTGGTGTTAGTGTCTTCACCTCTGTCAGTCCGGGCTCAAGTTTAACTCCATCCGAGTGCACCTGAGTGCCCTGGTGGTGCACCACTGTCCGGTGGATGGTAAGCTCCTCTTGGTCCAGCCATTGGTGACCTGTTTCCTCTGGGGTTTGCTCTTATCGAAACCCCCGGTTCGCCCTCCAGCAACCAGATGGGACCTCAGCGTTGTGTTGGGACAGCTCACTCACCCACTCTTCGAGCCTCTGGCTACCTGCCACCTTCGCTACCTCTCTTATAAGGTGGTTTTCCTGGTTGCACTCACCTCCACTTGTAGAGTTAGCGAGCTCCAAGCCCTTGTGGTGGAGGTGCCTTATACCAGGTTCTAAAAGAACAGAGTGGTGCTTAACACGCACCCCAAATTCCTGCTGAAGGTAGTGCTACCCTTCCATCTTAACCAGGAAGTGGTGCTTCCTACCTTCTTCCCAAGACCTCATTCCAGTCGGGCAGAGACGGTCCTTCACACCTTGGACTGTAAGAGGGCTTTGTCCTTCTATATCCAACTCACTCTTTGCCACCGCAAGGCTGCTCAGCTTTTCATCTCCTATGACCCCAGCAGGCTGGGGAAGGCGGTGACCAAGCGTACGCTGTCCAAGAAAGGCATTGAAAGGCATTGAAGACACTATTATGGCCCTTAACACCACCACAGCTCAGTCTGATCCATGCCCAGCCTTCTGGATCAAGGAGCTTCGCAGCCACTTCAGCCCGATACTATCCAAAATAATGAACCTCTCCTTTACAACAGGTTCCTTCCCCTCAGCTCTTAAGCATACCTCTATCAGACCTCTTCTAAAAAACTGCAAGCTCGATCCACAAAAAGTAGATTCATACAGACCTATATCCAGTATACCTCTACTTGCGAAGATCATTGAAAAAGAGGTCCAACGACAACTACAAGATCACATTGACGCTTCTGCACCATTAGACTCCTGCCAACATGGTTTTAGGGAATTCCATAGAGTGGAAACTCTTCTTACCACCCTCTTCTGCAAAATAATCACTGGCATTGATGACATCCATCAAGGATTTGCTCTCATCTTTCTGGACATCGCTGCAGCTTTTGATTCAGTAAGTCACGAGCTCCTCTTAGGAAGACTAATTGAGAAAGGTATTAATGGAAGAGCGCTTGAATGGTGCAGATCTTACCTGTCCGGAAGATGGCAACATGTTTGTTCAGGAGGGATAATTTCGGAACCTTTCCACCAAAGCCAGGGAGTCCCACAAGGTTCCTCCCTTTCTGCCCTCCTGTTCAACATTTACATGCAGCCAATTTGTAAGATCATCCGATCCTTCAATGTTGACTGCATGTTATACGCCGACGATGTCCTGCTGTACATACCCTTCTCTACGGAACATCTGGACCTCTCTCCACTGACGAGCTGTTTCAATGCAATATCTGACTGGCTTCTCTCCCAAAACCTCCGAATTCAACATAAGAAGACCGAAGTACTCTTCATTACGAGGAACCCTAACTTCACCCCACCACAATTCCTTAAAGTAAAAGAAGCAGAGTTACAATCTAAACCAACAATACGCTACCTGGGAGTCACCTTGGATCAACGCCTGGACATGAAAGCCCACATCGGAAACACAGTCAGAGCAGTATACTACAAGATCCGCTCTCTCAGGCATTTACGATCAATGCTGGAACCAAATGACTTCAGGACTATATATCAGGCGTTGATCATACCTCATTTTGACTACGCCAATGCCATCCTACAAGGCTTGCCCCTATCCACCTTGAACCCGCTGCAGCTCGCCATGAACGCGGCAGCAAGGGTCATCCATGGAGCCTCCAGAAGTGACCACGTGACACCTTTACTGATACAGTTACATTGGCTACCCATACAGGCTAGAATCATTTTCAAGACTTTGTTACTCACTTTTAAAGCTATTAACAAGCTCTCATCTGAAGCAATAACTGCCCTCATCCATACCACATCCCCAAATAGAGCAAGAAGATCCACGGCTATAAACTCCCTAAAAGTTCCAAAAGCAATAACAGATTGCACTGCATCTACAGCCAATAGGGCGTTTAGTATCAGTGCGCCAAGATGCTGGAACGCATTACCTCCAGATATCCGGGCCATTAAGAGCCTTACACAGTTTAGAAAAGCCCTCAAATCACATCTTTTCAATAAGTACCTCATACAATCCAACACCACCCCTTAGTGGTGCATATGTTTCTATAGAATTCATGTTTATATGACTCTGTGTTTCACGATATGTAAATAGTTACCCCTGTTATCCCAGTTATTTGCCCTGTTATCTGTGAACTCATACGTGTTAATTGTACTGAGCATTTTTGTTCCATGTAAACCGCGCTGATGCTGAATAGTGCGGTATAGAAGAGACTTTAAATAAATAAAATAAATAAATATGGGTGGCGGACTGTAATGCCCTCGCTTATGAGCAGGCGAGGCTCCCACTGGAAGGCTGTGTCACGGCACACCATGTCAGGGCCATGGTGGCTTCAGTGGCAAACTTGCGCTCTGTCCCGATGAAGGACATCTGCCAGGACACCACCTGGTCTTCAGTCCATACCTTCGCAGCTCATTACTGCCTGGAAAGAGAGTCTTGACGAGATAGTGCCTTCGGCCAGACTGTGCTCCGTAACCTTTTTGGGGTTTAGGCAACTCCTACCCTCTGACCCTTCTGTGTTCAGGCTACCGGAGTGTTGGTTTCATCGGACACGGGTCCTACTGTGGTCTGTGGACACACCCTTATTGCTGCTGCTTGCAACTGCAAATGAGGGAGCCCCTATTTTTGCTATGGGCTTTCAGTAGCCTGTAGCTGGGGAGTCCCATATGTGAGGACTGACTTCCTGCTTGTTCCCGGAGAAAGTGTAGTTACTCACCTGTAACAGGTGTTCTCCGGGGACAATAGGAATCAGTCCTTGCAATCCTCCCTCCTACCTTGGAGTTGCTCCTTTACCATCCTTTATTATTGCTGTGTTTTAGCCATGGGAGGAAAGCCCTAGTGGTTAGGACACGGTACCTCAGGCCAGAGGGCCGAGGGTTCAAGTCCCACCTGGGGACATCTATCTCAGGCCAGAGGGGCTTGGGTTTCTAGTCCTATAGGCACTCCTTGTGGCCTTGGGCAAGCCACTTAACCCTCCGTTGCCTCAGGTACACATAGATTGCGAGCCCTTTGGGGACAAGGGAATGTATCCAGTACCTGTTTGTAGTGATTACATAATGTAAACCACTTTGATTGAAGGATAAGGCGGTATAGAAAACTGGTTAAGTAAAATAAATAAATGTCATCTGACTGAGCAAGATGGCACCCTTGGGCGGGAAAGGGACCATGCATGTGTGGTGGCATCGCCAAAAGGCTTTCTTTGAAAGCTGGGGGGATGCTTCCGCGAGGGCTCCGTCAGTGCCACCTTTCACACAGTGCTTCTGAAAATAAACCCAGCCAGTTTGGGGGAAGTAAGAGCTGAGCACAGCACAGATCCTATGCCTGGGGCTCTCGGGGGGTGAGTACCAAGGCTTGACCTTGTCATTGTCCTTGTCGGGGGCTCCCAGTTCCATCTCTGAGGGATGCAATTTGGGGCGGACTGCTAGCAACCATTTCCGCTGTGTAGGAGTTTCCCGCCATTTTCTGCACGCATTAGTAATGTTTTTGCCTATTGTGTACCTGGGGTTGCGCGTTCCGCTCAAGCCACTCCAACTCATGTTCCTTCCCTAGCGCCTTTAACACACATTCTGTAAAAGCGCAGTTAACACGCTCTTGCGGGCTGACACAGCCTTAACACACACTCTGGTGATACCCTAACTGTCGTCTTCCAGGAAACGTTGTTTGACCTGTGGCAAGCGAGCAGCCTCATCCTTGGATTCTAGACTCTGCCTTTCCTGTATGGCAGCTTCTAAGCCTCCCCTGGAGGGCATTCTCCCCCCCCCCCCCCCCAGCCGGAGAATGCAGTTAGTCTGCCCTTACCTGCCTTAGGGCAGGAGGTGCAGGATGGCGCTAAGGGTAAGGATGCTCAGCTGGCTGGGGGCTCCAGCTACAATGCTGTGAGCCACTCTTCATCCTCTAGGAGGTCTGTGGTGGCTATTCCTCCTGGTATTGGGGAGTCTTTTCTGAGAGGAAAGCTTGCATAGTCCGGATTGTCCTCCCCAGAATTCTTTTCCTTTTTGCAAAAGGCTTAGTCCTTCTAGCATGGAAATTCAGGCCTGGCGCAGAACACTCTTTGAAGATGAGGAACACCTGAGAGCTGTCCCAAGATGATGTCTGTGCCTCGGACCTAGATGAATCTGTATTGAGCTCTGATGTGGAGGAAGACCACCTTTTGCCTTCAGAAGTCTATGAAGAGGCCAGTGTGATCTGCCTATTCTTGAAGGTGGAACGTGCCTATTAATTTCCAGGGTCTCATGCACGTTGAACTTTAAAAGTGCTTCCAGCATGGAGCAGGAGTCAAAAGTACACCCGCTTCATCAAGTGGTATGGAAATTCACGACTGTCTTCCCATTCCTGGAGGTGATCAAAGATATGATCTGGTCCGAATGGGACTCTCCAGACTTCCTGCCTTAAAGGATTAAGGGTCTGTAAGATGATCTGCGCTCTCCTGGAGGAGTGCCGTGAGTGGTTTGACATTCCCAAGGTGGATGCACAGGTCACAGCGATTACCAGAGAGACCACCATTCCCATGGAAGGTGGATTGGCTTTAAAAGATGTTCTGGATAGCAAGCTTGATTCCCTGCTGAAGAGCCAGTTTGCCATGGCAGCAGCTGTTCTACTGTTGGGGCATGCACCCGCTTGACTTCTCAAACCCTGCTCTAGTGGTTTCAGTCTCTTCCGCCTGATTATACCACTTCTCTCTTGGAGTTGGCTATGGCTTTCCTTTCTGATGCCATATGACCTGGTGCGCCTGGCAGCCAGGTATGATGCCCTGACTACTATGTTGTGGCGTTTGATTTGGCTCCATCACTGGGCAGCGAACACATCTTTCAAAGCCCGGTTGGTTCAACTGGCCTTTAAGGGGAATCCACTGTTTGGAAGAGATTTGGAGAAACTGATGAAGGACTTAGGCAAGACAAAATCTTACCGCCTTCCTGAAGACAGGTCCAGGGGGCCTGTGAAGCGGGCAAGTGCCCCTTTCACGTCAGTCTCCACCCAATCACCAAGGGCAAGCTGGCTGGATTCCCTGGGGTCTCGGGACTGTTGTCATTACCAACCTGGAAAACCTTTCTTCCCCTCTGCTTTGGGGCCTCAGGCTCATTCTTAGTCCTTTTGTGAAGCACATGGTCCCAGGGACACGGACCCTTCCAGAGAAGGACTGTCCTAGGCCACACAGTGATGATTTGAGGGCCCATTCCCTAGTACCTGCGGTGGATGGCAGGCTTTGCCTTTTCTTTCAGGAATGGACCTGGGTTACCAAAGATTGCTGGGTGCTGGGCTAGACCACTATTCAATTCGGCTGAGTACTGGAATGTAAGGAGCTGATTCCTGATGCCTTCATCTCTCCCTGTGGTCTACGGTCAAAGGTGCCATGGTGTGGCCCGTTCCCCCAGAAGAGCAGGGCAAGGGCAGATACTCCATCTACTTTGTGGTGCCAAACGAGGACTGTTCCTTCCGGCCCATCCTGGGCCTCACAGGGGTCAGAGAGCACTTACACATCCTGCACTTTCGGATGGAAACCTTGCTCTCTATGATTCAAGAGTATGCCGAGGAGAATTCTTGACTTATTTAGATCTGGCTGAGGCATATTTTCATATCACGATCTGGGCGGATCAGCAGAGGTATCAGGTTGACTCTCGAGGTGAGAGCTATCAGGTTGACACTCTTTGCGTTTCTGGCCCCTGGTCATGGACCAGGTGGTTGGAGTGTTTTCAGACAATGCCATGGCTGGGGCTTAAGTCAATTGGCGGGGTGGCACAAGAAGCGCCGGATTGGCCCTGGAAATGAATCAACGTAGAAACACTCTAAAGGCTCGCAGAAAACCAACAGACACTGAGGATCAAGACTCGCAACGGATGTTCAACAACTTTATTAAGGGGTACAGAGTAGCCACACCCAACACAGGTCGGCTCTCGCCTTCCTCAGGGGTGTAACAGGCACTAAAAGCAATAAATCATACAAATCCATATAAACATGAATACAATGATTAAAACCATAAAAACAGTAATATTAAAAGCAATATTAATAAATTTGAGCTATAACACACCTGGATAACAGCCATTCAAAATAAAAAATAATATACATACATGTACTGTATAAAAAGGCCAAATAATAAAGCCTATAACTCAAAATAATGATAAACATATATAATTCTTACATCTACAAGAAAAGGAAAGAAAAAAGCAGAATCCTAGGGTACATGGGTAAAAAAATGTTTTTCAATGATAAATAATAGTTGTACATACGATTAAAGAGGAGGACAGGGCATTATCCACTACTGTAGGACTCAGATTCCTTGAAAATGAACTAAATATCGTCTGTGTCCTGTCTGCAAATGAATATTTATATACAACAGTTCTCAATCATAGTATTTGTGGCATTCAGAAAAGACAAATGAAGTACCACCAACTGAATGTGCCTGACGTGTTAAAAAATAAAACATCTAGCAATATTAGCAACAAATAACCAGCTATGGAGCACAGAGTTGACACAAACCGCAACAAAGGGTGATAAAGAACTCAGAAATTAGCACAAAATAGGATGTGCTCAGATAACTTTTTCAGCACCGCCGGCAGTGATATGATAAATACACCAATCATGTTTAAATGAATCCAAAACCAACAAATATATAATTGAAAAGGAACCCAATAGTTCTACACACAAAGAGATAATAATCTAAAAGTAAAAATAATGAAGACTGAAAGCTCTAACCGCCATGCATAGTGAAAATAAAAGAATATCATCCCATGAAAGAAATATACGTGACAATTAGGTTTAAAAACTCTCTAATAATAAAATCAACAAGTGAAACAACCTCACCTCAATAGTGTGTATCAACTTCTAGCAGCATAACCGCTTGACAGCTAAAAGCATCACTGCCACCGACGTTATTTAAATGTAAACTTTGGTGCCAAAAAAGAGGGGTGAAAGTTCAGTGTGCAATTGAATCAAAACAGCATGTATTAATCTAAAAGCCTTATATGTAAAAACCAATGGGCTGTCCTTTATAACTACTTATTCATTTTTTGCTAGTTTTAAAGGATTTTTAAATAAAAGAATGTTAATGAGCAATGCGCTAAGCATCATGGGAGAGTCATCTAAAATCCAATAAAAACACCTCAATACCAGGTGAAACAACTGATAACATAACCACATAGACAGACCACTTAATTTATATTAAGATCATCGAATAACATAAAATCCTAAAAATTCTTAAAACCGCCTTAATTAAAAGATGGCTAAAACCACAAGGTTTAAAAAGGAATGATCCCTATGAACACCACAGAACAGTGAAAATACAATTGAAGAGAATATGTGCAGGAGATTGTGCATGGACACCAAACTTCTATAAAAGAGTGGAAAACAAAACCATGTATGCAATAAAAAAAAAATAACTACAAGTTAAAAGTGACACTAGATTAATCGTCTATAGAATCTCCCAAGGATTACCTGATCATAAACATATACCATCTATATGTTACAAATAAAAGTAGGGACATACCCAGCAGATAATCTATGCTAAAATAAAACTCAATTATAATAAAACCATGAACAATGATGGGAAGTGGGTGAAGGCATCCCACAGATAAAAAACAATAAAAACAAGAAAATAAAGATAAAATAGAAAAAGTAAAAATCAGAAATTAAACAGGGAATCAGAGGTGGCTGAAAAAACACACTAAATGAATAAAAAGTATGTTAAAAAGCCAAACTGAAGAGTGGCAGTAGAAATAAAAAGGAAAACAATAATATCAATAACCTTGTTTAAAATGTCCAATATAATGTTGGTGATATGCCAGAAGGTGAATATAAAACTAATCAAATGATCATTAAAAATAAGAAACCCCATAGAATTAAAGAATAAATAAATATCATCAAAAACTATCTTTAAGGTGGAAGGGGGAGGGAGACTGGAAAAGGAACTTGGTGGTTAGTCTTGTGTTTGGGCACACTAGGGAGCAGGTTGATTTCCCACATGTTGCTCTCCATTTATTTTGTGGTCTTTTTCTGTCGTCATTTTTCTGTGTTTCTATAAAAAGGGGGCTGTTGTAGTTGTTGATATGGAAGGACAGACTGGATAGGCCATGTGGTCTTTTTCTGTCATTTTTCTATGTTTCTATGAAAAAAAATGGTTTTACCCATGTACCCTAGGAGTCTGCTTTTTTCTTTCCTTCTTGTAGATGTAAGAATTATATATGTTTATCATCATTTTTTGTTATAGGCTTTATTGAGTATTTGGACTTTTTATACTTGTATGTATATTATTTTTTTTATTTTAAATTGCTGTTATCCAGTTGTTTTATAGCTCAAATTTATTAATATCATTTTTAATAATGCTGTTTTTATGTTTTTAATTATTGTATCCATGTTTATATGGATTTGTATGATTTATTTATTTTAGTGCCTGTTACATCCCTGAGGAAGGCGAGAGCCAAAACACCACCTGTGTTGTGTGGCTACTCTGTACCCCTTAATAAAGTTGTTGAACATCTGTTGCGAGTCTCGCTCCTTGATGCCTCCAGGAGATCGATCTTCTGTTTGCCTGGGCGGAGAAAAGAACCACCTAGCCTTGTCAGCTCAGCACATTGCTGGAATGGACAGTGTGGAAGCGGACTTCCTCAGCCGGTACTGCCTGAATCCCGGCGAGTGGGAATTGAGTCAAGAAGCGTTTCAGTTGATTCTGTACTGCTGGGGTCGCCCCAAAATGGATCTGATGGCAACCTGCTCCAGTTCCAAAGTGTACCGTTCCTTCAGTCACCGCATATATAGGGTCCAAGGGCATTGATGCCCTGACCTAGCCTTGGCCCAGTCAACGGTTGTTGTATATGTTTCCTCCGTAGTTCCTTGTGGGGGATGTGATTCGGCATATAGAACGCCACCCAGACAGGATTGTTCTGTTGGCACTGGACAGGCCATGGAGAGCATGGTTCAGAGACCTGATGAGGCTCCTTCAGGCGCCACCTCTTCAGCTGCCTCTGTCTCCAGGGGGGCTATTGCTACAAGAACTGATTAGTCTTGGAGGACCCAGCTCCTTTCTCGCTTATGACATGGCTCTTGAAAGGAGTATCTACTGTACTTGGTGCCCAGAGAAGGTCTAACAAACTAGCATACGTAGGGATATAGTGCTTCTTCGAGTTCTGGTACGGCACATGGCTCCTGAGGTGGCCAAAGTGTCCTCCCTATTGGTCTTTCTGCCTTAGCTCTCTGAAGGTTCAGGTGGCAACATTGGTCTATTTTCATTGTCTGGTGGCGGGCAAGTCTTTGGCCATGCATCCATGCATCTCCCGTTTTCTCCAAGGGGTTTGACATGTGCATACCTCCCTTCGCTCAGTGATCCTCTCCTAGGATCTCTCTCTGGTACTCAAGGCCCTGATGCTGGCCTCTTTTGAGCCATATAAGCATGCTGCTTTGAAGGATTTGACGCTCAGGACTGTATTCTTGGCTGTGATTTGTTCTGTAAGGCAGATCTCCGAGCTGAAAGCTCTGTCTTGTTGAGTTCCTTGTCCTTTTCAGTTAAGGCCATTTCCATTCGGCCTGTGCCTTCCTTCTGGCCTAAAGTACTGTCTCTTTTTAACATGAACCAAATGGTTTGCCTGCTCTCATTCTCTGAGGATCAGTGATGGAGAAAGGATAAGGATCTTCGCCTTTGGAGGTTACAAATTCCTTTTATAAGTCACACCATCATTTTGTGCTGTTTGCTGGCCCACGCAAGCGTGATGCAGTGGCCAAGTCGACCTTGGGGCGCTGGATTAAGGAGACTATTGCCTCAGTTTATCTGTTACAGAACTGGCCGGTTCCAGAGAGTTTGCGTGCCCATTCTACCCGAGCACGTGTGTCCTCGAGGACAGAGTAGAACTCAGTGGCCCCTGCAGTCATTTGTCAGGCAGCAATGTGTGAATGTCTTTGCACTTTTATCAAGCATTATCACTTGGATGTCTACGTGCAGGCGGACACAGCCTTTGGCTTGAGAGTTTTGCGAGCTGCTGTCTTCTTCCTGCCCAGTGGTTGTGTAACTTTGGCACATCCCACTTGTCTGGCCTGGTCTTGCAGGACGATATGAAAGGCGACATTTTACTTACCAGATAATGTCCTTTCCTTGAGTCCTGCTAGACTAGTCCAGGACTCGCCCTGAAACTGTATTGCTCTGTTTTTCAGCTGCAGTACCCGTGGGTCCACCATGATTTTATACTTAGCTCTGCCCACTCATTTTCTATTGACAGCCTTCTGTTCCTTCTTTCCTGTATATAGTTTACTACTGTTGATTATTGTTGCCCACATTTGAGGTTGTGTGAGGCATGGGAGTGATGATATTGAAACCTGGGCTTTTCATTGGTTCTTTGTCTCCACCAATCTGCTGGTAGGGGAACTCAACCCACTTGTGTGGACTGGTCTAGCAGGACTCAAGGAAAGGACATTATCTGGTAAGTAAAATGCTATTGTATTATACCCTGAAGGGGATGCTGCATATGCGTAGCAGCAGAAATCAGCAAAATTAGATTTGATTGTGAAAAGATGATATAAGTAAAACAGACCGTTTCTAGATTTAGACCCTTTCATTGACTGGAGCCCATTTTGTAAATTCATTGCAGTTCTCTTTATCAACAGACTTATGGTAAATGATTAAACCTTATTCTTTAAGAATACTTTTTTTTTTTTGCAAAAATTGTTTCTGTATTTGTGCTTCGATTTTATGATTTTATTTTATGGTAAAAGTAAATATAAGCACCATTTTGTTTATTTGAGTGGGAAACTAATAGTTCGCCATAATTCACAGCTGTTTGAGAATGTGATTTCCCTAATGTGTCAACTTTGGGTTTTTTGGGGTTTTTTTCTTATGACTGTAAACATGTTATTAATTAAAGTGTGCATCGCCAGAGAGAATGGATTAAAATCTGAGGTCTTGATAGCCTGGGAAAGTCAACATTGATATCTAAGAGTGGTTCTGTCTTGCCAAGTTCCCCCTCTCCCTCTCTCCAGGAACTGGAAGACCCCAGCCTCTGTTTTAATCGTGAGCAAGCACCTGGACGCTATGTACGAGGTCCCAGGTTCTGGAAAGCCCAGCTTCCCCACACCTCGATAGTGGTTGAATCGGCCATGCAGAAGCTAAAGAGCCCAAAGACTCATTCATCAGTCCCACCGGGCACTCGTACCCTCAATGCTCTGGGGTGCAAGGCTTACTAGGGCTCCATTTATTTAACTGTATTTATATCCCACTTTTCACCGGGTCAAAGCAGCTCCATGCTGTCATGCCACATCCAGGTTTACCAATTATACATTGGTATGTTCCTCCGTGATCTCTATAAGGAGCTGGGAGGCTTCGGGACGGGCCTCGACTAAGATCATCTCCGATGCTTTCAGGCCCTCTCGAAGTCCTTCAGGAAGTCCTCGAAGTACCTCTTGCAAGCAGCATACGATAGCTTTGAGTCTTCCGCCCAGGGGACGGCAGCTGGCATTGGAGCCCGCTGCCAGGCTAGGCTCCAGTCTTCTGACCTGGAACAGTGGGTCCAGGAGAAGCTGCTGGACGTCCCTTGCCTCGGGGAGCAGCTCTTTGGCAAGCCCATGGATGACAAGGCTGTGGAGATTGAGATGGAGTACGTGACTCATACTCCCTGCAGCATATCAACCTGCTTGAGTTTTGAGCGATTCATCTCACACTCCGGGTTTTCAGAGACCGCTTGCAGCGCCAGTTGGTGCTGGTCCAAACGGACAACCAGGTCACGATGTTCTACGTGAACAAACGGGGGCACCAGCTCCTTCAGCCTCTGCTCAGAGGCGACAGCCCTGTGCTCCTTTGCAGTGAGCCAGGGCATGACCGTCCGGGCCACTTACCTCCTGGGTCAGGACAAGGCTTAGCAAGGTCCTCCAGCCACACAAGTGGCACCTGTGTCCCCGAATGGCGCAACGCCTCTTCCAACATTGGGGGACCCTGGACCTGGATCTCTTTGCCAGCCCAGAGAACTCAGCTTTTTCGGTTCTGCTGTCCCCTCCGCACCCAGGCAGGGTGGCGCCCGATGCCTTCCTCATCCCGTGGGACACGGGGTTGCTCTATGCCTTCCCTCCCATGCCCCTCATCGCCCAGACCCTTCTCAAGGTCCAACAGGACATGGCTTCGATGATTCTCATCGCCCCAAGGTGGCCCAGGCAGCCTTGGCTCCCCCTGCTGTCCGCCTCTCGACAGAGCCCTTGGTCCCGCTTGGGTTCTCACCTGAGCTGCTGACGCAAGAGGAGGGCCTGCTTCATCCCAATCTGAGGTTTCTGTCCCTCACAGCTTTGTGGCTGAGCGGGTCACTCTAGCCTCCTACCATCTCCCCATAGAGATCGAGGACATTCTCCTGGCCTCACGGAAGGACTCGACCAGACAGGCTTACACCTTCAAGTGGCGTTGGTTCTCGGTGTGGTGCTCGGAGCTCCGAGCAGACCCATTTTCATTTCCTACCAGTTTGGTCTTGCAGTATCTTCTCCACCTCTCGCAGTCTGGGTTGAAGTCTAACTCAGTCAGGGTTTACCTGAGTGCCATCTCAGCAAACCACCACACCATCAAGGGCAAACCTCTTTTGGGGTTACCGCTTGTCTCTTGCTTCATGCGAGGCCTGCTTCTTTCCAAGCCCCCCATCCGCCCTTCTTCAGCGGAATGGGACCTCACGCAGCTGACCAAACCACCTTTTGAGTCCATGGCTACCTTCCTGCTTTGGCACATGTCATGGAAGGTGGCAGCCTTGATAGCTCTTATCTCTGCCAGAAGGGTCAGTGAACTCCAGGCACTGATGGCCGAGGCACCATACATGAGGTTTTATAGGAGTAGGGTGATCCTGCGGACTCACCCCAAGTTCCTCCTGAAATTTGTCTCGGGTTTCCATCTCAATCAAGAGATAGCGCTGCCCACCTTCTTCCTGAAGCCCCACGCCGACCGGCGTCAGCGATTCTCAACACCCTGGACTGTAAGAGGGCTCTCTCTTTCTACTTACAGCGTACTCAGGCCCACTGTAGCTCCGCGCAGCTCTTCGTTTTCTTCGACCCCAGCCTCTTGGGGCTGGCAGTCACCAAGCATAACTTGTCCATCTGGGTGGCGGACTGCATCACCTTTGCCCAGGCCCAAGCCATATTTCCCTTGGAACACCGAGTCACGGCTCACAGTGTCCGACCGATGGAGATGTCTGTCGCTAGCCTGTGCTCGGTGCCACTGGCAGACATCTGCTGGGCCGCCACCTGGTCTTCCACTCGCACCTTCACGGTGCATTACTGCCTGGAGAGGAAATCCTGTCAGGATACCGCCTTCGGCCAGGCGGTACTCCGAAATCTGTTCTGGGTTTAGGCAACTCCTGCCCTTCGATCTTTCTTGTTCCGTCTACTGGGAGCGAGGCCATCCATGGACCCGGGGTGCTCAGGCTGTCTTCGGCTTTCATTGGCAACTGCTCATGACGAAGCCGTGCCTTTTTTTACAGGTCCTTGGTAGCCTGTAGCTAGGGAGTCCCATATGTGAGGACTGACTTCCTGCTTGTTCCTGGAGAAAGCGTAGTTACTCACCTGTAACAGGTGTTCTCCAGGGACGGCAGTAATCAGTCATCACAACCCTCCCTCCTCCCCTTGGAGTTGCTGTATATTTTTGCCATCATTGTGAAGGGGCTATAGCTATGGCATCTGACTGACTAAGATGGCACCCTTGGGCGGAAGGGCACCACGCATGCGTGGTGGCATTCCCAAAGGTTTTCTTTGAAAACTGGGGAAATGCTCTGCGTGGGCTCCGTCGGTGCCGACATCACCCATATGTGAGGACTGATTCCTGCTGTCCCTGGAGAAGACCTGTTACAAGTGAGTAACTATGCTTTCTGGGTCAGACCAAGGGTCCATCAAGCCCAGTATCCTATTTCCATCAATGGCCATTCCAGGTCTTAAGTACCTGTCTGTTTCCCATGGTATACACATTCCATTTGCTTATTCCAAGGGTAAGCAGTGGATTTCCCCAGTCTTCTTTAATAATGGTTTATGGACTTATTATTTGCATTTCTTATATACCGCACTATTTGCGATCAGCGCGATTTGCATAAAACAAACAGTATCCGACAATAAACAAAGTCAGGTCATTACATTGAACAGGAACAAGTAACTTGGAAAACAGGGTAAACTATATACATATCTTCCAAGAACTCGCCCAAACCTGTTTCAAACCCAGCTACACTAACTGTTTTTACTACATCCTTTGGTAAAAAATTCCAGAGCTTGATTACATGCTGAGTGAAAAAAATATTTTCTCTGGGACCAAGTAGGAAGTCAGTCCTCACATATGGGTGAGGTCACCAGTGGTGCCCACGCGAGAATGCTTCCCAGCTTCCATAGGAAGCTTTTGGAAGGTGCTCCATACATGTGTGCCATTCTTTCTGCACGAAGGAGACATCCATACCCCTTTCTTTTTTCTTTTTTTTCCACAGAGCCCTCCATACATTGTCTGTGTTCCGGAATTTAATTGACCCTTTTTCGCTAGTTTTACTTGCCATTTTTCGGCATCACATGCTGTATAGCATCTTCCTGCCATCTCCAGGAACATGGGTGCCTCAGTGTTGCGTTTTTCTTGTGTTTTTTCCTTTTTTTCTTCTCAGCGTGTGGGATTTTCCTTTCGCACCCCCACTCTGGTCGGTGAGGATGTTGGAGTCCTTTGACTTGGTGGAAGCTGTCTTCCCTACCATATCAAATCTGGCCAGTGGCTTCAAGAAGTGCACCCAGTGTGGCTGAAACATCTCCATCATGAACCACCACAGCTGGTGCCTTCAATGTTTCTGGCCTGACCACATGCCCTCTGACTGCGCTCTTTGTTTGCAGATGGACGTGCAAGGGGTTTAAGAACTGGGAACGGAAGCAGGAATTGCTGTTCGGTTCCAAGGTGTCAACTGGTGCCAGCATCAACCTTGTCATTGATGCCCTCAAAGTCCTCCACTGAGGCTTTGGCTTCGTGCAGAGGCCATGCCCATTTGGAGACGAGGGATTGCAGAGCACTGAAACGGCAGCTCTCATTTGATAAGGAATGCCCCCAGAAGGACCTGACTTTGACCTGTCTGTGTCAAAGGTCGATTCAGAGCCCAGGACAAAACACTATGGGCATCGGAACCCTCGGTGTGACTTCTGCTGGGGCAGCTTGGAGGGCTACTCCCAGCTATCGCCTTCGGAGTTGTCTCCTGAAGCCCCGGAGGGCAAGCGTGGGACTCCTAAGACCATGACCATCAAGGAGTCCCCACCGAGGGAGCCAACATTGACACTGAAGGCTGCAGCGCGCACTCTGGTGGCAGCGGAGACCTCTGTCTTTGCAGAGAGGATGCAGGTCCTCAAGCATAGCCTTTCTGCATTCATGGCTCAGCATGCTGCCAGGGACCCAGTGACCTCAAGTTCCTCTGTATTGGATGCCTCACCTGCAGACATGCAGCCCATCCTAGAGGTCCATGGTCTTTCAGGCGGCTCTGGTGAGCATTCAAGGTTCCTCTCGGTGTAGCTGGTGTCCCGTCCCGTCCCCCCCCCCCCCCTTCCAGGAGAGAGTTTTCAGGAAAGAAGTCCTTTTACCCTAAGAAGAAAAAAGCCTATGGTATTTACACCCCGTATTATTTGTACCAGCCACTTCAACAGGGGCAGAAGCAGCAGCACAAGCTAAAAACCCTAAAGCCTCAACCTGCACCGCCGCTCCAGCCAGGCAGGGGTTTTTGACTCCTGGCTTCGGAGCATGGTTCGTCTTCCCTCCCAGCCTCCATTCCGCCACAGGTGAGAGGATGGCTGATACACTTTGCCCACTGGTAGCTCAGCATGATAACAGACACCTGAGCACTGCAGGTGCTTCGCGAGGGCTACCTTCTGCACTTCAAGCAGCTTCCCCCCACCACCTTTCCAGGGGAATACCCTCTCGCGCATCACCAACGCATACTACTCCAAGTGAAAGTCCAGGCCCTTCTGGCAGAACAGGCAGTGAAACTTGCTTCATCATCTCAGACAGGACAGGGTTTCTACTGCTGCTACTTCCTGGTTCCCAAGAAAACAAGCGGATTCTGACCCAACTTGGATCTCCACAATCTCAATCGCTTCTCAGTGAAAGAAAAGTTCAAGATGTTATTCCTTGAAATGTTGCTGCCCTACCTTTAACAGGAAGATTGACTGGGCTACTTGGATCTCAAAGATGCCTATGTGCACATCCTCATCCACCCCCTGCACCATCAGTACTTCCGCTTTATGCTTAGGAGACAGCACTGTCAGTACAGGGTCCTGCCCTTCAGCCTTGCCTCTGCTCCAAGAGTCTTCACCAAATGTCTGGCGGTCGTTGCCACCTTCCTCCATATTCTGGAAATCTTTATCTTCCCCTACCTGGACGACTGGTCATGGGCACGATGCAAGACAAGGTCCAGCAGTTCGTACAGCGCACCGTAATCTAATCAAGACAGATAAATACAAGAGAAACCAGGGGTTCCAAATAGGGAAGGAGACAAGGAGTACAAAGGATTAGGATCCAAAGACAAGGAGAATAAGGGAAAGCTGCCATCAGGTCAACTTCTTGGAGCTTTGGGCCATTGCCAGTGCCCCTGAGTGTTTCAGCGACAGCTCTCCCACCAGGTCAGGT
The DNA here is from genome assembly GCA_033557465.1 of Ichthyophis bannanicus. NCBI lineage: Eukaryota > Metazoa > Chordata > Amphibia > Gymnophiona > Ichthyophiidae > Ichthyophis > Ichthyophis bannanicus. The sequence continues at coordinate 882,584,060 of CM066035.1, read as the reverse complement.
CGTCCTCCGTACAGACACACACCCAGGTGGCCATGTTCTACCAAAACAAACAGGGCAGCACAGGTTGGTACCTCCTCTGCTGGGAGGCAGTCCACCTCTGGAAGTTGCAATCTCGCAAGGTATTCTCCTCAGAGTGGTATAACTGCTAGGGAAGCTCAAAGTCATGACTGATTGCCTCAGCAAGGTCCTTCAGCCACATGAGTGGACTCTGAACAGGCAGGTTGCTAACCGCATCTTCTAGATGTGGGTGCTGTCCATAGGCCTCGCAAGCCCCTGCTGTTTTGCTCCAGAATGCCATGCGAGAATCGCTTGGCTTCCAATACTTTTCTGCTGGACTGGAGCAAAAGTCTTTATGCCTACCTACCGACTTCTCTGGTGGTCAAGACCCTTTTCAAGTTGCAGACAGACGGTGCTACTATGTTTCTCATTGCACCGCACTAGCCCAGGCAACCCTGGTTTCCACTCTTGATTGTGTAAGTGGCAACCACTCAGACTGGGCTGTGCCCTAGACCTGATCTCACAAAACGACGGGACTCTGCTTCATCCCAACTTGTCATCCGTAGCACTAATGGCTTGGATGCTGAGTGGATAGTACTTGCAGAGCTCCTCTTACCGCAGGGCATGGCGTACATCCTCCTTGCCTCGTTGAAGAACTTGACGAGACGTGCTTACGCCTTCAAGTGGTGCAGGTTCTCCGTATGGTGCAGGAAGTCATTTCTGGACCCCTTTTCCTGGGGCAGTTTCTCCAAATGGGTGTTTTGCACATACCATGAGAGTCATGAACCTCTTTGTGCCGCACTGGCACTGGCAACCCTGGTTTCCATTCCTGCTCTGATTGTCTAAACAGCAACTGCTCAGACTGGGCTGTGTCCCAAACCTGATCTCGCAGGACAACAGGACTCTGCTTCATCCCAACCTGTCATCCCTAGAGCTAACAGCTTGGATGCTGAGTAGGTAGTACTCTCTGAGCTCCGTTTACTGTAGGATGTGGAGAACATCCTCCTCGCCTCGCGTAAGGACTCGACGAGACATGCGTACACCTTCAAGTGGCGCAAGTCCTCCGTAGGTTGAGAACAAGTCTCTGGACCCCCTTCTGCTCTATGGAGTTAGTTTTGCCTTATCTTCTGCAGCTATCAGACTCTGGTCTGACGTCCAACTCTGTCAGAGTGCACCTCAATGCTGTGGCCTCTTATCGACCCATAGCTGATCAACCGATCTCTGCTCACCTCTTAGTGGGTCACTTTAAGCGGGGCCTCCTACTATCTCTCCCCCTCCTCCCATCATTAAACTACCTCCAGTGGCATGGGACCTTAATGTGGTGCTTGGATAGCTCCTCTCATCTCCCTTTCAGTCGTTTAGCTACTGCCCACTCAAATTACTTACCTGGAAGGTCATTTTTCTGGTGGCGCTTGCTTCTGCATGCAGAGTCAGCAAATTGCAAGCACTGGTGGCACACCTGCTGTACACCAGGTTTCATAAGAACAGGATAGTTCTCGGAACTCACCCGAAATTCCTACCTAAAATAGTTTGTTTTTCATCTCAATCAGTGTTGTTACTCACCTTCTTCTCAAAACCTCATGCCAACAGAGCTGAGGCCTCGTTGCACACCTTGGACTGTAAAAGAGCACCAGCTTTCTATCTGAAGAGGACAAAAGCCCATCGCCATTCTCCCAGCTCTTTGTCTCCTTTGACCCCATTAAGCTAGGGGTAACGGTGTCGAAATGCACCCTGTCTATTTAGGCAGCAGACTGCATCTCCTTTGCTTTCGCTCACGTTGGAATGCCATGTCACAGCTCACAATGTCCGAGCTATGGCCACTTCGGTGACCAACTTGTGCTCAGTCCTCCACAGTGGAGATCTGTAGGGCTGCTGCGTGGTCTTCAGTCCCCACCTTCACAGCCCATTGCTGTCTGGATGGAGATTCCAGAGATATCAGCAACTTTGGCCAAGCCGTACTCCACCATCTCTCTGGGAATTCAAGCAACTTCTCCCCAACAGCCCTTCTGTCCATCCAGACTACCATAGAGTCAATCTTATGTTGATGTCCCTACTGGATGCTGATTAAGAACCTCTGCGATTGCTCATGCTGCTTGTTCTCTCTTCATTTTTTCTGGTTGCCCCGTTGGGCCTTTTAAAGTTTTTTTTCGGTAACCTGTAGCTAGGGAGTCCCATATGTGAAAACTGACTTCCTGCTTGGTCTCAGAAAAAGCATAGTTAGGTAGCAGGTGTTCTCCGAGATCAACAGAAATCGGTCCTCTCTACTGTCCCGCCTCCCCATGGAGTTGTTTTCTTTTTTGGCTTAATTAAGCTATGTCGTCATACTGAGATAAAATGGCTCCTTCAGGTGGGAAGACTTGCACGTATGCATGGAGCACCTTCCAAAAGCTTCCTATGGCAGCTAGGAAGCGTTCCCGCACGGGTTCTCTCTGTGACATCACCTATATGTGAGGACCGATTCTGCTGATCTTGGAGCACACCTGCTACAGGTGAGTAACTGTTCTAGCTCCAGGAACAAGCAGGAATGTAGTCTTCACATATGAGTGACATCAGTACCGACTGAGCCCACACGGCAACGCTCCCCAGCTTCCTATAGGAAATCCTTTGGGAGTACTCCACTGCGCCTGCGTGACTGCCTTCCCGCTCTTCTGACTCCCTCTCTTCAGTTGGGTTTGTAGCTAAGAAGGAAGAGTAAAAATAACCCTACAACTCCATGGGGAGGAGGGTTGATTGTTAAGACTAAATTCCTGCTGTTCCTGGAGATCACCTGTTATAGGTGAGTAACTACGCTATTTCCAGGAACAAGCAGGAATGTAGTCTTCACATATGGGACTCCCTAGCTCTCAGATCTACAGGAGACTTGGAAACCAGGTCAGAGAGGTTTGATTGGGTTCAGCTGGACATAGACATCATCACCATGGAGATCTGGATTAACAGAGTGGGCGGGGGGGGGGGGGTCGAGTTGTAGCTATGTTCCAGCGTGCGTCTAGTGCCAGTTTTCTGCATCGGCCTGTATATCTTAGTATTGGTGAGTTGTTTAAAGTTGCTAAGGGAATAAGGATGCTGAAGCTAAATTAAAGTTCTTTAAGTTTACTTCAAGATGAACTAATTGATTCCTAAGGGCTAATAGCTTGCTGGTGGTGATGCCCATTTAAACCTTGAGATAAAAAAAATTCCCTCCTGTCCTCTTAATTGGCTTAACAGCCTGTAAATCAAAGAATGACCCTAGTGTGAGGGGTGGGACTCGGATACTAATGAAGTTTTGCTGCTAAGCTATATCTTAACCTGATATGTAAACGAACACAGATTTCACCCAGCTGTCCGTTTTCCCCATTTTTTAAGACAATTTCCTAGCGGGTAATACTGACAAGTGCAGATTTTTTTCCCCCAGCAGTAGCGGGTCCTGTCTCAGTACTGCTACATTAAATAAAGTGGAAGTTTAAAATGACTCCTTCAGGTATTGCTTGCTGTATGCTATTGGTGGAAGAACGTTTCATTCAGGTAAACAGATTGAAGTCTACACATCAGACATTTAAACCAGTGTAAAATTCTACCTCAGATACAAGGGAGTAATTTTATAACTACTAATACTACTATGAGTCATTTATATAGCGCTACAAGGCATACTCAGTGCTGTACAGACACACATAAAACACAGTCCCTGCTCCTCAGAGTTTATAATTTAATCAAGACAGACAGTACAATAGATTGAGAACAAGGGTACAGTAGGGAAGGGTAATGAGACAGAAGGAGAACAAGGGATCAGGATCCAAAAACAGCCTCAAAGAGGTGAGCCTTTAGCATGGATTTGAAAAGGGGCAGAGATAAAGCCTGATAAACAGATTCAGGTAGTTTGTTCCAAGCATAAGGAGCAGCAAAGTGAAAATATTGAAGAGTGGAGTTGGCAGTAGAAGAAAAGGGTGTAGAGAGAAGCAAGCCAGTAGAAGAGTGGAATTCATGAGAAGGGGTGTAGGGAGAGAGAAGAGAGGAAGGGTAGTGAGGAGCAGTAGAATTAATGCATTTATAGGTCAGAAGAAGTTTGTATTGGATATGGAAATGGAAGGGAAGCCGATGAAATGATTTGAGAAGATGGGTTATATGAGTATATTGGGGCTGGCGGAAGATTAGCCATGCAGCAGAGTTTTGAACAGATTGAAGGGGAGAAAGATGACTCAGAGGGAGACTAGCAAGGAGGAGGTTGCAATAGTCGAAGCGAGAAATGACTAAAGACTTGGATAAGTGTTTACTAGTGTGTTCAGAAAGGACGGGGCAAATTTTGTTAATGTTGTGGAGAAAGAAACAGCAGCTTTTTGCTATCTGTTGGATATGTGTGGAGAAGGAGAGGGAGGAGTCGAAGATGACTCCAAGGTTTGGGGGCTGAGGAAACAAAAAGCAAAAGAGTGTATCAACAGAGATAGAGAAGGGAGGAAGGAGGGAAGAGGGTTTAGGGGGAAAAATAAGAAGTTCGGTTTTGGCCATGTTCAATTTCAAACTGCAATGAGACATCCAGACAGCGATGTCAGATAGGCAGGCAGATATATGGGCTTGGAGTATAAGAGAACTATCAGGTGTAGATAGATCTGAGAGTCATCAGCGTAAAAATGATATTGAAAGCCATGGGAGGAGATGAGAGCACCAAGGGATTGGGTATAGAGAGAGGAAAGGCGAGGACCTAGAAAAGACCCTTGGGTTACACCAACTGAGAGGGGGATGGCAGTAGAGGAGGAACTGCCAGAATAGACACTGAAGGAGCGATGGGAGAGATGAGATATGAAAACAAGGACAGTACAGAGCCCCTAAAACCAAGTGAGGACAATGTATCAAGCAGAAGGTGGTGGTCAACAGTGTCAAAAGCAGCAGAAAGGTCAAGAAGAATGAGGTCTGAGTAAAGGCCTTTGGATTTAGCCAGGAACAAGTTGCTGGAGACTTTAGCAAGGGCCAGTTTAGTAGAGTGTAAGAAAGAAAGCCGGATTGAAATGGATCCGAGGAAGGCTTGAGAGACTAGAAAATCAAGGCAACATTGAAGAACTGTATGTTCAAGAATTTTGGAAATGAAGGGAAGAAGGGAGATATGTTGATAATTATTAGGACAAGTAGGGTTAAGTGAAGGTCTCTTGAGGAGAGGTGTGACCAGAGCATGCTTGAAAGTGCAGGGAAATTTGTCATACGGAATGATTGATTGAGAATGTGTGTGATGGAAAGGAATGAAAGAGGAGGTGATGTAGTTATGATGAATGGGAGATAGGATCAGAGGAACATGTAGTAAGTTTAGAGTAGGAAAAGAAGATAAGAGGTTTCCTCTTCTGAGATCTTAGAAAAATAAGACAGGGTAACAAATTGAGGGAAAAGTTGGTATTGAAGAGGGGATGAAACTGATCTTGAGGGGAATTGGAGTGTTATCTTGTGGACTTTGTTGTGGAAATAGTCAGCAAGGGTTTAGGCAGAAAGAGAAGGGGAGGGTTCAGAGGTGGAGGTACCTTGAGGAGAGAGTTGAGAGTAGAGAAAAGATGATGGGGGGTCAGAGGCAAGAGAGTTAAATGGATATAGTAGTTTTGCTTGGCGAGTGCTATGCAGATTGGAATGAAGTAAGCATGAATTTGAAGTGAAGAAAGTCTGAAAGGGAGCAAGATTTGAGCCAAATGCGCTCAGCTGAACTGACACATGGACCATTTATTTTTAGGTGCAGCGTATGTGCCTAACTAGGCGTTTTAGCCATTAATGCTCATATTGGCCACATTCACACATTCATGGCTTCTTCTAAAATACCAGCCAGCTTAATAGTACGCATGTTGCATGACGGCGCATACTTTACTGGTGGGCATGCGTGCATGAATAGAGTTCAGAGTGTGTGGGTAGATTATAAGATACTACAATTTGTGTGTGCTTTTGAAAATCTAGGGCTGGTGTAAATGTCTGTGCCTTAATCTCTGCCATTTACAGTAGTATTTTATAAAGATATGTAGGCATCTACTTGTCTTAACCTAGATGCCTTAAAACTTGCATCCTCATCCATCCTCCAGTCCAGTTCAGGCGCGTGGTATTTCTCTGTCTTCAGCAGATGGAGGATGGCTAAAGGCTGTGTAGCCTGTGACTTTGTAGGGTTCAATGAGCATAGTGCATCACTGACAGACTACAAAGCCCTGGGGGTGCAGAACTGGGTAACACAGGGTCCCTCCCCACCCTCCCTTCCTGGCCATTATGCTGGAAGCACATCTTCAGGGATCCCTGGCCATGGTTGGGTCATACCCTCTTCCTCCTCTCCAACTTTTGGGAGGAGGCAGGGGGCGGTTGTGATGAATGGTGTTTTTTTTCCCCTCACCCTTGGGGGCATGGGGGGGGTGGCTGGGAGAGAACTTTACTGCACCAAAGAAAAATAATTAGAGCTGCCTCACTTGCTCTAAGCGTGAGTTGTATTTAGGGCTGGTTGCTGCACAAGCTGTGAGGGCCTGCCAGTGCAAGCAGACAGCTGGTCCAAGGCGGTGGACCACAATAGTAGCTGCTGGCTCTGTCAGCCTGTCATCCTCCTTGGGGTGGAGTGGCAGGCTGTATCCTTGATTGCTTCAGTCTCTGCCTGATAGAAGCGCAGGAGAGGGCTGGGAGGCTCAAGTTAGTGCAGTGCAATGATGTGCAGTGGCAGGGCAGCGGTAAATAGCCATGGCTTTGAACAGTGATGCTCAGTCCTTTCCAGTGGGAGAATCTGCCATGATTTCAGGTCTTTGGGGGGAGGTGGAGGGGGGCATGGCAGCTAGAACTGGCTGCTTCTGTCCTCAAGGCCTTTGGTCTGTCAAAGTACAGCAGTTTCAGGACATTGGGCACTTGCAGCTGTGGAGGATGTGTTTAGGCATGAAGGCCCACCATTTTCCCTCTTAGGCACAGTGACTCCAGAGTCTGCCTCCAGATTGGGGCTAGTAGCACCATCCAACCCCCTGACTTCTGTTTGGGGTCTGCACCCAGAAGAATGCTGGAGACAGCAGATCTGAGGTAAGCTCTGCGTGGCAGCAGGCAGCCTATTTCAGTGTTCCTCTGGGGCTCCTGAGGTAAGGAGGGAACGCCTGCCATTTCCCTGAGGGTTGCTGCATCTTAATCGGGAGTGCTGGGGTCTGGTTTGCACTACAGTAGCCTCAGAGAATAGTTGGTTTGCTGGGGGGAGTACATGTATGTTTGTGTGTATATTTAGTGCCATCATGGTTTACTATATTGCTACTATTTAGCACTGCATTTTGTTTCTTAGAACCTTGCTTGTCTCTTTCATACCTTGATTACATCTTCCTAGCCCTTGCTAGGTAAGTACCTGTAATTTCTGGGCATGATGTATGGAGCACTTTTTCTTGATTCCACAAGCAGGATTCAGTGAGCTCCTTTGGGGGCTTCAGAATGTTGTAGTTGATCTGTAGCCTCAGCCTTTCCGAAGGTTAAGCTTTCCTTATATGATAACCTAGTAAATGGGCTCAGATGGGACTGACATGGTCCAATTGCATTTAAGCTTTTCAGGTACATTTTCAAAAGGTTTGTCTGGTGAGTATGTGAGATACTCCTCTGAGGGTTGTCCTGGTGGGCAATGTGTAGTTTGCTTGCAATAAATAATATAGCCGTTGGGCTCCAACCACAGCCATTTGGTGTAGGACAAACAGAAGTGGTAAGTGGCCTTCAGATAGAAGGCAATTAAAGCGAACTTGCTCTGGGATCAGGTATTCTCTGAATCACACTAAAGGTAATATGGAAAGAGGATCTAGGATATCTACACAGAGGATTATCCTTAGCCTTATCTTTCAGAGGAGTCGCCTCTTGGGGAGTATAGTCTGGAGTCAGGATGTTCTCAATTCCTCCTGTATCTGTAAGTTGGAGTCAAACTTTTGGCTAGCAAGGGGTCATCTTCTCGTCAGGCCTACATGTCTCCATATTGTGGTGCCAGGTGCAGGCCACAGATGTGAAAAAAAATTTTTCAAAAATTTTTTTAAGGCTATGACAACAGTAGTGGGTATTCTCTTGCTAAATGAAGCAGTTGACTCTGCAGGTATTATATGTTTACAAGGCTGTGCATTAGCAGGTGGGGCATGGTAATTTTGTTTTTTTCTTTGCATTAGCAGTTCCTACTGAACAGAATGCAATGTGGCCAGGGTCTCTGCTTGGCACGTAACCTTGAGATGGGGCAGCTGGCCATTTCTTCTGAGACTCTGTTTACGGTGTCTGTTTATCCACAGTTATTTATGTGCTGCCAAGTGGGCTATTTTCTTTAGTGGTATGGCAAGTTGCAGTATATGCTCTCAACAGTGAGTGTAGGTGCTTTGTAGTGGTCACATTTGAGTTGGGTTGCACAATAATGGAACAATAGGTCTGGTAAGTTCCTAGTTAGATTGAGGGTTAGAAGTGCTAGTTGGCTCTTAGTCGCCCCAGCTGTAGTACAGTAGTAATGGGGGATATGCATCACACATCACGTGGCATCAGGTCATGTATACTGATTTTCAGTCACAGAAGGTAACACTGATGTTATGTGGCAGTTTTTGAGCACTTATTGGTAGCTGGATAAATACATTTAGCAAAAAAAGCCTTTTCCTTTAAATAATACAGTTTCCTACCTGTCTTGCAGTAATTCTGCTTTTGTGTTTGTAAAAGGTTTGGCACAGTGTGTTTGTTTTATAATAATTTGTTTGACTTTATCAGGAAGAAAATGAGAAAAGGAGTCATAAGGACCACTCAGATACTGAATCTACATCTTCTGATAAGTAAGTCAAATTAAACATAATGCATCTCAAAGATTTTGTATGAAAAGATTTGAATAATGTTTTGAAATTTATTTTTATAGCCCTGGAAGGAGGAGAAAAGGACCGTTTAAAACAATCAAATTTGGGACCAATATCGACCTGTCAGATGACAAAAAGTACGTTTCCAAGAATATAATTATTTCATTGAACATGTATTATTATGTTCTCTTAAAGATTTTATGAGCATAGCTAATATGAAAAGTGACTTTAATGAACAACATTTGAGGGTCCTTATGGCTATAGGAGGCATACAATTTAAGAGGATAAGAACTGCTAGTCGCCTAACAGGAATGGGCCTAGGATTAATCTTTACAGTTGCCAGTAAGTTTAATAAAGCAGTGGGGAAAGCTAAAAGCATACCCGACCGATTGCATAAGAGGTATCACTAGTAGTAACGAGAAGGTAATATTGTCACCATGAGACTCCCACATTGTGTCTGTGGTCAGTTGATGTCTCTATGTAATAAAAAAGCAATTCAGAGAAAAGCTACAAAAATAACTCTGGTCTGCAACAGATGCCTTATAAAGAGGCTTAGGGAACTCAAAATGTACACTCTGTAAGAAAAACAAATGAGAGGATATACGTATGATGGACATACTCAAATATCAAGTATGCTTTGATCCAATACAGCAGTGGTTCTCAACCCAGTCCTCTGGGACCTCCAGGCCAGTCAGGTTTTCGGGATATCCACAATGAATATACATGAGAGAGATCTGCATGCACTGCTTCCATTGTATGCAGATCTATCTCATGCATATTCATTGCAGATACCCTGAAAACCCAGCTGGACTTAGGGGTATCAGAGAACTGGGTTGAGAACAACTGCAATACAGAAAGCTATTGTTTTCAGTTGGGGAATAAAAAGTAAGGACAAATTGCCATAGAATGATATTGAAGGGAGGGTGACTTAATTGAAATATTTAAAAATAAATAGCACTTTACTGAGACAATGTATTCTTGGAATGGCCAGGCAGCAGGACTGAAACATGCTTGGAACAATTAAAAGAGGTAATTAGTACTAAAGGGAAGGAGGAGAAGTACAGTAATGAAATAGGAAAGGTCTGAGTTTTGACTTGTACACAGAAACAAATGCTCATCCACTGGAATGGTAGGATGCCAAAATGAGTTATCAAATGTCTGCATGCTCTGATCATTTGTATTGCTGTTTGTTTCCCAAGTAGGATTTGATAAAGTCTCAGATATAATTTCCTAAAGTCTCAGATATAATTTCCTAGCATGGGCACCAAGGCTGCTTGGCTATACTTTCCAGTTAACAGCAAAGGATAAAGAGTAACTGATTATAGGTGATAGAACTTGAATGACTGATAGCTGGAGACATCTTAATTCAAATGGTGCTAGTAAGGTAAAAAAAAAGTGGCAGTCTGAGTTAGAACCATATAGGCAAGACAGACTTGGTGTGCCAATTGATCTTATATGGCAGCATCCACTATGCTGTTTTGCATGATCTTCTTGCTTGATGCTTTTATGGTGAAATTAGGTCCTACCTGATAGAAACATAGAAACATGATGACAGAAAAAGACCACATGGCCTATCTAGTCTGTCCTTCCATAACAACAACTACAACAGTCCACTTTTTACCTTTAGAGATCCTCTGTGTTGGTCCCATGCTTTTTTGAATTCAGTTACTGTCCTCATCTCTTCCACCTCCACTGGGAGACTATTCCACGGATCCACTACTTTCTGTAAAGAAATATTTCTACATATCACTCCTGAATCTATCTCCCTTCACCCTCATCCCATGTCCCCTCGTAGCAGAACTTGCTTTCAATTGAAAGAGGCTCTCTCCTTGAACATTTATGCCACGGAGGTATTTAAACATCTCAATCATATCGCCTCTATCCCGCCTTTCCTCTAAGGTGTACATATTAAGATCCTTAAGTCTGTCCTCATATGCTTTATAATGAAGCCCCACTAATCATTTTAGTAGCCACCCTCTGCACCGACTCCATCCTGTTCACATCCTTTTGAAGGTGCGGTCTCCAGAATTGCACACCATACTCCAAATGAGGTCGCACCAAAGACTTATACAGAGGCATTTTCACCTCCTTTTTTCTGCTAGCCATTCCTCTCCGTATGCACCCAAGCATCCTTCTGGCTTTTGCCGTTGCCTTTTCTACCTGTTTAGCTACTTTAAGATCATCAGACACAACCACGCCTAGATCCCACTCTTCTTTAGTGGACAAAAGTACTTCACCTCCTATACTGTATTGCTCCCTTGGATTGCTGCAGCCCAAATGCATGACCTTACATTTTTTAACATTAAATCCCAGCTGCCAAATTCTAGACCATTCTTCAAGCTTAGCTAGATCCCTCCTCATGTTATCTACACCTTCCTGGGTTACTCTATTGCAGATTTTGGTATCATCCGCAAAGAGGCAAACCTTACCCGACAGCCCTTCCGCTATATCACTAACAAAGATGTTAAAAAGAATCGGACCAAGGACTGATCCCTGGGGCACACCACTGGTAACCTTCTCCTCAGAGTGAGCTCCATTTACTTGTACTCTTTGTCGCCTCCCACCCAACCAATTTCTAACCCAAGCAGTAACTTTAGGGTCCATCCCTAGGGTGCTCAGTTTGTTTATAAGTCGCCTGTGAGGAACAGTGTCAAAGGCTTTACTGAAATCTAAATATACCACATCTAGAGCTCTCCCTTTGTCCAACTCCCTGGTCACCTAATCAAAGAAATCAATCAGATTTGTCTGACAAGACCTGCCTCTGGTGAATCCATGCTGCCTCGGATCCTGTAATCCGCTGGACTCCAGAAACCTCACTATTTTCTCTTTCAGCAGCGTTTCCAATAATTTACTCACCACCGAAGTTAAACTAACCGGCCTGTAGTTTTCAACCACATCCTTACTTCCGCTTTTGTGTAAAGGCACCACATGAGCCTCTCTCCAGTCCTTTGGCACCACTCCCAACTCCAACGAGGCATTGAAAAGGTCAGTCAGTGGAGTTGCTAGAACGTCCCCAAGTTCCCTCAGTATTCTAAAGTGTATCCCATCTGGTCCCATCACTTTGTCTACTTTAAGTTGAGCTAGTTTCTCATGAACACAGTCTTCTGAAAATTGTTCAAGATGTCCCTCGCTTCTGTTCTTATTTGTGGGTGTTTTCTGAGGTCCTGCTCCTGGTTCTTCATCTGTGAACACAGAACAAAAATATTTGTTAAGCAATTCCGCTTTATCCTTATCAGCTTCTACATATTCCCCCCCCCCCTGCACCCTTGAGTCTGACAATACCACTTTTGCCCTTCCTCTTCTCACTAATATATCTGAAAAAATGTCTTGTCCCCCCATTTTATTGCATTGGCTATTTCCTCCTCCTTTTGAATCTTTGCCTTCTTGACTACTTTGCTTGCTTCTCTAAGTTTTTCCAAATACAGATGCCTGTCTTCCTCTCTCTGTGATCTCTTGTATTTCATGAAGGCCTCCCTCTTTTTCTTCACTTTTTCAGCTACTTCCTTCGAAAACCATAGCGATCTCCTTTTCCTTTTGCCTTTATTTACCATTTTAACAAAAAGGTTGGTTGCCCTTAAAATACCCCCTTTCAGTTTTGCCCACTGTTTTTCTACATCCCCCAGCTGTTCCCATCCCACTATGATGATGGCCTTTCCTCCAGTCCAGTCCAAACACGTGGGTATCTCCCCTCACCAGCATCTGGAAACTGAGCATGTCAGACCTTTCTGATGTCACAGTAGAAGAACCCCCTGCACTTCCTCCATGGCCAGTATTCTATTGACAAAGCAGATTCCAAGGACAGCTCATTTCACCACTTTGACCCGGTGAAAAGCGGTATATAAATGCAGTTAAATAAATAAATAAATTTAACTTAAACAGCTTTATACAAACATTCAACTATTTGTCCATGTCTTTTTTTTTTCTTTTAAGCAAGTAATACAGGTGTAAAGCTATATACAATTAGAGAGCTGAGAAAAACAATTAGCCAATAATCTCTGTATTGATAAAGGGGTGAACACCAAAGTGCAGATAACCATCCCCCAATCCAAAAGTCTTAGTGAGCAGAACCCACCCCAGGCTCACTCCTTCCAGTTGGCTCATAGGGCAGGGACGGGATAGGAAGGACTCAAGGAAAGGCCATTATCAGGTAGGCCTAATTCCACCTTTCTTATTGTCCCTCCAGTCCAGATGTGTGGGATGTACCAGAGTAGTACATTAACTGGTGGGACTGAAGAGCCCAGCCTACAGCACTGTGGCCCCAAACTGTGCATCATTTTGAGCCTGCATATCAAGTCGGTAATGATGCGTGAACATATGAAGGGGCAACCAGGTTGCTGCCCTGCAAATGTCCACCAGTGGCATATGGCCAAGTTCCGCCCAGGATGCTGCTTGCACCCTAGTCAAATGGGCTCACAGTCCCATTGGGTGAGATTGTGTTTCAACAGATACACAGTAGCAATCGCCTCCTTCAGCCATCTGGCCACCAAAGCCTTAGATGCTGCCGCTGCCTGGCATGGACTCCCAAATAAAACAGAGGCGATCTGACTTGTGAAAGTAGCTGTCGATCTTGCAAAGCATTACCCATAGCTGAAAAGGCTAGCAAGGACACCAGCTGATTCAGATGGAAAACCAACCGCACCTTGGGCAAGAAGGAAGGGAACCGGTAACAAGACCACCATTTCCTTAGATATGAGCTAGAAAGGCTCCCTGCATGACAGCATCTGTAGCTCCGAAATCCTCCTTGCCGAACAAATGGCCACCAAGAATACTGTTTTCAAGGTAAGGTCTTTCAGAGTGGCCTGCGCCAACAGCTCGAAAGGGGGCTCCACCAGCACTGAGAGCAAGCACTAGATTGAGATCCTACTAGGGAGCTAGCAGACGAACCGGAAGGCGGACCTGCTTCACCAAGCCTGAAGAAAACGTACTATATCTAGATGAGCAGCCACTCGTCCCCCGATAACACGCCAAGGCGGTGACTTGAACCTTCAAGGAATTGAGCGGCAGGCTCTTTTCCAGGCCTGCCTGCAAAAATGCGAGCTCATCTGGCACCAACGCCAACAAGGCCCTCAGCTCTCTATTGCTACACCAACTCTCAGACTCTCCACACCCTGACATAGGAGAGGGGAAGCAGACCACTTGGAGGCTTTCAGCAGGGTGGAAATGACTTGAACGGAATATCCTTTTCTGCTTAGCCTTGCCCTTTCAAAAGGCAGACCATGAGAATTCATCTACTTGCGGCATGAGGATGGGACACTGTAAAAGTTGATTGTTCTTTGAAGGAATACACCATGGGTCCTCCACCAACAACTGCTTCATATCCAGCGCTATTAAGATCACTAGGCTGCATTGGGCCTCTATCCTGCGAAGAAAAAAAACACACAAAGGCATTCTCCTGTCTGCCACCTCTGCGCTAGGGTGTCTCGGCCCTCCAACATCCATTCCTTGTGCCTGCTGTAGAAGCAGTTCGCTTTGGATTTTTCCGCTGTTTCCATGAGATCCATGATTGTTTCGCCCCAATGGTAAACAATGCTGCAGTACACAGACAGTTCCAGAGACCATTCTCCTGGATCTAAGCAGTGGAGACTGAGAAAATTGGCCTGGACATTTTCCCTTCTGGCCACATGAGCTGCCGACAAGTGCCAGGAGATTTGCCTCTACCCAAAGGAGCAAGGGCTAGACCTTCTCCACCAGAATCAGCACTTCCCATGCCTCCCTGGCGATTGATGTAAGCCACTGTGGTGACATTGTTGGAGGACACCCTCACCGTCTTGCAATAAACCAGAGGGTGGAAGAACTTCAGAGCCAGGAAGAACACTCAGTCTAAACAATTGATGGACCAAGTCTTCTCCTCTGGGGGACCAGTGACCCTATGTCACTGTGGAATTGCAATGGGCCCCCCACCCTGAGAGATGTGCATCAGTCATCATGAGTTCCATTTGGAGGGTTCTAACAGTATTCCTGTCAATAGGTTCGTCAACCACAACCACCAGCTCAGACTAAGCCGAGTCTCCAGAGGACAAACTAAGCACCTCGTCAGTGGATGTTTCTGCGGAGACCATTGGAAAAGCAGGGTGTGCTGCAGTGGCCTCATATGGGTCCTGGCCCATGGCACCATTTCCAGCGTCATCACCATGAATCTGAGAAGCTGAAGGTAATGCCATGCTGATGGAGCCACCATCCGTAAGAAGCGCCTCACCTGCTCCTGAATCTTCGCGACTCACTCAATCGGCAGGGACACTGACCCCTCTCTGGTATTGAAGTGTATTCCTAGATACACTATCTCCTGAGAGGGCTGTAACTGGCTGTTGTCTACATTAACCATCCAGCCAAGATTCATCAGAAAATCCAACATCCGGTCGGTGACCTCCGTGCTCTCCTCTTCTGACTTTGCTCTGATCAACCAGTCACTGAGATACAGATTTATCAGGACGCTGTAGTGTCATAGCGCTACTGCCATGACCACCATCACCTTCATAAAGGTTCAGGGCACTGTGGCGAGGCCAAAGGGCTGTGATCTGAATTGGAAATGCTCTGTTAGTACTGCAAAACAGAGGAATCTTTGATACTCTGGGCGAATCGGAATATGAAGATAAGCTTCTGTAAGGTCTAGAGCAGTCGAGAACTCGCCCTTACGGATGGTTATTATGACCGACTGCAGGGTCTCCATGCGGAAATGTGGAACCCACAGAGTTTTCTTGACATTCTTGAGGTCCAAAATAGGACAAAAGGCCCCTTCCTTCTTGGGAACTACAAAGTAAATGGAGTATCGACCATGTCCTAACTGGTCAGATGGTACCTGCATCACCTCTTCCAGGTAAAGGAGTCTCTGAAGAGCATCTTGAACTGCTTGTTCGTTTTTTTTTTGTTTTTTTTTTAATATTTTATTTTGCATTTTCTTGAGATACAATTAACAAACAAGAAAATAAATATACCACAATAAATCCATACTACAAGAATATTACCATCACATAACCTGAAAACACATTAAGGGAAGGAGGCTTATCCTCAATATAACAAATAATAATATAAAGCAATAAGGGGTCCTAAAGGCCCCACAAAAGGGAGCACTGAAATAAGCATCCCACCTACTCAATTCCCACAGTTTCCTTACTAATCAAAAAATTCTGTAACTGAATCACCTCTGTAAAAACATAATTCTGCTCTTCAACGTAATAAGACAATGACAGGGAAATTTAAGGAAATAAGAAGCCCCTAATGCAAGTACTCTAGGTTTCAAGTCTAAGAATTGTTTACGACGAGACTGCGTAGTCCGTCCTATGTCAGGAAAAACCTGGATTTTAAACCCACAAAACAATTGATCTTTGTGTTTAAAATAAGCACGCAATACCCTTAATTTATCGGACAGAGGAAAAAGTTACAACCAATGTACAACGCTTAGGAATAACGTCCAAGGAGTCCTCCAAAAAGGCTGTCAAATTTTGGGCAACCGAATCCTGAGGAGGAAGTAAATCTCTCCCTCAGCATTTGGCACCGTCTTGAGAGCAGTTGAAAAAGAAAACATTTGGAGAACTTCAATAGTTTCTGTCAA
Source organism: Ichthyophis bannanicus (assembly GCA_033557465.1). Classification (NCBI taxonomy): domain Eukaryota; kingdom Metazoa; phylum Chordata; class Amphibia; order Gymnophiona; family Ichthyophiidae; genus Ichthyophis; species Ichthyophis bannanicus. Next base: position 882,567,773 of record CM066035.1, on the reverse strand, counting down.
TAGGAGTATCTCGGTAAAATACTTTTTAAACAACATATCAAAAGAAAGAAGATGGGTAGTAGGAAAATTAAGGAAACGGAGGTTCCGAGCCCGAGACTGATTCTCCACAAGTTCCAGGCGATAAGAAACCGCTGAAAGCTCTTTAACCAAAGCCACATTATTGTCAACACACAACTGGAGCTGGGAGTCAGTGCGGGCAACGGATCCTGTTAAAGAACACAAATGCTGATCAACCTTTTTCACTTTATCATCAGCATCATGAGAAAAAGAGCAAAGCGAAGAAACAGTACCAGATAAACGTACATCAATTTTCTTAATAGCGGTCCAAATATCCATAAGGGTAACATCTCCAGAAGGAGAAACAAGAGGGTCCTCAGACACAATTGGTTCAACTGGACAAAGATCAGAAACTTCATCCACTACAGGGGTGTCCATAAAAGTAGATGAAAGTGGAAACTGGGGGAGGGAAGGTGGTAACCGTGTTTCTGGGCTTAAAGAAGCCCCTTCCGGTGACTGCATAGCTGGTTGCAGAGAAGTTACATGTTTGTCCATGGGGCCCACCTTACCTCCATGTACTCCGCCAGAAGTCGTCGTTGAAGCGGCAGATTTGGCTTTCCGTTTCCCCATGTGCATACACGATCCACTTCCAGCGTCGAAGGGGCGTCAAAGGGGCGTGTCCTGCCCTTTGTGTCACGCCCCTTAGGACGCGACCACGCAGGCCGCGAACACGCGGCCCTGTGTAGCACTCGTCGGACTTTGTAGGGAACAGGGGGGTCCTCCACAGCTGTGCCGTCCACCCCGCGCCTGCAGTTGTCTCAGCAGGTACTGGCTCCGACCTGCAACACAGCTCCGTGGCAAGTTGAAACCACCGCGTCAGCTCCCAGGTAAGATGGCACTCCTCCACCAAAGCTCCGCTATCGTCGGGCTTTGTAGGGAACAGGGGGGTCCTCCACAGCTGTGCCGTCCACCCCACGCCTGCAGTTGTCTCAGCAGGTACTGGCTCCGACCTGCAACACAGCTCCGCGGCAAGTTGAAACCACCGCGTCAGCTCCCAGGTAAGATGGCACTCCTCCCGAACTGCTTGTTCTTGACCGAACCCCGGTAAGGGGATAGCATGAAGGCATCGGAGAGCAGTTGAGCGAATTCTAGTGCATAGCCCTCGCAAATAATCTCCAGAACCCACTGGCCAGTGGTTATTCAGGCCAAGCAGAGTAAAAGAGCTGAAGCTGACTGTCTACGGAGACTAACTCCACCTAGGCTGGTCTCGCTTCATTGTGGCTTCTTGGATGCTACTGGGACCCCTGAATAATATACTCTACCAGCTCTTCTTCGCCCTAGAAAGGTCTGGCCTCATGAGAAATAGTGACCATGCTGAAAAAGAGCAAACTGGACTGCCCAGAATCAGCAATAATCTCGAAGCTGTCCCCTGGGCGGAACAGAATATTTTAGCACCCCTTGGCTTGTCCTCAGGAAGACAGGCACCTTGGTGTCCTTGACATCCTTCACCAACTTGTCCAAGGTATCGCCGAAAAGGATCTTCCATTTGTAAGGGATCTTGCTGAGTCTGGTCTGAAAGGAAACATCTGCGAACCAATTACAGAGCCACAGAAACCGCCTTGTCACAATGACCAATACCATACTATTGGACAAGGCATGCACCAAATTATAAAAAGCATCTGCCCAAGTAGATGCAGTCTCCAACTTGGCAGCCTCTAAGAGCGTTTATTGGGCCCACCAAATACATGCCCCAGTCACATAAGCCTCGCAGATAAAGGCCTGCAGCATGAGAGCAGAGTTCTCAAATGCCTGCTTTAACACAGTTTCAAGTCTACGGTCCTGCACCTTCTTCAGGGCCACCCTGCCTGCCATAGGAATGGTGGTCTTTGGTTATGGCGGTTACTAAAGAGTATCTACTTTGAGCAATTTAAGAAGATCTCTCCTGCGGAATGGGGTAAAGTTGGCTAATGGCCCTAACCAGTCCAGTCTCAAGGACCTCCCACTTCACTTCTATCATCTGCTTAAGCGCCCTATGCACCGTGAAGGCCGTGTGAGAGGTCCTGATGCCCTGCAAGAGGGGATCCTCCAAGGGCTCCTGTGTAGACTGAAGCTAAGAGAGAATGGGCGATCAGGGATGCCAATTTCTCTCTCCAAAACACTTGTACCACATTAGGGTCGTCTCCAGGTGGTGTTTCATCATTTTCCAGCTCCGGAGTGGTAGAGCCCCTCCACAAATCAGAGGGACCCTCCGTTGGGACCTCTGAGCCCCCTTAATGAAGGGACTCTTGATCATCCCTGACCTCACACTCTAGACACCTGCGCTTGGAAGTTCTCCCCTGGCTCTGCAGCAATGTTTTGGTGGGAGTCAGACAAAGCAGACTGCATCTGAATCAAGTTTTCCTTTGAAATGATGCTGCTAGCTAGCCCCTGCTCAAAACAGTAAGCTTAATGTAACAACAAGGCAAAAAGGGCAGCATTTGTGGAGTGGGAATCTGCAGTCAAGGAAGCCCCAGCAGGAGAAGAAGACTGTTCCAGATAGATCCCCAGGCACCAGTGGTAAAATGGAGGGAGAGGGCAAAATGGCCGCCTTTCCCGCCAAAACTATGGCAGATAAATTATGTTGAGGCTTTCCTGAAGCTATCCTTTCTTTTGGCCTCTCAGGTTGTCCCCCGAAGCTGCCTGAGCCTCTGCTATCTCCTCCACAGCTTGTCCTCCTGACAGGAGCAGCAAAAGCCCGCTGCAAAGAGGGACCCCCAGCGGTTACTGCATGCCGCACAGATGTGCTGCTCAGACTACATGGCTGTCTATGCACCAGCCGAAGAAATCAAAAGAAATGTAAAGAAAGTCCAAGAGAGCAAATTAAAGGAGAAAACTTTCACCAATGTCTGTTCAGGGCAGCGCAGAAAGCATTCAATCAGCTGCGCAAACTGCCTTTCAGGAAAACCCTGCAGCCACGGAGCTCCATTTCACTACACTGCTCTGTGTGTGTTGGTTTTTTTTTTTTTTTAATGCAGTTAGCAACAGACCCACCCTTCTGCACAGCAACACTTTGCTGTGCTTTCTTTAAAAGTTAGATTTTCTTAATCAGGTTTGAAGGGGGGGGGGACCTGGACCACCAGGTGTAGCATCCCCAGTGAGATTGGGCCAACTTAACGACCCCAGTACCTTTTTAGCAATCCTCTTTCTGTTTTCCTCCTTTTCTCTTGCTTTTCCTTTTTTTTTTTTATCTTTTTCAAAACAGCCCCAGCACAACTGTTAGGCCAGCTTAAAAGGTGTCCAGAGCAGTGCTTCAGAACTATCTCCCTATATTTTTTGGAGGGTTGTTTTGAGTCCTTTCAGGTGGAGTCCAGACAGGAACTCTTAACCAGCTGCTAGAGACTGAGTATACTGGCCATGGAGGCGGTGCAGGGGGGCTCTTCTACTGTGACATCAGAAAGGTCTGAAATGCTCAGTCTCCAGTTGCTGCTGAAGGGAGATAATCCATGCATCTGGACTGGACTGGAGGGCTCATAAGGAAGTAACGTTAAGTCTGTTTGATATCCAGCTCATATCATCGTCGTTTAATTGCTGTTGACTCCTGAGAAAGTTAATGCAGATTGCATAGAAACGGCTACTTTCTGGCAGACCAATTTATGGTGGATTGGGGGATCTTAAGAAATGTACATTTGTTCCACCATAGAGCTAGTATTAATCTACAATTAAAAATTAAAGGATGAGAATGTGCAAATACAATTGTGGTCAACATTATTGGCACCCTTGCATTTTAGGTATCTTGTGTACAATATCTTGAGAAATGGAAATATTCCTGCCATCTGTCTGTCATGATATTTTAATAGTATGTCCAAAGACATACGACAAAAGATGTCTGTGACTTAGACATAGTAATTTCTGAGAAAAAAGCAAAATATGACCTGGACAGGAATAATGGCACCCGTCACACTGATCAACAAATTTTTACAAAAGTCATGTTACTGAAATAAAAATAGTCATTTCTTATCAATATTTATATGCTGAACACGAATATGACAGTGGAATTGCAAAGTTGTCTCTAGTTTTTTTGTAATCTACAAGAATTAATGTTTACATCACGAAATGCATGTCAATAGTAAATATAATAGGCCTTCGGTTAATACCTGTATAAAAACAAGTCATAGACTACTTAGATTTTTTCGCCTGTCTCTTGTACAGCTGTTCGGGAGCTTCTCTGAGGAGTGTCCAGCAGTAGTCAGCCAGCATTGTAGTGGATCATTTTCCATGGTATCTTTGCTCCATCGTTGCGATATCCTGGTGAAAACGTTCGCCCTGTTCATCACTAACCATACCACAGTTGTCAGGAAAGAAATCGAGATGGTAATCTAGAAAATGGATCTTTAGAGACATATTGCAGCCAAGTTTCCGATACTGCATCCCATGTCTTCTACTAGTTCCTTGTAGTTTTCTGCCCTAACATTCCCGAGAAAGTTTGACACTAGGCGAAAAGCATTCCATGCTTGTTTTGCATCACCCTGCAGCAAGTTGTTGAACCAGTCATCTTTGAAGAGCTCTCGAATCTGAGGACCCACAAAAACTCCCTCTTTAATCTTTGCTTCACTGAGTCGAGGGAATTTTTCATGCAGGTATCGGAAAGCTGGTGAAGTGCGGTCCATGGCTTTCACAAAATTTTTCATCAAACCTAGTTTGATGTGAAGGGGTGGTATCAGGATTTTGTTGAGCCTCAACCAGAGCTGGGTGCTGGATATTCTTCTCTCCAACTGTTACATTTTGTCTGTGATTCCATTCCTTCCGCAAGTAGTGCCAATCCCTTGCTCGGCTATCCCACTCACATAAGAAACACATGTATTTTATATATCCCTGCTGCAGTCCCATTAAAAGGGCAACTACCTTCAAGTCACCACAGAGGTGCCAGCTGTATGTTTGTTTATTTATTTGATATACCGCCCTACTTTATCAGAGCGGTTTACGATTCACAAACAATTAGAAACAGGCACAGGGCCAGAAAGGAGGAAAGGAAGTTACAATTGTTGATATAATAGAACGAGAGAAAAGATACAGGACTATACGTAGGGGACAGGATCAGACGAGGGGAGGAAAGGTCATAGGCCAAAGAAAAGAGGTGGGTTTTTAGGTCTCGCTTGAAGGTGGTGTGATGGTGTTCTAACTGGAGGGAGGTGGGGAGTGAATTCCAGAATGCGGGGCTGATGAAAAAGAAAGCAGAGGAGCAGGTGGCTTGAAGGTGAGCGAGGGAGGGGGAAGGGAGATTAAGGCGGTTAAGGTGGAAGGAGCAGGGAGTGCTTCTGGAGGTGTGGAATGTAATGTCTGCCAGGTATTGTGGAGTACTAGTGTGAAGAGTCCTGTGAACTAGAGTAAGTAACTTAAACTGAGTGCGAAATGAGTGGAAGTCAGTAGATGCTTTGTTATCGTATGTCTCTTTCATGTGGACGGCATGCGCTACTGGAATAGATGGAAGACGGTTTCCATTGTTCAAAAGCACAGCCTTCAGACTCAGTTTCGAAGAGTCTATAAATAGTCTCCAGTCTTGTGGGTCATGAGTGATTTTTAAGGCATTCATGAGGCTTTCAGTATCGGAACACAATACCAGATTCTCCAGGACCAAGCAGGAAGTCAGTCCTCACATATGGGTGACGTCGGCGCCGACGGAGCCCTCGCGGAGCAATTTTCCCCAGCTTTCAAAGAAAGCCTTTGGGAATTGCAGCGCGCATGCGCGGTCCCCTTTCCGCCCAAAGGTGCCATCTTGGCCAGTCTTCTTTTTTCCGCGGAACCCTACAGACGCTGTCTACAAGTCACCGCTGAAAAGTTGATTTTCTTTCTTTATTTTAGTATTTTCTTCGGTTCGACGCCGGTCCCTTTTCCGTCCGGCCTCGCGACGCCGGTTGCGAGGCCTCCCCTTCTTTTCGGTTTTTCTGTCCTTCGTGACAAATTCGCGCTTTTTTCACTTTTCCCTGGCGGCACGAACGTTTGACCTCGCAGGGGCCCTTTTTCCCCCGATGGCCGCCAGTGGCTTTAAAAAGTGTGTTAAGTGTAAGAAACTTATGTCTCTTACTGACACACATGATTGCTGCCTCCGTTGCCTGGGCCCAGATCATGAAGAAATGATCTGTGGAGCCTGTGGCAAGATGTCCGCAAAATCTTTGCGGAGTCGGCAGCATCAGCGGGAGAGAATCTTCTCTGACCCCAGCCGTACCCGGACCTCGTCAGAAGCTTCGGTGTCCAGGGAATCTGGCTCTGAACACCGTCGGAGCTCCTCTGAGAGGGGGTCTCCTACCCGGGAGCATCATCGGAGGAAGAAACCCGCGAGGACGGCGTCGGTGGACGCTCCTGGCTCCGCGAGGGCCAGGTCGCATAGCCCCGATAGCCGTCCCGGGTCTTTGGAGCTGGAGCGGCCGTCCAAACAGCCTCGTCTGGAGATGGACTCGTCTGCTCACGTAAGTCCTGTTGTCCTCGTGGACTCGCCTCCGAGGGGTCCGACGTCGGGCCCGACGCCATCGGGGCCCGAGTAGGGGGCTGCTGGGTCTCCTGAGTTCGGACTCAGGTTGACGGCCTTGGAGAGCAGCCTGGCTGCCTTCATGGACCAGCAGCGGGCATTGATCGCTGGCCTCGCTGGCGCTTCTGCCCTGACCGCCGGGACGTCGACGTCTAAGTCGACCCTGGAGACCGAGCCGATCCTCGGTCGAGGTCCCCTTCGGCCTCCTGTTCGGGGCCGAGGTCGTCGACGCCGACTCCCTCGGCGTCGGGGCAGACGGCGTCTGTGCCCGCCCGGCCAGAGCCGCTCGACTCCTCCTCCGAGGAGTCCGCCTGGGAATCCGAGGTGGAAGAGTCACTTGATTCTTTTCGGACTCGGTGTATCCCTTCGGACTACCCCGAGTCCGAACCTCGGAGACAGTCCCCCCCGGAGGATGCTTGGTTCTCGGACTTCGTGAGGGATATGGCCAAGGCCTTGGCCTTCCCTGCGGATCCCGAGGAGGAGCCTCGAGCCGAAGAGCTCGATGCCCTCCAGTATGACTCTCCTGCAAAGGAGCATTTTACTGTACCGGTTCCTCCGATGCTGGAACGACTTCTCTTCCGCATGTGGGAGAGCCCGGCGTCGTCGCTGGTATTAAGCAAGCGGGTCGATGCCATATATCGAGTCCGCAAGAGCCCTGGCTTCCAAAAAGCACAGCTGCCGCACCATTCCATGGTGGTGGAATCGGCCATGCATAGGCTCAAAGCCAGAAGATGCACTCCTCGGTGCCTCCCGGCAGGGAAGCCCGCAGCCTGGATGGCATCGGTAAGAAGTGTTTCCAGGGCTCTATGCTTGCTTGTCGGGTCCAGACTTACCAGCTCTACATGGGCATGTATCTCAGGGACCTGGCTAAGGAAATAGCCGGATTCTCTGCTGGTCTCTCCGAGGAACCTTTGCGGAGGTTCCTGGCCTTGTCCACCGGTATTCGGGAGTGCTCAAAGTTTATCTCTCGAGCAGCCTATGATGGCTTTGAGGCATCGGCTCGGGTAGCCGCAGCCGGCATCGGGGCCTGCCGACAGGCTTGGCTTCAGTCATCCGACCTCGAGCCCTGGGTGCAGGACAAGTTGGTCGATGTCCCCTGCAGAGGTGAAAACCTCTTTGGCAAACCTATGGACGAGAAGGCTGCCCAACTCAAGACGGAGACTCTCACCAGGACTCGGCTCTCCAGGAAAACCTCTGCCCCTTCCCAGAAGAAGAAGGGCTCGGGGAAAAAGCCCTTTTACCCGAGGAAGGCAGCTGCCTATAAACACTACCCTCATTATCAGGCCTCCGCAGCTCCCCCACAGGGTCAGCAGGCCAAGGGACGGGGTAACGGGTCCCATAGGCAGCAAGCCCCCAAGCCTGCGCCACCGGCCCCTGCTCCGCAGGGTGTGGGTTTTTGACTCTTTCAGCATAGCCTCTCCCCCTCCGCTGGTGTCTCTCAGCACGGGAGGCCGGCTGGCCCACTTTGCCCACAGGTGGTCCAACATCACGTCAGATACCTGGATGCTCCACATAGTCCGAGAGGGCTATCTTCTACACTTCCACCAGGTACCCCCCCCCCCTACTTTCCAGGGGAGCCTCTGCGACCCCCTCTTCACCGGGACTTACTCCTTCAAGAGTTGGCAAGTCGTCTTCGGGAACAGGCGGTGGAACCGGTGCCCCACCACCTGAGAGGTCAAGGCTTTTATTCCAGGTACTTCCTGATACCAAAGCGTACTGGAGGCCTCAGACCCATCCTGGACTTGCGGAACCTCAACAAGTTCCTGGAAAGGGAAAAGTTCAAGATGCTTACCCTTGGAATCCTGCTGCCCTACCTCCGGCAGGGAGATTGGCTATGCTCCTTGGATCTAAAGGATGCCTACACTCACATCCTCATCCACCCAAGCCACCGACAATACCTAAGGTTTGTGGTGGCAGGCAATCATTACCAGTACAGAGTACTGCCCTTTGGCCTATCCTCCGCCCCACGAGTCTTCACAAAATGTCTCGCAGTGGTGGCGGCTTATCTCCGGCTTCAAGGCCTCTTTGTCTTCCCTTACCTAGACGACTGGCTCATCAGAGCACCATCCTCCACGGAGGCCACTCACGCCACGCAACGTACTGTGACTCTGCTCCAGTACCTGGGCTTTGTCATAAACTTCGAAAAGTCCACTTTGCTCCCCTCTCAGGATCTCGAGTTCATCGGCGCCAGGTTAAACACGCTTCAAGCGCAAGCCTTCTTGCCGCTCGACAGGGCACAACGGCTCATGGCTCTAGCCAGCCGCTTCCGCAGCCATTCCCGGGTCTCGGCCAGGCACTTTCTGAAACTGCTCGGCCATATGGCTTCCACGGTCCATGTGACCCCCAATGCCCGCCTGAATATGCGGCCTGCTCAATGGTGCCTTCGCTCACAATGGCGTCAGGCCTCGGGGAGACTAGCGGACTCAGTACGAATCTCCAGCCCGCTGGTCTCTTCTCTACGGTGGTGGCTTCATCTGCCCAACCTAGTGCTCGGAATGCCTTTTCAGTCTCCTCCGCCTGTTCAGGTACTGACGACCGACGCTTCTCTCCTGGGTTGGGGAGCACATTGCCAAGGGACATGTACTCAGGGTCTCTGGACCCCGTGGGAATCTGCCCAGCAGATCAACTTCCTGGAGCTCAGAGCGATCCGCCTGGCTCTACGGGCCTTCTCCCACCTTACCACTCACCAGTCCGTCCTCGTCCAGACGGACAATCAAGTGGCCATGTTCTGCGTGAACAAACAGGGGGGCACGGGCTCCTTCCTTCTCTGTCGGGAAGCACAAAAGCTCTGCGCTTGGGCCGTCAGCCGAGGAATCCTCCTCAAGGCTGTCTATCTCCCAGGTCAAGAAAATTACCTGGCAGACAAACTGAGCAGAATCCTCCAACCACACGAGTGGAGATTGGACCCGTTGGTGGTTCAAAGGGTCTTTCTCCAGTGGGGCCTCCCCACTCTGGATCTCTTTGCCAGTCCTCTGAACAGGCAACTTCCTCGGTTCTGCTCTCGGGAAGCGCATCCCCTCCGATTAGCGGCGGATGCTTTTCTGCTCTCATGGTCCACGGGCCTTCTGTATGCCTTTCCTCCCATGCCGCTGGTGTCTCGAACACTTTTCAAGGTTCTCCAAGACAAGGCTTCGGTGATCCTGATAGCTCCCCGGTGGACCCAGCAACCGTGGTTCCCGCTACTGATGCAACTGGCGGTAGACACTCCGTTGCCTCTGGGGTTTCAACCCGATCTCCTGACCCAGGATCAGGGGTCTCTCCTACACCACAACCTCAGATCTCTTCATCTGATGGCCTGGCTGCTGAAAGGGTAGTCCTTGCTCCCCTCCTGCTGCCTCCAGAGGTGGAAGAGGTCGTACTAGCTTCCAGGCGGCCCTCTACCAGGAAATCCTACGTCCTTAAATGGCGTCGCTTCTCCACCTGGTGTACTCAACAGTCTCAAGATCCCTTCTCCTGCTCGGCCAATCTTGGACTAAAGTCCAACTCGGTCAAAGTTCACCTCAGTGCTATTTCTGCACATCATGTGCCGGTGGAAGGCAGGCCTCTTTCCGGCCACCCTCTCGTGGCACGGTTCTCCCGAGGTCTCCTTCTCCTTAAACCACCTTTGCGCCCCCCAGCCCCTGACTGGGACCTGAACGTGGTTTTACAGCGGATCACCTGCCCGCCTTTTGAACCCATGGCTACCTGTCCTCTCCGTTTTCTTTCTTGGAAAACCTTATTCCTGGTAGCCCTCACTTCCGCTAGACGCGTTAGTGAACTGCAGGCACTAGGGTCTGATCCCCCTTACACTAGGTTCTACAAGAATAGGGTAGTCCTGCGGACTCACCCTAAGTTTCTTCCAAAAGTGGTCTCCCCTTTTCACATCAATCAGGAGGTGGTGCTTCCGACCTTCTTTCCCAGGCCACACTCCAGCCGAGCTGAGATGGTCTTGCATACCCTGGACTGTAGAAGGGCGCTGAACTTCTACCTTGATCGTACGCGGGAGCACCGTAAGACTGTTCAGCTCTTCCTGTCTTACGACCCTAATAAATTGGGGCTCCCTGTCTCCAAGCATACTCTGTCCATCTGGGTAGCTGACTGTATCGCTTGGACTTATGGGGCGGCAGGCCTCTCGTTGGAAAGTCGAGTCACCGCTCATCGGGTTAGGGCGAAGGCTGCGTCAGTGGCTTACCTCCGCTCTGTTCCATTGGCAGACATCTGCCGGGCCGCTACTTGGTCTTCAAGCCAGACTTTTGCAACCCATTACTGCCTCGAGAGGGAGTCCCGCAGGGACAGTGCTTTCGGACAGGCAGTCCTCCGTAATCTCTTCGAGGTTTAAGCAACTCCTACCCTCCATCCCGGATGTTGGGCTACCGGTTGGAGATTAGTCAGAGAAGATTCGTTCCTTCTGTGCTGCTGAGCTAGAGGGAGCTCATTTTTGTGCTTAGGGTCTCCGGTAGCCTTAAGCTTGGGAGTCCCATATGTGAGGACTGACTTCCTGCTTGGTCCTGGAGAAAGCGTAGTTACTCACCTGTAACAGGTGTTCTCCAGGAGCAGCAGGAATCAGTTCTCACAACCCTCCCTCCTCCCCGTGGAGTTGCAGTCATATGATTTAGTTTTTGCAAATTTTTTGCTGTCTTTTCGCTATGTCATCAGACTGGCCAAGATGGCACCTTTGGGCGGAAAGGGGACCGCGCATGCGCGCTGCAATTCCCAAAGGCTTTCTTTGAAAGCTGGGGAAAATTGCTCCGCGAGGGCTCCGTCGGTGCCGACGTCACCCATATGTGAGGACTGATTCCTGCTGCTCCTGGAGAAACACCTGTTACAGGTGAGTAACTACGCTTTCCTTTCCGACTACGTATAGTACACTGCTGACGTCAGATGGCTTCAGCAGCCATCTGGCAGTAGTATTGCATTGCATCAGAAAATGATGCAATCAACTCTGGATGATGTGTGCAGGCTGGTATTATGCAATGTGATGCAATATTACATCATTCAAGGTTTATTTGGGATGTTGTTGATGTCCTACTGGATAAATTTACACGGTGAAACATCAAAAATGAACTACATGCAATATCTTCAAAACGAGAGCCAATAGATTTTTTTTAATGTTATATTCGTGTTCAGCTCACCAAGATACTACAGATTAGGGACTTTTAAAGTCAGTAACAATTTCAGTGTTGACCAGTGTATTTGGTTGCACAACCCTTGGCAATGGTGACAGCCTCCAACCATTTCTTGTAGCATCTATACATTTTGTACATATGTCTGCTGATAATTTCTCCAACTTTTCAACAGCAATTTGTTCCAGCTCATGAATGTTTCCAGGATTCCTTTTACCAATGGTAGATTTCAGCTCTTTCCAAAGATTCTCAATTGGATTGAGATCAGGACTCATTGTTGGCCAGTTTAAAACAGTCCATTTGTACCTTTTTAAACATTCTTTTCTATGTATGTTTTGGATCCTGCTGGAGGACCCATGACCTTCGATCCAGACCTAGCTTTCCGCTACTAGATAGCACATTTCGCTCCACAGTACCTTGGTAAGTCTTCTGACGTCATGATTCCTTTAATGCGTTCCGGGCCTCCAGTTCCTGAGGCAGCAAAACAGCCTTACATTATGGAACCTCCACCACATTTAACTGTAGGAAGGGTGTTTTTTTCCTTATAAGCTTCATTTCTTTGCCTGTAAATGTATCGCAGGTCTGCATTGCTAAAGAGCTCATTTGGTTTCATCTGTCCACAAAACATTTTCCCAGAAGGATTGTGTTTCTCAAGGTGGGTTTGGGCAAAGATTAAGTGTGCCTTTTTATGTCTGCTTTGAACAGTAGGTTCCTCTTTGGCCTTTGCCCATGAGGTCTTTCTTTGTTTAGTGTGTGGTGTATGGTGTGGGTTAAAACCGCTACTCGAGTTTGCTCCAAGTCAGCCTTAAGCTCTTTGGATGTTGTATGTGGTGTTTTTCTATCAGTTCGCACTAACCTTTGAAGACTTCTTAGAATAATTTTCCTCTTCCCACCACATCCTGGGATGTTCTTGACAGTTCTATTAGGAGAAAACGTCTCAATAGCATTGCAAATTGTAGACATAGGAATCCGAAGATCTTTGGAGACGGCCTTGTTGTACCCCTTTGATGTTTGGTGATAATGGCTTTTCTGACTGACTCAGGCAGCTCTCTTGTCTTCACCATTGTGAAAATGGAATAGGGAGTGAATATATGGCCATTTTAAACATATTAGAGCCATCTTTCATTGGTTGATTCAAGTCATGTGAGTAATGTTACTGCAGTGGGAATGTGGTTCTTCTGTTCAAACTAATTTGAATTGTTTATAAAGATGCCAATAATCATGTCCTACAAAAAGGCTACCAGTAGTAAGGCTGCTAAAAATAATTATACATTTAAATATCGAAACCCAAAAGAAGCGAGAAGAAAGTGCATGTGTCAACTCACTAAACATTAAGTTCAATTTTAATCATTTTTATTTAACTAAAGAACTCAAATTGTTTTTTGTATTTGTTTAATGACTCAGAAGAGTGAAAAATGAAAGAGTGCAGTACTTATCTGAAAGAACATTTAAGGAAACCCCAAAGGCTCAGAGTTTGAACTCGAAACGTGCCACGATGCGTCTTTGGGGCTTCCTTAATGTTCTTTCAGATAAGTACTGCACTCTCATTTTTCACTCCTCTGAGTCATTAGCGGCCTTACTACTGATAGCCTTTCTGTATGCTATTATTGATTTGGGCTATTATGGTTCACTTGGGTTTTCTATATTGAATAATCATGTCCTGGCAATGCCCAGTTTTTATACTAGTTCTTTATTAATTGGTCTTGTTTTATTTGATTCTTTTAGTGTCAGATATGTGTGCTTATATTGTCCAAAGCCATTTCACTGGCCACTTTTTTAAAGGAGATATTGGACATTAAGTGGCTGAACTGCAAGGGTGCCAATAATGTTGACCACAACTGTATGTGGAGTTACATGAAACTCAGAATTATGTAACAGTTTACAAACATAGTGAAAACTGTTAAGATTTCTGTTGCATAGAGAGATCTCCAGATAGAGATTATTCTGATCAGAGATGGAATCTTTTAGCAAGTTTTATTTATTTATATTTATTTAATAAACATTTTTATACCGTGCTTTCCCAAGATCAAGTGCGGTTTACAAATAACAGAGATTGAAATGCAGTAAAAGCATATTCAATACATAGAACTCAAACTATATACATAGAATAAACGAGTACTTGTACAATAAATGTTTAAGTATACATCTTGAAGGAATATTTTGATTGGTGTGTTGTGAAATTGTGTCCAAGGTAATATAGGATCATAGTCTACTCGGATGCGAAGTCTGTTTTGAGTCCTCCCAGAGACACTTGTTATGCAACACTTCATTGTTCTCTGATTTTTTTTAGTTTTATTCTGTTTTGGTGCAGATGGAAATTGCAGCTTCATGAATTGACCAAACTACCTGCTTTTGCACGTGTTGTGTCAGCTGGAAACATTCTAAGCCATGTTGGTCATATGATCCTAGGAATGAACACAGTCCAGCTATACATGAAGGTTCCAGGTAGCAGGACACCAGGTGGGTCTTCAGCTCAATTACAGCTGTGTCATAGCATAATAGATGGCAAATAGTTTTAAGGCAAAAATGGCCATGATTTCAGTCATAAGCTCAGCTTTAAAAGCCAAAACAATGCTTTTGGTTTTGGTAATCCAGGTTTAACATACATATATGAATCATCCAGTAATTATGCAATGAAGCTATAGTATAAGACTATTTAAGACTACCGTATATACTCGAGTATAAGCCGACCCGAATATAAGCCGAGGTACCTAATTTTACCACAAAAAACTGGGCAAAACTATTGACTCGAGTATAAGCCGAGGGTGGGAAATGAGGCACCTACTAGTCAATGTAAAAAATAAAGATAGAGACCAATAAAATTACATGAATATTTATTTAAACGAAAAACAGTAAAATAGCTCTGTAAGTGGAAAATGGGGTCAACAAAAACAATATGGTATCAAAAATACCGTATCTTTAAAAGTACATCAACCTTAGCTTAATAGCAACCAAGCTAACACACAAGAGCTAAAATCCTTCAAAACTGGAGTTCTCCTCCTCAGCACATTACCAGTCCTAAACCCCCCCAGCCCACAGCACATTACCAGTTCTAACCCCCCCCAGCCCACAGCACATTACCAGTTCTAACCCCCCCCCCAAGCCCACAGCACATTACCAGTCCTAACCCCCCCCCCCTCAGCCGCGGCAAAATCGCATGTCCCGCAGGGCCCCCCCTGCCCGGCAGAGCCAGCCCTCCTTCCCTCCCTCCCTCCATATCAGTTCCCTCCCTCCATGTCAGCCCGCCTCCCCAATCCATCCATATCAGCCCCCGCTCTCCCTCCATCCATATCAGCCCCCCTCACTCCATCCATATCAGCCCCCCTCCCTCCATCCATATCAGCTCCCTCCCTCCATGTCAGCCCCCTCCCTCCATATCAGCCCCCCTCCCTCCCTCCCTGTCAGCCCCCCTCCATGTCAGCCCCCCTCCCCCCATCCAGCCATACCCGCTCCCTCCCTCCATGTCAGCTCCCTCCCTTCTGCTGCAGCCGCGGCTCCCTGCCTCTTAGGGAACCGCGGCTGTGCTTTTAAAATCATCTCGGAGCCCTTCCTGTCTTGATGGGCTCCGTGCAGCATTGTCCTGCCTCTAAAGGAAGTTGTTTACCACTTCCTTTGGAGGCGGGACAATGCTGCACGGAGCCCGTCAAGACAGGAAGGGCTCCGAGATGATTTTACAAGCACAGCCGCGGTTCCCTAAGAGGCAGGGAGCCGCGGCTGCAGAAGAAGGAGTCGGTGAGTTTGCCGCTGCCGAGAAGCGGACTCGGCAGCGGCAGCAACTTATGCGCAGAGACGTTGACTCGAGTATAAGCCGAGGGGGCCGTTTTTCAGCACAAAAAATGTGCTGAAAAACTCGGCTTATACTCGAGTATATACGGTAATAAGAGAAAATATTTTTTTCTCAACGTATAATCAAACTCTGGAATTCGTTACCGGAAGATGTAGTAAAAGCTGTTAGTGTAGCCGAATTTAAAAAAGGTTTGGACAAGTTCTTAGAGGAAAGGTCCATAAACTGTTATTAAAGGGGACCTGGGATATTCATTGCTTGCCCCAATACAAGCATTATGGAACCTGTGTCTTTTGGGGAAACTGCTAGGTGCTTGTGACCTAGATTGGCCAGTATTGGAAACAGGATACTTGGCTTGATGGACCTTGGTCTGACCCAGTATGGCATATCTTATGTTCTTATTCCCCCAGTAAACTTAGTTAAGTAGATAACTAAGGTAGAAAGAGATTGTGAGAGAGAATTTATTTAACAATTTTTATCTGATAGTCAAAGCGGTGTACATGGAACTGAATTTGACATACAAAAAAATAACTTAATTTACAATTACATGTTCAGCCTTTTGATTTAAGATCAAGAATTTTGATTAAACTGCAAGAAATTCCAGGCTCAAATACTGAACAACTCATGAGATATTCTGGAAGACAGTGTGGCCTAATTTGTTAGAGTAATCGGCTAGGAAATTTGTGTTCCAATCATGCTCATTCCACTCACACTTACTATAAACGTATGCAAGGTCATTTCGGATCTGACACGTAACATGTTAAAACCCCCATACTCAGAGGCAGGTACACATTTGCCCTACTCAATCCACTCCATACAGACATGCAAGAGCACAACATAATCACAATTTAACCATGTCTTATTATAACATAAGCTCACATATTTGATGTGAAGTTTAATGTTAACTTCATGTTCCTTATTCAACAAAATAATATAAATCTCACATCCACTATAAAGTTCATGTTCGTTAATTTATTTTCCCTGTTATGTTTGTTGTGCACTGCTTTTACCTAGTGAAATGCGGTATAAAAATGTAGCTAAATAAATGTCATGAGTCATTGTTTCTCATATTTGGAAGTCATAATAACACTAAGGGGCATGTTTACTAACAGGCCGGTAAAGTGCGGGTCGCGGTAGAGTGAGTGTGCCGTATAAGGAGTGGGCGTTCCGTCGTGAAGAACAGAAGCTGTGATTGACAGATGCGCTAAGGTGCGCGGCGCCCGTGTGGTTAGTGCCCTGTGACATTACGGAGTTTGATCTGTGCACATGGTTCACACTGCTCACGGTTTTTGGGCTTCCACTATTGTGCTGCACATTGCTGACGGAAACGGTTTCTTTTCCCGGCACAGCACCTCTAACGCGAGTGTTTCACTGGCGTTATATTTCTTTGCAGATTCGGGCACGCTCCTGTGCGGCGAGTCTCTCCCCTCCCACATTCCGCCCACTGACCCCGTCTCTCCGCCCCTAGGGGGCCTTCCTCCGCCCTCATTTCGCCTTTGCACGCCTCTTTCGCACATTACCGCCCCGCAAATGTGCGCGTTGTCGGCGCACGCTTGCGGGACCCGTTAATGTGCCGCGCACTCGTACGGGGCGCTTAAGAGCACTTAAATACATCTTTTAGAGCGCTCATGTGCGCCCCGTACAAGTGCGCCGTTTAGTAAACAGACCCCTAAGACTTTTTATAAGAATTTTAAAAGTTATACACATATGCAAAGCCAATTGGTACACATTCTTTGTGGTGATGTAGATGATTAGTCCAGCTGTGCACTTTCTTTTTCTGACTGTTCATCAGTTCTAGTCACTTTCAGAAAACCAGCCATCTTTCACTGATTTTAAGAGCTGACTGTTCTTTTGTATTATGTATTTCAGGTCATCAGGAAAACAACAACTTCTGTTCAGTGAACATCAATATTGGTCCAGGGGATTGTGAATGGTTTGTTGTTCCTGAAAGTTACTGGAGTGTTATGAATGACTTCTGTGAAAAGTATGTATAAGGAGTACTTTACTGCTATGCAGCATACATGTCTACTGTTGTACTCATGTGTATCCTGGGGTGGGGGATGTAAAATATTTTTATTTTAAATTAGCTTTCCAGGGAGTGCAAGGTGATGTATTTGAGATTAAACAAACACCAAATCCAATTAAAATCACAGAACCTCAGCTTGAGAGCTCATAAAAATGAAAAACTCCTCCATCTGCTTCTCGTGCTAAAGTTTCATTTTCTTAATACCTAGAACCATCTAAAATTTCATTGGGGCCATGAAATACTGATGCAGGACTTTGTCTAAACCTTTTCAAACCTGGTTATGCTAGATGCCTTAACTGAACATTTTCATCAAAGATTTCCACCGCTTAATTGCATGCTATATTAAAAAATGCCTTTCTCCAATTTGTTTTTAAATCTGCTGTTTCATGGAATGTCCCCATTCTTCGTAATATTTGGAAATGTAAATAACTGTTCCCTCGCTTACTGTTCCACCTCACTTAAAAATTTATAAGCCTCTCATTTCCCCTCTGTTGTCTCTCCACTAAGGTGAGGAGCCCTAATCTGTTAGCATGTCTTTAAAAGAAAGTCATTCCATCCCCTTTCATTTTTGCCCTTCTTCGCTGTACCTTTTCTAGGTCTTTATAACTTTTTTAGATAAGAAACCCAGAGCTGCGCACACACTTAAAGCCGACGTAGAAGACTTGCTTAGACATGCCCTGAAGCTCTGTGCAGAGTTTCCTAATGCAAGTATAATACAACTGTTTTGCTTTTCAGTGCTGTAAGCAAAGGCATACAGATAAGATGTGAACAAAAGGTCTGCACTAAACAGAGAGGACATTGGATGCATGTGCACAAAAAATTGTATCTGCACTGGAAAGCTGTTTCTGTGCAGAATACGAGGTGCGAGCCAAAAGTATCAAGACATGTACAATAACACGAGAAGTAGGACACTGACAGTTGTTACACTTAGTATCCTTCAAACTGGTCCCCTTCCAATAAAACACACTTTTTCCAGCATTCCTGCCACTGCTGGAAACAATTTTGAAATGCCTCTTTCGTTATGCTGTGAAGCTGCTGTGTCTAATTTTGCTTAATGGTCTCCAAGTCGTCGAATCTCCTTCCTTTCAGTGGTAATTTCAGTTTTGGAAGCCAGAAAAAGTCAGAGTGCGAGGTCAGGTGAGTACAGCGGCTGACAGACCTGCTGGATTTTGTGTTTGGCCAAGAACTGCTGAACAAGATGTGATGTGTGAGCTGGGGCATTATTGTGATGAAGCAACCATTCACCATTCCTGTGCAACTCTTGGCCTCTTACGACAAACTGCATCTTTCAAACGAGTCAGAACTTGGATGTAATATATTGATAGTTTGGCCTTTTGGAGCATACTCATGATGAAAATACCCTGGTAATCAAAGAAAACTGTGAGCATGACCTTGACATTGCTCCTCACTTGACAGGCTTTCTTGGGTCTGGGAGAGTTGGAGTCTTCCATTGTGAGGATTGAGCCTTAGTTTCCGGATCATAACCATAAACCCATGTTTCATCATCAATAATAATCTTTTTGATGAAATCTGTAGATAGTCTATCCAATGTTCCTGCTAACCTGTGCTGGGTCAGCCGCCAACATTCCTGCCGGCGGGGGGAGGAGCAGAGCGATCGACGCTCTGCCCCTCCCCACCCCACCAGCAGGAATGCCTGCGGAGGACCCGGCGCAGATTAAAGAGAACATTGCGAGGGTGCTGCAGCGTGCATTAGACACAGGGTCTTACACACACCGCAGCACCCTCGCAATGTTCTCTTTAATCTGCGCCGGGTCCTCCGCCGGCCTTCCTGCCGGTGAGGGGAGGGGCAGAGCATCGATCGCTCTGCACCTCCCCCTGCCGGCAGGAATGTTGGCGGCGGACCCAGTGCAGGTTAGCGGGAACATTAAGTCTATCTTCTTTTTGGTCGGGGGACAGGAGTTTCGGCACAAATTTTTCAGACAGGTCCCTGAAGCTGCCATTGAATCCCTTCCCTCTGTACGAACTGCGGAAGTCAAGTCACCTCCAGGACTTTGTGAGGGATATGGCTGAGGTCATTCTATTTTCACGAGACAGGATGAGCTCAAGGCAGAGGAGTTTGAGATCCTCCAGACTGCTCTGTTCCTAAGGAAGCAATGACTGTGCACTGTATCCTACAAAGGCTGCAGATGAGGATGTGGGAGAAACCCCTCACTATGCCCTCAGTCAGTAGGAGATTAGACTCGATGTGCTGGGTTCAAAAGACCTCATGCTTCAAGAAGCCTCTGCTCCCGCACTACTCCCACCTTTAAACGGATTAAGAGCACCAAGACTCTTTCCTCGACACTGCTGGGTAGGGAGGCTTGGACTTTGTACTCCTTTGAGAGGAAGTGCTTCCAGAGCTCCATGCTCACTGCTAGAATACACTCTTTATCAGCTCTACATGAGCATGTACCTGAAGGACAATCATGCATGATCTGGCAGACCTTTGCCCATTTCTCCCATCAGAGAAACTGGAGCATTACCACAACCTGGTAGCTCATGGCAAGGACTGCTCAAAGTTCTTGGTCAGAGCGACGTACAATGCCTTTGAGACTGCCTCCAGAGCGGTGGCCATGGTATTGCAGCCGGCTACCTCGCCTGGGCTTCTGACCTGGAGCAGTCTGCACAAAATAAGCTAGCGGATGTGCCATGCTGGAATGAGAACCTCTTCGGAGAGCAGGTGGAGAAGAAAGCTGGCGTCATAAAGAAGCAGCACAGCACCCTCACCAGGTTCTTGAGATGCACATCCGATCCCTATCACTGGAAATATCTGGGGGGGATGGCCAGAAGAAGGCCTAATACCTGAATAAGTGCAGGTACTTTCCTGGTCCACAAGCCTCCCAGCAGAAGTCTCAGGCTCCTCGCCTGCAATGTCGGGAGAAGCCCCAGATGGCTCAGCCCGCTCCGCAACCCAAGCCAGAGGCAGGGTTTTGACTGGTAACTTCAGAACATAGCCATTCTGCCAGTGTCCACAGAGGGAAACCCTCCAGTGGGGGAGAGCTCACACTTTTTGCTCACAGTTAGCCCACCATAAATTCAGACACATGGATGCTGCACATAGTCCAAAGCAGCTACAGGTTGCACTTCACCAAACTGCTGTCTTATTGCCCCTCCCCCCCAAGGGTGCATCCCCTCAATCCCTCTGCATCTGAACTTCCTTCAGGGGGATATCTCTGCTCTTTTGGCTGATCTCACCATCGAGCCTGTGCTTCAGGAACAAATTTGGCGGGGTTTTTATTTTATGTAGTTTCTAGTCCCCAAGAAGAGGGGGTTTCAGCCCATCTTGGACCTCAGAGACCACCACCTTGGTGTGAGAAAAGTTCAAGATGGTCTCTATAGGGACCTTGCTCCCTTATCTTCAGAAGGACAATTGTCTTTGCTCCTTGGATCTAAATGGTGCATATACCAACATACCTATCCATCCTGCCCACACAAAATACCTCAGCTTCATCCTGGGAGGACAGCACTTTCAGTACTGGGTGTTGCCATTCGAACTAACTTCAGCTCCCCGCATCTTCACTCTCAGTGGTGGTGATCTATCTTTGCACACTAGGGGTTTTTGTCTTCCCTTATCTGGACGAAAGGCTCATCAAAAGCACCACTCTGGACTGAGCACGGCAATCAACACAGTGGACTATGTTAGAGCTGTTAGGGTTTGTTGTCAACTTCCTGAAGTCCCACCTTCAGCCCACCCAATAACTGGAGTTTATTGGGGCTCTCCTCGATACCATTCTAGCAAAGGCCTGTCTCCTGCTGGACCTACTCCAGGGATTGACGGCCTTGGTCCACTCTACTTAGCAGAGTCGACGGATAATGGCTTTGGGATGTTGACTGCTCGACCACATGGGCCTCCATGGTGCACATTACTCCCTTGGCTCGTCTGTCGAAGAGACAAGCTCAGTGGACACTGCATACTCAGTGGAAGATGTCACCAGGCGTCTCTGGGACCGGGTGGCGGTCATTGTGCCTCTTGTTCAGTCCCTGCATTGGTGGTTGGATCCTTGGAATCTGCTCAGGGGCCTTCCTTTTCAGGCAGCACCATCGCAGAAAAGACTGACTATGGACACATCCAAGCTGGGTTGAGGAGTGCGTCTGGATGGCCTCCAAACTGAAGGTGTCTGGTCTTGAATGGGAGAGCCAGCACCAAATAAATATTTGGAATTACGAGCCATAGAGAATGCCCTCGGGGCCTTCTGGAGTTGTCTGGCTAACCAGGTTCTGATTCAGACTGACACTCAGGTCACTAAGTATTATGTGAACAAGCAAGGTGGCATGGGTTGTATCTCCTGTGCTGGGAGGCAGTCCGGTTGTAAAAGTTTACCATCACTCACAATATGGAATTAAGAGCCACATACCTGCCAGGGGAGCAGAATACCTTAGCGGA
Source organism: Ichthyophis bannanicus (assembly GCA_033557465.1). Lineage (NCBI taxonomy): Eukaryota > Metazoa > Chordata > Amphibia > Gymnophiona > Ichthyophiidae > Ichthyophis > Ichthyophis bannanicus. The sequence continues at coordinate 882,545,978 of CM066035.1, read as the reverse complement.
CCAGCTGAGCCATGTCCTTAAGCTACTCTGGACAGGGCTGTTGCAGTCCAGTTCTTTTGGAAACAGGGCACTCCCTCAATAGATCTGTTTGCCATTCAGCACAGTGTCCAAGTGGATCATTTCTGTTCCAGGGGTGGCCTCACAGCACAGACTGACGCTGGATACTTTCCTCCTGCAGTGGGGGGGAGGGCCTGCTATACACACATACTCCCATACCCCTCAGAGCAAAAATGCTGCTGAAGCTCCAGACCTACAGGGAGTCGATGATCCTTATCGTGCCGTATTGGCCATGGAGAAACAGGATAATCTCCTCATATATGTGTAATGTCATTGAATAGAGACCATGTGAAGCCCAGATAACTTCTGAAAGTTCCAGTGAGCATGTATGCCATTTCCTACCTGTCATTGCCGTATGGAACTGCTTCAGTCTGTCTTTTTTCTGTGGAACCCACCTTACGTGTGGGTCACCGTGGGAAGGCTAACCTTTCCTACCGTACCTAATATATCTTGCCAACTTATTTGCATTTTTTCTTTATCCTGCCACTGCTTAGTCATTTTTCTCCAGTAGTGTCCCTTTAGGTAGGCTTTTCAGCTGTTTCAAGTTCTTTCTTTCCTCATATCACAGCTGTAGGCCATATTTAGACCTCGGGTGCTCCAGTCATGTGAAATGTTTTTTTCAAAATCAAGTTATTTGATTTCACTGTAACTATTTTTTCAGACAATATGTCCCAGAAACTTCCCAGTAGTTTAAAAGGTACATCTAGTGCAACAGGACCATGTTCGCCATAGGCACCTGCAGTGCCTGGAACCTGATGATGAGCCCTCTTGATGTCTTTTGTGTATTTATACAAAGATTGGTTTTGCAAGTAAATCCAGTACATTCTCACTGGCATCAGTGAGATTGGTCACCACGAAACTGCATTGAACACTAGTGATGCATTTATCAATGCATCACTAGTGTTCAGTGCAGTTCCATGGTGACCATCCTGCTTGCCTACCAGCATGCCGATATTCCCCCAGTAGATTCTGGAACTGCTGGCTATCCTTAACTGCAGCTGCATTGCCTCTGTTGATGGTGGTCCTTGAAGAATATCTCTTGAGGAGCTTTGAGGAAAGGATGAAGCCTGTCTTTGTACAATGCAAGGGTACAGTTAGAGAAAGGTAAAGCAGAGACACTTCTAGGAATCCAAAGCAGCTTTATTGATAACCCCTACATTTGCAGTGCTTCGGCAATTATGCCATCTTCGGGGTATAGGGCAACCTCCAACAGAAAACCACCTAAAACACATTAAAAACAATAAATATAAATAATAGAGATATTACAGATAATAGCTAATCCAATTATACTTTGTTGTTGTTGTTGTTAAGTGCCGTCGAGTCGGAGTCTACTCACGGCGACCCTCTGGATAGCTATCCTAAATTGTGTTCGGTCTTCAGTCAGGCGGCTCATTGTTGACAGACTGGTACCCGTAGCTGCTGTTATTGTATCGATCCATCTCATCGCTGGCCTTCCTCTTTTGCGTTGACCACCTATCTTGCCAAGCATGATGTCTTTCTCTAATGATCTCTCTCTTCGCATGATGTGTCCAAAGTATGAAAGTCGAAGTCTTCTCATCTGAGCTTCTAAAGAAAGCTTAGGTTTGATATCCTCTAGTACCGACTGGTTTGTTCTTCGGGCAGTCCATGGTATACACAGTATTCGCCGCCAGCACCATAATTCAAAGGCATCAATTTTCTTCCTGTCTGTCTTTTTCACTGTCCAGCTTTCACATCCATATGATGTTATTGAAAATACCATGGCTTGAACAAGTCGAATCTTTGTATGGAGAGAGGCATCTCTGCTCTTGAGAAACTTATCTAGGTCTTTCATAGCCATTCTGCCAAGAGCAATGCGTCGTTTGATTTCTTGACTGCTTGTTGCTTCTTTATTGATAGTTGATCCAAGTAGGTTAAAGTTGTTCACAATTTCAATTTCTTCTCCTTCAACGATGAACCTGTTGATTATGCCAGTTGTCATGATCTTTGTCTTCTTTACATTAAGGTGCAGGCCCATTTTGAGACTATGTTCTTTGATTGTGAGAAGCAAATGTTTCAGATCATCTTCACTTTCAGCCAGTAATGTAGCATCATCAGCATAGCGAAGGTTGTTGATGAGTCTTTCCACCAATCTTCACACCTCTGTTGTCTTCATACAATCCTGCTTCTCTGATGATTTGTTCTGCATATAAATTAAACAGGTAGGGGGAAAGTATGCAGCCTTGTCTTACACCTTTGCTTATTTTAAACCATTCTGTTTCTCCTTGTTCCGTTCGAACTGTTGCTTCTTGATCAATGTACAAATTGTGCAAGAGAACGATCAGGTGTTCTGGTATACCCATGCTTCTTAATGTGGCCCAGAGTTTCTCATGGTTTACACAGTCAAAAGCCTTGCTATAGTCGATAAAGCACAAATAGATATCCTTTTGGTATTCTTTAGTCTTTTCAAGGATCCATCTCACATCTGCAATGATGTCTCTCGTTCCTCGCCCTTTCCTGAACCCTGCTTGCACTTCAGGTAGTTCTTGTTCCAGGTATGGTTGTATTCTCTTTTGAATAATCTTCAGTAGAATCTTGCTGGCATGTGGGATCAGAGCGATTGTTCGATAATTTCCACAGTCAGTTGGATCACCTTTCTTTAGTATTGGTATAAACACAGATCTTTTCCAGTCAGTTGGCCATGATGTTGTCTTCCATATTTCTTGGCAGAGCCTTGTAAGTATGGTAACAGCTGCATCAGATTGCTGCAATACTTCTATAGGAATGCCATCAATGCCTGGTGCTTTGTTCTTTGATAGGGCTTTCAATGCTGCTTCAACTTCTTCTTTCATCACCAATGGTTCCCGATCATAAGGTACAGGTTGAAACAGCTATTGGTCCACTTGATCTTTATTTTATTTTATTTATTTTATTTATTTATTTATTTATCTATTTCTTCTATACCGCCCCTTCCAGAGATCAGGGGCGGTTTACATGGAACAAGTAAACAAATCTGTATACTAGTGTATACATTACATGGAACAGAGATTTTTTAACTTTATACAGATAATAGTTATTAACAGAGATTTTTAACATTGTAACTTTATACAAATAACTGTGCATTAATTGTCAAAACTATTTACATTTTATATACATTAATAAGTTTCTGTAGCGTAGTGTTGATCAGAGTTTTTCTACCTTTTTATAGGTAGTCAGAGTTTTCTACCTTTCATATGTGTGTGTGTGTGTGTGTGGAGGAATTTATTTCCTTTTTTCATCTCTTGGGAGTGTTTTGGGGTGTATGTGGAGGGGGTATGTGTTGGGTGTATGTGTGTGGGTAGTTGAGTGTGGTTTTAGGGCTTTGTGTTTGAGTGTTTGGGGATGGTGTGTGGTTGGACTTGGGGGTATGGGATTTCATAGTGTTCGGAGAAAAGGTATGTCTTAAGTTCCTTTCTAAATTGGGTGAGGTCTTTTATGATCCGAAGGTTTATTGGGAGATTATTCCAGAGCATGGGGGCAGTGAATGAGAAGGCTCTGGTGCTGGTGGATTTTTTAGTTTTTTTGAATGAATTTGGTATTTCAAGTGAGTGTGTTGCGTTTAGTCTGCGAGTTCTTGATTCTGATGGGGCATGTAATAGCATGGATAGATATGATGGGGCGATGTTGTTCAGGAGCTTGAATGTGATTAGGAGGATTTTATATCTGATTCTGCTGTTTATAGGGAGCCAATGCAGTTCCAGCATTATTGGGGTTACATGATCTACTAGGCGGGCTTTTGTGACTACTTTGGCACAGATGTTCTGGGCTCTTTGAAGTAGGTATATACTTTTTTGTGGTAGGCCAATTAAGAGACTATTACAATAGTCGAAGTGTGGGGTGATGAGTGTGTTAACAACTGATCTAAAGTCATGGGTGTCAAGAAGGGGTCTTAGGTGTTGTATGGTTTTGAGTTTGTAGAATATGGTTTTTACCGTCTGTTTTATATGTGGTAGCATGGTGAGTGTATGGTCTATTATTACCCCTAGGTATTTTACCTCTTTTTTGACGGGTATAGTTGTATTTATGATTGAGATTGATGTTGGATAGGTGTCCTCAGTCACGGGTGATCTTGTTACGAACATTGCCTCAGTTTTTTTGAGGTTGATGCTAAGGTAGTTAGATTCCATCCAGGAGGTGGTCTCCGCCATGCATTTTGATAGGGCATCGTAGGTAGGATTTTTGATGGATATGGGGAGAGCAAGCATGATGTCATCAGCATAGATGAAGTGACTAATTTTGTGTTTTCTGAATATTTTTGTAATGGGTTGGAGGTACAGGTTGAAAAGGAGGGCAGAAAGGGCGGATCCCTGGGGTATTCCTTGTCCTTGGGGGAAGGTTTCTGACACTTCCTGGTCTATTTGAACACGTATTAGTCTGTTTGTGATGTAAGACTTAAACCAATTGAGTACTGTCCCACCTATTCCTAGATTTTCTAATCTATTGATCAAAGTAATGTGGTTGATGTTGTCAAAGGCGGCAGAGATGTCTATGAATCTCTGTATATTCCTTCCACCTTTTCTTGATCTTCTCAGCATCATTCAACATAGAACCTTGAGCATCTTGTAACATTCCAATTCGAGGCTGGAACTTTTTCTTTAACTCTAGTAGCTTTAGGAAAGTCGATCTTGTTCTTCCTCTAATAGTTTCTGCTTCTATTGCCTTGCATGTGTCGTCGTAGTACTTTTCCTTGTCCTGTCTTGCTGCACGTTGGAAATCTCTGTTGAGTTCTGCGATTGTCTTTCTTTCTCCTCTGGCTTTAGCTTCTCTGCGTTTCTGGGCAATTTTCAGAGTTTTTTCCGTCATCCATTTTGGCCGTTTTTGCTTTTTCACCTTTTGTAGAGACTTCTCGCTTATTAATTTTTATTATTATTATCACTAATTAATTTTTATTATTTTATGTATTTAAAGTAAATTATACTTTAAATACATAAAATTAATAATAAAAATTAATTAGTGATATCTAAAGATGAATCCAATCAATAGGAGAGTGACATGTCTTAATAAATATATTACAGTAATACAAGAACATATTAATAATTTCCTATTTCTATTTTTAAGCAACAATTGATATAGCAATATAGATCATAGATATATAGAGACGAGGAGGAACAAAAAGGTCTTTATTTTTTAAAAAGAAGCATCATTAATACTATTTCTGCAGTCGGGATTATTTTACTGCAGTGTGTGAAAAGATATTCAATCGTACATGAACCAAAAAGGGGGCGGGGAGAAGGGGGAAGGAGAGAGGGAAGAAACCTACTTGGCTGCCTCTGAGAACTGTGGAAATCAATTTATCTGGAAAAGTAAATAACAGTATAAATATACCATCATAATATCCTAAATTAATGCAGACCTCTAGCTACGGAGCTGCACCCATTATGTGATGTAAATCATAAACAGTGCCCCTTGTATTCTACTGGTAATCTTTCTTGCTTAATAACATCCTATAATTATAAAAACAAGAAATCTAAATGGTTTAACATAAACTTGAGCGCTAGCATTATTTGTGAGGGGACAAAAGCTTAGCAAGAGAAACATTGTCTGTCACTGTTCTTGCATGAAAGCAGAAGCATTTAAAAGCATCAGGAAGACTTCCGGTTTGGTGATGAGCTGATCGGCCGTGTGCTGCTCGGCTCTGGATCCTATACCCCATCAACCACCTTAATTTTGCAACCCGCTGAAGGTGAATGCCTTCTATCTCCTCGAAGAGCACCAAGGAGAGTGGGCAACGTTCCCTGGTACCTTCTCAGACCGGCGGGGTGCCTCAGATGGCGACGAAAACCTCCCGAAAGCCACGCGCTCCCGATCAAAAAACGGCGGAGGGGGCGCCTCGGAGCCCGGGATCGGAGGGAGACCCGGGCATGGTCGATGAGATGAGCGCGGCGGTGGCAAGGGCCTTGGATGGTCGGTTCCGTGACTTGGGTGCTCAAATACAGTCGGTGGCCCAAAGTATAACGGACTTTACCGGCCGCATGGAGCAGGCAGAGACCCGGATCTCGGGCTTGGAGGATGAGCACCATACTCTTGAGGCTCGCGTGCAAGCATTGGAAGCGACGGTGAAACTGCAAAGCGAGAAGCTTGACGACTTGGAGAACCGGGGACGTAGGAAGAACCTTCGGTTCATCGGGGTCCCTGAAAACATTGCCGACAATGCTCTCCCACCGTACCTGCAAGCGTGGATGGCCAAGATCCTGCCTGAAGCTGGGGCGCCAACTATTGCCCTGGAGAGAGTTCACCGGTTGGGCCCTCGGAGGGAGCAGGCCAGGCGGCCAAGGGCAGTCATCGCTCGCTTCATGGATTACCGCCAAAAGGAGCTGGTCTTGAGAGCGGCACGAGGCCATCGGCGGAGCTCCGGGGACGCTGACTCATTGTTGGTTTTCCAGGACTATTCTGCATTAGTCAGCCAACAACGCAAAGCTTTCTCGCCGGTTTGTGCACGGCTGGCGGGACGGGGCATGCGCTTCTCCCTTTTGTACCCCGCCAGGCTGCGGGTGGAACATCAAGGTCAGGCATATCTCTGGGGTACTCCCGAAGCGGCTGAGGCCTTTCTCGCCCGTCTTGCGGAGACATCGGGGGCAGACCCATGAGGCGGGAAGTCTCCTGAGGAGAGTGAAGCGGAGGATGAAGACGCGTTAGGCCCTTTGGAGGTCGGGTACACGAGGGCTGTGGAAGAGAGACATTCTTCATGGGACTTGCCCTGCGAGGCGCTCATCCGAGCTTTTCCCCGGCACTCTAGCCGCTCGCTTTTTACTGTAAGCGCCTGAGCGCGGATGCCGGGGGCTCCCAGTTTAAGTTTAATTTAATTTACTTTAATTACAATTTTAATTTTATTTTAGGTTCCATTCTGTATCCCTTTTGGTCTTTCCGTCCGGTATTCTGCTGGGTAATTCCCCCGCAGGGCACCGTGGTCTCTTATCTTCCTTTTACTTTTAGTCTTCCCGTATTTTCTTCTTAATTTTATCTTTTGGACTTTTTTACTCTCTCTACTTATTTTTATTTTATTTTCTCTACTTCTCTACCCTTTTATTTTCATGGGTTTTATCCTCATGGATATTATTTATTTTATCTCTATCTTATATTTACGTTCTGCTCATATTTATAGCAGCCGGCTTGCTTACTGTTTAATGTCTACTCAATGTTCTGACTATGGGAATCACGGTTTGAACTGCTTTGTACCCATGTATATTGGCTGTAAGTTGGCTGACTGTGACTTATTTTCTGTTTCTCCATGCTGGGTGCGACTCATGACATGGATGCCGGGTGTATATCGGGGGGGGGGGGGGGGGGCGGGGGGGGGGCGGTTATGTAAGGATTCACAATTGGTTTCTCACTTTCCGGGGCGCCTTTTTCTATCTCTTTTTCTCTGCCCCGGGTGTTGGGATATTGTTTATTGTTTTGGTGCTTTCCCTGGTCTTATTCCTGCTTATTTACCGATGGGCGGTGGACCTGGGGGGCTCTGGTCCTTGGGCTCCCACATTCCCGCCATTATGTCCTGTTTACCGGGTATGGAGCTCGGGGGGCGGGGATTCTCTACCCTTCTGATTTTTGCCTCGTGCATCTGGGCTGGATCAGGGGGGCAAGCCACCGGGGCTTCCATTTCGGGCCCACTTTGGCTTTTCCTTTCTGGTTGGGAAGTTCTGGGGCCTCTTTTTGCTTTTGTCTCCTCCCCTTCCCTCTTTCCGAGCTTAACTAGAGGAAGAGTTCTGGGCATAGCCTAAAGCGGGATAGGTGGAGTGTGTTTCCTTTGGGCTTTGCCATTATTAGTTTCCGGAGGAGGTTGCCCGGGGGGAAACAGGGGGGGGGGGGCTGGACTGATTGATCTGTAGGCTGTTTCGGGTACTTTGGGCTGTTGGATGGGAGGGAAGGTGTTTTAGTAATCGTTTAGGGGTTAGTGATGGGTATGTTTGTTGGGGGTGTTGAGTGTACTGGGGTGGTCTGTGAGGGGTATGGATCCGTTGCCAAAAAAGGAGGTGTCCGACCAGATAGACTGGCCGGGCAAGGAGGGGGAGGTTGGTTGGGAGGAGTGGAGTGGGGGTGGGGTACAGGGGGGGACTTTAAAGGGGAGTACGGTCTGTTGGATAGGGTGGAGGGGGGCGGGTTGGGATTGGGGGGGGTGGAGGACGTGGAATGTAGGGTAGTCTCTGGAGTGGTAAGGGGATGTTTGCTGTGGGGGGAGTGGGGGAGGATCGTGTCGGGACATGTGAGTGCTACTGAGTATGGCTATATGAGTGCTCCAGTGGAAGCGTCAGGGGCGTGCTGCGGCTGTGCCCGCGGTTGGTTGAGGTGGTCTGGATGGTATATTAATGAGGGGGGGAGGATCCTAGGCTGGGGGGATTCTCGCCAATGTCAGAGGTTGCGGATTCTCATCGGGAGCTATTTCTTTGAGCTGTATGATGGCTAATGGTCTGAGGATTGCCTCCTGGAATGTCTGCGGTATAGGCTCCCCAATAAAGAGATATAAATTAGTGCAACAACTCAAGAGACGGAAGATCGCGGTCGCCTTGTTGCAGGAGACCCATCAGACAATAGCTGAACATGCGAAGCTGGGCTCCTGTTTCCGGGCTTGGGTGTATGGCGCTCCAGCAGTTGGGAAGAAGCGGGGAGTGGCTATCTTAATCGCTCAGTCGGTGGGGTGGGTTGAGGAGTTGGTTGAGATCGACCCGGATGGCCGGTATGTTTTGGTGCGGGGCATGCTGGAGGGCAACAAGGTTGTTTTGGGTTCTGTATATGCTCCCAATGTATATGAACCTGGCTTTTACCGTACTGTGGAACGGTTGGTTACGGAGGCGGCTGGTTACCAGGTTTTATTGGTGGGGACTTCAACACAGTCCTTACTGACAGTGTGGACCGGTCTCGGCAAAATGAGGGTGGGGATCGTAGAAGCCAGCGGCGTCTGTTGGGGATCTGTGATGCTCACCGCCTCATCGACATCTGGAGAGTGTTACATCCTGGGGAACGAACATATACCCACATGTCTCGAGCCCACAATACTTGGTCCCGCATTGACTACTTTCTGATCTCGGACTCTCTGTTTAATCGGGTGGTAGACGCGGAGGTTGGCCCTGTTCTCATTTCTGATCACGCCATGGTTTTACTGGAACTCCGCAGCCGCGCTCCTCTCGGGCACCGATTTTGGCGATACCCTTTGGAGCTCAGTGGGGATGCCACCTTTGTGGGATATCTTAAGGATCGGTGGAAGGTATATGAAGAAATCAATGATACCCCGGAGACCTCTCCGGCTCTCCTCTGGGAGGCCGGCAAGGCGGTCATGCGAGGGGAGATTATTAGCTATTATAGCTCCCTGCGGAAGCGTCGTAATCAGCGCATACTTTCGTTGGAACAAGAGCTCGGCCGAGCGCAGAGGCGGTCGGCAGCGGACAGAACTGCAGCCCACAGTCACCATCTGCGGGAGATCAAGCGGGAGCTGGAGCTGCTCCTACATCAAAGGGCCCAAAAGTCCATGATGTACTACCGCTATCAGCTCTACCAGCATGGGAACCGGGCGGGTCGGTTACTTTCCGCGTTGGTGAGGCCGGCGGGAGGGGCTCGACACATAGGGGCGATCCGTCACCCGGATGGGTCTATCTGCAAAGATACCGCGGAGATCCAGAAGGTCTTTTCTGACTACTATCGGCGGCTATATGCTCGGGACGACGGGGGGGCGGAAGCTGGATTGAACTTTTTGGCGGGCTGTACCTTACCTAAGTTGACCATGGACCAGGCACAGGCTTTGAATAAGCCTATCTCTTTGAATGAAGTCCTAGACGGAATTAAAGCTCTGAAACAGGGCCGAGCTCCTGGCTTGGACGGCTTGAGGGGGGAGTTCTACAAATCTCTGGGGGAAGTTGTGGCGGGCCCACTCGTGGGCTATTTTGAGGACCTGGTGGCTCGGGGCGCCTTTCCCTATGAAGCGAATAAGGCGTTGGTAACGGTCCTACCCAAGCCGGGGCGGGACCCGCTGATGCCGGGCTCCTATAGACCTATCTCTCTTCTCAATGTGGACATTAAGATCTTGGCTAAGATTATGGCAGACAGGTTAGCGCCCATCCTGCCTACCTTGATTCATACGGATCAGGTGGGCTTCGTGCGGGGCCGCCACGCGGCTTATAGCTTGCAGCGTCTCCTCCTTTCCATGTGTGTGGGGCGGGAGGCTAAGCTGCGGTCTATGCTCATTAGCTTCGATGCTGAAAAAGCATTCGACCGGGTCAACTGGGAGTTTATGTACCAAGTGTTGGATACTATGGGGTTTGAAGGTTTCTATGTCAAAGTGGTGCGGCTCCTTTACGCGGACCCGATCGGGGCCATCTTGGTTAATGGGGCCATGTCTGCTGAGTTTCCCATCCAGAAAGGGACCAGACAAGGTTGTCCCTTGTCCCCCCTCTTATTCATTCTAACCTTGGAACCTTTATTGCAGCGGCTTCGGGCTCACCCTCGGGTTCAGGGGGTCCAAGTAGGGGGTCTTGAGTTCCGCGTTGCAGCCTTCGCGGACGATCTTCTGGTACACTTGGCAGATCCTCCGACGGGCCTTCCACACCTCTTACAGCTTTTTGACGAATATGGGGTGCCCTCTGGGTTTCGCTTGAATTTGGATAAATCGGTGGCGATGCCTCTAGGCCCAGCTGACTTGACTGACTGGAAGGGGGACTTCCCTTTAAAATGGGAGACCGGCCACTTTAAATATCTGGGGGTGTTGATCCCGGCCGTCTTAGAAAATTTATACCGACTAAATGTTGACAAACTGCTGGCCGTAGTTACCGCTAGTGTCGGCAAGTGGCAAGATCTTCCATTGTCTCTTGGTGGTCGCATCGCCCTTTATAAGATGACATTGTTCCCTAAGATTTTGTACTTATTGCAGACATTGCCGCTGCTGCTGAAGCGGTCGGACCGGAAGAAGCTAGAGGGATTGGCGAACCGTTTGCTGTGGCGGGGCCGGCGACCTAGGGTGCGGGCGGAGGTCCTGTGTCAGCCTTGGTCATTGGGAGGAATGGGGTTACCCGATTTACGTAAATATAATGTGGCCTGTCTGTTGCGCTATGCCCGCGACTGGCTGTGGGACATGGAGGAGTGCACCCCCCTGGGGATGCTGCGGGCGGCAGTGCGGCCTTATCACCCACGCTACCTTCTACATGCGTGGGAGTCCGCGGGACTGGCACGCGTGCTCCGTGTATTCATAGTAGACCCGGTCCGTGCGGGGTGGCGCTCCTTCTGTAGTAGCCGGAAGCTCTCGGACTCTCACTCGCCTTATCTCCCCATTCGGGGGAACGGTGATTTCTTGCCTGGGTTGGAGGGCGGTTTGTTCACGCGATGGGCGAGGCTGGGGATCGTCAATTTGGAACATGTGCTTTCCTCTGCCGGGTCTTTGATGACGTTCCCTGAGCTCTGCCAACACTATTCCCTTGAGAGACGTGATGCGTTCTTGTACGCGCAGCTTCGAAGTTATGTTCGCACCGTACCAGCGGCAGCACTAGGAGGGGAGGTAAGCTCGCAGATTGAGGTGTCTCTCTTGGGGGGACAGGGAGCTCGGGTGGGTTGGCTACAGAAACTGCTCTGGGAACCAGTCTCGCCGCTAGCTTTGGACGAGTTGGCGGGGGCCTGGTCTCGGGAGTTGGAGGCGTCGGTGACACCTGCCGAATTGCTGGCGGGTCTGTCTGCTATCCCTACGCTTTCTGTGATGGTGCCTTTTCGAGATATGCAGTACCGGCTCCTGCGCAGGCTTTATTTCGCCCCATTGCGGGCGTGGCGAGCGGGGATAGCTGGGTCCCATAATTGCCCCCGCTGTGGTGACGGGAGGGCGACCCTGGGGCACATGATGTGGACCTGCACCCAAGTTCAAGTTTTCTGGCAGAAAGTGCAGGCACATGTCATGGGCTGTGTGGGCAGCCAGGTCTCTTTTACGGCTCTGAACTTAGTTTTGGATGTATGGGAGAGTGAATGGGAAGAACTGTTGGGGCGGGTGGTCTGGTCTTGGATACGCTTGGGGCTGGTGGTAGCGCGGATGACCATCATGTTCCGCTGGATGGATGCTCGGGGACCGACATATGGACTGTGGAGGGGGCGTTTGCATGAGGTGTTGCTAATGGAGCGGCTTCGAGCTCGTGACCATCCGGCGCGCTGGCAGAGATTCCTGATGGCGTGGGGGCCCCATTTGCAGACTTTACCCCGTCACACTCGCAGTCGGATCCTGGGCGACTTGTTATTGTTCCCTGGGGGGTGGATGGTGGGTCCAGGGGACAGGAGTGCTTGTTTTCCTGCATGTCCCTTTCCTAATTTGTTACTGGTTTTTGGTCCTGGAGGGGGGGGTGGAAAGGGGGGGGGGTTCTTTCTTTTTCCTTTTCTTTGTGTTGATCGGCATCCCTCGCCTTGTTACTTCGGAGTTCTAGGTGGGGCTTGGGAGAAGAGTATACCCTGAGCCCACCCGAACGGGGATGTTGATGTCTATGTCTGGTGGGTCCGTGGGGGGCTGGGGGCGGGGGGAGCTTGATCGCTCCTGGCTAGGGGCGGCGGTAGGGTCCACCCTGGGCCTGGGGTTTCACGGGCTTATCTTGGCACTCGAGGGGGGGAGGAGGGAGGCTGACCTTGACAGTCGGTTTTCCTTTCCTCTCCTTTTTCCTTTATTTCTTTTCTTTTTCCTTTTCTTACTCTCTTGTTTTATTTGGGCGGGGCGGGGGGTTTGGGGGGGAGAGGGGGGATACCCAGATGTTTGTTTATGCTGCTATGTGTACTTTTGGGGCTTGCTTTTGGGGGAATTGCAAAATGTAAAAATGATGTTTGCTTTGACTCTGCATTTGTTCCTTACCCTATGCATTGCTCTTGCTCTATGTTGATATTATTGGTGTTTTTCAAATAAACAAATTTTGACCTAAAAGCATCAGGAAAGGAACAGCACTATTCTGTGGCTGCTTACATTCCAAACTGCAGGAGCCAATCTTTGGTAATTATAATTCAATTTTTAATTTTTTTCTCCACATTTACTAAAGTCTGCATACAAAACAAAAACCAAGAGGATAAAATTTGAAGACTTACCGCGGTGATGCAAACTGAAGGCTTACAAACACGAATATGTGAGTGAATGCTGGCCGGCTGGAGCCTGGAAGAGAGCTGGAAGGCGCAAAATGAACCTGAGGGCTTACTATGGTAACCAAACTTAAAACGAAATATAAAGAAGTAAAGAAATTAGATGTCAGTCGTGTTTGTTAATAACATAAACTATTGTCTATTTGGGGAAACAACCTACCCAAATCTAATTAACCTTATATGTATCGTTGTACATAATGAATCATTAAAGATAGTGTATGTGGAATTTAATATGTCACTGGTAGGGCTAACAGGTTAAACACGGAGAGGAAGAGTAGGAAGGTAGGAAGGGGAATGAGGGAGGAGTGTGTCACTGGTAGGGCTAACAGATTAAACACGGAGAGGAAGAGTAGGAAGGTAGGAGGGGGGGAATGAGGGAGGAGAGGGAAGGGAGAGCGGGAATGGAAAGAGAAAGCCGTCCCACTGGGATTAGGGCAGAGATTTATCGGGCGTGAATTGAGTGCAATTTACAGCATAAGCCAAGGGAGGTAAAACTAGAGGATGAGACCTTGCATACCAGAGCCATGTGAAGAAACAATATTGTCAAAAGAGAAAAAGGGGGGCCATAAGTACAGGACAATATTAACACTTTAATATTGATTCAAATTCTGGAAACCTTGTATTGTGCCAAAGTTCTACCGTACAAACCAAAGGTAGTGTATCTAAAGTAAAAGGGGCTGCAGACATGACATCCTGTAAAAAAAAAAAAAAAAAAAAAAACCTATAAAAGGATAAAACAGGACTGTGATTCTCTAAAGACAAATCTAAAAGCCATATCAGTTACCTCTGCCAAAATTTAAATATAAATAAATAAAAAACTGTTAAAATGAAAACATTGATAGCAATAATTAGTGAGACAGCCTGAATAAAAGTAAACACATAAAGGCTCTCATAAAAATGAGAAATATCATAAAACAGCTGTATTTAAAATGAAGTAAAAAGAAGTAAAAACTGAAAAGGCTAAAAGATACAATAAAACATAATCATTTACTAGCTAAAAATTATAGTTGTATAGAAAATCATAGATGATTAGATATATTAATGAAAGAATGTAGTAAAAGACATGTTATAATTCAAAGAAAAACTGAAAGGTCTTGATTTTGAATAAGGCCATGTGGAGAGAGGGATCTTAATTTAACAATATATTTCTGTTCTAATTTCAGTCTTGTCAATATTCCCACCTCTCCAGTGTAGTCATACTAACTTCAGTGCCTGAAATTTTAGATCAGAAAGTAAATGTTGGGCTTGTAGCCAATGGGCCACTAAAGGTTTATCTGTAAGGTGTCGTTTTATACAATGTTTATGTTCTACAACGTGCACACGTAAATTACTTTTAGTTTTCCCAACACACATTAATTTACAAGGACAAACAATAACATAAATTATATTATTCATTTCAAAATTAGAAAAACCAGTTAGAATTTCTCGTTAATAATGGATGTAAAAAGAAATGTCTAGTCGTCAAAGTATGTTCACATATTGAACAAAGTCCACATCTGAAATGGCCAGCAGCCTTTGGTATAGCCCTTGGCATAGATAATGCAGATGGTACAAGAATGTTGAAAGGTTAGTTTCCTTTTCGTCCCTCCAATCCAGTCCTGGAACCTTTGGATATCCACACCTTGCCAGCATCTTGGAGACTGAACATGTCATGATTTCATGACACTTCCTTAGATAGACACCTGGCTCCTCCCTTAGGCTTCAGCATCTCAGTCTCTAAGCAGCTGGAGAAACGTGAATCGCAGGGTTAGGACTCACTGAGAGAGTATGGCTATTTAAATTGGCAGATTATTTTTCAAAAGCAGCAGAAGCAGTGCGGGATCACGATTTGGCTAAAAATACAGTCGGGGCTATTTTTAGCAGCGGTGCTGGAGTAGGCACAGAGTGATCTGCGGGAGCCGCACATCTCCCCTGTGGGGGAGTCTGTAGCATGCAGAGTGACAAGCAGTGCAGCTGGAACACGGGAAAAGGCCACAATTGAAGTCCAGGACAGGCAACACGTGCGCAGCGACTCCGGAGCCACGTGTGTAAGCAGTCGTCGTGCCACAGGGAGACCAGAGCCTTGTTTTAACATTTTAAACCAGCCGAGCTCACAGGAGCGGACTCAGCAGCGCAGAGGCATTTCCTTCAAGGTAGGACAGCAAGTTAAAGTCAACAAGGCAGGGCCAGCAGCCGGAGGCAGGCGGATGTTAGCGGCCACTTTTAAAGCAGTGTGGGGATACTCAGGGTGGTAGCCATTGGAGGATTGCAGGCCCTCATTTTAAGTTAAAACCCAGCGAATTTGGGCTGTGGGGCTGCCTTAGAGGGCTGCTGTGAGGATAGAGAAGATTTAAAAAAAAAAAAGTATAGATCACAGACTAATGCCAGCAAAGCTGACCTGTGTGGTCTGTGTGTCACGCAGAGGAGCTGTGTCACCAGCCGAATTCTGTCAGGGGTGTGAGACAGTCGAGGTATGTAGACGCAGGCCTGAGAGAAGGCAGCCCGGACAAGTCTGCCGTGCACATGGAAGGAGTAGGGACCATGGTAATGGCTGCCTCAGTAGCGTCGGGGAGTGGGGAAGAGAGTGGATTCACCGCTACCAAGAGCCACAAATGCAAAGAAAAGAAGGTGGCTAAAGGGGGTGGTGCCAGAGAGGAGCAAACGGGTAGCACTCTAGGAGGCTTCTCTCCAGAATTTGTGCTGCTGCTGCACAAGGCATTTTGTTTGAAGCAAAAAGCGGGGAAGGATCAGAACGTTCCTCAGAGAACAGAGGAGCGCACTATGGTCACGGACCTGTCGCTCGAGGGGGATGAATAAGATCCGTGCCACAGCAAGCGATTCAGGGAAGGGAGACTTCTGGACAGAGGCTTCTATAGAGGAGGAGCCTGATGAAGAGAAGGTATAGGATTTGGAAGAAGGCGGAAGATTCACATATTATCTGTCTTTTCCACAGGGAGGAATTAGCATCGTTGATGATGCAATTGGCGAAAATATTGAATGTCAGCACGGAGGCACCGGAGAGCGAAGAGCTGCTAGAGGACTCCCTATTTCAAGTAGTGAGGGCATTGCAGAAGGTGTTCCAGGTGCATAGACTAGTGCATCTTATGATTCAGGAGGAATGGGATATTCTGGAAGGGCCACTTAGAGGCTCGCGAACGATGTCTAGGTTTTACCCCATACCGGATTGAGACAAGGAGCTCTTCCGCGCACCCTGGGTGGATGCGGCGGTGTCGGCAGTAACCAAGAAGATAACAATCCCCGTCAAAGGGGGTGCAGCCCTCAAGGATGTGTAGGATCGCAAGTTGGAAACACTTCTGAAACAAACCTTTGATGCCTATGCTTTGTCTTTGCAGGCTTTTGTGTGTGGGGCCTTTGTGGCTAGGCCCTGTCTCTGTTGGATGCAGGGAATCCCAGGGGGATTAGAGACAGCAGGAGCGAGTGCCAGAAGTGGTAAAGGTGTAATCTGGAGTGGCTTACTTAGCGAATGGCTTCTATGACCTGATTAGATGCTTGTTAAAGGGTATGGCCTTGGTGGTGGTGGCGGCAAGGCAGTATTTGTGGCTCCGTAATTTGTCTGCAGACGTGTCCTCCAAATCAAGGCTGAGCAAGCTTCCGTTCTGGGGTAAGCTTCTCGTTGGAGAGGACCTGGAGAAGCTGGTAAAGGACCTGGGAGATACTAAGGGAGGACGATTGCCGGAGGACAAGCAGAAGGTGGGGCGGTCTTCCATTTCAGGTAGGGGGCAGCCCAGGGACTTTTGATGGTGTAGGTCAGTGAGATTCACTCCTTATCACGGGGGCGTTTTCCTTCGAGAGGGCCTTTCTTTCGAGGATTCAGAGGTGCAGGAAGAGGATTCTATTCTACTGCTTCCACAGGCCCCAAGAAAGCACAGTGAAATGTGGTTGGGCCAGATGGGCTTGGTTCCCATGGGGGGGTCATCTATGGGAGTTTTATGACAACCTGGACCCCAGTCACCACCGACAAGTTGGGTGCTAGAGGTTATCAGAGAGGGCTATGTCTTGGAATTCCCATGGCCACTTCAGGGCGCCTTTGTAAATTCTCCATGTAGGGCGCTAGTGAAGCAGCAGGCGGTGGAGGAAATGTTGCAACAGTTTCTCGGACTACGAGCTGTGGTGGAGGTCCCACAAGACCAACGAGGTTGTGGTTTATCTTTTTATGGTGCCAAAGAAAGAGTACTTTTTGGCCCATTCTGGACCTTAAGCATGTAAATCAAATCCTACGGATACCACACTTTCATATTGAAATGCTGCGATCGGTGATGATGGCGGTTTGAAAAGGAGAGTTCTTAACATCACTCAACCTCACAGAGGCTTGCGTGCACATTCCGATGCAACCAGAGCACCAGCAGTTCATGATGCCGGAGGGTCATTTTCAGTTTCAGGCATTACCCTTCGGTCTGGCAACCTCACCAACGTTATGGTGGTGGCTGCCGCCTGGCTGAGGAAGGAAGGTATCCTCATCCACCCATCTCTCAACGATTGGCTTATCAGAGCAAAGTCCCGAGAAGAGAGCTGCTTAGTGATGGAACGGGGTCATTGTTGGGTGGTCAGTTTCGCCAAGAGTCATATCACCCTGTCACAGGATTTGGAGTATCTCTGAGCGTGATTTCAGACGGACTTCGGTCGAGTGTCGCTGCCAGGGGCAAGGATACTCAAGCTGCAGCAACAGATCCAACACGGAGGTCAAAGCCAACAGCGTGGCATTGTTTGCAAGTGCTGGGCTCCATGGCAGCATCCATAGAGATGATTCCTTGGCCACGAGCGCACATCAGGGTGTTGCTGTGCAGGTGATCAGCGTAGGTGCATCCTTTGTCCCAGAGGTTGAGGTGTCCAGAAGAAGCGCAGCGTGCTCCAGTGGTGGCTAAGGAAGGATACCCTACAGAGAGGTATGCCTCTCGAGATACCACACTGGATACGGCTCATGACCGATGCCAGCTTGGGAGGCTGGGGAGCACATTGTGAAACCCAGTTTGCACAGGGTCTCTGGAATCTGGAGGAGGCGATGTTGCCCATATACTGACTTGAGTTGAGAGCAGTCTTTCTGGCCCTGCAAAGTTTTCAGAACCTGGTGCGAGGAAAAGCAGTGTGGGTGTTCTCGAATAACACATCGACAGTGGCATACATCAGCCGGCAGGGCGATACAGGCAGTGTACTGCTGGAAGAGGAAGCAGGGTCGTTGATGACTTGGGCGGAGGTCAGCCTATTAGCACTGTTAGCAGTGCACGTGTCCGGACGAGAGAACATAAAGACGGACTATCTCAGCATAGTGTGGTTTGATCCGATGGAGTAGATGCTCAATCAGACGCTCAATCAGACCGTGTTTGCACAGGTGGTGCGCCAATGAGGGCAGCCGATAATGGACTTGATGGCAACCTGCGATTCCGCCAAGACATTGCGGTTTTACAGCAGGAGGAGAGAGCGCATGTCAGAGGGGCTCGACGTTCTAGTCCAGCCGTGGCCTAAGGAGGGTCTTCTGTACGTTTTCCCCACAGCCTCTGATAGGCCTAGTAGTACAACGGATAGAGTCTCTTGCGGGCCCCGTGATGCTTATTGCCCTCGATTGGCCATGACAGCCGTGGTACAAAGACCTAGTGCGGCTGGCAGCTCGGAAGCTGTGGCGTCTTTCAGTCCGTGAGGAACTACTGGGTCAGGGGCCCATTCAGATACTGCAGGTGGATCAGTTCTCACTTACGGCATGGCTCTTGAAAGGGCGCGGTTGAGAGAGAGAGGTTACATGCTGGCAGTGATTACGATGCTGCTGAGGGCCCATAGATGCTCCACGCCGCTGGTCTATATCCTTGTGTGGAGGGTCTTTGAACAGTGGTGTGCAACGCAAGGGTGTTCCGCTATGCAGTGTTTAATGCCGGATGTGCTAGCATTTCTGCAAGCAGGACTGGACAAAGGGTTGTCTTGCAGTTCCTTACAGGTGCAGGTGGCCCTGAATCCTACCTCAATAACACAACAGGGCTGAATGATGAAGGAAAGATGAAGGGCAGAGCGACTTCTAGAAGGAAGATTGGCAAGAAGGGATGGTCTCCCATACAGGGCCTGCACCTGTAACAGGTGAGCAAGGTGCTGCCTTCCCTGGTCGGGAGGGGGTAGGGTCGGTTCCAACGACTGCATTGTTTATCATTCTAAATGCTTGCATTTTTGTATTTTTATTTTTCTAATTGGTTCAAAGTTCATACTTGTTTCCGTGAGCCTGCTTTGTCAATAGGATACTGAAGCCTAGGGAAGGAGCCAGGTATCTATCTAAGGGAGTGTCATGAAATCATGATATGCTCTGTTTCCAAGCTGCTGGCAAGATGTGAATACCCAAAGGTTCCGGGTCTGGACTGGAGTTACTCAAGGAACATCAATTAGCAGGTAAGGTCTAATTTTTTCATTCTGCCTATATGCAACAATAACCTGAGATGTGCTGAAGGGATCGTTATTTATCTGCTAGTCCCACGTTGCCAGTCTGGTGATTTGGCCTGCTGATAGGCACATTCTACACAGACCCTAGGATACCCATGTTCTTTAAATTGTTCCTTCGTGTCTATAGCATGTTTTTCAAAATCTTGAGTATTGGAACATACTTTCCGAACTCTGAGAAACTAACTGGCAAGTTCCATTTCAGAGATCTGTTGTGAAAACTATCAAAATGAAGAAACTGATTACTATCAGTAGGTTTGCGAAAAAGATCAGTGGTGAAGCTTCTTGACCTTTCTTTATAAGACTATCTAAATATGAAACACGAGTAGTGCTGATACTGGACTGAAACTGTAAATTATATCAATAGAATTGAGCCATGTTAAAAAATCATGTAAAACCTCGCTACTGCCTTCCCAAATCAGCGTCGTATCCATGTAACATTTCCAAAGTTTGATATGTGAAGTAAAAGGCTGCTTTTCTAAAAATTGTTTCTCGAAATGTGCAACATAAAGATTAGCCACATCTGGAGCCATAGAGGACCCCATAGCAACATCATTGATTTGGCAGTTAAAAAAAAAAAAAAAAGCCCCTAAAGCAAAAATAGTTTAACACTAACTGTGCCAACACCGTAAGAAAGAAGGTATGAGGGTTCCTCGGAGTGGGTCTCTGCAACAAAACGTTTTCAATTGTCAGAGCAACATTCTATGGTATATTTGTATAAAAAGAAACTATTTCTAACGTGACCAAAATCAAATCAGTGTGATATCCTTGAACAGCATCTACAATTTGTATAATATGGGATGAGTTGCGAACGTAAGAGGGCACCTGTGTCACAAAAGGTCTCAGAAAAACATCAAGGTATTTTGAAACCGGTTCAAAGATGGACCCGGGTTTAATCTGTTAGCCCTACCAGTGGCATATTAAATTCCACGTACATTGTTTAATGATTCATTATACAAAGATGGATACATATAGGGTTAATTAGATTTGGGCAGGTTGTTTCCCCAAATAGACAATAGTTTATATTATTAAAAAACCAGATTGGCATCTAATTTCTTTACAGCTTCATATTTAGTTTTAAGTTTGGTTACCATAGTAACCCCTCGGGTTCATTTCGTGCCTTCCAGCTCTCTTAAAATGAGGCTCCGGCCAGCGTTCACTCACATATTCATGTTTGTAAGCATTCAGTTTGCATCATTGTGGTAAGTCTTCAAATTTTATCCTCTTGGTTCGTGTTTTGTATGCCGACTTTAGTAGATATGGAGAAAATCATTAGTAGTTTTAATTCAGTTTTTAAAGATTGGCTCCTGCAGTCTAGAATGTCGGCAGTCACAGCATAGCCGGTCCTTTCCTGACTCTCTTAAATGCTTTTGCTTTCAAGCAAGAGCCGTGGCAGATAACATTTTTCTTCTTAAGCTTTTGCCCCCTTGCAAATAATGCTAGCTCTCAAGTTTATTTTTCAACCATATAGATGTTTTGTTTATATAATGATAGGATGTTATTAAACAGGATAGATTACCAATAGAATACAAGGGGCACTGTTCACATAATGGGCGCAGCTCCGTAGCTAGAGGTCTGCATTACTTTAGGATATATTTATACTGTTGTCATTTACTTTTCTAAATAAGTTGTTTTCCCACAGAGGCAGCCAAATAGGTTTCGCCCCTCTTTCCCCTCCCCCCCCTTTTTGGTTCATGTACAGTTGAATATCTTTTCACACATTGCAGTATAATAATCCCGACTGCAGAGATAGTATTAATTATGCTTCTTTAAAAAAAAAAAGTCCTTTTTGTTCCTCCACGTCACTACATATCTATGATTTATATTGACATATCAATTGCTTATTAATAATTTCCTATTGTTTCTACTTTTATGTCCTTGTATTATTGTAATATATTTGAGACATGTCACTCTCCTATTGATTGGATTCATCTTCAGGTATCACTATTTAATTTTTAGTATTAATTTTATGTTTTTAAAGTATAATTGGTTTAGCTATGTATTATCTGTAATATCTCTATTTATATTTATTGTTTTTAATGTGTTTTTAGGTGGTTTTCTGTTAGAGGTTATCCTACTCCCTGAAGAAGACATAATTGCCGAAACATTGCAAGTGTAGGGGTTATCAATAAAGCTGCTTTGGATTCCTAGAGGTGTGTCTGCTTCGCCTTGCTCTAGCTGTACCCTGGTTTGTTTGCAGGTGCTTGTGTCTCCCTTTGACTCTTTGTACAATGCAAGACAGCTGCTTTGACAGACATTGAGCCAATCCTTGAGACTTGCTGTCTGCGGGAGATTTATTAACAGGCCTCAACTCTGGTGATTGCCTGGCTGGTGTCCATCTCCAGTGCATTGGTGGATGATCATTCATTGAGACATTTATTTATTTAACAATTTTTCTATACCACTTTTCTTAAATTCAAAGCGGTTTACATTCAACAATAAACAACAAAACTTTACATAGAATAAGGATATTGAAATTGGATGAAACGGGTATATATAGTCTATTGGAGAGCATCTCTGCATCGATATCGTGCTTACAGATCCACACTCCAAGAGGGAGTGGAAGTCGATCCAGGGAGTGACCCATACATCTTTTGATGCGACTCTGGGTCGGAATCGGAGCACTTCTGGAAATCTGAGTATGACTCTTTCCTCTTGGAGAGGACTCTAGACTTACCATCAGATTCCTCACCACCTCATGAGAGAAGAAAATAGTCTCCAGAGGCATTATTCTTCATTGAGTTTGACAGAAAAATGACTAAATCTATTCCATTTAAATTGCAAATGGAGGAGCAGCCCAGGACAGAAGCAGTGGAGTGGGAGAGTAGCCTAAAGGTTAGAGCATCAGACTAGAACCAGAGAAGTCGGAGTTTGAATTCCACTGCTGCTGCTTGTGATCTTGAACAAGTTACTCAACCTTCCATTACGTCAGGTGCAGAAGGTATTTTCCATTCCCTGGAGGGCTTAGAATCTAACATACCTTGAACTTTTGAGAAAAGCCCTGAGTTAAATCCAAGCCATTGGAAATTCAATTCTTAGATCTCTTCCTCCCTATTCCCTCAGAGGACTGTGCGTATTCACAGAATCCTGAAGGATGAAGCTGTGGGAGACCCCACCCCCATTCTGTACAACTTGTGAACAAGAAGGTTGACTTGATGCATTGAATCCAGGAAATCCAGAAGGCTCCTGGTTTTGAAAAACTTTCTCTGTCACACCACTCCGTAGTCATCAAATCTGCTCTCAAAAGGGCTAAAAGCTCCAGTACCCACTCTTCGGTGCCCCCGGGGAGACGGGCGTAGACATTGGAGTCTTTTGGGAGCAAATTCTTTCAGAACACTATGCTTATGTTCCACATAGTATCCTATCAGCTCTTCATGGGCATGCATTTGCGGAATGTCAAGCACAGTATACAGTTTGCTGACTCTCCCCCTCCAGAAAAGGCGAAGCAACACAATTTCCTGTTGAACAAAGGGAAGGAGTGCAGAAAATAAATAGCCCATGGAATCTGTTCTCCATAGACAAGCTGGATAAGTCCTCACACATAGATGTTGCCACCAACAGAGCCCCACCTAGGAACTTCCCTCAGCTCCTTCTAGAATCTGAGTAGTCTCTCCACACATGTGTGTGTATTTCTGCCCGCCACTGCTAGGCTTTATCTTCTCAGTCTTCCTTTTTCCATAGAGCCCCATAGACACTTCTTTGTGTTGGTTCATGGTATTCTTCTGTGTTCAATTTAGTTGATTTGCTTGTTTTTCAGCTGTGTAAGCAATGTTTTTTTTTTCCCTTTATTTTTCCTTAGTTTAGTTTCCTTTCTTTTTCTCATGACTCCTTTATAGGCTGCATTTGGGCCTCAGACATTCAGGTTGCAGTAATTTTTTCTGTCGTCAAAATCGAGTCGTTTGATTTTACTGCAGCTATTTTTCTGAGTGATATGTCCCAAAAACTATAGTAACATAGTAAGTGACTGCAGATAAAGAACAACATGGTCCATCTAGTCTGCTCAGGTACCCCTCTCCATTTAGAAGTTATTTACGTTTGTTTTGATTCCATCCTCTTGCTATGTAGTGATCCTTTGTATCTGCCACATACCTTTTTGAATTCCATCAGCTTTTGCTCCCACCACCTCTTTCAGGAGGGAATTCCAGGCATTAGCCACCTTTTCTGTGAAAAGTATTTCCTGATGTTGCTTTAAAATTTACCTCCTTGCAGCTTCATTTCATGTCCTCTAGTTCTACAGATTTCCCGTCTTTGAAAAAGATTTCTTTGTTCATTAATACTCTTTAAGTATTTAAATGTCTGTATTATATACCCCGTTCTCTCCTGTTTTCTAGAGTATACATATTTAGGTCTTCAAGTATTTTCTCATATTTTTTCTGGTGCATGCCCCAGATCATCTTGGTTGCCTCCCTCTGAACCATTTCTTTATATCCTTTGTAAGGTACAATCTCCAAAACCGAACACAATACTCTGAGAGGTCTCACCAATGACCTGTACAGGGGCACCAATACTACCTCCTTTCTGTTGGTTATTACACTCTGTTTACAGCCTAATGTCCTCCTGGCTTTTATTACTGCCTTGTCACATTGTTTCACCACCTGAGATCCTCAGATATTTTAACCCTGAGATCCCTCTCTTGGTCCATACACACCAACCTCTCGTCGCCAATCACGTACAGTTCCTTTGGGCTTTTGCATCCCAAGTGCATCACTCTGCACGTTTTTGTATTAAATGTCAATTGCCAAGCATTTGACCATTTTTCTATTTTTTGTAGATCTTTCCTTATGTTCTACTTCCTCCAAAGTGTCCACTCTGTTGCATATGTTCATGTCATCTGCAAAAAGGCAGACTTTACATTTTAATCTTTCTGCAAATCACCCACCAAGACATTGAACAGTAGCGGTCCCAAGACTGATCCCTGGGGCAGTCCACTACTCACACTCCTTTCTTTAAGTGCATTTTTTAAACCCAACCAGCCATTGGATTTAAAAAGTGCACCTGATGTTTTAGGACTGTTACAGATGCACACAAATGATGCCTGCAGTGCTTGGGGTCTGACCATGAGCTACTCTTTGTGTTCTGTGTTCACAAATGACAAGGAGAGAGCCCCGACGGTCAAGAAAAACAATGCGAACATATTTTTGACACTGAGAAGACCGATCCGTTAACTTTGACATCAGTCTCCATGGCTTCCATAACTGCTTTGGGCGCTGGTGGTGCATCATAGTAACATAGTAAATGACAGCAGATGAAGACCAGAATGGTCCATCTAGTCTGCCCAGTAAGATGGCAAGAGTAGGTGCACCTGCCGCTCGATACAGGCCATCCCTCCCCATGTCTTTGTTTAGGGGTGAATCCACCGCTCCGTGTAGGGCACCCCTGTTGAGAAATAGATAAGTTTATTTTGATTTTATCCTGTTACTGTAAAGGGATCTACTGTGTCTGTCCCATGCCATTTTGAATTCTGTCACGTTATTTGCCCCCACCACTTCCATCAGGAGGGCATTCCAAGCATTCACCACACTTTCCGTGAAAAGCATTTCCTGACATTGCCTTTCAATTTACCCCCTTGCAGCTTCATGTTATGCCCTCTAGTTTTACAGCTTTCCCCGCCTTTGGAAGAGGTTTGTTTGCTCATTAATTCTTAAGTGTTTAAAGGTCTGAATCATATCTCCCCTATCCCTCCTCTCCTCCAGAGTGTACCTATTTAGTTCTTCAAGTCTCTTCTCATATGGCTCCTGACGCAGGCTCCAAATCATTTTGGTCGCCTTCCTCTAAACCGTTTCCAGTCTTTTTACATCCTTTGCGAGATATGGTCTCCAAAACTGAACACAGAATTCCAAGTGAGGCCTCGCCAGTGACTAATACAGTGGCATTAGTACCTCTTCTTTTCTGCTGGTAATTCCTCTTTGTATGCAACCCAACATCCTCCTGGCTTTGCCACTGCCTTGTCGCAATGTTTTGCCACCTTGAGATCCTCAGAAATAATCACACCAAGGTCGTCGTCCTAAGTGTCCCTGGCCAGTAGGCCTTACATAGAAACATGATGACAGGCCATGTGGTCTTTTTCTATCTAGTCTGTCCTTCCATAACAACATAGAAACATGATGACAGAAAAAGACCACATGGCCTATCTAGTCTGTCCTTCCATAACAACATAGAAACATGATGACAGAAAAAGACCACATGAACTGAGGGCACACTCAGATATCTGATTTAAGGGCTACACAAGGAATGTAGGCAGTCAGAATATTCTCAAAAATGAATGTATAACCAACAATTAAATTCTATATTAGCGACAAAACAGGCAAAAGATAGACGGCTGAAAGCTTAGCTGTGTGGAGGCTCTGGAAGCTGTGAAGACTAGAGTTGATCAGGTACTTGTAGAAGGGCTGTAAGATAATTTAGGTGCTCTCCAGCTCACTCAGAATGAAGCACCAGTAGATCCACCCCCTCCCCCCAAACATCAGATACCCACTGATACCATCCCAGGGAAAAGGAAGGATTCAACAGCAACAGCATATTGATACTGAAGCCCCACTGGATCCTTCCCAGCATGGGTTCAGAGAAGCACATGGGGTTGAAACCCTC
Organism: Ichthyophis bannanicus; assembly: GCA_033557465.1. Classification (NCBI taxonomy): domain Eukaryota; kingdom Metazoa; phylum Chordata; class Amphibia; order Gymnophiona; family Ichthyophiidae; genus Ichthyophis; species Ichthyophis bannanicus. Next base: position 882,519,851 of record CM066035.1, on the reverse strand, counting down.
CTCACCAACCTATTTGACCATCTAGTCTCTGGAACCGACAAAATGCATCAAGGATTCGCCCTCATATTCCTCGACATTGCAGCGGCTTTCGACTCGGTGAACCATGAGATCCTCATACAACGCCTCAGCGAGAAAGGAATTCAGGGAACAGCCCTAAAGTGGTGCAAGTCATACCTGACTAATAGATGGCAACATGTAAGGTCAGGCTCCACAACCTCTGAACCATTTTTACAAAACCAGGGTGTACCACAGGGCTCGTCACTATCTGCATTGATGTTTAACATCTACATGCAGCCCATATGTGCCCTAGCACGTTCATTCAAGGTCAACTGTCTAGCCTACGCAGATGACATCCTCCTATACATCCCATTCAGGACCAACCAACCAGACCTCTCCCCCCTAACAAGATGTTTTGAGGCAACAGCAGAATGGTTCAGCACACAAAACATGAGAATCAACTACAGTAAAACAGATGTCCTTTTCATCTCAAGGAACCAGGACTTCACCCCTCCACTCTCTTTAAAGGTCGGCAACACAGAGCTGAAAACCAAACCCACAATCCGCTACCTTGGCGTTACACTGGATCAACAACTGGATCTGAAAACCCACATAAGAAACACAGTAAAAACAGTATACATGAAAATAAGGACCCTAAAACATCTCCGACCGCTGCTTGACTTCAGCGACTACCGTTCGATCTATCAGGCATTAATATTACCACATTTCGACTATGCCAACGTAATTCTACACGGTCTCCCTCAAGCAACGCTGGCTCCTCTCCAGCTTGCAATGAACACTGCGGCAAGAGTACTAACAGGGGCTTCACGGAGAGAGCACATAACGCCAGTACTGATGAACCTCCATTGGCTACCAGTTCAAGCAAGAATCCGCCACAAAGTTCTAACCTTAACTTTCAAAGCCGCAAACACTCTGACCCCCACAGCCCTCAGCAAGATGATACATAAAGTACCACAGAACAGAAACAGAAGATCCATGATGCAAAACACACTAGAGGTCCCAAAAGTAATAACAAAATGCACAAAAGCAACGACAAATAGGGCCTTTACGATTTACGCACCCAGAGCATGGAACGCTCTCCCCACCTCTATTCGAAACATCACTTACCTAATTGACTTCAGGAAGGCATTAAAGCAGCACCTATTCACCACATACTACCCTGAATCCAGCACTAGTAATCATACATATGCCCCCTCAGACAATCACTCATTACAATTAAACAATCAGACTCAGCATGAAAAAGGATAATCAACTGATCGCTCAGAAGATACCCACTGAAATGGAAGCAGGACCCCCAGTGTAAATAAGATGTAGATATGTTAACAATGTACATAGTTCCCCCCAGTTACTTCCAAGTTGATCTCCTGTTTATTGTAAATACAACTCAGGGTTCCTGTGTTGTATGGTTGATGTTGAATGTAAACCGCTCTGATCTAAAATAGAGCGGTATAGAAGAACTGTTAAATAAATAAAATAAATAAATAAATAAATTCAGACTTGTCCTCAAAGACATTGAGGAGCTGAGGCAATGGTGCATCAGCATAAATCTCAATCCTAGTGCAGCGTAAGGACTGTCAAGTTTCCAGATGTACCCCAATCCTTGAAACAACTCCAACATAAAACATTTCATCCTGACTATCAAAGGAGCTGCACCAGCCTCCAAAGACATGAAGCCAGCCTACTAATACTCCTTGTCAGATTCTGCAGATATCAGCCAAATCTGCTGCAAGCCCTACATCTTTGTCCATGGCAGGTCTTGAAAAGCAACTCATAAAAGGTTTTAGCAGATGATTGATCTTTGCTCATCCTTGAAGCCCCAAGTCTGCCTACAGGAGAGGAATAGTCATCGAGACCTTGAAAGGGCCTTGAGACTGAAGCCTGCCCAACCAATATCGCTCCACCAGGGAGAAGCAACAGCACACTGCCACGTAATTACGCAGAAACAGTACAAAAACGTAGGCAGGATTCGAGAACTCACAAAACTATTTTATTGGTCCATATATAATAGAGGGGGGCCAGACCCGACACAGGCCGTGTTTCAAAAGGATCTTCCTCAGGGGTGAGGCACACCATATACTGCAAGAAACATTAAGATAATATAAATAATAATACATTAAAACCTAATGTGTAAACAAATAAAAAGAATAAGAGCATCAAATAAAGCCATAAATATCCCAAAAAAAACATAAAATGTTAGAATCATAAAAGACATTTGTCCATTAACCACATGATAAAAAGGAAACACTTGTATATAATACTAAACTGAATGAAAACAAAATAAAAGGAACCTTTCATAAACATATTGCAAAAAAATAACCAACATAACGTCTAAAAAATCATAATTATTCTATAACAAGGAATAATGTGTGATGACAGTACATGCAAATTGTAAACATAGATAATAAAAGTGAATACCCAAAATATCACAAGAAAAAATGTATTACTTATGAATAAATAATATAAAAACATGACTAAATATCCTTTGAAATCAAAATGATCAAAAATGGTGAAATACAAGAGAGGAATGATAAAGTAACTAACCAGAAATAAAAAACTAAAACGATGTTAGAGGGCAGGAGTGAAAGAAGCATTACCTCAGGACCATAAAATAACTGTAATTGGTGATTAGAGGTCACTGGAGCCTGAACATATATTTCATGCTCCTATAAAATGTAAGTGTACCTGATTAAATTATAGTTATGGAAATATATCATCAATATAATATCATACCCACCTACATATACTGCTATACTCTTTACAGTCCCAATACATTGCAGCCATTCTCAAGAAAGAATGGCACCTGATTCAGGCCATTCCGGGCTTTCAAGATTGTTCTTTCATGATAGCTCATAAGCGTAATGTTAATCTTCGCAATTTATTAGTTCCTTCTGCTTTTACTGAGAGAAAAACATTGTCTGCTTATAAGGGACACTATCAATGCGGCCATTGTTCAGTTTGTATACGTAAGACGTTTGTGCACCCGGTGACACAGAAAGTATTTCACATTGATGATTTTGCAAATTGCAGTACGACACATGTCATCTATGTTGTTCAATGTCCATGTAATCTTTTGTATGTGGTCAAGACAACACGAGGTATTCGTTTACGCATTGTGGAACACAAGAGCTGTATTAAGAGGAAATTGGTGGATAAGCCTCTGGTTCAGCATTGGATGGATAAAGAACATAAAATATCTGATTTGAAATTCTGTGTCATTAAAAAGGTGAAACTGAATTGGAGAGGTGGCGACATTGAGAAAACTATTCTTCGGTTAGAACAAAGATACATTTTTGCACTCAGTACACTGATACCACATGGTCTAAATTCAGAACGGGATTTTTCTGTTTTTCTGTGATAGTTTTGGGCTCTTATTTATTTAACTAAGTTTTATCCTTTTATGGGATTGATTTTTTATTCTTTTATTTAGGCATGTGTATTGATATTTATTACTTTGATACATAATGTTATGTCTCTTGTATAAAAGGGATGCTCCCCCCCCCCCCCTTTTTAGGTTGGCTTGTGAATCCTTTGTGAATACCTTGGACATGTATCATTAAATATGGTTCCTAGGTGGTCTTTTTATCCATTTATTTGTTTATCTTTTTATTATACACAACATATAGACAGATTTTTGAAAATTTATAATGCATTTTCCTTAAAACCGCACTTTGTGTGTCCATACATTAAACATCACATATGCTCGTATCCCCTTCGTTAATGTTAGAAAAGCTTATATGTTAATATGAGAAATAATATACTTTTGTGGCTATTCGTTCAGGGTTGTAGGGAATAGTTGATAATGTAATGGATATGGTTATTATCGTAGCTCACACACAAGGCAGTTTGTTTTGTTTATATACTGTGCACAATGCGTTTTTTTGACTTTGTGGAATGAGGGTATTTAGTCCGCCTCCCCATCTCCTCTGTTCCCGCCTTCAAAGTGTATATTTAATCGTACGCATGCGCTGGTGTTGCTTCTATTCTACAGAACGATTATAATACGGCTGAGTCCGGCTACTAGTTTTCTTTGAATACGGCATAATCTTAGCATTTGCAATCCTGTAAGTATTTTTAAAAAAAGCATATTACCATCTAGTTGGGACACACAATTATCCTGCACTTTGATTCATTTTAATTTGTGCTTGTTTTTAACTTCAGTGATTGCTTTTTGCTGCTCCTATGGTCAGGAGACCAATGTGTGTCGGCTTATTTCATTCTCATCTAATGTGATAAATTTTCACAGTGAGTACAGCACAAGGGGATGCGTATATATTTAACATTCCGATGAGGTTCATGACAGCGTCTTTGGAATTCTGTAACCTTTTATATTTTATACGCGCGTCATACAACTTTATTTTAAAAGTAGTTTGGTTCAGCGCATGTTAATTAGATTCATGTGCACACAAAATACAGACGGGGATTATTTTAACATGCATGCTATAACACATATACCCCCCTTTTTTAATTCACTTAATGTTTAATTGTTTTGGTTTATATGTGCTCTAGGGTATAATAGTTTCACCATAATTCACATCACAGATTCATGTTTGGGTCTTTGAAGGTGGGTATGATATTGTATTGATGATATATTTCCATAACTATAATTTAATCAGGTACACTTAAATTTTACAGAGCATGAAATATACGTTCAGGCTCCAGTGACCCTCTAATCACCAATTACATTTATTTTATGGTCCTGAGGTAATGTTTCTTTCACTCCTGCCCTCTAACATCGTTTTAGTTTTTTATTTCTGGTTAGTTACTATATCATTCCTCTCTTGTATTTCTCCATTTTTGATCATTTTGATTTCAAAGGATGTTTAGTCATGTTTTTATATTTATTCATAAGTAATGCATTTTTTTTTGTGATATTTTGGGTATTCACTTTTATTATCTATGTTGACAATTTGCATGTACTCTGTCATCACACATTATTCCTTGTTATAGAATAATTATGATGTTTTTAGACGTTATGTTGGTTATTTTTGCAATATGTTTATGAAAGGTTCCTTTTATTGTTTTCATTCAGTTTATTTAGTATTATATACAAGTGTTTCCTTTTTATCATGTGGTTAATGGACAAATGTCTTTTATGATTCTAACTTTTTTTTTTTTATATTTATGGTTTTATTTGATGCTCTTATTCTTTTTATTTGTTTATGCATTAGGTTTTAATGTATTATTTATATTATCTTAATGTTTCTTGTAGTATATGGTGTGCCTCACCCCTGAGGAAGATCCTTTCGAAACACGGCCTGTGTCGGGTCTGGCCCCCCTCTATTATATATGAACCAATAAAATAGTTTTGTGGGTTCTCGAATCCTGCCTACGTTTTTGTACAGTTTCAACCAATATTGCTCTCCAGTGCTTTGGTTATTGACGACTCCCCATGGTACCATTAGGTATTGGTGCATTGGCATGCCTAAAGGAACTCCTCCCAGGCAGAGATTTGGATGTCTTTGAAGTACTTATGCGAGTTTGATTCTGAGTGCTCCTGGGAATCCAAGTTTCTCTGCATACTTCTAAGGAGAGGTCTCTAACTTCCCTTGTATCCTAACTCTCCTTACGAGCATTGCAAGTCCCCTGCCTGAGGCGCTTACCTTTCACGATTTAGTTAGGGAAATGGCCAAGTCTATTCCATGTCCATTAGCAACAGAGGAGGAGCCCAGAGTCAAGAAATTGTATATTCTCCAGTATTCTGTTTCTAAGGAAACAGTAATAGTTCCCATACACTGCATTCTTCAGAGGCTGCAGATGAGAATGTGGAAGACTCCCTCCTCTCTGTGCCTCCAAACAGCAAGAAGGTCACCTCCATGTATAGAGTTCAGAAGGCTTCCGGATTCGAAAAGCTTAATCTGCCACATTACAGTCAATAAAAGAATCCTTCCTACTTCAACCACGTGTTTTGTTCTGGGTATCTTAGAGTGACGTGGTATAGTGCTCCTTTGGTGGACCCAACTTTGAGGTATTGACAGACTTTCTCCCTCCCTGTGACAGAAGAGAAGATGTGTAGAAAATACATTGTCTAAGCAACATACAATATTTTTGATAGGGCATCGAGAGCCTCCTAAATGAGTATTAATTCATGAAGACTCTCATAGCTTTGGGCCTCTGATTTAAAGCCCTAGTGTGCAGGAGCCAACTCATTGACATACCATGCTGTAGAAGCAACCTTTTTGGAGACATGGTTCAATAGGCTGCGATCATGATGAAGCAGCATATTGATGGCACTTCGAAAACACTCTTCAGACCCACTTTGAATGCATCTAGGACAGGGGTGGGCAATTTCAGTCCTGGAGGGCTGCAGACCAGTCAGGTTTTCATGATATCCTTAATGAATATTCATGAGATCTATTTGCATCCACTGCCTTCCATTGTATGGAAGTAGGTCCACGAATGTTCATTAGGGACACCATGAAAACCGGACTGGTCTGTGGCCCTCCAGGACCGGAATTGCCCACACCTGATCTAGGAGATTTCACTCTGGGGGACCATCAGAGGTCCTACTACTCTCACAGGCACAGGTATCCTCCTCCCTCCCACTCCTCCAGACCAGGCAACCTTCACACTCCTGTCCTTGGCAGCCAAAAGTTCAAAAATCCCAGCCAGCATTTTAGCCAAAACCATGGGTGGGATTTGAATTGGATCCTATACAACATAGCTGCTATCCTTGTCCTACTCCTGGACAACTGGCAAGTTGGAGAGAGGCTTAATCTCTTTGAATACCGCTGGCCCCTTGTAACCTCTGACTTTGGGTCCTAAGAATAGTATTGGTGGGGTACAGACTGCACCAAATTGCCCTCCAAGAATCCAGTCAGCATCTTGCTTCCCCTCCTCCAAAAAGGGTATTGGCTATGTTCTTTGGATCTAAAGGATGCCTATATCCCAGACAGAAGATACTGTCCTTTGACATCTTCATTCCCCATGTATTCACAAAATGCTTCATGGCTGTCGCATCATTTCTGTGCAGACTGGGCGTGCACATATTTTGCTTCCTGGACAATTGGTTGAACAAGAGGAACACTCAGGAAAGGGTTAAAAAAATCTATGGGCCCGATATTCAGTGATATGGGCTTCTACAGTGGCTAGCTGCTGGTGCTGAACCTTAAATATGGGCCATATTTGGGCTCCGCAATTGAATATCCAGGTTGTCTGAATTGCTACGAAGCTAACCGGGCAGCAGTGATATTCAGCTGCTGCCCGTTTAGCTTCTGTGGAGAAAGCTAGGCCAGTGCTTATCATGCCTGACTTTCACCACAATTTGCTAACTGGACAGTGGCTCAATATCTCCACTGCCTGGTTAGTGATGAGTGCCACCATGGAATGCCCCTAGCACGACCTGAGGCTAACTGGTTAGCATTGGGATGTGCAGCAGTGACTCCTGCAGATATTCAGCAGCACTAACTGTGTTAGTAAAGATGAGGAACAGTATCTGAATTCAAAAAAAGCATGGGACAAACACAGAAGATCTCTAAAGGAAAAAAATGGGACTGTTGTAGTTTATATGGAAGGGCAGACTAGATAGGCCATGTGGTCTTTTTCTGCTGTCATGTTTCTGTTTCCATACCAACTACTATAGTCCCTTTTTTCCTTTAGAAATGTTCTGTGTTTTGTTCCATGCTTTCTTGAATTCAGATACTGTCCTCGTCCTTACTGCTTATACTAGCAGTAGGGACCATATACCATTCTTTCCATAAAGAAATATTTCTGCATTTTACTCCTGAGTCTGTTCCCTTTCACCTTCATCCTATGCTGGCTGTGCATTTATGCCACAGAGGTATTAAAACATCTCTACATTATCTCCTCTCTCCCGTCTTTTTTCCAAAATATACATATTGAGATCTTTAAGTCTGTCTCCATATGCCTTATGGCGAAGCCCATTGGACTATTTTGGCAACCACCCTCTGCACTGACTCCATTCTGTTTATATCCTTCTGAAGGTGTGGTCTCCAGAATAGCACACAATACCCCAATGAAGTCTCACCAAAGATTTATACAAAGGCACTATCACAACCTTCTTCCCACTGGCCATTTCTCTCCCTACATACCCATGCATCCGTCTGTTTTTTTCCATCCCCTTTTCTACCTGTTTAGTCACCTTAAGATCATCAGAAACCATCATGCCCTGGTCTAGCTCTTCTGTAGTGGACAGAAGTACTTCACTCCCTATACTGTACTGCTCCCTTGGATTTTTGCAGCCCAAATGCATGGCCCTGCATTTTTTTGGTCGAGAATTTGGCAGCTGAGATTTAACACTATTCTTCAAGCTTTGATAGATCCCTCCTCAGGTTATCTATTCCTTCCTGGGTGTCTACTCTATTGCAGATTTTGGTATCATCTACAAGGAGGCAAACTTTACCCAACAGCCCGTTTGCAATATCACTACCAAAAATGTTAAAAAGAATCGGATCAAGGACAGATCCCTGCTGCACCCCACTGGTAACATCTTTCACCTCAGAGAGAGCTCCATTTACATGTACCCCTTGTCGCCTCCCAATCAGCCAGTTACTAAGCTAGTCAGTCACTTTAGGGTCCACTCTAGGGTGCTCAATTTATTTATGAGTCGCCTATGCACCATTGCAAAGGCTTTATTCAAATCTAAGTACACCACATCTAGGGCTTTGCCTCGGTCCAGTTCTCTTTGCGCCCAGTCAAAGAAATTAATTAATTAGTTTGATAAGGCCTGCCTCTTATAAACCATGCTACCTTTGATACTGCAATCCATTGGACTCCAGAAACCTCACTGTTCTCTGTTTTAGCAGCGTTTTCATTAATTTACTCAACACAGAGGTCAGACTAACCAGCCTGTTGTTCCCAACTTCATCCTTCCTTCCTCTTTTGTGTATAGGGACCTCCTGCACCCTTCTCCAGTCCTCTGGGACCATTCCCAACTCTTAAGAAGCATTGAAAAGGTCAGACATTGGAGCTGCCAGAACTTTCCCATGTTCCTTCAGTACTATCCAATGTATCCCATCCGGCCCCATTGTTAGTCTATTTTTTTTTTTAGTTTAGATAGCTCCTCACAAACAATCTTCTGAAATTTGTTCAAGATCCCCTGCACTTCTATTCCTATTTGTGGGTGTTTTCTGAGGTCCCTCTCCTGGCCCTTCATCAGTGAATACAGAACAAAAATATTTGTTAAGCATTTCCGCTTTATTCTCATCAGCTACAACATATTCTTCCCTTTCACTCTTGAGACTAACAATACCACTTTTGCACTTTCTCCTCTCACTAACATATCTGAAACATGTTTTGTACCCTCATTTTACTGCATTGGCTATTTTTTTCCGTTTGTGTCTTTTCTTTCCTGACTTCTTTCCTAGCTTCTCTTATTGAAATATTGATGCTGGTCTTTCTCGTTCTGTGATTACACACAATACTCCAAATGAGGTCTCACCAAAGACTTATATAGAGGTGCTATCACCTCTTCTTTCTTATGACCATTCTTCTTCCTGTGCACCCAAGCATCCTTCTGGCTTTTGCCATCACCTTTTCTACCTGTTTAGCCACCTTTAAGATCATCAGAAACAACCATCCCCAGGTCACGCTTTTCTTTCATGGATAGAAGTAGTTCACCCCCTGTACTGTACCACTGCCTTGGATTTTTGTAGCCCAAATGCATGAACCTGCATTTTTTAGCATTAAATCTCAGCTGCCAAATTCTTGACCATTTTTGAAGCTTCGTTAGATCCCTCCTCATTTTGTCTACTCTATTGCAGATTTTGGTATCATCTGCAAAGATGCACACCTTACCGGACAGCTCTTCTGCAATATCACTAATAAAACTGTTAATTGCACCAAGGATATATCAGTTAATAGTCCCTCAAATATTTTTCCCAAGACCCCATGCTCACAAAGGGAAGATCATGTTGTACACATCAGACTACAAGAGAGTCTTGGCATTCTATTTGGAACAGACTAAAGCCCATAGAAAATCCACCCAGCTTTTTGTTTCTTTTGAACCCAATAGGTTGGGAACTGCTGTCGTCAACCGTACTCTTTCAGTGTGGCTAGCAGCTAAATAAATAAATTGAATCTCTTTTGCTTATGCTCAGGCAGATCTGATGCTTGAGGGTCATGTCATGGCTCACAACATCTAAAATGTGTTTGCATTGGGGCCCACTTGCACTCAGACTCCATGGAAGAGATTTGCAAGGCAGCAACTTGGACCTCAGTCCACACTTTCACATCACACTACTGTTTGGAAAAAGATTCCTGACACGAGGGCAGATTTAGCCATACTGTACTTGGAAATCTGTTCGGGGATTAGAATCCAACTCAATGCCCCCAAGTTCATTCTTTCTTTTGTTCCGTGTTCTTGCTCTGTCTTCCTAAGGGCCTATTGCCAAAAGGAAAAAAATAGCTGTTCTGTTAGTGTCTGCCGATTCCAGCATTCCAGTTTATCCTTTTTTTGTTTTGAGGCAGCCGGTAGCTAAGGAATCCCTTGCATGAGCATTTATCCCACTTGTCTACAGATAAAACATTTACTCACCTTTAGCAGATGTTCTCTATGGACAGCAGGCTAAGTCCTCACAGCCCTTCCAACTTTCTTTGGAGTTGTATTCTGTTAAACTGGTTACCTGACTGAGGAGATGAGATGTGGCATGCAGGAATATGCACACATGCATGGAGGGACCACTATAAAAGCTGCTTTCAACTAGAAATTGCCATATGGTGCTCAGTCAGTGACATCACCCATGGGTGAGGACTTATTCTGCTGTACACACACAACACCTGCTACAGGTGAGTAACTGTATTATATTTTTGATACAGTATTGAGAGTTTCTTCCATCAGTGTTGTTGCCTGGAGACTTTTATGGCTCCAGATTTCAGACTCGAAATTCAATGTTAAGGAGAAGCTTGCTGACATGCCATGCCCTGCCATGGAGAGAATATCTTTGGAGATAGGGTACAAGAGGCTGCAACTCTCATCAAGCAGCATATTGACAATCTCTTAATATGCTCTTGACCCACTTCCAACCAGGCTGCCTCAATATCCAGTTGGCATCATGATGGGGGGCATAGGAGGACCTGTTACTCTTATAAGCATAGGTACCCCCCTGCCTCCAGCTGCTCACAGACATAATAGGATCCTTGGTTCGACAGCATAGGGCCCAAAAATCCCTACATACTCCATAGTCAAACCCCACCCAGGTTTTGGTTATCTTCAAGAGGACATAGGCAGTATTCCAGTACTAGTGCCAATCTGCCAGTAGGAGGGATGCAGTAGTTTTACACTAACTGGTGGACCCTTATAACCTCCAACATTTGGGTTCTTACCATCATCCACCATGGGTGCTGATTGCATCTGACATCCCGCCAAATCAATACTGAGTATGTCTTTCAACAGCTCTCAGCACCAGAAAATGCTAGAAAAGGAGCTCACCTCCCTTCTCTAGGCTAATGAGCAATATCAAATGCTCCAAATGTTTTCAGAGATTGGTTGGCCAAACAAATTGTGGTGATTAAAAATGACAATCAAGTAACCATGTACTACGTCAAGCAGGGAGGAATGGGTTTGTTGTACCTCCTGTGCTGGGAAACGGTCAGGATGTGGAACTATGCCATCTCCCACAGGATGACACTCAGGGCCACTTACCTGGATGAAGAAGACAGTGTCTTGGCAGAGGAGCTGAACCATGTGCTTTCAGTATCATAAGTGGCCCCTAGACCAGGAAGTAGCCTTGAGCGCATTTTTCACCAGTCACCAAAACAAACAAGTTCTGCTCTAGGACAGGGAACACACAATATACTAGCCTCAGATGCTTTTCTCCTAGATTTTGGATAGGATTTTCTATATGCGTAATCTTCAGTACCCTCATAGCAAAAACTATCCTGAAACTTGGACAGCTGAGGATCCATGGTTCTCATAGTGCTGTTCTGGCCCAAGATGGCCATGATAGCCATGATTTCCACTTCTTTCCTCGAACTCTCGAAAAGATACCTTGTCAGGCTGGGCAGTTTGCTAACTCTAATCATGCAGGATTGGGAAACACTGTTGCATCTCAACATCGGGTCTCTGGTCCTCACTGCTTTGGATGTTGAGGGGCATATCTGCCTTCTCTGAACCTGCCTGATAGTGTGGCCATTATTCTGGCTTCCAGGAGAGATTCCATTAAGAGGTACACTTCAGTGCAATTGGTGCATATCACCATCTATAAAAGTTAAACATATCTCTCTACAGCCTTAAATTTCATACAGAGCTTGCTTCTAATGAAGCCTTCCATTATGCCACCCACAATTTCATGGGACCTCAACATTGTCTTCACTCAGATGATGAAAGCCCACTTTGATTCGCTAAATACTTTTGACTCAATATGGCGTATCTTATTTTCTTAACAAAAGTCCACGAAGCACAGCATTCTGTTTCCAGCAGTGACCAGTCCAGGTCATAAGTACCTGTCAAGTTCCCAAAAGGTAGATAGATTCCATGCTGCTTATCCAAGGGTAAGCAATGGATTTCTCCAGTCCACTTTAATAAAGATTTATGGGCTTTCTCCGGGACCAAGCAGGAAGTCAGTCTTCACATATGGGTGATGTCACTGATGAGGTCCGCACAGGAACATTTCCCAACTTCCAAAGGAAGCTTTTGAAAAGTACTCCATGCATGCCTTCCGGTCTTACCACCTGAAGGAGCCATCTTACCTCAGTCATTTTTTTTTCTGCAGAGTCCTTCAGACATCTGTATGAGTCCCGGAGATAAGTTTGTTTCACAGTCTATTTTTTGCTGTTTCGGTACCGTCTTATCTTGATTCATGTCGCCCTTCCCACCTTGGATGATCCCGAGGAGCGTTTTTTTTCCCAGGTTTTCTTTTTCAGTGCACAGGTTTTTCTCGCACCCACCATTGGTGAGGACATTGGAGTCCTTTGACTTGGTGAGAGCCGTCTTCCCAACCATGTCAAACACAATCATTGGTTTTAAAATTCACTCAGTGTGATCGAACCATCTCGATCACTAGTCGCCACAGTTCGTGCCTTCAATGTCTCGGGGCTGACCATGAGCCTTTGACTTGACCTCTCTGCTTGTAGATGACATGCCAGAACCTTAAGAAATGGGAGAAGCAGCGGGAATCGTTCTCTTCCAAGGCCTTGACCACCGTCCTTGGCATAAACCTCGGCTTGAATGCCCTCAAAGACTCCGTCTGAGGCCTCGTCTCTGAAAGGGGAGCAGGCGACGTCTGTGCCTCGAGGTCGCAGGGCATCAGACTGGCAGCTTTCCTGACGATTCGCGCCCCCAGGAGGAACGGACTCCGTCAGAGTTAGCTTCAAAGGACAGTGCTGATGCCAGGGGGAAAAACCCTTGTTCAGTGGCATCGGAGCCCTCAATGAGACTCTGAGGGCGAAGGCCGGGAGCAACCTCTCAAACTGCCCCAGAAGGAAGAGTTGCCTCCTGAGACCTTGGAGGTTCAGCGTGGGACTCCAGAGGCTGCAACCCTCATGGAGTCCCTGCTGAAGGAGCCTTCATTGGTGCTGGTGCCAACATCAGCAGCTGTGGAACCTTCCTAACAGAGAGTATGTTGGCTCTCGAGCGCAGCCTAGCTGTCTTCTTGGTGCAACATAGCCCCTCAGGACTGGGTAACTCTGGTTCCTTGTCACCGGTGACTGCCACCTCCATAGCAGAGGCCTTGCTGGCCAAGGTGCAGCCAGTCCTCACAACCCTTGTGGTTTCCTTAGGTTCCAGAGAATGGGCCAGATCACGGTTGGTGCAGCAAGTCTTCTTGGGTGCCTCCAGTAATAAGCATCAAGAACAGAGGACCCTTTCAAATCATCAACGGAGTCCTAGATAGCATCGATACTTCGAGTTCCTCAGTGACTTGGGCTCGGATTTGGATATGGAGGATGAGTCTCCGGAGACTGCGAGGCACCAGGATGTGCCCATGGATCCCTCACCACCTCCTGAACATTGAAGGACCTCTCTTTTCTAGAGTTTGTGAGGGACATGGGAAAGGCCTTGCCTTTCACCCTTGAGGCGGAGGAGGAGCCTCAAGCTGAGGAGCTTGAAATCCTCCAGTATCCCACTCCACTATACAGACAGACAGTGATGTTCTACATCAGCAAGCAAGGAGACTTGGGCCTCTTCTGTTGGGAGACAGTCTGGCTCTGGAGGTTTGCTGTGAAACACCAGATGCTTCTCCAGGCAGTGTGTCTCCTGGGAGAGTACAGTGTCTTAGCGGATAAGCTCAGCAGAGTCCTGTATCCGTACAAGTGGGCTGTCAACATCTAGGTGGCCCACAAGATCTTTCAGATGTGTGCAGCACCCCACCATGGATCTCTTCATCTCCTCACACTGCCCAGCTGCCGCTGTTTTGCTCAAGGATGCCCTGGTGTCCAAGACCCTCTTCAAGCTCCAAGCGGACAGGGCCTCCTTAATACTTATTGCCCCCACCATGGTCCCTGCATCCATGGTACCCCTTGTTACTACAGCTGTCTCAGGCAACGCCCCTTCACCTGGGCTGTGCCTCAGATTTACTCTTGCAGGAGGAGGACACTCTACTACATCCCATCCTCCACTCCCTATCACTCATAGCTGAGTGGGTAGCTCTGGTGGAGTTCCATCTGCCCATAGATGTCCAGAGCATTCTCCTGGCATTTCATAAGCATTCCACAGGAGGGCATATGCCTTCAAGTGATGCATATTTTCAGTTTGTGTGGACCAGGTCTTCAACCCCTTTACTTACTCGGTGGAGACTGTGCTGACTTACTTGCCGCACCTCTCCAACTCTAGACTGAAGCTAAACTCTCTCAGGGTGCACTTGAGTGCTCTTGTAACATATCCCTGCAACATTGATGATCAACCCCTTTCTTCTCATCCACTCATGGGATACTTGTTCCCCTGTTCGACCACCACTGTAACATGGACTCTCAGTGTAGTCCTGGGACAGCTGCTCTCAGCAGCCTTTGAGCTGCTGGCCACTTGTCCTTTCAGGTTCCTCACCTAGAAAGTCATCTTTTTGGTGGCACGCACTTCAGCGTGCAGAATCAGTGAGCTGCAGGCGCTCGTAGCGCCACCCGCCTTATACCAGGTTCTACAAAAATTAAGTGGTGCTACCCCCTCATCCTAAGTTTCTCCCTAAAGTGGTTTCAGCATGCCACCTAAAAACCAGTCCATGGTAATGGCCACCTTTTTACCATGGTCTCATGCCTCCAGAGTGGAGGCCTCTCTTCATATTTTGAACTGTAAGAGGGCACTCATTTTTTATCTTCAACGGATGAAGCCCCATCGCCGTTCCACTCAGCTCTTTGTTTCTTAAATCCCAACAGGCTGGGGTTTGCCATTTCAACCACACCCTATCTATTTGCTGGCTGACTGCATCTCTTTTGCTTATGTCCAGGCAGGGCTTACCTTAGAGCGCCACATCACGGCACATAATATTCACACTATGACAGCCTCTGTGGTTTACTTGTACTCCATCTCCACAGTAGAGATTAGTAGGGCTGCTTTGTGGTCATCCTTCCACACCTTTGCAGCACGCTACTGCCTGAATGAGGATTCCCGGCGTGACAGCACCTTCAGCCAAGCCATACTCCATCACCTCTTTGGGAATTAATGCAACTCCTTCCCTCCGACCCTTCTGTCTGTCCAGGCTACCAGAGAGTCTATTCTTGCTTGATTCCTGAGGATGGTGTTAACTCTTGAAATCTCAGCGTTTCCTGCTGTTTCTCGGTTTGTTTTTCTGGTTGCCCCGTTGGGCTGTGTACAGGGTTTTTCGGTAACCTGTAGATAGGAGTCCTATATGTGAGGACCGACTTCCTGCTTGGTCCCAGAAAAAGCGTAGTTACTCACCTGTAGCAGGTATTCTCCAGGAACAGCGGGAATCGGTCCTTATTACCCTCCGTCCTCCCCCTGGAGTAGTTTTTCTTTTTCGACTTCATTAAGCTATGTCATACTGAGGTAAGATGGCTCCTTTGGGTGGGAAGACTGGCACGCATGCATGGAGTACCTTCTAAAGCTTGCTCCATTGGTGACATCACCCATATGTGAGGACTGATTCCTGCTGTTCCTAGAGAACACCTACTATAGGTGAGTAACTACGTGCATGTCTGTGCAGCGCTGCGTATGTCTTGTAACGCTAAACAAATGCTCATTAGTAGTAGTAGTAGTTTCCTCCAGGAACTTGTCCACACCTCTCTGAAACCCAGCTACACCAACAGCATTTACTACATCCTCTAGCAATGAATCCAGATTTTGATTACGTATTGGATGAAAGAATGTTTTCTTTGATTAGTCTTAATTATGCCACATTGTATTTTCATTGCATGTCCAGTAGCCTTTCTATTTTTTGAAGGAGTAAACAATCAATCTACGTCTACCTGTTACTCTCCACTCATTATTTTATAGACCTCTATCATAACTCTCCTATGCAGTCTCTTTTCCAGCTGAAGAGCCCTAACTTTTTAAGCCTTTCCTGGCAAGGGTATCCTTCCATCCCTTTATGATTTTGGTCGCTCTTCTTGGTACCCTTTTTAATTAAGCCATATCGTTTTTTAGATATGGCAACCAGAACTGCACACAATATTCAAAGTGCAGTCACACCATGGAGCGATACAGAGGCATTTTATCATTCTTGATTTAATGTTCATTCCTTTCCCGCTGCTTCTGCAGTTGGCGGTGGTAGCCCCCATTCCCTTGGGGACTGCCATGGGGCTTCTATCTTAGGAGGGGGGCTCTCTCCTACACCCCAACCTGGGGTCTCTTGCTCATGGCTTGGCTGCTGAGAGGGCAGCCCTGGCCCATCTCCACCTTCCCACTGGAGAATGTTCTGCTGGCCTCCCGTAAGGTCTCTACGAAGAAGGCATACACCTTCGAATGGCGTAGGTTCTCAGCTTGGTATTCTGAGCCAAAGGGCTGACCCTTTCTCCTGCCTGGTGGCTATGGTGTTGCAGTACCTTCTCCACCTTTCTCACTCCGGGCTAATTCCGTTAGAGTGCACCTCAGTGGGGGGCGGAGCCTGCGCAGATGCAAGATGGCAGCTTGAGAGCTTAGCTCCTCGGACCCCGGCACGGATCCTGTGAGAAACTCTGCGACTGAAAAATTCAATCTCTGCAAAAATTGCTTCTGCACTTACATACCGTTGAGGTGCTATGGCTAATTGTAAACCCACGAAGTTGGACTTTGCAGCAGGTGGTAATTCGGGATCCAAGAGGGCAAAGTCTGATCCTTTGTCTCCACACAAGATGGCCGCTACTCGGGAGTCGGAGGAGATGATCCAAGAACTGCTGGGGGAGATGCGATCGGTGAAGGAGTTGGTGTTGGCGAATGGTGAGGCGCTAGGGAAGGTGCAAGTTGAAATGCAGGACATTAAAGAGCAAATGAAGAGGTTTACTATTAGGTTGGATACCATCGGAGCGACAGTTGCTGCTCACGAGGGAAAACTCGCACGTGTGGATAAGACAGAAAAAAAGATTGAGAGGCTGGAATTAAGCTTGGAGGATGTAGCTAACAGAAACCGAAGGAACAATATTAGAGTGTTAGGTGTTCCGGAGGGTGCTGAGGGGTCAGACATGATCTCTTTCTTGGCAAGAACCCTGCCCTCGCTGCTGCATCTAAAGCTAACAGGCCCGATTGATATTGAGAGAGCGCATAGGATTCCTGCGCAGCCCAACTTGCACGCCCGGGGTCCGCGACCGATCATTTTTTGCCTACTGAGATATCAACAGGCGGTGCAGATTCTGGAAGCAGCAAAGACTTTGAGGTCAGTTGCCTTTGAGGGACATAAGATTCTTTTCTTCCCCAACTTCCGCAGGGCAACGGTAGAAAGACGGAAGCAGTTTCTCGCTCTATGACCCCGTCTCCAACAATTGCAGGCTCGGTACGGGCTGTTCTACCCCGCTCGGTTTAAGATTACCCTAAACAATCAGACGAAGTCCTTCGATGTTCCGGCGGCAGCGGCACAGTATATTGAGGAGCAAGAGGTCTTGCAGATGCGGTAGCCACCAAGGCTGTGATGTAGGACTGAACTGACTCGGGGTTTGAAGCTGCTGTGAGATAATGTTTTTCTTTTTTGGCTCCCCAGGAACTGTTTGTTCTTTATTGGGACAGTAGTTTGGGGTAATCCTTGTTTGGGGTCAAATGCAATATGTTATAAGCACTGTTCCCTCTAAGCTGTGCGCGTGTGCGCGCGCACACGCCTCACCAAGTGAGCGCACATACTTTACAACAGAGCGCACAAAAATTACGGTTCTGATTCTGATAGAAAACAACACAGACGTCTTAAAATTTAAAAATTGTTGTGTATTTACGGTTTTCACAAGTTCTACAATATTTTCTAGTGCAATCAATGTGGTGTACATACTGTATTCTGATGTGTAGTCAAATTTTAAAGTATATAACTCCGAGTGTCGTTATTTGGCGCACAAAAATTTAACCTTCCTTCAAAAGCTGCACAGCTTATATTTTATGCGCACACAGCCTACAGAAAATTAGAGGGAACATTGGTTATAAGCAGTAATTATTTGTAGTCCGCACAGATACAGGGGTATTTGGTTTTTGCTCTGTGCGGGGTGGGGGGGCAGTATCGACTCAATGTGGTAAGAGTTCACTTTAATTTGGCTCATACTGGGATTTCTTGGACGGGGGGGATACCTCTGTAGTAGTATACGGAGGTTGTGGAAGGAAAGTGTAATAGTGAAGGGGTGGTTTTGTTTTTCTATATTTTTATATGTGTATCTTGTCCTTTTATATGCATGGGGAAGTGGATAAATATAAGAGTCGGTTGTGGGACATAAAGGGCAACGATAATAGCAGGAAATCAACAATGGTAAATGACGTCATGTTTGATAAATAGATAGCAGCTGTTGTCTAGATAGGCAGCGTTTCTCTTGTGATATATGTTTTTGTATTATGGCTGGGGGGTGCTGGGGTCTTTGGGGGCCATCTTGTTAGGTGTGCGAGCTCACCCATTATGGTTTTCTCCTTGGTCAACCTAGATATTTCTGGAAAGAGAGCGCAGACCAGAGAAGGGGGTGGGTCAGGGGTTTTCGACAATAAGAATGGGTTTAGTTAAATGTTTATCCCTGAATGTTAAGGGAATAAATCACCCTATCAAGCGTAAAAAAATAATATTATACTGTCAAAAACATTATGCTGAT
Source organism: Ichthyophis bannanicus (assembly GCA_033557465.1). NCBI lineage: Eukaryota > Metazoa > Chordata > Amphibia > Gymnophiona > Ichthyophiidae > Ichthyophis > Ichthyophis bannanicus. The sequence continues at coordinate 882,500,744 of CM066035.1, read as the reverse complement.
GTAATTCTTATTCAAGAAACCCATTTGTCTTCCAAAGAGACGCAAAAGCTTGCACTAGGCAAATTTTGTCTAGTGGCTCATGCTCCTGCGTACATGAAGAAGAATGGAGTGGCGGTCCTGATTAGGAGGTCACTTCAGTTCCAGGTTTTGTTGTCTCGGGCGGATTTGGAAGGCAGATGGGTCGGGGTGCACCTTCTCTTGGAGGGTCAGCAATTGAGTATTTTTAATGTGTATGCGCCTAATAATGATAACCCTCCCTTCCTTCTTTCAGTCGTTAGCAACTGTTGTCCAGGAGTAATCTAGTTATCCAGTAATTATTGGTGGCGACTTCAATCTGACTCTGGATCCCCTAATCGATCGCAAACCTATTAGACCGCGCAGGAGGGAGAGAGCCTTGGAAGTGCTACACTCGATCATGGAGAATCTTGGAGTAGTGGATATATGGAGGCCGCATCACCCAATAGAAGCTGACTTTACATTCTTCTCACATCCGCATGGTTCTCATTCGAGAATTGATTTCTTCCTAGTGTCCAGAACATTAGTTCAAAGTGTCAGTTTATCTGAAATCCTCAGCACCAATGTTTCTGACCATGCTGCCATAGTGATCGCTCTGGACCTAAAAGCTGAATCCTGCAAAAAGGTGTCATGGTTCTTCCCAAGATACTTGCTAGCAGAAGAGTCATTTAAGGTATATCTCCAGAAAGCTATGCAAGAGTACTTTGAGATTAATTTGGCAAGCGATGCCCCTGCGTGGGCCTGGTGGGAAGCGTTTAAGGCTTCAATGAGAGCGCAGGTAACTAGTTTTGTGATAGCCAAAAACAGGGCTGTTCGGAATGAGCTGAAGACTCTTGATCAACAGATATGGGCTGGGGAGAGAATTTTGCAGCGGCAATTCAACAGTAGGGTTTGGCTCAGCTGCAAAAGTTAAGATATGCGTTGTGATAAGGAAGCTCAGGAAGGGGCTATAGAAAAGGTGAAGTGTCTCTGAACAAGCAACCTGTCAGTGCTGATAGAAATGAGAAAACAGAATTTTGCCATAAAAGACTACCAGTCCCAGAATGCACCAGGTTTCCAACAGCCATGAGAGGAGCTGAAGTGAGAAAACATGTGTTCAATCAAAAGGGCTATGAGGTAATCCCCAAGCACTCATTGCAAAGGGCAGGGCTTGATTCAGCACAGCTGCGCTGTGCTAGGATGGAACACTCATCTCAAAGGGCAAGGCCTGATTCAGCACAGCTGCGCTGTGCTAAGGTGGAGCACTCATCAAGGCAGAATAAAGATAGAGTCTATTCTACAGAGAATCATCCAGAGCTGGGATGTCATGATCATTGGTATCTTGATCATCCACGGGATCCTGATCTTCATTCTCATCAGAAGCAGAGGTCAGAACGGACGGACAGAGAGAGCAAGAAGCCCTTTAAAAGAAGGAAGAGAAAAGCCTCTGGGAAGTCTACAGGAGTCCAGCACAGTACGTATACTGGGAGACAGACAAGAGGTCAGCATACACCATTGGACTGGGGGAAACCAGAGGAGTGGTATTGCAGAGCCAGGAATCTCCAGACGGCACCTGTGAGGGAAACAGCTGCACGTGGAAGGGACCCTGAGACCCATGCCAGAAGGTATGTGAAGAGAGATCCAGTGTCCAGGGATCTAGATTGGAAGGCTGGACACAGAAACTGGACTACATATTGGCCAGGCTATTTAAAGGGGAACTCTAACAGCAATGAAAGCTCAGGTATGAACACTGATCTATGCCCTAGCTATAACTTTGAAAGGAAGCAGGGAAATGATTATTCTCCTGGTAGTGCTCCATTGAGAAATTCCTTTGTGCCAAGCCAAGATATTGAACCTATGATTATTGAAGAAAGGGGAGAGGTCTTAGAACCAGAATGTGAATATATGGACTGCTCTCTGTCCAAACTCAAATGGTAGTTTTCTGTTACAAAGTGCAACAACCCTCACAAAGAAATACCAACTTGTTCTTTAATCTACTCAGAAAACCTTCTGAGTAAGATTTTGAGCTACACAGTGAAAGCAAGCCAGCTAAGGGGTTTTAGCTGGGTGATTGCTAGCAATTGAGCTTACCTAATTGCTTGTGTGCTCTGAAGGGAATCACTTCTGAATTTATATGTAAAGATATAAGAAGTTAACCTGAAGAAAAGAACATTTTTCCTACTTTGTGGGTTTATTTGGTTGCTTACTGCATTGCTAAGACATTATTTGCTAAAGCCTACAAGAAAGACCAGTTTGTTGCCAACCAGGTCTTTAATCCTTTGCTTTAATTACCTGACCAGTTCAGATGTTGTTTTTTTCCTGATTTTGTTTTCCTAACTTTAAAACTGCAAGCAAGTATCCTGAGTTCTGTGCTACCAAGCATTATCTGTGTTGGGAGAAAACCTCATAAATAAAAACCTTATTTGCTTTACCCTTGAGCACGTATAATTAATTATTGTTCACGGCTGTGTCTGGAATGAATGGACTACATTACCCACAAATCCTTGCAAATCATATAGAGATATGCTTTTGCCAAGACTGTGAACATTCTCACCCAGGCGGCCGTCTGACAGCGTATAATTCGGCTCTCAGTACAGAGGTTGAACGGTCTGCATTCCCTTTGCAAGTGAGATATCACGTGGAGTCAAATAAAGCAGGGAAAGTTTTGGCGTCAAAACTCAAGCCTCGTGCTGATAAAGCTCGCATTGTGATGATAGAGGATGTGCAAGCAGGCCCCCTATATAAGGACCAGGACATTTTGAACGCTTTCTCTGCATTCTATCATCAGTTATACACGTCTGAGGTAGCCAGTGAGGAGGCTGAGGTACAGAGTTTTCTGGAACAGATTGATCATCCCTGCTTAGAACCGGATCAGAAAGCTGCTCTGTGTGAACCGATTCTGCTGGAAGAGCTCAAGTTGGCGCTAAATAAGATGGAGAGTGGGAAAGTGGCGGGTCCTGACGGAATCCCGGTAGAGTTTTATCAGATGTTTGCGACGGACCTCGGCCCGCAGCTGTTGTCTTTCTATCAGCGGCTTCAAGACCAAGCATGCCTCCTTGGGGCCTTTGCGGAGGCTACCATAGTTGTTTTACCGAAGCCTGGGAGGGATCCGGGCCAGGTGGGTAGCTATAGACCCATCTCATTGTTAAATGCTGATTATAAGCTTTATTCCTCTATTCTTGCTGCACAACTCAAGAGGGTCATGAGCTCGCTGATTCATCCCGATCAATGCGGATTTGTTGCAGGAAGGTGACAATGCTTGGCTACTCTGTAACATCCTGGAAATTACTGACAGTTTGGACTCCCCTTACATTGGTCTTTCTTTGGACGCTGAGAAGGCCTTCGACAGGGTGGAGTGGCCTTTTTTATTCCGAGTAATGGAATGGTTTGGATTCCCCCTCTCATATATTCGAATGGTGAAGCTGTTATACACCAATCCTGGAGCTAGGATCCTGGCTAATGACGTGCTGTCTCAACCCCTTTCCTTACATAGGGGCACGTGGTAGGGATGCCTTATGTCTCCCCTGTTATTCAATTTGGCGTTGGAACCACTGATGCTACTTTATACGACAGTCAGATGAGATTAGAGGAGTAGCAGTTGCGGATCTTCAGGTGAAGGCCTCTGCGTATGCAGATGATCTGTTGCTGTTTCTCACTCCGGACTCTATTTCTCCGGTACTCCATCATATAGGACGCTACTCCGACTTCTCTGGCTATAAAGTCAATTGGACAAAATCGGTAGCATTCCCCCTCAATAAGTATGGGATTCGGACGATGGTGCAACAGTTCGACTTTCAATGGGAGCCAGCTACAATCAAGTATCTCGGTGTTCAATTTGGCAGTCCGATTGAAGAAACAATTAGAATAAATGGTGAGCGATTGAAGGAAACTGCGTGTGCTTTTACAGTAAAATGGTCTCCCCTACACCTCACTTGGTGGGGTAGGTTGGATTCTCTTAAGATGGTGCTGGTGCCGAAGTTAAACTATATCCTGGGGATGATCCCAGTGTTATTTAAAGAATCTTTGTACAAAGAGCTTGAGAGGATTCTGTATCATTTTCTTTGGAATGGGAAGACACCCAGGATTGCGCTGAAGAAGTTGACAGCCTCCAAGGAATTCGGGGGAGTGCAATTCCCGGATTTCTACTTATAGCATCAGGCGGCAATATTAAGCCAGGGCGTCTTGTGGGCGGTTGAATCCGGAATCATCCAGAGACCTATCTGGTTGGAGGTAGAGGAACGTTTGTTCTCCAGGACCAAGCAGGAAGTCAGTCCTCACTTATGGGTGTCATCGACGCCGATGAAGCCCCAGCGGAGCATTTCCCCAGCTTTCCATGAAAGCCTTTGGGAATGCTGGCACGCATGCGCGGTTCCCTTCCCGCCTAAAGGTGCCATCTTACCTCAATCTCTTTTTTTCCGTGAAGCCCATCGGACGTGTGTCCTTTTTTTCCCGGATAAGAGAAGTTTTTTCTTGGCGTTATTTCGCTTTTTTCCTTCGGATTCGACGTCGGTTCCCCTCCCGCCGGGTTCGGTACACCTGTATCGAATCCCTTTTTTACTTTTTCGGTTTTTGCCCTTAGTGGCTAGGCGCTTGCGCCAAAATCTTTTCTTTTTCCCTGGAAGGCCGGTTCTTTGACCTCGCGGGGACCCTTTTCTCCCCGATGGCTTCCAGTGGTTTCAAAAAGTGTGATCGGTGTAAGAAGATTGTCTCTCACCGACACACACGACTGCTGCCTTCGGTGCCTTGGCCCCGACCACGATTCTAAAACGTGCGGGCCATGTGGAAAAATGTCTTCCCAGGCCCTCCGAAGTCGTCAGCAACAAAGTGAAAGGCTTTTCTCGGATTCGGCCTCTGCCCGGGCCCGGGCCTCGTCTGAGGCCTCGACACCTCGGGATTCCGATCCCGAGAGGCGTCGGAGCTCCTCGGACAGGGAGTCCCCCGACCGGGAACGTAAGAGGGAGAAGTGGCTCGCGAGGGCGTCCCTGAGCCCTCGAGGGCCAGGTCTCAGACCCCCGACCGTCATCCCGGGCCTGTGGACCAGGAGAAGCCAACTAAAGTTCCTCGCATGGAGCCGGAGTCTGCTGGACGCGTAAGTCCTGTTGTCCTCGTGGACTCGCCTCCCCGAGTGCCGACGTTGGGCCCAGCGCTGCCGGGGCCCGAGTCGGGGGCTGCTGCGTCACCCGAGCTGAGTCTCAGGTTGACAGCCTTGGAGAGCAGAATGTCTGCCTTCATGGATCAGCAGCGGGTGCTGATGGCCAGCCTGTCTGGCGCATCTGCCCCGACCACTGGGACATCGACTTCGAAGTCGACCCCGGAGACCGAGCCATTACCCGAGTCCTTTGCGGCTCTAGGTTGTCCTCGGTCGAGGTCTCCCTCGACCTCCCGTTCGGGACCGAGGGTCTCGACGCCGGTGCCACCGGCGTCAGGGCGGGTGCCTAGAGGCCCCGCGGGGTCGGACCTCAACTCGACATCGGACGAGTCTGCTTGGGAGACCAAAGACGAGGAGTCTCCTGACACCTTCAAGACTTGGTGTGTCCCTTCGGACTCACCTGAGTCTGAGCCCCGGAGTAGATCCCCTCCGGAGGATACTAGGTTCTCGGAGTTTATCCGGGATATGGCCGCTGCCCAGGCTATCCCGGCTGACCCCAAGGAAGAGCCTCGAGCCGAGGAGCTCGAAGCTCTGCAGTATGACTCTCCTCCGAAGGAGGCCTTTACTGTCCCGGTTCCTCAGATGCTGGAACGGCTCCTCTTCCGGATGTGGGAGGCACCAGCCTCGGCGCCGGTTTTGAGCAAGCGAGTCGATTCCATCTATCAGCTCCGGAAGAGTCCTGGCTTCCAGAAAGCACAGCTACCACACCATTCCATGGTTGTGGAATTGGCCATGCATCGTCTGAAGAGTCAGAAGATGCACTCTGCGGTGCCTCCTGGTAGGGAAGCCCAAAGCCTTGATGGCGTTGGTAGAAAGTGCTTTCAGGACTCGATGCTTGCTTGCCGTGTCCAGACTTACCAGCTGTACATGGGCATGTATTTATGAGACCTGGCCAAGGAGTTGGCCGGATTCTCTGCTGGTCTCTCCGGGGAACCCTTGCAGAGTTTTAAGTCCTTGTCTTCGAGGATCCGGGAATGCTCTAAGTTCATGTCCCGCGCTGCCTACGATGGCTTCGAGGCTTCGGCCCGAGTAGCGGCAGCCGGCATCGCGGCCCGATGCCAGGCATGGCTGCAGTCATCGGACCTCGAGCCATGGGTTCAGGACAAGTTGGTCGATGTCCCTTGCCGAGGTGAAAACCTTTTTGGCAAGCCTGTGGCAGAGAAGGCCGCTCAGCTCGAGACAGAGCACCTCACGAGGACAAGGCTGTCGAGGAAGACCTCTGCCCCTTCTCATAAGAAGAAGGGCTCGGGTAAAGAGTCCTTTTACCCGAGGAAGGGCACTGCCTACAAACAGTACCCACAGTATCCGGCTGCCCAAGCTGCCCCCCAGGGTCAGCAAGCCAAGGGCCAGGGTACTGGGCCCCGTAGGCAGAGGACCCCCAAGCCTGCAGCCCCTGCTTCCACTCCGCAGGGTGGGGTTTTTTGACTCCTTGAGTATAGCCATACCTCCCTTGCATACCCAGCCCTGCACAGGAGGCCGCCTAGCCTTGTTCGCCCACAAGTGGCCCTTGATAACCCAGGACAGTTGGGTGCTGGACATAGTCCGTCGAGGCTATGCCCTGCACTTTCACCAACTGCCTCCGCCACACTTCCCAGGGGAACCTTTCCAGCCTTCCCTGCATACAGCCCTTCTCCTTCAGGAGCTACAGGGTCTGTTGCTGGACAAGGCGGTGGAGCCTGTGCCTCCCCACTTCCAAGGTCACGGGTTTTACTCCAGGTATTTCCTGGTGCCAAAAAGAACCGGTGGTCTTCGACCCATTTTGGATCTCAGAAACCTAAACAAGTTTCTAGTGAAAGAGAAGTTCAAGATGCTTACTCTTGGAACACTTCTGCCCTACCTCCAGCAGGGAGATTGGCTTTGCTCTTTAGATCTAAAGGATGCTTACACTCACATCCTTATTCATCCAGACCACAGAAAGTACCTCAGGTTCATTGTGGGAGGAAACCATTATCAGCACCGAGTACTGCCTTTTGGACTGACCTCCACTCCCAGGGTGTTTACCAAGTGCCTTGCAGTGGTGGCAGCCTACCTGAGAAATCAGGGCATCTTTGTGTTTCCTTACCTAGACGACTGGCTCATCAGAGGCCAGACTTTCCTAGAAGTTCAACAGGCCACCAACAGGACCATAGAACTGCTCCAAAAGGTTGGCTTTGTCATCAACTTCACAAAGTCCACTTTGCTCCCCTCCCAGAACTTGGAGTTCATAGGAACAAGGTTGGATTCTCAGCTGGCAAGAGCATTCTTACCAGTGGACCGAGCACAACGGCTCATGGACCTCGCCAGCAAGTTTCTGCACAGGTCCCTGGTCTCCGCCAGACTCTGTCTCAGGCTTCTGGGCCACATGGCGTCGACAGTACAGGTGACCCCCAATGCCAGGCTCAATATGAGACCTGCCCAGTGGTGCCTTCGGATTCATTGGTCACAAGCCTCAGGCAGTCTCAGAGACAGGATCAGAGTGTCCCACCATTTCCTGGCCTCCCTCAACTGGTGGTTACCCCCCTTCCCAATCTGCTGGTGGGGGTGCCCTTTCAGATCCCACCTCATACAGTGGTCCTAACCACTGATGCCTCTCTACAGGGTTGGAGCGCACATTGCCTAGACAAGTGCACCCAGGGCCTGTGGTCTCCTTGAGAGGCGTCCCAGCAGATCAATCTGCTAGAACTCAGAGCTATCCGCTTGGCCCTCAAGGCCTTTACTGCCTCCCTGGCACAACGGTCTGTCTTGATCCAGACAGACAACCAGGTAGTCATGTTCTATGTCAACAAACAGGGCGGAACTGGTTCCCAGTCCCTTTGCCAGAAGGCCCAGGACCTCTGTTGCTTTGCCCTGAAACACAACATGCTCCTCAAAGCAGTCTATCTTCCAGGCCAGGAGAATTCCCTGGCAGACAGATTGAGCAGGATTCTGCAACCACAGGAGTGGCAGCCTCATCCTTTAGTGGTTCAAAAGATTTTCTTGAGATGGAGGCTTCCCTCCATAGACCTGTTTGCCAGTCCACTGAACAACCAGCTGCCAAGGTTCTGCTCCAGGCAAACCGCATCCTCTGAGAGTAGCAGCAGATGCGTTTCTGATTCCCTGGACTCAGGGCCTACTCTATGCGTTTCCTCCCACCCCTCTGGTGGCCCGAACACTATTCAAGATTCTCCGAGACAGGGCCTCAGTCCTCCTGGTAGCTCCCAGGTGGCCAAGGCAGCCTTGGTTCCCCCTCCTGCTTCAACTGGCAGTGGATCTGCCTCTGGGATTGCAACCCGACCTTCTCTCTCAAGATCAGGGCTCCTTGCTGCATCCCAATCTCAAAGCTCTCAATCTGATGGCATGGAGGCTGCAAGGGTAGTGTTGACTCCCTGGGGCCTGCCTCCCGAGGTTGAGGAAGTTCTCCTAGCCTCCAGGAAACAATCCACTAGGAAGACCTATGCTCTCAAGTGGAAAAGGTTCTCTGTGTGGTGTCAGCTGTGTGCTGAGGATCCTTTCTCCTGTACTGTGTCAGTAGTGCTTCAGTACCTGCTGCACTTGTCCAATCAGGGTCTCAAGTCCAACTCTGTTCGGGTCCACCTCTCTGCTTTAGCAGCTCACCACTCCCTAGTTGAGGGCCATTCCTTGTCTGTGCACCCTTTGGTGTCTAGGTTTCTCAGAGGCTTGCTTCTGCTCAAGCCTCCCATACGTCCTCCTGCTCCTGAGTGGGAGCTTAATGTGGTCTTGCAGCAACTGACTTGCCCACCTTTTGAGCCTATGGCTACTTGCCCTCTACGCTTCCTTTCCTGGAAGACTCTCTTCCTGATAGCCCTTACTTCGGCTAGGAGAGTGAGTGAGCTTCAGGCCTTGTTCTGTGATAGACCTTACATCAGATTCTATAAGAACAGGGTGGTCCTCAGGACTCACCCTAAGTTCCTTCCTAAGGTTGTCTCCTCTTTCCACCTCAACCAGGAGGTGGTTCTTCCTACTTTCTTCCCTAGGCCTCATGCGAGTCAGGCTGAAACAGTTCTCCATACCTTGGACTGTAGGAGGGCCTTATCCTTCTACCTTGAACGTATGCAAGGTCACAGGAAGGCTTCTCAGCTCTTCCTTTCTTTTGACCCCAATAACTTGGGGAGGCCTTTGTCCAAGCGTACCTTGTCCATCTGGGTGGCTGACTGTATCACCTGGGCTTACAAGGCGACTGACCTTCCTTTGCAGGGTAGGGTCACAGCCCACCGTGTGAGGGCAATGGCTGCATCAGTGGCTCACCTCCGCTCTGTTCCATTGCAAGACATCTGCAGGGCTGCTACTTGTTCTTCAAGCCAGACTTTTGCAGCCCACTACTGTCTGGAGAGGGAGTCCCGTAGAGACAGTGCTTTTGGCCAAGCAGTACTCCGGAATCGCTTTGAGGTCTAGGCAACTCCTGCCCTCCTGCCCTCTGGTTGGGCTACCTGTGGAGGGTATGTCCTTGCAAAGCCTTTTCTGTGTTGCTGAGACTAGAGGGAGTTCTCTTGTTCAGCCTGGGCTCCTGGTAGCCCAGAGCTGGGGAGTCACCCATAAGTGAGGACTGACTTCCTGCTTGGTCCTGGAGAAAGAGTAGTTACTCACCTGTAACAGGTGTTCTCCAGGAGCAGCAGGAATTAGTCCTCACTACCCTCCCTCTTCCCCTTGGAGTTGCAGTTGTAAATAGTTTAATTTTTACATTTTTGTGTGCTGTTCTTAGCTATGTCATTTGACTGAGGTAAGATGGCACCTTTAGGCGGGAAGGGAACCGCGCATGCGTGCCAGCATTCCCAAAGGCTTTCATGGAAAGCTGGGGAAATGCTCCGCTGGGGCTTCATCGGCGTTGATGACACCCATAAGTGAGGACTGATTCCTGCTGCTCCTGGAGAACACTTGTTACAGGTGAGTAACTACTCTGTCTCTCCGCACCCAATTAATCTGATTATGGGGATGAATCTGCCGGAGGCCTCTAAGGTGGGGCGCATCATTCTATCTACGCAAAGGGCTTTTCATGGTCTGTCGCTTCATTTGGATGATAACAATCCCATATCTAGAAGAATGCCCATCTGGAATAAGGAGTGGAGGAGTGGCCTAGTGGTTGGGGCAAGGTACTTCAGGCCGGAAGGTTGGGGGTTCAAATCCCACTAGAGGACAGCAACCTTGGGCCGGAAGGACTGGGGTTTTTAGTCCCACAGGTGCTCCTTGTGGTCTTGGGCAAGCCACTTAACCCTCCATAACTATTTTACAGGGAAACATGGGCTATCTCCAAGTTCTAATGCCCTGTTCAATGTAATTTCAGTTTGTTCAGTGTAAACCGCACTGATGCAGAATAGCGCGGTATGTAAGAGAATGTAAATAAATAAATAATCCTGTTTTTAAAATAAACAATCGGATGGTTGCTTGGAAAACCTGGCAGCAGTGTGGTATTTGGCGACTGGGTCAGTCAGATGTTAAGGAAAGACATGTGGAAATCCTTTCAAATTATGCAAGAGGAGTTTAATTTGCCATCTTCTTGCTCTTATCAATGGCTTCAGTTAAAGCATTATGTGGGGCAGAAAATAAAAAATCCTGGTCTGGTGATGGACAATTGGGGTCTGGAGGAGTTTGTTGAAGAGCTCGCTTTAAAGAAAGGCCGTGCATCGAGTATTTATGGATTTTTTAGGAGTAAGTTGCCGATTCAGACCTTGAGACTAAGGCAAATATGGGAAGAAGAATTGGGTTTCTGCTTACCTCCAGGATCACTGTTTCTCTCATTGGGGCCCGTTGGTGAGGTCATCTAGATCGGCCTCCCTTACACAATCAATGGGGTTTTTTTGCGCACAGGGCGTTTGTCACGCCAGTTAGATTGGCCAAGTGGAGCAAAGGTGCGTCCCAGTATTGCTGGACCTGTCATAAGGAGCTTGGAACGTTGCGACACATGATATTGGATTGCTCAAGTCTTCAGGCTTACTGGGGAGGGATGTTTGGAAGAAGATTCAACAGGTGTTAAGCTTTACGCATCCACTGTCTTGGAAGATAGTAGTGATGAGATCTACAACAGGTATTCCCAATGTTGATAAGGAAAAATTCTTTGCGCTAAATTTTATGTTGGTGCTTGCTATAAAAGTAGTTCTCATGAGGTGGAAAGATCCGGGAAAGTTAAGTTGGCTACACTGGTGGAATTTAGTTTGTCTTTACAGCCGATATGAAAAGGCATATGACAATCTTTTTGCCTCCAGGGGTATTGTGGGGGAAGGTAAAAAGTGGTCTGCGCTGTATAGGTATTCAAATGTGGCTGCAAGCTGAGCAGTGGGGGTGGTCTGGGCTTGCAAGGTGCCGGGGGGGTGGGGGGGGGGTAGATGGTGTGGTAACTTAGGAGTTGTTGGTGGTTTAAGACATACCCCTTTTTTTGTGTAAGTGTAATATGGTTTGGTTTATGTTGTGTTATGTTGTGGTGTAAAATGTAAATATACTGAATAAAAAAAAAAAAAGGGTGCACCTCAGTGCCCTGGCAGCTCACCACCACCTGGTGGATGGTAAACCCCTTTTGGCCCAACCTCTGATGGGCCGCTTCTTACGGGGCCTGCTCTTATCTAAGCCCCCAGTTCACACTCCTGCAACCGAATGGGACCTCAATGTGGTGTTGGGACAGCTCACCCGTACACCATTCGAGCCCTTGGCTACTTGCAGCCTTCGCTACCTTTCGTGGAAGGTGGTTTTCCTGGTTGTGCTCACTTCTGCTTGCAGGGTTAGCGAGCTCCAAGCTTTTGTGGCTGAAGCGCCCTACACCAGGTTCTACAAGAATACGGTGGTGCTCCATACGCACTCCAAATTCCTTCCAAAGCTAGTATCTTTGTTCCATCTCAACCAGGAGATGGTACTCCCTACCTTCTTTCCGAGACCTCACGCTAGTCAGGCAGAGACGGTCCTCTGCACCTTGGACTGTAAGAGGGCCTTGTCCTTCTATATCCAGTGCACTCAGGACCACCGCAGAGCCTCCCAGCTCTTCGTCTCCAACAACCCCAGCAGGCTGGGGGAAGCGGTGACTAAGCATATGCTATCCACATAGGTGTCGGACTGTATTTCCTTCGCCTATGAGCAGGCAAAGCTCCCGCTGCACGGTCGCATCACAGCACACCGTGTCCTGGACCATGGCGGCTTTGATGGCAAATCTACGCTCTGTCCCCATGGCGGACAACTGCCGGGCCGCCACCTGGTCTTCAGTCCATACCTTCGCAGCCCATTACTGCCTGGAGAGAGAATCCCAACGGGATAGCACCTTTGGCCAGGCTGTGCTCCACAATCTTTTCGGGGTCTAGGCAACTCCTACCCTCTGACCCTTCTGTGTTCAGGATACCGGAGTGCTGGTTTCATAGGACACAGGGGTCGTACTGTAGTCTGTACACCAGACTGAATTGCTGCTGTTTGCAGCTCCCCTTGAGGGGGCCCAATTTTTGCTACTGGTCTCCCGGTAGCCTGTAGCTGGGGAATCCCATATGTGAGGACTGACTTCCTGCTTGTTCCCAGAGAAAGTGTAGTTACTCACCTATAACAAGTGTTCTCTGGGGACAGCAGGAATCAGTCCTCACAACCCTCCCTCCTCCCCTTGGAATTGCTCATTTACCTTCTTTTATTTTGCTATCTTCAGCTATGTCATTTGACTGAGCAAGATGGCACCCTTGGGTGGGAAGGGGACCACGCATGCGTGGTGGCATCTCCCAAAGGCTTTCTTTGAAAGCTGGGGAGATGCTTCCGTGAGGGCTCCGTCGGTGCCGACGATATTCATATGTGAGAAATGATTCTTGCTGTCCCCGGAGAACACCTCTTAGAGGTGAGTAACTGCGCTTTCTTGATAATCTTCTGTTCCTGAATCTTTATTGTATATAGTTTCTTGTTCAGTGTAAGCGTTATTTGACCTGTTCAAAGTTCCATGTAAACCACTTTGACCTTTGTGAAAAGCGGTATATAAATCCTGCCAAATAAATAAAGAAATATTGAAAAGTGTTTTAACATGGAATAAAAAGCTATATCAGTTGATGCATTTTATCACTGTATTTTATGACTAGCCCTTCCAGTTGGAATGTAACAATAATAACATTTTTCCATATTCACCAAATAATCTGTAAGAACCAATATATGTTGAGCTTGGACATTTGAAGAGCCAGTGATGGTACAGGCCTTATATAAATAGACTATACATGCAAAACTGGTCTTGTAAGTTTCTAGACATATATGGCACATCAACAGATTGAAATACTCAACAAATTTTAAAATACAAAAGTGAATGGCTAAAATCAATTTTACGGACTTAAAAAGAGATGCCTTCAATGCTGTTTTCTTCTATTGCTCCACCTAGACATTTCCCAGTATGTCCGAAATCCCTTGACACTGTTGCACTGCCACAGCCCTCAACCCATGGGGATAATGGAGTGGAGGAGCAGCCTAGTGGTTAAGGCAGCAGCCAGGGAACAGAAAGACCAGTGTTCAAATCCCAATAGAACTCCTTGTGGCCTTGGACAAGTCACTTAACCCTCCACTGCCTCAGGTAAAAACTTAGATTGTAAGCTCTCCAGGGACAGGGAAATGCCTGCTCTACCTGATTGTAACTTGAACAGCAAAAGCTCTTCGTCTGAAGTCAGCAGCCCCAATTCCAAAGACGGCAACTCTCTGCCCCTGACTAGGAGCACTGACAGACTGCAGAGTCGGAGAGAGCTGAAGCACCATCTTGGAGACTTGGAAACAATGAGAGTTGAGAACTGGAGAATGAGGCAGGGAACTAGCTGAAGAGTTATAAACCTCCATCTCACCAAAAAATGAAGAATGGATAGCTAATGAATCTCTTCTGTCACTGTAGGGGAAAACACCTTCCTCTTAGCCATTAAAGGCCAACACAGGAGAGGCAGGGCATGTCTTGCTGCAAAAAAACCATTTTGGGTCCTCCACAGAATAATTTCTGATACAGAGTCTGAACAGTTATGGTACTTTATAGATTAGTCAAACCCTCTTATTCAGAGAAACTTTATGGTCTCCCCTTGAATTCTTCTCTAGAGGAAAAGAGAAACTCTTCACTGGAAGATATCTCCTTTTCAGATTTTGTTAAGGGAATGCCTAAGACCATCCTATTTGCATTAGGAAAGGAATTAGAGTTCCAGGGCAGACTCCATTTAAATAGCGTTCCAAAAGCTTTCAAATCCATAAAGCATATGAGAAGGCCAAGCAGCTTGGTGTCTCCTGTGAGAGAGAGGTTCGTACCTTAAGCCGCCTTGGGAGGAAGATATTTCAGAATGGTGCGCTTATCTCCTACATAGCTTCTTACAAGCTCCTTCATAAGCCAGTGTATTTGAAACATTCTGAGCAAGGCAGAAGATCTATCACAGTTTCTCCTTCAAAAGAAATGGGACAACCTAACCCTTTTTTTTCTTTTATCTGGAATAGGTGTTACATGACAGTTGTATTACTTTATTTATTTAACAGTGTTTTTTTATTTTATACCGCTTTATCCTATGGTCAAAGCTGTTTACAGCAAACAGAACTTAAAACATTTTAACAGGGTAACAAACTTGGAGAGAACTTAATAAAGAGGGGTCATAGATCGAGGAGGAAGGGAAGTGGGTTAACAGTGGATTCAGAGCAAGGGGGTAGGGGTGAGGGGACAGAGGTCAGTGGGATCATGTCTTGCCTTCAGTGAAGTAGGCTGTAAATAGATGTCTTGAAGGCCCTTCTAAATGATAATAGGTCCTTTGTGGCCCGTAGCTTGCATGGGATTGAGTGCCAAAGGGTAGGTGCATAAAGAGAGAAGGCTCTTCTGGATGTGAAAATGCTGGATCTAGTGAAGAGCACTGGAGTGCTTAGGGTTTTCTCAGATCTGGTTAGTCTTGTATGGTTGACTTTTGGTTTCTTGTATTATGGTTTGAAGGTGGGTGGATGACAGGCTGTTGAGGACTTTGAAAATTGTACAGATGGCTTTGAATCTTGTGCGTTCAATTATGGGTAGCTAGTGAAGCTGTTTGAGTAAGGGAGTTATGTGTTCAGTTGTGTGGGCATTGCAGAGGGTGCATGCTGCCGTGTTGAGGGCTAGTTGGAAGGGTGGGTTTGTTTCTTTAAGTGTGTTTCTTGTTAGCTATTGATGTGTAAGTAGTGGTGTCTGCCTGGTTCATTTGGTTTGTAAACTGCCTTGGTATCTTAGGATAAAGAGCAGTCTATCAAATAAATATTAAACAACATTAAGTCATTAGTAGACAAGAATAAGAAGTTTGAAAACACAAGGTCCTATTAGTGATATCTTTTGCCATAAGTATCAGTGCCTACAGACTCTCACAGTTGTTGGGGCTCGGACATGGTATCCAGGAAAAGATCACTGACATGCCATGTAAGGGAGGTTATCAATTTGAAGAATAGGTCGAGGAAGTGGTTGATCAGGTTTAAAGACTGCTTCTGAGCCACCCTCCTCATCTAGGAGATACTTGAGTGGGGGAACTTCTATCCTCTCAAGAGGCATTATTCTCTGTCCTTTTGTTCCCATCATCTACTGTTCATTTATTAGCAGCAGCAGCTGGAATTTTACTCTCAAATTAACTAGCAGAGGGCCCCAAAGCTGGAATCAGGTAGGCACAGCCAGTATTACAAGAATCATTCCAGAGGACTATCCTGTTGAGGAAAAGCTAAGGTTTTACGTAACTGTTGGCAGAGTATAATCTCTCTCATTCAGCAGTGTGAAACAGATATAAACTATATCTATTGGAAAACCTTATCAAATTGCTCTTCAGAGTTTTCTTGTTCAAACTCCCAACATCTGGATGTACTTTTAAGACCACTCCTCCTCCCTCTTAGAGATCAGTGCGGTAGATCCCATTCCATTGGGAGAAAGAGGGCAAAGAATTTACTCCAGCTATTTTCTCATATATCACCTCCAGTATCTTGTACTGCTCTTGGTATTAATGTCTGCGCCATGAGTATTCAAAAAATGCTAAGCCATGGTAGCAGCGCATCTTTGCAAACTAAAGATGTATTTTTCTATCTAGACAATTGGCTGATTAATAGCACATCTCAGGAAACTACTACAGAATCAGTGAGCACAACTCATCCAGGTTTTGGACTTACTAGTATTCATTATGGAGTCTTCCAAATTCTACTTAAGCCCATAATTTCATTTGGCGTTTATAGGAGCTTTGCTAGACCTTATTTAGGCAGAACCTTTCTTCTTCATTTCAGTGGTGGAGGAAATAAGAAAAAGCTAGCAGATATCAACTTGGGGCATGTTTAAGTCATTGGGCCTTGTCGTTGTTTTAGTCCATTGTTTGATGATAGTTTTTGATGATTCCAATTTTATCTGCATTTTATTTTTAATTTGCTTAGACTTAAATAAGCAGATTATAAAGCTTTTAATTAAATATATAGTATGTTGCTTTCTCAAGACATGGTCTAGCAGGATGCAAGCCCTCACATATGGGTGACATCTTGGACAGAGCCCCACGTGGCAGCGCTTCCCAGCTTCTATTGGAAGCTTTTCAGAAGCTGCACCACACCTGCGTGTCTGCCTTCCTGCCTGCTGCCACGGTGCTCCACAGACATTAATTCGGTCCTGTTTCCCCCCCCCCCCCCGCCTCCCTTTCAAGGGGCCTTCCTGAACAAGTATTCTATTGGTATTCATGTTAGTGCTTGCCATCGGTTGCATCAGTTCCATTGAGCATGGTTCCTCCTTCAGTTCTGGTGCCTTTTGGTAAAGTTTCCTTTCTTCAGTTCTCCCTGTTGCCTGACAAGGTCACCATCTAGCCAGCGGGTTCAAGAAGTGTGCCAAGTATGCCAGGACCATCTCTGTAACTGACAGGCACAACTGGTGCCTCCAGTGCCTGGGTCCCAGTCACCAGCCCTCTTCCTGAAATTTGTGCCTGCAGATGACAAGGAGAGGCCTGAAGGGTCGAGAGAAACACACAAACCCCTTTTTGGCCAGAGGTCTGATTCGACATCTTCAGCACCGCCATCAGTCTCGATGGTTTCCCAGGAATCCGCCAAGGGTGCATCAACATTGAGAAGTTCAGACTCAATCGGAACCGAGCACCCGCAATGCCCCGGAGCATCAGCCATCAGTTGGTTGGTCTCCACCTGGAGTCAAGAGAGGATTTAACCTTGTCTCTGTCGACATTGAAGGGGAATCCAGGCAAACATCAGACGAAGGCCCGGGTGCATGGGCATTGGAGCCCTTCCAAGCAGGACATTGAGAATGATGAGCATGAGCAGCCCATCAAGGTGCCCTGGAGGGAAGACCCCTCAACCTGCAGGGTTTCGGAGGGGCACTGACCAGCTTCTGATAAGCAAGACCATACCGATACTCCCACATAGATGCAAGAGACATTGGTCAAAGCTGCTCAGGCCCCGAGGCCTTTGGAATTAGCAGCCATGGAGGATCACCTCCTTCGGACACTTAAAGTCCACATTACATTGCTGCTGGAGAAACAGCTGACTGACTCTTCATCCTCGAGATGCATGCTGTGCCTGCAGAGGCATCGTCAGGGCATCGAAGAGATCAGATGCTGGTTCCCAGCGGGGCATCTCCCCCTCGAGTGTCTCAAGTTCCGATGCCCTGATGAAACCTCGGAAGCCTTGATGCATCACCAATCCCATAGAAGCTCTCACTCCCCTTGGGGCAGGAGGAAGCTCCGAGCAGAGTCTCAAAGGTACTTTGACTTCCTTTTGGAGTCTGATTTCTGATGGTTGGGTGACCGATGTAGAATCAGAATACTTCTCAAAAGGCAGGTCTCCTGAGTTCTCATCAGACTCCACCCCTCTGCATGAAAGGCGGAAGTCTCCTCCAGAGGTCGTGTCCTTCCAGAAGTTCATGAGGGATTTGAGGAAGGCCATCCCATTTTCACTGGAGATGGAGGATGAGCCCAGGGCAGAAGAATTCTCCAGGAACAAGCAGGATGTCATTCCTCACATATGGGTGACTGCATTGATGGAGCCTGCGTGGAGCATTTCCCCAGCTTTCAAAGAAAGCCTTTGGGATATGCTACCATGCATGCATGGTCCCCTTCCTGCCCAAGGGTACCATCTTGCTCAGTCTCCATTTTTCCGCGGAGCCCAATGAATGTCTGTCCTGTTTCCCCAGAAAAAATCCTTGTTAATTATCTTCAGAATAGTTTCCCGGTTTGCATACCGGCTCCTCTTCTTGCCTCGAGCCGGTGCCATCCCCAGCGCTGTTCTCTGCTCCTTTTGCCTTTTTGATCGAGGCTCCCCTTGACCGGCGTTCATGCCTTTTTTTCGCCTGGGGGTCATTGACCTGATCCGGGTGTTCCCCACCAATCTCCCTGTGGGTTCAAAAAATGTGACTGCTACAGTCAAATAATGTCAGTGACCAACATCTATGACTGCTGCCTGCACTGTCTGGGACCGGACCATGACAGCATCTCCTGTGACCTGTGCTAGGCCATGACACCTAAAACCAATAAAAAGAGATCAGAATTGCAAAAAAAAAACTGTGCCCCAGGTCTAACTCAGCACCGGCCTCCCCAATGCCGAACTTCAAGCCCAGCACTTCCTGTGAGGCCCGAGCATCCTCTGAGTCCGCAACAACTCCTCTAATAAGACCTCGGACCCCAAGAGAGAAAAGAAAAAATCCTCGAAGTCCACCAAGGTTGCACCAGTAAAACCGCCTGGAGGGACTTGGGCGGATCCAAGAAGCGCCCCACCAAGGTCTTCAAGAAGGATTCCTCGGCCGGTGGAGACCGTGTGAGGTTCCTCAAGACTTTAGTACTCGTTGAGGATGTACTCGCGAGAGTGCCGGTGCCGGGCCCGAAAGATGCAGAGCCTTATAGCTTGGAAACCAAAATGGCGGTCTTGGAGCAGAACATCACTGCTATCCTGGCCTTGCAGAAGGCAATGATGGCTGGTTTGTCCGCTTCATCTGCCCTGATGACTGGGCCCCTGACTGCAGGGGAGTCCCCGGTCATTGTGCCGAGCTCCGAGTGCCATCAGCCTCGGGTAAGCCCTTGGTGCCTGTCGAAGTCTCGGTCCTGTTCCTCAGGCATCCGTTCTCCCTGGCCACTTTACATGACTCGGACCCCAGGACCTACGGAGGCCACTGACCACTCAGCCTCGGCCCTGACATTGAGTCGCAGGGTCTTGGACTTGTCATCGTTCGATTCCAAGTGGGAGACAGACGACAAGGTGTCCTTAGAAACCAAGCGGCACCGAGATATTCCCTTGGACCCATCACCTCTGGTGCCATTCTCCTCCGGAAGATGTGGCCTTCCATGACTCTTGTCAAGGATATGGCCAGGGCCCCCTCAGTGCAAACGGAGGCGGAGGAAGATCAGAGCACCGAGGAACTGGAGATACTCTAGTTTGAGTCTTCACACAAGGGGAGACTCATGGGGCCTGTGCAACCGATACTTGAGCGGCTTCTACTCATAATGTGGGAGATGTTGGCCTCTGTGCTGGTGGTGAGCCAGAGTCTCAATGCCATCTACCATGTCCGAAAGGGCCCTGGGTTCCACAAGCCCCAACTCCCACATAACTCTGTACTCGTCAAGTCGACCATTCAGAAACTTAAGAGCCAGAAGACCCACACTTCGGTCTCTCCTGGGAGGGACGCTAGAGCCCTCAATGCCCTCGGGCGCAAGTGTTACCAGGGCTCCATGCTGGTTTGCCAGATCCAAGCCTATGAATTGTACATAGGCATGTACCTAAAGGCTCTAACCCAAGAGTTGTCCGAGTTTTCAGTGGGGCTTACCAGGGAACCCCTCCAGCTGTTCCAATCCCTGACTTCTGGGATTAAGGACTGTTCTAAGTTCCTGTCCGGGGTGGACTATTGATGGCTTTGATTCAGTGGCCGGCATCAGCACCTGGCACCATGCCTAGCTGCAGTCCTCAGGCCTCGCGTATTGGGTCCAAGACAAGCTGCTCGACGTCCCTTCCACTTGGGAGAACCTGTTCGGCAAACCGATGGCTGAGATTGAAGCAGACGTAGTGACTCGACAGAGGCTCAACAAGAAGACCTCATCCTTTCTCCATAAGAAACCATCAGGGAAAATATGCCTGTTCCTGAGGAAAAAGGGGCCCTTTCAGCAGAGTCATCACTATCAGCCCTTCTTGGAGCAGCAATAGGGTTCTCACCCTAAAAGACAAAGCCATGTGGCTCAGAAGCCCCAGCTCCCACCCAGCCCAGGTGGAACTTTTGACTCCTGGGGCAGGGCCTCCCCTCCCCTGGGAAACCTTCTCCAGCCCACAGGGGGCCGCCTGGCACTCTTTGCCCACAAGTGGACCAGTTTCACCTTGGACCAGTAAGTACTACAGGTGGTAAGGGAGGGATACCTCCTCCACCTACAGCAGGTACCTCCCAGGTTCTTTCTAGGAGAGCCAGTTCGACTTCTCTTCCACCATACCCTTTTGCTCTCAGAGCTCGCAGGTCTGCTCAGGGACAACGCAGTGGAGCCTGTACCCAAACATCTATGGGGAAAAGGCTTCTACTCCAGATTCTTCCTTGTCCCAAAGAGAACTGGGGAACTCAGGCCCATACTAGACCTGAGAAACTTAAACAAGTTTCTGGTGAGGGAGATATTCAAGATGCTCTCCCTTGGAATACTGCTGCCTTACCCTCCACCAGGGAGATTGGCTGTGCTCCTTGGACCTAAAGGATTAGTATACTCGCATCCTGATCCACCCTTCCCACAGGCAGTACCTACAGTTCGTGGTGGGAGGGAGGGCACTACCAGTACAGGGTGCTACCCTTTGGCCTGGCCGCCTCCTCAAGGGTCTTTACAAAGTGCCTGGTGGTGGTAGCTGCCTACCTGCACTTACAAAGGGCTTTTGTCTTCCCCAGGGATGGTACAGCCTCAGAGGTCAGTCAGGCCGCAGAGCATGTAGCTTCCTTCTGCATCACCTGGGGTTTGTCATCAACTACCCCAAATCCCATCTCTCTCCAGCCCAAAGACTGGAGTTCATAGGTGCTTAGTTGGACACGTTACAGGTCAAGGCTGTCCTCCCAAGGGAAGGCGGAATACTTCGGGCAACTAGCAGTTGAGGTGCAATGCCGCTGGTCAGTGCCAGCTCGCCGCCTCCTGCAACAGTCCACGTCATGCCCTCAGCCCGCTTACACATGCGGATAGCCCAGTGGTGCTTATGCTTGCAGTGGACTCGGGCCATGGGTAGGCTACTGGACAGGGTCAGGGTTACCCACCAACTGGGGAAGTCCCTTAGCTGGTGGCAAAACTTACGCCACCTCCAGGCAGGAAAACCCTTTCAGGCACCCATGCCGCAGAGGACCCTTACCACAGATGCCTCCTTCCTGGGTTGGGAGGCTCATTGTGGAGACCGCCACACGCAGGACGGCTGGTGTCAGAAGGAGTCACAGCTACAGATCAGTCTCCTGGAGCTCAGGGCATTCTTCTTGGCCCTATGAGTGTTCTGCCACCGCCTGCGACATTGGCCTGTATTGATCCAGATGGTCAACTAGGTTGCCATGTTTTATATCAACAAGCAGGGGGCACTGATTCATACTCCCTCTGCCAGGAGGCGGTGGCCCTCCTCTCCTCTCCTCTCCTTTGCAGCACTCAACAGCATGCTTCTGTGAGCGGTGTACCTCCCGGGCCAGGACAACTGCCTAGCAGAAAGGCTGAGCAGAGTCCTTCATCCACACGAGTGGCAGTTAAACCCCAGAGTAACGAAGCAGCTCTTCCACCACTGGGGCAGGCCTATGATGGACCTATTCCCCTCTCCGGACAACATGTAACTACCCTACTTCTGCTCCCGTCAGCTGCACCCGGAGAGAGTGGTGGCAGATGCCTTCCTGATTTTGTGGTCTGAGGGCTTACTCTATGCATTCCCTTCAACTCCCCTGGTCGCCAGGACCCTTTTCAAAATCCAGACCTCAACGTGGTGCTCTCCCAGCTCATTAAGCCATCGTTCGAGCCCTAGCCTACAACCTGTGGTACCTGTCTTGGAAAGTGGCCTTTCTGGTGGTCCTTACGTCTGCTCATTGAGGCCCTGGTGGCTGATCCACCATATCCAATGTTCTACAAGAACAGAGTAGTGTTCCAACACACCCCAAATTCCTCCCAAAGGTGGTATCTCCTTTCCACCTCAACCAAGAAGTGGTCCTTCCCACCTTCTTCCCATGACCTCACGCCGGCAGGGAGGAACTAGTACTTCATATACTCGATTGCAAACGGCCCTATCCTACTTACAGTGGACCCAGGCCCATTGCAAAGCTCCTTAGCTTTTCGTGTCATTTGACCCCAGCAGACTGGGGCTCCCCGTGACTTAAGATAACTCTCTCCACTTGAGTGGTGGACTGTATTGCACTTGCCTATAAGTGATCTGGCCTCTCCCTTGAGCACCGGATCACAGCGCATTGTGTGAGGGCGATGGCCATGTCGGTGGCCAACCTCTGCTCAATGCCGGTGATGGAGATCTGCAAGGCTGCCACATGGTCTTCAGTTCATACGTTCGCAGCTCACTACTGCCTGGAGAGCGAGTCCTGCAGGGACAGTGCCTTTGGCCAGGCAGTACTCCGTAATATCCTTAAGTCAAAGCAGTGGCATGTGGGTACATAATATACAAGCAAAACTATGTACAGGTGACATCATATACAGGTTGGCAAAAGGTAATGGTTGTGAATCAGTGTCTCTTGGGCATTGTATTGTCTGGAGGTGTTCTGGGGAGCTGAGTTGGCTATTGGTTAGAGGAGAAGGTTGTATGGTTTACTAAGTTATGCTTCCAAAGTGTTCTGCGTATAGAAAAGTTTTCAGCTTCTTTCTGAAGTGTTTTCTGTCCACAGTGATTCTAATATCTTCCAGGAGGGAGTTCCATGGGGTTGGTGCAGAGAATGAGAACACTCTTAGGTGTAGTCTGCTTAGACCGGGTAATAGCAGGGTTTGCCTCTATTGAAGCCTCCTGCTCTGTCATGGGACATCAGCATTGTTGTAACCCAGCTGATAAAAGCTCCCTTTGAGCCATTCAACTTGTGAGCTGAATTGTCTAACCTGAAAGTTCTTATTTATCACAAAAGGATCAAGCAGGAATGAGTCTTCACATATGGGTACATCGGTACCGACGGAGTCTGCGCGGGAACGCTTCCCAGCGTCCAATCAAAGAGTTTTTGGAAGCATCCCACCACGCCTGCGTGCTGCCTTCCCGCCTTTCCCAACTGCCTCTCCTCAGTTTTCGTTTTCCGCGGAGCCGGCAGGACGTCCTCCTGTCACCGCAGAAAATTCTTGTTTTATTTCTTTAGTTTTCTTGTGGTCGCGGCTGTCTTCCCCGTCGCCACCGGTACCGCCGGTGTTTTCTTTTCTTTTCTTGTAAAATCTTCCTTTTTCAAGGGATATTTTTTCTTCATAGTGTCCCACGGTTTCTTAGGCCTTTTAGGCCTCTTTTTCCTTCATGGAACCGCCAGCCACTTTCTCCAAGAAATGTTCAAACTGTGGCGGTACAACTTTATTTTTAGACCCTCGAAGTCGGTGTCTAACCTGCTTGGGTCCTGACAACAGTTTGGTGAGAAAAGGTCTTCAACATCGAGGTTCCCTCGATACACGGTTTCCCTCCAACTTCGGGGCACCGTCCTCTTCTTCTTCTACACAGGATCAAGTAACCCACAAACAGTCTGTTAAGACTAGCCAGCCCTTGAGTGGTAGGTCTCATGCACAGCATGTAGACGGCTCTGGCCTTGCCCTCGAGGGCCCACTGGCTTCAAAACACTGGCGGGAGTCTTCGATCTCCAAAGCGTTTGAGGGGTTTCAGGTTGTTCCTGGGGTTCACCCCTCACAGAACATACCTGAGCCGTGTCCGGTGGTGGCATCCGCTTCTAGCGGTACCAATTACCCCGGCATCGGCACTGGTGTTGGATGAAACACTCCTCACCAGGGATGGTCATCTGGCGTCCTCGGTGCCTTCCGGACCGGTGGATACTCTCCAGACTGACTTTCCATTATCGGTATCAGCACCGATACTACCACCGACGTCGGTACCTTCCAGACGTGCATCGATAGCCTCGCTTCCTTCGATGCCGAGTCTGGAATCGATCTCCAGTCTGGAGGACTGGGTACCGACTCGCCTTGGTACCGGCTCTCGGCGGTACCGAAGGCTCGGTTCCGATGATTCGGATCCGCAACTCTCGGTTCCCCCGAGGCCGATTGAGTTGCCATTGGTTGACCTTCATCCACCGGTATCAGACACGGTACCGAAGTCGGTACCGATGTCCTCATTACCCTTACGGTCGGTGCCTTCCATGCTTCGCTTATCAGGCTCTCTGCCCTCGATGCCGAGTTTGGAATCGATCTCTAGTCTGGAAGACTGGGTACCAATACGCTTTGGTACCGACATCGATCGATACCGGTGGCTCGGTACCGAGGATAGCGGCCAGAGGTTTTCGGTTACCTCGGTACCAATTGAACTGTCACCGATGACTGCTCCGATGTCTCTGTCTGGTTCGGCTCCAACATCGGTACCGGTATCCACAGTAGCATCGTGGCCAACTCCTGCCATGCCTTTTTCAACAGGATCGCTCCCTTCTATACCAAGCTTGGAGTCGATACCTGGCATGGACAATGTGGTAATGACGGTAGCTGCTCCTGACAGCCAGTACCGGCAACCATCCCTTAAGCATTCCACACTGCACCGTGCAAGATCTTCTATTCCTATATATTTGGATAGCTTTGTCGGTGGTCAGGCTAGTTCTTCAGATCTAACCTGTCCAAGGGAGATTCCTGTTGGGGATCCCTCTTTTCAGAGTTTCCTCCTGGATATAGCAAGATCTCTTGCCATTCCTATCCCAGGACATGATCCTGCACAAGGCTCTGTTTCTACCAAAGCAAAGGAGAACATAATGCTTCCTTTGCATCATTCCTTGCAGGATCTCCTTCTGGGAATGTGGGAAACACTTTTAAGGATACCCCCACCTTCCAGAGCAACTGATCTCTTATATCAGGTGCCCCCCTCTCCAGGGTTTCAAAAGACTCAACTTCCTCATCATTCCATAGTAGTGGAATCAGCAATGAGGCGGGTAAAGAGTAAGAAAAAGCACTCTTCTTGTCCGCCAGGTCGTGAGTCTAAGACACTAGATGCCTTTGGACGTCAAACCTTCCAGACATCTATGTTTTCTGCAAGAATTCTCTCATATATTTTTTATATGAATCTATCTCTTGAGGAGGTCACAAAGCACTTACATCTTTTGACTCCTTCCCTTCCAGAGTCCAAGAGTGCAGGCTATTCTTCACTGCTCAAGCATCTTCAGAATATCTCTTGGTTTCTTACTCGTGCTTCCATAGACTCTTTTGAGTCTGTTAGCAGGACTTCTGCTATAACTATAGGGGCACGACGTAGAGCCTGGCTCCAAGCTTCAGACTTGGACAAATGGGCACAGCAAAGACTGGGACATACTCCTTGCACTGGAGACAATCTTTTCAACAAGGAGTCTTTACGTCAGGTTACTCAGTTGTCCACTGACTTACCTGTTCCTAGGGGCTGTTCTGCACCTTCTTCTGTCCCAGTAGGTAGGAAATATCCTACCAAACCTTCTTCCCGTAGGAAAAGAAGGTTTTATGCATCATCTGCCCATCATACAGATGTTCCCAAACAAGGGAAGCATCGTCCTGGTCTGCAGAATTCAACCTCTCACCAGGCTCAGCAAACCCAGCAACCACAGGATTTCTGATCAATCTCCATTAGATGCTTGTGACTTTTGGGGTTAGAATCTGCAGTTGCTTCTTCTCAATAGAGGCAATCCACTGCTGTCATTCTAAATCCTAGACATGGATCTCTTCCCAAAAGACATCCATTCTTTCTATGTTCTATGAGCTGTCAGGATGTTCATGCTTCTAGGTCACAGGGTTCTCCTCCTCTTCCTGCTAGGGAAAGAGGTCTAACCACTATCAAACGATAGTTTCCTGTGCCAGCATGTCTTTTTTTTCCTTTTTATAGACTTACTACTTTGTAAGTCTTCTTCAGCTCCATTCTCTTTACCCTCTTATTGCTTCACTGGAGGGCTTTTCTTCAGCCTCTCTAGTTTTGTTACTTTTCCAGTGCGGAGTTCTCTTCTCTGAGTTGACTCCTCTTTTTCAATCTTGCTTTGAGGCAGTTCATCAGACATGTCCAGAGTTTTCTACTCCTGTTCTGTCTGTTCTTTCTGTTTTTAAACAGTAACATTCTTTCTGCTGTCTGGCCAGCAGCTGCCAATGCAGGAGCCTTAATGTTTGGACCACTGGTTCTTGTCCACCAGCAACCAGATTTGTCCTCCACTAACATTCTGTCTGGTCTTAGTAATGGCTCCAAGTCAGTGCTGTCATCTGTCTTGAAATTTTTTTCACTACAAGCTTGTTGGATTGTCTTTTCTTTCTGCCATCTCCATTCCCCTGGGTTTGGCAGTATAGTTGACATAGGTACTGGCTCTTCAGCAGCCAGTTCTATCTCCTCATTCTCCTGCATCATGCTCTTTGCAATTCTACAGAGAAGCTCTCCACTATGGGCCCTTGATAGAGAGCATGGGGTTTTTTTCTCCAACAGCTATCCTAGATGGTTGGAAAAGGCTTTTTCAGTCATGTCTCCCATGACTAGAAAGGTTCTCCCTTTTTTCACAATCTCCTTTTTAATATAAAGGACATAGGCCTTCTCTTACGTGAAAGCTTAAGGAGTTGCCATTTCCCTGCTTTGGTCCATACTATTTCCAATCGGGAATATGTTTTTCTCCTTGCAGCTCGTCCTCATGGTAAGAACGCATGATACCTCTTTGCCCTTAAGCAGGTCAGCATGGTATCTCATTTTTATGCGTCTTGTGTTCACTTACCATGCTAGAGTTCTGGAATACTCGGGACTTGCTGGCTGCAGACTGATTTCATCCTCTGCTTTTCACGTAACCGTCCTGTTTTTTTCACTAGCTAGCATCCCTGTAGCCATAACCAGTGGGAATAGATTCTCTATATATCTTCTCAAGTAGGTTCCACCTTCTTGTTAGATGAATCTTTCCTCTCCACATTTCCTATGTGAATACCGTTCTGTAGGCATATCTCTGTCTGCTTCTTGCAGACACCCATATAGAGGCATATATATATTCATCTATAGTATACATCTTACAGATGTCTATGTCTATCATTTGTGTGTATTTTATGCCCTTTCATATCTCACTATAGATATCTTATACGTATATCTATATCTATATATATGTATCTGTCGAGATATTTTACCATGGGTAGATATGTATTCTGCATTATCTACCTGACTGTCGAGGCTCATATAGCTATATGATTCTGACAGATGGGCTTTACCCATACCTATGCTATCTAGCATGTTTGGGGTTCTACACTCCCAACCACTTCTGTGGTAGTTAACAACTTCCACCATGACCTTGAGGTTTAGGTACCTCTGAAGCTCTCCATGTTCCAGTATCTCTCCTAGCTGACTCCAGTTAGGAGAGACATTGCGGATCTTCAGCTAATCACAGGCTCTAACGCCTCAGACGTTTGTCCTTTCTTTTGGGATACAAGGGGTTTCCATACCTTTTCCTCCCACAAGGACTGTGCCTGTTTGTCCATTTCGGTCGGCCTTCTCTTTTTGCTTCCAAGGGTGAGCCACAATGTCGCCAAAAGAGTTCGGCTTTTACCATAAAGCCTTCCGCTGAAGGCCCACCATTTTTGGTACTACCCCAGTTATTACTGGGGTCCCCTCCTACCTTTCAGGAATCTGACTTCCACTGTTTTTTCCTAACAGGTTTATTACCTCCACTTCACAGTGAGGTCCTCCTTGAGGTTCCTCTACTGGGTTCCCCAGTAGATCCCATGAACCTCCTTACCGCTGTGTAATCCTGTTAGGGGAGGTCCATATTGCAATATTTCTTTCAATATCTTTGATGATAATTATCATCCGCACATGGACTCCTTGTCTGCAGTCCTATGCTAGGTTAGCTGTTCCACAGCACCTTTCTTTCTTCAACTCCTACCCTCCATCCTCAGGATGCCTGGTGTTGTGGGGGATAGCATGTTCCAACCTATAACATGCTGGGACTCCAGGCATCTTAGCTTGGGAGTCCCCATATGTGAAGACTCATTCCTGCTTGTTCCTGGAGATAGCACAGTTACTTACCTGTAACAGGTGATCTCTGGGAACAGCAGGAATAAGTCTTCACAACCCACCCACCTCCCCAGGAGTTGTATCTCTATCTATCTTTCCTCCCTCTCTCTTTGTCTCAGCTTTAAAACTTAACTGAGGAGAGGCAGGTTGGGAAAGGCGGGAAGGCAGCACGCAGGCGTGGTGGGATGCTTCCAAAAGCTCTTTTATTGGACGCTGGGAAGCGTTCCCGCGCAGACTCCGTCGGTACCGACGTACCCATATGTGAAGACTTATTCCTGCTGTTCCCAGAGATCACCTGTTACAGGTAAGTAACTGTGCTTTGGTTGTGTTGGTTCCAGAATGCAGTCAGTATACTACAGATCTTAGTAACTGATCTGTCCTATACTACGTTTTCCAACAATAAGCTGGTTTACATTTGTATTATAGGTTTCTGCTAAAGGTGGTGTCTAGTGAAATGTTCTTACAACATTTTTTCACAGGCCACATGTCCACAAAGGTGAATGTGCCTTACACACCTTGGGTTGCAAGAAGTCTTTTCTTTGGAGCACACTGAAGCTGTTGGAAAGTCCACCCTGTTTTTCTTTGTTTTGGCTGTCATCAAACCTGGGACTGCCATAATCAAACACATAATGTCTTATTGGATAGCAGAGTGCATATCTTTCAATTATCCCTTTACTGGAAAGCCTGGGTCCTGAAAGGACATGGTAAAACTCATTTTAGAACCATGGTGACATGAGTCCCCTCACCTGTCAGCCTCTATGGAAGAAATCAACAAAGCTGTGACCTGGACTTTAACCCACATTCATATCACATTACTGTTGGGAGAAAAATTCCCAACACAACAGTAGGTTTGGTCAGTCTGTCCTGCAAAATCTCATTGAGGATTAGAATACAACTCCATACCCTTATGTCCAATTTTTTTTTTTTTTTTTTTTAGTTTTTCCAGGTTGCCTTCATTTAAAAATAGCAACAATGACTGTTTTCCAATAAAATCATGTTTGTTTATTGCCTGTTGGCACTTTTTGTTAAAAGCAGCCTATCACTAGGGATTCTCACTTATTTTATCAGTGCTTGCTCTTGAGAAACAAAATTGCTTTCCTGTAATATGTGGTCTTTCAGGATAGCAGGATATTAGAACAGGAAAAAGAAAAACAAAGGGACACTCTTGCAAAAGCACAAACGGGAAAAAAGAGTAGGGGTACTACTATTACTTATCATTTGTATAGCAATATAAGGTGTACGCAACGCAGTACATATAGATGTAAGACGTTCTCCAGGACCAAGCAGGAAGTCAGTCCTCACATATGGGTGACGTCGGCGCCGACGGAGCCCTCGCGGAGCAATTTTCCCCAGCTTTCAAAGAAAGCCTTTGGGAATTGCAGCGCGCATGCGTGGTCCCCTTCCCGCCCAAGGGTGCCATCTTAGCCAGTCTTCTTTTTTCCGCGGAGCCCTACAGACGTGGTCGTCTTGTCCCCGCAGAAAAAGTTGATTTTTCGTGATTTACTTCTCTTTTTTCTTCGGTTCGACGCCGGTCTCTTTCCTGCCCGGACTCGCGACGCCGTTGCGAGTCCTTCTCTTATTTTTCGGTTTTTCTGATTTTTCTTGTCAGTTTCGTTTTCGGTTTTTCGCTGGCAGCCCGGTCCTTTGACCTTGCAGGGGCCCTTTTTCCCCCGATGGCTGCCAGTGGTTTCAAAAGGTGTGTTCAGTGTGACAGAAATATGTCACTTACTGACACACACGATAATTGCCTCTGCTGCCTTGGCCCAGATCACGAGGAACTGATCTGTGGGGCCTGCAGCAAAATGTCCTCCAAAGCTTTACGGAGTCGGCGGCATCAGCGGGAACGAATCTTCGCAGATCCCACCCGTACCCGGACCTCGTCGGAGGCCTCGGCGTCCAGAGGCTCCAGCTCTGAGCATCACCGGAGTTCCTCCGACAGAGGTTCTCCCTCCGGGGATCATCATCGGAAGGTGAAACCCGCGAGGGCGGCGTTGGTGGACACTCCTGGTTCCGCGAGGGCCAGGTCGCATAGCCCCGATAGCCGTCCCGGGTCTTTGGAGAAGGAACGTCTCCCGAAACGACCTCGTTTGGAATCGGAGTTGCCTGCTCGGGTAAGTCCTGTAGTCCTCCTGGACTCGCCTCCGAGGGGTCCGACGTCGGGCCCGACGCCGTCGGGGCCCAAGTCGGGGGCTGCTGGGTCACCTGAGGTCGGACTCAGGTTGACGGCCTTGGAGAGCAGACTATCTGCCTTCATGGACCAGCAGCGGGCACTGATCGCTAGCCTCGCTGGCGCCTCTGCCCCGACCGCCGGGACGTCGACGTCCAAGTCGACCCCGGAGACCGAGCCGATCCTCGAGTCCATGCGGGCTCGAGTCGATCCTCGGTCGAGGTCACCCTCGGCCTCCCGTTCGGGACCGAGGTCATCGACGCCGACTCCCTCGGCGTCGGGGCGGCCGACGCCTCCGCCCGCCCGAACTGACCCCACCGATTCCTCCTCGGAGTCGGCCTGGGAGTCTGAACTGGAAGAGTCACCTGATTCTTTTCGGACTCGGTGTGTCCCCTCGGACTCCCCTGAGTCCGAACCTCGGAAACAGTCCCCCCCAGAGGATGCCCGGTTCTCGGACTTCGTCAGGGATATGGCCAAGGCTTTGGCCTTCCCTGCAGATCCCGAGGAGGAGCCTCGAGCCGAAGAGCTCGACGCCCTTCAGTACGACTCTCCCGCCAGGGAGCACTTTACTGTACCGGTTCCTCCCATGCTGGAACGACTACTCTTCCGCATGTGGGAGAGTCCGGCATCGTCGCCGGTATTAAGCAAGCGGGTCGATTCCATCTATCGAGTCCGCAAGAGCCCTGGCTTCCAAAAAGCACAGCTACCGCACCATTCCATGGTGGTGGAATCGGCCATGCATAGGCTTAAGAGCCAGAAGATGCACTCCTCGGTGCCTCCTGGCAGGGAGTCCCGCAACCTGGATGGCCTCGGTAAGAAGTGTTTCCAGGGCTCTATGCTTGCTTGTCGGGTCCAGACCTACCAACTCTACATGGGCATGTACCTTAGAGACCTGGCTAAGGAGATAGCCGGATTCTCTGCTGGGCTGTCTGAGGAACCTTTGCGGAGGTTCCTAGCCTTGTCCACTGGTATTCGGGAATGCTCCAAATTCATTTCTCGAGCAGCCTATGATGGCTTTGAAGCATTGGCTCGAGTAGCCGCAGCCGGCATCGGTGCCCGCCGACAGGCTTGGCTTCAGTCGTCTGACCTTGAACCCTGGGTGCAGGACAAGTTGGTCGATGTCCCCTGCCGAGGTGAGAACCTCTTTGGCAAGCCCATGGCTGAGAAGGCTGCACAAATCGAGACGGAGACTCTCACCAGAACTAGGCTCTCTAGGAAGACCTCTGCCCCTTCCCAGAAGAAGAAGGGCTCGGGAAAGAAGTCCTTTTACCCGAGAAAGGCGGCTGCCTATAAACACTACCCTCAATATCAGGCCTCCGCAGCTCCCCAACAGGGTCAGCAGGCCAAGGGACGGGGTAACGGGTCCCGTAGGCAGCAAGCCCCCAAGCCTGCACCACCGGCCCCTGCTCAGCAGGGTGGGGGTTTTTTGACTTCATCGGCATAGCCTCTCCCCTCAGCTGGTTCCTCCCAGCACAGGAGGCCGGCTGGTCCACTTTGCCCACAGGTGGTCCAACATCACTTCAGATGCCTGGGTGCTTCAGGTTGTGAGAGAAGGCTATCTTCTCCACTTCCACCAGGTCCCTCCCTCCTATTTCCCGGGAGAGCCTCCACGACTCCCTCTGCACAGGGACTTACTCCTTCAGGAGTTAGCAGGTCTTCTTCAGGAACAGGCTGTGGAACCGGTGCCCCACCACCTGAGGGGTCAAGGCTTCTATTCCCGGTATTTCCTAATACCAAAAAGAACGGGAGGCCTCAGACCCATCCTGGACTTGTGCAACCTCAACAAGTTCCTCGTGCGGGAGAAGTTCAAGATGCTTTATTTTATTTATTTATTTATTAACAATTCTTATATACCGCACTATTAGACATCAGCGCGGTTTACATTGAACAGAAAACATCCGACAGTTTACACATGTCTGGTCGTTACATTTAACAGGAAGTATAACTTGGCGAAATAGGGGAAACTAAATACAATGCAGGGTTATCTGATAAAGGATATCCTGGTTAACTATATACAACAGTGGTACAATAGTATATGGAACAACAGTGGTACAATAGTAAATGGAACAGCTTACCCTTGGAATCCTTCTGCCCTACCTCCAGCAGGGAGATTGGCTATGCTCCTTGGATCTAAAGGATGCCTACACGCACATCCTCATCCACCCAAGCCACCGCCAATACCTAAGGTTTGTGGTGGCAGGAAATCATTACCAGTACAGAGTACTGCCCTTTGGCCTATCCTCCGCACCACGAGTCTTCACAAAATGTCTCGCGGTGGTGGCGGCTTATCTCCGGCTTCACGGCCTCTATGTCTTTCCGTACCTAGACGACTGGCTCATCAGAGCGTCGTCCGCTCCAGAAGTCATAAAAGCCACCCACCGCACTGTGACTCTTCTCCAGTACTTGGGCTTTGTCATAAACTTCGCAAAGTCCACTTTGCTCCCCTCGCAAGATCTCGAGTTCATCGGCGCAAGGTTGCACACTCTCCAAGCGCGAGCTTTCCTGCCTCTCGACAGGGCTCATGGACCTAGCCGGCCGTTTTCGCAGCCAGTCCCTGGTCTCGGCCAGGCGCTTCCTGAGACTACTCGGCCATATGGCTTCCACGTCCACGTGACCCCCAGTGCCTGCCTGAATATGCGGCCTGCTCAGTGGTGCCTTCGCAAGCAGTGGCAACAGGCCACGGGCGGCCTAGCTGACTTAGTGCGCATCTCCGGCCCGCTGGCCTCTTCTCTACAGTGGTGGCTTCATCGGCCAAACCTGGTGCTCGGAATGCCTTTTCAGTCTCCTCCGCCGGCTCAAGTGCTGACGACCGATGCTTCTCTCCTAGGATGGGGAGCACATTGCCAAGGGGCATGTACTCAAGGTCTCTGGACCACGTGGGAGTCTGCGCAGCAGATCAACTTCCTGGAGCTCAGAGCGATCCGTCTGGCTCTCAAGGCTTTCTCCCACCTGACTTCTCACCGGTCAGTCCTTGTCCAGACGGACAATCAAGTTGCCATGTTCTACGTGAACAAACAGGGGGGCACGGGCTCCTTCCTTCTCTGTCGAGAAGCACAGAGGCTCTGCTCTTGGGCCGTCAGCCACGGCATTCTTCTCAAGGCAGTTTATCTCCCAGGCCAAGAAAATTGCCTGGCGGACAAACTCAGCAGAATCCTCCAGCCGCACGAGTGGCGCCTGGATCCCTTAGTAGTTCAGAAACTCTTTCTGAAGTGGGGCCTCCCCACGATGGATCTCTTTGCCAGTCCTCTCAACCGGCAACTTCCTCGCTTCTGCTCTCGGCAGCCGCATCCCCTTCGAGTAGCGGCGGATGCTTTTCTGCTCTCATGGTCGAAAAGCCTTCTGTATGCCTTTCCTCCCATACCGCTAGTCTCTCGAACTCTTTTCAAGGTTCTCCGAGACAAAGCTTCCATGATCCTGATAGCTCCTCGGTGGCCCAGATAGCCGTGGTTTCCACTCCTGCTGCAACTAGCGGTGGAGGCTCCGTTCCCTCTGGGGTTTCAACCAGATCTCCTAACACAGGATCAGGGGTCCCTGCTACACCCCAACCTCAGATCTCTACATCTGATGGCCTGGCTGCTGAAAGGGTAGTCCTTGCTCCCCTTCTACTGCCGGCAGAGGTGGAAGAGGTCGTCCTAGCTTCCCGGCGACCTTCTACCCGCAAATGCTACGCCCTTAAATGGCGTCGCTTTTCCGCTTGGTGTGCCCAGGAGTCTCAGGATCCCTTCTCCTGCTCGGTGTCGGTGATCTTGCAGTACTTGCTCTACCTCTCTAATCTGGGACTTAAGTCCAACTCCGTCAAAGTTCACCTCAGTGCTCTTTCAGCACATCATGTGGATGGCAGACCTCTTTCCAGCGACCCTCTCGTGGCGAGGTTTCTCCGAGGTCTCCTTCTACTTAAACCACCTCTGCGCCTGCCAGCACCTGACTGGGATCTGAATGTGGTTTTACAGCGGATCACCTGTCCGCCTTTTGAACCCATGGCTACCTGTTCTCTCCGTTTTCTTTCTTGGAAAACCTTATTCCTGATAGCCCTCACTTCCGCTAGACGTGTAAGTGAATTGCAGGCCCTCGTGTCTGATCCCCCTTACACTCGGTTCTACAAAAATAGGGTAGTCCTACGGACTCACCCTAAATTCCTTCCAAAAGTGGTCTCCCCTTTTCACATCAATCAGGAGGTGGTACTTCCGACCTTCTTTCCCAGGCCACACTCCAGCCGAGCTGAAATGGTCCTGCATACCCTGGACTGTAGAAGGGCATTGAACTTCTACCTTGACCGTACGCGGGAGCACCGTAAAGCTGCTCAGCTTTTTGTGTCTTTTGACCCCAATAAATTGGGGCTCCCTGTCTCCAAGCGTACTCTGTCCATCTGGGTTGCTGACTGTATCGCTTGGGCTTATGGGGCAGCCGGACTCTCGTTAGAAAGTCGGGTCACGGCTCATTGTGTTCGGGCGAAGGCTACGTCAGTGGCTTACCTCCGCTCTGTTCCATTGGCAGACATCTGCCGGGCCGCTACTTGGTCTTCGAGCCAGACTTTTGCGGTCCATTACTGCCTCGAGAGGGAGTCCCGCAGGGACAGTGCTTTCGGACAGGCAGTCCTCCGAAATCTCTTCGAGGTTTGAGCAACTCCTACCCTCCATCCCGGATGGGGGCTACCGGTGGGTAATAATTCAGTGAAGTTTCCTTCCTTCTGTACTGCTGAGCTAGAGGGAGCTCATTTTTGTGCTTAGGGTCTCCGGTAGCCTTAAGCTTGGGAGTCCCATATGTGAGGACTGACTTCCTGCTTGGTCCTGGAGAAAGCGTAGTTACTCACCTGTAACAGGTGTTCTCCAGGAGCAGCAGGAATCAGTCCTCACAACCCTCCCTCCTCCCCTTGGAGTTGCAATTATCTGCTTTAGTTTTTTTGCAAATTTTTATGCTGTCTTTTAGCTATGTCATCTGGCTGGCTGAGATGGCACCCTTGGGCGGGAAGGGAACCGCGCATGCATGCTGCAATTCCCAAAGGCTTTCTTTGAAAGCTGGGGAAAATTGCTCCGCGAGGGCTCCGTCGGCGCCGACGTCACCCATATGTGAGGACTGATTCCTGCTGCTCCTGGAGAACACCTGTTACAGGTGAGTAACTACGCTATCCTTGCTCATCAGAGCTTACAATCTAATCAAGATGAACAAAATCACAAAACGGGACTAGAGTATGGTAAGGTAACCATAAGCATTAAACAAAAGAATGAGGATCATCAGGTATTGTTATAATGAAAATGTCCTTTATTATGCCCGACATGGCTGTGTTTCAGCAAGCAGTGCCTACTTCGGGGGCCACTAAATATAATAGAATAAAATACAATGTGAAGCGTAAAACATAATCAAACAAATACAACAAAACAAATGAACACAATAATATGTAATTGATAATATTGTAGATGAGATGCAAATAACACAAAAATAAAATCATTCAAATGTAAATGATATGCCATGATGTAAGGCCAGAACACCACAACATAGAGAATCAAATAACAGGAATATAAAAGCATTATTAATAGTCATATAATCTAGAATCAAGACTAGAATAGGATAAGATCTCATGTCGTGTGGGGTAAGTGATGTTACAAGTGAGTCGTGCAGCTTAAAGTACAAATGTAATATAAGGAAATTAAGTATAATCATACATGCAAATAACAGAACCTAAAACTTATGAACCTCAAGGGAACATGTGTATAAAATGAATCCTAATTATGAATATGTAAAACTA
The DNA here is from genome assembly GCA_033557465.1 of Ichthyophis bannanicus. Classification (NCBI taxonomy): domain Eukaryota; kingdom Metazoa; phylum Chordata; class Amphibia; order Gymnophiona; family Ichthyophiidae; genus Ichthyophis; species Ichthyophis bannanicus. Next base: position 882,464,702 of record CM066035.1, on the reverse strand, counting down.
CTATGACAAGCCAACAAACCAAAACAATGTAATTAGTCTGTCCAGCGATACCTCAAATAACTCCACAGAACGGCATTATAAAATGACGACGTTTCTCAGACCATATTAGATAGCCAGTATATGCTGCACTTTATTTAGCAATTTATAATGAACAGCCTCCCTGTTTTTGATTTTCCATTGTATTTTTGTTTGTTTTGTTATGACCATTTAAAGATATATTAGATCATCTCTACATGCTACACTTTACTTTGTTGTATTTAATATTTGGTTATGAATTGTCCTTTTTTTGTTCTACAATGCTGTTCTGTGGAGTCGTTGAAGGTATCACTGGATGTAGAGGGATCACATCATTTTAAGATGCTGACTTGTCAGTATTTTTACATATTCATATTTAGGATGTATATTCATATATACTTATTATATGCGTGCACATGTTCCCTTTAGGTTCATACATCAATTTTTTGTTCTGTTTAGTGGCTTGTAAATATAATCATGCTTCATTTCCTTTGGGTTTTTTTTATTTCTTTTGTACTTTAAGCTGCATGAGTCGCCTGTCACACCACCTACCCCTCACATCATGATATTGTATTCTATTCTAGTCTTGATTCTAGCTTTTATGACTATTAATCATTTTTTTTATTTCTTGCATTGTGATGTTCTGGCCTTCCATCATGGTGTCATTTACCTTTGATTGTTTTTTTGTGTTTTTGTTTACATCTCATGTACAATAATATTATCAATTGCACATTCCTTATCCCTCCGGTCCAGTCCTAACCTGTGGGTAGTCTCATCTCACCAGCATCTTGGAGACTGAGACTATCAAACTTTAATGACATCAGCATAGATAACCTGCTGGCACCTCCCATCAGCCTCCAGTATCTCAGTCTCCAACCAGCTGGTGAAACATGATTCCACAAGAAGGCATTCACTATAGGAACAACCGAGACAATAGATTTTGGTTTAATTATTTATTTATTTATTTAACAGTCCTTATATACTGGGCTCTTTATCGTCAGTGCGGTTTACAGTGAACAAAACGATTCATGGACTACAAAGGCCGGCATGAATTTACAAATAACAGGGGAATTAACCAGGACAGGAAAACTTGGGAACTTTGTACATTTATATTATACAACTATATACAGAGAGTATGTTTTATTACATATTGTGCTATGTGATACAGAGCAGTTGCGATGACATACCGATAAATTTGGTTGTGCTTGGGGGGGTCGGTGAGGGGTTGTGGTATTGGGAGAAGTGAGTGAGGAACAGGTGGTGCTTTAGGGCCTTTCGGAATTGCTTTAGGTCAGTGATAGCTCTCATGGTAGGTGGAAGGTTGTTCCAGCGTCTGGGGGCATAGAGTGTGAAAGCTCTGTTAGTAGTTGTAATCGTATATTTTGTGGATTCTGTAGGTATGGCTAGAGTATTAGCTGCTCCTGATCTCCTAGGCCTGTTATTGGATGTGAGGTTGATGAGCATTGTGATTGCAGGGGGGGCTATTTTGTTAATGGCTTTGAAGGTGATAAGCAGTGCTTTATATTCGATCCTGTAATTTATCGGAAGCCAGTGTAGTTCCCTTAAGATGGGGGTAGAGTGGTCTTTTCTTGATGCTCCGTGCAGGACCCGGGCAACCGCGTTCATGGCTAATTGTAGTATGTTTAAGGTGCTTTTTGGGAGGCCGTGGAGTATTATGTTTGCGTAGTCAAAGTGGGGGGTGACTATCGCCTGGAATTTTGATCGGTAGTTGACCGGGTCGAGCATGTTTTTCAGGTGTCGGAGAGTCTTGACCTTGAAGTAAATAGTTTTTACTGTGCGGTTTATGTGTTCTTTAAAGTCCAATTTATGGTCCAATGTTACACCTAGATATCTTATGGTGGACCTGATTGGCAGTTCTGCGTCTCTTACCTTTATGGTCTCTGGAGGTGAAAATCCTTTATTTTTCGTGACGATTAGTGCCTGTTTTTTTTTTAAATTTATCCGCATGTTTTGAGTGAGGAGCCAGTCTGTTATTGCGTCGAAACATTCTACTAGTGGTGTAAAATCTGGTAGCGTGACATTGATCAGTGTGAATATCAACACATCGCCTGCATAGATTAGGCAGGATATGCCATAGGAGCGGGTGATATCGCAGATCGGCTGCATATATATGTTAAAGAGCAGCGCCAAGAGTGAGGAGCCTTGGATACTCCTTGCTTCAGTTGGAAAGGTTCGGAAGTATTTGATCCAATCCGAACTTGTTGCCATCGCTCTTCTAGGTAGGATTTACACCAATCCCAAGCTAACCCTTGAATTCCCTTCTCTTGGAGTCGGGTTAGGAGTTTGTTATGGTCTACTGAGTCAAACGCTGCGGAAATGTCGAGGAAGATTAGAGCGAATCCCTTTTTGATGTTATCAATCCCACAGAGGAGCATATTAGTTAGAGAGGTCAGAAGTGTTTCAACTCCATGAGCTTCCCTAAATCCATGTTGGCAGGGGTCTGGTAATGATACAGTATCAATGTGCTGTTGGATCTGTCTCAGGGATACCTTTTCAATAATCTTGGATAGTAGTGGGATACTGGATATTGGCCGGTAGGATTCCTCCTTCGTTGGGTCAAGTTGGTGGTTGTTTAGCAGCGGTCTGATGGACGTCTGTTTAAGAGCAGATGGGAATACTCCTGTTGAGAAGGATCGTTTATGATATCTGATACGAATGGGCTGAGTTCGGAGCGCATTGCTCTTATCCAGTGTGCTGGGCATGGGTCGTTTGGTGCTGTGGTGGTTTTTATGCTGGTGGTGATGTCTTCAATGCTTTTTGCAGAAGGAGATGAGAGTTTGAGTGTGTTCCGGTGCCAAGGAGGCTGGGTGGTTTCTGCAATGTAGGCTGTGATTGTTTTGATGGCTTTAGATTGGATATAGTTGGCGTATTGTTGGGGATGTATCTGTTCTTGTTGTGGTGGTGATGGTTCAGTGGTTAAAGATTTTACTAGATTGAAGAGGTTCCGTGGCTTGTTTAACGATCGGTTGAGGAGTTTGGAGTGGAAAACCTTTCTCTTGTTCCAGACTGCTTCGCGATGAGCTTTTCACTTTACTTACTTTTATTTAGGATAGATTATTTGAAGCATGACTACATGGCAGCAATAACGTCTGTTTGGGGGAAAAAAAAGTAGCCCAATAACGTTTAATTTCATTAGAGGAAGGCAGCAGATCCAGCTGCTAGAGTTGATCGGCAGGCAGAAAGACCTTACTCATTCCCCTTGAGCTATTTTGGCTGACAGAGACTCCTGATCCCGCAGTTAGGTGAGGAGCCACTAGCATGGATGGAGCCTGTCACTCCAGCCTTCTTCAGTACTGCCGATGTTGCGGTTTTGTTTGAACAGCTGAGCATCTCAGCAGGAGATCTCTGCGCTACCAGCAAATTGAGCAGAAGGGCTTCGATAATACAGAACGGGTCCTTCTGCATCCTCAGATAAGTAATTACCCCTGGAGTACTTCTTGGGACTGTGTGGTGCTAGTCAGCCTTCTCCCATGCAGGGCAGGAAGGAATGCCATTTTGTTTATTTTGCTGCAGTTCTTTTCCTTTTAACAAGGGGAGGACATTGAGTGCTTGCGGACGCTGTAGGGTCTTCCTTTGTGTTTTTTTTTTGTTTTGGTTGACTATTTTTAGAGCAGTTGAAGGAGTAACAGTTGTGCACGCTGTTCCCTAGGGGGGCCAACATGTCTTCAATGTCCACGTGTATGGCATATGGTTCGTGCAAAGGTTCCATCTCAGCCATGGCGTTTTGCCTTGGCTGTGAGGCAGAATCCTGTTCTGAGGAGGAGGATCTGCAAGCAAAGAAGTCCGAGAGTGGAGAGAGCGGCAGGAGGTTTAGGCTGCTCTCAACTCCCAAGGGAGGTCAGAGCTCCTCTGATCTGGGGGAGGGGGCAGCCCCTGTAGGGCAGGAGCGGAATCATTGTCCCCCTCAATGGAGCATCCAATTAACAACTAGGTCTGTCCCACCAAGACCTCTACTTCTCTGTCCTTATCGGAGGAAGATCTTCCAGTGACCCTCTCTCCAGAATTTGTACTTCTCATGCATAGGGCTTTTTGTATGCGGCTGCAAGGTGACGAAGGTCTGGTCTGTTTACCGGAGTGTGTTAGGAAGAGAGCTGCACCCTCTGCCCCTCCAGCAGGGCAGAGGGGGGGGGGAGAGCCTGCTTCTAGCCAGAGGTGACTAGGCATAGACCCTTGGGAAGATGGGGTTCCATACATTCGGAGGATATAGACGACACTGAGGAGGAAGATATTGCTGAAGAGTCAGGACAACTGGAGGAAGGGGAAATTCCTCAAGGAGAGGAGTCCCATATTAGTATCTTCCATAGAGAAGAGTTGGCAGCCTTAATCGTCCTATTTTTGAAGGCTCTCAATATGGGGTCTGATCTCTCAGAGTAGGAAGATCCGCTTAAGGATTCAATCTTCCATGCGGTCAGGACTCCGCAAATGGTGTTTTCTCTGCACAGGGTGATCAGGCAGATGATTCAAGACGAATGGGATGTCCCGGAGGCAGGGCTGAAAGGGACTCGTGCTATGACTTGCATTACCCATTGTCGAAACAGGAGAAGGAAGAGTTCTGTTCTCTGAAAGTAGTTGCAGCAGTAGCGGCAGTCATGAAGACTACTATGCAAGTAGAGGGGGGCGGGGGTTGGCCCTCAAGGATGTACAAGATAGAAAATTGGAGACCTTCCTGAAACAAGCATTTGATGTTAGTTCTCTATCCCTGCAGGCATTGGGGTGTAGTGCCTTTGTAGCCAGGACTTGTTTAAGGTGGGCTCAAGCTGTTTTGTAGTGCTCTGAGGGGTGTCTCCCTCATCCGCCTGAGGCAGCTAAGTTAGAGTCTAGAACGGCATATCTGGCAGATACTTTCTATGATCTCATCAGGTGCTTGTCAAAGAGTATGGCCTCGGTGGTGGCCGCTCTGCGCTACTTGTGGCTGCGGAATTGATCGGTGGATGTTTCTTCCAAGTCCCGGTTGTGCAAGCTCACATTTCAGGGAATGCTTCTGTTTGGAAACGATCTGGACAAGTTGGTAAAGGATTTGGGGGGGTCGACTCCCAGAGGATAAACAGAGGCCGGTTTGTTCCTCTGCATCAGCCCAGGGACAGGCTAAGGATTTCCACAGTTTTCACGCTGTTTGTGCCATACCAGAGAGGTCGCTTCCCTTCTCGGGGGCATGCCTTTCATGGGTTTCAAGGGTCTGGAAGGGGTTTCTTCTCCTCTTCCACCTCAATAGCCAAAAAGATGCAATGAGGCGAGTTTGGCCCTGGCGGAGTTGGTTCCCATAGATGGCTGGCTACAGGATCACTACTGACCAGTGTGTGCTGGAGATCATCAGAAAGGGGTACTTGTTGAAGTTCACACACCCTCTCGTGGACGCCTTTATCAGCTCACTGTGCAAGGCCCTTCCCAAGCTCCAGGCCATGAGGGACATGCTCCTCTGGTTACAGAGCTTGTGGGCAGTGGTGGAGGTACCAGAAAACCAGTGTAGCTATGGTTGATACTCCATTTATTTTGTGTTCCCCAAAAATTGAGGGTTCCTTTTGGCCCGTCTTGAGTCTAAAACATGTCAGTCGCTGTCTCAGGGTGCCACTGTTTCTCATGGAGACTGTTCTGTCATTGCTGCGGTCAGAGGGGGAGAGTTCTTGACCTCCCTAGACCTTACAGAGGCATACCTGCACATTCCCATTCAACCCAAGCATCAGCAATTCCTGCAATTCATGGTACCGAGGGGTCACTTCCAGTTTCAAGCGTTAATGTTCGGTCAGGCAACCGCTCCATGCACCTTCACCAAGGTCATGGTGGTGGTAGCGGCTGGTCTGTGCCAAGAGGGGATTCTAGTATATCCTTACCTGGATGATTGGCTCATTTGGGCAAAATCCATGGAGGAAAGCGAACACTGTCACAGCGCGAGTGATAGCCTTCCTGCAGAGTCTAGGTTGGGTAGTCAACTTTACCAAGAGTCATCTTCAGGCATGCAGGGCTTGATATACTTGGAGGCACGGTTTCAAATAGATGTCAGTCGCATGTCCTTGCCGCTGGAGCGTGTGCACATGCTACACAGGCAGATCTGGAGTTTTCTCTGAATGAAGGTGCCATCAGCATGGCACTATCTCCAAGTGTTGGGCTCCATGGCAGCATCAATCATGTTGGTGCCCTGGGTTCAGGCTGACATGAGACCCTTGCAGAAGGCATTATTGAGGAAACAGTCAGCTCTGATCCATCCTCTGTTGCGGCCGCTACCCTTCCTGAGAGAAGTATGTTTGTCCCTCCGATGGTGGATTCAGCCGGACAGTCTTTTGGCAGGCATACTCCTGGAGACCCTGCACTGGGTCCCGTTGACCACGGATGCCAGCCTTTCAGGCTGGAAGGCCCATTGCGAAGCCCAGATAGCTCAGGGGCTCTGGGACCTGCAAGAGAGAGCATGCTCCATCAACTGGTTGGAAATACGGGCGGTATTCTTGGCATTGCAGGAGTTCTGAGCCCTGGTGTGCAGCAGGGTGGTCTGAATATTCTCGGACAATGTCACCACAGTGGCTTACATCAGTCGTCAAAGGGGCACAAGCAGCGTGCAGCTGGAGAATGAGGCGCGTCTGTTAGAGTGGGCAGAAGAGAATCTGCAAGCCCTCTCGGCAGTGCATGTAGCAGGCAAGGAGAATGTAGCAGCTGACTAATTCAGCCGGGTTTGCCTGGTTCCCAGGGAGTGGATGCTCAATAACGCAGTCTTTACTCAGATAGTGCGGCAAAGGGGTGAGCCACACATGGATCTGAAGGCGACGTTCACTTCTGCCAAGGCGATTTCATTTTACAGCAGAAGAAAATGAATGTCTGAGGGTATCGATGCAGTAGTAGATTAGTGGCCCACAGACGGGCTGCTGTACTTGTTCCTTCCTCGAGCGCTTATAGGTCGAGTAATACAGAAAATCGAGGCACACAGGGATCTGGTGCTGCTGGCGGCGTCTGGCCACGGTGACTGTGGTATGCCGATCTAGTTTGTCTGATGGTCGTCCTTGGCATCTGCCGACTTGGGCCGACCTGCTGTCTCGGGGTCCCATCCTGATGCTCCACGTGGATAGATTCTTGCTTACAGCCTGTCTCTTGAGAGGGCTCAGTTGAAGAGGTGGGGTTATTCAGCCCCTGTGATCACGACGTTGCTAAAGGTCTGTAAGCTTTCAACCTCCCTAGCATAAGTCTGTGTATGGAGAGTCTTTGAGGACTGGTGTGGTGAGCAGGGGTGTGCCGTCACTTGTCCGCCTTTGTGCCAGACGTCCTCACTTTTTTGCAGGCAGGACTCAACGAGGGGCTGGTTTGCAGTTCCCTTTGGGTGCAGCTGGCTGCCATCTCCTGCTATTGCGACAGAGTGCAGGAACTCTTTGCCCAAATGTGGTTTGGTTTCTTCGGGCAGTGAAACAGCTTCGTCCACCTGTACGGTCAGTGGTTCCTCCAGGGACTTCAATCTGGTATTGTCAACACTTACAGAAGAGCCTTTTGAGCCTTTGGGTCATTGCATCTTAAAAGACCTCACGATGAAGACAGTGTTCTTGGTAGCCATTTGTTCTGCCTAAAGGATTTCCAAACTCCAGGCACTATCGTGTCATCTGCTGTTTCTCACTCTCTCGCGAGAGAAGGTGGTTCTTCAGCCTATGCCCTCCTTTCTACCCAAGGTCTTGTCAGCCTTTCATCTGAATCAGTTGGTGATACTGCGAGTTTTCTTGGCAGTCGGAGGAGCGGTGGCAGACCCCCTCTTGCATCTCCTGGATGTATGTCGGGTCTTGAGGCATACGGTGTCCTTTCACAAATCTGGTCATCTATTCATTCTGTTAGGAGTGGAGGAGTACCCTAGTGGTTAGAACACTGGCTTGGTAATCAAGCAACCAAGGTTCGATTCCCACTAGTACTCCTTGTGGCCTTGGGCAAGTCACTTAACCCTCCATTGCCTCGGAAGAAAGGCCTGGCAATCTACTTCCGGTGACACTGCCAAGAAAACCCAGGAGCCTCTGGGTCGCCAGGAGTCAGGACTGACTCGAAGGCACACATTGCATTGCATTCATTCTGTTAGAGGGCCCACAGAAAGGTGAGGTGGCTTCCAAGGTTTCCATTTCAAGCTGGGTCCAAGAAGCTGTCTCGACTGACTTGCTGAAGCATAGAAAATTACCCAAGGGTCGAGCTCAAGCAACATCGTGGGCAGAACACAGTATGCTTCTGCTGGTGGACATTTGCAGGGCGGCAATCTGGTCTTCCCTGCATACCTTTGTGAAGCATTACTGTCTGGATGTTCAGGCGGCTGGGGACCCGAGGTTTGGTTCGGCGATGCTTCAGACCAGGTTTGCGGATCCCTCCCGAGGTTAATGCTGCTTTTGTACATCCCACAGATCGGGACTTGATTGGCGGGACAATAAGGAAGGTGAAATTAAGCCTTACCTTCTAATTGACGTTTCTTGAGTATCTCCAGTCCCAGACCCTGCTTTACGGTTTAAGGTATGTGGCGTTCCCAGCCCTGAAGGTCATCTGAGGTTTGGTCCAGGAGTGGTGACGTGCCACATCACATAAAAATAAAAAAAAGAATGAGTACGGGTCGTGAGAACTGGAGATGTTGGAGTGACTCGTCCTGACTATGCCTTTGACAATCTACCTGTTTTTGAGGTAATTTTTCCTTAGTTGGGGAGGATTTTCTGCCTGTTGGGGTTCCAAATTTGCTAATTGTTTTGAGATTCCAAATTTGATGATGCTGTGAACATATGCCTTAATTGTTGTTCCCATGAGTCTGCTTTGTCAATAGGATACTGGAAGCTGGAACAAGTTATCTGTGCTGATGTCATTAAAGTTTGATTGTCCAGTCTCCAAGCTGCTGGTGAGGTGAGGCTACCCACAGGTCGGGACTGGACTGGAGATACTCAAGGAACGTCAATTAGCAGGTAAGGGCTTATTTCACCTTAATTGTATTTGTTTTTGATTGTTTTATGCTTTACATTGTATTTTATTATATTTAGTCGTCCCTGGTGGCAAGCATTCTCATTGAAACATGGCCATGTTGGGCATAGCAGAATATGAAGCTTCACAAAAACCACCTTCATTATGCAGAAGTTGGCTTCTGCTAATTTATGACATTGTGCAAAAATAGTTAGCGCCACATCATAATGTAACATGGGTGGACCTGAATATGTGCATTGCACTACTCTTAGAGTTTTGTTTACCTTTCTGCAACATGGATTCTGCTGGATTATGGAGAACATTTACTAAACCGGGCAAATGGTTAGCACATGCAATTGGTAGCTAGGTCCCATGTTATTCAGTGGAACCTAGTTACAGATAGCACTTGCTAAACATTAGGGGCATATTTGCTATCTGGGAGGAATAATTTAATGCTGGAGAACACCCATTACATTCAAGTAGACTGCTTAATTTGTATTTCTGATGGACCCTTATCAGCATTTAAAACATGTTTGTTTCAGAAATTTATAGAAGAGGATAAATAAGTTATAAAATGAATATTTAGCATTTAGGTGGTGGTGATCTGATATCATCTATGATTTGCTGCCATTTAGCTGTTTTATTTATGCTTTTATTTTCTTTCGTGTTTGTGTTTATTACTTCACCAACTTAGATTTTATTGTCCTGGTTATTTGTTTTAACTTTACTGTGTTTTACATTTTTGTATTATTACTGTTCCTTGCCTTGAGCATCTTTGTGGAAAGGCAGGCTAAAAATTTTTAAAAAATCTCTGCTTTATTAATGACAGTTTTTATTTTAATAAAGTTTAATACAGGAAGATATGATAGCACTAAAGATTCACTCAGGGTTTTGTGGAAAAAATTGATAACTAAAATTAGTGCCCTTAATTTATAGTTTACTTGTGTTGAACTATCTGTAGATATTGACCGTTAAACTTTATCAGCAATAAGTAGTAGGCACGTTTTGTTTTTGAAAAAATAATGGCAGCTGTATATTTGTAAATATTTTGCCTTCTCTTCCAGAAATAATATAAATTTCCTGATGGGATCCTGGTGGCCCAACCTGGAGGATTTGTATGAAACAAATGTCCCAGTATACAGGTTTATTCAAAGGCCAGGTGATTTAGTATGGATCAACGCTGGCACAGTCCATTGGGTCCAGGCTATTGGCTGGTGCAATAATATTGCATGGAATGTTGGCCCCCTCACGGGTATGTTATATGCTCTCTGATTGTGCAGTGGCAAGCATATTTCAAAAATGCTTGGTTTTCCATATTTTGGTATTGAAGGCTATAGGAATTTGGATAATCCTGAGTATTCAATCACCTAATGAAGGTGACTGAACAATAAAGCTCCATGTGGCCAGGTGTCCCGAAATTGAGCAGCATCTTTACTAAAGAGTGTGCTGGTAGCATGTGTTTGAGCCATGAAACTAGCAAGGAGGTCCATGTGTCCATCCCCCTGCCATTAGCCCATTGCTAATGTGGGGCACCATGCTAACCAACACGCTGGTACACTTAATGCCACCCAATGAGGTGGTGTGAAGTACACCCGTGCTAATGGCAACACATGTGGTTAGTATGTGCCCAAAACATCCACCATCATACAGTGTGCCATTAATGCCCATGTTTTGCCCCAACCCACCCAGTCCCGCCCAAGCGCTGTATCACCGTTTAGTGCAGGATCATGTGCTGACTGTTAGCATTGCATGCTTACCACCCAGCTAACCCCATGGTAATGGTTAGTGCATGTTAGTAAGCATAACCCCTGAATGTAGAAAACAAAAAAGATTACTTGATTTCTGGGCACGGTTGTCCTTTACCAAAACTAGTCCAGTATTTGATGCTGTACTTTTGTTCTGTCCTGACTGTAGAGAGAGATTCAGAAAGATGTGTATAACCCCTAAAAGCATGGTGGTTAGTCATCTTTTCCCTTTGGAAGGACAGCAAAAGAAAGCTCTTAGTGCTTTTAAAGTTTTTTTTTTTTTAAATGAGTAGTTCATAATGTTGCTTCCATACCGTCCAACTAGACCAGTCCAAACAAGTGGGTTGTGTTCCCCTCCCAGCAGATGTAGATACAGAGAAAAGTTCCAGAAGCTTCTTATGACATCATGCCATTAACAGCCTGTGCTTCTAGTTGGCATAAACCAGTATTTCTTTGTCTACAGCAGATAGTGAAACAAGATTTTCAGCTCTGAAATTTGGAAAAACAAAAGAAATAAAGATTGATTTTCCTCGTGAGGGAACACCCTTGTTTGTGACTTATTCACTGAAACGCTACACGGGAGGCTCCACTAGAGATACCCTTAAAATGGGTGCTCTTTTTAGATACCATAAGAAGTAGGTGAATTGGTTCAGCTTCATGTCTTATCAGGTTAAGGACCTGTTGAGCAGCCAGAAGATTGGAAAAGGAGCCTCACATAACTTCAGTGCCCCCTCCCCACCTCCTTCCCCCTGCTTTCCCCTGAAGATTTGAAGAAGACTTTTCAGAGGTATGTGACTGCAGGTCTGGCAGCAGGGGAATGAATATCAAAACTAAGTCTCAGTCTGGCTTGTTTTGTGGGGTCTTCTGATCTCTTCAGCTGGTAGTGTGTAAGTCAGGTTGGGCCACTCGAGGCATCCATTACTTTGGCACTGGTGTTTTCCCACCTTGACCAACTACCTGCGCGCATTGATTGCGCTTTGTTATGCCTCTTATGTGCCTTCCCTTATGCATGCCTATAGCGAGTGGAGGAGTGGCCTAGTGGTTGGGGCAAGGTACTTCAGGCCGGAAGGTCGGGGGTTCAAATCCCACTAGAGGACAGCAACCTTGGGCTGGAAGGACTGGGGTTTCTAGTCCCACAGGTGCTCCTTATGGTCTTGGGCAAGCCACTTAACCCTCCATAGCCCATGTTCCCTGTAAAATAGTTATCTCCAAGTTATAATGCCCTGTTCAATGTAATTTCAGTTTGTTCAATGTAAACCACACTGATGCAGAATAGCGCGGTATATAAGAGAATGTAAATAAATAAATAAATGTGATATCTTGCCCATGTATCCCTAGCGCGCACCGTTATTGCCCGCATGGCTCTAGCAAGCGCTGTTGTTTGCACGGCCTTAACGTGCAGCACATCACACCATTGTACCGCGCCTTGAACCTGCATTACCCAGCTGTCTGTGGTGGTAGAGATTCATACGCCTGCTTCTAAAAAGCACTGCGTGGTCTGCAGAAAGTGGAGAGCCTCAATGCTAGATTCTGGTGTCTGCACTTCTTGAAACAAGGTGCTACTGGTGCCCTGGCCTTATCTTCACTGCAGGAGGTGGTGACGATGCTGTGAAAAAGGATGATCGACAGGCTTTGAGTTCCAGCGCTCGCTCCTCTAGCCGCTCCCCTTCGCGTAAGGGTTTGGCGAGGGCTGCTTCCCTCGAGGATGGGTTCCATATGCCTGACAGGGAGCTCCCAATCCCGGGTTGTTGTCTTTTTTAATTCTTCCCATTTCTGAAGCAAGCTTGTTCTTTCTGGCTTGGCAACTCAATCTTTCTGTGCTTGCTCAGAAGAAGGGCAGGTTCAAGTCAGTCTGGCTCAAATACTGCCTTCAAAGCAATCTTACACTAAAAATTATTCCTCCCCTCACTCACTTTAAACTATATGTGTCTCCCTACAAACGAGTGACTCAAAAGTGACTAATGTATATCTAATGTGCAAATTTTTTGTCGGAAGTTATTGCCCTGAGAGATTGCTCCCTCCTGAAGCGTGACTTCCCTTTTAATTACTTTTATGGTAACCAAACCACCGTATAAAACCTGTGAAGCAATTGCATTACCTAATGCTGCTGCACAACCAAATTGTTAAAATTTCCACTCTGAAAAATTCTGAAACTGCAGATTTTCTACGAACACAGTACTGCGTTTAGAACCGCACTCTTTTCAGTCCTGTTTCAACGCTTAATATCTGCTCATACTCATCTGAAGTAGTAACTTCTTCCATTCAGGTGAGCTCCTTCCATTTCCATTAATGCTATCGGAATTTGCATTCTCAACCGGATCGCTCCGTTGATGTAGCCATACTTATGTGAGTACCAAAGCCAAATGAAATAGTGATTTAAAGCTAACTAAAACCACCTCTCATTGATGATGTCACCTATAGGTGAACGAATCAGGATGTTTAAATCAAACTCAACCAATCCTGTTCAGCATTCAGTCCATCCGGTTCCAGACAGCCTATCCGAAAAATCCAGTGTTGTTCAGTCCATTGGAGACGTTGTTCCCTATCGCCTCCTCTAGGACTCGGAAGCACATGATCTAATACACGCCACTGAAAGTCCGCAAAAGAATGTCCCAATTAAATACAATGCTGTTCTAGTGGTGCTGTTTAAAACAGCATTACGTATTCTAGAGGCATGTTCTTGAAGCCGAAGTTTTAATTTTCTAGTTGTTCGTCCAATGTATACTTTAACACAAGGGCAAATCAGAATATACACCACAAAAGTGGTGGAACAGGTCGTGAAACTTTTAGACCTATGCATGATTATTGTATGTGGAATCTGCCATTGTGTTCCTACTATTGATCGTTGACATAATTCGCATGCTGTTCCCTTAGAGCAACGAAAATGTCCTATAGGTTATAGGACATTTTCGTTGCTCTAAGGGAACAGCATGCGAATTATGTCAACGATCAATAGTAGGAACACAGGAACACAATGGCAGATTCCACATAAGGGAGGAGTAGCCTAGTGGTTGGGGCAAGGTAGCCTAGTGGTTGGGGCAAGGTACTTCAGGCCGGAAGGTCGGGGGCAAGGAGTAGCCTAGTGGTTGGGGCAAGGTACTTCAGGCCGGAAGGTCGGGGGTTCAAATCCCACTAGAGGACAGCAACCTTGGGCCGGAAGGACTAGGGTTTCTAGTCCCACAGATGCTCCTTGTGGTCTTGGGCAAGCCACTTAACCCTCCATTGCCCATGTTCCCTGTAAGTATTAGTGTATGTGTCTCATATCCCCGCGTGTTAAATGTATCCCCCAATTGTGTTGTGACCGCTTTGATTGAAGGATAAGGCGGGAAACAAAACTGTCTAAATAAATAAATAAATAAATACATTGGACGAACAACTAGAAAATTAAAACTTCGGCTTCAAGAACATGCCTCTAGAATACGTAATGCTGTTTTAACAGCACCACTAGTACAGCATTGTATTGATTTGGGTCATTCTTTTGCGGACTTTCAGTGGCGTGTATTAGATCATGTGCTTCCGAGTACTAGAGGAGGCGATAGGGAACAACGTCTCCAATGGACTGAACAACACTGGATTTTTCGGGTAGGCTGTCTGGAACCGGATGGACTGAATGCTGAACAGGATTGGTTGAGTTTGATTTAAACATCCTGATTCGTTCACCTATAGGTGACATCATCAATGAGAGGTGGTTTTAGTTAGCTTTAAATCACTATTTCATTTGGCTTTGGTACTCACATAAGTATGGCTACATCAACGGAGCGATCCGGTTGAGAATGCAAATTCCGATAGCATTAATGGAAATGGAAGGAGCTCACCTGAATGGAAGAAGTTACTACTTCAGATGAGTATGAGCAGATATTAAGCGTTGAAACAGGACTGAAAAGAGTGCGGTTCTAAACGCAGTACTGTGTTCGTAGAAAATCTGCAGTTTCAGAATTTTTCAGAGTGGAAATTTTAACAATTTGGTTGTGCAGCAGCATTAGGTAATGCAATTGCTTCACAGGTTTTATACGGTGGTTTGGTTACCATAAAAGTAATTAAAAGGGAAGTCACGCTTCAGGAGGGAGCAATCTCTCAGGGCAATAACTTCCGACAAAAAATTTGCACATTAGATATACATTAGTCACTTTTGAGTCACTCGTTTGTAGGGAGACACATATAGTTCAAAGCAATCTTGGCAAAGTTTGGAGATACGTATTACCTGTCTTTTGGCCAAGACCCGGAGTCCAGTCCTGATGTTTTGGGTGATGATTCCAATCAAGGGCAAGATGTCTTCAGAAGGTCACGATGTATCTGGCATTCTCCAGGACCAAGCAGGAAGTCAGTCCTCACATATGGGTGTCATCGGCGCCGATGAAGCCCCAGCGGAGCATTGCCCCAGCTTTCCATGAAAGCCTTTGGGAATGCTGGCACACATGCGCGGTTCCCTTCCCGCCTAAAGGTGCCATCTTACCTCAGTCTCTTTTTTTCCGAGAATCCCACCGGACGTGTGTCCTGTTCTCCTGGATAAAAGTGATTTTTTTCTTCGGCGATTTTTCGCTATTTTTCTCTGGGTCAACGCCGGTTCCCCTCCCGCCGGGTTCGGTACACCGGTATCGAGCCCGTTTATTTCTTTTTCGGTTTTTGCCCTTCGTGGCTGGTGTTCGCGCCCCTTTTTTCGTTTTTCCCTGGAAGGCCGGTCTTTTGACCTCGCAGGGGCTCTTTTTTTCCCCAGTGGCTTCCAGTGGTTTCAAAAAGTGTGATCGGTGTAAGAAACTTGTGTCTCTCACCGACACACACGACTGCTGCCTTCGGTGCCTCGGCCCTGACCACGACCCCAAGTCGTGTGTGCCATGTGGGAGGATGTCTTCCAAGGCACTCAGAAGTCGACAGCATCAGAAGGAAAGGTTTTTCTCAGACTCAGCCTCTGGCCGGGCCCGGACCTTGTCTGAGGCCTCGACATCTTGGGATTCCGATCCCGAGCACCGTCGAAGCTCCTCGGACAGGGGGTCCCCCGACCGGGAACGCAAGAGGAAGAAGCGGCTCGTGAGGGCGGCATCGGAGGAGGTCCCTGGTCCCTCGAGGGCCAGGCCTAAGACCGCCGTCCCGGGCCTGTGGACCAAGAGAAGCCTGCCAAAGTTCCTCGCGTGGAGCCGGAGTCTGCTGGACACGTAATCCCCGTAGTCCTCGTGGACTCTCCTCCCAGAGCCGATGTCGAGCCCGGCACCGCCGGGGCCCGAGTCGGTGGCTGCTGCTTCTCCCGAGCTGAGTCTCAGGATGACAGCCTTGGAGAGCAGATTGTCTGCCTTCATGGAGCAGCAGCGGGCACTGATGGCCAGCCTGTCTGGTGCATCTTCCCCGACCACTGGGACGTCGACTTTGAAGTCAACCCCGGAGACCAAGCCGATACTCAAGACCCTCGCGGCTCGAAGTCGTCCTCGGTCGAGGTCTCCCTCGACCTCCCGTTCGGGACCGAGGGTGTCGACGCCGGTGCCCCCGGCGTCGGGGCGGGTGCCTCGGGGCCCCGCGGGGTCGGACCCTGACTCCTCCTCGGATGAGTCCGCCTGGGAGACAGAGGACGAGGAGTCTCCCGATACTTCTAAGACTCGGTGCGTCCCGTCGGACTCACCGCAGTCTGAGCCCCGGAGTAGAAACCCCTCCGGAGGACACTAGGTTCTCGGAGTTCGTCCGGGATATGGCCGCTGCCTTGGCTATCCCTGCCGATCCCGAGGAAGAGCCTCGAGCCGAGGAGCTCGATGCTCTACAGTACGGCTCTCCTCCGAAGGAGGCCTTTACTGTCCCAGTTCCTCCGATGCTGGAACGGCTCCTCTTCCGGATGTGGGAGGCACCAGCCTCGGCGCCGGTTCTGAGCAAGCGAGTTGATTCCATCTATCGACTCCGCAAAAGCCCTGGTTTCCAGAAAGCACAGCTACCAGACCATTCCATGGTTGTGGAATCGGCCATGCAACGTCTGAAGAGCCAGAAGATGCACTCCGCGGTGCCCCCCGGCAGGGAGGCCCGCAACCTCGATGGCGTCGGTAGGAAGTGCTTCCAGGGGTCTATGTTTGCTTGCCGTGTCCAGTCTTACCAGCTGTACATGGGCATGTACTTGCGAGACCTGGCCAAGGAATTGGCCGGATTCTTTGCTGGTCTCTCCGGGGAACCCTTGCAGAGATTTAAGACCTTGTCCTCGGGGATTTGGGAATGCTCAAAGTTCATTTCCCGCACCGCCTGCGAAGGCTTCGAGGCTTCGGTCCGAGTTGCAGCTGCCGGCATCGCGGCTTGACGCCAGGCGTGGCTGCAATCATCGGATCTCGAGCCATGGGTTCAGGACAAGTTGGTCGATGTCCCCTGCCGAGGTGAGAACCTTTTTGGCAAACCCGTGACCGAGAAGGCCGCTCAGCTCGAGACCGAGCACCTTACCCGGACAAGGCTGTCGAGGAAGACCTCTGCCCCTTCACATAAAAAGAAGGGCTCGGGTAAAAAGTCCTTTTACCCGAGGAAGGGCACTACCTACAAACAGTACCCTCAGTATCAGGCTGCCCAAGCTGCCCCCCAGGGTCAGCAAGCCAAGGGCCAAGGTAATGGGCCCCGTAGGCAGAGGACCCCCAAGCCTTCTGCCCCTGCTTCCACTCAGCAGGGTGGGGGTTTTTGACTCCTTGAGCATAGCCACTCCGTCCCTGTTTTCCCAGCCCTGCACAGGCGGTTGCCTTGTACTCTTTGCCCACCAGTGGCCTCTCATTACCACTGACAGTTGGGTGCTGGACATAGTCCAAAGGGGCTATGCCCTGCATTTTCATCAACTGCCTCCTCCTTACTTCCCAGGGGAGCCCTTGAGGCCTCCCCTGCACCCAAACCTCCTTCTTCAAGAGCTCCAAGGTCTGTTGGTGGACAGGGCGGTGGAGCCTGTGCCTCCCCACTTGCAAGGTCACGGATTCTACTCCAGGTATTTCCTGGTACCCAAAAGGACCGGTGGCCTTCGACCCATTCTGGACCACAGGAACCTCAACAAGTTCCTAGAGAAAGAGAAGTTCAAGATGCTTACTCTGGAACACTTCTGCCCTACCTCCAGCACGGAGATTGGCTATGCTCCTTAGATCTAAAGGATACGTACACTCACATCCTCATTCATCCAGACCACAGAAAGTACCTCAGGTTCATTGTGGGAGGAAACCATTATCAGTACAGAGTACTACCTTTTGGCCTGACCTCCGCTCCCAGGGTCTTTACCAAGTGCCTGGCAGTAGTTGCGGCCTACCTGAGAAATCAAGGCATCTTTTTTTTTTCCCTATCTGGACTACTGGCTCATCAGGGGTCAGACGTACCTGGAGGCCAGACAAGCCACCCTCAGAACCATTGCTCTGCTTCAGAACGTGGGCTTTGTCATAAACTTCGCAAAGTCCACTTTGCTCCCCTCCCAGAACTTGGAGTTCATAGGGGCAAGGTTAGATTCTCAACTGGCAAAAGCATTCTTGCCAGAAGACAGGGCCCAAAGACTGATGGACGTGGCCAAACAGTTCCTAAACAAGCCCCTGGTCTCCCCCAGACTCTGCCTCAGACTTCTGGGCCACATTTATTTATTTATTTACATTTCTTATATACCGCACTATCTGCGATCAGCGCGGTTTACATACAACAAAATGGTATCCGACAATAAGCAAAGTCAGGTCCTTACATTGAAACAGGAACAAGTAACTTGGAGAACAGGGTAAACTATATACATGTGACTCCCAATGCCAGGCTCCATATGAGGCCTGCACAGTGGTGCCTTCGGACTCAGTGGTCTCAGGCCACAGGCTGCTTAAGAGACAGGATAAGGGTGTCCAGACCCCTTTTGGCCTCCCTCAGCTGGTGGCTACATCCACCCAATCTGCTGAAGGGGATGCCCTTCCAAATGCCAGAATACTCGGTGGTCCTCACCACCGACGCCTCTCTGCGGGGCTGGGGTGCTCATTGTCTGCACTCAAGGCCTCTGGTCTCCCTGGGAGGCAGCCCAACAGATCAATCTCCTGGAACTTCGAGCTATCCGCTTAGCTTTTTCTCCGGCCCTGGCTCACCGCTCAATCTTGATTCAAACAGACAACCAAGTAGCCATGTTTTATGTGAACAAACAGGGCGGAACTGGGTCAAAGCTCCATTGTCGGGAGACTCAAGACCTTTGTTCCTTTGCCCTAAAGCACAACATGCTTCTCAAGGCGGTGTACCTTCCAGGCCAGGAGAACTGCCTGGCTGACCGGTTGAGCAGAATTCTGCAGCCCCACGAGTGGCAGCTGCATCCCTTGGTGGTTCAGAAGATCTTCCTGAAGTGGGGTCTCCCTTAGATAGATCTCTTTGCCAGTCCGCTGAACAAGCAACTGCCCAAGTTCTGCTCCAGGCAACCGCATCCTTTGAGGATAGCACCAGATGCTTTTCTGATGTCCTGGTCTCAGGGCCTCCTGTATGCGTTTCCTCCCACGCCCTTGGTGGCCCGAACTCTTTTCAAGACTCTTCAGGACAAGGCCTCGGTCCTGCTGGTAGCTCCCAGGTGGCCGAGGCAGCCTTGGTTTCCACTTCTGCTTCAGCTGGCAGTGGATTCCCCACTACCTCTGGGGTTGCATCCCGACCTTCTCTCACAGGAGTAGGGTTCCCTTCTGCACCCTAATCTCAAAGCTCTCAATTTGATGGCCTGGAGGCTGCAAGGGTAGTTTTGGCTCCCTGGAGCCTACCTCAGGAAGTTGAGGAGGTTGTCCTAGCCTCTAGGAAACAGTCCACTAGGAAAACCTATGCCCTCAAATGGAAGAGGTTTTCTGTGTGGTGTCAGCTTCGTACAGAGGATCTTTTCTCCTGTACTGTGCCAGTAGTGCTTCAGTACTTACTGCACTTATCAAATCAGGGACTTAAGTCCAATTCTGTTCGGGTCCACCTCTCAGCTCTAGCAGCTCACCACTCACTGGTGGAGGGACATTCTCTGTCAGGTCACCCCTTGGTGTCCCGCTTTCTCAGGGGCTTGCTTTTGCTCAAGCCTCCCATCCGTCGTCCTGCTCCTGAGTTGCAGCAACTGACCCGCCCACCCTTTGAGCCGATGGCTACTTGCCCTCTACGCTTCCTTTCCTGGAAGACTCTCTTCCTGATAGCCCTCACCTCGGCTAGGCGAGTGAGTGAGCTTCAGGCCCTGGTCTGTGATAGACCTTACACCAGGATTTATAGGAACAGGGTAGTCCTCAGGACTCATCCCAAGTTCCTCCCTAAGGTTGTCTCCTCTTTCCACCTCAATCAGGAGGTGGTTCTTTCAACATTCTTCCTTAGGCCTCATGCTAGCCAGGCTGAAGCAGTCCTGCATACCCTGGACTGTAGGAGGGCCTTATCCTTCTACCTTGACCGTACGCAGGGGCATAGAAGGGCTACTCAGCTCTTCATCTCCTTTGACCCCAATAAGTTGGGGTTGGCTGTCTCCAAGCGTACCTTGTCCATCTGGGTGGCTGACTGTATCACCTGGGCTTACAAGGCGGCTGACCTTCCTTTACAGGTTAGGGTCACGGCCCATCGTGTCAGGGCAATGGCTGCCTCAGTGGCTCATCTCCGCTCTGTGCCCTTGGTAGACATCTGCAGGGCTGCAGCTTGGTCTTCAAGCCAGACTTTTGCGGCCCATTACTGTCTGGAGAGGGAGTCCCGTAGGGACAGTGCTTTTGGCCAAGCAGTACTCCGGAATCTCTTTGAGGTTTGGGCAACTCCTGCCCTCCTTTGGGCTACCGGTGGAGGTTGTGTCCTTGGAAAGCCTTTCTTTGCTGCTGTGACTAGAGGGAGTTCTCTTGTTCAGCCTGGGTTCCTGGTAGCCCAGAGCTAGGAAGTCACCCATATGTGAGGACTGACTTCCTGCTTGGTCCTGGAGAAAGAGTAGTTACTCACCTGTAACAGGTGTTCTCCAGGAGCAGCAGGAATCAGTCCTCACAACCCTCCCTCCTCCCCTGGGAGTTGCAGTTGTACATAGTTTAATTTTTTCATTTTTGTGTGCTGTTCTTAGCTATGTCATTTGACTGAGGTAAGATGGCACCTTTAGGCGGGAAGGGAACCACGCATGCGTGCCAGCATTCCCAAAGGCTTTCATGGAAAGCTGGGGAAATGCTCCGCTGGGGCTTCATCGGCGCCGATGACACCCATATGTGAGGACTGATTCCTGCTGTTACAGGTGAGTAACTACTCTTTATCAGTTTGTTCAGGAAGGACAAACTAGTGGCTCTGATTGCTCAAGTGTTGTCCGTTTTCCGTTTGATTGACCCTCGAGTAGCAGAAGGAGAACATAAGAACATAAGATATGCCATACTGGGTCAGACCAAGGTCCATCAAGCCCAGTATTCTGTTTCCAACAGTGGCCAATCTAGGTCATATGTACCTAGCAGTTTCCCCAAGAGACACAAGTTCCACAATGCTTGTACTGGGTCAAGCATTGATATCTTCGGTCACTTCTTAATAATGGTTTATGGACCTTTCCTCCAGGAACTTGTCCAAACCTTTTTTAATCCCAGCTACACTAACAACCTTTACTACATCCTCCGGTAACAAATTCCAGGGTTTGATTACACGTTGAGTGAAAAAATATTTTCTTTTATTAGTCTTAAATAGTTTACCCTGTAGCTTCATTGCATGTCCTCTAGTCTTTCTATATTCTGATAACGTAAACAATCGATCTACGTTTACCCGTTCCACTCTGTTCATTAATTTATAGACTTCTATCATATCTCCCCTCAGCCGTCTCTTTTCCAGGTTAAAGAGCCCTAACCTTTTTAGCCTTTCCTCATAGGAGTATCCTTCCATCCCCTTTACCATTTTGGTGGCTCTTCTCTGAACCTTTTCTGAAATCGCTATATCCTTTTTAAGATACAGCGACTAGAATTGCACACTATATTCAAGGAGGGGCCACAGATCATCCCTTCCTGCACGGGGTTTGGAATTCTACGACTGCTTTTCCTTTTTCCAGAGGTTATGAAAAGCATGATCCGCTCAGAGTGGAACTTGCCAGACTCCCCACTAAAGTGCCTGAGGGTTTGTAAAAACCTTAACACCCTACCACAGGAAGACTGCACCTCATGGTTCAGCATGCCGAGAGTGGCTTCACATGTCGCAGTGGTCAGAAAGCCAACTGCCATTTCAGTAGAGGGTGAAACGGCTCTTAAAGATCCCCTGCATCATAAGATGGACTTCCTCCTGAGGAATCAGTTCACAGCTTCTGCTGTTATCCTCCAGTTGGCTGTGTGTGCGGGCCTGACAACTCCAGCTCTTTGCCATGGATTCACTCACCCCAGAGGATATTTTGCCCCTCTTGGAGTTTGCAACAGCCTTTCTGTTGGTCGAAATGTTGATCTCATCCGCTTGGTGGCTAAAGATGTTGCTCTGTTGATGACATGACATTGGATATGGCTTCACCACTGAGTGGTGCATACCCTCCTCCAAGTCCCAATTGACCCAACTCACCTTTAAAGGGAAGCTGTTGCTTGGGGTGGACTTGGCGAAACTGGTTAAAGATTTGGGCGAGTCCAAACCCTCACCGCTTCCTGGAAGATAGTCTAAAAGAGCCTGGGAAGTGTACGGGTACAGTGACATCCTCAACATATAGCCGTTTTCATCGTTCATGCTACTCGGACTCCCAAGGTTCCTGGGACTCCCTAAGTACCACCCTAGAAAGCTGCCCTCCTCCTCCTCCTGTTTTTTGGTCCCAAGTCCTTTCGTGGGACTCATGAACCCTGGAATTCTACCATATCCAAAAGTGCCACCTCCCATCCAGCACAGTGACAGATTGAGAGCCTATTCTGGGATGCCTCCAGTGGGTAGCAGGCTGTGACTTTTCTACCAGAAGTAGGCCCGGGTCACAAAGGATTGCTAGGTGCTAGACATCATTCAGCAGGGCTATGTTCTGGAAACCAGATAGCCTATCCCAGGATGCCTTTGTCATCTCCCCATGCGGTTCTGCGGCCAAGAACTGCCATTTAAAGCACATTGGAAAGGTTGCTCAGTCTGTGGGCAATGGTCCCCGTTCCCCCTGCTGTGAAGGCAAAGGGCCATCTACTTTGTGGTGCCAAAGAAAGACCTCCTTTAGGCCATTTCTCGACCTCAAGGGAGTTGTTCACCTGCACACCCTACACTTCTATATGAAGACCCTGCGGTCAATGATCCAGACAGTATACTGCAGGGAGTTCCTTGCATCTAGGATCAACAGCACTTTCTCTGTTTTCACTGTGTTTGGCTCTCATTTTCAATTTATCCCTCTTCTCTTTGGCCCTCTCCCCAACCCAAAGGACATTCTCAAAAATCATAGTGGTAGCAGCCACTGCACTGAGATGCCAAGGGATCTGTGCTCACCCATATCTGGACGATTGGTTCATCCTGGCCAGATCACAGAAGTGTCTCTGGTTTCAAGCCGTGTGGTGCAGTTTCTGGAGAGTCTCGTCTGGGTAATCGGTCAAGGAAAGAGCCACTTAGAACCTTCTCAGTCACTGGAATACCTGGGAGCTCTTGTTTTGACACTCAGTCTTCCTTCCCAAGAGGAGAGTGAAAAAGTTATTGGCCCTATTGGCAGCCTTCCAGTTTCCAAATCAAAAACCCAAAGGGAGAACCACAAAGCAAAAAAATGTAAAAGACCTAAAGGGGACAGCAAAGTGTCTTATGAGCTACCTCTTCAGCATATTGCAAAGCTCAAAATCAACACCACCATTTTGGACATTTTGTGTGGGGTTTTGGTCACTGTTTTTGGTTCAGCCTTCTGATCTTGGCATGCTCCCGAAGTTTGGCAATTAAAATGATGTCTTGGCCACAGCTCATAATAGGCTGCTTCAAAGGTCCTTGCTGGCTCTCTGTTCTCCAAGCTTTCAGAAGTTAGGTCAGAATTCCCCTCCTGCCAGATGTGGTGTCCACCAGGAGGGGAATTCTGACCTAACTTCTGAAAGCTTGGAGAACAGAGAGCCAGCAAGGACCTTTGAAGCAGCCTATTATGAGCTGTGGCCAAGACATCATTTTAATTGCCAAACTTCGGGAGCATGCCACCCCACACAGCATCTGAGAAAAGAGTATACCACTGGATGATCATTTGTGTTTTCTCCTGTCGACAGATGCTAGCCTGTTTGGCTGAGGAGCCTATTGCGAGAACTAGACAGCTCAGGACCATTGGAGCAGCCGGACATCTGCTACACCCATCAGCCGCCTCGAGGCAAGGGCCATTAGTCTAACCCTTTTGCATTTCCTTGTTAAGGGCAGAGCAGTGCCACAGCAGTGGCTTATGTCAGGTGGAAAGGGGACGCGAAGAGTGCCAGAGTGGCCCTGAACATGAACCGCCTAGCTCTATCAGTGCAACACTTTGCCAGAATCGATAACGTGGCGGCAGACTTACTCATTTGCCACTCTCTTGATCCCGGGGAGTGGGAATTAAATCAGATGGCATTTCAGTAAATTCTGCACCTTTGGGGTCTTCCCGAGATGGATATGATGGCAACCCAATCCAGGGCCAAAGTATGCAGATTCTTTAGTCACCTCAGGGAAGCCAGGTCTGAAGACGTCATTGTCCTAGTTAAGTCCTGTCAGAGCAGAGCCCTCCTGTATGCATCATAGGTCGTGTGTTTTGACTCATAGAGTGAAATATGGGCTGCATTATCCTGGTGGCACCGGAATGGCCACGGAAGCCATAATTCAGGGACCTCATACAGCTTCTGCAGGAACCTCCTCGCCATTTGGACCCAGCCTGGGGGGGCTGTTACATCGAGGGCTGATCTTTCTGGACAACTCATCTATCTTCTCACTTATGGCTTGGCTCTTGAGAGGCATCATTTTCCGCGTAAGGGCTATTCTCCTGCCATAGTTTCCACATTTCATAAGGTGAGAGGATCTAACGGCCTGGCCTACGTGCACGTCTAGTGTCTCTTCAAGCTAGACCTAATATGGCAGATTTTCCATCCTTGCTTACCTTTCTTCAGGATGGGCCTAGATAAAGGTCTTTCCCTCAGTTCCCTGAAAGTTCAGAGTGCTGGTTTATATTACTTTAGAGGACCAGTGGTGGGGCAGTCTATTGTCTCGCACCAGATGTGTCCCATTTCCTTCAGGTGATGTGACACCTGTGTCCTTCCATGTGTTCAGTCGTTACTTTGTGGGATCTCTGCCTGGTGCTTTGGGCCCTGATGTTGGAGCCCTTGAAGCAGGCTAAATTTAAAGTTCTGACCCTTACTGTCTTCCTGGTGGCAAGCTGTTCGGTGAGACGTATCTGTGGGTTACAGGCGTTATCATACTGGGACCCTTACTTGTTATTCTTAGAGGGAGGCCATGTGCATTCAGCCTGTTCTTTCCCTTTTACCTTTCCATGAGAATCGTGTGGTTTGTCTGCACTCCTTTTCCTTGGAGCAGTTGCAAGGGAAGGACATGGATTTTCACCTGGTGGATGTCTAGAGAGTGCTTCTCCAGTATTTTAAAGTTATAAGTTCCTTTGCAAGTCAGACCATCTATTTGTGCTGTTTGCAGGACCGTGTAAAGATGACATGGCTGCCAAGTCCACCTTGGGACACTGGATCAAGGAGGTTATTGTCTCAACATATTTGTTGTGGAGCTAGCCATTTCTGGAGGGTTTGCAAGCACATTCCACTTGGGTACAAGCATCCTCGTGGGCAGAGCATAGATTGATCGTCCCCTCAGACATTTGTTGGCTGGGTATCACTTTCCACTTTTATCAAGCACTACCATTTGGCTAGCCACGCCTTTGGCTCAGGTAGATACTGCCTTTTGCTCAGAGGTCTTAAAAGTTGCCGTGTCTTCTTCCCACTCAGTGGAGTCGTAGCTTTAGTACATCCCACTTATCTGGATTGGTCTAATAGGAGGATCTAGAAGGGACATTTTACTCACCAGATAATGTCCTTTCCTTGAGTCCTACTAGAACAGTTCAGGGCCTATCCCTGGAACCTGTTAGATCTCCTGTACTCTGATTAGCCCTGAGGGCTCATACCCTTCTGATATGTCTTCTGTTGAGGTTGATCCTGTATAGTAGTTATGTTTCTGTTCTGTTTATCCTTGTTATCCTCATTGAGGTGGTGTGAGGTCGAAGATTGCTGTCCATATGCTTGGATATGGATATTGGTTTATGACCCTAGAGGCACAAGGTGTTAATGGCATAATGATATCATAAGAAGCTTCTGGAACTTTTCTTTGTCTCAACATCTGCTGGTAGGGGAACACAACACACCTGTCTGGACTGGTCTAGCAGGATTCTGGGTAAAGGACATTATCTGGTAAATAAAATGTTACCTTTTAATAATCCTGCTGTTTCAGTAACTGATTTTTATGCAGCATGCTGCAGTGCAGATGACACCAAGGGCAGAAGATGCAAAGGAGCAGTACTGTTAACATTAAGGACTTGTTAGAAGTCCAGAAAAAGTGTCTATTTGAAGCCTATTTTTTTAAGGGCAACATAGGCATCTATGTGCCTTCGCCTAATAGGCACCCGGAAACAGACCCTCTTGCATGCCAATACCACAGCACACATGTACATCTGTAGCAGAGTTGGTGCAAATGTATGCATCTACTGTATGTATATGTATTCATTTATTTTATAAGATAAGCACATACATCATAACTCTTCCCCAACCTTTGCTGTGGCGGCACGTGTAAGTATATACCATCTTGTTGCTATGCATACTTATATGCACACATTGCTGCTCAGTTTTATAAAATACCTTTTCCATGTGTAAAACTGGCCTTAACACATGAAAAACACTTTATGAAATTGTGAGATTATTTACCTGTAACGGGTTCTCTGTGGACATCAGAATGAGTCAACCATACTTATCGGTGAAATCATTCCTGACTACATCTGATTGGATTCACTCTACACCAGTCCAGAAGAGTCTAGGAAGACTGGCCATGCCTGAGTTTTTCCTCATGCGTGACCATTGATCTCCATCCTCAGTCTGATCCATGGTTTAGAAAGAAAAGATCTTCATCCAGAAGGGGAGGTGGGTGCGTTTGTGTGGCTGACATATCCTGCTGTCCAAGAACAACACCTGTTAAAGGTAAGTAACCTCATTTCTTCAGGAACAAGCAGGAAGTCAGTCCTTACATATGGGTGACGTCGACACCAACGGAACCCTACGTGGAGCATCTTGCCAGCTTTCAAAGAAAGCCTTTGGGAGATGCCACCACGCATGCATGGTCCCCTTCCCGCCCAAGGGTGCCATTTTGCTCAGTGTCCCTTTTTCCGCGGAGCCCTAAAGACGTTTGTCTCGCCTCCCCGGAAAAAAGTTTATTTTCTCGTACTAGTCTTGTACTTTTCTGGCTTGCACCAGCTCCTTTCCTGCCCAAGACTCGCTGCAAATGCACCGGGCCTCGAAATACATTTTTGTCTTGATTTTTTTTCCATTGCAGCGTTTTCATGCCCTTTTTAACCGCTGGCCACGTTGAGGGTCTTCAACCTCGCTGGGTTTCTTTTTCCCCCCATGGCCACCAACTTTAAGAAATGTGATCGGTGCTCCAAAATCATGTCACTCACCGACACTCATGATTGTTGCCTTCGGTGTTTGGGTGCAGACCACGACCTGGAGGAATGCTCCTTATGCAAGAAAATGTCGCTAAGGCCATACAGAGCTGCCAGCTTAAGCAGGACGACATCTTCCACAAGGCAGACTCAACCTCTGTTTCCCTGGTAGCCTCACGCCCGAATGCCCCACATGGATCTTCGGACTCGCAGCCCATCTGCAGGCTCGTTGACGCTCCGAGCAAGGGTCACTGGAGCGTGCGCATAAGAAGAAGAGGAAGACCTTGAGAGCCTCGTCCGGGGAAGCAGATAAGCATGGGAAATCCCATGCCTGGTCCCTTAGTCCCCGCAGAGCTCCCGAGGAACCTGAGCAGGAACGCCCTCAGAAGGTGTCTAGGGCCGACGTTGTGGCCTTTGGCAATGAATCGCGGTCTCCTGAGGCCCATCCCGTCGAAGACCCCCCCCCCCCCCCGTCTGACCCGGTTACTCCGGTGTCTGTGTCCATGGCTGCGGCCCCCGTGTGGGAAGCACTCATGTTGGCCTTGGAATGCTGCTCTGTTATTTGTTGATGCTGTGTGCTTATTGTATGCTGTACGCTGACCCTCTACCCTTTCCCCAGGTCCTGCTCTGTTGCCCTGCCTCTCCATTGGCTGCCTAGCCTCTCCATCTGCTGTTTTGCCTTTCCATTGGCTGTTAACTGCCTGCTCCGCCTCCCGGAAGCAGGACCCAGGTCCTGCTCTGCTGCCCTGCCTCTCCATTGGCTGCCTAGCCTCTCCATCTGCTGTTTTGCCTTTCCATTGACTGTTAACTTCCTGCTCCGCCTCCCGGAAGCAGGACCCAGGTACCCTGCTGCATTTAAAGAACTTCGGGGCACCGTTCCGCACCGCGGCGGCGTGCACAAGGAGCAGGCCCTGCTCCTTGGGCGAGCTCCTTGGGGCGACGATTGGGGCGCTTTTCACTTCCCACTAGGTCAGTCCCTTTTCCTTGGTTGGGCCTTTCTGTGCCTTTCTGGATATCTTCTTTTGTATATCCCCCTGGTATCTTCCTCTACTTTTCGCCCCCCCGGGGCCGCCCCTATACTCCCATCACCCTTTTCGCCTTCTACACAGACACACCCTATGGCTTCCATCCCTATTTTTTGGGGGCATCGTCCTCCACCTGCTTTCTCGCTCCCACCTGGGGCCAGCACCCGTAGTTTGAGTAACCTCCTTGTCTGCCACCCGGGCCAGCCTCCCCCTGGGTCATTGCCTCAGCTTGCCTCTTCACTACTGACCCTCTCTTTTGCCCTCCTAAACTGCAGATCCCTTCACGCAAAAACCCCTCTGGTTCACGACCTACTGCTCAACATTCCCTTGACGCTCTTTTTCTCTCTGAAACCTGGCTTCGTGAGGGGGAGGATGGTCTTCTCCATTGCTGTCTCCCCCCTGGCTCCTCTGCTTTTCATGCTCCTCGCCTCCACCAGACAGGTGGTGGTGTAGCGGTTATTCACCGGTCCTCTCTCCCTCTCACTCTTGTTCTCCCCTCCACCTCGCTATCCTGAAGCTCTGCTTCTGTGCTCAGGAACCTCCACTCCCGTGTTTTTCCTTCTTCTTTATGCCCCACCCTCAATGCACCCTGATCTCTGGGAGTCCCTTTTGCTCACTCTTTCGGAGACATCTCTTCTTTCCCCACATCTGGTGGTTTTTGGCGATTTCAATGCCCACCTGAACTCTCAGACTCGCCCTCGCAATAAGGCTCTTATGTCTCTCTTCTCTGATCTGTCCTTGACCCAGCATGTCGACTGTCCAACCCACTCCTCGGGTTATACTCTTGAACTTATCCTCACTTCCACCCCTTCTCCTTATATTCCATTTGATATTATACCCACCCCTCTCCCCTGGTCTGACCACTGCTGCCTACTGTTTTCCTTTTCTCTTCCTCCTATGCAGACACCCGCCTTACCTGCCCTCAACACCTCTTCCACGATTCTCAAACGGCATCTTACACCTCTTACCCTACAGGACTTCCCCTCAGCCGACTCTCTCTTTTCCTCAGATTTTTTTCTCCCTTCCTGTGGATCAGCAGGTCAACTCCTGGTCCTCCACCCTCACTGCTGCCCTCGATACACTGGCTCCACTTTGTCCCATTCCCTACCGCCTTATGACTCGTCATCTCTGGTATCACCCAGGTTTATACCTTCAGCGCAGCTATCTCCGGCGTGCTGAGCGCCGCTGGCACAAGCACCCCTCTTCCATCTCCCTAACTTCTTTCCGCTGTGAACTCCGCTGTTATCATGCTATGATCACTGAGGCAGAAAGGACCTATTACTCAGACCTTATTGCCTCTTCTTCTAACTCCTCTGGCCGTTTGTATCAGGCATTCCATACACTGTCTTCCTCCTCGGCCCATCCCCCCTCGTCCGGACTCCCTTCCACTGCCCCTAGTCCTACGAGTCTCGCCTCCTTTTTTGTTGATAAGATCCAGTCTCTCCGTTCTTCTTTTTCTCATTGTCCCCCCCCCTCTCTCTCCTCCCCTCCTCCCCACTATATCCTCTCCTCCTCCGTCTAGTATCTTTTCTCACACGTGGCACTTTTTCCGACCTGTCACCTCCACGGAGCTTATTCAGGTCTTCTCCTCGTCTCACAAAACGACCTGTCTACTTGACCCCCTCCACCTGGCTCCTCGATCCATCTCTCTTACTTCTTCCATATATCCAGGCCATTATCAACTCTAGTCTCACTTCTGGCAGCTTTCCCACCTGTTGGAAACATGCCGTGGTTCGCCTTCTTCTGAAGAAGCCTTCCCTCGACTCCAGTCTCCCCGCCAACTGGCGGCCCGTCTGGAATCTTCCCTTTCTGTCCAAGGTTCTTGAAAAATTGTTTTTCTTCCAGCTTTCAGCACATCTTGATGCTGCCCTCTCTCTTCATCCCCGTCAATCTGGCTTTAGGACTGGTCAAAACACTGAAACTGTACTTTTAGCCCTCCTTAATAAACTTTACCGCTCTCACGACCGGGGTGATCTATCTATCGCTGTCTCTTTGGATCTTTCTGCCGCTTTTGACGTTGTTGATCACCACACTCTTCTTACCCGTCTGTCTGATTCTGGTATCTGTGGCACTGTGTTGCATTGGTTCCGTTCTTTCCTTTCATCCCACACTTTCTCTGTTCACTCAGGGTCCAATACATCTTCCTCTTTCCCCCTGCACTGTGGTGTTCCCCAACGTTCCATTCTAGCCCCTCTACTTTTTAATATCTTCCTCGCTCCTCTCGCCCTCCTCATTCAGCAGACCGGTATCTCCTCTTACCTTTATGCCGATGATATTCTCCTTATTCACAACACCAGCCCTACATCTCCGGACCTCTCTGCTCTCAATGCCTGTCTGGATCTCATTGCTACTTGGTTTTCTGATCATTTTCTCTGTCTCAACCCTTCTAAGTCCTCTGCTATTTGGTTCTCCTTCCCTGCCACTCCCCCCACTCTAGCTCCCACAATGTCCTCCCTCCCTATTCCTGTTGTTTCTTAACTCCGTTATCTTGGTGTCACCTTTGATTCCTCTTTGTCTTTTCACCCACATATTTCCTCCCTAGTTCGTAGTTGTTTTCTTCATCTCCGTCGTATTAGATCCCTCCGGCCCTACCTCTCAGCAAGTTCTCTCACCACTCTGGTTCTTTCTCTTGTAATCTCCCGTTTAGACTATTATAACTCAATTTTCGTCAGCCTTCCCTCCTACCAGCTCCGTCGACTTCAACTCGTCCAAAACACCGCCGCCCGTCTAGTCACTTACTCTTCCCCTTTTGACCATGTCACTCCTTGCCTTCTCTCTCTTCATTGGCTTCCTGTTAAATTCAGATTCGTTTACAAGTACCTTATCACTACCCACAAAGTTCTTCACACGGGTACTCCTCGGTATTTGTCTGATCTCATCTACCACCAGCCTGTCCCTCGCCTCCTCCAATCCTCCCACAGCAATCGCCTTTTTCTTCCTTCTCCGTACCAGGCACATCTTGAACTCACTCGTCACTCTGCATTCTTTTTCCTGAGCCCTGCCCTATGGAATTCTCTCCCTCATTTGCTCCGCACCGAACCTTCATTCCCTCGCTTTAAAGCTCTTCTTAAAACTCATCTTTTCACTCAGGCTTTCGACCTTCCAGCTCCCCCGTGACAGTTCTAATGCCATACACTACCCCTCTTCCTTCCCTCTGCCCTCCCCCCTCAGCGATCAGCCTGTCTAGTCGTGCAACTTTGTTTCTTTCCTATTTTTCTTCCTTTGTCTCAATAATGCTTTCCTGTCAATTAATTGGCGTTCCTTTCTTCCTGTACTACTTTAGTAGCCTCCCCCTTGTTTATTACTGTACACCGCTCTGACACTTTGGTTTGGGCGGTATACCAAGTCTTGCTAATAAAAATAAAATAAGCGTTTCTGCGTTCCCCGCATCACAGTGGGTGCCGACCCCTGGCGCTACCGAGACTGCAGGGACCTCGATCTTGAGGACTCCCCGGGCCGCCGCTGCGATTGCCAAGAGCCAGATGCCTCAGGCAGATCCTCGGCGAGGGTCTTGTTCTCGCTCTCGATCCTCAGGAGTGAGATCTTCGCAGGTGAATGCCTCTGGCTCCGGCCATGCTCCTGCCTTGAAGCATCTGGGACCAGAGTAACCAGCCCTCCTGCAGCCAGAGGGTCTCGCGTCTTCCTCAAACTACTCTGATTGGAAGTCCGATGTCATGTCCCTGGAGACCTCCCCTCGGACCTGTCTCCCCAGCTGCTAAGGGCTGATCCTCGCCTGAGGATACCTCTTTCCTCGTTCTTCAGGGATATGGCATGGGCTCTCTCCCTCACAACAGAGTCGGAGGAGGACCCGCATACGGAGGAATTAGACATCCTCCAATTCAGGGCACCACCAAAAGAGACCGTGGCAGTCTGCCCTCCATCTTCACCCGGCCTCTCCTCCAGATGTGGGAGACCCCAGCCTCGGTCCCCATTGTGAGCCGACGACTCGACATGATATATCGAGTCCAGCGGGAGCTGGGATTCTGCAAGGTGCAGCTCCCACACACTTCCATGGTGGTTGAGTCAGCCATGCACCAGCAAAACCCGAAAATGCACTCCTCAGTGCCTCCAAGCAGGGAGCCCCACATGCTCTCGATGCCTTGGGGCACAAATGCTTCTAGGGCTCAATGCTGGCTTTCCGCATCCAAACTTACCAACTTTACATTGGCATATTTCTGCGGGATTTGGCCAAAGAGCTCAGCGGCTATGCCGTTGGCCTTGATGGGGACCATCTCCAGCATTTCCAAGTTCTAATGAGGTCTGTTGCAGAGTGCTCCAAATACCTCTCCAGAGCCACTTATGACTGCTTCGTATCTAGAGCCAGAGTGGCCGCCGCCGGCATCAGCGCTCGACACCAGGCCTGGCTACAATCATCAGATCTCAAGCAGTGGTGCTGGAAAAACTCCTGGATGGTCCCGTGCCTCAGCGAGCAGCTCTTCAGCAAGTCAGGAGGATAAGGCGGCCGAGTATGTCACTCGGACCCATCTCTCGAGGAAGACCTTCACTCTTCCCAGGAAGAGTCAACACTATCGTGGCTACCCAGCTGCACAGACCCCTCAGCAGGGTCCCCAGGGCAAAGACACAGGCCAGTGACCACGCACACCCAAGGGTCGGAATTTATTTATTTAGCCGTGCTTATATACCGCTTTTCACCTAGTCAAAGCGGTTTACAATTCAACAAAGTTATTTACAACAAATAATAAGGTGTGGCATAATTTGTTTGGGGGGGGGTGTTAACACTGGAATCACATTGGGATTACTTATCTAACATATTTGCATATTTTTCTCAGTTTTTATATCCTGACTTTGTTTTCAAAGGGTGATGTTCTGCTTGGGTCTCAGATGTTCCTTGAATAAGTGGGCTTTTAGCCTTCTGAATGTTGAGAGCTCCGTGGTGCACCAGAATTTAGTTGGCAAAGAGTTCCATAAGGAAGGCGCATATAGGTTGAATGCTCAGTTGCAGATTTGGTGGTTGAATTTGGTTCTTTCATGTGTTACAATCATGGTGGTGCTTGTGAGCTGCCGGGTAGTTCTTCCTGATCAGGATTTTGTAGACGTGTATGTAGCTGTGATGGTTGCTGTTGAAGAAATGCTTTGTGGATCAGTACCAGTGTTTTGTATTTGATCCGAGCTTCTATTGGAAAGATGTGGAGGTCTCTTAGGACTGGGGTGATGTGGTCAAATTTTCTTACTCTTTGGATGATTCTGGCTGGGTCGAGGTTTTGATGCCATCAGTATAGCCTCTCTTCCTCTGGAGGACCAGCACCCCGCAGAGGGACGTCTGGTCCACTTTGCCCACCAGTGGACCCACATCACCACCAATGCCTAGGGTTCTCCAGGTCATCCGGGAGGGCTACTTTCTGCACCTGGAACAGACTCCTCCATCCTTTTTTCCTGGGGAACCCCCTCGGTCTCCCCTACAATGGGCCCTGCTACTGCAGGAGCTTGCAGGCCTCCTCAGGGATGGGGCTGTGAAACCTGTGCCTTTCCCCTCAAGGGGGAAGGGCTTCTATTCCAGGTACTTCCAGGGCAGTAATGTTCCTTGGATTTAAAGGATGCTTACATCCACATCCTTACCCATCCCAGTGACAGAAAATACCTGTGGTTCGTGGTCGGATGCAACCACTACCAGTACAGGGTCCTTCCTTTTGGCCTCACCTCTGCCCCAAGGGTCTTCACCAGGTGTCTGGTGGTGGTGGCAGCGTGTCTCTGCCTCCAAAAGACATGCATCTTCCCTTACCTCGACGATTGGCTAGTAAAACGGGACACTGCCTCGGAAGCCGGGCAGGCCACCAGCTGCACAATTCAGGTCTTGCAGCACCTGGGTTTCGTGATCAACTGTCTGAAATCCCAGCTCATCCTGACTCGAGCGCTGAAGTTCACCGGGGCTTGCCTCAACACTGTCCAGGCCAGGGCTTTCCTCCCCCTCAACAGGGCGGATCGGCTCGCAGCAGAGGTACAGCAACACTGCGCAGTGTTGGCCCAGACATTGCTTCGCCTCTTAGGCCATATGGCCTCCACAGTCCACATGGTTCCTGATGCACGCCTCCACATGAGGGCAGCTCAGTGGTGCCTCCAGTCCCAGTGGTACCAGGCTAGCAGATGACTCTGCGACAGAGTCACAGTGTCTTGATGGCTGACCGAGTCACCTGGTGGCAGGACGCTGAGCAACTGAAAATGTGGATGACACTTCAGTTCCCGAACCCCTAGAGGGTCCTCACCACAGGCACCTCCCTGACGGACTGGGGCACCCATTGTGGAGAGCTCCACACTCAGGGAGCCTGGTCCTCCGAGGAGAGCCAGCAGCAGATCAATCTGCTCGAGCTCAGAGCAGTCTTTCTCGCTCTCAGGGCCTTCAGGCACCACCTCCAGCACCAATCAGTGCTCGTCCAGAAGGACATCCAGGTGGTGGTGATCTACGTGAACAAGCAGGGCAGTATGGGCTCCTACCATTTCTGCCAGGAGACTGTGGCCCTTTGTTCCTTTGCAGTCCGCCACGAGATTCTCCTCAAGGCAGATTACCTACCAGGCCAGAGCAATGTCTTGGCAGATAGGCTGAGCAGGGTCCTCCAACTGCAGGAGTGGTGCCTGGGCCAGAGATAGCGCTCGGGCTTTTCTGGCTGTGGGGATGCCCTAGCCTGAATCTTTGCCAGCCTGACCAATGCTCAACTTCCCCATTTCTGCAGCCCCCAACCCCATCCCTTCCGGGTGGTGGCGGATGCCTTCCTCCTCTCATGTATCCTCCTCAAGGTCCAAAGGTACAAGGTGTCAATGATCCTTGTGGCCCAAACAGCCCTGGTTCCCCTTGCTGCTCCGTCTCTCAACAGAATCCCTGGTCCCCCTTGGGAGGTCCCCAGGGCTTTTGACACAGGATGAGGGCTCGATCCTCCATCTCAACTTGGGATCTCTGTCCCTCACAGCCTGGCGGCTGAACGGATCGCCTTTACTTCCCTTAACTTCTCCGAGGAGGTGGAGGAAATCTTAGCCTCTCATAAGGAGTCCACGAGACGGGCTTATGCCTTCAAGTGGTGCTGGTTCTCCATGTGGTGCACAGAGCACCGATTGGACCAATTTTCTTGCCCGGTGCATTCGGTTCCTCGATATCTCCTCCACCTCTCACTATCTGGACTTAAGTCCAACTCCGTCCGGGTGCATCTGAATGCACACTCTGCCAACCACCATCCTCTGTCGTTGCAACCCCTCATTATCAGGTTCATGCGGGGCTTATTGCCTCCAAACCTCTCATCCGGCCACCCTCAGTAGAATGGGATCTCATTGTGGTTCTGACACAGTTTACTAAGCCTCCCTTCGAACCCTTGGGTACCTGTTCCTTACGCTACCTTTACTGGAAAGTGACTTTCTTGATGGCACTCGCCTCTGTCCGCAGGGTCAGTGAGTTTCAGGCCTTGGTAGCCGATCCACCCTACACCAGATTCTATAAGAACAGGGTTGTGCTTCGCACTCATCCGAAGTTTCTCTGAAGGTGGTCTCAGACTTCCACCTGAGTCAGGAGATAGTGCTGCCTACCTTCTTCCCACGGCCCCACGCCAACTCGGCGTCGGCTGTTCTCCATACCCTGGACTGCAAACAGGCCCTGTTTTTCTATCTGCAGCGGACCCAGGGCCACCATAAGGCCTCACAGCTTTTCGTCTCCTTTGATTCCAGCCATCTGGGGCTGGCTGTCATCAAGTGGACCATATCCATCTGGGTGTCAGACTGCATCGCTTTCGCTCACAGTTGAGCCAGTGTCTCTCTGGAGCATCAATGTCCGGGCGACCTCAGTTGCCAGTCTCCATTCGGTGCCCATGGCAGACATCTGCCGGGCTGCCACCTAGTCCTCCGTTCACACTTTTGCAGCCCACTACTTCCTGGAGAGGGAGTTCTGACGGGACAATGCCTTCAGCCAGGCCATACTTCGTAACCTCTTCATGGTTTAGGCAACTCCTAGCCCTCCGACCCTTCTTGTTCAGGCTACTGGGGCCATGGCTCTCCCTGGGCACTGGGGTCCCTGAAGTCTGTCTTCAAGATTCGCCTGTGGCTGCCCACAGCCGGGCCGTACCCCTGTTTTATGCCGGTCCTTGGTAGCATGGAACAAGGGAGTCCCATATTTGAGGACTGACTTTCTGCTTGTTCCTGGAGAAAGCGTATTACTCACCTGTAATAGGTGTTCTCCAGGGACAGCAGGAATTGGTCCTCACAACCCTCCCTCCTCCCCTTGGGAGTTCATTTTTGGCCATCTTGGTTGGGGGTCTAGCTATGGCACCTGACTGAGCAAGATGGCACCCTTGGGTGGGAAGGGGACCACGCATGCATGGTAGCATCTCCCAAAGGCTTTCTTTAAAAGCTGGGGAGATGCTCCGCGCAGGTCTCCGTTGGTATCAACATCACCCATATGTGAGGACTGATTCCTGCTGTCCCTGGAAAATACCTGTTACAGGTGAGTAACTATGCTTTTTTCCATGGTCAAGCAGGATATACTACTACTACTGTCATTTGTATAGCACTACACGGTATACTTAGCACTGTACAGACACATGTAAAAGACAGTCCCTGCTCACCAGAGCTTACAATCTAGTCAAGACAAACACAACAAACTGAGGACAAGGACACATCTAGGGAAGTGGCAAGGAAACACATAGGAGACCAGCCACATTTATGGATGATTCCCCAGCTGAGGCTGCAAGGGCGTTGGGTTTTCAGAGTGCTACTGGAGAACTCGTGATCTCCGGAAAAAGCAGGGCTTGGAAATACGTATTGGGCACTTGTTTGTTTCTTTTTTGTTTAGATGGCCATGAGGCCTTTAGGGTCTGTTAGGTTAGGAGAAGTGTGCTAAACAATTGGGATCTCCAAGTTAGGTTTCCAAGAAGTGCACTTGCATTGATTTACAACCAGCTAACCTGAACAGTTGGAAGCTATCACATTGATGGTGGAATGCAATACTTTCGAGGAACAAGGACAGAAATACCCTGACATTTATATCAGTAGACTAAAACCGACTTCTGAGACAGTTATTGATAATGGTTCTCTGCGGAAGTTGTGATGTGATGGGGCACATGGTGGAGCTTTGTGCTCTTCCTTGAGGAGGAAGAAAAGTGACATCCTTTTTCAGTTTTGACTACGTGGTATAGAAAACAACCGTGCAAGAGAATTACAAACCTAAACAATGGACAAATGTTCTCTCCATAGGACTAATGCTCAAGTGGATGAACAGCTTTGATCCATTTCCCTGTTGTTTTTCGGGGGGGGAGGGGAAGGGTGGTGGTCCTTGTTTTTTTTAACTTAACCATTAGGCGTGGTAGTGAAACATGACACTGTTATGTTGTCTCAGCAGAGGGGACCCAGGCCTTGTCAGAGTTTAATCTGAGAGGCTGTTTATCCTGGGAGCCTATTGCTAAGAGGAGACAAAGTGTATGATCAGAGGATCCTCTAGTACTTGCAAAGTTGGGGTTCAGCATGGAGAATATGACCACCCTAACCCATGGATGTGACCCAGAGAAAGAGAGGGGGAGGGCTCAAGCTTACCTCTGCTGTAGAGGGGGAAAAATGAAACACAGGATCCCAGTAGCTTTAACTTGGGTTGTTGTCGGGCGTCATCTACTATGACTGAACAGGTGTTTTATAAATTAGGACTTGCAGTCCAACTCTTTAGCCTTTTTTTTTTAAGCCAAAGTAGCCATAGTAGCTGGAGAAGGTGCACTGGCAAGAAGCAGCTGTCAGTGGAAAAAATACTTGTGATGAGGTATTTGTGTAGCGTTTACTAGGGCTGCAGTCAGGAAAGTATAGTCCTTCCATGAAAGATGAACCAGTCCTGGTGGAAATTTTTAGAACTCTGCTCCAACCTGGAGGAAAACTCCTCTGGTAGTACGGCAGGGGAAGACCCTTATGCAGTCTTTGATTAGTGTGAATAGTGCTGGAGGAAACTGCCACACAGAACAAAATGCAACTGAATAGGCCCTTTTTGATGGTTATGTGCATGTGACACTACTGCCGGAGGAGAACTGCTCCAGACATTGATAAAAACAGATCTGGAAGGACGCTTTATTTGAATAGCCGTTATCAGAAGAAACT
This sequence comes from Ichthyophis bannanicus, assembly GCA_033557465.1. Classification (NCBI taxonomy): domain Eukaryota; kingdom Metazoa; phylum Chordata; class Amphibia; order Gymnophiona; family Ichthyophiidae; genus Ichthyophis; species Ichthyophis bannanicus. The sequence continues at coordinate 882,426,486 of CM066035.1, read as the reverse complement.
TCTCCAGACAGCACTGGGGAATTACCCTGTAAACAGTGTAGTTGCTGCCAGAGGTGAAACACTTTGAACAGTACGACTGGGAGGGATTCCATATTGGTGCAAGCACTGCTAGAAGGAACTGCTCTGGACAGTGTGCTAGGAAGGATCCTATGATTGGTGCAGCCAGTGCCAGAAGGAACTGCTCCAGACAGCATGGTTAGGAAAGCCTCCATATTCGTGCAGTCACTGTCTGGAGGGAACGGCTGCAGACATCGTGACAGGAAAGGGTTCCTTAAACTATGCAGCCACTGTCAGAGAAGAATTGCTCTGGATAGCATGACTGGTAGCTGAGATACAGAAACATGATGGCAGAAAAAGATCATATGGCCTATCTAGTCTGTCCTTCCATACCAACTATTATAATCCCTTTTGTTCCTTTAGAAATCTTCGGTGTTTTTCCCATGCTTTCTTGAATTCAGATACTGTCCTCGTCTCTACTACCTCCACTGGGAATCTATTCCATACATCTACTGCTCTTTCCATAAAGAAATATTTCCGCATATTACTCCTCAGTCTATCACCTTTCTTCTTCATCCTATGCTCCCTCATTGCAGAGCTTTCTTTCAATTGTAAGATGTTCTCATGTGCATTTATGGCACAGAGGTATATAAACATCTTTATCATATTTCCTCTCTCCTGCCTTTCCTCCAAAGTATACATATTGATCTTTTTAAGTCTGTCCCCATATGCCTTATGAGGAAGCCCACTGACTATTTTAGTAGCCACCCTCTGCACAGATTCCATCCTGTCTATATCCTTTTGAAGTTGGTGATCTCCAGAATTGCACACTACTCCAAATGAGGTCTCACCAAAGACTTAGGTACTATTACCACCTCCTTTCTGCTGGCCATTCCTCTCCCTATGCACCCAAGCATCCTTCTGGCTTTCACTACCACATTTTCTACCTGTTTAGCCACCTTAAGATCCTCAGAAACAATCACACCCAGGTCCCGCTTCTCTTTCGTGAACAGAAGTGTACTACACCCCATATATACTGTACTGCTCTCTTGCTGTTTTGCAGCACAAATGCATGACCCTGCATTTTTTAGCGTTAAATATCAGTTGCCAAACTCTCAACCATTCTTTAAGCTTTACTAGATCCCTCTTCATGTATCTACTTGTTCCTGGGTGTCTCTTACAGATTTTAGTATCATCTGCAAAGAGGCAAACATTACCCAACAGCCCTTCCACAATATCACTAGCAGAAATGTTAAAGAGAATCGGACCAAGGGCACATCACTTATAACATCTCCTCAGAGTGAACTCCATTTACCTGTATCCTTTGTCGCCACCCACTCAACCAGTTTCTAACCCAGGCAGTCACTTTAGGATCCATCCCTCGGGTGCTCAATTTATTTATTAGTCACCTGTGCAGAACGGTGTCAAACAGTGAGGAGGACACAACAGTCATTAATTTAGAAGAATCAAACATTCACCATCATGTAGAAACTTGTACGGGGGGGGGGGGAGATTTAAAAAGGATTATTTACTGAGAAAATGGAAAGAAAAACCAGTGAAGTCAGAAAAAGGGAGAGCTACATCCAAACTTGACTGTGAATGAAAAAGACTGAGGGGGAAGGATCAGTAGTCATACACAAGGGGGAACTCCCGCATGCCCAAAGTGTCTTTCTAGACTCCTCTGGGTTGGGAGCGTGTGAGTCTGACTAGATACCATCAGGGATGATGTAATTCATATGTGTGGCTGGTTTATCCTGCTTGTCCATGGAGAACACTTAATCTCCTATCAATCAAAGATGTTTCTAAAATGTTTTCTTTTTGTCTCTGAAATATATTTGCTTTTGTCATACAGGATATGTAGCAGGACATCTTTAGTATCAGTACTTAATGGATTTCTAAACCATTTCTTTTCCTAGCTTGTCAGTATAGATTGGCAGTGGAGCGGTACGAATGGAACAAACTACAGTGTGTGAAATCAGTAGTACCCATGGTTCATCTTTCCTGGAACATGGCACGAAATATTAAAGTCTCAGATCCAAAGCTTTTTGAGATGATTAAGTATGTATATTTTTCACCAACATACAGTGCACTTCAGTAAATGCTACATAAATCTAAAAAATGTCTTGGGTTTTATATAGGTAGCTTCATTAGCATCATTAGGTCAATAGCAAATTGCCAGTGAGTCATTTGGTAATTTCTATGAATTTAGCAGACTAAACAAGAGAGATTCAGTTTTGCCAAAATGAATGTTTTCTGTTTGTTTCAATGATAACTGAAATGGCTGAGAGAAAAGAGTTGGAGATTATGTTGTAGTGTTGCATGTTTTTCAAATGGTTTTTAAAAACGTACAACTTCCTTCCCTGTTAAACAGTATTTTTGTATGAGTGATGACAGTGCTGAAGGTAGTTTAGAAAAGAAAAAAAAATATTTCTTTTGTTAGTGCCGATCTGGGTCAAGCTTTATGCACCAGTAGGGAGGGGAAGGGGGGAGTAGGGAGCTGATACAACCTGGAGTAATTCCTTGGGTACTACGGATGTTCATAGGATAGAAATTTTTGGTTCCTTTGAGCTCCCCCCCCTCTCAGTTACTGGACTGTTTCTCTCCATTTCATACGTTCATTTTATTGGAACTACAGAGCATGCGCTAACCAACTTCACATGCATTTATTCATAGATTAAGCGCATTAAATTGATTCAGTAATAATTTTTTTAAACACTCTTAACAAACGCACATCCCTATTAGGCATCCATTCTGGTAACTGAGAGGATAAAGTTTGTGCCACCCTGGTTACCCAGCTACTACCCCCTTCTGCAGGCCCATGCTGGGGGTGAGGTTGCGACTTCCAATATAGAAGGGGAAATTTCCCAACATTGTGCAGCTAGGGAAAATTCTGGGCTGTATGGGTGGCTGACGGTTTGCCTCAGCAGCTAATTTTAAGCTGATCTCCAGGAACAAGCAGGAATGAGTCTTCACATATGGGTATCGTCGGTACCGACGGAGCCTGTGTGGGAACGCTCCCCAGTGTCCAGTAAGAAAGCTTTTGGGAGCATCCCACAGCGCCTGCGCGCTGCCTTCCCGCCTTTCCCAACCGCCTCTCTCCAGTTCTTCTTTTCCGCGGAGCCAGCAGGTCGTGTTCCTGTCACCGCAGAAGAATTCTTTATTTTTCTGTCTCGCGTCTGCCTTCTTCGACGTCAGACCGGTACCGCCGGTCTTTTCTTTTCTTAAAAAAAAAAACCTTTTCTTTCTTCAACTGTGCATTTTCGGTTTGGGCCTTAGGCCTGAACATATTTTCTCCTCTTGGAGAAGCCCGCTTCCGAGTTCAAAAAGTGCACAAAGTGTGGCAGTACTATTTCTGTCACCGACACCCATGACTGGTGTCTAAAATGTTTGGGTCCTGACCATTCCATCACGGATTGTGTGTCCTGTACCATGATGTCTAAAAGAGATCGGCAGAACCGAGCAGCCAAGCTCAGTACCCTGTTTCCCTCTGATGCAGCCTCGGTGGCATTGACGTCTTCCAGGGCTGCTTCTTCCTCCCATGGATCTCAGGTAACCAAACAAAAATCTAGCCGGTCCTCGAAGGGCAAATCTCCCTCTAAGCATCGAGATGCCTCCGGGCTTGTCCTCGAGGATTCCGCACCGGCAAAATTACCCCAGCGGGAAGTTCCGGCTTCCAAAGCATTGTCTATGTGGTCACAGGTTGACATCGATGGCTCGGCCTCGACCGATCACCTGTTGCCGTGTTCTGGGGTACTGGTGGCCTCCACTGGTACCGACATCCAGACTCTGGTGGCGTCGATAGATCAGAAGATTCTGTCCATGCAGCGCACCCTAACGGCGTTTATGCAGGCTTCGATGCCTCCTGTACCTCAACAGTCTCCGTTGCCGGTACTGACTCCGGCACCGGCATCGTTCCCAGTGCCGGTACCGATTGCATTGACATCGGCTTCGGTGTCGACTGCAACAGTACCCTGTCCTATGATGCCCATCGGTACCGAACCGGTACCGCTTACTCCAGATGTCGATCCCACTCGGTACTCGGGCTTTACAGGAGCATCCAGACAGGCGATACTTTGATTCCTCCGAAGACTCTGATGAGTCGGAGGTTTCTGTCGATGCACCGGTACTTCTTCCTCAGGAGTCTGATTCTCCAAAACGAAGAATGTCTCCTCCAGAAGACTTGTCTTTTCAGGACTTCATTAGGGAAGTGGCTAGGGGCCTCTACATTACAGTGGCCCCTGAGTCAGAGCCTAGAACCAAGCAACTAGATATTTTGCAATATCCTAAGGCTCCTAAAGAAGCAGCTACTTTACCTATTCATGAGATTCTCGATGATCTCATGTTGAGCATGTGGGAGACTCCTCTTATCACCTCTCCTCATTCTCGTAGAGTAGACACCATGTACCGTGTCCCTTCTTGTCCTGGCTTTCATAAGTCTCAGCTTCCTCACTACTCTATTGTGGTAGAGTCTGCCATGAGGAAAATAAAGAGTGCAAAGAGACACTCATCTAATCCTCCAGGACGTGAATGCAGGACCCTTGATGCTTTTGGCCGAAGGGTTTTCCAAGCTAATATGCTTGCTGCCAGAATCAACTCCTATAGTCTCTATATGGGGATGTTTCTAAAAAGTCACAGATCATCTGCAGACTTTAGCCCCTTTTATTTCAGAAGATAAAAGGCAGGAATTTCTCACTTGGCTTAAACATGCCCAAGATGTTTCCAAATTTTCCAACCGTGCAGCCTTTGACTCTTTTGAGTGTGTAAGCAGAGCCTCGGCTATTGCCATAGATGCACACAGAATTGCTTGGTTACAAGCCTCTGATTTGGAACTTTGGGTCCAAGATGAACTGGGAAATCTTCCTTGTACAGGTGAAAACCTTTTTGGCAGGAACTGGCCACTCAGATGGATGCTGAGAACTCTGCTTTGGATCGACTTTCAAAGTCTACCTCTGCTCCTGCTAAGAAAAGGTTGTTCAAAAAGACAACTTTTTCTAAAAAGGGAAGATACTATCCTGCTTATGGTCAGCAGGCATCTTCTGCAGGTCGTTTTGCTGCAAAGCGTCAGCAACCACCTAAACAGGCCAAATCAAAGGCTGCTAGGCCTCCCACGACTCAGCAGCCTCAGCCTCCCCAGGGCCTTTGACTTGCAACTAGAGAACTTAGCCTTTCTGGCTCTGGAAGAACCAGAGCCCCTCACCATTCCAGGAAGGTTAGCTTACTTTGCTCCCAGATGGGAGCAAATTACAGCAGAGCAATGGACCCTCTCCATTGTAAGGGAAGGGTACAAGCTTCATTTCTTAAACCTTCCTCCCCACACCATGGTGAGACAGTTCAATTCTCCAAAATCTCTCCTCAACCTTCTGGGTCAGGAGATTGCTACCCTTCTTGCCCAAGGGGCAATAGAAGAAGTACCCCTTCTTCAACAGGGCTCAGGGTTCTACTCCCCTTATTTTCTTATTCCAAAGAAAACGGGGCTACAGACCCATATTAGATCTCAGAGAATTGAACAAGTTTCTATTCAAAGAGAAATTCAAGATGATTTATCTCGGTACTCTGCTGCCATACCTTCAGAGTCAGGACTGGCTTTGTTCTCTAGATCTCAAGGATGCGTACAACCATGTCCTCATCCATCCAACACACAGAAGGTTCCTTTGGTTCCTTTATCAAGGAAAGCACTACCAATACAGGGTGCTTCCTTTCGGTCTGGCCTCTGCACCAAGGGTGTTCACGAAATGCATGGCAGTAGTAGCTGCATTTCTACGCACTCTAGGAATATTCGTTTTCCCATATCTGGACGACTGGCTCATTCGAGCTCCATCCCAGTCAGAGGCCCAGATTTCTCTAACCTGCACAATGCGTGTCCTTCAGTATTTGGGACTGGTAATAAACATCCCAAAATCCCATCTCACCCCTACTCAGTCTCTGGAGTTTATAGGGGTCTTGCTGGATACCACAACTGCAAGGGCCTATCTTCCTCAGGCCCGTTGCCTACGCTTGGTGCAGTTAGCCTCCCAGATACAGTTAAAGTCCCATTTAACTGCTCGAGAGATGTTACAACTATTAGGCCACATGGCATCCACCATGCATGTGGTTCCATATGCTCGCCTTCATATGAGGGCAGCTCAATGGACTTTGTCCACCCAATGGACTCAGGCATCAGGTTGCCTATTTTGGTGTCTCCAGTGGTGGAAGTCCCCTCCAAATCTGTTGCTGGGGTCCCCTTTTCAGCAGTCGCTACCCCAAGCAACTCTGACAACAGATGCTTCTCCAATGGGTTGGGGAGCTCATCTGCAGGATCTCTCCACCCAGGGCATCTGGTCTCCACAGGAGACTTCTCTGCATATCAATTTCTTGGAACTCAGAGCAATATTCTTAGCTCTCAGAGTGTTCCATTCCCTGCTCAGCTACAGGACAGTCCTCATCCATACGGACAACCAAGTAGCCATGTTCTATGTAAACAAGCAGGGCGGGACTGGCTCTCTGTCGCTTTGCAATGAAGCTTTGCGACTGTGGGCCTTCGCCAGAGAGCAACACATCCATCTTCTGGCAGTATATCTTCCAGGCGTTCAAAACTCTTGGGCGGACAGACTCGGTCGAGTTCTGCATCCACACAAGTGGTCCCTCCACATGGACCAGGTAGCCAGGATTTTTCGAATTTGGGGAACCCCGGACATAGACCTCTTTACAAGTCCGTGGAATGCCAAACTTTCCTGGTTCTGTTCCAGAATTCTGTGTCAGGGAGTTCAGGCCAAGGATGCCTTCCTCCTTCACTGGGGTCAAGACTTCCTTTATGCCTTTCCACCAATTCCCCTAATTCCCAAGACACTATTCAAGCTTCAGAGAGATCAAGGGACCATGATCCCTCATAGCACCACATTGGCCACGCCAAATGTGGTACCCTGCATCTCTCTCAAGCTCCTTCCTTGGACTTGGGCTCTGCACCAGACCTTCTGTCCCAGGAAGAGGGAACTTTGTGGCACCCAAGCCCCCAGTCGCTGCATCTCAGGGCTTGGTTGCTGAGGGCCTAGACCTTCAAGATTTTCTTCTCTCTCAGCAAGTCAGAGATGTTATTCATGCCTCTAGAAAGCCTTCTACTAGACGTTCCTATGCTTTCAAATGGAAAAGATTTACCATTTGGTGTTCAGGGAAAGGTCTAAACCCTCTTGCAATACCTCTGAATTCTCTACTAGAGTATCTCCTGCATCTATCCCATGCAGGTCTGAAAACGAATTCAGTAAGAGTCCATTTGAGTGCTATTGCAGCGTCCCTCAAGCCTCTCAATGGACAACCTATATCCTCTCATCCTCTTATAGCAAGATTCATGAGAGGCCTTCTTTTAACCAAACCTCCCATTAGACCACCTCCAGTGGCATGGGACTTAAACCTGGTTCTTGTCCAGCTTATGAAGCCACCCTTTGAACCTTTAGCCCCCACCTCCTTGAAATTTCTTTCTTGGAAGGTTATTTTTCTCATTGCAGTCACCTCAGCACGCCGCATCAGTGAGTTGCAAGCTTTGGTGGCTAATCCTCCTTATACAAGGTTCCATCATGATAAGGTAGTCCTCAGGACCAATCTACACTTTATGCCTAAAGTGGTCTCACCTTTTCATCTGAACCAAGAGGTATATTTACCTGTCTTTTTTCCAGGACCTCATGCATCAAATGCAGAGAGGAATCTTCATACCTTGGATTGTAAGAGAGCTCTCGCTTTTTACTTACAAAGAACACAGCAACATAGAAAGTCTTCTCAACTCTTTGTTGCTTTTGATCCTTCTCATTTAGGACTTCCAGTCTCTAAGAGAACACTGTCCAACTGCATTGCTCAGTGTATTTCTTTCGCCTACCAAAGTAGGAACATTTGTCTGGAGGGCCATGTCACAGCTCACAATGTGAGAGCCATGGCAGCCTCAATGGCTCATCTAAACTCTGTGTCCATCGACCAAATCTGTCGAGCGGCCACCTGGGCCTCGGTTCATACCTTCACAGCCCATTACTGTTTGGACAAGGACTCCCGCCGGGATGCCTCGTTTGGTCAGGCTGTTCTCAAACACCTGTTCCATTCCTAATCAACTCCTACCCACCTACCCTGTTCGGATGACAGAGATTCATGGGGGGAGGTAGAGTCCTTTCCAAGGACACACAACCTGGGGTTTCTCCCTGGCATCTGCAGCTAGGGAGTCCCCATATGTGAATACTTATTCCTGCTTGTTCCTGGAGATAGCACAGTTACTTACCTGTAACAAGTGATCTTTGGGAACAGCAGGAATAAGTCTTCACAACCCACCCACCTCCCCTAGGAGTTGTATCTCTCTATCTATCTTTCCTTTCCTCTCTGTCTTTTTGTCTCAGCTTTAAAACTCGAACTGGAGAGAGGCGGTTGGGAAAGGCGGGAAGGCAGCGCACGGGCGCTGTGGGATGCTCCCAAAAGCTTTCTTACTGGACTCTGGGGAGCGTTCCCGCGCAGGCTCCATCGGTACCGACGATACCCATATGTGAAGACTTATTCCTGCTGTTCCCAGAGATCACCTGTTACAGGTAAGTAACTGTGCTTTTCTGGAACTGGTCATCCTCTTTCTTTTATGGTTCTCTATCTCTCTTACCCTGATGCCAAATGGGGAATGATGATGTCATGGGGAACAGGGTAGGTGCAAAATCGGGCACATTTGATAGCATGACAGAGCAGAGGAACCAGAGAAGGCATATCTAAGTACATGCATGCTTTTCCAGCCTCTTTGCTATAAGGAGATTCTAAGTATGCTACTGGAGGCTGACCTAGTTTTAGCTTTGACAGCTGGGAAAGGGTTGTCTTCATGCATGAGTTGATGTACACATGAGCATAATGGACCTCATCTTTTCTCACTAACTGGGTTGCAGAACACAACATTTCATGTGGCAGTCGTGAATCAGATTACCTGATGGCGACATGAGTTAGGCTTTTCTCTGGGAACAAGCAGGAAGTCAGTCCTCACATATGGCGATGTCGGCGCTGACGGAGCCCTCATGTGGAGCAAATCCCCAGCTTTCAGAGAAAGCCTTTGGGAATTGCATCACGCATGCGTGGTCCCCTTCCTGCCCAAGGGTGCCATCTTGCTCAGTCTCCTTTTTTCCGTGGAGCCCAATAGATGTTGTCCTATAGTCGCCATGGAAAAAGTTCACAAAGTTAGGAAATTCATTTTCTTTCTTTGCCGGTTCGACATCGATTCCCCTTCCCGTCTTCAGCTCGGTGCACTGTATCGAGTCCGGTTTGATTTTTCTATTTTTGTCCTTAGTGACTAGCGTTCACGCTCTTTTTCTTTTTCACTGGCAGCCCGGGTCTTTGACCTTGCAGGGGCCCTTTTTCCCCGATGGCTGCCAGCGGATTTAAAAAATGTTATCGGTGTACCAAATTTATATCTCTCACCGATACACATGACCGCTGTCTCTGGTGCCTCGGGCCTGACCACGACCCGAAGGTCTGTGGCCCGTGCAGGAAGATGTCCTCGAAGGCCCTGAGAAGCCACCAGCAGCAGCATAATAGGATTTTTGCTGAGTCCGTACCTTCGCGGGCCCGGTCCTCGTCTGAGGCCTCTATGTCTCGGAGGGGAACACGCCAAGCCCGAGCATCGTAGAGGTTCCTCCGAGAGGGGGCCTCCCTCGTGGGAACATCGAAGGAAGAAAAAATCCTCGAAGGCGTCGTCATTGGATGTCTCTGAACGGCCAGGTCCCTCCCGGGATCGGTCGTGGGGCCCCGAGCATCAGTCAGGATCCTCAGAGATGGAGCATCCAGCGAAGCTTCTCGACGGGATACGGAGTAGCCGAGGCAGGTGTAACAGTCCTCGTCAAGGACTCCCCTCTGGGGCAACTGGTGTCAGGACCCGACCCGGTGGCTGCAGAGCCTTCTGAACTTGGTCACAGAATGGTGGCCCTGGAGCCCAGTATATCTGCCTTCATGGAGCAGCAGTGGGCGCTGATTGCCGGTCTCACCGGTCCTTCCGCCCAGACCACCGGGCCACCGACGTCCAAGTCGACCCCGGAGGCCGAGCCGATCCTCAAGACCGTGCGTACTCTAGTCGATCCTTGGCCGAGGTCCCCCTCGACTTCCCACTCGGGGCCGAGGTTGTCGCTGCCGGTTCCACTGGGGTCGGGGCAGCCGAGGCCCTCGATGCCAGAGTCCCTCGATTCCCTCTCAGAGGCATCGGGATGGGAGACGGACGAGGAATAGTCCCCGGACACCTGTCGGCACAGGGACATCCCGTCCAATTCCCCGGTGTCTGAGCCTCAGAGAAGGTCCCCCCCCCTCGGAGGACACTAAGTTCTTGGACTTCGTGAGGGACATGTCAAAGGCTTTGGTATTCCCTGCAGAGTCCGAGGAGGATCCGAAGAGCTCGAGATCCTCCAATGTGACTCTCCCCCTCGGGAGGCACTTACTGTACCCGTGCCTCCGATCCTGAAACAACTGATGCTCCACATGTGGGAGACATCGGCACCGGTGAGCAGACGGATTGACTCGATGTATCGAGTAAGTAAGAGCCCCTGTGTTTCAAAAAGCACAATTGCCGCACAACTCCTGGCAGAGAGGCTCGCAATTTGGACGCCCTCGGCAAGAAGTGCTTCCAGGGTTCTATGCTGACATGTCGGATCCAGGCCTACCAGCTGTACATGGGCATGTACCTGAGGGACATGGCGAAGGAACTCGCCGGGTTCTCGGCAGGTCTGTCCAAAGGACCTTTGCAGCTCTTCAAGAGCCTGACCACCGGTGTCCGTGAGTGCTTGAAGTTCATGACTCTAACAGCCTATGATGGCTTTGAGTCGGCAGCCCGGGTAGTTGCAGCAGGCATCGGTGCACGCCGCCATGCATGGCTACAGTCGTCAGACCTCGATCAATGGGTTCAGGACAAGTTGGTCGATGTCCCATGCCAGGGAGAGAACCTCTTTGGCAAACCCATGACTGACGAGGCTGCTGAGATCGAGTCAGAGTACATGACCAGGGTACGGCTCTCGAAGACTTATGCCCCTTCTAAGAAGGGATCGAGTAAGAAGCCCTTTTACCCGAGGAAGGGTACTGCTTACCGAAGATACCCCCCATTTCAGGCCTCCCCGACTCCCCAACAGGGGCAGCAGGCCAAGGGACAGGGGCATGGCCCGCATAAGCAGAAAGACCCCAGGCACCGGCTCCGGCCCAGCCTGGGAGTGACTTTTGACTCATAAAGCATAGCCCCTCTCACCACAGGGGACAGGCAATGCACAGGAGGAAGGTTTGCCCTGTACACCCACAAATGGACAGCCATTACAACTGATGCCTGGGTCCTACAGATAGTCCATCAGGACTATCTCTTCCATTTGACCCAGGTTCCCCCTCCTTATTTTCCAGAAGAGCTCCTCAGATCTCCCCTTCACTGGGACCTTTTTCTGAAGGAGTAATCAGGTCTTCTCGAGGATCAAGCAGTAGAACCAGTGCCCCACTACCTACAGGGCAGGGGCTTCTATTCCAGGTACTTTCTGGTACCAAAAAGGACAGGAGGACTCAGACCCATCCTCGACCTGCGCAACTTAAACAAATTCCTGGTGAGGGAGAATTTCAAGATGCTCTCACTTGGAATATTGCTGCCTTACCTCCACCAGGGAGACTGGCTATGCTCCTTAGATCTAAAGGATGTGTACACACACATCCTAATACTCCCAGATCACAGACAATATCTGCGCTTTGTGATGGGAGGCAATCACTACCAGTACAGGGTACTTCCCTTTGGCCTGGCCTCCGTCCCCAGGGTATTTCCAAAATGCCTGGCAGTGGTGGCCACATATCTCAGACTTCAAGGAGTTTTTGTCTTCCCCTACCTAGACGACTGGCTCATCAGAGCCACTTCAGCCGAGAGGTCCATCAGGCCACATCCCTCACCATTCAGGTGCTCCAACATCTGGGGTTTGTTATCAATTACCCCAAGTCCACCCTTGTTCCCACTCAACAACTAGAGTTTATTGGGGCAAGACTCGATACCCTTCAAGCAAGGGCCTACCTGCTAACAGACAGAGCAAAGAGGCTTCTGCCCCTGGCACGCCAGGTGAGTCGCAGATCCCAGGTGTCAGCAAGACACTTTCTGCGCCTCCTCGGGCACATGGCCTTTACGGTCCATGTGACACCAGATGCCCGCTTCCACATGCGAACTGCTCAGTAGTGCCTCAGAGACCAGTGGACACAGGCCACAGGCGGCCTCTGAGACAGAGTCACAGTATCCAGACTGGTACAGTCCCTGGACTGGTGGCTTCACCCATCCCACTTGGAAGCGGGGATGCCTTTCCAGGCTCCTCGGCACAAGAGGATCCTGACCACAGATGTATCTCTGCTGGGCTGGGGGAGCCCATTGTCAAGGGATCTGTACTCAGGGTGTGTGGTCTCCAAACAAGAGAGCACAACAAATCAATTTCTTGGAGTTCCATGCCATACTCCTAGCTCTGGGTGTGTTCTGGCGAACTTTGGCTCACGAGCCTGTCTTGGTAGAGACAGACAACCAAGTAGCCATGTTCTATATGAACAGGGAGGCACGGCGTCCTGCCTACTGTGTCAAGAAACTCTGGATCTGTGCTCTTTTGCAGTCCGGCATGGCATTCTTCTGCGAGCAGTTTACCTGCTGGGCCAGGAGAACTGCTTAGCCAACAGGCTAAGCAGTATTCTACAGCCCCACGAGTGGCAGCTGGACAAGGGGGTAGTCAATTGGCTTTTTCAAACCTGGGGACAGCCAACAATGGACTTGTTTGTGAGTCCAGTCAATCACCAGTTCCCCCGGTTCTGCTCCAGGCAGCCACACACACACAGGGTGGCTGCCACTGTTCCCTCTAAGCTGTGCGCGTGTGCGCACGCACACACCTTGCCGAGCGAGCGCACATACTTTATAACAGAGCGCACAAAAATTACAGTTCTGATTCTGATAGAAAACAACAGACGTCTTAAAATTTAAAAGTTGTTGTGTATTTACGGTTTTCACAAGTTCTACAATATTTTATAGTGCAATCAATGAGGTGTACATACTGTATTCTTATGTGTAGTCAAATTTTAAAGTATATAACTCCGAGTGTTATGTGGCGCACAAAAATTTAACCTTCCTTCAAAAGCTCCACAGCTGATATTTTATGCGCACACAGCTGACAGAAAATTAGAGGGAACATTGGTGGCTGCCGATGCTTTTCTGATATCATGGTCCGTAGGCCTCCTGTATGCGTTTCCTCCGACGCCTCTGGTGGCCAAGACTCTATTCAAGATCCTCCAGGACAAGGCCTCAGTCATCCTGGTAACCCCCAGGTGGCCGAGGCAGCCCTGGTTTCCGCTTCTGCTTCAGCTAGCAATGGAGGCCCCCTTCCCCTTGGGGTCCTCTCCATACCTCCTGTCCCAGGACGGGGGCACTCTCCTGCACCCCTGCTAATGGCATGGCTGCTGAAAGGGTAGTGCTCGCTCCACTCCTCCTTCCAAAAGATGTAGAGGAGGTCTTGCTGGCCTCAAGGAGGCTTTCAACTAGGCGGACCTATGCCTTCAAGTGGCACAGGTTTGTGGTTTGGTGCGAGAAGCAGACTGTAAATTCCTTCTGCCAGGTTGCAGTAATCTTGCAGTACCTTCTTCATCTTTCGGATTTGGGCCTTAAGTCCAACTCCATCAAAGTTCACCTCAGTGCCCTTGCAGCAAACCACTTCCCGGTGGAGGGAAAGCCTCTCTCTGCACATCCCCTCGTTTCGAGGCTCTTGAAAGGCCTCCTTTTGCTGAAGCCAACAGTCCGCCCTCTGGCAACAGAATGGGATTTGAATGTGGTGTTAGGGCAGCTTACTGGGCCTCCTTTAGAGTCGATGGCAACCTGCCCTCTACGCTACCTTTCTTGGAAGGTAGTTTTCTTGGTGGCACTCACGTTGGCTCGGCGAGTGCGTGAGCTGCAGGCCCTTGTGTCCGACAGGCCTTATACAAGGTTCTATAGGAACCAGGAGGTGCTTCGCACGCACCCCAAGTTCCTTCTGAAAGTGGTCTCTTCGTTCCTACTCAACCAGGAGGTGGGACTGCCTACCTTCTTTCCCAGGCCGCATTCCAGTTGGGCAGAGACAGTTCTGCATACCCTGGACTGTAAGAGGGCGTTGGCCTTCTATATTCAGTGTGCGTAAGGCCATAGAAGGGCTTCTCAGCTCTTCATATCCTATGACCCCAGTAAGCTGGGGATGGCTGTTTCCAAGCGTATGCTGTCCACCTGGGTGGCGGACTGTATCACCTGGGCATACAGGGCAGCGAAGCTTCCATTGGAGGGTCGCGTTACGGCCCACCGGGTCAGGGCCATGGCGGCATCAGTGGCTCTCTTCCGCTTTGTTCCGCTGGCAGACATCTACCAGGCCGCCACCTGGTCTTCGGGTCAGACTTTCGCTACCCATTACTGCCTGAATAGGGAGTCCCGACAGGACAGTGCTTTAGGCCAGGCTGTACTCTGTAACCTTTTCGAGGTCTAGGCAACTCCTGCCCTCCAACCCTTCTGTGTCAGGCTACCGGAGTGCTACTCTCTCAGTTAGATTCCTATTGTGGCTGCTTGCGGCTCTCATAGAGGGAGCCTATTTTTCAGCTGTGGGTTCTCAGTAGCCTATAGCTGGGCTGTCCCATATGTGAGGACTGACTTCCTGCTTATTCCCAGAGAAAGCGTAGTTACTCACCTCTAATAGGTGTTCTCTGAGGACAGTAGGAATCAGTCCTCACGACCCTCCCTCCTTCCCTTGGAGTTGCAGTCCTATTATTATATTTTGTTCTTTTTGCCGTCTTTTTAGCTATGTCATTTGACTGAGCAAGATGGCATCCTTGGGCAGGAAGGTGACCACGCATGCGTGATGCAGTTCCCAAAGGCTTTCTCTGAAAGCTGGGGATTTGTTCCGCACGAGGGCTCCATCGGTGCCGACGTCGCCATATGTGAGGACTGATTCCTGCTGTCCCCGGGGAACACCTGTTACAGGTGAGTAACTACGCTTTATCGGTAATGATGCATAGTTTGGGATTCTCTCAGGGCCAGCTCAACTGTTAGGCAAGATTATGTGGTTGCCTAGGATGGCAACTTCTGAGGAGCAGCAGAGGGCATCAGCTGTCAAAGCAAAACAAAAGATCTACCACCACCCAAAGGTAAAGATCCATTAGCACATTCTTTTAGCCACAGAAAGGGCACTTTTCAAATAACTCATTTACCTGGGTTAAGCTCCCATTACACACACACACAAAAAGCAAAGTTCAGTATTTAGAAGTATGATGTCAGAGGGGTGGTGTTGAGACATTCATGATTTTTTAGTTAAATCATCACTCTTGAGTGGGGGTTAAGTCTGAAGGTTTGTCTAGGGCACCCAGTATTCTTGCAGAAGCTCTGGATTCTTTGCAGCCAGCTCAGTTGAATGCACTGAAATGCGAGGGGCCAAAAAAGTTCCATATTGTCTTGCTAGACTAGTCCATAAAAGTGGGTTGTGTTCCCCTACCAGCAGATGTGGAGACACAGAAAACATTCTAGAGGCTTCTTATAACATCATTGTGCCATTACCAGTCTGAGCCCCTAGGGGCATATTCAGTATTTTCCTGTCTCCAGCAGGTGGTGGATGCAGGTTTTTCAACTCTGATGAAATCTGGAAAAACAAGGAAAGATTGATTTCAGATTGTTTTCACTTGTGAGTGACCACCCTTGTTGATGACTTTCTCACTAGAGCTTGACACAGGAGGCTCCACTAGAGACATACTTGAAACCAGTACTCTCTTCGGATGCCATAGAAAGAGGGGAATTAGTTCTCATCTGTGTCCTTATCCTGTTAAGGAGCCATTGAGCAGCTTGAGGATTTGGAAGAAAGTTAAAAAAGGATTCTTCAGCCTCATACAACTTCAGTACCCTCCCTCTTCCTCCCTGTTCTCCCCTGAAGATTGACAGAGATATGTGACTGCAGGTCTGGCAACAGGGGAGTAGTGCTGTGCCCAGCATGGTTTTACCTGACATGGGGCTTCCCAGGGAAAAGTACCAAATCCGTCTGACTTATTTGTGGGATCTCCCCATCTCATCTGCTGGTGGGGTGTAAATTGGGTTAAGCTGCTCTGGGCATCTGTTAGTTCAGCACTGGTGTTTTCCAGCCTTATCCACCTGCCTGCATGCATTGTTTGCACTTCCTGTGCTTTGCCACACCTCTTACCCACCTCCGCCTAGTGCATGCCTGTAGCGTGCTATGTCTTGTCTGCATGCTGCTAGTGCCAGTATCCTGCATGGTTCTAGCATGTGTTGCTACTGTCCGCATGCCGTGCTATTTCAGCGTGTTGAGACTGTGTTGCCCGGCTGTGTGTGACAATGGAAATTCTATGCCGGCTTCTAAGAAGCACCGCTTTATTTATTTATTTATTTTATTTCTCTTATATACCGTGCTCTTCAATATCAGTGCGGTTTACATGGAACAATTATGTTTTACGGTGGGTTAACCGTAAAACTACAGTTAAACAGGTAATTCAACTTGGATGGTCAGAAAATTAAATGAGCTATTTACACATATTTAAACATAGAATTATTTACATGGTATACATTACATTAGAGAACATAATTATATATTGGACGCAGGGCTAATTTTGGGAAGCCGCTGCTCCTGCGCGCGTCCCCGCGGCCGACCGCCCCGCCCGCGAATGGGCGAGGCGGAGACCCGCGGAGAGAGAGAGGGGTCGTCTGCAGAGAGCTTTGTCACTGGATTCTGGTATCTGCTCTTCCTACATGAAAGCTTCTGATGTGACCTTGGAGGGCATCTCTCTCCCCTTGCAACGAGGAGATACTGGTGATCTGGCCCTATCGTCTTCACTGCAGGAGGTGAAAGATAATGCTGTCAAAAAGGATGATAAGACAGGCTTCGAGCTCCAGAGCTCACTTTTCTGGCTGTTCCCCTTCTCGTAAGGGTCCGACGACTACAGTTTCCCCTGAGGATGGGGGTGCTATGCCAGGCAGACAGCTCCTGGTTCTCAGGCTGTCCTCCACGGAATTCTTCTCCTTTCTGTTGCAAGCCTGGTCTTTCTGGTATTGCAGCCCAGGCCCTGGTGCCTCCAGGTCCTCTCAATCCCTTTCTGCTCGCTCAGAAGACGCTCCGATGGCAAATCTGTGTCCGGCTCAGGCACTGCCTTCGAAGCAATCTCGGTAAAGATTACAGTCGGGGGGATTCAGATAGATTATCTTTTGGCCAAAACCTGGAATCCAGTCCTGATGCCTTGAGCAATTATTCCATCCTGCTCAGAATTCAGTATTATCCGCCTGTTAAGGAAGGACGATCAGGCAGCCTTGTCTGCTCAGGTGTTGTCCACTCTGTGTTGGACTGATCCTCCAGTAGCAGAGCAAGGGCCATAGATGCACCATCTTCAGCAAGAGGTTTGGAAGTTTTTGACAGCCTTTTCTTTTTCGGAGGATATCAAATGTATGATCCATTCGGAGTGGGGCTTGCTCGACCTCTTAGTGAAGAGTCTTTACTCCCTGTTATAGGATGCACATGTCACCGCGGTTATAAAGCAGACCATCATCCTGGTGAAGGACGGAATGGCCCTAAAGGATCTCCTGGATCCATAAGGTGGTCTCTTTCCTGAGGAATCAGTTCACAGCTTCTACTGTTATCTTTCAGTTGGCTGTGTATGCAGGCCTGATGACTCGAGCCCTGCTCCTGTGGATTCGGTCTCTTAGCCCAGAGGATATTACTCCCCTATTGGAGTCGGCAACGGCCTTTCTGTTTGACGCTACGTATGATCTCGTCCGCTTGGCAGAAGAGGACATTGCTCTGTCGACGGTAGCGCAACATTGGATATGGCTGTGTCCTTAGGCGGCGTATACATCCTCAAAGTCCCCGTTGACTCAGCTAGCCTTTAAAGTGAAACTTTTGTTTGGGTTGGACTTAGAGAAACTGAGTAAGGATTTGGGTGAGTCCAAACCTCATGGTCTCCTGGAAGATAGGCCGGAGGGGCCTGGGAGGTGATATGCCCATTTTCCTTGTTCATGCCACTCGGGTTCTTGTTTACACCATCAAAATATAGAAAGACTAGGGGACATGCAATAAAGCTACAGTGTAACCTATTTAAGACTAATAAAAAAAAATATTTTTTCAGTCAACGTGTAATCAAACTCTGGAATTTGTTACCGGAGGATGTAGTAGAAGCTGTTAGTGTAGCTGGGTTTAAAAAAGGTTTGGACAAGTTCCTGGAGAAAAGGTCCATAAACCAATATTAAAGGGGACCTGGGAAATTCATTGCTTGCCCAAATACAAGCATTGTGGAACCTGTCTTTTGGGGAAACTGCTAGGTACTCGTGACCTATATTAGCCACTGTTGGAAACAGGATACTGTGCTTGATGAACCTTGGTCTGACCCAGTATGGCATACTTACTGTACGTTCTTATTACTCCCATAGGTACCGCCCTAGAAAGCCGCCCTCCTCCTCATCCTCTGGGTTTTGGTCCCAGGCTCAGCTCTTTTGTGGGGCTCATGGGCACTGGAATTCTATCACCTCTAGAAGTGCCACCTCCCCTCAACACAGTGACAGATTGAGGGACCATTTTAGGATGCCTCCAGTGTGCGGCAGGCTGTGCCTTTTCTACCAGGAGTGGGCCCTGGTTCACCAAGGATCACTGGGTGTTATACACTATTCAGCACAGCTATGTTCTGGAATACAGAGAGCCTATTTCGAACACCTTTGTTGTCTCCCCATGTGGTTCTGCAGCCAGGAGAACTGCCTTTCAGATCACTCTGGAAAGGTTGCTCCATCTGTGGGACGTGGTTCCCGTCCCACCTACTGAGCAGGGTAAGGGCTTATACTCCATCTACTTTGTGGTGCCAAAGCAAGACAATTCCTTTCAGCCAATCATTGATCTCAAGGGATTTGATGCTCACCTGTGTACCTTTCACTTCTGTATGGAGACATTGCAGTCCAGTGATCCAGGTGTTGCACAGTGGGGCATTCTTTGCATCTCTGGATTTTGCCAAGGCTTATTTTCACATCCCTATCCGGGAGGATCAGCAGTGCTTTCTCCTCATTTTCAGTTTTCCCTTTTGGAGACTCGACTGCCCCACTGATCTGTGTTCACCCATACCTGGATGATTGACTCATCGAGGCCAAGTCATGGTTCAAAGCTTCTCTGGTTTTGACCGGTGTGATAAAGTTCTTGCAGAATCTTGGTTGGTTGATAATTGGGGAAAGAGCCACTTGGAGCCTTCTCAATCATTGGAATACCTGGGATTGTGTTTTGACACTCGGGCAGGCAGGTTTACCTGCCTGAAGAGAGTGAAAAAATGGTTGGCCCAGCTTGGCAGCCTTTTGTGCTCAACAGGCCTCCCCTAGTTTGGGTTTATCTTCAGCTTCTTGGATTGATGGCAGCGGCAATCAAAATGGTGCCATGGGTGCGAGCTCATATGACACTGCTTCAGAGGTCCTTGCTGTCTCTGTGGTCTCCATTCACTCAGGAGTTTGAAGTCCAGCTGCTCCTCCAGTCAGAGGTGGTGTCCAGCCTGCAGCAGCCACAGCATCTGAGGAAGGGTATGCCATTGAACGATCACTTGTGGCTTCTCCTGTCAAGGGATGCCAGCCTATTTGGCTGAGAAGCCCATTGTGAGAACTGAACAGCTCAGGGCCAGTGGAGCATCTGGGAGTTGGCATGGCCCATCAACCCATTCCGAGGCGAGAGCCATTCATTTGGCCCTTTTGCACTTCTGGAACCTTGTAAAGGGCAGAGCAATCCAAGTGGACAGTGCCACAGCAGTGGTGCTTTCAATCAGCAAGGCAGTACAAAGAGTGCCAGAGTGGCCTTGGAGATGGCTTCTCTGATCTTTTAGGCAGAAAGGAACTTCTTAGCTCTGTTGGTGCAACACATCGCTGGGATTGACGATGGAGATGAACTTCCTCAGTTGCTACTCTCCCGATCCGAAGAGTGGGAGCTGAGTCAGACGGAATTTCAGCAAATTCTGCACCACAATGGATCTAATGGTGACCCACTCCGATACAAAGCATGCAGTTTATTCAGTCACCATAGAGAGGCAGGCTCCGAGGTCATTGATGCCCTAGTTCAGCCCTGGCCTGCTGTATGCATTTCCTCTGTGACTGCTTGTAGGACTTGTGCTTCAAGACACAGAACATCAAATTGCCCTGGTGGCGCCAGATTGGCCACAGAGGCCATGGTTCGGGGACCTGATGCAGCTCCTGCAGGAACCGCCTCTGTGATTGCCCCCCTACCCTGGAGGCTGTTGCGTCAAGGGTTAGTAGTTCTGAGCGACCTGGTTCCCTTCTCGCTTTCGGCTTGGCTCTTGAGAGGCATCACTTAGCGCATAATAGCTGCTATTCTACTGTGATTGCCATATTCCTCAAGGCGAGGAGAAGGTCTACCAGCCTATCCTACGTATGCGTCTAGTGTCTCTTCAAGCATTGTTACTATGAGCATCAGGCTAGATCTGATATGGTAGACTTGCTGATCTTGCTTGCCTTTTTTTATGATGGCCTAAGTAAAGATTTTTCCCTTGGTTTCCTGAAGGTTCAGATTGTAACCTTTTCCTGCTTCAGCGGGCCAGTGGCGGAGTGGTCCATAGCCTCGCATCCAGGTATAGCCCGTTTTCTTCAGGCTTTGCGACACCTCTGTCCTCCCTTGCATTCAATAATTCCCTGGTGTGATCTCTGCCTAGCATTCCAGGCCTTGATGTCCGAGCCTTTGAATGCTTGAAGCAGGCTATGCTTAAAGATCTGACTTTTAAGTGTCTTCCTGGTCATAGTATATTCAGCAGGATGTATCTCTGAGCTACAGACGTTATCCTGCAGGAACCCTCACTTATCATTCTCTGAGGAGGCTGTGAGCATTCGGCCTATCCTGTCCTTTCCCAAATTGGTATCTTCTTTCCATATGAATTGGGTAGTTTGTCTGCCCTCCTTCCCTAAGGAGTAGTGTCAAAGGAAGGGCAAGGACCTTTTGCAAGTCAGACCATCTGTTTGCACTGTTTGTAGGACTGCATAGAGGTGGCGTGGCCACCTAGTCTACTCTGGGGAACTGGACGGTTCTGGAGCGTTTGTGTGCTCTGTTACCCCCTCAGACATTTGTCAGACGGCAACATGGGCATCACTTTTGTCGAGCACTACCTCTTGGATGTCCACCCTCAGGCAGACCTAGCATTTCCCACAGAGATCTTAAAATCTGTTGGCTTTAATTCCCACCCAATGAAGTCGTAGCTTTGCTATGTCCTGCTTGTCTGGACTGATCTAGCAGGAGAATATGAAAAGGTGACATTTACTTAACAGATAATGTCCTTTTCTTAAATTCTGCTAGACCAGTCCAGAACCTGCCCCTGGAAGCTGTTCTGTTCTGCTCTTCTCTGTGGTTGGCTCTGCGGGCTAGTAACCTTTTGACAAGCTGATCCCTGTACATAGTTATGTTTCCTTTTGTGTTGAACCTTGTTATCTTCTCTGAGGTTGTGTGAGGTCAGAGATCCCTGACAATTGCTTGGGTATGGATACTAAATTATGCCCCTAGGAATGCAGGCTGGTAATGGCAACATGATGTTATAAGAAGCCTATGAAATGTTTTCTGTCTCCACATCTGCTGGTAGGGGAACACAACCCATTTGTCTGGACTGGTCTAGCAGGACTCAAGGAAAAGGACATTATCTAGTAAGTCAAATGTTACTTTCAAGCTGTATGCCATCATGGCTACATGGCTCAAAATGTGTATACTATTGCACAGTTAATACTGTATAATGAATCACTGCTGTTCACTTTCTGATAGATTATTAATTTATGCTTTGGCTATTCATATCCACCTATAAAGAAAGCTTATTCTCAAGAATAATTTGGTGTGAGTTGAATTATTTCAAGCATTTGACGTGGGCGTGAACAGGAATATGAATCTAATGGGTAGTGAGTGGAGTGGTGAAGATAAGGTGATGCCATCAAATAGCTGTTCTCTGAATTCTGCTCATCTTTGTTATTTTTTTTTATAATATATCCAAAAATCTTTTTTAAAAAGTCATATTTCTTTGTCTATAGCTGTAGGACCACTTCATCCAAATAGAATTTTCTACTCTTGGCAGTAATTGGTAATTTAATAACAGCAAGGTAAAATAGTCTCCTTTCTCTAGCACAGGTTACAAATGTAGTAAAAGTAATTAGTGGAAGTTGACATTATTTATAGTTAACTTTGGCTGTTTGCCTACATTTGCATGATTTTTTTTCCATTGGTGCTGCCAGTATGCACATTTCTTTATTTTCCTTATCATCCATAGCAGACCATACCTGATGAGTGGATTATAACATCCCTGCCAGAAGATGGAAACCAAATGAAAATCTCAAAGCTGCTGCCGCCGCCTCCTTAGTATTTCTGACTTCACCAGATAGTGCAGACAGATGTACTGGTACAGAAGTTACAAATAGGCAGTTCCTGGAAAAACTGTAGCCCCAGATTCCCAATAGAACAGAGTCCTGTGAGGCCGATTTCCTTCCCCCTTTGGTTACTGATTCAGTAGGGTTCTGAGTCGGGAGCGGCCCAATGGGGGTGCGGGGCCTCATTTGCATAAATATTTGCATAAAGTTACCATACACTAACTTTTAGTAAACATGCCTCTTAATGAGTGTATGGAAAAAGAAAGACTAGAAGATTTCTATATTACTATAATCCAGTGCCAACCGCCAAGCAGATTAGGAACTACTACAAACACTGCCCATTTAGAACCCATCCTACAATAATACACCCATGGAAATCAACCCCAATGTATCCAACCCAAACTTGATTCCCCCACCAATTTATCACCACAACCAGTATACCCACTTAGTAATAGCCCTTCAATGACTGCTCCTTGTTTATCTAATTTTTTGTCGGATCGTTCACCGTGAAAAGAAACTTTTCCTTTCTCAAAGTGAACCCTCCATTTTAATCAATTTTTTAACATGGCCTAATGACAGCCTAAAAGACTGACAAAACAGCACTTGCTGCCATCAGTATTAAGTGAAAATATCAAAATTGCCGCAGGTCATAGGGCTAAAAAAGAAACACCCTTCCAACATAACAGTCCTCACAAAAACATTCAAAAAGCTGGATGGATGAATAAAGGAGGCGCCCCATATTATCAGTTCCTCTGCCCTATGCTTTAGGCTGAGATCTTCTGTCTCTTCAGCAACAGCTGGACACCAGATGGAAACGCCAATGAGGCTCCTCCCAAGACGAGAGACCGAGGTTCACGCGACACCATCCAGCTAAGTCTTTTTGAATGTTTTTGTGAGGACTTATGTTGGAAGGGTGTTTCTTTTTTAGCCCTATGACCTGCGGCAATTTTGATATTTTCACTTAATACTGACGGCAGCAAGTGCTGTTTTGTCGGTCTTTTAGGCCGTCATTAGGCCATGTTAAAAAATTGATTAAAATGGAGGGTTCACTTAGAAACATGATGACAGAAAAAGACCACAAGGCCTATCTAGTCTGTCCTTCCATAACAACTACAACAGTCCACTTTTTACCTTTAGAGATCCTCTGTGTTGGTCCCATGCTTTTTTGAATTCAGTTACTGTCCTCATCTCTACCACCTCCACTGGGAGACTATTCCACGGATCCACTACTCTTTCCATAAAGAAATATTTCCGCATATCACTCCTGAATCTATCTCCCTTCACCCTCATCCCATGTCCCCTCGTAGCAGAACTTGCTTTCAATTGAAAGAGGCTCTCTCCCTGAACATTTATGCCACGGAGGTATTTAAACATCTCAATCATATCACCTCTATCCCGCCTTTCCTCTAAGGTGTACATATTAAGATCCTTAAGTCTGTCCTCATATGCTTTATAATGAAGCCCATTAATCATTTTAGTAGCAACCCTCTGCACCAACTCCATCCTGTTCACATCCTTTTGAAGGTGCGGTCTCCAGAATTGCACACCATACTCCAAATGAGGTCGCACCAAGGGCTTATACAGAGGCATTATCACCTCCTTTTCTCTGCTAGCCATTCCTCTCCGTATGCACCCAAGCATCCACTTCGAGAAAGGAAAAGTTTCTTTTCACGGTGAACGATCCGACAAAAAATTAGATAAACAAGGAGCAGTCATTGAAGGGCTATTACTAAGTGGGTATACTGGTTGTGGTGATAAATTGGTGGGGGAATCAAGTTTGGGTTGGATACATTTAGAACCCATAGCAAACCCGCCGTATCCTAACACTACCAGGACCCACAAAGCACCATACCCTACCTATCAAAAGGAAACACTGCAAATATTAAACCAATACATTTCAGAGAATAACAATACATGACCTACTGGGGAAAGAGAACAAGTGGCAATGTCAAATAGGAATTAGATAAGCAGAATACCTCAGCTCAGTTACACATGCAGAACATAGACCATCACCAAACAAGGAATCACAATTTAGAAACAGGAAGACAATAATTAAACTGGGAACCCCAAAAGCCAAACTTGGAATGTACAACAACACTGTAGAAATAAAACTATAAATTAATTTCCTCTTGTACTAAACAAAGCACAGACTTTAATGATGCACATTTCCCAGAGCTGACATATTCCAGTTAATAAATTCAAAATAAAGAGAGATTTTTCTACCTTTTGTGCATTTTTTTTTCATTTACAATTGCTCCAGCCACTTTCTTCTGGTTTCTTTGTATCTTCTGCTAACTCTCCATCATCTGCTGTCCATTTGTCCTTTCTTCTCTCTTCTCGTTTTTTTTTTCCCATTCTCTCTCCACATCTGCTTTAACATGCTAATCTTTCTCCTTTTGCTCTTTCCTCATTCCTATTTCATCCATTCAAATTTTACCCCTCCATCCTCAATCTCCACTTACTCTCCCAATATAAGGCCAATTGTAGATTTGTCTTCCCTCCCACACAAAATATTTTTTCCCTCTCCATTTCACTCTCCCAGCTCCATCCCATTCTAATCCTCCCCCAACATCAGCTCCCTTCTAGTTCCAGCCCCACCCAGTATCTGCTTCCTTCTAGTCCCCGCATCAGCCCATTTCCAGTCCTAATCCCCCATAAGCCCATTTCCAGTCCTATCCTAGCCCCACCATCAGCCCATTTCCATTCCTCTCCCCCATCCATTTCGTCCTATCCGAGTCCCTCCAGCAGCTCATTTCCAATCCCAGCCCCCCATCAGCCCATTTCTAGTCCTTTCCTAGCCCCACCATCAGCCCATGTCAAATCCTAGCTCCCCTCCACTCAGCCCATTTCCAATCTAAGCCCCCCATGAGCCTACTTCCAGTTCTAACCCCTCCATGAGTCCATTTCAATCCAAGCCCCCACCACAGCCCATTTCCAATCTTAGCACCCCCCAACAGCCCATTTCCAGTCCTATCCTAGCCCCTCCATCAGCCCATTTCCTGTCCTAGCCCCCCCCTCAGCCCATTTCCAGTCCTAGCTCCCTCCCCTCACAGCCCATTTCCATTCCAAGCCCCCGTCCCCATCAGCTATTTGCAGTTCAAGCCCTCCTTCCACTCAGCCCATTTCCAGTCCTAGCAATCCCCCCAGCCCGTTACCAGTCCTAGCCCCCCATAGCCCATTACCAGTCCTAAGCCCTCCCCGTAACCCATTACCAGTCCTAAGCCCCCCATCAGCCCATTTCCAGTCCTAACCCCCCATAGCCCATTTCCAGTCCTAACCCCCCATAGCCCATCACTAGTCCTAGCCCCCCCATCAGCCCATTTCCAGTCTTAGCACCCCCATAGCCCATTACCAGTCCTAGCCCCCCCATCAGCCCATTACCAGTCCTAACCCCCCCATCAGCCCATTTCCAGTCCTAGCCCCCCCATAGCCCATTACCAGTCCTAACCCCCCATCAGCCCATTACTAGTCCTAACCCCCCATCAGCCCATTTCCAGTCTTAGCACCTCATAGCCCATTACCAGTCCTAGCCCCGCATCAACCCATTTCCAGTCTTAGCACCCCATAGCCCATTACCAGTCCTATCCCCCCCATCAACTCATTTCCAGTCTTAGCCCCCCCATCAGCCCATTACCAGTCTTAACCCCCCATCAGCCCATTTCCATTCTTAGCCCCCCCATAGCCCATTACCAGTCCTAACACCCCCCCATCTGCCCATTTCCAGTCCTAGCCCCCCATAACCCATTACTAGTTCTTAACCTCCTCATCAGCCCACTTCCAGTCTTAGCCCCCCCATAGCCCATTACTAGTCCTAACCCACCCATCAGCTCATTTCCAGTCTTAGCCCTCCCCATAGCCCATTACCAGTCCTAACCCCCCTCCCCCCATCAGCCCAGGTAGAGTTTAAAAAAAAAAAAAAAAACCCGGCTGCTGCTGCTGCCACCATGGCAGCAGCAGAATCAAGCGTCCCGCCGCGGGGCCCCCCTGCCCGGCAGAACCTCCCTGCAGCATCAGCTCCCGAGTCCCAAAGCGCGGGCTTTCAGAGCTGCGAGAGTTTCCCTTTCTCGCGGCTCTGTTAATCCCGCCGGCGGGCTTAACAGAGCCGCGAGAGGTCAGAGAAGCTCTCCCTTCGCAGCTCTGAAAGCCCGTGTTTTGGGACTCGGGGGCTGATGCTGCAGGGAGGCTCTGCCGGGCAGGGAGGGTCCCACAGCAGGACGCTTGATTCTGCCACGGCGGCAGAAGCCGCCGTTGTTGTGTTTTGGTTTTTTTTTAAATCTACTTAGGCTGATGTAGAATGTTTTTTGCACGGGGCCCCCTGAAACGCGGGGCCTTGTGCAAAAAACATTCTTGCTCAATGGACTGGACAGGCCGTCCCTGTTCTGAGTTCCCATACCAGTGGGACCAGTACCAGTATTTATCACCCTAAAACTGTCCCCCAATCGTTGGAAGTAACAGGGAACAAGTAAACGTTACAAAAAGGGAGCGAAAGACTTTCAATGCATCCCCTTCTCTAGACTGCCTCCCAGTCTCCTTTGGCATTTTGTTAGATTTTGACTCAGTCAGAAGATCTGTAGTGATCACACCTCCCTCATTTCTCCTACTTGCTTCCAGTTAGTCTGGAAAATAGGGAGGCAGCATGCTGCAGGTAAATCATGGCAGTTCAGTGGGGGGGGGGGGGGGGGTTCAGGAGAGAGGAACTGGTGACCCTTATTTTCCAAGGCACAACTTTCTGGCAGCTCTCAGATGGGCCATAAGAAATAGTAATCTCTAGGGTTCCCATATATCTTAGGCCTCTCCACCTCTTTTCTCCCCACGCCCCCACGTGCTTCCTGCTATATTTGATTCAGTAGATGAAATCTTCTCAGGCCAAAGCACCTGTTACCAGCTTTTTTAAATTTTTTTATTTATAAAGATTTCACAATATATAAGCAAGTCAACAAACTTAAACATGAAAAAAGGCATGTGCAGGCAATAAATTACAATACAATTATCAAGGCAAACAAAACACAAACCCTACTAGCCCTCAACACTGAAGGAGACCCAAAATAATTTTAGAAAAACAAAAAAAATATCACTCGAAGATATGCAGATCCACCAGAGGTACGGAATTACCCATTCCTGCAATGTAGCCCACCTATCTAAGGGACCGCAGAGAGGCGAGAACTAATGAAGGAAACTAAGTTGGAGGGGTCATAAAAAATATATGAAACAGAATGTAATTTAACCAAACACTTGCAAGGGAATTTCAGGAAAAATAGACCTCCCAACTGAATCACAGCTGACTTTAGCAACAAAAACTCCCTTTTTTGAGTGTCACGTGATAAATCAGGAAACATTCAGATAGCCAAGCCTTTAAACAAAATAGATTGTTTCTTAAAAAACATTCTAAGTAACCATTCACGATCAGATACCAAAGCTAGTGACACCAGAAGAGTTGCAGGAACCACAGTCTCGGATATAGAAGTGTCTAAAATTTCCGAAGCATTTAAAACATTCATACCTTCAGCTTCACCTGGTGCTCCCAAATCCGATCCTTTCATCTTCTTACTTGTAGGAAGGTAGTAAATTTTTGAAAGCGGAGGATGAGATTCCACAGGAACATTCAGAACTTCCAACAAGTATAATTTAAACATATCTCAGGGCGTAACCAAGGGAGAACGAGGAAAATTCAATAATCTGATATTCATAGCCCTATATGGATTTTCCAACATTTCAACTTTAAACTGAAATCCAGACATATCTTTACAGACGGTAGTATACCTATCCTCCAGTTGTATAACTTTATTATCAATGATAGACACTTGAGACTGCAAAGCAGCCACTGAGTCCTGGCATTGCTGAACATTGATAGCATTTCCTCGAGTCAGCAACAAAGACTCACCGAGTTTTGTTAAAGCCGTCCAAATGGAATCCAAGGAAATCTGTTCTGGATACTCCTAAAGGAGAAGGCTGCCATTGAAACTTGTTGAAATGAAGCCTCAGATAACACCGCCACATTTCCCGGCTCTCCCGATGAAAATGCAACACCACAGGGCTCCTGTAATGCAGCTCCAGTACCCAACTCGGCTGCTGCAGATGCTGACCCCGGCTTTACAGCCGAACTCGAAGCCTCAGCCTTCCCTCCCACTGAAGAAACAGCAATGACTGCATTGGGTCCTGCAGATCCAGTAGGGCTGAGGCTTAGGAAGTCCGCAGGCAGCGTAGGTGGAAGTTGCAGATCCGGAGTAAGATCACACCCAGAGGAAGATGCTGAACTCACCGGTCCCGGAGTTGACGCAAGCAGGCTTTCTCCGAACCTCTCCCCGAACCTCTCCATGCAGCTGAAGAAAGGAATCCATCAGCCCAATCGTAGTCGCAAGAGCAGAAGGCGGTTGTATCGGCTGGGGAGGGTTCCCCCGTAATGTCCCCTTTCACTTCGGCATCAGGAAAAAAAAAACACAGCTCACGGACGAGCGGATCAAGCAGCCATCTTGAATCCCTATTACCAGCTTTAAGGTAGCCAAAACAATGAATAATTTATATTTCCTTCCTAGTGAAGAGAGAGGATATGGTATTGGGTGACCTGGGGTGGGAGATGTCCTTGTCTTCTAAAACCACAGTCAAAGGGAAGCCCATCATTCAGGGATCCCCATGTGTGAACACAAAAACTCCTCCATGCCCATGAAGTGATTTACAAAAATCAGTTTATGCCAAAACTGTACATCCCTAGAGCTGAAGTAGGGCTAGGATTCATAGAGATTGATTACATATACAGAGCTACTATCATAGGCCTCCAGGCCTACTTAATTGCATCCTCAGATGCAAATGTGCAAAAAGTGCTGTAATATGAGAGTAAACACCCAGAATCCGTCTCCATCATAAAATTTGGACAAGCGTTCCAACGAGCGTTCCACAAGCATGCACAGGGAAGGCATTAACAGAATTTGCAAAACAAGAGAAAACAATCTTAAAGGAATTAGATCAACAAAGAAAAACAAGTGGTAGATGCACAAATATAGTGGGAAATAGTGTGTTACCCCAGGAACCCCTTGTCTATCAAGAACTGACATATGAATGGTAAAGAAGGGGTGAACTGAAACCGAAGGATGAGAAGTTGATAGTTGCAGCTCAGGACAGCTGCTTACAGACAAG
This sequence comes from Ichthyophis bannanicus, assembly GCA_033557465.1. NCBI lineage: Eukaryota > Metazoa > Chordata > Amphibia > Gymnophiona > Ichthyophiidae > Ichthyophis > Ichthyophis bannanicus. The sequence goes on along the minus strand of CM066035.1, from coordinate 882,397,037 downwards.
ATGGTTTACAGCAAGCATCGAAAAAACTGGCAACACAGACACATGTTTATTCTGTAAGAAAGACCTGGAAACAGTGACTCACCTCATAGCTGGCTATGAAGTTCTGATGGCAGAAAATTTCTATACAGAAAGATATATATAATAAAGTCATGCACCTTATCCATTGGAAGCTATGTAAGCACTACAACATTACTATGCCCGAAAAGCATGGGGATCATGACCCTAAGAGAATTACGGAGAATGAGGAGGTTATGATTACCTGAGATATTTCCATTTCGACCGATAAAAATCTGGATGCGAGGAAGCCAGATGTGGTTAAGGAGAAAAACACCAGAATAGCATTAATAATAGAGGTGTCGGTTCCAAGCAACTACTCTTTGAATCACATGGAGAGGCAGAAGATCCTGAAATACCAGGAAATGCAGTCAGAGACCAAGAAAATGTGGCAGAAAGATACAGAAATATTTATCATCATGTTGCATGCCACAGGCTTGATAAAGAAGAATTTCCAAGCACATCTTGACAAACTACTCATACAATGTTGCATCTTACGAACTCCAGCAGGAGGCTGTCTTTGGTATGATACAAGTATTACACTGAGCCTTAACAGTAAATTTGAGAGACTGAGATCATACTCCCCATGCCCTGGCTTAGAAGTGACATTCACGGCTGTCATGGTATGTGCAGAATTAACAAAAAAACCGCCCGAGAGGAATAAGTAATATCAATATCAAAAAGCACCACCCTCTCAATAATCCACCAATCTAAAAATCAACTATAATTTCATTTAATTTAATTTTCTATTTGGTTTACTAAAATTCCAAACTCTATTCACGATAACACAATAGGTAATAATTGGACCTCAGGACTTATACACCCTCCATCTGGCGAAATTTATCACCATAGGGAAATGGTGGACACTTACATCATAGGTCCTATACCTTGACAAACTTCAACAAATTTTAATTAATATTTAATCAAAACCCCTCAAAGAGAATAAATTACTATACTTTCCCTACCAACAACTACACATAAGGATTCATTTCTCATTCATACCAACATCAAAAATAAGAATTCACTAAACCATTCATACCAACGTATCAAAACCTACATACATCCACACCATACACAAAACACATCACCAGTACTAAAAGTGTCCAATATATTTTCCGTATTCACTATAAAGCAGAGAGTACAGCAAACAGCTTCTAATGCTTATTTAAGGCGTAAAAGTCAAGATTTTTCATAAGAGTATCCAATCTCGATATCCACAGAAACTGCAAGAGAAAGTTGAAAAAATCTTAGGCCAATAAACTGCAGTTACACCTTACAAAGAGCAAGCTAGTACTTATCTGTTATAGAGCTAATGACGAACATCTCTGCACGGCACTGTTAACTCTGGCAATTTGCCCATAAGACCACTCGCCACTGTCCCACTGTCCTACGAAAGCTTCCGTTTCGCCACAAGGCTTCTTCAGGAACAAGGGATAAACATAATTCACGAGCTATGCTTTCTTCATTTTAAGACACAAACAGCGTCTCCTCAAACGACAGCTCACTGGCGTCCTAAGGCTGACTTAGGACGCCAGTGAGCTGTCGTTTGAGGAGACGCTGTACAGGCATTGGTACAATATTAGGCTAATTCGGTAAAACAGGCTTCTATGCCCTCCCCCCCCCCAAAAAAAAAAAATAAAGGACTGAGAGTATATCTATTCTTGGGGTCCCATGCAGAATGGATGACCTCTTAGGCAGTTTACAACATGTATATACAAGGATATTCCCTCCAAGGATAGCCACCAGATATTTCTCAGATTCATTATTCTGGATCCCTTGGCTACATGCACTCCCTTGTGCTAACTATAGCCCAAGTTACCTGTTAGTTAATGGGTAGTAAAGTCATATGTCTAGCTATTCAGGGCTGAATCAGTACAGGAGAGTTAGGCTGCAGCTAAGGTTCTGCAGGTGGTGAACCCCCAAGGCTGATTATCCTGAAAAATAATTTATTCTTTCTCAGCCTCTAGAACATAAGGAAGCCCTTTTGCCTCCAAAGAAGAAGATGGTTTTGTAGCCTTGGACATCAAGAGCTGAAAGCATCACAAAGCGCTCGATACAGATGAACAACCAAGTCGCCATGTTTTACGTCGTCAAGCTGGGGGGCATGGGATTGTACTCCCTCTGCCAGGAGGCGGTGGCCCTCCTTTCCTTTGCAGCTCATAACAACATGCTCCTGCGGGCAGTCTACTTTCTGGGCCAGGACAACCTCCTGCTGAACAGACTGAGCAGGGTGCTCCAGCCGCACAAGTGGCGCCTGAACCCCAGAGTGGCCTCATGACTTTTCTGCCTCTGGGGAGGTTGCCTGTAATGGACCTCTTTGGTACCCCAGACAATGTAAATATAATAAGACTGGGATGTTAAACAAATGTAAACGTAATAAGACTGTAAAATTGTAAATAACTGACAAGATCCAGACCTAGCCACGCCGTTATACAACATGGTGACAAAGGTCTAACCTGTATATAGTTACCCCAGTTTCAACTCCAAGTTTCTGCGCCTGTACAACAATTGTTAATTGTAAACCGCACTGATATTAAAGAGCGCGGTATAGAAAAGCTTTTAAATAAATAAATGCGCAGCTGCCCTGCTTTTGCTTGCGGCAACCGCACCCAGCGAGGGTGACAGTAGATGCCTTTCTGATCCCGTGGATGGAAGGCCTTCTCTATACCTTTCTGCCGACCCCTCTGGTCGCTAAGACCCTATTCAAGGTCCATCTCGAAGGGGCAACACTGATACTAATTGCCCCATGTGGCCCAGACAGCCTTGATTCCTTCTGCTGTTCTTCCTGTCGACAACACTCCCGGTCCCGCTGGGCCATTCCCCAGACCTCCTGTCTCAAGAGGAGGGCTCCCTCCTGCACCCCAATCTGGGGTCTCTAATGCTAACAATGTGGCTGCTGAAAGGGTAGCTTTGGCTCCTTTCAACCTCCCATGAGAAGTCGAGGAGGTCTTTTTGGCCTCTTGCAAGCCCTCCACAAAGTGAGCTTATGCCTTTAAGTGGCAAAGATTCTCAGTATGGTGTGTGGAGAGGTGGAAGAACACGTTTTCCTGCCCAGTGCAACTAGTGCTCCATTAGCTACTCCATCTATCATACACTGGGCTAAAGTCAAATTCAGTGAGAGTGCACCTGAGTGCGATCGCTACACACCCCCATCCTATTGAGGGGAAGCCCCTCTCCTCTTGGTTCCTCTGGGGCCTCCTGTTGTCTAAACCCCCCATCTACCCCCCCAGCGGCTGAATAGGACCTCAGCGTGGTGCTCTCACAGCTCACCAGGTCTCCATTCAAGCCTCTAGGCACTTGCCATCTGCTATATCTTTCATGGAAGATTGCCTTCCTTGTGACTCTCGCATCTGCTCGCAGAGTAAGAGAAGATTGCTCGCAGAGTAAGCAAACTTTAGGCACTGGTGGCAGAGCCGCCATACAGAAGATTCTACAAAAACAGGGTGGTGCCCCGCCCTCACCCCAAATTCCTCCCAAAGGTGGCATCTCCTTTCCACGTCAACCAGGAGGTGGTCCTTCCCACCTTTTTCCTGCGGCCTCACACCGGTCGGGAGGAAACTATATACTCCATACACTGGATTGCAAACTGGCCCTGTCCTACCTACCATGCTCTCAGGGCATCGCAAAGCTCCTCAGCTTTTCATCTCTTATGACCCCAGCAGGCTGGGGCTTCCTGTGACTAAGCGAATTCTGTCCACTTGGGTGGCGGACTGTATTGCCTTTGCTTATGAATGAGCTGGGCTCTCCCTGGATCACAGCGCATCGCGTGAGAGCAATGGCCACATCGGTAGCGAACCTGCGCTCGTTGCTGGTGATGGAGATCTGCAAGGCTGCCACATGGTCTTCAGTTCATACGTTTGCAGCTCACTACTGCCTAGAGAGCGAGTCCCATCGGGACAGTGCCTTCAGCCAGGCGATATTCCATAATCTTTTCGGGATATAGGCAACTCCTGCCCTCCGACCCTCCTGTGTTCAGGCTATTGGAGTGATAGTGCCACTGGACACTAGGGTCTTGCAGAGTCTCTCAGTTGGGGACTCATCTTCTGCAACTCATTGCTACCCGACTTGGTCGCTGTTGGTGCTGTCGTGGTTCGGTCTTCGGCAGCCTGAGCTAGGGAGTCCAAAATATGAGGACTAACTTCCTGCTTGTTCCTGGAGAAAGCGTAATTATTCACCTGTAACAGGGACAGCAGGAATCAGTCCTCCAATCCTCCCTCCTCCCCTAGGAGTTGCCTCCCTACTTTGTTTTATTTATTTTACTACCGGCCTAGCTATGCCATCTGACTGAGCAAGATGACACCCTTGGGCGGGAAGGGGACCATGCATGCATGGTGGCATCTCCCAAAGGCTTTCTTTGAAAGCTGGGGAGATGCTTCCACGGGGCTCTGTCGGCGCCGATGTCACCCATATGTGATGACTGATTCCTTCTGTCCCTGGAGAATGCCTGTTACAGGTGAATAACTATGGTTTTTCTGAATTGACCCTGAAGTATAAGGACTGGAAGAAGTGTCTGATGCCCTGCTTTTAGGGGTCACATGGGTCATCTCCAGCTAGTGAAACTCGAAGACAAGTATGTTTTTCTGCCAGAAAAGGAGAGCAGAAGCCAGTTACCTGGATATCCTGGAAGAACATAGTAAAGTAGTTAGAGTTGTACCTGCCAGTACATGCATATTACCAACCTCTATTTTATGAAGTATAAAATTATTTGTTTGCTTTGATTCCATCCTCTTGCTATATAGGGATCCTCTGTGTTTATCCTATGCCTTTTTGAATTTTTGCCCCATCACTTCCATCGAGAGGGCATTCCAAGCATTCACCACCCTTTCCATGAAAAAGTATTGCCTGATGTTGCTTTTAAGTTTCTCTGCTGCTTCATTTCATGTCCTCTAGTTCTTTGGCTTCCCTGTCTTTGAAAAAGGTTTATTCATTAATAATTTTCAAGTACTTGAAGATCTGTATTCTGTCTCCTCTAGGGTATGCACGGCCGTACCGATCGTGAAATGCGCCCTGTGCGGCTTGCACATTGGGTGCATGCCCCCCGCCCCCTCCTCCCGCACCTCCATCTAGCCACTTTATGGGGGCAGGAGAGAAGAGGCGTGCCCAATGTGCAAGTCGCCAGCACGCTAAGCAGGTCTGCTTAGCGTGCCGCGAAAAGGCTTAAGGGGTGCATTTCAGCTGTCTGCTGTTGCCTGCTGCCGCTTAGAGAAGGAAAGGTTTATTTATTTAGCCAGGTCAAAGCGGTTTACAGATATATGCTAACAGGCACTTTTTATTCCCTCGTCCCCAAAGGGCTCACAATCTAAGTGTACCTGAGGCAATGGAGGGTTAAATAGCTTGCCTAAGGCCACAAGGAGTAGGCCATTGGACTAGAGACCCCAGTCCCTCCGGCCTGAGGTTACTTGTCCCTTCGTGGGAATTGAACCCCTGGCCCTCCAGCCTGAGGTAACCTGTCCCAACCACTGAGCCACTCCTTCCTGTTACATTATTTGCCACCTTGGGATCCCTAGGCACTATCATTCAGCATTCGTCTTATAGTCTGTGCTTCAGCCTCTTGTCCCCTATTACATACAGCTCCTATGGGTTTCTGCATCACTTGCATTTCTTTGCATTAAATCTTAACTGCCAAGCATTAGCTCATTCTTACAATTTTTGTAGATCATTTCTCCTTGTCTCTTTCCTTCAAGGTGTCCACTCTTGCAAATATTCATGTCATTTGCAAAAAGGCAAACTTCTCCTTTGAACCCTTTCGCAGTACCACTTACAGATTTTGAACAGAATCAGTCCCAGGACCGACTTCAGAGATACTCTGCTACTGATCTTTCTTCTGAGTGAACACCATTTACCATCAGCCTCTTATCATTCAACCATTTTCTCATCCACTACTTTGAGAGACATCCCCTGGCTGCTCAGTTTATTCATAAGCCTGTAAGATACAGTATCAAAGTCTTCTCCAGGACCAAGCAGGAAGTCAGTCCTCACATATGGGTGACGTTGGCACCGACGGAGCCCCCATACAGAGAATTTCCCCAGCTTTCAAAGAAAGCCTTTGGGAATGCAGCGCGCATGCGCGGTCCCTTTCCCACCCAAGGGTGCTTTCTTGCTCAGTCTTCTTTTTTCCGCGGAGGCCAACGCAAGTGTGTCGTGGTCACCCATGAAAAAGTTGATTTTTTTCCGGTGTGGATCCGTGTTTTTTCTCAGTTCGATGCCGGTTCCCTTTCCCACCTGGGCCCGGTACACCGGTATCGAGCCCGAACTTCATTTTTCGGTTTTTGTCCTTAGAGACTAGCGTTCGTGCCATTTTTTCATTTTTCCCTGGCAGCCCAGTCGTTTGACCTTGCAGGGGCTCTTTTTTCCCCAATGGCTGCCAGCGGGTTTAAGAAGTGTGATCAGTGTAAGAAACTGATGTCTCTCACCGACACATACGACTGCCTCGGGCCCGGCCCTGACCCGCTGGTCTGTGTCCCATGTGGCAAAATGTCCTCCAAGGCATTGAGGAGCCAGCAGCATCAGCGCAAAAGGATCTTCTCTGATTCCGCGTCTGGCTGAGCCCGGACTTCGTCAGAGGCCTTGACGTCTCGGGAGTCCGACCCCAGGGGGGTCTCCTTCGCGGGAGCACCGCAGGAAGAAGAAACCCGCGAGGGCGGCATCGTTGGATGCTCTTGGCTCCTCGAGGGCCAGGTCGCATAGCCCCGACCGCCATCCCGGGTCTTCGGAGTCGGAGAGGCCTGCTAAACCACCTCGTGTAGAGACAGAGGCACCGGGTCACGTGAGTACTGTAGTCCTCGTGGACTCTCCTCTGGGGGAGCCGACGTCGGGCCCGACGCTGTCGGGGCCCGAGTCAGAGGCTGCTGGGTCTCCTGAGATCGGACTCAGGTTGACGGCCTTGGAGAGCAGTTTGGCTGCCTTCATGGAACAGCAGTGGGTACTGATCGCCGGTCTCACCGGTGCATCTGCCCCGACCACCAGGACCTCGACATCCAAGTCGACGCCGGAGGCCGAGCCGATCCTCGAGTCCATAAGATCTCGAGTCGATCCTCGGCCGAGGTCACCCTCGATCTCCCATGCAGGACTGAGGTCGTCGATGCCGGTGCCCTCGGCGTTGGGGCGGATGGCATCGGAGCCCGCCCGACCGGAGCCGCTTGACTCTTCCTCGGAGGGGTCGGGATGGGAAACGGAGGACGAGGAGTCCCAGACACTTTTCGGACCTGGTGCGTCCCTTCGCACTAACCGGAGTCTGAACCTCGGAGAAGGTCCCATCCCCCCCGGAGGATACCCGGTTCTCGGACTTCATGAGGGACATGGCCAAGGCTTTGACCTTGGCCTTCACCATGGACCCCGAGGAGGAGCCGAGGAGCTTAAGGCACTGCAGTATGACTCTCCCCCCAAGGAGGCCTTTACTGTACCGGTTCCTCCGATGCTGGAATGGTTGCTCTTCCACATATGGGAGATGTCAGCCTCGACGCCGGTTCTTAGCAAGCGGGTCGATTCCATTTATCAAGTCCGCAAGAGCCCTGGGTTCCAGAAGGCACAGCTGCCGCACCACTCCATGGTTGTGGAATCGGCCATGCATCGTCTGAAGAGTCAGAAGATGCACTCCTCGGTGCCTCCAGGCAGGGAGGCCCGGAACCTGGATGCCCTCGGCAGAAAGTGCTTCCAGGGCTCTATGCTTGCTTGCCGTGTCCAGACTTATCAGCTGTACATGGGCATGTACCTTCGAGACCTGGCAAAGGAGATTGCCGGGTTCTCTGCTTTTCTCTCCGAGGAACCTTTGCAGAGGTTCACATCCTTGTCAACTGGGATCCGAGAATGCTCGAAGTTTGTCTCGAGCAGCCTATGATGGTTTCGAGGCTTCGGCCCGAGTAGTCGTGGCCGGCATCGGTGCACGCCATCAGGCCTGGCTACAGTCATCGGACCTCGAGCCATGGGTGCAGGACAAGTTGGACGATGTCCCTTGCCGAGGTGAAAACCTCTTTGGCAAGCTCATGGCTGAAAAGGCTGCAGAACTCGAGCCTGAGACTCTCACCAGGACAAGGCTGTCCAGGAAGACCTCTGCCCCTTCTCAAATGAAGAAGGGCTTGGGGAAAAAGTCCTTTTACCCGAGGAAGTTCTCTGCCTACAAATCTTACCCTCAATACCAGGCCTCCACAGCTCCCCAACAGGGTCAGCAGGCCAAGCGGCAGGGACATGGACCCCATAGGCAGAAAACCCCCAAGCCACCAGCTCCGGCTCCTGCACAGCAGGGAGCGGGGTTTTGACTCCAGTGGCATAACCTCTCCTCCTCAGCTGGCCCCTCTCAGCACAGGAGGCCGGCTGACTGTCTGCTAGGTAATTCTCTTGGCCGGGTAGATAAACTGCCTTGAGAAGTATGCCCTTTTGGACTGCCCATGAGCACAGGGCTTGAGCCTTCTGACACAGAAGTCGGGATCCTGTGCCTCCTTGTTTGTTCACATAGAACATGGCAACTTGATTGTCTGTCTGAACCAGAACAGACTGGTGAGAAAGGGCATGAGAGAAAGTTTGGAGAGCCAAGCGGATAGCTCTCAGCTCCAAGAGGTTGATCTGCTGTGCGGCCTCCCAAGGGGACCAGAGGCCTTGGGTGCATGCCCCCTGGCAATGTGCACCACAACCCTGAAGAGAAGCATCTGTTGTCAGTATCTGTGTTTGTGGTGGTGGCTGAAAAGGCACTCCGCGCACTAGATTCAAGAGATGCAGCCACCATTGCAGGGAGGCCGCCAGCAGTTTGGACACCCTTACTTTGTCTCTCAAGTGTCCTTTGGCTTGCAGCCACTGAGTTCTGAGGCTCCACTGAGCAGGCCTCATGTGCAGATGGGCATTTGGAGTAACATGGACCGTGGATACCATGTGGCCCAATAGTCTCAGGAATTGCCTAGCGGAAACCAGAGAATTGCTGTGGAACTGTCTGGCCAAGTCCATCAGTCTGTGGGCCCAGTCTACAGGCAGATAAGCCCTTGCCTGGAGGGTATCCAGTCTTGCTCCTATGAACTCTGTGTTCTGTGAGGGGTGCAAAGTGGACTTTGCGAAGTTTATGACAAAACCCAGATGCTGTAGAAGGCAGACAGTGCGGAGGGTGGCCTGTCTGGTTTCCTGTGGTGACTGACCCCTGATGAGCCAGTCGTCCAGGTATGGAAAGACAAATATGCCCTGGACTCTGAGATAGGCTGCTACCACCGCCAGGCATTTGGTGAAAACCCTGGGTGCGGAGGTTAGGCCAAATGGAAGTACTCTGTACTGAAAATGATTTCCTCCCACTACAACTCTGAGATATTGTCTGTGGTCTGGATGAATGAGGATGTGAGTATAAGCATCCTTTAGGTCTAAGGAGCATAGCCAATCTCCCTGCTGGAGGTAGGGCAGCAGTATTCCAAGGGTAAGCATCTTGAACTTTTCCCTCACCAGGAACTTACTGAGATTTCGCAAGTCGAGGATCGACCTGAGGCCTCCCGTACGTTTTGGTACCAGAAAGTACCTGGAATAGAAGCTTTGCCAGGTGGTGGGGCACCGGTTCCACCGCCTGCTCCTTTAGAAGACTTGTCAACTCCTGAAAGAGTAAGCCCCTGTGCTAAGGGAGTCTTGGAGGCTCCCCTGGAATGTAGGAGGGGGTAACTGGTTGAAGTGGAGCAAATAGCCCTTTTGGACTATGCTGAGCACCCAGGTATCCCGTTATGGCTGACCACCTGTGGGCGTACAGGGTTGAGCAGGATTCTGCAGCCACACGAATGGCAATTGAATCCTCTGGTGGTCCAGCGGATCTTCTTAACATGGGGTCTGCCAACCATCGATCTCTTTGCCAGTCCACTCAACCGTCAACTACCCAGGTTCTGCTCCAGAGAACCGCATCCTCTGAGAATAGCAGCAGATGCATTTCTAATCTCTTGGTCTACGGGCCTACTGTATGCGTTTCCTCCCACGCCTCTAGTGGCCCGGACCCTTTTCAAGGTACTTCGGGACAAGGCCTCGGTGATCCTGGTGGCCCCCAGATGGCCGAGGCAACCATGGTTTCCACTCCTTCTGCAATTGGCGGTGGACACTCCACTCCCTCTGGGGGTACAACCCGATCTATCTCAGGATCAGGGATCTCTCTTGCACCCCAACCTCCAGTCCCTCAATCTGATGGCCTGGATGCTGAAAGGCTAGTTCTAGCTCCTTTACTGCTACCTAGGGAGGTGAAGGAGGTGGTATTGGCCTCTAGGAGACACTCCACTAGAAAATCTTATGCCCTCAAGTGGCGTAGGTTCTCCACCTGGTGTGCTCAACACAAGGAGGATCCTTTTTCGTGCTTGGTGCCAGCGGTGCTGCAATATTTGCTTCACCTGTCCGACCTGGGCCTTAAATCCAACTCTGTTCGGGTCCACCTCATTGCTCTGTCAGCGCACCACTCACCGGTGGAGGGTCACTCTCTGTCAGGCCACCCTTTAGTGGCCGGCTTCCTCAGAGGCCTCCTTTTGCTCAAGCCTCTGATTCGTGTACCTGCACCTGAGTGGGATTTGAATGTGGTCTTGCAACAACTTACTTGTCCACCATTTGAGCCTATGGCTACATGTCCTTTACGCTTTCTTTCCTGGAAGGCGTTGTTTTTGGTAGCTCTTACCTCAGCCAGGCGAGTCAGTGAGCTACAAGCTGTGGTCTCAGGGCCACCATACACAAGGTTCTATAGGAACAGGGTGGTCTTATGGACTCACCCAAAGTTCCTTCCAAAGGTTTTCTCCTCCTTCCATCTCAATCAGGAGGGTGGTTCTTCCTACTTTCTTTCCCAGGCCGCATTCCAGCCGGGCTGAAATGGTCTTGCATACCCTGGACTGTAGGAGGGTGTTGTCCTTCTACCTTGACCGTACGCAGGGACACCGAAGGGCTGTTCAGCTCTTCATATCTTTTGACCCTAATAAGCTGGGGTTACCTGTCTCCAAGCGTACTTTGTCCATCTGGATGGCAGACTGTATAGCCTGGGCGTACAGGCAGCCGGCCTCTCCTTGCAGGGTCGAGTCACGTCCCACCGTGTCAGGGCAAAGGCTGCGTCAGTAGCTCATCTCCGCTCTGTTCCATTGGCAGACATCTGCCGGGCCACTACTTGGTCTTCAAGCCAGACTTTTTCGGCCCACTACTGACTCAAGAGGGAGTCCCGTAGGGACAGTGCTTTCGGACAAGCGGTACTGCGTAATCTCTTTGAGGTATAGGCAACTCCTACCCTCCGGCCCTGGTGTTGGGCTACCGTACAGGGACGTTCTCAGAGAAGATTCTTTCACGCATGCTGGGGCTCTAGAGGGAGCTCATTGTTTAGCTTTGGGTTCCCAGTAGCCTGAAGCTGGGGAGTCCCATATGTGAGGACTGACTTCCTGCTTGGTCCTGGAGAATGAGTAGTTAATCACCTGTAACAGGTGTTCTCCAGGAGCAGCAGGAATCAGTCCTCACAACCGTCCCTCCTCCCCTGGGAGTTGCAGTCATATAATTCATTTTGGGTTTTTTGCTGTCTTTTTAGCTATGTCATCTGAGCAAGATGGCACCCTTGGGCAGGAAGGGGACCGCGCATGCGCGCTACATTCCCAAAGGCTTTCTTTGAAAGCTGGGGAAACGCTTCGCATGGGGGCTCCGTCGGCGCCGACGTCACCCATATGTGAGGACTGATTCCTGCTGCTCCTGGAGAACACCTGTTACAGTTTAACTACTCTTTTGCTGAAATCCAAGTAGATCACAACCAGCACATGCCCTCTATGTAGTTTTCTGGTTATCCAGTCAAAAGAAATCAATCAGATCTGTTTGACATGATCTTTTTTTGGTAAAACCGTATTGCCTCAGATCTTGTAGCCGGTTTGATTCTACAAAGTTCACCACCCCTTCCTTCAGAATCAGGGCAGACATCCAATTTCCTGCATATGTTTCCACTGAGCTCCTGGAAATTCCCTGGACCGATCTCTGAAGGGGCCCATCAGGTGTGGTACTTAGCTTTTTATCCTAGCCTATGATTCCTTCTAGGAAAATCCATTCCATTCTTTTTTACAGCCTTGGCTGTTAAGATAATCAAACTACATAGCTAGGATACTTAAGATCAGGCAATAACCATTTTTGGTGGCATGAAAGAGGATCACATGTTTATTCTCCAGGAACAAGCAGGAAATCAGGCCTCACTTATGGGTGACGTCAGCACTGACAGAGCCCTCGCAGAGCAATTCCCCAGCTTTCAAAGAAAGCCTTTGGGATTGCTACCACGCATGTGTGGTCCTCTTCCCACCCAAGGGTGCCATCTTGCTCAGTCTCCCTTTTTCCACGGAGCCCTTCGGGCGCACGTCCTCGTCTCTCGGAAAAAGTTTTGTTTCTTCACCTTAACAGGCTCTCTCTTCCAGTTGCACTGGTCCTCTACCCATCCTATCACCTGCTCTATTTTTTAGAGCTACCGGGGATACCCTTTTCTTATTTTTTCTTTACAGGCTTTGCGCCCTTTTTTCTTTCCTAACCGCTGACCGCGTGGGTGTTCAACCTCATAGGGGCCATTTTTGCCCCCATGGTCACCGGATTTAAAAAATGCGATAGATGCTCTAGGAACATGTCGCTTACGGACACTCATGACTATTGTCTGCAGTGCCTGGGAGCCAACCATGACCCAGAGCTCTGCCGCCTCGGAATCCCTGGTGGCGCCCTCGGTCGTCTCTCCTCCGGTGGGTTTCCCCCCTGTGGCCCCGCGCTCCCAGCGGCACTCTGACCAGGGGTCCTCTGAGGTGGAGCGGCACATAAAGAAGAAGGCCTCGAAGTCGCTGTTCGGGGCTCCCGACAAGCGTGAGCGCTCCTGCGCCCGGCCTCTTAGCCCCCTTCGGCATTCCCGAGAGTCTGACAAGGAGCAGCCCCGCAAGTTACCCTGCACAGAAGCGGAGGCCTCCAGCGAAGGTGCCCGGTCTCCTGAGGGTCCCAGTGAAGACCCTCTCTCCTCCTCGACACCTGATCCGGTGACCCTGGTATCGGCATCGCAGGGCCCCATGCCCGCGTGGGAGTCCCGTATGCTGGCGCTAGAATGCAGCGTTTCTGCGTTCATTGCTTCCCAGTAGGCGCTTACAGCCAGCTTCGCTGACTCGTGCCCAGAGACCGCGGGTCCCTCGCGTGTGACACTCATATCCATCCAAGAAACCCCCGAGAGCTGCAGGCCTTGGAGGGTCCTCGATGTCAGTCTCGCTCGCCCTCCCATTCCTCGCAGGTGAGATCATCCAGGGCCTCCTGCACCAGGCCACCGGCCATCAGACGGCGACCCGCCCGGCTCGGACTCCTCGACTGACTTCTTGGACTGGGAGTGCGATGGGGACACCTCCCCGGAAACCCGTAACTTCCGTCAGACCCCTCGCCACCCGCATTCCAGCAGCTTCCGCCACCCGAAGACACCTCCTTCCTGGTGTTTGTTTGTTACATGGCACGGGCCCTTAACCTGGTCACCCAGGCTAAGGAGGACCCTTGTGCTGAAAAACTCGACATTCTTCAGTACGAGTCCCCGCCCAGAGAATCCCTCACTGTGCTTGTACTGCCGATTCTGTCTCGTTTGCTGCTCTGCATGTGGGAGGCCCCAGCCTCAGTCCCCATCGTGAGCAAGCACCTTGACACGATGTACAAGATGCAGCGTGGGCCAGGCTTCCGAAAGACCCAACTCCCACACACCTCGATGGTGGTGGAATCGGCCATGAGGAAGCAAAAGAGCCTGAAATCGCACTCATCGGTACCACCCGGCCGAGAGTCGAGAGCCCTTGATGCCCTGGGCCGCAAGGCCTTTCAAGGTTCCATGCTCTCTTGTCGCATCCAGGCATATCAACTGTACATTGGTATGTTCCTGCGCTATTTGGCGAAGGAGCTTGCGGGTTTCTCCGTGGGCCTCGAAGAAGAGCCCCTCGACATATTCTGCGCCCTGCTAAAGTCCGTCGCCAACTCCTCCAAGTACCTCTCTCGAGCCTCCTATGATTGCTTCGAGACATCGGCTCAGGTGGCGGCCGCAGGCATTGGGGCCTGCCGCCAGGCATGACCCCAATCCTCTGTTTTGGAGCAATGGGTGCAGGAGAAGCTCCTGGACATGCCCTGCCTCAGCGAGCAGCTTTTTGGTAAGCCGATGGAGGAGAAGACTGCGGAAATTGAGACTGAGTTGGTCACCAGGACCCGTCTCTCCCACAAAACCTCTACCCTGCCTAGGAAGAAGCAGTCCTCTTCCCTAGAAAAAGGTCTCCAGTATCGAGGCTATCCACCATATGCAGCTACACCCACACCGATGACTACGGTGCAGGGAAAGTCTGGACAGGGGCATCGTAAACCAAAGGGACTGAAGGCCCAAACACCGGCTCCCCCACAACACACTCAAAGGTTTTGATGCCATCGGCATAGCCCCTCGCCTTCCGGCGATGCAGCAGCCAGTGGGGGACACCTGTCCCACTTCGTGCCATTGTGGGTTCTCATCACGTCGGGCACTTGGGTCCTCCAAATCATCCAGGACGGCTATCGCCTTCATTTTGACAGGCTTCCACCTCCTTTCTCCCCAGCGGAGCCTCCTCGACTCCCCGCACACCAGCTTCTCCTGCAGCAGGAATTGCACTCCCTCCTCACCCAGCTGGCAGTCGAGAAGGTCCCTCCCCACCTTCGATGTTGGGGCTTCTATTCCCTGTACTTCCTTGTCCCAAAAAAGACAGGGACCTGCGGCCCATCCTCAACCTTCGCAGGCTAAACAAGTTCCTGGTGCGTGAGAAATTCAAGATGTTATCTCTTGGCGTGCTGCTGCCCTTCCTCCAGCAGGGCGATTGGCCGTGCTCCTTGGATCTAAAGGACGCTTACGCCCACATCTTAATCCACCACTAACACAGGCAGTATCTGCATTTCAGGGTGCAGGGAGAGCACTTCCAGAACAGGGTGCTCCCCTTCGGCCTTGTGTCCGCCCCATGGGTCTTCCCAAAGTGCTTCATCGTGGTCGCCGCTTACTTTTGGCACCGGAGCGGGCCAGTCTTTCCCTACTTTGACGACTGGCTCGTTACGGGCTCCTCTGCCGAGGAGGCTCGGCGAGTGATGTCGCGCATTGTCGTCCTCTTGGAGAGCTTGGGGTTCCTGGTCAACTACACATAGTCTCACCTCGAGCCGGTGCAGGCTCTCGAGTTCATCGTGGCGTGCCTCGATACTCAGCAGGCCATTGCATTCTTGCCGGTGGATTGCTCCACCTGCCTCCGAGCTCTGGCGGCTCGTGTCCAAAGCACTCACCAGGTCACCGCTCGGTCCATGCTACGTCTCCTGGGCCTCATGGCCTCGACCGTACATGTGGTTCCTCACGCCCATCTGCACATGCGGACGGCTCAGTGGTGTCTTAGTGCCCAATGTAGCCAGTCCCTCGGACACCTCCGAGACCCCGTCGGGGTTCTTCCTGGCCTCTGTTTGTCCCTGAGCTGGTGGCAAAACCCCCGCGACCACCTGTGGGGATTGGCCTTTCAGGCCCCACAGCAAGATGCGGTGCTGATGACAGATGCTTCTCTGTTAGGGTGGGAAGCCC
This sequence comes from Ichthyophis bannanicus, assembly GCA_033557465.1. Taxonomy (NCBI): domain Eukaryota; kingdom Metazoa; phylum Chordata; class Amphibia; order Gymnophiona; family Ichthyophiidae; genus Ichthyophis; species Ichthyophis bannanicus. Next base: position 882,381,475 of record CM066035.1, on the reverse strand, counting down.
ATTGTGGGCTTTTCTGCATGCAGGGGCAATGGTCGCCCGAGGAGTCTCAGCAGCAGATAAACCTGCTCGAACTCCGGGCCATTTGGTGGGCCCTGATGGCCTTTGAGGAACACCTCACTGGGAAGTCTGTTCTAGTATAGACCGACAACCGTGTAGCTATGTTCTACATCAACAAGGAGGGGTTCACGGGATCACGCACCCTCTGTCGGGAAGCAGTCCTTATTTGTTTTTTCGTTGCCTGACGGAGGATATTCCTCAGGGCGACGTACCTCCTGGGTCAGGAGAATGGCCTGGCGGACAGACCCAGCAGAATCCTTCGCCCCCACGAATGGCAGCTGGATCCCAGAATAGCAGGCTGGCTATTTCTACGCTCGGGGACTCTGGCGATAGACCTCTTAGCCAGTCCCCAGAACACGCATCTCCCCTGTTTTTGCGGCCCGGTGCCATACCCGAGCCGGGAGGACCCCAATGCATTTTTCCTGGACTGGTCCTCCAGTCTCCTCTATGCATTCCCTCCTTTCCCCCTCACTGTGAGGACTCTGTTCAAGGCTCAATGGGACGGGACGGGGCGGGGCATCGTCGATTCTCATGGCCCCCTCAGCCTTGGTTCCCACTCCTGCTCTGGCTGTCGACGGAGCCTCCAGTTCCCCTGGGCTCTGCCAGGGGTCTGCTAACACAGGAGGAGGGTCGAGTGCTACACCTGAACCTAACCTCCCTATCCCTCACGTCCTGATGGCTGAATGGGACTCCCTAGCCTCTCTGGCCCTTCCGGAAGAGGTCGAGGAAATCCTCCTCACCTCGAGGAAGGACTCCACTAGGCAGGCTTATGCCTTTAAGTGGAAACGCTTCTCCGTCTGATGCTTGGAACACCAGATAGACCCCTTCTTGTGTCCGGTTTGGTGGGTTCTCTAGTACCACCTCCACCTCTCAAGGGAAGGGCTGAAGTTTAACTCTGTTAGAGTTCATTTGAGCGCCATCTCGGCTAATCATCTCCCTATCGAGGGAAAACTCTCGGGGAAGCCGTTAGTCTCACGCTTCATGCGGGGTCTTCTGCTATCCAAGCCGCCCATCCGTCCTCCTCCGGTGGAATGGGACTTAAATGTGGTACTCACGCAGCTCACCCATCCATCCTTCAAGCCGATGGCAACGTGTTCGCTCCATCACTTGTCCTGTAAGGTGGCCTTCCTGGTGGCGCTGACCTCGGCCCACTGGGTCAGTGAGCTCCAGGCACTCATGGCTTGTACCCCTTACACCAGGTTTTATCGGAACAAGGTGGTCCTCCGTGCCCACCCACGTGTGACCTAGATTTGCCACTGTTGGAAACAGAATACTGGGCTTGATGGACCTTGGTCTGACCCAGTATGGCATATCTTATGTTCTTATCTTATTTATTTTTTTTTTTTTTTATTTATTTAGCAAGCATTTGTAGCCCGCTCCTTCCAGCGATCAGAAGCGGGTAGGATTACTATTGTGAAACTGCCGAATCAAGGCAGGTACAAATTTTGTTTACATACAGATTGTCAGAAAAGCACATCATACAGAGTTAACACTTCTTAGCTATGGGGGAGTTCATTTACATATATACATAAATACATATATACAGGATAATCTTCTTGGACACAGTGGTTCTTAATTCCCACCTAAGGTTGTTTCGGACTTCCATCTCAACCAAGAGAGAGTGCTGCTGACTTTCTTCCCGAGGCCCCACGCCGACCAGGCGTTGGCGGCTCTCCACAACCTCGACTGCAAACGGGCCCTCGCCTTCTATTTGCAGCGTACCCAGACTCTTCGCAAGTCTGACAGACTTTTCGTGACCTACAATCCCAATAGACAAGAACAAGCAGTCACCAAGCACACCCTCTCAGTTTGGATGGCAGACTGCATCGCTTTCGCCCATGCGAAGGCGGGCGTCCCGCTGGATCGTCGAGTCACTGCGCATGGGGTCTGAGCCAAAGCGGCCTCGCTGCGCTCTGTGCCCCTGATGGGCATCTGCCGGGCGGCGACCTGGTCTTCCCTGAACACCTTGATTGCCCACAACTGCCTGGAGAGGGAGTCCCGCTGGGACAGCGCCTTCAGCCAGGCTGTACTCCATAATCTGTTCGGTGTATAAGCAACTTCTGCCCTCCGACCCTTCTTCATGGCTACCGAGGGCTTCGACCCGAGGACTCGGGCTCCTTCGAGCTTCGGCTTCTGCTTACGGCCTTGTGGAGGCATTCTTTGGCTACATGTTTGGTAGCCTGTAGCTAGGGAGTCCCATAAGTGAGGACTGACTTCCTGCTTGTTCCTGGAGAAAGCATAGTTACTCACCTGTAACAGATGTTCTTCAAGGACAGCTAGAATCAGTCCTCACTACCCTCCTGCCTCCCCTGTTGAGTTGCTGAATGTTTGTCCTTCCCTTGTCATCTGCTTGGTAAGGCTCAAGCTAAGGGATCTGACTGAGCAAGATGGCACCCTTGGGCAGGAAGAGGACCACACATGTGTGGTAGCAATCCCAAAGACTTTCTTTAAAAGCTGGGGAATTGCTCCGCGCGGGCTCTGTCGGTGCTGATGTCACCCATAAGTGAGGACTGATTCCTTCTGTCCCTGGAGAACACCTTTTACAGGTGAGTAACTATGCTTTTGAAGCCTCTGAAAGTTCAGGGCCTAATATTTAGTGGCAGTGACTAATGCTGCTAAAGTGGCTAGCTGCAGCCGAACCTTAAGTCTGGATATTCAGTGCCAGGGCCATATATGGGTTGCCAAAAGGCTAACCAGGCAGCAGCGATATTCAACCATTGCCCAGTTATATTCTGCAGCAAATTAAGCAAGCCTTTACCATGCCTGATTTTTGCCGCATGTCGATAACCAGGCAGCAGCTTAGTATTGCCACTGCCCGGTTATCGATGAGTGCTGTCATTGGCACACCCCGATGCTAATCGGTTAGCATCTGGGTGTGCAGCAGCAGCACTTGCAGATATTCAGCTGTGCCATGTGAATGCTGCTGAATATCCTGTACAAGGACATTAACACAGCAGGTCTGCTAACCATGTTAATTCCTTTGAATATCCCCCCTCAGTTTTTAGGGAAGATACTATTTCCCTTGAAGAATCTCTTGTTTTCAGTCATCCTCCTCCAAGGAGACTGGGGTCAGCGCTAGCCCAAAGGTTTCTGCTGCACTAGGCAGAAGCCCTGGCATGCCGCCTCTCTCTTCCCCCCTTACACTGTTCTGAGCCACGCTGCTCTTGATTCTGGTAGCGGGGGCAGCTTGGCGGCAGCAGCAGGCCATGTGCTTCAGCACACATGGCCTGCTGCTTCTGACCCCTCCGAGACAACTTCGGGGGGGGGAGTCAGAAACGGCAGGCCATGTGTGCTGAAGCACATGGCTTGCCACTGAGCTGACCCCACCGCCTGAATCGGCAGTAGCGGGGGCAGCAACACAGCTTGACTCAGCACAAGGGAGTGACAGGCCATGTGTGCCCTAGGCGACCACCTAGTGGTTTGCCTGGCCCTGTCTGGGGTAAAGGCAAACTGAAACCTCTCACAGATAGCAGAAACCTAACTATGGGACACTGTCACGGAAGCTCCCTCACTACTTTTCTGGATGGGTTAGTTTCCTTTGGAGAGTCTAGTATGTAAGACCTCTACGTGGACCCTGAGTTTGCCTTCCTCCTTAGCCTCACAGGAGAGCATCTTTTTAGGCCTCATAAAAGAGGTCGATCTCCTTAGGTAATTTTGTAGGAAAGGGTATCTTTTTGCCTAATATGCTCCTTTTTTGAGAGTAGTATTTCTTTTCTGATAGAAGTAGGCTTTCTCTCTTGAGATGGTAAGGGAGTTGACTAATGTAGGCCAGGCAGAGTGAGAATCCAAAGGAGGGGCACTCACACCCACAGGGAATACAGAAGACAGCAAAAGCAGGTGCCCCAAAACAGTGTAAGGTTTAAGCCGTTTTATTGAAAAACACCCCCAGGCAGAAGTGACCATTATTAATTCAGTTGTCGTTCACCTTTAAGATGTTTGTAGATACCCAGTTTCTTCTGAATTTTGGCAGGTCTTTGATTTGTTAATGTGGTCTTTTAAGGCATCGGTTTTATGAAGAATCAAGGAGATGATCTCAGATTATAAGCGTGGATGAGACAGTGGTACAGAGATGAGGGGTTTGGATTTGTTAGGAACTGGGGAACATTCTGGGGAAAGGAGGGGCTCTTCCAAAGGGATGGGTTTCACCTTAACCGGGATGGAACCAAGCTGCTGGCAATAACCTTTAAAAAGGAGAGAGAGCAGCTTTTAAACTAGATAATAGGGGAAAGCCGACAGTTGCCCAAGAGCGGATGGTTCACAAGAATGTATCCTTGAAGGATGCTACCAAAAGCAGAGAGGTTCCAAAAAAGAGTAAAGTAGCCCAAATGCCCTCGAGTATGGAGCAGACAGAGAGCTTAAAGATCCCAAATTACCCATGTCTACCAATAGCCAAATTAATATGAATAAAATACATTCTCTAAAACGCTTGTATGCAAAAAATAAGATGGGAGAGTTAGAATATATAGCACTGAATGAGAGGTTAGATATGATTGGAATATCGGAGACATGGAGGAAGGAGGATAACCAGTGGGACACTGTGATACCTGGGTACAAGCTATAACGTAATGATAGAGCTGATCAAATTGGTGGAGGGGTTGCGCTCCATGTTAGAGAGGGCATTGAGTCAGAAAGGATTAAAGTTTTGCAGGAAACAAAATTTGCTGTAGAATCTCTATGGATTGAAATTCCATGTAAAAAGGGGAAGGCGATGGCAGTGTGGGGGTGTACTATCGACCGCCTGGCCAGAATGAACAAATAGATAATGAAATGCCCAAGAAATCAAGGAAGCTAACAAAAGTTACAGCACAGTAATAATAATGGGCGATTTCAATTACCCCAGTATCGACTGGGTCAGTGTCATGGCAGGACATGCTAGGGAGATAAAGTTCCTAGATGAAATAAATGACTGCTTCTTGTCGCAGCTGGTTCATGAACCGACCAGAGGGGAAGCCATATTAGACCTAGTCCTTTGTGGAACACCAGATCTAGTACAAGAGATAAGGGTGTTGGGGCCACTTGGCAATAGTGATCATAGCATGATCGCCTTTGATTTAATTAGTGGAGGAGGGATAGTAAGGAAATCCACAGTGCTACCTTTTAACTTTCAAAAGGGAGACTATGATAAAATGAGGAAAATAGTTAAGAAAAAACTAAAAGGAGCAGTTGAAAAGGTTAAAGACTTACATCAAGCTTGGGTGTTGTTGAAAAATACTATCTTGGAAGCCCAGACCAGCAGTATTCCACGCTTTAAGAAAAGTGGAAGGAAGTCCAAAAAACTGCCAGCATGGTTTAAAGGTGAGGTCAGAGAGGCTATTGTTGCCAAAAAAGCATCTTTCAGGAAATGGAAAAAAAGAGCCAAATGACGAAACCTGGAAACAGCACAAGCACTGGCAAGTCAAATGCAAGGCATTGATAAGGCAGGCAAAGGGAGAATTTGAGAAGAAGTTTGCTGCGGAAGCAAAAACGCGAAATAAAGACTTTTTCAAGTACATTCATAGCAAAAAACCTGAGAGAGTCAGTTGGTCCATTAGATGATAGAGGGGTTAAAGGGGCACTAAGAGGCAACAAGGCGATAGTGGAGAGACTGAATTCTTTGCTTCGGTCTTTACTGAGGAAGATGTAGCGGTGCTACCCATGACTGAAGTGGTATTTAAAGGTGCGGAAGAATTGAAGGAAATATCGATACATCGGGAAGATGTATTTCAACTATTAGATAAACTGAAGAGTAGCAAATCACCTGGGCCGGATGGTATACATCCAAGGGTGTTGAAAGAACTGAAATATGAGATTGCAGACCTGCTATTAGCAATCTGTGAACTATCATTAAAATCATCTCTAATACCTGAAGATTGGAGGATCGCCAATGTAACACCAATTTTTAAAAAGGTTTCCAGGGGTGATCCGGGAAACTATAGACTGGTGAGCCTGATGTCAGTACCGGGAAAAATGGTAGAAACCATCATAAAGAACAAAATTACTCAGCATGTAGATAGTCATGGCCTAATGGGAGACAGCCAACATGGCTTTAGACAAGGAAGATCTTGTCTTACTAATCTTTTATGTTTTTTTGAAGGTGTGAATAAACAGGTGGACAAAGGTGAGTCGGTTGATATAGTGTATCTGGACTTTCAGAAAGCCTTTGACAAGGTCCCTCATCAGAGACTTTTGGCAAAACTAAAGAGTCATCAGATAGGAGGCAGTGTACTACTATGAATCAGGAGCTGGTTAAAAGATAGAAAGTAGAGGTCACGTGATGCGAGCAGAATAGTGGTCGCATCCTGAGAGCGCTCCGTGCCCCGCTGCCCAAACCGGCGATTTAGCACCTTGTAATTCCCGCGGACAACGGCAGAATAAGCATCCCGGATACCTTGGAGAACATAGAGAGCTCTGGCACGTCGTTCCGGTGGGCAGATAGCATGGCAACAGCACCCAAAGCAACCAGGAGGGAGCGGGAGCGGGTGGCTGGCCCCAGCAAGATGGCTGACGTGGCTGCGGTGCCCAACTCGCCTAGATCCCCCGCCTCCCTAGATGCGATGTCAGCGGCGGTAGCCGTGGCTTTGTCACCGCAGTTTGATGCACTCCACGCAAAGATGGATGGACTGTGCACCTCGGTCGATAGCCTTGGGAATCGACTGCGGGAGGTGGAAGACCGTCTGGGGCAAGCCGAGGACAAGATCGAGGTGCTGGAGACAGAGATGGCTGGCCTACGACACCAACTTGCAATGCATGAAGCTAAGCTCGATGACCTGGAAAACAGGTCACGACGCAGCAACCTCCGCTTCATGGGTATACCCGAGAGTGTGGCCGACAAAGACCTGCAGGGCTACCTGGAGACGCTCTTCGTACAGATACTGGAGGGCGATGAGTGCGGCGGCCCGATTCGCATTGAGCGAGCACATCGCGTTGGTGGCAAACAGCCAAGAGACTCCCGGCCCAGAATCGTGCTAGTAAAGTTTACTTATTTCCCGCAAAAGGAAAAATTATTACGTGCGGCTCGACAGAAAGGGGCAACTCTTTATAGCAACTCTAAGATTCGTGTTGCACAAGACTACTCAGCGGTTCTGAGTAGAAAGCGCCGTGAATATGCCCCTCTCTGTGAGAAACTTATTGGGGCTGGAATCCGGTTCACAGTACAATACCCAGCTAAATTGCATATAACGCATGGAGGCTCCCATCACGTTTTTGCAGCGGCTGCGGAGGCGGAGGACTATGTGAACCAGCTGATTGCCCGGGGACAGTCACCTCCAACACCATCTCGCTGAACATCTCAACATGAACTGCTGAGCGGTGCCCGGATTCTCCATTGAGAGCATAGCTCGTGGCGGCGAGGGAAGAAAGAACAGGCCTTAGCATTGGTCTGGCCTGTATCATTGACTTTTAGCCGAGTAACAATGTACCCGTTAGATAGTTCGTTTAGTTACAAACTTACTTTGTGGTGTTTGATTTTTCATGGTTGTTAAGAAATGTATCCTGATACCTGTGCCGCTTCCTCTGCCTTTTCTTATGTCTTTCTTCGGGAGAGCCTTTCTCTTGACGTAGGTCTGTTTCACAGTTGGTAGTCTCTGGGGTACGACGTGCACTTATTCATTTATTTTCTTTCTTTTATTTTCTTTCCCTTCGTCTTACAGCAGTTTACCCCGGGAGGCTAGGGACCGGGTCCAGAAATTGGGTCCCTCCCTATGGGAGTGGGATTGTTTTTGTCTTTTTCCTCCCCCGCTTTCTTTTATCCTTCTGCGGCCCGACTGAACGCCTTATTGCGGTGGGAGGAGGGCCCGGTAGACTGCAGCCCGGGGGGTTTGTCCATGCCTTGTAATATTGTGCCTATGATCGGTTTTAGCTCGCCAGCAGATGGACTTGGCCATTAGTAGTCCCTTGGACCCTCATCGGGGGTCTGGGGATTTGGGAGTATGGGATTGCCTGAGCGAAGGAGGGCTGGCCACTGTTAGCGGTATTGCAGGGAGGTGATGGAATTGCCCGTGGGACTAAAGGTTTGAGGGTGGAGGGGCGGGGGGTGGGGCGTACTCAGTGGGACCTGGGCTGGGCTTCTCGAGAGTGGGGAGGTGGAGAAGGTCCTGAGATTAGAGGGGAGAGGGGGTTGGGGAAGGGTTTGGAGGGGGGAGGGATAGTTAGGGGGGGAGGAGGTTGGGAGAGCGATGGGATCACGAGGTTAGGTGGGTGGTATCTCCTGAGGAATGGGGCTGGTGCAGGGGTGGACCCCAGGCTGGGGGGGTTCACTTACAGCTGACTCATATACCGGTCTCTGTGTGGTGCTACAACCCGCCTTAAGCTGAAGATTGTGTCCTGGAATATTTGTGGAATAGGCACCCCTATTAAACGCTATAAAGTGCTACAGGCCCTAGCCCGGCTGCAATGTGACTTTGCTTTCTTACAGGAAACCCACCAGACTGCTGAGGAGCATGCGAAACTACGGAGGGATTGGGTAGGGCAGAGCTGGAGGGCCCCTGCGCAAGGAAAAAAAGGGGGAGTGGTCTTGCTGATCCATAAGCGTGTGCGCTTTGAACTTGAGCAACAGTATGTTGATCCCAATGGTAGATATCTCTTGGTCTGTGGCTCCTTAGAGGGCAGGAGGGTGGTGATGAGCAATTTGTATGCCCCTAATGTCCTCGATAAATCCTTTTACGCTTGTTTGGCCTCGCAGGTTGAACAGCTCCCAGATGCCCCTCTGATCTTAGCGGGTGACTGCAATGGGGTGCTGGATATCGATTTAGATACGTCCGGAGGCGGGCGGGAGGGGTGGCGAGTCCCGACCACTAAAGCACTTCAGGGTTTCCGACGTCGCCTTGGGTTAGTGGACCCGTGGCGCTTACTTCACCCACTGGAGCGGGACTTCACACACCAGTCGCGGGCTCATGACTCCAGCGCACGGATTGACTACGTGTTGCTCTCGGAAGGATTATTTGCACAGGTTGAAGCAGCAGAGATCGGTCCGGGTGTGATATCTGATCATGCACCAGTGTGGGTAGACTTGCGCTGGGGGGACCCAGGCCCCTTACAGCGCATATGGCGATTTCCTTTGGGGCTGTATTCGGATGCCGAATTTCATGCCCACTTAGAACAAAGATGGGAATAATTTATGGACAATCATCGGCAGCACAGAGATGAGCCCGAATTATTGTGGGAGACGGCGAAGGTGGTGCTGCGTGGTGACATTATCGCCTATGGGGCACGGAAACGAAAGTTAATTGCATCCCGCATTGTGCAACTTGAACGACAGGTAGTAAGGGCTCGTCGGCGATGTGCGGGGAACCCTACGGTGGTTAATAGGCGTCTACTCAGTGAGTTGCAATCTTCTCTCAATGAACTGCTTCACCAGCGGGCAAAAAAATCTCTGTTATATTACCGATATCAGCTTTATCGTTTCGGGAACAAGCCGGGGAGACTTTTGGCGCGCTGCCTGCGTGGTGGCAGGGGGCCCCGTTCTATAGTGGCATTGCGCGACGATCGGGGCCAACTGCACACCAATAGTCAGAAAATTGCCCGAGTATTTCGAGGCTTCTTTCAGAAATTGTACCAGGGAAGTGTGGGATCGTTGGCGTCTATGGAAAGCTATTTTCAGGAATTGAGCCTTCCCACGTTGACTGCAGAGCAGCGCTTGATGCTGGGTGCACCGGTGACAGCAGAGGAGATCCACAAAGTCATCAAGGGGGCCAGCTGCTACAAGTCGCCTGGCCCGGACGGCTTTGGAGCAGAGGTCTATAAATTGCTGGCAGGTCGTCTCGCCCCTGTTTTAGCCGAGCTATACCACAAGAGGGTGGAGCAGGGGAAGTTTTTAATTGGGGAATGAATCATGCCTTCATCACTTTGATTCCTAAGCCCGGTAAGGACCCCCTGCTGGCTGCCTCCTATAGGCCCATCTCTTTATTAAACTTCGACTTGAAGGTGTTTGCGAAGGTCCTAGCGGATCGCTTGGCTGCTGTCTTGGGAAGTCTGTTGCATGAGTCACAGGTGGGCTTTGTGCGAGGGAGGTACGCGGTGCGGAACCTGCGCAAGATTCTGGCCTCTATGGAATGGTGTGTGCGCGAGAGATACAGTCCCTGTTGATCAGTTTTGACGCGGAAAAGGCGTTTGACCGAGTCAATTGGGACTATCTGAGATTCCTCCTACCCCGCTATGGCCTGGGTGCCTCCTTTATCGCAATGGTGCAGTTATTATATACGCACCCTACCGCTAGTATTATATGCAATGGGGCCCAATCGGATTCATTCAACCTGGAACGGGGCACGCGACAGGGCTGCCCGCTCTCCCCGTTATTGTTTGTGTTAACTCTCGATCCCTTGCTGCGGAGTATAGCGGGCTCCAATACGATTCGTGGTGTCCCCGTCGGGCCCGGTGGTTTCAAAGTGGCCGCCTTTGCAGATGACATTTTAGTACATCTCTGCGACCCGCAACACTCGCTTCCAAACTTACTTGCTGAGTTTACTCGCTATGGTGACTTTGCGGGCTTACGGATCAATCGAGACAAGTCGGAAGCTTTGGACATTGGGGGTCAATTACGAGGGTGTTGGCGGGGGAACTTCCCGTTGCGATGGGCGGATACCGCCTTCAATTATCTGGGGATCCTACTCACTAAAGATATATCGGTGTTGTATAAACAGAATTTCGAGCATATTTGGACTAAAGTGCGCGCGCAGCTGCGGGCCTGGATGCCTCTTCCCTTATCCCTTCTAGGCAGGGCGGCAGTCCTGGGGATGATGATATTACCGAAGATTCTTTACTGGCTACAAACCCTGCCGGTCTGGCTGCTCCGTCGCGATCTCTTGCGTATCGAACGGGAGCTTTGTGGTTTTCTTTGGCGGGGCGCTAGGGCGCGTATCCCCCGCGCCGCTTACGAGGGGGCTGGCGATCTGGAGGGATTGGCGTGCCTGACCTCGGGACCTACGCTTTGGCTTGCCAGGCTAGGCACCTGGGAGACTGGCTTGGTGCCACGGAGCAGTATATCCCACGGGAGCTCGAAGAAGCCTTGATAGCTCCGCACTCTTTGTTGGCGGTTCTTCACCTCCCGCGAGCGGCTTTGCCGAGTCACATCATGAACAGTGTGTTGATACAGGCAGCGCGCCGTACTTGGCAACGGCTGAATGTACTGTGGGGGAGTTCCTCAGCGACTTCGAGTTGGCTGCCATTGCAGGGGAATGCCCTCTTCCCCCCGGGTTCGGAGTCAGCCCCCTTTGGACAATGGGCGCAGGCCGGCATCCGATTGTTGGGGCATGTCGTCGATCTGGATGGGCGATGCAAAACTTTGGAAGCGCTATGCCATGAGTATGACCTGTGCCCTCGGACCTCTTCATTCCCCTACCGGCAGTTATTACACTATGTGAACTCCGTGGCGAGACAGGACTTGCAAAGTGACCGCTCTTTACGGATCTTAGAGTTTTTTGCCTTGGGAACCGGGGACGTACCAACTATTACATACTTTAAAAAAGCATTGGAGCCCTATATGACGCCGGTAGACTACTCGGCAGAGGAGGCCTCCTGGGCGCGCGAACTGGGCTGTGAGGGGTGCCCCCGGGTTCCATAAGGGCGGCGTTGTGCAGAGTGGCTAGTTTAGTGGAAGGAGCTCGTTGGCGAGAAATCCATTTTAAGAGTATTGTCCGAGCTCACTTCTCTCCGAGGAGGGCGCTGCGGAGTCACCTTACGGACAATGGGGGGTGCCCGAAATGTGCATGTCCATTAGCGGATCTCGGTCATATGTGGTGGGGTTGTTCACATATTCGCCGTTATTGGCTGAAAATAGCAACTTTTTTGAGCAATATATTGCAACAACAGGTTAGCTGGACGGGGCGGCTCATAGCGCTGGATCAGCTGGGACCACTCCACCCGAAGGGTAGATGGCAGCAATTGTTGATACGGAAGGCATGTCTGGTGGGGAAAGGCCCTGTTCTAAGGCAGTGGCGGGAGCCTGTAGCCCCCTCGTTTTGGAATGGCGGAATGGATTTCATCATTTTATGCTTTTGGAGAAGAGGAGTGCACAGCGACACCCCCGCAGTTGGGCCTCTTTTCTTCTGGTGTGGACACCCTTTATTCAGACATTGGGGCCCAAAGTTCGTAGTGAGATTTTATGCTTGGGGTAGCAATTGGGGAGGGTTAGTCTTATAGCGGGGAGTATCCCCGATGGCCTCGTAGATCCCGGGAGGGGGGGGGTGGGAGAGGGGGAAGGGGGGGTAGGTGGCTGGGGGGGGGAAATTTTGGGTTTGTACTGTGACTACACCCTCGGGCGGAGGATAAGACACAACCCTGCCCAGGGTATGCAGGCATTTCATCTGGACTGTATATTGTAAAAATTTGAAGCAATTCTGTAATTGTAATTGTTGCTGTAATGTTTTCAGTGCTTCTAATAAATATTTTTGAAAAAAAAAAAAAAGATAGAAAGTAGAGGGTAGTGCTAAAAGGCCAATTTTCCCAATGGAGAAAGGTGAATAGTGGTGTACCCCGGGTATCTGTGCTGGGTCCGCTGCTTTTTGACATATTCATAAATGACTTGGTGGAATAATGAGTGAGGTTATCAAATTTGCAGATGACACAAAACTAAAGTTGTTAAAACCCAAGAGGATTGTGGAAAATTGCAAGAGGATCTTGATAAATTGGAAGACTGGGCATCAAAATGGCAGATGAAATTTAATGTGGACAAGTGCAAAGTTATGCACCTAGGGAAGAACCACCCAAACTATGGTTACAGGATGCAAGTTTCCACATTAGGAACCACCATCCTGGAAAAAGATTTAGGTGTCATTGTGGATAACATGTTAAAACCCTCGGCCCAGTGTGCAGCGGCGGCCAAGAGAACAAATAGAATGCTAGGTATCATAAGGAAAGGAATGGAAAATAAAGCAAAAGATATTATAATGCCTCTATATCGTTCCATGGTGAGACCGCACCTTGAATATTGTGTGCAATTCTGGTCGCCATATCTTAAAAAGGATATAGCGATATTAGAAAAGGTTCAGAGAAGAGCCACCAAAATGGTAAAGGGGATGGAAGGATACTCCTGTGAAAAAAGGCTAAAAAGGTTAGGGCTCTTTAACCTGGAAAAGAGACGGCTGAGGAGAGATATGATAGAAGTCTATAAATTAATGAACGGAGTGGAACGGGTAAACGTAGATCAATTGTTTACATTATCAGAATATAGAAAGACTAGGGGACATGCAATGAAGCTGCAGGGTAAACTATTTAAGACTAATAAAATATTTTTTCACTCAACGTGTAATCAAACTCTGGAATTTGTTACCGGAGGATGTAGTAAAGGCTGTTAGTGTAGCTGGGTTTAAAAAAGGTTTGGACAAGTTCCTGGAGGAAAGGTCCATAAACCATTATTAAGAAGGGACCCAGGATATCAATGCTTGACCCAGTACTAGCATTGTGGAACCTGTGTCTTTTGGGGAAACTGCTAGGTACGTATGACCTAGATTGACCACTGTTGGAAACAGGATACTGGGCTTGATGGACCTTGGTCTGACCCAGTATGGCATATCTTATGTTCTTATGTATATCAACAACAGTTGGCTAGTCGCAGAGAGAGGGTGATCCCACTTGCTTAGAGTGAAGGAGTCTGCCTAGACAGAGTTAGAATCCATCTTTCCAAAGGATTATGGCAGGGAAGTACCCTTTCCTCCATTGCCACCCCAGTTCTAAGTTCTTCAGCATGGGTATGCAGGTCTTGTGGGAGAGCTATACCTTAGACACAGGCTTCCTCCCGCATGGTCTGGTTAGATCCTGGGTACATGCCATTCATCTAAACTGGTCTGGCCTGGCATGGATAATAAGAAAGGTGTAATTTAAATTTGCCTATTAATGTCCTTTCTTTTAGTCTTGCCAGACTAGTTCAGAACCCACCCAGAGGAAGTCATGGTGATCAAGGACTGTCTGACAAGTTCAGAAAGCTAAATGCATGCATGCTGTTCCCCACTGTGAAGGTAGTTGGCATACTCGTACTCTTGATGTAGGGTATTTTCTCATTCCTGAGTTAATGACTATGAAATTTAGTTTTTGACTGCATCAGGTTTATCTTTGATGAATTGAACCCCAAAATATAACAATTGCCTTTGGTTGTCTTAGCTTTGACATAGGATACTGACGCGCTGAAGGCAGCACCAGTTCCCTGTAAGGGGAGACATGTCAGCTCTTGAGCTTTGCCTCCCCCCTCCCCCCCCCCCCCGACATCTCCATCTGCCGGCAGCAGGGTCTAAATCATTCATCTGGACTGGTCTGGAAGGATTAAAGGAAAGAAAATTAACAGATAACTTCAAATTTCCCCTTTGTGGATTGATTATTTATTGTGCTAAAGAAATTTGAGAACTTACAACTTCATTAGCAAAATCATTTTTAAAAAATTCTAAATCTACTTCACCAAAATCCAGTTTACATGTTCTCCATTATGATAAATTCATTTGTTTAATTTACTGTATAACTGCCATTGTTTAAAATGGTCATTAACTATCCTCTGTTCCATATCGTCCTGCTAGACCAGTCCAGACAAGTGAGTTGTGTTCCCCTACCAGCAGATTGGCGGAGACAAAGAACCAATGAAAAGCCACAATTTCAATGACACCACTCCTATGACTCAATTCGCCTCAGCCATCAGAGGTCCCTTCAGTATTTCTTTGTTTCCAGCAGATGTTGGATGGATTTTCTTCTCTATGTAGAAAATCCAAGGATCGAGTGGAAAAGAGATTGATTAAATGCTTGTGAACAAACACCTTGGATACAGAAAGGTGACTCTCTCACTTGAGTGTGAGATGGGAGGCTCCACTAGACTGTGGTGTTTTTGGTAGCCATAGGAGGAGGAAAAATTGATTCAGCTCCGCACTCTTTTATTAAGGGCCTGTTGAGCAGCCACAAATTTAAGGATTTGGGAGAGTGCAGCAGCCTCACACAACCTCAGCTCCCCCTCCCTCCTCCTCTGTCCCTCCTGCTCTCTTGAAAATCGCAGAAGCCTCTCAAAGGGATCTGCCTGCTAGACAGTGGAACAGTTCCAGGGGAGTAAACCTGAGCCCGGCACAGATTCTCTGCCTGGGACTCTCAAGGAGCGAATGCCAAGACTTGACCTTGTCCTTGGCCTTGTGGGGGGCTTCCGATTCAGTCATCTTGGGACGCAGTTAGGGTGGACCACTGTTGACTGTTGGCACGGTGTGGGGATTTCCTGCCGTTTTCTGCATGCTCTAGTAATGTTTTTACCTATTTTACACCTTGTGGTCATGCAGTCAAGTGACTCTAACACATGTTCCTTCCCTTGTCCCTGTAACGTATGTAATACTAAAGCACAATTAATATGTGCTTGTGGACTGATGCAGCCTTAGCGTGTGCTGTTGTGATACTTATCCTAACTCTGTCTCTTTCCAGAAAACGTTGCTTGACCTGTGACAAGCTATGTGCCTCATCCCTGGATTCTGGAATCTGTTTTTCCTGCATGGCAGCTTCTGAGTCACCCCTGGAGGACCTGTTTTCTCCCTCTCAGCCAGAGGACCAGAGGTGATGGTAGGCGCTATAGGTAGGGATATTCAGTTAGCTGGAGGCTACGGCGATCATGCTGAGCTGCTCATCATCCTCAAGGGGTCCGTGGCGGCTGTGCCCTCTGGTGTTGAGGAGTCATGTCTGAGAGGAAAGCTTCCAGATTGTCCTCCCCAGAATTATTTTCCTTTTTGCAATAGGCATAGAAATTCAGACGCTGTGGGTGCCCCCGGGCACAGTCTTGTACAGAGCAGACTGAAAGTGGGAGCCCCGTTTGATTACCTTTGGCTAAGCATCCCCAGTCACGGGTGCTGCCTGGAGATGGGGAACAGCTGGGAGCTGTCCGAGATGTTGACTGTGACTTGAATTCAGATGGCTTGGTACTGGTCTCTGATGTGGATGAGGAAGTGCTCTCACCTTCAGAACACTATGCAGAGGCTGGCATGATCCGCCTATTCCGGATGGAGAGCTGGTGGCGTTGATTGCCAGGGTCTCATTCGCCTTGAATTTGATGGATGTTTCCGGCACAGAGCAGGAGCTGACTGTATACCTGCTCCTTCAAGGGGTGCAAAAATCCACTACTGTTTTTTTCGTTCCCGGATGTGATCAAGGATATGATCCAATCAGAGTGGGACTCTGGGCGATTAGCTCATCTGGGCCCATTCTTTTCTTAGGTGTCTCGGGTGGCATCCTGAGTGGTGTCCTTTTTGGAGAACCGCAGCTGGGTGATCAATCAGGGAAAGAGCCAACTGTTGCCTTCCTAGTCCCCGAAGTTTCTGGAGTTTTGACACTCGAGTGGGCAGTTTCTTCCTGCCAGAGGAGAAAGTCCAAGATTGTTGGATTGCCTGGCGCTGTTCTGTGCACAGCAGGTTTCAAGTCTGGGATTATCTTCAGCTCCTCGACTTGATGGCAGCAACCATAGAAATGGTGCCGTGCATGCGTGCTCTCACATGCAACCGCTCCAGTGGTCCCTGCTGACTCTGTGGTCCCCAAGTTTACAGGAGTTTGAGCGCAAGCTCCTGCTCCCGTTGATGGTGAGGTCCAGCCTGCAGTAGTGACAGCAGCCTGGTCATCTGAAGAAGGGTGTGCCGCTGGACGATTTCTCTTGGATCTTCCTAGCAACAGATGCCAGTCTCTCGTCTGGGGAGCCTGTTGCCAAGACCATACAGCCTAGGACTGTGAAACTGCAGGGATGCGGTGTGGTGGTCGTCCTCCTCAAGGCAAGGTTTGTTCTGTGTTTCCAGCCCCTGGTTGGGAGCCAGGCGATTTGAGTGTTTTCATACAAATGTCACGGTGGTGACTTCTGTCAACTGGAAAGGCAGCATGAGGAGTGCCAGGGTAGCTCTGGAGGTGGCTTGTCAGCTCGGCACTGCCGGGATGGACAGCATGGAAACAGACGACCTCAGCCAGCACTCTGGATCCTGGGGAGTGGGAATTGTCAGTTGATTCTGTGCTGCTGGAGTTGCCCCAAAATGGATCTGATGGTGATCTGCTCCAATGTGAAAGTTTGCTACTTCTTCAGTTGCCATACAGAGACAGGGTCCAAGGGTGGCGGTGCCCTGACAGAGCCTTGGCTAGGTCAGCACCTGCTGTACATGTTTCCTCCATCCCCCCTGGTAGGGTATGTGCTTCGGCGTATAAAAAGCCTCCCGGGCAGGATTGTTCTGGTGGCACTGGATGGTTCGGAGTCCTGATGCAGCTCCCACAGGCGCCTTTTCTTCGGTTGCCTCAGTCTCGGGACCTATTGCAGCAGGGACCGATCATCCTGAAGGACCCAGCTACTCTCCAGCAGTGGTCTCTACTCAGGGCCTGGAGGAGGTCTACCATGTTGACATACATGCTGATTTGGTGCCTCTTTGAGTGATGGTGCAGCGCTCAGCAGTTGGCTCCAGAGGTGACCAAGGGGCCATCTCGGATAGCCTTCTGCAGGATGGCCTGGAGAAAGGCCTTTCCTTTAGCTCCCTGAACGTTCAGGTGGCAGCTTCCGATGTCCGATGGGTGGTATGTCTCTGGTCTTGCACCCAGATATCTCATGCTCTCTCCAGGGGTTCGGCATCTGCGTCCTCCCCTTCAGTCTGTAATCCCTGCCTGGTGTCTATGCTCAGGGCCCTAACGTCAGCGCCCTTTGAGCTATTGAAGCGTGCTACTTTGAAGGATTTGACACTCAAGATGGTTTTCTTGGTCGTGATTTGTTCCACAAGGTGGATTTTCGAGCTGCAGGTTCTATCTTGCCGAGATCCTTATCTGTCTTTTTCAAAGGAGGCTGTTTCCATTCAGCCTGTGCTTGTCTTCTTGCCTAAGGTGCTTTCTCCCTTTCACGTCAAACAGGTGGTCTGCCTGCCCTCCCTCTTGAAGGAGCAGTATTAGGGATGCCTTGTGGATGTTTGGAGGGTGTTTTTATGGTACTTGGAGGTTATGAATTCATTTCATAAGTCCGGCCATCTTTTGTGCTGTTTGCTGGCCCGCACAAGGGTGATGAAGTGGCCAGGTCGACTTTGAGGTACTGGATTAAGGAGACCCTTGCCTTAGCATATCTGATGTAGAACTGTCAGGTTCCAGAGGGTTGCGTGCCCATTCTACCTGAGCGTAAGCGTCCTCTTGGGCGGAGCGGAACTCTCTGTAACCCCTGTAGTCATTTGTCAGGCAGCAAGGTGGGCATCGCTTCTCACTTTTGTCATGCTTTACCACTTGGATGTCCACATGCAAGCGGACATGACCTTTGGCTTAAGGGTTTTGCAAGCTACTGTGTCTTCTTCCCATCCAGTGGAGTGAGTTATAGCTTTGGTACATCCCACTTGTCTAGACTGCTCTAGCAGGATGATATGGAAGGTGACATTTTACTTACTAGTTAATGTCCTTTCCTTGAGTCCTGCTAGATAAATCCAGGGCCTGCTCCTAAAACTGTATTTGCTCTTTTTTTTCTGCTGCAGTACCCATGGGTACACTGTGCTGTTTTGTTTTTTTCACTTGGCTTTGCAGGTTCTTTACTGTTGATTACTCATTGTTGCCCATGATTAAGGTTTTGTAAGGCTTCCCATGTTTCTCCCATATGCTTTGGGACAAATACTGAAGGGAAAGGGTGCTTTAAACAAAATCGCTAACATATAGGCTTCTTAACAGCAAGAAAAAATCGCCTTGCTGCAACACAGATCCTGTGACCATGAACCCCTTCATCTGTGAAATTTTCTTGAGTGGAGAGGGGACCTCAGTACTAGGGCAATAGGCTGACCGGCAGCATATTGAAGACAAATGCTTGCCCCAGAAAGCACAATGTACAATACCTATTGGGATCGTTCATTGGCCTCCCCCTACATGTCATTGAAATCTGGGCTTTTCTTTGGTTCTGTATCTTCACCAGTCTGCTGGTAGGGGAACACAACCCACTTGTCTGGACTGGTCTAGCAGGATTCAAGGAAAGGACATTAACTAGTAAGTAAAATGTCACTATTTGTTCCATTATGACACAGTAGTTCATCTCTTAAATATGACTTTTCTCTGTAGGTTTACTATTTTTCAGACGTAAATAGAAGTATCTTGGAAAAGTGTCACTGTTCTGGACTTGTGTCTGCTGTCAGTAAAGGGAAAGTGAAACCAAATATTTTTCAGCTTTATCACTTTATTTTCTATGCCATAGGTATTGCTTGCTGAGAACTTTGAAGCAGTGTCAGACACTGAGAGAAGCTCTCATTGCTACAGGAAAAGAAATTATGTGGCATGGAAGAAGAAAGGATGAGCCTGCTCATTACTGTTGCATCTGTGAGGTTAGTGAACTGTAAACAAACTTCCAGGAAGGGTAAAGAAGATGATTTTTCAAAAGGAACTATCTTGATGGTTTCATATTATTGGCACTGTTCCCTCTAAGCTGTGCGCGTGTGCGCGCGCACACACCTCAACGAGCGAGCGCACATACTTTACAACAGAGCGCACAAAAATTATGGTTCTGATTCTGATAGAAAAAAACAGATGTCTTAAAATTTAAAAGTTGTGATTGTAATTGCTAGAAATTTTCCGTTTCATTTAGTAATTATCTATTTTTCATTTAATTTGATTAAAAACAATGTGGTGTACATACTGTATTCTGACGTGTAGTCAAATTTTAAAGTATATAACTCCGAGTGTCGTTATGTGGCGCACAAAAATGTAACCTTCCTTCAGAAGCTGCACAGCTGATATTTTATGCGCACACAGCCTACAGAAAATTAGAGGGAACATTGATTATTGGGTCTTGTACAAATGATTTTCAGAAGAGTGTTTGTGTGGAGCTAGCTAAACTGAAAATAGAGAGGTAGGTCCAGATAGGATACATCCAAATGAATTACGGAAACTTTGGGAAAGTTCTGGCACTTTATTATCTGACCTTTTCAGCACTTCTTTAGAGCTAGGAGAGGCCCTTGAAGTCTGGATATGGGCAGACATAGTTCCTCTTCACAAAAGTGGAAGCGAGGAGGAGACTGGGAACCATAAACCATAGGCCAAGTTAGTCTGACCCCAGTGGTAAGTAAATTAACTGAATGAGTGCTCAAAAAAATAAAGCTATTGTAGATTCTGGAAGTCAGTAGATTACGGGGTCCAAAGTGCATGGTTTTATCAGATGTAGGTCTTATCTGAGGAATACGATCAATTTGTTTGCATCAGTGATGAATTGGATGAATGAGAATGCTAGATGCAGTCTTCTTTCTCTGGCAAATACCACCTGCTGCCACATCCACGCTTCTGTACTTGCGATTTGTCAGATTCTCATCTCTAAATTATGGGACTGAGCTGCCAGCTTCAGCATACTGATTATCTATGATTTTCCTTTCAGTGCCTCCTGTCTAATTACTACCAAGTTGCACCCTGTGTGGCCAGGGCCACTTTAACCACTTATGGGGCCCTGAGCCAATTTTTAGGATGGCCCCCTTTAATTTTTACTTTGGTTCTTCCACTATTCCCCAGCCTGTGCACACGCGCACACGTTCTCTTGTTTGTTTATTTATGTTATAGACCTCTTGTCTCAAAAAGGCATTAGAGCAGTTTTACAGCAGCAGTGAAAAAATTAAAAATAAACAAAACATTAGTTACAAACAGATGAGCACCAAAATGTGAACATAATCTCTTGCTGTCTCTTCTCAATATCCCCACCCTCATTAACTCCTTGCTCTTTCCTCTCACTCCCTCTCCACATGTGTAAACAATTTCTAGCTTTCTTTTCTCTCTGCCTTCCCATACCCACAAGACACCCTTAACACTCCTACTCTAAAATGCATTCTCGTCAACATAAGATCAATAAGAAACAAAATACCAATCATCATAGGCTTAGTTATGGACGAGAAACCTGACATACTCTGTGTCCCATGCTTCAATAAAGATACTTTCCTAGATAATGTCTTACCTCAACTGACAAACTCTCTAGACATTAACACAGCCATAGATCAGTGGAACCAAGTCATTCAAAAGGCGGCCTCCCTCACAATAGGCATGCTAAAAAACCTCGAAAGAGATCTGAAAAGTGGTTCACACAGGAACTCGCTAAGCTAAAAAAACAACTCAGAAAACAAGAAAAAAGATGGAGACTGACCAAAACACACGAAGATAAATCACAATACCTTAACCTACGTAACTCTCATAAAGATGCAGTTAATAAATCTAAAAAAGACTATCACACAAAAATCATAAATCTGTCAATCAATCGACCCAGGGAACTATTTGCAATTGTTAGATCCCTAACTGGAACATGTAAAGCAGAATCAGAACCTGGTAGAATAAACACGCAAATATTAGCCACACACTTTGTGAATAAGCTACAAAATAAATCCTGCAACTCCCTCACCCTCACACACCCATGTTCAACAGACCCCAATAAATGGGATAATTTCCACTTAATGGACCAAAAACACCTTCTCAAGACCATAACAATGATCAACACCAAACCTCCCCCCTGGATCCTTGCCCTGTGTCCTGGATCAAGTCCACCAAAACTGAACGGGCCCCACACTTCTTACGCATAGTTAACCACTCCCTCTCACAAGGCATCATGCCAGATGCCCTCAAACTTATTTCCATCCGCCCCATACTGAAGAATAACACACTAGACCCAAAAGAACCCAGCTCATACAGACTCATAGCCAGCATACCATTTGTTGCCAAACTAATAGAAAAAAACATCCAATTGCAACTTCAAGATTACATTGGCCTCTATGCCCCCTTAGACTCTCACCAATTCGATTTCCGCCCCTTTCATGGAGTCAAAACCTTACTGATAACACTAATGGATCACCTCATCTAAGGTACAGATGACCATAAGCGAGGATTCATCTTCCTCTTTATAGACATAGTCAGCATTCGACATTATCAATCATAACACATTAATCGAGAAATTGGCACAACTAGGCATAGGAGGTACTGTCCTTCACTGGTTTAAGACATACATATCAAACCGTATGCTGCGTGTCCAAATGAGCCAAGAAACTTCAGATTCATTCCCCCAGAATCAAGGAATACCTCAAGGCTTGGCTCTCTCAGCCTTACTTTTCAACCTATATTTGCAACCCATTACAGGCATATTCAGGAAATTCAACATTGATCATTACATTTATGCTGACGACATTATGCTGACCCTCCTCATAGACACAAACAACCCTTCTTACCTCAATCTGCCAGAATGCATGAGAAACTGAATCCTGGTTAAAGATCAACCACCTTAACATCAATTTCACAAAAACTGAAGTTATGTTCGAATCAAGGAACCAAAATGCCATCCACTCTAAAATCATCACGATCAACAATATAGTCATTCCTGTTAAACAAGAAGTAAAATACCTTGGGATAACATTGGATCACACCCTCAGCATGCTCCCCCATATAAAACAAACAGTAAAAACCATATTCTTTAAACTAAAAACAGTCCAGCACCTAAGACCCCTTCTGGACACCTACAACTTTAAGTCAGTAGTCCACGCGTTAATCACCCCTCACTTTGACTATTGTAATAGTCTACTTCATGGACTACCACTCAAAAACCTAAACATGCTCCAGAGGGTCCAAAACATCACAGCCAGGATCGTCACCAGAGCACGCCTAACAGAACGAATAACCCCTATCCTACAAGACCTGCACTGGCTCCCAGTACTGAGCCGGATAAAATATAAGATACTCATAACAACATTCAAACTGCTTAATATAACATCTCCCACTCTTATCTAACTACCCTCCTACACACACCACCTGAATCCAGAACACACTTACAAAACGCAACCCACTCGCTTGTAATACCCAAAGACATCTGCAGGACAAAACAAAACACAAGCTCTAGAGCTTTCTCATTCACTGCACCTAGCCTCTGGAATGACCTGCCATTACCAATTCGTATGACCAGAGACCTTCACCAATTTACAAAGGATTCAAAACATTCCTATTCTGAGAGTATTTTGGAAACTAAACGGAAACCCCCCCTCACAAACAAACATACAGCACACACAAGAAACAGCGCACTAATTCTCTTCTAGCCACTCACAGTGAACCATGTGAAAACAAAGGTCCCTTTGCACAGCTGTCATACAATAATCGATCCTCATTGCATAAAACCAAAGAACACATATTGTACCAATGTAGATAGTAAATAGTGGAACAACCGAGCTCCACTAAGGTTTGATTTGTGAGTTTTGTAAGTTACGTTCCTGTAAATAGTTCAACATACTGTTCTCCAGGACCAAGCAGGAAGTCAGTCCTCATGGGTGACGTTGGCGCCGACGGAACCCCCGTGCGGAGCTTTTCCCCAGCTTTCAAAGAAAGCCTTTGGGAATGCAGCACACATGCGCGGTCCCCTTCCCGCCCAAGAGTGCCATCTTGCTCAGTCTTTTTTCCGCAGAGCCCGACAGACGTGTTTCATTTTCACCCGAGGAAAAAGTGAATTTTGTTCTGTGTTTGACCCGTTTCTTCGGTTCGACGCCGGATTCCCTTTCCCGCCTGGGCCTGATACATCGGTATCGAGCCCGGTCTTCTTTTTTTGGTTTTTGTCCTTAGTGACTAACATTCGCGCCATTTTTCTTTTTTCATTGGCAGCCCTGTCTTTTGACCTCGCAGGGGCCCTTTTTCCCCGATGGCTGCCAGCGGGTTTAAAAAGTGTGATCGGTATAAGAAGCTTATGTCTCTCACCAACACACATGACTGCTGCCTCGGACCCGATCATGACCCGATGATCTGTGGTCCATGTGGGAAAATGTCCTCAAAGGCGTTGAAGAGTCGGCAGCACCAAAAGGAAAGCATCTTCTCTGACTCCGCGTCCAGACAGGCACGGACTTCATCAGAGGCCTCGAAGTCTCGGGACTCCGGCCCCGAGCAGCGCTGAGGTTCCTCTGAGAAGGGGTCTCCCTTGTGGGAGCATCGCAGGAAGAAAAAACCCTTGAGGGCGGCATCGGTGGACGCACTTGGCTCCTCGAGGGCCAAGTCGCATAGCCCCGAGCTCCGTCCCGGGTCTTCGGAGTCTGAGAGGCCTGCAAAGCAACCTCGTGTGGAGATGGAGTTCCCGGGTCACATGAGTACTGTAGTCCTCATGGACTCTCCTCCAGGGGAGCTGACGTCGGGCCCGACGCCATTGGGGCCCGAGTCAGGGGCTGCTCAGTCTCCTGAGCTCGGTCTCAGGTTGACGGCCTTGGAGAGCAGCTTGGCTGCCTTCATGGAACAGCAGCGGGCACTGATCGCCGGTCTCACCGGTGCATCTGCCCCGACCACCGGGACATTGATGTCCAAGTCGACTCCGGAGGCCGAGCCGATCCTCGAGTCCATGCGCGCTCGAGTCGATTCTCGTCCAAGGTCCCCCTCGGCCTCCCTTTTGGGACCGAGGTCGTCGACGCCAGTACCCTCGGCGTCGGGGCGGATGGCATCGGTGCCTGCCCGACCAGAGACGCTTGATTCCTTTTACGAGAAGTCTGGCTGGGAAATGGAGGATGAGGAGTCACCTGAAACCTTTCGGACTCGGTGTGTCCTATCGGACTCACCGGAGTCCGAGCCTCGGAGACAGTCCCCACCGGAGGATACCCGGTTCTCGGACTTCGTGCGGGATATGGCCAAGACCTTGGCCTTCCCCGCGGATCCCAAGGAGGAGCCGAGGAGTTTGAGGCCCTACAGTATGACTCTCCCCCAAAGGAGGCCTTTACTGTACCGGTTCCTCCGATGCTGGAACGTCTGCTCTTCCACATGTGGGAGGCGCCGGCCTCGATGCCGGTTTTCAGCAAGCGGGTCGATTCCATCTATCGAGTCCGCAAGAGCCCTGGGTTCCAAAAGGCACAATTACCGCACCACTCCATGGTTGTGGAATCGGCCATGCATCGTCTGAAGAGTCAGAAGATGCACTCCTCGGTGCCTCCCGGCCGGGAAGCCCGGAACCTGGATGCCCTCAGTAAGAAGTGCTTCCAGGGCTCTATGCTTGCTTGCTGTGTCCAGACCTACCAGCTGTACATGGGCATGTACCTTCGAGACCTGGCAAAGGAGATTGCCGGGTTTTCTGCTGGTCTCTCCGAGGAACTTTTGCAGAGGTTCACAGCCTTGTCAACTGGGATCCGAGAATGCTCGAAGTTTGTCTCGAGCAGCCTATGATGGCTTCGAGGCTTCGGCTTGTGTCTCCGCGGCCGGCATCGATGCATGCCGTCAGGCCTGGCTACAGTCATCGGACCTCGAGCCATGGGTGCAGGACAAGTTGGTCGATGTCCCCTGTCGAGGTGAAAACCTCTTTGGCAAGCCCATGGCTGACAAGGCTGCAGAACCCGAGACCGAGACTCTTACCCGGACAAGGTTTTCCAGAAAAACCTCTGCCCATTCTCAGAAGAAGAAGGGCTTGGGGAAAAAGACCTTTTACTCGAGGAAGTCATCTGCCTATAAAAAGTACCCTCATTTTCAAGCCTCTGTAGCTCCCCAACAGGGTCAGCAGGCCAAGGGGCAGGGACATGGGCCCCGTAGGCAGAAAACCCCCAAGCCACCAGCTCCGGCTCCTGCACAGCAGGGAGCGGGGTTTTGACTCCAATGGCATAGCCTCTCCTTCTCAGCTGGCCCCTATCAGCACTGGAGGCCGGCTGGCCCTGTACACCCACAGGTGGTCAGCCGTCACAAGGGATACCTGGGTACTAAGTCTAGTCCAGAAGGGCTATCTCCTCCACTTCCACCAGGTACCCCCCTCCTATTTTCCAGGGGAGCCTCCAAGACTTCCTCTGCACAGGGACTTACTCCTACAGGAGTTAGCAAGTCTTCTAAAGGAACAGGCAGTGGAACCGGTGCCCCACCACCTGAGAGGTCAAGGCTTCTATTCCAGGTACTTCCTGGTACCAAAAAGAACAGGAGGCCTCAGGCCCATCCTAGACTTGCGGAATCTGAACAAGTTCCTGGAGAGGGAAAAGTTCAAGATGCTTACCTCCAGCAGGGAGATTGGCTATGCTCCTTAGACCTAAAGGATGCTTATAATCACATCCTCATTCATCCAGACCACAGACAATATCTAAGAACATAAGATATGCCATACTGGGTCAGACCAAGGTCCATCAAGCCCAGTATCCTGTTTCCAACAGTGGCCAATCTAGGTCATGTGTACCTAGCAGTTTCCCCAAAAGACACAGGTTCCGCAATGCTTGTACTGGGTCAAGCATTGATATCCTGAGTCCCTTCTTAATAATGGTTTATGGACCTTTCCTCCAGGAACTTGTCCAAACCTTTTTTTAAACCCAGCTACACTAACAGCCTTTACTACATCCTCAGGTAACAAATTCCAGAGTTTGATTACACGTTGAGTGAAAAAATATTTTCTTTTATTAGTCTTAAGTAAGTCTCCACCATAAGCCTACACACACTCATACAACCCGACACAAGCACACAGCCAAGAAGAAGAGGCACCTCCAATCGGGTTAACACCCCAAAAGACTTCACCAAGACCCGCAAAGACACTGCACAAAGAGCAATCTCCCTGGCTGCTATATCCATATGGAACTCCCTCCCAGATGATCTGAGACTAACCACAGAAATCAAGGACTTCCGAAAACAGCTGAAGACAGCCCTGTTCATCGGTTACTATGGACATACCCCCTGAACCAGCATACAAGTCAGATTATCAACCCCCCCCCCCTCCACCCCAAGACTGTATATAAGACTGTATAATAGCTCATGATGTATAATAGCGCACTATGTAGATAAACCAAATCTAATCACATCCCCGCCAACACATACACACCACTCTGTACACTGTATGAAAACATTTGCCCCCTTGATTGTTTGCCGTGGAAACCGCTTTGATTGAATGATAAGGCGGTATATAAATACCATTAAATAAATAAATAGTTTACCCTGTAGCTTTATTGCATGTCCCCAAGTCTTTCTATATTCTGATAACGTAAACAATCGATCTACGTTTACCCGTTCCACTCCGTTCATTAATTTATAGACTTCTATCATATCTCCCCTCAGCCGTCTCTTTTCCAGGTTAAAGAGCCCTGACCTTTCTAGCCTTTCCTCATAGGAGTATCCTTCCATCCCCTTTACCATTTTGGTGGCTCTTCTCTGAACCTTTTCTAATAACGCTATATCCTTTTAAAGATACAGTGACCAGAATTGCACACAATATTCAAGGTGCGGTCTCACCATGGAACGGTTTAGAGGCATTATAATATCTTTTGTTTTATTTTCCATTCCTTTCCTTATGATACCTAGCATTCTATTTGCTCTCTTGGCTGCCGCTGCACACTGGGCCGAGGGTTTTAGCATGTTATCCACAATGACGCCTAAATCTTTTTCCTGGGCGGTGGTTCCTAATGTGGAACCTTGCATTGTGTAATCATAGTTTGGGTTGTTCTTCCCTAGGTGCATAACTTTGCACTTGTCCACATTAAATTTCATCTGTCATTTGATGCCCAGTCTTCCAATTTATCAAGATCCTCTTGCAATTTTCCACAATCCTCTTGGGTTTTAACAACTTTAAATAGTTTTGTGTCATCTGCAAATTTGATAACCTCACTCGTTATTCCACTTTCCAGGTCATTTATGAATATGTCAAAAAGCAGCGGACCCAGCACAGATCCCTGGGGTGCACCACTATTCACCTTTCTCCATTGGGAAAATTGGCCATTCAGCCCAACCCTCTGCTTTCTATCTTTTAACCAGTTCCTGATCCACAGTAGTACACTGCCTCCTATCCCATGACTCTTTAGTTTTGCCAAAAGTCTCTGATGAGGGACCTTGTCAAAGGCTTTCTGAAAGTCCAGATACACTATGTCAACCGACTCACCTTTGTCCACCTGTTTATTGACATTTTCAAAAAAACATAACAGATTAGTAAGACAAGATCTTCCTTGTCTAAAGCCATGTTGGCTGTCTCCCATTAGGCCATGACTATCTACATGCTGAGTAATTGTATTCTTTATGATGGTTTCTACCATTTTTCCCGGTACTGACATGAGGCTCACCGGTCTGTAGTTTCCCGGATCACCCCTCGAACCCTTTTTAAAAATTGGTGTTACATTGGCAATCCTCCATTCTTCAGGTATTAGAGATGATTTTAATAATAGTTCACAGATTACTAATAGCAGGTCTGCAATCTCATATTTCAGTTCTTTCAACACCCTTGGATGTATACCATCCGGCCCAGGTGATTTGCTACTCTTCAGTTTATCTAATAGTTGTAATACATCTTCCCGATGTATCAATATTTCCTTCAAATCTTCCGCACCTTTAAATACCACTTCAGTCATGGGTAACATCCCTACATCTTCCTCAGTAAAGACCGAAGCAAAGAATTCATTCAGTCTCTCCGCTATCGCCTTGTCGCCTCTTAGTGCCCCTTTAACTCCTCTATCATCTAATTGTCCAGCTGACACTCTCACAGGTTTTTTGCTACAAATGTACTTGAAAAAATCTTTATTTCGCGTTTTTGCTTCCGCAGCAAGCTTCTTCTCAAATTCTCCCTTTGCCTTCTTTATCAATGCCTTGCATTTGACCTACCAGTGCTTGTGCTGTTTCCAGGTTTCGTCGTTTGGCTCTTTTTTCCATTTCCTGAAAGATGCTTTTTTGGCAGCAACAGCCTCTCTGACCTCACCTTTACACCATGCTGGCAGTTTTTTGGACTTCCTTCCACTTTTCTTAAAGTGTGGAATACAGCTGGTCTGGTCTTCCAAGATAGTATTTTTCAACAACACTCAAGCTTTGATGTAAGTCTTTAACCTTTGCAACTGCTCCTTTTAGTTTTTTCTTAACTATTTTCTTCATTTTATCATAGTCTCCCTTTCAAAAGTTAAAAGGTAGTACTGTGGATTTCCGTACTATCCCTCCTCCACTAATTAAATCAAAGGCGATCATGCTATGATCACTATTGCCAAGTGGCCCCAACACCCTTATCTCTTGCACTAGATCTGATGTTCCACTAAGGACTAGGTCTAATATGGCTTCCCCTCTGGTCGGTTCATGAACCAGCTGCTCCAATAAGCAGTCATCTAGGAACTTTATCTCCCTAGCATGTCCTGCCGTGACACTGACCCAGTCGATACTGGGGTAATAGAAATCACCCATTATTATTACTGTGCTGTAACTTTTGTTAGCTTCCTTGATTTCTTTCAGCATTTCATCATCCATTTGTTCATTCTGGCCAGGCAGTCGATAGTACACCCTCACTGCCATCGCCTTCCCCTTTTTACATGGAATTTCAATCCATAGAGATTCTACAGCCAATTTTGTTTCCTGCAAAACTTTAATCCTTTCTGACTCAATGTCCTCTCTAACATAGAGTGCAACCCCTCCACCAATTTGATCAGCTCTATCATTACAATATAGTTTGTACCCAGGTATCAGTGTCCCACTGGTTGTCCTCCTTCCACCATGTCTCTGATATTCCAATCATATCTAACCTCTCATTTAGTGCTATATATTCTAACTCTCCCATCTTATTTTTTACTAGCATTTGCATACAAACATTTTAGAGACTGTATTTTATTCATGTTAATTTGGCTATTGGTAGACATGGGTAATTTGGGATCTTTAAGCTCTGTCTGCTCTGTACTCGAGGGCATTTGGGCTACTTTACTCTTTTTTGGAACCTCTTTGCTTTTGGTAGTATCCTTCAAGGATACATTCTTCCGAACCATCCGCTCTTGGGCGATTGTTGGCTTTCCCCTATTATCTAGTTTAAAAGCTGCTCTATCTCCTTTTTAAAGGTTAATGCCAGCAGCCTGGTTCCATCCCGGTTAAGGTGAAGCCCATCCCTTCGGAAGAGCCCCTCCTTTCCCCAGAATGTACCCCAGTTCCTAACAAATCCAAACCCCTTATCTCTGCACCATTGTCTCATCCACGCATTGAGACTCTGGAGCTCTGCCTGCTTTTTGGGTCCTGCATGTGGAACTGGAAGCATTTCGGAGAACGCTATCCTGGAAGTTCTGGATTTCAACTTCCTACCTAAAAGCCTAAATTTAGCCTCCAGAACCTCCCTACCACATTTTCCTATGTCATTGGTACCGACATGTACCAAGACAGCAGACTCCTCCCCAGCACTATCTAAGATCTTATCTAGGTGGCGCGTGAGGTCCACTACCTTCGCACCAGGCAGGCATGTTACCAGGCGATCCTCACGTCCACCAGCCACCCAGCTATCTACATGCCTATTGATCGAATCACCAACTATAACAGCTGTCCTAACCCTTCCCTCATGGGCACATGGCCCTGGAGAAACGTCCTTGGTGCGAGAGGGTTTTACATCACCTGGAGGACAGGTCCTAGTTACAGGATCACTTCCTGCCACACCAGGGTGATGCTCTCCTGTCACGTGACCTCTCTCTTCCATGGTAACAGGGATGCTGCCAGACTGGAGGTGGACTTCAGGACTATATCCCTGTAGGTCTCGTTTATGTACCTCTCTGTCTGTCTTATGTTTTCCAAGTCTGCTACTCTAGTCTCTAGAGAACGGACTCGTTCCCTGAGAGCAAAGAGCTCCTTGCACCTAGTGCACACGTAAGACCTCTCACCAACTGGGAGAAAATCATACATGTGACACTCAATGCAAAAGACTGGAAAGCACCCATCTCGCTGCTGGACTGCTGTGTGCATCTTAGTTTTAAGTTTTTGTTTAGATCTTTAAGTTCTTTACTTACTAAGGGTTGCTATGGATATTTATACCAATAAAACTGTACCTAATACGTTTAATATACCTTGTTCACCTGAAGCTTAATTAATCTCAGGTCCTTAGTGTATGACTGATTTGGATAACGAGCTTCACCTGAGAGCACCTCCTATCTTTTAAGTTGTGTAAGTACCTATAAAGCTATGATTATCCCAGGGGTGGGTCGGTGTGGGGAGGGAGGGAGTGAAATAACACTTATTGAAAGTGGGCTGCTACACAGTACCCTGTCCTGTGCTGCTGAGGTAAGCTATATTCTTATTTGATTTAAATTATAGCTCTTTGCTGCTGCTAGGCTCTAACTTATTATGAAATTTAAACTACAAGCTCTCTGCTGGGTTCCAAATTTAACCAGAAAGCTCTCTTCTGTGTTTTAAATTGAAACTAAAAGTACTTTGCTGATAGTAGGCCCTGAGTGACTATTAAATTAAAACTACAAGCTCTCTGCTGGATATGAAATGTAACCAGAAAGTTCTGTTCTGTGTTTTAAATTTAAACTTAAACTGCTGCTTCTAGGCCTTGACTGATTTAACAAAAAATAGTGGGTTCACAGATTAAATAGCTTTAATAGAAATAATTCCCTTCAGAAAATTCTCATTAGTATATACTCACAATTGCAGATCTCTCTCCAGAAGTAACAGTCCCCTGTTCTAGTCCTTCAAGACTGAGCAAAAATAAATAACCCCACTGTGGAATCAAACCCACAACCTCTGGCTCCACAGGCAGTGAAATAACCAGTGGGCCACAGCTCTATAGATTTGTAGTGGGAGGAAACCACTATCAGTACAGAGTACTGCTTTTTGGCCTTGCATCCGCCCCCAGGGTGTTCACCAAGTGCCTGACGGTGGTGGCGGCCTACCTCAGGGTTCAAGGCCTTTTTGTCTTCCCATACCTGGACGATTGGCTCATCAGGGGTCAATCCCCGCAAGAGGCCAGTCAAGCCACTCTTCGCACTGTCGCTCTGCTCCAGCACCTGGGGTTTGTTATAAACTTCGCAAAGTCCACTTTGCACCCCTCACAGAACATGGAGTTCATAGGAACAAGGCTGGACACCTTTCAGGCAAAGGCCTTTCTACCAGTGGACAGGGCCCACATATAGCCAGGCAGTTCCACAGCAATTCTCTGGTCTCCGCCAGACAATTCCTGAGGCTCTTAGGCCACATGGCATCCACGGTCCATGTAACTCCAATTGCCCGTCTACACATGAGGCCAGCTCAGTGGGGCCTCAGGACTCAGTGGCACCAAGCCACAGGAAGCCTCATGGACAAAGTGAGGGTAACCAACCTACTAGAGTCTTCTCTGCAGTGCTTGCTTCATCTTCCAAATCTGGTGCAAGGGGTGCCTTTTCAAGCACCTCCACACTCTCAAGTGCTAACAACCGATGCTTCTCTTCAAGGTTGGGGTGCACATTGCCAAGGAGCATGTACTCAAGGCCTGTGGTCTCCGTGGGAGGCCGCACAGCAGATCAACCTCTTAGAACAGAGCTATCCGCTTAGCCCTGAGAACTTTCTCCCACCTCATCTCTCACCAGTCCATCTTGGTTCAGACGGACAATCAAGTTGCTATGTTCTGTGTGAACAAACAAGGGGGCACAGGGTCCCACCTTCTGTCAGGAAGCACAGAAACTGTGTTCCTGGGCAGTCAGTCACGGCATTCTTCTCAAAGCGGTCTATCTCCCTGGTCAGGAGAATTATCTTGCGGACAGATTGAGCAGGATCCTGCAGCCGTACGAGTGGCAGTTGAATCCTTAGTGGTTCAACAGATCTTCCTGAGATGGGGTCTTCCAACCATAGATCTCTTTGCCATTCCTCTGAACCGTCAACTTCCCAGGTTCTGCTCCAGGCAACCGCATCCTCTGAGTTGCAGCGGATGCGTTTCTCATTCCATGGTCTACCGGCCTTCTATATGCATTTCCTCCCACGCCTCTAGTGTCCAAGACACTATTCAAAGTGCTCAGGGACAAGGCCTCGCTGATCCTGGTGGCCCCCAGGTGGCCAAGGCAACCCTGGTTCCCACTTCTTTTGCAACTAGCGGTGGACACTCCTCTCCCTCTGGGGATGCAACCCGATCTCCTGTCTCAGGAGCAGGGATCTCTCTTACACCCCAATCTCCAGTACCTCAATTTGATGGTCTGGCTGCTGAAAGGGTAGTTCTAGCGCCCTTACTATTGCCTAGGGAAGTGGAGGACGTGGTCTTGGCTTCTAGGAGGCAGTCCACCCGAACGTCTTATGCCCTTAAGTGGCGTAGATTCTCTACCTGGTGTACTTAACACAATGAGAATCCTTTCTCGTGTCTGGTACCAGTGGTGCTGCAATATTTACTTCACCTGTCCAACCTAGGCCTTAAGTACAATTCTGTGAGAGTTCATCTTAGTGCTCTTTGAGCACACCACTCCCCAGTGGAGGGTCAATCTCTCTCAAGCCATCCTTTGGTGGCTCACTTCCTCAGAGGCCTGCTTTTGCTTAAGCCTCCAGTGCGTCCGCCTGCCCCTGAATGGGATTTAAATGTGGTTTTGCAGCGGCTTACTTGCCCACCATTTGAACCTATGGCTAATTGCCCTCTGCGTTTTCTCTCTTGGAAAGTGTTGTTTCTGGTAGCCCTTACCTCAGCGAGGAGAGTGAGTGAGCGAGCTTCAGGCCCTAGTATCAGATGCACCTTATACTAGGTTCTATAGGAACAGAGTAGTCTTACGGACTCACTCTAAGTTCCTTCTTAAGGTTGTCTCCTCCTTCCACCTCAATCAGGAGGTGGTTCTTCCGACTTTCTTTCCCAGTCCGCATGCCAGCCGGGCTGAGATGGTCTTGCATACCCTGGACTATAGGAGGGCGTTGTCCTTCTACCTTGACCGTACGCGGGAGCACCGGAAGGCTGTTCAGCTCTTCGTCTCTTTTGAACCCAATAAGTTGGGGTTGGCTGTCTCCAAGCGTACTTTGTCCATTTAGGTAGCCGACTGTATCGCCTGGGCTTACAGGGCAGCCGGCCTCTCATTACAGGGTCGAATTACAGCTCACCATGTCAGGGCGAAGGCTGCGTCAGTGGCTCATCTCCGCTCTGTTCCGTTGGCAGACATCTGCCGGGCCACTACTTGGTCTTCAACCCAGACTTTTGCGGCCCACTACTGCCTTCAGAGGGAGTCCCGCAGGGACAGTGCTTTCGGGCAGGCGGTACTCCATAATCTCTTTGGGGTTTAGGCAACTCCTACCCTCCGGCCCTGGTGTTGGGCTACCGTTCGGGGGCGTTATCAGAGAAGATTCTGTTCTTGCATGCTGAAGCTCTAGAGGGAGCTCATTTTTTCAGCTTTGGGTCTCCGGTAGCCTTAAGCTGGGGAGTCCCATATGTGAGGACTGACTTCCTGCTTGGTCCTGGAGAAAGAGTAGTTACTCACCTGTAACAGGTGTTTTCCAGGAGCAGCAGGAATCAGTCCTCACAACCCTCCCTCCTCCCCTTGGAGTTGCAGTCTTATGATTTATTTTGTTATTTTTGCTGTCTTTTAGCTATGTCATCAGACTGAGCAAGATGGCACCCTTGGGCAGGAAGGGAACCGCGCATGCGCGCTGCATTCCCAAAGGCTTTCTTTGAAAGCTGGGGAAATGCTCCGCACGGGGGCTCCGTCGGCGCTGACGTCACCCATATGTGAGTACTAATTCCTGCTGCTCCTGGAGAACACCTGTTACAGGTGAGTAACTACTCTTTCGATGCAGGTGCACCTACACTTGTCATCTTACTGGGCAGACTAAATGGACCATACTGGTCTTTATCTGCCGTCATTTACTATGTTACTATGTAAAATGTTACTGTTTCCATGCTGTTAATTGTAAACCGCCCCTGATCTCTGGATTAAATAAATTGCTCTCACATCACCTGAGAGCAATTTCAGATATCGCCGACTTCAGAAAACATCTAAAAACATACCTTTTTACTGAGCACTTCGACAACATAGAAAACACACACAACCTTAACAATAAAATCTCAGACCAGCAGCCCCAGCCACAACAAGTTACCACACTAAACAAAGTACTAAAGCGTCTGTAAATAGTTATAGAAATGTCGCAAGATTATTGTTGTACCATACAAGAGTATTGGCAATTTTTAAATTTAAATAGTTGCTGCTGTACCATTCTATGTAAACCATCGTTATGTTTTACTGTAAGCCACTTTGATAAAACTAAAAGGCGGTATATAAAAAAGTCAAATAAATAAATATATCCCCTTCATACACAGCCTCACACAATCTTCTCCTTCTACTCTCTGTATCCTCCTCACTCATTCACTTTATCGCTCTCTCCTCTCTTTGCCCCCCCCCCCCTCACTCTTCTTGCTCTCCCATCATTCTTGATATCCTCAGGCTGCAAGCATGTTATATTCTTACCCCATTCCTCAGGAGGACATACACCCAAGCTGTCAATCTGGTTTTTGGGATATCCTCATTGATCAAATATGTTGAGAGGGCTTGTTTGAGAGCCACTATTTTAAAGCATTACCTTACGAGTCTTTTGGCACCCAAATATTTCAATAATGTCAGTTTTGTAAACAAAACTCCGAAGTATATCCGCTTTAGCGTGCATTATAGTATGGTTTGAGAAGCGACTTTGGGTAATAGCTATATGTTGCAAGTTCTTGATCAGCTTTTTTTTTTTTTTTTTTTTAAGTTTTAAATTTTTATTAGCCAAAATTTCCAAAGTACAAACCTTTACACGTGTCATATATACAAATATACGTAGTCCAGCTGGTTACATCTTCTCTCTTATATAAGCAAGAAAAAAACATCATTCTTATTGAATACTATGCTCTATGTTAAGATTGTTCTTTATCATCTTTACTTGTCCCTAACATACATCCATACTCATCTGTTCCCTTTTTTCCCCCATTAACTTTAATTAGTTTGAACTATTAATCTTAGATTTCTCCTCATCTGCTGTAATACCAAGTACCATTAACCATCCATTCTTTCCCCTTTCTGTTTTTTTGTTGTGAATAAACTTTGTCCACCAATCATTCCATCTACCTGTTCATATGTCATTAGTACAAGATTACAATAACAGCTGATGCATTACTATCTATACATAGAAAACCAGAAGCATATTGTATATTGCTTGCTGAAGTATCTTTCCCTTATTAAACATTCTCTGTCTGTATGCAACCTATCTCCTCATCCTTTGGTCTTCTTTCTTTTATTTACATAAACACAATACACCACAACGTCTGTCAGGCACTTAATTTGAACTGGCCTATTACACATACCTCTTACCTCCCGTTTACTTCGCTTACAGTGCCCTTTGGAGCACCGCCTGTTTCTCCACAACTCGTACCTCCCCCATTCTGCTATACTGCCCTCCCCCCCTCCATCCCCTAGCCCTTATCCTTATCCTCATACCCTAACTTACAAATATTACTCTCAACATTACCTTTCATGATCCCCCTTCCTAGTGCCCCTCCCCCTCACCCCCCCTGCCCCTATCAGCCATCTCCCCCTACTTAACCACCTCCACACCCCCTCCCACTGTCTCTCCACCTTCTCCCCTTCCCCCTTCTTCAGCCCCGTTAACCTATGCATTTGAAACAATTCTGCCATGCATACTTCTCCATTGGTGGCAACTCCCCTTGCTTCCAACGTCATGCAATTTCGCATCTTGCCGCAATGAGACATTGCCATACTATACTCCAATTCCCTTCCCCCTCGTCATTCTTCTTTAGTAAGAGCCATAATTCCGGCATCAGCTTGACTCTTACGCCTGTTATGCTCTCTACAATAGCCCCAATGTTCTCCCAGTACTGCTGTACCACCGGGCAAGTCCACTACATATGCAGCTAGCTTCCTTTCTCTCCACACCCCCTCCAACATGCATCCGTCTCGCACACCCCCACTTTACTCAGTCGCTCCGGTGTTAAGTACCACCGGGACAGCACTTTCCATCCATTCTCTCTCAGGGACGTGGCAACCAATGCCCTCGCTATACCCTGCGCTATTCGCTCCCACTCCTCTACCTCCCATGTTACCCCCAAGTCCCTTTCCCACGCCTTCATGTAACTTAATTTCTCCGCCCCTCTCTCTGTCAATCCTTTATAGATTCGAGAGATCATTCCCTTCCTGCCCATCGACCCCAGACAACTGCCTTCAAACCATCCCGGATCCTGTACAATATCTTGCCAATGCCTTTTCTGCTTCACATATGATCCTATCTGGAAATAAGGAAATCTATCCCTTTCTCGCAACTTGTATAAGTCTCGGATGCCTTCGAATTCTCTTACCCCTTGCCCATGAATTATCTGTGACACTTGTCGTAACACCTGTTCCGCCCACCTTTGCACTACTGATATGTCTGGGCCCATACCCTCTTCACAACAGGCCAGTAATGACATCACACGCGCCCACCTGTTTTCCCCTATCAACCTTCTCCTATGTACCTGCCACAGCCCCAGAGTATGGCCAACCAGCGGGTTCTCTCCCTTTTTTCCCTTCCCACCCCAGACCATTCTCTCTAGCTCGCCAGGTCTGAGTCCCTCCTCCTCCATCACTACCCAGTGCTTATGCTGTTCCCTTAACCAAGAGTACACGGCCCGCAACTGCGCCGCTAGATAATACTTTCTGAAATTGGGGACACCCATGCCTCCCTCCAACCGAGCCGCTTGCAAGGTCCTAGCTGCCACCCTGTGGCGCTTATTTCCCCAAATAAACTGCTCCACTCATTTTTGCAGCCTGGTAAGTTCCTTTATAGGCACCGCTATTGGTAGCACTTGGAAATAGAAAAGGAACTGAGGGAGCAACATCATTTTTAGTACTACCATTTTCCCCACCCAAGATATATACCCCCTATTCCACGCCCCCAGCTGCGGCTCCACTTGTCTAAACATCTTCTTATAATTCAGCTCATATAGATCCTCCAAGTCCTGCCGCAGATACACTCCCAAATATCTAATTGATCTTTTTGCCCATCTAAATTGATAGGTGTGCCGTAAGCTCCTCTGCTGCTCCTTCCCTACTGTCAAATTCAAGATTTCAGATTTACTCCAATTAATCTTAAACCCTGCCATTTCTCCGTATACCTTTAACTCCTGCATTATCTCCAGCAGTGTCTCCTGTGGCCTAGTGATCATCAGCATGATATCATCCGCGAACATGGCCATTTTGTATTCCCGCTGCCCAACCTTTACCCCCTTAATACCCATTTCCTTCCGCATCCTCCCCACCAACGGCTCCAAAGATAAAGCGAACAATAACGGCAATAAGGGGCACCCCTGTCTCGTTCCCCTCCCCAATGGAAAAAAGCTCAAGTATCCCCCGTTCACTCTCACGCATGCTTTCCGGCCCGTGTACAATGCCTTAATCCAACCTACAAAGCCATTTCTGAACCCCATGTGATCCAATACTGAAAACAAAAATCTCCACGACACTTGGTCGAACGCTTTCTCTGCATCCAGCGAGAGAAGCAGCGCTGGTTCTGGCCTATGTTTCACCGACCATATAACGTTTAAGATTTTCCAAATGTTGTCCGCCACCTGTCGCGCTGGTATAAACCCCGCTTGGCCCTCGTGCACTAACCTCCCCAATATTCTGTTAAGTCTCCCTGCCAATATTTTGGCCAACAATTTCACATCTATGTTAATCAATGAAATGGGCCGCTATGATGCACACTCTTGCGGATCCTTACCCCCTTTATGAATCAACGTGATCCCTGCCCACCCCATCGTGTCCGCTAACCTCCCCCCCTCCCTTGGGCAATTGAACAGACTCATCAGTGGCTTAACCAGCTCTCCATTAAATTTTTTGTAAAAGCTAGCTGTCAGCCCGTCCAGTCCGGGGGCTTTCCCTGGCTTTAGGCCCTTGATCGCCCCCTCAACTTCCGAGGCCTGTATTTCGTTTCCAACGCCTCTTTCCCCTTCCTCCAAAAGCGGGAGTCCTGCTGTCTCCAAGTATTCCTGTATCTCACTCTCTGGGCTGTTGGGTTTAGCTTCATATAGCCTCCTATAGTAGTCCACAAATTCTTCTCTAATCCTGTGCTCATCTCTTTCAATCCCTCCTCTGCCCTTAATCTGCGTTATTAATGTCCTAGTCCGCTTCTGCTTTAATCTCCTCGCCAGAAACTTTCCTGCTCTGTTCCCTCCCTCAAAGAACTCTTGGCGCAGTAACTGTAACCGGTACTGAATTCTGTCTGCTTCCAGCGTGTTCAACCTTGCCCTGGTCTCCAGAACCTCCCCCTAAGCTTCCCGCTGGAATCCAGGGCATCTGCCTCTTTCTAATCTTATCAATTTCTGTCGTAAATGAAGCCCCTTCTCCTCCCTTTCCCTCTTTATTCTCGCCCCCCATTTGATCAGTGCGCCTCTCACTACCGCCTTAAAGGCATCCCAAACCACCCCCTTCTGTACTTCTTCATTGTCATTATGTACTAAGTATTCTGGTATCATTTTCCGTAGGTCGCTCACTACCCTTGCATCACTCAGCAAAGCCTCATTCAATCTCCAGTATTGCAGCCCCCTATCTCCCCCCCTCCCCCTCAATTTCACCACCACCGGTGCATGGTCTGACCATTTAATCGGCTCTATCACTCCCTCTTTAATTCTGCCCGCTAACTCTTTCCCTACCCAAATGGTGTCTATCCTTGAATACCGTACCATGCACTACAGAAAAGAAGGAATACTGTCGCCTACTCGGATTAAGCAACCGCCACGCATCTATCATGTCGTTATCCTGTACAAATTGCTGATATCATCGCCTATCTGCCGCCCGCCCCTCCCCGTAGAATCCCTCCCCACCTCCCAAATCATATTGAAATCCCCCCCACATATTCTTGCTCCGTCCCCCATCGTGTTCATTTTCCTATCCACTTCCTCCCAAAAACCCTTTTGTGACCCAGTGGGTGCATATACATTAATCACACAAAACCATTCATCCCCTATCTTCATTCGCACCATTAGGTATCTTCCCTCTCTATCCCTAATTATGGTATGCATCTCTACTTTGAGTGCCTCTCTCACCAACAAAGCCATACCCCCTTTCTTTCGCTCACGCATATTCGAGGCAAACACTAGCTCGGAGTATCCCTTTGGATTCACTAACAGCTCATGCCTCCATAACAAATGCATTTCTTGCAACAGCGCTAGTGAGGCTTTTTGTCTTGTAATTTCCTTGTACAGCTTCTGCCTCTTAAAGGGTGAATTTAAGCCTTTCACATTTAGGGTAATGATTTTCAAATCACCTGTGTCGATCCCCCCCTACTCTTCCCCCTCTGTTATGCCTATCCCCTCTCCCCCCCCCTTCTGCCTCCCTCCCTCGCCCTCCTCCCCTCCAGTCCCTGCCCCCTCCCCTCCAGTCCCTGCCCCCTCCCCTCCTCCTCCCCCATCCACCCCTCGTTCCCTCCCTCTCATGAAGAGAGAGATGCCTTCCATAATGGTGCCTGACTCCATCCTCCCCTACCACCTCCCCCCCCCTATCAACGACTCCTCTCCAGATCCTATTTCACCCACACCCTCCTCCCCTTCCCTAGCCCCGCTCCCATCCCCTACTCCTCCTTACCTCCCTAGTCTCTCCCCCGTTCTCCTCCCCTTCCCCCCTAGCCCCCAATCTGACCCACCTCTTCCCCCCCCTCTTCCTGGTATTATTATATCAAAAACCATCATAGCATCATCACAGCAAACTCAAAGTCCACATTTTCAGCCTTCTCCTAGTTCTGTATCTCCAGGAACAAGCAGGAATGAGTCTTCACATATGGGTACGTCGGTACCGACGAAGTCTGCACGGGAACGCTTCCCAGCGTCCAATCAAAGAGCTTTTGGAAGCATCCCACCACGCCTGCGTGCTGCCTTCCTGCCTTTCCCAACTGCCTCTCCTCAGTTTTCGTTTTTCCACGGAGCCGGCAGGACATCCTACTGTCACCGCAGAAAATTCTTGTTTTATTTCTTTCGTTTTCTTGTGGTCGCGGCTGTCTTCCCGACGCCACCGGTACCGCCGGTGTTTTCTTTTCTTTTCTTGTAAAATCTTCCTTTTTCAGGGAATATTTTTTCTTCATAGTGTCCCACGGTGTCTTAGGCCTTTTAGGCCTCTTCTTTTTCCTTCATGGAACCGCCAGCCACTTTCTCCAAGAAATGTTCAGACTGTGGCGGTACAACTTTATTTTTAGACCCTCGAAGTCGGTGTCTAACCTGCTTGGGTCCTGACAACAGTTTGGTGAGAAGAGGTCTTCAATATCGAGGTTCCCTCGATACACGGTTTCCCTCCAGCTTCGGGGCACCGTCCCCTTCTTCTTCTACACAGGATCAGGTAACCCACAGTCATTCTGTTAAGACTAGCCAGCCCTCGAGTGGTAGGTCTCATGCACAGCATGTAGACGGCTCCGGCCTTGCCCTCGAGGGCCTACTGGCTTCAAAACCCCGGCGGGAGTCTTCGGTCTCAAAAGCCTTTCAGGGGTTTCAGGTTGTTCCTGGGGTTCACCCCTCACAGAACATACCTGAGCCGTGTCCGGTGGTGGCATCCGCTTCAAGCGGTACCGATACCCCGACATCGGCACTGGTGTTGGATGAAACACTCCTCACCAGGGATGGTCATCTGGCGTCCTCGGTGCCTTCGGGACCGGTGGATACACTCCAGACTGACCTTTCATTATCGGAACCAGCACCGATACTACCACCGACGTCGGTACCCTCCAGACGTGCATCGATAGCCTCGCTTCCTTCGATGCCGAGTCTGGAATCGATCTCCAGTCTGGAGGACTGGGTACCAACTCGCCTTGGTACTGGCTCTCGGCGGTACCGAAGGCTCGGTTCCGATGATTCGGATCCGCAACTCTCGGTTCCCCCGAGGCCGATTGAGTTGCTACTTGCTGACCTTCATTCACCGGTATCAGACACGGTACCGAAGTTGGTACTGATGTCCTCATTACCCTTACGGTTGGTGCCTTCCATGCTTCGCTTATCGATGCCGAGTTTAGAATCGCTCTCTAGTCTGGAAGACTCGGTACCAATACACTTTGGTACCGACACCGATCGATACCGGTGGCTCGGTACCGAGGATGGTACCCGGAGGTTTTTGGTTACCTCGGTACCGATTGAACTGTCACCGATGACTACTCTGATGTCTTTGTCGGGCTCGACTCCGACATCGGTACCGATATTGGCATCAGTACCGGTATCCACAGTAGCATCGTGGCCAACTCCTACCATGCTTTTTTCAACAGGATCGCTCCCTTCTATGCCAAGCTTGGAGTCGATACCTGGCATGGACAATGTGGTAATGACGGTCGCTGCTCCTGACAGCCAGTACCGGCGACCATCCTTTAAGCATTCCACACTGCACTGTGCAGGATCTTCTATTCCTATATATCTGGATAGCTCTGTCGGTGCTCAGGCTAGTTCTTCAGATCTAACCTGTCCAAGGGAAATTCCTGTTGGGGAACCCTCTTTTCAGAGTTTCCTCCTGGATATAGCAAGATCTCTTGCCATTCCTATCCCAGGACATGATCCTGCACAGAGCTCTCTTTCTACCAAAGCAAAGGAGAACATAATGCTTCCTTTGCATCATTCCTTGCAGGATCTCCTTCTAGGAATGTAGGAAACACCTTTAAGGGTACCCCCACCTTCCACAGCAACTGATCTCTTATATCAGGTGCCCCCCTCTCCAGGGTTTCAAAAGACTCAACTTCCTCATCATTCCATAGTTGTGGAATCAGCAGTGAGGCGGGTAAAGAGCAAGAAAAAGCACTCTTCTTATCCGCCAGGTCGTGAGTCTAAGACACTTGATGCCTTTGGACGTCAAATCTTCCAGACATCTATGCTTTCTGCAATAATTCTCTCATATATTTTCTATATGAGTCTATCTCTTGAGGAGGTCTCAAAGCAATTACATCTTTTGACTCCTTCCCTTCCAGAGTCCAAGAGTGCAGACTATTCTTCACTGCTCAAGCACCTCCAGAATATCTCTTGGTTTCTTACTCGTGCTTCCCTAGACTCTTTTGAGTCTGTTAGCAGGACTTCTGCTATAACTATAGGAACACGACGTAGAGCCTGGCTCCATGTTTCAGACTTGGACATTCTAAATCCTAAACATGGATCTCTTCCCGAAAGACATCCATTCTTTCTATGTTCTGTGAGCTGTCAGGATGTTCATGCTTCTAGGTCACAGGGTTCTCCTCTTTTTCCTGCTAGGGAAGGAGGTCTATCCACTATCAAACTATAGTTTCCTGTGCCAGCATATCTTTTTTTCTTTCTATGAACTTACTACTTTGTAAGTTTTCTTCAGCTCCATTCTCTTTACCCTCTTACCAGGTTTTTCCTCTGTAAGAGCGGTATTGCTTCACTGGAGGGCTTTTTCTTCAGCCTCTCTAGTTTTCTTACTTTTCCAGTGCGGATTTCTCTTCTCTGAGTTCACTCCTCTTTTTCAATCTTGCTTTGAAGCAGTTCATCAGACACGTCCAGAGTTTTCTACTCTTGTTT
Source organism: Ichthyophis bannanicus (assembly GCA_033557465.1). Classification (NCBI taxonomy): domain Eukaryota; kingdom Metazoa; phylum Chordata; class Amphibia; order Gymnophiona; family Ichthyophiidae; genus Ichthyophis; species Ichthyophis bannanicus. Next base: position 882,338,418 of record CM066035.1, on the reverse strand, counting down.
TGTCTGTTCTTTCTGTTTTTAAACAGTACCATTCTTCTGCTGTCTGGCAAGCAGCTGCCAATGCAGGAGCCTTAATGTTTGGACCACTGGTTCTTGTCCACCAGCAACCAGATTTGTCCTCCACTAACATTCTGTCTGGTCTTAGTAGTGGCTCCAAGTCAGTGCTGTCATCTGTCTTGGAAATTTTTTCACTACAAGCTTGTTGGATTGTCTTCTCTTTCTGCCATCTCCATTCCCCTGGGTTTGGCAGCATAGTTGACATAGGTACTGGCTCTCCTGCAGCCAGTTCTATCTCCTCATTCTCCTGCATCATGCTCTCTGCAATCCTACAGAGAAGCTCTCCACTATGGGCCCTTGCTAGAGAGCATGGCGGGCCTTTTTCTCCAACAGCTATACTAGATGGTTGAAAAAGGCTTTTTCAGTCATGTCTCCCATGACTAGAAAAGTTCTCCTTTTTAATATAAAGGACATAGGCCTCCTCTTACGTGAAAGCTTAAGGAGTTGCTAATTCCCTGCTTTGGTCCATAGTATTTCCAATAGGGAATATGTTTTCTCCTTCCAGCTCATCCTCATGGTAAGAACGCATGATACCTTTTTGCCCTTAAGCAGGTCAGCATGGTATCTCATTCCTATGCGTCTTCTGTTCACTTACCATGCTAGAGTTCTAGAATACTCGGGACTTGCTGGCTGCAGACTGATATCATCCTCTGCTTTTCACGTAATCATCCTGGTTATTCTACTACCTAGCATCCCTGTAGCCATAACCAGTGGGAATTGATTCTCTATATATCTTCTCAAGTAGGTTCCACCTTCTTGTTATTAGATGAATCTTTCCTCTCCACATTTTCCTATGTGAATACCATTTTGTAGGCATATCTCTGCTTCATTGCAGGCTTCCATATAGTGGCCTATATATTCATACCTATAGCACACATCTTACAGATGTTTGTCTATCATTTGTGTGTATTTTATGCCCTTCATATCTCACTATAGATATATTCTCATATATCTATATGTTTTATATATATGTATATATATATATATGTATGTATATGTGTATGTATATATGTGTATATGTATATGTATCTGTCGAGATATGTTACTATCGGTAGATATGTATTCTGCTTTATCTACCTGACTGTCGAGGCTCATATAGCTATATGATTCTGACAGATGGGCTTTACCCATACTTATGCTATCCAGCATGTTTTGGGGTCCTACACTCACAACCACTTTGGTGGTAGTTAACACCTACCATAACCTTAAGGTTAGGTACCTCTGAAGCTCTCCATGTTCCAATATCTCTCCCAGCTGACTTCAGTTAGGAGAGACATTGCGGATCTTCAGCTAATCACAGGCTCTAACGCCTCCGGCGTTTGTCCTTTCTTTTGGGATACAAGGGGTTCCCATACCCTTTCTCCCCACAAGGACTGGGCCTGTTTGTCCAAATCGGTTAGCCTTTCTCTTTTTGTTCCTAAGAGTGAGCCACTCTGCCGCCAAAAGAGTTCGGCTTTTATCATAAAGCCTTCCACTGAAGGCCCACCGTTTTTGTACTACCCCAGTTTTTCCTACTGGGATTACCTGTTACCTTTCAGGATTTTGACCTCCATTGCTTTTCCTACAGGTTTACTACCTCCACTTACAGTGAGGTCCTTCTCGAGGTTCCTCTACTGGGTTCCCCAGTAGATCCCATGAACTTCCATACTTCTCTGAAGTCCTGTTAGGGGAGGTTCATATTGCTATATTTTTTCTTTGCAATATCATTGATGACAATTATCATCCACACATGGACTCCTTGTCTGCAATCCTATGCTAGGTTAACAGTTCCACAGCATCTTTCTCTCTTCAACTCCTACCCTCCATCCCCAGGATGCCTGGTTTTGTGAGGGATAGCATGTTCCAACCTATGACATGCTGGGACTCCAGGCATCTCAGCTTGGGAGTCCCCATATGTGAAGACTCATTCCTGCTTGTTCCTGGAGATAGCACAGTTACTTACCTTTAACAGGTGATCTCTGGGAACAGCAGGAATAAGTCTTCATAACCCACCCACCTCCCCAGGAGTTGTATCTCTATCTATCTTTCCTTTCCTCTCTTTCTCTTTGTCTCAGCTTTAAAACTTAACTGAGGAGAGGCAGTTGGGAAAGGCGGGAAGGCAGCACGCAGGCATGGTGGGATGCTTCCAAAAGCTTTTTGATTGGATGCTGGGAAGCGTTCCCGCCCAGACTCCGTCGATACCAACGTACCCATATGTGAAGACTTATTCCTGCTGTTCCCAGAGATCACCTGTTACAGGTAAGTAACTGTGCTTTCTTGCACCCCCGGACTCTCTCTATTCAGTCTTGCCGCTCGTCTGCTGGACACTGGAACTCTATGCCACCTCTGTACGCTCCTCTTTGGATTGGTGGAAGCTGCGGCATTCGTGGAGGCTCCCCCCGGCATACCTGCTCTCTCCGGTATGTTAGGGAAACGCAGTTCTTCTAGCATACTCCAAGCTGCTTCTTTGGTCTGCACCCGCCGTGATTTCCCTTTGGCTGTGATCAGGAGACCAAATGGGAACAACCACTTATATCTTATAGCCTCTCTCCTCAAATAAGTCGTCACCTCTTTGAGGTTTCGTCGTCTTTGCAGTGTTCCCACAGAGAGATCCTGGAAAAGCTCCAATTGATGCTCCTCCCAGGTAATCTGTCGCACTTTCCTCGCTGCTTTCAACAGCCCCTCCTTGACTTTGAAGGAGCCGAGACACACCACTATATCCCTTGGCTTATTGTCCCATATCAGGCCTAGGCCTCTGTGCGCCTGCTCAATTTGCGAGGGGTCTATTTTCGTACCCCTCTCCGGGTCTGCGGCCACTACTAAGGAGTTGAAACTTTTTAGCAAGACTTCTTCACAATTGCGGTATTGAGGTTCCTCTGGGAGGCCACGAATCCGTAGGTTACATCTCCTTGATCTATCTTCCAGATCTTCCAATTTCACCTGCTGCTCTGTTTGGGCATGCTTTAGGTCTCCCCAGCCTCTTTGCATTTCTTCAGTTATCTCTCCCTGTTGATTTATCTGAGTCTCCATCTCCTCCACTCGGTTCCCGATGTCCCCGATGTCTTGCCTCAATGCTTGTAAGGACTCCTTTAGTTCGTGCGTCACTCCGCCAATTTCTATCTTTATCTCCTCTTTCAATTCAGTAAGCCAGTCCTTCAATTTGGCAACACCTCCTGGGCAACAGCCCCGCTCAATCTCCTTGGCCAGATCTGTTGGGTCTCCTTCCTGCCCTCGACTCTCCTTCTCCGTTGCTTTCCCGCTTCTGGCTGCTGCATATGGTGAGCGGAAGTCTGCCAGTTTCTTCCTTGCGGCCAGACTTCCTTCACTTTTTTCCATGCTGCCTCTTAACGCCGCTTGAGCAGTGAAAAGTTTGAGGCCCTCCAATATCCCCCAACCTCCACACACTCTTAAGCACACTTACTTAGCTTCACGGCCTTCTCACCAAGTTTCCAGCCGTCCTCTCTCTGAGTCAATGGTATTCAGCCGAGCTCCCCCCTGTTCGTCGAGGCTGTCGTCGGGGCTCTCCCTGGTCTCTCCTTTCTGTATCCTTGCTGCTTTGCCTCTCACGGTCCATCTCCGGCGCTTTGCCCTGCCTCCGCCTTCCCTGGGGCACTCAGGCTGCTCTCTCTACTCGCCCGGGCTCTCCCCTGGTTCTCCTGGCTGCACGCCGCCCCCGAGCTCACCGCTCACCTCCTGCTGTCTTCTATCACCCGGGACCAATATCCCGGTGGCCCAGCTTTCCTCCTCTGCTACGGGCAGCACAGCCGCACGCTGTTCAGCTCCTGCCCCAGATGTTGGGCCGCTGCATGGTCCTCCCATCGGGCCGCCGGATCCACCACACTTCCCGGCTCCACACTCTTCAGGCAGGGGGCTCTCTCCACAGCTCTTCAACTTTCTCCGCTGGTTTCCCCCGCCACTTCCAGCCTCTCAACTCTCGATGTGGGGAGGGGACCCTCGCCACCACTTCTCCTCCTCAACTTCGGCCTGCCTCGCAATCAGCTGGGTCCTCCGCCCGATCAGCTGCCCCTCCACTTGCAGCTCTCCGGATGCCGTTTGGCTTTTCTTTGAACGCGGATATGCTCCAAGGTTAGTGCCTCAACTTTATAGCTCTGCCTCCCTTGTTTTTTGGGGGTTTTGACACCTTTAATCAGGCCTTAGCAGCGGAGCTCATTCACCTCGCCGCCATGAGGTCCGCAGACGTCACCGGAAGTCCGATCAGTTTTATTTTTGAAAGAGAGCACCAGAGCAGTTAGTAATCATTGGTGTGAGATGGATCTTCAAAGCAGTTTCCGTGTTGGGAAAAATTTCTTGAACATTATCATGTTTTATATTTGATTTTATTTATTAATTTAATTGTATGTCAGGGCTTGACAAACCCCAGGCACCAAGTTGCCATAGCAACTAAAAAATCGGACCTGGGGCTTGGAGCACCTACAGCTTGACTAGCACTGGCTGCCTGCAGGGATCCCATCCCCTTCCGACATAAGTGTGCCTACTGGCACTGGCTGCCCACAGGGATTCCATCCTCTGTGGGCCGAAGTGCGGCAGGAATTGGCCCTGGCTGCCTGTGGGGATCCCATCCCCCACAGGAAGAAGGGCCACCAAAGGCTGTGATTGCAGTGGGAATTGGCCCTGGCTGCCCACAGGGATCCCACCCCTATGGGCAGAAGTGCTGCATTTGCAGCGAGGATCAGCTCTAGCTGCCTGCAGGGATCCAATCTACTGTGGACAGAAGAGAAGGGGATAAGCCGCAATAGCAGCACAGATGCAAGCTGTCTGCAGGAAATGGGATCCCTGTGGCAGACAGCTTGCATCTAGGCTGCAAAGGCAGCCCTCCCCTTCTCTTCTGCCCATGGGAGATTGGATCCTCATAGGCAGAACAGGAGGGGAAGCGGGCTGCTCGTGGGATCCGAGCCGATCAGGGCCTGCAATAAAAAAGGGGAAAAAAAAGTTAGACAGAAGGGGGAAAGTGAGTTTAAATTTTAAAGGGCCAGAAACTCTATAAAAAAAAGGGAGGGGGAGAAAAAGGTGGGAATCCCAGGGCAGGGGGTTGGGAGTACTAGGGGAGAAGGGGGGAAAGAGTCTGGAGAGGGAACAGAGAAAGATTAAGGGATAAATGAATGGGAACAAAAGGACACAATGTGTATTTACTTAAAGGTGTATAATCCTCCCTCAAGAACACACACACAAAAGCACACCACACCACACGCAGGCACCACACCTCTGTAGTGTGCACACACATGCACTGCAGCCCTGCAAACAACCCACACAGAGACACCCACAATCACATCCCATGCACAGACTGGCACACCACTGTTGCACCACACCACCCACACAGACACTTGCTATCTGAAGCTCTAGCGGTTATCTAAAGATGACACACTATGTAGAAACTCTGGCGTTAGTCTCACAAGACTTTGAGAACATGAGACCAGCATGAGAGTACCAGAGGAGGGGGCATGAGGAAGTCATGAGCACTGGCTCCTAAATCCACACTGAATTTGTCATGACCTGTTGTATGTTATGTGTAATCTGCCTAGAATACTGTTCTATGGAATATATTTAAATAAATAAAAGTTCTTCTTCCAGGCTTTCATCATCTTTTTTAATGATTCAAGAAAATAAGAATGACTGGAAAAACTAATTCAGTATCAAAGTTGTTACCCAAATTGCATTTTTAGAACTCTGATTTCTCCAGGACCAAGCAAGAAGTCAGTCCTCACATATGGGTGACATAGACAGAGCCCTCGCGTGGGAACTCTCCCCAGCTTTCACATGATCGCCTTTCCGCCCAAAAAGAGCCATCTTACCCTCAGTCTTCTTTTTTTCCGTAGAGCTCGCCTGACATTCGTCTGTATCTTGGAGAAAAGCTGATTGCCCTGTCAGTAGTTTTTGCTGTCTCTGTACCTATTTTCTCTCAATTTGCATCTTTTTCGCCTTCCTGAACCTCCCGGTATCATCATTGCCTTAGTGCCGTGTTTTTTTTGTAGGGGGAGGGTATCTATTTTCTTCTCTTTGGCGCGCAGGTTTTTTCTTACACCCTCCTGATCGAGGCATGAGTCTTTTGACTTGGCAGAAGCAGTCTTTCCTGACGTCTGCCCTGACCAGTGGCTTTAGAAAATGCGTCAGATGTGGCTGGACTATTTCCATCAGAGACCTGCCATTTCTCCAGGACCAAGCAGGAAGTCAGTCCTCACATATGGGTGACGTCGGCGCCGACGGAGCCCTCACGGAGCAGTTTTCCCCAGCTTTCAAAGAAAGCCTTTTGGAATTGCAGCGCGCATGCGCGGTCCTCTTCCCGCCCAAGGGTGCCATCTTGCTCAGTCTTCTTTTTTCCGCGGAGCCCTACAGACTTTGTTTGTAACTCCCCGCTAGAAAAGTTGATTTTATTTGTCTTTTTTCTCGGTTCGACGCCGGTTCTTTTCCCGCCCGGACCCGCAACGCCGGTTGCGAGTCAGTTCTTTATTTTTCGTTTTTTTGTCCTTCGTGACAGATTTCGCGCCTTTTTTTCTTTTTCACTGGCAGCCCTGTCTTTTGACCTCGCAGGGGCCCTTTTTCCCCCGATGGCTGCCAGCGGGTTTAAGAAGTGTGATCGGTGTAAGAAACTCATGTCTCTTACCGACACACACGACTACTGCCTCTGCTGCCTCGGACCCGATCATGACCCGATGATCTGTGGTCCGTGTGGCAAAATGTCCTCAAAAGCGTTGAGGAGTTGGCGGGAACGTATCTTCTCTGACTCCGGCCGGGCTCCGACCTCATCAGAGGCTTCGACGTCTCGGGACTCTGGTCCTGAGCATCGTCGCAGTTCCTCTGAACGGGGGTCTCCTACCCGGGAACATCATCGGAAGAAGAAACCCGCGAGGGCGGGGTCAGTGGACGCTCCTGGTTCCTCGAGGGCCAGGTCGCATAGCCCCGATTCCCGTCCCGGGTCCTCGGAGATGGAGAGGCCTTCCAAACATCCTCGTCTTGAGATGGACTCGCCCGCTCACGTTAGTACTGTTGTCCTCGTGGACTCGCCTCCGAAGGACCTGACGTCGGGCCCGACGCCGTCGGGGCCCGAGTCGGGGGCTGCTGGGTCTCCTGAGCTCGGACTCAGGTTGACGGCCTTGGAGAGCAGTTTCGCTGCCTTCATGGACCAGCAGCGGGCATTGATCGCTGACCTCGCCGGTGCTTCTGCCCTGACCACTGGGACGTCGAAGTCGACCCCGGAGACCAAGCCGATCCTCGAGTCCATGAGGGCTCGAGTCGATCCTCGGTCGCGGTCTCCTTCGGCCTCCCGTTCGGGACCGAGGTCGTCGACGCCGACTCCCTCGGCATCGGGGCGGACGGCATCGATGCCTGCCCGACCGGAGCCACTCGACTCCACCTCCGAGGAGTCAGCCTGGGAATCCGAGGACGAAGAGTCACCTGGTTCTTTTCGGACTCGGTGTGTCCCATCGGACTCCCCCGAGTCCGAACCTCGGAGACGGTCCCCCCCGGAGGATACCCGGTTCTCGGACTTCGTGCGGGATATGGCCAAGGCCTTGGCCTTCCCCGCGGATCCCGAGGAGGGGCCTCGAATCGAAGAACTCGACGCCCTCCAATATGACTCTCCCCCAAAGGAGGCCTTTATTGTACCAGTTCCTCCGATGCTGGAACGACTTCTCTTCCGCATGTGGGAGAGCCCGGCGTCGTCGCCGGTGTTAAGCAAGCGGGTCGATTCCATTTATCGAGTCCGCAAGAGCCCCGGGTTCCAAAAGGCACAACTACCGCACCATTCCATGGTGGTGGAATCGGCCATGCATAGACTTAAGAGTCAGAAAATGCACTCCTCGGTGCCTCCCGGTCGGGAGGCTCGAAGCCTGGATGCCCTCGGTAGGAAGTGTTTCCAGGGCTCTATGCTTGCTTGTCGAGTCCAGACCTACCAGCTCTACATGGGCATGTATCTCCGAGACCTGGCTAAAGAAATAGCCGGGTTCTCTGCTGGTCTCTCCGACGAACCTTTGCAGAGGTTCCAAACCTTGTCAACTGGTATTCGGGAGTGCTCAAAGTTTATCTCTCGAGCAGCCTACGATGGTTTTGAGGCATCGGCTCGAGTAGCCGCAGCCGGCATCGGTGGCCACCGCCAGGCTTGGCTTCAGTCATCCGACCTCGAGCCATGGGTGCAGGACAAGTTGGTCGATGTCCCCTGCAGAGGTGAAAACCTCTTTGGCAAGCCCATGGATGAGAAGGCTGCACAGATCGAGACCGAGACTCTCACCAGGACTCGTCTCTCACGGAAGACCTCTGCCCCTTCTCAGAAGAAGAAGGGCTCGGGGAAAAAGCCCTTTTACCCGAGGAAGGCGGCTGCCTATCAACACTACCCTCATTATCAGGCCTCAGCAGCTCCCCAACAGGGTAAGCAGGCCAAGGGACGGGGTAATGGGTCCCGTAGGCAGCAAGCCCCCAAGCCTGCACCACCGGCCCCTGCTCAGCAGGGTGGGGGTTTTTGACTTCATCAGCATAGCCTCTCCCCCTCAGCTGGTTTCTCTCAGCACAGGAGGCCGGCTGGTCCACTTTGCCCACAGGTGGTCCAACATCACCACAGATACCTGGGTGCTTCACATAGTTCAAAAGGGCTATCTTCTTCACTTTCACCAGGTACCTCCCTCCTATTTTCCAGGGGAGCCTCTTCGACTCCCTCTGCACAGGGACTTACTCCTTCAGGAGTTAGCAAGTCTTCTTCAGGAACAGGCTGTGGAACCGGTGCCCCACCACCTGAGGGGTCAGGGGTTTTACTCCAGGTACTTTCTGATACCAAAAAGAACAGGAGGCCTCAGACCCATCCTGGACTTGCGCAACCTCAACAAGTTCCTCGCAAAGGAAAAGTTCAAGATGCTTACCCTTGGAATCCTGCTGCCCTACCTCCAGCAGGGAGACTGGCTATGCTCCTTAGATCTGAAGGATGCCTACACTCACATCCTCATTCACCCCAGCCACAGACAATATCTCAGATTTGTGGTGGGGGGCCATCATTACCAGTACAGAGTACTACCCTTTGGCCTAAACTCCGCACCAAGGGTGTTCACCAAATGTCTAGCAGTGGTGGCGGCTTATCTAAGACTTCAAGGCCTTTTTGTATTTCCATACCTGGACGACTGGCTCATCAGAGCACAGTCTTCCCAAGAGGCCATTCACGCCACGCTCCGCACTGTGGCTCTGCTTCAGTACTTGGGCTTTGTCATAAACTTCGCAAAGTCCACTTTGCTCCCCTCTCAGGATCTCGAGTTCATCGGCGCAAGATTGAACACGCTTCAGGCGCAAGCTTTTCTGCCTCTCGACAGAGCAAACAGGCTCATGGATCTTGCCAGCCACTTTCGCAGCAATTCCCTAGTCTCTGCCAGGCAATTTCTGCGACTGCTCGGCCATATGGCTTCCACAGTCCATGTGACCCCCAATGCCCGCCTAAACATGCGCCCTGCTCAATGGTGCCTTCGCACACAATGGCATCAGGCCACTGGGAACCTAGCGGACTCCGTACAGATCTCCGACCCGCTGGTCTCTTCTCTACAATGGTGGCTTCATCTGCCAAAACTAGTGCTAGGAGTGGCTTTTCAGCCCCTTCCGCCTTCTCAGGTCCTGACGACCGATGCTTCTCTCCTGGGCTGGGGAGCACATTGCCAGGGAAAATGTACTCAAGGCCTCTGGACTCCTTGGGAGTCTGCTCAGCAGATAAACTTCCTGGAGCTCAGAGCCATCCGCCTAGCTCTCAGAGCCTTCTCCCACCTGACTTCTCACCAGTCTGTGCTGGTCCAGACAGACAATCAGGTTGCAATGTTCTACGTGAACAAACAAGGCGGAACAGGCTCCTTCCTTCTCTGTCAGGAGGCGCAGAAACTGTGCTCTTGGGCCGTCCACCACGGCATCATCCTCAAAGCTGTCTATCTCCCAGGTCAGGAAAATTACCTGGCAGACAAGCTAAGCAGGATCCTTCAGCCACACGAGTGGAGGTTGGATCCGTTGGTGGTTCAGCGGATCTTTCTCAAGTGGGGCCTCCCCACCATGGATCTGTTTGCCAGTCCTCTGAACCGGCAACTTCCCAGATTCTGCTCTCGACAACCGCATCCTCTCAGAGTAGCGGCGGATGCTTTTCTGATTCCATGGTCCACAGGCCTCTTGTATGCCTTTCCTCCCATGCCGCTGGTGTCCCGGACACTCTTCAAAGTTCTCAGAGACAAAGCCTCGATGATCCTAGTGGCTCCCCGGTGGCCGAGACAACCTTGGTTCCCGCTTCTGATGCAGCTGGCGGTGGACACTCCTCTTCCTCTGGGGTTTCAGCCCGACCTCCTGTCACAGGATCAGGGGACTTTCCTGCACCCCAACCTCCGGTCCCTTCATCTGATGGCCTGGCTGCTGAAAGGGTAGTCCTTGCTCCCCTCCAGCTGCCTCCAGATGTGGAGGAAGTCGTCTTGGCCTCCAGGCGGCCCTCCACCCGGACGTCCTACGCTCTTAAGTGGCGTCGGTTCTTCGTCTGGTGTGCTCAGCAGTCTCACGATCCCTTCTCCTGTTCAGCATCAGTGGTCTTGCAGTACTTGCTTTCCCTCTCCAATCTTGGACTTAAGTCCAACTCGGTCAGGGTCCACCTCAGTGCTCTTTCTGCGCATCACATGCCGGTGGATGGCAGACCTCTTTCCAGCCACCCTCTAGTGGCTCGTTTTCTCAGAGGCCTCCTTCTCCTTAAACCACCTTTGCACCCACCAGCCCCTGACTGGGATCTGAATGTGGTTTTACAGCGGATTACCTGTCCGCCTTTTGAACCTATGGCTACCTGTCATCTTCGTTTTCTTTCTTGGAAAACCTTGTTGGTGGCCCTCACTTCTGCTAGACGCGTTAGTGAGCTACAGGCCCTAGTAGCTGATCCTCCTTACACTATGTTCTACAAGAATGGGGTAGTCCTGCGGACTTACCCTAAGTTTCTTCCCAAAGTGGTTTCCCCTTTTCACATCAACCAGGAGGTGGTACTTCCGACCTACTTTCCCAGGCCACACTCCAGCCGAGCTGAAATGGTCCTGCATACCCTGGACTGTAGAAGGGCGTTAATCTTCTACCTTGACCGTACGCGGGAGCACAGAAGGGCTGTTCAGCTCTTCGTCTCTTATGACCCCAATAAGTTGGGGCTCCCTGTCTCCAAGCGTACTCTGTCCATCTGGATTGCTGACTGTATCGCTTGGGCTTATGAGGCAGCCGGCCTCTCGTTGGAAAGTCGAGTCACGGCTCATCGTGTTAGGGCAAAGGCTACGTCAGTGGCTTACCTCCGCTCTGTTCCATTGGCAGACATCTGCCGGGCCGCTACTTGGTCTTCAAGCCAGACTTTTGCAGCCCATTACTGCCTAGAGAGGGAGTCCCGCAGGGACAGTGCTTTCGGACAGACAGTCCTCCGTAATCTCTTTGAGGTATAGGCAACTCCTACCCTCCGTCCCGGATGTTGGGCTACCGGTTGGAGGCGTATTCAGAGAAGATTCCTTCCTTCTGTGCTACTGAGCTTGAGGGAGCTCCTTTTTGTGCTTAGGGTCTCCGGTAGCCTTAAGCTTGGGAGTCCCATATGTGAGGATTGACTTCCTGCTTGGTCCTGGAGAAAGAGTAGTTACTAACCTGTAACAGGTGTTCTCCAGGAGCAGCAGGAATCAGTCCTCACAACCCTCCCTCCTCCCCTTGGAGTTGCAGTTCTATGCTTTCGTTTTTTTGCTAATTTTTTTTGCTGTCTTTTAGCTATGTCATCAGACTGAGCAAGATGGCACCCTTGGACGGGAAGAGGACCGCGCATGCGCGCTGCAATTCCCAAAGGCTTTCTTTGAAAGCTGGGGAAAATTGCTCCGCGAGGGCTCCGTCGGCGCCGACGTCACCCATATGTGAGGACTGATTCCTGCTGCTCCTGGAGAACACCTGTTACAGGTGAGTAACTAACTGGTACCTTCAATGCCTCGGGCCCGACCATGAGCCCTTCACATGCGCTCTCTGCTTCCAGATGATACGCAAGGGGCTGAAGAAATGTGAAAAGCAGCGGTAATCTCTGTTTGGCCCTAAGACATTGGCATTAACCCCGGCATCAACATCAGAATTGATGCCTTTGAAGGGCGCTGCGAGGTCGTGGGACTCCGAAGCAGCGACTCTCTTTCGAAGAGGAGCGTTCCTGGAAGGAACAGACTCTGTCTCAGTCCTCGTTGAAGGGCGATGCATGCCATCGAAGCCTCGATGCAACTCCGAGAGCAAAGGCCAGGAGTAGCCTCCAAACTTCCCTGGCGGGAAGCTGTGCCTTCTGTGGCTTTGGATGGTCAGCGTGGGACTCCCGAGGCTGTTACCATCGAGGAATCCCCGCTGAAGGAACAGGCATCGGCACCGAAAAATGCAGCACCGATGCCGGCAGCTGCAGAGCATCCTTCCAAACAGAGCAGTTAACTCTTGAGCGCAGCCTGGCTGTCTTTATGGCACAGCACAAGCCTCAGGAAGCAGGAGCATCCAGTTCCTCGGGCCTGTGATGGCACCGTCCACTACGGGTGCCTCGCTGGTGGCAGTCCAGCTAGTTTTTGGAAAAACATGCTATCTTCTCCGGTTCCCAGGACCCGTTCTTGGTCCTGGTAGGTGCAGAGGATCTCCCCTCAAGTGCATCGGGCTAGAAGCACAGAGAACCGGGGTCGCCTTCCACTCCGCCATCGGGGCATCAATGCAGTTCCCATTCCCATCAATACTTTGAATTCTTGTCTGACTCTGATTCCAAGTGGGAAATAGAGGAATCCCCAGAAACGGTGAGATGCTGGGATATCCCTTTGTATCCCTCACCCCCATATGAGCGCAGGAGGTCGTCAGGGACATGGAGAAGGCTTTTCCCTTCACAATTGAAGCTGAAGAGGAACCTCGGCAGAGGAGCTGGAGATCCTCCAGTATCCAACTCCCCCGAAGGAGGCCATTACCCTCCCGGTACACCCTATCCTGTAAAGGTTACTACAGAGTATGTGGGAGGCCCCTGTTATAGTGCCATTGTGAGCAGGCGTCTTGATTCTATGTATTGAGTCCCCAAAAGCCCAGGCTTTGAGAAGACATAACTGCCTCACAACTCCATGGTTGTGGAATTGGCCATGCGCCATATTAAGAGCAAAACTATGCACTCCTTGGTGCCCCCAGGTAGGGAGGCAAGCACCATGGATGGATTTGGCAGAAAGGGTTGCCAGAGCTCGATGCTTGTGGCCCATATAGAAACATATGAACTGCACATGAGCATGTACAAACCTGGCAGGGAAGCTTGCCAGGTTCTCGGCTGGCTTATCTGCAAACTATCTTCAGCATTTCCAGAGCCTGGTACCTACAATCAAGGAATGCTCCAAATATGTGACTCATGCAGCCTCTGATGGTTTTGAGTCTGCGGTAGACTAGGAATAATGTGTTCAGGACAAATTGATCAATGTTCCCTGTTGGGGAGAGAACTTCTTCGGCAAACCGATTACATAGAAGGCCGCAGAGTTGGTAACTAAACAGGTCACTGATGAACAGGCTTTCGAGAGAGACCGCTGATCCTTCCCGATGGAAGGCCTCTGCCACTTTCAGATCTTGACTCATCTGATCTCCTTTGTGTTTCCTTACCTTTCCCCCTAGATGTATCCCTGTCTACACCTACTGTCTATCTTGACTAGATTGTAAGGTCTGATGAGCAGGGACTGTCTCTTACATGTCTGTGCAGCGCTGCACACATCTTGTAGTGCTATATAAATGCTCAGTAATGGTAGTAGTAGGAAAATGTCCTATCTGAAAAAAAGCATTTGTCCTAAAGCATTCATACCAGCCGCCCCCACAGGGGCAGCAAGCCAAGGGACAAGGCCAGAAGCAACGTAGGCCTAAATCTCCAAAACCCCAATTAGCGCCACAGCCTGTGGATGGGCTTTTGACTCCCGAACCATGCCCTTCTTCCTCTTTCAGGCCCAGTTCTGCAGCACATTGGGGAACATCTCACATTTGCCCATCGTTGGCCCAGCGTAACCATCAATACCTGGGCTCTTCAAGTAATAAAGGAGGGCTACCTCCTATTCTTCAATCAGCCCCCCAATCTCGTTCTTTCCATGGGATTACCCTTTGGAACCTTACCATCAAGAACTTCAGCAAGAGTTCAAGGTTCTTTTGCAAGAAAGAGCAGTGGAGGTTGTTCCACCATCTGAAACGGGAAAGGAATTCTACTCCTGCTACTTCCTCGTTTCCAATTAAACAGGTGGATTCCGTCCCATTCTGGATCTCCACAATCTCAGTTGCTTCCTAGTGCGAGAGAAGTTCATGATGGTATCTGTTGGAACGTTGCTGCCCTACCTCCAGCAGGAGGATTGGCTGTGCTCCTTGGATCTAAAAGATGCCTATACCCACATCCTCATTCACCCCTTGCACCTGCAGTGCCTCCGCTTTGTCATCAGTGGACATCACTATCAATACAGGGTTCTCCTTTTCGGACTGGCATCCATTCCGAAAGTTTTCACAAAATGTCTGACAGTCATAGCTGCTTTTCTTAGGGGAAGACGAAGATGCCCTGTACCCATTCATGATGACTGGTTGATCAGAGACCGGACGCCAGATGAGTTCTGTGTGTCTGCACAATGCACCATCCAGGGGCTGGAGCAGCTAGATTTTGTCATCAAGTACCCAAAGTCCCACCTGCAACCCACTCAGCACCTCAGGTTTGGGGCTCTCCTCAATACCACTGTGGCCAGAGCCTACTTTCCATGGGACCAGGCCCAGCGCCTCGTCTCTCTGGCTCAGGAAGTCCATCATTGCTCAACAGCCTCAGCTCACCAAGTGCTTCATCTCCTGAGCCACATGGCCTCCACAGTCCATGTAATGCCATCTGCCTGGCTTCAGATGAGGCAGGCACACTGGACGCTCTGCACAGAGTGGCATCAGGCAGTGGACCATCTCACGGACCAGATCAGGGTGACTTCGCCACTGACGGAATCCCTTTCCTGGTGGCAGCAACCGACTCATCTTCTAGCAGGGTTTCCTTTCCAGGCCCTGGGCACCAGCAGATGCTAACCACGGATGCCTCGAAACTGGGCTGGGGAGCCCATCTTAATGGCCTCCATACCCAGGGACTTTGGACGAGGTGGGAGAGTTTCCGTCAGATAAACTTCTCAAACTCAGGTTAGTAGTGAATGCCCTTTGAGTCTTCCAGCAACAGCTGTCCAACCAGGTAGTCCTCATCCAGATGGACAGCCAGGTGAGAAACATCAACAAGCAGGGGTGGCACAGGCTCCATACCTCCTCTGCTGGCTGGCTGTTAGACTCTGGAGATTTGCCAACAAACACAGCATGCTTCTCCTGGCGGCATACCCCCTGAGACAAGACATCACATTAGCAGACAGGCTCAGCAGAGTGCTGCAGCCGCATGAGTGGACTCTCAATACACAAGTAGCCCGCAACATCTTCCAGAGGTGGGACACTACATCCATGGACCTTTTTGCCACTCCTTACCTATGCCCAGCTACCGCTGTTCTGCTCTACAGTTCCCTGTCACAGTCGGGTAGCATCCGATGTGTTCCTCCTGAACTGGAGCAAGGGATTACTTTATGCTTACCCACCTACTCCCTTGGTGGCCAAGAGTCTTTTCAAGGTCCAAATAGACAGGGTCACCATGATACTCATTGCCCCATGCTGGCTCAGGCAACCATGATACCCTCTGTTGCTTTGCCTCTCCCAGGCACCTCCTTACACCTTGGACATGCCCCGGACCTGATCTCTCAGGAGGAGGGGACCCTCCTCCACCCCATTCTCAAGTCCCTAGCCCTCACAGCTTGGATGCTAAGAGGGTAGCTCTTGCTCGGTTTCACCTACCGAGGGAAATGGAGAATATTCTCCTCGCACACCGCAAGGATTCCACTAGACATGCATATGCCTTCAAATGGCACATATTGTCTGGTGTGCAGACAGAGCCCTTAACCCTTTTTCCTGCTTGGTGAAGCAGGTCTTAATGTACCTTCTACATCTTTCTCATGCTGGATTGAAGTCTAACTCAGAATACATCTTAGTGCTCTGGCAGCCTGCCATCATATGAATGAATGGTCTAAACACCACTACATTCCCACTCGACCCCTGCCCAGTTTCTTGGCTGAAGCGATGCAGAACTGAACTGTTAACATTCATCCATATCCAGCAACAAGGGAAGATGGTGGCGGCAGCCTTTATCAAGTGAGCACGCATTTGCTATGGGGAAGAAGCGTATGGGGAAGGCTGGGTCTCTGCCCTCCCAACCTTCCTGTACCTCTATGCCGGTTCCTACCTCAATTGTTGGTGGTTTGGATGCATTTTTGTTTCGTGCGGCTCAAGGTTCGGATGAAGCTGAGGGAGTATGCCGGGCTGCAGCTTCACCGGAGTCTGAGTACTCGGCAGCTGCTTCGGCGTCATCTCTCTCCCCTGCATTGAGCCCGGCGCCGAAAGTGCTCTGCAGTCGATCTCTGCTGGAAGGATTCCTGGAGATAGCACTCCCCTCAACGTTGGACGAAGTTGCTCTCCCGGGAGGGCCAGGAAAGGAGGGACCGGCAGAGCCAGAAAGTGTTTTGCCTTGGCGGCACTGCTCGATTTCGTCATCGGCATCATCGAGTGAGGAGCGTGCAGAGAAGGGAATCTCTGCACTACGAGGAGGAGAGGCGTCAGCATGGATGGAAGCCGTATTGCCAACTGCTGAATCAGTGGTGGCTTTTTCCTTACAGCGGCCTGTGAATTTTACCCTAGAGGCTGTTTGGAATGCCGTCGTTTCATTGGGAGAGGTTTTCCTTAGCTATGAAGCTGAACACCTCTTTAGTTGTAGTTGAAGAGCTGGAAACGAAAGTTTCAGGAATGCGGTTGGAATTGGAAGAAATGCGTAATAAGGTCACTAACCTTGAGGAACACTGAAGCTTATAAAAAGAACTTTGCGTCTGTTCAAGTTAAGTTGGAACATTTAGATAATCTGTCTAGAGCAAATAACTTCAAAAATCATTGAGAAGATTGTCCAGAAACTACAGGATCACCTTGACAACATGCCCCACTGACAATCAGCAACATGGCTTCAAACAACAGCCAGGAATTGAAACACTTATGACATCTCTCTTAGACACAATAATAAAAGGAACATCCAACCTCAATCAGGGCTTCATCCTCATTTTTATCGATATCTCTGCAGCCTTCGACTCCATCTCTATCAACCTTTTCTTAAACAGACTCACTTCTATTCGAGTGGGAAGAACACCACTCAAATGGATTCAATCCTATCTCTCCGACCGTTACCAACAAGTAAGAATGGATACAAAAAAATCAACACCATACTTACAAAATCATGGCGTGCCTCAAGGATCGTCACTATCAGCACTACTATTCAACATATACATTCAACCCATGCAGTATTTTCCATAAACACAAAATAAACTACCATATATATGCTGATGACTTCATGCTGTATACTCCACTCAACATAGCCAACCCAGACTTGAGTCACAGATCAAACTGCTTTACAGACTTGGTTCAATGGTTAACAAACCACATGCTTAAAGTCAACATAAATAAGACTGAAGCGCTATACATCTCCAGGAACAAAACATTCTCCCCACCAAAGACAATTACAATCGATAAGGCAAGCATAGAGATCAAAAAAAGGTATGATATTTGGGCATAACATTAGACCAACACCTAAACTTCATATCATACATCAGCAACATTTCAAAAGCAATTTATCATAAAATAAGAGTCCTAAAGGACCTCCAACCTCTCATTAGTGAAGATGACTTCAGAAATGTATACCAAGCAATGATATTTCCTCATCTGGACTTTTGTAACAATGCCCTTCAAGGTCTCCCCAAACAATCACTACATCATCTCCAACTAGCACAACACACAGCAGCCAGAATCATAATGGGAGCAAAAAGATCTGACCACATCACACCCATACTTAAAAAGCTGCATTGGCTCCCACTGGCTAGCCGGATCAGATACAAGACAACAATAATAATTTCAAAATAATCTATAACATCCTCAGCACCCTGTCTGGAATCTACAATACACACAACTGTAAAAGACAGAAACACGGAAATGCCAGCAAAATAAGTTAGCTTTACCAGCCAAGTTAATAAAGATGCAACCAGGAAACACAGAAAAGAGGATTCTCATTGTACACACCAGACCTCTGGAACATCCTCCCTACAGAACTAAGAATAATCCCAGATCTCTCAGATTTCAGAAGGAAACTAAAAACCCATCTATTCAAAGAACACTTTAAGGACTGGCAGTTAACAAGTTACCTCCTACACAGCTGTAAATTGTTAGTTATATAATGTTTTGTTGAGCACTGTTCTATGTAAAGTGAAAGTTCCCTGTTTCATGTAAATCATTTTGATTTCCTGATTAAGTGGTATAGAAATTTTTTTTTAAAAAATGCAATCGATAGTCTGTCCCTTTCCGCTCACCCCCTCATTGTTTGCTTCATGAGGGGCCTCTTGCTGTCTCATCCACCAATCCAGTTAGCCTTCTGCGCTCTCAAGTTTCTTTCCTGGAAGGTCATTTTCCTGGTGGCGCTTACTTTGGC
Organism: Ichthyophis bannanicus; assembly: GCA_033557465.1. Taxonomy (NCBI): domain Eukaryota; kingdom Metazoa; phylum Chordata; class Amphibia; order Gymnophiona; family Ichthyophiidae; genus Ichthyophis; species Ichthyophis bannanicus. Next base: position 882,319,838 of record CM066035.1, on the reverse strand, counting down.
ATGCAGTGTCAGTGAACTACTGGTGCTTGTGATGCACGCGCCCTATACCAGGTTCCACAAAAATAGATGTTTCTATCATCCTAAATTTCTACCTAAGGTGGTTTCGCATTTTCATCTGTCAATGGTACTTCCCACCTTCTTTTTTAGGCCTCATGCGAACAGGGTAGCGGCCTCTCTCCATACCTTGGACTGTAAGAGGGCATTGACTTTCTGTCTAGAACAGAAAAAAGCCCACCGCCATTCCTCCCAGCTCTTTGTTTCCTGTGACCCAAAAAGGCTGGTCGTGGCAGTTTCTAAATGAACTCTTTCCATTTGGGTGACTGGCTGCTGCATTTTTGCTTAGAATGGCATGTCACGGTGCACAATGCTTAGGCTGGACTTTCCTTAGAATGGCATGTCATGGCGCACAGTGTTCATGCCATGGCAGCCTCTGTAGCTAACCAGCATTCTGTCTCCTTTCTGGAGCCCATTACTGCCTGGATGAGGTTTCCCGGCATGACAGCACCTTCGGCCAAGCCGTACTTTGGCACCTCTTTGGGAATTAATTTAGCTCCTTCCTGCAGCCCTTCTGTCTGTCCAGCCTACCAGAGAATCATTCTCTTGCTTGACACCAGAGCCATATGTCACTTCTCAGAACCTTTCAGCATTTTTCTGCTGTTCTTTACAGTTTGGTTTTTCTGGTTGCCCTCTTGGGTGATTTACAGGTTTTTTTGGTAGCCTGTAGTTAGAGAGTCCCATATGTGAGGACTGACTTCCTGCTTGGTTTCGGAGAAAGTGTAGTTATTCACCTGTAGCAAATGTTCTCTGGGAACAGCAGGAATCAGTCCTCACTACCCTCCCTCCTTCCCGTGAAGTTGTTTTTTCTTTTTGGACTTGATTAAGCTATGTCATCATACTGAGGTAAGATGGCTCCTTTCGGGTGGGAAGGCGATCACACATGTGAGCTGGATCTCCAAAAGGCTTTCTGTGAAAGCTGGGGAAAGTTCCCGCATAAGGTTTTGTCAATGACATCACCCATATGTGAGGACTGATTTCTGCCGTTCCCGGAGAACACCTGCTACAGGTGAGTGAGTATGCTAACTTGCATGCAGTCATACTAATATTTCATGGCCCATCTTTGGAAAGTTGATAAGCCAAGTAGGTCAGATGCATGACTGTGCTCCTAATCAATGTTTCAGGGATAGCAAAAGCTGATCATTACATTGCAGAAAAGTTCCAGTTCAGAAAACTTCCTTTGGTGTCAGTTCAGCTTTTTTTAGCATGACCAGAATAGAGTGGTTGTAACCACAGAGCAGCAAGCTCAGCACTGCTCTAGAACATATCTTCGGTTCCTAAAATATGTTTTTCAAATTCTTCAAATATATCTAATTTATCATTGGACAAAATCTGGCAGTTTTATTTATTTTTTATTTATTTATTTATTTACATTCTCTTATATACCGCGCTATTCTGCATCAGTGCGGTTTACATTGAACAAACTGAAATTACATTGAACAGGGCATTATAACTTGGAGATAACTATTTTACAGGGAACATGGGCTATGGAGGGTTAAGTGGCTTGCCCAAGACCACAAGGAGCAGTGACTTCTAAAGAGCAACAGCAGCAGTTAAATTGAGTCGCATGGCCTGAAAGGTTTTGCTGCTCTTGTTAAAGTGTTGCAAGATAACATTCCAGTATTGCAATGAGATTCCTGTCTCAAGTTTACCCATCTGATCATGTAGCTCTTGTGCAGCATTGTGACATTCTAGCTTCTCCATGCAATCTTCTTAAATCATCTGCAAAATATCCATGATATTTCTGTACCCATCCATTAATGCTTGGCAAGCATCTGCCCGGCATGACCATCATGTAGCACTCAATTGCTTTGGCATTGAAAAAAACTTTTTTTCTTGAGTTCTCTTTCAGTTTCTTATACTTCCCAATCAAGCCCGTGAAAAAAAACATATATTGCTTGCACAAAGGCAAAAAATGCTACAACTCTACTGTGTGAATTTGCAGCATCCTTCCCCACAAGATTTAAAGAATGTCCAAAGCAAGGAACATACACAGAAAGTTCATTCAAGCTGCATGTGCTAACTTGCATACCTTTGTACCTACCAGACATGTTGCTTGCATTGTCGTAACTTTGGCCATGGCACTCATGTATGTCGAGCCTGAGCCCAACATGTTGGAGAAATGTCAGAATGCATTTGTCATTTTGTCCCATTTCAAGAAAAGTTACAAAGCGTTTCATAAGCTTATCTCCTTCAACATATTGAAAAATAACAGTGAGTTGATCAAGGTTGTCCACCTGCCACAGATGATGGAAACAAAGACTAGATGACTCCAGTGATATGACTAGTACTAAGGCTGGTACTACTAGGGGCACCCTCCAGTATTTCTCGGTCTCCAGCAGATGGTGATTGCTAGACTGGTGCTGCTGGATTCCTGAGGTCCTGGCAGCAGCTTACAGGACACCTTCCAGTTGAGCCCCATCAGCAGAGATTTCCAGGTCATATTTTGAAAACCCCTCTGGAGTTTCCTGCTCTCAGTGGGGAGGGAGGGGGGAAAGGACTGGTCTCCCCCACCAGTTTTGGTCAATTGAGCCCTGGATGGCCTAATCCAAGTAACTTGAGACGCCTCTTCTGCCCTATTTTTTTCATTGGTAGTTCATTCCCTTTATTTTTATTTTACTCTAGGTGTTTAAAAAAAGTGGAAATATATATGCTTTGTAAAGAAAAAGCGAAAACGACCCCCTCTCCTCCCCCCCCCCCCCCAGGCTACGCAGACTTTTGAGACTTCAGTCCTTTGTGCAGCTGTGAGTGACCAGTTGGGGATTTTGTCGGTCATGCTGTGTGGGAGCAGTGAAGACTGGCGTATGGCCTGTTCTGCCATGAAGGCCTTTCCCTTGTGCACTTTTGTCATTCCCTGCAGGTAGGGGTGGTTTTTGGCAGCAATCAGGCCACGTGACTGTCAGGCCTGCCAACGCTGTTGATTCTTCCTGCTGCCATGGTTGGGATGTATCTTACAACACAGAAACCCACACCAGGGGAGCTTAACAACAAATCTGGAAAAAAAACCCAGACTACCACTAAACTTAATAGACAGCAGTCTTCCACTTCTAAAGGGAAGCCACACTCAGTACCTCACTCCAGAATACACAGTTCCTTCTCCCAAGCAGATCTATTCCTCAATTATTATACAAAAATGTTTTAGCGGGAGGAAAAGGCCTCTAACTTACAATAGTATCCCTATGCAGCAATCACTTGCCTGAAGGGGAACTCATTGCTTCTTACCATCACCGGCCTAAAAAAACTCCCTTTTATTATCACGATTGTTAACTAGTCTGCTTTATCACAGCGATTTTTATATATATAAAAATGACCCATAAGAGCCTTAATAATGTTTCACAACCAACTAATTTTAAACAAAATAATGCACTTTTTCATAGGCAACAAACCTTAACCGTCAGAATCTCTTCAAAACAGACATTAAACGCCTTGTAAACCCATCGGATAAGCTATCATACGACTCCACAGTATTCCTAGAATAAAAAGGAAAAGCTTAACTGGAGGATAGAAATAACACCAGCATACACAGTGCTCCAAATCTGATCTTAAACTGCCAGCTGTTCAGATGGAACAGCAGCCTCATAGAGTTTATTAACTGGAATATGTCAGCTCTGGGAAATGTGTACCGCTAACATCTTTGCGTTTTTGTTTAGTACAAGAGGAAATTAATTTATAATTTTATTTCTCCAGTCTTGTGCATCCAAATTTGGCTTTTTGGGGTTCCCAATGTAATTATTGTCTTCCTATTTCTAAATAATGATCCTTGCTCTTTGTTCGCTGACAGTCTGTGTTCTGCATGTGTAACAGAGCCGAGGTATTCTGTTCATGTAGTTTCTATTTTGACAGTGCCACCTGTTCTCTTTCCCCAATAGGAGATGTATTGTTGTTCTCTGAGATGTATTGGTTTAATATTTGCAGTGTTGCCTTTTGATAGGTAGGGTTTGGTGCTTTGTGAGTCCTGGTAGTGCTGTTATGGTAATGGCAGGTTTGCTATGGGTTCTAATTGGGCAGTGTATATAGTACTTCCTAATGTGCCTGGCGGTTGGCACTGGTAATTTATTTTATTTAACCAGTTTTCTATACCGTCTTATCCTTCAATCAATGTGGTTTAGATTATGTAATTACTACAGACAGATATTGGATATATTCCCTTATCCCCAAAGAGCTCACAATCTATGTGACCCTGAGGCAAAGGAGGATTAGATGACTTGCCCAAGGCCACAAAGTAATGTAGAAATCTGGTAGTCTTTCTTTTATCTAAACACTCATTAAGAGGCATGTTTACTAAAAGTTAGCGTATGTTAACATTATGCAATTATTTATGCCCTTCACCCCCCTTGTGCCACCCCTGTGCAGTCCTACCAGGACAGTTGGCTCATCTGGCCAAAGTCTCACCTCAAAGTGACTGCATCAGTTGCCCAGGTGATCAAGTTTTTGGAGAGTCTCAGCTGGATGGTGAACTGCAGCAAGAATTGTCTGGTTCCCACAAAATCCTTGGGGTGAGGTTTGATACTAGAGTCAGAAGAGGTTTTTTTTCTCCAGGGAGAGAGAGAACAAGTTATGTGATCTCCCAGGAATTGGATTATCTTCAACTCCCTGGGCTCTATCACACCCACAAGAGACCTGATCCCCCCCCCCCCCCCTAGGCTCCAGCTCATATGCGTCCCGTACAAGAGAGATTATTGGTTCATTGGTCTCCCTCCTTGCAAATATATGACATTCAGCTTCCCCTTCCATCGCTGGTGCAGAGCAGTCTCCTCTGGTTTTCCAACTCAGAGAATGTGCTCAAGGGGATGCCGCTTGACCATCTTGGTTGGTGGTGATGACAGATCCTAGCCTATCGGGCTGGAGTGCTCACTGCTTGGGTCAGATGGCTCAAGATTGGTGGTCCAGCACTGAAGCAGCTTAGTCGATCAAGGCAAGGCGATTCGGTTTGTGGTGAGACATTTTCATCACCTGCTTCACAGCCAGGCAGTCAGAGTGCTTTCGGGCCATGCTATAGCTATAGCCTACATCAATCAGCAAGGCAGGAACCAAGAACATCACTTGCAAGCTATTTCAGCTCAGCACATTGCAGGAATGGAAAATGTCAAGGCCAATTTTTCTCAGTTGTCATGTTCTCGATTCGGGAGAATGGGGACACTCTCTATGGACCCTTCTGTTGCATTTTGGGGTTGTTGGACGGCCAGCTTTAGATCTGATGGCAATGTGCTCCAGTGTCAAGATGCTGGTGTTTTTCAATCATCAGACAGAGATTGGCTCCGGTGGTGTTTGCTCTGATGCTGCCATCGCCCCAGGCAGCAGATGTGTTCCCCTTTGTGGGCCCTGATCAGGTAAGTTATTCACTGCAAAGAGGACCATCCAGGAATGGTGATCTTGATAACTATGAATTGACCATGTTGGCTGTGGTATGTTGACCTGGTGAGGCTCCTGGAGGACTGGAGGGGGTTGCTTCAACAAGGGCCCATACCAATGGGCAACTCCACTCCCTTTCTCGCTTATGGCTTGGCCCTTGAGAACCACCACTTATGATGTAAAAGTTACTTGTCAATAGTGATCTCTATTCTGTTGAAAGCCAGGCATAGTTCTACCTTGGTGGCAGAGTCCGGTATACTTTTAGTCATGGTGTCGTTAACTTCGCCTTTCTCCTTGATAGGCGGATATACCTGCCTTATTAGCATTCCTCCAGGACTGTTTTGATAAGGACCTTGCCTTGAATTCCATGAGAGTGCAGCATTGTCTTGTTATCCAGGTGTGGTGTCTGGTCACTCACATTTTGTGTGGATGTGGCACGCTTCTTTCATGGGGTGTGCCATTTGCATCCTTCCGTGTGGCCTTTGATCCTGCCTTGGGGTCATGGTCTCATTCTTTGTGCACAGATATGAGCTCCCTTTGAGCGTTTGAAGTGAGCCATGCTAAAGGATCTTTCTCTTAAAGCAGTCTTTTTGGTGGCTGTCTTTTCAGCACACCACATTTCTGGGTTGCAAGCTCTCTTGTTGTGACCCTTACTTGACCTTTTCTTCTGAGGGGCGTCATCCCACAGCCTGTTTATCTTCTTGCCCATAATAGTCACCGCTTTTCACATCAACCAAGTGATTTTGCATTCATCCTTTTCGTTGAAAGGTATACAAGCAAGGATAAAGATCTTCAGTTTGTTGACATGCACAGGTTTTGCTTCATTCAAAAAGGCATGAGACAGACAGAGGATCACTACATAGCATGAAGTCAAAGCAAATATAAATAACTTCATAAATAGAAAGGGTAACCTGCCTAGATTGGCAGGTATATCTTACGCAAAGGCATAGAGGGGAGTAATCTGCCAAGAGTGGCAGGTGCAACTCTACAACTCTAGCCACCTTACTGGGTAGACTAGATGGACCATGCTGGTCTTTATTTGCCATCATGTACTATGTTACTTAAAGATGACCTACTTCTTTTGGGAGTCCAAAAGGCTCTTTGTTTTGTTTGCTGGCCACGTAAGGATCAGGCCACATCCAAGTCCATCTTGGCACACTGGATTAGAAAGACCATGAGCTTAACATATCTATTGAGTAGTAAGCCTGATCTAGAGGGTCATAGGGCTCACTCCACTCAAGCACAGGCCATTTCCTGGGTAGAGTCTTCTTGGGTTTCCCCAATTGATATTTGTCAGGTGGCAACCTGGTCCTCCCCCTGTACCTTCATTAGACATTATCACTTAGATCTCCAGGCCAGGGCAGATACTTCCTTTGGCTCCAAAGTTCTTACATCGGTTTTCTTTTCCCCACCCATTTGCTTTGGTACTTCTCACTTGTCTGGGCTGTTATAGCAGGATAATCTGGAAGGTGACATTTTACTTACTGATAATTTCCATTCCATTATGTCCTGGAATCCTCCTAGGCCAGTTCAGGACCCACCCTATCACAGTGTGCATATTTAAGGCAATTTATAGTCTCATATATGTGTGTGTTTCAGGTTGACCTTGCAGATCTGCTGTATATACTTCAGCACAGTTCAGCTTTACAAAAAACCCCACTAAGAACAGTTAGTTTTGAACTTCTTGAGAGGATTCTCTAGTTTCTCAGGAGTTTCTTTCATATGCTTTGTTAAGGAAATACTGGAGGGTGCATGTAGCTGCACCAGCCTTAGTAACAGTGATGTCATTGAAATCTTCTAGTCTGTCTCCATCATCTGCAAACTGGGGGACATAACCCACTTGTATGGAGTGGTCTAGCAGGATTCCAGGAAAGAAAATTATCAGTAAATAAAATTTCACCTTACATATATCTTCCAAGTATTCTGTGAACTGACTCATGTCCTTTTGTGGCCCCAAATGACCACATTTGCACAGTAGGCAAACTGGGCCATATACATCAATATCTGGCAAAATAAAAAAGCCTGTTGTTGTTTTGCATATTCACATCTTCATTTTTTTCACTCTCATGCATTACTCTGTGGAGGAGGATCCACGATCAAGTAAATTTTGTCCACTTCATGTATAACCTCTCTGGAAGGCAGTCTGGCAGCATCCCTGTTGCCATGGAGAAGAGAGGTCACGTGACAGGAGAACATCACCCTGGTGTGGCAGGAAGTGATCCTGTAACTAGGACCTGTCCTCCAGGTGATGTAAAACCCATCGCACCGAGGAAGTTTCTCCAGGGCCATGTGCCCATGAGGGAAGGGTTAGGACAGCCGTTATAGTTGGTGATTCGATCATTAGGCATGTAGATAGCTGGTGGCTGGTGGACGTGAGGATCGCCTGGTAACATGCCTGTCGGGTGCGAAGGTAGCAGACCTCACGCGCCACCTAGATAAGGTCTTAGATAGTGCTGGGGAGGAGTTTGCTGTCTTGGTACATGTCGGTACCAATTTCATAGGAAAATGTGGTAGGGAGGTTCTGGAGGCAAAATTTAGGATTTTAGTTATGAAGTTGAAATCCAGAACTTCCAGGGTAGCATTCTCCGAAATGCTTCCTGTTCCACGCGCAGGACCCAAAAGGCAGGCAGAGCTCCGGAGTTTCAATGCGTGGATGAGACAATGGTGCAGAGATGAGGGTTTTGGATTTGTTAGGAACTGGGGAACATTCTGGGGAAAGGAGGGGCTCTTCCGAAGGGATGGGCTTCACCTTAACCGGGATGGAACCAGGCTGCTGGCATTAACCTTTAAAAAGGAGATAGAGCATCTTTTAAACTAGATATTAGGGGAAAGCCGACAGTCGCCCAAGAGCGGATGGTTCAGAAGAATGTATCCTTGAAGGATACTACCAAAAGCAGAGAGGTTCCACAAAAGAGTAAAGTAGCCCAAATGCCCTCAAGTATGGAGCAGACTGAGCTTAAAGATCCCAATTTACCTATGTCTAACAATAGCCAAATTAACATGAATAAAATACATTCTCTAAAATGCTTGTATGCAAATGCTAGAAGTCTAAAGAATAAGATGGGAGAGTTAGAATATATAGCACTAAATGAAATGTTAGATATGATTGGAATATCAGAGACATGGTGGAAGGAGGACAACCAGTGGGACACTGTGATACCTGGGTGCAAACTATATCGTAATGATAGAGCTGATCAAATTGGTGGAGGGGTTGCGCTCTATGTTAGAGAGGGCATTGACTCAGAAAGGATTAAAGTTTTGCAGGAAACAAAATCTGCTGTAGAATCTATATGGATTGAAATTCCATGTAAAAGGGGGAAGGCAATGGCAGTGGGGGTGTACTATCGAGCGCCTAGCCAGAATGACCAAATGGATGATAAAATGCTCAAAGAAATCAAGGAAGCTAACAAAAGTTACAGCGCAGTAATAATAATGGGTGATTTCAATTACCCCGGTATCGACTGGGTCAGTGTCACGTCAGGACATGCTAGGGAGATAAAGTTCCTAGATGAAATAAATGACTGCTTCTTGGAGCAGCTGGTTCATGAACCGACCAGAGGGGAAGCCATATTAGACCTAGTCCTTAGTGGAACACCAGATCTAGTGCAAGAGATAAGGGTGTTGGGGCCACTTGGCAATAGTGATCATAGCATGATCGCCTTTGATTTAATTAGTGGAGGAGGGATAGTAAGGAAATCCACAGTACTACCTTTTAACTTTCGAAAGGGAGACTATGATAAAATGAGGAAAACAGTTAAGAAAAAAACTAAAAGGAGCAGTTGCAAAGGTTAAAGACGTACATCAAGCTTGGGTGTTGTTGAAAAATACTATCTTGGAAGCCCAGACCAGCTGTATTCCACGCTTTAAGAAAAGTGGAAGGAAGTCCAAAAAACTGCCAGCATGGTTTAAAGGTGAGTTCAGAGAGGCTGTTGTTGCCAAAAAAGCATCTTTCAGGAAATGGAAAAAAGAGCCAAACAACGAAACCTGGAAACAGCACAAGCACTGGCAAGTCAAATGCAAGGCATTGATAAGGCAGGCAAAGAGAGAATTTGAGAAGAAGCTTGCTGCGGAAGCAAAAACGCGAAATAAAGACCTTTTCAAGTACATTCGTAGCAAAAATGAGCGAGTCAGTTGGTCCATTATATGATAAAGGGGTTAAAGGAGCACTAAGAGGCGACAAGTCGATAGCGGAGAGACTGAATGAATTCTTTGTTTCCGTCTTTACTGAGGAAGATGTAGGGATGTTACCCATGACTGAAGTGGTATTTAAAGGTGCGGAAGAATTGAAGGAAATATCGATACATCGGGAAGATGTCTTACAACTATTAGATAAACTGAAGAGTAGCAAATCACCTGGGCCGGATGGTATACATCCAAGGGTGTGGAAAGAACTGAAATATGAGATTGCAGACCTGCTATCAGTAATCTGTGAACTATCATTAAAATCATCTCTAATACCTGAAGATTGGAGGATCGCCAATGTAACACCAATTTTTAAAAAGGGTTCCAGGGGTGATCCGGGAAACTACAGACCGGTGAGCCTGACGTCAGTATCAGGAAAAATGGTAGAAACCATCATAAAGAATAAAATTACTCAGCATGTAGATAGTCACAACCTAATGGGAGACAGTCAACATGGCTTTAGACAAGGAAGATCTTGTCTTACTAATCTGTTATGTTTTTTTGAAGGAGTGAATAAACAGGTGGACAAAGGTGAGTCGGTTGATATTGTGTATCTGGACTTTCAGAAAGCCTTTGACAAGGTCCCCTCATCAAAGACTTTTGGCAAAACTAAGGAGTCATGGGATAGGAGGCAGTGTACTATTGTGGATCAGGAACTGGTTAAAAGATAGAAAGCAGAGGGTAGGGCTAAATGGCCAATTTTCCCAATGGAGAAAGGTAAATAGTGGTGTACTCCAGGGATCTGTGCTGGGTCTGCTGCTTTTTGAAATATTCATAAATGACCTGGAAAGTGGAATAACGAGTGAGGTTATCAAATCTGCAGATGACACAAAACTATTTCAAGTTGTTAAAACCCAAGAGGATTGTGAAAAATTGCAAGAGGATCTTGATAAATTGGAAGACTGGGCATCAAAATGGCAGATGAAATTTAATGTGGACAAGTACAAGGTTATGCACCTAGGGAAGAACAACCCAAGCTATGGTTACACGATGCAAGGTTCCACATTAGGAACCACCACCCAGGAAAAAGATTTAGGCGTCATTGTGGATACCATGTTAAATCCCTCGGCCCAGTGTGCAGCGGCGGCCAAGAAAGCAAATAGAATGCTAGGTATGATAAGGAAAGGAATGGAAAATAAAACAAAAGATATTATAATGCCTCTATATCGTTCCATGGTGAGACCGCACCTTGAATATTGTGTGCAATTCTGGTCGCCGTATCTTAAAAAGGATATAGCGATTTTAGAAAAGGTTCAGAGAAGAGCCACCAAAATGGTAAAGGGGATGGAAGGATACTCCTATGAAGAAAGGCTAAAAAGGTTAGGGCTCTTTAACCTGGAAAAGAGATGGCTGAGGGGAGATATGATAGAAGTCTATAAATTAATGAACGGAGTGGAACGGGTAAACGTAGATCGATTGTTTACGTTATCAGAATATAGAAAGACATGGGGACATGCAATGAAGCTACAGGGTAAACTATTTAAGACTAATAAAAGAAAATATTTTTTCACTCAACGTGTAATCAAACTCTGGAATATGTTACTGGAGGATGTAGTAAAGGCTGTTAGTGTAGCTGGGTTTAAAAAAGGTTTGGACAAGTTCCTGGAGGAAAGGTCCATAAACCATTATTAAGAAGTGACCGAAGATATCAATGCTTGACCCAGTACAAGCATTGTGGAACTTGTGTCTCTTGGGGAAACTGCTAGGTACATATGACCTAGATTGGCCACTGTTGGAAACAGAATACTGGGCTTGATGGACCTTGTTCTGACCCAGTATGGCATATCTTATGTTCTAACTTTAGCCGATTCATCTTGATATGAGCAGCATCTGTGGAGGAGGATCCAGGAACAGATACATTACGTCCACCTTATACTAGAGCAGCAGGAGAAGTGCTATTCATCAACAGATCCAACTCTATCCTGTTGCCCAGAAGGTGCTAGAAACAAACTAAGTTTGTGTAATTTAGAAATTCTTTCCACAAACTTTTTTTTTTTTGTAATTTCACTTTTCTTCTCCACTTAAATGCTTCAATATGATTCATGGTAAGTTTTGTTTTGTTTTTTTCTCCCCCCTGGTTAGTTTGCTCCTGGTTAGTTTGGTTGGGTCCTGATTGGCTTATAAAGAAAATTAAATGCCAGATCTAGAAAGAGGACTGGACAGTAAGCTAGTCTCTCTCAAAAGCTACATCAAAAAAATAAAACACATGAAAACGTTCTCAAATTTGAATTTGCTAGCCTTCCTCTTTTGCATTGGCCTTCAACCTTTCACAGCATGATGTCTTTGCATTATGTGTTCATAGTATGAAAGTTGAAGTCTTGTCATTTGAGCTTCTGAAGAAAGCTTAAGTTTGATCTCTTTTTATACCAGCTGATTTGTTCTTTGGACACTCCATGATATACACAGTATGCTTTGCCAGCACCATAATTCAAAGGCATTGATTTTCTTCCTGTCTTTGTTCTTCACCATCCAACTTTTGCATCCATATGACGTTATTCAAAATACCGTGGCTTGGACAAGCGTTGTATTCAGAGGCATGTCTCTGCACTTGAGAATCTTGTCTAGGTTTATCATCTGATTTCTTGACTGCTTATGATTTCTTTAATGTTTATTGATCCAAGAAGGTTAAAAGTTGTCTACTATTTCTATTTCTAAACCAACCAGGATTAAATGATTGATTTTGCTAGTTGTCAGGATCTTTGTCATCTTCATATTAAGGTGCAGCCCTGTTTTAAGACTGTTCCTTGTTCTTAAACAGATGTTTCAGATTCTTTTCACTTTTAGTCAGATAAATAAACAGGTATGGGGAAAGGAGACAGCCTTGTTGTGTACACCTTTGCTGCTGATAAACCATTCTCTTTCTGCTTGTTCTATTTGAACTGTTGCTTCTTGATCAATGTAAAGGTTGTGCATGAGAACTATCAGGTATTCTGGTATACCCATGCTGCTTAATGTAGCCCAGAATTTTTCATGATTTATACGATCAAAGGCTTTGCTGTGACCTATTGTTTTCTTAATGAACTGTATAATTCTAAAGCTATCTTGGACAACTGGAGATACATTTTTTTTATAAACTTTATTTAATCATCACCAACATAGAACAACAAGCATAACACAACCAATCTCCGGAGGGGTGGGTTCTCATCCCCACCCGGAGGGAACACTCACAGGAGATGAATACAGTTTCAATATTTTATCCCCCCCAAGCCCCCCCCACTCCCCTTAACGCCCCCTCCCCGCGCCCCCCCTTCACCCCCTCCCAGTCGCACCCCCTTCCAATCACGCCCCACCCCTCCAAGCCTCACCTCCACACACCACCTACCCCGCTGCCCCTCCACCGCTTCCCCCCTCCACTACCCTACCTACCAATATGCAAAATCTCATTCCGACATCGAGCCCCCAGGGTGTCAATATAAGGGCTCCACACCAGAAGAAAGGATGTCCAGCGCTTGACACTGCCCCGCGCTCGCCACCGTTCCATCAGCATTAACTGGTGAAAGCAATTGCGCCACTCCCCAAACGTGGGAGAACTCTGCTCGCACCACAGGCGCAAGATGGGGCCTTTACCCACCAGACAGGCCTTACACATTAACAAACGGTCTGTACGCCTGGAAGGGCAGGGGGGGGTCAATCCTGTCCAAAACCACAAAAGCTCCAGTCCACCGCAATCTCTGCTGCACCAACCCACTGACATATGTACAAATTCTGGCCCAATATGATTGAACATGCGGACAGGCCCACCACATATGCAACAGGTTTGCCATGGGTGCCCGGCATCGCGGACACCGACCGTCATCCGTCAGATGGCTACGCAGGGCTCGTCTAGGCGAAAAATAGGCCCGAGTAAGGCATTTGAATTGCACCTCCCGCCACCTAGCCCCCTCCACTGTGTCCGCAATCCGCCGCAGAGCAGTGAGAATAGTATCGGGATAGACCTCCCTCCCCAGCTCAGCACCCCACGCTGCTTCCATGCCCCAATAATCAGCAGGGGTTCGAAGACTGTCCAAGCGAGCTCGAAAACCCGCGATAGTCGGAGGCACTTCCTCTCCTATGGCAAAGAAACCCAACAAATGCGCCGAACGCTCAGGCGCCAGTGCTTCCCTAGGCAAGGAGGAAATATAATGGGAAACCTGCAAAAACACAAAAGTATGTTTTGATGTCAGATCGTATTCTTGACAGAGGGATTGAAAGGATTTACCCCTCCCCGTGGAATCAACCAGGTGCCCAATATTCCGAATACCCTTATGCCTCCATTCCCGAAAGCCGCAGGAGCCAGAGCCCGGAGTGAAATGGACGTTACCTTGCAACAGCAACCAGCCGGATACCGTCCAGGACGTCCTCCATCTGATATTTAAATACCGCCACGTCCGTTGGGCCGAGCCGAACAAGACACTCCGCACGAGGTGGGCCGGAAGATACTTCGATTCCGTATGCAAGGCCCCTAACAAAGAGAGAGGTGCTACAAATTCCTCCTCCAAGATCGTGGGAGTATACACCGCCGTCCCACCCAGCCAGTCCCCCAAGTGGCGGGCCTGACAAGCCAAGGCATATGCACCCAAGTCTGGGAATCCCATCCCGCCACTTCCCCATCAGCCGGATCAAGGGGATGCGGGCCCGTGCTCCTCGGCACAAAAAGGTCCGGAGTGCAGCTTCCAACCGCCACAGATCACCCCGAAGTAGCCACACCGGCAGGGTCTGCAGCCAGTATAACAGCCGTGGTAGTATCACCATCTTCACCGCCGCCACTCGCCCCGATAAAGAGAGCGGCAGGGGCCCCCATGCAATGTTCCCTCTAATTTTCTGTAGGCTGTGTGCGCATAAAATATCAGCTGTGCAGCTTTTGAAGGAAGGTTAAATTTTTGTGCGCCACATAACAACACTCGGAGTTATATACTTTAAAATTTGACTACACGTCAGAATACAGTATGTATACCACATTGATTGCACTAGAAAATATTGTAGAACTTGTGAGAACAGTAAATACACAACAACTTTTAAATTTTAAGACATCTGTGTTGTTTTCTATCAGAATCAGAACCGTAATTTTTGTGCGCTCTGTTATAAAGTATGTGCGCTCGCTTGGCGAGGTGTGTGCGCGCGCACACGCGCACAGCTTAGAGGGAACAGTGCCCCCATGCTTGTAACTGGGACCGCACACGGTCCAACATCCAATCAAAATTACACCGATAAAGTTTGCGCGGTTGACAGGTCAGCCGAATGCCCATATAAGTAAAATGAGAGTTTGCCCACTTAAGAGGAAAACCACCCATCCAACCCTGCCTTAAGGTCCCCGAGACATCCAGAGCCTCCGACTTGTCCCCATTAATCCGCAGACCGGCAAAAAGGCCAAAGTTCCTAAATTCCTGTAGCAGGTGAGGCAAGGAGTCTACAGGAGATAGAAGATGCACTAAGAGATCATCAGCAAAGGCTGACACTTTAAAAGTCTGAGAACCAATCCGCACCCCCTTGATCGCCGGCGACGCCTCCACCGCCCTGATCAACGGATCCAGAGATAAAACAAATAGTAGGGGTGACAGGGGGCAACCCTGCCGTGTACCTCTCTCCAGCGAGAAGGCCTCTGATAATACCCCGTTACAGAGTATCCCTGCAGTCGGATCATCATATAAGCATTCTATCATGGCACAAAATGGGGCCCCTACACCATACCAAGGCAGCAGAGTTTTTAGATAATACCAATCGACCCGGTCGAAAGCTTTTTCCGCATCAAAGCTGACTAGCAGGGAGGGCAGATGCTGGTCCTGCACCCATTCCAAAGACGCTAATATTTTGCGCATATTCCGTACAATGTACCGACCTTTCACAAAGCCTACCTGTGAATCCTGAATCAAATAGTTGAGATGCCCCGCCAGTCTATCCGCCAGAATCTTAGCAAATATTTTAATATCGAAATTCAGTAAGGATATAGGCCGGTAAGAGGTGGGCAGCTCCGGGTCCTTGCCCGGTTTGGGAATCAGGGTAATATGCGCGTGGTTTTTGCCCCACTTGAAGCCGCCCTGGTCGACCCGCCGTGCAAACACCTCTACCAAGGCTGGGCCAATATAGCCATTAAGCAGTTTATAAAACTCGGCCTCCAAACCGTCCGGCCCTGGCGATTTAAAGCAGCTAGCCCTAGCAATAACCGACCCTACTTCCTCCAGGGTTATGGGGCGCCCCAGCTGGATGCTCTGCTCCTCTGTAAGCGTAGGCAAATTTAACTTCCGGAGGTAGTCCGGTATTGCCGAGGGGGAACCACCCTCCGCCGCGTAAAGTTTTTGAAAGAATCCCCGAAACACCCGGACTATGTTCTTGGTGTCCTTCTGCAGCAACCCCTGATAGTCCCGCAAGGCTGCCACCATATGTGAGCCCCTTGATCCCCCTCAGACATCTAGCTAACAACCGCCCGGGCTTATCCCCATAGCACTGCAGCCGATAGCGATAATATAAGATAGACTTCTTGGCTCTTTGATGCAACAGTTCGTTGAGATCCACCCTGGCCTCCCACAGCTCCTTCTTGAGCCCCTCCGTCGGGGCCCGTGCTAGCCGCCTCCGCAACAGAGACACACGTTTCTCCAGTCTAAGAATCCAATCCGCAAGCATCCGGCGTTTACGCGCCACAAACCCAATAATATCACCTCTTAACACAACTTTGGCTGTCTCCCATACCAGTTCAGGGTCCCCCTGATGGCAACGATGATCCTCCTCAAACTCCTTCCAGCGTTGTTCTAGAAACTTATGAAACTGGGCATCTTTGTAAAGTTCCGGTGGGAACCGCCAAAGTCGCGACCGATCTGTCCCTCCACCCCAGCAGAGTTCCAGCTACACCGGCGCATGGTCTGAGATTTCGAAGGGCCCGATCTGCACTTCGCCCACATTCGCAAATATCCCGTTAGAAAGCAATAAATAGTCAATACGGGAACTAGTGCCATGAGTTCTGGACTGGTGAGTAAAGTCTTTCTCTAAGGGGTGTAACACCCTCCAGGTGTCAACCAGCCCCAGCCGGCTCTTAAAACGCTGTAACACCCGTGTTGGCCCACATTCCCGCGCGTCCCCCCCCCCCCCCCCCCCCCGAGAAGTATCCAGGTCAATATCCAGGACTCCGTTAACGTCTCCTCCCAGAACTAGCGGGAGCTCAGGCATCTGCTCCACTTTGGAAGCCAAATTGGCATAGAAATGTGGGTCAAAGGAATTTGGTCCATACACCGTCCCCAAAATTACCGGCCTCCCCTCCAGAGTACCTTGTAAAAGCAAGTAACGCCCCGCCTCATCACGAACTTCAGCTTCAATTAAACAGCGTACTCGCTTATGGATCAATATGGCCACCCCCCCTTTCTTCCCCAGGGCAAGAGCCCCCCAAACCTGCCCCACCCAATCACGACGCAACTTATTATGCTCCTCGGCCGTCTGGTGGGTCTCCTGCAGAAGCGCAATATCACATTTATGCCTAGCTAAGGCTTGTAGAATTTTATCTGTCTTGGTGGGGTTTCCCAAACCGCACACATTCCACGTAATAACTTTCAAAGCGGCGGGGCAGTGTCAAGACCCAAGTGCCCGGTATCCCATATTATTAGGGATGGGGCTCTCCCAGCCTGGAACCCCCTCCCCCAACTGCTCGACCCTTAACAAACAGTGAGGCCTAATTAGAGTGCGACCTATCCCCTGTCCCCCCCACCCTCCCCCCCAGCTCCCTCCCCCCTCCGCCGCTCCCCCAAATTGTACTAGGCGCTCTCCCTCCATATACCACCTCAACCCCCCTCCTACAGAACCCTCCGGTGATACGCTCCACCACTCCCCCCATCCCATCAATACCCTGCCCTCCTACACCCCTTCGCTTCGGGTGCCAGGTACTAGCACCTCAAACATCTGGGTTACAGCGGGCACTTGAGGGTTCTGAGCCCTTAAACTAAACAACAGCATCTATACCCCATAGCAGGTGGCGGTGTTGGTCCCCCAGAGCCCGCCTCCAGTTAAGCTTTTCGTGGTCCAACATCGCCACCCTCTCCCCCAGTCAGGTAGATACAATGTACAGACCAGCATTACATCAGAGTTTATCGTTACATTGCACTCACTGTGTGGGTATGGCAAGCATACACTAACAATACAATTGCTTCAGGAATTGCAGTAGGAAATATCTGGAAAAAAGAAAAAAAAAAAAGTGCTAGGCCCCAAAAAGAGAGGACGGGTATTTTACTGAAAAAGTAGGTGCAGCTGTCCTAGTACTTGTACAAGTATACATTGTACGTAGGTGGGCTCTAGGCCCACAGGCCCACACAAAAACCTGCTAAGAGAAAAAATGTGAGCTGCTCAGTCCGTAACACTAGGAAAAAGTGTTTGCTAAAACTAACTGGAGGGCGCTTTAAATGTGCCCTAGTAAACACAGAGAGCCAGGGGATAAACATTGGCCGTATAGGCCTGGCCCTCCGGCACAGTCAAAGGTGCCTAACAGCATGCCCTGATATGATAAGGGAGCCATCAATTCACCTATAGTTATACCCAGACAATCCTTGGAGTCTAAGCCAAGTAACCTTCGGGTAAAATACTGCCTTTCCTTCCTTGTATCCGGTAGGAACCCAACATGTCTCCAACTCAATTCCCCAAAACTACGTGGCAACTCTCTAATGGCTCCAACTCAGGCCCCGCACAAATAGAGCCGGGCCTGAACTGGAAGCCCATTTGCCAAATGGTGCCCCCAATCACTGGGTCAAAGTTCTGCCCACCCTGTTCGAACACCCCAACAGGGGCAAGGCAGCAAAAATCCAGTAGCTCCATCAGAGCTCCGCCGACATGACGATCAGGCAGGCAGTCCACCGCAGAGAAATAAAAACACTCTGGCCTCCCTGGAGTACTCAGCCGTCTGTGCCGCTTGGAATAATGCTCTCCACAAAACTCGCCGCTGCTTCAGCCGACTCAAAGGTTTTGCGCTGGCCCTCGTGGAACACATGTAGACGCGCCGGATACTGTACTGTGAATTTAATCTGAGAGTCAATCAGTTTTTGGCAGATAGGCGCATAAGCACGGCGTCGCTGGCTCAGTACCACCGAGTAATCCTGCGCGATCCGGAGCCGCACGTTGTCCACTTGTAAGGTGCCTCGTGCCCTGGCAGCGCGTAGAATGGCTTCCTTTTGTGGGAATTGTAAGAATTTAACTAGGACCAACCGTGGTCGAGAGTCGCGCACATTCTTACTGCCCACCCGATGCGCCCGCTCGATCTGGATATTCCCGCCAACTGCGGTCTCCTTCAGCAGCGATGCAAAGAGCACCTCCAGGTACTTGCGCAGGTCTTTGTCTAACACGGCCTCGGGGATACCCATCACACTTGGGTTGTTTCGCCGAGAACGATTCTCCAGATCGTCGATCTTGGCCTCCTGAGATTGTAGCCGGGATTTTAGGCCTGCCACCGCATGGTTCAGCTCTACCAGGGTGTCCTCCGTGCGCCCCACGCGCTCCTCTGCTTCCTGCAGCCGCCTGCCAAAAGTCTCCACCGAGCTCTGCACCGCGTCAAGTTTCTCCCGGAGTGTGGTAAACTGAGCAGCCAAAGCCTCCGCCACTGCCGCCGATATTTCCTCTACTCTGGCCGGGGAGGTCGGTGAACCGGGCGCCCCCACTCCGTCCGCCATTTTGCTAGTAGCAGGCCCACGGTCTCGCTCCTTCTTCCCCGCTCGTAGTGCTGCTGCCATCCCCTTCGGACCCACTGCTCACCTCTATCACTGCAACAGGGTGTCCGACACCTGGGTTAGGCACTGGTCGCAGGCTCTGGGCTCAAAGAACGGCTCTAATATGCCGGTTCAGGCGGGGGGTGGTCGGAGTGCGATCAGCACGCGACTGCTCGCTCTCACCGCATCACCGGAAGTCCTGGAGATACATTTTTAAAAACCACGGAGACTGGAAACACACAGGTTAATGCAGAAAACCAGTGCTAGACGTGTGCAGTAGTGACTCTTTATGCGTCTACGTAGCACCCTGACAGCACATAACTCTTGTGTTTCAGTGCCGAAAAGGGCGAGTATGCAAATGAAGGATGCGTATAACCAATCATATGCAAATGATAGACATGTAAAATCCCGGTGCAAAAGAAAAGATGATCACAAAACATCAGCGTTAAGGAGAAGAGTAACGCATGCGCAAAGAAAAGAAACGGAAAAAGTGCTCAGTTGAACATGCGCATGACATCAGATGCCTGTCTGGGAGTCCATCCGGTACTGCCCTGTTTCTGAATAGGTACCGTCTGCAGGGCCTGACGATGATGATGGGTGCAGCCTGTACCTCCTCATGCTCCTCTTTCGGGTCTCTGTTGTTCTCCCTTCTTTGGCTCTTGCATGTAGCAAAATGGCAAGAGGATAAGCAGCAAAAGACATCTTCAAATCGTCCTGAAGTGATATACGCTGGCGAGAAGAGTATAATATGTGCATGGATGAAAATACTGTTCTTGAAACGCTGATGTTCACACGCCGATGAATATGGACTGTTGAAACTGTCCACGTGGAGTACTGTGAAGGACACGCTAGAATTTAGTATCACTTCCTGACCAAGTGTACAAATAGCGATGCTCTCGAAGTTAATGTCTGGGTAATTTCTAACACATTTCTCTGCATTGGACACAGATCTGATGAACATGTTATTCAAGTACGCCCAACTCATTTAAATACACACGTCCATCTCTTTTCTACATTTGGCGTACAGATTCGTGAGTGTAAAACTCATGTTATATGCACATAAGCTTATGTACAAACTTTCATTAGCTTTCTGCATTGACCTGTTAGTGAAGGAGCTGCAACATTGACTGAGAGAAGCAGGAGATGTTATGAGCAATGATGCAACCAGCTTTCAGTTCGGAGATGGAGGAGGGGAGAGCTGTAGTCTGTCTTTAAAATGAAGTGCTGGCACTGGCTGGCATGCATAGTTATGCTAAAAGGCACAGAATACTAAATGCAATATTATTTTGTATCATTCTTCTTGCAAGTAAAATGTTCTAGGTAAAGAACTTGGGGCAGTTTCTCCAAATGGGTTAGTTTTGCACATACGACAGTCATGAACCTCACTCCTAGGCCACAGTATATGGAGTATGATCTCAGTCTTTCAAATTTACTGCTAATGCTTTGTGTATTACTTACATCACGCCAAAGAGAGCTTCCTTCTGGAGTTCATAAGATGTAAGAGTAATTTATCAAGGTGTGCTTGAAAATTCCTCTTAAACCTGTTGCATCCAACACGATGGGAAATAACTATCTTTTCTGCCATGTTTTTTTGGTCTCTGACTGCATTTCTTGGTATTTGAAGATCATCTCCCTCTCAACTCAAACTGAGGGGCAATTTCTCCAATTGGGTTAGTTCTGCACATACCATTACAGTCATGAACCTCACTCCTAAGCCTCAGAGTATTTGGAGTATGATCTCAATCTTTTATATTTACTGCTAATGCGTGCTGTAGTACTTGCATTGTGCCAAAGAGAGCTTCCTTCTAGAGTTCTGAGGATTCTGACATATCCTTTCCAGCACCATTTCCAATAATCTTTCTTAATTGTTGAACACTAAAGGGAAAACCTTCCTCTTTCAGTCTTTACACAAACGGAGGATTCAAACCTGAAAAGAATTTCCTGTATGTTTTATTCAGAACCAAAAAGAATAGCGAGTGAGCACAGCCATTGAGGACCATGTGCAGAATGTATATAATGATGGAGGACAGCACCGTGCAGTGTAGAGAAACAGAGCACACCCAGACTGCGCTATTAATGATTAACTGAAATTTATGATTTATTTGCCAATACTTCTTGGGCCCCCTACTGCTGATGTAATGCTTGTCACCAGACATCCAGCCCGATCGATTGATGGCGATGCAGCAGACAAGTTGCAGCCAAAGCCTTGCCCTGGAAGTTGCCAAAATAAAAAGCTGCAAGACTGCACACCACCATGCACTATGCCCTAACTGCATGTGCCTTTGCTGCCTCACACGTGCACGCAGCTCACCACCTTGCCACATGACTGACTCGACTCTTGTCACTTATTGTCAGGTTGAGCCAGTTCTTCATAGGCCGATATAGCATACTGAAGGCAGAGCAATGAGGGGAAGCAGCAGGGGCAGCAAGCAGATACTGGGTCTGCAACTTTGCTGGACCCAATTTGCTTTTTTGCTCAGTCACGGTTCCAGAATTCAGCACAAAAATATCCTGCAGTATAACCAGCATTCAATGATGTGAAGGAATAGACAGTGGACCGGTAAACTTCAGGGACCAAGGCTGTGTTTACCTATGGGCAGTTGGGCCTCTGTTATAAAGAGGCCTGAAGCAGCTACTCCTTTTTCTCTTAAGTAAAAGCAGTCCTGTGTGTGCCTGATCTTGGAAGTTAAGCAGGGTCCAGCCTGGTCCATACTTTGATGGGGGACTACACAGAAAAGAGGCCTGGCAATCTGCTTCTGGTTGCACCATGCTAATAAAACCTAGGGGATAGTCAAAAATGGACAACAGTCTATAGGTCGCTGAGTCAACATCAAGTTGATGGCACAACCACTTGTATTCCAGTATGTCCTGCTAGACTAGTCCAGACAAGTGATTGTGTCCCCCTGTCAGCAGAGGTGGAGACAGAACAAACTAGAAACTTCTAGTGACGACTTCGCTGCTACTTGAGTTGGTGCAGGTAGGGACATACTTCATTATTTCTCTGTCTCCAGCAGATGGTTGATGCAAAATGGTGCAGCTCAGTTTTGGAAATAGATTAACTCTGTCCTAAGGAGCAACATGAAGCTCATCCGCGGACGTCTCCAAAGTGTATCTTACTGGAGTATCCCACATGGAGGGGGGAAAAGGGCCATGCTCCCTGTTAGTAATCTTGGCTGGTTGAGAGCCCAAGATTCTGCCGTATCAAGCCTGTCTTCACACAGCTGTCAGCCTCCCACTCTCTCCCTCTCTCCAACAGTCAGCAAGGAAGAAGGTATGTGAGAGAGAGATGAAAAAATGGGAGTGGTCTGAGCCTAGCACTATATGCAGTCCTAGGTTCCTTGGCTTATTCTCCAGGAACAAGCAGGAAGTCAGCCCTCATTTATGGGTGATGTCTGCACTGGCGGAGCCCGTGCGGAGCAATTCCCCAGCTTTCAAAGAAAGCCTTTGGGATTGCTGCCACACGTGCGTGGTCCTCTTCCTGCTCAAAGGTGCCATCTTGCTCATTCTCCCTTTTTCCACAGAGCCCTTTGGATGCATGTCCTCGTCCCTCGGAAAAGGTTTTCTTGACTTCGGTCTTTTGGCTTTTTTTCCGGTAGCACCAGTCCTCTCCCGTCCTCCCCTTCACCCTTAGTTTGGCTGTGGGCTAGAGGATTCCCTTTTTTCGTCTTGATTTAGTGTTTTCTCTTTGGGCCCTTTTCGCTCCCTTTTTTCTCCAACCGCTGGCCTCGAGGGTTTTCGACCTCGCCAGGGGCCCTTTTTGCCCCCATGACCACTGGTTTCAAGAAGTGTGACAGATGCTCCAAAAATATATCACTCACGGACACCCACGACTGCTGTCTACGGTGCCTGGGGGCTGACCACAACCTGGAGCTCTGCTCACTTTGTAAGAAAATATACACTAAAGCCTTGCTAAAGCCACAAGCAGACGTCCGACGACATTTTACGCAAGGCATCTCTGGGATCCCCGATGGCACTTCGCTCCACCGATCCACCGCTTGCAGGGTCCTCCGCAGTGACCCTGCGGCCCAGGCGTCACTCCGATCAAGGTTCGCCCAAGGTGGAACGGTGAAAGAAGACAACCTCAAAGTCACTGTCAGGGGCTCTGGACAAGTGCGAGCAGTCTCATGCTCGTTCCCTTAGCTCTCCCCTGCATTCCTGAGAGTCGGACAAGGAGTGGCCTCGAAAGGTACCTCGAATGGACGCGGAGGCCTCCGGCAATGGCACCCGGTCTCCTGAGGGTCATCCCGGCGAGGACCCCCTCTCCTCCTCCATGCCAGACCCGGTAACCCTGGCGTCAGCATCGCAGGGACCCACTTCCAAGTGGGATTCCCGTATACTGGCACTGGAGCGCAGTGTTTCTGCCTTCCTCGCTGCACAGCAGGCACTTTTGTCCAGCAGGCTCTTTTGCCCAGCAGGGCTGGCTCGCACCCCGAGACCGAGGATCACCCGACTGGGGTCCCGAAAAATGGTTCTCCACATGTTCCGCTGCTGGGGGACCCCATCCATTGACCTGTTCGCCAGCCCAGCAAACGCGCAGCTCCCCCGCTTCTTCGGGCCGGTATCACACCCGAGCAGGGTGGCCCCGGATGCATTCCTCCTGAACTGGTCCTCTGTGTTTCTGTATGCATTCCCTCCCACTCCATGGCAGCAATCCCAAAGGCTTTCTTTGAAAGCTGGGGAATTGCTCTGCACGGTTTTTCGGTGCCGATGTCACCCATAAGTGAGGACTGATTCCTGCTGTCCCTGGAGAACACCTGTTACAGGAGAGTAAGTACGCTTTTAAGCCTGTATTTTGCAGTCATAGCCGTGGGCAGGGGAAGCCCAACATTTTCCATTGGTGAGGTTTGTCTGATCTGGTTCAATCTTATGTTTAAGTACTAATTCTCTCTGCTTTTTCCCATGCACGTTTACTTGTGACTGCACATGTGTAAGATTGGTGCTATTGCATACATATGTAAAGTTACAGTGTAAGTTTTTTATATGTGTAGATCGCACGGCAGAGTTCAACATGCAAGTTTGGTCAACGCTGCTGCCCTGAATGTATAAAGAGTCACATGCTAGTTCATAAGAAGCACTGTCTGCGGCTGAAGCAATGTTGAGCCGTACTCATGGCCCCCCCCCCCCTTTGTGAGCTGCACAGAGGACCTGGGAGAGATTCAGCAGATATGGAGCTGTGGTAGCTTTACCTGCAGGATGGCTGCCTTCTAGCCCAGAGGTCACTGGTTCAAAGTTAACCTCTGACCAAAAAAAAAAAAGTTGAGATTCATGGAGGCCACCATCTCCTTCATCTCAGCAAGCATGGCCTTTCTGAGCAATGGCAATCATATTCAGGGGGTTCACCAACCTGCAGCACATCCTAGTTCATGTTCCTCACCAAAGAGCAGCTGGTCAGATGTGTCTAGGAGTCGTCCTTGGACAGTTTCTCCAAATGGGTTAGATTTGCACATAACATGACAGTCGTGAACGGAGTGGAACGGGTAAATGTAGATTGATTGTTATCAGAATATAGAAAGACTAGGGGACATGCAATGAAGCTACAGGGTAAGCTATTTAAGACAAATAAGAGTAAATATTTTTTCACTCAACATGTATTCAAACTCTGGAATTTGTTACCGGAGGATGTAGTAAAGGCTGTTAGTGTAGCTGGGTTTAAAAAAGGTTTGGACAAGTTCCTGGAGGAAAGATCCATAAACCATTATTAAAAAGGGACCCAGGATATCAATGCTTGACCCAATACAAGCATTGTGGAACCTGTGTCTTTTGGGGAAACTGCTAGGTACGTATGACCTAGATTGGCCACTGTTGGAAATGGGATACTGGGCTTGATGGAAGGTATTAGATACACTTTTATTAGTATAAGCATCCACACTAACCCTTAGTAAGTACAGAATTTAAAGAACTAAACACAAGCTTTAAGCTAAGATGCAGACAACAGTCCAGCAGCGAAATGGGGGCTTTCCAGTCTTTTGCATTGAGTGTCACATGTATGATTTTCTCCCAGTTGGTGAGAGGTCTTACGTATGCACTAAGTGTAAGCAGCTCTTTGCTCTCAGGGAACAAGTCCATTCTCTAGAGGCTATATTAGCAGACCTGGAAGACATAAGAAAGACAGAGAGGTACATGGACGAGACCTACAGGGATATAGTTCTGAAGTCCCACCTCCAGTCTGGCAGCATCCCTGTTGTCATGGAGGAGAGAGGTCACGTGACAAGAGAGCATCACCCTGGTGTGGCAGCACGTGATCCTGTAACTAGGACCTGTTCTCCAGGTGATGTAAAACCCTCTCGCACTGAGGACGTTTCTCCAGGGCCATGTGCCCATGAGGAAAGGGTTAGGACAGCTGTTATAGTTTGTGGTTCAATCATTAGGCATGTAGATAGCTGGGTGGCTGGTTGACGTGAGGATCGCCTGGTAACATGCCTGCCTGGTGCGAAGGTAGCAGACCTCACGCACCGCCTAGATAAGGTCTTAGATAGTGCTGGGGAGGAGTCTGCTGTCTTGGTACATGTCGGTACCAATGACATAGGAAAATGTGGTAGGGAGGTTCTGGAGGCTAAATTTAAGCTTTTAGGTAGGAAGTTGAAATCCAGAACTTCCAGGGTAGCATTCTCCGAAATGCTTCCCGTTCCACGTGCAGGACCCAAAAGGCAGGCAGAGCTCCGGAGTCTCAATGCGTGAATGAGACGATGGTGCAAGGATGAAGGTTTTGGATTTGTTAGGAACTGGGGAACATTCTGGGGAAAGGAGGGGCTCTTCCGAAGGGATGAGCTTCACCTTAACCAGGATGGAACCAGACTGCTGGCATTAACCTTTAAAAAGGAGATAGAGAAGGGAGCAAAGCAGAGAGACGCTGAAGGAGTTTGGAGCTTGTGATCTGCTCTGGGACTGCTGCTGATTTGATAGTGTGCGCAGTGGTTTTCTGTGCCTCGGAGGATCGGGCAGGTGCGCCCGGGGCACCCTCCTACCCGGCGGAGTCCTTTTTCCTTATTTATTCTAATCATTTTCTTGACCTCGGAGCGTGTCCGCGGGGCGTGGTCAAAGGGGTTAGATCTGCCCCTTGAGCGCCCCTTTGGCATCACAGCGGCGTTTGCGGGGTTTCGCTTTTCGCCCTGTTGCGTTCTACTATGGGGAAGCGGAAGGCGAAAGGAGCGAATAAAGGTCAGGAGGTCAGTGCCGGTGATAAACCAGTAGGTCCTCTGGACAAACATTTCGCTCCTCTTCCCCCTAGCGCAGTCCTCCCCAGACGGGGTCTCCCTAAGTTCAGGTGGGAGAACTCCCCCTCCCTTACTGTTGCCACCTCAATCGTTGTGGGTACCTGGAGAGTCTTCAGAAACAGCAAGTATTTCAAAAGTTCTTATTACTTTTCCCTCTCCTGTGCAACTTGCTGCTTCAGGCAGTTTACTGGAATTTTCATCCAAGCTCCCCGATGCTGAGATTACTTTAAAAGATATTTGGAGTGCCTTGCTATCTACAGATAAGAAAATGTCTTTAACGCTGAATGCATTATGTACTTTTCCTCAAGCGGCTGTCGTATCTTTTCGAAAGCTCGATGAGAAAGTTACTTTAGCTGATAGGGCTGTAGGGAAATTGAGCTCTCAGGTAAATCTGCTTACTGCGGCTAGTGCTGCTGGTGTCAAAAATTCTTTGATATTATATTCCAAAGTGGAAGCCTTAGAGAACTCATCTCGATCTTGTAATCTTCGTTTTTTCCTTATTCTTCATTGTTATCCGCTAGGATTCTTCTTGTTAAGTATTTTAAGGAAATATTGAATTTTCAAGATCCTGTTGAAATTTCTCATGCTTATTATCTTTTGGCAAGTACTAAAAATATTAATGTTGATGAGGGGGGTCTGGATGAGATCGTTCCTGCCATTTCTAATTTGACTGCTTTTCTTGAAGATTCTTCAGACACGATTACCTCTAGGTCCACATTACTGGTCACGCTACCTTCTGTTGATCTTAAGCAACGCATTTTACGTGCGTTTTTTAAAGTTAAAATGGCCAAATTTTGTGGGCAGTCTATAAATATTTTCCCTGATGTTTCTCGTGAGACGCAACTCAGAAGACGTCAATTTTTGCAGCTGAAACCTTAGAGTTTTAGCGCTGGAGCGACGTTTTTTTTACGGTTTCCCTGTAAATGCGTGGTTAATTATGAGGGGGGCTCTTGTTTTTGTAGATGTCTCACAATTAGAGAAATTTGTTATGGATCGTTCTGGCACGAGGGAAAGGGAATAATTCTGGATATTTATGGATCCTTCTAAACTGTTGGCTTATGTTAGCCTTGTTTTCTGGAATTATTTGTTATATTTGTACTATCTTTGCTTATCTCACTTGATGTGGACTATATCAGTTATATTCTATTCCTTTGCTTGGTTTGTTATATTTCGTTGTAACAATTTACCTTATTTTGTTCGTGAAATTGTAATTCATTGAAAAGCAAATTTAAAAAAAAAAAAAAGAGATAGAGAAGCTTTTAAACTAGAAAATAGGGGAAAGCCGACAGTCACCCAAGAGCGCATGGTTCGGAAGAAGGTATCCTTGAAGGATACTACCAAAAGCAGAGAGGTTCCAAAAAAGAGTAAAGTAGCCCAAATGCCCTCGAGTATGGAGCAGACAGAGTGTAAAGATTCCAAATTACCCATGCCTACCAATAGCCAGATTAATATTAATAAAATACAGTCTCTAAAATGCTTGTATGCAAATGCTAGAAGTCTAAACAATAAGATTGGAGAGTTAGAATATATAGCACTAAATGAGAGGTTAGATATGATTGGAATCTCAGAGACATGGTGGAAGTAGGATAACCAGTGGGACACTGTGATACCTGGGTACAAACTATATCGTAATGATAGAACTGATCAAATTGGTGGAGGGGTAGCGCTCTATGTTAGAGAGGGCATTAAGTCACAAAGGATTAAGTTTTGCAGGAAACAAAATTTGCTATGGATTGAAATTCCATGTATGAAGGGGAAGGTGATGTCAGTGGGGGTGTACTATCGACCGCCTAGCCAGAATGAACAAATGGATGATGAAATGCTCAAAGAAATCAAGGAAGCTAACAAAAGTCACAGCACAGTAATATTTCAATTACCCCGGTATCAACTGGGTCAGTGTCACAGAAGGACATGCTAGGGAGATAAAGTTCCTAGATGAATTAAATGACTGTTTCTTGGAGCAGCTGGTTCATGAACCGACCAGAGGGGAAGCCATATTGGACCCAGTCCTTAGTGAAACACCAGATCTGGTGCAGGAGATAAGGCTGTTGGGGCCATTTGGCAATAGTGATCATAGCATGATCGCGTTTGATTTAATTAGTGGAGGAGGGATAGTAAGGAAATCCACAGTACTACCTTTTAACTTTCGAAAGGGAGACTATGATAAAATGAGGAAAATAGTTAAGAAAAAACTAAAAGGAGTGGTTGCAAAGGTTAAAGACGTACATCAAGCTTGGGTGGTGTTTAAAAATACTATCCTGGAAGCCCATAGCATTAAGAAAAGTGGAAGAAAGTCCAAAAAAACTGCCAGCATGGTTTAAAGGTGAGGTCAGAGAGGCTGTTGCTGCCAAAAAAGCATCTTTCAGGAAATGGAAAAAAGACCCAAACGACGAAAACTGGAAACAGCACAAGCACTGGCAAGTTAAATGCAAAGCATTGATAAGGCAGGCAAAGCAAGAATTTGAGAAGAAACTTGCTATGGAAGCAAAAACGGGAAATAAAGACTTTTTCAAGTACATTCGTAGCAAAAAGCCTGTGAGAGAGTCAATTGGACTGTTAGATGATAGAGGGGTAAAAGGAGCAGTAAGAGGAGACAAGGCTATAGCGGAGAGACTGAAGATGTAGGGGTGTAACCCAAGACTGAAGTGGTATTTAAAGGTGATACTGCAGAGGAATTGAGAGAAATATCGCTACACCGGGAAGATGTATTACAACTACTTGATAAACTGAATAGTAGCAAATCACCTGGACCTGATGGTATACATCCAAGTGTGTTGAAAGAACTGAAATATGAGATTGCAGACCTGCTATTAGTAGTCTTCCAATTTATCCAGATCCTCCTTCAGTTTTCCACAATCCTCTTGGGTTTTAACAACTTTAAACAGTTTTGTGTCATCTGCAAATTTGATAACCTCACTAGTTATTCCCTTTTCCAGGTCATTTATGAATATGTCAAAAAGCAGCGGACCCAGTACAGATCCCTGGGGTACTCCACTATTCACCTTTTTCCATTGGGAATATTGGCCATTTAGCCCTACCCTATGCTTTCTATCTTTTAACCAGTTCCCGATCCACAATAGTACACTGCCTCCTATCCCATGACTTTTTAGCTTCGCCAAAAGTCTCTGATGGGGGACTTTGTCGAAAGCTTTCTGAAAGTCCAGATACACTATATCAACCGACTCACCTTTGTCTACCTGTTTATGCACACCTTCAAAAAACATCACATTAGTAAGACAAGATCTTCCTTGTCTAAAGCCATGTTGGCTGTCTCCCATTAGGCCATGACTATCTACATGCTGTGTAATTTTGTTCTTTATGATGGTTTCTACCATTTTCCCTGGTACTGACATCAGGCTCACCGGTCTGTAATTTCCTGGGTCACCCCTGGAACCCTTTTTAAAAATTGGTGTTACGTTGGCGACCCTCCAATCTTCAGGTATTACAGATGATTTTAATGAAAGTTCACAGATTACCAATAGCAGGTCTGCAATCTCATATTTCAGTTCTTTCAACACTCTGGGATGTATACCATCCGGTCCAGGTGATTTGCTACTATTCAGTTTATCAAATAGTTGTAATATATCTTCCTGGTGTAGCGATATTTCTCTCAATTCCTCTGCAGTATCACCTTTAAATACCACTTCAGTCTTGGGTAACATCCCTACATCTTCCTCAGTAAAACCGAAGCAAAGAATTCATTCAGTCTCTCTGCTATAGCCTTGTTTCCTCTTACTGCCCCTTTTACCCCTCTATCATCTAATGGTCCAATTGACTCTCTCACATGCCTTTTGCTACGAATGTACTTGAAAAAGTCTTTATTTTGTGTTTTTGCTTCCATAGCAAGTTTCTTCTCAAATTCCCGCTTTGCCTGCCTTATCAATGCTTTGCATTTAACTTGCCAGTGCTTGTGGTGTTTCCAGTTTTCATCATTTGGCTCTTTTTTCCATTTCCTGAAGGTTGCTTTTTTGGCAGCAACAGCCTCTCTGACCTCACCTTTAAACCATGCTGGCAGTTTTTTGGACTTTCTTCCACTTTTCCTAATGCGTGGAATACAGCTGGTCTGGGCTTCGAGGATAGTATTTTTAAATAACACCCAAGCTTGCTGTAAGTCTTTAACCTTTGGAACCGCTCCTTTTAGTTTTTTCCTAACTATATTCCTCATTCTATCATAGTCTCCCTTTTGAAAGTTAAAAGGTAGTACTGTGGATGCCTTTACTATCTGTCCTCCACTAATTAAATCAAACATGATCATACTATGATCACTATTGCCAAGTGGTCCCAACACCCTTATTTCTTGCACCAGATCTGGCGTTCCACTAAGGACTAGGTCCAGTATGGCTTCCCCTCTGGTCGGTTCATGAACCAGCTGCTCCAAGAAGCAGTCATTTATTCCATCTAGAAACTGTATCTCTTTAGCTTGTCCTGCTGTGACACTGACCCAGTCGATACGGGGGTAATTGAAATCACCCATTATTACTACTCTGTTGTGACTTTTGTTGGCTTCCTTGATTTCTTTGAGCATTTCATCATCCATTTGTTCATTCTGGCCAGGCGGTCGATAGTATACTCCAACTGCCATCACCTTCCCCTTCATAAATGGAATTTCAATCCATAGAGATTCTACTGCAAATTTTGTTCCCTGCAAAACTTTAATCCTTTCTGACTCAATGCCCTCTCTAA
Organism: Ichthyophis bannanicus; assembly: GCA_033557465.1. Classification (NCBI taxonomy): domain Eukaryota; kingdom Metazoa; phylum Chordata; class Amphibia; order Gymnophiona; family Ichthyophiidae; genus Ichthyophis; species Ichthyophis bannanicus. The sequence goes on along the minus strand of CM066035.1, from coordinate 882,288,703 downwards.
CATAGAGCGCAACCCCTCCACCAATTTGATCAGCTCTATCATTACGATATAGTGTGTATCCAGGTATCACAGTGTCCCACTGGTTATCCTCCTTCCACCATGTCTCTGAGAGTGCAATCATATCTAACCTCTCATTTAGTGCTATATATTCTAACTCTCCCATCTTATTGTTTAGACTTCTAGCATTGGCATACAAGCATTTTAGAGACTGTATTTTATTCATATTAATCTGGCTATTGGTAGGCAGGGTAATTTGGAATCTTTATGCTCTGTCTGCTCCTTACTCAAGGGCATTTGGGCTACTATACTCCCTTTTGGAACCTCACTGCTTTTGGTAGTATCCTTCAAGGATACCTTTGTCTGAACCATGCACTCCTGGGTGACTGTCGGCTTTCCCCTAATTTCTAGTTTAAAAGCTTCTCTATCTCTTTTTTAAAGGTTAATGCCAGCAGTCTGGTCCCATCCTGATTAAGGTGAAGCCCATCCCTTCGGAAGAGCCCCCCCTTTCCCCAGAATGTTCCCCAGAATGTTCCCCAGTTCCTAACAAATCCAAATCCTCATTCTCTGTAATTCTTCTCAGGGTAGTTTCGCCAAATGGGTTAATTTTGCACATATTATGGCAGTCGTGAACCTCGCTTCTAACCAGAATATCTGGAATATGATCTTAATCTGTCAAATTTATTGCTAATGCTTGGCGTAATACTTGCATCGTACCAAAGAGAGCCTCCTGCTGGAGTTCATAAGATGTAACATGTATGGGTAGTTTGTCAAGATGTGCTTGGAAATTCTTCTTTATCAGGCCTGTGGCTCCCAGTACAATGGGAAATATTTCTGTATCTTTCTGCCACATTTTCTTGGTCTCTGATTGCATTTCTTGATACTTCAAGATCTTCTCCCTCTCCACGTGATTCACAGAATAATCACTCTGTACCGACACTTCTATTATCAATGCCGTTATGGTTTTCTTCTCCTTTACCACTGTCAGGTTTTCTGGCATCTAGTTTCTTATCCATTGGCATGGGAATATCCCAGGTGATCATAACCTATTCATTCTCTGTTATTCTCTTAGGTCATGATCCCAGTGCTTTTCAGGGACAGTGACATTGTAGTGTTTCCAGTTTCCAGTGGAGGAGGCATGCTACTTTGTTGTGCCTTTCCCTATAGAAATTTTCTGCCATCAGAACCTCACAGCCCGCTATTAGGTGAGTCACTGTTTCCAGCTGTTTCTTATAGAATCAGCATATGTCTATTGTGCCAGTTTTTTCAATGCACGCCGTAAACCATCTCATCCGCAATCCGCTGTCCTGGGCTGCAACTATCAGTCTTTCATCCTTTTGTTTCAGTCTACCTTTCCTCAACCATTCATGTGTCTGTTCTTGATCGACAAAAGGTTCTTGGAGAAACACTCTGTATTTTCCACTGTATTTGTGCATTTGCCACTTGTTTTTCCTCACCTGCATCTAATTCTTTGAAGAGTTTTTTCTCTTGTCTTGCAAATCCTGTTACTTCCTTTCCCATGCACACCTGTGGATTCTCGCTCATTCCTTCTAATCGTCGCAACGCTTGTCCAAGTTTGATGATGGAGACAGATTCTGGACGTTTACTTTCATATTTCAGCACTTCTTGTGTATTTGATCCGATGATACTGTCAGATAGGCTTGGAGGCCTACAACAGTAGCTCTGTAGGTGTAGTCAATCTCTGTAAGTCCTACCCTCCTTCAACTCTAGGGATGTACAATCTTGGCATACACTGATTCTTGTAAATTACTTCATGAGCATGGAGGAGTTTTCTTGTTCGCACATCCAGTTTTTCACGCTCTTTATGAGGCCAATCCACAATCCCAAAACTGTAGGAGAGTACAGGAATTGTCAGCTGATTGATGGCATGTATCTTATTTTGTGATGGTAAAGCACTTTTCAATAACAGTTTTAATTTCCTGTAATATTTTTTACTGATCTTCTCTCTCAATAGTTTCTGCCCGAGTGTCATTCCTTCCTCTATTCCGAGATCGAAACATAGAAATATGACGACAGAAAAAGACCACATGGCCTGTCTAGTCTGTCCTTCCATAACAACTACAACCGTCCCCTTTTTTCCTTTAGAGTTCCTCTGTGTTTGTCCCATGCTTTTTTGAATTCAGTTACTGCCCTAATCTCTACCACCTCCACTGGGAGACTATTCCACGGATCCACCACTCTTTCCGTAAATAAATATTTCCGCATATCACTCCTGAATCTATCCCCCTTCACCCTCATCCCATGTACCCTCGTAGCAAAACTTGCTTTCAATTGAAGGAGGCTCTCCCCCTTAACATTTATGCCACGGAGGTATTTAAACATCTCAATCATATCACCTCTATCCCTTCTTTCCTCTAAGGTGTACATATTAAGATCCCTAAGTCTGTCCTCATGCACTTTATAATGAAGACCACTAACCATTTTAGTAGCCACCCTCTGCACCGACTCCATCCTGTTCGCATCCTTTTGAAGGTGCGGTCTCCAGAATTGCACACTATACTCCAAATGAGGTTGCACCAAAGACTTATACTGAGGCACTATCACCTCCTTTTTTCTGCTAGCCATTCCTCTGGCTTTTGCCGTCGCCTTTTCTACCTGTTTAATTACTTTTAGATCATCAGACACAAACCACGTTAGGTCCCGCTCTTCTTTAGTGGACAAAAGTACTTCACCCCTATACTATATTGCTCCCTTGGATTGCTGCAGCCCAAATGCATGACCTTACATTTCTTTACATTAAATCCCAGCTGCCAAAGTCTAGACCATTCTTCAAGCTTAGCTAGATCCCTCCTCATGTTATCTACACCTTCCTGGGTGTCTACTCTATTGCAGATTTTGGTATCCGCAAAAAAGGCAAATCTTACCCGACAGCCCTTCCGCTGTATCACTAACAAAGATGTTAAAAAGAATCGGACCAAGGACAGATCCCTGGGGCACACCACTGGTAACATCCTTCTCCTCAGAGTGAGCTCCATTTACCTATACTCTTTGTTGCTTCCCACCCAACCAATTTCTAACCCAAGCAATAACTTTAGGGTCCATCCCTAGGGTGCTCAGTTTGTTTATAAGTCGCCTGTGAGGAACAGTGTCAAAGGTTTTACTGAAATCTAAATACACCACATCTAGGGCTCTCCCTCGGTCCAACTCCCTGGTCACCCAGTCAAAGAAATCAATCAGATTTGTCTGACAAGACCTGCCTCTGATGAATTCATGCGGCCTCGGATACTGTAATCCACTGGACTCCAGAAACCTCACTATTTTCTCTTTCAGCAGTGTTTCCAATAATTTACTCACCACCGAAGTTAAACTAACCCACCAACTACATCCTTACTTCCGCTTTTGTGTAAAGGCACCACATGAGCCTCTCTCCAGTCCTTTGGCACCACTCCCGACTCCAAAGAGGCATTGAAAAGGTCAGTCAGTGTTGTTGCTAGAATGTCCCTAAGTTCCCTCAGTATTCTAGAGTGTATCCCATCCGGTCCCATTGCTTTGTCTACCTTAAGTTGAGCTAGTTTCTCACGAACACAGTCTTCTGAAAATTGTTCAAGATGTCCCTCGCTTCTGTTCCTGTTTGTGGGTGTTTTCTGAGGTCCTGCTCCTGGTTCTTCATCTGTGAACACAGAACAGAAATATTTGTTAAGCAATTCCACTTTATCCTTATCAGCTTCTACATATTCCTCTCCTGCACCCTTGAGTCTGACAATACCACTTTTGCCCTTCCTCTTCTCACTAACATATCTGAAAAATGTCTTATCCCCCCATTTTATTGCAATGGCTATTTCCTCCTCTTTTTGAATCTTTGCCTTCCTGACTACTTTGCTAGCTTCTCTAAGTTTTTCGAAATATATATGCCTGTCTTCCTCTCCCTGTGATCTCTTGTATTATATGAAGGCTTCCCTCTTTTTCTTCACTTTTTCAGCTACTTCTTTCGAAAGCCATAGCAGTTTCCTTTTACCTTTATTTACCATTTTAACAAAAAGGTTAGTTGCCCTTAAAATATCCCCTTTCAGTTTTGCCCACTGTTTTTCTACATCCCCCAGCTGTTCCCATCCCGCTAACCACTCCCTGAGGTATTGGCCCATCTTGGCAAAGTTAGTCTTCCTAAAGTCTAAGATCCTCACTTTTGGATGGCTTCTAACAGCCCTAGTCCTAATACCGAACCACACCATCTGGTGATCACTGGATGCAAAATGATCTCCCACTACAACATCAGAAACACTTTCACCATTGGTAAGCACCAAGTCCAGTATGGCCCCTTCACGTGCGGGGTCTGTTACCAATTGTCTGAATAGTTCTCCCTGTAGAGAATCCAGGATCTCCTTACTTCTAGATGATATTGCAGCAGGAATGTGCCAGTCAACATCTGGCATATTGAAATCTCCTATCAGTAGCACTTCCCCTTTCCTAGCAATGCTGCGTATGTCTTCAATTAATTACGTGACCTCTCTCCTCCATGGCAACAGGGATGCTGCCAGACTGGAGGTGGGACTTCAGTACTGCATCCCTGTATGTCTCATCTATGTACCTCTCTGTTTTCCTTATGTCCTCTAAGTCTACTACTCTAGCCTCCAGAGATTGGACTCATTCCCTGACAGCAAAGAGCTCTTTGCACCTAGTGCACACATAAGACCCCCTCACCAATGGAGAAAATCATACATGTGACACTCAGTGCAAACGACTGGAAACCCCCATCTCACTGCTGTCTGCATCTTAGTTTTAAGGTTTTATTTAGATATTTAAGTTGTTTACTTAGGTTTGCTGGGGATACTTATACTAATAAAACTGTACCTAATATGTTTAATGAACTTTGTTCACCTCAAGATTATTAATCTCAAGTCCTTAATGTATGCCTGATGAGGATAAACAGCTGCACAGAGTGCATATTGCACCTCCTTCCCTTTGAGGTTTGAGCACCTATAAAGCTATGATTATCCCATGGGTGGGTGGGAGTTGGGGAGAGAAAGGGAAAAGAAGGCTTATTAAATGCTGGCTGCTACACAGTACCCTGTCCTGTGCTTCTATGGTAATCTGGGACCAATTTCCTGGATGATTCACACAGCCCTTGCTTTGATAGAGGAAGTCTTTCAAAATGCCTCTTTGATCTGTCACTTGGCTTTAACAGCTATTTAAAACAATTTCACAGGTCTCTTTCCCCCTATCTAGAAGGCCTCTTTGTAAAGGTCTCTAGAAACAATTTATTGCTGAAAGAATAGTGACCCTGTTTTTCCTTTTATGCTAATTTATACTCTGATTTGATTTAAATTAAAGCTCTTTGCTGATACTAGACCCTGACTGAGTATTACATTTAAACTTGAAGCTCTCTGCTGGGTTCTGAATTTAATCAGAAAGTCCTTTGCTGGGTTTAAACTTAAACTGAAAGCTACCTATTGCATTTTTAATTTAACTAAAATCTCTTTGCTGATACAATGCCCTGACTGATTTAGCAAATACACTGGATTCTAATTTACCCAGATTAATCAACTGTAATCTAAAGAATTCCCTTTTCCCCAAAATTTAGAAAAATTCCCAGATGTAGATACTTGCAATTGCAGATCTCTCTCCAGAAGTAGCAGTCCCTTTTTGTAGTCCAAGACCAAAGGCCTTGTCTGCGTGAGCATGGACATCCAAGTGGTAATTCTTGACAAAGATGGAAAATGATGACCACTCTCCTGCCCGACAAATGTCTGTGGAAGCGACCGAGTTGTGCTCCACCCAGGAGGAAGCCTGAGCCTGTGTGGAATGTGCATGCAAACCTTCCAGAATCAGCCAGTTTCTCAACAGATTGGCTGAGACTATAGTCTCTTTATTCAGGGACCCAAGGAGATTTCATGGCCACTTCGCCATTACTCGGGCCTGCAAAAGGACAAAAATGTCTATCTGACATTTGGAAGGAGGAGATAGGTGGGTGCTTCTTCAGTACCTGAAGGTCACTATCGTCCACCAGGGGAAGGTCTTTATCCTCCCCCTGGCATTGTTTCTTATCCTCCCCCTGGCATTGTTCCTTATCCTTCCCCTGGCATTCTTCCTTCAGGAATGAAGGCAAACAGACCACCTGGTTGATGAGGAAAGCAGACACCACTTTAGGCAAGAAAGAAGGAACAGGCCGTAAATACATGGACTACTCTGAAAAAGATAGATAGGGATCTTGGCATGACAAGGCCTGCAACTCCGATATGCGTCTCGCCAAGCAGACCACAACCAAAATGGCAGCTTTAAAGGAGCATAGCCCTCCTCAAGGGCTCATATTGCTCAGCCATCAAGGCCCAAAGAATGAAACTGAGATCCCAAGAAGGAACCACTAAGCACAGTGGAAGATGCAAGTGTTTAACTCCCTGCAAGAAACAGGCCATGTCTGGTGTGAGGCCAGGGAGCACCCTACCATCGGTTCTCTAAAACAAGCCAAGACCACCACCTGAACCATGAGTGAATTGAGGGAAAGGCTCTTGCCAGAGTCATCCAAAAGGAAGGAGAACAGAGCTGACAAGTCCACAGTGCTAGGGCTGACCGGTGCTCGTGGCATCAGCGCTCAAAAATGCGCCAAATACACACAGGCGAGACAAGTGGAGTCTCTTCTCAACAGCAGAAGATTAGCCCTTGCACACTGTGTTTCCTCTCAAGAGCCAAGCTGTAAGCAAGAAGAGAGCCAGATCGTCGAGCAGGATCAGCCCTAGCCTCAAAAGCCCCCCGCTGACAAGAGGCACTGATGGGGGTCCCTGACGGAGACTTATTAGGTCCACATACCATGGATCTGCTTTGGCCAAGATTGAACTAGGGCTTCCACACCCTCGGAGTCTGCCTCTCTGCAGTGGCTGAAGAGCCTGTACACCTTGGCATTGGCCCAAGTTGCCATCAGATCCATCTTGGAATGACCCCACCTATCTAGATCCTCTGGAATTCCGAGTGGCTCAACTACCACTCTCCAGGATTGAGGGTGGCCTACTGAGAGTGTCCACTTTTGCAATATGCTGTGCCAAGAGAGCCAGGAGATTCTGTTCTTTTCAAGAGAACAGGAGGGACGTATCCCGGGAGATCCCAGCACGCCTCATGCCCCCTTGCCAGTTGACATAGGCCACTACTCTAGCGTTGTCCGAGAAGATCCATACTGCCTTGTCTCGGACTGTGTCCCAGAGTTGCAAGAGAGCCAAGCAAATGGCCCTCTTCTACAGCTGATTAATGGACCAAACTGTCTCCTGCTTGCCCTAAAGATCCTAGGCAGCCTGCCCCTGGCATTGAGCTCCCCAGCCAGACAGGCTGGCATCTGTCATCAGAAGCCACTGGTGATCATCCACAGGAAGGCCTTTCAGCAGATGATTTGACTGCTCCCACTATTTCAAGCTGGTGAAGAGCAAGCCTGATGTTGAAATCCTAGGAACAATGAGACCAGGATGACATGTATGTGCGCTCGCTCCCAGGTGACCATTTCAATCATTGCTGCCATCGACCCTAGGAGTTGGAGGTAATTCCAAGCCTTGGGAACCTGATGCCTCAGATAAGCCCTCAGCTGAGAGAACACAGCTGCTTTGCCGTGTTCTTGGGCAGAAATACCCACCCTGAGCTGGTGTTGAGCTGTATCCCCAAGTATTCCGAACAACTAGGTAGGTTCCAGGTAGCTATTGTCATAGTGGATCACCCAGCCCAGACTCTCCAGAAACTGCACCACTCAGGCTAATGCCCGAAGAGCTTCCAAACAAGACCTGACCCAAATAAGCCAGTCATCCAGTTAAGGATATGTGTATAGTTGTTTGTGCCATAGGGCGGCGGCAGCCACAACCATAATCTTGGGGAACATCCTCTGAGCAGTGGAGAGACTGAAGGGGTAGTGTGGCAGACTGAAAGTGCGAGCCAACAACAGAGAAATGCAGGAAGCACAGCTAATCCTCGCAAATGGGAATGTGGAAGTATGCCTCAGCCAAGTACAATGATTTAAGAAACTCTCCTCACCGGACCATTCATATGACTAACTTTTCTCAATACAGAAATGAAAGGTCCTTAGGTGAACATTGATGTCCTTGAGATTCAAAATCAGGCAGAATGACCCGTCCTTTTTTTGCTACCACAGAGTAAATGGAATACCAGTTCTTGTCCCTTTCGTCAGGTGGTACCAGCACTGCAGCCTGGAGGCTGAGGAGCCTCTCCAGAGTAATCTGAACGTTGGCTTTCCTGCAAGAAAATATCAAAAAGACATCTGGGATGGCATCCTTGCATTCCAGCACATAGCCAAACTGAATGATTTCGAGCATCCACCAGTTAGAGGTCACACAGGCCCATTCCTAAAGACGTGATGGAGCTGCAGCCAGGAAGCACCCCAGCATGGGCCCCCAACCTGTCATTGTGTCTGATAGGAGAATCCAGATTTGAAGGAAGAGGGAGCCTCGCGGGGCCCACGAATACCCTGCCAGGTACTTGTGGCCTGGATTGGCCACTGTTGGAAACAGGTTACTGGGGTTGATGGACCTTGGTCTGACTCATTAAGGCATTTCTTATGTTCTGATGAGTTCCTTGAAAGGACTGTGTCTGAGAATGGGAGCCAGGAGAAGGAGGAAAGGACAGCCTCTTTGGGTGATACTTCGGGAGTTCCTGAACCCTTGTGATTACTGGTGGCAGGAGCAAGAAGAACATGATCCTGAGAGGAGAAGCCACAATTCCCAAGCCCTTTAGATTGATCCTCCAGAAGACGATGTGGTTTGGATGCTTCCAGCTCCTTGACCAGCTTCTCCACATCCTCCCCAACACAGGTTTCCCCTTGAAGGGAAGTCCAGATAACTGGGACTTGGAAGCTGTGTGTGCTGCCCAATGACAAAGCCAAAGCCAGCGATGTGCCACCATGGAAAAGGCAATATCTTTGCTCGCAAAGTGGAGCAAATCATACATGGCATCTGCCAAGAAAAGCTGCTGCTGATTCCAGAAGCATCGAAGTGTCATCCTGTGGGAGCGATTAGATCCAATGGAGCAGAGCGTGAGCTGTAAGTTCTCTGCTAATTACTGTCTGGAAAATAAGGGAGGCAGCCAAAAAATGTCTCTCTAAGAAGGCCTTGACCTTGTGGTCCACTTGATCCTTAAGGGCCACCCACCCTTCACCAGAATGGTGGTACATTTAGAAAAGGCAATCAGCTGCGCATCCACTTGTGGCAACCACATCCAAGCAGCAGTGTCCTGAGGGGGAGAGTGTAGAACCTACTCACAACTCTGCTCCCTTTCAGTAGGGCGGCAGGTGAGTCTCATTCCATGCATACCATGTTCTTAAAGACTTCTGAGAAAGGAAATGCCCTGGAGGGTTTTCTGACCCCCTGCAAAAGGGTATGCACTTGCAACTCCTGCTCCATCAACTCAGCATCTGACAGCCGCAGGACAAAGGAAATATGATCAATCAATTCTGCCAGCTCCTCTTTCCGCAACAAACATATAGTGAGAGAATTTGTTCAACGTCTGAGGCTCATCTACTTCACATGTGGATTCACCGTCCGATCCCCCAGAACTCAAAGCAGGATCCTTAGTACAGAAGAGCTGATCCAAGTTCCCCGAAGCCATCCTCTTTCAAGTGTGCTTCTGTGGAGGGGCCCCTGCAGAGTTCTGCCAGCCCCACAATAAAGGGCTTTTCTTCAAGTGAGAGGAAGGAGGAGCAAGAGGGCCCCGAGGCCTCCGAGTCTGAAATTGTCATGCCAGAAGGACCATGATTGCTGAAGAAAGAATAATTCTGAAGAAGATAGGCCAGAGGCTTGCATTCTCCATTAGCCTTGAACCGTCCCTCTAGCAAGAGGCAGGCCGATTGCTGGGGAAGCTCTGGTGGACTGAGCCCCAAAGAACAAGCAGAGGGATCCCAAGCAGGGCGCGCTCTCTCTCCAACCGACCCCATTGCCACCTGCAAAACTGAAGAGTTTGAAGAGCAGTTCATATTCACCAAATGCAAGGGCGACACCTCCAAGAGGTGAGCAGAAGCCTCTGTGCCAAGAATGCAGAGGTAGGGTAGTAAGGCAGTGTCTCCTCCTAGGGGACAAGCGCCTTTATCAAGCAGAGCAACTTCCTGAAGTAAGCCTTACTTATAGCATGCACACCAGAAATACAGAACTATTGCATATTGCGGAGATAGTGCCCAGCACACACAGTGAAAACATACAGATAGCACGCATACGAATATGTGCAGCGTGGCACGCAGGTTAATGCACAGCCAGGTGCTGGTGGTAGTGTGTACATGCAGTACCAAACACAAGGTAAGAGTGGGGAAAAACCTACAATCACCAATGGGTTCTGCTCCTGTACACTACAGTTGCCCCACTAAGCGTTCAAAGTCGGGGGGGGGGGCCCCCACAGACAACTTTAAACAACTACAGAAGCATAGATTTGGTACAGAAATGGGTATTTAAATCTGATACTCACACTTCTTCGCCCCCTGCCGAGGGAAGTAAAGCAGCAACAGTGCCGGGCTCAGTGCTACTCTTCTGCAGCCAAGTCTTGCAGCCACATACCTCTTGAAACCTTCATCCAGTCTTTGGGGAGAGGAGGAGGGGAAGGGGGGGCACTGAGGTTGTGCTAGGCTCAGGGGAACTGAACTGACACCCCTTCTCCTTTGGGCAAACCCAGGAGGTCAAGGGTGACCCAACAGGAGGCCTCACATTGAGTTCAAGTGAGGACGTTGCCCCTAAGATCAGGTACTCATGAGCTAAATCAATCTCTTTCAGAGTTTTCACAGAGGTGCTCAGATGTGTCCACACTCAGCCAGAAACCGAGAAATACTGGGGGTTGTATGCCCCTAGTTGCTCCAGATATATAATGCAGGATGAGGTCATCAGAAACCTCAGGATTTTTCTCTATCTCCACCTCTGTTGGCAGGGGAATGCAACCCATTTGTCTGGACTGGCCAGTAAATTAAACCTTTGGCTGTTTAAATTACTTGTTTTTGAAATCTTGTGAAGACGTTGAATAGTATTGAAATTGAATGTGAAGGAGTATTTATAACTATTACATTTTTCATTTTTAGATAATTTTGATGCAAATGAATGTCTTTATTTCACAGGTCGAGGTGTTTGATCTGCTGTTTGTTACGAATGAAAGCAGTTCTCGAAAGACTTATGTTGTACATTGCCATGACTGTGCACAGAAAACTAGTGTGAACCTGGAAAATTTTGTGGTGCTAGAACAGTACACAATGGAGGACCTGATGCAAGTTTATGACCATTTTACCTTGGTAAGTTGATTAAGTTAAGGAATTCAGGCTGGCTTTCAAGTCGTATAATACTTGACTCACATATAGACAAATAATAAAAAACTTCTTTTGAGATCAGAATGATTGCAAGAGAAGCTTGAGATTGTTTAGTTTCATATTTATGGATCTGCAAGTTTCTGAACTCTCATGGCTCAGCTCTGGTTAAAATAATAAAGAGGAAGTGTTTTGCCTAGTGGAAGACCAAATCTGGTGGTAAGACAACCATGATGTTTTGTATATGTGACAATCCTTGAAGTGGGCACACTGTATTCTGTACACTGTATTCTCTGAGGGCAAGCAGGATAGCAAGTCCTCACTTACAGAGCCCAGTGTGGGAAGCTGTTCTCCATTAATATCTTTCTCAAAGCTTTTGAGCGATTCACGGTGCATGCATGTCTGTTTTCACCTGCTGCTGTTGCGAAGAACTACCTCAATCAACAACTTTCCATGGAGCCGAGAGATCATGTCACAGCTTGCATCAACACATTTTCAGTTTTAGTAATTTTTCATGTTCTTCTGAATTGTTTGCTATCCTCTTCTCTTGGTTGTTGCTGTTGTGCAGTATGCAATTCCTACTTAGATAAGTCTTTGGTCAGTTTTTTGTGTTTCTTTTCTTGCATTCACCCAGTACAGGATCAAAGGCCTTGGGTGCTCTGGTCAGGAACATTTTTTTCAAAATTGAGTCTCTTGATTTTGCTGCAGCTGTCTTCCACCCCCTCCCCCCGGAGGTGTCAGTCCATCTAAAAATGTAGCTATTCTAAACTTTCATTGCCTGCTTCAACACTGAAACCTTGAATGGCCTCAGGGTTGATGTCTGCGATACCATTGTACTATTTAAAAAAAAAGAGTCCCCACAGGGCTTAAAAAGTGCACTCTATGCACCGGACCATATCCATAATGGATACTCACAATTAATGCTTCCAGTGTCTTGGGCCAGACCATGATTTGTGTTCACAAATGTCAGAGAGGGTTCAAGATCAGAAAAAACAGCATGAATTTTTGCCGGTGAAAAAGTCTGGTCCATCGATATTGGCATCGGTCTCTATGGTGGGTCCAGAAGCTACATTGGATTCTCGGGACCCATTGGCATTGAGAGTGCATCGATCACCCTCAACATTGTGCATTAATAGAAGTCTTAGAGACTGAACATCCTCCAAATCTTGCCTAAAGAAGGAAACTGATTCAATCTGATATTGAAGGCTCGCGTTGCCAACCACCAGGTGAAGGCCAGGGTGTGAGGATATCGCATCTCACGAGTGCAGCATCGAGACTATCAAGGCACCGAGAGAGCTTCTGCCCTGAAAATGCCCCCATCAAGGGTGCTGCTCATCCTTCTTGATTCTTGGAGGGTATGCAGCAGCTTCCAAGGACTTGAGACCAGAATTCCGATATTTTCCAAGTTTCTTAGAAATCCTCCAATATGAGACTCCCCGTGGGAATCCTTCACAGTGGCCATCCCACCCATCCTGGAATGGCTAATGCTCCGCATGTGGGAGAAACCGGCATAGATGTGCCAGTGGTAAGCAAGTGGCTCGACTCGATGTATCGAGCCCGCTGGAGCCTGGGCTTCCAGAAGTCACAGCTGTCACACAACTTCATGGTGGTGGAGTCGGCCATGTGTTGGCTGAAGAGTCAGAAGATGCACTCCTTGGTGCCCCCTGGTAGGGAGGCGCACACCTTGGATGCCCTCAGCAGAAAGTACTACCAGGGCTCGATGCTCATCAGCCGCATCCAGGCCTACCAGCTGTACATGGACATGTACTTGAGAGACCTGGTGAAGGAGATCACCAGGTTCTCGGCTGGTCTTTCCGAGGCACCCCTGCAGTGGTTCAAGAACCTGGCCAAGGCTGTCCATGAGTGCTCCAAGTTTGTCTCGAGCAGCTGATGATGATTTCGAGTCGGCGGTTCGAGTAGCGGCGGTGGGCATCGGTGCCCAACACCAGGCTTGGCTACAGTCATCCGACCTCGACCAGTGGGTTCAAGATAAATTGGTTAATGTTCCCTGCCAGGGAGAGAACCTCTTTGGTAAACCCATGACAAGGCTGCCAAGCTGGAGACAGAGTTGATGATGATGACCAGACTCTCTAAAAAGACCACTGCCCCTCCCCGACAGAAAGGCTCGGGTAAAAAGCCCTTTTACCTGAGGAAAGGGGCTGCTTTCAGAAACCACACACCTTTTCAGGCCTCCCCGGCTCCCCAACAGAGGAACAAGGGACATGGGCATGGCCCTTGTAAGTAGAAGGCTCCCAAGCCCCAGGCGTCGGCCACAGCCCAGCCAGTGGGGGAGCTTTTGACTCCTTGAGCATAGTCTCTCCACCCCAAGGAGATCAGCAGCCCACAGGGGGACATCTTGTACACTATGCCCAAAGGTGGCCAGCCATCACCACCGATTCCTGGGCACTCCAAGTGGTCAGGGAGGGTTACCTCCTCCATCTGACTCAGATACCTCCCCCTTACTTCCCAGGAGAGCCCCCCCAGGTCTCCCCTTCACCGGGACCTTCTACTGAAGGAACTTGCAGGTTTTCTTGAGGGAACCATCCCCCTCGACCTCGGGGCAAGGGGTTCTACTCCAGGTACTTCCTCATACAAAAAAGAACAGGGGGGGCCTAAGGCCCATCCTCAATCTGCGCATCCTAAACAAGTTCCTGGAGAGGGAGAAGTTAGATGCTTTCCCTTGGAACATTGCTGCCTTACCTCCAGCAGGGAGATTGGCTATGCTCCTTGGATCTGAAAGATTCTTATATCCACATCATCCACCCCAACCAGAGATAGTACCTGTCGTTCATAGTGGGGGGTGGTCACTACCAACACAGGGTGCTGCCTTTCGGTTGGACTCCACCCCAAAGGTCTTCACAAAGTGCCTGGCAGTTGTGGCCATCTTCCTCCGCCTACAAGGGGGTCTCTGTCTTCCCCTACTTGGACAACTGACTCAGAACAGGAGGCACGACCTCCGAAGTGCAGCAGGCAACTACGTGTACCATTCAGGTTCTGCAGCACTTGGGCTAGTTTATTACAAATCCCAAGTCCCACCTTTTCCCAACAGTATCTGAAGTTCATAGGGGCAAGACTGGACACCCTCCAGGCAAAGGCCTTCCTTCCCGGCGACCGAGCCGACCGTCTTGGGGCACTGGCCTTGGAATACAACACTGTCCTTCAGTGTCTGCGCGGCTCAGGCCCATGGCCCCATGGTCCATATCAACCCCAAATGCCCACCTTCACATGAGAGGCCGCACAGTGGTGTCTTCAGGACCAGTGGCGGCAGTCCACAGGCCGTCTTCGGGACAGTGACCTGCCAGTTGGCAGACTCCCTGACCTGGTGACAAACTCCCCAATACCTCGAGGCAGGGATGCCCTTCCAAACCCTGAGCCCAGTAAGGGTTCTCACTATGGACACCACCTTGCTAGGCTGGGGAGCCTACTGTGAGGAATTCCGCACCGAGGGCACCTAGTTGCAGGACAAGAGCAACCAGCAGATCAACCTCTTGGAGTTGCGAGCGATATCCTTAGCCCTCCGAGCCTTTTGCCACTGCCTACGGTGCAAACCAGTGTTGATCCAAACGGACAACCAGGTGACGATGTTCTATGTGAACAAGCAGTGGGGCACAGGACAACTCACTGGCCAACAGATTGAGCAGGGTCCTCCAGCCACATGAGTGGCAGCTGGATTCCAGAGTGGCCAACTGGCTCTTTCAGCTCTTGGGGGGAACCCTGGATAGATCTGTTTGCCAGTCCGGACAACTACTAGTTGCCCCGCTTCTGCTCCAGTCAAGCTCACCCCTTCAGGGTGGCGGCAGACTCATTTCTCATCTTGTGGTCTGAAGGTCTCATTGTATACCTTCCTTCCCACACTGCTAATTGCCAAAACACTATTCAGGACCCTCCGTGAACAGGCCTGCCTCATCCTGATAGCCCCTCGATGGCCCAGGCAGGCGTGGTTTCCGCTACTCCTTTGGCTCTCAGTGAAGACCCCCATGCCGTTGGGGAACTCTCTGGGGCTTCTGTTCCAGGAGGGGGCTCTCTCTTGCACCACAATCTGAGGTCCTTATCGCTGACAGCATGGCAGCTGAAAGGGGAGGAGATCCTGTTGGCCTCTCGCAAGGCTTCTACTAAGAAAGCATGCACCTTCAGTCGGTACAGATTTTCAGCTTGGTGCGCGGAGCACGGGACTGACCCATTCTCCTGCCTGGTGCAGCTGGTACTGCAGTACCTTGTCCATCTCTCGCAATCCAGGCTTAAATCAAACTCTGTCAAAGTGCACCTCAGTGCCCTTGCGGCGCAGCACCACCCAGTGGATGATAAACCTTTCTCTGTCCAGCCGGTAACCCGTTTCCTGAGGTGACTTCTTTTATCAAAACTATCGGTTCGCCCTCCAGCAACCGAGTGGGGCCTTAATGTCGTATTAGTGCAGCTCACTTGCCCACCTTTTGAGCCCTTGGCTACCTGCCACCTGCGATACCTCTCGTGAAAGGTGCCGTTCCTGGTTGCGCTCACCTCCGCTCGCAGGGTTAGCGAGCTCCAAGCCCTGGTGGCGGAGGCGCCATATATCAGGTTCTACAAGAACAGGGTGGTGCTTCGCACATACCCTAAATTCCTTCCGAAGGTGGTGTCACCCTTCCACCTCAATCAGGATGTAGTGCTACCCACCTTCCCAAGACCTCACGCCAGTAAGGCGGAGACTCTTCTCCACATCCTGAACTGTAAGAGTGCCCTGTCCTCCTACATTCAACATACCTAGGGCCACCATAAGGCTTCTCAGCTGTTTGTCTCGTATGACCCCAGTAGGCTGGGGAGACGGTGACCAAACATACTCTGTCTACCTGGGTGGCGGACTGTATCAGCCTTGCCTACGAGCAGGCGGGACTTCCGCCCAAAGTCCGGGTTACGGCGCATCATGACAGGGTCATGGTGGCCTCTGTGGCAAACCTGCACTCCGTCCCGATGCTGGACATTTGCCAGGTTACCAGCTGGCCTTCAGTTCATACCTTCGCAGCCCATTACTGCTTGGAGGAGTCCCGACAGGATAGTTCCTTCTGCCAGGCTGTGCTCCGTAATCTTTTTGGGATCTAGGCAATTCCTACCCTCCAACCCTTCTGTGTTCAGGCTACCGGGGTGGGGTGCTGGTTTCCCTTGGACACACGGGTCCTACTGTAGTCCGTATCTGCAAACTCAATTGCTGCTGCTCACGACTCCCCTTGAGGGTGACCGTGAATTTTCTCTGTGGGCTTTCTGTAGCTAGGGCATCCCATATGTGAGGACTGACTTCCTGCTGCTTCCCGGAGAAAACGTAGTTACTCACCTGTAACAGGTGTTCTCCGGGGGCAGCAGGAATAAGTCCTCACAGCTCTCCCTCCTCCCCTTGGAGTTGCTTCTTTACCATCTTATTTTTTTGCTGTCTAGCTATGTCATCTGACTGAACAAGATGGCACCCTTGGGCAGGAAGGAGACCCCGCATGTGTGGTGGTATCTCCCAAAGGCTTTCTTCGAAAGCTGGTGGGATGCTTCCACAAGGTCTCCATCAGCACCGATGTCACTCATATATGAGGACTGATTCCTGCTGTCCCCAGAGAACACCTGTTATGGGTGAGTAACTATGCTTTATTTGCGTAGGCAGCCTTAACAATGCTCCTTGCAATACTGGGCTGATGTCATTTATATTGTTTTGTTGTCTTATACTGAGTGTGCTAGGGAATTTGATGTAGGCCATGCCTTTCTCAGGGGCTCAAGACAAATTACATTCAGGTACAATAAATATTTTTCTGTCCCCGGAGGCTTGCAAACTAAGTTTATACCTGAGGTAATGGAGGGTTAAGTATCTGATGTTTTAATTCAAGAATGTTGAATTTTATCAGATCTTTTGTTTATGTAAATTTGTGATTTTTGATCTTTATGATCCACCTAGATTTTCATATAGTGTGGAATACAAATGCAATAAATAAGAAAATAAAGGATGTACAGATGAGAATGTGGGCGACCCCTCCCCCCAATATCCTATCAATAAGAAGGTCAAATTGATATGCAGAATGCTCCTGGATTCGAGAAGCAATTTTCTTCACCATTCCATGGTGTTCAAATCTGCTCTCAAAAGGGCAAGAGTTCCAAGTTGTACTCTTTGGGGCCCCCAGGGAAAGAAGCTGAGACAATAGTGTCTTTTGGAAGAAAACCATTTCAGAATGCTATGCTCACCTCCCATATAGCTTCCTGCCCACTCTTCATGGGCATCTGCTTGTGGAGCATTGTGCACAAAATGCAGGAGTTCAAAGGCAAACTCCCCCAAGATAGGATTGAGCAAACTCCATTTGCTAGTGGACAATGGGAAGGAATATGTAAAAATACACGGATCAAGTGGCTTATGATATTTTTGAACTGTGTTGAGAGCCTTCTCTTTGGATATTGGTGCTTGGAGACTCTCATAACATCAGGCCTCAGACCTATATTAAGATGTGCAGGAGAAGATTGCTGATGTGCCTTACCATGGAGAGAATCCCTTTGAAGATATGTTCCAGGAAGATGCAACCTTATAAAGTAGTACAGTGACATTCACAAGAGCGGATGGTTCGGAAGAATGTATCCTTGAAGGATACTACCAAAAGCAGAGAGGTTCCACAAAAGAGTAAAGTAGCCCAAATGCCCTCAAGTATGGAGCAGACAGAGCTTAAAGATTACAATCTACCCATGTCTAACAATAGCCAAATTAACATGAATAAAATACATTCTCTAAAATGCTTGTATGCAAATGCTAGAAGTCTAAAGAATAAGATGGGAGAGTTAGAATATATAGCACTAAATGAAAGGTTAGATATGATTGGAATATCAGAGACATGGTGGAAGGAGGACAACCAGTGGGACACTGTGATACCTGGGTACAAACTATATCGTAATGATAGAGCTGATCAAATTGGTGGAGGGGTTGCGCTCTATGTTAGAGAGGGCATTGATTCAGAAAAGATTAAAGTTTTGCAGGAAACAAAATCTGCTGTAGAATCTATATGGATTGAAATTCCATATAAAAGGGGGAAGTCAATGGCAGTAGGGGTGTACTATCAAGCACCTGGCCAGAATGACCAAATGGATGATGAAATGCTCAAAGAAATCAAGGAAGCTAACAAAAGTTACAGCACAGTAATAATAATGGGTGATTTCAATTACCCCGGTATCGACTGGGTTAGTGTCATGTCAGGACATTCTAGGGAGATAAAGTTCCTAGATGAAATAAATGACTGCTTCTTGGAGCAGCTGGTTCATGAACCAACCAGAGGAGGGGAAGCCATATTAGACCTAGTCCTTAGTGGAACACCAGATCTAGTGCAAGAAATAAGGGTGTTGGCGCCACTTGGCAATAGTGATCATAGCATGATCGCCTTTGATTTAATTAGTGGAAGAGGGATAGTAAGGAAATCCACAGTACTACCTTTTAACTTTCGAAAGGGATAAAATGAGGAAAACAGTTAAGAAAAAACTAAAAGGAGCAGTTGCGAAGGTTAAAGACGTACATCAAGCTTGGGTGTTGTTGAAAAATACTATCTTGGAAGCCCAGATCAGCTGTATCCCACGCTTTAAAAGAAGTGGAAGGAAGTCCAAAAAACTGCCAGCATGGTTTAAAGGTGAGGTCAGAGAGGCTGTTGTTGCCAAAAAAGCATCTTTCAGGAAATGGAAAAAAGAGCCAAACAACGAAACCTGGAAACAGCACAAACACTGGCAAGTCAAATGCAAGGCATTGATAAGGCAGGCAAAGAGAGAATTTGAGAAGAAGCTTGCTGTGGAAGCAAAAACGCGAAATAAAGACCTTTTCAAGTACATTCGTAGCAAAAAACCTGTGAGAGAGTCAGTTGGTCCATTAGATGATAAAGGGGTTAAAGGAGCACTAAGAGGCGACAAGGCGATAGCGGAGAGACTGAATGAATTCTTTGCTTCGGTCTTTACTGAGGAAGATGTAGGGATGTTACCCATGACTGAAGTGGTATTTAAAGGTGCAGAAGAATTGAAGGAAATATCGATACATCGCGAAGATGTCTTACAACTATTAGATAAACTGAAGAGTAGCAAATCACCTGGGCCGGATGGTATACATCCAAGGGTGTTGAAAGAACTGAAATATGAGATTGCAGAACTGCTATCAGTAATCTGTGAACTATCATTAAAATCATCTCTAATACCTGAAGATTGGAGGATCGCCAATGTAACACCAATTTTTAAAAAGGTTTCCAGGGGTGATCCGGGAAACTACAGACCGGTGAGCCTGACGTCAGTACCAGGAAAAATGGTAGAAACCATCATAAAGAATAAAATTACTCAGCATGTAGATAGTCACAACCTAATGAGAGACAGCCAACATGGCTTTAGACAAGGAAGATCTTGTCTTACTAATCTGTTCTTTTTTTGAAGGAGTGAATAAACAGGTGGACAAAGGTGTGAGTCGGTTGATATTGTGTATCTGGACTTTCAGAAAGCATTTGACAAGGTCCCTCATCAGAGACTTTTGTCAAAACTAAAGAGTCATGGGATAGGAGGCAGTGTACTATTGTGGTCAGGAACTGGTTAAAAGATAGAAAGCAGAGGGTAGGGCTAAATGGCCAATTTTCCCAATGGAGAAAGGTGAATAGTGGTGTACCCCAGGGATCTGTGCTGGGTCCGCTGCTTTTTGACATATTCATAAATGACCTGGAAAGTGGAATAACGAGTGAGGTTATCAAATTTGCAGATGACACAAAACTATTTAAAGTTGTTAAAACCCAAGAGGATTGTGAAAATTGCAAGAGGATCTTGATAAATTGGAAGACTGGGCATCAAAATGGCAGATGAAATTTAATGTGGACAAATGCAAGGTTATGCACCTAGGGAAGAACAACCCAAACTATGGTTACACGATGCAAGGTTCCATATTAGGAACCACCACCCAGGAAAAAGATTTAGGCGTCATTGTGGATACCATGTTGAAACCCTCGGCCCAGTGTGCAGCGGCGGCCAAGAGAGCAAATAGAATGCTAGGTATGATAAGGAAAGGAATGGAAAATAAAACAAAAGATATTATAATGCCTCTATATCGTTCCATGGTGAGACCGCACCTTGAATATTGTGTGCAATTCTGGTCGCCGTATCTTAAAAAGGATATAGCGATTTTAGAAAAGGTACAGAGAAGAGCCACCAAAATGGTAAAGGGGATGGAAGGATACTCCTATGAAGAAAGGCTAAAAAGGTTAGGGCTCTTTAACCTGGAAAAGAGACGGCTGAGGGGAGATATGATAGAAGTCTATAAATTAATGAACGGAGTGGAACGGGTAAACGTAGATCGATTCTTTACCTTATCAGAATATAGAAAGACTAGGGGACATGCAATGAAGCTACAGGGTAAACTATTTAAGACTAATAAAAGAAAATATTTTTTCACTCAACGTGTAATCAAACTCTGGAATTTGTTACCGGAGGAGGTAGTAAAGGCTGTTAGTGTAGCTGGGTTTAAAAAAGGTTTGGACAAGTTCCTGGAGGAAAGGTCCATAAACCATTATTAAGAAGTGACCGAAGATATCAATGCTTGACCCAGTACAAGCATTGTGGAACTTGTGTCTCTTAGGGAAACTGCTAGGTACATATGACCTAGCTTGGCCACTGTTGGAAACAGAATACTGGGCTTGATGGACCTTGGTCTGACCCAGTATGGCATATCTTATGTTCTTATATTCTTAAGACCCTCTCCAGGCCCATTTCTGACTTCCTCTTCCTCATGTAGGACGTACCAGAGGGGAGGATAAATGAGATCCTATTACTCTCAAAGACTTAGGTATCCTCCTCTCTCTTGCTCTTCTCAAACGAGACAGGGATCTTGCTCTCATCCAAAACAGCAGAGGGCCCAAAAGTCCCAGCAAGTACTATATCTAAGAAAACATAGCCAGTCTTTCAGTATCCATAGAAACATAGTATATGACAGCAGATAAAGACCAGCATAGTTCATCTAGTCTGCCCAGCACCGAACAATCTTCCAGTAGCAGGAAGGGTTGGGGTTTTATGCAAACAGCTAACCACTGTTGGGTGCTAAAAATCATCCAGCTAAAATAAAGTCTTCATTTATCCAATATTCCACCAATTGCCCTCCAAAAGCATCTTGGTCAAGCTATCAGCATATCGAAATATTTAAAAAGGAGCTCTCTTCCCTCCTAGAAGCCAGTGTGGTTGAATCCATTCCACTGGGGAAAAGAAGGCAGGAATTCTATTCCCAGGCAGAAGTATGAAGGTTTCCATCCCATCCTGAACTTTTAAAGACCCTGAAAAAGCATCTGCTTTGAGAAAAGTTCAGGATAATTTCCCTAGGCACCCTCATTCCTTACCTTTGAAAAGGAGATTGGTTATGTTCTCTGGGCTTAAAGGGTGCATACATCCACAAAAGAATAAATTTCAGTTACAAAGTTTCTTGGCTTCATGATAAGAAAACACCATTACCAGTATGATGTCTTTCCCTTTGGCCTTGTGTTAGCTCTTCAGGCATTCATAAAGTGGCTTGCCATAGTATTAGGGTATCTACACAGACTAGGAATGCTTGAATTTTCCTATCTCGACAATTAACTGGTAAGGAGCACATTTCAGGAAGGGACCCTAAGATCATGTACGCTTACCATCCAGATACTAGGCGCGCTAAGATTTGTAGTAAATTATCTCAAATCCTAGTTAAGCCCATCAGGCAAAGTCCTTTCTTCCATAGGAAAAGATTACCACTCTGGTATCCATTATGAAACAAATACAAATAACCAAGCTTATGGTCACTTCCGAAGTGAAAAATGACTACTCAGCAACTGATAGATAACACTCTAGATCAGAGCTAGGTTAGATAGAATTTGTCACATTCCTCCTCGCTTCTCACCACCACCAAAATATTGTCTATTAGACAACTTTTTGGTGGTGGTGAGAATCGAGGAGGAATGTGAATCTACCCTTTTGATGTCTAGGACATCTGTACCTTGCCCACTCACAATCTTAAATGACAGAGGTGTAAGGCAGGGGTCTCCAAATCCAGCCCTGGAGGGCCACAAACCAGGTTGGCAAGGTATCTCTAATGCATATATATCTCATGCATATTCATTAGGGATATCCCAAAAACCTGCAGGGTTGTGGACCTCCAGGACCGGATTTGAGTAGCTCTGCTCTAGATCATAGCAGGCTCAAATTTCAACATTCAAACCTTCAAAGAACGAAATGAGGAAAGGGGAAAACTGGTCTCAGAACCATCGGGATCAGAATGTGGATTTAGGTAAGCATACTCCTGCCACAATTCATCCCGTGCACACCACAATGACCTGAAAAAGGCTCATTTTCCTATTTTCTTAACAATTTTTTTTAACAAATATTCTGAAATTTTATCAGAAATAAGTTATCTCCAGGAACAAGCAGGAATGTAATCTTCACATATGGGTATCGTCGGTGCCGACGGAGCCTGCGCGGGACAGCTCCCCAGCATCCAATAGGAAAGCTTTTGGGAGCATCCCACAGAGCCTGCGTGCTGCCTTTCCAACTCTCCCTCTTCAGTTCTTCATTTTCCGCGGAACTGACAGGACGCACACCCTGTCACCGCAGAAAATCTATTCTTACTTTTTTGTTTTTTTGTGGTCGCGTCTGCCTTCATTCGATGCCTACCAGTACCGCCAGTTCTCTTTTTCTTCTTTTCAAAAAAAAACCAAAAATCTTTCTGAAGGATTTCTTTCTTCAGGGACCTTTCCCCTCTCGGTTCTAGGCGCCATTTTGGGCATTAGGCCCACTTCTCTTCGAACATGGAGAAACCAGCTAGTGGTTTCAAGAAATGTTCTGACTGTGGCGGTACAATATCCGTCACCGACACCCATGAATGGTGTCTTAAATGTTTAGGTCCTGACCATTCTCCATCGGAATGTCTCTCCTGCAGGAAGATGACCAAGAAGAGCTTGCAGAATAGAGTTGCAAAACCTGGTACCCTTTTTGACGCAGATATGATGTCTGTTGCATCGATGTCTTCCAGGGTTTCATCTTCCTCCCATGGATCTCAGGTAACTAAACCTAAGTCTTCTAAAACTGGCCAGTCCTCAAACGGTAGATCTCCTAGGTATTGAGATGCCACTGGCGTTGCCCTCGAGGAAAGTTCACTGGCAAAACAGCCCTGGCGGGAGGCTTCGTCTTCCAAAGCATTAACGGGGCTCCAGAATGTTCCAGAGGCTTCCACCTCTGCGGTACTACTGGTGCCATGTTCTGGGGTCGTGGCCGCTTCTACTGGTGCCAACACCCAAACATCGGCAGGAGCAATGGATCAGAGAATCCTCGCTATCGAGCGCAGTCTAGCAGCTCTCTTAGCAGCTTTGGTACTGCTAAGACCGCTACAGACGGTTCCGCAGGTAGCGGTACTGACATGGGTGCCGGTACCGACTGCACCTGCCTCGGCCGATATGCTTCCCCCCCCATGCCGAGCCTTGAGCCTTGGTATGCTTCCCCCCATACCAAGACCCGATACCAACTTCGAACGGTACTGATACCATGCATTGCAGGACCTCCCAGCACACAGATACTTTGAATCTTCTGATTCCGATGACTCTGCCGGTACTAGAGAAGTCCTCCCGAGGGATCCATCTCCTTCTCCTCAACGTAGAATGTCTCCTCCAGAAGACATGTCCTTCCAGGATTTCATACGTGATTTAGCTCGAGGGCTTAAAAACACGATGACTCCTGAAAAAGAACCCAGAGCAGATGAATTAGAAATTCTTCAATACCCTAAGGCTCCTAAAGAGGCAGCTACTCTGCTCATTCATAGGATCTTGCATGACCTTATGCTAAGAATGTGGGAAACTCCCTTAATGGTTTCGCCACACTCTCAGCGACTTGATACCATGTATCGAGTTCCAAGTTGTCCTGGTTTTCAAAGGACTCAGTTACCACACCATTCAATGGTAGTGGAATCGGCGATGCGTAGGATTAAGAGTGCTAAAACACATTCTTCCGATCCTCCGGGCCGTGAATCAAGGACGCTCGATGCCTTTGGGCGTCAGTGTTTCCAATCCTCCATGGTTGGCAGCCAGGATTAGCTCCTACATTCTCTATATGGGATTGTTCCTCAGAGAAGTGTGCTAAAATGCATTCCTCCAATCCTCCAGGCCATGAATCGAGAACACTCGATGCCTTTGGGCGTCAATGCTTCCAATCCTCTTATGTTGTCAGCCAGGATCAGCTCTTACATTCTCTATATGGGAATGTTCCTCAAAAAGGTTGCAGGAGACTTGGAGCTCATGAGCCCTCTTCTTCCTGAGGACAAAAGAGGGGAATTCCTTACTCTGGTCAAGCATGCCCAGGATGTATCCAAGTTTGTAAGCCGTGCAACCTTTGATTGCTTTGAATGTATCAGCAGAACTTCTGCTATCTCCATCGTTGCACGTCGTATTGCCTGGCTTCAGGCATCAGACTTGGAAATATGGGTGCAAGATAAACTGGGAAACATTCCTTGCACACGAGAGAATCTCTTTGGCAAGGATTGGCAAGACAAGGCAAATCAGATAGAATATGATAATACCACTTTGAATAGACTATCAAAGTCTACAGCCAACCCAGCAAAGAAAAAGTCAACCAAGAAATTCCTTTTCAACAAGAAAAAGTTGTTTTACCCATCTTACACCCATCAGGGTTAGTGTCCGGTTCATGTTCCCCAAAAGGGGCAACAACAGAACAGACAACCGAGGAAGCCACAAGTGTCAAGAGCTCAGCAGGCTCAGCCTCCTCAGGGGCTTTGACTCCTTCCTAGAGAACCCCTGCAAGGTCCAGAACCCTCTACCATCCCCGGCAGGTTATGCCATTTTGCCAAAAGATGGCAACAAATAACATCAGAAAATTGGACTCAGTCCATTGTAGGAGGAGGGGTACAGACTTCATTTTCAAAGCATGCCCCCTCCTACAATCATAAAATAGTTCAATTCCCAAGTCCCTGCCATCAATCTCTTGGGTCAAGAGGTCGCATCACTTCTTGCTCAGGGAGCAATCGAAGAAGTGCCCATACCCCAACAGGGTACGGGGTTCTACTCCCCTTATTTTCTCATTCCAAAGAAAATAGGAGACAGACCCATACTATAGACCTCAGAGAATTGAACAAATATCTGTTCCGAGAATAATTCAAGATAATCTCCCTCGGAACACTTCTGCCATACCTTCAGAGTCAGGATTGGCTATGTTCTCTAGATCTAAAGGATGCGTATACACATATTCTCATCCATTCAGATCACAGGAAATTCCTTTGATTCCTTTTCCAGGGAAGACACTTCCAATACAGGGTTCTTCCCTTCGGTCTGGCTTCTTCCCCAAGAAGCTTCACAAAATGCATGGCAGTAGTAGCAGCATTTCTGAGAACTCTAGGAATATTCATCTTCCCCTACTTAGACAACTGGCTTATTCGAGCATGCACAGCTGCAGAAGCCAGCTTCGCTCTTTCTCGCACGATGTGAATTCTTCGCTGCTTGGGACTGGTCATAAACTTCCCAAAATCTCAGCTCCGCCCCTTCTCAGTCCCTGGAGTTCATAGGGGCTCGACTGGATGCCAGACAGTCAAGGGCTTTCCTACCACAGCCCCACTGTCTTTATATAGTGTAGCTGGCATACCAAGCAGCTATGAAAGTCTTCCTAACTGCTCGGGAAATGCTCCAGCTTCTGGGGAAATTGGCATCCACTGTCCATGTGGTTCCCTATGCTCGCCTTCACAAGCGAGCAGCCCAGTGGACCCTCTCCTCTCAGTGGACACAGGCCTCGGGTCGCCTATCGGACAAAATCAGAAACTCCACACATCTCATTTCATCCCTTCAATGGTGGCAATCGCTGGAAAACCACCTAGTAGGCTCCCCTTTCCAGCAGCCTCTATTCCAGGCCACCTTAACAACAGATGCGTCCAAGTTGGGTTGGGGGGCTCACTTGCACGATCTCTCGACTCAGGGTCTTTGGACCCCGCAGGAGGCTTGTCTTCACATAAACCTCCTAGAACTCAAAGCCATTTTCCATGCTTTTCAAGTATTCCAGGCCCAGCTCAGCTACAAGACAGTTCGTGTCCAGACCGACAATCAGGTAGCCATGTTCTATGTGAACAAGCAGGGTGGAGCAGGCTCTCTGTAGTTATGCAACGAAGCTTTGCGACTGTGGGCCCTCGCCAGAGAGCATCAAATCCACCTCCTAGTGGGTATATCTTCCGGGCATTCAGAATCTTTGTGCAGACAAACTCAGTCAAATACTGCTGCCACACGAATGGTCTCTTCACTCAGACCAGATTGCTCGAGTGTTTCGAATCTGGGGGACCCCAGATATAGACCTCTTTGTAAGTCCACAGAATGCCAAACTTCCCCGATTCTGTTCCAGAATTCCAGCTCAAAACTGTCAGGCAAGAGATGCTTTCCTCCTCCACTGGGGGCAAGACTTCCTCTATGCCTTCCCACCCATTCCCCTCATTCCCAAAACACTGTTCAAATTTCAGAGAGACAGAGGACGTATGATACTCATAGCTCCACGTTGGCCACGGCAAACGTGGTATCCTCTGCTTCTATGTCCCTCTCAAGCCACGCCACTGGAGTTGGGACATGTTCCAGATCTTCTGTCCCAGGAGGACGGGACGCTATTGCACCTGAATCCCCAGTCCCTGCATCTCAGGGCCTGGTTGCTGAGGGCGTAGAGCTTCCAGATATCAACCTTTCTCAACAGGTAAGGGATATCCTTTTGGCCTCCAGAAACCCTCCACAAGACGATCATACGCCTTCAAGTGGAAAAGGTTCTCTGTATGGTGTTCTCAAAGGGGACTTCACCCCCTTTCGGTACCTCTGGAATCACTACTGGAGTATCTCCTCCATTTATCAAATTCTGGTCTTAAAACCAATTCAGTTATGGTCCATCTTAGTGCCATTGCAGCTTCTTGCAAGCCTCAGGATGGATAACCTATTTCCTCTCATCCACTCGTGGCATGGGATCTAAATCTTGTTCTCGGGCAGCTCATGAAACCACCCTTTGAGCCTTTAGCCTCTACAGCTCTTAAGTTTCTTTCATGGAAGGTCATCTTCCTAGTTGCTCTCACTTCTACTAGACGCATCAGTGAGTTACAGGCTTTAGTGGCGGATCCTCCTTATACAAGATTTCACCATGATAAGATAGTTCTTAGAACTCATCCCCACTTTATGCCAAAAGTGGTTTCGCCTTTTTGTTTAAACCAAGCAGCTTACCTTCCTATATTCTTTCCTAGGCCTCATGCCTCTAATGCAGAAAGGAACCTTCATACTTTAGCCCTGGCCTTTTACCTTCAAAGAACTAAGCAACATAGGAAATCTTCTCAGCTTTTTATTGCTTTTGATTCTAGTCATTTGGAACTTCCAGTTTCCAAAAGAACTCTTTCTAGGAGGATTGTAAATTGCATATCCTTTGCATACGAGAGTAAGGGACTTTCTCTCGAAGGCCATGTCACAGCTCAGAATGTGAGAGCCATGGCAGCCTCTATGGCTAATCTTCGTTCTGTGTCCATTGACAACATCTGTAGAGCAACCACTTGGGCTTCGGTACACACCTTCACAGCCCATTACTGTTTAGACAAGGACTCCCGTAGAGATGCCTCGTTTGGCCAGGTTGTTCTCCAGCATCTCTTTCAGACTTAGTACAACTCCTACCCGCTGGGTTTGGATGCCAGAGATCCATGGAAAGAAGCATGACACATCTCACCATGGGTTCGCAGCTTCCTGGGGTCATCTCTCTGGCATCTTTCAGCTGTGGAGTCCCCCATATGTGAAGACTACATTCCTGCTTGTTCCTGGATATAGCGTAGTTATTCACCTGTAACAGGTGATCTCCGTGAACAGCAGGAATTAAGTCTTTACAACCCACCCACCTCCCTGAGGAGTTCTCTTTCTCCTCTCCTTTTATCTCAGCTATAAACTCAATTGAAGAGGGAGAGTTGGAAAGGCAAGAAGGCAGCACGCAGGCGCTGTGGGATGCTCCCAAAAGCTTTCCTATTGGATGCTAGGGAGCGTTCCTGCGCCGGCTCCGTCAGTACCGACGATACCCATATGTGAAGACTTATTCCTGCTGCTGTTCCTGGAGATCACCTGTTACAGGTGAGTAACTACGCTTTATTCTCTCTCCCCCCCCCCCATATGTGAAAGCACCCTGATCCATACATGCCTGAATGAAGTCAGCCATCGGGGCAGCCACCAGATCTGAACCAATTTGTAAAAATCTGCGTTATATCCATCTGGCCCTGGGGTCTTAAAACACGAGGCACGTTGTATCTCCTGCTGAATCTCTAGCACCGAAATTGGGGACTCCAATAACTCCTCAGGCGTGATCTGCGGGAGAGATACCCTAGCTAAGTATGTCCAAATGTCCTCCAACAGCACCCTCACTCCAGAGTAGAGTTCCTTATAAAATTGCCGGAATATCTGGGCAATCCCCATAGGGTCTTTAATAATGTGACCTTTCTGGTTATGAAGCGCTGGAATTATCCTATTTGACACCCCCCCCTCCCCCCCTTGAGACAGCGAGCCACTAAATGGCCTGTCCTGTCTCCGAACCTATGGAGTTGAAACTTATAGTGGAAGACCGACTTTTTCACCTGTTGGTGCAGCAACTCATTTTGTGCCACTTGTGCTTCTAGCATATGGGCTCTAGCCTGGTTCGTGCACTGAGGGGCATATTGCCTGCGAGCTTGTGTTGCCTTACGCTCTAATTTTATTATCCGCATACTTAATATCTTACGTTTCCTGGCCACATACGCTATAATGTCTCCCCTGAGCAAGGTCTTGGTCGCCTCCCAAAATAATTCAGGTGTATCTACATGTTGCACAATCGTTTGCATGTATGTGTCCGAACACACTCTTATATACCCACGGAATTGATCATCCTTAGCCAACTCCATAGGGAAGTGCCAGAGCCGCACGGTAGGCCGAGTTGACACCCAGTCTAGGTCAAGCAAACTGGCACATGATGATATTTCCAAGGGCTCTATTTGTGCCTCCCCCACCTTTTCAAATAGGGCTGCTGAGACCAGTAAATAGTCAATTTGAGCATTCGTTCCATGCACCCTAGATTGATGTATATAATCTTTTTCCAATGGGTGCAACAACCGCCAGACATTGGCCAATCCTAAGCGCTTACAGAAGTGATTTAAAATCTTTGCGGCTCCCCCTCTAGCTGACGATTGTTTCGAAGAGACGTCCAGGACGGTATTGAGGACCCCATTGATTCCCTCCTATAATAACTCTTATTGCTCTGCTCCACTAGGGAAGCCAGAGTTGCGTAGAACTTATTGTTAGGTTTGTTTGGACCATATATGTTTGCTAATAGTACCGGCTTACCGAAAAGTTCTCCCTCCAAGATTATATAGTGGCCCCCAGCATCCGAATATTTAACTTTAACAACAAGGTTTATACGTTTATGCACCAAGACAACCCCCCCCCCCTTTATGGCACGCCAAGGCTTTAAGAATCTGTTTTATGGGGGAACCTAGTCCACAAACGTTCCATGAGACTATTCTCAGCCCCACGGTCTAAATCTGTATTGAGCTTGGTAAGTGGGCAATGTAGTTTTTCCAGGGCACCCCTCCCAGCCCAGGAACCCCTTACCCTCCTCTTGGATTTTCCTTGGAGGCGGCATGCCTAAGATTGTATTAAGTAAGAAATAGATATATCTTGGCTACCCTCCCCCCCTACCATTCCCACCTCACCTCTCCCACACCCCCTAAATCCCATTACCTGTTCCCTTACCCTATAAACCCTATCCTTCCCACACGGTTACTCCTCCTCTCCCTCTTCCCATACCTGCCCTTCTCATCTTGGGCCTTCTGGAATATGACGTGTAGGCCCGCGCCCCCCCCCCCCCCTCCCTACAGGGGCACTTCAAAACTATCAAAGCTCCTCCCTTCCTCACCATTTCCAGACCTGTGCAAGCCTGTGCCACAATCAACCAATCTACCTCGCCACCCCCCACCCCCATTCCATTATCAGCTCCTGTCTGAACTTCCCCCACGCCCTATAGGGGCCAATACTCCCTCCTACCCCTTATGTAACCAGTCAATAACCAACTTGATACTACCCTCCCATGTTAGTAAAGGAGCTTATAACTTTCAATTACAAGTGGAAAGTCATTCGAACAAATCAAAGCTTTGCAAACCCAGATCCCACCTTTAATAGGCAGATATTAAAGAAAAATTGAACAACGGGTTCTATACATGGGGAGGAGCGGCCTGCACGGAGCGGCAGGTGCACCTACTCTTGCCATCTTACTGGGCAGACTAGATGGACCATACTGGTCTTTATCTACTGTCATTTTCTATGTTACTATACCCAGCCCCTAGCTCACAACATGGTATACTCTGGCCAGAGCCTGCTTGGGCCACAACGGGAATCCCTCTCGCACTCCATATTACCCATTGAGATTTAGAACATTCCAGTGGCGCCCCCCCCCCCCCGAATTTGCATATAGAATAGCACATATAATAACTACAATCCACCACAGGTTCTCACTTGAAACACTAACTGAGCAATTATTCCAAAGTCTTTTTGTGTTGGGCTGACAACCGCGTCCATGGTCTGACAGCGCAAGTCCCCATCATGATCTGCAGCCCCACGAGACTCAGTATCCAAGGTCAACTACGCCTAATTGTGAGTCCGCCGCTGTATTCTCCTTTGCAATCTCTGCCCAAAAGGCCTTAGCTGCTTCTGGCAAAGTAAAAGTCTGTTGCTGCTCTTAAACATTCACTCTCAATTTCGCCGGATATACCAGGGAGAATATTATACCCTTACATGCTAGTGTGCTACATATGTCCGCAAAGGTTTTCCTCTTGAGGGACACTGCCGAGGAGAAGCCCTGAAAAATTAATATTTTACGGCCTTCAGATTCAACAGTTCGTTGGTTGTGCGCTACTCTGAGCACAGTCTCTTTTTGCTGGAAACTCAGAAACCGCACGATCACTGGCCTGGGTCTGGCCTCACCTACCCTCCACATGCTAATCCGGTGCGCTTGTTCTATCTGGACTTTGCCTGTAAGCGCAGGAAGGTGAAGGCCTAGGGGGAGCCATGTTTCTAGAAATCCTCACAGTTCTTCTCCTACTGCCTCTGGAATTCCAATTAAATGGAGGTTTTTTTCTCCTACCGCGATTTTCCAAGTCATCGATCTTTTGTTCCTGCTTGTGCACCAACACTTCCAGAGCCTTAAGATGCTGCTCCAAGGCTGCTCCACCGTCCTCCAGACCAGACACACTCTGCTCCAAATGGTGCGCTCGGCCTGTAAAATCTGCCACCGATGCTGCTAACAAATCCAGTTTAATGGTTAGGCCCTGAAATTGATTGTTTAAGGCTCCTACCACCACTCCTGTAACATTCTCCACCAACGCAACAGTTGCAGCATCAAAGCTTGGTGATACTGCCTGTTTCGCCATCTTGATGTCTACTCCTCGTAGCTTCTCCCTTCGAGGTATTTTTGCCGCTATCTGCCTACTCCACAGCAGTATATTTTGAGCCAATAAATCTCTAATAGGTCCCACAAGATTGTAAATTTGCTAAGGAGTATTTATCAGTCCTTTTCCATAATCTTTTTTTGAGAGGGGGGGATCAAAGCCTCAGAGCCGAGTCAGCCACATCCAACCCCGCTTATCGCCAAACTGGAAGTCCAGGTCTTACTAATTTAAAAATCCATCCGCCTC
Source organism: Ichthyophis bannanicus (assembly GCA_033557465.1). Classification (NCBI taxonomy): domain Eukaryota; kingdom Metazoa; phylum Chordata; class Amphibia; order Gymnophiona; family Ichthyophiidae; genus Ichthyophis; species Ichthyophis bannanicus. The sequence continues at coordinate 882,256,835 of CM066035.1, read as the reverse complement.
TTTCTTATAAAACACACATACCCCAATCGATCTGGGAATTCAAACCTCCCGACCGACCCCCTCCCCCCCCCCCCCCCCCCGGAAAAACTGTTTTTAATCGAAAGATCCACCTTTGTTTCACATAATACTAAATATTGTTCCCCACTTAAATTATCCCTCCTATGCATAATTTGATCAATACAAAAGCATTGTAGTTCAGAAAACGTATATCCCTGGTATCCTTGTTCTAAATAGTGCTGCACAATCGGAGTCTCATGTCGTGCACACCATAATCTACTTCTATGCTCCCCAGTTCTAAATTTAAGCAGGCAAATGGTCTTACCTATATATAACCTGCAGGGGCAACGTATTCCATATGCTACAAAGCTATTGTTACAAGAAATATACTTCTGCAGTATGTATTCCCTACCACCTTATGAAAATTTAGTAATTTCTATAGGAATCAAGCAAATTAAACTACCACCACAGATCCAGTGTCCTGGCTGAGTTTCCCGAGAAAAGTCTACAAGCCGCAGACAAGCTGGACTCAATATTTCTTTTAAATTTTGGTTCCTCGATCATACACATCGAGGACGCCTTCCAGCCAACCCCAGAACTGCCCACACACCCGGAACTACACCAATCACCCCACAAGCCGATTTACACAAGCCATGAACACTATAAGGACTTCACATGAACCAGCTACCAGCCTTCTCCCACAAACCGATTTACACAAGCCATGAACACTATAAGGATTTTATGTGAACCAGCTACCAGCCTTCTCCAACCTATATATGACCCCTGCATCCCCCCCTGCTACTTGTACACAGCCCCTGTTCATATATATAGCTCCCTGCGTCCTGTATATAGCCTCTGTTCATAGTTCTCAGTGTATATCGCCCCTGTTCATAGTTCACAATGTATATAGCTCACCAGTTAATCAATGACACTGCTCACCTACACTACACAAGTCGATGTATTTGCTGCATGTATTCACCCTCCTACTCTTGATTGTTTGATGTGCTAACCGCTTTGATTTAAAGATAAAGCGGTATAATAAATCCTTTAAAATAAATAAAATAACATTAGTATATCTGTAAATAATACATTGAATTCTAAAAGTCATAGGGGAAAAATGGGAAATGAAATGTAGATATTCATTCCCCTCTCTCTGCACCTTACAAGCGCAGGGTTGTGGGAGCTGATCTCTATCATCAAAAAGTGCATGGTGGTATGCCCGATTAACCTCTGGCCTTAAAGTCTTCCTTCAAACACTATACATATATGCTGCAATACCATTAATAGCAAATTCAGATGGGGCCAGAGAACCATGATTCTTTTTGTGTCATACTGGCCAAGGCAAGTATAGTTCCCCAGAACTTTACTTAAGAAGGATCATAAAACTGGGGAGTTCTCCAGTACCAATCACACAGGCTGAAGGGATTATGTTACACCCCCACATCAAATCCTTAGCCTTCACAGCTTAGGTTAGCTACCCTGAATCTGTATGAGAGGGTATCACAGATGATTCTGATTTCCAGGAGAAATTCAATTAGAAAGTCATATGGATTTAAATGGGAGAGATTTGTTATTTTTACAGTTTGATATTGTTTGATATACCACCTATAGCTATAGCAACTACAGTAGGTGGTTAACAAAGTAAATAATTGAGGGTAAAACAAAGAAGAGTACAAGAAAAATTAAACAGATACACAAGAGGATGAGGAGAGGGATGGAAGACCTAGGTTACAATACAGAGGCGAGTATAAAATAAACGAAACACAAAATGGGAGGGCAGGGAAAGGGGTATGAAGATAAACCATTAGTGCTGCTCCAGAGGAGAATAAGAAGGAGAAAGGGGAAGGCAAATACTAGGGGGAACAAGGGATTAAGAAGACTCAAATGAGGGAACAGCTAGAGCAAAGAGAGAGGTTTTCAATTGGGACTTAAAGTAGGTGAAGAAGAGTTGGTTGCCGAGAACAGAGGGAAGAGAGTTCATAGGGTGGGAGCAACAACCCAAAAGATAGAGGAGCGTGCCATAGACGAACGGATACAGCGGAGGCTGGGAATTTCAAGAAGATATTGCGAGGCGGAATGAAGAGTGCGGTGGGGGGATATATAGGGACAGGAGCTGTAACAGAAAGGCAGGGTTGCCGGTGTAAAGAATATGTGTCAATATGAGAAGTTTATATTTGATATGAAAAGCGACCAGGAGCCAGTGTGCAGTGATGAGGAGGGGAATATCATATGGGCACCGTATATGAGTTTGATGGTTGTATTCTGAACCAATTGAAGGCAACGTAGTTGATACTGATGGACACCAGAGAAAAGAGAATTTGCATAATCGATTATAGTGATCAGCGAGAGAATGAGTAGGTGGATGGACGACTGAACAAGGAGCTTGCAACAGGCTCACATCACCAGCATGTAGAGGGTAGACCCAACTTTGTGCATCCTTTAGCTGTTCATTTTATGTGGGGCTTGCTTCTGTTGAGACCTCCCATCAAGCCTCCTGCAGTGTCTTGGGTCCTAGATGTTGTCATAACCCAGCTGATGATAGCTCCTTTTGAGCCACTAGACGTCTGTGATCTGAAGTGTACCTGACCAGGAAAATCTTATTTTTGGTGAAGTAATTTCAGCTCAAAGATTTAGTGAGCTCCAGGCTCCAGGGATTGATCCATCTTAAACTAAGATTTGCAATAATAGCGTGGTACTCCACACTCAACCAAAGTTCTTTCCTAAGGTGATGTCAGAATTTCACTTTAATAAGTCAGTTGTCTTTACCAGTACTTTTCCCCTTGTCCCCATGTCCACAAAGATGGAAGCACCTTGCACACTTTGGATTGCAAATGTGTCTTAGCCTTCTACACGTAATAGACTAAAACTCTTAGAAAATCCACTGAACTTTCAATTTCTTCTGATCCTATTCTGGGCCAGTGCTACCATTAGGTAAACTAAGTAATCCTCCTAGAACACCAAAATTTGGAGGATAGCAGAAGGTGTCCCTGAAAAAGCCAGCCCCTTATCTCTCCCCCACCACCCCACCACCACCATTGCTACTACTGCCACATATCTCTGGGACTGACAAAAGCAGAAAAAAGGAAGAAAAACACCACGAGGCGGGAAGCTTCTTGAACCCCCTGCATGCTGTGCTCTGAAAGTGCAGCTGGTCCTGATCCCTCCAACATACTTGAAGTTTGTATCGGAACAGGACTAGCTATACTTTCAAAGCACAATGCACAGAGGTTCAGAAACTTCCCTCTGTGTGTAGTGCTTCTTTTAGTTGACATTGCTGCCGCTGCCAATCCTGGAGAGATGTAGCAACAGCAGTAAGAGTAATGGGTGAGGACAGCAAATATGAGAGCTGCCTCGAGCACCTAATGTCCTTACATTGGCCCTGACTCCAAGAGGCCTGGAACTTCCATTGCCAACTGCATGCTTTCTAATTAGCTAGCAGACTGTATTTCCTTTTGGATTATGCCCTGGCTAGCTAGACCCTGGAGGTGTAGCTCACTTAAGGAAGAAATTTGCAAAGCTGCAACATGAACATTTGTCCATATATTCACATCCCATTACTGTCTGGAAAAGATGATCTGACGCAACAGCAAATTTGGCCACTCCGTCCTTCAGTATCCTTTTAGGGATTAAACTGGCTGCCTAAAAAAAAAAAAAGAAAAGAAATTTAGAAACGCTTATGGCCAACGAAAATGTTGATGGCTGCCTGTTGTAACCTCTTACTAGTTTTCTCATTTTTGTTTGAGGCAGCAAAACATATGCACAATTAACTTTCTCAAAACCTTCTGGAAGATTTCTGAAGGTTTTTCTCATGCCGGGCTATATCAGTGACATCACCCATCTGTGAGGATTTGATTTGCAAGTGGATGATAGGGTACAAATCTTCACATGCCTACTTGCCTCCCCAAGGAGTTGTATTCTATCATAAGCTATAATGAATACTGCTGTTTTCCCTGTGTGACAACAGTAGTCAGGAAGTGACACAAAGGCACAGTGATGCCTCTAAAGCTTCAAGATGTCTAAGCTGGAGAAGCTTTTTCTCACCGTGCTCAGTCAATGAAGTCACCCGTCTGTGAGAATGCGTATCTTGCTGTCTGTGGAGAACACCTGCCTACAGGTAAGTAACTTGATTTTCAGTCAGACAGTTTTAAGAATGTTGGTTGTGAGCCCTTCGGGGACGAGGGAATACATACAGTTCCTGATTGTTAACAGCCTAGAATGCGTTCGCAGACGGGCGGTATATAAATGCTTTAATAGAATAGAATAGGTTATTTATATAACAGCATAAACTCTTACAAATAAAGGGGACTGCTGAAAATAGCTAGTGCACATACATCACATATTCAAAACTATCTCCAAGGCAGCTCTATATTAAACATAGAAACATAGAAACATAGAAATATGACGACAGAAAAAGACCACATGGCCTATCTAGTCTGTCCTTCCATAACAACTACAACAGTCCACTCTTTGCCTTTAGAGATCCTCTGTGTTGGTCCCATGCTTTCTTGAATTCAGTTACTGTCCTCATCTCTACCACCTCCACTGGGAGACTATTCCACGGATCCACTACTCTTTCCGTAAAGAAATATTTCCGCATATCACTCCTGAATCTATCTCCCTTCACCCTCATCCCATGTCCCCTCGTAGCAGAACTTGCTTTCAATTGAAAGAGGCTCTCTCCCTGAACATTTATGCCACGGAGGTATTTAAACATCTCAATCATATCACCTCTATCCCGCCTTTCCTCTAAGGTGTACATATTAAGATCCTTAAGTCTGTCCTCATATGCTTTATAATGAAGCCCATTAATCATTTTGGTAGCAACCCTCTGCACCGACTCCATCCTGTTCACATCCTTTTGAAGGTGCGGTCTCCAGAATTGCACACCATACTCCAAATGAGGTCGCACCAAAGACTTATACAGAGGCATTATCACCTCCTTTTTCTGCTAGCCATTCCTCTCCGTATGCACCCAAGCATCCTTCTAGCTTTTGCTGTCGCCTTTTCCACCTGTTTAGCTACTTTAAGATCATCAGACACAACCACGCCTAGGTCCCGCTCTTCTTTAGTGGACAAAAGTACTTCACCTCCTATACTGTATTGCTCCCTTGGATTGCTGCAGCCCAAATGCATGACCTTACATTTTTTAACATTAAATCCCAGCTGCCAAATTCTAGACCATTCTTCAAGCTTAGCTAGATCCCTCCTCATGTTATCTACCCCTTCCTGGGTGTCTACTCTATTGCAGATTTTGGTATCATCCGCAAAGAGGCAAACCTTACCCGACAGCCCTTCCGCTATATCACTAACAAAGATGTTAAAAAGAATCGGACCAAGGACAGATCCCTGGGGCACACCACTGGTAACATCCTTCTCCTCAGAGTGAGCTCCATTTACTTGTACTCTTTGTCGCCTCCCACCCAACCAATTTCTAACCCAAGCAGTAACTTTAGGGTCCATCCCTAGGGTGCTCAGTTTGTTTATAAGTCGCCTGTGAGGAACAGTGTCAAAGGCTTTACGGAAATCTAAATACACCACATCTAGAGCTCTCCCTCGGTCCAACTCCCTGGTCACCCAGTCAAAAAAATCAATCAGATTTGTCTGACAAGACCTGCCTCTGGTGAATCCATGCTGCCTCGGATCCTGTAATCCGCTGGACTCCAGAAACCTCACTATTTTCTCTTTCAGCAGCGTTTCCAATAATTTACTCACCACCGAAGTTAAACTAACCGGCCTGTAGTTTTCAACCACATCCTTACTTCCGCTTTTGTGTAAAGGCACCACATGAGCCTCTCTCCAGTCCTTTGGCACCACTCCCGACTCCAACGAGGCATTGAAAAGGTCAGTCAGTGGAGCTGCTAGAACGTCCCCAAGTTCCCTCAGTATTCTAGGGTGTATCCCATCCGGTCCCATCGCTTTGTCTACTTTAAGTTGAGCTAGTTTCTCACGAACACAGTCTTCTGAAAATAGTTCAAGATGTCCCTCGCTTCTGTTCTTATTTGTGGGTGTTTTCTGAGGTCCTGCTCCTGGTTCTTCATCTGTGAACACAGAACAAAAATATTTGTTAAGCAATTCCGCTTTATCCTTATCAGCTTCTACACATTCCCCCCCTGCACCCTTGAGTCTGACAATACCACTTTTGCTCTTCCTCTTCTCACTAATATATCTGAAAAATGTCTTATCCCCCCATTTTATTGCATTGGCTATTTCCTCCTCCTTTTGATTCTTTGCCTTCTTGACTACTTTGCTAGCTTCTCTACGTTTTTCCAAATACAGATGCCTGTCTTCTGCTCTCTGTGATCTCTTGTATTTCATGAAGGCCTCCCTCTTTTTCTTCACTTTTTCAGCTACTTCCTTCGAAAACCATAGCGGTCTCCTGTTCCTTTTGCCTTTATTTACCATTTTAACAAAAAGGTTGGTTGCCCTTAAAATACCCCCTTTCAGTTTTGCCCACTGTTTTTCTACATCCCCCAGCTGTTCCCATCCCACTAACGACTCCCTGAGGTAATGGCCCATCTTCGCAAAGTTAGTCTTCCTAAAGTCTAAGATCCTCACCTTGGAATGGATTCTAACAGCCCTAGTCCTAATACTGAACCACACCATCTGGTGATCACTGGATGCAAAATGATCTCCCACTACAACATCAGAAACACTTTCACCATTGGTAAGCACCAAGTCCAGTATGGCCCCTTCACGTAGTAAATGGAATGGTTAAATATGATCAGTTGTTTAACCCATCAAACAGAAAAACATGAGGATATTCCATGAAACTAATGGCCAGCAGATTGAACACAAATTGTAGAAAGATTTTTTATGCAGCACATAAGCTATGATATCTATTGCTGAAGGATGTGGTCAAGGCAACTAACATAGCGGGGTTCAAAAGAGGTTTGGACAAGTTCCTGGAGGAAAAGGTCTATGCAAATTAATAGACAGGTAGAACTGGAAGAGCCATTGCTCATCCCTGTAGATGATTTTTGAGAAATAGATCTACTTTTTGGGCTTGCCAGGTACTTTTGACCCAGACTAGCCACTCTCAGAGGATTCTGAGCTCACTGAGCTTTGATTTGCTTCAGCTTGGCTTTTGTTATGTTCTTATTATTATCATGTTATCCATAGGAATCATAAGGTGGGGAGATCCTACTTATCTCCAGGAACAAGCAGGAATGAGTCTTCACATATGCGTATCGTTGGTACCGACGGAGCCTGCGCGGGAACGCTCCCCAGCGTCCAGTAAGAAAGTTTTTGGGAGCATCCCACCGCGCCTGCGCGCTGCTTTTCCCGCCTTTCCTAACCGCCTCTCTCCAGTTCTTTTCCGCGGAGCCAGCAAGTCGTGTTCCTGTCACCGCAGAAGAAGTTCTTTATTTTTTCTTTATTTTTCTGTAGTCGCGTCTGCCTTCGACGTCAGACCAGTACCGCCAGTCTTTTCTTTTCTTTCTTCTTCTTCTTCTTCTTCTTCAAAAAAAAAACCCTTTTATTCTTTCAGCTGTGCATTTTCAGTTTGGGCCTTAGGCCTAGATATTTTCTCCTCATGGAGAAGCCCGCTTCCGGGTTCAAAAAGTGCATAAAATGTGGCGGTACTATTTCTGTCACCGACACCCATGATTGGTGTCTGAAATGTTTGGGTCCTGACCATTCCATCACGGATTGTGTGTCCTGCACCATGATGTCTAAAAGGGGTCGGTAGAACCGAGCAGCCAAGCTCAGTACCCTGTTTCCCTCTGATGCAGCCTCGGTGGCATCGACGTCTTCCAGGGCTTCTTCTTCCTCCCATGGATCTCGGGTAACCAAACATAGATCTAGCCGGTCCTCGAAGGGCAAATCTCCCTCCAAGCATCGAGATGCCTCCGGGCTTGCCCTCGAGGACTCCGCTTCGGCAAAATTACCCCGGCAGGAAGTTTTGGCTTCCAAAGCATTATCTATGGGGTCACAGGTTGACATCGATGGTACGGCCTCAACCGATCACCTGTTGCCGTGTTCTGGGGTACCGGTGGCCTCCACTGGTACCGACATCCAGACTCTGGTGGCGTCGATGGATCAGAAGATTCTGTCCATACAGCGTACTCTTACGGCATTTATGCAGGCTTCGACGCCTTCGGTACCGCAACAATCTCCGTTGCCGGTACCGATTCCGGCATCGGCACCATTCCCGGTGCTGGTACCGATTGCATTGACATCGGCTTCGGTGTCGGCTGCAATGGTACCCTGTCCTACGATGCTCATTGGTACCGAACCGGTACCGCTTACTCCCGATGTCGATCCCACTCGGTACGCGTATCGGGCTTTACAGGAGCATCCAGACAGGTGATACTTCGATTCCTCCGAAGACTCTGATGAGTCGGAGGCTTCTGTCGATGTACCGGTGCTTCTTCCTCAGGAGTCTGATTCTCCAAAACGAAGAATGTCTCCTCCAGAAGATTTGTCTTTTCAAGACTTCATTAGGGAAGTGGCTAGAGGCCTCTCCATCACAGTGGCCTCTGAGTCAGAGCCTAGAGCCAAGCAATTAGATATTTTACAATATTCTAAGGCTCCTAAGGAAGCAGCTACCCTACCTATTCATGAGATTTTCTATGATCTCATGTTGGGCATGTGGGAGACTCCTCTCACCACCTCTCCTCATTCTCGCAGGTTAGACACCATGTACCGTGTCCCTCCCTGTCCTGGTTTTCATAAGACTCAGCTTCCTCACCACTCTATTGTGGTTGAGTCTGCCAGATGGGAGCAAATCACAGCAGAACAATGGACCCTCTCCATCATAAAGGAAGGGTACAAGCTTCACTTCTTAAACCTTCATCCCCACACCATGGTGAAACAGTTCAATTCTCCAACATCTCTCCCAAGGGGCAATAGAAGAGGTACCTCTTATTCAACAGGGCTCAGGGTTCTACTCCCCTTATTTTCTTATCCCAAAGAAAACAGGGGGCCACAGACCCATATTAGACCTCAGAGAATTGAACAAGTTTCTATTCAAGGAGAAATTCAAAATGATTTCTTTAGGAGGTACAACAACCTCAATATCGCTTACTTCCCTAAGTTCCAAGAACGCTAACAACTGCTTAGGCTCAAAAAACAAATAGATCTTTTGTTTAAAATTAACATAGCATTTAACAGGAAATTTAAGTTGGAAGGAAGCGCCCAGGGCCAAGGTCCTAGGGCGAAGAGTCAAAAACTCCTTCCTTCTCATTTGCGTAATACGTGATAAATCAGGAAATACTCTTACTCTTGAGCCCATAAACTCTTCATTAGCATTTCTGAAATACATTTTAAGAATAAAGACTTTATCTGTCTCTAAAGCATGGCCGCAACCACTCCATGCCATGTCGTCAAAACGGCAGGGCAGAGATGAGCTAACTGCAGTCCAGCTTACCTAGTTGCAGCTCTCTCCTGGTTGCTGTTTCCTTGGAATCGTGGGGAAGCTCCCCCACTCATGGTATAGCCTCTTCCAGTAGCCTGGGTTTGTTACACAGCTGCAGTTGCACCATGTCTCTAGCACATGTGCTGAGGGAGAGGGGCTGTATGCCTGGGAGTGCAGGGCCCAACTGACTCATCATACTGATTCCCCCCTCCCCAGGGCTGACCGCTGTGGAACTCCCCCACTGCACCACCAACAACAACAACAACAAAAAATCAGGTTCGGCAACTCCAATGAGCTCATGTTATGACCAGCCAGCCTCAGATTGTGCTGCCGCCGGCTCTCATAGTGTGTTCACGCTGGGTATTTGGCTGTGCTCTCACCGCTATGCCTTTCTATCAGGCTTCACATTGGCTGCGCATACACTCCAGGGATGCCTGGGCTTCTGCAGCCAGCACCGAAGACTTGAGCAGGCTCTCCATCTGGGAAAGCCATGACCATTGAGGGAGCTCACAGTTTTTTTTGCTACGAGCACTCATCGTCTTCATGTGTCAATCATACAAACTAACAACTTTCACACTTGCAAATTTTTAAGATCTCTTTCTCTGCAGAGATAGCAGTCGCTGTTGTACTTGTGATAGTGTTTGCCCCCTGTCTGATACGGTGACCTGACAAAAGGTGAACAATTGCTACATGCATTTTAGTTACTTGAGCAGCTTGATGACTTGGGAGGAGCTCCATGTGCTTAGCCTCTTCTCTTCCCCCCTCCCCCCGCCCCAGTACCCCACTCCACCTTCCCTGGCAATTGGCGTTGCAGGTTAGAACTGTTATCCCCTCTCTGATAGCTAACTCCATGAATGTCATGCTTTGCTTTCCCTAAGCCATTGCTAAACAAACATCCAGCTGGATGGCTTCACCACCTCCTGGCACTCAGCCTGCAAAAAAAAAAATGCCAGAGGATCTGAGGGGAGAGAGAAATCAGGAATCTGTTATATCATTTGAACTCCTTAGGTCCTTCTGATCTGCCCAGTGAGGATTCTCACCCCTCCTGGGAAGGCAACCCTAGACTAGAAAGGAGAAGGCCTGGGGGAAGGTGGTTCTGACTTCCCTGGATGACCTCTGCATAAGCCCTCTGTAGCAAAATCTGTAGATTTTCTGCACTTACCCATATCTCAGAACCAAAGTCGGGTGCAAATCCCATGCCACAAAAGTCATCACTCTTTTTTGGCACGCTTACACCACTCTAACGTAACCCCATTGGCAAAAGGGGTCCCTTTCCTATGCCTATAAGAGGTTCTCACATCCCTGGCTCTAGTACAGCTCCAAAATGATGCCTTAGCATCCAGACTCCCTGCATCTGCAGCCCTGGAGGAGGTTACAGTATCTATGGGTTTTCAAAACTGGCTGCACCTGTGACCCATGACTGCAAACTACTAGTGGCCTGAGGACCTATGTTCAACTTCCAAATAATAGGAATGGAGCACTACATTCTTGACTCACTTTTTTCCTGAGGCATTGTGGCACCAATAACCTCTGCCCCATGCTCCGTTCCTTCTTATTTTCTTTGCCACAGGCACCCTCCAGCCTGTTCTACATTATTTTTTTTTAAAAACTCAAACAAAACAGAGTAAAGGTGAAGAGGAGGCCAATAACTTCGCGCCTCAGGATCTGTGCCTCATCCATCCAGACTTGGCTGCCATCTGGGTGTAGCAGAGGCTTGCCCCTAACAATCCAAGCGCCTCAGCCTCCATTAATTTCTGCCTGGTTTTTCTGTAACTGCTTCCTTGCCTTCTGACACACCTCAGTGCTGGAATGCATGGTGAATACCCAGCCAGCTGCAAGAATTGAGCCACAGCTGCAGGGCTCCCCCCAGCAGCTGACTCTTTTGGCAGCATGCTCTTTTATAGGGAATAATACTCCATGGCACACATCTTGGTTTCAAATGGTAAACACTCACCAAGAAAAGGGAAAATCTGATCAAAGCATCAGATCAGTAAGGAAACAGGAGAAAGTGAACTACCTTCCTCACCTTCACTTGACATTCGGCAGAAGCTCTGCCACCCACTGGGCCTGTTGCCCAGGCACCAGCCAGTTCTCACACCTGGTCCACCAGACATCCAGCTAGTTACCTGGCATTCCTTATCCCTCGCCAGCCAAACCCTCAGACACCACATAGAATTCTCAGGAGCCTGGCATACTAGTGAAATTGAGCTTCCCATTCAGTCCAATAGTCCTGGTGGGCAACAAGCAATCATCCCAGGGTCCGCTAGTGCACAGCATAGGCGTTAGAACGGGGTGGGCCACACAGGCCCTGGCCCTGCCAATATTTCTGTGCCTTCCCGGCCACAATGTTGGCCTTCCCCTCTTGTTTTGCCCATGGGATCTCATCCTTCATGAGCAGCTGTGATCATGGCAAAAACCCCTTCTGTCTGCCTGCAGGAGATCGGAATCCCTGCCGGCAGAACAGGAGTGGAAGGCTGTGATCATGGCCTCGATGCGGTTGTTTGGCCATGGGGGAGGGGGGAATTGGGCGGTGTTAGGGATTTCACAATTCAGAGCCATACCTTTGCATATTTTAAATGAGATGCTTTAAAAATCTTGGCCACTCAACTCATAGTTTCTGCGGGGTCTCCACATTCCAGCTTGACATGACTGCCAACTGCACATTTCCTCCCTAATCCTGGAACTCGAGTTGCAGTATTTTTGTTTTTGTAATTTGCTTTCGTAAATCTGCGGAGTTATGGAAACACTGGCTCAGAAACCTATCAGTGACTAAAGCATCTTGTAATTGAAACGAGGACAATCCCAGAGGGAATCTTATCTGCGTTCCAGTGGACAAGGAAGCATGGAATTTAAGGTTCAGGCACTTGTCAGTTATTGTGCTTTCAGGCACACCTATGAAGGTAGCTGAGAATTTTGCCTGCATCTTAGAAAGCACACTTGTACTTAGACATACAAGTAAACTAAGCTTTTTGGTTGGTACTTAGAAAGTTGTTGGATTACTTTTTGCGTGTGGGAAGGTTGTTTTTAAATTTAGACATTAGTCTACAACCATTACATTTCAGATGCATTGACAGTTTAAGTGGATTTTGACATCTTTGTTCAGGTTTGCAGAGTTAGTATGGCACAAGGCTCCACCCCCCCCCCCCCAAAAAAAAACCCAAATAGGCATTCTGCTGCCCCAGGGTCACAGGAAGGGTGTGCACAGTGAACAGGTCCCTCTACTCTCTTAGTTATCAGATGCATCACCATGGGGACCTGTTTCATCCTTCACAATAATGCAACCTATCCAACAAAGGGATAGGTTGCATGCTTCCCATTCCACATGAGGCTCTGCATCCTAACCATGTCACCATTCACCAGCATACATTCGCAAAAGACAGATCTCTGCCTTAGCACCAGCATGCACACCTCCCTGCACGCCAAACCTAGCATACACAGCTCAAGCCCCTATGTATCAAGTTATGCCTCACTACATATTTTCTGTTTTGTCTTGAGAAACTCCAGATATTTCCTTCCCTCTTTTTAATATTTTTGTTGGTAATATTGCGGCAGGATTGTCTGTTAAGTTTTTCCTCTTTGCGGATGTTACCAAAATCTGCAATATTAGTAGACACTCAGGAAGGAGTAGATAACATAAGGAGGGTCCTAGCTAAACTTGAATGGTCAAGAATTTGGCAGCTGAGATTTAATGCTAAAAAAATGCAGGGTCATGCATTTGAGCTGCAAAAATCTAAGGGAGTGGTACAGTATAAGGGATGAAGTACATCTGTTCACAAAAGAAGAGCGGGACCTGGGCGTGATTGTTTCTGATGATCTGAAAGCGGCTAAACAGGTAAAAAAGGCAACAGCGAAAGCCAGAAGAACGCATGGGTGCATAGGGAGAGGAATGGCCAGCAAAAAAATGAGGTGATAGTGCCTCTGTATACAGGGGCGGCTCAAAGCAATCTGCTGCCTGAAGCAAAGGATGAGATGGCGCCCCCCCCCCCCCCACCCCCGGCGCCTTCTCAAAACTCAGTCAGGGAAACCAAAAAGCTAATTATGTAATATGGAGGAAATGCAAGATGTTTGCACACCAAGGAACTAAAAGAATGAGCGAGAACCACAGCACACTTTATAAAACTAAATTATAACTCATTTTTATTTTGTTATAAACTGCGTTATGGTTCTTGCTTTTTCTTTTTGAGCATATATTTTGCTCCCACAGAATCCCTTCCATCAACAGTGGGTGCAGAGCAGAACTAGAACATTCACACACAGAACTCAATATCTTAAAAAAAAATCTGATTCTGGTCATCTCACTAACAAATATTCTCCAGTACTAGGAATATTGAAAGCTAATAAAAAACCCTACAAAAGTCACCAAAGATCTACAAGGCCATTACTAGCATAAACCTCCAAAACTCATACAAAAAAAGCAGCACTATAAATACTGCAGCAGGCCCTAGAACATCTAACATCTATTTGAAAAGCTGAACAAGGCAAATTGCTACAGTATAGATCTGTGTGTGCAGATTTCATGTTAACAGAACACACAGCCTTGGTCACACACTAGCCACACAGATTCTCGCCAAGTACAGAATAAGTGATCACAACCTAAAGTACAAATAAAATATTTAGAGAAAAATTAAACTGAAACCCCAAGAAGCCAGACTCTGTATGCAGTGCAGCACCAGATAAGAGATGCAGTTCCCCATACTGTGTAAACTATAAAGATAGCACAAAGTCCAATCACTAAATTAAAAATAATTGTTTTTTCTACCTTTGTTGTCTGACCATTTTATTCTCTGGTCATGCTGGTCCTGATCTGAGACTTCTGCTTTCGCGTCTTCTCTTAGCACTCTTATCTGCCATTTTTGTCTTTTCTTTTCTTCACTTCCTTCCTTCAGCCTATTTCCAGTTCCACTGACCCTCCCCACGTGTCAGCTCCCTTAGTCCCAGTGCCCCCTCGCTGCCAGCCTCTTATTACACAGCCACCTGCCAGTCCCATACCCAAATGTCAGCTCCCTCCAGTCCCACCCCCAGGTGTCAGCTCCCTTCTATCCCCCTCTTCCCCCTATGTCAGTTCCCTTCCAGCCATCTCAGTTCCCTTCAGCCGCCATCTTCTCCTCCTCTCAGTTCCCCTTCAGCCATCTCTTTCCCCTCTCTGTTCCCTTCAGCCATCTCCTTCCCCTACTTCCCCTCCTCTCAGTTCCCTTTCAGCCATCTTTCCCCTCCTCTCAGTTCCCTTTCAGCCATCTCCTTCCCCTCCTCTCAGTTCCCTTTCAGCCATTTCCTTCCCCTCTCTCAGTTCCCTTAAGCCATCTCCTTTCCCTCTCTCAGTTCCCTTAAGCCATCTCCTTTCCCTCTCTCAGTTTCCTTTCAGCCATCTCTCCCCTCTGTTCCCTTTCAGCCATCTCTCCCCTCTCTCAGTTCCATTTCAACCATCTCCTTCCCTTCTCTCAGTGCCCTTTCAGCCATCTTTTTCCTCTGTCAGCTCTCTTCCAACCCTCTTTTCCCCCTGTGTTAGCTTTCTCCCCCCCCCCGTGCAGCTCGTCCCTCTTCTCTCCTTCCCCCCCCCGTGCAGCTCGTTCCTCTTCTCTCCTTCCCCCCCCATGCTTATCATATCTTCTCTCCTTCCCCCCCCCCACCCGTGCAGCTCGTATCTTCTCTCCTTCCCCCGCCCGTGCAGCTCGTATCTTCTCTCATTCCCTCCTCCCCGTGCAGCTCGTATCTTCTCTCATTCCCTCCTCCCCGTGCAGCTCGTATCTTCTCTCCTCCCCCCCCCCTTCCTGGTGCAGCTCGTTCCTGTTCCTCTTCTTGCCTCCCCGTCATTCATTCAGTTCTTCGTATGAAATGACAGGAAACCGGTGCGGAGCCTCCCGACAGTAAGGAACCTCTGCTGCATTCCGCTCTAGCGTCACTTCCTTTTGGGGGCGTGACACGGCAGCAGCAGAGGTTCCTTACCGTCTGGAGGCTCTACACTGGTTTCCTGTCAATGTCATTTCATAACGCTGAGCAGAATGAACAACGGGGGGACGGGCAGCAGTTTGTATGCTGCTTTTTTTTTTTTAAACTGAAGGCGGAGTGAGGCGGCTCTTTTGGGGGCATTTCTGCTGCCCCCAAACGTTTGCCGCCTGAGGCCACCGCCTCACTTCGCCTAATGATAGAGCTACCTCTGTCTGTATAGGTCTTTGGTGAGACCTTATTTGGAGTATTGTGTGCAATTCTGGAGACCACACCTTCAAAAGGATATGAACAGGATTGAGTCTGTGCAGAGGATGGCTACCAAAATGGTCTGTAGTCTTCATTATAAACCATATTGGAATGGACTTAAAGATCTCAATATGTATACTTTAGAGGAAAGGCAGGATAGAGGATATATGATAGTCATTTAAATACCTCCATGCCATAAATGCACAGGAGGAGAGAGCCTCTTTCAATTGAAAGTAAGCTCTGCATTGAGGGGACATAGGATAAGGTTGAAAAGGGATAGACTCAGGAGTATTATGCAGAAATGTCTCTTTGCAGAAAGAGTGGTAGATGTGTAGAATAGTCTCCCAGTGGAGGTAGTAGAGACAAGGATGGTATCCAAATTCAGGAAAGCATGGAACAAATACAGAAGATTTCTAAAGGGAAAAAAAGGGACATAGTGGTTGATATGGAAGGACAGACTAGATAGGCCATATGGTCTTTTTATGCCATCATGTTTCTATGTTTCAATAATCTACACATGGTCCATCTTTCTTTCTTCCAATGTAGCAGAGGTCCCTTCACCCCTGCATATCCTCTTCACACCCATCTGCTCTCACAAGAGCTGCATCCACCCACCACCTTTGTCCTCTGTCCATGTCCTCACATGGCCTACCAATAGACTTTATCTGGTTGCAATATGACACTCAACTTTAAAAAACAAAAACAGAGAGGAGAAAACCAAACCAAGACAGATGACATCAGCAAAGTCTGCATAGAGGGGCTAAGATGCCTGAGCACGCAACCTAGACATGTATCCACAGCACTCCTCAACATTTTGCCCAAAGCATTTGCATCTTACCTAAACTTCTTTGAATTGACATAGTATTTGGTCTGGCTCAGCTGAGCAGCCTCGCATTGATACTAAACCCCAGGGGATGGGTACCCCCCCCCCACCCCCGTCCAAAAAAAAAATCACAAATAAAACAAGAAAAGGGCAGGGAAAGGGACACTTCCCACCCTACGGATAGTCACCCACTTGCTTCTTAGAAAGCTATCAGTTTGTTGCATACCTCCAAAGATTTCACCTATGGCTCTTTTTCTTTGATATGGTTGTCCCAGTGCTCATATCAGCATGCTTACGTGCTCCCAGACTTGCCACTACCTGGTGAATAATCTCAACCTCCCCATCCTTCCATCAGTACTCTCTAGAACCTCAGTAAGCTAATTACCATGACCATTGCTGGCATTGCCCTATGTTCTAGAACAATGGTTTTCAACCTAGTCCTCTGGGACCTCCAGGCCAGTTTCAGGATATCTACAATAAATTTGCATGAGATAGATCTGTATGCACTGCTTCCATTGTATGCAGATCTCTCATTCATATTCATTGTGGATATCCTAAAAACCTGACTGACCTGGGGGTCCAAGAGGACTGAGTTGAGAACCACTGTTCTGGAACATCAGTAAGCTGAATTATTATGACCGGTACTAGCTTCAGTCTACCCCAGCTTGATTGCCTGGGTGTAAGAAAGCTCATCAGCAATCCAAATATCATGTCCCTTGCACCCTCGGCTCAGGAATCACCAATCTGTGTGGCTGATTATATCCTGCTTGTTCATGCAGAAAGAGAGGTTGCTTACCTCTAACAGTGGTTCTCCTTGGAAAGCAGGACAAATCAGCCACACATTTCCTCCCACCTCCCCTTTCAGTTAAAGCTCTTAATCTTACCTAGGTTTTACCTAAGCTCTGAGAACAACTGAGGGGGAGGAGCAGCTGTCACAGAGGAGGCAGCCCTTGCACAAGAGTTTTCTAGTCTTCTGGGCTCTGCGAGAGCAAGTCCGCACTGGTGCCATCTGGGATTATGTCACCCATCTGTGTGGTGATTTATTCTGCTGTCCAAAGAGAACCAATGTTACAGACAAGCAACCTCTCTTTCTCCATAGACAATAGGATAAATTGGAGTGGAGGAGTGGCCTAGTGGTTGGGGCAAGGTACTTCAGGCCTGAAGGTCGGGGGTTCAAATCCCACTAGAGGACAGCAACCTTGGGCCGGAAGGACTGGGGTTTCTAGTCCCACAGGTGCTCCTTGTGGTCTTGGGCAAGCCACTTAACCCTCCATAGCCCATGTTCCCTGTAAAATAGTTATCTCCAAGTTATAATGCCCTGTTCAATGTAATTTCAGTTTGTTCAATGTAAACCGCACTGATGCAGAATAGAGCGGTATATAAGAGAATATAAATAAAATAAAATAAACCTACTCTCCTATCTAAGAACATACCCCAAGCTAGTAGTTCTGCACTCAGTCCTTGAGACACACCCAGGATATTATTTATCTATATTTAGCACGCACCTTTTTGTTGATAGCTCAAAGCAAGTTTCATTCAGGTACTTCGCTGTCCCCAAAAGGCTTAAATCAAATTTTGTACTTGAGACCAGCAAGGGTGAAGTGGCCTACTTAAGGTCACAAACAGTGTCATCAGGATTTGATCTCTGGTTTCCCTGGTCGTTAAGTCTGTTGCTTTAACCACTTGGTACCCAGGGGCAGCGGAAGGGCTTTTTCTTCGGGGGGAGGGGAGCAAGCACTACCCCATGGGCAGAGACCCTTCCTGTTTTGCCCATGGGGATCCAATCTCCCATGGGCAGACAGGAAGGGTCTTTGCCGTGATCACAGCTTCTCTTCCTCTTCTGCCCATGGGGGTTGGGATCTCCACAGGCAGCCTGCTGCCTGACGGACACAATTTTTGGTGGGGCCAGGGCCTGTATGGCTCACCTCTTTCCGATGCCTATGTTGGTACTTGCCCTACTCCAATGAATATGCACAAAGGTGATTTGCATATGAGGGAGGCAGTGTATTTAAACCTGTTTTCATACATATTCACTGCAGATATTCTTGGCAGGGTGTGTCCTAGGAACTAAATTCTGAACCAAGCAGGAAGTACCACTCCATGTGCAGAAGCTTTCTTTAAGCTAAATCTGAGCTCTGGGAGAGCTACTTTGTCTTGGCACCATTAGATGGACTCACCACCTTTGTGTCTGATTTATCCTGCTGTCTACAGAGAAACTTCATTAAAATGATATACCATGCTTTATTGCTTCAAAGTATAATACAATAAGAGGTAAATGGTTCAGCCCTATGGCTCAGACTGTAGAACTGAAGCACAGAGGGATTTCAGGTACCCCATCCTTTGGGGGCCAGTTAGATCTAGATGTGTTACAGAGTTGGTACATTCAAGCCCAACAAGGAAGGGAAGACAAATGTCATTGCTGTGGTGGATCAACCAATAAATGATGCTGAGAAGGTCCCTATGAAGAGGCGGGCAAGGGATAATATCATGAGAAAGAAATGGCAGAAACTGTATTATGGGGGTGGGGTGGAAAAGAAAAGCCCAGAAATAAAATAAGTTTAAGTATTCTGAGTTTGAACTAAAACGCATCTCAGGTATGCTCAGTTGCTAACCTAGTCCTTTGTAAGAAAGAATTCAAGTTTCCTGTACATTGCAACATAGACTTATCTTAAATACTACTTTCGAACACAATAGAAAAGGGTAATTTTTTTTCTTTTCTTTTTTTTTCAGGCTCCTCCATCGCCATCCTCCTCATCTTGACATTGTTCCATGGACTGTAATTAAGAATTTTTCTGATATTCAGGAAATGATCCAGTTCTGCACCACTATTTTTGTGTTTTGTTTTGTTTTGTTCTTTTGGGGGGAGGGGGGTTTTTTGTTTCTGTAGCTAATCCCATAAAGCTGCTGGCTGAAAGCTGTGTCTATGCAACCTTCCCAGTGCGGAGTCTCAACCAACTGGACAGGAGAGAACACTGCTCCATCTCCAGGACTTTAAAAATAAATGAAGCTGATCCAGCTGTTCTTAAAAAAAGTATATATATATAGTCCCATGTTTTGTATATATCTGACAAAACTGGCAACATTATACAGACTACTGATTTGAAGACCACCTCTTTTATATTTCTATATCTGGGCTAATGAATCACGTTTGATCCATTTCTCCCCTTCAGATTTTCCCTTGGAAAGAGTACTAGCTTAGCTGGTCATTTCTTTGTAAGGAGGGTAGGAATTTTAAGTCTCTTTGGGCAACATTTTTTTAATGTGAAAAGTTAGGTGAGGAATTTTTTACAGTTTTGGTTTTATTTCTGTCTTGTTTTTTGAAGCCATGATGGTTGAACGTTTGGTTTCCTATATAAAATAAAATTTAAAAAAAATTAAAAAATTAACAGCCAAGTCACAAAGATAAATGGGTTGCACATAGACTAAGGAATAAACTTCAGATTTGTGATTTTTGTTTCTAATCTTGATGTAAATTTACACTATTTATAAATACATATTTATTGCTTGAAAATATTTGTGAATGGAATGCTGTTATTTTTTTCCAGATTACCTGCCATTGAAATTTTAAGGAGTTCTGTCATTTCAAACACTACTCCTGTTACATTTTCTATATGTAAATAAAACTGCTTAGCATTGTACAGAAACTTTTATTAAAATTGTTTAATGTTTAAAGAGTTTTTTATTGTTTGAATTTTACAAGAATTTATGTACAGCTACCAGTCTTGTTCATTTTTTTCATATATTGACTACATATATATTTATATATACACGTGTGTGTGTGTATATAGATGTATATAAATGTGTACAATTGTAGAGCCAACATTTTTATCTCATTTAAGTTTATCTATACTAGATTTGAGGTGTCTACTGTAAAGTATTGCTTATAAAATTGATTTTAAAAATATATAGTGTCTTTTCAAGACTTTTAATGTCCTCACTGTTTTCTTGGTAAACAGCATGTCTGCCAAAATGTGGTAGCAAAAATGAAAACTGGGTGACCAGTAGCACTAATTTGGTCTCGTAGGACATCCCAGGAGCTTTACCGCAGAGGTAAATAGTTAATTTATCAGGTTCCTTTAAAATTTAATCAGAAACAATTCAAATATTCCACAAAGTAAAAGTTAAAAAAACATTTTTCAAAGTATATAAAGTCTTCCTTAGGGATGGAAGAGGAAGTGTTCCATAATAAAATTTAATCTAAAATGAGTTTGTTGTGACGGTGACTGCTGGTATTCCTTGAAATATAATGACACACACACTGCTATTGAAAAATACATTACATATTGCAGTTGAGTAGTAAATATTAATAAAATGTCATGAGGAGCTCTTTCACCACAAACCAATAACAAGTACTTAAAAAGCATTTTTTTTGTTGTCTTCCATTGGTCAGTTCTAATTAGGAAAAAATAAGGTTTTTACACTTGAAAAATCTCAGATTTATAGAAAAGTATCATTCTCAGCCAATCCAAATAGTAATCATAAAGGGATTGCTTTATATTTTAAAGAAAGTGTTTATTAAAAGTTCTAACTTCTATGATTTAAAAAAATTCACATTCAAAACCATAACCTCTGTGTATGTGTGTATTAATGCCCCCAACCTCCTATGAGAAGGGCTGCAAAATCTAGCTCTTTTTGTAGAGTTGCTATGGGACATTGAGGGCTGGAGCGCTGATATTGGTACCAGCTGCCTTGTCGCCCTCATAGTGGAAATGATTCTGGCAGCACATCAAGCCATGTCCTTCCCCTCCTTTTTCAGACCGGACTGTCACGATTTGAAGCCTGTAATTCAAAGCATGACAATTGGGCTTGGCAGTAGAGGGGAAGAGGGTAAATCCTGAAGTGCTGTCTTGCCAATGACTGCTGCTTCCTGCTGTGACTGAGAATGGCAGGGTACACAGGAGAGCTTGTTTGGGATTGGGGGGATCATCTGAAAATTGGCAAGGAGATGGGGGAGTTAGAAGGGACAGACTGAGTGAGTGTACAAGGAAAAGGCGGACAGAGGATGAGGGGATTAAAGGAAGTGTGGCGTGAGAGGGGATTGGAGGCAAAGAATGAGTGGAGTGATTGGGAAGTGAGTGAGAGATGGGAAATGGTGCCTAGAGGGAAAGATATGAGTAGATTGTTGTTCTCCTGATCCCTGCGTACAGTATTTCCTCTCTCCTTCCTCTTATTTTATACTACCTTTTCCCAAAGGCTACGAGAACAGTATGCGACATTTAACATTAAACAGTAATTCGCCATATCATCATGCTAGACCAGTCCAGACAAGTGGGTTGTGTTCCCCCTATTAACAGATTGGTGAAGACTAAAACCAATGAAAAGTCCAGTTTTTAATGGAGTCACTCCATGCCCTCTGTCAGCCTCAGCCGCCAGAGATCCCTTCAGTATTTCTTTGTCTCCAGCAGATGTGGATGGAATCTCCAGGAACAAGCAGGAATGTAGTCTTCACATATGGATGATGTCTGTACTGACGGAGGCCACACGGGAGCACTCCCCAGTGTCCAATAGGAGTGCTTTTGGGAGCACTCCACTGCACCTGTGCAGCTGACTTCCTGCTCTTCCAACTCTCCTCAGTTCTTCTTTTTCTGTGGAGCCATCAGGACAAAATCCTGTCACTGCAGAGAAAAGTCTCTAGTCAAAGTGCTTCTGTCTTTCCACTCCCTCCATAATCGCAGATACGATTCCGGTACTGCTCTCTTTTTATTTTTCTTTTAATTTCTAATTTGATTCATTTTATTTTTTTCCTCATGGGCATTGCGCTCTCAGGCCTTGAGCCTCTCATCTCCACAACAGAAAAACTGACCAGTGGTTTTAAAAAGTGTATAAAGTGCTCCTGCACCATCTCAGTCACAGACAGACATAACTGGTGCTTAAAATGCCTTGGGCTGGAGCACACACCAGACTCCTGTTTCCTCTGCCAGCTTATGACCAAGAGGGGTCTTAAGAACCGGGCCAACAAATGTGGAAAACTCTTTCCCTTGTACTCTATCCTTGGCCTTGACATCGACATCCTCATCCACTCCCATGCCTCTCAGGTGTCCAAGAAATCTAAACATGGGACAGGCCCCAAAGAGGTATCGCACAAGAAATCCAAATCCCCTACTAAAGTGTCCTGAGAATCTAGGGAGAAGTCACGGGAATAGAGGGAGAGCTCCAGCTCCGAACACCGAGACTTTCCGAGGGCCGCCTCTGACGCCAGCCACCTGGCCAAGCATCCCTGGCGAGAGATGTCCTCAAACGATCCAGTGGGAACTGGGGCAGCTCCTGAGGCATCGACCTCTGGAGAGCCCCAGGTGCCATGCTCTGGTACAGTGGTAGCAAGCCCCATTCTGTCTTTGGACCAGGCACTGGCGGTCTCATTGGACCAGCGCATGCTATCCATAGAGAGGACTTTAGCATTACTCCTGGCAGCATCAGTACCACAGGCACCGATGGTTCGAGGACTGCACATTTCGACATCAGTATCTGTCCCAGTACCGATGACTAATGCCCCTGGTCCCTCTGCCCCAGCCCCGACACCGCGGCTGGAACCAGGCTCTGCACTTGCATCAGTGACACCGAGCACGGGCAGCACGCCTCTGCTGGAACATCAATGTGATTCCAAAACGGAGGGTCAGTGTCCGCACCGTCGATCGCATGAACATCGACACCGCCAACACTTCCCATACTCAGACTCCGATTCCGATCACCGCTCCTTTGACTCCACCGAGTCCAGGAGATTGTCTTGGAACCTTCACCTCCAAATACTCGGAGAAAATCACACTAGAAGACATGTCCTTCCAGGAGTTCATCTGAGACATGGCAGCGGGCTTATCCATGGCAGCTGCAGCTGAACCAAAACAGAGGGCAGAAGAACTGGAGATCCTCCAGTACCCCACAGACCCAAAAGAGGCTACGATTTTACCGGTCCATCGGATACTCCATAACCTGATGCTACGTAAGTGGGAAACCCCCCTCACGGTGTCTCCTATTAGCAGAAGACCAAACACCATGTACTGGATTCTGGACTGCCTGGCTTTCAGAAACCACAACTATTGCACCATTCTATGGTGGTTGAATCGGCGATGCGCAGGATCAAGAGTGGCAAGAACCACTCCTCAATACCCCCAGGTCATGAATCAAAAACCTTGATCCCTTTGCGTGCTGGGCATTTCAGCTTCCATGCTAGCAAGTACGATAAACTCCTACACCCTCTACATGGGCATGCTCCTTCAAAAATCAGTAAGGACTGGGAAGAATTCCTCCCTCTCACCTCTGAGGAAAAGAGACCTGTCTTTCAAACTCTTTTGAAGCACAGTCAAAATGGGTCCAAGTTTGTTAATAGGGCTGCATTTGATGCATTTGAATCCACTAGCAGGGCTTTCCAGTAGCCATAGGGGCCCGCAGATTGGCATTGCTTCAGGCATCTGACCTGGAGCAGTGGTCCAGGATAAGTTGGGCAATATCCCATGTTATCCAAACAGGAGAAAACCTGTTTGGGAAAAATTGGAGAGGAAAGGCCGGAGAACTGGAGACATTTCTAGAGAGCATGGCCGGCTATGCCATTATGCCCACCAGTGGCACCTCATCACTAAAAAACAATGGATCCTGCAAATCATTCAAGAGGGTTATCATTTAAACTTGCAACATCCTCCCCCTCCTCATTTCAGTCTATTCATCCTCCCCTCAGGGCTTTGCCAAAGAGAGAGGTGACCACACTGCTCTCCCAGGGAGCCATAGAGAAAGTTCCAAAAGATCAACATATCAAGGGCTTCTACTCTCCTTACTTCCTTATACTGAAAAAGTCAGGAGGCTACAGACCCATACTTGATCTCAGGAATCTGAATAAGTTCCTGGTAAAGGAAATGTTCAAGATGATCTCTCTAAGAACTCTCCTACCCTACCTGGAAGAACAAGACTGGCTTTGTTCTCTGGATCTAAAAGAGGCCTGTACTCACATTCTCATACATCCAGAGTACAGGCAATACCTCCGTTTCACATTTCAGCGGACCCACTATCAGAAGAGAGTCCTTTCCTTTGGTCTTGTGTCTGCACCCAGGATTTTAATGAAGTGTATGGCCATAGTGGCCGCATATCTTCACAGCAGGGGATTCTTTGTCTATCCCTATTTAGACGATTGGCTGATCAAGGCAGACTCTCCCAGAGAACTCTGCAATTCATGCTAGTGAACCCTCGCAGTATTATAACACCTGGGATTCGTCATAAACCTCCCAAAATCCCTTCTTCTCCCAACTCGGAGGTTAGAGTTCATAGGGGCGGTGCTGGACACCCAGCAGTCGAGGGCCTTCCTTCCAGAAGACTGCATGAACTGCCTTGTGGGCCTAGCCATCCACATGTGTCAACAGCCAAGTTCCACTACTTGAGATTTCCTGTCACTTAGGTCATATGGCATCCACGGTACACGTGGTACCATTTACACGGCTACATCTGTGCCTAGCACAATGGACATTGGCTTCCCAGTGAACACAGGCCACAGGAGACTTACGTGATCTGATCCAAATAAAAATCTCCCTAGTCCAGTCCCTGATCTAGTGGTGCACCCCAGAAAATCTCATTATAGGGTCACCTTTTCAAATGCCTCCACCTCACATGCCCTCACCACAGATGCATCCAAGCTCGCATGGGGAGCCCATCTCAATTCCATTTCCACTCAAGGACTTTGGACGGTGCAAGAATCAGCTCTGCAAATCAACCTCTTAGAGCTTCGGGCAATCACAAATGCCCTTCACATCTTTCAGGGACAGTCAAGTGCTGATCTAGACAGACAGGTGACCATATTCTATGTGAACAAATGGGGAGGAACAGGTTCACATCCCCTCTGTGAAGAAGCCATTTGCCTGTGGATCTTCACAGTCTCTCAGCAGATCCACCTCTGAGTGGTCTATACCCCAGGCGAACTCAATCACCTAGCAGATTGGCCGAGTCAGATCCTTCACCCACATGAGTGGACCCTCCACCCATACACCGTGGCAAGGACTTTCAAAAATGAGGAACCCCGACCATCAATCTTTTCGCTACTCCCCGGAATAGGCAGCTCCCATTGTTCTGTTCCAGAGTACCCTCCAGACACAATCAGGTGCCCAATGCCTTCCTCCTTCATTGGGGTCAGGGACTGCTGTATGTCTTCCCTCCCACCCCCCTAATCCCCAAAACCATCCAAGCTCTAGAGGGACAGGGGAACAATGATACTCATAGCTTCTTTCTGGACTCGTCAGCCCTGGCTTCCCCTAGTGCTTCAATTAGCACAGGCCCAGCCAATACGATAGGGTTGTGAAGCAGGCCTTCTGTCCCAGGGCTACAGGACAGTCCTGCATCCCAATCTGCATGCTTTCCATCTGACAGCATGGCTGCTGAAGGTTTGATACTGCAGCATCTCAACCTTCCAGAAGAAATGAAAGATATCCTCCTGGCGTCAAGGAAACCATCCACCAGACGAGCATACAAATGGCACCGATTTGCTTCATGGTGCTCGGGAAAGGTCCACAATTCGTTCACCGCACCAATAGCTTCGCTTATGCAATATCTGTTTCACCTGCCTCCTCAGGACTCAAAACTAATTCAGTGTGAGTTCATCTCAGTGCAATCGCAGTTTCCCCACAAGCCAGTCTCTGGTCAACCAATCTCTCATCCACTGGTTACATGCTTCATGAGAGGTCTCCTCTAAGCCACGCCTCAGACCTCCGGTGGCTTGGGACCTTAATGTGGTTTTGGCACAACTTCTCAAACCACCATTTGAACCTGTAGCCACCACTCACCTTTAGTTCTTGTCTTAGAAGGTCATCTTCCTCATTGCTTTGACCTCAGCCAGGCGCATCAGTGAACTTTAAGCTTTGATGGCACATCCACCATACATCAGATTCCATCATGACAAGGTTGTCTTTTGCACGCATCCCCACTTTCTACCAAAAGTGGTATCGCCTTTTCATATCAGTCAATCAGTAATCCTTCCGGTCTTCTTTCCAAGATCACACTCTTCCCATGCAGAAGCCACACTGCATACTCTCAACTTCAAACAAGCCCTGGCTTTCTATCTCCAGAGAACCCAGGATTCCTGTAAATCCTCACAATTGTTTGTAGCCTTTGACCGCAATCACTTGGGGCTTCGTGTATCAAAACACACGCTCTCGAGATGGATAACAAATTGCATATCTACTACTACTGAGCATTTGTATAGCACTACAAGTCATACACAGCGCTGCACAGACATGTAAGAGACAGTCCCTGCTCATCAGAGCTTACAATCTAGCCGAGATAGACAACACAGAAGGTGCAGATAGGGCTAAAACAAGGGGGAATGGTAAGGAAACAAAGAGATCATGTGAGTCAAGAACCAAAAGCAGCAGAGAAGAGGTAGAATACCTGGCGTACAGACACAGATAGTTTGTTCCAGGCATAAGGTGCAGCAACGTGAAAGGAGCAAAGTCTGGAGTTAGCAATAGAAGAGAAGGGCACAGATAGAAGCGATTTGCCAGAAGAGCGGAGTTCCCGAGGGGGGGGTGGTGTAAGGAGAGATAAGAGAAGAAAGGTAGGAGCTGTAGAGTGAATGCTTTTATATCCTTTGCTTACCAACCAAGCAGGCCTCACCCTCACAGGACACATCACTGCTCAAAATGTCTGAGCCATGGCAACCTCCATGGCCAACCTATGCTCAGTAGCCATTGATGAAATCTGTCAGGCAGTAACCTGGTCCTCCATCCATACCTTTGCTACTCACTATTGCTTGGACAAGGACTCCCGCCGGGATGCTGCCTTTGGTCAGGTGGTCTTCCAACATCTATTTGACACAACCACAACACCTTCCCCCCGCCAAGACTTGCCAGATCATCATGGCGGGTATGTCAATGAATATATGAACCCTGTCTGAATTCTCCATTCTGGCCTGGTTTCTAAGATTCTGGGAGCTGGCGAGTCCCATATGTAAAGACTATGTTCCTGCTTGATCCTGGAGATAGCGTAGTTACTCACCTGTAACAGGTGATCTCTGGGCGCTGCAGGAATTTAGTCTTCAAAACCCACCCTCCTCCCCTTGGAGTTGTAGAAGGGTTGTTTTAACTCTTTTTTTTTTTTCTTAGCTACAAACTCAACTGAAGGGAAGGAGTTGGAACAGCAGGAAGGCAGCTGAGCAAGCACAGTGGAGTGTTCCCAAAAGCTCTCCTATTGGACGCTGGGGAGCATTCCTGTGTATGCTCCGTCAGTACTGACGTCACCCATATGTGAAGACTAAATTCCTGCAGTTCCCAGAGATCACATGTTACAGATGAGTAACTATGCTTTTTCTTCTCTCTGTAAAAAAAAAATTTGAAGATTGAAAGGAAGAGGTTGATTAAACGCTTGTGATGACCACCTCTGGCCCTAAAGGGGTAACTCTTTCACTTGAGTGCAATGTGGGAGGCTTCCATAGACTGCAGTATTTTTGGTAGCCATAGGAGATGGGAAAATTGGTTCAGCTCCACGCCCTTATTATGATAAGGGCCTGTTGAGCAGCCACAATTGAAAGGATCTGT
Organism: Ichthyophis bannanicus; assembly: GCA_033557465.1. Taxonomy (NCBI): domain Eukaryota; kingdom Metazoa; phylum Chordata; class Amphibia; order Gymnophiona; family Ichthyophiidae; genus Ichthyophis; species Ichthyophis bannanicus. Next base: position 882,228,964 of record CM066035.1, on the reverse strand, counting down.
TAGTCTGCAGCAGCCTCTCACTACCTCGGTACCCCCTTCCTCCTCCTCCTCCTCCCCCCCCCCCCCCGAAGATTGCAGAAGGCTCTCAGAGTGATTTGCCTGCCAGCCACTTTTCACACAGTGCTGCTGAAATCTAAACGCAGCTAGTGAAGCAGTTTCAGGGGAGTAGAGCTGAGCCTAGCATAGATTCTCTGCCCATGTTCTCAGGGGGTGAGTACCAAGGCTTAGCCTTGTCATTGTCCTTTGTGGGGGTTCCTGGATCTGTCTCTGAGAGACGCAATTCAGGGTGGACTGCTAGTGACCGTTGGCACTGGGTGGGGGTTTCCCACCATTTTTTGCATGTGTTAGTAACATTTTTGCCTATTGAGCACCTGCAGGTCATGCAGTCCTTACACGCTCTCCGCCCCAGCGGCTCCTACACTCTTTCCTTCCCTTATTTATCTGCTCTGCCCCAATCTCAAATCTGTCATTTTGACAGCATGAATTTTAAGCCAGGTGGTTGTGTCTTTGCTAGTATTGCAGGAGGTACAGGAACATAAGATCTCCAGGAACAAGCAGGAATGAGTCTTCACACGTGGGAGATGTCGCCGACGGAGTCCGCACGGGAATGCTCCCCAGCATCCAAACACAAAGCCTTTGGGAGCACCCCTCGCACCTGCGTGGTGGCTTCCCGCCCTTCCTACTGCCTCTACCCAGTTTTTCGTTTTCCGCGGAGCAAGCAGGACGTACCTCCTGCTACCGCAGAAACTTTTTTCTTTTTCATTTTCCTTTTCTTGTTTCTTGTGGTCGCGGCCTTTTTCCCGCCGACACCGGCACCACCGGTGTTTTTTCTTCTTTTAATCACTTGAGGGAACTTCTTTCCCTCTGGTCCTTTTGAGGCTTACCGGGCTTTCCAGCATGGAACCTTCTTCCCCTAAGAAGTGCCCTCACTGTGGAGACTGCGCTTTTTACTTAGACTCCAATGCCTGGTGCCTCTCCTGTTTGGGCCCTGATCCTTTTTCCCCCAGTCCTCCGGGCTTCAGTATCGGGAGAAGACCTTCCCTTTTTCGGGTATCCCTCGATGACTTCTTTCCTCCTAAGGTGCGGTCATCGGTTTTCTCTTCTCTCCAGGATCAGATAACCACACAACAGTCTGTTAAGACTAGCCAAGTCTTGAGGGGTGAACCTCATGCGTGGCATGACGACGGCTCCGGCTTCCCCCTCGAGTCCTCGGCAAATAAACCCTGGCGGGAGTCTTCGGGCTCCAAAGCATCCGCGGGGTTTCGGGTTGTTCCTGGGGTTCGCTCCTCACAGAACATTCCCAAGCCATGCTCGAGGGTGGTATCCGCTTCGAGCGGTGCCGATTCCCCGGCATCGGCGTCAAGTGTTCCACTCTTCGCCAGGGATCGTCAGCTGGTGTCCTCGGCACCTTCGGGGCCGATCATCTCGACCCAGTCTGGCATTTCTACATCCCAGCCATGCGTGGAGGTGGTACCCGCTTCGGGCAGTACCGATTCCTCAGCATTGGCGTCGGTGTCGAGTGTTTCACTCTTCGCCGGGGATCGTCATCTGGTGCCCTCGGTACCTTCGGGGGCCGATCGATTCGGCCCGGACTGGCTTTCCTGCATCCCAGTCCTGCGCGGGGGTGGTACCAGCTTTGAGCGGCACCGCCTCCCCGGCGCCGGCATCGGTGTCGAGTGTTCCACTCCTCACCAGGGATCGCCGCCTGGCTCCCCCGGTACCTTCGGGACCTATCGATCTGTCCCGGACGGGCGATCCCCCGGCATCGATGCGGACGTCGAGTGCTCCGCTCGTCGCTAGAAGGGGGGCCTCGGGGACTTCGATCGATTCGACCCAGCCGGGTTTTCCGTCGGCCCGGCCAACAGCGGGGTTGGTTCCGGCGTCAAGAAGCGCCGGTGCCCCGGCGTCGGTGCCGGGGTTGTGCATTTCACTCCCCGCCGGGGCTCGTCGTCGGGTTACCTGGGTACCCTCGGTTAGTAAGCCCCGGAGGGGTTTTCCTCTCGGTAAGACAGGCTCGAGAGGAGTCCCGGCATCTAGCAGTACCTATCTCCTGCAGTCGTTGCCGGTGTCGGGTGTCTCCCCCTTCACCGAGCTTCGTCCTCGGGGGTCCTCGATGCCTGCGGCACCGATCGATGCGATTCCGATTCGCTTTCCGGGTTCGGCATCGCGGGCACCGCCACCGCCGCCGGGGCCCTCTAGAAGGGGGTCGGTCTCCTCGCTCGGTTCGATGCCCTGTCTCGAGTCGATACCCAGCCTAGAAGGCTTGGTTACGACACGTTTCGGGCGACACAGTGCAGAGATTACTGAACACTGCTCTCCGGTTGCCTCGGAACCACTTCAACCGCCGGGGGCAGTGCCGTCCCTGAGGCCGGGGTCGGGGCCGAGGCCGATTCCTGCGGTTCCATCGGTGCCATCGACCCCGTCGATGCCTAGCTGGGAATCAATTCCCGGAACCGAAGACACAGTACTAACTGCCTCGAATCGGGACTGTTGGTGTCCTCCTCTGTCCAGTGGGCACCAGTCCGCTAGGCCTTCTGGTGTCCAGGCGGCACCTTCCGCCTTAGCCTCCCCCGGAATAGCCCCTCTGGGAGAGCTGTCTTTTCAGGATTTTCTCCTTGACATGGCGGACTTGCTTGCCATTCCTATCCCGTGTCCTTCCCTAAGTCCAGGTCCTGCGGAACAGGCAGCCGTAATGCTTCCTCTACACCCTTCCCTGCAGGATCTTCTGCTGGGGGTTTGGCGGTCGCCTTTGAGGGTTCCTGCACCGTCTACAGCCATGCATGCTCAGTATCAGGTGCCCCCCTCCCCGGGTTTTCAGGAGCACCAGCTTCCACATCATTCCATTGTGGTGGAATCGGCGCTGCAGAAGGTCGGAAGTAAGAAGAAACATTCTTTTCGCCCTCCCGGTCGTGCCTCTAAAGCGCTGGATACCTTTGGGCGTCAGACCTTCCAAACGTCCATGTTGGCTTCCAGAATTATTTCATATATGTTTTATATGAGCCTGACACTCCGGGAGGTCACCGAGAGATTATCTCTCTTATCTCCCCTTTTGTCTGCAACTAAGGCCTCTGAATATTCCTTGCTTCTTTATCATTGCAGGAATATCTCTGGGTTCCTCTCTCGTGCTTCTCTAGACTCCTTTCAGTCTGTTAGCAGGTCCTCTGCTATTGCCATTGGAGCGCGTCATACAGCCTGGCTGCAGGCGTCCGACTTGTGTAGATGGGCACAACATAATCTGGGTAATTCTCCATGTGCTGGAGAAAACCTTCAATAGCGAAGCGTTACGTCAGGTTGCTCAGTGCTCCGCTGACCTTCCTAGCACTGGAAGCCATCCTAAGTCCTCTCTTCCCCCCGGGGGTGGGAAATGTCCTGCCAGACCTCCTTTCCCGAGGAAGAGAAAGTTTCAGCCGTCCGCCCACCCGCCAGGTGCGCCCAAGCAAGGGACGTCTCACTCCGGTCGGCGGTTCCCGGGCCCGTGCCAGGATGCTCATACCAAGCAGCTTTAGGCTCTTGTATGCGGCGGCCTACGATTAACTTCTCTACCGGAAGTTTATTCCTCTAGCTCTACACTGGGGTTTGTTTTCAGTATGGCAAGTGGTTCGGATGCTTGTCCGGGGGTTACGGTATTTCCTCTTCCTTGTTGGAAGAGGGAGATCACCGCTATTCCATGATAGTTCTGGCCCCAGGGACTTCTATCCTTCAACTTGACTTACCCTTAGGTATGTCCCTCGAACCCTTCTCTTCCAGGGTTCCCCTGCTTGAGCAGATGCCATACCGAAATTTCTTCTTCCAGTGTAGACCTTTCCCCTTGTTCTTTGTCAGTTACTGTGCGTGCAGGAGTTACCAAGAGTGCTTACTGCTTCTGCCAGATGCTCTGCTACCTGGTGTATTGCCACTCCCCGCAGGTTTCGTTCTAGCTTTCGGGATGGGGCGACGTCTCTGACTCCTGTCAGTTTTCCCCCGCCTCCTGCACGCTGCCCTCTGCAATCTTCAGAGCATCTTCCCATAAGGCAGGGACCCTTGTATCTGAGAGTTTTTCCATATGAGGGAATGGACTTCTTAGTCACTCCATGGCTATCGATGACTATACCCTCTTGTCTCCCGTTTGGTGCGGGGGACAAGTTCTTTTCTGCGTGCCTGCCATGGGGACACATCGTAGACCTTTCCCCTGATGTGCCCTTCACGCAACCGTACTGTTAATCTCGCTGATCTGCCACTGCTCCACAGGCATAGACCCCCCCTTGTTCTGGGATGGATCTTTCCCGCCACCTTCCCAGGTGGGCGCTCTTCTGTGGATCAGTGGCAGATCCGACTTATCAGTATGATACTCCCGTATGTATGTTCCTCGACATACATGTTTTAGTACCTGGGTGGGCGCTCTCCCTGCCCTACTTACCTAGATACATATTACATATTTATCTGTATCGGTAGGCACCCTCTGGGAGATGTCCACAGCACCCTGTGTATTACCGTCTATCTCCCTATTGCAGGTACTTGCGTTTACTCCTTACGGGGTCCAACCAGTCCGCTTGCCTATTTTCTTACGGCTCGATATCTGGGACCGGTTATACTCAACTTGCTGCTGTGAAGTCAACAGCTCCTATTTTTTTGTTGTTATGCACCTCTTCCTGAGGTTCAGGCCCTATGTCTTCCTTTTCTCAGCTAGGGCTGATAGTGTACTCTTTGGTTCAGGGGTATGCCCCTGTTCTCCGGACTGGGCTCTCCAGATCGGCCAGTCTTCTACTTCTAGCCCTCAGGGTTAGGGACTCTGCCCCTGAAGGAGTGCTCAGCTTTTCCCATAAAGCTTCCTTGAAAACCTGCCGTTCTTCTCCTGCACCAGTTGACACCTAGGTCTCCTGCCCTTCCGGATTTGGAACTTCCCCCTCACTGCTGTGAAGTTCCCTCGAAGACTTCGCTACTGAGTCTACGGTACCTTCCATCACAGTTCTCCTTCCTACGATCCGGTAGGTGAGCTCTATGTGGTACTAGTTCATTAAATACTTAATGATACTGACTTGCATTCTAAAGACTACTCTCCCCATGTAGTCTTTGGTTTTGCTGTTCCTCTGGAACCTTTTTTTCTTCTCAACTCCTACCCTCCATCCCTCAGGGGATGCCGGGGATCCAGGTTGGGAAAATGCCTGCTAGGGGAGTCCCCACGTGTGAAGACTCATTCCTGCTTGTTCCTGGAGATAGCACAGTTACTTATCTGTAACAGGTGATCTCCGGAACAGCAGGAATTAGTCTTCACAACCCGCCCACCTCCCCTAGGAGTTGTATCTCTCTATTCCTTCCTCTTCCTCTCCTTCTCTCTCAGCTATGAACTCAACTGGGGAGAGGCAGTAGGAAGGGCGGGAAGCCACTGCGCAGGTGCGAGGGGTGCTCCCAAAGGCTTTGTGTTTGGATGCTGGGGAGCATTCCCGTGCGGGCTCCGTCGGCGACGTCTCCCACGTGTGAAGACTAATTCCTGCTGTTCCGGAGATCACCTGTTACAGGTAAGTAACTGTGCTATTTTATTTTATTTTTATTTATTAACAGCTTTTATATACCGCACTTTTATCATCAGCGTGGTTTACATTTTAACAACTTTGTACTTAAGCATGAAACATATGTCAAGTTTACAGATAACAGGATATGAGAACATGGATAACTGGGGTTAAAATAAATAAGATATTAAAAACTATTTACAATAAATTCTCAAATGTTTTGCTTTCTAAAGGTGGGTCAGACCAAGGTCCATCAATCCCAGTATCCTGTTTCCAACAGTGGCCAATCTAGATCATACGTACCTAGCAGTTTCCCCAAAAGGCACAGGTTCCACAATGCTTGTACTGGGTCAAGCATTGATATCCTGGGTCCCTTCTTAATAATGGTTTATGGACTTTTCCTCCAGGAACTTGTCCAAAATTCTAATCTCCAGAAAACCAGGTATCCGTAAATCCTACCATTCCTAGTGGAAGCGCTTCACCATCTGGTATTAACAGCATGTCTATAATTGCACCACCTGCATTATTGAACTAACTCCTGCTTCCTGGTCGTGTCCCCAGTCTAGTCCCGAAACCTCTGGGTTGTCCATCTCATCTAGCAGCTTGGAGACTGAGGAACTCCTCTTTTTGTGACATCACAGTATATCTCCCTGGCAGGGGCGGCCCAAGGGGGGTGCGGGGCCATGTGCGGAGACTTGGTGCGGGGCCTCATTTGCATAAGTGGCCTTATTTGCATAATGCTAACATAAACTAACTTTTAGTAAACATGTCTCTTAATGAGTGTATGGATAAAGACAGACTAAAAGATTTCTACATTACTATAATCCAGTGCCAACTGCCAGACACATTAGGAACTACTACAAACACTGCCCATTTAGAACCCATAGCAAACCTGCCGTATCCTAACAGCACTACCAGGACTCACAAAGCACCATACCCTACCTATCAAAAGGCAACACTGCAAATATTAAACCAATACATTTCAGAGAACAATACATGACCTACTGGGGAAAGAGAACAAGTGGCAATGTCTAATAGGAATTACATAAACAGAATACCTCAGCTCAGTTACACATGCAGAACATAGACCATCACCAAACAAGGAATCACAATTTAGAAACAGGAAGACAATAATTAAACTGGGAACCCCAAAAGCCAAACTTGGAATGTACAACAACACTGTAGAAATAAAACTATAAATTAATTTCCTCTTGTACCAAACAAAGCGCAGACGTTAATGATGCACATTTCCCAGAGCTTTCATATTCCAGGTAATAAATTCAAAATAAAGAGATATCTTTCTACCTTTTGTGCATTTTTTTTCAGTTGCAATTGCTCCAGCCACTTTCTTCTGGTTTCTTCATGTTTTCTGCTAACTCTCCATCATCTGCTGTCCATTTGTCCTTTCTTCTCTCTTCTAGTTTTTTTTCCATTCTCTCTCTCTACATCTGCTTTAACATACTAATCTTTCTCCTTTTGCTCTTTCCTCATTCCTATTTCATCCACTCAAATTTTACCCCTCCATCCTCAATCCCCACTTACTCTCCCAATACTCGGCCAATTGTAGATTGTTTATCCCTCCCACACAAAATATTTTTCCCCTCTCCATTTTACTCTCCCAGCCCCATCCCATTCTAATCCTCCCCCAACATCAGCTCCCTTCTAGTTCCAGCCTCACCCAGTATCCATTCCCTTCTAGTCCCTGCATCAGCCCATTTCCAGTCCTAGCCCCCCATCAGCCCATTTCCAGTCCTAGCAACCCCCCAACCCAATATCAGTCCTAGCCCCCCCATCAACCCACTTCCAGTCCTAACCCCCCATCAGCCCACTTCCAGTCAGCCCCCCATAGCCCATTGCCAGTCCTAACCCCCCCCCCACATCAGCCCACAGCCCATTACCAGTCCTAACCCCATCAGCCCACCTCAAGTCCTAACCCCTCCCCATCAGCCCATTTCCTGTCCTAGCCCCCCCATAGCCCATTATCAGTCCTACCCCCATAGCCCATTACCAGTCTTAACCCCATCAGCCCATCAGCCCATTTCCAGTCCTAGCCCCCCCATAGCCCATGACCAGTCCTAACCCCCCCAACAGCCCAAAGCCGATTACCAGTCCTAACCCCATCAGCCCACCTCCAGTCTTAATCCCCCCAGCCCATTGCCAGTCCTAGCAACCCCCCCAACCCATTACCAGTCCTAGCCCCCCATAGCCCACTCCCAGTCCTAATCCCCATCACCCAATTTTCAGTTTAAGCCCCCCCATACCCCATTACCAGTCCTAACCTCCCCATCAGCCCACTCCCAGAACTAATCCCACCAGCCCATTTCCAGTCCTAATCCCCCATCACCCAATTTTTAGTTTAAGCCCCCCACAGCCCATTACCAGTCCTAACCCCATCAGCCCATATAAAGACTTAGCTCCCCCATAGCCCATCACCACTCCTAACCCCCCCATAGCCCCCCTATAGCCCATCACCACTCCTACCTCCCCCATAGCCCATCACCACTCCTAACCCCCCCAGCCCATCACCACTCCTAATCCCCCCAGCCCAGCCCAGAGAAAAGTTTTTTAAAAAAAGCTGTCTTCTCCCGCTGCTGGGGCCGCCGCGGCAGTTTCGAGTGTGCCACGGGGCCCCCCCTGCCCAGCAGAGCCTGCCCTCCCCTGTATCACCTCTCTTCGTAGCTGCAGTCACACGCGCCGGCTTTCAGAGCGCGAAGGGACTAGTTTCCCTTTCGCGGCTCTGTTAAGCCCGCGGGGGCTGATGGGAACTTCCCATCAGCCCCCACGGGCTTAACAGAGCAGCGAGGGAGAAACTCTCCCCTCGTGCTCTGAAAGCCGGCGCGTCTGACTGCAGCTACGAAGAGAGAGGTGATACGGGGGAGGGCAGGTTCTGCTGGGCAGGGGGGGCCCCGCGGCACACTCGATACTGCCGCGGCGGCCCCGGCAGCGGGAGAAGACAGCTTTTTTTTTTTTAATTTTACTTTAGAATCAGAATGTTTTTTGCGCGGGGCCCCCTGAAACGCGGGGCCCTGTGCAAAAAACATTCTCGCTCAATGGACGGGCCGGCCCTGCTCCCTGGAGTCCGCCTCCTGCCTCCAGTTACCTCAGTCTCCAAGCAGCTGGATAGATGGGAGCCCGGGGGGTCCGGGCTCATTGGAGAAACGATTGAGGATTCTGGGAGTAGTTTAGTTTAGTTAAATTTTGGGGGGGTTTTGTTTCAATTGAAGCCCGCCTGTATCTTTAAAAAAAAAAAAAAAAAAAAGGAAAAAGTCTGTGACCTTAAAACTTGCAGACCGTCTCTTTCATTTTAGTTCCTCTCCTGCCATTCCCTTCCCGCTACCTGCTCTTCGCTCTGGAGGTATTTGGGTAACGTTTTCCTTCACTGCCAGAGCTCCGCTATTCAGCGGAGGGGTGAGACGGTCTTGGAGAGCAGAAATCAGGGCCTGCCGGCGCCGCGCAGAAGTTGTGCCTGCTGGCACGCCTGGCGGCCCTGTCCCACCGCATGGAGCCTGCTGCTTCATTTTGTGCAGTGCGGAGAGTGTGTTCGGGCCTGGGGCAGCTGATTGTTACCAGAGCCGGTGATACACACGCTCGCGGAAAGCGAGCGGCGCTTTTGTCTCTCATGAGGTAAGCCTGAAACCCAGTGCACGTTGCTTTCCTCGGCGCGATTTTGGCGCGAATTTCCTGTTTTCGACCCGGCCGTGTGGACAGGTTGCAGGCCTGACAGTGCTCTTTCGCACGCTTTTCAGGTGGTTAAGGCAGACTTGGCTGGAGCGCGTTTTCAATAAATAAAATAAAATAAAATAACAATAAGGGGGAACTGGGGCACAGTGGCTATAATTAGCTGATTCCCTACTTCAGTGGGTCTCTGTGCCTGCGCCCCGGGGGCAGTTTGTTCTAAACCTTGTTTGGGGTTTCATTGGCCTCTTAAAGGCAGGGGAGCTCATTGCAGCCTGCAGCTCTTAAGGGGACAATGCCCTCCAAGTCACAATGTGTTGTGTGTGGGGCTTGGAAGGGCTCCAGCACGGGTGTCTGTAAGTCCTGTGTGGGGGAGCCCACGGTTTCGGACATGTCCTCTGCGCTTCAGTCAGGCGCTCCGGGGGGGGAGGTTTCAGAAGCCTCGGCGCCCTTAGTTCCAGAGATTGCGCAGGAGGAGCTGGTAGCAGGGCCCTCTTCCTTCACGGGCCTCCCTGCTTCGCAGGCGGCTATGCCTATGGATCTGACTGCAATTTTTTCACAGCAGTTTATGGCGCTGCTTCAGCAGGCAGCTTTTGGAGCCGCCCCTCAACAGCAGATGGCGTCGGACGCTAGCAGAGCGAGGAAGCGCCTGGCGTCCCAGCAAGCGGAGTTGCCTCCGAGCGGGGGAAAGAAGTCCCGTGGCGAGGAGGAGTTTGGAGTCCAGCCGGAGGCTTCTGAGGCTCCTCTGTCAGATGAGGAGAATCACAGTTTGGCCCTAGAGGAGGAGCTGGAAGAAGGGGAGATCTCTGAGAGAGAAGACCAGGCTAGAGTGGTGAGAGTATTCAGAAGAGAGGAACTGCCTGCTCTCATTTTGGAGACCTTGAAGGTGCTCAATATGCCGGTACCAGGTTCGGCGGAGGATGATAGACTGGAGGACCCCTTGTTGGAAGTGTTCAGGAAGACCCAAACGGCTTTCCCGGTTCACAGGGTGTTTCAGGAGATGATTCAGGAGGAGTGGAACGTGCCTGAGGCACCGTTGAAGGGGGCCCGGGTTATGGCTAGGCTGTATCCGTTGGTGGATCAGGATAAAGAAGTCTTTAAGTCTCCTAAGGTGGACGCGGCCGTGTCAGCAGTGACCAAGAAAACCACAATTCCGGTTGAAGGCAGCGCAGCCCTAAAGGATGCGCAGGACAGAAAGCTGGAGGTGGTGTTAAGACAGGTTTTTGACGTTAATGCAATTTCCCTGCAAGCGGCTGTGTGCGGAGCGTGGGTAGCTAGAGCCTGCCTTCGTTGGGCACAGCAGGTGCAAGAGGGACAGCCGAGTCCCTTGGCAGGCGAGGCTGCCCGATTGGAATCAGGGGCAGCCTACCTTGCCGATCATTATGATCTTATGCGCGGTCTGTCAAAAAGCATGGCGTCGGCGGTAGCTGCGCGGCGGTACCTGTGGCTGTGTAATTGGGCGTCAGATAGTTCCTCTAAGGCTAGGTTGAGCAAGCTGCAATTCAAGGGTCGGCTGCTGTTCGGAGAGGGTTTAGAGAAGGTCGTGAAGGATCTCGGCGAATCCAAAAGTGGAAGGTTATCGGAGGATAAGCCCAAGCTGACTCGAGGAGCCCTCGGAGGCAGGGCTCACGCGCGGGATTTTCGCCGGTTTCGATCGCAAAAGTTTTTTCCCGGTCAACGGGGGCGCTTTCCCAGCAGGAGCCAGGGATTTCGCGGCTTTCGCGGAGCGGGAAGGGGCTTCGGTCCCTCTTCTTCCGCCTCTGCTAACTTCAAGAAGTCACAATGAGATGAGGGGGACCCAGACGCCCATAGTTCCGGTAGGGGGGCGTTTTCGGGAGTTCTATCCCACCTGGGTCCAAATCACGTCAGATCAATGGGTTCTGGAAATCATCCGGGAGGGCTACGCTCTGGAGTTCCTGGGGCTCATGCGAGACGCCTTCGTGCAGTCTCCCGGCAAGTCGGTAGCGAAGTGTGCGGCTTTGCGGGAAACGGTGCGGAGACTATTGGCCCTCAGAGCGATCGTGCCCGTACCCCCAGACCAGTGCGCATGCGGTCGGTACTCCATATACTTCGTCGTTCCAAAGAAAGACGGAGGGGTTCGGCCTATCCTGAATCTCAAAAGCGTCAATCGATGTCTGCGAGTGTCACGTTTTCACATGGAAACGTTGCGCTCGGTGATAGTGGCGGTACAGAAAGGAGAGTTTCTCACCTCTCTGGACTTGTTGGAAGCGTATCTCCATATTCCCATCAGAACGGATCATCACAAATTCCTGCGGTTCGCAGTACCGTTCGGGCATTACCAATTCCAAGCATTGCCCTTTGGCCTAGCTACTGCCCCGAGAGTCTTCACCAAGGTTATGGTGGTGGTAGCGGCAGCGCTGCGCAAAGAGGGCATTCTTGTGCATCCTTACCTAGACGATTGGTTGATACGAGCAAAGTCGCAAGCCGAAAGCGAAAAGGTGACGGCCCGAGTGGTATCATTCTTGGAAAGTCTCGGGTGGATAGTCAATATGACAAAGAGTCATTTACTGCCTTCCTAGAATCTGGAATATCTGGGGGCACGCTTCGACACCCGGAACGGGAGAGTCTTTCTAACGGAGCAGCGAGTCCGCGGTCTGCGAATTCTTGTGGGGCACTTTTTGAAGACCAGGGCTCCCTCGGCGTGGCGCTATCTGCAGTTGCTGGGCACCATGGCAGCGACAATAGAAACGGTACCGTGGGCCAGGGTTCACATGAGGCCATTACAGAGGGCATTGCTCCGCCGGTGGTCGCATCAGCTGGATCCTCTATCTCGGAAACTAGTTTGCCCAGAGGAAACTCGTCAAGCACTGCGCTGGTGGTTGATCCCCGAGTCGCTGGAGCGGGGAAAACCATTGGAGGCCCCAGATTGGGTGGCAGTGATGACGGACGCCAGCCTGCTGGGCTGGGGAGCTCATTGTCAGGGCAACTTTGCACAGGGGCTTTGGAATCCTCAGGAGTGCACGTGGCCGATCATCAGGTTGGAGTTGAGAGCGGTGTATCTGGCATTGAAAGAGTTTCGGGAGTTGCTCGAAGGGAGAGCGGTCCGGGTCCTCTCCCACAACGCAACAGCGGTGGCCTACGTCAACAAGCAGGGGGGCACCAGCAGCGTGACACTGGAAGCCGAGGCCGAAGTCCTGTGCGGCTTGTGATAAGGAAGCTTATCATAGTTCAGGAAGGAGCTATAAAAGAGGTGAATTGGCTCTGAACAAGCAACCTGTCTTTGCTGGTAGAAATACTAAAACAGAATGTTTTCATAAAAGACTACCAGTCCCAGAATGCACCAGGTTTCAAACAGCCTCTAGAGGAGCTGAAGTGGGGAAACGTGTGTTCAATCAGGAGAGCTATGAGGTAATCCCCAATCACTCATCTCCAAGGGCAGGGCTTGATTCAGCACAGCTGAGCTGTGCTAGGGTGGAGTATCCCTCTAAGCAAGTTAAAAGTAAAACCTATTCTACACAGAATCAGATGAGGAACTCAGAGCTCAAGGACAGAGAGAGCAAGAAGCAGCAGCAACGTGGAAGGAAGAAGAGGAAAACATCTTGGAGGTCTAAAGAAGGAGCCCACAGCAGTACGTGTGTTGGGAGTCATTCCAGAGGCAAGCATACTCCATTGGACTGGAGGAAGCCAGAGGAGTGGGGTTACAGAGCCAGGAATTCCCAGACGGCACCTTTGAGGGAGACGGCTGCATTTGGAAGGGGCCCTAAGACCAGTGCAAGAAGGTATGTGAAGAGAGACCCAGTGTCCAGGGATCTTGATTGGAAGGCTGGACATAAAAGCTGGACTACTTACTGGCCAGGATATCTGGAGAGGAAACCTAACATCAAAGGAAGCTCAGGTATGAACTCTAATCTATACCCTAGCTCTTCATCTGGAAACAAGTATTACCCTGAGAGTGATCCATTAAGGAATTCCTCTGAGTCAGACCATGATATTGATTCTATGATATTTGAAGAAGAAGGAGATATTTTAAATGATCAGAATGAATACATGGATTGCTCTCTGACTAGGCTGCTGTGGTAAAATACTTTCACAAAAGAGGTCACGTGATGCGGTGAGGACAGCGGTCGCATCTCGTGTGTGCTCCGGTGCCCCCGAATCGAACCGGCAAACTAAGCCTGCTTAGCACTTGATATTCTGGCACTCCGACCCCCTTGCCGAACAAAGAGGCTTTTTGGACTGGGGACGCTATCGGAGAGTGGGGTGAAGCATGGCAGCAGCGGCCAAAACCGCCCGGAGAGAGCGCGAGCGCGTGGTTGGGTCTGGCAAGATGGCGGACATTGCTTCCCCGCCGAGTCCGGTGGCTTCACCTGCTTTTGTGGACGAAGTGTCGGCCGCTGTGGCGACAGCCCTGTCCTCTCAGTTTGCAGCGCTGAATGAGAAGATTGATGGACTGCAAAATTCACTCGGGGGCATGGGGAATCACCTTCAGGAGGCGGAAGGCCGTATCGGACAAGTGGAGGATACCGCGGAAGCGCTGGTCACCCAGGTAGCTAGCCTGCAACAACAGCTACAATTGCAGGCCTCCAAACTCGATGACCTCGAGAACCGCTCTCGTAGGAATAACCTACGAATTATGGGTGTCCCTGAGTCGATCAGAGATAGAGATTTAAACAGCTACTTGGAATCTTTATTGCTACATATATTGGGGAGTGCAGAGCTGGGAGACAAGCTCTTTATTGAACGGGCTCATCGGGTGGGCAGCAAGCAGGCCCAGGATCGCCGACCCCGCATAGTGCTGGTGAAACTCTTGCAGTTCCCTCAGAAGGAAGCGATTTTGCGGGCAGCCCGAAGCAAGGGAGACATTGTATATGAGAATGCTAAACTTCGGTTTGCCCAGGACTATTCTGTTGCGCTTAGTCAGAGGCGACGGACATATGCTCCCTTATGTGAGAAATTGATTGGAGCCAAGATAAAGTTTGCTGTTCAATACCCAGCGAGACTCCATGTGCTACATGAAGGCACGCGCCGTATCTTTGAGTCGGCGGCAGAGGCGGCCCAATATGTTGCAGCACTGACCGGACAAGGGAAGGCGCCATCCTCGCCCTATGGAGCCACTTGATTGTACTGGACTTCATGTTTCTTAACTTGTTTTTGCTCCGAGTCTGGGCGCTTGACGTCCTGACTTAGCCTCCGATTTTGATGAGGGCTGGGGTCCTGGCCAGGCCCGGCGCCCTAGGGGGGGTGGGCAGGGGGGGATGTTGTTTTATGGCGTAGCCCTTGGCCTTGCCGGGCTGGCGGTTTTTTGAGTGCTGATTGGGGCTGTGGCAATTTTGCTTTGGGGAGGTCGCCCCTCCCGGGCTGTGCTGGGGTAGGGCGGCCCTCCCTTGCGTTTTTGGCGGGTAGGGTATTCTGTCTATTGTGTGATTGAGTGTTGTTGAATCGGGTTGTCAGGTAGTTTGGGGGGAATGTTTGCGGGGCGGGTTAGCTCTCGTTTTGGGGAAGGGCCAGGTTTGGGTATGAGTGGGAGAGTGGTGGGGCTTAGTTTTTGATAAGGGATTGGATTTTGGATTTTGGGGGCACTGGTCGCATCAAGCGGGACCTCAATAGGGTTAGGTAGAGGAGCTGGGAGACTTCCCTCCTGATTTGTGGAGATGGGGTGAGGGGGGGGGGAGGGGATGCGAGTTGGGGGGGGTTGTTGGGGGTAGGGGGTACGATAAGCGGTGGGGAGTAGGTTATGGATCATTATTGCGGGATAGGCAATTGGACGGGGATAAGGGGGTTGCGGGGGGTGGGAGTTTGCCACCGGGCAGGGAGAACAGGGACATTGTATCGAGCCACATGACATTGGTGGACCTAACAGTTGGGAGCACTTCTGGGACTAGGGAGCGACCTCAGGCTGGGGAGGTCGGTCCATATGTGAAAGAACTGACCGTGAGAGGTATGACGATTTCTCACTCCCTGGCCTGAAAGTCGTTTCATGGAACGTGTGTGGGGTGGGTAACCCTATCAAGAGATATAAAATGCTGCAAGCCTTGGCTAGGCTAAATGCCGATGTCGCCATGTTGCAAGAAACCCATCAGTCGGTGGAGGAACATGACAAAATGCAGCGGGACTGGGTGGGCCAAGTTTGGGGTGTCCCAGCCGCAGGGAAGAAGGGTGGAGTGGTCATATTGATTCACAAACGGATCCGGTTTGACCGGGAACAGGAATTTATTGATCCGGATGGTCGTTATATGCTGTTGTACGGGAATTTAGAGGGACGTCCTGTCATCTTGGGTAATATATATAGCCCGAATGTCTTAGACAGAGCGCTTTACGCGTGGCTGGCCTCCAGGATTGAGCAGTGGCCGGATGTGCCCTTGATATTGGCTGATGATTTGAACGGGGTGCTCGATGTTGCATTGGATACCTCGGGAGGGGGAGGAGAGCGTAATCGGGCTCAGACTGCCAAGGTGTTGCAAAGCTTGCGAAGACGGCTCGGGCTGGTGGACCCCTGGCGTTTACTGCACCCAACTGAGAAAGATTTTACGCACCGGTCGAGAGCGCGGGGCTCGTGCCCATATTGATTATATCCTAATTTCGGAAGTGCTGTTTGCGCAAGTGGGGGACGCGCAGATTGGCCCTGCGGAGATATCCGACCACGCGCCTGTCTGGGTCAATTTTTCTTGGGGAGCAGGGGCCTCTCGGGATTTTGTATGGCGATTCCCCTTGGGGCTTTATCGAGCCGCGGACTTTCATAGATATCTTAGGCATCGCTGGGAGGATTTTATGTTTCATAATGAGCGGCATACGGGAGACCCGGAGTTGCTCTGGGAAACGGCCAAGGTGGTCCTACGTGGTGACATTATTGCCTACGCAGCGAGGAAGCGTAAACTCTTAGCGGCGCGGATTGTCCAGCTGGAAAAGCAGTCGGTTAAGGATAGGCGGCGGTATGCGAGCGATCCCACGGGGACCAATAGGAAGCGACTATGGGAGACCGAGACGTCTCTCAATGAACTTCTCCACCAGCGAGCTAAAAAATCTTTTTTGTATTATCAATATCAATTATATCGCTTTGGAGACCGGCCCGGGAAACTTCTAGCGCGCTGTCTTCGTGGTAGTCGGGGCACACGATCTATTGCGGCTTTACAGGATGAACAAGGGCGATTACATAAGGATAGCCGAGGGATAGCCCGAGTGTTCCGAGCATATTTTCAAAAGTTGTATGCGGGACGACCGGGTGATCAGGCCAATATGACGCAATATATCTGTGATGCCAACCTTCCCCGGCTAACGGCAGATCAGCGGGCCCAATTGGACGCCCCAGTGGCTGGGGAGGAGGTGCACAGGGTCATTGTAAAGGCCAGTGGGTGTCGTGCGCCGGGCCCAGATGGCTTTGGAGCCGAATTCTATAAGCTCCTTGTGGATCAGGTGTCTCCTACTCTGGTTGCCCTGTACCAAAGGTGTATAGAACAGGGGACGTTTAGTCGGGGGTCGAACCATGCCCATATTACCCTGATACCTAAACCGGGGAAGGATCCCTTACAGGCTGCCTCCTATAGACCCATTTCTCTCTTAAACTTTGATCTGAAGGTGTTGGCCAAGATTCTGGCGGATTGACTGGCTCTGATGTTGGGGGACCTGGTGCATGATTCACAAGTGGGGTTTGTGCGGGGGCGGTATACGGTACGTAATTTGCGGAAAATTTTGGCGTCACTTGAGTGGGTTCGGAAGCGGGATTTACAGTCACTGTTGATTAGTCTCGATGCGGAAAAAGCTTTCGACCAGGTTAACTGGGATTATTTACATTATCTTTTGCCCCAGTATGGTATAGGAGCAGCTTTTTGCAGGATGGTGGCATTGCTCTATGCTGGCCCCACAGCAGGGATCTTTTGCAATGGGGTGCTCTCGGACCCCTTTAAGTTAGAGAGGGGAACTCGTCAGGGATGTCCACTTTCTCCCCTGCTTTTTGTGTTAACTTTGGACCCTTTGGTGCGTCAAATTGAGCAGTCGGTCTACATTAAGGGGATACGGATCGGGCCTTGTGGGTTTAAGATGGCTGCTTTTGCAGACGATATGCTGGTGCATCTTTTGGCTCCCAAAAGTTCGTTGCCCCACTTACTTGAAGAGCTGGTTTTGTATGGTAGCTTTGCCGGGTTGCGTATTAATACTGCCAAATCGGAAGCCTTGGATGTGGCGGGTACGCTTCAGGGAAACTGGCAGGGCTCCTTCCCACTGAGATGGGCGGGTGAGTCCTTTCTCTATTTAGGTATCCTGTTAACTAAAGATCCAGCTGCGCTTTATAGACAAAATTTGGACCGAGTCTGTTCTAAATTGAGGTTGCAGTTACAGGCTTGGGCCCCTCTCCCCATGTCTCTCTTGGGTAGAGTGGCAGCCTTGGGAATGGTGGTTTTTCCACGATTGCTCTACTGGATGCAAACTTTGCCGGTTTGGTTGCTGCGCAGGGACCTGCAGTGTATAGAGCGGGAGATTCGGGTTTTTCTTTGGAAGGGTGCGAGAGCGCGTATCCCACTACACAGGCTGAGAGGGGGGTGGAAGTCGGGCGGGGTTGGGCTTCCTGATCTGTGGAAATATGCTTTGGCCTGTCAGTCTCGACACCTTGGGGATTGGTTGGGGGCCACGGAGGCTTATACCCCCCGGGCGTTGGAAGAAGAGTTTGTAGCTCCAAATGCACTGACTGCAGTCCTGCACCTGGACAGTTCACTTCTACCTAGCCGGACGGTAAACAGTATTCTGATAGTGCCCCTTCGAAGGACTTGGCAACAATTGAATAAATCCTGGGGTACTTCACCGGGCGTTTCATGCTGGCTACCCCTTCAAGGTAATGCTAGCTTTACCCCGGGTACAGACTCTGTGCCCTACCGGCAATGGACAACGCAGGGGATACGGAATCTTGGACATGTGGTTACCCTAGAGGGGCGCTGTAAGACCTTGGCTGTGCTTTGTAGGGACTATGGCTTAACCCCAGGGCAGTCCCTTTTTGCGCATATGCAACTCTCCCACTATGTTGGTGCCCTGTCCCAACGAGAATTGACGGTTGAGCACTCGGCGCGGATTTTGGAACTCTTTGCTCTGGGGCAGGACACACCCCCTTCTATAGCTGAATTGAAACGCCGACTGGATCAATATGGCTCCCTCCCTGATTACTCGAGGGAAGAAACTGTGTGGGAGAGAGAGCTGAGTTGTGAGTTGGCCCCGGGGTCGGTGGGTAGTGCCTTGGGTCGGCTTGGGAGTCTGACTGCCGGGGCAAGGTGGCGGGAGGTGCAGTTCAAATGTATTATTTGGGCTCATTTTTCCCCGTGGCGAGCATTGCGCAGCCATCTTACTGATTATGGGGGTTGCCCGAAATGTTCGTGTTCCTTGGCAGACTTAGGTCACATGTGGTGGGGCTGTGTTCATATTCGGCGGTATTGGAGGCGAATTGTGGCTTATCTAAGTGTACTGTTGCAGCAACCGATCAGTTGTACCGGGTCGCTAGTTGTGTTGGATCAGTTGGGACCACTCCACCCGAAAGGTAGATGGGAAAAAATTTTAGTGCGGAAGGCCTGCTTGGTAGGGAAGGGGCCTATCCTTCATCGGTGGCGAGAACAACGGGCACCTTCATTTTGGGAATGGCGGAATAGTTTCCACCAACTTATGCTTTTAGAACGACAAGCGGCGGGTGGGAAGGCCCAGCGATGGACTTTTTTTTGTTGACTTGGATGCCTTACATTCAGAAGCTGGGGCCTAAAGCCCGGAGTGAGGTTTTAAAGGTGGGTTAGTATCTTGGACTGTTGGGTAGGGGGACCCGATGGGAAGATGGGTAGTGCTCATTCTATTTTATGTTTGCCGCGTTGTTTGCTCCCCTGGAACAGGTTATTGTCATGGTGGCAGGGGTGGGGGGGGGAGGTTGTAAATATTTCTTACTAAGTACGGTGTTATTTCTGCTCTCAGGCAGGTTCTGTAACCCCGGAGGTGGTGGATAAGGAACAACCCCACCTGGGGTGTTGTGCGTGTAAACACCAGAATTGTAAATATGTTTCTGTTTCTTTGTATGGTATTGTTTATTATCGTGTGAAATGAATAAACAGATTTTGGAAAAAAAAATACTTTCACAAATACAACAACCATCAAAAGGAACTATAACTTGTTCTTTTATCTACCCAGAAAAGTTTACAAGAAAGCTTTAGGGTAGGATTTGAGCCACGTAGTGAAAGTGAACCAGCAAAGGGGTTTGCAGCTGGCTAATTATTGGTAATTAAGCCATGCACAGTTGCACGTGAGCTCTGAAAGGAAACTACTGTTTGTGTGTGAAACTAGAAGAAAGTTATCCTTGAAAAAGAACAGTTTTTGGTTACTTTTGGGGTTTGTTTTTACTTTTGGAGCACTGCTAAAAGTTATTAGCAGGAGCCCTTAAAAAGACCTTTTCTGTTTTCCCATCAAGGTCTTTATTATTTGATTGCTTAAGAAGTTCAGTTGCTGATATCATGATTTGTTTTTCCTAAGTACAATACTGAAAGCAAGTGTCCTTTTGTGTTACCAAGTAAATCTGTGTGGGAGAATTAACCCCTTAAATAAAATATATTTTTCTTTGCTTACACTCGAGCAACACAACTCATTATTTTGTGAACGGCTGATTCTGGTTTGAATGGACTACATTCCCCACAATCCTTTGCAAGTCATAATAGTATTTTGCCTTTGCCAAGACTGTGGACATTCATGCCCAGCGCCCCCGTTTACAGTTGGCATAGTTTTTCGGATTGCTTTTGCGCAAAGGATTTACATGATATAAGGATTACAACTGAAATCTGAAAGAAAAAAAAAAGTTCAAGTTAAAAGCTGGAAAAAGGATTTTTCCCTTAACAACACTTTGGAGAAAAAAAAGAGGTAGCTGTTCCAGGAGGAAAAGACCCTGTGTGAGCTGGATTCATCACTGGCATAAGGTAATAAGTACCTGGGCATGTCTAGTGGTGGATGGGAGTAAGACACAGGGGTAATTGAAAAAAAAAATTAGGAGAAAAACACCTGTTTGGAGGGTGCTGCTCTGTGTTTTTTTTTTTCTTTTGTTTTCTTGCAGGGATTCAAGATAGATCCGAGGGAACTGGCCAGCTGGATGGCAGCCCAGTTTAGCAGGCAACAGGAGCTAGCGCAGCAGGCTCAGGACACTGCAATTAAAGCATTAAGGGACCAGCAGAAGCCAGTGCTTGATCTGGTGGAAGCCCTTAGTTGCTCTTCATAACCAAAGTGGACCAGATGCAAGACCAGCAGTAACAACTGGTATACCACATGTGGACAATGTGGGACTCAATCAGGGAATTGGGGCATTTAGTTTTGGGAAGCTGACTCCAGATGATAATGTTGATGATTTCCTTGAGTCTTTTGAGAGAGTGGCACAAGCATTAGCATGGCCAGAGACCCAGTGGGCAGTAAGGCTGGCAGCCTCATTAACTGGAGAGGCGCTTGCAGCTTATAGGGCAATGCCAGCAGCTCAAGCTTTGAATTATAGAGATGTAAAGGCTGCTATAAGAGATCGCCTAGGGTTGTCTTTCAGAGTATAGGCGAAGGTTTAGAGCTACTGCATTAAGAGTGGGTGAAACACCCAGGGCTCTGAGTCAGAGAATCAGAGAATTGGCTGTAAAATGGTTGGAGCCTGAGGGAAAGACTGTGGAAATGTTATTAGACATTATTATGCTTGAACAATTTATGTCTGCTGTGCCTAAAGATCTGCACACTTTCCTTATACAGCAAAATTGCCAGAACCTTGGAGAGGCAACCATGCTAGCAGAGAGATTCTTGGAAGCCACACAGGCTTGCCATAGAATGGGTGGCCCTCTGAAGGTTGGTGCTGAGGCAAGCTGTGCTGTATCAGAAAAGAAAATGGTTAAAAATGTTTCTGAGAATAATTGTACTGTGCCAACCCAGATTACACAGTGGAGTAAAAAGAAATGTTTCAAATGTGGAAAATGGGGACATTTGGAAAGGGGATGCCAGATACACACTAGCTTGATGGGGGTTGATTTAAAACAGCCCAAAGAAGGATTCCTTTTGGTGGTTGATGTGCAGGGAATTACCACAAATGCTCTGTTAGACTCTGGGGCAGACCAGAGTATGCTGTCAAAGAGGCTTTGGAAGAGGATAGAGGCACAAGAAGGATTTGTGCCTAGAACCTCTGAAAGCCAAGTTCACATCAGATGCATTCATGGTGCTGCAACATCATATCCCACCTATAGGCTAATGGTTAAGTACCTGGGGGAACAAGAGGAAGTTCTTTTAGCAGTGGTGCCTAGGCTTCCATTTGATTTGGTTCTAGGAAGGGACTGGCCAAGATTTAAGCAGGGACTAGTGAAAGGGCTAGGAAAGAAGGAGGGAGAAGGAATGATGGTAATAGCTCCCGGGCCTTTGTTTGGAAGTCCTCAGTCCCTAGCTAAAAAGATGGTTAAGCTTCCAGAAGACCAAACTATAAAGAAGGAAATAGGTAAGAAGAGGGGCCTTGTATCCACCCACTCACAGGCTAAGGTAGAGAACCAGAAGGAGGAGGGGGAGCAGGCAGAGTTATTAGGAGACTTACCCTCTCATGATGATTTAATAACTCCACCATCTGGGAAAGTAAGAAAGTTGAAAGCACAAAAGCGTCGTGAGAGACTTTGCAGAGTACAGGGTAGAGCTGAGATGTTGGCTGGTCAAAGTTTACCCTGGGTGCCAGCTGAGTTAGTGGCAAAGTTTCCTAACTTTCCACAAGAACAGCGAGCTGATCAAGCTCTCACCCGAGCTTTTAAGTATGCTCAGGAGGTCAGGGAGGAGTTGCCCAGATTCAGACTAGATAATGAAATATTATATAGAGAGAGTCAGGACCCCAGAAATGGGACTATACGTAAACAATTGGTGGTACCCACAACTTTCAAAGGACTAGTACTTAGATTAGCACATGATCATCCAGTTGGAGGTCATAAAGGGATGCAAGGAACGCTGGATCAAATACTTATGTGTTTTTACTGGCCAGGTATTTTCAAAGAAACTGCCCAGTTTTGTGCTGCATGTCCAGCGTGTCAGCGAGTTACAGCGACTCACCCACCGGTGGTGCCTTTGATTCCCATGCCGATTATCACAGACCCAATTGGTCGCATTGCTATGGATATTGTAGGCCCATTAGTCAAAACGCCCCGAGGTTTCCAATACATCCTAGTTATGGTAGATCAGGCAACAAGGTTTCCCTGGGCCATACCATTGAGGAATGTTTCTGCAAAAACAATAGCTTTAGAGCTAGTCAAATTGTTTTGCGAAGTGGGATTCCCAAGAGAGGTGTTGACTGACTGAGGGTCCAATTTTGTATTCAAATATTTGGCCCAGGTCTGGGATGCCTTTGGCATTCATCACGTGAAAACCTCAGCCTATCATCCACAATCAAACGGTTTGGTGGAGAGATTCAACCAAACTCTCAAACAAATGTTGAGAAGGGGGTTAGCAGGAGAGGTAAAAGAATGGGATATGTTATTGCCCTGTGCCTTATATGCCTGCAGGGAAAGAATTCAGGTGTCCCTAGGTGTAACTCCATATGAATTGATGTATGGTAGGGCTCCACGTGATTTGTTAGATATTTTGAGGGAACAATGGATTGATCCTGAAACAGGAAGTCAGGAGGTGCCACAGTTTTTACGTGACTTGAGAGCACGTTTAAAAAGGACCTCGCAGGTTGCTGAGAAAAACCTGCAGGACAGTCAAGTGCGCCAGAAAGGATGGTATGATAGGAAGGCCAAAAGCCGCCAATTAAGTATTGGTGAAAAGGTTTTGGTTCAAGTAGCAGGTACAGCCCCAAAATTTGAAGTACAGTGGAAAGGGCCATGGAAGGTTGTTAGACAAGTGAGCCCAGTATCTTATGTGGTAGAAAATGCAAGAGGTCGTAGACAGACCTACCACATTAATGTACTTAAGTCTTGGAAGGAGAGGCCTGTAAATAATAATGACCCTGAAGCCAGCCAAGAAGTAGGTGAGCGTCAAAAAGATAATACTCTCGTAGGTATTACGGACTGTAGGAAAGAAGTTGCACCAGTCCGTAATAACTTAAGCAGGGGGGTATGTGATAAGGAAGCTTATCATAGTTCAGGAAGGAGCTATAAAAGAGGTGAATTGGCTCTGAACAAGCAACCTGTCTTTGCTGGTAGAAATACTAAAACAGAATGTTTTCATAAAAGACTACCAGTCCCAGAATGCACCAGGTTTCAAACAACCTCTAGAGGAGCTGAAGTGGGGAAACGTATGTTCAATCAGGAGAGCTATGAGGTAATCCCCAATCACTCATCTCCAAGGGCAGGGCTTGATTCAGCACAGCTGAGCTGTGCTAGGGTGGAGTATCCCTCTAAGCAAGTTAAAAGTAAAACCTATTCTACACAGAATCAGATGAGGAACTCAGAGCTCAAGGACAGAGAGAGCAAGAAGCAGCAGCAACGTGGAAGGAAGAAGAGGAAAACATCTTGGAGGTCTAAAGAAGGAGCCCACAGCAGTACGTGTGTTGGGAGTCATTCCAGAGGCAAGCATACTCCATTGGATGGGGGAAGCCAGAGGAGTGGGGTTACAGAGCCAGGAATTCCCAGATGGCACCTTTGAGGGAGACGGCTGCATTTGGAAGGGGCCCTAAGACCAGTGCAAGAAGGTATGTGAAGAGAGACCCAGTGTCCAGGGATCTTGATTGGAAGGCTGGACATAAAAGCTGGACTACTTACTGGCCAGGATATCTGGAGAGGAAACCTAACAGCAAAGGAAGCTCAGGTATGAACTCTGATCTATACCCTAGCTCTTCATCTGGAAACAAGTATTACCCTGAGAGTGATCCATTAAGGAATTCCTCTGAGTCAGACCATGATATTGATTCTATGATATTTGAAGAAGAAGGAGATATTTTAAATGATCAGAATGAATACATGGATTGCTCTCTGACTAGGCTGCTGTGGTAAAATACTTTCACAAATACAACAACCATCAAAAGGAACTATAACTTGTTCTTTTATCTACCCAGAAAAGTTTACAAGAAAGCTTTAGGGTAGGATTTGAGCCACGTAGTGAAAGTGAACCAGCAAAGGGGTTTGCAGCTGGCTAATTATTGGTAATTAAGCCATGCACAGTTGCACGTGAGCTCTGAAAGGAAACTACTGTTTGTGTGTGAAACTAGAAGAAAGTTATCCTTGAAAAAGTACAGTTTTTGGTTACTTTTGGGTTTTGTTTTTGCTTTTGGAGCACTGCTAAAAGTTATTAGCAGGAGCCCTTAAAAAGACCTTTTCTGTTTTCCCATCAAGGTCTTTATTATTTGATTGCTTAAGAAGTTCAGTTGCTGATATCATGATTTGTTTTTCCTAAGTACAATACTGAAAGCAAGTGTCCTTTTGTGTTACCAAGTAAATCTGTGTGGGAGAATTAACCCCTTAAATAAAATATATTTTTCTTTGCTTACACTCGAGCAACACAACTCATTATTTTGTGAACGGCTGATTCTGGTTTGAATGGACTACATTCCCCACAATCCTTTGCAAGTCATAATAGTATTTTGCCTTTGCCAAGACTGTGGACATTCATGCCCAGCGCCCCCGTTTACAGGCTGGGAGGAAGAACATCTCTTGGACCTGTCGGCCGCGCATGTGGCAGGAGTGGACAATGTGGCAGCCGATTTCCTCAGCCGGGGGACAGTGGATCCAGGGGAATGGGTCCTGCATCCCGAGGTCTTCGAGATGGTGGTTCACAGGTGGGGAAGGCCGGTCATGGATCTCATGGCGACCTTCGCCTCGGCAAAGGCCAGTCGTTTTTTCAGCAGGCGCGAAGAATGGATGTCGGAGGGCCTGGACGCCCTCATGCAGGTCTGGCCGGAGGGTCAGCTGCTGTATGTTTTTCCCCCTTGGGTGCTGATAGGACGGGTCCTGCAGAGAATAGAGAGTTTCAGGGGGCGTGTGATCCTGATCGCGCCAGATTGACCTCGTCGCCCATGGTACGCGGACCTGGTAAGGTTGTTGGTGACGAAGCCCTGGCGACTTCCGTGCTGGGCGGATCTGCTATCTCAAGGGCCCCTAGTCATGCCTCACGTGGGTCGGTTCTCGCTTACGGCTTGGCTCTTGAACGGGCTCGTTTAAAGTCCCGGGGGTACTCGGTGGCGGTTATTGCGTCCTTGTTAAAATCCCGGAGGCGGTCTACTTCACTGGCGTATGTTCGGGTCTGGAGGATCTTCGAGGCGTGGTGCAAGGCGAGAAAGTGCAAGGCTTTGAAGGCCTCTGTTCCCCAGATTTTGGAATTCTTGCAGAGTGGTTTCGACAAATGTCTAGCGGCAGCGTCCTTGCGTGTTCAGGTGGCGGCATTGTCTTGCTACAGAGGCAGGCTGGCAGGGCAGTCGCTCGGTGTTCAACGCGATGTGAAGCGGTTTTTAAGGGTGGTGTCACTCGCTAGGCCGCCAACTAGGCAGGTGTTTCCTAAGTGGCATCTTCCCTTCGTCTTGGATGCTTTGGAGGGGGCGCCTTTTGAGCCTTTATCGCGCGCGTCGCTCAAGGATCTCACATTGAAGGTGGTGTTTTTGGTGGCTGTTTGTTCGGCTCGGCGGGTGTCGGAGTTGCAAGCTCTTTCCTGCAGGGAGCCTTATCTTTCCTTCTTTGCGGCCAAGGTAGTCTTGAGAACTGTGCCAGCGTTTCTTCCAAAGGTGGTCTCAGCTTTTCATGTGAACCAGGAGATTTCCTTGCCGGTTTTTGCGGAGGGCAGGGTTGCTCCTTCGTCTAAGAGGCTGCATCTTCTGGATGTCCAGCGGGCTTTGAAGAAGTATCTCAGCCGTACGGCGGTTTTTCGGAAGTCAGACAGGCTTTTTGTCCTCTTCGCGGGTCCCAGAAAGGGAGAAGCGGCGTCCAAGGCGTCTATTGCACGCTGGATTAAGGAGGCTATTGCGTCGGCTTATGTTCTCGAGGGCAGAGCGGTGCCGGACGGTTTGAAAGCCCACTCTACTAGAGCTCAGGCTACTTCCTGGGCGGAGGTTCGGTTGGTGTCGCCGGTGGAGATTTGTAAGGCGGCGACGTGGTCGTCTTTGAATTCCTTTGTTCGGCACTATCGACTGGACGTGCAGAGGGCAGAGGAGACCTCCTTTGGTTCAGCGGTTCTTCAGGCTGGTTTGCCGGGTCCTTCCCGTGATTGAATTTATTTACTGCTCTGGTACTGACCCAGAGGTTTCGGGACTAGACTGGGGACACGACCAGGAAGATGAAATTAGACTTACCTGCTAATTGTGGTTCCTGGAGTGGAACCAGTCTAGTCCCGTATCCCTCCCAGTGTTCTTTGGCAAGTGGATGCCTGAAGTGTCTATGGGATTCACAGGTAAGACATGTTTTATTTCGCAGTTCCAGTAATAAAAAAAAAATCATAATAAAAATAAAGACAAAGTTAGGAATTGGAGAGGTTGAAAGCTGTGGGAGGTTTTCTCACTTGGTTGCTTTTGGGGCTTGCTATCCTTTCTTGGTTGAAGGAGTGGCCTGTTCAAGTTTCCGGTCACAGTATTTCTAAGGTCATTGGTGTTCCCTTTTGAGGTTGGCGAGTTAATGTAATTCTAGTTGTTTTCATGCTATTGGTCAATTCTCCCTTCTTTCTCCGGTGAGTCTGCTTTGTCAATAGGTTACTGGAGGCAGGAGGCGGACTCCGGGGAGATATACTGTGATGTCACAAAAAGAGGAGCTCCTCAGTCTCCAAGCTGCTAGATGAGATGGATAACCCAGAGGTTTCGGGACTAGACTGGTTCCACTCCAGGAATCACAATTAGCAGGTAAGTCTAATTTAATCATCTCTCCAACTCCAGCCTAAAAATTGCCTCTGTACACCTGCACTTAACTGCTGTTGCAGCTTTGCAGACTATATCTCCATTAATAGACTTTAAACAAACAAGTGTAGCCTTTCTCAGATCCACTTTGATTACTGACATAAAACCACAACATGGACATCAGTACACCCTTTAGAAAATTTTTCTGCTTGAATGTCTCGTCTCAGCCAAATATCATTTCTGGGCATACTGCAAAATATTTTGCATTATCTTCATCCTTCTACTCCTGGGTCATCAGTTAAAAAATGCCAGTGACTCTCAGCTTTGGAATGGCCCAAAGCTGTGGCTCCAGTTCCCCCTGCTTGTCTGTTTAAAAATAAGTGAGATTACTTAGCAGAAATGGGTGTTTCCTGTGGACATCAGGGGAATAGAGCCACCTAATTCCACCTCCATCCCTTCAATCATATTTTTAGCTATGCGATTGCTGATATTTGTTTATTAAAAACTTTATATACCACCTTTCTAAGGCAGTGATTGCTAGTGGCGTGGAAATCTTCTTGCATGCTCAGGAGGCCTTGCACAGGCTTTCCTGAACTTTGAGGTTAGCAATACATGCCCATAAAGGGCAATGTAAGATGACACCCAAGGATGTGGAGAACTCCCATGCCAGGTAAGCGATATTGTTTTTATCTTTTCCCTCTTACCTGATATCACATTTCAATTTTCCTTTTCTAAGAGCCACTCTCCCTCTGCTAAGAGACTCCCCTTTCTCTAGGACCAAGCAGGAAGTCAGCTCTCACATATGGGTGTCATCACCGATTGAGCCTGTGCAGAAATGCTCCCCAGCTTCTATAGGAAGCTTTTGGGAGGTCAACCATGCATGCGTGCCTGTCTTCCCGCCCGAAGGACCCATCTTACCTTGGTCTTCTTTCCTTAGCGGCTCTCAAGTCTAGTGCCAACCTCTGGGTTTTGCTCCTCCTCCAGCAGCTTGGAGACTGACAAACGTCATCCTTTTTTGGTGACACTGACATATCCTGTGAGGATCAGCCTCTCTGCTCTAGTTGCCTCAGTCTCCAAGCAGCTGGAGGATCAGTGAACCAGGGCTCCTGGTTCACTAGAGGAGCAATTAAGTAGAGACCGTTTTAAATTTTTGGTTTGGAATTTTTTATTATTACTTAATTTCTTTTATAGGATTTGAGAGTTTAGGTGTTATTGTAAGGGGTTTGTACCTTTAAGAAGCCTTGAGGCCTGCTCGCTCGCTACCTTCTCCCTCTGTTCCCCCCTCCCCTCCCCGTGTATTTGCTCAGTGGAGGCAGGGGGCACAGCTGCCGATCGACGGGGCCTCAGGGAGAGAAGGAACACTTCCTTTTAGTGGCGGCAGGGGCGGATGCAGAAGTGTTGCCTGCGACCTGCTTAAACGAGACTGCATCCTCTGACAAGCGCGGAAAAACGGGAGCTTGCAGGTCAGTCTATTTTCTCCCCCGCTGATCTCCCGACGCTGGCAACGGCTAGTCAGTGGAGCATGGAGGCGGCAGCGTGGAGGACACGAACACCGGTGCCAGCGAGAGGAGGTAAGCAGGCTCCGGAGCTTACATTGTCTGCAGGCAGGAACCTTTGGGCGCGAAACAGTGAGGAGCGCCTGACCGCGTGGCGGCCGACAGCGGGAACGCGGTCAGGTGTTTGGGGCCTGTGTGGGCTTCCTTTTAGCGCGGGAAGCTTCGTTTTTTCTTAAGAGTCAGTTTTTTCAGCTCGGGGGAGCTGCGGAAGTTTTTTGTTTTGGTTTGCTGGTACTTTGTTAAAAAAAAAAAAAAGGGCCTCTGTTGTTCTGGTGGGGGTGCCTTAGATAGTGAGCAGGAGGCCACTACTAGGATAATGCCATGCAAGTCCCTGTGCCTGGTATGCGGCTCTCGGAAAGGCGCGCTATCTGAAGCAGGAGTCTGTCGGAGTTGTGTGCAGAAAGCGAATGCAATGGAGAGTCCCTTGAAGGAGGGAGCTCTACCGCAGCCTCCGGATGCAGAGCGAGAGTCGGGTTCTGCAATTGGCCCAAGTCTGGAACCGGTAGCGGGTACTTCGTCTGTGCCGGATCTGCTATCCTCGCAGGCATCCTTGCCGGAGGGTTATGCGGCACTTCTCTCTCAACAGTTGGTGGCCTTGTTGCAGCAGGCCTTGGGGGGTCAGCTGAAGGGGCACACGTCAGGCGCAATAGGAGAAAAGAGGATGGAAAAGAGACCGGGTACTCCTCTGGCCTCCGGAGCGGTGGGCAGCGGAGGAAAGAGGTCCAAGCAAGAGGTAGAGTTGAAGGAAGCTTCGGTGATCTCAGAGGAGGTTCCCTCAGATGAGGAGGTCCCTGATTTGGACATTGAGAGTGAGGTGGAGGAAGGCGAGATCACTGACAAGGAAGACCAGGCTAGAGTGGTCCGTTTGTTCAGGAGGGAAGAGTTGCCAGCGCTCATCGCGGAGACGCTGAAGGCGCTGAATATGCCAGCGCCTGGGCCTGCAGAGGACAAGACCTTGGAGGATCCGTTGCGGCAGGTTTTTCGTAAAAATCAGAGGGCGTTTCCGGTTCATAGAGTCATTTGGGAGATGATCCAGGAAGAATGGGATACGCCAGAGGCAAGTCTCAAAGGTTCCAGGGTTATGGGACGACTGTATCCACTGGTAGAGCAGGATAGAGAATTGTTCAAGACTCCAAAGGTGGATGCCGCCGTTTCGGCGGTGACGAAGAGGACTACCATCCCGGTGGAGGGCAGTACTGCTCTCAAGGATTCCCAGGATAGGAAACTGGATGCTTTGTTGAAGCAAGTGTTTGAAGTGAATGCCCTTTCCATTCACACGGCGATCTGTGGAGCGTGGGTGGCGCGAGCCTGCCTTCGTTGGTCGCAGCACCTGCAAGGAGAGCGTGGAGAGAGTATCATTGGGGAGTCAGCTAGATTGGAATCGGGGTCCGCTTATCTGGCTGATATACACTACGACCTCATTCGGAGCATATCAAAGAGCATGGCGTCGGTGATATCGGCCCGTCGGTACCTGTGGCTGCGCAATTGGGCAGCGGATGGGTCGTCTAAGGCCAGGCTCAGTAAGCTTCCCTTCAGGGGGCGCCTACTGTTTGGAGAGGATTTGGAGAAGTTAGTTAAGGATTTGGGTGAGTCCAAGGGGGGTAGGCTGCCGGAAGATAAGCCGAAACAGGGGCAGTCGACGCCGGCGCCCACGGGGCAGTAGAGAGAATTTCAGCGCTTCCGTTTCCCTAGGTTCAGCCAGGCTCAGAGGGGTCAGTTTCCCGGGCGTAGCCAGGGATTTTGTCCCTTTCGTGGAGCAGGGAGAGGTTTCGCGGCCTCTTCTTCCCCCTCTACAAATCTCCGAAAATCCCAATGAAGTGAGGGGGGCCCAGGTGGGGGTGGTGCCTGTCGGAGGTCGGTTACGGGATTTTTACGCTGCCTGGGCCCAGATAATGACAGACCAGTGGGTCTTAGAAGTGATTCGAGAAGGTTACGCGTTGGCGTTTCAGAGGCCAATAAGAGATTCGTTCATGCAGTCCCTTTGCAAAGCACCGAGCAAGGCCGCGGCAGTGAGGGAAATGATACAGAGGCTACTGGATTTAAACGCAATTGTGCCGGTTCCCTTAGACCAATGCATCTGCAGTCAGTACTCCATTTATTTCATAGTGCCGAAAAAGGGGGGGACTTTTCGGCCGATTCTGGATCTCAAGAGGGTAAATCGTCTGCGCGTTTCCCATTTTCATATGGAGACACTGCGATCCGTAACTGTCGCGGTGAGACAGGGTGAGTTTCTTACGGCGCTAGACCTTTCGGAAGCGTACCTGCACATTCCGATTCGGAAGGAGCATCAGCAGTTTCTCAGGTTTGGTGTCCCAGTAGGCCATTTTCAATTTCAGGCATTGCCTTTCAGACTGGCCACTGCTCCACGGACGTTCACCAAGGCGATAGCTGCAGCTTTGCGAAAGGAGGGCATCCTCGTGCATCCATACTTGGACGATTGGTTGATCCAAGCGAAGTCGAGAGCAGAGAGCATGGCGGTGATGCAGAGAGTGGTAGAGTTTCTGCAGAGTCTGGGCTGGGTAGTCAATGTGGCAAAGAGCCAGTTGACTCCTTCGCAGCATCTGGAATATCTGGGTGCCCGTTTCGATACGGAGGCGGGTCGGATTTTTCTGGCCCGACAACAAGCGATCGGGCAGCGAACCATAGTCCGGCGGTTTCTAAGCAGAGTGAGGCCTACGGCATGGCATTACCTACAATTGCTGGGTACCATGGCAGCAACTTTGAAGTTGGTACCGTGGGCGAGGGCTCACATGAGACCGTTGCAGCGGGCCCTACTCAGGCGATGGTCGCACCAAAACAATTCCCTGTCAAAGGTCCTGGCGTGTCCAGCGGAGGCGCGGCAGTCTCTTCAATGGTGGCTGCGTCCCGGGATTCTGGAGAAAGGAATGCCGCTGGAGGCGCCTTCTTGGGTACCTCTGACGATGGATGCCAGTCTGTCAGGATGGGGAGCTCATTTTCAGGGAAGCTTCGCGCAAGGGCAGTGGAGCGAGCAGGAAAAGAGTTGGGCGATCAACAGAATGGAGTTGAGAACGGTAACCCTCGCGCTGTGGTGTTTCAGCGTAAGCTGCGCGGGCAGGCGATCCGCGTATTTTCCGACAACGCGACCGCAGTGGCCTACATCAATCGGCAGGGCAGCACGAGCAGCGTTCATCTGGAAGCCGAAATGTTCGAGTGGGCCGAAGATCATCTGACAGCAATATCGGCGGCACATGTAGCGGGGGTAGACAATGTGGAGGCCGATTTTCTGAGCCGTGTCAAGGTAGACCCAGGGGAGTGGGTCTTGCAGCAGGATGTGTTCGAGATGCTGGTGAATCGATGGGGGACGCCGGTAATGGATCTCATGGCAACGTTCCAGTCGGCAAAAGCCGAGAGATTTTACAGCAGAAGGAGAGAACGAATGTCCGAGGGCCTGGATGCTCTCATTCAGGTATGGCCGGAGGAGCAGCTGCTTTACGTCTTTCCGCCTTGGGTTCTGATTGGAAAGGTGGTGCAGCGCATCAAAGGTCACCGGGGCCGGGTGATTCTGATAGCCACAGATTGGCCCAGACGACCCTGGTACGCAGACTTGCGTCGTCTACTAGTAGCGGAGCCCTGGAGGCTTCCTCAGTGCAGGGATCTTTTGATGCAGGGGCCTCTACGCATGCCATTCGTGGATCGGTTCTCGCTTACGGCCTGGCTATTGAGCGGGCGCGGTTAGCAAAGAGCGACTATTCAGCGGTGGTGATTGACACGTTGTTGAAAGCGCGGAGAAGATCAACTTCATTGGCATACATTCGGGTCTGGCGCATGTTTGAGCAACGGTGCCCGGAGAGGCAGTCGCAACTGTTGAGAGCATCTATCCCGCAACTGTTGGCCTTCTTGCAAAAAGGAGTGGAGAAAAGCTTAGCGGCGGCATCCCTGCGGGTGCAGGTAGCGACATTATCCTGTTACAGGGGGAAAGTAGCAGGTATGTCGGTCGGTTCTCACCCAGATGTTAAAAGGTTTTTGAGGGCGGTGAGCCTTCTTAGGCCTCCGTGTAGACAAATAGTACCGAAATGGAATCTTCCATTGGTGCTGGAAGCGTTAGGCCGGGAACCGTTTGAGCCTCTGTCGCGGGCGTCCTTGAAGGATCTTACTCAAAACGTGGTGTTCCTAGTAGCAATTTGCTCGGCTAG
Organism: Ichthyophis bannanicus; assembly: GCA_033557465.1. Taxonomy (NCBI): domain Eukaryota; kingdom Metazoa; phylum Chordata; class Amphibia; order Gymnophiona; family Ichthyophiidae; genus Ichthyophis; species Ichthyophis bannanicus. The sequence goes on along the minus strand of CM066035.1, from coordinate 882,196,386 downwards.
GAGAATTTCCGAGTTGCAGGCCTTGTCCTGTAAAAAGCCGTTTTTGTCTTTTTATGACACGAAGGTGGTGTTGAGGCCTGTTCTGTCGTTTTTACCCAAGGTGGTTTCGCCGTTTCATTTGAGTCAGGAGATAGCCTTGCCGGTGTTCAGGGATCAGACGTTGTCTTCCCCCGCCGATAAGGCTCATGTTTTGGATGTCCGTAGGGCCTTGAAGAAGTATCTCCAGAGGACGGAAGGGTTCCACAGAACGGATCGGTTATTTGTGGTGTTTGGGGGTCCGAGACAGGGGGAGTCGGCATCCCGAGCACTGTTCCCTCTAAGCTGTGCGCATGTGCGCGCGCACACACCTCACCGAGCAAGCGCACATACTTTACAACAGAGCGCACAAAAATTACGGCTCTGATTCTGATAGAAAACAACACAGACGTCTTAAAATTTAAAAGTTATGATTGTAATTACTAGAAATTTCCCGCTTCATTTAATTTGATTAAAATCAATGTGGTGTACATACTGTATTCTGACGTGTAGTCAAATTTTAAAGTATATAACTCCAAGTGTCGTTATGTGGCACACAAAAATTTAACCTTTCTTCAAAAGCTGCACACAGCAGATATTTTATGCGCACACAGCCTACAGAAAATTAGAGGGAACATTGATCCCGAGCTTCCATTGCCAGGTGGATTAAAGAGGCCATAGCATCCGCCTATGTTTTGAAGGGGAAGACAGTGCCAGAGGGCTTGAGGGCTCATTCCACTAGAGCACAAGCGGCTTCTTGGGCAGAATTTGGTCTGGTGACGGCGGTGGAAATTTGTAAGGCGGCGACGTGGTCGTCACTAGGTCCTTTTGTCAAGCATTACCGTCTGGATGTTCAGCAACACGGGGATGCATGTTTTGGGTCGGCAGTGCTTCAGGAGGGGTTAGCGGGTCCCTCCCAATGATTTACTGCTCTGTTACTTACCCAGAGGTCGGGACTAGACTTGAGAGCTGCTAAGGAAAGGTAAATTAGTCTTACCTGCTAATTGTAGTTCCTTTAGGGACTCAAGTCTAGTCCCGGATCCCTCCCAGGTATTTCTTTCAGAATGCTATGCCTGAAGATGGAGAAAAGCACCGGTAGGTACTGCCCGTTAGCGATCAGGATTTTCAGTAGAGCGCTCTCCTCGGTTTATCGGGGGAGCAGGCCTGAATGTTTTACTATTGGTTACAAGACAAGGTTGTTTAAAAAGAAAAAAAAAAAGAAAAACAGGTTATTAACCTTTGTGTGTTAGCTGGTGTTAGTATTGGTTCTGTGAGCTACTTAATTGTTGCTCTGGTGAGTTTGCTTTGTTAATAGATAACGGGAGCAGAGAGGCGGATCCTCACAGGATATGTCAGTGTCACCAAAAAAGGATGACGTTTGTCAGTCTCCAAGCTGCTGGAGGAGGAGCAAAACCCAGAGGTCGGGACTAGACGTGAGTCCCTAAAGGAACTACAATTAGCAGGTAAGACTAATTTACCTTTTTTCCACGGAGCCTCTCAGATGCTTGTTTGTCCCCAGAAAATAGTTTATACCTTTGCAGTACATTTTTGTCATTTCTTTCTTACTGTTTTTGGTCATGTGCTCATCACACATCTTCCTATCCAGCAACGTCTCTGCCTCGGTGCTGCGTATTTCCCAGGTTCTTTTTCCTTTTTTGGCATGTGAGATTTTTCTCTCGCGCCTCTCTGGTCAGCTGGGACGTTGGTGTCCTTTGACTTGGCAGAAGCCATCTTCCCCAATATGTCTAAGCCGGCCAGTGGCTTCAAGAAGTGTTCCCAGTGTTTATGGACTATCTTGGTAATGTGCCACCACAACTGGTGCCTTCAGTGCCTTGGACCTGATTATGTGCTCCTCCATCTGCACTCTCTTTCTGCAGATGATGCGCAAGGGGTGCAGGAATCAGGGAAAAACAGTGGGAAGTGCTGTTCGGTTCCTCAGAGTTGGCAGCATCAGAACCGGTATTGACATCTCCATAGATGCCCTCAAAGTCCTCCGCCAAAGCTTTGACTTCACACAGTGGCCAGGCTCACTCTGCCAAGGGGCTGCGGTGCCCTCTACTGGAAGTTATCCTTTGAGGAAAGTCACCCCCAGAAGAACCAGACTTCAGCCCTGTCGAAGTCAAAGAGCGATGCTGAGAGCCAGGTGCAAACCCATGGGCACCAGCATTGAAGCCCTCAACAGGACTCTGAGTGCCGGGAACGGCCACCTAAGCTGCCCTGATGGGAGGAGTTACCTCCCATGGCCCAGGAGGGCCTTCGGATGACTCCTGATTCCATGATCATTGTGGAGGCCCTGCTGAGGGAACTGGCACTTGTGTCCACAGTTGCTGCACTGTCTCCTACCTCCGCAAGAAGCGCGGTGTCTGAGGAACATATGCAAGCCTTTGAACGCAGTCTGGCTGCATTCCTTGCCAGCAGGATGCCTAAGACCCAATGCTCTCAGGTTCCTTGTTGCCAGTGACTGCTCCTTCTATGGCAATGGCCTCACCATTGGAAGTGCAGCCTATTCTTGAGGCCCATGCTCTCCCCAGAGGGGAGAACGGTTCGGGTGGGCATTATAGGTCCCTCTCAGCGCCCAGGGGTTCCCCAAAGCACCTCAGTCAGACCACCAGGGGCCATGGATCTTTTTGAGTATTGAGGGTACCATGAGAAATCTTGTTGATACTTCCTCACGGATTCAGACTCCGATGGCTGGGAGACCGAGGAGGAGTCCCTGGTGACCAAGCACCACAGGGACATACCTTTGGATCCCTCGCCCCCATACAAATGCTGGAAGTCCCCTCTGGAGGACATTTCCTCCCATGATTTCATGCGGGACATGGGCAAAGTCCTGCCCTTTTACCATCAAGGCTAAGGAGGAGCCCAGGGCAAAGGAGTTGAATTTCCTCCAATATCCTCCTCCTCCTCCCAAACAGGCCATCATGGTGCCCGTGCATCCAATCCTTGAGTGGGTTGCTCTACTGCATTTGGGAGAGACCCCTCATGTTGCCCATGGTGAGTCAATGCCTCGTCTCTATGTATCGAGTCCACAAGAGCCCCAGCTTTGAGAAGCTGCAGCTTCTGCATAGCTCCATGGTTGTGGAGTTGGCCATGCAGAGAATTAAGAGCTCTAATACTCGCTCCTCGATGCCTCCAGGCCGGGACACGTGGACCCTAGATGGCTTCGGGAGGAAATGTTATCAAGGTTCCATGCTGGTGGCCCGTATCCAGGCCTGGCAGCTCTATATGGGCCTGGAGTTATTGTGGCGGGGGGGGGGGGGAGGTCTGGCTGATTTCTCGGCCATACTTTTGGGAAAGCAGCTCGAGCGCTTCTGTAGCCTTGTCTCCAAGACTAAGGAATGTTCAAAGTATATGACCAGGGCGGCCTACAATGGATTCAAAGCAGTGGCCTGCGTGGCTGCTGTGTACATCGAGGCCCCCCGCCTTGCTTGGCTGCAGTCCTCTGATTTGGGGCAGTGGATGCAAGACAAGTTAGTAGATGTCCCCTGCCTAGACGAAACCCTCTTCAGTTAGCCCATGGAGAACAATGCTGGAGAGCTGGAGAGGGAGCAGCTAACTATGAACAGGCTCTCCAGGAAAACATTTGATCTTTCCAGAAGGAAGTCTTTGGTGAAAAAATCCTTCTGTGCTAAGAAAAAGAAATGGCAGCTACCTGCTCTATCGCTCTTATCAGGGCCCTCAGCAAGAGCAGCAACAGAAAAGACATGGCCAACAGCACCAGCTGAAGCCTCCAAAGCCCCAGCCAGTGCTGCAACTGCAGCCTGGGGGTGGCTTTTGACTCCTTCCTCAGGAGAATGGTTCTGCTTCCCATACCGAGCATGATTCCCCTACAAGTGGGAGGAAGATTGATCCATTTTGCCGACAGGTGCCCATTAATAACAGACTCCTGAGCCCTCAAGATCGTCCAGGACAGATACCTGTTGTATTTTGATCAACTTCCTCCCCCTCGATCCTCACCACCGAGAGCTCCTCCAACATGAGCTGGTCCCTCCATCTCAAACTGGAAGGAAGTTCTGCTCCTGTTACTTTCTGGTTCCCAAGAAAAACAGTAGTTTCCAGCTCATACTGGATCTTTGGAACCTCAACCAGTTCCTGGTGAGGGAAAAGTTCAAGATGATCTCCCTAGGAACATTGTTGCTATGCTCCTTTATTTATTTAGACAGTTTTGTATACCACCTTATCCTTCAATCAAAGTGGTCACAACACAATTGGGGGATACATTTAACACGTGGGGATATGAGACACATACACTAATACTTACAGGGAACATGGGCAATGGAGGGTTAAGTGGCTTGCCCAAGACCACAAGGAGCATCTGTGGGACTAGAAACCCCAGTCCTTCCGGCCCAAGGTTGCTGTCCTCTAGTGGGATTTGAACTCCCGACCTTCCGGCCTGAAGTACCTTGCCCCAACCACTAGGCTACTCCTCCTTGGCTCTCAAAGATACCTACACACACATTCCCATTCACCCCCTCCATCGGCAGTATCTCCACTTCATGCTCAGTGGAACACACTATCAGTATCACATACTGCCTTTCAGCCTAGCCTCCACCCTATGAGTCTTCATGAAGTGTCTAGCAGTTGTCATCATCTTCTCCGGACCCAAGGGGTCTTTGTCTTCCCTTACCTGGACGATTAGCTAATAATGGGTAGAATGCCAGAAGAGGTCCGGCATTCCGCGAGACTCACCATTCAGGTGCTGGAACGTCTGGGCTTTGTAATCAGCTACCCAAAGTCTCACTTGCAGCGCTCTCAATGCCTAAAGTTCATTGGAGCTCGCCTCGATACTACTCTAGTTCGAGCCTATCTGATGATGTATCAAGCCCGAGCTTAGTCACCCTGATGCACGATGTCCAGAACTGCCAGGTCATGAGGGCTCAGCAGATGCTGTTCCTCCTCAGCCACATGGCCTCCATGGTCCATGTCACTCCCTCCACGTGGCTCTAGATGCAACAGCTGCAAAGGACACTCTGCACACAGTGGTGTCAGGTGACTGGCTGTCTCAAGGACAAAGTTGTAGTCACTCCTCTGCTTAAGGAGTCCCTTTCCTGGGGGCTATAGCCTCTGAACCTGCTAGTGGGGCTCCCATTTCAGGCCCCTCAGCATTAGTGTATTCTAATGACAGATGCCTCCAAGATGGGCTGGGATGTTCATCTCAATGGTCTCTGTACATAGGGGCTCTGGACAACTTGGGAGAGCCTCCACCAGATCAACTTCCTAGAGCACCAGGCCATTGCCAATGTGCTCAGAGCATTTCAGCAAGAGCTGGCCAACCAGGTAGTCCTCATGCAAATGGGCAATCAGGTGGCCATGTTCTACATCAACAAGCAGGGCGACACGAGTTCGTACCTCTTCTGTTGCCATCTCACACGATATGCTGCTCAGAGTGGTGTACCTGCCCTGGGAACTCATCCTAGCAGAGTCCTTCAGCCACATGAGTTGGACCCTCAGCAAACAAGTGGCAAACCACATCTTCCAAATGTGGGGCACACCGTTGCTTTGCTCCAGGGTCCCGTACAGCAATCTGATAGCTTCTGATGCTTTTTTCCTGGACAGGAGTGAAGTTGTCCTGTATGCCTACCCTCCTGTTCCTCTGATGGCCAAAACCCTGTTCAAGCTTCAGGCAAATGGTGCCACCATGATCCTCATAGTGCCGCACTGGCCAAGAAAGCCAAGATTTCCTCTTCTACTTTGGCTGTCCCAGAGGCAGCCTCTCTGACTTGGCTGTGCCCCGGATCTTGTCTCTCAGGACAGGGGATCCCTACTGCACCCCATCATCTAATCCCTGGCTCTCACGGCATGGGTACTGAGCGGGTAGCTCTCATGGACCATCTGCTGGTGGAGGTGGAGAATGTGCTGCTTCATCACGCAAAGACTCTATGCGTCGCTCCATCTGGTGTGCAGACAAGGCACTTGACCCTTTTTCCTGGTCTGTGGAGGTGGTGCTGACTTACCACCTCCACCTCTCCGACTCTGGTCCCAAATCAAACTCAGTCAGAGTGCATCGGAGTGTGGTGGTGACCTACCATCGTGGCTCAGCTGCTAAGCCTATCTCCACTCATCCTTCATTGGCTGCTTCATGAGAGGTCTCTTGCTCTTGTGTCCCCCAATTAAGCCTCTGTCGGTGACGTGGGTCCTTAATGTGGTGCTGGAGCAGCTTCTCTCTACCCCCTTTGATCCGCTCATCTTCTGCTCATTCAAGTTTCTCACCTTGAAAGTCATCTTCTTGGTAACGTTCACATCTGCGTGCAGAGTCAGCGCTTTACAGGTTCTGGTGCCGCACCTGCCATATACAAGATTCCATCAGAGTAGAGTGGTCCTCCGGACTCACCCTAAGTTTCTCTCTAAGGTGGTCTCCACTTTTCATCTCAATCAGTCTGTGGTACTGCCCACTTTTTTCCCCAGGCCTCACGCTAACAGGGCTGAGGCCTTTCTACACACATTGGATTGTAAGAGAACGCTGGTCTTCTACCTGGAATGAATGAAAGCCCACCACTGATCATCTCAGTTCTTTGTCTCCTTTGACCCTAATAGGTTGGGTGTGGCAGTCTCGAAAAGCATCCTTTCACTTTGTATTGCAGACTGCATCTCCTTCACTTATGCTGTGTCGTCATACTGAGGTAAAATGACTCCTTCAGGCAGGAAGACAGGCACATATGCGTGGTTGACCTTCCAAATGCTTCCTATGGAAGCTGGGCAGCATTCCCGTGTGTGCTCAGTGATGTCACCCATATGTGTGGACTGATTCCTGCTGTTCCTGGAGAATACCTGTTACAGGTGAGTAACTATGCTTTCTTTCCCCATGTCAGAAATCACTTCTTCCCATATTCTCTATCCCCTACTTTCCCAGCTCTGAACACAGGTCTGCAAAAACATTTTTTTGAGAGCTGTTTTGGTTATTCCACGTAATCTTTATGTTTTTTGGTGCGCTGAATCTGAAAATGACCTCCATTTTGTCATAGGACATCACGTTTCCTGACAATTTAGGTAACTGTTAAATAAGGCAATACCTCAAAATAAATGGAAATAGACTTATAAAATTAAAGTTTTATTACAATATTTTCATGAAAATCCTTTTTTGAACTGAAATGAGCGCACCTACACACACTAAACTTGATTCTTCTTCCTTGTGAGGCTCCTCTTGGTGCATTTACGCTTGTGAGTAGCATCTGAAATGTGTCTCTGAAGCATCCAACAGTAGTCTGCCATCATTGTAATGCTCCATTTTCCCTGGTATCTCCTTTCCATCTCTTTAATGTCTTGGTGGAATCGTTCACCTTGTTCCTCACTCACAGCTCCAAAATTTTCAGGAAAGTAGTCAAGGTGGACTGGAGGAAATGCACTTTCAAACTCATCAGGCAACCTAAAGCTTGAAATGCTTTCAGCATTCGTCCGATGATCTTTTTGTAGTGAGAATCTTTGTTATTGCCTAAAACTTTCTGTACGACTTCTTTAAATGCAATCCACCCTTCTTTTTGAGGATCCGTCATGGTATTGACCAACTCTTGATCAACTATAAGCCTTCTAATGTCAGGTCCGACGAACACACCTTCCTTCAATTTTGCTTCCGACAGGCCTGGAAACTTGGTGACCAAGTATTTGAAGCATTCTCCATCTCTTGGAAGTGATTTTACGAATTGCTTCATCAATCCCAATTTTATGTGGAGAGGTGGTAGAAGACCTTTATGGGAAGGTACCAAAGTTTCTCGGAGGACACTTTTTTCACCGACTGTTAGCACCCTTGGCTGCCAACTCTTCTTGGTCCAGTGATTTTGTCGGTCTCGACTGTCCCATAGACACAGAAAACAAGGGTATTTGGTATACCCAGCTTGTTGCCCGAGCAGCATGCAAAAGACCTTCAAGTCCCCACACACTTGCCAACCATGGTCTTCATATTTAAGTTTACGAAGAACCAATTCCAAGTTCTCATAGGTTTCCTTCAAGTGTACGGAATGACCAACAGGTATGGATGCGTAAAAACCGTTGTGGAGTAAAACTGCTTTGAGACTTCTTTTTGAAGAATCTATAAAAAGATGCCATTGCTCTGAATCATATTGGATTTTAAATTGACCCATCAGACCTTCGACATTGATGCAATAAACCAACTTGTCTTCCTGGGTGAAGTGGAACGAACGCCTTTTCGCGATGTCTGAACCATGAAGATGACACTCCTGGCAACAATAAATTCTTGCTTTTCAGCCTTGATCCGAGTAACTCAGCGGCATCTTTGGGAAGATTCAAGTCTCTTACCAAATCATTCATCTTCTCCTGAGAAAACAATTTTGGTCTTGTATCATCTTCAAAGTCAGAACTTGATTCGTCATCTGGTTCAGGTATGACTTCACCTTCATCAGAGCTAGGTATCTCTTCCAAGGTAGCAGGGGGCTTGGGTACTGGTATATCTGTGCCATGGGGGATGGGACGAATTGCTGAGTGAAGATTGGGGTATGAAATGGAATGCTTCCATTTGGAATTAAACCCTTTCACATCGCATGAACAAAAGTAACAGTCGTCACTATGGTTCTTTTGCTCTCGCCATACCATAGGAATCCCATAAAGGAAAGATTTTTTCTTACCCTTGAACCAGTTTCGGTGGTCCTCAACACACCGTTTGCACACTTTATGAGGCGCCCAAACTTTATCTTGATCTCCAATTTTTAGTCCAAAGTATGCAAAGTATACTTTTTTCACAAGGTATGTAATATTCTGCTGTTGCTTCAACACTGTACATTCACCACAGATGAAACAAACTGTCTGGCGAATTAATACACTTTCGCGGAGCCATAACATAACGGTTGAAGAATGACGAGCTAACACGAATTGCGATGAAAAAGTGCGAACAGCCTAGAACCAAGAACCTGATGATGATTCGTGCACAAGTGTGGCATGCAGGAGAGAGCAGCTCTGTGTCTGTACATGAGACGTCACAGTGCTGGCCACGCCCCCCTGCACTGACTGGAGCTGCTGCTATCTGCCCTGTGTCTCTCCCACTGGATTCTTCAAGAAAGATTAACCCCTTCTACCATTAGAAGCACAGACTTAAAACTTGCTTAGCTTATGTATATATTGCTGACCATCAGATTTACAGTGCTATATTTTTTTTTACATAACTCGGACAACCCCTTTAAGGTATTTTTGGCATTTTATATCTTAAATGCACTTATGTGAATTAATTAATAGTAATTTAAACTTTAAATTTGGTTAAAAACCCATAATATAAAAAAAATACCAAAAATTAAAAAAAAATTGATAAATTTGAAGACAATTTTGCATGTTGTGGCAAATCATGATGTCTAGGAGTTTTTTCAATATTTTATTTGTTTTCAGCACACCAAAATACATGGAAATTAGATGAAAATAATCAAACAGCTTTTTAGTCGCAGACCTGTGTTATGAGGCTCCCTTTTCTCCTCAGAGAAATAAAATAACTGAATAGATATTGGTGCCGGCTTGGCTGATATCCCTATCTATCTTTATTAATGTGCTTGATATGCTGTACCTTTACACAGGTATCAGGGTGGTTTACAATACAATGTTAGCTGCGAAAGAAAAGCCAGAAAAGAACTCCATTAAGGACAGGAAAGATAACCCATTCATACAGAGAGAGCAGGGGAGGAGAAGAAAAGACAGTATTTGGTTAGGTACCAGAGGGAGGGAGGTCAAAGGCTAATTGTTTTAAGCAGGCTTTTGAATTGTGAAAAGGATAGCTCTAATCTGAGGTCAGAGGGAAGGGCTTTCCAAAGTGCCAGACCAAGAAAAAAGAATGCAGTGTTGCAGATGGACTCAAGATGGGCTTGTGTGGCAACCAGTTGGAGTGACCAGAGTGGAGAACACGGTGCAGGGCATGGCGGTGTAGGTGGTTTTAAACATAAACAAGAGTGCTGGTGTGCAAGGCCTTATGAGCCAGAATTAGTATTTTATATTGTAATCGATACCTAAGTGGAAGCTGGTGACACTGAATGAGGGAGGGGAGTGATATGGTCTGAACTAGAGGCACGGGTGATCATGCAGGCAGCCATGTTTTGGAGAAGTTGGAGACGATGTATTTGATATTGAGGAAAACATGTAAGCACCACATTGCAATAGTCAATTTATGAGATGACAAGGGAAAAGAGAACGGTAGTAAGCAAACAGAAATGGGCAGACAGCTCGAATTTGGCTCAAGGAATAGAAGGAGCGCTGGATGAGATTGGAAAGGTGATCCTGAAAAGTGAGAGAGGAGTCAAAAGTGATGCCTAAATACCAGAGAAAGACCAGGGGAATGGGAGTGTCAAGAAGCATGGGAACTACAGAGGGAATAGGACCCACTAACAGAGAACCAGATAGCAGCTGTTTTGGAAGGATTAAGGTGCAAGAAGCTGGAGGATAACCATGAGGCGACTTATGAAAGGCAAGAATTATGAGGGGTAATAGATAGGGGCAGAAGGGCTAGTGTGATGCAACAGTGCCATCTGCATAATAGTACACCAAAATGCTGTGCTGCTGGATAAGGAGTGTCAAGGGGGCTAGGAAAATATTGAAAAGTATTGGAGCCAATACCGACCCTTGGGGGACACCACAGGGAAGAGGAGGAATGGAGAAGAGGATTCACCAAGGAGCACCATGAAGGATCTTGAAGAGAGAAATGAGTGAAACCAACAGTGAACAGAACCACAAATCCCGAGGTTGTGAAGACTGGAAAGCAGAGTGGAGCGGTCATTATATCCTTTTTAAGATACAACTACCACAATTGCGCACAATATTCAAGGTGCAGTCACACCATGGAACGATACAGAGGCATTATAATATCCTTTGTTTTATTCTCCATTCCTTTCCTTATGATACCTCGCATTCTATTTGCTCTCTTATCTGCCGCTGCACACTGGGCGGAGGGTTTTAACATGTTATCCATGATGACGGCTAAATCTTTTTCCTGGGTGGTGGTTTCTAATGTGGAACCTTGTATCATGTAACCATAGTTTGGGTTTTTCTTTCCTAGCTACATAACTTTGCACTTATCCAAATGGCAGATGAAATTTAATGTGGATGCCCAGTCTTCCAATTTATCAAGATCCCCTTTCAATTTTCCACAGCCGACAGTGTCTTAGTTCGAAGCCTCGAAGCATGTTCACGCTATGACAGTTTTCATCCTAAGGCACTAAAGCGAGGTTTGCCATTTGGACAGTTTCTACGGCTGCGCTGTAACTGTTCAACATTGCGGGAGTTTTGTCTTAATGCTGAGGATTTGACATCACGATTAATTCAGAGGGGTTACCCCCCTCTGGTAGTCAAAAAGGCTTATAAACGAGCTAGATATTCACATCGTGAGTGGCTTAAGATTCCTGCTGATCCTCGACCATCTGAAGACATTATTACTGGGGCTCTTCCTTATACTAGAAATATGTCGAAGGTAGTGAAAGTGACTACATCAATTTTGGCCCATACTGGGGCTACATCCATGTTTTCGTAATAAATCTTTACAAATAGCATACTCATGTAAAGCAAATCTTCAAGATTTAATAATGAAGACAACTCACAAATTTGATCGCCCTACACGCAATCATCAAATTAGGGGGCATTTTTCATGTAACAATTGTGTTTACTGCCCCCTGGTAATACCGGGGGCAGACTGGACAGATATTCACGCCTCTAAGATTCATTCATCCCTGTGGCATACTGATTGCACTTCCACTTATGTGGTTTACTTAATAATATGTCCCTGTTCGCAATATTATGTAGGACGCACAAAGCGCCCTATAAAATTACGCCTATCTGAACATGCTTCGAGGCTTCGAACTAAGACACTGTCGGCTCCTATGGTTGAGCACTGTCTGCAACATTCTCATGATTTCATTTCATTACGATGGCGTGTACTTGATTATGTATCCGCAGATCCGAGAGGTGGGGATCGTGAACGACGACTGCAGCTTCGTGAACAAAAATGGATTTATCAACTTAATACAGTTACCCCTCTGGGTTTAAATGCTCAAATTGACTGGCACACTATCCTTTAAATTCTCCATTGATAGGGGTTTTCCTTAGTTATGGACTCTTCCGATTGGATACAATGGTTTCTGAATTGAATCTGATCATACGCTAGCTGTTATCTGATCTGTGTGACGTCAGACGCCGAAGCGGATAAGAAAGGAACTTGCCCCTGTAGCTTCACTACGACGAAGCTCTGGATTAGCCAGTATAAGATGGACCTGAAGCAGGGTTAAAGAATTTCGGATACAAACCCGAAACGTGTGGCACGCCGTCTTTCTTGGTTTTTCTGGCGATTTCTATTCAAGCCTTCATTGCTGTCTTAAACAATCAGCAAAAGCTAAGTGTTTTATAACTTTAATAATAAAAAGGAGAAGTCGCAGTGGTGCATAGAATGTCCACTATTCACTTTGACAACTAGCTCCAACAAAAATAGTTTCTTCTAGGGGTTAAATGCATGTTGGAATCTTTTTGGTATATGGAAAGTAGAATGGCAAATGGCAAAAACTCCTTGTTCCTGGCATTATATTTGTTTACTCAGAACTTTATATGCATACTGTTGAGAGGGACTTGAAGTGGGGTACCAGGACCCTCTGAAAGGGTTAATATGGAGAATGGCTTAGAATGTGCTAAGAGTCTGAAGCCTGGCAGTTTGGAATGCACTAGCAGCCTGGAGAGAGATGTGTACCCAAAACCAAGGCCATGTTTAGCAGAACGGGACAGAATGTTTTTGCTTCTCTTAATTCAGCTGAGCAATATGCCTGTGCTTACTTTGACCTATATCATCACTGGTAACATGCAGATAAAGAAAAGTGGTGCTGATAACACAGTTTTCTCTCAATAAAGGAGATGCTCTGGCCTAACCAGGAGGAGGAGATTTACAGGAACTGCTCAAGTTTGCAGCACTGTGGGCCCCCTCCCCTTAAGACCTTAAGAGTATTATTTATTTATTTATTTATTTACAGTTTCTTTTATACCGCGCTATTCGACGACAGTGCGGTTTACAATGAACATAAAAACCACACGTCTCAAATAATTGATCTGTGCTTACAATGAACAGGTAAAATAAAACTTGGGTATACATTAAACAGGTTTCATGAACAGTGAAACAGTGAACATGGGAACTATGTACAAAGCAACTAAATGCAGCTATATGTAGAGTTCTCTCTCTCCCAATGCTTTGAGTGAAGGGATAAATTCCTAAGAGCCCAGGTTCTATTGCCAGGTGCGGGATGGATTAGTCACATTCATGTACCATCTTTCTGTTTTAGAGGCAAGGTGGTTTATGATCATTAAAAACAGAGAAAATAAAAAAGAAAGCTATTACCTGATGGGATAGAAGAAACTAGAGATATAGAAAACTAATAGTCTAGCAGAAGGGGGGGGAGGAGGTTTGTTTCATGTCCCGGACAGTCTAGGCTCCAAAAGCCTACAAAAAGAGATGTTTTGAGCTGAGTTTTAATGATATGCAGGAAGATTCAAGCTGGAGAGATTGGGGCAGAGAGTTCCAAAGCGTGGGAACAAAGAAGAACAAAGCTGATTCATGCGTAGATTCAAGCTGAGCCTTATTGGGAGGGGTGGGGTGGGATATGAAGTCTGTTATCATGAAGCGAGTGAAGGGCCCGAGATGAGGTATAAAAAGTAAGATATGAGAATAGATAAGTGGGAGAGCCAGAAGAAAGGACCTTGGGTGCTAATGTCAACAGCTTGTATTGTATTCGAGCTGAGACTGGCACCCGCTGGTGGGAATTTAGAAGTGGCATAACATGATCGAACTTTCCTGTGAACGATAATATGCAAATGACTGCAATCTGAACTGCTTGAAGGTGTTTCAATGAAGAGAGAGAGAACCCAGCATAAATGGAATTACAGTAGTTGTGTAGCAGCAGAGCGCAGACAAACCAATGATACCAGGAGTCTGTTCAGAAGGTCCAAATCATTTATTTGTGCACAAGTCTCAAGCAAAGTCAAATTCAAAATGGCTGAGCGATGTTCTCTGGCAATACAACAACTTTTATAGATTTTTGCTCCATTCTAGGTATAGAAAACTAGTTCATTGGTCCCGGTAACCTCCCGTACCTCCCGTACCCCTTCTATTGGTCCCGGTACTGATATGATTATCCAATTATGTTCTTAGAGTGGGCTCAGCACCTGCTTTCCCCCCCTTCTAGTCCCAATTACAATGGCCAGTTCACCAACTTGCTACTTTCCTACTTCCAAGGCCATTTAGCTAGTTAGTACGTGTAGGGAAGCAGGGCTCTGTAACCTTTCTGTCAGCAGTTTTAATTAAATCCCTTACAGCTGTACTTTCTTATCAGGGGCATTTAAACATATTTTTCTGTCTTTTTCCAAGTTTCAGCTCTGCTTGTTCAAACTAATTTAATTCTAATTCTACAATAGCAGCCTATTGGGGGATGTGCAATTCCTATGGGCCTCTTCACAGGCTTCATTTACAGGTCAAGCTAGTTAGGCCTGTCTATATACTTCAGACATCATGGATCACAGGCCTTCGCCTACCACATTCCCCCCTTTGATTAATCTCACCCTATTATTTAATAAGGTGTGAGAGTTGAATCACTTAATTTGGTTATACCATGGTCGGAGGATCCCGACTATACACAGGAGGACTAGGATGCCATAAGGCCATAATCTTAGTTGCGGTCTTCCGCTCTACTGTACTTTCAATAGCACTGTGAATAGAACGCATACAACATGGGATTATACATGGCAACAGAAAAATCACAGCAATGATTATTAGTACTAATATAAGGAAAGTCTTAAGTCCTCCTAGCCATGAGAAAAGATTAGCAAACCAATTAGGTAATCTTAGTGGGTGCCAAGTCTGTACTGGCACATAAGCATGTTTTCGCATATCTTCAGCAAGTTCTTCAACTACTTGACCTTTATCATCTATTTTCAAACAACAATTGGTTAAATTCAGCTTACCACATACTCCTCCTTCAGATGCTAACAAATAATCAAGTGCTAAGCGATTCTGATATATAGCAGTGCGCATTTGGGTGCTCTGTCTAGCTAAAAGTGTGAGAGCTTGGCTAGTTTCATTAGTTATTATTTCAACTACTGCTTGTAAGCGGATAATACGATTAATCATATAAACTGGGGTTCTATAGCCCCATGTGCCATCTTGCTCCCAAGTGGCAGGTCCATAGTAATCAATGATTCTTTCTGGTGGCCAATCATCACCCTTCCACTTCTCCCACTTGCCTATCTGCAGAGGTGCTCTCTTCTGTCTTAGTGTTCTTTTGTGTCTGTGAGTAGTGTATACTGGGTATCCTAATTGTTCTCCATGTTCTGTGGGCAAGAGAAAGAAAGAAGGTCTGATGGTTCCTAAGACACACGCCCCTCCCCAATGTGTAGGGAGTCTGGCATATGCTCGGTTTCCACAGATCCAATATAGGCCAGGTGGGGCTTGCCAGGCATGAGGTTTGGCAAGATTAGTCCATAAACTAGCAAGTTCGGGGAATCTCACTAATGGATTAGGAGGTTCAGGTTCTTTTACTCCTGACCACCATAATGTCTTTTTGGTGGTGGCATTATAAAACTTTTGGCTGAGACAGACCAGCTGTCCTACCTGTTGGGTAAACTGAGGTCCAGTTCTGGCATAGCAAAGACGTCCAATTATGCGTGTGCTAACACCCATTCGCTGGTAGTCTTGTGTAATTCAGTCTGATTGTAAGTTAGAGAATAATTTAATTCTTGGGCTTCCCATGGCCACTGGTCACCCATTTGTGTCCCACCACAAAAATAACAATCTGAGATTTTGAGACTAAATACTACTGCTCCAGCTAATTCTAAGAATAAATTCTGAGAAGGATGAGGAATCTCAAACTTATTTACATGCATGGCTTCATAAAAAGTGTTGTGGATATGGTACCTGGATGATCTATGGGCTTGGGTATTCAATCTTATATACACAATGGTTCCTGGATCTGATCCGGAACCTGCAATACGTAAACCAAACGTATATCCTTGTTTCCATACATTAGGATTACGTATCCATAATTGTAAAGGGTTACAGGCACCTTTCTTACATTTGTCAAGATTTTCATATGGCTTAGTTAAAGAAGCCACTCGATTATCCTTGTTATTTTCTATTATACCAGTTTTCCATGTGGCATAGAAAACACATTCCCATCTTGGGCAATAGTAGTCCGCCACTGATGCAGTGCTATATACATGGGCTGAAACTCTTTTACCTGTACATATTTCCCATCCAGTAGTACCTTCTGGGCACATATACTTATCATCATTACGATATGCTTTCTCCCAAGTGCCACATTTGGAGTGACTATCTCTGTCTATGGCATCACAAGCATCAAAACTCAAAATAGCAGGTCTACTGGGATCTTTAAGTGGGGGTGTGGCATTGAGCAAAGGTCCATCTGCATCATTCCATCGTATTTCCAAAGTGTAATAGGACGGATTCTGATGCGGATTAAAGCATACTCTAGATTTACCTTTAGTACAAACATTTAGTTCAGTAGTGTTATAAATACACCGAGTCCCTTTACCAGTGCAGGTATAGTAAGAATGATAAAGCAAAGTCTGAGTTACTTTTGTTCCAGTCCGAGTGGAAGTAATGCAAGCAGTGCATGGAGGCAAAGCATAAGTCAGTTCAAAGTCTCCTAAGCAGGCAACCAAGGCAAAATAAAAGCAAAGAAACATGTTGATTGGAGTTCTTCTGAATCCTCAGCTTGAAATCTTGACCTCGACGTTCTCTTCTTCGTCCCGTTTGCTAATGAAGCAATTCAACGGGTGCTGAGTGTTGATTGAAGATCCTCAAAAATGTCTATCGTGTATCAACCAACTTATCAAGTTTAGTTGGCTCTAAATATTGTCAATCAATATAGTATCAAAGCAGTGTGTGAAATCACACACATGAGGTTTGTTTAAGCAAACTCTTGCTGCATTGGATACAGCAATCCTCTTCGAAAGACTTGGCTACTGCAAGGCACTGTGGTCGTTGGGATGATCCCAAAAGTATCTAAGTTGCTGGTTGCCGTCTTAGGGTGATTCGCAAAGGTACATCAGGGTGCTGTTCTGCTGTCCACTGCTCGGGTTCTGGATCTGCTGCGGGCTTGACTCTGCTGTGGTGGATCCAAGAATCGATCTCCGCTACCTTTACTGCAGTTGGGGTAGACAGGATAACGATGTATGGTCCCTTCCAATGAGGTTCCAGCGGTGTCTTCTTCCAATCTTTGATCCACACCGAGGTACCAGGCTTGTAGCAATGCAGGGACTCCGTCAAGTTGATAGGCAACTGATCTTGGATCCACGCATGAAGAGTCTGTAGAACAAAACTGAGAGCTAGAAGTTCTTGTCTGGTAATTTCTGAACCAATCTGTGATAAACTACCTTTAATTCCCTGTACTATTGGTGGGGGTTTACCATACAAAACTTCAAAAGGGGAAAATCCTGTTGACTTCACAGGAGCTGAGCGTATTCTAAGCAAGGCTATTGGGAGTACTTGGGGCCACTTCAGGTGAGTCTCCTGACATAGCTTAGACATTTGAGCTTTTAAGGTGCGATTCATTCGCTCAACTTTCCCTGAACTCTTGGGTCTGTATGCAGTGTGAAGTTTCCATTGTATCTGTAAAGCTTTTGCTAACTGTTGTGTTATCTGAGAAACAAATGAGGGCCCATTATCTGACCCTATTACTGCAGGAATTCCAAACCTAGGGATAATCTCTCTTAGCAAAACTTTGGTGACTTCTCGAGCTTTTACAGTTCTGGTGGGGAAAGCTTCTACCCACCCAGAGAAAGTACAGACTAACACTAACAAATAGTGGTATCCACTAGCTTTTGGCATTTCAGTAAAGTCAATTTGTAAATGGCTCATAGGGGTTGTACCTCCTGATTGAGCTCGGGGCGGTGGTATAGGACCTTGTTTGGCATTATTCTTAGCACAAATTAGACATTGGCGTGCTACTGAAGCTGATGTGGTTGTTAACATAGTGATGCAGAAGTGTGGTCTAAGTGCTTTTTCCATAGCACTTTTTCCATAATGTGTGGCTTCATGGAAGGCTTTGACAAAAGCTGGACCCAACAACTCAGGGATTACTATTCGTCCTGGCGGTTGACTACCCTCTGCTGGTGGTAGTTCAATCCACCCATCTTTAAGCACTCCATCTTCCTTATTACAGTAGTAATCTAATTCTTTGGTGGTATATCGTGGTGTCCATAAGTTCAAGGGTACTGGAAACAATGCTGCTTGTGTTGGTATAGCTTGTGGTGCAATCTGTCCTGTCATAGCTGCTTGTCGTGCTGAGGCATCTGCAAATCTATTTCCTTTGGCAACTTCTCCTTTACCTGCTTGATGTCCTCTGCAGTGCATGACAGCTACACGAGCTGGGGCCCATACTGCATCTAGTAGCATCAGTATCTCTCGGCCATACTTAATTGATTTTCCTCCGGACATGATGAGCCCTCTTTCTCTGTAGAGAGCTCCATGGGCATGTAAGGTAGTAAAGGCATACTTAGAGTCTGTGTATATATTCAATACAAGTTTGGCACCTAACAGTAATGCTCTGGTAAGTGCGATCAATTTTGCTTTTTGGGCTGATGTGCCTGAAGCTAAAGCTGATGATTCAACAACTTCATGTTGAGTGACTACTGCATATCCGTCACAGCGTCGTCCATTGATGATAAGACTGCTTCCATCTACATAATAAATCTGATCAGGATTCTCTATGGGCACATCTGTTAGGTCAGGTCGACTTGAGAATACAGTGTCCATGACTTCTATACAGTCATGTTCTGGAGATTCTTCACTGATGGGTATCAATGTGGCTGGGTTCAAAGCATGGCTCACTTCCAGTTGTATCTGTGGATTTTCACATAGCATACTCTGGTATTTCAACATTCGAGAATTGGTGAGCCAATGATTTGCTTTCTGTTCTATAAGGGCAAGGACTGCATGTGGTACTGTGACTCGTAGATTCTGTCCTAATGTGAGTTTGTCTGCTTCACTTACTAGCAGTGCTGTAGCTGCAACTGCCCTCAGACAGGGTGGCCATCCTTTGGCCACAGTGTCCAGTTGTTTTGATAGGTATGATAGGTATGAGTCAACATGCCTAAGGCATTTCCTTGTGTTTCATGTACAAATAAGTGAAAAGGCTTATGAACATTTGGTAGTCCAAGTGCTGGTGATGACATCAATTCTTCCTTTAATGTCTTAAAGGCTGTATCCTGCTCAGGTCCCCATTCTAGTGGCGACCTTTCTTCTCCTTTTGTGACTTCATACAGTGGTTTGGCAATTTGGGCAAAGTTAGGAATCCAGATTCGACAGTATCCTGCCGCTCCCAGAAAGGCTCTGACTTGTTTTCTTGTAGTTGGAGTTGGGATTCTGCATACTGCTTCTTTTCTTTCTCTGCCTAATCTTCGGCTTCCTTGAGTTATACGGAAACCTAAGTATTTCACTTCTTTTTGACATAATTGTGCTTTTGCTCTGGAAACTTTGTATCCAGCTTCATCTAGTAACTGCAAGAGGTCTTTGGTGGCTTGTATACACTCACTTTCTGATATAGCAGCTATCAGCAGATCGTCCACATATTGAAGAAGTACTCCTTTCCCCGGGGCCACTGAATAGCTTGAAAGATCTTGACTCAGTGCAGCACTGAAGATGGTAGGTGAATTTTTGAATCCTTGGGGTAATCGTGTCCAAGTAAGTTGGCCCCCTCTTCCAGAGATAGGGTCTTGCCATTCAAATGCAAATATCAATTGACTTGTAGGGGCTAATCTTATGCAAAAGAATGCATCTTTTAAATCCAGAACAGTGAAGTGGGTAGCTTCAGCAGGAATCAGTCCTAAAAGTGTGTAAGGATTTGGCACAACTGGATGTATGGTTTCAACTGCTTCATTCACTCCTCTTAGGTCTTGCACTGGACGGTAGTCATCTGTCCCAGGTTTTTTTACTGGCAGAAGTGGGGTGTTCCATGGTGATTGACATACTTTCAGTAGGCCATGCTCTAGTAATCTTAACAAGTGGCGGTGGATGCCTTCAATTGCAGCTCTTGGTAGAGGGTACTGCTTAACATGTACTGGTGTAGCACTAGGTTTGAGAGTTACAATTACTGGAGCTATATGCTTGGCTAGGCCCGGAGGACTGCCTTCTGCCCATACTCCAGGTGGGGCATCAATGCTTTTCAAAGTTTGTTCAAAATAGGTATCTTGGGTAGATTCATCACTGTAATATCTCCATTCTTCTTCTCGGGGAACTGTAAGTAGCATTATTCCTGCAGGCTTGTTTTGGGAATTCACTGTCATCTGCATTTCTCCTTTTTCAGTAAAGGATATTTGAGCTTGCAGCTTGGCTAACATATCTCGTCCCAGTAATGGTACTGGACACTCAGGCATATAAAGGAATTGATGGGTTATTTGCTGTCCTCCCAGACTGCATATGCGATTTTGAAGAAAAGGTTTTGTGGCTTTGGCACCAGTTGCTCCTACAATGGTGACTGCTTTTGCAGAAAATGGGGCAATCTTTTTGTCTATTACTGAATGTTCTGCTCCAGTATCAACCATAAAGTTCATAACTTGGTCTCCTATTTGTATTCCGACCATAGGCTCCTGGAGACCTAAAGCGAATTCAGAGCCCGGTCTGTCCTAATCCACATCATTCTCGTCATTGGCTGTTGCGGCCAATGCTTGAATGGCCTCTCCTCTTTCTTGTTGGAATTGTTCTCGATTGGCTCTTCCGCGATTCCGGGGACGGCCTCTTCCTCTTTCTCTCCATTGATGATTATTTTCGTCATCTTGGTGGGCGTCTTCGAGGTGCGGGCATGTATCTCTCCAATGTCCTTCTTCCTTGCAGTAGGCGCATTGGTTCACGCCTAGCTGGGGGTGGCCTCCTCCTCGGCCCCTCCCTCTTCCTCTGCTCCGTCGACTAGGGTAACCTCCCCTTTTCTGTTCAACTATGGCCGCAGCCAAAAAATCAGCTTTCTTCTTCATTTTTCGATCACATTCTCTCTGTTTTTCATTATCACGATTCACATACACTTTATGAGCGACTTCCAGTAACTGAGTTGCATTCATGCCCGCAAACCCTTCTAATTTCTGTAGCTTACGTCTAATGTCTGGTTGTGACTGATTTACAAAAGCAGAATTCACCATGCATAAACTTCCTGGCGCATCTGGGTCATAGGGGGTATACATTCTATACGCTTCAGTTAATCTTTCATAAAATACTGCTGGGCTCTCATCTATACCTTGGGTGACTTTGGTTACTTTAGAAAGATTCATTGCTTTCTGGCCCCCCCTTTTCAAACCCTGCATAAGGCCTTGGCGAAAACGGGCTAGGGCTCTCGCTCCTCTTTCTGTATTCGGATCCCATTGGGGGTCTTCATTTGGGAATTCTCTTTGGGCCGCTTCTCGATTATCTTTTCTGGCATCTTCCCCTACTCCGGGAGCTACGGGGTTATCTGCCAGCCAGTCAATGGCTGCCTTTCTAATTCGTGTCCGCTCTTCAGTAGTAAATAAGGTGGACAGGAGCTGTCGGCAATCTGCCCATGTAGGTTGGTGGGTTTCCATAATGGTATGCACTAGTTCTGTGAGCTCCTGGGGCTTATCGGTATAGGAAGCATAATGCGTCCTCCAGTTTAACAAATCAGTGGTAGAGAAAGGCACATATACATAACTTAGGGGCCCCGCCACCACCTCATTCTCATCATTCCTTATGGGTATTGCCGAGACTTGCCGTAAAGGCATCATCTTGGCAGTAGATATCTTTTGGGATCTGAGGGATATTTTGGTAACTTTCCTGTCAGGGGTTGTCTTTTTCTCTATCTGCTTTGCTTTAGATTTACTTTTTACTGACGAGCTAACCCTGACAGCCGCTTTTACACTGTCAGTATCGCTCTGGGAAATTTCAGTTTCCTCCTGTTCTGTTTCTGTCTCTGATTCACCTTTCTCTTCGGTCTCAGTGGAATCTTCTTCTTCATTTAGAGGGAGCTCATCTACCTGCTCTTCGGGTGATGGCTCGGGGGTTGGGTCCCGTTCCCGCTGTCTCCGGGGTTCTGGGGCAGGACGCGGGGCTACCCTTACTGGGCGCTGAGCTTGGGGCTGTCGGGTAATTACTTCTGGGGAATTGGGATCTGCCAGGACAGGTTTCTGTTTTGACTTTTCACCTTTCCCTTTCTTTCTAGACTGTCCTATTTTCTGCACAGGATCTGTTCGTGCTAACATTATTCTGCACTGTTCTTCATAACAGCGCTTCGCCCAAGAAGGCTGATTTTCACAAATACTTAACCAGGAATCTATATAAGGGTACTGATCTGGGTGCGATACTCGCACTTTCTGATGAACTGACTGGATAATTCCTATATTAAGGGTTCCCTCTCGGGGCCAGGTGGGGTCTAAATCGGGCCACTCCCTAGTACACAAAATCTGTAATCGGGATGCAGTCATTTTAACACCATAGTCTCCTGAATATCCTTCTTTAAAATGTGCGATCATACATTCTAATGGAGTGTTCCTAGTAGACCCCGCCCCTCCCATTTCAATGTGTGCGCGCAACAACAAACAGAAGGGAAAAGGAGAGCGGACCGTGGGTAAGGGGTCCTCACGGCCCTAGAAACATATAAGGGAAACAAATAACAAGACAAGACGACAGTCACTTCCCCCTTTTTACGACCTGAACGCGGTCGCCCGGTCAGAAACTGCGTTACTCAGGGGTCCGCCTTCGCTTGGTCCGTGCTGCCAGACCTCTCATTCACACTTCATTCACACAATCATGCTAGCAACGTATCCCAAAATGGATTTCAATTCTGTCTATTCTGACTAGTCTTTTACAAGTTCCAAATACAAGAAGGCGGGGGTTTCACCCTGCGCTTATGCAGGGGTAGTCGGCCCGTCTTTGAGAGGTGATCAAGCTCTCTTACCAAGTTCCAAGTTCCAAGTTCCAAAATTCAAGTGGCAGTACTGCTCTGTCTCATCTGTCTAGACTTTCAAAACCAAAATTCTACTCACCGGATCCGGTCCTCAAAGTTCCCAAGCAAGCGCATGAGTTGGACCTCGGACTCCCCTCACTCGGGTTCGAGGCGTTGGCTCCAGCCGGGCTCGGCACCCGCCGAGGTCTGACCAGCTCCCTCCGATACAAGGGACCGGTGGCGCCAGGGAGCAAAGTCCCGTCGGAAGGGCGCGATCCCGGCAGGACCAAACCTGTAGAGGCGGAAAGTCGTGGTATATTGCCCTATATACCCTCTAATACCACACCTTCCCGGCCAACGCACCAAGAATATGTAGCAGCAGAGCGCAGACAAACCAATGATACCAGGAGTCTGTTCAGAAGGTCCAAATCATTTATTTGTGCACAAGTCTCAAGCAAAGTCAAATTCAAAATGGCTGAGCGATGTTCTCTGGCAATACAACAACTTTTATAGATTTTTGCTCCATTCTAGGTATAGAAAACTAGTTCATTGGTCCCGGTAACCTCCCGTACCCCTTCTATTGGTCCCAGTACTGATATGATTATCCAATTATGTTCTTAGAGTGGGCTCAGCACCTGCTTTCCCCCCCTTCTAGTCCCAATTACAATGGCCAGTTCACCAACTTGTTACTTTCCTACTTCCAAGGCCATTTAGCTAGTTAGTACGTGTAGGGAAGCAGGGCTCTGTAACCTTTCTGTCAGCAGTTTTAATTAAATCCCTTACAGCTGTACTTTCTTATCAGGGGCATTTAAACATATTTTTCTGTCTTTTTCCAAGTTTCAGCTCTGCTTGTTCAAACTAATTTAATTCTAATTCTACAATAGCAGCCTATTGGGGGATGTGCAATTCCTATGGGCCTCTTCACAGGCTTCATTTACAGGTCAAGCTAGTTAGGCCTGTCTATATACTTCAGACATCATGGATCACAGGCCTTCGCCTACCACAGTTGAGACGAGTAATAATGCAGCTAAGCAACAGGGAGGTCATAGTAGAAGGATCAAGGAATGGACAGAGCAGCATTTGTGTAGAGCAAAAAGACTTTCTGACAGGTCTAAATCAAGGATTAACATCAAGATCTTTTAAAGCAGAAACAACTTGAATAGGTAAATGATCAATAGAGGGAACAAATGATGGGAGAGCAGCACCACCACTAAACCAAATGGCTGTTTTTTTAAGATTTACTTTTAGTCAGTTGGTGATAACTTCATTGCCTCCTGGTTTGTGTATGATTGTGAGGTAGCAATTGGTTAATGAGAAATCAGGCGTGAGAAAGTCCAGATAATATAGAAGTAGGATATCGTCAGTGTTGTCGTAGGTATTGACGTTAAGATCCTGGACCAGTGTGGCAAGAGGGCAGAGAAAAATATAGAGCCTTGTGATACACCACAGGGGAGAGGTAAGGATTCAGAGTAGGCGGTGTTGAGTACCTGGAAGAAACGATCCAAAAGAAATGATGAAAACCAGTTGAACACAGGGCCAGAGATTCCTATATCTATTAGACAGTTGAGGAGAATTGAGTGGTCAACTGTATTGAATACAGCTGTGAGTTCCAGACAGACGGTGAGAGTTATGTTTCCACAATCCGAAGATGAATAAATCTCATTTAGGAGTGATGCTATAACCGTTTCATTGCTGTGACCTGGACAGAATCCTGACAGTGGAAGGTACAAGGAGTTAGTGTGCTCAAGATGGTCTGATAGCTGTGAGAACTATTTTTTCTGTCACTTTGTAAAAAAAAAAACAGGTGGTTTTGCTGTAGCAAAGTGCAATCAATGAATAAATCCAGGAGTCAATTGACAGGGTCCAAGCCAGTTTATTGTGCACAGGCCCAGTCAGTCAAAGCTTCAAAAGGAACTGAGCAAAGGTTTCTACAGAGACATAACCATTTATACCTCTTTTTCAGTTTGATACATGAGAACTTTCTATTGGTTCCAACTCGATACATGCAAACTTCTCATTGGTTTTACATTCCCTACACCTGTCCAATTAGAAATCCCTCCGGAGCCTAGCAACCAGCCCCCTCCCTTAGGTTTGCTCTAACAATGGTGCAGTTCTTGATTTTGTTACTTCTCTACTGCAAGGTTATCCCTAGCTCCAGGAATGCATGTATTGAAACATTTCTTTTCTTTCACACACAAGAGAATGATGAAGGACTTATGAATTCATAAAAACTTCTTATTAAGCAGTTTAAAACAGTTTTCTCATTTTTCACAGATTTTTGGTTCTTTTCTAGCTATAATGGGAGTTAGGATCCAGGCCTAACTTACAGGCCTTTCATAGTAGCAGGCCTAGCTAAGCCATAGTCTACCACATTCCCCCCTTTGATTATTCTCACCCGCAAGTGAGAAAGGGTGAGAATTAAATCATTCATTGGTCAATTAACACATTATACTGGTGTAATAGCATCATCGTGGGGTATAGGGTAATATTGCCACATAGCTAATACCTTCGCAGCTGCCTTCCGTTCTATAGTGTTATCAATTGTTGACGTTATCATACGCAAGCAAAGGGGTAGGAGACAAGGGAGCAATAAGCACATGGCTAATATGAATAGTACAATAAACATAAGGGCTTTTAGACCACCAATCCATGAAAATAAAGAACCAAACCACCCATCCATCTTCAAACTGTGCCAGGTCTGGACAGGTACAAATGTCTGCTCTCTCATCTGGGTGGCTAGATCTTCAACTACATGCCCATTATTATCAATCTGTAAACAGCAATTACTTAAATTCAACTTTCCACATACTCCACCTTTAGCTGCTAACAAATAATCTAAAGCTAAACGATTTTGATAAATGGCTGTGCGCATTTGCGTACTTTGCTTAGTCAACAGAGTTAGTGCTTTACTAGTTTCATTGGTTATTATTTCAACAACAGCTTGCAAACTTATTATTCGATTAATCATATAAACAGGGGTACGATATCCCCATGTACCATCCTGCTCCCAAGTAGTAGGTCCATAGTATGAGATAATTCTCTCAGGTGGCCATTCTTCAGATGTCGCATCCCATTTGTCCCATTGGCCTATCTTCAAGGCCTCCTTCAGCTGTCGACTTCTGTACACAGGATATCCCAGTTGTTCTCCCTGGGATGTAGGTAAAAGGAAAAAGGAAGGTCGTATGGTTCCCAATGCACGTGCGCCTCCCCAATGGTGAGGGAGCCTAGCATATGCTCGGGTTCCGCAAATCCAGTACAGTCCAGGTGGTGCTTGCCAGGAATTGTAATGTAATGTGTGCCTTCGAGTCAGTCCTGACTCCTGGCGACCCAGAAGCTCCTGGGTTTTCTTGGCAGTGTCACCGGAAGTAGATTGCCAGGCCTTTCTTCCGAGGCAATGGAGGGTTAAGTGACTTGCCCAAGGCCACAAGGAGTGCTAATGGGAATTGAACCCTGGTTGCTTGGTTACCAAGCCAGTGTTCAAACCACTAGGCTACTCCTCCACTCCATAATTATATGCTGCTAAATTAGTCCAGATACTGGCAAGTTTGGGAAACTGAACTAGAGGATTGGAAGGTTCAGTAGCGTTGACTCCTGACCACCAAGACGTCTTCTTAGTGGTACTGTTGTAGAACTTCTGATTGAGACAGACCAGCTGCCCCACTTCCATATTAAACAATGGTCCATAGCGAGAAAAACATAAGTTACCCACAATGGAGTGGGCCAGTACCCATTCACTTGTGGTATTGTGTATATTAGTCTGATTATATGGAATAGAATAGTTCAGTTCTTGTGCTTCCCAAGGCCATTGGTCTCCCATCGTTGTTCCTCCACAAAATAAACAGTCTGAAACGTGGAGACTAGATGCAACTGCTCCCGCTAACTCAAGAAACAAGTTCTGGGAGGCAGGAGGAATTTCAAACTCTGCTTTCATGGCTTCATAGAAGGAGTGATGTATACGATAGGGTGAGGATACATGGGTCTTGGTGTTTAATTGCAGATATAAAATTGTCCCAGGATCTATACCTCCTCCTGCTATACGCAACCCGAACTTATATCCTTGCTTCCATTGGCTGGAGTTGACTATGAGAAGCTGCAGGAGATTACAGGCACCTTTCTGGCATTTCTTGGGCTCTGGTAGTCTGATCTTTGTCAAGCTGCCTTTGCGGTGATCACCCTCTCGTCCCATAGGTGCATTCTTCCAGGTAGCAAAATATGCGCAGTCCCATTTTGGGCAAAAGTAATCATGTTTAGATGTAGTGGTGTAAATGGTGGCTGCAGAACTTTTTCCTGTACACCGTCCCCATCCATAGGCTCCTTCTGGACACATATATTTATCATCATGGTAGTATGCTCGCTCCCATGACCCACATCTGTGGTATGCATTTCTGTTAATTGCATCACAAGCATCAAAGTTCAAGATAATTGGTTTTGTGGGGTTTGCAAGGGGTTTTGTCGCATTCAGGATGGCTCCATCTTCATCATTCTAGCGTATCTCAAAGGTATAATATGAGGGGTTTTGTCGAGGGTTATAACAAGTCTTACTTTTCCCCTTCGTGCAAATATTTAGTTCGGTGCCATTATAAATACACCGGCTGACTGTACTAGTGCAAGTATAGTAGGAGTGATAGAGCAAAGTCTGAGTAATCTTTTGTCCTGTTCGGGTGGTGGTTATGCAGGCTGCACAAGGGGGTAGGGCAAAAGTCTTTTCCAGGATTCCCAGGATCACCACTCCCACAAGGTAATAGTGAAAGAACATTGTGATTACAGTCTTTGGATGTTAATCTGGAAAGTTGGGTATGATGAACCTGTTGAGTTTTTCTTCTGTTTCTGCTGTGATGGTCACTCTTGCGTGACGAAGGTAGATTCTGAAGATTCTCTATAATGTTGGCTGTCTCCTCAAGGTGAGTCGCAATGGAGTCTCGGGATCATTCACTGACGTCCATTGGCCAGGATCAGGAGCAGCTGCTGGCTTCACTCGACTGGTGGATCCAGGGTTCAAATTCTGCAACTTTCACTGCGGTGGGGGTTGACAGGATGACGACGTATGGTCCCTTCCAATGCGGTGCCAGCGGGGTCTTTCTTCACTCTTTCACCCACACGGACGTTTCTGGCTTGAAGGGATGCAAAGGCTCGGTCAGGTTGATGGGTAGTCGATCTTGCACCCACGTTTGGAGATTCTGCAAGACAGAACCTAAAGCTAATAGTTCTTGTCTAGTTATTTCAGATCCTATCTGTCTCATGTCTCCCTTTATTCCCTGCACTATGGGTGGAGGTCGCCCATACAGAATCTCAAAAGGGGTGACTCCTAAGGATCTGGTGGAAGCTGAATGTATCCTAAGAAGGGCTATAGGGAGAACTTGGAGCCACTTCAGGTGTGTTTCTTGGCAAAGCTTGGATAACTGAGTTTTCAGGGTTCTATTCATACGTTCTACTTTTCCTGAGCTCTGGGGTCTGTAAGCAGTGTGTAACTTCCATTTTATTTGCAGAGCTTGAGCTAACTGTTGGGTCACTTGGGATACAAATGATGGACCATTATCTGACCCTATAGTTGATGGTATTCCGAATCGGGGAATGATCTCATGAAGCAATACCCTAGTGACTTCTCGGGCTTTCTCAGTTCGGGTGGGGTAGGCTAGGCTTCCACCCACCCCGAAAATGTGCAGACTAACACTAACATATAGTGATATCCATTTGCATGGGGCATTTCAGCAAAGTCTACCTGTATATCACTCATTGGGGTCACCCCCACTGACTGAACTCTTGGGGGTGGAACAGGACCTTGCTTGGCATTATTTTTGGCACATATCAGGCATTGCTGTGCCACCAAGGCGGTCAGGGATCCTAGCAGTGAAATGCAAAAATGGGGTCTCAGGGCTTTTTCCATAGCTGTTTTTCCATAGTGTGTGGCTTGGTGAAAAGCTTGAACAAAGGCTGGCCCTAATGCTTCAGGGATGACTGTAGGACCTGGAGGTGGACTACCTTCTGGGGGTGGCAACACTATCCAACCTTGTTCTGTCAAGACTCCTCCCTCCTTTTCACAATAATAGTCTAACTCTCTTGTAGTGTATCGGGGTGCCCAGGAACTGAGGGGCACAGGGAATAGAGCAGCTTGCATTACAGTATCTTGGGTCCTAACTTGTCCTGTGGTGGCTGCCTTTCGGGCTGTGGTATCTGCAAATCTATTCCCTCGGGTGACTTCTCCTGCTCCTGCCTGATGACTTCGGCAGTGCATGACTGCTACTTGTTTGGGGGCCCACACAACATCTAATAACATCAATATCTCGGGCCCATACCTAATGGCCTTACCCCCTGAGGTGATCAACCCTCGCTCTTTATACAAGACTCCATGTGCATGCAAGGTAGTGAAAGCATATTTGGAATCTGTGTATACATTTATGCGGAGTCCTTCTCCTAACGTCAAAGCTCTGGTGAGGGCTATCAATTCAGCTTTCTGTGCAGAGGTTCCTGGGGGCAGGGCTGAGGACTCAACTACCAGATCAAGGGTCACCACTGCATATCCAGCACAACGATGTCCATTGGTGACCAAACTGCTTCCATCCACGAAGAAAGTCCGTTCAGGGTCCTCTAGAGGGACATCGGTCAAATCAGGGCGACTTGAAAATACAGTGTCCATGGTTTCTAAGCAGTTATGATCAGGTGGCCCAGGACCAATTGGAAACAACGTAGCAGGGTTCAAAGCTTGACTGACTTTCAACTGTATCCGAGGGTTTTCGCACAGCATGCTTTGATATTTCAACATTCGTGCATTGGTTAGCCAGAAGTTCCCTTTGTGTTCCATGAGAGTCAGAACAGAGTGTGGCACGGTGACTTGAAGAGTTTGTCCCAGTGTGAGTTTGTCTGCTTCGCCCACTAGGAGGGCTGTTGCTGCAACAGCTCTCAGACAAGGGGGCCATCCTTTTGCAACTATATCCAATTGTTTTGACAGATAGGCTACTGGTCGTTACCAGGATCCAAGAGATTGAGTCAATACTCCCAATGCATTTCCTTGTGACTCATGGACAAAAAGATGGAAAGGCTTCTGAACATCTGGAAGACCTAAAGCTGGGGATGACATCAGGGCATTTTTCAGAGACTGGAATGCTGCATCTTGTTCAGGTCCCCATTCTAGTGGAGATTTTTCCATTCCTTTGGTGACTTGGTACAGTGGTTTTGCAATCAGCGCGAAGTTGGGGATCCATATACGACAGTATCCCACGGCCCCCAGAAAGGCTCTTACTTGCCTCCTAGTGGTTGGAGTAGGGATACTGCATACAGCTTCTTTGCGTTCTGGTCCTAGACGTCGGATCCCACTGGACAACTGGAATCATAGATACTTGACTTCAGTTTGGCATAGTTGTGCTTTGGCTCTTGAGACTTTGTATCCAGCCTCTTTGAGAAGGTACAAGAGTTCACTAGTAGCTTGTAGGCATTCACTTTCTGAGTTGGTGGCTATGAGCAAGTCATCTACATGCTGAAGAAGAACCCTCTTTCCTGGATCCACTGGGTAACTTGAGAGATCTTGATTCAGGGCAGCACTGAAGAGAGTAGGTGAATTCTTGAATCTTTGGGGTAATCTGGTCCAGGTGAGCTGGCCCCGCCTTCCTGTTGTGGGTTCTTGCCATTCAAAAGCGAATAAAAGTTGACTGGTGGGGGCTAGGCGTACGCAGAAAAAGGCATCTTTCAGGTCCAGGACGGTGAAATGAGTAGCCTCAGCGGGGATCAGTCCCAAGAGAGTATAAGGGTTTGGTACTACTGGGTGTATAGTTTCAACTGCATCATTTACTCGCCTTAAGTCTTGTACTGGGCGGTAGTCCCCTGTCCCAGGCTTCTTTTCTGGGAGAAGGGGGTGTTCCAGGGTGACTGGCATTCCTTGAGAAGTCCGTACTTCAGCAGTTTCATCAAATGGCAGTGGATTCCTTCAAAGGCTGGTCGAGGGAGAGGATACTGCTTCACATGCACTGGTTCCACTCCTGGCTTGAGGGTGACAATGACAGGGGCTATGTTCTTCGCTAGGCCAGGTGGATTATCTTCTGCCCATACTTCAGGTGGGGCTATGAGGTTGGTAGGTATACAGGGACTAGTTGACTTTATTGGAGGTGCACTATAGAACCGCCACTCTTCTTCTCGGGGAACAGTAAGCACCATCAATCTAGCAGGCTTTGGGTTCACAGTCATTTTCATTTCTCCCCCTTCAGCAAAAGTGATTTGTGCCTGGAGCTTAGCAAGCATGTCTCGGCCCAGTAGTGGAATAGGGCACTCAGGCATATACAAGAACTGGTGCGTTATCTTCTGTCCCCCTAGTTCACACATGCGGTTCTGTAGGAATGACTTTGTGGCTTTATTTCCAGTGGCTCCCACAATGGTGACAGATCGTGAGTACAAAGGAGCTACTGGCTTGGCTACTACTGAATGTTCTGCTCCTGTATCTACCATAAATTCCATGTATTGGTCCCCTATTTTTAAACTGACCATAGGCTCCTGGGGACCCAGGGTAAACTTGGAGCCCGGTCTGGCCTAGTCTTCATCCACGTCATCCAGGTCATAGCCCGTTGCTACTGCCACTCCCTCAATGGCTTCCTCCCTCTCTTGCTCGAACTGTGTTCGGTTCATTCCTCCCCTCCTTCGAAATCGTCCTCCTGGCCTCCAGGGACTCCCTCCTCCCCTCGCAGGGGCGGAGTCCAGATGCGGGCACTCATTTCTCCAATGTCCTTCTTCCTTGCAGTAGGCGCACTGATTTGCACCCAATTGAGGCCTTTCGCTTCTGCGGCCTCTTCCACGTCCTCTGCTCCTTTGATTAGGAAAACCTCCTCCACGTCGTTCGGTTATAGCAGCAGCAAGAAGATCTGCCTTCTTCTTCATCTTTCGTTCACTTTCTCTGTCTCGTTCATTTTCACGATTCACAAATACTTTCTGAGCGACTTCCATTAACTGTGCTGTATTCATGCCTGCAAATCCATCCAATTTCTGCAATTTTCGTTTTATATCTCTCTGGGACTGACTAACAAAGGCCACATTTACCATGCGTAAATTTTCCTGAGCGGCGGGATCATATGGGGTATACAATCTATAAGCTTCAGACAACCACTCATAAAAGGCCGCTGGGCTCTCATCTGGACCCTGGAGAACTTCCGATACTTTCCCGATATTCATGGCCCTCTGGCCTCCCTTCTTCAGGTCCTGCAATAAGGCCTGGCGAAATCTGGTTAGGGCCGCCGCCCCCCTTTCATCATTCGGGTCCCACCCGGGATCTTCATTGGGATATTCTGCAACAGCTGCTTGTGGGGGATTTATTCCTCCCCCTTCTACAGGGTTTTCTTCTAACCAACGGAGGGCTGCTTGCGACAATCGGCCCAGGTAGGCTGAAGGGTTTGCATAATGCTAGACATTAATTCTGTTAATTCCTGAGGCTTGGCTGTATAGGATGCATAATGCGTTTTCCAGTTTAATAAATCCGTGGTGGAAAAGGGTACATAAACTAAGTTGGTTGGTCCTGGCGCCATCTGGCCCTGATCATTTAAAACAGGTATTCCAGGCACTTGGCGTAATGGCATTAGGTGCCCTGCTTTCTCCTTCTTCTTGGGAGTTACACTTCTTAAATCATAAGGCTCCCGGACACAAATCTCCTTGGTGGGTGACCCTGAACTGGCAGGAGAGCCTCCGCTTTCTATCTCGTCAGAGGACTCAAGTCCCCACGACGTGCTTGGGCCTGACTCGGGACTATCACTCGGGGTAGGGTGCTTCTTAGGCTGCTGCAGCAGTATTTTCTTGTGCTCCTCATCTGGCTCTACTTCAGGTCGTGGTGCTGTGGGAACTAACTTCTGTGGGTGCTGGGGTAACTTAGCCAGACTATCTGGGGACTCTGGGCAGAATACACAGGCGGCTTCTCTTCCTTGACTTTTCTGGTTCCCTTAGTAGTAGCTACAAATATTTTACAGCGCTCCTCATAACAGCGCTTCATCCATGAGGGCTGCTGTTCACACACACTTAACCAGGAATCTATATAGGGGAACTGGTCAGGATACACTCTTAGTATAAGCTGATGAATCCGTAAAACTGTTTCTAAATCAAAGGTGCCCCCACGGGGCCATGAAGCAGCTAACGCGGGCCACTCCCTTTCACATAACATTTTTAATCTGGATGGAGTCATTTTCATACCATAATCACCCGAAAATCCTTTACAGAAATTCTTGATCATACATGCCAACGGAGTTTGCGTGGACTCCGTCCCTCCCATAATCTGAACATACCTACGTACACTACCTACATACTCTACTAACTACGTACGCTACGTACTCTACGTAAACGTAATGATGTACAAGACAACGAACAATAAGGATGGGTAGTATGGCTGTAGGTAAGGGGTCCGTACAGCCCACAGAACACTGGGGGGGACAAACACCACTCGCTTCCTCCTTTTCGCGACCTGGGTGTGGTCACCCGGCCAGGAACTGCGCTACTTAGGAGTCCGCTCTCACTCGGTCTGTATTTCAAGACCTCTCACTCACACAAGCAAGCATATTTCAACAGGAAATCATATTTCAAGTGCCCAGGTTTTCTGACTAACTGACTATTCCAAACAAGAAGGGTCGATGGCTTCGGCTTCTGCTTTCCCTTACGCGGAGCTTACTAGGACCGCCCTTATGGGAAGTGATCAGGCTCCCTTGTCTCGCACACACTCATGCGAGATTTCCCAGTTAGTCTATACCAAATATACCAAATTAGTCCTGCGCACCCAAGACGTTGTCCCAGGCTGTTCTTTCTGACTATCGAATCACAAAAATGTCTACTCACCGGATCCGGTCCCCGATACCACACCAGCTTCTGAGTTGGAACCTGGACTCCCCCGGGTCGGAGGTGTTGGCCAGCTGGACCCGATAGCCTGCCGAGGCAGGCGGAACCCTCTCCGGCACAAATGGGCCGGCGGCACCTGAGGTTTCCCCCACGGTCGGACAGACATGGTTCCAACCGGGCCAAACCTCAAGGCGAATTGCGTGGCTTATTCACTTGAATACCATTTACCACTCGCACTTCCCGGCCAATGCACCAAGAATATGCTGTAGCAAAGTGCAATCAATGAATAAATCCAGGAGTCAATTGACAGGGTCCAAGCCAGTTTATTGTGCACAGGCCCAGTCAGTCAAAGCTTCAAAAGGAACTGAGCAAAGGTTTCTACAGAGACATAACCATTTATACCTCTTTTTCAGTTTGATACATGAGAACTTTCTATTGGTTCCAACTCGATACATGCAAACTTCTCATTGGTTTTACATTCCCTGCACCTGTCCAATTAGAAATCCCTCCGGAGCCTAGCAACCAGCCCCCTCCCTTAGGATTGCTCTAACAATGGTGCAGTTCTTGATTTTGTTACTTCTCTACTGCAAGGTTATCCCTAGCTCCAGGAATGCATGTATAGAAACATTTCTTTTCTTTCACACACAAGAGAATAATGAAAGACTTATGAATTCATAAAAACGTCGTATTAAGCAGTTTAAAACAGTTTTCTCATTTTTCACAGATTTTTGGTTCTTTTCTAGCTATAATGGGAGTTAGGATCCAGGCCTAACTTACAGGCCTTTCATAGTAGCAGGCCATGCTAAGCCATAGCCTACCACAGTTTGAGATTGGCCGGTAGATGGAGGAATATGAGGGTTGCGAAGCATTATCTTTTAGTGAGAGTCGAATGATAGCCTTTTTCCATGGAAAAGGAACTGAGTCAGTAGAGAAACTAGATGATATAATTGAGAGCATAACTGGGGGAAGGGCAAGAGTTAGGTGACTGATGGTAGAGGGTTAAGTGGGCAGGTTATTTTGCAAATGGAAGAAACAGTCTTGGACAGAAAAAACAGTAAAATGGGATTAAAAGTAGACCGTATTTGGCCGGAAAACAAATTTTGTGCTGGATGGGTTGTGGATTGTCTGTCTAGGGTGCTTGAAAAGGATCAGCAAATTATATTAACTTTATTGAAGAAGTAGGATGCCAAAGTGTTGGGGGGAGACCCATTCAAATGTGCATCGAGCAATGTTAGTTGTGAAAGAATAGAGTGAGAGAGTCAGTTGGACCCTTAGGTGATAAAGGGGTAAAGGGGCGCCAAGGGGAGGACAAGGCCATAGGAGAGAGACTGAATGAATTCTTTGCTTCAGTCTTTACTGAAGAAGATAAAGGGAAGTTATTCATGCCTGAAATTGTGGCAGGCTATGGCCTAGAATAGCCTGTAAATGTATGAGAGGCCTGTAAGCTAGGCCTGAGTCCCAGCCCCCACCTGAGAATAGTAATGCTGAGAAAAACCAAAGTCAGTAAGAATTAGAGGAACTGCTTTAAACTGCTTTTTGATAAGGTTGTATAAATCCTTTGTTGAATTCTTTTATGCTGATGACAGACATGTTCCAGTACTCTATAGTCACACATTTTCTAAGCTAGCAGTGACCTTGTAGGAGAAATGTATCAAAGTCTTAAAACTGTGCCTTTGTTAGAGAATTCTGAGCTAGGGGGAACAGAGTGCTAGGCCCAGAGAGAGATCCCAATTGGATGGGTGCAACGGTCAGTAGGACCAATAGAAGGTTTGCCTGTATTAAACTGAAAAAGAAAGGTATAAAAGGTGTTGTTTACTGGACTCCATTGCTCAGACCATTTTGAATGTGACATTTGCCTGAGACTTGTGCACAATAAATTGGCTTGGATCTTCAAACTGACTCCTGGTTTTATTCATTGCATGCACTTCGCTGAAACATATTCCTAGTGCGTTGGCCGGGAAGGTGGGGTAAGTGAATGGTGCGCAAGTGAATATACCACGTATTACCGCCTCCAGGTTTGGTCCGGTCGGGACCGCGGCCGACCGACAGCGGAGAGGACCCCGGGCGCTGCCGGTCCCATTGTATCGGAGAGGGTTCTGCCCTGCCTCGGCGGCCTGCTGGGTCCGACCGGCCAACACCTCCGAACCTGAGGGGAGTCCAGGATTCAACCCAAGGAGGGACTGGTGAGTAGCAATTTGTCTGGTTCTTAGTCAGTTAGCTATGGGAAAGTCCCACATGCACGGGACTAATACGGTTTAAGGTAACGAGAGCCTGATCACCTCTCAGGGTGTGGCTGAGTACTCCTTGCATGAGTATGCGCGAGGACAAAACCACACCCCTCATGGATAAGTAAGGTAGGCCTTTATGGAATTTTGGGAACTCGGTGGCATGCCTGTCTGTTTGCGTGAATGAGAGGTCTTGAAACACAGACCACGCGAGAGCAGGACTCCTGAGTAGTGCAGTTCCTGGCCGGGCGACCGTGCCCAGGTCGCGAAAAGGAGGAAGCGTTTGGTGTTTGTCTCCCTTGTTGTTCCGTGAGCTGTATGGACCCCTTACCTGCAGACATACTATCCTCCCTCTTGGTCTGTTGTCTTGTACGTCATAATGGGAGGGGTGGGGTCTGTGCAAACTCCGCTGAACTGTATGATCACGAATTTTAAGAAGGGATTTAGCGGTGACTATGGGACGAAAATGTCGCCGTCCCAATTAGAAAAATTATGTGGTAGGGAGTGGCCGGTGCTGGACACCGTGTGGCCACCAGATGGTACTTTTGATGTTAGAATTGTGTCCCGAGTGCATGGGATAGTGAGTAGGAATTACCCCGACCAGTTTCCCTATATAGACTCCTGGTTAGATATTTGTGAAAGGCAACCCTCTTGGATGAAGCGTTGCCGTGAAGAGCAGTGCAGGATAATGTTAGCAACTACAAAGGGAGTCCCCGGGATTAAGGAAGAAAAGCCTCCCATTTACTCAGCCCCAGAACCTACAGAAATCCCGAATTATCCACCCCTATTCCTGTATAAGCCAGTCCCGTCAGCTCCACCATTACCCCGAGCAGAGCCAGAGGAAGAGAGAGTCCCCCCAGCTGATGTGCCTCCACCCCATCAGCCACATCCATCACCCAGAGGAGAGCAACCCCCTTTCCGGAGCAGGAGTCCCAGTCCCGAACAAAGTTCCCCGGCAGGGCTACCATCTCCTGAAGGAACTGCCAGCGGGGGATCAACTGCCAGTCCAGGGTCACCCATTAGTCCAGGCCCCAGCGGAAGAGCCTCCGCTGGGCGTGCAAATTTGCGCTACACCCTCCGAAGCAGGGAGACGAGCCAGAAAGACGTTCGCCAGATGCCATTGCGCCAGGTCCCCGGATTACCCATTCTCAATGACGAAGGTCAGGTTGTGGCCGGGCCAAATAGTCTTGTTTATGTGCCCTTTTCTACCACAGATTTATTAAACTGGAAAACGCACTATACCACTATACCTCTTATACTGAAAAACCCCAAGATTTGACAGAATTAATGTCTAGTATCATGCAGACCCACCAGCCTACCTGGTCTGATTGCTGCCAGCTTTTGTCTACCCTTTTTACTACTGAAGAGCGGGCACGAATAGTGCAAGCAACCACCCAATGGCTGGAAGAGAACCCTGTAGACAGAAGAGACTTAGATCCCCGACAGGCAGTGGCTGTAGATTTCCCGAATGAAGATCCAAAATGGGATCCAAATAATGCAGAAGGAGAGAGGACCCTCACCCGTTTCCGCCAGGCCCTACTGCAAGGCCTGAGGAGGGGAGGCCAGAAAGCCATGAATGTTGGGAAGGTAGCAGATGTTCTTCAGCGCCCAGATGAAAGTCCAGCTGCCTTCTATGAACGATTAACTGAAGCTTATAGACTTTATACCCCATATGATCCAGCAGCCCAGGAGAATTTGCGTATGGTGAACGCTGCTTTTGTGAGTCAGTCCCAGGGAGACATAAAACGGAAACTGCAAAAGTTGGAAGGATTTGCGGGCATGAATACAGCACAGCTAATGGAAGTTGCCCAGAAGGTATTTGTGAATTGTGATCAAGAATGTAAAAGTGAAAATGAAAGAAAGATGAAGAAGAAAGCCGATCTGCTTGCT
Organism: Ichthyophis bannanicus; assembly: GCA_033557465.1. Classification (NCBI taxonomy): domain Eukaryota; kingdom Metazoa; phylum Chordata; class Amphibia; order Gymnophiona; family Ichthyophiidae; genus Ichthyophis; species Ichthyophis bannanicus. Next base: position 882,158,615 of record CM066035.1, on the reverse strand, counting down.
GCAGCTCTAGTTGAAGGACGTGGAGGATACCCAAACAGAAGGACTCGAGGATGGGGAAGGGGCCGAGGGAGCGCTCGGTCCCCCTTAGGGTGCAAATCAGAGCACCAGGAGAGCGGGGGGCGATTCCAGCAGCGAGGGGGAATGCAGCGTGCACAGTTTCCACCGCCGTGGAAGGAATGGCGACCACCGAAGATGACTATGTGGATGAGGACTAGGCCAGACCGGGCTCCAAGTTTTCCCTGGGTCCCCAGGAGCCTATGTTCAACTTAAAGATTGGGGACCAGTACATGGACTTTATGGTGGATACGGGGGCCGAACATTCAGTAGTGGCTAAGCCAGTGGCTCCTTTGTCTTCCCGATCTGTCACCATTGTTGGCGCCACTGGAACTAGAACCACAAGACCTTTCCTGCAGAACCGTGCCTGCGAATTGGGGGGACGGAAAATAACTCATCAGTTCCTGTACATCCCTGAATGCCCAGTTCCCCTTTTGGGCCGAGACATGCTTGCTAAGCTCCAGGCGCAGATATTCTTTGTCGAAGGAGGAAAAATGGAGATGACTGTGAACTCGGAATCTGCTGGCCTGATGGTGCCGACTGTCCCCCGAGAAGAAGAATGGCGGTTCTATAGTCCACCTTCATTCAAGGCAGCTAGCCCCCGTATACCCACCAACATCTTAGCTCCGCTCGGAGTGTGGGCAGAGGATAATCCTCCTGGCCTAGCAAAGAATATAACTCCTGTGCTTGTCACCCTTAAACCAGGAGCAGAACCAGTGCATGTGCGACAATATCCTCTCCCACGATCAGCAATCGAAGGCATCCATGGTCACCTAAAGAAATTACTACAGTATGGACTCCTCAAAGAATGCCAATCGCCCTGGAACACCCCCCTCCTCCCAGTCAAGAAGCCTGGGACAGGTGACTACTGCCCAGTGCAGGATTTGCGACGAGTGAACAATGCAGTTGAAACCATACATCTAGTAGTACCAAATCCCTATACCCTCCTGGGACTGATTCCATCAGAAGCTACTCATTTCACCGTTCTGGATTTAAAAGATGCCTTTTTCTGTATCCGCCTGGCATCTGCCAGCCAACTCTTGTTCGCGTTTGAATGGGAGAACCCCACTACAGGAAGACGGGGCCAACTCACTTGGACTCGCTTGCCTCAAGGATTCAAGAATTCACCCACCATCTTCAGTGCAGCTCTCAACCAAGATCTTTCAAACTACTCTGTGACTCCAGGAAGAAGAATCTTACTTCAGTATGTAGATGATCTGCTTATAGCCACTAACTCCAAGACTGAATGTGTGCAAGCTACCAGTGATCTCTTGCACCTCCTGAATGAAGCCGGATACAAGGTCTCAAGAGCCAAAGCGCAGTTGTGCCCAACAGAAGTGAAATACCTAGGGTTCCATCTGTCCAGAGGAATCCGGAAATTGGGACTTGAGCAAAAGGAAGCAGTATGCCGCATCCCAACCCCCACCACCAGAAAGCAGGTGCGGGCCTTTTTGGGAGCTGCAGGCTATTGCCGGATATGGATACCCAATTTTGCACTCTTTGCAAAACCCTTGTATCAAGCCATGAAGGGAGTGGAACGATCACCCATGGAATGGGGCCCAGAACAGGATAAAGCATTCAAATCACTGAAAGCAGCATTATTTATTTATTTTATTTATTTATTTTTATTTATTTTATACACATTTATATACCGCATCTTCCACAGATCAGTTGCGGTTTACAGAGAACAAAACTTAACACTTGGCAACGCAAGTTGTTTTACAAGGAACGTCAATGTTAGTATAATTAACCGAATGTAAATTTACAAGGAACGTCATAATATAATTCTAACAATGTGAACAGAACATAACAGAATAAACTATTTACAGATATATATATATATAGATGTGTATACACACATAAAAATATATATACATATACACACATACATACATATGTGTATACACACATAAAAATATATATACATATACACACATGCCTACATATACACATACATACACCTATGGGAGTAAAAGGGCATAAGATATGGGGTCATCAAGGGGCGTAACTATAAGAGCTGTGTTGGGTGAAAGGATTTTAATTGGAACAGCCAGAAGCCTGTTTAGCCTTTATCTAAAGCAGGTGGGAGAGTCTCTGTGTTGTTATAGTATTTGGTGAACAGATGAGTTTTCAAATTCTTGCGGAGTTCCGTGATCTCAGTTAGTGTTCGTAGCTCCTCGGGGAGGGAATTCCAGATGGTGGGGGCTATGTGGGAAAATGCTCTGTGGTTTGTTGATTTGTGAGCTCTTGTGTAATCTTTTGGGGTTTTTAGTTTGTTTAATTGGCCTTTTCTTTGTGTAGGTTTAGGTGGTTCTTTGTGTATTAGGTTGCATAGTGTGGTTGGAGCTAAATCGTATAAATCGTATAAATCATCACCAGCCTTGGGCCTACCAGATGTACAGAAACCATTTCGTCTTTATGTCCATGAGTCATGTGGAAACGCGCTGGGAGTTCTGACTCAGCCCCTCGGATCCTGGCAACGACCTGTAGCCTATCTATCAAAACAATTGGACCCTGTTGCAAAAGGATGGCCACCTTGCCTAAGAGCCGTAGCAGCCACAGCCCTCTTAGTGAGCGAAGCTGACAAGCTCACTTTGGGACAGAATCTTCAAGTCACTGTACCTCATTCTGTTTTAACCCTAATGGAACACAAAGGGAACTACTGGTTCATCAACGCACGAATGTTGAAATATCAAAGTATGCTGTGTGAAAATCCCCGACCAAAATTGAGTGTCAGTCAAACCTTGAACCCTGCTACCCTACTGCCGATCAGTCCAGACCCTCCTGACCATGATTGCCTAGAAGTAATGGACACTGTATACTCAAGCCGCCCAGACCTAATGGATATCCCCTTGAACAACCCAGAAAGAACTTTCTTCGTGGATGGAAGCAGTCTTGTAATTAATGGACAACGATGTGCCGGTTATGCTGTGGTGACCCTGGACATGGTAATAGAATCATCAGTTCTGGCTCCAGGAACTTCAGCACAGAAGGCCGAATTAATAGCCCTCACTCGAGCACTGAAAATAGGGACTGGGATCCGTCTGAATGTATACACAGATTCCAAGTATGCCTTTACAACATTACATGCCCATGGAGCTTTGTACAAAGAACGTGGATTGATAACCTCGGGAGGCAAGTCCATCAAGTATGGCCCAGAAATATTGACTTTATTGGAAGCAGTATGGGCCCCCAAACAAGTTGCTGTAATGCACTGCCGAGGTCACCAGACTGGAGATGGAGAAGTATCCCGAGGGAACAGACTTGCCGATGCCTCAGCCCGAAAAGCAGCAATCGATGGAAAAATCTTTACCCCCAGTATTACAGTTCAAGCAGCCATATTTCCAGCACCTCTCAGTGCTTGGACATCACGATATACCCCGAATGAGCTGGACTACTACTGTCAGAATGAGGGGGGGCAGCTATCAGAGACCGGATGGATAGTGTTACCACCACCCGAGGGAGACTCACCCCCTGGTATGACTGTGATCCCTGAAGCCCTGGGTCCCGCCTTTGTCCATGCCTTTCATCAAGCTACACACTATGGAAAAACTGCAATGGAAAAGCTCTGAAACCGTATTTCTTTATCTCATTATTGGGACCCTTAACTGCCTCAATAGCCCGAAAATGTGTGACCTGTGCAAAGAATAATGCCCAACAGGGTCCTGTCCCACCTCCAAGAGTTCAATCGGTGGGAGTTACCCCCATGGGAAATGTCCAAATAGACTTTTCAGAAATGCCACGAGCAAATGGATATCACTACCTACTGGTTCTAGTTTGTACCTTCTCTGGGTGGGTGGAGGCTTTCCCCACCAGGACTGAAAAGGCCAGAGAAGTCACTAAGGCTCTGCTCCATGAAATCATTCCTCGGTTTGGAATACCCTTGACCATAGGGTCAGACAATGGGCCCTCCTTTGTGTCACAAGTAACTCAGCAGCTAGCCCGTGCTTTACAAATACAGTGGAAGTTACATACAGCTTATAGACCCCAGAGTTCAGGAAAAGTAGAGAGAATGAACCGAACCCTGAAGTCCCAGTTGTCCAAGCTCTGTCAGGAAGCTCATCTGAAGTGGCCCCAAGCTCTCCCCATAGCCCTTCTCAGAGTACGCTCAGCCCCCACCAAGTCATTAGGGGTTTCCCTATTTGAGGTTTTGTATGGGAGACCCCCGCCCATAGTTCAGGGAATAAGGGGGGATATGAGTCAGATTGGATCGGAAATCACTAGACAAGAATTGTTGGCTCTAAGTTATGTCTTGCAGGACCTCCATACCTGGGTGCAAGACCAGTTGCCTATCAATCTGACAGAGCCACTGCATCCTTTCAAGCCTGGAGCCTCGGTGTGGGTCAAAGAGTGGAAGAAGACACCGTTGGCACCTCAATTGGAAGGGACCATATGTTGTTCTGCTGTCAACATCCACAGCAGTTAAAGTGGCAGAAATCGACTCCTGGATACACCAGAGTCGAGTGAAGCCAGCAGCAGTTCCTGAAGGTCGTCCTTGGACTTCGACCGCGGATCCTGCATCACCATTGCGACTTATACTGCGAAGAAAACAGCCATCCTCGAGAAGATTTGAAAACTGGAAGAAGTTTTCAAGCTCTGATTTATCAACATTTCAGTTTACCCATCATCAGAGACTATGATCATGATGATTACCTACTACTGTTTCATTTTTGCGGTAACCCTGGGACCCCTTGGGACAACTTTTGCCTTGCCCCCTTGTGCAGCTTGTATAACCACTACCCGAACTGGGATGAAAATCACCCAGACTTTACTTTATCACTCTTACTACACTTGCACTGGTAAAGTCAGTCAGTGCGTGTATAATGGTACAGAACTGAATGTCTGCACGAATGGAAAGACTCGTACTTGTTTTAGACCCCGACAGAATCCTTCTTACTATGTCCTGGAGCTACGATGGAATGATGAAGATGGAGTCTGTAATCTTCTGAATATGTAATCTCTGGTCTAGTCTCCGCTTGGTCCTGGGTTCATTTCACTTCACAGACGCAGGAGGGTATTGTAATAAGACAAGCAAACAGGTGTGGCTTGGAGAAAGGTTTTTATGTAAAAATAGGCTTAATACATAGGTATTGAACAGAGGTATATAGTGATTGTTACAGAGCTGTTTCAGTGTGCATCACTGAATCTGTGTGTGTGCATGTGTGAAGTGTGAGAGAGATAGAGGCCAGAACCTGTGGGTCAGGGCCGCATGGTAGGCCAGAACATGTGGGTAGAGAGAGAGAGGGGGGGAGGGGTGAAGGGAGTTGAGTATCAGAGCCTCATGGTAGTGTCCAAACCTGTCCGATGAAGGAGGGAGAGAGAGAGAGACAGGAAGTGTGTCTGTCCTTTATAGTGCCTCTCCAGCAGTTCCCCTTGAGGTCTGCTATTGTCTTTGGCCACTCCCTTTAAGGTCTGCTATTCTTGATTTAGCAAGGAGGGGCTGCAGCCAGGTCCTAGAGACTGACGTCACCCAGGGGTCAGAGTTTAGACTGAATTAAACAGAGTCCATAGCTGCATGAAATGTATGCTGACATCTCCCACACCTTTTTTATTTTTATTTATTATTTGTGCCTGGAATTGGTGGAAGCAAACCTGTGGTACCTGTCCCAGCTGCCATTACCTGATAGTAGGCAGCTCGTCGAATACCTCCTGTATTAAATACCTTGCTATGTCTAGCAGGTCCCCTGTCCTGCACAGTACTGTCTCTAGTACTGTCTCTAGTGTTCTAGAGATAAACAAGTCTCCTTATGAGTCCAAACCTCGTGTCTTAGGTTGAGCAGCCACTACTGGGGGGGGGGGGGGAACCCAATATGCCACTTACATACCCGTCTTAGAGAGAGTGAACAGTGCATAAGGTCTGCAGGAATTTTTAAGGAGGCTAAAACCAAACGGTACCAGGATGCTATGAGTGAGGATAGGAAGCAATACTAGACTGCAGCTGACTCTGGTATTCAGTGTAATAGGAAATACCAAATTAGCCAAATTAGCAGGCCAAATTAGCCTGGATGTAGGGTGGATGCTGGAGAGGTTCAGTGTAACTACCTTAAAATGTTGTTGTTCTGTATGACATGCGCTGCAAGGAAATGTACATTTTTTTCATCTTACAGCACAGGAAAATTACGATAATGCATAGCAATATTTGTACAGCAGTTAAAATAATAATAGGTTGAATAAAACATTAAAGACATGATCAGCAGTAGGTGAGTAACCAAATAACAATTCCCACACAGACACATGAGCATCTTGTAGCAAGTGTCCAACAATTTGTTGAATGTGTCCATTCTCATAAGCGATGGTGTGATTCACTTCAGTGGATGTTGTTTTAAGGTGATCCATATAGGCATGGAGTTCTGTAAAGTTGAGCAGTTTATGTAGTGTCTCCCATGCCAAGTGGTAAGGGATGCACAGCATACGAGATAAAGTCTGGAATGTCCATAGAGTCATTGGTAACCAGCGGTGTGGAATAAGTTGTCCCATTAATGGTGAGGGAGACCAGTGGTGTATGACTGCACCAGGTATTGTTTAGTAAATAGTTTGAACTGTACAACAAAGTGTTCTTGGGAAGGCGAATGTCATGCATTCTGGAAGCAATCGAAAAAGAGACATTCTGGGGAAAGAACAGATGAAAACAAAAGTGTCCAGCTCCAAGGTAATACAAACTGTGTGAGGTAGTCAGGGAATATGAGAGCTTAACAGTCAGGGAGCAAGAGGAAGAATTGTTCCAGCAGGAGGTGTCAGCCTCTTTGAACTGGTGAGGTTGACACTTGAACTGAAATGTAGTCTGCTCACACAAACTGGGGTCCATCGGCTTGAATGAAGTCCAGGTGTCGTCCAGTGGCTGCACCCATGTGAGATGGTCCTCAGGATACATAAGCATATTATCAAACTGCACCCCAATATTAACAACAGGATAAATAACTGTGTGTTGTCCTGACCATGGGATCAAAGTACAGATAGAGCAGCCTTGTGGTGAACAAATGGGAACACTAACTGTCCACCAATCAAGGTGAGCTATAGCAAATTCCGGTATTTTGGTACTAGCCATATGAGTGAGAGATGGTGGCCAGTGTCCTAACTTAGCAGTGATCAGAATTTCCTTTAGTATAGTAATAAGCTTGATCTGTACTTGATCACAGGCAAGAGCCCAGGAAATATTCTTTCCCAATCTATATTCTGCATGTGCTAAGGTAACAATTTTCTGTTCCATAATGGGAGATATAAGAGCAAAGGTATCTACAACTACATTGGACAGTTTAGAGGAAGCTTCATTAATAATATGTTGTGAGGTAAAACCATCAGCAGCATGCTGAGCAGTGGATCCCATTTTATTACGGAGCACCTCTATATCAATTACATTAAGGGCACCCAGTGCAGTCCCTGTGCCACCTAAAATTGTATCAATTAATTCACGCTTGTGTCGAAATTGCTTAGCTCTGGGTGTTACTGACTGCATATCAAACCAAGTATTGAGCATTTGTATGTGGTTGGCAACAAACTGAGAGCAATTTGGATATTTGTGAGTAACTAGAAACAATTTGGGAAATAGATGCCAAGTAAGAAAATGGTATTCCACATCATATAAAACATCGTGTGGTGCATCATATTTAATCTGAAATGGATGTCCTTCCTGAAATGGGTGGATATCAGAAAGGTAGAGTACAGGAGGAGCAGAAGTAGTGGGAGGGGTGGGATGAGGGGTGGTAGGTAAACAAGATACATCCAAAAGGAATGAAGTCTCAGTGATGTGCTGTTGATCACTCAAAACCCATGTATAAGTTATTTTCCAGGTACCTCTGTCCTGACAGGAAATATTGTACAAAATCAAAGCAGGAGGACCTAGAAAGTAACGTTCTGGGCGTGCCCTCAATTCTTGTGTCCTTTCTAGAGAAGTGGAAACTGGTGGCTCCCACTGTACTTGAGTGATGTTTAATGAATAGAACACTGGCTTGTCCTGTACCGAACAGAAACTCAGGATGACCAGATCCTTTCCTTCCGGGAACAGTGGGGGTATTTCTTGATAATGATATACCCCACCTGTGGAGTTAGCCCAGCCAATAGTGCATATTCGGATGATAGTTCCTGTAATGAGACTTGAGTAGAAGAGAGCAGATACAAGAACAACAGGAAACCGAGACATAATAAAAGCAAACTTGTTTCACTCTACTAGGGAGTAAACTAATGCTCCCCACTTATACTATGTAACAACAAAACAAACACAAAAAAAATAATAATTTTACTACTTATTTACATAACTATTAAACACGTTAACTATACAGCAGGAGTAAATAGTTACCGTCCTCAAGCGACTTTTGTTCAGAAAGCAGCTGTCCGTGCTGTCTTCATAAAGCAGCTGTCTGTGCTGTCTTCAGGTGGTAGCTGAAAACAAAGACTGATAAAACACATATTACCCATATGGTTTTAACTGGGTGATTAGTTTCCAGTACTGCTGGTTGTCGTGCATTAGGATAGGCTTGGGCCTAAGGTATCAGTAACTAAGTATGGTCCCTCCCACTGTGCAGTTACAAAGTGGAGGTTTGGTCTAGGTCTCATCTCTGCAAGACACTAGTGACAGGGCTTCCTTCATGTGTTCATGAAATATTGATGGGGAATCCTTATATCCCTGTGGAGGCACAGTCCATGCACACTGTTTTGGCCTGGCTGGTGAATTGCATGTGGAAGAAATAGGTCTAATCTGACCTCTCTCCTCCAGTATCTTCACAATTTTAGTCACTGGTTCTATAGCCTGATGAGGTACTGGGTATTTCTGTGGTGTATGATCCTCACCTTCCAACAGTATTTCTGTGTGCATTTTCCCACAATCTAACTTGTCTTGAGGCCAGACTGGAATATCAGCCACCTCTGAGGGAATTACACACAGATTATACTGTTGAGCTGCCTTAGTGCACTGAGTTGCTAACTGCATGGGGATGACTTCATGCACTAAAGTTTTAGAAGCACTTGAAGTTCCTGAATACTGCCACAATTTAAGATTAGCCATATCCCCCACCAAAGTTAACTGGTTGGGAACATCAGTTCCAATTATTTCTTTTGGTGTGTTCACTATAGTGGAGGCAGTGGTTTCTAACATTTCCTTATTTTGTTCACTGTGCACAGGGATACCCCATTTAACTGGGATAGCCACACATTTGGAAGCTGTGTCATTAATTCCTTGAATTTCATAAATTTCCATATTTTTCTGATCTGCAGTTGGAGAAGCTCTGTTAGTAAAACTAATTCCGGCCCCTGTGTCAATCAAAGCTAATTTATCCTGACCCCCTACTCTACTGGTAACATTGGGGCGTGCACAAGAGTCCAGTATCAAGGGTGTTACAAGCCTTAAATTGTGTCCTGGGCCTGTGTCCATTTCATCATCCAGAGGCTCTGGAATTGAGTCCTCTGCTGAGATAAAGGAGGCAGGCTGGGCTATGAAGGCTTGAGACATTTTGATATCTGAACTCAAGAGGTCAGGACATCCCTATGCAGTAGCCTTGTGTTTGTCCTGAGCTGCTTGTAAATCCTGTTTTAATTTATCTATTTCTATCTGCAGTATATGTTTATCTTGTTCCCATTTAGATTTCTCCTTTTCTAGCCCATCTCTCTGTGCTTTGAGTTCCTGAAAAGGAATGTAACCTGAGGAGTTTCTAAAAGTACCTCTGCCATGTGCTCTCCAATGTGTGTGTCCTCTGTCTGTGTTTCTTATGTACTGAGAGGATTCATTGGCCTGCCACTTCCGTGCTTCTGATACTGTAATGACCTGCGAGGGCTGGGTCTTCCAAACAGACCCAATTCTGAGCATTAGAGTATCAAAAGGGGTTGCTTCAGGGTCTTCAGAAAATAACAGAAGGTGTTTTGTAATCTCAGGGGATAGCAATTCTAATAAAAATTCCTTATGCATGCTCTCCCCATAATCCTCTGCCTTGGGCCAGGACTCTTGCTCATTAAGAACTGCTTTTAAAATCCAGGCTCTATATGCAAACTGTTCCAATGTATCATCTGGTAAAGGTGAAATAATTTTAAATACTTGCATTGGGGAACAGTGAAATAGTTTCTCAGTACCCCTTTTAACCAACTGGTATGGGTGAGTGAGAGAGCCAACCCTGTAATAGTGTGGCCCTAGAGCCAGATGCATAAGTCTATCAAAGTCTGATTGTTTTCTTCTGTATTTCCCTAGACCCCAGTGAATCAGAATATCAATCGCCCATTTAACCCACTGATTTACATTAAGAGGCATAGTACCAATTTTCTCAACTATTTTTTCTATATCTCTATCTTTTAAATTTTCCTGGAACATTAATTTAACTGGTGCTTTTAGTTCTGTACTGGCTGCCATGTCTAAGTCATCTGAATTATTCTCCTGACAGAGATTGCTGGGTTCTGGCTGAGATAAACTATCTGAATTTTCCTGCTGTGATTCATCTGTGTTTTTGCCATTCCTCAGTCCAACTATGCATACTTTAGTATTCTTTTGTTTGTCAGTAGCTGGTATGCATTGTTGATGGGGTGTGTCATAGGCATAGGGAATGGGTGTATCTTTGTTCTTTTGTTTCTCTCTAGCTGGTATGCATGGCTCATAGGCATAAGGGGCTGAGGGAGGGGTGGGTGTTGGCTTTCTTGCAGAGGCCAATTGATCTTTAACGTGCCTCAATTCAAGTTTAAGTGCTTCTAATTGTTCACTAACAGTTATAAAAGAATATGTGGCTTGTATCACTTGAGTTCTCTGAATAGAAATACAACTTTGTGCCTCCTCCAGTTCTTTTGTCAATTGGCTACACTGAGAAGTCAGTTCAGAGTTTTCTTTTTTCATGCTAATTAGTCCCCTGTACATGCCCTGGATGAAGAGGCATTTTCTTTTATTTGTTTTCTTTTTGAATTCATGATCATGGCTTAACATTCGTTTTTGAATATTATACCATGAGTCAGGGAATTCCCCTTCATATGGACCTCCTTTTCTCTTACAATATGAAATTAGAATTTCTGTAAGTTCTTTAAAATCAAATGCTTCCATATTAGATACTGCAGAAAGGCTGTAGTTGGACTATCTAAAATGTGTAACCTTAGAAGGAGGAATGCTAATTTAAAAGGTATTTCACACCTATTTAACAGGGTGGAGTAGATTAACAGAATTGTATCAGTTGCAGCCAGCTGCAAGCCTGCTCTCAGTAAGATAGTTACTGACAGGAGACAGAGAAATAGAAGTTAAAAGGGAGAAAGATTAACATTGTCAGATATTCCTGCTCACACCAAGATATATACTGACAAGAGAGAGAAATAAAAGTCAAATAGACAGGAGGGTACATTAGTGTTACCAGGAAAGATGTATATTGTACTCTATGAGGGAATATTTAACTGTGTAACTCTGTATTTTCTTAGCAGCTCAAATACTATATAAAATCTGTAGCAAGCCTATACATAAAAATAAGACAATTGCAAGCCACTCTGTGTCATGTCCTTAAAATTCTAGATTCTTACAGAGCCTTTTGACACTAAAAGTCTCACCTTGTCTAACCCACAAAACAAAATTGTAAATGGTCACAAGGGCTATTGATTTTCCTGTCTCACTCTGTCTGAAATCTACTTAATGTATTATACAAAATTATTACTTACCCAACTGGAGATCTGCTGTGAACTCCGAGAGACGAGCCCCCAATATGTAATCTTCTGAATATGTAATCTCTGGTCTAGTCTCCGCTTGGTCCTGGGTTCATTTCACTTCACAGACGCAGGAGGGTATTGTAATAAGACAAGCAAACAGGTGTGGCTTGGAGAAAGGTTTTTATGTAAAAATAGGCTTAATACATAGGTATTGAACAGAGGTATATAGTGATTGTTACAGAGCTGTTTCAGTGTGCATCACTGAATCTGTGTGTGTGCATGTGTGAAGTGTGAGAGAGATAGAGGCCAGAACCTGTGGGTCAGGGCCGCATGGTAGGCCAGAACATGTGGGTAGAGAGAGAGAGGGGGTGAAGGGAGTTGAGTATCAGAGCCTCATGGTAGTGTCCAAACCTGTCCGATGAAGGAGGGAGAGAGAGAGAGACAGGAAGTGTGTCTGTCCTTTATAGTGCCTCTCCAGCAGTTCCCCTTGAGGTCTGCTATTGTCTTTGGCCACTCCCTTTAAGGTCTGCTATTCTTGATTTAGCAAGGAGGGGCTGCAGCCAGGTCCTAGAGACTGACGTCACCCAGGGGTCAGAGTTTAGACTGAATTAAACAGAGTCCATAGCTGCATGAAATGTATGCTGACAGAGTCCTCATAAATGCTACCACTCAACTCTCTGATCCCACCCGGCCTGCATCCCTGTAGTTTGATGCTTGTGATCTGATAAATAGAAATGACTATTATAGGTGTGGGTCGTGGGAACAAGCTTACTACTATGATGACAAGTATATGTGTCCTGAAGGTGCATACAGATGGGGAATATGCACGGGATACATTCCCCATCCACTTATGGTAAGCCATCAAAAGATGACTATTTCTGCCCAAAATGGGGTTGTGTGTACTATGCTACCTGGTCTGGTAGTCCTACTGGACAAACTGGAGATAATCGCAAGGCTACTTTAGAAAGATTACCCCTACTGGAACCTAAGAAGTGCAAGAAAGGTGCCTGTAATCCTCTACGGCTTCTCATCCTCGACCCGAGCCAGTGGAAGCAAGGATTCCGATTCGGCCTACGTATTGCAGGAAGTGGAACTGATCCTGGAACTATTGTATATATTCAGCTTAACACAAAAACTCATGTCTCTTCACCTTACCGAATACATCATACCTTCTATGAGACCATGAAGGCAGAATTTGTAATTCCCCACGCTTCTCGGAATCTGTTCATTGAACTAGCTGGAGCTGGAGTGTCCAGTCTTCATGTCTCAGACTGTCTTTTCTGTGGGGGAACTCAGATGGGAGACCAGTGGCCTTGGGAGGCACAAGAATTGAACTATTCTGTACCCTATAACGAAACTGATCTGCATAAAAGCTACCAGCGAATGGGTCCTAGCTAGCCCCATTGTTGGAAACCTATGTTTTGCTCGAGCCGGACCACAATTGACTATGTTAGTGGGGCAATTGGTCTGTTTGAATCAGAAGTACTATAATGCTACTACCAAAAAGACATCCTGGTGGTCAGGAACCAATGCACCGGAACCCTCCAATCCTCTGATTATCTTTCCTAACCTCGCCAGGTTATGGACAAATCTGGCTTCTCACAATAACTGGCAAGCTCCACCTGGACTATATTGGATCTGCGGAACTTGAGCATATGCTAGACTCCCTGCCAACTGGGGAGGTGCATGTGTTTTGGGGACCATAAGACCTTCTTTCTTCCTCTTGCCCATTTCCCACGGGGAACAGCTGGGATTTCCCGTATTTAAGAGTCGACAGAAGCGAGAGGTCCTGAAGGATAGGCCAGTGGGACAAATGGGATGCGACATCTGAAGAATGGCCACTGGAGAGAATTGTTTCCTACTATGGACCTGCTACCTGGGCACAAGATGGCTCTTGGGGTTACCGCACCCCTGTGTATATGTTAAATCGTATTATACGTTTGCAAGCTGTTGTAGAAATAATAACTAATGAAACTAGTAGAGCACTAACCCTGTTAGCTAAACGAGCCATGCAGATGCGTACAGCCATTTATCAGAATCGCTTAGCATTAGATTATTTACTTGCAGCTGAAGGAGGGGTATGTGGAAAGCTGAATTTAACTGTTGTTTGCAAATCGATAATGAAGGACAAGTTGTAGAAGATATAGCCAATCATATGAGAAAACAAACCTATGTACCAGTCCAGACCTGGCATGGCTTGCAACTCGATGGATGGTTTGGTTCTCTGTTTTCAGGAATGGGCTGCCTGAAAACACTTGTGTTCATTGTCCTCTTTATATTGGCTATCTGCGTGTTTCTCCCATGTTTCCTACCCTTATGCTTGCGTATGCTAAACTCAACCATTGATAGTATTGTTGAACGTAAAGCAGCTACCAAAGTATTAGCTATGTGGCAATATTCCCTTGTACCCCAACATGATGCTGATGACCACGTGTAATGTATGATTTGATTCTCACCCTTGCTCACTTGCGGGTGAGAATAATCAAAGGGGGGAATGTGGCAGGCTATGGCCTAGAATAGCCTGTAAATGTATGAGAGGCCTGTAAGCTAGGCCTGAGTCCCAGCCCCCACCTGAGAATAGTAATGCTGAGAAATACCAAAGTCAGTAAGAATTAGAGAAACTGCTTCAAACTGCTTTTTGATAAGGTTGTATAAATCCTTTGTTGAATTCTTCTATGCTGATGACAGACATGTTCCAGTACTCTATATTCACACATTTTCTAAGCTAGCAGTGACCTTGTAGGAGAAATGTATCAAAGTCTTAGAACTGTGCCTTTGTTAGAGAATTCTGAGCTAGGGGGAACAGAGTGCTAGGCCCAGAGAGAGATCCCAATTGGATGGGTGCAAGGGTCAGTAGGACCAATAGAAAGTTTGCCTGTATTAAACTGAAGAAGAAAGGTATAAAAGGTGTTTTTTACTGGACTCCATTGCTCAGACCATTTTGAATGTGACATTTGCCTGAGACTTGTGCACAATAAATTGGCTTGGATCTTCGAACTGACTCCTGGTTTTATTCATTGCGTGCACTTCGCTGCAACAAAATGTTTTTTAGAGGTGATGTATCGGAAGAATTGAAAGAAATATCGATAAACCAGGAAGATCTATTACAACTGTTTGATAAACTGAAGAGTAGCAAGTCCCCTGGACTGGATGATATACATTTGAGGATGCTGAAAGAACTGAGATTGCAAACCTGCTTTTAGTAATCTGTAAACAATCATTAAAATCATCTGTTGTACCTGGAGAATGGCCACTGTAATACCATTTTTAAAAAAGGGCTCCAGGGGGGATCCTGGAAACTACAGACCCATGAGCCTGATGTCAGTACCAGGCAAAATGGTAGAAACCATTATAAAGAATAAAATTACTAAACATGTAGATAGTCATGGTTTAATGGGAGAAAGCCAACATGGATTTAGCCAAGGAAAGTCTTGTCTTACTAATCTGTTATATTTTTTTGAAGGAGTGAATAAACAGGTAGACAAAGGTGAGCCAGATATAGGGCCCGATTCCATCCTGCACGTAGATCTCCTCTGTGCGTCCGGTCTGAACCAGACGCACAGGGGATTGTGATTCTGATCCCGCAGGGCATGTATAGCCGCGCAGGATCTGAATCACGAACAGTCATGTATGTGCAGGCCGGGACTGCGATTCAGTCCGGCCTGCACATACATGAAAAGCCTGGCTAACTCGGTCAGAGCTTTTAAATGGTGCCGTGGCACCATGGTGTCATTTAAAAGCCACGACGCCGGCCACCAAATAAAAGTGTTTATTCCCCGCAGCCTGACCCCTGATCTGGCCTCCTAAGGCCAGAGTCGGGCTGTGGGGAATAAACCTGGCCCCTCTCTGCCCCATCCGCACCCCAGGCTGTTCATAAAATCATGTCCAGGGAGGTTATTCCACCTTGGAGGTGGAATAACTTCCCTGGACATTTCGCCAGCCCTGGACGTACAGGGCCGACAATAGAATCGGCCCTGTATGTCCAGGGCCAGCGACCACCCATTGCCTGCCCAGACTCTGCCTCCGCACAACCGGCAGTGAAGTTAGTCGGTGGCAGGAGCCGGCACGAATAGCGGATTAACCCCCATAGTGTATCTGGATTTTTAGAAAGCCTTTGACAAGGTTCCTCATGAGAGACTCTTGACAAAATTAAAAAGTCATAGGATAGGAGGCAGTGTACTATTGTGGATCAGGAACTGGTTAAAAGATAGAAAGCAGAGAGTAAGGCTAAATGGCCAAATTTCTCAATGGAGAAAGGTGAATAATGGAGTACCCCAGGGATCTGTGCTGGGCCCGCTGCTTTTTGACATATTCATAAATGACCTGGAAATAGGAATAACGAGTGAGGTGATTAAATTTGCAGATGATACAAAATTATTCAAAGTTATTAGAACACAAGAGGCTTGTGAAGAAATGCAAGAAGACCTTGATAAATTGGAAGACTGGACATCCAAATGGCAGATGAAATTTAATATGGACAAGTGTAAAGTTATGTACCTAGGAATGAAGAATCTAAACTATGGTTACACGATGCAAGGTTCCATATTAGGAACCACCACCCAGGAAAAAGATTTAGTTGTCAGCGTGGATAATATGTTGAAACCCTCCGCCCAGTGTGCAGCGGCGGCCAAGAAAGCAAATAGAATGCTAGGAATCATAAGGAAAGGAATGGAGAATAAAACTAAGGATTTTATAATGCTTTTGTATCGTTCGATGGTGTGACTGCACCTTGCAGGATATAAATCTTCACAAAACTTGCCCTCGTCAGGAGTGGGCTTCTCCTAACTTAGGGCATCTTTTACTAATACTTAAAGTGTGTTATCTACTACATGGCCTATTTTATTTGTATGGGCCGTGTGGCCGATAATGTATGTTAAGCATTAGGAAAAGGGGCTCTTCAAGCTTTACATGGAACTGAGGTGGCCCTGTGTGATGACGCAGGCGTAGGAAACTGCAGATGTGTAGTGCAGCACTGTAGAAATTGGCAGCCTACAGGGCTTTGTTTATTATTTTTCCAGCCCTGGGCTTTGAGTGATGTCACTCATCTGTGATGACCCCATATCCTACTGATCTCAGAAAACCCATAAATAAGCGACTTTGCTTATCTCCAGGAACAAGCATGAATGCAGTCCTCACATATGGGTATCGTCGGTACCGACGGAGCCTGAGCAGGAACGCTCCCCAGCGTCCAATAGGAACGCTTTTGGGAGCATCCCTCAGCACATTAGCGCTGCCTTCCCGCCTTTCCAACTGTCCCTCTTCAGTTCTTCGTTTTCCGCGGAGCCAACAGGACCTATTCCCTGTCACCGCAGAAAATTCTGTCTTTAAATTTCTTTCTTTTGGTCGCGTTTGCCTACCGCATGATGCCTACCGGTACCGCCGGTTCTTTTCTTTTTTTTTTTCTTTTCATACAAAAAAAAACCTTAAACAGACTGTTTCTCTTCAGAAACTTTCCTCTTTGGTGCTAGGCGCCATTTTGGGCATTAGGCCCCATTTTCCTAAATCATGGAAAAGCCAACTAGTGGTTTTAAAAAATGTACTAAGTGTGGCGGTACCATTTCCGTCACTGACACCCATGATTGGTGTCTAAAATGTTTAGGACCTGACCATTCTCCAACTGAATGTCTCTCCTGCATGGGGATGACCAAAAGAGGCAGACAGAACCGGGCCGCAAAGCTCGGTACCCTCTTTTCTTCAGATGCCAGATCCATTGCATCGACATCGTCAAGGGCCTCTTCTTCCTCCCGTGGATCTCAGGTAACTGAACATAAAAGCCAGTCCTCAAAGGGTAGCTCTCCTGCTAAGCATCAAGAGGCCATTAGCATTGCCCTTGAGGGAACCACACCGGCAAAACAGCCCCGGCGGGAGGCTTCGGCTTCTAAAGCATCGATGGGGCTTCAGGATGTTCTCAAGGCCTCAACCTCGCAAGAACTACCTGTGCCATGCTCGGGGATTCCGGCCATTCTTACCGGTACCAACACCCAGGCATCGGCAGCGTCAATAGACCAGAGGTTTCTTGCTATCGAGCGCAGTATCGCAGCTCTTCTTTCAGCTGCGGTACCGGTGGTCCCAAGGGCACCGGCACCGGTACCAACATCGATACCGATGCCAGTACCGACACTGACGATGCCGGTACTGTGGGCCTGGTTTCCCACAAAAAGTTCCCCAAATATCACCAATCACCAATGAATTAATTTAGACGGCAGTTTGCTTGGCTACAAAGACTTTTATTTAGTATAACAAAAATAATTGTAAATGTAGAATAGCAAATGCCTGTCTAGGGATGGCGGACAGTACGCTCTCTGCAAAGGGAGAAAGTACTGCCCAAGATCCTTTAAAATTGCTGGTTTATATATACATCTCTGCTTCAAAATGTCTGCTTCAAATTTCAGATAGTTTCAGCAAATTCAGCATAAATTCTTAGGTGTTTGTAGGGCCTCCTGTAACGTTTGCAGGCTTCCTGTAACACTCTTCCCCAGGGGAGGACCCTCTTACATTTATACATCTGGATCTGCTTATCAAGGTCTGCTTATCTATGCATGGCCTGTGACCTCTGCCCCTTCCTGTGTTTTTCATCATCTGGCACTAATTGAAACCTTCAGGGCAAGAGTGCTCGTGCTCATTAGTTTAAATTCTTTGTTTTTTTTTTTTTTAACTTTTATTTATGCTTTTCTTGAGTGTACAAACAATGAAAAGGAAAAGAAATATAATAAACATACCAAATCTTCAAGAAAACAATATACCACACATCATAAGAATACACATCATGGAGAAAGAAACTCTTAAATAAAGATAAAATAAAAAAGGAAATAAGGAGTATAACATACTCCACATAAGAGAGCTATTTAAACAAAATCATTCCACCCCCTTTTACTCTCCGCTAGCCTCCTGTTCAGACAACCATTGACGCAAGGAAGCCACGTCAGTATATACATAATTCTGCCCCTCAAGTGTAATTAAACAACGGCAGGGAAACTTGAGGAAAAAAGAAGCGCCCAACGCTACAACCCGAGTTCTAAACTCCAAGAACTGCTTACGCCGGGTCTGAGTTGTCCGGCCTACATCTGGAAACACCTGCATTTTGAAACCACAAAATAGAACATCTTTATATTTAAAGTAAGCACGAAGAACCCGAAGTTTGAGAGATTCCATACTGAAGGTCACCACCAACGTACAACGTTTGGAGATGAGATCCAGTGAATCTTCCAAAAAAGCGGTAAGGTCCTGTTCTACGGAAACATCAACTGGAAGGGGGGGGGGCCCCTTCCTTTGACAGTAGGGCAGGAACAAGTGTAGGAATACAATACAACTGTACCACATCCATTGTCTCACTAATATGTAACACTTCAGTAAAATATTTTTTCAACAGAATTTCAAACGAAAGCAGATGGGTGTGAGGAAAGTTCAGGAAACGTAAGTTCCTTGCCCTTTGCTGATTCTCAAGGGCTTCCAGTCTACATGATAGAGAGGCAACATCCCTAATAAGAGAGACATTGACATCCCTACCAGACTGGAGCACGTTATCAACACGGGCAAGAGACTGAGAAAGACCAACCAACTGAGAATCAATAACTTGTACTTTATCTACAACAGAATGAGTAAATGCACATAATGAAGAAACTGTTTTAGAAAATCTGGAATCAATCTGCTGGAGTGCTAACCAAATGTCAGACAAAGTCACCTCATGGGTGGGAGAAGATGGAAGTTCCCCCATTTCAGCTGGATCCACCGGGAGTAGAGTCGGGACAACAACTGGAGGGACAGAATCCACAGGCGTAGAAGATTGAGGAGGATGAGGAGGAGGGGGAGGCGTCCGGAGTACAGGGCTAAGAGACGCCCCATCCGAAAACAGATTAGCAGGCGGCAGGGGTAAAAGATGCCGGTCCATGGGGCCACTCAGCTTACCTCGCTGACTCTCCTTGGCGACGGCTCTGTTCTCCATTTTTGCTTTGCGCTTCCCCATCGACCCGGCAAATTCAACTCCGGCGCTCAGAGACAACCCTCGGATGCACCGAAGGAGCACATAAGGAGCGTGTCAGGCCCCTTGCGACACGCCCCTTCGGACACGCCCCCGCAGGCTGCGCACACGCAGCCGCGTGTGAAGCAAGCGGATCTTATGGGGCTCGGTGGGGTCCTCAGCCCCAAGGGCGACCAACCAGCGCCTGCTGCTGACCGAGCAGGGACCCGGCTCCCACCTGCAACGCCGCTCCGCGGAACAAGAACACCCGCGGCAGCTCTCAGGTACAAAAGTTCTTTCTCACCGTGTTGCCAGTCCAGCTAACGATTTAAAGGGCTCGGGGGGGTCCTCAGCCCCAAGGGCGACCAACCAGCGCCTGCTGCTGACCGAGCAGGGACCCGGCTCCCACCTGCAACGCCGCTCCGCGGAACAAGAACACCCGCGGCAGCTCTCAGGTACAAAAGTTCTTTCTCACCGTGTTGCCAGTCCAGCTAACGATTTAAAGGGCTCGGGGGGGTCCTCAGCCCCAAGGGCGACCAACCAGCGCCTGCTGCTGACCGAGCAGGGACCCGGCTCCCACCTGCAACGCCGCTCCGCGGAACAAGAACACCCGCGGCAGCTCTCAGGTACAAAAGTTCTTTCTCACCGTGTTGCCAGTCCAGCTAACGATTTAAAGGGCTCGGGGGGGTCCTCAGCCCCAAGGGCGACCAACCAGCGCCTGCTGCTGACCGAGCAGGGACCCGGCTCCCACCTGCAACGCCGCTCCGCGGAACAAGAACACCCGCGGCAGCTCTCAGGTACAAAAGTTCTTTCTCCTAGTTTAAATTCTTTGAATTCCTAGCTGGGCCTGTATTTTCTTGCTAGGCTCCAATATTGCTAGGCCCAATATTTTGCATACTCCTATACAAAATATGGTTACCCAGACTCCTCCATAGCAGGCCGCATTATACTCTTTTATACCCACATGCTTGTCTTCTGTGCCTTCCATATGCTGTGTAGTTTCACCAGGCAAGGGTGCAGTCATATAAAGCCAACATATAAGCAGACCTAAGCCAAATTTCCCATCATTTTCCACTTTTTCTTTTTCTTTTTTTTCTGTGTGGAGGGGGAAGCAAAAGTAATCCCACTAAGGGGCATGAATAACAACCATTTGAGACAGAGATGGATCATCCAAAGGCAATCGCTGGTACTATTCCCTAGATACAATATACATGGTTTTAATGCTTTGCGATATCATTCGTTTACAGCAGGCAAATAAAATGGATAAGGCACAACAGGCAATGATTGCAAAACAAGCTATACTTAAAAGCGTAATAAAGAAGGCTTTAAGTCCTACTCCTAAACTAGCAAACCATGAAGCAATACTACCCCAGATATTATCAAGTTGAAGCCCCCCCTTAAAATCATCAATATGCAACTCAGAGAGATGCTTTATCTTATTCATTGCATCTAACACAAACACCGTGTGGTTAGCGATTACCGTACAACAATTAGTAGCATTTATAAAAGTACAAGCACTGCCTTCAGCAGCAAGGAGCAAATCAAGAGCCTGTCTATTCTGTAAAGTCATTTGTGTATTTTGCTCTAAAGATTCAGCTAAGCGAGATATGGATTCAGTAACAGCTTTCATCTGAATTTGTAGTAAACATTGCAAACGGCGTACAGCCATACCAAGCTCAGCAGTAAGGGCGGGGGTGGCAAAGGGAATCCAGGCAGTTGCACTAAGGGCATCTAAACGAGTTTTAGTCATAAGGTAAGTGGAATTGATATATTCAAAGGAGGCCTGAATGGCATCATCTTCAGCGATAGAAGAATCCCAAGGATTAGCATTAGCTGAGAAGCTACGTTTTATTCTGTGCCAAAAAGAGTGAGGAGCAGATCGATGGGTAACATTAAGAGGGATCAGAACGGAGTATGGAGATACCTTGACTAGAGCACAGGGCAAATGAGAAGAATTAATTTTCTGCAATAGCATTTCACCACACAACCAATAATGTCCTAACAAGGCATCAGAGGAACAAGTGGAACCTCTGTCCAGTTGAGAAATCAGTTTTACCTATAAACAGGCGCTGAAGGTAAGCAGAGGAGGGGGGCGTGGATGTGGGGGTATAGCAGGACAAAAATGGGATGCGTGGAACAGAGCCTCGGATGACAAAATATGAATCATCGCCAAACAGGGGACCAACAGTCATAGTTGAATTCCAAAATCGGGGTCCCCATATTTTGTGGGTAGTATTCTGATTAGTTTTAACACGTATCCTTCCCCAGCCTGGCTTATTAGTGGTGTGGCGGAAATATTCTTGGAGTCTGGTTTCATTGTTATCATGGCTAAAGGGTCACAGGGTGTGGTTCAGGAAGTGCCAATAACCTGTCTGTAGGTTATAGGACACATTACAGCGCTGGGCAAAATCAACAGAGGGGTTGGTAATCAAGCAAAAGAAATACATTTGGTGGGGAGGGTCAAATACACGCACAGGGTCAGAAGCAGCACCCACAGCCTTCCAAGTTTCATTACATCTAATTCTACCTTGCTCAAAACAATCTCGCTGAAGTTCAGGATTATCATAACATGGCATTTTTCCTAAAAATTCATCTAAAGGGACTGGGAGAACAGATACCGGGGCAAAACCAGCGCCCTTGGGCAAAGGAGTACAGATAATGCAATCAGAAATGTTCATTAAAGAAACAATACTCAGTACTGTTTGCTTCCATAAGTTCAGAGGAACTTCGGGCAAGGCCCGAAGTGCTCGTGATATTGTCTGATTAGTCCTGTTCTGTTCTTGGAAAAGCAATACCAGCTGACAATCGGGGTGTAAATACTCAATAAGTGAGACAATGAGAATGGAGATCCCCATCAGAAAACACAGGGTTGCCCAAGGAGTCGGTTTGGTAGCGATCATTCTTGGTTCTAATGAAGCAGCAGTGTGGTGGGAACATGTTAGTCATGCACAGATGAGACAGCTGGAGCAGCTTTTAGATGGCTGACATGCACCCAAGTATCAGTGTCATTCAGTCTGGCAGCGAAAGGGGAAGCAGCAGTGACAATGTGAGGTCCTGAAAAGGTTGGGCAGTCCCAGGATGCACGAGCACAATTTCTCTTATAGACAGTGGACCCTACAGGAAAGCAAAGTAACAAGGATGGATTGGACACAGACTGTGTGACTGCTACACGGTCAGCAATTTCTTGGAGCGCAATCCGGAGTCCTGCAAGGTAAGAGGAGAGACTATCATGAATCGGAACCAGAGGCTGTGGCAAGCTAGTTGTGCGCATGCGCCGGCCAATGGCCATTTCATGAGGTGTCAAATGTAATCGCTTGATCGGGCTATTACGCAGCTGAAACAGGCACATTGGTAATGCTTGTAGCCAGGTCATGTGACCAGAAGCGCAAATCTTTCTGAGTTGAATTTTCAAAATGCCATTACATCGTTCAACAAGACCATTGGAAGTAGGTTTATACACAGAAACATACTTCCACTGAACAGGAAGATGCTGGGTGAGTGCAGTCACAAGAGCATTACGAAAGTGAGAGCCATTATCAGAATATATGACTTTAGGAATGCCAAATCGGGGAATTATTTGTGTTAGCAAAACCTCTACTACTTCTTCAGCAGTTTCTTTATTGCAGGGGAAAGCCTCAATCCATTTAGACCAAGGGCAAACCCACACTAAAAGGTACCGCTTCTGAGCACATCTGTGGATCATGTCAGTGAAATCTACATACCAGGATTCAAAAGGACCACTTAGAACCGGGAGGTGACCTTTGGCTATGGTTTTTCCCCCTGGCTGAGAGTTCAGGATACACACAGGACATTTAGCCACTAATTCCTGAATGCGATTTTTCATGTGCGGGCACCAAAATGTGTCCTCAAGCATACCGTACACATGTGCGGCACTGGAATGATAGACATCATGTATGAGATCTGTAAGGCTTTTTAGTGCCACATAACAGATACAAAGTTTTCCTGATGGATGTACCCACATTTTCTTAATTTGGGAACAACCTAGTCTCCCAATTTCCTATCTCATGAGAAACAGCATCTTTCTGATAATCATCAAGGTCAGGTATTAAATAGGTCTGTGATCTGGTGACAGGTAAAGTCAGGGAAGCATCACTGGTTACTTCTTTGGCTAACTGATCTGCCAGGGCATTGCCCATCTGGCGGAAAGAGTCTCCCTGTGTATGTCCAGGAACCCATTCGCAGCACAGAAACAGATTGTTGATTCTGCGTTTCTCTAAACACTCATAAATTTTATGTATCTCATCAAGATGTGAGATTGCGCTGGCTGAAGAGGTGATAAAACCTCTTTGTGACCATTTCTGATGAAGCGCTGTCAGCACTTGGGCTGCATAATGGGAGTCAGTGAATATGATAATGTTCTGTTTTTCCTGATGCAGCAAGACTGCCAAAATTGCACAGAGTTCAGTACCTTGGGCGCTGTAAGTACTCGGTAACTGATATTGCAGAACATCCAGAATGTCACCAGAGGGAGATATCTGTACTGCACTGAAACCAGAACATAGTGACGTCTCAGAACCGTCAGTGAACCAAACCTCAGAATTAGGAGACATTTCGTGAAAAGGCAAAATATTATCTGTGAAAGAAAAAGTGGGGACCTTGTCCCCTTCCTCACCAACAGTAACAGAAACTAAATTTTGTAAGTAGCCAAAAGGATGACCTGCAGGAAATGGCTTGATGAGGATGTGACTGCGTAGCAGAGCAGCACAGAGCTGGTGCACCCGATGTGGGGTAAAGTGGAGAGTATTACTGCATAACAATGCCTCTACATCACCGGAGCAATACACAGTGAGTCGCAAGGGATGGAAGGTGTTATAGGTCTTCTTGACTGCCTCACTGGTGGCCACTAACCCTCTCTCAACGTCAGGCAGAACTATTTCTGTAACAGAAAAAGACCCTGACAAGTAAGACACAATTTTACCATCATCCTGGTAAACCACAGCTGCCCACGTGTAATGTCCGTGGAAGCTGATGAGAAACATTTCCTTTGAATAATCAGGGAGACAGAGACTTGGTGTGTGTGATACATCAGACAGAAGAGAATGAAGCAAAATCTGGTCAGGTGCTGACAGGCTGATGGCAGTGGACCCCTTAACCCCCCCTTTCAAATATTTGCGAAAGGGATGTGTGCGTTGACTGTGACCTGGGATCCAATTACGGCAGAAATTTATCATGCTGAGCAGAGATCGCAATTGCTTTACAGTGGTGGGCATCTGTAATTGCAGGCAGTGGTGTTTAGTTTTCTCCGTCAGGGACAGCATCCCGTCTCCTACTAGGAAACCCAGAAAAGTGACTTCAGTTTGGAAGATCTGTGCCTTGGCCATGTTAATCTGGTAACCACTTTCCAAAAGATAACAAACAAGTTTATCTGTGAGGGCCAGGTTTGTTGCAGCCTCAGTTGTGGAAAGCAGTAAGTCATCTACATACTGTAACAAAGACACATTGCTGGGCAGTTCTGCTCTGAATGACTGTACATCAGCAACTAGTGCTTGAGAGAATATGGAGGGACTTTCCACGTATCCTTGGGGTAACCTGGTCCACTGGTAATGCTGACCCTCGAAAATAAATGCCAGAAACTGCCTGGATGTGGGTTCAACAACTATCCTGATTTGTTACACCGCTTTGACCCGGTGAAAAGCGGGATATAAATACAGTTAAATAAATAAATCCCAAAGAAGGCATGGGAAAGGTCCAGAACAGTATGATACTTGTACAGGGTAGTCGTTGTCAGCAATGTGGCAGGGTTTGAGACTACTGGAAACTGTGGTTCAATGACACGTAAGTCATGAACTATTCGCCACTTCCCATTAGGCTTTTTCACAGGGAATAGTGGGGTGTTGTATGGGGAGTTACTGAGTTCAATGATTCCGTGCTGTAACAGCTCCTGAATCTCCTGGCGAGATCCCTGCAGGGCCTCCGGTTGGAGAGGATACTGTGGAATCTTTGGTGGTTTACAGCCAGGTTTGATATGAATGGTAACAGGCAGATGTGATTTAACTCGGCCATAGGGGCTGAGGAGCAGTGACCGCTCAGGGCCTTTTTCTCTCAGCGAACCATAGGTGAATTCAACCTGTAATTTCACCAATAAGTCCCTACCCATCAAATTCACTGGGCAATGTGGGGCAAACAGAAAAGAATGAGAAATCTGCTGATCTTCTATTCTTAAACAAATAGGTGTAGTTAGGTAAGATGTAAGGGGTCTACCATCAAAGCCAGTGGTAGTCATTTTCATTTTACTAAGCTGGCATCTCTGTGGTAAAGCAGTTAATACAGAGGAAGTGGCTCCTGTATCAAGTAACATTTCTGTGGGCTCATCATTAAGATGTACTGTGATCAGAGGTTCCTGATATGTGAGCCTCGCCTGTAAAATATAGATTCCCAGTCATTGTTGGGGTGGGGGCCCAGAATCCTGGGGAGGTGTCCACAAGGGAAAACGCCTCCTGTCAAAGTTCTCATTTCTGCGCTGAGCACGGCATGAGCGCCGAAAATGACCGTAACCACCACAGTTCCAACACTGCGGGGCAGGAGTACAATTATTTTGTTGGTAAGAGGGACCTCGAGGCTGTGGCTGAGGATAACGGGGTCATTGGGCTCTGTTATAGTAAATGTGCTCCTTATCTCTATCCCATACCTCATCACAGGGGTCTGGAACATCATCCTCATAAGGATCCAGATATTCCATGTCATCAATTTTCTCCTGCTGTTCCCTAATTTTCTATTTTAGTTGTCTGATAAGTTCATTATTAGATATATCAAGATGTGATTTGGTGGTGGATTGGGGATCTTTAATTTCTTGTAACCCTTTAATTTGAAGGTTTAACAAGCGTGCTTGGGCCTGTTTCAAATCCTTCTCAGGTTTCAAAGTGTCCTCCTCTAAGGACCATATATAATGCAAAATATGGGCCTGTTGTTTAGGCCACGGCTCGGACTCCAAGGCTACTATAGACTTTAATTTTGCAGTCACGGGTGGGGGTAATGTATCACACAAGCTCTGGAAAAACACGGGTCTCATACAAACATCATCGTATGGTACCCCCATCTGTGCTTCCCATAAGTCTTGAAATCATACGAGGTATGCACTGATATCCTCACCTATTTGGAATCTCATGGTAGTGAGAGGAGCCAAACTGCGCTGAGTAGGGTACATCTCCCTGAGGGCGTCCCAAATACGAGGACGATACTCGTTGAAGGAAGCACCATCATAAGTGTTAACTGTGACCTTCACCTGGTCTAAGTCGGCAGTGGCGAACACTTGATTTGTCGCACTGCTTCTCAGAATTTTGGCCAATAAAGTTTTGATATCTCCCAAAGCCAAATTATATCCAGCCGTAATTCTTTCAAATTTTTGAATCCATGTCCCTCCCCCTCTACTGAGAGGAGGTAGACTACTGGCTATGTTAGTCATATCAGTAAAACTCCATGGTATATATTTAGATTTTCCTTCATTTGTGTAGATTACTGGAAACAGAAGCTGTTTATTAGCGTCCTGATTCTCATACTTTTCCCAAACCCTAAGACCTGCCTCCATATAGGCAGAATCCCAGTTAGGGTCTCCCGCTCCTCCGCGAATGCAGAGTCGGGTGGTGTTAAGGTGTACAGTTTCCAGTGATCCATTAGGGGGCCACTGTAACATCTGGGGCTGGTTGGCTTTTGTCCAACCGTACATGTTGGAGGACCATCGGTAAACATAGTAACCATTTCCATCCTCCTGCTCTGTAATAAAAGTAAGGATACATGGTTGTGGAGCTCGAGGGGTTTTACCACCTTGCACGACTCCACAAACCAGTGTAAGTTCACTTTTTTTCTCTTCGTCATCTACTTCGTCATCTACCTTCTCCTCTTCTTCTTCTTCTATAATCGCCTTAAGACGTTTTTCCCTATCTGCTAGGTCTAACTCCCATCTTTTATGATTCTCAGTAATTCTTTCCTCAGATTGTTTTAAAGCTTGAGCCTGACTTACTAAATCTTCATGTTCTGCTGTTAATTGCTGTTTCAACTCTTCTAATTTTGCCTGTGCCTCAGCATATGCATTGGGATCTGGGGCAGGGGTGGCTTTTAAGTTAACATGACCCTCAATCTTTGCCCAAGCTCCCTCAGTGTCCAAGAGTTTATGCAGGACCTGTTCTGGAGGTGGAGAGGCTGCTGGGTGAGAAGTCTGTTCTGACTTGAGCTGTAAGACAGGGTCGGAATAGCCTATGGCTGCCATAGCTTTACCTTCGGCTGCCCAATAAGGAGGTGGGGGTACAGGGGCATATGGCAAAGGCTTTGGACTGGCCTGCATCCACAGGGAAATATGTCGCAAATGTTCCAATTGGGCTTTGCCACATTTGTTAAATAAAATATGATCCCTAATTTTGGTCAAAATGAGTGGATCAAACGACCCCCCTGCTGGCCAGGCAAGTGAGGGTGTTTTCTTCGTCCATTTTTCCCATTGTTTAGAACAATTTTTTATCAAGGCTTCCAGTAGGGGTTCTGTTTAACAAGGCTATCTATGGGGTTAGGACTGGGCTCAGTTCCTTTCTCATTATTTTCCTCCTGTTTGGATTTAGTTTTAAACATTTCCCTAGCTGTCCCTTCTCTATAGTCTATGTAGACCTGGTGTTTTCACTGTTCAGGGACAGGGGCAATTAACTTCGCCTTTTACCAATAGCAACTTGAACCTCTTTATTTACAGAGGCACGCGTAATTTCGCTTTTAGGTGGCAATCCAAACCTCTTAATTTACAGAGGTGTGAAACTACGAATCCAGGACTCATACAAACATACAACTCTTGCGCTTTGTCCAAACCCAGCCAATCCCCTCGCAGTGATGGGGGTATGGAAACGTGGATAGGGGGACACACTCACTTCGTATCAATGATACGTACAGTCTCAAGCGTACACCAATCAATCCTGGAAATACAAAGACCTAATGTCTGAGCAAAACTTTCAAACTTTCTTTCCCTAATATTGCAACTAAATACAAAGACACTCTAACATTTACAGAGACACTCTAGCAGTTTTTCTACATAACAGAACATTAAGCAAATAAAATACATATGCATATGTGTAAATTTGGTACTCACCCACCACTCGAACCCAGGCAAGTCTTCTGTCCTTGCCTGTAGACAGGGAAACTCAACACTCACCAATGGAGTCTTCCTAGGGTATCCAAAATTCTTTGTTCGTACTGGAACGGTATTCCTTTTCTTTCTTCGTCACTCAGGTTGGTATCCCCATCTTCTGGACCAGCAGAAGGAATCCTCTTCTCCTAATGAGAAGGTATTCTCATCCCCTGTTTTATTTTCTTCTTTGGAAAACAGGAGGTAGTCCCTCTGACAAAAATGCAGGCAAGTCAGAACTGCAGTCAGAGGAGTCCTTGGGCAATTTAGAAAAATTTAAGAGTATCTAAACTCAATTTAGGGGTGGGTTTCAGCACCAATGGGTTTCGGCACCAATTGTGGGCCTGGTTTCCCACAAAAAGTTCCCTAAATATCACCAATCACCAATGAATTAATTTAGACGGCAGTTTGCTTGGCTACAAAGACTTTTATTTAGTATAACAAAAATAATTGTAAATGTAGAATAGCAAATGCCTGTCTAGGGATGGCGGACAGTACGCTCTCTGCAAAGGGAGAAAGTACTGCCCAAGATCCTTTAAAATTGCTGGTTTATATATACATCTCTGCTTCAAAATGTCTGCTTCAAATTTCAGATAGTTTCAGCAAATTCAGCATAAATTCTTAGGTGTTTGCAGGGCCTCCTGTAACATTTGCAGGCTTCCTGTAACACTCTTCCCCAGGGGAGGACCCTCTTACGTTTATACATCTGGATCTGCTTATCAAGGTCTGCTTATCTATGCATGGCCTGTGACCTCTGCCCCTTCCTGTGTTTTTCATCTTCTGGCACTAATTGAAACCTTCAGGGCAAGAGTGCTCGTGCTCATTAGTTTGAATTCTTTGAATTCCTAGCTGGGCCTGTATTTTCTTGCTAGGCTCCAATATTGCTAGGCCCAATATTTTGCATACTCCTATACAAAATATGGTTACCCAGACTCCTCCATAGCAGGCCGCATTATACTCTTTTATACCCACATGCTTGTCTTCTGTGCCTTCCATATGCTGTGTAGTTTCACCAGGCAAGGGTGCAGTCATATAAAGCCAACATATAAGCAGACCTAAGCCAAATTTCCCAATAGTACCGGCCCCAGTGGGAACTCTTCCCATGCCATCTCTGGCTGGAGTTGACAAAGTGGTACCGGGTCACCTCGGTACTGACTTCGATCAGTACCGGGATCGTGCTTTGCAAGAGCATTGGGGTCAGGAATACTTCGATTCCTCCGATTCTGAAGACTCTGACAATTCTGCTGGCACTAGAGGGTTTCTTCTAGAAGATCCCTCTTCTCCCCAATGCAGAATGTCACCTCCAGAGGACATGTCATTTCAGGATTTCATCCGTGATATGGCCAAAGTCTTTCAATCACAGTAGCTCCTGAAGAGGAACCCAGAGCAAAGGAATTGGAAATCCTCCAGTATGCTAAAGCTCCTAAGGAGGCAGCCACTCTGCCTATCCATGAAATTCTGCATAGCTTGATGCTCAGAATGTGGGAGATACCTCTGACTACTTCTCCTCACTATAGGAGACTTGATACTATGTATCGAGTTCCACCATGTCCTGGATTTCAGAAAACTCAGCTGCCACACCATTCAATGGTAGTGGAATCAGCCATGTGTAGGATGAGAAGTGCAAAGAGGCATGCATCCAATCCTCCAGGTCGTGAATGCAGTACTCTGGATGCTTTTAGATGCAGAACTTTTCAAGCTTCCATGCTTTCAGCTAGGATCAGTTCATATATCCTATATATGGGAATGTTCCTCAAAGAAGTCACAGGAGACTTGGAAGTTATGAGCCCATTTCTCCCAGATGATAAGAGACAAGATTTTCTTGCTCTAGTTAAGCATCCTCAGGATGTCTCCAAGTTTGTCAATCGTGTAGCCTTTGACTGCTTCGAATGCATCAGCAGAACTTCTGCTATTGCCATTGGTGCACGACGGATTGCCTGGCTACAGGCATCAGACTTGGAGACTTAGGTACAGGACAAGTTAGGCAACTTTCCTTGCACGGGGGAGAATCTCTTCGGCAAGAACTGGCAGGAAAAGGCTAAAGAGTTAGATGCTGACAATTCTACCTTAGATAGATTGTCAAAGTCTACAGCCACTCCATTCAAGAGGAAGCCTTATAAAAAACCCTCTTTTAGCAAAAAGAGGAAGTTTTATCCTTCCTATACCCAGCAGAGTCAGACTCCAGATCAGGTTGCCCAAAAGGGGCAAACTAGACAGCAAAAGAAACCAAAAGGCCCGAGAGCCCAACCAGCTCTCCAGGTTCAGCCCCCTCAAGGGCTTTGACTCCTTCCTAGAGAGCTTTGCCTTCCTGCCTCTGAGAGGTCCCCAACCCCCCAATATTCCGGGCAGGTTATGCCACTTTGTCAACAGATGGCATCAGATAATAACAGAAGGTTGGACTTTGTCCATTGTAGGAGAGGGGTACAAACTTCATTTTCACAGCATACCCCCTCCTACAATTCTAAAGCAATTCAATTCACAAACCTCTGCAGACAATCTGCAAGATCACAAGGTCTCCACACTTCTTGCCCAAGGGGCAATAGAGGAAGTACCCATTCTTCAACAGGGGGCAGGGTTCTACTCCCCCTATTTTCTTATTCCAAAGAAAACAGGGGGACACAGACCCATTCTAGACCTCAGAGAATTGAACAAATATCTGTTTTGAGAGAAATTCAAAATGATTTCTCTAGGAACTCTTCTGCCATACCTTCAAAGCCAGGACTGGCTTTGCTCTCTAGACTTAAAGGATGCATACACTCACATTCTCATCCATCCAGATCACAGGAAATTTTTACATTTCCTTTTCAGGGGAAGACATTTCCAGTACAGGGTTCTTCCTTTTGGTCTGGCTTCAGCACCAAGGGTATTCACGAAATGCCTGGCAGTAGTAGCTGCATTTCTACGAACCCTGGGGATTTTCGTCTTCCCTTTCTTAGACGACTGGCTCATTCGAGCCTCCATAGTTGCAGAGGCCAGCACTGCACTGTCCCGTACAATGTGAATCCTCCAATACTTGGGATTGGTAATAAACTTCCCGAAATCTCAACTAGTTCCTTCTCAATGCCTAGAATTCATAGGAGCCTGTCTGGATACCAGACAGGCAAGGGCTTTCCTTACACAAGCCTGGTGTCTTCGCATAATGCAGCTAGCTTCCCAAGCAGCAGGCAAATCCTCCCTCACTGCTCGGGAGCTACTGCAGTTACTGGGACACATGGCATCCACAATTCATGTAGTCCAATATGCTCGCCTCCACATGTGAGCAGCTCAGTGGACCCTCTCCACACAGTCGACACAGGCCACGGGTCATTTGTGGGACAAAATAACAATCTCTCAACGACTAATTGTGTCCCTCCAATAGTGGCAGTCACTAGAAAATCTGACAGTGGGGTCTCCTTTCCATCAACCCCTCTTTCAGGCCACCCTAACAACAGATGCATCACAGGTGGGTTGGGGAGCACACCTAAATCATCTCTCTACCCAGGGCACCTGGACTCCACAGGAGGTTGGTTTACACATAAACCTCCTGGAATTAAGAGCAATTTATTTAGCTCTTCAAGTGTTCCACGCCCAGCTCAGCTACAAGACAGTCCTAGTCCAGACGGACAATCAGGTAGCCATGTTCTATGTGAACAAGCAGGGCGGAACGGGCTCTCTGTTGTTATGCAACGAAGCTTTACGACTATGGGCCCTCGCCAGAGAGCATCAAATTCGCCTTCTAGTGGTATATCTTCCAGGCATTCCAAACCTTTGGGCAGACAAACTCAGTCGAGTACTGCTACCTCACGAGTGGTCACTCCACCTAGACCAGGTGGCAAAGATATTTCATCTCTGGGGCACTCCAGACATAGACCTCTTTGCAAG
Organism: Ichthyophis bannanicus; assembly: GCA_033557465.1. NCBI lineage: Eukaryota > Metazoa > Chordata > Amphibia > Gymnophiona > Ichthyophiidae > Ichthyophis > Ichthyophis bannanicus. The sequence continues at coordinate 882,126,033 of CM066035.1, read as the reverse complement.
TCCACTGAATGCCAAACTTCCCCAGTTCTGTTCCAGGATTCTGGCGCACAACTGTCAGGCAAGGGATGCCTTTCTCCTTCACTGGGGTGAGGACTTCCTTTATGCCTTCCCACCCATTCCCTTCATCCCCAAAACACTCTTCAAGCTTCAGAGAGACAGGGGTCGCATGATTCTCGTAGCACCACGATGGCCACGCCAAATGTGGTATTCCCTGCTTCTGCATCTCTCTCAAGTGGCATCTCTGAAGTTAGGGCATGTTCCAGATCTCCTTTCCCAGGAGAACGGGATGCTATGGCACCCGAATCCCCAGTCCCTGCACCTCACGGCCTGGTTGTTGAAGGCTTAGACCTCCAGGATTTAAATCTGTCCCAGCAGGTAAAAGATATCATTCAGGCTTCTAGGAAACTTTCCACAAGAAGATCTTATGCCTTCAAGTGGAAACGTTTTACTATATAGTGCTCCAAGAGGGGATTAAACCCCCTGGTCATACCCTTAGAATCGATACTAGAGTATCTCCTTCACTTATCGAATTCTAGGTTAAAGACCAATTCAGTAAGAGTCCATCTTAGTGCAATTGCAGCTTCTTATAAGCCTCTAAATGGACAACCAATTTCCTCTCATCCACTCCTATCAAGATTTATGAGAGGCCTTTTATTAACTAAACCTCCCATCAAGCCACCACCGGTGGCATGGGATCTAAATCTAGTTCTCGGGCAGCTCATGAAGCCGCCTTTTGAGCCTTTAGCCACTGCAGCCCTTAGGTTTTTGACCTGGAAGGTCATCCTCCTAATTGCAATCACCTCTGCCCATCACATTAGTGAATTGCAAGCTTTAGTGGCTGATCCTCCTTATACTAGATTTCATCATGATAAGGTTGTTCTTCGAACTCACCCACATTTTATGCCAAAGGTGGTTTCACCTTTTCATTTAAATCAATCAATTTACCTTCCTGTATTTTTTCCGAGGCCTCACGCCTCTAATGCAGAAAGAAACCTTCATACTCTGGATTGTAAAAGCACCTTGGCCTTTTACATACAAAGAACACAGCAACATAGAAAGTCCTCACAACTTTTTATAGCTTTTGACCCTAGTCATTTGGGACTTCCAGTCTCCAAAAGAACTTTATCTAAATGGATTGCCCAATGCATATCTTTTGCTTATGAGAGTAAGGGTCTTCCTCTTCAGGACCATGTCACAGCTCATAATGTGAGAGCCATGGCAGCTTCAATGGCTAATCTCCATTCTGTGTTTATCGATGACATTTGTCGAGCTTCGGTACACACCTTCACAGCCCACTACTGCCTAGATAAAGCCTCCCGTCGGGATGCCTTCTTTGGCCAAGCTGTTCTTCAAAATCTCTTTCAAACCTAAACCAACTCCTACCCACTGACCCTGGTGGGATGCCAGAGATCCATGGGAGGAAGGATTCTCACCTTCGACGGTGGCATCTTCTTGGGGCTATCTCCCTGGCATCTTCAGCTAGGGAGTCCCCATATGTGAGGACTACATTCCTGCTTGTTCCTGGCGATAGCGTAGTTACTCACCTGTAACAGGTGATCTCCGGGAACAGCAGGAATTTAGTCCTCACAACCCACCCACCTCCCCTAGGAGTTGTCTCTCTCTCTTTCTTTGTCTCTTTCCCCTCTCCCTTTGTCCTTTCACTCAGCTACAAACTTAACTGAAGAGGGACAGTTGGAAAGGTGGGAAGGCAGCTCGCATGTGCTGAGGGATGCTTCCAAAAGCGTTCCTATTGGACGCTGGGGAGCGTTCCCGTGCAGGCTCCGTCGGTACCGACGATACCCATATGTGAAGACTAAATTCCTGCTGTTCCCGGAGATCACCTGTTACAGGTGAGTAACTACGCTTTATTCAAAAACAATTGTTAAATAATGTGACTAGACAATCTGTATTTAGTGGAACAGGATTTTTTCATGAAATCTCTTATTACAGAGCTACAACTTTCTCACTGTCATTCAACCTCCAGTAACATACAACTTCAGAAGGGTGGCTATGATATATGAGGAAACTAGTTAGAAAGAATAAGCATCTGCCAGCATGGCTAAATGGTACTATTAAAAATAAAAGGCTAATAAAACCACAAAGGCATCCTTTAAAAAAATGTAAAGCTGGAGTTGTTGAGGAAAATAGGTGTATGAACACTTTCACATTAGATGTAAAACATTAAAAAACAGAATTTGAGGAAATACTAACTAAAGAGGCAAAAAGCTAAAATATTTCTTTCAGGTACATTCAACACAAAATACTTCTGGGGAAATAATTTGGACCAGTAGAAAATCAGGTGGGGCGGGGGGGGGGGGGGGGGGGGCAAGAGTGATAAAAAAAGGGGCACCTATTGAAGATTAAGCAATAAATAAATTCTTTCCTACAGCTTTTATGATGGAGGGTCTTGTAGAGATGCCCATCTTTTAATGGATGATTCAGAGAAACTGAAGGAATTCAGCTGGAACTTGGAAGGGCTTCTAGGGTAAATTGACCAAATAGTAGCAAAACAGCTGAGTTCTAAAGAAACTCAAATACAAAATTGCTAGTAATCTGTAACCTATCACTCAAATCTACTTCTTTACTAAAGGACCAAGTAACAACTGCACAAACCTGATGTTGGTTCTGGGTAAAAATAGTGAAAGCTATTGTTAAGAACAAAATTACTAGTCATATAGATAAAAATGGATTAATTGGGTTATCAGCATGGGCCTCCCTCATGCTGTTCCCATACATCCTTCCCATTTTCAACAACAGTCTTTCCTCTGGTATTTTCCCCTCAGCCTGGAAACACGCCCTTATCTGTCCACTCCTAAAGAATCCTTCCCTTGATCCCTCCACACCAGCTAACTGGCGTCCCGTGTCAAATCTTCCTTTTCTGTCTAAAATCGTGGAAAAACTTGTATTTATACGGCTCTCTACCCATCTGGACTCTACCCTCTCTCTCCATCCACGTCAATCCGGGTTTCGCACAGGCCACAGCATAGAGACCATTCTCACTTCCCTTCTGAGTGAAGTTCACCAAGCCCACGATCGTGGTGATCTTTCCCTTGTGGTGACCTTAGATCTTTCCTCTGCTTTTGATATTGTGGATCATCGCACTCTTCTAAATCGGCTGGCTGACCTTGGGATTTGTGGGTCTGTCCTTGCCTGGTTTCGTTCTTTTCTTTCCTCTCGCACTTTTTCAGTAAAGACTAGCTCATCTACCTCCTCCTCCCTACCCCTTTTTTGTGGTGTTCCCCAGGGCTCTGTCCTAGCTCCTCTTCTTTTTAACATTTTTCTTGCCCCTTTAGCACTTATCGTCCAACAGTCAGGGATTTCTGGATATTTCTATGCTGACGACATTCTTCTTGTTCATCACACTAGTTCCCTCTCACTGGATCTTTCCGCTCTTAACCTCTGTCTCACCCGTGTCGCTACTTGGATAAACACTAACTTTCTCCATGTTAACCCCTCTAAATCAGCTGCTCTTTGGCTCTCCTTTAACACACCTCCACCCACCTGCTCTCCACTTTTTCTCTCTACTCCTATCCCTTTAGTCTCTTCCCTCTGCTATCTCAGAGTCACCCTCGATGTCTCCCTTTCATTTCACCATCACATCTCTTCACTGGTTCGTCGTTCTTTCTTCTTTCTCCGTCAAATCCGAGCTGTCCGCCCTTTTCTCCCTTCCTCCTCTCTCACTTCTTTAGTTATCTCTCTAGTCCTATCGAGGTTAGATTATTGCAATACTGCTTTAGCGGGTCTCCCAAAATATCAGCTTCGACGTCTTCAATTAGTCCAGAATACAGCTGCACGTTTACTCACTTATTCCTCCCCCCTTGACCACATTACTCCCCTCCTCCTCCGTTTACACTGGCTTCCACTTAACTTCCGTTTTCATTACAAAATACTCATACTAACTCATAATGCATTGCACACTGGTTCTCCCCAGTATATAGCCGATTCCATTAGTTTATAACCTTCCCCCCCCCCCGTCTTCTCCGCTCAGCACATGGTTACCGTCTCTATCTCCCTGCTCCATCCTCAGCTCACTTGGAAACAACATGTCACTCTGCTTTTTACTTCCTGGCCCCAGCCCTCTGGAATTCACTCCCATTTGCCCTCCGTACCGAGCTATCCTTTCAAAGATTTAAGTCCCTACTCAAGACTCATCTCTTTCAGCAGGCTTTTGATTTCCCAGATCCTTAAGACCGGCCTTCCCACCAGTACTTTCCCTCACTTGTCTCTTTCCCACTTTTGCCTTTTCTGCTTCTTTCTGTCCTGTCCAAATAATGGCATTCTTTTTCCTTTTCTTGCTTTTATTTGTTGATTATGCTGTACACCGCCCTGACGCACCTGCCTGGGCGGTATATCAAGTAACGAATAAAGATAAAGATAAAGTAATGCATGACATTCCTTTACTATTAGAATTTTTTGAAAGTCTGAATAAGCATATGAGTAACAGCACAGCAAACTTACCTTAAAGACTGGTGGCTTGCCGTGCTTCCTCCAATCCAGACACGGCAGCTCTTCTCTCCTGGGTTGAAGTCTCAGGTGGCCAATGGGAAGAGGCTAAGCAGGCCCATGCAGCAGTTAGCCTCAGAAGGATGTCCACCCTGGCCATGGACCTAATACAATTAAAACAACTACAGCAATGGAGCAAAATGATTGAGGTAAAGGGAAGTGCTGCACGGAAGGGGGGTTGGGTTACAGAGGACACACAGGGTCATATGGCAGGGGAAAGGAAAGGTTCTCCAGGACCAAGCAGGAAGTCAGTCCTCACATATGGGTGACATCGACATCAATGAAGCCCTTCCGGAGCATTTCCCCAGCTTTCCAAGAAAGCCTTTGGGAATGCAGGCACGCATGCGTGGTTCCCTTCCCGCCTAAAGGTGCCATCTTGCTCAGTCTCTCTTTTTCCGTGAAGCCAACCGGACGTGTGTCCTAGTCCTCCCGGAAAATAGTTTGATTTTTTCGCGATTCCTTCGCTATTTTTTCTCCGGTTCCCCTCCTACCGGGTTCGGTACACCTGTATCGAGCCCGATCTTCTTTTTTCGGTTTTTGCCCTTTGTGGCTGGCGTTCGTGCCCTTTTTTTCTTTTTCCCTGGAAGGCCGGTCCTTTGACCTCACGGGGACTCTTTTTTCCCCGATGGCTTCCAGTGGGTTCAAAAAGTGTGATCGGTGCAAGAAGCTAATGTCTCTCACCAACACACACGACTGCTGCCTTCGGTGCCTTGGTCCTGACCACGATCCTAAGACGTGTGGACCATGGGGCCCGGACCTCATCTGAGGCCTCAACCTCTCGGGAATCAGATCCCGAGCACTGTCGGGGCTCCTCGGACAGGGGGTCCCCCGACCGGGAACGAAAGACGAAGAAGCGGCTCGTGAGGGCGTCATCGGAAGAGGTCCCTGGCTCCTCGAGAGCTAGGTCTCAGACCCCCGACCATCGCCCTGGGCCCGTGGAACAGGAGAAGCCTCCCAAAGTACCTCGAGTGGAGCCGGAGTCTGCTGGACACGTAAGTCCTGTAGTCTTTGTGGACTCTCCTTCCAGAGAGCCGACGTCGGGCCCGGCGCCGCCGGGGCCCGAGTCGGGGGCTGCTGAGTCTCCTGAGCTGGGTCTCAGGCTGACAGCCTTGGAGAGCAGACTGTCTGCCTTCATGGAACAGCAGCGGGCACTGATGGCCAGCCTGTCTGGTGCATCTGCCCCGACCACCGGGACATCGACATCGAAGTCGACCCCGGAGACCGAGCCGATACTCGAGACCATAAAGGCTCGAGGTCGACCTCAGTCGCGGTCTCCCTCGACCTCCCGTTCGGGACGAGGGCGTCGACACCGGTGCCTTCGGCGTCAGGGCGGGTGCTCACAGGCCCCGCGCGTTCGGACCCCGATTCCTCATTGGATGAGTCCGCCTGGGAAACAGAGGACGAGGAGTCCCCGACACCTTCCGGACTCGGTGCGTCCCGTCGGACTCACCACAGTCCGAGCCCCAGAGTAGATCCCCCCCGGAGGATACCCGGTTTTCAGAGTTTGTCCGGGATATGGCCACCGTGTTGGCTATCCCTGCGGACCCCGAGGAGGAGCCTCGAGCTGAGGAGCTCGAGGCCCTACAGTACGAGACTCCTCCGAAGGAGGCCTTCACTGTTCCTGTTCCTCCGATGCTGGAATGGCTCCTCTTCCGGATGTGGGAGGCACCGGCCTTGGCGCCGGTTCTAAGCAAGCGGGTCGATTCTATCTATCAACTCCAGAAGAGCCCTGGCTTTCAGAAGGCGCAACTACCACACCATTCCATGGTGGTGGAATCGATCATGCATCGCCTGAAAAGTCAGAAGATGCACTCCGCGGTGCCCCCTGGCAGGGAGGCCCGGAGCCTCGATGGTTTTGGTAAAAAGTGCTTCCAGGGCTCGATGCTTGCTTGCCGTGTCCAGTCTTACCAGCTGTACATGGGCATGTACTTGCAAGACCTGGCCAAAGAGTTGGCCGGGTTCTCTGCTGATCTCTCCGGGGAACCCTTGCAGAGGTTCAAGTCCTTGTCCTCGGGGATCTGGGAATGCTCCAAGTTTATGTTCCGTGCTGCCTACGATGGCTTCGAGGCTTAGGCCCTTGTTGCGGCAGCCGGCATCGCGGCTCGACGCCAGGCATGGCTGCAGTCATCGGACCTCGAGCCATGGGTTCAGGACAAGTTGGCCGATGTCCCTTGCCAAGGTGAGAACCTTTTTGGCAAGCCCATGACCGAGAAGGCCGCACAGCTCGAAACCGAGCACCTCACAAGGACAAGGCTGTCTAGGAAGACTTCTGCCCCTTCTCACAAAAAGAAGGGCTCGGATAAAAAGCCCTTTTACCCGAGGAAGGGCACTGCCTACAAACAGTACCCACAGTACCAGGCCGCCCAAGCTGCCCCTCAGGGTCAGCAAGCCAAGGGGCAGGGTAATGGGCCCCATAGGCAGAGGACTCCCATGCCTCCGGCCCCTGCTCCCACTCAGCGGGGTGGGGGTTTTGACTCCTTAGGCATAGCCTCTCCGTCCCTGCTCTCCCAGCCCTGCACAGGAGGTCGCCTCGCCCTGTTTGCCCACAAGTGGCCACTCATCTCTGGAGACAGTTGGGTGTTAAGCATAGTCCACAAGGGCTATCTGCTACACTTCCAACAACTGCCTCCTCCATACTTTCCAGGGGAGCCTCCAAGGCCTCCCCTGCACACAGATCTTCTCCTTCAGGAGCTCCAAGGTCTGTTGGTGGACAGGGCGGTGGAGCCTATGCCTCCCCACTTACAAGGTCAAGGGTTCTACTCCAGGTATTTCCTGGTACCCAAAAGAACTGGTGGCCTTCGGCCTATTCTAGACCTCAGAAATCTCAACAAATTCCTAGAGAAGGAAAAGTTCAAGATGCTTACTCTAGGAACACTTCTGCCCTACCTCCAGCAGGGAGATTGGCTATGTTCATTAGATCTAAAGGATGCGTACACTCACATCCTCATTCATCCAGACCACAGAAAGTACCTCAGGTTCATTGTGGGAGGAAGCCATTATCAGTACAGAGTACTGCCTTTTGGCCTCACCTCCGCTCCCAGGGTCTTTACCAAATGCCTGGCAGTGGTGGCGGCCTACCTGAGAAATCAGGGAATCTTTGTCTTCCCCTATCTGGACGACTGGCTCATAAGGGGTCAGACGTGCCAGGAGGCCCGACAGGCCACCCTCAGAACTATTTCTCTTATTCAAAGCTTGGGGTTTGTAATAAACTTTGCAAAGTCCACTTTGCTCCCCTCCCAGAACTTGGAGTTCATAGGGGCAAGGTTGGACTCTCTGCTGGCAAAGGCATTCTTGCCAGAAGACAGAGCCCAAAGACTGATAAACTTAGCAAACCAGTTTCTCAGCAGGTCACTGGTCTCCGCCAGACTCTGCCTGAGGCTTCTTGGCCACATGGCTTCGACAGTACATGTGACCCCCAATGCCAGGCTCCATATGAGGCCTGCACAGTGGTGCCTTCGGACTCAGTGGTCACAGGCCACAGGCAGCCTCAGAGACAGAATAAGGGGGTCCAGACAATTTCTGAACTCCCTCAGCTGGTGGCTGCACCCACCCAGTCTGCTGCAAGGGGTATCTTTTCAGATTCCTGGGTTCACAGTGGTGTTGATCACGGACGCCTCCTTGCAGGGCTGGGGAGCTCATTGTCTAGGCAAGTGCACCCAGGGCCTGTGGTCTCCCTGGGAAGCCGCACAGCAGATCAATCTACTGGAACTCAGGGCTATTCGGTTAGCCCTCAAAACTTTCTCTCCTACCTTGGCTCATCAGTCTGTCCTAGTTCAAACAGACAACCAGGTAGCCATGTTTTATGTGAACAAGCAGGGCGGAACTGGATCCAGGCTCCTTTGTCAGGAAGCACAGGACCTTTGCTTGTTTGCCCTCAAGCACAACATGCTTCTCAAGGCTGTGTACCTCCCTGGCCAGGAAAACTACCTGGCCGACAGGTTGAGCAGGATTCTGCAGCCCCACGAGTGGCAGCTCCATCCTTTGGTGGTTCAGAGGATTTTCCTGAAATGGGGACTTCCATCCATAGATCTGTTTGCCAGTCCACTGAACAAACAGCTGCCAAAGTTCTGCTCCAGACAACCGCATCCTCTGCTGATAGCAGCAGATGCTTTTCTGATCTCATGGTCTCAGGGCCTCCTGTATGCGTTTCCTCCCACGCCCTTGGTGGCCCGAACCCTGTTCAAGATTCTTCAGGACAAGGCCTTGGTCCTGCTGGTGGCTCCCAGGTGGCCGAGACAGCCTTGGTTTCCACTTCTGCTTCAGCTGGCAGTGGATTCCCCACTGCCTCTGGGGTTGGAACCCGACCTTCTCTCTCAGGATCAGGGTTCCCTTCTGCACCCCAATCTCAAAGCTCTCAATTTGATGGCTGGAGGATGCAAGGGTAGTTTTGGCTCCCTGGGGCCTACCTCAGGAAGTTGAAGAGTATGTCCTAGCCTCTAGGAAACAGTCCACTAGGAAAACCTATGCTCTCAAATGGAAAAGGTTTTCTGTATGGTGTCAGCTACGTACAGAGGATCCTTTCTCCTGTACTGTACCAGTAGTGCTTCAGTACTTACTGCACTTATCAAATCAGGGACTTAAGTCCAATTCTGTTCAGGTCCACCTCTCAGCTCTAGCAGCTCACCACTCACTGGTGGAAGGACATTCTCTGTCGGTTCACCCCTTGGTGTCCCGCTTTCTCAGAGGCTTGCTTTTGCTCAAGCCTCCAATCCGTCCTGCTCCTGAGTGGGAGCTGATTGTGGTCTTGCAGCAACTGACTCGCCCACCTTTTGAGCCGATGGCTACTTGCCCTCTACGCTTGCCTTACACCCGCTTCTATAGGAACAGGGTAGTCCTTAGGACTCATCCAAAGTTCCTCCCTAAAGTTGTCTCCTCCTTCCACCTTAACCAAGAGGTGGTTCTTCCAACATTCTTCCCTAGGCCTCATGCAAGCCAGGCTGAAGCAGTTCTGCATACTCTGGACTGTAGGAGGGCCTTATCCTTCTACCTTGACTGTACGCAGGGGCATAGAAGGGCTACTCAGCTCTTCATATCTTTTGACCCTAATAATTTGGGGTTAGCTGTGTCCAAGCGTACCTTGTCCACCTGGGTGGCTGACTGTATCACCTGGGCTTACAGGGCGGTTGACCTTCCTTTGCAAGGTCGGGTCACGGCCCATCGTGTCAGGGCAATGGCTGCCTCAGTGGCTCACCTCCGCCCTGTACCATTGGTGGACATCTGCAGGGCTGAAACTTGGTCCTCAAGCCAGACTTTTGCGGCCCATTACTGTCTGGAGAGGGAGTCCCGTAGGGACAGTGCTTTTGGCCAGGCAGTACTCCGGAATCTCTTTGAGGTTTAGGCAACTCCTGCCCTCCAGCCCTCCGTTGGGCTACCGGTGGAGGTTCTGTCAGTGAAAAGCCTTTCTTTGATGCTGGGACTAGAGGGAGTTCTCTTGTTCAGCCTGGGTTCATTGGTAGCCCAGAGCTAGGGAGTCACCCATATGTGAGGACTGACTTCCTGCTTGGTCCTGGAGAAAGAGTAGTTACTCACCTGTAACAGGTGTTCTCCAGGAGCAGCAGGAATCAGTCCTCACAACCCTTCCTCCTCCCCTGGGAGTTGCAGTTGTACATAGTTTATTTTTACATTTTTGTGTGCTGTTTTTAGCTATGTCATTTGACTGAGCAAGATGGCACCTTTAGGCGGGAAGGGAACCGTGCATGCGTGCCTGCATTCCCAAAGGCTTTCTTGGAAAGCTGGGGAAATGCTCCGCAAGGGCTTCATCGACGTCGATGTCACCCATATGTGAGGACTGATTCCTGCTGCTGCTGGAGAACACCTGTTACAGGTGAGTAACTACTCTATACTGCAGCTGCCGGACATAGAGGATGGGGAATATGGACACGAGGGAGGTCAAAAGCAGAGGGAGGATGATGCTGGACATGGGGAAAGGGAGATGGAGAAGAGATACTGTACATGGAGGAGTTATAGGAAGATGGACATGGGGAAAGGGAGATGGAGAAGAGATGCTGTACATGGAGGAGTTATAGGAAGAGGGACATGGGGAAAGGGAGATGGAGAAGAGATGCTGTACATGGAGGAGTTATAGGAAGATGGACATGGGGAAAGGGAGATGGAGAAGAGATGCTGTACATGGAGGAGTTATAGGAAGAGGGACATGGGGAAAGGGAGATGGAGAAGAGATGCTGTACATGGAGAAGTGATAGGAAGAGGGACATGGGGAAAGGGAGATGGAGAAGAGATGCTGTACATGGAGGAGTTATAGGAAGATGGACATGGGGAAAGGGAGATGGAGAAGAGATGCTATACATGGAGGAGTTATAGGAAGAGGGACATGGGGAAAGGAAGATGGAGAAGAGATGCTGTACATGGAGGAGTTATAGGAAGAGGGACATGGGGAAAGAGAGATGGGGAAGAGATGCTGTACATGGAGGAGTTATAGGAAGAGGGACATGGGGAAAGGGAGATGGAGAAGAGATGCTGTACATGGAGGAGTTATAGGAAGATGGACATGGGGAAAGGGAGATGGAGAAGAGATGCTGTACATGGAGGAGTTATAGGAAGAGGGACATGGGGAAAGGGAGATGGAGAAGAGATGCTGTACATGGAGGAGTTATAGGAAGATGGATATGAGGAGGATTGGAAAATGGAGGAGAGAATGATGCTGGACAAAGGGGAAGGAAGTGCTTGACATTTGGAGGGGAGAAGCTGGATCCAGTGTGATTCTGGACACAGGGGAGAGAGCATTGAGCTACAGAGGGGAGATCTGAACTTGATAGGATATAGGGAGATGGAGTGGAGTTGTGAGACATGGAAGGAAATAGGGCAGGAATGCTGGGCATGGGGAGATAGGAGATATTTTGTATATGGTGGTGGGATATGGAATAAAAGAAAGGTGGAAATGGTGGACAGGGAGAGAGAGGGAGGCAGATATTGAATGGGGAAATGTTGGACAATAGGGATAGAGGGAGGGGAAAGATACTGGACACAGCAGGGAAGACAGAAAGGGGTGAATTAGTGATAGACTGGGGGAAGAGAGAGAGATGAGGAATGGGAGGATAGTGCTTAAGGTTGAAGAGTAGTAGATTGAGGACAAGATGGTAAGAAAGAGAGAAATTTGAGTCCAAAGAGAGAGAGAAAAAAAATCATTGAGGAAAGCTGAAAAGAAAAAGATCAACGTCAGAGATAGTTGTAAAGGAGAGAAGTAGCAGATGAACTTGAGATCCAGGAAAAAATAAGAGAAGATGCATGAAAGCAAAAACCAGTGACTGGAACCAACACAAATAGAAAAATTAAAAAAAAAAATGGCCAGACAGCAAAGGTAGAAAAAAGAGAGATGTGGTGGTGCTTTTGCAAGTTACCTGCCTCCGTACCCAGAAGGTCACCATTTGAAGACCTCCTGACTGTGAGGAAAAAAACCTAGTTGGGTTTATTTGCCTGAAACCTCTAGTAACTTTTCAGCTATATGTTTCGTTTGGGTAGTTGACATACTGTAGCTACCCTCTTTACTCTTTTCTTAATGTTGTTATTTAAAGTTGTTTGATTCAAAGTCTTTTAAACTTATTAGATGTATTTCACGTTAGTTTGTCATTGACCATAAAAGAACTACATAAAATCAGGGTTACTCAACTGTGAATGTGAATCTCTAATTAATTATTGTGAAAGATTTTCCTCCTAATTTCTTAATCGAGATAAAGGTTTAGAATTCAAATAATATACCTGGGTAGGTGGGAGATGGGGAGGGAGGGTGGGAATCAAACATCACTGGTCACTACCTTATAAGAAAAGCTCTCATCTTTTCACAGCAAGACACTTTTGCAAACTTTATAAGCGAGTAAACATTTTATCACTCTACACACAGAATTACATTTGTAGTCTTCTTCCATCTTTTCAAGCTTTCAAAGACACATACACAGTATTAAATAGTTCTTCCTTTCTCTCTGAGAGCACATTGTAAACCCTGTTCACCCACCAACAGAGGCAGCTTCTAAATCAGTTCTTTCTCATTCTTATCACCCTTTAATCTCCTTTTAAACTAAGGTGGGCATTTCTGCACTTAAAGAAAGCTCACTTTTCTGAGTCAATTTTCTTGTATCTTGCAAAATATATATAAACCTGTACATTTCTTTGGAGCTTTTAGACACGTTTCTCTTTCACTCTTCCCCAAAACTTGCTTCAAGATTATTATTTGATATTGCAGCAATTTGGTTTACACACTTTTCTAGGAGATAAGACTGATGCAGTGGCTTTAGTATTTATTACTGTATTTGCAATCAGGATAGCGGTATGCAAAACGAGAATCACAGGCACTCAAAGCTTTCAGAATCTCCTTCAGTTTCCCAGCTGCCTGAATGACCTGCTGGTTGGGAAGTGAAGTCTCCTTGCAGAGGTTTAGAAGTCTGTCTATCTTCTCTTGCATCGACATGGGGAATTTTCCCTTTAGAAGTTGAGGCAGAAGATCCTTACACACCATGATGAAGTTCTGTTTTTCGCTGACTGAATCACAAGAGGTAGAGGCAGATGTGCAGTCTGAAGTCAAACAACTAAAGATGTCCTTGGGATCCTGTTTGTTAATTTTTGGATAACCTAACAGAAATAACACAGAATAAGAACATAAAGCTGCTGTTAGCCATTAAGATAAGTATCAAATTGCTTCATTATAATTTAAAATGTCTTCAGAGTTATTAAAGAAATCTACTTCTTCTTTACAGAGTGTTAATACAACTGTGTAAAATGTTGCAGTCATAAATTACAGTTAGCTCTTTGACAGGGCTGGCCCAGAGTTGGTTCAAGGTGTTGGTGCCCTAGGCAAACTTTAAGCCTTATGCCTCCCAGGCTGTTAGAATCTATTGTTTATTTAGGTTTTATTTATTTTATTTAGGTTTTTTCTATACCGCGCTCTTTAGCATCAGCTCGGTTTACATCATAACAATTTTGTGCAGTGCAGACAGCGTCTGAACTGTACTTACAAGGAATAGGGTTTACAACTTGGCTAATTGGGGGGAACTATATAGCTTTAGCTGTGAATGCTCTGCTCGTTGCCGCCCCACAAAAGTTGGCACCCTAGGACACCTCCTAGTTTGCCTAGTGGTTGGGCTGGCCCTGCTCTTTTAACTCTAAAGCAGCGGTTCTCAACCTGTGGATCACGACCCCCATGGGGGTCACCACAGGATTCAGTGGGGGTCGCCTCACTCCACTGTTAAAAAAAACCAAAACAAGTTGCTGCCACTGCCGAGTCCGCTTCTTGGCAGCGGCAAACTGACAGTCTCCAATCTTCTGCAGCCGCGGCGCCCTGCCTCTTAGGGAACCGCGGCTGTGCTTGTGAGTGAAGCCGTTGCGGAGCCTTTCTGTCTCTCAATGGGCTCTGTGCAGCATTGTCCCGACTCCAAAGGAAGTTGTTTACCACTTCCTTTGGAGTTGGAACAATGGCATGCTGCATGGAGCCTGTTGAGAGACAGGCTCCGCAACGGCTTCACTCACAGGCACAGCCGCGGTTCCCTAAGAGGCAGGGAGCCACGGCTGCAGAAGAACAGGGCAGTAGCAGGCAGACAGGGAGAGGGGAGGAGGGGGCAGGGAACTTGCAACGGGGCTGACATGAGGGAGGGAGGGAGGGAGGGGGGCTGACATGGAGGGAGGGGAGAGCTGATTGTTGGATGGAGGGAGGGAGGGGGCTGATATGGACAGGGGGGCTGACATGGAGGGAGGGGAGACATGATGGATGGATGGAGGGAGGGGGCTGACATGGAGGGATGGATGGATGGAGGGAGGGAGGGAGGGAGGGAGGGAGGGGGCTGACATGGAGGGATGGATAGATGGAGGGAGGGAGGGGGGCTGACATGGAGGGATGGATAGATGGATGGAGGGAGGGGGGCTGACATGGACAAAGGAAAGAGACAGGGGGACATACTGGACAGACGGGGGATAAATGCTGGACAGAGGGGAGAGACAGTGTGGGTTAGGATTATAATGGGCAGATGGGGGGTGGGCTAGGACTGGTAATGGGTTGATTAGGGAAGGCTAGGACTGGGAATGGACTGATCAAGGGGGGGGGGGTTGGGACTAGTAATGTGCTGATAGGGGGTAGGACTAGTAATGGACTGATGGGGGGCTAGCATTGGAAATGAGCTGATCGGGGAGGTTAGGACTGGAAATGGACTGATTAGAGGAGGCTAGGTCTGGTAACAGGCTGATGGGGGAGGGGGGGGGGGGTAGGACTGGTAATGGGCTGATTAGGGGAGCCTAGCACTGGTAATGGGGTTGAGGAGGGAGTAGCACTGGAAATGAGCTGATTAGGGGAGGCTAGGACTGGTAATTAGCTGATGGGGGGGGGGGGTAGGACTGGTATTGGGCTGATTAGGGGAGGCTAGCACTGGTAATGGGGTTGAGGGGGGACTAGCACTGGAAGCGAGCTGATTGGGGGCTTCGACTGGGAATGGGCTGATTGTGGGAGGGGAGGATAGAGCTGCTGGCCCTGGAAGAAAACTGGGGGCTAAGGCTACAAATGGGCTGATACGAGGGGATGGGAGAGGGGCTGCCATTGTATTTGTACTAGAAGGGACTGGTCAGTGGGGAAGGAGGGGGACTGGAAGGGAATGGACACCAGTGGCAGTCATGGGAATGCAAGTTGACATTGGAAGGTACTGGGAGTGAGGACTGGAAAGGGGCTGATACTGGGGGGAGTTACTGGGACTGGAAATAGGCTGATGGAAAGAAGTGAAGAAAATGAAAGAAGAGATAAGAAATGGCAGATGGACCATAGACCATAGAAAGAGAGCTAAGAGAAGACAGGAAAGCAGAAGCCTCAGATCGGGACCAGCATGATCAGAGAATAAATTGGTCAGACAACAAAGGTAGAAAAAAATAAATTTATTTCATATTAGTGATTTGACTACAAAATCATCATAATTTTGAAATCAAATATTGTTACTTGTTATTGTGGTTTAAATAAGTAAATTTTATCAATAAAAACATATTGCAAAGCCCTATAATATATTAATAATTCAACAAATGATTACAGCGACAATGCGTTAACGATAAAGGAAGAGAGACACATTTGATTTTATCGTTGGGGGTCACCACAAGTTGACCAATGGTAAAAGGGGTCACGGTACAAAAAAGGTTGAGAACCACTGCTCTAAAGCCTCTAGAACAGCACTATGTTCCTGAAATCAAGACAGCTATAAAAGATTACAAAGCAGCCAAAGGAGTAGGGAAAACTGCTGTGGCGAGCTTTTACCCATCAATTACAAATAATATATTTTAGATGAGAACATCAATTGTAATAAATATATTTCACTTGGAAGCACATACTGCACATAAAAACCTCACACATGTAAACTTCACACCCGTAAAATATATAGTAGAAATCATATATTTAAAAAACCCTTTCTGCTAAACTTTTGCAAGAACAAACTGATTGTGAAAACAAGTGTGCAAGAAACTGAATGCAAAAAAAATAAAATTCATTAGGAAAATATATATTACAACAAAATCAAGAAACAGTACAAAAAGATTACAAAAGACATTTCTTTTAAGTTCAGGGTGGTTGACCTTTTCCTTTCTTTGATATGGTGTTCTAATCAGCGCCCCAAGTAGTCCTTTCTGACAATGGACACAGTTGCCAAATGGCTACAATTTCCAAGTTAAAAGGCTTTGTGATCACTATTACTCCTACTACTTATCATTTGCATAGCGCTAGAAGAACATAAGATAAGAACATAAGATCAGGGGTGGCCCAAGGGGGGTGCGGGGCCATGTGCGGAGACTAGGTGTGGGGCCTCATTTGCATAAGTGGCCTTATTTGCATAAATATTTGCATAATGTTACCATACACTAACTTTTAGTAAACATGTCTCTTAATGAGTGTATGGATAAAGAAAGACTAAAAGATTTCTACATTACTATAATCCAGTGCCAACCGCCAGGCACATTAGGAACTACTACAAACGCTGCCCATTTAGAACCCATAGCAAACCCGCCGTATCCTGACAGCACTACCAGGACTCACAAAGCACCAGACCCTACCTATCAAAAGGCAACACTGCAAATATTAAGCCAATACATTTCAGAGAATACTGGGGAAAGAGAACAAGTGGCAACGTCAAATAGGAATTACATAAACAGAATACTTCAGCTCAGTTACATATGCAGAACATAGACCATCACCAAACAAGGAATCACAATTTAGAAACAGGAAGGCAATAATTAAACTGGGAACCCCAAAAGCCAAACTTGGAATGTACAACAACACTGTAGAAATAAAACTATAAATTAATTTCCTCTTGTACCAAACAAAGCGCAGACGTTAATGATGCACATTTCCCATAGCTTTCATATTCCAGTTAATAAATTCAAAATAAAGAGATATCTTTCTACCTTTTGTGCATTTTTTTCCAGTTGCAATTGGTCCAGCCACTTTCTTCTGGTTTCTTCATGTTTTCTGCTAACTCTCCATCATCTGCTGTCCATTTGTCCTTTCTTCTCTCTTCTAGTTTTTTTTCCATTCTCTCTCTCTACATCTGCTTTAACATACTAATCTTTCTCCTTTTGCTCTTTCCTCATTCCTATTTCATCCACACAAATTTTACCCCTCCATCCTCAATCCCCACTTACTCTCCCAATACCCGGCCAATTGTAGATTTTTCATCCCTCCTACACAAAATATTTTTCCCCTCTCCATTTTACTCTCCCAGCCCCATCCCATTCTAATCCTCCCCCAACATCAGCTCCCTTCTAGTTCCAGTCTCACCAAGCATCCATTCCCTTCTAGTCCCCCAATCAGCCCATTTCCAGTCCTAGCTCCCCCATCCATTTCCAGTCCAAGTCCCTTCATCAGCTCATTTCCAATCCTAGCCCCCCATCAGCCCATTTCTAGTCATTTCCTAGCCCCAGCATCAGCCCATGTCAAATCATAGCTCCCCTCCACTCAGCCCAATTCCAGTCCAAGCCCCCCCATGAGCCTACTTCCAGTTCTAGCCCCTCCATGAGTCCATTTCAATTCAAGCCCCCACCACAGCCCATTTCCAATCTTAGCTCCCCCCAACAGCCCGTTTTTTCCAGTCCTATCCTAGCTGTTCCATCAGCCCATTTTCAGTCTTAGCTCCCTTCCCTCACAGCCCATTTCCATTCCAAGCCCCCTCCCCATCAGCTATTTGCAGTTCAAGCCTCCCCTTCCACTCAGCCCATTTCCAGTCCTAGCAACCCCCCAACCCATTACCAGTCCTAGCCCCCCGTCAACTTCCAGTCCTAACCCCCATCACCCCATTTTCAGTTTAAGCCCCCCCTATATCCCATTACCAGTCCTAACCCCCCATCAGCCCACTTCCAGTCCTAACCCCCCATCAGCCCATTTCCAGTCAGCCCCCCATAGCCCATTGCCAGTCTTAAACCCCCCCATCAGCCCACAGTCCATTACCAGTCCTAACCACATCAGCCCACCTCAAGTCCTAACCCCTCCCCATCAGCCCATTTCCTGTCCTAGCCCCCCCATAGCCCATTATCAGTCCTAAACTCCCCATAGCCCATTACCAGTCTTAACCCCCCCATAGCCCATTACCAGTCCTAACCCCCCATCATCCCATTTCCAGACAGGCCCCGTCAGCCCACAGCCCATTACCAGTCTTAACCCCCCCATAGCCCATTACCAGTCCTAACCCCACCCCCTCTGCCCACTTCCAGTCTTAACCCCCCCCATAGCCCATTACCAGTCCTAACACCCATCACCCCATTTCCAGACAGCCCCCATCAGCCCACAGCCCATTGCCAGTCTTAACCCCCCCATAGCCCATTGCCAGTCTTAAGCCCCCCATAGCCCATTACCAGTCCTAACCCCCCATCACCCCATTTCCAGACAGCCTCCATCAGCCCACAGCCCATTGCCAGTCTTAACCCCCCCATAGCCAGTCTTAACCCCACCCCCCCATAGCCCATTGCCAGTCTTAACCCTCCATAGCCCATTGCCAGTCCTAACCCCCCATCACCCACACCATTTCAAGACAGCCTCCATCAGCCCACAGCCCATTGCCAGTCTTAACCCCCCCATAGCCAGTCTTAACTCCATCCCCCCACAGCCTATTGCCAGTCTTAACCCACCCATAGCCCATTGCCAGTCCTAACCCCCCCCATCACCCCATTTCCAGACAGCCCTCATCAGCCCACAGCCCATTGCCAGTCTTAACCCCCCCTAGCCCATTGCCAGTCTTAAACACCCCCCCGGCTCATGGCAACTTAAAAAAAGAAAAAAAGCTGGCCGCTGCCGCCGCGGCGGCATGGAGTGTCCCGCGGGGCTCCCTCTGCCCGGCGGAACTCTCCCGGCGCGGCTGAGCCCCTCTGCGCCGGTTGCAGATACGCGAAGGGAGAGTGTCTCCCTCGCGTCTCTGTTAAGCCCGCAGGGGTAGATGGGAAATTTGTATTTTTCAACAACACCCAAGCTTGATGTACGTCTTTAACCTTTGCAACTGCTCCTTTTAGTTTTTTCTTAACTGTTTTCCTCATTTTATCATAGTCTCCCTTTCGAAAGTTAAAAGGTAGTACTGTGGATTTCCTTACTATCCCTCCTCCACTAATTAAATCAAAGGCGATCATGCTATGATCACTATTGCCAAGTGGCCCCAACACCCTTATCTCTTGCACTAGATCTGGTGTTCCACTAAGGACTAGGTCTAATATGGCTTCCCCTCTGGTCGGTTCATGAACCAGCTGCTCCACGAAGCAGTCATTTATTTCATCTAGGAACTTTATCTCCCTAGCATGTCCTGACGTGACACTGACCCAGTCGATACCGGGGTAATTGAAATCACCCATTATTATTACTGCGCTGTAACTTTTGTTAGCTTCCTTGATTTCTTTGAGCATTTCATCATCCATTTGGTCATTCTGGCCAGGTGCTCGATAGTACACCCCCACTGCCATTGCCTTCCCCCTTTTATATGGAATTTCAATCCATATAGATTCTACAGCAGATTTTGTTTCCTGCAAAACTTTAATCCTTTCTGACTCAATGCCCTCTCTAACATAGAGCGCAACCCCTCCACCAATTTGATCAGCTCTATCATTACGATATAGTTTGTACCCAGGTATCACAGTGTCCCACTGGTTGTCCTCCTTCCACCATGTCTCTGATATTCCAATCATATCTAACCTTTCATTTAGTGCTATATATTCTAACTCTCCCATCTTATTCTTTAGACTTCTAGCATTTGCATACAAGCATTTTTTGAGAATGTATTTCATTCATGTTAATTTGGCTATTGTTAGACATGGGTAAATTGGGATCTTTAAGCTCTGTCTGCTCCGTACTTGAGGGCATTTGGGCTACTTTACTCTTTTGTGGAACCTCTCTGCTTTTGGTAGTATCCTTCAAGGATACATTCTTCCGAACCATCTGCTCTTGGGCGATTGTCGGCTTTCCCTTAATATCTAGTTTAAAAGCTGCTCTATCTCCTTTTTAAAGGTTAATGCCAGCAGCCTGGTTCCATCCTGTTTAAGGTGAAGCCCATCCCTTCGGAAGAGCCCCTCCTTTCACCAGAATGTTCCCCAGTTCCTAACAAATCCAAAACCCTCATCTCTGCACCATTGTCTCATCCACGCATTGAGACTCCGGAGCTCTGCCTGCCTTTTGGGTCCTGTGCGTGGAACAGGAAGCATTTCGGAGAATGCTACCATGGAAGTTCTGGATTTCAACTTCCTACCTAAAAGCCTAAATTTTGCCTCCAGAACCTCCCTACCACATTTTCCTATGTCATTGGTACCGACATGTACCAAGACAGCAGACTCCTCCCCAGCACTATCTAAGACCTTATCTAGGTGGCGCGTGAGGTCTGCTACCTTCGCACCAGGCAGGCATGTTACCAGGCGATCCTCACGTCCACCAGCCACCCAGCTATCTACATGCCTAATGATTGAATCACCAACTATAACGGCTGTCCTAACCCTTCCCTCATGGGCACATGGCCCTGGAGAAACTTCCTCGGTGCGAGAGGGTTTTACATCACCTGGAGGACAGGTCCTAGTTACAGGATCACTTCTTGCCACACCAGGGTGATGCTCTCCTGTCACGTGACCTCTCTCCTCCATGGCAACAGGGGTGCTGCCAGACTGGAGGTGGGACTTCAGGACTATATCCCTGTAAGTCTCGTCTATGTACCTCTCTGTCTGTCTTATGTTTTCCAAGTCTGCTACTTTAGCCTCAAGAGAACGGACTTGTTCCCTGAGAGCAAAGAACTCCTTGCACCTAGTGCACACGTAAGACCTCTCACCAACTGGGAGAAAATCATACATGTGACACTCAATGCAAAAGACTGGAAAGCCCCCATCCTGCTGCTGGACTGCTGTCTGCATCTTAGTTTTAAGCTTGTGTCTAGATCTTTAAGTTCTTACTTACTAGGGGCGTACGCAGCTCTGTACAGAGACAAGCAAGTGACAGTCCCTGCTCATAAGAGCTTTCAGTCTAGTCAAGACAGACAACACAACTGGCGACTAGGACATATCTAGGGGATTGGTAAGGCAACACATAGGAGGTGTACAGGAGATGAGGAGGACCAGGATACAAAAGCAGTCTCAAAGAAGTGAGTTTTTAGCCTGCATTTGAACAGATCCACAGATGGAGCCTTATGTACTAACTCAGATAGTTTGTTGCAGGCATAAGGAGCAGCAAGGTAGAAAGATCAAAATTTGGAGTTGGCAGTAGAAGAGAAGAGCACAGATAGAAGGGATCTGCCAGAAGAGCGGAGTTCCTGAGGAGGGGTGTAGGGAGAGATGAAAGGTAGGTAGGAGCAGCCGAATGAAGGCACCTATTAGGTCAGAAGTAGATGTTTGAACTGGATGCAGAAACGAATAGGCAGCCAACGAAGTGACTTGAGAAGAGGGGTGACATGAGCGTAGCAAGACTGGTGGAAGATTAGCTGCGCAGCTGAGTTTTGAACAGACTGAAATGAGGATAGATGATTCAGAGGAAGATCAGCAAAGAGAAGGTTGCAATAGTCTAGACGAGAGGTGACTAGAGAATGGATAAGGGTCTTCTTAGTAGTGTGTTCAGAAAGGAATGGACAAATATTGCCAATGTTATAGAGAAAGAAGGGACAGGTTCTATCTATCTGTTGATGTATGTAGAGAAGGAGAGGGAGGAGTCAAAAATGACTTTACTTTTACTTTTATTTTTTCTTCACTTAACTCACTCGGACTCTGCCCCCAAGCCAAGAGTAAGCTCTGGAGAAACCAAAGAAAATGGCTGCTGTTTGCACCAAAATACCTTCAATCTGCCTGTTGGATCTGTCCTGACCATCAGCAGTGGATTCTTACTGTGGTGCTACCAATGTTCCCTCTCATCATGCAGGATGGATTCTTCATAATAGCACCGCTGTGTTCCTGATATGACGTCAAATGCTGATCAGAGCACAGTAACTTAAAATCTTTTGCATTTGTTGTTTTTGTTGTAATATATGGGGTTTGTTGACTAAACTGCATTAGGTTTTTGCAACTAACGCTGCTTTTTTGAGCAAATAGGACATTAGCTGCAAACGTGGCACGCTATCAGTTGGGGGCATGCACAGAATTTCCCTAGCAGATTACGCACTGAAATTACAAAGAGCGTGACCGGGCAGCACCGTGGATGTACGTAATGCCGCCCATTGAGGAGCTAGTATCTGTTCCTGCGCTGTCTGCAGCTTTGCGCCTGCAGTAACTGCGCATTGCAGACGTGCCCTCTCCACCTCTAGTCCGCTCGCTCTTGCGGTGTTGCCATGCTTTCTGCAGACAGCACACACTATCGGCCGAGTTAACAGGTAATGCAACTTGGTATAATGCCCTTATATTTTCCTAGTGAATTCTATTTATGTTTGTCTTCTGTTTTGAGCACTTTTGTTTTCACAATCGGTTTGTGCTTGGCAAACGTTTTATAGACAGGGCCGACCCGTCCATTGAGCAAGAATGTTTTTTGCACAGGGCCCCGCGTTTCGGGGGGCCCCGCGCAAAGAACATTCTGCTTTTTTTTTCTTAATTAAATTTAAAAAAAAAAAAAGCTAGCCGCTGCCGCCGTGGCGGCATGGAGTGTCCCGCGGGGCTCCCTCTGCCCGGCGGAACTCTCTCGGCGCGGCTGAGCCCCTCTGCGCCGGCTTGCAGATACACAAAGGGAGAGGGTCTCCCTCGCGTCTCTGTTAAGCCCGCAGGGGCTGATGGGAAGCAGGGGTTGATGGGAAATTTCCCATCTGCCCCTGCAGGCTTAACAGAGACGCGAGGGAGACAATCTCCCTTCGCGTATCTGCAAGCCGGCGCAGAGGGGCTCAGCCGCGCCGGGAGAGTTCCGCCGGGAAGAGGGAGCCCCACAGGATACTCCATGCCGCGGCGGCGGCAGCGGCCAGCTTTTTTTCTTTTTTTAAGTTGCCATGAGCCGGGGGGGGGGGGGTTTAAGACTGGCAATGGGCTGGGGGGGGTTAAGACTGGCAATGGGCTAGGGGGGTTTAAGACTGGCAATGGGCTGGGGGGGGTTTAAGACTGGCAATGGGCTGGGGGGGTTTAAGACTGGCAATGGGCTAGGGGGGGTTAAGACTGGCAATGGGCTGTGGGCTGATGAGGGCTGTCTGGAAAGGGGGTGATGGGGGGGTAGGACTGGCAATGGGCTAGGGGGGGTGGGTTAATACTGGCAATGGGCTATGGGGGGGGTTAAGACTGGCTATGGGGGGGTTAAGACTGGCAATGGGCTGTGGGCTGATGGAGGCTGTCTGGAAATGGGGTGATGGGGGTTAGGACTGACAATGGGCTATGGGGGGGTTAAGACTGGCAATGGGCTATGGGGGGTGGGGTTAAGACTGGCTATGGGGGAGTTAAGACTGGCACTGGGCTGTGGGCTGATGGAGGCTGTCTGGACATGGGGGGATGGGGGGTTAGGACTGGTAAGGGGCTATGGGGGGGTTAAGACTGGCAATGGGCTATGGGGGGCTGGGGTTAAGACTGGCAATGGGCTGTGGGCTGATGGGGGCTGTCTCGAAATGGGGTGATGGGGGTTAGGACTGGTAATGGGCTATGGGGGGGTTAAGACTGGTAGTGGGCTGATGGGGTGGGGTTAGGACTGGTAATGGGCTATGGGGGGGTTGACTGGTAATGGGCTGTGGGCTGATGGGGACTGTCTGAAAATGGGATGATGGGGGGTTAGGACTGGTAATGGGCTATGGGGAGGTTAGGACTGGTAATGGGCTATGGGGGGGTTAAGACTGGTAGTGGGCTGATGGGGGGGATAGGACTGGTAATGGGCTATGGGGGGGTTAGGACTGATAATGGGCTATGGGGGGGCTAGGACAGGAAATGGGCTGATGGGGAGGGGTTAGGACTTGAGGTGGGCTGATGTGGTTAGGACTGGTAATGGGCTGTGGGCTGATGGGGGGTTTAGGACTGGCAATGGGCTATGGGGGGCTGACTGGAAATGGGCTGATGGGTTAGGACTGGAAGTGGGCTGATGGGGGGTTAGGACTGGTAATGGGTTATAGGGGGGCTTAAACTGAAAATGGGGTGATGGGGGTTAGAACTGGAAGTTGACGGGGGGCTAGGACTGGTAATGGGTTGGGGGGTTGCTAGGACTGGAAATGGGCTGAGTGGAAGGGGAGGCTTGAACTGCAAATAGCTGATGGGGAGGGGCTTGGAATGGAAAGGGGCTGGGAGGGAAGGGAGCTAAGACTGAACATGGGCTGATGGCACAGCTAGGATAGGACTGGAAATGGGCTGTTGGGGGGAGCTAAGATTGGAAATGGGCTGTGGTGGGGGCTTGAATTGAAATGGACTCATGGAGGGGCTAGAACTGGAAGTAGGCTCATGGAGGGGCTTGGACTGGAATTGAGCTGAGTGGAGGGGAGCTATGATTTGACATGGGCTGATGGTGGGGCTAGGAAATGACTAGAAATGGGCTTATGGGGGGCTAGGATTGGAAATGAGCTGATGAAGGACTGGAAATGGATGGGGGAGCTAGGACTGGAAATGGGCTGATGGGGGGCTAGGACTGGAAATGGGCTGATGCAGGGACTAGAAGGGAATGGATGCTTGGTGAGACTGGACCTAGAAGGGAGCTGATGTTGGGGGAGGATTAGAATGGGATGGGGCTGGGAGAGTAAAATGGAGAGGGGAAAAATATTTTGTGTAGGAGGGATGAAAAATCTACAATTGGCCGGGTATTGGGAGAGTAAGTGGGGATTGAGGATGGAGGGGTAAAATTTGTGTGGATGAAATAGGAATGAGGAAAGAGCAAAAGGAGAAAGATTAGTATTTATTTATTTATTTATTTAACAGTTATTTATATACCGCTCTTTCCCATGTTTCAAGTGCGGTTTACATGTAACAGTAGGTTAATTGGTATGAGATATACCAGGACATTTTACATAGAACAGATAATTATAAATTACAAGGAATTGTAACATTACAAGTATAACATATTAGAACATATATACATTGCTAGTTAAATTATTAATCATCATGTAAATGAGTGTGTAGTATGGTTAAATTAGTGTATTAGTGTCGTTTATTTTTGAAAATAGGGTATATAATATTAAAATAAATGTTAGCCGGTATCCCTTTGAGAATTCTGTTTTGGGAGTGTATTAAAGTGTCATGTAAAAAAGAGAGTATTTAATATTTTTTTAAATTCTTTTATGTCAGACAGTAGGCGAATGTTGTCAGGTAAATTGTTCCAGAGTATTGGAGCAGAGTGTGAGAAAGCTCTCTTATTGGTTTGTTTTCTGGCTTTTGTAAAATCTTTTGGTATTGTTAAAGTATTTATGTTTCTGCTCCTTTGAGTATGTTAAAGCAGATGTAGAGAGAGAGAATGGAAAAAAACTAGAAGAGAGAAGAAAGGACAAATGGACAGCAGATGATGGAGAGTTAGCAGAAAATATGAAGAAACCAGAAGAAAGTGGCTGGACCAATTGCAACTGAAAAAAAATGCACAAAAGGGAGAAAGATATCTCTTTATTTTGAATTTATTAACTGGAATATGAAAGCTATGGGAAATGTGCATCATTAACGTCTGCGCTTTGGTACAAGAGGAAATTAATTTATAGTTTTATTTCTACAGTGTTGTTGTACATTCCAAGTTTGGCTTTTGGGGTTCCCAGTTTAATTATTGCCTTCCTGTTTCTAAATTGTGATTCCTTGTTTGGTGATGGTCTATGTTCTGCATGTGTAACTGAGCTGAGGTATTCTGCTAATGTAATTCCTATTTGACGTTGCCACTTGTTCTCTTTCCCCAGTATTCTCTGAAATGTATTGGTTTAATATTTGCAGTGTTGCCTTTTGATAGGTAGGGTCTGGTGCTTTGTGAGTCCTGGTAGTGCTGTCAGGATACGGCGGGTTTGCTATGGGTTCTAAATGGGCAGCGTTTGTAGTAGTTCCTAATGTGCCTGGCGGTTGGTACTGGATTATAGTAATGTAGAAATCTTTTAGTCTTTCTTTATCCATACACTCATTAAGAGACATGTTTACTAAAAGTTAGTGTATGGTAACATTATGCAAATATTTATGCAAATAAGGCCACTTATGCAAATGAGGCCCCTCACTGAGTCTCCGCACATGGCCCCGCACCTCCCTTGGGCCGCTCCTGTTTATAGAGCAGGTTTTTTAATTAATATATGATTTGTATTGGGCCCCATTCTGATCGAGGCCTGTCCGGACATCCAAAATCTGGGCGGACTGGATTTGCGCTCGATTCTGCATCCACAGGAGCTAGACATTCCTGTGGGAGCAGAATCGGGGCAAAGGGTCTGGATGGGCAGGAAGTGCCGTGATTCTGGGCCGCTGGTCATCCAGTGAGATCCCCAGCTAGCCCAGTCGAAGCGCCTGCATGGAGCCATGGCACTGGGACACCATGCAGGAGCCCCAATCCACTGCCCCAAATGTGCTGTTCCTGCTGCCCGACCCCTGGAAGGGCCTGCCAAGGCTGGGACCCCCCTGCTGCCTCTCACCTTCAGGATGAGGTCCACCAGTGCTATGTGTTGCAGTTGAGGGGCCTTATTCCACCTCTGAGGTGGAATAAGTCCCCCGACTATCCCCTCCACGCCAGAAGTACAGGGCCATGACCGGAATTGGCCCTGTACATCCGTGGTTAGGGTCCCATCTTTACCATGCCCGTGCTACGCCTCTGGCCCTCTCCCACCTGCCCCATCCAGAGCTCCCCACACAACTCCTCTGTACATGCGGGGAGCTTTCGACGTGCAGTCAGCCCCAAGTGAATAGAGGGGGCTGTACGTCTTAACTGATCGTACATCCCTGCTATTCCAACATTGGAATGACCCCCATTGTGTCTTTTTATGTATGTGAATTTTATATATATGGGGATTTATGTAGTTAGAACATAAAAAATGCCATACTGGGTCAGACCAAAGTCCATCAAGCCCAGTATCCTGTTTCCAACAGTGGCCAATCCAGGTCACAAGTACTTGGCAGGTTCCCAAAATGAGACACAGGATCCACAATACTTATCCCAGGGCAAGCAGTGGATTTGCTGGCTACTCTTTAATAATGGTTTATTGACCTTTCCTCCAGGAACTTGTCTAAACCTTTTTTAAATCCAGCTACACTAACAGCTTTTACTACATCCTCTGGTAACGAATTCCAGAATTTGATTACGCATTGAGTAAAAAATATATTTTCTCTAATTAACCTTAAATGGGTTACATTGTAGCTTCATTGTGTGTCCCCTAGTCTTTTTACTTTTTGATGGTGTGAACAGCCGATCTACAGTGGTGTGCAAAAGCCTTGCATAGGCTGCATGATCAAGCTATTCTCAGCTTTATTTTGACAATATTTTCAAATGTTGTTGCAGAATCCTGGCTTATTATATACTGTTTCATTGCAAATTTAATTTGGCTGCCATCTCTGCATGCAGAATAATTTGTCTATGAGCTTTGTATGGCTATCATGAGTAAACTATGTATGATCAACCAGATTCTGTGTCAAAATGGGATCAAAATGAACCAATAGAATACTGCGCTTCCTCAGCCAATAGGAAGTCATATTTGATAGCCAATCGGTGCATGATATTTTGCCAGCACATAGGATTTGAATTTAATGTGGATCAACTGGTGTGTATTGCATCTGATGCTGAACGTCTTGGCATGGCGAAGAGGTCGCATTTTCTATCAATGGAGGACCAGGTCCAGGTGGTGGTTTTGCACGAGGAGGATTATTTCAGCCCACAGATTGCAGAAAAGGTCAGCTATAATCAGAGCATGGTTGTCTGCATTCTGTAGAAGCATAAGGAGACGGGAAATATGCAGGACCAAGCACTGTAGCAGTCGGCCTAGAAAGTTAACTAAGGTGGATGACAGGACCTTGATAAGGACATCTCTTGGCAAGCTGACCTCCCCGGAGCTTCTGCGGGCATGGAAGGAGAAGTGTTCTGTTGCAGTTTGCACTACCACTGTGAGGATGCTTGGAGTACGGGTCGAGGGGCTGTAAGGTGCAAAGGAAGCCGCTACTAATGTTGGAACAGAGGAAGAGACGCATTGAGTGGACATCGAAGCACTCAAAATGGAGCAAGGCTGACTGGGAGAAAGTTCTATTCAGCGAAGAAAGTACGTTCTGCATTCTGGGTGACCAGGGCAAAACCTATCTGAGGAGGTTTCCTCATGAAGAGTACAAACCAGAGTGCTTGACTATCTCTGTGAAGCATCCAACCAAGGTCATGATCTGGGGGTGCATGGCAGCCAGTGGTGTTGGAAGACTCCATATCATTGATGGAATGATGAATGCAGCGAACTACATAGGAATTCTGCAAAAGTGCGTGCTGCCATCATCTGAGCAACTGTTTCCTGGCAGATATTTTTTCCAGGATGACAATGCACCTTGCCACCGAGCGAAAACTGTCACTGACTGGAAGAAAATAAATGGAGTTCAGACCATTGATTGGCCAGCTCAGTCACCTGATCTCAATCCAATTGAGAATCTTTGGTACAAAGTATCAGTTGAGATCACCAAGAAGCAGCGGGGACCAAGCGAGAGTTGATTGAGTCACCGATTGCAGCCTGGAATCACGGAACTTACTCGGATGGAAGGAAGGTGATTAGCGGTGTGCCTCAGGGTTTAGTCCTGGGACCGGTACTATTCAATATATTTATGAGTGATATTGCCGAAGGGCTGAATGAAAAAAGTCTGTCTTTTTACAGATGACACCAAAATTTGCAACAGAGTGAACTCCCCTGAGGGAGTGGAGAACATGAGGAAAGATCTACAAAAGCTGGAAGAATGGTCTAATGCTTGGCAGTTAAGATTTAATGTGAAGAAGTGCACTGTCATGCACTTGGGATGCAGAAATCCAAGAGAATTGTATGCGATAGGAGGTGAGAGATTGGTGTGCACAGACCAGGAGACCAGGAGAAGGACCTGTCATTGTTTCTGACAGTCTCAAGGTGGCAAAACAGTGTGACAGGGCAGTGGCAAAAGCCAGAAGGATGCTGGGTTGCATAAAGAGAGGAATTACCAGCAGAAAGGAAGAGGTATTGATGCCACGATGCAAGTCACTAATGAGGCCTCACTTGGAATATTGTGTTCAGTTTTGGAGACCATATCTCACAAAAGATATAAAAAGGCTGGAAGCGGTTCAGAGGAAGGCGACCAAAATGATTTGGAGCCTGCGTCAGAAGACTAATGAGAAGAGACTTGAAGACCTTAATATGTACACTGTGAAGGAGAAGAGGGATGGGGAGATATGATTCAGACTTTTAAATATTTAAAGAATATTAATGGACAAACAAACCTCTTCCAAAGATGGGGAAGCTGTAAAACTAGAGGGCATAACATGAAGCTGCAAGGGGTAAACTGAAAGGCAATGTCAGGAAATACTTTTTCACAGAAAGGGTGGTGGATGCTTGGAATGCCCTCCCGATGGAAGTGGTGGGGGCAAACAAAGTGACAGAATTCAAAATGGCATGGGACAGACACAGTGGATCCCTTTATAGCAACAGGATAAAATCAAAATAAGCATAACTATCTTTATATCTGAACAAATAGGGGCGACCTACACAGAGTGGTGGGTACACCCCTAAACAAAAGTATGGGGAGGGGTGATCTACACTGAGTGGCATGTGCACCTACTCTTGCCGCCTTGCTGGGCAGACTAGATGGACCATGCTGGTCTTTATCTGCCATCATATACTATCTTCCTATCATAACACGAGAACACCTTGTCAAATTGGTCCACTCCATGCCAGACAGATGTCGTCTGGTGAGAAAGAGGAAGGTCTGGCCCATCAAGTACTAATGGCCACCAACACCAAAAACAGCCCTTTTCAGGGCTACCTAATGAATTAAGAACACGTACACTGCCAACATATATGGAACAGAAAACACAACATCTTTTTGGGTGCACATTGCATTTTTGAACACAGGTTCACAACCAAACAAACATGGGTATTAAACAATCATAAAATAACGCTCAAATCATGGCAAATTTGTCAGATTTGTACAAAATACAAAAGGGAAGAAAATGGTATGCAGAAGGGGTTGTAAATTGTAACACATTTTGTCCCTGTGATCCAAACAACTAAAAACTGTCAATCCGGTACTACCTATGCAAGACTTTTTCACTGTTCCACTCCATTCATTAATTTATAGACCTCTATCATATCTCCCCTCAGTTGTCTCTTTTTCAAGAAGAGCTCTAACCTTTTAAGCCTTTTCTCATAGGGGTATCCTTCATCCTCTTTACCATTTTGTTAGCTCTTCTCTGTACCTTTTCTAATTCTGCTATATCCTTTTTAAGATATGGCGACCAGAATTGCACGCAATATTTAATATGTGGTCGCACTATGGAACAATACAAAGTCATTATAATACCCTTGGTTTTATTCTCTATTCTTTTCCTTATGATTCCTAGCATTCTATTTGCTTTCTTGGCTGCCGCTGCACACTGGGCGGAGGGTTTCAACGTATTATCCACGATGACGCCTAAATCTTTTTTTTGGGTGGTGGTTCCTAATGTGGAACCTTGCATTGTGTAACCATAGTTTGGGCTGTTCTTAATTAGGTGTATAAATTTGCACTTTTCCACATTGAATTTCATCTGCCATTTGGATGTCCAGTCTTCCAGTTTATCAAGGTCCTGTTGCAATTTTTCACAATCCTCTTGCGTTTTAACAACCTTGAATAATTGTGTGTCATCTGCAAATTTGATCACCTCACTCGTTATTCCTATTTCCAGATCATTTCTGAATATGTTAAAAGGCAGTGGGGCCAGCACAGATCCCTGGGGTACTCCACTATTCACCTTTCTCCATTGGGAAAATTGGCCATTTAGCCCGACTCTCTGCTTTCTATCTTTTAACCAGTTTCTGATGTACAATACTACTCTGCCTCCAATCCCATGATTTTTTAATTTTGCCAAGAGTCTCTCATGAAGGACCGTGTCAAAGACTTTCTGAAAATCCAGATACACTCTATCAACCGGCTCACCTTTGTCTACCTGTTTATTCACACCTTCAAAAATATATAACAGATTAGTAAGACAAGACTTTCCTTGGCTAAATCCATGTTGGCTTTTTCATAATAGACCATGACTATCCACATGTTCAGTAATTTTTTTCTTTATAATGGTTTCTACTATTTTTCCCAGTACTGACATCAGGCTCTCACCAGTCTGTAGTTTCCCAGATCACCCCTGGAACCATTTTTTTTTAAATTGGCGTTATATTGGCCACTCTCTAATCTTCAGGTACTACAGATGCTTTCTTAAAGCTGATGCTCTTATCTAAAATATATTATTTATAATTTGTGTAAAATCGTTCCACTTGTGTTTTCCTTACTACTTTGATTGGATTTCTAATGTTGTAGGGTTTCCTGTTTGGCTGTTTTGGTAAAGATCGTAAGGTGCCCATCTTTATCTTTCTTACATAACAATGGTATCATATGCATTATTTCAGAAGTTTCCATGAAGAGCAGTAATAGCCAGTATTATTTACAAAATTTACTTTAAAAGAAAATAGAGTGCACTGTCTCAAATACCCTGTTTTAATAATTTGATCTTTAGGTCATAATTATTTTAATTCTGTAAAGGGAGATACCATGAACAGAGCCACAAAGCTACATATCTTTTAGCCCATCCATTACATAATGAGCAGGCTGAATCCTAGATGGCTTGCATCATACTTGGACGCAGAGGTAAAGCTGGAAAGCACCAGCATCTGTGATATTGCAGTAGGAACAGGAAATGGGCAAAGTCTAGGATTGCTGGACTATTCTACCACTTAGGAAAGTCTTATCCACTTTAGGTTTTTCTTGCTTTGTGAAAGAAAGCAGGACTGTATCTCTGTGCATGCAATAAGCTACAATCAGGATTGGCTCAGCCTAGTTGACATGGAGTGATCTCATCCCCCAGGACTAAGTACACCCAATAGTCTGTATCTATCTGTGTTTCATTGTTTGTGTTAAAGTTCAAACTGGATGAATGGTTTGAAATAAGCCTGGCATATAAGAGTCAGATAGGAAAACCTGCATTTTGTTTCAAGATGCAATTGAAAAATCCAGGCAAAACTTTGAAGCAGGTTGCAATTCACTCTACCATCTCACTCGGGTTACTTTTTTTTGCTGTTGCTTTGTTGGTACCTATTTGGAAATGAAGTTGGTCGCCTAAAGGCAACAAGCCATGGTGGGCAGGGAAAAAAGGCAAATTAATAAAGGACATATTCTACACCCAAAAGAATAAAGGTCCCACTATAGTGCTAAAGGAGGGTGGTGGGTTTCTTAGGGCAACAACTACCACCAAAATAAAGCAACACCATCCCCTACCCCAATAAAATAATAAGATATGCCCCTTTAGAGAGAGTTGTTTGCTACTCTCTCTGGATCCTATCAACAAGACAGGCATGTACTAAAAGGACGAAAAATACCTTCCTGTGTGTCGATAACTCCCAGAGCGCTGCTGTCTCTTATAAACAAGCGTCCATCGTTGAATATACCAAAGGTGCCATTGTCAACATTGGAGAAGTAAAAGTAGTAGTTCAGGTCATTGCTCCCCATAGAGTGGATAATGTGAAGAAGCTGGTGCGCTAGGTCTGCCGCCACCTCAGGAGCAGAGCCGTAGAACTCTTGGAGAGGTCTGGTGCTCATGCTGACGATCAAGCGGCCACAGGAGCCCAAATACCTTGGAAATGGCCACCCTTCTGCTCCAGGGAAGATCTGCAAGACAGGAGGACATAAAATCTTTTTATCAAAGAACACAAATCCTTCTTTTCACAAAAGAGAATATTCTGTTTTCATAGTGGTCTCACAAAACTTTGACTGGTTTGGAGATTACTACTAGAAGAGATCTATAATGACGACAAGTCCCCCCCCCGGAAAGGAAAATGAGTACACCAGCCCGCAAGAACGTCCCCAAAGGGAGCACCCAGATAGTAGTAAAGGCAATATCACTACTGGTGAAATTTATTAAGTGAAAGGGGTATCAGAGCCAGTGGGTGATGCTTCTGCTATTTTCACCTTTTTTTCTATCATTTAAACAAACACAAACATTATTTTGGAAACCCTATTGGTGCTTTGAACGTCTGAAAATGGGCATAGAGACATCTCCAGAACTATTTTAGTAACTCGGTCTGTGGATGTCCCCAGCGTGAGGACGTCCGAGTTTGAATGGGGGCATGGTGGAGGCATTCCCAGGAACCTGGACCCCTGGAGTCATGTCTAAGTTTAGACCTGCTCCAGGCACAAATAAGTATCGGGAAAGTGCTCATTTGGGTCAAAAAACATCCAGAGGACGTCCTTTCAAAAATGCCCCTCCACTTGTATGTTTTTAAATCTGCTGTAATGCAGCATAATTAAAAATAATTCAAAAGTTAATTAATTTTTCTACTGTACTGGTAAGGAGCTGTGTTCAGATAACTGATTCCAACATCGGCCATTGTTGTGGCAGAACCTTCTGTAGTTATTCAACTGCCCAGAATCAAAATGTTTATTTCTGTAATTTTAAATCTTTGGGTAATGTTAAGTTCATTTTCAAAAATATTTTTCAAAATTATCCTTCACCTTTTTTTCAAAAAACCTTTTTTCTAAATTTCTTTGTCTGATCCACTAGTGTTATCTTAACGCAAATGCTTGACGATCACATCTAATCCATTTTATTGTAGATAAATCTTCTAAAATATGACTATTC
This sequence comes from Ichthyophis bannanicus, assembly GCA_033557465.1. NCBI lineage: Eukaryota > Metazoa > Chordata > Amphibia > Gymnophiona > Ichthyophiidae > Ichthyophis > Ichthyophis bannanicus. The sequence goes on along the minus strand of CM066035.1, from coordinate 882,092,417 downwards.
AAATATTATTTCACATCAGTCTTACATTCCCTCCTTATGTTCTTCACTCTTGTCTCGCTGATAATACATGCCATTTATAACTTCATCTGCCCCTACACAATGCTGCATTTCAGACTATCTTAATTTATAACCCTACATCAGGGGGTACTTATCTGAATGCAGTTCCTGGTTATGACTTTCCTGGCCACTTTGTTATTTGTCCATTTTAACATTAATTCAAACTCTGCAATCTCTGGCTTTATCCACATTCTTGGTCTGTGTTCTTCATTACAATCCTCAATTTCCTGCTCTAGTCAGATGATCCTTAGCTTTCAGTCCATTTAAATTAATGACAACCACTCTAATTCATTATTTCCAAAAGGGGTAAATTCAATTTATAAATTCACCATTGCTCTTGTTAATTCAAAATTTTTATCCTGATTACCTCCCAGCTATTGAGGCAACACAAAATCTATAATTTTCCACTTCAATTTGTTCAAACATTTGCTCATTCTCCAAATAATTTTGAACCAGTGGAGCAGCTGTGCTCTTTTCTATATTCTTAAGAACAATATTCTATCAGTCCGGTCTTACATTTCCAACTTGTATGTCCCACATAAATGAAATCACAAGGGCAGGTTATCATATATATATATAATAGATGAGGGATTTACGCTTAGTATAAGCTCTTGAAGTAAACACTTGTTGGGTTGAAACATCAGTTCCGGTTACTAAGACGTAGCATGACCTGGAAAACTGCCAAAATCATTATACTAGCTGTGGAAGCCCAAGAAAACTTGTTGGATTATCAGAAGTATCTCATTCCCACCTTCTATAGTCTATGTACAAAATTGACCCAATTGACATGCAAAGTGTCCCTTGATCTCACTTTGTTTCCCAATCCAGATAGTCTGATTAGCATTTCTGCTATGGAGGTCATTTTAAAAGATGTGCACATGGATGTCGAAATCATGGAGGCGTCTCTGATGCCATTCCACAAATGATATTTACAGAAGTCTCCAATGAAGGGACGTCCAGGTAGGCAAGGGGGTATGGTGGAGGCGTGTCCAGGGAGGTGCAATGGACTTACATGTCTCTATTCGATTTCAGGAACGATGGGGGAATCTTGCAGGCATGTCCATCGTTAGACCTAATACAGGCACGAACAGGCACCAGGAAAGTGCTTGTTTTGGTCTTAAAACATCCAAAGAGTGTAGAGAAGATGGAGAGTTAGTCTAAGGTCACAAAGAGCCACACTGGGATTTGAAGCCTGGCCACCCTGCTCCCAACTCACTACTTTAACCATTATGCTATTAGACAGCCATGTTTTGAGATGCTGTTCTGGGGACGTCTATGTAGACGTCTCTGTAGACATCCATGTTTCTGAAATTGTGTCTGAACTTGCACATGTCTGCTTTTTTTTATTTTTTAGATGTTCTGGTTTTGATGTTCCAGATTGTACTTGCACGTCCCATTGTAAAATGTGCCTTCATGTTCCTACCATCAGTATAGGCCAGTGGTTCTCAACCCAGTCCTCTGGGACCCCTAGTCCAGTTGGGTTTTCAGGGTATCCACAATGAATATGCATGAGATAGAGATAGATCTGCATACAATGCAAGCAGTGCATGCAGATCTATCTCATGCATATTCATTGTGGATATCTTGAAAACCTGTACTGGCCTAGAGTCCCTGAGGAACTGGGTTGAGAACCACTGATATAGGCATTCATCAGATGTTGTTCATGTAGCGCTATATAAATGATTAATAGTAGTAGTAATAATAGTTGTTCAGAATAATCCAGCAATGACAGAATACGCCAGTGTTATGTATTAAAAAAACTCTTCTGGAATTCTTATCAAGATTTTTGGACCGAGTCAGGAAGCAGTGAAAAGCAAATTATATCTAGAGGATATAACACACATGCTGACAATTTTACATAGTGGAATTTTAGATAATGGAAGAGGAATCCTGGCTGGTAACAATGGATGTCTCAGCATTATACACAAACCTAAACAAATAAAAGTACTATCCATAAATGCAGGATATTTTGTTAGATCATTTAATTCCAGCAAGAATTTTCAAACATTTTTTTTTTTTGAATACTTTATTTATATAGAAACCATCAAATACATAACTTTCAATACAAACAAATATGGTACACAACGCGCCTCAGCAGAGTGGGATCTTATCTCCGCCGAAGCACAAACCCCAACAGTTACGTATTCCAAACAGCACACAAGACACCTCTGATTTTCATTTATTTTTGGTAAAAACTAAATCTAAGATGCCCCCCCATAACTTTCCCCACTACCCCCCCACCCCCCACCCCAGGTCGCCGCACCCCTACCACACCCAGTTCAATAACCGATATTCACAATTTCAGCCCGGCAGCGGGAGCTTAAACTCTGAATGTAGGGTTCCCATATTAACATAAAAGTGGACCACTGCTTTACGGAGCCCCGGGCCCTCCAACGCTCCACAAGCATCAGCTGATGGAAACCATTGCGCCACTCCAAGAATGTGGGTGGGAGTTGATCTCTCCATCTGTGAAGAATCGGACCTTTCCCCACCAGACAGGCTTTACGCACCAATAACCGCTCCCATCTCCCCACAGGTAGGGTTGGATGTAATTGGTCTAAAATGACTAAAACGCTAGTCCACGGAAATCGTTGCTGCAACAACCCCATGAGATATCTACGGATACGGGACCAGTAGGGTTGGATGCGCCTGCACTGCCACCACATGTGGGTTAGGGTGGCCAAAGGTAGCGAACATCGCGGACAAGACCCGTCCTGGGTGATATGAGTTCTCAACGCTCGCCGGGGTGAAAAGTGCACTCGTGTCAGGGCTTTGTATTGGACCTCCCTCCACCGCGCTCCCCCCACTAAGGTTGGTATCCGCCCCACCGCCGCACAAATAGTGTCAGGTTGCACCACCCTCCCCAGCTCCTCTGCCCAGGCCGTTTCCACCCTCCCATAATCTGGTCGTATCCCAAAACCCTCCAGCCGGGACTTAAGTCCCGTTATCGCCGGTGGTGCATCGCCCCCAAGGTCAAAGAATTCGAGAAGCTGCGCCGATCTGTCTCCACCCAGTTCCTCCTTGGGCAGTTTTGCCACGTAGTGAGAGAGCTGGAGGTGCGCAAAATATTGAGTAGGGGGCAGATGAAACTCCCCCCGAATTTCAGCAAACGACTTACATTTACCAGTAAGGTCCACTACATGCCCTATGTACCGTAGTCCCTGACGGTGCCATAGCTGAAACGCCTTGGAATCGGAACCCGGGGTGAAGTGCACGTTTCCCCGAATAGGCAGCCAGCTGGACACCTGCCAATTCCGTCGCCAGAAGCTATTCAGTTGACGCCAGGTACGGCGCAGCGCGTTGAACATAACATTTCGCGTAAAACGCGGTGGCAGGTGCGCTCCATCCGCATGTAGGACCCCCAACAACGTGAGGGGGGCCACAAAGGCCTCCTCGAGGTCTCGTGGCGTATAGACATTAGTGTCGCCCAGGTAGTCCCCAATATGACGGGCCTGACACGCCAAAGCATAAAGCCTTATGTCCGGGAGTCCCAAGCCTCCCCTGCTCCATCTGCCAATCATACGGGACATCGGAATCCGCGCTCTAGCCCCCTTCCACAGAAAACGTTGTATCTCCTTCTCTAATCTAAGCAGGTCCTGCCGCAATAGCCACACCGGCAGGGTCTGTAGCCAATACAGTATACGGGGCAACACTACCATTTTGAATGCGGCAATTCTCCCCATCAGCGATAACGGAAGCGGATTCCACGCCCTCAACTGGCTCCTGACTCCCGATAAAATTCTCTCAAAGTTAATATGGTAGAGGTCCTGTGGTACCCCGGTCAGAAGGACACCCAAATATTTAAACGTCTGCCCCGCCCATTTCAGGGGGAACCCCCCCCCCCAGTGTCCCCGCAGCTGCCCTGAAACATCTAAGGCCTCCGATTTCTCTTCGTTGATCCGGAGCCCCGCGAAACTGCCAAATAGTCTAAATTCCAGTAACAGTCTAGGCAATGATTCCCGTGGGGCCAGCAGGTGTACCAGCATGTCGTCGGCAAAGGCCGACACCTTAAACCTTTGATTGCCGATCCCAATTCCATGAATTTGCGGATCAAGTTCTATATGCCGTATTAGAGGATCGAGAGACAAAACAAATAAGAGAGGGGATAGGGGGCAGCCCTGCCGGGTACCTCGATATAGGGGAAAGGGCGCCGATAAGACCCCGTTGCAAAGCACTCGAGCCGTCGGTGCATCGTATAGGCTCTTAACCATATCACAGAAGGCTTGCCCCAGGCCGTATAGCGGTAACAGGTGCTGCAAATACGTCCAGTTAACCCTATCAAACGCTTTTTCAGCATCGAAACTTACTAAAAGGGACTGGAGCCGATGGCCGCGCACCCATTCCAACGATGTTAAGATTTTGCGAATATTGCGGACCGCGTACCGCCCCCGCACAAACCCCAACTGTGAATCATGAACGATGTCCCCTAGGAATCCCGCCAATCTTTCCGCCAAGATCTTGGCCATCACCTTCATATCAAAATTTAACAGGGAGATCGGCCTATAGGAGGCCGCCTGCAGCGGATCTTTGCCCGGTTTGGGGATTAATGTAATATACGCCTGATTCTCTCCCCATCGTCTACCCATGCCATCTAATCTATGCCGGTAAGTATCCACTAACAGAGGGCTAACCCAGTTCGACAGTAGTTTATAGAATTCAGCCCCATAGCCGTCGGGTCCCGGAGTTTTATAGCAAGTGGCTTTCGTAATCACAAGTTGCACCTCTTCCTGGGTTATCGGACGCCCCAACAGGGCCCGCTGTTCGCTTGTCGCCTTAGGGAGCTGTAGCCCCTGGAGGTAGGTTCCCATTACATCGGGGTCACTTTCCTCCGCTGAGTATAGCTTTTGAAAGAAACCCTTGAAGATCTCACTTATCACGTCCCGCTTTTGGTGTAGTTTCCCCCGTTCATCCCTAAGTGCCGCTACCCCCCGCCCTCCTCTCTGACCTTTCAAACAGCGACTTAATAATTTCCCCGGCTTATCGCCAAAACACTGTAAGCGATATTTATAATATATTAACGATTTCTTGGCTCTCTGATGAAGTAATTCATTTAAAGCTACCTGTAATTCCCATAAGCGTTTGCGATTGGCCAAGGTAGGGGCACGGCCACTAAGTACCCGCGCTTGTGATACCTGCTGCTCCAACCGAATAATTTGTTCTGCCATCAATCTCCGCTTCCGAGCCGTATATCCAATGATATCCCCCCGCAACACCACTTTGGCAGTTTCCCAAACCAGTTCCGGGTCGTCCTTGTGAGCTTGGTGGTTCAATTCAAAATCTTGCCAGCGCTGACCCAAAAACTGTCGGAATTGGTTATCATGATAGAGCTCAGTGGGGAACCTCCATATGCGAGATGTTCGGGTCCCGCTCCCCCAATGCAACTCAAACCACACCATAGCGTGGTCGGAGATCTCCAAGGGTCCTATCTGCGCCTCCACCACTTGGGCAAATATGATAGTGGAGAGCAAAAGGTAATCCAATCTCGCACTAGTCCCATGCGCCCGCGAAACATGGGTAAACTCTTTCTCCGAGGGATGCAACAATCTCCAAGGATCTACCAAATTTAAACGGGACCGAAAGCGTTGCAACAGTTGAGAGCCAAGCACCCTATCTCTCGTTACTTTAGCAGCCGAGGTATCTAAGCTCACGTCGAGAACACCATTGAAGTCCCCCCCCACCAGCAGAGGCACATCCGGCAGTTGTTCAATTTTGGCGGCAATACGGTGAAGAAAGTCTCGATCTAATGTATTGGGGCCATATACATTTCCCAGTATAATGTCCCGGTCTTCCAATAACCCATATAATAGCAAATATTTCCCATTAGGATCGGCCCACTGCCGTTGCAACGTAAAGCGCACCCGTTTATGAATAAGTATGACCACTCCTCCTTTCTTACCCAGTGCAGGCGCACCCCATGTCTGTCCCACCCATTCCCGACACAATTTAGCATGCTCTTCGGCCGTCTGGTGGGTCTCTTGTAATAGCGCAATGTCGCACCGCTGCCGAGCCAGGGCCTTGAGCACTTTATATCGCTTAATCGGGTTACCCAGTCCACAAACATTCCAGGTTATTACTTTCAGAGGGTTCCGGTCCCTAGATGTCCCCGCTGCCAGCCCATCGTGCTTAAGGAAACCCCCCCAGCCTGGGGTCTCCCCGAATGTCCCCGAATAGGAACCATGTGGTTTCTTTGCATCAATAATAGAGTGCGACGACCTTTCCCCCATACTCCCCACTCAAACCCCCTAATTTGAACACCTATACACTTTCCCCCAACCGCCCCCCCATTTATAAACTTACCCCCCCACAACCACCCAAACCCACCCCAACCCCCTATTCACTACCTCCTAGCTACGGGGCTATCTACTCCTAAGTCCTCCTAGGTAGCCCTCCCGAGACCCCTCTGAGCACGTCCCTTCGTCCGCCCCAGACCCAAAAAAGAAAAACCCCTACCTACCGCCAACCACCCCACCCAGAAGCCCCCGTACGCAGAGGTACGTACCCCCATTCTACCATCCCTAGGCATCCCCCCCCTACCCTCCAGACCACTGTGTAAGGAGAGCCACCCCCAGGTCTGGCCTGTAGGCGGGCCTCCCCGCAGAAAGGAAAAAGACATTAGAGCCCCCCCGCTCCCAGGAACACCGCCCGTCTACCACATCTATCCCCCAGCCAAGACAAGCTGCTTGGAAGGAGTTCCACCCTCCCCCCACCACACTGGTAGTGCAGAAGGAAAAACATATCTCCAACGCGACCTGGCATATTGCTGCCTATAAATGGATAAATAGCTGGCACGGAGAAATCCTAGGGGGAATAACAGCAAAAACTGTGCACATAGCACCGTATTGAAAGTAACAAATCCCGCTAGGTACAGTGAGAAATATTATTTGAGACCCCCAGGCTAAAATCTTAGGGGAGAGCGAAGGGAGTGATTAGGTAAACACAGTGAGTAGGAACCAAAATGGCCAATGAGAAAAAAAAAAACAGCATAGCCCTGAGTGTGTGCCTGCTTGTTATAGACAACCATCAGGGTAAAATAAAAAGTGCAGGTGCCCCCTGAGACTGAAAGACCAATGATTGCAGCAAATTATATCAATCAGGCAAGTGTTACACCCGGGAAATCGCTGCAGAAGAGTAAGTGGGTTGGAGTATGGAGGGGATGGGCGTGGCTATAGGCAGAAGCCTTGTATACACAAGGAGGTTAATTAAAAAGAAGTATAAGGCAGGCTTTAGCATGGAGCGGGGGAGCCGGTGGCCGATTAATCCAACCCTAGGGGCAACATAAAAGGGACATCGTGATCAAGAATTTTAGTCAGATCATACGGAGAAGATACTCTGCCCCCATACTCTTCTGTGCGGCTTAGCCAACTGCCGTCATTGAACAGTACAAACGTTTCAGGAATAAACAGTTATCAATAAAAACTCTTAGTTATGAGAAAATCAGTTCAAGTGAACTAGCTGAAATGCTTCCTTGGCCCCTGCGGGGAGTCTCCTCCTTCCCCCACCATCTCGGGGAGCCTTCATATGTGGAAAACGGTAGATGAGTTCCGGTGGGGTAGAGCATCGATCGGAGAAGCCGCTATGGCAACCCCTACCACAAAGGGCAGACCAGGCCCCTCCCGCCCAGATCGAAGTGCCCCTAAATCAGTAGGAGCTCCGTGCACCGAGACAGTACAGTAAAGGGCAGAAGGAACATGGCATCTGGTAAGAAGAAAGAGTACATGAAAATTCCAAGGGAAGGCTTATACGCCCTTGTCGGTAGTATCCTGCCTCGCTAGGCTTTGCAGATGAAAAGTTAAAAGGAGGAGCTCGGCTCTTTCTCGGGCCTCTCCACGCCTTCAAAGATAGCTGGCATATCTCGGGGAGACCCTCCTCTTCCGGGGCAGCAACTTGTTCACCTAAACGCGGAGTCAAGCCGATCCGCCCCCCCGAACTTGCAGCCGATTGCAATGCCGGGGCCACCAATCAGAAATAGTGGCCATAGAGACCTCTCCGGATACTAGTGCGCCCTTAAAGACAGAGCACGTGGAGACCCAGAGAAAGGGATTTGAATGGCTGGGAACTTTGTTGCCGTACGAAACAATTTGTAACTGTTAATGTATCCATAGGACACTGAGTCATTGAACAGTTGCAGAACTCTCCGTAGCTGGGGCTACATTGTATTTCCCCTTCCTTGCTCTCCAAAAAAAGGTTCAGAAAATTATGTTGTCAAAGTAGAGCAAATCATGTGGAGGGAGTCCCTGACACTGCGGTTTTTTGAAGATAGAGCCGGTTCACATACTCCTCAGCTGCCGAGGCGGAGTCAAAGGTGCGAGGAGCCCCCTCACCAAGTACATGTAATTTAGCGGGATATTGCACCGAAAACCGAATCCCTGCATCAATCAGCTTTCCACAGAGGGGGGCATATTCCTTTCTTTTCCGGCTCAATGCCACGGAGTAATCTTGGGCTACACGAATCTTATTGTTATTAAAGATCACCTCCCCCTTCTGCCGAGCTGTTTTGAGGATCAGTTCTTTCTGCTGAAAGTGGAGGAATTTTGCTAAAACAATTCGAGGGCGGGGGTCGCGAGGCTGCCGTGGGCCGACTCGATGTACCCTTTCAATAATTAGTTTACCTCCTAGTGCACCCTCTTCCACCATCTGCAGGATCAGGGCCTCTAAATATCCACGCAAGTCTTTATCAAGAGTGGCTTCAGGGATCCCCAGGAAGTGCAGGTTATTTCGTCTAGACCTGTTCTCCAGGTCATCGAGTTTGGCTTCATGCTGAGAAAGTTGGGATCGCAAACCCGCCACCTCCGCTGTCAGGGTTTCCACCTTTTCCTCAGCCAGCCCCACACGATCTTCGGCCTCCTGCTGCCGCTTACTCAGCGCGTCAAAGGCAGATTTCAGCCCATCCATTTTCTCATGGAGGGCTTCAAATTGAGGCAACAGGGCTGATTTTACGGCCGCTGACATCTCATCAATAGAGGCAGGGGATTTCGGCGATTGTGGTGATACTGGCATCTGGGCGGGCTCCGCCATCTTAGCTGTGCCGGCCCCTCGACCCCGATCCCCCCGCATCGATTTTACCGTGGTCGCCATGCAGCAGAGCAGCTTGATCAGCACCCAATGGATCTGTCGGCACTCCGATGCAACGGGTGATTTTTTCAGCGGGTGAGGGCAGTAATAAACGGCTCAAATGCACCGGTAGAGTCTGAGGGTCCCGGGACTAGCTCAGGATGCGACCTCTACGGTGTGCGCATCACGTGGTCTCTTTTTCAAACATTTTTAATGACATTACTGAAGATAGCATTACAGCAAAATTATTTTTAGACAGTAGTATTTGCAAATATATGGAGTAACAATGGGAGCAATGGTAGTTCCATCAGTAGTGACATTAAATATGCCTTATTTTGAAGAGAATTAAATTTAAACTTTGAAATGGGCACAGAAACGTAAAATATGATGGATATTTATAGCATGGATGGGATCTACCAATCAGAAAATATAAAATTAGAAAAATGTATTAACATATAAACACAAAATATCAGTAAAAACTCAAAAAAAAAGCCATTTATTAACAATGCATCAATATACTTTATTGGTAAAAGCCTTAACAATACATGAACACAGTTTACACAGATGTTCCCAATGGTTAATATGGGGCCAATAACTCCACCTATTGAGGTAGAGGTAATTGCACCCACACACCATGCCCACTCTCTGCCACATAAATATTTTATCAAAACAGTACAAAACCTTACAAAAAAAAGGCTAAATCCTTTAAGAAGAAATAATTTCCAAACAAAAACCTGCCAAAAGTAGACAAATCTTAAAGTACTTACCTCAAATTATTTCTTTAAATGATGTCGGGAAAACTGTGGTTCTAAACAAAACTGTTATTAAAACCTTCCAAATTTCCTTGCAGAGCTGTGTAAGTATTGTAACAGCTACATCTGATTGCTATAATACTTCAATGGGAGTACCATCAATGCCTGGTACTTTGCACTTTGATAATGCTTTCAATGCTGCTTCGATTTCTTCTTTCATCACCAATTGTTCCTGGTCATACGGTACTGGTTGAAATGGCCATTGATTGCTTGATCTTTATGGTATAAAGACTATGAGTATTCTTTCCATTTTTTTCTTGAGCTTCTTGGCATCATTCAAGATGGATGCTTGAACATCTTAGCAATCCAATTCAAGGCTGGAATTTTCTCTTTAACATACAGTTGTCGAAAAGAAAAAGGCAGGGCGCTAAACAGTCACAAATTAATCTTACAACTCGACAGAAATAGATGCTTCTAGGCGACGGGTTTTTATGAAAGCCAGCAACTGGGAGGGCTCAAAAAAATATAAGAAACAGATTGGTATTTAACCAGACATTTACATGGGTGCTTAAGAAAAAAAGAGTCCACCCAGCTGCTGGACACAATGACGGAGTAACGAAAACTCCCTACACCGCCTCTGAGTGTCTCTAGATAGATCTGGATAGATCCACTGCTACTACTACTCAGCATTTGTATAGTGCTACCAGTCGTACGCAGTGCTGCACAGACATGTAAGAGGCAATCCCTGCTCATCAGAGTTTACAATCTAGTCAAGACAAAACACAAAACACAGAAGGTGTAGGCCAAACCATCAACCTCTTAAAAGGCAACCTATGCTTCTTAAAAAAGAACTTTAACAGCCATTCCTTATCAGAAAGCAAAGCAAATGTAACCACCAAAGTAGATGAATCGGAGTATCCTCTAACAAAGATTCCAATAAAGCAGTAACATTCAATGTCTCAACAGGTTGCTCCTCCAACCGAACTGATGAAGGAGATTTTTTCCCTTTAGGCAAATAAAAAAATTTCACAATAAGTTGTGTCATGTCTGTAGGAACAGTAAGTATCTCATTTAAATACATCCTAAGCATTTCTCGCGGAGAAACAGATGATATCCTAGGAAAGTTGATAAACCTCAAATTATTCGCCTGAGACAAATTTTCCAACTGCTCAATCTTAGAGTTCAACAAGGTAAAGTTCTTAATAAAAGATGTAGATTGTTCTTCCAAAAGAGTTATCCTGGTTTGAACCTCTGATACCTCAGTTTGCAACACAGTTACCTTTGAGGATAAGGATTCTACCGCTCTTATATTTGACTGCAGCTTAACTGCTAAAGATGAAACCTGTGGAAGAATTGCTTCACCCAAAGAAACAATCGCTTGCCAGATGGATTCCAGAGTAAAATTCACAGGGCGAATCAAAGCAAAAGTAGAAACTTCCATCTGTTGACCCGGGGCTCCTTCCTCTCCTGCCGCCGCCGTTGAAGCAACCGCAGTCAAACCGGCCGCTTCATTTCTGTCAGCGTCCCCAGAGGCCACCACCAGGCTAACCACCCCAAAATCTGGCCTCCCCAGCAAAGACCGGAGACCTTTTCCAATGGACTCCTCTCGCTGCAGGTTAACCTCACTGGGTTGCTGTAGGCACACCACCTTCGGGGATGGCCATAGATCGAGGGAGAGAGATGAACTCCCCGAGGCAGGTGCCAAGCACTCCTGCTCCTTCTCTGCAGCCGCAGTATCCTCCTCCGAAGCGGCTGAATGGCAGAACAGTCTCTGCACAAAGGAATCAAGAGGACCAGAAGAAAGAGGCGTTGAGGTACCGGGGGTATGGCAAGGCACCATAAATCCCTTTCCCTTACGCTTATGCCCATACCACACACGTCCATCCCGCTTGGCCCTAAGTCGACGCCATCTTGGCTCCTTCCCTGAATGATTTTTAAACATGCTGCACTACAGTACATGCAAAAATATACAAATTACATTTTATGTTCACATTTGCATGGGATAAATAATTGTGAAAAGGGTGAAAGGAATAGAAGTTTCGCCCATTTTCTCTGATACCCCTTCACTTTAGACATTTCATCTGTAGTAGTGTTGCCCTTAGTAGTTTTTGAGTGTGCTCCTTCTGTGATACATCTTCTAGTAGACTAACAGCATAAATGCTGTGAATGGCTGCTATTATAACTGAATTGGGCACAATTTAAGCTGGGAGCTAAAAGTTCATATGCAAAAGTATCCAAGTTACCATTTATTTTATTTATTTAAAAACTTTTATATACCACACTAATTACCTAGGCAGTTTACAAAAAAAACCATACATAATAACAAAAATACAAACAAATATACATAATTTGCTACTATTTAGCACTGAACAGCTGACCTACAGGAGGCAGCAAGTAAACAAGAGACAGTCCCTGCCCGTCAGAGTCTGGCTCATCGGAGCTTACAATCTAGTCAGAACATACAGAACATTGGTTGGTTTTAGTGCAAGGCGTGGTATGGTTTATATAGTTTAGTCATGAGAGTTGACGGGGGTTTGATAAAATAAGGATAGAAATCAGGATCTGAAAGCGATGGTGACGAGGTGGGTCTTCAACCTGGATTTGAAGAGGGCCAGGGAGGGTGCCTGGCGTAAGACACAGGCAGGTTGTTCCAGGCGTGAGGTGCAGCAAGGTGAAAGGAGCGAAGTCGAGAGTTAGCGGTACGGGTAAAAGGCATAGATAAAAGTAATTTGCTAGCGGAGCGCAGGTTCCGAGAGGGAATGTAGGGAGAGATAAGAGATGAGAGGTATTGAGGGGCCGTGGAGTGAAAGCATTTGTAGGTCAGTAGGAGAAGTTTGAACTGGATGTGGAACTGGACAGGGAGCCAGTGAAGTGACTTGAGAAGAGGCGTAATAAGGGCATGGTGAGGCTGGCGGAGGATTAGTCGAGCAGCGTGATTTTGTATGGATTGAAGGGGAAGGAGGTGGCTGACAGGGAGACCAATAAGGAATAGGTTGCAATAATCGAGGCGAGAGGAGACCAAGGAGTGGACAAGTGTCTTGGTGGTGTGTTCAGAGAGGAAGGGGCGGATTTTGCCAATGTTGTAGAGGAAGAAGTGGCAGGTCTTGGCTATAAGCTGGATATGAGCGGAGAAGGAGAGAGAGGTGTCAAAGGTAACCCCTAGGTTGCGGGCCGAGGGAACAGGAAGGATAGTAGCTCTGTCCACAAAGACTGATAAAGGGGGAAGAGAAGGGGAGGAGTTGGGGGGAAAGACAAGGAGTTCAGTCTTGGCCATGTTTAATTTCCATCAGCGATGAGACATCCAGGCAGCGATGTCGTAGAGGCAGGCAGAGATCTTGGACTGGGTTGCTGGAGAAATATCGGGTGTAGAGAGGTAGATTTGGGAGTCATCGGCATAAAGATGGTACTGAAAGCCATGGGAGGAGATAAGCGTGCCAAGGTCTTGGGTGTAGAGAGAGAAAAGGAGGGGGCCTAAGATGGATCCCTGGGGCAGCGGGGTCGGGGAGGAGGAAGAGCCACAAGAGCATACACTGAATGAGCGATGGGAGAAGTAGGAGGAGAACCAGGAAAGTACGAGGTCCTTGAAGCCAAGGGAGGAGAGGGTGGTGAGGAGAAGATTGTGGTCAACGGTGTCAAAAGCAGTGGAGAGATCAAGAAGGATGAGGATAGAGTAGAGGCCCTTAGATTTGGCCAGGAACAGGTCACTGGAGATTTTTGCGAGGGACGTTTCAGTGGAGTGTAAAGGGCGGAAGCCGGATTGTAGAGGGTCAAGGAGGGCCTGGGAGTTGAGGAAGTCAAGGCAGTGGCGGTGGACTGCTCATTCTAGCAGTTTGGATATGAAGGGAAGAAGGGAGATGGATTGATAGTTAGAAGGGCATGTGGGATTGAGTGAGGATTTCATGAGGAGGGGTGTGACAACAGCATGTTTGAAGTCAACGGGAACAGTTGCAGTGCAGAGTGAGAGGTTGAGGATATGAGAGATGGGGGGACAATGGTAGGGGAGATAGGGTGTAGGAGATGAGTGGGGATAGGGTCAGAAGAACAGGTGGTGGGTTTGGAGGAGGTGAGAAGGAGTGCGGTTTCTTCTTCAGAGATCGGGGGGAAAGAGGAGAGGGTAGCAGAGGAAGTACAGATGGGGGGGAATTGGGGAGGGGGGAGGAAGATGAGGGGGTGGGGAATTGGAGGATAATCTTATGGATTTTATCGTGGAAGTAGTCGGCTAGGGTTTGGGCAGAAAGGGAGGGCGGGACCGGGGGCGGAGTGACCTTGAGGAGAGAGTTGAGGGTATTAAAGAGACGGCGAGGATCAGAGGTAAGGGAATTGGTCAGGTGGATGTAGTAGTCTTGTTTGGCAAGTGCTATGGCTGACTGGAAGGAGCCAAGCATGAATTTGAAGTGTAGTAGGTCCTCCGGGGAACGGGATTTGGACCAAGCATGCTCGGCGGAACGTGTGCAGGTGCATAGATAGTGGGTTGTGGGCGAAAGCCAGGGCTGGGGAGTAGATCGTTTGACTGGACGTGGGGTGGGTGGGGCAAGAGTGTTAAGAGCTGAGGATAATATAGCATTGTAGGAGGATAGTGCCTCATCGATGGACTTGGAGGATAAGATGGAGGAAAGAGAAAGGGAGATGGTGGAGGAGAGAGTCAGGGGATCAATATTGTGGAGGTTTCTGAATAGGTTGGAGGAGACAGGATGAGGTTGAGATGGCGGAAGCTGAAGAGTAAAGGTTAGAAGGTGATGATCAGATAAGGAAAGGATTGAGTTGCAGAAGTTAGAGGGTGAGGAATTCATGAAGAGTATTAGGTCAAGGCAGTGGCCGTGTAGGTGGGTGGGGGCGGTGGAGCAGAGTTGGAGGTCGTACGAGGAGATGAGGGCGAGGAACTTTGAGGCATGGGGGTCAGAGGGGTTGTTGATGTGAATGTTGAAGTTGCCAAGAATAAGAGTGGGGGAAGAGGGATCCAGGAAGGGGGAGAGCCAGGAGTCGAAGTCGGTGAGGAAGATTCATAGGGATTTGATGGGGGGATGATAAATAACAGCAACACGGAGGGGAAGTGGTGTGAGGAGGTGAATGGAGTGGACTTCAAAGGAGAGGGGGGAGGGTGACTGAGGTGGCAGAAGAGGTTGGAATTGGCAGGAGGGAGAAAGTAGGAGACCAACACCACCA
Organism: Ichthyophis bannanicus; assembly: GCA_033557465.1. Lineage (NCBI taxonomy): Eukaryota > Metazoa > Chordata > Amphibia > Gymnophiona > Ichthyophiidae > Ichthyophis > Ichthyophis bannanicus. The sequence goes on along the minus strand of CM066035.1, from coordinate 882,077,394 downwards.
CCACGACCAGTAGATCGAGGTGTGTGGGAGAACTGGTAGCCCCCATAGCAGAGAGAAGCAATGAATGCGGTGTCTTCAGGGGGGAGCCAGGTCTCGGTAAGGGCAAGAAGGTGCAGGGCATTAGAGATAAAGAGGTCGTGAGTGAAAGGAATAATAAAATATCCATAATAACAAAAATACAAACAAATCTGCATTTTAAAAAATCACTATAAAACAATAACCATAAAATAAAAATACAATAAACCATCAGCCCATTACCATGTTACCATGTGCTAATGCCGTTAATGTTTATTTTTAGTACCCAGGTCCTATTGCATAAATTGGGACTTTCAATAAAATACATGTTAACATAGAAAATGATAGAAGATAAAGACCATATGGCCAGGACCAACCCCAGAGCTGGTTCAAGATGTTGATACCTAGGCAAACCTTATGCCTTATGTTTCTCCCCTCCCCCACTGGCTGTCAGACTCTATTGTTTGGCTTTGAATGCCCTGCTTTTTGCCACCACGCAGAAGCTGCCTCCCTAGGTGACCGCCCACTTTGCCAATGGTTGGGTCGGCCCTGCATATGGCCTACCAGACTGGCATTAGCATACAGTAATGCCGTAGCACTTGTCAGTAACTCTAGCCCAAATTATTACTGGAATAAGGCCTCTATTTACTAAAATGTGCACAGAAATTACTCCAGGAATTCTAAGAAAAGCTATAACTAATGTGATTAGTAGGTCTTTGTAATAAATGTCAAGTTTTTGACTGGATATTTTTATAACAACTATTCTATCATTACCTGTAACACAATAGGATGGGTATTGATGGAGAGCGTAAAGAGAAGCCGCAACTTGTCACGGTCTGTGAAGTGATTCATATAGACGCTGCCAGCATCCAGCACTTCGGCATAGCGTCTGACTATTCTGTCTAACAGGCGCTGGGATGGGCAGCGCAGCATTGGACTTGGCAGCCCCTGCAAGAGAACAAATTGAGATGAGGAATAATTACATTCAGTATATTACGTCAGCAGCCAAACCTTCAGAAAGTTGTCACTATGGTGTATTTATGATAAAGATTAATTTTATATTAATGTATTCATAAGAGTGAATGTTCCGATCTACTCTTATCATAAAGGAGGGACACATGAATTCTTTTAGTTTCACAAAAAGCTTTTGTGGAAATCTATTTTATTGCATCAATTAACAATGATTCATAAACATCGACCAATATCGCTCTTAATGAAACCTGGCTCCTCCCTGATGACTGTTTCGGTTGCTGAGCTCTGCCATGTTGGCTATCAATTCTCCCACTCTCCTCGTCCCAATGGCTGCGGTGGTGGTGTTGGGTTTCTACTTTCTACTTCTTGACAATTTCAACCCCTTCTTTTCCCTCAAACTCATTCCTTTCCCTCCTTTGAAGTCCATTCTATCCATCTTTTTAATCGCCTACCTCTCTGGTTTGCTGTCATCTATAGACCCCCTGACAAGTCCTAAGCAAAACTATTTTCTCCATCTGACTAACCATCGTGCTTCCAACCCTTGCTGTCTGTTTTCTACTCTCAATTCTCTTCTTAAGGCACCTCCACCTCCAATCCCTCCCTCTCTCTCTGCCCAAACCCTAACAGACTATCTCCATGACAAAGTGCATAAGATTACTCTTCAATTCCCCACTAAATCTTCTTCAACCCCTCTTTCCTCCTCTCCATTACCAACTTTCCCTCCCAACCTCTATCACCCTTTCATCCTTTTCTAAAATCTCTGTTGAGGAAACCTCTCTTCTTCTTTCCTTCTCTAAACTCACTACCTGTTCTTCCTATCCCCAACCATCTCCTCAATTCCATCTCCTCCTGTCATCCCTTTCACCTCACATATTCTCAACCTTTCGCTTTCCACTGCAACCTTCCCTGCAGCTGTCAAGCATGCTGTAATCCACCCCTCTCTTCAAAAAGCCTTACTTGACCCTACTTTTTATTTCTTTTTTAAATTAGTGTTTTCATTGCAAACAGGAGAAAGTAAAACCAACAATGCCAGTTGTAATGACCCTACTTATCCTTCTAATTACTGACCCATCTCCCTTCTCCTATTCATTTCCCAAATTCTTGAATGTGCAGTTCTCCGCCACTGTCTTGCATTTCTCTCCTCTCAAGCCCTCCTTGATCCACTTCAATCTGGTTTTCATCCATTTCATTCTACTGAAATGGCTCTTGCCAAAGTCTCCAGTGGTCTGTTCTTCGCTAAGTCCAAAGTCCTTTACTCACTTCTCATTCTTCTTGATCTTTTTGCTGCTTTTGATACTGTTGACCACCTCCTCCTTGACACTTTATCCTCACTTAGAAGGCCTCGACTGTCTTGGTTCTCTTCTTATTTCTCCAATCACTCTCTCAGTTGGTGTACCTCAAGGGTCTGTTCTGGGCCTTCTCCTTTTCTCTCTATATACCCAGTCCCTTGGTGCCCTCATCTCTTTCCATGGTTTTCAGTATCATTTTTATGCTGATGACTCTCAAATCTATCTATCTACATCTGACATCTCTCAGTCGCTCCAAACGCTTATCTCTACTTGCTTATCTGACATCGCTGCCTGGATGTCTCACTGCCACTTAAAATTGAATATAGCTAAAACTGAATTTCTTAATTTTCCCCCTAAACCCACATCCTCCTTTCTCTATCACTGTTGACAACACTCGTCTTCTTCCTGTTTCCTCGGCCTGCAACCTTGGGGTCATTTTTGACTCCTCCCTTTCCTTCTCCACACATATTCAACATATAACTAAAACCTGTCATTTCTTTCTGTACAACATTAACCTTCCTGTCTGAACATACTACTAAGGCTCTTGTCCACTCTTTGGTCACCTCCCGTCTTGACTATTGCATCCTTCCCCTTGCTCGTCCCCCTCAGTGTCATCTCTCTCCTCTTCAATCTATCCAGAATTCTGCTGCGTGGCTAATCTTCCACCAGCGCCGATACACTCATATAACCCTCTACTAAAATCACTTCACTGGTTCCCCTTCCATTTCCGTATCCAATTCAAACTTCTCCTTCTAACATATAAATGCATTCACTCTACTGCCCCTCATTACCTTTCCTCTCTTCTTTATCCCTACTCCCTCCTCATGGATTCTGCTCCTCCTCTGGCTTTCTTCTCTTTATGCCGTTTTCTTTTTCTGCAGACTCCAGACTCTGATTTTTTTCACCTTTCTACTCTTTATGCATGGAACAAACCATCTTTATGTTAGGTCTCTTCTCTTCCCCCCTTCAAATCTATGCTAAAGGCTTACCACTTTGAGGCCGCATTTGGATCCTAATCCCTTATTCTCCTTGTCGCCTTCCCTATTTGAACCTCCTTGTTTCTCTTGTTCTGGACTGTCTGTCTTGATTAGATTATAAGCTCTACGAGCAGGGACTGTCTTCTTTATATGTTTGTACAATGCTGCGTATGTCTTGTAGCACTAAATGATTAATAGCAGTAGGAGTCAATATTTATTGACAATTTTGCTTCCATGCACAGCAATATAACCATAAATGGGTCAAACATAAACCATTAACTGTATAAGGCATCAGCAATAAGGTGTTAAGGATATTATAAATTAGAGGAATGTTCTTTGCTTGGAAAAACTAGCTCTAAGCACCAATAAGTGCTCCATTCTCAGTAAATTATGCTTTGGTAGTCTCCAGCAATGTAGAGCAGCAGGATACACCTCATCAGGATATGTTTCTTAGTAGCCAGACATGCCTTCCTTACAAAAAGGCAAATTTTAGATGATAGGTGGAGTTATGCATTGAGCCATCCAAGTCGGGATGTACACAATCCACATAAATTTCAGAAAGTCTCTGCTGCCATTTTCCAAAATAGCAGCACCTGACCCCCAAGTGGAGCATTCCAACATAGCAATATGGGGCAATCTGCCAAATAAGGAAGTGTTTCCCTTATTTGGGAAGCATTGCCTTAATTGCAGACTGACCCCCTACTCGTGTATTACCATGCACCTTCCGTAAAAATATCAAGACGTTGCTATTCTCAGAATATTATGGAACACAGCAAGCCAAAACAGATATCTACCCAACATAAACGATCCTTACACTCGACACCTAATATATATTCCTGATCCACTGTCACAGGCGTAATGATAGAAACCATTATAAACAACAAAATTATTGAACATGTAGATAGTCATGGGGGTATGTTTACTAAACAGCACTAACAGCGCAGCTGTGACGTTATTGCGCGATACGTGACGTTATCATGCGATAATGGTGCATTACCGTGTAAGAACATCACGTATTGCGCGATAACGTCTCCGGTGGCGTTAAGGTGCGCAGAAGGTGGAGTAAGGCTCCCCAGAGGGCGGAGTAAGGCTCCCCAGGGGTGGAGATAAGGGGTCAATGGGCGGAGAGTGGGTGGGGAGAGGCTCAATGCACACTAATGCCGTGAAATGAAGGTCTGAAAATTAGCGTCAGTGAAAACCTCGCACTAGAGGCACATTTGCAGGAGAGAGAAACAATTTCAGTCAAACAATGTACAGCAAAGGCAGGGAGACCAAGAAAAGTGATAATAGTGAAACAGGTGCAGTAACAAAACATGCAAAAACCAGAGAGATAATGACCAGAATCAAAATAGAAATACAAAACACCAAGCTGGCCAATAGAAAAAACAATGATAAACGGTAATCAACACTACCCATAACGAATAAAACGGAAGATGTCACTTTTGGAAGGGGCAATTCTGATTCCCCCCACAAAGTGAATGTTCCAACATTGATAGTGTTGATGAGGGTTTGCTGTGGTGTATATTGGGCAGCTTGCTTATGTGGCGTTCACATGTGCAGCAACAGCAGAGTGGCCACGTAGGAAAGGGCACTATGGTGATGGTGTAAATGGAATACAAGGGGCAGCAGGCGGCACATGCAGTGGGCCAGCTGGGGCACAGGGTGGACTAGGCAGATGCCTAGGTGACACATAGGAATGTAGAAATGGAAAACCAGCAAGACAGCAACTGACCAAGGGCAAACATGTCCACGAGTGTGTGTCCCACAGTGTCACAGGGGACAGTACCCAGCAAGTACCCCAAAGGGCACATAACATTGGCAGGCAGTGCTGGGGGAAGCGTGGATGTCTAGGCAGGCACCCCTACCCCATATAATGCACCATAGGCAGCCGCCTACTGGCACACTGGATGGCCTGGGACTGCGCACCACCAGCACAAGGGCATGTCAGTATGTTGGTGGAGGGGTGCTGGTGAAGGAGGGGGCAGTGGCATCTGCCCACAGCAGACCACGGCCAAGCCCCGTTTAGGTGGGTGCCATGCACTGTAACAGACAAGGTCTGTCTGATGAACAGTCATGATATCCCCAGGGAATGATCTTCCTCTGTGGTAACAGTTTGGTGCAGTACACACAGCCAGTGTGTTCAGGAGTAGAAGGTCACAGGTTCAAGTCCCAGCTGTGGCTCCTGCAAACCATGTCCCTATATTTTACCCAGTACTAAACCGTGGTAATAAAGACAGAACTTTTATTGCAGATAAAATAAACATGCCATAAACGCCTATATTTTACCCTACAGAGCACAGACACCATAAACATGTGCAATCCCTAGAGCAGAGTTTCCCAACTGCAGTCCTGGAGGGCCAAACACCATTCAGGTTTCATGCTGTCCGTAATAAATATGCCTGTGCTACATTTGTATGCACCGCCCCCACTGTATGCAAATATATCTCATGCATATTCATTAGGGACAGCATGAAAACCTGAACTGTGTTTGGCCCACCAGGGCCAGAGTTGGGAACCTCTGCCCTAGAGCAGCAGCCAGCAGGGGCACAAACACCTACACCCACAGGCTCCACTATCCAAAGCCTCATGGAAAGTCAGGCTGTTGGGCCCTACGCGGAGCAGCATCTCCCAATACTAGCACCTGCATACCTTAGCAATGCCGTCCTAAACTTGGGAACATGTTCCACATATATGAAAAGGTTGCTATGATTAATGTCAGATAACAAATCCTAAGTTAAATACAATTTGCTGACAGAGATTCAGCATAGCAACTTTTCTGATATCTGTGGAGTGTGTTTCAGTTTTTGTTTCTGACAGTGTTTACCACCCTGGGGAGTGACCCCAACAGTATTGCGTACCATAGCAATGCCTGCACTGTGCCCAGGACTGGTGTGGTGGCCAGGGCTGCCAAAAACCTCTATATTTGCACAATGCTGGCATAGGTGTGGGAGTGTGTGTCTGTCTATCCAGTGTTTTGTGGCTGCCTACACCTTACTGAGCCCACACTGCTTGCATGGTTTCCAGTGTTAGCCTGCTAATGTGCATAATGAGGAGCAAGGTACTGTGGGTATGGCCCAGACAGGGCGGCCTGGGCAGGATGCATCTGCACAGGGCATAGGGCAATGGCTGGGACATTGTAGTGCCCGACCACCACCTGCACGGACAGGGTGGCCACAGCATGTCATGCTGGGAGGTCACTCTCACCCTGACTGAGCAGTGACCATGGCATGGTTAGGTTCCCCCATAGTGCTATACAGTATTTTTTTCAAGTGATATCTATGAGTTCCCTTTTCTAGGGCCCAATCACTGACATACTTTCTTGGTGTGTGTGCTCGCATCCCATTTTTGGGTGCACACAGTTCCTCCAGGAACATGCACTATGTACTAGCTAGCAGCCTATCTGCAGTTAGAATGTGTATGGCTGGAACACCTTGCAGGGTGCAGTGGGTGGAGACTGACTGTGCCCTCTGCTGGTGAATGTCAGATAGTGGTGTGGGGCAGCTGAGCTTTTCCAGACCTACTGCCTGTCTGCCAGTGCCCTATGTGATGCAAACAGATCTGCATTGACTGCACTGTAGGGTGCCTATTCCCCAGTAGGACTGGGGTTGATGGTCCTCTCTACTGCCACCATTGCAGAGATGTAGAATGTGGATCTGTTGGTGGGAGATCCTGTCCCCCATCCTGACCCACAGAGGGCGGGTTGGGTGGTGCTACATAATCCACTTTTGGGTCCAACCACCACCCTTCTCTTATAACATGTGACCATGGCAACCACACAGGATATGCACTATTCTGGGTGCATCATAGTCCACAAGGGCTAGACGTGACTGGGAAATACAGATGGACACAGGTGTAGCCTAGGTGTGTCTGCAAGGACTACCTATCACACACTGGCACTGATGGGGACCTGCAGCACAGCCTATCTCAGCCAAGCCAGGTGCAGCGGACCTGGTGCTGGGCGACACACCTCACCCTCAGGGTGAGCACAGGATCTGCATAATGATGGTCTGTAGCTACTCTGCCTGTAACACACACGGTCATCTTCCCCTACCAGGCCGGGGTGCTATAGAGGTGCATACCCCATCTTTTGAGCAGTTGTAGGTTGCTGATCTGCATGTGCAGTGCAGAATGGGTACAGGTGTGTTTACCCTATCCTGGTAACCACACCAGACAATTTGTGTGGTGACCTGCAGTCTTTCTGTAGCCAGCCAGCAGTGTGTTAGATGCTATAGAGATGTAGCCCACTGGTTACTTCAATGACTGCAAAGGCAGAGGTCATGGGTTTGATCCCACAGTGGTGTTATTTAATAAGGCTGTCTGAGGCATTTCCTTTTTTAATTTAAATCAGTGTTGCCAGCAAAAACACCCTCACAGTGCCGTAGCCTAAGGTGCCTCATAAGGCGCCCTATAGGGCACATTATAAGGTGCCTTGGCGGACAGGGCACTTTATAATGTGCCCTATGGAGTGCCTTATAGGGCGCCTTATGCTGCACCTTAGGTTACGGCACTGTGAGGGAGTATTTGCTGGCAGCACTGATTTAAATTAAAAAAGGAAATGCCTCAGACAGCCTTCTTACATAACACCACTGCAGGATCGAACCCATGACCTCTGCCTCCACAGTCATTGCAGTAACCAGTGGGCTACATCTTTATAGCTTCTAACACTGTGCTGGCATGAACTTAGGGTTAATGCGCGTTAACGTGCCACGGCGCCCACTATCGCACGATACCATTTCCTTGCAACCTTACCTCCGGACCGCCCACTACCTTATATGGCATTCTGCACATTAACGCTGCAACTAGCACCGGTAACAGTAAGACGGTTTAGTAAACATACCCCATGGTTTAATAGCAGAAAGTCAACATGGATTTAGCCCAGGAAAGTCTTGTCTCACTAATCTCTTATATGTTTTTTGAAGGTGTTAATAAACAGGTAGATTAAGGGAGATGGTTGATATAGTGCATCTGGATGTTCAGAAAACCTTTGACAAGGTCCCTCATGAGAGACTCTTGGCGAAATTAAAAAGTCATGAGCTAGGAGGCAGTGTAGTATTGTGGATTAGGAACCGATTAAAAGGTAGAAAACAGAGAGTATGGCTAAATGGACAATTTTCTCAATGGGGAGAGGTGAATAGTGAAGTACCTCAGGGATTGCTGCTGGGCCCGCTGCTTTTTAACATATTTACAAATGACCTGGAAATGTGAATAACAAGTGAAGTGATCAAATTTTCAGATAACACAAAACTATTCAAAGGTGTTAAAACACAAAGGATTCTGAAAAGTTGCAAGAGGACCTTGAAAAATTGGGAGACTGTGCATCCAAATGGCAGATGACATTTAATGTGGATAAGTGAAAAGTTATGCACTTAGAGAAGAAGGACCCAAACTACAGTTACACAATGCAAAGTTCCACATTAGGAATCACCAGCCAGGAAAAGGATCCGGGTATCATCGGGGATAATACTTTGAAACACTCTACCCAGGGTACATCCGCAGCCAAAAAAGCAAATAGAATGCTAGGAATAATAAGGCAAGAAATGCAGAATAAAACCAAAGATATTACAATGCCTCTATGTCAACTGCACCTAGAATATTGTGTGCAATTCTGGTCGCCAGAATATAACAGAACTGGAAAAAGGTACAGAGAAGAGCAGCCAAAATGGTGAAGGGGGATGCAGGGATACCCCTATGAGGAAAGGCTTACAAGGTTAGGGCTCTTCAACTTGGAAAAGAGACACTGAGGAGAGATATGATAGAGGTTTATAAAATAATTCATGGAATGGAAAAGGTAAATGTAGATCAGTTGTTTACTCCTTCAAAAAATAGAAAAACTAGGGGACACACAATGAAGCTACTATGTCACATATTTAAGAGAAATCATAGAAAATATATTTTCACTCAACGCGTAATCAAACTCTAGAATTCTTTAGCAGAGGATGTATTATAAGCTGTTAGGTTAGCTGGGGTTAAAAGAGGATTGGATGAGTTCCTGGAGGAAAAATCCATAAACCTTATTAAATCATTTCTGCCCCTGGGCATGCCTTCTTTTTTTCTGATGTTCTGGCTTAGACATTCCAGATTGCACTGGGACACCCTTTTTATAATGCTCCTCCATAGGTCCCTCAAATTGCATGGTAACACTAAACCCAGGTATGCTTTAGCATCCTGTGTCCATTTCAAGAGAAAAGCTCCCCCTCCTCCCCCCCTCCCCCCCCCGAATATTATTTCCAGTATCTAAAGTAATGGACTACAAAATAGCTTTAAATGCAACTTTTTTTCCAAAATATTGACTTGCATTTTACCCCACTGGTAACACTGACTGCATTTCTCTCATTAAGGTAATTTTAGAAGGCTTGTGTGGCTTTTGCACATGTAAATAGTGACCAAAACATGTAAAAAGACCAAAACATATAAATACCTGTTATAAAAAGTCTCTTTTTACATGAGTTGATCTGTAAGCCAGAAAAATGTCCACGTCTTTCTTATTTTACAATGGCAATATACTCTTGCTTTTCAAAATCCAGACATTGGCATTCATACCTGCTCAGAGATGGGCTTGTGTGTTAGCTAACTGCTCATATGGACCTGGAGTTTATATCAGTGACTGAAGGGACAAGTCTTACCTCTCCGGTGTTTTGAACTGCCTCAAAATTAAAATTGAAAAAAAGTTATTTTACTTGACTCCTTAATTAGCGCCTCTTGGATGTCCAGTTTTGTAAAATTTACGTGTGTAAATGATGGCACTTTTTAAACTTTATTTGTTATTAAATTAACTGCTCCATCGACGTGTGGAATGTACAGGTGTATTTCCAGTTGTTGTGCGTATTTTACAAAAGGCTCTATATTCAAATAAGGTGCAATATTTGTCAGTATGGATTAGGGTCAGTTTGTTTCTCTGGCTGGGCATCTTTTATGTATACAAAATATAAGAGGAAAGGTAAAGAGATAGAAACAAATCTAAAAAGCAAACAAACCAAGAGCACAGCATTAATACCTCGTGCCTTCCTTCTGAACGCTTTCAAAAACTGAGTTTTGCTGTTCGGTAATACATTAAAGACCCTCAGCTGTTGGGGACTGTGAAGCTTCTGCTTCTCTGGTCCTCATTTTGTCCTAGAGGAGTGGCCTGGTGGTTAGGACAGCAGCCTGGAGCCAGAAAGACCAGGGTTCAAATCGCACTGGCACTCCTTGTAGCCTTGGGCAAGCCACTTAACCCTCCATTGCCCCAGGTATGAACTTAGATTGTGAGCCCTTTGCAGACAGGGAAATGCATACTGTACCTGAATGTAACTCGCCTTTTTCTTCTCCTGGAAAGGCTTGAGCTAAATACTGATAAATAAAATAATGGCTGTCCCAGTAGAGAATGGAAAAACACAGCAGGGAGCAGCGTATCTTGCACGAGCCACAGGAAACACAAAGAGCAAGAGACGACGATTTGGATGTTCGAAAACCTTTATTGGTGAAAAACCCCAACGCGTTTCGGCGTGACTGCCTTCATCAGGGGGAATATGGCTTAAAAACAAACAATAATATATGTTGTAAAAATACATATATATAATTAAATAAATGTCAGACACCAAATAAAAATTAATAAGTAAATGAGTTAAAAATGTTGACTAAAAATTGATAAATGTACAAATATAAGTGCAAATCTTGTACCTATCTCCAACTATGTACATTTAAATACATTGAAATCTATACATTAATATTAAAATTCTTACTTAATGACACAGAATACTCTATATAAAAAAACTCCATTTAAAAACTCCAAACGCAGGACATGGGGAGAAATCCGTGATGGACAAACATGACTAATGATTTGTAAATGTATAATATTAGGATAGAGAGTAATGATGAAAATGCAAAATAAATAAGTAAAAAGCAATAAATAAAAAATGATAATAAATAACAAACAATGAATAAATACAGTAATATAATACTAAAATCGAGGTTGTAGCATTACTAAAATACCTGGTGATACTCCATTATGCAAATTGTATGTATTAAAATGAAATTTGATATTGATGAATCACACCATGATATACTAAAATAGCTATGATTACACTCAAATTTTAAAATGTTACTACTTAAAACTGCGATGTTAAACACTTGTTGAATTTAAAACCGTGCTAGTCTAACCTGTTTACTGGACGGAACTATTTGTTCTACTGACCTGATCAATACCACTCAATTGGTATATGTAATGCACATGAGGTGTGCACTGCCTGTTCATCTGTAACACCAGAAAGAATTGTTGTAAACTTAAATATATTCTAGTTCTACAAAGCATAAGAATAAATATTGTCTGTCTATAGAACCTTGTTGTCTTGTATTCATGTTCTAAAATTGAACTGTTATGGTGCAATTCAATAATTGATGCATCCTAACTCTCTGTAGTATGTGTAACTATTTTTGATGCCAGCTTTATTAGAAAAATATATGTCTTCAAGTCTTAACTAGAATCAAAAGATGACCGACGTGTTAGCTTCAATGTTGGGCAACTGCTGTACTAAGACCTTCTTAACATGACATATTTAATAAACACCTAATGAACAGAGTACCTGGGTCCACTGACTGTATTAGTTCTACTCTACTTATGTAATTCTTATGCAGAGGTGTACAACTTCTGTTAATCTATGAGGTCAAAAGAGAATTAATGGAAGCCTTTATATATTCCAATGTCTACATCTTATTATGAAACACCTTGTATTTATAAATGAATAAATAGTGTATTTCTGTAGAAAAAACCTTCTGTGTATATGTGCTGATAGGTCACAGTGCTTATGTGAGTAAGAGAAAAAACGACTGGACTCCCTATAGTGTGCGCGACTGTTTAAAATGCCGACTTTATATCTAACGCTCCGTAAAACTGTTGTTATACCCGGCTACCATTCATAGTTGCATGAAACCAACCACTGTGGTGGTCAATTGTATGTGAAAATTAGCTGAAACACTTCAAACTCAAGAATTGCTTGATTTACCTCATCGGTCTTTCAGCTAATTTATTGGAGACCGCTATAGCCGTTCGCGTATGAGATATAAGCTAGAGATCTTAGTCACAGCGCAACCCTCTATATGAATCCAATCTCAATAACGAATTCATAGGAGAATCCCGAAGATGTTTTTTAACAGCAGGTTTATATGTTCAAAATCTAAATCTGTTCAGTAAGAGCACGAATGTATTTTTCGACAATGTGCATCACTTAATACTGATCAGGGCTTGCACATCAAAAGAGTTGTATCGTCGTTGAACCATCCGGGAAAAACTATTCTAAAAGAGAAGATTCATGATGTATTATGAAAATAGGATTCATCTTAGACAATTGATACTCATAACTAAATATCATATTGATGGTTAGAATAGATTATCTGTAACGTACCTGTGAAACTGAAAACACTTGCACTCTGCAAATTGTTGAAAGAACAAGAGCCGGTTGATACGAGCTTGGCTAAAAATCTTTCAGCGTTTGCGCCAAAAAAGGAGGAGCTACTGGAAGGGGGTGGAGCCGAGCTACCTCAATAACATACATTATAGTTTATCTACCTATTGTGAAATTCTCTCTATTAAAAAGATTTCAGCGATTAATAGAAAGCCACAAAGAGAGACATTGAAAACCTTATCTGTTAGCAACATTGTCCATACTTGTCGCTTGCTTTGAAAAACCTAGTGTACTGCGATATAGCCTCACTATGTAGGTATTTAAAACTACGGCACTAGATTCTTCTGTGCTTCAACTGTATGCAATTGCTAACATGTAAAATCGCCTATACTGGTCTATCAGTGCAATCTTGAGAGTGTTTTATTAACCAGTTAAAAGTGGAACCACATAAAATTGTATTAATTAATCGAATGCCACTAAGGAGAGACTTTGAAAACCTTGTCTGTTAGCAACACTATCCATACTTGTCGCTTACTTTGTAAAACATAGTGTGCTGGGGTGCAACCTCACTATGTAGATATTGAAACTACGGCACTAGATTAATCTGTGTTTCAACTGTATGCAATTGCTAACATATAAAATCGCCTGTGCTAATCTATCAGAGCAATCTTGAGAGTGTTTTTTTAGCCAGTTAAAAGTGGAGCCATCATATGTCAGACCTTGAGTAGCGGCTGGGAAAGTCATAAATTGATCAGTTTACAGAAAAACGGAGAGATCTATCTCTTGATTGAGACCATTTGGTTCCAAACTGTTGAATTCATATATGTACCTTTGCTCAAGTTTTAATAACGCCTTGTTGGTATCTCCTCCCCTCCAATGTGGTGTAACTTTTTTCAAAACCATATACTTTAGATCAGTGATTTTGTGGCCTACTGAAATCCAGTGTGTAACTAGAGGTTTGTCTGCAACCTTTCTCTGGATACAGCTCCTATGCTCAATGATACGCGTGCGTACTTCTCTTGTGGTTTTACCTATATATACCTTGTTGCAGGGACATAGAATCAAATATATTACATTAGATGTTTTACAATTGGTATACTGATGTAAATATACTTTATGCTGGGAAATAGAATGAATGAAACTGTTTTTGACTGTAATAGTATGAAGGCAGACCGAACAGTTACCGCAACTGAAGTGGCCCTTAACTTTGGGCGGAGGATTATTCTTAAGGGCTGACGATACAAGAATGTTAGATAAATTGGGGTTCCTTTTGTATGCTACCATTAGCTGTTTAGTAGAGAACTGAGGCAAAAAATTCAATAAATGCCACTCTTCTCTTAGGGGCATGTTTACTAAACACCGTTGCTGTGCGGGTTCCCGTTAGTGTGCTGGTGCCATATAAGGAGTGGGCGGGCCAGACAGAAAAAAGCAAAAAACCGGACCGTACGTGTGTGCGTCGCGCTAATGTGCGGGGCCCACATTAGCGCGTGGGAAGGCTAAGTGGGGCGCTGCTGCAAAACCAAACAACAGAGCCGTAGTACAATGGTGAAGACACCGACCAATGGTGCAGGGGCCAGGGGTTCAAACCCCCATTGTGCTCAACAAAAAAGACCAGCTGAGGCATCAACATTTATGGGCAAAAGTGGTTTAGGAGGCATATTAATTTTGGGCGGCAGAAGGTGGCGCACTGTTATTTTTCTTACGGCATGAGGCGGCGCACTGTTTAGTGTGGGCGGCAGATGGCGGCGCATTGTTAAGTTTGGGCGGCAGAAGGCGGTGCGCTGATAAATGTGGGCAACAGAAGGCGGCGAGCCGGTGGGCAGAAGGCGGCGCGCTGATGTGTGAGGGGGCAGTCCAATAGTGGGAGGGATAAGTGGCGCGCTGATGTGCAAATAACAGGAACGGAGCCATAGCACAATGGTTAAGACACTGACCACTCGTGCAGGAATCATGGGTTCAATTCCCCACAGTGCCCATTGAAGACAGCTGGCTGAGGCATTATTTTAGGGGCATTTCCATGTTGTGCAGCATAAGGCGGCGCGCTGTTAATTTAGTGCGCCACAAGATACACAAACACAGGAACAGAGCCACAGCACAATGGTTAAGACACTGACCAATGGTGCAGGGGCCAGGGGTTCAACCCCTCACAGTGCCCAGTGAACAAGGCTGGCTGGGGCAGTATGTATCATGGTGAGGAGTGCTGTAGGAGGCCTTCCATTTATATTTTATTTCCCACCACTAGTAAACCCGCTCTCACAGTGTGTTAACATACGGATGCCCGTAAGGCACATGTTACAGTGCACTGTCTGCCAAGGCACCCTAGAATGTCCCCTATAGGGCACCATGTATGTTGCGACACAGAATAATGTATAGTGCACCCTATATGGATGGCAACCATAAGGTGGCCTATAGGGCGCCCTATAAAGCACCCTCAGAGGCACCCAATGGGTATAATAAGCTGTGTGTGGTTTTGCCGGCATAGACATATGTACAGTAAATAAAAATAAAGCTGTGGACAGCCCTATCAAAGGGCCCCACTGTGGGTTTGAACCCATGACCTCTGACTGTACAGGGAGTGACATAACCATTGGGCTACAGCTGACAGCAAGCCCCTGGCTGGCTGGCTGCAGACAGTCTGCTGTTGTAGACAGGATAGGGTTAGGCCACCCGTACCCATGATGCACTGCACATGCAAATCAGCTCTCCACAGATGCACACAAGATGGGGAATGCACCCCAACAGCTACCCGGCCTGGTAGGGGGAATTGTCCATGTGCACCCACACAGCACCTCGGCCTGGTAGGGGGTCCTGAGCGGGTGGACTACCAGCAAAGAGTAGCTACACACCGTCACATTGTGCGGGTACTGTGCTCACCCTGAGGGTGTGATGTGGCGCCCAGGACCAGGTCCACAACACCAGCCATGGCTGGATGAGGCCATGACAGAACTCCACAACAGTACTAACCTGTGAGATAGGAAGGTGCTGCAGAAACATGTTGGATATCTCTGTCTGTCTCAGTTAGTGGAAACCCCCATGGACCCCTAGGTGGTCAAAGTACCCCCCCCCCCCCCGAGGGTGGCAAACAGGGCCCCCCACCAACAGATCCCCATCCTACCCCCCTGCACCAATGGCAGTAGAGTGGACCATCAAACCCCAGTCCTGCTGGGGAACAGACACCCTAAAGGGCAGTCCAAGCAGCTCCACACGCATCCATAACACAATATCAGACAGACTTTAGGCCTGGATATCCAAAGATGCACCCCAGCACTATCTGATATTCACCTGCAGCAAGCCATCAGCCGCTGCACTCTGCAAGGCACTCCATCAAGACACATATCAGCTGTGAACAGTCTGCTGGTTAGCCCTGATGGAAATGCATGCACCCAAAACTGAGGTGGCAGCACACACAAGCAGAGAGCTCTGTGAGGAGGCCCCAACAGGAAACCCATATATATCACAAGAGAGAAACACAATACAACACTATGGGGGTGCCTAGCCATGCTGTCATCACTGCACACTCAGGGTGAGAGTGCTCCCCCAGCAGCACATACAGAGGTCACCCTGTCTGTGTAGGTGGTGGCCTGGCACTACAATGTCACAGCCAGTGCCCTATGCCCTGTGCAGATGCATCCTGGCCAGCCCACCATGTCTGACCTATACCCATGGTACCTTGCTGCTCATTATGCACATTGGCAGGCCAATACTGGCAGTAGTGCTGGCAGTGTGGGTTGGGGAAGGTGTTTGCAGCCAACACACACTGTATAGACAGACACACACTCCCACACCTATGCCAGCATTGTGCTACTATTGAGGGGGTGATTAGCCTTGGCCACCACTCCGGTCCTGGGCATGGCACAGGCATGGATATGGTACGCAGTACTGCTGGGGGTCACTCCCCAGGGTGGTGAACACCGTCAGAGGCCAGGCTTGGAGCACGCACCGCAGACACCAAACAGATTGTTCGGATGGGGTCAACTAGCAGTATGTGCGTAACGTAGGGATATCTATCAGCCTGTACTCTTAGCAAACGTTTCAGAGCTGTGTACCTCAGGTGTAGGGTGACATTGCTAAGGTATGCAGGTGCTGATATTGGGAGATGCACGCAGGGTCCAATGTTCTGCCTCTACAGGAGACATTGGCCAATGGGGCCTGTGGGTGTGGGTGTGTCTGCCCCTGTTGGCTGCTGCTTTACGGCAGCGCTTCCCCACTCCAGTCCAGTTTTGCATCACACTGTTCGGGTCTTCCTGCTGTCCCTCATGAATATGCATGAGCTACATCTACATGCCGTGGGGGTGGTGCATAGATATACAGCACAGGCATTTGTATGAGTGGCAGCATGGAACCTGA
Organism: Ichthyophis bannanicus; assembly: GCA_033557465.1. Taxonomy (NCBI): domain Eukaryota; kingdom Metazoa; phylum Chordata; class Amphibia; order Gymnophiona; family Ichthyophiidae; genus Ichthyophis; species Ichthyophis bannanicus. Next base: position 882,060,417 of record CM066035.1, on the reverse strand, counting down.
CTGGTGTGTGGCCCACCAGGACTGCATTTGGGGGATTCTGCTGTAGGTTCTGCCCCTGTTCATGGTGTCTGTGCTCAGTGGGGTAAAAGATAGACGTATTACCATTGCATATGTCCTCGTCACGAAAGGTGTGTCCTTACTGTCACTGTTTATTTGTGGGGAAAATATGTGGGCAGGATTGCCGGTAGCCCCAGCTGGTCTTTGAACCTGTGACCTTCTGTTCTTGCATGCACTGTCTGTGTGCACTGCACCACCGTGTAGCCACAGATTGGCTGAATTCCCTAGATAGTCCATGACTGTGGATCCGGCAGGGCCTGTCTGTTGCTGTGGACTGTGCCAGCCTGCACATGGCTAGGCCTCTGTCTTCTGTCGCTAGCAGCCACTGCCCCCTGCACCACATGTACTCGTCCGCCAACATGCTGGCATGAGCTTCTCCCATAAAAAGCAGGTGACCTGATTGGAATGTGGCAGTACGGGACTGCATTTGGGGTACTTGGCTGTGGGTAATGCCCATTGTTGTGGTGTGTGTGCGTTGTTGGGTACAATATGGGTGTTTTCCCCATGCTTATGTCCCCTGCAATACAGGGGTGTCTGCGCTATCTGTGTTTAGTGGTGGGTAAAATATAGGGACTGGGCTGGCAAGTGCCCCAGCTGGGCTTTGAACCTCTGACCCTCTGGTCCTAGAGGTACTGACTCTGTCCGCTGCACCACACTATGGCCACATAGACAGTGCAGCCCCTGGAGGTAGTAAGCCTGGCAGGATGGAGTCACAAACCCTGCTCTACGCAAATTTACTGTGGGCATATGCACCCTGTCTGGTGACAAACGTGCACATAAACCCCGGAAATGACCATGGGAAATGGGGGACAAAATATCACCACGCTGGGCAACAGTGATATTAATGGGCAACCATAGCAAACACTCCCAGGAAAGCTCCACAAAAGGAAATGTTTTTTGGAAGAGTCTCCGCTCCGTAAACCCTTCCAAAATTCATTTCTTTTTTCTGGAGCTTTGCTGGGTGTGTTTTCTGTATTTGCCCATCACTATAACTGTTCCCCAGCTGAATTACTATTTTTAATAGTTCTGTTGTGGTCATTTTCTATTTTTATTTGCACTTTTGTGCTGTGCACATGTATCACACTGCTCACGTTTTGCTGGTTTCCCCGGTTTTCCTGTACATTGCTGACGGAAATGGTTTCTCTTCCCTTTAAATGCTTTCTACCGCGAGTGTTTCACTGGCGGTATTTTTTTCCTTGTAAATTCGGGCACGCTCCTGTGCGGGGAGTCTCTCCCCTCCCACATTCCACCCATTGACCCCGTCTCTCCGCCCCTCGGGGGCCTTCCTCCGCCCTCATTTCGCCTTTCCACGCCTCTATTGCACATGAGCGCCCCGCAAACGTGCGCGTTTTCGGTGCACGCGTGCGGGACCAGTTAATGTGCCGCGCACGCGTACGGGGCGCTTAAGAGCACTTAAATGCATCATTTTAGGGCGCTCAGGTGCGCCCCGCACAAGTGCCCCGTTTAGTAAACATACCCCTTAGAATCTTCACTATTGGTTTAGAGAGATGTGTGTACGTAAGGGCACAGACAATCTTGTCCCCATCTTTTTGTCCTTCTTTCTTTTGCAATAGGGAAGGGCGTTCAGTAGTGCACGCTCTAATATATGCTTTCTTAATACATTTTTGGGAATAACCCCGTTCTTTGAATCTTTTGTGCATTTTAACTGCCTGATGTTCAAAATCTGCATTTGTTGTGCATAATCTTTTGATCCTGAGGAATTGACTAATCGGTAAGTTGTTCTTGAGGGCCGGATTGTGATAGCTATCATATTTTAATAAAGTGTTACGTCTGTTGGTTTCTGATAAAGCCCAGTGGTGAACCCACTCTTATCTTTCCTAATCATTATATCTAAATATGGGATACTGTCTGTACTAAAAGTGCCTTCAAATTGTAGATTTCAGTCTAAAGTATTAAGCCATACAAAGAATTGCTGCAATAGTTGTTCGGTACCTTCCCAAATTATAAAGATATCCTCAATATATCGTTTCCATAAACGGATGTTAAGTAGGTATGGGTGATGTGTTAAAAATTGTTTCTCAAATTGAGCAACGTACAGGTTTGCGACGTCTGGCGCCATGGAAGAGCCCATGGCGACCCCTTTGATTTGTTTGTAATAAATACCTCTGAAATTGAAATAATTTTCTGTCATTGCCAAAGTGGCAAGTTGTATTAAGAAATAGGTGGGAATACGGACCGGCTTGGGTCTTAAAATGAGAGTATTGGTAAGTACTTCAATTGCTGCTTGTTGGGGTATATTGGTATAAAGTGAATTAATGTCCAATGTGACTAAGAGAAGATCATTGTGATATCCTTCGAACTCTTGTAAAATGTTAATGATATGTGTAGAATCCTGTATATATGATGGTATTATCGGTACAAATGGTCTTAAGAATATGTCTAAGAATTTCGAGAGAGGTTCCAGTAAAGATCCTATGGCGGATACTATTGGGCGTCCTGGTGGGTTTTCAAGCGATTTATGGATTTTGGGCACCATATAAATCATGGGTATAGCCGGATGGGGCACTTTGAGAAAGGAAATCTCGTGGGACGTAAGGTAACCAGCCTCTTTTCCAATGTATAGTAAGGTGTCAATTTTCTGTTGTAGACCAGTCGTCGGGTCATCATAAATTTTTTCATAGAAAGCCTTATTGTTTAATTGGCGTAATGTTTCTTTAATGTAGTTTTCTCTATCTTGCACCACTAAGGCACCACCTTTGTCGGCCGGTTTGATAACGATGTTATTAGACTGTAAATCTTTTAGAGCCATTTTCTGTGGACCTGTGAGGTTGTGATAATAATGTGCTTTTTGATCATGATATAATTTGTTCACCTTGGATAGAACAATATGTTCATATGTACTGATAATAGCATTATTATTGGGAGGAACCCATGTAGACTGATTTTTATTTGGTGTCTGACATTTATTTAATTATAAATATGTATTTTTACAACATATATTATTGTTTGTTTTTAAGCCATATTCCCCCTGATGAAGGCAGTCACGCTGAAACGCGTTGGGGTTTTTCACCAATAAAGGTTTTCGAACATCCAAATCGTCGTCTCTTGCTCTTTGTGTTTCCTGTCCCAGTAGAGAATACCTAATTTTCATGTCGTCTGTAGGGTGGATGACCTTGAACAAGACCTTCCAAGCTGTTGTTTTTTAGTGTATGAGATTCCTGCTCTTGGAAAATATGCTTTACAAGGAATTCTTTATATTTAGAATATTAATGAAGACTTTGCTATTCTTACAAGCCTTTTAGTAGACTGGCTTTTTTTTGGTTATTTGCTATCAGATTTTTTTTTTTTTCTTAGCTTTTTGTCTTTATGGTCTTCTGCTGATTTTTTGTTTTGTTTTGCATTGCTGTTTTTTTTATGTGATTCTACAGATTGATACAGTGGGCCTGATATTCAAAAGCATTTACATAGTTTGCAGGCCTGCAAAAAATCTGTAAATGCCACTTGCGGGGAAATTCACGGTACTAACATAGTTAGTGCTGCTGAATATTCTTGGGTGCTGTCGTTACAGACTTGATGCTATCTTTTGTTGTAGATGCTAACCAGGAAGCGGCTGAATATCACCGCTGCTCAATTAGCTTTGTGGCAATCTGGGCAGCCTTGAAATGGCCCCGGCATTGAATGTCCAGGTTTAAAGTTCACCCAAAAAAAATCTCCAAAAGAATCCCCAGTGAAACGTTGTTAGCAATACTTTTTGTCGGATCACATCGAGGGAGGTTAAGAATGACTTCAAAACCCCACCAGACAGATATAATCCATTTTATTCATAGAACAGTTCTTTGGTGAAAATGTAGTTGAAACCCAACTTATCTTAAATAATTGAGAAAAGAAGCCCGACTCAGTCCGTGTACCGAACATCCAAAATCCTGAGACGACGTGCACGTTTCGGGACAAACGAGTCCCTGTATCAAGTGCTCCAACGTAAGTCATACAGGCGTTGGTCTTCTCATAACCGTGATCAAAATAATGGCCTCCCTCGATGTGATCCGACAAAAAGTATTGCTAACAACATTTCACTGGGGATTCTTTTGGAGATTTTTTTTGGGTGATATATACACATCTCTGAATGCGGGATTATTTTCAGTGACTGGTTTAAAGTTTAGCACCAGCTCTGAATATCAGGCCCTGTGTTTTTGGACACTACTGTACCCTATTTTGAGTGAGAAAGTGGCTTATAAATGTGATGATAATTGTTAAATACTGAGCCGCATTGCTCATTAACAGATCTGATCGGAATAAGTGGTTGCTTTTAACACAATCTAAAAGTTGTGTTAATTAACCAGTGCTTATGCATTAATATAATTAACATTTAGGGACATGGAGTTTGATGCATGCTAAAGGGCACTACACTAACAATGCGGGCCCCCCTTTTAAAAATCCCATGCTAACTGGCTAGTGCATGATTGAGCGAGGACTAGGTGTGTTAGGGGTGTAACATGGGCACTGAAGGCATGCCACAGCTCAGGCATTTTGGGAGCACGCTAACTGCTTGTTGTTAGCATGGGTGCCCTTAACGCCATGTCAGTGGGTAGCATTAAGTGCACCCGTGTAACAGTTAGCATGGTGCAGCGCATTAGCATGTTGCTTTTAGTAGGGGAACGGATACACATGCTCCCAGAACTGTACACAATACTCAAGGCACGGTTGCACCATGGAGCAATACGGAGCATTATAATATCCTTTCTTTATTTTCCATTTCTTTCCTTATAATTCCTAGCATTCTGTTAGCTTTCTTGGCTGCTGCCACACAACAAACACGTGCTACCATTTTAAAATCCTACAGCCTGAGATGGAGATGCTTCAGCACCTGGTGCACCACGGAGGGACTGGACCTCAGGCCATGCCCATTCCGACTCATCTTCAACTACCTCGCTTCCCTGGTGGGGAAGGGCCTCCAGACCGCTTCATTCACAGGACATCTGGGGGTCATTGCAGCATACCACAATTGCCACAATGACTCCTCATGAAGGGCCTCTCAAACGTGCAACCGACCCCACCATGGGACCTCAACGTTGTCCTGCATCAGCAGCTCACCCATGACCCCTTTGAACCATTGGAGTCTGCACCCTTGAAATATCTCACCTGGAAGACAATCTTCTTCACCACGATCACCCCAATCAGACAGGTCAGCAAGCTACAAGTCCTAGTTGTTCACCAACCCTACATGCAGTTCTACCAGGATCGCACCACTCTCAGGACTCATCTGAAGTTTGTACCAAAGGTGGTGTCAGCCTTCCACATCAACCAGTCGATCAAACTTCCCACCTTCCATCCTCCTCTTCACAGCTCCCCCAGAAGATGAACCCCTTCACACTGTGCAATATGCACATACATCCACAAGACCTCAACTAACCGGCGAGGAGCACAGCTGTTTGTCTCCTTTGACCCCAACAGACTGGGCTGTCCGGTCACAAAAAGGACGCTCTTCCAGTGGATCTTGAACTGTATCGCCTTCTGCTACATTCAGGGGGAGCCACTCTACCAGAACACATCCACGTTCACCAGCTCCAAGCCACGGCAGCCCTGTTGGCAAACCTGCGTGAAGTCCCCATCACAGACATCTGCAAGGCTACTACCTGGTCGACCATATACACATTCCAGAGACACTATTGCTTCGATCAAGGGGCGCTGTCAGATAGTACCTTCAGCTGAGCACACATGCCTCTGGGCTCAGGACACTAATACCACACTGCCCTGCACTCTTGTGGTGTATATTGCCCTGAGTGAGCCCTGCCATCACAGTGCACAGGCACGCTGAAGACGTACTCTGCATTGTTTGCTATGTTGCATTGTTACCTGCACTGTTAATGTACTGTCATTTACACTGTTACTGTTTGCACTACTGCATTAATAAATGGGGACACCCTCGCACACTGCCTGCTGTCTCCTTCATCCACCACAGCAACTTGCAGCCCTAACCATGACTTCAGAATCACCAGGTATGGCTGACGCATCCTGCTTGTCTAAGAAGGAAGCGGGGTTACTTACCTGTAATGGGGGCTCTCCATGGACAGCAGGATAAGTCAGCCACACAAACCCCCCACCTCCCCTTGGATGCCGACAGCCTGTGCCCTCAAGGTCCACATGAGCTGCCTGCACCAGCCTTCAGCACTGGGCTTGGGACACCCTGGGCTGGTCTGGGGCAGGCTCAGAGGTGGAGTTACCTTGACATGCTCAAAAACGTTTACCTTTCTGAGCTCTGGAGAACATTCCATCCTCAGTGCCATCTGATGACATCACCAGGTATGGCTGATTTATCCTGCTATTCACGGAGAATCCCCATTACAGATAAGTAACCCTGCTTTCCTGCAGCATACATCAAGCCATCAGCTTGCAGAGAATACCTCCTCGCCTGTCTCCCACTGACAGGATAAACTTAATTAGCAAGCGTTCTGTCTTTTCTCTTAGAAAGCCTATACCAGTCCTTATTTTGATAGTCTTACTGGAGGGCATTCCGCCTCCTATAAACAGCCAAGGACCTTAATTGCTGACTCACTGTTTAGACTCTCCCAGTTTGTATGCTGGGGCTTCCTGCCAAACCAAGCAGGGTTTAGAGAGCTGCTTCTTTCCCTTCCTTTCCCCCCCCAGGCTGGTCTGTATTTATTGGGCAAATCAGTCTACTCTCCACATAAAGGGGGGCTGCCCTCTCCCCACTCCTTAAAGGGTACTCTCTTAATCCTAGCAAGAAGCCTGTTCAGGTGCTTTACTTATCTATCACTGTGCCTGTCGGGGTTGGGACAGCCTCCCAGTGACTTACAGACTTCCATCTAGTCTCTTAATTACCACAATGTGTAGCAGCACTACATATACATATAGACCCAGAGTTCCTAAGGTGTGCTAAAATGCATTATTTGACTGCATGAACATTTACCATAATATTCCTTAGTCTTTCTTATTTGGGAGCCTGTTACTAGGAGGCTGAGGCGGGATTGTCCAGTGAGACCCACAGTAGGCACTGAGGGAGGGGTGCAGAGAAGGAAGGTATTTTTTCCCCCAAAAACAACCTCTATGTATTTATTTCACTTAGATTTATAAGATACCTTTCCAAAAAGATGCCCAAGATAGCATCACAAAACATAAAACAGACGATAAAATATCTAAACATCATAATCCAAGGTTCACAAATAATGGAATTTCAAAAATCACAACAAAAATATAACAAGGTAAATAAGAAATATCCAATATGGTAAAAAAACAAAAGAAAATCCTAGATATATTGCCAATATGAATTATATTATAATGATGGTAAGGGGAATGATTATAATCAGCGACAGTGCTCATGATTTTTAAAATAATTTTCTATTTTTAATAAAAAAAAAAGAAAAAAAATAGTGAAAACTCTTATTGGCCACAACTTATCATCCAATGGGATGATAAATTGTAGCTTAGAAGATTTATTTTATTTTTATTGATAGACAACCATAACACAAACGATCAACATTTATCCTGCAAATACACAGAATACAATAAAAACAATAGGTAGACTCTCTGGACCCGATTTTCGAAGGCAGTTACGCGGTTAACAGCCCATGTTACCAATGTAAATGCCTTAACTGGGGATTTTCAAAGGCACCTACACGGCTAATGCCTTTGAAAATCCCCGATTAAGTCCCCTACGTGCCCCGAAGCTATCTGGTTAGGATCAGGGCGGGTTGGGGCGTTATGGGGTGGAGCGGAGGCAGAGAATGGTGCCAACTGGGTAACAGTGATTTTGGATTCTGCCCGGTTAGCGCTCTGAGCCTTAAAGATAGGCAAGGAAAACCTTGCCTATCTTTAAGGCGCTGGGGCTAACCAGGCAGCATCCAAAATCACTGCTGTCCGGTTAGGCTTGGCGGCTTTCCAGCTGTGCGGCAAACCTCGGTTGTTCACTTCTGTCATCGTGGAAGTGAAAATCCGGGGTTAAGGGGTCGCCGGGCAGGGCTATGCGGCTACAGTGCTTAGCCCTGCCCAATGCAATATCGGGCCCTCTGTTCTTAGCCTCCTGCTGTTGCCATTCACAATGTCCTCTCCTAGTCAGGCTGCCATTTTATTTCTTACCCAACTTATGTCCACCATGCATCGTTCCTTTCTGTCCCTAACAGGAGTGGAGGAGTGGCCTAGTGGTTGGGGCAAGGTACTTCAGGCCAGAAGGTCGGGGGTTCAAATCCCACTAGAGGACAGCAACCTTGGGCCGGAAGGACTGGGGTTTCTAGTCCCACAGGTGCTCCTTGTGGTCTTGGGCAAGCCACTTAACCCTCCATAGCCCATGTTCTCTGTAAAATAGTTATCTCCAAGTTATAATGCCCTGTTCAATGTAATTTCAGTTTGTTCATTGTAAACCACACTGATGCAGAATAGCATGGTATATAAGAGAATGTAATAAATAAAATAAATTAATAACAAGCCACACCTTCCATTCACTCAAACTTATCCAACATTCATTAATTCAATTGCATCCCTCTCGTACCTCTAACCCCCATCCCCCAACCCTCTCCTGCTCTTCACCTGGGGCTTCTAGCAATTCCGTGGAGTCCTGGAAGTTTTGCAATAGCCGGCAATTCTTGGTAGTCTTATGTATAAACAACTCAAAGTTTGCTGTTTCGCTAATCAACTTCTTCACTGATGTATATTGGGCCCTTTATCATCCACCCATGAACATAAAATCACTTTACGCATCAAAAAAAGACCCACATAAAGGAATTTCTTGGACACTTCCATCCCCTCTATGTTTCCTAACAATAACATATCATAGGTCCATTCTAACTCCACCCCCAGTATTCGGCATATGTCACTCAAAGCCTGCTCCCAAAGATCCCTAAATTTTATACAGTCAAGGAAGGTATGTATCAGAGTTCCCTTTGCCCCCTTGCATTTCCCACATGTATTATCTGATCATAGTTGCATGTGTGTGCCCCTCTCCCTCTTGATAAATGTGCTGTGTAAGAGTCTGAATTGGGTTTCCTGATGTAAGCCATTGCACAAAATGAAATCTTACCACTTGTCACAGAGTTTGCAAATCTCTTACAGTTTATCTACAATGTTAGCTTTATAAAAAACAGACAATTCAATGCTTAAATAGATTCTTAAGTAACCAAATAATGTTAACGCTCCACTCCTCACCATGAGGTTATTATGTATATGTGAATTGGCAACCAGGTCTCAGACTTCTAAGGAGCTAATTTCTGGATTTTCAATATAATTTAAACCCAGTGCTGACCACAACGTCTTAATGCCGGTTGCTCAGCTAGTTCAGATCTTTCCCATAATATTCTGTAACAAATTTGGAAAATGGTACTTATCTGACTTAGCCAATTCCTAACGCCAACTTCTGCGCTGTTGCGTTTCACAAGCGTTTTGTCAAGGGGTATTATCCTGCACTCTTCATCATCCAGCCTTATCACTTCACTTAAGAAGGACAAAGACGTACTCTCCTCGAACCCTACAGCTCGGCTTCTCTGCTTTGCTGTTACAATTGAGACCAATTGGGACAAAACGCTTGTGAAACGCAACAGCACAGAAGTTGACAACCCTTCCAGACCTTCTGACATATCCCCAGAACTACCTACTAAGAGACTCATGTCAATTGTCTAAGTCGTTACTTTTTGTTCGGATCATCAATGTTGACCCCCTTGGTGACGGCCCCCCCCTCTGTGAATTGATTACTGTCCTCCCTCCCTTTTTGTTAAACCACTTTGACCCAGTGAAAAGCGGGATATAAATGCAGTTAAATAAATAAAATTAAATAAATAAATATTGTCTTGATGGTTTTTCTTGATACATGTGTTTAGGTTTAATATTGGTCCAAAGTTATTCCTAAGTACTGAATCTAATTCAGTTTTTATTGTACTTCTAGCTCAATTGTATTAATTTGTAGCATTGTTGGTTGGATGAATGTTTCATCTCTGGTGGTGTGTAGTTCTTCCATTTTGTTATAGTTTGATAGGCCGTGATCTGTTAGCCAGTGAGCAGTATCCTTGAAGCAGTCCGTTATTACATTTATATGTAGGTTTTGCTGTATTGAAGGATGCATAGATCATAATATCATCTGCATATATATGATAGAGAACTTTACGAGAATGCATGATTGAGCATATAGGTAGTATATATACAGTATATATTGAAAAGCAGGGAGGATAAAGCTAATCCTTGTGGGACACCTTGCTGTTGATAGAATGGAGCCAATTTGGTCGATCCACCTGTAGCTGGCGGTTTGTTAGATACGATCGGAATCATTCTAGTGTTATGCCTTGTATTGCAACTGCTTGTAGTCATGCTAATAGGATGTTATGAGGGATTGAGTCAAATGCTGCTGCTATGTCCAGAAATATTAGTATGAAACCCTGCTTAGGTTGCTGGCTGCCTTGTATGAGTCTGTCCATGACAAAGACTAATAGTATTTCTACTCCATAGTGTGGTCTAAAGCCGGTTGTTGTGGGTCCAGCGGTGCATACATATTGACGTAATCTTGGAGTTGTTGTATTACTTTTTCATTTATCTTAGGCAAGAAAGGTGGGCTAGATATGGGCCTGTATGATGCTGGGTTGTTAGTATAGAGAGAGGAGTTAATGTAGGGTGTACTGAGGTGATCTTTAGGCATGTATCCCAAATCAAGAGATAATTGTGCTGTTTTTGTTATTATCAAGCATAGTTCGGTTCTAGCTATCTTAATCCAGCTTACTGGACATGGGTCTAATAGGAATGTTGTGTTCAGATTTGTTATTATGTTTTCTATGTATTGCCGAGTGATGGAGTTAAATGACTGCCATGATATATGTTAGTTAATGTGTGAGGCATTGTGGAGTGGCTGGTTTTATTTTGTCTGGGTTTGTAACTTTGCTTTGGAAGAACTCTGCTAGAAGTTGTGGGCTGGTTACACTGACTATACTGTCTTGGGTTGGGATCTAAACTAAGGAATTTACTATGTTAAATAGTTCTTGTGGTAGATTGAGCGAGTTCATGATTAGTTTTGTGCGGTAGTGTTTTTTGCATTTGTCAGTCAAAATGCCTGGAGTTTACTCATGTATATGTCTCGATCATGTATTCGTTTTGAGTGACACCATTTGTGTTCAATTCTTCTAAGTTGTCTTTTGCCGTCTCTTAGCTCTTGGTATACCATTCAGTCCTTTGTTGTTTCTTCGTATTTTGGACTGTTGGTGTTGCTAAAGCTGCACCTTCTATTATTTTATTTCAGTTATTTATCAGTATATTATGTCATTTGTTTCTGAGTTCAATTAGGGGCGTATTTAATTGAGGAATGTTTGTTTGTTGCACTGTCTAAATTGTCTGTTTATTATTCTGTGTTCTTTGTTGCTTGTGGTTTCTGTGTGTAGCACCTGAAAATTGATTATGCTATGGTTGGACCATGTTACTGGGTTTGATTAGGGTGGTGGAAGTATGTTTTTCTCCAGCATGTCCTCAGTAGTGAATATGAGGTCTAGCGTACTACCCTTTTCATGGGTTGGTTTTTTAATGATTTGTTTGTAATCCAATGCATTCATAGCTTCCAAGAATGAATCTGCTTGTTTTACTGGTGCTGAATTAAGGTTGAAATCCCCTAGTAGTATAAAATTTTTCATTTGTGCGGTATTGTTGATCAGTGTTTCTAACGTTGCTGATATTTGTCCATTACGGGTGTGGGGATCGGTGTACTAGGCATATTGTTAATGATTTGTTTGATATGGTGAATATGTTTATTCATTCTGTATGTCCTCATCTCCACAAAGCTTGGATAAAACAAACAAGGATGACAAAGGGCAACACTACCTCATGCCCCCTCCCCGATTGGAAACACTTCTAATCTTTTCCCATTAATTATATTCTCTGGGAACAAGCAGTAAGTTGGTCCTCAAATATGGGTGACGTTGGCGCCGACAGAGCCCTCGCAGAAGTATCTCCCCAGATTTCAAAGAAAGCCTTTGGGAGATGCCACCACGTATGTGTGATCCCCTTCCCGCCCAAGGGTGTCATCTTGCTCAGTCTCCTCTTTTCCGCAGAGCCCACTGGACTTGTGTCTGATTTCCCATGGAAAAGTTGATTAAATTCTCAGTAAAGTATTCTCTTTTTCTCCGGTTGCGACCGGTTCCTTTCCTGCCGCCGAGATTGCTTGCTCCAGCATTGCGGCTCAAACCCAGTTTTTTTCCCCCTCTGGCTGCTCCTTGGGTCTTCGACTACACTTGGGGTACTTTTTTCCCTGATGGTCAGTGGCTTTAAAACATGTGATCGGTGCACAAAAAATATGTCCCTCACCGAAACATATGATTGCTGCCTCCACATACAGCATCAGTTGGTACTGGTCCAGATGGACAACCATGTCGTCATGTTCTACTTGAACAAGCACGTATGCACAGGGTTTTACACCGTCTGCCAGGAGGCAGTAGCCCTCTGCTCATATGCGATCAGTCAAGGATTGTAAGAGGGCCCTGACCTACTACTTCTAACATACCCAGGGCCACTGCAAAATCGCCCAGTTTAATTATTGTCTTCCTATTTCTAAATTGTGATTTATTTATTTTTTATTTAAATATCTTTTCTATACCGCGCTCTTTAAAATCAGTGCGGTTTACAGGCAAACAAAAATCTGTATAGTGCGGTGGAAACCTGCACTGTACATTACAATGAACAAGTGATGTAGTTTGGGACTAACAGGGGTAACTATATACAGATTGGGCACTCAGGTCACAAATAGTACTGACCAGAGTTGCTTAGTATCTCTTTACAAGAATAGATAGCTATATACATGTTGTTATTTAGATGTGATCCCTTGTTCTTTTTTTAGTGATAAAATATATTCTGCATGTGTAACCGAGCTGAGGTATTCTGTTTATGTAGTTTCTCTTTGACAGTGCCACTTGTTCTCTTTCCCCAGTAGGAGATGTATTGGTATTCTCTGAGACATATTGGTTTAATATTTGCAGTGTCGCCTTTTGATAGGTAGGGTTTGGTGCTTTGTGAGTCCTGGTAGTGTTGTTATGATACGGCAGGTTTGCTATAGGTTCTAAATGGGCAGTGTCTGTAGTACTTCCTAATGTGCCTGGCAGTTGGCACTGGAGTATAGTAATGTAGAAATCTGGTAGTCTTTCTTTATCCATACACTCATTAAGAGGCATGTTTACTGAAAATTAGTGCATGTTAACATTATGCAAATATTTATGCAAATCAGGTGCCTTATGCAAATGAGACCCCAAAGTGAGTCTCCGCATATGGCCCCGCACTCCCCTTGGGCCCCACCTGGATGGCAGGGGGCAAAGAGTTACAGGAGTGTCTACGTTTATATGATTTGTCTGACCTTTAGAGAATCCGCAACCCAACTCAGAATGATTATCCATTCTTCTCCCCAAGGTATGCTTCCTGCTCCAGGAAAGACTATTCTTTGACTCCCCCTGAACATAAAGATTGCTTTAGTAAAGTTTCAATAGGTCCCATTGCTATATCTGACTGTGCTGTTGGATAAGGTTTGTCTCTTTGCAGATGATACCAAAATCTGCAATAGACATCCAAGAAGGAGTAGATAACTGCAGCTCCGTGCTGTAGCCAACAGCATGAGCTGCCATGATGCTTTGGAGGGTGGAGGCTGTGTGAGTGGGTGTTTGTTGCCCTGTGCGCCACTGCTTTGGGGATTGCACATTCTGATGGTTTATCTGCATTGTAGGGTAAAACATAAGGGCATGCTGTGTGACAGCCACAGCTGGGACGCAAACCTGTGACCTTCTGTTCCAGGACACACTGTCTGTGTGTACTGCACTACCCTGCTGCCACAGAAGGGCTGTGGTCCCAGTGACTACCTTAGCCTTTCATCCTCCAGACCCTGTCTGTTGTACTGTCCACGACGCCCTGGAGGTGGGCATGGCCTTGGTCCCCTGAGGGCAGGTGTCACTGCCCCATCACCACCAACACCCTCTCCCACACCATGCTGACATGCCCATATGCTGTTTGTGATAGTGTTGCGCTGTCCCAGGCCATCCCATCCACTGTACAGGTAGGCGGGTGCCTAGCATCTGGCTTCTGGGGTGGTGGGGCCTACCTGTACATCCCCCACATCCCCCCCATCTCCGCCTGCCACTGTTATGTCCCTTCCACATGGGCTGATGCTGGCTTTGGGTGTCAGGTTGTTGATCCCGCAGCTATTGGCTAGGGTGGACCTGGTAGATAGCTGGCTAGGGCATGCAGTGCCAGTACGGTGTACCCGGTTTGGACTACTGGGTGTACATGTGTTTCAGATGATGTGTGGTCACACTCTGCACTGCTTTCCAGGAGCTGTAGTAACAGGTATTCATTTAGTTGGGTGTCTGGTCTATTTTGGACGTAGCCTGTGGAAGGTGCAGGGACCCTTGTAGGCGTGACCCGCAGATTTGCATTGCTTGCCCCATTACAGGCATTGTGCTTCCTGTGTGATGTTTGGGGTACCTACTGGCCATGTGTCCCCTGGATGCGACACTGCAGAGCACAGACTGATGTGCATGTTTGGCCATGGTCATATGCTGTCTTGCTACTGGTTTGTTTCTGTGTTCCTATGCACCACATAGGCAGCTGCCTAGTCCCTTCTGCACCCCGGCTGCACCCACTGCCTGTCCTGCATGCAGCCCCATATGGCCCATTTGAGGCATCACCAAAGTGGCCTTTCATACCTGGCCACTATGCTGTTACTGCACAGGTAGCACTACTATCACCTTTCTTGGGCTCCCTGCCTATGCTGTACATTGCTGACTGAAATGGTTTCTCTCTCCTGCAAATGTACCTCTAACGTGAGGTTTTCACTTGCGGTACTGTTCTGGCCTTAGGATCAATGCGTTAGTGTAGCGGGGGCCTCTCCCCGCCCACTCTCCGCCCATTGACCCCCTCTCTCCACCCCTCACCGGTCCTTAATGCACCCGGTAAGGTTTACGCACGTTATGTGACATTAATGCACATTAGGTAACATTAACGTGCGTTACCGTTACGTTAACCTGTGTTAACGTAGATGCTGTTACGTTACCGCAGTTTAGTAAACCTACCCCTAAATGTGAACTTGCTGTAGAGGTAGGAGATTACACAGTAATTGAAGGCTGCTTGGGATGAATACCTTGCCCTAAATAATACTGGAGGGATTTTGTGGGATGCCGGGAAGGCATGTATGAGGGGTGAATTTATATAGCTGGCTGTGCAGCGTAAAAAGCGGTGAAAGTGTAGGCTAGAACGTCAAGAGGGATAAGACAGATTCTAGATTTTGGCAAGTTATAAAGGCAAGAATCGAGGAACCTGAGGGGGAAAAGGTAGAGTGTATGCTGAGATTAACCAAACATAATTTCATGAGGCATGGAAACAGAACTGGTAAATTAATATCTTGGCAACTTGAGAAAAAACTTCAATCTCGCTTTTTGAAAGAAATCCAAGATGATAGATAGTGGCACATTTGTGCTACATAACAATGGTATTGCTGCTGACTTTCAACCTTTTATGAAAATTAGTAGAGCTCTGAGGTGACCCTTAATCGAGAAGGTTGAGAGAGATATGTACAGGCATCTGGTGTCTCATTGGTTGTGATAGAAGATAGTCACCAACTGAATAAATCTATTTGGGAGTCCAAGATGGCATCTGCTATTGATGCCCTTAGGTCTGGAAAGCCTCTAGAATACTATAAGGTATTGAAAGATATGATGATGCTTCTTCTAACCCATATTTTTAATGCAGCTTTAAATGGAGATGGGCTTCCTAAGTCTGTGTATAAGGCTAATGTCTCGGTCCTTCATAAAGAGGGTACAGCCGAGCAGTTGTACAGCACTTACTGACCTATTGCATTGTTAAACAATGATGTAAACATTTTAGCTAAGACTCTTGCCACCCACTTAGGATACATTATGCCTAAACTTATCCACCCAGACCAAATGGGGTTTATCAAGGGTAGGTGGCTTTCAGACAATGTGCACAGTACAGTTAATATTCTGCATTCCATTAAAATGCCCTGAACAAAAACAATGTGCATGGCTCTAGATGCTGAAAAAGCATTTGATAAGGTCGAATGAGGTTCTTGTTCTCCCTGCTTGCCCATCTAAATTTTGGGCCTGATTTTCTGACCTGGATTGAAGCTTTTGATAAAAAAACAAGCTCAAGCATTGTTGTTAATGGATGTAAGTCGGATGAGATCCATCTGGAGCAAGGTACAAGATAAGATGCCCTCTGTCCTCTTTGTTATTTGCCCTGACTATAGAACCTGTTGTGTCACATAGCCAAAAAGGAGGCACATAAGATACTGCTCTATGCGGACGATACTCTAGTTTTACTTTAGAACGTGAAAGAGTCATTACCTCCTTTGCTTAAAGAAATTGAGATTTATTCCTCATTTTGGGGTTTCAAAGTTAACTTCGATAAAATAGAGCCTGGAGTTCTCTAAACTGGATCTCCCAGACTATTTTCCCTTTAAGAGGACAACAAAGAGTTTCCACTATTTGGGGGTTCAACTCTCTGGTGACCCAGTGGAATTATTCCAGCTAAATCTTCCCCCACTCTTGATTAAAGTTCAAAAACATCTGGATAGTTGATCTTCACTTCTTTTGAGTTGGGTGGAGTGGCTAGCTGCCTTTAAAATGATATGCTGTTGCAATTTTTATTTTTGTTTTCACAGATACTCATCCATATTCTCAAGTATTGGTTTAAGCAGTGGCAGAAAACCATTCGAGGTTTCATTTGGCAGGAAAAACTGTCAAGAGTGAGCTAGCAGCAGCTGGCTAAAAAGAATGACGAAGGCGGCCTTGGATGTCCTGTTCTCTGTAATTACTATTTAGCCACCCTTTTGATAGTGGTTAGATATTTTTATTTGTTCCTGTCAAATACCCACTGGGTGCATATGAAGAAATCCTTTTCCCCCCCTTATTCTCTATTTGAAAAAATGGATGGGCGTATGGGGTTAGTCTTGACAAGTGCTGCTGTCACCCCTCTTCCAGATTTGAAGGGTAGTGAGGAAGAGATTTTGAATATGGGACCTAGTATCTCCTTATAACTTTATATGTGATCACCTGCCCTTTTCGGGGGTGGATTGGGGTAGTCATCATAAGATACTGTTCCCAGAGCTCCACCCGACGAACTAGCCTTCACACTCGAAGAAGCCTGTGCCATAACAACAAACAACAAACCAGCGCTGATGATAGGAGACTTCAACCTAAAGTCAACCAATGTAAAAGACGCAGAGGCCTTCCTGCAAGCAATGTCCTCACTACAGTTCACACAAATCATCAATGCTCCAACACACAGACATGGATCATCGCCAGACCTCATATTCGCATCCAATTACCTAACATCAAGAGACCTGATTTCTCCACCAACCATAACCCCAGTGCCATGGTCTGACCACTACTTAATAGAGATAAGGCTGCGGTTACAAGAGGACCAGACAAACGAAAGAGCAAACACCTCACACACACAAAGACGATTTAAGTGTTTCGACAGGGATGAATTCCTACAGGACACAATACAACACCTGAACATTACTACGGACGACCTGGAGGAACAAGTTTCCAGCTGGAACAGCATTTTAGCCAACGCCGCCAAACCACCCGATGACGGGACCGCGAAACAACACCACAACAAGAGACAAAGCAAACCATGGTACTCAGCAAAAATACGACAGGAGAAGAGGGAACTCAGGAAGATCGAACGGAGATGGAGAAAAAACAAAACAACTGCCGACCAGCATCTTTATCTAACGAAGCAAAAACAATACAATGAACACATCAACCAATCAAAG
Organism: Ichthyophis bannanicus; assembly: GCA_033557465.1. Taxonomy (NCBI): domain Eukaryota; kingdom Metazoa; phylum Chordata; class Amphibia; order Gymnophiona; family Ichthyophiidae; genus Ichthyophis; species Ichthyophis bannanicus. The sequence goes on along the minus strand of CM066035.1, from coordinate 882,042,647 downwards.
AAGGAATTCCACACAAACATGATAAATACCTCCATCAACAAACCCAGAGAGCTTTTCGAAATAGTGAAAATCCTCACAAAAGAGCAAACAACAGAAGGGGAAGCACAAATAGATCCTCAGAAATTCGCCGACCACATCAAAGACAAATTTCACTCCACAGAACAAACAACGCCGAATAGAACCACAAGGACGGATCCACACTCCAAAACCTGGGGCACATTCGCCTCACCCTCCACAGAACAGATATCACACATCATTTCTACAATCAACACAAGCACCGCTCCTACAGACCCATGCCCAGTGTCATGGGTCAAAGCCACCAAATCAAGTCTCATCCCCACCATACATAAAATGGTACACAACTCACTCACTCAAGGACTCATGCCAAAGCAACTAAAACTTGCCTCAGTGAGACCAATCACAAAGAAAACAACTCTCGACAAAGAAGACCCAGCAGCATACCGACCAATCTCCAGCATACCTTTCCTCGCAAAAATCATCGAAAAGACGGTTCAACTACAACTTCAGGACCACATCGACAAACACGAAACACTCGACGACAACCAACACGGATTTCGTCCCAACCACGGTGTCGAGACGCTACTGATCTACCTCTTCGACAGCATCCTTAGAACAATTGACAACACCAGGAACGGAATCATAATGATATTCATCGACATCTCCTCAGCCTTCGACACAGTGGACCACAACACGCTCCTGGAAAGACTACAGAACACTGGTATACACGGTATCACACTGAAATGGTTCCACTCATACCTAACAGAAAGACAGCTACAGGTCAAGGTGGGACACATCACATCCCGACCCATCAAAGTCCGTCAAGGAGTACCTCAAGGTTCTGCGCTCTCAGCACTCCTATTTAACATCTACATCCAACCAATATGCAACATCATGAAAAAGAACAACATTCAATACACAATCTATGCGGACGACATCATGATATACACCCCGATATCAATCGACAACCCGGACTTCTCTAGGATAACAGACTGCCTTACACAAATGACCAGTTGGTGTCAAAACAACAACCTCGCCATAAACTACAACAAGACTGAAGCTTTAATCATCACTCTGAACCAAAGCTTCATACACCCACCAAATATAAAGATACAAAACATTACTATACCAATAAGGTCAGAAGTGAGATACCTCGGGGTTACGCTGGACAATAAACTCAATCTCAAGACACACATAAACAAAACAATACAAAAAGCCTACTACAAGATGCGAATCATCAGGAGACTGAAACCACTCCTCGCCCCAGAACACTTCCGTACCGTCTGTCAAGCACTGATAACCCCTCTACTGGACTTTTGCAATCCGATATACCTTGGACTACCGAAACAAGCTATCAAACCACTCCAACTGGCACAAAACACCGCAGCACGAATCATATCCGGAACTGCAAGACAAGAACACATCACACCCACCTTAAAGGACTTACACTGGCTTCCAATCGATGCACGCATCAGATACAAAACTATCATAAACCTATTTAAGATAAAACAGCAAACATCAGCCAACAGCCTGCACGCCCTCATACAACCAGACACCAGCACTCGGCCTAGAAGAAAACAAACACACAACCGAGTCAGCACCCCAAGTGAATACAAACACACACGCAAGGACACAACAGACAGAGCACTCTCCATGGCTGCTCCAACAATATGGAACAAACTACCGGACGATTTGAGAGCAACTACAGACCTCAAGGACTTCAGAAAACAGCTGAAAACCATGCTGTTCAGAGAACACTATGGACACATCACATAAACTAAGTAACTGTATAGCAGCACACGTTACCGACTAACACTATATGTATATATAAAATGTTTTTAGCACCACTGTATATAGCCCACATTGTACATAGCTCAAACCAATCTAGCTCACAACACAACACACACCCAACTAAATTTCCACCCTCACTGCATGTATAACACACTCACACTACCAGATTGTTTGCTGTGATACCACCTTGATTATCATGATAAGGCGGTTTAGAAATACTGTTAAATAAAATAAATAAATATTTTGTTAAACTTAGAGATTTTTTCCATGAAGGTAGGGTGGTATTTGTAGAGTTTACTGAAGAGAAAGTAGGGTGCCATATAGCCTTTTATCCTTACTTTCAACTGTGGTATTCTCTCACTAGGGCTGAATATCTTCCCAGTCTTCTGAGACAGCCACTAAGTATTGAGACTATGCTCCTAAGCCAGGGAAATTTAAGAGCTTAATTTCTTGTATACCTGGTATCCTCCAGATAGTGGAGGAATGGAGGAAGACACTGGTAAGCTCTATGAAGTCCCCTGGAATGCCTGTTGGAGTATCCTGATCACTGTAAAGAATGGCCCTAGAATATTGGTTGATAGATTCTTGTTCCTTTGTGACTAGTTTGTCTTTCTTGCATATTTATTTTACATTCCCTATGCTTTAAAGGTGGTTCTATGATATTATACATTTTTGTTTACTAATGCCCACAATTCCTTTGTACAACATGGAGCCTTCCATATTTGTGAGCACTTGTAATGAAGGTGGTATTGTAATTTCTTATTTGTGAAAAATATTTTGTTTACTTTTATAAAGACTTCCTTTGATTATGTTAATTGAAAGATTGTGAACTATGCTGATTGTATATGATAAATGTTCAGTAAACACAATGATGAAAAACATATTCTGGCCAATTGTTGACAATGCAGTACTGAACCTAGGGTGCCTGATAAAATCAGACATTCCCTGAATAAAATTTCTTATTCTATTGCCCATGCACCATCATCCTATTTTAAGTATCAGTACCACCCTCCTCCCCCCATTTCATCCCCACTTCCTCTGTCATCTGCCATCTAAATGGATTTGTGTTTTCTGTTTAAATTGTCATGTGTGATGTGTAAGGGACCTCCACTCCTTCCACCACCATTATTGTCAGCCCACTTACAATGTCCTCCACCTCCAGCCCTCTCTTAACGTGACCTCAAACACCTCCTCCTTCTTTACCTATCCATACTCTACAACCCCATCTGTTCCAGTTCCATGACTTCCTCCAGAGAACCAATCAAATACTGAGATGCCTTCCATTCGATCATCCCTCTCCACAATCAGCACTTTCCAGATACTCTTCCCTACTCTGTAGAACACACCTGCATCATTTAACCACAAAGGTATCCAATTTGTAGGGGGGTTGGTGATGCCGCCAGTTTCCTTCCTCCACGATCGTCTAGGTAGCCCAAGAGGAGTAAAAAATCCACAAGCATCAAGAGCAAATAGCAGACATTAAGGGGATCATTCCAATCAAGGAATGCAGGGTTGGATGTCCAACCCGTGTTTAGCCCCTGATCGCAATTCTGGTGTCAGAGATCCCTGCACGTACACTGCATTTGTGCAGGGAGCGCTGGGAGGGGGCGGTGCAGGGGTGGAGCGGGGGCGGTGTGGAGGAGGGGCTATCTGCTGGGACATACAGAGGCACCTACCTAGATGCCCTCCTCCACACCGCACCTGCCTCTGTACATCCCCCGGCACATACCTAGATGCCCGGATTATTCCAACCAGAGGGTGGAATAAATGCTGGTCTGTGAGCCGATATTGCGGGCTGGCCCCCCCACCCTTGCACCACCGCGGGAGGACTCCCGCTGTCTGATCCTGGACTTAGGGGCCCCCGCCAAGGATTGGACGGTGGGGAAATGGGACCACACTGCATCCAGGCCATCTGTTGCTCTGGCTGGATGTGCCGGTGCCATGGTGATGGGACATCGCTGCATTGGCACACAGAGCATTGGGAGGGCTGGCTGGGCACATCACTGGATGTCTCCCTCCTCAGAATTATGTGCATGCTAGGCCGTCTAAGTGCCCTGATTCTGCAACTGCGGGAATGTATAGTTCCTAAATTTGTGGAATTGGGTACAATTTGGCCAGGTACATTTTTTGGCCATCCGGACTGCCCGGACATGCACATTGCAGAATCTGCCTCCACAAGGATAGGTTGAGTATGTAAAACTGTAATATACACTTTAGTCAAAATTTCCCATGAATGAGTAGGAACAGTTAGCAAATACAGTCAAGCCTCAGTTTTCATATGCCCTAGTTTTCGTACGATTCGGTTTTCGTTGACTTTTTTCATCAAGATTTTGTCCCAGTTTTCATACATTGTCTCGGTTTTCGTATGGTTGAAAATGGAGCACCATCTTGTGGCCAGAAGTGGGATTTTCTTTATTTTGATTCTCTTGCTGGTTGACTGTCTTCCATATGCCAACAAGAGTCTTCAATAAAGGTAAAAGTGATGTTAAATGTTTATTTATCCATTTCATTAGTCATTTATATTTATTTCTCATTGTTTTCTGAATGTAAAAATATAGTTATTCTCTATAAAATGTATTTTTTGTTAATATTTTTGGGTGTCTGGAACAGATTAATTGGATTTACATTATTTCTTATGGGAAATATTGCTTCAGTTTTCATACATTCGGTTTTAGTCAGACTTTTTTGAACGGATTAATCACGAAAACCGAGGTTCCACTGTAGTAGGAAAAACATTGAGTGTATATTTCTGTTTTACATATCCAATAGTCATGTTATTGTAGTCATAGCTTCCGTTAATGATAAAAAAAATCCAACCAATGACTTGTATGAAAGACACATTACTATAGGTCATGATCGCCAGTAGCAGTCCAAATTCACAGTTGATCTGATGCCACTAAAGAAAGACCATTCTCCATATCGTCTTCTCAATCCCACCTTAAGCTTCCTTCAGCAAAGTAATCATCCTCCATCCTTTACTCTCACCCATGTTTCCTGTAAGCGCACAACATTCAAACTCGCCATCCCCATTTGTCTCCTCCATCCCTGAGACCTACTGTCATATGAGCAACGGAAAGTTAATGTTTCAAAGAAGGAATAGACAAAGGGGAGCAAGCTTTGAACTCCAGAGAGAGAAAAAAAATTCAACAAGCTATCTGAAGCCCTAGACTAAGAAGAAGATAATTTAAAAAAACAACAAAAAGAACTGGATAGTGCTCACGAAAACTGCTGCCTCTCTATCCTAGATTATATTTTTGGGGGTTAGCACCATGTGATATACACAACATGCCTATGACTTTGAAGGTGCTAAACATCCTTTATTATGATACAAACAATAATTAAGACAAAAATAAACCTGAAAGCAGGAGCGTGAATATGTATTCACCCCCAAAGTCAATACGTTGTAGCACCACCTTTTGCTGCAATTACAGCTGCAGGTTTCTTGGGGTATGTCTCTATTAGCTTAGCACATCCAGCCACTGGGATTTTCACCCATTCCGTAAGGCAAAACTGCTCCAACTCCTTCAAGTTAGATGGGTTGTGTTGGTGTACACTAATCTTCAAGTAATGCCACAGATTCCCAATTGGATTGAGGTCTGGGCTTTGACTAGCCCATTCCAAGGCATTTAAATGTTTCCTTTTAAACCAGCTTTAGCACTATGTTTAGGGTTATTGTCCTGCTGGAAGGTGAACCTTCATCCCAGTCTCAAATCTCTGTCAGACTGAATTTAGTGCCAACCATTGGTCCTTCAATCCTGACCAGTTTCCTGTCCCTGCCAATGAAAATCATCCCCACAGCATGATGCCGCCACCACGAAGTTTCACTGTGGGAATGGTGTTCTCGGAATGTTTCCAATAAAGTCCAAAAAGTTTGATTTTCGTCTCATCTGACAAGCGAATCTTCTTCCATGTGTTTGGGGTGTCCGCCACATGCTGTTGTGCAAACTCCAAACGTGTTTTCTTATTTCTTTCTTTAAGCAATGTTTTTTTTCTGGCCACTCTTCCATAAAGCCCCGCTCTGTGGAGTGTATGGCTTAAAGAGGTCCTATGGACAGATGCTCCCATCTCCGCTGTGGATCTTTGCAGCTCCTTCAGTGTTATCCTTGGTGTCTTTGTAGCATCTCTGATTAATGCCCTCCTTGCCCGGTCTGTGAGTTTTGGTGGGCGGCCTTTTCTTATCAGGTTTGCAGTGGTGCCATATTCTTTCTATTTTGTTATAATGGATTTAATGGTGCTCCGTGGGATATTCAGAATTTGGGATATTTTTTTATAACGTAACCCTGATCTATACTTCTTCACAACTTTGTCTCTGACCTGTTTGGAGTGCTCCTTGGTCTTCATGTTGTTTGCTTAGTGGTGTTGCAGAGTCTGGGGCCTTTCAGAACAGATATATTTATACAGGCATCATGTGACAGATCATGTGACACTGATTGCACACAGGTGGACCCTAACCAACTAATTATGTGATTTCTGAGGTTAATCGGTTGGACCAGATCTTATTTAGGAGTTTCATAGCAAAAGTGATGAATACATATGCACTCATATCTTTTCAGTTTTTAGTTGTTTTTGTATATATGCAAGGTATTTTTTGGCATTTCACTTCACCAATGTGGACTGTATTGTTAGGTCCATTACCTAACCTCCATTTTCATACCAGGTTGTACGTAATGCGACAATACAGGACAAAAACCAAGTGAATGAATACTTTCGCAAGGCACTGTAGATCTTTCAATCGTGTCAGCTCTGTGGCACTAAGTGTGCCCCCATCCTCCAGGCCTCAGATCCACATCTCTGCTTCAGTCAGCCAGCCTTGATATACCACCAGCAATTCAACAACTTAGTCGATCTTCGTGGAAAGACCAACCTAATGGTCTTCCAAATCTCATAGCACCATAGCCAATACCTTCTCCACTGCTGCAGATTCCATGCAAGGGCTCACTGGTCACCCCTCTGCCATCTTGGAATCTCCAGATTTGTTCTTCTCTTTGTCTGGCTTGCATGTTTTAGTCACCATCAGGATCACTGTTCACTGTGGTTAAACACAGCCACTTGTCGATATCATCAGCACATTTGGGACCTTGTTAAATCTTGATAGTAGAGGTGAGGAATATAAGAGGGGGGCCTAACCACCAGAGAAAGATGTTTTCCCCTGTTTAGCACATCACGTGAGCCCCCTTCCCACACATTTGTCTACCTTTGACTGGGCATTTTATTTTTCCAGCCATGTTGGTTCCAGTCTCTTTCCTGCTTGTCGTCTAGATCTCCTTCCAGGATCTGCTGTCCATGCTGCCATTTCTTTTCATCTCTCCTGTCTTCTTCCACGCTTCCCCTACATCTGTTTTACATTGATCTTGCCTTTTTAGTTCTTTCCTGCATTGCTTTCTTTTCTGCCTCTCTATTCACTCAAATTTCACCCCTTCTGTCTCCCATGTTTTACTTTTCACCTACCTTCGAGCTTTCTACTTATTTTTCTCACCTCCTTCTTAATTCATTTCCCCATTCTTATCCTCTTCCTAGTCCTCCCATTCCCTACTCCTTCCCCAGCCTCGTACATCCTTCTGTCTTTCACCTGCTCCCATTTCTACTCTCTGTACTCACTGTCCTCTTACATCATCTATATTTCTCTGTCTTTCATCCTCTGCAATTTCCCTCTTTCATCACCCTCTCTAGCTCTATTTGCATTTTCCTCTCGCTCATTATTAGTATTTAGCTCACGCCTTTCCAGGAGAAGACCAAGGTGAGTTACATTCAGGTACACTATGCATTTCCCTGTCTCCAAAGGGCTCACAATCTAAGCTTGCATCTGAGACAATAGAGGGTTAATTAGTTTTCCCAAGGCCGCAAGGCATGCCAGTGAGATTTGAATCCTAGTCTTTCTGGGTCCAGGCTGCTGCCCTAACCACTCCTCCACTCCACTCATCTGCTTTCCAAGCCCTCCCAAAATTCCCTCTGACTTACACAGGAGTCCTCCGCCCTCATTCTTACCAATGGGAAAGATGCAGGAATATTGTGGTTTCAATATAGTTGCACCACTTGTTCACGCTTTGCCTTCCTTCTCTCTCCCCCGTCCACGTCCAGTATCTCCCTCTCGCTTGCTGCCTTCCCACCCCCCTCTATGGGGTCTAGCAGCTGCCTTGTGCTTCCCTTCCTGCGCTGCTCCCCCTCCCCCCGATCAGCATCTCCCCTTGCTTCCTTTACCATCCTCTCCCTCCATTCTAGCTCTAATATATCCTTTGTCTTCCCTTCTCTGCCATCTTAGCTGAAAAGAAAAAATGTGGCCTCTGCACATGCTTCTGACCTGTCACACCACCCTACCCCTAGAAAGTCTGTGTCAGAGGGAGTGGGACATGGCGGACCTCGAGCATGTGTGCGTGTGTGTGTGGGGGGGGGGGGGGGCTCCACGCTGCTTTTATCATTGAAGCTGCCAGCTGTCTGCTGCTTTCCTGGCATTTGACAGAGCCAACCCTTTGGCCAAGGGAAGGCACCAGGTATTTCTTCAGTGTCCCCTTCATGCCGGCACCCAGGGGCCATGATCCCTCCGCTCTCCCTCAGTACGCTCTTGCCCTTGTCATTTCCCTGGCAATGGAAAGTCTTGCAATCATGATTAAAATAGGAATGCACCAAAACTGGCATCCACTTAAGGTCCCCCCTCGAGCACTTCCTGTAAGGAGTGCCAATAAAGAAAAATGTCCAGAACAGAGCCTCACCTTTCCACATTTCATGATCTTATCAAGTTATTCTTTGTGTGACGGTGCACACAGTGCACAGCTGCATGTGTAAAGACTGAGTCACTTTTTCTGAAGACCAGTTCTTCTACTTCAGGGGCTCCTCTCCCTGATTTATGATTGCAAAATATCAGAAACAAATTTTAAAAAATGAGGTAGATACCCAGACCATTACTGACGTCTTTGTGAATGAGGTGGGAGAATGAACACTCCATGCTGCCATCTAGTGGCACAAAGCAGACAGTGGTGAGCATGACTAGAATATTCAAGAGCCTAATCTTGTGAGATTATTTATTTATTTATTTATTACAATTTCTTATATACCGCACTATTGTCAGCGCGGTTTACATACAACTGCATTTATCATTTCTCTGGCTCAATAATTTATTATGTTATGTTTGTGCACAGTCTTTAGTGAAGAACATTTATCTGTTAGGTATATGCGTTCCAGAGCGTGCATTTAGTTTGGGCAAATCGCTTGTATGCACATAAATATGCATACAGCCAAATTGCATGTTTAAAAACGTTCTTGTGTGCACACAATTCATGCGTAAAAAACAAATATATGAAGTGAACAGAAAGAATTGCCCAAAGATCAAGAAAAATTCATTGTAAACAAACATGAACCAAATGTTTTTTTGAGTTGTTTTTTTTGGCAATGTTTTTACCTCCATTACTGCTGTTTATTTCTATAACATTATTATATATATTCAGCATTTTTCAAGATACTTTAACACCATGTGTACATCCAGAGCTTTATTATGCATCTATGGTAATTCTTTGATGGTTTCAAATGGAATCCTTGTCTATTAGCGCAAAGGATCACGCTGTTCCACTAGGCCCCTGCATTTTTTTAATCTGCACAAACTTTCTTTTGAAAATTAAACTGGAAATTGTAACATTATCTTGTCCTCAGTGGGGCTAGGTAGCAGGGTGTTATTCCTCCTCTGTCACAACATTGTACAGGTTCTCAATATTAACCAAAGGCCAAGACTGGACTACCTACAGCCTATGGCTCAAACCTTACATATGATCTTAGGTAAAAAGAGGTGAGAAGCCATGAAACATCCTTGCTTGCTCCTTGTCTCCATTCCATGCTTCCAAGTCTGCCATGATGTCTCACTTCCACCTCTCTCTCACCGGGGATACAGTTAGCAATGGAGCTGGGTCGCTCTCCTCAGACGAGGTTCCATACAACCCAGATATAAGGCAGAGCTAGTTTGAGAGGGCACTGTGCAGTATTTGCATGACAAATATCCCTGTTCTCATTGAATTTAAAAATAAGCTTAAACAGCAGTTTCTTCAGTCTGTAACCTTCAGTTGCATAATATTTAATTTAATTCATAGTTTTATAATCCACTTTCTCACGTGGACGACTGTACAGAGTGAGGAATAACACTTCAAACTGTACTATAAGGGATTAAAATCATTACCTACAATAGCAGCCCTACAATCATAAAATCCCTAAACACAATTCACTTGTCTAAAATTATAAGCATGTAACCTCTCCACTTCTGGGTCTATCCCATAGTCAGTGGAATAGTATGGGCCATTGCCCAACATAGCATCAACAACTAGAGAGCTTGTGGGGGGACGGGACTATAGATAGACTTTTTTGGCCCCTTCAAAGAAAATGGTGTTTTGCTGCTTCTGTTCTAACCCCCTCCCATGCCAATCCAACCTCCGCCCTTAACCATAATCATAGTTCTAGAGGATTCCGCTCTCCAGTGGGGTTAAGGGGACTCTAGTGCTGCTGTTTTTAGACCAGACCTCCTGCTGTTTCTGACACTAATACCTGCCCAACCCTAGCTTTACTGTTCTGCTGCGTAACCTTTACATTCCCTTTGCCTTGGGGCAGTAGAAACCCAGAACAGTTCCAGTGCTGGAGACTAGCAAGTGACAATTACTGCGCAGTCACTCCATGGCAGGGATGAGATTGATTGGATTTATTTATGGATTTTAATGTTTTGCCTGACCTATTGAGTGTGCTCAGGGCAGGGTACAACTAAGGTTACCAGATTTTTTTTCAGATAAATCTGGGACGCTTATTGGAAATGGTGGGGAGGTGGGGGAAGGGGACGCCTTAGTTCCAGGTTTGAGCAACAAGGCATGGAGGAGGGAAGAGGAGCCATTACCCTGCCCCCCCTCCCATCCATCTCATGGCAGCAACGACGTCACTTCCAAGCAGACAAACTGACAGAGAAATACAGTAGAAACAGTGATGCATTTCCCCTGTACTCTGCAAAATATAAAGATAATGGATGTAAATTCTAAAAACGGACATATGCAAATCGCTAAGTTGAAAATACAATTTTCTTTCTACTCCTTCTCTCCCCATTACTGGAATTAAGGACAGGAGGCGCCAAACATGTGGGAGTCGGGGACAATCCCAAAAAATTGGGGACATCTGGTAACCTCAGGTACAACAAATATGCATAATAAAATGCATCAAATCACAGCACATTAGCAGCACAGTCAGATAAAGGCCTCACCCTTTCTCTTCTACCTCAAGCCTGTTGACTACCAATGTAAACCCACAGGAAATATGTTTTTACTGCTCGACCCTTTGCAAGCCAAAAAGTCTTAACTGAATGAAGCACTAATTACTCTCCTTGCGTTCCCAAAGAGGAGATAGGCTGGTAAGCCTGGAGACTTTCCTCTCTATATTCCAGGGCTATACCATGATAAGCTGTAGTTCAAATCTTTTTATTGAAGTTTGAGATGCATAAACATAGAAAAGATCTGGAAACGTATCAACGTAATCACACAGATACAGAAAATAAGAACTGCCATACTGGGTCATAAGAACATAAGATATGCCATACTGGGTCAGACCAAGGTCCATCAAGCCCAGTATTCTGTTTCCAACAGTGGCCAATCTAGGTCATATGTACTTAGCTGTTTCCCCAAGGGACACAGGTTCCACAATGCTTGTATTGGTTCAAGCATTGATATCCTGGGTCCCTTCTTAATAATGGTTTATGGACCTTTCCTCCAGGAACTTGTCCAAACCTTTTTTAAACCCAGCTACACTAACAGCCTTTACTACATCCTCCGGTAACAAATTCCAGAGTTTGATTACACGTTGAGTGAAAAAATATTTTCTTTTATTAGTCTTAAATAGTTTACCCTGTAGCTTCATTGCATGTCCCCTAGTCTTTCTATATTCTGATAAGGTAAACAATCGATCTACGTTTACCCGTTCCACTCCGTTCATTAATTTATAGACTTCTATCATATCTCCCCTCAGCCGTCTCTTTTCCAGGTTAAAGAGCCCCAACCTTTTTAGCCTTTCTTCATAGGAGTATCCTTCCATCCCCTTTACCATTTTGGTGGCTCTTCTCTGAACCTTTTCTAAAATCGCTATATCCTTTTTAAGATACGGCGACCAGAATTGCACACAATATTCAAGGTGCGGTCTCACCATGGAACGATATAGAGGCATTATAATATCTTTTGTTTTATTTTCCATTCCTTTCCTTATCATACCTAGCATTCTATTTGCTCTCTTGGCCGCCGCTGCACACTGGGCCGAGGGTTTTAACATGGTATCCACAATGACGCCTAAATCTTTTTCCTGGGTGGTGGTTCTTAATGGGGAACCTTGCATCGTGTAACCATAGTTTGGATTGTTCTTCCCTAGTTGCATAACCTTGCACTTGTCCACATTAAATTTCATCTGCAATTTTGATGCCCAGTCTTCCAATTTATCAAGATCCTCTTGCAATTTTGCACAATCCTCTTGGGTTTTAACAACTTTAAATAGTTTTGTGTCATCTGCAAATTTGATAACCTCACTCGTTATTCCACTTTCCAGGTCATTTATGAATATGTCAAAAAGCAGCGGACCCAGCACAGATCCCTGGGGTACACCACTATTCACCTTTCTCCATTGGGAAAATTGGCTATTTAGCCCTACCCTCTGCTTTCTATCTTTTAACCAGTTCCTGATCTACAATAGTACACTGCCTCCTATCCCATGACTCTTTAGTTTTGCCAAACGTCTCTGATGAGGGACCTTGTCAAAGGCTTTCTGAAAGTCCAGATACACAATATCAACCGACTCACCTTTGTCCACCTGATTATTCACTCCTTCAAAGAAACATAACAGATTAGTAAGACAAGATCTTCCTTGTCTAAAGCCATGTTGGCTGTCTCCCATTAGATCATGACTATCTACATGCTGAGTAATTTTATTCTTTATGATGGTTTCTACCATTTTTCCCGGTACTGATGTCAGGCTCACCGGTCTGTAGTTTCCCGGATCACCCCTGGAACCCTTTTTAAAAATTGGTGTTACATTGGCGATCCTCCAATCTTCAGGTATTAGAGATGATTTTAATGATAGTTCACAGATTACTAATAGCAGGTCTGCAATCTCGTATTTTAGTTCTTTCAATACCCTTGGATGTATACCATCCGGCCCAGGTGATTTGCTACTCTTCAGTTTATCTAATAGTTGTAAGACATCTTCCCGATGCATCGATATTTCCTTCAATTCTTCCGCACCTTTAAATACCACTTCAGTCATGGGTAACATCCCTACATCTTCCTCAGTAAAGACTGAAGCAAAGAATTCATTCAATCTCTCCGCTATCGCCTTGTCGCCTCTTAGTGCTCCTTTAACCCCTTTATCATCTAAGGGACCAACTGACTCTCTCACAGGTTTTTTGCTACGAATGTACTTGAAAAGGTCTTTATTTCGCGTTTTTGCTTCCGCAGCAAGCTTCTTCTCAAATTCTCCCTTTGCCTGCCTTATCAATGCCTTGCATTTGACTTGCCAGTGCTTGTACTGTTTCCAGGTTTCATCGTTTGGCTCTTTTTTCCATTTCCTGAAAGATGTTTTTTTGGCAACAACAGCCTCTCTGACCTCACCTTTAAACCATGCTGGCAGTTTTATGGACTTCCTTCCACTTTTCTTAAAGCGTGGAATACAGCTGGCCTGGGCTTCCAAGATAGTATTTTTCAACAACAGCCAAGCCTGATGTACGTCTTTAACCTTTGCAACTGCTCCTTTTAGTTTTTTCTTAACTGTTTTCCTCATTTTATCATAGTCTCCCTTTCGAAAGTTAAAAGGTAGTACTGTGGATTTCCTTACTATCCCTCTTCCACTAATTAAATCAAAGGCGATCATGCTATGATCACTATTGCCAAGTGGCCCCAATACCCTTATCTCTTGCACTAGATCTGGTGTTCCACTAAGGACTAGGTCTAATATGGCTTCCCCTCTGGTCGGTTCATGAACCAGCTGCTCCAAGAAGCAGTCATTTATTTCATCTAGGAACTTTATCTCCCTAGCATGTCCTGACGTGACACTGACCCAGTCGATACCGGGGTAATTGAAATCACCCATTATAATTACTGCGCTGTAACTTTTGTTAGCTTCCTTGATTTCTTTGAGCATTTCATCATCCATTTGGTCATTCTGGCCAGGTGCTCGATAGTACACCCCCACTGCCATTGCCTTCCCCCTTTTATATGGAATTTCAATCCATATAGATTCTACAGCAGATTTTGTTTCCTGCAAAACTTTAATCCTTTCTGAGTCAATGCCCTCTCTAACATAGAGCGCAACCCCTCCACCAATTTGATCAGCTCTATCATTACGATATAGTTTGTACCCAGGTATCACAGTGTCCCACTGGTTGTCCTCCTTCCACCATGTCTCTGATATTCCAATCATATCTAACCTTTCATTTACTGCTATATATTCTAACTCTCCCATCTTATTCTTTAGACTTCTAGCATTTGCATACAAGCATTTAAGAGAATGTATTTTATTCATGTTAATTTGGCTATTGTTAGATATGGGTAAATTGGGATCTTTAAGCTCTGTCTGCTCCATACTTGAGGGCATTTGGGCTACTTTACTCTTTTGTGGAACCTCTCTGCTTTTGGTAGTTGGGGGAAGAAGCTATCTCCCCAGGAGTAGCAATCTCCATGGGTCTATTCTGTCACCAGCATTGTTTGTTCAATATGGGGGTCATCTTAGAAGCCCTATTCCTGATTTGGACATCTGAGAATGGCCATCCAGATGCTCCAATCACATCATCATCCCAAGAGCCATTTTAGAATTCATTGAATTTACATGTGACTGGTGTGATCATGTCCTCCCGCTCATTACCGCCAAGGCCAATCAGAGCCTTCACCAGACATTTAAATCTCAGTGCGCCCTCTACTGCCGCACAGAATCCCAATCGGCATCAGCAGCAGGGAGTGGAAGGTAAGTTCCTCCTGTTCTCCACTGCCAAGGCCAATCAGGGCCTTCACTGGACATTTACTGTAAATCTCAGCACAATCAGGCACGCTCGCGCCTGAGGGCCTCATTTTAGCGTTCTTTGGCATGGCCCTTAGGCAGGGGCCATAGGCAGAGACCAGCAGATATCGCACGGCGAATGGTGACGACCCACTTCCCACCTGCAACACAGGAAGCAAAAATCAGCAAGCACCAGCAGTACAAAGCGCTCTTTGCTGAAGAAACCATTTCTATCCTATTCAGCCTTCCCAGCAAGAAACCGTTACCAAAACCAGCAAAATACTCCTCCAATGAGTCTCGGCACCCTCGCACAACATAATGCTCTACAAACTCTTAACAACTTACACAGTAATGATACTAGCTATCCTCTACCTCCTCCTGTGGTAACAACCTTCAACAACAACATCCCCACCCTTTACAGACCCAGACTCCTCACCCCAGTCACGCACCACAAACCACCTCACACTTAAGTCCTTACGCTGATTGCTCAAAATCAGACCCACTCCACAGCAGCTACCTCCCAGACAGAATCGATTCCCCCCGCCTATCAAATTCTCATTAATCAATGCTCGTTCCATCTGCAACAAGACTCCCATACTAGCAGAAGAGGAGAAGGCATCCTAAACATGGCAAAAGAACATTTGAACTTCACCATACTCAACTCCCACTCAACAGAAATGCTGAACCTCTTCACAAACTCCATTAATGACCTCACAAATCTGCCTAACATACCAGACACCATCCTCAAAGACAGAGGACCTCTCAGACCTTCTAGAAGAAGCCTGCACAAAACGACATCTAACAAACACTTCCTCCTCCTTGGAGACATAAACCTCACACCACCTCCAATAGACAAATCTTTACCTTCACCAATGCCATGGAAGCACTTCAATTGCACCAACTCATCAAGGAACCTACACACTCCAAAAAAGCAACACTAGACCTTATATTTGCACCCAGCAACCTCTCAACAACTCAATTCAACCAACCCTGTCCCTTGGACTGATCATGTAATGATCTCCTTCATCCTACCAGCAGGATTTCACATCCCACAGCAACAGCCAAGCACACGCTGCTACAAATCATTCAACAAGCAATCTTTCCTGGATGACATCTCCCCACACCTGGACCCTGACACCCAAGACCTGGACAGCATAATACACTCCTGGAACACTGTGATATCCAATGCCGCCATCTTCATGTCACGACAATCAACAGCCCCCTTGAACCATTCACAACCACCATAGTATTCCCACAAACTCAGAGTCATCAGACATTTCAGGATTATCGAAAGAAAATGGAAAAAGACACAAGACAGACAAATAAAGGAACAACCACCTCACTGCTTGACCCATGCCCAGTTTCCTGGATAAAATCACTACAAACTGAACTTTCCTCAACAATACAGAAGATGTCCACACCTCCTTCCAGCAAGGATACTTACCCCCCACCTTAAAACAAGCCTCAATAACACCCATCCTCAAGAAACCTTCTCTTGACCAATATGCTCCAAGCTCATACCATCCCATAGCAAGCATCCCCTTCCTAGCAAAAGTAATAGAAAAAGCGGTGCGACACCCATGCACCCCTGGACCCCCAACAACATGCCTTCTGCCCCAACATAGTGTAGATACTCTCTTCATCGCACTCTTCGATACCCTAATCAAGGGTCTCAACAAACCACATCAAGGTTTTGCAACGATATTCCTTGACATCAGTGCAGCTTTTGACTCTATCTCTAACAACACACTTCTCACCAGACTTAATCCCATTACAATAGTTCCACATGGACTATTGTAATGCAATATACTAAGGACTCCCAACTAGCAGCCTCAACCCTCCATGGACAGCCTTCAACACAACAGCAAGGATCATATAATAAGGGAAGAGATGTGATCATATCACTCCAATATTGAGAGATCTCCACTTTCTCCCCCTTGAGGCACGGATGAAATATAAAACACTGATCCTGATACATAAAGCATTCCACCAACAACAAGCCATATATATGAGCACCCTGTTAACATGACTGAGCTCCAGTAGACCAACTCAACAGTCCACAACCGACTTACTGACTGACTGTACCATACGAAAGAACAAAATTCAACCAACAGTTCTGTAACCGTGCTTTTGACTTATATACCCCCACCTTATGGAAATCCCTTCCATTCAACATCCGAGGTAACAAGGACCTCCCTTCCTTCTGGAAACAGATAAAGACCTACCTATTCACCATCCACCTGGGACAGGAATGGACAAGCACCAACTAACCCCAGGATCAGTCCCCACATTGATCTAGCTGAGACTATGAACAAAACTGGAATCTGTAAATGCAAAGTCTGTGCAACAGAAATGTATATTGAAGACCCCAATACCCACCCACCCCTGGGATAATCATAGCTTTATAGGTACTTACACATCTTAAAGGAAAGGAGGTGCTCTCAGGTGCAGCTCATTATCCAAATCAGTCATACACTAAGGACCAGAGATTAATTAAGCTTCAGGTGAACAAGGTATATTAAACATATTAGGTACAGTTTTATTAGTATAAATATCCATAGCAACCCTTAGTAAGTAAAGAACTTAAAGATCTAAACACAAGCTTAAAACTAAGATACAGACAGCAGTCCATCAGCGAGATGGGGGCTTTCCAGTCTTTTGCACTGAGTGTCACATGTATGATTTTCTCCCAGTTGGTGAGAGGTCTTATGTGTGCACTAGGTGCAAGGAGCTCTTTGCTTTCAGGGAACAAGTCTGTTCTCTAGAGGCTAGAGTAGCAGACTTGGAAGACATAAGAAAGACAGAGTGGTACATAGACGAAACCTACAGGGATATAGTCCTGAAGTCCCACCTCCAGTCTGGCAGCATCCCTGTTGCCATGGAGGAGAGAGGTCACATGACAGGAGAGCATCACCCTGGTGTGGCAGGAAGTGATCCTGTAACTAGGACCTGTCCTCCAGGTGATGTAAAACCCTCTCGCACAGAGGAAGTTTCTACAGGGCCATGTGCCCATGAGGGAAGGGTTAGGACAGCCGTTATAGTTGGTAATTCAATCATTAGGCATGTAGATAACTGGGTGGCTGGAGGACGTGAGGATCGCCTGGTATCATGCCTGGCTGGTGCGAAGGTAGCGGACCTCACGCGCCACCTAGATAAGGTCTTAGATAGTGCTGGGGAGGAGTCTGCTGTCTTGGTACATGTCGGTACCAATGACATAAGAAAATGTGGTAGGGAGGTTCTGGAGGCTAAATTTAGGCTTTTAGGTAGGAAGTTGAAATCCAGAACTTCCAGTGTAGCATTCTCTGAAATGCTTCCCGTTCCATGCGCAGGACCCAAAAGGCAGGCAGAGCTCCGGAATCTCAATGCATGGATGAGACAATGGTGCAGAGATGAGGGTTTTCGATTTGTTAGGAACTGGGGAACATTCTGGAGAAAGGAGGGGCTCTTCCGAAGGGATGGGCTTCACCTTAACCGGGATGGAACCAGGCTGCTGGCATTAACCTTTAAAAAGGAGACAGAGCAGCTTTTAAACTAGACAATAGGGGAAAGCCGACAGTCACCCAAGAGCACATGGTTTGGAAGAATGTATCCTTGAAGGATACTACCAAAAGCAGAGCGGTTCCAAAAAAGAGTAAAGTAGCCCAAATGCCCTCGAGTATGGAGCAGACAGAGCTTAAAGATTCCAAATCCCTACACAACATAACACTCTTGCCTTAAGCATTCTCTCTCCAGCCTGTAAACATCCTACGTCTTTGCAGATCAAGTATTATCCATTGTGCAATATCTTATGTATATATTTTTCATGTATTCCGCATCTAACCTGATTTATTTCAAAATGTAAATAGTCTCCCATGTTCTCCAAGTTCTATTCCCTGTTATAATGTAAATTCAAACATTCTTCACTATTTTGAATATTTTTGTTGAATGTAAACCGCACTGATAACAAATAGCGCGGTATATAAGAATTGTTAAATAAATAAATAAATAAAAAGTACCCATGTCTACCAATAGCCAAATTAATAAGAATAAAATACACTCTTTAAAATGCTTGTATGCAAATGCTAGAAGTCTAAAAAATAAGATGGGAGAGTTGGAATATATAGAACTAAATAAGAGGTTAGATATGATTGGAATATCAGAGACATGGTGGAAGGAGGACAACCAGTGGGACACTGTGATACCTGGGTACAAACTATATCGTAATGATAGAGCTGATCAAATTGGTGGAGGGTTTGCGCTCTATGTTAGAGAGGGCATTGAGTCAGAAAGGATTAAAGTTTTGCAGGAAACAAAATTTGCTGTAGAATCTCTATGGATTGAAATTCCATGTAAAAAAGGGAAGGCGATGGCAGTGGGGGGTGTAGTATCGACCGCCTGGCTAGAATGAACAAATGGATGATGAAATGCTCAAAGAAATCAAGGAAGCTAACAAAAGTTACAGCGCAGTAATAATAATGGGTGATTTCAAATACCCCGGTATCGACTGGGTCAGTGTCACAGCAGGACCTGCTAGGGAGATAAAGTTCCCAGATGAAATAAATGACTGCTTCTTGGAGCAACTGGTTCATGAACCGACCAGAGGGGAAGCCATATTAGACCTAGTCCTTAGTGGAACACCAGATCTAGTGCAAGAGATAAGGGTGTTGGGACCACTTGACAATAGTGATCATAGCATGATTGCATTTGATTTAATTAGTGGAGGAGGGATAGTAAGGAAATCCACAGTACTATCTTTTAACTTTCAAAAGGGAGACTATGATAAAATGAGGAAAATAGTTAAGAAAAAACTAAAAGGAGCAGTTGCAAAGGTTAAAGACTTACATCAAGCTTGGGTGTTGTTGAAAAATACTATCTTGGAAGCCCAGACCAGCTGTCTTCCATGCTTTAAGAAAAGTGGAAGGAAGTCCAAAAAACTGCCAGCATGGTTTAAAGGTGAGGTCAGAGAGGCTGTTGTTGCCAAAAAAGCATCTTTCAGGAAATGGAAAAAAGAGCCAAACGACGAAACCTGGAAACAGCACAAGCACTGGCAAGTCAAATGCAAGGCATTAATAAGGCAGACAAAGGGAGAATTTGAGAAGAAGCTTGCTGTGGAAGCAAAAACTCAAAATAAAGACTTTTTCAAGTACATTCGTAGCAAAAAACCTGTGAGAGAGTCAGTTGGTCCATTAGATGATAGAGGGGTTAAAGGGGCACTAAGAGATGACAAGACGATAGCGGAGAGACTGAATGAATTCTTTGCTTCGGGTCCTTACTGAGGAAGATGTAGGGATGTTACCCATGACTGAAGTGGCATTTAAAGATGCGGAAGAATTGAAAGAAATATCGATACATCGGGAAGATATATTACAACTATTAGATAAACTGAAGAGTAGCAAATCACCTGGGCCGGATGGTATACATCCAAGGGTGTTGAAAGAACTGAAATATGAGATTGCAGACCTGCTATTAGTAATCTGTGAATTTTCATTAAAATCATCTGTAATACCTGAAGACTGGAGGATCACCAATGTAACGCCATTTTTTAGAAAGGGTTCCAGGGGTGATTCGGTAAACTTATGGAAGGACAGACTAGATAGGCCATGTGGTCTTTTTCTGTCATCATGTTTCTATGTTTCTACAGACCGTTGAGCCTGAAGTCGGTATCGGGAAAAATGGTAGAAACCATAATAAAGAACAAAATTACTCAGCATGTAGATAGTCATGGCCTAATGGGAGACAGCCAACATGGCTTTAGACAAGGAAGATCTTGTCTTACTAATCTGTTATGTTTTTTTGAAGGTGTGAATAAACAAGTGGACAAAGGTGAGTCGGTTGATATAGTGTACCTGGACTTTCAGAAAGCCTTTGACAAGGTCCCTCATCAGAGACTTTTGGCAAAACTAAAGAGTCATGGGATAAGAGGCAGTGTACTATTGTGGATCAGGAGCTGGTTAAAAGATAGAAAGCAGAGGGTAGGGCTAAATGGCCAATTTTCCCAATGGAGAAAGGTGAATAGTGGTGTATTATTTATATTTATTTTATTTATATTCTCTTATATACCGTGCTATTCTGCATCAGTGCGGTTTACATTGAACAAACCGAAATTGCATTGAACAGGGCATTATAACTTGGAGATAACTATATTACAGGGAACATGGGCTATGGAGGGTTAAGTGGTTTGCCCAAGACCACAAGGAGCACCTGTGGGATTAGAAACCCCAGTCCTTCCGGCCCAAGGTTGCTGTCCTCTAGTGGGATTTGAACCCCCAACCTTCCGGCCTGAAGTACCTTGCCCCAACCACTAGGCCACTCCTCCACTCCTGGTGTACCCCAGGGATCTGTGCTGGGTCCGCTGCTTTTTGACTTATTCATAAGTGACCTGGAAAAGGGAATAACGAGTGAGGTTATCAAATTTGCAGATGACACAAAACTATTTAAAGTTGTTAAAACCCAAGAGGATTGTGGAAAATTGCAAGAGGATCTTGATAAACTGGAAGACTGGGCATCAAAATGGCAGATGAAATTTAATGTGGACAAGTGCAAAGTTATGCACCCAGGGAAGAACAACCCAAACTATGGTTACACGATGCAAGGTTCCACATTAGGAACCACCACCCAGGAAAAAGATTTAGGCGTCATTGTGGGTAACATATTAAAACCCTCGGTCCAGTGTGCAGCGGCGGCCAAGAGAGCAAATAGAATGCTAGGTATCATAAGGAAAGGAATGGAAAATAAAACAAAAGATATTATAATGCCTCTATATCGTTCCATGGTGAGACCGCACCTTGAATATTTTGGGCAATTCTGGTCGCCGTATCTTAAAAATGATATAGCGATATTAGAAAAGGTTCAGAGAAGAGCCACCAAAATGGTAAAGTGGATGGAAGGATACTCCTATGAAGAAAGGCTAAAAAGGTTAGGGCTCTTTAACCTGGAAAAGAGACGGCTGAGGGGAGATATGATAGAAGTCTATAAATTAATGAACGGAGTGGAACGGGTAAACGTAGATCGATTATTTAGGTTATCAGAATATAGGAAGACTAGGGGACATGCAATGAAGCTACAGGGTAAACTATTTAAGACTAATAAAAGAAAATATTTTTTCACTGAACGTGTAATCAAACTCTGGAATTTGTTACCGGAGGATGTAGTAAAGGCTGTTAGTGTAGCTGGGTTTAAAAAAGGTTTGGAGAAGGGACCCGGGATATCAATGCTTGACCCAGTACAAGCATTGTGGAACTTGTGTCTCTTGGGGAAACTGCTAGGTACATATGACCTAGATTGGCCACTGTTGGAAACAGGATACTGGGCTTGATGGACCTTGGTCTGACCCAGTATGACATATCTTATGTTCTTATATTGTTTTTTGAACCCCCCTGGTGTTGGTACACCCCCTTTAATTGTATTGTACCTTGTTTCACTGTATTTCATCCCTACTTTTGTAAACCGCTTTGACCCGGTGAAAAGCGGTATATAAATACAGCCAAATAAATAAATAAATAAATAAGAACATGGGCCTCCACAACAGCACCCTAAATTGGTTCTCTTCATACCTCACTGACAGACAACTTCAAGTAAAAATCAGCTCCCTCAAATCCAATCAGTTCATCCTAAATCAAGGTATACCCCAAGGATCAGTCTTGTTGGCGCTTCTTTTCAACATTTATATCCAACCCATCTGCAACCTACTCAGAAAATTCAACATGCACTTTCACCTATACACAGATGACATCATGTTCTACATGCCCTTTCACATCCTAAACCCAGACTTGTCTACTATCTCAGACTGCTTTTCAGAAATCACTGACATCCTTGGAAGCCGGAACAGCAGCAAAACCGAGGCACTACTGGTCACAAGAGACCCCTCCACCCCACCAGCAAAGTTAATACTCCATGATACCGAAATCACGATAAAAGAAGAACCTCAACACGCAACACTGCATACCTCAAAATGAAATCACTCCAACACCTACGACCACTACTTTACCACAACGACTACAGCAACTACCCCCTCCAATTAGACATCAACACATCACTTCCACCCTCAAGAGCTTACACTGGCTGCTAATAGCCCAGAGGAAAAAACACAAGGTTGTAACCATACAAAATCCTTCACAACTTATCAGCGCCTGCTCCAACAACAAGGGAAAGAAGATCAATGACCCAAAACTTCTAGTCGCCCCACGCCTCAAAATGCACCTAGCAAATGAACAACAGAGCCTTCACCCTTTTCACCCCCTCAATCTGGAACTCACTCCCAGCTCCCATAAAGACTCACCTCTTCACAGAACATTACGGCACCAATGAAACCACATAACATCCTACAAGATAGCCAGCACCTCCTCCCCTGAAATAAGTTACCCCTTGTTTCTATTAACTGCAAATAATATCTCCCTCAAGTTCTATGTTTCTCAATCGAGATTGTTTGTTGTTGCTTGTAAACTGTCTTGGCCCTAAGGCAGTACAGAAAATCTGTTGAATAAATAAATGTCTATGTCTCATGGGAGCTGGGGGCATGCCAGAGGCGAGGCTGGGGCAGTACGAAAAAGATGCATTTGTGTACCCAAGTTTAGAACAGTCTGCATGTTACTATTTGCTGGCGGAGACATCCATGTCTATACCTGCTTCAGGGCACGATAGGAATCCAAAAAGTGCTCGTTTCAGCCAACGAACAACTGTAAGGAAAAGAGCAGAGTGCCCCCTTACTCCGCTGATATTTATCGCTCTTTCCAAAAAGCGTGTTAGTGAGTAGAAAAGTATTTGCCTTCGCTTCTGTGTCACCGCGCATCCCTGTTTGAAAGGTGGCAGACTGAGATATGTACGCGATGAGATACACGGTGCGTTCTGAAATAGAGCTGCAGGCACATGTGTAGGTTGCTAGAATTGGGCAAAAACCTGCATGCATCTGTCCCATTACTCTACATGTCCCCGTTTTCTCTTTCCTTTTGTGGTCACATGTATCTTTCAGGGTGAAGATGGGCCAGTTTTACACAGCACCTCAACGTGCCCACTACCTCTGCCGCACTTCCCAAGAAATTGTAAACGCTTTGATTTGGACGTTCCATATTTCACCTGTCTGGCCTTTCTAAAATGTGCCTTCACATATCTGCAATTCCTTTTGCAGGGAGGGAGGAGTGGCCTAGTGGTTGGGGCAGGAACTGCCTAGCTGCTGCCCACTATAGGTGGTATATCAAGTGAATAAACCTAATTAACATGCCACATATTAATTACACCATGTATGCTGATGATATTTAGCTTTACTGTGAGTTGGGAAAAATTGAGAAAATTCCATTAGAAATCTAAATGAGTGCTGAAGTAAAGTTGAGTATTGGTTGCTTTTAAATTAATTCAAATTAAATAATTGAAGAACAGACGTGCAATGAGTCTGAAGACCTCAAATGCAGTTTAGCTACCCAAAATTCAGCTAGGGAATGAGTTGCTAATTAGAAGTGAGACAGTGAAAATTGTGGGAGTGTGCTACCCACCTGCACGAGCTCTGGAGTCAGACGCTTGGCCTTCATCCACTTCTGGAATCTCTCTGTATTTTTCAGCACACGCTCAATGCTACAGGATTTTGCCTTGGAGACAGAAGCACAGATTTTCTCATCGGACATCTCGTGTTGGTATTTGGTGATTAATCTGGAGATCTCAACCTCCCTCCAACTTTCTGCATCATCTGTGTAATTCCCAGAGTAACTCTGAAGGTAGTCAGGAGGGAGCTTCAAATGGGGTGACAACCAGTTCTGAAATCTGCCAAAACAAGAGACAGCCTTTCAGAAATCCTCATGAAAATGTAGGGCCGGCCCTACCACTAGGCAAACTAGGTGGTTGCCTAGGGTAGCAGCTTCTGGGAGGGGGGCAGCAAAGAACAAATATAGTCAAAGCAAAGCAATGGGTGCTGGCAACCACACAAACTCAGAGTCAGCAGTATGTACTTTTATCTGCAGGAAGAATGGGCAATATGAAAATAGTCAATTTACTCATGTAAATTACTTTTTGAAATCTCCTTCATGATGCACCTATTATCCGATGATCAACCAGGATCTGTATTAAGCTTGGTAAACATCTCTGACAGTGTACTTAGACATAGCATTTCACAAATTTCTGTCACAAGAACATGGTAAAAGAAAATTCTTTGGAGTAAATCTCTCCAGCAGGAGTCAAAATCCAGTTAGCATTTTACATATAGTTGCAGACCAAATAAATTTTGTGCCAATCAGGAAACAGGAAGGAAATTCACCAGCAACAGAGCAATGCTTGCTGGAGCCAGTCCCCTCACTATTAGCACCACCACCACCATAGAGACATGATGGTGATTCATCTGAAAAATGCATGCTTTGTAATAGGGAAAATCACATGTTTGAGATCAATCTCCGCGTGTGAAAAAAGAACAGTTGTTTTTTTCATTTTCTTGAAACTTTTAGTAACCTTTCAGCTATGTTTTTTGTTTGAGCAGCAGCCACAGCTACCACTTTAATTAACAAAATTGGCCTGAAATAAACATTTATAAAAATGAAAAAACAAAACAAAAATTTATTAAAATGAAACAAGATAAAATGAAAAAACCAGCAAACAAAAGGGGAAATGAAAATAAATTTTTTTGTCTGTTCACCCCTACCAGAGGATGATCCGACAGCCCCTTAAATTATTTGATGACAGAATATTGTTCTGAGTGGAGTCCGTTAGTGAGGACCTCTTGATGTGAAATTGGTAGCACAGGAATTCTGAGGCTGGGTCTCCTATTTAGTTGACCCCTGGTGCATTGTTGAAGTTATGTATTTGTATCCTGAAAATAGTACAGACTTCCAGTTGTGGGATGGATTTTTAGGCTTTAGTTCTCCTTGAACAAGCAGGAAGAAGCACTCACATATGGGTGATATCCCTCGAAAAAGCCCTGTGCGGGAACGCTCTCCAGCTCCCACTGGAAGCTTTTGGGAGCCTCTATCGCGTATGCGCGCCTGCCTTCCTGCATCCTGTGGCGCTATCTTACCTTCAGTCTGCTTTTTCCATGGAGCCCCAAAGACATGTTCCTGGCCGCCATTGGAAACAGTTGTGCTTTCTGGTCTTTTGGGGTTATTGATTTGTTGCTTTCTGCTATTCTAACTGCCTGTCATTGGTGCATCGGCTCTTGCCGGTGGTGGTCCATCCTTTTCGGGAGTTTATCTCTTTTTTTCCCTCTTTTGCACTTTGGGAAGTTTTCATCTTTTTTCCTGGGCTTTTTTGGCTGGTCGGTATTGAACCGTTTGATTTTTCAGTGGCTGTTTTTCTGGTCATGTCAAAACCAGCCAGCGGCTTCAAAAACTGCACTCTGTGCATGCACCATCACAAACTGGTGCAGCCAGTGTCTTGGCCCTGATCATGAACCTTCTTCCTTCACTCTGTGTCTACAGATGACCAAGAAGGGTCTCAAGGGCCAAGAGAAGCAACATGAGTCCCTCTTCGGACCATCAGGATTGGCCCTCCCACTGAGCCGGGGACATCAGGTCAGCAGTTGGAATCCACCCTGGTTCTAAACGCAATCTCTCTTTCCACTGTCTTGGGCTCTGATGCCCTGACGCTCGGGCACCCGAGGGAAGACTGTCATCAGTCCTGCTGCTGCCCTTCGTCTCCACCACAGTGGTGCCAGCACCAGGATGACACCATCGGAATCCGATAGCTGGGAGAGGGAGGAGGAGTCGCTGATATCCAAGAGGGAGTCTGCCAACATTCCCTCAGAGCCATCCTCACCATACGAGAGGTGGGAATAGCCCCCGGAGGACATGTCCTTCCAGGACGTCATCCAGAATATGGCAAAGGTGATTCCCATCTCCCTCAAGGCAGAGAATGAGCTGAGGGCTGAGGAACTGGAGATCTTTCAGTACCCCTTGGCCCCAAAGGAAGCCATTATGATGCCTATGCATCGCATATGGCAGCGGCCCCTGCTCCAAATGTGAGAACCCCATGACAGTGCCAGCTGGAAGCCACTGACTTGACTCGATGTACTGGGTACAAAAGGCCCCCAGCTTCGAGAAGCCTCAACTGCCACACTGCTCCCTGGTGGTGGTGTCCACCATATGGCGTCTGCCATGTGTTGAATTAACAGTTAGAAGACTCACTCTTCGGTGCCCCCTAGCTGGGAACAGAGGACCGTCGATGTCTTTGGGAGGCGGTACTTCCAAGGCTCCATGCTGTTTGCCTGTATCCTTTCCTAACAGCTCTACATGGGGATGTTCTTAAAGGACATCATGGGGGACCTCAATGACTTTAGCTCCCTCATCCTGGCGGAGCACTTGGAAGCCTTCTGTGCCCTTGTGGGCCATGGAACGATGTTTCCAAGTACATGGTGTGAGCCACCTATGACGCCTTTGAGTTGGTGGGCAGGGTGGCTGCAGTGGGCACACCGGCTGACCGGGCTCCAGTTCTCTGACCTAGAGCAGTGGGTCCAGGACAAGCTGGTGAATGTGCTGTGCAAGGATGAGAACCTCTTTGGCAAGCCTGTGGAGGAGAGGGCAGCTGAGATAGAGGCTGAGAAAGTAACCAAAGGTCCATCAAGCCCAATAGCTTGTTTTCAGCAGTGGCCAATCCAGGTCATAAGCACCTGACAGGATCCCAAAAAGTAGCAAGATTTCATGCTACATACCCCCAAGGATAAGCAATGGTTTTCCCCAGGTCTCCTTAATAATAGTCTATTGACATTTTCTCTAGGAGCTTGTCCAAACCTTTTCTAAACAGCTACACTAAATGCTTTTACCACATCTCTCTGGTAATGTGTTCCAAAGCTTAGCTATGCGTTGAGTGAAAAAATGTTTTCTAATTGTTTTACATGCATCACTTTGTAACTTTATGGCATGGGCCCTAGTCTTTGCACTTTTAGTAACGATGCAAGCTCTTTGTGCAAGGGGACCCTTATTTCCTTTACTGCAGAGGTTATGTAGATCTCCTATTAACCTCCAAAGGATTTGAGGACTTTCCATTCGTCCCTACCACTCTTTCCAGACATCCCCACCTCGCATACCAAGCTTGTTTCCATTAGCCCTCTTTATCTCCCTGCTGTCTCTGTACAAACCACCAGTCTCTCTCTTTTCTCCCACTCAGCTGGTCTCCAGCAGTTTCTCTTTCTTTTTCCAGCTAGTCACCTCAGTCAGTTAGGCTCCCATTTTCCCTCCAGGTACTGTAGCTTCACCATTAGTATGTCTCCCTCTCCTCCTCACTGCTTTCCCAGAACCTGCAGGTTGATGTTGCTTCCAGCGTTCCTGCTTCTGGCCTCCATAGCTGCCCCTGATCATATCCATACTGCCAGTACTGATGACCTCAGTCTTACAAGTGCTTCTTTTTCTGCTCTGTGCAGTCACCTCCACAGCTGCTGATGCTGCAAGTGCTAGCAACGCATCCGCTGCTTATCACGCCTCTACAGCTGCCTCGGTATTCTGCTCGCATAGATTAGGGTAGCATGGAAAAACGTTTCTTTTTTTCTCTTCTGTGTCATACGGACTCCTTGTAATGGTCTCAAGGACTCCCAGGGTCTGTGGGCCTCAGGTTGGGAACTGTTGCCTTACCATATCCCTATTTGTCCCCACTTGGTGGCATATGGACTGTACTATGATTGGGTAACAGCAGGAGGATGGTTCTATTCAGAGTTTTGCGACTTTTGCTTTAGAAATTGGGTATATGGTCGTCCCTGGCATGAGGATGACCAAGTAGAATGGGGGCGTGCCTGAGGAGCGACCTGTGCAGAGCAACAAAGATGCAGTTTGCGGTTGTTGAGGCGTCCATGCCTATACTTGCTCCTCACCATCAACAGGCTGCGAAACGGTGCTCATTTCATGGCTATAACACTTCCAAGAGATAGAGCAATCTGCACTTTCACGACCACAGTTAACATCTTCTGGCTAATAAGCACTATGTAAATACATAAGCCAAATATCTTAGCGGGCCACCGCTGCACGTCTGAATGCGCATGTCAATATAGATGTCACCTTCTTAAATATTCCCATTGGGATATCCAAGCACCTGTTTCTGTGGCCATCCTATTCGGGGACGTCTATATTTCTGAAATGGTCTACAGCTTGGGCATGTACCCACACTTGCTAGCTACACAGGCACGCCTCCATCTGGGACGTCCATCTTTCATGGCAAGAATGCAGCAATTCTACATGGCACTTATTTGTGCCTCCCCCCACTTCTGTCACTCCCCTAAATCTTTGGACGTTGTGCTCTGGATGTCCCAGATGCTCCCTAGATGTCCCTTCTAAAATGCCACTTAAAATGTTTTTGATCTTATTATTTAGTCATGAAGTGGTTGATGAATGTTGATTGCAGTTTTGCTAAGTTGCTCATTTTTGGTGATTTTAATATTGTTTTTGATGAAATAGATATTTCCCCATGGTAAAATTATTGTTGATGTTAGGGTGCCCTGAGATATAACCAAATGATTGATTTTCCTATTCATGACAAGGGTCGTGGTGTAGGTTTAGGGACCCTTTTACCAAACACCGCCAATGGTTAATGGAGTGAATGCCAGCTACTGACCTCTAACGCACATGATAAGTGACCATCGTGCACTAGGGTGAAGAGTGAACAGGTTAGGGTTGGAACACACAGCTCAGTGTCATTGTGGCAATTAGCACGAGTGCACATAACAATATCTCTATGGGTGTCAACAGGTGCACCCGCCTTCATCGCCTTGTGCATCAAGGTTCACAATCATGTGCTAACTATGGGAACTTGCTGATCATGCCTCCGACAATGTACGGTGGGCGCACTTACCGTGCGTTGGTATTGCCGCTAATTGCACAGTTCAGTGCACACCTTTAGTGAAAAGAGCCCTTAATCTTTTGCCGTCAAGAGAATTCGATCTATGATAAAATTCATAGCTTGGAATTTCCATGGTCTGACCATCTGTTGATTAATTTTAATGTTAATGGTGTAACAGAGTATAAAATGCCTTCTACTCGGCTAAATCGCTTTCCGCTGATTACTTTGAATACTGATGCTTCTAAACAATCCTGGTCTTATTGTTGGAATGATCACGAGAGTGATGATGAAACATTAGTGATCTTTTGGAGTTTGCAAACAGCATCTTCTGTTGTGAGTCTTTCCGTCCTGGCTCCTTCTAGACGCACAAAGTACGTGCCCTGGTCTTGTAATGATTTAAAAATGATGAAAATGTATAATTATAGATGATAGCATGGCTGAGAAGATGTTATTTGACTAAATTTGTGCAGAGTCATCACTAGGGATTTTAGTGATTGAGGCATGGAAGCATAACAGCCATCCTCACTCTGATCCCCGGTGCTCACCTCGTTGATCCCCAGTTATCTTTGCCTGCATAGTCCGGACGGTAGGAGGAGAGCTGCACTCTTCCTGACCCGGCTTTCCTGCTGAACCATGTCTGTGTTTCAGTCATCATTCCACTCACGAGGAGCTTTGTGCCCTGGACATCTGCCTCTGTCCCCTGGCCCTAATTACTGCCCTAAGGCTGTACGCAATATATTAATGCTTTCAGTTATGTGCATAAACCTGCCCTGAGTCTGTTTTAATGCGGATAACAGAAATGAAAAGATTAAACCTTCAATTTGCTTGCAACTTTAAGACTCATGCAGGAATACATTAATGCCGGTAGAGGGCAAACTTGCAAGGTTTAAGTAATAGCATGCACAATAACTAGTCTTTCTCTGGTCAGAGTTGAATAAAAGGCTTATATTGAGTTAGTGCTTGACTGACCTTATTTCTTCTTTGAAGAACTTTTTGCAGATGGATGTTCCAACACAGGCATTGCATTTATCAAGTCCCAGGAAAGTTCTGCCAAAATTGTAGTTGGATTTCAGACGAGGCACTGAGGGGGGTGCCGTAGCCTCCAAGGTTGGGATGCAGCCTGGAGTTAAAAGCTGGAACAGGACAAACACACAGCAGGTCTCAGGAGAGAAGCAGCACATCCATGACCCCATGGGTAGGTTACTCCCAGCTGTCCTGCGCTGCGTTTTCAGAGATTTCACCCCCAGTTCTTATCTCACGGTGGGATGATTTACGTTTTAAAGAGTACATGAAGGAATTTGCCCATGCAGTACAAAGGCACTGTCCATTCTGTACCAACTGGTTGCTGGTTCTATGCGGTTTCCCAGTTTTGGTGGGACACAAGGTTCCTGGAGTGGGAGGGGTGAGGAAGTACATGGAGGATAGAGATAACTTGTGTTACTATGGTTTCCTTTCCTTTTGCTTCATGCATCTGTTTGTAGCTGCGTGGACCCACCCATAGCCATTCTCAAAAATAACAGCAAAGCCTCATCAACTTTTGTAGATAAGTGAAGGGATATCCGGATGCGGCAGGACAGGACAGCAGAACGGAAGACGGAGGGGAAACAGAATTATGCTATTGAATATTTGTGAAAAAACGCATATAAGCTGATTTTTCCTATATATGAATGTGCCTGCAAGTGCCTTTTAAAACCAAGTTCGTTCCTGTCCAGCTGTCCTCCTTCCTTCTGTTCTCTTCACCTCACCAGTTCTGCCTCTCTCTGAATTTTGATATATATGAGGGTTTTGTGATCCCTTTTCAGACCAATTGTAATGAAATTTAATTTAAAATATATATGCTGCCTTTCCAGCAGATAGCCCACAAACACAATCCTTTTTCTTGGTCTGAGTCTTTACATTCTTTGGGGGTGTGGGGTGTTGGGGGGGGGGGGTACTGTTGCTTGTGAAACGGAAGTTTATCCTACTCTGGATGTTAACAGGGAGGGCAGAAACAGCCCCTGGATAGGCCCGAAAACCTCCCGTTTGCATTCAGTATGAAATCTTGATTCTGTTTGTAACTAAATCCCTGTTTCCCATGCTAATCACTTGCTTCAGTTTGGCGGACAACATTGCTGTAATCTTTCTGATGGCCGTTAAGTAAAATCTGATTCATTTTGTTCTGGAATTTTAATTTAATATCCTTTACTGACCCACTGAGCTTCTTTGTGTTATACTGGCTTTCTTTCAAGATATAACATATCTGGTGATGTCGTCTTTCATTCTGCTCCCTTTATCATTACTCCAGTCATTTGTCCATTCTTTTCTCTCTTTTCTGTGTATTCTTTTTTTTTTCTCGCCCCCTTCTTTAAATTGTGTAACCCCACACAGGGCCTGGTCTGTATAATGATGGATTCTCCTTCTGAGAATAGACTTCTGAGGCGAAACTGTCCTTGAAATGAATATTCAAGTCGTGACTCTAACGATGGTACCCCTGAGCCAATGAACATGTCAAAGATAAAACTGAATTTTTAGCATTTCAGAGCCGCAGTAAGTAAAGGCCCATAGGCACATATGGTGTGACTATTTTATAAAGGCGTCAAATATATAATCACAGATCTAGGGGCCTTTAGAGTTTAAAAAAAAATTAATTCTATTTTTTAATTTTGTTTTTAAACTTTAAAATTTTGATCTTTTCAATGTTTTTAAAAAATGTATAAAATTATATATGGCAGATAGACTGAACCTTAAAATCCACATTGCAGCCCAACCCGCCCAGTCCCTGCCCAATTGCTCACTACCCAGTTAGCGTGGGATTTTTAGTCTAGGGCCACATGCTATCTTTTAGCACAGCAGGCTTACCACGTGCTAAACCTTGCACTAATGTTAACATGGTTTAATAAACATGCCCCTTAATGATAAAGAATACATTGGGGAGAGGATAGGAATAGTAAAGGATTGATAATCAGCATATGAGCATTGAAATAACTAGGTCTTGAGGTTCTTCTTGAATGTTTTATAGGAACTTTCTCTTCAAATATCCAAAAGGAGAGAATTCCAAAGGGGAGGGGCTTGGCAAGAGAAGGCAGAGCTTCTAAGCCACTCTAACTTGAATTTACAGTCCAAGGGAAGTTGTAGTAGTAACTGGGATGATCTAAGCTGTCTTTGAAGGTGATAAGGGATAATTAAGGTGCACAAATAAAATGGAAAGCTGCTGTAAAATAAACAATATGTGAGTATTAGTAGTTTAATTTTGCTTAACACTGGCAACCAGTGCTGCTGGATATGCAAAGGACTTACATGGCTAAAGATGTTTGGTGTTGTAGATTAGTTTGATGATGATATTCTGAACTGGCTGGAGACGCTTGATTTGGTATTGAAGGGCTCCCAGCAGCAAAGAATTACAGTAGTCAGGGCAGGTCAGGATTAAAGCATGAATTAGAATATCAAGAGCTTTAATGTCGAGGTAAGGTCTAATGGAATGGATTAATCTAAGAGCAAAAAAGGATACCTTCACTAAGGCAGAAAAATGCAAGGTGGAACAGAGGTCTTTGTCTAGCATTAATCCAAGGGGTGTCCTTGCATGGGGTGTCATGTTGTGAAATCCAGAGTGCTGAGGATATTTTAGAATAGAATCAATCAAGTTTCCAATCACATCTAGATCAAAAGTTAAGGCAGATAAAAAAGCAAAGTTTCATGCAAGATGGTAATGCAAATATCTTTCACATATATGTGAACCCCCAGGCACAAATTTTGAATTAATGTTGCTAGAGAGGCTATAAAGAGATTAATAAAATAGGGACCAAGATGGAACCTTGTGGGATGTCACAATATAGACAATATTCTGATGATGAGATACAATGGGATGAGAGAATTCTGAAGGAGTGAGCTGATAAATAGGAAGTAAACCAGTTTAGGGCATTTCCCCTTTTCCTGATTGTTTCAGTCTGTTTACTATACATAATTCAATAAGCACTTAAATATTCATATTGTTTATCTGACCCATCAATTTCCACCTGGTCCTTTGAGCTAGAGGCCAAAGAAGCAGGAGAACCAGCCTCTACTAGGTTATGGTGTCATTCACAGATACCTGAGGTTTTGCCGCCATTTGCTACCTCTCTTGACCTCCACTAATATAGTTCATCCATTGTAGCAACAGTACTGGGCAGGGGACACAAGACTGCAGCTCTTTCTAGGACCCAAGTCTGGCCACCAGCCACTTTGAGTCTTGCCACTGGGTGTCAGCATTGTGCAATGAGTGAGAGATCCCTGTCCCCAGATAAGGTGAATGCTATTTCTGTAGCCTCAATTAGCCTAGGCAGCCAAAGCCAAGTATGGAAACTGAACGCAGATCTCCCACAAGGTGGTACATAGCACTGCATTAAGTCACTGGCCTCAGATGTAGAATTTAATAACTAATCAGAAGCTAAAGCAGTTTTCTCTGGCTAATGTGGAAAGGTGTGTAGAGAGAGAGGTCCACTGAGAAGAAACAGTTACTTAAATGTGATGGCAATGCTTGGAAATCATATTGTGATGCAGGCAAGATTTTGCTATTTCTGTAGAATTGCAGTTCTGCTACCATAATTTAAAGTGATGCCAATTACCCTTATTCTTAGACCAATGTAAGAAAATACATAACACATATTCACTATGAGCCCAATTCCATAACATGCATGTCCGACCTGTGGACACATCTAAAACAGAAACAGGCCCCCTATGAATCTAATTCTGCATCCGTGGGTCTGAACGTGCTTACGTGCCCGGAATCGGGGAGATAGACGTGTGCAAGCGCTATTCAGCTGGCCCCATGCCTTGAATGCGGGGAAATGTTTTGGACATCACCACACCCACCATATTCTGAAACGTTAAACGTTTCAGATCCTGCCTGCCCCCGCGGATGCCATGCCCCTCGGGAAAAACATGCATCTCCTAAGCAGCTCATCACAGACAGTAGTTTGCAGATGCACACTAGACATAAATACCAATGAGAAATGACAACTGCTGCAACCTAGACCATAGACCAGTCCTCCTCATGCCCTGAAAAGTGCTAGGTAATTCCAGTGTACCCAGATATGGCATACCAGAATGTAAATGTGAACATGTATGTCAGGACATACCTTGCATCGAATGGTACGTGGCACTGGGAACTAGCCCCAGTGATTCCTGCCCTGGTCATCTCTACAAACACGCCTTAAACTGCTAGGGATGGATCCTCAGTAAGTCCACAAAACCCCAAACTAACCTTGCAAATCCTCTGCTGTGTTTCTAAAAAATCTTCTCTAACTTCATTCTTCGGCTCCTTGCAGTACATTCTCACTTCACATGATATTTGCATGTGCTTTTGATAAAGATCGGCACATCAGTGTTCTGTTTGGTTTCATGTGATGATCAAGGGAACGGCAAATGCTGTGAGCTCTCCAAAGCTGCATGTTTTACAGCTCTACTTCTCAGAGTCAATAAGAAGTGAGAACAAACCATGCATACAGTGGTGGTCAACATTATTGGCACCCTTGCGTTTTAGGTATGTTGTGTACAATATCTTGAGAAATAATTGGAAACATTCCAACTGTATGCCATCATAGTATTTTAATAGTATTTAATATGTTCAAAGGTATACAACAAAATAAAGATGTCTGTGCAACTTAGACATAGTAATTTCAGAGAAAAAAACAAATTATGACCCGGACAGGATTAATAGCACCCTTCACTAATATTTGGTTGCACAATCCTTGGCAGTGATGACAGCCTCCAAACATTTCTTGTAGCCATCTATAAGTTTTATATATCTGTCTGTTGGTATTTTCTCGACTCTTCAACTGTGATTTGTTCCAGCTCATGAACGTTTCCAGGATTCCCGAGTATCGAGAGGCTAAACTGGGGCCTTTTCTGTCTCATGCGAGACAGGAAATGTCCCCGTTTAACCTCCTGGTATTCAGCACGCCGGCGGGTCAACTTTAACAGAGCCATGGGAAAGAAGGAAAACGCTGTTCTTTCTCACAGTTGCAGAGCTAAGCCGGGGCGCCAGGCCTCGGACCTCCCTGCTCCCTCTGAAGGCAGACGGGCAGGCAGGCGGGGGACTCTTTTTGGGGGGGGGCAGCACTGAGAATGTAAATGGGCTGATCAGGGTGTGTAAATGAGCTGATTTGGGGGGGGGGGGCTAGGACTGAAAATAGCCTAGAACTGGAATGGGCTGATGGCGGGGCTAGAACTGGAAATGAGCTGATGTGAGGTGGGGGAGGGGGAGGGGAGGAGAGAGCTGCTGGCCTTGGGAGAAGACTGGGGGCTAGGATTGCAAATGGGTTGATGCGGGGAAATGGGAGAATGGGACTGGAAGGGAGCGGAATTTGAGAGTGGGACTAGAAGGGGATGGGGCTGCGGGAATAAGGATGGAGAGGGGAAAAGCTATTTTGTGTGAAAGGGAAGAAAAATCTACTATTGGCCGGGTATTGGGAGAGTAAATGGGGACTGAGGATAGAGTGGATGAAAAAGGAATAAAAAAACAAATGGAGGAAAGACCAAAAGGGGAAAGATCAATATGTTAGAGCAGATGTAGAGAGAGAATGGAAAAAACTAGAAGACAGAAGAAAGGACAAATGGACAGCAGACAACGGAGAGTTAGCAGAAGACATGAAGAAACCAGAAGAAAGTGACTGGAGCAATTGCAACTGAAAAATAAAATGCCCAAACAATAAAAGGTAAAAAAATACTTTTTTTATTTTGAATTTATTAGCTGGAATATGTCAGCTCTGGGAAACGTGCATTGTTAACGTCTGCGTTTTGTTTAGTACAAGAGGAAATTAATTTATAGTTTTATTTCTCCAGTGTTGTTGTACATTCCAAGTTTGGCTTTTGGTGTTCCCAGTTTAATTACTGTCTTCTATTTCTAAATTTTGATCCCTTGTTCTTTGTTTGGTGACGGTCTATGTTCTGCATGTGTAACCGAGCTGAGGTATTCTGTGGTTTCTATTTGACAGTGCCACTTGTTCTCTTTCCCCAGTAGGAGATGTATTGGTATTCTCTGAGATGTATTGGTTTAATATTTGCATTGTTGCCTTTTGATAGGTAGGGTTTGGTGCTTTGTGAGTCCTGGTAGTGCTGTTATGATACGGCGGGTTTGCTATGGATTCTAAATGAGCAGGGTTTAAAGTGCTTCCTAGCAGTTGGCACTGGAGTATAGTAAAGTAGGAATCTGGTAGTCTTTCTTCATCCTCACTCCCCATGCAAATGGTATTGAGACACTCATTAAGAGGCATGTTTAAAAGTTAATGCGCATTCACAAATGTTAATGTACACTAAGTATATCCATTTATTTCTATGGCACTTAACGCACATTAATATTTAGTAAATATGCCCCTAAGTCATTGCAGGACAAAAAAGAGGCTTGTGAAGGGCTCCTTTGAAAACCTCCAAAAATTTGAGTTGGCAACATATACATTTTAAAATTAAATTTATGCAAATTAGGTCAAGTGGATATGCAAATGAGGCCCCACAATGAGTCTCCAAACATGGCCCCGCACCCCCTTGGGCTGCCCTGCACACATCCATCTGTATGTGCATTGCCTGTGTGCAGGTGTTTTGTGCATGAAGTATCTCTATTTGTATGGTTGTGTGTATATGTGTGCGCACAAATCTCTATTTTGTATGTTTATTTGTTTTTGTGTGTGTGTGTGTCCTTGTCGGCTGGTATGTTTGTGCAAGTTTGAATGGATGCGCATGTGTTTGTGTGTATGAATGTTTGGATATATGTGTGCATATGTGGACATGCAAGATGTATGTGTATGGGTATAATAAATATATGTGTTGTTTCTCTCTGTGTTTGTGATAGGGAGAGGAGACAAGAAGGGAGGGATGTTGGAATAGAACTTTTTTTCTTTACACATCCCTACTATGTTTCTAAAAAATTGTCTCCGTCTTCATTCTCAGCTGATCCTGTTTCTACCTGATGCAGACTTCCTGTTATGAAGAGGGGTGGCAGAGGACCATTCTCGTATCATTGGCACTCTAGGGAATTTGCCTAATGGTAGGGCGGCCCAGTTGTCCGAGGTCTGCATGGAAGGTGTGGGGGATACAGGGGGGAGGGGAGCTCTGGATGATATTTCCCACCTCTTCATCCTTTCCGTGGGGCATGTAAAACATTTTTAAAGTCTTTGGCAGGAGGTGGGCACACCACCCGCTATATTTACTTCTAGCCTTCCCATCCCAGTCTTCAGACTCTCCCACATGTGGACCGGCAGCAGGCAAAGGGCTTAAGCCCCTCATTTCCTTTTGCCGCACGGCCGAAGAGAATCAGTATCGGTGGCTTCTTTTTGAAAATTCCTGCAAAGTACAGATGTTCATTTGGCAATTATGGGGGTTGCTTGCAAATTTGCTTCCAAGTAACGGCGGCTTGGAAATTAACAGGGAAAGTCCAAAATATTAGATTTCATATTTTTTGAAAACAAAGGCAACTGTGCAAATGGGGTCATCTCTAAGTTTGCTTTAAATGTTGTGCCTGTTGCAGGTAATCTCATTTATTTTTCTTGTTAACACAACTACCTCTAACTACATCAAACAAAAGGGAAAATCAGTCAAACAGGCAAGACAGACAAACAATGAATATTTCATTTCTGGAAATGTTTTGAGAATTTTCTTTGCTGGGAATATGAAACCATGCGGGGCTGTAGCACAGGCTGTGCATATGGTGCGGTCGTCAGTAATATCAGTGGGCTTCCAGGAAGCTCTAAGAGTGAGTTACTGCACATGGCTGGGTGGAGGAGAGGGGTTCCAGATCCGTTAGTCGCATTTCGAGCTTCGTACGGTCCAGAAGCCATGTTCAGCATTGCTTTCTGTACAGAGAAAGCAAACAAGTGAAAAGTAGCCTAATAATTAACATAGTTAGGATATCATTTGAAACGCATCTCCATATGAAGATAGGCTGTATGTGTAAATGACAATTTCAGAAAGCCACTGTTACGTGTGGAGAGATCTCTGGGACGCAGAGATTTCAAGGTGGAGGGTAGAGGTGTTTTGGGTATGGTTGAATGGACCAAAAATGTATCTTTTTATTTCCTATTTCACTGTAGAAGTACATGCATGTTTAACAGGGAGGAGTGGCCTAGTGTTTGGGGCAAGTTACCTCAGGCCAGAAGGTCAGGGGTTCAAATCCCACAAGAGGACAGCAACCTTGGGCCAGAAGGACTGGGTTCTCTAGTCCCACAGGTGCGCCTTGGGCAAGCCACCTAATCCTCCATTGCCCATGTTCCCTGTAAAATAGTTATCTCCAAGTTATAATGCCCTGTTCAATGTAATTTCAGTTTGTTCAATGTAAACCACCTTGATATCATGAAAGGCGGTATATAAGAAATGTTAAACAATTTCCCCATCAGCTTCTGCAGTAGCTGAGAGACATTTGTAGGTTTCTGAAAGGTGTTTGTTTCGCCCAAGGATTCAAAGAAGAGATCAAGAAAACAATTTTCCATAATCCCCGTTTATTAATTTTGCCTCAAAATAAAAAAAGAAACACTTTTTGTGGCTTCCCTAAGTAATTCGTAGTACTTATACGGGTAAGTTTCTAAACTTGGGCTGCTTGGAGAGTAGTTTTCTAAACCCTACTTGGGCATAAGATGCCGATTTATGCAGTACATGGGCTCTTAGGAAGTCAAGACACACCTAAAAGTATGCGCAGCGCAAGCTGGTGTGTATTTGTCGAGAGGGCGAAGCCATGATTTACACATGTATTTTATCCAATACATGTGTACCGAATGTGCATAAGGAACTCGCTAACATTTACGACTGCTCTTGAGCAGACGTAATATCCATGCCGTCGATCTAGGAGTGATCGCTGCAGGATCTGTGCTAGTGTTTTGTAAAGACACATCGGGCTGCTCTAAAGCATGCTAAGGGTTTGCGCTTACTGTGCAAATGAAACTCACGCTAAATGCAAAGCCTCTGCATTAGCTGTCAGGGCTGTGATTATTATGTCTGTGGCAGCTAACGCTGGGACGTGCTCCAGTAAAGGGGCTTCATCTAATGATTCCCATAGTGGTGTCATTAGGCAAAGTCATGTTAAGAGCCACATTGCTGCTGAGTGCCCAGGAATTGCCCTGGCACTAGTGGTACGACACCCTCTATGCCCACGCCACCCATTCTCTGCCAATTACCTTGCATTTTAATGGGCTGCCATCAGGCTTTAGGAAAAGGGGGCTCCTAGTTACCTATGTGTCTTTATGAAATAGAGTAAAAATCAGCTCCTTCCTGTTTTATTAACCTAGGCGCCCTGTTATAGAATTACTCCTCCTTAGAGACAGAGTTGCCAAGTTACCAGTTCCAGGAGTAAGAGTTTTTGACTTTCTGGTTTTAAATTTGCCTTGTGGTACAGTGTGGTATTTTATAGTCCCTGATTTTGCCAATTTGGAATCAGTGCTGCAGGTCCCGTAATGCATCAGGATGAGCTTGTCAGAAATCCAGGACTGGCTTAAAAATCTTACTCCTGGAACTGGTTAATTTGGCAACTCTGTAGAAAGCAATTGTATAAGGAGGCATGGAATGTTACATCACATTTACGTGCATAAATCCTAGTAGTTTAGTGTTTTGCACATATAAATGTGCACTTCTGTGCATAATTTAGGAGGTCATTGTTCTTAAAGTATGTGCACTGGGCCAGTCGTGCGTACCTTCATTGTGGGAATGTATGGGGCAGAGTATGCATGGAGTTATGTATGTAAATTTTAAAACACTAGAAGTTATGCATGATATTTACAAATCTAGGTGCGGGCATTTACTCCTTAGGGCTGATCGTGCCAAGATTTAGCATGTGTTTACGCTCACTTACACCGTTAATTTAATTTAATAACATTACTTATATTCTGCTTTTACAATCCAAGGCACCTACTTTTCTTTATAAAATAGGCTTAAGACAGGTGCATTCTGGGTGCCTTAAACTAGGCTCCCGGTTCTACAATGAGCCTTCACGCGTATAAGTACTGCGAAGCCGCCAGGTGACACTGATCTTATTATTACATGTATATGGTTTTTTGAATTGTGTCTTTTGTACGTATTTTATAAAAGGCTCCACATTCAGCAGAGAACTGTTAATGTCCCAGGCTGGATGCTCCAATTCCCCCTTCTGACAGAGTGAACGTAGCACTTATCCCTTTATCTATTGATTTATTTATCCTCTGAATTAATATGCTATCCTTTCCAAAGGTCAAGGGAGGTACATAACATGCAACAAATTACCATATAGTAATAAAATAACTGGAAGGAAAAAACTTCCCCCCATATCATTCAGACAGACTGGAAACCCCATTTCCAATAGGATGAATACGTCGGAAAAGGGATGTCCAGGTCGGTATGTTAAAGCTTCTTGGGTATTTTATGAAAGGCTTGCTGAACATGGAGCCTTTTGTAAAGCGCATATAAGGATGTGTAGGAGTGCCCGTGTCTGCTGGCGGTACGGTGGAAACAGCCATTGTACAATGGAACGTGCAAAAGAAGGTGGCTTCCCTTGGGGTGTTACACGTTAAGTGTCAGTTTTGTAACTTACACAAGTTAGTGCCTGATTTTGTAAAACTATGCATATATGAGGGGACAAACACGGAACCAAGTTCTGTTTCTCAAATTTCCCTTTTTTTGGGGCTTTTTAAGGTCAGAAATAAACACGATTTTCCCTCTCTCGCTCCTTGATATACGCAAGCCCAAGCAAGCAATTAGTTCATATTCATATGTGATTCAGAGGAGGTTTAAATGTGCAGTGGGGAATTTCTTAAAATATGTGTCTTCACCTTCTAAAATGCAAAGTACAGGGGGGGGGAGGGGCAGATATTCAAAACCATTTACACTATTTGCAGACTTGCAAAGCATGTAAATGCCATTCACCGAGATATTCAGTGGCTAGTGCTGCTGACTATCACCTCCTAACTTGTTTAAATGCTCGGTTAGAATCGGGGCATCCAGGGGGTTGCAACCTCAGTTAACCAGTCAGCAGCAATATTGAGCCATTAGCAGAGAAAAAAGGCTGACCTAACTTTAGGCATTTTAGCTATCTGGCCGGTGGCTGAATATCGCCTTTGATCAACTAGCTAAAATGCATTCAGGGCAAACTAGATATTCAGTATATATATCGCCTGTATATTCAGTATATATATCGCCTGTACAGAATATTCAGCCCTAAATTAAAGGGGCAACGGCCAGCAGCTTTAACTGCACCGGTCACCACCACTGACTGTGCCCCTGTATAGTTTATAAGGTTAAGCACACTATGCCCAGAAATGGCCCTTTGAAAATCTATACGTACTATGGATATGCACGTTTAACCCTTCTAAAATGACAACATAAGACACAAACGGTCCATGTAAACAACCCTCTATTGCCTCAGTTACAAAGTTAGATTATAAGCCTTTCAGGCTACTGTACCTGAATTTAACTCGCTTTGCGCTACTACGATGAAGACCTGAGCTAAATCCAAAAGATTTTGGTAAATTATAAATAAAACGTACAAATCAAACTAAGCTAACATGCAGGTGAATGCGCTGTAATGGCATCAACATCCCATACTAAAAGCTCTTTTTTTTTTCATTCTTTTCTTTTTTTCTAAGAAAAGGTCCTAGAATTAACGCTCTCATTCTGTGCTGTCTCATTGTCTACTTCTGTTCACAAATTCCCCTACGATGTTACCAGTTCTTAGTGCATCAAAGTACTTACTGCCTGAAGGTGGCGCTCTTAAACTTCAAATGAAAAAAGGCAGCCCATGTTCGTGAACTTCAGCTGATGAATGAAAGTTTGACGGCTGCGCTTGTACAGACAT
Source organism: Ichthyophis bannanicus (assembly GCA_033557465.1). NCBI lineage: Eukaryota > Metazoa > Chordata > Amphibia > Gymnophiona > Ichthyophiidae > Ichthyophis > Ichthyophis bannanicus. The sequence goes on along the minus strand of CM066035.1, from coordinate 882,000,385 downwards.
CGGCGTTAATAGCAAGGAGATGTCATCCTCGCCAAACCCTCCTCTACCCCGCTTTCATTTTTTCCCCTTTCCAGCATTCTCAGTCCCATTGAATGTCTGCTGGGCTCGGGCAAGTGTTCAAGACCTGCAAGAGTATTTCCATTAATGGATCATGTAGGAAAAAAAAAATCAAACCGCAGCTACGGGAGACTCCTAGTGGTGCTACAGATTGGAAAGCAAAGGAGAACATTATGGGGGTCATTTTATGAGCATTTTTCACACCTAAACCCTGCTGAAGGTGTGTAAAAGGCCTCTTTTGAAGGAAGTGGCATCATCCGGCACAATGGCTGCTTGAGCACAGAGTTCAGGGGCTATTCCTGATCAATAGTGCACAAATATCCTCCAAAGCTCCAATACGGGGGAACCACAAGGTCCAGATAAGAGCTGAAAGGTGGTGGTCTAGGAGGAAAGCAGCCGATCTGAGAGAGTATGAATTTGTGGGGCAAGCAGAAGTAGTTGCGAAAACAAAATGGTGGCAAATGGCTCACCACAACTAGCGCAGGCAAAGAAGGAAGAGAGGGGGAAATAAGCAATGGCAATGTAGAAGAAGGCACTATTTGTCAAATCTCCAGAGCTGAGCTGTGGGAGTGGTTTAATGAACTCAAAGCTGAAGTACGTACAGGCGGTTAAAACTGAACTCGGTGAGTTAATGGGGAAAATGAAAGAGGAGACTGATGAGCTGACACACCGGATAGGGGATCATGAAAATTGACTGGAGACTCTGGAACTGCAACAAGAGACATTGGAAGATAAAGCTGGCAAGGAGGAGTGGAGAGACCAAATACAATATAAAACAGATGATCTTGAAAATAGGTCTAGAAGAAATAACCTCCAGATTCGGGGCATACCAGAGGACTCTGAATTTAAAAATTGTATAAAAGTAGCAGAAGCTGTGTGCCTGGGGGGAGAGGGGGGACAATGAAATCCCTGACAGAATATTGATAGATAGAGTGCATCAGGCCCTTGGCCCACAGAGAGCCAACAGACCTAGAGATATAATTATATGTTTGAAAGGCTTCCAAATCATAGAATGAATATCAGCAAAAATGAGGAGCTTGAGCACATTTAAGTGACAAGGATACCCGGTTGCACTCTATGCAGATTTATCACTGGGGACAGTACAGAGGCAAAGAGAACTCGCTCCAATCACAAAAGCAGAGATCAGATACCGCTGGCTGCATCCTTTTGGACTTGTGTTCTCTGAGGGCCCGATTCTGTCCCGGATGTAGATCCCCTCTGTACATCTGGTTTGAACCGGATGTACAGTGGGGATCGCAACTCTGATCCCGTGGGGCACGTCTAGCCCCCGGGGATCAGAATCGCAAACAGTCCTGCACGTGCAGGCCGGGACTGGGATTCAGTCTGGCCTGCATGTGTAGGACTGTTCCTGGCTAACTCAGTCAAGGCTCTTCTATGGAGCCGTGGAGCCATGGCGTCATGTTGCCCTGGCACCGTGGCTCCATTGAAGAGCCACGATGCCGGCAGCCGGAGAACAAATGTTTATTCCATGCAGCCTGACCCCCGATCTGGCCTCCTATGGCCAGAGATGAGCTGTGGAGAATGTCCTCCGGCCCCCCCCCTCCCGCCCAATCCGTGCCCCGGCATTTAAATAAAATCATGTCCAGGGAAGTTATTCCACCTTGGGGTGGATTAACTTCCCTGCACATGTCTCCGGCCTCAGACGTACAGGCCCAACTTAGAATCGGCCCTGTAAATCCAGGGCCAGCGACTGCCCGGACTTGCCCCTGAACCGCTCCTTCCCCACCCCTTTCTAACTTCCCCACACAACTGGCATGGAAGTTAGTTACGGCTGGGTGACGGCACAAATAGCGGGGATGGACGTTCCATTGGGCCATCCATCCCCACTATTCGTGGCACAGAATAACCCCCTAAAGGGGAAAAACATGGAAGATGTAGCCAGTGGCGGCAGCCTTGGCAGTGCTGAAAGAAGCAGGCTTGAATGATCAGGAAGTGGCTGCACGGCAGGAGTGTGTTAGAGGAGCACAGGACGATGAACAGAGAGGACACGCACAGCAACAGTCGAGAGTGACGATGCAAGACAAATTGGGAGATAGTCGACATCACCAACGGAAGGGGGCACAGCGCTGATCGGGCAGAGACTAAGAAAGAGCAATTGGATTGAAACACTATAGACTATGCAGGAGACTGTGGAACTCTGGAAGGAGACTTGAGATGGGCGACACCTACAGCTCCGGACGAGGAAAGGACCGAAAGGCTCGTCTGCAAAGAATTAAGTGAAATGTTACAGGTTAATGCAATGTTTGTGTGTTGGTTAGGGGAGGGGAACTGTTTATGAGCTAAAGGGGTTATGTATATCAGAATATTGAAGTAGCACAATTATAAAGTGCCACAATATAAGGGGACAAAGAGACCTCTAGAAGGGGGGAGGGGAAGGGGGAGGAAAAAAGGGAAGAGAAGGAGGAAGATAAGGGAGGGTAGAGGGAAAGGGGGATGATAGGGGGCAAGAAGGCTCAGGGAAGGCGGAGGGCACGCTACTACAAATCAGCCTCTGGAATGAGAGGTGGAAGGGGAAAGGGGACAAGAGGAGGGAGGGGAAGGAGGATAAGGGGAGAGAAAGGGGGAGGAGAAGGTGGATAAGAGGAGGGGAGGGGGAGAGGGGCATTGATTAAGGAAGAAAAGGGAAGCAGGGTTATGGGAATAGTGACAGACTACAGTTTACAGTGGCCATAGTGAACACATAAGGGTTACAAACATGGCGCAAGAGATGCTTCCTGGAGAGGGAGGGAAACAGACTTAAAGCTGATGTACTTTGCACACAAGAGACACACTTAAGAGTGGAATAGGAAGGATTGGTACCTACCCAAGAGCAATACTAGCCGGACAAAGGGCAAAACCAAGGAAGGGGGGTGGGGTGGGATTGGGGATACTAGTGCATAGTATCTAAATGCAGTGGTAGAGGAGTGTCAGGATAAAGGAGGAAGGTGGGTAGGGGTCTGGCTATGAGTAGCAGGAAAAGAGGTATGGATGGTCAGTATATACAGCCCCAATACCCGGCAAGGCGAGTTCTATGAGCAAATGATAAAGGAGTTGAAAAGGTTTGGAGAAGCCCCGATTAACCTGGGAGGGGGCTATAACCTGACCAGTAATTCAAGGCTAGGTAACAATGGGAGTATTACGAGTGGGGTGGGGGGGGGGGGGTAGAGAGAACAGAAAAAACTGTTGACATTAAAAGAATGATTAGGGTTTGTGGACATATGGAGATGTAGGAACCCAGGAGAATGGAAATATACGTTTTATTCCTATGCCCATGGAGCATATAGCGGGTTAGATATGATCTGGGTTAGTGGCAGATGAGTATCTAAAGTTAAACAGAGAGAACAGGGAACCATAACCTGGACAGATCATAGGACTCAGGGATGAAGGGGTCAAATTTTGGCGGTTGAACGATTCCCTATTGGAGGAAACGACACTGAATCAAAAACGCTATGTAATACAATAGTACCTGAATTTTAATTTGAACGAGGAAGTGACCCTGGGTACAGTATGGGATGGACTGAAAGCGGTGGTAAGAGGGCATTTGATAAGAGAAAAGGGGAAGATTGAAAAGCAACTTATGGAGGGGATTGCAGAGCTAGAAAGAAACACCAGAGTGATAGAGACCCACATATAATAGCAGAACTCATAAAGCTATGGGGGGAACTGAGCAAGTTGAGGGCACAAGAAATTGCGTATGAACTGGCAGTATTAAAGCAAACTCACTTTAAAGGGGGAAATAGAGCTGGGAAGATTCTGGCCAGCAGGTTGAAGGCAAAAAAAGCAGGTGGCCCACATAGGGGAATTCAAAATCAACATGGCTGAATAGTGTACCAAGCATCAGACATCAGGAGAATGTTCAAAGAATATTATGACCAATTATATAAAAGTGAAGTACGAAGCGGAGCAGAGAAAGGGGCACAATTTTTGAGGGACTGCAAACTGCGGAGCATAATAGAAGAAGAGGAAGAGAGTTTAGGGAGGGATATTAGCGAGGAGGAGGTCAGAGCAGCCATCAAGACCCTCAAAGCAGGCAAAGCACCAGGGCTTGATGGATATACGACAGAATTTTATCGCCTGATGTGGAATTCCCTCCCGCTCTCTCTACGGATCGAATCGTCCTTTTCTGATTTCAAAACACTCCTTAAGACCTACCTTTTTTGCCAGGCCTTTGATCTTCCCTTTCCCCCAGTTACCCCTAGCTAGCTGACATTCCTCCCACCAATGAACCTTTGCCTCCTACCCTTATTAATTTCCCTAGCTAGTTTGTCCTCCGGTTATCCCTAGTTAGTTTGCCATCCCTCCTACCAATGAACCTTTGTCCCTTACTCCTATTACCTTCCCCCTTCCCTTTCTTCCCACCTCCGTTCCTTCCCCCATCTTCCACCCCATTTTTGGTTGTCCATGGTTTGTCTCAATGTGTTGTCAGACCAATTGTCCTATCTGTTGTTTGTTCGACTCTCTTCTGCTTCTTTTTCTTTTCTTTCCTGTCACAATACTGGCGTTCTTTTTCTGTTTCCTTTAAGCAGTGCCATTTTGTTTTATTGTACACCGCCTTAACACTTTGGTATTAGGCGGTATATCAAGCACACTGAATAAAGATAAAGATAAAGAAAGAGCAAGTTATTGGGGTGCTAACGAGAGCATTTAATGGAATTCTCCAGTGGAAAGGGCTGCCAAGGTCTATGGAAGAAGCTGGCATCACAGTTTTACCCAAACCAGGCAAAGATAGCAGTGTTTGTGGGTCCTATAGACCTATCTTCTTAATAAACGTGGATGCTAAATTATTGGTGAAACGTTTGGCAATATGCCTACAAGGAATGGTGCCGAAGCTGATGCATAAAGATCAAACATGGTTCATAAAAGGGCGACAAGGGGGAGACAATATAAGGAAGATATTAAACATAACATGGCATCTACAAAGGTCAGGAGAGAAAACAATATTTGTAACGGTCGACGCTGAAAAAACGTTCGACTGGTTAGAATGGCAGTTCATGTTTCAGGTCTTAAAGCAAATGGGACTAGGAGAGAAGTTCATACACAAAGCCCTCCATCAAACACAGACTTCCCACCTCCGCTCCCTACTACCCCAGCCCACCCACAACAGACCAACCCGACAAACCACCAGCAACGTCCTTACCATCCCCTATGAACGAACAAAATATAATCAACGAACCTGCAACAGAGCCTTTGAACTATACGCACCCTCCCTCTGGAACTCATTACCGAGCCAAATCAGAAACACTACCGATCTATCCGAGTTCCGGAAAAAACTAAAAACCATCCTCTTTCAGGAATACCTTGGACCAGAAGCAGACAACCTCCACTGACATCCCACAGTCCTTCAGCCAAATCCCCAAAATACCCTAGAAGAAACCTATGTCTATTGCCTAAGTCTTTACTACCTGTTCGACTCATCAATGTTGGCCCCCCGGTGACGGCTCTCCCCCCCTCTACACTGATTACTGTCCACCCCCCCCCTTCCTTGTTAAACTGCTTTGACCCGGTGAAAAGCGGTATATAAATGCAGTTAAATAAATAAAATAAGTTTCTGAGATGGGTCAAAGCACTGTAGCTTATACAATCTTACTGCCAAAGGGTAAATCTAAAAATATCTACACAAAACAGATACCCTTTATACCACCAAAAATACAAATACTAAAACAATTACAAACCTAACTTCAAATATTATTCAAATTACATTAGGGTATAAAAAGACCTCAGGAGCTCTTTCCCTACATCTGGCGAACTGAATCACCATAGGTTTGAGCGGTAAATCTACACATCATAGGTCTCACCCTTTTAATTTCAAATTGTCACATAACCAATTGCCCTAGTAAATATCTATATCCAAAAAAAGTACTTTTAAGGGATTCTACCAAATTTTTTAAAAAATTACTTAATAATTTATTCTTCACGTTCACAAACTGAAGTTGAAAATCTTCAACAGTTAATATACTATTTAATAATTCATTCAATAATACGTTCAGAAAGGGTTAACACACGCCATTCAGATAGTATCCAATTACTTATCTGAATGTTTAACAGCAGTCACACAGCCTCCGTAGACGTCCCGAACTGCTCGCAGCAATTTGAGCACTGTAGCCCATCCACGAGCCCGAATATTCTGATAGTTTTGAACTAGGCAGAAGGATGCACCAAGGATGCCTGCTATCGCTACTCTTATTCCCATTGGCAATAGAGCCTTTAGCTGAATATATCAGGCAGCGGGTAGACATACAGGGGATAGAGCGCGAGGGACAGAAGACAAAAATAGCCCTATTTGCAGATGATTTCATTTTCACCCTTAGACAGCCCTTCCAAATCTGATGAGAGCAATAGGTATAGTACAGTAGCGGGGTATAGAATCAATATGAGCAAGACAGAGATTCTTGGTTTTAACCTCCCAAAGGAACTGGAGGATCGTTTGTGGGATAGTTTCTTTTTCAAGTGGGTATAAACACCTTTAGATATTTGGGGATTCAATTGGGAGGTACATTAGAGAAACTTCAAGAATGGAACTATAAATCGTTGGTGGAAAATCTTAGGAGGGATCTTTTTAAATAGAATGGACTACAGTTATCTTGGATGAGGCACATAGCAGCAGTCAAGATGAATGTACTCCCAAGGATTCTATTCTTATCGGCAGTGGTGCCATGCGCAGTCCCTAGAGGGTTATTAAAGAAACTTCAGGATATGATCATGGCATTTATATGGGAAGGAAAAATACCTAGGGTAGTGCACCAGACAATGTATAGGACGAAAGAAGAAGGGGGGCTAAGAGTACCATGTATAGCCAATTATTAATCGGCAGCTCAACCGCGAGCTCTGTTTGCTTGGCGAGAAGTGGGAGACACACCACAATGAGTGTATATGGAGAAGGGAGAGCAGGATAGCCTGGAGGTGCTAATATGAGTCACTAGCGGGGGGCCACAGGGAGTGGGATCAGACAACCCCCAGAAGAAATTGATTCTTAGGATTTGGAAGAAGTGGAGGACCTATTTATTAGAAGGAAAGTAAATATCCAAGCGGGCATATATCCAAGGACTAGAGGTTTCCACCCAGGGTGGGGAGGAGGGGTCTTTAAGGACTGGTCGACAAAAGGACTGGTATGAGTAGGTCAAGTGCTCGATCAAGGGGATCAGTTAAGACGTTTGAAGAGATAAAGGAAACATACGCTTTAAAAGGAGCAGACCATTATGCCTAGATGCAATTGTGGTACTTCCTACAACAAAAAGAAATAAGAACGGACTTACAGGCCCAGCTGTCACCCTTTGAAGAATTAATGGAGAAGAAAGACACACAAAAAGGGCTGTTATCTATCCTATGAGTTGAATAGTCAACGCAAAGCAAGAAAACAAACCAGAAAGCCAGAAGAGGTGGGAGGAGGAAGTACTGGGGCCCAGGGATGAAGGCAGGTGGAAAAAATTATAAATATGGGCAAAAACTGACATTAGGGACACCCCTCTTAGAGAATAGCTTAAAAATAAGATTACGAATGGTTTGGACACCAGTTAAATTACAGGCCATATTTAAAGAGAGGTCCAATGAGGGTTGGAAAGCGTGCACAGGGCGCGGCAATCTGCTACACCTGATATGGGGCTGCCCCAAGATACAGCAACTATGGGTGTCAGTGGAGATGTTGTATAAGGAATTAACTCCAGGAATGGTAGCACTTAATGAAGTGGGGGACGGAGGAAACAGGGCCCTAGATACCTTCACGGGATATTGTGTGGTGACAACACGCATGACACTTTTGAAGTGCTGCAGTCAAAAAGAAGCACCAGAGGAAAGAGATGTAACACGTGAACAGGAGCAAGTATGGAGCCTTAGTGTGGTGAGGGCATATAGACATAATAAGTGAGCCTATCAGCAAATGTGGCACTGGCATGAGGAATGGAGGGGAAACGGTATCCGGGAGCTGTTTAGGAGGTTCAGATCAATAGATATACATAATCAATGGGGAGGGAAAGGGGAAAGTGTGTGTGGGGGGAGGGGTGGGAAGGGAGGGGTGGGGAAAATGGAAAATAGAGAAAGAGTGGAAGGGTTGAGACGTAACGGGAAGTGTAGGTTGACAGACTGGGAAGGGGGTATAAGGGATTGAACTCTCGATAATGTTATGTCACCCGTGGAAGTGTGATAAATGCACAGGGCAAGGAGGGGGAGACGATATGGGTAGGGGGGAGGACAATGATACGTGTTATATGGTTGCAGATTGTATAAGCTTCTGTACTACTGACTGTGTTGGAAACTTAATAAACTATAAATTACAAAAAAATAAATAAAAGGCCTCTTTTAAAATTATAGCACGTGTAAAAGTGCGTGCTGCAGCAAGATGGTTTGTACTTTTACATGAGCTGAAGGTAGGCATGTTTAGGAGGAATCATGAAACGTGCACCTCAGCCATGTACTTTTATAGCAGCTCCCACGCTGTACAGGGCTGCGTTTTACCATGATTTCAGCAGGCTTTTGTGATACTTTTTTGTAAAGATTCATAGATGACATGGGGCATGTTTACTAAAGTGCGATAACTGCTAGCGTGGGGTTCAGTGTGCGGTGAGCACTCCGTGTCAGAAGTTAGCGTAGGGCCCTGAATTTATTATAAGTCTGTATTACTTTTTATGATGCATTTTAAATTATGATCTGTCTTGAGGTACAAAGGAAGGTCAGAACATCAAATAAAAATATTCACAAGGAGATGTTTCCTCAGTCCCAGAGAGGTCTGGTTAGCCTTACCCGGTAAATGTTTTATCATTCTTCCCTCTCCCCCAGTCCACTCCAACATCCAATCAGGAACTGACTCCTGAACTAGTAGCAACAAATGCCTCAGAAGCGTTCAAATGCGAAGCAATGTTGAGATGCTGTTTTAATGCAAGGAAGTATATCAGTACAAACTACAAATATTCCTGAAAATAAGGGGAAAACGAGGCACATGGAATGAACGACATGGTCAAGGTTACACAGACAGCTAGTCACAGAAGTGATCTTAATCCTGGGGTTCTCCTGACTCATTGAGTAGAGGAGCAATCTAGTGGTAAAAGCAACAGGCAATGAACCAGGGTTCAAATCACCACTGATGCCCCTCGTGATCTTCAGCAATCATTTACTCTCAGAGACAAACTTAGAAACCCTTTTACTAAACTGCATTAGGTTTACGCACTTAACTTTCATTTAACGCCAAAAGCATCATGCATTAAGCATCCACTGTAACTCTCAAGAGCGTGGTCAGTATGTTCCTAGCAGTTAATGCAGGGACGCATGCGCTAACGTGCAGCACAATTACCACAGGCACACCTAACATCCATTGAGATGGTGCTAGGTGAATCCATGCAAACTGCAACATTGACAGAACATGTCAGGCCCAGCGCTATCATTCTGCAAACTAGGCAGTCACCCAGAGTGTCAGTGGTGTGAGGGTGGCCAATTGCCGCCGCTCTCTGGGATTAGCAGTAGTGGCAGCAATAATCTGAGAAAACACTGCAACACTTTCCCAAACCACCAACGCTGCGCTGCTGTTCCTGCTTTCTGCATCAGAGGGAACAGAAGCAGCACTGGAAGTTTTGGTAAGTTATTTATACAGCTGCTGGTCCCAGAGATGGGATGGCAATGGGGATAGGTTGGGAGCAGAGGGGTGCCTGAAATGAGGTTTTTCTGGGGCGCCTACTATCCTCGCATTGACCCTGCACCCCGTGCTAATTGCAATGTGATCTCCACACCCAATTGCTACCCTTGATCTGCCCATTCCTGGCCTCAATGTGTGATTTGTAGTTAGCGTGGGGATTGGTGTAACTGTCATGCCCCTGTGCTAAAAGTTACCACGGGTCAAAGTGTGCCTTTACTGTGTGGCAAAATGCACACTAACTGCTTAGCACACCTTAGTAAAAGGGCTTGTTAGATTGTAAGCTCTCTGGGGACAGGGAAATACTGACTCTACCTATATGTAAAACTCTGAAAAGATGTGAGCTAAATCCCCTTCATGTTACATAAAAAATAAGCATGGCATGGACTTTTTTCAGGACACCAAAGGTAACCTCTCATCTTGTAAAAAGTACTATGGCATCTTAATATCCAATTAGAAATGTGGGGTTCAGTTCCGACGTCTCCCTGAAGGATGACACCTTCACTAGCGAAACAAAATTATTGATTAGATATCTGCCCGAAAGCCTGCATGCGAACCGTAGAGCTGTCGGTTCTTCCTCTTTGCAAGAGACTCCCACTTCTTTGACCCTCCTCAAACGATACCTTTCCATTTTCTTTTTCCTAAAACATTGTGTATTCCTTTGTGATGACAAATTAAGGTTTATCCTTTCCTTCACCAAGCCTTCAAAGCATTTAAGAGTTGGCATACGAGGAATTCTAAGAAATGCCAGCTGAGCCCACGACTATTAACTTAGTCACTTTTGGGATACACTCCTTATTGTGCCGGAAGAGAGAACCCCCCCCTCCCCCAACATCACAGGTGTCTAATTACGCACTGATCTCCCAGTGCCTCACAGACAGTGGGAAGAATCATTTGAGTTGCTTTGTTCATGACAAGTTAAAATAAGAGAGATGGAACAGCTGGGACTCCTACTGAGGGCAGTGAGATGAACAGAGAACCAGTATACCTGTAACTCTGATATGCCTTGGGTAATTTCATGATACAAGATTTCAGAGAGCCATGGCCTCTACCTGCCTGTGTCTATATATAACTGAGCCAATGTTCTGATCCATAGCAATAGAATATTGTCCACCGATTAGGAAAATGTAACTCTTCCACAAACGACATCACTAATGACCATTTTTAGCTTTCTGTTATTTTAATTGTTCAACATAGGACTTCCCTGTTTTGAGATAAGATAAGCGTGAAAGGGTTTAGTCATAGAAGACACACCAGAGAAGATGGCAAAAAAAGAGAGTAAGGTTATTTAAAGAGTATGAAACCATCCTTACACTATGCAAAAAGAAACTGGACGGGAAATACGATGAGAAAGAAAGGAGAGAGAAAAGGATGAGGAAATGTATGGAAGTGCGTTGGAGAACAGCTTAATAGTAATGAGTCAGACCAAGAGGGCACCAACCATTTGGAAGAATAAACACCATAGAGATCGAGAAACTCTGGTTCAAACCTACATGGAAACTGTCTGCAGAGCTAACACAAACTGAAATGGGGTGACTCCTCTCCAGTTGAGATTAAGATAGCTTCATTGCTGTCACTCATCGCATTGGGGCCGTACACCTCACATATCTGGTGATGAATGTCCGCCGATGACACGGTCCTTGCTGTCAAAAACCGAATCACAGACCGTATTTCACAGTCGGAGGGCCGCTCAATTGTCTTAAACATTTTAACGTCTCAGTATAAACCATACAAAGTGACGCTACGACTGCAAAATGGCATCTGCTTTTGCACAAGGCATGCCGGGAGTCGGCACGCATACTTGTTTCTACAGGGGGAAAAAAATTTACAAAGCTACAGCCAATCAGACCTTACTTTAAAAATACCCCTCGTACTTGTTAGCTAGATTGGCAACTGTTGAAAATGGAATACTGGGCTTGATGGAATGTTGATCTGATTGAGTACAGCAGTTCATATGTTTTGTGTTCTTATCCCATGACCTTTTAACATTCCGAGGAGTCTCTCATAAGCGTCTTTGTCAAATGTCTTCTGAAAATCCAAATATACCATATGAACTGACTCATCTTTATCCGCATATGTGTTTATATCTTCAAAGAAATCTAATAAATTGGTAAGGCGAGACTTCCCTTCCATGCCGACTCATTCCTATTAAGCCCCTAAGGCAACAACTTTCAAGCAATGGGCATATTTGTAAAGTCTGTAGGTACTTTTTTGTTTTCAAACTTTCCATCAAATTTCAAAGGAAAAAACGTTCCCCATTGAAAACTGAGTTGGGAAAACTATGCGCACAAATCCCAAGTCAATTTATGTGCATATATTAGAAAATCCAAAGATATGCATATAAATCTACCTCCCCCCCCCAACATGCCTCCAGGAATACCACCCCATAGTGCATGTACATTATGTGCCCAGTGGAGCTATATGCAGGAGTTCACCCACGGAGAGAGGGGCTATTTTCAAGCACTGAAGTTCTGCACATAAAACCTTGTTTGAAGCATGGAAATAGATTAAAAAATTGTTCTTCCCGTCTGCTACGGTTCCTTTTTCCTTTTGAAGAGTCCCCTCCAATACGTTTCAAGGACGGATGAAGACACTGCCCTCTTTTCTCTTCCCCGGTCTCTCTCCTCAGAGCTTTCTAAAGCTGCCTTGCAAGCTGAAGCCTAGGGCAGTTCTCACCATAAGCAATAGGGCAGCAGCAATTAGCAGTGTTTCCCAATCAAAACAACAATAAGAGCTGTAGAAAAATAAGATAGAAATGCCTCAGGGGCATCTGTTCAGACGTATTATAATGCAAGGCATGGTCCATTCTCTTTCAGTTTTGTCAGGATTTGGTGCGTGGGGGGGGGGGGAGGAGAGGGGGGGAAGAAAGATCCTGGGATGATCATTGCTGTCCCTGTTGCCTCCCCTTTCCATCATGGCTGCCGTTTCTCCCATACTTTTCCTCCTGGGAATAAGATGGTAGGTGTGCTAGGGCCACCCTACAGCACAAATTAGATGTGTTACTCATTGAAGCTGTATCATCTAGATGCCCGCGGCCATGCCCATCCCATATTACCCATAGCTAGAGCGACAGGGCGGTGTTCAGGCTGAGATCAGAGAGTGGGAATCAGTGGGAGGAATAAAAAGGCTTCACGTGCTGAATCTGCAGTCCACATCTGACACCCTCTTTGCCAAACTGTAACACTTTCACGGCAGATCCTTTGTAAGAGCATGAGGATGGTTAAGAAAAGGAGGCAGAAATTCTGAGGCAAAAGTTAAGATATGGGACGAGGCAACAGACTGGATGGATTGCAGCCCCTTTCTTCTACCCCACACTATTCCCTCCCTTTCCTGCCCTGCAACATATACCAGCACCAACAATAGCTTTAATCCCAAGTCTCTTTTAATTTAAGTGCTAAGGCTTGTGAAATATACAATTTGGACCTTCCTACCCAGCAATATGAAAAAAGATTTTGAGTACTGTGAGGAAATTTTGAGGGCACATGTTCAAAATCTGACTTTTCACTCCAGCAAATCTACCTACTGAGTTTGATATTGCGGAAGAAAGAAGAGACTTATCTGTGCACCTCTCATAGTGCTATAAAATTCATAGTAGCAGCACTAGCAGTGATAGGGTCCCACAACAGTAGCAGCTGTGCTTTCACCAAATAAAGTGGGCATTAAGTTACTCTCCGGTAGAAACAGTATGGAGTCAATCCCACCTAGGGTGCAGTCGATGGCCATGAAGGGAATAACTTTATAAAGTCATTCTCATACGCATATGGCCACGTACACGTGTAAATGTCCTCTAATAAAATACAGATTGGTCTGAAAGTACGCACTTTGACATGAAGGCGCATTGGGGCTAATTCTGTGTAAGATGCGTGGAGAGTTATGTGCTTGAAACCTGCATAAGTTTCTATTCTGAAGGACTTACATGCGGGTTTTAGGCAGTTACTATTCTGAAAGCATCCGCCTATGTCCCATCGGGCGTATGTTCCATTAAGGTGTGCATGGGACAGCGCCTAGGTGGGACCTAAATCTATATGTGTAGGTTATAAAATACTATGACTTACGTGCGTCACCATGCCAATCTAGGCATGGGCAGTTATGCCTGGTCGTGAGCAAGTGTAACTGCCACAATTAGACTCGGGCACGTCCATGCTCCTCTATTCCATAAAGCCCATTGCCTTTGCTGGCTACTATTTTAGACATGTTTTCACTTTCCTGACTGCTGCTAGCTATGTCTCAGTCCTCCCTCCTCCCCCTGCCTGTCACGCAGAGCCCTTCTCTCCTCTACTAAGATCTGCCCTGAAATGGTGATGATGATAACCTGAGCCCTCATAATGCCCTATGTTTCAGAAGGTCGGTGCGTGTATGGAGGGAGGTCCGTGGCCCCCTTCAGATATCAGAAAAGCATGTGGGTATAGTATAACTCTATCCCTGTGGCAGTCTGTGAGGCTGCATTGAACATAAGATATGCCATACTGGGTCAGACCAAGGTCCATCAAGCCCAGTATCCTGTTTCCAACAGTGGCCTATCTAGGTCATACGTACCTAGCTGTTTCCCCAAAAGACACAGGTTCTGCAATGCTTGTACTGGGTCAAGCATTGATGTCCTGGGTCCCTTCTTAATAATGGTTTATGGACCTTTCCTCCAGGAACTTGTCCAAACCTTTTTTAAACCCAGCTACACTGACAGCCTTGACTACATCCTCCGGTAACAAATTCCAGAGTTTGATTACACGTTGAGTGAAAAAATATTTTCTTTTATTAGTCTTAAATAGTTTACCCTGTAGCTTCATTGCATGTCCCCTAGTCTTTCTATATTCTGATAACGTAAACAATCGATCTACGTTTACCCATTCCACTCCGTTGCCCTGGGATTAGTCCTGATGACCATGCAAAGAACTACTGAGAGACTGGGGAGAACCAGAACTAGAAATAAATTTAGCCGATCAGCCCCTGGTTATAATTTTTGAAAGTCCTTGATCAACAGGAAGGGTTAGGGGCAGAGAGAGGAGAACAGGCTTGGATTTAATACATGAAATTGCACCATTTCTAATTTCAACATTCGATTTTAAAGCAATTGTGCTATCAGTACAGATGTGAAGGCACATTTTAGCAAGATAGCATAGGTGCAGTCTGGGATGTCAGAAGATCTGAAATTCCATGAGAGGGACAGCAATGAAGATCGGCACATGTAGTGCATTCTAAAATTGGCCTGTCTTCACCCTAAAATACACATGTGTCTGGAAAACCAAAGCAAATGGGGATGCGCAGAATAATGGGCCAGGGACATGCAAATGCCTGCCTGCTTTTAGAAACTTGCATGAGTCCAATATGGATGGCGGCAGCTTGTACGACATAGGCGTGCCCGATGTGCCATTTCAGAATGGACATGTCTATTGGACGTTACAGAGATGTCTCGGCATGCCATGTTGAAAGCGGAGATGTGCAGTGATAGAGCAATCACAAAGGCCATCTCTTTAGTTACCTGCGTGCTTTGACGTAGCTAAAAGTACTGGGGGAATGAGAGGACTCTCTCTTCTTCTCTCCATGGGTAGAAGGTTCACGAAACCTATACATGCCTGGGCTCAGGGATAGACATAGATGTATGTGTTGGCGAGTTCCAACGTGTAGTACCTTTCTAAAATTGGGCACACACGTGTGCATCTTTTTAGTAATTCCCCAGTCATGCTTCTGCCATGATCCCTGCGACATGGATTTGATCATGCCGGACACATGTAAATACGGGGCTTTCTAAACGAGCTCTTGGGATGTCAATGTGATTGGTAAATCTGAATGGACATTTTCAGATGTGGAAATAACAAACAGAGCTTCTAGAAATTGACCCCCTTACTGTGCAGGATGAAGAACTTCAAAATATCGGGTCTGATATTCAGCGGTGGTGGCTAGACAATCTAATGTGGCTAGCCACCGCTGTTGAATTTTAGACCTGGATATTCAATGCCGGGGTCGTATCTGCCTCACTAAATGTCCAGCTTGCCCGGATTTGCAGGACACTAACTGGGCAACGGCGATATTCAGGTTAGCTTCTGCAGCTAAAGTTAGGCCAGTCTTTGCTTCACCTGACTTTTAGCACATAGCCATAACCGTACAGCAGTTCAACATTGCCGCTGCCCGGTTATGGCTCGGCACTGTCCTCGGAACACCCTGTTTAGTATCGGGGCATGCCGCAGTGCGACTAATTGTGTTAGTGCTGTTGAATATTCCGCTGAGTGGCATTTCCGTGGTTTGTAGGTCTAGAAACAGCGTAAATGCTTTTGACTATCAGGCTCATCATTCCTCATTATATTTATTTCAGTTTATCTCGCCCATCCATATATAGATGCAGGGCGGTTACATTCACCTAAAACATCTTTAAAAACAGAACACATCACTCTTAAAAAAACACAACATTGCAAGACGAAGACATCACCTATAAAAGCTATCATAAACGATTTTGGGGGGAAAATAAACAAATTGTTTAAGTTATGTTTTAAATTTACTATTTGTATGTTCTTACATTTATGTCTCCGTTTTTTCACTTGGATGATATGCAAAGCACATTGATGCCAATTTTATTATTGGATTGCAGTATAACAAATGACGATAATTAAAAATAAATATACAAAAAATTATCATTTTGGAAAGTGTTGATCAAACATCTATGCCTTATACTTCCTATGGACCCCTAGATATCACCCGAATTCTGTATCACTGGGGCAACACATGACTTTGTTTTTTTTTTAATGTCTCAATCCAACATGCCTTTCTGGGACTCGGAATGTGTACCGAGGGGCTCTGAACTAAGCAGAGGGGTCTTTCTGTCTTATAGTTTGTCCCAGTACTGAATATGTGGTTATTCCTTTTTAAAGATTCCTCATACGAACTCCTGCCCCCATTTCCCATGTCCGTTGATGTGATTGGTGCTTTGTTGCTCCCTCGTTGAAATCCTATCATGCCCACACCCTAATAAAGTCCATATTTCTTTACAAAAAATGTAGAGTAATCTTGGGGAGTAGCAGGGAGACATTTGTTATTTTTATTAAATAGGGGATGTTCTTTGATGAAAGGTGCACATCTTTAATTACTCAAGAATGCAAAACTGAGAAGCAAAACATTTCGAGAGGACTGAAAAGCAATGTGGGATGGGAATAAGACCAGCAGGGGGGGATGCTGAGCCAAAAACCAGCCGTTGATATCTAGAAGTGACAAGGTAACGGTGAAGCTGTCAGAAACTGCAGTCACTGGAGCAGTCCATCGCCTAGCCCCAGCTACACTCTGTCATGGGCTGATTCTTTTTTTTTTATTTTATCTTTACAGAATTTACCAAAAAAAAAAAAAATAGCATTAAGGAAATGTCCCGGAATCAGGAAACACAGAAAACAATAAAAGAGGAAGAATGACAATAAAGCAACACAGATGCAATCGATTAGACCACAATGAAACCGTTAAAAATAGGAACGGAATCAAGGAAAGGGAAAAAAGAGCAAAGCATCTCTCCGTATCGTATATAACATCACTGTCAAACAACAGAATTCAGAGGAACAGAGATAACAGCAGAGTTAGACTTCTGATAAATAAAAATATTCATCTGGCTCGGGTTGTGAAATGCATATTTAACTCTTTAAAGCTTTACCTTACATTTACAAGGATATCTAAGCAAAAATGTTGCATTCAGAAATATGATGACATTCGATTTCCCAAGAAATTGCTTTCTTTTCTGCTGGGTTTCATGACACAGATCAGGAAACATTGCACTTTTGCTTTGGAGAAATTCAGATTTTCTAGCCCCCAAGAGTATTTTCAAGGTCCAGTACCTACCAGGGCAGGCAGATTAATTTTTTTCTCTAATCTTGCAACAAAAACCTTGGCGCAGTCCTGCATGCAACAGAATCTCGTTAAGACGGTGTAGAATTCCTACTCTAAAGAAAGACTAGTTGGCACTGTACAAGTACTTGCTCACCATGCCTAGAACCTGCAGCCTCTTCACATCAAAGTAGGCTTAATGGGTATCGCATCACATTTTAAAGCTATTGTCATATGGGGGCAATCTTAAGTGTTATTTCTACTCTGCTAGCTTAAAAATACTCTGCACTATTTGCTTATTCCATATGAACCTGTGTCAGGGACTGGGGCGTTATGCTTTGATGAATAATTCATGTCTGTAATAGATCCTTCCAGCTTTCGGGAGCAGTTGCTTTGCTTTCACACACATGCTTACTGCGTGCCTCCCACGCTCTGGTACCTTCATACCACACCCTGTTCTCACAGCTTGTATGTAAAGCAACAGGAGACCAGTGTCAGCCTTAATCCTTATCCAAAATGTCCCAACTATGACTCTCGTTCTGCCTAACTTTTGAAGGAGGGAAAGGAGAATATTTTGTTGCCAAAATGTTAACTGGGTGAATATGATGCAGTATAACCATTTAACTGTTACATGTGGTGGTCCAGTTGTACATTGCAGGGCATTTCATACCTGTACATGTCAAATACATCTCAGGGTGGAAGGCAGGTGAAAGAAAGAGGTAACCGTGTTCCTCGGCCGTTGATATGAACTCAAAAAAGGAGCTTTTAGAAGGGTGAAACTGAAAAACAAGATACCGATATATTAAGATTTAGAAGGTCACTTGATAGTTTAGATTTGACTTCTCTGTCGCAATCTCCTACTGACCTGTATTGATACTCCATGGGGTAAATCTTACTTTATTGATTTATATATTGAATCCCATTTATCGGCTACTTTTTCATGAAAATGCTGAAGGCACCGTACCAGCATATATCTTTCTGTTCCTGGAGGTCTGCTATAGACATTTCACTTCCTCACGGAGGATGAAATAGAACTGTAAGTCTGGCCCAAGTTAACGAAGTTCATCAATGAAATGGAAACACCACAAATAACGTGGGCCATGGCCTTCACTGTGGTAGATGGACCCTTCTGAAAAAGAGCCCAATAAGATAAGGCAGGGACTGAGACAACGAGGAGGGGAAGATTTGAAGAAAAGAAAGAAAACAAAGCGAAATTGCCACAGAAAATGAAAAATGGGTGGGATGACGGCAGAAAAAGAGAACTGGGCAACAGAATCTAGGAGACCGGGAAGAAGGGTCAAGATAAAAGTGAGGAAGGAGAATGTGGAATAAAATACAAAATATGTTTTTACCAATAGAGGTAAAAGTGAAAGAACTAGAACCTTAAAACGAAAGGGTTTAACAATACTGCTTCCAGGCTGGTTCAAGGCCTGACATGCTGTCCAAGAGACTACAACAAACTGGACTTCTGGTAACGGAACAGTTGAGTTTAATTTAATCAGAATTACTGTGCTGTCTTTCCTAATAAACATCAAAGTGCTTTATGCTGAGTAATTAAAAAGCAAAAAAAGAAAAATGGAATCAACAGATAAAACGGGCAAAACAAAATTGAAAGTGGCCTGGTGTTTAGAACAGTGGATTTGAATTCTGTTTCAAATGCTGACACTCCTTGTGACCTGGACAGTCAGTTTTCCTCCCAGTGCCTCGGGCACACGTTTGGATTGTAAGTTCTTTTGAGCAGGGCCATATTGCACCTAACTACTTGGTGACCCATCCATAGCCATATAAAATACAAGTTACTTATGATCACTTTCAAAGTCATTAGAAAACTATTGCCCCTACTTCTCGCAATTAGTCAAAGTCGTATCTAACAACCGACAAAGACAAGAGCAATTGAATAACACCCTGGTTACTCCATCTGAATTCCGTAACACTAAAAAATGAACAAGCAATAGAGCTTTCGAATATATCTCCCCTATGCTCTGGAATGCTTTACCAGTTAGCCTTCGAAATATCACAGACCTCGCCACCTTTCGTTCCCACCTCAAAACTCACCTCTTTACTCAACATTTTGGTCAAAACTTACCACAATTCAACACGGATCCTACATAAATAAGTACTCTCCCCCTACTATTCAAACTATACGAACCCATAATATAACAATCTCCCCTGCCAGTACCCCCTGAACTTATCCTTTTGCATCATAATATTTCTTATATATTAATTGTAAATAAGTTATTTTCTCCTGAATCATGTAAATTATTGATTGCAGCACCAGTTATTCTGTTAACATGTCCTATGTACTTGTTGTTCAATTGTAAACTGCTATGATTACCTGATATAGTGGTATAGAAAACACTCAAATAAAAAATAAATAAACACTTAACATCACTGTACAATGTCCATGTAATGTAACTCAAAACAAAATACCTCCATAAAAATCAAGTGTAAACTCAAAATTTATTGTGTTCATATAAATCAACATGTAGTACAAACAACCTGCAATACTCTAGAACAAGTTGCTGTAATTATATTGCTGCGAAGACGAGTTTGCTGGGACTTCGGATTATAAAGTAAAGCGACCCATGTTAAGTTCCAGTTTAAGAATCATCTTTGCTTAAAGATAAGCTCTTGAATTCATTTGGTGCAATGACTTATTGAGAAGTTGAAAATTGATGTAATGGACACAGATGGGAGCAATGATGAAATTCATTCTTAGGCGCAAGTAGTTACTGTGGTTGAATTGAGCTCCTGTCTCATACTAACACCATACATATCATAGCAATAATTAAAGCAACCTGTTCTAGAGTGTTGCAAGTCATTTGCTCTATATGGCGATTTATACGGACATGACAAATTTTCATTTATACTATTGATTTTTTAAGAAGGAGTTTTGTTTTGGGTTATATTAAGTGGATATTGATTCCTGAAAATTCACTGTCTTGTGAGTGCTCACTTTTTTGCAGATGAAGTGTGGATTTTTTGTTGTATTCAATGCTGCAAACATCCAGTACTGCTTTAAAAATGATAAGTTGTTGTTGTTAAGTGCCATCAAATAGGTGACAACTCATGGCGACCCTCTGGATAGTAGACTTAAACTGTGTTCAGTCTTCAGTCAGGCGGCTCATTGTTGATAGAGTAGCAACCATAGCTGCTATTATTTCAATCCATATCATTGCTGGCCTTCCACTCTTGCGCTAATGTTCTATCTTGCCAAGCATGATGTCTTTCTCTAATGATCTCTCTCTTTGCCTATAAAGTTTGAAAGTCGAAGTCTTGTCATCTGAGCTTCTAAGAAAGCTTAGGTTTGATCTCCTGTAGTACTGACTGGTTTATTCTTCAGGCAGTCCATGGTATACACAGTATTTGTTGCAAGCACCATAATTCCAAAGGCATTGATTTTCTTCCAGTCTATCTTTTTCATTGTCAAACTGTTTGCTTCCATATGACGTTAATGAAAATACCATGGCTTCAATGAGTCGAATCTTTGTATGGAGAGAGACACTTCTGCTCTTAAGAATCTTGTCTAGTTCCTTCATAGCCATTCTACCAAGAGCAATGCGTTGTCGGATTCTTGACTGCTTGTTGTTTCTTTAGTTGATCCAAGTAGGTTAAAGTTGTCAATTATTTCAATTTCTTCTCCATCAATGATGAACTTATTGATTTTGCCAGTTGTCAGGATCTTTATCTTCTTTATGTTAAGGTGCAGACCCATTTTAAGACTATGTTCCTTGATCTCGAGAAGCAAATGTTTCAGATTGTCTTCATTTTCAGGCAGTAATGTGGTATCATCAGCATAGTGAAGGTTGTTCATGAGTCTTCCACCAATATTCATACCTTCACAGTCCTGCTTCTCTGATGATTTGTTCTGCATATAAATTAATCAAGTAGGGGGAAAGTATGCAGCCTTGTCTTACACCTTTGCTTATTTTAAACCATTCTGTTTCTTGTCTTCTTTTTTTTTTTAATTCTTTATTTAAAGAACCACACAACGAGAAAAGAACAAACTCTCACAATCATATCGATAGCTACAAACACCTTGCCACTGGGTGGGGCTTACTCTTGTCCACCAGTCCAGTGGCTAATTATCAATAAATTGTGGTACATTGTTTTCTGTTATTTATCCCCCCTCCTTCCCCCTCCAACTCCATCCCCCCTTCCCTTCCCTCCCCAGCACAGCTCCCTTCCATTCTCAAACCTCCCCACGTCCTATCCTCTGCCATTCTCTATCCCTGGGAACCCCAGCTGCTTACCCCACCTGTAAGACCTCATTGCGGGCATGTGACCCCAGATGTTGGATGTACGGTTCCCAGATCAACAAAAAAGAGGCCCAACATTTACTATTGCCCTTGGCCCCCCTCCTCTCACTTTCTTCCAACACAGCCTTCTTGATGTCATCCCATAACTCTTCTGGAGCTCTGTCATTTGTATCTAAAGCAGGAAATCGATTTTGCAGGTAATCTTTAAATTCTGATGGTATATTCTCAAGGTCATATTTTGCTACATTCATGAGTGGCTTGCTCTTTTTCAACTTTAGCTTGAGTTTGCATACTAATAGTTGGTGATTTGTACCACAGTAAGCTCCAGGTTTTGTCTTTGTTAATGTTATAAAGCTTTTCCTTCATTGACTTCCACAGATGTAGTCAATTTGATTTTTGTACAATCCATTGGTTGAAGTCCATGTGTTGGTGGAAGAAAGTGTTTGAGATGAATAAATCATTGGTCTTGCAGAATTTTATCAGTCTTTCTCCAGCTTCATTTATGTTGCCAAGTCCATATTTTCCAATCACTTTGCCTTCTTTGTAGCTAACCTTTGTGTTCCAATCACCCATGACTATCAGGATATCCTGTTTGCATGTTTTTTTCAATTTCAGCTTGTACTTGTTTATAGAAGTCATCAACTTCTTCCTCTTCTGCAGCTGTTGTTGGAACATATACTTGAATTATAGTTGTGCTGATGGGCATTCCTCATAGACGAATAGAAATTAAGCGTTCACTGATTGCATTGTATTTCATTACAGTTCTTACAAGTTTCTTCTTAATTGTTCCATGTGATCATCAGATGCAAAGTGCCCGATGCCAGTCCATTTTAGTTCACTGACGCCCAACAGATCAAGTCGTACACGTTCCATTTCATACTTGACCACCTCCAACTTCCCTTGGTTCATGCTTCGTATGTTCCATGTCCCAATATGTAAGACATTTTTGCAGCTTCTGACTCTCATGTCATGCGCAGCTACATCAGTAGTCAGACGTCCCAAGGGCTTAGATCCAACCACATCATAAATGCTGGTTTTACTCTGAAAAGTTTTCAGCTGCTCCCCAGCAGCCATTTGAGGGCCTTCCGACATGGGAGTCTCATCTTTCAGCACTACTGTGCAATTTGTTTTGTTGCATGGCAAAATATGGAAGTAGATTGCCAGGCCTTTCTTCCACGCAAGTAATTCTAGTGTTGTTGCTGTTGTCACAGACATGGGATCCACCGTCGCCAACACCATCTCATTCTACTGATACCCAAATGGGTTTGTCTTGGTCTGGCACCTCAGCTGAGACTTGCCCATCTTGGGAGACCATGCCAGTAGTTAAGCTATCGATAGCTTGGCGCTCAGCCTCACTGATGCACACAAGCCCTCACAGCACGACAAGCTGCAAACCAAGTGAGGGGAAAAATGATAAGTATCACTATTAAGAAAGTAATTGCAAGTATTAATTAAAAAAGAAAACAGATAAAAACAACAAATGAAACGGAGAGAACGATAGAAGACACAGAAGGTTAGAAGTTGCATCTCATGTGTGAAGGAAAGGAAAGGGATGTGAAAAGACCGTAAAAACACAACAAGCCTACCTTAAGGAAGTCCTGAATAAAGAAATAGAAAGATAGTAAATGTACAGAGTCAGGATCAGGTTGGAAAGAACAGTCATAGGAGAACAGAATGCCACTCTCTCAGATCTATCAACTAGAGGCTAGGGAAAAAAGCCACGGGCCCCATATTTAAAACCACCTGCTTACCGGATAGTGATGTTGACTAGGACCAACCACTGATGTTTGGCGACACTATCTGGGTAATGCTGCTGGAAATCACAGGCTATTTGTATAGCGCTGGGGCGAAGCAGTAAATTATCCAGATAGCAGTCCTGAAAATCGCCAATATCTGCATAATGCAGGACGGCAACATAGCGGGCTAGCAGGTGGCTTTCTGGATAAAAGCACTAAAATTTTCCATTGCCCGGATAGTGTGATGATTGCCAGCATGCCCGGATATCGGCCATCGGCCGGTGCTAAATATCTGGATGGATCTTTAAACACTGCAGCTAGTATTTATAGGGAATACCGACTGCAGAGTTTAAGAATCAGCCTGTGAGATTTTAGGCCTGTCCTAAAGGTGGAAGTGCCGCTTTCCACACATAGACATGGTGGCATGAAATCCCAAAGATAACGATCTCTGTAAGAGAATGTTAGACAGCTTGTACATTTCAACAGAATTTTTGAGAGAGGTGGAAGAGTAAATAAGTTAGCCTGAGAAGACTGCTGCCATCCTTTAAACAAGAGAAAGTGCAGCTTTTAAACTAGATATTGGGTGAAAACCAACAGTCACCCAGGAGCCCATGGTTTGGAATAATGTATTTTTAAAGGATATTACCAAAACAGGGAAAGTTAGAGTATCCCGATAGAAAGGGTAAAAGTAGTCCAGGTGCCATTAAGCAGAGAAACATAGAAACATAGAAACATGATGACAGAAAAAGACCACAAGGCCCATCTAGTCTGTCCTTCCATAACAACAACTACAACAGTCCACTTTTTACCTTTAGAGATCCTCTGTGTTGGTCCCATGCTTTTTTGAATTCAGTTACTGTCCTCATCTCTACCACCTCCACTGGGAGACTATTCCACGGATCCACTACTCTTTCCGTAAAGAAATATTTCCGCATATCACTCCTGAATCTATCTCCCTTCACCCTCATCCCATGTCCCCTCGTCGCAGAACTTGCTTTCAATTAAAAGAGGCTCTCTCCCTCAACATTTATGCCACGGAGGTATTTAAACATCTCAATCATATCACCTCTATCCCGCCTTTCCTCTAAGGTGTACATATTAAGATCCTTAAGTCTGTCCTCATATGCTTTATAATGAAGACCACTAATCATCTTAGTAGCAACCCTCTGTACCGACTCCATCCTGTTCACATCCTTTTGAAGGTGCGGTCTCCAGAATTGCACACCATACTCCAAATGAGGTCGCACCAAAGACTTATACAGAGGCATTATCACCTCCTTTTTTCTGCTAGCCATTCCTCTCCGTATGCACCCAAGCATCCTTCTAGCTTTTGCCGTCGCCTTTTCTACCTGTTTAGCTACTTTAAGATCATCGGACACAACTACGCCTAGGTCCCGCTCTTCTTTAGTGGACAAAAGTACTTCACCTCCTATGCCAGCGATGGCGAACCTATGGCACGCGTGCCAGCTGTGGCACGCGAAGGCCTTGCAGCTGGCACGCGGGAAGGTCCGCAAAAAAAGAAAAAGCTGGCTCTGACTGCTGCCGCGGACGCGGCAAGGGCAGAATGCAGTGTCCCGCGGGGCCCCCTCCGCCCGCTAAGCCCCTCTGCAAGAGCTTTCAGATTCGCGAGGGAGAGCGTCTCCCTCGCGTCTCTGTTAAGCCCGCAGGGGCTAATGGGAAATTTCCCATCAGCCCCTTTAGACGCGAGGGACTGATGGGAAATTTCCCATTAGCCCCTGCGGGCTTAACAGAGACGCGAGGGAGATGCTCTCCCTCGCGAATCTGAAAGCCCTTGCAGAGGGGCTTAGCGGGCGGAGGGGGCCCCGCGGGACATTGCAATCTGCCGCGGCAGCAGCCAGAGCCTGCTTTTTTTTTAAAAAAATTTGCCAGGGGGGGTTAGGACTGCTAATGGGCAGGGTGGGGAGGGGTTAGGACTGCTAATGGGCAGGGAGGGGGGGTTAGGACTGCTAATGGGCAGGGAGGAGGAGGGGGGGTTAGGACTGCTAATGGGCAGGGAGGGGGGGGGGGTTAGGCCTGCTAATGGGCAGGGAGGAGGAGGGGGGGTTAGGACTGCTAATGGGCAGGGAGGGGGGGGGGGTTAGGACTGCTAATGGGCAGGGAGGGAGGGAGGGAGGGAGGGGGGGGGTTAGGACTGCTAATGGGCAGGGAGGGAGGGGGGGTTAGGACTGCTAATGGGCAGGGAGGGAGGGAGGGAGGGTTAGGACTGGTAATGGGCAGGGAGGGAGGGAGGGAGGGAGGGAGGGGGGGGTTAGGACTGCTAATGGGCAGGGAGGGAGGGAGGGAGGGGGGGGGGGGGGGGTTAGGACTGCTAATGGGCAGGGAGGGAGGGAGGGAGGGGGGGTTAGGACTGCTAATGGGGAGGGAGGGAGGGGGGGTTAGGACTGCTAATGGGCAGGGAGGGAGGGAGGGAGGGAGGGGGGGTTAGGACTGCTAATGGGCAGGGAGGGGGGGGTTAGGACTGCTAATGGGCAGGGAGGGAGGGAGGGAGGGAGGGGGGGGTTAGGACTGCTAATGGGCAGGGAGGGAGGGAGGGAGGGGGGGTTAGGACTGCTAATGGGCAGGGAGGGAGGGAGGGGGGGTTAGGACTGCTAATGGGCAGGCAGGGAGGGAGGGAGGGGGGGTTAGGACTGCTAATGGGCAGGGAGGGGGGGGTTGGTTAGGACTGCTAATGGGCAGGGAGGGAGGGGGGGGGTTAGGACTGCTAATGGGCAGGGAGGGAGGGGGGGGTTAGGACTGCTAATGGGCTGAGGGAGGGAGGGAGGGGGGGTTAGGACTGCTAATGGGCAGGGAGGGAGGGGGGGTTAGGACTGCTAATGGGCAAGGGGGGGCGGGCGGCGGGGGGGGGGTAGGACTGCTAATGGGCTGGGGGGGTTAGGACTGCTAATGGGCGGGCGGGCGGGGGGGGGGTTGGACTGCAAATGGGCTGGGGGGGGTAGGACTGCTAATGGGCTGTGGGCTGATGGGGCTGTCTGGAAATGGGGTGATGGGGGTTAGGACTGGTAATGGTTATAGGGGGGGCTTAAACTGAAAATGGGGTGATGGGGTTTAGGACTGGAAGTGGGTTGATGGGGGGGCTAGGACTGGTATTGGGTTGGGGGCTTGCTAGGACTGGAAATGGGCTGATGCAGGGACTAGAAGGGAATGGATGCTGGGTGAGGCTGGAACTAGAAGGGAGCTGATGTTGGGGGAGGATTAGAATGGGATGGGGCTGGGAGAGTAAAATGGAGAGGGGAAAAATATTTTGTGTGGGAGGGATAAAAAATCTACAATTGTCCGGGTATTGGGAGAGTAAGTGGGGATTGAGGATGGAGGGGTAAAATTTGAGTGGATGAAATAGGAATGAGGAAAGAGCAAAAGGAGAAAGATTAGTATGTTAAAGCGGATGTAGAGAGAGAGAATGGAAAAAAAAACTAGAAGAGAGAAGAAAGGACAAATGGACAGCAGATGATGGAGAGTTAGCAGAAAACATGAAGAAACCAGAAGAAAGTGGCTGGAGCAATTGCAACTGTGTAACTGAGCTGAGGTATTCTGTTTATGTAATTCCTTTTTGACATTGCCACTTGTTCTCTTTCCCCAGTAGGTCATGTATTGTTATTGTCTGAAATGTATTGGTTTAATATTTGCAGTGTTGCCTTTTGATAGGTATGGTGTGGTGCTTTGTGAGTCCTGGTAGTGCTGTTAGGATACGGCGGGTTTGCTATTGGTTCTAAATGGGCAGTGTTTGTAGTAGTTCCTAATGTGCCTGGCGGTTGGCACTGGATTATAGTAATGTAGAAATCTTTT
The DNA here is from genome assembly GCA_033557465.1 of Ichthyophis bannanicus. NCBI lineage: Eukaryota > Metazoa > Chordata > Amphibia > Gymnophiona > Ichthyophiidae > Ichthyophis > Ichthyophis bannanicus. Next base: position 881,973,119 of record CM066035.1, on the reverse strand, counting down.
AGTCTGTCTTTATCCATACACTCATTAAGAGACATGTTTACTAAAAGTTAGTGTATGTTAGCATTATGCAAATATTTATGCAAATTGACGTGCTGGCACTTTGAGGAAATTCTTTGGTTTTGTGCGGCAGTTTGGGCACTCGGGCTCAAAAAGGTTAGCCATCACTGTCCTATGCTGTATTGCTCCCTTGGATTGCTGCAGCCCAAATGTATGACCTTACATTTTTTAACATTAAATCCCAGCTGCCAAATTCTAGACCATTCTTCAAGCTTAGCTAGATCCCTCCTCATGTTATTTACACCTTCCTGGGTGTCTACTTTATTGCAGATTTTGGTATCATCTGCAAAGAGGCAAACCTTACCCGACAGCCCTTCCGCTATATCACTAACAAAGATGTTAAAAAGAATCGGACCAAGGACAGATCCCTGGGGCACACCACTGGTAACATCCTTCTCCTCAGAGTGAGCTCCATTTACTTGTACTCTTTGTCGCCTCCCACCCAACCAATTTCTAACCCAAGCAGTAACTTTAGGGTCCATCCCTAGGGTGCTCAGTTTGTTTATAAGTCGCCTGTGAGGAACAGTGTCAAAGGCTTTACTGAAATCTAAATACACCACATCTAGAGCTCTCCCTCGGTCCAACTCCCTGGTCACCCAGTCAAAGAAATCAATCAGATTTGTCTGACAAGACCTGCCTCTGGTGAATCCATGCTGCCTCGGATCCTGTAATCCACTGGACTCCAGAAACCTCACTATTTTCTCTTTCAACAGCGTTTCCATTAATTTACTCACCACTGAAGTTAAACTAACCGGCTTGTAGTTTTCAACCACATCCTTACTTCTGCTTTTGTGTAAAGGCACCACATGAGCCTCTCTCCAGTCCTTTGGCACCACTCCCGACTCCAACGAGGCATTGAAAAGGTCAGTCAGTGGAGTTGCTAGAATGTCCCCAAGTTCCCTCAGTATTCTAGGGTGTATCCCATCCGGTCCCATCGCTTTGTCTACTTTGAGTTGAGCTAGTTTCTCACGAACACAGTCTTCTGAAAATTGTTCAAGATGTCCCTCGCTTCTGTTCTTATTTGTGGGTGTTTTCTGAGGTCCTGCTCCTGGTTTTTCATCTGTGAACACAGAACAAAAATATTTGTTAAGTAATTCCGCTTTATCCTTATCAGCTTCTACATATTCCCCCCCTGTACCCTTGAGTCTGACAATACCACTTTTGCCCTTCCTCTTCTCACTAATATATCTGAAAAATGTCTTATCCCCCATTTTATTGCATTGGCTATTTCCTCCTCCTTTTGAATCTTTGCCTTCTTGACTACTTTGCTAGCTTCTCTAAGTTTTTCCAAATACAGATGCCTGTCTTCCTCTCTCTGTGATCTCTTGTACTTCATGAAGGCCTCCCTCTTTTTCTTCACTTTTTCAGCTACTTCCTTCGAAAACCATAGCGGTCTCCTGTTCCTTTTGCCTTTGTTTACCATTTTAACAAAAAGGTTGGTTGCCTTTAAAATACCCCCTTTCAGTTTTGCCCACTGTTGTTCTACATCCCCCAGCTGTTCCCATCCCACTAACGACTCCCTGAGGCATTGGCCCATCATCGCAAAGTTAGTCTTCCTAAAGTCTAAGATCTTCACCTTGGAATGGATTCTAACAGCCCTAGTCCTAATACTGAACCACACCATCTGGTGATCACTGGATGCAAAATGATCTCCCACTACAACATCAGAAACACTTTCACCATTGGTAAGCACCAAGTCCAGTAGGGCCCCTTCACGTGTGGGGTCTGTTACCAATTGCCTGAATAGTTCTCCCTGTAGAGAATCCAGGATCTCCTTACTCCTAGATGATACTGCAGCAGGAATGTGCCAATCAACATCTGGCATATTAAAATCTCCTAGCAGTAGCACTTCCCCTTTCCTAGCAATGCTGCGTATGTCTTCAATTAACTCTCTGTCCACCTCTTCCTCTTGTGAGGGAGGTCTGTATATCACACCAATGCAAATAGATTTCTCTTTCCCTCTTTCTAGTCTAACCCACAATGCCTCCTCTCTCCCTTTTAAGCTCTGTAATTCCAAAGCTTTAATAGTAGTTTTTACATATAATGCTACTCCTCCTCCCCTTCTTCCTACCCTGTCCTTTCTGAATAAAGTATAGCCAGGTATAGTTACATCCCAGTCATGGTTTTCTGTGAACCATGTTTCTGTAACTGCCACTAAATCTAAGTCAGCCACTCCCACCAAAGCTTCAACTTCAGAGATCTTATTTCCCATGCTACGGGCATTTATACACACTGCTTTCCATATGTTACCCCTTTTACCCATTTCCATAAAGGTATTTGATGTATCACTTACCTGGGGGCTTTCTTCACCCATCCCCAACGAATCTAGTTTAAAGCCCTCTTCAGTAGATTAGCCAGTCTACTACCAAAGATGTGTTGACCTTTCTTGGACAGATGGATGCCATCTCTGCTCTGCAACCCTTGGAACAGCATCCCATGGTCTAGGAAACCAAAACGCTCTCGAAGACACCATCCACGCAGCCATGCATTAATCTCCAGGATGCGAGCCTCTCTGCCTTGGCCTTTACCCTCAACAGGGAGGATTGAAGAGAACACCACCTGTGCACCTACCTGCTTCACCCTCTGTCCCAGAGCCATGAAGTCACTTTTGATACGTTCCGAGGTATATCTGGCAGTATCATTTGTTCCAACATGGATTAGCAACATTGGGTAATAGTCAGTGGGCTTGATGAGTCTCGGCAAACTCTCCGTAACATTTTGGATCTTGGCACCAGGCAGAGAGCAGATAGAGTTAAAGGATTCCAAATGACCCCTTTTGACTGATAAGCAGGTTGTCGATATGAACAAATAACATACTCTGAAATGTCTGTATGCAAATGCCAGAAGTCTAAAAGATAAGCTGGGAGAGTTAGAATATATAGCACTGAATGAAGAGATAGATGTAAAAGGCATCTCAGAGATCTGGTGAAAGGTGGATAACCAATGGGACACTGTGATACAAGGGTAAAAATTACACAGTATCACAATGATAGGGTAAAACAAATTGGCGGAGGCGTGGCTTTTTATGTTAAAGTGTGCATTGAGTCAAACAGGATCAAGGTTTTGCAGGAAGCAAAATGCACTATCGAATCATTATGGATAGAAATTCCATGTGAGAAGGGGAAGGGAATAGCAGTGGGGGGTATACTACCATCTTTCTGGCAAAATGAACAGACAGGTGATGAAATGCTAACAGAAATTAAGGAAGCTAACAAAACTGGGAAAGCAGTAATAATGGGTGATTTCAGTTACCCCGGTATTGACTAGGTGAATGTCACATCAGGGCATGTTCGGGAGATAAAGTTTCTAGATGAAATAAATGGCTGCATCATGGAGAAGTTGGTTCAGGAGTCAACATGAGAGGGGAGGAGCTATTTTGGACCTAATCCTTATTGAAACACAGGATTATTGCTATTATTATTATTAGACTTGATATGCTGCTGTTTGTTTGTTAACATCTAGAGTGGTTTACAAAATTTAAAAAAAGTATCTGGTATGAGAGGTGAGAGAGTTGGGACCACTTGACAATAGTGATCATAACCGATAAAATTTGATTTAAGAAATGGAGTGAGAACTGCAAGGAAATGTATTGTGCTAGCATTTTACTTTTAAAAGGGAGACTATAATAAAATGAGAAAAATGGTTAAACCCCCCCCCTAAAAGAAGCAAATGTCAGACCAGTTGTATTCCATGCTTTCAAAGGTGGAAGGAATGCCAAACGAAACATAGAAAGATAGGAATTGATGACAGATAAAGACCATACGGTCTATCCAGTCTGCCCAGACATAAGACCTACTAAGTTCGTCAATCCCTTCCTCTCCCTCAGAGATCCTCTGTATTTGTCCCGTGCTTTTTTGAATTCAGATACAGTTCTCATCTCCACCACCTCCATTGGGAAGCTGTTTCATGCATCTACCACTCTTTCTGTAAAGATGTATTTCCTCAGAATACTCCTGAGTCTAACCCCTTTTACTTTCACCCTATGATCTCTCATTCCAGAGCTTCCTTTCAACTAGAAGAAGGCGACCTCCTCTGCATTTATTCTATAGAGATATTTAAATGTCTCTGTCATATTGCCCCCTCCCGCTTTTACTCAGAAATATACATATTGAGATCTTTAAGACTATTCCCGTATGGATAAGGACCACTGACCATTTTAGTAGCTGCTCTCTGGACTGACTCTATCCTATTTATATAGGGTTGGTCCAGAGAGAGACTACTAAAATGACATAGTTGAAAGGTGAGGTGAGAGAAGTTTTATAGCCAGAAAAAAACATCTTTCAAAAAATGGAAAAAGGATCTGAATGAAGAAAACAGGAGTAGCATAAGCACTGGCAAGTTAGATACAAACACTGATAAGGCAGACTAAGAGAATTTGAAAAGAAGCTTACCATGACATAATAAAAATGTTTTTGGGTACATTTGAAGCAAAAGGCCTGTGAGGGAGTCAGTTGGGCCATTAGAGGAGTTAAAGAGGCTCTAGGAGAAGATAAGCACATAGCAGAGAGACTAAATGAATTAATTTCTTCAGTCTTTACTGAAGAAGATGTAGGAGAGATACCCATGCCAGAAATGATATTTAAAGATAATGAATAGGAGTAATTGAAGCAAATCTTGGTGAACCTGAAAGATGTAATAGGGCAATTTGACAAACTAAAAAGTAGCAAATCAACTGGACTGGATGGTATATATCCCAGGGGGTTGAAAAACACTCAAAAATGAAACTGTAGACCTATCATTAGTAATTTGTAAACAATTATTAAAATTATCTATTGTACCTGAAAATGAGAGAGTCGTCAATATAATGCCAATTTTTAAGAAGGGTTCCAGAGGTGATTCAGTGCCAGGCAAAATGGTAGAAACTATTAAAAAAACCTAAATTACTGAGTATATAGGTAGTCATGGTTTAGTGGGACAAAGGCAACACTGATTTATTCAAAGGAAGTCTGTTGCATTTTTCTGAAGGTGTGAATAAATAGATAAAGGTGAACCAGTTAATGTGGAGGCCAATTCAGATCGGGGGACATCTGACCCGTCCGGGCATCCAAAATCTGAATGGGCCAGATTTCCACCCGATTCTGCAAGTGCGGGAGTTACACGTTCCTGCGTTTGCAGAATCGGGGCACTTGGACGGGCCAGACACGCCCTGTTTCTGCAGCAGGGAACGTCCATGAATGTATCCAGCCATCCCTCCTTATGCTCTTGCTGGAGACCTGGTTCTGTGATATCCCATTGCCATGGCACCGGGCACCCAGCAGGAGCCCTGTTGCCCTGCACCACTGCATTTCCCTGCTGCCCGAGCCCCATAGGAGCCTACCACGGCCAGGATTGGGCAGAGGGGAACCCCTTGTTGCTCTTCACCTTGTTTTTGCAGGTCTGCCGGAGACGATCCCCTTCCTCGAGGGGACTTATTCCACTTCCGAGATGGACTAAGTCCCCCGTTCATCTCTGCCTCCCCGGACATACAGGGCCGTGACCTGTATCAGCCCTGTACATCCGGGGTTGTGGGCCTGCCTCTGCTGTGCCCACTCTCCGCCCTGTCACCTCCCCCTCCTGCCCCGATCCAGAACTCCCCGCACAAAACCATATACGTGTGGGGAGCTTTCATTTCGGAATCTGGCCCCTGTGAATAGCAGGAGTTGGACGCGGAGTTGGACATCCAAACTGGATGTCCATCCCCACTATTCGTAGTTCTGGATGACCCCCATAGTGTATCTGGATTTTCAGAAAGCCTTTGACAAGGCCCTTATAAGAGACTCTTGAGGAAATTAAAACGTTATAGAATTAGAAACAGTATCCTGCTGTGAAATGGGAACTGGCTAAAAGATAGAAAATGGTCCGTTTTATCAGTGGAGAAAGGGAAATCTTGGAGTATCTGTGGATCTGTGTTGGGCTCACTACTTTTTAACATATTTATAAATGACCTGGAAATGGGAACGAGTGAGGTGATGAGATTTGCAGATGACACAAAATGATTCAAAGTTGTTAAATCACAGGAGGATTGTGAAAAATTGCAAGAGGACCTTGAAAAACTGGGAGACTGGGCATCCAAATGGCAGATGAAATTGAATGTGGACAAGTGCAAAGTGATGAACTTAGGGAAGAACAACCCAAACTACGGTTACACGATGCAAAGTTCCACATTAAGGGTCACCAGCCAGGAAAAGGATCTGGGCATCATCATGGATAATACATTGAAATCCTCTGCTCAGGAAAAGAATGGAGAATGAAACAAAGGATATCAAGTGCCCAAGATCAAACTTCCTCCTGGTGACCCCTTGCTGCCGCTGCCACACAAAACTTCCTTCTTCTGCTGCAACTCTCAACTGCCTCAGCACATCTACCTAATGGCTACAGCTCAGCATCGATTTCCTCACAGCCGGCAAACATGAGAAAAGGTAGTTAAGAGCACATCAGATTCCTCTGTGGCGTGGGGTCAGTCTTGTGGGATGATCTGCAAGTTTAACCCCCCTGTTGCAGAGAAAACGGATGCGCTCTTAAGCACCATTTCTCATGCCATCCATAGTGCTGTGGGCGGAGTTGCTGGCCTGCTGCTGTTCATTTGCCACCCCCAGAATGTTGGCACTCTAGACAACCCACTCGTTTACCTAATGGAAGCACCAGCCCTGAACATAATACCTCTGTATCACTCCATAGTGTGATCGTACCTTGAGTATTACATGCAGTTCTATTTATTTATTTATTTGGCTGTGTTTATATACCACTTTTCGCAAAGGTCAAAACGGTTTACAGAGAACTGAAATTATACAAGCAAACATTTACAGTGAAACAGGTAACTTTGTACATTGAACAAGGGGAGGGGAGTTTGGGATGGTTAATTATGTACAGGTTGCTGAGTCGTCTACATATTCTTTTAGCACTTAGTGTTCATTTGTGGAGGGTGAAGAGGTGGGTCTTGAGGAGTTTGCAGATGTTTAGGAGATCTGTGGTGTTTCTTAAGTTGGGAGGAAGGGCGTCCAGATGGATGGATCGTAGAACTCAAAAGCACTGGTGCGAGCTTGTTGGGAGCTTTTTGTCATGGCTTGGGGGGTAGTCAGAGTGTTCACGGTGGAGGCTCTCCATGGTCTGTTTGATTGCTATGGTGTGATGGAGTGAAGGTGGGTGGATGACTGGTGGTTTAAGGCTTTGTGAGTCATTAGCAGGACTTTGTAGAGTATCTTGCTTGTCTAAGGATGGAGGTGATGTGTTCGTACTTGGATGTTTGAGTGATGGTCCTTGCAGCTGAATGGAAAGCTGTTTGGAGAGATTGCAGCATTGATTTTGGGAGTCCTCGATATACTGAGTTGCAGTAATCAGCGTGGTGTGTCATGAGGGCTTGTAGGACTGAGCAGATGTCCGATGGGGCGAGGAGAGGGTGGAGGAGTTGTAGTGTATGTATTTTGTAGTAAATTGCTCTTGCTGTATTTGCTATTTGAGTCTTCAGTATGAGGTGGTTATCAAGGGTGATTCCCAGATACTTTACTTCTGTTTTGATTTGAATTTCGGTATGTTGAGGGTGATGGGGGGGGGGGGGATAGTTGAAGAAGGCATTCCTGTTGATGATTAGAGTTTCCATTTTCTTCAGGTTTATGGACAGATGATTTTCAGATAACCATTGTGAGACATCTGAGAAGCATTGCTGGAGTTCGTGGTATGATTGTTGAGGTTGAGTGGTGTGTAGATCATAATGCTGTCGGCGTAAATGTGGTAGTTGATATTGTCTGCTTTGATGATGTTGCAAAGTGGTTGCAGGTAAATGTTGAAGGGGAGAGTTGAGAGTGTAGATTACTGGGTGACACCTTGAGTTTGAAAGTATGGGATGGATGATAGCAGTCTGATTCTTATCTGCTGGGATCTGTTGTTGAGGTAGTCTTGGAACCATCTTAGCATGATGCCCTGTATTCAAATTGATTGGAGGCACTGTAGGAGGCTACTGTGGTTGATGGTGTCGAAGGCAGAAGAAACGTTGAGAAATACAAGGATGAAACCTTGATGGAAGTTTTGGGTTCCCTTTATGAGGTTGTTGAGAAGGGAAGTTAGGAGGGTTTCCTCTCTGTGCTGAGGTCGGAATCCATGCTGTTGAGAGTCGAGTGGGGCATGTGTATCGAGGTGTTTCTAGAGCTGGGTTTGGATAGTTTTCTCTATTATTTTGGATAAGAAAGGTAGGCTTGCAATAGGTCTATAGGATGAGGAGTATGATGGGTCTTTTTTTAGCAGAGGGCGAATTGAGGAGGCTTTTAGGCAAGTTGGGAGGTAGCCAAATTCTAAAAACTAGTTGCCGCATCTAAAAATAAAGATATAGCAGAACAGAAAAGATACAGAGAAGGACAACCAAAATGATAAAGGTAATGGAAAGATACCCCTATGAGGACAGGCGTAAGAGGTTAGGGCTCTTCAACTTCTAAAAAGGATGACCGAGGGGAGATATGATAGAGGTCAACAAATTAATGAATGGAGTAGAACGAGTAAACATAGATCAGTAGTTTACTCCTTCAAAAAGTATAAAGACTAGGGGACATGCAATGAAGCTGCAAAGTGGTACATTTAAGACTAATCAGAGAAAATATTTTTTTACTCAACGCGTAATTAAGTTCTCGAATTCATTACCGGAGGATGTAGTAAAAGCTGTTTGTGTAGCTGGGTTTAAAAAAGGTTAGGACAAATTCCTGGAAGAAAGGGCCATAAACCATTATTAAAGTGGACTGGGGAAATCTGCTGCTTATTCCAGGGACAAGCAGGATGGACTTTGTCTACTTTTTGGGGTCATGCCAGATACTTGTGATCTGCATTGGCCACTGCAGGAAACAGGATATTGGGCTGCATTTGGTTAGTTGCATCAACATGACTTTGTGTATAAAATCTATGATTTAGTGTCTGTAAAGTTGCTTAATTTATGTTCCTTTAATTTTAAACGGTATGCATCAATTGACTGTTATGCCCACTACTGAATGAAATGAACCAAAAAAAAAAAAGAAATGCCCAAAAACTGGCAAGCATTTCTGAAATTCATCCAAGAATGAAATTACAATTTTTGCTATGCATAGCTCATTCGGATCACTCTCCTGTTGCCTAGCTAGAGAAAGTTCCAGGAGGAACTTGCTGGAACAGTCTTTAAGGAGGGTGCTTATTCCCAGCTCAGAAGACTAGCAACTTGGTCCTGACGTTGTGCACAAACGAGGTATTTGCTGAGGTTTTGTCTGTTTGATCTGGGAGAGGAAGATGTCTACCAGGTTTTCCTGGGGCAGGGGAAGGGCAGACCTCTGTAGGAATGCTAAGAGACCCAGGTTTGCTACTATGATTCTCAAGAAGCATAAGAGTTGGATTCCAAGTGGATTCCAGGTTTTGTGGTTAGCATTTAAAGAGCGAGATTGTGGTAGTTACAAATTAATCAGTCATCAAAAGGACTTAGATGTTTGGCGGCCACCAGTAAACATACGAGCCCCCAAATTAGATAGTGCTGCTGAAATCTCTCAAACCACCATGATACTATAAGGCTGTATGGAGTGAGGGCAAAGTGCCCAGCTATATATATATTCAGCCGCTGCCTGGTTAGCTTCTGTGGCTAGCATTTGCCGTGTCTTACTTTAGCTGTGTGTCGCCACCGCAGCGGCAGCTTAATATTGCTGCTACCTGGTTAGTGATGGGTGCTGCCCTGGACCGCTGCCGACACGCCCTGATATTAACCAATTCGCATTGGGGCGTGTAGCGGCAGCGCCCCACGGATATTCAGCGGCACATACCATGTCTGCTCAGCTGGACAGGAGAGTACGGAATAAGACGGGAGAACAAGTAGCGAGGAGGAGTGTGCAAAATGTACAATGAGCACGCAGAAGAATTTAAAACGTGATCCTGCTAGAGATGGGGCTCCTGTGCTGCTTCGTAAGTAGAGGAGTGATTCGGTTTAAACATTTGGCATTATGACTTAATTTAACAGCGGCGTTCTGTATAAGTTGTAAGCTTTTCAACCGCTGTTTTGGCAGATCAGTTAACAGTGAGTTAGAATCAAGATGGCTTAGTATTAGAGCCTGCGCTATCAATTTCAAAGCCTTTTGAAAAAAGTGTCTAATGAATCTTATTAATCTAAGAAAAAAGAACATTCCTGAATCAGCGTTGAAATATGGAAACCAAAAGATAGCTGGTTGTCAAGAATGACTCCCAAAAATGTACTTGTGCCCCTGACTGTGATAGACTTGCCAGCCATTCTAGGATTTGTTTGAATTAAGAGCAAGGTTGTATTTAGAAACCCAGTCGGCTATCGTGTCTAGATTAGAGAGGATGGTTGTAAAAACGGAGTCACAGGAGGACTGCAAGATAAGAATTTGGATATCGTTAGCATTCAGTACGTGTGGATACTGTAACCTAGGCTCTGTATTAGGGTGGCAAGAGGGGATCCCTGAGATACTCCACATACAAGGGGGTACTCAGAGGAGGCACAATGCCCATGTTTTACACAGAAAGTATGTCTAGAGAGATAGGATTTGAAGAAGGAAAGTGCAGTTTATTGAATTCCGATCTCTGGAAGTCTTGGTAATAGCAACTCATGCTTAACTAACTCAAAGGCAGTTGCCATATCAAGCTGGATAAGAAGAAGATCCTTTCTTTTGTCCAAGTGTGACATGATTTCATTTTGCAGTACTAGTGCTGGTGCTTCTGTAGCCCATAGCCAGATTCTCGAGGATGGAGCGAATTGCTGTCTTTGATAAAGGATGTGAGCTGCTATATCCACAGCAGGAAACTTGCTGCAAGTCAAAGCCAGATGAGATGAAGCGGAGCCAGGCCCGACTAGATCAGAAAGGCTGATCCAGAAGCTTGAAAAAGACCTAGCAGGAAACCAGGGCAAGGACACAAGCATCCTCTACAGCCCTGCCGAGAAGAACGGTCCTTATGAGAGAAGAAGTGGGAGCTTCTTGGTGCAGCCCCACACGAAAAAAGGATCAAAAAGCTTGTGAGATCCTTGTGCCCTAGAAGAGCAGAAACTTGTAGAACACATGTGCGGAAGACAAGAAGCCATAGAGGGGGCAGGGTTGAGCAGAGAAGAAGGACCCCCAAGGAAGCAGTAGTGGAGGAACTTCAGGCTGAACTGCAAGCAAAGAGACCCAAGACCGCTGAAGAAAGAGAAGAGAGAGCGAGCCCGAGAGTGATCATAGCTCTGCTGTAGTGAAGGCTTGAGGATGAAGCTGGAAGCTGTGCTGCAAAGCGAGGGGACCCGGCAGAGAGAGAGGTGCAGGCAGCCAGTGAAGAGAGAGAGGCTGGCGTGAGATCCAGAGACTGGCACACCACCCAGGGGCAAGCAAAACTCCCTGCAGAGAAGCAGAAAACCGGTGAAGAAATGCTGGGCTAAGCACTAGGTAGTGCAAGCCCAAGACTTTCATCATTTCTGTCACAAATGAACCCAAATGTTTTCTGTTTTTGTCATTCCTACTGCATGCACTTATTGTTTGTGTGCATGTATACGTCTGAATTTACACATGCAAAATTGATCTACGTGTGCACCGTTAATTTTTAGGCATGCAAATGAATGCCCAAATGAACCTGAAATGCATAAGCCTAGCGAGCACTAAGGTAAACAGTGCACATGAGAGAGACACACACAGTCTTTGCAAGCTGCAGAGTGAAAGGAGGGAAACTCCTGAAGCCTGTTTCCCTACTGAAACAATAAAGCGATGTTTCAGTTTGGCGATTTTGCTAGAAACCCAATTCTGTTTAAAATACTAGCTTTACTTGGTTATTGCCTGCTTGCCCGTGCCCTCTTCCAAGCCTTACATGGTCATCCGCAGTCATGCCATGGGGGGGGGGGGGGGGAGGGGGGAGTTCTGTACCTTATTCTGTAGGAGGATTGGTGCCCAGTAAGCCTAGTTTGGCACTGATGATGTAGGGGGAGTCCAGGCGATCAACCCTACTTGTTTAGATGTGAACAGTGCAGGAGCCTAATATTTATAAAAAACAAAAAGAAAAAAACAGTTATGTGGTCGGCAGTGGGTGCCAGCCTCATACTGTAAGTGCTCTTTTGAAAAAGTTTTGATCATATAAATTACCTTTTGGCTAAACATTATGCAGATAAAATGGGGTGTATCGGGGGAGGGCTTAAAGTTATATAGACAATATAGAAATTCAGCCTTTCGCCATCCAACCCGTGTGCTCAGAAATAGCAGCAATACATTATCCATATAGCGAGTACTTTTATAAAGTCATTTTCATGTGTATGTGGCCACATTGGCACATAGACTTCTAAATGGTGTAAAGGTGCACACAGTGACAGGACGGTGTAGCCAGGACAGGGTCTGCTTGGAGCACAGGCGGAGTCCGCAAGTACGAGCATAGGTTATAACATACCTTAATGACAGGGCTGGGTCATCGCCTAGGCGAGCTAGGCGGTCTCCTAGAACAGCCAGCCCAGGTGGGCGACTGCACCTCTTCCCAGCTGCCACCAATTCCATTTGGGGGGGGGGGGAGGCAGGGAGCAGCAGTATTTCCAAAAACGGAGGCAGAAAGCCTCCACTTTTGGAAATGCTGCTGCTGCCTGCCTCCCCCTCCTGAGACGGAATTAGCAGCATCTGGGGAGGGGGGCAGCAATAGTAGTGGCAGCAGCTGGGGGGGGGGGCGAGGCCAGAGTAGCAGAAACCCTTGGGCCAGCCCTGTCCCTGTACAATTTTAGCCAGTTATATTAGCATCTTATAAAGAGACATAGGTGCCAAAATAATGCCAATGTGGACACCTACCTAGCGTCCCTTTATAAAATTACCCTTTTAAAGTTCTGTTGGCATTGCCAACATTCAGGCATGAATGTGTCGTCTGGTTTAAAAGCTACGTAAAGTTAAATGGATAAAATATCTGAACAAATCTGGGGCATGTTTACCAAACTGCGCTACCGGTTAGCCCAGGGCTTACCATGTGCTGAGCGCTTTGTGCTGACAGTGCAGGGCAGCTGGTAAATATCCCACGCTGCCCGCTTAGTGTAAGAGGCGGTGGGACTGGAAGGGTTAGGAGTGCAGTGTAGGTGGTGACAGTCATCGTGGCTACTGCAGGCATCAATGGTGCACGCTGACCGTGAATATTGCTTTTAGCATGGCTCCACTTACCACCTCCTCGAGGGATGGTGGTAAGTGCACCCGTGGGCCATTTAGTATGGCTCCAACTTGCTGACGGCAGAGGGATATGCAGACCCCCCGCCCCCCCCCCCAAAATGAGTACAACCCTCCACGCTAATCTTTGGGGTTGAACGCACGTTTTATTACACACATGCCCCTTTATGCGTTTACCTCACAATATTCATGGATCAACTTGATGGCACACACAGCATTATTCATGACTTGACTCAGATGAGAAACTATGACCACTTATGTCGATTCTCTAAAGTCAATCAGTCTGAACCATTTTTATCTCTTGCAGATGGATTGTAAGCATTCCCAAAGCTTTGAAGTATTTTAAGATTTGCACTAGAAAGATTCTGTGAATTTGCCCGTAAATCCAATCCAATCTGAATGAATCTGAATATTAAAGAAAATATAAAGCAAGACCCTTTCTCCACCCTCCAAAGACAAGCCAGTCAAACCAGATCAAAGCTGACTCTGATCATCTGAGCATTTTTAATCGAATAGTTACATATCTGAGCCTGGATTCAAACAGGTTTGAGGAAGGTTCATTCACCTCAGATTAAACCTGGAGCTAGTCTCAAAGTGACGCTGGTTAAGGAGTTAAGAATTTAAAAAGTCAGTGAGCTGATTGAGGCAGAACTCTGTCGGGCACAGTACATACCAGCTCTTACCATGGATTTGTCTCGTTGGAGGTCTTCATTTCCACAGAAAGCCATTATTGCAGATCGGCATGGCAACGAGGTAACGAATGAGAGAAGCGGCGGCTTTTCTGAATCAGCCTTGCAGTAACTGTGGCAACTGAAGTTTCACACTTAGAAACAGCTTGACAGCGTCTTTGGTCATGGCGAAAGTACTCCAGTAGCAGCTGGGAACCTCTGGCAGCTGGAGCGCAAGCACCAAGGAGAATAAATAAACAGGGCGTCTTTCCCCTGTTCACCTGCTTGTGACCCCCAGCAGCTGCCACATGCCTCTCTGCTCAGGCTCTATGGAGAGAGATTGCCCTAGTTTCCCTGAGTTCCTTGCGTCACCTACGTACCATTTGCATAGTGCTACAAGGCTTATGCAGCACTGTGCATCTAATCAAGACAAACAGAACACCTAGGGGCTAGGGTCAATCTAGGGGAATGATAAAGGGGGAAAACAGGAAAATAAGGGGACCGGGATCACAAAAGCAGCGTCGAAGAGGTGGATTTTTAGCCTGGATTTAAATAGGGCCAGAGATGGAGCCTGATCTACGGACATAGGTAGTTTGTTCCAGGCATATGGAGCAGCAAGGTGGGTTGAAGACAGTCTGGAGTTGATAGTGACGGAGAAGGGCACAGATAAAAGGGATCTATCAGAAGATTGGAGTCTGGGGTAGTGATCCGACGGCGATAAATCCGGCTGATGGAGAAATCTTTGGGAATGGGGAGTTTGAATCTTAATCCCATTTCTAGTTCATGCCTCTTATTAGGTGAGCGGACATGCCCCTCCCCCCCTACTTCCCTTTCGGAGGGAGACGGCACACTTCTATGTTCTATTGCAGAGGAAGGGGTATAAGGTGTGTGGCAGGGGGAGATCTTTATTGAAGTTCTGCAAAATACCCAGCCGTGCTACAGGGAAGGCAGAATTTACTGTTGTACGCTTCTGTTTGTGTTGGACATTTATTGCATCAGATAACTCTAACTGGGGGGGCAATAGGAGGAGGGATGTTTTCAAGGTGAAGGGAATTTCTGGATTTTGAGCTTTGCAATGTAACTATGACAGCTCTTCCTCCAGGTGTGACTTTCTGTCGGATATAAGAGGGCACAAACTGGGATGATCTGATCTTCCATAGGGAACTGCTGTGCATGACTGTGGGAAAGGAAGCGTCGCTTTAATTCCTGAATTGGCCTTGCTCAGTTGGAGATGCTGTAGGATCAGTGTTTATTATTATGTTATTATGTTTATTGAAGTCTTGATATACCTACGTCTTTTGCATGGTGAGCAGCAAAGCAGCTTACAATTAAAAAATTCCAATAAAAGTTTAGAGAGGAAAGGAACGCCATAATACCAACAGGACAGGCAAGGAGAAAAGGAGACAGTTAAGAGTAGGATTAATTAGTGCAGATTGCATGTGAGTATCAGCTTTCTCAAAGAAGTAGGCTTTCGGGGCCCTTTTAAATTTCTTAAAGTTGGATTCAAGGCTGAGATAGTCTGGGAAAGGGTTCCAAAGAGGAGGGGCTAAGAAATGAAAGGCTCTTTCAAGATGGCGGCAGCAGTCTTAGCGGTGTGAGGACATTTTTTCCTATGGGCAGGAAACGAAAAGGCAAAACGGGGCTGTTGCCCTCACCGCCCCGTGGGGCCTCGACGCCTGTTTCCGTTATGACTGGTCCTATTGACGCTTACCTATTGCGTTCCGCACCAAATTCAGGAGCTGGTGGAGAGTGCCGTGCTGCGGTTTCGCCAGAACTGGGAAGTTCGGCGTCTGCTTCAGCGATATCCTTCTCCCCTGTGTTGAGTCCAGCGCTGAAGGTCCCACGCAGCTCTCTGTTGCCGGAGGGCTTCCTGGAAGTGCTCGCTTCTGCGTCGACAGGAGACGGTGTTTCTTCACGAGGGCCAGGAGAAGGAGGGCTGGTGGAGCGAGATCAACAAGCTGGTGGTGAGATTGTCTCTTCACAAGCCTCGGTGCGAGTTGGAGGTGTCTTGGCAGAGGAAACAGCCGGTCCTGCGGGACGAGTCGACCTGCTGACGCCCATGGAGGCTGAAGGTTTGCCTGCTGATTCAGGGCTGACTTTTACATTGCAGCGTCCTTCGGATTTTACTTTAGAGGCAATATGGAACTCCCTCAGTTTTCTTCCTTGGTTTCTCAGGTGAAATCTGTGACGACCTCTGTTACTGATCTAGAAAGGAAACTTTCAGAAGTGACTGTGACTGTGGGGGGTTTACAAAATAGAGTTATTAATGTGGAAGATCAAGTTGATGTATTTAAGAAGAATTTCCTCTCAGTACAATATAGAATGGAGCATTTGGATAATCTTTCTTGGGCACATAATTTGCGTATTGTAAATTTTCCTAGGGTTCCTTCTGTTTCTGCAAGAGATATGTTTCAGGAATATTTGAGTGAGACATTAGGGGTTTCACCTGAATTAATGCCTCCTTTGGTTAAGATCTATTATCTCCCTAAGGGGAAGAGAATATCTGGTGGGGCCCTAGGGGTAGGATTGGGCCAAGGGGAAGAATTGAATATCACGGATCTGATAGAGAATTCTGGGCTTAATTCTCAGGAATCTTCCACTTTACTTATTACATTTGCCCTATTGTCTGACAAAGAATGGATGTTGAAGCTGTATTTTAGGAAAAGGAAGCTTCCCTTTAGGGGCTTGGCTGTCCGTATGTACCCTGATTTGGCTCGTGATACCCAGAAAAGACGCAGGGAGTTTCTCCTGCTCCATTCTGGAGTCCTACAGCTGGGAGGGCTTTTCTTTCTTAAACACCCTTGTAAATGTCTGGTGAAGTACCAGGCGGTTTCCTATATTTTTTTTGAGCCCTCCCAGCTGGTAGCCTTCATTAGTGCTAAGCGGTCAGACTTAATAAGTGATCCTCCTTGACTCATGATGTGTTTGTCCTGAATTTTGACTGCTACCTTGTTTCTTACGTATTTGGTATAGTTATTATTACTTTATAAGAAGTTCCCTCCTTATTGTGGGCTAGTGAGGTTGGCATTGTATGCATAATTTCTTAAATTTGCCATGGGAGATGTAGTGGAGCCGTGCGTATTTTCCTATTTTGTTATATGTTTTGTTTTTCTGAGTGTCAACCTGTTTCCGCAGGAAAGAACTATGTTTCTTTCTTGATTATATTGTAAAATTTCATTTAAAAAAAAAAAAAAAAGAAAAAATGAAAGGCAACACGTCGCATGGAGTCCAGACGAGCACGGGTAACCGAAGGAAGTACCAGGAGATTAGCTGTTTGGGAAGGAAGAACTGGTGTTAGACAGTTAGGAGTGAGAAGAGTAGGTAAGTACAGCAGGAGAGCTGCATAGTATGCTCGATGAGCCATCATAAGAACCTTAAAGTGAAATCCACATACCTTGGCTTAGAAATGAGGTTCATGACTGTTTGGTATGCGCAAAACTAACCCATTTGGAGAAACTGTCCCGAGTGAAATCGATAGATAAGAGGTAACCAATGAATTTGATGAAGCAGAGGAATGACATGGTCATATTTGGCAGCATTTCACAGTAAATGAACGGCTGTATTTTAGGCCCCCGAAGATGGGGTGGGGAAGGGAGGAAGGACCATGATCATTGCTTAAAGGTAACAAACAACGCACTAGTTATCAGGAATTTTGTCAACCTAGCCAGTATCAAAATTTGGCTGCACTTCTCTGGACCTCTACCACTATCACTAGCATGCACCTGGCTCATCTCACTGCCTGTCTGTGAGCAGGGTCGTAGCAAGCTAGAAATGTGCCCTGTGCGACTCACGAAGCTGGCGCCCCCTTCCACGTAGCCACACATGGAAGTCCCAGTGATGATGTTAGTGCCCCTTGTGTACTTGTGTCCTGTGTGGTCTTACTGCTCGCAAAGCTCTTGCTACGCCAAACCTCCTCACTTTTCTAAACCAACAGAGAGACTGCAGAAGAAGTAAAAGAAAAGAAAAGTAAATCCTGGTGGTCTAGCGGCCCTTGAACCCCCCCGCAACCTACAACCCAAAGTAAAATAAAATAAAAGTAAAATTACCTGGTGGTCTAGTGACCCCTAAATCCATGCCTTATATGACAGTCTAACCCTGTCCAGTGCATCCCAGGATGCACTGCGCGGGGCCAGGTACGCCATTTTACAAGATGGTGGACCAGAGCAGGAGCGTGTAGGCAGCAATCCCTCCTATTTTAAGGTACGGGGGGGGGGGGAGGGGTTGGATTTAGAGGCCATTAGACCACCAGGTAATTTTACTTTTCTTTTAATTTGGTTTGGGGGCGGGGGGTTCAAGGGCCAGTAGACCACCAGGATTTCACTTTTCTTTTCTTTTACGCGGGGGTGGGGGGTAGACCACCAGGTGATTGCTTTCTATCAGAGCACCAGCCCACGACAGTGTCTTGATGGCATCGGAGGCTTTTCCCGATGCTGCGACTGTCCCCGATACCATCAAAATACTGATAAGCAAATTAGCCACACAGTGCCTGGAGAGCATGTCAAACTAGCGCAGACTTCTTGTGCACATGTGTTTGGCTTGCTCTCCCAGTTTAATGCTGTGGTGGCTCATTTGCATACATACGGTTACCACGGTGGGCATTTGCACGCCCTATCCTTCCTGCATCGCACGTTAAAATGTGTGTGTTGTCAGAAACGTAAAAAAATCGATCCAGCGCGGGTCTAGTGCTGATTTTCTGCATTGGCCTGTATGGTTGCTCTATCTCTTTTCACCAGTGATAGCCTAACACCCTCCACTGTAAGAGTCAAGCACCCTCCCTTTGTGTCCTGGCCACCCTCCAGGCCAAGTTGGAATTGCAGAAAGACACTTAACCCCTCCCACCAGGAGCTGTTATACTGCTCCATTATTTCATGCTATGGCACACCCTTTTTGGACATGCCATACTGATAGTTTTCCCTACACGGAGATCCTGTAGTTTATAGTTTATTCTTTCGTTTGATATACCACCTTTCTTGGATGAACAAATCAGTTTACATTCAAAATTCATTACTTGGAATTGGAAAAGACATTACAATGTGTTTGATAGTAAAGAAGAAACTTAGAAGAGAGAGAGAGATCAGTAGAGATGGGCAGGAGAAAATAAGTAAGGTGGGGGATGGTAGCAGCGTCATTGAAGGTACTGTGCCTGGTGCCCTCTTGGACTTTCATTAAAGGCGGAATTCAAATAATGGGCTTTAAGGCCTTTCTAGAATTTCTTGCAAGAGGATTCTAATCGGAGTTCGGTGGGTAGGGAATCCCAGAGAGAGGGAGGCAGGAAGGAAAAAGCTGCTGTACAGGTGCACTCTAGTCATGCTTCGTTTGGTGAAGGATTTATAAAAATATTCGAGCTCCGAGATTGCAGCTGTCGAGGTGGAACATATGGAATTAAAGACAAGGATAGGTACTGAGGGGAGACGGGAATAGAAAGTTTTTTGGGCAGGGATAAGAATCTTGAATTTTACGCTGTGGATGTTTCATAGCCAATGTTTATCTATAAAGAGTTGTATGATGTGATTGAATTTTTTGGTGTTACTGAGTTGCTTTATTGCTATGTTTTGAACAGCTTGCAGTCTGTTCATATTGAAGTGTCTACCCATTGTAGACCCCATTACAGCAATCTATGCATGAGATTACAAAGGCGTGGATTAAGGTGTGCAGGGTTGCAGGGTTAAGGAGGTTTTTAATGGAGCAATGAAAGTATGAAGATTTAATCACAACAGAGTAAAGGGACTGAAAGTAATTCCTTATCAAAAATATAGCCTAAGATTTTTAATGAGTCTGTTAGTGCTATTGGGGTTCAAAAGGGGAGAAACTGTAAGCCTAAAACTGTGTCCAGACATCTATATTGTGACTGACTTAGAAGGGTTTAATGTAAGACCATTAATGGTGAGCCAATGACAGGAGTTCAGAGGTCATAGATCAGGATATAATGGATTGGTATGGGCAACTAGTTGAATGCCATCTGCGCAGGCCTGGATGTAAGCACAGGTAACAGAGGCATCGGCCTAGGGTGCCAAATTTTGAAGGGGCCAAAGAGGAGCCTGCTCCCACTTACCTTCGGACCATGTGTATGTGCTGCTTCAAAGGGGCATCAATGTGGTATTACTGCACCCCTCCGCTCCTCTTCTGGCCCTCTAATCTTTGGGATTTCTGACACCCCCTCACCTCCCACTATCTGGGGCTGTTGTCTGCTCTTGCTTAGGGGCATCAAAAGGGGCTGATAAAAATATCAACAAGGTTGGCAAGAGAAGTGAGCCTTGACAAAGATTACAAATTAAGGGAAGATGGGGAGAGTTAAAGGTGATTATTTAAGAATGAGATAAAACCATTATGGTACCGCTGATGCCTAAGTTACTGAATCATGATATGAGGAGTTGATGATTGAATAGATCAAAGGCAGAAGATAAATTAGGCAATATGATGATGCTGCCTGGTTCGAGTCTAGGTGTTTGTGAACATCATTCATTAATGCTGTAATTATTGTCTTGGTACACTGACCACTATGAAAACCAGACTGGTGGAGGTGTAAGACACTGGTATTCACTATGAAAGCAGACTGGTGGAGGTGTAAGGCACTGGTATTTTCAATGAAGTTGTTGAGTTAAAGAGCGACTGATTTCTCTGCTATTTTGGAAAGGTATAGTAGACTGGAAATTAGTTGATAGTGCCTGGGTTAGACAGACATAGTACCTTTAGAAGGAGCGTAACTGAGTAGGAGAGGGGGATGGAGATCAGGCAGAGGGTAGATGGAGACAACCAAATTCTGAACAGACCTTCCAATCTATAACAATATATTTATTTATTTATTTAGCTGTATTTATATCCAGCTTTTCACCGGGTCAAAGCGGCGTTACATAGAGGGGTGGGGAAATTAAGTATAGGGCGGGGCCATCACCGAGGAGGCAACATTGATGATTTTGACATAGGACAGACTTTGGACATGGGACAGACGTTAGACATAGACAGGATAGTATAGCCTTGATTCAAAGTTCATGGTGGGCGAGGTCAGTGGTTAGTGCGCTTTTCGGTGGGAGTCGTGATGAAGTATTCCTGGAAAAGGATGGTTTTTAGCTGTTTTCTGAAGGATAGTAGGTCGGCGTTGTTTCTGAGACAGCTTGGTATTGAATTCCATAAGGATGGAGCATAAAGTTCAAAGGCTCGGTTGCAGGTCCGTTGCAAGCATTTAGTTCTTTTGTGGGGGACTGTGAGGGAATTGCTGGAGGCTTGTCTGGTAGTTCTGCCGTGGGCTGGACAAGACAGTAGGGTGCGAAGCTGGGTGTTCTGTGTTTGGTGGATGGCTTTGTGGGTGAGTAGGATGGCTTTGTATTTAGTCCTCACTTCCAGGGGAAGTATATGAAGGTCTTTGAGAATTGGGGTGATGTGATCGGTTTTCTTTGCTCTCTGGATGATTCTTGCTGTGGTGTTCAATGCTGTTCGGAGGGGGCTGGTCTGTGTGGCTGGAAGGCCATGGTAGATTATGTTGCAGTAATCCAGATGTGGGAGTGTCGTGGCTTGCATCACTATTCGGAAGTCTTGATGTTCAAGAAGGGGTCTGAGACGTTGCACTGTTCTTGCCTGTATATGGTGAGTAGCTATCTTTACTTAGATGTCTACAAGGTTTTTTTTCCTGTGATAAGAAGAACATTATAGGGATTTTATTCTGGTTGGCTAAGCTTTGAGGTTTTTCCCCCTAACAATAAGAAAAAATAAAAAGAGCAGAAAAAAGATTTGCAGCTTAAATAACAACAGGAATTGGATTATATAATCAGGAGGTTTTATTGAATACTGGGGACTCAAAGGGTTCAAGTTTATATACCCCTGTTTGGGACACAGGTTGCCATCAATTGTACACAGACCTCCACTGTTACACTGTTACAGTGTGTGTGTGTTGGGGAGGAACTGGCAATGGAAAGCTCCCTAGAGTAGTTATTTATTTAGCAATGCTTACATACTGCTTCTCACCAGGTCAAAGTGGTCTACATTCAAGTACTGTATATATATTTCTCTTGTCCCTAAAGGGGCTCACAAATCTATGTTTTTGTACCTGAGGCAACAGAGGATTACGTGGCTTGCCCAAGGCTACAAGGAGCAACTGTAGGACTAGAAAGCCCAGTCCCTCCAGCTTGAGGCAACTGCCTATCTTCTCCATTCACTGCTCTATCAGCTTTGGTAATGCAAAGTTTTGCCAGTCATCAGAATGCCGGGATGGAGCCAAAACTGTGATGCCACAATTTTGAATTCTACTAGAAGACTTCACAGCATTGAAAATGAAAACAAAATTTCAGCGGGAGACAGAGAAGAAACTGAATTTAAAGGAGCACCTTGAATTACTGTTCTTAAACATAAAGAACATAGGATATGCCATACTGGGTTAGACCAAGGGTCCATCGAGCCCAATATCCTGTCATCATGTTCAAGTCTGGATTCTTCCAGGTATGCTGAGGCTATCCTGATCATCTGCCAGTGACAGACACTACAAGGGGCTTTTAATTCCTACTTCTTGGGTTTACTTCCTTACTGCTTCTTGAGTACTCTACCTCCATTCTTGCTCTTGTAGTACAAGCATGAAGAAGATCAGCAAGAGGCTTACACCATGTGGCCAGACAATGTGAAAGCCAGCAGTTTTGCTAATGCATCAACATTTGGTCTTAACTTACCCTCGGAGTTGGCCCCAGATTGGTGGAAGATATTGAGTGCAGCACTGTTAACATCACAGATTACACTGGTCAACAAATTTTTACAAAAGTCATGTTACTGAAATAAAAAGTCATTTATCAATTTTTATATGCTGAACACGAATATGACAGTGAAATTGCAAAGTTGGCTCTAGTTTTTTTGTAATCTACAAGAATTAATGTTTACATCACGAAATGCATGTCAATAGCAAATATAATAGGCCTTCAGTTAATACCTGTAAAAAACCAAGTCATAGACTATTTCTTAGATTTTTTCGCCTGTCTCTTGTACAGCTGTTTGGGAGTTTCTCTGGGGAGTGTCCAGCAGTAGTCAGCCAGCATTGTAGTGGACCATTTTCCCTGGTATTTTTGCTCCATCGTTGCGATATCCTGGTGAAAACATTCGCCCTGTTCATCACTAACCATACCACAGTTGTCAGGAAAGAAATAGAGATAGGAATCAAGGAAATGGATCTTTAGAGACATATTGCAGCCAATTTTCTGATACTGCATCAGCATGTCTTCTACTAGTTCCTTGTAGTTTTCTGCCCTAACATTCCCGAGAAAGTTTGTTGACACTAGGCGAAAAGCATTCCATGCTTGTTTTGCATCACCCTGCAGCAAGTTGTTGAACCGGTCATCTTTGAAGAGCTCTCGAATCTGAGGACCCACAAAAGCTCCCTCTTTAACCTTTGCTTCGCGGAGTCGAGGGAATTTTTCATGCAGGTATCGGAAAGCTGGCAAAGTGCGGTCCATGACTTTCACAAAGTTTTTCATCAAACCTGGTTTGTTGTGAAGGGGTGGTAGTAGGATTTTGTGAGCCTCAACCAGAGCTGGGTGCTGGATATTCTTCTCCCCAACTGTTACATTTTGTCTGCGATTCCATTCCTTCTGCAAGTAGTGCCAATCCCTTGCTCGGCTATCCCACTAAAATTCACCGCGGTGTTATCCTCCTGGTTTTTTTGTCGGGGACACAAGAGAAGAGCTCGATGATTATATTTGGCCCGGCGATAAGCCTGGTCAATAAGTTTCTGGTTAAAAAAAACCAGGAGGATAACACCACGGTGAATTTTATTACAAAATTCTCTCCTTTAAGCTATTCTATACAGAAAATTCTACGTAAACATTCAAATGTGTTACAAAACACTCGGGGTCTACAGGGACATCATATCAGATGTGTTTGGCAGCGGCACGTCAATTTGAAAGAATTAGTTAGTCTGACTTAGTTGCGCCATCTTTCATCAGTCTCTACTCCTTTGAATGAACCACGGGGCCATTCTCCCTGTGGGAATTGTAATTTTTGCTTTATGAATTTGCAGATTGACCATTTCATGTACCATGATACCACCTATGTTTTAAGGAGTATAACTTCATGCGAATCTGCTTTCGTAATTTATGCTTTACAATGTCCTTGCAACCTATTATATGTGGGCAAAACTACCAGACCTTTACGATTACGATTGGGGGAACATAAGAGCCGATTAAAATGTCGAGTGACAGAAGCTCCTATCGTCCAGCATAGTCTGTTGAAGGGACATGTGTTTATGGATTATAAGTGCTTTGTTATTGAACAGATACATGCAGGCAGAGGAAATCAGACACGGGAACAATTTTTGACGTTTTCAGAACAACGATGGATTTTTGTTTTGCGAGCCGTGGAACCTACAGGTCTGAATAACATGATTGAATGGCGTGCTTGTTTGACGTAATCAGACAGCTCTCACCAATACCTTGGTCTGATTGGTGGTTTTTGATTTAAATGAGTCGACAGATCGTCTGCCCGCATGCGCGGCGTTTTTCTTGATGCAAGTAACATCACTATTGAAACGTGGGCAGCAGTATTGAGAATCATTTTGAATCATTTTGAGTCTGTCAACATCTGCTGGTAAGCTGGCTGCTATAAATGTTCATGTTTATCATATTGGCAATATGTCATGAGTAGATTCCCTTGTATGCTTGACATGTGTACACATTTTTTTCAATTTTTTTCAACTTTAGAGTGCCATGGGAGATAGGAGCTTTTCTCTCAAGTTTAACTTTATTCCCATGGGGATGTTGGAGTTGTGATATTTATAAAGGAAACCCCCCTGAAGAATCCTATTACGGAGAAACGCGTTGGAGCGCTACACAGAACAGCGTCGGGCAATCCTTTAATTACTCAAGATAAGTTTTTTACTTATTGGAATGCGTGTTGATTCACCTTTACATGGCAATCAGTCTTGATAGATATATATTTATTTTTGGTGATATTTTACACGCATTGGAAAATCTTTTAACTATTCAAGATAAGTCTTCACCCATCGGATCGTGTAAAGATACACCCTTACAGGACAAGAAGTTTTGATAGAATTTTATTTATTTTTGGTGATATCTTGCACGTATTGGTTTTTTTATATACCTTGTTCATGTTTTGATTACCGGCAGGTCATTGATGCTAGATGGCACGGCCCTGCTAACCAAAGTTATTAGCAGTTAGCCTTAAGTGTCGGGAAGTCTGAGACCTAGCCACTTATTACATGAACAAGTCATAGAGAAAAGTTAATCAAGCATTGAAGGGCATTTATATCTTTTGAGCGATAATATTTCTGAGTCTTTCATGTGGACGGCATGCGCTACTGGAATAGATGGAAGACGGTTTCCATTGTTCAAAAGCACAGCCTTCAGATTCAGTTTCAAAGAGTCTATAAACAGTCTCCAGTCTTGTGGGTCATGAGTGATTTTTAAGGCATTCATGAGGCTTTCAATATCAGAAAAGAATACCAGATTACTTTCCTTTCCGACTGCGTATAGTACACTGCTGACGTCAGATGGCTTCAGCAGCCGTCTGGCAGTAGTATTGCATTGCATCAGAAAATGATGCAATCAACTCTGGATGATGTGTGCATGCTGGTAGTTGTTGATATGGAAGGACAGACTAGATAGGCCATGTGGTCTTTTTCTGTCATCATATTTCTATGTTTTATGTTTCTATTATGCAATGTGATGCAATATTACATCATTCAAGGCTTATTTGGGATGTTGTTGATGTCCTACTGGATAAATTTACACGGTGAAACGTCAAAAATGAACTACACGCAATATCTTCAAAACGAGAGCCAATAAATATTTTTTAATGTTATATTCATGTTCAGCTCACCAAGATACTACAGATTAGGGCCTTTTAAAGTCAGTAACGATTTCAATGTTGACCAGTGTTATCTCTGCAGCAGAATCACTCCTAACAAATGCACAATCGTTCTAGGAGATCTAAATCTACCATCTACCACAACCCATCAAGCACAAGGATTTATAGAAACAATGAATGCAATGGGATTTAAGCAAACAGGGCAAAAACCTACACACACTAAAGGAAATATCTTGGATCTCATTTTCCTCCCATACGACACTCCAAGTGATATACTCAATCAAAAATTACTGATCCAACAAATGCCTTGGTCCGACCATTATTCAATTGAATTCAGCATACCATCCCTACCAAGTAAATCTATTACAAATCAAATCACTTATCAACAAAGAAAATACCGCAAATTCAACAAGGATCAATTTTTAAAAGAAGTATTACCTGAGATCCAAATGGACACCACAAATACTGACACATTAATAAGCAGATGGAACACGATAATAAACCAAGCAGCCACCATACCTAACAGACCCACAACTTCCAAACATCAATCTAGGAAAAATGCAGTATGGTACACAAAAGAAGTACGCAATCTAAAAAGACTCCTAAGAAGGATCGAAAGGAAATGGGGGAAATCAAAAAGTCCTGCCTATAAAATAACCTACTTCAACAATTTAGAAGATTACAAATCATCAATTAACAATAACAAACGAGACTATCATACCAAACTAATCAAGTTGGCTCTAAACAAGCCAAGAGAAATGTTTGACATTGTCAAATCCCTTATTATTAACCAAAAGGAAGATAGCTCAACATTCACACCAGACACCAACACTATGGGTAGATACTACAAAGAAAAGATGGGCATGACAGCAGTATCTAACTACCAATTCAAAACAAGCATCCTGACTTCCAATCAAACTTGGAAAACATTCACCCTTATCAATGAAAGCCAGCTAGAAGATATAATTAAATCTCTTAACACCTCAACATCTGTACTAGACCCTTGTCCAGCAACTTGGATTCGATTGACTCGTGACCACCTATCTCCACATATACTAAAGCTAATCAACTCCTCATTAAAACAAGGATATATCCCAATGGAACTAAAAACCGCCTCCATTCGCCCCATCTTCAAAGGAAAGGAACTGGACAAAACTCAACCAAGCTCCTACAGACCCATTTCAAGCATGCCATTTATGACAAAAATACTAGAAAAAGCAGCACAAAAACAACTCCAATACCATGTAGACAACCACGCTCCACTTGACCCTCAACAACACGGGTTTAGACTAGGACACAGAGTGGAAACCCTCATCATGGCTTTAACAGACAAGCTGCTAAAAGGCATTGAAAAACCCAATGTAGGTTTCATTTTAATATTCCTGGATATATTTCGACACATGATTAACTCACCCACAGATCGCAGAAAATTGGACTCACAGACAAGGTTCTGTCATGGTTTATTTCCTACCTAACAAACAGAAGCATCAAAGTTAAAATCGGTAACAACATATCAAAACCATTTCACCAAAAGTCAGGAATACCACAAAGATCCGCATTATCATCACTTCTCTTTAACCTATATATCCAAACTATTTGCAGCATAATCAAAGAACATGGCATATATTTTCATTTATATGCTGATGATATAATGCTTTACACTCAAATCAACACTAAACAGCCAAATTTACAAAAAAATTGAAGAATGCCTCAATAGCAGCACCAGTTGGTTGACAAACCACAACCTCCATCTAAATATTAAGGAAACAGAAATTCTATTTATTACAAAGGACAGCTCCTTCACTCCACTGGATTCAATAACGTTAAACAAAGAAAGCTTCAAGGTCAAAAAAGAGGTGAGATACTTGGGAGTTACTCTTGACTACCAGCTCAATTTCAACAAGCACGTGAGTAACATAGTCAAGGGCATATACAACAAGCTATAAATGCTCCAACACTTAAGACCTCTCCTCCCCACAAACAACTTCAGAACAGCAGTACAGGCTATGATCTTCCCGCACCTAGATTTTTGTAATGCACTACTGAAGGGTCTCCCAAAACAAACAATCCACCGACTACAGCTAGTCCAAAATACAGCGGCTAGAGTAACAGCTCAAGTACCAATTAAAGATCACATCACACCAGTATTGAAGCTTCTCCACCGGCTCCCAATAGAGAGTAGAATTAAATTCATAGAAACATAGAAACATGATGACAGAAAAAGACCACATGGCCTATCTAGTCTGTCCTTCCATATCAACAACTACAACAGTCCACTTTTTACCTTTAGAGATCCTCTGTGTTGGTCCCATGCTTTTTTGAATTCAGTTACTGTCCTCATCTCTACCACCTCCACTGGGAGACTATTCCATGGATCCACTACTCTTTCCGTAAAGAAATATTTCCGCATATCACTCCTGAATCTATCTCCCTTCACCCTCATCCCATGTCCCCTCGTAGCAGAACTTTGCTTTCAATTGAAAGAGGCTCTCTCCCTGAACATTTATGCCACGGAGGTATTTAAACATCTCAATCATATCACCTCTATCCCGCCTTTCCTCTAAGGTGTACATATTAAGATCCTTAAGTCTGTTCTCATATGCTTTATAATGAAGCCCACTAATCATTTTAGTAGCCACCCTCTGCACCGACTCCATCCTGTTCACATCCTTTTGAAGGTGCGGTCTCCAGAATTGCACACTATACTCCAAATGAGGTTGCACCAAAGACTTATAGAGAGGAATTATCACCTCCTTTTTTCTGCTAGCCATTCCTCTCCGTATGCCCCCAAGCATCCTTCTAGCTTTTGCCGTCGCCTTTTCTACCTGTTTAGCTACTTTAAGATCATCAGACACAACCACGCCTAGGTCCCGCTCTTCTTTAGTGGACAAAAGTACTTCACCTCCTATACTGTATTGCTCCCTTGGATTGCTGCAGCCCAAATGCATGACCTTACATTTTTTAACATTAAATCCCAGTTGCCAAATTCTAGACCATTCTTCAAGCTTAGCTAGATCCCTCCTCATGTTACCTACACCTTCCTGGGTGTCTACTCTATTGCAAATTTTGGTATCATCTGCAAAGAGGCAAACCTTACCCGACAGCCCTTCCGCTATATCACTAACAAAGATGTTAAAAAGAATCGGACCAAGGACAGATCCCTGGAGCACACCACTGGTAACATCCTTCTCCTCAGAGTGAGCTCCATTTACTTGTACTCTTTGTCGCCTCCCACCCAACCAATTTCTAACCCAAGCAGTAACTTTAGGGTCCATCCCTAGGGTGCTGAGTTTGTTTATAAGTCGCCTGTGTGGAACAGTGTCAAAGGCTTTACTGAAATCTAAATACACCACATCTAGAGCTCTCCCTCGGTCCAACTCCCTGGTCACCCAGTCAAAGAAATCAATCAGATTTGTCTGACAAGACCTGCCTCTGGTGAATCCATGCTGCCTCGGATCCTGTAATTCGCTGGACTCCAGAAACCTCACTATTTTCTCTTTCAGCAGCGTTTCCAATAATTTACTCACCACCAAAGTTAAACTAACCGGCCTGTAGTTTTCAACCACATCCTTACTTCCGCTTTTGTGTAAAGGCACCACATGAGCCTCTCTCCAGTCCTTTGGCACCACTGCCGACTCCAATGAGCAGGGCCGGATTTAGCTATACGCCATGTACGCCATGGCGTAGGGCCCACAGCTGCAAAGGGCCCACAAAAATTGAACTAGTTAGGCTTTTTTTTTTTAATAAAATAAAAAAAAACCTGCTGGCTGCCGCCGCGGGGCCCCCTCTGCTGCCGCGGCAGCATGGACTGACCCGCGGGGGCCCCCTCTGTAAGCTCGGTCCCTCCCTCCGTGCCTCCGTGTCTCCCTCCGTGCAGGCTGTGAGAGACGCGAAGGCAGACTGTCTCCTTCTGCCTTCGCGTCTCTGTTAAGCCAGCAGGGTTTTTTTTTAAATTAAATTTTACTTTAGGCCGGGGGTAGGACTGGTAATGGGCTATTGGGGGGGCTGGGACTGGGACTGGAAATGGGTTGGGGGGATTAAGGCTGGAGGTGGGCTGATGAGGTTAGGACTGGTTGTGGGCTGTTGGGGGGGGGTTAGAACTGGTAATGGGCTTTGGGGGGGTTAAGACTGGTAATGGGCTGTGGGGGGGGGCTAGGACTGGAAATGGGCTGGGGGGGTTAAGACTGGAGGTGGGCTGATGGGGTTAGGACTGGTAATGGGCTGTGGGCTGATGGGCTGATGGGGGGGGTTAGGACTGGCAATGGGCTATGGGGGGCTGACTGGAAATGGGTTGATGGGGTTAGGACTGGAAGTGGGCTGATGGGGGGTTAGGACTGGTAATGGGTTATAGGGGGGGCTTAAACTGAAAATGGGGTGATGGGGGGTTAGGACTGGTATTGGGTTGGGGGGTTGCTAGGACTGGAAATGGGCTGATGGGTGGCTAGGACTGGAAATGGGCTGATGCAGGGACTAGAAGGGAATGGATGCTGGGTGAGGCTGGAACTAGAAGGGAGCTGATGTTGGGGGAGGATTAGAATGGGATGGGGCTGGAAGAGTAAAATGGAGAAGGGAAAAATATTTTGTGTGGGAGGGATAAAAAAATCTACAATTGGCCGGGTATTGGGAGAGTAAGTGGGGATTGAGGATGGAGGGGTAAAATTTGAGTGGATGAAATAGGAATGAGGAAAGAGCAAAAGGAGAAAGATTAGTATGTTAAAGCAGATGTAGAGAGAGAATGGAAAAAAACTAGAAGAGAGAAGAAAGGACAAATGGACAGCAGACGATGGAGAGTTAGCAGAAGACATGAAGAAACCAGAAGAAAGTGGCTGGAGCAATTGCAGCTGAAAAAAATGCACAAAAGGTAGAAAAATATCTCTTTATTTTGAATTTATTAATTGGAATATGTCAGCTCTGGTAAATGTGCATCATTAACGTCTGCGCTTTGTTTAGTACAAGAGCAAATTAATGTATAGTTTTATTTCTACAGTGTTGTACATTCCAAGTTTGGCTTTTGGGATTCCCAGTTTAATTATTGTCTTCCTGTTTCTAAAATGTGATTACTTGTTTGGTGATGGTCTATGTTCTGCATGTGTAACTGAGCTGAGGTGTTCTGTTTATATAATTCCTATTTGACATTGCCACTTGTTCTCTTTCCCCAGTAGGTCATGTATTGTTGTTCTCTGAAATGTATTGGTTTAATATTTGCAGTGTTGCCTTTTGATTGGTAGAGTATGGTGCTTTGTGAGTCCTGGTAGTGCTGTTAGGATACGGCGGGTTTGCTATGGGTTCTAAATGGGCAGTGTTTGTAGTAGTTCCTAATGTGTCTGGCAGTTGGCACTGGATTATAGTAATGTAGAAATCTTTTAGTCTTTCTTTATCCATACACTCATTAAGAGGCACGTTTACTAAAAGTTAGTATATGGTAACATTATGCAAATATTTATGCAAATGAGGCCCCTTATGCAAATGAGGCCCACACCCCCCTTGGGCCGCCCCTGCTGGGGGCCCACAATTTTTGTTTTGCATAGGGCCTCACTCAAGGTAAATCCAGCCCTGCCAACGAGGCATTGAAAAGGTCAGTCAGTGGAGTTGCTAGAACGTCCCCAAGTTCCCTCAGTATTATAGGGTGTATCCCATCCGGTCCCATTGCTTTGTGTACTTTAAGTTGAGCTAGTTTCTCACGAACACAGTCTTCTGAAAATTGTTCAAGATGTCCCTCGCTTCTGTTCTTATTTGTGGGTGTTTTCTGAGGTCCTGCTCCTGGTTCTTCATCTGTGAACACAGAACAAAAATATTTGTTAAGCAATTCCGCTTTATCCTTATCAGCTTCTACATATGCCCCCCCTGCACCCTTGAGTCTGACAATACCACTTTTGCCCTTCCTCTTCTCACTAATATATCTGAAAAATGTCTTATCCCCCCCATTTTATTGCAATGGCTATTTCCTCCTCCTTTTGAATCTTTGCCTTCTTGACTACTTTGCTAGCTTCTCTAAGTTTTTCCAAATACAGATGCCTGTCTTCCTCTCTCTGTGATCTCTTGTATTTCATGAAGGCCTCCCTCTTTTTCTTCACTTTTTCAGCTACTTCCTTCGAAAATCATAGCGGTCTCCTTTTCCTTTTGCCTTTATTTACCATTTTAACAAAAAGGTTGATTGCCCTTAAAATACCCCCTTTCAGTTTTGCCCACTGTTTTTCTACATCTCCCAGCTGTTCCCATTCCACTAACGAATCCATCTTCGCAAAGTTAGTCTTCCTAAAGTCTAAGATCCTCACCTTGGAATGGATTCTAACAGCCCTAGTCCTAATACTGAACCACACCATCTGGTGATCACTGGATGCAAAATGATCTCCCACTACAACCGAATTCAAGGTAATCCACGCAATATTTAAATCCCTACAAGCCGAGTCATCCACCTACCTGAAGACGCTGATGACACCCACCCGTGACAACAGACCAAGGAGAAGCAACAACAAAGAACTCATTGTGGTACCAGCCGAATTTAAAAATTTCAATTCTACGACATCCAAGAGAGCCCTCTCACTATACGCACCACAAGTATGGAATTCTTTTCCGGAAACTTTAAGAGCCACCAAGGATCCAGTAACCTTCCGCAAGCATCTAAAAACATATCTATTCACTGAACATTTTTGGGAACTAATTACCTAAATAGATAAAACCCATTTAAATAACCTGTGCATACAAAAAATAAATTGAATAGGTAATATACTGTACATACTCATTTCATAGGATGACCAACGAGAACATACCCCACTGATGAGTATACCACACCCTGATAAATATTTATCAGAGGACATTAGCAGAACCTAAAAGGATTTTCCCTTCCCTTTTCACTCCAAGTTATCCGTTTTTTAATGTAAAATGGTTTCATGTTTAATGTTTAATGTATAATACTGTTAACTTTGTTTAATGTAAATGTTCAGTTCTATGTAAACCGCCTTGATTCACGAAAGGCGGTAACAAATACAAATAAATAAATAAATAAATAAATATTCAGCCTTAACCCCACTTCCCTCCACCTAATTAAACTCAACAGTCATGATCATTTGAACACCACCCCCCAACAATAATCCTATAAAAATGCAGAATTAGACATGGGTGGGATATTCAGTGGGTGCAGTGGCTAGCGGTCACTGCTGAACCTTGAACCCGGATATTGAATGCCAGGACCATATCTGGCGACCGGCACTGAATATTTGGGATATCTGGATAGTGAGTTAGCTAACTGGCTCACAACAATATTCAGCCGCTGACTGGTTAGCTGAAGTGACTATGGTTAGGCGATCCTTTCAAGTGCCTAATTTTGGCAACTTTAGGGTAACAAGCTAGCAGCTGAATATTTTCCGCTAGTCGGTTATCTCTGGGTACCACCTCCACTCTGCCCCCAAAACACCCTGACACTAGCCGGCTAGTGTTGGAGCCCTTAGGGAAGGAGTAGATAACATGAGGAAGGATCTAGTGAAGCTTGAAGAATGGTCAAGAATTTGGTAGCTGATATTTAATGCTAAAAATTGCAGGGTCGTGCATTTAGGGGCTTGTTTACAAAGCCGCGGTAGCGGTTTCCGATTGTTATCGGAGCCGCGGCCCCATTAACAATCGGAAACCGCTACCGTGGCTTTGTAAACAAGCCCCTTAGGCCGCTACAGAATAGGTAAAGCACTTTAGCTCATGAAAGAAGAGTGGAACCTGGGGGTGATTTTTTTTGATGACCTCAAAGTAGCTAGAGAGATAGAAAAGGCAACAGCAGAAGCCAGAAGGATCCTTGGGTGCACATGGAAAGGAATGACTAGGAGGAAGGAGATGACAGTACCTCTGTATAAGGCTCTGGTGAGACCTCAGTTGGAGTATTGTGTGCAATTCTGGAGACCGTGCCTTCAAAAGGATGTAAACAGAATGGAGTCAGTGCAGGTTGAGCTATTAAAATGGTCAGTGGTTTTCATCATAAGGCATTTGGGGGACAGACTTAAATATCTCAATAGGTATGCTTTGGAAGAAGGGCAGGAGAGGGGACACATGATAGATCTGTTTAAATACCTTTGTGGCATAAACGTATAGGAGAGCCTATTTCAATTGAAAGAAAACTCTGGGGGCAATAGGATGAAGGTGAAAGGTGATAGACTCAAGCGTATTCTGAGGAAATATTTCTTTAGAGAAAGAAAGTGGATCCCAGTGGAGATGGTGGAGACGTAGGCTGTATCTGACTTCAAGAAAGCATGGGACAAACACAAGGGATCTCTAAGGGAAAAAAAGAGGGATTGCAGAGCTTAGTAGTTGGTATGGATGGACAGACTGGATAGACTATCTCGTCTGTATCGGCCATCATTTTTCTCTGTTTCTATAATTAAATTGAAACCCCAAGAAACCACACTCTGCATGTGTGCAGTACCAGAGAAATTAAAACAGCAATACATTTTCTCCTGTGCTGTGCAAAATATTAAGAAAGCAGTTGTAAATTCCCGAAACTAACATATTCCAATCACTAAATTGAAAATAAAATTATTTTCTTTACTTTTTTGTAGAACATAAGAACATAATATTGGGTCAGACCAAGGGTCCATCAAGCCCAGTATCCTGTTTCCAACAGCAGCCAAACCAGGTCAAATGTACCCGCCATGTCCCAGATTCTATGCTGCTTATCCCTGTCCACTTCAATAATGTTTTATGGACCTTTCCTCCAGGAGCCTGTTCAAACCTCTTTTAAACCCAGCCACACTAACAGCTTTTACTACATCATTTTATTTTTCTAATTATCTCACTCCTAGTCTTTGGACATTGTTTCCTGTCTTCTCCTAACTGTTCCCAGGGTCTTCTGTCCTTTTGCCATTTCTTTTCTCCTGTCTTCAATTCCTCCTCCATACCCATCTCCGACATTGATTTTTCACTTTTTACTTTCTTCCATTTATTTTTCTGCTTCTAAGATTTCACCTCTGCTTCTCATCATTCAGTCCTCAACCTCTCTCTTTATTACCATACGTGTATCAACCTACAGCTTTTTATCTTCTTCACTCCAGCCCTCCTATTCCCCATCTCTCTCTCTCCTTCCTACCCTCTCACTAACTCCCCCATTAATCCATCTCCCCCCATGATTTGCATTCAGCCTCTCCCCCCTCTCTTTTCTTCCCCAGTCCCTCCATAGTCCAGCATTTTCCCTTCTCTTCACGAGTTCCCTTGTTGTCCGACATCTTCCCTTCTCTACCACTCATAGTCTAGCGTCTCCCTTTCCTTCCCTACCCCCTCCAAGTGTCAGCATCTCCCATTTCCCCACCTTCCCAGGTGTTCAGAACCTACTCTTCCTTCCCATGTCCATCATATCCCCTTCTTTCCCTATTACCTTCAGGTGTCCAGTATCTCCCCTCCCCTTCCCTTCCATACAACCTAGGTGTCCAACATTCCCCTTCCCTACCCTACTACCCCTCAAGGTGTCCAGAGTTTACAGTACTCATATTCCTGATTCATCTCCTCTTCCCTTCTTTACCCGTCCCCCCAACTATCCAGCATCTCCCTTCCCTTCCTATCCCCCCCATGTGTCCCAGCCTCTCCCCTTTCCTGCACCCACAGGGGGCCAGCATCAACATTTCCCATCTCTATTACCACTGAAGCTGTTCAGCACCTTCCCTTCCCTTTCCCCTGCTGGTCCTACCTCCCCCCCTTGTCACTGCTATCACTATCACCCTCTATCCAGGCCTGCAGTACTAAAGAAGAGTCAGCGAGCCGGCGTGGGGCCTTGAACTTCCAGTTTTAGAGGGAGCAGGATACGACAGGCCTTGAGTGTGCTCATCTGCTCAAGACCCCACACTGGCCAGGTTCCAGCCATGTTGATTCTCCATTAGTGTCTCTGACTGCTGAGCCATGCAGGTGCTGCTCCCAGAATTGTGTCACCCTAGGTGGATGCCTAGTCCACTGAGAGATGGGGCCAGCCCTGCAGCTCAGTCACTCAGGGCTGGGATCTGATCCCATGAGCCTTAATGCAACTACGTGAGGACTTTTTTTCTCCTTAGTTTGTATCCCTTCCTTTCCACCTTCCTCCAAATCTACTTAGTCTAGTCACTACAGTGATGGTCATGAGGTGGAGGGGCTGGGGCTTTCCACCGGGGCAACTTCCAGAACCCTGTAATCAGGGACCCTGAATCCAGCCCCAAGATGTATCCTTTATACAATGACAATGACTCCCTCTTCCTTAGAGTTGTCAGCTGACTAGATTTGCCTGATGGGGCATACGGGGATCTGCAGTTCCGCTCTCCCAGTTGCATTTCCTAAGAAAAGCAGGGGAATAGTCAAAACATTTGAGCAGATTAGCAGACTTGCTGATTAAAATGCATTCAGTACCACCATCCAGTTAGTGCCACTGAATTCCCCACAGACCACGTAAAATATGTATGGCTAAAACTGGGGCTGTCTATGGGCGGATTAGGGGTGGTGAGTTATACAGTCAGCTGCTCATCAGATAGCTTATACTGAATATTGCCGCTAACCGGATAGGGATGCTGCTGTCTGATAAACCCAGATATTTAGTGCCGGAAATGGGATAAGTTCTGGTGCTGAATATCCGGGTTTAATTAAAGTGATGGTGGTGGCTACATGCGGCCACTACTGAATATACCCACCAGCAAGACTACAAGTCTTTGCATGCATTGGGACTGAATCAACCCTATTGGGCAAATTTGGAACCAACTGGCAAACCTTGTATTCTCTCTGCTCCTTCTTCCTGCAGCTTCCCAAACTCCGGCCAACCCAGAAAGCATAACACCCGACTCAGGACTGAACTGGGCTCCTTCCATTTGGAACTTCCACTAAGTCACTGGGCAGGACCAAGTCATTGGGGTAGATCTGCATTTTGGTTCTGTACAGAACTCTTGCTACTCCACCTGGTTCCACTCTAACGCACTCTGACTCAATGCCAACAAAACTACAGCCGCTTGGATCACCGGTAGCAGCTCTATTCCCACTGTCTCCCCTCTCTTGGATAATTCCTCCATCGTTCTTCAACCAGTCTTCCGATACATAGGCGTCCTTATTGACTCACACCTCTCCTTCTCTACCCAAGTTGGAGAGGTTGTTAAAACCTCCTTTGTAGCCCTCCATTGCTTTCGTGCCCTACAACCAATGTTCCCTCTAATTTTCTGTAGGCTGTGTGCGCATAAAATATCAGCTGTGGAGCTTTTGAAGGAATGTTAAATTTTTGTGCGCCACATAACGACACTCGGAGTTATATACTTTAAAATTTGACTACACATCAGAATACAGTATGTACACCACATTGATTTTAATCAAATTAAATGAAAATAGACGATTACTAGATGAAGCGGAAAATTTCTAGTAATTACAATCACAACTTTTAAATTTTAAGATGTCTGTGTTGTTTTCTATCAGAATCAGAACCGTAATTTTTGTGCGCTCTGTTGTAAAGTATGTGCGCGCGCACACGCGCACAGCTTAGAGGGAACAGTGCCTACAACCATTCCTCGACCTTCCTGCTCAAATTTCAGTTATCCTCAGCACTGCCATTGCTCATTTATTGCAACATTGTATGCAGGAATCCCCATTTATGAATTGAAGGAATTGTAATCCATCCAAAACACTGCCATTCATATTGTTTTCCAAGCAAAAAGTGTGACCACGTCACCTCCCTCATGATCCAGGACCACTGGCTTCCTGTCTTGCCTCGGATCCGGCACAAAGTCCTAACCTTAATACACAAGTCCCTAGTCACGCTCCTGTATATCTGTCTAATTTAGCGTTCCTCTATGCCCCTCCCCCCACTGCTTATGCTCCCAACACGTCAATAGATTAGTCATTCCATCATCTTCCAAGGCTTGATATGAGCTCACGAGACACTCTTCCTTCTACTTTATCTCACCCTCTCATTGGAATTGCCTTCCGGGTCCGGTTCACCTGGAGGACAACTTTAAAAAATTTAAAGCCCTTAAGACTGTCCTGTTTAGTGAGGCCTTCGGCTTGGGGGGAGATATTCTGGGCTGAGGTGTCATGCCACAGCTCTCTGCTCCTATCCCTTTACTCCTCTTTCCTGTAAACATTTTGTAGTTCTTTTCTTTTCTGTATCTTTGTATTTATATTGTAAACTGCCTTGTTGGTGTGCCTTAGGTGGTATATTTATTTATTTTATTTATATTCTCTTATATACCGCGCTATTCTGCATCAGTGCGGTTTACATTGAACAAACTGAA
The DNA here is from genome assembly GCA_033557465.1 of Ichthyophis bannanicus. NCBI lineage: Eukaryota > Metazoa > Chordata > Amphibia > Gymnophiona > Ichthyophiidae > Ichthyophis > Ichthyophis bannanicus. The sequence goes on along the minus strand of CM066035.1, from coordinate 881,935,310 downwards.
ATTACATTGAACAGGGCATTATAACTTGGAGATAACTATTTTACAGGGAACATGGGCTATGGAGGGTTAAGTGGCTTGCCCAAGACCACAAGGAGCACCTGTGGGACTAGAAACCCCAGTCCTTCCGGCCCAAGGTTGCTGTCCTCTAGTGGGATTTGAACCCCCGACCTTCCGGCCTGAAGTACCTTGCCCCAACCACTAGGCCACTCCTCCACTCCTGTATATCAAATCCAAATAAACTATAAACTCCAATCTCCCAACCAGAGATAAAGAGCACTCAGGATAATGACATGGGAGGGTCTTTCACCAAGTAGGAATCTAAAGGGTTAAGTTAGCAGATACAGACTTTGTTATTTAAGCTGATCATTGTTTCAATGTAAAGTTCATTGTTATGTTATATGTAAACCACCACTGATCTCTGGAAGAGGCGGTATATAAAAGCTTTTAAATAAATAAAATAAATAAAAATAAATGCTAAACCTCTGCCAGAGGCCAGGCTGTCTGGCAAGGACTTGGATGTAATGCTTCCAAAAAGACACAGACTGCATGACATTATTTTAGGTCCTGTGTGATGCAACCAGAAGTATCACCAGGAAGGAAATATCTTGCAAAGGCAGAGCTGAGTACCTAATAGGAAGGGAAGCTGGCCAAGAGCTCTACCCTACAGCAGAGCCCATAGCACGGCAGCGAGACATCAAACCGTGAACCGCTACTGTCTGTCGAAGAACAGATCTTTCATCAGCCCCATTCTGTGGAAAGCAGGCCAGCCAAAAATCCAAAAACTGCTGCAGACGATAAAAAGAAATGTCCTTTGGAAACTCTTAGGTTGTGCAGTGCTAAGCCTTTTAAAATTACCTCCACCTTCTTCTCCCCTCCCTCCCATACAGATTTACCTTTTAAATCTAAACTTTTTAAAATGTTTTGTATCTAGTTCTCAACTATAAGGCATAGTTTCCATGTTTTAAATCACTTTGGACTTACAGAGTATACCTCAATAAAGACCAAAGAACTGATTTTGCATTGGTAAATTGTCCTTCTACTCCACATGCCCGATTTTTTTTTTTTTTTGCTATTGCACCAATGAGCCGGATACCTGTGTGACTTGACTACGTGTGTTCTTAATGCACAATGTAATATCTGGAGTAAGGAGCCTATCAGCAGTTCTTATTTAAGCTTCTAATCTGAAGTCTGCCTTTAACCATTAGGCAGACTAGCCTATCGCCTAGAGCAACCAAATATTGGTGGCAGCAAAGAGCAACTGCCGGCAAGGAAAAACAGTAAGTGCTGACAGCCACATAAACTCAGAGAACTATCAGTGTCCAGTTATCCAGATAAACAGCCATTTAAATGGGTAAATGACTTCTGAAAATTGCTTCACCATGTATTTATTTACAAAACAAAGTTTACAATTTTAAAATAATATGTTACATTATGACATTTACAGGATCAGTTTGGAAGGGGTTGCGTTGAGTTTAATTATCAAAATATTAGTGGTGGCGGGGACCACAGGGCCTGAAAATGAGTTGAGAAGTGGGCACAAGACTGCACAGACCTTGCTCTGGGAGCACAGCCCCAGGGCCCTCTATTTTTCCTGACACCGAGGCATGATGGGAGTTTGTGGGACTACTATGTACCCCATCCCCATTGGAGTCATTTTAAAACTGGGGAGGGGAAGCCAACTTCCTGGACCCTAACTTTGTGCAATCCAATTGAACCAACCCTGAAGAGGAAAAACCTTAAGAAAGTCCAAATAACAACAGTGGAGTGGAGGAGTGGCCTAGTGGTTGGGGCACGGTACTTCAGGCCAGAAGGTCAGGGGTTCAAATCCCACTAGAGGACAGCAACCTTGGGCCGGAAGGACTGGGGTTTCTAGTCCCACAGGTGCTCCTTGTGGTCTTGGGCAAGCCACTTAACCCTCCATAGCCCATGTTCCCTGTAAAATAGTTATCTCCAAGTTATAATGCCCTGTTCAATGTAATTTCAGTTTGTTCAATGTAAACCACACTGATGCAGAATAGCGCAGTATATAAGAATATAAATAAATAAACAGACCAGTGGTTCAAATAAAAAATAGCTTTTAGTGATGGACCAATACAGCTAAAACCAAGGGGTGTGATATTCAGCTCTGGCAGCTACCACTACTAGCACGGCCAGCTGCCGGCACTGAATATTAAACCAAGGTATTCAATGATGGGGTCACATCCATCCCTGGTGTTGAACATCCAGGGTCGCCGCAGAGGCCGCTCGCTCATCGCCTTGGCTTTCACCATGTATCGCTAACTGGGCAGAGGCAATATTGAGCCTGTAGAGGCGGCAGCCGCAGATATTCAGCGACACTAATTGTGTTACTGTGAATGAATATCGGGCCCAAGGTTATTAAATACTAGTCTTAACACAGTCCAAGGCCTGAGTTCCACAGAAACATAAAAATAAACCCATTCTCAATTAGGGTTGCCAACTGGCCCCAGATTCGCCTGACAGGCTTGATCCATTCCTGGGTTTACCCCATGGCTTGCAGGAACTTGTAGTCTTGCTTTTCTTATGTGCAATAGAGATATCGAATTATAGGTCCCTGCATGCAATGGTTTAAATCCAGGACTGGATCATACCTGTTGGGCGAATCTGGAGCCAGTTGGCAACCCCATACTTGATAGACTTGGGTAAAATCAAAATTCTTCCCATGACACTGCCCCAAATGTCCCTCACTCCTTTCAGGGCCTGTGAAGACTCTGAATTATTACTACTATTACTACTACTTATCATTTCTATAGCGCTACAAGGATATGCAGGCACTGTACATAAACAGAAGAACTTAAGATATGCCATACTGGGTCGGACCAAGATCCATCAAGCCCAGGATCCTGTTTCCAACAGTGGCCAATCCAGGTCACAAGTACCTAGCAGTTTCCCCCAAAAGACATAAGTTCCACAATGCTTGTATTGTGTCAAGCAGTGATATCCTGGGTCCCTTTTTAATAATGGTTTATGGACCTTTCCTCCAGGAACTTGTCCAAACCTTTTTTAAACCCGGCTACACTGACAGCTTTTACTACATCCTCCGGTAATAAATTTCAGAGTTTGATTGCACGTTGAGTGAAAAAATATTTTCTCTTATTAGTCTTAAATAGCTACCCTGTAGCTTCATTGCATGTCCCATAGTCTTTCTATATTCTGATGACGGAAACAATCAATCTACGTTTACCTGTTCCACTCCATTCATTAATTTATAGACCTCTATCATATCTCCCCTCAGCCGTCTCATTTCCAGGTTGAAGAGTCCTAATTTTTTTAGCCTCTCTTCATAGGGGTATCCTTCTATCCCCTTTACCATGGGAGACCATCGCTGCTCAATAGAGCTTACAATCTAAGCATGATAAATAGGGGAAAAGAGATAGTTTTAACACATATGGGTGATAAACAGGAGAGTAAAGGGTCAGGATCCACTAGAACTCACTAGAAAGAGGCAAAATGGTAACTCCCTTACATCCACCTCATAAAAGAAAACTTTAGGCAGACAGACAAAAATTCACAGTTCAATAGGAAGAAAAATGAGCTTCTAAGAAGATGAACATGGGCCAGAATGCATAAACCTTTAAACCTATGGCAAGAATGTAGATGTGTTTCCTTTATACCACACCTCCTCTGGAACCCAAGATGGTCAAAATATCTGGAAAATAAAAGACTTGAAAGGAGATGGTCTTGATCTAGCAACCAATAGGGCACCAGCTGTATTCCACACTTTAAGAAAGGTGGAAGGAAAGTCAAACAACTGCCAGCACAGTTTAAAGGTGAGGTCAGAGAGGCTGCTGTAGCCAAAAAACATCTTCCAGGAAATGGAAAAAGGAGCCAAATGACAAAAACTGGAAACAACACGAGCATTGGCAAGTTAGATGCAAGGTATTGATAAGACAGGCAAACAGAGAATGTGAAAAGAAGCTTGCTGTGGAAGCAAAAACACTTAATAAAAACATTTTCAAGTACATTTATAGCAAAAAAACTGTGAGAGAGTCAGTTGGACCATTAGATGATAGAGGGTTAAAAGGGGCGCTAAGAGAGGACAAGGCCAAAGCAGAGAGACTGAGTGAATTCAGTCTTTACTGAAGAAGATATAGGGAAGTTACCCAGTCTGAAATGGTATATAAAGGTGATGTATCAGAAGAATTGAAAGAAATATTGATAAACCAGGAAGGTGTATTACAACTATTTGATAAACTAAATAGTAGCAAATCACATAGACCTAATGGTTTACATCCCAGGATGGTGAAAGAACTGAAATATGAGATTTCAGACCTACTATTAGTAATCTGTGAACTATCATTAAATCATCTGTAGTACCTGAAGAGTGGAGAATGGCCAATGTAACGCCAGTCTTCAAAAAGGGTTCCAGAGGTGATCCAGGAAACTATAGACCAGTGAGCCTGACGTCCGTACCAGGCAAAATGGTAGAAACCATTATAAAGAATAAAATTACTGAACACGGGGGGGGGGTGGGGGGGGGTGGGGGGGGGGAGGGGGTCAAGTGATGAAGACACTCTGAGCTTTGGGTCAAGCTCCTCTCTCCATCTCTTAAAACTGCAAAAAACAGCCTGTTAAGCGGTTGCCTCCAGGAGAAGACCCTCTCCGGAACCTCATGCACTGAGTGGCGACATATGTGGCGAAGCACTGTGTCAGCGGGTCACTTGCAAGGCTGGTAAAAGCAGCATGGCCAGTGAAAGACAGTGAACACAAGATGGTGGCTGAGCAGCGCATGCCAGTGTTTGCCCTGTCCATTGAGGCGAACCGGGAGCTGACCAAAAACCTGACAGCAGTGCTTGATGAAAAGCTTACTTGACTGCAATCTTCCATTGATGATTTGAAGGGTACCCTGGAAGTCCAATTAATGCGCCTGAGCACCGTGAAGGGGAGAGGTTGCCAGCAGGAGATACACATTTCCCGCCTAGAGGCACTTATTGCAGCTTTGGAGAGTAATAGGCAGATCCTCATGGAAAAGTTAGACGATCAAGAGAATAGAGGACATATTATAGGCTTGCCGGAAGTCAGTAAACATGCTGAACTGTGGAAGATCGTAGAGTGGTGGCTCTCCAAACAGGCAAACAGTTGCGACCCTTCTTAACAAGGAAGCGCATGGTAGCTGAGCATGTGCACAGACTAGACCCGCAGCTGGAGGAAGCAGGTCAGCCAAGGCCAGTTATTGCCAGAGTGCTAAACTTCGCCGAAAAGCATCAGCTAATGGGCTTCTTTCATGGCAAGTCGGAGCTGTACTAAAGGCAGTAAAAGTTTGCTCTTCAATGATTACTCTGTGCGGGTGGCCAAGAGCCAGCACACCATGGCCCTATACTGTTCTGAGCTGGCCTGCAGAGGGATTACGTTTGCACTGTAGTTACCCACAAGGTCAGGGTAACTCACGACAACCGTACGCAGCAGTTAGAGACTGTGGCAGCAATGAAGGACCTTGTAGATGGGCTACCCAGCATCTGAATAAGGACTAGGACATTTTTGGACTGCACGGTTACTGCCCTGTTGGCGAGTTGTTTCTGTTTCACCTTGCACCTTCCAGCGTGATGGGCCTACTGGATGCTGAAGAACTCTTATTCCATGCAGAGATCAGGTGGTCTGTGAGTTTAGCGGCCAGAATTGGGTAGAAGCTGGACTGCAAGCTCTTGGAACTGGGGTTCTCTCGGCTTAACCAGTGGGGCCGGAGCGCCAGCAGAGATCACAAGCCCCCACCCAAGTGGACTTATAATGTTTTTTGATACTGCAAATGCATGTCTGTATGGATGGGGGAGAGAGTGAGTGTCTAGGGGTATAGTTTGTGTATGGGATATGACTGCGGCTTGAGTGGGGGGAAGGTGGGAAGGCCTTGGAGGAATCAGGATGGGGCAGCTTGACCTGACCTTACGAGCAGGTGAGCAGGGGTCAGCTCACAGATAGAAGTGTTTCATGGAAAGGGCTGGGTGGGGAGGGGATCAGAGGGGGGCGGGTGGGGGGTGGTGGGGGAGAGGTGGCCTGAAGGGGAGGGGAGGGCACTTGAGCTCAATGAACAGCAGTGGAAGAGGGTCACAGAACATACGGAGGGGGATATGTGCGGCTGGAACACAAACACCCCCCCGCCATAGGAGCAGAGAGGCACTTCAAAGAGTTTAGCGACGTAGAATTTATTATTTATTTATTTTATTTTAATTCTCTTATATACCGCGCTATTCTGCATCAGTGCAGTTTACATTGAACAAACTGAAATTACATTGAACAGGGCATTATAACTTGGAGATAACTATTTTACAGGGAACATGGGCTATAGAGGGTTAAGTGGCTTGCCCAAGACCACAAGGAGCACCTGTGGGACTAGAAACCCCAGTCCTTCTGGCCCAATGTTGCTGTCCTCTAGTGGGATTTGAACCCCCGACCTTCCGGCCTGAAGTACCTTGCCCCAACCACTAGGCCACTCCTCCACTCCAATCAGGGCATTGGATAGACTAAAGGTCCTTACTCTGAATGTGGCCAGTTAAGAGAATGTCATTTTTTCGGAAGGAAGGGGCAGATGTAGTGCTTATGCAGGAGACCCATCTGAATCTCAATGAGCACCGTAAGCTGCTTAGTGACTGGGTCGGGGAGATGGGGTTGGCTTCTCATAAAGGGAGGCAGAGAGTGATAGCCACCCTGATCCGCCGTCAAGTGCTTTTTGTGCTTTATAAGAGTGCTGTAGACCGAGAGAGGTGATACCACCTCATGGAGGGGGGGGGGGGGGGAGATACAGGTGCAGATGCTAGCATTCTGAAATGTCTATGCCCCGAAAATATACAACCCTGGTTTTTTCACTTCTTTATTGGCCAAAATACCGGGAGGGGATTTCAGCCTACCTAGGAACCTGCTGATTGACTGTAAGCCCCCATGACGTAGTCAGAAAAATTATCTGTTGAAAAAGATGGGTCTGGTGGTTGCTTGGAGAATGCTGCACCCAACAGAGAGTGATTTCACGTTTTACTTGAACCCACAGGGCAGCTACGTCCGGCTTGCCCACCTACTGGTATCAGAGAGGTTGTTCCTGGGTTTGGAGAAAGCGGTCAAGGGGATATGGGCCTGTCTGATTATGATCCGGTATGGTTGGCGCTTGACCTCTACCCTTTCACCAGCACCTACAGCGGGTGTGGCGAACTTACTGGAAGGAAAACTGCCGATGTAGGGATGGATCCTGTGATGCTGTGGATGGCAGCCAAAGCCACTATGAGTAACATAGTATATGACGGCAGATAAAGACCAATATGGTCCATCTAGCCTGCCCAGCAAGGCAGCAAGAGTAGGTGCATCTGCTGCTCTGTGCAGGTCACCTCTCCCCATGCCTTTGTTTAGGGGGTGTATCCACCGCTCCATGTAGGTCACCCCTATTTGTTCCAATATAAGAGATAGTTATGCTTATTTTGATTTTATCCTGTTGCTATAAAGGGATCCATTATGTCTGTCCCATGCCATTTTAAATTCTGTCACTGTGTTTGCCCTCAACACTTTCATCGGGAGAGCATTCCAAGCATCCACCACCCTTTCAGTGAGAGGGATGATCATTGAATATACTGCTAGGAAAAGGAGGCAAGATGACAAGCAAATACTTGCTCTGTCGAGGCAGCTACAAGTGTACCAGAGATGGCACATACACACTATGAGGACAGAAGACAGAGAGTGCTACATGGCTCTCAAACAAGAGTTGAATCTCTTCCTGAGCCAGTGGGCAGAGTGGGATATTAAGCTTTATAAGTACTGGCTGCATCATTGGGGCAATAAATGAGGGAATCTTCTGGTCCACTTGGTGAGTCCATGAAAGAAAAAGAGTGCCATCAGCCATATCCATGGACCAGGGCGCCATCTTTTTTGTGATGAGCAGGAGATTATGCGGCAGTTCCGCAGGCTCTACAGTGAGTTATATGCTGATGGCCCTAGGGACGATGCTCAAAGAGAGAAATATTTTCAGAGTCTGGAGTTGCTCTCCAGGGTCTGGAGGAGATGGAGCAAGAGGCCCTGAACACCCCCTTTACCATAATGGAGGTCTCTTTCGCTGTTAAGTCACTCAAACTGGCTAAGGCAATGGGCCCAGATGGGCTAGGTGTGAAATTCTGTAAAATCTTGGGAGTTGGCTTGAGTGTCCTTTTTGGCACACTGTGGGTGGCACTGCAGGAGATGGATCTAGGAATATACCAAAACCATGACACTATGATAGTACTACCTAAGCCAGGTCATGACTACACCCAAGTGGGCTGCTATAGGGCCATCTCCGTATTGAATCAGGATGTGAAACTGATCGCGGGGCTCTTGGCGCAGAGATTGGGAAAAGTGATTGTCGGGCTGGTTCATCTGGACCAGGTGGGCTAGGCTATAGCTAGCTTTGAGGTCTTCTCAGGATTCAAAATTAACTGGGTCGAGGTCATGTCAGCATCGCAGGACTGCAGGTGTAGGGGCAAGACAAGCTTCTCGTTCGCGTGGGCAGGGGGCTCTCTTAAGTACCTGGATATTTATCAGAGCGTGGATCCTCGGCAAGTATATGATCGGAATATTAGAGACACACTAGGGAAGTTAAAATCATTATGTAAGTGATGGTGGGAGATGCCCCTCTCCTTAATGAGTAGGGTGGCCTTAACTAATATGGTCCTTTTGTCTCGTATCCTATACCCACTTCAAATGGTGCCCTTTTGGGTTAAGGGGGCATGAGGAGCGTCTATATAGAGGGATTCTGCGGTCCTTCCTTTGGAAGGGGAAGGTGGTTAACATCAGCTATGCGAAACTCGTCACCGACAAGGACAAGGAGGGAGTGGGGCTGCCAAACCTGCAATTCTATAACATGATTATTTATATCACTTCAACACTGATTATTTTAAAGAAAACCATACAGCTGAAAACAGACACAGAGAAACTTTCAGACGTTGGCTTTAGGACTATACTAAAGGAAGAAGCCTCCAGTCAATTGGTCCCAATGTTATCATTCTTGACATGACATCATGGTTCAGGCTATCTAGAGGAAACATTTACATGACAACCAGACACCATAGCTTGACAAACAATCAGCTGCTTTAGCAAACACTGGAACTGGCATCAGACTATATAATTGTGTCCTTAACAAGACAATCTATAGTGACTCTCTGTATACCTCACCGTGAAAGCACAACTTATGTAATGTAGAACTTAATAATGCGAATATAAAGCTACTAATCTTTAATAATTTTTTGTATATGTAGTATTGTCTTCTCACTTGTTAGGGACTAAAGTAGCCATAAGGTCTCAGAATTAGCAGCAGTCACTGACTCTTTTTCCACTGTCAAAGTTGTGCTTTCACGGTGAGGTATACAGAGAGTCACTATAGATTGTCAGAAATCACTCTGTAAAGAAGACCAAAATTATATTTGTTCTTAACAAGACAATAACACCCAAATGATACATTCAAGTACAAAGTAATTAAACAATCCACGCACGGGTTGTTATCTGGGCAGCGGTTCAATATCGGAGGCCGAGCTGCCTGGATAGCAAAGGGTGCTACCTCTGCTCCGTTCTAGAACGCCCACGACACACCTTGATTCTACACGGATAGCATCAGGGCGTGTAGCAGTGGAACCGGTGGATATTCACCGGCACTAACCGATGAATATCCCTCTATAGCAGCATTTACATGGTTTACAGGTTTTTAAGCCGTGTAAATGTCTTTGAATATCAGGCCCATGGTGTTCTGAGAAGGATCCATATCGCCAGTTGTCCTGATTCATAATTGGAGGAGAAAATAAGCAGGAAGAGCTTCAAGTAGTCATGTATGGACCAAAATGCTTGTGGACCAGCTGGTTCCAATGAAGAAAGGTTACTTTGGAGTTTATAATATCTTTTATTGGATCGACCAAAAGAAATGACTGATAAATGCCATTGTAGATTGCAGTTCCTGGGGCCTCACAGATCCCTGCTTGTGATCTTCTGAAGAACTAAATACGAAGTGCAAGGAAAAAAGAAGACTTGTTTGTTTTAACTGTCAACTAAATTACTCTTCAAACAGAAACAAAGAATAGAGCTCAGCCTTCTGCTTGTGCTATATGTTGTGTCTGTCAGGGTAGGTTAGTAGAATGGTCCATACTGTCATGTGGTAATTATTCTAGCCTCACGCAGTCCAAGGCTAAATATTTCTAGGAAGAGAAGCCTCTAGACACCTACAGTCTATTAATGTTTTCGCAAGCAGGAACATGACTTGGCATTTGACTCCTTGGAAGGGAGGTTACTGTTGCTCTACATAGCTGGTGCCAGAATTTGGAGGCTGAATTCCTGCTGCTGAATGTTACCAAGTTTAGTGTTTCCTGCTTGGGAATAAAGTGTCTGAAGATGAAGAGGAATGGAAGTTGCCACTGCAGAACAGGGGACTGTGGACATCTTCTCTCTGGTTCAGAACACAGTTAGGACCCAGAAACAGAGAAATGGACAGCAGATTACATAGGTAGCTGGTGACGTGCTTATTTGGCGAGGTCAGGGCCTGAGCTGTACAGATTTTGTTTCTTCCTTGACCTCCCCTTTCTCCCCCTTGGAAACTTTCAGACTCACACTCTCCTCTTTGCTCCCCCCACCCTCGCTCACTTGTTCCTTCCTCTTACTTCACCCATTTACACGTCACTCTCCATCCCCTCCCCCACCACCTTTGTCATTACAGGCATTGGAGAAAGTGCTTCCCCATATCTGGTTGCTGATTGGCTTATTCTGCTGGCCAGGACCAATCAGAATCAGGAGGTGGGGAATTAGCAGCGGCAGCAAGTAGGCAGTTTTCTCCTGCATCCTGCTTTGGACACCATCCTAGTGCCAGCCCCTTTCTCAGCTTAAACAGCTAATGCTGCATGAACTAACTCTTTTTGCTGTCTGTCAGTATGGGTTTGGGGTAGGGTTGCCAAACGTCTGGTTTTCAGCTGGCTTGGCCGGTATTTTTTGTGGCTGGTGGGCCGGGCTGCCATCATTGGACAGGTTTCTGTTCTTCCGTCCCATGAGGAGCTGCTATTCTGCCAGGTTGAGTAAGTCAGTCAATGAGACAACAGAAGGAGCTACTAGGGAATAGTGGAGGGAGCTTCCGGCATGAGGTTTTTCATCTAGTGGAAAGAAAGCCAGCCAGTCACAGTAAGAGCCAGAGTCAGCCAAGTGACGGTGAGTGGGTCTGAAGTGATACCGGACTTCCTGGAGTCTTAAAAAAATATTTTTTATGTGGGGACGGTCACGGTGCCGCTGTGCTGTGCCTGAGAGCAGGCCCAGAAACATGACTAGTTATAACAGGCTTTACAGCCACCTGCCTCATCTCCCTGGACCCCGCCGATGAGAGCGCAACCCCCACCTCCTCTCCCAGCCCTTCCTATAGCCACCATGGCCCACCGATCACCCTGGAAATGGAAATGGAGCCCGGCCAATTAATCTGATGGCGATATCATGCGGCGTGAACCTAGCTGGCCTAATTGCCCTCTCTGTCTGCCACTTGCATCGTGTGGGGAGCAAAGGACCCATCTCCCGTGCAGGGCCACTGCTGTGTGGGGTAAGCGCTGTCATCACTAGGTGTCGTGGAGAGAGGGCTGAGCCTGTATGACATTGGAGAAAAAAGTTTGAGATTTAAATTTTCTTAAGTTCTATTTTTTATGACGTTGATTAACCCTGTTGCTAATATTTGTATGTTTCTCCTCCCCTCCTCCTCCTCCTTCCATCCTTCACCCCCTCCTTTGACTTTTAGGTATTTTATATTGTTTTCCTGAAAAATCTCATTTGAGAACTATTTTTAGCACTTTGTACCAGCTTTTATGGGTATGCTTATTTTGTTTATAGACTGCTAATTTTTTATTATTGTATTAGCTCATTTCCACCGCTGTGCAATGAGTAATGATAATGTGCATTTATTTCATAGGTGATGATTAACCTTTCCAACAACAGTTTGCACTATCCAAACTATCAGACTGATAGAAAAGGTTTTTGTTGTGTTTTTATTTCTAATTGCATAATTTTTGCTTAAATGTTTTCTCTTATGTGATACCCTATCCGATGGTTTTGACATTAGTATGTATTTATATTTATATGTGTTTTTAATTATATTTTCTGCCACAGGGATCCCATAATCTAGAAACTTTTAGCCAGTGCAATTTGTAAAATAGGGATGATGTTGCCGTGTAGCGAGAAGTGCCACAAATAAGGCGAGTGGCTGTGTTTTGGCACAACTGTAGCTGATCAATCTGACCTTGAGAACAATTTAAAAATTGTAAATTTCTGTAATCCAGATATGATAATATAGATCATTGAACCATGAATTGAAAAGGTTCATGGGAAAAGTAACCTCGTAATTTAAGGAACCGGCGTAGTTTATAGAAGACTTTTGAAACAATGGAGTTGACATAAGGTTCAAATTTCAGTTTCGCATCTACCAAGACCCCTAGAATTTTTATGTTTACATCTTTTTATTCAAATCACACAACAAACAAAGAGAACAGTACAGTCCACTAACAAGTGTAGCAATACCTTAGTGGAGCATACAGGAGAACAATGCGACAACAGAACAGAATATCAGTACAACAGCAGGATAAAACAATAAGCCATGCCGACCCTCAGGCCGCCAACAACGTAGTTCAATGTGAGTAACATAAAGCCTGCGACAGTACATGCATATATAAGGACACAGATCTACAAACTCTAATCCCCAGCAAGAAATGCAGTATTCTTAAGTCCCAAGAATGAGGTGATCAAAGCAAACAGTGAAAGACATCGGTAGGTCTAAAAGTAGAGTCATCCCCGGGGAGGCAGCCATCAGACCCTCACAGCCGCCCTGTAACCCACCTCGGTATGCGTAGTCCACAAGACGGAAAGTTCCCCAAAAGAAAGGAGAGACCAAGGGGAAAGAAAGGGATGGCCAGCAAGACAACAAACACAAAGCCTTAGGCCTCTTTAACAAATGCCTCAGCAGACCACCCAACCACTGGTCTATCCAGGGTCCTCCCTTTATCAGTGCCCCATGCCTATCTCCTAGCACTCCCCCCCCCCCTCACCCCACCCCCCCTATGCCAAGGAAGTCCCCCCTAGCCCACCCAGCTTACACCTATTCAGAAATTATAGTAAACCCAGGGGTGTGTCTTCTCCCGGGTCCACCCACGCTCAACCAATCGGCGAGGCCAAAGGCTCCCCACAGGGCATCTACCCACCTTACCCACCCGCCCATCCCACCCACCCCTCCCAAGAACACACATTGGGAAGGAAGTGCATCCAAATGCGGTCAGGTCAACAGATATACGAGAGCAAACAAACAAAAACATAGGGCCAACCCCCTGAGGACAACCCAGGAAGTTATTTATTAGGGCACCCCCAAAAGGCGCCGACGTACCCCTGCAGGCATCAGTTGTATGTGAGGGCCCCACATCTGCAGAAAACGAGACCAGCGGCGCTCCACTCTCACGGCATGCAGCCGATCCTGAAGTAGGACTCGATGTAGTCGAAGCCGCCAAATAGCAGAACTGGGTCCCCGTGCATCCAACCACTGTTGCAGCACCGTCATACGCGCCACCATCAGTGTCAGTCGTAACCATCGCAATCCCAGTACACCCAGCACCTCTCCCCAGTCATTCTCCCAAACATCCAGCACCGCATTACGTGCATTCAGGGGCGCCAAGGGTGGGAGGCACCGACGCAAGTGACCAAACACCCTCCCCCAAAAGACCTGGACCCGAGGACAACACCAAAACATATGACCCAGAGTCGCCCTAGCCATACCGCATCGAGGACAGCAGTGACTCGCGCCTACCCCGGCCCTCCAGGCCCGCACAGGGGCAAAGTACAGGCGGCGTGCTATACGAAACTGGGTGTCGCGATGCAGAACCTGCACGCTTAATGTCGGAATCGCCGCCAGCCCTCCCAAAAGCTGCTCCACACCTACATCCTCTCCCAACTCCGCAGACCAAGCCGCCGCCTGGGTTCCCACCTCGAGGGGCAGCACGCCATCCCATAGCATTTTATAAAGGCCTGATACCCTAACTTGCGTCGTCCCCCCAAGCAAGGCCAACTCAATCGCCGTACAGACCTCCCCCCGCAGGGCCTCCACCGGGACCGTGCGTAGATAGCTCCGAAGCTGGGTATATTGAAAGACATCTCGAGCTCGGAGCGAGTACTGATGACATAAGTCAGAGAAGGACACCATAGTCCCTTCAGGAGTCAGCACATGCTCCAGATTTACCACTCCAAGAGTCTCCCAGAAATGAAAGTGAGACCGCCCCATACCCGGTTCGAAGTCCGCATTGCCTTGGAGTGGAAGATATAGCATATGAGACGCCAAGATCTGATGACCAGAGCAAAAATATCGCCACGCCTGTCGAATAGGCCGCAAGAGAAACATCCGAACGTCCACAGGCACATTCCGAACCGTCTGAGCATGGAGTAAGTACCGCAGGCGAAAAGGTGCCACCACAGCTTCCAACATTGCCACTGGTGAGCAATCCGTCAAATCCCACAGCCAATCCCGGACGTAGCGCAGCAAACACGCGACATTATATCGCCGAATATCTGGGAAACCCATGCCCCCCAAGCCCCACGATTGTCGGAGAATCGCTAGGCGTACCCGAGGTCGGCGCCCTCGCCAAAGAAGTCTGTTGAACAACCTCTCCAGTTGCCGAAGATCCGTGTGTTTTAGAAATAACGGAAGAATCTGGAGCGGATATAATATTTTAGGGAAGATCGTCATTTTACACAAGGCTATTCGTCCCCCCAAGGACAGCGGCAAGTCGCGCCATTTATCAACACAGGACGACACCTCACCAAGTATCTTAGACACGTTAAGCTGGTAAAGGTCTCCCAACCGCGCCGGCAAATGAATGCCGAGATATTTAAAGTAGCCCGTAGCCCACTTCAAGGGAAAGGGACCCTGCCACCCCGGATGCCCTTCGGGGGCCAAGAACATCGCCTCGGATTTATCTAAATTGAGACGGAGTCCCGAGGGTACCCCGTAGTCGGCAATAAGCTGTAACAGACACGGCAACCCTACCACGGGATCCCCCAAGTGTACTAACAAATCGTCCGCGAACGCGGCTAGACGAAACTCCTCCCGCCCCATCCGAATACCGCGAAATTGGGAAGAAGCCCTAATGAGAGACAGAAGTGGCTCCAGGGATAGTACAAATAAAAGAGGGGAAAGCGGGCACCCCTGCCTGGTCCCTTTCTGAATATCGAAATCCGCAGACAAATTCCCATTGACTCGTACAGCCCCTATCGGGTGAGCATAAAGCAGATGGATCACGTCCACAAAAAAACCAGCAAAGCCCATCGCCTCCAGGACCTGGTACATGAAGCCCCAGTTGACCCGATCAAATGCCTTCTCGGCATCAAAGCTAATAAGAAGAGAGGGGTCCCCCGCCAAGCGCCCCACCCCAAGGGACAACAGTATCCGCTGCAAACTATATGCGACCTGGCGCCCCCGCACAAAGCCCACCTGGTCCTTATGGATCAAGAGGGGCAGAGAGATCGCCAGCCGATCAGCCATTATTTTGGCTAAAATCTTAATATCCACATTAAGTAAGGAGATGGGATGGTAGGAGCTCGGCAATAGGGGGTCCCTCCCGGGCTTGGGTAAAATAGTGATCACAGCTTTATTGGCCTCAAAGGGGAACCTGCCTTGCTGCACCAGATCCTCAAAGTATCCCACCAAGGGGGACACCACAACATCACTCAAAGCTTTATAAAACTCGCTGCGGAGCCCATCCACTCCCGGAGCTCTCCCGTTCTTCAAATGTTTTATGGCAGCTTGCACCTCCTGTTCAGTTAGAGGATGATTGAGAGCATCCAAATGTTCCCTACTAAGCCGAGGTAACACACAGCGTTCAAGAAAGAGACGGCCCTCTAGCTCTTTGTCACCATCGCTGGCATAGAGTCCCTGAAAGAAATCCGCAAAGACCCTCTCTATGGTTGCGGAATCGCGGACAACGGCACCATTGGCCTGCCTAATGGCCCCGATCTGCTGGGATCCCCCGGCGGGTCGCAGCAGCGAGGACATCAACTTACCCGCCTTATTCCCAAACCTGTACAACTTATAGCGGTAATACAGCATTGACTTCTGGGCTCGCCGATGAAGTAGCATTTCCAATTCGGCCTGTACCTCCCTAAGTCTACTTCGATGTATCGCAGTATTAGAACCCGCCACCAGCCGACGTGCCTTCCCAAGATCTCTTTCCAATTGAAGGATTCGCTGATTCAACCGTTTGCGCCGCTGACATTGATAGCTAATGATATCCCCACGTAGCATGGCCTTCCCAGCCTCCCACAAGAGAGCCGGTGATATATCCGGAGTCGCATTCAGGTTCTCGTACTCCTTCCATCTCTCCCGCAAAAATGCTTCAAAGTGGGCGTCCCCACATAACTCCAAGGGATATCTTCACGACCTACCCACTAGCGTGCTACTCCCCCGTAACTCCAAAACCACTAACGCATGGTCAGATATAACTAAAGACCCAATGTCCGCCCGCGAGACCCAACTAAATACCGAGTCCGTGATCAAAAAGAAATCAATTCGGGACCAGGTCCCGTGGGCCCGGGATCGATGCGTATAGTCCCGTTCTCCGGGATGCAGCACTCTCCAAATGTCCAAGAGGTGATACGCTTCGCACAGCCCCCACAACCGCTGACGCGCCCGGCGACTCCCACTCCCCACCCGGCCGGACCGATCAAGACCTACGTCCAAGACCTCATTGAGATCACCCCCTAATATAACCTGATATTCACCCGCGTCCGCCAGCAACTGAGAAAGATCCCGGAAAAAGCGAGCCTCATAGACATTAGGTCCATAAACCGAACACAATATCACCTTTCTCCCAGCAAGTCTTCCCCAGACACTCACATATCTGCCCTCGGCGTCAGAGACAACCTTTTCTTCAACTCAGCTAACAGATTTGGCAATGAGAATAACTACACCACGCTTCTTCCCCACCGCTGGGGACCCGTACACATGGGCAATTGGGCCTGAGCCCAACTTCGCGTGTTCTACTGCCGACTGATGAGTCTCCTGCAACATTATCACATCGGCACGTTGCCGTTTCAGGTGCTGCAAGACTTTGTACCTCTTCACTGGGGAACCCAGCCCACATACATTCCAAGAGACCACTCGTGGACCATTAGCCACCTTGCATCGAGGTACTGCAATACCACAAGACAAGATCCCAAAGTAGACCTTGGCGGCGGCCCCCCCAGCCCAGGGCCCCCTGCCATATCAGCCAGGCCTGGATGACCCTAGAAAGACCAAACATCCATCTGAACCAGACAATCCCACGCATTCTATCAATCACACTTCCCCTTCCAACCATTCGGTGAGATACCCTCCCCCCCCATCTCCCCCTCCCCTAGTCTAATTCTACCCCTCCCCATCCTATATGCTACACCTCCCCCCCTCCCCCACCTCCCGCCCGCCCCCCCCCTCCTCTACCCCCACCCGCCCCTCCCCTCCACCTCCCCCACCATCCCTACCACTATCCTCCTTCCAGCCGCACCTGGCTCCACCTGAACTTCCTAACATGCAGAGCCCCCCCCTCCCCCCTCCGCAGGGCCAACCACTCCTCCCCAGGACCAGAGCCACAGCACTAAATCACAAGGCCTTCTCCCTCCCTATCCCAGCTCAGCCGAAGAAACAAAGACCGGCACCTTGCACCTTGGCAGAGGGCAAATGCACCCGCAAATTAGGCGTTAATGTCAAGGCACTTAGAGCCTAGGCTCCCCACTCCCCAATCTTCCCCCCTTCCTGCGACCGCCCTCGTTCCAACCCACCCATTACAGCAAACAGGGGATAGAGGGACAGAGAAAACAAAGAGAGAGGAAAAGAGCAGCCCCCTCCCCCAGACATCCACCCCAACCAAACGGGTAAAGGACCCAACAGTGAGTGGTCACTCCCCTACCCCGATCCCGGGTCCCTCACAACAGTCAAAGTACTACCCCTCCCCCCTCCCTTCCAAAAGAGCAGAAAGACCCACAGAATCAAGCAACCAACCCCCCCACCAAGGGGGCCAGGCCTCCGATTATAGGCGGGAAAAAGGGAAGTGGGAAAAGGAATTAAAGAAAGACACCATAGGAATCATACAGTACAGGCTAAAGCTCCCACAGAGAGGCACAGCAAAAGGATAAATTCTAACAACTGAATTAAGCAAATCTACACCCAGTTAACAATATTAGCAAAGAGGCACAGCTACCAGGGGCAGCCCAGACCACCCCCAGGAAGAACCGACAGCCATCTCTCCGCACCCCCAAACCAGAGAGGGGGAGGGAGAGATCCCTGTCAACCACCCCAAACCAGTAAGCAAGTTCAAATTTTCTCCCCAACCCCTGACAGGCCACCCGGGCGGAGTGGGACAATCGCAGGGCCGGGGCCAACGTCTACACCTAGAGTGGGTAAAACTAGGTAGGCCCGAGGAGAAGCATCGCCATAAACAACTCGGTCCCTGGAAAGTTAAACCAAGAATAACCACAAGTAAGGAAATAGCTGAAGTAAAAAGGAAAAAAGATAGAACAACGGCAAGATATTGAAACAGGCTGAGACCAGCAAAAAGAAACAAACTAAAGGAAGTAATAAAGGAATTAGATAAATTAAAGGCAATTAGATCAAATAAAGAGTTAAATACAAATTAATAAAAATAAATAATAAAAAAATAAATTTGGATGTAAATTGTAGAGCAAACCACTCATGCTCTACTTCTTCCTGGGGTCCCCGAAGGGCCTCCAATCTGGCCTTCAGCATTAACGTACAGTTTAACAGTGTCCTCTGAGCAAAGTCCAGGCAGCTACCACCAGGGGAAAGCCAGAGCACCAGGCAAAGCCGCTCGGCCCCCGGGTCCAGGGAGCACCCAGCACACGAGAGTCAGCCAGCCGCGCTGCGTTCATCTGCCCAGACCGTTGCAGTAATCCAACACCTCCGCCGGGGAAGAGAAGGTGCGATTCCCCCCCTCGCTATGCACCCGCAGAGTTGCAGGATAGGCCAGAGTGAAGCGGATGCCTCGCTCAATAGGTTTACTGCAGGCTTCCTTGTATGCCCTGCGCTTCAGGGAAACATCAGCCGAGTAATCTTGGAAGACCAAAATCTCGCAGGTGGAGGCTCCGGAGCGCCGCTGCTGCCTCGCAGCCCTCAAGACATCTTCCTTTTGCGCCGCGTTTAGGAAGCAGGCAATCACCACTCGCGGCCGACGCTCCCCGGGCCGATGAGGCCCCAGCCTGTGGGCCCTCTCCACCACAATATCCCCTACACCAGCTGGCAAAGGTAGATTGTCAGGCAGCCACTTCTCCAAATGTCGCCGGAGGTCTTTATCAGGCACAGATTCATCTATGCCGATAAAACGTAAATTGTTTCTCCTACTGCGATTTTCCAAGTCTTCGATCTTATCCTGTTGTTTGGTTAAAGCCTCTTCCAGGCCCTTGATTCTGGCTGCATCCTGTGTCCTCATATCCTCCAGCGAACCAATGCGGGTCTCGGCATGCTCGACGCGCTTCGTGAAGTCCGATACCGCTTGAGCCACCGCATGGATCTGCGCAGCCAGTCCCCCTAAGCGATCTTCCAGGGCCACCACAACAGCTTTTGAGACATCTGCTACCATCGTCGAGGTTGGCGGCGGCAGTGCCGCTTCCAGAGGGTCCTCCGCCATCTTTGCCTCGCCGCCGCGTGTGCGTTCACGGCGGGGGATTTTTGTGGCCATAAACTCTCTCCCAGCACTGCTCAATGGGCGATCAGAGTGGCTATCACCTGCCAAAACCTTCCCACACTGTAGATTAAATTTTTACCAGCAAACTTGCGAAAATTGCGGAGGGGGAAAGAGCGGGCTCCGGAGCTACAGAGGAAGCGTCCTCTCAGCTCACCATGTCACCGCGACCCCTAGAATTTTTAAGACAGGATCTATCTCCAAATGCAATTGTGCCAAAACATTCAGCAATAATTCCGGAAAAGGTCTGTTATTGTTAAAACATATCACCTTTGTTTTTACAATATTTACTTGTAATCGCAACGATTTCACCCAGTCCTCTAATTTTACCATTGAAGAATGGTAAGAAACACATAGGGGCATGTTTACTAAACTGCGGTAATGTCATTTGCATTAGGTTCCGCGGTAAGGGTACAGATGCCCATATAAAGGCGTGGGCGAGGCATCATTATGGCAAGCCGTGTCAGGTAATGTGCGTTATAAGGCGTGTTATAAGGCACGTTATAAGGCACCTTATTAGGCACAGTACAAGGCACGTGCATTATAACGTGCCTTGTACTGTGCTTAATAAGGTGCCTTGTAACGTGCCTTATAACGTGCCTTGTACTGTGCCTAATTAGGAGCCTTATAACGCCTTAAAGGGATTGATGGCAACTGTGGTGAGGGTACTATGGGCTGGCAGCACGAATCTACAAAGATATGACTGTCACAGGCAAGCAAAATATCTGCCTTGGACAGGAGAGAACAACAAGGAATTGAGCCCATGACCTCCACCTAGAACGTCAGTGTACTAACCAGTAGGCTATACCTCTATGGCCTGTTGCACAGCAATGGCTGGGTATAGAAGGACTGCAGGTCACTGCACAAACCGTCTGCTCTGTGTGCCAGGATAGGGTAACCCCACCAGCACCCATGATGCATTGCACATGCAGAACAGCGGCCTACAGCTGACCACCAAATGGGGTCTGCACCTCCCCGGTACTGCAGCATGGTAAGACGGACTGACAGTGTGTGATACTGGAACAGAGTAGCTACAGACCATGCCATTGTGCAGGTTCCCTGTTCACCTTGAGAGATAGGATGGGCGCCCAGCACTAGGTCCACAGTACATGTAGTGCTAGAGATAGGTCCTGCTGCACATCCCCAGCACTGCCAGTGTGTGACAGGTGTTCCCAGCAGTGCAACCAAAGGTAAATCTGTTCCAGCTGTGTTCTGCAGTCACATGTGGCCCTGTGGGACCGGACACCAGCTAGATTAGTGCGTACCTGCTGTTAAGGTCTGGCTGCCATGGGTACCTGTTTTCAGGGCAGTGGAGTGTCTAGACTTGCATGAGGACTATGTAGCACTGCCACTATGGGTCTAAGTGGTATGTGCTATATGCCCTAAGGGGCCTCAATCACCCCTTTTGTAGATGAGGGTGTGGTGGAACAGGTGCCTGCACCCTGCAGAATGGCTGCAGTACTAGCAACCACAGTACTGCTGGCAGATGACAGCCCTGCTGGGCGAGTACCATACCTGTGACCATTGCAGACCAGCAATGTTGCTTGGGGTAGGCTCAACTGCCCCACACCATTGTCTGCCATTCATCAACAGACAGTACAGTCAGACTGCACCTGCAGCATCCTACAAGGTGCTCCCACCATGCACAGGCAAACTGCAGACAGCCCACTAACCAGTCCATAGTGCATGCTCACAGGGGAACTCTGTGCACCCAGAGGTGGGATGCACAGCACAGACACCAAGCAGGTATCTCCGTGATTGGGCCCCAAAACCAGGAACACACAGATATCACTAGAAACAAATAATGTGTGGCACTATGTGGGAACATAGACATGCCATGGTCACTGCTCGGTCAGAGTGAGAGTGACACCCCCCAGCGTGATATGCTGTGGCCACCCTGTCCATGCAGGTGGTGGTTGAGCACTACAGTGTCCCAGCCATTGCCCTCCACCCTGTGCAGATGCATTCTGGGCCAATCCGCCCTGTCTGGGCCATACCCACAATACCTTGCTCCTCATTATGCACATTTGCAGGCTAACGCTGGAAGCAGTGTGATCAATGTGGGCTCAGTGAGGTGTTGGCAGACACAAAACAATGGAGAGAGAGACATATGCACACTCCCACACCTATCTCAGCATTGTGCAGAGATGGAGGTGGTTGACACCCCTACCCGCTGCACTGGTCCTGATCACAGTGCTGACATTGCTAATCTATGCAGGGGGTAGTAGTAGTGCTCTGGTGATAACTGCAGCTCTGTGCTGTGGCCAACAGCCTGACACTCCATGAAGCTGTGGATAATGGAACCCTTGTGAGTGGGAGTCCATACCCTTGTGCACCACTGCGTTGGGGTTTGCTGATGTTGTTGTTGTGGCTGCATTGTGGGCTAAAACTATGGGGAGATGCTCTGCAGGATCCACAGATGGGGCCTGAACCTCTGCTCTTGGACATGCTGGCTGAATGTACGGCACCACACTGTTGCCACAGCAGCATAGTGGTCCCTTACGTTCCTTGGCCAGACCTCTTCTGTTGCACTGCACACCACGTACTGGTACAGGGCATGGCCTAGGTCCACTGCAGGCAGGTGCCACTGCTACCTCCAGCACAATCACCCATCCCCTCTGCCATGCTGCCATGACCATATGCTGTCGGTGCTGGTGGTGCGCCATCCCAGGCCATCCAGGGGGCAGGTAGGCGGCTGCCTAAGGTGTGGATTCTGGGGTAGGGGTGCCTACATAGATGTCCACGCTTCCACCGGCACCGCCTGTCAATGATATGCGCTCCTTGGGGTGCCTGCTGGGTAATGTCTCCTGGATGGGACACTGTGGGCCACAGACTCATGGGCATGTCTGACCCTGGTCAGTTGCTGTCTTGCTGGTTTCCATTTTCTGCGTTCCTATGTGCCACCTCGGCAACCGCCTAGTCCACCCTGTGCCCCAGTAGCCCCCACTGCATGTCCCGCCTGCAGCCCCCATGCCCCATTTGCGCCATCACCATAGTGGCCTTTCATACCAGGGCACTATGCTGTTGGTGCAAATGTATCACTACTATCACTTTTCTGGGGCTCCCTGGCTATGCTGTACATTGCTGACACAGAACTGGTTTCTCTCTCTTGCAAATGTGTGCTAACGCCAGGTTTTCAGTTGCGTTAGGATTTGGCCCTTAATTTCTCTGTGTTAGTGTGGAAGGGGCCTCTCCCCGCCCACTCCCCGCCCATTGACCCCTTCTCTCCACCCTCTCTCCACCCTCTGCGGGACTTACCGTGGCTGGGAACATTAAGGCGCGTTATGTAATGTTAAGGCGCGTTAACGTTATGTTATGTTACATTAACGCGCCTTAATGTTACATAACGTGCCTTAACGTAGCCACTGCTACGTTACTGCAGTTTAGTAAACATGCCCCATAGTTGAAAAGCAGGAGACTACATGGATCAGGATCCAAAATTGGCCTCAAAGAGGTGAGGAGTTTGCAATAGTCTGGATAGGGGGTGACGAGTGGATAAGTGTCTTAGTAGTCTCTGCAAAAAAGGAAGGGACAAATTTTGCTGATGTTGTAGAGAAAGAAATGACAAGTTTTAGCTGTGTGTGGAGAAGGAGAGGGAGGAGTCAAAAATGACCCAAGGTTGCAAGCCGAGGAAACAGCATGCATTATCCACAGAGACAGAGAAAAGAGGAAGGGGGAGATGGGTTTGGGGGAAGATAAGTAGTTCGGTTTTGGCCATGTTCAATTTCAAATGGTGGTGGGACATCCAAGCATCAATGTTAGATAGGCAGGCAGAGATCTGGCCCTGGATGCCACAGAAATTTCAGGTGTAGAGAGGTAGATCTGATGTCAAAACCATGGGAGGAGATGAGTGTACCAAGGCACTGGGTAAAGAAAGAGAACTGTGTAACACATAAACCAGGCGATGCTTCAAAAATCAGAATGTTCTTGATGATGCTATATAACATTTTAAATAAAGGTAAAACACTATTCTGGAGGAATTCCTAGGGAAGTTAGACAGTAAAACATTTTTCTTTAAACATTTACTACTTTAGTCACAAAAGATGGCATCAACAATTGATCCTGTTCAACAGACTGCAACACGCAACTCAAGTGACTATGAAACTGAGAATGATGACAATTCAGCGAATGCACCAGCCAAAGCACCAAGAAAGAAAGACACAATATGAAATTGTACATTTCAGAAGGAATGGCTGGAGAACCAGACTACTGTGACTGGCTAGCTACACACGGTGATCCATGTGGTCTTTTTCTGTCATCATGTTTCTATGTAAATTCTCCATGTGGAGTTCTTCTTCAATGCCAAACAGTTCACTTAAACTGTAGAGATCTTCAATGGAAAGCAAGTCCTTCTCAAATGAAAGGCAGGCAAACTTCCTAAAAGGTGATTTATCAAAATCAAACCATTTTTTAAGGTATACCAAAGACCCTGAATAAACTTCTAAAGCTTTGGTTCTAAATTTTTCAGGCTGCCCTTTTTCAAGGTGACGCATTGCTTGTCCAGCCTTGAAGCCAAAGAATTCATCTTTGTGCCTATTCTCCAGCTCAGTCCTTAATCTATCCACAACGTTAAAAACATTGGTGGCTTGAATATTGCTTTTTTCTAAAGACAGTATGTCCATTTGGAATACTGTCAGAAGTGAATGGTAAAAGAATATATAACATTCTGCCATCATTGGGATTTTGGTTATTCCATCTTCTTGGTCTGATATGAATGATTGAATTATCTTATCACTTCTTCCCTCTTATTCTATTACAGCATTGTTTCTACTGAAAGAGGTATGAATCTTGTAGATTATGTTTGCCTTGGAGGCATTTGAATGTCTTTTCTCTGGTCTAGAGAATACATATTTAAGTAATATCTTATGTGTGTTCACCTTGCGCTATTTTGGTAGCCTATCAGATATGGCCTTCAAAAACATGATTAAAGTATTCTCTGAGAGGCCTCACAGATTACCTTATGGGGAAATTGTCAAATCTTTTCTTATACTCATGCCTGCCCTATCAGACTTCACGGCCTTTGGATCATCAGATCCGATCACCCCTTGCTACCGAGTTGATACTACATTGTTTATTATGTAATTCACAGAATTCAAATACTACATACATTGTACTTTCTCTATCAAAGCATAGCAGTGTGGTTCTGTTGTATGTGTGTAAGAAATTAATAAAAAAAGATTAAAAAATCTATTTGGTATATATTGGGCAATGTAGCTGAATTCAGTATTAACACAGTGAATGTAGAATGGGTATGGCAAGGGAGGGGTAGGAGTGTGATATGGGGTATGGCAAAGAAGAGGCAATGGAGCAAAGATGTTTTTTCCTCTTTCAAAAGTTTAGCGTACACTTGCCCTCTGTAATTTTTATTGGTGGGGCTGGGGTAGAGTGTGGGTGAGACTGCAGTGGGGCAGGGGTCAGATTGGGGGTGGGGCATGGCGAGCCACAGGTGTCAGTTTTTTCTTGGTCAAAAAGTTGGCAACCCTATTCTGGGGAAGGCTTAACCTCCCAAGTCTCTTATGTTACAGATGTTTGATCATCTAAAAATTAAAAGTGCGCAAATCACTTGTGCAAATATACTTACAAATTAATGCATGTAGAATCAAGTTGCATGTACCAGAAAACTGTAGCATGCAATTAAGATGAATATGTGCAAAAACACCTGCACAAAAACCATTAAAATCTTTTTTTTAATGAATACTAACCCTGCACATTCTTATTTTATGTACAGTAGAGTATCTATGACAGATAAAGATCATACAGCCTCTCTAACTGCCAATCCACACTTCCTGTTTAGCTTTACAGCCCCTTCGCCTTTCTCAGAGATCCTCTGTGTTTGCCCCACGTTTTTTTGAATTCAGATACAGTCCTCATCTGCACCATCTCCACTGGTGAGGATGCTCCATCCATCCACTACCCTTTCTGTAAAGACATATTTCCTTAGATTTCTGAGTCTACCCCTTTGGCTACAAAAAAAAAATGAAGGAAGAAACAAAAGAGACACCTGACCCGTTTGGGCAAAGTGGACCAAGCTCGCCAATAAGATCTGGGATTCGGCAGAGAGTCAGCCGCTCTTTACCTGATTGCTGCAAGTCATCCGATCACCTGGGAGGAGCATGACTCTAGTTTCAGTCAGCACTTTGATTTCCTTCATGGCTGTGGTCGGGCACTTGCTGCCTCCCTGCCTTCTCCCCACAAAGGCCGCTGCTGAGGCTCCCAGTGTTCACAGGGCTACTGATTGATTTCCTGATGATTTCGTCATAGTCCAGAACAATTTTGCATTGTTTCACTAGCTTGGGTTTTCTATGTGGCAGGGTTTGTCTTACATCCTTATTTTAAAAGATTTATGCACGTAAACGGGTACATACACGCGTGCTTTGGGTAGTCGCTAGTCTGTAAGCGTGTGCGTAAGTCCCATCATGTGTACTTTCAGTTGGGGTGTGCATGTGGTGGAGTATATACGTGGGGCCCTAAATTTTCACATGTAAATTATAGAATACTATGACTTAAGTGCATTTCCACCTAATCTAGGTACATGCAATTATGCCAGCTCTAGGACAAGCATAACTGCCGTGACTAGGTTAAGGTGCAGCAGTACGCCCCTGCTTTGTAATGCACATGATTCATTTTATAAAGTAGGCCCCGAACATGTACATGGTAATATGCGTTGATTGCGCGGGAGTTTGTAAAAGAACCTGCATAATGCTGATATTCAGCCTCTATCCATTTAGTTAAGTGACTTAATTTAGACCAGACAAAAGGCTGCTCTAAATGAAACCGCTTAGATTTATATATGGAGGCTGAACACTGATATTCAGCCTCTATCCATTTAGTTAAGTGACTTAATTTAGACCAGACAAAAGGCTGTGCTAAATGAAAGCGCTTAGATTTATATATGGAGGCTGAACACTGATATTCAGCCTCTATCCATTTAGTTAAGTAACTTAATTTAGACCAGACAAAAGGCTGCTCTAAATGAAACCGCTTAGATTTATATATGGAGGCTGAACACTGTCACTATACATAAGCAATGGAACAGGGCGAGCCATTGGGGCCATGGCCCAAACCAATTTTTAAGCCACACAGCAATCAGCAACTAGACAACTTGGGGTGGGGGCAGAAGCTGATTTTTTTTGCCACCCAACCAAAAAAGGACTTGGCTATCCATGCATGTATGTATAGCCAGCAATGATGACTGTAAAACATAGGCATTCATGCCCTCAGCACTCCGTCAATCACCCTCCTAAACCAACAAACATTCCAACAAAACCAACATCGAGACCCAAGGGTAGTAGCAGAACTTGTCACAGTTTTATTAACTTTTAAGTGCTTTACCTTATAATCGCTTGGCTAAACCAATCTTCTCCAAATTGGCATCATGTGCGACTAGATGGTAATGTCCTAGTTGTATCGGTACAGCTAATCATCAGTGTTCTAGCCTGCAGTGGTGCCAGGCTAAAGGTCATTTAATAAAACATCTGAGCCTTCTGAAAACTCCTGTCCATACACGGTAGTGCCACCCCTATTGCTGGAGCCCAGGGTGTATGCTCCATACCATTACTCCAACCAACTATTCCAAGAGTCAAAAGATAACATGTGATGCAACGCCCTCTTCTAAACACCGGCTATAAGCATCCAAAGCTGCGACAACTCCCCCCCCAATCCCTAATTCTGCAAAGCCCCAACAGAATCCGGTCATTAACCCCTCCAATGGGAAGGGAGGGTGGGTCGAAACCACCTTCCCATCTCTGTGACCTAAAACACCGCCAGAGCTGCCCACTTTGCCTAAGGTATGCATTCCTAAGCCCTCCTCCTTTCCACATTTTCACTTTCCCCTACCCCTCTCCTCTTACTACTGCCACTACTGAACATTTGTAAAGCGCTACAAGATACACGCGGCGCTGCACAGACACATGTAAAAGACGTTCCCTGCTCATCAGAGCTTACAAGCTAGTCAAGACAGACAGCACAGTAGCTGTAGACATGGGAAAGATCTAGGGAGAATGGTAAGGAAACACGAGGAGATTAGGTGAATCAAGATCTGAAAGTGGCAGCAAAGAGGTGAGTTTTCAGCCTGGATTTGAAAAGGGTCAGAGAAAGCACCCAACATACAGACTTAGGTAGATTATTCCAGGCATAATGAGCAGCAAGGCGAAAGGAGCGAAGTTGGGAGTTAGCAGTAGAAGAGAAGGGCACAGATAGAAGCGATTTGTCAGAAGAGCGTAGTTCCCGAGGAAAGGTAGTGAGGAGTTGCAGAGTGAATGCATTTATAGGTCTTACCCTCTAACCCCACCCCTAGGTTTTTCTTCCTCTCCTATCCCTGCCACGTCCCATGGTGATTGACTCAGGTGAGGGCTCAGCCTTGTTTTATATCTCCTTTGGCTCCTCCAGGGGAGGTGGGCATTATTTGTATGGATACGCTGTGCAGCTGTCTATCCATGTAGTGGCTGGTATTTTAAAAAAGTTTTATCGCCACTGCTGGTGCTGAATCAAAACATGCATACTACAATCCCTTTCTTTTTGGTTGAATAAATGATGCAAGATGCTACAAAGATTGTAGTTTTCACCAAGACCATGATGGTTTCGGGAACTGTGCACCGCATTTTCAGCTTGTAGTGTTTGCCTTGGAAGTCAAATCAACCAGTGTCCGTTCCTGTTTGGTTTTGTGCCCTGGGGTACCTCTAGCTTTGTACACGCTTCTTATCAGCCTTCTTTTGTGCCACACTCAGCACGCTGTTATGGCTTTTCTAATGTCTTTAATGTACTCCACTTTGAGGTGTATTATCGGAGGATTATCAAATGCAACATTTAACTTTACTACCTCAAACCAATATGTAATAGGTTAACTGTTTGATGTCAAAAGCCAAGATCAAGGTCTCTTGGAATGTCAGACCTAACAAGAACTGCTTAAAGAATGACAAATGAACAGACACGGTTATTTTTCTGATTGGGATATGCTGTACCACAGCTCTGATGTTCCTATGCACAGGACATGAGTCATAAATCATAAGAAGCAGGAGATGAGTCAGTTTTGCAATAAGACAGACCACGAAAACACCCAGAATTCCTTCAAATTCCTGCCAAACAGAAGGAGTTTTCCTCAAAATAAAGGTAAGAGAAAAAAGAAAAATATTTTATATTTTTGAATAAAAACCATTTTGGATCCACTACTCTCTTAGCTTCTGATTTTGGTTAAGAGGACTTGTTTGGGCAAATTTAGAAACCTGCTCCTGCCCCCTCCAAAAAAATTGTAAGTGCTCAGCTTTTGCAAACAGACAAAACATGTCTGATATTCAGATTTCCCTAAAGAAAACGGCTATTCTTTCAACCAGTAACTACTCCAATTGTTTATATTCCCTTTAAGAGCCTTTAACCAGCCTCAGAGCTTCCACATCCTCTAATTAATGGAGGAACTCTTCTCTTTTCCTGTGTTCCATTTATAATATCTAGCAGGGGCGGCTCTCTGATGAGGCCGAGTGAGGCGGTGGTCTCAGGTGGCAACTTTTTGGGGGCAGCAAAAATTGCCCTCAAAAAGGCCATCTCACTCGGCCTTCATAATTTAAACAAACAAACAAACAAACAAAAAGTCTGGAGAAGCTTCTGCCACTGCTGCAGTGGCAGAATCAAGTGCCCTGCGGCCCCCTGCTGCCTCGGAAGAGCTCTGCCATTGTTTTCCCGGAGCCAGTGTTTCCCTTCTTTCCCACGGCTCTGTTAAAGTTGAGTCAACTGGCATTGATGATGAACAGGCATTTCCTGTCTTGTGCGACCACATATACTGTCTCACCTACAGGCTCCAAAGTACCAGACATGTCGAAAGGCCTGAAACCTCTTTTTTTATTTATTTCCCCCCGTGCTAAGACCTTGGCCAGTGTGAAGTGCTTTACTTTTCATCATCAACCAGTAATTCCCCCCCTCTCTTTTCTTTCTATTGGCAGTCGAGCATTCTGTGCCTTCCCCCCCCCCAAATACCAGTAATTCCCACCCTCTTTTCTTTCCTCTACTCATCCCCTATCAGTTGGGCATCCTGTGACCCCTGCTCCACCTGGTGGTCCAGCATCTCCCCTTTTTCCTTCCACTGTCCCTCGCTGCTATGTCAGTGTCATGGCAGGTAGGAGAGCAGGAACAGGCAAGCAAGCCAGCAGCTAACCAAAGAAACATGGGGCCTCAGCCCACGCTCATGCTGAAGGCTGCTGCGTCCCTGCCTGCTCCATAAAAGGAAGTCTGCATCAGAATGGGCGGGGATGAAGCAGGCCTTCAGCACTCATTTGCGGAGGCCCTGGGCTTCCTTGTTCAGCTGCTGGCTTGCCTGTTTTTTCCTACTGTTCCACCTGCTGCTGATTGGGAGAGGGAAATTCAATGCTTCACTGAGTTGCTTGCTATTTTGCATGGCACACAGGGCATGGTATAATGTATGTGTGTTGATTGGTGGCAGTGCAGACACCACACCCCTAAGGGAAATGGGGAGCCACATGTGGCCAGGGTGACAACATGGGGGGAAGGGTACTCAGGGGAGCACAGTGCCACACACTGGAGACGTGCACATAGGTAGAAATAGGTTTCAATGTCTTTATTGTCGCAGATGTGGTGAGCTGTTCCCCACACTCACATCCTGCGTGGCCACCCACGTCCACGGTGACCACGTCCCATACCACCCCTCTGTGCCGGGTCTGCTGGCGCCGCCTCTGGCACTGTGGCTGGCTCTGGGGACGCCCAGCCATGGCCTCCTGGGCATCTGCTATATGCAGTAGTGCCACTGCCATCACCTCAGCTGTGGCACACAGTTGGCTGACCTTGTCCTGTAGGGCCAACAGAGCCTGACGTGTGCCTATGGGTGAAACACAAAGGGATGTGTGAGACATGTGTCGCACCACCCACCATGACCCATGCACATGTCCGGTGTAACTCAACACAACACTCCTCAGATCAGGTCTGCACGTGAAGACTAGCAACATGTTACCATGTGTATGTCTGTGTGTCCCATGATCCATCATCACTGTAGGAGATGTTCCTGATGACGGCTCATGGGGATCCCAGATATGACACATGGTACTGTGTTGCAATTCATTGTGCAATGATTGATCTGTGTACTGGTTGCATGGGAGTGGCCGGATAACGTGGGGTTCATGCCAAGCACATATATATCTGGGGGTCTCTGTTTGCTCTACACTTGATGCACAGTCCTGCCTACCACCACTACATAAGCTAGGTGCTATCACCCAGAATGAGGGAGCTGCAGAGTAAGCTGTCTAGGTGATCAGGGTTAGGGCTTGGGTGCTGTACATCTCCGTGGGGTACATGGATGACAACAGATGACCCATGCCATGAGAGGGGGTTCTCAAATGGCACAGAGTCCCACCAAACATATGGAACCATGTGCCATGGAGCCACTATCCTGGGAAGCACATGGGATGTCAGTGTGAATGTAATCCCAACACCCTGGGGAAGACTCGTCTATTCTGTTACCCACCTTCAGCATCCTGCCTTGAGGAGGTGGTATGAGCCTTCAGCTCTGCCAGGATGACATCCATGCTGGTGGGGGGGCTGAGGGATGGTCCCGGGGCCTGCACTGTGTGCCGGCTCCTGTCCGTGTCAGTGCCCTCCACAGCCAGTGCGCTGCTGCTGGAGGCCCTCACTGTGGTGCGGACATCTGTTGGGCCGACCTCTGCCTCGAGCAACATATCAGTCCCGTGGGCCTCTGTACCAGTGCTGGCGCTGACCTTGGACTCTGCCCCCTCTGGTCCCTCCACATCGCCTGGCTCACCCATATCATCCTCCACATACGCCTCCATGGCCTGGGGGTCACCTGGGGGATGGAACAGGGTATACATCACAGATGGGTTTACCATGTAAAAATATGTGCAGTTGTGTTTCACACCCACACCAGCAGCAATGTGTTGTCCACCTGTAGCTGCTGTCATTGTGCCTACAATGGGGACAACACATGTGCATACAGTGTGCTGTACCTGGCAGGGGGGGTGGGGCAGGCACCTGCGCAGGTGCTGCTTTGCCACATTTGATGGTGTTGTCTGGGGGGATGGGGTGGCGAGTGCTGGGCCACTGTGTGCAGCAGTAGGCATGCACTGTGCGTGTGATGGGGGCCCACACTACATGTTTCCTGTGTGCGTATAGGAGCCCTCAATGTGACTATGGCCTGTCATTGTGTGCGTGAGTGATATTTATGTAGTGGCCTGTGTGGTATGCATGGTATGTGTTGCACCATGCGACCGGGTCAGCCAGACGTGTGTGGGGACTGCTGCGTTGGTGACCACTGTGTATTGTGGGTGTACAGCTAACTAGCACTCTGTGTGTTGTGTTGGACCGCTCTGGGGGATGGGTGTAGTGATGCTGGGCATGAGGTTGCACCATGGGTGGGGGTATGCAAATGTGTCTGTGACACTGCGGTGCCTGTGGAGGGGCTAGCCCCAGGTGGTGTGGGGTTTGGGGTGGTGCAGTTGCTGAAGCTTTGGATCTGTGCACCCCAATGGCCTGTGAGGGTGGATGCGGGGTCCGTACTGTGTGGTTGCCATTGACAGGGTAGTATGTGTCTGGTATCTGTGTGATGTGGGCGTTTGCGTTTGTTTGCATCTACCTCGTAGACTCAGCGTGATGGGTCATTCCCTCTCACTGTTCCGAGCTTTGTCTGTGCAGTCTTTAGTTGCTCACATGCACAGTAGTAGGGGTGGCAATCCACCTAGTTGACGGACTGCCCCTCCCCCCATTCTGTACCCCTGTGCAGTGCTCAGCTACATCCCGGACTGTGATTGTCATGGAGACAGCCCCCGGCACCTGCCACAAACACCATGTACAGACATTGCCAGGTATTGCTGGTTGCTCTACACCTGATGCACAGTCCTGCCTACCACCACTACATCCATAGCAACCCTTAGTAAGTAAAGAACTTAAAGATCTAAACAAAAACTTAAAACTAAGATGCAGACAGCAGTCCAGCAGCGAGATGGGGGCTTTCCAGTCTTTTGCATTGAGTGTCACATGTATGATTTTCTCCCAGTTGGTGAGAGGTCTTACGTGTGCACTAGGTGCAAGGAGCTCTTTGCTCTCAGGGAACGAGTCCGTTCTCTAGAGGATAGAGTAGCAGACTTGGAAAACATAAGAAAGACAGAGAGGTACATAGACGAGACCTACAGGGATATAGTCCTGAAGTTCCACCTCCAGTTTGGCAGCATCCCTGTTGCCATGGAGGAGAGAGGTCACGTGACAGGAAAGCATCACCCTGGTGTGGCAGGAAGTGATCCTGTAACTAGGACCTGTCCTCCAGGTGATGTAAAACCCTCTCGCACCGAGGAAGTTTCTCCAGGGCCATGTGCCCATGAGGGAAGGGTTAGGACAGCCATTATAGTTAGTGATTCGATCATTAGGCATGTAGATAGCTGGGTGGTTGGTGGACGTGAGGATCACCTGGTAACATGCCTGCCTGGTGCAAAGGTAGCGGACCTCACACGCCACCTAGATAAGGTCTTAGATAGTGCTGGGGAGGAGTCTGCTGTCTTGGTACATGTCAGTACCAATGACATAGGAAAATGTGGTAGGGAGGTTCTGGAGGCTAAATTTAGGCTTTTAGGTAGGAAGTTGAAATCCAGAACTTCCAGGGTAGCGTTCTCCGAAATGCTTCCCATTCCATGTGCAGGACCCAAAAGGCAGGCAGAGCTCCGGAGTCTCAATGCGTGGATGAGACAATGGTGCAGAGATGAGGGGTTTGGATTTGTTAGGAACTGGGGTACATTCTGGGGAAAGGAGGGGCTCTTCCGAAGGGATGGGCTTCACCTTAACCGGGATGGAACCAGGCTGCTGGCATTAACCTTTAAAAAGGAGATAGAGCAGCTTTTAAACTAGATAATAGGGGAAAGCCGACAGTCGCCCAAGAGCGGATGGTTCGGAAGAATGTATCCTTGAAAGATACTACCAAAAGCAGAGAGGTTCCAAAAAACAGTAAAGTAGCCCAAATGCCCTCGAGTATGGAGCAGACAGAGCTTAAAGATCCCAAATTACCCATGTCTACTACTAACCAAATTAATATGAATAAAAAACAGTCTCTAAAATGCTTGTATGCAAATGCTAGAAGTCTAAAAAATAAGATGGGAGAGTTAGAATATATAGCACTAAATGAGAGGTTAGATATGATTGGAATAGGATAGGTTTGGAAACTGCTAACACCTAATCAGGAGTTAGTGGGCCTGATTTCCTGAGAGCAGCTGAGGCCTGCATAAAAGGCTCCAGTGCCCTGCCCTGTTGAGGCTTTCCTAACCAGGGCTCTACAGATCAACCAACAGTAAGGATTTGAGAGATTTTGTTATTATATTAAATTGCTAGCTCTCTGACTGGGAGTTCTTAAAAGGGTTTTTTGTATATTTTTAAAGCAAGGTTACTTTCTTTTTGGTGCTTTAGTGGAACTTTCCTTGAGCACAGTAGGTGGCTGAACTCTAGTAACCTCCTCAGGTTTGGAAACTGCTAACACCTAATCAGGTGTTAGTTCCCTCCCTACCCACCCTGACTCCCACCCACCCCTAGTGAGCAGCCTTGCTTTATAGGGCACCTCCCCCTTCAACAAATCACAGAGAATTGGACCAGCACATTTTGAATATAATTAAAGAGATTTAACTGTTTTTTTCTCTGAAAGGACAGCTGGGAAACCGCTGGTACTTGGTAGATCTCTCTCTTTTGCTTTAACAGATACCTAAGCTCCACGAACAAAACAATGGCTGGGAAAAATCGTATCGCTAAAGCTGTTGCCCCCATTACAGCTTCTGCCTCGGTCCACACAGAGGTCCTAATGTCAGTTGAAGGACCAGTTCCATGTGCAGGGTGCTTGCATGCTGAAGCTCTGAGGAAACAAGTGGAGGAACTCAGAGAGGAGGTGGCGAGGCTGAGGAGCATTCAAGACAGTGAGAAGTACATTGATGAGATGCTTCTTGCAGCAACCAAGCTCTCCAGCACAGGAGAAGATGGGTGCCAACAGAATGTCGATGGTTGGACACAAGTCTCCAGGGCCTGCAAAATCACCAATCCAACTTCTCCAGCCCTTGAATTGAAGAACCATTATGCAGCCCTGGTAGTGGAGGAGGTGAAAGAATCCCTGGAAAGGGAAGAACCAGAGCTCAATTACCCCAAAGTTGAAGAATCATGGACCAGAAGGAAACGAAGGGTAGTGGTGGTTGGAGACTCTCTTCTGAGGGGTACTGAGGCGTCCATCTGCCAACCAGACTTGATGTCCAGAGAGGTATGCTGTCTGCCTGGTGCCAAAATCCAAGATGTTACGGAGAGTTTGCCGAGACTCATCAAGCCCACTGACTATTACCCAATGTTGCTAATCCATGTTGGAACAAATGATACTGCCAGGTATACCTCGGAACGTATCAAAAGTGACTTCATGGCTCTAGAACAGAGGGTGAAGCAGTAAGTGCACAGGTGGTGTTCTCTTCAATCCTCCCTGTTGAGGGTAAAGGCCAAGGCAGAGAGTCTCGCATCCTGGAGTTGAATGCATGGCTGCGTGGATGGTGTCATTGAGAGCGTTTTGGTTTCCTAGACCATGGGATGCTGTTCCAAGGGTTGCAGAGCAGAGATGGCATCCATCTGTCCAAGAAAGGTCAACGCATCTTCGGTAGTAGACTGGCTAATCTACTGAAGAGGGCTTTAAACTAGATTCATTGGGGATGGGTGAAGAAAGCCCCCAGGTAAGTGAAAGCCCCCAGGTAGGTAATACATTAAATACCTTTATAGAAATGGGTAACAGGGGTAACATATGGGAAGCAGTGTGTATAAATGCCCATAGCATGGGAAATAAGATCCCTGATGTTGAAGCTTTGATGGGAGTGGCTGACTTGGATTTAGTGGCAGTTACAGAAATATGGTTCACAAAAAACCATGATTTGGATGCAACTATACCTGGCTATACTTTATTAAAAAAGGACAGGGGAGGAAGAAGGGGAGGAGGAGTGGCACTACATGTAAAAACTATTATTAAAGCTTTGGAATTACAGAGCTTAAAAGGGAGAGAGGAGGCATTGTGGGTTAAACTAGAAAGAGGGAAAGAGAAATCTATTTGCATTGGTGTGATATGCAGACCTCCCTCACAAGAGGAAGAGGTGGACAGAGAGTTAATTGAAGACATACGCAGCATTGCTAGGAAAGGGGAAGTGCTACTGATAGGAGATTTCAATATGCCAGATGTTGATTGGCACATTCCTGCTGCAGTATCATCTAGAAGTAAGGAGATCCTGGATTCCCTACAGGGAGAACTATTCAGGCAATAGGTAACAGACCCCACACGTGAAGGGGCCATACTGGACTTGGTGCTTACCAATGGTGAAAGTGTTTCTGATGTTGTAGTGGGAGATCATTTTACATCCAGTAATCACCAGATGGTGTGGTTCAGTATCAGGACTAGGGCTGTTAGAATCCATTCAAAGGTGAGGATCTTAGACTTTAGGAGGACTAACTTTGCGAAGATGGGCCAATACCTCAGAGAGTCATTAGTGGGATGGGAAAAACAGTGGGCAAAACTGAAAGGGGATATTTTAAGGGCAACCAACCTTTTTGTTAAAATGGTAAATAAAGGCAAAAGGAAAAGGAGACCGCTATGGTTTTCGAAGGAAGTAGCTGAAAAAGTGAAGAAAAAGAGGGAGGCCTTCATGAAATACAAGAGATCACAGAGAGAGGAAGACAGGCATCTGTATTTGGAAAAACTTAGAGAAGCTAGCAAAGTAGTCAAGAAGGCAAAGATTCAAAAGGAGGAGGAAATAGCCAATGCAATAAAATGGGGGGATAAGACATTTTTCAGATATATTAGTGAGAAGAGGAAGGGCAAAAGTGGTATTGTCAGACTCAAGGGTGCAGGGGAGTAAATGTAGAAGCTGATAAGGATAAAGCGGAATTGCTTAACAAATATTTTTGTTTTGTGTTCACAGATGAAGAACCAGGAACAGGACCTCAGAAAACACCCACAAATAGGAACAGAAGCGAGGGACATCTTGAACAATTTCCAGAAGACTGTGTTCGTGAGAAACTAGCTCAACTTAAAGTAGACAAAGCGATGGGACCGGATGGGATACACCCTAGAATACTGAGGGAACTTGGGGACGTTCTAGCAACTCCACTGACTGACCTTTTCAATGCCTCATTGGAATCGGGAGTGGTGCCAAAGGACTGGAGAGAGGCTCATGTGATGCCTTTACACAAAAGCGGAAGTAAGGATGTGGTTGAAAACTACAGGTTGGTTAGTTTAACTTCGGTGGTGAGTAAATTATTGGAAACGCTGCTGAAAGAGAAAATAGTGAGGTTTCTGGAGTCCAGCGGATTACAGGATCCGAGGCAGCATGGATTCACCAGAGGCAGGTCTTGTTAGACAAATCTGATTGATTTCTTTGACTGGGTGACCAGGGAGTTGGACTGAGGGAGAGCTCTAGATGTGGTGTATTTAGATTTCAGTAAAGCCTTTGACACTGTTCCTCACAGGCGACTTATAAACAAACTGAGCACCCAAGGATGGACCCTAAAGTTACTGCTTGGGTTAGAAATTGGTTGGGTGGGAGGCGACAAAGAGTACAAGTAAATGGAGCTCACTCTGAGGAGAAGGATGTTACCAGTGGTGTGCCCCAGGCATCTGTCCTTGGTCCGATTCTTTTTAACATCTTTGTTAGTGATATAGCAGAAGGGCTGTCGGGTAAGTTTTGCCTCTTTGCGGATGATACCAAAATCTGCAATAGAGTAGACACCCAGGAAGGTGTAGATAACATGAGGAGGGATCTAGCTAAGCTTGAAGAATGGTCTAGAATTGGGCAGCTGGGATTTAATGTTAAAAAATGCAAGGTTATGCATTTGGGCTGCAGCAATCCAAGGGAGCAATACAGTATAGGGGTGAAGTACTTTTGTCCACTAAAGAAGAGCGGGACCTAGGCGTGGTTGTGTCTGATGATCTTAAAGTAGCTAAACAGGTAGAAAAGGCGACAGCAAAAGCTAGAAGGATGCTTGGGTGCATACGGAGAGGAATGGCTAGCAGAAAAAAGGAGGTGATAATGCCTCTCTATAAGTCTTTGGTGCGACCTCATTTGGAATATGGTGTGCAATTCTGGAGACCGCACCTTCAAAAGGATGTGAACAGGATGGAGTTGGTGCAGAGGATGGCTACTAATATGATTAGTGGGCTACATTATGAAGCATATGAGGACAGACTTAAGGATCTTAATATGTACACCTTAGAGGAAAGGCGGGATAGAGGTGATATGATTGAGATGTTTAAATACCTCTGTGGCATAAATGTTCAGGGAGAGAGCCTCTTTCAATTGAAAGCAAGTTCTGCTATGAGGGGACATGGGATGAGGGTGAAGGGAGATGGATTCAGGAGTGATACGCGGAAATATTTCTTTACGGAAAGAGTAGTGGATCCATGGAATAGTCTCCCAGTGGAGGTGGTAGAGATGAGGACAGTAACTGAATTCAAAAAAGCATGGGACCAACACAGAGGATCTCTAAAGGTAAAAAGAGGACTGTTGTAGTTGTTGATATGGAAGGACAGACTAGATAGGCCATGTGGTCTTTTTCTGTCATCATGTTTCTATGTTTCTAATATCAGAGACATGGTGGAAGGAGGACAACCAGTGGGACACTGTGATACCTGGGTACAAACTATATCGTAATGATAGAGCTGATCAAATTGGTGGAGGGGTCGTGCTCTATGTTAGAGAGGGCATTGAGTCAGAAAGGATCAAAGTTTTGCAGGAAACAAAATTTGATGTAGAATTTCTATGGATTGAAATTCCATGTATAAAGGGGAAGGCGATGGCAGTGGGGGTGTACTATCGACCGCCTGGCCAGAATGAACAAATGGATGATGAAATGCTCAAAGAAATCATGGAAGCTAACAAAAGTTACAGCTCGGTAATAATAATGGGTGATTTCAATTACCCCGGTATCGACTGGGTCATTGTCATGGCAGGACATGCTAGGGAGATAAAGTTCCTAGATGACATAAATGACTGCTTCTTGGAGCAGCTGGTTCATGAACCGACCAGAGGGGAAGCCATATTAGACCTAGTCCTTAGTGGAACACCAGATCTAGTGCAAGAGATAAGGGTGTTGGGGCCACTTGGCAATAGTGATCATAGCATGATTGCCTTTGATTTAATTAGTGGAGGAGGGATAGTAAGGAAATCCACAGTACTACCTTTTAACTTTCGAAAGGGAGACTATGATAAAAAGAGGAAAATAGTTAAGAAAAAACTAAAAGGAGCAGTTGCAAAGGTTAAAGACTTACATCAAGCTTGGGTGTTGTTGAAAAATACTATCTTGGAAGCCCAGACCAGCTGTATTCCACGCTTTAAGAAAAGTGGAAGTCCAAAAAACTGCCAGCATGGTTTAAAGGTGAGGTCAGAGAGGCTATTGTTGCCAAAAAAGCATCTTTCAGGAAATGGAAAAAAGAGCCAAACGGCGAAACCTGGAAACAGCACAAGCACTGGCAGGTCAAATGGAAGGCATTGATAAAGAAGGCAAAGGGGGAATTTGAAAAGAAGCTTGCTGCAGAAGCAAAAACGCAAAATAAAGATTTTTTCAAGTACATTCGTAGCAAAAAAACTGTGAGAGAGTCGGTTGGACCATTAGATGATAGAAGAGTTAAAGGGGCACTAAGAGGCGACAAGGCAATAGCAGAGAGACTGAATGAATTCTTTGCTTCGGTCTTTACTGAGGAAGATATCGGGATGTTACCCATGACTGAAGTGGTATTTAAAGGTGCGGAAGAATTGAAGGAAATATCGATACATTGGGAAGATGTATTACAACTATTAGATAAACTAAAGAGTAGCAAATCACCTGGGCCGGATGGTATACATTCAAGGGTGTTGAAAGAACTGAAATATGAGATTGCAGACCTGCTATTAGTAATCTGTGAACTATCATTAAAATCATCTCTAATACCTGAAGATTGGAGGATCGCCAATGTAACACCAATTTTAAAAAAGGGTTCCAGGGGTGATCCGGGAAACTACAGACCAGTGAGCCTCACGTCAGTACCGGGAAAAATGGTAGAAAGCATCATAAAGAATAAAATTACTCAGCATGTAGATAGTCATGGCCTAATGGGAAACAGCCAACATGGCTTTAGACAAGGAAGATCTTGTCTTACTAATTTGTTATGTTTTTTTGAAAGTGTGAATAAACAGGTGGACAAAGGTGAGTCGGTTGATATAGTGTATCTGGACTTTCAGAAAGCCTTTGACAAGGTCCCTCATCAGAGACTTTTGGCAAAACTAAAGAGTCATGGGATAGGAGGCAGTGTACTACTGTGGATCAGGAACTGGTTAAAAGATAGAAAGCAGAGAGTAGGGCTAAATGGCCAATTTTCCCAATGGAGAAAGGTGAATAGTGGTGTACCCCAGGGATCTGTGCTGGGTCCGCTGCTTTTTGACATATTCATAAATGACCTGAAAAGTGGAATAACGAGTGAGGTTATCAAATTTGCAGATGACACAAAACTATTTAAAGTTCTTAAAACCCAAGAGGATTGTGGAAAATTGCAAGAGGATCTTGATAGATTGGAAGACTGGGCATCAAAATGGCAGATGAAATTTAATGTGGACAAGTGCAAAGTTATGCACCTAGGGAAGAACAACCCAAACTATGGTTACACTATGCAAGATTCCATATTAGGAACCACCACCCAGGAAAAAATTTAGACGTCATTGTGGATAACATGTTAAAACCCTCAGCCCAGTGTGCAGCAGCAGCTAAGAGAGCAAATAGAATGCTAGGTATCATAAGGAAAGGAATGGAAAATAAAACAAAAGATATTATAATGCCTCTATACCATTCGATGGTGAGACCGTACCTTGAATATTGTGTGCAATTCTGGTCGCTGTATCTTAAAAAGGATATAGTGTTATTAGAAAAGGTTCAAAGAAGAGCCACCAAAATGGTAAAGGGGATGGAAGGATACCCCTATGAAGAAAGGCTAAAAAGGTTAGGGCTCTTTAACTTGGAAAAGAGACGGCTGAGGGGAGATATGATAGAAGTCTATAAATTAATGAACGGAGTGGAACGGGTAAACGTAGATCGATTGTTTACGTTATCAGAATACAGAAAGACTAGGGGACATGCAATGAAGCTACAGGGTAAACTATTTAAGACTAATTAAATAAAATATTTTTTCACTCAACTTGTAATCAAACTCTGGAATTTGTTACTTGAGGATGTAGTAAAGGCTGTTAGTGTAGATGGGTTTAAAAAAGGTTTGGACAAGTTCCTGGTGGAAAGGTCCATAAACCATTATTAAGAAGGGACCCAGGATATCAATGCTTGACCGAATACAAGCATTGCGGAACCTGTGTCTTTTGGGGAAACTGCTAGGTACGTACGACCTAGATTGGCCACTGTTGGAAACAGGATACTGGGCTTGATGGACCTTGGTCTGACCCAGTATGGCATATCTTATGTTCTTATGTTGTGTGTCCCCCGGTTGCCTGTGTTACGGCACATGTGTCCCCTCGACATAGGCCCCCATCATCTCGTCCATGGCCAGCAGGTGCTGGGCGGTTAGCTGTAAGGGGGCTGCATATCTCAGACGTACCTGCGTGTGGATGGGCGGTGTCCAGCTCTTCCGGCAGTCCCCGCAGGTAGATGGGGCCCAGCTGTTTTGTGAGCTGCTGCTCCAGGGGGTCAGGCTGGGGACAAAGGGACCACCCCCACCAGTGCCCATGGCATGTCTCCTTTCCACCACCATGTGGGCCCGAACACCTCGCTTTATATCGTTGAACCTTTTCCTCAAGCTCTCCAGGTCCCTGGGTGGTCCCCCGGCCTGCGCTATGGCCTCCTGTACCTTCTCCCACACGTGTTTCCGTGTCCCCACCATGGTGCTGGAGCTCAGCCACCCATAGATCACCTCATAGCGCTCTAGCACACTGGCCAGGGTGGTTCTCCTG
This sequence comes from Ichthyophis bannanicus, assembly GCA_033557465.1. Classification (NCBI taxonomy): domain Eukaryota; kingdom Metazoa; phylum Chordata; class Amphibia; order Gymnophiona; family Ichthyophiidae; genus Ichthyophis; species Ichthyophis bannanicus. The sequence goes on along the minus strand of CM066035.1, from coordinate 881,893,711 downwards.
CTGGCTGAATCTAGCTGCTCTCCTCCGTTCCTCGGCTGGCACTGGGACTCGCCTCTGTTTGGCACTGGGTGGCCTCTCGGGCTGCCCCTGTGTGGGCTGGGACACACCCGATGGCCCTGGGCCACCACCACAGGCCCACCCATCCCTGCCGCCCCTGTGGACCACTGTTCAGGGGTTTCCCCCTCATCCCCTCCCTCCATCTCCCTACTCCCCATGGCCTCTTCCTCTCTGTCACTCATTCCTATATCTCCCAGTCCTTGCCTAATATTCCCTCCCCTGCTGCTCGCCTGCCCTCCTCTCCCTCTCCCCTGCTCCCCTCCTCACCTCCTCTCCCTCTCCCTCTCCCTCTCCCCTGATCCTCTCCTCTCATCCTCTCCCTCTCCCCTGCACCTCCCCTCACTTCCTCACCCTCCTGCCTGCTCCTCACCACACCTCCTCTCCCACACACCTGCTGCTCACCTTACCTTTCGTCTCCTCTCCTCACCTGCTATCACCCTGACCGATTGCTCTCCACACCTGCTCTTCACTTCACCTACACAAAACCCTCGGCGTTTATCACGTGTGGTGGCCTTTTTATGTGTTTTACTCGGGGGCGCTAGGTTACGCGCATTGCACATGCACTGCGGTGTGTGTGTGCAATATGTGCATGCATTGTGGTGCGTGTGCACTATGTATGCATGTGCGGTGACACACGTATGCCACTTGTGCATGCACAGTGGTGTGCTGCACGCATTGCACATGTGCCATGCTAGGGGGCCGCTGTATGAGGGGGGCTTCACACCTGATGCCCGTGATTAGGCGCCCACACAGTGGACAGCGCCAACAAACGTCACGTGCGTGTGGTGCCATGCCTGCACGCCGTGTACGCCATATGCATGTGCGGAGCCCCACGCAACACATGCGCATGGGTCATGGTCAGATCTTATGTGCATGCGCAACATGCGCAGACAATGCGTTTGTGGCGCTGTGCATGCACAATGCATGCACAGACATGCATTGGAAGAAAGGTACTTACCTGTCATACATATGTGGTACACACTGAGGGTTTTGTGTAGGTGAGGTGAAAAGCAGGCGAGGTGAGGTATTTGTCAGGTGTACCGCAGGTGAGGTGCGGTGGGGTGAGTTGAGGTGAGGTGAGGTGTGGTGGGGTGAGGTGAGGTGCGGTGGGGTGAGGTGAACAGCAGGCGTGAGGTGGTGTTGGGGTGGTGGGGGGCAGGTGAAGTGACGAGCAGGCGGGGGTTGGGGGAGGAGAGGTGGTGAGCAGGCGTAGGGTACAGGGGGTAAGGTGAGGGACAGGTAGAGGGTGGTGTTGGTGGGGCGAGGGAGAGGGAGAGGCACAAAAAATCCTCTGTCTGTGGTATATCTGTTTTGCTGATGGCTGCCTTTGTGGTGGCTGCAGGTGCGTTGGGGGTGCTCAGGACCCACGGTGCCTGACGTGGGAGATGGTGTCCACAGTGCTGCAGCACAGGGCATGGGTGCAGACCCGCTGCAAATCTGACCTGCAGCTGTGGAGGCCATGCACGCTAGGGCTGAGCCGGCATGGTGCAGGAGGCGTGCTGAACTGCGCCCTTGCCAGGCTAGCCTCTACAGGTCCAGGGCCCAGCTCCAGGAAATGCGTGAGGACCAGGTCATCTCCCTATACCGTCTGGACACAGGGGCTATTAGGGAGCTCTTTGAGGATCTCAGACCTGACCTTGAGCCCCTGACCGGTCGGTCACATGCCATACCGGGTTTGGTCAAGCTCCTGGCTGCCCTACATTTCTTTGCCTCTGGCTGTTTCCAGTCATCTGTGGTCGCAGTGGGTGGCATGAGCTGCTCCACCTTCTCACGCTGTCTCCACCAGGTACTGCGTGTCATGGTCAGCCGGGTGGGGAATTACATTGCAATTCCCAACACTAGGCAACAGTGGGGGACTCTGAACCAGGCCTTCGAAGAGTTTGCGGGGATACCACACGTGATGGGAGCTATTGATTGCACACATGTTGCCCTGGTCCCGCCCGGAGAGAGGGAGGCAGTGTTCTGCAACTGCAAACACTACCATTCCCTGAATGTTCAGGTTGTATGTGATGCAAATATGCGTATTCTGAATGTGGTCCCTAGGTTTGCAGGTCCACCCATGACTTCTTTATCCTGCATCACTCAGCACTATTCGGACAGTTTGAGGCTGGGCAATATGAGGACTGTATACTGCTGGGTGGATATTTCTCTGCTCAGACGTGCACATGGTGTTCCTCTGGGTACACATAGGCGCCCATGTCTGTGTTTGCAAGGTGTCCCTAGTTGTGTTTGTGTGTCATTTGTGTGTGTCCCCGGGGGGGGGGGAACTTCCCTTCACGGTCGTCTTTGGTACGGTGTTTTGTGTTGGTGGCACCTTCACCTCTGACATATCTGGCCATTTCACATTGTGTGTTTTGTGTGGGCATAGTACAGGGCACATGTATGTTCCATGTATATTCAACAGTATATTGTTGAGTTGGACATCCTCTCAGGGCAACTCAGGGACCTTTTCCCGTTTCACCCTATGTGTGTGGGCAGTCTCATGGCTATCACACACTTGCAAATGTGTGCATCACTAACCTTGTCAAGGGTGCATTGCCATGTGTGTGGCAGATGTTTTTGCAGCCGGCACTACTACCTTTCGGCTACAGGTGTTTGGGCATGTGTTATTGTGGGTTACAGGTGAGGTGGTTTGCACACCGTACCCCCACCCCGTGGTCCCTGTCTCACACCTCCAGATGCTGCCACATACATGTTGTATGTCAGCATGTGCTTTAACATGTTCATGGGAGACCTGTCTGTGCTGTTGATTTGCATGTACATGCTTGTTTGCATGTGTGTGTGGCTCAGCCTCTGCTTCACCTTTCTACTATTTCTCTACAGGTGATGCAGGATATGGGTGTCGTCCCTGGTTGCTGACCTCTCTGTGTCTGCCGCGGACACATGCAGAGAGGAGGTACAATGAGGCCCATGCCTCCAGCCGCTCAGTCATCGAGCGCACCTTTGGCGTTTTGAAAAGTCGCTTCAGGTGTCTGGATATAACCGGCGGGGCCTTACAATATAAACCCATGACTGTGTCAAAGATAATTCTGGCCTGTTGCATATTGTACAACATTGCTCTCAGGCACGATCTTCCAGTCCAAATTAATGAGGATCTGGAAGATGATCCTATGTGCCGTCCTGTACGTGGCTGTGGTGACAAACGTGAGGGCACGGCAGCCAGGCGCCAGCTGATAGTGGTGATCTTCTCATGTAAGTACTGCATATGTTGGATATTACATTGGTGTTTAGACATATGTACTACTACTACTGTTGGACATTTGTATAGCCGTACCAGTCATACGCAACACTACACAGACATATGGGGGACATTCCCTGCCTATCAGAGAGAACACAGGCGGGGTGTGTAGGTGATAACAGCAGATGCATGGGGGTCAGATGAGACTGGATTACCTGCCCTAGGTGGGTACGTTACCGTACACAGGAACATGGTCGGGATTGAGGACGGTGGCTGGCGATCACACACAGGTTGTTGGTTCCAGCTGTGGGTGCAGCATGGTACATGGAGTGTGGTGTGTGGTCAGCAGTAGGAAAGCGGGACGTAGGTGGCACCATTTGCCTAGACATGTGGATGCCATGATGGGGGATATTGCGCATTGGTCACATAACATACACTGATTGGCACAGACTGCGTTACATGTTTGTGTACAGCGCTGTGTACGACTGACAACAATATGTACATGCTCAGTGGTAGTAGTATTGGCAGGAGTTAATATTCTGTAGGGAAGGTACAGAGTACACACACAGGTACTGCATCATTTGCTCAGCGGGGTAACCTACACCTGGATGCATACACGGATTGTGAGCCAATGAGGTGATTTGACAGAAGCAGTATTATGGTCATGGCGAGGCCGGCAGATGATGAGCCATGCAGCGGCGTGTTGGTTGGTTTGCGGCAGACACAGCTGATTCAAGGGGATAACAGCAAAGTGTAGGTTACAGTTAGCAAATCGGGAGGTCTGAAGATTGGCGGATCGCCAATGTAACACCAATTTTTTTAAAAGGGTTCGAGGGGTGATCCAGGAAACTACAGACCGGTGAGCCTCACGTCAGTACCGGGAAAAATGGTAGAAACCATCATAAAGAATAAAATTACTCAGCATGTAGATAGTCATGGCCTAATGGGAGACAGCCAACATGGCTTTAGACAAGGAAGATCTTGTCTTACTAATCTGTTATGTTTTTTTGAAAGTGTGAATGAACAGGTGGACAAAGGTGAGTCGGTTGATATAGTGTATCTGGACTTTCAGAAAGCCTTTGACAAGGTCCCTCATCAGAGACTTTTGGCAAAACTAAAGAGTCATGGGATAGGAAGCAGTGTACTACTGTGGATCAGGAACTGGTTAAAAGATAGAAAGCAGAGGGTTGAACTAAATGGCCAATTTTCCCAATGGAGAAAGGTGAATAGTGGTGTACCCCAGGGATCTGTGCTGGGTCCGCTGCTTTTTGACATATTCATAAATGACCTTGAAAGTGGAATAACGAGTGAGGTTATCAAATTTGCAGATGACATAAAACTATTTAAAGTTGTTAAAACCCAAGAGGATTGTGGAAAATTGCAAGAGGATCTTGATAAATTGGAAGACTGGGCATCAAAATGGCAGATGAAATTTAATGTGGACAAGTGCAAAGTTATGCACCTAGGGAAGAACAACCCAAACTATGGTTACACAATGCAAGGTTCCACATTAGGAACCACCACCCAGGAAAAAGATTTAGGCGTCATTGTGGATAACATGTTAAAACCCTCGGCCCAGTGTGCAGCGGCGGCCAAGAGAGCAAATAGAATGCTAGGTATCATAAGGAAAGGAATGGAAAATAAAACAAAAGATATTATAATGCCTCTATACCGTTCCATGGTGAGACCGCACCTTGAATATTGTGTGCAATTCTGGTCACCCTATCTTAAAAAGGATATAGCGTTATTAGAAAAGGTTCAGAGAAGAGCCACCAAAATGGTAAAGGGGATGGAAGGATACTCCTATGAAGAAAGGCTAAAAAGGTTAGGGCTCTTTAACCTGGAAAAGAGACGGCTGAGGGGAGATATGATAGAAGTCTATAAATTAATGAATGGAGTGGAACAGGTAAACGTAGATTGACTGTTTACGTTATCAGAATATAGGAAGACTAGGGGACATGCAATGAAGCTACAGGGTAAACTATTTAAGACTAATAAAAGAAAATATTTTTTCACTCAACGTGTAATCAAACTCTGGAATTTGTTACCGGAGGATGTAGTAAAGGTTGTTAGTGTAGCTGGGTTTAAAAAAGGTTTGGAGAAGTTCCTGGAGGAAAGGTCCATAAACCATTATTAAGAAGGGACCCAGGATATCAATGCTTGACCTAGTACAAGCATTGCAGAACCTGCAGATTGGGATATAGCCATAGCTGGCTATAATCTATTCAGAAGAGACAGAGAAAATGGAAAAGGAGGAGGAGTAGCCTTGTATGTCAAAAGCAGTATTAAAGCTACTGAAATGCAGGGAACATGGGGAAAAGAAGAAGCGCTCTGGATTGCGTTGGAAAGAGGAGATGGCACTGTCATCCATATTGCTGTAGTCTACAGACCTCCGACTCAAATTGAAGAGAGAGATAACGAATTGATTATAGATATTGCCAAGGTAGCAGCAAAGGGGGAAGCGATCATATTAGGTGACTTTAATCTACCTGATGTGGATTGGATTACTCCTTCTGCACATCTTGAAAGAAGCAAAAAAATTGTGGATGCTCTCCAAGATGCATTACTTAGACAAATGGTGATGGAACCAACCAGGGAAAGCTCAACGCTGGATGTAGTGCTTACCAACAGTGATAACGTGTCGAATGTCTGCGTGAGTGCCCCTGTGAGCAACAGCGACCATCACACGGTGTGGTTTGAGATAAAAGCCATGGTATAGGCCAATCATAGCAAGCTCAAAGTCCTAAACTTCAAAAACACTGACCAATAAAATGGCCGAGTACTTAAAGGAGGAGATGACGGGGTGGAAGAAGATAAGGGAAGTGGAATTGCAATGGACTAAACTAAAGGCGGTAATAAAAGGGGCAACAGATAAATATGTAAGAAAAATAAATAAAAACAAGAGGAGAAGGAAACCTATTTGGTTTTCCAAAGAGGTGGCTGCGCAAATAAAGGCAAAAAACACAGCTTTTTCAAAATTCATAAGTTTGCAAACAGAAGAACACAGAAATGAATACAGGATCCAACTCAAAGAGTCTAAAAGAGTAATAAGGATAGCAAAATCAAAGGCAGAAGAAAAAATGGCTAAAGATGTTAAGGGTGGCAACAAAACTTTCTTCAGGTATATTCAGGAAAAGAAGAAGATCAGAGTTGGAATTGCAGGACTCAGAAGTGCTGGGAAAGGACTCGTGGAAAGTGACACTGAAAAAGCGAAATTGCTAAACAAATACTTCTGCTCTGTGTTTACTAAAGAAGATCCTGGAGATGGACCAGCTGTGACTCCCAAATATAAAAATAGGACTGAAGTAGATACCACACCATTCACAGAAGATGAGGTGTTAGAACAACTTGCTAAACTGAAAGTGGACAAAGCCATGGGACCAGATGGGATACATCCCAGGATACTAAAAGAGCTCAGAGAGGTTCTTGCAGGACCGTTAAAGGATATCTTCAACAGATCCTTGGAAACAGGAGTGGTTCCTCAGGACTGGAGAATGGCTAATGTTGTACCTCTACACAAAAGTGGTGACAGGGAAGAAGTGTCAAATTACAGGCCCGTGAGCCTTACCTCGGTGGCAGGAAAAGTAATGGAGGCGCTCCTGAAAGAGCGAATAGTGAACTTTCTCAAAACCAACAGGTTGCAAGATCCCAGGCAACATGGTTTTACCGAAGGACGGTCTTGCCAAACAAATCTGATTGAGTTCTTTGATTGGGTGACCAAGGAACTAGATCTGGGGCATGCAATGGATGTCATCTATCTGGATTTCAGCAAAGCCTTTGATACTGTTCCTCATAGGAGGCTTGTCAATAAACTCAGTCGCTTGGGGTGGGTCCCAAGATAGTAAACTGGATTAGAAATTGGTTGACTGACAGACAACAGAGGGTGATGGTACATGGAGCTCACTCGGATGAGAGGAAGGTGATTAGCGGGGTGCCTCAGGGTTCGGTCCTGGGCCCGGCACTGTTCAATGTATTTGTGAGTGATATTGCTGAAGGACTGAATGGAAAAGTCTGTCTTTTTGCAGATGACACAAAAATTTGCAACAGAGTGGACTCCCCAGAGGGAGTGGATAACATGAGGAAAGATCTACAAAAGCTGGAAGACTGGTCTAATGCTTGGCAACTACGATTTAATGTGAAAAAGTGCAGTGTCATGCACTTGGGTAGCAGAAATCCAAGGGAAAAGTACACAATAGGGGGTGAGAGGTTGGTATGCACGGTTCAGGAGAAAGACCTTGGTGTGATTATCTCTGATGATCTCAAGGTGGCAAAACAGTGCGACAAGGCGGTGGCAAAAGCCAGGAGGATGTTGGGCTGCATTCAAAGAGGGATTACCAGCAGAAAGGAAGAGGTACTTATGCCACTGTACAAGTCACTGGTGAGGCCTCACTTGGAATACTGTGTTCAGTTTTGGAGGCCATATCTTGCAAAAGATGTAAAAAGACTGGAAACTGTTCAGAGAAAGGCGACCAAAATGATTTGGAGCCTGTGTCAGAAGCCTTATGAGAAGAGACTTGAAGACCTAAATATGTACACTTTGGAGGAGAGGAGGGACAGGGGAGATATGATTCAGACCTTTAAATACTTAAAGAGAAATGATGAACAAACAAACCTCTTCCAAAGATGGGGAAGCTGTAAAACTAGAGGGCATAACATGAAGCTGCAAGGTGGTAAATTGAAAGGCAATGTCAGGAAATATTTCTTCACTGAAAGGGTGGTGGATGCTTGGAATGCCCTCCCGATGGAAGTGGTGAGGGCAAACACGGTGATGGAATTCAAAACGGCATGGACAAACACAGTGGATCCCTTTACAGCAACAGGATAAAAGCAAAACAAACAGTACCATCTAACTTCTGAACTATCTAGCATCTGAACAAATAAGGGTGTCCTAGATGGAGTGGTGGGTTCACCCCTAAACAGAAACAAAAACATGGGGAGGGGTGGCCTGCACAGAGCGACAGGTGCACCTACTCTTGCCATCTTGCTGGGCAGACTAGATGGACCATGCTGGTCTTTATCTGCCGTCACTTACTATGTTACTATGTTACTATGTGTCTTTTGGGGAAACTGCTAGGTACGTATGACCTAGATTGGCCACTGTTGGAAACAGGATACTGGGCTTGATGGACCTTGGTCTGACCCAGTATGGCATATCTTATGTTCTTATGTTCTAGGTGACCGAGGGGTGCATTCACGTTTTACTTGTGTGTTGTTAAGGGAGGATGGGGAGATATTGCTCATGTTATCTGGAATGACACTGCATGTCTTAGCTACATGATGCGTATGTGTGGGGGGGGGGGGAGAGGGAGGGGTCACAGACAACCCCTACATTGGGTATCAACGTGTGGCAATGTGTTGCAACCTATACACAGACACCTAATATGGGGGCAAGGTTTACGGTGAGAGCTTAGATGTTGGGTTGTGGCCAGGTTCCGTTTCAGGCAGCGTGGATACATCAGGCCATCTTTGTCAGACACACAATCATAGTTCAGGGTCTGGATTGGCAGGGGCTGTTCAGGGATGTTGGGATATATTTGTTACTCATCAGCATACAGTTGGCACTGAGCGGCAGGGGATCAGATAGCCCCAACACGGCATTTGGTATGGAGCTCCGGAACATGCAGACACAGGACATATCCCTGTGTTCCAGCATATGGGTGCAGGCATGCAGGGAAGGTGGGACCATCACAACACACACTGAAGGTGTGACAGGTGAGATATGAGGTGCAGGAGGTTAGTACGGAGGCAGTGTGGACATGCGAGGACAGTATATCAGGGTGACGGGTGTGTTCAGCAATGTCTGGGGAAGCAGAGAGGTGATGTAATGGGGTGTATGGGGTACAGGCCCTTTAATTTTAGCATTAACACGTCATTGGGGACTTTGGCGGGGCAATTCTGTACAGTGTAATGGACAAAAGCCAGACTGAAATGGATTTGGGGGGCATGAGGGGTGATGATGTGATTGTGCTGTATGTGTTACACAGCTCAAACATAACATATGTATGTATCTGGTGTGTTTATCCCTCAACAGGATATGTTGTGTGACCTCTCTGGTGCTGTGGTTCACTGGCAGCTGTCTGTACCCTACTCAACGTGCAGGAGAATGGCGTAGATGAACATACAGGTACATGGTGTGTGGGGACAGTCAGTCACAGATCATGTCTGGGGTCATCTGTCCAATGCACATATGTTGTGCTTCACCTCTTTGGTCTGCAACCCCATACCCCATATGTTACTGTTGTCACACACAGGCACATGTGTTCCTGCCCAGCTCATTTGCTCCAGCACTGTTTCTGGAAAACATGCCAGAGAGCTGCGTGTGTCTACATGTCCTAGGTGTTCTGGTGCTGGGCTGCACGTACAGCCTTCTGTGACATTGAGTTATCTCCACTGATCTCAAATTGTCCTCGGTCAGCCCGTATGCTACTGGTGGCATGCTCACCCTAACATACTGTGTGTGTGTGTTTTTCTAGCGTGGGTGAGTAAGGGTACAGTGTGCATACTGTTTGTATTATCATGTGGTGGGTGGTGTTTTAACACCTGTGGAGGGTTGGGGACTCTGCTATCTGTAATCTACTGCTGTTGACCATGTATACATTGTGCGCATCTGTTTTATGTTGTGACCTGACCTATCTCTTGTGTGCTGTCAGAATACTATCCATCAGCATTTCAGTATCACAGATGATGCCCTACTTTGGACATGCGCCAACGGCAGCTGGAGATGGGTATATGGTGATTCTATACATTCCTCTGACATCTTCTGTATTCACTGTGACATGGTGTTGCCTTTTCCTGCCTCAGACAGTCCCTAGCAGACACTTTCTGCAGACAGACGGTAGGTTTCATCTTGGATCTTTTAGAGATGACATCTGCCATTCTATGCTTGCGTTTTGTTGTGTTTTTCAGGGAGTTATCCTGTAGGGTCACTATGCACCAACGCTGATGGACATGGGGTGGAGCAGTGAGGCGCCTGTGTAACATGTGCATGGACATGACCATATCCATAGGATACCCTCGTGTATGGTTCAATGGCCACATTTCCATGACATGCACTGTGTTATGTGTTGTGCTAATTTCATGTTTGCATGTCTGGTGTTGCATTCTATACATATTGCTGTCTGCCTACCTGCAATGTTCCCTGGTGTTCTGTGCAACATACCATGACAGTGTTTCTCCTTCTTCTGATACAGGGCAGAGCACACCCACTGCACATCGACTACTCTGCATCATGCAGGCACCATCACCCACATGTCTGAAACCACAACAAGACCATGCAGTTATCCCTGGGATATGGTGGCATAGGATGGCTGATCTCTGCATGTGGCCCACATGCCTATGATGGACATTGATGTTGGACTTCTACATTGGGCATAGACGGCCTGTCCTACACAACATTGCTACCGTGCTCTGGCTGGGTGTGGGGTTCATCGCAGGGGACATACATGACCTTTTGTGTGCTGTGGAAGATTAGGATGTACCACTTGCGTATGCAGGCCCAGGAATTCATGGACAGTCTTCACGGGACATGTTGGTTTGCAGAGGCTATTTGCGCTATGGACACTGTGTACAGGCCCCTACGTGTGCAGCAGGGACTGACATACTTGCTGCATATTGTACATCCATCTGTCATTGTGTTACTGTATGTTGCCTATGTGTGTGACCTGCACCGCAGGATATCCTTATTTATTTAGTTCACCAAGAGAATACAGCCATGCGTGTGGCACAGGTGTGATATTGTATAGGTTCTCTGGTATTTGTTGGGCTACCCTGCACTTGAATATGACACGGTATTTATCACCTCACCACTTTGATGTGCGCCAACATCTTCGGTCGATATTTGCCATCACCACATGTGCTACAGTGCATGTGGGGCATCACTGTGTCATTGTTTAACGTACACGTTCCAGGTGCATGTGACTGAATATGTTGGTATACCAGGGCATGTGGCAGTGGCTTCTGTGCCGGTTACTGGGCCATGTTTGACCTTTCTTTTGACCTCTATGTACAGATTAGTGTGTTTGGTTAGTGTACAGACATGCCGCTCTACATAGATTTACAGACATAGCAATGCATGTCTGCACAGTCCTCTTTATCTCCTGACATTCCGGGACTCACATTGCACCAGTAATTTGGCAGTGTGGGTGTGCGTGTTCGTCCTTCATGGGTGCATTCCATGTGCCATGTCATATGTATATGCATCACAGCACCCATTGCAGCAGACCTTCTGCATAGTGTTATCTCTGTATTTGTGATAGTTTGCATTTTCTGTATTATCTGGCATCATGTTCCTCTTGTACCTGCTACCATATCCGGATTTGGCATTTGCACAGTGTTGTTTTGGACGTTTGTGGCACTTTATTTGCTATATTACGCATTATGCAACATCTGTGACGTGTATATATGTATGTGTGTGTGCAGTTGCAGAGATTTTGATACGTATGTTTTGTCAGGTTTGTGTCACCTGTTTTTTGAGGGCAGATATGTTTTGGTTCTACCTTCATGACTGGTGTGCGTTGGGCTGTCATCATGCCCTGCCTACTGTCTACATGCACACATATACAATAAGGCATTTGGGGCATGCAGCAGCATGTGGGGGGTGTGGGAATACAGCATAGTACACACCATGCACCTACTGCATATTATCTGTAATGCTCATCATCTGTGGGGGGGCCAGTGACGTGTACGCGACATGTGGGTAGCTGGCCTACTCAATGTGGTTTCAGTTTGTTCACTGTAACACAACTAGCTTCATATCATGACACACTGTATATACGATATGTCCGGTAACTTTCCAAAATAAATGTCTTTAATGCACATTTGCCTCTGCTGCTGATTCAACACTCTGACGCACGTATTTCTTGATTTACTGGTGATGTACATGGCCCCCCTGTGCTCACATCCTTGTACAGTGGCAGCTGTCTGCCACATCAGGGTGTTATGGGTCCCCATACACACATTCCCTTTATGGAAGATATTTGCATGATCCCTGTAGTGGTGGTTTGGGATAGTGGTTAGAGACATGCATTAGAGCACCATAGGTTGCAGGTTTGATTCCCGCATGCTTTTCCTTTTCCTTGTGCTGTGCTAACCTGACCTTGAGCTGGCTGCAGCTTCGTCAGCTCTCCTTTACACCCTTCCATCGCTTCTTTGTACAGCACAGTGTGCCCTTTCTGCAGCCTATGTGCCGCATATTCACTATTACATATGGCTGCTCCTTTGTACTGTCCATGTGGCTAGTATGCTTGGGTGACTGTTATTGAGCTGATCTGTCCCAGCTTGTGTTTGCAGGTTCAATTCTCACATGCTCCTTTTCAGTACTATTCCCCATTTTGCCCTGCTACATACAGCATCCCCTGCCACCCTTTGGGTTCCTTTTCCTTGCTCTTTTGCATGCTGTTTGGACTGCCTAACACTTTATTGTGTTTGTGCATTTGTATATATGTGGCTCTCGTCCCAATTGCAGACTGTGATATGTGCTGTACACAGCTCTTCTATGTGTGCATTACATCATGGTTACTGTTGGGGTGGTGCCATGCAGTGTTGCTGTATGCAGCCTTTGCTGTTTGACTCACATTGGTGGGGTAGGCAACCTGGTTTTTGCATTAACATATGTGCTAGTGGTCATGGGTTCAATCCCACAGAGGGTCTCCTTTAGTCATAATGTGCAGAACAACTCCCTTTTGTGGCTATGACAGGCAGACATATATCAGAGATCAGTGTTTAGCACACAGACCACCCTCAACTCATTTTTGTGACCTATGGTGCCCTATACAGTGCCTTGCCTGTGCTTTTACCCTGCCCCAGTAAGCACAGCAGATTGTTGGTGTGGTGACCTGCAGTTGTTGTGTGGCCAGCCATTGCTGTGATGGCTACCATAGAAGCATAGCGCAGTGGTTAGTACACTGACTTCCCAGCCAGTGGTCATGGGTATGATTCCTGTGTGTTCTTGAGTTTTTCTGCCTGTCCTACACAACTGTTTTTCCTTCCTCTAACAGTCATATCTGTGCAGATGTGTGCGGCGGCACATTATAGCCTCATCACAGTTGCCAGGCATCCTTCTGTCCATCTATCTGTCTCTGCCAGCTGTGTGGCGTCCTGCCCTAATGTGCGGACTACTGCCCTATGTCCTGTGCTGGGACCCTTTTCTGCATTGGCGCTCTTCATGATTGCCTCTCGTGTGTATGCTCTGCATGGCACTGCTACTCCTGTGTCCTCCTGTTATGCTGCCACCCCTACCTGCTCTGGTGGACACGCATTCACATCCTCTGCCACCCACTCTCATGTTGGCACTTTAATCACCATCACCCTATGCATCAGTACAGCTGCCTCCAATATGTTTCTGCACTTTTCCAGCTGCCACATGAGCTTCACGTAGATTTGACAGGTCCATCAGCTCCGCCATGTGATACCCTCCAGAAGTTGTTGTTTGGCTTTCCTTGGTACTCTGTGCAGTGGTAGGGTTACATCTGTGTTTGGGCCATACATTTAGTGCTATTCAACTTGGGACTCCTTACTGCCACTGGCCACCTTTTCAGGCGTCACCTTGCCCTCCTTTGGGCATCTTTAGATGCACCTTAGTTTGCACCAGCTCATGGAGCACCTTATATAGTGCCTTGGAGGGTGGCAAACTACAGTGCATCATAGGGCACCTTAGGGTGGGTGCCCTAATATGCGCATCAGTTTACTGCTCTGCAGCGTGGGTTTTTCGATTGGCAGCACACACTGTTCAGATGTGTCCGTTACATGCATTAAAAGGAATTGTCTTGGACTGCCATATTGTATGCACCCAGAGGAGTCGAACTCATGACTGCTGTCTGGGCAAGCATTGTATCAACCAGTGCACTACACCTCTGTAGCTGTTATCACACTGCTTCTACATACTTAGGCTTACGGCGCGCAAACGTGCAGCGCCGCACACTATTACACGAAAACGGCAAGGCGCCCTCTATCGCGCGATACACGGCTTAACGCCGGAACGCCCACTTCCTTATATGGGATTCTTCATGTTAGCGCTACAACTAGCGCCGGTAACATTAAGACCGGTTTAGTAAACATACCCCATAGTGTATGTAGGCTGTCAGAGGTTTCTAAAGCATTCCAGTTTCCCCCGTTATTAATAATTCCCCAAAACAATTCTTTCAGAGCTTGTGGTGATTTTCCACTCTTCCAGAAGGAGAAATAAAATCTGGCGCTGGAAGAGTTAAGGGCTTCTAAAGTCCCATGTCAGGGTACCAGGTTTTGATCTGGATTTTCTGATTTTCATTGAATGCATCCTGTGGTACAATGTGTCTGAGATGTGGCTAAACACAAATTATTTTGAGCTGAAAGTACATTTCTGTTTATTTTAAGTGACTTGCTGCAGTTTATTTGAAGCCAACATTCCTCAGCCATGAGTAGGAGAGAGTGAATCATATCTAAAGTAGGTGAAGGGTCAGGGTGGCAGAGGGAAAATGAAAGTTAAATGGCTGTATCAAATTACCCCCTACAAAAAAAGAGAGCGCATTGTAAAAGGTTAATTTGTTTACTGTAGACTTCAGAGTTAACCCTCTAGTTTTAAGGCCGTTGGCGGAACAGAAAGGATGGGGGACTTGTGGCTCTTATTATGATTTCTATAGCGTGGTTTACTGCTATTGGCAGAAGAACCTGGGGAAAATGTAATTTAAATACACACAAATACAATTTTCTCTACTTATCAGTCAACAGATTGCTGTTCGCACCATTCCTATTTATCAAACCTGTCCCAGTGGTGACCCTATAGCCATTTGGATTTTCAGGATCTCCACAGTGAGTTCTATAAGATCATTCATCATACATTAATGACCCAGTATATGTAAATTTATCCCATGCCTATTCGTTGTGGATATTCTGAAAATCTAACTGGCTGTCGGGTCACCAGCAAGGTTTGAGAAGTGCTGCATTATTTGCGAAGGCGCTTACCAACAACGGCATCCTACTCCTATAAACATCATCAGAACTGGACAGCATCCTGTTGCCTGGCTCTTGTGCACTATCGCTCAGCCTGTGATATTCATGTGGCCTGCAAGGAGGAGGTGGAGGAGCCACTCTAGGGTTACCTAGAAGGGGGGACCACATGCAGCGAGCTAGAGCTAGCCCATAGCCGCCATATGGGGAGAACAATTTCCAAAGTGGTTTGCCCAGCTGGTTAGAAGCTAGGTGGGCGTAGGGATGTGCTTAGGTCGGGAGAAGTAAATAACACAGTAGACTTGCATTTTCAAATCCATGCATGTTATTTTGAAGGGAAATTGCCCTCAGAAAAAGCAGCAGCAGATCTCTGTTAGTAAATCTTTATGGGCCAATTTTCAAAGGAAAGGTACACTCTTAATTTCCTTTCGAGAAGTGGAGTGAAACCTGCAAAGTCAAAGTACCTGAAGATGTTGCAACAACACAGTGCACGCCCCCTTAGCTATTCAGGTTCTCAGGATATCCCAAATGAATATGCATGAGATATATTTGCTTTGGGTTGGACTATTTTATTATGAGACTGGTATCCTATTTTTCCTATCCCAAAAGGATGCATTCACAAACCCTGGCCAATGAGCCCAAGGAGCAGGGGGCCAAGTTGGGAAAGAAACCCAGACTTCTCACATGCCTACGACATTACGGCAGTTTCATTAAACTTGTCATGTAATTAAGGTTTCCAACATACTCTATGGGATTTGTGTGTGTGAAAGAGAAAGAACTAGGAATAGGCGAAATAGGGAGAAAAAGGAAGACCATGGGGTGGGGGGGGGGGGGGAGGGGGGTAGGATACGAATGAGGGGAGGGACACCTTCACATATCCCAGAACTCCTTTAATCCAAGACCCTCCCTCCTCCCTTTTCTTTTCTTTCCCTTCCCCAGATATTTCATCCTGCCCATCTCCAACTATCCGTCCTTCTCGTCCTCTCCTCCCCAGTCCTCTCTCCTTTACCCTCGCACTAATCTTACTCTAACAAAGTTCAGCATTGTGATGTATACAGTTATGTCAGCAGTTCTATGTAAAATCGTTGTGTTCAATGTAAACCGCCTTGATAACACTGAAAGGTGGTATATAAGAAATGCCAAATAAATGAATAAACCCCGCAGTCACCTTTTCCTTTTGTCTGGCCTGAGATTTTCTCTTTCTCCACCATCCATGAGAGTCCCAGTTCTCATCCCCTATATCTAAAATCCCATCTTTCTGTCACCATTTCTTAGTTCTTTCTTTTTCTCTAGCCTCTGTTGTCAGCGTTCCCTTTTTCTTCCTTTCTCCTGTCCCCGAGATTCCCTGCCTGTGTTCATATCCCTTTGCTCGCCCTCCTAAAAAATACTAAATCATCACATCAGAAATAAATCATACTGGAAAACTATTTTGCGATGTAAACTAATATTGACATTACTTAATATGCACAAGATTCCCTTCATTTACATGTAAGAGATCCCTTCGGGACCCTCACCAATCCCACATTCAGTGTGTGCAGGGTCATTCCATTTCTGACCCCAGTAGTAGATGCACATCATTTTGCTGTAACATCTTGGGATGACTGTTTTGGAATTGCCTGACCCATATATTACCCCAATGCCAGGCCCGGATTTATGCCTCTGGTGCCAAGGTTTAGAAAGCCTTTTGAAGTCAGTACCTCCTGCCTAGCGTGCTAATTATTTAATTGTCCCTTGTAACACAGAGGCAATATAAAGAAGAACTTTCTTTCTTCTTATTTATTTATTTATTTACATTTCTTATATACCGCACTATTTGACATCAGCGCGGTTTACATCAAACAAAACATTTCAGTACACAAAAATGTCTGAGTTACATTAAACAGGGTTAACAACTTGGACAACAGGGTAATTTTACAACTCAGGTAAATAAACTTTGATTGTAGTGTAAACTATTGACACAAACACACCCCTCCTCAATTGCCTCACCATATTACTTGAGTCCTGCTTCAATTTCAAGTTGGCTAGAGTTGTATCTGCTGCTCTTTGTAGACTGGTCCCCTCTATACGTTTGTTTATGGTTTTACCCGCTGTTCTGTGCAAGTTACCCCCTCTATTTTTTTGAATCAATGCAAACTTAAATAACCTTTATACTTCAAAAAATAGAAAGGCAGATACAATTCCTAAACAAAAATATGGAAGGGGGCTAACCTGCATAGACTCTTCTCCTCCCCCTCTGACCAAAACAAGCACTTCTGAATTTTGTGCTTATGAACATAAGAACTAAGATCTTGTATGCCATATTGGGTCAGACCAAGGTCTATCAAGCCCAGTATCCTGTTCCCAACAGTGGCCAATCCATGTCACAGGTACCCGGCAGGTTCCCATAGGCCACAGGTTCCACAATGCTTATACTGGGGCAAGCAATGGATTTTCTGGGTCCCTTTTAATAATGGTTTATGGATCTTTCCTCCAGGAACTTGTCCAAACATTTTTCAAACCCGGCTACACTAACAGCTTTTACTACATCCTCCGGTAGCAAATTCCAGAGTTTCATTACACATTGAGCGAAAAAATATTTTCTCTTATTAGTCTTAAATTGTAGCTTCATTGCATGTCCTCTAGTTTTTCTACTTTTTGATGGCATAAATTACCGATGTACATTAACCCGTTCCACGCCATTCTTTAATTTATACACCTCTATCATATCTCCCCTTAGCCATCTCTTTTCCAAGTTGAAGAGCCACCTTTTAAACCTTTCCTCATAGGAGAATCCTTTCATTCCCTTTACTATTTTGATGGCTCTTCTCTTTACTTTTTCTAATTCCACTATATCCTTTTAAGATATGGCAACCAGAATTGCACACAATATTCAAGGTGCAGTGAAATGATGGAACGATACAGAGGCATTATAATATTCTCCATTCCTTTCCTTATAGAAACATAGAAACATGATCACAGAAAAAGACCACATGGCCTATCTAATCTGCCCTTCCATATCAACCACTACAATAGTCCCCTTTTTTCCTTTAGAGATCCTCTGTGTTTGTCCCATGCTTCTCTGAATTCAGATACTGTCCTCATCTCTACCACCTCCACTGGGAGACCATTCCATGGATCCACTACTCTTTCTGTAAAGAAATATTTCCGCATATCACTCCTAAATCTATCCCCCTTCACCCTCATCCCATGTCCCCTTGTAGCAGAACTTCCTTTCAATTGAAAGAGGCTCTCTCCCTGAACATTTATGCCACGGAGATATTTAAACATCTCAATCATATCACCTCTATCCCGCCTTTCCTCTAAGGTGTACATATTAAGATCCTTAAGTCTGTCCTCATATGCTTTATAATGAAGAGCACTAACCATTTTAGTAGCCACCCTCTGCACCAACTCCATCCTATTCACATCCTTCACTCTTTCTTTAAAGAAATATTTCTGCATATCACTCCTGAATCTATCCCCTTTCACCCTCATCCCATATCCCTTCATAGCAGAGCTTGCTTTCAATCAAAAGAGGCTCTCCTCCTGTGCATTTATGCCATGGAGGTATTTAAACGTCTCAATCATATTACCTCTATCCTGCCTTTCCTCTAAGGTGTATATATTAAGATCCTTAAGTCTGTCTTCATATGCTTTATAATAAAGACCACTAACCATTTTAGTAGCCACCCTCTGTACTGACTCCATCCTGTTTAAATCCTTTTGAAGGTGCGGTCTCCAGAATTGCCCACTATACTCCAAATGAGGTCACACTAAAGACTTATACAGAGGCACTATCACCTTCTTTCTTCTGCTGGCCATTCCTCTCCCTGTGCACTCAAGCATCCTTCTAGCTTATGTCATCGCCTTTTCTACCTGTTTAGCTACTTTAAGATCATCGGACACTACCATGCTTAAGTTCTTCTCTTCTTTAGTGGACAAAAGTACTTTATCTCCTATACTATATTGCTTCCTTGGATTGCTGCAGCCCAAATGCATGATCTTACATTTTTTAACATTAAATCCCAGCTACCAAATTCTAGACCATCATTAAGCTTAGCTAGATCCCTCCTCATGTTATCTACACCTTCCTGGGTGTCTCCTCTATTGCAGATTTTGGTATAATCCGCAAAGAGGCAAACCTTATTCGACAGCCCTTCCACTATATCGATAACAAAGATGTTAAAAAGAATTGGACCAAGGACAGATATCTGTGGCACACAACTGGTAACTTCTTTCTCCTCAGAGTGAGTTCCATTTACCTGTACCCTTTGTCGCCTCCCACTCAACCAATTTCTAACCCAAGCAGTAACTTTAGGGTCCATCCCTAGGGTGATCGGTTTGTTTATAAGTTGCCTGTGAGGAACGGTGTCCAGGGCCGGCCCGTCCATTGAGCGAGAATGTTTTTTGCACAGGGCCCCGCGTTTCAGGGGGCCCCGCGCAAAAAACATTCTTTTGTAAAAGTAAAATTGAAAAAAAAAAGAAAACCTGTCTCCTGCCGCTGTCGGGGCCGCCGCGGCAGAATCGAGCGTGCCGCGGGGCCCCCCTGTACCCGGCACAGCCTCTCCTCCCTGTAGCAGCTCTCTCTTCTGAGCTGCAGTCAGACGCGCCGGCTTGCAGAGCGCGAAGGGAAGAGTTTCCCTTTCGCGACTCTGTTAGGCCCGCGGGGGCTGATGGGAACTTCCCATCAGCCCCCGCGGGCTTAACAGAGCAGCGAGGGAAAAACTCTTCCCTCGCGCTCTGCAAGCCGGCGCGTCTGACTTCAGCTCCAACTAGAGAGCTGCTACAGGGAGGAGAGGCTGTGCCGGGTACAGGGGGGCCCCGCGGCACGCTCGATTCTGCCGCGGCGGCCCCGACAGCGGCAGGAGACAGGTTTTCTTTTTTTAAAAAATTTCCCTGGGCTGGGCTGGGCGTTAGGAGTGGTGCTGGGCTGGGGGTTAGAAGTGCTGCTGGGCTGGGCTGGGCTGGGCTGGGGGTGGTGTTAGGAGTAGTGATGGGCTGGGCTGGGCGGGGGGGGGTGTTAGGATTAGTGATGGGCTGGGCGGGGCTTGGGGGGGGTTAGGAGTTGTGATGGGCTGGGCTGGGCTGGGCGTGGGGGGAGGGGGTAAGAGTAGTGAGGGGAGGGGCTGGGCTGGCTGGGGGGGGGTTAGGAGTGGTGATGGACACTGGGCTGGTTGGGGGGGTTAGGAGTGGTGATGGGCACTGGGCTGGCTGGGGGGGGTAGGAGTGGTGATGGGCACTGGGCTGGCTGGGGGGGTTAGGAGTGGTGATGGGTGCTGGGCTGGGGGGGTTAGGAGTGGTGATGGGCGCTGGGGGGGTTAGGAGTTGTGATGGGCGCTGGGGAGGGGTTAGGAGTGGTGATGGGCGCTGGGGTGCTTAAACTAAAAATTGGGTGATGGGGGATTAGGACTGGAAATGGGCTGGTGGGATTAGGACTGGAAGTGGGTTGATGGGGGGTTAGGACTGGTAATGGGCTATGGGAGGGCTTAAACTAAAAATTGAGTGATGGGGGATTAGGACTGGGAGTGGGCTGATGGGGAGGTTAGGACTGGTAATGGGCTATGGGGGGGGCTTAAACTGAAAATTGGGTGATGGGGGATTAGGACTGGAAATGGGCTGGTGGGATTAGGACTGGGAGTGGGCTATGGGGGGGCTAGGACTGGTAATGGGTTGGGGGGGTTGCTAGGACTGGAAATGGGCTGAGTGGAAGGGGGCTTGAACTGCAAATAGCTGTTGGGGATGGGGCTTGGAATGGAAATGGGCTGAGGGGAAGTGGGGGGCTTGAACTGCAAATAGCTGATGGGGACGGGGCTTGGAATGGAAATGGGCTGAGGGGAAGTGGGGGGCTTGAACTGCAAATAGCTGATGGGGAGGGGGACTTGGAATGGAAATGGGCTGAGTGGAAGGGGGCTTGAACTGCAAATAGCTGATGGGAAGGGGGGCTTGGAATGGGCTCTTAGGGGAGGGAGCTAGGACAGGAACTGGGCTGATGGATGGGCTAGGATAGAACTGAGAATTGGGTGTTGGGGGAGCTAAGATTGGAAATGGGCTGTGGTGGGGGCTTGGATTGAAATGGACTCATGGAGGGGCTAGAACTGGAAGTAGGCTCATGGGGGGCTTGGTTTAGAAATGGGCTGAGTGGAGGGGAGCTAGGATTTAACATGGGCTGATGGTGGGGCTAGGAAAGGACTAGAAATGGGCTGATGGGAGGCTGGTATTGGAAATGAGCTGATGAAGGGACTCGGATAGGACTGGAAATGGATGGGGGAGCTAGGACTGGAAATGGGCTGATGTGGGGACTAGAAGGGAGCGGATACTGGGTGGGGCTGGAACTAAAAGGGAGCTGATGTTGGGGGAGATTAGAAGGGGATGGGGCTGGGAGAATGAAATGGAGAGGGGAAAAATATTTTGTGTGGGAGGGAAGAAAAATGTACAATTGGCCGGGTATTGGGAGACTAAGTGGGGATTGAGGATGGAGGGGTAAAATTTGAGTGGATGAAATAGGAATGAGGAAAGAGCAAAAGGAGAAAGATTATTATGTTAAAGCAGATGTAGAGAGAGAATGGAAAAAACTAGAAGAGAAGAAAGGACAAATGGACAGCAGACGATGGAGAGATAGCAGAAGACACAAATAAACCAGAAGAAAGTGGCTGGAACAATTGCAACTGAAAAAAAAATGCACAAAAGGTACAAAGATATCTCTTTATTTTGAATTTATTAACTGGAATATGTCAGCTCTGGGAAATGTGCATCATTAATGTCTGTGCTTTGTTTAGTACAAGAGGAAATTAATTTATAGTTTTATTTCTACATTGTTGTTGTACATTCCAAGTTTGGCTTTTAGGGTTCCCAGTTTAATTATTGTCTTCCTGTTTTTAAATTGTGATTCCTTGTTTGGTGATAGTCTATGTTCTGCATGTGTAACTGAGCTGAGGTATTCTGTTTATGTAATTCCTATTTGACATTGTCACTTGTTCTCTTTCCCCAGTAGGTCATGTATTGTTATTCTCTGAAATGTATTGGTTTAATATTTGCAGTGTTGCCTTTTGATAGGTAGTGTATGGTGCTTTATGAGTCCTGGTAGTGCTGTTGGGATACGGTGGGTTTTGCTATGGGTTCTAAATGGGCAGTGTTTGTAGTAGTTCCTAATGTGCCTGGCGGTTGGCACTGGATTATAGTAATGTAGAAATCTTTGTCTTTTTTTATCCATACACTCATGAAGAGGCATGTATACTAAAAGTTAGTGTATGGTAACATTATGCAAATATTTATGCAAATGAGGCCCCTTATGCAAATGAGGCCCCGCACCGAGTCTCCGCACATGGCCCCGCACCCCCCTTGGGCCGCCCCTGACGGTGTCAAAGGCTTTACTGAAATCTAAATACACCACATCTAGGGCTCTCCCTCGGTCCAACTTCCTGGTCACCCAGTCAAAGAAATCAATCAGATTTGTCTGACAAGATCTGCCTCTGGTGAATCCATGCTGCCTTGGATTCTGTAATTCACTGGACTCCAGAAACCTCACTCTTTTCGCTTTCAGTAGTGCTTCCAATAATTTACTCAACACCGAAGTTAAACTAACCGGCCTGTAGTTTTCAACCACACCCTTACTTCTGCTTTTGTGTAAAGGAACCACATGTGCCTCTCTCCAGTCCTTTGGCACCACTCCTGACTCCAACGAGGCATTGAAAAGGTCAGTCAGTGGAGCTGCTAGAATGTCCCCAAGTTCCCTCAGTATTCTAGGGTATATCCCATCCGGTCGCATTGCTTTGTCTACTTAAGTTTAGTTAATTTCTCACGAACACAGTCTTCTGAAAATTGTTCAAGATGCCCCTCACTTCTGTTTGTGGGTGTTTCTGAGGTCCTGCTCTTGGTTCTTCATCTGTGAACACAGAACAAAAATATCTGTTAAGCAATTCCGCTTTATGCTCATCAGCTTCTACATATTCCTCCCTTCACCCTTGAGTCTGACAATACCACTTTTGCCCTTCTCACTAACATATCTGAAAAATGTCTTATCCCCACATTTATTGCATTGGCTATTTCCTCCTCTTATTGAATCTTTGCTTTTCTGACTTCTTTGCTAGCTTCTCTAAATGTTTCCAAATATAGATGCCTGTCTTTCTCTCTCTGTGATCTCTGTATTTTATGAAGGCTTCCCTCTTTTTCTTCACTTTTTCAACTACTTCTTTTGAAAACCATAGCGGTGTCCTTTTCCTTTTACCTTTATTTACCATTTTAACAAAAAGGTTGGTTGCCCTTAAAATATCCCCTTTCAGTTTTGCCCACTGTTTTTCTACATCCCCCAGCTGTTCCCATCCCGCTAATAATTCCCTGAGGTATTGGCCCATCTTGGCAAAGTTAGTTTTCCTAAAGTCTAAGACCCGCGCTTTTGAATGGATTTTAACAGCACTAGTCCTAATACTGTATCAGATGGATCTTCCACTATAACATCAGAAACACTTTCACCATTGGTAAGCACCAAGTCTAGTATGGCCTCTTCACGTGTGGGGTCTGTTACTAGTTGCCTGAATAGTTCTCCCTGTAGAGAATCCAAGATCTCCTTACTTCTAGATGATACTGCAGCTGGAATGTGCCAATCAACATCTGGCATATTGAAATCCCCTATCAGTAGCACTTCCCCTTTCCTGATACATCCCAGTCATGATTTTCTGTGAACCATGTTTCTGTAATTGCCACTAAATCCAAGTCAGCCTCTCCCATTAAAGCTTCAACATCTGGGATCTTATTTCCCATGCTACGGGCATATATACACATTGCTTTCCATATGTTGCCCCTTTTGCCCATTTCCATAAACATATTTAATGTTTCACTTACCTGGGGGCTTTCTTAAGCCATCCCCAATGAATCTAGTTTAAAGCCCTCTTCAGTAGATTAGCCAGTCTGCTAATGAAGATCCATCAACCTTTTTTGGAGAGATGAATACCATTTCTGCTCTGCAACTCTTGGAACAGCATCCCATGGTCCAAGAAACCATCCACACAGCCATGCATTTTTCTCCAGGGTGTGATCTTCTCTGCCTTGGCCTTTACCATCAACAGGAGGATTGAAGAGAACTCCACCTGCGCTCCTATCTGCTTCACCCTCTGTCCCAGAGCCATAAAGTCACTTTTGATATGCTCAGAGGGATACTTGGCAGTATCATTTGTGCCGATATGAATTAGCAACATTGGGTAATAGTCAGTAGGCTTGATGAGTCTCGGCAAAGTCTTCGTAACATCTCGGATTTTGGCACCTGGCAGACAACATACCTCTCTGGACATCAAGTCTGGTCGGCAGATGGATGCCTCATTACCCCTCAGAAGAGAGTCACTAATCATCACTACCCTTCACTTCCTTATGTTCACTGATTATACAACTTTGGGGTGCTCAAGCTCTGGTTCTTCCCTTTCCAGGGATGCTTTCACCTCCTCCATTTCCAGGGCTGCTAATGGTTCTTCAATTCAAGGGCTGGAGAAGTTGGACTGGTGTTTCTGCAGGCCCTGGTGACTTGTGTCAAACCTTCGTCATTCTGTAGGCTCCCATCTTCTCCTCTGCTGGAGAGCTTGGATGTTGTAAGAAGCATTTCATCAATGTACTTCTCACTGTCTTGAACGCTCCTCAGCCTCACCACCTCCTCTCTGAGCTCCCCCACTTTTTCCTGAGAGCTTCAGCATGCAGGCATCCTGCACATGGAACCGGTCCTTCAACTGGCATTGGGACCTCTGACTGGACAGAGGCAGAAGCTGTAATGGGGGCAACAGCTATGGTGATACAATTTTTCCCAGCCATTGTTCAGTTGATGGAGCTTAGGTCTGTGTTGAAGCAAAAGAGAGAGAGACCTACCAAACTACCATCTGGTTTCCCAGCTGTCCTTTCAGAGAAAAAGCAGTTAAATCTCTTTTAAGCGTGTTCAAAATGTGCTGTTCCAAGTCCCTGTGTGTAGTTAATTGGGGAGGTGCCCTATGAAGCAAGATTGCTCATTATGGGTGGGTGGGAGTTGGGGGGGGGTAGGAAGGGAACTAATACCTGATGAGGTGTCAGTAGCTTCAAAGAGCTGAAAAAGATGCTAAAGCAGAGTTTTGAACCCACCCCACTAAAGAAAGTATTTCCCCTTTTAAACTAAAGCATCAAAAAGAGTGTGACTTTGTTTTAAAAA
Organism: Ichthyophis bannanicus; assembly: GCA_033557465.1. Taxonomy (NCBI): domain Eukaryota; kingdom Metazoa; phylum Chordata; class Amphibia; order Gymnophiona; family Ichthyophiidae; genus Ichthyophis; species Ichthyophis bannanicus. Next base: position 881,868,416 of record CM066035.1, on the reverse strand, counting down.
TGTACCAAAACCGTTTTAAGAGTTCCCAGGCAGAGGGCTAGTAATTTAAAAAGCCACAAACTCTTACCTTTGCTTGAAATGTATAGCTCCTGTTAGGATTCCTAGCATTCTATTTACTTTCTTTGCTGCAGCTGCACACTGGGCAAAGGGTTTCATCATATTATCCATGATGACTCCTAAACCCTTTTCCTGAGTGATGGTTTCTAAGGTGGTACCTTGCATCGTGTAACCAAAGTTTGGGTTGTTCTTTCCTAGCTGTATAACGTTGCACTTGTTCACATTAAATTTCATCTGCCATTTGATTGCCCAGTCTTCCAATTTATCAAGGTCTTCTTGCAATTTTTCACATTCCTTTTGTGTTTTAACAACGTTGAATAATTTTGTATCATCTGTAAATTTGATCACCTTACTCGTTATTTCAATTTCCTGGTCATTTGAATTCAGATACTGTCCTCATCTCTACCACCTCCACTGGTAGACTATTCCACGGATCCACCACTCTTTCCATAAAGAAATATTTCCGCATATCACTCCTGAATCTATCCCCTTTTACCCTCATCCCATGTCCCCTCGTAACAGAGCTTGCTTTCAATCGAAAGAGGCTCTCCTCCTGTGCATTTATGCCACGGAGGTATTTAAAAGTCTCAATCATATCACCTCTATCCCGCCTTTCCTCTAAGGTGTACATCCTTAAGTCTGTCCTCATATACTTTATAATGAAGACGACTAACCATTTTAGTAGCCATGACTTTTTAATTTCGCCAAGAGTCCTTAATGAGGAACCTTGTCAAAGGCTTTCTGAAAATCCAGATACACTATATCAACCGGCTCACCTTTGTCTACCTGTTTATTCAGACCTTCAAAAAAATATAACATAAATAAATAAACATAATTGATGTTGGTTCTCTCCCATTAAACCATGACTATATACATGATCCGTAATTTTTATTCTTTATAATGGTTTCTACCATTTTGCCCGGTACTGATGTCAGACTCACTGGTCTGTAGTTTTCCGAATCACCCCTGGAACCCTTTTTAAATATTAGCATTACATTGGCCATTCTCCACTCTTCAGGTACTACAGATGATTTTAATGATAGTTCTCAGATTAGTAATAATAGGTCTGCAATCTCATATTTCAGTTCTTTCAATACCCTTGGATGTATACATCTGGCCCAGGTGATTTGCTACTCTTCAATTTATCAAATAGTTGTAGTACATCTTCCCGGTTTATCAACATTTCTTTCAATTCTTCTGCTACATCACCTTTATATATCGTTTCAGGGAGGGTAAATTCCCTATATCTTGTTCAGTAAAGACTGAAGGAAAGAATTCATTCAGTCTCTTCGCTATGGCCTTGTCCTCACTTAGCGCCCCTTTTACTCCTCTATCATCCAGTGGTGCAACTGACTCTTTCAAAGTTTTTTTTGCTATGAATGTACTTGAAAAAGGTTTTATTATGCATTTTTGCTTCCCTGATAGCTTTTTTCAAATTCTCTCTTTGCCTTGCATCTAACTTGGCAATGCTTATGTTGTTTCCGGTTTTTGTTATTTGGCTCCTTTTTCCATTTCCTGGACCTTCCTTCCACTCTTTTTAAAGCATGAAATACATTTGTTCTATGCTTCCAAGATAGTACTTTTAAACAATGCCCATGCTTTATGTAAATCTTTAACCTTTCCAGCTGTTCCTTTTAGTCTTTTGTTAACTATTTTCCTCTTTTTATCATAAGTGGAGGAGTAGCCTAGTGGTTGGGGCAAGGTACTTCAGGCCGGAAGGTCGGGGGTTCAAATCCCACTAGAGGACAGCAACCTTGGGCCGGAAGGTCTGGGATTTCTAGTCCCACAGGTGCTCCTTGTGGTCTTGGGCAAGCCACTTAACCCTCCATAGCCCATGTTCCCTGTAAAATAGTTATCTCCAAGTTATAATGCCCTGTTCAATGTAATTTCAGTTTGTTCAATGTAAACCACACTGATGCAGAATAGCGTGGTATATAAGAGAATGTAAATAAATAAAATAAGGTTAACACACCAGGACATGTAATTCATGATCTACAGCCAGGGCTTGAACCTGTGACAGTACACAGGTACTCTTGACTTTGGACTGACCTCTCATGTGAAAACTGATAAGAGAAAGGTTTCTCTTTTCTTTACAAATTGTTCATCAAGCGTTGGTTTGTTATCTGATACATTAATGTGATCCACTGTACACCCATTGTTAAAAAATCTTTCAGGGGTTGCTATGGACTGTTCTAATTTTCAACATAAGCATTCTTCTGATCAGAAAGCTAATTGAACAAGCTCTAGGCCATCTATTAGATACTTTTTTAGAGATATATAATTTTTGGGATCATGGCAGCATGGTTTCAGAACACAACTTAGGGGCCCTTTTACTAAAGGGCACTGTGGTGTTGCCCCAAATGCACCGATTATATGAAAAATATCTCCTCAAGGAGCCAATGATAACATCGAAAAAACAAAAACCCCCCAAATAAGGCACTATAGAAAAATCTATTTAATCCAAAAACAAAAATGATAACATAAACGTGAGGACAAAAAAATCTATGGATGGACTCCAGTGACAGACTGTTCGCCAATAAAGAGGAAAAAAGACCTCAGCAGCCCTCCAGCCAATAACATGGAGAGATCAAGTCTATCAAAAGACAAGCAATGCCATAAATAATGATAAGACTCTGCTAACATCAAAGGTCAAAACAACCTCTCACACTCAAGGCAAAAACAGTTCAAAAACTGGTGCAGTCCAAATCCAAAGCAAGTATGCTCAGAGTGACAATATGGCAACTAATAGCATATGATGGTAAGAACTGAAACACAGACAGAAAACTTATCTGTGATCCAAATCAGCGAGACAAACCAGAAGGTCCGAAGTAGATAGGAGCCCCGCCATCAGATGTTTCGCCTTGCGGCTTCCTCAGGGAGCTCCAAGATGCGCTATCATAATGTTGCATGAAAAGAAAAGAAAAATGAACTGAAGCACCATAAAGGAGAGTGATGTGTCCTGGCGATCAAAATCTCAAAAAACCGCTGTTTTTGCCTTGAGTGTGAGAGGTTTTTTTGCAAAGTGCCTGATACCAGTCCATTTCAGTTCGCTTGCACCCAACAGATCAAGTTGTACACATTCAATTTCATTCTTGACCACCTCCAACTTCCCTTGGTTCATGCTTCGTATGTTCCATGTCCCAATATGAATTGCAACTTCTGATTCTCATATCATGCGCAGCTACATCAGCAGTCAGATGTCCCGAGGGCTTTGATCCAACCACATCATAAATGCTGGCTTTACTCTGAAAAGTCTTTAGCTCCTCCCCAGTAGCCAGTTGAGTGACTTTTGACTTGGGGGTCTCATCTTCCAGCACTATAGTGCAATTTGTTTTGTTGTGACTATCCATTGGGGTTTCATGACAAGATACAGAAGTAGATTGCCATGCCTTTCTTCTGCGCAGTTTAGTGTTGTTGCCATTGTCACAGAAATGTGATCCTCCGCCGCCAACATGGTCCCATTCTTCTGCTGCCCAGATAGGTGGTTTGTCTTGGTCTAGCACCTCAGCTGAGACCTGTCCATCTTGACAGAACTTTTTTTTCCTTAGTGACTGGAAGCAGGATGAGGGAACTTTGAAGCTCATTCAAACACTTTTAAAACCAAGCTGAATGAGGATTTGAATTGAGTGGTCAGAGAGTGAGAATATGAATTGATTTATCAGAGTGATTTTAATTGTTAGCACTGTTTTGGTTAAAAGCTAACAGTGTGTGACTTGCTTTCTATAGCATTTGAGTCCTTCAAGCAGTGAAGGAAAAGTAAGGCTGAAGGAATAAAACTCCCACTGCAGTGAAAAGAAAAACTTAAAAGTCAGCTGTTTTAAAACACTGTACTGCTAACAGGATTTATTGAATCCTGAAACATATTGAGGTGTTTTGGTGAGGAAGAGAGTGCATGTTTGAAAGAGTGAAGGTTTGAATGTGTTTTTGAAGCAAGAAAAAAAATGCCTTATATAAAGAATTACATTTATTGGCAATTGGTATAGTTTTCCTGAACTGATTGGCAGTTGTAAGGATTGACTCTGGCACATACCTAAAGAAAAACTGATTTTTGCATAAAGAGTTCTATGGTAGGGAAAGACAGGGAATCTGATTCTTTTTTTTGGGGGGGGGGAGGGGGGTGGGTAGCAAGTCTCACAATGACAAAAATAGAAAGAGAAGAAAAAAGATAGGAACATAGGTATCCTAACTGCAGCTGGACATCGCTGAAGCAGAGAGAATCCTAAGGTACCCACTGTCAAGAAAGCAGCAAGACCTGGAAAGAAGATTTGAGATAAGTGACTGACACACCACAGTGACTATTTCTTTTGGCAAAACATTGGTGCACTAATAGTTGAATTCTTTGAAATAAAAGCTGTCTTTACCTGAATGATAATACCCATTCACCTGCAAAGTTATGATAAAAGACAATGTTAGAACTGAACTTTTCTTCTACTTGGAAGTAAAAAAACTCAAGCTTTAAACTGATTAACTAATACTTGCCTGTTTTTAAAGAAACAATGTTGTACAAATGTTGAATGGAAGCATTGCATGAATTGCTCACAGAAAAATACTTGACTACATTTATAAATATTGTTATTTCTTATTCATAAAAATTAAATTGACACTTTTTTAAATAAAAATTTGAAATTTTTATAAAAGTTAAACTTGTTCAAGTGGTTCCTTGTGAGAGAGTTCTCACACCTTTGGTAAGTTCTGATTTTAATTTAAGGTTTAAGAAGTTGAAAAGTGCATTGGGAAAAAATAAAAAATATTTTCTCTGTAAGATGTGGAGTTTCCATTGATGGTTTAACTGAGGTAACTCAGCCACCTGTGACACTTATAACATCAAGGTAAAGTAGAGTAATGCCCCTGTAGAATCTTTGGTTTACAATCATATTAATGTTACTGAAATGTAAGTATATGGAGAAAAGGAGAAAGTGCTGTGGACTCTCTTGAAAAAAGAAGATAGTGCTTACAGCTACACAGGTGTGGTCTACAGATCTCAGACTCAGAGAAACTAGACAGAAATTTTGCCTTAGGTATGAAAAAGTTGGGAATGAAGGAGGAGATGCTGTTGCTGGAAGACTTCAACTCGCCAAATGTGGATTAGAATATTCTAACTGTGGGATCAAAAAAGAAATAGAGAGATTGTGGAGGCCTTTCAAGGGGTTCTGCTCATAAAAAATGGTGGAACCCACAAGTGAAGGTATAATGCTGGACCTAGTACTTGTGAATGGTGACATTGCATTAAATGTCCAGTGGAGGAGTAGCCAAGTGGTTAGCCCAACTGCCTAGTACCCAGAAAATCAAGGGTTTGAGTCCCACTGGTACTCTTTGTGATCTTAGGCAAGTCACTTTACTCTCCATTTCCTTGGAAGAAAAGGCCTGGCAATCTACTTCCAGTGATTCATTGCCAAGAAAACCCAGAGGCAGCTGGGTTGCTGGAGTTAACGCTGACTTGAGGACATTAAAAAAAATCAAATGTCTAGGTGTGTGCCCATCTGGGCACCACTGATTTTATGGTTTGATATAAAAGCTAAAGTGGAGTCCAGATACCCTAAGCTCAAAATCCTGGATCTCAAATGTGCTGATTTATGTAAAATGGGGGAAGTACTTGAAGGAGCCAGCAGAGTGGGAGCAGATTAGGGGAAAGGAAGAACAGTGGATAAAGCTGAAAGGAGCTATGGCAAACAGATCTTTAGGTAAAAAAGCTAAATAAAAGCAAGAGGGAAAAGAAACATATTTGGTTCTCAAGAAAGTGGATGGAAAAATAAAAGCTAAAAGGATATGTTCACAAAGTAGAACAAGCTGAAAAGGACCAAGGAAGAAATCATAGGAGATTCATGAATAAAGTTAGCAACAGGCAGGTGGGATCATAGATAGTGAACTGGATTAGAGATCAACTGGCTGTCAGAGGATAACGGGGATATGCATGGTAAACAATTTTGGTTTGGTCAGTACTTGTCCCCAGACCCTGTTCAGTTGTGTTCAGACACCAAATCATTCATGCATTTATCTTGCGTTCCCACTCAAGTCTGTGGGGAAAACTATTTTACAGAGTAACAATGAGGGTTGCCATCCATTTTTGATCAAACCTGCTTTAAAACTTGGTGGCAGGTATCCATAACACAGGCAATAGCACTACAAGCCATCAAGAGTATCACAAACACCCCTCAACAACAGAAGAGGGGCAAAGAGCATTAACAAACGGCAGGAAGACGACCAGAAGTCACCATCAGAAGTGCAAAATGGTACTAAGAGCAGAATGAACACTTAAGTTAGTGAAAGAAGGCAAAGCAGCTCCAAAATTGGTAGAACACCACCAATGTACTTTTAGAGGAATAAAAGGACACCAACATTGGCAGAAAGACTCCATGGCCTAGGCAGGAGGGTAAAGCAACAATAACTTTGGCTGGAAGGCCCAGGAAAAACTGATAAGGACCAATACAGTACCAACAAGCCCTAAAACACCTGAAGGAAGCCAAGACAGCAGCAAGACAGGCCGGGAAGACCCTAAATTCACCTCCTCTCTTCCTTATTTCTCTATTTCTGTGGATAACACTGTCATCCTCACGGGCGGCTCAAGGCAATCTGCTCCTTGAGGCAAGGGATGAGATGGTGCCCCTCCTCCTAGAGTTGTGTGTGTGTGTGTGTGGGGGAGGGGGGTGTCTTTCTTAAAACTTCAGTCAGGGACTGAACCAAATCAAAAAAGCTGGATAAGATAATGTGGAGGAACTGCAAGATGTTCGCACACCAAGGAACTAAAAGAAAGAGTGAGAACCACAGCATCGTTTATAACAACAAATTATAACTCATTTTTATTTTGCTGTTATTTTTTATTTTGCTTTATTTTTTTTGAACATATATTTTACATTCACAGAACCCCATCCCTCAACAAGAGTGCAGAGCAGAACCAGGGCATTCACCCCTAGAACTCAATATCTTAAAAAATAAATCTGATTCTGATCATCTCACTAACAATAACAAACATTCTCCAGTACCAGGCATATATGAACTAATACAAAATCCTACAAAAAGTCACTGAGGATCTGTAGAACAAATCTACTATACCATACCATACCATTACCTACACCAAAGTCCAAAACTCACATGAGTCTACCAAAAAAAGCAGCACTGTAAGTATTGCAACGGGCCCTGGAACAGCCAAACACCTATTTGAAAAGCGGAAACAATTCACATTACTGCAGTACAGCATGGATCCTGCCCCTTCTGATGATGCCTATTCACATCAGAGAGGGGTTAGAACTGGCAGGGGCTTACAAGCCGATGGGGGCTTGAAACCTCTGTATTTTTCAAATTTATTTTACTTTCGGCCAACTTAGCTCTCCACCGCTGCCCTAGTGTCCTAGGATCTGAGGCAGCGATGGCCAGATGGTTGATGCTGCCAAGAGGCGGATGGGGCAGTAGCTTGTCCACTTTTTTTTTAAAACCTTTCCGAAGGCAGAGTGAGGTGGTTTTGGGGCATTTTTTGCCTCCCCCAAAACTTTGCGACCTGAGGCAGCCGCTTCATTATAGAGTTGCCCCTGGTCATCCTCCCTGTTTTCTCAGTTCAAAAACTTGGGGTCATCTTTGACTTTTATCTCTCTGCACACAACCAACAGATAGCTAAAACCTATCATGTCTTTCTCTATAGCATCAGCAAATTTGTCCATTTCTTTCTAAACATATACCAAGACTCTTATCGGCTCTTTAGTCACCTCCCATTTAGACTATTTCAGTTTGCTTCTTGCTGGTCTTCCACAGAATCATCTCCATCACCGTCAATCCATTCAAAATTCAGCCACATAGTTAATCTTCAGCCAGTGTTGCTATGCTCACATGACCCCTCTTCTCAAGCCATTTCATCGATTCCCTATCTGTTGCAACATCCAATTTAAACTTCTCCTACTGACCTACAAGTGCATTCATTCTGCGGCTTCTCACTACCTTTCCTCTCTTATCTCACTCTACACTCCTCTTCTCAACTCCATTCCTCTAGCAGATCCCTTTTATCTGTGCCCCTTTTCTGCCACTGCCAACTCAAACTTCGTTCATTCCACCGTGCTGCACCATATGCCTGGAACAGACTAGCTGAGTTTGGTACATCAGGCTCCATCTTTGGTCCTATTGAAATCCAGGCTAAAAACCCACCTCTTTGAGGCTATTTTTGGATTCTGACTCCCTTATTCTTCAGTTTAGCACTCTTGTATATTATAATCTTTTTCCTGTAGTTCTACCCTAGTGTCCTGTTTGTCATGTTTGCCTCTCTCTTAAAAAGGATTGTGAGCTCTATTGAGCGGGGACTGTCTTACATGTAGGAGTGTAGTACCCGTGTATGCCTTGTAGTGCTATACAATTGATAAACTAGTAGCAGTGGTAGTAATGTAATCTCACTTAGAAATGTATGATAAGCAAGAGATAAATACATTTGAATTGAAATGAATATGTGTGGGTTTATTTTTGCAGATTCGTTTTATGGTAGGACATTGAATATTGTATCTATGCGATACTACAAGTGTCATATAATCTGCATATATATTCATTGTTTTCCTTTTAGGTAAGCCAGGAGAATGAAGAGCAGTGCTAACATGTTTTACCCTTACAGGATTAAAGAAATGGAGCAAATGAGGGACTCGTGAGAGAGTTCCGCTTCACTTGGCAATGAGAGCGCCATACCATAACCGAGTACTGAGCGTACTTGGATTTACAGGTCAAAGGTCCACGGTGGCTTTGTGCCTTCTAGCAACCCACTGTTGGACTTTGCTGCTGCTGGGCCTTAAATATGCTCATTAACCATATTGTTATTTGGCATGCCGATGGAAGAGATGAGTATCTGAAGTAGTTGAATCTGTACCCAATGCCAAGGCTGGGATCAGGTATGAAAGTTTCAGTAAGACCAGAGGAAAGTCACGACTGCAGGTACTGATCGCTGTGTAAATCGCTTTAATAGGAGGGTGGTAGTACTCTATAGCTATGCCTGGCAAATCGCCATTGAAGTACCCTATAGAGCTACCTATTAGAATGGATGTATGTACTTTTACATGTATTTTATGTTGTGTACGAATTGCCTGGTAACCCATATACTTTGTTATTGTGGAATAAGAGAGGAGGTAAGCGTAGAGTGCATTATCTACCTCATTGATTATTTGCTTTCATAGAAGCTGTCACCTTTGCAAGTTAGTGCCAATATATGGTGCCGAGGCCATTTTGTCTACTCAACCATAAAAGAAACAGGTTTGACTACAGTTCCTATATATTGTTATTTATTACTGAATGTACTGTAAATTTGTGACTGTGTCCCAGATTTCCCAAAAAACTGAGGCGGGAGTAAGGGATCCCTTTGAGGACCCTTACCAATCCCTTGTGATTTGTGTGCAGGACCAATTCATTTCCAGCCTTAGTGGTAGGTGTATACAAATCTTGCTGTATCATCTCCCTCTTGGGATGGCTGTTTCTGGTTCTGCCTGACCCATATATAACCCCAGTGCACAGGATGTATTGGATGGTTCTTGCTTAGTACGTTGTTGGTTTCAGTTTGTGTTATGTCCAGAGGCCTAGTCTTTCGCTTTATTTTTGTGTCTAGTTTGGAATCAGTCCTTGATTTTAAATGTTTTTATTTGTGAAGAGTGAGATCTAGTCAGAGATTTTCTTCCACCCTTCTGCCTGAGTATGGAAAGAGATTGGAGAGCTGGCCTAATTGAGGAGTTTGCTGTACAGGAGAGGCCTTTGCCTACTGGAGGAAGTACAGTGGGGTGTCTGCCTACAAGGTACATAGAAAGGATTAGAGGAGGGAGAATGGATGCTATAATGTCTTAAATGCATAGGACCCCTAATCCAGGAACTCTTTACCAGCAGCAGAATTGATAAATAGTTCAACTGAGATCACAGACAACAAATACTGTACCTCAAACGGACACCATGTTACCAAAGACCATATTTTGTGATATTGAACATTAAAGACTGTTACTGGTTGAGTTTAACATTTTGCTGAAATAAAGCGAATTGAAGCACCCAATGCATAGTCGAGAGTCTCTTTAATTCATGCATTAAGGGCCTTGAAGGGATTTCACTTCCTCCCGTGGAGTATCTGCTCCCTGTCGAAAAGCATTTGTACTGGCTGAATGAAGGAGCGGGAGAGAGCCTGGAATAAAGCTATTTCTGTGACTTGGCCTCTGCAGACCTGCCTGCTGCCATAAGGTAAGGGGAGAGGGAGGGGGGTTACGTACGAAAAAGTGCCCTAGACTTGCAGCTGAATTTCTGAATATTTTCTGCATAAATTTCCTACCTCTGCAGGAAACCGGAGGCTGAGCTTATAATCCTGCCAGTGCAGTGGCTTTTTGCATTCCTGAAATATGGAAGGTAATTTTCAAAGTGCTTTACCAGCAGAAATGGGCGTTTACAAGCTTGCCTGCTTGATAGGCAGGTAAATGTAGACAAGTCTGGCCAATATGTGGGTGCTCTTACCTGCAGAGGCATTCCTGGGGGGTGAGAATGGGCCAGGATATGCATATACATGCCTGGTAATGTATTTTCAAATACTTGCATGTAATTTTCTCAGAACAAAATACCAAATAGGAGATATAAATGCATGCACATAGATATCCTGGGGTAATTCTCAAAGCATATGAACATCTGGCAGAGCATACATAGTGAAAAATATATACATACGTTTCAATCATGCGGGCGTCTACGAGCACCTCAATTTCTATTTTTAGAGTGGAAATACTTCAAACCATGCAGCATGCTCAAGACTACGTGATGTCTGAGATCTGTTTAGATCTGTGCACTGAGTTCTGAATGCCATTTTTTCCTACCATTCATTGCCATGGAAATGGTTTTTTGGGTTGTACTGCGTTAAGTTATTCTGTGTCATTGGTATATTCAATCACAAACAAAGCGAGTAAAGAGCAGATCTCATAAAACGAAAGCCTAAAAATACATAACGTTTCTTACACACGACATCATCTTCTGATTCTCTGGATAAAAATACTTTGGGCCATATATTCAGTGGTGATGGGGAGGCTATTTAAAGTGCCTAGCCGCTGTCTCTTAAATTAATCCCAGATTTCAGCCACGAAGTAGATAGTGAAAACCAGTTAGAGTTAGGACAGCTATTCAATGACCTAACTTTCACTGGTTTCGTCATCCGTTTAAGCGGCTGAATATCCCTGCCCCCAATCGACCCTCAAACAGCCCCAGTTTTTAACAGGGTGTTTTTATGCGGTCTGTGGGAATATTCAGCGGTAGTACGTAACTGGTTAGTGCTTCTGAATCTTGGGTTGACACGTTTTAGCCAGTTAGTAGGTCTGCTAACCAGTGAAAATCCCTTGAATATTCCCTCCTTTATTTTTGGAGAGCAAGAAAAGTCTGGCCGTATTTGCGTCCTAGAGCCTCAGCCTGCCATGATGAAGTTAGCCGGCCCAGTTTTAAGGAAAGGGATGTCTGAGAGTGTTTTCATCTTCAGCCATCAGTTCCAACTCAGCTAAGCTCAGGAGTGGCTAAAAGCAATTAAAAACTGATCATGATTTAGAGGCTTCCTTGGTGTGCGTGGCGATGTCAGTTCTACTTTCATGGGACGCTAACATATAGGCTAAATAGATAGTGGCATTAATTGGATTCCATTTGGCCCATCTCAGCATAGAGGCTGCAAACTGAATGGACGTAGAAAACTAATATCCCTCTCTGTAGTACCTGCAAAGGAGTTCTCCATAAAGAACGAACTGAGGCACATTAATGAGGAACCGGGTAAATTTTGGGGAAGGCGATCCTGTGCTGCTGGCATCAATGTTTAAAATGGAGACAGAACTGCTTTTAAACTAGATCTTGGGGGAAAACCAGCAGTTGCTCAGGATCACACGGTTTGGAGTAAGGTGTCTTCAAAAGAATATCCTGGGAGAGAGGTTATGATAAAAGATGAAATAGCCCAGGATTATTTAAATAAAGAATAGACAGTGATAAAGCGTTTCCAAATTGCACCCCTCAACCTCAATGTATGAGAAGGCCAAAGATCTACAAAATAAAATTGGAGAGTTGGAAGGTACGTGTTTGTAATGAAGATGAAGGCTAATGTCATCATAGCCGGGCCAGTGCCCTACGTGACACCTCATTTCTTCCGTACTCCCTGCTCCTACTGTTGCCCCTGCTGCCAACTCTCTCCAGGACCTGTAGCAAGGTCTATGACATTAAAAGAGCAACGCAGCCTTACCCAAAGCCTCCGATGCTGCGTGCTGTCTGTGTTTTGACCAGCTGCTTTCACTCCTCCCTGACGCAGAGGTTTTCCTATTTGCCTATGGGGGGCAAAACCTGTGGACTTGTGGACCTCTCACTTGGATTTGCAGCCTTTGTCCGTGCTGTGAGGGCTTTCGCGTGCAGATCAGTGATTGCTGAGAGCTTAAAAACTATCGGTAGTTTAACCTACTGGCAGGGTCCTCCCAAGATGGTCAGGTCTCAGCTGAGGTGCCAAGGACCAAGACAAACCACCCATCTGGCCGCAGCAGCAGACATGGGAACATCATGTTGACGGCGGAGGAATCCACACTTTTTGTGACCCGGCAAACAAAGCACCAAACTTAAACTGACGGCGGAACAACACAAAGGCCACCAGGATCCAAAAATACTACTTCTGTACCCTCTAATGCCATGAAAACCCAAGGATCAAAAACGGATGTAGGACAAACCAAAACACAATGTGTGCACAAATGGTGCTGGAAGATGAGAAACCCCCAGGTCAGAAGGCACTCAACTAGCTAACTGGGGAAGAGCTGAAGACTTTTCAAAAAAAAACCAGAGTAAAGCCCAGCATTTTATGATTGTGGTTTTGGATCAAAGCCCCTCGGGAAGTCTGACTGCTGATGTAGCTGCGCATGAAATGAGAGTCAGAAGCTGTAAAGATGTCTTAACAACATTGGAACATGGAACGTACGAAGCATGAACCAAGGGAAGTTGGAGGTGGATCAAGAATGAAATGGAAACGTGTACAACTTGATCTGTTGGGTAGTCAGCGAACTGAAATGGACTGGCATGGGGCACTTTGCATCAGAATGGAATCACATATGGTCTACTATCTTGGAAATGAAAAGACAAAAGAAGAAATGGTGTTGCATTTATAATTAAAGAAGAAACTTGCAAGAACTGTAATGGGAAAATACAATGCAGTCAACGAACCGCTTAATCTCTATTCGTCTAGAGGCTTGCCTATCAACACAACTATAATTCACAGTATATGCCCAAACAACAGCTGCAGAAGAGAATGAAGGAAATGACATTGAAGAGTTTCTATGAAACAAGTACAAGCTGAAATTGACAGAACATTGCCAACAGGATATCCTGATAGTCAAAATGGGTGACATGGAACGCAAAAACGGTTGGCAACCAAATGAATACGGCAAAGTAGTTGGAAAATATGGACTTGGCAACAGAAATAAAGCTGGAGAAAGACTGATAGAAGTCTGCAAGACCAATGCGCTATTCATCTCAAACACCTTCTTCCAGCAACACAAGCGGCGACTGTACACATTGGATTCA